>CM073450.1:41225000-46226472 GCA_037074485.1 Delonix regia | reverse complement strand
CCCGAAACTGCCTGAAACTCGTGATTTTTCGGACAGCCAACCAGAAATCGCAGTTTCGGACCCAGACTGCTGAAAATCACTATTTGGGCCCCGGGCAGCCTGAAAACGACAGCGACCCGCCTGACAGCCGAAAATGACGATTCTGCCCCCGACGTCCGAAAATCGCTGTTCTGGCCCGAAACTGCCTGAAACTCGTGATTTTTCGGACAGCCAACCAGAAATCGCAGTTTCGGACCCAGACTGCTGAAAATCACTATTTGGGCCCCGGACAGCCTGAAAACGACAGCGACCCGCCTGACAGCCAAAAATGACGATTCTGCCCCCGACGTCCGAAAATCGCTGTTCTGGCCCGAAACTGCCTGAAACTCGTGATTTTTCGGACAGCCAACCAGAAATCGCAGTTTCGGACCCAGACAGCTGAAAATCACTATTTGGGCCCTGGGAAGCCTGAAAATGACAGCGACCCGCCTGACAGCCAAAAATGACGATTCTGCCCCCGACGTCCGAAAATCGCTGTTCTGGCCCGAAACTGCCTGAAACTCGTGATTTTTCGGACAGCCAACCAGAAATCGCAGTTTCGGACCCAGACTGCTGAAAATCACTATTTGGGCCCCGGACAGCCTGAAAACGACATCGACCCGCCTGACAGTCAAAAACGACGATTCTGCCCCCGACGTCCGAAAATCGCTGTTCTGGCCCGAAACCGCCCGAAACTCGTGATTTTTCGGACAGCCAACCAGAAATCGCAGTTTCGGACCCAGACTGCTGAAAATCACTATTTGGGCCCCGGACAGCCTGAAAACGACAGCGACCCGCCTGACAGCCAAAAATGACGATTCTGCCCCCGACGTCCGAAAATCGCTTTTCTGGCCCGAAACCGCCCGAAACTCGTGATTTTTCGGACAGCCAACCAGAAATCGCAGTTTCGGACCCAGACTGCTGAAAATCACTATTTGGGCCCCGGATAGCCTGAAAACGAAAGCGACCCGCCTGACAGTCAAAACTGACGATTCTGCCCCCGACGTCCGAAAATCGCTGTTCTGGCCCAAAACCGCCCGAAACTCGTGATTTTTCGGACAGCCAACCAGAAATCGCAGTTTCGGACCCAGACTGCTGAAAATCACTATTTGGGCCCCGGACAGCCTGAAAACGACAGCGACCCGCCTGACAGCCAAAAATGACGATTCTGCCCCCGACGTCCGAAAATCGTTGTTCTGGCCCGAAACTGCCTGAAACTCGTGATTTTTCGGACTGCCAACCAGAAATCGCAATTTCGGACCCAGACAGCTGAAAATCACTATTTGGGCCCTGGGAAGCCTGAAAATGACAGCGACCCGCCTGACAGCCAAAAATGACGATTCTGCCCCCGACGTCCGAAAATCGCTGTTCTGGCCCGAAACTGCCAGAAACTCGTGATTTTTCGGACAGCCAACCAGAAATCGCAGTTTCGGACCCAGACTGCTGAAAATCACTATTTGGGCCCTGGACAGCCTGAAAACGACAGCGACCCGCCTGACAGCCGAAAATGACGATTCTGCCCCCGACGTCCGAAAATCGCTGTTCTGGCCCGAAACTGCCCGAAACTCGTGATTTTTCGGACAGCCAACCAGAAATCGCAGTTTCGGGCCCAGACTGCTGAAAATCACTATTTGGGCCCCGGGCAGCCTGAAAACGACAGCGACCCGCCTGACAGCCGAAAATGACGATTCTGCCCCCGACGTCCGAAAATCGCTGTTCTGGCCCGAAACTGCCAGAAACTCGTGTTTTTTCGGACAGCCAACCAGAAATCGCAGTTTCGGACCCAGACTGCTGAAAATCACTATTTGGGCCACGGACAGCCTGAAAACGACAGCGACCCGCCGGACAGCCGAAAATGACGATTCTGCCCCCGACGTCCGAAAATCGCTGTTCTGGCCCGAAACTGCCTGAAACTCGTGATTTTTCGGACAGGCAACCAGAAATCGCAGTTTCGGGCCCAGACTGCTGAAAATCACTATTTGGGCCCCGGACAGCCTGAAAATGACAGCGACCCGCCTGACAGCCGAAAATGACGATTCAGCCCCCGACGTCCGAAAATCGCTGTTCTGGCCCGAAACCGCCCGAAACTCGTGATTTTTCGGACAGCCAACCAGAAATCGCAGTTTCGGACCCAGACTGCTGAAAATCACTATTTGGGCCCCGGACAGCCTGAAAACGACAGCGACCCGCCTGACAGTCAAAAATGACGATTCTGCCCCCGACGTCCGAAAATCGCTTTTCTGGCCCGAAACCGCCCGAAACTCGTGATTTTTCGGACAGCCAACCAGAAATCGCAGTTTCGGACCCAGACTGCTGAAAATCACTATTTGGGCCCCGGATAGCCTGAAAACGAAAGCGACCCGCCTGACAGTCAAAAATGACGATTCTGCCCCCGACGTCCGAAAATCGCTGTTCTGGCCCAAAACCGCCCGAAACTCGTGATTTTTCGGACAGCCAACCAGAAATCGCAGTTTCGGACCCAGACTGCTGAAAATCACTATTTGGGCCCCGGACAGCCTGAAAACGACAGCGACCCGCCTGACAGCCAAAAATGACGATTCTGCCCCCGACGTCCGAAAATCGCTGTTCTGGCCCGAAACTGCCTGAAACTCGTGATTTTTCGGACAGCCAACCAGAAATCGCAGTTTCGGACCCAGACAGCTGAAAATCACTATTTGGGCCCTGGGAAGCCTGAAAATGACAGCGACCCGCCTGACAGCCAAAAATGACGATTCTGCCCCCGACGTCCGAAAATCGCTGTTCTGGCCCGAAACTGCCAGAAACTCGTGATTTTTCGGACAGCCAACCAGAAATCGCAGTTTCGGACCCAGACTGCTGAAAATCACTATTTGGGCCCTGGACAGCCTGAAAACGACAGCGACCCGCCTGACAGCCGAAAATGACGATTCAGCCCCCGACGTCCGAAAATCGCTGTTCTGGCCCGAAACTGCCTGAAACTCGTGATTTTTCGGACAGCCAACCAGAAATCGCAGTTTCGGACCCAGACAGCTGAAAATCACTATTTGGGCCCTGGGAAGCCTGAAAATGACAGCGACCCGCCTGACAGCCAAAAATGACGATTCTGCCCCCGACGTCCGAAAATCGCTGTTCTGGCCCGAAACTGCCAGAAACTCGTGATTTTTCGGACAGCCAACCAGAAATCGTAGTTTCGGACCCAGACTGCTGAAAATCACTATTTGGGCCCTGGACAGCCTGAAAACGACAGCGACCCGCCTGACAGCCGAAAATGACGATTCTGCCCCCGACGTCCGAAAATCGCTGTTCTGGCCCGAAACTGCCCGAAACTCGTGATTTTTCGGACAGGCAACCAGAAATCGCAGTTTCGGGCCCAGACTGCTGAAAATCACTATTTGGGCCCCGGACAGCCTGAAAATGACAGCGACCCGCCTGACAGCCGAAAATGACGATTCAGCCCCCGACGTCCGAAAATCGCTGTTCTGGCCCGAAACCGCCCGAAACTCGTGATTTTTCGGACAGCCAACCAGAAATCGCAGTTTCGGACCCAGACTGCTGAAAATCACTATTTGGGCCCCGGACAGCCTGAAAACGACAGCGACCCGCCTGACAGTCAAAAATGACGATTCTGCCCCCGACGTCCGAAAATCGCTTTTCTGGCCCGAAACCGCCCGAAACTCGTGATTTTTCGGACAGCCAACCAGAAATCGCAGTTTCGGACCCAGACTGCTGAAAATCACTATTTGGGCCCCGGATAGCCTGAAAACGAAAGCGACCCGCCTGACAGTCAAAAATGACGATTCTGCCCCCGACGTCCGAAAATCGCTGTTCTGGCCCAAAACCGCCCGAAACTCGTGATTTTTCGGACAGCCAACCAGAAATCGCAGTTTCGGACCCAGACTGCTGAAAATCACTATTTGGGCCCCGGACAGCCTGAAAACGACAGCGACCCGCCTGACAGCCAAAAATGACGATTCTGCCCCCGACGTCCGAAAATCGCTGTTCTGGCCCGAAACTGCCTGAAACTCGTGATTTTTCGGACAGCCAACCAGAAATCGCAGTTTCGGACCCAGACAGCTGAAAATCACTATTTGGGCCCTGGGAAGCCTGAAAATGACAGCGACCCGCCTGACAGCCAAAAATGACGATTCTGCCCCCGACGTCCGAAAATCGCTGTTCTGGCCCGAAACTGCCAGAAACTCGTGATTTTTCGGACAGCCAACCAGAAATCGCAGTTTCGGACCCAGACTGCTGAAAATCACTATTTGGGCCCTGGACAGCCTGAAAACGACAGCGACCCGCCTGACAGCCGAAAATGACGATTCAGCCCCCGACGTCCGAAAATCGCTGTTCTGGCCCGAAACTGCCTGAAACTCGTGATTTTTCGGACAGCCAACCAGAAATCGCAGTTTCGGACCCAGACAGCTGAAAATCACTATTTGGGCCCTGGGAAGCCTGAAAATGACAGCGACCCGCCTGACAGCCAAAAATGACGATTCTGCCCCCGATGTCCGAAAATCGCTGTTCTGGCCCGAAACTGCCAGAAACTCGTGATTTTTCGGACAGCCAACCAGAAATCGTAGTTTCGGACCCAGACTGCTGAAAATCACTATTTGGGCCCTGGACAGCCTGAAAACGACAGCGACCCGCCTGACAGCCGAAAATGACGATTCTGCCCCCGACGTCCGAAAATCGCTGTTCTGGCCCGAAACTGCCCGAAACTCGTGATTTTTCGGACAGGCAACCAGAAATCGCAGTTTCGGGCCCAGACTGCTGAAAATCACTATTTGGGCCCCGGGCAGCCTGAAAACGACAGCGACCCGCCTGACAGCCGAAAATGACGATTCAGCCCCCGACGTCCGAAAATCGCTGTTCTGGCCCGAAACCGCCCGAAACTCATGATTTTTCGGACAGCCAACCAGAAATCGCAGTTTCGGACCCAGACTGCTGAAAATCACTATTTGGGCCACGGACAGCCTGAAAACGACAGCGACCCGCCGGACAGCCGAAAATGACGATTCTGCCCCCGACGTCCGAAAATCGCTGTTCTGGCCCGAAACTGCCTGAAACTCGTGTTTTTTCGGACAGCCAACCAGAAATCGCAGTTTCGGACCCAGACTGCTGAAAATCACTATTTGGGCCACGGACAGCCTGAAAACGACAGCGACCCGCCGGACAGCCGAAAATGACGATTCTGCCCCCGACGTCCGAAAATCGCTGTTCTGGCCCGAAACTCGTGATTTTTCGGACAGGCAACCAGAAATCGCAGTTTCGGGCCCAGACTGCTGAAAATCACTATTTGGGCCCCGGACAGCCTGAAAATGACAGCGACCCGCCTGACAGCCGAAAATGACGATTCAGCCCCCGACGTCCAAAAATCGCTGTTCTGGCCCGAAACCGCCCGAAACTCATGATTTTTCGGACAGCCAACCAGAAATCGCAGTTTCGGACCCAGACTGCTGAAAATCACTATTTGGGCCCCGGACAGCCTGAAAACGACAGCGACCCGCCTGACAGTCAAAAATGACGATTCTGCCCCCGACGTCCGAAAATCGCTTTTCTGGCCCGAAACCGCCCGAAACTCGTGATTTTTCGGACAGCCAACCAGAAATCGCAGTTTCGGACCCAGACTGCTGAAAATCACTATTTGGGCCCCGGACAGCCTGAAAACGACAGCGACCCGCCTGACAGCCGAAAATGACGATTCTGCCCCCGACGTCCGAAAATCGCTGTTCTGGCCCGAAACTGCCAGAAACTCGTGTTTTTTCGGACAGCCAACCAGAAATCGCAGTATCGGACCCAGACTGCTGAAAATCACTATTTGGGCCACGGACAGCCTGAAAACGACAGCGACCCGCCGGACAGCCGAAAATGACGATTCTGCCCCCGACGTCCGAAAATCGCTGTTCTGGCCCGAAACTGCCTGAAACTCGTGATTTTTCGGACAGCCAACCAGAAATCGCAGTTTCGGACCCAGACAGCTGAAAATCACTATTTGGGCCCTGGGAAGCCTGAAAATGACAGCGACCCGCCTGACAGCCAAAAATGACGATTCTGCCCCCGACGTCCGAAAATCGCTGTTCTGGCCCGAAACTGCCAGAAACTCGTGATTTTTCGGACAGCCAACCAGAAATCGCAGTTTCGGACCCAGACTGCTGAAAATCACTATTTGGGCCCCGGGCAGCCTGAAAACGACAGCGACCCGCCTGACAGCCGAAAATGACGATTCAGCCCCCGACGTCCGAAAATCGCTGTTCTGGCCCGAAACCGCCCGAAACTCATGATTTTTCGGACAGCCAACCAGAAATCGCAGTTTCGGACCCAGACTGCTGAAAATCACTATTTGGGCCACGGACAGCCTGAAAACGACAGCGACCCGCCGGACAGCCGAAAATGACGATTCTGCCCCCGACGTCCGAAAATCGCTGTTCTGGCCCGAAACTGCCTGAAACTCGTGATTTTTCGGACAGGCAACCAGAAATCGCAGTTTCGGGCCCAGACTGCTGATAATCACTATTTGGGCCCCGGGCAGCCTGAAAACGACAGCGACCCGCCTGACAGCCGAAAATGACGATTCTGCCCCCGACGTCCGAAAATCGCTGTTCTGGCCCGAAACTGCCAGAAACTCGTGTTTTTTCGGACAGCCAACCAGAAATCGCAGTTTCGGACCCAGACTGCTGAAAATCACTATTTGGGCCACGGACAGCCTGAAAACGACAGCGACCCGCCGGACAGCCGAAAATGACGATTCTGCCCCCGACGTCCGAAAATCGCTGTTCTGGCCCGAAACTCGTGATTTTTCGGACAGGCAACCAGAAATCGCAGTTTCGGGCCCAGACTGCTGAAAATCACTATTTGGGCCCCGGACAGCCTGAAAATGACAGCGACCCGCCTGACAGCCGAAAATGACGATTCAGCCCCCGACGTCCAAAAATCGCTGTTCTGGCCCGAAACCGCCCGAAACTCATGATTTTTCGGACAGCCAACCAGAAATCGCAGTTTCGGACCCAGACTGCTGAAAATCACTATTTGGGCCCCGGACAGCCTGAAAACGACAGCGACCCGCCTGACAGTCAAAAATGACGATTCTGCCCCCGACGTCCGAAAATCGCTTTTCTGGCCCGAAACCGCCCGAAACTCGTGATTTTTCGGACAGCCAACCAGAAATCGCAGTTTCGGACCCAGACTGCTGAAAATCACTATTTGGGCCCCGGACAGCCTGAAAACGACAGCGACCCGCCTGACAGCCGAAAATGACGATTCTGCCCCCGACGTCCGAAAATCGCTGTTCTGGCCCGAAACTGCCAGAAACTCGTGTTTTTTCGGACAGCCAACCAGAAATCGCAGTATCGGACCCAGACTGCTGAAAATCACTATTTGGGCCACGGACAGCCTGAAAACGACAGCGACCCGCCGGACAGCCGAAAATGACGATTCTGCCCCCGACGTCCGAAAATCGCTGTTCTGGCCCGAAACTGCCTGAAACTCGTGATTTTTCGGACAGGCAACCAGAAATCGCAGTTTCGGGCCCAGACTGCTGAAAATCACTATTTGGGCCCCGGACAGCCTGAAAATGACAGCGACCCGCCTGACAGCCGAAAATGACGATTCAGCCCCCGACGTCCGAAAATCGCTGTTCTGGCCCGAAACCGCCCGAAACTCATGATTTTTCGGACAGCCAACCAGAAATCGCAGTTTCGGACCCAGACAGCTGAAAATCACTATTTGGGCCCTGGGAAGCCTGAAAATGACAGCGACCCGCCTGACAGCCAAAAATGACGATTCTGCCCCCGACGTCCGAAAATCGCTGTTCTGGCCCGAAACTGCCAGAAACTCGTGATTTTTCGGACAGCCAACCAGAAATCGTAGTTTCGGACCCAGACTGCTGAAAATCACTATTTGGGCCCTGGACAGCCTGAAAACGACAGCGACCCGCCTGACAGCCGAAAATGACGATTCTGCCCCCGACGTCCGAAAATCGCTGTTCTGGCCCGAAACTGCCCGAAACTCGTGATTTTTCGGACAGGCAACCAGAAATCGCAGTTTCGGGCCCAGACTGCTGAAAATCACTATTTGGGCCCCGGGCAGCCTGAAAACGACAGCGACCCGCCTGACAGCCGAAAATGACGATTCTGCCCCCGACGTCCGAAAATCGCTGTTCTGGCCCGAAACTGCCTGAAACTCGTGATTTTTCGGACAGGCAACCAGAAATCGCAGTTTCGGGCCCAGACTGCTGATAATCACTATTTGGGCCCCGGGCAGCCTGAAAACGACAGCGACCCGCCTGACAGCCGAAAATGACGATTCTGCCCCCGACGTCCGAAAATCGCTGTTCTGGCCCGAAACTGCCAGAAACTCGTGTTTTTTCGGACAGCCAACCAGAAATCGCAGTTTCGGACCCAGACTGCTGAAAATCACTATTTGGGCCCCGGACAGCCTGAAAACGACAGCGACCCGCCTGACAGTCAAAAATGACGATTCTGCCCCCGACGTCCGAAAATCGCTTTTCTGGCCCGAAACCGCCCGAAACTCGTGATTTTTCGGACAGCCAACCAGAAATCGCAGTTTCGGACCCAGACTGCTGAAAATCACTATTTGGGCCCCGGACAGCCTGAAAACGACAGCGACCCGCCTGACAGCCGAAAATGACGATTCTGCCCCCGACGTCCGAAAATCGCTGTTCTGGCCCGAAACTGCCAGAAACTCGTGTTTTTTCGGACAGCCAACCAGAAATCGCAGTATCGGACCCAGACTGCTGAAAATCACTATTTGGGCCACGGACAGCCTGAAAACGACAGCGACCCGCCGGACAGCCGAAAATGACGATTCTGCCCCCGACGTCCGAAAATCGCTGTTCTGGCCCGAAACTGCCTGAAACTCGTGATTTTTCGGACAGGCAACCAGAAATCGCAGTTTCGGGCCCAGACTGCTGAAAATCACTATTTGGGCCCCGGACAGCCTGAAAATGACAGCGACCCGCCTGACAGCCGAAAATGACGATTCAGCCCCCGACGTCCGAAAATCGCTGTTCTGGCCCGAAACCGCCCGAAACTCATGATTTTTCGGACAGCCAACCAGAAATCGCAGTTTCGGACCCAGACAGCTGAAAATCACTATTTGGGCCCTGGGAAGCCTGAAAATGACAGCGACCCGCCTGACAGCCAAAAATGACGATTCTGCCCCCGACGTCCGAAAATCGCTGTTCTGGCCCGAAACTGCCAGAAACTCGTGTTTTTTCGGACAGCCAACCAGAAATCGCAGTATCGGACCCAGACTGCTGAAAATCACTATTTGGGCCACGGACAGCCTGAAAACGACAGCGACCCGCCGGACAGCCGAAAATGACGATTCTGCCCCCGACGTCCGAAAATCGCTGTTCTGGCCCGAAACTGCCTGAAACTCGTGATTTTTCGGACAGGCAACCAGAAATCGCAGTTTCGGGCCCAGACTGCTGAAAATCACTATTTGGGCCCCGGACAGCCTGAAAATGACAGCGACCCGCCTGACAGCCGAAAATGACGATTCAGCCCCCGACGTCCGAAAATCGCTGTTCTGGCCCGAAACTGCCAGAAACTCGTGATTTTTCGGACAGCCAACCAGAAATCGTAGTTTCGGACCCAGACTGCTGAAAATCACTATTTGGGCCCTGGACAGCCTGAAAACGACAGCGACCCGCCTGACAGCCGAAAATGACGATTCTGCCCCCGACGTCCGAAAATCGCTGTTCTGGCCCGAAACTGCCCGAAACTCGTGATTTTTCGGACAGGCAACCAGAAATCGCAGTTTCGGGCCCAGACTGCTGAAAATCACTATTTGGGCCCCGGGCAGCCTGAAAACGACAGCGACCCGCCTGACAGCCGAAAATGACGATTCTGCCCCCGACGTCCGAAAATCGCTGTTCTGGCCCGAAACTGCCAGAAACTCGTGTTTTTTCGGACAGCCAACCAGAAATCGCAGTTTCGGACCCAGACTGCTGAAAATCACTATTTGGGCCACGGACAGCCTGAAAACGACAGCGACCCGCCGGACAGCCGAAAATGACGATTCTGCCCCCGACGTCCGAAAATCGCTGTTCTGGCCCGAAACTGCCTGAAACTCGTGATTTTTCGGACAGGCAACCAGAAATCGCAGTTTCGGGCCCAGACTGCTGAAAATCACTATTTGGGCCCCGGACAGCCTGAAAATGACAGCGACCCGCCTGACAGCCGAAAATGACGATTCAGCCCCCGACGTCCGAAAATCGCTGTTCTGGCCCGAAACCGCCCGAAACTCATGATTTTTCGGACAGCCAACCAGAAATCGCAGTTTCGGACCCAGACAGCTGAAAATCACTATTTGGGCCCTGGGAAGCCTGAAAATGACAGCGACCCGCCTGACAGCCAAAAATGACGATTCTGCCCCCGACGTCCGAAAATCGCTGTTCTGGCCCGAAACTGCCAGAAACTCGTGATTTTTCGGACAGCCAACCAGAAATCGTAGTTTCGGACCCAGACTGCTGAAAATCACTATTTGGGCCCTGGACAGCCTGAAAACGACAGCGACCCGCCTGACAGCCGAAAATGACGATTCTGCCCCCGACGTCCGAAAATCGCTGTTCTGGCCCGAAACTGCCCGAAACTCGTGATTTTTCGGACAGGCAACCAGAAATCGCAGTTTCGGGCCCAGACTGCTGAAAATCACTATTTGGGCCCCGGGCAGCCTGAAAACGACAGCGACCCGCCTGACAGCCGAAAATGACGATTCTGCCCCCGACGTCCGAAAATCGCTGTTCTGGCCCGAAACTGCCTGAAACTCGTGATTTTTCGGACAGGCAACCAGAAATCGCAGTTTCGGGCCCAGACTGCTGATAATCACTATTTGGGCCCCGGGCAGCCTGAAAACAACAGCGACCCGCCTGACAGCCGAAAATGACGATTCTGCCCCCGACGTCCGAAAATCGCTGTTCTGGCCCGAAACTGCCAGAAACTCGTGTTTTTTCGGACAGCCAACCAGAAATCGCAGTTTCGGACCCAGACTGCTGAAAATCACTATTTGGGCCCCGGACAGCCTGAAAACGACAGCGACCCGCCTGACAGTCAAAAATGACGATTCTGCCCCCGACGTCCGAAAATCGCTTTTCTGGCCCGAAACCGCCCGAAACTCGTGATTTTTCGGACAGCCAACCAGAAATCGCAGTTTCGGACCCAGACTGCTGAAAATCACTATTTGGGCCCCGGACAGCCTGAAAACGACAGCGACCCGCCTGACAGCCGAAAATGACGATTCTGCCCCCGACGTCCGAAAATCGCTGTTCTGGCCCGAAACTGCCAGAAACTCGTGTTTTTTCGGACAGCCAACCAGAAATCGCAGTATCGGACCCAGACTGCTGAAAATCACTATTTGGGCCACGGACAGCCTGAAAACGACAGCGACCCGCCGGACAGCCGAAAATGACGATTCTGCCCCCGACGTCCGAAAATCGCTGTTCTGGCCCGAAACTGCCTGAAACTCGTGATTTTTCGGACAGGCAACCAGAAATCGCAGTTTCGGGCCCAGACTGCTGAAAATCACTATTTGGGCCCCGGACAGCCTGAAAATGACAGCGACCCGCCTGACAGCCGAAAATGACGATTCAGCCCCCGACGTCCGAAAATCGCTGTTCTGGCCCGAAACCGCCCGAAACTCATGATTTTTCGGACAGCCAACCAGAAATCGCAGTTTCGGACCCAGACAGCTGAAAATCACTATTTGGGCCCTGGGAAGCCTGAAAATGACAGCGACCCGCCTGACAGCCAAAAATGACGATTCTGCCCCCGACGTCCGAAAATCGCTGTTCTGGCCCGAAACTGCCAGAAACTCGTGTTTTTTCGGACAGCCAACCAGAAATCGCAGTATCGGACCCAGACTGCTGAAAATCACTATTTGGGCCACGGACAGCCTGAAAACGACAGCGACCCGCCGGACAGCCGAAAATGACGATTCTGCCCCCGACGTCCGAAAATCGCTGTTCTGGCCCGAAACTGCCTGAAACTCGTGATTTTTCGGACAGGCAACCAGAAATCGCAGTTTCGGGCCCAGACTGCTGAAAATCACTATTTGGGCCCCGGACAGCCTGAAAATGACAGCGACCCGCCTGACAGCCGAAAATGACGATTCAGCCCCCGACGTCCGAAAATCGCTGTTCTGGCCCGAAACTGCCAGAAACTCGTGATTTTTCGGACAGCCAACCAGAAATCGTAGTTTCGGACCCAGACTGCTGAAAATCACTATTTGGGCCCTGGACAGCCTGAAAACGACAGCGACCCGCCTGACAGCCGAAAATGACGATTCTGCCCCCGACGTCCGAAAATCGCTGTTCTGGCCCGAAACTGCCCGAAACTCGTGATTTTTCGGACAGGCAACCAGAAATCGCAGTTTCGGGCCCAGACTGCTGAAAATCACTATTTGGGCCCCGGGCAGCCTGAAAACGACAGCGACCCGCCTGACAGCCGAAAATGACGATTCTGCCCCCGACGTCCGAAAATCGCTGTTCTGGCCCGAAACTGCCAGAAACTCGTGTTTTTTCGGACAGCCAACCAGAAATCGCAGTTTCGGACCCAGACTGCTGAAAATCACTATTTGGGCCACGGACAGCCTGAAAACGACAGCGACCCGCCGGACAGCCGAAAATGACGATTCTGCCCCCGACGTCCGAAAATCGCTGTTCTGGCCCGAAACTGCCTGAAACTCGTGATTTTTCGGACAGGCAACCAGAAATCGCAGTTTCGGGCCCAGACTGCTGAAAATCACTATTTGGGCCCCGGACAGCCTGAAAATGACAGCGACCCGCCTGACAGCCGAAAATGACGATTCAGCCCCCGACGTCCGAAAATCGCTGTTCTGGCCCGAAACCGCCCGAAACTCGTGATTTTTCGGACAGCCAACCAGAAATCGCAGTTTCGGACCCAGACTGCTGAAAATCACTATTTGGGCCCCGGACAGCCTGAAAACGACAGCGACCCGCCTGACAGTCAAAAATGACGATTCTGCCCCCGACGTTCGAAAATCGCTTTTCTGGCCCGAAACCGCCCGAAACTCGTGATTTTTCGGACAGCCAACCAGAAATCGCAGTTTCGGACCCAGACTGCTGAAAATCACTATTTGGGCCCCGAATAGCCTGAAAACGAAAGCGGCCCGCCTGACAGTCAAAAATGACGATTCTGCCCCCGACGTCCGAAAATCGCTGTTCTGGCCCAAAACCGCCCGAAACTCGTGATTTTTCGGACAGCCAACCAGAAATCGCAGTTTCGGACCCAGACTGCTGAAAATCACTATTTGGGCCCCGGACAGCCTGAAAACGACAGCGACCCGCCTGACAGCCAAAAATGACGATTCTGCCCCCGACGTCCGAAAATCGCTGTTCTGGCCCGAAACTGCCTGAAACTCGTGATTTTTCGAACAGCCAACCAGAAATCGCAGTTTCGGACCCAGACAGCTGAAAATCACTATTTGGGCCCTGGGAAGCCTGAAAATGACAGCGACCCGCCTGACAGCCAAAAATGACGATTCTGCCCCCGACGTCCAAAAATCGCTGTTCTGGCCCGAAACAGCCTGAAACTCGTGATTTTTCGGACAGCCAACCAGAAATCGTAGTTTCGGACCCAGACTGCTGAAAATCACTATTTGGGCCCTGGACAGCCTGAAAACGACAGCGACCCGCCTGACAGCCGAAAATGACGATTCTGCCCCCGACGTCCGAAAATCGCTGTTCTGGCCCGAAACTCGTGATTTTTCGGACAGGCAACCAGAAATCGCAGTTTCGGGCCCAGACTGCTGAAAATCACTATTTGGGCCCCGGGCAGCCTGAAAACGACAGCGACCCGCCTGACAGCCGAAAATGACGATTCTGCCCCCGACGTCCGAAAATCGCTGTTCTGGCCCGAAACTGCCAGAAACTCGTGTTTTTTCGGACAGCCAACCAGAAATCGCAGTTTCGGACCCAGACTGCTGAAAATCACTATTTGGGCCACGGACAGCCTGAAAACGACAGCGACCCGCCGGACAGCCGAAAATGACGATTCAGCCCCCGACGTCCGAAAATCGCTGTTCTGGCCCGAAACTGCCTGAAACTCGTGATTTTTCGGACAGGCAACCAGAAATCGCAGTTTCGGACCCAGACTGCTGAAAATCACTATTTGGGCCCCGGACAGCCTGAAAACGATAGCGACCCGCCTGACAGCCGAAAATGACGATTCAGCCCCCGACGTCCGAAAATCGCTGTTCTGGCCCAAAACTGCCTGAAACTCGTGATTTTTCGGACAGCCAACCAAAAATCGCAGTTTCGGACCCAGACTGCTGAAAATCACTATTTGGGCCCCGGGCAGCCTGAAAACGACAGCGACCCACCTGACAGCCGAAAATGACGATTCTGCCCCCGACGTCCGAAAATCGCTGTTCTGGCCCGAAACAGCCAGAAACTCGTGTTTTTTCGGACAGCCAACCAGAAATCGCAGTTTCAGACCCAGACTGCTGAAAATCACTATTTGGGCCACGGACAGCCTGAAAACGACAGCGACCCGCCGGACAGCCGAAAATGACGATTCAGCCCCCGACGTCCGAAAATCGCTGTTCTGGCCCGAAACTGCCCGAAACTCGTGATTTTTCGGACAGCCAACCAGAAATCGCAGTTTCCGACCCAGACAGCTGAAAATCACTATTTGGGCCCTGGGAAGCCTGAAAATGACAGCGACCCGCCTGACAGCCAAAAATGACGATTCTGCCCCCGACGTCCGAAAATCGCTGTTCTGGCCCGAAACTGCCAGAAACTCGTGATTTTTCGGACAGCCAACCAGAAATCGTAGTTTCGGACCCAGACTGCTGAAAATCACTATTTGGGCCCTGGACAGCCTGAAAACGACAGCGACCCGCCTGACAGCCGAAAATGACGATTCTGCCCCCGACGTCCGAAAATCGCTGTTCTGGCCCGAAACTGCCCGAAACTCGTGATTTTTCGGACAGGCAACCAGAAATCGCAATTTCGGGCCCAGACTGCTGAAAATCACTATTTGGGCCCCGGGCAGCCTGAAAACGACAGCGACCCGCCTGACAGCCGAAAATGACGATTCTGCCCCCGACGTCCGAAAATCGCTGTTCTGGCCCGAAACTGCCTGAAACTCGTGTTTTTTCGGACAGCCAACCAGAAATCGCAGTTTCGGACCCAGACTGCTGAAAATCACTATTTGGGCCACGGACAGCCTGAAAACGACAGCGACCCGCCGGACAGCCGAAAATGACGATTCTGCCCCCGGCGTCCGAAAATCGCTGTTCTGGCCCGAAACTGCCTGAAACTCGTGATTTTTCGGACAGGCAACCAGAAATCGCAGTTTCGGGCCCAGACTGCTGAAAATCACTATTTGGGCCCCGGGCAGCCTGAAAACGACAGCGACCCGCCTGACAGCCGAAAATGACGATTCAGCCCCCGACGTCCGAAAATCGCTGTTCAGGCCCGAAACCGCCCGAAACTCATGATTTTTCGGACAGGCAACCAGAAATCGCAGTTTCGGGCCCAGACTGCTGAAAATCACTATTTGGGCCCCGGACAGCCTGAAAATGACAGCGACCCGCCTGACAGCCGAAAATGACGATTCAGCCCCCGACGTCCGAAAATCGCTGTTCTGGCCCGAAACCGCCCGAAACTCGTGATTTTTCGGACAGCCAACCAGAAATCGCAGTTTCGGACCCAGACTGCTGAAAATCACTATTTGGGCCCCGGACAGCCTGAAAACGACAGCGACCCGCCTGACAGTAAAAAATGACGATTCTGCCCCCGACGTTCGAAAATCGCTTTTCTGGCCCGAAACCGCCCGAAACTCGTGATTTTTCGGACAGCCAACCAGAAATCGCAGTTTCGGACCCAGACTGCTGAAAATCACTATTTGGGCCCCGAATAGCCTGAAAACGAAAGCGGCCCGCCTGACAGTCAAAAATGACGATTCTGCCCCCGACGTCCGAAAATCGCTGTTCTGGCCCAAAACCGCCCGAAACTCGTGATTTTTCGGACAGCCAACCAGAAATCGCAGTTTCGGACCCAGACTGCTGAAAATCACTATTTGGGCCCCGGACAGCCTGAAAACGACAGCGACCCGCCTGACAGCCAAAAATGACGATTCTGCCCCCGACGTCCGAAAATCGCTGTTCTGGCCCGAAACTGCCTGAAACTCGTGATTTTTCGGACAGCCAACCAGAAATCGCAGTTTCGGACCCAGACAGCTGAAAATCACTATTTGGGCCCTGGGAAGCCTGAAAATGACAGCGACCCGCCTGACAGCCAAAAATGACGATTCTGCCCCCGACGTCCGAAAATCGCTGTTCTGGCCCGAAACTGCCCGAAACTCGTGATTTTTCGGACAGCCAACCAGAAATCGCAGTTTCGGACCCAGACTGCTGAAAATCACTATTTGGGCCCCGGACAGCCAGAAAACGACAGCGGCCCGCCTGACAGCCGAAAATGGCGATTCTGCCCCCGACGTCCGAAAATCGCTGTTCTGGCCCGAAACCGCCCGAAACTCGTGATTTTTCGGACAGCCAACCAGAAATCGCAGTTTCGGACCCAGACTGCTGAAAATCACTATTTGGGCCCCGGACAGCCTGAAAACGACAGCGACCCGCCTGACAGTCAAAAATGACGATTCTGCCCCCGACGTTCGAAAATCGCTTTTCTGGCCCGAAACCGCCCGAAACTCGTGATTTTTCGGACAGCCAACCAGAAATCGCAGTTTCGGACCCAGACTGCTGAAAATCACTATTTGGGCCCCGAATAGCCTGAAAACGAAAGCGGCCCGCCTGACAGTCAAAAATGACGATTCTGCCCCCGACGTCCGAAAATCGCTGTTCTGGCCCAAAACCGCCCGAAACTCGTGATTTTTCGGACAGCCAACCAGAAATCGCAGTTTCGGACCCAGACTGCTGAAAATCACTATTTGGGCCCCGGACAGCCTGAAAACGACAGCGACCCGCCTGACAGCCAAAAATGACGATTCTGCCCCCGACGTCCGAAAATCGCTGTTCTGGCCCGAAACTGCCTGAAACTCGTGATTTTTCGGACAGCCAACCAGAAATCGCAGTTTCGGACCCAGACAGCTGAAAATCACTATTTGGGCCCTGGGAAGCCTGAAAATGACAGCGACCCGCCTGACAGCCAAAAATGACGATTCTGCCCCCGACGTCCGAAAATCGCTGTTCTGGCCCGAAACTGCCTGAAACTCGTGATTTTTCGGACAGCCAACCAGAAATCGTAGTTTCGGACCCAGACTGCTGAAAATCACTATTTGGGCCCTGGACAGCCTGAAAACGACAGCGACCCGCCTGACAGCCGAAAATGACGATTCTGCCCCCGACGTCCGAAAATCGCTGTTCTGGCCCGAAACTGCCCGAAACTCGTGATTTTTCGGACAGGCAACCAGAAATCGCAGTTTCGGGCCCAGACTGCTGAAAATCACTATTTGGGCCCCGGGCAGCCTGAAAACGACAGCGACCCGCCTGACAGCCGAAAATGACGATTCTGCCCCCGACGTCCGAAAATCGCTGTTCTGGCCCGAAACTGCCAGAAACTCGTGTTTTTTCGGACAGCCAACCAGAAATCGCAGTTTCGGACCCAGACTGCTGAAAATCACTATTTGGGCCACGGACAGCCTGAAAACGACAGCGACCCGCCGGACAGCCGAAAATGACGATTCTGCCCCCGACGTCCGAAAATCGCTGTTCTGGCCCGAAACTGCCTGAAACTCGTGATTTTTCGGACAGGCAACCAGAAATCGCAGTTTCGGACCCAGACTGCTGAAAATCACTATTTGGGCCCCGGACAGCCTGAAAACGACAGCGACCCGCCTGACAGCCGAAAATGACGATTCAGCCCCCGACGTCCGAAAATCGCTGTTCTGGCCCGAAACTGCCTGAAACTCGTGATTTTTCGGACAGCCAACCAAAAATCGCAGTTTCGGACCCAGACTGCTGAAAATCACTATTTGGGCCCCGGGCAGCCTGAAAACGACAGCGACCCACCTGACAGCCGAAAATGACGATTCTGCCCCCGACGTCCGAAAATCGCTGTTCTGGCCCGAAACAGCCAGAAACTCGTGTTTTTTCGGACAGCCAACCAGAAATCGCAGTTTCAGACCCAGACTGCTGAAAATCACTATTTGGGCCACGGACAGCCTGAAAACGACAGCGACCCGCCGGACAGCCGAAAATGACGATTCAGCCCCCGACGTCCGAAAATCGCTGTTCTGGCCCGAAACTGCCCGAAACTCGTGATTTTTCGGACAGCCAACCAGAAATCGCAGTTTCCGACCCAGACAGCTGAAAATCACTATTTGGGCCCTGGGAAGCCTGAAAATGACAGCGACCCGCCTGACAGCCAAAAATGACGATTCTGCCCCCGACGTCCGAAAATCGCTGTTCTGGCCCGAAACTGCCAGAAACTCGTGATTTTTCGGACAGCCAACCAGAAATCGTAGTTTCGGACCCAGACTGCTGAAAATCACTATTTGGGCCCTGGACAGCCTGAAAACGACAGCGACCCGCCTGACAGCCGAAAATGACGATTCTGCCCCCGACGTCCGAAAATCGCTGTTCTGGCCCGAAACTGCCCGAAACTCGTGATTTTTCGGACAGGCAACCAGAAATCGCAGTTTCGGGCCCAGACTGCTGAAAATCACTATTTGGGCCCCGGGCAGCCTGAAAACGACAGCGACCCGCCTGACAGCCGAAAATGACGATTCTGCCCCCGACGTCCGAAAATCGCTGTTCTGGCCCGAAACTGCCTGAAACTCGTGTTTTTTCGGACAGCCAACCAGAAATCGCAGTTTCGGACCCAGACTGCTGAAAATCACTATTTGGGCCACGGACAGCCTGAAAACGACAGCGACCCGCCGGACAGCCGAAAATGACGATTCTGCCCCCGACGTCCGAAAATCGCTGTTCTGGCCCGAAACTGCCTGAAACTCGTGATTTTTCGGACAGGCAACCAGAAATCGCAGTTTCGGACCCAGACTGCTGAAAATCACTATTTGGGCCCCGGACAGCCTGAAAACGACAGCGACCCGCCTGACAGCCGAAAATGACGATTCAGCCCCCGACGTCCGAAAATCGCTGTTCTGGCCCGAAACTGCCTGAAACTCGTGATTTTTCGGACAGCCAACCAGAAATCGCAGTTTCGGACCCAGACTGCTGAAAATCACTATTTGGGCCCCGGGCAGCCTGAAAACGACAGCGACCCACCTGACAGCCGAAAATGACGATTCTGCCCCCGACGTCCGAAAATCGCTGTTCTGGCCCGAAACAGCCAGAAACTCGTGTTTTTTCGGACAGCCAACCAGAAATCGCAGTTTCAGACCCAGACTGCTGAAAATCACTATTTGGGCCACGGACAGCCTGAAAACGACAGCGACCCGCCGGACAGCCGAAAATGACGATTCAGCCCCCGACGTCCGAAAATCGCTGTTCTGGCCCGAAACTGCCCGAAACTCGTGATTTTTCGGACAGCCAACCAGAAATCGCAGTTTCCGACCCAGACAGCTGAAAATCACTATTTGGGCCCTGGGAAGCCTGAAAATGACAGCGACCCGCCTGACAGCCAAAAATGACGATTCTGCCCCCGACGTCCGAAAATCGCTGTTCTGGCCCGAAACTGCCAGAAACTCGTGATTTTTCGGACAGCCAACCAGAAATCGTAGTTTCGGACCCAGACTGCTGAAAATCACTATTTGGGCCCTGGACAGCCTGAAAACGACAGCGACCCGCCTGACAGCCGAAAATGACGATTCTGCCCCCGACGTCCGAAAATCGCTGTTCTGGCCCGAAACTGCCTGAAACTCGTGATTTTTCGGACAGGCAACCAGAAATCGCAGTTTCGGGCCCAGACTGCTGAAAATCACTATTTGGGCCCCGGGCAGCCTGAAAACGACAGCGACCCGCCTGACAGCCGAAAATGACGATTCTGCCCCCGACGTCCGAAAATCGCTGTTCTGGCCCGAAACTGCCAGAAACTCGTGTTTTTTCGGACAGCCAACCAGTAATCGCAGTTTCGGACCCAGACAGCTGAAAATCACTATTTGGGCCCTGGGAAGCCTGAAAATGACAGCGACCCGCCGGACAGCCAAAAATGACGATTCTGCCCCCGACGTCCGAAAATCGCTGTTCTGGCCCGAAACTGCCTGAAACTCGTGATTTTTCGGACAGCCAACCAGAAATCGCAGTTTCGGACCCAGACTGCTGAAAATCACTATTTGGGCCCTGGACAGCCTGAAAACGACAGCGACCCGTCGGACAGCCGAAAATGACGATTCTGCCCCCGACGTCCGAAAATCGCTGTTCTGGCCCGAAACTGCCTGAAACTCGTGATTTTTCGGACAGCCAACCAGAAATCGCAGTTTCGGACCCAGACTGCTGAAAATCACTATTTGGGCCCCGGACAGCCTGAAAACGACAGCGACCCGCCTGACAGCCAAAAATGACGATTCTGCCCCCGACGTCCGAAAATCGCTGTTCTGGCCCGAAACTGCCTGAAACTCGTGATTTTTCGGACAGCCAACCAGAAATCGCAGTTTCGGACCCAGACTGCTGAAAATCACTATTTGGGCCCTGGGAAGCCTGAAAATGACAGCGACCCGCCTGACAGCCAAAAATGACGATTCTGCCCCCGACGTCCGAAAATCGCTGTTCTGGCCCGAAACTGCCAGAAACTCGTGATTTTTCGGACAGCCAACCAGAAATCGCAGTTTCGGACCCAGACTGCTGAAAATCACTATTTGGGCCCTGGGCAGCCTGAAAACGACAGCGACCCGCCTGACAGCCGAAAATGACGATTCTGCCCCCGACGTCCGAAAATCGCTGTTCTGGCCCGAAACTGCCCGAAACTCGTGATTTTTCGGACAGGCAACCAGAAATCGCAGTTTCGGGCCCAGACTGCTGAAAATCACTATTTGGGCCCCGGGCAGCCTGAAAACGACAGCGACCCGCCTGACAGCCGAAAATGACGATTCTGCCCCCGACGTCCGAAAATCGCTGTTCTGGCCCGAAACTGCCAGAAACTCGTGTTTTTTCGGACAGCCAACCAGAAATCGCAGTTTCGGACCCAGACTGCTGAAAATCACTATTTGGGCCCTGGGCAGCCTGAAAACGACAGCGACCCGCCTGACAGCCGAAAATGACGATTCTGCCCCCGACGTCCGAAAATCGCTGTTCTGGCCCGAAACTGCCCGAAACTCGTGATTTTTCGGACAGGCAACCAGAAATCGCAGTTTCGGGCCCAGACTGCTGAAAATCACTATTTGGGCCCCGGGCAGCCTGAAAACGACAGCGACCCGCCTGACAGCCGAAAATGACGATTCTGCCCCCGACGTCCGAAAATCGCTGTTCTGGCCCGAAACTGCCAGAAACTCGTGTTTTTTCGGACAGCCAACCAGAAATCGCAGTTTCGGACCCAGACTGCTGAAAATCACTATTTGGGCCCTGGACAGCCTGAAAACGACAGCGACCCGTCGGACAGCCGAAAATGACGATTCTGCCCCCGACGTCCGAAAATCGCTGTTCTGGCCCGAAACTGCCTGAAACTCGTGATTTTTCGGACAGCCAACCAGAAATCGCAGTTTCGGACCCAGACTGCTGAAAATCACTATTTGGGCCCCGGACAGCCTGAAAACGACAGCGACCCGCCTGACAGCCAAAAATGACGATTCTGCCCCCGACGTCCGAAAATCGCTGTTCTGGCCCGAAACTGCCTGAAACTCGTGATTTTTCGGACAGCCAACCAGAAATCGCAGTTTCGGACCCAGACTGCTGAAAATCACTATTTGGGCCCTGGGAAGCCTGAAAATGACAGCGACCCGCCTGACAGCCAAAAATGACGATTCTGCCCCCGACGTCCGAAAATCGCTGTTCTGGCCCGAAACTGCCAGAAACTCGTGATTTTTCGGACAGCCAACCAGAAATCGCAGTTTCGGACCCAGACTGCTGAAAATCACTATTTGGGCCCTGGGCAGCCTGAAAACGACAGCGACCCGCCTGACAGCCGAAAATGACGATTCTGCCCCCGACGTCCGAAAATCGCTGTTCTGGCCCGAAACTGCCCGAAACTCGTGATTTTTCGGACAGGCAACCAGAAATCGCAGTTTCGGGCCCAGACTGCTGAAAATCACTATTTGGGCCCCGGGCAGCCTGAAAACGACAGCGACCCGCCTGACAGCCGAAAATGACGATTCTGCCCCCGACGTCCGAAAATCGCTGTTCTGGCCCGAAACTGCCAGAAACTCGTGTTTTTTCGGACAGCCAACCAGAAATCGCAGTTTCGGACCCAGACTGCTGAAAATCACTATTTGGGCCACGGACAGCCTGAAAACGACAGCGACCCGCCGGACAGCCGAAAATGACGATTCTGCCCCCGACGTCCGAAAATCGCTGTTCTGGCCCAAAACCGCCCGAAACTCGTGATTTTTCGGACAGCCAACCAGAAATCGCAGTTTCGGACCCAGACTGCTGAAAATCACTATTTGGGCCCCGGACAGCCTGAAAACGACAGCGACCCGCCTGACAGCCAAAAATGACGATTCTGCCCCCGACGTCCGAAAATCGCTGTTCTGGCCCGAAACTGCCTGAAACTCGTGATTTTTCGGACAGCCAACCAGAAATCGCAGTTTCGGACCCAGACAGCTGAAAATCACTATTTGGGCCCTGGGAAGCCTGAAAATGACAGCGACCCGCCTGACAGCCAAAAATGACGATTCTGCCCCCGACGTCCGAAAATCGCTGTTCTGGCCCGAAACAGCCTGAAACTCGTGATTTTTCGGACAGCCAACCAGAAATCGTAGTTTCGGACCCAGACTGCTGAAAATCACTATTTGGGCCCTGGACAGCCTGAAAACGACAGCGACCCGCCTGACAGCCGAAGATGACGATTCTGCCCCCGACGTCCGAAAATCGCTGTTCTGGCCCGAAACTCGTGATTTTTCGGACAGGCAACCAGAAATCGCAGTTTCGGGCCCAGACTGCTGAAAATCACTATTTGGGCCCCGGGCAGCCTGAAAACGACAGCGACCCGCCTGACAGCCGAAAATGACGATTCTGCCCCCGACGTCCGAAAATCGCTGTTCTGGCCCGAAACTGCCAGAAACTCGTGTTTTTTCGGACAGCCAACCAGAAATCGCAGTTTCGGACCCAGACTGCTGAAAATCACTATTTGGGCCACGGACAGCCTGAAAACGACAGCGACCCGCCGGACAGCCGAAAATGACGATTCTGCCCCCGACGTCCGAAAATCGCTGTTCTGGCCCGAAACTGCCTGAAACTCGTGATTTTTCGGACAGGCAACCAGAAATCGCAGTTTCGGACCCAGACTGCTGAAAATCACTATTTGGGCCCCGGACAGCCTGAAAACGACAGCGACCCGCCTGACAGCCGAAAATGACGATTCAGCCCCCGACGTCCGAAAATCGCTGTTCTGGCCCGAAACTGCCTGAAACTCGTGATTTTTCGGACAGCCAACCAAAAATCGCAGTTTCGGACCCAGACTGCTGAAAATCACTATTTGGGCCCCGGGCAGCCTGAAAACGACAGCGACCCACCTGACAGCCGAAAATGACGATTCTGCCCCCGACGTCCGAAAATCGCTGTTCTGGCCCGAAACAGCCAGAAACTCGTGTTTTTTCGGACAGCCAACCAGAAATCGCAGTTTCAGACCCAGACTGCTGAAAATCACTATTTGGGCCACGGACAGCCTGAAAACGACAGCGACCCGCCGGACAGCCGAAAATGACGATTCAGCCCCCGACGTCCGAAAATCGCTGTTCTGGCCCGAAACTGCCCGAAACTCGTGATTTTTCGGACAGCCAACCAGAAATCGCAGTTTCCGACCCAGACAGCTGAAAATCACTATTTGGGCCCTGGGAAGCCTGAAAATGACAGCGACCCGCCTGACAGCCAAAAATGACGATTCTGCCCCCGACGTCCGAAAATCGCTGTTCTGGCCCGAAACTGCCAGAAACTCGTGATTTTTCGGACAGCCAACCAGAAATCGTAGTTTCGGACCCAGACTGCTGAAAATCACTATTTGGGCCCTGGACAGCCTGAAAACGACAGCGACCCGCCTGACAGCCGAAAATGACGATTCTGCCCCCGACGTCCGAAAATCGCTGTTCTGGCCCGAAACTGCCCGAAACTCGTGATTTTTCGGACAGGCAACCAGAAATCGCAATTTCGGGCCCAGACTGCTGAAAATCACTATTTGGGCCCCGGGCAGCCTGAA
This sequence comes from Delonix regia, assembly GCA_037074485.1. Lineage (NCBI taxonomy): Eukaryota > Viridiplantae > Streptophyta > Magnoliopsida > Fabales > Fabaceae > Delonix > Delonix regia. Next base: position 46,202,222 of record CM073450.1, on the reverse strand, counting down.
AACGACAGCGACCCGCCTGACAGCCGAAAATGACGATTCTGCCCCCGACGTCCGAAAATCGCTGTTCTGGCCCGAAACTGCCTGAAACTCGTGTTTTTTCGGACAGCCAACCAGAAATCGCAGTTTCGGACCCAGACTGCTGAAAATCACTATTTGGGCCACGGACAGCCTGAAAACGACAGCGACCCGCCGGACAGCCGAAAATGACGATTCTGCCCCCGGCGTCCGAAAATCGCTGTTCTGGCCCGAAACTGCCTGAAACTCGTGATTTTTCGGACAGGCAACCAGAAATCGCAGTTTCGGGCCCAGACTGCTGAAAATCACTATTTGGGCCCCGGGCAGCCTGAAAACGACAGCGACCCGCCTGACAGCCGAAAATGACGATTCAGCCCCCGACGTCCGAAAATCGCTGTTCAGGCCCGAAACCGCCCGAAACTCATGATTTTTCGGACAGGCAACCAGAAATCGCAGTTTCGGGCCCAGACTGCTGAAAATCACTATTTGGGCCCCGGACAGCCTGAAAATGACAGCGACCCGCCTGACAGCCGAAAATGACGATTCAGCCCCCGACGTCCGAAAATCGCTGTTCTGGCCCGAAACCGCCCGAAACTCGTGATTTTTCGGACAGCCAACCAGAAATCGCAGTTTCGGACCCAGACTGCTGAAAATCACTATTTGGGCCCCGGACAGCCTGAAAACGACAGCGACCCGCCTGACAGTCAAAAATGACGATTCTGCCCCCGACGTTCGAAAATCGCTTTTCTGGCCCGAAACCGCCCGAAACTCGTGATTTTTCGGACAGCCAACCAGAAATCGCAGTTTCGGACCCAGACTGCTGAAAATCACTATTTGGGCCCCGAATAGCCTGAAAACGAAAGCGGCCCGCCTGACAGTCAAAAATGACGATTCTGCCCCCGACGTCCGAAAATCGCTGTTCTGGCCCAAAACCGCCCGAAACTCGTGATTTTTCGGACAGCCAACCAGAAATCGCAGTTTCGGACCCAGACTGCTGAAAATCACTATTTGGGCCCCGGACAGCCTGAAAACGACAGCGACCCGCCTGACAGCCAAAAATGACGATTCTGCCCCCGACGTCCGAAAATCGCTGTTCTGGCCCGAAACTGCCTGAAACTCGTGATTTTTCGGACAGCCAACCAGAAATCGCAGTTTCGGACCCAGACAGCTGAAAATCACTATTTGGGCCCTGGGAAGCCTGAAAATGACAGCGACCCGCCTGACAGCCAAAAATGACGATTCTGCCCCCGACGTCCGAAAATCGCTGTTCTGGCCCGAAACTGCCTGAAACTCGTGATTTTTCGGACAGCCAACCAGAAATCGTAGTTTCGGACCCAGACTGCTGAAAATCACTATTTGGGCCCTGGACAGCCTGAAAACGACAGCGACCCGCCTGACAGCCGAAAATGACGATTCTGCCCCCGACGTCCGAAAATCGCTGTTCTGGCCCGAAACTGCCCGAAACTCGTGATTTTTCGGACAGGCAACCAGAAATCGCAGTTTCGGGCCCAGACTGCTGAAAATCACTATTTGGGCCCCGGGCAGCCTGAAAACGACAGCGACCCGCCTGACAGCCGAAAATGACGATTCTGCCCCCGACGTCCGAAAATCGCTGTTCTGGCCCGAAACTGCCAGAAACTCGTGTTTTTTCGGACAGCCAACCAGAAATCGCAGTTTCGGACCCAGACTGCTGAAAATCACTATTTGGGCCACGGACAGCCTGAAAACGACAGCGACCCGCCGGACAGCCGAAAATGACGATTCTGCCCCCGACGTCCGAAAATCGCTGTTCTGGCCCGAAACTGCCTGAAACTCGTGATTTTTCGGACAGGCAACCAGAAATCGCAGTTTCGGACCCAGACTGCTGAAAATCACTATTTGGGCCCCGGACAGCCTGAAAACGACAGCGACCCGCCTGACAGCCGAAAATGACGATTCAGCCCCCGACGTCCGAAAATCGCTGTTCTGGCCCGAAACTGCCTGAAACTCGTGATTTTTCGGACAGCCAACCAAAAATCGCAGTTTCGGACCCAGACTGCTGAAAATCACTATTTGGGCCCCGGGCAGCCTGAAAACGACAGCGACCCACCTGACAGCCGAAAATGACGATTCTGCCCCCGACGTCCGAAAATCGCTGTTCTGGCCCGAAACAGCCAGAAACTCGTGTTTTTTCGGACAGCCAACCAGAAATCGCAGTTTCAGACCCAGACTGCTGAAAATCACTATTTGGGCCACGGACAGCCTGAAAACGACAGCGACCCGCCGGACAGCCGAAAATGACGATTCAGCCCCCGACGTCCGAAAATCGCTGTTCTGGCCCGAAACTGCCCGAAACTCGTGATTTTTCGGACAGCCAACCAGAAATCGCAGTTTCCGACCCAGACAGCTGAAAATCACTATTTGGGCCCTGGGAAGCCTGAAAATGACAGCGACCCGCCTGACAGCCAAAAATGACGATTCTGCCCCCGACGTCCGAAAATCGCTGTTCTGGCCCGAAACTGCCAGAAACTCGTGATTTTTCGGACAGCCAACCAGAAATCGTAGTTTCGGACCCAGACTGCTGAAAATCACTATTTGGGCCCTGGACAGCCTGAAAACGACAGCGACCCGCCTGACAGCCGAAAATGACGATTCTGCCCCCGACGTCCGAAAATCGCTGTTCTGGCCCGAAACTGCCCGAAACTCGTGATTTTTCGGACAGGCAACCAGAAATCGCAATTTCGGGCCCAGACTGCTGAAAATCACTATTTGGGCCCCGGGCAGCCTGAAAACGACAGCGACCCGCCTGACAGCCGAAAATGACGATTCTGCCCCCGACGTCCGAAAATCGCTGTTCTGGCCCGAAACTGCCTGAAACTCGTGTTTTTTCGGACAGCCAACCAGAAATCGCAGTTTCGGACCCAGACTGCTGAAAATCACTATTTGGGCCACGGACAGCCTGAAAACGACAGCGACCCGCCGGACAGCCGAAAATGACGATTCTGCCCCCGGCGTCCGAAAATCGCTGTTCTGGCCCGAAACTGCCTGAAACTCGTGATTTTTCGGACAGGCAACCAGAAATCGCAGTTTCGGGCCCAGACTGCTGAAAATCACTATTTGGGCCCCGGGCAGCCTGAAAACGACAGCGACCCGCCTGACAGCCGAAAATGACGATTCAGCCCCCGACGTCCGAAAATCGCTGTTCAGGCCCGAAACCGCCCGAAACTCATGATTTTTCGGACAGGCAACCAGAAATCGCAGTTTCGGGCCCAGACTGCTGAAAATCACTATTTGGGCCCCGGACAGCCTGAAAATGACAGCGACCCGCCTGACAGCCGAAAATGACGATTCAGCCCCCGACGTCCGAAAATCGCTGTTCTGGCCCGAAACCGCCCGAAACTCGTGATTTTTCGGACAGCCAACCAGAAATCGCAGTTTCGGACCCAGACTGCTGAAAATCACTATTTGGGCCCCGGACAGCCTGAAAACGACAGCGACCCGCCTGACAGTCAAATATGACGATTCTGCCCCCGACGTTCGAAAATCGCTTTTCTGGCCCGAAACCGCCCGAAACTCGTGATTTTTCGGACAACCAACCAGAAATCGCAGTTTCGGACCCAGACTGCTGAAAATCACTATTTGGGCCCCGAATAGCCTGAAAACGAAAGCGGCCCGCCTGACAGTCAAAAATGACGATTCTGCCCCCGACGTCCGAAAATCGCTGTTCTGGCCCAAAACCGCCCGAAACTCGTGATTTTTCGGACAGCCAACCAGAAATCGCAGTTTCGGACCCAGACTGCTGAAAATCACTATTTGGGCCCCGGACAGCCTGAAAACGACAGCGACCCGCCTGACAGCCAAAAATGACGATTCTGCCCCCGACGTCCGAAAATCGCTGTTCTGGCCCGAAACTGCCTGAAACTCGTGATTTTTCGGACAGCCAACCAGAAATCGCAGTTTCGGACCCAGACAGCTGAAAATCACTATTTGGGCCCTGGGAAGCCTGAAAATGACAGCGACCCGCCTGACAGCCAAAAATGACGATTCTGCCCCCGACGTCCGAAAATCGCTGTTCTGGCCCGAAACTGCCTGAAACTCGTGATTTTTCGGACAGCCAACCAGAAATCGTAGTTTCGGACCCAGACTGCTGAAAATCACTATTTGGGCCCTGGACAGCCTGAAAACGACAGCGACCCGCCTGACAGCCGAAAATGACGATTCTGCCCCCGACGTCCGAAAATCGCTGTTCTGGCCCGAAACTGCCCGAAACTCGTGATTTTTCGGACAGGCAACCAGAAATCGCAGTTTCGGGCCCAGACTGCTGAAAATCACTATTTGGGCCCCGGGCAGCCTGAAAACGACAGCGACCCGCCTGACAGCCGAAAATGACGATTCTGCCCCCGACGTCCGAAAATCGCTGTTCTGGCCCGAAACTGCCAGAAACTCGTGTTTTTTCGGACAGCCAACCAGAAATCGCAGTTTCGGACCCAGACTGCTGAAAATCACTATTTGGGCCACGGACAGCCTGAAAACGACAGCGACCCGCCGGACAGCCGAAAATGACGATTCTGCCCCCGACGTCCGAAAATCGCTGTTCTGGCCCGAAACTGCCTGAAACTCGTGATTTTTCGGACAGGCAACCAGAAATCGCAGTTTCGGACCCAGACTGCTGAAAATCACTATTTGGGCCCCGGACAGCCTGAAAACGACAGCGACCCGCCTGACAGCCGAAAATGACGATTCAGCCCCCGACGTCCGAAAATCGCTGTTCTGGCCCGAAACTGCCTGAAACTCGTGATTTTTCGGACAGCCAACCAAAAATCGCAGTTTCGGACCCAGACTGCTGAAAATCACTATTTGGGCCCCGGGCAGCCTGAAAACGACAGCGACCCACCTGACAGCCGAAAATGACGATTCTGCCCCCGACGTCCGAAAATCGCTGTTCTGGCCCGAAACAGCCAGAAACTCGTGTTTTTTCGGACAGCCAACCAGAAATCGCAGTTTCAGACCCAGACTGCTGAAAATCACTATTTGGGCCACGGACAGCCTGAAAACGACAGCGACCCGCCGGACAGCCGAAAATGACGATTCAGCCCCCGACGTCCGAAAATCGCTGTTCTGGCCCGAAACTGCCCGAAACTCGTGATTTTTCGGACAGCCAACCAGAAATCGCAGTTTCCGACCCAGACAGCTGAAAATCACTATTTGGGCCCTGGGAAGCCTGAAAATGACAGCGACCCGCCTGACAGCCAAAAATGACGATTCTGCCCCCGACGTCCGAAAATCGCTGTTCTGGCCCGAAACTGCCAGAAACTCGTGATTTTTCGGACAGCCAACCAGAAATCGTAGTTTCGGACCCAGACTGCTGAAAATCACTATTTGGGCCCTGGACAGCCTGAAAACGACAGCGACCCGCCTGACAGCCGAAAATGACGATTCTGCCCCCGACGTCCGAAAATCGCTGTTCTGGCCCGAAACTGCCCGAAACTCGTGATTTTTCGGACAGGCAACCAGAAATCGCAGTTTCGGGCCCAGACTGCTGAAAATCACTATTTGGGCCCCGGGCAGCCTGAAAACGACAGCGACCCGCCTGACAGCCGAAAATGACGATTCTGCCCCCGACGTCCGAAAATCGCTGTTCTGGCCCGAAACTGCCTGAAACTCGTGTTTTTTCGGACAGCCAACCAGAAATCGCAGTTTCGGACCCAGACTGCTGAAAATCACTATTTGGGCCACGGACAGCCTGAAAACGACAGCGACCCGCCGGACAGCCGAAAATGACGATTCTGCCCCCGACGTCCGAAAATCGCTGTTCTGGCCCGAAACTGCCTGAAACTCGTGATTTTTCGGACAGGCAACCAGAAATCGCAGTTTCGGGCCCAGACTGCTGAAAATCACTATTTGGGCTCCGGGCAGCCTGAAAACGACAGCGACCCGCCTGACAGCCGAAAATGACGATTCTGCCCCCGACGTCCGAAAATCGCTGTTCTGGCCCGAAACTGCCAGAAACTCGTGTTTTTTCGGACAGCCAACCAGAAATCGCAGTTTCGGACCCAGACTGCTGAAAATCACTATTTGGGCCCTGGGAAGCCTGAAAATGACAGCGACCCGCCGGACAGCCAAAAATGACGATTCTGCCCCCGACGTCCGAAAATCGCTGTTCTGGCCCGAAACTGCCTGAAACTCGTGATTTTTCGGACAGCCAACCAGAAATCGCAGTTTCGGACCCAGACAGCTGAAAATCACTATTTGGGCCCTGGGAAGCCTGAAAATGACAGCGACCCGCCTGACAGCCAAAAATGACGATTCTGCCCCCGACGTCCGAAAATCGCTGTTCTGGCCCGAAACAGCCAGAAACTCGTGTTTTTTCGGACAGCCAACCAGAAATCGCAGTTTCAGACCCAGACTGCTGAAAATCACTATTTGGGCCACGGACAGCCTGAAAACGACAGCGACCCGCCGGACAGCCGAAAATGACGATTCAGCCCCCGACGTCCGAAAATCGCTGTTCTGGCCCGAAACTGCCCGAAACTCGTGATTTTTCGGACAGCCAACCAGAAATCGCAGTTTCCGACCCAGACAGCTGAAAATCACTATTTGGGCCCTGGGAAGCCTGAAAATGACAGCGACCCGCCTGACAGCCAAAAATGACGATTCTGCCCCCGACGTCCGAAAATCGCTGTTCTGGCCCGAAACTGCCAGAAACTCGTGATTTTTCGGACAGCCAACCAGAAATCGTAGTTTCGGACCCAGACTGCTGAAAATCACTATTTGGGCCCTGGACAGCCTGAAAACGACAGCGACCCGCCTGACAGCCGAAAATGACGATTCTGCCCCCGACGTCCGAAAATCGCTGTTCTGGCCCGAAACTGCCCGAAACTCGTGATTTTTCGGACAGGCAACCAGAAATCGCAGTTTCGGGCCCAGACTGCTGAAAATCACTATTTGGGCCCCGGGCAGCCTGAAAACGACAGCGACCCGCCTGACAGCCGAAAATGACGATTCTGCCCCCGACGTCCGAAAATCGCTGTTCTGGCCCGAAACTGCCTGAAACTCGTGTTTTTTCGGACAGCCAACCAGAAATCGCAGTTTCGGACCCAGACTGCTGAAAATCACTATTTGGGCCACGGACAGCCTGAAAACGACAGCGACCCGCCGGACAGCCGAAAATGACGATTCTGCCCCCGACGTCCGAAAATCGCTGTTCTGGCCCGAAACTGCCTGAAACTCGTGATTTTTCGGACAGGCAACCAGAAATCGCAGTTTCGGGCCCAGACTGCTGAAAATCACTATTTGGGCCCCGGGCAGCCTGAAAACGACAGCGACCCGCCTGACAGCCGAAAATGACGATTCTGCCCCCGACGTCCGAAAATCGCTGTTCTGGCCCGAAACTGCCAGAAACTCGTGTTTTTTCGGACAGCCAACCAGAAATCGCAGTTTCGGACCCAGACTGCTGAAAATCACTATTTGGGCCCTGGGAAGCCTGAAAATGACAGCGACCCGCCGGACAGCCAAAAATGACGATTCTGCCCCCGACGTCCGAAAATCGCTGTTCTGGCCCGAAACTGCCTGAAACTCGTGATTTTTCGGACAGCCAACCAGAAATCGCAGTTTCGGACCCAGACTGCTGAAAATCACTATTTGGGCCCTGGACAGCCTGAAAACGACAGCGACCCGTCGGACAGCCGAAAATGACGATTCTGCCCCCGACGTCCGAAAATCGCTGTTCTGGCCCGAAACTGCCTGAAACTCGTGATTTTTCGGACAGCCAACCAGAAATCGCAGTTTCGGACCCAGACTGCTGAAAATCACTATTTGGGCCCCGGACAGCCTGAAAACGACAGCGACCCGCCTGACAGCCAAAAATGACGATTCTGCCCCCGACGTCCGAAAATCGCTGTTCTGGCCCGAAACTGCCTGAAACTCGTGATTTTTCGGACAGCCAACCAGAAATCGCAGTTTCGGACCCAGACTGCTGAAAATCACTATTTGGGCCCTGGGAAGCCTGAAAATGACAGCGACCCGCCTGACAGCCAAAAATGACGATTCTGCCCCCGACGTCCGAAAATCGCTGTTCTGGCCCGAAACTGCCAGAAACTCGTGATTTTTCGGACAGCCAACCAGAAATCGCAGTTTCGGACCCAGACTGCTGAAAATCACTATTTGGGCCCTGGGCAGCCTGAAAACGACAGCGACCCGCCTGACAGCCGAAAATGACGATTCTGCCCCCGACGTCCGAAAATCGCTGTTCTGGCCCGAAACTGCCCGAAACTCGTGATTTTTCGGACAGGCAACCAGAAATCGCAGTTTCGGGCCCAGACTGCTGAAAATCACTATTTGGGCCCCGGGCAGCCTGAAAACGACAGCGACCCGCCTGACAGCCGAAAATGACGATTCTGCCCCCGACGTCCGAAAATCGCTGTTCTGGCCCGAAACTGCCAGAAACTCGTGTTTTTTCGGACAGCCAACCAGAAATCGCAGTTTCGGACCCAGACTGCTGAAAATCACTATTTGGGCCACGGACAGCCTGAAAACGACAGCGACCCGCCGAACAGCCGAAAATGACGATTCTGCCCCCGACGTCCGAAAATCGCTGTTCTGGCCCGAAACTGCCGGAAACTCGTGATTTTTCGGACAGGCAACCAGAAATCGCAGTTTCAGACCCAGACTGTTGAAAATCACTATTTGGGCCCCGGACAGCCTGAAAATGACAGCGACCCGCCTGACAGCCAAAAATGACGATTCTGCCCCCGACGTCCGAAAATCGCTGTTCTGGCCCGAAACTGCCTGAAACTCGTGATTTTTCGGACAGCCAACCAGAAATCGCAGTTTCGGACCCAGACAGCTGAAAATCACTATTTGGGCCCTGGGAAGCCTGAAAATGACAGCGACCCGCCTGACAGCCAAAAATGACGATTCTGCCCCCGACGTCCGAAAATCGCTGTTCTGGCCCGAAACTGCCAGAAACTCGTGATTTTTCGGACAGCCAACCAGAAATCGCAGTTTCGGACCCAGACTGATGAAAATCACTATTTGGGCCCTGGACAGCCTGAAAACGACAGCGACCCGCCTGACAGCCAAAAATGACGATTCTGCCCCCGACGTCCGAAAATCACTGTTCTGGCCCGAAACTGCCCGAAACTCGTGATTTTTCGGACAGGCAACCAGAAATCGCAGTTTCGGGCCCAGACTGCTGAAAATCACTATTTGGGCCCCGGACAGCCTGAAAACGACAGCGACCTGCCCGACAGCCGAAAATGACGATTCTGCCCCCGACGTCCGAAAATCGCTGTTCTGGCCCGAAACTGCCAGAAACTCGGGATTTTTCGGACAGCCAACCAGAAATCGCAGTTTCGGACCCAGACTGCTGAAAATCACTATTTGGGCCCTGGGAAGCCTGAAAATGACAGCGACCCGCCTGACAGCCAAAAATGACGATTCTGCCCCCGACGTCCGAAAATCGCTGTTCTGGCCCGAAACTGCCAGAAACTCGTGTTTTTTCGGACAGCCAACCAGAAATCGCAGTTTCGGACCCAGACTGCTGAAAATCACTATTTGGGCCCTGGGAAGCCTGAAAATGACAGCGACCCGCCTGACAGCCAAAAATGACGATTCTGCCCCCGACGTCCGAAAATCGCTGTTCTGGCCCGAAACTGCCAGAAACTCGTGTTTTTTCGGACAGCCAACCAGAAATCGCAGTTTCGGACCCAGACTGCTGAAAATCACTATTTGGGCCACGGACAGCCTGAAAACGACAGCGACCCGCCGGACAGCCGAAAATGACGATTCTGCCCCCGACGTCCGAAAATCGCTGTTCTGGCCCGAAACTGCCGGAAACTCGTGATTTTTCGGACAGGCAACCAGAAATCGCAGTTTCGGACCCAGACTGCTGAAAATCACTATTTGGGCCCTGGGAAGCCTGAAAATGACAGCGACCCGCCTGACAGCCAAAAATGACGATTCTGCCCCCAACGTCCGAAAATCGCTGTTCTGGCCCGAAACTGCCAGAAACTCGTGATTTTTCGGACAGCCAACCAGAAATCGTAGTTTCGGACCCAGACTGCTGAAAATCACTATTTGGGCCCTGGACAGCCTGAAAACGACAGCGACCCGCCTGACAGTCGAAAATGACGATTCTGCCCCCGACGTCCGAAAATCGCTGTTCTGGCCCGAAACTGCCCGAAACTCGTGATTTTTCGGACAGGCAACCAGAAATCGCAGTTTCGGGCCCAGACTGCTGAAAATCACTATTTGGGCCCCGGGCAGCCTGAAAACGACAGCGACCCGCCTGACAGCCGAAAATGACGATTCTGCCCCCGACGTCCGAAAATCGCTGTTCTGGCCCGAAACTGCCCGAAACTCGTGTTTTTTCGGACAGCCAACCAGAAATCGCAGTTTCGGACCCAGACTGCTGAAAATCACTATTTGGGCCCCGGGCAGCCTGAAAACGACAGCGACCCGCCTGACAGCCGAAAATGACGATTCTGCCCCCGACGTCCGAAAATCGCTGTTCTGGCCCGAAACTGCCAGAAACTCGTGTTTTTTCGGACAGCCAACCAGAAATCGCAGTTTCGGACCCAGACTGCTGAAAATCACTATTTGGGCCACGGACAGCCTGAAAACGACAGCGACCCGCCGGACAGCCGAAAATGACGATTCTGCCCCCGACGTCCGAAAATCGCTGTTCTGGCCCGAAACTGCCTGAAACTCGTGATTTTTCGGACAGGCAACCAGAAATCGCAGTTTCGGGCCCAGACTGCTGAAAATCACTATTTGGGCCCCGGGCAGCCTGAAAACGACAGCGACCCGCCTGACAGCCGAAAATGACGATTCTGCCCCCGACGTCCGAAAATCGCTGTTCTGGCCCGAAACTGCCAGAAACTCGTGTTTTTTCGGACAGCCAACCAGAAATCGCAGTTTCGGACCCAGACAGCTGAAAATCACTATTTGGGCCCTGGGAAGCCTGAAAATGACAGCGACCCGCCTGACAGCCAAAAATGACGATTCTGCCCCCGACGTCCGAAAATCGCTGTTCTGGCCCGAAACTGCCTGAAACTCGTGATTTTTCGGACAGCCAACCAGAAATCGCAGTTTCGGACCCAGACTGCTGAAAATCACTATTTGGGCCCTGGACAGCCTGAAAACGACAGCGACCCGTCGGACAGCCGAAAATGACGATTCTGCCCCCGACGTCCGAAAATCGCTGTTCTGGCCCGAAACTGCCTGAAACTCGTGATTTTTCGGACAGCCAACCAGAAATCGCAGTTTCGGACCCAGACTGCTGAAAATCACTATTTGGGCCCCGGACAGCCTGAAAACGACAGCGACCCGCCTGACAGCCAAAAATGACGATTCTGCCCCCGACGTCCGAAAATCGCTGTTCTGGCCCGAAACTGCCTGAAACTCGTGATTTTTCGGACAGCCAACCAGAAATCGCAGTTTCGGACCCAGACTGCTGAAAATCACTATTTGGGCCCTGGACAGCCTGAAAACGACAGCGACCCGTCGGACAGCCGAAAATGACGATTCTGCCCCCGACGTCCGAAAATCGCTGTTCTGGCCCGAAACTGCCTGAAACTCGTGATTTTTCGGACAGCCAACCAGAAATCGCAGTTTCGGACCCAGACTGCTGAAAATCACTATTTGGGCCCCGGACAGCCTGAAAACGACAGCGACCCGCCTGACAGCCAAAAATGACGATTCTGCCCCCGACGTCCGAAAATCGCTGTTCTGGCCCGAAACTGCCTGAAACTCGTGATTTTTCGGACAGCCAACCAGAAATCGCAGTTTCGGACCCAGACTGCTGAAAATCACTATTTGGGCCCTGGGAAGCCTGAAAATGACAGCGACCCGCCTGACAGCCAAAAATGACGATTCTGCCCCCGACGTCCGAAAATCGCTGTTCTGGCCCGAAACTGCCAGAAACTCGTGATTTTTCGGACAGCCAACCAGAAATCGCAGTTTCGGACCCAGACTGCTGAAAATCACTATTTGGGCCCTGGGCAGCCTGAAAACGACAGCGACCCGCCTGACAGCCGAAAATGACGATTCTGCCCCCGACGTCCGAAAATCGCTGTTCTGGCCCGAAACTGCCCGAAACTCGTGATTTTTCGGACAGGCAACCAGAAATCGCAGTTTCGGGCCCAGACTGCTGAAAATCACTATTTGGGCCCCGGGCAGCCTGAAAACGACAGCGACCCGCCTGACAGCCGAAAATGACGATTCTGCCCCCGACGTCCGAAAATCGCTGTTCTGGCCCGAAACTGCCAGAAACTCGTGTTTTTTCGGACAGCCAACCAGAAATCGCAGTTTCGGACCCAGACTGCTGAAAATCACTATTTGGGCCACGGACAGCCTGAAAACGACAGCGACCCGCCGGACAGCCGAAAATGACGATTCTGCCCCCGACGTCCGAAAATCGCTGTTCTGGCCCGAAACTGCCGGAAACTCGTGATTTTTCGGACAGGCAACCAGAAATCGCAGTTTCAGACCCAGACTGTTGAAAATCACTATTTGGGCCCCGGACAGCCTGAAAATGACAGCGACCCGCCTGACAGCCAAAAATGACGATTCTGCCCCCGACGTCCGAAAATCGCTGTTCTGGCCCGAAACTGCCTGAAACTCGTGATTTTTCGGACAGCCAACCAGAAATCGCAGTTTTGGACCCAGACAGCTGAAAATCACTATTTGGGCCCTGGGAAGCCTGAAAATGACAGCGACCCGCCTGACAGCCAAAAATGACGATTCTGCCCCCGACGTCCGAAAATCGCTGTTCTGGCCCGAAACTGCCAGAAACTCGTGATTTTTCGGACAGCCAACCAGAAATCGCAGTTTCGGACCCAGACTGATGAAAATCACTATTTGGGCCCTGGACAGCCTGAAAACGACAGCGACCCGCCTGACAGCCAAAAATGACGATTCTGCCCCCGACGTCCGAAAATCACTGTTCTGGCCCGAAACTGCCCGAAACTCGTGATTTTTCGGACAGGCAACCAGAAATCGCAGTTTCGGGCCCAGACTGCTGAAAATCACTATTTGGGCCCCGGACAGCCTGAAAACGACAGCGACCTGCCCGACAGCCGAAAATGACGATTCTGCCCCCGACGTCCGAAAATCGCTGTTCTGGCCCGAAACTGCCAGAAACTCGGGATTTTTCGGACAGCCAACCAGAAATCGCAGTTTCGGACCCAGACTGCTGAAAATCACTATTTGGGCCCTGGGAAGCCTGAAAATGACAGCGACCCGCCTGACAGCCAAAAATGACGATTCTGCCCCCGACGTCCGAAAATCGCTGTTCTGGCCCGAAACTGCCAGAAACTCGTGTTTTTTCGGACAGCCAACCAGAAATCGCAGTTTCGGACCCAGACTGCTGAAAATCACTATTTGGGCCCTGGGAAGCCTGAAAATGACAGCGACCCGCCTGACAGCCAAAAATGACGATTCTGCCCCCGACGTCCGAAAATCGCTGTTCTGGCCCGAAACTGCCAGAAACTCGTGTTTTTTCGGACAGCCAACCAGAAATCGCAGTTTCGGACCCAGACTGCTGAAAATCACTATTTGGGCCACGGACAGCCTGAAAACGACAGCGACCCGCCGGACAGCCGAAAATGACGATTCTGCCCCCGACGTCCGAAAATCGCTGTTCTGGCCCGAAACTGCCGGAAACTCGTGATTTTTCGGACAGGCAACCAGAAATCGCAGTTTCGGACCCAGACTGCTGAAAATCACTATTTGGGCCCTGGGAAGCCTGAAAATGACAGCGACCCGCCTGACAGCCAAAAATGACGATTCTGCCCCCAACGTCCGAAAATCGCTGTTCTGGCCCGAAACTGCCAGAAACTCGTGATTTTTCGGACAGCCAACCAGAAATCGTAGTTTCGGACCCAGACTGCTGAAAATCACTATTTGGGCCCTGGACAGCCTGAAAACGACAGCGACCCGCCTGACAGTCGAAAATGACGATTCTGCCCCCGACGTCCGAAAATCGCTGTTCTGGCCCGAAACTGCCCGAAACTCGTGATTTTTCGGACAGGCAACCAGAAATCGCAGTTTCGGGCCCAGACTGCTGAAAATCACTATTTGGGCCCCGGGCAGCCTGAAAACGACAGCGACCCGCCTGACAGCCGAAAATGACGATTCTGCCCCCGACGTCCGAAAATCGCTGTTCTGGCCCGAAACTGCCAGAAACTCGTGTTTTTTCGGACAGCCAACCAGAAATCGCAGTTTCGGACCCAGACTGCTGAAAATCACTATTTGGGCCCCGGGCAGCCTGAAAACGACAGCGACCCGCCTGACAGCCGAAAATGACGATTCTGCCCCCGACGTCCGAAAATCGCTGTTCTGGCCCGAAACTGCCAGAAACTCGTGTTTTTTCGGACAGCCAACCAGAAATCGCAGTTTCGGACCCAGACTGCTGAAAATCACTATTTGGGCCACGGACAGCCTGAAAACGACAGCGACCCGCCGGACAGCCGAAAATGACGATTCTGCCCCCGACGTCCGAAAATCGCTGTTCTGGCCCGAAACTGCCTGAAACTCGTGATTTTTCGGACAGGCAACCAGAAATCGCAGTTTCGGGCCCAGACTGCTGAAAATCACTATTTGGGCCCCGGGCAGCCTGAAAACGACAGCGACCCGCCTGACAGCCGAAAATGACGATTCTGCCCCCGACGTCCGAAAATCGCTGTTCTGGCCCGAAACTGCCAGAAACTCGTGTTTTTTCGGACAGCCAACCAGAAATCGCAGTTTCGGACCCAGACAGCTGAAAATCACTATTTGGGCCCTGGGAAGCCTGAAAATGACAGCGACCCGCCTGACAGCCAAAAATGACGCACTCTGATATGTGGTCCGAAAATCGCTGTTCTGGCCCGAAACTGCCTGAAACTCGTGATTTTTCGGACAGCCAACCAGAAATCGCAGTTTCGGACCCAGACTGCTGAAAATCACTATTTGGGCCCTGGACAGCCTGAAAACGACAGCGACCCGTCGGACAGCCGAAAATGACGATTCTGCCCCCGACGTCCGAAAATCGCTGTTCTGGCCCGAAACTGCCTGAAACTCGTGATTTTTCGGACAGCCAACCAGAAATCGCAGTTTCGGACCCAGACTGCTGAAAATCACTATTTGGGCCCCGGACAGCCTGAAAACGACAGCGACCCGCCTGACAGCCAAAAATGACGATTCTGCCCCCGACGTCCGAAAATCGCTGTTCTGGCCCGAAACTGCCTGAAACTCGTGATTTTTCGGACAGCCAACCAGAAATCGCAGTTTCGGACCCAGACTGCTGAAAATCACTATTTGGGCCCTGGGAAGCCTGAAAATGACAGCGACCCGCCTGACAGCCAAAAATGACGATTCTGCCCCCGACGTCCGAAAATCGCTGTTCTGGCCCGAAACTGCCAGAAACTCGTGATTTTTCGGACAGCCAACCAGAAATCGCAGTTTCGGACCCAGACTGCTGAAAATCACTATTTGGGCCCTGGGCAGCCTGAAAACGACAGCGACCCGCCTGACAGCCGAAAATGACGATTCTGCCCCCGACGTCCGAAAATCGCTGTTCTGGCCCGAAACTGCCCGAAACTCGTGATTTTTCGGACAGCCAACCAGAAATCGCAGTTTCGGACCCAGACTGCTGAAAATCACTATTTGGGCCCCGGACAGCCTGAAAACGACAGCGACCCGCCTGACAGCCAAAAATGACGATTCTGCCCCCGACGTCCGAAAATCGCTGTTCTGGCCCGAAACTGCCTGAAACTCGTGATTTTTCGGACAGCCAACCAGAAATCGCAGTTTCGGACCCAGACTGCTGAAAATCACTATTTGGGCCCTGGACAGCCTGAAAACGACAGCGACCCGTCGGACAGCCGAAAATGACGATTCTGCCCCCGACGTCCGAAAATCGCTGTTCTGGCCCGAAACTGCCTGAAACTCGTGATTTTTCGGACAGCCAACCAGAAATCGCAGTTTCGGACCCAGACTGCTGAAAATCACTATTTGGGCCCCGGACAGCCTGAAAACGACAGCGACCCGCCTGACAGCCAAAAATGACGATTCTGCCCCCGACGTCCGAAAATCGCTGTTCTGGCCCGAAACTGCCTGAAACTCGTGATTTTTCGGACAGCCAACCAGAAATCGCAGTTTCGGACCCAGACTGCTGAAAATCACTATTTGGGCCCTGGGAAGCCTGAAAATGACAGCGACCCGCCTGACAGCCAAAAATGACGATTCTGCCCCCGACGTCCGAAAATCGCTGTTCTGGCCCGAAACTGCCAGAAACTCGTGATTTTTCGGACAGCCAACCAGAAATCGCAGTTTCGGACCCAGACTGCTGAAAATCACTATTTGGGCCCTGGGCAGCCTGAAAACGACAGCGACCCGCCTGACAGCCGAAAATGACGATTCTGCCCCCGACGTCCGAAAATCGCTGTTCTGGCCCGAAACTGCCCGAAACTCGTGATTTTTCGGACAGGCAACCAGAAATCGCAGTTTCGGGCCCAGACTGCTGAAAATCACTATTTGGGCCCCGGGCAGCCTGAAAACGACAGCGACCCGCCTGACAGCCGAAAATGACGATTCTGCCCCCGACGTCCGAAAATCGCTGTTCTGGCCCGAAACTGCCAGAAACTCGTGTTTTTTCGGACAGCCAACCAGAAATCGCAGTTTCGGACCCAGACTGCTGAAAATCACTATTTGGGCCACGGACAGCCTGAAAACGACAGCGACCCGCCGGACAGCCGAAAATGACGATTCTGCCCCCGACGTCCGAAAATCGCTGTTCTGGCCCGAAACTGCCGGAAACTCGTGATTTTTCGGACAGGCAACCAGAAATCGCAGTTTCAGACCCAGACTGTTGAAAATCACTATTTGGGCCCCGGACAGCCTGAAAATGACAGCGACCCGCCTGACAGCCAAAAATGACGATTCTGCCCCCGACGTCCGAAAATCGCTGTTCTGGCCCGAAACTGCCTGAAACTCGTGATTTTTCGGACAGCCAACCAGAAATCGCAGTTTTGGACCCAGACAGCTGAAAATCACTATTTGGGCCCTGGGAAGCCTGAAAATGACAGCGACCCGCCTGACAGCCAAAAATGACGATTCTGCCCCCGACGTCCGAAAATCGCTGTTCTGGCCCGAAACTGCCAGAAACTCGTGATTTTTCGGACAGCCAACCAGAAATCGCAGTTTCGGACCCAGACTGATGAAAATCACTATTTGGGCCCTGGACAGCCTGAAAACGACAGCGACCCGCCTGACAGCCAAAAATGACGATTCTGCCCCCGACGTCCGAAAATCACTGTTCTGGCCCGAAACTGCCCGAAACTCGTGATTTTTCGGACAGGCAACCAGAAATCGCAGTTTCGGGCCCAGACTGCTGAAAATCACTATTTGGGCCCCGGACAGCCTGAAAACGACAGCGACCTGCCCGACAGCCGAAAATGACGATTCTGCCCCCGACGTCCGAAAATCGCTGTTCTGGCCCGAAACTGCCAGAAACTCGGGATTTTTC
Organism: Delonix regia; assembly: GCA_037074485.1. Taxonomy (NCBI): domain Eukaryota; kingdom Viridiplantae; phylum Streptophyta; class Magnoliopsida; order Fabales; family Fabaceae; genus Delonix; species Delonix regia. The sequence continues at coordinate 46,184,722 of CM073450.1, read as the reverse complement.
GGACAGCCAACCAGAAATCGCAGTTTCGGACCCAGACTGCTGAAAATCACTATTTGGGCCCTGGGAAGCCTGAAAATGACAGCGACCCGCCTGACAGCCAAAAATGACGATTCTGCCCCCGACGTCCGAAAATCGCTGTTCTGGCCCGAAACTGCCAGAAACTCGTGTTTTTTCGGACAGCCAACCAGAAATCGCAGTTTCGGACCCAGACTGCTGAAAATCACTATTTGGGCCCTGGGAAGCCTGAAAATGACAGCGACCCGCCTGACAGCCAAAAATGACGATTCTGCCCCCGACGTCCGAAAATCGCTGTTCTGGCCCGAAACTGCCAGAAACTCGTGTTTTTTCGGACAGCCAACCAGAAATCGCAGTTTCGGACCCAGACTGCTGAAAATCACTATTTGGGCCACGGACAGCCTGAAAACGACAGCGACCCGCCGGACAGCCGAAAATGACGATTCTGCCCCCGACGTCCGAAAATCGCTGTTCTGGCCCGAAACTGCCGGAAACTCGTGATTTTTCGGACAGGCAACCAGAAATCGCAGTTTCGGACCCAGACTGCTGAAAATCACTATTTGGGCCCTGGGAAGCCTGAAAATGACAGCGACCCGCCTGACAGCCAAAAATGACGATTCTGCCCCCAACGTCCGAAAATCGCTGTTCTGGCCCGAAACTGCCAGAAACTCGTGATTTTTCGGACAGCCAACCAGAAATCGTAGTTTCGGACCCAGACTGCTGAAAATCACTATTTGGGCCCTGGACAGCCTGAAAACGACAGCGACCCGCCTGACAGTCGAAAATGACGATTCTGCCCCCGACGTCCGAAAATCGCTGTTCTGGCCCGAAACTGCCCGAAACTCGTGATTTTTCGGACAGGCAACCAGAAATCGCAGTTTCGGGCCCAGACTGCTGAAAATCACTATTTGGGCCCCGGGCAGCCTGAAAACGACAGCGACCCGCCTGACAGCCGAAAATGACGATTCTGCCCCCGACGTCCGAAAATCGCTGTTCTGGCCCGAAACTGCCAGAAACTCGTGTTTTTTCGGACAGCCAACCAGAAATCGCAGTTTCGGACCCAGACTGCTGAAAATCACTATTTGGGCCCCGGGCAGCCTGAAAACGACAGCGACCCGCCTGACAGCCGAAAATGACGATTCTGCCCCCGACGTCCGAAAATCGCTGTTCTGGCCCGAAACTGCCAGAAACTCGTGTTTTTTCGGACAGCCAACCAGAAATCGCAGTTTCGGACCCAGACTGCTGAAAATCACTATTTGGGCCACGGACAGCCTGAAAACGACAGCGACCCGCCGGACAGCCGAAAATGACGATTCTGCCCCCGACGTCCGAAAATCGCTGTTCTGGCCCGAAACTGCCTGAAACTCGTGATTTTTCGGACAGGCAACCAGAAATCGCAGTTTCGGGCCCAGACTGCTGAAAATCACTATTTGGGCCCCGGGCAGCCTGAAAACGACAGCGACCCGCCTGACAGCCGAAAATGACGATTCTGCCCCCGACGTCCGAAAATCGCTGTTCTGGCCCGAAACTGCCAGAAACTCGTGTTTTTTCGGACAGCCAACCAGAAATCGCAGTTTCGGACCCAGACAGCTGAAAATCACTATTTGGGCCCTGGGAAGCCTGAAAATGACAGCGACCCGCCTGACAGCCAAAAATGACGATTCTGCCCCCGACGTCCGAAAATCGCTGTTCTGGCCCGAAACTGCCTGAAACTCGTGATTTTTCGGACAGCCAACCAGAAATCGCAGTTTCGGACCCAGACTGCTGAAAATCACTATTTGGGCCCTGGACAGCCTGAAAACGACAGCGACCCGTCGGACAGCCGAAAATGACGATTCTGCCCCCGACGTCCGAAAATCGCTGTTCTGGCCCGAAACTGCCTGAAACTCGTGATTTTTCGGACAGCCAACCAGAAATCGCAGTTTCGGACCCAGACTGCTGAAAATCACTATTTGGGCCCCGGACAGCCTGAAAACGACAGCGACCCGCCTGACAGCCAAAAATGACGATTCTGCCCCCGACGTCCGAAAATCGCTGTTCTGGCCCGAAACTGCCTGAAACTCGTGATTTTTCGGACAGCCAACCAGAAATCGCAGTTTCGGACCCAGACTGCTGAAAATCACTATTTGGGCCCTGGGAAGCCTGAAAATGACAGCGACCCGCCTGACAGCCAAAAATGACGATTCTGCCCCCGACGTCCGAAAATCGCTGTTCTGGCCCGAAACTGCCAGAAACTCGTGATTTTTCGGACAGCCAACCAGAAATCGCAGTTTCGGACCCAGACTGCTGAAAATCACTATTTGGGCCCTGGGCAGCCTGAAAACGACAGCGACCCGCCTGACAGCCGAAAATGACGATTCTGCCCCCGACGTCCGAAAATCGCTGTTCTGGCCCGAAACTGCCCGAAACTCGTGATTTTTCGGACAGGCAACCAGAAATCGCAGTTTCGGGCCCAGACTGCTGAAAATCACTATTTGGGCCCCGGGCAGCCTGAAAACGACAGCGACCCGCCTGACAGCCGAAAATGACGATTCTGCCCCCGACGTCCGAAAATCGCTGCTCTGGCCCGAAACTGCCAGAAACTCGTGTTTTTTCGGACAGCCAACCAGAAATCGCAGTTTCGGACCCAGACTGCTGAAAATCACTATTTGGGCCACGGACAGCCTGAAAACGACAGCGACCCGCCGGACAGCCGAAAATGACGATTCTGCCCCCGACGTCCGAAAATCGCTGTTCTGGCCCGAAACTGCCGGAAACTCGTGATTTTTCGGACAGGCAACCAGAAATCGCAGTTTCGGACCCAGACTGCTGAAAATCACTATTTGGGCCCCGGACAGCCTGAAAACGACAGCGACCCGCCCGACAGCCGAAAATGACGATTCTGCCCCCGACGTCCGAAAATCGCTGTTCTGGCCCGAAACTGCCTGAAACTCGTGATTTTTCGGACAGGCAACCAGAAATCGCAGTTTCGGGCCCAGACTGCTGAAAATCACTATTTGGGCCCCGGGCAGCCTGAAAACGACAGCGACCCGCCTGACAGCCGAAAATGACGATTCTGCCCCCGACGTCCGAAAATCGCTGTTCTGGCCCGAAACTGCCAGAAACTCGTGTTTTTTCGGACAGCCAACCAGAAATCGCAGTTTCGGACCCAGACAGCTGAAAATCACTATTTGGGCCCTGGGAAGCCTGAAAATGACAGCGACCCGCCTGACAGCCAAAAATGACGATTCTGCCCCCGACGTCCGAAAATCGCTGTTCTGGCCCGAAACTGCCTGAAACTCGTGATTTTTCGGACAGCCAACCAGAAATCGCAGTTTCGGACCCAGACTGCTGAAAATCACTATTTGGGCCCTGGACAGCCTGAAAACGACAGCGACCCGTCGGACAGCCGAAAATGACGATTCTGCCCCCGACGTCCGAAAATCGCTGTTCTGGCCCGAAACTGCCTGAAACTCGTGATTTTTCGGACAGCCAACCAGAAATCGCAGTTTCGGACCCAGACTGCTGAAAATCACTATTTGGGCCCCGGACAGCCTGAAAACGACAGCGACCCGCCTGACAGCCAAAAATGACGATTCTGCCCCCGACGTCCGAAAATCGCTGTTCTGGCCCGAAACTGCCTGAAACTCGTGATTTTTCGGACAGCCAACCAGAAATCGCAGTTTCGGACCCAGACTGCTGAAAATCACTATTTGGGCCCTGGGAAGCCTGAAAATGACAGCGACCCGCCTGACAGCCAAAAATGACGATTCTGCCCCCGACGTCCGAAAATCGCTGTTCTGGCCCGAAACTGCCAGAAACTCGTGATTTTTCGGACAGCCAACCAGAAATCGCAGTTTCGGACCCAGACTGCTGAAAATCACTATTTGGGCCCTGGGCAGCCTGAAAACGACAGCGACCCGCCTGACAGCCGAAAATGACGATTCTGCCCCCGACGTCCGAAAATCGCTGCTCTGGCCCGAAACTGCCAGAAACTCGTGTTTTTTCGGACAGCCAACCAGAAATCGCAGTTTCGGACCCAGACTGCTGAAAATCACTATTTGGGCCACGGACAGCCTGAAAACGACAGCGACCCGCCGGACAGCCGAAAATGACGATTCTGCCCCCGACGTCCGAAAATCGCTGTTCTGGCCCGAAACTGCCGGAAACTCGTGATTTTTCGGACAGGCAACCAGAAATCGCAGTTTCGGACCCAGACTGCTGAAAATCACTATTTGGGCCCCGGACAGCCTGAAAACGACAGCGACCCGCCCGACAGCCGAAAATGACGATTCTGCCCCCGACGTCCGAAAATCGCTGTTCTGGCCCGAAACTGCCTGAAACTCGTGATTTTTCGGACAGGCAACCAGAAATCGCAGTTTCGGGCCCAGACTGCTGAAAATCACTATTTGGGCCCCGGGCAGCCTGAAAACGACAGCGACCCGCCTGACAGCCGAAAATGACGATTCTGCCCCCGACGTCCGAAAATCGCTGTTCTGGCCCGAAACTGCCAGAAACTCGTGTTTTTTCGGACAGCCAACCAGAAATCGCAGTTTCGGACCCAGACAGCTGAAAATCACTATTTGGGCCCTGGGAAGCCTGAAAATGACAGCGACCCGCCTGACAGCCAAAAATGACGATTCTGCCCCCGACGTCCGAAAATCGCTGTTCTGGCCCGAAACTGCCTGAAACTCGTGATTTTTCGGACAGCCAACCAGAAATCGCAGTTTCGGACCCAGACTGCTGAAAATCACTATTTGGGCCCTGGACAGCCTGAAAACGACAGCGACCCGTCGGACAGCCGAAAATGACGATTCTGCCCCCGACGTCCGAAAATCGCTGTTCTGGCCCGAAACTGCCTGAAACTCGTGATTTTTCGGACAGCCAACCAGAAATCGCAGTTTCGGACCCAGACTGCTGAAAATCACTATTTGGGCCCCGGACAGCCTGAAAACGACAGCGACCCGCCTGACAGCCAAAAATGACGATTCTGCCCCCGACGTCCGAAAATCGCTGTTCTGGCCCGAAACTGCCTGAAACTCGTGATTTTTCGGACAGCCAACCAGAAATCGCAGTTTCGGACCCAGACTGCTGAAAATCACTATTTGGGCCCTGGGAAGCCTGAAAATGACAGCGACCCGCCTGACAGCCAAAAATGACGATTCTGCCCCCGACGTCCGAAAATCGCTGTTCTGGCCCGAAACTGCCAGAAACTCGTGATTTTTCGGACAGCCAACCAGAAATCGCAGTTTCGGACCCAGACTGCTGAAAATCACTATTTGGGCCCTGGGCAGCCTAAAAACGACAGCGACCCGCCTGACAGCCGAAAATGACGATTCTGCCCCCGACGTCCGAAAATCGCTGTTCTGGCCCGAAACTGCCCGAAACTCGTGATTTTTCGGACAGGCAACCAGAAATCGCAGTTTCGGGCCCAGACTGCTGAAAATCACTATTTGGGCCCCGGGCAGCCTGAAAACGACAGCGACCCGCCTGACAGCCGAAAATGACGATTCTGCCCCCGACGTCCGAAAATCGCTGCTCTGGCCCGAAACTGCCAGAAACTCGTGTTTTTTCGGACAGCCAACCAGAAATCGCAGTTTCGGACCCAGACTGCTGAAAATCACTATTTGGGCCACGGACAGCCTGAAAACGACAGCGACCCGCCGGACAGCCGAAAATGACGATTCTGCCCCCGACGTCCGAAAATCGCTGTTCTGGCCCGAAACTGCCGGAAACTCGTGATTTTTCGGACAGGCAACCAGAAATCGCAGTTTCGGACCCAGACTGCTGAAAATCACTATTTGGGCCCCGGACAGCCTGAAAACGACAGCGACCCGCCCGACAGCCGAAAATGACGATTCTGCCCCCGACGTCCGAAAATCGCTGTTCTGGCCCGAAACTGCCTGAAACTCGGGATTTTTCGGACAGCCAACCAGAAATCGCAGTTTCGGACCCAGACTGCTGAAAATCACTATTTGGGCCCTGGGAAGCCTGAAAATGACAGCGACCCGCCTGACAGCCAAAAATGACGATTCTGCCCCCGACGTCCGAAAATCGCTGTTCTGGCCCGAAACTGCCAGAAACTCGTGTTTTTTCGGACAGCCAACCAGAAATCGCAGTTTCGGACCCAGACTGCTGAAAATCACTATTTGGGCCCTGGGAAGCCTGAAAATGACAGCGACCCGCCTGACAGCCAAAAATGACGATTCTGCCCCCGACGTCCGAAAATCGCTGTTCTGGCCCGAAACTGCCAGAAACTCGTGTTTTTTCGGACAGCCAACCAGAAATCGCAGTTTCGGACCCAGACTGCTGAAAATCACTATTTGGGCCCCGGACAGCCTGAAAACGACAGCGACCCGCCCGACAGCCGAAAATGACGATTCTGCCCCCGACGTCCGAAAATCGCTGTTCTGGCCCGAAACTGCCTGAAACTCGTGATTTTTCGGACAGCCAACCAGAAATCGCAGTTTCGGACCCAGACTGCTGAAAATCACTATTTGGGCCCCGGACAGCCTGAAAACGACAGCGACCCGCCTGACAGCCGAAAATGACGATTCTGCCCCCGACGTCCGATGATCGCTGTTCTGGCCCGAAACTACCCGAAACTCGTGATTTTTCGGACAGCCAACCAGAAATCGCAGTTTCGGACCCAGACTGCTGAAAATCACTATTTGGGCCCCGGACAGCCTGAAAACGACAGCGACCCGCCTGACAGTCAAAAATGACGATTCTGCCCCGACGTCCGAAAATCGCTGTTCTGGCCCGAAACCGCCCGAAACTCGTGATTTTTCAGACAGCCAACCAGAAATCGCAGTTTCGGACCCAGACTGCTGAAAATCACTATTTGGGCCCCGGACAGCCTGAAAACGACAGCGACCCGCCTGACAGTCAAAAATGACGATTCTGCCCCCGACGTCCGAAAATCGCTGTTCTGGCCCGAAACCGCCCGAAACTCGTGATTTTTCGGACAGCCAACCAGAAATCGCAGTTTCGGACCCAGACTGCTGAAAATCACTATTTGGGCCCCGGACAGCCTGAAAACGACAGCGACCCGCCTGACAGCCGAAAATGACGATTCTGCCCCCGACGTCCGAAAATCGCTGTTCTGGCCCGAAACTGCCTGAAACTCGTGATTTTTTGGACAGCCAACCAGAAATCGCAGTTTCGGACCCAGACTGCTGAAAATCACTATTTGGGCCCTGGGAAGCCTGAAAATGACAGCGACCCGCCTGACAGCCAAAAATGACGATTCTGCCCCCGACGTCCGAAAATCGCTGTTCTGGCCCGAAACTGCCAGAAACTCGTGTTTTTTCGGACAGCCAACCAGAAATCGCAGTTTCGGACCCAGACTGCTGAAAATCACTATTTGGGCCCTGGGAAGCCTGAAAATGACAGCGACCCGCCTGACAGCCAAAAATGACGATTCTGCCCCCGACGTCCGAAAATCGCTGTTCTGGCCCGAAACTGCCAGAAACTCGTGTTTTTTCGGACAGCCAACCAGAAATCGCAGTTTCGGACCCAGACTGCTGAAAATCACTATTTGGGCCACGGACAGCCTGAAAACGACAGCGACCCGCCGGACAGCCGAAAATGACGATTCTGCCCCCGACGTCCGAAAATCGCTGTTCTGGCCCGAAACTGCCAGAAACTCGAGATTTTTCGGACAGCCAACCAGAAATCGCAGTTTCGGACCCAGACTGCTGAAAATCACTATTTGGGCCCCGGACAGCCTGAAAACGACAGCGACCCGCCTGACAGCCGAAAATGACGATTCTGCCCCCGACGTCCGATGATCGCTGTTCTGGCCCGAAACTGCCTGAAACTCGTGATTTTTCGGACAGGCAACCAGAAATCGCAGTTTCGGGCCCAGACTGCTGAAAATCACTATTTGGGCCCCGGACAGCCTGAAAACGACAGCGACCCGCCTGACAGTCAAAAATGACGATTCTGCCCCCGACGTCCGAAAATCGCTGTTCTGGCCCGAAACCGCCCGAAACTCGTGATTTTTCAGACAGCCAACCAGAAATCGCAGTTTCGGACCCAGACTGCTGAAAATCACTATTTGGGCCCTGGGAAGCCTGAAAATGACAGCGACCCGCCTGACAGCCAAAAATGACGATTCTGCCCCCGACGTCCGAAAATCGCTGTTCTGGCCCGAAACTGCCAGAAACTCGAGATTTTTCGGACAGCCAACCAGAAATCGCAGTTTCGGACCCAGACTGCTGAAAATCACTATTTGGGCCCCGGACAGCCTGAAAACGACAGCGACCCGCCTGACAGCCGAAAATGACGATTCTGCCCCCGACGTCCGATGATCGCTGTTCTGGCCCGAAACTACCCGAAACTCGTGATTTTTCGGACAGCCAACCAGAAATCGCAGTTTCGGACCCAGACTGCTGAAAATCACTATTTGGGCCCCGGTCAGCCTGAAAACGACAGCGACCCGCCTGACAGCCGAAAATGACGATTCTGCCCCCGACGTCCGAAAATCGCTGTTCTGGCCCGAAGCTGCCTGAAACTCGTGATTTTTCGGACAGGCAACCAGAAATCGCAGTTTCGGGCCCAGACTGCTGAAAATCACTATTTGGGCCCCGGACAGCCTGAAAACGGCAGCGACCCGCCTGACAGTCAAAAATGACGATTCTGCCCCCGACGTCCGAAAATCGCTGTTCTGGCCCGAAACCGCCCGAAACTCGTGATTTTTCAGACAGCCAACCAGAAATCGCAGTTTCGGACCCAGACTGCTGAAAATCACTATTTGGCCCCCGGACAGCCTGAAAACGACAGCGACCCGCCTGACAGTCAAAAATGACGATTCTGCCCCCGACGTCCGAAAATCGCTGTTCTGGCCCGAAACCGCCCGAAACTCGTGATTTTTCGGACAGCCAACCAGAAATCGCAGTTTCGGACCCAGACTGCTGAAAATCACTATTTGGGCCCCGGACAGCCTGAAAACGACAGCGACCCGCCTGACAGCCGAAAATGACGATTCTGCCCCCGACGTCCGAAAATCGCTGTTCTGGCCCGAAACTGCCTGAAACTCGTGATTTTTCGGACAGGCAACCAGAAATCGCAGTTTCGGACCCAGACTGCTGAAAATCACTATTTGGGCCCTGGGAAGCCTGAAAATGACAGCGACCCGCCTGACAGCCAAAAATGACGATTCTGCCCCCGACGTCCGAAAATCGCTGTTCTGGCCCGAAACTGCCAGAAACTCGAGATTTTTCGGACAGCCAACCAGAAATCGCAGTTTCGGACCCAGACTGCTGAAAATCACTATTTGGGCCCCGGACAGCCTGAAAACGACAGCGACCCGCCTGACAGCCGAAAATGACGATTCTGCCCCCGACGTCCGATGATCGCTGTTCTGGCCCGAAACTACCCGAAACTCGTGATTTTTCGGACAGCCAACCAGAAATCGCAGTTTCGGACCCAGACTGCTGAAAATCACTATTTGGGCCCCGGTCAGCCTGAAAACGACAGCGACCCGCCTGACAGCCGAAAATGACGATTCTGCCCCCGACGTCCGAAAATCGCTGTTCTGGCCCGAAGCTGCCTGAAACTCGTGATTTTTCGGACAGGCAACCAGAAATCGCAGTTTCGGGCCCAGACTGCTGAAAATCACTATTTGGGCCCCGGACAGCCTGAAAACGGCAGCGACCCGCCTGACAGTCAAAAATGACGATTCTGCCCCCGACGTCCGAAAATCGCTGTTCTGGCCCGAAACCGCCCGAAACTCGTGATTTTTCAGACAGCCAACCAGAAATCGCAGTTTCGGACCCAGACTGCTGAAAATCACTATTTGGCCCCCGGACAGCCTGAAAACGACAGCGACCCGCCTGACAGTCAAAAATGACGATTCTGCCCCCGACGTCCGAAAATCGCTGTTCTGGCCCGAAACCGCCCGAAACTCGTGATTTTTCGGACAGCCAACCAGAAATCGCAGTTTCGGACCCAGACTGCTGAAAATCACTATTTGGGCCCCGGACAGCCTGAAAACGACAGCGACCCGCCTGACAGCCGAAAATGACGATTCTGCCCCCGACGTCCGAAAATCGCTGTTCTGGCCCGAAACTGCCTGAAACTCGTGATTTTTCGGACAGGCAACCAGAAATCGCAGTTTCGGACCCAGACTGCTGAAAATCACTATTTGGGCCCTGGGAAGCCTGAAAATGACAGCGACCCGCCTGACAGCCAAAAATGACGATTCTGCCCCCGACGTCCGAAAATCGCTGTTCTGGCCCGAAACTGCCAGAAACTCGAGATTTTTCGGACAGCCAACCAGAAATCGCAGTTTCGGACCCAGACTGCTGAAAATCACTATTTGGGCCCCGGACAGCCTGAAAACGACAGCGACCCGCCTGACAGCCGAAAATGACGATTCTGCCCCCGACGTCCGATGATCGCTGTTCTGGCCCGAAACTACCCGAAACTCGTGATTTTTCGGACAGCCAACCAGAAATCGCAGTTTCGGACCCAGACTGCTGAAAATCACTATTTGGGCCCCGGTCAGCCTGAAAACGACAGCGACCCGCCTGACAGCCGAAAATGACGATTCTGCCCCCGACGTCCGAAAATCGCTGTTCTGGCCCGAAACTGCCTGAAACTCGTGATTTTTCGGACAGGCAACCAGAAATCGCAGTTTCGGGCCCAGACTGCTGAAAATCACTATTTGGGCCCCGGACAGCCTGAAAACGGCAGCGACCCGCCTGACAGTCAAAAATGACGATTCTGCCCCCGACGTCCGAAAATCGCTGTTCTGGCCCGAAACCGCCCGAAACTCGTGATTTTTCAGACAGCCAACCAGAAATCGCAGTTTCGGACCCAGACTGCTGAAAATCACTATTTGGGCCCCGGACAGCCTGAAAATGACAGCGACCCGCCTGACAGTCAAAAATGACGATTCTGCCCCCGACGTCCGAAAATCGCTGTTCTGGCCCGAAACCGCCCGAAACTCGTGATTTTTCGGACAGCCAACCAGAAATCGCAGTTTCGGACCCAGACTGCTGAAAATCACTATTTGGGCCCCGGACAGCCTGAAAACGACAGCGACCCGCCTGACAGCTGAAAATGACGATTCTGCCCCCGACGTCCGAAAATCGCTGTTCTGGCCCGAAACTGCCTGAAACTCGTGATTTTTCGGACAGCCAACCAGAAATCGCAGTTTCGGACCCAGACAGCTGAAAATCACTATTTGGGCCCTGGGAAGCCTGAAAATGACAGCGACCCGCCTGACAGCCAAAAATGACGATTCTGCCCCCGACGTCCGAAAATCGCTGTTCTGGCCCGAAACTGCCAGAAACTCGTGTTTTTTCGGACAGCCAACCAGAAATCGCAGTTTCGGACCCAGACTGCTGAAAATCACTATTTGGGCCCTGGGAAGCCTGAAAATGACAGCGACCCGCCTGACAGCCAAAAATGACGATTCTGCCCCCGACGTCCGAAAATCGCTGTTCTGGCCCGAAACTGCCAGAAACTCGTGTTTTTTCGGACAGCCAACCAGAAATCGCAGTTTCGGACCCAGACTGCTGAAAATCACTATTTGGGCCACGGACAGCCTGAAAACGACAGCGACCCGCCGGACAGCCGAAAATGACGATTCTGCCCCCGACGTCCGAAAATCGCTGTTCTGGCCCGAAACTGCCTGAAACTCGTGATTTTTCGGACAGGCAACCAGAAATCGCAGTTTCGGACCCAGACTGCTGAAAATCACTATTTGGGCCCCGGACAGCCTGAAAACGACAGCGACTCGCCTGACAGTCAAAAATGACGATTCTGCCCCCGACGTCCGAAAATCGCTGTTCTGGCCCGAAACCGCCCGAAACTCGTGATTTTTCGGACAGCCAACCAGAAATCGCAGTTTCGGACCCAGACTGCTGAAAATCACTATTTAGGCCCCGGACAGCCTGAAAACGACAGCGACCCGCCTGACAGCCAAAAATGACGATTCTGCCCCCGACGTCCGAAAATCGCTGTTCTGGCCCGAAACTGCCTGAAACTCGTGATTTTTCGGACAGCCAACCAGAAATCGCAGTTTCGGACCCAGACTGCTGAAAATCACTATTTGGGCCACGGACAGCCTGAAAACGACAGCGACCCGCCGGACAGCCAAAAATGACGATTCTGCCCCCGACGTCCGAAAATCGCTGTTCTGGCCCGAAACTGCCAGAAACTCGTGTTTTTTCGGACAGCCAACCAGAAATCGCAGTTTCGGACCCAGACTGCTGAAAATCACTATTTGGGCCACGGACAGCCTGAAAACGACAGCGACCCGCCGGACAGCCGAAAATGACGATTCTGCCCCCGACGTCCGAAAATCGCTGTTCTGGCCCGAAACTGCCTGAAACTCGTGATTTTTCGGACAGGCAACCAGAAATCGCAGTTTCGGACCCAGACTGCTGAAAATCACTATTTGGGCCCCGGACAGCCTGAAAACGACAGCGACTCGCCTGACAGTCAAAAATGACGATTCTGCCCCCGACGTCCGAAAATCGCTGTTCTGGCCCGAAACCGCCCGAAACTCGTGATTTTTCGGACAGCCAACCAGAAATCGCAGTTTCGGACCCAGACTGCTGAAAATCACTATTTGGGCCACGGACAGCCTGAAAACGACAGCGACCCGCCGGACAGCCGAAAATGACGATTCTGCCCCCGACGTCCGAAAATCGCTGTTCTGGCCCGAAACTGCCTGAAACTCGTGATTTTTCGGACAGGCAACCAGAAATCGCAGTTTCGGACCCAGACTGCTGAAAATCACTATTTGGGCCCCGGACAGCCTGAAAACGACAGCGACTCGCCTGACAGTCAAAAATGACGATTCTGCCCCCGACGTCCGAAAATCGCTGTTCTGGCCCGAAACCGCCCGAAACTCGTGATTTTTCGGACAGCCAACCAGAAATCGCAGTTTCGGACCCAGACTGCTGAAAATCACTATTTAGGCCCCGGACAGCCTGAAAACGACAGCGACCCGCCTGACAGCCGAAAATGACGATTCTGCCCCCGACGTCCGAAAATCGCTGTTCTGGCCCGAAACTGCCTGAAACTCGTGATTTTTCGGACAGGCAACCAGAAATCGCAGTTTCGGACCCAGACTGCTGAAAATCACTATTTGGGCCCCGGACAGCCTGAAAACGACAGCGACTCGCCTGACAGTCAAAAATGACGATTCTGCCCCCGACGTCCGAAAATCGCTGTTCTGGCCCGAAACCGCCCGAAACTCGTGATTTTTCGGACAGCCAACCAGAAATCGCAGTTTCGGACCCAGACTGCTGAAAATCACTATTTAGGCCCCGGACAGCCTGAAAACGACAGCGACCCGCCTGACAGCCGAAAATGACGATTCTGCCCCCGACGTCCGAAAATCGCTGTTCTGGCCCGAAACTGCCTGAAACTCGTGATTTTTCGGACAGCCAACCAGAAATCGCAGTTTCGGACCCAGACTGCTGAAAATCACTATTTGGGCCACGGACAGCCTGAAAACGACAGCGACCCGCCGGACAGCCAAAAATGACGATTCTGCCCCCGACGTCCGAAAATCGCTGTTCTGGCCCGAAACTGCCAGAAACTCGTGTTTTTTCGGACAGCCAACCAGAAATCGCAGTTTCGGACCCAGACTGCTGAAAATCACTATTTGGGCCACGGACAGCCTGAAAACGACAGCGACCCGCCGGACAGCCGAAAATGACGATTCTGCCCCCGACGTCCGAAAATCGCTGTTCTGGCCCGAAACTGCCTGAAACTCGTGATTTTTCGGACAGGCAACCAGAAATCGCAGTTTCGGACCCAGACTGCTGAAAATCACTATTTGGGCCCCGGACAGCCTGAAAACGACAGCGACTCGCCTGACAGTCAAAAATGACGATTCTGCCCCCGACGTCCGAAAATCGCTGTTCTGGCCCGAAACCGCCTGAAACTCGTGATTTTTCGGACAGCCAACCAGAAATCGCAGTTTCGGACCCAGACTGCTGAAAATCACTATTTGGGCCATGGACAGCCTGAAAACGACAGCGACTCGCCTGACAGTCAAAAATGACGATTCTGCCCCCGACGTCCGAAAATCGCTGTTCTGGCCCGAAACCGCCCGAAACTCGTGATTTTTCGGACAGCCAACCAGAAATCGCAGTTTCGGACCCAGACTGCTGAAAATCACTATTTAGGCCCCGGACAGCCTGAAAACGACAGCGACCCGCCTGACAGCCGAAAATGACGATTCTGCCCCCGACGTCCGAAAATCGCTGTTCTGGCCCGAAACTGCCTGAAACTCGTGATTTTTCGGACAGGCAACCAGAAATCGCAGTTTCGGACCCAGACTGCTGAAAATCACTATTTGGGCCCTAGGATGCCTGAAAATGACAGCGACCCGCCTGACAGCCAAAAATGACGATTCTGCCCCCGACGTCCGAAAATCGCTGTTCTGGCCCGAAACTGCCAGAAACTCGAGATTTTTCGGACAGCCAACCAGAAATCGCAGTTTCGGACCCAGACTGCTGAAAATCACTTTTTGGGCCCCGGACAGCCTGAAAACGACAGCGACCCGCCTGACAGCCGAAAATGACGATTCTGCCCCCGACGTCCCATGATCGCTGTTCTGGCCCGAAACTACCCGAAACTCGTGATTTTTCGGACAGCCAACCAGAAATCGCAGTTTCGGACCCAGACTGCTGAAAATCACTATTTGGGCCCCGGACAGCCTGAAAACGACAGCGACCCGCCTGACAGCCGAAAATGACGATTCTGCCCCCGACGTCCGAAAATCGCTGTTCTGGCCCGAAACTGCCTGAAACTCGTGATTTTTCGGACAGGCAACCAGAAATCGCAGTTTCGGGCCCAGACTGCTGAAAATCACTATTTGGGCCCCGGACAGCCTGAAAACGACAGCGACCCGCCTGACAGTCAAAAATGACGATTCTGCCCCCGACGTCCGAAAATCGCTGTTCTGGCCCGAAACCGCCCGAAACTCGTGATTTTTCAGACAGCCAACCAGACATCGCAGTTTCGGACCCAGACTGCTGAAAATCACTATTTGGGCCCCGGACAGCCTGAAAACGACAGCGACCCGCCTGACAGTCAAAAATGACGATTCTGCCCCCGACGTCCGAAAATCGCTGTTCTGGCCCGAAACCGCCCGAAACTCGTGATTTTTCGGACAGCCAACCAGAAATCGCAGTTTCGGACCCAGACTGCTGAAAATCACTATTTGGGCCACGGACAGCCTGAAAACGACAGCGACCCGCCGGACAGCCGAAAATGACGATTCTGCCCCCGACGTCCGAAAATCGCTGTTCTGGCCCGAAACTGCCTGAAACTCGTGATTTTTCGGACAGGCAACCAGAAATCGCAGTTTCGGACCCAGACTGCTGAAAATCACTATTTGGGCCCCGGACAGCCTGAAAACGACAGCGACTCGCCTGACAGTCAAAAATGACGATTCTGCCCCCGACGTCCGAAAATCGCTGTTCTGGCCCGAAACCGCCCGAAACTCGTGATTTTTCGGACAGCCAACCAGAAATCGCAGTTTCGGACCCAGACTGCTGAAAATCACTATTTAGGCCCCGGACAGCCTGAAAACGACAGCGACCTGCCTGACAGCCGAAAATGACGATTCTGCCCCCGACGTCCGATGATCGCTGTTCTGGCCCGAAACTACCCGAAACTCGTGATTTTTCGGACAGCCAACCAGAAATCGCAGTTTCGGACCCAGACTGCTGAAAATCACTATTTGGGCCCCGGACAGCCTGAAAACGACAGCGACCCGCCTGACAGCCGAAAATGACGATTCTGCCCCCGACGTCCGAAAATCGCTGTTCTGGCCCGAAACTGCCTGAAACTCGTGATTTTTCGGACAGGCAACCAGAAATCGCAGTTTCGGACCCAGACTGCTGAAAATCACTATTTGGGCCCTGGGATGCCTGAAAATGACAGCGACCCGCCTGACAGCCAAAAATGACGATTCTGCCCCCGACGTCCGAAAATCGCTGTTCTGGCCCGAAACTGCCAGAAACTCGAGATTTTTCGGACAGCCAACCAGAAATCGCAGTTTCGGACCCAGACTGCTGAAAATCACTTTTTGGGCCCCGGACAGCCTGAAAACGACAGCGACCCGCCTGACAGCCGAAAATGACGATTCTGCCCCCGACGTCCGATGATCGCTGTTCTGGCCCGAAACTACCCGAAACTCGTGATTTTTCGGACAGCCAACCAGAAATCGCAGTTTCGGACCCAGACTGCTGAAAATCACTATTTGGGCCCCGGACAGCCTGAAAACGACAGCGACCCGCCTGACAGCCGAAAATGACGATTCTGCCCCCGACGTCCGAAAATCGCTGTTCTGGCCCGAAACTGCCTGAAACTCGTGATTTTTCGGACAGGCAACCAGAAATCGCAGTTTCGGGCCCAGACTGCTGAAAATCACTATTTGGGCCCCGGACAGCCTGAAAACGACAGCGACCCGCCTGACAGTCAAAAATGACGATTCTGCCCCCGACGTCCGAAAATCGCTGTTCTGGCCCGAAACCGCCCGAAACTCGTGATTTTTCAGACAGCCAACCAGACATCGCAGTTTCGGACCCAGACTGCTGAAAATCACTATTTGGGCCCCGGACAGCCTGAAAACGACAGCGACCCGCCTGACAGTCAAAAATGACGATTCTGCCCCCGACGTCCGAAAATCGCTGTTCTGGCCCGAAACCGCCCGAAACTCGTGATTTTTCGGACAGCCAACCAGAAATCGCAGTTTCGGACCCAGACTGCTGAAAATCACTATTTGGGCCACGGACAGCCTGAAAACGACAGCGACCCGCCGGACAGCCGAAAATGACGATTCTGCCCCCGACGTCCGAAAATCGCTGTTCTGGCCCGAAACTGCCTGAAACTCGTGATTTTTCGGACAGGCAACCAGAAATCGCAGTTTCGGACCCAGACTGCTGAAAATCACTATTTGGGCCCCGGACAGCCTGAAAACGACAGCGACTCGCCTGACAGTCAAAAATGACGATTCTGCCCCCGACGTCCGAAAATCGCTGTTCTGGCCCGAAACCGCCCGAAACTCGTGATTTTTCGGACAGCCAACCAGAAATCGCAGTTTCGGACCCAGACTGCTGAAAATCACTATTTAGGCCCCGGACAGCCTGAAAACGACAGCGACCTGCCTGACAGCCGAAAATGACGATTCTGCCCCCGACGTCCGATGATCGCTGTTCTGGCCCGAAACTACCCGAAACTCGTGATTTTTCGGACAGCCAACCAGAAATCGCAGTTTCGGACCCAGACTGCTGAAAATCACTATTTGGGCCCCGGACAGCCTGAAAACGACAGCGACCCGCCTGACAGCCGAAAATGACGATTCTGCCCCCGACGTCCGAAAATCGCTGTTCTGGCCCGAAACTGCCTGAAACTCGTGATTTTTCGGACAGGCAACCAGAAATCGCAGTTTCGGACCCAGACTGCTGAAAATCACTATTTGGGCCCTGGGATGCCTGAAAATGACAGCGACCCGCCTGACAGCCAAAAATGACGATTCTGCCCCCGACGTCCGAAAATCGCTGTTCTGGCCCGAAACTGCCAGAAACTCGAGATTTTTCGGACAGCCAACCAGAAATCGCAGTTTCGGACCCAGACTGCTGAAAATCACTTTTTGGGCCCCGGACAGCCTGAAAACGACAGCGACCCGCCTGACAGCCGAAAATGACGATTCTGCCCCCGACGTCCGATGATCGCTGTTCTGGCCCGAAACTACCCGAAACTCGTGATTTTTCGGACAGCCAACCAGAAATCGCAGTTTCGGACCCAGACTGCTGAAAATCACTATTTGGGCCCCGGACAGCCTGAAAACGACAGCGACCCGCCTGACAGCCGAAAATGACGATTCTGCCCCCGACGTCCGAAAATCGCTGTTCTGGCCCGAAACTGCCTGAAACTCGTGATTTTTCGGACAGGCAACCAGAAATCGCAGTTTCGGGCCCAGACTGCTGAAAATCACTATTTGGGCCCCGGACAGCCTGAAAACGACAGCGACCCGCCTGACAGTCAAAAATGACGATTCTGCCCCCGACGTCCGAAAATCGCTGTTCTGGCCCGAAACCGCCCGAAACTCGTGATTTTTCAGACAGCCAACCAGACATCGCAGTTTCGGACCCAGACTGCTGAAAATCACTATTTGGGCCCCGGACAGCCTGAAAACGACAGCGACCCGCCTGACAGTCAAAAATGACGATTCTGCCCCCGACGTCCGAAAATCGCTGTTCTGGCCCGAAACCGCCCGAAACTCGTGATTTTTCGGACAGCCAACCAGAAATCGCAGTTTCGGACCCAGACTGCTGAAAATCACTATTTGGGCCACGGACAGCCTGAAAACGACAGCGACCCGCCGGACAGCCGAAAATGACGATTCTGCCCCCGACGTCCGAAAATCGCTGTTCTGGCCCAAAACTGCCTGAAACTCGTGATTTTTCGGACAGGCAACCAGAAATCGCAGTTTCGGACCCAGACTGCTGAAAATCACTATTTGGGCCCCGGACAGCCTGAAAACGACAGCGACTCGCCTGACAGTCAAAAATGACGATTCTGCCCCCGACGTCCGAAAATCGCTGTTCTGGCCCGAAACCGCCCGAAACTCGTGATTTTTCGGACAGCCAACCAGAAATCGCAGTTTCGGACCCAGACTGCTGAAAATCACTATTTAGGCCCCGGACAGCCTGAAAACGACAGCGACCCGCCTGACAGCCGAAAATGACGATTCTGCCCCCGACGTCCGAAAATCGCTGTTCTGGCCCGAAACTGCCTGAAACTCGTGATTTTTCGGACAGGCAACCAGAAATCGCAGTTTCGGACCCAGACTGCTGAAAATCACTATTTGGCCCCTGGGAAGCCTGAAAATGACAGCGACCCGCCTGACAGCCAAAAATGACGATTCTGCCCCCGACGTCCGAAAATCGCTGTTCTGGCCCGAAACAGCCAGAAACTCGAGATTTTTCGGACAGCCAACCAGAAATCGCAGTTTCGGACCCAGACTGCTGAAAATCACTATTTGGGCCCCGGACAGCCTGAAAACGACAGCGACCCGCCTGACAGTCGAAAATGACGATTCTGCCCCCGACGTCCGATGATCGCTGTTCTGGCCCGAAACTACCCGAAACTCGTGATTTTTCAGACAGCCAACCAGAAATCGCAGTTTCGGACCCAGACTGCTGAAAATCACTATTTGGGCCCCGGACAGCCTGAAAACGACAGCGACCCGCCTGACAGCCGAAAATGACGATTCTGCCCCCGACGTCCGAAAATCGCTGTTCTGGCCCGAAACTGCCTGAAACTCGTGATTTTTCGGACAGGCAACCAGAAATCGCAGTTTCGGGCCCAGACTGCTGAAAATCACTATTTGGGCCCCGGACAGCCTGAAAACGACAGCGACCCGCCTGACAGTCAAAAATGACGATTCTGCCCCCGACGTCCGAAAATCGCTGTTCTGGCCCGAAACCGCCCGAAACTCGTGATTTTTCAAACAGCCAACCAGAAATCGCAGTTTCGGACCCAGACTGCTGAAAATCACTATTTGGGCCCCGGACAGCCTGAAAACGACAGCGACCCGCCTGACAGTCAAAAATGACGATTCTGCCCCCGACGTCCGAAAATCGCTGTTCTGGCCCGAAACCGCCCGAAACTCGTGATTTTTCGGACAGCCAACCAGAAATCGCAGTTTCGGACCCAGACTGCTGAAAATCACTATTTAGGCCCCGGACAGCCAGAAAACGACAGCGACCCGCCTGACAGCCGAAAATGACGATTCTGCCCCCGACGTCCGAAAATCGCTGTTCTGGCCCGAAACTGCCTGAAACTCGTGATTTTTCGGACAGGCAACCAGAAATCGCAGTTTCGGACCCAGACTGCTGAAAATCACTATTTGGGCCCTGGGAAGCCTGAAAATGACAGCGACCCGCCTGACAGCCAAAAATGACGATTCTGCTCCCGACGTCCGAAAATCGCTGTTCTGGCCCGAAACTGCCAGAAACTCGAGATTTTTCGGACAGCCAACCAGAAATCGCAGTTTCGGACCCAGACTGCTGAAAATCACTATTTGGGCCCCGGACAGCCTGAAAACGACAGCGACCCGCCTGACAGCCGAAAATGACGATTCTGCCCCCGACGTCCGATGATCGCTGTTCTGGCCCGAAACTACCCGAAACTCGTGATTTTTCAGACAGCCAACCAGAAATCGCAGTTTCGGACCCAGACTGCTGATAATCACTATTTGGGCCACGAACAGCCTGAAAACGACAGCGACCCGCCGGACAGCCGAAAATGACGATTCTGCCCCCGACGTCCGAAAATCGCTGTTCTGGCCCGAAACTGCCTGAAACTCGTGATTTTTCGGACAGGCAACCAGAAATCGCAGTTTCGGACCCAGACTGCTGAAAATCACTATTTGGGCCCCGGACAGCCTGAAAACGACAGCGACTCGCCTGACAGTCAAAAATGACGATTCTGCCCCCGACGTCCGAAAATCGCTGTTCTGGCCCGAAACCGCCCGAAACTCGTGATTTTTCGGACAGCCAACCAGAAATCGCAGTTTCGGACCCAGACAGCTGAAAATCACTATTTGGGCCCCGGACAGCCTGAAAACGACAGCGACCCGCCTGACAGTCGAAAATGACGATTCTGCCCCCGACGTCCGATGATCGCTGTTCTGGCCCGAAACTACCCGAAACTCGTGATTTTTCAGACAGCCAACCAGAAATCGCAGTTTCGGACCCAGACTGCTGAAAATCACTATTTGGGCCCCGGACAGCCTGAAAACGACAGCGACCCGCCTGACAGCCGAAAATGACGATTCTGCCCCCGACGTCCGAAAATCGCTGTTCTGGCCCGAAACTGCCTGAAACTCGTGATTTTTCGGACAGGCAACCAGAAATCGCAGTTTCGGGCCCAGACTGCTGAAAATCACTATTTGGGCCCCGGACAGCCTGAAAACGACAGCGACCCGCCTGACAGTCAAAAATGACGATTCTGCCCCCGACGTCCGAAAATCGCTGTTCTGGCCCGAAACCGCCCGAAACTCGTGATTTTTCAAACAGCCAACCAGAAATCGCAGTTTCGGACCCAGACTGCTGAAAATCACTATTTGGGCCCCGGACAGCCTGAAAACGACAGCGACCCGCCTGACAGTCAAAAATGACGATTCTGCCCCCGACGTCCGAAAATCGCTGTTCTGGCCCGAAACCGCCCGAAACTCGTGATTTTTCGGACAGCCAACCAGAAATCGCAGTTTCGGACCCAGACTGCTGAAAATCACTATTTAGGCCCCGGACAGCCAGAAAACGACAGCGACCCGCCTGACAGCCGAAAATGACGATTCTGCCCCCGACGTCCGAAAATCGCTGTTCTGGCCCGAAACTGCCTGAAACTCGTGATTTTTCGGACAGGCAACCAGAAATCGCAGTTTCGGACCCAGACTGCTGAAAATCACTATTTGGGCCCTGGGAAGCCTGAAAATGACAGCGACCCGCCTGACAGCCAAAAATGACGATTCTGCTCCCGACGTCCGAAAATCGCTGTTCTGGCCCGAAACTGCCAGAAACTCGAGATTTTTCGGACAGCCAACCAGAAATCGCAGTTTCGGACCCAGACTGCTGAAAATCACTATTTGGGCCCCGGACAGCCTGAAAACGACAGCGACCCGCCTGACAGCCGAAAATGACGATTCTGCCCCCGACGTCCGATGATCGCTGTTCTGGCCCGAAACTACCCGAAACTCGTGATTTTTCAGACAGCCAACCAGAAATCGCAGTTTCGGACCCAGACTGCTGATAATCACTATTTGGGCCACGAACAGCCTGAAAACGACAGCGACCCGCCGGACAGCCGAAAATGACGATTCTGCCCCCGACGTCCGAAAATCGCTGTTCTGGCCCGAAACTGCCTGAAACTCGTGATTTTTCGGACAGGCAACCAGAAATCGCAGTTTCGGACCCAGACTGCTGAAAATCACTATTTGGGCCCCGGACAGCCTGAAAACGACAGCGACTCGCCTGACAGTCAAAAATGACGATTCTGCCCCCGACGTCCGAAAATCGCTGTTCTGGCCCGAAACCGCCCGAAACTCGTGATTTTTCGGACAGCCAACCAGAAATCGCAGTTTCGGACCCAGACAGCTGAAAATCACTATTTGGGCCCCGGACAGCCTGAAAACGACAGCGACCCGCCTGACAGTCAAAAATGACGATTCTGCCCCCGACGTCCGAAAATCGCTGTTCTGGCCCGAAACCGCCCGAAACTCGTGATTTTTCAGACAGCCAACCAGAAATCGCAGTTTCGGACCCAGACTGCTGAAAATCACTATTTGGGCCCCGGACAGCCTGAAAACGACAGCGACCCGCCTGACAGTCAAAAATGACGATTCTGCCCCCGACGTCCGAAAATCGCTGTTCTGGCCCGAAACCGCCCGAAACTCGTGATTTTTCAAACAGCCAACCAGAAATCGCAGTTTCGGACCCAGACTGCTGAAAATCACTATTTGGGCCCCGGACAGCCTGAAAACGACAGCGACCCGCCTGACAGTCAAAAATGACGATTCTGCCCCCGACGTCCGAAAATCGCTGTTCTGGCCCGAAACCGCCCGAAACTCGTGATTTTTCGGACAGCCAACCAGAAATCGCAGTTTCGGACCCAGACTGCTGAAAATCACTATTTAGGCCCCGGACAGCCAGAAAACGACAGCGACCCGCCTGACAGCCGAAAATGACGATTCTGCCCCCGACGTCCGAAAATCGCTGTTCTGGCCCGAAACTGCCTGAAACTCGTGATTTTTCGGACAGGCAACCAGAAATCGCAGTTTCGGACCCAGACTGCTGAAAATCACTATTTGGGCCCTGGGAAGCCTGAAAATGACAGCGACCCGCCTGACAGCCAAAAATGACGATTCTGCCCCCGACGTCCGAAAATCGCTGTTCTGGCCCGAAACTGCCAGAAACTCGAGATTTTTCGGACAGCCAACCAGAAATCGCAGTTTCGGACCCAGACTGCTGAAAATCACTATTTGGGCCCCGGACAGCCTGAAAACGACAGCGACCCGCCTGACAGCCGAAAATGACGATTCTGCCCCCGACGTCCGATGATCGCTGTTCTGGCCCGAAACTACCCGAAACTCGTGATTTTTCAGACAGCCAACCAGAAATCGCAGTTTCGGACCCAGACTGCTGATAATCACTATTTGGGCCACGAACAGCCTGAAAACGACAGCGACCCGCCGGACAGCCGAAAATGACGATTCTGCCCCCGACGTCCGAAAATCGCTGTTCTGGCCCGAAACTGCCTGAAACTCGTGATTTTTCGGACAGGCAACCAGAAATCGCAGTTTCGGACCCAGACTGCTGAAAATCACTATTTGGGCCCCGGACAGCCTGAAAACGACAGCGACTCGCCTGACAGTCAAAAATGACGATTCTGCCCCCGACGTCCGAAAATCGCTGTTCTGGCCCGAAACCGCCCGAAACTCGTGATTTTTCGGACAGCCAACCAGAAATCGCAGTTTCGGACCCAGACAGCTGAAAATCACTATTTGGGCCCCGGACAGCCTGAAAACGACAGCGACCCGCCTGACAGTCAAAAATGACGATTCTGCCCCCGACGTCCGAAAATCGCTGTTCTGGCCCGAAACCGCCCGAAACTCGTGATTTTTCAGACAGCCAACCAGAAATCGCAGTTTCGGACCCAGACTGCTGAAAATCACTATTTGGGCCCCGGACAGCCTGAAAACGACAGCGACCCGCCTGACAGTCAAAAATGACGATTCTGCCCCCGACGTCCGAAAATCGCTGTTCTGGCCCGAAACCGCCCGAAACTCGTGATTTTTCAAACAGCCAACCAGAAATCGCAGTTTCGGACCCAGACTGCTGAAAATCACTATTTGGGCCCCGGACAGCCTGAAAACGACAGCGACCCGCCTGACAGTCAAAAATGACGATTCTGCCCCCGACGTCCGAAAATCGCTGTTCTGGCCCGAAACCGCCCGAAACTCGTGATTTTTCGGACAGCCAACCAGAAATCGCAGTTTCGGACCCAGACTGCTGAAAATCACTATTTAGGCCCCGGACAGCCAGAAAACGACAGCGACCCGCCTGACAGCCGAAAATGACGATTCTGCCCCCGACGTCCGAAAATCGCTGTTCTGGCCCGAAACTGCCTGAAACTCGTGATTTTTCGGACAGGCAACCAGAAATCGCAGTTTCGGACCCAGACTGCTGAAAATCACTATTTGGGCCCTGGGAAGCCTGAAAATGACAGCGACCCGCCTGACAGCCAAAAATGACGATTCTGCCCCCGACGTCCGAAAATCGCTGTTCTGGCCCGAAACTGCCAGAAACTCGAGATTTTTCGGACAGCCAACCAGAAATCGCAGTTTCGGACCCAGACTGCTGAAAATCACTATTTGGGCCCCGGACAGCCTGAAAACGACAGCGACCCGCCTGACAGCCGAAAATGACGATTCTGCCCCCGACGTCCGATGATCGCTGTTCTGGCCCGAAACTACCCGAAACTCGTGATTTTTCAGACAGCCAACCAGAAATCGCAGTTTCGGACCCAGACTGCTGATAATCACTATTTGGGCCACGAACAGCCTGAAAACGACAGCGACCCGCCGGACAGCCGAAAATGACGATTCTGCCCCCGACGTCCGAAAATCGCTGTTCTGGCCCGAAACTGCCTGAAACTCGTGATTTTTCGGACAGGCAACCAGAAATCGCAGTTTCGGACCCAGACTGCTGAAAATCACTATTTGGGCCCCGGACAGCCTGAAAACGACAGCGACTCGCCTGACAGTCAAAAATGACGATTCTGCCCCCGACGTCCGAAAATCGCTGTTCTGGCCCGAAACCGCCCGAAACTCGTGATTTTTCGGACAGCCAACCAGAAATCGCAGTTTCGGACCCAGACAGCTGAAAATCACTATTTGGGCCCCGGACAGCCTGAAAACGACAGCGACCCGCCTGACAGTCAAAAATGACGATTCTGCCCCCGACGTCCGAAAATCGCTGTTCTGGCCCGAAACCGCCCGAAACTCGTGATTTTTCAGACAGCCAACCAGAAATCGCAGTTTCGGACCCAGACTGCTGAAAATCACTATTTGGGCCCCGGACAGCCTGAAAACGACAGCGACCCGCCTGACAGTCAAAAATGACGATTCTGCCCCCGACGTCCGAAAATCGCTGTTCTGGCCCGAAACCGCCCGAAACTCGTGATTTTTCGGACAGCCAACCAGAAATCGCAGTTTCGGACCCAGACTGCTGAAAATCACTATTTGGTCCCCGGACAGCCTGAAAACGACAGCGACCCGCCTGACAGCCGAAAATGACGATTCTGCCCCCGACGTCCGAAAATCGCTGTTCTGGCCCGAAA
Organism: Delonix regia; assembly: GCA_037074485.1. Taxonomy (NCBI): domain Eukaryota; kingdom Viridiplantae; phylum Streptophyta; class Magnoliopsida; order Fabales; family Fabaceae; genus Delonix; species Delonix regia. The sequence goes on along the minus strand of CM073450.1, from coordinate 46,159,342 downwards.
CTGCCTGAAACTCGTGATTTTTCGGACAGCCAACCAGAAATCGCAGTTTCGGACCCAGACAGCTGAAAATCACTATTTGGGCCCTGGGAAGCCTGAAAATGACAGCGACCTGCCTGACAGCCAAAAATGACGATTCTGCCCCCGACGTCCGAAAATCGCTGTTCTGGCCCGAAACTGCCAGAAACTCGTGATTTTTCGGACAGCCAACCAGAAATTGCAGTTTCGGACCCAGACTGCTGAAAATCACTATTTGGGCCCGGGACAGCCTGAAAACGACAGTGACCCGCCTGACAGCCGAAAATGACGATTCTGCCCCCGACGTCCGAAAATCGCTGTTCTGGCCCGAAACTGCCCGAAACTCGTGATTTTTCGGACAGGCAACCAGAGATCGCAGTTTCGGGCCCAGACTGCTGAAAATCACTATTTGGGCCCCGGGCAGCCTGAAAACGACAGCGACTCGCCTGACAGTCAAAAATGACGATTCTGCCCCCGACGTCCGAAAATCGCTGTTCTGGCCCGAAACCGCCCGAAACTCGTGATTTTTCGGACAGCCAACCAGAAATCGCAGTTTCAGACCCAGACTGCTGAAAATCACTATTTAGGCCCCGGACAGCCTGAAAACGACAGCGACCCGCCTGACAGCCGAAAATGACGATTCTGCCCCCGACGTCCGAAAATCGCTGTTCTGGCCCGAAACTGCCTGAAACTCGTGATTTTTCGGACAGGCAACCAGAAATCGCAGTTTCGGACCCAGACTGCTGAAAATCACTATTTGGGCCCTGGGAAGCCTGAAAATGACAGCGACCCGCCTGACAGTCAAAAATGACGATTCTGCCCCCGACGTCCGAAAATCGCTGTTCTGGCCCAAAACTGCCAGAAACTCGTGATTTTTCGGACAGCCAACCAGAAATCGCAGTTTCGGACCCAGACTGCTGAAAATCACTATTTGGGCCCTGGGAAGCCTGAAAATGACAGCGACCCGCCTGACAGCTAAAAATGACGATTCTGCCCCCGACGTCCGAAAATCGCTGTTCTGGCCCAAAACTGCCAGAAACTCGTGATTTTTCGGACAGCCAACCAGAAATCGCAGTTTCGGACCCAGACTGCTGAAAATCACTATTTGGGCCCCGGACAGCCAGAAAACGACAGCGACCCGCCTGACAGCCGAAAATGACGATTCTGCCCCCGACGTCCGAAAATCGCTGTTCTGGCCCGAAACTGCCTGAAACTCGTGATTTTTCGGCCAGCCAACCAGAAATCGCAGTTTCGGACCCAGACAGCTGAAAATCACTATTTGGGCCCTGGGAAGCCTGAAAATGACAGCGACCCGCCTGACAGCCAAAAATGACGATTCTGCCCCCGACGTCCGAAAATCGCTGTTCTGGCCCGAAACTGCCAGAAACTCGTGATTTTTCGGACAGCCAACCAGAAATCGCAGTTTCGGACCCAGACAGCTGAAAATCACTATTTGGGCCCTGGGAAGCCTGAAAATGACAGCGACCCGCCTGACAGCCAAAAATGACGATTCTGCCCCCGACGTCCGAAAATCGCTGTTCTGGCCCGAAACTGCCAGAAACTCGTGATTTTTCGGACAGCCAACCAGAAATCGCAGTTTCGGGCCCAGACTGCTGAAAATCACTATTTGGGCCCCGGACAGCCTGAAAACGACAGCGACCCGCCTGACAGTCAAAAATGACGATTCTGCCCCCGACGTCCGAAAATCGCTGTTCTGGCCCGAAACCGCCCGAAACTCGTGATTTTTCGGACAGCCAACCAGAAATCGCAGTTTCGGACCCAGACTGCTGAAAATCACTATTTGGGCCCTGGGAAGCCTGAAAATGACAGCGACCCGCCTGACAGCCAAAAATGACGATTCTGCCCCCGACGTCCGAAAATCGCTGTTCTGGCCCGAAACCGCCCGAAACTCGTGATTTTTCGGACAGCCAACCAGAAATCGCAGTTTCGGACCCAGACTGCTGAAAATCACTATTTGGGCCCTGGGAAGCCTGAAAATGACAGCGACCCGCCTGACAGCCAAAAATGACGATTCTGCCCCCGACGTCCGAAAATCGCTGTTCTGGCCCAAAACTGCCAGAAACTCGTGATTTTTCGGACAGCCAACCAGAAATCGCAGTTTCGGTCCCAGACTGCTGAAAATCACTATTTGGGCCCCGGACAGCCTGAAAACGATAGCGACCCGCCTGACAGTCAAAAATGACGATTCTGCCCCCGACGTCCGAAAATCGCTGTTCTGGCCCGAAACCGCCCGAAACTCGTGATTTTTCGGACAGGCAACCAGAAATCGCAGTTTCGGGCCCAGACTGCTGAAAATCACTATTTGGGCCCCGGACAGCCTGAAAACGACAGCGACCCGCCTGACAGTCAAAAATGACGATTCTGCCCCCGACGTCCGAAAATCGCTGTTCTGGCCCGAAACCGCCCGAAACTCGTGATTTTTCGGACAGGCAACCAGAGATCGCAGTTTCGGGCCCAGACTGCTGAAAATCACTATTTGGGCCCCGGGCAGCCTGAAAACGACAGCGACTCGCCTGACAGTCAAAAATGACGATTCTGCCCCCGACGTCCGAAAATCGCTGTTCTGGCCCGAAACCGCCCGAAACTCGTGATTTTTCGGACAGCCAACCAGAAATCGCAGTTTCAGACCCAGACTGCTGAAAATCACTATTTAGGCCCCGGACAGCCTGAAAACGACAGCGACCCGCCTGACAGCCGAAAATGACGATTCTGCCCCCGACGTCCGAAAATCGCTGTTCTGGCCCGAAACTGCCTGAAACTCGTGATTTTTCGGACAGGCAATCAGAAATCGCAGTTTCGGACCCAGACTGCTGAAAATCACTATTTGGGCCCTGGGAAGCCTGAAAATGACAGCGACCCGCCTGACAGTCAAAAATGACGATTCTGCCCCCGACGTCCGAAAATCGCTGTTCTGGCCCAAAACTGCCAGAAACTCGTGATTTTTCGGACAGCCAACCAGAAATCGCAGTTTCGGACCCAGACTGCTGAAAATCACTATTTGGGCCCTGGGAAGCCTGAAAATGACAGCGACCCGCCTGACAGCTAAAAATGACGATTCTGCCCCCGACGTCCGAAAATCGCTGTTCTGGCCCAAAACTGCCAGAAACTCGTGATTTTTCGGACAGCCAACCAGAAATCGCAGTTTCGGACCCAGACTGCTGAAAATCACTATTTGGGCCCCGGACAGCCAGAAAACGACAGCGACCCGCCTGACAGCCGAAAATGACGATTCTGCCCCCGACGTCCGAAAATCGCTGTTCTGGCCCGAAACTGCCTGAAACTCGTGATTTTTCGGCCAGCCAACCAGAAATCGCAGTTTCGGACCCAGACAGCTGAAAATCACTATTTGGGCCCTGGGAAGCCTGAAAATGACAGCGACCCGCCTGACAGCCAAAAATGACGATTCTGCCCCCGACGTCCGAAAATCGCTGTTCTGGCCCGAAACTGCCAGAAACTCGTGATTTTTCGGACAGCCAACCAGAAATCGCAGTTTCGGACCCAGACAGCTGAAAATCACTATTTGGGCCCTGGGAAGCCTGAAAATGACAGCCACCCGCCTGACAGCCAAAAATGACGATTCTGCCCCCGACGTCCGAAAATCGCTGTTCTGGCCCGAAACTGCCAGAAACTCGTGATTTTTCGGACAGCCAACCAGAAATCGCAGTTTCGGGCCCAGACTGCTGAAAATCACTATTTGGGCCCCGGACAGCCTGAAAACGACAGCGACCCGCCTGACAGTCAAAAATGACGATTCTGCCCCCGACGTCCGAAAATCGCTGTTCTGGCCCGAAACCGCCCGAAACTCGTGATTTTTCGGACAGCCAACCAGAAATCGCAGTTTCGGACCCAGACTGCTGAAAATCACTATTTGGGCCCTGGGAAGCCTGAAAATGACAGCGACCCGCCTGACAGCCAAAAATGACGATTCTGCCCCCGACGTCCGAAAATCGCTGTTCTGGCCCGAAACCGCCCGAAACTCGTGATTTTTCGGACAGCCAACCAGAAATCGCAGTTTCGGACCCAGACTGCTGAAAATCACTATTTGGGCCCTGGGAAGCCTGAAAATGACAGCGACCCGCCTGACAGCCAAAAATGACGATTCTGCCCCCGACGTCCGAAAATCGCTGTTCTGGCCCAAAACTGCCAGAAACTCGTGATTTTTCGGACAGCCAACCAGAAATCGCAGTTTCGGTCCCAGACTGCTGAAAATCACTATTTGGGCCCCGGACAGCCTGAAAACGATAGCGACCCGCCTGACAGTCAAAAATGACGATTCTGCCCCCGACGTCCGAAAATCGCTGTTCTGGCCCGAAACCGCCCGAAACTCGTGATTTTTCGGACAGGCAACCAGAAATCGCAGTTTCGGGCCCAGACTGCTGAAAATCACTATTTGGGCCCCGGACAGCCTGAAAACGACAGCGACCCGCCTGACAGTCAAAAATGACGATTCTGCCCCCGACGTCCGAAAATCGCTGTTCTGGCCCGAAACCGCCCGAAACTCGTGATTTTTCGGACAGCCAACCAGAAATCGCAGTTTCGGACCCAGACTGCTGAAAATCACTATTTGGGCCCTGGGAAGCCTGAAAATGACAGCGACCCGCCTGACAGCCAAAAATGACGATTCTGCCCCCGACGTCCGAAAATCGCTGTTCTGGCCCAAAACTGCCAGAAACTCGTGATTTTTCGGACAGCCAACCAGAAATCGCAGTTTCGGACCCAGACTGCTGAAAATCACTATTTGGGCCCTGGGAAGCCTGAAAATGACAGCGACCCGCCTGACAGCCAAAAATGACGATTCTGCCCCCGACGTCCGAAAATCGCTGTTCTGGCCCGAAACCGCCCGCAACTCGTGATTTTTCGGCCAGCCAACCAGAAATCGCAGTTTCGGACCCAGACAGCTGAAAATCACTATTTGGGCCCAGGGAAGCCTGAAAATGACAGCGACCCGCCTGACAGCCAAAAATGACGATTCTGCCCCCGACGTCCGAAAATCGCTGTTCTGGCCCGAAACTGCCAGAAACTCGTGATTTTTCGGACAGCCAACCAGAAATCGCAGTTTCGGACCCAGACTGCTGAAAATCACTATTTGGGCCCCGGACAGCCTGAAAACGATAGCGACCCGCCTGACAGTCAAAAATGACGATTCTGCCCCCGACGTCCGAAAATCGCTGTTCTGGCCCGAAACCGCCCGAAACTCGTGATTTTTCGGACAGGCAACCAGAAATCGCAGTTTCGGGCCCAGACTGCTGAAAATCACTATTTGGGCCCCGGACAGCCTGAAAACGACAGCGACCCGCCTGACAGTCAAAAATGACGATTCTGCCCCCGACGTCCGAAAATCGCTGTTCTGGCCCGAAACCGCCCGAAACTCGTGATTTTTCGGACAGCCAACCAGAAATCGCAGTTTCGGACCCAGACTGCTGAAAATCACTATTTGGGCCCTGGGAAGCCTGAAAATGACAGCGACCCGCCTGACAGCCAAAAATGACGATTCTGCCCCCGACGTCCGAAAATCGCTGTTCTGGCCCAAAACTGCCAGAAACTCGTGATTTTTCGGACAGCCAACCAGAAATCGCAGTTTCGGACCCAGACTGCTGAAAATCACTATTTGGGCCCTGGGAAGCCTGAAAATGACAGCGACCCGCCTGACAGCCAAAAATGACGATTCTGCCCCCGACGTCCGAAAATCGCTGTTCTGGCCCGAAACAGCCCGAAACTCGTGATTTTTCGGCCAGCCAACCAGAAATCGCAGTTTCGGACCCAGACAGCTGAAAATCACTATTTGGGCCCTGGGAAGCCTGAAAATGACAGCGACCCGCCTGACAGCCAAAAATGACGATTCTGCCCCCGACGTCCGAAAATCGCTGTTCTGGCCCGAAACTGCCAGAAACTCGTGATTTTTCGGACAGCCAACCAGAAATCGCAGTTTCGGACCCAGACAGCTGAAAATCACTATTTGGGCCCTGGGAAGCCTGAAAATGACAGCGACCCGCCTGACAGCCAAAAATGACGATTCTGCCCCCGACGTCCGAAAATCGCTGTTCTGGCCCGAAACTGCCAGAAACTCGTGATTTTTCGGACAGGCAACCAGAAATCGCAGTTTCGGGCCCAGACTGCTGAAAATCACTATTTGGGCCCCGGACAGCCTGAAAACGACAGCGACCCGCCTGACAGTCAAAAATGACGATTCTGCCCCCGACGTCCGAAAATCGCTGTTCTGGCCCGAAACCGCCCGAAACTCGTGATTTTTCGGACAGCCAACCAGAAATCGCAGTTTCGGACCCAGACTGCTGAAAATCACTATTTGGGCCCTGGGAAGCCTGAAAATGACAGCGACCCGCCTGACAGCCAAAAATGACGATTCTGCCCCCGACGTCCGAAAATCGCTGTTCTGGCCCAAAACTGCCAGAAACTCGTGATTTTTCGGACAGCCAACCAGAAATCGCAGTTTCGGACCCAGACTGCTGAAAATCACTATTTGGGCCCCGGACAGCCTGAAAACGATAGCGACCCGCCTGACAGTCAAAAATGACGATTCTGCCCCCGACGTCCGAAAATCGCTGTTCTGGCCCGAAACCGCCCGAAACTCGTGATTTTTCGGACAGGCAACCAGAAATCGCAGTTTCGGGCCCAGACTGCTGAAAATCACTATTTGGGCCCCGGACAGCCTGAAAACGACAGCGACCCGCCTGACAGTCAAAAATGACGATTCTGCCCCCGACGTCCGAAAATCGCTGTTCTGGCCCGAAACCGCCCGAAACTCGTGATTTTTCGGACAGCCAACCAGAAATCGCAGTTTCGGACCCAGACTGCTGAAAATCACTATTTGGGCCATGGGAAGCCTGAAAATGACAGCGACCCGCCTGACAGCCAAAAATGACGATTCTGCCCCCGACGTCCGAAAATCGCTGTTCTGGCCCAAAACTGCCAGAAACTCGTGATTTTTCGGACAGCCAACCAGAAATCGCAGTTTCGGACCCAGACTGCTGAAAATCACTATTTGGGCCCCGGACAGCCTGAAAACGATAGCGACCCGCCTGACAGTCAAAAATGACGATTCTGCCCCCGACGTCCGAAAATCGCTGTTCTGGCCCGAAACCGCCCGAAACTCGTGATTTTTCGGACAGGCAACCAGAAATCGCAGTTTCGGGCCCAGACTGCTGAAAATCACTATTTGGGCCCCGGACAGCCTGAAAACGACAGCGACCCGCCTGACAGTCAAAAATGACGATTCTGCCCCCGACGTCCGAAAATCGCTGTTCTGGCCCGAAACCGCCCGAAACTCGTGATTTTTCGGACAGCCAACCAGAAATCGCAGTTTCGGACCCAGACTGCTGAAAATCACTATTTGGGCCCTGGGAAGCCTGAAAATGACAGCGACCCGCCTGACAGCCAAAAATGACGATTCTGCCCCCGACGTCCGAAAATCGCTGTTCTGGCCCAAAACTGCCAGAAACTCGTGATTTTTCGGACAGCCAACCAGAAATCGCAGTTTCGGACCCAGACTGCTGAAAATCACTATTTGGGCCCTGGGAAGCCTGAAAATGACAGCGACCCGCCTGACAGCCAAAAATGACGATTCTACCCCCGACGTCCGAAAATCGCTGTTCTGGCCCGAAACCGCCCGAAACTCGTGATTTTTCGGCCAGCCAACCAGAAATCGCAGTTTCGGACCCAGACAGCTGAAAATCACTATTTGGGCCCTGGGAAGCCTGAAAATGACAGCGACCCGCCTGACAGCCAAAAATGACGATTCTGCCCCCGACGTCCGAAAATCGCTGTTCTGGCCCGAAACTGCCAGAAACTCGTGATTTTTCGGACAGCCAACCAGAAATCGCAGTTTCGGACCCAGACAGCTGAAAATCACTATTTGGGCCCTGGGAAGCCTGAAAATGACAGCGACCCGCCTGACAGCCAAAAATGACGATTCTGCCCCCGACGTCCGAAAATCGCTGTTCTGGCCCGAAACCGCCCGAAACTCGTGATTTTTCGGACAGCCAACCAGAAATCGCAGTTTCGGACCCAGACTGCTGAAAATCACTATTTGGGCCCCGGACAGCCTGAAAACGATAGCGACCCGCCTGACAGTCAAAAATGACGATTCTGCCCCCGACGTCCGAAAATCGCTGTTCTGGCCCGAAACCGCCCGAAACTCGTGATTTTTCGGACAGGCAACCAGAAATCGCAGTTTCGGGCCCAGACTGCTGAAAATCACTATTTGGGCCCCGGACAGCCTGAAAACGACAGCGACCCGCCTGACAGTCAAAAATGACGATTCTGCCCCCGACGTCCGAAAATCGCTGTTCTGGCCCGAAACCGCCCGAAACTCGTGATTTTTCGGACAGGCAACCAGAAATCGCAGTTTCGGACCCAGACAGCTGAAAATCACTATTTGGGCCCTGGGAAGCCTGAAAATGACAGCGACCCGCCTGACAGCCAAAAATGACGATTCTGCCCCCGACGTCCGAAAATCGCTGTTCTGGCCCGAAACCGCCCGAAACTCGTGATTTTTCGGACAGCCAACCAGAAATCGCAGTTTCGGACCCAGACTGCTGAAAATCACTATTTGGGCCCCGGACAGCCTGAAAACGATAGCGACCCGCCTGACAGTCAAAAATGACGATTCTGCCCCCGACGTCCGAAAATCGCTGTTCTGGCCCGAAACCGCCCGAAACTCGTGATTTTTCGGACAGGCAACCAGAAATCGCAGTTTCGGGCCCAGACTGCTGAAAATCACTATTTGGGCCCCGGACAGCCTGAAAACGACAGCGACCCGCCTGACAGTCAAAAATGACGATTCTGCCCCCGACGTCCGAAAATCGCTGTTCTGGCCCGAAACCGCCCGAAACTCGTGATTTTTCGGACAGCCAACCAGAAATCGCAGTTTCGGACCCAGACTGCTGAAAATCACTATTTGGGCCCTGGGAAGCCTGAAAATGACAGCGACCCGCCTGACAGCCAAAAATGACGATTCTGCCCCCGACGTCCGAAAATCGCTGTTCTGGCCCAAAACTGCCAGAAACTCGTGATTTTTCGGACAGCCAACCAGAAATCGCAGTTTCGGACCCAGACTGCTGAAAATCACTATTTGGGCCCCGGACAGCCTGAAAACGATAGCGACCCGCCTGACAGTCAAAAATGACGATTCTGCCCCCGACGTCCGAAAATCGCTGTTCTGGCCCGAAACCGCCCGAAACTCGTGATTTTTCGGACAGGCAACCAGAAATCGCAGTTTCGGGCCCAGACTGCTGAAAATCACTATTTGGGCCCCGGACAGCCTGAAAACGACAGCGACCCGCCTGACAGTCAAAAATGACGATTCTGCCCCCGACGTCCGAAAATCGCTGTTCTGGCCCGAAACCGCCCGAAACTCGTGATTTTTCGGACAGCCAACCAGAAATCGCAGTTTCGGACCCAGACTGCTGAAAATCACTATTTGGGCCCTGGGAAGCCTGAAAATGACAGCGACCCGCCTGACAGCCAAAAATGACGATTCTGCCCCCGACGTCCGAAAATCGCTGTTCTGGCCCAAAACTGCCAGAAACTCGTGATTTTTCGGACAGCCAACCAGAAATCGCAGTTTCGGACCCAGACTGCTGAAAATCACTATTTGGGCCCTGGGAAGCCTGAAAATGACAGCGACCCGCCTGACAGCCAAAAATGACGATTCTGCCCCCGACGTCCGAAAATCGCTGTTCTGGCCCGAAACTGCCAGAAACTCGTGATTTTTCGGACAGCCAACCAGAAATCGCAGTTTCGGACCCAGACAGCTGAAAATCACTATTTGGGCCCTGGGAAGCCTGAAAATGACAGCGACCCGCCTGACAGTCAAAAATGACGATTCTGCCCCCGACGTCCGAAAATCGCTGTTCTGGCCCGAAACTGCCAGAAACTCGTGATTTTTCGCACAGCCAACCAGAAATCGCAGTTTCGGACCCAGACTGCTGAAAATCACTATTTGGGCCCCGGACAGCCTGAAAACGACAGCGACCCGCCTGACAGTCAAAAATGACGATTCTGCCCCCGACGTCCGAAAATCGCTGTTCTAGCCCGAAACCGCCCGAAACTCGTGATTTTTCGGACAGCCAACCAGAAATCGCAGTTTCGGACCCAGACTGCTGAAAATCACTATTTGGGCCCCGGACAGCCTGAAAACGACAGCGACCAGCCTGACAGTCAAAAATGACGATTCTGCCCCCGACGTCCGAAAATCGCTGTTCTGGCCCAAAACTGCCAGAAACTCGTGATTTTTCGGACAGCCAACCAGAAATCGCAGTTTCGGACCCAGACTGCTGAAAATCACTATTTGGGCCCTGGGAAGCCTGAAAATGACAGCGACCCGCCTGACAGCTAAAAATGACGATTCTGCCCCCGACGTCCGAAAATCGCTGTTCTGGCCCAAAACTGCCAGAAACTCGTGATTTTTCGGACAGGCAACCAGAAATCGCAGTTTCGGGCCCAGACTGCTGAAAATCACTATTTGGGCCCCGGACAGCCTGAAAACGACAGCGACCCGCCTGACAGTCAAAAATGACGATTCTGCCCCCGATGTCCGAAAATCGCTGTTCTGGCCCGAAACCGCCCGAAACTCGTGATTTTTCGGACAGCCAACCAGAAATCGCAGTTTCGGACCCAGACTGCTGAAAATCACTATTTGGGCCCCGGACAGCCTGAAAACGATAGCGACCCGCCTGACAGTCAAAAATGACGATTCTGCCCCCGACGTCCGAAAATCGCTGTTCTGGCCCGAAACCGCCCGAAACTCGTGATTTTTCGGACAGGCAACCAGAAATCGCAGTTTCGGGCCCAGACTGCTGAAAATCACTATTTGGGCCCCGGACAGCCTGAAAACGACAGCGACCCGCCTGACAGTCAAAAATGACGATTCTGCCCCCGACGTCCGAAAATCGCTGTTCTGGCCCGAAACCGCCCGAAACTCGTGATTTTTCGGACAGCCAACCAGAAATCGCAGTTTCGGACCCAGACTGCTGAAAATCACTATTTGGGCCCTGGGAAGCCTGAAAATGACAGCGACCCGCCTGACAGCCAAAAATGACGATTCTGCCCCCGACGTCCGAAAATCGCTGTTCTGGCCCAAAACTGCCAGAAACTCGTGATTTTTCGGACAGCCAACCAGAAATCGCAGTTTCGGACCCAGACTGCTGAAAATCACTATTTGGGCCCTGGGAAGCCTGAAAATGACAGCGACCCGCCTGACAGCCAAAAATGACGATTCTGCCCCCGACGTCCGAAAATCGCTGTTCTGGCCCGAAACTGCCAGAAACTCGTGATTTTTCGGACAGCCAACCAGAAATCGCAGTTTCGGACCCAGACAGCTGAAAATCACTATTTGGGCCCTGGGAAGCCTGAAAATGACAGCGTCCCGCCTGACAGCCAAAAATGACGATTCTGCCCCCGACGTCCGAAAATCGCTGTTCTGGCCCGAAACTGCCAGAAACTCGTGATTTTTCGCACAGCCAACCAGAAATCGCAGTTTCGGACCCAGACTGCTGAAAATCACTATTTGGGCCCCGGACAGCCTGAAAACGACAGCGACCCGCCTGACAGTCAAAAATGACGATTCTGCCCCCGACGTCCGAAAATCGCTGTTCTAGCCCGAAACCGCCCGAAACTCGTGATTTTTCGGACAGCCAACCAGAAATCGCAGTTTCGGACCCAGACTGCTGAAAATCACTATTTGGGCCCCGGACAGCCTGAAAACGACAGCGACCAGCCTGACAGTCAAAAATGACGATTCTGCCCCCGACGTCCGAAAATCGCTGTTCTGGCCCAAAACTGCCAGAAACTCGTGATTTTTCGGACAGCCAACCAGAAATCGCAGTTTCGGACCCAGACTGCTGAAAATCACTATTTGGGCCCTGGGAAGCCTGAAAATGACAGCGACCCGCCTGACAGCTAAAAATGACGATTCTGCCCCCGACGTCCGAAAATCGCTGTTCTGGCCCAAAACTGCCAGAAACTCGTGATTTTTCGGACAGGCAACCAGAAATCGCAGTTTCGGGCCCAGACTGCTGAAAATCACTATTTGGGCCCCGGACAGCCTGAAAACGACAGCGACCCGCCTGACAGTCAAAAATGACGATTCTGCCCCCGATGTCCGAAAATCGCTGTTCTGGCCCGAAACCGCCCGAAACTCGTGATTTTTCGGACAGCCAACCAGAAATCGCAGTTTCGGACCCAGACTGATGAAAATCACTATTTGGGCCCTGGGAAGCCTGAAAATGACAGCGACCCGCCTGACAGCCAAAAATGACGATTCTGCCCCCGACGTCCGAAAATCGCTGTTCTGGCCCAAAACTGCCAGAAACTCGTGATTTTTCGGACAGCCAACCAGAAATCGCAGTTTCGGACCCAGACTGCTGAAAATCACTATTTGGGCCCTGGGAAGCCTGAAAATGACAGCGACCCGCCTGACAGCCAAAAATGACGATTCTGCCCCCGACGTCCGAAAATCGCTGTTCTGGCCCAAAACTGCCAGAAACTCGTGATTTTTCGGACAGCCAACCAGAAATCGCAGTTTCGGACCCAGACTGCTGAAAATCACTATTTGGGCCCCGGACAGCCAGAAAACGACAGCGACCCGCCTGACAGCCGAAAATGACGATTCTGCCCCCGACGTCCGAAAATCGCTGTTCTGGCCCGAAACTGCCTGAAACTCGTGATTTTTCGGACAGCCAACCAGAAATCGCAGTTTCGGACCCAGACAGCTGAAAATCACTATTTGGGCCCTGGGATGCCTGAAAATGACAGCGACCCGCCTGACAGCCAAAAATGACGATTCTGCCCCCGACGTCCGAAAATCGCTGTTCTGGCCCGAAACTGCCAGAAACTCGTGATTTTTCGGACAGGCAACCAGAAATCGCAGTTTCGGGCCCAGACTGCTGAAAATCACTATTTGGGCCCCGGACAGCCTGAAAACGACAGCGACCCGCCTGACAGTCAAAAATGACGATTCTGCCCCCGACGTCCGAAAATCGCTGTTCTGGCCCGAAACCGCCCGAAACTCGTGATTTTTCGGACAGCCAACCAGAAATCGCAGTTTCGGACCCAGACTGCTGAAAATCACTATTTGGGCCCTGGGAAGCCTGAAAATGACAGCGACCCGCCTGACAGCCAAAAATGACGATTCTGCCCCCGACGTCCGAAAATCGCTGTTCTGGCCCAAAACTGCCAGAAACTCGTGATTTTTCGGACAGCCAACCAGAAATCGCAGTTTCGGACCCAGACTGCTGAAAATCACTATTTGGGCCCCGGACAGCCTGAAAACGATAGCGACCCGCCTGACAGTCAAAAATGACGATTCTGCCCCCGACGTCCGAAAATCGCTGTTCTGGCCCGAAACCGCCCGAAACTCGTGATTTTTCGGACAGGCAACCAGAAATCGCAGTTTCGGGCCCAGACTGCTGAAAATCACTATTTGGGCCCCGGACAGCCTGAAAACGACAGCGACCCGCCTGACAGTCAAAAATGACGATTCTGCCCCCGACGTCCGAAAATCGCTGTTCTGGCCCGAAACCGCCCGAAACTCGTGATTTTTCGGACAGCCAACCAGAAATCGCAGTTTCGGACCCAGACTGCTGAAAATCACTATTTGGGCCCTGGGAAGCCTGAAAATGACAGCGACCCGCCTGACAGCCAAAAATGACGATTCTGCCCCCGACGTCCGAAAATCGCTGTTCTGGCCCAAAACTGCCAGAAACTCGTGATTTTTCGGACAGCCAACCAGAAATCGCAGTTTCGGACCCAGACTGCTGAAAATCACTATTTGGGCCCTGGGAAGCCTGAAAATGACAGCGACCCGCCTGACAGCCAAAAATGACGATTCTGCCCCCGACGTCCGAAAATCGCTGTTCTGGCCCGAAACTGCCAGAAACTCGTGATTTTTCGGACAGCCAACCAGAAATCGCAGTTTCGGACCCAGACAGCTGAAAATCACTATTTGGGCCCTGGGAAGCCTGAAAATGACAGCGACCCGCCTGACAGCCAAAAATGACGATTCTGCCCCCGACGTCCGAAAATCGCTGTTCTGGCCCGAAACTGCCAGAAACTCGTGATTTTTCGCACAGCCAACCAGAAATCGCAGTTTCGGACCCAGACTGCTGAAAATCACTATTTGGGCCCCGGACAGCCAGAAAACGACAGCGACCCGTCTGACAGCCGAAAATGACGATTCTGCCCCCGACGTCCGAAAATCGCTGTTCTGGCCCGAAACTGCCTGAAACTCGTGATTTTTCGGACAGCCAACCAGAAATCGCAGTTTCGGACCCAGACAGCTGAAAATCACTATTCGGGCCCTGGGAAGCCTGAAAATGACAGTGACCCGCCTGACAGCCAGAAATGACGATTCTGCCCCCGACGTCCGAAAATCGCTGTTCTGGCCCGAAACTGCCAGAAACTCGTGATTTTTCGGACAGCCAACCAGAAATCGCAGTTTCGGACCCAGACTGCTGAAAATCACTATTTGGGCCCTGGGAAGCCTGAAAATGACAGCGACCCGCCTGACAGCTAAAAATGACGATTCTGCCCCCGACGTCCGAAAATCGCTGTTCTGGCCCAAAACTGCCAGAAACTCGTGATTTTTCGGACAGCCAACCAGAAATCGCAGTTTCGGACCCAAACTGCTGAAAATCACTATTTGGGCCCCGGACAGCCAGAAAACGACAGCGACCCGCCTGACAGCCGAAAATGACGATTCTGCCCCCGACGTCCGAAAATCGCTGTTCTGGCCCGAAACTGCCTGAAACTCGTGATTTTTCGGCCAGCCAACCAGAAATCGCAGTTTCGGACCCAGACAGCTGAAAATCACTATTTGGGCCCTGGGAAGCCTGAAAATGACAACGACCCGCCTGACAGCCAAAAATGACGATTCTGCCCCCGACGTCCGAAAATCGCTGTTCTGGCCCGAAACTGCCAGAAACTCGTGATTTTTCGGACAGCCAACCAGAAATCGCAGTTTCGGACCCAGACAGCTGAAAATCACTATTTGGGCCCTGGGAAGCCTGAAAATGACAGCGACCCGCCTGACAGCCAAAAATGACGATTCTGCCCCCGACGTCCGAAAATCGCTGTTCTGGCCCGAAACTGCCAGAAACTCGTGATTTTTCGCACAGCCAACCAGAAATCGCAGTTTCGGACCCAGACTGCTGAAAATCACTATTTGGGCCCCGGACAGCCAGAAAACGACAGCGACCCGTCTGACAGCCGAAAATGACGATTCTGCCCCCGACGTCCGAAAATCGCTGTTCTGGCCCGAAACTGCCTGAAACTCGTGATTTTTCGGACAGCCAACCAGAAATCGCAGTTTCGGACCCAGACAGCTGAAAATCACTATTCGGGCCCTGGGAAGCCTGAAAATGACAGTGACCCGCCTGACAGCCAGAAATGACGATTCTGCCCCCGACGTCCGAAAATCGCTGTTCTGGCCCGAAACTGCCAGAAACTCGTGATTTTTCGGACAGCCAACCAGAAATCGCAGTTTCGGACCCAGACTGCTGAAAATCACTATTTGGGCCCTGGGAAGCCTGAAAATGACAGCGACCCGCCTGACAGCTAAAAATGACGATTCTGCCCCCGACGTCCGAAAATCGCTGTTCTGGCCCAAAACTGCCAGAAACTCGTGATTTTTCGGACAGCCAACCAGAAATCGCAGTTTCGGACCCAAACTGCTGAAAATCACTATTTGGGCCCCGGACAGCCAGAAAACGACAGCGACCCGCCTGACAGCCGAAAATGACGATTCTGCCCCCGACGTCCGAAAATCGCTGTTCTGGCCCGAAACTGCCTGAAACTCGTGATTTTTCGGCCAGCCAACCAGAAATCGCAGTTTCGGACCCAGACAGCTGAAAATCACTATTTGGGCCCTGGGAAGCCTGAAAATGACAACGACCCGCCTGACAGCCAAAAATGACGATTCTGCCCCCGACGTCCGAAAATCGCTGTTCTGGCCCGAAACTGCCAGAAACTCGTGATTTTTCGGACAGCCAACCAGAAATCGCAGTTTCGGACCCAGACAGCTGAAAATCACTATTTGGGCCCTGGGAAGCCTGAAAATGACAGCGACCCGCCTGACAGCCAAAAATGACGATTCTGCCCCCGACGTCCGAAAATCGCTGTTCTGGCCCGAAACTGCCAGAAACTCGTGATTTTTCGGACAGGCAACCAGAAATCGCAGTTTCGGGCCCAGACTGCTGAAAATCACTATTTGGGCCCCGGACAGCCTGAAAACGACAGCGACCCGCCTGACAGTCAAAAATGACGATTCTGCCCCCGACGTCCGAAAATCGCTGTTCTGGCCCGAAACCGCCCGAAACTCGTGATTTTTCGGCCAGCCAACCAGAAATCGCAGTTTCGGACCCAGACAGCTGAAAATCACTATTTGGGCCCTGGGAAGCCTGAAAATGACAGCGACCCGCCTGACAGCTAAAAAGGACGATTCTGCCCCCGACGTCCGAAAATCGCTGTTCTGGCCCGAAACTGCCAGAAACTCGTGATTTTTCGGACAGCCAACCAGAAATCGCAGTTTCGGACCCAGACTGCTGAAAATCACTATTTGGGCCCCGGACAGCCAGAAAACGACAGCGACCCGCCTGACAGCCGAAAATGACGATTCTGCCCCCGACGTCCGAAAATCGCTGTTCTGGCCCGAGACTGCCTGAAACTCGTGATTTTTCGGCCAGCCAACCAGAAATCGCAGTTTCGGACCCAGACAGCTGAAAATCTCTATTTGGGCCCTGGGAAGCCTGAAAATGACAGCGACCCGCCTGACAGCCAAAAATGACGATTCTGCCCCCGACATCCGAAAATCGCTGTTCTGGCCCGAAACTGCCAGAAACTCGTGATTTTTCGGACAGCCAACCAGAAATCGCAGTTTCGGACCCAGACAGCTGAAAATCACTATTTGGGCCCTGGGAAGCCTGAAAATGACAGCGACCCGCCTGACAGCCAAAAATGACGATTCTGCCCCCGACGTCCGAAAATCGCTGTTCTGGCCCGAAACTGCCAGAAACTCGTGATTTTTCGGACAGGCAACCAGAAATCGCAGTTTCGGGCCCAGACTGCTGAAAATCACTATTTGGGCCCCGGACAGCCTGAAAACGACAGCGACCCGCCTGACAGTCAAAAATGACGATTCTGCCCCCAACGTCCGAAAATCGCTGTTCTGGCCCGAAACCGCCCGAAACTCGTGATTTTTCGGCCAGCCAACCAGAAATCGCAGTTTCGGACCCAGACAGCTGAAAATCACTATTTGGGCCCTGGGAAGCCTGAAAATGACAGCGACCCGCCTGACAGCCAAAAATGACGATTCTGCCCCCGACGTCCGAAAATCGCTGTTCTGGCCCGAAACTGCCAGAAACTCGTGATTTTTCGGACAGCCAACCAGAAATCGCAGTTTCGGACCCAGACAGCTGAAAATCACTATTTGGGCCCAGGGAAGCCTGAAAATGACAGCGACCCGCCTGACAGCCAAAAATGACGATTCTGCCCCCGACGTCCGAAAATCGCTGTTCTGGCCCGAAACTGCCAGAAACTCGTGATTTTTCGGACAGCCAACCAGAAATCGCAGTTTCGGGCCCAGACTGCTGAAAATCACTATTTGGGCCCTGGGAAGCCTGAAAATGACAGCGACCCGCCTGACAGTCAAAAATGACGATTCTGCCCCCGACGTCCGAAAATCGCTGTTCTGGCCCGAAACCGCCCGAAACTCGTGATTTTTCGGACAGGCAACCAGAAATCGCAGTTTCGGGCCCAGACTGCTGAAAATCACTATTTGGGCCCCGGACAGCCTGAAAATGACAGCGACCCGCCTGACAGTCAAAAATGACGATTCTGCCCCCGACGTCCGAAAATCGCTGTTCTGGCCCGAAACCGCCCGAAACTCGTGATTTTTCGGACAGCCAACCAGAAATCGCAGTTTCGGACCCAGACTGCTGAAAATCACTATTTGGGCCCTGGGAAGCCTGAAAATGATAGCGACCCGCCTGACAGTCAAAAATGACGATTCTGCCCCCGACGTCCGAAAATCGCTGTTCTGGCCCGAAACCGCCAGAAACTCGTGATTTTTCGGACAGGCAACCAGAAATCGCAGTTTCGGACCCAGACTGCTGAAAATCACTATTTGGGCCCCGGACAGCCTGAAAACGACAGCGACCCGCCTGACAGTCAAAAATGACGATTCTGCCCCCGACGTCCGAAAATCGCTGTTCTGGCCCGAAACCGCCCGAAACTCGTGATTTTTCGGCCAGCCAACCAGAAATCGCAGTTTCGGACCCAGACAGCTGAAAATCACTATTTGGGCCCTGGGAAGCCTGAAAATGACAGCGACCCGCCTGACAGCCAAAAATGACGATTCTGCCCCCGACGTCCGAAAATCGCTGTTCTGGCCCGAAACTGCCAGAAACTCGTGATTTTTCGGACAGCCAACCAGAAATCGCAGTTTCGGACCCAGACAGCTGAAAATCACTATTTGGGCCCTGGGAAGCCTGAAAATGACAGCGACCCGCCTGACAGCCAAAAATGACGATTCTGCCCCCGACGTCCGAAAATCGCTGTTCTGGCCCGAAACTGCCAGAAACTCGTGATTTTTCGGACAGCCAACCAGAAATCGCAGTTTCGGACCCAGACAGCTGAAAATCACTATTTGGGCCCTGGGAAGCCTGAAAATGACAGCGACCCGCCTGACAGCCAAAAATGACGATTCTGCCCCCGACGTCCGAAAATCGCTGTTCTGGCCCGAAACTGCCAGAAACTCGTGATTTTTCGGACAGGCAACCAGAAATCGCAGTTTCGGACCCAGACTGCTGAAAATCACTATTTGGGCCCCGGACAGCCTGAAAACGACAGCGACCCGCCTGACAGTCAAAAATGACGATTCTGCCCCCGACGTCCGAAAATCGCTGTTCTGGCCCGAAACCGCCCGAAACTCGTGATTTTTCGGCCAGCCAACCAGAAATCGCAGTTTCGGACCCAGACAGCTGAAAATCACTATTTGGGCCCTGGGAAGCCTGAAAATGACAGCGACCCGCCTGACAGCCAAAAATGACGATTCTGCCCCCGACGTCCGAAAATCGCTGTTCTGGCCCGAAACTGCCAGAAACTCGTGATTTTTCGGACAGGCAACCAGAAATCGCAGTTTCGGGCCCAGACTGCTGAAAATCACTATTTGGGCCCCGGACAGCCTGAAAACGACAGCGACCCGCCTGACAGTCAAAAATGACGATTCTGCCCCCGACGTCCGAAAATCGCTGTTCTGGCCCGAAACTGCCAGAAACTCGTGATTTTTCGGACAGCCAACCAGAAATCGCAGTTTCGGACCCAGACAGCTGAAAATCACTATTTGGGCCCTGGGAAGCCTGAAAATGACAGCGACCCGCCTGACAGCCAAAAATGACGATTCTGCCCCCGACGTCCGAAAATCGCTGTTCTGGCCCGAAACTGCCAGAAACTCGTGATTTTTCGGACAGGCAACCAGAAATCGCAGTTTCGGGCCCAGACTGCTGAAAATCACTATTTGGGCCCCGGACAGCCTGAAAACGACAGCGACCCGCCTGACAGTCAAAAATGACGATTCTGCCCCCGACGTCCGAAAATCGCTGTTCTGGCCCGAAACCGCCCGAAACTCGTGATTTTTCGGCCAGCCAACCAGAAATCGCAGTTTCGGACCCAGACAGCTGAAAATCACTATTTGGGCCCTCGGAAGCCTGAAAATGACAGCGACCCGCCTGACAGCCAAAAATGACGATTCTGCCCCCGACGTCCGAAAATCGCTGTTCTGGCCCAAAACTGCCAGAAACTCGTGATTTTTCGGACAGGCAACCAGAAATCGCAGTTTCGGGCCCAGACTGCTGAAAATCACTATTTGGGCACCGGACAGCCTGAAAACGACAGCGACCCGCCTGACAGTCAAAAATGACGATTCTGCCCCCGACGTCCGAAAATCGCTGTTCTGGCCCGAAACCGCCCGAAACTCGTGATTTTTCGGACAGCCAACCAGAAATCGCAGTTTCGGACCCAGACTGCTGAAAATCACTATTTGGGCCCTGGGAAGCCTGAAAATGACAGCGACCCGCCTGACAGCCAAAAATGACGATTCTGCCCCCGACGTCCGAAAATCGCAGTTCTGGCCCAAAACTGCCAGAAACTCGTGATTTTTCGGACAGCCAACCAGAAATCGCAGTTTCGGACCCAGACTGCTGAAAATCACTATTTGGGCCCTGGGAAGCCTGAAAATGACAGCGACCCGCCTGACAGCCAAAAATGACGATTCTGCCCCCGACGTCCGAAAATCGCTGTTCTGGCCCGAAACTGCCAGAAACTCGTGATTTTTCGGACAGGCAACCAGAAATCGCAGTTTCGGACCCAGACAGCTGAAAATCACTATTTGGGCCCTGGGAAGCCTGAAAATGACAGCGACCCGCCTGACAGCCAAAAATGACGATTCTGCCCCCGACGTCCGAAAATCGCTGTTCTGGCCCGAAACTGCCAGAAACTCGTGATTTTTCGCACAGCCAACCAGAAATCGCAGTTTCGGACCCAGACTGCTGAAAATCACTATTTGGGCCCCGGACAGCCTGAAAACGACAGCGACCCGCCAGACAGTCAAAAATGACGATTCTGCCCCCGACGTCCGAAAATCGCTGTTCTAGCCCGAAACCGCCCGAAACTCGTGATTTTTCGGACAGCCAACCAGAAATCGCAGTTTCGGACCCAGACTGCTGAAAATCACTATTTGGGCCCCGGACAGCCTGAAAACGACAGCGACCAGCCTGACAGTCAAAAATGACGATTCTGCCCCCGACGTCCGAAAATCGCTGTTCTGGCCCAAAACTGCCAGAAACTCGTGATTTTTCGGACAGCCAACCAGAAATCGCAGTTTCGGACCCAGACTGCTGAAAATCACTATTTGGGCCCTGGGAAGCCTGAAAATGACAGCGACCCGCCTGACAGCTAAAAATGACGATTCTGCCCCCGACGTCCGAAAATCGCTGTTCTGGCCCAAAACTGCCAGAAACTCGTGATTTTTCGGCCAGCCAACCAGAAATCGCAGTTTCGGACCCAGACTGCTGAAAATCACTATTTGGGCCCCGGACAGCCAGAAAACGACAGCGACCCGCCTGACAGCCGAAAATGGCGATTCTGCCCCCGACGTCCGAAAATCGCTGTTCTGGCCCGAAACTGCCAGAAACTCGTGATTTTTCGGCCAGCCAACCAGAAATCGCAGTTTCGGACCCAGACAGCTGAAAATCACTATTTGGGCCCTGGGAAGCCTGAAAATGACAGCGACCCGCCTGACAGCCAAAAATGACGATTCTGCCCCCGACGTCCGAAAATCGCTGTTCTGGCCCGAAACTGCCAGAAACTCGTGATTTTTCGGACAGCCAACCAGAAATCGCAGTTTCGGACCCAGACAGCTGAAAATCACTATTTGGGCCCTGGGAAGCCTGAAAATGACAGCGACCCGCCTGACAGCCAAAAATGACGATTCTGCCCCCGACGTCCGAAAATCGCTGTTCTGGCCCGAAACTGCCAGAAACTCGTGATTTTTCGGACAGGCAACCAGAAATCGCAGTTTCGGGCCCAGACTGCTGAAAATCACTATTTGGGCCCCGGACAGCCTGAAAACGACAGCGACCCGCCTGACAGTCAAAAATGACGATTCTGCCCCCGACGTCCGAAAATCGCTGTTCTGGCCCGAAACCGCCCGAAACTCGTGATTTTTCGGCCAGCCAACCAGAAATCGCAGTTTCGGACCCAGACAGCTGAAAATCACTATTTGGGCCCTGGGAAGCCTGAAAATGACAGCGACCCGCCTGACAGCCAAAAATGACGATTCTGCCCCCGACGTCCGAAAATCGCTGTTCTGGCCCGAAACTGCCAGAAACTCGTGATTTTTCGGACAGCCAACCAGAAATCGCAGTTTCGGACCCAGACTGCTGAAAATCACTATTTGGGCCCCGGACAGCCTAAAAACGATAGCGACCCGCCTGACAGTCAAAAATGACGATTCTGCCCCCGACGTCCGAAAATCGCTGTTCTGGCCCGAAACTCGTGATTTTTCGGACAGGCAACCAGAAATCGCAGTTTCGGGCCCAGACTGCTGAAAATCACTATTTGGGCCCCGGACAGCCTGAAAACGACAGCGACCCGCCTGACAGCCAAAAATGACGATTCTGCCCCCGACGTCCGAAAATCGCTGTTCTGGCCCGAAACTGCCAGAAACTCGTGATTTTTCGGACAGCCAACCAGAAATCGCAGTTTCGGACCCAGACAGCTGAAAATCACTATTTGGGCCCTGGGAAGCCTGAAAATGACAGCGACCCGCCTGACAGCCAAAAATGACGATTCTGCCCCCGACGTCCGAAAATCGCTGTTCTGGCCCGAAACTGCCAGAAACTCGTGATTTTTCGGACAGCCAACCAGAAATCGCAGTTTCGGACCCAGACAGCTGAAAATCACTATTTGGGCCCTGGGAAGCCTGAAAATGACAGCGACCCGCCTGACAGCCAAAAATGACGATTCTGCCCCCGACGTCCGAAAATCGCTGTTCTGGCCCGAAACTGCCAGAAACTCGTGATTTTTCGGACAGGCAACCAGAAATCGCAGTTTCGGGCCCAGACTGCTGAAAATCACTATTTGGGCCCCGGACAGCCTGAAAACGACAGCGACCCGCCTGACAGTCAAAAATGACGATTCTGCCCCCGACGTCCGAAAATCGCTGTTCTGGCCCGAAACCGCCCGAAACTCGTGATTTTTCGGACAGCCAACCAGAAATCGCAGTTTCGGACCCAGACTGCTGAAAATCACTATTTGGGCCCCGGACAGCCTGAAAACGACAGCGACCAGCCTGACAGTCAAAAATGACGATTCTGCCCCCGACGTCCGAAAATCGCTGTTCTGGCCCAAAACTGCCAGAAACTCGTGATTTTTCGGACAGCCAACCAGAAATCGCAGTTTCGGACCCAGACTGCTGAAAATCACTATTTGGGCCCTGGGAAGCCTGAAAATGACAGCGACCCGCCTGACAGCTAAAAATGACGATTCTGCCCCCGACGTCCGAAAATCGCTGTTCTGGCCCAAAACTGCCAGAAACTCGTGATTTTTCGGCCAGCCAACCAGAAATCGCAGTTTCGGACCCAGACTGCTGAAAATCACTATTTGGGCCCCGGACAGCCAGAAAACGACAGCGACCCGCCTGACAGCCGAAAATGGCGATTCTGCCCCCGACGTCCGAAAATCGCTGTTCTGGCCCGAAACTGCCAGAAACTCGTGATTTTTCGGCCAGCCAACCAGAAATCGCAGTTTCGGACCCAGACAGCTGAAAATCACTATTTGGGCCCTGGGAAGCCTGAAAATGACAGCGACCCGCCTGACAGCCAAAAATGACGATTCTGCCCCCGACGTCCGAAAATCGCTGTTCTGGCCCGAAACTGCCAGAAACTCGTGATTTTTCGGACAGCCAACCAGAAATCGCAGTTTCGGACCCAGACAGCTGAAAATCACTATTTGGGCCCTGGGAAGCCTGAAAATGACAGCGACCCGCCTGACAGCCAAAAATGACGATTCTGCCCCCGACGTCCGAAAATCGCTGTTCTGGCCCGAAACTGCCAGAAACTCGTGATTTTTCGGACAGGCAACCAGAAATCGCAGTTTCGGGCCCAGACTGCTGAAAATCACTATTTGGGCCCCGGACAGCCTGAAAACGACAGCGACCCGCCTGACAGTCAAAAATGACGATTCTGCCCCCGACGTCCGAAAATCGCTGTTCTGGCCCGAAACCGCCCGAAACTCGTGATTTTTCGGCCAGCCAACCAGAAATCGCAGTTTCGGACCCAGACAGCTGAAAATCACTATTTGGGCCCTGGGAAGCCTGAAAATGACAGCGACCCGCCTGACAGCCAAAAATGACGATTCTGCCCCCGACGTCCGAAAATCGCTGTTCTGGCCCGAAACTGCCAGAAACTCGTGATTTTTCGGACAGCCAACCAGAAATCGCAGTTTCGGACCCAGACTGCTGAAAATCACTATTTGGGCCCCGGACAGCCTAAAAACGATAGCGACCCGCCTGACAGTCAAAAATGACGATTCTGCCCCCGACGTCCGAAAATCGCTGTTCTGGCCCGAAACTCGTGATTTTTCGGACAGGCAACCAGAAATCGCAGTTTCGGGCCCAGACTGCTGAAAATCACTATTTGGGCCCCGGACAGCCTGAAAACGACAGCGACCCGCCTGACAGCCAAAAATGACGATTCTGCCCCCGACGTCCGAAAATCGCTGTTCTGGCCCGAAACTGCCAGAAACTCGTGATTTTTCGGACAGCCAACCAGAAATCGCAGTTTCGGACCCAGACAGCTGAAAATCACTATTTGGGCCCTGGGAAGCCTGAAAATGACAGCGACCCGCCTGACAGCCAAAAATGACGATTCTGCCCCCGACGTCCGAAAATCGCTGTTCTGGCCCGAAACTGCCAGAAACTCGTGATTTTTCGGACAGCCAACCAGAAATCGCAGTTTCGGACCCAGACAGCTGAAAATCACTATTTGGGCCCTGGGAAGCCTGAAAATGACAGCGACCCGCCTGACAGCCAAAAATGACGATTCTGCCCCCGACGTCCGAAAATCGCTGTTCTGGCCCGAAACTGCCAGAAACTCGTGATTTTTCGGACAGGCAACCAGAAATCGCAGTTTCGGGCCCAGACTGCTGAAAATCACTATTTGGGCCCCGGACAGCCTGAAAACGACAGCGACCCGCCTGACAGTCAAAAATGACGATTCTGCCCCCGACGTCCGAAAATCGCTGTTCTGGCCCGAAACCGCCCGAAACTCGTGATTTTTCGGCCAGCCAACCAGAAATCGCAGTTTCGGACCCAGACAGCTGAAAATCACTATTTGGGCCCTGGGAAGCCTGAAAATGACAGCGACCCGCCTGACAGCCAAAAATGACGATTCTGCCCCCGACGTCCGAAAATCGCTGTTCTGGCCCGAAACTGCCAGAAACTCGTGATTTTTCGGACAGCCAACCAGAAATCGCAGTTTCGGACCCAGACTGCTGAAAATCACTATTTGGGCCCCGGACAGCCTAAAAACGATAGCGACCCGCCTGACAGTCAAAAATGACGATTCTGCCCCCGACGTCCGAAAATCGCTGTTCTGGCCCGAAACTCGTGATTTTTCGGACAGGCAACCAGAAATCGCAGTTTCGGGCCCAGACTGCTGAAAATCACTATTTGGGCCCCGGACAGCCTGAAAACGACAGCGACCCGCCTGACAGTCAAAAATGACGATTCTGCCCCCGACGTCCGAAAATCGCTGTTCTGGCCCGAAACCGCCCGAAACTCGTGATTTTTCGGACAGCCAACCAGAAATCGCAGTTTCGGACCCAGACTGCTGAAAATCACTATTTGGGCCCTGGGAAGCCTGAAAATGACAGCGACCCGCCTGACAGCCAAAAATGACGATTCTGCCCCCGACGTCCGAAAATCGCTGTTCTGGCCCAAAACTGCCAGAAACTCGTGATTTTTCGGACAGCCAACCAGAAATCGCAGTTTCGGACCCAGACTGCTGAAAATCACTATTTGGGCCCTGGGAAGCCTGAAAATGACAGCGACCCGCCTGACAGCCAAAAATGACGATTCTGCCCCCGACGTCCGAAAATCGCTGTTCTGGCCCGAAACTGCCAGAAACTCGTGATTTTTCGGACAGCCAACCAGAAATCGCAGTTTCAGACCCAGACAGCTGAAAATCACTATTTGGGCCCTGGGAAGCCTGAAAATGACAGCGACCCGCCTGACAGCCAAAAATGACGATTCTGCCCCCGACGTCCGAAAATCGCTGTTCTGGCCCGAAACTGCCAGAAACTCGTGATTTTTCACACAGCCAACCAGAAATCGCAGTTTCGGACCCAGACTGCTGAAAATCACTATTTGGGCCCCGGACAGCCTGAAAACGACAGCGACCCGCCTGACAGTCAAAAATGACGATTCTGCCCCCGACGTCCGAAAATCGCTGTTCTGGCCCAAAACTGCCAGAAACTCGTGATTTTTCGGACAGCCAACCAGAAATCGTAGTTTCGGACCCAGACTGCTGAAAATCACTATTTGGGCCCCGGACAGCCAGAAAACGACAGCGACCCGCCTGACAGCCGAAAATGACGATTCTGCCCCCGACGTCCGAAAATCGCTGTTCTGGCCCGAAACTGCCTGAAACTCGTGATTTTTCGGCCAGCCAACCAGAAATCGCAGTTTCGGACCCAGACAGCTGAAAATCACTATTTGGGCCCTGGGAAGCCTGAAAATGACAGCGACCCGCCTGACAGCCAAAAATGACGATTCTGCCCCCGACGTCCGAAAATCGCTGTTCTGGCCCGAAACTGCCAGAAACTCGTGATTTTTCGGACAGCCAACCAGAAATCGCAGTTTCGGACCCAGACAGCTGAAAATCACTATTTGGGCCCTGGGAAGCCTGAAAATGACAGCGACCCGCCTGACAGCCAAAAATGACGATTCTGCCCCCGACGTCCGAAAATCACTGTTCTGGCCCGAAACTGCCAGAAACTCGTGATTTTTCGGACAGGCAACCAGAAATCGCAGTTTCGGGCCCAGACTGCTGAAAATCACTATTTGGGCCCCGGACAGCCTGAAAACGACAGCGACCCGCCTGACAGTCAAAAATGACGATTCTGCCCCCGACGTCCGAAAATCGCTGTTCTGGCCCGAAACCGCCCGAAACTCGTGATTTTTCGGCCAGCCAACCAGAAATCGCAGTTTCGGACCCAGACAGCTGAAAATCACTATTTGGGCCCTGGGAAGCCTGAAAATGACAGCGACCCGCCTGACAGCCAAAAATGACGATTCTGCCCCCGACGTCCGAAAATCGCTGTTCTGGCCCGAAACTGCCAGAAACTCGTGATTTTTCGGACAGCCAACCAGAAATCGCAGTTTCGGACCCAGACTGCTGAAAATCACTATTTGGGCCCCGGACAGCCTGAAAACGATAGCGACCCGCCTGACAGTCAAAAATGACGATTCTGCCCCCGACGTCCGAAAATCGCTGTTCTGGCCCGAAACTCGTGATTTTTCGGACAGGCAACCAGAAATCGCAGTTTCGGGCCCAGACTGCTGAAAATCACTATTTGGGCCCCGGACAGCCTGAAAACGACAGCGACCCGCCTGACAGTCAAAAATGACGATTCTGCCCCCGACGTCCGAAAATCGCTGTTCTGGCCCGAAACCGCCCGAAACTCGTGATTTTTCGGACAGCCAACCAGAAATCGCAGTTTCGGACCCAGACTGCTGAAAATCACTATTTGGGCCCTGGGAAGCCTGAAAATGACAGCGACCCGCCTGACAGCCAAAAATGACGATTCTGCCCCCGACGTCCGAAAATCGCTGTTCTGGCCCAAAACTGCCAGAAACTCGTGATTTTTCGGACAGCCAACCAGAAATCGCAGTTTCGGACCCAGACTGCTGAAAATCACTATTTGGGCCCTGGGAAGCCTGAAAATGACAGCGACCCGCCTGACAGCCAAAAATGACGATTCTGCCCCCGACGTCCGAAAATCGCTGTTCTGGCCCAAAACTGCCAGAAACTCGTGATTTTTCGGACAGCCAACCAGAAATCGCAGTTTCGGACCCAGACTGCTGAAAATCACTATTTGGGCCCTGGGAAGCCTGAAAATGACAGCGACCCGCCTGACAGCCAAAAATGACGATTCTGCCCCCGACGTCCGAAAATCGCTGTTCTGGCCCGAAACTGCCAGAAACTCGTGATTTTTCGGACAGCCAACCAGAAATCGCAGTTTCAGACCCAGACAGCTGAAAATCACTATTTGGGCCCTGGGAAGCCTGAAAATGACAGCGACCCGCCTGACAGCCAAAAATGACGATTCTGCCCCCGACGTCCGAAAATCGCTGTTCTGGCCCGAAACTGCCAGAAACTCGTGATTTTTCGCACAGCCAACCAGAAATCGCAGTTTCGGACCCAGACTGCTGAAAATCACTATTTGGGCCCCGGACAGCCTGAAAACGACAGCGACCCGCCTGACAGTCAAAAATGACGATTCTGCCCCCGACGTCCGAAAATCGCTGTTCTAGCCCGAAACTCGTGATTTTTCGGACAGCCAACCAGAAATCGCAGTTTCGGACCGAGACTGCTGAAAATCACTATTTGGGCCCCGGACAACCTGAAAACGACAGCGACCAGCCTGACAGTCAAAAATGACGATTCTGCCCCCGACGTCCGAAAATCGCTGTTCTGGCCCAAAACTGCCAGAAACTCGTGATTTTTCGGACAGCCAACCAGAAATCGCAGTTTCGGACCCAGACTGCTGAAAATCACTATTTGGGCCCTGGGAAGCCTGAAAATGACAGCGACCCGCCTGACAGCTAAAAATGACGATTCTGCCCCCGACGTCCGAAAATCGCTGTTCTGGCCCAAAACTGCCAGAAACTCGTGATTTTTCGGACAGCCAACCAGAAATCGCAGTTTCGGACCCAGACTGCTGAAAATCACTATTTGGGCCCCGGACAGCCAGAAAACGACAGCGACCCGCCTGACAGCCGAAAATGACGATTCTGCCCCCGACGTCCGAAAATCGCTGTTCTGGCCCGAAACTGCCTGAAACTCGTGATTTTTCGGCCAGCCAACCAGAAATCGCAGTTTCGGACCCAGACAGCTGAAAATCACTATTTGGGCCCTGGGAAGCCTGAAAATGACAGCGACCCGCCTGACAGCCAAAAATGACGATTCTGCCCCCGACGTCCGAAAATCGCTGTTCTGGCCCGAAACTGCCAGAAACTCGTGATTTTTCGGACAGCCAACCAGAAATCGCAGTTTCGGACCCAGACAGCTGAAAATCACTATTTGGGCCCTGGGAAGCCTGAAAATGACAGCGACCCGCCTGACAGCCAAAAATGACGATTCTGCCCCCGACGTCCGAAAATCACTGTTCTGGCCCGAAACTGCCAGAAACTCGTGATTTTTCGGACAGGCAACCAGAAATCGCAGTTTCGGGCCCAGACTGCTGAAAATCACTATTTGGGCCCCGGACAGCCTGAAAACGACAGCGACCCGCCTGACAGTCAAAAATGACGATTCTGCCCCCGACGTCCGAAAATCGCTGTTCTGGCCCGAAACCGCCCGAAACTCGTGATTTTTCGGCCAGCCAACCAGAAATCGCAGTTTCGGACCCAGACAGCTGAAAATCACTATTTGGGCCCTGGGAAGCCTGAAAATGACAGCGACCCGCCTGACAGCCAAAAATGACGATTCTGCCCCCGACGTCCGAAAATCGCTGTTCTGGCCCGAAACTGCCAGAAACTCGTGATTTTTCGGACAGCCAACCAGAAATCGCAGTTTCGGACCCAGACTGCTGAAAATCACTATTTGGGCCCCGGACAGCCTGAAAACGATAGCGACCCGCCTGACAGTCAAAAATGACGATTCTGCCCCCGACGTCCGAAAATCGCTGTTCTGGCCCGAAACTCGTGATTTTTCGGACAGGCAACCAGAAATCGCAGTTTCGGGCCCAGACTGCTGAAAATCACTATTTGGGCCCCGGACAGCCTGAAAACGACAGCGACCCGCCTGACAGTCAAAAATGACGATTCTGCCCCCGACGTCCGAAAATCGCTGTTCTGGCCCGAAACCGCCCGAAACTCGTGATTTTTCGGACAGCCAACCAGAAATCGTAGTTTCGGACCCAGACTGCTGAAAATCACTATTTGGGCCCTGGGAAGCCTGAAAATGACAGCGACCCGCCTGACAGCCAAAAATGACGATTCTGCCCCCGACGTCCGAAAATCGCTGTTCTGGCCCAAAACTGCCAGAAACTCGTGATTTTTCGGACAGCCAACCAGAAATCGCAGTTTCGGACCCAGACTGCTGAAAATCACTATTTGGGCCCTGGGAAGCCTGAAAATGACAGCGACCCGCCTGACAGCCAAAAATGACGATTCTGCCCCCGACGTCCGAAAATCGCTGTTCTGGCCCAAAACTGCCAGAAACTCGTGATTTTTCGGACAGCCAACCAGAAATCGCAGTTTCGGACCCAGACTGCTGAAAATCACTATTTGGGCCCCGGACAGCCAGAAAACGACAGCGACCCGCCTGACAGCCGAAAATGACGATTCTGCCCCCGACGTCCGAAAATCGCTGTTCTGGCCCGAAACTGCCTGAAACTCGTGATTTTTCGGACAGCCAACCAGAAATCGCAGTTTCGGACCCAGACAGCTGAAAATCACTATTTGGGCCCTGGGAAGCCTGAAAATGACAGCGACCCGCCTGACAGCCAAAAATAACGATTCTGCCCCCGACGTCCGAAAATCGCTGTTCTGGCCCGAAACTGCCAGAAACTCGTGATTTTTCGGACAGCCAACCAGAAATCGCAGTTTCGGACCCAGACAGCTGAAAATCACTATTTGGGCCCTGGGAAGCCTGAAAATGACAGCGACCCGCCTGACAGCCAAAAATGACGATTCTGCCCCCGACGTCCGAAAATCGCTGTTCTGGCCCGAAACTGCCAGAAACTCGGGATTTTTCGCACATCCAACCAGAAATCGCAGTTTCGGACCCAGACTGCTGAAAATAACTATTTGGGCCCCGGACAGCCTGAAAACGACAGCGACCCGCCTGACAGTCAAAAATGACGATTCTGCCCCCGACGTCCGAAAATCGCTGTTCTGGCCCAAAACTGCCAAAAACTCGTGATTTTTCGGACAGCCAACCAGAAATCGCAGTTTCGGACCCAGACTGCTGAAAATCACTATTTGGGCCCTGGGAAGCCTGAAAATGACAGCGACCCGCCTGACAGCCAAAAATGACGATTCTGCCCCCGACGTCCGAAAATCGCTGTTCTGGCCCAAAACTGCCAGAAACTCGTGATTTTTCGGACAGCCAACCAGAAATCGCAGTTTCGGACCCAGACTGCTGAAAATCACTATTTGGGCCCCGGACAGCCAGAAAACGACAGCGACCCGCCTGACAGCCGAAAATGACGATTCTGCCCCCGACGTCCGAAAATCGCTGTTCTGGCCCGAAACTGCCTGAAACTCGTGATTTTTCGGACAGCCAACCAGAAATCGCAGTTTCGGACCCAGACAGCTGAAAATCACTATTTGGGCCCTGGGAAGCCTGAAAATGACAGCGACCCGCCTGACAGCCAAAAATAACGATTCTGCCCCCGACGTCCGAAAATCGCTGTTCTGGCCCGAAACTCGTGATTTTTCGGACAGGCAACCAGAAATCGCAGTTTCGGGCCCAGACTGCTGAAAATCACTAATTGGGCCCCGGACAGCCTGAAAACGACAGCGACCCGCCTGACAGTCAAAAATGACGATTCTGCCCCCGACGTCCGAAAATCGCTGTTCTGGCCCGAAACCGCCCGAAACTCGTGATTTTTCGGACAGCCAACCAGAAATCGCAGTTTCGGACCCAGACTGCTGAAAATCACTATTTGGGCCCTGGGAAGCCTGAAAATGACAGCGACCCGCCTGACAGCCAAAAATGACGATTCTGCCCCCGACGTCCGAAAATCGCTGTTCTGGCCCAAAACTGCCAGAAACTCGTGATTTTTCGGACAGCCAACCAGAAATCGCAGTTTCGGACCCAGACTGCTGAAAATCACTATTTGGGCCCTGGGAAGCCTGAAAATGACAGCGACCCGCCTGACAGCCAAAAATGACGATTCTGCCCCCGACGTCCGAAAATCGCTGTTCTGGCCCAAAACTGCCAGAAACTCGTGATTTTTCGGACAGCCAACCAGAAATCGCAGTTTCGGACCCAGACTGCTGAAAATCACTATTTGGGCCCCGGACAGCCAGAAAACGACAGCGACCCGCCTGACAGCCGAAAATGACGATTCTGCCCCCGACGTCCGAAAATCGCTGTTCTGGCCCGAAACTGCCAGAAACTCGGGATTTTTCGCACATCCAACCAGAAATCGCAGTTTCGGACCCAGACTGCTGAAAATCACTATTTGGGCCCCGGGAAGCCTGAAAATGACAGCGACCCGCCTGACAGCCAAAAATAACGATTCTGCCCCCGACGTCCGAAAATCGCTGTTCTGGCCCGAAACTGCCAGAAACTCGTGATTTTTCGGAC
Source organism: Delonix regia (assembly GCA_037074485.1). Lineage (NCBI taxonomy): Eukaryota > Viridiplantae > Streptophyta > Magnoliopsida > Fabales > Fabaceae > Delonix > Delonix regia. The sequence continues at coordinate 46,127,195 of CM073450.1, read as the reverse complement.
AGCCAACCAGAAATCGCAGTTTCGGACCCAGACAGCTGAAAATCACTATTTGGGCCCTGGGAAGCCTGAAAATGACAGCGACCCGCCTGACAGCCAAAAATGACGATTCTGCCCCCGACGTCCGAAAATCGCTGTTCTGGCCCGAAACTGCCAGAAACTCGTGATTTTTCGCACATCCAACCAGAAATCGCAGTTTCGGACCCAGACTGCTGAAAATAACTATTTGGGCCCCGGACAGCCTGAAAACGACAGCGACCCGCCTGACAGTCAAAAATGACGATTCTGCCCCCGACGTCCGAAAATCGCTGTTCTGGCCCAAAACTGCCAAAAACTCGTGATTTTTCGGACAGCCAACCAGAAATCGCAGTTTCGGACCCAGACTGCTGAAAATCACTATTTGGGCCCTGGGAAGCCTGAAAATGACAGCGACCCGCCTGACAGCCAAAAATGACGATTCTGCCCCCGACGTCCGAAAATCGCTGTTCTGGCCCGAAACTGCCAGAAACTCGTGATTTTTCGCACATCCAACCAGAAATCGCAGTTTCGGACCCAGACTGCTGAAAATAACTATTTGGGCCCCGGACAGCCTGAAAACGACAGCGACCCGCCTGACAGTCAAAAATGACGATTCTGCCCCCGACGTCCGAAAATCGCTGTTCTGGCCCAAAACTGCCAAAAACTCGTGATTTTTCGGACAGCCAACCAGAAATCGCAGTTTCGGACCCAGACTGCTGAAAATCACTATTTGGGCCCTGGGAAGCCTGAAAATGACAGCGACCCGCCTGACAGCCAAAAATGACGATTCTGCCCCCGACGTCCGAAAATCGCTGTTCTGGCCCAAAACTGCCAGAAACTCGTGATTTTTCGGACAGCCAACCAGAAATCGCAGTTTCGGACCCAGACTGCTGAAAATCACTATTTGGGCCCTGGGAAGCCTGAAAATGACAGCGACCCGCCTGACAGTCAAAAATGACGATTCTGCCCCCGACGTCCGAAAATCGCTGTTCTGGCCCAAAACTGCCAGAAACTCGTGATTTTTCGGACAGCCAACCAGAAATCGCAGTTTCGGACCCAGACTGCTGAAAATCACTATTTGGGCCCCGGACAGCCAGAAAACGACAGCGACCCGCCTGACAGCCGAAAATGACGATTCTGCCCCCGACGTCCGAAAATCGCTGTTCTGGCCCGAAACTGCCTGAAACTCGTGATTTTTCGGACAGCCAACCAGAAATCGCAGTTTCGGACCCAGACAGCTGAAAATCACTATTTGGGCCCTGGGAAGCCTGAAAATGACAGCGACCCGCCTGACAGCCAAAAATAACGATTCTGCCCCCGACGTCCGAAAATCGCTGTTCTGGCCCGAAACTGCCAGAAACTCGTGATTTTTCGGACAGCCAACCAGAAATCGCAGTTTCGGACCCAGACAGCTGAAAATCACTATTTGGGCCCTGGGAAGCCTGAAAATGACAGCGACCCGCCTGACAGCCAAAAATGACGATTCTGCCCCCGACGTCCGAAAATCGCTGTTCTGGCCCGAAACTGCCAGAAACTCGTGATTTTTCGCACATCCAACCAGAAATCGCAGTTTCGGACCCAGACTGCTGAAAATAACTATTTGGGCCCCGGACAGCCTGAAAACGACAGCGACCCGCCTGACAGTCAAAAATGACGATTCTGCCCCCGACGTCCGAAAATCGCTGTTCTGGCCCAAAACTGCCAAAAACTCGTGATTTTTCGGACAGCCAACCAGAAATCGCAGTTTCGGACCCAGACTGCTGAAAATCACTATTTGGGCCCTGGGAAGCCTGAAAATGACAGCGACCCGCCTGACAGCCAAAAATGACGATTCTGCCCCCGACGTCCGAAAATCGCTGTTCTGGCCCGAAACTGCCAGAAACTCGTGATTTTTCGCACATCCAACCAGAAATCGCAGTTTCGGACCCAGACTGCTGAAAATAACTATTTGGGCCCCGGACAGCCTGAAAACGACAGCGACCCGCCTGACAGTCAAAAATGACGATTCTGCCCCCGACGTCCGAAAATCGCTGTTCTGGCCCAAAACTGCCAAAAACTCGTGATTTTTCGGACAGCCAACCAGAAATCGCAGTTTCGGACCCAGACTGCTGAAAATCACTATTTGGGCCCTGGGAAGCCTGAAAATGACAGCGACCCGCCTGACAGCCAAAAATGACGATTCTGCCCCCGACGTCCGAAAATCGCTGTTCTGGCCCAAAACTGCCAGAAACTCGTGATTTTTCGGACAGCCAACCAGAAATCGCAGTTTCGGACCCAGACTGCTGAAAATCACTATTTGGGCCCTGGGAAGCCTGAAAATGACAGCGACCCGCCTGACAGTCAAAAATGACGATTCTGCCCCCGACGTCCGAAAATCGCTGTTCTGGCCCAAAACTGCCAGAAACTCGTGATTTTTCGGACAGCCAACCAGAAATCGCAGTTTCGGACCCAGACTGCTGAAAATCACTATTTGGGCCCCGGACAGCCAGAAAACGACAGCGACCCGCCTGACAGCCGAAAATGACGATTCTGCCCCCGACGTCCGAAAATCGCTGTTCTGGCCCGAAACTGCCTGAAACTCGTGATTTTTCGGACAGCCAACCAGAAATCGCAGTTTCGGACCCAGACAGCTGAAAATCACTATTTGGGCCCTGGGAAGCCTGAAAATGACAGCGACCCGCCTGACAGCCAAAAATAACGATTCTGCCCCCGACGTCCGAAAATCGCTGTTCTGGCCCGAAACTGCCAGAAACTCGTGATTTTTCGGACAGCCAACCAGAAATCGCAGTTTCGGACCCAGACAGCTGAAAATCACTATTTGGGCCCTGGGAAGCCTGAAAATGACAGCGACCCGCCTGACAGCCAAAAATGACGATTCTGCCCCCGACGTCCGAAAATCGCTGTTCTGGCCCGAAACTGCCAGAAACTCGTGATTTTTCGCACATCCAACCAGAAATCGCAGTTTCGGACCCAGACTGCTGAAAATAACTATTTGGGCCCCGGACAGCCTGAAAACGACAGCGACCCGCCTGACAGTCAAAAATGACGATTCTGCCCCCGACGTCCGAAAATCGCTGTTCTGGCCCAAAACTGCCAGAAACTCGTGATTTTTCGGACAGCCAACCAGAAATCGCAGTTTCGGACCTAGACTGCTGAAAATCACTATTTGGGCCCTGGGAAGCCTGAAAATGACAGCGACCCGCCTGACAGCCAAAAATGACGATTCTGCCCCCGACGTCCGAAAATCGCTGTTCTGGCCCAAAACTGCCAGAAACTCGTGATTTTTCGGACAGCCAACCAGAAATCGCAGTTTCGGACCCAGACAGCTGAAAATCACTATTTGGGCCCTGGGAAGCCTGAAAATGACAGCGACCCGCCTGACAGCCAAAAATAACGATTCTGCCCCCGACGTCCGAAAATCGCTGTTCTGGCCCGAAACTGCCAGAAACTCGTGATTTTTCGGACAGCCAACCAGAAATCGCAGTTTCGGACCCAGACAGCTGAAAATCACTATTTGGGCCCTGGGAAGCCTGAAAATGACAGCGACCCGCCTGACAGCCAAAAATGACGATTCTGCCCCCGACGTCCGAAAATCGCTGTTCTGGCCCGAAACTGCCAGAAACTCGTGATTTTTCGCACATCCAACCAGAAATCGCAGTTTCGGACCCAGACTGCTGAAAATAACTATTTGGGCCCCGGACAGCCTGAAAACGACAGCGACCCGCCTGACAGTCAAAAATGACGATTCTGCCCCCGACGTCCGAAAATCGCTGTTCTGGCCCAAAACTGCCAGAAACTCGTGATTTTTCGGACAGCCAACCAGAAATCGCAGTTTCGGACCCAGACTGCTGAAAATCACTATTTGGGCCCTGGGAAGCCTGAAAATGACAGCGACCCGCCTGACAGCCAAAAATAACGATTCTGCCCCCGACGTCCGAAAATCGCTGTTCTGGCCCGAAACTGCCAGAAACTCGTGATTTTTCGGACAGCCAACCAGAAATCGCAGTTTCGGACCCAGACAGCTGAAAATCACTATTTGGGCCCTGGGAAGCCTGAAAATGACAGCGACCCGCCTGACAGCCAAAAATGACGATTCTGCCCCCGACGTCCGAAAATCGCTGTTCTGGCCCGAAACTGCCAGAAACTCGTGATTTTTCGCACATCCAACCAGAAATCGCAGTTTCGGACCCAGACTGCTGAAAATAACTATTTGGGCCCCGGACAGCCTGAAAACGACAGCGACCCGCCTGACAGTCAAAAATGACGATTCTGCCCCCGACGTCCGAAAATCGCTGTTCTGGCCCAAAACTGCCAGAAACTCGTGATTTTTCGGACAGCCAACCAGAAATCGCAGTTTCGGACCCAGACTGCTGAAAATCACTATTTGGGCCCTGGGAAGCCTGAAAATGACAGCGACCCGCCTGACAGCCAAAAATGACGATTCTGCCCCCGACGTCCGAAAATCGCTGTTCTGGCCCAAAACTGCCAGAAACTCGTGATTTTTCGGACAGCCAACCAGAAATCGCAGTTTCGGACCCAGACTGCTGAAAATCACTATTTGGGCCCCGGACAGCCAGAAAACGACAGCGACCCGCCTGACAGCCGAAAATGACGATTCTGCCCCCGACGTCCGAAAATCGCTGTTCTGGCCCGAAACTGCCTGAAACTCGTGATTTTTCGGACAGCCAACCAGAAATCGCAGTTTCGGACCCAGACAGCTGAAAATCACTATTTGGGCCCTGGGAAGCCTGAAAATGACAGCGACCCGCCTGACAGCCAAAAATAACGATTCTGCCCCCGACGTCCGAAAATCGCTGTTCTGGCCCGTAACTGCCAGAAACTCGTGATTTTTCGGACAGCCAACCAGAAATCGCAGTTTCGGACCCAGACAGCTGAAAATCACTATTTGGGCCCTGGGAAGCCTGAAAATGACAGCGACCCGCCTGACAGCCAAAAATGACGATTCTGCCCCCGACGTCCGAAAATCGCTGTTCTGGCCCGAAACTGCCAGAAACTCGTGATTTTTCGCACATCCAACCAGAAATCGCAGTTTCGGACCCAGACTGCTGAAAATAACTATTTGGGCCCCGGACAGCCTGAAAACGACAGCGACCCGCCTGACAGTCAAAAATGACGATTCTGCCCCCGACGTCCGAAAATCGCTGTTCTGGCCCAAAACTGCCAGAAACTCGTGATTTTTCGGACAGCCAACCAGAAATCGCAGTTTCGGACCCAGACTGCTGAAAATCACTATTTGGGCCCTGGGAAGCCTGAAAATGACAGCGACCCGCCTGACAGCCAAAAATGACGATTCTGCCCCCGACGTCCGAAAATCGCTGTTCTGGCCCAAAACTGCCAGAAACTCGTGATTTTTCGGACAGCCAACCAGAAATCGCAGTTTCGGACCCAGACTGCTGAAAATCACTATTTGGGCCCCGGACAGCCAGAAAACGACAGCGACCCGCCTGACAGCCGAAAATGACGATTCTGCCCCCGACGTCCGAAAATCGCTGTTCTGGCCCGAAACTGCCTGAAACTCGTGATTTTTCGGACAGCCAACCAGAAATCGCAGTTTCGGACCCAGACAGCTGAAAATCACTATTTGGGCCCTGGGAAGCCTGAAAATGACAGCGACCCGCCTGACAGCCAAAAATAACGATTCTGCCCCCGACGTCCGAAAATCGCTGTTCTGGCCCGAAACTGCCAGAAACTCGTGATTTTTCGGACAGCCAACCAGAAATCGCAGTTTCGGACCCAGACAGCTGAAAATCACTATTTGGGCCCTGGGAAGCCTGAAAATGACAGCGACCCGCCTGACAGCCAAAAATGACGATTCTGCCCCCGACGTCCGAAAATCGCTGTTCTGGCCCGAAACTGCCAGAAACTCGTGATTTTTCGCACATCCAACCAGAAATCGCAGTTTCGGACCCAGACTGCTGAAAATAACTATTTGGGCCCCGGACAGCCTGAAAACGACAGCGACCCGCCTGACAGTCAAAAATGACGATTCTGCCCCCGACGTCCGAAAATCGCTGTTCTGGCCCAAAACTGCCAGAAACTCGTGATTTTTCGGACAGCCAACCAGAAATCGCAGTTTCGGACCCAGACTGCTGAAAATCACTATTTGGGCCCTGGGAAGCCTGAAAATGACAGCGACCCGCCTGACAGCCAAAAATAACGATTCTGCCCCCGACGTCCGAAAATCGCTGTTCTGGCCCGAAACTGCCAGAAACTCGTGATTTTTCGGACAGCCAACCAGAAATCGCAGTTTCGGACCCAGACAGCTGAAAATCACTATTTGGGCCCTGGGAAGCCTGAAAATGACAGCGACCCGCCTGACAGCCAAAAATGACGATTCTGCCCCCGACGTCCGAAAATCGCTGTTCTGGCCCGAAACTGCCAGAAACTCGTGATTTTTCGCACATCCAACCAGAAATCGCAGTTTCGGACCCAGACTGCTGAAAATAACTATTTGGGCCCCGGACAGCCTGAAAACGACAGCGACCCGCCTGACAGTCAAAAATGACGATTCTGCCCCCGACGTCCGAAAATCGCTGTTCTGGCCCAAAACTGCCAGAAACTCGTGATTTTTCGGACAGCCAACCAGAAATCGCAGTTTCGGACCCAGACTGCTGAAAATCACTATTTGGGCCCTGGGAAGCCTGAAAATGACAGCGACCCGCCTGACAGCCAAAAATGACGATTCTGCCCCCGACGTCCGAAAATCGCTGTTCTGGCCCAAAACTGCCAGAAACTCGTGATTTTTCGGACAGCCAACCAGAAATCGCAGTTTCGGACCCAGACTGCTGAAAATCACTATTTGGGCCCCGGACAGCCAGAAAACGACAGCGACCCGCCTGACAGCCGAAAATGACGATTCTGCCCCCGACGTCCGAAAATCGCTGTTCTGGCCCGAAACTGCCTGAAACTCGTGATTTTTCGGACAGCCAACCAGAAATCGCAGTTTCGGACCCAGACTGCTGAAAATCACTATTTGGGCCCTGGGAAGCCTGAAAATGACAGCGACCCGCCTGACAGCCAAAAATAACGATTCTGCCCCCGACGTCCGAAAATCGCTGTTCTGGCCCGAAACTGCCAGAAACTCGTGATTTTTCGGACAGCCAACCAGAAATCGCAGTTTCGGACCCAGACAGCTGAAAATCACTATTTGGGCCCTGGGAAGCCTGAAAATGACAGCGACCCGCCTGACAGCCAAAAATGACGATTCTGCCCCCGACGTCCGAAAATCGCTGTTCTGGCCCGAAACTGCCAGAAACTCGTGATTTTTCGCACATCCAACCAGAAATCGCAGTTTCGGACCCAGACTGCTGAAAATAACTATTTGGGCCCCGGACAGCCTGAAAACGACAGCGACCCGCCTGACAGTCAAAAATGACGATTCTGCCCCCGACGTCCGAAAATCGCTGTTCTGGCCCAAAACTGCCAGAAACTCGTGATTTTTCGGACAGCCAACCAGAAATCGCAGTTTCGGACCCAGACTGCTGAAAATCACTATTTGGGCCCTGGGAAGCCTGAAAATGACAGCGACCCGCCTGACAGCCAAAAATGACGATTCTGCCCCCGACGTCCGAAAATCGCTGTTCTGGCCCAAAACTGCCAGAAACTCGTGATTTTTCGGACAGCCAACCAGAAATCGCAGTTTCGGACCCAGACTGCTGAAAATCACTATTTGGGCCCCGGACAGCCAGAAAACGACAGCGACCCGCCTGACAGCCGAAAATGACGATTCTGCCCCCGACGTCCGAAAATCGCTGTTCTGGCCCGAAACTGCCTGAAACTCGTGATTTTTCGGACAGCCAACCAGAAATCGCAGTTTCGGACCCAGACAGCTGAAAATCACTATTTGGGCCCTGGGAAGCCTGAAAATGACAGCGACCCGCCTGACAGCCAAAAATAACGATTCTGCCCCCGACGTCCGAAAATCGCTGTTCTGGCCCGAAACTGCCAGAAACTCGTGATTTTTCGGACAGCCAACCAGAAATCGCAGTTTCGGACCCAGACAGCTGAAAATCACTATTTGGGCCCTGGGAAGCCTGAAAATGACAGCGACCCGCCTGACAGCCAAAAATGACGATTCTGCCCCCGACGTCCGAAAATCGCTGTTCTGGCCCGAAACTGCCAGAAACTCGTGATTTTTCGGACAGCCAACCAGAAATCGCAGTTTCGGACCCAGACAGCTGAAAATCACTATTTGGGCCCTGGGAAGCCTGAAAATGACAGCGACCCGCCTGACAGCCAAAAATGACGATTCTGCCCCCGACGTCCGAAAATCGCTGTTCTGGCCCGAAACTGCCAGAAACTCGTGATTTTTCGCACATCCAACCAGAAATCGCAGTTTCGGACCCAGACTGCTGAAAATAACTATTTGGGCCCCGGACAGCCTGAAAACGACAGCGACCCGCCTGACAGTCAAAAATGACGATTCTGCCCCCGACGTCCGAAAATCGCTGTTCTGGCCCAAAACTGCCAGAAACTCGTGATTTTTCGGACAGCCAACCAGAAATCGCAGTTTCGGACCCAGACTGCTGAAAATCACTATTTGGGCCCTGGGAAGCCTGAAAATGACAGCGACCCGCCTGACAGCCAAAAATGACGATTCTGCCCCCGACGTCCGAAAATCGCTGTTCTGGCCCAAAACTGCCAGAAACTCGTGATTTTTCGGACAGCCAACCAGAAATCGCAGTTTCGGACCCAGACTGCTGAAAATCACTATTTGGGCCCCGGACAGCCAGAAAACGACAGCGACCCGCCTGACAGCCGAAAATGACGATTCTGCCCCCGACGTCCGAAAATCGCTGTTCTGGCCCGAAACTGCCTGAAACTCGTGATTTTTCGGACAGCCAACCAGAAATCGCAGTTTCGGACCCAGACAGCTGAAAATCACTATTTGGGCCCTGGGAAGCCTGAAAATGACAGCGACCCGCCTGACAGCCAAAAATAACGATTCTGCCCCCGACGTCCGAAAATCGCTGTTCTGGCCCGAAACTGCCAGAAACTCGTGATTTTTCGGACAGCCAACCAGAAATCGCAGTTTCGGACCCAGACAGCTGAAAATCACTATTTGGGCCCTGGGAAGCCTGAAAATGACAGCGACCCGCCTGACAGCCAAAAATGACGATTCTGCCCCCGACGTCCGAAAATCGCTGTTCTGGCCCGAAACTGCCAGAAACTCGTGATTTTTCGCACATCCAACCAGAAATCGCAGTTTCGGACCCAGACTGCTGAAAATAACTATTTGGGCCCCGGACAGCCTGAAAACGACAGCGACCCGCCTGACAGTCAAAAATGACGATTCTGCCCCCGACGTCCGAAAATCGCTGTTCTGGCCCAAAACTGCCAGAAACTCGTGATTTTTCGGACAGCCAACCAGAAATCGCAGTTTCGGACCCAGACTGCTGAAAATCACTATTTGGGCCCTGGGAAGCCTGAAAATGACAGCGACCCGCCTGACAGCCAAAAATAACGATTCTGCCCCCGACGTCCGAAAATCGCTGTTCTGGCCCGAAACTGCCAGAAACTCGTGATTTTTCGGACAGCCAACCAGAAATCGCAGTTTCGGACCCAGACAGCTGAAAATCACTATTTGGGCCCTGGGAAGCCTGAAAATGACAGCGACCCGCCTGACAGCCAAAAATGACGATTCTGCCCCCGACGTCCGAAAATCGCTGTTCTGGCCCGAAACTGCCAGAAACTCGTGATTTTTCGCACATCCAACCAGAAATCGCAGTTTCGGACCCAGACTGCTGAAAATAACTATTTGGGCCCCGGACAGCCTGAAAACGACAGCGACCCGCCTGACAGTCAAAAATGACGATTCTGCCCCCGACGTCCGAAAATCGCTGTTCTGGCCCAAAACTGCCAGAAACTCGTGATTTTTCGGACAGCCAACCAGAAATCGCAGTTTCGGACCCAGACTGCTGAAAATCACTATTTGGGCCCTGGGAAGCCTGAAAATGACAGCGACCCGCCTGACAGCCAAAAATAACGATTCTGCCCCCGACGTCCGAAAATCGCTGTTCTGGCCCGAAACTGCCAGAAACTCGTGATTTTTCGGACAGCCAACCAGAAATCGCAGTTTCGGACCCAGACAGCTGAAAATCACTATTTGGGCCCTGGGAAGCCTGAAAATGACAGCGACCCGCCTGACAGCCAAAAATGACGATTCTGCCCCCGACGTCCGAAAATCGCTGTTCTGGCCCGAAACTGCCAGAAACTCGTGATTTTTCGCACATCCAACCAGAAATCGCAGTTTCGGACCCAGACTGCTGAAAATAACTATTTGGGCCCCGGACAGCCTGAAAACGACAGCGACCCGCCTGACAGTCAAAAATGACGATTCTGCCCCCGACGTCCGAAAATCGCTGTTCTGGCCCAAAACTGCCAGAAACTCGTGATTTTTCGGACAGCCAACCAGAAATCGCAGTTTCGGACCCAGACTGCTGAAAATCACTATTTGGGCCCTGGGAAGCCTGAAAATGACAGCGACCCGCCTGACAGCCAAAAATGACGATTCTGCCCCCGACGTCCGAAAATCGCTGTTCTGGCCCAAAACTGCCAGAAACTCGTGATTTTTCGGACAGCCAACCAGAAATCGCAGTTTCGGACCCAGACTGCTGAAAATCACTATTTGGGCCCCGGACAGCCAGAAAACGACAGCGACCCGCCTGACAGCCGAAAATGACGATTCTGCCCCCGACGTCCGAAAATCGCTGTTCTGGCCCGAAACTGCCTGAAACTCGTGATTTTTCGGACAGCCAACCAGAAATCGCAGTTTCGGACCCAGACTGCTGAAAATCACTATTTGGGCCCTGGGAAGCCTGAAAATGACAGCGACCCGCCTGACAGCCAAAAATAACGATTCTGCCCCCGACGTCCGAAAATCGCTGTTCTGGCCCGAAACTGCCAGAAACTCGTGATTTTTCGGACAGCCAACCAGAAATCGCAGTTTCGGACCCAGACAGCTGAAAATCACTATTTGGGCCCTGGGAAGCCTGAAAATGACAGCGACCCGCCTGACAGCCAAAAATGACGATTCTGCCCCCGACGTCCGAAAATCGCTGTTCTGGCCCGAAACTGCCAGAAACTCGTGATTTTTCGCACATCCAACCAGAAATCGCAGTTTCGGACCCAGACTGCTGAAAATAACTATTTGGGCCCCGGACAGCCTGAAAACGACAGCGACCCGCCTGACAGTCAAAAATGACGATTCTGCCCCCGACGTCCGAAAATCGCTGTTCTGGCCCGAAACTGCCAGAAACTCGTGATTTTTCGCACATCCAACCAGAAATCGCAGTTTCGGACCCAGACTGCTGAAAATAACTATTTGGGCCCCGGACAGCCTGAAAACGACAGCGACCCGCCTGACAGTCAAAAATGACGATTCTGCCCCCGACGTCCGAAAATCGCTGTTCTGGCCCAAAACTGCCAGAAACTCGTGATTTTTCGGACAGCCAACCAGAAATCGCAGTTTCGGACCCAGACTGCTGAAAATCACTATTTGGGCCCTGGGAAGCCTGAAAATGACAGCGACCCGCCTGACAGCCAAAAATGACGATTCTGCCCCCGACGTCCGAAAATCGCTGTTCTGGCCCAAAACTGCCAGAAACTCGTGATTTTTCGGACAGCCAACCAGAAATCGCAGTTTCGGACCCAGACTGCTGAAAATCACTATTTGGGCCCCGGACAGCCAGAAAACGACAGCGACCCGCCTGACAGCCGAAAATGACGATTCTGCCCCCGACGTCCGAAAATCGCTGTTCTGGCCCGAAACTGCCTGAAACTCGTGATTTTTCGGACAGCCAACCAGAAATCGCAGTTTCGGACCCAGACAGCTGAAAATCACTATTTGGGCCCTGGGAAGCCTGAAAATGACAGCGACCCGCCTGACAGCCAAAAATAACGATTCTGCCCCCGACGTCCGAAAATCGCTGTTCTGGCCCGAAACTGCCAGAAACTCGTGATTTTTCGGACAGCCAACCAGAAATCGCAGTTTCGGACCCAGACAGCTGAAAATCACTATTTGGGCCCTGGGAAGCCTGAAAATGACAGCGACCCGCCTGACAGCCAAAAATGACGATTCTGCCCCCGACGTCCGAAAATCGCTGTTCTGGCCCGAAACTGCCAGAAACTCGTGATTTTTCGCACATCCAACCAGAAATCGCAGTTTCGGACCCAGACTGCTGAAAATAACTATTTGGGCCCCGGACAGCCTGAAAACGACAGCGACCCGCCTGACAGTCAAAAATGACGATTCTGCCCCCGACGTCCGAAAATCGCTGTTCTGGCCCAAAACTGCCAGAAACTCGTGATTTTTCGGACAGCCAACCAGAAATCGCAGTTTCGGACCCAGACTGCTGAAAATCACTATTTGGGCCCTGGGAAGCCTGAAAATGACAGCGACCCGCCTGACAGCCAAAAATGACGATTCTGCCCCCGACGTCCGAAAATCGCTGTTCTGGCCCAAAACTGCCAGAAACTCGTGATTTTTCGGACAGCCAACCAGAAATCGCAGTTTCGGACCCAGACTGCTGAAAATCACTATTTGGGCCCCGGACAGCCAGAAAACGACAGCGACCCGCCTGACAGCCGAAAATGACGATTCTGCCCCCGACGTCCGAAAATCGCTGTTCTGGCCCGAAACTGCCTGAAACTCGTGATTTTTCGGACAGCCAACCAGAAATCGCAGTTTCGGACCCAGACAGCTGAAAATCACTATTTGGGCCCTGGGAAGCCTGAAAATGACAGCGACCCGCCTGACAGCCAAAAATAACGATTCTGCCCCCGACGTCCGAAAATCGCTGTTCTGGCCCGAAACTGCCAGAAACTCGTGATTTTCCGGACAGCCAACCAGAAATCGCAGTTTCGGACCCAGACAGCTGAAAATCACTATTTGGGCCCTGGGAAGCCTGAAAATGACAGCGACCCGCCTGACAGCCAAAAATGACGATTCTGCCCCCGACGTCCGAAAATCGCTGTTCTGGCCCGAAACTGCCAGAAACTCGTGATTTTTCGCACATCCAACCAGAAATCGCAGTTTCGGACCCAGACTGCTGAAAATAACTATTTGGGCCTCGGACAGCCTGAAAACGACAGCGACCCGCCTGACAGTCAAAAATGACGATTCTGCCCCCGACGTCCGAAAATCGCTGTTCTGGCCCAAAACTGCCAGAAACTCGTGATTTTTCGGACAGCCAACCAGAAATCGCAGTTTCGGACCCAGACTGCTGAAAATCACTATTTGGGCCCCGGACAGCCAGAAAACGACAGCGACCCGCCTGACAGCCGAAAATGACGATTCTGCCCCCGACGTCCGAAAATCGCTGTTCTGGCCCGAAACTGCCTGAAACTCGTGATTTTTCGGACAGCCAACCAGAAATCGCAGTTTCGGACCCAGACAGCTGAAAATCACTATTTGGGCCTCGGACAGCCTGAAAACGACAGCGACCCGCCTGACAGTCAAAAATGACGATTCTGCCCCCGACGTCCGAAAATCGCTGTTCTGGCCCAAAACTGCCAGAAACTCGTGATTTTTCGGACAGCCAACCAGAAATCGCAGTTTCGGACCCAGACTGCTGAAAATCACTATTTGGGCCCCGGACAGCCTGAAAACGACAGCGACCCGCCTGACAGCCGAAAATGACGATTCTGCCCCCGACGTCCGAAAATCGCTGTTCTGGCCCGAAACTGCCAGAAACTCGTGATTTTTCGGACAGCCAACCAGAAATCGCAGTTTCGGACCCAGACAGCTGAAAATCACTATTTGGGCCTTGGGAAGCCTGAAAATGACAGCGACCCGCCTGACAGCCAAAAATGACGATTCTGCCCATGACGTCCGAAAATCGCTGTTCTGGCCCGAAACTGCCAGAAACTCTTGATTTTTCGGACAGCCAACCAGAAATCGCAGTTTCGGACCCAGACTGCTGAAAATCACTATTTGGGCCCCGGACAGCCAGAAAACGACAGCGACCCGCCTGACAGCCGAAAATGACGATTCTGCCCCCGACGTCCGAAAATCGCTGTTCTGGCCCGAAACTGCCTGAAACTCGTGATTTTTCGGACAGCCAACCAGAAATCGCAGTTTCGGACCCAGACAGCTGAAAATCACTATTTGGGCCCCGGACAGCCAGAAAACGACAGCGACCCGCCTGACAGCCGAAAATGATGATTCTGCCCCCGACGTCCGAAAATCGCTGTTCTGGCCCGAAACTGCCTGAAACTCGTGATTTTTCGGACAGCCAACCAGAAATCGCAGTTTCGGACCCAGACAGCTGAAAATCACTATTTGGGCCCTGGGAAGCCTGAAAATGACAGCGACCCGCCTGACAGCCAAAAATAACGATTCTGCCCCCGACGTCCGAAAATCGCTGTTCTGGCCCGAAACTGCCAGAAACTCGTGATTTTTCGGACAGCCAACCAGAAATCGCAGTTTCGGACCCAGACAGCTGAAAATCACTATTTGGGCCCTGGGAAGCCTGAAAATGACAGCGACCCGCCTGACAGCCAAAAATGACGATTCTGCCCCCGACGTCCGAAAATCGCTGTTCTGGCCCGAAACTGCCAGAAACTCGTGATTTTTCGCACATCCAACCAGAAATCGCAGTTTCGGACCCAGACTGCTGAAAATAACTATTTGGGCCCCGGACAGCCTGAAAACGACAGCGACCCGCCTGACAGTCAAAAATGACGATTCTGCCCCCGACGTCCGAAAATCGCTGTTCTGGCCCAAAACTGCCAGAAACTCGTGATTTTTCGCACATCCAACCAGAAATCGCAGTTTCGGACCCAGACTGCTGAAAATAACTATTTGGGCCTCGGACAGCCTGAAAACGACAGCGACCCGCCTGACAGCCGAAAATGACGATTCTGCCCCCGACGTCCGAAAATCGCTGTTCTGGCCCGAAACTGCCTGAAACTCGTGATTTTTCGGACAGCCAACCAGAAATCGCAGTTTCGGACCCAGACAGCTGAAAATCACTATTTGGGCCCTGGGAAGCCTGAAAATGACAGCGACCCGCCTGACAGCCAAAAATAACGATTCTGCCCCCGACGTCCGAAAATCGCTGTTCTGGCCCGAAACTGCCAGAAACTCGTGATTTTTCGGACAGCCAACCAGAAATCGCAGTTTCGGACCCAGACAGCTGAAAATCACTATTTGGGCCCTGGGAAGCCTGAAAATGACAGCGACCCGCCTGACAGCCAAAAATAACGATTCTGCCCCCGACGTCCGAAAATCGCTGTTCTGGCCCGAAACTGCCAGAAACTCGTGATTTTTCGGACAGCCAACCAGAAATCGCAGTTTCGGACCCAGACTGCTGAAAATCACTATTTGGGCCCCGGACAGCCAGAAAACGACAGCGACCCGCCTGACAGCCGAAAATGACGATTCTGCCCCCGACGTCCGAAAATCGCTGTTCTGGCCCGAAACTGCCTGAAACTCGTGATTTTTCGGACAGCCAACCAGAAATCGCAGTTTCGGACCCAGACAGCTGAAAATCACTATTTGGGCCTCGGACAGCCTGAAAACGACAGCGACCCGCCTGACAGTCAAAAATGACGATTCTGCCCCCGACGTCCGAAAATCGCTGTTCTGGCCCAAAACTGCCAGAAACTCGTGATTTTTCGGACAGCCAACCAGAAATCGCAGTTTCGGACCCAGACTGCTGAAAATCACTATTTGGGCCCCGGACAGCCTGAAAACGACAGCGACCCGCCTGACAGCCGAAAATGACGATTCTGCCCCCGACGTCCGAAAATCGCTGTTCTGGCCCGAAACTGCCAGAAACTCGTGATTTTTCGGACAGCCAACCAGAAATCGCAGTTTCGGACCCAGACTGCTGAAAATCACTATTTGGGCCCCGGACAGCCAGAAAACGACAGCGACCCGCCTGACAGCCGAAAATGACGATTCTGCCCCCGACGTCCGAAAATCGCTGTTCTGGCCCGAAACTGCCTGAAACTCGTGATTTTTCGGACAGCCAACCAGAAATCGCAGTTTCGGACCCAGACAGCTGAAAATCACTATTTGGGCCCTGGGAAGCCTGAAAATGACAGCGACCCGCCTGACAGCCAAAAATAACGATTCTGCCCCCGACGTCCGAAAATCGCTGTTCTGGCCCGAAACTGCCAGAAACTCGTGATTTTTCGGACAGCCAACCAGAAATCGCAGTTTCGGACCCAGACAGCTGAAAATCACTATTTGGGCCCTGGGAAGCCTGAAAATGACAGCGACCCGCCTGACAGCCAAAAATGACGATTCTGCCCCCGACGTCCGAAAATCGCTGTTCTGGCCCGAAACTGCCAGAAACTCGTGATTTTTCGCACATCCAACCAGAAATCGCAGTTTCGGACCCAGACTGCTGAAAATAACTATTTGGGCCCCGGACAGCCTGAAAACGACAGCGACCCGCCTGACAGTCAAAAATGACGATTCTGCCCCCGACGTCCGAAAATCGCTGTTCTGGCCCAAAACTGCCAGAAACTCGTGATTTTTCGGACAGCCAACCAGAAATCGCAGTTTCGGACCCAGACTGCTGAAAATCACTATTTGGGCCCCGGACAGCCTGAAAACGACAGCGACCCGCCTGGCAGCCGAAAATGACGATTCTGCCCCCGACGTCCGAAAATCGCTGTTCTGGCCCGAAACTGCCAGAAACTCGTGATTTTTCGGACAGCCAACCAGAAATCGCAGTTTCGGACCCAGACAGCTGAAAATCACTATTTGGGCCTTGGGAAGCCTGAAAATGACAGCGACCCGCCTGACAGCCAAAAATGACGATTCTGCCCATGACGTCCGAAAATCGCTGTTCTGGCCCGAAACTGCCAGAAACTCGTGATTTTTCGGACAGCCAACCAGAAATCGCAGTTTCGGACCCAGACTGCTGAAAATCACTATTTGGGCCCCGGACAGCCAGAAAACGACAGCGACCCGCCTGACAGCCGAAAATGACGATTCTGCCCCCGACGTCCGAAAATCGCTGTTCTGGCCCGAAACTGCCTGAAACTCGTGATTTTTCGGACAGCCAACCAGAAATCGCAGTTTCGGACCCAGACAGCTGAAAATCACTATTTGGGCCCTGGGAAGCCTGAAAATGACAGCGACCCGCCTGACAGCCAAAAATAACGATTCTGCCCCCGACGTCCGAAAATCGCTGTTCTGGCCCGAAACTGCCAGAAACTCGTGATTTTTCGGACAGCCAACCAGAAATCGCAGTTTCGGACCCAGACAGCTGAAAATCACTATTTGGGCCCTGGGAAGCCTGAAAATGACAGCGACCCGCCTGACAGCCAAAAATGACGATTCTGCCCCCGACGTCCGAAAATCGCTGTTCTGGCCCGAAACTGCCAGAAACTCGTGATTTTTCGCACATCCAACCAGAAATCGCAGTTTCGGACCCAGACTGCTGAAAATAACTATTTGGGCCCCGGACAGCCTGAAAACGACAGCGACCCGCCTGACAGTCAAAAATGACGATTCTGCCCCCGACGTCCGAAAATCGCTGTTCTGGCCCAAAACTGCCAGAAACTCGTGATTTTTCGGACAGCCAACCAGAAATCGCAGTTTCGGACCCAGACTGCTGAAAATCACTATTTGGGCCCTGGGAAGCCTGAAAATGACAGCGACCCGCCTGACAGCCAAAAATGACGATTCTGCCCCCGACGTCCGAAAATCGCTGTTCTGGCCCAAAACTGCCAGAAACTCGTGATTTTTCGGACAGCCAACCAGAAATCGCAGTTTCGGACCCAGACTGCTGAAAATCACTATTTGGGCCCTGGGAAGCCTGAAAATGACAGCGACCCGCCTGACAGCCAAAAATAACGATTCTGCCCCCGACGTCCGAAAATCGCTGTTCTGGCCCAAAACTGCCAGAAACTCGTGATTTTTCGGACAGCCAACCAGAAATCGCAGTTTCGGACCCAGACAGCTGAAAATCACTATTTGGGCCCTGGGAAGCCTGAAAATGACAGCGACCCGCCTGACAGCCAAAAATGACGATTCTGCCCCCGACGTCCGAAAATCGCTGTTCTGGCCCGAAACTGCCAGAAACTCGTGATTTTTCGCACATCCAACCAGAAATCGCAGTTTCGGACCCAGACTGCTGAAAATAACTATTTGGGCCCCGGACAGCCTGAAAACGACAGCGACCCGCCTGACAGTCAAAAATGACGATTCTGCCCCCGACGTCCGAAAATCGCTGTTCTGGCCCAAAACTGCCAGAAACTCGTGATTTTTCGGACAGCCAACCAGAAATCGCAGTTTCGGACCCAGACTGCTGAAAATCACTATTTGGGCCCCGGACAGCCTGAAAACGACAGCGACCCGCCTGACAGCCGAAAATGACGATTCTGCCCCCGACGTCCGAAAATCGCTGTTCTGGCCCGAAACTGCCTGAAACTCGTGATTTTTCGGACAGCCAACCAGAAATCGCAGTTTCGGACCCAGACAGCTGAAAATCACTATTTGGGCCTCGGACAGCCTGAAAACGACAGCGACCCGCCTGACAGTCAAAAATGACGATTCTGCCCCCGACGTCCGAAAATCGCTGTTCTGGCCCAAAACTGCCAGAAACTCGTGATTTTTCGGACAGCCAACCAGAAATCGCAGTTTCGGACCCAGACTGCTGAAAATCACTATTTGGGCCCCGGACAGCCTGAAAACGACAGCGACCCGCCTGACAGCCGAAAATGACGATTCTGCCCCCGACGTCCGAAAATCGCTGTTCTGGCCCGAAACTGCCAGAAACTCGTGATTTTTCGGACAGCCAACCAGAAATCGCAGTTTCGGACCCAGACAGCTGAAAATCACTATTTGGGCCTTGGGAAGCCTGAAAATGACAGCGACCCGCCTGACAGCCAAAAATGACGATTCTGCCCATGACGTCCGAAAATCGCTGTTCTGGCCCGAAACTGCCAGAAACTCGTGATTTTTCGGACAGCCAACCAGAAATCGCAGTTTCGGACCCAGACTGCTGAAAATCACTATTTGGGCCCCCGACAGCCAGAAAACGACAGCGACCCGCCTGACAGCCGAAAATGACGATTCTGCCCCCGACGTCCGAAAATCGCTGTTCTGGCCCGAAACTGCCTGAAACTCGTGATTTTTCGGACAGCCAACCAGAAATCGCAGTTTCGGACCCAGACAGCTGAAAATCACTATTTGGGCCCCGGACAGCCAGAAAACGACAGCGACCCGCCTGACAGCCGAAAATGACGATTCTGCCCCCGACGTCCGAAAATCGCTGTTCTGGCCCGAAACTGCCTGAAACTCGTGATTTTTCGGACAGCCAACCAGAAATCGCAGTTTCGGACCCAGACAGCTGAAAATCACTATTTGGGCCCTGGGAAGCCTGAAAATGACAGCGACCCGCCTGACAGCCAAAAATAACGATTCTGCCCCCGACGTCCGAAAATCGCTGTTCTGGCCCGAAACTGCCAGAAACTCGTGATTTTTCGGACAGCCAACCAGAAATCGCAGTTTCGGACCCAGACAGCTGAAAATCACTATTTGGGCCCTGGGAAGCCTGAAAATGACAGCGACCCGCCTGACAGCCAAAAATGACGATTCTGCCCCCGACGTCCGAAAATCGCTGTTCTGGCCCGAAACTGCCAGAAACTCGTGATTTTTCGCACATCCAACCAGAAATCGCAGTTTCGGACCCAGACTGCTGAAAATAACTATTTGGGCCCCGGACAGCCTGAAAACGACAGCGACCCGCCTGACAGTCAAAAATGACGATTCTGCCCCCGACGTCCGAAAATCGCTGTTCTGGCCCAAAACTGCCAGAAACTCGTGATTTTTCGGACAGCCAACCAGAAATCGCAGTTTCGGACCCAGACTGCTGAAAATCACTATTTGGGCCCCGGACAGCCTGAAAACGACAGCGACCCGCCTGACAGCCGAAAATGACGATTCTGCCCCCGACGTCCGAAAATCGCTGTTCTGGCCCGAAACTGCCAGAAACTCGTGATTTTTCGGACAGCCAACCAGAAATCGCAGTTTCGGACCCAGACAGCTGAAAATCACTA
The DNA here is from genome assembly GCA_037074485.1 of Delonix regia. Lineage (NCBI taxonomy): Eukaryota > Viridiplantae > Streptophyta > Magnoliopsida > Fabales > Fabaceae > Delonix > Delonix regia. Next base: position 46,107,137 of record CM073450.1, on the reverse strand, counting down.
TTTGGGCCTTGGGAAGCCTGAAAATGACAGCGACCCGCCTGACAGCCGAAAATGACGATTCTGCCCCCGACGTCCGAAAATCGCTGTTCTGGCCCGAAACTGCCAGAAACTCGTGATTTTTCGCACATCCAACCAGAAATCGCAGTTTCGGACCCAGACTGCTGAAAATAACTATTTGGGCCCCGGACAGCCTGAAAACGACAGCGACCCGCCTGACAGTCAAAAATGACGATTCTGCCCCCGACGTCCGAAAATCGCTGTTCTGGCCCAAAACTGCCAGAAACTCGTGATTTTTCGGACAGCCAACCAGAAATCGCAGTTTCGGACCCAGACTGCTGAAAATCACTATTTGGGCCCCGGACAGCCTGAAAACGACAGCGACCCGCCTGACAGCCGAAAATGACGATTCTGCCCCCGACGTCCGAAAATCGCTGTTCTGGCCCGAAACTGCCAGAAACTCGTGATTTTTCGGACAGCCAACCAGAAATCGCAGTTTCGGACCCAGACAGCTGAAAATCACTATTTGGGCCTTGGGAAGCCTGAAAATGACAGCGACCCGCCTGACAGCCAAAAATGACGATTCTGCCCATGACGTCCGAAAATCGCTGTTCTGGCCCGAAACTGCCAGAAACTCGTGATTTTTCGGACAGCCAACCAGAAATCGCAGTTTCGGACCCAGACTGCTGAAAATCACTATTTGGGCCCCGGACAGCCAGAAAACGACAGCGACCCGCCTGACAGCCGAAAATGACGATTCTGCCCCCGACGTCCGAAAATCGCTGTTCTGGCCCGAAACTGCCTGAAACTCGTGATTTTTCGGACAGCCAACCAGAAATCGCAGTTTCGGACCCAGACAGCTGAAAATCACTATTTGGGCCCCGGACAGCCTGAAAACGACAGCGACCCGCCTGACAGCCGAAAATGACGATTCTGCCCCCGACGTCCGAAAATCGCTGTTCTGGCCCGAAACTGCCAGAAACTCGTGATTTTTCGGACAGCCAACCAGAAATCGCAGTTTCGGACCCAGACAGCTGAAAATCACTATTTGGGCCTTGGGAAGCCTGAAAATGACAGCGACCCGCCTGACAGCCAAAAATGACGATTCTGCCCATGACGTCCGAAAATCGCTGTTCTGGCCCGAAACTGCCAGAAACTCGTGATTTTTCGGACAGCCAACCAGAAATCGCAGTTTCGGACCCAGACAGCTGAAAATCACTATTTGGGCCCCGGACAGCCAGAAAACGACAGCGACCCGCCTGACAGCCGAAAATGACGATTCTGCCCCCGACGTCCGAAAATCGCTGTTCTGGCCCGAAACTGCCTGAAACTCGTGATTTTTCGGACAGCCAACCAGAAATCGCAGTTTCGGACCCAGACAGCTGAAAATCACTATTTGGGCCCCGGACAGCCAGAAAACGACAGCGACCCGCCTGACAGCCGAAAATGACGATTCTGCCCCCGACGTCCGAAAATCGCTGTTCTGGCCCGAAACTGCCTGAAACTCGTGATTTTTCGGACAGCCAACCAGAAATCGCAGTTTCGGACCCAGACAGCTGAAAATCACTATTTGGGCCCTGGGAAGCCTGAAAATGACAGCGACCCGCCTGACAGCCAAAAATAACGATTCTGCCCCCGACGTCCGAAAATCGCTGTTCTGGCCCGAAACTGCCAGAAACTCGTGATTTTTCGGACAGCCAACCAGAAATCGCAGTTTCGGACCCAGACAGCTGAAAATCACTATTTGGGCCCTGGGAAGCCTGAAAATGACAGCGACCCGCCTGACAGCCAAAAATGACGATTCTGCCCCCGACGTCCGAAAATCGCTGTTCTGGCCCGAAACTGCCAGAAACTCGTGATTTTTCGCACATCCAACCAGAAATCGCAGTTTCGGACCCAGACTGCTGAAAATAACTATTTGGGCCCCGGACAGCCTGAAAACGACAGCGACCCGCCTGACAGTCAAAAATGACGATTCTGCCCCCGACGTCCGAAAATCGCTGTTCTGGCCCAAAACTGCCAGAAACTCGTGATTTTTCGGACAGCCAACCAGAAATCGCAGTTTCGGACCCAGACTGCTGAAAATCACTATTTGGGCCCCGGACAGCCTGAAAACGACAGCGACCCGCCTGACAGCCGAAAATGACGATTCTGCCCCCGACGTCCGAAAATCGCTGTTCTGGCCCGAAACTGCCAGAAACTCGTGATTTTTCGGACAGCCAACCAGAAATCGCAGTTTCGGACCCAGACAGCTGAAAATCACTATTTGGGCCTTGGGAAGCCTGAAAATGACAGCGACCCGCCTGACAGCCAAAAATGACGATTCTGCCCATGACGTCCGAAAATCGCTGTTCTGGCCCGAAACTGCCAGAAACTCGTGATTTTTCGGACAGCCAACCAGAAATCGCAGTTTCGGACCCAGACTGCTGAAAATCACTATTTGGGCCCCGGACAGCCAGAAAACGACAGCGACCCGCCTGACAGCCGAAAATGACGATTCTGCCCCCGACGTCCGAAAATCGCTGTTCTGGCCCGAAACTGCCTGAAACTCGTGATTTTTCGGACAGCCAACCAGAAATCGCAGTTTCGGACCCAGACTGCTGAAAATCACTATTTGGGCCCCGGACAGCCTGAAAACGACAGCGACCCGCCTGACAGCCGAAAATGACGATTCTGCCCCCGACGTCCGAAAATCGCTGTTCTGGCCCGAAACTGCCTGAAACTCGTGATTTTTCGGACAGCCAACCAGAAATCGCAGTTTCGGACCCAGACAGCTGAAAATCACTATTTGGGCCCTGGGAAGCCTGAAAATGACAGCGACCCGCCTGACAGCCAAAAATGACGATTCTGCCCCCGACGTCCGAAAATCGCTGTTCTGGCCCGAAACTGCCAGAAACTCGTGATTTTTCGGACAGGCAACCAGAAATCGCAGTTTCGGGCCCAGACTGCTGAAAATCACTATTTGGGCCCCGGACAGCCTGAAAACGACAGCGACCCGCCTGACAGTCAAAAATGACGATTCTGCCCCCGACGTCCGAAAATCGCTGTTCTGGCCCAAAACTGCCAGAAACTCGTGATTTTTCGGACAGCCAACCAGAAATCGCAGTTTCGGACCCAGACTGCTGAAAATCACTATTTGGGCCCCGGACAGCCTGAAAACGACAGCGACCCGCCTGACAGCCGAAAATGACGATTCTGCCCCCGACGTCCGAAAATCGCTGTTCTGGCCCGAAACTGCCTGAAACTCGTGATTTTTCGGACAGCCAACCAGAAATCGCAGTTTCGGACCCAGATAGCTGAAAATCACTATTTGGGCCCTGGGAAGCCTGAAAATGACAGCGACCCGCCTGACAGCCAAAAATGACGATTCTGCCCCCGACGTCCGAAAATCGCTGTTCTGGCCCGAAACTGCCAGAAACTCGTGATTTTTCGGACAGCCAACCAGAAATCGCAGTTTCGGACCCAGACTGCTGAAAATCACTATTTGGGCCCCGGACAGCCTGAAAACGATAGCGACCCGCCTGACAGTCAAAAATGACGATTCTGCCCCCGACGTCCGAAAATCGCTGTTCTGGCCCGAAACCGCCCGAAACTCGTGATTTTTCGGACAGGCAACCAGAAATCGCAGTTTCGGGCCCAGACTGCTGAAAATCACTATTTGGGCCCCGGACAGCCTGAAAACGACAGCGACCCGCCTGACAGTCAAAAATGACGATTCTGCCCCCGACGTCCGAAAATCGCTGTTCTGGCCCGAAACCACCAGAAACTCGTGATTTTTCGGACAGCCAACCAGAAATCGCAGTTTCGGACCCAGACAGCTGAAAATCACTATTTGGGCCCTGGGAAGCCTGAAAATGACAGCGACCCGCCTGACAGCCAAAAATGACGATTCTGCCCTCGACGTCCGAAAATCGCTGTTCTGGCCCGAAACTGCCCGAAACTCGTGATTTTTCGCACAGCCAACCAGAAATCGCAGTTTCGGACCCAGACTGCTGAAAATCACTATTTGGGCCCCGGACAGCCTGAAAACGACAGCGACCCGCCTGACAGTCAAAAATGACGATTCTGCCCCCGACGTCCGAAAATCGCTGTTCTGGCCCGAAACTGCCAGAAACTCGTGATTTTTCGGACAGCCAACCAGAAATCGCAGTTTCGGACCCAGACAGCTGAAAATCACTATTTGGGCCCTGGGAAGCCTGAAAATGACAGCGACCCGCCTGACAGCCAAAAATGACGATTCTGCCCCCGACGTCCGAAAATCGCTGTTCTGGCCCGAAACTGCCAGAAACTCGTGATTTTTCGGACAGGCAACCAGAAATCGCAGTTTCGGGCCCAGACTGCTGAAAATCACTATTTGGGCCCCGGACAGCCTGAAAACGACAGCGACCCGCCTGACAGTCAAAAATGACGATTCTGCCCCCGACGTCCGAAAATCGCTGTTCTGGCCCAAAACTGCCAGAAACTCGTGATTTTTCGGACAGCCAACCAGAAATCGCAGTTTCGGACCCAGACTGCTGAAAATCACTATTTGGGCCCCGGACAGCCTGAAAACGACAGCGACCCGCCTGACAGCCGAAAATGACGATTCTGCCCCCGACGTCCGAAAATCGCTGTTCTGGCCCGAAACTGCCAGAAACTCGTGATTTTTCGGACAGCCAACCAGAAATCGCAGTTTCGGACCCAGACTGCTGAAAATCACTATTTGGGCCCCGGACAGCCTGAAAACGATAGCGACCCGCCTGACAGTCAAAAATGACGATTCTGCCCCCGACGTCCGAAAATCGCTGTTCTGGCCCGAAACCGCCCGAAACTCGTGATTTTTCGGACAGGCAACCAGAAATCGCAGTTTCGGGCCCAGACTGCTGAAAATCACTATTTGGGCCCCGGACAGCCTGAAAACGACAGCGACCCGCCTGACAGTCAAAAATGACGATTCTGCCCCCGACGTCCGAAAATCGCTGTTCTGGCCCGAAACCACCAGAAACTCGTGATTTTTCGGACAGCCAACCAGAAATCGCAGTTTCGGACCCAGACAGCTGAAAATCACTATTTGGGCCCTGGGAAGCCTGAAAATGACAGCGACCCGCCTGACAGCCAAAAATGACGATTCTGCCCTCGACGTCCGAAAATCGCTGTTCTGGCCCGAAACTGCCCGAAACTCGTGATTTTTCGCACAGCCAACCAGAAATCGCAGTTTCGGACCCAGACTGCTGAAAATCACTATTTGGGCCCCGGACAGCCTGAAAACGACAGCGACCCGCCTGACAGTCAAAAATGACGATTCTGCCCCCGACGTCCGAAAATCGCTGTTCTGGCCCGAAACTGCCAGAAACTCGTGATTTTTCGGACAGCCAACCAGAAATCGCAGTTTCGGACCCAGACAGCTGAAAATCACTATTTGGGCCCTGGGAAGCCTGAAAATGACAGCGACCCGCCTGACAGCCAAAAATGACGATTCTGCCCCCGACGTCCGAAAATCGCTGTTCTGGCCCGAAACTGCCAGAAACTCGTGATTTTTCGGACAGGCAACCAGAAATCGCAGTTTCGGGCCCAGACTGCTGAAAATCACTATTTGGGCCCCGGACAGCCTGAAAACGACAGCGACCCGCCTGACAGTCAAAAATGACGATTCTGCCCCCGACGTCCGAAAATCGCTGTTCTGGCCCGAAACTGCCCGAAACTCGTGATTTTTCGCACAGCCAACCAGAAATCGCAGTTTCGGACCCAGACTGCTGAAAATCACTATTTGGGCCCCGGACAGCCTGAAAACGACAGCGACCCGCCTGACAGTCAAAAATGACGATTCTGCCCCCGACGTCCGAAAATCGCTGTTCTGGCCCGAAACTGCCAGAAACTCGTGATTTTTCGGACAGGCAACCAGAAATCGCAGTTTCGGGCCCAGACTGCTGAAAATCACTATTTGGGCCCCGGACAGCCTGAAAACGACAGCGACCCGCCTGACAGTCAAAAATGACGATTCTGCCCCCGACGTCCGAAAATCGCTGTTCTGGCCCAAAACTGCCAGAAACTCGTGATTTTTCGGACAGCCAACCAGAAATCGCAGTTTCGGACCCAGACTGCTGAAAATCACTATTTGGGCCCCGGACAGCCTGAAAACGACAGCGACCCGCCTGACAGCCGAAAATGACGATTCTGCCCCCGACGTCCGAAAATCGCTGTTCTGGCCCGAAACTGCCAGAAACTCGTGATTTTTCGGACAGCCAACCAGAAATCGCAGTTTCGGACCCAGACTGCTGAAAATCACTATTTGGGCCCCGGACAGCCTGAAAACGATAGCGACCCGCCTGACAGTCAAAAATGACGATTCTGCCCCCGACGTCCGAAAATCGCTGTTCTGGCCCGAAACCGCCCGAAACTCGTGATTTTTCGGACAGGCAACCAGAAATCGCAGTTTCAGGCCCAGACTGCTGAAAATCACTATTTGGGCCCCGGACAGCCTGAAAACGACAGCGACCCGCCTGACAGTCAAAAATGACGATTCTGCCCCCGACGTCCGAAAATCGCTGTTCTGGCCCGAAACCACCAGAAACTCGTGATTTTTCGGACAGCCAACCAGAAATCGCAGTTTCGGACCCAGACAGCTGAAAATCACTATTTGGGCCCTGGGAAGCCTGAAAATGACAGCGACCCGCCTGACAGCCAAAAATGACGATTCTGCCCTCGACGTCCGAAAATCGCTGTTCTGGCCCGAAACTGCCCGAAACTCGTGATTTTTCGCACAGCCAACCAGAAATCGCAGTTTCGGACCCAGACTGCTGAAAATCACTATTTGGGCCCCGGACAGCCTGAAAACGACAGCGACCCGCCTGACAGTAAAAAATGACGATTCTGCCCCCGACGTCCGAAAATCGCTGTTCTGGCCCGAAACTGCCAGAAACTCGTGATTTTTCGGACAGCCAACCAGAAATCGCAGTTTCGGACCCAGACAGCTGAAAATCACTATTTGGGCCCTGGGAAGCCTGAAAATGACAGCGACCCGCCTGACAGCCAAAAATGACGATTCTGCCCCCGACGTCCGAAAATCGCTGTTCTGGCCCGAAACTGCCAGAAACTCGTGATTTTTCGGACAGGCAACCAGAAATCGCAGTTTCGGGCCCAGACTGCTGAAAATCACTATTTGGGCCCCGGACAGCCTGAAAACGACAGCGACCCGCCTGACAGTCAAAAATGACGATTCTGCCCCCGACGTCCGAAAATCGCTGTTCTGGCCCAAAACTGCCAGAAACTCGTGATTTTTCGGACAGCCAACCAGAAATCGCAGTTTCGGACCCAGACTGCTGAAAATCACTATTTGGGCCCCGGACAGCCTGAAAACGACAGCGACCCGCCTGACAGCCGAAAATGACGATTCTGCCCCCGACGTCCGAAAATCGCTGTTCTGGCCCGAAACTGCCTGAAACTCGTGATTTTTCGGACAGCCAACCAGAAATCGCAGTTTCGGACCCAGACTGCTGAAAATCACTATTTGGGCCCCGGACAGCCTGAAAACGATAGCGACCCGCCTGACAGTCAAAAATGACGATTCTGCCCCCGACGTCCGAAAATCGCTGTTCTGGCCCGAAACCGCCCGAAACTCGTGATTTTTCGGACAGGCAACCAGAAATCGCAGTTTCGGGCCCAGACTGCTGAAAATCACTATTTGGGCCCCGGACAGCCTGAAAACGACAGCGACCCGCCTGACAGTCAAAAATGACGATTCTGCCCCCGACGTCCGAAAATCGCTGTTCTGGCCCGAAACCACCAGAAACTCGTGATTTTTCGGACAGCCAACCAGAAATCGCAGTTTCGGACCCAGACAGCTGAAAATCACTATTTGGGCCCTGGGAAGCCTGAAAATGACAGCGACCCGCCTGACAGCCAAAAATGACGATTCTGCCCTCGACGTCCGAAAATCGCTGTTCTGGCCCGAAACTGCCCGAAACTCGTGATTTTTCGCACAGCCAACCAGAAATCGCAGTTTCGGACCCAGACTGCTGAAAATCACTATTTGGGCCCCGGACAGCCTGAAAACGACAGCGACCCGCCTGACAGTCAAAAATGACGATTCTGCCCCCGACGTCCGAAAATCGCTGTTCTGGCCCGAAACTGCCAGAAACTCGTGATTTTTCGGACAGCCAACCAGAAATCGCAGTTTCGGACCCAGACAGCTGAAAATCACTATTTGGGCCCTGGGAAGCCTGAAAATGACAGCGACCCGCCTGACAGCCAAAAATGACGATTCTGCCCCCGACGTCCGAAAATCGCTGTTCTGGCCCGAAACTGCCAGAAACTCGTGATTTTTCGGACAGGCAACCAGAAATCGCAGTTTCGGGCCCAGACTGCTGAAAATCACTATTTGGGCCCCGGACAGCCTGAAAACGACAGCGACCCGCCTGACAGTCAAAAATGACGATTCTGCCCCCGACGTCCGAAAATCGCTGTTCTGGCCCAAAACTGCCAGAAACTCGTGATTTTTCGGACAGCCAACCAGAAATCGCAGTTTCGGACCCAGACTGCTGAAAATCACTATTTGGGCCCCGGACAGCCTGAAAACGACAGCGACCCGCCTGACAGCCGAAAATGACGATTCTGCCCCCGACGTCCGAAAATCGCTGTTCTGGCCCGAAACTGCCTGAAACTCGTGATTTTTCGGACAGCCAACCAGAAATCGCAGTTTCGGACCCAGATAGCTGAAAATCACTATTTGGGCCCTGGGAAGCCTGAAAATGACAGCGACCCGCCTGACAGCCAAAAATGACGATTCTGCCCCCGACGTCCGAAAATCGCTGTTCTGGCCCGAAACTGCCAGAAACTCGTGATTTTTCGGACAGCCAACCAGAAATCGCAGTTTCGGACCCAGACTGCTGAAAATCACTATTTGGGCCCCGGACAGCCTGAAAACGATAGCGACCCGCCTGACAGTCAAAAATGACGATTCTGCCCCCGACGTCCGAAAATCGCTGTTCTGGCCCGAAACCGCCCGAAACTCGTGATTTTTCGGACAGGCAACCAGAAATCGCAGTTTCGGGCCCAGACTGCTGAAAATCACTATTTGGGCCCCGGACAGCCTGAAAACGACAGCGACCCGCCTGACAGTCAAAAATGACGATTCTGCCCCCGACGTCCGAAAATCGCTGTTCTGGCCCGAAACCACCAGAAACTCGTGATTTTTCGGACAGCCAACCAGAAATCGCAGTTTCGGACCCAGACAGCTGAAAATCACTATTTGGGCCCTGGGAAGCCTGAAAATGACAGCGACCCGCCTGACAGCCAAAAATGACGATTCTGCCCTCGACGTCCGAAAATCGCTGTTCTGGCCCGAAACTGCCCGAAACTCGTGATTTTTCGCACAGCCAACCAGAAATCGCAGTTTCGGACCCAGACTGCTGAAAATCACTATTTGGGCCCCGGACAGCCTGAAAACGACAGCGACCCGCCTGACAGTCAAAAATGACGATTCTGCCCCCGACGTCCGAAAATCGCTGTTCTGGCCCGAAACTGCCAGAAACTCGTGATTTTTCGGACAGCCAACCAGAAATCGCAGTTTCGGACCCAGACAGCTGAAAATCACTATTTGGGCCCTGGGAAGCCTGAAAATGACAGCGACCCGCCTGACAGCCAAAAATGACGATTCTGCCCCCGACGTCCGAAAATCGCTGTTCTGGCCCGAAACTGCCAGAAACTCGTGATTTTTCGGACAGCCAACCAGAAATCGCAGTTTCGGACCCAGACTGCTGAAAATCACTATTTGGGCCCCGGACAGCCTGAAAACGATAGCGACCCGCCTGACAGTCAAAAATGACGATTCTGCCCCCGACGTCCGAAAATCGCTGTTCTGGCCCGAAACCGCCCGAAACTCGTGATTTTTCGGACAGGCAACCAGAAATCGCAGTTTCGGGCCCAGACTGCTGAAAATCACTATTTGGGCCCCGGACAGCCTGAAAACGACAGCGACCCGCCTGACAGTCAAAAATGACGATTCTGCCCCCGACGTCCGAAAATCGCTGTTCTGGCCCGAAACCACCAGAAACTCGTGATTTTTCGGACAGCCAACCAGAAATCGCAGTTTCGGACCCAGACAGCTGAAAATCACTATTTGGGCCCTGGGAAGCCTGAAAATGACAGCGACCCGCCTGACAGCCAAAAATGACGATTCTGCCCTCGACGTCCGAAAATCGCTGTTCTGGCCCGAAACTGCCCGAAACTCGTGATTTTTCGCACAGCCAACCAGAAATCGCAGTTTCGGACCCAGACTGCTGAAAATCACTATTTGGGCCCCGGACAGCCTGAAAACGACAGCGACCCGCCTGACAGTCAAAAATGACGATTCTGCCCCCGACGTCCGAAAATCGCTGTTCTGGCCCGAAACTGCCAGAAACTCGTGATTTTTCGGACAGCCAACCAGAAATCGCAGTTTCGGACCCAGACAGCTGAAAATCACTATTTGGGCCCTGGGAAGCCTGAAAATGACAGCGACCCGCCTGACAGCCAAAAATGACGATTCTGCCCCCGACGTCCGAAAATCGCTGTTCTGGCCCGAAACTGCCAGAAACTCGTGATTTTTCGGACAGGCAACCAGAAATCGCAGTTTCGGGCCCAGACTGCTGAAAATCACTATTTGGGCCCCGGACAGCCTGAAAACGACAGCGACCCGCCTGACAGTCAAAAATGACGATTCTGCCCCCGACGTCCGAAAATCGCTGTTCTGGCCCAAAACTGCCAGAAACTCGTGATTTTTCGGACAGCCAACCAGAAATCGCAGTTTCGGACCCAGACTGCTGAAAATCACTATTTGGGCCCCGGACAGCCTGAAAACGACAGCGACCCGCCTGACAGCCGAAAATGACGATTCTGCCCCCGACGTCCGAAAATCGCTGTTCTGGCCCGAAACTGCCTGAAACTCGTGATTTTTCGGACAGCCAACCAGAAATCGCAGTTTCGGACCCAGATAGCTGAAAATCACTATTTGGGCCCTGGGAAGCCTGAAAATGACAGCGACCCGCCTGACAGCCAAAAATGACGATTCTGCCCCCGACGTCCGAAAATCGCTGTTCTGGCCCGAAACTGCCAGAAACTCGTGATTTTTCGGACAGCCAACCAGAAATCGCAGTTTCGGACCCAGACTGCTGAAAATCACTATTTGGGCCCCGGACAGCCTGAAAACGATAGCGACCCGCCTGACAGTCAAAAATGACGATTCTGCCCCCGACGTCCGAAAATCGCTGTTCTGGCCCGAAACCGCCCGAAACTCGTGATTTTTCGGACAGGCAACCAGAAATCGCAGTTTCGGGCCCAGACTGCTGAAAATCACTATTTGGGCCCCGGACAGCCTGAAAACGACAGCGACCCGCCTGACAGTCAAAAATGACGATTCTGCCCCCGACGTCCGAAAATCGCTGTTCTGGCCCGAAACCACCAGAAACTCGTGATTTTTCGGACAGCCAACCAGAAATCGCAGTTTCGGACCCAGACAGCTGAAAATCACTATTTGGGCCCTGGGAAGCCTGAAAATGACAGCGACCCGCCTGACAGCCAAAAATGACGATTCTGCCCTCGACGTCCGAAAATCGCTGTTCTGGCCCGAAACTGCCCGAAACTCGTGATTTTTCGCACAGCCAACCAGAAATCGCAGTTTCGGACCCAGACTGCTGAAAATCACTATTTGGGCCCCGGACAGCCTGAAAACGACAGCGACCCGCCTGACAGTCAAAAATGACGATTCTGCCCCCGACGTCCGAAAATCGCTGTTCTGGCCCGAAACTGCCAGAAACTCGTGATTTTTCGGACAGCCAACCAGAAATCGCAGTTTCGGACCCAGACAGCTGAAAATCACTATTTGGGCCCTGGGAAGCCTGAAAATGACAGCGACCCGCCTGACAGCCAAAAATGACGATTCTGCCCCCGACGTCCGAAAATCGCTGTTCTGGCCCGAAACTGCCAGAAACTCGTGATTTTTCGGACAGCCAACCAGAAATCGCAGTTTCGGACCCAGACTGCTGAAAATCACTATTTGGGCCCCGGACAGCCTGAAAACGATAGCGACCCGCCTGACAGTCAAAAATGACGATTCTGCCCCCGACGTCCGAAAATCGCTGTTCTGGCCCGAAACCGCCCGAAACTCGTGATTTTTCGGACAGGCAACCAGAAATCGCAGTTTCGGGCCCAGACTGCTGAAAATCACTATTTGGGCCCCGGACAGCCTGAAAACGACAGCGACCCGCCTGACAGTCAAAAATGACGATTCTGCCCCCGACGTCCGAAAATCGCTGTTCTGGCCCGAAACCGCCAGAAACTCGTGATTTTTCGGACAGCCAACCAGAAATCGCAGTTTCGGACCCAGACAGCTGAAAATCACTATTTGGGCCCTGGGAAGCCTGAAAATGACAGCGACCCGCCTGACAGCCAAAAATGACGATTCTGCCCTCGACGTCCGAAAATCGCTGTTCTGGCCCGAAACTGCCCGAAACTCGTGATTTTTCGCACAGCCAACCAGAAATCGCAGTTTCGGACCCAGACTGCTGAAAATCACTATTTGGGCCCCGGACAGCCTGAAAACGATAGCGACCCGCCTGACAGTCAAAAATGACGATTCTGCCCCCGACGTCCGAAAATCGCTGTTCTGGCCCGAAACCGCCCGAAACTCGTGATTTTTCGGACAGGCAACCAGAAATCGCAGTTTCGGGCCCAGACTGCTGAAAATCACTATTTGGGCCCCGGACAGCCTGAAAACGACAGCGGCCCGCCTGACAGTCAAAAATGACGATTCTGCCCCCGACGTCCGAAAATCGCTGTTCTGGCCCGAAACCGCCAGAAACTCGTGATTTTTCGGACAGCCAACCAGAAATCGCAGTTTCGGACCCAGACAGCTGAAAATCACTATTTGGGCCCTGGGAAGCCTGAAAATGACAGCGACCCGCCTGACAGCAAAAAATGACGATTCTGCCCTCGACGTCCGAAAATCGCTGTTCTGGCCCGAAACTGCCCGAAACTCGTGATTTTTCGCACAGCCAACCAGAAATCGCAGTTTCGGACCCAGACTGCTGAAAATCACTATTTGGGCCCCGGACAGCCTGAAAACGACAGCGACCCGCCTGACAGTCAAAAATGACGATTCTGCCCCCGACGTCCGAAAATCGCTGTTCTGGCCCAAAACTGCCAGAAACTCGTGATTTTTCGGACAGCCAACCAGAAATCGCAGTTTCGGGCCCAGACTGCTGAAAATCACTATTTGGGCCCCGGACAGCCTGAAAACGACAGCGACCCGCCTGACAGCCGAAAATGACGATTCTGCCCCCGACGTCCGAAAATCGCTGTTCTGGCCCGAAACTGCCTGAAACTCGTGATTTTTCGGACAGCCAACCAGAAATCGCAGTTTCGGACCCAGACAGCTGAAAATCACTATTTGGGCCCTGGGAAGCCTGAAAATGACAGCGACCCGCCTGACAGCCAGAAATGACGATTCTGCCCCCGACGTCCGAAAATCGCTGTTCTGGCCCGAAACTGCCAGAAACTCGTGATTTTTCGGACAGCCAACCAGAAATCGCAGTTTCGGACCCAGACTGCTGAAAATCACTATTTGGGCCCCGGACAGCCTGAAAACGATAGCGACCCGCCTGACAGTCAAAAATGACGATTCTGCCCCCGACGTCCGAAAATCGCTGTTCTGGCCCGAAACCGCCCGAAACTTGTGATTTTTCGGACAGGCAACCAGAAATCGCAGTTTCGGGCCCAGACTGCTGAAAATCACTATTTGGGCCCCGGACAGCCTGAAAACGACAGCGACCCGCCTGACAGACAAAAATGACGATTCTGCCCCCGACGTCCGAAAATCGCTGTTCTGGCCCGAAACTGCCAGAAACTCGTGATTTTTCGGACAGCCAACCAGAAATCGCAGTTTCGGACCCAGACAGCTGAAAATCACTATTTGGGCCCAGGGAAGCCTGAAAATGACAGCGACCCGCCTGACAGCCAAAAATGACGATTCTGCCCTCGACGTCCGAAAATCGCTGTTCTGGCCCGAAACTGCCCGAAACTCGTGATTTTTCGCACAGCCAACCAGAAATCGCAGTTTCGGACCCAGACTGCTGAAAATCACTATTTGGGCCCCGGACAGCCTGAAAACGACAGCGACCCGCCTGACAGTCAAAAATGACGATTCTGCCCCCGACGTCCGAAAATCGCTGTTCTGGCCCAAAACTGCCAGAAACTCGTGATTTTTCGGACAGCCAACCAGAAATCGCAGTTTCGGACCCAGACTGCTGAAAATCACTATTTGGGCCCCGGACAGCCTGAAAACGACAGCGACCCGCCTGACAGCCGAAAATGACGATTCTGCCCCCGACGTCCGAATATAGCTGTTCTGGCCCGAAACTGCCTGAAACTCGTGATTTTTCGGACAGCCAACCAGAAATCGCAGTTTCGGACCCAGACAGCTGAAAATCACTATTTGGGCCCTGGGAAGCCTGAAAATGACAGCGACCCGCCTGACAGCCAAAAATGACGATTCTGCCCCCGACATCCGAAAATCGCTGTTCTGGCCCGAAACTGCCAGAAACTCGTGATTTTTCGGACAGCCAACCAGAAATCGCAGTTTCGGACCCAGACAGCTGAAAATCACTATTTGGGCCCTGGGAAGCCTGAAAATGACAGCGACCCGCCTGACAGCCAAAAATGACGATTCTGCCCCCGACGTCCGAAAATCGCTGTTCAGGCCCGAAACTGCCAGAAACTCGTGATTTTTCGCACAGCCAACCAGAAATCGCAGTTTCGGACCCAGACTGCTGAAAATCACTATTTGGGCCCCGGACAGCCTGAAAACGACAGCGACCCGCCTGACAGTCAAAAATGACGATTCTGCACCCGACGTCCGAAAATCGCTGTTCTGGCCCAAAACTGCCAGAAACTCGTGATTTTTCGGACAGCCAACCAGAAATCGCAGTTTCGGACCCAGACTGCTGAAAATCACTATTTGGGCCCCGGACAGCCTGAAAACGACAGCGACCCGCCTGACAGCCGAAAATGACGATTCTGCCCCCGACGACCGAAAATCGCTGTTCTGGACCAAAACTGCCTGAAACTCGTGATTTTTCGGACAGCCAACCAGAAATCGCAGTTTCGGACCCAGACAGCTGAAAATCACTATTTGGGCCCTGGGAAGCCTGAAAATGACAGCGACCCGCCTGACAGCCAAAAATGACGATTCTGCCCCCGACGTCCGAAAATCGCTGTTCTGGCCCGAAACTGCCAGAAACTCGTGATTTTTCGCACAGCCAACCAGAAATCGCAGTTTCGGACCCAGACTGCTGAAAATCACTATTTGGGCCCCGGACAGCCTGAAAACGACAGCGACCCGCCTGACAGTCAAAAATGACGATTCTGCACCCGACGTCCGAAAATCGCTGTTCTGGCCCAAAACTGCCAGAAACTCGTGATTTTTCGGACAGCCAACCAGAAATCGCAGTTTCGGACCCAGACTGCTGAAAATCACTATTTGGGCCCCGGACAGCCTGAAAACGACAGCGACCCGCCTGACAGCCGAAAATGACGATTCTGCCCCCGACGACCGAAAATCGCTGTTCTGGCCCGAAACTGCCTGGAACTCGTGATTTTTCGGACAGCCAACCAGAAATCGCAGTTTCGGACCCAGACAGCTGAAAATCACTATTTGGGCCCTGGGAAGCCTGAAAATGACAGCGACCCGCCTGACAGCCAGAAATGACGATTCTGCCCCCGACGTCCGAAAATCGCTGTTCTGGCCCGAAACTGCCAGAAACTCGTGATTTTTCGGACAGCCAACCAGAAATCGCAGTTTCGGACCCAGACTGCTGAAAATCACTATTTGGGCCCCGGACAGCCTGAAAACGACAGCGACCCGCCTGACAGCCGAAAATGACGATTCTGCCCCCGACGACCGAAAATCGCTGTTCTGGACCGAAACTGCCTGAAACTCGTGATTTTTCGGACAGCCAACCAGAAATCGCAGTTTCGGACCCAGACAGCTGAAAATCACTATTTGGGCCCTGGGAAGCCTGAAAATGACAGCGACCCGCCTGACAGCCAAAAATGACGATTCTGCCCCCGACGTCCGAAAATCGCTGTTCTGGCCCGAAACTGCCAGAAACTCGTGATTTTTCGCACAGCCAACCAGAAATCGCAGTTTCGGACCCAGACTGCTGAAAATCACTATTTGGGCCCCGGACAGCCTGAAAACGACAGCGACCCGCCTGACAGTCAAAAATGACGATTCTGCACCCGACGTCCGAAAATCGCTGTTCTGGCCCAAAACTGCCAGAAACTCGTGATTTTTCGGACAGCCAACCAGAAATCGCAGTTTCGGACCCAGACTGCTGAAAATCACTATTTGGGCCCCGGACAGCCTGAAAACGACAGCGACCCGCCTGACAGCCGAAAATGACGATTCTGCCCCCGACGACCGAAAATCGCTGTTCTGGCCCGAAACTGCCTGGAACTCGTGATTTTTCGGACAGCCAACCAGAAATCGCAGTTTCGGACCCAGACAGCTGAAAATCACTATTTGGGCCCTGGGAAGCCTGAAAATGACAGCGACCCGCCTGACAGCCAGAAATGACGATTCTGCCCCCGACGTCCGAAAATCGCTGTTCTGGCCCGAAACTGCCAGAAACTCGTGATTTTTCGGACAGCCAACCAGAAATCGCAGTTTCGGACCCAGACTGCTGAAAATCACTATTTGGGCCCCGGACAGCCTGAAAACGATAGCGACCCGCCTGACAGTCAAAAATGACGATTCTGCCCCCGACGTCCGAAAATCGCTGTTCTGGCCCGAAACTGCCTGGAACTCGTGATTTTTCGGACAGCCAACCAGAAATCGCAGTTTCGGACCCAGACTGCTGAAAATCACTATTTGGGCCCCGGACAGCCTGAAAACGATAGCGACCCGCCTGACAGTCAAAAATGACGATTCTGCCCCCGACGTCCGAAAATCGCTGTTCTGGCCCGAAACCGCCCGAAACTTGTGATTTTTCGGACAGGCAACCAGAAATCGCAGTTTCGGGCCCAGACTGCTGAAAATCACTATTTGGGCCCCGGACAGCCTGAAAACGACAGCGACCCGCCTGACAGACAAAAATGACGATTCTGCCCCCGACGTCCGAAAATCGCTGTTCTGGCCCGAAACTGCCCGAAACTCGTGATTTTTCGGACAGCCAACCAGAAATCGCAGTTTCGGACCCAGACAGCTGAAAATCACTATTTGGGCCCTGGGAAGCCTGAAAATGACAGCGACCCGCCTGACAGTCAAAAATGACGATTCTGCCCTCGACGTCCGAAAATCGCTGTTCTGGCCCGAAACTGCCCGAAACTCGTGATTTTTCGCACAGCCAACCAGAAATCGCAGTTTCGGACCCAGACTGCTGAAAATCACTATTTGGGCCCCGGACAGCCTGAAAACGACAGCGACCCGCCTGACAGCCGAAAATGACGATTCTGCCCCCGACGTCCGAATATAGCTGTTCTGGCCCGAAACTGCCTGAAACTAGTGATTTTTCGGACAGCCAACCAGAAATCGCAGTTTCGGACCCAGACAGCTGAAAATCACTATTTGGGCCCTGGGAAGCCTGAAAATGACAGCGACCCGCCTGACAGCCAAAAATGACGATTCTGCCCCCGACATCCGAAAATCGCTGTTCTGGCCCGAAACTGCCAGAAACTCGTGATTTTTCGGACAGCCAACCAGAAATCGCAGTTTCGGACCCAGACAGCTGAAAATCACTATTTGGGCCCTGGGAAGCCTGAAAATGACAGCGACCCGCCTGACAGCCAAAAATGACGATTCTGCCCCCGACGTCCGAAAATCGCTGTTCAGGCCCGAAACTGCCAGAAACTCGTGATTTTTCGCACAGCCAACCAGAAATCGCAGTTTCGGACCCAGACTGCTGAAAATCACTATTTGGGCCCCGGACAGCCTGAAAACGACAGCGACCCGCCTGACAGTCAAAAATGACGATTCTGCCCCCGACGTCCGAAAATCGCTGTTCTGGCCCAAAACTGCCAGAAACTCGTGATTTTTCGGACAGCCAACCAGAAATCGCAGTTTCGGACCCAGACTGCTGAAAATCACTATTTGGGCCCCGGACAGCCTGAAAACGACAGCGACCCGCCTGACAGTCAAAAATGACGATTCTGCCCCCGACGTCCGAAAATCGCTGTTCTGGCCCAAAACTGCCAGAAACTCGTGATTTTTCGGACAGCCAACCAGAAATCGCAGTTTCGGACCCAGACTGCTGAAAATCACTATTTGGGCCCCGGACAGCCTGAAAACGACAGCGACCCGCCTGACAGCCGAAAATGACGATTCTGCCCCCGACGTCCGAAAATCGCTGTTCTGGCCCGAAACTGCCTGAAACTCGTGATTTTTCGGACAGCCAACCAGAAATCGCAGTTTCGGACCCAGACAGCTGAAAATCACTATTTGGGCCCTGGGAAGCCTGAAAATGACAGCGACCCGCCTGACAGCCAAAAATGACGATTCTGCCCCCGACATCCGAAAATCGCTGTTCTGGCCCGAAACTGCCAGAAACTCGTGATTTTTCGGACAGCCAACCAGAAATCGCAGTTTCGGACCCAGACAGCTGAAAATCACTATTTGGGCCCTGGGAAGCCTGAAAATGACAGCGACCCGCCTGACAGCCAAAAATGACGATTCTGCCCCCGACGTCCGAAAATCGCTGTTCAGGCCCGAAACTGCCAGAAACTAGTGATTTTTCGGACAGGCAACCAGAAATCGCAGTTTCGGGCCCAGACTGCTGAAAATCACTATTTGGGCCCCGGACAGCCTGAAAACGACAGCGACCCGCCTGACAGCCAAAAATGACGATTTTGCCCTCGACGTCCGAAAATCGCTGTTCTGGCCCGAAACTGCCCGAAACTCGTGATTTTTCGCACAGCCAACCAGAAATCGCAGTTTCGGACCCAGACTGCTGAAAATCACTATTTGGGCCCCGGACAGCCTGAAAACGACAGCGACCCGCCTGACAGTCAAAAATGACGATTCTGCCCTCGACGTCCGAAAATCGCTGTTCTGGCCCAAAACTGCCAGAAACTCGTGATTTTTCGGACAGCCAACCAGAAATCGCAGTTTCGGACCCAGACTGCTGAAAATCACTATTTGGGCCCCGGACAGCCTGAAAACGACAGCGACCCGCCTGACAGCCGAAAATGACGATTCTGCCCCCGACGACCGAAAATCGCTGTTCTGGCCCGAAACTGCCTGGAACTCGTGATTTTTCGGACAGCCAACCAGAAATCGCAGTTTCGGACCCAGACAGCTGAAAATCACTATTTGGGCCCTGGGAAGCCTGAAAATGACAGCGACCCGCCTGACAGCCAAAAATGACGATTCTGCCCCCGACGTCCGAAAATCGCTGTTCTGGCCCGAAACTGCCAGAAACTCGTGATTTTTCGGACAGCCAACCAGAAATCGCAGTTTCGGACCCAGACTGCTGAAAATCACTATTTGGGCCCCGGACAGCCTGAAAACGATAGCGACCCGCCTGACAGTCAAAAATGACGATTCTGCCCCCGACGTCCGAAAATCGCTGTTCTGGCCCGAAACCGCCCGAAACTTGTGATTTTTCGGACAGGCAACCAGAAATCGCAGTTTCGGGCCCAGACTGCTGAAAATCACTATTTGGGCCCCGGACAGCCTGAAAACGACAGCGACCCGCCTGACAGTCAAAAATGACGATTCTGCCCTCGACGTCCGAAAATCGCTGTTCTGGCCCAAAACTGCCAGAAACTCGTGATTTTTCGGACAGCCAACCAGAAATCGCAGTTTCGGACCCAGACAGCTGAAAATCACTATTTGGGCCCTGGGAAGCCTGAAAATGACAGCGACCCGCCTGACAGCCAAAAATGACGATTCTGCCCCCGACGTCCGAAAATCGCTGTTCAGGCCCGAAACTGCCAGAAACTCGTGATTTTTCGCACAGCCAACCAGAAATCGCAGTTTCGGACCCAGACTGCTGAAAATCACTATTTGGGCCCCGGACAGCCTGAAAACGACAGCGACCCGCCTGACAGTCAAAAATGACGATTCTGCCCCCGACGTCCGAAAATCGCTGTTCTGGCCCGAAACTGCCAGAAACTAGTGATTTTTCGGACAGGCAACCAGAAATCGCAGTTTCGGGCCCAGACTGCTGAAAATCACTATTTGGGCCCCGGACAGCCTGAAAACGACAGCGACCCGCCTGACAGCCAAAAATGACGATTCTGCCCTCGACGTCCGAAAATCGCTGTTCTGGCCCGAAACTGCCCGAAACTCGTGATTTTTCGCACAGCCAACCAGAAATCGCAGTTTCGGACCCAGACTGCTGAAAATCACTATTTGGGCCCCGGACAGCCTGAAAACGACAGCGACCCGCCTGACAGTCAAAAATGACGATTCTGCCCTCGACGTCCGAAAATCGCTGTTCTGGCCCAAAACTGCCAGAAACTCGTGATTTTTCGGACAGCCAACCAGAAATCGCAGTTTCGGACCCAGACTGCTGAAAATCACTATTTGGGCCCCGGACAGCCTGAAAACGACAGCGACCCGCCTGACAGCCGAAAATGACGATTCTGCCCCCGACGACCGAAAATCGCTGTTCTGGCCCGAAACTGCCTGGAACTCGTGATTTTTCGGACAGCCAACCAGAAATCGCAGTTTCGGACCCAGACAGCTGAAAATCACTATTTGGGCCCTGGGAAGCCTGAAAATGACAGCGACCCGCCTGACAGCCAAAAATGACGATTCTGCCCCCGACGTCCGAAAATCGCTGTTCTGGCCCGAAACTGCCAGAAACTCGTGATTTTTCGGACAGCCAACCAGAAATCGCAGTTTCGGACCCAGACTGCTGAAAATCACTATTTGGGCCCCGGACAGCCTGAAAACGATAGCGACCCGCCTGACAGTCAAAAATGACGATTCTGCCCCCGACGTCCGAAAATCGCTGTTCTGGCCCGAAACCGCCCGAAACTTGTGATTTTTCGGACAGGCAACCAGAAATCGCAGTTTCGGGCCCAGACTGCTGAAAATCACTATTTGGGCCCCGGACAGCCTGAAAACGACAGCGACCCGCCTGACAGTCAAAAATGACGATTCTGCCCTCGACGTCCGAAAATCGCTGTTCTGGCCCAAAACTGCCAGAAACTCGTGATTTTTCGGACAGCCAACCAGAAATCGCAGTTTCGGACCCAGACAGCTGAAAATCACTATTTGGGCCCTGGGAAGCCTGAAAATGACAGCGACCCGCCTGACAGCCAAAAATGACGATTCTGCCCCCGACGTCCGAAAATCGCTGTTCAGGCCCGAAACTGCCAGAAACTCGTGATTTTTCGCACAGCCAACCAGAAATCGCAGTTTCGGACCCAGACTGCTGAAAATCACTATTTGGGCCCCGGACAGCCTGAAAACGACAGCGACCCGCCTGACAGTCAAAAATGACGATTCTGCCCCCGACGTCCGAAAATCGCTGTTCTGGCCCAAAACTGCCAGAAACTCGTGATTTTTCGGACAGCCAACCAGAAATCGCAGTTTCGGACCCAGACAGCTGAAAATCACTATTTGGGCCCTGGGAAGCCTGAAAATGACAGCGACCCGCCTGACAGCCAAAAATGACGATTCTGCCCCCGACGTCCGAAAATCGCTGTTCTGGCCCGAAACTGCCAGAAACTCGTGATTTTTCGGACAGCCAACCAGAAATCGCAGTTTCGGACCCAGACTGCTGAAAATCACTATTTGGGCCCCGGACAGCCTGAAAACGATAGCGACCCGCCTGACAGTCAAAAATGACGATTCTGCCCCCGACGTCCGAAAATCGCTGTTCTGGCCCGAAACCGCCCGAAACTTGTGATTTTTCGGACAGGCAACCAGAAATCGCAGTTTCGGGCCCAGACTGCTGAAAATCACTATTTGGGCCCCGGACAGCCTGAAAACGACAGCGACCCGCCTGACAGTCAAAAATGACGATTCTGCCCTCGACGTCCGAAAATCGCTGTTCTGGCCCAAAACTGCCAGAAACTCGTGATTTTTCGGACAGCCAACCAGAAATCGCAGTTTCGGACCCAGACAGCTGAAAATCACTATTTGGGCCCTGGGAAGCCTGAAAATGACAGCGACCCGCCTGACAGCCAAAAATGACGATTCTGCCCCCGACGTCCGAAAATCGCTGTTCTGGCCCAAAACTGCCAGAAACTCGTGATTTTTCGGACAGCCAACCAGAAATCGCAGTTTCGGACCCAGACAGCTGAAAATCACTATTTGGGCCCTGGGAAGCCTGAAAATGACAGCGACCCGCCTGACAGCCAAAAATGACGATTCTGCCCCCGACGTCCGAAAATCGCTGTTCAGGCCCGAAACTGCCAGAAACTCGTGATTTTTCGCACAGCCAACCAGAAATCGCAGTTTCGGACCCAGACTGCTGAAAATCACTATTTGGGCCCCGGACAGCCTGAAAACGACAGCGACCCGCCTGACAGTCAAAAATGACGATTCTGCCCCCGACGTCCGAAAATCGCTGTTCTGGCCCAAAACTGCCAGAAACTCGTGATTTTTCGGACAGCCAACCAGAAATCGCAGTTTCGGACCCAGACTGCTGAAAATCACTATTTGGGCCCCGGACAGCCTGAAAACGACAGCGACCCGCCTGACAGCCGAAAATGACGATTCTGCCCCCGACGTCCGAAAATCGCTGTTCTGGCCCGAAACTGCCTGAAACTCGTGATTTTTCGGACAGCCAACCAGAAATCGCAGTTTCGGACCCAGACAGCTGAAAATCACTATTTGGGCCCTGGGAAGCCTGAAAATGACAGCGACCCGCCTGACAGCCAAAAATGACGATTCTGCCCCCGACGTCCGAAAATCGCTGTTCTGGCCCGAAACTGCCAGAAACTCGTGATTTTTCGGACAGCCAACCAGAAATCGCAGTTTCGGACCCAGACTGCTGAAAATCACTATTTGGGCCCCGGACAGCCTGAAAACGATAGCGACCCGCCTGACAGTCAAAAATGACGATTCTGCCCCCGACGTCCGAAAATCGCTGTTCTGGCCCGAAACCGCCCGAAACTTGTGATTTTTCGGACAGGCAACCAGAAATCGCAGTTTCGGGCCCAGACTGCTGAAAATCACTATTTGGGCCCCGGACAGCCTGAAAACGACAGCGACCCGCCTGACAGACAAAAATGACGATTCTGCCCCCGACGTCCGAAAATCGCTGTTCTGGCCCGAAACTGCCCGAAACTCGTGATTTTTCGGACAGCCAACCAGAAATCGCAGTTTCGGACCCAGACAGCTGAAAATCACTATTTGGGCCCTGGGAAGCCTGAAAATGACAGCGACCCGCCTGACAGCCAAAAATGACGATTCTGCCCTCGACGTCCGAAAATCGCTGTTCTGGCCCGAAACTGCCCGAAACTCGTGATTTTTCGCACAGCCAACCAGAAATCGCAGTTTCGGACCCAGACTGCTGAAAATCACTATTTGGGCCCCGGACAGCCTGAAAACGACAGCGACCCGCCTGACAGTCAAAAATGACGATTCTGCCCCCGACGTCCGAAAATCGCTGTTCTGGCCCAAAACTGCCAGAAACTCGTGATTTTTCGGACAGCCAACCAGAAATCGCAGTTTCGGACCCAGACTGCTGAAAATCACTATTTGGGCCCCGGACAGCCTGAAAACGACAGCGACCCGCCTGACAGCCGAAAATGACGATTCTGCCCCCGACGTCCGAAAATCGCTGTTCTGGCCCGAAACTGCCTGAAACTCGTGATTTTTCGGACAGCCAACCAGAAATCGCAGTTTCGGACCCAGACAGCTGAAAATCACTATTTGGGCCCTGGGAAGCCTGAAAATGACAGCGACCCGCCTGACAGCCAAAAATGACGATTCTGCCCCCGACATCCGAAAATCGCTGTTCTGGCCCGAAACTGCCAGAAACTCGTGATTTTTCGGACAGCCAACCAGAAATCGCAGTTTCGGACCCAGACAGCTGAAAATCACTATTTGGGCCCTGGGAAGCCTGAAAATGACAGCGACCCGCCTGACAGCCAAAAATGACGATTCTGCCCCCGACGTCCGAAAATCGCTGTTCAGGCCCGAAACTGCCAGAAACTCGTGATTTTTCGCACAGCCAACCAGAAATCGCAGTTTCGGACCCAGACTGCTGAAAATCACTATTTGGGCCCCGGACAGCCTGAAAACGACAGCGACCCGCCTGACAGTCAAAAATGACGATTCTGCCCCCGACGTCCGAAAATCGCTGTTCTGGCCCAAAACTGCCAGAAACTCGTGATTTTTCGGACAGCCAACCAGAAATCGCAGTTTCGGACCCAGACTGCTGAAAATCACTATTTGGGCCCCGGACAGCCTGAAAACGACAGCGACCCGCCTGACAGTCAAAAATGACGATTCTGCCCCCGACGTCCGAAAATCGCTGTTCTGGCCCAAAACTGCCAGAAACTCGTGATTTTTCGGACAGCCAACCAGAAATCGCAGTTTCGGACCCAGACTGCTGAAAATCACTATTTGGGCCCCGGACAGCCTGAAAACGACAGCGACCCGCCTGACAGCCGAAAATGACGATTCTGCCCCCGACGTCCGAAAATCGCTGTTCTGGCCCGAAACTGCCTGAAACTCGTGATTTTTCGGACAGCCAACCAGAAATCGCAGTTTCGGACCCAGACAGCTGAAAATCACTATTTGGGCCCTGGGAAGCCTGAAAATGACAGCGACCCGCCTGACAGCCAAAAATGACGATTCTGCCCCCGACATCCGAAAATCGCTGTTCTGGCCCGAAACTGCCAGAAACTCGTGATTTTTCGGACAGCCAACCAGAAATCGCAGTTTCGGACCCAGACAGCTGAAAATCACTATTTGGGCCCTGGGAAGCCTGAAAATGACAGCGACCCGCCTGACAGCCAAAAATGACGATTCTGCCCCCGACGTCCGAAAATCGCTGTTCAGGCCCGAAACTGCCAGAAACTAGTGATTTTTCGCACAGCCAACCAGAAATCGCAGTTTCGGACCCAGACTGCTGAAAATCACTATTTGGGCCCCGGACAGCCTGAAAACGACAGCGACCCGCCTGACAGTCAAAAATGACGATTCTGCCCCCGACGTCCGAAAATCGCTGTTCTGGCCCAAAACTGCCAGAAACTCGTGATTTTTCGGACAGCCAACCAGAAATCGCAGTTTCGGACCCAGACTGCTGAAAATCTCTATTTGGGCCCCGGACAGCCTGAAAACGACAGCGACCCGCCTGACAGCCGAAAATGACGATTCTGCCCCCGACGACCGAAAATCGCTGTTCTGGACCGAAACTGCCTGAAACTCGTGATTTTTCGGACAGCCAACCAGAAATCGCAGTTTCGGACCCAGACAGCTGAAAATCACTATTTGGGCCCTGGGAAGCCTGAAAATGACAGCGACCCGCCTGACAGCCAAAAATGACGATTCTGCCCCCGACGTCCGAAAATCGCTGTTCTGGCCCGAAACTGCCAGAAACTCGTGATTTTTCGGACAGCCAACCAGAAATCGCAGTTTCGGACCCAGACTGCTGAAAATCACTATTTGGGCCCCGGACAGCCTGAAAACGATAGCGACCCGCCTGACAGTCAAAAATGACGATTCTGCCCCCGACGTCCGAAAATCGCTGTTCTGGCCCGAAACCGCCCGAAACTCGTGATTTTTCGGACAGGCAACCAGAAATCGCAGTTTCGGGCCCAGACTGCTGAAAATCACTATTTGGGCCCCGGACAGCCTGAAAACGACAGCGACCCGCCTGACAGCCGAAAATGACGATTCTGCCCCCGACGACCGAAAATCGCTGTTCTGGCCCGAAACTGCCTGGAACTCGTGATTTTTCGGACATCCAACCAGAAATCGCAGTTTCGGACCCAGACAGCTGAAAATCACTATTTGGGCCCTGGGAAGCCTGAAAATGACAGCGACCCGCCTGACAGCCAAAAATGACGATTCTGCCCCCGACGTCCGAAAATCGCTGTTCTGGCCCGAAACTGCCAGAAACTCGTGATTTTTCGGACAGCCAACCAGAAATCGCAGTTTCGGACCCAGACTGCTGAAAATCACTATTTGGGCCTTGGGAAGCCTGAAAATGACAGCGACCCGCCTGACAGCCGAAAATGACGATTCTGCCCCCGACGTCCGAAAATCGCTGTTCTGGCCCGAAACTGCCTGAAACTCGTGATTTTTCGGCCAGCCAACCAGAAATCGCAGTTTCGGACCCAGACAGCTGAAAATCACTATTTGGGCCCTGGGAAGCCTGAAAATGACAGCGACCCGCCTGACAGCCAAAAATGACGATTCTGCCCCCGACGTCCGAAAATCGCTGTTCTGGCCCGAAACTGCCAGAAACTCGTGATTTTTCGGACAGCCAACCAGAAATCGCAGTTTCGGACCCAGACAGCTGAAAATCACTATTTGGGCCCTGGGAAGCCTGAAAATGACAGCGACCCGCCTGACAGCCAAAAATGACGATTCTGCCCCCGACGTCCGAAAATCGCTGTTCTGGCCCGAAACTGCCAGAAACTCGTGATTTTTCGGACAGGCAACCAGAAATCGCAGTTTCGGGCCCAGACTGCTGAAAATCACTATTTGGGCCCCGGACAGCCTGAAAACGACAGCGACCCGCCTGACAGTCAAAAATGACGATTCTGCCCCCGACGTCCGAAAATCGCTGTTCTGGCCCGAAACAGCCCGAAACTCGTGATTTTTCGGACAGGCAACCAGAAATCGCAGTTTCGGGCCCAGACTGCTGAAAATCACTATTTGGGCCCCGGACAGCCTGAAAACGACAGCGACCCGCCTGACAGTCAAAAATGACGATTCTGCCCCCGACGTCCGAAAATCGCTGTTCTGGCCCGAAACCGCCCGAAACTCGTGATTTTTCGGACAGCCAACCAGAAATCGCAGTTTCGGACCCAGACTGCTGAAAATCACTATTTGGGCCCTGGGAAGCCTGAAAATGACAGCGACCCGCCTGACAGCCAAAAATGACGATTCTGCCCCCGACGTCCGAAAATCGCTGTTTTGGCCCGAAACTGCCCGAAACTCGTGATTTTTCGGACAGGCAACCAGAAATCGCAGTTTCGGGCCCAGACTGCTGAAAATCACTATTT
This sequence comes from Delonix regia, assembly GCA_037074485.1. Classification (NCBI taxonomy): domain Eukaryota; kingdom Viridiplantae; phylum Streptophyta; class Magnoliopsida; order Fabales; family Fabaceae; genus Delonix; species Delonix regia. The sequence continues at coordinate 46,079,990 of CM073450.1, read as the reverse complement.
GGGCCCCGGACAGCCTGAAAACGACAGCGACCCGCCTGACAGACAAAAATGACGATTCTGCCCCCGACGTCCGAAAATCGCTGTTCTGGCCCGAAACTGCCCGAAACTCGTGATTTTTCGGACAGCCAACCAGAAATCGCAGTTTCGGACCCAGACAGCTGAAAATCACTATTTGGGCCCTGGGAAGCCTGAAAATGACAGCGACCCGCCTGACAGCCAAAAATGACGATTCTGCCCCCGACGTCCGAAAATCGCTGTTCTGGCCCAAAACTGCCAGAAACTCGTGATTTTTCGGACAGCCAACCAGAAATCGCAGTTTCGGACCCAGACTGCTGAAATCACTATTTGGGCCCTGGGAAGCCTGAAAATGACAGCGACCCGCCTGACAGCCAAAAATGACGATTCTGCCCCCGACGTCCGAAAATCGCTGTTCTGGCCCGAAACTGCCAGAAACTCGTGATTTTTCGGACAGCCAACCAGAAATCGCAGTTTCGGACCCAGACTGCTGAAAATCACTATTTGGGCCTTGGGAAGCCTGAAAATGACAGCGACCCGCCTGACAGCCGAAAATGACGATTCTGCCCCCGACGTCCGAAAATCGCTGTTCTGGCCCGAAACTGCCTGAAACTCGTGATTTTTCGGCCAGCCAACCAGAAATCGCAGTTTCGGACCCAGACAGCTGAAAATCACTATTTGGGCCCTGGGAAGCCTGAAAATGACAGCGACCCGCCTGACAGCCAAAAATGACGATTCTGCCCCCGACGTCCGAAAATCGCTGTTCTGGCCCGAAACTGCCAGAAACTCGTGATTTTTCGGACAGCCAACCAGAAATCGCAGTTTCGGACCCAGACAGCTGAAAATCACTATTTGGGCCCTGGGAAGCCTGAAAATGACAGCGACCCGCCTGACAGCCAAAAATGACGATTCTGCCCCCGACGTCCGAAAATCGCTGTTCTGGCCCGAAACTGCCAGAAACTCGTGATTTTTCGGACAGGCAACCAGAAATCGCAGTTTCGGACCCAGACTGCTGAAAATCACTATTTGGGCCCTGGGAAGCCTGAAAATGACAGCGACCCGCCTGACAGCCAAAAATGACGATTCTGCCCCCGACGTCCGAAAATCGCTGTTTTGGCCCGAAACTGCCAGAAACTCGTGATTTTTCGGACAGCCAACCAGAAATCGCAGTTTCGGACCCAGACTGCTGAAAATCACTATTTGGGCCCCGGACAGCCTGAAAACGATAGCGACCCGCCTGACAGTCAAAAATGACGATTCTGCCCCCGACGTCCGAAAATCGCTGTTCTGGCCCGAAACCGCCCGAAACTCGTGATTTTTCGGACAGGCAACCAGAAATCGCAGTTTCGGGCCCAGACTGCTGAAAATCACTATTTGGGCCCCGGACAGCCTGAAAACGACAGCGACCCGCCTGACAGCCGAAAATGACGATTCTGCCCCCGACGACCGAAAATCGCTGTTCTGGCCCGAAACTGCCTGGAACTCGTGATTTTTCGGACATCCAACCAGAAATCGCAGTTTCGGACCCAGACAGCTGAAAATCACTATTTGGGCCCTGGGAAGCCTGAAAATGACAGCGACCCGCCTGACAGCCAAAAATGACGATTCTGCCCCCGACGTCCGAAAATCGCTGTTCTGGCCCGAAACTGCCAGAAACTCGTGATTTTTCGGACAGCCAACCAGAAATCGCAGTTTCGGACCCAGACTGCTGAAAATCACTATTTGGGCCTTGGGAAGCCTGAAAATGACAGCGACCCGCCTGACAGCCGAAAATGACGATTCTGCCCCCGACGTCCGAAAATCGCTGTTCTGGCCCGAAACTGCCTGAAACTCGTGATTTTTCGGCCAGCCAACCAGAAATCGCAGTTTCGGACCCAGACAGCTGAAAATCACTATTTGGGCCCTGGGAAGCCTGAAAATGACAGCGACCCGCCTGACAGCCAAAAATGACGATTCTGCCCCCGACGTCCGAAAATCGCTGTTCTGGCCCGAAACTGCCAGAAACTCGTGATTTTTCGGACAGCCAACCAGAAATCGCAGTTTCGGACCCAGACAGCTGAAAATCACTATTTGGGCCCTGGGAAGCCTGAAAATGACAGCGACCCGCCTGACAGCCAAAAATGACGATTCTGCCCCCGACGTCCGAAAATCGCTGTTCTGGCCCGAAACTGCCAGAAACTCGTGATTTTTCGGACAGGCAACCAGAAATCGCAGTTTCGGGCCCAGACTGCTGAAAATCACTATTTGGGCCCCGGACAGCCTGAAAACGACAGCGACCCGCCTGACAGTCAAAAATGACGATTCTGCCCCCGACGTCCGAAAATCGCTGTTCTGGCCCGAAACAGCCCGAAACTCGTGATTTTTCGGACAGGCAACCAGAAATCGCAGTTTCGGGCCCAGACTGCTGAAAATCACTATTTGGGCCCCGGACAGCCTGAAAACGACAGCGACCCGCCTGACAGTCAAAAATGACGATTCTGCCCCCGACGTCCGAAAATCGCTGTTCTGGCCCGAAACCGCCCGAAACTCGTGATTTTTCGGACAGCCAACCAGAAATCGCAGTTTCGGACCCAGACTGCTGAAAATCACTATTTGGGCCCTGGGAAGCCTGAAAATGACAGCGACCCGCCTGACAGCCAAAAATGACGATTCTGCCCCCGACGTCCGAAAATCGCTGTTTTGGCCCGAAACTGCCCGAAACTCGTGATTTTTCGGACAGGCAACCAGAAATCGCAGTTTCGGGCCCAGACTGCTGAAAATCACTATTTGGGCCCCGGACAGCCTGAAAACGACAGCGACCCGCCTGACAGACAAAAATGACGATTCTGCCCCCGACGTCCGAAAATCGCTGTTCTGGCCCGAAACTGCCCGAAACTCGTGATTTTTCGGACAGCCAACCAGAAATCGCAGTTTCGGACCCAGACAGCTGAAAATCACTATTTGGGCCCTGGGAAGCCTGAAAATGACAGCGACCCGCCTGACAGCCAAAAATGACGATTCTGCCCCCGACGTCCGAAAATCGCTGTTCTGGCCCAAAACTGCCAGAAACTCGTGATTTTTCGGACAGCCAACCAGAAATCGCAGTTTCGGACCCAGACTGCTGAAATCACTATTTGGGCCCTGGGAAGCCTGAAAATGACAGCGACCCGCCTGACAGCCAAAAATGACGATTCTGCCCCCGACGTCCGAAAATCGCTGTTCTGGCCCGAAACTGCCAGAAACTCGTGATTTTTCGGACAGCCAACCAGAAATCGCAGTTTCGGACCCAGACTGCTGAAAATCACTATTTGGGCCTTGGGAAGCCTGAAAATGACAGCGACCCGCCTGACAGCCGAAAATGACGATTCTGCCCCCGACGTCCGAAAATCGCTGTTCTGGCCCGAAACTGCCTGAAACTCGTGATTTTTCGGCCAGCCAACCAGAAATCGCAGTTTCGGACCCAGACAGCTGAAAATCACTATTTGGGCCCTGGGAAGCCTGAAAATGACAGCGACCCGCCTGACAGCCAAAAATGACGATTCTGCCCCCGACGTCCGAAAATCGCTGTTCTGGCCCGAAACTGCCAGAAACTCGTGATTTTTCGGACAGCCAACCAGAAATCGCAGTTTCGGACCCAGACAGCTGAAAATCACTATTTGGGCCCTGGGAAGCCTGAAAATGACAGCGACCCGCCTGACAGCCAAAAATGACGATTCTGCCCCCGACGTCCGAAAATCGCTGTTCTGGCCCGAAACTGCCAGAAACTCGTGATTTTTCGGACAGGCAACCAGAAATCGCAGTTTCGGGCCCAGACTGCTGAAAATCACTATTTGGGCCCCGGACAGCCTGAAAACGACAGCGACCCGCCTGACAGTCAAAAATGACGATTCTGCCCCCGACGTCCGAAAATCGCTGTTCTGGCCCGAAACAGCCCGAAACTCGTGATTTTTCGGACAGGCAACCAGAAATCGCAGTTTCGGGCCCAGACTGCTGAAAATCACTATTTGGGCCCCGGACAGCCTGAAAACGACAGCGACCCGCCTGACAGTCAAAAATGACGATTCTGCCCCCGACGTCCGAAAATCGCTGTTCTGGCCCGAAACCGCCCGAAACTCGTGATTTTTCGGACAGCCAACCAGAAATCGCAGTTTCGGACCCAGACTGCTGAAAATCACTATTTGGGCCCTGGGAAGCCTGAAAATGACAGCGACCCGCCTGACAGCCAAAAATGACGATTCTGCCCCCGACGTCCGAAAATCGCTGTTTTGGCCCGAAACTGCCCGAAACTCGTGATTTTTCGGACAGGCAACCAGAAATCGCAGTTTCGGGCCCAGACTGCTGAAAATCACTATTTGGGCCCCGGACAGCCTGAAAACGACAGCGACCCGCCTGACAGACAAAAATGACGATTCTGCCCCCGACGTCCGAAAATCGCTGTTCTGGCCCGAAACTGCCCGAAACTCGTGATTTTTCGGACAGCCAACCAGAAATCGCAGTTTCGGACCCAGACAGCTGAAAATCACTATTTGGGCCCTGGGAAGCCTGAAAATGACAGCGACCCGCCTGACAGCCAAAAATGACGATTCTGCCCCCGACGTCCGAAAATCGCTGTTCTGGCCCAAAACTGCCAGAAACTCGTGATTTTTCGGACAGCCAACCAGAAATCGCAGTTTCGGACCCAGACTGCTGAAATCACTATTTGGGCCCTGGGAAGCCTGAAAATGACAGCGACCCGCCTGACAGCTAAAAATGACGATTCTGCCCCCGACGTCCGAAAATCGCTGTTCTGGCCCAAAACTGCCAGAAACTCGTGATTTTTCGGACAGCCAACCAGAAATCGCAGTTTCGGACCCAGACTGCTGAAAATCACTATTTGGGCCCTGGGAAGCCTGAAAATGACAGCGACCCGCCTGACAGCCGAAAATGACGATTCTGCCCCCGACGTCCGAAAATCGCTGTTCTGGCCCGAAACTGCCTGAAACTCGTGATTTTTCGGCCAGCCAACCAGAAATCGCAGTTTCGGACCCAGACAGCTGAAAATCACTATTTGGGCCCTGGGAAGCCTGAAAATGACAGCGACCCGCCTGACAGCCAAAAATGACGATTCTGCCCCCGACGTCCGAAAATCGCTGTTCTGGCCCGAAACTGCCAGAAACTCGTGATTTTTCGGACAGCCAACCAGAAATCGCAGTTTCGGACCCAGACAGCTGAAAATCACTATTTGGGCCCTGGGAAGCCTGAAAATGACAGCGACCCGCCTGACAGCCAAAAATGACGATTCTGCCCCCGACGTCCGAAAATCGCTGTTCTGGCCCGAAACTGCCAGAAACTCGTGATTTTTCGGACAGGCAACCAGAAATCGCAGTTTCGGGCCCAGACTGCTGAAAATCACTATTTGGGCCCCGGACAGCCTGAAAACGACAGCGACCCGCCTGACAGTCAAAAATGACGATTCTGCCCCCGACGTCCGAAAATCGCTGTTCTAGCCCGAAACCGCCCGAAACTCGTGATTTTTCGGACAGCCAACCAGAAATCGCAGTTTCGGACCCAGACTGCTGAAAATCACTATTTGGGCCCTGGGAAGCCTGAAAATGACAGCGACCCGCCTGACAGCCAAAAATGACGATTCTGCCCCCGACGTCCGAAAATCGCTGTTCTGGCCCGAAACTGCCCGAAACTCGTGATTTTTCGGACAGCCAACCAGAAATCGCAGTTTCGGACCCAGACTGCTGAAATCACTATTTGGGCCCTGGGAAGCCTGAAAATGACAGCGACCCGCCTGACAGCCAAAAATGACGATTCTGCCCCCGACGTCCGAAAATCGCTGTTCTGGCCCAAAACTGCCAGAAACTCGTGATTTTTCGGACAGCCAACCAGAAATCGCAGTTTCGGACCCAGACTGCTGAAATCACTATTTGGGCCCTGGGAAGCCTGAAAATGACAGCGACCCGCCTGACAGCTAAAAATGACGATTCTGCCCCCGACGTCCGAAAATCGCTGTTCTGGCCCAAAACTGCCAGAAACTCGTGATTTTTCGGACAGCCAACCAGAAATCGCAGTTTCGGACCCAGACTGCTGAAAATCACTATTTGGGCCCTGGGAAGCCTGAAAATGACAGCGACCCGCCTGACAGCCGAAAATGACGATTCTGCCCCCGACGTCCGAAAATCGCTGTTCTGGCCCGAAACTGCCTGAAACTCGTGATTTTTCGGCCAGCCAACCAGAAATCGCAGTTTCGGACCCAGACAGCTGAAAATCACTATTTGGGCCCTGGGAAGCCTGAAAATGACAGCGACCCGCCTGACAGCCAAAAATGACGATTCTGCCCCCGACGTCCGAAAATCGCTGTTCTGGCCCGAAACTGCCAGAAACTCGTGATTTTTCGGACAGCCAACCAGAAATCGCAGTTTCGGACCCAGACAGCTGAAAATCACTATTTGGGCCCTGGGAAGCCTGAAAATGACAGCGACCCGCCTGACAGCCAAAAATGACGATTCTGCCCCCGACGTCCGAAAATCGCTGTTCTGGCCCGAAACTGCCAGAAACTCGTGATTTTTCGGACAGGCAACCAGAAATCGCAGTTTCGGGCCCAGACTGCTGAAAATCACTATTTGGGCCCCGGACAGCCTGAAAACGACAGCGACCCGCCTGACAGTCAAAAATGACGATTCTGCCCCCGACGTCCGAAAATCGCTGTTCTAGCCCGAAACCGCCCGAAACTCGTGATTTTTCGGACAGCCAACCAGAAATCGCAGTTTCGGACCCAGACTGCTGAAAATCACTACTTGGGCCCTGGGAAGCCTGAAAATGACAGCGACCCGCCTGACAGCCAAAAATGACGATTCTGCCCCCGACGTCCGAAAATCGCTGTTCTGGCCCGAAACTGCCCGAAACTCGTGATTTTTCGGACAGGCAACCAGAAATCGCAGTTTCGGGCCCAGACTGCTGAAAATCACTATTTGGGCCCCGGACAGCCTGAAAACGACAGCGACCCGCCTGACACACAAAAATGACGATTCTGCCCCCGACGTCCGAAAATCGCTGTTCTGGCCCGAAACTGCCTGAAACTCGTGATTTTTCGGCCAGCCAACCAGAAATCGCAGTTTCGGACCCAGACTGCTGAAAATCACTATTTGGGCCCTGGGAAGCCTGAAAATGACAGCGACCCGCCTGACAGCCAAAAATGACGATTCTGCCCCCGACGTCCGAAAATCGCTGTTCTGGCCCGAAACTGCCCGAAACTCGTGATTTTTCGGACAGCCAACCAGAAATCGCAGTTTCGGACCCAGACTGCTGAAATCACTATTTGGGCCCTGGGAAGCCTGAAAATGACAGCGACCCGCCTGACAGCCAAAAATGACGATTCTGCCCCCGACGTCCGAAAATCGCTGTTCTGGCCCAAAACTGCCAGAAACTCGTGATTTTTCGGACAGCCAACCAGAAATCGCAGTTTCGGACCCAGACTGCTGAAATCACTATTTGGGCCCTGGGAAGCCTGAAAATGACAGCGACCCGCCTGACAGCTAAAAATGACGATTCTGCCCCCGACGTCCGAAAATCGCTGTTCTGGCCCAAAACTGCCAGAAACTCGTGATTTTTCGGACAGCCAACCAGAAATCGCAGTTTCGGACCCAGACTGCTGAAAATCACTATTTGGGCCCTGGGAAGCCTGAAAATGACAGCGACCCGCCTGACAGCCGAAAATGACGATTCTGCCCCCGACGTCCGAAAATCGCTGTTCTGGCCCGAAACTGCCTGAAACTCGTGATTTTTCGGCCAGCCAACCAGAAATCGCAGTTTCGGACCCAGACAGCTGAAAATCACTATTTGGGCCCTGGGAAGCCTGAAAATGACAGCGACCCGCCTGACAGCCAAAAATGACGATTCTGCCCCCGACGTCCGAAAATCGCTGTTCTGGCCCGAAACTGCCAGAAACTCGTGATTTTTCGGACAGCCAACCAGAAATCGCAGTTTCGGACCCAGACAGCTGAAAATCACTATTTGGGCCCTGGGAAGCCTGAAAATGACAGCGACCCGCCTGACAGCCAAAAATGACGATTCTGCCCCCGACGTCCGAAAATCGCTGTTCTGGCCCGAAACTGCCAGAAACTCGTGATTTTTCGGACAGGCAACCAGAAATCGCAGTTTCGGGCCCAGACTGCTGAAAATCACTATTTGGGCCCCGGACAGCCTGAAAACGACAGCGACCCGCCTGACAGTCAAAAATGACGATTCTGCCCCCGACGTCCGAAAATCGCTGTTCTAGCCCGAAACCGCCCGAAACTCGTGATTTTTCGGACAGCCAACCAGAAATCGCAGTTTCGGACCCAGACTGCTGAAAATCACTATTTGGGCCCTGGGAAGCCTGAAAATGACAGCGACCCGCCTGACAGCCAAAAATGACGATTCTGCCCCCGACGTCCGAAAATCGCTGTTCTGGCCCGAAACTGCCCGAAACTCGTGATTTTTCGGACAGGCAACCAGAAATCGCAGTTTCGGGCCCAGACTGCTGAAAATCACTATTTGGGCCCCGGACAGCCTGAAAACGACAGCGACCCGCCTGACACACAAAAATGACGATTCTGCCCCCGACGTCCGAAAATCGCTGTTCTGGCCCGAAACTGCCCGAAACTCGTGATTTTTCGGACAGCCAACCAGAAATCGCAGTTTCGGACCCAGACAGCTGAAAATCACTATTTGGGCCCTGGGAAGCCTGAAAATGACAGCGACCCGCCTGACAGCCAAAAATGACGATTCTGCCCCCGACCTCCGAAAATCGCTGTTCTGGCCCGAAACTGCCAGAAACTCGTGATTTTTTGGACAGCCAACCAGAAATCGCAGTTTCGGACCCAGACAGCTGAAAATCACTATTTGGGCCCTGGGAAGCCTGAAAATGACAGCGACCCGCCTGACAGCCAAAAATGACGATTCTGCCCCCGACGTCCGAAAATCGCTGTTCTGGCCCGAAACTGCCAGAAACTCGTGATTTTTCGGACAGGCAACCAGAAATCGCAGTTTCGGGCCCAGACTGCTGAAAATCACTATTTGGGCCCCGGACAGCCTGAAAACGACAGCGACCCGCCTGACAGTCAAAAATGACGATTCTGCCCCCGACGTCCGAAAATCGCTGTTCTGGCCCGAAACCGCCCGAAACTCGTGATTTTTCGGACAGCCAACCAGAAATCGCAGTTTCGGACCCAGACTGCTGAAAATCACTATTTGGGCCCTGGGAAGCCTGAAAATGACAGCGACCCGCCTGACAGCCAAAAATGACGATTCTGCCCCCGACGTCCGAAAATCGCTGTTCTGGCCCGAAACTGCCAGAAACTCGTGATTTTTCGGACAGCCAACCAGAAATCGCAGTTTCGGACCCAGACAGCTGAAAATCACTATTTGGGCCCTGGGAAGCCTGAAAATGACAGCGACCCGCCTGACAGCCAAAAATGACGATTCTGCCCCCGACGTCCGAAAATCGCTGTTCTGGCCCGAAACTGCCAGAAACTCGTGATTTTTCGGACAGGCAACCAGAAATCGCAGTTTCGGGCCCAGACTGCTGAAAATCACTATTTGGGCCCCGGACAGCCTGAAAACGACAGCGACCCGCCTGACAGTCAAAAATGACGATTCTGCCCCCGACGTCCGAAAATCGCTGTTCTAGCCCGAAACCGCCCGAAACTCGTGATTTTTCGGACAGCCAACCAGAAATCGCAGTTTCGGACCCAGACTGCTGAAAATCACTATTTGGGCCCTGGGAAGCCTGAAAATGACAGCGACCCGCCTGACAGCCAAAAATGACGATTCTGCCCCCGACGTCCGAAAATCGCTGTTCTGGCCCGAAACTGCCCGAAACTCGTGATTTTTCGGACAGGCAACCAGAAATCGCAGTTTCGGGCCCAGACTGCTGAAAATCACTATTTGGGCCCCGGACAGCCTGAAAACGACAGCGACCCGCCTGACACACAAAAATGACGATTCTGCCCCCGACGTCCGAAAATCGCTGTTCTGGCCCGAAACTGCCCGAAACTCGTGATTTTTCGGACAGCCAACCAGAAATCGCAGTTTCGGACCCAGACTGCTGAAATCACTATTTGGGCCCTGGGAAGCCTGAAAATGACAGCGACCCGCCTGACAGCCAAAAATGACGATTCTGCCCCCGACGTCCGAAAATCGCTGTTCTGGCCCAAAACTGCCAGAAACTCGTGATTTTTCGGACAGCCAACCAGAAATCGCAGTTTCGGACCCAGACTGCTGAAATCACTATTTGGGCCCTGGGAAGCCTGAAAATGACAGCGACCCGCCTGACAGCTAAAAATGACGATTCTGCCCCCGACGTCCGAAAATCGCTGTTCTGGCCCAAAACTGCCAGAAACTCGTGATTTTTCGGACAGCCAACCAGAAATCGCAGTTTCGGACCCAGACTGCTGAAAATCACTATTTGGGCCCTGGGAAGCCTGAAAATGACAGCGACCCGCCTGACAGCCGAAAATGACGATTCTGCCCCCGACGTCCGAAAATCGCTGTTCTGGCCCGAAACTGCCTGAAACTCGTGATTTTTCGGCCAGCCAACCAGAAATCGCAGTTTCGGACCCAGACAGCTGAAAATCACTATTTGGGCCCTGGGAAGCCTGAAAATGACAGCGACCCGCCTGACAGCCAAAAATGACGATTCTGCCCCCGACGTCCGAAAATCGCTGTTCTGGCCCGAAACTGCCAGAAACTCGTGATTTTTCGGACAGCCAACCAGAAATCGCAGTTTCGGACCCAGACAGCTGAAAATCACTATTTGGGCCCTGGGAAGCCTGAAAATGACAGCGACCCGCCTGACAGCCAAAAATGACGATTCTGCCCCCGACGTCCGAAAATCGCTGTTCTGGCCCGAAACTGCCAGAAACTCGTGATTTTTCGGACAGGCAACCAGAAATCGCAGTTTCGGGCCCAGACTGCTGAAAATCACTATTTGGGCCCCGGACAGCCTGAAAACGACAGCGACCCGCCTGACAGTCAAAAATGACGATTCTGCCCCCGACGTCCGAAAATCGCTGTTCTAGCCCGAAACCGCCCGAAACTCGTGATTTTTCGGACAGCCAACCAGAAATCGCAGTTTCGGACCCAGACTGCTGAAAATCACTATTTGGGCCCTGGGAAGCCTGAAAATGACAGCGACCCGCCTGACAGCCAAAAATGACGATTCTGCCCCCGACGTCCGAAAATCGCTGTTCTGGCCCGAAACTGCCCGAAACTCGTGATTTTTCGGACAGGCAACCAGAAATCGCAGTTTCGGGCCCAGACTGCTGAAAATCACTATTTGGGCCCCGGACAGCCTGAAAACGACAGCGACCCGCCTGACACACAAAAATGACGATTCTGCCCCCGACGTCCGAAAATCGCTGTTCTGGCCCGAAACTGCCCGAAACTCGTGATTTTTCGGACAGCCAACCAGAAATCGCAGTTTCGGACCCAGACAGCTGAAAATCACTATTTGGGCCCTGGGAAGCCTGAAAATGACAGCGACCCGCCTGACAGCCAAAAATGACGATTCTGCCCCCGACCTCCGAAAATCGCTGTTCTGGCCCGAAACTGCCAGAAACTCGTGATTTTTTGGACAGCCAACCAGAAATCGCAGTTTCGGACCCAGACAGCTGAAAATCACTATTTGGGCCCTGGGAAGCCTGAAAATGACAGCGACCCGCCTGACAGCCAAAAATGACGATTCTGCCCCCGACGTCCGAAAATCGCTGTTCTGGCCCGAAACTGCCAGAAACTCGTGATTTTTCGGACAGGCAACCAGAAATCGCAGTTTCGGGCCCAGACTGCTGAAAATCACTATTTGGGCCCCGGACAGCCTGAAAACGACAGCGACCCGCCTGACAGTCAAAAATGACGATTCTGCCCCCGACGTCCGAAAATCGCTGTTCTGGCCCGAAACCGCCCGAAACTCGTGATTTTTCGGACAGCCAACCAGAAATCGCAGTTTCGGACCCAGACTGCTGAAAATCACTATTTGGGCCCTGGGAAGCCTGAAAATGACAGCGACCCGCCTGACAGCCAAAAATGACGATTCTGCCCCCGACGTCCGAAAATCGCTGTTCTGGCCCGAAACTGCCAGAAACTCGTGATTTTTCGGACAGCCAACCAGAAATCGCAGTTTCGGACCCAGACAGCTGAAAATCACTATTTGGGCCCTGGGAAGCCTGAAAATGACAGCGACCCGCCTGACAGCCAAAAATGACGATTCTGCCCCCGACGTCCGAAAATCGCTGTTCTGGCCCGAAACTGCCAGAAACTCGTGATTTTTCGGACAGGCAACCAGAAATCGCAGTTTCGGGCCCAGACTGCTGAAAATCACTATTTGGGCCCCGGACAGCCTGAAAACGACAGCGACCCGCCTGACAGTCAAAAATGACGATTCTGCCCCCGACGTCCGAAAATCGCTGTTCTAGCCCGAAACCGCCCGAAACTCGTGATTTTTCGGACAGCCAACCAGAAATCGCAGTTTCGGACCCAGACTGCTGAAAATCACTATTTGGGCCCTGGGAAGCCTGAAAATGACAGCGACCCGCCTGACAGCCAAAAATGACGATTCTGCCCCCGACGTCCGAAAATCGCTGTTCTGGCCCGAAACTGCCCGAAACTCGTGATTTTTCGGACAGGCAACCAGAAATCGCAGTTTCGGGCCCAGACTGCTGAAAATCACTATTTGGGCCCCGGACAGCCTGAAAACGACAGCGACCCGCCTGACACACAAAAATGACGATTCTGCCCCCGACGTCCGAAAATCGCTGTTCTGGCCCGAAACTGCCCGAAACTCGTGATTTTTCGGACAGCCAACCAGAAATCGCAGTTTCGGACCCAGACAGCTGAAAATCACTATTTGGGCCCTGGGAAGCCTGAAAATGACAGCGACCCGCCTGACAGCCAAAAATGACGATTCTGCCCCCGACCTCCGAAAATCGCTGTTCTGGCCCGAAACTGCCAGAAACTCGTGATTTTTTGGACAGCCAACCAGAAATCGCAGTTTCGGACCCAGACAGCTGAAAATCACTATTTGGGCCCTGGGAAGCCTGAAAATGACAGCGACCCGCCTGACAGCCAAAAATGACGATTCTGCCCCCGACGTCCGAAAATCGCTGTTCTGGCCCGAAACTGCCAGAAACTCGTGATTTTTCGGACAGGCAACCAGAAATCGCAGTTTCGGGCCCAGACTGCTGAAAATCACTATTTGGGCCCCGGACAGCCTGAAAACGACAGCGACCCGCCTGACAGTCAAAAATGACGATTCTGCCCCCGACGTCCGAAAATCGCTGTTCTGGCCCGAAACCGCCCGAAACTCGTGATTTTTCGGACAGCCAACCAGAAATCGCAGTTTCGGACCCAGACTGCTGAAAATCACTATTTGGGCCCTGGGAAGCCTGAAAATGACAGCGACCCGCCTGACAGCCAAAAATGACGATTCTGCCCCCGACGTCCGAAAATCGCTGTTCTGGCCCAAAACTGCCAGAAACTCGTGATTTTTCGGACAGCCAACCAGAAATCGCAGTTTCGGGCCCAGACTGCTGAAAATCACTATTTGGGCCCCGAACAGCCTGAAAACGACAGCGACCCGCCTGACAGCCGAAAATGACGATTCTGCCCCCGACGTCCGAAAATCGCTGTTCTGGCCCGAAACTGCCCGAAACTCGTGATTTTTCGGACAGCCAACCAGAAATCGCAGTTTCGGACCCAGACAGCTGAAAATCACTATTTGGGCCCTGGGAAGCCTGAAAATGACAGCGACCCGCCTGACAGCCAAAAATGACGATTCTGCCCCCGACGTCCGAAAATCGCTGTTCTGGCCCGAAACTGCCAGAAACTCGTGATTTTTCGGACAGCCAACCAGAAATCGCAGTTTCGGACCCAGACAGCTGAAAATCACTATTTGGGCCCTGGGAAGCCTGAAAATGACAGCGACCCGCCTGACAGCCAAAAATGACGATTCTGCCCCCGACGTCCGAAAATCGCTGTTCTGGCCCGAAACTGCCAGAAACTCGTGATTTTTCGCACAGGCAACCAGAAATCGCAGTTTCGGACCCAGACTGCTGAAAATCACTATTTGGGCCCCGGACAGCCTGAAAACGACAGCGACCCGCCTGACAGTCAAAAATGACGATTCTGCCCCCGACGTCCGAAAATCGCTGTTCTGGCCCGAAACCGCCCGAAACTCGTGATTTTTCAGACAGCCAACCAGAAATCGCAGTTTCGGACCCAGACTGCTGAAAATCACTATTTGGGCCCTGGGAAGCCTGAAAATGACAGCGACCCGCCTGACAGCCAAAAATGACGATTCTGCCCCCGACGTCCGAAAATCGCTGTTCTGGCCCAAAACTGCCAGAAACTCGTGATTTTTCGGACAGCCAACCAGAAATCGCAGTTTCGGGCCCAGACTGCTGAAAATCACTATTTGGGCCCCGGACAGCCTGAAAACGACAGCGACCCGCCTGACAGCCGAAAATGACGATTCTGCCCCCGACGTCCGAAAATCGCTGTTCTGGCCCGAAACTGCCCGAAACTCGTGATTTTTCGGACAGCCAACCAGATATCGCAGTTTCGGACCCAGACAGCTGAAAATCACTATTTGGGCCCTGGGAAGCCTGAAAATGACAGCGACCCGCCTGACAGCCAAAAATGACGATTCTGCCCCCGACGTCCGAAAATCGCTGTTCTGGCCCGAAACTGCCAGAAACTCGTGATTTTTCGGACAGCCAACCAGAAATCGCAGTTTCGGACCCAGACAGCTGAAAATCACTATTTGGGCCCTGGGAAGCCTGAAAATGACAGCGACCCGCCTGACAGCCAAAAATGACGATTCTGCCCCCGACGTCCGAAAATCGCTGTTCTGGCCCGAAACTGCCAGAAACTCGTGATTTTTCGGACAGGCAACCAGAAATCGCAGTTTCGGGCCCAGACTGCTGAAAATCACTATTTGGGCCCTGGGAAGCCTGAAAATGACAGCGACCCGCCTGACAGCCAAAAATGACGATTCTGCCCCCGACGTCCGAAAATCGCTGTTCTGGCCCAAAACTGCCAGAAACTCGTGATTTTTCGGACAGCCAACCAGAAATCGCAGTTTCGGGCCCAGACTGCTGAAAATCACTATTTGGGCCCCGGACAGCCTGAAAACGACAGCGACCCGCCTGACACACAAAAATGACGATTCTGCCCCCGACGTCCGAAAATCGCTGTTCTGGCCCGAAACTGCCCGAAACTCGTGATTTTTCGGACAGGCAACCAGAAATCGCAGTTTCGGGCCCAGACTGCTGAAAATCACTATTTGGGCCCCGGACAGCCTGAAAACGACAGCGACCCGCCTGACACACAAAAATGACGATTCTGCCCCCGACGTCCGAAAATCGCTGTTCTGGCCCGAAACTGCCCGAAACTCGTGATTTTTCGGACAGCCAACCAGAAATCGCAGTTTCGGACCCAGACAGCTGAAAATCACTATTTGGGCCCTGGGAAGCCTGAAAATGACAGCGACCCGCCTGACAGCCAAAAATGACGATTCTGCCCCCGACCTCCGAAAATCGCTGTTCTGGCCCGAAACTGCCAGAAACTCGTGATTTTTTGGACAGCCAACCAGAAATCGCAGTTTCGGACCCAGACAGCTGAAAATCACTATTTGGGCCCTGGGAAGCCTGAAAATGACAGCGACCCGCCTGACAGCCAAAAATGACGATTCTGCCCCCGACGTCCGAAAATCGCTGTTCTGGCCCGAAACTGCCAGAAACTCGTGATTTTTCGGACAGGCAACCAGAAATCGCAGTTTCGGGCCCAGACTGCTGAAAATCACTATTTGGGCCCCGGACAGCCTGAAAACGACAGCGACCCGCCTGACAGTCAAAAATGACGATTCTGCCCCCGACGTCCGAAAATCGCTGTTCTGGCCCGAAACCGCCCGAAACTCGTGATTTTTCGGACAGCCAACCAGAAATCGCAGTTTCGGACCCAGACTGCTGAAAATCACTATTTGGGCCCTGGGAAGCCTGAAAATGACAGCGACCCGCCTGACAGCCAAAAATGACGATTCTGCCCCCGACGTCCGAAAATCGCTGTTCTGGCCCAAAACTGCCAGAAACTCGTGATTTTTCGGACAGCCAACCAGAAATCGCAGTTTCGGGCCCAGACTGCTGAAAATCACTATTTGGGCCCCGGACAGCCTGAAAACGACAGCGACCCGCCTGACAGCCGAAAATGACGATTCTGCCCCCGACGTCCGAAAATCGCTGTTCTGGCCCGAAACTGCCCGAAACTCGTGATTTTTCGGACAGCCAACCAGAAATCGCAGTTTCGGACCCAGACAGCTGAAAATCACTATTTGGGCCCTGGGAAGCCTGAAAATGACAGCGACCCGCCTGACAGCCAAAAATGACGATTCTGCCCCCGACGTCCGAAAATCGCTGTTCTGGCCCGAAACTGCCAGAAACTCGTGATTTTTCGGACAGCCAACCAGAAATCGCAGTTTCGGACCCAGACAGCTGAAAATCACTATTTGGGCCCTGGGAAGCCTGAAAATGACAGCGTCCCGCCTGACAGCCAAAAATGACGATTCTGCCCCCGACGTCCGAAAATCGCTGTTCTGGCCCGAAACTGCCAGAAACTCGTGATTTTTCGCACAGGCAACCAGAAATCGCAGTTTCGGACCCAGACTGCTGAAAATCACTATTTGGGCCCCGGACAGCCTGAAAACGACAGCGACCCGCCTGACAGTCAAAAATGACGATTCTGCCCCCGACGTCCGAAAATCGCTGTTCTGGCCCGAAACCGCCCGAAACTCGTGATTTTTCAGACAGCCAACCAGAAATCGCAGTTTCGGACCCAGACTGCTGAAAATCACTATTTGGGCCCTGGGAAGCCTGAAAATGACAGCGACCCGCCTGACAGCCAAAAATGACGATTCTGCCCCCGACGTCCGAAAATCGCTGTTCTGGCCCAAAACTGCCCGAAACTCGTGATTTTTCGGACAGCCAACCAGAAATCGCAGTTTCGGACCCAGACAGCTGAAAATCACTATTTGGGCCCTGGGAAGCCTGAAAATGACAGCGACCCGCCTGACAGCCAAAAATGACGATTCTGCCCCCGACGTCCGAAAATCGCTGTTCTGGCCCGAAACTGCCAGAAACTCGTGATTTTTCGGACAGCCAACCAGAAATCGCAGTTTCGGACCCAGACAGCTGAAAATCACTATTTGGGCCCTGGGAAGCCTGAAAATGACAGCGACCCGCCTGACAGCCAAAAATGACGATTCTGCCCCCGACGTCCGAAAATCGCTGTTCTGGCCCGAAACTGCCAGAAACTCGTGATTTTTCGCACAGGCAACCAGAAATCGCAGTTTCGGACCCAGACTGCTGAAAATCACTATTTGGGCCCCGGACAGCCTGAAAACGACAGCGACCCGCCTGACAGTCAAAAATGACGATTCTGCCCCCGACGTCCGAAAATCGCTGTTCTAGCCCGAAACCGCCCGAAACTCGTGATTTTTCGGACAGCCAACCAGAAATCGCAGTTTCGGACCCAGACTGCTGAAAATCACTATTTGGGCCCCGGACAGCCTGAAAACGACAGCGACCCGCCTGACAGTCAAAAATGACGATTCTGCCCCCGACGTCCGAAAATCGCTGTTCTGGCCCGAAACCGCCAGAAACTCGTGATTTTTCGGACAGCCAACCAGAAATCGCAGTTTCGGACCCAGACTGCTGAAAATCACTATTTGGGCCCCGGATAGCCTGAAAACGAAAGCGACCCGCCTGACAGTCAAAAATGACGATTCTGCCCCCGACGTCCGAAAATCGCTGTTCTGGCCCGAAACCGCCCGAAACTCGTGATTTTTCGGACAGCCAACCAGAAATCGCAGTTTCGGACCCAGACTGCTGAAAATCACTATTTGGGCCCCGGATAGCCTGAAAACGAAAGCGACCCGCCTGACAGTCAAAAATGACGATTCTGCCCCCGACGTCCGAAAATCGCTGTTCTGGCCCGAAACCGCCCGAAACTCGTGATTTTTCGGACAGCCAACCAGAAATCTCAGTTTCGGACCCAGACTGCAGAAAATAACTATTTGGGCCCTGGGAAGCCTGAAAATGTCAGCGACCCGCCTGACAGCCAAAAATGACGATTCTGCCCCCGAAATCCGAAAATCGCTGTTCTGGCCCGAAACTGCCAGAAACTCGTGATTTTTCGGACAGGCAACCAGAAATCGCAGTTTCGGGCCCAGACTGCTGAAAATCACTATTTGGGCCCCGGACAGCCTGAAAACGACAGCGACCCGCCTGACAGTCAAAAATGACGATTCTGCCCCCGACGTCCGAAAATCGCTGTTCTGGCCCGAAACCGCCCGAAACTCGTGATTTTTCGGACAGCCAACCAGAAATCGCGGTTTCGGACCCAGACTGCTGAAAATCACTATTTGGGCCCTGGGAAGCCTGAAAATGACAGCGACCCGCCTGACAGCCAAAAATGACGATTCTGCCCCCGACGTCCGAAAATCGCTGTTCTGGCCCGAAACTGCCAGAAACTCGTGATTTTTCGGACAGCCAACCAAAAATCGCAGTTTCGGACCCAGACTGCTGAAAATCACTATTTGGGCCCCGGACAGCCTGAAAATGACAGCGACCCGCCGGACAGTCGAAAATGACGATTCTGCCCCCGACGTCCGAAAATCGCTGTTCTGGCCCGAAACTGCCTGAAACTCGTGATTTTTCGGACAGCCAACCAGAAATCGTAGTTTCGGACCCAGACAGCTGAAAATCACTATTTGGGCCCTGGGAAGCCTGAAAATGACAGCGACCCGCCTGACAGCCAAAAATGACGATTCTGCCCCCGACGTCCGAAATCGCTGTTCTGGCCCAAAACTGCCAGAAACTCGTGATTTTTCGGACAGCCAACCAGAAATCTCAGTTTCGGACCCAGACTGCAGAAAATAACTATTTGGGCCCTGGGAAGCCTGAAAATGACAGCGACCCGCCTGACAGCCAAAAATGACGATTCTGCCCCCGAAATCCGAAAATCGCTGTTCTGGCCCGAAACTGCCCGAAACTCGTGATTTTTCGGACAGGCAACCAGAAATCGCAGTTTCGGGCCCAGACTGCTGAAAATCACTATCTGGGCCCCGGACAGCCTGAAAACGACAGCGACCCGCCTGACAGTCAAAAATGACGATTCTGCCCCCGACGTCCGAAAATCGCTGTTCTGGCCCGAAACCGCCCGAAACTCGTGATTTTTCGGACAGCCAACCAGAAATCGCAGTTTCGGACCCAGACTGCTGAAAATCACTATTTGGGCCCCGGATAGCCTGAAAACGAAAGCGACCCGCCTGACAGTCAAAAATGACGATTCTGCCCCCGACGTCCGAAAATCGCTGTTCTGGCCCGAAACCGCCCGAAACTCGTGATTTTTCGGACAGCCAACCAGAAATCTCAGTTTCGGACCCAGACTGCAGAAAATAACTATTTGGGCCCTGGGAAGCCTGAAAATGTCAGCGACCCGCCTGACAGCCAAAAATGACGATTCTGCCCCCGAAATCCGAAAATCGCTGTTCTGGCCCGAAACTGCCAGAAACTCGTGATTTTTCGGACAGGCAACCAGAAATCGCAGTTTCGGGCCCAGACTGCTGAAAATCACTATTTGGGCCCCGGACAGCCTGAAAACGACAGCGACCCGCCTGACAGTCAAAAATGACGATTCTGCCCCCGACGTCCGAAAATCGCTGTTCTGGCCCGAAACCGCCCGAAACTCGTGATTTTTCGGACAGCCAACCAGAAATCGCGGTTTCGGACCCAGACTGCTGAAAATCACTATTTGGGCCCTGGGAAGCCAGAAAATGACAGCGACCCGCCTGACAGCCAAAAATGACGATTCTGCCCCCGACGTCCGAAAATCGCTGTTCTGGCCCGAAACTGCCAGAAACTCGTGATTTTTCGGACAGCCAACCAAAAATCGCAGTTTCGGACCCAGACTGCTGAAAATCACTATTTGGGCCCCGGACAGCCTGAAAATGACAGCGACCCGCCGGACAGTCGAAAATGACGATTCTGCCCCCGACGTCCGAAAATCGCTGTTCTGGCCCGAAACTGCCTGAAACTCGTGATTTTTCGGACAGCCAACCAGAAATCGTAGTTTCGGACCCAGACAGCTGAAAATCACTATTTGGGCCCTGGGAAGCCTGAAAATGACAGCGACCCGCCTGACAGCCAAAAATGACGATTCTGCCCCCGACGTCCGAAATCGCTGTTCTGGCCCAAAACTGCCAGAAACTCGTGATTTTTCGGACAGCCAACCAGAAATCTCAGTTTCGGACCCAGACTGCAGAAAATAACTATTTGGGCCCTGGGAAGCCTGAAAATGACAGCGACCCGCCTGACAGCCAAAAATGACGATTCTGCCCCCGAAATCCGAAAATCGCTGTTCTGGCCCGAAACTGCCCGAAACTCGTGATTTTTCGGACAGGCAACCAGAAATCGCAGTTTCGGGCCCAGACTGCTGAAAATCACTATTTGGGCCCCGGACAGCCTGAAAACGACAGCGACCCGCCTGACAGTCAAAAATGACGATTCTGCCCCCGACGTCCGAAAATCGCTGTTCTGGCCCGAAACCGCCCGAAACTCGTGATTTTTCGGACAGCCAACCAGAAATCGTAGTTTCGGACCCAGACAGCTGAAAATCACTATTTGGGCCCTGGGAAGCCTGAAAATGACAGCGACCCGCCTGACAGCCAAAAATGACGATTCTGCCCCCGACGTCCGAAATCGCTGTTCTGGCCCAAAACTGCCAGAAACTCGTGATTTTTCGGACAGCCAACCAGAAATCTCAGTTTCGGACCCAGACTGCAGAAAATAACTATTTGGGCCCTGGGAAGCCTGAAAATGACAGCGACCCGCCTGACAGCCAAAAATGACGATTCTGCCCCCGAAATCCGAAAATCGCTGTTCTGGCCCGAAACTGCCCGAAACTCGTGATTTTTCGGACAGGCAACCAGAAATCGCAGTTTCGGGCCCAGACTGCTGAAAATCACTATTTGGGCCCCGGACAGCCTGAAAACGACAGCGACCCGCCTGACAGTCAAAAATGACGATTCTGCCCCCGACGTCCGAAAATCGCTGTTCTGGCCCGAAACCGCCCGAAACTCGTGATTTTTCGGACAGCCAACCAGAAATCGCGGTTTCGGACCCAGACTGCTGAAAATCACTATTTGGGCCCTGGGAAGCCTGAAAATGACAGCGACCCGCCTGACAGCCAAAAATGACGATTCTGCCCCCGACGTCCGAAAATCGCTGTTCTGGCCCGAAACTGCCAGAAACTCGTGATTTTTCGGACAGCCAACCAGAAATCTCAGTTTCGGACCCAGACTGCAGAAAATAACTATTTGGGCCCTGGGAAGCCTGAAAATGACAGCGACCCGCCTGACAGCCAAAAATGACGATTCTGCCCCCGACGTCCGAAAATCGCTGTTCTGGCCCAAAACTGCCAGAAACTCGTGATTTTTCGGACAGCCAACCAGAAATCGCAGTTTCGGACCCAGACTGCTGAAAATCACTATTTGGGCCCCGGACAGCCTGAAAACGACAGCGACCCGCCTGACAGCCGAAAATGACGATTCTGCCCCCGACGTCCGAAAATCGCTGTTCTGGCCCGAAACTGCCTGAAACTCGTGATTTTTCGGACAGCCAACCAGAAATCGCAGTTTCGGACCCAGACAGCTGAAAATCACTATTTGGGCCCTGGGAAGCCTGAAAATGACAGCGACCCGCCTGACAGCCAAAAATGACGATTCTGCCCCCGACGTCCGAAAATCGCTGTTCTGGCCCGAAACTGCCAGAAACTCGTGATTTTTCGGACAGCCAACCAGAAATCGCAGTTTCGGACCCAGACAGCTGAAAATCACTATTTGGGCCCTGGGAAGCCTGAAAATGACAGCGACCCGCCTGACAGCCAAAAATGACGATTTTGCCCCCGACGTCCGAAAATCGCTGTTCTGGCCCGAAACTGCCATAAACTCGTGATTTTTCGCACAACCAACCAGAAATCGCAGTTTCGGACCCAGACTGCTGAAAATCACTATTTGGGCCCCGGACAGCCTGAAAACGACAGCGACCCGCCTGACAGTCAAAAATGACGATTCTGCCCCCGACGTCCGAAAATCGCTGTTCTAGCCCGAAACCGCCCGAAACTCGTGATTTTTCGGACAGCCAACCAGAAATCGCAGTTTCGGACCCAGACTGCTGAAAATCACTATTTGGGCCCCGGACAGCCTGAAAACGACAGCGACCAGCCTGACAGTCAAAAATGACGATTCTGCCCCCGACGTCCGAAAATCGCTGTTCTGGCCCGAAACCGCCCGAAACTCGTGATTTTTCGGACAGCCAACCAGAAATCGCAGTTTCGGACCCAGACTGCTGAAAATCACTATTTGGGCCCTGGGAAGCCTGAAAATGTCAGCGACCCGCCTGACAGCCAAAAATGACGATTCTGCCCCCGAAATCCGAAAATCGCTGTTCTGGCCCGAAACTGCCCGAAACTCGTGATTTTTCGGACAGGCAACCAGAAATCGCAGTTTCGGGCCCAGACTGCTGAAAATCACTATTTGGGCCCCGGACAGCCTGAAAACGACAGCGACCCGCCTGACAGTCAAAAATGACGATTCTGCCCCCGACGTCCGAAAATCGCTGTTCTGGCCCGAAACCGCCCGAAACTCGTGATTTTTCGGACAGCCAACCAGAAATCGCGGTTTCGGACCCAGACTGCTGAAAATCACTATTTAGGCCCTGGGAAGCCTGAAAATGACAGCGACCCGCCTGACAGCCAAAAATGACGATTCTGCCCCCGACGTCCGAAAATCGCTGTTCTGGCCCGAAACTGCCAGAAACTCGTGATTTTTCGGACAGCCAACCAGAAATCTCAGTTTCGGACCCAGACTGCAGAAAATAACTATTTGGGCCCTGGGAAGCCTGAAAATGACAGCGACCCGCCTGACAGCCAAAAATGACGATTCTGCCCCCGACGTCCGAAAATCGCTGTTCTGGCCCAAAACTGCCAGAAACTCGTGATTTTTCGGACAGCCAACCAGAAATCGCAGTTTCGGACCCAGACTGCTGAAAATCACTATTTGGGCCCCGGACAGCCTGAAAACGACAGCGACCCGCCTGACAGCCGAAAATGACGATTCTGCCCCCGACGTCCGAAAATCGCTGTTCTGGCCCGAAACTGCCTGAAACTCGTGATTTTTCGGACAGCCAACCAGAAATCGCAGTTTCGGACCCAGACAGCTGAAAATCACTATTTGGGCCCTGGGAAGCCTGAAAATGACAGCGACCCGCCTGACAGCCAAAAATGACGATTCTGCCCCCGACGTCCGAAAATCGCTGTTCTGGCCCGAAACTGCCAGAAACTCGTGATTTTTCGGACAGCCAACCAGAAATCGCAGTTTCGGACCCAGACAGCTGAAAATCACTATTTGGGCCCTGGGAAGCCTGAAAATGACAGCGACCCGCCTGACAGCCAAAAATGACGATTTTGCCCCCGACGTCCGAAAATCGCTGTTCTGGCCCGAAACTGCCATAAACTCGTGATTTTTCGCACAACCAACCAGAAATCGCAGTTTCGGACCCAGACTGCTGAAAATCACTATTTGGGCCCCGGACAGCCTGAAAACGACAGCGACCCGCCTGACAGTCAAAAATGACGATTCTGCCCCCGACGTCCGAAAATCGCTGTTCTAGCCCGAAACCGCCCGAAACTCGTGATTTTTCGGACAGCCAACCAGAAATCGCAGTTTCGGACCCAGACTGCTGAAAATCACTATTTGGGCCCCGGACAGCCTGAAAACGACAGCGACCAGCCTGACAGTCAAAAATGACGATTCTGCCCCCGACGTCCGAAAATCGCTGTTCTGGCCCGAAACCGCCCGAAACTCGTGATTTTTCGGACAGCCAACCAGAAATCGCAGTTTCGGACCCAGACTGCTGAAAATCACTATTTGGGCCCTGGGAAGCCTGAAAATGTCAGCGACCCGCCTGACAGCCAAAAATGACGATTCTGCCCCCGAAATCCGAAAATCGCTGTTCTGGCCCGAAACTGCCCGAAACTCGTGATTTTTCGGACAGGCAACCAGAAATCGCAGTTTCGGGCCCAGACTGCTGAAAATCACTATTTGGGCCCCGGACAGCCTGAAAACGACAGCGACCCGCCTGACAGTCAAAAATGACGATTCTGCCCCCGACGTCCGAAAATCGCTGTTCTGGCCCGAAACCGCCCGAAACTCGTGATTTTTCGGACAGCCAACCAGAAATCGCGGTTTCGGACCCAGACTGCTGAAAATCACTATTTGGGCCCTGGGAAGCCTGAAAATGACAGCGACCCGCCTGACAGCCAAAAATGACGATTCTGCCCCCGACGTCCGAAAATCGCTGTTCTGGCCCGAAACTGCCAGAAACTCGTGATTTTTCGGACAGCCAACCAAAAATCGCAGTTTCGGACCCAGACTGCTGAAAATCACTATTTGGGCCCCGGACAGCCTGAAAATGACAGCGACCCGCCGGACAGCCGAAAATGACGATTCTGCCCCCGACGTCCGAAAATCGCTGTTCTGGCCCGAAACTGCCTGAAACTCGTGATTTTTCGGACAGCCAACCAGAAATCGTAGTTTCGGACCCAGACAGCTGATAATCACTATTTGGGCCCTGGGAAGCCTGAAAATGACAGCGACCCGCCTGACAGCCAAAAATGACGATTCTGCCCCCGACGTCCGAAATCGCTGTTCTGGCCCAAAACTGCCAGAAACTCGTGATTTTTCGGACAGCCAACCAGAAATCTCAGTTTCGGACCCAGACTGCAGAAAATAACTATTTGGGCCCTGGGAAGCCTGAAAATGACAGCGACCCGCCTGACAGCCAAAAATGACGATTCTGCCCCCGACGTCCGAAAATCGCTGTTCTGGCCCAAAACTGCCAGAAACTCGTGATTTTTCGGACAGCCAACCAGAAATCGCAGTTTCGGACCCAGACTGCTGAAAATCACTATTTGGGCCCCGGACAGCCTGAAAACGACAGCGACCCGCCTGACAGCCGAAAATGACGATTCTGCCCCCGACGTCCGAAAATCGCTGTTCTGGCCCGAAACTGCCTGAAACTCGTGATTTTTCGGACAGCCAACCAGAAATCGCAGTTTCGGACCCAGACAGCTGAAAATCACTATTTGGGCCCTGGGAAGCCTGAAAATGACAGCGACCCGCCTGACAGCCAAAAATGACGATTCTGCCCCCGACGTCCGAAAATCGCTGTTCTGGCCCGAAACTGCCAGAAACTCGTGATTTTTCGGACAGCCAACCAGAAATCGCAGTTTCGGACCCAGACAGCTGAAAATCACTATTTGGGCCCTGGGAAGCCTGAAAATGACAGCGACCCGCCTGACAGCCAAAAATGACGATTCTGCCCCCGACGTCCGAAATCGCTGTTCTGGCCCAAAACTGCCAGAAACTCGTGATTTTTCGGACAGCCAACCAGAAATCTCAGTTTCGGACCCAGACTGCAGAAAATAACTATTTGGGCCCTGGGAAGCCTGAAAATGACAGCGACCCGCCTGACAGCCAAAAATGACGATTCTGCCCCCGACGTCCGAAAATCGCTGTTCTGGCCCAAAACTGCCAGAAACTCGTGATTTTTCGGACAGCCAACCAGAAATCGCAGTTTCGGACCCAGACTGCTGAAAATCACTATTTGGGCCCCGGACAGCCTGAAAACGACAGCGACCCGCCTGACAGCCGAAAATGACGATTCTGCCCCCGACGTCCGAAAATCGCTGTTCTGGCCCGAAACTGCCTGAAACTCGTGATTTTTCGGACAGCCAACCAGAAATCGCAGTTTCGGACCCAGACAGCTGAAAATCACTATTTGGGCCCTGGGAAGCCTGAAAATGACAGCGACCCGCCTGACAGCCAAAAATGACGATTCTGCCCCCGACGTCCGAAAATCGCTGTTCTGGCCCGAAACTGCCAGAAACTCGTGATTTTTCGGACAGCCAACCAGAAATCGCAGTTTCGGACCCAGACAGCTGAAAATCACTATTTGGGCCCTGGGAAGCCTGAAAATGACAGCGACCCGCCTGACAGCCAAAAATGACGATTCTGCCCCCGACGTCCGAAATCGCTGTTCTGGCCCAAAACTGCCAGAAACTCGTGATTTTTCGGACAGCCAACCAGAAATCTCAGTTTCGGACCCAGACTGCAGAAAATAACTATTTGGGCCCTGGGAAGCCTGAAAATGACAGCGACCCGCCTGACAGCCAAAAATGACGATTCTGCCCCCGACGTCCGAAAATCGCTGTTCTGGCCCAAAACTGCCAGAAACTCGTGATTTTTCGGACAGCCAACCAGAAATCGCAGTTTCGGACCCAGACTGCTGAAAATCACTATTTGGGCCCCGGACAGCCTGAAAACGACAGCGACCCGCCTGACAGCCGAAAATGACGATTCTGCCCCCGACGTCCGAAAATCGCTGTTCTGGCCCGAAACTGCCTGAAACTCGTGATTTTTCGGACAGCCAACCAGAAATCGCAGTTTCGGACCCAGACAGCTGAAAATCACTATTTGGGCCCTGGGAAGCCTGAAAATGACAGCGACCCGCCTGACAGCCAAAAATGACGATTCTGCCCCCGACGTCCGAAAATCGCTGTTCTGGCCCGAAACTGCCAGAAACTCGTGATTTTTCGGACAGCCAACCAGAAATCGCAGTTTCGGACCCAGACAGCTGAAAATCACTATTTGGGCCCTGGGAAGCCTGAAAATGACAGCGACCCGCCTGACAGCCAAAAATGACGATTTTGCCCCCGACGTCCGAAAATCGCTGTTCTGGCCCGAAACTGCCATAAACTCGTGATTTTTCGCACAACCAACCAGAAATCGCAGTTTCGGACCCAGACTGCTGAAAATCACTATTTGGGCCCCGGACAGCCTGAAAACGACAGCGACCCGCCTGACAGTCAAAAATGACGATTCTGCCCCCGACGTCCGAAAATCGCTGTTCTAGCCCGAAACCGCCCGAAACTCGTGATTTTTCGGACAGCCAACCAGAAATCGCAGTTTCGGACCCAGACTGCTGAAAATCACTATTTGGGCCCCGGACAGCCTGAAAACGACAGCGACCAGCCTGACAGTCAAAAATGACGATTCTGCCCCCGACGTCCGAAAATCGCTGTTCTGGCCCGAAACCGCCCGAAACTCGTGATTTTTCGGACAGCCAACCAGAAATCGCAGTTTCGGACCCAGACTGCTGAAAATCACTATTTGGGCCCTGGGAAGCCTGAAAATGTCAGCGACCCGCCTGACAGCCAAAAATGACAATTCTGCCCCCGAAATCCGAAAATCGCTGTTCTGGCCCGAAACTGCCCGAAACTCTTGATTTTTCGGACAGGCAACCAGAAATCGCAGTTTCGGGCCCAGACTGCTGAAAATCACTATTTGGGCCCCGGACAGCCTGAAAACGACAGCGACCCGCCTGACAGTCAAAAATGACGATTCTGCCCCCGACGTCCGAAAATCGCTGTTCTGGCCCGAAACCGCCCGAAACTCGTGATTTTTCGGACAGCCAACCAGAAATCGCGGTTTCGGACCCAGACTGCTGAAAATCACTATTTGGGCCCTGGGAAGCCTGAAAATGACAGCGACCCGCCTGACAGCCAAAAATGACGATTCTGCCCCCGACGTCCGAAAATCGCTGTTCTGGCCCGAAACCGCCCGAAACTCGTGATTTTTCGGACAGCCAACCAGAAATCGCAGTTTCGGACCCAGACTGCTGAAAATCACTATTTGGGCCCCGGACAGCCTGAAAACGACAGCGACCCGCCTGACAGTCAAAAATGACGATTCTGCCCCCGACGTCCGAAAATCGCTGTTCTGGCCCGAAACCGCCCGAAACTCGTGATTTTTCGGACAGGCAACCAGAAATCGCAGTTTCGGGCCCAGACTGCTGAAAATCACTATTTGGGCCCCGGACAGCCTGAAAACGACAGCGACCCGCCTGACAGTCAAAAATGACGATTCTGCCCCCGACGTCCGAAAATCGCTGTTCTGGCCCGAAACCGCCCGAAACTCGTGATTTTTCGGACAGCCAACCAAAAATCGCAGTTTCGGACCCAGACTGCTGAAAATCACTATTTGGGCCCCGGACAGCCTGAAAACGACAGCGACCCGCCTGACAGCCGAAAATGACGATTCTGCCCCCGACGTCCGAAAATCGCTGTTCTGGCCCGAAACTGCCTGAAACTCGTGATTTTTAGGACAGCCAACCAGAAATCGCAGTTTCGGACCCAGACAGCTGAAAATCACTATTTGGGCCCTGGGAAGCCTGAAAATGACAGCGACCCGCCTGACAGCCAAAAATGACGATTCTGCCCCCGACGTCCGAAAATCGCTGTTCTGGCCCGAAACTGCCAGAAACTCGTGATTTTTCGGACAGCCAACCAGAAATCGCAGTTTCGGACCCAGACTGCTGAAAATCACTATTTGGGCCCCGGACAGCCTGAAAACGACAGCGACCCGCCTGACAGTCAAAAATGACGATTCTGCCCCCGACGTCCGAAAATCGCTGTTCTGGCCCGAAACCGCCCGAAACTCGTGATTTTTCGGACAGCCAACCAGAAATCGCAGTTTCGGACCCAGACTGCTGAAAATCACTATTTGGGCCCCGGACAGCCTGAAAACGACAGCGACCCGCCTGACAGTCAAAAATGACGATTCTGCCCCCGACGTCCGAAAATCGCTGTTCTGGCCCGAAACCGCCCGAAACTCGTGATTTTTCGGACAGGCAACCAGAAATCGCAGTTTCGGGCCCAGACTGCTGAAAATCACTATTTGGGCCCCGGACAGCCTGAAAACGACAGCGACCCGCCTGACAGTCAAAAATGACGATTCTGCCCCCGACGTCCGAAAATCGCTGTTCTGGCCCGAAACCGCCCGAAACTCGTGATTTTTCGGACAGCCAACCAGAAATCGCAGTTTCGGACCCAGACTGCTGAAAATCACTATTTGGGCCCCGGACAGCCTGAAAACGACAGCGACCCGCCGGACAGCCGAAAATGACGATTCTGCCCCCGACGTCCGAAAATCGCTGTTCTGGCCCGAAACTGCCTGAAACTCGTGATTTTTCGGACAGCCAACCAGAAATCGCAGTTTCGGACCCAGACTGCTGAAAATCACTATTTGGGCCCCGGACAGCCTGAAAACGACAGCGACCAGCCTGACAGTCAAAAATGACGATTCTGCCCCCGACGTCCGAAAATCGCTGTTCTGGCCCGAAACCGCCCGAAACTCGTGATTTTTCGGACAGCCAACCAGAAATCGCAGTTTCGGACCCAGACTGCTGAAAATCACTATTTGGGCCCCGGACAGCCTGAAAACGACAGCGACCCGCCTGACAGTCAAAAATGACGATTCTGCCCCCGACGTCCGAAAATCGCTGTTCTGGCCCGAAACCGCCCGAAACTCGTGATTTTTCGGACAGCCAACCAGAAATCTCAGTTTCGGACCCAGACTGCAGAAAATAACTATTTGGGCCCTGGGAAGCCTGAAAATGACAGCGACCCGCCTGACAGCAAAAAATGACGATTCTGCCCCCGAAATCCGAAAATCGCTGTTCTGGCCCGAAACTCGTGATTTTTCGGACAAGCAACCAGAAATCGCAGTTTCGGGCCCAGACTGCTGAAAATCACTATTTGGGCCCCGGACAGCCTGAAAACGACAGCGACCCGCCTGACAGTCAAAAATGACGATTCTGCCCCCGACGTCCGAAAATCGCTGTTCTGGCCCGAAACCGCCCGAAACTCGTGATTTTTCGGACAGGCAACCAGAAATCGCAGTTTCGGGCCCAGACTGCTGAAAATCACTATTTGGGCCCCGGACAGCCTGAAAACGACAGCGACCCGCCTGACAGTCAAAAATGACGATTCTGCCCCCGACGTCCGAAAATCGCTGTTCTGGCCCGAAACCGCCCGAAACTCGTGATTTTTCGGACAGCCAACCAGAAATCGCAGTTTCGGACCCAGACTGCTGAAAATCACTATTTGGGCCCTGGGAAGCCTGAAAATGACAGCGACCCGCCTGACAGCCAAAAATGACGATTCTGCCCCCGACGTCCGAAAATCGCTGTTCTGGCCCGAAACTGCCCGAAACTCGTGATTTTTCGGACAGCCAACCAAAAATCGCAGTTTCGGACCCAGACTGCTGAAAATCACTATTTGGGCCCCCGACAGCCTGAAAACGACAGCGACCCGCCGGACAGCCGAAAATGACGATTCTGCCCCCGACGTCCGAAAATCGCTGTTCTGGCCCGAAACTGCCTGAAACTCATGATTTTTCGGACAGCCAACCAGAAATCGCAGTTTCGGACCCAGACTGCTGAAAATCACTATTTGGGCCCCGGACAGCCTGAAAACGACAGCGACCAGCCTGACAGTCAAAAATGACGATTCTGCCCCCGACGTCCGAAAATCGCTGTTCTGGCCCGAAACCGCCCGAAACTCGTGATTTTTCGGACAGCCAACCAGAAATCGCAGTTTCGGACCCAGACTGCTGAAAATCACTATTTGGGCCCCGGACAGCCTGAAAACGACAGCGACCCGCCTGACAGTCAAAAATGACGATTCTGCCCCCGACGTCCGAAAATCGCTGTTCTGGCCCGAAACCGCCCGAAACTCGTGATTTTTCGGACAGGCAACCAGAAATCGCAGTTTCGGGCCCAGACTGCTGAAAATCACTATTTGGGCCCCGGACAGCCTGAAAACGACAGCGACCCGCCTGACAGTCAAAAATGACGATTCTGCCCCCGACGTCCGAAAATCGCTGTTCTGGCCCGAAACCGCCCGAAACTCGTGATTTTTCGGACAGCCAACCAGAAATCGCAGTTTCGGACCCAGACTGCTGAAAATCACTATTTGGGCCCTGGGAAGCCTGAAAATGACAGCGACCCGCCTGACAGCCAAAAATGACGATTCTGCCCCCGACGTCCGAAAATCGCTGTTCTGGCCCGAAACTGCCCGAAACTCGTGATTTTTCGGACAGCCAACCAAAAATCGCAGTTTCGGACCCAGACTGCTGAAAATCACTATTTGGGCCCCCGACAGCCTGAAAACGACAGCGACCCGCCGGACAGCCGAAAATGACGATTCTGCCCCCGACGTCCGAAAATCGCTGTTCTGGCCCGAAACTGCCTGAAACTCATGATTTTTCGGACAGCCAACCAGAAATCGCAGTTTCGGACCCAGACTGCTGAAAATCACTATTTGGGCCCCGGACAGCCTGAAAACGACAGCGACCAGCCTGACAGTCAAAAATGACGATTCTGCCCCCGACGTCCGAAAATCGCTGTTCTGGCCCGAAACCGCCCGAAACTCGTGATTTTTCGGACAGCCAACCAGAAATCGCAGTTTCGGACCCAGACTGCTGAAAATCACTATTTGGGCCCCGGACAGCCTGAAAACGACAGCGACCCGCCTGACAGTCAAAAATGACGATTCTGCCCCCGACGTCCGAAAATCGCTGTTCTGGCCCGAAACCGCCCGAAACTCGTGATTTTTCGGACAG
Organism: Delonix regia; assembly: GCA_037074485.1. Lineage (NCBI taxonomy): Eukaryota > Viridiplantae > Streptophyta > Magnoliopsida > Fabales > Fabaceae > Delonix > Delonix regia. The sequence goes on along the minus strand of CM073450.1, from coordinate 46,048,396 downwards.
CCAACCAGAAATCTCAGTTTCGGACCCAGACTGCAGAAAATAACTATTTGGGCCCTGGGAAGCCTGAAAATGACAGCGACCCGCCTGACAGCCAAAAATGACGATTCTGCCCCCGAAATCCGAAAATCGCTGTTCTGGCCCGAAACTCGTGATTTTTCGGACAAGCAACCAGAAATCGCAGTTTCGGGCCCAGACTGCTGAAAATCACTATTTGGGCCCCGGACAGCCTGAAAACGACAGCGACCCGCCTGACAGTCAAAAATGACGATTCTGCCCCCGACGTCCGAAAATCGCTGTTCTGGCCCGAAACCGCCCGAAACTCGTGATTTTTCGGACAGGCAACCAGAAATCGCAGTTTCGGGCCCAGACTGCTGAAAATCACTATTTGGGCCCCGGACAGCCTGAAAACGACAGCGACCCGCCTGACAGTCAAAAATGACGATTCTGCCCCCGACGTCCGAAAATCGCTGTTCTGGCCCGAAACCGCCCGAAACTCGTGATTTTTCGGACAGCCAACCAGAAATCGCAGTTTCGGACCCAGACTGCTGAAAATCACTATTTGGGCCCTGGGAAGCCTGAAAATGACAGCGACCCGCCTGACAGCCAAAAATGACGATTCTGCCCCCGACGTCCGAAAATCGCTGTTCTGGCCCGAAACTGCCCGAAACTCGTGATTTTTCGGACAGCCAACCAAAAATCGCAGTTTCGGACCCAGACTGCTGAAAATCACTATTTGGGCCCCGGACAGCCTGAAAACGACAGCGACCCGCCGGACAGCCGAAAATGACGATTCTGCCCCCGACGTCCGAAAATCGCTGTTCTGGCCCGAAACTGCCTGAAACTCATGATTTTTCGGACAGCCAACCAGAAATCGCAGTTTCGGACCCAGACTGCTGAAAATCACTATTTGGGCCCCGGACAGCCTGAAAATGACAGCGACCCGCCTGACAGCCAAAAATGACGATTCTGCCCCCGACGTCCGAAAATCGCTGTTCTGGCCCGAAACTGCCAGAAACTCGTGATTTTTCGGACAGCCAACCAGAAATCGCAGTTTCGGACCCAGACTGCTGAAAATCACTATTTGGGCCCCGGACAGCCTGAAAACGACACCGACCCGCCTGACAGTCAAAAATGACGATTCTGCCCCCGACGTCCGAAAATCGCAGTTCTGGCCCGAAACCGCCCGAAACTCGTGATTTTTCGGACAGCCAACCAGAAATCTCAGTTTCGGACCCAGACTGCAGAAAATAACTATTTGGGCCCTGGGAAGCCTGAAAATGACAGCGACCCGCCTGACAGCCAAAAATGACGATTCTGCCCCCGAAATCCGAAAATCGCTGTTCTGGCCCGAAACACGTGATTTTTCGGACAAGCAACCAGAAATCGCAGTTTCGGGCCCAGACTGCTGAAAATCACTATTTGGGCCCCGGACAGCCTGAAAACGACAGCGACCCGCCTGACAGCCGAAAATGACGATTCTGCCCCCGACGTCCGAAAATCGCTGTTCTGGCCCGAAACTGCCTGAAACTCGTGATTTTTCGGACAGCCAACCAGAAATCGCAGTTTCGGACCCAGACTGCTGAAAATCACTATTTGGGCCCCGGACAGCCTGAAAACGACAGCGACCAGCCTGACAGTCAAAAATGACGATTCTGCCCCCGACGTCCGAAAATCGCTGTTCTGGCCCGAAACCGCCCGAAACTCGTGATTTTTCGGACAGCCAACCAGAAATCGCAGTTTCGGACCCAGACTGCTGAAAATCACTATTTGGGCCCCGGACAGCCTGAAAACGACAGCGACCCGCCTGACAGTCAAAAATGACGATTCTGCCCCCGACGTCCGAAAATCGCTGTTCTGGCCCGAAACCGCCCGAAACTCGTGATTTTTCGGACAGCCAACCAGAAATCTCAGTTTCGGACCCAGACTGCAGAAAATAACTATTTGGGCCCTGGGAAGCCTGAAAATGACAGCGACCCGCCTGACAGCCAAAAATGACGATTCTGCCCCCGAAATCCGAAAATCGCTGTTCTGGCCCGAAACTCGTGATTTTTCGGACAAGCAACCAGAAATCGCAGTTTCGGGCCCAGACTGCTGAAAATCACTATTTGGGCCCCGGACAGCCTGAAAACGACAGCGACCCGCCTGACAGTCAAAAATGACGATTCTGCCCCCGACGTCCGAAAATCGCTGTTCTGGCCCGAAACCGCCCGAAACTCGTGATTTTTCGGACAGGCAACCAGAAATCGCAGTTTCGGGCCCAGACTGCTGAAAATCACTATTTGGGCCCCGGACAGCCTGAAAACGACAGCGACCCGCCTGACAGTCAAAAATGACGATTCTGCCCCCGACGTCCGAAAATCGCTGTTCTGGCCCGAAACCGCCCGAAACTCGTGATTTTTCGGACAGCCAACCAGAAATCGCAGTTTCGGACCCAGACTGCTGAAAATCACTATTTGGGCCCTGGGAAGCCTGAAAATGACAGCGACCCGCCTGACAGCCAAAAATGACGATTCTGCCCCCGACGTCCGAAAATCGCTGTTCTGGCCCGAAACTGCCCGAAACTCGTGATTTTTCGGACAGCCAACCAAAAATCGCAGTTTCGGACCCAGACTGCTGAAAATTACTATTTGGGCCCCGGACAGCCTGAAAACGACAGCGACCCGCCGGACAGCCGAAAATGACGATTCTGCCCCCGACGTCCGAAAATCGCTGTTCTGGCCCGAAACTGCCTGAAACTCATGATTTTTCGGACAGCCAACCAGAAATCGCAGTTTCGGACCCAGACTGCTGAAAATCACTATTTGGGCCCCGGACAGCCTGAAAATGACAGCGACCCGCCTGACAGCCAAAAATGACGATTCTGCCCCCGACGTCCGAAAATCGCTGTTCTGGCCCGAAACTGCCAGAAACTCGTGATTTTTCGGACAGCCAACCAGAAATCGCAGTTTCGGACCCAGACTGCTGAAAATCACTATTTGGGCCCCGGACAGCCTGAAAACGACACCGACCCGCCTGACAGTCAAAAATGACGATTCTGCCCCCGACGTCCGAAAATCGCAGTTCTGGCCCGAAACCGCCCGAAACTCGTGATTTTTCGGACAGCCAACCAGAAATCTCAGTTTCGGACCCAGACTGCAGAAAATAACTATTTGGGCCCTGGGAAGCCTGAAAATGACAGCGACCCGCCTGACAGCCAAAAATGACGATTCTGCCCCCGAAATCCGAAAATCGCTGTTCTGGCCCGAAACACGTGATTTTTCGGACAAGCAACCAGAAATCGCAGTTTCGGGCCCAGACTGCTGAAAATCACTATTTGGGCCCCGGACAGCCTGAAAACGACAGCGACCCGCCTGACAGCCGAAAATGACGATTCTGCCCCCGACGTCCGAAAATCGCTGTTCTGGCCCGAAACTGCCTGAAACTCGTGATTTTTCGGACAGCCAACCAGAAATCGCAGTTTCGGACCCAGACAGCTGAAAATCACTATTTGGGCCCTGGGAAGCCTGAAAATGACAGCGACCCGCCTGACAGCCAAAAATGACGATTCTGCCCCCGACGTCCGAAAATCGCTGTTCTGGCCCGAAACTGCCAGAAACTCGTGATTTTTCGGACAGCCAACCAGAAATCGCAGTTTCGGACCCAGACTGCTGAAAATCACTATTTGGGCCCCGGACAGCCTGAAAACGACAGCGACCCGCCTGACAGTCAAAAATGACGATTCTGCCCCCGACGTCCGAAAATCGCTGTTCTGGCCCGAAACCGCCCGAGACTCGTGATTTTTCGGACAGGCAACCAGAAATCGCAGTTTCGGGCCCAGACTGCTGAAAATCACTATTTGGGCCCCGGACAGCCTGAAAACGACAGCGACCCGCCTGACAGTCAAAAATGACGATTCTGCCCCCGACGTCCGAAAATCGCTGTTCTGGCCCGAAACCGCCCGAAACTCGTGATTTTTCGGACAGCCAACCAGAAATCGCGGTTTCGGACCCAGACTGCTGAAAATCACTATTTGGGCCCTGGGAAGCCTGAAAATGACAGCGACCCGCCTGACAGCCAAAAATGACGATTCTGCCCCCGACGTCCGAAAATCGCTGTTCTGGCCCGAAACCGCCCGAAACACGTGATTTTTCGGACAGCCAACCAGAAATCGCAGTTTCGGACCCAGACTGCTGAAAATCACTATTTGGGCCCCGGACAGCCTGAAAACGACAGCGACCAGCCTGACAGTCAAAAATGACGATTCTGCCCCCGACGTCCGAAAATCGCTGTTCTGGCCCGAAACCGCCCGAAACTCGTGATTTTTCGGACAGCCAACCAGAAATCGCAGTTTCGGACCCAGACTGCTGAAAATCACTATTTGGGCCCCGGACAGCCTGAAAACGACAGCGACCCGCCTGACAGTCAAAAATGACGATTCTGCCCCCGACGTCCGAAAATCGCAGTTCTGGCCCGAAACCGCCCGAAACTCGTGATTTTTCGGACAGCCAACCAGAAATCTCAGTTTCGGACCCAGACTGCAGAAAATAACTATTTGGGCCCTGGGAAGCCTGAAAATGACAGCGACCCGCCTGACAGCCAAAAATGACGATTCTGCCCCCGAAATCCGAAAATCGCTGTTCTGGCCCGAAACACGTGATTTTTCGGACAAGCAACCAGAAATCGCAGTTTCGGGCCCAGACTGCTGAAAATCACTATTTGGGCCCCGGACAGCCTGAAAACGACAGCGACCCGCCTGACAGCCGAAAATGACGATTCTGCCCCCGACGTCCGAAAATCGCTGTTCTGGCCCGAAACTGCCTGAAACTCGTGATTTTTCGGACAGCCAACCAGAAATCGCAGTTTCGGACCCAGACAGCTGAATATCACTATTTGGGCCCTGGGAAGCCTGAAAATGACAGCGACCCGCCTGACAGCCAAAAATGACGATTCTGCCCCCGACGTCCGAAAATCGCTGTTCTGGCCCGAAACTGCCAGAAACTCGTGATTTTTCGGACAGCCAACCAGAAATCGCAGTTTCGGACCCAGACTGCTGAAAATCACTATTTGGGCCCCGGACAGCCTGAAAACGACACCGACCCGCCTGACAGTCAAAAATGACGATTCTGCCCCCGACGTCCGAAAATCGCAGTTCTGGCCCGAAACCGCCCGAAACTCGTGATTTTTCGGACAGCCAACCAGAAATCTCAGTTTCGGACCCAGACTGCAGAAAATAACTATTTGGGCCCTGGGAAGCCTGAAAATGACAGCGACCCGCCTGACAGCCAAAAATGACGATTCTGCCCCCGAAATCCGAAAATCGCTGTTCTGGCCCGAAACACGTGATTTTTCGGACAAGCAACCAGAAATCGCAGTTTCGGGCCCAGACTGCTGAAAATCACTATTTGGGCCCCGGACAGCCTGAAAACGACAGCGACCCGCCTGACAGCCGAAAATGACGATTCTGCCCCCGACGTCCGAAAATCGCTGTTCTGGCCCGAAACTGCCTGAAACTCGTGATTTTTCGGACAGCCAACCAGAAATCGCAGTTTCGGACCCAGACTGCTGAAAATCACTATTTGGGCCCTGGGAAGCCTGAAAATGACAGCGACCCGCCTGACAACCAAAAATGACGATTCTGCCCCCGACGTCCGAAAATCGCTGTTCTGGCCCGAAACTGCCCGAAACTCGTGATTTTTCGGACAGCCAACCAAAAATCGCAGTTTCGGACCCAGACTGCTGAAAATCACTATTTGGGCCCCGGACAGCCTGAAAACGACAGCGACCCGCCGGACAGCCGAAAATGACGATTCTGCCCCCGACGTCCGAAAATCGCTGTTCTGGCCCGAAACTGCCAGAAACTCGTGATTTTTCGCACATCCAACCAGAAATCGCAGTTTCGGACCCAGACTGCTGAAAATCACTATTTGGGCCCCGGACAGCCTGAAAACGACAGCGACCAGCCTGACAGTCAAAAATGACGATTCTGCCCCCGACGTCCGAAAATCGCTGTTCTGGCCCGAAACCGCCCGAAACTCGTGATTTTTCGGACAGCCAACCAGAAATCGCTGTTTCGGACCCAGACTGCTGAAAATCACTATTTGGGCCCCGGACAGCCTGAAAACGACAGCGACCCGCCTGACAGTCAAAAATGACGATTCTGCCACCGACGTCCGAAAATCGCAGTTCTGGCCCGAAACCGCCCGAAACTCGTGATTTATCGGACAGGCAACCAGAAATCTCAGTTTCGGACCCAGACTGCAGAAAATAACTATTTGGGCCCTGGGAAGCCTGAAAATGACAGCGACCCGCCTGACAGCCAAAAATGACGATTCTGCCCCCGAAATCCGAAAATCGCTGTTCTGGCCCGAAACACGTGATTTTTCGGACAAGCAACCAGAAATCGCAGTTTCGGGCCCAGACTGCTGAAAATCACTATTTGGGCCCCGGACAGCCTGAAAACGACAGCGACCCGCCTGACAGCCGAAAATGACGATTCTGCCCCCGACGTCCGAAAATCGCTGTTCTGGCCCGAAACTGCCTGAAACTCGTGATTTTTCGGACAGCCAACCAGAAATCGCAGTTTCGGACCCAGACAGCTGAAAATCACTATTTGGGCCCTGGGAAGCCTGAAAATGACAGCGACCCGCCTGACAGCCAAAAATGACGATTCTGCCCCCGACGTCCGAAAATCGCTGTTCTGGCCCGAAACTGCCAGAAACTCGTGATTTTTCGGACAGCCAACCAGAAATCGCAGTTTCGGACCCAGACTGCTGAAAATCACTATTTGGGCCCCGGACAGCCTGAAAACGACAGCGACCCGCCTGACAGTCAAAAATGACGATTCTGCCCCCGACGTCCGAAAATCGCTGTTCTGGCCCGAAACCGCCCGAAACTCGTGATTTTTCGGACAGCCAACCAGAAATCGCAGTTTCGGACCCAGACTGCTGAAAATCACTATTTGGGCCCCGGACAGCCTGAAAACGACAGCGACCCGCCTGACAGTCAAAAATGACGATTCTGCCCCCGACGTCCGAAAATCGCTGTTCTGGCCCGAAACCGCCCGAAACTCGTGATTTTTCGGACAGGCAACCAGAAATCGCAGTTTCGGGCCCATACTGCTGAAAATCACTATTTGGGCCCCGGACAGCCTGAAAACGACAGCGACCCGCCTGACAGTCAAAAATGACGATTCTGCCCCCGACGTCCGAAAATCGCTGTTCTGGCCCGAAACCGCCCGAAACTCGTGATTTTTCGGACAGCCAACCAGAAATCGCAGTTTCGGACCCAGACTGCTGAAAATCACTATTTGGGCCCTGGGAAGCCTGAAAATGACAGCGACCCGCCTGACAGCCAAAAATGACGATTCTGCCCCCGACGTCCGAAAATCGCTGTTCTGGCCCGAAACTGCCCGAAACTCGTGATTTTTCGGACAGCCAACCAAAAATCGCAGTTTCGGACCCAGACTGCTGAAAATCACTATTTGGGCCCCGGACAGCCTGAAAACGACAGCGACCCGCCGGACAGCCGAAAATGACGATTCTGCCCCCGACGTCCGAAAATCGCTGTTCTGGCCCGAAACTGCCTGAAACTCGTGATTTTTCGGACAGCCAACCAGAAATCGCAGTTTCGGACCCAGACTGCTGAAAATCACTATTTGGGCCCCGGACAGCCTGAAAACGACAGCGACCAGCCTGACAGTCAAAAATGACGATTCTGCCCCCGACGTCCGAAAATCGCTGTTCTGGCCCGAAACCGCCCGAAACTCGTGATTTTTCGGACAGGCAACCAGAAATCGCAGTTTCGGGCCCAGACTGCTGAAAATCACTATTTGGGCCCCGGACAGCCTGAAAACGACAGCGACCCGCCTGACAGTCAAAAATGACGATTCTGCCCCCGACGTCCGGAAATCGCTGTTCTGGCCCGAAACCGCCCGAAACTCGTGATTTTTCGGACAGCCAACCAGAAATCGCAGTTTCGGACCCAGACTGCTGAAAATCACTATTTGGGCCCCGGACAGCCTGAAAACGACAGCGACCCGCCTGACAGCCGAAAATGACGATTCTGCCCCCGACGTCCGAAAATCGCTGTTCTGGCCCGAAACTGCCTGAAACTCGTGATTTTTCGGACAGCCAACCAGAAATCGCAGTTTCGGACCCAGACTGCAGAAAATAACTATTTGGGCCCTGGGAAGCCTGAAAATGACAGCGACCCGCCTGACAGCCAAAAATGACGATTCTGCCCCCGACGTCCGAAAATCGCTGTTCTGGCCCGAAACACGTGATTTTTCGGACAAGCAACCAGAAATCGCAGTTTCGGGCCCAGACTGCTGAAAATCACTATTTGGGCCCCGGACAGCCTGAAAACGACAGCGACCCGCCTGACAGCCGAAAATGACGATTCTGCCCCCGACGTCCGAAAATCGCTGTTCTGGCCCGAAACTGCCTGAAACTCGTGATTTTTCGGACAGCCAACCAGAAATCGCAGTTTCGGACCCAGACAGCTGAAAATCACTATTTGGGCCCTGGGAAGCCTGAAAATGACAGCGACCCGCCTGACAGCCAAAAATGACGATTCTGCCCCCGACGTCCGAAAATCGCTGTTCTGGCCCGAAACTGCCAGAAACTCGTGATTTTTCGGACAGCCAACCAGAAATCGCAGTTTCGGACCCAGACTGCTGAAAATCACTATTTGGGCCCCGGACAGCCTGAAAACGACAGCGACCCGCCTGACAGTCAAAAATGACGATTCTGCCCCCGACGTCCGAAAATCGCTGTTCTGGCCCGAAACCGCCCGAAACTCGTGATTTTTCGGACAGCCAACCAGAAATCGCAGTTTCGGACCCAGACTGCTGAAAATCACTATTTGGGCCCCGGACAGCCTGAAAACGACAGCGACCCGCCTGACAGTCAAAAATGACGATTCTGCCCCCGACGTCCGAAAATCGCTGTTCTGGCCCGAAACCGCCCGAAACTCGTGATTTTTCGGACAGGCAACCAGAAATCGCAGTTTCGGGCCCAGACTGCTGAAAATCACTATTTGGGCCCCGGACAGCCTGAAAACGACAGCGACCCGCCTGACAGTCAAAAATGACGATTCTGCCCCCGACGTCCGAAAATCGCTGTTCTGGCCCGAAACCGCCCGAAACTCGTGATTTTTCGGACAGCCAACCAGAAATCGCAGTTTCGGACCCAGACTGCTGAAAATCACTATTTGGGCCCTGGGAAGCCTGAAAATGACAGCGACCCGCCTGACAGCCAAAAATGACGATTCTGCCCCCGACGTCCGAAAATCGCTGTTCTGGCCCGAAACTGCCCGAAACTCGTGATTTTTCGGACAGCCAACCAAAAATCGCAGTTTCGGACCCAGACTGCTGAAAATCACTATTTGGGCCCCGGACAGCCTGAAAACGACAGCGACCCGCCGGACAGCCGAAAATGACGATTCTGCCCCCGACGTCCGAAAATCGCTGTTCTGGCCCGAAACTGCCTGAAACTCGTGATTTTTCGGACAGCCAACCAGAAATCGCAGTTTCGGACCCAGACTGCTGAAAATCACTATTTGGGCCCCGGACAGCCTGAAAACGACAGCGACCAGCCTGACAGTCAAAAATGACGATTCTGCCCCCGACGTCCGAAAATCGCTGTTCTGGCCCGAAACTGCCCGAAACTCGTGATTTTTCGGACAGCCAACCAAAAATCGCAGTTTCGGACCCAGACTGCTGAAAATCACTATTTGGGCCCCGGACAGCCTGAAAACGACAGCGACCCGCCGGACAGCCGAAAATGACGATTCTGCCCCCGACGTCCGAAAATCGCTGTTCTGGCCCGAAACTGCCTGAAACTCGTGATTTTTCGGACAGCCAACCAGAAATCGCAGTTTCGGACCCAGACTGCTGAAAATCACTATTTGGGCCCCGGACAGCCTGAAAACGACAGCGACCAGCCTGACAGTCAAAAATGACGATTCTGCCCCCGACGTCCGAAAATCGCTGTTCTGGCCCGAAACCGCCCGAAACTCGTGATTTTTCGGACAGGCAACCAGAAATCGCAGTTTCGGGCCCAGACTGCTGAAAATCACTATTTGGGCCCCGGACAGCCTGAAAACGACAGCGACCCGCCTGACAGTCAAAAATGACGATTCTGCCCCCGACGTCCGGAAATCGCTGTTCTGGCCCGAAACCGCCCGAAACTCGTGATTTTTCGGACAGCCAACCAGAAATCGCAGTTTCGGACCCAGACTGCTGAAAATCACTATTTGGGCCCCGGACAGCCTGAAAACGACAGCGACCCGCCTGACAGCCGAAAATGACGATTCTGCCCCCGACGTCCGAAAATCGCTGTTCTGGCCCGAAACTGCCTGAAACTCGTGATTTTTCGGACAGCCAACCAGAAATCGCAGTTTCGGACCCAGACAGCTGAAAATCACTATTTGGGCCCTGGGAAGCCTGAAAATGACAGCGACCCGCCTGACAGCCGAAAATGACGATTCTGCCCCCGACGTCCGAAAATCGCTGTTCTGGCCCGAAACTGCCAGAAACTCGTGATTTTTCGGACAGCCAACCAGAAATCGCAGTTTCGGACCCAGACTGCTGAAAATCACTATTTGGGCCCCGGACAGCCTGAAAACGACAGCGACCCGCCTGACAGTCAAAAATGACGATTCTGCCCCCGACGTCCGAAAATCGCTGTTCTGGCCCGAAACCGCCCGAAACTCGTGATTTTTCGGACAGCCAACCAGAAATCGCAGTTTCGGACCCAGACTGCTGAAAATCACTATTTGGGCCCCGGACAGCCTGAAAACGACAGCGACCCGCCTGACAGTCAAAAATGACGATTCTGCCCCCGACGTCCGAAAATCGCTGTTCTGGCCCGAAACCGCCCGAAACTCGTGATTTTTCGGACAGGCAACCAGAAATCGCAGTTTCGGGCCCAGACTGCTGAAAATCACTATTTGGGCCCCGGACAGCCTGAAAACGACAGCGACCCGCCGGACAGCCGAAAATGACGATTCTGCCCCCGACGTCCGAAAATCGCTGTTCTGGCCCGAAACTGCCTGAAACTCGTGATTTTTCGGACAGGCAACCAGAAATCGCAGTTTCGGGCCCAGACTGCTGAAAATCACTATTTGGGCCCTGGACAGCCTGAAAACGACAGCGACCCGCCTGACAGTCAAAAATGACGATTCTGCCCCCGACGACCGGAAATCGCTGTTCTGGCCCGAAACCGCCCGAAACTCGTGATTTTTCGGACAGCCAACCAGAAATCGCAGTTTCGGACCCAGACTGCTGAAAATCACTATTTGGGCCCCGGACAGCCTGAAAACGACAGCGACCCGCCTGACAGCCGAAAATGACGATTCTGCCCCCGACGTCCGAAAATCGCTGTTCTGGCCCGAAACTGCCTGAAACTCGTGATTTTTCGGACAGCCAACCAGAAATCGCAGTTTCGGACCCAGACAGCTGAAAATCACTATTTGGGCCCAGGGAAGCCTGAAAATGACAGCGACCCGCCTGACAGCCAAAAATGACGATTCTGCCCCCGACGTCCGAAAATCGCTGTTCTGGCCTGAAACCGCCCGAAACTCGTGATTTTTCGGACAGCCAACCAGAAATCGCAGTTTCGGACCCAGACAGCTGAAAATCACTATTTGGGCCCAGGGAAGCCTGAAAATGACAGCGACCCGCCTGACAGCCAAAAATGACGATTCTGCCCCCGACGTCCGAAAATCGCTGTTCTGGCCTGAAACCGCCCGAAACTCGTGATTTTTCGGACAGCCAACCAGAAATCGCAGTTTCGGACCCAGACAGCTGAAAATCACTATTTGGGCCCTGGGAAGCCTGAAAATGACAGCGACCCGCCTGACAGCCAAAAATGACGATTCTGCCCCCGACGTCCGAAAATCGCTGTTCTGGCCCGAAACTGCCAGAAACTCGTGATTTTTCGGACAGCCAACCAGAAATCGTAGTTTCGGGCCCAGACTGCTGAAAATCACTATTTGGGCCCCGGACAGCCTGAAAACGACAGCGACCCGCCGGACAGCCGAAAATGACGATTCTGCCCCCGACGTCCGAAAATCGCTGTTCTGGCCCGAAACTGCCTGAAACTCGTGATTTTTCGGACAGGCAACCAGAAATCGCAGTTTCGGGCCCAGACTGCTGAAAATCACTATTTGGGCCCCGGACAGCCTGAAAACGACAGCGACCCGCCTGACAGTCAAAAATGACGATTCTGCCCCCGACGACCGGAAATCGCTGTTCTGGCCCGAAACCGCCCGAAACTCGTGATTTTTCGGACAGCCAACCAGAAATCGCAGTTTCGGACCCAGACTGCTGAAAATCACTATTTGGGCCCCGGACAGCCTGAAAACGACAGCGACCCGCCTGACAGCCGAAAATGACGATTCTGCCCCCGACGTCCGAAAATCGCTGTTCTGGCCCGAAACTGCCTGAAACTCGTGATTTTTCGGACAGCCAACCAGAAATCGCAGTTTCGGACCCAGACAGCTGAAAATCACTATTTGGGCCCTGGGAAGCCTGAAAACGACAGCGGCCCGCCTGACAGCCGAAAATGACGATTCTGCCCCCGACGTCAGAAAATCGCTGTTCTGGCCCGAAACTGCCTGAAACTCGTGATTTTTCAGACAGCCAACCAGAAATCGCAGTTTCGGACCCAGACAGCTGAAAATCACTATTTGGGCCCTGGGAAGCCTGAAAATGACAGCGACCCGCCTGACAGCCAAAAATGACGATTCTGCCCCCGACGTCCGAAAATCGCTGTTCTGGCCCGAAACCGCCCGAAACTCGTGATTTTTCGGACAGCCAACCAGAAATCGCAGTTTCGGACCCAGACTGCTGAAAATCACTATTTGGGCCCCGGACAGCCTGAAAACGACAGCGACCCGCCTGACAGCCGAAAATGACGATTCTGCCCCCGACGTCCGAAAATCGCTGTTCTGGCCCGAAACTGCCTGAAACTCGTGATTTTTCGGACAGCCAACCAGAAATCGCAGTTTCGGACCCAGACAGCTGAAAATCACTATTTGGGCCCTGGGAAGCCTGAAAACGACAGCGGCCCGCCTGACAGCCGAAAATGACGATTCTGCCCCCGACGTCAGAAAATCGCTGTTCTGGCCCGAAACTGCCTGAAACTCGTGATTTTTCAGACAGCCAACCAGAAATCGCAGTTTCGGACCCAGACTGCTGAAAATCACTATTTGGGCCCCGGACAGCCTGAAAACGACAGCGACCCGCCTGACAGCCGAAAATGACGATTCTGCCCCCGACGTCCGAAAATCGCTGTTCTGGCCCGAAACTGCCTGAAACTCGTGATTTTTCGGACAGCCAACCAGAAATCGCAGTTTCGGACCCAGACAGCTGAAAATCACTATTTGGGCCCTGGGAAGCCTGAAAATGACAGCGACCCGCCTGACAGCCAAAAATGACGATTCTGCCCCCGACGTCCGAAAATCGCTGTTCTGGCCCGAAACTGCCTGAAACTCGTGATTTTTCGGACAGCCAACCAGAAATCGCAGTTTCGGACCCAGACAGCTGAAAATCACTATTTGGGCCCTGGGAAGCCTGAAAACGACAGCGGCCCGCCTGACAGCCGAAAATGACGATTCTGCCCCCGACGTCAGAAAATCGCTGTTCTGGCCCGAAACTGCCTGAAACTCGTGATTTTTCGGACAGGCAACCAGAAATCGCAGTTTCGGGCCCAGACTGCTGAAAATCACTATTTGGGCCCCGGACAGCCTGAAAACGACAGCGACCCGCCTGACAGTCAAAAATGACGATTCTGCCCCCGACGTCCGAAAATCGCTGTTCTGGCCCGAAACCGCCCGAAACTCGTGATTTTTCGGACAGCCAACCAGAAATCGCAGTTTCGGACCCAGACTGCTGAAAATCACTATTTGGGCCCCGGACAGCCTGAAAACGACAGCGACCCGCCTGACAGTCAAAAATGACGATTCTGCCCCCGACGTCCGAAAATCGCCGTTCTGGCCCGAAACCGCCCGAAACTCGTGATTTTTCGGACAGGCAACCAGAAATCGCAGTTTCGGGCCCAGACTGCTGAAAATCACTATTTGGGCCCCGGACAGCCTGAAAACGACAGCGACCCGCCGGACAGCCGAAAATGACGATTCTGCCCCCGACGTCCGAAAATCGCTGTTCTGGCCCGAAACTGCCTGAAACTCGTGATTTTTCGGACAGGCAACCAGAAATCGCAGTTTCGGGCCCAGACTGCTGAAAATCACTATTTGGGCCCTGGACAGCCTGAAAACGACAGCGACCCGCCTGACAGTCAAAAATGACGATTCTGCCCCGACGTCCGGAAATCGCTGTTCTGGCCCGAAACCGCCCGAAACTCGTGATTTTTCGGACAGCCAACCAGAAATCGCAGTTTCGGACCCAGACTGCTGAAAATCACTATTTGGGCCCCGGACAGCCTGAAAACGACAGCGACCCGCCTGACAGCCGAAAATGACGATTCTGCCCCCGACGTCCGAAAATCGCTGTTCTGGCCCGAAACTGCCTGAAACTCGTGATTTTTCGGACAGCCAACCAGAAATCGCAGTTTCGGACCCAGACAGCTGAAAATCACTATTTGGGCCCAGGGAAGCCTGAAAATGACAGCGACCCGCCTGACAGCCAAAAATGACGATTCTGCCCCCGACGTCCGAAAATCGCTGTTCTGGCCTGAAACCGCCCGAAACTCGTGATTTTTCGGACAGCCAACCAGAAATCGCAGTTTCGGACCCAGACAGCTGAAAATCACTATTTGGGCCCAGGGAAGCCTGAAAATGACAGCGACCCGCCTGACAGCCAAAAATGACGATTCTGCCCCCGACGTCCGAAAATCGCTGTTCTGGCCTGAAACCGCCCGAAACTCGTGATTTTTCGGACAGCCAACCAGAAATCGCAGTTTCGGACCCAGACAGCTGAAAATCACTATTTGGGCCCTGGGAAGCCTGAAAATGACAGCGACCCGCCTGACAGCCAAAAATGACGATTCTGCCCCCGACGTCCGAAAATCGCTGTTCTGGCCCGAAACTGCCAGAAACTCGTGATTTTTCGGACAGCCAACCAGAAATCGTAGTTTCGGGCCCAGACTGCTGAAAATCACTATTTGGGCCCCGGACAGCCTGAAAACGACAGCGACCCGCCGGACAGCCGAAAATGACGATTCTGCCCCCGACGTCCGAAAATCGCTGTTCTGGCCCGAAACTGCCTGAAACTCGTGATTTTTCGGACAGGCAACCAGAAATCGCAGTTTCGGGCCCAGACTGCTGAAAATCACTATTTGGGCCCTGGACAGCCTGAAAACGACAGCGACCCGCCTGACAGTCAAAAATGACGATTCTGCCCCCGACGACCGGAAATCGCTGTTCTGGCCCGAAACCGCCCGAAACTCGTGATTTTTCGGACAGCCAACCAGAAATCGCAGTTTCGGACCCAGACTGCTGAAAATCACTATTTGGGCCCCGGACAGCCTGAAAACAACAGCGACCCGCCTGACAGCCGAAAATGACGATTCTGCCCCCGACGTCCGAAAATCGCTGTTCTGGCCCGAAACTGCCTGAAACTCGTGATTTTTCGGACAGCCAACCAGAAATCGCAGTTTCGGACCCAGACAGCTGAAAATCACTATTTGGGCCCTGGGAAGCCTGAAAACGACAGCGGCCCGCCTGACAGCCGAAAATGACGATTCTGCCCCCGACGTCAGAAAATCGCTGTTCTGGCCCGAAACTGCCTGAAACTCGTGATTTTTCAGACAGCCAACCAGAAATCGCAGTTTCGGACCCAGACAGCTGAAAATCACTATTTGGGCCCCGGACAGCCTGAAAACGACAGCGACCCGCCTGACAGCCGAAAATGACGATTCTGCCCCCGACGTCCGACGCACTCTGATATGTGCCGAAACTGCCTGAAACTCGTGATTTTTCGGACAGCCAACCAGAAATCGCAGTTTCGGGCCCAGACTGCTGAAAATCACTATTTGGGCCTTGGACAGCCTGAAAACGACAGCGACCCGCCTGACAGTCAAAAATGACGATTCTGCCCCCGACGTCCGGAAATCGCTGTTCTGGCCCGAAACCGCCCGAAACTCGTGATTTTTCGGACAGCCAACCAGAAATCGCAGTTTCGGACCCAGACAGCTGAAAATCACTATTTGGGCCCCGGACAGCCTGAAAACGACAGCGACCCGCCTGACAGCCGAAAATGACGATTCTGCCCCCGACGTCCGAAAATCGCTGTTCTGGCCCGAAACTGCCTGAAACTCGTGATTTTTCAGACAGCCAACCAGAAATCGCAGTTTCGGACCCAGACAGCTGAAAATCACTATTTGGGCCCAGGGAAGCCAGAAAATGACAGCGACCCGCCTGACAGCCAAAAATGACGATTCTGCCCCCGACGTCCGAAAATCGCTGTTCTGGCCTGAAACCGCCCGAAACTCGTGATTTTTCGGACAGCCAACCAGAAATCGCAGTTTCGGACCCAGACAGCTGAAAATCACTATTTGGGCCCAGGGAAGCCTGAAAATGACAGCGACCCGCCTGACAGCCAAAAATGACGATTCTGCCCCCGACGTCCGAAAATCGCTGTTCTGGCCTGAAACCGCCCGAAACTCGTGATTTTTCGGACAGCCAACCAGAAATCGCAGTTTCGGACCCAGACAGCTGAAAATCACTATTTGGGCCCTGGGAAGCCTGAAAATGACAGCGACCCGCCTGACAGCCGAAAATGACGATTCTGCCCCCGACGTCCGAAAATCGCTGTTCTGGCCCGAAACTGCCAGAAACTCGTGATTTTTCGGACAGCCAACCAGAAATCGTAGTTTCGGGCCCAGACTGCTGAAAATCACTATTTGGGCCCCGGACAGCCTGAAAACGACAGCGACCCGCCGGACAGCCGAAAATGACGATTCTGCCCCCGACGTCCGAAAATCGCTGTTCTGGCCCGAAACTGCCTGAAACTCGTGATTTTTCGGACAGGCAACCAGAAATCGCAGTTTCGGGCCCAGACTGCTGAAAATCACTATTTGGGCCCCGGACAGCCTGAAAACGACAGCGACCCGCCTGACAGTCAAAAATGACGATTCTGCCCCCGACGTCCGGAAATCGCTGTTCTGGCCCGAAACCGCCCGAAACTCGTGATTTTTCGGACAGCCAACCAGAAATCGCAGTTTCGGACCCAGACTGCTGAAAATCACTATTTGGGCCCCGGACAGCCTGAAAACGACAGCGACCCGCCTGACAGCCGAAAATGACGATTCTGCCCCCGACGTCCGAAAATCGCTGTTCTGGCCCGAAACTGCCTGAAACTCGTGATTTTTCGGACAGCCAACCAGAAATCGCAGTTTCGGACCCAGACAGCTGAAAATCACTATTTGGGCCCTGGGAAGCCTGAAAACGACAGCGGCCCGCCTGACAGCCGAAAATGACGATTCTGCCCCCGACGTCAGAAAATCGCTGTTCTGGCCCGAAACTGCCTGAAACTCGTGATTTTTCAGACAGCCAACCAGAAATCGCAGTTTCGGACCCAGACAGCTGAAAATCACTATTTGGGCCCTGGGAAGCCTGAAAATGACAGCGACCCGCCTGACAGCCAAAAATGACGATTCTGCCCCCGACGTCCGAAAATCGCTGTTCTGGCCCGAAACCGCCCGAAACTCGTGATTTTTCGGACAGCCAACCAGAAATCGCAGTTTCGGACCCAGACAGCTGAAAATCACTATTTGGGCCCCGGACAGCCTGAAAACGACAGCGACCCGCCTGACAGCCGAAAATGACGATTCTGCCCCCGACGTCCGAAAATCGCTGTTCTGGCCCGAAACTGCCTGAAACTCGTGATTTTTCGGACAGCCAACCAGAAATCGCAGTTTCGGACCCAGACAGCTGAAAATCACTATTTGGGCCCTGGGAAGCCTGAAAACGACAGCGGCCCGCCTGACAGCCGAAAATGACGATTCTGCCCCCGACGTCAGAAAATCGCTGTTCTGGCCCGAAACTGCCTGAAACTCGTGATTTTTCAGACAGCCAACCAGAAATCGCAGTTTCGGACCCAGACTGCTGAAAATCACTATTTGGGCCCCGGACAGCCTGAAAACGACAGCGACCCGCCTGACAGCCGAAAATGACGATTCTGCCCCCGACGTCCGAAAATCGCTGTTCTGGCCCGAAACTGCCTGAAACTCGTGATTTTTCGGACAGCCAACCAGAAATCGCAGTTTCGGACCCAGACAGCTGAAAATCACTATTTGGGCCCTGGGAAGCCTGAAAATGACAGCGACCCGCCTGACAGCCAAAAATGACGATTCTGCCCCCGACGTCCGAAAATCGCTGTTCTGGCCTGAAACCGCCCGAAACTCGTGATTTTTCGGACAGCCAACCAGAAATCGCAGTTTCGGACCCAGACAGCTGAAAATCACTATTTGGGCCCTGGGAAGCCTGAAAATGACAGCGACCCGCCTGACAGCCAAAAATGACGATTCTGCCCCCGACGTCCGAAAATCGCTGTTCTGGCCCGAAACTGCCAGAAACTCGTGATTTTTCGGACAGCCAACCAGAAATCGCAGTTTCGGACCCAGACTGCTGAAAATCACTATTTGGGCCCCGGACAGCCTGAAAACGACAGCGACCCGCCTGACAGTCAAAAATGACGATTCTGCCCCCGACGTCCGAAAATCGCTGTTCTGGCCCGAAACCGCCCGAAACTCGTGATTTTTCGGACAGCCAACCAGAAATCGCAGTTTCGGACCCAGACTGCTGAAAATCACTATTTGGGCCCCGGACAGCCTGAAAACGACAGCGACCCGCCTGACAGCCGAAAATGACGATTCTGCCCCCGACGTCAGAAAATCGCTGTTCTGGCCCGAAACTGCCTGAAACTCGTGATTTTTCGGACAGCCAACCAGAAATCGCAGTTTCGGACCCAGACAGCTGAAAATCACTATTTGGGCCCTGGACAGCCTGAAAACGACAGCGACCCGCCTGATAGTCAAAAATGACGATTCTGCCCCCGACGTCCGGAAATCGCTGTTCTGGCCCGAAACCGCCCGAAACTCGTGATTTTTCGGACAGCCAACCAGAAATCGCAGTTTCGGACCCAGACTGCTGAAAATCACTATTTGGGCCCCGGACAGCCTGAAAACGACAGCGACCCGCCTGACAGCCGAAAATGACGATTCTGCCCCCGACGTCAGAAAATCGCTGTTCTGGCCCGAAACTGCCAGAAACTCGTGATTTTTCGGACAGCCAACCAGAAATCGTAGTTTCGGGCCCAGACTGCTGAAAATCACTATTTGGGCCCCGGACAGCCTGAAAACGACAGCGACCCGCCGGACAGCCGAAAATGACGATTCTGCCCCCGACGTCCGAAAATCGCTGTTCTGGCCCGAAACTGCCTGAAACTCGTGATTTTTCAGACAGGCAACCAGAAATCGCAGTTTCGGGCCCAGACTGCTGAAAATCACTATTTGGGCCCCGGACAGCCTGAAAACGACAGCGACCCGCCTGACAGTCAAAAATGACGATTCTGCCCCCGACGTCCGGAAATCGCTGTTCTGGCCCGAAACCGCCCGAAACTCGTGATTTTTCGGACAGCCAACCAGAAATCGCAGTTTCGGACCCAGACTGCTGAAAATCACTATTTGGGCCCCGGACAGCCTGAAAACGACAGCGACCCGCCTGACAGCCGAAAATGACGATTCTGCCCCCGACGTCCGAAAATCGCTGTTCTGGCCCGAAACTGCCTGAAACTCGTGATTTTTCGGACAGCCAACCAGAAATCGCAGTTTCGGACCCAGACAGCTGAAAATCACTATTTGGGACCTGGGAAGCCTGAAAACGACAGCGGCCCGCCTGACAGCCGAAAATGACGATTCTGCCCCCGACGTCAGAAAATCGCTGTTCTGGCCCGAAACTGCCTGAAACTCGTGATTTTTCAGACAGCCAACCAGAAATCGCAGTTTCGGACCCAGACAGCTGAAAATCACTATTTGGGCCCTGGGAAGCCTGAAAATGACAGCGACCCGCCTGACAGCCAAAAATGACGATTCTGCCCCCGACGTCCGAAAATCGCTGTTCTGGCCCGAAACCGCCCGAAACTCGTGATTTTTCGGACAGCCAACCAGAAATCGCAGTTTCGGACCCAGACTGCTGAAAATCACTATTTGGGCCCCGGACAGCCTGAAAACGACAGCGACCCGCCTGACAGCCGAAAATGACGATTCTGCCCCCGACGTCCGAAAATCGCTGTTCTGGCCCGAAACTGCCTGAAACTCGTGATTTTTCGGACAGCCAACCAGAAATCGCAGTTTCAGACCCAGACAGCTGAAAATCACTATTTGGGCCCTGGGAAGCCTGAAAACGACAGCGGCCCGCCTGACAGCCGAAAATGACGATTCTGCCCCCGACGTCAGAAAATCGCTGTTCTGGCCCGAAACTGCCTGAAACTCGTGATTTTTCAGACAGCCAACCAGAAATCGCAGTTTCAGACCCAGACTGCTGAAAATCACTATTTGGGCCCCGGACAGCCTGAAAACGACAGCGACCCGCCTGACAGCCGAAAATGACGATTCTGCCCCCGACGTCCGAAAATCGCTGTTCTGGCCCGAAACTGCCTGAAACTCGTGATTTTTCGGACAGCCAACCAGAAATCGCAGTTTCGGACCCAGACAGCTGAAAATCACTATTTGGGCCCTGGGAAGCCTGAAAATGACAGCGACCCGCCTGACAGCCAAAAATGACGATTCTGCCCCCGACGTCCGAAAATCGCTGTTCTGGCCTGAAACCGCCCGAAACTCGTGATTTTTCGGACAGCCAACCAGAAATCGCAGTTTCGGACCCAGACAGCTGAAAATCACTATTTGGGCCCTGGGAAGCCTGAAAATGACAGCGACCCGCCTGACAGCCAAAAATGACGATTCTGCCCCCGACGTCCGAAAATCGCTGTTCTGGCCCGAAACTGCCAGAAACTCGTGATTTTTCGGACAGCCAACCAGAAATCGCAGTTTCGGACCCAGACTGCTGAAAATCACTATTTGGGCCCCGGACAGCCTGAAAACGACAGCGACCCGCCTGACAGTCAAAAATGACGATTCTGCCCCCGACGTCCGAAAATCGCTGTTCTGGCCCGAAACCGCCCGAAACTCGTGATTTTTCGGACAGCCAACCAGAAATCGCAGTTTCGGACCCAGACTGCTGAAAATCACTATTTGGGCCCCCGACAGCCTGAAAACGACAGCGACCCGCCTGACAGCCGAAAATGACGATTCTGCCCCCGACGTCAGAAAATCGCTGTTCTGGCCCGAAACTGCCTGAAACTCGTGATTTTTCGGACAGCCAACCAGAAATCGCAGTTTCGGACCCAGACAGCTGAAAATCACTATTTGGGCCCTGGGAAGCCTGAAAATGACAGCGACCCGCCTGACAGCCAAAAATGACGATTCTGCCCCCGACGTCCGAAAATCGCTGTTCTGGACCGAAACTGCCAGAAACTCGTGATTTTTCGGACAGCCAACCAGAAATCGCAGTTTCGGACCCAGACTGCTGAAAATCACTATTTGGGCCCCGGACAGCCTGAAAACGACACCGACCCGCCTGACAGTCAAAAATGACGATTCTGCCCCCGACGTCTGAAAATCGCTGTTCTGGCCTGAAACCGCCCGAAACTCGTGATTTTTCGGACAGGCAACCAGAAATCGCAGTTTCGGACCCAGACTGCTGAAAATCACTATTTGGGCCCCGGACAGCCTGAAAACGAGAGCGACCCGCCTGACAGCCGAAAATGACGATTCTGCCCCCGACGTCCGAAAATCGCTGTTCTGGCCCGAAACTGCCTGAAACTCGTGATTTTTCGGACAGCCAACCAGAAATCGCAGTTTCGGACTCAGACTGCTGAAAATCACTATTTGGGCCCTGGGAAGCCTGAAAATGACAGCGACCCGCCTGACAGCCAAAAATGACGATTCTGCCCCCGACGTCCGAAAATCGCTGTTCTGGCCCGAAACTGCCAGAAACTCGTGATTTTTCGGACAGCCAACCAGAAATCGCAGTTTCGGACCCAGACTGCTGAAAATCACTATTTGGGCCCCCGACAGCCTGAAAACGACAGCGACCCGCCTGACAGCCGAAAATGACGATTCTGCCCCCGACGTCAGAAAATCGCTGTTCTGGCCCGAAACTGCCTGAAACTCGTGATTTTTCGGACAGCCAACCAGAAATCGCAGTTTCGGACCCAGACAGCTGAAAATCACTATTTGGGCCCTGGGAAGCCTGAAAATGACAGCGACCCGCCTGACAGCCAAAAATGACGATTCTGCCCCCGACGTCCGAAAATCGCTGTTCTGGACCGAAACTGCCAGAAACTCGTGATTTTTCGGACAGCCAACCAGAAATCGCAGTTTCGGACCCAGACTGCTGAAAATCACTATTTGGGCCCCGGACAGCCTGAAAACGACACCGACCCGCCTGACAGTCAAAAATGACGATTCTGCCCCCGACGTCTGAAAATCGCTGTTCTGGCCTGAAACCGCCCGAAACTCGTGATTTTTCGGACAGGCAACCAGAAATCGCAGTTTCGGACCCAGACTGCTGAAAATCACTATTTGGGCCCCGGACAGCCTGAAAACGACAGCGACCCGCCTGACAGCCGAAAATGACGATTCTGCCCCCGACGTCCGAAAATCGCTGTTCTGGCCCGAAACTGCCTGAAACTCGTGATTTTTCGGACAGCCAACCAGAAATCGCAGTTTCGGACTCAGACTGCTGAAAATCACTATTTGGGCCCTGGGAAGCCTGAAAATGACAGCGACCCGCCTGACCAGCCAAAAATGACGATTCTGCCCCCGACGTCCGAAAATCGCTGTTCTGGACCGAAACTGCCAGAAACTCGTGATTTTTCGGACAGCCAACCAGAAATCGCAGTTTCGGACCCAGACTGCTGAAAATCACTATTTGGGGCCCCGGACAGCCTGAAAACGACACCGACCCGCCTGACAGTCAAAAATGACGATTCTGCCCCCGACGTCTGAAAATCGCTGTTCTGGCCTGAAACCGCCCGAAACTCGTGATTTTTCGGACAGGCAACCAGAAATCGCAGTTTCGGACCCAGACTGCTGAAAATCACTATTTGGGCCCCGGACAGCCTGAAAACGAGAGCGACCCGCCTGACAGCCGAAAATGACGATTCTGCCCCCGACGTCCGAAAATCGCTGTTCTGGCCCGAAACTGCCTGAAACTCGTGATTTTTCGGACAGCCAACCAGAAATCGCAGTTTCGGACTCAGACTGCTGAAAATCACTATTTGGGCCCTGGGAAGCCTGAAAATGACAGCGACCCGCCTGACAGCCAAAAATGACGATTCTGCCCCCGACGTCCGAAAATCGCTGTTCTGGCCCGAAACTGCCAGAAACTCGTGATTTTTCGGACAGCCAACCAGAAATCGCAGTTTCGGACCCAGACTGCTGAAAATCACTATTTGGGCCCCCGACAGCCTGAAAACGACAGCGACCCGCCTGACAGCCGAAAATGACGATTCTGCCCCCGACGTCAGAAAATCGCTGTTCTGGCCCGAAACTGCCTGAAACTCGTGATTTTCGGACAGCCAACCAGAAATCGCAGTTTCGGACCCAGACAGCTGAAAATCACTATTTGGGCCCTGGGAAGCCTGAAAATGACAGCGACCCGCCTGACAGCCAAAAATGACGATTCTGCCCCCGACGTCCGAAAATCGCTGTTCTGGACCGAAACTGCCAGAAACTCGTGATTTTTCGGACAGCCAACCAGAAATCGCAGTTTCGGACCCAGACTGCTGAAAATCACTATTTGGGCCCCGGACAGCCTGAAAACGACACCGACCCGCCTGACAGTCAAAAATGACGATTCTGCCCCCGACGTCTGAAAATCGCTGTTCTGGCCTGAAACCGCCCGAAACTCGTGATTTTTCGGACAGGCAACCAGAAATCGCAGTTTCGGACCCAGACTGCTGAAAATCACTATTTGGGCCCCGGACAGCCTGAAAACGACAGCGACCCGCCTGACAGCCGAAAATGACGATTCTGCCCCCGACGTCCGAAAATCGCTGTTCTGGCCCGAAACTGCCTGAAACTCGTGATTTTTCGGACAGCCAACCAGAAATCGCAGTTTCGGACTCAGACTGCTGAAAATCACTATTTGGGCCCTGGGAAGCCTGAAAATGACAGCGACCCGCCTGACAGCCAAAAATGACGATTCTGCCCCCGACGTCCGAAAATCGCTGTTCTGGCCCGAAACTGCCAGAAACTCGTGATTTTTCGGACAGCCAACCAGAAATCGCAGTTTCGGACCCAGACAGCTGAAAATCACTATTTGGGCCCTGGGAAGCCTGAAAATGACAGCGACCCGCCTGACAGCCGAAAATGACGATTCTGCCCCCGACGTCCGAAAATCGCTGTTCTGGCCCGAAACCGCCCGAAACTCGTGATTTTTCGGACAGCCAACCAGAAATCGCAGTTTCGGACCCAGACAGCTGAAAATCACTATTTGGGCCCTGGGAAGCCTGAAAATGACAGCGACCCGCCTGACAGCCAAAAATGACGATTCTGCCCCCGACGTCCGAAAATCGCTGTTCTGGCCCGAAATTGCCAGAAACTCGTGATTTTTCGGACAGCCAACCAGAAATCGCAGTTTCGGACCCAGACAGCTGAAAATCACTATTTGGGCCCTGGGAAGCCTGAAAATGACAGCGACCCGCCTGACAGCCAAAAATGACGATTCTGCCCCCACGCACTCTGATATGTGGTTCTGGCCCGAAACTGCCAGAAACTCGTGATTTTTCGGACAGCCAACCAGAAATCGCAGTTTCGGACCCAGACTGCTGAAAATCACTATTTGGGCCCCGGACAGCCTGAAAACGACACCGACCCGCCTGACAGTCAAAAATGACGATTCTGCCCCCGACGTCTGAAAATCGCTGTTCTGGCCTGAAACCGCCCGAAACTCGTGATTTTTCGGACAGGCAACCAGAAATCGCAGTTTCGGACCCAGACTGCTGAAAATCACTATTTGGGCCCCGGACAGCCTGAAAACGACAGCGACCCGCCTGACAGCCGAAAATGACGATTCTGCCCCCGACGTCCGAAAATTGCTGTTCTGGCCCGAAACTGCCTGAAACTCGTGATTTTTCGGACAGCCAACCAGAAATCGCAGTTTCGGACTCAGACTGCTGAAAATCACTATTTGGGCCCTGGGAAGCCTGAAAATGACAGCGACCCGCCTGACAGCCAAAAATGACGATTCTGCCCCCGACGTCCGAAAATCGCTGTTCTGGCCCGAAACTGCCAGAAACTCGTGATTTTTCGGACAGCCAACCAGAAATCGCAGTTTCGGACCCAGACAGCTGAAAATCACTATTTGGGCCCTGGGAAGCCTGAAAATGACAGCGACCCGCCTGACAGCCGAAAATGACGATTCTGCCCCCGACGTCCGAAAATCGCTGTTCTGGCCCGAAACCGCCCGAAACTCGTGATTTTTCGGACAGCCAACCAGAAATCGCAGTTTCGGACCCAGACAGCTGAAAATCACTATTTGGGCCCTGGGAAGCCTGAAAATGACAGCGACCCGCCTGACAGCCAAAAATGACGATTCTGCCCCCGACGTCCGAAAATCGCTGTTCTGGCCCGAAATTGCCAGAAACTCGTGATTTTTCGGACAGCCAACCAGAAATCGCAGTTTCGGACCCAGACAGCTGAAAATCACTATTTGGGCCCTGGGAAGCCTGAAAATGACAGCGACCCGCCTGACAGCCAAAAATGACGATTCTGCCCCCGACGTCCGAAAATCGCTGTTCTGGCCCGAAACTGCCAGAAACTCGTGATTTTTCGGACAGCCAACCAGAAATCGCAGTTTCAGACCCAGACTGCTGAAAATCACTATTTGGGCCCCGGACAGCCTGAAAACGACAGCGACCCGCCTGACAGTCAAAAATGACGATTCTGCCCCCGACGTCCGAAAATCGCTGTTCTGGCCCGAAACCGCCCGAAACTCGTGATTTTTCGGACAGCCAACCAGAAATCGCAGTTTCGGACCCAGACTGCTGAAAATCACTATTTGGGCCCCGGACAGCCTGAAAACGACAGCGACCCGCCTGACAGCCGAAAATGACGATTCTGCCCCCGACGTCAGAAAATCGCTGTTCTGGCCCGAAACTGCCTGAAACTCGTGATTTTTCGGACAGCCAACCAGAAATCGCAGTTTCGGACCCAGACAGCTGAAAATCACTATTTGGGCCCTGGGAAGCCTGAAAATGACAGCGACCCGCCTGACAGCCAAAAATGACGATTCTGCCCCCGACGTCCGAAAATCGCTGTTCTGGCCCGAAACTGCCTGAAACTCGTGATTTTTCGGACAGCCAACCAGAAATCGCAGTTTCGGACCCAGACTGCTGAAAATCACTATTTGGGCCCCGGACAGCCTGAAAACGACACCGACCCGCCTGACAGTCAAAAATGACGATTCTGCCCCCGACGTCTGAAAATCGCTGTTCTGGCCTGAAACCGCCCGAAACTCGTGATTTTTCGGACAGCCAACCAGAAATCGCAGTTTCGGACCCAGACTGCTGAAAATCACTATTTGGGCCCCGGACTGCCTGAAAACGACAGCGACCCGCCTGACAGCCGAAAATGACGATTCTGCCCCCGACGTCCGAAAATTGCTGTTCTGGCCCGAAACTGCCTGAAACTCGTGATTTTTCAGACAGGCAACCAGAAATCGCAGTTTCGGACCCAGACTGCTGAAAATCACTATTTGGGCCCCCGACAGCCTGAAAACGACAGCGACCCGCCTGACAGTCAAAAATGACGATTCTGCCCCCGACGTCCGGAAATCGCTGTTCTGGCCCGAAACCGCCCGAAACTCGTGATTTTTCAGACAGCCAACCAGAAATCGCAGTTTCGGACCCAGACTGCTGAAAATCACTATTTGGGCCCCGGACAGCCTGAAAACGACAGCGACCCGCCTGACAGCCGAAAATGACGATTCTGCCCCCGACGTCCGAAAATCGCTGTTCTGGCCCGAAACTGCCCGAAACTCGTGATTTTTCAGACAGGCAACCAGAAATCGCAGTTTCGGACCCAGACTGCTGAAAATCACTATTTGGGCCCCCGACAGCCTGAAAACGACAGCGACCCGCCTGACAGTCAAAAATGACGATTCTGCCCCCGACGTCCGGAAATCGCTGTTCTGGCCCGAAACCGCCCGAAACTCGTGATTTTTCAGACAGCCAACCAGAAATCGCAGTTTCGGACCCAGACTGCTGAAAATCACTATTTGGGCCCCGGACAGCCTGAAAACGACAGCGACCCGCCTGACAGCCGAAAATGACGATTCTGCCCCCGACGTCCGAAAATCGCTGTTCTGGCCCGAAACTGCCCGAAACTCGTGATTTTTCAGACAGGCAACCAGAAATCGCAGTTTCGGACCCAGACTGCTGAAAATCACTATTTGGGCCCCGGACAGCCTGAAAACGACAGCGACCCGCCTGACAGCCGAAAATGACGATTCTGCCCCCGACGTCCGAAAATCGCTGTTCTGGCCCGAAACTGCCCGAAACTCGTGATTTTTCAGACAGGCAACCAGAAATCGCAGTTTCGGACCCAGACTGCTGAAAATCACTATTTGGGCCCCCGACAGCCTGAAAACGACAGCGACCCGCCTGACAGTCAAAAATGACGATTCTGCCCCCGACGTCCGGAAATCGCTGTTCTGGCCCGAAACCGCCCGAAACTCGTGATTTTTCAGACAGCCAACCAGAAATCGCAGTTTCGGACCCAGACTGCTGAAAATCACTATTTGGGCCCCGGACAGCCTGAAAACGACAGCGACCCGCCTGACAGCCGAAAATGACGATTCTGCCCCCGACGTCCGAAAATCGCTGTTCTGGCCCGAAACCGCCCGAAACTCGTGATTTTTCGGACAGCCAACCAGAAATCGCAGTTTCGGACCCAGACTGCTGAAAATCACTATTTGGGCCCCGGACAGCCTGAAAACGACAGCGACCCGCCTGACAGCCGAAAATGACGATTCTGCCCCCGACGTCCGAAAATCGCTGTTCTGGCCCGAAACTGCCTGAAACTCGTGATTTTTCGGACAACCAACCAGAAATCGCAGTTTCGGACTCAGACTGCTGAAAATCACTATTTGGGCCCTGGGAAGCCTGAAAATGACAGCGACCCGCCTGACAGCCAAAAATGACGATTCTGCCCCCGACGTCCGAAAATCGCTGTTCTGGCCCGAAACTGCCAGAAACTCGTGATTTTTCGGACAGCCAACCAGAAATCGCAGTTTCGGACCCAGACTGCTGAAAATCACTATTTGGGCCCCGGACAGCCTGAAAACGACAGCGACCCGCCTGACAGCCGAAAATGACGATTCTGCCCCCGACGTCCGAAAATCGCTGTTCTGGCCCGAAACTGCCTGAAACTCGTGATTTTTCGGACAACCAACCAGAAATCGCAGTTTCGGACTCAGACTGCTGAAAATCACTATTTGGGCCCTGGGAAGCCTGAAAATGACAGCGACCCGCCTGACAGCCAAAAATGACGATTCTGCCCCCGACGTCCGAAAATCGCTGTTCTGGCCCGAAACTGCCAGAAACTCGTGATTTTTCGGACAGCCAACCAGAAATCGCAGTTTCGGACCCAGACTGCTGAAAATCACTATTTGGGCCCCGGACAGCCTGAAAACGACAGCGACCCGCCTGACAGTCAAAAATGACGATTCTGCCCCCGACGTCCGAAAATCGCTGTTCTGGCCCGAAACCGCCCGAAACTCGTGATTTTTCGGACAGCCAACCAGAAATCGCTGTTTCGGACCCAGACTGCTGAAAATCACTATTTGGGCCCCGGACAGCCTGAAAACGACAGCGACCCGCCTGACAGCCGAAAATGACGATTCTGCCCCCGACGTCAGAAAATCGCTGTTCTGGCCCGAAACTGCCTGAAACTCGTGATTTTTCGGACAGCCAACCAGAAATCGCAGTTTCGGACCCAGACAGCTGAAAATCACTATTTGGGCCCTGGGAAGCCTGAAAATGACAGCGACCCGCCTGACAGCCAAAAATGACGATTCTGCCCCCGACGTCCGAAAATCGCTGTTCTGGCCCGAAACTGCCTGAAACTCGTGATTTTTCGGACAGCCAACCAGAAATCGCAGTTTCGGACCCAGACTGCTGAAAATCACTATTTGGGCCCCGGACAGCCTGAAAACGACACCGACCCGCCTGACAGTCAAAAATGACGATTCTGCCCCCGACGTCTGAAAATCGCTGTTCTGGCCTGAAACCGCCCGAAACTCGTGATTTTTCGGACAGCCAACCAGAAATCGCAGTTTCGGACCCAGACTGCTGAAAATCACTATTTGGGCCCCGGACTGCCTGAAAACGACAGCGACCCGCCTGACAGCCGAAAATGACGATTCTGCCCCCGACGTCCGAAAATTGCTGTTCTGGCCCGAAACTGCCTGAAACTCGTGATTTTTCAGACAGGCAACCAGAAATCGCAGTTTCGGACCCAGACTGCTGAAAATCACTATTTGGGCCCCCGACAGCCTGAAAACGACAGCGACCCGCCTGACAGTCAAAAATGACGATTCTGCCCCCGACGTCCGGAAATCGCTGTTCTGGCCCGAAACCGCCCGAAACTCGTGATTTTTCAGACAGCCAACCAGAAATCGCAGTTTCGGACCCAGACTGCTGAAAATCACTATTTGGGCCCCGGACAGCCTGAAAACGACAGCGACCCGCCTGACAGCCGAAAATGACGATTCTGCCCCCGACGTCCGAAAATCGCTGTTCTGGCCCGAAACTGCCCGAAACTCGTGATTTTTCAGACAGGCAACCAGAAATCGCAGTTTCGGACCCAGACTGCTGAAAATCACTATTTGGGCCCCCGACAGCCTGAAAACGACAGCGACCCGCCTGACAGTCAAAAATGACGATTCTGCCCCCGACGTCCGGAAATCGCTGTTCTGGCCCGAAACCGCCCGAAACTCGTGATTTTTCAGACAGCCAACCAGAAATCGCAGTTTCGGACCCAGACTGCTGAAAATCACTATTTGGGCCCCGGACAGCCTGAAAACGACAGCGACCCGCCTGACAGCCGAAAATGACGATTCTGCCCCCGACGTCCGAAAATCGCTGTTCTGGCCCGAAACTGCCTGAAACTCGTGATTTTTCGGACAACCAACCAGAAATCGCAGTTTCGGACTCAGACTGCTGAAAATCACTATTTGGGCCCTGGGAAGCCTGAAAATGACAGCGACCCGCCTGACAGCCAAAAATGACGATTCTGCCCCCGACGTCCGAAAATCGCTGTTCTGGCCCGAAACTGCCAGAAACTCGTGATTTTTCGGACAGCCAACCAGAAATCGCAGTTTCGGACCCAGACTGCTGAAAATCACTATTTGGGCCCCGGACAGCCTGAAAACGACAGCGACCCGCCTGACAGCCGAAAATGACGATTCTGCCCCCGACGTCCGAAAATCGCTGTTCTGGCCCGAAACTGCCTGAAACTCGTGATTTTTCGGACAACCAACCAGAAATCGCAGTTTCGGACTCAGACTGCTGAAAATCACTATTTGGGCCCTGGGAAGCCTGAAAATGACAGCGACCCGCCTGACAGCCAAAAATGACGATTCTGCCCCCGACGTCCGAAAATCGCTGTTCTGGCCCGAAACTGCCAGAAACTCGTGATTTTTCGGACAGCCAACCAGAAATCGCAGTTTCGGACCCAGACTGCTGAAAATCACTATTTGGGCCCCGGACAGCCTGAAAACGACAGCGACCCGCCTGACAGTCAAAAATGACGATTCTGCCCCCGACGTCCGAAAATCGCTGTTCTGGCCCGAAACCGCCCGAAACTCGTGATTTTTCGGACAGCCAACCAGAAATCGCTGTTTCGGACCCAGACTACTGAAAATCACTATTTGGGCCCCGGACAGCCTGAAAACGACAGCGACCCGCCTGACAGCCGAAAATGACGATTCTGCCCCCGACGTCAGAAAATCGCTGTTCTGGCCCGAAACTGCCTGAAACTCGTGATTTTTCGGACAGCCAACCAGAAATCGCAGTTTCGGACCCAGACAGCTGAAAATCACTATTTGGGCCCTGGGAAGCCTGAAAATGACAGCGACCCGCCTGACAGCCAAAAATGACGATTCTGCCCCCGACGTCCGAAAATCGCTGTTCTGGCCCGAAACTGCCTGAAACTCGTGATTTTTCGGACAGCCAACCAGAAATCGCAGTTTCGGACCCAGACTGCTGAAAATCACTATTTGGGCCCCGGACAGCCTGAAAACGACACCGACCCGCCTGACAGTCAAAAATGACGATTCTGCCCCCGACGTCTGAAAATCGCTGTTCTGGCCTGAAACCGCCCGAAACTCGTGATTTTTCGGACAGCCAACCAGAAATCGCAGTTTCGGACCCAGACTGCTGAAAATCACTATTTGGGCCCCGGACTGCCTGAAAACGACAGCGACCCGCCTGACAGTCAAAAATGACGATTCTGCCCCCGACGTCCGAAAATCGCTGTTCTGGCCCGAAACCGCCCGAAACTCGTGATTTTTCGGACAGCCAACCAGAAATCGCAGTTTCGGACCCAGACTGCTGAAAATCACTATTTGGGCCCCGGACAGCCTGAAAACGACAGCGACCCGCCTGACAGCCGAAAATGACGATTCTGCCCCCGACGTCAGAAAATCGCTGTTCTGGCCCGAAACTGCCTGAAACTCGTGATTTTTCGGACAGCCAACCAGAAATCGCAGTTTCGGACTCAGACTGCTGAAAATCACTATTTGGGCCCTGGGAAGCCTGAAAATGACAGCGACCCGCCTGACAGCCAAAAATGACGATTCTGCCCCCGACGTCCGAAAATCGCTGTTCTGGCCCGAAACTGCCAGAAACTCGTGATTTTTCGGACAGCCAACCAGAAATCGCAGTTTCGGACCCAGACAGCTGAAAATCACTATTTGGGCCCTGGGAAGCCTGAAAATGACAGCGACCCGCCTGACAGCCGAAAATGACGATTCTGCCCCCGACGTCCGAAAATCGCTGTTCTGGCCCGAAACCGCCCGAAACTCGTGATTTTTCGGACAGCCAACCAGAAATCGCAGTTTCGGACCCAGACAGCTGAAAATCACTATTTGGGCCCTGGGAAGCCTGAAAATGACAGCGACCCGCCTGACAGCCAAAAATGACGATTTTGCCCCCGACGTCCGAAAATCGCTGTTCTGGCCCGAAACTGCCTGAAACTCGTGATTTTTTGGACAGCCAACCAGAAATCGCAGTTTCGGACCCAGACAGCTGAAAATCACTATTTGGGCCCTGGGAAGCCTGAAAATGACAGCGACCCGCCTGACAGCCAAAAATGACGATTCTGCCCCCGACGTCCGAAAATCGCTGTTCTGGCCCGAAACTGCCAGAAACTCGTGATTTTTCGGACAGCCAACCAGAAATCGCAGTTTCGGACCCAGACTGCTGAAAATCACTATTTGGGCCCCGGACAGCCTGAAAACGACAGCGACCCGCCTGACAGTCAAAAATGACGATTCTGCCCCCGACGTCCGAAAATCGCTGTTCTGGCCCGAAACCGCCCGAAACTCGTGATTTTTCGGACAGCCAACCAGAAATCGCAGTTTCGGACCCAGACTGCTGAAAATCACTATTTGGGCCCCGGACAGCCTGAAAACGACAGCGACCCGCCTGACAGCCGAAAATGACGATTCTGCCCCCGACGTCCGAAAATCGCTGTTCTGGCCCGAAACTGCCCGAAACTCGTGATTTTTCAGACAGGCAACCAGAAATCGCAGTTTCGGACCCAGACTGCTGAAAATCACTATTTGGGCCCCCGACAGCCTGAAAACGACAGCGACCCGCCTGACAGTCAAAAATGACGATTCTGCCCCCGACGTCCGGAAATCGCTGTTCTGGCCCGAAACCGCCCGAAACTCGTGATTTTTCAGACAGCCAACCAGAAATCGCAGTTTCGGACCCAGACTGCTGAAAATCACTATTTGGGCCCCGGACAGCCTGAAAACGACAGCGACCCGCCTGACAGCCGAAAATGACGATTCTGCCCCCGACGTCCGAAAATCGCTGTTCTGGCCCGAAACTGCCCGAAACTCGTGATTTTTCAGACAGGCAACCAGAAATCGCAGTTTCGGACCCAGACTGCTGAAAATCACTATTTGGGCCCCCGACAGCCTGAAAACGACAGCGACCCGCCTGACAGTCAAAAATGACGATTCTGCCCCCGACGTCCGGAAATCGCTGTTCTGGCCCGAAACCGCCCGAAACTCGTGATTTTTCAGACAGCCAACCAGAAATCGCAGTTTCGGACCCAGACTGCTGAAAATCACTATTTGGGCCCCGGACAGCCTGAAAACGACAGCGACCCGCCTGACAGCCGAAAATGACGATTCTGCCCCCGACGTCCGAAAATCGCTGTTCTGGCCCGAAACCGCCCGAAACTCGTGATTTTTCGGACAGCCAACCAGAAATCGCAGTTTCGGACCCAGACTGCTGAAAATCACTATTTGGGCCCCGGACAGCCTGAAAACGACAGCGACCCGCCTGACAGCCGAAAATGACGATTCTGCCCCCGACGTCCGAAAATCGCTGTTCTGGCCCGAAACTGCCAGAAACTCGTGATTTTTCGGACAGGCAACCAGAAATCGCAGTTTCGGACCCAGACTGCTGAAAATCACTATTTGGGCCCCGGACAGCCTGAAAACGACAGCGACCCGCCTGACAGCCGAAAATGACGATTCTGCCCCCGACGTCAGAAAATCGCTGTTCTGGCCCGAAACTGCCTGAAACTCGTGATTTTTCGGACAGCCAACCAGAAATCGCAGTTTCGGACTCAGACTGCTGAAAATCACTATTTGGGCCCTGGGAAGCCTGAAAATGACAGCGACCCGCCTGACAGCCAAAAATGACGATTCTGCCCCCGACGTCCGAAAATCGCTGTTCTGGCCCGAAACTGCCAGAAACTCGTGATTTTTCGGACAGCCAACCAGAAATCGCAGTTTCGGACCCAGACAGCTGAAAATCACTATTTGGGCCCTGGGAAGCCTGAAAATGACAGCGACCCGCCTGACAGCCGAAAATGACGATTCTGCCCCCGACGTCCGAAAATCGCTGTTCTGGCCCGAAACCGCCCGAAACTCGTGATTTTTCGGACAGCCAACCAGAAATCGCAGTTTCGGACCCAGACAGCTGAAAATCACTATTTGGGCCCTGGGAAGCCTGAAAATGACAGCGACCCGCCTGACAGCCAAAAATGACGATTTTGCCCCCGACGTCCGAAAATCGCTGTTCTGGCCCGAAACTGCCTGAAACTCGTGATTTTTTGGACAGCCAACCAGAAATCGCAGTTTCGGACCCAGACAGCTGAAAATCACTATTTGGGCCCTGGGAAGCCTGAAAATGACAGCGACCCGCCTGACAGCCAAAAATGACGATTCTGCCCCCGACGTCCGAAAATCGCTGTTCTGGCCCGAAACTGCCAGAAACTCGTGATTTTTCGGACAGCCAACCAGAAATCGCAGTTTCGGACCCAGACTGCTGAAAATCACTATTTGGGCCCCGGACAGCCTGAAAACGACAGCGACCCGCCTGACAGTCAAAAATGACGATTCTGCCCCCGACGTCCGAAAATCGCTGTTCTGGCCCGAAACCGCCCGAAACTCGTGATTTTTCGGACAGCCAACCAGAAATCGCAGTTTCGGACCCAGACTGCTGAAAATCACTATTTGGGCCCCGGACAGCCTGAAAACGACAGCGACCCGCCTGACAGCCGAAAATGACGATTCTGCCCCCGACGTCAGAAAATCGCTGTTCTGGCCCGAAACTGCCTGAAACTCGTGATTTTTCGGACAGCCAACCAGAAATCGCAGTTTCGGACCCAGACAGCTGAAAATCACTATTTGGGCCCTGGGAAGCCTGAAAATGACAGCGACCCGCCTGACAGCCAAAAATGACGATTCTGCCCCCGACGTCCGAAAATCGCTGTTCTGGCCCGAAACTGCCTGAAACTCGTGATTTTTCGGACAGCCAACCAGAAATCGCAGTTTCGGACCCAGACTGCTGAAAATCACTATTTGGGCCCCGGACAGCCTGAAAACGACACCGACCCGCCTGACAGTCAAAAATGACGATTCTGCCCCCGACGTCTGAAAATCGCTGTTCTGGCCTGAAACCGCCCGAAACTCGTGATTTTTCGGACAGCCAACCAGAAATCGCAGTTTCGGACCCAGACTGCTGAAAATCACTATTTGGGCCCCGGACAGCCTGAAAACGACAGCGACCCGCCTGACAGCCGAAAATGACGATTCTGCCCCCGACGTCCGAAAATTGCTGTTCTGGCCCGAAACTGCCTGAAACTCGTGATTTTTCAGACAGGCAACCAGAAATCGCAGTTTCGGACCCAGACTGCTGAAAATCACTATTTGGGCCCCCGACAGCCTGAAAACGACAGCGACCCGCCTGACAGTCAAAAATGACGATTCTGCCCCCGACGTCCGGAAATCGCTGTTCTGGCCCGAAACCGCCCGAAACTCGTGATTTTTCAGACAGCCAACCAGAAATCGCAGTTTCGGACCCAGACTGCTGAAAATCACTATTTGGGCCCCGGACAGCCTGAAAACGACAGCGACCCGCCTGACAGCCGAAAATGACGATTCTGCCCCCGACGTCCGAAAATCGCTGTTCTGGCCCGAAACTGCCCGAAACTCGTGATTTTTCAGACAGGCAACCAGAAATCGCAGTTTCGGACCCAGACTGCTGAAAATCACTATTTGGGCCCCCGACAGCCTGAAAACGACAGCGACCCGCCTGACAGTCAAAAATGACGATTCTGCCCCCGACGTCCGGAAATCGCTGTTCTGGCCCGAAACCGCCCGAAACTCGTGATTTTTCAGACAGCCAACCAGAAATCGCAGTTTCGGACCCAGACTGCTGAAAATCACTATTTGGGCCCCGGACAGCCTGAAAACGACAGCGACCCGCCTGACAGCCGAAAATGACGATTCTGCCCCCGACGTCCGAAAATCGCTGTTCTGGCCCGAAACTGCCCGAAACTCGTGATTTTTCAGACAGGCAACCAGAAATCGCAGTTTCGGACCCAGACTGCTGAAAATCACTATTTGGGCCCCCGACAGCCTGAAAACGACAGCGACCCGCCTGACAGTCAAAAATGACGATTCTGCCCCCGACGTCCGGAAATCGCTGTTCTGGCCCGAAACCGCCCGAAACTCGTGATTTTTCAGACAGCCAACCAGAAATCGCTGTTTCGGACCCAGACTGCTGAAAATCACTATTTGGGCCCCGGACAGCCTGAAAACGACAGCGACCCGCCTGACAGCCGAAAATGACGATTCTGCCCCCGACGTCTGAAAATCGCTGTTCTGGCCCGAAACCGCCCGAAACTCGTGATTTTTCGGACAGCCAACCAGAAATC
This sequence comes from Delonix regia, assembly GCA_037074485.1. Classification (NCBI taxonomy): domain Eukaryota; kingdom Viridiplantae; phylum Streptophyta; class Magnoliopsida; order Fabales; family Fabaceae; genus Delonix; species Delonix regia. The sequence continues at coordinate 46,011,923 of CM073450.1, read as the reverse complement.
GCAGTTTCGGACCCAGACTGCTGAAAATCACTATTTGGGCCCCGGACAGCCTGAAAATGACAGCGACCCGCCTGACAGCCAAAAATGACGATTCTGCCCCTGACGTCCGAAAATCGCTGTTCTGGCCCGAAACTGCCAGAAACTCGTGATTTTTCGGACAGCCAACCAGAAATCGCAGTTTCGGACCCAGACTGCTGAAAATCACTATTTGGGCCCCGGACAGCCTGAAAACGACAGCGACCCGCCTGACAGCCGAAAATGACGATTCTGCCCCCGACGTCCGAAAATCGCTGTTCTGGCCCGAAACCGCCCGAAACTCGTGATTTTTCGGACAGCCAACCAGAAATCGCAGTTTCGGACCCAGACTGCTGAAAATCACTATTTGGGCCCCGGACAGCCTGAAAACGACACCGACCCGCCTGACAGTCAAAAATGACGATTCTGCCCCCGACGTCTAAAAATCGCTGTTCTGGCCTGAAACCGCCCGAAACTCGTGATTTTTCGGACAGCCAACCAGAAATCGCAGTTTCGGACCCAGACTGCTGAAAATCACTATTTGGGCCCCGGACAGCCTGAAAACGACAGCGACCCGCCTGACAGCCGAAAATGACGATTCTGCCCCCGACGTCCGAAAATTGCTGTTCTGGCCCGAAACTGCCTGAAACTCGTGATTTTTCAGACAGGCAACCAGAAATCGCAGTTTCGGACCCAGACTGCTGAAAATCACTATTTGGGCCCCCGACAGCCTGAAAACGACAGCGACCCGCCTGACAGTCAAAAATGACGATTCTGCCCCCGACGTCCGGAAATCGCTGTTCTGGCCCGAAACCGCCCGAAACTCGTGATTTTTCAGACAGCCAACCAGAAATCGCAGTTTCGGACCCAGACTGCTGAAAATCACTATTTGGGCCCCGGACAGCCTGAAAACGACAGCGACCCGCCTGACAGCCGAAAATGACGATTCTGCCCCCGACGTCCGAAAATCGCTGTTCTGGCCCGAAACTGCCCGAAACTCGTGATTTTTCAGACAGGCAACCAGAAATCGCAGTTTCGGACCCAGACTGCTGAAAATCACTATTTGGGCCCCCGACAGCCTGAAAACGACAGCGACCCGCCTGACAGTCAAAAATGACGATTCTGCCCCCGACGTCCGAAAATCGCTGTTCTGGCCCGAAACCGCCCGAAACTCGTGATTTTTCGGACAGGCAACCAGAAATCGCAGTTTCGGACCCAGACTGCTGAAAATCACTATTTGGGCCCCGGACAGCCTGAAAACGACAGCGACCCGCCTGACAGCCGAAAATGACGATTCTGCCCCCGACGTCCGAAAATTGCTGTTCTGGCCCGAAACTGCCTGAAACTCGTGATTTTTCAGACAGGCAACCAGAAATCGCAGTTTCGGACCCAGACTGCTGAAAATCACTATTTGGGCCCCCGACAGCCTGAAAACGACAGCGACCCGCCTGACAGTCAAAAATGACGATTCTGCCCCCGACGTCCGGAAATCGCTGTTCTGGCCCGAAACCGCCCGAAACTCGTGATTTTTCAGACAGCCAACCAGAAATCGCAGTTTCGGACCCAGACTGCTGAAAATCACTATTTGGGCCCCGGACAGCCTGAAAACGACAGCGACCCGCCTGACAGCCGAAAATGACGATTCTGCCCCCGACGTCCGAAAATCGCTGTTCTGGCCCGAAACTGCCCGAAACTCGTGATTTTTCAGACAGGCAACCAGAAATCGCAGTTTCGGACCCAGACTGCTGAAAATCACTATTTGGGCCCCGGACAGCCTGAAAACGACAGCGACCCGCCTGACAGCCGAAAATGACGATTCTGCCCCCGACGTCCGAAAATCGCTGTTCTGGCCCGAAACCGCCCGAAACTCGTGATTTTTCGGACAGCCAACCAGAAATCGCAGTTTCGGACCCAGACTGCTGAAAATCACTATTTGGGCCCCGGACAGCCTGAAAACGACAGCGGCCCGCCTGACAGCCGAAAATGACGATTCTGCTCCCGACGTCAGAAAATCGCTGTTCTGGCCCGAAACTGCCTGAAACTCGTGATTTTTCAGACAGCCAACCAGAAATCGCAGTTTCGGACCCAGACAGCTGAAAATCACTATTTGGGCCCTGGGAAGCCTGAAAATGACAGCGACCCGCCTGACAGCCAAAAATGACGATTCTGCCCCCGACGTCCGAAAATCGCTGTTCTGGCCCGAAACTGCCAGAAACTCGTGATTTTTCGGACAGCCAACCAGAAATCGCAGTTTCGGACCCAGACTGCTGAAAATCACTATTTGGGCCCCGGACAGCCTGAAAACGACAGCGACCCGCCTGACAGTCAAAAATGACGATTCTGCCCCCGACGTCCGGAAATCGCTGTTCTGGCCCGAAACCGCCCGAAACTCGTGATTTTTCAGACAGCCAACCAGAAATCGCAGTTTCGGACCCAGACTGCTGAAAATCACTATTTGGGCCCCGGACAGCCTGAAAACGACAGCGACCCGCCTGACAGCCGAAAATGACGATTCTGCCCCCGACGTCCGAAAATCGCTGTTCTGGCCCGAAACTGCCAGAAACTCGTGATTTTTCGGACAGCCAACCAGAAATCGCAGTTTCGGACCCAGACTGCTGAAAATCACTATTTGGGCCCCGGACAGCCTGAAAACGACAGGGACCCGCCTGACAGTCAAAAATGACGATTCTGCCCCCGACGTCCGGAAATCGCTGTTCTGGCCCGAAACCGCCCGAAACTCGTGATTTTTCAGACAGCCAACCAGAAATCGCAGTTTCGGACCCAGACTGCTGAAAATCACTATTTGGGCCCTGGGAAGCCTGAAAATGACAGCGACCCGCCTGACAGCCAAAAATGACGATTCTGCCCCCGACGTCCGAAAATCGCTGTTCTGGCCCGAAACCGCCTGAAACTCGTGATTTTTCAGACAGGCAACCAGAAATCGCAGTTTCGGGCCCAGACTGCTGAAAATCACTATTTGGGCCCCGGACAGCCTGAAAACGACAGCGACCAGCCTGACAGTCAAAAATGACGATTCTGCCCCCGACGTCCGAAAATCGCTGTTCTGGCCCGAAACCGCCCGAAACTCGTGATTTTTCGGACAGCCAACCAGAAATCGCAGTTTCGGACCCAGACTGCTGAAAATCACTATTTGGGCCCCCGACAGCCTGAAAACGACACCGACCCGCCTGACAGCCGAAAATGACGATTCTGCCCCCGACGTCCGAAAATCGCTGTTCTGGCCCGAAACTGCCTGAAACTCGTGATTTTTCAGACAGCCAACCAGAAATCGCAGTTTCGGACCCAGACTGCTGAAAATCACTATTTGGGCCCTGGGAAGCCTGAAAATGACAGCGACCCGCCAGACAGCCAAAAATGACGATTCTGCCCCCGACGTCCGAAAATCGCTGTTCTGGCCCGAAACTGCCTGAAACTCGTGATTTTTCAGACAGCCAACCAGAAATCGCAGTTTCGGACCCAGACTGCTGAAAATCACTATTTGGGCCCTGGGAAGCCTGAAAATGACAGCGACCCGCCAGACAGCCAAAAATGACGATTCTGCCCCCGACGTCCGAAAATCGCTGTTCTGGCCCGAAACCGCCTGAAACTCGTGATTTTTCAGACAGCCAACCAGAAATCGCAGTTTCGGACCCAGACTGCTGAAAATCACTATTTGGGCCCCCGACAGCCTGAAAACGACAGCGACCCGCCTGACAGCCGAAAATGACGATTCTGCCCCCGACGTCCGAAAATCGCTGTTCTGGCCCGAAACTGCCTGAAACTCGTGATTTTTCGGACAGCCAAGCAGAAATCGCAGTTTCGGACCCAGACTGCTGAAAATCACTATTTGGGCCCTGGGAAGCCTGAAAATCACAGCGACCCGCCAGACAGCCAAAAATGACGATTCTGCCCCCGACGTCCGAAAATCGCTGTTCTGGCCCGAAACTGCCAGAAACTCGTGATTTTTCGGACAGCCAACCAGAAATCGCAGTTTCGGACCCAGACTGCTGAAAATCACTATTTGGGCCCCGGACAGCCTGAAAACGACAGCGACCCGCCTGACAGTCAAAAATGACGATTCTGCCCCCGACGTCCGGAAATCGCTGTTCTGGCCCGAAACCGCCCGAAACTCGTGATTTTTCAGACAGCCAACCAGAAATCGCAGTTTCGGACCCAGACTGCTGAAAATCACTATTTGGGCCCCGGACAGCCTGAAAACGACAGCGACCCGCCTGACAGCCGAAAATGACGATTCTGCCCCCGACGTCCGAAAATCGCTGTTCTGGCCCGAAACTGCCAGAAACTCGTGATTTTTCGGACAGCCAACCAGAAATCGCAGTTTCGGACCCAGACTGCTGAAAATCACTATTTGGGCCCCGGACAGCCTGAAAACGACAGCGACCCGCCTGACAGTCAAAAATGACGATTCTGCCCCCGACGTCCGGAAATCGCTGTTCTGGCCCGAAACCGCCCGAAACTCGTGATTTTTCAGACAGCCAACCAGAAATCGCAGTTTCGGACCCAGACTGCTGAAAATCACTATTTGGGCCCTGGGAAGCCTGAAAATGACAGCGACCCGCCTGACAGCCAAAAATGACGATTCTGCCCCCGACGTCCGAAAATCGCTGTTCTGGCCCGAAACCGCCTGAAACTCGTGATTTTTCAGACAGGCAACCAGAAATCGCAGTTTCGGGCCCAGACTGCTGAAAATCACTATTTGGGCCCCGGACAGCCTGAAAACGACAGCGACCACCCTGACAGTCAAAAATGACGATTCTGCCCCCGACGTCCGAAAATCGCTGTTCTGGCCCGAAACCGCCCGAAACTCGTGATTTTTCAGACAGCCAACCAGAAATCGCAGTTTCGGACCCAGACTGCTGAAAATCACTATTTGGGCCCTGGGAAGCCTGAAAATGACAGCGACCCGCCAGACAGCCAAAAATGACGATTCTGCCCCCGACGTCCGAAAATCGCTGTTCTGGCCCGAAACTGCCTGAAACTCGTGATTTTTCGGACAGCCAACCAGAAATCGCAGTTTCGGACCCAGACTGCTGAAAATCACTATTTGGGCCCTGGGAAGCCTGAAAATGACAGCGACCCGCCAGACAGCCAAAAATGACGATTCTGCCCCCGACGTCCGAAAATCGCTGTTCTGGCCCGAAACTGCCAGAAACTCGTGATTTTTCGGACAGGCAACCAGAAATCGCAGTTTCGGGCCCAGACTGCTGAAAATCACTATTTGGGCCCCGGACAGCCTGAAAACGACAGCGACCCGCCTGACAGTCAAAAATGACGATTCTGCCCCCGACGTCCGAAAATCGCTGTTCTGGCCCGAAACCGCCCGAAACTCGTGATTTTTCGGACAGCCAACCAGAAATCGCAGTTTCGGACCCAGACTGCTGAAAATCACTATTTGGGCCCCGGACAGCCTGAAAACGACAGCGACCCGCCTGACAGCCGAAAAATGACGATTCTGCCCCCGACGTCCGAAAATCGCTGTTCTGGCCCGAAACTGCCTGAAACTCGTGATTTTTCAGACAGCCAACCAGAAATCGCAGTTTCGGACCCAGACAGCTGAAAATCACTATTTGGGCCCTGGGAAGCCTGAAAATGACAGCGACCCGCCTGACAGCCAAAAATGACGATTCTGCCCCCGACGTCCGAAAATCGCTGTTCTGGCCCGAAACTGCCAGAAACTCGTGATTTTTCGGACAGCCAACCAGAAATCGCAGTTTCGGACCCAGACTGCTGAAAATCACTATTTGGGCCCCGGACAGCCTGAAAACGACAGCGACCCGCCTGACAGTCAAAAATGACGATTCTGCCCCCGACGTCCGGAAATCGCTGTTCTGGCCCGAAACCGCCCGAAACTCGTGATTTTTCAGACAGCCAACCAGAAATCGCAGTTTCGGACCCAGACTGCTGAAAATCACTATTTGGGCCCCGGACAGCCTGAAAACGACAGCGACCCGCCTGACAGCCGAAAATGACGATTCTGCCCCCGACGTCCGAAAATCGCTGTTCTGGCCCGAAACTGCCTGAAACTCGTGATTTTTCAGACAGCCAACCAGAAATCGCAGTTTCGGACCCAGACAGCTGAAAATCACTATTTGGGCCCCGGACAGCCTGAAAACGACAGCGACCCGCCTGACAGCCAAAAATGACGATTCTGCCCCCGACGTCCGAAAATCGCTGTTCTGGCCCGAAACTGCCAGAAACTCGTGATTTTTCGGACAGCCAACCAGAAATCGCAGTTTCGGACCCAGACTGCTGAAAATCACTATTTGGGCCCCGGACAGCCTGAAAACGACAGCGACCCGCCTGACAGTCAAAAATGACGATTCTGCCCCCGACGTCCGGAAATCGCTGTTCTGGCCCGAAACCGCCCGAAACTCGTGATTTTTCAGACAGCCAACCAGAAATCGCAGTTTCGGACCCAGACTGCTGAAAATCACTATTTGGGCCCCGGACAGCCTGAAAACGACAGCGACCCGCCTGACAGCCGAAAATGACGATTCTGCCCCCGACGTCCGAAAATCGCTGTTCTGGCCCGAAACTGCCAGAAACTCGTGATTTTTCGGACAGCCAACCAGAAATCGCAGTTTCGGACCCAGACTGCTGAAAATCACTATTTGGGCCCCGGACAGCCTGAAAACGACAGCGACCCGCCTGACAGTCAAAAATGACGATTCTGCCCCCGACGTCCGGAAATCGCTGTTCTGGCCCGAAACCGCCCGAAACTCGTGATTTTTCGAACAGCCAACCAGAAATCGCAGTTTCGGACCCAGACTGCTGAAAATCACTATTTGGGCCCTGGGAAGCCTGAAAATGACAGCGACCCGCCTGACAGCCAAAAATGACGATTCTGCCCCCGACGTCCGAAAATCGCTGTTCTGGCCCGAAACCGCCAGAAACTCGTGATTTTTCAGACAGGCAACCAGAAATCGCAGTTTCGGGCCCAGACTGCTGAAAATCACTATTTGGGCCCCGGACAGCCTGAAAACGACAGCGACCCGCCTGACAGTCAAAAATGACGATTCTGCCCCCGACGTCCGAAAATCGCTGTTCTGGCCCGAAACCGCCCGAAACTCGTGATTTTTCGGACAGCCAACCAGAAATCGCAGTTTCGGACCCAGACAGCTGAAAATCACTATTTGGGCCCCCGACAGCCTGAAAACGACAGCGACCCGCCTGACAGCCGAAAATGACGATTCTGCCCCCGACGTCCAAAAATCGCTGTTCTGGCCCGAAACAGCCTGAAACTCGTGATTTTTCGGACAGCCAACCAGAAATCGCAGTTTCGGACCCAGACAGCTGAAAATCACTATTTGGGCCCTGGGAAGCCAGAAAATGACAGCGACCCGCCTGACAGCCAAAAATGACGATTCTGCCCCCGACGTCCGAAAATCGCTGTTCTGGCCCGAAACTGCCAGAAACTCGTGATTTTTCGGACAGCCAACCAGAAATCGCAGTTTCGGACCCAGACTGCTGAAAATCACTATTTGGCCCCCGGACAGCCTGAAAACGACAGCGACCCGCCGGACAGCCGAAAATGACGATTCTGCCCCCGACGTCCGAAAATCGCTGTTCTGGCCCGAAACTGCCTGAAACTCGTGATTTTTCGGACAGCCAACCAGAAATCGCAGTTTCGGGCCCAGACTGCTGAAAATCACTATTTGGGCCCCGGACAGCCTGAAAACGACAGCGACCCGCCTGACAGTCAAAAATGACGATTCTGCCCCCGACGTCCAAAAATCGCTGTTCTGGCCCGAAACCGCCCGAAACTCGTGATTTTTCAGACAGCCAACCAGAAATCGCAGTTTCGGACCCAGACTGCTGAAAATCACTATTTGGGCCCCGGACAGCCTGAAAACGACAGCGACCCGCCTGACAGCCGAAAATGACGATTCTGCCCCCGACGTCCGAAAATCGCTGTTCTGGCCCGAAACTGCCTGAAACTCGTGATTTTTCGGACAGCCAACCAGAAATCGCAGTTTCGGACCCAGACTGCTGAAAATCACTATTTGGGCCCCGGACAGCCTGAAAATGACAGCGACCCGCCTGACAGCCAAAAATGACGATTCTGCCCCCGACGTCCGAAAATCGCTGTTCTGGCCCGAAACTGCCTGAAACTCGTGATTTTTCGGACAGGCAACCAGAAATCGCAGTTTCGGACCCAGACTGCTGAAAATCACTATTTGGGCCCCGGACAGCCTGAAAACGACAGCGACCCGCCTGACAGCCGAAAATGACGATTCTGCCCCCGACGTCCGAAAATCGCTGTTCTGGCCCGAAACTGCCTGAAACTCGTGATTTTTCGGACAGCCAACCAGAAATCGCAGTTTCGGACCCAGACTGCTGAAAATCACTATTTGGGCCCTGGGAAGCCTGAAAACGACAGCGACCCGCCTGACAGCCGAAAATGACGATTCTGCCCCCGACGTCCGAAAATCGCTGTTCTGGCCCGAAACTGCCTGAAACTCGTGATTTTTCGGACAGCCAACCAGAAATCGCAGTTTCGGACCCAGACTGCTGAAAATCACTATTTGGGCCCCGGACAGCCTGAAAACGACAGCGACCCGCCTGACAGCCAAAAATGACGATTCTGCCCCCGACGTCCGAAAATCGCTGTTCTGGCCCGAAACCGCCCGAAACTCGTGATTTTTCAGACAGCCAACCAGAAATCGCAGTTTCGGACCCAGACTGCTGAAAATCACTATTTGGGCCCCGGACAGCCTGAAAACGACAGCGACCCGCCTGACAGCCGAAAATGACGATTCTGCCCCCGACGTCCGAAAATCGCTGTTCTGGCCCGAAACTGCCAGAAACTCGTGATTTTTCGGACAGCCAACCAGAAATCGCAGTTTCGGACCCAGACTGCTGAAAATCACTATTTGGGCCCCGGACAGCCTGAAAACGACAGCGACCCGCCTGACAGCCGAAAATGACGATTCTGCCCCCGACGTCCGAAAATCGCTGTTCTGGCCCGAAACCGCCTGAAACTCGTGATTTTTCAGACAGGCAACCAGAAATCGCAGTTTCGGGCCCAGACTGCTGAAAATCACTATTTGGGCCCCGGACAGCCTGAAAACGACAGCGACCCGCCTGACAGCCAAAAATGACGATTCTGCCCCCGACGTCCGTAAATCGCTGTTCTGGCCCGAAACTGCCAGAAACTCGTGATTTTTCGGACAGCCAACCAGAAATCGCAGTTTCGGACCCAGACTGCTGAAAATCACTATTTGGGCCCCGGACAGCCTGAAAACGACAGCGACCCGCCGGACAGCCGAAAATGACGATTCTGCCCCCGACGTCCGAAAATCGCTGTTCTGGCCCGAAACTGCCTGAAACTCGTGATTTTTCGGACAGCCAACCAGAAATCGCAGTTTCGGGCCCAGACTGCTGAAAATCACTATTTGGGCCCCGGACAGCCTGAAAACGACAGCGACCCGCCTGACAGTCAAAAATGACGATTCTGCCCCCGACGTCCAAAAATCGCTGTTCTGGCCCGAAACCGCCCGAAACTCGTGATTTTTCAGACAGCCAACCAGAAATCGCAGTTTCGGACCCAGACTGCTGAAAATCACTATTTGGGCCCCGGACAGCCTGAAAACGACAGCGACCCGCCTGACAGCCGAAAATGACGATTCTGCCCCCGACGTCCGAAAATCGCTGTTCTGGCCCGAAACTGCCTGAAACTCGTGATTTTTCGGACAGCCAACCAGAAATCGCAGTTTCGGACCCAGACTGCTGAAAATCACTATTTGGGCCCCGGACAGCCTGAAAATGACAGCGACCCGCCTGACAGCCAAAAATGACGATTCTGCCCCCGACGTCCGAAAATCGCTGTTCTGGCCCGAAACTGCCAGAAACTCGTGATTTTTCGGACAGGCAACCAGAAATCGCAGTTTCGGACCCAGACTGCTGAAAATCACTATTTGGGCCCCGGACAGCCTGAAAACGACAGCGACCCGCCTGACAGCCGAAAATGACGATTCTGCCCCCGACGTCCGAAAATCGCTGTTCTGGCCCGAAACTGCCTGAAACTCGTGATTTTTCGGACAGCCAACCAGAAATCGCAGTTTCGGACCCAGACTGCTGAAAATCACTATTTGGGCCCCGGACAGCCTGAAAATGACAGCGACCCGCCTGACAGCCAAAAATGACGATTCTGCCCCCGACGTCCGAAAATCGCTGTTCTGGCCCGAAACTGCCTGAAACTCGTGATTTTTCGGACAGGCAACCAGAAATCGCAGTTTCGGACCCAGACTGCTGAAAATCACTATTTGGGCCCCGGACAGCCTGAAAACGACAGCGACCCGCCTGACAGCCGAAAATGACGATTCTGCCCCCGACGTCCGAAAATCGCTGTTCTGGCCCGAAACTGCCTGAAACTCGTGATTTTTCGGACAGCCAACCAGAAATCGCAGTTTCGGACCCAGACTGCTGAAAATCACTATTTGGGCCCCGGACAGCCTGAAAACGACAGCGACCCGCCTGACAGCCGAAAATGACGATTCTGCCCCCGACGTCCGAAAATCGCTGTTCTGGCCCGAAACTGCCTGAAACTCGTGATTTTTCGGACAGCCAACCAGAAATCGCAGTTTCGGACCCAGACTGCTGAAAATCACTATTTGGGCCCCGGACAGCCTGAAAACGACAGCGACCCGCCTGACAGCCGAAAATGACGATTCTGCCCCCGACGTCCGAAAATCGCTGTTCTGGCCCGAAACCGCCTGAAACTCGTGATTTTTCAGACAGCCAACCAGAAATCGCAGTTTCGGGCCCAGACTGCTGAAAATCACTATTTGGGCCCCGGACAGCCTGAAAACGACAGCGACCCGCCTGACAGCCAAAAATGACGATTCTGCCCCCGACGTCCGAAAATCGCTGTTCTGGCCCGAAACTGCCAGAAACTCGTGATTTTTCGGACAGGCAACCAGAAATCGCAGTTTCGGACCCAGACTGCTGAAAATCACTATTTGGGCCCCGGACAGCCTGAAAACGACAGCGACCCGCCTGACAGCCGAAAATGACGATTCTGCCCCCGACGTCCGAAAATCGCTGTTCTGGCCCGAAACTGCCTGAAACTCGTGATTTTTCAGACAGGCAACCAGAAATCGCAGTTTCGGACCCAGACAGCTGAAAATCACTATTTGGGCCCCGGACAGCCTGAAAACGGCAGCGACCCGCCTGACAGCCGAAAATGACGATTCTGCCCCCGACGTCCGAAAATCGCTGTTCTGGCCCGAAACCGCCTGAAACTCGTGATTTTTCAGACAGGCAACCAGAAATCGCAGTTTCGGGCCCAGACTGCTGAAAATCACTATTTGGGCCCCAGATAGCCTGAAAATGACAGCGACCCGCCTGACAGCCAAAAATGACGATTCTGCCCCCGACGTCCGAAAATCGCTGTTCTGGCCCGAAACTGCCAGAAACTCGTGATTTTTCGGACAGGCAACCAGAAATCGCAGTTTCGGACCCAGACTGCTGAAAATCACTATTTGGGCCCCGGACAGCCTGAAAACGACAGCGACCCGCCTGACAGCCGAAAATGACGATTCTGCCCCCGACGTCCGAAAATCGCTGTTCTGGCCCGAAACTGCCTGAAACTCGTGATTTTTCGGACAGCCAACCAGAAATCGCAGTTTCGGACCCAGACAGCTGAAAATCACTATTTGGGCCCTGGGAAGCCTGAAAATGACAGCGACCCGCCTGACAGCCAAAAATGACGATTCTGCCCCCGACGTCCGAAAATCGCTGTTCTGGCCCGAAACTGCCAGAAACTCGTGATTTTTCGGACAGCCAACCAGAAATCGCAGTTTCGGACCCAGACTGCTGAAAATCACTATTTGGGCCCCAGACAGCCTGAAAACGACAGCGACCCGCCTGACAGTCAAAAATGACGATTCTGCCCCCGACGTCCGGAAATCGCTGTTCTGGCCCGAAACCGCCCGAAACTCGTGATTTTTCAGACAGCCAACCAGAAATCGCAGTTTCGGACCCAGACTGCTGAAAATCACTATTTGGGCCCCGGACAGCCTGAAAACGACAGCGACCCGCCTGACAGTCAAAATGACGATTCTGCCCCCGACGTCCGAAAATCGCTGTTCTGGCCCGAAACCGCCCGAAACTCGTGATTTTTCAGACAGCCAACCAGAAATCGCAGTATCGAACCCAGACTGCTGAAAATCACTATTTGGGCCCCGGACAGCCTGAAAACGACAGCGACCCGCCTGACAGTCAAAAATGACGATTCTGCCCCCGACGTCCGGAAATCGCTGTTCTGGCCCGAAACCGCCCGAAACTCGTGATTTTTCAGACAGCCAACCAGAAATCGCAGTTTCGGACCCAGACTGCTGAAAATCACTATTTGGGCCCCGGACAGCCTGAAAACGACAGCGACCCGCCTGACAGTCAAAAATGACGATTCTGCCCCCGACGTCCGAAAATCGCTGTTCTGGCCCGAAACCGCCTGAAACTCGTGATTTTTCAGACAGCCAACCAGAAATCGCAGTTTCGGACCCAGACTGCTGAAAATCACTATTTGGGCCCCGGACAGCCTGAAAACGACAGCGACCAGCCTGACAGTCAAAAATGACGATTCTGCCCCCGACGTCCGAAAATCGCTGTTCTGGCCCGAAACCGCCCGAAACTCGTGATTTCTCGGACAGCCAACCAGAAATCGCAGTTTCGGACCCAGACTGCTGAAAATCACTATTTGGGCCCCGGACAGCCTGAAAACGACAGCGACCCGCCTGACAGCCGAAAATGACGATTCTGCCCCCGACGTCAGAAAATCGCTGTTCTGGCTCGAAACTGCCTGAAACTCGTGATTTTTCAGACAGCCAACCAGAAATCACAGTTTCGGACCCAGACAGCTGAAAATCACTATTTGGGCCCTGGGAAGCCTGAAAATGACAGCGACCCGCCTGACAGCCAAAAATGACGATTCTGCCCCCGACGTCCGAAAATCGCTGTTCTGGCCCGAAACTGCCAGAAACTCGTGATTTTTCGGACAGCCAACCAGAAATCGCAGTTTCGGACCCAGACTGCTGAAAATCACTATTTGGGCCCCGGACAGCCTGAAAACGACAGCGACCCGCCTGACAGTCAAAAATGACGATTCTGCCCCCGGCGTCCGAAAATCGCTGTTCTGGCCCGAAACCGCCTGAAACTCGTGATTTTTCAGACAGGCAACCAGAAATCGCAGTTTCGGGCCCAGACTGCTGAAAATCACTATTTGGGCCCCGGACAGCCTGAAAACGACAGCGACCAGCCTGACAGTCAAAAATGACGATTCTGCCCCCGACGTCCGAAAATCGCTGTTCTGGCCCGAAACCGCCTGAAACTCGTGATTTTTCAGACAGCCAACCAGAAATCGCAGTTTCGGGCCCAGACTGCTGAAAATCACTATTTGGGCCCCGGACAGCCTGAAAACGACAGCGACCAGCCTGACAGTCAAAAATGACGATTCTGCCCCCGACGTCCGAAAATCGCTGTTCTGGCCCGAAACCGCCCGAAACTCGTGATTTTTCGGACAGCCAACCAGAAATCGCAGTTTCGGACCCAGACTGCTGAAAATCACTATTTGGGCCCCCGACAGCCTGAAAACGACAGCGACCCGCCTGACAGCCGAAAATGACGATTCTGCCCCCGACGTCCAAAAATCGCTGTTCTGGCCCGAAACAGCCTGAAACTCGTGATTTTTCAGACAGCCAACCAGAAATCGCAGTTTCGGACCCAGACAGCTGAAAATCACTATTTGGGCCCTAGGAAGCCTGAAAATGACAGCGACCCGCCTGACAGCCAAAAATGACGATTCTGCCCCCGACGTCCGAAAATCGCTGTTCTGGCCCGAAACTGCCAGAAACTCGTGATTTTTCGGACAGCCAACCAGAAATCGCAGTTTCGGACCCAGACTGCTGAAAATCACTATTTGGGCCCCGGACAGCCTGAAAACGACAGCGACCCGCCTGACAGTCAAAAATGACGATTCTGCCCCCGGCGTCCGAAAATCGCTGTTCTGGCCCGAAACCGCCCGAAACTCGTGATTTTTCAGACAGCCAACCAGAAATCGCAGTTTCGGACCCAGACTGCTGAAAATCACTATTTGGGCCCCGGACAGCCTGAAAACGACAGCGACCCGCCGGACAGCCGAAAATGACGATTCTGCCCCCGACGTCCGAAAATCGCTGTTCTGGCCCGAAACTGCCTGAAACTCGTGATTTTTCGGACAGGCAACCAGAAATCGCAGTTTCGGGCCCAGACTGCTGAAAATCACTATTTGGGCCCCGGACAGCCTGAAAACGACAGCGACCCGCCTGACAGTCAAAAATGACGATTCTGCCCCCGACGTCAGAAAATCGCTGTTCTGGCCCGAAACCGCCCGAAACTCGTGATTTTTCAGACAGCCAACCAGAAATCGCAGTTTCGGACCCAGACTGCTGAAAATCACTATTTGGGCCCCGGACAGCCTGAAAACGACAGCGACCCGCCTGACAGCCGAAAATGACGATTCTGCCCCCGACGTCCGAAAATCGCTGTTCTGGCCCGAAACTGCCAGAAATTCGTGATTTTTCGGACAGCCAACCAGAAATCGCAGTTTCGGACCCAGACTGCTGAAAATCACAATTTAGGCCCCGGACAGCCTGAAAACGACAGCGACCCGCCTGACAGTCAAAAATGACGATTCTGCCCCCGACGTCCGAAAATCGCTGTTCTGGCCCGAAACCGCCTGAAACTCGTGATTTTTCAGACGGCCAACCAGAAATCGCAGTTTCGGACCCAGACAGCTGAAAATCACTATTTGGGCCCTGGGAAGCCTGAAAATGACAGCGACCCGCCTGACAGCCAAAAATGACGATTCTGCCCCCGACGTCCGAAAATCGCTGTTCTGGCCCGAAACTGCCAGAAACTCGTGATTTTTCGGACAGCCAACCAGAAATCGCAGTTTCGGACCCAGACTGCTGAAAATCACTATTTGGGCCCCAGACAGCCTGAAAACGACAGCGACCCGCCTGACAGTCAAAAATGACGATTCTGCCCCCGACGTCCGGAAATCGCTGTTCTGGCCCGAAACCGCCCGAAACTCGTGATTTTTCAGACAGCCAACCAGAAATCGCAGTTTCAGACCCAGACTGCTGAAAATCACTATTTGGGCCCCGGACAGCCTGAAAACGACAGCGACCCGCCTGACAGTCAAAAATGACGATTCTGCCCCCGACGTCCGGAAATCGCTGTTCTGGCCCGAAACCGCCCGAAACTCGTGATTTTTCAGACAGCCAACCAGAAATCGCAGTTTCGAACCCAGACTGCTGAAAATCACTATTTGGGCCCCGGACAGCCTGAAAACGACAGCGACCCGCCTGACAGCCGAAAATGACGATTCTGCCCCCGACGTCCGAAAATCGCTGTTCTGGCCCGAAACTGCCAGAAACTCGTGATTTTTCGGACAGCCAACCAGAAATCGCAGTTTCGGACCCAGACTGCTGAAAATCACTATTTGGGCCCCGGACAGCCTGAAAACGACAGCGACCCGCCTGACAGCCGAAAATGACGATTCTGCCCCCGACGTCCGAAAATCGCTGTTCTGGCCCGAAACCGCCTGAAACTCGTGATTTTTCAGACAGGCAACCAGAAATCGCAGTTTCGGGCCCAGACTGCTGAAAATCACTATTTGGGCCCCGGACAGCCTGAAAACGACAGCGACCCGCCTGACAGTCAAAAATGACGATTCTGCCCCCGACGTCCGGAAATCGCTGTTCTGGCCCGAAACCGCCCGAAACTCGTGATTTTTCAGACAGCCAACCAGAAATCGCAGTTTCGGACCCAGACTGCTGAAAATCACTATTTGGGCCCCGGACAGCCTGAAAACGACAGCGACCCGCCTGACAGTCAAAAATGACGATTCTGCCCCCGACGTCCGAAAATCGCTGTTCTGGCCCGAAACCGCCTGAAACTCGTGATTTTTCAGACGGCCAACCAGAAATCGCAGTTTCGGACCCAGACAGCTGAAAATCACTATTTGGGCCCTGGGAAGCCTGAAAATGACAGCGACCCGCCTGACAGCCAAAAATGACGATTCTGCCCCCGACGTCCGAAAATCGCTGTTCTGGCCCGAAACTGCCAGAAACTCGTGATTTTTCGGACAGCCAACCAGAAATCGCAGTTTCGGACCCAGACTGCTGAAAATCACTATTTGGGCCCCAGACAGCCTGAAAACGACAGCGACCCGCCTGACAGTCAAAAATGACGATTCTGCCCCCGACGTCCGGAAATCGCTGTTCTGGCCCGAAACCGCCCGAAACTCGTGATTTTTCAGACAGCCAACCAGAAATCGCAGTTTCAGACCCAGACTGCTGAAAATCACTATTTGGGCCCCGGACAGCCTGAAAACGACAGCGACCCGCCGGACAGCCGAAAATGACGATTCTGCCCCCGACGTCCGAAAATCGCTGTTCTGGCCCGAAACTGCCTGAAACTCGTGATTTTTCGGACAGGCAACCAGAAATCGCAGTTTCGGGCCCAGACTGCTGAAAATCACTATTTGGGCCCCGGACAGCCTGAAAACGACAGCGACCCGCCTGACAGTCAAAAATGACGATTCTGCCCCCGACGTCAGAAAATCGCTGTTCTGGCCCGAAACCGCCCGAAACTCGTGATTTTTCAGACAGCCAACCAGAAATCGCAGTTTCGGACCCAGACTGCTGAAAATCACTATTTGGGCCCCGGACAGCCTGAAAACGACAGCGACCCGCCTGACAGCCGAAAATGACGATTCTGCCCCCGACGTCCGAAAATCGCTGTTCTGGCCCGAAACTGCCAGAAATTCGTGATTTTTCGGACAGCCAACCAGAAATCGCAGTTTCGGACCCAGACTGCTGAAAATCACAATTTAGGCCCCGGACAGCCTGAAAACGACAGCGACCCGCCTGACAGTCAAAAATGACGATTCTGCCCCCGACGTCCGAAAATCGCTGTTCTGGCCCGAAACCGCCTGAAACTCGTGATTTTTCAGACGGCCAACCAGAAATCGCAGTTTCGGACCCAGACAGCTGAAAATCACTATTTGGGCCCTGGGAAGCCTGAAAATGACAGCGACCCGCCTGACAGCCAAAAATGACGATTCTGCCCCCGACGTCCGAAAATCGCTGTTCTGGCCCGAAACTGCCAGAAACTCGTGATTTTTCGGACAGCCAACCAGAAATCGCAGTTTCGGACCCAGACTGCTGAAAATCACTATTTGGGCCCCAGACAGCCTGAAAACGACAGCGACCCGCCTGACAGTCAAAAATGACGATTCTGCCCCCGACGTCCGGAAATCGCTGTTCTGGCCCGAAACCGCCCGAAACTCGTGATTTTTCAGACAGCCAACCAGAAATCGCAGTTTCAGACCCAGACTGCTGAAAATCACTATTTGGGCCCCGGACAGCCTGAAAACGACAGCGACCCGCCTGACAGTCAAAAATGACGATTCTGCCCCCGACGTCCGGAAATCGCTGTTCTGGCCCGAAACCGCCCGAAACTCGTGATTTTTCAGACAGCCAACCAGAAATCGCAGTTTCGAACCCAGACTGCTGAAAATCACTATTTGGGCCCCGGACAGCCTGAAAACGACAGCGACCCGCCTGACAGCCGAAAATGACGATTCTGCCCCCGACGTCCGAAAATCGCTGTTCTGGCCCGAAACTGCCAGAAACTCGTGATTTTTCGGACAGCCAACCAGAAATCGCAGTTTCGGACCCAGACTGCTGAAAATCACTATTTGGGCCCCGGACAGCCTGAAAACGACAGCGACCCGCCTGACAGCCGAAAATGACGATTCTGCCCCCGACGTCCGAAAATCGCTGTTCTGGCCCGAAACCGCCTGAAACTCGTGATTTTTCAGACAGGCAACCAGAAATCGCAGTTTCGGGCCCAGACTGCTGAAAATCACTATTTGGGCCCCGGACAGCCTGAAAACGACAGCGACCCGCCTGACAGTCAAAAATGACGATTCTGCCCCCGACGTCCGGAAATCGCTGTTCTGGCCCGAAACCGCCCGAAACTCGTGATTTTTCAGACAGCCAACCAGAAATCGCAGTTTCGGACCCAGACTGCTGAAAATCACTATTTGGGCCCCGGACAGCCTGAAAACGACAGCGACCCGCCTGACAGTCAAAAATGACGATTCTGCCCCCGACGTCCGAAAATCGCTGTTCTGGCCCGAAACCGCCTGAAACTCGTGATTTTTCATACAGGCAACCAGAAATCGCAGTTTCGGGCCCAGACTGCTGAAAATCACTATTTGGGCCCCGGACAGCCTGAAAACGACAGCGACCAGCCTGACAGTCAAAAATGACGATTCTGCCCCCGACGTCCGAAAATCGCTGTTCTGGCCCGAAACCGCCCGAAACTCGTGATTTTTCGGACAGCCAACCAGAAATCGCAATTTCGGACCCAGACTGCTGAAAATCACTATTTGGGCCCCGGACAACCTGAAAACGACAGCGACCCGCCTGACAGCCGAAAATGACGATTCTGCCCCCGACGTCAGAAAATCGCTGTTCTGGCTCGAAACTGCCTGAAACTCGTGATTTTTCAGACAGCCAACCAGAAATCGCAGTTTCGGACCCAGACAGCTGAAAATCACTATTTGGGCCCTGGGAAGCCTGAAAATGACAGCGACCCGCCTGACAGCCAAAAATGACGATTCTGCCCCCGACGTCCGAAAATCGCTGTTCTGGCCCGAAACTGCCAGAAACTCGTGATTTTTCAGACAGCCAACCAGAAATCGCAGTTTCGAACCCAGACTGCTGAAAATCACTATTTGGGCCCCGGACAGCCTGAAAACGACAGCGACCCGCCTGACAGCCGAAAATGACGATTCTGCCCCCGACGTCCGAAAATCGCTGTTCTGGCCCGAAACTGCCAGAAACTCGTGATTTTTCGGACAGCCAACCAGAAATCGCAGTTTCGAACCCAGACTGCTGAAAATCACTATTTGGGCCCCGGACAGCCTGAAAACGACAGCGACCCGCCTGACAGCCGAAAATGACGATTCTGCCCCCGACGTCCGAAAATCGCTGTTCTGGCCCGAAACCGCCTGAAACTCGTGATTTTTCAGACAGGCAACCAGAAATCGCAGTTTCGGGCCCAGACTGCTGAAAATCACTATTTGGGCCCCGGACAGCCTGAAAACGACAGCGACCCGCCTGACAGTCAAAAATGACGATTCTGCCCCCGACGTCCGGAAATCGCTGTTCTGGCCCGAAACCGCCCGAAACTCGTGATTTTTCAGACAGCCAACCAGAAATCGCAGTTTCGGACCCAGACTGCTGAAAATCACTATTTGGGCCACGGACAGCCTGAAAACGACAGCGACCCGCCTGACAGTCAAAAATGACGATTCTGCCCCCGACGTCCGAAAATCGCTGTTCTGGCCCGAAACCGCCTGAAACTCGTGATTTTTCATACAGGCAACCAGAAATCGCAGTTTCGGGCCCAGACTGCTGAAAATCACTATTTGGGCCCCGGACAGCCTGAAAACGACAGCGACCAGCCTGACAGTCAAAAATGACGATTCTGCCCCCGACGTCCGAAAATCGCTGTTCTGGCCCGAAACCGCCTGAAACTCGTGATTTTTCAGACAGGCAACCAGAAATCGCAGTTTCGGGCCCAGACTGCTGAAAATCACTATTTGGGCCCCGGACAGCCTGAAAACGACAGCGACCAGCCTGACAGTCAAAAATGACGATTCTGCCCCCGACGTCCGAAAATCGCTGTTCTGGCCCGAAACCGCCCGAAACTCGTGATTTTTCGGACAGCCAACCAGAAATCGCAGTTTCGGACCCAGACTGCTGAAAATCACTATTTGGGCCCCGGACAGCCTGAAAACGACAGCGACCCGCCTGACAGCCGAAAATGACGATTCTGCCCCCGACGTCCGAAAATCGCTGTTCTGGCCCGAAACTGCCTGAAACTCATGATTTTTCGGACAGCCAACCAGAAATCGCAGTTTCGGACCCAGACTGCTGAAAATCACTATTTGGGCCCCGGACAGCCTGAAAATGACAGCGACCCGCCTGACAGCCAAAAATGACGATTCTGCCCCCGACGTCCGAAAATCGCTGTTCTGGCCCGAAACTGCCAGAAACTCGTGATTTTTCGGACAGGCAACCAGAAATCACAGTTTCGGACCCAGACTGCTGAAAATCACTATTTGGGCCCCCGACAGCCTGAAAACGACAGCGACCCGCCTGACAGCCGAAAATGACGATTCTGCCCCCGACGTCCAAAAATCGCTGTTCTGGCCCGAAACAGCCTGAAACTCGTGATTTTTCGGACAGCCAACCAGAAATCGCAGTTTCGGACCCAGACAGCTGAAAATCACTATTTGGGCCCTGGGAAGCCTGAAAATGACAGCGACCCGCCTGACAGCCAAAAATGACGATTCTGCCCCCGACGTCCGAAAATCGCTGTTCTGGCCCGAAACTGCCAGATACTCGTGATTTTTCGGACAGCCAACCAGAATTCGCAGTTTCGGACCCAGACTGCTGAAAATCACTATTTGGGCCCCGGATAGCCTGAAAACGACAGCGACCCGCCGGACAGCCGAAAATGACGATTCTGCCCCCGACGTCCGAAAATCGCTGTTCTGGCCCGAAACTGCCTGAAACTCGTGATTTTTCGGACAGGCAACCAGAAATTGCAGTTTCGGGCCCAGACTGCTGAAAATCACTATTTGGGCCCCGGACAGCCTGAAAACGACAGCGACCCGCCTGACAGTCAAAAATGACGATTCTGCCCCCGACGTCAGAAAATCGCTGTTCTGGCCCGAAACCGCCCGAAACTCGTGATTTTTCAGACAGCCAACCAGAAATCGCAGTTTCGGACCCAGACTGCTGAAAATCACTATTTGGGCCCCGGACAGCCTGAAAACGACAGCGACCCGCCTGACAGCCGAAAATGACGATTCTGCCCCCGACGTCCGAAAATCGCTGTTCTGGCCCGAAACTGCCAGAAATTCGTGATTTTTCGGACAGCCAACCAGAAATCGCAGTTTCGGACCCAGACTGCTGAAAATCACAATTTGGGCCCCGGACAGCCTGAAAACGACAGCGACCCGCCTGACAGTCAAAAATGACGATTCTGCCCCCGACGTCCGAAAATCGCTGTTCTGGCCCGAAACCGCCTGAAACTCGTGATTTTTCAGACGGCCAACCAGAAATCGCAGTTTCGGACCCAGACAGCTGAAAATCACTATTTGGGCCCTGGGAAGCCTGAAAATGACAGCGACCCGCCTGACAGCCGAAAATGACGATTCTGCCCCCGACGTCCAAAAATCGCTGTTCTGGCCCGAAACAGCCTGAAACTCGTGATTTTTCGGACAGCCAACCAGAAATCGCAGTTTCGGACCCAGACAGCTGAAAATCACTATTTGGGCCCTGGGAAGCCTGAAAATGACAGCGACCCGCCTGACAGCCAAAAATGACGATTCTGCCCCCGACGTCCGAAAATCGCTGTTCTGGCCCGAAACTGCCAGAAACTCGTGATTTTTCGGACAGCCAACCAGAAATCGCAGTTTCGGACCCAGATTGCTGAAAATCGCTATTTGGGCCTCGGACAGCCTGAAAACGACAGCGACCCGCCGGACAGCCGAAAATGACGATTCTGCCCCCGACGTCCGAAAATCGCTGTTCTGGCCCGAAACTGCCTGAAACTCGTGATTTTTCGGACAGGCAACCAGAAATCGCAGTTTCGGGCCCAGACTGCTGAAAATCACTATTTGGGCCCCGGACAGCCTGAAAACGACAGCGACCCGCCTGACAGTCAAAAATGACGATTCTGCCCCCGACGTCAGAAAATCGCTGTTCTTTCCCGAAACCGCCCGAAACTCGTGATTTTTCAGACAGCCAACCAGAAATCGCAGTTTCGGACCCAGACTGCTGAAAATCACTATTTTGGCCCCGGACAGCCTGAAAACGACAGCGACCCGCCTGACAGCCGAAAATGACGATTCTGCCCCCGACGTCCGAAAATCGCTGTTCTGGCCCGAAACTGCCAGAAATTCGTGATTTTTCGGACAGCCAACCAGAGATCGCAGTTTCGGACCCAGACTGCTGAAAATCACAATTTGGGCCCCGGACAGCCTGAAAACGACAGCGACCCGCCTGACAGTCAAAAATGACGATTCTGCCCCCGACGTCCGAAAATCGCTGTTCTGGCCCGAAACCGCCTGAAACTCGTGATTTTTCAGACAGGCAACCAGAAATCGCAGTTTCGGGCCCAGACTGCTGAAAATCACTATTTGGGCCCCGGACAGCCTGAAAACGACAGCGACCAGCCTGACAGTCAAAAATGACGATTCTGCCCCCGACGTCCGAAAATCGCTGTTCTGGCCCGAAACCGCCCGAAACTCGTGATTTTTCGGACAGCCAACCAGAAATCGCAGTTTCGGACCCAGACTGCTGAAAATCACTATTTGGGCCCCGGACAGCCTGAAAACGACAGCGACCCGCCTGACAGCCGAAAATGACGATTCTGCCCCCGACGTCCGAAAATCGCTGTTCTGGCCCGAAACTGCCTGAAACTCGTGATTTTTCGGACAGCCAACCAGAAATCGCAGTTTCGGACCCAGACTGCTGAAAATCACTATTTGGGCCCCGGACAGCCTGAAAATGACAGCGACCCGCCTGACAGCCAAAAATGACGATTCTGCCCCCGACGTCCGAAAATCGCTGTTCTGGCCCGAAACTGCCAGAAACTCGTGATTTTTCGGACAGCCAACCAGAAATCGCAGTTTCGGACCCAGACTGCTGAAAATCACTATTTGGGCCCCGGACAGCCTGAAAACGACAGCGACCCGCCTGACAGTCAAAAATGACGATTCTGCCCCCGACGTCCGGAAATCGCTGTTCTGGCCCGAAACCGCCCGAAACTCGTGATTTTTCAGACAGCCAACCAGAAATCGCAGTTTCGGACCCAGACTGCTGAAAATCACTATTTGGGCCCCGGACAGCCTGAAAACGACAGCGACCCGCCTGACAGCCGAAAATGACGATTCTGCCCCCGACGTCCGAAAATCGCTGTTCTGGCCCGAAACTGCCAGAAACTCGTGATTTTTCGGACAGCCAACCAGAAATCGCAGTTTCGGACCCAGACTGCTGAAAATCACTATTTGGGCCCCGGACAGCCTGAAAACGACAGCGACCCGCCTGACAGCCGAAAATGACGATTCTGCCCCCGACGTCCGAAAATCGCTGTTCTGGCCCGAAACCGCCTGAAACTCGTGATTTTTCAGACAGGCAACCAGAAATCGCAGTTTCGGGCCCAGACTGCTGAAAATCACTATTTGGGCCCAGGACAGCCTGAAAACGACAGCGACCCGCCTGACAGTCAAAAATGACGATTCTGCCCCCGACGTCCGGAAATCGCTGTTCTGGCCCGAAACCGCCCGAAACTCGTGATTTTTCAGACAGCCAACCAGAAATCGCAGTTTCGGACCCAGACTGCTGAAAATCACTATTTGGGCCCCGGACAGCCTGAAAACGACAGCGACCCGCCTGACAGTCAAAAATGACGATTCTGCCCCCGACGTCCGAAAATCGCTGTTCTGGCCCGAAACCGCCCGAAACTCGTGATTTTTCGGACAGCCAACCAGAAATCGCAGTTTCGGACCCAGACTGCTGAAAATCACTATTTGGGCCCCGGACAGCCTGAAAACGACAGCGACCCGCCTGACAGCCGAAAATGACGATTCTGCCCCCGACGTCCGAAAATCACTGTTCTGGCCCGAAACTGCCTGAAACTCGTGATTTTTCGGACAGCCAACCAGAAATCGCAGTTTCGGACCCAGACTGCTGAAAATCACTATTTGGGCCCCGGACAGCCTGAAAATGACAGCGACTCGCCTGACAGCCAAAAATGACGATTCTGCCCCCGACGTCCGAAAATCGCTGTTCTGGCCCGAAACCGCCCGAAACTCGTGATTTTTCAGACAGCCAACCAGAAATCGCAGTTTCGGACCCAGACTGCTGAAAATCACTATTTGGGCCCCGGACAGCCTGAAAACGACAGCGACCCGCCTGACAGCCGAAAATGACGATTCTGCCCCCGACGTCCGAAAATCGCTGTTCTGGCCCGAAACTGCCAGAAACTCGTGATTTTTCGGACAGCCAACCAGAAATCGCAGTTTCGGACCCAGACTGCTGAAAATCACTATTTGGGCCCCGGACAGCCTGAAAACGACAGCGACCCGCCTGACAGCCGAAAATGACGATTCTGCCCCCGACGTCCGAAAATCGCTGTTCTGGCCCGAAACCGCCTGAAACTCGTGATTTTTCAGACAGGCAACCAGAAATCGCAGTTTCGGGCCCAGACTGCTGAAAATCACTATTTGGGCCCCGGACAGCCTGAAAACGACAGCGACCCGCCTGACAGTCAAAAATGACGATTCTGCCCCCGACGTCCGGAAATCGCTGTTCTGGCCCGAAACCGCCCGAAACTCGTGATTTTTCAGACAGCCAACCAGAAATCGCAGTTTCGGACCCAGACTGCTGAAAATCACTATTTGGGCCCCCCACAGCCTGAAAACGACAGCGACCCGCCTGACAGCCGAAAATGACGATTCTGCCCCCGACGTCCGAAAATCGCTGTTCTGGCCCGAAACTGCCTGAAACTCGTGATTTTTCGGACAGCCAACCAGAAATCGCAGTTTCGGACCCAGACTGCTGAAAATCACTATTTGGGCCCTGGGAAGCCTGAAAATGACAGCGACCCGCCGGACAGCCGAAAATGACGATTCTGCCCCCGACGTCCGAAAATCGCTGTTCTGGCCCGAAACTGCCTGAAACTCGTGATTTTTCGGACAGGCAACCAGAAATCGCAGTTTCGGGCCCAGACTGCTGAAAATCACTATTTGGGCCCCGGACAGCCTGAAAACGACAGCGACCCGCCTGACAGTCAAAAATGACGATTCTGCCCCCGACGTCAGAAAATCGCTGTTCTTTCCCGAAACCGCCCGAAACTCGTGATTTTACAGACAGCCAACCAGAAATCGCAGTTTCGGACCCAGACTGCTGAAAATCACTATTTGGGCCCCGGACAGCCTGAAAACGACAGCGACCCGCCTGACAGCCGAAAATGACGATTCTGCCCCCGACGTCCGAAAATCGCTGTTCTGGCCCGAAACTGCCAGAAATTCGTGATTTTTCGGACAGCCAACCAGAAATCGCAGTTTCGGACCCAGACTGCTGAAAATCACAATTTGGGCCCCGGACAGCCTGAAAACGACAGCGACCCGCCTGACAGTCAAAAATGACGATTCTGCCCCCGACGTCCGAAAATCGCTGTTCTGGCCCGAAACCGCCTGAAACTCGTGATTTTTCAGACAGGCAACCAGAAATCGCAGTTTCGGGCCCAGACTGCTAAAAATCACTATTTGGGCCCCGGACAGCCTGAAAACGACAGCGACCAGCCTGACAGTCAAAAATGACGATTCTGCCCCCGACGTCCGAAAATCGCTGTTCTGGCCCGAAACCGCCCGAAACTCGTGATTTTTCGGACAGCCAACCAGAAATCGCAGTTTCGGACCCAGACTGCTGAAAATCACTATTTGGGCCCCGGACAGCCTGAAAACGACAGCGACCCGCCTGACAGCCGAAAATGACGATTCTGCCCCCGACGTCCGAAAATCGCTGTTCTGGCCCGAAACTGCCTGAAACTCATGATTTTTCGGACAGCCAACCAGAAATCGCAGTTTCGGACCCAGACTGCTGAAAATCACTATTTGGGCCCCGGACAGCCTGAAAATGACAGCGACCCGCCTGACAGCCAAAAATGACGATTCTGCCCCCGACGTCCGAAAATCGCTGTTCTGGCCCGAAACTGCCAGAAACTCGTGATTTTTCGGACAGGCAACCAGAAATCACAGTTTCGGACCCAGACTGCTGAAAATCACTATTTGGGCCCCGGACAGCCTGAAAACGACAGCGACCCGCCTGACAGCCGAAAATGACGATTCTGCCCCCGACGTCCGAAAATCGCTGTTCTGGCCCGAAACTGCCAGAAACTCGTGATTTTTCGGACAGCCAACCAGAAATCGCAGTTTCGGACCCAGACTGCTGAAAATCACTATTTGGGCCCCGGACAGCCTGAAAACGACAGCGACCCGCCTGACAGCCGAAAATGACGATTCTGCCCCCGACGTCCGAAAATCGCTGTTCTGGCCCGAAACCGCCTGAAACTCGTGATTTTTCAGACAGGCAACCAGAAATCGCAGTTTCGGGCCCAGACTGCTGAAAATCACTATTTGGGCCCCGGATAGCCTGAAAACGACAGCGACCCGCCTGACAGTCAAAAATGACGATTCTGCCCCCGACGTCAGAAAATCGCTGTTCTTTCCCGAAACCGCCCGAAACTCGTGATTTTTCAGACAGCCAACCAGAAATCGCAGTTTCGGACCCAGACTGCTGAAAATCACTATTTGGGCCCCGGACAGCCTGAAAACGACAGCGACCCGCCTGACAGCCGAAAATGACGATTCTGCCCCCGACGTCCGAAAATCGCTGTTCTGGCCCGAAACTGCCAGAAATTCGTGATTTCTCGGACAGCCAACCAGAAATCGCAGTTTCGGACCCAGACTGCTGAAAATCACAATTTGGGCCCCGGACAGCCTGAAAACGACAGCGACCCGCCTGACAGTCAAAAATGACGATTCTGCCCCCGACGTCCGAAAATTGCTGTTCTGGCCCGAAACCGCCTGAAACTCGTGATTTTTCAGACAGGCAACCAGAAATCGCAGTTTCGGGCCCAGACTGCTGAAAATCACTATTTGGGCCCCGGACAGCCTGAAAACGACAGCGACCAGCCTGACAGTCAAAAATGACGATTTTGCCCCCGACGTCCGAAAATCGCTGTTCTGGCCCGAAACCGCCCGAAACTCGTGATTTTTCGGACAGCCAACCAGAAATCGCAGTTTCGGACCCAGACTGCTGAAAATCACTATTTGGGCCCCGGACAGCCTGAAAACGACAGCGACCCGCCTGACAGCCGAAAATGACGATTCTGCCCCCGACGTCCGAAAATCGCTGTTCTGGCCCGAAACTGCCTGAAACTCGTGATTTTTCGGACAGCCAACCAGAAATCGCAGTTTCGGACCCAGACTGCTGAAAATCACTATTTGGGCCCCGGACAGCCTGAAAATGACAGCGACCCGCCTGACAGCCAAAAATGACGATTCTGCCCCCGACGTCCGAAAATCGCTGTTCTGGCCCGAAACTGCCAGAAACTCGTGATTTTTCGGACAGGCAACCAGAAATCACAGTTTCGGACCCAGACTGCTGAAAATCACTATTTGGGCCCCGGACAGCCTGAAAACGACAGCGACCCGCCTGACAGCCGAAAATGACGATTCTGCCCCCGACGTCCGAAAATCGCTGTTCTGGCCCGAAACTGCCTGAAACTCGTGATTTTTCGGACAGCCAACCAGAAATCGCAGTTTCGGACCCAGACAGCTGAAAATCTCTATTTAGGCCCTGGGAAGCCTGAAAATGACAGCGACCCGCCTGACAGCCAAAAATGACGATTCTGCCCCCGACGTCCGAAAATCGCTGTTCTGGCCCGAAACTGCCAGAAACTCGTGATTTTTCGGACAGCCAACCAGAAATCGCAGTTTCGGACCCAGACAGCTGAAAATCACTATTTGGGCCCCGGACAGCCTGAAAACGACAGCGACCCGCCTGACAGTCAAAAATGACGATTCTGCCCCCGACGTCCGGAAATCGCTGTTCTGGCCCGAAACCGCCCGAAACTCGTGATTTTTCAGACAGCCAACCAGAAATCGCAGTTTCGGACCCAGACTGCTGAAAATCACTATTTGGGCCCCGGACAGCCTGAAAACGACAGCGACCCGCCTGACAGCCGAAAATGACGATTCTGCCCCCGACGTCCGAAAATCGCTGTTCTGGCCCGAAACTGCCAGAAACTCGTGATTTTTCGGACAGCCAACCAGAAATCGCAGTTTCGGACCCAGACTGCTGAAAATCACTATTTGGGCCCCGGACAGCCTGAAAACGACAGCGACCCGCCTGACAACCGAAAATGACGATTCTGCCCCCGACGTCCGAAAATCGCTGTTCTGGCCCGAAACCGCCTGAAACTCGTGATTTTTCAGACAGGCAACCAGAAATCGCAGTTTCGGGCCCAGACTGCTGAAAATCACTATTTGGGCTCCGGACAGCCTGAAAACGACAGCGACCCGCCTGACAGTCAAAAATGACGATTCTGCCCCCGACGTCAGAAAATCGCTGTTCTTTCCCGAAACCGCCCGAAACTCGTGATTTTTCAGACAGCCAACCAGAAATCGCAGTTTCGGACCCAGACTGCTGAAAATCACTATTTGGGCCCCGGACAGCCTGAAAACGACAGCGACCCGCCTGACAGCCGAAAATGACGATTCTGCCCCCGACGTCCGAAAATCGCTGTTCTGGCCCGAAACTGCCAGAAATTCGTGATTTCTCGGACAGCCAACCAGAAATCGCAGTTTCGGACCCAGACTGCTGAAAATCACAATTTGGGCCCCGGACAGCCTGAAAACGACAGCGACCCGCCTGACAGTCAAAAATGACGATTCTGCCCCCGACGTCCGAAAATCGCTGTTCTGGCCCGAAACCGCCTGAAACTCGTGATTTTTCAGACAGGCAACCAGAAATCGCAGTTTCGGGCCCAGACTGCTGAAAATCACTATTTGGGCCCCGGACAGCCTGAAAACGACAGCGACCAGCCTGACAGTCAAAAATGACGATTCTGCCCCCGACGTCCGAAAATCGCTGTTCTGGCCCGAAACCGCCCGAAACTCGTGATTTTTCGGACAGCCAACCAGAAATCGCAGTTTCGGACCCAGACTGCTGAAAATCACTATTTGGGCCCCGGACAGCCTGAAAACGACAGCGACCCGCCTGACAGCCGAAAATGACGATTCTGCCCCCGACGTCCGAAAATCGCTGTTCTGGCCCGAAACTGCCTGAAACTCGTGATTTTTCGGACAGCCAACCAGAAATCGCAGTTTCGGACCCAGACTGCTGAAAATCACTATTTGGGCCCCGGACAGCCTGAAAATGACAGCGACCCGCCTGACAGCCAAAAATGACGATTCTGCCCCCGACGTCCGAAAATCGCTGTTCTGGCCCGAAACTGCCAGAAACTCGTGATTTTTCGGACAGGCAACCAGAAATCACAGTTTCGGACCCAGACTGCTGAAAATCACTATTTGGGCCCCGGACAGCCTGAAAACGACAGCGACCCGCCTGACAGCCGAAAATGACGATTCTGCCCCCGACGTCCGAAAATCGCTGTTCTGGCCCGAAACTGCCTGAAACTCGTGATTTTTCGGACAGCCAACCAGAAATCGCAGTTTCGGACCCAGACAGCTGAAAATCACTATTTGGGCCCTGGGAAGCCTGAAAATGACAGCGACCCGCCTGACAGCCAAAAATGACGATTCTGCCCCCGACGTCCGAAAATCGCTGTTCTGGCCCGAAACTGCCAGAAACTCGTGATTTTTCGGACAGCCAACCAGAAATCGCAGTTTCGGACCCAGACTGCTGAAAATCACTATTTGGGCCCCGGACAGCCTGAAAACGACAGCGACCCGCCTGACAGTCAAAAATGACGATTCTGCCCCGACGTCCGGAAATCGCTGTTCTGGCCCGAAACCGCCCGAAACTCGTGATTTTTCAGACAGCCAACCAGAAATCGCAGTTTCGGACCCAGACTGCTGAAAATCACTATTTGGGCCCCGGACAGCCTGAAAACGACAGCGACCCGCCTGACAGCCGAAAATGACGATTCTGCCCCCGACGTCCGAAAATCGCTGTTCTGGCCCGAAACTGCCAGAAACTCGTGATTTTTCGGACAGCCAACCAGAAATCGCAGTTTCAGACCCAGACTGCTGAAAATCACTATTTGGGCCCCGGACAGCCTGAAAACGACAGCGACCCGCCTGACAGCCGAAAATGACGATTCTGCCCCCGACGTCCGAAAATCGCTGTTCTGGCCCGAAACCGCCTGAAACTCGTGATTTTTCAGACAGGCAACCAGAAATCGCAGTTTCGGGCCCAGACTGCTGAAAATCACTATTTGGGCCCCGGACAGCCTGAAAACGACAGCGACCCGCCTGACAGTCAAAAATGACGATTCTGCCCCCGACGTCCGTAAATCGCTGTTCTGGCCCGAAACCGCCCGAAACTCGTGATTTTTCAGACAGCCAACCAGAAATCGCAGTTTCGGACCCAGACTGCTGAAAATCACTATTTGGGCCCCGGACAGCCTGAAAACGACAGCGACCCGCCTGACAGTCAAAAATGACGATTCTGCCCCCGACGTCCGAAAATCGCTGTTCTGGCCCGAAACCGCCTGAAACTCGTGATTTTTCAGACAGGCAACCAGAAATCGCAGTTTCGGGCCCAGACTGCTGAAAATCACTATTTGGGCCCCGGACAGCCTGAAAACGACAGCGACCAGCCTGACAGTCAAAAATGACGATTCTGCCCCCGACGTCCGAAAATCGCTGTTCTGGCCCGAAACCGCCCGAAACTCGTGATTTTTCAGACAGCCAACCAGAAATCGCAGTTTCGGACCCAGACTGCTGAAAATCACTATTTGGGCCCCGGACAGCCTGAAAACGACAGCGACCCGCCTGACAGTCAAAAATGACGATTCTGCCCCCGACGTCCGAAAATCGCTGTTCTGGCCCGAAACCGCCTGAAACTCGTGATTTTTCAGACAGCCAACCAGAAATCGCAGTTTCGGACCCAGACTGCTGAAAATCACTATTTGGGCCCCGGACAGCCTGAAAACGACAGCGACCCGCCTGACAGCCGAAAATGACGATTCTGCCCCCGACGTCCGAAAATCGCTGTTCTGGCCCGAAACTGCCAGAAACTCGTGATTTTTCGGACAGCCAACCAGAAATCGCAGTTTCGGACCCAGACTGCTGAAAATCACTATTTGGGCCCCGGACAGCCTGAAAACGACAGCGACCCGCCTGACAGCCGAAAATGACGATTCTGCCCCCGACGTCCGAAAATCGCTGTTCTGGCCCGAAACCGCCTGAAACTCGTGATTTTTCAGACAGGCAACCAGAAATCGCAGTTTCGGGCCCAGACTGCTGAAAATCACTATTTGGGCCCCGGACAGCCTGAAAACGACAGCGACGCGCCTGACAGTCAAAAATGACGATTCTGCCCCCGACGTCCGTAAATCGCTGTTCTGGCCCGAAACCGCCCGAAACTCGTGATTTTTCAGACAGCCAACCAGAAATCGCAGTTTCGGACCCAGACTGCTGAAAATCACTATTTGGGCCCCGGACAGCCTGAAAACGACAGCGACCCGCCTGACAGTCAAAAATGACGATTCTGCCCCCGACGTCCGAAAATCGCTGTTCTGGCCCGAAACCGCCTGAAACTCGTGATTTTTCAGACAGGCAACCAGAAATCGCAGTTTCGGGCCCAGACTGCTGAAAATCACTATTTGGGCCCCGGACAGCCTGAAAACGACAGCGACCAGCCTGACAGTCAAAAATGACGATTCTGCCCCCGACGTCCGAAAATCGCTGTTCTGGCCCGAAACCGCCTGAAACTCGTGATTTTTCGGACAGCCAACCAGAAATCGCAGTTTCGGACCCAGACTGCTGAAAATCACTATTTGGGCCCCCCACAGCCTGAAAACGACAGCGACCCGCCTGACAGCCGAAAATGACGATTCTGCCCCCGACGTCCGAAAATCGCTGTTCTGGCCCGAAACTGCCTGAAACTCGTGTTTTTTCGGACAGCCAACCAGAAATCGCAGTTTCGGACCCAGACTGCTGAAAATCACTATTTGGGCCCTGGGAAGCCTGAAAATGACAGCGACCCGCCAGACAGCCAAAAATGACGATTCTGCCCCCGACGTCCGAAAATCGCTGTTCTGGCCCGAAACTGCCAGAAACTCGTGATTTTTCGGACAGGCAACCAGAAATTGCAGTTTCGGACCCAGACTGCTGAAAATCACTATTTGGGCCCCGGACAGCCTGAAAACGACAGCGACCCGCCTGACAGTCAAAAATGACGATTCTGCCCCCGACGTCCGAAAATCGCTGTTCCGGCCCGAAACCGCCCGAAACTCGTGATTTTTCGGACAGCCAACCAGAAATCGCAGTTTCGGACCCAGACTACTGAAAATCACTATTTGGGCCCCGGACAGCCTGAAAACGACAGCGACCCGCCTGACAGCCGAAAATGACGATTCTGCCCCCGACGTCAGAAAATCGCTGTTCTGGCCCGAAACTGCCTGAAACTCGTGATTTTTCAGACAGCCAACCAGAAATCGCAGTTTCGGACCCAGACAGCTGAAAATCACTATTTGGGCCCTGGGAAGCCTGAAAATGACAGCGACCCGCCTGACAGCCAAAAATGACGATTCTGCCCCCGACGTCCGAAAATCGCTGTTCTGGCCCGAAACTGCCAGAAACTCGTGATTTTTCGGACAGCCAACCAGAAATCGCAGTTTCGGACCCAGACTGCTGAAAATCACTATTTGGGCCCCGGACAGCCTGAAAACGACAGCGACCCGCCTGACAGTCAAAAATGACGATTCTGCCCCCGACGTCCGAAAATCGCTGTTCTGGCCCGAAACCGCCCGAAACTCGTGATTTTTCGGACAGCCAACCAGAAATCGCAGTTTCGGACCCAGACTGCTGAAAATCACTATTTGGGCCCCGGACAGCCTGAAAACGACAGCGACCCGCCTGACAGCCGAAAATGACGATTCTGCCCCCGACGTCAGAAAATCGCTGTTCTGGCCCGAAACTGCCTGAAACTCGTGATTTTTCAGACAGCCAACCAGAAATCGCAGTTTCGGTCCCGGACAGCTGAAAATCACTATTTGGGCCCTGGGAAGCCTGAAAATGACAGCGACCCGCCTGACAGCCAAAAATGACGATTCTGCCCCCGACGTCCGAAAATCGCTGTTCTGGCCCGAAACTGCCAGAAACTCGTGATTTTTCGGACAGCCAACCAGAAATCGCAGTTTCGGACCCAGACTGCTGAAAATCACTATTTGGGCCCCAGACAGCCTGAAAACGACAGCGACCCGCCTGACAGTCAAAAATGACGATTCTGCCCCCGACGTCCGAAAATCGCTGTTCTGGCCCGAAACTGCCAGAAACTCGTGATTTTTCGGACAGGCAACCAGAAATCGCAGTTTCGGACCCAGACTGCTGAAAATCACTATTTGGGCCCCGGACAGCCTGAAAACGACAGCGACCCGCCTGACAGTCAAAAATGACGATTCTGCCCCGACGTCCGAAAATCGCTGTTCTGGCCCGAAACCGCCTGAAACTCGTGATTTTTCAGACAGGCAACCAGAAATCGCAGTTTCGGACCCAGACTGCTGAAAATCACTATTTGGGCCCCCCACAGCCTGAAAACGACAGCGACCCGCCTGACAGCCGAAAATGACGATTCTGCCCCCGACGTCCGAAAATCGCTGTTCTGGCCCGAAACTGCCTGAAACTCGTGTTTTTTCGGACAGCCAACCAGAAATCGCAGTTTCGGACCCAGACTGCTGAAAATCACTATTTGGGCCCTGGGAAGCCTGAAAATGACAGCGACCCGCCAGACAGCCAAAAATGACGATTCTGCCCCCGACGTCCGAAAATCGCTGTTCTGGCCCGAAACTGCCAGAAACTCGTGATTTTTCGGACAGGCAACCAGAAATCGCAGTTTCGGACCCAGACTGCTGAAAATCACTATTTGGGCCCCGGACAGCCTGAAAACGACAGCGACCCGCCTGACAGTCAAAAATGACGATTCTGCCCCCGACGTCCGAAAATCGCTGTTCCGGCCCGAAACCGCCCGAAACTCGTGATTTTTCGGACAGCCAACCAGAAATCGCAGTTTCGGACCCAGACTACTGAAAATCACTATTTGGGCCCCGGACAGCCTGAAAACGACAGCGACCCGCCTGACAGCCGAAAATGACGATTCTGCCCCCGACGTCAGAAAATCGCTGTTCTGGCCCGAAACTGCCTGAAACTCGTGATTTTTCAGACAGCCAACCAGAAATCGCAGTTTCGGACCCAGACAGCTGAAAATCACTATTTGGGCCCTGGGAAGCCTGAAAATGACAGCGACCCGCCTGACAGCCAAAAATGACGATTCTGCCCCCGACGTCCGAAAATCGCTGTTCTGGCCCGAAACTGCCAGAAACTCGTGATTTTTCGGACAGCCAACCAGAAATCGCAGTTTCGGACCCAGACTGCTGAAAATCACTATTTGGGCCCCGGACAGCCTGAAAACGACAGCGACCCGCCTGACAGTCAAAAATGACGATTCTGCCCCCGACGTCCGAAAATCGCTGTTCTGGCCCGAAACCGCCCGAAACTCGTGATTTTTCGGACAGCCAACCAGAAATCGCAGTTTCGGACCCAGACTGCTGAAAATCACTATTTGGGCCCCGGACAGCCTGAAAACGACAGCGACCCGCCTGACAGCCGAAAATGACGATTCTGCCCCCGACGTCAGAAAATCGCTGTTCTGGCCCGAAACTGCCTGAAACTCGTGATTTTTCAGACAGCCAACCAGAAATCGCAGTTTCGGTCCCGGACAGCTGAAAATCACTATTTGGGCCCTGGGAAGCCTGAAAATGACAGCGACCCGCCTGACAGCCAAAAATGACGATTCTGCCCCCGACGTCCGAAAATCGCTGTTCTGGCCCGAAACTGCCAGAAACTCGTGATTTTTCGGACAGCCAACCAGAAATCGCAGTTTCGGACCCAGACTGCTGAAAATCACTATTTGGGCCCCAGACAGCCTGAAAACGACAGCGACCCGCCTGACTGTCAAAAATGACGATTCTGCCCCCGACGTCCGAAAATCGCTGTTCTGGCCCGAAACTGCCAGAAACTCGTGATTTTTCGGACAGGCAACCAGAAATCGCAGTTTCGGACCCAGACTGCTGAAAATCACTATTTGGGCCCCGGACAGCCTGAAAACGACAGCGACCCGCCTGACAGTCAAAAATGACGATTCTGCCCCCGACGTCCGAAAATCGCTGTTCTGGCCCGAAACCGCCTGAAACTCGTGATTTTTCAGACAGGCAACCAGAAATCGCAGTTTCGGGCCCAGACTGCTGAAAATCACTATTTGGGCCCCGGACAGCCTGAAAACGACAGCGACCAGCCTGACAGTCAAAAATGACGATTCTGCCCCCGACGTCCGAAAATCGCTGTTCTGGCCCGAAACCGCCCGAAACTCGTGATTTTTCAGACAGCCAACCAGAAATCGCAGTTTCGGACCCAGACTGCTGAAAATCACTATTTGGGCCCCGGACAGCCTGAAAACGACAGCGACCCGCCTGACAGTAAAAAATGACGATTCTGCCCCCGACGTCCGAAAATCGCTGTTCTGGCCCGAAACCGCCTGAAACTCGTGATTTTTCAGACAGGCAACCAGAAATCGCAGTTTCGGACCCAGACTGCTGAAAATCACTATTTGGGCCCCGGACAGCCTGAAAACGACAGCGACCCGCCTGACAGCCGAAAATGACGATTCTGCCCCCGACGTCCGAAAATCGCTGTTCTGGCCCGAAACTGCCAGAAACTCGTGATTTTTCGGACAGCCAACCAGAAATCGCAGTTTCGGACCCAGACTGCTGAAAATCACTATTTGGGCCCCGGACAGCCTGAAAACGACAGCGACCCGCCTGACAGTCAAAAATGACGATTCTGCCCCCGACGTCCGTAAATCGCTGTTCTGGCCCGAAACCGCCCGAAACTCGTGATTTTTCAGACAGCCAACCAGAAATCGCAGTTTCGGACCCAGACTGCTGAAAATCACTATTTGGGCCCCGGACAGCCTGAAAACGACAGCGACCCGCCTGACAGTCAAAAATGACGATTCTGCCCCCGACGTCCGAAAATCGCTGTTCTGGCCCGAAACCGCCTGAAACTCGTGATTTTTCAGACAGGCAACCAGAAATCGCAGTTTCGGGCCCAGACTGCTGAAAATCACTATTTGGGCCCCGGACAGCCTGAAAACGACAGCGACCAGCCTGACAGTCAAAAATGACGATTCTGCCCCCGACGTCCGAAAATCGCTGTTCTGGCCCGAAACCGCCCGAAACTCGTGATTTTTCGGACAGCCAACCAGAAATCGCAGTTTCGGACCCAGACTGCTGAAAATCACTATTTGGGCCCCCCACAGCCTGAAAACGACAGCGACCCGCCTGACAGCCGAAAATGACGATTCTGCCCCCGACGTCCGAAAATCGCTGTTCTGGCCCGAAACTGCCTGAAACTCGTGTTTTTTCGGACAGCCAACCAGAAATCGCAGTTTCGGACCCAGACTGCTGAAAATCACTATTTGGGCCCTGGGAAGCCTGAAAATGACAGCGACCCGCCAGACAGCCAAAAATGACGATTCTGCCCCCGACGTCCGAAAATCGCTGTTCTGGCCCGAAACTGCCAGAAACTCGTGATTTTTCGGACAGGCAACCAGAAATCGCAGTTTCGGACCCAGACTGCTGAAAATCACTATTTGGGCCCCGGACAGCCTGAAAACGACAGCGACCCGCCTGACAGTCAAAAATGACGATTCTGCCCCCGACGTCCGAAAATCGCTGTTCTGGCCCGAAACCGCCTGAAACTCGTGATTTTTCAGACAGGCAACCAGAAATCGCAGTTTCGGGCCCAGACTGCTGAAAATCACTATTTGGGCCCCGGACAGCCTGAAAACGACAGCGACCAGCCTGACAGTCAAAAATGACGATTCTGCCCCCGACGTCCGAAAATCGCTGTTCTGGCCCGAAACCGCCCGAAACTCGTGATTTTTCAGACAGCCAACCAGAAATCGCAGTTTCGGACCCAGACTGCTGAAAATCACTATTTGGGCCCCGGACAGCCTGAAAACGACAGCGACCCGCCTGACAGTAAAAAATGACGATTCTGCCCCCGACGTCCGAAAATCGCTGTTCTGGCCCGAAACCGCCTGAAACTCGTGATTTTTCAGACAGGCAACCAGAAATCGCAGTTTCGGACCCAGACTGCTGAAAATCACTATTTGGGCCCCGGACAGCCTGAAAACGACAGCGACCCGCCTGACAGCCGAAAATGACGATTCTGCCCCCGACGTCCGAAAATCGCTGTTCTGGCCCGAAACTGCCAGAAACTCGTGATTTTTCGGACAGCCAACCAGAAATCGCAGTTTCGGACCCAGACTGCTGAAAATCACTATTTGGGCCCCGGACAGCCTGAAAACGACAGCGACCCGCCTGACAGTCAAAAATGACGATTCTGCCCCCGACGTCCGTAAATCGCTGTTCTGGCCCGAAACCGCCCGAAACTCGTGATTTTTCAGACAGCCAACCAGAAATCGCAGTTTCGGACCCAGACTGCTGAAAATCACTATTTGGGCCCCGGACAGCCTGAAAACGACAGCGACCCGCCTGACAGTCAAAAATGACGATTCTGCCCCCGACGTCCGAAAATCGCTGTTCTGGCCCGAAACCGCCTGAAACTCGTGATTTTTCAGACAGGCAACCAGAAATCGCAGTTTCGGGCCCAGACTGCTGAAAATCACTATTTGGGCCCCGGACAGCCTGAAAACGACAGCGACCAGCCTGACAGTCAAAAATGACGATTCTGCCCCCGACGTCCGAAAATCGCTGTTCTGGCCCGAAACCGCCCGAAACTCGTGATTTTTCGGACAGCCAACCAGAAATCGCAGTTTCGGACCCAGACTGCTGAAAATCACTATTTGGGCCCCCCACAGCCTGAAAACGACAGCGACCCGCCTGACAGCCGAAAATGACGATTCTGCCCCCGACGTCCGAAAATCGCTGTTCTGGCCCGAAACTGCCTGAAACTCGTGTTTTTTCGGACAGCCAACCAGAAATCGCAGTTTCGGACCCAGACTGCTGAAAATCACTATTTGGGCCCTGGGAAGCCTGAAAATGACAGCGACCCGCCAGACAGCCAAAAATGACGATTCTGCCCCCGACGTCCGAAAATCGCTGTTCTGGCCCGAAACTGCCAGAAACTCGTGATTTTTCGGACAGGCAACCAGAAATCGCAGTTTCGGACCCAGACTGCTGAAAATCACTATTTGGGCCCCGGACAGCCTGAAAACGACAGCGACCCGCCTGACAGTCAAAAATGACGATTCTGCCCCCGACGTCCGAAAATCGCTGTTCCGGCCCGAAACCGCCCGAAACTCGTGATTTTTCGGACAGCCAACCAGAAATCGCAGTTTCGGACCCAGACTACTGAAAATCACTATTTGGGCCCCGGACAGCCTGAAAACGACAGCGACCCGCCTGACAGCCGAAAATGACGATTCTGCCCCCGACGTCAGAAAATCGCTGTTCTGGCCCGAAACTGCCTGAAACTCGTGATTTTTCAGACAGCCAACCAGAAATCGCAGTTTCGGACCCAGACAGCTGAAAATCACTATTTGGGCCCTGGGAAGCCTGAAAATGACAGCGACCCGCCTGACAGCCAAAAATGACGATTCTGCCCCCGACGTCCGAAAATCGCTGTTCTGGCCCGAAACTGCCAGAAACTCGTGATTTTTCGGACAGCCAACCAGAAATCGCAGTTTCGGACCCAGACTGCTGAAAATCACTATTTGGGCCCCGGACAGCCTGAAAACGACAGCGACCCGCCTGACAGTCAAAAATGACGATTCTGCCCCCGACGTCCGAAAATCGCTGTTCTGGCCCGAAACCGCCCGAAACTCGTGATTTTTCGGACAGCCAACCAGAAATCGCAGTTTCGGACCCAGACTGCTGAAAATCACTATTTGGGCCCCGGACAGCCTGAAAACGACAGCGACCCGCCTGACAGCCGAAAATGACGATTCTGCCCCCGACGTCAGAAAATCGCTGTTCTGGCCCGAAACTGCCTGAAACTCGTGATTTTTCAGACAGCCAACCAGAAATCGCAGTTTCGGTCCCGGACAGCTGAAAATCACTATTTGGGCCCTGGGAAGCCTGAAAATGACAGCGACCCGCCTGACAGCCAAAAATGACGATTCTGCCCCCGACGTCCGAAAATCGCTGTTCTGGCCCGAAACTGCCAGAAACTCGTGATTTTTCGGACAGCCAACCAGAAATCGCAGTTTCGGACCCAGACTGCTGAAAATCACTATTTGGGCCCCAGACAGCCTGAAAACGACAGCGACCCGCCTGACAGTCAAAAATGACGATTCTGCCCCCGACGTCCGAAAATCGCTGTTCTGGCCCGAAACTGCCAGAAACTCGTGATTTTTCGGACAGGCAACCAGAAATCGCAGTTTCGGACCCAGACTGCTGAAAATCACTATTTGGGCCCCGGACAGCCTGAAAACGACAGCGACCCGCCTGACAGTCAAAAATGACGATTCTGCCCCCGACGTCCGAAAATCGCTGTTCTGGCCCGAAACCGCCCGAAACTCGTGATTTTTCGGACAGCCAACCAGAAATCGCAGTTTCGGACCCAGACTGCTGAAAATCACTATTTGGGCCCCGGACAGCCTGAAAACGACAGCGACCCGCCTGACAGCCGAAAATGACGATTCTGCCCCCGACGTCAGAAAATCGCTGTTCTGGCCCGAAACTGCCTGAAACTCGTGATTTTTCAGACAGCCAACCAGAAATCGCAGTTTCGGACCCAGACAGCTGAAAATCACTATTTGGGCCCTGGGAAGCCTGAAAATGACAGCGACCCGCCTGACAGCCAAAAATGACGATTCTGCCCCCGACGTCCGAAAATCGCTGTTCTGGCCCGAAACTGCCAGAAACTCGTGATTTTTCGGACAGCCAACCAGAAATCGCAGTTTCGGACCCAGACTGCTGAAAATCACTATTTGGGCCCCGGACAGCCTGAAAACGACAGCGACCCGCCTGACAGTCAAAAATGACGATTCTGCCCCCGACGTCCGAAAATCGCTGTTCTGGCCCGAAACCGCCTGAAACTCGTGATTTTTCAGGCAGGCAACCAGAAATCGCAGTTTCGGGCCCAGACTGCTGAAAATCACTATTTGGGCCCCGGACAGCCTGAAAACGACAGCGACCAGCCTGACAGCCGAAAATGACGATTCTGCCCCCGACGTCCGAAAATCGCTGTTCTGGCCCGAAACTGCCTGGAACTCGTGATTTTTCGGACAGGCAACCAGAAATCGCAGTTTCGGGCCCAGACTGCTGAAAATCACTATTTGGGCCCCGGACAGCCTGAAAACGACAGCGACCCGCCTGACAGTCAAAAATGACGATTCTGCCCCCGACGTCAGAAAATCGCTGTTCTGGCCCGAAACCGCCCGAAACTTGTGATTTTTCAGACAGCCAACCAGAAATCGCAGTTTCGGACCCAGACTGCTGAAAATCACTATTTGGGCCCCGGACAGCCTGAAAACGACAGCGACCCGCCTGACAGCCGAAAATGACGATTCTGCCCCCGACGTCCGAAAATCGCTGTTCTGGCCCGAAACTGCCAGAAACTCGTGATTTTTCGGACAGCCAACCAGAAATCGCAGTTTCGGACCCAGACTGCTGAAAATCACAATTTGGGCCCCGGACAGCCTGAAAACGACAGCGACCCGCCTGACAGTCAAAAATGACGATTCTGCCCCCGACGTCCGAAAATCGCTGTTCTGGCCCGAAACCGCCTGAAACTCGTGATTTTTCAGACAGCCAACCAGAAATCGCAGTTTCGGGCCCAGACTGCTGAAAATCACTATTTGGGCCCCGGACAGCCTGAAAACGACAGCGACCAGCCTGACAGTCAAAAATGACGATTCTGCCCCCGACGTCAGAAAATCGCTGTTCTGGCCCGAAACTGCCTGAAACTCGTGATTTTTCAGACAGCCAACCAGAAATCGCAGTTTCGGACCCAGACAGCTGAAAATCACTATTTGGGCCCTGGGAAGCCTGAAAATGACAGCGACCCGCCTGACAGCCAAAAATGACGATTCTGCCCCCGACGTCCGAAAATCGCTGTTCTGGCCCGAAACTGCCAGAAACTCGTGATTTTTCGGACAGCCAACCAGAAATCGCAGTTTCGGACCCAGACTGCTGAAAATCACTATTTGGGCCCCGGACAGCCTGAAAACGACAGCGACCCGCCTGACAGTCAAAAATGACGATTCTGCCCCCGACGTCCGAAAATCGCTGTTCTGGCCCGAAACCGCCTGAAACTCGTGATTTTTCAGGCAGGCAACCAGAAATCGCAGTTTCGGGCCCAGACTGCTGAAAATCACTATTTGGGCCCCGGACAGCCTGAAAACGACAGCGACCAGCCTGACAGCCGAAAATGACGATTCTGCCCCCGACGTCCGAAAATCGCTGTTCTGGCCCGAAACTGCCTGAAACTCGTGATTTTTCGGACAGGCAACCAGAAATCGCAGTTTCGGGCCCAGACTGCTGAAAATCACTATTTGGGCCCCGGACAGCCTGAAAACGACAGCGACCCGCCTGACAGTCAAAAATGACGATTCTGCCCCCGACGTCAGAAAATCGCTGTTCTGGCCCGAAACCGCCCGAAACTTGTGATTTTTCAGACAGCCAACCAGAAATCGCAGTTTCGGACCCAGACTGCTGAAAATCACTATTTGGGCCCCGGACAGCCTGAAAACGACAGCGACCCGCCGGACAGCCGAAAATGACGATTCTGCCCCCGACGTCCGAAAATCGCTGTTCTGGCCCGAAACTGCCTGAAACTCGTGATTTTTCGGACAGGCAACCAGAAATCGCAGTTTCGGGCCCAGACTGCTGAAAATCACTATTTGGGCCCCGGACAGCCTGAAAACGACAGCGACCCGCCTGACAGTCAAAAATGACGATTCTGCCCCCGACGTCAGAAAATCGCTGTTCTGGCCCGAAACCGCCCGAAACTCGTGATTTTTCAGACAGCCAACCAGAAATCGCAGTTTCGGACCCAGACTGCTGAAAATCACTATTTGGGCCCCGGACAGCCTGAAAACGACAGCGACCCGCCTGACAGCCGAAAATGACGATTCTGCCCCCGACGTCAGAAAATCGCTGTTCTGGCCCGAAACTGCCTGAAACTCGTGTTTTTTCGGACAGCCAACCAGAAATCGCAGTTTCGGACCCAGACTGCTGAAAATCACTATTTGGGCCCTGGGAAGCCTGAAAATGACAGCGACCCGCCTGACAGCCAAAAATGACGATTCTGCCCCCGACGTCCGAAAATCGCTGTTCTGGCCCGAAACTGCCAGAAACTCGTGATTTTTCGGACAGGCAACCAGAAATCGCAGTTTCGGACCCAGACTGCTGAAAATCACTATTTGGGCCCCGGACAGCCTGAAAACGACAGCGACCCGCCTGACAGTCAAAAATGACGATTCTGCCCCCGACGTCCGAAAATCGCTGTTCCGGCCCGAAACCGCCCGAAACTCGTGATTTTTCGGACAGCCAACCAGAAATCGCAGTTTCGGGCCCAGACTACTGAAAATCACTATTTGGGCCCCGGACAGCCTGAAAACGACAGCGACCCGCCTGACAGCCGAAAATGACGATTCTGCCCCCGACGTCAGAAAATCGCTGTTCTGGCCCGAAACTGCCTGAAACTCGTGATTTTTCAGACAGCCAACCAGAAATCGCAGTT
Organism: Delonix regia; assembly: GCA_037074485.1. NCBI lineage: Eukaryota > Viridiplantae > Streptophyta > Magnoliopsida > Fabales > Fabaceae > Delonix > Delonix regia. Next base: position 45,969,289 of record CM073450.1, on the reverse strand, counting down.
TCGGACCCAGACAGCTGAAAATCACTATTTGGGCCCTGGGAAGCCTGAAAATGACAGCGACCCGCCTGACAGCCAAAAATGACGATTCTGCCCCCGACGTCCGAAAATCGCTGTTCTGGCCCGAAACCGCCAGAAACTCGTGATTTTTCGGACAGCCAACCAGAAATCGCAGTTTCGGACCCAGACTGCTGAAAATCACTATTTGGGCCCCGGACAGCCTGAAAACGACAGCGACCCGCCTGACAGTCAAAAATGACGATTCTGCCCCCGACGTCCGAAAATCGCTGTTCTGGCCCGAAACTGCCTGAAACTCGTGATTTTTCGGACAGGCAACCAGAAATCGCAGTTTCGGGCCCAGACTGCTGAAAATCACTATTTGGGCCCCGGACAGCCTGAAAACGACAGCGACCCGCCTGACAGTCAAAAATGACGATTCTGCCCCCGACGTCAGAAAATCGCTGTTCTGGCCCGAAACCGCCCGAAACTCGTGATTTTTCAGACAGCCAACCAGAAATCGCAGTTTCGGACCCAGACTGCTGAAAATCACTATTTGGGCCCCGGACAGCCTGAAAACGACAGCGACCCGCCGGACAGCCGAAAATGACGATTCTGCCCCCGACGTCCGAAAATCGCTGTTCTGGCCCGAAACTGCCTGAAACTCGTGATTTTTCGGACAGGCAACCAGAAATCGCAGATTCGGGCCCAGACTGCTGAAAATCACTATTTGGGCCCCGGACAGCCTGAAAACGACAGCGACCCGCCTGACAGTCAAAAATGACGATTCTGCCCCCGACGTCAGAAAATCGCTGTTCTGGCCCGAAACCGCCCGAAACTCGTGATTTTTCAGACAGCCAACCAGAAATCGCAGTTTCGGACCCAGACTGCTGAAAATCACTATTTGGGCCCCGGACAGCCTGAAAACGACAGCGACCCGCCTGACAGCCGAAAATGACGATTCTGCCCCCGACGTCCGAAAATCGTTGTTCTGGCCCGAAACTGCCAGAAACTCGTGATTTTTCGGACAGCCAGCCAGAAATCGCAGTTTCGGACCCAGACTGCTGAAAATCACAATTTGGGCCCCGGACAGCCTGAAAACGACAGCGACCCGCCTGACAGTCAAAAATGACGATTCTGCCCCCGACGTCCGAAAATCGCTGTTCTGGCCCGAAACCGCCTGAAACTCGTGATTTTTCAGACAGCCAACCAGAAATCGCAGTTTCGGGCCCAGACTGCTGAAAATCACTATTTGGGCCCCGGACAGCCTGAAAATGACAGCGACCCGCCTGACAGCCAAAAATGACGATTCTGCCCCCGACGTCCGAAAATCGCTGTTCTGGCCCGAAACTGCCAGAAACTCGTGATTTTTCGGACAGCCAACCAGAAATCGCAGTTTCGGACCCAGACTGCTGAAAATCACTATTTGGGCCCCGGACAGCCTGAAAACGACAGCGACCCGCCTGACAGTCAAAAATGACGATTCTGCCCCCGACGTCCGAAAATCGCTGTTCTGGCCCGAAACCGCCCGAAACTCGTGATTTTTCGGACAGGCAACCAGAAATCGCAGTTTCGGACCCAGACTGCTGAAAATCACTATTTGGGCCCCGGACAGCCTGAAAACGACAGCGACCCGCCTGACAGCCGAAAATGACGATTCTGCCCCCGACGTCCGAAAATCGCTGTTCTGGCCCGAAACTGCCTGAAACTCGTGATTTTTCGGACAGCCAACCAGAAATCGCAGTTTCGGACCCAGACTGCTGAAAATCACTATTTGGGCCCCGGACAGCCTGAAAATGACAGCGACCCGCCTGACAGCCAAAAATGACGATTCTGCCCCCGACGTCAGAAAATCGCTGTTCTGGCCCGAAACCGCCCGAAACTTGTGATTTTTCGGACAGCCAACCAGAAATCGCAGTTTCGGACCCAGACTGCTGAAAATCACTATTTGGGCCCCGGACAGCCTGAAAACGACAGCGACCCGCCTGACAGTCAAAAATGACGATTCTGCCCCCGACGTCCGAAAATCGCTGTTCTGGCCCGAAACCGCCCGAAACTCGTGATTTTTCGGACAGCCAACCAGAAATCGCAGTTTCGGACCCAGACTGCTGAAAATCACTATTTGGGCCCCGGACAGCCTGAAAACGACAGCGACCCGTCAGACAGCCGAAAATGACGATTCTGCCCCCGACGTCCGAAAATCGCTGTTCTGGCCCGAAACTGCCTGAAACTCGTGATTTTTCGGACAGCCAACCAGAAATCGCAGTTTCGGACCCAGACTGCTGAAAATCACTATTTGGGCCCCGGACAGCCTGAAAACGACAGCGACCCGCCTGACAGCCAAAAATGACGATTCTGCCCCCGACGTCCGAAAATCGCTGTTCTGGCCCGAAACTGCCTGAAACTCGTGATTTTTCAGACAGCCAACCAGAAATCGCAGTTTCGGACCCAGACTGCTGAAAATCACTATTTGGGCCCCGGACAGCCTGAAAACGACAGCGACCCGCCTGACAGTCAAAAATGACGATTCTGCCCCCGACGTCCGAAAATCGCTGTTCTGGCCCGAAACCGCCTGAAACTCGTGATTTTTCAGACAGGCAACCAGAAATCGCAGTTTCGGGCCCAGACTGCTGAAAATCACTATTTGGGCCCCGGACAGCCTGAAAACGACAGCGACCCGCCTGACAGCCAAAAATGACGATTCTGCCCCCGACGTCCGAAAATCGCTGTTCTGGCCCGAAACTGCCTGAAACTCGTGATTTTTCAGACAGGCAACCAGAAATCGCAGTTTCGGGCCCAGACTGCTGAAAATCACTATTTGGGCCCCGGACAGCCTGAAAACGACAGCGACCCGCCTGACAGTCAAAAATGACGATTCTGCCCCCGACGTCCGAAAATCGCTGTTCTGGCCCGAAACCGCCTGAAACTCGTGATTTTTCAGACAGGCAACCAGAAATCGCAGTTTCGGGCCCAGACTGCTGAAAATCACTATTTGGGCCCCGGACAGCCTGAAAACGACAGCGACCCGCCTGACAGCCAAAAATGACGATTCTGCCCCCGACGTCCGAAAATCGCTGTTCTGGCCCGAAACTGCCCGAAACTCGTGATTTTTCGGACAGCCAACCAGAAATCGCAGTTTCGGACCCAGACTGCTGAAAATCACTATTTGGGCCCCGGACAGCCTGAAAACGACAGCGACCCGCCTGACAGCCGAAAATGACGATTCTGCCCCCGACGTCCGAAAATCGCTGTTCTGGCCCGAAACTGCCTGAAACTCGTGATTTTTCGGACAGCCAACCAGAAATCGCAGTTTCGGACCCAGACTGCTGAAAATCACTATTTGGGCCCCGGACAGCCTGAAAACGACAGCGACCCGCCTGACAGCCAAAAATGACGATTCTGCCCCCGACGTCAGAAAATCGCTGTTCTGGCCCGAAACTGCCTGAAACTCGTGATTTTTCAGACAGCCAACCAGAAATCGCAGTTTCAGACCCAGACTGCTGAAAATCACTATTTGGGCCCCGGACAGCCTGAAAACGACAGCGACCCGCCTGACAGTCAAAAATGACGATTCTGCCCCCGACGTCCGAAAATCGCTGTTCTGGCCCGAAACCGCCTGAAACTCGTGATTTTTCAGACAGGCAACCAGAAATCGCAGTTTCGGGCCCAGACTGCTGAAAATCACTATTTGGGCCCCGGACAGCCTGAAAACGACAGCGACCCGCCTGACAGCCAAAAATGACGATTCTGCCCCCGACGTCCGAAAATCGCTGTTCTGGCCCGAAACTGCCCGAAACTCGTGATTTTTCGGACAGCCAACCAGAAATCGCAGTTTTCGGACCCAGACTGCTGAAAATCACTATTTGGGCCCCGGACAGCCTGAAAACGATAGCGACCCGCCTGACAGCCGAAAATGACGATTCTGCCCCCGACGTCCGAAAATCGTTGTTCTGGCCCGAAACTGCCAGAAACTCGTGATTTTTCGGACAGCCAGCCAGAAATCGCAGTTTCGGACCCAGACTGCTGAAAATCACAATTTGGGCCCCGGACAGCCTGAAAACGACAGCGACCCGCCTGACAGTCAAAAATGACGATTCTGCCCCCGACGTCCGAAAATCGCTGTTCTGGCCCGAAACCGCCTGAAACTCGTGATTTTTCAGACAGCCAACCAGAAATCGCAGTTTCGGGCCCAGACTGCTGAAAATCACTATTTGGGCCCCGGACAGCCTGAAAACGACAGCGACCCGCCTGACAGCCAAAAATGACGATTCTGCCCCCGACGTCCGAAAATCGCTGTTCTGGCCCGAAACTGCCAGAAACTCGTGATTTTTCGGACAGCCAACCAGAAATCGCAGTTTCGGACCCAGACTGCTGAAAATCACTATTTGGGCCCCGGACAGCCTGAAAACGACAGCGACCCGCCTGACAGTCAAAAATGACGATTCTGCCCCCGACGTCCGAAAATCGCTGTTCTGGCCCGAAACCGCCCGAAACTCGTGATTTTTCGGACAGCCAACCAGAAATCGCAGTTTCGGACCCAGACTGCTGAAAATCACTATTTGGGCCCCGGACAGCCTGAAAACGACAGCGACCCGCCTGACAGCCGAAAATGACGATTCTGCCCCCGACGTCCGAAAATCGCTGTTCTGGCCCGAAACTGCCTGAAACTCGTGATTTTTCGGACAGCCAACCAGAAATCGCAGTTTCGGACCCAGACTGCTGAAAATCACTATTTGGGCCCCGGACAGCCTGAAAATGACAGCGACCCGCCTGACAGCCAAAAATGACGATTCTGCCCCCGACGTCCGAAAATCGCTGTTCTGGCCCGAAACTGCCAGAAACTCGTGATTTTTCGGACAGCCAACCAGAAATCGCAGTTTCGGACCCAGACTGCTGAAAATCACTATTTGGGCCCCGGACAGCCTGAAAACGACAGCGACCCGCCTGACAGTCAAAAATGACGATTCTGCCCCCGACGTCCGAAAATCGCTGTTCTGGCCCGAAACCGCCCGAAACTCGTGATTTTTCGGACAGCCAACCAGAAATCGCAGTTTCGGACCCAGACTGCTGAAAATCACTATTTGGGCCCCGGACAGCCTGAAAACGACAGCGACCCGTCAGACAGCCGAAAATGACGATTCTGCCCCCGACGTCCGAAAATCGCTGTTCTGGCCCGAAACTGCCTGAAACTCGTGATTTTTCGGACAGCCAACCAGAAATCGCAGTTTCGGACCCAGACTGCTGAAAATCACTATTTGGGCCCCGGACAGCCTGAAAACGACAGCGACCCGCCTGACAGCCAAAAATGACGATTCTGCCCCCGACGTCCGAAAATCGCTGTTCTGGCCCGAAACTGCCTGAAACTCGTGATTTTTCAGACAGCCAACCAGAAATCGCAGTTTCGGACCCAGACTGCTGAAAATCACTATTTGGGCCCCGGACAGCCTGAAAACGACAGCGACCCGCCTGACAGTCAAAAATGACGATTCTGCCCCCGACGTCCGAAAATCGCTGTTCTGGCCCGAAACCGCCTGAAACTCGTGATTTTTCAGACAGGCAACCAGAAATCGCAGTTTCGGGCCCAGACTGCTGAAAATCACTATTTGGGCCCCGGACAGCCTGAAAACGACAGCGACCCGCCTGACAGCCAAAAATGACGATTCTGCCCCCGACGTCCGAAAATCGCTGTTCTGGCCCGAAACTGCCTGAAACTCGTGATTTTTCAGACAGCCAACCAGAAATCGCAGTTTCGGACCCAGACTGCTGAAAATCACTATTTGGGCCCCGGACAGCCTGAAAACGACAGCGACCCGCCTGACAGTCAAAAATGACGATTCTGCCCCCGACGTCCGAAAATCGCTGTTCTGGCCCGAAACCGCCTGAAACTCGTGATTTTTCAGACAGGCAACCAGAAATCGCAGTTTCGGGCCCAGACTGCTGAAAATCACTATTTGGGCCCCGGACAGCCTGAAAACGACAGCGACCCGCCTGACAGCCAAAAATGACGATTCTGCCCCCGACGTCCGAAAATCGCTGTTCTGGCCCGAAACTGCCCGAAACTCGTGATTTTTCGGACAGCCAACCAGAAATCGCAGTTTCGGACCCAGACTGCTGAAAATCACTATTTGGGCCCCGGACAGCCTGAAAACGACAGCGACCCGCCTGACAGCCGAAAATGACGATTCTGCCCCCGACGTCCGAAAATCGCTGTTCTGGCCCGAAACTGCCTGAAACTCGTGATTTTTCGGACAGCCAACCAGAAATCGCAGTTTCGGACCCAGACTGCTGAAAATCACTATTTGGGCCCCGGACTGCCTGAAAACGACAGCGACCCGCCTGACAGCCAAAAATGACGATTCTGCCCCCGACGTCCGAAAATCGCTGTTCTGGCCCGAAACTGCCTGAAACTCGTGATTTTTCAGACAGCCAACCAGAAATCGCAGTTTCGGTTCCAGACTGCTGAAAATCACTATTTGGGCCCCGGACAGCCTGAAAACGACAGCGACCCGCCTGACAGTCAAAAATGACGATTCTGCCCCCGACGTCCGAAAATCGCTGTTCTGGCCCGAAACCGCCTGAAACTCGTGATTTTTCAGACAGGCAACCAGAAATCGCAGTTTCGGGCCCAGACTGCTGAAAATCACTATTTGGGCCCCGGACAGCCTGAAAACGACAGCGACCCGCCTGACAGCCAAAAATGACGATTCTGCCCCCGACGTCCGAAAATCGCTGTTCTGGCCCGAAACTGCCCGAAACTCGTGATTTTTCGGACAGCCAACCAGAAATCGCAGTTTTCGGACCCAGACTGCTGAAAATCACTATTTGGGCCCCGGACAGCCTGAAAACGATAGCGACCCGCCTGACAGCCGAAAATGACGATTCTGCCCCCGACGTCCGAAAATCGCTGTTCTGGCCCGAAACTGCCTGAAACTCGTGATTTTTCGGACAGCCAACCAGAAATCGCAGTTTCGGACCCAGACTGCTGAAAATCACTATTTGGGCCCCGGACAGCCTGAAAACGACAGCGACCCGCCTGACAGCCAAAAATGACGATTCTGCCCCCGACGTCCGAAAATCGCTGTTCTGGCCCGAAACTGCCTGAAACTCGTGATTTTTCAGACAGCCAACCAGAAATCGCAGTTTCGGACCCAGACTGCTGAAAATCACTATTTGGGCCCCGGACAGCCTGAAAACGACAGCGACCCGCCTGACAGTCAAAAATGACGATTCTGCCCCCGACGTCCGAAAATCGCTGTTCTGGCCCGAAACCGCCTGAAACTCGTGATTTTTCAGACAGGCAACCAGAAATCGCAGTTTCGGGCCCAGACTGCTGAAAATCACTATTTGGGCCCCGGACAGCCTGAAAACGACAGCGACCCGCCTGACAGTCAAAAATGACGATTCTGCCCCCGACGTCAGAAAATCGCTGTTCTGGCCCGAAACCGCCCGAAACTCGTGATTTTTCAGACAGCCAACCAGAAATCGCAGTTTCGGACCCAGACTGCTGAAAATCACTATTTGGGCCCCGGACAGCCTGAAAACGACAGCGACCCGCCTGACAGCCGAAAATGACGATTCTGCCTCCGACGTCCGAAAATCGCTGTTCTGGCCCGAAACTGCCAGAAACTCGTGATTTTTCGGACAGCCAACCAGAAATCGCAGTTTCGGACCCAGACTGCTGAAAATCACTATTTGGGCCCCGGACAGCCTGAAAACGACAGCGACCCGCCTGACAGCCGAAAATGACGATTCTGCCCCCGACGTCCGAAAATCGCTGTTCTGGCCCGAAACTGCCTGAAACTCGTGATTTTTCGGACAGCCAACCAGAAATCGCAGTTTCGGACCCAGACTGCTGAAAATCACTATTTGGGCCCCGGACAGCCTGAAAATGACAGCGACCCGCCTGACAGCCAAAAATGACGATTCTGCCCCCGACGTCCGAAAATCGCTGTTCTGGCCCGAAACTGCCAGAAACTCGTGATTTTTCGGACAGCCAACCAGAAATCGCAGTTTCGGACCCAGACTGCTGAAAATCACTATTTGGGCCCCGGACAGCCTGAAAACGACAGCGACCCGCCTGACAGTCAAAAATGACGATTCTGCCCCCGACGTCCGAAAATCGCTGTTCTGGCCCGAAACCGCCTGAAACTCGTGATTTTTCAGACAGCCAACCAGAAATCGCAGTTTCGGTTCCAGACTGCTGAAAATCACTATTTGGGCCCCGGACAGCCTGAAAACGACAGCGACCAGCCTGACAGTCAAAAATGACGATTCTGCCCCCGACGTCCGAAAATCGCTGTTCTGGCCCGAAACCGCCCGAAACTCGTGATTTTTCGGACAGCCAACCAGAAATCGCAGTTTCGGACCCAGACTGCTGAAAATCACTATTTGGGCCCCGGACAGCCTGAAAACGACAGCGACCCGCCTGACAGCCGAAAATGACGATTCTGCCCCCGACGTCCGAAAATCGCTGTTCTGGCCCGAAACTGCCTGAAACTCGTGATTTTTCGGACAGCCAACCAGAAATCGCAGTTTCGGACCCAGACTGCTGAAAATCACTATTTGGGCCCCGGACAGCCTGAAAATGACAGCGACCCGCCTGACAGCCAAAAATGACGATTCTGCCCCCGACGTCCGAAAATCGCTGTTCTGGCCCGAAACTGCCAGAAACTCGTGATTTTTCGGACAGCCAACCAGAAATCGCAGTTTCGGACCCAGACTGCTGAAAATCACTATTTGGGCCCCGGACAGCCTGAAAACGACAGCGACCCGCCTGACAGTCAAAAATGACGATTCTGCCCCCGACGTCCGAAAATCGCTGTTCTGGCCCGAAACCACCCGAAACTCGTGATTTTTCGGACAGCCAACCAGAAATCGCAGTTTCGGACCCAGACTGCTGAAAATCACTATTTGGGCCCCGGACAGCCTGAAAACGACAGCGACCCGCCTGACAGTCAAAAATGACGATTCTGCCCCCGACGTCAGAAAATCGCTGTTCTGGCCCGAAACCGCCCGAAACTCGTGATTTTTCAGACAGCCAACCAGAAATCGCAGTTTCGGACCCAGACTGCTGAAAATCACTATTTGGGCCCCGGACAGCCTGAAAACGACAGCGACCCGCCTGACAGCCGAAAATGACGATTCTGCCCCCGACGTCCGAAAATCGCTGTTCTGGCCCGAAACTGCCAGAAACTCGTGATTTTTCGGACAGCCAACCAGAAATCGCAGTTTCGGACCCAGACTGCTGAAAATCACAATTTGGGCCCCGGACTGCCTGAAAACGACAGCGACCCGCCTGACAGTCAAAAATGACGATTCTGCCCCCGACGTCCGAAAATCGCTGTTCTGGCCCGAAACCGCCTGAAACTCGTGATTTTTCAGACAGCCAACCAGAAATCGCAGTTTCGGTTCCAGACTGCTGAAAATCACTATTTGGGCCCCGGACAGCCTGAAAACGACAGCGACCAGCCTGACAGTCAAAAATGACGATTCTGCCCCCGACGTCCGAAAATCGCTGTTCTGGCCCGAAACCGCCCGAAACTCGTGATTTTTCGGACAGCCAACCAGAAATCGCAGTTTCGGACCCAGACTGCTGAAAATCACTATTTGGGCCCCGGACAGCCTGAAAACGACAGCGACCCGCCTGACAGCCGAAAATGACGATTCTGCCCCCGACGTCCGAAAATCGCTGTTCTGGCCCGAAACTGCCTGAAACTCGTGATTTTTCGGACAGCCAACCAGAAATCGCAGTTTCGGACCCAGACTGCTGAAAATCACTATTTGGGCCCCGGACAGCCTGAAAATGACAGCGACCCGCCTGACAGCCAAAAATGACGATTCTGCCCCCGACGTCCGAAAATCGCTGTTCTGGCCCGAAACTGCCAGAAACTCGTGATTTTTCGGACAGCCAACCAGAAATCGCAGTTTCGGACCCAGACTGCTGAAAATCACTATTTGGGCCCCGGACAGCCTGAAAACGACAGCGACCCGCCTGACAGTCAAAAATGACGATTCTGCCCCCGACGTCCGAAAATCGCTGTTCTGGCCCGAAACTGCCTGAAACTCGTGATTTTTCAGACAGCCAACCAGAAATCGCAGTTTCGGTTCCAGACTGCTGAAAATCACTATTTGGGCCCCGGACAGCCTGAAAACGACAGCGACCAGCCTGACAGTCAAAAATGACGATTCTGCCCCCGACGTCCGAAAATCGCTGTTCTGGCCCAAAACCGCCCGAAACTCGTGATTTTTCAGACAGCCAACCAGAAATCGCAGTTTCGGTTCCAGACTGCTGAAAATCACTATTTGGGCCCCGGACAGCCTGAAAACGACAGCGACCAGCCTGACAGTCAAAAATGACGATTCTGCCCCCGACGTCCGAAAATCGCTGTTCTGGCCCGAAACCGCCCGAAACTCGTGATTTTTCGGACAGCCAACCAGAAATCGCAGTTTCGGACCCAGACTGCTGAAAATCACTATTTGGGCCCCGGACAGCCTGAAAACGACAGCGACCCGCCTGACAGCCGAAAATGACGATTCTGCCCCCGACGTCCGAAAATCGCTGTTCTGGCCCGAAACTGCCTGAAACTCGTGATTTTTCGGACAGCCAACCAGAAATCGCAGTTTCGGACCCAGACTGCTGAAAATCACTATTTGGGCCCCGGACAGCCTGAAAATGACAGCGACCCGCCTGACAGCCAAAAATGACGATTCTGCCCCCGACGTCCGATAATCGCTGTTCTGGCCCGAAACTGCCAGAAACTCGTGATTTTTCGGACAGCCAACCAGAAATCGCAGTTTCGGACCCAGACTGCTGAAAATCACTATTTGGGCCCCGGACAGCCTGAAAATGACAGCGACCCGCCTGACAGCCAAAAATGACGATTCTGCCCCCGACGTCCGAAAATCGCTGTTCTGGCCCGAAACTGCCAGAAACTCGTGATTTTTCGGACAGCCAACCAGAAATCGCAGTTTCGGACCCAGACTGCTGAAAATCACTATTTGGGCCCCGGACAGCCTGAAAACGACAGCGACCCGCCTGACAGTCAAAAATGACGATTCTGCCCCCGACGTCCGAAAATCGCTGTTCTGGCCCGAAACTGCCTGAAACTCGTGATTTTTCAGACAGCCAACCAGAAATCGCAGTTTCGGTTCCAGACTGCTGAAAATCACTATTTGGGCCCCGGACAGCCTGAAAACGACAGCGACCAGCCTGACAGTCAAAAATGACGATTCTGCCCCCGACGTCCGAAAATCGCTGTTCTGGCCCAAAACCGCCCGAAACTCGTGATTTTTCAGACAGCCAACCAGAAATCGCAGTTTCGGTTCCAGACTGCTGAAAATCACTATTTGGGCCCCGGACAGCCTGAAAACGACAGCGACCAGCCTGACAGTCAAAAATGACGATTCTGCCCCCGACGTCCGAAAATCGCTGTTCTGGCCCGAAACCGCCCGAAACTCGTGATTTTTCGGACAGCCAACCAGAAATCGCAGTTTCGGACCCAGACTGCTGAAAATCACTATTTGGGCCCCGGACAGCCTGAAAACGACAGCGACCCGCCTGACAGCCGAAAATGACGATTCTGCCCCCGACGTCCGAAAATCGCTGTTCTGGCCCGAAACTGCCTGAAACTCGTGATTTTTCGGACAGCCAACCAGAAATCGCAGTTTCGGACCCAGACTGCTGAAAATCACTATTTGGGCCCCGGACAGCCTGAAAATGACAGCGACCCGCCTGACAGCCAAAAATGACGATTCTGCCCCCGACGTCCGATAATCGCTGTTCTGGCCCGAAACTGCCAGAAACTCGTGATTTTTCGGACAGCCAACCAGAAATTGCAGTTTCGGACCCAGACTGCTGAAAATCACTATTTGGGCCCCGGACAGCCTGAAAACGACAGCGACCCGCCTGACAGTCAAAAATGACGATTCTGCCCCCGACGTCCGAAAATCGCTGTTCTGGCCCGAAACCACCCGAAACTCGTGATTTTTCGGACAGCCAACCAGAAATCGCAGTTTCGGACCCAGACTGCTGAAAATCACTATTTGGGCCCCGGACAGCCTGAAAACGACAGCGACCCGCCAGACAGCCGAAAATGACGATTCTGCCCCCGACGTCCGAAAATCGCTGTTCTGGCCTGAAACTGCCTGAAACTCGTGATTTTTCGGACAGCCAACCAGAAATCGCAGTTTCGGACCCAGACTGCTGAAAATCACTATTTGGGCCCCGGACAGCCTGAAAACGACAGCGACCCGCCTGACAGCCAAAAATGACGATTCTGCCCCCGACGTCCGAAAATCGCTGTTCTGGCCCGAAACTGCCAGAAACTCGTGATTTTTCGGACAGCCAACCAGAAATCGCAGTTTCGGACCCAGACTGCTGAAAATCACTATTTGGGCCCCGGACAGCCTGAAAATGACAGCGACCCGCCTGACAGCCAAAAATGACGATTCTGCCCCCGACGTCCGAAAATCGCTGTTCTGGCCCGAAACTGCCAGAAACTCGTGATTTTTCGGACAGCCAACCAGAAATCGCAGTTTCGGACCCAGACTGCTGAAAATCACTATTTGGGCCCCGGACAGCCTGAAAACGACAGCGACCCGCCTGACAGTCAAAAATGACGATTCTGCCCCCGACGTCCGAAAATCGCTGTTCTGGCCCGAAACCGCCCGAAACTCGTGATTTTTCGGACAGCCAACCAGAAATCGCAGTTTCGGACCCAGACTGCTGAAAATCACTATTTGGGCCCCGGACAGCCTGAAAACGACAGCGACCCGCCTGACAGTCAAAAATGACGATTCTGCCCCCGACGTCCGAAAATCGCTGTTCTAGCCCGAAACCGCCCGAAACTCGTGATTTTTCGGACAGCCAACCAGAAATCGCAGTTTCGGACCCAGACTGCTGAAAATCACTATTTGGGCCCCGGACAGCCTGAAAACGACAGCGACCCGCCTGACAGCCAAAAATGACGATTCTGCCCCCGACGTCCGAAAATCGCTGTTCTGGCCCGAAACTGCCAGAAACTCGTGATTTTTCGGACAGCCAACCAGAAATCGCAGTTTCGGACCCAGACTGCTGAAAATCACTATTTGGGCCCCGGACAGCCTGAAAACGACAGCGACCCGCCGGACAGCCGAAAATGACGATTCTGCCCCCGACGTCCGAAAATCGCTGTTCTGGCCCGAAACTGCCTGAAACTCGTGATTTTTCGGACAGCCAACCAGAAATCGCAGTTTCGGACCCAGACTGCTGAAAATCACTATTTGGGCCCCGGACAGCCTGAAAACGACAGCGACCCGCCGGACAGCCAAAAATGACGATTCTGCCCCCGACGTCCGGAAATCGCTGTTCTGGCCCGAAACTGCCAGAAACTCGTGATTTTTCGGACAGCCAACCAGAAATCGCAGTTTCGGACCCAGACTGCTGAAAATCACTATTTGGGCCCTGGGAAGCCTGAAAATGACAGCGACCCACCTGACAGCCAAAAATGACGATTCTGCCCCCGACGTCCGAAAATCGCTGTTCTGGCCCGAAACTGCCAGAAACTCGTGATTTTTCGGACAGCCAACCAGAAATCGCAGTTTCGGACCCAGACTGCTGAAAATCACTATTTGGGCCCCGGACAGCCTGAAAATGACAGCGACCCGCCTGACAGCCAAAAATGACGATTCTGCCCCCGACGTCCGAAAATCGCTGTTCTGGCCCGAAACTGCCAGAAACTCGTGATTTTTCGGACAGCCAACCAGAAATCGCAGTTTCGGACCCAGACTGCTGAAAATCACTATTTGGGCCCCGGACAGCCTGAAAACGACAGCGACCCGCCTGACAGTCAAAAATGACGATTCTGCCCCCGACGTCCGAAAATCGCTGTTCTGGCCCGAAACCGCCCGAAACTCGTGATTTTTCGGACAGCCAACCAGAAATCGCAGTTTCGGACCCAGACTGCTGAAAATCACTATTTGGGCCCCGGACAGCCTGAAAACGACAGCGACCCGCCTGACAGTCAAAAATGACGATTCTGCCCCCGACGTCCGAAAATCGCTGTTCTAGCCCGAAACCGCCCGAAACTCGTGATTTTTCGGACAGCCAACCAGAAATCGCAGTTTCGGACCCAGACTGCTGAAAATCACTATTTGGGCCCCGGACAGCCTGAAAACGACAGCGACCCGCCTGACAGCCAAAAATGACGATTCTGCCCCCGACGTCCGAAAATCGCTGTTCTGGCCCGAAACTGCCAGAAACTCGTGATTTTTCGGACAGCCAACCAGAAATCGCAGTTTCGGACCCAGACTGCTGAAAATCACTATTTGGGCCCCGGACAGCCTGAAAACGACAGCGACCCGCCGGACAGCCGAAAATGACGATTCTGCCCCCGACGTCCGAAAATCGCTGTTCTGGCCCGAAACTGCCTGAAACTCGTGATTTTTCGGACAGCCAACCAGAAATCGCAGTTTCGGACCCAGACTGCTGAAAATCACTATTTGGGCCCCGGACAGCCTGAAAACGACAGCGACCCGCCGGACAGCCAAAAATGACGATTCTGCCCCCGACGTCCGGAAATCGCTGTTCTGGCCCGAAACTGCCAGAAACTCGTGATTTTTCGGACAGCCAACCAGAAATCGCAGTTTCGGACCCAGACTGCTGAAAATCACTATTTGGGCCCCGGACAGCCTGAAAATGACAGCGACCCACCTGACAGCCAAAAATGACGATTCTGCCCCCGACGTCCGAAAATCGCTGTTCTGGCCCGAAACTGCCAGAAACTCGTGATTTTTCGGACAGCCAACCAGAAATCGCAGTTTCGGACCCAGACTGCTGAAAATCACTATTTGGGCCCCGGACAGCCTGAAAACGACAGCGACCCGCCTGACAGTCAAAAATGACGATTCTGCCCCCGACGTCCGAAAATCGCTGTTCTGGCCCGAAACCGCCCGAAACTCGTGATTTTTCGGACAGCCAACCAGAAATCGCAGTTTCGGACCCAGACTGCTGAAAATCACTATTTGGGCCCCGGACAGCCTGAAAACGACAGCGACCCGCCTGACAGTCAAAAATGACGATTCTGCCCCCGACGTCCGAAAATCGCTGTTCTAGCCCGAAACCGCCCGAAACTCGTGATTTTTCGGACAGCCAACCAGAAATCGCAGTTTCGGACCCAGACTGCTGAAAATCACTATTTGGGCCCCGGACAGCCTGAAAATGACAGCGACCCGCCTGACAGCCAAAAATGACGATTCTGCCCCCGACGTCCGAAAATCGCTGTTCTGGCCCGAAACCGCCCGAAACTCGTGATTTTTCGGACAGCCAACCAGAAATCGCAGTTTCGGACCCAGACTTCTGAAAATCGCTATTTGGGCCCTGGGAAGCCTGAAAATGACAGCGACCCACCTGACAGCCAAAAATGACGATTCTGCCCCCGACGTCCGAAAATCGCTGTTCTGGCCCGAAACTGCCAGAAACTCGTGATTTTTCGGACAGCCAACCAGAAATCGCAGTTTCGGACCCAGACTGCTGAAAATCACTATTTGGGCCCCGGACAGCCTGAAAACGACAGCGACCCGCCGGACAGCCAAAAATGACGATTCTGCCCCCGACGTCCGGAAATCGCTGTTCTGGCCCGAAACTGCCAGAAACTCGTGATTTTTCGGACAGCCAACCAGAAATCGCAGTTTCGGACCCAGAATGCTGAAAATCACTATTTGGGCCCCGGACAGCCAGAAAACGACAGCGACCCGCCTGACAGCCAAAAATGACGATTCTGCCCCCGACGTCCGAAAATCGCTGTTCTGGCCCGAAACTGCCAGAAACTCGTGATTTTTCGGACAGCCAACCAGAAATCGCAGTTTCGGACCCAGACTGCTGAAAATCACTATTTGGGCCCCGGACAGCCTGAAAACGACAGCGACCCGCCTGACAGCCAAAAATGACGATTCTGCCCCCGACGTCCGAAAATCGCTGTTCTGGCCCGAAACTGCCAGAAACTCGTGATTTTTCGGACAGCCATCCAGAAATCGCAGTTTCGGACCCAGACTGCTGAAAATCACTATTTGGGCCCCGGACAGCCTGAAAACGACAGCGACCCGCCTGACAGTCAAAAATGACGATTCTGCCCCCGACGTCCGAAAATCGCTGTTCTGGCCCGAAACCGCCCGAAACTCGTGATTTTTCGGACAGGCAACCAGAAATCGCAGTTTCGGGCCCAGACTGCTGAAAATCACTATTTGGGCCCCGGACAGCCTGAAAACGACAGCGACCCGCCTGACAGTCAAAAATGACGATTCTGCCCCCGACGTCCGAAAATCGCTGTTCTGGCCCGAAACCGCCCGAAACTCGTGATTTTTCGGACAGCCAACCAGAAATCGCAGTTTCGGACCCAGACTGCTGAAAATCACTATTTGGGCCCTGGGAAGCCTGAAAATGACAGCGACCCACCTGACAGCCAAAAATGACGATTCTGCCCCCGACGTCCGAAAATCGCTGTTCTGGCCCGAAACTGCCAGAAACTCGTGATTTCTCGGACAGCCAACCAGAAATCGCAGTTTCGGACCCAGACTGCTGAAAATCACTATTTGGGCCCCGGACAGCCTGAAAACGACAGCGACCCGCCGGACAGCCGAAAATGACGATTCTGCCCCCGACGTCCGAAAAACGCTGTTCTGGCCCGAAACTGCCAGAAACTCGTGATTTTTCGGACAGCCAACCAGAAATCGCAGTTTCGGACCCAGACTGCTGAAAATCACTATTTGGGCCCCGGACAGCCTGAAAACGACAGCGACCCGCCTGACAGCCAAAAATGACGATTCTTCCCCCGACGTCCGAAAATCGATGTTCTGGCCCGAAACTGCCAGAAACTCGTGATTTTTCGGACAGCCAACCAAAAATCGCAGTTTCGGACCCAGACTGCTGAAAATCACTATTTGGGCCCCGGACAGCCTGAAAACGACAGCGACCCGCCTGACAGTCAAAAATGACGATTCTGCCCCCGACGTCCGGAAATCGCTGTTCTGGCCCGAAACCGCCCGAAACTTGTGATTTTTTGGACAGCCAACCAGAAATCGCAGTTTCGGACCCAGACTGCTGAAAATCACTATTTGGGCCCCGGACAGCCAGAAAACGACAGCGACCCGCCTGACAGCCGAAAAAGACGATTCTGCCCCCGACGTCCGAAAATCGCTGTTCTGGCCCGAAACTGCCTGAAACTCGTGATTTTTCGGACAGCCAACCAGAAATCGCAGTTTCGGACCCAGACTGCTGAAAATCACTATTTGGGCCCCGGACAGCCTGAAAACGACAGCGACCCGCCTGACAGCCAAAAATGACGATTCTGCCCCCGACGTCCGAAAATCGCTGTTCTGGCCCGAAACTGCCTGAAACTCGTGATTTTTCGGACAGCCAACCAGAAATCGCAGTTTCGGACCCAGACTGCTGAAAATCACTATTTGGGCCCCGGACAGCCTGAAAACGACAGCGACCCGCCTGACAGCCAAAAATGACGATTCTGCCCCCGACGTCCGAAAATCGCTGTTCTGGCCCGAAACCGCCCGAAACTCGTGATTTTTCGGACAGGCAACCAGAAATCGCAGTTTCGGGCCCAGACTGCTGAAAATCACTATTTGGGCCCCGGACAGCCTGAAAACGACAGCGACCCGCCTGACAGTCAAAAATGACGATTCTGCCCCCGACGTCCGAAAATCGCTGTTCTGGCCCGAAACCGCCCGAAACTCGTGATTTTTCGGACAGCCAACCAGAAATCGCAGTTTCGGACCCAGACTGCTGAAAATCACTATTTGGGCCCTGGGAAGCCTGAAAATGACAGCGACCCACCTGACAGCCAAAAATGACGATTCTGCCCCTGACATCCGAAAATCGCTGTTCTGGCCCGAAACTGCCAGAAACTCGTGATTTTTCGGACAGCCAACCAGAAATCGCAGTTTCGGACCCAGACTGCTGAAAATCACTATTTGGGCCCCGGACAGCCTGAAAATGACAGCGACCCGCCTGACAGCCAAAAATGACGATTCTGCCCCTGACGTCCGAAAATCGCTGTTCTGGCCCGAAACCGCCCGAAACTCGTGATTTTTCGGACAGCCAACCAGAAATCGCAGTTTCGGGCCCAGACTGCTGAAAATCACTATTTGGGCCCCGGACAGCCTGAAAACGACAGCGACCCGCCTGACAGTCAAAAATGACGATTCTGCCCCCGACGTCCGAAAATCGCTGTTCTGGCCCGAAACCGCCCGAAACTCGTGATTTTTCGGACAGCCAACCAGAAATCGCAGTTTCGGACCCAGACTGCTGAAAATCACTATTTGGGCCCCGGACAGCCTGAAAACGACAGCGACCCGCCTGACAGCCAAAAATGACGATTCTGCCCCCGACGTCCGAAAATCGCTGTTCTGGCCCGAAACTGCCAGAAACTCGTGATTTTTCAGACAGCCAACCAGAAATCGCAGTTTCGGACCCAGACTGCTGAAAATCACTATTTGGGCCCCGGACAGCCAGAAAACGACAGCGACCCGCCTGACAGCCGAAAATGACGATTCTGCCCCCGACGTCCGAAAATCGCTGTTCTGGCCCGAAACTGCCTGAAACTCGTGATTTTTCGGACAGCCAACCAGAAATCGCAGTTTCGGGCCCAGACTGCTGAAAATCACTATTTGGGCCCCGGACAGCCTGAAAACGACAGCGACCCGCCTGACAGTCAAAAATGACGATTCTGCCCCCGACGTCCGAAAATCGCTGTTCTGGCCCGAAACCGCCCGAAACTCGTGATTTTTCGGACAGCCAACCAGAAATCGCAGTTTCGGACCCAGACTGCTGAAAATCACTATTTGGGCCCCGGACAGCCAGAAAACGACAGCGACCCGCCTGACAGCCAAAAATGACGATTCTGCCCCCGACGTCCGAAAATCGCTGTTCTGGCCCGAAACTGCCAGAAACTCGTGATTTTTCAGACAGCCAACCAAAAATCGCAGTTTCGGACCCAGACTGCTGAAAATCACTATTTGGGCCCCGGACAGCCTGAAAACGACAGCGACCCGCCTGACAGTCAAAAATGACGATTCTGCCCCCGACGTCCGGAAATCGCTGTTCTGGCCCGAAACCGCCCGAAACTTGTGATTTTTTGGACAGCCAACCAGAAATCGCAGTTTCGGACCCAGACTGCTGAAAATCACTATTTGGGCCCCGGACAGCCAGAAAACGACAGCGACCCGCCTGACAGCCGAAAATGACGATTCTGCCCCCGACGTCCGAAAATCGCTGTTCTGGCCCGAAACTGCCTGAAACTCGTGATTTTTCGGACAGCCAACCAGAAATCGCAGTTTCGGACCCAGACTGCTGAAAATCACTATTTGGGCCCCGGACAGCCTGAAAACGACAGCGACCCGCCTGACAGCCAAAAATGACGATTCTGCCCCCGACGTCCGAAAATCGCTGTTCTGGCCCGAAACTGCCTGAAACTCGTGATTTTTCGGACAGCCAACCAGAAATCGCAGTTTCGGACCCAGACTGCTGAAAATCACTATTTGGGCCCCGGACAGCCTGAAAACGACAGCGACCCGCCTGACAGCCAAAAATGACGATTCTGCCCCCGACGTCCGAAAATCGCTGTTCTGGCCCGAAACCGCCCGAAACTCGTGATTTTTCGGACAGGCAACCAGAAATCGCAGTTTCGGGCCCAGACTGCTGAAAATCACTATTTGGGCCCCGGACAGCCTGAAAACGACAGCGACCCGCCTGACAGTCAAAAATGACGATTCTGCCCCCGACGTCCGAAAATCGCTGTTCTGGCCCGAAACCGCCCGAAACTCGTGATTTTTCGGACAGCCAACCAGAAATCGCAGTTTCGGGCCCAGACTGCTGAAAATCACTATTTGGGCCCCGGACAGCCTGAAAACGACAGCGACCCGCCTGACAGTCAAAAATGACGATTCTGCCCCCGACGTCCGAAAATCGCTGTTCTGGCCCGAAACCGCCCGAAACTCGTGATTTTTCGGACAGCCAACCAGAAATCGCAGTTTCGGACCCAGACTGCTGAAAATCACTATTTGGGCCCTGGGAAGCCTGAAAATGACAGCGACCCACCTGACAGCCAAAAATGACGATTCTGCCCCTGACGTCCGAAAATCGCTGTTCTGGCCCGAAACTGCCAGAAACTCGTGATTTTTCGGACAGCCAACCAGAAATCGCAGTTTCGGACCCAGACTGCTGAAAATCACTATTTGGGCCCCGGACAGCCTGAAAACGACAGCGACCCGCCGGACAGCCGAAAATGACGATTCTGCCCCCGACGTCCGAAAAACGCTGTTCTGGCCCGAAACTGCCAGAAACTCGTGATTTTTCGGACAGCCAACCAGAAATCGCAGTTTCGGACCCAGACTGCTGAAAATCACTATTTGGGCCCCGGACAGCCTGAAAACGACAGCGACCCGCCTGACAGCCAAAAATGACGATTCTGCCCCCGACGTCCGAAAATCGCTGTTCTGGCCCGAAACTGCCAGAAACTCGTGATTTTTCAGACAGCCAACCAAAAATCGCAGTTTCGGACCCAGACTGCTGAAAATCACTATTTGGGCCCCGGACAGCCTGAAAACGACAGCGACCCGCCTGACAGTCAAAAATGACGATTCTGCCCCCGACGTCCGGAAATCGCTGTTCTGGCCCGAAACCGCCCGAAACTTGTGATTTTTTGGACAGCCAACCAGAAATCGCAGTTTCGGACCCAGACTGCTGAAAATCACTATTTGGGCCCCGGACAGCCAGAAAACGACAGCGACCCGCCTGACAGCCGAAAATGACGATTCTGCCCCCGACGTCCGAAAATCGCTGTTCTGGCCCGAAACTGCCTGAAACTCGTGATTTTTCGGACAGCCAACCAGAAATCGCAGTTTCGGACCCAGACTGCTGAAAATCACTATTTGGGCCCCGGACAGCCTGAAAACGACAGCGACCCGCCTGACAGCCAAAAATGACGATTCTGCCCCCGACGTCCGAAAATCGCTGTTCTGGCCCGAAACCTGCCGAAACTCGTGATTTTTCGGACAGGCAACCAGAAATCGCAGTTTCGGGCCCAGACTGCTGAAAATCACTATTTGGGCCCCGGACAGCCTGAAAACGACAGCGACCCGCCTGACAGTCAAAAATGACGATTCTGCCCCCGACGTCCGAAAATCGCTGTTCTGGCCCGAAACCGCCCGAAACTCGTGATTTTTCGGACAGCCAACCAGAAATCGCAGTTTCGGACCCAGACTGCTGAAAATAACTATTTGGGCCCCGGAAAGCCTGAAAACGACAGCGACCCGCCTGACAGTCAAAAATAACGATTCTGCCCCCGACGTCCGAAAATCGCTGTTCTGGCCCGAAACCGCCCGAAACTCGTGATTTTTCGGACAGCCAACCAGAAATCGCAGTTTCGGACCCAGACTGCTGAAAATCACTATTTCGGCCCCGGACAGCCTGAAAATGACAGCGACCCGCCTGACAGCCAAAAATGACGATTCTGCCCCCGACGTCCGAAAATCGCTGTTCTGGCCCGAAACTGCCAGAAACTCGTGATTTTTCGGACAGCCAACCAGAAATCGCAGTTTCGGACCCAGACTGCTGAAAATCACTATTTGGGCCCCGGAAAGCCTAAAAACGACAGCGACCCGCCTGACAGTCAAAAATGACGATTCTGCCCCCGACGTCCGAAAATCGCTGTTCTGGCCCGAAACCGCCCGAAACTCGTGATTTTTCGGACAGCCAACCAGAAATCGCAGTTTCGGACCCAGACTGCTGAAAATCACTATTTGGGCCCCGGACAGCCTGAAAACGACAGCGACCCGCCTGACAGCCAAAAATGACGATTCTGCCCCCGACGTCCGAAAATCGCTGTTCTGGCCCGAAACCGCCCGAAACTCGTGATTTTTCGGACAGCCAACCAGAAATCGCAGTTTCGGGCCCAGACTGCTGAAAATCACTATTTGGGCCCCGGACAGCCTGAAAACGACAGCGACCCGCCTGACAGTCAAAAATGACGATTCTGCCCCCGACGTCCGAAAATCGCTGTTCTGGCCCGAAACCGCCCGAAACTCGTGATTTTTCGGACAGCCAACCAGAAATCGCAGTTTCGGACCCAGACTGCTGAAAATCACTATTTGGGCCCCGGACAGCCTGAAAACGACAGCGACCCGCCTGACAGTCAAAAATGACGATTCTGCCCCCGACGTCCGAAAATCGCTGTTCTGGCCCGAAACCGCCCGAAACTCGTGATTTTTCGGACAGCCAACCAGAAATCGCAGTTTCGGACCCAGACTGCTGAAAATCACTATTTGGGCCCCGGACAGCCTGAAAATGACAGCGACCCGCCTGACAGCCATAAATGACGATTCTGCCCCCGACGTCCGAAAATCGCTGTTCTGGCCCGAAACCGCCCGAAACTCGTGATTTTTCGGACAGCCAACCAGAAATCGCAGTTTCGGACCCAGACTTCTTAAAATCACTATTTGGGCCCCGGAAAGCCTGAAAACGACAGCGACCCGCCTGACAGTCAAAAATGACGATTCTGCCCCCGACGTCCGAAAATCGCTGTTCTGGCCCGAAACCGCCCGAAACTCGTGATTTTTCGGACAGCCAACCAGAAATCGCAGTTTCGGACCCAGACTGCTGAAAATCACTATTTCGGCCCCGGACAGCCTGAAAATGACAGCGACCCGCCTGACAGCCAAAAATGACGATTCTGCCCCCGACGTCCGAAAATCGCTGTTCTGGCCCGAAACTGCCAGAAACTCGTGATTTTTCGGACAGCCAACCAGAAATCGCAGTTTCGGACCCAGACTGCTGAAAATCACTATTTGGGCCCCGGACAGCCTGAAAATGACAGCGACCCGCCTGACAGCCAAAAATGACGATTCTGCCCCCGACGTCCGAAAATCGCTGTTCTGGCCCGAAACTGCCAGAAACTCGTGATTTTTCGGACAGCCAACCAGAAATCGCAGTTTCGGACCCAGACTGCTGAAAATCACTATTTGGGCCCCGGACAGCCTGAAAACGACAGCGACCCGCCTGACAGTCAAAAATGACGATTCTGCCCCCGACGTCCGAAAATCGCTGTTCTGGCCCGAAACCGCCCGAAACTCGTGATTTTTCGGACAGCCAACCAGAAATCGCAGTTTCGGACCCAGACTGCTGAAAATAACTATTTGGGCCCCGGAAAGCCTGAAAACGACAGCGACCCGCCTGACAGTCAAAAATGACGATTCTGCCCCCGACGTCCGAAAATCGCTGTTCTGGCCCGAAACCGCCCGAAACTCGTGATTTTTCGGACAGCCAACCAGAAATCGCAGTTTCGGACCCAGACTGCTGAAAATCACTATTTCGGCCCCGGACAGCCTGAAAATGACAGCGACCCGCCTGACAGCCAAAAATGACGATTCTGCCCCCGACGTCCGAAAATCGCTGTTCTGGCCCGAAACTGCCAGAAACTCGTGATTTTTCGGACAGCCAACCAGAAATCGCAGTTTCGGACCCAGACTGCTGAAAATCACTATTTGGGCCCCGGAAAGCCTAAAAACGACAGCGACTCGCCTGACAGTCAAAAATGACGATTCTGCCCCCGACGTCCGAAAATCGCTGTTCTGGCCCGAAACCGCCCGAAACTCGTGATTTTTCGGACAGCCAACCAGAAATCGCAGTTTCGGACCCAGACTGCTGAAAATCACTATTTGGGCCCCGGACAGCCTGAAAACGACAGCGACCCGCCTGACAGCCAAAAATGACGATTCTGCCCCCGACGTCCGAAAATCGCTGTTCTGGCCCGAAACCGCCCGAAACTCGTGATTTTTCGGACAGGCAACCAGAAATCGCAGTTTCGGGCCCAGACTGCTGAAAATCACTATTTGGGCCCCGGACAGCCTGAAAACGACAGCGACCCGCCTGACAGTCAAAAATGACGATTCTGCCCCCGACGTCCGAAAATCGCTGTTCTGGCCCGAAACCGCCCGAAACTCGTGATTTTTCGGACAGCCAACCAGAAATCGCAGTTTCGGACCCAGACTGCTGAAAATCACTATTTGGGCCCTGGGAAGCCTGAAAATGACAGCGACCCACCTGACAGCCAAAAATGACGATTCTGCCCCCGACGTCCGAAAATCGCTGTTCTGGCCCGAAACTGCCAGAAACTCGTGATTTTTCGGACAGCCAACCAGAAATCGCAGTTTCGGACCCAGACTGCTGAAAATCACTATTTGGGCCCCGGACAGCCTGAAAATGACAGCGACCCGCCTGACAGCCAAAAATGACGATTCTGCCCCCGACGTCCGAAAATCGCTGTTCTGGCCCGAAACTGCCAGAAACTCGTGATTTTTCGGACAGCCAACCAGAAATCGCAGTTTCGGACCCAGACTGCTGAAAATCACTATTTGGGCCCCGGACAGCCTGAAAACGACAGCGACCCGCCTGACAGTCAAAAATGACGATTCTGCCCCCGACGTCCGAAAATCGCTGTTCTGGCCCGAAACCGCCCGAAACTCGTGATTTTTCGGACAGCCAACCAGAAATCGCAGTTTCGGACCCAGACTGCTGAAAATCACTATTTGGGCCCCGGACAGCCTGAAAACGACAGCGACCCGCCTGACAGTCAAAAATGACGATTCTGCCCCCGACGTCCGAAAATCGCTGTTCTGGCCCGAAACCGCCCGAAACTCGTGATTTTTCGGACAGCCAACCAGAAATCGCAGTTTCGGACCCAGACTGCTGAAAATCACTATTTGGGCCCCGGAAAGCCTAAAAACGACAGCGACCCGCCTGACAGTCAAAAATGACGATTCTGCCCCCGACGTCCGAAAATCGCTGTTCTGGCCCGAAACCGCCCGAAACTCGTGATTTTTCGGACAGCCAACCAGAAATCGCAGTTTCGGACCCAGACTGCTGAAAATCACTATTTGGGCCCCGGACAGCCTGAAAACGACAGCGACCCGCCTGACAGCCAAAAATGACGATTCTGCCCCCGACGTCCGAAAATCGCTGTTCTGGCCCGAAACCGCCCGAAACTCGTGATTTTTCGGACAGGCAACCAGAAATCGCAGTTTCGGGCCCAGACTGCTGAAAATCACTATTTGGGCCCCGGACAGCCTGAAAACGACAGCGACCCGCCTGACAGTCAAAAATGACGATTCTGCCCCCGACGTCCGAAAATCGCTGTTCTGGCCCGAAACCGCCTGAAACTCGTGATTTTTCGGACAGCCAACCAGAAATCGCAGTTTCGGACCCAGACTGCTGAAAATCATTATTTGGGCCCTGGGAAGCCTGAAAATGACAGCGACCCACCTGACAGCCAAAAATGACGATTCTGCCCCCGACGTCTGAAAATCGCTGTTCTGGCCCGAAACTGCCAGAAACTCGTGATTTTTCGGACAGCCAACCAGAAATCGCAGTTTCGGACCCAGACTGCTGAAAATCACTATTTGGGCCCCGGACAGCCTGAAAATGACAGCGACCCGCCGGACAGCCAAAAATGACGATTCTGCCCCCGACGTCCGAAAATCGCTGTTCTGGCCCGAAACTGCCAGAAACTCGTGATTTTTCGGACAGCCAACCAGAAATCGCAGTTTCGGACCCAGACTGCTGAAAATCACTATTTGGGCCCCGGACAGCCTGAAAACGACAGCGACCCGCCTGACAGTCAAAAATGACGATTCTGCCCCCGACGTCCGAAAATCGCTGTTCTGGCCCGAAACCGCCCGAAACTCGTGATTTTTCGGACAGCCAACCAGAAATCGCAGTTTCGGACCCAGACTGCTGAAAATCACTATTTGGGCCCCGGACAGCCTGAAAACGACAGCGACCCGCCGGACAGCCAAAAATGACGATTCTGCCCCCGACGTCCGAAAATCGCTGTTCTGGCCCGAAACTGCCAGAAACTCGTGATTTTTCGGACAGCCAACCAGAAATCGCAGTTTCGGACCCAGACTGCTGAAAATCACTATTTGGGCCCCGGACAGCCTGAAAACGACAGCGACCCGCCTGACAGTCAAAAATGACGATTCTGCCCCCGACGTCCGAAAATCGCTGTTCTGGCCCGAAACCGCCCGAAACTCGTGATTTTTCGGACAGCCAACCAGAAATCGCAGTTTCGGACCCAGACTGCTGAAAATCACTATTTGGGCCCCGGACAGCCTGAAAACGACAGCGACCCGCCTGACAGTCAAAAATGACGATTCTGCCCCCGACGTCCGAAAATCGCTGTTCTGGCCCGAAACCGCCCGAAACTCGTGATTTTTCGGACAGCCAACCAGAAATCGCAGTTTCGGACCCAGACTGCTGAAAATCACTATTTGGGCCCCGGACAGCCTGAAAATGACAGCGACCCGCCTGACAGCCATAAATGACGATTCTGCCCCCGACGTCCGAAAATCGCTGTTCTGGCCCGAAACCGCCCGAAACTCGTGATTTTTCGGACAGCCAACCAGAAATCGCAGTTTCGGACCCAGACTTCTTAAAATCACTATTTGGGCCCCGGAAAGCCTGAAAACGACAGCGACCCGCCTGACAGTCAAAAATGACGATTCTGCCCCCGACGTCCGAAAATCGCTGTTCTGGCCCGAAACCGCCCGAAACTCGTGATTTTTCGGACAGCCAACCAGAAATCGCAGTTTCGGACCCAGACTGCTGAAAATCACTATTTCGGCCCCGGACAGCCTGAAAATGACAGCGACCCGCCTGACAGCCAAAAATGACGATTCTGCCCCCGACGTCCGAAAATCGCTGTTCTGGCCCGAAACTGCCAGAAACTCGTGATTTTTCGGACAGCCAACCAGAAATCGCAGTTTCGGACCCAGACTGCTGAAAATCACTATTTGGGCCCCGGACAGCCTGAAAATGACAGCGACCCGCCTGACAGCCAAAAATGACGATTCTGCCCCCGACGTCCGAAAATCGCTGTTCTGGCCCGAAACTGCCAGAAACTCGTGATTTTTCGGACAGCCAACCAGAAATCGCAGTTTCGGACCCAGACTGCTGAAAATCACTATTTGGGCCCCGGACAGCCTGAAAACGACAGCGACCCGCCTGACAGTCAAAAATGACGATTCTGCCCCCGACGTCCGAAAATCGCTGTTCTGGCCCGAAACCGCCCGAAACTCGTGATTTTTCGGACAGCCAACCAGAAATCGCAGTTTCGGACCCAGACTGCTGAAAATAACTATTTGGGCCCCGGAAAGCCTGAAAACGACTGCGACCCGCCTGACAGTCAAAAATGACGATTCTGCCCCCGACGTCCGAAAATCGCTGTTCTGGCCCGAAACCGCCCGAAACTCGTGATTTTTCGGACAGCCAACCAGAAATCGCAGTTTCGGACCCAGACTGCTGAAAATCACTATTTCGGCCCCGGACAGCCTGAAAATGACAGCGACCCGCCTGACAGCCAAAAATGACGATTCTGCCCCCGACGTCCGAAAATCGCTGTTCTGGCCCGAAACTGCCAGAAACTCGTGATTTTTCGGACAGCCAACCAGAAATCGCAGTTTCGGACCCAGACTGCTGAAAATCACTATTTGGGCCCCGGAAAGCCTAAAAACGACAGCGACTCGCCTGACAGTCAAAAATGACGATTCTGCCCCCGACGTCCGAAAATCGCTGTTCTGGCCCGAAACCGCCCGAAACTCGTGATTTTTCGGACAGCCAACCAGAAATCGCAGTTTCGGACCCAGACTGCTGAAAATCACTATTTGGGCCCCGGACAGCCTGAAAACGACAGCGACCCGCCTGACAGCCAAAAATGACGATTCTGCCCCCGACGTCCGAAAATCGCTGTTCTGGCCCGAAACCGCCCGAAACTCGTGATTTTTCGGACAGGCAACCAGAAATCGCAGTTTCGGGCCCAGACTGCTGAAAATCACTATTTGGGCCCCGGACAGCCTGAAAACGACAGCGACCCGCCTGACAGTCAAAAATGACGATTCTGCCCCCGACGTCCGAAAATCGCTGTTCTGGCCCGAAACCGCCCGAAACTCGTGATTTTTCGGACAGCCAACCAGAAATCGCAGTTTCGGACCCAGACTGCTGAAAATCACTATTTGGGCCCTGGGAAGCCTGAAAATGACAGCGACCCACCTGACAGCCAAAAATGACGATTCTGCCCCCGACGTCCGAAAATCGCTGTTCTGGCCCGAAACTGCCAGAAACTCGTGATTTTTCGGACAGCCAACCAGAAATCGCAGTTTCGGACCCAGACTGCTGAAAATCACTATTTGGGCCCCGGACAGCCTGAAAATGACAGCGACCCGCCTGACAGCCAAAAATGACGATTCTGCCCCCGACGTCCGAAAATCGCTGTTCTGGCCCGAAACTGCCAGAAACTCGTGATTTTTCGGACAGCCAACCAGAAATCGCAGTTTCGGACCCAGACTGCTGAAAATCACTATTTGGGCCCCGGACAGCCTGAAAACGACAGCGACCCGCCTGACAGTCAAAAATGACGATTCTGCCCCCGACGTCCGAAAATCGCTGTTCTGGCCCGAAACCGCCCGAAACTCGTGATTTTTCGGACAGCCAACCAGAAATCGCAGTTTCGGACCCAGACTGCTGAAAATCACTATTTGGGCCCCGGACAGCCTGAAAACGACAGCGACCCGCCTGACAGTCAAAAATGACGATTCTGCCCCCGACGTCCGAAAATCGCTGTTCTGGCCCGAAACCGCCCGAAACTCGTGATTTTTCGGACAGCCAACCAGAAATCGCAGTTTCGGACCCAGACTGCTGAAAATCACTATTTGGGCCCCGGAAAGCCTAAAAACGACAGCGACCCGCCTGACAGTCAAAAATGACGATTCTGCCCCCGACGTCCGAAAATCGCTGTTCTGGCCCGAAACCGCCCGAAACTCGTGATTTTTCGGACAGCCAACCAGAAATCGCAGTTTCGGACCCAGACTGCTGAAAATCACTATTTGGGCCCCGGACAGCCTGAAAACGACAGCGACCCGCCTGACAGCCAAAAATGACGATTCTGCCCCCGACGTCCGAAAATCGCTGTTCTGGCCCGAAACCGCCCGAAACTCGTGATTTTTCGGACAGGCAACCAGAAATCGCAGTTTCGGGCCCAGACTGCTGAAAATCACTATTTGGGCCCCGGACAGCCTGAAAACGACAGCGACCCGCCTGACAGTCAAAAATGACGATTCTGCCCCCGACGTCCGAAAATCGCTGTTCTGGCCCGAAACCGCCTGAAACTCGTGATTTTTCGGACAGCCAACCAGAAATCGCAGTTTCGGACCCAGACTGCTGAAAATCACTATTTGGGCCCTGGGAAGCCTGAAAATGACAGCGACCCACCTGACAGCCAAAAATGACGATTCTGCCCCCGACGTCCGAAAATCGCTGTTCTGGCCCGAAACTGCCAGAAACTCGTGATTTTTCGGACAGCCAACCAGAAATCGCAGTTTCGGACCCAGACTGCTGAAAATCACTATTTGGGCCCCGGACAGCCTGAAAACGACAGCGACCCGCCTGACAGTCAAAAATGACGATTCTGCCCCCGACGTCCGAAAATCGCTGTTCTGGCCCGAAACCGCCCGAAACTCGTGATTTTTCGGACAGCCAACCAGAAATCGCAGTTTCGGACCCAGACTGCTGAAAATCACTATTTGGGCCCCGGACAGCCTGAAAACGACAGCGACCCGCCTGACAGTCAAAAATGACGATTCTGCCCCCGACGTCCGAAAATCGCTGTTCTGGCCCGAAACCGCCCGAAACTCGTGATTTTTCGGACAGCCAACCAGAAATCGCAGTTTCGGACCCAGACTGCTGAAAATCACTATTTGGGCCCCGGAAAGCCTAAAAACGACAGCGACCCGCCTGACAGTCAAAAATGACGATTCTGCCCCCGACGTCCGAAAATCGCTGTTCTGGCCCGAAACCGCCCGAAACTCGTGATTTTTCGGACAGCCAACCAGAAATCGCAGTTTCGGACCCAGACTGCTGAAAATCACTATTTGGGCCCTGGGAAGCCTGAAAATGACAGCGACCCACCTGACAGCCAAAAATGACGATTCTGCCCCCGACGTCCGAAAATCGCTGTTCTGGCCCGAAACTGCCAGAAACTCGTGATTTTTCGGACAGCCAACCAGAAATCGCAGTTTCGGACCCAGACTGCTGAAAATCACTATTTGGGCCCCGGACAGCCTGAAAACGACAGCGACCCGCCTGACAGTCAAAAATGACGATTCTGCCCCCGACGTCCGAAAATCGCTGTTCTGGCCCGAAACCGCCCGAAACTCGTGATTTTTCGGACAGCCAACCAGAAATCGCAGTTTCGGACCCAGACTGCTGAAAATCACTATTTGGGCCCCGGACAGCCTGAAAACGACAGCGACCCGCCTGACAGTCAAAAATGACGATTCTGCCCCCGACGTCCGAAAATCGATGTTCTGGCCCGAAACCGCCCGAAACTCGTGATTTTTCGGACAGCCAACCAGAAATCGCAGTTTCGGACCCAGACTGCTGAAAATCACTATTTGGGCCCCGGAAAGCCTAAAAACGACAGCGACCCGCCTGACAGTCAAAAATGACGATTCTGCCCCCGACGTCCGAAAATCGCTGTTCTGGCCCGAAACCGCCCGAAACTCGTGATTTTTCGGACAGCCAACCAGAAATCGCAGTTTCGGACCCAGACTGCTGAAAATCACTATTTGGGCCCTGGGAAGCCTGAAAATGACAGCGACCCACCTGACAGCCAAAAATGACGATTCTGCCCCCGACGTCCGAAAATCGCTGTTCTGGCCCGAAACTGCCAGAAACTCGTGATTTTTCGGACAGCCAACCAGAAATCGCAGTTTCGGACCCAGACTGCTGAAAATCACTATTTGGGCCCCGGACAGCCTGAAAACGACAGCGACCCGCCTGACAGTCAAAAATGACGATTCTGCCCCCGACGTCCGAAAATCGCTGTTCTGGCCCGAAACCGCCCGAAACTCGTGATTTTTCGGACAGCCAACCAGAAATCGCAGTTTCGGACCCAGACTGCTGAAAATCACTATTTGGGCCCCGGAAAGCCTAAAAACGACAGCGACCCGCCTGACAGTCAAAAATGACGATTCTGCCCCCGACGTCCGAAAATCGCTGTTCTGGCCCGAAACCGCCCGAAACTCGTGATTTTTCGGACAGCCAACCAGAAATCGCAGTTTCGGACCCAGACTGCTGAAAATCACTATTTGGGCCCCGGACAGCCTGAAAACGACAGCGACCCGCCTGACAGCCAAAAATGACGATTCTGCCCCCGACGTCCGAAAATCGCTGTTCTGGCCCGAAACCGCCCGAAACTCGTGATTTTTCGGACAGGCAACCAGAAATCGCAGTTTCGGGCCCAGACTGCTGAAAATCACTATTTGGGCCCCGGACAGCCTGAAAACGACAGCGACCCGCCTGACAGTCAAAAATGACGATTCTGCCCCCGACGTCCGAAAATCGCTGTTCTGGCCCGAAACCGCCTGAAACTCGTGATTTTTCGGACAGCCAACCAGAAATCGCAGTTTCGGACCCAGACTGCTGAAAATCACTATTTGGGCCCTGGGAAGCCTGAAAATGACAGCGACCCACCTGACAGCCAAAAATGACGATTCTGCCCCCGACGTCCGAAAATCGCTGTTCTGGCCCGAAACTGCCAGAAACTCGTGATTTTTCGGACAGCCAACCAGAAATCGCAGTTTCGGACCCAGACTGCTGAAAATCACTATTTGGGCCCCGGACAGCCTGAAAACGACAGCGACCCGCCTGACAGTCAAAAATGACGATTCTGCCCCCGACGTCCGAAAATCGCTGTTCTGGCCCGAAACCGCCCGAAACTCGTGATTTTTCGGACAGCCAACCAGAAATCGCAGTTTCGGGCCCAGACTGCTGAAAATCACTATTTGGGCCCCGGACAGCCTGAAAACGACAGCGACCCGCCTGACAGTCAAAAATGACGATTCTGCCCCCGACGTCCGAAAATCGCTGTTCTGGCCCGAAACCGCCCGAAACTCGTGATTTTTCGGACAGCCAACCAGAAATCGCAGTTTCGGACCCAGACTGCTGAAAATCACTATTTGGGCCCCGGACAGCCTGAAAACGACAGCGACCCGCCTGACAGTCAAAAATGACGATTCTGCCCCCGACGTCCGAAAATCGCTGTTCTGGCCCGAAACCGCCCGAAACTCGTGATTTTTCGGACAGCCAACCAGAAATCGCAGTTTCGGACCCAGACTGCTGAAAATCACTATTTGGGCCCCGGAAAGCCTAAAAACGACAGCGACCCGCCTGACAGTCAAAAATGACGATTCTGCCCCCGACGTCCGAAAATCGCTGTTCTGGCCCGAAACCGCCCGAAACTCGTGATTTTTCGGACAGCCAACCAGAAATCGCAGTTTCGGACCCAGACTGCTGAAAATCACTATTTGGGCCCCGGACAGCCTGAAAACGACAGCGACCCGCCTGACAGCCAAAAATGACGATTCTGCCCCCGACGTCCGAAAATCGCTGTTCTGGCCCGAAACCGCCCGAAACTCGTGATTTTTCGGACAGGCAACCAGAAATCGCAGTTTCGGGCCCAGACTGCTGAAAATCACTATTTGGGCCCCGGACAGCCTGAAAACGACAGCGACCCGCCTGACAGTCAAAAATGACGATTCTGCCCCCGACGTCCGAAAATCGCTGTTCTGGCCCGAAACCGCCTGAAACTCGTGATTTTTCGGACAGCCAACCAGAAATCGCCGTTTCGGACCCAGACTGCTGAAAATCACTATTTGGGCCCTGGGAAGCCTGAAAATGACAGCGACCCACCTGACAGCCAAAAATGACGATTCTGCCCCCGACGTCCGAAAATCGCTGTTCTGGCCCGAAACTGCCAGAAACTCGTGATTTTTCGGACAGCCAACCAGAAATCGCAGTTTCGGACCCAGACTGCTGAAAATCACTATTTGGGCCCCGGACAGCCTGAAAATGACAGCGACCCGCCGGACAGCCAAAAATGACGATTCTGCCCCCGACGTCCGAAAATCGCTGTTTTGGCCCGAAACTGCCAGAAACTCGTGATTTTTCGGACAGCCAACCAGAAATCGCAGTTTCGGACCCAGACTGCTGAAAATCACTATTTGGGCCCCGGACAGCCTGAAAACGACAGCGACCCGCCTGACAGTCAAAAATGACGATTCTGCCCCCGACGTCCGAAAATCGCTGTTCTGGCCCGAAACCGCCCGAAACTCGTGATTTTTCGGACAGCCAACCAGAAATCGCAGTTTCGGACCCAGACTGCTGAAAATCACTATTTGGGCCCCGGACAGCCTGAAAACGACAGCGACCCGCCTGACAGTCAAA
This sequence comes from Delonix regia, assembly GCA_037074485.1. Taxonomy (NCBI): domain Eukaryota; kingdom Viridiplantae; phylum Streptophyta; class Magnoliopsida; order Fabales; family Fabaceae; genus Delonix; species Delonix regia. The sequence goes on along the minus strand of CM073450.1, from coordinate 45,935,976 downwards.
AATGACGATTCTGCCCCCGACGTCCGAAAATCGCTGTTCTGGCCCGAAACCGCCCGAAACTCGTGATTTTTCGGACAGCCAACCAGAAATCGCAGTTTCGGACCCAGACTGCTGAAAATCACTATTTGGGCCCCGGACAGCCTGAAAATGACAGCGACCCGCCTGACAGCCAAAAATGACGATTCTGCCCCCGACGTCCGAAAATCGCTGTTCTGGCCCGAAACCGCCCGAAACTCGTGATTTTTCGGACAGCCAACCAGAAATCGCAGTTTCGGACCCAGACTTCTGAAAATCACTATTTGGGCCCCGGAAAGCCTGAAAACGACAGCGACCCGCCTGACAGTCAAAAATGACGATTCTGCCCCCGACGTCCGAAAATCGCTGTTCTGGCCCGAAACCGCCCGAAACTCGTGATTTTTCGGACAGCCAACCAGAAATCGCAGTTTCGGACCCAGACTGCTGAAAATCACTATTTCGGCCCCGGACAGCCTGAAAATGACAGCGACCCGCCTGACAGCCAAAAATGACGATTCTGCCCCCGACGTCCGAAAATCGCTGTTCTGGCCCGAAACCGCCCGAAACTCGTGATTTTTCGGACAGCCAACCAGAAATCGCAGTTTCGGACCCAGACTTCTGAAAATCACTATTTGGGCCCCGGAAAGCCTGAAAACGACAGCGACCCGCCTGACAGTCAAAAATGACGATTCTGCCCCCGACGTCCGAAAATCGCTGTTCTGGCCCGAAACCGCCCGAAACTCGTGATTTTTCGGACAGCCAACCAGAAATCGCAGTTTCGGACCCAGACTGCTGAAAATCACTATTTCGGCCCCGGACAGCCTGAAAATGACAGCGACCCGCCTGACAGCCAAAAATGACGATTCTGCCCCCGACTTCCGAAAATCGCTGTTCTGGCCCGAAACTGCCAGAAACTCGTGATTTTTCGGACAGCCAACCAGAAATCGCAGTTTCGGACCCAGACTGCTGAAAATCACTATTTGGGCCCCGGAAAGCCTAAAAACGACAGCGACCCGCCTGACAGTCAAAAATGACGATTCTGCCCCCGACGTCCGAAAATCGCTGTTCTGGCCCGAAACCGCCCGAAACTCGTGATTTTTCGGACAGCCAACCAGAAATCGCAGTTTCGGACCCAGACTGCTGAAAATCACTATTTGGGCCCCGGACAGCCTGAAAACGACAGCGACCCGCCTGACAGCCAAAAATGACGATTCTGCCCCCGACGTCCGAAAATCGCTGTTCTGGCCCGAAACCGCCCGAAACTCGTGATTTTTCGGACAGGCAACCAGAAATCGCAGTTTCGGGCCCAGACTGCTGAAAATCACTATTTGGGCCCCGGACAGCCTGAAAACGACAGCGACCCGCCTGACAGTCAAAAATGACGATTCTGCCCCCGACGTCCGAAAATCGCTGTTCTGGCCCGAAACCGCCAGAAACTCGTGATTTTTCGGACAGCCAACCAGAAATCGCAGTTTCGGACCCAGACTGCTGAAAATCACTATTTGGGCCCCGGACAGCCTGAAAATGACAGCGACCCGCCGGACAGCCAAAAATGACGATTCTGCCCCCGACGTCCGAAAATCGCTGTTCTGGCCCGAAACTGCCAGAAACTCGTGATTTTTCGGACAGCCAACCAGAAATCGCAGTTTCGGACCCAGACTGCTGAAAATCACTATTTGGGCCCCGGACAGCCTGAAAACGACAGCGACCCGCCTGACAGTCAAAAATGACGATTCTGCCCCCGACGTCTGAAAATCGCTGTTCTGGCCCGAAACCGCCCGAAACTCGTGATTTTTCGGACAGCCAACCAGAAATCGCAGTTTCGGACCCAGACTTCTGAAAATCACTATTTGGGCCCCGGAAAGCCTGAAAACGACAGCGACCCGCCTGACAGTCAAAAATGACGATTCTGCCCCCGACGTCCGAAAATCGCTGTTCTGGCCCGAAACCGCCCGAAACTCGTGATTTTTCGGACAGCCAACCAGAAATCGCAGTTTCGGACCCAGACTGCTGAAAATCACTATTTCGGCCCCGGACAGCCTGAAAATGACAGCGACCCGCCTGACAGCCAAAAATGACGATTCTGCCCCCGACGTCCGAAAATCGCTGTTCTGGCCCGAAACTGCCAGAAACTCGTGATTTTTCGGACAGCCAACCAGAAATCGCAGTTTCGGACCCAGACTGCTGAAAATCACTATTTGGGCCCCGGAAAGCCTAAAAACGACAGCGACCCGCCTGACAGTCAAAAATGACGATTCTGCCCCCGACGTCCGAAAATCGCTGTTCTGGCCCGAAACCGCCCGAAACTCGTGATTTTTCGGACAGCCAACCAGAAATCGCAGTTTCGGACCCAGACTGCTGAAAATCACTATTTCGGCCCCGGACAGCCTGAAAATGACAGCGACCCGCCTGACAGCCAAAAATGACGATTCTGCCCCCGACTTCCGAAAATCGCTGTTCTGGCCCGAAACTGCCAGAAACTCGTGATTTTTCGGACAGCCAACCAGAAATCGCAGTTTCGGACCCAGACTGCTGAAAATCACTATTTGGGCCCCGGAAAGCCTAAAAACGACAGCGACCCGCCTGACAGTCAAAAATGACGATTCTGCCCCCGACGTCCGAAAATCGCTGTTCTGGCCCGAAACCGCCCGAAACTCGTGATTTTTCGGACAGCCAACCAGAAATCGCAGTTTCGGACCCAGACTGCTGAAAATCACTATTTGGGCCCCGGACAGCCTGAAAACGACAGCGACCCGCCTGACAGCCAAAAATGACGATTCTGCCCCCGACGTCCGAAAATCGCTGTTCTGGCCCGAAACCGCCCGAAACTCGTGATTTTTCGGACAGGCAACCAGAAATCGCAGTTTCGGGCCCAGACTGCTGAAAATCACTATTTGGGCCCCGGACAGCCTGAAAACGACAGCGACCCGCCTGACAGTCAAAAATGACGATTCTGCCCCCGACGTCCGAAAATCGCTGTTCTGGCCCGAAACCGCCAGAAACTCGTGATTTTTCGGACAGCCAACCAGAAATCGCAGTTTCGGACCCAGACTGCTGAAAATCACTATTTGGGCCCCGGACAGCCTGAAAATGACAGCGACCCGCCGGACAGCCAAAAATGACGATTCTGCCCCCGACGTCCGAAAATCGCTGTTCTGGCCCGAAACTGCCAGAAACTCGTGATTTTTCGGACAGCCAACCAGAAATCGCAGTTTCGGACCCAGACTGCTGAAAATCACTATTTGGGCCCCGGACAGCCTGAAAACGACAGCGACCCGCCTGACAGTCAAAAATGACGATTCTGCCCCCGACGTCTGAAAATCGCTGTTCTGGCCCGAAACCGCCCGAAACTCGTGATTTTTCGGACAGCCAACCAGAAATCGCAGTTTCGGACCCAGACTGCTGAAAATCACTATTTGGGCCCCGGACAGCCTGAAAACGACAGCGGCCCGCCTGACAGTCAAAAATGACGATTCTGCCCCCGACGTCCGAAAATCGCTGTTCTGGCCCGAAACCGCCCGAAACTCGTGATTTTTCGGACAGGCAACCAGAAATCGCAGTTTCGGACCCAGACTGCTGAAAATCACTATTTGGGCCCCGGACAGCCTGAAAATGACAGCGACCCGCCTGACAGCCAAAAATGACGATTCTGCCCCCGACGTCCGAAAATCGCTGTTCTGGCCCGAAACCGCCCGAAACTCGTGATTTTTCGGACAGCCAACCAGAAATCGCAGTTTCGGACCCAGACTTCTGAAAATCACTATTTGGGCCCCGGAAAGCCTGAAAACGACAGCGACCCGCCTGACAGTCAAAAATGACGATTCTGCCCCCGACGTCCGAAAATCGCTGTTCTGGCCCGAAACCGCCCGAAACTCGTGATTTTTCGGACAGCCAACCAGAAATCGCAGTTTCGGACCCAGACTTCTGAAAATCACTATTTGGGCCCCGGAAAGCCTGAAAACGACAGCGACCCGCCTGACAGTCAAAAATGACGATTCTGCCCCCGACGTCCGAAAATCGCTGTTCTGGCCCGAAACCGCCCGAAACTCGTGATTTTTCGGACAGCCAACCAGAAATCGCAGTTTCGGACCCAGACTGCTGAAAATCACTATTTCGGCCCCGGACAGCCTGAAAATGACAGCGACCCGCCTGACAGCCAAAAATGACGATTCTGCCCCCGACGTCCGAAAATCGCTGTTCTGGCCCGAAACTGCCAGAAACTCGTGATTTTTCGGACAGCCAACCAGAAATCGCAGTTTCGGACCCAGACTGCTGAAAATCACTATTTGGGCCCCGGACAGCCTGAAAACGACAGCGACCCGCCTGACAGCCAAAAATGACGATTCTGCCCCCGACGTCCGAAAATCGCTGTTCTGGCCCGAAACCGCCCGAAACTCGTGATTTTTCGGACAGGCAACCAGAAATCGCAGTTTCGGGCCCAGACTGCTGAAAATCACTATTTGGGCCCCGGACAGCCTGAAAACGACAGCGACCCGCCTGACAGTCAAAAATGACGATTCTGCCCCCGACGTCCGAAAATCGCTGTTCTGGCCCGAAACCGCCCGAAACTCGTGATTTTTCGGACAGCCAACCAGAAATCGCAGTTTCGGACCCAGACTGCTGAAAATCACTATTTGGGCCCCGGAAAGCCTAAAAACGACAGCGACCCGCCTGACAGTCAAAAATGACGATTCTGCCCCCGACGTCCGAAAATCGCTGTTCTGGCCCGAAACCGCCCGAAACTCGTGATTTTTCGGACAGCCAACCAGAAATCGCAGTTTCGGACCCAGACTGCTGAAAATCACTATTTGGGCCCCGGACAGCCTGAAAACGACAGCGACCCGCCTGACAGCCAAAAATGACGATTCTGCCCCCGACGTCCGAAAATCGCTGTTCTGGCCCGAAACCGCCCGAAACTCGTGATTTTTCGGACAGGCAACCAGAAATCGCAGTTTCGGGCCCAGACTGCTGAAAATCACTATTTGGGCCCCGGACAGCCTGAAAACGACAGCGACCCGCCTGACAGTCAAAAATGACGATTCTGCTCCCGACGTCCGAAAATCGCTGTTCTGGCCCGAAACCGCCTGAAACTCGTGATTTTTCGGACAGCCAACCAGAAATCGCAGTTTCGGACCCAGACTGCTGAAAATCACTATTTGGGCCCTGGGAAGCCTGAAAATGACAGCGACCCACCTGACAGCCAAAAATGACGATTCTGCCCCCGACGTCCGAAAATCGCTGTTCTGGCCCGAAACTGCCAGAAACTCGTGATTTTTCGGACAGCCAACCAGAAATCGCAGTTTCGGACCCAGACTGCTGAAAATCACTATTTGGGCCCCGGACAGCCTGAAAATGACAGCGACCCGCCGGACAGCCAAAAATGACGATTCTGCCCCCGACGTCCGAAAATCGCTGTTCTGGCCCGAAACTGCCAGAAACTCGTGATTTTTCGGACAGCCAACCAGAAATCGCAGTTTCGGACCCAGACTGCTGAAAATCACTATTTGGGCCCCGGACAGCCTGAAAACGACAGCGACCCGCCTGACAGTCAAAAATGACGATTCTGCCCCCGACGTCCGAAAATCGCTGTTCTGGCCCGAAACCGCCCGAAACTCGTGATTTTTCGGACAGCCAACCAGAAATCGCAGTTTCGGACCCAGACTGCTGAAAATCACTATTTGGGCCCCGGACAGCCTGAAAACGACAGCGACCCGCCTGACAGTCAAAAATGACGATTCTGCCCCCGACGTCCGAAAATCGCTGTTCTGGCCCGAAACCGCCCGAAACTCGTGATTTTTCGGACAGCCAACCAGAAATCGCAGTTTCGGACCCAGACTGCTGAAAATCACTATTTGGGCCCCGGACAGCCTGAAAATGACAGCGACCCGCCTGACAGCCAAAAATGACGATTCTGCCCCCGACGTCCGAAAATCGCTGTTCTGGCCCGAAACCGCCCGAAACTCGTGATTTTTCGGACAGCCAACCAGAAATCGCAGTTTCGGACCCAGACTTCTGAAAATCACTATTTGGGCCCTGGGAAGCCTGAAAATGACAGCGACCCACCTGACAGCCAAAAATGACGATTCTGCCCCCGACGTCCGAAAATCGCTGTTCTGGCCCGAAACTGCCAGAAACTCGTGATTTTTCGGACAGCCAACCAGAAATCGCAGTTTCGGACCCAGACTGCTGAAAATCACTATTTGGGCCCCGGACAGCCTGAAAACGACAGCGACCCGCCGGACAGCCGAAAATGACGATTCTGCCCCCGACGTCCGAAAATCGCTGTTCTGGCCCGAAACTGCCAGAAACTCGTGATTTTTCGGACAGCCAACCAGAAATCGCAGTTTCGGACCTAGACTGCTGAAAATCACTATTTGGGCCCCGGACAGCCTGAAAATGACAGCGACCCGCTTGACAGCCAAAAATGACGATTCTGCCCCCGACGTCCGAAAATCGCTGTTCTGGCCCGAAACTGCCAGAAACTCGTGATTTTTCGGACAGCCAACCAGAAATCGCAGTTTCGGACCCAGACTGCTGAAAATCACTATTTGGGCCCCGGACAGCCTGAAAACGACAGCGACCCGCCTGACAGTCAAAAATGACGATTCTGCCCCCGACGTCCGAAAATCGCTGTTCTGGCCCGAAACCGCCCGAAACTCGTGATTTTTCGGACAGCCAACCAGAAATCGCAGTTTCGGACCTAGACTGCTGAAAATCACTATTTGGGCCCCGGACAGCCTGAAAATGACAGCGACCCGCTTGACAGCCAAAAATGACGATTCTGCCCCCGACGTCCGAAAATCGCTGTTCTGGCCCGAAACTGCCAGAAACTCGTGATTTTTCGGACAGCCAACCAGAAATCGCAGTTTCGGACCCAGACTGCTGAAAATCACTATTTGGGCCCCGGACAGCCTGAAAACGACAGCGACCCGCCTGACAGTCAAAAATGACGATTCTGCCCCCGACGTCCGAAAATCGCTGTTCGGGCCCGAAACCGCCCGAAACTCGTGATTTTTCGGACAGCCAACCAGAAATCGCAGTTTCGGACCCAGACTGCTGAAAATCACTATTTGGGCCCCGGAAAGCCTGAAAACGACAGCGACCCGCCTGACAGTCAAAAATGACGATTCTGCCCCCGACGTCCGAAAATCGCTGTTCTGGCCCGAAACCGCCCGAAACTCGTGATTTTTCGGACAGCCAACCAGAAATCGCAGTTTCGGACCCAGACTGCTGAAAATCACTATTTGGGCCCCGGACAGCCTGAAAATGACAGCGACCCGCCTGACAGCCAAAAATGACGATTCTGCCCCCGACGTCCGAAAATCGCTGTTCTGGCCCGAAACTGCCAGAAACTCGTGATTTTTCGGACAGCCAACCAGAAATCGCAGTTTCGGACCCAGACTGCTGAAAATCACTATTTGGGCCCCGGACAGCCTGAAAACGACAGCGACCCGCCTGACAGTCAAAAATGACGATTCTGCCCCCGACGTCCGAAAATCGCTGTTCGGGCCCGAAACCGCCCGAAACTCGTGATTTTTCGGACAGCCAACCAGAAATCGCAGTTTCGGACCCAGACTGCTGAAAATCACTATTTGGGCCCCGGAAAGCCTGAAAACGACAGCGACCCGCCTGACAGTCAAAAATGACGATTCTGCCCCCGACGTCCGAAAATCGCTGTTCTGGCCCGAAACCGCCCGAAACTCGTGATTTTTCGGACAGCCAACCAGAAATCGCAGTTTCGGACCCAGACTGCTGAAAATCACTATTTGGGCCCCGGACAGCCTGAAAATGACAGCGACCCGCCTGACAGCCAAAAATGACGATTCTGCCCCCGACGTCCGAAAATCGCTGTTCTGGCCCGAAACTGCCAGAAACTCGTGATTTTTCGGACAGCCAACCAGAAATCGCAGTTTCGGACCCAGACTGCTGAAAATCACTATTTGGGCCCCGGACAGCCTGAAAACGACAGCGACCCGCCTGACAGTCAAAAATGACGATTCTGCCCCCGACGTCCGAAAATCGCTGTTCTGGCCCGAAACCGCCCGAAACTCGTGATTTTTCGGACAGCCAACCAGAAATCGCAGTTTCGGACCCAGACAGCTGAAAATCACTATTTGGGCCCTGGGAAGCCTGAAAATGACAGCGACCCGCCTGACAGCCAAAAATGACGATTTTGCCCCCGACGTCCGAAAATCGCTGTTCTGGCCCGAAACTGCCAGAAACTCGTGATTTTTCGGACAGCCAACCAGAAATCGCAGTTTCGGACCCAGACTGCTGAAAATCACTATTTGGGCCCCGGACAGCCTGAAAATGACAGCGACCCGCCTGACAGCCAAAAATGACGATTCTGCCCCCGACGTCCGAAAATCGCTGTTCTGGCCCGAAACCGCCCGAAACTCGTGATTTTTCGGACAGCCAACCAGAAATCGCAGTTTCGGACCCAGACTTCTGAAAATCACTATTTGGGCCCTGGGAAGCCTGAAAATGACAGCGACCCACCTGACAGCCAAAAATGACGATTCTGCCCCCGACGTCCGAAAATCGCTGTTCTGGCCCGAAACCGCCCGAAACTCGTGATTTTTCGGACAGCCAACTAGAAATCGCAGTTTCGGACCCAGACTGCTGAAAATCACTATTTGGGCCCCGGAAAGCCTGAAAACGACAGCGACCCGCCTGACAGTCAAAAATGACGATTCTGCCCCCGACGTCCGAAAATCGCTGTTCTGGCCCGAAACCGCCCGAAACTCGTGATTTTTCGGACAGCCAACCAGAAATCGCAGTTTCGGACCCAGACTGCTGAAAATCACTATTTGGGCCCCGGACAGCCTGAAAATGACAGCGACCCGCCTGACAGCCAAAAATGACGATTCTGCCCCCGACGTCCGAAAATCGCTGTTCTGGCCCGAAACTGCCAGAAACTCGTGATTTTTCGGACAGCCAACCAGAAATCGCAGTTTCGGACCCAGACTGCTGAAAATCACTATTTGGGCCCCGGACAGCCTGAAAACGACAGCGACCCGCCTGACAGTCAAAAATGACGATTCTGCCCCCGACGTCCGAAAATCGCTGTTCTGGCCCGAAACCGCCCGAAACTCGTGATTTTTCGGACAGCCAACCAGAAATCGCAGTTTCGGACCCAGACAGCTGAAAATCACTATTTGGGCCCTGGGAAGCCTGAAAATGACAGCGACCCGCCTGACAGCCAAAAATGACGATTCTGCCCCCGACGTCCGAAAATCGCTGTTCTGGCCCGAAACTGCCAGAAACTCGTGATTTTTCGGACAGCCAACCAGAAATCGCAGTTTCGGACCCAGACTGCTGAAAATCACTATTTGGGCCCCGGACAGCCTGAAAATGACAGCGACCCGCCTGACAGCCAAAAATGACGATTCTGCCCCCGACGTCCGAAAATCGCTGTTCTGGCCCGAAACCGCCCGAAACTCGTGATTTTTCGGACAGCCAACCAGAAATCGCAGTTTCGGACCCAGACTTCTGAAAATCACTATTTGGGCCCTGGGAAGCCTGAAAATGACAGCGACCCACCTGACAGCCAAAAATGACGATTCTGCCCCCGACGTCCGAAAATCGCTGTTCTGGCCCGAAACTGCCAGAAACTCGTGATTTTTTGGACAGCCAACCAGAAATCGCAGTTTCGGACCCAGACTGCTGAAAATCACTATTTGGGCCCCGGACAGCCTGAAAACGACAGCGACCCGCCGGACAGCCGAAAATGACGATTCTGCCCCCGACGTCCGAAAATCGCTGTTCTGGCCCGAAACTGCCAGAAACTCGTGATTTTTCGGACAGCCAACCAGAAATCGCAGTTTCGGACCCAGACTGCTGAAAATCACTATTTGGGCCCCGGACAGCCTGAAAATGACAGCGACCCGCCTGACAGCCAAAAATGACGATTCTGCCCCCGACGTCCGAAAATCGCTGTTCTGGCCCGAAACTGCCAGAAACTCGTGATTTTTCGGACAGCCAACCAGAAATCGCAGTTTCGGACCCAGACTGCTGAAAATCACTATTTGGGCCCCGGACAGCCTGAAAATGACAGCGACCCGCCTGACAGCCAAAAATGACGATTCTGCCCCCGACGTCCGAAAATCGCTGTTCTGGCCCGAAACCGCCCGAAACTCGTGATTTTTCGGACAGCCAACCAGAAATCGCAGTTTCGGACCCAGACTTCTGAAAATCACTATTTGGGCCCTGGGAAGCCTGAAAATGACAGCGACCCACCTGACAGCCAAAAATGACGATTCTGCCCCCGACGTCCGAAAATCGCTGTTCTGGCCCGAAACTGCCAGAAACTCGTGATTTTTTGGACAGCCAACCAGAAATCGCAGTTTCGGACCCAGACTGCTGAAAATCACTATTTGGGCCCCGGACAGCCTGAAAACGACAGCGACCCGCCGGACAGCCGAAAATGACGATTCTGCCCCCGACGTCCGAAAATCGCTGTTCTGGCCCGAAACTGCCAGAAACTCGTGATTTTTCGGACAGCCAACCAGAAATCGCAGTTTCGGACCCAGACTGCTGAAAATCACTATTTGGGCCCCGGACAGCCTGAAAATGACAGCGACCCGCTTGACAGCCAAAAATGACGATTCTGCCCCCGACGTCCGAAAATCGCTGTTCTGGCCCGAAACTGCCAGAAACTCGTGATTTTTCGGACAGCCAACCAGAAATCGCAGTTTCGGACCCAGACTGCTGAAAATCACTATTTGGGCCCCGGACAGCCTGAAAACGACAGCGACCCGCCTGACAGTCAAAAATGACGATTCTGCCCCCGACGTCCGAAAATCGCTGTTCTGGCCCGAAACCGCCCGAAACTCGTGATTTTTCGGACAGCCAACCAGAAATCGCAGTTTCGGACCCAGACTGCTGAAAATCACTATTTGGGCCCCGGACAGCCTGAAAACGACAGCGACCCGCCTGACAGTCAAAAATGACGATTCTGCCCCCGACGTCCGAAAATCGCTGTTCTGGCCCGAAACCGCCCGAAACTCGTGATTTTTCGGACAGCCAACCAGAAATCGCAGTTTCGGACCCTGACTGCTGAAAATCACTATTTGGGCCCCGGACAGCCTGAAAATGACAGCGACCCGCCTGACAGCCAAAAATGACGATTCTGCCCCCGACGTCCGAAAATCGCTGTTCTGGCCCGAAACTGCCAGAAACTCGTGATTTTTCGGACAGCCAACCAGAAATCGCAGTTTCGGACCCAGACTGCTGAAAATCACTATTTGGGCCCTGGACAGCCTGAAAACGACAGCGACCCGCCTGACAGTCAAAAATGACGATTCTGCCCCCGACGTCCGAAAATCGCTGTTCTGGCCCGAAACCGCCCGAAACTCGTGATTTTTCGGACAGCCAACCAGAAATCGCAGTTTCGGACCCAGACTGCTGAAAATCACTATTTGGGCCCCGGAAAGCCTGAAAACGACAGCGACCCGCCTGACAGTCAAAAATGACGATTCTGCCCCCGACGTCCGAAAATCGCTGTTCTGGCCCGAAACCGCCCGAAACTCGTGATTTTTCGGACAGCCAACCAGAAATCGCAGTTTCGGACCCAGACTGCTGAAAATCACTATTTGGGCCCCGGACAGCCTGAAAATGACAGCGACCCGCCTGACAGCCAAAAATGACGATTCTGCCCCCGACGTCCGAAAATCGCTGTTGTGGCCCGAAACTGCCAGAAACTCGTGATTTTTCGGACAGCCAACCAGAAATCGCAGTTTCGGACCCAGACTGCTGAAAATCACTATTTGGGCCCCGGACAGCCTGAAAACGACAGCGACCCGCCTGACAGTCAAAAATGACGATTCTGCCCCCGACGTCCGAAAATCGCTGTTCTGGCCCGAAACCGCCCGAAACTCGTGATTTTTCGGACAGCCAACCAGAAATCGCAGTTTCGGACCCAGACAGCTGAAAATCACTATTTGGGCCCTGGGAAGCCTGAAAATGACAGCGACCCGCCTGACAGCCAAAAATGACGATTCTGCCCCCGACGTCCGAAAATCGCTGTTCTGGCCCGAAACTGCCAGAAACTCGTGATTTTTCGGACAGCCAACCAGAAATCGCAGTTTCGGACCCAGACTGCTGAAAATCACTATTTGGGCCCCGGAAAGCCTGAAAACGACAGCGACCCGCCTGACAGTCAAAAATGACGATTCTGCCCCCGACGTCCGAAAATCGCTGTTCTGGCCCGAAACCGCCCGAAACTCGTGATTTTTCGGACAGCCAACCAGAAATCGCAGTTTCGGACCCAGACTGCTGAAAATCACTATTTGGGCCCCGGACAGCCTGAAAATGACAGCGACCCGCCTGACAGCCAAAAATGACGATTCTGCCCCCGACGTCCGAAAATCGCTGTTCTGGCCCGAAACTGCCAGAAACTCGTGATTTTTCGGACAGCCAACCAGAAATCGCAGTTTCGGACCCAGACTGCTGAAAATCACTATTTGGGCCCCGGACAGCCTGAAAACGACAGCGACCCGCCTGACAGTCAAAAATGACGATTCTGCCCCCGACGTCCGAAAATCGCTGTTCTGGCCCGAAACCGCCCGAAACTCGTGATTTTTCGGACAGCCAACCAGAAATCGCAGTTTCGGACCCAGACTGCTGAAAATCACTATTTGGGCCCCGGAAAGCCTGAAAACGACAGCGACCCGCCTGACAGTCAAAAATGACGATTCTGCCCCCGACGTCCGAAAATCGCTGTTCTGGCCCGAAACCGCCCGAAACTCGTGATTTTTCGGACAGCCAACCAGAAATCGCAGTTTCGGACCCAGACTGCTGAAAATCACTATTTGGGCCCCGGACAGCCTGAAAATGACAGCGACCCGCCTGACAGCCAAAAATGACGATTCTGCCCCCGACGTCCGAAAATCGCTGTTCTGGCCCGAAACTGCCAGAAACTCGTGATTTTTCGGACAGCCAACCAGAAATCGCAGTTTCGGACCCAGACTGCTGAAAATCACTATTTGGGCCCCGGACAGCCTGAAAACGACAGCGACCCGCCTGACAGTCAAAAATGACGATTCTGCCCCCGACGTCCGAAAATCGCTGTTCTGGCCCGAAACCGCCCGAAACTCGTGATTTTTCGGACAGCCAACCAGAAATCGCAGTTTCGGACCCAGACAGCTGAAAATCACTATTTGGGCCCGGGGAAGCCTGAAAATGACAGCGACCCGCCTGACAGCCAAAAATGACGATTCTGCCCCCGACGTCCGAAAATCGCTGTTCTGGCCCGAAACTGCCAGAAACTCGTGATTTTTCGGACAGCCAACCAGAAATCGCAGTTTCGGACCCAGACTGCTGAAAATCACTATTTGGGCCCCGGACAGCCTGAAAATGACAGCGACCCGCCTGACAGCCAAAAATGACGATTCTGCCCCCGACGTCCGAAAATCGCTGTTCTGGCCCGAAACCGCCCGAAACTCGTGATTTTTCGGACAGCCAACCAGAAATCGCAGTTTCGGACCCAGACTTCTGAAAATCACTATTTGGGCCCTGGGAAGCCTGAAAATGACAGCGACCCACCTGACAGCCAAAAATGACGATTCTGCCCCCGACGTCCGAAAATCGCTGTTCTGGCCCGAAACTGCCAGAAACTCGTGATTTTTCGGACAGCCAACCAGAAATCGCAGTTTCGGACCCAGACTGCTGAAAATCACTATTTGGGCCCCGGACAGCCTGAAAACGACAGCGACCCGCCTGACAGTCAAAAATGACGATTCTGCCCCCGACGTCCGAAAATCGCTGTTCGGGCCCGAAACCGCCCGAAACTCGTGATTTTTCGGACAGCCAACCAGAAATCGCAGTTTCGGACCCAGACTGCTGAAAATCACTATTTGGGCCCCGGAAAGCCTGAAAACGACAGCGACCCGCCTGACAGTCAAAAATGACGATTCTGCCCCCGACGTCCGAAAATCGCTGTTCTGGCCCGAAACCGCCCGAAACTCGTGATTTTTCGGACAGCCAACCAGAAATCGCAGTTTCGGACCCAGACTGCTGAAAATCACTATTTGGGCCCCGGACAGCCTGAAAATGACAGCGACCCGCCTGACAGCCAAAAATGACGATTCTGCCCCCGACGTCCGAAAATCGCTGTTCTGGCCCGAAACCGCCCGAAACTCGTGATTTTTCGGACAGCCAACCAGAAATCGCAGTTTCGGACCCAGACTTCTGAAAATCACTATTTGGGCCCTGGGAAGCCTGAAAATGACAGCGACCCACCTGACAGCCAAAAATGACGATTCTGCCCCCGACGTCCGAAAATCGCTGTTCTGGCCCGAAACCGCCCGAAACTCGTGATTTTTCGGACAGCCAACCAGAAATCGCAGTTTCGGACCCAGACTGCTGAAAATCACTATTTGGGCCCCGGACAGCCTGAAAATGACAGCGACCCGCTTGACAGCCAAAAATGACGATTCTGCCCCCGACGTCCGAAAATCGCTGTTCTGGCCCGAAACTGCCTGAAACTCGTGATTTTTCGGACAGCCAACCAGAAATCGCAGTTTCGGACCCAGACTGCTGAAAATCACTATTTGGGCCCCGGACAGCCTGAAAACGACAGCGACCCGCCTGACAGCCAAAAATGACGATTCTGCCCCCGACGTCCGAAAATCGCTGTTCTGGCCAGAAACTGCCCGAAACTCGTGATTTTTCGGACAGCCAACCAGAAATCGCAGTTTCGGACCCAGACTGCTGAAAATCACTATTTGGGCCCCGGACAGCCTGAAAACAACAGCGTCCCGCCTGACAGCCGAAAATGACGATTCTGCCCCCGACGTCCGAAAATCGCTGTTCTGGCCCGAAACCGCCCGAAACTCGTGATTTTTCGGACAGCCAACCAGAAATCGCAGTTTCGGACCCAGACAGCTGAAAATCACTATTTGGGCCCTGGGAAGCCTGAAAATGACAGCGACCCGCCTGACAGCCAAAAATGACGATTCTGCCCCCGACGTCCGAAAATCGCTGTTCTGGCCCGAAACTGCCAGAAACTCGTGATTTTTCGGACAGCCAACCAGAAATCGCAGTTTCGGACCCAGACTGCTGAAA
Organism: Delonix regia; assembly: GCA_037074485.1. Lineage (NCBI taxonomy): Eukaryota > Viridiplantae > Streptophyta > Magnoliopsida > Fabales > Fabaceae > Delonix > Delonix regia. The sequence goes on along the minus strand of CM073450.1, from coordinate 45,920,895 downwards.
ATCACTATTTGGGCCCCGGACAGCCTGAAAACGACAGCGACCCGCCTGGCAGTCAAAAATGACGATTCTGCCCCCGACGTCCGAAAATCGCTGTTCTGGCCCGAAACCGCCCGAAACTCGTGATTTTTCGGACAGCCAACCAGAAATCGCAGTTTCGGACCCAGACTGCTGAAAATCACTATTTGGGCCCCGGACAGCCTGAAAACGACAGCGACCCGCCTGACAGTCAAAAATGACGATTCTGCCCCCGACGTCCGAAAATCGCTGTTCTGGCCCGAAACTGCCAGAAACTCGTGATTTTTCGGACAGCCAACCAGAAATCGCAGTTTCGGACCCAGACTGCTGAAAATCACTATTTGGGCCCCGGACAGCCTGAAAACGACAGCGACCCGCCTGACAGTCAAAAATGACGATTCTGCCCCCGACGTCCGAAAATCGCTGTTCTGGCCCGAAACTGCCAGAAACTCGTGATTTTTCGGACAGCCAACCAGAAATCGCAGTTTCGGACCCAGACTGCTGAAAATCACTATTTGGGCCCCGGACAGCCTGAAAACGACAGCGACCCGCCGGACAGCCAAAAATGACGATTCTGCCCCCGACGTCCGGAAATCGCTGTTCTGGCCCGAAACCGCCCGAAACTCGTGATTTTTCGGACAGCCAACCAGAAATCGCAGTTTCGGACCCAGACAGCTGAAAATCACTATTTGGGCCCTGGGAAGCCTGAAAATGACAGCGACCCGCCTGACAGCCAAAAATGACGATTCTGCCCCCGACGTCCGAAAATCGCTGTTCTGGCCCGAAACTGCCAGAAACTCGTGATTTTTCGGACAGCCAACCAGAAATCGCAGTTTCGGACCCAGACTGCTGAAAATCACTATTTGGGCCCCGGACAGCCTGAAAACGACAGCGACCCGCCTGACAGTCAAAAATGACGATTCTGCCCCCGACGTCCGAAAATCGCTGTTCTGGCCCGAAACCGCCCGAAACTCGTGATTTTTCGGACAGCCAACCAGAAATCGCAGTTTCGGACCCAGACTGCTGAAAATCACTATTTGGGCCCCGGACAGCCTGAAAACGACAGCGACCCGCCTGACAGTCAAAAATGACGATTCTGCCCCCGACGTCCGAAAATCGCTGTTCTGGCCCGAAACTGCCAGAAACTCGTGATTTTTCGGACAGCCAACCAGAAATCGCAGTTTCGGACCCAGACTGCTGAAAATCACTATTTGGGCCCCGGACAGCCTGAAAACGACAGCGACCCACCTGACAGTCAAAAATGACGATTCTGCCCCCGACGTCCGAAAATCGCTGTTCTGGCCCGAAACTGCCAGAAACTCGTGATTTTTCGGACAGCCAACCAGAAATCGCAGTTTCGGACCCAGACTGCTGAAAATCACTATTTGGGCCCCGGACAGCCTGAAAACGACAGCGACCCGCCTGACAGCAAAAAATGACGATTCTGCCCCCGACGTCCGAAAATCGCTGTTCTGGCCAGAAACTGCCCGAAACTCGTGATTTTTCGGACAGCCAACCAGAAATCGCAGTTTCGGACCCAGACTGCTGAAAATCACTATTTGGGCCCCGGACAGCCTGAAAACAACAGCGTCCCGCCTGACAGCCGAAAATGACGATTCTGCCCCCGACGTCCGAAAATCGCTGTTCTGGCCCGAAACCGCCCGAAACTCGTGATTTTTCGGACAGCCAACCAGAAATCGCAGTTTCGGACCCAGACAGCTGAAAATCACTATTTGGGCCCTGGGAAGCCTGAAAATGACAGCGACCCGCCTGACAGCCAAAAATGACGATTCTGCCCCCGACGTCCGAAAATCGCTGTTCTGGCCCGAAACTGCCAGAAACTCGTGATTTTTCGGACAGCCAACCAGAAATCGCAGTTTCGGACCCAGACTGCTGAAAATCACTATTTGGGCCCCGGACAGCCTGAAAACGACAGCGACCCGCCTGGCAGTCAAAAATGACGATTCTGCCCCCGACGTCCGAAAATCGCTGTTCTGGCCCGAAACCGCCCGAAACTCGTGATTTTTCGGACAGCCAACCAGAAATCGCAGTTTCGGACCCAGACTGCTGAAAATCACTATTTGGGCCCCGGACAGCCTGAAAACGACAGCGACCCGCCTGACAGTCAAAAATGACGATTCTGCCCCCGACGTCCGAAAATCGCTGTTCTGGCCCGAAACTGCCAGAAACTCGTGATTTTTCGGACAGCCAACCAGAAATCGCAGTTTCGGACCCAGACTGCTGAAAATCACTATTTGGGCCCCGGACAGCCTGAAAACGACAGCGACCCGCCTGACAGTCAAAAATGACGATTCTGCCCCCGACGTCCGAAAATCGCTGTTCTGGCCCGAAACTGCCAGAAACTCGTGATTTTTCGGACAGCCAACCAGAAATCGCAGTTTCGGACCCAGACTGCTGAAAATCACTATTTGGGCCCCGGACAGCCTGAAAACGACAGCGACCCGCCGGACAGCCAAAAATGACGATTCTGCCCCCGACGTCCGGAAATCGCTGTTCTGGCCCGAAACTCGTGATTTTTCGGACAGCCAACCAGAAATCGCAGTTTCGGACCCAGACAGCTGAAAATCACTATTTGGGCCCTGGGAAGCCTGAAAATGACAGCGACCCGCCTGACAGCCAAAAATGACGATTCTGCCCCCGACGTCCGAAAATCGCTGTTCTGGCCCGAAACTGCCAGAAACTCGTGATTTTTCGGACAGCCAACCAGAAATCGCAGTTTCGGACCCAGACTGCTGAAAATCACTATTTGGGCCCCGGACAGCCTGAAAACGACAGCGACCCGCCTGACAGTCAAAAATGACGACTCTGCCCCCGACGTCCGAAAATCGCTGTTCTGGCCCGAAACCGCCCGAAACTCGTGATTTTTCGGACAGCCAACCAGAAATCGCAGTTTCGGACCCAGACTGCTGAAAATCACTATTTGGGCCCCGGACAGCCTGAAAACGACAGCGACCCGCCTGACAGTCAAAAATGACGATTCTGCCCCCGACGTCCGAAAATCGCTGTTCTGGCCCGAAACTGCCAGAAACTCGTGATTTTTCGGACAGCCAACCAAAAATCGCAGTTTCGGACCCAGACTGCTGAAAATCACTATTTGGGCCCCGGACAGCCTGAAAACGACAGCGACCCACCTGACAGTCAAAAATGACGATTCTGCCCCCGACGTCCGAAAATCGCTGTTCTGGCCCGAAACTGCCAGAAACTCGTGATTTTTCGGACAGCCAACCAGAAATCGCAGTTTCGGACCCAGACTGCTGAAAATCACTATTTGGGCCCCGGACAGCCTGAAAACGACAGCGACCCGCCGGACAGCCAAAAATGACGATTCTGCCCCCGACGTCCGGAAATCGCTGTTCTGGCCCGAAACCGCCCGAAACTTGTGATTTTTTGGACAGCCAACCAGAAATCGCAGTTTCGGACCCAGACTGCTGAAAATCACTATTTGGGCCCCGGACAGCCTGAAAACGACGGCGACCCGCCTGACAGCCGAAAATGACGATTCTGCCCCCGACGTCCGAAAATCGCTGTTCTGGCCCGAAACTGCCTGAAACTCGTGATTTTTCGGACAGCCAACCAGAAATCGCAGTTTCGGACCCAGACTGCTGAAAATCACTATTTGGGCCCCGGACAGCCTGAAAACGACAGCGACCCGCCTGACAGCCAAAAATGACGATTCTGCCCCCGACGTCCGAAAATCGCTGTTCTGGCCAGAAACTGCCCGAAACTCGTGATTTTTCGGACAGCCAACCAGAAATCGCAGTTTCGGACCCAGACTGCTGAAAATCACTATTTGGGCCCCGGACAGCCTGAAAACGACAGCGACCCGCCTGACAGCAAAAAATGACGATTCTGCCCCCGACGTCCGAAAATCGCTGTTCTGGCCAGAAACTGCCCGAAACTCGTGATTTTTCGGACAGCCAACCAGAAATCGCAGTTTCGGACCCAGACTGCTGAAAATCACTATTTGGGCCCCGGACAGCCTGAAAACAACAGCGTCCCGCCTGACAGCCGAAAATGACGATTCTGCCCCCGACGTCCGAAAATCGCTGTTCTGGCCCGAAACCGCCCGAAACTCGTGATTTTTCGGACAGCCAACCAGAAATCGCAGTTTCGGACCCAGACAGCTGAAAATCACTATTTGGGCCCTGGGAAGCCTGAAAATGACAGCGACCCGCCTGACAGCCAAAAATGACGATTCTGCCCCCGACGTCCGAAAATCGCTGTTCTGGCCCGAAACTGCCAGAAACTCGTGATTTTTCGGACAGCCAACCAGAAATCGCAGTTTCGGACCCAGACTGCTGAAAATCACTATTTGGGCCCCGGACAGCCTGAAAACGACAGCGACCCGCCTGGCAGTCAAAAATGACGATTCTGCCCCCGACGTCCGAAAATCGCTGTTCTGGCCCGAAACCGCCCGAAACTCGTGATTTTTCGGACAGCCAACCAGAAATCGCAGTTTCGGACCCAGACTGCTGAAAATCACTATTTGGGCCCCGGACAGCCTGAAAACGACAGCGACCCGCCTGACAGTCAAAAATGACGATTCTGCCCCCGACGTCCGAAAATCGCTGTTCTGGCCCGAAACTGCCAGAAACTCGTGATTTTTCGGACAGCCAACCAGAAATCGCAGTTTCGGACCCAGACTGCTGAAAATCACTATTTGGGCCCCGGACAGCCTGAAAACGACAGCGACCCGCCTGATAGTCAAAAATGACGATTCTGCCCCCGACGTCCGAAAATCGCTGTTCTGGCCCGAAACTGCCAGAAACTCGTGATTTTTCGGACAGCCAACCAGAAATCGCAGTTTCGGACCCAGACTGCTGAAAATCACTATTTGGGCCCCGGACAGCCTGAAAACGACAGCGACCCGCCGGACAGCCAAAAATGACGATTCTGCCCCCGACGTCCGGAAATCGCTGTTCTGGCCCGAAACTCGTGATTTTTCGGACAGCCAACCAGAAATCGCAGTTTCGGACCCAGACAGCTGAAAATCACTATTTGGGCCCTGGGAAGCCTGAAAATGACAGCGACCCGCCTGACAGCCAAAAATGACGATTCTGCCCCCGACGTCCGAAAATCGCTGTTCTGGCCCGAAACTGCCAGAAACTCGTGATTTTTCGGACAGCCAACCAGAAATCGCAGTTTCGGACCCAGACTGCTGAAAATCACTATTTGGGCCCCGGACAGCCTGAAAACGACAGCGACCCGCCTGACAGTCAAAAATGACGACTCTGCCCCCGACGTCCGAAAATCGCTGTTCTGGCCCGAAACCGCCCGAAACTCGTGATTTTTCGGACAGCCAACCAGAAATCGCAGTTTCGGACCCAGACTGCTGAAAATCACTATTTGGGCCCCGGACAGCCTGAAAACGACAGCGACCCGCCTGACAGTCAAAAATGACGATTCTGCCCCCGACGTCCGAAAATCGCTGTTCTGGCCCGAAACTGCCAGAAACTCGTGATTTTTCGGACAGCCAACCAAAAATCGCAGTTTCGGACCCAGACTGCTGAAAATCACTATTTGGGCCCCGGACAGCCTGAAAACGACAGCGACCCACCTGACAGTCAAAAATGACGATTCTGCCCCCGACGTCCGAAAATCGCTGTTCTGGCCCGAAACTGCCAGAAACTCGTGATTTTTCGGACAGCCAACCAGAAATCGCAGTTTCGGACCCAGACTGCTGAAAATCACTATTTGGGCCCCGGACAGCCTGAAAACGACAGCGACCCGCCGGACAGCCAAAAATGACGATTCTGCCCCCGACGTCCGGAAATCGCTGTTCTGGCCCGAAACCGCCCGAAACTTGTGATTTTTTGGACAGCCAACCAGAAATCGCAGTTTCGGACCCAGACTGCTGAAAATCACTATTTGGGCCCCGGACAGCCTGAAAACGACGGCGACCCGCCTGACAGCCGAAAATGACGATTCTGCCCCCGACGTCCGAAAATCGCTGTTCTGGCCCGAAACTGCCTGAAACTCGTGATTTTTCGGACAGCCAACCAGAAATCGCAGTTTCGGACCCAGACTGCTGAAAATCACTATTTGGGCCCCGGACAGCCTGAAAACGACAGCGACCCGCCTGACAGCCAAAAATGACGATTCTGCCCCCGACGTCCGAAAATCGCTGTTCTGGCCAGAAACTGCCCGAAACTCGTGATTTTTCGGACAGCCAACCAGAAATCGCAGTTTCGGACCCAGACTGCTGAAAATCACTATTTGGGCCCCGGACAGCCTGAAAACGACAGCGACCCGCCTGACAGCAAAAAATGACGATTCTGCCCCCGACGTCCGAAAATCGCTGTTCTGGCCAGAAACTGCCCGAAACTCGTGATTTTTCGGACAGCCAACCAGAAATCGCAGTTTCGGACCCAGACTGCTGAAAATCACTATTTGGGCCCCGGACAGCCTGAAAACAACAGCGTCCCGCCTGACAGCCGAAAATGACGATTCTGCCCCCGACGTCCGAAAATCGCTGTTCTGGCCCGAAACCGCCCGAAACTCGTGATTTTTCGGACAGCCAACCAGAAATCGCAGTTTCGGACCCAGACAGCTGAAAATCACTATTTGGGCCCTGGGAAGCCTGAAAATGACAGCGACCCGCCTGACAGCCAAAAATGACGATTCTGCCCCCGACGTCCGAAAATCGCTGTTCTGGCCCGAAACTGCCAGAAACTCGTGATTTTTCGGACAGCCAACCAGAAATCGCAGTTTCGGACCCAGACTGCTGAAAATCACTATTTGGGCCCCGGACAGCCTGAAAACGACAGCGACCCGCCTGGCAGTCAAAAATGACGATTCTGCCCCCGACGTCCGAAAATCGCTGTTCTGGCCCGAAACCGCCCGAAACTCGTGATTTTTCGGACAGCCAACCAGAAATCGCAGTTTCGGACCCAGACTGCTGAAAATCACTATTTGGGCCCCGGACAGCCTGAAAACGACAGCGACCCGCCTGACAGTCAAAAATGACGATTCTGCCCCCGACGTCCGAAAATCGCTGTTCTGGCCCGAAACTGCCAGAAACTCGTGATTTTTCGGACAGCCAACCAGAAATCGCAGTTTCGGACCCAGACTGCTGAAAATCACTATTTGGGCCCCGGACAGCCTGAAAACGACAGCGACCCGCCTGATAGTCAAAAATGACGATTCTGCCCCCGACGTCCGAAAATCGCTGTTCTGGCCCGAAACTGCCAGAAACTCGTGATTTTTCGGACAGCCAACCAGAAATCGCAGTTTCGGACCCAGACTGCTGAAAATCACTATTTGGGCCCCGGACAGCCTGAAAACGACAGCGACCCGCCGGACAGCCAAAAATGACGATTCTGCCCCCGACGTCCGGAAATCGCTGTTCTGGCCCGAAACTCGTGATTTTTCGGACAGCCAACCAGAAATCGCAGTTTCGGACCCAGACAGCTGAAAATCACTATTTGGGCCCTGGGAAGCCTGAAAATGACAGCGACCCGCCTGACAGCCAAAAATGACGATTCTGCCCCCGACGTCCGAAAATCGCTGTTCTGGCCCGAAACTGCCAGAAACTCGTGATTTTTCGGACAGCCAACCAGAAATCGCAGTTTCGGACCCAGACTGCTGAAAATCACTATTTGGGCCCCGGACAGCCTGAAAACGACAGCGACCCGCCTGACAGTCAAAAATGACGACTCTGCCCCCGACGTCCGAAAATCGCTGTTCTGGCCCGAAACCGCCCGAAACTCGTGATTTTTCGGACAGCCAACCAGAAATCGCAGTTTCGGACCCAGACTGCTGAAAATCACTATTTGGGCCCCGGACAGCCTGAAAACGACAGCGACCCGCCTGACAGTCAAAAATGACGATTCTGCCCCCGACGTCCGAAAATCGCTGTTCTGGCCCGAAACTGCCAGAAACTCGTGATTTTTCGGACAGCCAACCAGAAATCGCAGTTTCGGACCCAGACTGCTGAAAATCACTATTTGGGCCCCGGACAGCCTGAAAACGACAGCGACCCACCTGACAGTCAAAAATGACGATTCTGCCCCCGACGTCCGAAAATCGCTGTTCTGGCCCGAAACTGCCAGAAACTCGTGATTTTTCGGACAGCCAACCAGAAATCGCAGTTTCGGACCCAGACTGCTGAAAATCACTATTTGGGCCCCGGACAGCCTGAAAACGACAGCGACCCGCCGGACAGCCAAAAATGACGATTCTGCCCCCGACGTCCGGAAATCGCTGTTCTGGCCCGAAACCGCCCGAAACTTGTGATTTTTTGGACAGCCAACCAGAAATCGCAGTTTCGGACCCAGACTGCTGAAAATCACTATTTGGGCCCCGGACAGCCTGAAAACGACGGCGACCCGCCTGACAGCCGAAAATGACGATTCTGCCCCCGACGTCCGAAAATCGCTGTTCTGGCCCGAAACTGCCTGAAACTCGTGATTTTTCGGACAGCCAACCAGAAATCGCAGTTTCGGACCCAGACTGCTGAAAATCACTATTTGGGCCCCGGACAGCCTGAAAACGACAGCGACCCGCCTGACAGCCAAAAATGACGATTCTGCCCCCGACGTCCGAAAATCGCTGTTCTGGCCAGAAACTGCCCGAAACTCGTGATTTTTCGGACAGCCAACCAGAAATCGCAGTTTCGGACCCAGACTGCTGAAAATCACTATTTGGGCCCCGGACAGCCTGAAAACGACAGCGACCCGCCTGACAGCCGAAAATGACGATTCTGCCCCCGACGTCCGAAAATCGCTGTTCTGGCCCGAAACCGCCCGAAACTCGTGATTTTTCGGACAGCCAACCAGAAATCGCAGTTTCGGACCCAGACAGCTGAAAATCACTATTTGGGCCCTGGGAAGCCTGAAAACGACAGCGACCCGCCTGACAGTCAAAAATGACGATTCTGCCCCCGACGTCCGAAAATCGCTGTTCTGGCCCGAAACTGCCAGAAACTCGTGATTTTTCGGACAGCCAACCAGAAATCGCAGTTTCGGACCCAGACAGCTGAAAATCACTATTTGGGCCCTGGGAAGCCTGAAAATGACAGCGACCCGCCTGACAGCCAAAAATGACGATTCTGCCCCCGACGTCCGAAAATCGCTGTTCTGGCCCGAAACTGCCAGAAACTCGTGATTTTTCGGACAGCCAACCAGAAATCGCAGTTTCGGACCCAGACTGCTGAAAATCACTATTTGGGCCCCGGACAGCCTGAAAACGACGGCGACCCGCCTGACAGCCGAAAATGACGATTCTGCCCCCGACGTCCGAAAATCGCTGTTCTGGCCCGAAACCGCCCGAAACTCGTGATTTTTCGGACAGCCAACCAGAAATCGCAGTTTCGGACCCAGACTGCTGAAAATCACTATTTGGGCCCCGGACAGCCTGAAAACGACAGCGACCCGCCTGACAGTCAAAAATGACGATTCTGCCCCCGACGTCCGAAAATCGCTGTTCTGGCCCGAAACTGCCAGAAACTCGTGATTTTTCGGACAGCCAACCAGAAATCGCAGTTTCGGACCCAGACTGCTGAAAATCACTATTTGGGCCCCGGACAGCCTGAAAACGACAGCGACCCGCCTGACAGTCAAAAATGACGATTCTGCCCCCGACGTCCGAAAATCGCTGTTCTGGCCCGAAACTGCCAGAAACTCGTGATTTTTCGGACAGCCAACCAGAAATCGCAGTTTCGGACCCAGACTGCTGAAAATCACTATTTGGGCCCCGGACAGCCTGAAAACGACAGCGACCCGCCGGACAGCCAAAAATGACGATTCTGCCCCCGACGTCCGGAAATCGCTGTTCTGGCCCGAAACCGCCCGAAACTCGTGATTTTTCGGACAGCCAACCAGAAATCGCAGTTTCGGACCCAGACTGCTGAAAATCACTATTTGGGCCCCGGACAGCCTGAAAACGACAGCGACCCGCCTGACAGTCAAAAATGACGATTCTGCCCCCGACGTCCGAAAATCGCTGTTCTGGCCCGAAACCGCCCGAAACTCGTGATTTTTCGGACAGCCAACCAGAAATCGCAGTTTCGGACCCAGACTGCTGAAAATCACTATTTGGGCCCCGGACAGCCTGAAAACGACAGCGACCCGCCTGACAGTCAAAAATGACGATTCTGCCCCCGACGTCCGAAAATCGCTGTTCTGGCCCGAAACTGCCAGAAACTCGTGATTTTTCGGACAGCCAACCAGAAATCGCAGTTTCGGACCCAGACTGCTGAAAATCACTATTTGGGCCCCGGACAGCCTGAAAACGACAGCGACCCACCTGACAGTCAAAAATGACGATTCTGCCCCCGACGTCCGAAAATCGCTGTTCTGGCCCGAAACTGCCAGAAACTCGTGATTTTTCGGACAGCCAACCAGAAATCGCAGTTTCGGACCCAGACTGCTGAAAATCACTATTTGGGCCCCGGACAGCCTGAAAACGACAGCGACCCGCCGGACAGCCAAAAATGACGATTCTGCCCCCGACGTCCGGAAATCGCTGTTCTGGCCCGAAACCGCCCGAAACTCGTGATTTTTCGGACAGCCAACCAGAAATCGCAGTTTCGGACCCAGACTGCTGAAAATCACTATTTGGGCCCCGGACAGCCTGAAAACGACGGCGACCCGCCTGACAGCCGAAAATGACGATTCTGCCCCCGACGTCCGAAAATCGCTGTTCTGGCCCGAAACTGCCTGAAACTCGTGATTTTTCGGACAGCCAACCAGAAATCGCAGTTTCGGACCCAGACTGCTGAAAATCACTATTTGGGCCCCGGACAGCCTGAAAACGACAGCGACCCGCCTGACAGCCAAAAATGACGATTCTGCCCCCGACGTCCGAAAATCGCTGTTCTGGCCAGAAACTGCCCGAAACTCGTGATTTTTCGGACAGCCAACCAGAAATCGCAGTTTCGGACCCAGACTGCTGAAAATCACTATTTGGGCCCCGGACAGCCTGAAAACGACAGCGACCCGCCTGACAGCCGAAAATGACGATTCTGCCCCCGACGTCCGAAAATCGCTGTTCTGGCCCGAAACCGCCCGAAACTCGTGATTTTTCGGACAGCCAACCAGAAATCGCAGTTTCGGACCCAGACAGCTGAAAATCACTATTTGGGCCCTGGGAAGCCTGAAAACGACAGCGACCCGCCTGACAGTCAAAAATGACGATTCTGCCCCCGACGTCCGAAAATCGCTGTTCTGGCCCGAAACTGCCAGAAACTCGTGATTTTTCGGACAGCCAACCAGAAATCGCAGTTTCGGACCCAGACAGCTGAAAATCACTATTTGGGCCCTGGGAAGCCTGAAAATGACAGCGACCCGCCTGACAGCCAAAAATGACGATTCTGCCCCCGACGTCCGAAAATCGCTGTTCTGGCCCGAAACTGCCAGAAACTCGTGATTTTTCGGACAGCCAACCAGAAATCGCAGTTTCGGACCCAGACTGCTGAAAATCACTATTTGGGCCCCGGACAGCCTGAAAACGACAGCGACCCGCCTGACAGTCAAAAATGACGATTCTGCCCCCGACGTCCGAAAATCGCTGTTCTGGCCCGAAACTGCCAGAAACTCGTGATTTTTCGGACAGCCAACCAGAAATCGCAGTTTCGGACCCAGACTGCTGAAAATCACTATTTGGGCCCCGGACAGCCTGAAAACGACAGCGACCCGCCTGACAGTCAAAAATGACGATTCTGCCCCCGACGTCCGAAAATCGCTGTTCTGGCCCGAAACTGCCAGAAACTCGTGATTTTTCGGACAGCCAACCAGAAATCGCAGTTTCGGACCCAGACTGCTGAAAATCACTATTTGGGCCCCGGACAGCCTGAAAACGACAGCGACCCGCCGGACAGCCAAAAATGACGATTCTGCCCCCGACGTCCGGAAATCGCTGTTCTGGCCCGAAACTCGTGATTTTTCGGACAGCCAACCAGAAATCGCAGTTTCGGACCCAGACAGCTGAAAATCACTATTTGGGCCCTGGGAAGCCTGAAAATGACAGCGACCCGCCTGACAGCCAAAAATGACGATTCTGCCCCCGACGTCCGAAAATCGCTGTTCTGGCCCGAAACTGCCAGAAACTCGTGATTTTTCGGACAGCCAACCAGAAATCGCAGTTTCGGACCCAGACTGCTGAAAATCACTATTTGGGCCCCGGACAGCCTGAAAACGACAGCGACCCGCCTGACAGTCAAAAATGACGACTCTGCCCCCGACGTCCGAAAATCGCTGTTCTGGCCCGAAACCGCCCGAAACTCGTGATTTTTCGGACAGCCAACCAGAAATCGCAGTTTCGGACCCAGACTGCTGAAAATCACTATTTGGGCCCCGGACAGCCTGAAAACGACAGCGACCCGCCTGACAGTCAAAAATGACGATTCTGCCCCCGACGTCCGAAAATCGCTGTTCTGGCCCGAAACTGCCAGAAACTCGTGATTTTTCGGACAGCCAACCAGAAATCGCAGTTTCGGACCCAGACTGCTGAAAATCACTATTTGGGCCCCGGACAGCCTGAAAACGACAGCGACCCACCTGACAGTCAAAAATGACGATTCTGCCCCCGACGTCCGAAAATCGCTGTTCTGGCCCGAAACTGCCAGAAACTCGTGATTTTTCGGACAGCCAACCAGAAATCGCAGTTTCGGACCCAGACTGCTGAAAATCACTATTTGGGCCCCGGACAGCCTGAAAACGACAGCGACCCGCCGGACAGCCAAAAATGACGATTCTGCCCCCGACGTCCGGAAATCGCTGTTCTGGCCCGAAACCGCCCGAAACTTGTGATTTTTTGGACAGCCAACCAGAAATCGCAGTTTCGGACCCAGACTGCTGAAAATCACTATTTGGGCCCCGGACAGCCTGAAAACGACGGCGACCCGCCTGACAGCCGAAAATGACGATTCTGCCCCCGACGTCCGAAAATCGCTGTTCTGGCCCGAAACTGCCTGAAACTCGTGATTTTTCGGACAGCCAACCAGAAATCGCAGTTTCGGACCCAGACTGCTGAAAATCACTATTTGGGCCCCGGACAGCCTGAAAACGACAGCGACCCGCCTGACAGCCAAAAATGACGATTCTGCCCCCGACGTCCGAAAATCGCTGTTCTGGCCAGAAACTGCCCGAAACTCGTGATTTTTCGGACAGCCAACCAGAAATCGCAGTTTCGGACCCAGACTGCTGAAAATCACTATTTGGGCCCCGGACAGCCTGAAAACGACAGCGACCCGCCTGACAGCCGAAAATGACGATTCTGCCCCCGACGTCCGAAAATCGCTGTTCTGGCCCGAAACCGCCCGAAACTCGTGATTTTTCGGACAGCCAACCAGAAATCGCAGTTTCGGACCCAGACAGCTGAAAATCACTATTTGGGCCCTGGGAAGCCTGAAAACGACAGCGACCCGCCTGACAGTCAAAAATGACGATTCTGCCCCCGACGTCCGAAAATCGCTGTTCTGGCCCGAAACTGCCAGAAACTCGTGATTTTTCGGACAGCCAACCAGAAATCGCAGTTTCGGACCCAGACAGCTGAAAATCACTATTTGGGCCCTGGGAAGCCTGAAAATGACAGCGACCCGCCTGACAGCCAAAAATGACGATTCTGCCCCCGACGTCCGAAAATCGCTGTTCTGGCCCGAAACTGCCAGAAACTCGTGATTTTTCGGACAGCCAACCAGAAATCGCAGTTTCGGACCCAGACTGCTGAAAATCACTATTTGGGCCCCGGACAGCCTGAAAACGACGGCGACCCGCCTGACAGCCGAAAATGACGATTCTGCCCCCGACGTCCGAAAATCGCTGTTCTGGCCCGAAACCGCCCGAAACTCGTGATTTTTCGGACAGCCAACCAGAAATCGCAGTTTCGGACCCAGACTGCTGAAAATCACTATTTGGGCCCCGGACAGCCTGAAAACGACAGCGACCCGCCTGACAGTCAAAAATGACGATTCTGCCCCCGACGTCCGAAAATCGCTGTTCTGGCCCGAAACTGCCAGAAACTCGTGATTTTTCGGACAGCCAACCAGAAATCGCAGTTTCGGACCCAGACTGCTGAAAATCACTATTTGGGCCCCGGACAGCCTGAAAACGACAGCGACCCGCCTGACAGTCAAAAATGACGATTCTGCCCCCGACGTCCGAAAATCGCTGTTCTGGCCCGAAACTGCCAGAAACTCGTGATTTTTCGGACAGCCAACCAGAAATCGCAGTTTCGGACCCAGACTGCTGAAAATCACTATTTGGGCCCCGGACAGCCTGAAAACGACAGCGACCCGCCGGACAGCCAAAAATGACGATTCTGCCCCCGACGTCCGGAAATCGCTGTTCTGGCCCGAAACCGCCCGAAACTCGTGATTTTTCGGACAGCCAACCAGAAATCGCAGTTTCGGACCCAGACTGCTGAAAATCACTATTTGGGCCCCGGACAGCCTGAAAACGACAGCGACCCGCCTGACAGTCAAAAATGACGATTCTGCCCCCGACGTCCGAAAATCGCTGTTCTGGCCCGAAACCGCCCGAAACTCGTGATTTTTCGGACAGCCAACCAGAAATCGCAGTTTCGGACCCAGACTGCTGAAAATCACTATTTGGGCCCCGGACAGCCTGAAAACGACAGCGACCCGCCTGACAGTCAAAAATGACGATTCTGCCCCCGACGTCCGAAAATCGCTGTTCTGGCCCGAAACTGCCAGAAACTCGTGATTTTTCGGACAGCCAACCAGAAATCGCAGTTTCGGACCCAGACTGCTGAAAATCACTATTTGGGCCCCGGACAGCCTGAAAACGACAGCGACCCACCTGACAGTCAAAAATGACGATTCTGCCCCCGACGTCCGAAAATCGCTGTTCTGGCCCGAAACTGCCAGAAACTCGTGATTTTTCGGACAGCCAACCAGAAATCGCAGTTTCGGACCCAGACTGCTGAAAATCACTATTTGGGCCCCGGACAGCCTGAAAACGACAGCGACCCGCCGGACAGCCAAAAATGACGATTCTGCCCCCGACGTCCGGAAATCGCTGTTCTGGCCCGAAACCGCCCGAAACTTGTGATTTTTTGGACAGCCAACCAGAAATCGCAGTTTCGGACCCAGACTGCTGAAAATCACTATTTGGGCCCCGGACAGCCTGAAAACGACGGCGACCCGCCTGACAGCCGAAAATGACGATTCTGCCCCCGACGTCCGAAAATCGCTGTTCTGGCCCGAAACTGCCTGAAACTCGTGATTTTTCGGACAGCCAACCAGAAATCGCAGTTTCGGACCCAGACTGCTGAAAATCACTATTTGGGCCCCGGACAGCCTGAAAACGACAGCGACCCGCCTGACAGCCAAAAATGACGATTCTGCCCCCGACGTCCGAAAATCGCTGTTCTGGCCAGAAACTGCCCGAAACTCGTGATTTTTCGGACAGCCAACCAGAAATCGCAGTTTCGGACCCAGACTGCTGAAAATCACTATTTGGGCCCCGGACAGCCTGAAAACGACAGCGACCCGCCTGACAGCCGAAAATGACGATTCTGCCCCCGACGTCCGAAAATCGCTGTTCTGGCCCGAAACCGCCCGAAACTCGTGATTTTTCGGACAGCCAACCAGAAATCGCAGTTTCGGACCCAGACAGCTGAAAATCACTATTTGGGCCCTGGGAAGCCTGAAAACGACAGCGACCCGCCTGACAGTCAAAAATGACGATTCTGCCCCCGACGTCCGAAAATCGCTGTTCTGGCCCGAAACTGCCAGAAACTCGTGATTTTTCGGACAGCCAACCAGAAATCGCAGTTTCGGACCCAGACAGCTGAAAATCACTATTTGGGCCCTGGGAAGCCTGAAAATGACAGCGACCCGCCTGACAGCCAAAAATGACGATTCTGCCCCCGACGTCCGAAAATCGCTGTTCTGGCCCGAAACTGCCAGAAACTCGTGATTTTTCGGACAGCCAACCAGAAATCGCAGTTTCGGACCCAGACTGCTGAAAATCACTATTTGGGCCCCGGACAGCCTGAAAACGACGGCGACCCGCCTGACAGCCGAAAATGACGATTCTGCCCCCGACGTCCGAAAATCGCTGTTCTGGCCCGAAACCGCCCGAAACTCGTGATTTTTCGGACAGCCAACCAGAAATCGCAGTTTCGGACCCAGACTGCTGAAAATCACTATTTGGGCCCCGGACAGCCTGAAAACGACAGCGACCCGCCTGACAGTCAAAAATGACGATTCTGCCCCCGACGTCCGAAAATCGCTGTTCTGGCCCGAAACTGCCAGAAACTCGTGATTTTTCGGACAGCCAACCAGAAATCGCAGTTTCGGACCCAGACTGCTGAAAATCACTATTTGGGCCCCGGACAGCCTGAAAACGACAGCGACCCGCCTGACAGTCAAAAATGACGATTCTGCCCCCGACGTCCGAAAATCGCTGTTCTGGCCCGAAACTGCCAGAAACTCGTGATTTTTCGGACAGCCAACCAGAAATCGCAGTTTCGGACCCAGACTGCTGAAAATCACTATTTGGGCCCCGGACAGCCTGAAAACGACAGCGACCCGCCGGACAGCCAAAAATGACGATTCTGCCCCCGACGTCCGGAAATCGCTGTTCTGGCCCGAAACCGCCCGAAACTCGTGATTTTTCGGACAGCCAACCAGAAATCGCAGTTTCGGACCCAGACAGCTGAAAATCACTATTTGGGCCCTGGGAAGCCTGAAAATGACAGCGACCCGCCTGACAGCCAAAAATGACGATTCTGCCCCCGACGCCCGAAAATCGCTGTTCTGGCCCGAAACTGCCAGAAACTCGTGATTTTTCGGACAGCCAACCAGAAATCGCAGTTTCGGACCCAGACTGCTGAAAATCACTATTTGGGCCCCGGACAGCCTGAAAACGACAGCGACCCGCCTGACAGTCAAAAATGACGATTCTGCCCCCGACGTCCGAAAATCGCTGTTCTGGCCCGAAACCGCCCGAAACTCGTGATTTTTCGGACAGCCAACCAGAAATCGCAGTTTCGGACCCAGACTGCTGAAAATCACTATTTGGGCCCCGGACAGCCTGAAAACGACAGCGACCCACCTGACAGTCAAAAATGACGATTCTGCCCCCGACGTCCGAAAATCGCTGTTCTGGCCCGAAACTGCCAGAAACTCGTGATTTTTCGGACAGCCAACCAGAAATCGCAGTTTCGGACCCAGACTGCTGAAAATCACTATTTGGGCCCCGGACAGCCTGAAAACGACAGCGACCCACCTGACAGTCAAAAATGACGATTCTGCCCCCGACGTCCGAAAATCGCTGTTCTGGCCCGAAACTGCCAGAAACTCGTGATTTTTCGGACAGCCAACCAGAAATCGCAGTTTCGGACCCAGACTGCTGAAAATCACTATTTGGGCCCCGGACAGCCTGAAAACGACGGCGACCCGCCTGACAGCCGAAAATGACGATTCTGCCCCCGACGTCCGGAAATCGCTGTTCTGGCCCGAAACCGCCCGAAACTTGTGATTTTTTGGACAGCCAACCAGAAATCGCAGTTTCGGACCCAGACTGCTGAAAATCACTATTTGGGCCCCGGACAGCCTGAAAACGACGGCGACCCGCCTGACAGCCGAAAATGACGATTCTGCCCCCGACGTCCGAAAATCGCTGTTCTGGCCCGAAACTGCCTGAAACTCGTGATTTTTCGGACAGCCAACCAGAAATCGCAGTTTCGGACCCAGACTGCTGAAAATCACTATTTGGGCCCCGGACAGCCTGAAAACGACAGCGACCCGCCTGACAGCCAAAAATGACGATTCTGCCCCCGACGTCCGAAAATCGCTGTTCTGGCCAGAAACTGCCCGAAACTCGTGATTTTTCGGACAGCCAACCAGAAATCGCAGTTTCGGACCCAGACTGCTGAAAATCACTATTTGGGCCCCGGACAGCCTGAAAACAACAGCGACCCGCCTGACAGCCAAAAATGACGATTCTGCCCCCGACGTCCGAAAATCGCTGTTCTGGCCCGAAACCGCCCGAAACTCGTGATTTTTCGGACAGCCAACCAGAAATCGCAGTTTCGGACCCAGACTGCTGAAAATCACTATTTGGGCCCCGGACAGCCTGAAAATGACAGCGACCCGCCTGACAGCCAAAAATGACGATTCTGCCCCCGACGTCCGAAAATCGCTGTTCTGGCCCGAAACCGCCCGAAACTCGTGATTTTTCGGACAGCCAACCAGAAATCGCAGTTTCGGACCCAGACTGCTGAAAATCACTATTTGGGCCCCGGACAGCCTGAAAACGACAGCGACCCGCCTGGCAGTCAAAAATGACGATTCTGCCCCCGACGTCCGAAAATCGCTGTTCTGGCCCGAAACCGCCCGAAACTCGTGATTTTTCGGACAGCCAACCAGAAATCGCAGTTTCGGACCCAGACTGCTGAAAATCACTATTTGGGCCCCGGACAGCCTGAAAACGACAGCGACCCGCCTGACAGCCAAAAATGACGATTCTGCCCCCGACGTCCGAAA
Organism: Delonix regia; assembly: GCA_037074485.1. Taxonomy (NCBI): domain Eukaryota; kingdom Viridiplantae; phylum Streptophyta; class Magnoliopsida; order Fabales; family Fabaceae; genus Delonix; species Delonix regia. The sequence goes on along the minus strand of CM073450.1, from coordinate 45,902,405 downwards.
ATCGCTGTTCTGGCCCGAAACTGCCCGAAACTCGTGATTTTTCGGACAGCCAACCAGAAATCGCAGTTTCGGACCCAGACTGCTGAAAATCACTATTTGGGCCCCGGACAGCCTGAAAACGACAGCGACCCGCCTGACAGTCAAAAATGACGATTCTGCCCCCGACGTCCGAAAATCGCTGTTCTGGCCCGAAACTGCCAGAAACTCGTGATTTTTCGGACAGCCAACCAGAAATCGCAGTTTCGGACCCAGACTGCTGAAAATCACTATTTGGGCCCCGGACAGCCTGAAAACGACAGCGACCCGCCGGACAGCCAAAAATGACGATTCTGCCCCCGACGTCCGGAAATCGCTGTTCTGGCCCGAAACCGCCCGAAACTCGTGATTTTTCGGACAGCCAACCAGAAATCGCAGTTTCGGACCCAGACAGCTGAAAATCACTATTTGGGCCCTGGGAAGCCTGAAAATGACAGCGACCCGCCTGACAGCCAAAAATGACGATTCTGCCCCCGACGTCCGAAAATCGCTGTTCTGGCCCGAAACTGCCAGAAACTCGTGATTTTTCGGACAGCCAACCAGAAATCGCAGTTTCGGACCCAGACTGCTGAAAATCACTATTTGGGCCCCGGACAGCCTGAAAACGACAGCGACCCGCCTGACAGTCAAAAATGACGATTCTGCCCCCGACGTCCGAAAATCGCTGTTCTGGCCCGAAACCGCCCGAAACTCGTGATTTTTCGGACAGCCAACCAGAAATCGCAGTTTCGGACCCAGACTGCTGAAAATCACTATTTGGGCCCCGGACAGCCTGAAAACGACAGCGACCCACCTGACAGTCAAAAATGACGATTCTGCCCCCGACGTCCGAAAATCGCTGTTCTGGCCCGAAACTGCCAGAAACTCGTGATTTTTCGGACAGCCAACCAGAAATCGCAGTTTCGGACCCAGACTGCTGAAAATCACTATTTGGGCCCCGGACAGCCTGAAAACGACAGCGACCCACCTGACAGTCAAAAATGACGATTCTGCCCCCGACGTCCGAAAATCGCTGTTCTGGCCCGAAACTGCCAGAAACTCGTGATTTTTCGGACAGCCAACCAGAAATCGCAGTTTCGGACCCAGACTGCTGAAAATCACTATTTGGGCCCCGGACAGCCTGAAAACGACGGCGACCCGCCTGACAGCCGAAAATGACGATTCTGCCCCCGACGTCCGGAAATCGCTGTTCTGGCCCGAAACCGCCCGAAACTTGTGATTTTTTGGACAGCCAACCAGAAATCGCAGTTTCGGACCCAGACTGCTGAAAATCACTATTTGGGCCCCGGACAGCCTGAAAACGACGGCGACCCGCCTGACAGCCGAAAATGACGATTCTGCCCCCGACGTCCGAAAATCGCTGTTCTGGCCCGAAACTGCCTGAAACTCGTGATTTTTCGGACAGCCAACCAGAAATCGCAGTTTCGGACCCAGACTGCTGAAAATCACTATTTGGGCCCCGGACAGCCTGAAAACGACAGCGACCCGCCTGACAGCCAAAAATGACGATTCTGCCCCCGACGTCCGAAAATCGCTGTTCTGGCCAGAAACTGCCCGAAACTCGTGATTTTTCGGACAGCCAACCAGAAATCGCAGTTTCGGACCCAGACTGCTGAAAATCACTATTTGGGCCCCGGACAGCCTGAAAACAACAGCGACCCGCCTGACAGCCAAAAATGACGATTCTGCCCCCGACGTCCGAAAATCGCTGTTCTGGCCCGAAACCGCCCGAAACTCGTGATTTTTCGGACAGCCAACCAGAAATCGCAGTTTCGGACCCAGACTGCTGAAAATCACTATTTGGGCCCCGGACAGCCTGAAAATGACAGCGACCCGCCTGACAGCCAAAAATGACGATTCTGCCCCCGACGTCCGAAAATCGCTGTTCTGGCCCGAAACCGCCCGAAACTCGTGATTTTTCGGACAGCCAACCAGAAATCGCAGTTTCGGACCCAGACTGCTGAAAATCACTATTTGGGCCCCGGACAGCCTGAAAACGACAGCGACCCGCCTGGCAGTCAAAAATGACGATTCTGCCCCCGACGTCCGAAAATCGCTGTTCTGGCCCGAAACCGCCCGAAACTCGTGATTTTTCGGACAGCCAACCAGAAATCGCAGTTTCGGACCCAGACTGCTGAAAATCACTATTTGGGCCCCGGACAGCCTGAAAACGACAGCGACCCGCCTGACAGCCAAAAATGACGATTCTGCCCCCGACGTCCGAAAATCGCTGTTCTGGCCCGAAACTGCCCGAAACTCGTGATTTTTCGGACAGCCAACCAGAAATCGCAGTTTCGGACCCAGACTGCTGAAAATCACTATTTGGGCCCCGGACAGCCTGAAAACGACAGCGACCCGCCTGACAGTCAAAAATGACGATTCTGCCCCCGACGTCCGAAAATCGCTGTTCTGGCCCGAAACTGCCAGAAACTCGTGATTTTTCGGACAGCCAACCAGAAATCGCAGTTTCGGACCCAGACTGCTGAAAATCACTATTTGGGCCCCGGACAGCCTGAAAACGACAGCGACCCGCCGGACAGCCAAAAATGACGATTCTGCCCCCGACGTCCGGAAATCGCTGTTCTGGCCCGAAACCGCCCGAAACTTGTGATTTTTTGGACAGCCAACCAGAAATCGCAGTTTCGGACCCAGACTGCTGAAAATCACTATTTGGGCCCCGGACAGCCTGAAAACGACGGCGACCCGCCTGACAGCCGAAAATGACGATTCTGCCCCCGACGTCCGAAAATCGCTGTTCTGGCCCGAAACTGCCTGAAACTCGTGATTTTTCGGACAGCCAACCAGAAATCGCAGTTTCGGACCCAGACTGCTGAAAATCACTATTTGGGCCCCGGACAGCCTGAAAACGACAGCGACCCGCCTGACAGCCAAAAATGACGATTCTGCCCCCGACGTCCGAAAATCGCTGTTCTGGCCCGAAACCGCCCGAAACTCGTGATTTTTCGGACAGCCAACCAGAAATCGCAGTTTCGGACCCAGACTGCTGAAAATCACTATTTGGGCCCCGGACAGCCTGAAAATGACAGCGACCCGCCTGACAGCCAAAAATGACGATTCTGCCCCCGACGTCCGAAAATCGCTGTTCTGGCCCGAAACTGCCAGAAACTCGTGATTTTTCGGACAGCCAACCAGAAATCGCAGTTTCGGACCCAGACAGCTGAAAATCACTATTTGGGCCCTGGGAAGCCTGAAAATGACAGCGACCCGCCTGACAGCCAAAAATGACGATTCTGCCCCCGACGTCCGAAAATCGCTGTTCTGGCCCGAAACTGCCAGAAACTCGTGATTTTTCGGACAGCCAACCAGAAATCGCAGTTTCGGACCCAGACTGCTGAAAATCACTATTTGGGCCCCGGACAGCCTGAAAACGACAGCGACCCGCCTGACAGTCAAAAATGACGATTCTGCCCCCGACGTCCGAAAATCGCTGTTCTGGCCCGAAACCGCCCGAAACTCGTGATGTTTCGGACAGCCAACCAGAAATCGCAGTTTCGGACCCAGACTGCTGAAAATCACTATTTGGGCCCCGGACAGCCTGAAAACGACAGCGACCCGCCGGACAGCCAAAAATGACGATTCTGCCCCCGACGTCCGGAAATCGCTGTTCTGGCCCGAAACCGCCCGAAACTTGTGATTTTTTGGACAGCCAACCAGAAATCGCAGTTTCGGACCCAGACTGCTGAAAATCACTATTTGGGCCCCGGACAGCCTGAAAACGACGGCGACCCGCCTGACAGCCGAAAATGACGATTCTGCCCCCGACGTCCGAAAATCGCTGTTCTGGCCCGAAACTGCCTGAAACTCGTGATTTTTCGGACAGCCAACCAGAAATCGCAGTTTCGGACCCAGACTGCTGAAAATCACTATTTGGGCCCCGGACAGCCTGAAAACGACAGCGACCCGCCTGACAGCCAAAAATGACGATTCTGCCCCCGACGTCCGAAAATCGCTGTTCTGGCCAGAAACTGCCCGAAACTCGTGATTTTTCGGACAGCCAACCAGAAATCGCAGTTTCGGACCCAGACTGCTGAAAATCACAATTTGGGCCCCGGACAGCCTGAAAACAACAGCGTCCCGCCTGACAGCCGAAAATGACGATTCTGCCCCCGACGTCCGAAAATCGCTGTTCTGGCCCGAAACTGCCCGAAACTCGTGATTTTTCGGACAGCCAACCAGAAATCGCAGTTTCGGACCCAGACTGCTGAAAATCACAATTTGGGCCCCGGACAGCCTGAAAACGACAGCGTCCCGCCTGACAGCCGAAAATGACGATTCTGCCCCCGACGTCCGAAAATCGCTGTTCTGGCACGAAACTGCTCGAAACTCATGATTTTTCGGACAGCCAACCAGAAATCGCAGTTTCGGACCCAGACAGCCGAAAATGACGATTGTGCCCCCGACGTCCGAAAATCGCTGTTCTGGCCCGAAACTGCCCGAAACTCGTGATTTTTCGGACAGCCAACCAGAAATCGCAGTTTCGGACCCAGACTGCTGAAAATCACAATTTGGGCCCCGGACAGCCTGAAAACGACAGCGTCCCGCCTGACAGCCAAAAATGACGATTCTGCCCCCGACGTCCGAAAATCGCTGTTCTGGCCAGAAACTGCCCGAAACTCGTGATTTTTCGGATAGCCAACCAGAAATCGCAGTTTCGGACCCAGACTGCTGAAAATCACTATTTAGGCCCCGGACAGCCTGAAAACGACAGCGTCCCGCCTGACAGCCGAAAATGACGATTCTGCCCCCGACGTCCGAAAATCGCTGTTCTGGCCCGAAACTGCCCGAAACTCGTGATTTTTCGGACAGCCAACCAGAAATCGCAGTTTCGGACCCAGACTGCTGAAAATCACTATTTGGGCCCCGGACAGCCTGAAAACGACAGCGACCCGCCTGACAGTCAAAAATGACGATTCTGCCCCCGACGTCCGAAAATCGCTGTTCTGGCCCGAAACCGCCTGAAACTCGTGATGTTTCGGACAGCCAACCAGAAATCGCAGTTTCGGACCCAGACTGCTGAAAATCACTATTTGGGCCCCGGACAGCCTGAAAACGACAGCGACCCGCCTGACAGCCGAAAATGACGATTCTGCCCCCGACGTCCGAAAATCGCTGTTCTGGCCCGAAACTGCCTGAAACTCGTGATTTTTCGGACAGCCAACCAGAAATCGCAGTTTCGGACCCAGACTGCTGAAAATCACTATTTGGGCCCCGGACAGCCTGAAAACGACAGCGTCCCGCCTGACAGCCAAAAATGACGATTCTGCCCCCGACGTCCGAAAATCGCTGTTCTGGCCCGAAACTGCCCGAAACTCGTGATTTTTCGGACAGCCAACCAGAAATCGCAGTTTCGGACCCAGACTGCTGAAAATCACTATTTGGGCCCCGGACAGCCTGAAAACGACAGCGACCCGCCTGACAGTCAAAAATGACGATTCTGCCCCCGACGTCCGAAAATCGCTGTTCTGGCCCGAAACCGCCTGAAACTCGTGATGTTTCGGACAGCCAACCAGAAATCGCAGTTTCGGACCCAGACTGCTGAAAATCACTATTTGGGCCCCGGACAGCCTGAAAACGACAGCGACCCGCCTGACAGCCGAAAATGACGATTCTGCCCCCGACGTCCGAAAATCGCTGTTCTGGCCCGAAACTGCCTGAAACTCGTGATTTTTCGGACAGCCAACCAGAAATCGCAGTTTCGGACCCAGACTGCTGAAAATCACTATTTGGGCCCCGGACAGCCTGAAAACGACAGCGTCCCGCCTGACAGCCAAAAATGACGATTCTGCCCCCGACGTCCGAAAATCGCTGTTCTGGCCCGAAACTGCCCGAAACTCGTGATTTTTCGGACAGCCAACCAGAAATCGCAGTTTCGGACCCAGACTGCTGAAAATCACAATTTGGGCCCCGGACAGCCTGAAAATGACAGCGTCCCGCCTGACAGCCAAAAATGACGATTCTGCCCCCGACGTCCGAAAATCGCTGTTCTGGCCAGAAACTGCCCGAAACTCGTGATTTTTCGGATAGCCAACCAGAAATCGCAGTTTCGGACCCAGACTGCTGAAAATTACTATTTAGGCCCCGGACAGCCTGAAAACGACAGCGTCCCGCCTGACAGCCGAAAATGACGATTCTGCCCCCGACGTCCGAAAATCGCTGTTCTGGCCCGAAACTGCCCGAAACTCGTGATTTTTCGGACAGCCAACCAGAAATCGCAGTTTCGGACCCAGACTGCTGAAAATCACTATTTCGGCCCCGGACAGCCAAGAAACGACAGCGTCCCGCCTGACAGCCGAAAATGACGATTCTGGCCCTGACGGGCAAAAATCGCTGTTCCGGCCCAGAACTGCCCGAAACTCGTGATTTTTCGGACAGCCAACCAGAAATCGCAGTTTCGGACCCAGACTGCTGAAAATCACTATTTGGGCCCCGGACAGCCTGAAAACGACAGCGTCCCGCCTGACAGCCGAAAATGACGATTCTGCCCCCGACGTCCGAAAATCGCTGTTCTGGCACGAAACTGCCCGAAACTCATGATTTTTCGGACAGCCAACCAGAAATCGCAGTTTCGGACCCAGACTGCTGAAAATCACTATTTGGGCCCCGGACAGCCTGAAAACGACAGCGTCCCGCCTGACAGCCGAAAATGACGATTCTGCCCCCGACGTCCGAAAATCGCTGTTCTGGCACGAAACTGCCCGAAACTCATGATTTTTCGGACAGCCAACCAGAAATCGCAGTTTCGGACCCAGACAGCCGAAAATGACGATTGTGCCCCCGACGTCCGAAAATCGCTGTTCTGGCCCGAAACGCCCGAAACTCGTGATTTTTCGGACAGCCAACCAGAAATCGCAGTTTCGGACCCAGACTGCTGAAAATCACAATTTGGGCCCCGGACAGCCTGAAAATGACAGCGTCCCGCCTGACAGCCAAAAATGACGATTCTGCCCCCGACGTCCGAAAATCGCTGTTCTGGCCAGAAACTGCCCGAAACTCGTGATTTTTCGGATAGCCAACCAGAAATCGCAGTTTCGGACCCAGACTGCTGAAAATTACTATTTAGGCCCCGGACAGCCTGAAAATGACAGCGTCCCGCCTGACAGCCAAAAATGACGATTCTGCCCCCGACGTCCGAAAATCGCTGTTCTGGCCAGAAACTGCCCGAAACTCGTGATTTTTCGGATAGCCAACCAGAAATCGCAGTTTCGGACCCAGACTGCTGAAAATTACTATTTAGGCCCCGGACAGCCTGAAAACGACAGCGTCCCGCCTGACAGCCGAAAATGACGATTCTGCCCCCGACGTCCGAAAATCGCTGTTCTGGCCCGAAACTGCCCGAAACTCGTGATTTTTCGGACAGCCAACCAGAAATCGCAGTTTCGGACCCAGACTGCTGAAAATCACTATTTGGGCCCCGGACAGCCTGAAAACGACAGCGACCCGCCTGACAGTCAAAAATGACGATTCTGCCCCCGACGTCCGAAAATCGCTGTTCTGGCCCGAAACCGCCTGAAACTCGTGATGTTTCGGACAGCCAACCAGAAATCGCAGTTTCGGACCCAGACTGCTGAAAATCACTATTTGGGCCCCGGACAGCCTGAAAACGACAGCGACCCGCCTGACAGCCGAAAATGACGATTCTGCCCCCGACGTCCGAAAATCGCTGTTCTGGCCCGAAACTGCCTGAAACTCGTGATTTTTCGGACAGCCAACCAGAAATCGCAGTTTCGGACCCAGACTGCTGAAAATCACTATTTGGGCCCCGGACAGCCTGAAAACGACAGCGTCCCGCCTGACAGCCAAAAATGACGATTCTGCCCCCGACGTCCGAAAATCGCTGTTCTGGCCCGAAACTGCCCGAAACTCGTGATTTTTCGGACAGCCAACCAGAAATCGCAGTTTCGGACCCAGACTGCTGAAAATCACAATTTGGGCCCCGGACAGCCTGAAAATGACAGCGTCCCGCCTGACAGCCAAAAATGACGATTCTGCCCCCGACGTCCGAAAATCGCTGTTCTGGCCAGAAACTGCCCGAAACTCGTGATTTTTCGGATAGCCAACCAGAAATCGCAGTTTCGGACCCAGACTGCTGAAAATTACTATTTAGGCCCCGGACAGCCTGAAAACGACAGCGTCCCGCCTGACAGCCGAAAATGACGATTCTGCCCCCGACGTCCGAAAATCGCTGTTCTGGCCCGAAACTGCCCGAAACTCGTGATTTTTCGGACAGCCAACCAGAAATCGCAGTTTCGGACCCAGACTGCTGAAAATCACTATTTCGGCCCCGGACAGCCAAGAAACGACAGCGTCCCGCCTGACAGCCGAAAATGACGATTCTGGCCCTGACGGGCAAAAATCGCTGTTCTGGCCAGAAACTGCCCGAAACTCGTGATTTTTCGGACAGCCAACCAGAAATCGCAGTTTCGGACCCAGACTGCTGAAAATCACAATTTGGGCCCCGGACAGCCTGAAAATGACAGCGTCCCGCCTGACAGCCAAAAATGACGATTCTGCCCCCGACGTCCGAAAATCGCTGTTCTGGCCAGAAACTGCCCGAAACTCGTGATTTTTCGGATAGCCAACCAGAAATCGCAGTTTCGGACCCAGACTGCTGAAAATTACTATTTAGGCCCCGGACAGCCTGAAAACGACAGCGTCCCGCCTGACAGCCGAAAATGACGATTCTGCCCCCGACGTCCGAAAATCGCTGTTCTGGCCCGAAACTGCCCGAAACTCGTGATTTTTCGGACAGCCAACCAGAAATCGCAGTTTCGGACCCAGACTGCTGAAAATCACTATTTCGGCCCCGGACAGCCAAGAAACGACAGCGTCCCGCCTGACAGCCGAAAATGACGATTCTGGCCCTGACGGGCAAAAATCGCTGTTCCGGCCCAGAACTGCCCGAAACTCGTGATTTTTCGGACAGCCAACCAGAAATCGCAGTTTCGGACCCAGACTGCTGAAAATCACTATTTGGGCCCCGGACAGCCTGAAAACGACAGCGTCCCGCCTGACAGCCGAAAATGACGATTCTGCCCCCGACGTCCGAAAATCGCTGTTCTGGCACGAAACTGCCCGAAACTCATGATTTTTCGGACAGCCAACCAGAAATCGCAGTTTCGGACCCAGACTGCTGAAAATCACTATTTGGGCCCCGGACAGCCTGAAAACGACAGCGTCCCGCCTGACAGCCGAAAATGACGATTCTGCCCCCGACGTCCGAAAATCGCTGTTCTGGCACGAAACTGCCCGAAACTCATGATTTTTCGGACAGCCAACCAGAAATCGCAGTTTCGGACCCAGACAGCCGAAAATGACGATTGTGCCCCCGACGTCCGAAAATCGCTGTTCTGGCCCGAAACGCCCGAAACTCGTGATTTTTCGGACAGCCAACCAGAAATCGCAGTTTCGGACCCAGACTGCTGAAAATCACAATTTGGGCCCCGGACAGCCTGAAAATGACAGCGTCCCGCCTGACAGCCAAAAATGACGATTCTGCCCCCGACGTCCGAAAATCGCTGTTCTGGCCAGAAACTGCCCGAAACTCGTGATTTTTCGGATAGCCAACCAGAAATCGCAGTTTCGGACCCAGGCTGCTGAAAATTACTATTTAGGCCCCGGACAGCCTGAAAACGACAGCGTCCCGCCTGACAGCCCAAAATGACGATTCTGCCCCCGACGTCCGAAAATCGCTGTTCTGGCCCGAAACTGCCCGAAACTCGTGATTTTTCGGACAGCCAACCAGAAATCGCAGTTTCGGACCCAGACTGCTGAAAATCACTATTTCGGCCCCGGACAGCCAAGAAACGACAGCGGCCCGCCTGACAGCCGAAAATGACGATTCTGGCCCTGACGGGCAAAAATCGCTGTTCCGGCCCAGAACTGCCCGAAACTCGTGATTTTTCGGACAGCCAACCAGAAATCGCAGTTTCGGACCCAGACTGCTGAAAATCACTATTTGGGCCCCGGACAGCCTGAAAACGACAGCGTCCCGCCTGACAGCCGAAAATGACGATTCTGCCCCCGACGTCCGAAAATCGCTGTTCTGGCCCGAAACTGCCCGAAACTCGTGATTTTTCGGACAGCCAACCAGAAATCGCAGTTTCGGACCCAGACTGCTGAAAATCACTATTTGGGCCCCGGACAGCCTGAAAACGACAGCGTCCCGCCTGACAGCCGAAAATGACGATTCTGCCCCCGACGTCCGAAAATCGCTGTTCTGGCACGAAACTGCCCGAAACTCATGATTTTTCGGACAGCCAACCAGAAATCGCAGTTTCGGACCCAGACTGCTGAAAATCACTATTTGGGCCCCGGACAGCCTGAAAACGACAGCGTCCCGCCTGACAGCCAAAAATGACGATTCTGCCCCCGACGTCCGAAAATCGCTGTTCTGGCCAGAAACTGCCCGAAACTCGTGATTTTTCGGATAGCCAACCAGAAATCGCAGTTTCGGACCCAGACTGCTGAAAATCACTATTTCGGCCTCGGACAGCCTAAAAACGACAGCGTCCCGCCTGACAGCCGAAAATGACGATTCTGGCCCTGACGGGCAAAAATCGCTGTTCCGGCCCAGAACTGCCCGAAACTCGTGATTTTTCGGATAGCCAACCAGAAATCGCAGTTTCGGACCCAGACTGCTGAAAATCACTATTTGGGCCCCGGACAGCCTGAAAACGACAGCGTCCCGCCTGACAGCCAAAAATGACGATTCTGCCCCCGACGTCCGAAAATTGCTGTTCAGGCCCGAAACTGCCCGAAACTCGTGATTTTTCGGACAGCCAACCAGAAATCGCAGTTTCGGACCCAGACTGCTGAAAATCACTATTTGGGCCCCGGACAGCCTGAAAACGACAGCGTCCCGCCTGACAGCCGAAAATGACGATTCTGCCCCCGACGTCCGAAAATCGCTATTCTGGCACGAAACTGCCCGAAACTCATGATTTTTCGGACAGCCAACCAGAAATCGCAGTTTCGGACCCAGACTGCTGAAAATCACTATTTGGGCCCCGGACAGCCTGAAAACGACAGCGTCCCGCCTGACAGCCGAAAATGACGATTCTGCCCCCGACGTCCGAAAATCGCTATTCTGGCACGAAACTGCCCGAAACTCATGATTTTTCGGACAGCCAACCAGAAATCGCAGTTTCGGACCCAGACTGCTGAAAATCACTATTTGGGCCCCGGACAGCCTGAAAACGACAGCGTCCCGCCTGACAGCCGAAAATGACGATTCTGCCCCCGACGTCCGAAAATCGCTGTTCTGGCACGAAACTGCCCGAAACTCGTGATTTTTCGGACAGCCAACCAGAAATCGCAGTTTCGGACCCAGACTGCTGAAAATCACTATTTGGGCCCCGGACAGCCTGAAAACGACAGCGTCCCGCCTGACAGCCAAAAATGACGATTCTGCCCCCGACGTCCGAAAATCGCTGTTCTGGCCAGAAACTGCCCGAAACTCGTGATTTTTCGGATAGCCAACCAGAAATCGCAGTTTCGGACCCAGACTGCTGAAAATCACTATTTCGGCCTCGGACAGCCTAAAAACGACAGCGTCCCGCCTGACAGCCGAAAATGACGATTCTGGCCCTGACGGGCAAAAATCGCTGTTCCGGCCCAGAACTGCCCGAAACTCGTGATTTTTCGGATAGCCAACCAGAAATCGCAGTTTCGGACCCAGACTGCTGAAAATCACTATTTGGGCCCCGGACAGCCTGAAAACGACAGCGTCCCGCCTGACAGCCAAAAATGACGATTCTGCCCCCGACGTCCGAAAATTGCTGTTCAGGCCCGAAACTGCCCGAAACTCGTGATTTTTCGGACAGCCAACCAGAAATCGCAGTTTCGGACCCAGACTGCTGAAAATCACTATTTGGGCCCCGGACAGCCTGAAAACGACAGCGTCCCGCCTGACAGCCGAAAATGACGATTCTGCCCCCGACGTCCGAAAATCGCTATTCTGGCACGAAACTGCCCGAAACTCATGATTTTTCGGACAGCCAACCAGAAATCGCAGTTTCGGACCCAGACTGCTGAAAATCACTATTTGGGCCCCGGACAGCCTGAAAACGACAGCGTCCCGCCTGACAGCCGAAAATGACGATTCTGCCCCCGACGTCCGAAAATCGCTATTCTGGCACGAAACTGCCCGAAACTCATGATTTTTCGGACAGCCAACCAGAAATCGCAGTTTCGGACCCAGACTGCTGAAAATCACTATTTGGGCCCCGGACAGCCTGAAAACGACAGCGTCCCGCCTGACAGCCGAAAATGACGATTCTGCCCCCGACGTCCGAAAATCGCTGTTCTGGCACGAAACTGCCCGAAACTCGTGATTTTTCGGACAGCCAACCAGAAATCGCAGTTTCGGACCCAGACTGCTGAAAATCACTATTTGGGCCCCGGACAGCCTGAAAACGACAGCGTCCCGCCTGACAGCCAAAAATGACGATTCTGCCCCCGACGTCCGAAAATCGCTGTTCTGGCCAGAAACTGCCCGAAACTCGTGATTTTTCGGATAGCCAACCAGAAATCGCAGTTTCGGACCCAGACTGCTGAAAATCACTATTTCGGCCTCGGACAGCCTAAAAACGACAGCGTCCCGCCTGACAGCCGAAAATGACGATTCTGGCCCTGACGGGCAAAAATCGCTGTTCCGGCCCAGAACTGCCCGAAACTCGTGATTTTTCGGATAGCCAACCAGAAATCGCAGTTTCGGACCCAGACTGCTGAAAATCACTATTTGGGCCCCGGACAGCCTGAAAACGACAGCGTCCCGCCTGACAGCCAAAAATGACGATTCTGCCCCCGACGTCCGAAAATTGCTGTTCAGGCCCGAAACTGCCCGAAACTCGTGATTTTTCGGACAGCCAACCAGAAATCGCAGTTTCGGACCCAGACTGCTGAAAATCACTATTTGGGCCCCGGACAGCCTGAAAACGACAGCGTCCCGCCTGACAGCCGAAAATGACGATTCTGCCCCCGACGTCCGAAAATCGCTATTCTGGCACGAAACTGCCCGAAACTCATGATTTTTCGGACAGCCAACCAGAAATCGCAGTTTCGGACCCAGACTGCTGAAAATCACTATTTGGGCCCCGGACAGCCTGAAAACGACAGCGTCCCGCCTGACAGCCGAAAATGACGATTCTGCCCCCGACGTCCGAAAATCGCTATTCTGGCACGAAACTGCCCGAAACTCATGATTTTTCGGACAGCCAACCAGAAATCGCAGTTTCGGACCCAGACTGCTGAAAATCACTATTTGGGCCCCGGACAGCCTGAAAACGACAGCGTCCCGCCTGACAGCCGAAAATGACGATTCTGCCCCCGACGTCCGAAAATCGCTGTTCTGGCACGAAACTGCCCGAAACTCGTGATTTTTCGGACAGCCAACCAGAAATCGCAGTTTCGGACCCAGACTGCTGAAAATCACTATTTGGGCCCCGGACAGCCTGAAAACGACAGCGTCCCGCCTGACAGCCAAAAATGACGATTCTGCCCCCGACGTCCGAAAATCGCTGTTCTGGCCAGAAACTGCCCGAAACTCGTGATTTTTCGGATAGCCAACCAGAAATCGCAGTTTCGGACCCAGACTGCTGAAAATCACTATTTCGGCCTCGGACAGCCTAAAAACGACAGCGTCCCGCCTGACAGCCGAAAATGACGATTCTGGCCCTGACGGGCAAAAATCGCTGTTCCGGCCCAGAACTGCCCGAAACTCGTGATTTTTCGGATAGCCAACCAGAAATCGCAGTTTCGGACCCAGACTGCTGAAAATCACTATTTGGGCCCCGGACAGCCTGAAAACGACAGCGTCCCGCCTGACAGCCAAAAATGACGATTCTGCCCCCGACGTCCGAAAATTGCTGTTCAGGCCCGAAACTGCCCGAAACTCGTGATTTTTCGGACAGCCAACCAGAAATCGCAGTTTCGGACCCAGACTGCTGAAAATCACTATTTGGGCCCCGGACAGCCTGAAAACGACAGCGTCCCGCCTGACAGCCGAAAATGACGATTCTGCCCCCGACGTCCGAAAATCGCTATTCTGGCACGAAACTGCCCGAAACTCATGATTTTTCGGACAGCCAACCAGAAATCGCAGTTTCGGACCCAGACTGCTGAAAATCACTATTTGGGCCCCGGACAGCCTGAAAACGACAGCGTCCCGCCTGACAGCCGAAAATGACGATTCTGCCCCCGACGTCCGAAAATCGCTGTTCTGGCACGAAACTGCCCGAAACTCATGATTTTTCGGACAGCCAACCAGAAATCGCAGTTTCGGACCCAGACTGCTGAAAATCACTATTTGGGCCCCGGACAGCCTGAAAACGACAGCGTCCCGCCTGACAGCCGAAAATGACGATTCTGGCCCTGACGGGCAAAAATCGCTGTTCTGGCCAGAAACTGCCCGAAACTCGTGATTTTTCGGACAGCCAACCAGAAATCGCAGTTTCGGACCCAGACTGCTGAAAATCACAATTTGGGCCCCGGACAGCCTGAAAATGACAGCGTCCCGCCTGACAGCCAAAAATGACGATTCTGCCCCCGACGTCCGAAAATCGCTGTTCTGGCCAGAAACTGCCCGAAACTCGTGATTTTTCGGATAGCCAACCAGAAATCGCAGTTTCGGACCCAGACTGCTGAAAATTACTATTTAGGCCCCGGACAGCCTGAAAACGACAGCGTCCCGCCTGACAGCCGAAAATGACGATTCTGCCCCCGACGTCCGAAAATCGCTGTTCTGGCCCGAAACTGCCCGAAACTCGTGATTTTTCGGACAGCCAACCAGAAATCGCAGTTTCGGACCCAGACTGCTGAAAATCACTATTTCGGCCCCGGACAGCCAAGAAACGACAGCGTCCCGCCTGACAGCCGAAAATGACGATTCTGGCCCTGACGGGCAAAAATCGCTGTTCCGGCCCAGAACTGCCCGAAACTCGTGATTTTTCGGACAGCCAACCAGAAATCGCAGTTTCGGACCCAGACTGCTGAAAATCACTATTTGGGCCCCGGACAGCCTGAAAACGACAGCGTCCCGCCTGACAGCCGAAAATGACGATTCTGCCCCCGACGTCCGAAAATCGCTGTTCTGGCACGAAACTGCCCGAAACTCATGATTTTTCGGACAGCCAACCAGAAATCGCAGTTTCGGACCCAGACTGCTGAAAATCACTATTTGGGCCCCGGACAGCCTGAAAACGACAGCGTCCCGCCTGACAGCCGAAAATGACGATTCTGCCCCCGACGTCCGAAAATCGCTGTTCTGGCACGAAACTGCCCGAAACTCATGATTTTTCGGACAGCCAACCAGAAATCGCAGTTTCGGACCCAGACAGCCGAAAATGACGATTGTGCCCCCGACGTCCGAAAATCGCTGTTCTGGCCCGAAACGCCCGAAACTCGTGATTTTTCGGACAGCCAACCAGAAATCGCAGTTTCGGACCCAGACTGCTGAAAATCACAATTTGGGCCCCGGACAGCCTGAAAATGACAGCGTCCCGCCTGACAGCCAAAAATGACGATTCTGCCCCCGACGTCCGAAAATCGCTGTTCTGGCCAGAAACTGCCCGAAACTCGTGATTTTTCGGATAGCCAACCAGAAATCGCAGTTTCGGACCCAGGCTGCTGAAAATTACTATTTAGGCCCCGGACAGCCTGAAAACGACAGCGTCCCGCCTGACAGCCCAAAATGACGATTCTGCCCCCGACGTCCGAAAATCGCTGTTCTGGCCCGAAACTGCCCGAAACTCGTGATTTTTCGGACAGCCAACCAGAAATCGCTGTTTCGGACCCAGACTGCTGAAAATCACTATTTCGGCCCCGGACAGCCAAGAAACGACAGCGGCCCGCCTGACAGCCGAAAATGACGATTCTGGCCCTGACGGGCAAAAATCGCTGTTCCGGCCCAGAACTGCCCGAAACTCGTGATTTTTCGGACAGCCAACCAGAAATCGCAGTTTCGGACCCAGACTGCTGAAAATCACTATTTGGGCCCCGGACAGCCTGAAAACGACAGCGTCCCGCCTGACAGCCGAAAATGACGATTCTGCCCCCGACGTCCGAAAATCGCTGTTCTGGCCCGAAACTGCCCGAAACTCGTGATTTTTCGGACAGCCAACCAGAAATCGCAGTTTCGGACCCAGACTGCTGTAAATCACAATTTGGGCCCCGGACAGCCTGAAAACGACAGCGTCCCGCCTGACAGCCGAAAATGACGATTCTGCCCCCGACGTCCGAAAATCGCTGTTCTGGCCCGAAACTGCCCGAAACTCGTGATTTTTCGGATAGCCAACCAGAAATCGCAGTTTCGGACCCAGACTGCTGAAAATCACTATTTCGGCCTCGGACAGCCTAAAAACGACAGCGTCCCGCCTGACAGCCGAAAATGACGATTCTGGCCCCGACGGGCAAAAATCGCTGTTCCGGCCCAGAACTGCCCGAAACTCGTGATTTTTCGGATAGCCAACCAGAAATCGCTGTTTCGGACCCAGACTGCTGAAAATCACTATTTGGGCCCCGGACAGCCTGAAAACGACAGCGTCCCGCCTGACAGCCGAAAATGACGATTCTGCCCCCGACGTCCGAAAATCGCTGTTCTGGCCCGAAACTGCCCGAAACTCGTGATTTTTCGGACAGCCAACCAGAAATCGCAGTTTCGGACCCAGACTGCTGTAAATCACAATTTGGGCCCCGGACAGCCTGAAAACGACAGCGTCCCGCCTGACAGCCGAAAATGACGATTCTGCCCCCGACGTCCGAAAATCGCTGTTCTGGCCCGAAACTGCCCGAAACTCGTGATTTTTCGGATAGCCAACCAGAAATCGCAGTTTCGGACCCAGACTGCTGAAAATCACTATTTCGGCCTCGGACAGCCTAAAAACGACAGCGTCCCGCCTGACAGCCGAAAATGACGATTCTGGCCCCGACGGGCAAAAATCGCTGTTCCGGCCCAGAACTGCCCGAAACTCGTGATTTTTCGGATAGCCAACCAGAAATCGCTGTTTCGGACCCAGACTGCTGAAAATCACTATTTGGGCCCCGGACAGCCTGAAAACGACAGCGTCCCGCCTGACAGCCGAAAATGACGATTCTGCCCCCGACGTCCGAAAATCGCTATTCTGGCACGAAACTGCCCGAAACTCATGATTTTTCGGACAGCCAACCAGAAATCGCAGTTTCGGACCCAGACTGCTGAAAATCACTATTTGGGCCCCGGACAGCCTGAAAACGACAGCGTCCCGCCTGACAGCCGAAAATGACGATTCTGCCCCCGACGTCCGAAAATCGCTGTTCTGGCACGAAACTGCCCGAAACTCATGATTTTTCGGACAGCCAACCAGAAATCGCAGTTTCGGACCCAGACTGCTGAAAATCACTATTTGGGCCCCGGACAGCCTGAAAACGACAGCGTCCCGCCTGACAGCCGAAAATGACGATTCTGCCCCCGACGTCCGAAAATCGCTATTCTGGCACGAAACTGCCCGAAACTCGTGATTTTTCGGATAGCCAACCAGAAATCGCAGTTTCGGACCCAGACTGCTGAAAATCACTATTTCGGCCTCGGACAGCCTAAAAACGACAGCGTCCCGCCTGACAGCCGAAAATGACGATTCTGGCCCTGACGGGCAAAAATCGCTGTTCCGGCCCAGAACTGCCCGAAACTCGTGATTTTTCGGATAGCCAACCAGAAATCGCAGTTTCGGACCCAGACTGCTGAAAATCACTATTTGGGCCCCGGACAGCCTGAAAACGACAGCGTCCCGCCTGACAGCCAAAAATGACGATTCTGCCCCCGACGTCCGAAAATTGCTGTTCAGGCCCGAAACTGCCCGAAACTCGTGATTTTTCGGACAGCCAACCAGAAATCGCAGTTTCGGACCCAGACTGCTGAAAATCACTATTTGGGCCCCGGACAGCCTGAAAACGACAGCGTCCCGCCTGACAGCCGAAAATGACGATTCTGCCCCCGACGTCCGAAAATCGCTATTCTGGCACGAAACTGCCCGAAACTCATGATTTTTCGGACAGCCAACCAGAAATCGCAGTTTCGGACCCAGACTGCTGAAAATCACTATTTGGGCCCCGGACAGCCTGAAAACGACAGCGTCCCGCCTGACAGCCGAAAATGACGATTCTGCCCCCGACGTCCGAAAATCGCTATTCTGGCACGAAACTGCCCGAAACTCATGATTTTTCGGACAGCCAACCAGAAATCGCAGTTTCGGACCCAGACTGCTGAAAATCACTATTTGGGCCCCGGACAGCCTGAAAACGACAGCGTCCCGCCTGACAGCCGAAAATGACGATTTTGCCCCCGACGTCCGAAAATCGTTGTTCTGGCACGAAACTGCCCGAAACTCGTGATTTTTCGGACAGCCAACCAGAAATCGCAGTTTCGGACCCAGACTGCTGAAAATCACTATTTGGGCCCCGGACAGCCTGAAAACGACAGCGTCCCGCCTGACAGCCAAAAATGACGATTCTGCCCCCGACGTCCGAAAATTGCTGTTCAGGCCCGAAACTGCCCGAAACTCGTGATTTTTCGGACAGCCAACCAGAAATCGCAGTTTCGGACCCAGACTGCTGAAAATCACTATTTGGGCCCCGGACAGCCTGAAAACGACAGCGTCCCGCCTGACAGCCGAAAATGACGATTCTGCCCCCGACGTCCGAAAATCGCTATTCTGGCACGAAACTGCCCGAAACTCATGATTTTTCGGACAGCCAACCAGAAATCGCAGTTTCGGACCCAGGCTGCTGAAAATTACTATTTAGGCCCCGGACAGCCTGAAAACGACAGCGTCCCGCCTGACAGCCCAAAATGACGATTCTGCCCCCGACGTCCGAAAATCGCTGTTCTGGCCCGAAACTGCCCGAAACTCGTGATTTTTCGGACAGCCAACCAGAAATCGCAGTTTCGGACCCAGACTGCTGAAAATCACTATTTCGGCCCCGGACAGCCAAGAAACGACAGCGGCCCGCCTGACAGCCGAAAATGACGATTCTGGCCCTGACGGGCAAAAATCGCTGTTCCGGCCCAGAACTGCCCGAAACTCGTGATTTTTCGGACAGCCAACCAGAAATCGCAGTTTCGGACCCAGACTGCTGAAAATCACTATTTGGGCCCCGGACAGCCTGAAAACGACAGCGTCCCGCCTGACAGCCGAAAATGACGATTCTGCCCCCGACGTCCGAAAATCGCTGTTCTGGCCCGAAACTGCCCGAAACTCGTGATTTTTCGGACAGCCAACCAGAAATCGCAGTTTCGGACCCAGACTGCTGTAAATCACAATTTGGGCCCCGGACAGCCTGAAAACGACAGCGTCCCGCCTGACAGCCGAAAATGACGATTCTGCCCCCGACGTCCGAAAATCGCTGTTCTGGCCCGAAACTGCCCGAAACTCGTGATTTTTCGGATAGCCAACCAGAAATCGCAGTTTCGGACCCAGACTGCTGAAAATCACTATTTCGGCCTCGGACAGCCTAAAAACGACAGCGTCCCGCCTGACAGCCGAAAATGACGATTCTGGCCCCGACGGGCAAAAATCGCTGTTCCGGCCCAGAACTGCCCGAAACTCGTGATTTTTCGGATAGCCAACCAGAAATCGCTGTTTCGGACCCAGACTGCTGAAAATCACTATTTGGGCCCCGGACAGCCTGAAAACGACAGCGTCCCGCCTGACAGCCGAAAATGACGATTCTGCCCCCGACGTCCGAAAATCGCTATTCTGGCACGAAACTGCCCGAAACTCATGATTTTTCGGACAGCCAACCAGAAATCGCAGTTTCGGACCCAGACTGCTGAAAATCACTATTTGGGCCCCGGACAGCCTGAAAACGACAGCGTCCCGCCTGACAGCCGAAAATGACGATTCTGCCCCCGACGTCCGAAAATCGCTGTTCTGGCACGAAACTGCCCGAAACTCATGATTTTTCGGACAGCCAACCAGAAATCGCAGTTTCGGACCCAGACTGCTGAAAATCACTATTTGGGCCCCGGACAGCCTGAAAACGACAGCGTCCCGCCTGACAGCCGAAAATGACGATTCTGCCCCCGACGTCCGAAAATCGCTATTCTGGCACGAAACTGCCCGAAACTCGTGATTTTTCGGATAGCCAACCAGAAATCGCAGTTTCGGACCCAGACTGCTGAAAATCACTATTTCGGCCTCGGACAGCCTAAAAACGACAGCGTCCCGCCTGACAGCCGAAAATGACGATTCTGGCCCTGACGGGCAAAAATCGCTGTTCCGGCCCAGAACTGCCCGAAACTCGTGATTTTTCGGATAGCCAACCAGAAATCGCAGTTTCGGACCCAGACTGCTGAAAATCACTATTTGGGCCCCGGACAGCCTGAAAACGACAGCGTCCCGCCTGACAGCCAAAAATGACGATTCTGCCCCCGACGTCCGAAAATTGCTGTTCAGGCCCGAAACTGCCCGAAACTCGTGATTTTTCGGACAGCCAACCAGAAATCGCAGTTTCGGACCCAGACTGCTGAAAATCACTATTTGGGCCCCGGACAGCCTGAAAACGACAGCGTCCCGCCTGACAGCCGAAAATGACGATTCTGCCCCCGACGTCCGAAAATCGCTATTCTGGCACGAAACTGCCCGAAACTCATGATTTTTCGGACAGCCAACCAGAAATCGCAGTTTCGGACCCAGACTGCTGAAAATCACTATTTGGGCCCCGGACAGCCTGAAAACGACAGCGTCCCGCCTGACAGCCGAAAATGACGATTCTGCCCCCGACGTCCGAAAATCGCTATTCTGGCACGAAACTGCCCGAAACTCATGATTTTTCGGACAGCCAACCAGAAATCGCAGTTTCGGACCCAGACTGCTGAAAATCACTATTTGGGCCCCGGACAGCCTGAAAACGACAGCGTCCCGCCTGACAGCCGAAAATGACGATTCTGCCCCCGACGTCCGAAAATCGCTGTTCTGGCACGAAACTGCCCGAAACTCGTGATTTTTCGGACAGCCAACCAGAAATCGCAGTTTCGGACCCAGACTGCTGAAAATCACTATTTGGGCCCCGGACAGCCTGAAAACGACAGCGTCCCGCCTGACAGCCAAAAATGACGATTCTGCCCCCGACGTCCGAAAATTGCTGTTCAGGCCCGAAACTGCCCGAAACTCGTGATTTTTCGGACAGCCAACCAGAAATCGCAGTTTCGGACCCAGACTGCTGAAAATCACTATTTGGGCCCCGGACAGCCTGAAAACGACAGCGTCCCGCCTGACAGCCGAAAATGACGATTCTGCCCCCGACGTCCGAAAATCGCTATTCTGGCACGAAACTGCCCGAAACTCATGATTTTTCGGACAGCCAACCAGAAATCGCAGTTTCGGACCCAGACTGCTGAAAATCACTATTTGGGCCCCGGACAGCCTGAAAACGACAGCGTCCCGCCTGACAGCCGAAAATGACGATTCTGCCCCCGACGTCCGAAAATCGCTATTCTGGCACGAAACTGCCCGAAACTCATGATTTTTCGGACAGCCAACCAGAAATCGCAGTTTCGGACCCAGACTGCTGAAAATCACTATTTGGGCCCCGGACAGCCTGAAAACGACAGCGTCCCGCCTGACAGCCGAAAATGACGATTCTGCCCCCGACGTCCGAAAATCGCTGTTCTGGCACGAAACTGCCCGAAACTCGTGATTTTTCGGACAGCCAACCAGAAATCGCAGTTTCGGACCCAGACTGCTGAAAATCACTATTTGGGCCCCGGACAGCCTGAAAACGACAGCGTCCCGCCTGACAGCCAAAAATGACGATTCTGCCCCCGACGTCCGAAAATTGCTGTTCAGGCCCGAAACTGCCCGAAACTCGTGATTTTTCGGACAGCCAACCAGAAATCGCAGTTTCGGACCCAGACTGCTGAAAATCACTATTTGGGCCCCGGACAGCCTGAAAACGACAGCGTCCCGCCTGACAGCCGAAAATGACGATTCTGCCCCCGACGTCCGAAAATCGCTATTCTGGCACGAAACTGCCCGAAACTCATGATTTTTCGGACAGCCAACCAGAAATCGCAGTTTCGGACCCAGACTGCTGAAAATCACTATTTGGGCCCCGGACAGCCTGAAAACGACAGCGTCCCGCCTGACAGCCGAAAATGACGATTCTGCCCCCGAAGTCCGAAAATCGCTGTTCTGGCACGAAACTGCCCGAAACTCATGATTTTTCGGACAGCCAACCAGAAATCGCAGTTTCGGACCCAGACTGCTGAAAATCACTATTTGGGCCCCGGACAGCCTGAAAACGACAGCGTCCCGCCTGACAGCCAAAAATGACGATTCTGCCCCCGACGTCCGAAAATCGCTGTTCTGGCCAGAAACTGCCCGAAACTCGTGATTTTTCGGATAGCCAACCAGAAATCGCAGTTTCGGACCCAGACTGCTGAAAATCACTATTTCGGCCTCGGACAGCCTAAAAACGACAGCGTCCCGCCTGACAGCCGAAAATGACGATTCTGGCCCTGACGGGCAAAAATCGCTGTTCCGGCCCAGAACTGCCCGAAACTCGTGATTTTTCGGATAGCCAACCAGAAATCGCAGTTTCGGACCCAGACTGCTGAAAATCACTATTTAGGCCCCGGACAGCCTGAAAACGACAGCGTCCCGCCTGACAGCCGAAAATGACGATTCTGCCCCCGACGTCCGAAAATCGCTGTTCTGGCCCGAAACTGCCTGAAACTCGTGATTTTTCGGACAGCCAACCAGAAATCGCAGTTTCGGACCCAGACTGCTGAAAATCACTATTTGGGCCCCGGACAGCCTGAAAACGACAGCGTCCCGCCTGACAGCCGAAAATGACGATTCTGCCCCCGACGTCCGAAAATCGCTATTCTGGCACGAAACTGCCCGAAACTCATGATTTTTCGGACAGCCAACCAGAAATCGCAGTTTCGGACCCAGACAGCTGAAAATCACTATTTGGGCCCCGGACAGCCTGAAAACGACAGCGTCCCGCCTGACAGCCGAAAATGACGATTCTGCCCCCGACGTCCGAAAATCGCTGTTCTGGCACGAAACTGCCCGAAACTCATGATTTTTCGGACAGCCAACCAGAAATCGCAGTTTCGGACCCAGACTGCTGAAAATCACTATTTGGGCCCCGGACAGCCTGAAAACGACAGCGTCCCGCCTGACAGCCAAAAATGACGATTCTGCCCCCGACGTCCGAAAATCGCTGTTCTGGCCAGAAACTGCCCGAAACTCGTGATTTTTCGGATAGCCAACCAGAAATCGCAGTTTCGGACCCAGACTGCTGAAAATCACTATTTCGGCCTCGGACAGCTTAAAAACGACAGCGTCCCGCCTGACAGCCGAAAATGACGATTCTGGCCCTGACGGGCAAAAATCGCTGTTCCGGCCCAGAACTGCCCGAAACTCGTGATTTTTCGGATAGCCAACCAGAAATCGCAGTTTCGGACCCAGACTGCTGAAAATCACTATTTAGGCCCCGGACAGCCTGAAAACGACAGCGTCCCGCCTGACAGCCGAAAATGACGATTCTGCCCCCGACGTCCGAAAATCGCTGTTCTGGCCCGAAACTGCCTGAAACTCGTGATTTTTCGGACAGCCAACCAGAAATCGCAGTTTCGGACCCAGACTGCTGAAAATCACTATTTGGGCCCCGGACAGCCTGAAAACGACAGCGTCCCGCCTGACAGCCGAAAATGACGATTCTGCCCCCGACGTCCGAAAATCGCTGTTCTGGCACGAAACTGCCCGAAACTCATGATTTTTCGGACAGCCAACCAGAAATCGCAGTTTCGGACCCAGACTGCTGAAAATCACTATTTGGGCCCCGGACAGCCTGAAAACGACAGCGTCCCGCCTGACAGCCGAAAATGACGATTCTGCCCCCGACGTCCGAAAATCGCTATTCTGGCACGAAACTGCCCGAAACTCATGATTTTTCGGACAGCCAACCAGAAATCGCAGTTTCGGACCCAGACTGCTGAAAATCACTATTTGGGCCCCGGACAGCCTGAAAACGACAGCGTCCCGCCTGACAGCCGAAAATGACGATTCTGCCCCCAACGTCCGAAAATCGCTATTCTGGCACGAAACTGCCCGAAACTCATGATTTTTCGGACAGCCAACCAGAAATCGCAGTTTCGGACCCAGACTGCTGAAAATCACTATTTGGGCCCCGGACAGCCTGAAAACGACAGCGTCCCGCCTGACAGCCGAAAATGACGATTCTGCCCCCGACGTCCGAAAATCGCTGTTCTGGCACGAAACTGCCCGAAACTCATGATTTTTCGGACAGCCAACCAGAAATCGCAGTTTCGGACCCAGACTGCTGAAAATCACTATTTGGGCCCCGGACAGCCTGAAAACGACAGCGTCCCGCCTGACAGCCAAAAATGACGATTCTGCCCCCGACGTCCGAAAATCGCTGTTCTGGCCAGAAACTGCCCGAAACTCGTGATTTTTCGGATAGCCAACCAGAAATCGCAGTTTCGGACCCAGACTGCTGAAAATCACTATTTCGGCCTCGGACAGCATAAAAACGACAGCGTCCCGCCTGACAGCCGAAAATGACGATTCTGGCCCTGACGGGCAAAAATCGCTGTTCCGGCCCAGAACTGCCCGAAACTCGTGATTTTTCGGATAGCCAACCAGAAATCGCAGTTTCGGACCCAGACTGCTGAAAATCACTATTTAGGCCCCGGACAGCCTGAAAACGACAGCGTCCCGCCTGACAGCCGAAAATGACGATTCCGCCCCCGACGTCCGAAAATCGCTGTTCTGGCCCGAAACTGCCTGAAACTCGTGATTTTTCGGACAGCCAACCAGAAATCGCAGTTTCGGACCCAGACTGCTGAAAATCACTATTTGGGCCCCGGACAGCCTGAAAACGACAGCGTCCCGCCTGACAGCCGAAAATGACGATTCTGCCGCCGACGTCCGAAAATCGCTGTTCTGGCACGAAACTGCCCGAAACTCATGATTTTTCGGACAGCCAACCAGAAATCGCAGTTTCGGACCCAGACTGCTGAAAATCACTATTTGGGCCCCGGACAGCCTGAAAACGACAGCGTCCCGCCTGACAGCCGAAAATGACGATTCTGCCCCCGACGTCCGAAAATCGCTATTCTGGCACGAAACTGCCCGAAACTCATGATTTTTCGGACAGCCAACCAGAAATCGCAGTTTCGGACCCAGACTGCTGAAAATCACTATTTGGGCCCCGGACAGCCTGAAAACGACAGCGTCCCGCCTGACAGCCGAAAATGACGATTCTGCCCCCGACGTCCGAAAATCACTGTTCTGGCACGAAACTGCCCGAAACTCATGATTTTTCGGACAGCCAACCAGAAATCGCAGTTTCGGACCCAGACTGCTGAAAATCACTATTTGGGCCCCGGACAGCCTGAAAACGACAGCGTCCCGCCTGACAGCCAAAAATGACGATTCTGCCCCCGACGTCCGAAAATCGCTGTTCTGGCCAGAAACTGCCCGAAACTCGTGATTTTTCGGATAGCCAACCAGAAATCGCAGTTTCGGACCCAGACTGCTGAAAATCACTATTTGGGCCCCGGACAGCCTGAAAACGACAGCGTCCCGCCTGACAGCCGAAAATGACGATTCTGCCCCCGACGTCCGAAAATCGCTGTTCTGGCACGAAACTGCCCGAAACTCATGATTTTTCGGACAGCCAACCAGAAATCGCAGTTTCGGACCCAGACTGCTGAAAATCACTATTTGGGCCCCGGACAGCCTGAAAACGACAGCGTCCCGCCTGACAGCCGAAAATGACGATTCTGCCCCCGACGTCCGAAAATCGCTATTCTGGCACGAAACTGCCCGAAACTCATGATTTTTCGGACAGCCAACCAGAAATCGCAGTTTCGGACCCAGACTGCTGAAAATCACTATTTGGGCCCCGGACAGCCTGAAAACGACAGCGTCCCGCCTGACAGCCGAAAATGACGATTCTGCCCCCAACGTCCGAAAATCGCTATTCTGGCACGAAACTGCCCGAAACTCATGATTTTTCGGACAGCCAACCAGAAATCGCAGTTTCGGACCCAGACTGCTGAAAATCACTATTTGGGCCCCGGACAGCCTGAAAACGACAGCGTCCCGCCTGACAGCCGAAAATGACGATTCTGCCCCCGACGTCCGAAAATCGCTGTTCTGGCACGAAACTGCCCGAAACTCATGATTTTTCGGACAGCCAACCAGAAATCGCAGTTTCGGACCCAGACTGCTGAAAATCACTATTTGGGCCCCGGACAGCCTGAAAACGACAGCGTCCCGCCTGACAGCCAAAAATGACGATTCTGCCCCCGACGTCCGAAAATCGCTGTTCTGGCCAGAAACTGCCCGAAACTCGTGATTTTTCGGATAGCCAACCAGAAATCGCAGTTTCGGACCCAGACTGCTGAAAATCACTATTTCGGCCTCGGACAGCATAAAAACGACAGCGTCCCGCCTGACAGCCGAAAATGACGATTCTGGCCCTGACGGGCAAAAATCGCTGTTCCGGCCCAGAACTGCCCGAAACTCGTGATTTTTCGGATAGCCAACCAGAAATCGCAGTTTCGGACCCAGACTGCTGAAAATCACTATTTAGGCCCCGGACAGCCTGAAAACGACAGCGTCCCGCCTGACAGCCGAAAATGACGATTCCGCCCCCGACGTCCGAAAATCGCTGTTCTGGCCCGAAACTGCCTGAAACTCGTGATTTTTCGGACAGCCAACCAGAAATCGCAGTTTCGGACCCAGACTGCTGAAAATCACTATTTGGGCCCCGGACAGCCTGAAAACGACAGCGTCCCGCCTGACAGCCGAAAAAGACGATTCTGCCCCCGACGTCCGAAAATCGCTGTTCTGGCACGAAACTGCCCGAAACTCATGATTTTTCGGACAGCCAACCAGAAATCGCAGTTTCGGACCCAGACTGCTGAAAATCACTATTTGGGCCCCGGACAGCCTGAAAACGACAGCGTCCCGCCTGACAGCCGAAAATGACGATTCTGCCCCCGACGTCCGAAAATCGCTATTCTGGCACGAAACTGCCCGAAACTCATGATTTTTCGGACAGCCAACCAGAAATCGCAGTTTCGGACCCAGACTGCTGAAAATCACTATTTGGGCCCCGGACAGCCTGAAAACGACAGCGTCCCGCCTGACAGCCGAAAATGACGATTCTGCCCCCAACGTCCGAAAATCGCTATTCTGGCACGAAACTGCCCGAAACTCATGATTTTTCGGACAGCCAACCAGAAATCGCAGTTTCGGACCCAGACTGCTGAAAATCACTATTTGGGCCCCGGACAGCCTGAAAACGACAGCGTCCCGCCTGACAGCCGAAAATGACGATTCTGCCCCCGACGTCCGAAAATCGCTGTTCTGGCACGAAACTGCCCGAAACTCATGATTTTTCGGACAGCCAACCAGAAATCGCAGTTTCGGACCCAGACTTCTGAAAATCACTATTTTGGGCCCCGGACAGCCTGAAAACGACAGCGTCCCGCCTGACAGCCAAAAATGACGATTCTGCCCCCGACGTCCGAAAATTGCTGTTCTGGCCAGAAACTGCCCGAAACTCGTGATTTTTCGGATAGCCAACCAGAAATCGCAGTTTCGGACCCAGACTGCTGAAAATCACTATTTGGGCCCCAGGCAGCCTGAAAACGACAGCGTCCCGCCTGACAGCCGAAAATGACGATTCTGCCCCCGACGTCCGAAAATCGCTATTCTGGCACGAAACTGCCCGAAACTCATGATTTTTCGGACAGCCAACCAGAAATCGCAGTTTCGGACCCAGACTGCTGAAAATCACTATTTGGGCCCCGGACAGCCTGAAAACGACAGCGTCCCGCCTGACAGCCGAAAATGACGATTCTGCCCCCGACGTCCGAAAATCGCTGTTCTGGCCCGAAACTGCCCGAAACTCGTGATTTTTCGGATAGCCAACCAGAAATCGCAGTTTCGGACCCAGACTGCTGAAAATCACTATTTGGGCCCCGGACAGCCTGAAAACGACAGCGTCCCGCCTGACAGCCGAAAATGGCGATTGTGCCCCCGACGTCCGAAAATCGCTGTTCTGGCCCGAAACTGCCCGAAACTCGTGATTTTTCGGACAGCCAACCAGAAATCGCAGTTTCGGACCCAGACTGCTGAAAATCACTATTTGGGCCCCGGACAGCCTAAAAACGACAGCGTCCCGCCAGACAGCCGAAAATGACGATTCTGGCCCCGACGGGCAAAAATCGCTGTTCCGGCCCAGAACTGCCCGAAACTCGTGATTTTTCGGACAGCCAACCAGAAATCGCAGTTTCGGACCCAGACAGCCGAAAATGACGATTGTGCCCCCGACGTCCGAAAATCGCTGTTCTGGCCCGAAACTGCCCGAAACTCGTGATTTTTCGGACAGCCAACCAGAAATCGCAGTTTCGGACCCAGACTGCTGAAAATCACAATTTGGGCCCCGGACAGCCTGAAAACGACAGCGTCCCGCCTGACAGCCAAAATTGACGATTCTGCCCCCGACGTCCGAAAATCGCTGTTCTGGCCAGAAACTGCCCGAAACTCGTGATTTTTCGGATAGCCAACCAGAAATCGCAGTTTCGGACCCAGACTGCTGAAAATTACTATTTAGGCCCCGGACAGCCTGAAAACGACAGCGTCCCGCCTGACAGCCGAAAATGACGATTCTGCCCCCGACGTCCGAAAATCGCTGTTCTGGCCCGAAACTGCCCGAAACTCGTGATTTTTCGGATAGCCAACCAGAAATCGCAGTTTCGGACCCAGACTGCTGAAAATCACTATTTGGGCCCCGGACAGCCTGAAAACGACAGCGTCCCGCCTGACAGCCGAAAATGGCGATTGTGCCCCCGACGTCCGAAAATCGCTGTTCTGGCCCGAAACTGCCCGAAACTCATGATTTTTCGGACAGCCAACCAGAAATCGCAGTTTCGGACCCAGACTGCTGAAAATCACTATTTGGGCCCCGGACAGCCTAAAAACGACAGCGTCCCGCCAGACAGCCGAAAATGACGATTCTGGCCCCGACGGGCAAAAATCGCTGTTCCGGCCCAGAACTGCCCGAAACTCGTGATTTTTCGGACAGCCAACCAGAAATCGCAGTTTCGGACCCAGACAGCCGAAAATGACGATTGTGCCCCCGACGTCCGAAAATCGCTGTTCTGACCCGAAACTTCCCGAAACTCGTGATTTTTCGGACAGCCAACCAGAAATCGCAGTTTCGGACCCAGACTGCTGAAAATCACAATTTGGGCCCCGGACAGCCTGAAAACGACAGCGTCCCGCCTGACAGCCAAAAATGACGATTCTGCCCCCGACGTCCGAAAATCGCTGTTCTGGCCAGAAACTGCCCGAAACTCGTGATTTTTCGGATAGCCAACCAGAAATCGCAGTTTCGGACCCAGACTGCTGAAAATTACTATTTAGGCCCTGGACAGCCTGAAAACGACAGCGTCCCGCCTGACAGCCGAAAATGACGATTCTGCCCCCGACGTCCGAAAATCGCTGTTCTGGCCCGAAACTCATGATTTTTCGGACAGCCAACCAGAAATCGCAGTTTCGGACCCAGACTGCTGAAAATCACTATTTCGGCCTCCGACAGCCAAGAAACGACAGCGTCCCGCCTGACAGCCGAAAATGACGATTCTGGCCCCGACGGGCAAAAATCGCTGTTCCGGCCCAGAACTGCCCGAAACTTGTGATTTTTCGGACAGCCAACCAGAAATCGCAGTTTCGGACCTAGACTGCTGAAAATCACTATTTGGGCCCCGGACAGCCTGAAAACGACAGCGTCCCGCCTGACAGCCGAAAATGACGATTCTGCCCCCGACGTCCGAAAATCGCTGTTCCGGCCCAGAACTGCCCGAAACTCGTGATTTTTCGGACAGCCAACCAGAAATCGCAGTTTCGGACCCAGACTGCTAAAAATCGCTATTTAGGCCCCGGACAGCCTGAAAACGACAGCGTCCCGCCTGACAGCCGAAAATGACGATTCTGCCCCCGACGTCCGAAAATCGCTGTTCTGGCCCGAAACTGCCCGAAACTCGTGATTTTTCGGACAGCCAACCAGAAATCGCAGTTTCGGACCCAGACTGCTGAAAATCACTATTTGGGCCCCGGACAGCCTGAAAACGACAGCGTCCCGCCTGACAGCCGAAAATGACGATTCTGCACCCGACGTCCGAAAATCGCTGTTCTGGCACGAAACTGCCCGAAACTCATGATTTTTCGGACAGCCAACCAGAAATCGCAGTTTCGGACCCAGACTGCTGAAAATTACTATTTAGGCCCTGGACAGCCTGAAAACGACAGCGTCCCGCCTGACAGCCGAAAATGACGATTCTGCCCCCGACGTCCGAAAATCGCTGTTCTGGCCCGAAACTCATGATTTTTCGGACAGCCAACCAGAAATCGCAGTTTCGGACCCAGACTGCTGAAAATCACTATTTCGGCCTCCGACAGCCAAGAAACGACAGCGTCCCGCCTGACAGCCGAAAATGACGATTCTGGCCCCGACGGGCAAAAATCGCTGTTCCGGCCCAGAACTGCCCGAAACTTGTGATTTTTCGGACAGCCAACCAGAAATCGCAGTTTCGGACCTAGACTGCTGAAAATCACTATTTGGGCCCCGGACAGCCTGAAAACGACAGCGTCCCGCCTGACAGCCGAAAATGACGATTCTGCCCCCGACGTCCGAAAATCGCTGTTCCGGCCCAGAACTGCCCGAAACTCGTGATTTTTCGGACAGCCAACCAGAAATCGCAGTTTCGGACCCAGACTGCTAAAAATCGCTATTTAGGCCCCGGACAGCCTGAAAACGACAGCGTCCCGCCTGACAGCCGAAAATGACGATTCTGCCCCCGACGTCCGAAAATCGCTGTTCTGGCCCGAAACTGCCCGAAACTCGTGATTTTTCGGACAGCCAACCAGAAATCGCAGTTTCGGACCCAGACTGCTGAAAATCACTATTTGGGCCCCGGACAGCCTGAAAACGACAGCGTCCCGCCTGACAGCCGAAAATGACGATTCTGCACCCGACGTCCGAAAATCGCTGTTCTGGCACGAAACTGCCCGAAACTCATGATTTTTCGGACAGCCAACCAGAAATCGCAGTTTCGGACCCAGACTGCTGAAAATCACTATTTGGGCCCCGGACAGCCTGAAAACGACAGCGTCCCGCCTGACAGCCAAAAATGACGATTCTGCCCCCGACGTCCGAAAATCGCTGTTCTGGCCAGAAACTGCCCGAAACTCGTGATTTTTCGGAGAGCCAACCAGAAATCGCAGTTTCGGACCCAGACTGCTGAAAATCACTATTTAGGCCCCGGACAGCCTGAAAACGACAGCGACCCGCCTGACAGCCGAAAATGACGATTCTGCCCCCGACGTCCGAAAATCGCTGTTCTGGCCCGAAACCGCCCGAAACTCGTGATTTTTCGGACAGCCAACCAGAAATCGCAGTTTCGGACCCAGACTGCTGAAAATCACTATTTGGGCCCCGGACAGCCTGAAAACGACAGCGTCCCGCCTGACAGCCGAAAATGACGATTCTGCCCCCGACGTCCGAAAATTGCTGTTCTGGCCCAGAACTGCCCGAAACTCGTGATTTTTCGGACAGCCAACCAGAAATCGCAGTTTCGGACCCAGACTGCTAAAAATCGCTATTTAGGCCCCGGACAGCCTGAAAACGACAGCGTCCCGCCTGACAGCCGAAAATGACGATTCTGCCCCCGACGTCCGAAAATCGCTGTTCTGGCACGAAACTGCCCGAAACTCATGATTTTTCGGACAGCCAACCAGAAATCGCAGTTTCGGACCCAGACTGCTGAAAATCACTATTTGGGCCCCGGACAGCCTGAAAACGACAGCGTCCCGCCTGACAGCCAAAAATGACGATTCTGCCCCCGACGTCCGAAAATCGCTGTTCTGGCCAGAAACTGCCCGAAACTCGTGATTTTTCGGAGAGCCAACCAGAAATCGCAGTTTCGGACCCAGACTGCTGAAAATCACTATTTAGGCCCCGGACAGCCTGAAAACGACAGCGACCCGCCTGACAGCCGAAAATGACGATTCTGCCCCCGACGTCCGAAAATCGCTGTTCTGGCCCGAAACCGCCCGAAACTCATGATTTTTCGGACAGCCAACCAGAAATCGCAGTTTCGGACCCAGACTGTTGAAAATCACTATTTCGGCCTCGGACAGCCAAAAAACGACAGCGTCCCGCCTGACAGCCGAAAATGAGGATTCTGGCCCCGACGGGCAAAAATCGCTGTTCCGGCCCAGAACTGCCCAAAACTCGTGATTTTTCGGACAGCCAACCAGAAATCGCAGTTTCGGACCCAGACTGTTGAAAATCACTATTTCGGCCTCGGACAGCCAAAAAACGACAGCGTCCCGCCTGACAGCCGAAAATGAGGATTCTGGCCCCGACGGGCAAAAATCGCTGTTCCGGCCCAGAACTGCCCAAAACTCGTGATTTTTCGGACAGCCAACCAGAAATCGCAGTTTCGGACCCAGACTGCTGAAAATCACTATTTGGGCCCCGGACAGCCTGAAAACGACAGCGACCCGCCTGACAGCCGAAAATGACGATTCTGCCCAGACGTCCGAAAATCGCTGTTCTGGCCCGAAACTGCCCGAAACTCGTGATTTTTCGGACAGCCAACTAGAAATCGCAGTTTCGGACCCAGACTGCTGAAAATCGCTATTTAGGCCCCGGACAGCCTGAAAACGACAGCGTCCCGCCTGACAGCCGAAAATGACGATTCTGCCCCCGACGTCCGAAAATCGCTGTTCGGGCCCGAAACTGCCCGAAACTCGTGATTTTTCGGACAGCCAACCAGAAATCGCAGTTTCGGACCCAGACTGCTGAAAATCACTATTTGGGGCCCGGACAGCCTGAAAACGACAGCGTCCCGCCTGACAGCCGAAAATGACGTTTCTGCCCCCGACGTCCGAAAATCGCTGTTCTGGCACAAAACTGCCCGAAACTCATGATTTTTCGGACAGCCAACCAGAAATCGCAGTTTCGGACCCAGACTGCTGAAAATCACTATTTGGGCCCCGGACAGCCTGAAAACGACAGCGTCCCGCCTGACAGCCAAAAATGACGATTCTGCCCCCGACGTCCGAAAATCGCTGTTCTGGCCAGAAACTGCCCGAAACTTGTGATTTTTCGGATAGCCAACCAGAAATCGCAGTTTCGGACCCAGACTGCTGAAAATCACTATTTAGGCCCCGGACAGCCTGAAAACGACAGCGTCCCGCCTGACAGCCGAAAATGACGATTCTGCCCCCGACGTCCGAAAATCGCTGTTCTGGCCCGAAACTGCCCGAAACTCGTGATTTTTCGGACAGCCAACCAGAAATCGCAGTTTCGGACCTAGACTGCTGAAAATCACTATTTGGGCCCCGGACAGCCTGAAAACGACAGCGTCCCGCCTGACAGCCGAAAATGACGATTCTGGCCCCTACGGGCAAAAATCGCTGTTCTGGCCCAGAACTGCCCGAAACTCGTGATTTTTCGGACAGCCAACCAGAAATCGCAGTTTCGGACCCAGACTGCTAAAAATCGCTATTTAGGCCCCGGACAGCCTGAAAACGACAGCGTCCCGCCTGACAGCCGAAAATGACGATTCTGCCCCCGACGTCCGAAAATTGCTGTTCTGGCCCGAAACAGCCCGAAACTCGTGATTTTTCGGACAGCCAACCAGAAATCGCAGTTTCGGACCCAGACTGCTGAAAATCACTATTTGGGCCCCGGACAGCCTGAAAACGACAGCGTCCCGCCTGACAGCCGAAAATGACGATTCTGCACCCGACGTCCGAAAATCGCTGTTCTGGCACGAAACTGCCCGAAACTCATGATTTTTCGGACAGCCAACCAGAAATCGCAGTTTCGGACCCAGACTGCTGAAAATCACTATTTGGGCCCCGGACAGCCTGAAAACGACAGCGTCCCGCCTGACAGCCAAAAATGACGATTCTGCCCCCGACGTCCGAAAATCGCTGTTCTGGCCAGAAACTGCCCGAAACTCGTGATTTTTCGGAGAGCCAACCAGAAATCGCAGTTTCGGACCCAGACTGCTGAAAATCACTATTTAGGCCCCGGACAGCCTGAAAACGACAGCGACCCGCCTGACAGCCGAAAATGACGATTCTGCCCCCGACGTCCGAAAATCGCTGTTCTGGCCCGAAACCGCCCGAAACTCGTGATTTTTCGGACAGCCAACCAGAAATCGCAGTTTCGGACCTAGACTGCTGAAAATCACTATTTGGGCCCCGGACAGCCTGAAAACGACAGCGTCCCGCCTGACAGCCGAAAATGACGATTCTGCCCCCGACGTCCGAAAATCGCTGTTCCGGCCCAGAACTGCCCGAAACTCGTGATTTTTCGGACAGCCAACCAGAAATCGCAGTTTCGGACCCAGACTGCTAAAAATCGCTATTTAGGCCCCGGACAGCCTGAAAACGACAGCGTCCCGCCTGACAGCCGAAAATGACGATTCTGCCCCCGACGTCCGAAAATCGCTGTTCTGGCCCGAAACTGCCCGAAACTCGTGATTTTTCGGACAGCCAACCAGAAATCGCAGTTTCGGACCCAGACTGCTGAAAATCACTATTTGGGCCCCGGACAGCCTGAAAACGACAGCGTCCCGCCTGACAGCCGAAAATGACGATTCTGCACCCGACGTCCGAAAATCGCTGTTCTGGCACGAAACTGCCCGAAACTCATGATTTTTCGGACAGCCAACCAGAAATCGCAGTTTCGGACCCAGACTGCTGAAAATCACTATTTGGGCCCCGGACAGCCTGAAAACGACAGCGTCCCGCCTGACAGCCAAAAATGACGATTCTGCCCCCGACGTCCGAAAATCGCTGTTCTGGCCAGAAACTGCCCGAAACTCGTGATTTTTCGGAGAGCCAACCAGAAATCGCAGTTTCGGACCCAGACTGCTGAAAATCACTATTTAGGCCCCGGACAGCCTGAAAACGACAGCGACCCGCCTGACAGCCGAAAATGACGATTCTGCCCCCGACGTCCGAAAATCGCTGTTCTGGCCCGAAACCGCCCGAAACTCGTGATTTTTCGGACAGCCAACCAGAAATCGCAGTTTCGGACCCAGACTGCTGAAAATCACTATTTGGGCCCCGGACAGCCTGAAAACGACAGCGTCCCGCCTGACAGCCGAAAATGACGATTCTGCCCCCGACGTCCGAAAATTGCTGTTCTGGCCCAGAACTGCCCGAAACTCGTGATTTTTCGGACAGCCAACCAGAAATCGCAGTTTCGGACCCAGACTGCTAAAAATCGCTATTTAGGCCCCGGACAGCCTGAAAACGACAGCGTCCCGCCTGACAGCCGAAAATGACGATTCTGCCCCCGACGTCCGAAAATCGCTGTTCTGGCACGAAACTGCCCGAAACTCATGATTTTTCGGACAGCCAACCAGAAATCGCAGTTTCGGACCCAGACTGCTGAAAATCACTATTTGGGCCCCGGACAGCCTGAAAACGACAGCGTCCCGCCTGACAGCCAAAAATGACGATTCTGCCCCCGACGTCCGAAAATCGCTGTTCTGGCCAGAAACTGCCCGAAACTCGTGATTTTTCGGAGAGCCAACCAGAAATCGCAGTTTCGGACCCAGACTGCTGAAAATCACTATTTAGGCCCCGGACAGCCTGAAAACGACAGCGACCCGCCTGACAGCCGAAAATGACGATTCTGCCCCCGACGTCCGAAAATCGCTGTTCTGGCCCGAAACCGCCCGAAACTCGTGATTTTTCGGAGAGCCAACCAGAAATCGCAGTTTCGGACCCAGACTGCTGAAAATCACTATTTCGGCCCCGGACAGCCTGAAAACGACAGCGTCCCGCCTGACATCCGAAAATGACGATTCTGCCCCCGACGGGCAAAAATCGCTGTTCCGGCCCAGAACTGCCCGAAACTCGTGATTTTTCGGACAGCCAACCAGAAATCGCAGTTTCGGACCCAGACTGCTGAAAATCACTATTTCGGCCCCGGACAGCCTGAAAACGACAGCGTCCCGCCTGACAGCCGAAAATGACGATTCTGCCCCCGACGTCCGAAAATCGCTGTTCTGGCCCGAAACTCGTGATTTTTCGGACAGCCAACCAGAAATCGCAGTTTCGGACCCAGACTGCTGAAAATCACTATTTGGGCCCCGGACAGCCTGAAAACGACAGCGTCCCGCCTGACAGCCGAAAATGACGATTCTGCACCCGACGTCCGAAAATCGCTGTTCTGGCACGAAACTGCCCGAAACTCATGATTTTTCGGACAGCCAACCAGAAATCGCAGTTTCGGACCCAGACTGCTGAAAATCACTATTTGGGCCCCGGACAGCCTGAAAACGACAGCGTCCCGCCTGACAGCCAAAAATGACGATTCTGCCCCCGACGTCCGAAAATCGCTGTTCTGGCCAGAAACTGCCCGAAACTCGTGATTTTTCGGAGAGCCAACCAGAAATCGCAGTTTCGGACCCAGACTGCTGAAAATCACTATTTAGGCCCCGGACAGCCTGAAAACGACAGCGACCCGCCTGACAGCCGAAAATGACGATTCTGCCCCCGACGTCCGAAAATCGCTGTTCTGGCCCGAAACCGCCCGAAACTCGTGATTTTTCGGACAGCCAACCAGAAATCGCAGTTTCGGACCCAGACTGCTGAAAATCACTATTTCGGCCCCGGACAGCCTGAAAACGACAGCGTCCCGCCTGACATCCGAAAATGACGATTCTGCCCCCGACGGGCAAAAATCGCTGTTCCGGCCCAGAACTGCCCGAAACTCGTGATTTTTCGGACAGCCAACCAGAAATCGCAGTTTCGGACCCAGACTGCTGAAAATCACTATTTGGGCCCCGGACAGCCTGAAAACGACAGCGACCCGCCTGACAGCCGAAAATGACGATTCTGCCCCCGACGTCCGAAAATCGCTGTTCTGGCCCGAAACTGCCCGAAACTCGTGATTTTTCGGATAGCCAACCAGAAATCGCAGTTTCGGACCCAGACTGCTAAAAATCGCTATTTAGGCCCCGGACAGCCTGAAAACGACAGCGTCCCGCCTGACAGCCGAAAATGACGATTCTGCCCCCGACGTCCGAAAATCGCTGTTCTGGCACGAAACTGCCCGAAACTCATGATTTTTCGGACAGCCAACCAGAAATCGCAGTTTCGGACCCAGACTGCTGAAAATCACTATTTCGGCCTCGGATAGCCAAAAAACGACAGCGTCCCGCCTGACAGCCGAAAATGACGATTCTGGCCCCGACGGGCAAAAATCGCTGTTCCGGCCCTGAACTGCCCGAAACTCGTGATTTTTCGGACAGCCAACCAGAAATCGCAGTTTCGGACCCAGACTGCTGAAAATCACTATTTGGGCCCCGGACAGCCTGAAAACGACAGCGACCCGCCTGACAGCCGAAAATGACGATTCTGCCCCCGACGTCCGAAAATCGCTGTTCTGGCCCGAAACCGCCCGAAACTCGTGATTTTTCGGACAGCCAACCAGAAATCGCAGTTTCGGACCCAGACTGCTGAAAATCACTATTTGGGCCCCGGACAGCCTGAAAACGACAGCGACCCGCCTGACAGCCGAAAATGACGATTCTGCCCCCGACGTCCGAAAATCGCTGTTCTGGCCCGAAACTGCCCGAAACTCGTGATTTTTCGGATAGCCAACCAGAAATCGCAGTTTCGGACCCAGACTGCTAAAAATCGCTATTTAGGCCCCGGACAGCCTGAAAACGACAGCGTCCCGCCTGACAGCCGAAAATGACGATTCTGCCCCCGACGTCCGAAAATCGCTGTTCTGGCACGAAACTGCCCGAAACTCATGATTTTTCGGACAGCCAACCAGAAATCGCAGTTTCGGACCCAGACTGCTGAAAATCACTATTTGGGCCCCGGACAGCCTGAAAACGACAGCGTCCCGCCTGACAGCCAAAAATGACGATTCTGCCCCCGACGTCCGAAAATCGCTGTTCTGGCCCGAAACTCGTGATTTTTCGGACAGCCAACCAGAAATCGCAGTTTCGGACCCAGACTGCTGAAAATCACTATTTCGGCCTCGGATAGCCAAAAAACGACAGCGTCCCGCCTGACAGCCGAAAATGACGATTCTGGCCCCGACGGGCAAAAATCGCTGTTCCGGCCCTGAACTGCCCGAAACTCGTGATTATTCGGACAGCCAACCAGAAATCGCAGTTTCGGACCCAGACTGCTGAAAATCACTATTTGGGCCCCGGACAGCCTGAAAACGACAGCGACCCGCCTGACAGCCGAAAATGACGATTCTGCCCCCGACGTCCGAAAATCGCTGTTCTGGCCCGAAACTGCCCGAAACTCGTGATTTTTCGGATAGCCAACCAGAAATCGCAGTTTCTGACCCAGACTGCTAAAAATCGCTATTTAGGCCCCGGACAGCCTGAAAACGACAGCGTCCCGCCTGACAGCCGAAAATGACGATTCTGCCCCCGACGTCCGAAAATCGCTGTTCTGGCACGAAACTGCCCGAAACTCATGATTTTTCGGACAGCCAACCAGAAATCGCAGTTTCGGACCCAGACTGCTGAAAATCACTATTTCGGCCTCGGATAGCCAAAAAACGACAGCGTCCCGCCTGACAGCCGAAAATGACGATTCTGGCCCCGACGGGCAAAAATCGCTGTTCCGGCCCTGAACTGCCCGAAACTCGTGATTTTTCGGACAGCCAACCAGAAATCGCAGTTTCGGACCCAGACTGCTGAAAATCACTATTTGGGCCCCGGACAGCCTGAAAACGACAGCGACCCGCCTGACAGCCGAAAATGACGATTCTGCCCCCGACGTCCGAAAATCGCTGTTCTGGCCCGAAACCGCCCGAAACTCGTGATTTTTCGGACAGCCAACCAGAAATCGCAGTTTCGGACCCAGACTGCTGAAAATCACTATTTCGGCCCCGGACAGCCTGAAAACGACAGCGACCCGCCTGACAGCCGAAAATGACGATTCTGCCCCCGACGTCCGAAAATCGCTGTTCTGGCCCGAAACTGCCCGAAACTCGTGATTTTTCGGATAGCCAACCAGAAATCGCAGTTTCGGACCCAGACTGCTAAAAATCGCTATTTAGGCCCCGGACAGCCTGAAAACGACAGCGTCCCGCCTGACAGCCGAAAATG
Source organism: Delonix regia (assembly GCA_037074485.1). Taxonomy (NCBI): domain Eukaryota; kingdom Viridiplantae; phylum Streptophyta; class Magnoliopsida; order Fabales; family Fabaceae; genus Delonix; species Delonix regia. The sequence goes on along the minus strand of CM073450.1, from coordinate 45,863,149 downwards.
ACGATTCTGCCCCCGACGTCCGAAAATCGCTGTTCTGGCACGAAACTGCCCGAAACTCATGATTTTTCGGACAGCCAACCAGAAATCGCAGTTTCGGACCCAGACTGCTGAAAATCACTATTTGGGCCCCGGACAGCCTGAAAACGACAGCGTCCCGCCTGACAGCCGAAAATGACGATTCTGCCCCCGACGTCCGAAAATCGCTGTTCTGGCACGAAACTGCCCGAAACTCATGATTTTTCGGACAGCCAACCAGAAATCGCAGTTTCGGACCCAGACTGCTGAAAATCACTATTTGGGCCCCGGACAGCCTGAAAACGACAGCGACCCGCCTGACAGCCGAAAATGACGATTCTGCCCCCGACGTCCGAAAATCGCTGTTCTGGCCCGAAACCGCCCGAAACTCGTGATTTTTCGGACAGCCAACCAGAAATCGCAGTTTCGGACCCAGACTGCTGAAAATCACTATTTGGGCCCCGGACAGCCTGAAAACGACAGCGACCCGCCTGACAGCCGAAAATGACGATTCTGCCCCCGACGTCCGAAAATCGCTGTTCTGGCCCGAAACCGCCCGAAACTCGTGATTTTTCGGACAACCAACCAGAAATCGCAGTTTCGGACCCAGACTGCTGAAAATCACTATTTGGGCCCCGGACAGGCTGAAAACGACAGCGTCCCGCCTGACAGCCGAAAATGACGATTCTGCCCCCGACGTCCGAAAATCGCTGTTCTGGCCCGAAACCGCCCGAAACTCGTGATTTTTCGGATAGCCAACCAGAAATCGCAGTTTCAGACCCAGACTGCTAAAAATCGCTATTTAGGCCCCGGGCAGCCTGAAAACGACAGCGTCCCGCCTGACAGCCGAAAATGACGATTCTGCCCCCGACGTCCGAAAATCGCTGTTCTGGCCCGAAACCGCCCGAAACTCGTGATTTTTCGGACAGCCAACCAGAAATCGCAGTTTCGGACCCAGACTGCTGAAAATCACTATTTGGGCCCCGGACAGCCTGAAAACGACAGCGACCCGCCTGACAGCCGAAAATGACGATTCTGCCCCCGACGTCCGAAAATCGCTGTTCTGGCCCGAAACCGCCCGAAACTCGTGATTTTTCGGACAACCAACCAGAAATCGCAGTTTCGGACCCAGACTGCTGAAAATCACTATTTCGGCCTCGGACAGCCTAAAAACGACAGCGTCCCGCCTGACAGCCGAAATTGACGATTCTGGCCCCGACGGGCAAAAATCGCTGTTCCGGCCCAGAACTGCCCGAAACTCGTGATTTTTCAGACAGCCAACCAGAAATCGCAGTTTCGGACCCAGACTGCTGAAAATCACTATTTGGGCCCCGGACAGCCTGAAAACGACAGCGACCCGCCTGACAGCCCAAAATGACGATTCTGCCCCCGACGTCCGAAAATCGCTGTTCCAGCCCGAAACCGCCCGAAACTCGTGATTTTTCGGACAACCAACCAGAAATCGCAGTTTCGGACCCAGACTGCTGAAAATCACTATTTCGGCCTCGGACAGCCTAAAAACGACAGCGTCCCGCCTGACAGCCGAAATTGACGATTCTGGCCCCGACGGGCAAAAATCGCTGTTCCGGCCCAGAACTGCCCGAAACTCGTGATTTTTCGGACAGCCAACCAGAAATCGCAGTTTCAGACCCAGACTGCTGAAAATCACTATTTGGGCCCCGGACAGCCTGAAAACGACAGCGACCCGCCTGACAGCCGAAAATGACGATTCTGCCCCCGACGTCCGAAAATCGCTGTTCTGGCCCGAAACTGCCCGAAACTCGTGATTTTTCGGATAGCCAACCAGAAATCGCAGTTTCGGACCCAGACTGCTAAAAATCGTTATTTAGGCCCCGGACAGCCTGAAAACGACAGCGTCCCGCCTGACAGCCGAAAATGACGATTCTGCCCCCGACGTCCGAAAATCGCTGTTCTGGCACGAAACTGCCCGAAACTCATGATTTTTCGGACAGCCAACCAGAAATCGCAGTTTCGGACCCAGACTGCTGAAAATCACTATTTGGGCCCCGGACAGCCTGAAAACGACAGCGTCCCGCCTGACAGCCAAAAATGACGATTCTGCCCCCGACGTCCGAAAATCGCTGTTCTGGCCCGAAACTCGTGATTTTTCGGACAGCCAACCAGAAATCGCAGTTTCGGACCCAGACTGCTGAAAATCGCTATTTAGGCCCCGGGCAGCCTGAAAACGACAGCGTCCCGCCTGACAGCCGAAAATGACGATTCTGCCCCCGACGTCCGAAAATCGCTGTTCTGGCCCGAAACCGCCCGAAACTCGTGATTTTTCGGACAGCCAACCAGAAATCGCAGTTTCGGACCCAGACTGCTGAAAATCACTATTTGGGCCCCGGACAGCCTGAAAACGACAGCGACCCGCCTGACAGCCGAAAATGACGATTCTGCCCCCGACGTCCGAAAATCGCTGTTCTGGCCCGAAACCGCCCGAAACTCGTGATTTTTCGGACAACCAACCAGAAATCGCAGTTTCGGACCCAGACTGCTGAAAATCACTATTTCGGCCTCGGACAGCCTAAAAACGACAGCGTCCCGCCTGACAGCCGAAATTGACGATTCTGGCCCCGACGGGCAAAAATCGCTGTTCCGGCCCAGAACTGCCCGAAACTCGTGATTTTTCAGACAGCCAACCAGAAATCGCAGTTTCGGACCCAGACTGCTGAAAATCACTATTTGGGCCCCGGACAGCCTGAAAACGACAGCGACCCGCCTGACAGCCCAAAATGACGATTCTGCCCCCGACGTCCGAAAATCGCTGTTCCAGCCCGAAACCGCCCGAAACTCGTGATTTTTCGGACAACCAACCAGAAATCGCAGTTTCGGACCCAGACTGCTGAAAATCACTATTTCGGCCTCGGACAGCCTAAAAACGACAGCGTCCCGCCTGACAGCCGAAATTGACGATTCTGGCCCCGACGGGCAAAAATCGCTGTTCCGGCCCAGAACTGCCCGAAACTCGTGATTTTTCGGACAGCCAACCAGAAATCGCAGTTTCAGACCCAGACTGCTGAAAATCACTATTTGGGCCCCGGACAGCCTGAAAACGACAGCGACCCGCCTGACAGCCGAAAATGACGATTCTGCCCCCGACGTCCGAAAATCGCTGTTCTGGCCCGAAACTGCCCGAAACTCGTGATTTTTCGGATAGCCAACCAGAAATCGCAGTTTCGGACCCAGACTGCTAAAAATCGTTATTTAGGCCCCGGACAGCCTGAAAACGACAGCGTCCCGCCTGACAGCCGAAAATGACGATTCTGCCCCCGACGTCCGAAAATCGCTGTTCTGGCACGAAACTGCCCGAAACTCATGATTTTTCGGACAGCCAACCAGAAATCGCAGTTTCGGACCCAGACTGCTGAAAATCACTATTTGGGCCCCGGACAGCCTGAAAACGACAGCGTCCCGCCTGACAGCCAAAAATGACGATTCTGCCCCCGACGTCCGAAAATCGCTGTTCTGGCCCGAAACTCGTGATTTTTCGGACAGCCAACCAGAAATCGCAGTTTCGGACCCAGACTGCTGAAAATCGCTATTTGGGCCCCGGACAGGCTGAAAACGACAGCGTCCCGCCTGACAGCCGAAAATGACGATTCTGCCCCCGACGTCCGAAAATCGCTGTTCTGGCCCGAAACCGCCCGAAACTCGTGATTTTTCGGACAGCCAACCAGAAATCGCAGTTTCGGACCCAGACTGCTGAAAATCACTATTTGGGCCCCGGACAGCCTGAAAACGACAGCGACCCGCCTGACAGCCGAAAATGACGATTCTGCCCCCGACGTCCGAAAATCGCTGTTCTGGCCCGAAACTGCCCGAAACTCGTGATTTTTCGGATAGCCAACCAGAAATCGCAGTTTCGGACCCAGACTGCTGAAAATCACTATTTGGGCCCCGGACAGCCTGAAAACGACAGCGACCCGCCTGACAGCCGAAAATGACGATTCTGCCCCCGACGTCCGAAAATCGCTGTTCCGGCCCGAAACCGCCCGAAACTCGTGATTTTTCGGACAACCAACCAGAAATCGCAGTTTCGGACCCAGACTGCTGAAAATCACTATTTCGGCCTCGGACAGCCTAAAAACGACAGCGTCCCGCCTGACAGCCGAAATTGACGATTCTGGCCCCGACGGGCAAAAATCGCTGTTCCGGCCCAGAACTGCCCGAAACTCGTGATTTTTCGGACAGCCAACCAGAAATCGCAGTTTCAGACCCAGACTGCTGAAAATCACTATTTGGGCCCCGGACAGCCTGAAAACGACAGCGACCCGCCTGACAGCCGAAAATGACGATTCTGCCCCCGACGTCCGAAAATCGCTGTTCTGGCCCGAAACCGCCCGAAACTCGTGATTTTTCGGACAGCCAACCAGAAATCGCAGTTTCGGACCCAGACTGCTGAAAATCACTATTTGGGCCCCGGACAGCCTGAAAACGACAGCGACCCGCCTGACAGCCGAAAATGACGATTCTGCCCCCGACGTCCGAAAATCGCTGTTCTGGCCCGAAACTGCCCGAAACTCGTGATTTTTCGGATAGCCAACCAGAAATCGCAGTTTCGGACCCAGACTGCTAAAAATCGCTATTTAGGCCCCGGACAGCCTGAAAACGACAGCGTCCCGCCTGACAGCCGAAAATGACGATTCTGCCCCCGACGTCCGAAAATCGCTGTTCTGGCACGAAACTGCCCGAAACTCATGATTTTTCGGACAGCCAACCAGAAATCGCAGTTTCGGACCCAGACTGCTGAAAATCACTATTTGGGCCCCGGACAGCCTGAAAACGACAGCGTCCCGCCTGACAGCCAAAAATGACGATTCTGCCCCCGACGTCCGAAAATCGCTGTTCTGGCCCGAAACTCGTGATTTTTCGGACAGCCAACCAGAAATCGCAGTTTCGGACCCAGACTGCTGAAAATCACTATTTCGGCCTCGGATAGCCAAAAAACGACAGCGTCCCGCCTGACAGCCGAAAATGACGATTCTGGCCCCGACGGGCAAAAATCGCTGTTCCGGCCCTGAACTGCCCGAAACTCGTGATTTTTCGGACAGCCAACCAGAAATCGCAGTTTCGTACCCAGACTGCTGAAAATCACTATTTGGGCCCCGGACAGCCTGAAAACGACAGCGACCCGCCTGACAGCCGAAAATGACGATTCTGCCCCCGACGTCCGAAAATCGCTGTTCTGGCCCGAAACTGCCCGAAACTCGTGATTTTTCGGATAGCCAACCAGAAATCGCAGTTTCGGACCCAGACTGCTAAAAATCGCTATTTAGGCCCCGGACAGCCTGAAAACGACAGCGTCCCGCCTGACAGCCGAAAATGACGATTCTGCCCCCGACGTCCGAAAATCGCTGTTCTGGCACGAAACTGCCCGAAACTCATGATTTTTCGGACAGCCAACCAGAAATCGCAGTTTCGGACCCAGACTGCTGAAAATCACTATTTCGGCCTCGGATAGCCAAAAAACGACAGCGTCCCGCCTGACAGCCGAAAATGACGATTCTGGCCCCGACGGGCAAAAATCGCTGTTCCGGCCCTGAACTGCCCGAAACTCGTGATTTTTCGGACAGCCAACCAGAAATCGCAGTTTCGGACCCAGACTGCTGAAAATCACTATTTGGGCCCCGGACAGCCTGAAAACGACAGCGACCCGCCTGACAGCCGAAAATGACGATTCTGCCCCCGACGTCCGAAAATCGCTGTTCTGGCCCGAAACCGCCCGAAACTCGTGATTTTTCGGACAGCCAACCAGAAATCGCAGTTTCGGACCCAGACAGCTGAAAATCACTATTTGGGCCCCGGACAGCCTGAAAACGACAGCGACCCGCCTGACAGCCGAAAATGACGATTCTGCCCCCGACGTCCGAAAATCGCTGTTCTGGCCCGAAACTGCCCGAAACTCGTGATTTTTCGGATAGCCAACCAGAAATCGCAGTTTCGGACCCAGACTGCTAAAAATCGCTATTTAGGCCCCGGACAGCCTGAAAACGACAGCGTCCCGCCTGACAGCCGAAAATGACGATTCTGCCCCCGACGTCCGAAAATCGCTGTTCTGGCACGAAACTGCCCGAAACTCATGATTTTTCGGACAGCCAACCAGAAATCGCAGTTTCGGACCCAGACTGCTGAAAATCACTATTTGGGCCCCGGACAGCCTGAAAACGACAGCGTCCCGCCTGACAGCCAAAAATGACGATTCTGCCCCCGACGTCCGAAAATCGCTGTTCTGGCCCGAAACTCGTGATTTTTCGGACAGCCAACCAGAAATCGCAGTTTCGGACCCAGACTGCTGAAAATCACTATTTCGGCCTCGGATAGCCAAAAAACGACAGCGTCCCGCCTGACAGCCGAAAATGACGATTCTGGCCCCGACGGGCAAAAATCGCTGTTCCGACCCTGAACTGCCCGAAACTCGTGATTTTTCGGACAGCCAACCAGAAATCGCAGTTTCGGACCCAGACTGCTGAAAATCACTATTTGGGCCCCGGACAGCCTGAAAACGACAGCGACCCGCCTGACAGCCGAAAATGACGATTCTGCCCCCGACGTCCGAAAATCGCTGTTCTGGCCCGAAACTGCCCGAAACTCGTGATTTTTCGGATAGCCAACCAGAAATCGCAGTTTCGGACCCAGACTGCTAAAAATCGCTATTTAGGCCCCGGACAGCCTGAAAACGACAGCGTCCCGCCTGACAGCCGAAAATGACGATTCTGCCCCCGACGTCCGAAAATCGCTGTTCTGGCACGAAACTGCCCGAAACTCATGATTTTTCGGACAGCCAACCAGAAATCGCAGTTTCGGACCCAGACTGCTGAAAATCACTATTTGGGCCCCGGACAGCCTGAAAACGACAGCGTCCCGCCTGACAGCCAAAAATGACGATTCTGCCCCCGACGTCCGAAAATCGCTGTTCTGGCCCGAAACTCGTGATTTTTCGGACAGCCAACCAGAAATCGCAGTTTCGGACCCAGACTGCTGAAAATCACTATTTCGGCCTCGGATAGCCAAAAAACGACAGCGTCCCGCCTGACAGCCGAAAATGACGATTCTGGCCCCGACGGGCAAAAATCGCTGTTCCGGCCCTGAACTGCCCGAAACTCGTGATTTTTCGGACAGCCAACCAGAAATCGCAGTTTCGTACCCAGACTGCTGAAAATCACTATTTGGGCCCCGGACAGCCTGAAAACGACAGCGACCCGCCTGACAGCCGAAAATGACGATTCTGCCCCCGACGTCCGAAAATCGCTGTTCTGGCCCGAAACTGCCCGAAACTCGTGATTTTTCGGATAGCCAACCAGAAATCGCAGTTTCGGACCCAGACTGCTAAAAATCGCTATTTAGGCCCCGGACAGCCTGAAAACGACAGCGTCCCGCCTGACAGCCGAAAATGACGATTCTGCCCCCGACGTCCGAAAATCGCTGTTCTGGCACGAAACTGCCCGAAACTCATGATTTTTCGGACAGCCAACCAGAAATCGCAGTTTCGGACCCAGACTGCTGAAAATCACTATTTCGGCCTCGGATAGCCAAAAAACGACAGCGTCCCGCCTGACAGCCGAAAATGACGATTCTGGCCCCGACGGGCAAAAATCGCTGTTCCGGCCCTGAACTGCCCGAAACTCGTGATTTTTCGGACAGCCAACCAGAAATCGCAGTTTCGGACCCAGACTGCTGAAAATCACTATTTGGGCCCCGGACAGCCTGAAAACGACAGCGACCCGCCTGACAGCCGAAAATGACGATTCTGCCCCCGACGTCCGAAAATCGCTGTTCTGGCCCGAAACCGCCCGAAACTCGTGATTTTTCGGACAGCCAACCAGAAATCGCAGTTTCGGACCCAGACAGCTGAAAATCACTATTTGGGCCCCGGACAGCCTGAAAACGACAGCGACCCGCCTGACAGCCGAAAATGACGATTCTGCCCCCGACGTCCGAAAATCGCTGTTCTGGCCCGAAACTGCCCGAAACTCGTGATTTTTCGGATAGCCAACCAGAAATCGCAGTTTCGGACCCAGACTGCTAAAAATCGCTATTTAGGCCCCGGACAGCCTGAAAACGACAGCGTCCCGCCTGACAGCCGAAAATGACGATTCTGCCCCCGACGTCCGAAAATCGCTGTTCTGGCACGAAACTGCCCGAAACTCATGATTTTTCGGACAGCCAACCAGAAATCGCAGTTTCGGACCCAGACTGCTGAAAATCACTATTTGGGCCCCGGACAGCCTGAAAACGACAGCGTCCCGCCTGACAGCCAAAAATGACGATTCTGCCCCCGACGTCCGAAAATCGCTGTTCTGGCCCGAAACTCGTGATTTTTCGGACAGCCAACCAGAAATCGCAGTTTCGGACCCAGACTGCTGAAAATCACTATTTCGGCCTCGGATAGCCAAAAAACGACAGCGTCCCGCCTGACAGCCGAAAATGACGATTCTGGCCCCGACGGGCAAAAATCGCTGTTCCGGCCCTGAACTGCCCGAAACTCGTGATTTTTCGGACAGCCAACCAGAAATCGCAGTTTCGGACCCAGACTGCTGAAAATCACTATTTGGGCCCCGGACAGCCTGAAAACGACAGCGACCCGCCTGACAGCCGAAAATGACGATTCTGCCCCCGACGTCCGAAAATCGCTGTTCTGGCCCGAAACCGCCCGAAACTCGTGATTTTTCGGACAGCCAACCAGAAATCGCAGTTTCGGACCCAGACTGCTGAAAATCACTATTTGGGCCCCGGACAGCCTGAAAACGACAGCGACCCGCCTGACAGCCGAAAATGACGATTCTGCCCCCGACGTCCGAAAATCGCTGTTCTGGCCCGAAACTGCCCGAAACTCGTGATTTTTCGGATAGCCAACCAGAAATCGCAGTTTCGGACCCAGACTGCTAAAAATCGCTATTTAGGCCCCGGACAGCCTGAAAACGACAGCGTCCCGCCTGACAGCCGAAAATGACGATTCTGCCCCCGACGTCCGAAAATCGCTGTTCTGGCACGAAACTGCCCGAAACTCATGATTTTTCGGACAGCCAACCAGAAATCGCAGTTTCGGACCCAGACTGCTGAAAATCACTATTTGGGCCCCGGACAGCCTGAAAACGACAGCGTCCCGCCTGACAGCCGAAAATGACGATTCTGCCCCCGACGTCCGAAAATCGCTGTTCTGGCACGAAACTGCCCGAAACTCATGATTTTTCGGACAACCAACCAGAAATCGCAGTTTCGGACCCAGACTGCTGAAAATCACTATTTGGGCCCCGGACAGGCTGAAAACGACAGCGTCCCGCCTGACAGCCGAAAATGACGATTCTGCCCCCGACGTCCGAAAATCGCTGTTCTGGCCCGAAACCGCCCGAAACTCGTGATTTTTCGGATAGCCAACCAGAAATCGCAGTTTCGGACCCAGACTGCTAAAAATCGCTATTTAGGCCCCGGGCAGCCTGAAAACGACAGCGTCCCGCCTGACAGCCGAAAATGACGATTCTGCCCCCGACGTCCGAAAATCGCTGTTCTGGCCCGAAACCGCCCGAAACTCGTGATTTTTCGGACAGCCAACCAGAAATCGCAGTTTCGGACCCAGACTGCTGAAAATCACTATTTGGGCCCCGGACAGCCTGAAAACGACAGCGACCCGCCTGACAGCCGAAAATGACGATTCTGCCCCCGACGTCCGAAAATCGCTGTTCTGGCCCGAAACCGCCCGAAACTCGTGATTTTTCGGACAACCAACCAGAAATCGCAGTTTCGGACCCAGACTGCTGAAAATCACTATTTCGGCCTCGGACAGCCTAAAAACGACAGCGTCCCGCCTGACAGCCGAAATTGACGATTCTGGCCCCGACGGGCAAAAATCGCTGTTCCGGCCCAGAACTGCCCGAAACTCGTGATTTTTCAGACAGCCAACCAGAAATCGCAGTTTCGGACCCAGACTGCTGAAAATCACTATTTGGGCCCCGGACAGCCTGAAAACGACAGCGTCCCGCCTGACAGCCGAAAATGACGATTCTGCCCCCGACGTCCGAAAATCGCTGTTCTGGCACGAAACTGCCCGAAACTCATGATTTTTCGGACAACCAACCAGAAATCGCAGTTTCGGACCCAGACTGCTGAAAATCACTATTTGGGCCCCGGACAGGCTGAAAACGACAGCGTCCCGCCTGACAGCCGAAAATGACGATTCTGCCCCCGACGTCCGAAAATCGCTGTTCTGGCCCGAAACCGCCCGAAACTCGTGATTTTTCGGACAGCCAACCAGAAATCGCAGTTTCGGACCCAGACTGCTGAAAATCACTATTTGGGCCCCGGACAGCCTGAAAACGACAGCGACCCGCCTGACAGCCGAAAATGACGATTCTGCCCCCGACGTCCGAAAATCGCTGTTCTGGCCCGAAACTGCCCGAAACTCGTGATTTTTCGGATAGCCAACCAGAAATCGCAGTTTCGGACCCAGACTGCTAAAAATCGCTATTTAGGCCCCGGACAGCCTGAAAACGACAGCGTCCCGCCTGACAGCCGAAAATGACGATTCTGCCCCCGACGTCCGAAAATCGCTGTTCTGGCACGAAACTGCCCGAAACTCATGATTTTTCGGACAGCCAACCAGAAATCGCAGTTTCGGACCCAGACTGCTGAAAATCACTATTTGGGCCCCGGACAGCCTGAAAACGACAGCGTCCCGCCTGACAGCCGAAAATGACGATTCTGCCCCCGACGTCCGAAAATCGCTGTTCTGGCACGAAACTGCCCGAAACTCATGATTTTTCGGACAACCAACCAGAAATCGCAGTTTCGGACCCAGACTGCTGAAAATCACTATTTGGGCCCCGGACAGGCTGAAAACGACAGCGTCCCGCCTGACAGCCGAAAATGACGATTCTGCCCCCGACGTCCGAAAATCGCTGTTCTGGCCCGAAACCGCCCGAAACTCGTGATTTTTCGGATAGCCAACCAGAAATCGCAGTTTCGGACCCAGACTGCTAAAAATCGCTATTTAGGCCCCGGGCAGCCTGAAAACGACAGCGTCCCGCCTGACAGCCGAAAATGACGATTCTGCCCCCGACGTCCGAAAATCGCTGTTCTGGCCCGAAACCGCCCGAAACTCGTGATTTTTCGGACAGCCAACCAGAAATCGCAGTTTCGGACCCAGACTGCTGAAAATCACTATTTGGGCCCCGGACAGCCTGAAAACGACAGCGACCCGCCTGACAGCCGAAAATGACGATTCTGCCCCCGACGTCCGAAAATCGCTGTTCTGGCCCGAAACCGCCCGAAACTCGTGATTTTTCGGACAACCAACCAGAAATCGCAGTTTCGGACCCAGACTGCTGAAAATCACTATTTCGGCCTCGGACAGCCTAAAAACGACAGCGTCCCGCCTGACAGCCGAAATTGACGATTCTGGCCCCGACGGGCAAAAATCGCTGTTCCGGCCCAGAACTGCCCGAAACTCGTGATTTTTCAGACAGCCAACCAGAAATCGCAGTTTCGGACCCAGACTGCTGAAAATCACTATTTGGGCCCCGGACAGCCTGAAAACGACAGCGACCCGCCTGACAGCCGAAAATGACGATTCTGCCCCGGACGTCCGAAAATCGCTGTTCCAGCCCGAAACCGCCCGAAACTCGTGATTTTTCGGACAACCAACCAGAAATCGCAGTTTCGGACCCAGACTGCTGAAAATCACTATTTCGGCCTCGGACAGCCTAAAAACGACAGCGTCCCGCCTGACAGCCGAAATTGACGATTCTGGCCCCGACGGGCAAAAATCGCTGTTCCGGCCCAGAACTGCCCGAAACTCGTGATTTTTCGGACAGCCAACCAGTAATCGCAGTTTCAGACCCAGACTGCTGAAAATCACTATTTGGGCCCCGGACAGCCTGAAAAAGACAGCGACCCGCCTGACAGCCGAAAATGACGATTCTGCCCCCGACGTCCGAAAATCGCTGTTCTGGCCCGAAACTGCCCGAAACTCGTGATTTTTCGGATAGCCAACCAGAAATCGCAGTTTCGGACCCAGACTGCTAAAAATCGTTATTTAGGCCCCGGACAGCCTGAAAACGACAGCGTCCCGCCTGACAGCCGAAAATGACGATTCTGCCCCCGACGTCCGAAAATCGCTGTTCTGGCACGAAACTGCCCGAAACTCATGATTTTTCGGACAGCCAACCAGAAATCGCAGTTTCGGACCCAGACTGCTGAAAATCACTATTTGGGCCCCGGACAGCCTGAAAACGACAGCGTCCCGCCTGACAGCCAAAAATGACGATTCTGCCCCCGACGTCCGAAAATCGCTGTTCTGGCCCGAAACTCGTGATTTTTCGGACAGCCAACCAGAAATCGCAGTTTCGGACCCAGACTGCTGAAAATCACTATTTGGGCCCCGGACAGGCTGAAAACGACAGCGTCCCGCCTGACAGCCGAAAATGACGATTCTGCCCCCGACGTCCGAAAATCGCTGTTCTGGCCCGAAACCGCCCGAAACTCGTGATTTTTCGGACAGCCAACCAGAAATCGCAGTTTCGGACCCAGACTGCTGAAAATCACTATTTGGGCCCCGGACAGCCTGAAAACGACAGCGACCCGCCTGACAGCCGAAAATGACGATTCTGCCCCCGACGTCCGAAAATCGCTGTTCTGGCCCGAAACTGCCCGAAACTCGTGATTTTTCGGATAGCCAACCAGAAATCGCAGTTTCGGACCCAGACTGCTGAAAATCACTATTTGGGCCCCGGACAGCCTGAAAACGACAGCGACCCGCCTGACAGCCGAAAATAACGATTCTGCCCCCGACGTCCGAAAATCGCTGTTCCGGCCCGAAACCGCCCGAAACTCGTGATTTTTCGGACAACCAACCAGAAATCGCAGTTTCGGACCCAGACTGCTGAAAATCACTATTTCGGCCTCGGACAGCCTAAAAACGACAGCGTCCCGCCTGACAGCCGAAATTGACGATTCTGGCCCCGACGGGCAAAAATCGCTGTTCCGGCCCAGAACTGCCCGAAACTCGTGATTTTTCGGACAGCCAACCAGAAATCGCAGTTTCAGACCCAGACTGCTGAAAATCACTATTTGGGCCCCGGACAGCCTGAAAACGACAGCGACCCGCCTGACAGCCGAAAATGACGATTCTGCCCCCGACGTCCGAAAATCGCTGTTCTGGCCCGAAACTGCCCGAAACTCGTGATTTTTCGGATAGCCAACCAGAAATCGCAGTTTCGGACCCAGACTGCTAAAAATCGCTATTTAGGCCCCGGACAGCCTGAAAACGACAGCGTCCCGCCTGACAGCCGAAAATGACGATTCTGCCCCCGACGTCCGAAAATCGCTGTTCTGGCACGAAACTGCCCGAAACTCATGATTTTTCGGACAGCCAACCAGAAATCGCAGTTTCGGACCCAGACTGCTGAAAATCACTATTTGGGCCCCGGACAGCCTGAAAACGACAGCGTCCCGCCTGACAGCCAAAAATGACGATTCTGCCCCCGACGTCCGAAAATCGCTGTTCTGGCCCGAAACTCGTGATTTTTCGGACAGCCAACCAGAAATCGCAGTTTCGGACCCAGACTGCTGAAAATCACTATTTGGGCCCCGGACAGGCTGAAAACGACAGCGTCCCGCCTGACAGCCGAAAATGACGATTCTGCCCCCGACGTCCGAAAATCGCTGTTCTGGCACGAAACTGCCCGAAACTCATGATTTTTCGGACAGCCAACCAGAAATCGCAGTTTCGGACCCAGACTGCTGAAAATCACTATTTGGGCCCCGGACAGCCTGAAAACGACAGCGTCCCGCCTGACAGCCGAAAATGACGATTCTGCCCCCGACGTCCGAAAATCGCTGTTCTGGCACGAAACTGCCCGAAACTCATGATTTTTCGGACAACCAACCAGAAATCGCAGTTTCGGACCCAGACTGCTGAAAATCACTATTTGGGCCCCGGACAGGCTGAAAACGACAGCGTCCCGCCTGACAGCCGAAAATGACGATTCTGCCCCCGACGTCCGAAAATCGCTGTTCTGGCACGAAACTGCCCGAAACTCATGATTTTTCGGACAGCCAACCAGAAATCGCAGTTTCGGACCCAGACTGCTGAAAATCACTACTTGGGCCCCGGACAGCCTGAAAACGACAGCGTCCCGCCTGACAGCCAAAAATGACGATTCTGCCCCCGACGTCCGAAAATCGCTGTTCTGGCCCGAAACTCGTGATTTTTCGGACAGCCAACCAGAAATCGCAGTTTCGGACCCAGACTGCTGAAAATCACTATTTCGGCCTCGGATAGCCAAAAAACGACAGCGTCCCGCCTGACAGCCGAAAATGACGATTCTGGCCCCGACGGGCAAAAATCGCTGTTCCGGCCCTGAACTGCCCGAAACTCGTGATTTTTCGGACAGCCAACCAGAAATCGCAGTTTCGGACCCAGACTGCTGAAAATCACTATTTGGGCCCCGGACAGCCTGAAAACGACAGCGACCCGCCTGACAGCCGAAAATGACGATTCTGCCCCCGACGTCCGAAAATCGCTGTTCTGGCCCGAAACCGCCCGAAACTCGTGATTTTTCGGACAACCAACCAGAAATCGCAGTTTCGGACCCAGACTGCTGAAAATCACTATTTCGGCCTCGGACAGCCTAAAAACGACAGCGTCCCGCCTGACAGCCGAAATTGACGATTCTGGCCCCGACGGGCAAAAATCGCTGTTCCGGCCCAGAACTGCCCGAAACTCGTGATTTTTCGGACAGCCAACCAGAAATCGCAGTTTCAGACCCAGACTGCTGAAAATCACTATTTGGGCCCCGGACAGCCTGAAAACGACAGCGACCCGCCTGACAGCCGAAAATGACGATTCTGCCCCCGACGTCCGAAAATCGCTGTTCTGGCCCGAAACTGCCCGAAACTCGTGATTTTTCGGATAGCCAACCAGAAATCGCAGTTTCGGACCCAGACTGCTAAAAATCGCTATTTAGGCCCCGGACAGCCTGAAAACGACAGCGTCCCGCCTGACAGCCGAAAATGACGATTCTGCCCCCGACGTCCGAAAATCGCTGTTCTGGCACGAAACTGCCCGAAACTCATGATTTTTCGGACAGCCAACCAGAAATCGCAGTTTCGGACCCAGACTGCTGAAAATCACTATTTGGGCCCCGGACAGCCTGAAAACGACAGCGTCCCGCCTGACAGCCAAAAATGACGATTCTGCCCCCGACGTCCGAAAATCGCTGTTCTGGCCCGAAACTCGTGATTTTTCGGACAGCCAACCAGAAATCGCAGTTTCGGACCCAGACTGCTGAAAATCACTATTTGGGCCCCGGACAGGCTGAAAACGACAGCGTCCCGCCTGACAGCCGAAAATGACGATTCTGCCCCCGACGTCCGAAAATCGCTGTTCTGGCACGAAACTGCCCGAAACTCATGATTTTTCGGACAGCCAACCAGAAATCGCAGTTTCGGACCCAGACTGCTGAAAATCACTATTTGGGCCCCGGACAGCCTGAAAACGACAGCGTCCCGCCTGACAGCCGAAAATGACGATTCTGCCCCCGACGTCCGAAAATCGCTGTTCTGGCACGAAACTGCCCGAAACTCATGATTTTTCGGACAACCAACCAGAAATCGCAGTTTCGGACCCAGACTGCTGAAAATCACTATTTGGGCCCCGGACAGGCTGAAAACGACAGCGTCCCGCCTGACAGCCGAAAATGACGATTCTGCCCCCGACGTCCGAAAATCGCTGTTCTGGCCCGAAACTGCCCGAAACTCGTGATTTTTCGGACAGCCAACCAGAAATCGCAGTTTCGGACCCAGACTGCTAAAAATCGCTATTTAGGCCCCGGACAGCCTGAAAACGACAGCGTCCCGCCTGACAGCCGAAAATGACGATTCTGCCCCCGACGTCCGAAAATCGCTGTTCTGGCACGAAACTGCCCGAAACTCATGATTTTTCGGACAGCCAACCAGAAATCGCAGTTTCGGACCCAGACTGCTGAAAATCACTACTTGGGCCCCGGACAGCCTGAAAACGACAGCGTCCCGCCTGACAGCCAAAAATGACGATTCTGCCCCCGACGTCCGAAAATCGCTGTTCTGGCCCGAAACCGCCCGAAACTCGTGATTTTTCGGACAGCCAACCAGAAATCGCAGTTTCGGACCCAGACTGCTGAAAATCACTATTTGGGCCCCGGACAGCCTGAAAACGACAGCGACCCGCCTGACAGCCGAAAATGACGATTCTGCCCCCGACGTCCGAAAATCGCTGTTCTGGCCCGAAACCGCCCGAAACTCGTGATTTTTCGGACAACCAACCAGAAATCGCAGTTTCGGACCCAGACTGCTGAAAATCACTATTTCGGCCTCGGACAGCCTAAAAACGACAGCGTCCCGCCTGACAGCCGAAATTGACGATTCTGGCCCCGACGGGCAAAAATCGCTGTTCCGGCCCAGAACTGCCCGAAACTCGTGATTTTTCAGACAGCCAACCAGAAATCGCAGTTTCGGACCCAGACTGCTGAAAATCACTATTTGGGCCCCGGACAGCCTGAAAACGACAGCGACCCGCCTGACAGCCGAAAATGACGATTCTGCCCCGGACGTCCGAAAATCGCTGTTCCAGCCCGAAACCGCCCGAAACTCGTGATTTTTCGGACAACCAACCAGAAATCGCAGTTTCGGACCCAGACTGCTGAAAATCACTATTTCGGCCTCGGACAGCCTAAAAACGACAGCGTCCCGCCTGACAGCCGAAATTGACGATTCTGGCCCCGACGGGCAAAAATCGCTGTTCCGGCCCAGAACTGCCCGAAACTCGTGATTTTTCGGACAGCCAACCAGTAATCGCAGTTTCAGACCCAGACTGCTGAAAATCACTATTTGGGCCCCGGACAGCCTGAAAAAGACAGCGACCCGCCTGACAGCCGAAAATGACGATTCTGCCCCCGACGTCCGAAAATCGCTGTTCTGGCCCGAAACTGCCCGAAACTCGTGATTTTTCGGATAGCCAACCAGAAATCGCAGTTTCGGACCCAGACTGCTAAAAATCGTTATTTAGGCCCCGGACAGCCTGAAAACGACAGCGTCCCGCCTGACAGCCGAAAATGACGATTCTGCCCCCGACGTCCGAAAATCGCTGTTCTGGCACGAAACTGCCCGAAACTCATGATTTTTCGGACAGCCAACCAGAAATCGCAGTTTCGGACCCAGACTGCTGAAAATCACTATTTGGGCCCCGGACAGCCTGAAAACGACAGCGTCCCGCCTGACAGCCAAAAATGACGATTCTGCCCCCGACGTCCGAAAATCGCTGTTCTGGCCCGAAACTCGTGATTTTTCGGACAGCCAACCAGAAATCGCAGTTTCGGACCCAGACTGCTGAAAATCACTATTTGGGCCCCGGACAGGCTGAAAACGACAGCGTCCCGCCTGACAGCCGAAAATGACGATTCTGCCCCCGACGTCCGAAAATCGCTGTTCTGGCCCGAAACCGCCCGAAACTCGTGATTTTTCGGACAGCCAACCAGAAATCGCAGTTTCGGACCCAGACTGCTGAAAATCACTATTTGGGCCCCGGACAGCCTGAAAACGACAGCGACCCGCCTGACAGCCGAAAATGACGATTCTGCCCCCGACGTCCGAAAATCGCTGTTCTGGCCCGAAACTGCCCGAAACTCGTGATTTTTCGGATAGCCAACCAGAAATCGCAGTTTCGGACCCAGACTGCTGAAAATCACTATTTGGGCCCCGGACAGCCTGAAAACGACAGCGACCCGCCTGACAGCCGAAAATAACGATTCTGCCCCCGACGTCCGAAAATCGCTGTTCCGGCCCGAAACCGCCCGAAACTCGTGATTTTTCGGACAACCAACCAGAAATCGCAGTTTCGGACCCAGACTGCTGAAAATCACTATTTCGGCCTCGGACAGCCTAAAAACGACAGCGTCCCGCCTGACAGCCGAAATTGACGATTCTGGCCCCGACGGGCAAAAATCGCTGTTCCGGCCCAGAACTGCCCGAAACTCGTGATTTTTCGGACAGCCAACCAGAAATCGCAGTTTCAGACCCAGACTGCTGAAAATCACTATTTGGGCCCCGGACAGCCTGAAAACGACAGCGACCCGCCTGACAGCCGAAAATGACGATTCTGCCCCCGACGTCCGAAAATCGCTGTTCTGGCCCGAAACTGCCCGAAACTCGTGATTTTTCGGATAGCCAACCAGAAATCGCAGTTTCGGACCCAGACTGCTAAAAATCGCTATTTAGGCCCCGGACAGCCTGAAAACGACAGCGTCCCGCCTGACAGCCGAAAATGACGATTCTGCCCCCGACGTCCGAAAATCGCTGTTCTGGCACGAAACTGCCCGAAACTCATGATTTTTCGGACAGCCAACCAGAAATCGCAGTTTCGGACCCAGACTGCTGAAAATCACTATTTGGGCCCCGGACAGCCTGAAAACGACAGCGTCCCGCCTGACAGCCAAAAATGACGATTCTGCCCCCGACGTCCGAAAATCGCTGTTCTGGCCCGAAACTCGTGATTTTTCGGACAGCCAACCAGAAATCGCAGTTTCGGACCCAGACTGCTGAAAATCACTATTTGGGCCCCGGACAGGCTGAAAACGACAGCGTCCCGCCTGACAGCCGAAAATGACGATTCTGCCCCCGACGTCCGAAAATCGCTGTTCTGGCACGAAACTGCCCGAAACTCATGATTTTTCGGACAGCCAACCAGAAATCGCAGTTTCGGACCCAGACTGCTGAAAATCACTATTTGGGCCCCGGACAGCCTGAAAACGACAGCGTCCCGCCTGACAGCCGAAAATGACGATTCTGCCCCCGACGTCCGAAAATCGCTGTTCTGGCACGAAACTGCCCGAAACTCATGATTTTTCGGACAACCAACCAGAAATCGCAGTTTCGGACCCAGACTGCTGAAAATCACTATTTGGGCCCCGGACAGGCTGAAAACGACAGCGTCCCGCCTGACAGCCGAAAATGACGATTCTGCCCCCGACGTCCGAAAATCGCTGTTCTGGCCCGAAACTGCCCGAAACTCGTGATTTTTCGGACAGCAAACCAGAAATCGCAGTTTCGGACCCAGACTGCTAAAAATCGCTATTTAGGCCCCGGACAGCCTGAAAACGACAGCGTCCCGCCTGACAGCCGAAAATGACGATTCTGCCCCCGACGTCCGAAAATCGCTGTTCTGGCACGAAACTGCCCGAAACTCATGATTTTTCGGACAGCCAACCAGAAATCGCAGTTTCGGACCCAGACTGCTGAAAATCACTACTTGGGCCCCGGACAGCCTGAAAACGACAGCGTCCCGCCTGACAGCCAAAAATGACGATTCTGCCCCCGACGTCCGAAAATCGCTGTTCTGGCCCGAAACTCGTGATTTTTCGGACAGCCAACCAGAAATCGCAGTTTCGGACCCAGACTGCTGAAAATCACTATTTCGGCCTCGGATAGCCAAAAAACGACAGCGTCCCGCCTGACAGCCGAAAATGACGATTCTGGCCCCGACGGGCAAAAATCGCTGTTCCGGCCCTGAACTGCCCGAAACTCGTGATTTTTCGGACAGCCAACCAGAAATCGCAGTTTCGGACCCAGACTGCTGAAAATCACTATTTGGGCCCCGGACAGCCTGAAAACGACAGCGACCCGCCTGACAGCCGAAAATGACGATTCTGCCCCCGACGTCCGAAAATCGCTGTTCTGGCCCGAAACCGCCCGAAACTCGTGATTTTTCGGACAGCCAACCAGAAATCGCAGTTTCGGACCCAGACTGCTGAAAATCACTATTTGGGCCCCGGACAGCCTGAAAACGACAGCGACCCGCCTGACAGCCGAAAATGACGATTCTGCCCCCGACGTCCGAAAATCGCTGTTCTGGCCCGAAACTGCCCGAAACTCGTGATTTTTCGGATAGCCAACCAGAAATCGCAGTTTCGGACCCAGACTGCTAAAAATCGCTATTTAGGCCCCGGACAGCCTGAAAACGACAGCGTCCCGCCTGACAGCCGAAAATGACGATTCTGCCCCCGACGTCCGAAAATCGCTGTTCTGGCACGAAACTGCCCGAAACTCATGATTTTTCGGACAGCCAACCAGAAATCGCAGTTTCGGACCCAGACTGCTGAAAATCACTATTTGGGTCCCGGACAGCCTGAAAACGACAGCGTCCCGCCTGACAGCCGAAAATGACGATTCTGCCCCCGACGTCCGAAAATCGCTGTTCTGGCACGAAACTGCCCGAAACTCATGATTTTTCGGACAACCAACCAGAAATCGCAGTTTCGGACCCAGACTGCTGAAAATCACTATTTGGGCCCCGGACAGGCTGAAAACGACAGCGTCCCGCCTGACAGCCGAAAATGACGATTCTGCCCCCGACGTCCGAAAATCGCTGTTCTGGCCCGAAACCGCCCGAAACTCGTGATTTTTCGGATAGCCAACCAGAAATCGCAGTTTCGGACCCAGACTGCTAAAAATCGCTATTTAGGCCCCGGGCAGCCTGAAAACGACAGCGTCCCGCCTGACAGCCGAAAATGACGATTCTGCCCCCGACGTCCGAAAATCGCTGTTCTGGCCCGAAACCGCCCGAAACTCGTGATTTTTCGGACAGCCAACCAGAAATCGCAGTTTCGGACCCAGACTGCTGAAAATCACTATTTGGGCCCCGGACAGCCTGAAAACGACAGCGACCCGCCTGACAGCCGAAAATGACGATTCTGCCCCCGACGTCCGAAAATCGCTGTTCTGGCCCGAAACCGCCCGAAACTCGTGATTTTTCGGACAACCAACCAGAAATCGCAGTTTCGGACCCAGACTGCTGAAAATCACTATTTCGGCCTCGGACAGCCTAAAAACGACAGCGTCCCGCCTGACAGCCGAAATTGACGATTCTGGCCCCGACGGGCAAAAATCGCTGTTCCGGCCCAGAACTGCCCGAAACTCGTGATTTTTCAGACAGCCAACCAGAAATCGCAGTTTCGGACCCAGACTGCTGAAAATCACTATTTGGGCCCCGGACAGCCTGAAAACGACAGCGTCCCGCCTGACAGCCGAAAATGACGATTCTGCCCCCGACGTCCGAAAATCGCTGTTCTGGCACGAAACTGCCCGAAACTCATGATTTTTCGGACAACCAACCAGAAATCGCAGTTTCGGACCCAGACTGCTGAAAATCACTATTTGGGCCCCGGACAGGCTGAAAACGACAGCGTCCCGCCTGACAGCCGAAAATGACGATTCTGCCCCCGACGTCCGAAAATCGCTGTTCTGGCCCGAAACCGCCCGAAACTCGTGATTTTTCGGACAGCCAACCAGAAATCGCAGTTTCGGACCCAGACTGCTGAAAATCACTATTTGGGCCCCGGACAGCCTGAAAACGACAGCGACCCGCCTGACAGCCGAAAATGACGATTCTGCCCCCGACGTCCGAAAATCGCTGTTCTGGCCCGAAACTGCCCGAAACTCGTGATTTTTCGGATAGCCAACCAGAAATCGCAGTTTCGGACCCAGACTGCTAAAAATCGCTATTTAGGCCCCGGACAGCCTGAAAACGACAGCGTCCCGCCTGACAGCCGAAAATGACGATTCTGCCCCCGACGTCCGAAAATCGCTGTTCTGGCACGAAACTGCCCGAAACTCATGATTTTTCGGACAGCCAACCAGAAATCGCAGTTTCGGACCCAGACTGCTGAAAATCACTATTTGGGCCCCGGACAGCCTGAAAACGACAGCGTCCCGCCTGACAGCCGAAAATGACGATTCTGCCCCCGACGTCCGAAAATCGCTGTTCTGGCACGAAACTGCCCGAAACTCATGATTTTTCGGACAACCAACCAGAAATCGCAGTTTCGGACCCAGACTGCTGAAAATCACTATTTGGGCCCCGGACAGGCTGAAAACGACAGCGTCCCGCCTGACAGCCGAAAATGACGATTCTGCCCCCGACGTCCGAAAATCGCTGTTCTGGCCCGAAACCGCCCGAAACTCGTGATTTTTCGGATAGCCAACCAGAAATCGCAGTTTCGGACCCAGACTGCTAAAAATCGCTATTTAGGCCCCGGGCAGCCTGAAAACGACAGCGTCCCGCCTGACAGCCGAAAATGACGATTCTGCCCCCGACGTCCGAAAATCGCTGTTCTGGCCCGAAACCGCCCGAAACTCGTGATTTTTCGGACAGCCAACCAGAAATCGCAGTTTCGGACCCAGACTGCTGAAAATCACTATTTGGGCCCCGGACAGCCTGAAAACGACAGCGACCCGCCTGACAGCCGAAAATGACGATTCTGCCCCCGACGTCCGAAAATCGCTGTTCTGGCCCGAAACCGCCCGAAACTCGTGATTTTTCGGACAACCAACCAGAAATCGCAGTTTCGGACCCAGACTGCTGAAAATCACTATTTCGGCCTCGGACAGCCTAAAAACGACAGCGTCCCGCCTGACAGCCGAAATTGACGATTCTGGCCCCGACGGGCAAAAATCGCTGTTCCGGCCCAGAACTGCCCGAAACTCGTGATTTTTCAGACAGCCAACCAGAAATCGCAGTTTCGGACCCAGACTGCTGAAAATCACTATTTGGGCCCCGGACAGCCTGAAAACGACAGCGACCCGCCTGACAGCCGAAAATGACGATTCTGCCCCCGACGTCCGAAAATCGCTGTTCCAGCCCGAAACCGCCCGAAACTCGTGATTTTTCGGACAACCAACCAGAAATCGCAGTTTCGGACCCAGACTGCTGAAAATCACTATTTCGGCCTCGGACAGCCTAAAAACGACAGCGTCCCGCCTGACAGCCGAAATTGACGATTCTGGCCCCGACGGGCAAAAATCGCTGTTCCGGCCCAGAACTGCCCGAAACTCGTGATTTTTCGGACAGCCAACCAGTAATCGCAGTTTCAGACCCAGACTGCTGAAAATCACTATTTGGGCCCCGGACAGCCTGAAAAAGACAGCGACCCGCCTGACAGCCGAAAATGACGATTCTGCCCCCGACGTCCGAAAATCGCTGTTCTGGCCCGAAACTGCCCGAAACTCGTGATTTTTCGGATAGCCAACCAGAAATCGCAGTTTCGGACCCAGACTGCTAAAAATCGTTATTTAGGCCCCGGACAGCCTGAAAACGACAGCGTCCCGCCTGACAGCCGAAAATGACGATTCTGCCCCCGACGTCCGAAAATCGCTGTTCTGGCACGAAACTGCCCGAAACTCATGATTTTTCGGACAGCCAACCAGAAATCGCAGTTTCGGACCCAGACTGCTGAAAATCACTATTTGGGCCCCGGACAGCCTGAAAACGACAGCGTCCCGCCTGACAGCCAAAAATGACGATTCTGCCCCCGACGTCCGAAAATCGCTGTTCTGGCCCGAAACTCGTGATTTTTCGGACAGCCAACCAGAAATCGCAGTTTCGGACCCAGACTGCTGAAAATCACTATTTGGGCCCCGGACAGGCTGAAAACGACAGCGTCCCGCCTGACAGCCGAAAATGACGATTCTGCCCCCGACGTCCGAAAATCGCTGTTCTGGCCCGAAACCGCCCGAAACTCGTGATTTTTCGGACAGCCAACCAGAAATCGCAGTTTCGGACCCAGACTG
Organism: Delonix regia; assembly: GCA_037074485.1. Taxonomy (NCBI): domain Eukaryota; kingdom Viridiplantae; phylum Streptophyta; class Magnoliopsida; order Fabales; family Fabaceae; genus Delonix; species Delonix regia. Next base: position 45,839,518 of record CM073450.1, on the reverse strand, counting down.
CTGAAAATCACTATTTGGGCCCCGGACAGCCTGAAAACGACAGCGACCCGCCTGACAGCCGAAAATGACGATTCTGCCCCCGACGTCCGAAAATCGCTGTTCTGGCCCGAAACTGCCCGAAACTCGTGATTTTTCGGATAGCCAACCAGAAATCGCAGTTTCGGACCCAGACTGCTGAAAATCACTATTTGGGCCCCGGACAGCCTGAAAACGACAGCGACCCGCCTGACAGCCGAAAATGACGATTCTGCCCCCGACGTCCGAAAATCGCTGTTCCGGCCCGAAACCGCCCGAAACTCGTGATTTTTCAGACAACCAACCAGAAATCGCAGTTTCGGACCCAGACTGCTGAAAATCACTATTTCGGCCTCGGACAGCCTAAAAACGACAGCGTCCCGCCTGACAGCCGAAATTGACGATTCTGGCCCCGACGGGCAAAAATCGCTGTTCCGGCCCAGAACTGCCCGAAACTCGTGATTTTTCGGACAGCCAACCAGAAATCGCAGTTTCAGACCCAGACTGCTGAAAATCACTATTTGGGCCCCGGACAGCCTGAAAACGACAGCGACCCGCCTGACAGCCGAAAATGACGATTCTGCCCCCGACGTCCGAAAATCGCTGTTCTGGCCCGAAACTGCCCGAAACTCGTGATTTTTCGGATAGCCAACCATAAATCGCAGTTTCGGACCCAGACTGCTAAAAATCGCTATTTAGGCCCCGGACAGCCTGAAAACGACAGCGTCCCGCCTGACAGCCGAAAATGACGATTCTGCCCCCGACGTCCGAAAATCGCTGTTCTGGCACGAAACTGCCCGAAACTCATGATTTTTCGGACAGCCAACCAGAAATCGCAGTTTCGGACCCAGACTGCTGAAAATCACTATTTGGGCCCCGGACAGCCTGAAAACGACAGCGTCCCGCCTGACAGCCAAAAATGACGATTCTGCCCCCGACGTCCGAAAATCGCTGTTCTGGCCCGAAACTCGTGATTTTTCGGACAGCCAACCAGAAATCGCAGTTTCGGACCCAGACTGCTGAAAATCACTATTTGGGCCCCGGACAGGCTGAAAACGACAGCGTCCCGCCTGACAGCCGAAAATGACGATTCTGCCCCCGACGTCCGAAAATCGCTGTTCTGGCCCGAAACCGCCCGAAACTCGTGATTTTTCGGACAGCCAACCAGAAATCGCAGTTTCGGACCCAGACTGTTGAAAATCACTATTTGGGCCCCGGACAGCCTGAAAACGACAGCGTCCCGCCTGACATCCGAAAATGACGATTCTGCCCTCGACGTCCGAAAATCGCTGTTCTGGCACGAAACTGCCCGAAACTCATGATTTTTCGGACAGCCAACCAGAAATCGCAGTTTCGGACCCAGACTGCTGAAAATCACTATTTGGGCCCCGGACAGCCTTAAAACGACAGCGTCCCGCCTGACAGCCGAAAATGGCGATTGTGCCCCCGACGTCCGAAAATCGCTGTTCTGGCCCGAAACTGCCCGAAACTCGTGATTTTTCGGACAGCCAACCAGAAATCGCAGTTTCGGACCCAGACTGCTGAAAATCACTATTTGGGCCCCGGACAGCCTGAAAACGACAGCGACCCGCCTGACAGCCGAAAATGACGATTCTGCCCCCGACGTCCGAAAATCGCTGTTCTGGCCCGAAACTGCCCGAAACTCGTGATTTTTCGGACAGCCAACCAGAAATCGCAGTTTCGGACCCAGACTGCTGAAAATCACTATTTGGGCCCCGGACAGCCTGAAAACGGCAGCGACCCGCCTGACAGCCGAAAATGACGATTCTGCCCCCGACGTCCGAAAATCGCTGTTCTGGCCCGAAACCGCCCGAAACTCGTGATTTTTCGGACAACCAACCAGAAATCGCAGTTTCGGACCCAGACTGCTGAAAATCACTATTTCGGCCTCGGACAGCCTAAAAACGGCAGCGTCCCGCCTGACAGCCGAAATTGACGATTCTGGCCCCGACGGGCAAAAATCGCTGTTCCGGCCCAGAACTGCCCGAAACTCGTGATTTTTCGGACAGCCAACCAGAAATCGCAGTTTCGGACCCAGACTGCTGAAAATCACTATTTGGGCCCCGGACAGCCTGAAAACGGCAGCGACCCGCCTGACAGCCGAAAATGACGATTCTGCCCCCGACGTCCGAAAATCGCTGTTCTGGCCCGAAACTGCCCGAAACTCGTGATTTTTCGGACAACCAACCAGAAATCGCAGTTTCGGACCCAGACTGCTGAAAATCACTATTTCGGCCTCGGACAGCCTAAAAACGACAGCGTCCCGCCTGACAGCCGAAATTGATGATTCTGGCCCCGACGGGCAAAAATCGCTGTTCCGGCCCAGAACTGCCCGAAACTCGTGATTTTTCGGACAGCCAACCAGAAATCGCAGTTTCGGACCCAGACTGCTGAAAATCACTATTTGGGCCCCGGACAGCCTGAAAACGACAGCGACCCGCCTGACAGCCGAAAATGACGATTCTGCCCCCGACGTCCGAAAATCGCTGTTCTGGCCCGAAACCGCCCGAAACTCGTGATTTTTCGGACAACCAACCAGAAATCGCTGTTTCGGACCCAGACTGCTGAAAATCACTATTTCGGCCTCGGACAGCCTAAAAACGACAGCGTCCCGCCTGACAGCCGAAATTGACGATTCTGGCCCCGACGGGCAAAAATCGCTGTTCCGGCCCAGAACTGACCGAAACTCGTGATTTTTCGGACAGCCAACCAGAAATCGCAGTTTCGGACCCAGACTGCTGAAAATCACTATTTGGGCCCCGGACAGCCTGAAAACGACAGCGACCCGCCTGACAGCCGAAAATGACGATTCTGCCCCCGACGTCCGAAAATCGCTGTTCTGGCCCGAAACTGCCCGAAACTCGTGATTTTTCGGATAGCCAACCAGAAATCGCAGTTCCGGACCCAGACTGCTAAAAATCGCTATTTAGGCCCCGGACAGCCTGAAAACGACAGCGTCCCGCCTGACAGCCGAAAATGACGATTCTGCCCCCGACGTCCGAAAATCGCTGTTCTGGCACGAAACTGCCCGAAACTCATGATTTTTCGGACAGCCAACCAGAAATCGCAGTTTCGGACCCAGACTGCTGAAAATCACTATTTGGGCCCCGGACAGCCTGAAAACGACAGCGTCCTGCCTGACAGCCAAAAATGACGATTCTGCCCCCGACGTCCGAAAATCGCTGTTCTGGCCCGAAACTCGTGATTTTTCGGACAGCCAACCAGAAATCGCAGTTTCGGACCCAGACTGCTGAAAATCACTATTTGGGCCCCGGACAGCCTGAAAACGACAGCGTCCCGCCTGACAGCCGAAAATGACGATTCTGCCCCCGACGTCCGAAAATCGCTGTTCTGGCCCGAAACCGCCCGAAACTCGTGATTTTTCGGACAGCCAACCAGAAATCGCAGTTTCGGACCCAGACTGCTGAAAATCACTATTTCGGCCCCGGACAGCCTAAAAACGACAGCGTCCCGCCTGACAGCCGAAATTGACGATTCTGCCCCCGACGTCCGAAAATCGCTGTTCTGGCCCGAAACCGCCCGAAACTCGTGATTTTTCGGACAACCAACCAGAAATCGCAGTTTCGGACCCAAACTGCTGAAAATCACTATTTCGGCCTCGGACAGCCTAAAAACGACAGCGTCCCGCCTGACAGCCGAAATTGACGATTCTGGCCCCGACGGGCAAAAATCGCTGTTCCGGCCCAGAACTGCCCGAAACTCGTGATTTTTCGGACAGCCAACCAGAAATCGCAGTTTCGGACCCAGACTGCTGAAAATCACTATTTGGGCCCCGGACAGCCTGAAAACGACAGCGACCCGCCTGACAGCCGAAAATGACGATTCTGCCCCCGACGTCCGAAAATCGCTGTTCTGGCCCGAAACCGCCCGAAACTCGTGATTTTTCGGACAACCAACCAGAAATCGCAGTTTCGGACCCAGACTGCTAAAAATCGCTATTTAGGCCCCGGACAGCCTGAAAACGACAGCGTCCCGCCTGACAGCCAAAAATGACGATTCTGCCCCCGACGTCCGAAAATCGCTGTTCTGGCCCGAAACTCGTGATTTTTCGGACAGCCAACCAGAAATCGCAGTTTCGGACCCAGACTGCTGAAAATCACTATTTGGGCCCCGGACAGGCTGAAAACGACAGCGTCCCGCCTGACAGCCGAAAATGACGATTCTGCCCCCGACGTCCGAAAATCGCTGTTCTGGCCCGAAACCGCCCGAAACTCGTGATTTTTCGGACAGCCAACCAGAAATCGCAGTTTCGGACCCAGACTGCTAAAAATCGCTATTTAGGCCCCGGACAGCCTGAAAACGACAGCGTCCCACCTGACAGCCGAAAAGGACGATTCTGCCCCCGACGTCCGAAAATCGCTGTTCTGGCACGAAACTGCCCGAAACTCATGATTTTTCGGACAGCCAACCAGAAATCGCAGTTTCGGACCCAGACTGCTGAAAATCACTATTTGGGCCCCGGACAGCCTGAAAACGACAGCGTCCCGCCTGACATCCGAAAATGACGATTCTGCCCTCGACGTCCGAAAATCGCTGTTCTGGCACGAAACTGCCCGAAACTCATGATTTTTCGGACAGCCAACCAGAAATCGCAGTTTCGGACCCAGACTGCTGAAAATCACTATTTGGGCCCCGGACAGCCTGAAAACGACAGCGTCCCGCCTGACAGCCGAAAATGGCGATTGTGCCCCCGACGTCCGAAAATCGCTGTTCTGGCCCGAAACTGCCCGAAACTCGTGATTTTTCGGACAGCCAACCAGAAATCGCAGTTTCGGACCCAGACTGCTGAAAATCACTATTTGGGCCCCGGACAGCCTGAAAACGACAGCGACCCGCCTGACAGCCGAAAATGACGATTCTGCCCCCGACGTCCGAAAATCGCTGTTCTGGCCCGAAACCGCCCGAAACTCGTGATTTTTCGGACAGCCAACCAGAAATCGCAGTTTCGGACCCAGACTGCTGAAAATCACTATTTCGGCCCCGGACAGCCTGAAAACGACAGCGTCCCGCCTGACAGCCGAAAATGACGATTCTGCCCCCGACGTCCGAAAATCGCTGTTCTGGCCCGAAACCGCCCGAAACTCGTGATTTTTCGGACAGCCAACCAGAAATCGCAGTTTCGGACCCAGACTGCTGAAAATCACTATTTCGGCCCCGGACAGCCTGAAAACGACAGCGTCCCGCCTGACATCCGAAAATGACGATTCTGCCCCCGACGGGCAAAAATCGCTGTTCCGGCCCAGAACTGCCCGAAACTCGTGATTTTTCGGACAGCCAACCAGAAATCGCAGTTTCGGACCCAGACTGCTGAAAATCACTATTTGGGCCCCGGACAGCCTGAAAACGACAGCGACCCGCCTGACAGCCGAAAATGACGATTCTGCCCCCGACGACCGAAAATCGCTGTTCTGGCCCGAAACTGCCCGAAACTCGTGATTTTTCGGATAGCCAACCAGAAATCGCAGTTTCGGACCCAGACTGCTGAAAATCGCTATTTGGGCCCCGGACAGGCTGAAAACGACAGCGTCCCGCCTGACAGCCAAAAATGACGATTCTGCCCCCGACGTCCGAAAATCGCTGTTCTGGCCCGAAACTCGTGATTTTTCGGACAGCCAACCAGAAATCGCAGTTTCGGACCCAGACTGCTGAAAATCACTATTTGGGCCCCGGACAGGCTGAAAACGACAGCGACCCGGCTGACAGCCGAAAATGACGATTCTGACCCCGACGTCCGAAAATCGCTGTTCTGGCCCGAAACCGCCCGAAACTCGTGATTTTTCGGACAGCCAACCAGAAATCGCAGTTTCCGACCCAGACTGCTGAAAATCACTATTTGGGCCCCGGACAGCCTGAAAATGACAGCGACCTGCCTGACAGCCGGAAATGACGATTCTGCCCCCGACGTCCGAAAATCGCTGTTCTGGCCCGAAACTGCCCGAAACTCGTGATTTTTCGGACAGCCAACCAGAAATCGCAGTTTCCGACCCAGACTGCTGAAAATCACTATTTGGGCCCCGGACAGCCTGAAAATGACAGCGACCTGCCTGACAGCCGGAAATGACGATTCTGCCCCCGACGTCCGAAAATCGCTGTTCTGGCCCGAAACTGCCCGAAACTCGTGATTTTTCGGACAGCCAACCAGAAATCGCAGTTTCGGACCCAGACTGCTGAAAATCACTATTTGGGCCCCGGACAGGCTGAAAACGACAGCGACCCGGCTGACAGCCGAAAATGACGATTCTGCCCCCGACGTCCGAAAATCGCTGTTCTGGCCCGAAACCGCCCGAAACTCGTGATTTTTCGGACAGCCATCCAGAAATCGCAGTTTCGGACCCAGACTGCTGAAAATCACTATTTGGGCCCCGGACAGGCTGAAAACGACAGCGTCCTGCCTGACAGCCGAAAATGACGATTCTGCCCCCGACGTCCGAAAATCGCTGTTCTGGCCCGAAACTGCCCGAAACTCGTGATTTTTCGGACAGCCAACCAGAAATCGCAGTTTCGGACCCAGACTGCTGAAAATCACTATTTGGGCCCCGGACAGGCTGAAAACGACAGCGACCCGGCTGACAGCCGAAAATGACGATTCTGCCCCCGACGTCCGAAAATCGCTGTTCTGGCCCGAAACCGCCCGAAACTCGTGATTTTTCGGACAGCCATCCAGAAATCGCAGTTTCGGACCCAGACTGCTGAAAATCACTATTTGGGCCCCGGACAGGCTGAAAACGACAGCGTCCCGCCTGACAGCCGAAAATGACGATTCTGCCCCCGACGTCCGAAAATCGCTGTTCTGGCCCGAAACTGCCCGAAACTCGTGATTTTTCGGACAGCCAACCAGAAATCGCAGTTTCGGACCCAGACTGCTGAAAATCACTATTTGGGCCCCGGACAGGCTGAAAACGACAGCGACCCGGCTGACAGCCGAAAATGACGATTCTGCCCCCGACGTCCGAAATTCGCTGTTCTGGCCCGAAACCGCCCGAAACTCGTGATTTTTCGGACAGCCATCCAGAAATCGCAGTTTCGGACCCAGACTGCTGAAAATCACTATTTGGGCCCCGGACAGGCTGAAAACGACAGCGTCCCGCCTGACAGCCGAAAATGACGATTCTGCCCCCGACGTCCGAAAATCGCTGTTCTGGCCCGAAACTGCCCGAAACTCGTGATTTTTCGGACAGCCAACCAGAAATCGCAGTTTCGGACCCAGACTGCTGAAAATCACTATTTGGGCCCCGGACAGGCTGAAAACGACAGCGTCCCGCCTGACAGCCGAAAATGACGATTCTGACCCCGACGTCCGAAAATCGCTGTTCTGGCCCGAAACCGCCCGAAACTCGTGATTTTTCGGACAGCCAACCAGAAATCGCAGTTTCCGACCCAGACTGCTGAAAATCACTATTTGGGCCCCGGACAGCCTGAAAATGACAGCGACCTGCCTGACAGCCGGAAATGACGATTCTGCCCCCGACGTCCGAAAATCGCTGTTCTGGCCCGAAACTGCCCGAAACTCGTGATTTTTCGGACAGCCAACCAGAAATCGCAGTTTCCGACCCAGACTGCTGAAAATCACTATTTGGGCCCCAGACAGCCTGAAAATGACAGCGACCTGCCTGACAGCCGGAAATGACGATTCTGCCCCCGACGTCCGAAAATCGCTGTTCTGGCCCGAAACTGCCCGAAACTTGTGATTTTTCGGACAGCCAACCAGAAATCGCAGTTTCGGACCCAGACTGCTGAAAATCACTATTTGGGCCCCGGACAGGCTGAAAACGACAGCGACCCGGCTGACAGCCGAAAATGACGATTCTGCCCCCGACGTCCGAAAATCGCTGTTCTGGCCCGAAACCGCCCGAAACTCGTGATTTTTCGGACAGCCATCCAGAAATCGCAGTTTCGGACCCAGACTGCTGAAAATCACTATTTGGGCCCCGGACAGGCTGAAAACGACAGCGACCCGGCTGACAGCCGAAAATGACGATTCTGCCCCCGACGTCCGAAAATCGCTGTTCTGGCCCGAAACCGCCCGAAACTCGTGATTTTTCGGACAGCCATCCAGAAATCGCAGTTTCGGACCCAGACTGCTGAAAATCACTATTTGGGCCCCGGACAGGCTGAAAACGACAGCGTCCCGCCTGACAGCCGAAAATGACGATTCTGCCCCCGACGTCCGAAAATCGCTGTTCTGGCCCGAAACTGCCCGAAACTCGTGATTTTTCGGACAGCCAACCAGAAATCGCAGTTTCGGACCCAGACTGCTGAAAATCACTATTTGGGCCCCGGACAGGCTGAAAACGACAGCGACCCGCCTGACATCCGAAAATGGCGATTCTGCCCCCGACGTCCGAAAATCGCTGTTCTGGCCCGAAACCGCCCGAAACTCGTGATTTTTCGGACAGCCAACCAGAAATCGCAGTTTCGGACCCAGACTGCTGAAAATCACTATTTGGGCCCCGGACAGGCTGAAAACGACAGCGACCCGGCTGACAGCCGAAAATGACGATTCTGCCCCCGACGTCCGAAATTCGCTGTTCTGGCCCGAAACCGCCCGAAACTCGTGATTTTTCGGACAGCCATCCAGAAATCGCAGTTTCGGACCCAGACTGCTGAAAATCACTATTTGGGCCCCGGACAGGCTGAAAACGACAGCGTCCCGCCTGACAGCCGAAAATGACGATTCTGCCCCCGACGTCCGAAAATCGCTGTTCTGGCCCGAAACTGCCCGAAACTCGTGATTTTTCGGACAGCCAACCAGAAATCGCAGTTTCGGACCCAGACTGCTGAAAATCACTATTTGGGCCCCGGACAGGCTGAAAACGACAGCGACCCGGCTGACAGCCGAAAATGACGATTCTGACCCCGACGTCCGAAAATCGCTGTTCTGGCCCGAAACCGCCCGAAACTCGTGATTTTTCGGACAGCCAACCAGAAATCGCAGTTTCCGACCCAGACTGCTGAAAATCACTATTTGGGCCCCGGACAGCCTGAAAATGACAGCGACCTGCCTGACAGCCGGAAATGACGATTCTGCCCCCGACGTCCGAAAATCGCTGTTCTGGCCCGAAACTGCCCGAAACTCGTGATTTTTCGGACAGCCAACCAGAAATCGCAGTTTCCGACCCAGACTGCTGAAAATCACTATTTGGGCCCCAGACAGCCTGAAAATGACAGCGACCTGCCTGACAGCCGGAAATGACGATTCTGCCCCCGACGTCCGAAAATCGCTGTTCTGGCCCGAAACTGCCCGAAACTTGTGATTTTTCGGACAGCCAACCAGAAATCGCAGTTTCGGACCCAGACTGCTGAAAATCACTATTTGGGCCCCGGACAGGCTGAAAACGACAGCGACCCGGCTGACAGCCGAAAATGACGATTCTGCCCCCGACGTCCGAAAATCGCTGTTCTGGCCCGAAACCGCCCGAAACTCGTGATTTTTCGGACAGCCATCCAGAAATCGCAGTTTCGGACCCAGACTGCTGAAAATCACTATTTGGGCCCCGGACAGGCTGAAAACGACAGCGACCCGGCTGACAGCCGAAAATGACGATTCTGCCCCCGACGTCCGAAAATCGCTGTTCTGGCCCGAAACCGCCCGAAACTCGTGATTTTTCGGACAGCCATCCAGAAATCGCAGTTTCGGACCCAGACTGCTGAAAATCACTATTTGGGCCCCGGACAGGCTGAAAACGACAGCGTCCCGCCTGACAGCCGAAAATGACGATTCTGCCCCCGACGTCCGAAAATCGCTGTTCTGGCCCGAAACTGCCCGAAACTCGTGATTTTTCGGACAGCCAACCAGAAATCGCAGTTTCGGACCCAGACTGCTGAAAATCACTATTTGGGCCCCGGACAGGCTGAAAACGACAGCGACCCGGCTGACAGCCGAAAATGACGATTCTGACCCCGACGTCCGAAAATCGCTGTTCTGGCCCGAAACCGCCCGAAACTCGTGATTTTTCGGACAGCCAACCAGAAATCGCAGTTTCCGACCCAGACTGCTGAAAATCACTATTTGGGCCCCGGACAGCCTGAAAATGACAGCGACCTGCCTGACAGCCGGAAATGACGATTCTGCCCCCGACGTCCGAAAATCGCTGTTCTGGCCCGAAACTGCCCGAAACTCGTGATTTTTCGGACAGCCAACCAGAAATCGCAGTTTCCGACCCAGACTGCTGAAAATCACTATTTGGGCCCCGGACAGCCTGAAAATGACAGCGACCTGCCTGACAGCCGGAAATGGCGATTCTGCCCCCGACGTCCGAAAATCGCTGTTCTGGCCCGAAACTGCCCGAAACTCGTGATTTTTCGGACAGCCAACCAGAAATCGCAGTTTCGGACCCAGACTGCTGAAAATCACTATTTGGGCCCCGGACAGGCTGAAAACGACAGCGACCCGGCTGACAGCCGAAAATGACGATTCTGCCCCCGACGTCCGAAAATCGCTGTTCTGGCCCGAAACCGCCCGAAACTCGTGATTTTTCGGACAGCCATCCAGAAATCGCAGTTTCGGACCCAGACTGCTGAAAATCACTATTTGGGCCCCGGACAGGCTGAAAACGACAGCGTCCCGCCTGACAGCCGAAAATGACGATTCTGCCCCCGACGTCCGAAAATCGCTGTTCTGGCCCGAAACTGCCCGAAACTCGTTATTTTTCGGACAGCCATCCAGAAATCGCAGTTTCGGACCCAGACTGCTGAAAATCACTATTTGGGCCCCGGACAGGCTGAAAACGACAGCGTCCCGCCTGACAGCCGAAAATGACGATTCTGCCCCCGACGTCCGAAAATCGCTGTTCTGGCCCGAAACTGCCCGAAACTCGTGATTTTTCGGACAGCCAACCAGAAATCGCAGTTTCGGACCCAGACTGCTGAAAATCACTATTTGGGCCCCGGACAGGCTGAAAACGACAGCGACCCGGCTGACAGCTGAAAATGACGATTCTGCCCCCGACGTCCGAAAATCGCTGTTCTGGCCCGAAACCGCCCGAAACTCGTGATTTTTCGGACAGCCATCCAGAAATCGCAGTTTCGGACCCAGACTGCTGAAAATCACTATTTGGGCCCCGGACAAGCTGAAAACGACAGCGTCCCGCCTGACAGCCGAAAATGACGATTCTGCCCCCGACGTCCGAAAATCGCTGTTCTGGCCCGAAACTGCCCGAAACTCGTGATTTTTCGGACAGCCAACCAGAAATCGCAGTTTCGGACCCAGACTGCTGAAAATCACTATTTGGGCCCCGGACAGGCTGAAAACGACAGCGACCCGGCTGACAGCCGAAAATGACGATTCTGACCCCGACGTCCGAAAATCGCTGTTCTGGCCCGAAACCGCCCGAAACTCGTGATTTTTCGGACAGCCAACCAGAAATCGCAGTTTCCGACCCAGACTGCTGAAAATCACTATTTGGGCCCCGGACAGCCTGAAAATGACAGCGACCTGCCTGACAGCCGGAAATGACGATTCTGCCCCCGACGTCCGAAAATCGCTGTTCTGGCCCGAAACTGCCCGAAACTCGTGATTTTTCGGACAGCCAACCAGAAATCGCAGTTTCCGACCCAGACTGCTGAAAATCACTATTTGGGCCCCGGACAGCCTGAAAATGACAGCGACCTGCCTGACAGCCGGAAATGACGATTCTGCCCCCGACGTCCGAAAATCGCTGTTCTGGCCCGAAACTGCCCGAAACTCGTGATTTTTCGGACAGCCAACCAGAAATCGCAGTTTCGGACCCAGACTGCTGAAAATCACTATTTGGGCCCCGGTCAGGCTGAAAACGACAGCGACCCGGCTGACAGCCGAAAATGACGATTCTGCCCCCGACGTCCGAAAATCGCTGTTCTGGCCCGAAACCGCCCGAAACTCGTGATTTTTCGGACAGCCATCCAGAAATCGCAGTTTCGGACCCAGACTGCTGAAAATCACTATTTGGGCCCCGGACAGGCTGAAAACGACAGCGTCCCGCCTGACAGCCGAAAATGACGATTCTGCCCCCGACGTCCGAAAATCGCTGTTCTGGCCCGAAACCGCCCGAAACTCGTGATTTTTCGGACAGCCAACCAGAAATCGCAGTTTCGGACCCAGACTGCTGAAAATCACTATTTGGGCCCCGGACAGGCTGAAAACGACAGCGACCCGGCTGACAGCCGAAAATGACGATTCTGCCCCCGACGTCCGAAAATCGCTGTTCTGGCCCGAAACCGCCCGAAACTCGTGATTTTTCGGACAGCCATCCAGAAATCGCAGTTTCGGACCCAGACTGCTGAAAATCACTATTTGGGCCCCGGACAGGCTGAAAACGACAGCGTCCCGCCTGACAGCCGAAAATGACGATTCTGCCCCCGACGTCCGAAAATCGCTGTTCTGGCCCGAAACCGCCCGAAACTCGTGATTTTTCGGACAGCCAACCAGAAATCGCAGTTTCCGACCCAGACTGCTGAAAATCACTATTTGGGCCCCGGACAGCCTGAAAATGACAGCGACCTGCCTGACAGCCGGAAATGACGATTCTGCCCCCGACGTCCGAAAATCGCTGTTCTGGCCCGAAACTGCCCGAGACTCGTGATTTTTCGGACAGCCAACCAGAAATCGCAGTTTCGGACCCAGACTGCTGAAAATCACTATTTGGGCCCCGGACAGGCTGAAAACGACAGCGACCCGGCTGACAGCCGAAAATGACGATTCTGCCCCCGACGTCCGAAAATCGCTGTTCTGGCCCGAAACCGCCCGAAACTCGTGATTTTTCGGACAGCCATCCAGAAATCGCAGTTTCGGACCCAGACTGCTGAAAATCACTATTTGGGCCCCGGACAGGCTGAAAACGACAGCGTCCCGCCTGACAGCCGAAAATGACGATTCTGCCCCCGACGTCTGAAAATCGCTGTTCTGGCCCGAAACCGCCCGAAACTCGTGATTTTTCGGACAGCCAACCAGAAATCGCAGTTTCCGACCCAGACTGCTGAAAATCACTATTTGGGCCCCGGACAGCCTGAAAATGACAGCGACCTGCCTGACAGCCGGAAATGACGATTCTGCCCCCGACGTCCGAAAATCGCTGTTCTGGCCCGAAACTGCCCGAAACTCGTGATTTTTCGGACAGCCAACCAGAAATCGCAGTTTCGGACCCAGACTGCTGAAAATCACTATTTGGGCCCCGGACAGGCTGAAAACGACAGCGACCCGGCTGACAGCCGAAAATGACGATTCTGCCCCCGACGTCCGAAAATCGCTGTTCTGGCCCGGAACCGCCCGAAACTCGTGATTTTTCGGACAGCCATCCAGAAATCGCAGTTTCGGACCCAGACTGCTGAAAATCACTATTTGGGCCCCGGACAGGCTGAAAACGACAGCGTCCCGCCTGACAGCCGAAAATGACGATTCTGCCCCCGACGTCCGAAAATCGCTGTTCTGGCCCGAAACCGCCCGAAACTCGTGATTTTTCGGACAGCCAACCAGAAATCGCAGTTTCGGACCCAGACTGCTGAAAATCACTATTTGGGCCCCGGACAGGCTGAAAACGACAACGACCCGGCTGACAGCCGAAAATGACGATTCTGCCCCCGACGTCCGAAAATCGCTGTTCTGGCCCGAAACTGCCCGAAACTCGTGATTTTTCGGACAGCCAACCAGAAATCGCAGTTTCGGACCCAGACTGCTGAAAATCACTATTTGGGCCCCGGACAGCCTGAAAACGACAGCGACCCGGCTGACAGCCGAAAATGACGATTCTGCCCCCGACGTCCGAAAATCGCTGTTCTGGCCCGAAACCGCCCGAAACTCGTGATTTTTCGGACAGCCATCCAGAAATCGCAGTTTCGGACCCAGACTGCTGAAAATTACTATTTGGGCCCCGGACAGGCTGAAAACGACAGCGTCCCGCCTGACAGCCGAAAATGACGATTCTGCCCCCGACGTCCGAAAATCGCTGTTCTGGCCCGAAACTGCCCGAAACTCGTGATTTTTCGGACAGCCAACCAGAAATCGCAGTTTCCGATCCAGACTTCTGAAAATCACTATTTGGGCCCCGGACAGCCTGAAAATGACAGCGACCCGCCTGACAGCCAAAAATGACGATTCTGCCCCCAACGTCCGAAAATCGCTGTTCTGGCCCGAAACCGCGCGAAACTCGTGATTTTTCGGACAGCCAACCAGAAATCGCAGTTTCGGACCCAGACTGCTGAAAATCACTATTTGGGCCCCGGACTGCCTGAAAACGACAGAGACCCGTCAGACAGCCGAAAATGACGATTCTGGCCCCGGCGGGCAAAAATCGATGTTCCGGCCCAGAACTTCCCGAAACTCTTGATTTTTCGGACAGCCAACCAGAAATCGCAGTTTCGGACCCAGACTGCTGAAAATCACTATTTGGGCCCCGGACAGGCTGAAAACGACAGCGTCCCGCCTGACATCCGAAAATGGCGATTCTGCCCCCGACGTCCGAAAATCGCTGTTCTGGCCCGAAACCGCCCGAAACTCGTGATTTTTCGGATAGCCATCCAGAAATCGCAGTTTCGGACCCAGACTGCTGAAAATCACTATTTGGGCCCCGGACTGCCTGAAAACGACAGAGACCCGTCAGACAGCCGAAAATGACGATTCTGGCCCCGGCGGGCAAAAATCGCTGTTCCGGCCCAGAACTTCCCGAAACTCTTGATTTTTCGGACAGCCAACCAGAAATCGCAGTTTCGGACCCAGACTGCTGAAAATCACTATTTGGGCCCCGGACAGGCTGAAAACGACAGCGTCCCGCCTGACATCCGAAAATGGCGATTCTGCCCCCGACGTCCAAAAATCGCTGTTCTGGCCCGAAACCGCCCGAAACTCGTGATTTTTCGGACAGCCATCCAGAAATCGCAGTTTCGGACCCAGACTGCTGAAAATCACTATTTGGGCCCCGGACAGCCTGAAAACGACAGCGTCCCGCCTGACAGCCAAAAATGACGATTCTGCCCCCGACGTCCGAAAATCGCTGTTCTGGCCCGAAACCGCCCGAAACTCGTGATTTTTCGGACAGCCATCCAGAAATCGCAGTTTCGGACCCAGACTGCTGAAAATCACTATTTGGGCCCCGGACAGGCTGAAAACGACAGCGTCCCGCCTGACAGCCGAAAATGACGATTCTGCCCCCGACGTCCGAAAATCGCTGTTCTGGCCCGAAACTGCCCGAAACTCGTGATTTTTCGGACAGCCAACCAGAAATCGCAGTTTCCGATCCAGACTGCTGAAAATCACTATTTGGGCCCCGGACAGCCTGAAAATGACAGCGACCCGCCTGACAGCCAAAAATGACGATTCTGCCCCCAACGTCCGAAAATCGCTGTTCTGGCCCGAAACCGCCCGAAACTCGTGATTTTTCGGACAGCCAACCAGAAATCGCAGTTTCGGACCCAGACTGCTGAAAATCACTATTTGGGCCCCGGACTGCCTGAAAACGACAGAGACCCGTCAGACAGCCGAAAATGACGATTCTGGCCCCGGCGGGCAAAAATCGCTGTTCCGGCCCAGAACTTCCCGAAACTCTTGATTTTTCGGACAGCCAACCAGAAATCGCAGTTTCGGACCCAGACTGCTGAAAATCACTATTTGGGCCCCGGACAGGCTGAAAACGACAGCGTCCCGCCTGACATCCGAAAATGGCGATTCTGCCCCCGACGTCCGAAAATCGCTGTTCTGGCCCGAAACCGCCCGAAACTCGTGATTTTTCGGACAGCCATCCAGAAATCGCAGTTTCGGACCCAGACTGCTGAAAATCACTATTTGGGCCCCGGACAGCCTGAAAACGACAGCGTCCCGCCTGACAGCCGAAAATGACGATTCTGCCCCCGACGTCCGAAAATCGCTGTTCTGGCCCGAAACCGCCCGAAACTCGTGATTTTTCGGACAGCCATCCAGAAATCGCAGTTTCGGACCCAGACTGCTGAAAATCACTATTTGGGCCCCGGACAGGCTGAAAACGACAGCGTCCCGCCTGACATCCGAAAATGGCGATTCTGCCCCCGACGTCCGAAAATCGCTGTTCTGGCCCGAAACCGCCCGAAACTCGTGATTTTTCGGACAGCCATCCAGAAATCGCAGTTTCGGACCCAGACTGCTGAAAATCACTATTTGGGCCCCAGACAGCCTGAAAACGACAGCGTCCCGCCTGACAGCCGAAAATGACGATTCTGCCCCCGACGTCCGAAAATCGCTGTTCTGGCCCGAAACCGCCCGAAACTCGTGATTTTTCGGACAGCCATCCAGAAATCGCAGTTTCGGACCCAGACTGCTGAAAATCACTATTTGGGCCCCGGACAGGCTGAAAACGACAGCGTCCCGCCTGACAGCCGAAAATGACGATTCTGCCCCCGACGTCCGAAAATCGCTGTTCTGGCCCGAAACTGCCCGAAACTCGTGATTTTTCGGACAGCCAACCAGAAATCGCAGTTTCCGATCCAGACTGCTGAAAATCACTATTTGGGCCCCGGACAGCCTGAAAATGACAGCGACCCGCCTGACAGCCAAAAATGACGATTCTGCCCCCAACGTCCGAAAATCGCTGTTCTGGCCCGAAACCGCCCGAAACTCGTGATTTTTCGGACAGCCAACCAGAAATCGCAGTTTCGGACCCAGACTGCTGAAAATCACTATTTGGGCCCCGGACTGCCTGAAAACGACAGAGACCCGTCAGACAGCCGAAAATGACGATTCTGGCCCCGACGGGCAAAAATCGCTGTTCCGGCCCAGAACTTCCCGAAACTCTTGATTTTTCGGACAGCCAACCAGAAATCGCAGTTTCGGACCCAGACTGCTGAAAATCACTATTTGGGCCCCGGACAGGCTGAAAACGACAGCGCCCCGCCTGACATCCGAAAATGGCGATTCTGCCCCCGACGTCCGAAAATCGCTGTTCTGGCCCGAAACCGCCCGAAACTCGTGATTTTTCGGACAGCCATCCAGAAATCGCAGTTTCGGACCCAGACTGCTGAAAATCACTATTTGGGCCCCGGACAGCCTGAAAACGACAGCGTCCCGCCTGACAGCCGAAAATGACGATTCTGCCCCCGACGTCCGAAAATCGCTGTTCTGGCCCGAAACCGCCCGAAACTCGTGATTTTTCGGACAGCCATCCAGAAATCGCAGTTTCGGACCCAGACTGCTGAAAATCACTATTTGGGCCCCGGACAGGCTGAAAACGACAGCGTCCCGCCTGACAGCCGAAAATGACGATTCTGCCCCCAACGTCCGAAAATCGCTGTTCTGGCCCGAAACCGCCCGAAACTCGTGATTTTTCGGACAGCCAACCAGAAATCGCAGTTTCGGACCCAGACTGCTGAAAATCACTATTTGGGCCCCGGACTGCCTGAAAACGACAGAGACCCGTCAGACAGCCGAAAATGACGATTCTGGCCCCGGCGGGCAAAAATCGCTGTTCCGGCCCAGAACTTCCCGAAACTCTTGATTTTTCGGACAGCCAACCAGAAATCGCAGTTTCGGACCCAGACTGCTGAAAATCACTATTTGGGCCCCGGACAGGCTGAAAACGACAGCGTCCCGCCTGACATCCGAAAATGGCGATTCTGCCCCCGACGTCCGAAAATCGCTGTTCTGGCCCGAAACCGCCCGAAACTCGTGATTTTTCGGACAGCCATCCAGAAATCGCAGTTTCGGACCCAGACTGCTGAAAATCACTATTTGGGCCCCGGACAGCCTGAAAACGACAGCGTCCCGCCTGACAGCCGAAAATGACGATTCTGCCCCCGACGTCCGAAAATCGCTGTTCTGGCCCGAAACCGCCCGAAACTCGTGATTTTTCGGACAGCCATCCAGAAATCGCAGTTTCGGACCCAGACTGCTGAAAATCACTATTTGGGCCCCGGACAGGCTGAAAACGACAGCGTCCCGCCTGACATCCGAAAATGGCGATTCTGCCCCCGACGTCCGAAAATCGCTGTTCTGGCCCGAAACCGCCCGAAACTCGTGATTTTTCGGACAGCCATCCAGAAATCGCAGTTTCGGACCCAGACTGCTGAAAATCACTATTTGGGCCCCAGACAGCCTGAAAACGACAGCGTCCCGCCTGACAGCCGAAAATGACGATTCTGCCCCCGACGTCCGAAAATCGCTGTTCTGGCCCGAAACCGCCCGAAACTCGTGATTTTTCGGACAGCCATCCAGAAATCGCAGTTTCGGACCCAGACTGCTGAAAATCACTATTTGGGCCCCGGACAGGCTGAAAACGACAGCGTCCCGCCTGACAGCCGAAAATGACGATTCTGCCCCCGACGTCCGAAAATCGCTGTTCTGGCCCGAAACTGCCCGAAACTCGTGATTTTTCGGACAGCCAACCAGAAATCGCAGTTTCCGATCCAGACTGCTGAAAATCACTATTTGGGCCCCGGACAGCCTGAAAATGACAGCGACCCGCCTGACAGCCAAAAATGACGATTCTGCCCCCAACGTCCGAAAATCGCTGTTCTGGCCCGAAACCGCCCGAAACTCGTGATTTTTCGGACAGCCAACCAGAAATCGCAGTTTCGGACCCAGACTGCTGAAAATCACTATTTGGGCCCCGGACTGCCTGAAAACGACAGAGACCCGTCAGACAGCCGAAAATGACGATTCTGGCCCCGACGGGCAAAAATCGCTGTTCCGGCCCAGAACTTCCCGAAACTCTTGATTTTTCGGACAGCCAACCAGAAATCGCAGTTTCGGACCCAGACTGCTGAAAATCACTATTTGGGCCCCGGACAGGCTGAAAACGACAGCGCCCCGCCTGACATCCGAAAATGGCGATTCTGCCCCCGACGTCCGAAAATCGCTGTTCTGGCCCGAAACCGCCCGAAACTCGTGATTTTTCGGACAGCCATCCAGAAATCGCAGTTTCGGACCCAGACTGCTGAAAATCACTATTTGGGCCCCGGACAGCCTGAAAACGACAGCGTCCCGCCTGACAGCCGAAAATGACGATTCTGCCCCCGACGTCCGAAAATCGCTGTTCTGGCCCGAAACCGCCCGAAACTCGTGATTTTTCGGACAGCCATCCAGAAATCGCAGTTTCGGACCCAGACTGCTGAAAATCACTATTTGGGCCCCGGACAGGCTGAAAACGACAGCGTCCCGCCTGACAGCCGAAAATGACGATTCTGCCCCCAACGTCCGAAAATCGCTGTTCTGGCCCGAAACCGCCCGAAACTCGTGATTTTTCGGACAGCCAACCAGAAATCGCAGTTTCGGACCCAGACTGCTGAAAATCACTATTTGGGCCCCGGACTGCCTGAAAACGACAGAGACCCGTCAGACAGCCGAAAATGACGATTCTGGCCCCGGCGGGCAAAAATCGCTGTTCCGGCCCAGAACTTCCCGAAACTCTTGATTTTTCGGACAGCCAACCAGAAATCGCAGTTTCGGACCCAGACTGCTGAAAATCACTATTTGGGCCCCGGACAGGCTGAAAACGACAGCGTCCCGCCTGACATCCGAAAATGGCGATTCTGCCCCCGACGTCCGAAAATCGCTGTTCTGGCCCGAAACCGCCCGAAACTCGTGATTTTTCGGACAGCCATCCAGAAATCGCAGTTTCGGACCCAGACTGCTGAAAATCACTATTTGGGCCCCGGACAGCCTGAAAACGACAGCGTCCCGCCTGACAGCCGAAAATGACGATTCTGCCCCCGACGTCCGAAAATCGCTGTTCTGGCCCGAAACCGCCCGAAACTCGTGATTTTTCGGACAGCCAACCAGAAATCGCAGTTTCGGACCCAGACTGCTGAAAATCACTATTTGGGCCCCGGACAGGCTGAAAACGACAGCGTCCCGCCTGACATCCGAAAATGGCGATTCTGCCCCCGACGTCCGAAAATCGCTGTTCTGGCCCGAAACCGCCCGAAACTCGTGATTTTTCGGACAGCCATCCAGAAATCGCAGTTTCGGACCCAGACTGCTGAAAATCACTATTTGGGCCCCAGACAGCCTGAAAACGACAGCGTCCCGCCTGACAGCCGAAAATGACGATTCTGCCCCCGACGTCCGAAAATCGCTGTTCTGGCCCGAAACCGCCCGAAACTCGTGATTTTTCGGACAGCCATCCAGAAATCGCAGTTTCGGACCCAGACTGCTGAAAATCACTATTTGGGCCCCGGACAGGCTGAAAACGACAGCGTCCCGCCTGACAGCCAAAAATGACGATTCTGTCCCCAACGTCCGAAAATCGCTGTTCTGGCCCGAAACCGCCCGAAACTCGTGATTTTTCGGACAGCCAACCAGAAATCGCAGTTTCGGACCCAGACTGCTGAAAATCACTATTTGGGCCCCGGACTGCCTGAAAACGACAGAGACCCGTCAGACAGCCGAAAATGACGATTCTGGCCCCGGCGGGCAAAAATCGCTGTTCCGGCCCAGAACTTCCCGAAACTCTTGATTTTTCGGACAGCCAACCAGAAATCGCAGTTTCGGACCCAGACTGCTGAAAATCACTATTTGGGCCCCGGACAGGCTGAAAACGACAGCGTCCCGCCTGACATCCGAAAATGGCGATTCTGCCCCCGACGTCCGAAAATCGCTGTTCTGGCCCGAAACCGCCCGAAACTCGTGATTTTTCGGACAGCCATCCAGAAATCGCAGTTTCGGACCCAGACTGCTGAAAATCACTATTTGGGCCCCGGACTGCCTGAAAACGACAGAGACCCGTCAGACAGCCGAAAATGACGATTCTGGCCCCGGCGGGCAAAAATCGCTGTTCCGGCCCAGAACTTCCCGAAACTCTTGATTTTTCGGACAGCCAACCAGAAATCGCAGTTTCGGACCCAGACTGCTGAAAATCACTATTTGGGCCCCGGACAGGCTGAAAACGACAGCGTCCCGCCTGACATCCGAAAATGGCGATTCTGCCCCCGACGTCCGAAAATCGCTGTTCTGGCCCGAAACCGCCCGAAACTCGTGATTTTTCGGATAGCCATCCAGAAATCGCAGTTTCGGACCCAGACTGCTGAAAATCACTATTTGGGCCCCAGACAGCCTGAAAACGACAGCGTCCCGCCTGACAGCCGAAAATGACGATTCTGCCCCCGACGTCCGAAAATCGCTGTTCTGGCCCGAAACCGCCCGAAACTCGTGATTTTTCGGACAGCCATCCAGAAATCGCAGTTTCGGACCCAGACTGCTGAAAATCACTATTTGGGCCCCGGACAGGCTGAAAACGACAGCGTCCCGCCTGACAGCCAAAAATGACGATTCTGCCCCCAACGTCCGAAAATCGCTGTTCTGGCCCGAAACCGCCCGAAACTCGTGATTTTTCGGACAGCCAACCAGAAATCGCAGTTTCGGACCCAGACTGCTGAAAATCACTATTTGGGCCCCGGACTACCTGAAAACGACAGAGACCCGTCAGACAGCCGAAAATGACGATTCTGGCCCCGACGGGCAAAAATCGCTGTTCCGGCCCAGAACTTCCCGAAACTCTTGATTTTTCGGACAGCCAACCAGAAATCGCAGTTTCGGACCCAGACTGCTGAAAATCACTATTTGGGCCCCGGACAGGCTGAAAACGACAGCGTCCCGCCTGACATCCGAAAATGGCGATTCTGCCCCCGACGTCCGAAAATCGCTGTTCTGGCCCGAAACCGCCCGAAACTCGTGATTTTTCGGACAGCCATCCAGAAATCGCAGTTTCGGACCCAGACTGCTGAAAATCACTATTTGGGCCCCGGACAGCCTGAAAACGACAGCGTCCCGCCAGACAGCCGAAAATGACGATTCTGGCCCCGGCGTCCGAAAATCGCTGTTCTGGCCCGAAACCGCCCGAAACTCGTGATTTTTCGGACAGCCATCCAGAAATCGCAGTTTCGGACCCAGACTACTGAAAATCACTATTTGGGCCCCGGACTGCCTGAAAACGACAGAGACCCGTCAGACAGCCGAAAATGACGATTCTGGCCCCGGCGGGCAAAAATCGCTGTTCCGGCCCAGAACTTCCCGAAACTCTTGATTTTTCGGACAGCCAACCAGAAATCGCAGTTTCGGACCCAGACTGCTGAAAATCACTATTTGGGCCCCGGACAGGCTGAAAACGACAGCGTCCCGCCTGACATCCGAAAATGGCGATTCTGCCCCCGACGTCCGAAAATCGCTGTTCTGGCCCGAAACCGCCCGAAACTCGTGATTTTTCGGACAGCCATCCAGAAATCGCAGTTTCGGACCCAGACTGCTGAAAATCACTATTTGGGCCCCGGACTGCCTGAAAACGACAGAGACCCGTCAGACAGCCGAAAATGACGATTCTGGCCCCGGCGGGCAAAAATCGCTGTTCCGGCCCAGAACTTCCCGAAACTCTTGATTTTTCGGACAGCCAACCAGAAATCGCAGTTTCGGACCCAGACTGCTGAAAATCACTATTTGGGCCCCGGACAGGCTGAAAACGACAGCGTCCCGCCTGACATCCGAAAATGGCGATTCTGCCCCCGACGTCCGAAAATCGCTGTTCTGGCCCGAAACCGCCCGAAACTCGTGATTTTTCGGACAGCCATCCAGAAATCGCAGTTTCGGACCCAGACTGCTGAAAATCACTATTTGGGCCCCAGACAGCCTGAAAACGACAGCGTCCCGCCTGACAGCCGAAAATGACGATTCTGCCCCCGACGTCTGAAAATCGCTGTTCTGGCCCGAAACCGCCCGAAACTCGTGATTTTTCGGACAGCCATCCAGAAATCGCAGTTTCGGACCCAGACTGCTGAAAATCACTATTTGGGCCCCGGACAGGCTGAAAACGACAGCGTCCCGCCTGACAGCCAAAAATGACGATTCTGCCCCCAACGTCCGAAAATCGCTGTTCTGGCCCGAAACCGCCCGAAACTCGTGATTTTTCGGACAGCCAACCAGAAATCGCAGTTTCGGACCCAGACTGCTGAAAATCACTATTTGGGCCCCGGACTACCTGAAAACGACAGAGACCCGTCAGACAGCCGAAAATGACGATTCTGGCCCCGACGGGCAAAAATCGCTGTTCCGGCCCAGAACTTCCCGAAACTCTTGATTTTTCGGACAGCCAACCAGAAATCGCAGTTTCGGACCCAGACTGCTGAAAATCACTATTTGGGCCCCGGACAGGCTGAAAACGACAGCGTCCCGCCTGACATCCGAAAATGGCGATTCTGCCCCCGACGTCCGAAAATCGCTGTTCTGGCCCGAAACCGCCCGAAACTCGTGATTTTTCGGACAGCCATCCAGAAATCGCAGTTTCGGACCCAGACTGCTGAAAATCACTATTTGGGCCCCGGACAGCCTGAAAACGACAGCGTCCCGCCAGACAGCCGAAAATGACGATTCTGGCCCCGGCGTCCGAAAATCGCTGTTCTGGCCCGAAACCGCCCGAAACTCGTGATTTTTCGGACAGCCATCCAGAAATCGCAGTTTCGGACCCAGACTGCTGAAAATCACTATTTGGGCCCCGGACAGGCTGAAAACGACAGCGTCCCGCCTGACATCCGAAAATGGCGATTTTGCCCCCGACGTCCGAAAATCGCTGTTCTGGCCCGAAACCGCCCGAAACTCGTGATTTTTCGGACAGCCATCCAGAAATCGCAGTTTCGGACCCAGACTGCTGAAAATCACTATTTGGGCCCCAGACAGCCTGAAAACGACAGCGTCCCGCCTGACAGCCGAAAATGACGATTCTGCCCCCGACGTCCGAAAATCGCTGTTCTGGCCCGAAACCGCCCGAAACTCGTGATTTTTCGGACAGCCATCCAGAAATCGCAGTTTCGGACCCAGACTGCTGAAAATCACTATTTGGGCCCCGGACAGGCTGAAAACGACAGCGTCCCGCCTGACAGCCAAAAATGACGATTCTGCCCCCAACGTCCGAAAATCGCTGTTCTGGCCCGAAACCGCCCGAAACTCGTGATTTTTCGGACAGCCAACCAGAAATCGCAGTTTCGGACCCAGACTGCTGAAAATCACTATTTGGGCCCCGGACTGCCTGAAAACGACAGAGACCCGTCAGACAGCCGAAAATGACGATTCTGGCCCCGGCGGGCAAAAATCGCTGTTCCGGCCCAGAACTTCCCGAAACTCTTGATTTTTCGGACAGCCAACCAGAAATCGCAGTTTCGGACCCAGACTGCTGAAAATCACTATTTGGGCCCCGGACAGGCTGAAAACGACAGCGTCCCGCCTGACATCCGAAAATGGCGATTCTGCCCCCGACGTCCGAAAATCGCTGTTCTGGCCCGAAACCGCCCGAAACTCGTGATTTTTCGGACAGCCATCCAGAAATCGCAGTTTCGGACCCAGACTGCTGAAAATCACTATTTGGGCCCCGGACAGCCTGAAAACGACAGCGTCCCGCCAGACAGCCGAAAATGACGATTCTGCCCCCGACGTCCGAAAATCGCTGTTCTGGCCCGAAACCGCCCGAAACTCGTGATTTTTCGGACAGCCATCCAGAAATCGCAGTTTCGGACCCAGACTGCTGAAAATCACTATTTGGGCCCCGGACAGGCTGAAAACGACAGCGTCCCACCTGACATCCGAAAATGGCGATTCTGCCCCCGACGTCCGAAAATCGCTGTTCTGGCCCGAAACCGCCCGAAACTCGTGATTTTTCGGACAGCCATCCAGAAATCGCAGTTTCGGACCCAGACTGCTGAAAATCACTATTTGGGCCCCGGACAGGCTGAAAACGACAGCGTCCCGCCTGACAGCCAAAAATGACGATTCTGCCCCCAACGTCCGAAAATCGCTGTTCTGGCCCGAAACCGCCCGAAACTCGTGATTTTTCGGACAGCCAACCAGAAATCGCAGTTTCGGACCCAGACTGCTGAAAATCACTATTTGGGCCCCGGACAGGCTGAAAACGACAGCGTCCCGCCTGACATCCGAAAATGGCGATTCTGCCCCCGACGTCCGAAAATCGCTGTTCTGGCCCGAAACCGCCCGAAACTCGTGATTTTTCGGACAGCCATCCAGAAATCGCAGTTTCGGACCCAGACTGCTGAAAATCACTATTTGGGCCCCGGACAGCCTGAAAACGACAGCGTCCCGCCTGACAGCCGAAAATGACGATTCTGCCCCCGACGTCCGAAAATCGCTGTTCTGGCCCGAAACCGCCCGAAACTCGTGATTTTTCGGACAGCCATCCAGAAATCGCAGTTTCGGACCCAGACTGCTGAAAATCACTATTTGGGCCCCGGACAGGCTGAAAACGACAGCGTCCCGCCTGACAGCCGAAAATGACGATTCTGCCCCCAACGTCCGAAAATCGCTGTTCTGGCCCGAAACCGCCCGAAACTCGTGATTTTTCGGACAGCCAACCAGAAATCGCAGTTTCGGACCCAGACTGCTGAAAATCACTATTTGGGCCCCGGACTGCCTGAAAACGACAGAGACCCGTCAGACAGCCGAAAATGACGATTCTGGCCCCGGCGGGCAAAAATCGCTGTTCCGGCCCAGAACTTCCCGAAACTCTTGATTTTTCGGACAGCCAACCAGAAATCGCAGTTTCGGACCCAGACTGCTGAAAATCACTATTTGGGCCCCGGACAGGCTGAAAACGACAGCGTCCCGCCTGACATCCGAAAATGGCGATTCTGCCCCCGACGTCCGAAAATCGCTGTTCTGGCCCGAAACCGCCCGAAACTCGTGATTTTTCGGACAGCCATCCAGAAATCGCAGTTTCGGACCCAGACTGCTGAAAATCACTATTTGGGCCCCAGACAGCCTGAAAACGACAGCGTCCCGCCTGACAGCCGAAAATGACGATTCTGCCCCCGACGTCCGAAAATCGCTGTTCTGGCCCGAAACCGCCCGAAACTCGTGATTTTTCGGACAGCCATCCAGAAATCGCAGTTTCGGACCCAGACTGCTGAAAATCACTATTTGGGCCCCGGACAGGCTGAAAACGACAGCGTCCCGCCTGACAGCCAAAAATGACGATTCTGCCCCCAACGTCCGAAAATCGCTGTTCTGGCCCGAAACCGCCCGAAACTCGTGATTTTTCGGACAGCCAACCAGAAATCGCAGTTTCGGACCCAGACTGCTGAAAATCACTATTTGGGCCCCGGACTACCTGAAAACGACAGAGACCCGTCAGACAGCCGAAAATGACGATTCTGGCCCCGACGGGCAAAAATCGCTGTTCCGGCCCAGAACTTCCCGAAACTCTTGATTTTTCGGACAGCCAACCAGAAATCGCAGTTTCGGACCCAGACTGCTGAAAATCACTATTTGGGCCCCGGACAGGCTGAAAACGACAGCGTCCCGCCTGACATCCGAAAATGGCGATTCTGCCCCCGACGTCCGAAAATCGCTGTTCTGGCCCGAAACCGCCCGAAACTCGTGATTTTTCGGACAGCCATCCAGAAATCGCAGTTTCGGACCCAGACTGCTGAAAATCACTATTTGGGCCCCGGACAGCCTGAAAACGACAGCGTCCCGCCTGACAGCCGAAAATGACGATTCTGCCCCCGACGTCCGAAAATCGCTGTTCTGGCCCGAAACCGCCCGAAACTCGTGATTTTTCGGACAGCCATCCAGAAATCGCAGTTTCGGACCCAGACTGCTGAAAATCACTATTTGGGCCCCGGACAGGCTGAAAACGACAGCGACCCGCCTGACAGCCGAAAATGACGATTCTGCCCCCAACGTCCGAAAATCGCTGTTCTGGCCCGAAACCGCCCGAAACTCGTGATTTTTCGGACAGCCAACCAGAAATCGCAGTTTCGGACCCAGACTGCTGAAAATCACTATTTGGGCCCCGGACTGCCTGAAAACGACAGAGACCCGTCAGACAGCCGAAAATGACGATTCTGGCCCCGGCGGGCAAAAATCGCTGTTCCGGCCCAGAACTTCCCGAAACTCTTGATTTTTCGGACAGCCAACCAGAAATCGCAGTTTCGGACCCAGACTGCTGAAAATCACTATTTGGGCCCCGGACAGGCTGAAAACGACAGCGTCCCGCCTGACATCCGAAAATGGCGATTCTGCCCCCGACGTCCGAAAATCGCTGTTCTGGCCCGAAACCGCCCGAAACTCGTGATTTTTCGGACAGCCATCCAGAAATCGCAGTTTCGGACCCAGACTGCTGAAAATCACTATTTGGGCCCCGGACAGCCTGAAAACGACAGCGTCCCGCCTGACAGCCGAAAATGACGATTCTGCCCCCGACGTCCGAAAATCGCTGTTCTGGCCCGAAACCGCCCGAAACTCGTGATTTTTCGGACAGCCATCCAGAAATCGCAGTTTCGGACCCAGACTGCTGAAAATCACTATTTGGGCCCCGGACAGGCTGAAAACGACAGCGTCCCGCCTGACAGCCGAAAATGACGATTCTGCCCCCAACGTCCGAAAATCGCTGTTCTGGCCCGAAACCGCCCGAAACTCGTGATTTTTCGGACAGCCAACCAGAAATCGCAGTTTCGGACCCAGACTGCTGAAAATCACTATTTGGGCCCCGGACTGCCTGAAAACGACAGAGACCCGTCAGACAGCCGAAAATGACGATTCTGGCCCCGGCGGGCAAAAATCGCTGTTCCGGCCCAGAACTTCCCGAAACTCTTGATTTTTCGGACAGCCAACCAGAAATCGCAGTTTCGGACCCAGACTGCTGAAAATCACTATTTGGGCCCCGGACAGGCTGAAAACGACAGCGTCCCGCCTGACATCCGAAAATGGCGATTCTGCCCCCGACGTCCGAAAATCGCTGTTCTGGCCCGAAACCGCTCGAAACTCGTGATTTTTCGGACAGCCATCCAGAAATCGCAGTTTCGGACCCAGACTGCTGAAAATCACTATTTGGGCCCCGGACAGCCTGAAAACGACAGCGTCCCGCCTGACAGCCGAAAATGACGATTCTGCCCCCGACGTCCGAAAATCGCTGTTCTGGCCCGAAACCGCCCGAAACTCGTGATTTTTCGGACAGCCATCCAGAAATCGCAGTTTCGGACCCAGACTGCTGAAAATCACTATTTGGGCCCCGGACAGCCTGAAAATGACAGCGTCCCGCCTGACAGCCGAAAATGACGATTCTGCCCCCGACGTCCGAAAATCGCTGTTCTGGCCCGAAACTGCCCGAAACTCGTGATTTTTCGGACAGCCAACCAGAAATCGCAGTTTCCGACCCAGACAGCTGAAAATCACTATTTAGGCCCCGGACAGCCTGAAAATGACAGCGACCCGCCTGACAGCCGGAAATTACGATTCTGCCCCCGACGTCCGAAAATCGCTGTTCTGGCCCGAAACCGCCCGAAACTCTTGATTTTTCGGACAGCCAACCAGAAATCGCATTTTCGGACCCAGACTGCTGAAAATCACTATTTGGGCCCCGGACAGGCTGAAAACGACAGCGTCCCGCCTGACATCCGAAAATGACGATTCTGCCCCCGACGTCCGAAAATCGTTGTTCTGGCCCGAAACCGCCCGAAACTCGTGATTTTTCGGACAGCCATCCAGAAATCGCAGTTTCGGACCCAGACTGCTGAAAATCACTATTTGGGCCCCGGACAGCCTGAAAACAACAGCGTCCCGCCTGACAGCTGAAAATGACGATTCTGCCCCCGACGGGCAAAAATCGCTGTTCCGGCCCGAAACTGCCCGAAACTCGTGATTTTTCGGACAGCCAACCAGAAATCGCAGTTTCGGACCCAGACTGCTGAAAATCACTATTTGGGCCCCGGACAGGCTGAAAACGACAGCGTCCCGCCTGACAGCCGAAAATGACGATTCTGCCCCCGACGTCCGAAAATCGCTGTTCTGGCCCGAAACCGCCCGAAACTCGTGATTTTTCGGACAGCCATCCAGAAATCGCAGTTTCGGACCCAGACTGCTGAAAATCACTATTTGGGCCCCGGACAGCCTGAAAACGACAGCGACCCGCCTGACAGCCGAAAATGACGATTCTGCCCCCAACGTCTGAAAATCGCTGTTCTGGCCCGAAACTGCCCGAAACTCGTGATTTTTCGGACAGCCAACCAGAAATCGCAGTTTCCGACCCAGACTGCTGAAAATCACTATTTGGGCCCCGGACAGGCTGAAAACGACAGCGTCCCGCCTGACAGCCGAAAATGACGATTCTGCCCCCGACGTCCGAAAATCGCTGTTCCGGCCCAGAACTTCCCGAAACTCGTGATTTTTCGGACAGCCAACCAGAAATCGCAGTTTTCGATCCAGACTGCTGAAAATCACTATTTGGGCCCCGGACAGCCTGAAAATGACAGCGTCCTGCCTGACAGCCAAAAATGACGATTCTGCCCCCAACGTCCGAAAATCGCTGTTCTGGCCCGAAACCGCCCGAAACTCGTGATTTTTCGGACAGCCAACCAGAAATCGCAGTTTCGGACCCAGACTGCTGAAAATCACTATTTGGGCCCCGGACTGCCTGAAAACGACAGAGACCCGTCAGACAGCCGAAAATGACGATTCTGGCCCCGGCGGGCAAAAATCGCTGTTCCGGCCCAGAACTTCCCGAAACTCTTGATTTTTCGGACAGCCAACCAGAAATCGCAGTTTCGGACCCAGACTGCTGAAAATCACTATTTGGGCCCCGGACAGGCTGAAAACGACAGCGTCCCGCCTGACATCCGAAAATGACGATTCTGCCCCCGACGTCCGAAAATCGCTGTTCTGGCCCGAAACCGCCCGAAACTCGTGATTTTTCGGACAGCCAACCAGAAATCGCAGTTTCCGATCCAGACTGCTGAAAATCACTATTTGGGCCCCGGACAGCCTGAAAATGACAGCGACCCGCCTGACAGCCAAAAATGACGATTCTGCCCCCAACGTCCGAAAATCGCTGTTCTGGCCCGAAACCGCCCGAAACTCGTGATTTTTCGGACAGCCAACCAGAAATCGCAGTTTCGGACCCAGACTGCTGAAAATCACTATTTGGGCCCCGGACTGCCTGAAAACAACAGAGACCCGTCAGACAGCCGAAAATGACGATTCTGGCCCCGGCGGGCAAAAATCGCTGTTCCGGCCCAGAACTTCCCGAAACTCCTGATTTTTCGGACAGCCAACCAGAAATCGCAGTTTCGGACCCAGACTGCTGAAAATCACTATTTGGGCCCCGGACAGGCTGAAAACGACAGCGTCCCGCCTGACATCCGAAAATGACGATTCTGCCCCCGACGTCCGAAAATCGCTGTTCTGGCCCGAAACCGCCCGAAACTCGTGATTTTTCGGACAGCCATCCAGAAATCGCAGTTTCGGACCCAGACTGCTGAAAATCACTATTTGGGCCCCGGACAGCCTGAAAACGACAGCGTCCCGCCTGACAGCCGAAAATGACGATTCTGCCCCCGACGTCCGAAAATCGCTGTTCTGGCCCGAAACCGCCCGAAACTCGTGATTTTTCGGACAGCCATCCAGAAATCGCAGTTTCGGACCCAGACTGCTGAAAATCACTATTTGGGCCCCGGACAGCCTGAAAACGACAGCGACCCGCCTGACAGCCGAAAATGACGATTCTGCCCCCAACGTCTGAAAATCGCTGTTCTGGCCCGAAACTGCCCGAAACTCGTGATTTTTCGGACAGCCAACCAGAAATCGCAGTTTCCGACCCAGACTGCTGAAAATCACTATTTGGGCCCCGGACAGGCTGAAAACGACAGCGTCCCGCCTGACAGCCGAAAATGACGATTCTGCCCCCGACGTCCGAAAATCGCTGTTCCGGCCCAGAACTTCCCGAAACTCGTGATTTTTCGGACAGCCAACCAGAAATCGCAGTTTTCGATCCAGACTGCTGAAAATCACTATTTGGGCCCCGGACAGCCTGAAAATGACAGCGTCCCGCCTGACAGCCAAAAATGACGATTCTGCCCCCAACGTCCGAAAATCGCTGTTCTGGCCCGAAACCGCCCGAAACTCGTGATTTTTCGGACAGCCAACCAGAAATCGCAGTTTCGGACCCAGACTGCTGAAAATCACTATTTGGGCCCCGGACTGCCTGAAAACGACAGAGACCCGTCAGACAGCCGAAAATGACGATTCTGGCCCCGGCGGGCAAAAATCGCTGTTCCGGCCCAGAACTTCCCGAAACTCTTGATTTTTCGGACAGCCAACCAGAAATCGCAGTTTCGGACCCAGACTGCTGAAAATCACTATTTGGGCCCCGGACAGGCTGAAAACGACAGCGTCCCGCCTGACATCCGAAAATGACGATTCTGCCCCCGACGTCCGAAAATCGCTGTTCTGGCCCGAAACCGCCCGAAACTCGTGATTTTTCGGACAGCCAACCAGAAATCGCAGTTTCCGATCCAGACTGCTGAAAATCACTATTTGGGCCCCGGACAGCCTGAAAATGACAGCGACCCGCCTGACAGCCAAAAATGACGATTCTGCCCCCAACGTCCGAAAATCGCTGTTCTGGCCCGAAACCGCCCGAAACTCGTGATTTTTCGGACAGCCAACCAGAAATCGCAGTTTCGGACCCAGACTGCTGAAAATCACTATTTGGGCCCCGGACTGCCTGAAAACAACAGAGACCCGTCAGACAGCCGAAAATGACGATTCTGGCCCCGGCGGGCAAAAATCGCTGTTCCGGCCCAGAACTTCCCGAAACTCCTGATTTTTCGGACAGCCAACCAGAAATCGCAGTTTCGGACCCAGACTGCTGAAAATCACTATTTGGGCCCCGGACAGGCTGAAAACGACAGCGTCCCGCCTGACATCCGAAAATGACGATTCTGCCCCCGACGTCCGAAAATCGCTGTTCTGGCCCGAAACCGCCCGAAACTCGTGATTTTTCGGACAGCCATCCAGAAATCGCAGTTTCGGACCCAGACTGCTGAAAATCACTATTTGGGCCCCGGACAGCCTGAAAACGACAGCGTCCCGCCTGACAGCCGAAAATGACGATTCTGCCCCCGACGTCCGAAAATCGCTGTTCTGGCCCGAAACCGCCCGAAACTCGTGATTTTTCGGACAGCCATCCAGAAATCGCAGTTTCGGACCCAGACTGCTGAAAATCACTATTTGGGCCCCGGACAGCCTGAAAACGACAGCGACCCGCCTGACAGCCGAAAATGACGATTCTGCCCCCAACGTCTGAAAATCGCTGTTCTGGCCCGAAACTGCCCGAAACTCGTGATTTTTCGGACAGCCAACCAGAAATCGCAGTTTCCGACCCAGACTGCTGAAAATCACTATTTGGGCCCCGGACAGGCTGAAAACGACAGCGTCCCGCCTGACAGCCGAAAATGACGATTCTGCCCCCGACGTCCGAAAATCGCTGTTCCGGCCCAGAACTTCCCGAAACTCGTGATTTTTCGGACAGCCAACCAGAAATCGCAGTTTTCGATCCAGACTGCTGAAAATCACTATTTGGGCCCCGGACAGCCTGAAAATGACAGCGTCCCGCCTGACAGCCAAAAATGACGATTCTGCCCCCAACGTCCGAAAATCGCTGTTCTGGCCCGAAACCGCCCGAAACTCGTGATTTTTCGGACAGCCAACCAGAAATCGCAGTTTCGGACCCAGACTGCTGAAAATCACTATTTGGGCCCCGGACTGCCTGAAAACGACAGAGACCCGTCAGACAGCCGAAAATGACGATTCTGGCCCCGGCGGGCAAAAATCGCTGTTCCGGCCCAGAACTTCCCGAAACTCTTGATTTTTCGGACAGCCAACCAGAAATCGCAGTTTCGGACCCAGACTGCTGAAAATCACTATTTGGGCCCCGGACAGGCTGAAAACGACAGCGTCCCGCCTGACATCCGAAAATGACGATTCTGCCCCCGACGTCCGAAAATCGCTGTTCTGGCCCGAAACCGCCCGAAACTCGTGATTTTTCGGACAGCCAACCAGAAATCGCAGTTTCCGATCCAGACTGCTGAAAATCACTATTTGGGCCCCGGACAGCCTGAAAATGACAGCGACCCGCCTGACAGCCAAAAATGACGATTCTGCCCCCAACGTCCGAAAATCGCTGTTCTGGCCCGAAACCGCCCGAAACTCGTGATTTTTCGGACAGCCAACCAGAAATCGCAGTTTCGGACCCAGACTGCTGAAAATCACTATTTGGGCCCCGGACTGCCTGAAAACAACAGAGACCCGTCAGACAGCCGAAAATGACGATTCTGGCCCCGGCGGGCAAAAATCGCTGTTCCGGCCCAGAACTTCCCGAAACTCCTGATTTTTCGGACAGCCAACCAGAAATCGCAGTTTCGGACCCAGACTGCTGAAAATCACTATTTGGGCCCCGGACAGGCTGAAAACGACAGCGTCCCGCCTGACATCCGAAAATGACGATTCTGCCCCCGACGTCCGAAAATCGCTGTTCTGGCCCGAAACCGCCCGAAACTCGTGATTTTTCGGACAGCCATCCAGAAATCGCAGTTTCGGACCCAGACTGCTGAAAATCACTATTTGGGCCCCGGACAGCCTGAAAACGACAGCGTCCCGCCTGACAGCCGAAAATGACGATTCTGCCCACGACGTCTGAAAATCGCTGTTCTGGCCCGAAACTGCCCGAAACTCGTGATTTTTCGGACAGCCAACCAGAAATCGCAGTTTCCGACCCAGACTGCTGAAAATCACTATTTGGGCCCCGGACAGGCTGAAAACGACAGCGTCCCGCCTGACAGCCGAAAATGACGATTCTGCCCCCGACGTCCGAAAATCGCTGTTCTGGCCCGAAACTGCCCGAAACTCGTGATTTTTCGGACAGCCAACCAGAAATCGCAGTTTCCGATCCAGACTGCTGAAAATCACTATTTGGGCCCCGGACAGCCTGAAAATGACAGCGACCCGCCTGACAGCCAAAAATGACGATTCTGCCCCCAACGTCCGAAAATCGCTGTTCTGGCCCGAAACCGCCCGAAACTCGTGATTTTTCGGACAGCCAACCAGAAATCGCAGTTTCGGACCCAGACTGCTGAAAATCACTATTTGGGCCCCGGACTGCCTGAAAACGACAGAGACCCGTCAGACAGCCGAAAATGACGATTCTGGCCCCGGCGGGCAAAAATCGCTGTTCCGGCCCAGAACTTCCCGAAACTCTTGATTTTTCGGACAGCCAACCAGAAATCGCAGTTTCGGACCCAGACTGCTGAAAATCACTATTTGGGCCCCGGACAGGCTGAAAACGACAGCGTCCCGCCTGACATCCGAAAATGACGATTCTGCCCCCGACGTCCGAAAATCGCTGTTCTGGCCCGAAACTGCCCGAAACTCGTGATTTTTCGGACAGCCAACCAGAAATCGCAGTTTCCGATCCAGACTGCTGAAAATCACTATTTGGGCCCCGGACAGCCTGAAAATGACAGCGACCCGCCTGACAGCCAAAAATGACGATTCTGCCCCCAACGTCCGAAAATCGCTGTTCTGGCCCGAAACCGCCCGAAACTCGTGATTTTTCGGACAGCCAACCAGAAATCGCAGTTTCGGACCCAGACTGCTGAAAATCACTATTTGGGCCCCGGACAGCCTGAAAACGACAGCGACCCGGCGGACAGCCGAAAATGACGATTCTGCCCCCGACGTCTGAAAATCGCTGTTCTGGCCCGAAACCGCCCGAAACTCGTGATTTTTCGGACAGCCATCCAGAAATCGCAGTTTCGGACCCAGACTGCTGAAAATCACTATTTGGGCCCCGGACAGGCTGAAAAC
Organism: Delonix regia; assembly: GCA_037074485.1. Lineage (NCBI taxonomy): Eukaryota > Viridiplantae > Streptophyta > Magnoliopsida > Fabales > Fabaceae > Delonix > Delonix regia. Next base: position 45,804,894 of record CM073450.1, on the reverse strand, counting down.
GACAGCGTCCCGCCTGACAGCCGAAAATGACGATTCTGCCCCCGACGTCCGAAAATCGCTGTTCTGGCCCGAAACTGCCCGAAACTCGTGATTTTTCGGACAGCCAACCAGAAATCGCAGTTTCCGACCCAGACTGCTGAAAATCACTATTTGGGCCCCGGACTGCCTGAAAACGACAGAGACCCGTCAGACAGCCGAAAATGACGATTCTGGCCCCGGCGGGCAAAAATCGCTGTTCCGGCCCAGAACTTCCCGAAACTCTTGATTTTTCGGACAGCCAACCAGAAATCGCAGTTTCGGACCCAGACTGCTGAAAATCACTATTTGGGCCCCGGACAGGCTGAAAACGACAGCGTCCCGCCTGACATCCGAAAATGACGATTCTGCCCCCGACGTCCGAAAATCGCTGTTCTGGCCCGAAACCGCCCGAAACTCGTGATTTTTCGGACAGCCATCCAGAAATCGCAGTTTCGGACCCAGACTGCTGAAAATCACTATTTGGGCCCCGGACAGGCTGAAAACGACAGCGTCCCGCCTGACATCCGAAAATGACGATTCTGCCTCCGACGTCCGAAAATCGCTGTTCTGGCCCGAAACTGCCCGAAACTCGTGATTTTTCGGACAGCCAACCAGAAATCGCAGTTTCGGACCCAGACTGCTGAAAATCACTATTTGGGCCCCGGACAGCCTGAAAACGACAGCGACCCGGCTGACAGCCGAAAATGGCGATTCTGCCCCCAACGTCCGAAAATCGCTGTTCTGGCCCGAAACCGCCCGAAACTCGTGATTTTTCGGACAGCCAACCAGAAATCGCAGTTTCGGACCCAGACTGCTGAAAATCACTATTTGGGCCCCGGACTGCCTGAAAACGACAGAGACCCGTCAGACAGCCGAAAATGACGATTCTGGCCCCGGCGGGCAAAAATCGCTGTTCCGGCCCAGAACTTCCCGAAACTCTTGATTTTTCGGACAGCCAACCAGAAATCGCAGTTTCGGACCCAGACTGCTGAAAATCACTATTTGGGCCCCGGACAGGCTGAAAACGACAGCGTCCCGCCTGACATCCGAAAATGACGATTCTGCCCCCGACGTCCGAAAATCGCTGTTCTGGCCCGAAACTGCCCGAAACTCGTGATTTTTCGGACAGCCAACCAGAAATCGCAGTTTCGGACCCAGACTGCTGAAAATCACTATTTGGGCCCCGGACAGCCTGAAAACGACAGCGACCCGGCGGACAGCCGAAAATGACGATTCTGCCCCCGACGTCTGAAAATCGCTGTTCTGGCCCGAAACCGCCCGAAACTCGTGATTTTTCGGACAGCCATCCAGAAATCGCAGTTTCGGACCCAGACTGCTGAAAATCACAATTTGGGCCCCGGACAGGCTGAAAACGACAGCGTCCCGCCTGACAGCCGAAAATGACGATTCTGCCCCCGACGTCCGAAAATCGCTGTTCTGGCCCGAAACTGCCCGAAACTCGTGATTTTTCGGACAGCCAACCAGAAATCGCAGTTTCCGATCCAGACTGCTGAAAATCACTATTTGGGCCCCGGACAGCCTGAAAATGACAGCGACCCGCCTGACAGCCAAAAATGACGATTCTGCCCCCAACGTCCGAAAATCGCTGTTCTGGCCCGAAACCGCCCGAAACTCGTGATTTTTCTGACAGCCAACCAGAAATCGCAGTTTCGGACCCAGACTGCTGAAAATCACTATTTGGGCCCCGGACTGCCTGAAAACGACAGAGACCCGTCAGACAGCCGAAAATGACGATTCTGGCCACGGCGGGCAAAAATCGCTGTTCCGGCCCAGAACTTCCCGAAACTCTTGATTTTTCGGACAGCCAACCAGAAATCGCAGTTTCGGACCCAGACTGCTGAAAATCACTATTTGGGCCCCGGACAGGCTGAAAACGACAGCGTCCCGCCTGACATCCGAAAATGACGATTCTGCCCCCGACGTCCGAAAATCGCTGTTCTGGCCCGAAACTGCCCGAAACTCGTGATTTTTCGGACAGCCAACCAGAAATCGCAGTTTCGGACCCAGACTGCTGAAAATCACTATTTGGGCCCCGGACAGCCTGAAAACGACAGCGACCCGGCGGACAGCCGAAAATGACGATTCTGCCCCCGACGTCTGAAAATCGCTGTTCTGGCCCGAAACCGCCCGAAACTCGTGATTTTTCGGACAGCCATCCAGAAATCGCAGTTTCGGACCCAGACTGCTGAAAATCACAATTTGGGCCCCGGACAGGCTGAAAACGACAGCGTCCCGCCTGACAGCCGAAAATGACGATTCTGCCCCCGACGTCTGAAAATCGCTGTTCTGGCCCGAAACTGCCCGAAACTCGTGATTTTTCGGACAGCCAACCAGAAATCGCAGTTTCCGATCCAGACTGCTGAAAATCACTATTTGGGCCCCGGACAGCCTGAAAATGACAGCGACCCGCCTGACAGCCAAAAATGACGATTCTGCCCCCAACGTCCGAAAATCGCTGTTCTGGCCCGAAACCGCCCGAAACTCGTGATTTTTCGGACAGCCAACCAGAAATCGCAGTTTCGGACCCAGACTGCTGAAAATCACTATTTGGGCCCCGGACTGCCTGAAAACGACAGAGACCCGTCAGACAGCCGAAAATGACGATTCTGGCCCCGGCGGGCAAAAATCGCTGTTCCGGCCCAGAACTTCCCGAAGCTCTTGATTTTTCGGACAGCCAACCAGAAATCGCAGTTTCGGACCCAGACTGCTGAAAATCACTATTTGGGCCCCGGACAGGCTGAAAATGACAGCGTCCCGCCTGACATCCGAAAATGACGATTCTGCCCCCGACGTCCGAAAATCGCTGTTCTGGCCCGAAACCGCCCGAAACTCGTGATTTTTCGGACAGCCATCCAGAAATCGCAGTTTCGGACCCAGACTGCTGAAAATCACTATTTGGGCCCCGGACAGGCTGAAAACGACAGCGTCCCGCCTGACAGCCGAAAATGACGATTCTGCCCCCGACGTCCGAAAATCGCTGTTCTGGCCCGAAACTGCCCGAAACTCGTGATTTTTCGGACAGCCATCCAGAAATCGCAGTTTCGGACCCAGACAGCTGAAAATCACAATTTGGGCCCCGGACAGGCTGAAAACGACAGCGTCCCGCCTGACAGCCGAAAATGACGATTCTGCCCCCGACGTCCGAAAATCGCTGTTCTGGCCCGAAACTGCCCGAAACTCGTGATTTTTCGGACAGCCAACCAGAAATCGCAGTTTCCGATCCAGACTGCTGAAAATCACTATTTGGGCCCCGGACAGCCTGAAAATGACAGCGACCCGCCTGACAGCCAAAAATGACGATTCTGCCCCCAACGTCCGAAAATCGCTGTTCTGGCCCGAAACCGCCCGAAACTCGTGATTTTTCTGACAGCCAACCAGAAATCGCAGTTTCGGACCCAGACTGCTGAAAATCACTATTTGGGCCCCGGACTGCCTGAAAACGACAGAGACCCGTCAGACAGCCGAAAATGACGATTCTGGCCCCGGCGGGCAAAAATCGCTGTTCCGGCCCAGAACTTCCCGAAACTCTTGATTTTTCGGACAGCCAACCAGAAATCGCAGTTTCGGACCCAGACTGCTGAAAATCACTATTTGGCCCCCGGACAGCCTGAAAACGACAGCGTCCCGCCTGACAGCCGAAAATGACGATTCAGCCCCCGACGTCCGAAAATCGCTGTTTTGGCCCGAAACCGCCCGAAACTCGTGATTTTCGGACAGCCAACCAGAAATCGCAGTTTCGGACCCAGACTGCTGAAAATCACTATTTGGGCCCCGGACAGCCTGAAAACGACAGCGTCCCGCCTGACAGCCGAAAATGACGATTCTGCCCCCGACGTCCGAAAATCGCTGTTCTGGCCCGAAACTGGCCGAAACTTGTGATTTTTCGGACAGCCAACCAGAAATCGCAGTTTCCGACCCAGACTGCTGAAAATCACTTTTTGGGCCCCAGACAGGCTGAAAACGACAGCGACCCGCCTGACAGCCGAAAATGACGATTCTGCCCCCGACGTCCGAAAATCGCTGTTCTGGCCCGAAACCGCCCGAAACTCGTGATTTTCGGACAGCCAACCAGAAATCGCAGTTTCGGACCCAGACTGCTGAAAATCACTATTTGGGCCCCGGACTGCCTGAAAACGAAAGCGTCCCGCCTGACAGCCGAAAATGACGATTCTGCCCCCGACGTCCGAAAATCGCTGTTCTGGCCCGAAACTGGCCGAAACTTGTGATTTTTCGGACAGCCAACCAGAAATCGCAGTTTCCGACCCAGACTGCAGAAAATCACTTTTTGGGCCCCAGACAGGCTGAAAACGACAGCGACCCGCCTGACAGCCGAAAATGACGATTCTGCCCCCGACGTCCGAAAATCGCTGTTCTGGCCCGAAACCGCCCGAAACTCGTGATTTTTCGGACAGCCAACCAGAAATCGCAGTTTCCGACCCAGACTGCTGAAAATCACTATTTGGGCCCCGGACAGGCTGAAAACGACAGCGTCCCGCCTGACAGCCGAAAATGACGATTCAGCCCCCGACGTCCGAAAATCGCTGTTTTGGCCCGAAACCGCCCGAAACTCGTGATTTTCGGACAGCCAACCAGAAATCGCAGTTTCGGACCCAGACTGCTGAAAATCACTATTTGGGCCCCGGACTGCCTGAAAACGACAGAGACCCGTCAGACAGCCGAAAATGACGATTCTGGCCCCGGCGGGCAAAAATCGCTGTTCCGGCCCAGAACTTCCTGAAACTCTTGATTTTTCGGACAGCCAACCAGAAATCGCAGTTTCGGACCCAGACTGCTGAAAATCACTATTTGGGCCCCGGACAGCCTGAAAACGACAGCGTCCCGCCTGACAGCCGAAAATGACGATTCAGCCCCCGACGTCCGAAAATCGCTGTTTTGGCCCGAAACCGCCCGAAACTCGTGATTTTTTGGACAGCCAACCAGAAATCGCAGTTTCGGACCCAGACTGCTGAAAATCACTATTTGGGCCCCGGACAGGCTGAAAACGACAGCGTCCCGCCTGACAGCCGAAAATGACGATTCTGCCCCTGACGTCCGAAAATCGCTGTTCTGGCCCGAAACTGCCCGAAACTTGTGATTTTTCGGACAGCCAACCAGAAATCGCAGTTTCCGACCCAGACTGCTGAAAATCACTTTTTGGGCCCCAGACAGGCAGAAAACGACAGCGACCCGCCTGACAGCCGAAAATGACGATTCTGCCCCCGACGTCCGAAAAACGCTGTTCTGGCCCGAAACTGCCCGAAACTCGTGATTTTTCGGACAGCCAACCAGAAATCGCAGTTTTGGTCCCAGACTGCTGAAAATCACTATTTGGGACCCGGACAGCTTGAAATCCAAATCGGCCCATCGGACAGCCCAAAACGGCGATTCTGCCCCCGATCGACGAAAATCGCTGTTCTGGCTCAGAACTGCCCGAAACTCGGGATTTAATGACAGCCCTGCCAGAAATCGCAGTTTCGGACCCAGACTACTGAAAATCACTATTTGGGTCCCGGACAGCCTGAAATCGACACCGGCCCGTCGAACAGCCAAAAATGACGATTCTGCCCCCGGTCGACGAAAGTCACTGTTCTGGCCCTGGACTGCCCGAAACTCGTCATTTTTTATAGCCCCGCCAGATATCGCAGTTTCGGACCCAGACTGCTGAAAATCAGTATTTGGGTCCCGGACAGCCTGAAATCCACACCGGCCCGCCGGGCAGCCCGAAACGACGATTCTGCCCCCGATCGACGAAAATCACTGTTCTGGCCCAGAACTGCCCGAAACTCGGGTTTTTTTGACAGCCCCGCTAGAAATCGCAGTTTCGGACCCATACTGCTGAAAATCACTATTTGGGTCCTGGGCAGCCTGAAATCGACCCCGGCCCGTCGAACAGCCAAAAATGACGATTCTGCCCCCGGTCGACGAATATCACTGTTCTGGCCCAGGACTGCCCGGAACTCGTCATTTTTGACAGCCCCGCCAGATATCGCAGTTTCGGAGCCAGACTGCTGAAAATCAGTATTTGGGTCCCGGACAGCCTGAAATCCACACCGGCCCGTCGGGCAGCCCGAAACGACGATTCTGCCCCCGATCGACGAAAATCACTGTTCTGGCCCAGAACTGCCCGAAACTCGGGTTTTTTTGACAGCCCCGCCAGAAATCGCAGTTTCGGACCCAGACAGCTGAAAATCACTATTTGGGTCCTGGGCAGCCTGAAATCGACACCGGCCCGTCGAACAGCCAAAAATGACGATTCTGCCCCCGGTCGACGAAAATCACTGTTCTGGCCCAGGACTGCCCGAAACTCGTCATTTTTGACAGCCCCGCCAGAAATCGCAGTTTCGGACCCAGACTGCTGAAAATCAGTATTTGGGTCCCGGACAGCCTGAAATCCACACCGGCCCGTCGGGCAGCCCGAAACGACGATTCTGCCCCCGATCGACGAAAATCACTGTTCTGGCCCAGAACTGCCCGAAACTCGGGTTTTTTTGACAGCCCCGCCAGAAATCGCAGTTTCGGACCCAGACAGCTGAAAATCACTATTTGGGTCCTGGGCAGCCTGAAATCGACACCGGCCCGTCGAACAGCCAAAAATGACGATTCTGCCCCCGGTCGACGAAAATCACTGTTCTGGCCCAGGACTGCCCGGAACTCGTCATTTTTGACAGCCCCGCCAGATATCGTAGTTTCGGACCCAGACTGATGGAAATCAGTATTTGGGTCCCGGACAGCCTGAAATCCACACCGGCCCGTCGGGCAGCCCGAAACGACAATTCTGCCCCCGGTCGACGAAAATCACTGTTCTGGCCCAGAACTGCCCGAAACTCGGGTTTTTTTGACAGCCCCGCCAGAAATCGCAGTTTCGGACCCAGACAGCTGAAAATCACTATTTGGGTCCTGGGCAGCCTGAAATCGACACCGGCCCGTCGAACAGCCAAAAATGACGATTCTGCCCCCGGTCGACGAAAGTCACTGTTCTGGCCCAGGACTGCCCGAAACTCGTCATTTTTTATAGCCCCGCCAGATATCGCAGTTTCGGACCCAGACTGCTGAAAATCAGTATTTGGGTCCCGGACAGCCTGAAATCCACCCCGGCCCGTCGGGCAGCCCGAAACGACGATTCTGCCCCCGATCGACGAAAATCACTGTTCTGGCCCAGAACTGCCCGAAACTCGGGTTTTTTTGACAGCCCCGCTAGAAATCGCAGTTTCGGACCCATACTGCTGAAAATCACTATTTGGGTCCTGGGCAGCCTGAAATCGACCCCGGCCCGTCGAACAGCCAAAAATGACGATTCTGCCCCCGGTCGACGAATATCACTGTTCTGGCCCAGGACTGCCCGGAACTCGTCATTTTTGACAGCCCCGCCAGATATCGCAGTTTCGGAGCCAGACTGCTGAAAATCAGTATTTGGGTCCCGGACAGCCTGAAATCCACACCGGCCCGTCGGGCAGCCCGAAACGACGATTCTGCCCCCGATCGACGAAAATCACTGTTCTGGCCCAGAACTGCCCGAAACTCGGGTTTTTTTGACAGCCCCGCCAGAAATCGCAGTTTCGGACCCAGACAGCTGAAAATCACTATTTGGGTCCTGGGCAGCCTGAAATCGACACCGGCCCGTCGAACAGCCAAAAATGACGATTCTGCCCCCGGTCGACGAAAATCACTGTTCTGGCCCAGGACTGCCCGAAACTCGTCATTTTTGACAGCCCCGCCAGAAATCGCAGTTTCGGACCCAGACTGCTGAAAATCAGTATTTGGGTCCCGGACAGCCTGAAATCCACACCGGCCCGTCGGGCAGCCCGAAACGACGATTCTGCCCCCGATCGACGAAAATCACTGTTCTGGCCCAGAACTGCCCGAAACTCGGGTTTTTTTGACAGCCCCGCCAGAAATCGCAGTTTCGGACCCAGACAGCTGAAAATCACTATTTGGGTCCTGGGCAGCCTGAAATCGACACCGGCCCGTCGAACAGCCAAAAATGACGATTCTGCCCCCGGTCGACGAAAATCACTGTTCTGGCCCAGGACTGCCCGGAACTCGTCATTTTTGACAGCCCCGCCAGATATCGTAGTTTCGGACCCAGACTGATGGAAATCAGTATTTGGGTCCCGGACAGCCTGAAATCCACACCGGCCCGTCGGGCAGCCCGAAACGACAATTCTGCCCCCGGTCGACGAAAATCACTGTTCTGGCCCAGAACTGCCCGAAACTCGGGTTTTTTTGACAGCCCCGCCAGAAATCGCAGTTTCGGACCCAGACAGCTGAAAATCACTATTTGGGTCCTGGGCAGCCTGAAATCGACACCGGCCCGTCGAACAGCCAAAAATGACGATTCTGCCCCCGGTCGACGAAAGTCACTGTTCTGGCCCAGGACTGCCCGAAACTCGTCATTTTTTATAGCCCCGCCAGATATCGCAGTTTCGGACCCAGACTGCTGAAAATCAGTATTTGGGTCCCGGACAGCCTGAAATCCACCCCGGCCCGTCGGGCAGCCCGAAACGACGATTCTGCCCCCGATCGACGAAAATCACTGTTCTGGCCCAGAACTGCCCGAAACTCGGGTTTTTTTGACAGCCCCGCCAGAAATCGCAGTTTCGGACCCATACTGCTGAAAATCACTATTTGGGTCCTGGGCAGCCTGAAATCGACCCCGGCCCGTCGAACAGCCAAAAATGACGATTCTGCCCCCGGTCGACGAATATCACTGTTCTGGCCCAGGACTGCCCGGAACTCGTCATTTTTGACAGCCCCGCCAGATATCGCAGTTTCGGACTCAGACTGCTGAAAATCAGTATTTGGGTCCCGAACAGCCTGAAATCCACACCGGCCCGTCGGGCAGCCCGAAACGACGATTCTGCCCCCGATCGACGAAAATCACTGTTCTGGCCCAGAACTGCCCGAAACTCGGGTTTTTTTGACAGCCCCGCCAGAAATCGCAGTTTCAGACCCAGACAGCTGAAAATCACTATTTGGGTCCTGGGCAGCCTGAAATCGACACCGGCCCGTCGAACAGCCAAAAATGACGATTCTGCCCCCGGTTGACGAAAGTCACTGTTCTGGCCCAGGACTGCCCGAAACTCGTCATTTTTTATAGCCCCGCCAGATATCGCAGTTTCGGACCCAGACTGCTGAAAATCAGTATTTGGGTCCCGGACAGCCTGAAATCCACCCCGGCCCGTCGGGCAGCCCGAAACGACGATTCTGCCCCCGATCGACGAAAATCACTGTTCTGGCCCAGAACTGCCCGAAACTCGGGTTTTTTTTGACAGCCCCGCCAGAAATCGCAGTTTCAGACCCAGACAGCTGAAAATCACTATTTGGGTCCTGGGCAGCCTGAAATCGACACCGGCCCGTCGAACAGCCAAAAATGACGATTCTGCCCCCGGTCGACGAATATCACTGTTCTGGCCCAGGACTGCCCAGAACTCGTCATTTTTGACAGCCCCGCCAGATATCGCAGTTTCGGACTCAGACTGCTGAAAATCAGTATTTGGGTCCCGAACAGCCTGAAATCCACACCGGCCCGTCGGGCAGCCCGAAACGACGATTCTGCCCCCGATCGACGAAAATCACTGTTCTGGCCCAGAACTGCCCGAAACTCGGGTTTTTTTGACAGCCCCGCCAGAAATCGCAGTTTCGGACCCAGACAGCTGAAAATCACTATTTGGGTCCTGGGCAGCCTGAAATCGACACCGGCCCGTCGAACAGCCAAAAATGACGATTCTGCCCCCGGTCGACGAATATCACTGTTCTGGCCCAGGACTGCCCAGAACTCGTCATTTTTGACAGCCCCGCCAGATATCGCAGTTTCGGACTCAGACTGCTGAAAATCAGTATTTGGGTCCCGAACAGCCTGAAATCCACACCGGCCCGTCGGGCAGCCCGAAACGACGATTCTGCCCCCGATCGACGAAAATCACTGTTCTGGCCCAGAACTGCCCGAAACTCGGGTTTTTTTGACAGCCCCGCCAGAAATCGCAGTTTCGGACCCAGACAGCTGAAAATCACTATTTGGGTCCTGGGCAGCTTGAAATCGACACCGGCCCGTCGAACAGCCAAAAATGACGATTCTGCCCCCGGTCGACGAAAATCATTGTTCTGGCCCAGGACTGCCGGAACTCGTCATTTTTGACAGCCCCGCCAGATATCGCAGTTTCGGACCCAGACTGATGAAAATCAGTATTTGGGTCCCAGACAGCCTGAAATCCACACCGGCCCGTCGGGCAGCCCGAAACGACGATTCTGCCCCCGATCGACGAAAATCACTGTTCTGGCCCAGAACTGCCCGAAACTCGGGTTTTTTTGACAGCCCCGCCAGAAATCGCAGTTTCGGACCCAGACAGCTGAAAATCACTATTTGGGTCCTGGGCAGCCTGAAATCGACACCGGCCCGTCGAACAGCCAAAAATGACGATTCTGCCCCCGGTCGACGAAAATCACTGTTCTGGCCCAGGACTGCCCGGAACTCGTCATTTTTTATAGCCCCGCCAGATATCGCAGTTTCGGGCCCAGACTGCTGAAAATCAGTATTTGGGTCCCGGACAGCCTGAAATCCACACCGGCCCGTCGGGCAGCCCGAAACGACGATTCTGCCCCCGATCGACGAAAATCACTGTTCTGGCCCAGAACTGCCCGAAACTCGGGTTTTTTTGACAGCCCCGCCAGAAATCGCAGTTTCAGACCCAGACAGCTGAAAATCACTATTTGGGTCCTGGGCAGCCTGAAATCGACACCGGCCCGTCGAACAGCCAAAAATGACGATTCTGCCCCCGGTCGACGAAAGTCACTGTTCTGGCCCAGGACTGCCCGAAACTCGTCATTTTTTATAGCCCCGCCAGATATCGCAGTTTCGGACTCAGACTGCTGAAAATCAGTATTTGGGTCCCGAACAGCCTGAAATCCACACCGGCCCGTCGGGCAGCCCGAAACGACGATTCTGCCCCCGATCGACGAAAATCACTGTTCTGGCCCAGAACTGCCCGAAACTCGGGTTTTTTTGACAGCCCCGCCAGAAATTGCAGTTTCGGACCCAGACAGCTAAAAATCACTATTTGGGTCCTGGGCAGCTTGAAATCGACACCGGCCCGTCGAACAGCCAAAAATGACGATTCTGCCCCCGGTCGACGAAAATCATTGTTCTGGCCCAGGACTGCCGGAACTCGTCATTTTTGACAGCCCCGCCAGATATCGCAGTTTCGGACCCAGACTGATGAAAATCAGTATTTGGGTCCCAGACAGCCTGAAATCCACACCGGCCCGTCGGGCAGCCCGAAACGACGATTCTGCCCCCGATCGACGAAAATCACTGTTCTGGCCCAGAACTGCCCGAAACTCGGGTTTTTTTGACAGCCCCGCCAGAAATCGCAGTTTCAGACCCAGACAGCTGAAAATCACTATTTGGGTCCTGGGCAGCCTGAAATCGACACCGGCCCGTCGAACAGCCAAAAATGACGATTCTGCCCCCGGTCGACGAAAGTCACTGTTCTGGCCCAGGACTGCCCGAAACTCGTCATTTTTTATAGCCCCGCCAGATATCGCAGTTTCGGACTCAGACTGCTGAAAATCAGTATTTGGGTCCCGAACAGCCTGAAATCCACACCGGCCCGTCGGGCAGCCCGAAACGACGATTCTGCCCCCGATCGACGAAAATCACTGTTCTGGCCCAGAACTGCCCGAAACTCGGGTTTTTTTGACAGCCCCGCCAGAAATTGCAGTTTCGGACCCAGACAGCTAAAAATCACTATTTGGGTCCTGGGCAGCTTGAAATCGACACCGGCCCGTCGAACAGCCAAAAATGACGATTCTGCCCCCGGTCGACGAAAATCATTGTTCTGGCCCAGGACTGCCGGAACTCGTCATTTTTGACAGCCCCGCCAGATATCGCAGTTTCGGACCCAGACTGATGAAAATCAGTATTTGGGTCCCAGACAGCCTGAAATCCACACCGGCCCGTCGGGCAGCCCGAAACGACGATTCTGCCCCCGATCGACGAAAATCACTGTTCTGGCCCAGAACTGCCCGAAACTCGGGTTTTTTTGACAGCCCCGCCAGAAATCGCAGTTTCGGACCCAGACAGCTGAAAATCACTATTTGGGTCCTGGGCAGCCTGAAATCGACACCGGCCCGTCGAACAGCCAAAAATGACGATTCTGCCCCCGGTCGACGAAAATCACTGTTCTGGCCCCGGATTGCCCGGAACTCGTCATTTTTAACAGCCCCGCCAGAAATCGCAGTTTCGGACCCTGACTGCTGAAAATCAGTATTTGGGTCGCGAACATCCTGAAATCCACACTGGCCCGTCGGGCATCCCGAAACGACGATTCTGCCCCCGACCGACAAAAATCACTGTTCTGGCCCAGAACTGCCCGAAACTCGTCATTTTTTGACTGCCCCGCCAGAAATCGCAGTTTCGGACCCACACTACTGAAAATCACTATTTGGGTCCCGGGCAGCCTGAAATCGACACCGGCCCGTCGAACAGCCAAAAACGACGATTCTGCCCCCGGTCGACGAAAATCACTGTTCTGGCCCCGGACTGCCCGGAACTCGTCATTTTTGACAGCCCCGCCAGAAATCGCAGTTTCGGACCCAGACTGCTGAAAATCAGTATTTGGGTCCCGGACAGCCTGAAATCCACACCGGCCCGTCGGGTAGCCCGAAACGACGATTCTGCCCCCGATCGACGAAAATCACTGTTCTTGCCCAGAACTGCCCGAAACTCGGGATTTTTTGACAGCCCCGCCATAAATCGCAGTTTCGGAGCCAGACAGCTGAAAATCACTATTTGGGTCCCGGGCAGCCTGAAATCGACACCGGCCCGTCGAACAGCCAAAAATGACGATTCTGCCCCCGGTCGACGAAAGTCACTGTTCTGGCCCAGGACTGCCCGAAACTCGTCATTTTTGACAGCCCCGCCAGAAATCGCAGTTTCGGACCCAGACTGCTGAAAATCAGTAGTTGGGTCCCGGGCAGCCTGAAATCCACACCGGCCCGTCGGCTAGCCCGAAACGACGATTCTGCCCCCGATCGACGAAAATCACTGTTCTGGCCCAGAACTGCCCGAAACTCGGGTTTTTTTGACAGCCCCGCCAGAAATTGCAGTTTCGGACCCAGACAGCTAAAAATCACTATTTGGGTCCTGGGCAGCTTGAAATCGACACCGGCCCGTCGAACAGCCAAAAATGACGATTCTGCCCCCGGTCGACGAAAATCATTGTTCTGGCCCAGGACTGCCGGAACTCGTCATTTTTGACAGCCCCGCCAGATATCGCAGTTTCGGACCCAGACTGATGAAAATCAGTATTTGGGTCCCAGACAGCCTGAAATCCACACCGGCCCGTCGGGCAGCCCGAAACGACGATTCTGCCCCCGATCGACGAAAATCACTGTTCTGGCCCAGAACTGCCCGAAACTCGGGTTTTTTTGACAGCCCCGCCAGAAATCGCAGTTTCAGACCCAGACAGCTGAAAATCACTATTTGGGTCCTGGGCAGCCTGAAATCGACACCGGCCCGTCGAACAGCCAAAAATGACGATTCTGCCCCCGGTCGACGAAAGTCACTGTTCTGGCCCAGGACTGCCCGAAACTCGTCATTTTTTATAGCCCCGCCAGATATCGCAGTTTCGGACTCAGACTGCTGAAAATCAGTATTTGGGTCCCGAACAGCCTGAAATCCACACCGGCCCGTCGGGCAGCCCGAAACGACGATTCTGCCCCCGATCGACGAAAATCACTGTTCTGGCCCAGAACTGCCCGAAACTCGGGTTTTTTTGACAGCCCCGCCAGAAATTGCAGTTTCGGACCCAGACAGCTAAAAATCACTATTTGGGTCCTGGGCAGCTTGAAATCGACACCGGCCCGTCGAACAGCCAAAAATGACGATTCTGCCCCCGGTCGACGAAAATCATTGTTCTGGCCCAGGACTGCCGGAACTCGTCATTTTTGACAGCCCCGCCAGATATCGCAGTTTCGGACCCAGACTGATGAAAATCAGTATTTGGGTCCCAGACAGCCTGAAATCCACACCGGCCCGTCGGGCAGCCCGAAACGACGATTCTGCCCCCGATCGACGAAAATCACTGTTCTGGCCCAGAACTGCCCGAAACTCGGGTTTTTTTGACAGCCCCGCCAGAAATCGCAGTTTCGGACCCAGACAGCTGAAAATCACTATTTGGGTCCTGGGCAGCCTGAAATCGACACCGGCCCGTCGAACAGCCAAAAATGACGATTCTGCCCCCGGTCGACGAAAATCACTGTTCTGGCCCCGGATTGCCCGGAACTCGTCATTTTTGACAGCCCCGCCAGAAATCGCAGTTTCGGACCCTGACTGCTGAAAATCAGTATTTGGGTCGCGAACATCCTGAAATCCACACTGGCCCGTCGGGCATCCCGAAACGACGATTCTGCCCCCGACCGACAAAAATCACTGTTCTGGCCCAGAACTGCCCGAAACTCGTCATTTTTTGACTGCCCCGCCAGAAATCGCAGTTTCGGACCCACACTACTGAAAATCACTATTTGGGTCCCGGGCAGCCTGAAATCGACACCGGCCCGTCGAACAGCCAAAAACGACGATTCTGCCCCCGGTCGACGAAAATCACTGTTCTGGCCCCGGACTGCCCGGAACTCGTCATTTTTGACAGCCCCGCCAGAAATCGCAGTTTCGGACCCAGACTGCTGAAAATCAGTATTTGGGTCCCGGACAGCCTGAAATCCACACCGGCCCGTCGGGTAGCCCGAAACGACGATTCTGCCCCCGATCGACGAAAATCACTGTTCTTGCCCAGAACTGCCCGAAACTCGGGATTTTTTGACAGCCCCGCCATAAATCGCAGTTTCGGAGCCAGACAGCTGAAAATCACTATTTGGGTCCCGGGCAGCCTGAAATCGACACCGGCCCGTCGAACAGCCAAAAATGACGATTCTGCCCCCGGTCGACGAAAGTCACTGTTCTGGCCCAGGACTGCCCGAAACTCGTCATTTTTGACAGCCCCGCCAGAAATCGCAGTTTCGGACCCAGACTGCTGAAAATCAGTAGTTGGGTCCCGGGCAGCCTGAAATCCACACCGGCCCGTCGGCTAGCCCGAAACAACGATTCTGCCCCCGATCGACGAAAATCACTGTTCTCGCCCAGAACTGCCCGAAACTCGGGTTTTTTTGACAGCCCCGCCAGAAATCGCAGTTTCGGACCCAGACAGCTGAAAATCACTATTTGGGTCCTGGGCAGCCTGAAATCGACACCGGCCCGTCGAACAGCCAAAAATGACGATTCTGCCCCCGGTCGACGAAAATCACTGTTCTGGCCCCGGATTGCCCGGAACTCGTCATTTTTGACGGCCCCGCCAGAAATCGCAGTTTCGGACCCTGACTGCTGAAAATCAGTATTTGGGTCGCGAACATCCTGAAATCCACACTGGCCCGTCGGGCAGCCCGAAACGACGATTCTGCCCCCGATCGACGAAAATCACTGTTCTGGCCCAGAACTGCCCGAAACTCGGGTTTTTTTGACAGCCCCGCCAGAAATTGCAGTTTCGGACCCAGACAGCTAAAAATCACTATTTGGGTCCTGGGCAGCTTGAAATCGACACCGGCCCGTCGAACAGCCAAAAATGACGATTCTGCCCCCGGTCGACGAAAATCATTGTTCTGGCCCAGGACTGCCGGAACTCGTCATTTTTGACAGCCCCGCCAGATATCGCAGTTTCGGACCCAGACTGATGAAAATCAGTATTTGGGTCCCAGACAGCCTGAAATCCACACCGGCCCGTCGGGCAGCCCGAAACGACGATTCTGCCCCCGATCGACGAAAATCACTGTTCTGGCCCAGAACTGCCCGAAACTCGGGTTTTTTTGACAGCCCCGCCAGAAATCGCAGTTTCAGACCCAGACAGCTGAAAATCACTATTTGGGTCCTGGGCAGCCTGAAATCGACACCGGCCCGTCGAACAGCCAAAAATGACGATTCTGCCCCCGGTCGACGAAAGTCACTGTTCTGGCCCAGGACTGCCCGAAACTCGTCATTTTTTATAGCCCCGCCAGATATCGCAGTTTCGGACTCAGACTGCTGAAAATCAGTATTTGGGTCCCGAACAGCCTGAAATCCACACCGGCCCGTCGGGCAGCCCGAAACGACGATTCTGCCCCCGATCGACGAAAATCACTGTTCTGGCCCAGAACTGCCCGAAACTCGGGTTTTTTTGACAGCCCCGCCAGAAATTGCAGTTTCGGACCCAGACAGCTAAAAATCACTATTTGGGTCCTGGGCAGCTTGAAATCGACACCGGCCCGTCGAACAGCCAAAAATGACGATTCTGCCCCCGGTCGACGAAAATCATTGTTCTGGCCCAGGACTGCCGGAACTCGTCATTTTTGACAGCCCCGCCAGATATCGCAGTTTCGGACCCAGACTGATGAAAATCAGTATTTGGGTCCCAGACAGCCTGAAATCCACACCGGCCCGTCGGGCAGCCCGAAACGACGATTCTGCCCCCGATCGACGAAAATCACTGTTCTGGCCCAGAACTGCCCGAAACTCGGGTTTTTTTGACAGCCCCGCCAGAAATCGCAGTTTCGGACCCAGACAGCTGAAAATCACTATTTGGGTCCTGGGCAGCCTGAAATCGACACCGGCCCGTCGAACAGCCAAAAATGACGATTCTGCCCCCGGTCGACGAAAATCACTGTTCTGGCCCCGGATTGCCCGGAACTCGTCATTTTTGACAGCCCCGCCAGAAATCGCAGTTTCGGACCCTGACTGCTGAAAATCAGTATTTGGGTCGCGAACATCCTGAAATCCACACTGGCCCGTCGGGCATCCCGAAACGACGATTCTGCCCCCGACCGACAAAAATCACTGTTCTGGCCCAGAACTGCCCGAAACTCGTCATTTTTTGACTGCCCCGCCAGAAATCGCAGTTTCGGACCCACACTACTGAAAATCACTATTTGGGTCCCGGGCAGCCTGAAATCGACACCGGCCCGTCGAACAGCCAAAAACGACGATTCTGCCCCCGGTCGACGAAAATCACTGTTCTGGCCCCGGACTGCCCGGAACTCGTCATTTTTGACAGCCCCGCCAGAAATCGCAGTTTCGGACCCAGACTGCTGAAAATCAGTATTTGGGTCCCGGACAGCCTGAAATCCACACCGGCCCGTCGGGTAGCCCGAAACGACGATTCTGCCCCCGATCGACGAAAATCACTGTTCTTGCCCAGAACTGCCCGAAACTCGGGATTTTTTGACAGCCCCGCCATAAATCGCAGTTTCGGAGCCAGACAGCTGAAAATCACTATTTGGGTCCCGGGCAGCCTGAAATCGACACCGGCCCGTCGAACAGCCAAAAATGACGATTCTGCCCCCGGTCGACGAAAGTCACTGTTCTGGCCCAGGACTGCCCGAAACTCGTCATTTTTGACAGCCCCGCCAGAAATCGCAGTTTCGGACCCAGACTGCTGAAAATCAGTAGTTGGGTCCCGGGCAGCCTGAAATCCACACCGGCCCGTCGGCTAGCCCGAAACAACGATTCTGCCCCCGATCGACGAAAATCACTGTTCTCGCCCAGAACTGCCCGAAACTCGGGATTTTTTGACTGCCCTGCCAGAAATCGCAGTTTCGGACCCAGACTACTGAAAATCACTATTTGGGTCCCGGACAGCCTGAAATCGACACCGGCCCATCGAACAGCCAAAAAAGACGATTCTGCCCCCGGTCGACGAAAGTCGCTGTTCTGGCCCAGGACTGCCCGAAACTCGTCATTTTTGACAGCCCCGCCAGAAATCGCAGTTTCGGACCCAGACTGCTGAAAATCAGTACTTGGGTCCCGGACAGCCTGAAATCCACACCGGCCCGTCGGGTAGCCCGAAACGACGATTCTGCCCCCGATCGACGAAAATCACTGTTCTTGCCCAGGACTGCCCGAAACTCAGGATTTTTGGACAGCCCCGCCAGAAATCGCAGTTTCGGACCCAGACAGCTGAAAATCACTATTTGGGTCCTGGGCAGCTTGAAATCGACACCGGCCCGTCGAACAGCCAAAAATGACGATTCTGCCCCCGGTCGACGAAAATCATTGTTCTGGCCCAAGACTGCCGGAACTCGTCATTTTTGACAGCCCCGCCAGATATCGCAGTTTCGGACCCAGACTGATGAAAATCAGTATTTGGGTCCCAGACAGCCTGAAATCCACACCGGCCCGTCGGGCAGCCCGAAACGACGATTCTGCCCCCGATCGACGAAAATCACTGTTCTGGCCCAGAACTGCCCGAAACTCGGGTTTTTTTGACAGCCCCGCCAGAAATCGCAGTTTCGGACCCAGACAGCTGAAAATCACTATTTGGGTCCTGGGCAGCCTGAAATCGACACCGGCCCGTCGAACAGCCAAAAATGACGATTCTGCCCCCGGTCGACGAAAATCACTGTTCTGGCCCAGGACTGCCCGGAACTCGTCATTTTTTATAGCCCCGCCAGATATCGCAGTTTCGGGCCCAGACTGCTGAAAATCAGTATTTGGGTCCCGGACAGCCTGAAATCCACACCGGCCCGTCGGGCAGCCCGAAACGACGATTCTGCCCCCGATCGACGAAAATCACTGTTCTGGCCCAGAACTGCCCGAAACTCGGGTTTTTTTGACAGCCCCGCCAGAAATCGCAGTTTCAGACCCAGACAGCTGAAAATCACTATTTGGGTCCTGGGCAGCCTGAAATCGACACCGGCCCGTCGAACAGCCAAAAATGACGATTCTGCCCCCGGTCGACGAAAGTCACTGTTCTGGCCCAGGACTGCCCGAAACTCGTCATTTTTTATAGCCCCGCCAGATATCGCAGTTTCGGACTCAGACTGCTGAAAATCAGTATTTGGGTCCCGAACAGCCTGAAATCCACACCGGCCCGTCGGGCAGCCCGAAACGACGATTCTGCCCCCGATCGACGAAAATCACTGTTCTGGCCCAGAACTGCCCGAAACTCGGGTTTTTTTGACAGCCCCGCCAGAAATTGCAGTTTCGGACCCAGACAGCTAAAAATCACTATTTGGGTCCTGGGCAGCTTGAAATCGACACCGGCCCGTCGAACAGCCAAAAATGACGATTCTGCCCCCGGTCGACGAAAATCATTGTTCTGGCCCAGGACTGCCGGAACTCGTCATTTTTGACAGCCCCGCCAGATATCGCAGTTTCGGACCCAGACTGATGAAAATCAGTATTTGGGTCCCAGACAGCCTGAAATCCACACCGGCCCGTCGGGCAGCCCGAAACGACGATTCTGCCCCCGATCGACGAAAATCACTGTTCTGGCCCAGAACTGCCCGAAACTCGGGTTTTTTTGACAGCCCCGCCAGAAATCGCAGTTTCAGACCCAGACAGCTGAAAATCACTATTTGGGTCCTGGGCAGCCTGAAATCGACACCGGCCCGTCGAACAGCCAAAAATGACGATTCTGCCCCCGGTCGACGAAAGTCACTGTTCTGGCCCAGGACTGCCCGAAACTCGTCATTTTTTATAGCCCCGCCAGATATCGCAGTTTCGGACTCAGACTGCTGAAAATCAGTATTTGGGTCCCGAACAGCCTGAAATCCACACCGGCCCGTCGGGCAGCCCGAAACGACGATTCTGCCCCCGATCGACGAAAATCACTGTTCTGGCCCAGAACTGCCCGAAACTCGGGTTTTTTTGACAGCCCCGCCAGAAATTGCAGTTTCGGACCCAGACAGCTAAAAATCACTATTTGGGTCCTGGGCAGCTTGAAATCGACACCGGCCCGTCGAACAGCCAAAAATGACGATTCTGCCCCCGGTCGACGAAAATCATTGTTCTGGCCCAGGACTGCCGGAACTCGTCATTTTTGACAGCCCCGCCAGATATCGCAGTTTCGGACCCAGACTGATGAAAATCAGTATTTGGGTCCCAGACAGCCTGAAATCCACACCGGCCCGTCGGGCAGCCCGAAACGACGATTCTGCCCCCGATCGACGAAAATCACTGTTCTGGCCCAGAACTGCCCGAAACTCGGGTTTTTTTGACAGCCCCGCCAGAAATCGCAGTTTCGGACCCAGACAGCTGAAAATCACTATTTGGGTCCTGGGCAGCCTGAAATCGACACCGGCCCGTCGAACAGCCAAAAATGACGATTCTGCCCCCGGTCGACGAAAATCACTGTTCTGGCCCCGGATTGCCCGGAACTCGTCATTTTTGACAGCCCCGCCAGAAATCGCAGTTTCGGACCCTGACTGCTGAAAATCAGTATTTGGGTCGCGAACATCCTGAAATCCACACTGGCCCGTCGGGCATCCCGAAACGACGATTCTGCCCCCGACCGACAAAAATCACTGTTCTGGCCCAGAACTGCCCGAAACTCGTCATTTTTTGACTGCCCCGCCAGAAATCGCAGTTTCGGACCCACACTACTGAAAATCACTATTTGGGTCCCGGGCAGCCTGAAATCGACACCGGCCCGTCGAACAGCCAAAAACGACGATTCTGCCCCCGGTCGACGAAAATCACTGTTCTGGCCCCGGACTGCCCGGAACTCGTCATTTTTGACAGCCCCGCCAGAAATCGCAGTTTCGGACCCAGACTGCTGAAAATCAGTATTTGGGTCCCGGACAGCCTGAAATCCACACCGGCCCGTCGGGTAGCCCGAAACGACGATTCTGCCCCCGATCGACGAAAATCACTGTTCTTGCCCAGAACTGCCCGAAACTCGGGATTTTTTGACAGCCCCGCCATAAATCGCAGTTTCGGAGCCAGACAGCTGAAAATCACTATTTGGGTCCCGGGCAGCCTGAAATCGACACCGGCCCGTCGAACAGCCAAAAATGACGATTCTGCCCCCGGTCGACGAAAGTCACTGTTCTGGCCCAAGACTGCCCGAAACTCGTCATTTTTGACAGCCCCGCCAGAAATCGCAGTTTCGGACCCAGACTGCTGAAAATCAGTAGTTGGGTCCCGGGCAGCCTGAAATCCACACCGGCCCGTCGGCTAGCCCGAAACAACGATTCTGCCCCCGATCGACGAAAATCACTGTTCTCGCCCAGAACTGCCCGAAACTCGGGATTTTTTGACTGCCCTGCCAGAAATCGCAGTTTCGGACCCAGACTACTGAAAATCACTATTTGGGTCCCGGACAGCCTGAAATCGACACCGGCCCATCGAACAGCCAAAAAAGACGATTCTGCCCCCGGTCGACGAAAGTCGCTGTTCTGGCCCAGGACTGCCCGAAACTCGTCATTTTTGACAGCCCCGCCAGAAATCGCAGTTTCGGACCCAGACTGCTGAAAATCAGTACTTGGGTCCCGGACAGCCTGAAATCCACACCGGCCCGTCGGGTAGCCCGAAACGACGATTCTGCCCCCGATCGACGAAAATCACTGTTCTTGCCCAGGACTGCCCGAAACTCAGGATTTTTGGACAGCCCCGCCAGAAATCGCAGTTTCGGACCCAGACAGCTGAAAATCACTATTTGGGTCCCGGGCTGCCTGAAATCGACACCGGCCCGTCAAACAGCCAAAAATGACGATTCTGCCCCCGGTCGACGAAAATCACTGTTCTGGACCCGGATTGCCCGGAACTCGTCATTTTTGACAGCCCCGCCAGAAATCGCAGTTTCGGACCCTGACTGCTGAAAATCAGTATTTGGGTCCCGGACAGCCTGAAATCCACACCGGCCCGTCGGGTAGCCCGAAACGACGACTCTGCCCCCGATCGATGAAAATCACTGTTCTTGCCCAGAACTGCCCGAAACTCGGGATTTTTTGACAGCCCTGCCAAAAATCGCAGTTTCGGAGCCAGACAGCTGAAAATCACTATTTGGGTCCCGGGCAGCCTGAAATCACACCGGCCCGTCGAACAGCCAAAAATGACGATTCTGCCCCCGGTCGACGAAAGTCACTGTTCTGGCCAAGGACTGCCCGAAACTCGTCATTTTCGACAGCCCCGCCAGAAATCGCAGTTTCGGACCCAGACTGCTGAAAATCAGTATTTGGGTCCCGGACAGCCAGAAATCCACACCGGCCCGTCGGGTAGCCCGAAACAACGATTCTGCCCCCGATCGACGAAAATCACTGTTCTTGCCCAGAACTGCCCGAAACTCGGGATTTTTTGACTGCCCTGCCAGAAATCGCAGTTTCGGACCCAGACTACTGAAAATCAGTATTTGGGTCCCGGACAGCCTGAAATCACACCGGCCCGTCGAACAGCCAAAAATGACGATTCTGCCCCCGGTCGACGAAAGTCACTGTTCTGGCCCAGGACTGCCCGAAACTCGTCATTTTTGACAGCCCCGCCAGAAATCGCAGTTTCGGACCCAGACTGCTGAAAATCAGTATTTGGGTCCCGGACAGCCTGAAATCCACACCGGCCCGTCGGGTAGCCCGAAACAACGATTCTGCCCCCGATCGACGAAAATCACTGTTCTTGCCCAGAACTGCCCGAAACTCGGGATTTTTTGACTGCCCCGCCAGAAATCGCAGTTTCGGATCCAGACTACTGAAAATCACTATTTGGGTCCCGGACAGCCTGAAATCGACACCGGCCCGTCGAGCAGCCAAAAATGACGATTCTGCCCCCGGTCGACGAAAGTCGCTGTTCTGGCCCAGGACTGCCCGAAACTCGTCATTTTTGACAGCCCCGCCAGAAATCGCAGTTTCGGACCCAGACTGCTGAAAATCAGTACTTGGGTCCCGGACAGCCTGAAATCCACACCGGCCCGTCGGGTAGCCCGAAACGACGATTCTGCCCCCGATCGACGAAAATCACTGTTCTTGCCCAGGACTGCCCGAAACTCAGGATTTTTGGACAGCCCCGCCAGAAATCGCAGTTTCGGACCCAGACAGCTGAAAATCACTATTTGGGTCCCGGGCTGCCTGAAATCGACACCGGCCCGTCAAACAGCCAAAAATGACGATTCTGCCCCCGGTCGACGAAAATCACTGTTCTGGACCCGGATTGCCCGGAACTCGTCATTTTTGACAGCCCCGCCAGAAATCGCAGTTTCGGACCCTGACTGCTGAAAATCAGTATTTGGGTCCCGGACAGCCTGAAATCCACACCGGCCCGTCGGGTAGCCCGAAACGACGACTCTGCCCCCGATCGATGAAAATCACTGTTCTTGCCCAGAACTGCCCGAAACTCGGGATTTTTTGACAGCCCTGCCAAAAATCGCAGTTTCGGAGCCAGACAGCTGAAAATCACTATTTGGGTCCCGGGCAGCCTGAAATCACACCGGCCCGTCGAACAGCCAAAAATGACGATTCTGCCCCCGGTCGACGAAAGTCACTGTTCTGGCCAAGGACTGCCCGAAACTCGTCATTTTCGACAGCCCCGCCAGAAATCGCAGTTTCGGACCCAGACTGCTGAAAATCAGTATTTGGGTCCCGGACAGCCAGAAATCCACACCGGCCCGTCGGGTAGCCCGAAACAACGATTCTGCCCCCGATCGACGAAAATCACTGTTCTTGCCCAGAACTGCCCGAAACTCGGGATTTTTTGACTGCCCTGCCAGAAATCGCAGTTTCGGACCCAGACTACTGAAAATCAGTATTTGGGTCCCGGACAGCCTGAAATCACACCGGCCCGTCGAACAGCCAAAAATGACGATTCTGCCCCCGGTCGACGAAAGTCACTGTTCTGGCCCAGGACTGCCCGAAACTCGTCATTTTTGACAGCCCCGCCAGAAATCGCAGTTTCGGACCCAGACTGCTGAAAATCAGTATTTGGGTCCCGGACAGCCTGAAATCCACACCGGCCCGTCGGGTAGCCCGAAACAACGATTCTGCCCCCGATCGACGAAAATCACTGTTCTTGCCCAGAACTGCCCGAAACTCGGGATTTTTTGACAGCCCCGCCAGAAATCGCAGTTTCGGACCCAGACTGCTGAAAATCAGTATTTGGGTCCCGGACAGCCTGAAATCCACACCGGCCCGTCGGGTAGCCCGAAACGACGATTCTGCCCCCGATCGACGAAAATCACTGTTCTTGCCCTGAACTGCCCGAAACTCGGGATTTTTTGACAGCCCCGCCATAAATCGCAGTTTCGGAGCCAGACAGCTGAAAATCACTATTTGGGTCCCGGGCAGCCTGAAATCGACACCGGCCCATCGAACAGCCAAAAATGACGATTCTGCCCCCGGTCGACGAAAGTCGCTGTTCTGGCCCAGGACTGCCCGAAACTCGTCATTTTTGACAGCCCCGCCAGAAATCGCAGTTTCGGACCCAGACTGCTGAAAATCAGTACTTGGGTCCCGGACAGCCTGAAATCCACAGCGGCCCGTCGGGTAGCCCGAAACGACGATTCTGCCCCCGATCGACGAAAATCACTGTTCTTGCCCAGAACTGCCCGAAACTCGGGATTTTTAGACAGCCCCGCCAGAAATAGCAGTTTCAGACCCAGACAGCTGAAAATCACTATTTGGGTCCTGGGCAGCCTGAAATCGACACCGGCCCGTCGAACAGCCAAAAATGACGATTCTGCCCCCGGTCGACGAAAGTCGCTGTTCTGGCCCAGGACTGCCTGAAACTCGTCATTTTTGACAGCCCCGCCAGAAATCGCAGTTTCGGACCCAGACTGCTGAAAATCAGTACTTGGGTCCCGGACAGCCTGAAATCCACACCGGCCCGTCGAGTAGCCCGAAACGACGATTCTGCCCCCGATCGACGAAAATCACTGTTCTTGCCCAGAACTGCCCGAAACTCGGGATTTTTAGACAGCCCCGCCAGAAATAGCAGTTTCAGACCCAGACAGCTGAAAATCACTATTTGGGTCCTGGGCAGCCTGAAATCGACACCGGCCCGTCGAACAGCCAAAAATGACGATTCTGCCCCCGGTCGACGAAAGTCACTGTTCTGGCCCAGGAATGCCCGGAACTTGTCATTTTTGACAGCCCCGCCAGAAATCGCAGTTTCGGACCCAGACTGCTGAAAATCACTATTTGGGTCCCGAACAGCCTGAAATCCAAATCGGCCCGTCGGACAGCCCAAAACGACGATTCTGCCCCCGATCGACGAAAATCGCAGTTCTGGCCCAGAACTGCCCGAAACTCTGGATTTTTTGACAGCCCTGCCAGAAATCGCAGTTTCGGACCCAGACTACTGAAAATCACTATTTGGGTCCCGGACAGCCTGAAATCGACACCGGCCCGTCGAACAGCCAAAAATGACGACTCTGCCCCCGGTCGACGAAAATCCCTGTTCTGGCCCAGGACTGCCCGGAACTCGTCATTTTTGACAGCCCCGCCAGAAATCGCAGTTTCGGACCCAGACAGCTGAAAATCAGTATTTGGGTCCTGGGCAGCCTGAAATCGACACCGGCCCGTCGAACAGCCAAAAATGACGATTCTGCCCCCGGTTGACGAAAGTCGCTGTTCTGGCCCAGGACTGCCCGAAACTCGTCATTTTTGACAGCCCCGCCAGAAATCGCAGTTTCGGACCCAGACTGCTGAAAATCAGTATTTGGGTCCCGGACAGCCTGAAATCCACCCCGGCCCGTCGAACAGCCAAAAATGACAATTCTGCCCCCGGACGACGAAAATCACTGTTCTGGCCCAGGACTGCCCGAAACTCGTCATTTTTTGACAGCCCCGCCAGAAAACGCTGTTTCGGACCCAAACTGCTGAAAATCAGTATTTGGGTCCCGGACAGCCTGAAATCGACACCGGCCCGTCGGACAGACCGAAACGACGATTCTGCCCCCGATCGACGAAAATCACAGTTCTGGCCCAGAACTGCCCGAAACTTGGGATTTTTTGACAGCCCCGCCAGAAATCGCAGTTTCGGACCCAGACTGCTGAAAATCAGTATTTGGGTCCCGGACAGCCTGAAATCAACACCGGCCCGTCGGACAGCCCGAAACGACGATTCTGCCCCCGATTGACGAAAATCACAGTTCTGGCCCAGAACTGCCCGAAACTCGGGATTTTTTGACAGCCCTGCCAGAAATCGCAGTTTCGGACCCAGACTGCTGAAAATCACTATTTGGATCCCGGACAGCCTGAAATCCAAATCGGCCCGTTGGACAGCCCAAAACGGCGATTCTGCCCCCGGTCGACGAAAATCCCTGTTCTGGCCCAGGACTGCCCGGAACTCGTCATTTTTGACAGCCCCGCCAGAAATCGCAGTTTCGGACCCAGACAGCTGAAAATCAGTATTTGGGTCCTGGGCAGCCTGAAATCGACACCGGCCCGTCGAACAGCCAAAAATGACGATTCTGCCCCCGGTCGACGAAAATCACTGTTCTGGCCCAGGACTGCCCGGAACACGTCATTTTTTGACAGCCCCGCCAGAAATCGCAGTTTCGGACCCAGACTGCTGAAAATCACTATTTGGATCCCGGACAGCCTGAAATCCAAATCGGCCCGTTGGACAGCCCAAAACGGCGATTCTGCCCCCGATCGACGAAAATCACTGTTCTGGCCCAGAACTGCCCAAAACTTGGGATTTTTTGACAGCCCTGCCATAAATCGCAGTTTCGGACCCAGGCTGCTGAAGATCACTATTTGGGTCCCGGACAGCCTGAAATCCACACCGGCCCGTCGAACAGCCAAAAATGACAATTCTGCCCCCGGTCGACGAAAATCACTGTTCTGGCCCAGGACTGCCCGAAACTCGTCATTTTTTGACAGCCCCGCCAGATAACGCTGTTTCGGACCCAAACTGCTGAAAATCAGTATTTGGGTCCCGGACAGCCTGAAATCCACCCCGGCCCGTCGGACAGCCCGAAACGACGATTCTGCCCCTGATCGACGAAAATCACTGTTCTGGCCCAGAACTGCCCGAAACTCGGGATTTTTTGACAGCCCTGCCAGAAATCGCTGTTTCGGACCCAAACTGCTGAAAATCAGTATTTGGGTCCCGGACAGCCTGAAATCCACCCCGGCCTGTCGTACAGCCAAAAATGACAATTCTGTCCCCGGACGACGAAAATCACTGTTCTGGCCCAGGACTGCCCGAAACTCGTCATTTTTTGACAGCCTCGCCAGATAACGCTGTTTCGGACCCAAACTGCTGAAAATCAGTATTTGGGTCCCGGACAGCCTGAAATCCACCCCGGCCCGTCGGACAGCCCGAAACGACGATTCTGCCCCTGATCGACGAAAATCACTGTTCTGGCCCAGAACTGCCCGAAACTCGGGATTTTTTGACAGCCCTGCCAGAAATCGCTGTTTCGGACCCAAACTGCTGAAAATCAGTATTTGGGTCCCGGACAGCTTGAAATCCACCCCGGCCCGTCGAACAGCCAAAAATGACAATTCTGCCCCCGGACGACGAAAATCACTGTTCTGGCCCAGGACTGCCCGAAACTCGTCATTTTTTGACAGCCCCACCAGAAAACGCTGTTTCGGACCCAAACTGCTGAAAATCAGTATTTGGGTCCCGGACAGCCTGAAATCCACCCCGGCCCGTCGGACAGCTCGAAACGACGATTCTGCCCCCGATCGACGAAAATCACTGTTCTGGCCCAGACCTGCCCGAAACTCGGGATTTTTTGACAGCCCCGCCAGAAATTGCAGTTTCGGACCCAGACTGCTGAAAATCACAATTTGGGTCCCGGACAGCCTGAAATCGACACCGGCCCGTCGGACAGCCCGAAACGACCATTCTGCCCCCGGTCGACGAAAATCACTGTTCTGGCCCAGGACTGACCGAAACTCGTCATTTTTTGACAGCCCCGCCAGAAATCGCTGTTTCGGACCCAGACTACTGAAAATCACTATTTGGGTCCCGGACAGCCTGAAATCCACACCGGCCCGTCGAACAGCCAAAAATGACAATTCTGCCCCCGGTCGACGAAAATCACTGTTCTGGCCCAGGACTGCCCGAAACTCGTCATTTTTTGACAGCCCCACCAGATAACGCTGTTTCGGACCCAAACTGCTGAAAATCAGTATTTGGGTCCCGGACAGCCTGAAATCCACCCCGGCCCGTCGGACATCCCGAAACGACGATTCTGCCCCCGATCGACGAAAATCACTGTTCTGGCCCAGAACTGCCTGAAACTCGGGATTTTTGGACAGCCCCGCCAGAAATCGCAGTTTCGGACCCAGACTGCTGAAGATCACTATTTAGGTCCCGGACAGCCTGAAATCGACACCGGCCAGTCGGACAGCCCAAAACGGCGATTCTGCCCCCGATCGACGAAAATCACTGTTCTGGCCCAGAACTGCCCAAAACTCGAGATTTTTTGACAGCCCCGGCAGAAAACGCTGTTTCGGACCCAAACTGCTGAAAATCAGTATTTGGGTCCCGGACAGCCTGAAATCCACCCCGGCCCGTCGGACAGCCCGAAACGACGATTCCGCCCCAGATCGACGAAAATCACTGTTCTGGCCCAGACCTGCCCGAAACTCGGGATTTTTTGACAGCCCTACCAGAAATTGCAGTTTCGGACCCAGACTACTGAAAATCACTATTTGGGTCCCGGACAGCCTGAAATCCAAATCGGCCCGTCGGACAGCCCAAAACGGCGATTCTGCCCCCGATCGACGAAAATCACTGTTCTGGCCCAGAGCTGCCCGAAACTCGGGATTTTTTGACAGCCCTGAAAGAAATCGCTGTTTCGGACCCAAACTGCTGAAAATCAGTATTTGGGTCCCGGACAGCCTGAAATCCACACCGGCCCGTCGAACAGCCAAAAAAGACGATTCTGCCCCCGGACGACGAAAATCACTGTTCTGGCCCAGGACTGCCCGAAACTCGTCATTTTTTGACAGCCCCGCCAGATAACGCTGTTTCGGACCCAAACTGCTGAAAATCAGTATTTGAGTCCCGGACAGCCTGAAATCCTCCCCGGCCCGTCGGACAGCCCGAAACGACGATTCCGCCCCCGATCGACGAAAATCACTGTTCTGGCCCAGTACTGCCCGAAACTCGGGAATTTTTGACAGCCCCGCCAGAAATTGCAGTTTCGGACCCAGACTGCTGAAAATCACAATTTGGGTCCCGGACAGCCTGAAATCCTCACCGGCCTGTCGGGCAGCCCAAAACGGCGATTCTGCCCCCGATCGACGAAAATCACTGTTCTGGCCCAGACCTGCCCGAAACTCGGGATTTTTTGACAGCCCTGCCAGAAATTGCAGTTTCGGACCCAGACTACTGAAAATTACTATTTGGGTCCCGGACAGCCTGAAATCCAAATCGGCCCGTCCGACAGCCCAAAACGGCGATTCTGCCCCCGATCGACGAAAATCACTGTTATGGCCCGGAGCTGCCCGAAACTCAGGATTTCTTGACAGCCCCGCCAGAAATCGCTGTTTCGGACCCAAACTGCTGAAAATAAGTATTTGGGTCCCGGACAGCCTGAAATCCACACCGGCCCGTCGGACAGCCAAAATCTGACGATTCTGCCCCCGGACAACGAAAATCACTGTTCTGGCCCAGGACTGCCCGAAACTCGTTTTTTTTTTACAGCCCCGCCAGAAATTGCAGTTTCGGACCCAGACTGCTGAAAATCAGTATTTGGGTCCCGGACAGCCTGAAATCCAAATTGGCCCGTCGGACAGCCCGAAACGGCGATTCTGCCCCCGATCGACGAAAATCACTGTTCTGGCCCAAAACTGCCCGAAACTCGTCATTTTTTGACAGCCCCACCAGAAATCGCTGTTTCGGACCCAAACTGCTGAAAATCAGTATTTGGGTCCCGGACAGCCTGAAATCCACCCCGGCCCGTCGAACAGCCAAAAATGACGATTCTGCCCTCGGTCGACGAAAATCACTGTTCTGGCCCAGAACTGCCTGAAACTCAGGATTTTTTGACAGCCCCGCCAGAAATCGCAGTCTCGGACCCAGACTGCTGAAAATCACTATTTGGGTCCCGGACAGCCTGAAATCCCCACCGGCCCGTCGGACAGCCCAAAACGACGATTCTGCCCCCGATCGACGAAAATCTCTGTTCTGGCCAAGAACTGCCCGAAACTCGGGATTTTTTGACAGCCCCGCCAAAAATTGCAGTTTCGGAACCAAACTGCTGAAAATCACTATTTGGGTCCCGGACAGCCTGAAATCGACACCGACCCGTCGAACAGCCAAAAATGACCATTCTGCCCTCGGTCGACGAAAATCACTGTTCTGGCCTAGGACTACCCGAAACTCGCCATTTTTTCACAGCCCCGCCAGAAATCGCAGTTTCGGACCCAGACTGCTGAAAATCAGTATTTTGGACCTGGACAGCCTGAAATCCACACCGGCCCGTCGGACAGCCCAAAACAGCGATTCTGCCCCCGATCGACGAAAATCGCTGTTCTGGCCCAGAACTGCCCGAAACTCGGGATTTTTTGACGGCCCTGCCAGAAATCGCAGTTTCGAACCCAGACTACTGAAAATCATCATTTGGGTCCCGGAGAGTTTGAAATTGTCACCGGCCCGTCGAACAGCCCAAAACGACGATTCTGCCCCCGATCGGCGAAAATCACTGTTCTGGCCCAAAATGTCCCGAAACTCAGGATTTTTTGACAGCCCCGCCAGAAATTGCTGTTTCGGACCCAGACTGCTGAAAATCACTATTTGGGTCCCGGACAGCCTGAAATCGACACCGGCCCGTCGAACAGCAAAAAATGACGATTCTGCCCCCGGTCGACGAAAATCACTGTTCTGGCCCAGGACTGCCTGAAACTCGTCATTTTTTGATTGCCCCGCCAGAAATCGCTGTTTCGGACCTAGACTGCTGAAAATCAGTATTTGGGTCCCAGACAGCCTGAAATCCACACCGGCCCGTCGGACAGCCCAAAACGACGATTCCGCCCCCGAACGACGAAAATCACTGTTCTTGCCCAGAACTGCCCGAAACTCGTTTTTTTTTTTACAGCCCCGCCAGAAATTGCAGTTTCGGACCCAGACTGCTGAAAATCAGTATTTGGGTCCCGGACAGCCTGAAATCCAAATTGGCCCGTCGGACAGCCCAAAACGGCGATTCTGCCCCCGATCGACGAAAATCACTGTTCTGGCCCAAAACTGCCCGAAACTCGTCATTTTTTGACAGCCCCACCAGAAATCGCTGTTTCGGACCCAAACTGCTGAAAATCAGTATTTGGGTCCCGGACAGCCTGAAATCCACCCCGGCCCGTCGAACAGCCAAAAATGACGATTCTGCCCTCGGTCGACGAAAATCACTGTTCTGGCCCTGAACTGCCTGAAACTCAGGATTTTTTGACAGCCCCGCCAGAAATCGCAGTCTCGGACCCAGACTGCTGAAAATCACTATTTGGGTCCCGGACAGCCTGAAATCGACACCGACCGTCGAACAGCCAAAAATGACCATTCTGCCCTCGGTCGACGAAAATCACAGTTCTGGCCCAGAACTGCCTGAAACTCAGGATTTTTTGACAGCCCCGTCAGAAATCGCAGTCTCGGACCCAGACTGCTGAAAATCACTATTTGGGTCCCGGACAGCCTGAAATCCCCACCGGCCCGTCGGACAGCCCAAAACGACGATTCTGCCCCCGATCGACGAAAATCACTGTTCTGGCAAAGAATTGCCCGAAACTCGGGATTTTTTGACAGCCCCGCCAAAAATTGAAGTTTCGGAACCAAACTGCTGAAAATCACTATTTGGGTCCCGGACAGCCTGAAATCGACACCGACCGTCGAACAGCCAAAAATGACCATTCTGCCCTCGGTCGACGAAAATCACAGTTCTGGCCTAGGACTACCCGAAACTCGCCATTTTTTCACAGCCCCGCCAGAAATCGCAGTTTCGGACCCAGACTGCTGAAAATCAGTATTTTGGACCTGGACAGCCTGAAATCCACACCGGCCCGTCGGACAGCCCAAAACGGCGATTCTGCCCCCGATCGACGAAAATCGCTGTTCTGGCCCAGAACTGCCCGAAACTCGGGATTTTTTGACGGCCCTGCCAGAAATCGCAGTTTCGAACCCAGACTACTGAAAATCATCATTTGGGTCCCGGAGAGTTTGAAATCGTCACCGGCCCGTCGAACAGCCCAAAACGACGATTCTGCCCCCGATCGGCGAAAATCACTGTTCTGGCCCAAAATGGCCCGAAACTCAGGATTTTTTGACAGCCCCGCCAGAAATTGCTGTTTCGGACCCAGACTGCTGAAAATCACTATTTGGGTCCCGGACAGCCTGAAATCGACACCGGCCCGTCGAACAGCAAAAAATGACGATTCTGCCCCCGGTCGACGAAAATCACTGTTCTGGCCCAGGACTGCCCGAAACTCGTCATTTTTTGATTGCCCCGCCAGAAATCGCTGTTTCGGACCTAGACTGCTGAAAATCAGTATTTGGGTCCCAGACAGCCTGAAATCCACACCGGCCCGTCGGACAGCCCAAAACGACGATTCCGCCCCCGAACGACGAAAATCACTGTTCTTGCCCAGAACTGCCCGAAACTCGGGATTTTTTGACATCTCACCAGAAATCGCAGTTTCAGACCCAGACAGCTGAAAATCACTATTTGGGTCCCAGGTAGCCTGAAATCGACACCGGCCCGTCGAACAGCCGAAAATGACGATTCTGCCCTCGGTCGACGAAAATCACTGTTCTGGCCCAGGATTGCACGGAACTTGTCATTTTTTACAGCCCCGCCAGAAATCGCAGTTTCGGACCCAGACTGCTGAAAATCAGTATTTGGGTCCCGGACAGCCTGAAGTCCAAATCGGCCCGTCGGACAGCCCAAAACGGCGATTCTGCCCCCGATCGACGAAAATCGCTGTTCTGGCCCAGAACTGCCCGAAACTCGGGATTTTTTGACAGCCCTGCCAGAAATCGCAGTTTCAGACCCAGACTGCTGAAAATCAGAATTTCGGTCGCGAACATCCTGAAATCCACACCGGCCCGTCGGGCAGCCCGAAACGACGATTCTGCCCGCGATCGACAAAAATCACTGTTCTGGCCCAGAACTGCCCGAAAATCAGGATTTTTTGACAGCCCCGCCAGAAATCACTGTTTCGGACCCAGACTGCTGAAAACCAGTATTTGGGTCCCGGACAGCCTGAAGTCCAAATCGGCTCGTCGGACAGCCCAAAACGGCGATTCTGCCCCCGATCGACGAAAATCGCTGTTCTAGCCCAGAACTGCCCGAAACTCGGGATTTTTTGACAGCCCTGCCAGATATCGCAGTTTCGGACCCAGACAGCTGAAAATCACTCTTTGGGTCCCGGGCAGCCAGAAATCGACACCGGCCTGTCGAACAGCCAAAAATGACGATTCTGCCCCCGGTCGACGAAAATCACTGTTCTAGCCCAGAACTGCCCGAAACTCGGGATTTTTTGACAGCCCCGCCAGAAATCGCAGTTTTGGACCCAGACTGTTGAAAATCAGTATTTGGGTCCCGGACAGCCTGAAATCCACACCGGCCCGTCGGACAGCCCAAAGCGACGATTCTGCCATCGATCGGCGAAAATCACTGTTCTGGCCCAGAACTGCCCGAAACTCGTGATTTTTTGACAACCCCGCCAGAAATCGCAGTTTTGGACCCAGACTGCTGAAAATCACTATTTGGGTCCCGGACAGCCTGAAATCAAAACAGGCCCGTCGAACAGCCAAAAATAAAGATTCTGCCCCCGGTCGACGAAAATCACTGTTCTGGCCCAAGACTGCCTGAAACTCGTCATTTTTTGACAGCCCCGCCAGAAATCGCAGTTTTGGACCCAGACTGTTGAAAATCAGTATTTGGGTCCCGGACAGCCTGAAATCCACACCGGCCCGTCGGACAGCCCAAAACGATGATTCTGCCATCGATCGGCGAAAATCACTGTTCAGGCCCAGAACTGCCCGAAACTCGTGATTTTTTGACAACCCCGCCAGAAATCGCAATTTTGGACCCAGACTGCTGAAAATCACTATTTGGGTCCCGGACAGCCTGAAATCAAAACCGGCCCGTCGAACAGCCAAAAATAAAGATTCTGCCCCCGGTCGACGAAAATCACTGTTCTGGCCCAAGACTGCCTGAAACTCGTGATTTTTTGACAGCCCCGCCAGAAATCGCAGTTTCGGACCCAAACTGCTGAAAATCAGTATTTGGGTCCCGGACAGCCTGAAATCCACACCGGCTCGTCGGGCAGCCCGAAACGACGATTCTGCCCCCGATCGACGAAAATCACTGTTCTAGCCCAGAACTGCCCGAAACTCGGGATTTTTTGACAGCCCCGCCGGAAATAGCAGTTTCGGACCCAGACAGCTGAAAATCACTATTTGGGTCTTGGGCAGCCTAAAACCGTCACCAGCCCGTCGAATAGCCAAAAATGACGATTCTGCCCCCGGTCGACGAAAATCACTGTTCTGGCCCAGGACTACCCGAAAACTCGTCATTTTTTGACAGCCCCGCCAGAAATCGCAGTTTCGGACCCAAACTGCTGAAAATCAGTATTTGGGTCCCGGACAGCCTAAAATCCACACCGGCTCGTCGGGCAGCCCGAAACGACGATTCTGCCCCCGATCGACGAAAATCACTGTTCTTGCCCAGAACTGCCCGAAACTCGGGATTTTTTGACAGCCCCGCCAGAAATCGCAGTTTTGGACCCAGATTGCTGAAAATTTGTATTTGGATCCCGGACAGCCTGAAATCCACACCGGCCCGTCGGGCAGCCCGAAACGACGATTCTGCCCCCGATCGACGAAAATCACTGTTCTTGCCCAGAACTGCCCGAAAACTCGGGATTTCTTGACAGCCCCGCCAGTAATCGCAGTTTCGGACCCAGACAGCTGAAAATCACTATTTGGGTCCCGGGCAGCCTAAAATCGACACCGGCCCGTCCAACAACCAAAAATGACGATTCTGCCCCCGGTCGGCGAAAATCACTGTTCTGGCCCAGGACTCCCCGAAACTCGTCATTTTTTGACAGCCCCGCCAGAAATCGCAGTTTTCGACCCAGATTGCTGAAAATCAGTATTTGGGTCCCGGACAGCCTGAAATCCACACCGGCCCGTCGGGCAGCCCGAAAAGACGATTCTGCCCCCGATCGACGAAAATCACTGTTCTTGCCCAGAACTGCCCGAAAACTCGGGATTTCTTGACAGCCCCGCCAGTAATCGCAGTTTCGGACCCAGACAGCTGAAAATCACTATTTGGGTCCCGGGCAGCCTAAAATCGACACCGGCCCGTCCAACAACCAAAAATGACGATTCTGCCCCCGGTCGGCGAAAATCACTGTTCTGGCCCAGGACTCCCCGAAACTCGTCATTTTTTGACAGCCCCGCCAGAAATCGCAGTTTTGGACCCAGATTGCTGAAAATCAGTATTTGGGTCCCGGACAGCCTGAAAGCCACACCTGCCCGTCGGGCAGCCCGAAACGACGATTCTGCCCCCGATCGACGAAAATCACTGTTCTTGCCCAGAACTGCCCGAAAACTCGGGATTTCTTGACAGCCCCGCCAGTAATCGCAGTTTCGGACCCAGACAGCTGAAAATCACTATTTGGGTCCCGGGCAGCCTAAAATCGACACCGGCCCGTCCAACAACCAAAAATGATGATTCTGCCCCCGGTCGGCGAAAATCACTGTTCTGGCCCAGGACTCCCCGAAACTCGTCATTTTTTGACAGCCCCGCCAGAAATCGCAGTTTTGGACCCAGATTGCTGAAAATCAGTATTTGGGTCCCGGACAGCCTGAAAGCCACACCTGCCCGTCGGGCAGCCCGAAACGACGATTCTGCCCCCGATCGACGAAAATCACTGTTCTTGCCCAGAACTGCCCGAAAGCTCGGGATTTCTTGACAGCCCCGCCAGTAATCGCAGTTTCGGACCCAGACAGCTGAAAATCACTATTTGGGTCCCGGGCAGCCTAAAATCGACACCGGCCCGTCCAACAACCAAAAATGACGATTCTGCCCCCGGTCGGCGAAAATCACTGTTCTGGCCCAGGACTCCCCGAAACTCGTCATTTTTTGACAGCCCCGCCAGAAGTCGCAGTTTCGGACCCAAACTGCTGAAAATCAGTATTTGGGTCCCGGACAGCCTAAAATCCCCACCGGCCCGTCGGGCAGCCCAAAACGACGATTTTGCACCCGATCGACGAAAATCACTGTTCCTTCCCAGAACTGCCCGAAACTCGGGATTTTTTGACAGCCCCGCCAGAAATCGCAGTTTTGGTCCCAGATTGCTGAAAATCAGTATTTGGGTCCCGGACAGCCTGAAATCCACACCGGCCCGTCGGGCAGCCCAAAACGACGATTCTGCCCCCGATCGACGAAAAACACTGTTCTGGCCCAGAACTGCCCGAAACACGTCATTTTGACAGCCCCGCAAGAAATCACAGTTTCGGACCCAGATTGCTGAAAATCACTATTTGGGTCCCGGGCAGCCTGAAATCGACCCCAGCCCGTCGAACAGCCAAAAATGACGATTCTGTCCCCGGTCGACGAAAATCACTGTGCTGGCCCTGGACAGCCCGGAACTCGTCATTTTTGACAGCCCCGCCAGAAATCGCAGTTTCGGACCCAGACTGCAGAAAATTAGTGTTTGGGTCCCGGACAGCCTGAAATCCACACCGGCCCGTCGGACAGCCAGAAACGACGATTCTGCCCCCAATCGGCGAAAATCGCTGTTTTGGGCCAGAACGGCCCGAAACTCAGGATTTTTTGACAGCCCCGCCAGAAATCGCTGTTTCGGACCCAGACTGCTGAAAATCAGTATTTGGGTCCCGGACAGCCTGAAATCCACACCGGCCCGTCGGACAGCCCAAAACGACGATTCTGCCCCCGATCGACGAAAATCACTGTTCTGGCCCAGAACTGCCCGAAACACGTCATTTTTGATAGCCCCGCCAGAAATCGCAGTTTCGGACCCAGGTTGCTAAAAATCAGTATTTGGGTCCCGGGCAGCCTGAAATCGACCCCGGCCCGTCGAACAGCCAAAAATGACGATTCTGCTCCCGGTCGGCGAAAATCACTGTTCTGGCCCAGGATTGCCCGAAACTCGTCATTTTTTGACAGCCCTGCCAGAAATCGCAGTTTCGGACCCGAACTGCTGAAAATCAGTATTTGGGTCCCGAACAGCCTGAAATCGACACCGGCCCGTCGAATAGCCAAAAATGACGATTCTGCCCCCGGTCGACGAAAA
Source organism: Delonix regia (assembly GCA_037074485.1). NCBI lineage: Eukaryota > Viridiplantae > Streptophyta > Magnoliopsida > Fabales > Fabaceae > Delonix > Delonix regia. The sequence goes on along the minus strand of CM073450.1, from coordinate 45,767,853 downwards.
TCATTGTTCTGGCCCAGGACTGCCCGAAACTCGGGATTTTTTGACAGCCCTGCCAGAAATCGCAGTTTCAGACCCAGACTACTGAAAATCACTATTTGGGTCCCGGACAGCCTGAAATCGACACCGGCCCGTCGAACAGCCAAAAATGACGATTCTTCCCCCGGTCGACGAAAATCACTGTTCTGCTCCAGGACTGCCCGGAACTCGTCATTTTTGACAGCCCCGCCAGAAATTGCTGTTTCGGACCCAGACTGTTGAAAATCAGTATTTGGGTCCCGGACAGCCTGAAATTGAAACCGGCCCGTCAAAAAGCTAAAAATGAAGATTCTGTCCCCGATCGACGAAAATCACTGTTCCGGCCCAGAACGGCCCGAAACTCCGGATTTTTTGACAGCCCCTCCAGAAATCGCTGTTTCGGACCCAGACTGCTGAAAATCACTATCTGGGTCCCGGACAACCTGGAATCCAAATCGGCCCGTCGGACAGCCCAAAATGACGATTCTGCCCCCGAACGACGAAAATCATTGTTCTGGCCCAAAGCTGCCCGAAATTCGGGATTTTTTGACAGTCCCGCCAGAAATCGCATTTTCGGACCCAGACTACTGAAAATCAGTATTTGGGACCCGGACAGCCTGAAATCCACACCGGCCCGTCGGACAGCCCAAAACGACGATTCTGCCACCGATCGGCGAAAATCACTGTTCTGGCCCAGAACTGCCCGAAACTCGTGATTTTTTGACAACCACGCCCGAAATCGCAGTTTTGGGCCCAGACTTCTGAAAATCAGTATTTGGGTCCCAGACAGCCTGAAATCCACACCGGCCCGTCGGGCAGCCCGAAACGACGATTCTGCCCGCGATCGACGAAAATCACTGTTCCTTCCCAGAACTGCCCGAAACTCGGGATTTTTTGACAGCCCCGCCAGAAATCGCAGTTTTGGTCCCAGATTGCTGAAAATCAGTATTTGGGTCCCGGACAGCCTGAAATCCACACCGGCCCGTCGGGCAGCCCAAAACGACAATTCTGCCCCCGATCGACGAAAATCACTGTTCTGACCCAGAACTGCCCGAAACACGTCATTTTTGACAGCCCCGCCAGAAATCGCAGTTTCGGACCCAGGTTGCTGAAAATCACTATTTGGGTCCCGGGCAGCCTGAAATCGACCCCGGCCCGTCGAACAGCCAAAAATGACGATTCTACCCCCGGTTTATGAAAATCACTGTTCTGGCCCAGGACTGCCCGAAACTTGTCATTTTTTGACAGCCCCGCCAGAAATCGCAGTTTTGGACCCAGACTGCTGAAAATCACTATTTGGGTCCCGGACAGCCTGAAATCGAAACCGGCCCGTTGAACAGCCAAAAATATAGATTCTGCGCCCGGTCGACGAAAATCACTGTTCTGGCCCAGAACTGCCCGAAACTCAGGATTTTTTGACAGCCCCGCCGGAAATAGAAGTTTTGGACCCAGACTGCTGAAAATCACTATTTGGGTCTTGGGCAGCCTGAAATCGACACCGGCCCGTCGAACAGCCAAAAATAAAGATTCTGCCCCCGCCGACGAAAATCGCTGTTCTGGCCCAGGACTCCCCGGAACTCGCCATTTTTTGACAGCCCCGCCAGAAATCGCAGTTTCAGACCCAAACTGCTGAAAATCAGTATTTGGGTCCCGGACAGCCTAAAATCCACACCGGCTCGTCGGGCAGCCCAAAACGACGATTCTGCCCCCGATCGGCGAAAATCACTGTTCTAGCCCAGAACTGCCCGAAACTCGTGATTTTTTGACAACCCCGCCAGAAATCGCAGTTTTGGACCCAGACTGCTGAAAATCACTATTTGGGTCCCGGACAGCCTGAAATCGAAACCGGCCCATCGAACAGCCAAAAATAAAGATTCTGCCCCCGGTCGACGAAAATCGCTGTTCTGGCCCAGGACTCCCCGAAACTCGTCATTTTTTGACTGCCCCGCCAGAAATCGCAGTTTCGGACCCAAACTGCTGAAAATCAGTATTTGGGTCCCGGACAGCCTGAAATCCACACCGGCTCGTCGGGCAGCCCGAAACGACGATTCTGCCCCCGATCGACGAAAATCACTGTTCTAGCCCAGAACTGCCCGAAACTCGGGATTTTTTGACAGCTCCTCAGGAAATAGAAGTTTCGGTCCCAGACAGCTGAAAATCACTATTTGGGTCTTGGGCAGCCTGAAATCGACACCGGCCCGTCGAATAGCCAAAAATGACGATTCTGCCCCCGGTCGACGAAAATCACTGTTCTGGCCCAGGACTACCCGGAACTCGTCATTTTTGACAGCCCCGCCAGAAATCGCAGTTTTGGACCCAGACTGTTGAAAATCAGTATTTGGGTCCTGGACAGCCTGAAATCCACACCGGCCCGTCGGACAGCCCAAAACGACGATTCTGCCACCGATCGGCGAAAATCACTGTTCTGGCCCAGAACAGCCCGAAACTCGTGATTTTTTGACAGCCCCGCCAGAAATCGCAGTTTCGGACCCAGACTGCTGAAAATCACTATTTGGGTCCCGGACACCTTAAATCCACACCGGCTCGTCGGGCAGCCCAAAACGACGATTCTGCCCCCGATCGGCGAAAATCACTGTTCTAGCCCAGAACTGCCCGAAACTCGGGATTTTTTGACAACCCCGCCAGAAATCGCAGTTTTGGACCCAGACTGCTGAAAATCACTATTTGGGTCCCGGACAGCTTGAAATCGAAACCGGCCCGTCGAACAGCCAAAAATGACGATTCTGCCCCCGGTCGACGAAAATCGCTGTTCTGGCCCAGGACTCCCCGAAACTCGTCATTTTTTGACTGCCCCGCCAGAAATCGCAGTTTCGGACCCAAACTGCTGAAAATCAGTATTTGGGTCCCGGACAGCCTGAAATCCACACCGGCTCGTCGGGCAGCCCGAAACGACGATTCTGCCCCCGATCGACGAAAATCACTGTTCTAGCCCAGAACTGCCCGAAACTCGGGATTTTTTGACAGCCCCTCCGGAAATAGAAGTTTCGGTCCCAGACAGCTGAAAATCACTATTTGGGTCTTGGGCAGCCTGAAATCGACACCGGCCCGTCGAATAGCCAAAAATGACGATTCTGCCCCCGGTCGACGAAAATCACTGTTCTGGCCCAGGACTACCCGGAACTCGTCATTTTTGACAGCCCTGCCAGAAATCGCAGTTTTGGACCCAGACTGTTGAAAATCAGTATTTGGGTCCCGGACAGCCTGAAATCCACACCGGCCCGTCGGACAGCCCAAAACGACGATTCTGCCACCGATCGGCGAAAATCACTGTTCTGGCCCAGAACTGCCCGAAACTCGTGATTTTTTGACAACCCCGCCAGAAATCGCAGTTTTGGACCCAGACTGCTGAAAATCACTAATTGGGTCCCGGACAGCCTGAAATCGAAACCGGCCCGTCGAACAGCCAAAAATAAAGATTCTGCCCCGGTCGACGAAAATCGCTGTTCTCGCCCAGGACTCCCCGAAACTCGTCATTTTTTGACAGCCCCGCCAGAAATCGCAGTTTCGGACCCAGACTGCTGAAAATCAGTATTTGGGTCCCGGACAGCCTGAAATCCACACCGGCTCGTCGGGCAGCCCGAAACGACGATTTTGCCCCCGATCGACGAAAATCACTGTTCTAGCCCAGAACTGCCCGAAACTCGGGATTTTTTGACAGCCCCGCCGGAAATAGAAGTTTCAGACCCAGACAGCTGAAAATCACTATTTGGGTCTTGGGCAGCCTGAAATCGACACCGGCCCGTCGAATAGCCAAAAATGACGATTCTGCCCCCGGTCGACGAAAATCACTGTTCTGGCCCAGGACTACCCGGAACTCGTCATTTTTGACAGCCCCGCCAGAAGTCGCAGTTTCGGACCCAAACTGCTGAAAATCAGTATTTGGGTCCCGGACAGCCTGAAATCCACACCGGCCCGTCGGGCAGCCCGAAACGACGATTTTGCACCCGATCGGCGAAAATCACTGTTCTGGCCCAGAACTGCCCGAAACTCGTGATTTTTTGACAACCCCGCCAGAAATCGCAGTTTTGGACCCAGACTGCTGAAAATCAGTATTTGGGTCCCGGACAGCCTGAAATTGAAACCGGCCCGTCGAACAGCCAAAAATAAAGATTCTGCCCCGGTCGACGAAAATCGCTGTTCTGGCCCAGGACTGCCCGAAACTCGGGATTTTTTGACAGCCCCGCCAGAAATCGCAGTTTTGGACCCAGACTGTTGAAAATTAGTATTTGGGTCCCGGACAGCCTGAAATCCACACCGGCCCGTCGGACAGCCCAAAACTACGATTCTGCCATCGATCGGCGAAAATCACTGTTCTGGCCCAGAACTGCCCGAAACTCGTGATTTTTTGACAACCCCGCCAGAAATCGCAGTTTTGGACCCAGACTGCTGAAAATCACTATTTGGGTCCCGGACAGCCTGAAATCGAAACCGGCCCGTCGAACAGCCAAAAATAAAGATTCTGCCCCCGGTCGACGAAAATCACTGTTCTGGCCCAGGACTCCCCGAAACTCGTCATTTTTTGACAGCCCCGCCAGAAATCGCAGTTTCGGACCCAGACTGCTGAAAATCAGTATTTGGGTCCCGGACAGCCTGAAATCCACACCGGCTCGTCGAGCAGCCCGAAACGACGATTTTGCCCCCGATCGACGAAAATCACTGTTCTGGCCCAGAACTGCCCGAAACTCGTGATTTTTTGACAACCCCGCCAGAAATCGCAGTTTTGGACCCAGACTGCTGAAAATCAGTATTTGGGTCCCGGACAGCCTGAAATCGAAACCGGCCCGTCGAACAGCCAAAAATAAAGATTCTGCCCCCGGTCGACGAAAATCGCTGTTCTCGCCCAGGACTCCCCGAAACTCGTCATTTTTTGACAGCCCCGCCAGAAATCGCAGTTTCGGACCCAAACTGCTGAAAATCAGTATTTGGGTCCCGGACAGCCTGAAATCCACACCGGCTCGTCGGGCAGCCCGAAACGACGATTCTGCCCCCGATCGACGAAAATCACTGTTCTAGCCCAGAACTGCCCGAAACTCGGGATTTTTTGACAGCCCCGCCGGAAATAGAAGTTTCGGACCCAGACAGCTGAAAATCACTATTTGGGTCTTGGGCAGCCTGAAATCGACACCGGCCCGTCGAATAGCCAAAAATGACGATTCTGCCCCCGGTCGACGAAAATCACTGTTCTGGCCCAGGACTACCCGGAACTCGTCATTTTTGACAGCCCCGCCAGAAATCGCAGTTTTGGACCCAGACTGTTGAAAATCAGTATTTGGGTCCCGGACGGCCTGAAATCCACACCGGCCCGTCGGACAGCCCAAAACGACGATTCTGCCACCGATCGGCGAAAATCACTGTTCTGGCCCAGAACTGCCCGAAACTCGTGATTTTTTGACAACCCCGCCAGAAATCGCAGTTTTGGACCCAGACTGCTGAAAATCACTATTTGGGTCCCGGACAGCCTGAAATCGAAACCGGCCTGTCGAACAGCCAAAAATAAAGATTCTGCCCCCGGTCGACGAAAATCGCTGTTCTGGCCCAGGACTCCCCGAAACTCGTCATTTTTTGACAGCCCCGCCAGAAATCGCAGTTTCGGACCCAAACTGCTGAAAATCAGTATTTGGGTCCCGGACAGCCTGAAATCCACACCGGCTCGTCGGGCAGCCCGAAACGACGATTCTGCCCCCGATCGACGAAAATCACTGTTCTAGCCCAGAACTGCCCGAAAGTCGGGATTTTTTGACAGCCCCGCCGGAAATAGAAGTTTCAGACCCAGACAGCTGAAAATCACTATTTGGGTCTTGGGCAGCCTGAAATCGACACCGGCCCGTCGAATAGCCAAAAATGACGATTCTGCCCCCGGTCGACGAAAATCACTGTTCTGGCCCAGGACTACCCGGAACTTGTCATTTTTGACAGCCCCGCCAGAAATCGCAATTTTGGACCCGGACTGCTGAAAATCAGTATTTGGGTCCCGGACAGCCGGAAATCGACACCGGCCCGTCGGACAGCCCAAAACGACGATTCTGCCCCCGATCGACGAAAATCACTGTTCTGGCCCAGGACCGCCCGAAAGTTGTTTTTTTTTTACAGCCCCGCCAAAAATCGCTGTTTCGGTCCCGGACTGCTTAAAATCATTATTTGGGTCCCGGACAGCCTGAAATCCTCCCCGGCCCGTCGGACAGCCCAAAACGACGATTCTGCCCCCGATCGACGAAAATCACTGTTCTGGCCTTGGACCGCCCGAAAGTTGCTTTTTTTTTATAGCCCCGCCAGAAGTCGCAGTTTCGGACCCGGACAGCCTGAAATCGACACCGGCCCGTCGGACAGCGCAAAACGACGATTCTGCCCCCGATCGACGAAAATCACTGTTCTGGCCAAGGACCGCCCGAAAGTTAATTTTTTTTTACAGCCCCGCCAGAAGTCGCAGTTTCGGACCCGGACAGCCTGAAATCGACACCGGCCCGTCGGACAGCCCAAAACGACGATTCTGCCCCGGTCGACGAAAATCGCTGTTCTGGCCCAGGACTCCCCGAAACTCGTCATTTTTTGACAGCCCCGCCAGAAATCGCAGTTTCGGACCCAGACTGCTGAAAATCAGTATTTGGGTCCCGGACAGCCTGAAATCCACACCGGCTCGTCGGGCAGCCCGAAACGACGATTCTGCCCCCGATCGACGAAAATCACTGTTCTAGCCCAGAACTCCCCGAAAGTCGGGATTTTTTGACAGCCCCGCCGGAAATAGAAGTTTCAGACCCAGACAGCTGAAAATCACTATTTGGGTCTTGGGCAGCCTGAAATCGACACCGGCCCGTCGAATAGCCAAAAATGACGATTCTGCCCCCGGTCGACGAAAATCACTGTTCTGGCCCAGGACTACCCGGAACTTGTCATTTTTGACAGCCCCGCCAGAAATCGCAATTTTGGACCCGGACTGCTGAAAATCAGTATTTGGGTCCCGGACAGCCGGAAATCGACACCGGCCCGTCGGACAGCCCAAAACGACGATTCTGCCCCCGATCGACGAAAATCACTGTTCTGGCCCAGGACCGCCCGAAAGTTGTTTTTTTTTTACAGCCCCGCCAAAAATCGCTGTTTCGGTCCCGGACTGCTTAAAATCATTATTTGGGTCCCGGACAGCCTGAAATCCTCCCCGGCCCGTCGGACAGCCCAAAACGACGATTCTGCCCCCGATCGACGAAAATCACTGTTCTGGCCTTGGACCGCCCGAAAGTTGCTTTTTTTTTATAGCCCCGCCAGAAGTCGCAGTTTCGGACCCGGACAGCCTGAAATCGACACCGGCCCGTCGGACAGCGCAAAACGACGATTCTGCCCCCGATCGACGAAAATCACTGTTCTGGCCAAGGACCGCCCGAAAGTTAATTTTTTTTTACAGCCCCGCCAGAAGTCGCAGTTTCGGACCCGGACAGCCTGAAATCGACACCGGCCCGTCGGACAGCCCAAAACGACGATTCTGCCCCCGATCGACGAAAATCACTGTTCTGGCCCAGGACCGCCCAAAAGTTGTTTTTTTTTTACAGCCCCGCCAGAAATCGCAGTTTTGGACCCGGACTACTGAAAATCAGTATTTGGGTCCCGGACAGCTTGAAATCCACACCGGTCCGTCAGACAGCCCAAACTGACAATTCTGCCCCCGGTCGACAAAATCAATATTCTGGCCCAAAACTGCCCGAAAGTCGTGATTTTTTGACAGCCCCGCCAGAAATCGCAGTTCCGGACCTGGATTGCTGAAAATCTGTATTTGGGTCTCGGACAGCCTGAAATCGACACCGGCCCGTCGGACAGCCCAAAACGTCGATTCTGCACCCGATCGACGAAAATCACTGTTCTGGCCTAGGACCGCCTGAAAGTTGGTTTTTTTTTATAGCCCCGCCAGAAGTCGTACTTTCGGACCCGGACTGCTGAAAATCAGTATTTGGGACCCGGGCAGCCTGAAATCCAAACCCGCCCGTCGGACAGCCCAAAACGACGATTCTGCCCCTGATCGACGAAAATCAATGTTTTGGCCCAAGATTGCCCGAAACTCGTGATTTTTTGACAGCCCCGCCAGAAATCGCAGTTTCAGACCCGGACTGCTGAAAATCAGTATTTGGGTCCCGGACAGCCTGAAATCCACACCTGCTCGTCGGACAGCCCAAAACGACGACTCTGCCCCCGATCGACGAAAATCACTGTTCTGGCCCAGGACTGCCCGAAAGTTGTTTTTTTTTTACAGCCCCGCCAGAAATCGCAGTTTGGGACCCGGACTACTGAAAATCAGTTTTTGGGTCCCGGACTGCCTGAAATCCCCACTGGCCCGTCGGACAGCCCAAAACGACGATTCTGCCCCCGATCGACGAAAATCCATGTTTTGGCCCAGGACTGCCCGAAAGTCGTGATTTTTTGACAGCCCCGCCAGAAATCGCAGTTTCGGACCCGGACTGCTGAAAATCAGTAATTGGGTCCCGGACAGCCTGAAAACCACACCGGCTCGTCGGACAGCCCAAAACGACGATTCTGCCCCCGATCGACGAAAATCACTGTTCTGGCCTAGGACCGCCCGAAAGTTGTTTTTTTTTTCAGCCCCGCCAGAAGTCGCAGTTTCGGACCCGGACTGCTGAAAATCAGTATTTGGGTCCCGGACAGCCTGAAATCCAAACCCGCCCGTCGGACAGCCCAAAACGGCGATTCTGCCCCCGATCGATGAAAATCACTGTTCTGGCCCTGGCCTGCTCGAAAGTCGTGATTTTTTGACAGCCCCGCCAGAAATCGCAGTTTCGGACCCGGACTGCTGAAAATCAGTATTTGGGTCCCGGACAGCCTGAAATCGACACCGGCCCGTCGGACAGCCCAAAACGACGATTCTGCCCCCGATCGACGAAAATCACAGTTCTGGCCCAGGGCTGCCCGAAAGTTGTTTTTTTTTTTTAGCCCTGCCAGATATCGCAGTTTCGGACCCGGACTGCTGAAAATCAGAATTTGGGTCCCGGACAGCCGGAAATCGACACCGGCCCGTCGGACAGCCCAAAACGACGATTCTGCCCCCGATCGACGAAAATCACTGTTCTGGCCTAGGACCGCCCGAATGTTGTTTTTTTTTAGTGCCCCGCCAGAAGTCGCAGTTTCGGACCCAGACTGCTGAAAATCAGAATTTGGGTCCCGGACAGCGTGACAACCACACCGGCTCGCCGGACAGCCCAAAACGACGATTCTGCCCCCGATCGACGAAAATCACAGTTCTGGCCCAGGACTGCCCGAAAGTTGTTTTTTTTTTACAGCCCCGCCAGAAATCGCAGTTTCGGACCCGGACTACTGAAAATCAGTATTTGGGTCCCGGACTGCCTGAAATCCCCACTGGCCCGTCGGACAGCCCAAAACGACGATTCTGCCCCCGATCGACGAAAATCCATGTTTTGGCCCAGGACTGCCCGAAAGTCGTGATTTTTTGACAGCCCCGCCAGAAATCGCAGTTTCGGACCCGGACTGCTGAAAATCAGTAATTGGGACCCGGACAGCCTGAAAACCACACCGGCTCGTCGGACAGCCCAAAACGACGATTCTACCCCCGATCGACGAAAATCACTGTTCTGGCCTAGGACCGCCCGAAAGTTGTTTTTTTTTACAGCCCCGCCAGAAGTCGCAGTTTCGGACCCGGACTGCTGAAAATCAGTATTTGGGTCCCGGACAGCCTGAAATCCAAACCCGCCCGTCGGACAGCCCAAAACGGCGATTCTGCCCCCGATCGATGAAAATCACTGTTCTGGCCCTGGCCTGCTCGAAAGTCGTGATTTTTTGACAGCCCCGCCAGAAATCGCAGTTTCGGACCCGGACTGCTGAAAATCAGTATTTGGGTCCCGGACAGCCTGAAATCGACACCGGCCCGTCGGACAGCCCAAAACGACGATTCTGCCCCCGATCGACGAAAATCACAGTTCTGGCCCAGGGCTGCCCAAAAGTTGTTTTTTTTTTTCAGCCCTGCCAGAAATCGCAGTTTCGGACCCGGACTGCTGAAAATCAGTATTTGGGTCCCGGACAGCCGGAAATCGACACCGGCCCGTCGGACAGCCCAAAACGACGATTCTACCCCCGATCGACGAAAATCACTGTTCTGGCCTAGGACCGCCCGAAAGTTGTTTTTTTTTACAGCCCCGCCAGAAGTCGCAGTTTCGGACCCGGACTGCTGAAAATCAGTATTTGGGTCCCGGACAGCCTGAAATCCAAACCCGCCCGTCGGACAGCCCAAAACGGCGATTCTGCCCCCGATCGATGAAAATCACTGTTCTGGCCCTGGCCTGCTCGAAAGTCGTGATTTTTTGACAGCCCCGCCAGAAATCGCAGTTTCGGACCCGGACTGCTGAAAATCAGTATTTGGGTCCCGGACAGCCTGAAATCGACACCGGCCCGTCGGACAGCCCAAAACGACGATTCTGCCCCCGATCGACGAAAATCACAGTTCTGGCCCAGGGCTGCCCAAAAGTTGTTTTTTTTTTTCAGCCCTGCCAGAAATCGCAGTTTCGGACCCGGACTGCTGAAAATCAGTATTTGGGTCCCGGACAGCCGGAAATCGACACCGGCCCGTCGGACAGCCCAAAACGACGATTCTGCCCCCGATCGACGAAAATCACTGTTCTGGCCTAGGACCGCCCGAATGTTGTTTTTTTTTAGTGCCCCGCCAGAAGTCGCAGTTTCGGACCCAGACTGCTGAAAATCAGTATTTGGGTCCCGGACAGCCTGAAAACCACACCGGCTCGCCGGACAGCCCAAAACGACGATTCTGCCCCCGATCGACGAAAATCACAGTTCTGGCCCAGGACTGCCCGAAAGTTGTTTTTTTTTTACAGCCCCGCCAGAAATCGCAGTTTCGGACCCGGACTGCTGAAAATCAGTATTTGGTTCCCGGACAGCCTGAAATCCACTCTGGCCCGTCGTGCAGCCCAAAACGACGATTCTGCCCTCGATCGACTAAAATCAATGTTTTAGCCCAGGACTGCTCGAAAGTCGTGATTTTTTGACAGCCCCGCCAGAAATCGCAGTTTCGGACCCAGACTGCTGAAAATCAGAATTTGGGTCCCGGACAGCGTGACAACCACACCGGCTCGCCGGACAGCCCAAAACGACGATTCTGCCCCCGATCGACGAAAATCACAGTTCTGGCCCAGGACTGCCCGAAAGTTGTTTTTTTTTTACAGCCCCGCCAGAAATCGCAGTTTCGGACCCGGACTACTGAAAATCAGTATTTGGGTCCCGGACAGCCTGAAATCCCCACTGGCCCGTCGGACAGCCCAAAACAACAATTCTGCCCCCGATCGACGAAAATCAATGTTTTGGCCCAGGACTGCTCGAAAGTCGTGATTTTTTGACAGCCCCGCCAGAAATCGCAGTTTCGGACCCGGACTGCTGAAAATCAGTAATTGGGACCCGGACAGCCTGAAAACCACACCGGCTCGTCGGACAGCCCAAAACGACGATTCTACCCCCGATCGACGAAAATCACTGTTCTGGCCTAGGACCGCCCGAAAGTTGTTTTTTTTTACAGCCCCGCCAGAAAGTCGCAGTTTCGGACCCGGACTGCTGAAAATCAGTATTTGGGTCCCGGACAGCCTGAAATCCAAACCCGCCCGTCGGACAGCCCAAAACGGCGATTCTGCCCCCGATCGATGAAAATCACTGTTCTGGCCCTGGCCTGCTCGAAAGTCGTGATTTTTTGACAGCCCCGCCAGAAATCGCAGTTTCGGACCCGGACTGCTGAAAATCAGTATTTGGGTCCCGGACAGCCTGAAATCGACACCGGCCCGTCGGACAGCCCAAAACGACGATTCTGCCCCCGATCGACGAAAATCACAGTTCTGGCCCAGGGCTGCCCAAAAGTTGTTTTTTTTTTTCAGCCCTGCCAGAAATCGCAGTTTCGGACCCGGACTGCTGAAAATCAGTATTTGGGTCCCGGACAGCCGGAAATCGACACCGGCCCGTCGGACAGCCCAAAACGACGATTCTGCCCCCGATCGACGAAAATCACTGTTCTGGCCTAGGACCGCCCGAATGTTGTTTTTTTTTAGTGCCCCGCCAGAAGTCGCAGTTTCGGACCCAGACTGCTGAAAATCAGTATTTGGGTCCCGGGCAGCCTGAAAACCACACCGGCTCGCCGGACAGCCCAAAACGACGATTCTGCCCCCGATCGACGAAAATCACAGTTCTGGCCCAGGACTGCCCGAAAGTTGTTTTTTTTTTACAGCCCCACCAGAAATCGCAGTTTCGGACCCGGACTGCTGAAAATCAGTAGTTGGTTCCCGGACAGCCTGAAATCCACTCTGGCCCGTCGTGCAGCCCAAAACGACGATTCTGCCCTCGATCGACTAAAATCAATGTTTTAGCCCAGGACTGCTCGAAAGTCGTGATTTTTTGACAGCCCCGCCAGAAATCGCAGTTTCGGACCCGGACTGCTGAAAATCAGTATTTGGGACCCGGACAGCCTGAAAACCACACCGGCTCGTCGGACAGCCCAAAACGACGACTCTGCCCCTGATCGACGAAAATCACAGTTCTGGCCCAGGACTGCCCGAAAGTTGTTTTTTTTTTACAGCCCCGCCAGAAATCGCAGTTTCGGACCCGGACTACTGAAAATCAGTATTTGGGTCCCGGACAGCCTGAAATCCCCACTGGCCCGTCGGACAGCCCAAAACGACGATTCTGCCCCCGATCGACGAAAATCAATGTTTTGGCCCAGGACTGCCCGAAACTCGTGATTTTTTGACAGCCCCACCAGAAATCGCAGTTTCGGACCCAGACTGCTGAAAATCAGTATTTGGGTCCCGGACAGCCTGAAATCCAAACCCGCCCGTCGGACAGCCCAAAACGACGATTCTGCCCCCGATCGACGAAAATCACTGTTCTGGCCTAGGACCGCCCGAAAGTTGTTTTTTTTTACAACCCCGCCAGAAGTCGCAGTTTCGGACCCGGACTGCTGAAAATCAGTATTTGGGTCCCAGACAGCCTGAAAACCACACCGGCCCGTCAGACAGCCCAAAACGACGATTCTGCCCCCGATCGACGAAAATCACAGTTCTGGCCCAGGACCGCCCGAAATTTGTTTTTTTTTTACAGCCCCGCCGGAAATCGCAGTTTCAGACCCAGACTACTGAAAATCAATATTTGGGTCCCGGACATCCTGAAATCCACACTGGCCCGTCGGACAGCCCAAAACGACGATTCTGCCCCCGATCGACGAAAATCAATGTTCTGGCCCAGGACTGCCCGAAACTCATGATTTTTTGACAGCCCCGCCAGAAATCGCAGTTTCGGACCCAAACTGCTGAAAATCAGTATTTGGGTCCCGGACAGCCTGAAATCATAGCCCGCCCGTCGGACAGCCCAAAACGACGATTCTGCCCCCGATCGACGAAAATCACTGTTCTGGCCCAGGACCGCCCAAAAGTTGTTTTTTTTTTACAGCCCCGCCAGAAATCGCAGTTTTGGACCCGGACTACTGAAAATCAGTATTTGGGTCCCGGACAGCTTGAAATCCACACCGGACCGTCAGACAGCCCAAACTGACAATTCTGCCCCCGGTCGACAAAATCAATATTCTGGCCCAAAACTGCCCGAAAGTCGTGATTTTTTGACAGCCCCGCCAGAAATCGCAGTTCCGGACCTGGATTGCTGAAAATCTGTATTTGGGTCTCGGACAGCCTGAAATCGACACCGGCCCGTCGGACAGCCCAAAACGTCGATTCTGCACCCGATCGACGAAAATCACTGTTCTGGCCTAGGACCGCCTGAAAGTTGGTTTTTTTTTATAGCCCCGCCAGAAGTCGTACTTTCGGACCCGGACTGCTGAAAATCAGTATTTGGGACCCGGACAGCCTGAAATCCAAACCCGCCCGTCGGACAGCCCAAAACGACGATTCTGCCCCTGATCGACGAAAATCAATGTTTTGGCCCAAGATTGCCCGAAACTCGTGATTTTTTGACAGCCCCGCCAGAAATCGCAGTTTCAGACCCGGACTGCTGAAAATCAGTATTTGGGTCCCGGACAGCCTGAAATCCACACCTGCTCGTCGGACAGCCCAAAACGACGACTCTGCCCCCGATCGACGAAAATCACTGTTCTGGCCCAGGACTGCCCGAAAGTTGTTTTTTTTTTACAGCCCCGCCAGAAATCGCAGTTTGGGACCCGGACTACTGAAAATCAGTTTTTGGGTCCCGGACTGCCTGAAATCCCCACTGGCCCGTCGGACAGCCCAAAACGACGATTCTGCCCCCGATCGACGAAAATCCATGTTTTGGCCCAGGACTGCCCGAAAGTCGTGATTTTTTGACAGCCCCGCCAGAAATCGCAGTTTCGGACCCGGACTGCTGAAAATCAGTAATTGGGTCCCGGACAGCCTGAAAACCACACCGGCTCGTCGGACAGCCCAAAACGACGATTCTGCCCCCGATCGACGAAAATCACTGTTCTGGCCTAGGACCGCCCGAAAGTTGTTTTTTTTTACAGCCCCGCCAGAAGTCGCAGTTTCGGACCCGGACTGCTGAAAATCAGTATTTGGGTCCCGGACAGCCTGAAATCCAAACCCGCCCGTCGGACAGCCCAAAACGGCGATTCTGCCCCCGATCGATGAAAATCACTGTTCTGGCCCTGGCCTGCTCGAAAGTCGTGATTTTTTGACAGCCCCGCCAGAAATCGCAGTTTCGGACCCGGACTGCTGAAAATCAGTATTTGGGTCCCGGACAGCCTGAAATCGACACCGGCCCGTCGGACAGCCCAAAACGACGATTCTGCCCCCGATCGACGAAAATCACTGTTCTGGCCTAGGACCGCCCGAATGTTGTTTTTTTTTAGTGCCCCGCCAGAAGTCGCAGTTTCGGACCCAGACTGCTGAAAATCAGTATTTGGGTCCCGGACAGCCTGAAAACCACACCGGCTCGCCGGACAGCCCAAAACGACGATTCTGCCCCCGATCGACGAAAATCACAGTTCTGGCCCAGGACTGCCCGAAAGTTGTTTTTTTTTTACAGCCCCGCCAGAAATCGCAGTTTCGAACCCGGACTGCTGAAAATCAGTATTTGGTTCCCGGACAGCCTGAAATCCACTCTGGCCCGTCGTGCAGCCCAAAACGACGATTCTGCCCTCGATCGACTAAAATCAATGTTTTAGCCCAGGACTGCTCGAAAGTCGTGATTTTTTGACAGCCCCGCCAGAAATCGCAGTTTCGGACCCAGACTGCTGAAAATCAGAATTTGGGTCCCGGACAGCGTGACAACCACACCGGCTCGCCGGACAGCCCAAAACGACGATTCTGCCCCCGATCGACGAAAATCACAGTTCTGGCCCAGGACTGCCCGAAAGTTGTTTTTTTTTTACAGCCCCGCCAGAAATCGCAGTTTCGGACCCGGACTACTGAAAATCAGTATTTGGGTCCCGGACAGCCTGAAATCCCCACTGGCCCGTCGGACAGCCCAAAACAACAATTCTGCCCCCGATCGACGAAAATCAATGTTTTGGCCCAGGACTGCTCGAAAGTCGTGATTTTTTGACAGCCCCGCCAGAAATCGCAGTTTCGGACCCGGACTGCTGAAAATCAGTAATTGGGACCCGGACAGCCTGAAAACCACACCGGCTCGTCGGACAGCCCAAAACGACGATTCTGCCCCCGATCGACGAAAATCACTGTTCTGGCCTAGGACCGCCCGAAAGTTGTTTTTTTTTACAGCCCCGCCAGAAGTCGCAGTTTCGGACCCGGACTGCTGAAAATCAGTATTTGGGTCCCGGACAGCCTGAAATCCAAACCCGCCCGTCGGACAGCCCAAAACGGCGATTCTGCCCCCGATCGATGAAAATCACTGTTCTGGCCCTGGCCTGCTCGAAAGTCGTGATTTTTTGACAGCCCCGCCAGAAATCGCAGTTTCGGACCCGGACTGCTGAAAATCAGTATTTGGGTCCCGGACAGCCTGAAATCGACACCGGCCCGTCGGACAGCCCAAAACGACGATTCTGCCCCCGATCGACGAAAATCACAGTTCTGGCCCAGGGCTGCCCAAAAGTTGTTTTTTTTTTTCAGCCCTGCCAGAAATCGCAGTTTCGGACCCGGACTGCTGAAAATCAGTATTTGGGTCCCGGACAGCCGGAAATCGACACCGGCCCGTCGGACAGCCCAAAACGACGATTCTGCCCCCGATCGACGAAAATCACTGTTCTGGCCTAGGACCGCCCGAATGTTGTTTTTTTTTAGTGCCCCGCCAGAAGTCGCAGTTTCGGACCCAGACTGCTGAAAATCAGTATTTGGGTCCCGGACAGCCTGAAAACCACACCGGCTCGCCGGACAGCCCAAAACGACGATTCTGCCCCCGATCGACGAAAATCACAGTTCTGGCCTAGGACCGCCCGAATGTTGTTTTTTTTTAGTGCCCCGCCAGAAGTCGCAGTTTCGGACCCAGACTGCTGAAAATCAGTATTTGGGTCCCGGACAGCCTGAAAACCACACCGGCTCACCGGACAGCCCAAAACGACGATTCTGCCCCCGATCGACGAAAATCACTGTTCTGGCCTAGGACCGCCCGAAAGTTGTTTTTTTTTACAACCCCGCCAGAAGTCGCAGTTTCGGACCCGGACTGCTGAAAATCAGTATTTGGGTCCCAGACAGCCTGAAAACCACACCGGCCCGTCAGACAGCCCAAAACGACGATTCTGCCCCCGATCGACGAAAATCACAGTTCTGGCCCAGGACCGCCCGAAATTTGTTTTTTTTTTACAGCCCCGCCGGAAATCGCAGTTTCAGACCCAGACTACTGAAAATCAATATTTGGGTCCCGGACATCCTGAAATCCACACTGGCCCGTCGGACAGCCCAAAACGACGATTCTGCCCCCGATCGACGAAAATCAATGTTCTGGCCCAGGACTGCCCGAAACTCATGATTTTTTGACAGCCCCGCCAGAAATCGCAGTTTCGGACCCAAACTGCTGAAAATCAGTATTTGGGTCCCGGACAGCCTGAAATCATAGCCCGCCCGTCGGACAGCCCAAAACGACGATTCTGCCCCCGATCGACGAAAATCACTGTTCTGGCCTAGGACCGCCCGAATGTTGTTTTTTTTTAGTGCCCCGCCAGAAGTCGCAGTTTCGGACCCAGACTGCTGAAAATCAGTATTTGGGTCCCGGACAGCCTGAAAACCACACCGGCTCGCCGGACAGCCCAAAACGACGATTCTGCCCCCGATCGACGAAAATCACAGTTCTGGCCCAGGACTGCCCGAAAGTTGTTTTTTTTTTACAGCCCCGCCAGAAATCGCAGTTTCGGACCCGGACTGCTGAAAATCAGTATTTGGTTCCCGGACAGCCTGAAATCCACACTGGCCCGTCGTGCAGCCCAAAACGACGATTCTGCCCTCGATCGACTAAAATCAATGTTTTAGCCCAGGACTGCTCGAAAGTCGTGATTTTTTGACAGCCCCGCCAGAAATCGCAGTTTCGGACCCGGACTGCTGAAAATCAGTATTTGGGTCCCGGACAGCCTGAAAACCACACCGGCTCGTCGGACAGCCCAAAACGACGACTCTGCCCCTGATCGACGAAAATCACAGTTCTGGCCCAGGACTGCCCGAAAGTTGTTTTTTTTTTACAGCCCCGCCAGAAATCGCAGTTTCGGACCCGGACTACTGAAAATCAGTATTTGGGTCCCGGACAGCCTGAAATCCCCACTGGCCCGTCGGACAGCCCAAAACGACGATTCTGCCCCCGATCGACGAAAATCAATGTTTTGGCCCAGGACTGCCCGAAACTCGGGATTTTTTGACAGCCCCGCCAGAAATCGCAGTTTCGGACCCGGACTGCTGAAAATCAGTATTTGGGTCCCGGACAGCCTGAAATCCAAACCCGCCCGTCGGACAGCCCATAACGACAATTCTGCCCCCGATCGACGAAAATCACTGTTCTGGCCTAGGACCGCCCGAAAGTTGTTTTTTTTTACAACCCCGCCAGAAGTCGCAGTTTCGGACCCGGACTGCTGAAAATCAGTATTTGGGTGCCAGACAGCCTGAAAACCACGCCGGCCCGTCAGACAGCCCAAAACGACGATTCTGCCCCCGATCGACGAAAATCACAGTTCTGGCCCTGGACCGCCCGAAATTTGTTTTTTTTTTACAGCCCCGCCGGAAATCGCAGTTTCAGACCCGGACAACTGAAAATCAATATTTGGGTCCCGGACAGCCTGAAAACCACACCGGCTCGTCGGACAGCCCAAAACGACGACTCTGCCCCTGATCGACGAAAATCACAGTTCTGGCCCTGGACCGCCCGAAATTTGTTTTTTTTTTACAGCCCCGCCGGAAATCGCAGTTTCAGACCCGGACTACTGAAAATCAATATTTGGGTCCCGGACATCCTGAAATCCACACTGGCCCGTCGGACAGCCCAAAACGACGATTCTGCCCCCGATCGACGAAAATCAATGTTCTGGCCCAGGACTGCCCGAAACTCATGATTTTTTGACAGCCCCGCCAGAAATCGCAGTTTCGGACCCAAACTGCTGAAAATCAGTATTTGGGTCCCGGACAGCCTGAAATCCAAGCCCGCCCGTCGGACAGCCCAAAACGACGATTCTGCCCCCGATCGACGAAAATCACTGTTCTGGCCTAGGACCGCCCGAATGTTGTTTTTTTTTAGTGCCCCGCCAGAAGTCGCAGTTTCGGACCCAGACTGCTGAAAATCAGTATTTGGGTCCCGGACAGCCTGAAAACCACACCGGCTCGCCGGACAGCCCAAAACGACGATTCTGCCCCCGATCGACGAAAATCACAGTTCTGGCCCAGGACTGCCCGAAAGTTGTTTTTTTTTTACAGCCCCGCCAGAAATCGCAGTTTCGGACCCGGACTGCTGAAAATCAGTATTTGGTTCCCGGACAGCCTGAAATCCACACTGGCCCGTCGTGCAGCCCAAAACGACGATTCTGCCCTCGATCGACTAAAATCAATGTTTTAGCCCAGGACTGCTCGAAAGTCGTGATTTTTTGACAGCCCCGCCAGAAATCGCAGTTTCGGACCCGGACTGCTGAAAATCAGTATTTGGGTCCCGGACAGCATGAAAACCACACCGGCTCGTCGGACAGCCCAAAACGACGACTCTGCCCCTGATCGACGAAAATCACAGTTCTGGCCCATGACTGCCCGAAAGTTGTTTTTTTTTTACAGCCCCGCCAGAAATCGCAGTTTCGGACCCGGACTACTGAAAATCAGAATTTGGGTCCCGGACATCCTGAAATCCACACTGGCCCGTCGGACAGCCCAAAACGACGATTCTG
Source organism: Delonix regia (assembly GCA_037074485.1). Lineage (NCBI taxonomy): Eukaryota > Viridiplantae > Streptophyta > Magnoliopsida > Fabales > Fabaceae > Delonix > Delonix regia. Next base: position 45,748,529 of record CM073450.1, on the reverse strand, counting down.
CCCCCGATCGACGAAAATCAATGTTCTGGCCCAGGACTGCCCGAAACTCATGATTTTTTGACAGCCCCGCCAGAAATCGCAGTTTCGGACCCAAACTGCTGAAAATCAGTATTTGGGTCCCGGACAGCCTGAAATCCAAGCCCGCCCGTCGGACAGCCCAAAACGACGATTCTGCCCCCGATCGACGAAAATCACTGTTCTGGCCTAGGACCGCCCGAATGTTGTTTTTTTTTAGTGCCCCGCCAGAAGTCGCAGTTTCGGACCCAGACTGCTGAAAATCAGTATTTGGGTCCCGGACAGCCTGAAAACCACACCGGCTCGCCGGACAGCCCAAAACGACGATTCTGCCCCCGATCGACGAAAATCACAGTTCTGGCCCAGGACTGCCCGAAAGTTGTTTTTTTTTTACAGCCCCACCAGAAATCGCAGTTTCAGACCCGGACTGCTGAAAATCAGTATTTGGTTCCCGGACAGCCTGAAATCCACACTGGCCCGTCGTGCAGCCCAAAACGACGATTCTGCCCTCGATCGACTAAAATCAATGTTTTAGCCCAGGACTGCTCGAAAGTCGTGATTTTTTGACAGCCCCGCCAGAAATCGCAGTTTCGGACCCGGACTGCTGAAAATCAGTATTTGGGTCCCGGACAGCATGAAAACCACACCGGCTCGTCGGACAGCCCAAAACGACGACTCTGCCCCTGATCGACGAAAATCACAGTTCTGGCCCATGACTGCCCGAAAGTTGTTTTTTTTTTACAGCCCCGCCAGAAATCGCAGTTTCGGACCCGGACTACTGAAAATCAGAATTTGGGTCCCGGACATCCTGAAATCCACACTGGCCCGTCGGACAGCCCAAAACGACGATTCTGCCCCCGATCGACGAAAATCAATGTTCTGGCCCAGGACTGCCCGAAACTCATGATTTTTTGACAGCCCCGCCAGAAATCGCAGTTTCGGACCCAAACTGCTGAAAATCAGTATTTGGGTCCCGGACAGCCTGAAATCCAAGCCCGCCCGTCGGACAGCCCAAAACGACGATTCTGCCCCCGATCGACAAAAATCACTGTTCTGGCCTAGGACCGCCCGAATGTTGTTTTTTTTTAGTGCCCCGCCAGAAGTCGCAGTTTCGGACCCAGACTGCTGAAAATCAGTATTTGGGTCCCGGACAGCCTGAAAACCACACCGGCTCGCCGGACAGCCCAAAACGACGATTCTGCCCCCGATCGACGAAAATCACAGTTCTGGCCCAGGACTGCCCGAAAGTTGTTTTTTTTTTACAGCCCCACCAGAAATCGCAGTTTCAGACCCGGACTGCTGAAAATCAGTATTTGGTTCCCGGACAGCCTGAAATCCACACTGGCCCGTCGTGCAGCCCAAAACGACGATTCTGCCCTCGATCGACTAAAATCAATGTTTTAGCCCAGGACTGCTCGAAAGTCGTGATTTTTTGACAGCCCCGCCAGAAATCGCAGTTTCGGACCCGGACTGCTGAAAATCAGTATTTGGGTCCCGGACAGCATGAAAACCACACCGGCTCGTCGGACAGCCCAAAACGACGACTCTGCCCCTGATCGACGAAAATCACAGTTCTGGCCCAGGACTGCCCGAAAGTTGTTTTTTTTTTACAGCCCCGCCAGAAATCGCAGTTTCGGACCCGGACTACTGAAAATCAGAATTTGGGTCCCGGACAGCCTGAAATCCCCACTGGCCCGTCGGACTGCCCAAAACGACGATTCTGCCCCCGATCGACGAAAATCAATGTTTTGGCCCAGGACTGCCCGAAACTCGTGATTTTTTGACAGCCCCACCAGAAAATCGCAGTTTCGGACCCAGACTGCTGAAAATCAGTATTTGGGTCCCGGACAGCCTGAAATCCAAACCCGCCCGTCGGACAGCCCAAAACGACGATTCTGCCCCCGATCGACGAAAATCACTGTTCTGGCCTAGGACCGCCCGAAAGTTGTTTTTTTTTACAACCCCGCCAGAAGTCGCAGTTTCGGACCCGGACTGCTGAAAATCAGTATTTGGGTCCCAGACAGCCTGAAAACCACACCGGCCCGTCAGACAGCCCAAAACGACGATTCTGCCCCCGATCGACGAAAATCACAGTTCTGGCCCAGGACCGCCCGAAATTTGTTTTTTTTTTACAGCCCCGCCGGAAATCGCAGTTTCAGACCCGGACTACTGAAAATCAATATTTGGGTCCCGGACATCCTGAAATCCACACTGGCCCGTCGGACAGCCCAAAACGACGATTCTGCCCCCGATCGACGAAAATCAATGTTCTGGCCCAGGACTGCCCGAAACTCATGATTTTTTGACAGCCCCGCCAGAAATCGCAGTTTCGGACCCAAACTGCTGAAAATCAGTATTTGGGTCCCGGACAGCCTGAAATCCAAGCCCGCCCGTCGGACAGCCCAAAACGACGATTCTGCCCCCGATCGACGAAAATCACTGTTCTGGCCTAGGACCGCCCGAATGTTGTTTTTTTTTAGTGCCCCGCCAGAAGTCGCAGTTTCGGACCCAGACTGCTGAAAATCAGAATTTGGGTCCCGGACAGCCTGAAAACCACACCGGCTCGCCGGACAGCCCAAAACGACGATTCTGCCCCCGATCGACGAAAATCACAGTTCTGGCCCAGGACTGCCCGAAAGTTGTTTTTTTTTTACAGCCCCGCCAGAAATCGCAGTTTCGGACCCGGACTGCTGAAAATCAGTATTTGGGTCCCGGACAGCCTGAAAACCACACCGGCTCGTCGGACAGCCCAAAACGACGACTCTGCCCCTGATCGACGAAAATCACAGTTCTGGCCCAGGACTGCCCGAAAGTTGTTTTTTTTTTACAGCCCCGCCAGAAATCGCAGTTTCGGACCCGGACTACTGAAAATCAGTATTTGGGTCCCGGACAGCCTGAAATCCCCACTGGCCCGTCGGACAGCCCAAAACGACGATTCTGCCCCCGATCGACGAAAATCAATGTTTTGGCCCAGAACTGCCCGAAACTCGTGATTTTTTGACAGCCCCACCAGAAATCGCAGTTTCGGACCCAGACTGCTGAAAATCAGTATTTGGGTCCCGGACAGCCTGAAATCCAAACCCGCCCGTCGGACAGCCCAAAACGACGATTCTGCCCCCGATCGACGAAAATCACTGTTCTGGCCTAGGACCGCCCGAAAGTTGTTTTTTTTAACAACCCCGCCAGAAGTCGCAGTTTCGGACCCGGACTGCTGAAAATCAGTATTTGGGTCCCAGACAGCCTGAAAACCACACCGGCCCGTCAGACAGCCCAAAACGACGATTCTGCCCCCGATCGACGAAAATCACAGTTCTGGCCTAGGACCGCCCGAATGTTGTTTTTTTTTAGTGCCCCGCCAGAAGTCGCAGTTTCGGACCCAGACTGCTGAAAATCAGTATTTGGGTCCCGGACAGCCTGAAAACCACACCGGCTCGCCGGACAGCCCAAAACGACGATTCTGCCCCCGATCGACGAAAATCACAGTTCTGGCCCAGGACTGCCCGAAAGTTGTTTTTTTTTTACAGCCCCACCAGAAATCGCAGTTTCGGACCCGGACTACTGAAAATCAGAATTTGGGTCCCGGACATCCTGAAATCCACACTGGCCCGTCGGACAGCCCAAAACGACGATTCTGCCCCCGATCGACGAAAATCAATGTTCTGGCCCAGGACTGCCCGAAACTCATGATTTTTTGACAGCCCCGCCAGAAATCGCAGTTTCGGACCCAAACTGCTGAAAATCAGTATTTGGGTCCCGGACAGCCTGAAATCCAAGCCCGCCCGTCGGACAGCCCAAAACGACGATTCTGCCCCCGATCGACAAAAATCACTGTTCTGGCCTAGGACCGCCCGAATGTTGTTTTTTTTTAGTGCCCCGCCAGAAGTCGCAGTTTCGGACCCAGACTGCTGAAAATCAGTATTTGGGTCCCGGACAGCCTGAAAACCACACCGGCTCGCCGGACAGCCCAAAACGACGATTCTGCCCCCGATCGACGAAAATCACAGTTCTGGCCCAGGACTGCCCGAAAGTTGTTTTTTTTTTACAGCCCCACCAGAAATCGCAGTTTCAGACCCGGACTGCTGAAAATCAGTATTTGGTTCCCGGACAGCCTGAAATCCACACTGGCCCGTCGTGCAGCCCAAAACGACGATTCTGCCCTCGATCGACTAAAATCAATGTTTTAGCCCAGGACTGCTCGAAAGTCGTGATTTTTTGACAGCCCCGCCAGAAATCGCAGTTTCGGACCCGGACTGCTGAAAATCAGTATTTGGGTCCCGGACAGCATGAAAACCACACCGGCTCGTCGGACAGCCCAAAACGACGACTCTGCCCCTGATCGACGAAAATCACAGTTCTGGCCCAGGACTGCCCGAAAGTTGTTTTTTTTTTACAGCCCCGCCAGAAATCGCAGTTTCGGACCCGGACTACTGAAAATCAGAATTTGGGTCCCGGACAGCCTGAAATCCCCACTGGCCCGTCGGACTGCCCAAAACGACGATTCTGCCCCCGATCGACGAAAATCAATGTTTTGGCCCAGGACTGCCCGAAACTCGTGATTTTTTGACAGCCCCACCAGAAAATCGCAGTTTCGGACCCAGACTGCTGAAAATCAGTATTTGGGTCCCGGACAGCCTGAAATCCAAACCCGCCCGTCGGACAGCCCAAAACGACGATTCTGCCCCCGATCGACGAAAATCACTGTTCTGGCCTAGGACCGCCCGAAAGTTGTTTTTTTTTACAACCCCGCCAGAAGTCGCAGTTTCGGACCCGGACTGCTGAAAATCAGTATTTGGGTCCCAGACAGCCTGAAAACCACACCGGCCCGTCAGACAGCCCAAAACGACGATTCTGCCCCCGATCGACGAAAATCACAGTTCTGGCCCAGGACCGCCCGAAATTTGTTTTTTTTTTACAGCCCCGCCGGAAATCGCAGTTTCAGACCCGGACTACTGAAAATCAATATTTGGGTCCCGGACATCCTGAAATCCACACTGGCCCGTCGGACAGCCCAAAACGACGATTCTGCCCCCGATCGACGAAAATCAATGTTCTGGCCCAGGACTGCCCGAAACTCATGATTTTTTGACAGCCCCGCCAGAAATCGAAGTTTCGGACCCAAACTGCTGAAAATCAGTATTTGGGTCCCGGACAGCCTGAAATCCAAGCCCGCCCGTCGGACAGCCCAAAACGACGATTCTGCCCCCGATCGACGAAAATCACTGTTCTGGCCTAGGACCGCCCGAATGTTGTTTTTTTTTAGTGCCCCGCCAGAAGTCGCAGTTTCGGACCCAGACTGCTGAAAATCAGAATTTGGGTCCCGGACAGCCTGAAAACCACACCGGCTCGCCGGACAGCCCAAAACGACGATTCTGCCCCCGATCGACGAAAATCACAGTTCTGGCCCAGGACTGCCCGAAAGTTGTTTTTTTTTTACAGCCCCGCCAGAAATCGCAGTTTCGGACCCGGACTGCTGAAAATCAGTATTTGGGTCCCGGACAGCCTGAAAACCACACCGGCTCGTCGGACAGCCCAAAACGACGACTCTGCCCCTGATCGACGAAAATCACAGTTCTGGCCCAGGACTGCCCGAAAGTTGTTTTTTTTTTACAGCCCCGCCAGAAATCGCAGTTTCGGACCCGGACTACTGAAAATCAGTATTTGGGTCCCGGACAGCCTGAAATCCCCACTGGCCCGTCGGACAGCCCAAAACGACGATTCTGCCCCCGATCGACGAAAATCAATGTTTTGGCCCAGAACTGCCCGAAACTCGTGATTTTTTGACAGCCCCACCAGAAATCGCAGTTTCGGACCCAGACTGCTGAAAATCAGTATTTGGGTCCGGGACAGCCTGAAATCCAAACCCGCCCGTCGGACAGCCCAAAACGACGATTCTGCCCCCGATCGACGAAAATCACTGTTCTGGCCTAGGACCGCCCGAAAGTTGTTTTTTTTTACAACCCCGCCAGAAGTCGCAGTTTCGGACCCGGACTGCTGAAAATCAGTATTTGGGTCCCAGACAGCCTGAAAACCACACCGGCCCGTCAGACAGCCCAAAACGACGATTCTGCCCCCGATCGACGAAAATCACAGTTCTGGCCTAGGACCGCCCGAATGTTGTTTTTTTTTAGTGCCCCGCCAGAAGTCGCAGTTTCGGACCCAGACTGCTGAAAATCTGTATTTGGGTCCCGGACAGCCTGAAAACCACACCGGCTCGCCGGACAGCCCAAAACGACGATTCTGCCCCCGATCGACGAAAATCACAGTTCTGGCCCAGGACTGCCCGAAAGTTGTTTTTTTTTTACAGCCCCGCCAGAAATCGCAGTTTCGGACCCGGACTGCTGAAAATCAGTATTTGGTTCCCGGACAGCCTGAAATCCACACTGGCCCGTTGTGCAGCCCAAAACGACGATTCTGCCCTCGATCGACTAAAATCAATGTTTTAGCCCAGGACTGCTCGAAAGTCGTGATTTTTTGACAGCCCCGCCAGAAATCGCAGTTTCGGACCCGGACTGCTGAAAATCAGTATTTGGGTCCCGGACAGCCTGAAAACCACACCGGCTCGTCGGACAGCCCAAAACGACGACTCTGCCCCTGATCGACGAAAATCACAGTTCTGGCCCAGGACTGCCCGAAAGTTGTTTTTTTTTTACAGCCCCGCCAGAAATCGCAGTTTCGGACCCGGACTACTGAAAATCAGTATTTGGGTCCCGGACAGCCTGAAATCCCCACTGGCCCGTCGGACAGCCCAAAACGACGATTCTGCCCCCGATCGACGAAAATCAATGTTTTGGCCCAGAACTGCCCGAAACTCGTGATTTTTTGACAGCCCCACCAGAAATCGCAGTTTCGGACCCAGACTGCTGAAAATCAGTATTTGGGTCCCGGACAGCCTGAAATCCAAACCCGCCCGCCGGACAGCCCAAAACGACGATTCTGCCCCCGATCGACGAAAATCACTGTTCTGGCCTAGGACCGCCCGAAAGTTGTTTTTTTTTACAACCCCGCCAGAAGTCGCAGTTTCGGACCCGGACTGCTGAAAATCAGTATTTGGGTCCCAGACAGCCTGAAAACCACACCGGCCCGTCAGACAGCCCAAAACGACGATTCTGCCCCCGATCGACGAAAATCACAGTTCTGGCCCAGGACCGCCCGAAATTTGTTTTTTTTTTACAGCCCCGCCGGAAATCGCAGTTTCAGACCCGGACTACTGAAAATCAATATTTGGGTCCCGGACATCCTGAAATCCACACTGGCCCGTCGGACAGCCCAAAACGACGATTCTGCCCCCGATCGACGAAAATCAATGTTCTGGCCCAGGACTGCCCGAAACTCATGATTTTTTGACAGCCCCGCAAGAAATCGCAGTTTCGGAGCCAAACTGCTGAAAATCAGTATTTGGGTCCCGGACAGCCTGAAATCCAAGCCCGCCCGTCGGACAGCCCAAAACGACGATTCTGCCCCCGATCGACGAAAATCACTGTTCTGGCCTAGGACCGCCCGAAAGTTGTTTTTTTTTACAGCCCCGCCACAAGTCGCAGTTTCGGACCCGGACTGCTGAAAATCAGTATTTGGGTCCCGGACAGCCTGAAATCCACACTGGCCCGTCGGGCAGCCCAAAACGACGATTCTGCCCCCGATTGACGAAAATCACAGTTCTGGCCCAGGACTGCCCGAAAGTTGTTTTTTTTTTACAGCCCCGCCAGAAATCGCAGTTTCGGACCCGGACTACTGAAAATCAGTATTTGGGTCCCGGACATCCTGAAATCCACACTGGCCCGTCGGACAGCCCAAAACGACGATTCTGCCCCCGATCGACGAAAATCAATGTTCTGGCCCAGGACTGCCCGAAACTCATGATTTTTTGACAGCCCCGCCAGAAATCGCAGTTTCGGAGCCAAACTGCTGAAAATCAGTATTTGGGTCCCGGACAGCCTGAAATCCAAGCCCGCCCGTCGGACAGCCCAAAACGACGATTCTGCCCCCGATCGACGAAAATCACTGTTCTGGCCTAGGACCGCCCGAAAGTTGTTTTTTTTTACAGCCCCGCCACAAGTCGCAGTTTCGGACCCGGACTGCTGAAAATCAGTATTTGGGTCCCGGACAGCCTGAAATCCACACTGGCCCGTCGGGCAGCCCAAAACGACGATTCTGCCCCCGATTGACGAAAATCACAGTTCTGGCCCAGGACTGCCCGAAAGTTGTTTTTTTTTTACAGCCCCGCCGGAAATCGCAGTTTCGGACCCGGACTACTGAAAATCAGTATTTGGGTCCCGGACATCCTGAAATCCACACTGGCCCGTCGGACAGCCCAAAACGACGATTCTGCCCCCGATCGACGAAAATCAATGTTCTGGCCCAGGACTGCCCGAAACTCGTGATTTTTTGACAGGCCCGCCAGAAATCGCAGTTTCGGACCCAGACTGATGAAAATCAGTATTTGGGTCCCGGACAGCCTGAAATCCAAGCCCGCCCGTCGGACGGCCCAAAACGACGATTCTGCCCCCGATTGACGAAAATCACTGTTCTGGCCTAGGACCGCCCGAAAGTTGTTTTTTTTTACAGCCCCGCCAGAAGTCGCAGTTTCGGACCCGGACTGCTGAAAATCAGTATTTGGGTCCCAGACAGCCTGAAAACCACACCGGCTCGTCGGACAGCCCAAAACGACGATTCTGCCCCCGATCGACGAAAATCACAGTTCTGGCCCAGGACTGCCCGAAAGTTGGTTTTTTTTTACAGCCCCGCCAGAAATCGCAGTTTCAGACCCGGACTACTGAAAATCAGTATTTGGGTCCCGGACATCCTGAAATCCACACTGGCCCGTCAGACAGCCCAAAACGACGATTCTGCCCCCGATTGACGAAAATCAATGTTCTGGCCCAGGACTGCCCGAAAGTTGTTTTTTTTGACAGCCCCGCCAGAAGTCGCAGTTTCGGACCCGGACTGCTGAAAATCAGTATTTGGGTCTCGGACAGCCTGAAATCCACACCGGCCCGTCAGACAGCCCAAAATGACGATTCGGCCCCCGATCGACGAAAATCACTGTTCTGCCCCAGGACCGCCCGAAATTTGTTTTTTTTTTACAGCCCCGCCAGAAATCGCAGTTTCGGACCCGGACTGCTGAAAATCAGTATTTGGTTCCCGGACAGCCTGAAATCCACACTGGCCCGTCGTGCAGCCCAAAACGACGATTCTGCCCTCGATCGGCTAAAATCAATGTTTTGGCCCAGGACTGCTCGAAAGTCGTGATTTTTTGACAGCCCCGCCAGAAATCGCAGTTTCGGACCCAGACTGCTGAAAATCAGTATTTGGGTCCCGGACAGCCTGAAATCCAAACCCGCCCGTCGGACAGCCCAAAACGACGATTCTGCCCCCGATCGACGAAAATCACTGTTCTGGCCTAGGACCGCCCGAAAGTTGTTTTTTTTTACAGCCCCGCCACAAGTCGCAGTTTCGGACCCGGACTGCTGAAAATCAGTATTTGGGTCCCAGACAGCCTGAAAACCACACCGGCTCGTCGGACAGCCCAAAACGACGATTCTGCCCCCGATCGACGAAAATCACAGTTCTGGCCCAGGACTGCCCGAAAGTTGGTTTTTTTTTACAGCCCCGCCAGAAATCGCAGTTTCAGACCCGGACTACTGAAAATCAGTATTTGGGTCCCGGACATCCTGAAATCCACACTGGCCCGTCGGACAGCCCAAAACGACGATTCTGCCCCCGATTGACGAAAATCAATGTTCTGGCCCAGGACTGCCCGAAAGTTGTTTTTTTTGACAGCCCCGCCAGAAGTCGCAGTTTCGGACCCGGACTGCTGAAAATCAGTATTTGGGTCTCGGACAGCCTGAAATCCACACCGGCCCGTCAGACAGCCCAAAACGACGATTCGGCCCCCGATCGACGAAAATCACTGTTCTGCCCCAGGACCGCCCGAAATTTGTTTTTTTTTTACAGCCCCGCCAGAAATCGCAGTTTCGGACCCGGACAGCTGAAAATCAGTATTTGGTTCCCGGACAGCCTGAAATCCACACTGGCCCGTCGTGCAGCCCAAAACGACGATTCTGCCCTCGATCGGCTAAAATCAATGTTTTGGCCCAGGACTGCTCGAAAGTCGTGATTTTTTGACAGCCCCGCCAGAAATCGCAGTTTCGGACCCAGACTGCTGAAAAACAGTATTTGGGTCCCGGACAGCCTGAAATCCAAACCCGCCCGTCGGACAGCCCAAAACGACGATTCTGCCCCCGATCGACGAAAATCACTGTTCTGGCCTAGGACCGCCCGAAAGTTGTTTTTTTTTACAGCCCCGCCACAAGTCGCAGTTTCGGACCCGGACTGCTGAAAATCAGTATTTGGGTCCCAGACAGCCTGAAAACCACACCGGCTCGTCGGACAGCCCAAAACGACGATTCTGCCCCCGATCGACGAAAATCACAGTTCTGGCCCAGGACTGCCCGAAAGTTGGTTTTTTTTTACAGCCCCGCCAGAAATCGCAGTTTCAGACCCGGACTACTGAAAATCAGTATTTGGGTCCCGGACATCCTGAAATCCACACTGGCCCGTCGGACAGCCCAAAACGACGATTCTGCCCCCGATTGACGAAAATCAATGTTCTGGCCCAGGACTGCCCGAAAGTTGTTTTTTTTGACAGCCCCGCCAGAAGTCGCAGTTTCGGACCCGGACTGCTGAAAATCAGTATTTGGGTCTCGGACAGCCTGAAATCCACACCGGCCCGTCAGACAGCCCAAAACGACGATTCGGCCCCCGATCGACGAAAATCACTGTTCTGCCCCAGGACCGCCCGAAATTTGTTTTTTTTTTACAGCCCCGCCAGAAATCGCAGTTTCGGACCCGGACAGCTGAAAATCAGTATTTGGTTCCCGGACAGCCTGAAATCCACACTGGCCCGTCGTGCAGCCCAAAACGACGATTCTGCCCTCGATCGGCTAAAATCAATGTTTTGGCCCAGGACTGCTCGAAAGTCGTGATTTTTTGACAGCCCCGCCAGAAATCGCAGTTTCGGACCCAGACTGCTGAAAATCAGTATTTGGGTCCCGGACAGCCTGAAATCCAAACCCGCCCGTCGGACAGCCCAAAACGACGATTCTGCCCCCGATCGACGAAAATCACTGTTCTGGCCTAGGACCGCCCGAAAGTTGTTTTTTTTTACAGCCCCGCCACAAGTCGCAGTTTCGGACCCGGACTGCTGAAAATCAGTATTTGGGTCCCAGACAGCCTGAAAACCACACCGGCCCGTCGGGCAGCCCAAAACGACGATTCTGCCCCCGATCGACGAAAATCACAGTTCTGGCCCAGGACTGCCCGAAAGTTGTTTTTTTTTTACAGCCCCGCCAGAAATCGCAGTTTCGGACCCGGACTACTGAAAATCAGTATTTGGGTCCCGGACGTCCTGAAATCCACACTGGCCCGTCGGACAGCCCAAAACGACGATTCTGCCCCCGATCGACGAAAATCAATGTTCTGGCCCAGGACTGCCCGAAACTCGTGATTTTTTGACAGGCCCGCCAGAAATCGCAGTTTCGGCCCCAGACTGATGAAAATCAGTATTTGGGTCCCGGACAGCCTGAAATCCAAGCCCGCCCGTCGGACAGCCCAAAACGACGATTCTGCCCCCGATTGACGAAAATCACTGTTCTGGCCTAGGACCGCCCGAATGTTGTTTTTTTTTACAGCCCCGCCAGAAGTTGCAGTTTCGGACCCGGACTGCTGAAAATCAGTATTTGGGTCCCAGACAGCCTGAAAACCACACCGGCTCGTCGGACAGCCCAAAACGACGATTCTGCCCCCGATCGACGAAAATCACAGTTCTGGCCCAGGACTGCTCGAAAGTTGTTTTTTTTTTACAGCCCCGCCAGAAATCGCAGTTTCAGACCCGGACTACTGAAAATCAGTATTTGGGTCCCGGACATCCTGAAATCCACACTGGCCCGTCGGACAGCCCAAAACGACGATTCTGCCCCCGATCGACGAAAATCAATGTTCTGGCCCAGGACTGCCCGAAAGTTGTTTTTTTTGACAGCCCCGCCAGAAGTCGCAGTTTCGGACCCGGACTGCTGAAAATCAGTATTTGGGTCTCGGACAGCCTGAAATCCACACCGGCCCGTCAGACAGCCCAAAACGACGATTCGGCCCCCGATCGACGAAAATCACAGTTCTGCCCCAGGACCGCCCGAAAGTTGTTTTTTTTTTACAGCCCCGCCAGAAATCGCAGTTTCGGACCCGGACTGCTGAAAATCAGTATTTGGTTCCCGGACAGCCTGAAATCCACACTGGCCCGTCGTGCAGCCCAAAACGACGATTCTGCCCTCGATCGGCTAAAATCAATGTTTTGGCCCAGGACTGCTCGAAAGTCGAGATTTTATGACAGCCCCGCCAGAAATCGCAGTTTCGGACCCAGACTGCTGAAAATCAGTATTTGGGTCCCGGACAGCCTGAAATCCAAGCCCGCCTGTCGGACAGCCCAAAACGACGATTCTGCCCCCGATCGACGAAAATCACTGTTCTGGCCTAGGACCGCCCGAAAGTTGTTTTTTTTTACAGCCCCGCCACAAGTTGCAGTTTCGGACCCGGACTGCTGAAAATCAGTATTTGGGTCCCAGACAGCCTGAAATCCACACTGGCCCGTCGGGCAGCCCAAAACGACGATTCTGCCCCCGATTGACGAAAATCACAGTTCTGGCCCAGGACTGCTCGAAAGTTGTTTTTTTTTTACAGCCCCGCCAGAAATCGCAGTTTCGGACCCGGACTACTGAAAATCAGTATTTGGGTCCCGGACATCCTGAAATCCACACTGGCCCGTCGGACAGCCCAAAACGACGATTCTGCCCCCGATTGACGAAAATCAATGTTCTGGCCCAGGACTGCCCGAAAGTTGTTTTTTTTGACAGCCCCGCCAGAAGTCGCAGTTTCGGACCCGGACTGCTGAAAATCAGTATTTGGGTCTCGGACAGCCTGAAATCCACACCGGCCCGTCAGACAGCCCAAAACGACGATTCGGCCCCCGATCGACGAAAATCACTGTTCTGCCCCAGGACCGCCCGAAATTTGTTTTTTTTTTACAGCCCCGCCAGAAATCGCAGTTTCGGACCCGGACTGCTGAAAATCAGTATTTGGTTCCCGGACAGCCTGAAATCCACACTGGCCCGTCGTGCAGCCCAAAACGACGATTCTGCCCTCGATCGGCTAAAATCAATGTTTTGGCCCAGGACTGCTCGAAAGTTGTGATTTTATGACAGCCCCGCCAGAAATCGCAGTTTCGGACCCAGACTGCTGAAAATCAGTATTTGGGTCCCGGACAGCCTGAAATCCAAACCCGCCTGTCGGACAGCCCAAAACGACGATTCTGCCCCCGATCGACGAAAATCACTGTTCTGGCCTAGGACCGCCCGAAAGTTGTTTTTTTTTACAGCCCCGCCACAAGTCGCAGTTTCGGACCCGGACTGCTGAAAATCAGTATTTGGGTCCCAGACAGCCTGAAATCCACACTGGCCCGTCGGGCAGCCCAAAACGACGATTCTGCCCCCGATTGACGAAAATCACAGTTCTGGCCCAGGACTGCCCGAAAGTTGTTTTTTTTTTACAGCCCCGCCAGAAATCGCAGTTTCGGACCCGGACTACTGAAAATCAGTATTTGGGTCCCGGACATCCTGAAATCCACACTGGCCCGTCGGACAGCCCAAAACAACGATTCTGCCCCCGATCGACGAAAATCAATGTTCTGGCCCAGGACTGCCCGAAACTCGTGATTTTTTGACAGGCCCGCCAGAAATCGCAGTTTCGGACCCAGACTGATGAAAATCAGTATTTGGGTCCCGGACAGCCTGAAATCCAAGCCCGCCCGTCGGACAGCCCAAAACGACGATTCTGCCCCCGATTGACGAAAATCACTGTTCTGGCCTAGGACCGCCCGAAAGTTGTTTTTTTTTACAGCCCCGCCAGAAGTCGCAGTTTCGGACCCGGACTGCTGAAAATCAGTATTTGGGTCCCAGACAGCCTGAAAACCACACCGGCTCGTCGGACAGCCCAAAACGACGATTCTGCCCCCGATCGACGAAAATCACAGTTCTGGCCCAGGACTGCCCGAAAGTTGTTTTTTTTTTACAGCCCCGCCAGAAATCGCAGTTTCAGACCTGGACTACTGGAAATCAGTATTTGGGTCCCGGACATCCTGAAATCCACACTGGCCCGTCGGACAGCCCAAAACTACGATTCTGCCCCCGATCGAGGAAAATCAATGTTTTGGCCCAGGACTGCCCGAAACTCGTGATTTTTTGACAGCCCCACCAGAAATCGCAGTTTCGGACCTAGACTGTTGAAAATCAGTATTTGGGTCCCGGACAGCCTGAAATCCAAACCCGCCCGTCGGACAGCCCAAAACGACGATTCTGCCCCCGATCGACGAAAATCACTGTTCTGGCCTAGGACCGCCCGAAAGTTGTTTTTTTTTACAACCCCGCCAGAAGTCGCAGTTTCGGACCCGGACTGCTGAAAATCAGTATTTGGGTCCCAGACAGCCTGAAAACCACACCGGCTCGTTGGACAGCCCAAAACGACGATTCTGCCCCCGATCGACGAAAATCACAGTTCTGGCCCAGGACAGCCCGAAAGTTGTTTTTTTTTTACAGCCCCGCCGGAAATCGCAGTTTCGGACCCGGACTACTGAAAATCAATATTTGGGTCCCGGACATCCTGAAATCCACACTGGCCCGTCGGACAGCCCAAAACGACGATTCTGCCCCCGATCGGCGAAAATCAATGTTCTGGCCCAGGACTGCCCGAAACTCATGATTTTTTGACAGCCCCGCCAGAAATCGCAGTTTCGGACCCAAACTGCTGAAAATCCGTATTTGGGTCCCGGACAGCCTGAAATCTACACTGGCCCGTCGGGCAGCCCAAAACGACGATTCTGCCCCCGACTGACGAAAATCAATGTTTTGGCCAGGACTTCTCGAAAGTCGTGATTTTTTGACAGCCCCGCCAGAAATCGCAGTTTCGGACCCGGACTCCTGAAAATCAGTATTTGGGTCTCGGACAGCCTGAAATCCACACTGGCCCGTCGGACAGCCCAAAACGACGATTCTGCCCCCGATCGACGAAAATCAATGTTTTGGCCCTGGACTGCCCGAAACTCATGATTTTTTGACAGGCCCGCCAGAAATCGCAGTTTCGGACCCAGACTGCTGAAAATCAGTATTTGGGTCCCGGACAGCCTGAAATCCAAGCCCGCCCGTCGGACAGCCCAAAACGACGATTCTGCCCCCGATCGACGAAAATCACTGTTCTGGCCTAGGACCGCCCGAAAGTTGTTTTTTTTTACAGATCCGCCACAAGTCGCAGTTTCAGACCCGGACTGCTGAAAATCAGTATTTGGGTCCCGGAAAGCCTGAAAACCACACCGGCTCGTCGGACAGCCCAAAACGACGATTCTGCCCCCGATCGACGAAAATCACAGTTCTGGCCCAGGACTGCCCGAAAGTTGTTTTTTTTTTACAGCCCCGCCAGAAATCGCAGTTTCGGACCCGGACTACTGAAAATCAGTATTTGGGTCCCGGACAGCCTGAAATCCGAGCCCGCCCGTCGGACAGCCCAAAACGACGATTCTGCCCCCGATCGACGAAAATCACTGTTCTGGCCTAGGATCGCCCGAAAGTTGTTTTTTTTTACAGCCCTGCCAGAAGTCGCAGTTTCGTACCCGGACTGCTGAAAATCAGTATTTGGGTCCCGGACAGCCTGAAATCCACACTGGCCCGTCGGGCAGCCCAAAACGACGATTCTGCCCCCGACTGACGAAAATCAATGTTTTGGCCAGGACTTCTCGAAAGTCGTGATTTTTTGACAGCCCCGCCAGAAATCGCAGTTTCGGACCCGGACTCCTGAAAATCAGTATTTGGGTCTCGGACAGCCTGAAATCCACACTGGCCCGTCGGACAGCCCAAAACGACGATTCTGCCCCCGATCGACGAAAATCAATGTTTTGGCCCTGGACTGCCCGAAACTCATGATTTTTTGACAGGCCCGCCAGAAATCGCAGTTTCGGACCCAGACTGCTGAAAATCAGTATTTGGGTCCCGGACAGCCTGAAATCCAAGCCCGCCCGTCGGACAGCCCAAAACGACGATTCTGCCCCCGATCGACGAAAATCACTGTTCTGGCCTAGGACCGCCCGAAAGTTGTTTTTTTTTACAGATCCGCCACAAGTCGCAGTTTCGGACCCGGACTGCTGAAAATCAGTATTTGGGTCCCGGAAAGCCTGAAAACCACACCGGCTCGTCGGACAGCCCAAAACGACGATTCTGCCCCCGATCGACGAAAATCACAGTTCTGGCCCAGGACTGCCCGAAAGTTGTTTTTTTTTTACAGCCCCGCCAGAAATCGCAGTTTCGGACCCGGACTACTGAAAATCAGTATTTGGGTCCCGGACAGCCTGAAATCCGAGCCCGCCCGTCGGACAGCCCAAAACGACGATTCTGCCCCCGATCGACGAAAATCACTGTTCTGGCCTAGGACCGCCCGAAAGTTGTTTTTTTTTACAGCCCTGCCAGAAGTCGCAGTTTCGGACCCGGACTGCTGAAAATCAGTATTTGGGTCCCGGACAGCCTGAAATCCACACTGGCCCGTCGGGCAGCCCAAAACGACGATTCTGCCCCCGACTGACGAAAATCAATGTTTTGGCCAGGACTTCTCGAAAGTCGTGATTTTTTGACAGCCCCGCCAGAAATCGCAGTTTCGGACCCGGACTCCTGAAAATCAGTATTTGGGTCTCGGGCAGCCTAAAATCCACACTGGCCCGTCGGACAGCCCAAAACGACGATTCTGCACCCGATCGACGAAAATCAATGTTTTGGCCCAGGACTGCCGAAACTCATGATTTTTTGACAGGCCCGCCAGAAATCGCAGTTTCGGACCCAGACTGCTGAAAATCAGTATTTGGGTCCCGGACAGCCTGAAATCCAAGCCCGCCCGTCGGACAGCCCAAAACGACGATTCTGCCCCCGATCGACGAAAATCACTGTTCTGGCCTAGGACCGCCCGATAGTTGTTTTTTTTTACAGCCCCGCCACAAGTCGCAGTTTCGGACCCGGACTGCTGAAAATCAGTATTTGGGTCCCGGACAGCCTGAAATCCACACTGGCCCGTCGGGCAGCCCAAAACGACGATTCTGCCCCCGATCGACGAAAATCACAGTTCTGGCCCAGGACTGCCCGAAAGTTGTTTTTTTTTTACAGCCCCGCCAGAAATCGCAGTTTCGGACCCGGACTACTGAAAATCAGTATTTGGGTCCCGGACATCCTGAAATCCACACTGGCCCGTCGGACAGCCCGAAACGACGATTCTGCCCCCGATCGACGAAAATCAATGTTCTGGCCCAGGACTGCCCGAAACTCGTGATTTTTTGACAGGCCCGCCAGAAATCGCAGTTTCGGACCCAGACTGATGAAAATCAGTATTTGGGTCCCGGTCAGCCTGAAATCCAAGCCCGCCCGTCGGACAGCCCAAAACGACGATTCTGCCCCCGATTGACGAAAATCACTGTTCTGGCCTAGGACCGCCTGAAAGTTGTTTTTTTTTACAGCCCCGCCAGAAGTCGCAGTTTCGGACCCGGACTGCTGAAAATCAGTATTTGGGTCCCAGACAGCCTGAAAACCACACCGGCTCGTCGGACAGCCCAAAACGACGATTCTGCCCCCGACTGACGAAAATCACAGTTCTGGCCCAGGACTGCCCGAAAGTTGTTTTTTTTTTACAGCCCCGCCAGAAATCGCAGTTTCGGACCCGGACTACTGAAAATCAGTATTTGGGTCCCGGACATCCTGAAATCCACACTGGCCCGTCGGACAGCCCAAAACGACGATTCTGCCCCCGATCGACGAAAATCAATGTTCTGGCCCAGGACTGCCTGAAACTCGTGATTTTTTGACAGGCCCGCCAGAAATCGCAGTTTCGGACCCAGACTGATGAAAATCAGTATTTGGGTCCCGGACAGCCTGAAATCCAAGCCCGCCCGTCGGACAGCCCAAAACGACGATTCTGCCCCCGATCGACGAAAATCACTGTTCTGGCCTAGGACCGCCCGAAAGTTGTTTTTTTTTACAGCCCCGCCAGAAGTCGCAGTTTCGGACCCGGACTACTGAAAATCAGTATTTGGGTCCCGGACATCCTGAAATCCACACTGGCCCGTCGGACAGCCCAAAACGACGATTCTGCCCCCGATCGACAAAAATCAATGTTCTGGCCCAGGACTGCCCGAAACTCGTGATTTTTTGACAGGCCCGCCTGAAATCGCAGTTTCGGACCCAGACTGATGAAAATCAGTATTTGGGTCCCGGACAGCCTGAAATCCAAGCCCGCCCGTCGGACAGCCCAAAACGACGATTCTGCCCCCGATCGACGAAAATCACTGTTCTGGCCTAGGACCGCCCGAAAGTTGTTTTTTTTACAGCCCCGCCAGAAGTCGCAGTTTCGGACCCGGACTGCTGATAATCAGTATTTGGGTCCCAGACAGCCTGAAAACCACACCGGCTCGTCGGACAGCCCAAAACGACGATTCTGCCCCGATCGACGGAAATCACAGTTCTGGCCCAGGACTGCCCGAAAGTTGTTTTTTTTTTACAGCCCCGCCGGAAATCGCAGTTTCGGACCCGGACTACTGAAAATCAGTATTTGGGTCCCGGACATCCTGAAATCCACACTGGCCCGTCGGACAGCCCAAAACGACGATTCTGCCCCCGATCGACGAAAATCAATGTTCTGGCCCAGGACTGCCCGAAACTCGTGATTTTTTGACAGGCCCGCCAGAAATCGCAGTTTCGGACCCAGACTGATGAAAATCAGTATTTGGGTCCCGGACAGCCTGAAATCCAAGCCCGCCCGTCGGACAGCCCAAAACGACGATTCTGCCCCCGATCGACGAAAATTACTGTTCTGGCCTATGACCGCCCGAAAGTTGTTTTTTTTTACAGCCCCGCCAGAAGTCGCAGTTTCGGACCCGAACTGCTGAAAATCAGTATTTGGGTCCCAGACAGCCTGAAAACCACACCGGCTCGTCGGACAGCCCAAAACGACGATTCTGCCCCCGATCGACGAAAATCACAGTTCTGGCCCAGGACTGCCCGAAAGTTGTTTTTTTTTTACAGCCCCGCCGGAAATTGCAGTTTCGGACCCGGACTACTGAAAATCAGTATTTGGGTCCCGGACATCCTGAAATCCACACTGGCCCGTCGGACAGCCCAAAACGACGATTCTGCCCCCGATCGACAAAAATCAATGTTCTGGCCCAGGACTGCCCGAAACTCGTGATTTTTTGACAGGCCCGCCTGAAATCGCAGTTTCGGACCCAGACTGATGAAAATCAGTATTTGGGTCCCGGACAGCCTGAAATCCAAGCCCGCCCGTCGGACAGCCCAAAACGACGATTCTGCCCCCGATCGACGAAAATCACTGTTCTGGCCTAGGACCGCCCGAAAGTTGTTTTTTTTACAGCCCCGCCAGAAGTCGCAGTTTCGGACCCGGACTGCTGATAATCAGTATTTGGGTCCCAGACAGCCTGAAAACCACACCGGCTCGTCGGACAGCCCAAAACGACGATTCTGCCCCGATCGACGGAAATCACAGTTCTGGCCCAGGACTGCCCGAAAGTTGTTTTTTTTTTACAGCCCCGCCGGAAATCGCAGTTTCGGACCCGGACTACTGAAAATCAGTATTTGGGTCCCGGACATCCTGAAATCCACACTGGCCCGTCGGACAGCCCAAAACGACGATTCTGCCCCCGATCGACGAAAATCAATGTTCTGGCCCAGGACTGCCCGAAACTCGTGATTTTTTGACAGGCCCGCCAGAAATCGCAGTTTCGGACCCAGACTGATGAAAATCAGTATTTGGGTCCCGGACAGCCTGAAATCCAAGCCCGCCCGTCGGACAGCCCAAAACGACGATTCTGCCCCCGATCGACGAAAATTACTGTTCTGGCCTATGACCGCCCGAAAGTTGTTTTTTTTTACAGCCCCGCCAGAAGTCGCAGTTTCGGACCCGAACTGCTGAAAATCAGTATTTGGGTCCCAGACAGCCTGAAAACCACACCGGCTCGTCGGACAGCCCAAAACGACGATTCTGCCCCCGATCGACGAAAATCACAGTTCTGGCCCAGGACTGCCCGAAAGTTGTTTTTTTTTTACAGCCCCGCCGGAAATTGCAGTTTCGGACCCGGACTACTGAAAATCAGTATTTGGGTCCCGGACATCCTGAAATCCACACTGGCCCGTCGGACAGCCCAAAACGACGATTCTGCCCCCGATCGACAAAAATCAATGTTCTGGCCCAGGACTGCCCGAAACTCGTGATTTTTTGACAGGCCCGCCTGAAATCGCAGTTTCGGACCCAGACTGATGAAAATCAGTATTTGGGTCCCGGACAGCCTGAAATCCAAGCCCGCCCGTCGGACAGCCCAAAACGACGATTCTGCCCCCGATCGACGAAAATCACTGTTCTGGCCTAGGACCGCCCGAAAGTTGTTTTTTTTACAGCCCCGCCAGAAGTCGCAGTTTCGGACCCGGAC
Organism: Delonix regia; assembly: GCA_037074485.1. Classification (NCBI taxonomy): domain Eukaryota; kingdom Viridiplantae; phylum Streptophyta; class Magnoliopsida; order Fabales; family Fabaceae; genus Delonix; species Delonix regia. The sequence continues at coordinate 45,727,948 of CM073450.1, read as the reverse complement.
TGCTGATAATCAGTATTTGGGTCCCAGACAGCCTGAAAACCACACCGGCTCGTCGGACAGCCCAAAACGACGATTCTGCCCCGATCGACGGAAATCACAGTTCTGGCCCAGGACTGCCCGAAAGTTGTTTTTTTTTTACAGCCCCGCCGGAAATCGCAGTTTCGGACCCGGACTACTGAAAATCAGTATTTGGGTCCCGGACATCCTGAAATCCACACTGGCCCGTCGGACAGCCCAAAACGACGATTCTGCCCCCGATCGACGAAAATCAATGTTCTGGCCCAGGACTGCCCGAAACTCGTGATTTTTTGACAGGCCCGCCAGAAATCGCAGTTTCGGACCCAGACTGATGAAAATCAGTATTTGGGTCCCGGACAGCCTGAAATCCAAGCCCGCCCGTCGGACAGCCCAAAACGACGATTCTGCCCCCGATCGACGAAAATTACTGTTCTGGCCTATGACCGCCCGAAAGTTGTTTTTTTTTACAGCCCCGCCAGAAGTCGCAGTTTCGGACCCGAACTGCTGAAAATCAGTATTTGGGTCCCAGACAGCCTGAAAACCACACCGGCTCGTCGGACAGCCCAAAACGACGATTCTGCCCCCGATCGACGAAAATCACAGTTCTGGCCCAGGACTGCCCGAAAGTTGTTTTTTTTTTACAGCCCCGCCGGAAATTGCAGTTTCGGACCCGGACTACTGAAAATCAGTATTTGGGTCCCGGACATCCTGAAATCCACACTGGCCCGTCGGACAGCCCAAAACGACGATTCTGCCCCCGATCGACGAAAATCAATGTTCTGGCCCAGGACTGCCCGAAACTCGTGATTTTTTGACAGGCCCGCCAGAAATCGCAGTTTCGGACCCAGACTGATGAAAATCAGTATTTGGGTCCCGGACAGCCTGAAATCCAAGCCCGCCCGTCGGACAGCCCAAAACGACGATTCTGCCCCCGATCGACGAAAATCACTGTTCTGGCCTAGGACCGCCCGAAAGTTGTTTTTTTTACAGCCCCGCCAGAAGTCGCAGTTTCGGACCCGGACTGCTGAAAATCAGTATTTGGGTCCCAGACAGCCTGAAAACCACACCGGCTCGCCGGACAGCCCAAAACGACGATTCTGCCCCCGATCGACGAAAATCACAGTTCTGGCCCAGGACTGCCCGAAAGTTGTTTTTTTTTTACAGCCCCGCCGGAAATCGCAGTTTCGGACCCGGACTACTGAAAATCAGTATTTGGGTCCCGGACATCCTGAAATCCACACTGGCCCGTCGGACAGCCCAAAACGACGATTCTGCCCCCGATCGACGAAAATCAATGTTCTGGCCCAGGACTGCCCGAAACTCGTGATTTTTTGACAGGCCCGCCAGAAATCGCAGTTTCGGACCCAGACTGATGAAAATCAGTATTTGGGTCCCGGACAGCCTGAAATCCAAGCCCGCCCGTCGGACAGCCCAAAACGACGATTCTGCCCCCGATCGACGAAAATCACTGTTCTGGCCTAGGACCGCCCGAAAGTTGTTTTTTTTACAGCCCCGCCAGAAGTCGCAGTTTCGGACCCGGACTGCTGAAAATCAGTATTTGGGTCCCAGACAGCCTGAAAACCACACCGGCTCGTCGGACAGCCCAAAACGACGATTCTGCCCCCGATCGACGAAAATCACAGTTCTGGCCCAGGACTGCCCGAAAGTTGTTTTTTTTTTACAGCCCCGTCGGAAATCGCAGTTTCGGACCCGGACTACTGAAAATCAGTATTTGGGTCCCGGACATCCTGAAATCCACACTGGCCCGTCGGACAGCCCAAAACGACGATTCTGCCCCCGATCGACGAAAATCAATGTTCTGGCCCAGGACTGCCCGAAACTCGTGATTTTTTGACAGGCCCGCCAGAAATCGCAGTTTCGGACCCAGACTGATGAAAATCAGTATTTGGGTCCCGGACAGCCTGAAATCCAAGCCCGCCCGTCGGACAGCTCAAAACGACGATTCTGCCCCCGATCGACGAAAATCACTGTTCTGGCCTAGGACCGCCCGAAAGTTGTTTTTTTTACAGCCCCGCCAGAAGTCGCAGTTTCAGACCCGGACTGCTGAAAATCAGTATTTGGGTCCCAGACAGCCTGAAAACCACACCGGCTCGTCGGACAGCCCAAAACGACGATTCTGCCCCCGATCGACGTAAATCACAGTTCTGGCCCAGGACTGCCCGAAAGTTGTTTTTTTTTTACAGCCCCGCCGGAAATCGCAGTTTCGGACCCGGACTACTGAAAATCAGTATTTGGGTCCCGGACATCCTGAAATCCACACTGGCCCGTCGGACAGCCCAAAACGACGATTCTGCCCCCGATCGACGAAAATCAATGTTCTGGCCCAGGACTGCCCGAAACTCGTGATTTTTTGACAGGCCCGCCAGAAATCGCAGTTTCGGACCCAGACTGATGAAAATCAGTATTTGGGTCCCGGACAGCCTGAAATCCAAGCCCGCTCGTCGGACAGCCCAAAACGACGATTCTGCCCCCGATCGACGAAAATCACTGTTCTGGCCTAGGACCGCCCGAAAGTTGTTTTTTTTACAGCCCCGCCAGAAGTCGCAGTTTCGGACCCGGACTGCTGAAAATCAGTATTTGGGTCCCGGAAAGCCTGAAAACCACACCGGCTCGTCGGACAGCCCAAAACGACGATTCTGCCCCCGATCGACGAAAATCAATGTTCTGGCCCAGGACTGCCCGAAACTCGTGATTTTTTGACAGGCCCGCCAGAAATCGCAGTTTCGGACCCAGACTGATGAAAATCAGTATTTGGGTCCCGGACAGCCTGAAATCCAAGCCCGCCCGTCGGACAGCCCAAAACGACGATTCTGCCCCCGATCGACGAAAATCACTGTTCTGGCCTAGGACCGCCCGAAAGTTGTTTTTTTTACAGCCCCGCCAGAAGTCGCAGTTTCGGACCCGGACTGCTGAAAATCAGTATTTGGGTCCCAGACAGCCTGAAAACCACACCGGCTCGTCGGACAGCCCAAAACGACGATTCTGCCCCCGATCGACGAAAATCACAGTTCTGGCCCAGGACTGCCCGAAAGTTGTTTTTTTTTTACAGCCCCGTCGGAAATCGCAGTTTCGGACCCGGACTACTGAAAATCAGTATTTGGGTCCCGGACATCCTGAAATCCACACTGGCCCGTCGGACAGCCCAAAACGACGATTCTGCCCCCGATCGACGAAAATCAATGTTCTGGCCCAGGACTGCCCGAAACTCGTGATTTTTTGACAGGCCCGCCAGAAATCGCAGTTTCGGACCCAGACTGATGAAAATCAGTATTTGGGTCCCGGACAGCCTGAAATCCAAGCCCGCCCGTCGGACAGCTCAAAACGACGATTCTGCCCCCGATCGACGAAAATCACTGTTCTGGCCTAGGACCGCCCGAAAGTTGTTTTTTTTACAGCCCCGCCAGAAGTCGCAGTTTCAGACCCGGACTGCTGAAAATCAGTATTTGGGTCCCAGACAGCCTGAAAACCACACCGGCTCGTCGGACAGCCCAAAACGACGATTCTGCCCCCGATCGACGTAAATCACAGTTCTGGCCCAGGACTGCCCGAAAGTTGTTTTTTTTTTACAGCCCCGCCGGAAATCGCAGTTTCGGACCCGGACTACTGAAAATCAGTATTTGGGTCCCGGACATCCTGAAATCCACACTGGCCCGTCGGACAGCCCAAAACGACGATTCTGCCCCCGATCGACGAAAATCAATGTTCTGGCCCAGGACTGCCCGAAACTCGTGATTTTTTGACAGGCCCGCCAGAAATCGCAGTTTCGGACCCAGACTGATGAAAATCAGTATTTGGGTCCCGGACAGCCTGAAATCCAAGCCCGCTCTTCGGACAGCCCAAAACGACGATTCTGCCCCCGATCGACGAAAATCACTGTTCTGGCCTAGGACCGCCCGAAAGTTGTTTTTTTTACAGCCCCGCCAGAAGTCGCAGTTTCGGACCCGGACTGCTGAAAATCAGTATTTGGGTCCCGGAAAGCCTGAAAACCACACCGGCTCGTCGGACAGCCCAAAACGACGATTCTGCCCCCGATCGACGAAAATCACAGTTCTGGCCCAGGACTGCCCGAAAGTTGTTTTTTTTTTACAGCCCCGCCGGAAATCGCAGTTTCGGTCCCGGACTACTGAAAATCAGTATTTGGGTCCCGGACATCCTGAAATCCAAACCCGCCCGTCGGACAGCCCAAAACGACGATTCTGCCCCCGATCGACGAAAATCACTGTTCTGGCCTAGGACCGCCCGATAGTTGTTTTTTTTTACAGCCCCGCCACAAGTCGCAGTTTCGGACCCGGACTGCTGAAAATCAGTATTTGGGTCCCGGAAAGCCTGAAAACCACACCGGCTCGTCGGACAGCCCAAAACGACGATTCTGCCCCCGATCGACGAAAATCACAGTTCTGGCCCAGGACTGCCCGAAAGTTGTTTCTTTTTTACAGCCGCGCCAGAAATCGCAGTTTCGGACCCGGACTACTGAAAATCAGTATTTGGTTCCCGGACAGCCTGAAATCCACACTGGCCCGTCGGACAGCCCAAAACGACGATTCTGCCCCCGATCGACGAAAATCAATGTTCTGGCCCAGGACTGCCCGAAACTCATGATTTTTTGACAGCCCCGCCAGAAATCGCAGTTTCGGACCCAGACTGCTGAAAATCAGTATTTGGGTCCCGGACAGCCTGAAATCCAAACCCGCCCGTCGGACAGCCCAAAACGACGATTCTGCCCCCGATCGACGAAAATCACTGTTCTGGCCTAGGACCGCCCGAAAGTTGTATTTTTTTACAGCCCCGCCAGAAGTCGCAGTTTCGGACCCGGACTGCTGAAAATCAATATTTGGGTCCCGGACAGCCTGAAATCCACACTGGCCCGTCGGGCAGCCCAGAACGACGATTCTGCCCCCGATCGACAAAAATCAATGTTCTGGCCCAGGACTGCCCGAAACTCGTGATTTTTTGACAGGCCCGCCAGAAATCGCAGTTTCGGACCCGGACTGCTGAAAATCAGTATTTGGGTCCCGGACAGCCTTAAATCCAAACCCGCCCGTCGGACAGCGCAAAACGACGATTCTGCCCCCGATCGACGAAAATCACTGTTCTGGCCCAGGACCGCCCGAAAGTTGTTTTTTTTTACAGCCCCGCCACAAGTCGCAGTTTCGGACCCGGACTGCTGAAAATCAGTATTTGGGTCCCGGAAAGCCTGAAAACCACACCGGCTCGTCGGACAGCCCAAAACGACGATTCTGCCCCCGATCGACGAAAATCATAGTTCTGGCCCAGGACTGCCCGAAAGTTGTTTTTTTTTTACAGCCCCGCCGGAAATCGCAGTTTCGGACCCGGACTACTGAAAATCAGTATTTGGGTCCCGGACATCCTGAAATCCAAACCCGCCCGTCGGACAGCCCAAAACGACGATTCTGCCCCCGATCGACGAAAATCACTGTTCTGGCCTAGGACCGCCCGATAGTTGTTTTTTTTTACAGCCCCGCCACAAGTCGCAGTTTCGGACCCGGACTGCTGAAAATCAGTATTTGGGTCCCGGAAAGCCTGAAAACCACACCGGCTCGTCGGACAGCCCAAAACGACGATTCTGCCCCCGATCGACGAAAATCACAGTTCTGGCCTAGGACTGCCCGAAAGTTGTTTCTTTTTTACAGCCGCGCCAGAAATCGCAGTTTCGGACCCGGACTACTGAAAATCAGTATTTGGGTCCCGGACATCCTGAAATCCACACTGGCCCGTCGGACAGCCCAAAACGACGATTCTGCCCCCGATCGACGAAAATCAATGTTCTGGCCCAGGACTGCCCGAAACTCGTGATTTTTTGACAGCCCCGCCAGAAATCGCAGTTTCGGACCCAGACTGATGAAAATCAGTATTTGGGTCCCGGACAGCCTGAAATCCAAGCCCGCCCGTCGGACAGCTCAAAACGACGATTCTGCCCCCGATCGACGAAAATCACTGTTCTGGCCTAGGACCGCCCGAAAGTTGTTTTTTTTACAGCCCCGCCAGAAGTCGCAGTTTCGGACCCGGACTGCTGAAAATCAGTATTTGGGACCCAGACAGCCTGAAAACCACACCGGCTCGTCGGACAGCCCAAAACGACGATTCTGCCCCCGATCGACGAAAATCACAGTTCTGGCCCAGGACTGCCCGAAAGTTGTTTTTTTTTTACAGCCCCGCCGGAAATCGCAGTTTCGGACCCGGACTACTGAAAATCAGTATTTGGGTCCCGGACATCCTGAAATCCAAACCCGCCCGTCGGACAGCCCAAAACGACGATTCTGCCCCCGATCGACGAAAATCACTGTTCTGGCCTAGGACTGCGCGATAGTTGTTTTTTTTTACAGCCCCGCCACAAGTCGCAGTTTCGGACCCGGACTGCTGAAAATCAGTATTTGGGTCCCGGAAAGCCTGAAAACCACACCGGCTCGTCGGACAGCCCAAAACGACGATTCTGCCCCCGATCGACGAAAATCACAGTTCTGGCCCAGGACTGCCCGAAAGTTGTTTCTTTTTTACAGCCGCGCCAGAAATCGCAGTTTCGGACCCGGACTACTGAAAATCAGTATTTGGTTCCCGGACAGCCTGAAATCCACACTGGCCCGTCGGACAGCCCAAAACGACGATTCTGCCCCCGATCGACGAAAATCAATGTTCTGGCCCAGGACTGCCCGAAACTCATGATTTTTTGACAGCCCCGCCAGAAATCGCAGTTTCGGACCCAGACTGCTGAAAATCAGTATTTGGGTCCCGGACAGCCTGAAATCCAAACCCGCCCGTCGGACAGCCCAAAACGACGATTCTGCCCCCGATCGACGAAAATCACTGTTCTGGCCTAGGACCGCCCGAAAGTTGTATTTTTTTACAGCCCCGCCAGAAGTCGCAGTTTCGGACCCGGACTGCTGAAAATCAGTATTTGGGTCCCGGACAGCCTGAAATCCACACTGGCCCGTCGGGCAGCCCAGAACGACGATCCTGCCCCCGATTGACGAAAATCAATGTTTTGGCCAGGACTGCTCGAAAGTCGTGATTTTTTGACAGCCCCGCCAGAAATCGCAGTTTCGGACCCGGACTCCTGAAAATCAGTATTTGGGTCTCGGACATCCTGAAATCCACACTGGCCCGTCGGACAGCCCAAAACGACGATTCTGCCCCCGATCGACGAAAATCAATGTTTTGGCCCGGGACTGCCCGAAACTCATGATTTTTTGACAGGCCCGCCAGAAATCGCAGTTTCGGACCCGGACTGCTGAAAATCAGTATTTGGGTCCCGGACAGCCTTAAATCCAAACCCGCCCGTCGGACAGCGCAAAACGACGATTCTGCCCCCGATCGACGAAAATCACTGTTCTGGCCCAGGACCGCCCGAAAGTTGTTTTTTTTTACAGCCCCGCCACAAGTCGCAGTTTCGGACCCGGACTGCTGAAAATCAGTATTTGGGTCCCGGAAAGCCTGAAAACCACACCGGCTCGTCGGACAGCCCAAAACGACGATTCTGCCCCCGATCGACGAAAATCACAGTTCTGGCCCAGGACTGCCCGAAAGTTGTTTTTTTTTTACAGCCCCGCCGGAAATCGCAGTTTCGGACCCGGACTACTGAAAATCAGTATTTGGGTCCCGGACATCCTGAAATCCAAACCCGCCCGTCGGACAGCCCAAAACGACGATTCTGCCCCCGATCGACGAAAATCACTGTTCTGGCCTAGGACCGCCCGATAGTTGTTTTTTTTTACAGCCCCGCCACAAGTCGCAGTTTCGGACCCGGACTGCTGAAAATCAGTATTTGGGTCCCGGAAAGCCTGAAAACCACACCGGCTCGTCGGACAGCCCAAAACGACGATTCTGCCCCCGATCGACGAAAATCACAGTTCTGGCCTAGGACTGCCCGAAAGTTGTTTCTTTTTTACAGCCGCGCCAGAAATCGCAGTTTCGGACCCGGACTACTGAAAATCAGTATTTGGGTCCCGGACATCCTGAAATCCACACTGGCCCGTCGGACAGCCCAAAACGACGATTCTGCCCCCGATCGACGAAAATCAATGTTCTGGCCCAGGACTGCCCGAAACTCGTGATTTTTTGACAGCCCCGCCAGAAATCGCAGTTTCGGACCCAGACTGATGAAAATCAGTATTTGGGTCCCGGACAGCCTGAAATCCAAGCCCGCCCGTCGGACAGCTCAAAACGACGATTCTGCCCCCGATCGACGAAAATCACTGTTCTGGCCTAGGACCGCCCGAAAGTTGTTTTTTTTACAGCCCCGCCAGAAGTCGCAGTTTCGGACCCGGACTGCTGAAAATCAGTATTTGGGACCCAGACAGCCTGAAAACCACACCGGCTCGTCGGACAGCCCAAAACGACGATTCTGCCCCCGATCGACGAAAATCACAGTTCTGGCCCAGGACTGCCCGAAAGTTGTTTTTTTTTTACAGCCCCGCCGGAAATCGCAGTTTCGGACCCGGACTACTGAAAATCAGTATTTGGGTCCCGGACATCCTGAAATCCAAACCCGCCCGTCGGACAGCCCAAAACGACGATTCTGCCCCCGATCGACGAAAATCACTGTTCTGGCCTAGGACTGCGCGATAGTTGTTTTTTTTTACAGCCCCGCCACAAGTCGCAGTTTCGGACCCGGACTGCTGAAAATCAGTATTTGGGTCCCGGAAAGCCTGAAAACCACACCGGCTCGTCGGACAGCCCAAAACGACGATTCTGCCCCCGATCGACGAAAATCACAGTTCTGGCCCAGGACTGCCCGAAAGTTGTTTCTTTTTTACAGCCGCGCCAGAAATCGCAGTTTCGGACCCGGACTACTGAAAATCAGTATTTGGTTCCCGGACAGCCTGAAATCCACACTGGCCCGTCGGACAGCCCAAAACGACGATTCTGCCCCCGATTGACGAAAATCAATGTTCTGGCCCAGGACTGCCCGAAACTCGTGATTTTTTGACAGCCCCGCCAGAAATCGCAGTTTCGGACCCAGACTGCTGAAAATCAGTATTTGGGTCCCGGACAGCCTGAAATCCAAACCCGCCCGTCGGACAGCCCAAAACGACGATTCTGCCCCCGATCGACGAAAATCACTGTTCTGGCCTAGAACCGCCCGAAAGTTGTTTTTTTTTACAGCCCCGCCAGAAGTCGCAGTTTCGGACCCGGACTGCTGAAAATCAGTATTTGGGTCCCGGACAGCCTGAAATCCACACTGGCCCGTCGGGCAGCCCAGAACGACGATCCTGCCCCCGATTGACGAAAATCAATGTTTTGGCCAGGACTGCTCGAAAGTCGTGATTTTTTGACAGCCCCGCCAGAAATCGCAGTTTCGGACCCGGACTCCTGAAAATCAGTATTTGGGTCTCGGACAGCCTGAAATCCACACTGGCCCGTCGGACAGCCCAAAACGACGATTCTGCCCCCGATCGACGAAAATCAATGTTTTGGCCCAGGACTGCCCGAAACTCATGATTTTTTGACAGGCCCGCAAGAAATCGCAGTTTCGGTCCCGGACTGCTGAAAATCAGTATTTGGGTCCCGGACAGCCTTAAATCCAAACCCGCCCGTCGGACAGCGCAAAACGACGATTCTGCCCCCGATCGACGAAAATCACTGTTCTGGCCCAGGACTGCCCGAAAGTTGTTTTTTTTTTACAGCCCCGCCAGAAATCGCAGTTTCGGACCCGGACTACTGAAAATCAGTATTTGGGTCCCGGGCAACCTGAAATCCCCACTGGCCCGTCGGACAGCGCAAAACGACGATTCTGCCCCCGATCGACGAAAATCACTATTCTGGCCTAGGACCGCCCGAAAGTTGTTTTTTTTTACAGCGCCGCCAGAAGTCGCAGTTTCGGACCCGGACTGCTGAAAATCAGTATTTGGGTCCCGGAAAGCCTGAAAACCACACCGGCTCGTCGGACAGCCCAAAACGACGATTCTGCCCTCGATCGACGAAAATCACAGTTCAGGCCCAGGACTGCCCGAAAGTTGTTTTTTTTTTACAGCCCCGCCAGAAATCGCAGTTTCGGACCCGGACTACTGAAAATCAGTATTTGGGTCCCGGACAGCCTGAAATCCACACTGGCCCGTCGGACAGCCCAAAACGACGATTCTGCCCCCGATTGACGAAAATCAATGTTTTGGCCCAGGACTGCTCGAAAGTCGTGATTTTTTGACAGCCCCGCCAGAAATCGCAGTTTCGGACCCGGACTGCTGAAAATCAGTATTTGGGTCCCGGACAGCCTGAAATCCACACTGGCCCGTCGGACAGCCCAAAACGACGATTCTGCCCCCGATCGACGAAAATCAATGTTTTGGCCCAGGACTACCCGAAACTCGTGATTTTTTGACAGGCCCGCCAGAAATCGCTGTTTCGGACCCAGACTGCTGAAAATCAGTATTTGGGTCCCGGACAGCCTGAAATCCAAACCCGCCCGTCGGACAGCCCAAAACGACGATTCTGCCCCCGATCGACGAAAATCACTGTTCTGGCCTAGGACCGCCCGAAAGTTGTTTTTTATTACAGCCCCGCCAGAAGTCGCAGTTTCGGACCTGGACTGCTGAAAATCAGTATTTGGGTCCCGGACAGCCTGAAAACCACACCGGCTCGTCGGACAGCCCAAAACGACGATTCTGCCCCCGATCGACGAAAATCACAGTTCTGGCCCAGGACTGCCCGAAAGTTGTTTTTTTTTTACAGCCCCGCCAGAAATCGCAGTTTCGGACCCGGACTACTGAAAATCAGTATTTGGGTCCCGGACAACCTGAAATCCCCACTGGCCCGTCGGACAGCGCAAAACGACGATTCTGCCCCCGATCGACGAAAATCACTATTCTGGCCTAGGACCGCCCGAAAGTTGTTTTTTTTTACAGCGCCGCCAGAAGTCGCAGTTTCGGACCCGGACTACAGAAAATCAGTATTTGGGTCCCGGACAGCCTGAAATCCACACTGGCCCGTCGGACAGCCCAAAACGACGATTCTGCCCCCGATCGACGAAAATCAATGTTTTGGCCCAGGACTGCCCGAAACTCGTGATTTTTTGACAGCCCCGCCAGAAATCGCAGTTTCGGACCCAGACTACTGAAAATCAGTATTTGGGTCCCGGACAGCCTGAAATCCAAGCCCGCCCGTCGGACAGCCCAAGACGACGATTCTGCCGCCGATCGACGAAAATCACAGTTCTGGCCCAGGACTGCCCGAAAGTTGTTTTTTTTTTACAGCCCCGCCAGAAATCGCAGTTTCAGACCCGGACTGCTGAAAATCAGTACTTGGGTCCCGGACAGCCTGAAATCCACACTGGCCCGTCGGGCAGCCCAAAACGACGATTCTGCCCCCGATTGATGAAAATCAATGTTTTGGCCCAGGACTGCTCGAAAGTCGTGATTTTTTGACAGCCCCGCCAGAAATCGCAGTTTCGGACCCGGACTGCTGAAAATCAGTATTTGGGTCCCGGACAGCCTGAAATCCACACTGGCCCGTCGGACAGCCCAAAACGACGATTCTGCCCCCGATCGACGAAAATCAATGTTTTGGCCCAGGACTACTCGAAGCTCGTGATTTTTTGACAGGCCCGCCAGAAATCGCAGTTTCGGACCCAGACTGCTGAAAATCAGTATTTGGGTCCCGGACAGCCTGAAATCCAAACCCGCCCGTCGGACAGCCCTAAACGACGATTCTGCCCCCGATCGACGAAAATCACTGTTCTGGCCTAGGACCGCCCGAAAGTTGTTTTTCTTTACAGCCCCGCCAGAAGTCGCAGTTTCGGACCCGGACTGCTGAAAATCAGTATTTGGGTCCCGGACAGCCTGAAAACGACACCGGCTCGTCGGGCAGCCCAAAACGACGATTCTGCCCCCGATCGACGAAAATCACAGTTCTGGCCCAGGACTGCCCGAAAGTTGTTTTTTTTTTACAGCCCCGCCAGAAATCGCAGTTTCGGACCCGGACTACTGAAAATCAGTATTTGGGGCCCGGACAGCCTGAAATCCACACTGGCCCGTCGGACAGCCCAAAACGACGATTCTGCCCCCGATCGACGAAAATCAATGCTTTGGCCCTGGCCTGCTCGAAAGTCGTGATTTTTTGACAGCCCTGCCAGAAATCGCAGTTCCGGACCCGGACTGCTGAAAATCAGTATTTGGGTCCCGGACAGCCTGAAATCCACACTGGCCCGTCGGACAGCCCAAAACGACGATTCTGCCCCCGATCGACGAAAATCACAGTTCTGGCCCAGGACTGCCCGAAAGTTGTTTTTTTTTTACAGCCCCGCCAGAAATCGCAGTTTCGGACCCGGACTACTGAAAATCAGTATTTGGGCCCCGGACACCCTGAAATCCCCTTTGGCCCGTCGGACAGCGCAAAACGACGATTCTGCCCCCGATCGACGAAAATCACTATTCTGGCCTAGGACCGCCGGAAAGTTGTTTTTTTTTACAGCGCCGCCAGAAGTCGCAGTTTCGGACCCGGACTGCTGAAAATCAGTATTTGGGACCCGGAAGGCCTGAAAACCACACCGGCTCGTCGGACAGCCCAAAACGACGATTCTGCCCCCGATCGACGAAAATCACAGTTCTGGCCCAGGACTGCCCGAAAGTTGTTTTTTTTTTACAGCCCCGCCAGAAATCGCAGTTTCGGACCCGGACTACTGAAAATCAGTATTTGGGTCCCGGACAGCCTGAAATCCACACTGGCCCGTCGGACAGCCCAAAACGACGATTCTGCCCCCGATCGACGAAAATCAATGTTTTGGCCCAGGACTGCCCGAAACTCGTGATTTTTTGACAGCCCCGCCAGAAATCGCAGTTTCGGACCCAGACTACTGAGAATCAGTATTTGGGTCCCGGACAGCCTGAAATCCAAGCCCGCCTGTCGGACAGCCCAAGACGACGATTCTACCGCCGATCGACGAAAATCACAGTTCTGGCCCAGGACTGCCCGAAAGTTGTTTTTTTTTTACAGCCCCGCCAGAAATCGCAGTTTCAGACCCGGACTGCTGAAAATCAGTATTTGGGTCCCGGACAGCCTGAAATCCACACTGGCCCGTCGGGCAGCCCAGAACGACGATTCTGCCCCCGATTGACGAAAATCAATGTTTTGGCCCAGGACTGCTCGAAAGTCGTGATTTTTTGACAGCCCCGCCAGAAATCGCAGTTTCGGACCCGGACTGCTGAAAATCAGTATTTGGGTCCCGGACAGCCTGAAATCCACACTGGCCCGTCGGACAGCCCAAAACGACGATTCTGCCCCCGATCGACGAAAATCACAGTTCTGGCCCAGGACTGCCCGAAAGTTGTTTTTTTTTTACAGCCCCGCCGGAAATCGCAGTTTCGGACCCGGACTACAGAAAATCAGTATTTGGGTCCCGGACAGCCTGAAATCCACACTGGCCCGTCGGACAGCCCAAAACGACGATTCTGCCCCCGATCGACGAAAATCAATGTTTTGGCCCAGGACTGCCCGAAACTCGTGATTTTTTGACAGCCCCGCCAGAAATCGCAGTTTCGGACCCAGACTACTGAAAATCAGTATTTGGGTCCCGGACAGCCTGAAATCCAAGCCCGCCCGTCGGACAGCCCAAGACGACGATTCTGCCGCCGATCGACGAAAATCACAGTTCTGGCCCAGGACTGCCCGAAAGTTGTTTTTTTTTTACAGCCCCGCCAGAAATCGCAGTTTCAGACCCGGACTGCTGAAAATCAGTACTTGGGTCCCGGACAGCCTGAAATCCACACTGGCCCGTCGGGCAGCCCAAAACGACGATTCTGCCCCCGATTGATGAAAATCAATGTTTTGGCCCAGGACTGCTCGAAAGTCGTGATTTTTTGACAGCCCCGCCAGAAATCGCAGTTTCGGACCCGGACTGCTGAAAATCAGTATTTGGGTCCCGGACAGCCTGAAATCCACACTGGCCCGTCGGACAGCCCAAAACGACGATTCTGCCCCCGATCGACGAAAATCAATGTTTTGGCCCAGGACTACCCGAAGCTCGTGATTTTTTGACAGGCCCGCCAGAAATCGCAGTTTCGGACCCAGACTGCTGAAAATCAGTATTTGGGTCCCGGACAGCCTGAAATCCAAACCCGCCCGTCGGACAGCCCTAAACGACGATTCTGCCCCCGATCGACGAAAATCACTGTTCTGGCCTAGGACCGCCCGAAAGTTGTTTTTCTTTACAGCCCCGCCAGAAGTCGCAGTTTCGGACCCGGACTGCTGAAAATCAGTATTTGGGTCCCGGACAGCCTGAAAACGACACCGGCTCGTCGGGCAGCCCAAAACGACGATTCTGCCCCCGATCGACGAAAATCACAGTTCTGGCCCAGGACTGCCCGAAAGTTGTTTTTTTTTTACAGCCCCGCCAGAAATCGCAGTTTCGGACCCGGACTACTGAAAATCAGTATTTGGGGCCCGGACAGCCTGAAATCCACACTGGCCCGTCGGACAGCCCAAAACGACGATTCTGCCCCCGATCGACGAAAATCAATGCTTTGGCCCTGGCCTGCTCGAAAGTCGTGATTTTTTGACAGCCCTGCCAGAAATCGCAGTTCCGGACCCGGACTGCTGAAAATCAGTATTTGGGTCCCGGACAGCCTGAAATCCACACTGGCCCGTCGGACAGCCCAAAACGACGATTCTGCCCCCGATCGACGAAAATCACAGTTCTGGCCCAGGACTGCCCGAAAGTTGTTTTTTTTTTACAGCCCCGCCAGAAATCGCAGTTTCGGACCCGGACTACTGAAAATCAGTATTTGGGCCCCGGACACCCTGAAATCCCCTTTGGCCCGTCGGACAGCGCAAAACGACGATTCTGCCCCCGATCGACGAAAATCACTATTCTGGCCTAGGACCGCCGGAAAGTTGTTTTTTTTTACAGCGCCGCCAGAAGTCGCAGTTTCGGACCCGGACTGCTGAAAATCAGTATTTGGGTCCCGGAAGGCCTGAAAACCACACCGGCTCGTCGGACAGCCCAAAACGACGATTCTGCCCCCGATCGACGAAAATCACAGTTCTGGCCCAGGACTGCCCGAAAGTTGTTTTTTTTTTACAGCCCCGCCAGAAATCGCAGTTTCGGACCCGGACTACTGAAAATCAGTATTTGGGTCCCGGACAGCCTGAAATCCACACTGGCCCGTCGGACAGCCCAAAACGACGATTCTGCCCCCGATCGACGAAAATCAATGTTTTGGCCCAGGACTGCCCGAAACTCGTGATTTTTTGACAGCCCCGCCAGAAATCGCAGTTTCGGACCCAGACTACTGAGAATCAGTATTTGGGTCCCGGACAGCCTGAAATCCAAGCCCGCCTGTCGGACAGCCCAAGACGACGATTCTACCGCCGATCGACGAAAATCACAGTTCTGGCCCAGGACTGCCCGAAAGTTGTTTTTTTTTTACAGCCCCGCCAGAAATCGCAGTTTCAGACCCGGACTGCTGAAAATCAGTATTTGGGTCCCGGACAGCCTGAAATCCACACTGGCCCGTCGGGCAGCCCAGAACGACGATTCTGCCCCCGATTGACGAAAATCAATGTTTTGGCCCAGGACTGCTCGAAAGTCGTGATTTTTTGACAGCCCCGCCAGAAATCGCAGTTTCGGACCCGGACTGCTGAAAATCAGTATTTGGGTCCCGGACAGCCTGAAATCCACACTGGCCCGTCGGACAGCCCAAAACGACGATTCTGCCCCCGATCGACGAAAATCACAGTTCTGGCCCAGGACTGCCCGAAAGTTGTTTTTTTTTTACAGCCCCGCCGGAAATCGCAGTTTCGGACCCGGACTACTGAAAATCAGTATTTGGGTCCCGGACATCCTGAAATCCACACTGGCCCGTCGGACAGCCCAAAACGACGATTCTGCCCCCGATCGACGAAAATCAATGTTTTGGCCCAGGACTACCCGAAACTCGTGATTTTTTGACAGGCCCGCCAGAAATCGCAGTTTCGGACCCAGACTGCTGAAAATCAGTATTTGGGTCCCGGACAGCCTGAAATCCAAACCCGCCCGTCGGACAGCCCAAAACGACGATTCTGCCCCCGATCGACGAAAATCACTGTTCTGGCCTAGGACCGCCCGAAAGTTGTTTTTTATTACAGCCCCGCCAGAAGTCGCAGTTTCGGACCTGGACTGCTGAAAATCAGTATTTGGGTCCCGGACAGCCTGAAAACCACACCGGCTCGTCGGACAGCCCAAAACGACGATTCTGCCCTCGATCGACGAAAATCACAGTTCTGGCCCAGGACTGCCCGAAAGTTGTTTTTTTTTTACAGCCCCGCCAGAAATCGCAGTTTCGGACCCGGACTACAGAAAATCAGTATTTGGGTCCCGGACAGCCTGAAATCCACACTGGCCCATTGGACAGCCCAAAACGACGATTCTGCCCCCGATCGACGAAAATCAATGTTTTGGCCCAGGACTGCCCGAAACTCGTGATTTTTTGACAGCCCCGCCAGAAATCGCAGTTTCGGACCCAGACTACTGAAAATCAGTATTTGGGTCCCGGACAGCCTGAAATCCAAGCCCGCCCGTCGGACAGCCCAAGACGACGATTCTGCCGCCGATCGACGAAAATCACAGTTCTGGCCCAGGACTGCCCGAAAGTTGTTTTTTTTTTACAGCCCCGCCAGAAATCGCAGTTTCGGACCCGGACTGCTGAAAATCAGTATTTGGGTCCCGGACAGCCTGAAATCCACACTGGCCCGTCGGGCAGCCCAAAACGACGATTCTGCCCCCGATTGACGAAAATCAATGTTTTGGCCCAGGACTGCTCGAAAGTCGTGATTTTTTGACAGCCCCGCCAGAAATCGCAGTTTCAGACCCGGACTGCTGAAAATCAGTATTTGGGTCCCGGACAGCCTGAAATCCACACTGGCCCGTCGGACAGCCCAAAACGACGATTCTGCCCGCGATCGACGAAAATCACAGTTCTGGCCCAGGACTGCCCGAAAGTTGTTTTTTTTTTACAGCCCCGCCAGAAATCGCAGTTTCGGACCCGGACTACTGAAAATCAGTATTTGGGTCCCGGACAACCTGAAATCCCCACTGGCCCGTCGGACAGCGCAAAACGACGATTCTGCCCCCGATCGACGAAAATCACTATTCTGGCCTAGGACCGCCCGAAAGTTGTTTTTTTTTACAGCGCCGCCAGAAGTCGCAGTTTCGGACCCGGACTGCTGAAAATCAGTATTTGGGTCCCGGAAAGCCTGAAAACCACACCGGCTCGTCGGACAGCCCAAAACGACGATTCTGCCCTCGATCGACGAAAATCACAGTTCTGGCCCAGGACTGCCCGAAAGTTGTTTTTTTTTTACAGCCCCGCCAGAAATCGCAGTTTCGGACCCGGACTACAGAAAATCAGTATTTGGGTCCCGGACAGCCTGAAATCCACACTGGCCCGTCGGACAGCCCAAAACAACGATTCTGCCCCCGATCGACGAAAATCAATGTTTTGGCCCAGGACTACCCGAAACTCGTGATTTTTTGACAGCCCCGCCAGAAATCGCAGTTTCGGACCCAGACTACTGAAAATCAGTATTTGGGTCCCGGACAGCCAGAAATCCAAGCCCGCCCGTCGGACAGCCCAAGACGACGATTCTGCCGCCGATCGACGAAAATCACAGTTCTGGCCCAGGACTGCCCGAAAGTTGTTTTTTTTTTACAGCCCCGCCAGAAATCGCAGTTTCGGACCCGGACTGCTGAAAATCAGTATTTGGGTCCCGGACAGCCTGAAATCCACACTGGCCCGTCGGGCAGCCCAAAACGACGATTCTGCCCCCGATTGACGAAAATCAATGTTTTGGCCCAGGACTGCTCGAAAGTCGTGATTTTTTGACAGCCCCGCCAGAAATCGCAGTTTCAGACCCGGACTGCTGAAAATCAGTATTTGGGTCCCGGACAGCCTGAAATCCACACTGGCCCGTCGGACAGCCCAAAACGACGATTCTGCCCGCGATCGACGAAAATCACAGTTCTGGCCCAGGACTGCCCGAAAGTTGTTTTTTTTTTACAGCCCCGCCAGAAATCGCAGTTTCGGACCCGGACTACTGAAAATCAGTATTTGGGTCCCGGACAACCTGAAATCCCCACTGGCCCGTCGGACAGCGCAAAACGACGATTCTGCCCCCGATCGACGAAAATCACTATTCTGGCCTAGGACCGCCCGAAAGTTGTTTTTTTTTACAGCGCCGCCAGAAGTCGCAGTTTCGGACCCGGACTGCTGAAAATCAGTATTTGGGTCCCGGAAAGCCTGAAAACCACACCGGCTCGTCGGACAGCCCAAAACGACGATTCTGCCCTCGATCGACGAAAATCACAGTTCTGGCCCAGGACTGCCCGAAAGTTGTTTTTTTTTTACAGCCCCGCCAGAAATCGCAGTTTCGGACCCGGACTACAGAAAATCAGTATTTGGGTCCCGGACAGCCTGAAATCCACACTGGCCCGTCGGACAGCCCAAAACAACGATTCTGCCCCCGATCGACGAAAATCAATGTTTTGGCCCAGGACTACCCGAAACTCGTGATTTTTTGACAGCCCCGCCAGAAATCGCAGTTTCGGACCCAGACTACTGAAAATCAGTATTTGGGTCCCGGACAGCCTGAAATCCAAGCCCGCCCGTCGGACAGCCCAAGACGACGATTCTGCCGCCGATCGACGAAAATCACAGTTCTGGCCCAGGACTGCCCGAAAGTTGTTTTTTTTTTACAGCCCCGCCAGAAATCGCAGTTTCGGACCCGGACTGCTGAAAATCAGTATTTGGGTTCCGGACAGCCTGAAATCCACACTGGCCCGTCGGGCAGCCCAAAACGACGATTCTGCCCCCGATTGACGAAAATCAATGTTTTGGCCCAGGACTGCTCGAAAGTCGTGATTTTTTGACAGCCCCGCCAGAAATCGCAGTTTCGGACCCGGACTGCTGAAAATCAGTATTTGGGTCCCGGACAGCCTGAAATCCACACTGGCCCGTCGGACAGCCCAAAACGACGATTCTGCCCCCGATCGACGAAAATCACAGTTCTGGCCCAGGACTGCCCGAAAGTTGTTTTTTTTTTACAGCCCCGCCAGAAATCGCAGTTTCGGACCCGGACTACTGAAAATCAGTATTTGGGTCCCGGACAACCTGAAATCCCCACTGGCCCGTCGGACAGCGCAAAACGACGATTCTGCCCCCGATCGACGAAAATCACTATTCTGGCCTAGGACCGCCCGAAAGTTGTTTTTTTTTACAGCGCCGCCAGAAGTCGCAGTTTCGGACCCGGACTGCTGAAAATCAGTATTTGGGTCCCGGAAAGCCTGAAAACCACACCGGCTCGTCGGACAGCCCAAAACGACGATTCTGCCCTCGATCGACGAAAATCACAGTTCTGGCCCAGGACTGCCCGAAAGTTGTTTTTTTTTTACAGCCCCGCCAGAAATCGCAGTTTCGGCCCCGGACTACAGAAAATCAGTATTTGGGTCCCGGACAGCCTGAAATCCACACTGGCCCGTCGGACAGCCCAAAACAACGATTCTGCCCCCGATCGACGAAAATCAATGTTTTGGCCCAGGACTGCCCGAAACTCGTGATTTTTTGACAGCCCCGCCAGAAATCGCAGTTTCGGACCCAGACTACTGAAAATCAGTATTTGGGTCCCGGACAGCCTGAAATCCAAGCCCGCCCGTCGGACAGCCCAAGACGACGATTCTGCCGCCGATCGACGAAAATCACAGTTCTGGCCCAGGACTGCCCGAAAGTTGTTTTTTTTTTACAGCCCCGCCAAAAATCGCAGTTTCGGACCCGGACTGCTGAAAATCAGTATTTGGGTCCCGGACAGCCTGAAATCCACACTGGCCCGTCGGGCAGCCCAAAACGACGATTCTGCCCCCGATTGACGAAAATCAATGTTTTGGCCAAGGACTACCCGAAACTCGTGATTTTTTGACAGGCCCGCCAGAAATCGCAGTTTCGGACCCAGACTGCTGAAAATCAGTATTTGGGTCCCGGACAGCCTGAAATCCAGACCCGCCCGTCGGACAGCCCTAAACGACGATTCTGCCCCCGATCGACGAAAATCACTGTTCTGGCCCAAGACCGCCCGAAAGTTGTTTTTCTTTACAGCCCCGCCAGAAGTCGCAGTTTCGGACCCGGACTGCTGAAAATCAGTATTTGGGTCCCGAACAGCCTGAAAACCACACCGGCTCGTCGGACAGCCCAAAACGACGATTCTGCCCCCGATCGATGAAAATCACTGTTCTGCCCCAAGACCGCCCGAAAGTTGTTTTTTTTTAACAGCCCCGCCAGAAATCACAGTTTCGGACCCGGACTACTGAAAATCAGTATTTGGGTCCCGGACAGCCTGAAATCCCCACTGGCCCGTCGGACAGCCCAAAACAACGATTCTGCCCCCGATCGACGAAAATCAATGTTTTGGCCAAGGACTGCCCGAAACTCGTGATTTTTTGACAGCCCCGCCAGAAATCGCAGTTTCGGACCCAGACTGCTGAAAATCAGTATTTGGGTCCCGGACAGCCTGAAATCCACACCGGCCCGTCAGACAGCCCTAAACGACGATTCTGCCCCCGATCGACGAAAATCACTGTTCTGCCCCAAGACCGCCCGAAAGTTGTTTTTTTTTAACAGCCCCGCCAGAAATCGCAGTTTCGGACCCGGACTGCTGAAAATCAGTATTTGGGTCCCAGACAGCCTGAAATCCGAACCCGCCCGTCGGACAGCCCAAAACGACGATTCTGCCCCCGATCGACGAAAATCACTGTTATGGCCTAGCACCGCCCGAAAGTTGTTTTTTTTTACAGCCCCGCCAGAAGTCGCAGTTTCGGACCCGGACTTCTGAAAATCAGTATTTGTGTCCCGGACAGCCTGAAAACGACACCGGCTCGTCGGACAGCCCAAAACGACGATTCTGCCCCCGATCGACGAAAATCACAGTTCTGGCCCAGGACTGCCCGAAAGTTGTTTTTTTTTTACAGCCCCGCCAGAAATCGCAGTTTCGGACCCGGACTACTGAAAATCAGTATTTGGGTCCCGGACAGCCTGAAATCCACACTGGCCCGTCGGACAGCCCAAAACGACGAATCTGCTCTCGATCGACGAAAATCAATGCTTTGGCCCTGGCCTGCTCGAAAGTCGTGATTTTTTGACAGCCCCGCCAGAAATCGCAGTTTCGGACCCGGACTGCTGAAAATCAGTATTTGGGTCCCGGACAGCCAGAAATCCACACTGGCCCGTCGGATAGCCCAAAACGACGATTCAGCCCCCGATCGACGAAAATCACTGTTCTGCCCCAGGACCGCCCGAAAGTTGTTTTTTTTTTACAGCCCCGCCAGAAATCGCAGTTTCGGACCCGGACTGCTGAAAATCAGTATTTGGGTCCCGGACAGCCTGAAATCCAAACCCGCCCGTCGGATAGCCCAAAACGACGATTCTGCCCCCGATCGAGGAAAATCAATGTTTTGGCCCAGGACTGCTCGAAAGTCGTGATTTTTTGACAGCCCCGCCAGAAAAAGCAGTTTCGGACCCGGACTGCTGAAAATCAGTATTTGGGTCCCGGACAGCCTGAAATCCAAACCCGCCCGTCGGACAGCCCAAAACGACGATTCTGCCCCCGATCGACGAAAATCACTGTTCTGGCCTAGGACCGTTCGAAAGTTGTTTTTTTTTACAGCCCCGCCACAAGTCGCAGTTTCGGACCCGGACTGCTGAAAATCAGTATTTGGGTCCCGGACAGCCTGAAATCCACACTGGCCCGTCGGGCAGCCCAAAACGACGATTCTGCCCCCCATCGACGAAAATCAATGTTTTGGCCCTGGACTGCTCGAATGTCGTGATTTTTTGACAGCCCCGCCAGAAATCGCAGTTTCGGACCCGGACTACTGAAAATCAGTATTTGGGTCCCGGACAGCCTGAAATCCACACTGGCCCGTCGGACAGCCCAAAACGACGATTCTGCCCCTGATCGACGAAAATCAATGTTTTGGCCCAGGACTGCCCGAAACTCGTGATTTTTTGACAGGCCCGCCAGAAATCGCAGTTTCGGACCCAAACTGCTGAAAATCAGTATTTGGGTCCCGGACAGCCTGAAATCCACACCGGCCCGTCAGACAGCCCAAAACGACGATTCTGCCCCCGATCGACGAAAATCACTGTTCTGCCCCAAGACCGCCCGAAAGTTGTTTTTTTTTAACAGCCCCGCCAGAAATCGCAGTTTCGGACCCGGACTGCTGAAAATCAGTATTTGGGTCCCGGACAGCCTGAAATCCGAACCCGCCCGTCGGACAGCCCAAAACGACGATTCTGCCCCCGATCGACGAAAATCACTGTTCTGGCCTAGGACCGCCCGAAAGTTGTTTTTTTTTACAGCCCCGCCAGAAGTCGCAGTTTCGGACCCGGACTGCTGAAAATCAGTATTTGGGTCCCGGACAGCCTGAAAACGACACCGGCTCGTCGGACAGCCCAAAACGACGATTCTGCCCCCGATCGACGAAAATCACAGTTCTGGCCCAGGACTGCCCGAAACTCGGGATTTTTTGACAGCCCCGCCAGAAATCGAAGTTTCGGACCCAGACTGCTGAAAATCAGTATTTGGGTCCCGGACAGCCTGAAAACGACACCGGCTCGTCGGACAGCCCAAAACGACGATTCTGCCCCCGATCGACGAAAATCACAGTTCTGGCCCAGGACTGCCCGAAACTCGGGATTTTTTGACAGCCCCGCCAGAAATCGAAGTTTCAGACCCAGACTGCTGAAAATCAGTATTTGGGTCCCGGACAGCCTGAAATCCACACTGGCCCGTCGGACAGCCCAAAACGACGATTCTGCCCCCGATCGACGAAAATCACTGTTCTGGCCTAGGACCGCCCGAAAGTTGTTTTTTTTTACAGCCCCGCCACAAGTCGCAGTTTCGGACCCGGACTGCTGAAAATCAGTATTTGGGTCCCGGACAGCCTGAAATCCGCACTGGCCCGTCGGGCAGCCCAAAACGATGATTCTGCCCCCGATCGACGAAAATCAATGTTTTGGCCCAGGACTGCTCGAATGTCGTGATTTTTTGACAGCCCCGCCAGAAATCGCAGTTTCGGACCCGGACTACTGAAAATCAGTATTTGGGTCCCGGACAGCCTGAAATCCACACTGGCCCGTCGGACAGCCCAAAACGACGATTCTGCCCCCGATCGACGAAAATCACTGTTCTGGCCTAGGACCGCCCGAAAGTTGTTTTTCTTTACAGCCCCGCCAGAAGTCGCAGTTTCGGACCCGGACTGCTGAAAATCAGTATTTGGGTCCCGGACAGCCTGAAAACGACACCGGCTCGTCGGGCAGCCCAAAACGACGATTCTGCCCCCGATCGACGAAAATCACAGTTCTGGCCCAGGACTGCCCGAAAGTTGTTTTTTTTTTACAGCCCCGCCAGAAATCGCAGTTTCGGACCCGGACTACTGAAAATCAGTATTTGGGTCCCGGACAGCCTGAAATCCACACTGGCCCGTCGGACAGCCCAAAACGACGATTCTGCCCCCGATCGACGGAAATCACAGTTCTGGCCCAGGACTGCCCGAAAGTTGTTTTTTTTTTACAGCCCCACCAGAAATAGCAGTTTCGGACCCGGACTGCTGAAAATCAGTATTTGGGTCCCGGTCAGCCTGAAATCCAAACCCGCCCGTCGGACAGCCCAAAACGACGATTCTGCCCCCGATCGGCGAAAATCACTGTTCTGGCCAAGGACCGCCCGAAAGTTGTTTTTCTTTACAGCCCCGCCAGAAGTCGCAGTTTCGGACCCGTACTGCTGACAATCAGTATTTGGGTCCCAGACAGCCTGAAAACCACACCGGCTCGTCGGACAGCCCAAAACGACGATTCTGCCCCCGATCGAGGAAAATCAATGTTTTGGCCCAGGACTGCTCGAAAGTCGTGATTTTTTGACAGCCCCGCCAGAAATCGCAGTTTCGGACCCGGACTGCTGAAAATCAGTATTTGGGTCCCGGACAGCCTGAAATCCAAACCCGCCCGTCGGACAGCCCAAAACGACGATTCTGCCCCCGATCGACGAAAATCACTGTTCTGGCCTAGGACCGCCCGAAAGTTGTTTTTTTTTACAGCCCTGCCAGAAGTCGCAGTTTCGGACCCGGACTGCTGAAAATCAGTATTTGGGTCCCGGACAGCCTGAAAACGACACCGGCTCGTCGGACAGCCCAAAACGACGATTCTGCCCCCGATCGACGAAAATCAATGTTTTGGCCCAGGACTGCCCGAAACTCGGGATTTTTTGACAGCCCCGCCAGATATCGAAGTTTCGGACCCAGACAGCTGAAAATCAGTATTTGGGTCCCGGACAGCCTGAAATCCACACTGGCCCGTCGGACAGCCCAAAACGACGATTCTGCCCCCGATCGACGAAAATCACTGTTCTGGCCTAGGACCGCCCGAAAGTTGTTTTTTTTTACAGCCCCGCCACAAGTCGCAGTTTCGGACCCGGACTGCTGAAAATCAGTATTTGGGTCCCGGACAGCCTGAAATCCATACTGGCCCGTCGGGCAGCCCAAAACGACGATTCTGCCCCCGATCGACGAAAATCAATGTTTTGGCCCTGGACTGCTCGAATGTCGTGATTTTTTGACAGCCCCGCCAGAAATCGCAGTTTCGGACCCGGACTACTGAAAATCAGTATTTGGGTCCCGGACAGCCTGAAATCCACACTGGCCCGTCGGACAGTCCAAAACGACGATTCTGCCCCCGATCGACGAAAATCATTGATTTGGCCCAGGACTGCCCGAAACTTGTGATTTTTTGACAGGCCCGCCAGAAATCGCAGTTTCGGACCCAGACTGCTGAAAATCAGTATTTGGGTCCCGGACAGCCTGAAATCCACACCGGCCCGTCAGACAGCCCAAAACGACGATTCTGCCCCCGATCGACGAAAATCACTGTTCTGCCCCAAGACCGCCCGAAAGTTGTTTTTTTTTAACAGCCCCGCCAGAAATCGCAGTTTCGGACCCGGACAGCTGAAAATCAGTATTTGGGTCCCGGACAGCCTGAAATCCAAACCCGCCCGTCGGACAGCCCAAAACGACGATTCTGCCCCCGATCGACGAAAATCACTGTTATGGCCTAGCACCGCCCGAAAGTTGTTTTTTTTTACAGCCCCGCCAGAAGTCGCAGTTTCGGACCCGGACTGCTGAAAATCAGTATTTGGGTCCCGGACAGCCTGAAAACGACACCGGCTCGTCGGACGGCCCAAAACGACGATTCTGCCCCCGATCGACGAAAATCACTGTTATGGCCTAGCACCGCCCGAAAGTTGTTTTTTTTTACAGCCCCGCCAGAAGTCGCAGTTTCGGACCCGGACTGCTGAAAATCAGTATTTGGGTCCCGGACAGCCTGAAAACGACACCGGCTCGTCGGACGGCCCAAAACGACGATTCTGCCCCCGATCGACGAAAATCACAGTTCTGGCCCAGGACTGCCCGAAAGTTGTTTTTTTTTACAGCCCCGCCAGAAGTCACAGTTTCGGACCCGGACTGCTGAAAATCAGTATTTGGGTCCCGGACAGCCTGAAATCCACACTGGCCCGTCGGACAGCCCAAAACGACGATTCTGCCCCCGATCGACGAAAATCAATGTTTTGGCCCAGGACTGCTCGAAAGTCGTGATTTTTTGACAGCCCCGCCAGAAATTGCAGTTTCGGACCCAGACTGCTGAAAATCAGTATTTGGGTCCCGGACAGCCTGAAATCCAAACCCGCCCGTCGGACAGCCCAAAACGACGATTCTGCCCCCGATCGACGAAAATCACTGTTCTGGCCTAGGACCGCCCGAAAGATGTTTTTTTTTACAGCCCCGCCAGATGTTGCAGTTTCAGACCCGGACTGCTGAAAATCAGTATTTGGGTCCCGGACAGCCTGAAATCCAAGCCCGCCCGTCGGACAGCCCAAAACGACGATTCTGCCCCCGATCGACGAAAATCACTGTTCTGGCCTTGGACCGCCCGAAAGTTGTTTTTTTTTACAGCCCCGCCAGAAGTCGCAGTTTCGGACCCGGACTGCTGAAAATCAGTATTTGGGTCCCGGACAGCCTGAAATCCAAACCCGCCCGTCGGACAGCCCAAAACGACGATTCTGCCCCCGATCGACGAAAATCACTGTTCTGGCCTAGGACCGCCCGAAACTCGGGATTTTTTGACAGGCCCGCCAGAAATCGCAATTTCGGACCCAGACAGCTGAAAATCAGTATTTGGGTCCCGGACAGCCTGAAATCCAAACCCGGCCGTCGGACAGCCCAAAACGACGATTCTGCCCCCGTTCGATGAAAATCACTGTTCTAGCCCTGGCCTGCTCGAAAGTCATGATTTTTTGGCAGCCCCGCCAGAAGTCGCAGTTTCGGTCCCGGACTGCTGAAAATCAGTATTTGGGTCCCGGACAGCCTGAAATCCACATTGGCCCGTCGGACAGCCCAAAACGACGATTCTGCCCCCGATCGATGAAAATCACTTTCTGGCCCTGGCCTGCTCGAAAGTCGTGATTTTTTGGCAGCCCCGCCAGAAGTCGCAGTTTCGGTCCCGGACTGCTGAAAATCAGTATTTGGGTCCCGGACAGCCTGAAATCCACACTGGCCCGTCGGACAGCCCAAAACGACAATTCTGCCCCCGATCGACGAAAATCAATGTTTTGGCCCAGGACTGCCCGAAAGTTGTTTTTTTTTTATAGCCCCGCCAGAAATCGCAGTTTCGGACCCGGACTACTGAAAATTAGTATTTGGGTCCCGGACAGCCTGAAATCCAAGCCCGCCCGTCGGACAGCCCAAAACGACGATTCTGCCCCCGATCGACGAAAATCACTGTTCTGGCCTTGGTCCGCCCGAAAGTTGTTTTTTTTTACAGCCCCGCCTGAAGTCGCAGTTTCAGACCCGGACTACTGAAAATCAGTATTTGGGTCCCGGACAGCCTGAAAACGACACCGGCTCGTCGGACAGCCCAAAACGACGATTCTGCCCCCGATCGACGAAAATCACAGTTCTGGCCCAGGACTGCCCGAAAGTTGTTTTTTTTTTACAGCCCCGCCAGAAATCGCAGTTTCGGACCCGGACTACTGAAAATCAGTATTTGGGTCCCGGGCAGCCTGAAATCCACACTGACCCGTCGGACAGCCCAAAACGACGATTCTGCCCCCGATCGAGGAAAATCAATGTTTTGGCCCAGGACTGCTCGAAAGTCGTGATTTTTTGACAGCCCCGCCAGAAATCGCAGTTTCGGACCCGGACTGCTGAAAATCAGTATTTGGGTCCCGGACAGCCTGAAATCCAAACCCGCCCGTCGGACAGCCCAAAACGACGATTCTGCCCCCGATCGACGAAAATCAATGTTTTGGCCCAGGACTGCTCGAAAGTCGTATTTTTTGACAGCCCCGCAAGAAATCGCAGTTTCGGACCCGGACTGCTGAAAATCAGTATTTGGGTCCTGGACAGCCTGAAATCCAAACCCGCCCGTCGGACAGCCCAAAACGACGATTCTGCCCTCGATCGACGAAAATCACTGTTCTGGCCCTGGCCTGCTCGAAAGTCGTGATTTTTTGGCAGCCCCGCCAGAAGTCGCAGTTTCGGTCCCGGACTGCTGAAAATCAGTATTTGGGTCCCGGACAGCCTGAAATCCACACTGGCCCGTCGGACAGCCCAAGACGACGATTCTGCCCCCGATCGACGAAAATCAATGTTTTGGCCCAGGACTGCCCGAAAGTTGTTTTTTTTTTACAGCCCCGCCAGAAATCGCAGTTTCGGACCCGGACTACTGAAATTCAGTATTTGGGTCCCGGACAGCCTGAAATCCAAACCCGCCCGTCGGACAGCCCAAAACGACGATTCTGCCCCCGATCGACGAAAATGAATGTTTTGGCCCAGGACTGCCCGAAACTCGTGATTTTTTGACAGCCCCGCCAGAAATTGCAGTTTCGGACCCAGACAACTGAAAATCAGTATTTGGGTCCCGGACAGGCTGAAATCCAAACCCGCCCGTCGGACAGCCCAAAACGATGATTCTGCCCCCAATCGACGAAAATCAATGTTTTGGCCCAGGACTGCTCGAAAGTCGTGATTTTTTGACAGCCCCGCCAGAAATCGCAGTTTCGGACCCGGACTGCTGAAAATCAGTATTTGGGTCCCGGACAGCCTGAAATCCGAACCCGCCCGTCGGACAGCCCAAAACGACGATTCTGCCCTCGATCGACGAAAATCACTGTTCTGGCCCTGGCCTGCTCGAAAGTCGTGATTTTATGGCAGCCCCGCCAGAAGTCGCAGTTTCGGTCCCGGACTGCTGAAAATCAGTATTTGGGCCCCGGACAGCCTGAAATCCACACTAGCCCGTCGGACAGCCCAAAACGACGATTCTGCCCCCGATCGACGAAAATCAATGTTTTGGCCCAGGACTGCCCGAAAGTTGTTTTTTTTTACAGCCCCGCCAGAAGTCGCAGTTTCAGACCCGGACTACTGAAAATCAGTATTTGGGTCCCGGACAGCCTGAAAACGACACCGGCTCGTCGGACAGCCCAAAACGACGATTCTGCCCCCGATCGACGAAAATCACAGTTCTGGCCCAGGACTGCCCGAAAGTTGTTTTTTTTTTACAGCCCCGCCAGAAGTCGCAGATTCGGACCCGGACTACTGAAAATCAGTATTTGGGTCCCGGGCAGCCTGAAATCCACACTGGCCCGTCGGACAGCCCAAAACGACGATTCTGCCCCCGATCGACGAAAATCAATGTTTTGGCCCAGGACTGCCCGAAAGTTGTTTTTTTTTACAGCCCCGCCAGAAGTCGCAGTTTCAGACCCGGACTACTGAAAATCAGTATTTGGGTCCCGGAGAGCCTGAAATCCAAGCCCGCCCGTCGGACAGCCCATAACGACGATTCTGCCCCCGATCGACGAAAATCACTGTTCTGGCCTAGGACCGCCCGAAAGTTGTTTTTTTTTACAGCCCCGCCAGAAGTCGTAGTTTCGGACCCGGACTGCTGAAAATCAGTATTTGGGTCCCGGACAGCCTGAAAACGACACCGGCTCGTCGGACAGCCCAAAACGACGATTCTGCCCCCGATCAACGAAAATCACAGTTCTGGCCCAGGACTGCCCGAAAGTTGTTTTTTTTTTACAGCCCCGCCAGAAATCGCAGATTCGGACCCGGACTACTGAAAATCAGTATTTGGGTCCCGGGCAGCCTGAAATCCACACTGGCCCGTCGGACAGCCCAAAACGACGATTCTGCCCCCGATCGACGAAAATCAATGTTTTGGTCCAGGACTGCCCGAAACTCGTGATTTATTGACAGCCCCGCCAGAAATTGCAGTTTCGGACCCAGACTGCTGAAAATCAGTATTTGGGTCCCGGACAGCCTGAAAGCCAAACCCGCCCGTCGGACAGCCCAAAACGACGATTCTGCCCCCGTTCGATGAAAATCACTGTTCTAGCCCTGGCCTGCTCGAAAGTCGTGATTTTTTGGCAGCCCCGCCAGAAGTCGCAGTTTCGGTCCCGGACTGCTGAAAATCAGTATTTGGTTCCCGGACAGCCTGAAATCCACACTGGCCCGTCGGACAGCCCAAAACGACGATTCTGCCCCCGATCGACGAAAGTCAATGTTCTGGCCTTGGTCCGCCCGAAAGTTGTTTTTTTTTACAGCCCCGCCAGAAGTCGCAGTTTCAGACCCGGACTACTGAAAATCAGTATTTGGGTCCCGGACAGCCTGAAAACGACACCGGCTCGTCGGACAGCCCAAAACGACGATTCTGCCCCCGATCGACGAAAATCACAGTTCTGGCCCAGGACTGCCCGAAAGTTGTTTTTTTTTTACAGCCCCGCCAGAAATCGCAGTTTCGGACCCGGACTACTGAAAATCAGTATTTGGGTCCCGGGCAGCCTGAAATCCACACTGGCCCGTCGGACAGCCCAAAACGACGATTCTGCCCCCGATCGACGAAAATCAATGTTTTGGCCCAGGACTGCCCGAAAGTTGTTTTTTTTTTATAGCCCCGCCAGAAATCGCAGTTTCGGACCCGGACTACTGAAAATCAGTATTTGGGTCCCGGACAGCCTGAAATCCAAGCCCGCCCGTCGGACAGCCCAAAACGACGATTCTGCCCCCGATCGACGAAAATCACTGTTCTGGCCTTGGTCCGCCCGAAAGTTGTTTTTTTTTACAGCCCCGCCTGAAGTCGCAGTTTCAGACCCGGACTACTGAAAATCAGTATTTGGGTCCCGGACAGCCTGAAAACGACACCGGCTCGTCGGACAGCCCAAAACGACGATTCTGCCCCCGATCGACGAAAATCACAGTTCTGGCCCAGGACTGCCCGAAAGTTGTTTTTTTTTTACAGCCCCGCCAGAAATCGCAGTTTCGGACCCGGACTACTGAAAATCAGTATTTGGGTCCCGGGCAGCCTGAAATCCACACTGGCCCGTCGGACAGCCCAAAACGACGATTCTGCCCCCGATCGAGGAAAATCAATGTTTTGGCCCAGGACTGCTCGAAAGTCGTGATTTTTTGACAGCCCCGCCACAAATCGCAGTTTCGGACCCGGACTGCTGAAAATCAGTATTTGGGTCCCGGACAGCCTGAAATCCAAACCCGCCCGTCGGACAGCCCAAAACGACGATTCTGCCCCTGATCGACGAAAATCACTGTTCTGGCCTAGGACCGCCCGAAACTCGTGATTTTTTGACTGCCCCGCCAGAAATTGCAGTTTCTGACCCAGACTGCTGAAAATCAGTATTTGGGTCCCGGACAGCCTGAAATCCAAGCCCGCCCGTCGGACAGCCCAAAACGACGATTCTGCCCCCGATCGATGAAAATCACTTTCTGGCCCTGGCCTGCTCGAAAGTCGGGATTTTTTGGCAGCCCCGCCAGAAGTCGCAGTTTCGGTCCCGGACTGCTGAAAATCAGTATTTGGGTCCCGGACAGCCTGAAATCCACACTGGCCCGTCGGACAGCCCATAACGACGATTCTGCCCCCGATCGACGAAAATCAATGTTTTGGCCCAGGACTGCCCGAAAGTTGTTTTTTTTTACAGCCCCGCCAGAAGTCGCAGTTTCAGACCCGGACTACTGAAAATCAGTATTTGGGTCCCGGACAGCCTGAAAACGACACCGGCTCGTCGGACAGCCCAAAACGACGATTCTGCCCCCGATCGACGAAAATCACAGTTCTGGCCCAGGACTGCCCGAAAGTTGTTTTTTTTTTACAGCCCCGCCAGAAATCGCAGTTTCGGACCCGGACTACTGAAAATCAGTATTTGGGTCCCGGGCAGCCTGAAACCCACACTGGCCCGTCGGACAGCCCAAAACGACGATTCTGCCCCCGATCGAGGAAAATCAATGTTTTGGCCCAGGACTGCTCGAAAGTCGTGATTTTTTGACAGCCCCGCCAGAAATCGCAGTTTCGGACCCGGACTGCTGAAAATCAGTATTTGGGTCCCAGACAGCCTGAAATCCAAACCCGCCCGTCGGACAGCCCAAAACGACGATTCTGCCCCCGATCGACGAAAATCACTGTTCTGGCCTAGGACCGCCCGAAACTCGTGATTTTTTGACTGCCCCGCCAGAAATTGCAGTTTCTGACCCAGACTGCTGAAAATCAGTATTTGGGTCCCGGACAGCCTGAAATCCAAGCCCGCCCGACGGACAGCCCAAAACGACGATTCTGCCCCCGATCGACGAAAATCACTGTTCTGGCCTAGGACCGTCCGAAAGTTGTTTTTTTTTACAGCCCCGCCAGAAGTCGCAGTTTCGGACCCGGACTGCTGAAAATCAGTATTTGGGTCCCGGACAGCCTGAAAACGACACCGGCTCGTCGGACAGCCCAAAACGACGATTCAGCCCCCGATCGACTAAAATCACAGTTCTGGCCCAGGACTGCCCGAAAGTTGTTTTTTTTTTACAGCCCCGCCAGAAATCGCAGTTTCGGACCCGGACTACTGAAAATCAGTATTTGGGTCCCGGGCAGCCTGAAATCCACACTGGCCCGTCGGACAGCCCAAAACGACGATTCTGCCCCCGATCGACGAAAATCAATGTTTTGGTCCAGGACTGCCCGAAACTCGTGATTTTTTGACAGCCCCGCCAGAAATCGCAGTTTCGGACCCAGACTGCTGAAAATCAGTATTTGGGTCCCGGACAGCCTGAAATCCAAACCCGCCCGTCAGACAGCCCAAAACGACGATTCTGCCCCCGTTCGATGAAAATCACTGTTCTAGCCCTGGCCTGCTCGAAAGTCGTGATTTTTTGGCAGCCCCGCCAGAAGTCGCAGTTTCGGTCCCGGACTGCTGAAAATCAGTATTTGGGTCCCGGACAGCCTGAAATCCACACTGGCCCGTCGGACAGCCCAAAACGACGATTCTGCCCCCGATCGACGAAAATCAATGTTTTGGCCCAGGACTGCCCGAAAGTCGTGATTTTTTGACAGCCCCGCCAGAAATCGCAGTTTCGGACCCGGACTGCTGAAAATCAGTATTTGGGTCCCGGACAGCCTGAAATCCAAACCCGCCCGTCGGACAGCCCATAACGACGATTCTGCCCCCGATCGACGAAAATCACTGTTCTGGCCTAGGACCGCCCGAAAGTTGTTTTTTTTTACAGCCCCGCCAGAAGTCGCAGTTTCGGACCCGGACTGCTGAAAATCAGTATTTGGGTCCCGGACAGCCTGAAAACGACACCGGCTCGTCGGACAGCCCAAAACGACGATTCTGCCCCCGATCGACGAAAATCACAGTTCTGGCCCAGGACTGCCCGAAAGTTGTTTTTTTTTTACAGCCCCGCCAGAAATCGCAGATTCGGACCCGGACTACTGAAAATCAGTATTTGGGTCCCGGGCAGCCTGAAATCCACACTGGCCCGTCGGACAGCCCAAAACGACGATTCTGCCCCCGATCGACGAAAATCAATGTTTTGGTCCAGGACTGCCCGAAACTCGTGATTTATTGACAGCCCCGCCAGAAATTGCAGTTTCGGACCCAGACTGCTGAAAATCAGTATTTGGGTCCCGGACAGCCTGAAATCCAAACCCGCCCGTCAGACAGCCCAAAACGACGATTCTGCCCCCGTTCGATGAAAATCACTGTTCTAGCCCTGGCCTGCTCGAAAGTCGTGATTTTTTGGCAGCCCCGCCAGAAGTCGCAGTTTCGGTCCCGGACTGCTGAAAATCAGTATTTGGGTCCCGGACAGCCTGAAATCCACACTGGCCCGTCGGACAGCCCAAAACGACGATTCTGCCCCCGATCGACGAAAATCAATGTTTTGGCCCAGGACTGCCCGAAAGTCGTGATTTTTTGACAGCCCCGCCAGAAATCGCAGTTTCGGACCCGGACTGCTGAAAATCAGTATTTGGGTCCCGGACAGCCTGAAATCCAAACCCGCCCGTCGGACAGCCCATAACGACGATTCTGCCCCCGATCGACGAAAATCACTGTTCTGGCCTAGGACCGCCCGAAAGTTGTTTTTTTTTACAGCCCCGCCAGAAGTCGCAGTTTCGGACCCGGACTGCTGAAAATCAGTATTTGGGTCCCGGACAGCCTGAAAACGACACCGACTCGTCGGACAGCCCAAAACGACGATTCTGCCCCCGATCGACGAAAATCACAGTTCTGGCCCAGGACTGCCCGAAAGTTGTTTTTTTTTTACAGCCCCGCCAGAAATCGCAGATTCAGACCCGGACTACTGAAAATCAGTATTTGGGTCCCGGGCAGCCTAAAATCCACACTGGCCCGTCGGACAGCCCAAAACGACGATTCTGCCCCCGATCGACGAAAATCAATGTTTTGGTCCAGGACTGCCCGAAACTCGTGATTTATTGACAGCCCCGCCAGAAATTGCAGTTTCGGACCCAGACTGCTGAAAATCAGTATTTGGGTCCCGGACAGCCTGAAATCCAAACCCGCCCGTCGGACAGCCTAAAACGACGATTCTGACCCCGTTCGATGAAAATCACTGTTCTAGCCCTGGCCTGCTCGAAAGTCGTGATTTTTTGGCAGCCCCGCCAGAAGTCGCAGTTTCGGTCCCGGACTGCTGAAAATCAGTATTTGGTTCCCGGACAGCCTGAAATCCACACTGGCCCGTCGGACAGCCCAAAACGACGATTCTGCCCCCGATCGACGAAAATCAATGTTTTGGCCCAGGACTGCCCGAAAGTCGTGATTTTTTGACAGCCCCGCCAGAAATCGCAGTTTCGGACCCGGACTGCTGAAAATCAGTATTTGGGTCCCGGACAGACTGAAATCCAAACCCGCCCGTCGGACAGCCCATAACGACGATTCTGCCCCCGATCGACGAAAATCACTGTTCTGGCCTAGGACCGCCCGAAAGTTGTTTTTTTTTACAGCCCCGCCAGAAGTCGCAGTTTCGGACCCGGACTGCTGAAAATCAGTATTTGGGTCCCGGACAGCCTGAAAACGACACCGGCTCGTCGGACAGCCCAAAACGACGATTCTGCCCCCGATCGACGAAAATCACAGTTCTGGCCCAGGACTGCCCGAAAGTTGTTTTTTTTTTACAGCCCCGCCAGAAATCGCAGATTCGGACCCGGACTACTGAAAATCAGTATTTGGGTCCCGGGCAGCCTGAAATCCACACTGGCCCGTCGGACAGCCCAAAACGACGATTCTGCCCCCGATCGACGAAAATCAATGTTTTGGTCCAGGACTGCCCGAAACTCGTGATTTATTGACAGCCCCGCCAGAAATTGCAGTTTCGGACCCAGACTGCTGAAAATCAGTATTTGGGTCCCGGACAGCCTGAAATCCAAACCCGCCCGTCGGACAGCCCAAAACGACGATTCTGCCCCCGTTCGATGAAAATCACTGTTCTAGCCCTGGCCTGCTCGAAAGTCGTGATTTTTTGGCAGCCCCGCCAGAAGTCGCAGTTTCGGTCCCGGACTGCTGAAAATCAGTATTTGGTTCCCGGACAGCCTGAAATCCACACTGGCCCGTCGGACAGCCCAAAACGACGATTCTGCCCCCGATCGACGAAAATCAATGTTTTGGCCCAGGACTGCCCGAAAGTCGTGATTTTTTGACAGCCCCGCCAGAAATCGCAGTTTCGGACCCGGACTGCTGAAAATCAGTATTTGGGTCCCGGACAGACTGAAATCCAAACCCGCCCGTCGGACAGCCCATAACGACGATTCTGCCCCCGATCGACGAAAATCACTGTTCTGGCCTAGGACCGCCCGAAAGTTGTTTTTTTTTACAGCCCCGCCAGAAGTCGCAGTTTCGGACCCGGACTGCTGAAAATCAGTATTTGGGTCCCGGACAGCCTGAAAACGACACCGGCTCGTCGGACAGCCCAAAACGACGATTCTGCCCCCGATCGACGAAAATCACAGTTCTGGCCCAGGACTGCCCGAAAGTTGTTTTTTTTTTACAGCCCCGCCAGAAATCGCAGATTCGGACCCGGACTACTGAAAATCAGTATTTGGGTCCCGGGCAGCCTGAAATCCACACTGGCCCGTCGGACAGCCCAAAACGACGATTCTGCCCCCGATCGACGAAAATCAATGTTTTGGTCCAGGACTGCCCGAAACTCGTGATTTATTGACAGCCCCGCCAGAAATTGCAGTTTCGGACCCAGACTGCTGAAAATCAGTATTTGGGTCCCGGACAGCCTGAAATCCAAACCCGCCCGTCGGACAGCCCAAAACGACGATTCTGCCCCCGTTCGATGAAAATCACTGTTCTAGCCCTGGCCTGCTCGAAAGTCGTGATTTTTTGGCAGCCCCGCCAGAAGTCGCAGTTTCGGTCCCGGACTGCTGAAAATCAGTATTTGGTTCCCGGACAGCCTGAAATCCACACTGGCCCGTCGGACAGCCCAAAACGACGATTCTGCCCCCGATCGACGAAAATCAATGTTCTGGCCTTGGTCCGCCCGAAAGTTGTTTTTTTTTACAGCCCCGCCAGAAGTCGCAGTTTCAGACCCGGACTACTGAAAATCAGTATTTGGGTCCCGGACAGCCTGAAAACGACACCGGCTCGTCGGACAGCCCAAAACGACGATTCTGCCCCCGATCGACGAAAATCACAGTTCTGACCCAGGACTGCCCGAAAGTTGTTTTTTTTTTACAGCCCCGCCAGAAATCGCAGTTTCGGACCCGGACTACTGAAAATCAGTATTTGGGTCCCGGGCAGCCTGAAATCCACACTGGCCCGTCGGACAGCCCAAAACGACGATTCTGCCCCCGATCGAGGAAAATCAATGTTTTGGCCCAGGACTACTCGAAAGTCGTGATTTTTTGACAGCCCCGCCAGAAATCGCAGTTTCGGACCCGGACTGCTGAAAATCAGTATTTGGGTCCCGGACAGCCTGAAATCCAAACCCGCCCGTCAGACAGCCCAAAACGACGATTCTGCCCCTGATCGACGAAAATCACTGTTCTGGCCTAGGACCGCCCGAAACTCGTGATTTTTTGACTGCCCCGCCAGAAATTGCAGTTTCTGACCCAGACTGCTGAAAATCAGTATTTGGGTCCCGGACAGCCTGAAATCCAAGCCCGCCCGTCGGACAGCCCAAAACGACGATTCTGCCCCCGATCGACGAAAATCAATGTTTTGGCCCAGGACTGCCCGAAAGTCGTGATTTTTTGACAGCCCCGCCAGAAATCGCAGTTTCGGACCCGGACTGCTGAAAATCAGTATTTGGGTCCCGGACAGCCTGAAATCCAAACCCGCCCGTCGGACAGCCCATAACGACGATTCTGCCCCCGATCGACAAAAATCACTGTTCTGGCCTAGGACCGCCCGAAAGTTGTTTTTTTTTACAGCCCCGCCAGAAGTCGCAGTTTCGGACCCGGACTGCTGAAAATCAGTATTTGGGTCCCGGACAGCCTGAAAACGACACCGGCTCGTCGGACAGCCCAAAACGACGATTCTGCCCCCGATCGACGAAAATCACAGTTCTGGCCCAGGACAGCCCGAAAGTTGTTTTTTTTTTACAGCCCCGCCAGAAATCGCAGTTTCGGACCCGGACTACTGAAAATCAGTATTTGGGTCCCGGGCAGCCTGAAATCCACACTGGCCCGTCGGACAGCCCAAAACGACGATTCTGCCCCCGATCGACGAAAATCAATGTTTTGGCCCAGGACTGCCCGAAAGTTGTTTTTTTTTTATAGCCCCGCCAGAAATCGCAGTTTCGGACCCGGACTACTGAAAATCAGTATTTGGGTCCCGGACAGCCTGAAATCCAAGCCCGCCCGTCGGACAGCCCAAAACGACGATTCTGCCCCCGATCGACGAAAATCACTGTTCTGGCCTTGGTCCGCCCGAAAGTTGTTTTTTTTTACAGCCCCGCCAGAAGTCGCAGTTTCAGACCCGGACTACTGAAAATCAGTATTTGGGTCCCGGACAGCCTGAAAACGACACCGGCTCGTCGGACAGCCCAAAACGACGATTCTGCCCCCGATCGACGAAAATCACAGTTCTGGCCCAGGACTGCCCGAAAGTTGTTTTTTTTTTACAGCCCCGCCAGAAATCGCAGTTTCGGACCCGGACTACTGAAAATCAGTATTTG
This sequence comes from Delonix regia, assembly GCA_037074485.1. NCBI lineage: Eukaryota > Viridiplantae > Streptophyta > Magnoliopsida > Fabales > Fabaceae > Delonix > Delonix regia. Next base: position 45,690,420 of record CM073450.1, on the reverse strand, counting down.
GGTCCCGGGCAGCCTGAAATCCACACTGGCCCGTCGGACAGCCCAAAACGACGATTCTGCCCCCGATCGAGGAAAATCAATGTTTTGGCCCAGGACTGCTCGAAAGTCGTGATTTTTTGACAGCCCCGCCACAAATCGCAGTTTCGGACCCGGACTGCTGAAAATCAGTATTTGGGTCCCGGACAGCCTGAAATCCAAACCCGCCCGTCGGACAGCCCAAAACGACGATTCTGCCCCTGATCGACGAAAATCACTGTTCTGGCCTAGGACCGCCCGAAAGTTGTTTTTTTTTACAGCCCCGCCAGAAGTCGCAGTTTCGGACCCGGACTGCTGAAAATCAGTATTTGGGTCCCGGACAGCCTGAAAACGACACCGGCTCGTCGAACAGCCCAAAACGACGATTCTGCCCCCGATCGACGAAAATGACAGTTCTGGCCCAGGACTGCCCGAAAGTTGTTTTTTTTTTACAGCCCCGCCAGAAATCGCAGTTTCGGACCCGGACTACTGAAAATCAGTATTTGGGTCCCGGGCAGCCTGAAATCCACACTGGCCCGTCGGACAGCCCAAAACGACGATTCTGCCCCCGATCGATGAAAATCAATGTTTTGGCCCAGGACTGCCCGAAAGTTGTTTTTTTTTTATAGCCCCGCCAGAAATCGCAGTTTCGGACCCGGACTACTGAAAATCAGTATTTGGGTCCCGGACAGCCTGAAATCCAAGCCCGCCCGTCGGACAGCCCAAAACGACGATTCTGCCCCCGATCGACGAAAATCACTGTTCTGGCCTAGGACCGCCCGAAACTCGTGATTTTTTGACTGCCCCGCCAGAAATTGCAGTATATGACCCAGACTGCTGAAAATCAGTATTTGGGTCCCGGACAGCCTGAAATCCAAGCCCGCCCGTCGGACAGCCCAAAACGACGATTCTGCCCCCGATCGACGAAAATCACTGTTCTGGCCTAGGACCGTCCGAAAGTTGTTTTTTTTTACAGCCCCGCCAGAAGTCGCAGTTTCGGACCCGGACTGCTGAAAATCAGTATTTGGGTCCCGGACAGCCTGAAAACGACACCGGCTCGTCGGACAGCCCAAAACGACGATTCAGCCCCCGATCGACGAAAATCACAGTTCTGGCCCAGGACTGCCCGAAAGTTGTTTTTTTTTTACAGCCCCGCCAGAAATCGCAGTTTCGGACCCGGACTACTGAAAATCAGTATTTGGGTCCCGGGCAGCCTGAAATCCACACTGGCCCGTCGGACAGCCCAAAACGACGATTCTGCCCCCGATCGACGAAAATCAATGTTTTGGTCCAGGACTGCCCGAAAACTCGTGATTTTTTGACAGCCCCGCCAAAAATTGCAGTTTCGGACCCAGACAGCTGAAAATCAGTATTTGGGTCCCGGACAGCCTGAAATCCAAACCCGCCCGTCAGACAGCCCAAAACGACGATTCTGCCCCCGTTCGATGAAAATCACTGTTCTAGCCCTGGCCTGCTCGAAAGTCGTGATTTTTTGGCAGCCCCGCCAGAAGTCGCAGTTTCGGTCCCGGACTGTTGAAAATCAGTATTTGGGTCCCGGACAGCCTGAAATCCACACCGGCTCGTCGGACAGCCCAAAACGACGATTCTGCCCCCGATCGACGAAAATCACAGTTCTGGCCCAGGACTGCCCGAAAGTTGTTTTTTTTTTACAGCCCCACCAGAAATCGCAGATTCGGACCCGGACTACTGAAAATCAGTATTTGGGTCCCGGGCAGCCTGAAATCCACACTGGCCCGTCGGACAGCCCAAAACGACGATTCTGCCCCCGATCGACGAAAATCAATGTTTTGGTCCAGGACTGCCCGAAACTCGTGATTTATTGACAGCCCCGCCAGAAATTGCAGTTTCGGACCCAGACTGCTGAAAATCAGTATTTGGGTCCCGGACAGCCTGAAATCCAAACCCGCCCGTCGGACAGCCCAAAACGACGATTCTGCCCCCGTTCGATGAAAATCACTGTTCTAGCCCTGGCCTGCTCGAAAGTCGTGATTTTTTGGCAGCCCCGCCAGAAGTCGCAGTTTCGGTCCCGGACTGCTGAAAATCAGTATTTGGTTCCCGGACAGCCTGAAATCCACACTGGCCCGTCGGACAGCCCAAAACGACGATTCTGCCCCCGATCGACGAAAATCAATGTTTTGGCCCAGGACTGCCCGAAAGTCGTGATTTTTTGACAGCCCCGCCAGAAATCGCAGTTTCGGACCCGGACTGCTGAAAATCAGTATTTGGGTCCCGGACAGCCTGAAATCCAAACCCGCCCGTTGGACAGCCCATAACGACGATTCTGCCCCCGATCGACAAAAATCACTGTTCTGGCCTAGGACCGCCCGAAAGTTGTTTTTTTTTACAGCCCCGCCAGAAGTCGCAGTTTCGGACCCGGACTGCTGAAAATCAGTATTTGGGTCCCGGACAGCCTGAAAACGACACCGGCTCGTCGGACAGCCCAAAACGACGATTCTGCCCCCGATCGACGAAAATCACAGTTCTGGCCCAGGACTGCCCGAAAGTTGTTTTTTTTTTACAGCCCCGCCAGAAATCGCAGTTTCGGACCCGGACTACTGAAAATCAGTATTTGGGTCCCGGGCAGCCTGAAATCCACACTGGCCCGTCGGACAGCCCAAAACGACGATTCTGCCCCCGATCGAGGAAAATCAATGTTTTGGCCCAGGATTGCTCGAAAGTCGTGATTTTTTGACAGCCCCGCCAGAAATCGCAGTTTCGGACCCGGACTGCTGAAAATCAGTATTTGGGTCCCGGACAGCATGAAATCCAAACCCGCCCGTTGGACAGCCCATAACGACGATTCTGCCCCCGATCGACAAAAATCACTGTTCTGGCCTAGGACCGCCCGAAAGTTGTTTTTTTTTACAGCCCCGCCAGAAGTCGCAGTTTCGGACCCGGACTGCTGAAAATCAGTATTTGGGTCCCGGACAGCCTGAAAACGACACCGGCTCGTCGGACAGCCCAAAACGACGATTCAGCCCCCGATCGACGAAAATCACAGTTCTGGCCCAGGACTGCCCGAAAGTTGTTTTTTTTTTACAGCCCCGCCAGAAATCGCAGTTTCGGACCCGGACTACTGAAAATCAGTATTTGGGTCCCGGGCAGCCTGAAATCCACACTGGCCCGTCGGACAGCCCAAAACGACGATTCTGCCCCCGATCGACGAAAATCAATGTTTTGGTCCAGGACTGCCCGAAACTCGTGATTTTTTGACAGCCCCGCCAGAAATTGCAGTTTCGGACCCAGACAGCTGAAAATCAGTATTTGGGTCCCGGACAGCCTGAAATCCAAACCCGCCCGTCAGACAGCCCAAAATGACGATTCTGCCCCCGTTCGATGAAAATCACTGTTCTAGCCCTGGCCTGCTCGAAAGTCGTGATTTTTTGGCAGCCCCGCCAGAAGTCGCAGTTTCGGTCCCGGACTGCTGAAAATCAGTATTTGGGTCCCGGACAGCCTGAAATCCACACTGGCCCGTCGGACAGCCGAAAACGACGATTCTGCCCCCGATCGACGAAAATCAATGTTTTGGCCCTGGACTGCCCGAAAGTCGTGATTTTTTGACAGCCCCGCCAGAAATCGCAGTTTCGGACCCGGACTGCTGAAAATCAGTATTTGGGTCCCGGACAGCCTGAAATCCAAACCCGCCCGTCGGACAGCCCATAACGACGATTCTGCCCCCGATCGACAAAAATCACTGTTCTGGCCTAGGACCGCCCGAAAGTTGTTTTTTTTTACAGCCCCGCCAGAAGTCGCAGTTTCGGACCCGGACTGCTGAAAATCAGTATTTGGGTCCCGGACAGCCTGAAAACGACACCGGCTCGTCGGACAGCCCAAAACGACGATTCTGCCCCCGATCGACGAAAATCACAGTTCTGGCCCAGGACTGCCCGAAAGTTGTTTTTTTTTTACAGCCCCGCCAGAAATCGCAGATTCGGACCCGGACTACTGAAAATCAGTATTTGGGTCCCGGGCAGCCTGAAATCCACACTGGCCCGTCGGACAGCCCAAAACGACGATTCTGCCCCCGATCGACGAAAATCAATGTTTTGGTCCAGGATTGCCCGAAACTCGTGATTTATTGACAGCCCCGCCAGAAATTGCAGTTTCGGACCCAGACTGCTGAAAATCAGTATTTGGGTCCCGGACAGCCTGAAATCCAAACCCGCCCGTCGGACAGCCCAAAACGACGATTCTGCCCCCGTTCGACGAAAATCTCTGTTCTAGCCCTGGCCTGCTCGAAAGTCGTGATTTTTTGGCAGCCCCGCCAGAAGTCGCAGTTTCGGTCCCGGACTGCTGAAAATCAGTATTTGGGTCCCGGACAGCCTGAAATCCACACTGGCCCGTCGGACAGCCCAAAACGACGATTCTGCCCCCGATCGACGAAAATCAATGTTTTGGCCCAGGACTGCCTGAAAGTCGTGATTTTTTGACAGCCCCGCCAGAAATCGCAGTTTCGGACCCGGACTGCTGAAAATCAGTATTTGGGTCCCGGACAGCCTGAAATCCAAACCCGCCCGTCGGACAGCCCATAACGACGATTCTGCCCCCGATCGACGAAAATCACTGTTCTGGCCTAGGACCGCCCGAAAGTTGTTTTTTTTTACAGCCCCGCCAGAAGTCGCAGTTTCGGACCCGGACTGCTGAAAATCAGTATTTGGGTCCCGGACAGCCTGAAAACGACACCGGCTCGTCGGACAGCCCAAAACGACGATTCTGCCCCCGATCGACGAAAATCACTGTTCTGGCCCAGGACTGCCCGAAAGTTGTTTTTTTTTTTACAGCCCCGCCAGAAATCGCAGTTTCGGACCCAGACTGCTGAAAATCAGTATTTGGGTCCCGGACAGCCTGAAATCCAAACCCGCCCGTCGGACAGCCCAAAACGACGATTCTGCCCCCGATCGACGAAAATCACTGTTCTGGCCCTGGCCTGCTCGAAAGTCGTGATGTTTTGGCAGCCCCGCCAGAAGTCGCAGTTTCGGACCCGGACTGCTGAAAATCAGTATTTGGGTCCCGGACAGCCTGAAATCCAAACCCGCCCGTCAGACAGCCCAAAACGACGATTCTGCCCCCGATCGACGAAAATCACTGTTCTGGCCTAGGACCGCCCGAAAGTTGTTTTTTTTTACAGCCCCGCCAGAAGACGCAGTTTCGGACCCGGACTGCTGGAAATCAGTATTTGGGTCCCGGACAGCCTAAAAACGACACCGGCTCGTCGGACAGCCCAAAACGACGATTCTGCCCCCGATCGATGAAAATCAGAGTTCTGGCCCAGGGCCGCCCGAAAGTTGTTTTTTTTTTTACAGCCCCGCCAGAAATCGCAGTTTCAGACCCGGACAACTGGAAATCAGAATTTGGTTCCCGAACAGCCTGAAATCCTCACCGGCCCGTCGGACAGCCCAAATTGACGATTCTGCCCCCGGTCGACAAAATCACTGTTCTGGCCCAAAACTGCCCGAAACTCGTGATTTTTTGACAGCCCCGCCAGATAATCGCAGTTTCGGACCCGGACTACAGAAAATCAGTATTTGGTTCCCGGACATCCTGAAATCCACACCGGCCCGTCAGACAGCCCAAAACGACGATTCTGCCCCCGATCGACGAAAATCACTGTTCTGCCCCAGGACCGCCCGAAAGTTGTTTTTTTTTTACAGCCCCTCCAGAAATCGCAGTTTCGGACCCGGACTGCTGAAAATCAGTATTTGGGTCCCGGACAGCCTGAAATCCAAACCCGCCCGTCGGACAGCCCAAAACGACGATTCTGCCCCCGATCGATGAAAATCACTGTTCTGGCCCTGGCCTGCTCGAAAGTCGTGATTTTTTTACAGCCCCGCCAGAAGTCGCAGTTTCGGACCCGGACTGCTGAAAATCAGTATTTGGGTCCCGGACAGCCTGAAATCCCCACCGGCCCGTCAGACAGCCCAAAACGACGATTCTTCCCCCGATCGACGACAATCACTGTTCTGCCCCAGGACCGCCCGAAAGTTGTTTTTTTTTTACAGCCCCGCCAGAAATGACAGTTTCACACCCGGACTGCTGAAAATCAGTATTTAGGTCCCGGACAGCCTGAAATCCAAACCCTCCCGTCGGACAGCCCAAAACGACGATTCTGCCCCCGATCGATGAAAATCACTGTTCTGGCCCTAACCTGCTCGAAAGTCGTGATTTTTTGACAGCCCCGCCAGAAATCGCAGTTTCGGACCCGGACTGCTGAAAATCAGTATTTGGGTCCCGGACAGCCTGAAATCCACACTGGCCCGTCGGACAGCCCAAAACGACGATTCTGCCCCCGATTGACGAAAATCAATGTTTTGGCCCAGGACTGCCCGAAACTCGTGATTTTTTGACAGCCCCGCCAGAAATCAAAGTTTCGGACCCAGACTGCTGAAAATTAGTATTTGGGTCCCGGACAGCCTGAAATCCAAACCCGCCCGTCGGGCAGCCCAAAACGACTATTCTGCCCCCGATCGACGAAAATCACTGTTCTGGCCTAGGACCGCCCGAAAGTTGTTTTTTTTTAACAGCCCCGCCAGAAGTCGCAGTTTCGGACCCGGACTGCTGAAAATCAGTATTTGGGTCCCGGACAGCCTAAAATCGACACCGGCCCGTCGGATAGCCCAAAACGACGATTCTGCCCCCGATCGACGAAAATCACAGTTCGGGCCCAGGACCGCCCGAAAGTTGTTTTTTTTTTTACAGCCCCGCCAGAAATCGCAGTTTCGGACCCGGACAACTGGAAATCAGTATTTGGTTCCCGAATAGCCTGAAATCCAAACCCGCCCGTCGGACAGCCCAAAACGACGATTCTGCCCCCGATCAATGAAAATCACTGTTCTAGCCCTGGCCTGCTCGAAAGTCGTGATTTTTTGGCAGCCCCGCCAGAAGTCGCAGTTTCGGTCCCGGACTGCTGAAAATCAGTATTTGGGTCCCGGACAGCCTGAAATCCAAACCCGCCCGTCGGACAGCCCAAAACGACGATTCTGCCCCCGATCGACGAAAATGAATGTTTTGGCCCAGGACTGCCCGAAAGTCGTGATTTTTTGACAGCCCCGCCAGAAATTGCAGTTTCGGACCCAGACTACTGAAAATCAGTATTTGGGTCCCGGACAGCCTGAAATCCAAACCCGCCCGTCGGACAGCCCAAAACGACGATTCTGCCCCCGATCGACGAAAATCAATGTTTTGGCCCAGGACTGCTCGAAAGTCGTGATTTTTTGACAGCCCCGCCAGAAATCGCAGTTTCGGACCCGGACTGCTGAAAATCAGTATTTGGGTCCCGGACAGCCTGAAATCCAAACCCGCCCGTCGGACAGCCCAAACTGACGATTCTGCCCCCGGTCGACAAAATCACTGTTCTAGCCCAAAACTGCCCGAAACACGTGATTTTTTAACAGCCCCGGCAGAAATCGCAGTTTTGGACCTGGACTGCTGAAAATCAGTATTTGGGTCCCGGACAGCCTGAAATCCACACCGGCCCGTCGGACAGGCCAAAACGACGATTCTGCCCCCGATCGACGAAAATCACTGTTCTGCCCCAGAACCGCCCGAAAGTTGTTTTTTTTTACAGCCCCGCCAGAAATCGCAGTTTCGGACCCGGACTACTGGAAATCAGTATTTGGTTCCCGGACAGCATGAAAACCTCACCGGCCCGTCGGACAGCCCAAACTGACGATTCTGCCCCCGGTCGACAAAATCACTACTCAGGCCCAAAAATGCCCGAAACTCGTGATTTTTTGACAGCCCCGCCAGAAATCGCAGTTTCAGACCCGGACTGCTGAAAATCAGTATTTGGGTCCCAGACAGCTTGAAATCGACACCGGCCCGTCGGACAGCCCAAAACGACGATTCTGCCCCCGATCGACGAAAATCACTGTTCTGCCCCAAGACCGCCCGAAAGTTGTTTTTTTTTTACAGCCCCGCCAGAAATCGCAGTTTCGGACCCGAACTGCTGAAAATCAGTATTTGGGTCCCGGGCAGCCAGAAATCGACACCGGCCCGTCGGACAGCCGAAAACGACGATTCTGCCCCCGATCGTCGAAAATCAATGTTTTGGCCCAGGACTGCCTGAAACTCGTGATTTTTTGACAGCCCCGCTAGAAATCGCAGTTTCGGACCCAGACTGCTGAAAATCCGTATTTGGGTCCCGGACAGCCTGAAATCCAAACCCGCCCGTCGGACAGCCCAAAACGACGATTCTGCCCCCAATCGACGAAAATCACTGTTCTGGCCCTGGACTGCCCGAAACTCGTGATTTTTTGACAGCCCCGCCAGAAATCGCAGTTTCGGACCCGGACTGCTAAAAATCAGTATTTTGGTCCCGGACAGCCTGAAATCGGCACCGGCCCGTCGGACAGCCCAAAACGACGATTCTGCCCCCGATCGACGAAAATCACAGTTCTGGCCCAGGACCGCCCGAAAGTTTTTTTTTTTTTACAGCCCCGCCAGAAATCGCAGTTTCGGACCCGGACTACTGAAAATTAGTATTTGGTTCCCGGACAGCCTGAAATCCTCCCCGGCCCGTCGGACAGCCCAAACTGACGAATCTGCCCCCGGTCGATAAAATCACTGTTCTGGCCCAAAACTGCCCGAAACTCGTGATTTTTTGACAGCCCCGCCAGAAATCGCAGTTTCGGACCCAGACAGCTGAAAATCACTATTTGGTCCCGGAAAGCCTGAAATCGACCCCGGCCTGTCAGACAGCCAAAAATGACGATTCTCTCCCCGGTCGACGAAAATCACTGTTCTGGCCCAGCACTGCCCGAAACTCGTCATTTTTTAACAGCCCCGCCAGAAATCGCAGTTCCGGACCCAGACTGCTGAAAATCAGTATTTGGGTCCCGGACAGCCTGAAATCCACACCGGCCCGTCGGACAGCCCGAAACGACGATTCTGCCCCGATCGACGAAAATCAATGTTTTGGCCCAGAACTGCCCAAAACTTGTGATTTTTGGACAGCCCCGCCAGAAATCGCAATTTCGGACCCAGACTTCTGAAAATCACTATTTGGGTCCCGGACAGCCTGAAATCGTCACAGGCCGCCCAAAGTAACGATCAACTGACTGGATCGGCAAAAATCCTGATTTTGCCCCTGGATGAATGAAATCACTATTCATACCCAGCACCGGCTAAAACTCGTGATTTTTCGTCTGGTCAACCAAAAATCACAGTATTGACCTGGAGTTGCTGTAAAAAACAATTTCCACCTCGACTGGACAGAAATCACGATCGATCGTCTGAATAGGTAAAATCTCGACATTGCCCCTGGACGAACGAAATCACTATTCAAACCCTGCAACCGCCGAAACTCGGGATTTTTCGTCTGGTCAACCGAAAATCACAGCACTGACCAGGTACAGTTGTTAAAAATGATCTCCGCCCCGATCAGCCGGAAATCACGATCGTCCATCCAGATCGGTTAAATCATGATATTGCCCTCTGGCGGATGAAAGGGTTATTTTGTCCCAGCGTCGGCCGAAACTCGTGATTTTCCGTCAGGTCAACCGAAAATCACAGTATTGACCAGGTACAGTTGTCAAAAACGATCTCTGCCCCGATCCGCCCAAAGTAACGATCAACTGTCTGGATCGGCAAAAGTCTCGATTTTGCCCCCAGATGAATGAAATCGCTATTCAGACCCAGCACCAGCTGAAACTCGTGATTTTCCGTCTGGTCAACCGAAAATCACAGTATTGACCTGGAGCTGCTGTAAAAAACAACTTCCACCTCGACTGGATAGAAATCACGATCGACCGTCTGAATCGGTAAAATCTCGATATTGCCCCCGGACGAACGAAATCCTTATTCAGACCTTGCAACGGCCGAAACTCGGGATTTTTGGTCCGGTCAACCGAAAATCACAGTGTTGACCTGGTACTGCTGTCAAAAACAATTTCCGCCTCGACTGGCCAGAATCCCGATCGATCATCCGGATCTGCAAAATCTCGATATTGCCCTTGGACGAACGAAATCGCTATTCAGACCCTGCAACGTCCGAAATTCATGATTTTTCGTCCGGTCAACCGAAAATCACAGTACTTACCAGGTACAGTTGTCAAAAATGATTTCCGCCCCGATCAGCCAGAAATCACGATCGTCCATCCAGATCGGTTAAATCATGATATTGCCCTCGGGCGGACGAAATAGCTATTCAGACCCTGCGTCGGCCGAAACTCGTGACTTTCCGTCAGGTCAATCGAAAATCACAGTATTGACCAGGTACAGTTGTCAAAAACGATCTCCGCCCCGATCCGCCTAAAGTAACAATCAACTATCCGGATCGGCAAAAATCCCGATTTTGCCCCCGGATGAATGAAATCACTATTCAGACCCAGCACCGGCTGAAACTCGTGATTTTCCGTCTGGTCAACCGAAAAGCACAGTATTGACCAGGTACAGTTGTCAAAAACGATCTCCGCCCCGATCCGTCCAAAGTAACGATCAACAGTCCAGATCGGCAAAAATCCCGATTTTCCCCTCGGATGAATGAAATCACTATTCAGACCCAGCACCGGCTGAAACTCGTGGTTTTCCGTCTGGTCAACCGAAAATCACAGTATTGACCTGGAGCTGCTGTAAAAAACAACTTCCACCTCGACTGGATAGAAATCACGATCGACCGTCTGAATCGGTAAAATCTCGATATTGCCCCCGGACGAACGAAATCCTTATTCTGACCTTGCAACGGCCGAAACTCGGGATTTTTGGTCCGGTCAACCGAAAATCACAGTGTTGACCTGGTACTGCTGTCAAAAACAATTTCCGCCTCGACTGGCCAGAATCACGATCGATCGTCCGGATCTGTGAAATCTCGATATTGCCCATGGACGAACGAAACCGCTATTCAGACCCTGCAACGGCCGAAATTCGGGATTTTTTGTCTAGACAACCGAAAATCACAATACTGACCAGGTGCAGTTGTCAAAAATGATCTCCGCCCCGATCAGCCATAAATCACGATCGTCCATCCAGATCGGTTAAATCATGATATTGCCCTCGGGCGGACGAAATAGCTATTCAGACCCTGCGTCGGCCGAAACTCGTGATTTTCCGTCAGGTCAACCGAAAATCCCAGTATTGACTAGGAACAGTTGCCAAAAACGATCTTCGCCCCTATCCGCCCAAAGTAACGATCAACTGTCTGGATCGGCAAAAATCCCGATATTGCCCCCGGACGAACGAAATCCTTATTCAGACCTTGCAACGGTCGAAACTCGGGTTTTTTGGTCTGGTCAACTGAAAATCCCAGTGTTGACCTGGTACTGCTGTAAAAAACAATTTCCGCCTCGACTGGCCAGAATCACGATCGATCGTCCGGATCTGTGAAATCTCGATGTTGCCCCCAGACGAACGAAATCGCTATTCAACCCTGCATCGGCCGAAACTCGTGATTTTTCATCTGGTCAACCGAAAATCACAGTACTGACCAGGTACAGTTGTCATATATGATCTCCGCCCCGATCTGCCAGAAATCACGATCGTCTATCCAGATCGGTTAAATCATGATATTGCCCTCGGGCGGACGAAATACCTATTCAGACCCTGCGTCGGCCGAAACTCGTGATTTTCCGTCAAGTCAACCGAAAATCACAGTATTGACCAGGTACAGTTGTCAAAAACGATCTCCGCCCCGATCCGCCCAAAGTAACGATCAACTGTCCAGATCGGCAAAAATCCCGATTTTGCCCTCGGATGAATGAAATCACTATTCAGATCCAGCACCGGCTGAAACTCGTGATTTTCCGTATGGTCAACCGAAAATCACAGTATTGACCTGGAGCTATTGTAAAAAACAATTTCCACCTCGACTGGACAGAAATCACGATCGATCGTCTGAATCGGTAGAACCTCGATATTGCCCCCGGACGAACGAAATCCTTATTCAGACCTTGCAACGGCCGAAACTCGGGTTTTTTGGTCGGGTCAACTGAAAATCCCAGTGTTGACCTGGTACTGCTGTAAAAAACAATTTCCGCCTCGACTGGCCAGAATCACGATCGATCGTCCGGATCTGTGAAATCTCGATGTTGCCCCCAGACGAACGAAACTGCTATTCAACCCTGCATCGGCCGAAACTCGTGATTTTTCATCTGGTCAACCGAAAATCACAGTACTGACCAGGTACAGTTGTCATATATGATCTCCGCCCCGATCTGCCAGAAATCACGATCGTCTATCCAGATCGGTTAAATCATGATATTGCCCTCGGGCGGACGAAATACCTATTCAGACCCTGCGTCGGCCGAAACTCGTGATTTTCCGTCAAGTCAACCGAAAATCACAGTATTGACCAGGTACAGTTGTCAAAAACGATCTCCGCCCCGATCCGCCCAAAGTAACGATCAACTGTCCAGATCGGCAAAAATCCCGATTTTGCCCTCGGATGAATGAAATCACTATTCAGATCCAGCACCGGCTGAAACTCGTGATTTTCCGTATGGTCAACCGAAAATCACAGTATTGACCTGGAGCTATTGTAAAAAACAATTTCCACCTCGACTGGACAGAAATCACGATCGATCGTCTGAATCGGTAGAACCTCGATATTGCCCCCGGACGAACGAAATCCTTATTCAGACCTTGCAACGGCCGAAACTCGGGTTTTTTGGTCGGGTCAACTGAAAATCCCAGTGTTGACCTGGTACTGCTGTAAAAAACAATTTCCGCCTCGACTGGCCAGAATCACGATCGATCGTCCGGATCTGTGAAATCTCGATGTTGCCCCCAGACGAACGAAACTGCTATTCAACCCTGCATCGGCCGAAACTCGTGATTTTTCATCTGGTCAACCGAAAATCACAGTACTGACCAGGTACAGTTGTCATATATGATCTCCGCCCCGATCTGCCAGAAATCACGATCGTCTATCCAGATCGGTTAAATCATGATATTGCCCTCGGGCGGACGAAATACCTATTCAGACCCTGCGTCGGCCGAAACTCGTGATTTTCCGTCAAGTCAACCGAAAATCACAGTATTGACCAGGTACAGTTGTCAAAAACGATCTCCGCCCCGATCCGCCCAAAGTAACGATCAACTGTCCAGATCGGCAAAAATCCCGATTTTGCCCTCGGATGAATGAAATCACTATTCAGATCCAGCACCGGCTGAAACTCGTGATTTTCCGTATGGTCAACCGAAAATCACAGTATTGACCTGGAGCTATTGTAAAAAACAATTTCCACCTCGACTGGACAGAAATCACGATCGATCGTCTAGATCGGCAAAAATCCCGATATTGCCCCCGGGCGAACGAAATCCTTATTCAGACCTTGCAACGGCCGAAACTCGGGTTTTTTGGTCTGGTCAACTGAAAATCCCAGTGTTGACCTGGTACTGCTGTAAAAAACAATTTCCGCCTCGACTGGCCAGAATCACGATCGATCGTCCGGATCTGTGAAATCTCGATGTTGCCCCCAGACGAACGAAATCGCTATTCAACCCTGCATCGGCCGAAACTCGTGATTTTTCATCTGGTCAACCGAAAATCACAGTACTGACCAGGTACAGTTGTCATATATGATCTCCGCCCCGATCTGCCAGAAATCACGATCGTCTATCCAGATCGGTTAAATCATGATATTGCCCTCGGGCGGACGAAATACCTATTCAGACCCTGCGTCGGCCAAAACTCGTGATTTTCCGTCAAGTCAACCGAAAATCACAGTATTGACCAGGTACAGTTGTCAAAAACGATCTCCGCCCCGATCCGCCCAAAGTAACGATCAACTGTCCAGATCGGCAAAAATCCCGATTTTGCCCTCGGATGAATGAAATCACTATTCAGATCCAGCACCGGCTGAAACTCGTGATTTTCCGTATGGTCAACCGAAAATCACAGTATTGACCTGGAGCTATTGTAAAAAACAATTTCCACCTCGACTGGACAGAAATCACGATCGATCGTCTAGATCGGCAAAAATCCCGATATTGCCCCCGGACGAACGAAATCCTTATTCAGACCTTGCAACGGCCGAAACTCGGGTTTTTTTGGTCTGGTCAACTGAAAATCCCAGTGTTGACCTGGTACTGCTGTAAAAAACAATTTCCGCCTCGACTGGCCAGAATCACGATCGATCGTCCGGATCTGTGAAATCTCGATGTTGCCCCCAGACGAACGAAATCGCTATTCAACCCTGCATCGGCCGAAACTCGTGATTTTTCATCTGGTCAACCGAAAATCACAGTACTGACCAGGTACAGTTGTCATATATGATCTCCGCCCCGATCTGCCAGAAATCACGATCGTCTATCCAGATCGGTTAAATCATGATATTGCCCTCGGGCGGACGAAATACCTATTCAGACCCTGCGTCGGCCAAAACTCGTGACTTTCCGTCAAGTCAACCGAAAATCACAGTATTGACCAGGTACAGTTGTCAAAAACGATCTCCGCCCCGATCCGCCCAAAGTAACGATCAACTGTCCAGATCGGCAAAAATCCCGATTTTGCCCTCGGATGAATGAAATCACTATTCAGATCCAGCACCGGCTGAAACTCGTGATTTTCCGTATGGTCAACCGAAAATCACAGTATTGACCTGGAGCTATTGTAAAAAACAATTTCCACCTCGACTGGACAGAAATCACGATCGATCGTCTGAATCGGTAGAACCTCGATATTGCCCTCGGACGAACGAAATCCTTATTCTGACCTTGCAACGGCCGAAACTCGGGATTTTTGGTCCGGTCAACCAAAAATCACAGTGTTGACCTGGTACTGCTGTCAAAAACAATTTCCGCCTCGACTGGCCAGAATCACGATCGATCGTCCGGATCTGTGAAATCTCGATATTGCCCATGGACGAACGAAACCGCTATTCAGACCCTGCAACGGCCGAAATTCGGGATTTTTTGTCTGGACAACCGAAAATCACAGTACTGACCAGGTGCAGTTGTCAAAAATGATCTCCGCCCCGATCAGCCATAAATCACGATCGTCCATCCAGATCGGTTAAATCATGATATTGCCCTCGGGCGGACGAAATAGCTATTCAGACCCTGCGTCGGCCGAAACTCGTGATTTTCCGTCAGGTCAACCGAAAATCCCAGTATTGACTAGGAACAGTTGCCAAAAACGATCTTCGCCCCTATCCACCCAAAGTAACGATCAACTGTCTGGATCGGCAAAAATCCCGATATTGCCCCCGGACGAACGAAATCCTTATTCAGACCTTGCAACGGTCGAAACTCGGGTTTTTTGGTCTGGTCAACTGAAAATCCCAGTGTTGACTTGGTACTGCTGTAAAAAACAATTTCCGCCTCGACTGGCCCGAATCACGATCGATCGTCCGGATCTGTGAAATCTCGATGTTGCCCCCAGACGAACGAAATCGCTATTCAACCCTGCATCGGCCGAAACTCGTGATTTTTCATCTGGTCAACTGAAAATCACAGTACTGACCAGGTACAGTTGTCATATATGATCTCCGCCCCGATCTGCCAGAAATCACGATCGTCTATCCAGATCGGTTAAATCATGATATTGCCCTCGGGCGGACGAAATACCTATTCAGACCCTGCGTCGGCCAAAACTCGTGATTTTCCGTCAAGTCAACCGAAAATCACAGTATTGACCAGGTACAGTTGTCAAAAACGATCTCCGCCCCGATCCGCCCAAAGTAACGATCAACTGTCCAGATCGGCAAAAATCCCGATTTTGCCCTCGGATGAATGAAATCACTATTCAGATCCAGCACCGGCTGAAACTCGTGATTTTCCGTATGGTCAACCGAAAATCACAGTATTGACCTGGAGCTATTGTAAAAAACAATTTCCACCTCGACTGGACAGAAATCACGATCGATCGTCTAGATCGGCAAAAATCCCGATATTGCCCCCGGACGAACGAAATCCTTATTCAGACCTTGCAACGGCCGAAACTCGGGTTTTTTTGGTCTGGTCAACTGAAAATCCCAGTGTTGACCTGGTACTGCTGTAAAAAACAATTTCCGCCTCGACTGGCCAGAATCACGATCGATCGTCCGGATCTGTGAAATCTCGATGTTGCCCCCAGACGAACGAAATCGCTATTCAACCCTGCATCGGCCGAAACTCGTGATTTTTCATCTGGTCAACCGAAAATCACAGTACTGACCAGGTACAGTTGTCATATATGATCTCCGCCCCGATCTGCCAGAAATCACGATCGTCTATCCAGATCGGTTAAATCATGATATTGCCCTCGGGCGGACGAAATACCTATTCAGACCCTGCGTCGGCCAAAACTCGTGATTTTCCGTCAAGTCAACCGAAAATCACAGTATTGACCAGGTACAGTTGTCAAAAACGATCTCCGCCCCGATCCGCCCAAAGTAACGATCAACTGTCCAGATCGGCAAAAATCCCGATTTTGCCCTCGGATGAATGAAATCACTATTCAGATCCAGCACCGGCTGAAACTCGTGATTTTCCGTATGGTCAACCGAAAATCACAGTATTGACCTGGAGCTATTGTAAAAAACAATTTCCACCTCGACTGGACAGAAATCACGATCGATCGCCTGAATCGGTAGAACCTCGATATTGCCCTCGGACGAACGAAATCCTTATTCAGACCTTGCAACGGCCGAAACTCGGGATTTTTGGTCCGGTCAACCAAAAATCACAGTGTTGACCTGGTACTGCTGTCAAAAACAATTTCCGCCTCGACTGGCCAGAATCACGATCGATCGTCCGGATCTGTGAAATCTCGATATTGCCCATGGACGAACGAAACCGCTATTCAGACCCTGCAACGGCCGAAATTCGGGATTTTTTGTCTGGACAACCGAAAATCACAGTACTGACCAGGTGCAGTTGTCAAAAATGATCTCCGCCCCGATCAGCCATAAATCACGATCGTCCATCCAGATCGGTTAAATCATGATATTGCCCTCGGGCGGACGAAATAGCTATTCAGACCCTGCGTCGGCCGAAACTCGTGATTTTCCGTCAGGTCAACCGAAAATCCCAGTATTGACTTGGAACAGTTGCCAAAAACGATCTTCGCCCCTATCCACCCAAAGTAACGATCAACTGTCTGGATCGGCAAAAATCCCGATATTGCCCCCGGACGAACGAAATCCTTATTCAGACCTTGCAACGGTCGAAACTCGGGTTTTTTGGTCTGGTCAACTGAAAATCCCAGTGTTGACTTGGTACTGCTGTAAAAAACAATTTCCGCCTCGACTGGCCAGAATCACGATCGATCGTCCGGATCTGTGAAATCTCGATGTTGCCCCCAGACGAACGAAATCGCTATTCAACCCTGCATCGGCCGAAACTCGTGATTTTTCATCTGGTCAACCGAAAATCACAGTACTGACCAGGTACAGTTGTCATATATGATCTCCGCCCCGATCTGCCAGAAATCACGATCGTCTATCCAGATCGGTTAAATCATGATATTGCCCTCGGGCGGACGAAATACCTATTCAGACCCTGCGTCGGCCGAAACTCGTGATTTTCCGTCAAGTCAACCGAAAATCACAGTATTGACCAGGTACAGTTGTCAAAAACGATCTCCGCCCCGATCCGCCCAAAGTAACGATCAACTGTCCAGATCGGCAAAAATCCCGATTTTGCCCTCGGATGAATGAAATCACTATTCAGATCCAGCACCGGCTGAAACTCGTGATTTTCCGTATGGTCAACCGAAAATCACATTATTGACCTGGAGCTATTGTAAAAAACAATTTCCACCTCGACTGGACAGAAATCACGATCGATCGTCTGAATCGGTAGAACCTCGATATTGCCCCCGGACGAACGAAATCCTTATTCAGACCTTGCAACGGCCGAAACTCGGGATTTTTGGTCCGGTCAACCGAAAATCACAGTGTTGACCTGGTTCTGCTGTAAAAAACAATTTCCGCCTCGACTGGCCAGAATCACGATCGATCGTCCGGATCTGTGAAATCTCGATGTTGCCCCCAGACGAACGAAACCGCTATTCAACCCTGCATCGGCCGAAACTCGTGATTTTTGGTCCGGTCAACCGAAAATCACAGTGTTGACCTGGTACTGCTGTAAAAAACAATTTCCGCCTCGACTGGCCAGAATCACGATTGATCGTCCGGATCTGTGAAATCTCGATGTTGCCCCCAGACGAACGAAACCGCTATTCAACCCTGCATCGGCCGAAACTCGTGATTTTTCATCTGGTCAACCGAAAATCACAGTACTGACCAGGTACAGTTGTCATATATGATCTCCGCCCCGATCTGCCAGGAATCACGATCGCCTATCCAGATCGGTTAAATCATGATATTGCCCTCGGGCGGACGAAATACCTATTCAGACCCTGCGTCGGCCGAAACTCGTGATTTTCCGTCAAGTCAACCGAAAATCACAGTATTGACCAGGTACAGTTGTCAAAAACGATCTCCGCCCCGATCCGCCCAAAGTAACGATCAACTGTCCAGATCGGCAAAAATCCCGATTTTGCCCTCGGATGAATGAAATCACTATTCAGATCCAGCACCGGCTGAAACTCGTGATTTTCCGTATGGTCAACCGAAAATCACATTATTGACCTGGAGCTATTGTAAAAAACAATTTCCACCTCGACTGGACAGAAATCACGATCGATCGTCTGGATCGGCAAAAATCCCGATATTGCCCCCGGACGAACGAAATCCTTATTCAGACCTTGCAACGGCCGAAACTCGGGTTTTTTGGTCTGGTCAACTGAAAATCCCAGTGTTGACCTGGTACTGCTGTAAAAAACAATTTCCGCCTCGACTGGCCAGAATCACGATCGATCGTCCGGATCTGTGAAATCTCGATGTTGCCCCCAGACGAACGAAATCGCTATTCAACCCTGCATCGGCCGAAACTCGTGATTTTTCATCTGGTCAACCGAAAATCACAGTACTGACCAGGTACAGTTGTCATATATGATCTCCGCCCCGATCTGCCAGAAATCACGATCGCCTATCCTGATCGGTTAAATCATGATATTGCCCTCGGGCGGACGAAATACCTATTCAGACCCTGCGTCGGCCGAAACTCGTGATTTTCCGTCAAGTCAACCGAAAATCACAGTATTGACCAGGTACAGTTGTCAAAAACGATCTCCGCCCCGATCCGCCCAAAGTAACGATCAACTGTCCAGATCGGCAAAAATCCTGATTTTGCCCTCGGATGAATGAAATCACTATTCAGATCCAGCACCGGCTGAAACTCGTGATTTTCCGTATGGTCAACCGAAAATCACAGTATTGACCTGGAGCTATTGTAAAAAACAATTTCCACCTCGACTGGACAGAAATCACGATCGATCGTCTGAATCGGTAGAACCTCGATATTGCCCTCGGACGAACGAAATCCTTATTCAGACCTTGCAACGGCCGAAACTCGGGATTTTTGGTCCGGTCAACCAAAAATCACAGTGTTGACCTGGTACTGCTGTCAAAAACAATTTCCGCCTCGACTGGCCAGAATCACGATCGATCGTCCGGATCTGTGAAATCTCGATATTGCCCATGGACGAACGAAACCGCTATTCAGACCCTGCAACGGCCGAAATTCGGGATTTTTTGTCTGGACAACCGAAAATCACAGTACTGACCAGGTGCAGTTGTCAAAAATGATCTCCGCCCCGATCAGCCATAAATCACGATCGTCCATCCAGATCGGTTAAATCATGATATTGCCCTCGGGCGGACGAAATAGCTATTCAGACCCTGCGTCGGCCGAAACTCGTGATTTTCCGTCAGGTCAACCGAAAATCCCAGTATTGACTAGGAACAGTTGCCAAAAACGATCTTCGCCCCTATCCGCCCAAAGTAACGATCAACTGTCTGGATCGGCAAAAATCCCGATATTGCCCCCGGACGAACGAAATCCTTATTCAGACCTTGCAACGGTCGAAACTCGGGTTTTTTGGTCTGGTCAACTGAAAATCCCAGTGTTGACCTGGTACTGCTGTAAAAAACAATTTCCGCCTCGACTGGCCAGAATCACGATCGATCGTCCGGATCTGTGAAATCTCGATGTTGCCCCCAGACGAACGAAATCGCTATTCAACCCTGCATCGGCCGAAACTCGTGATTTTTCATCTGGTCAACCGAAAATCACAGTACTGACCAGGTACAGTTGTCATATATGATCTCCGCCCCGATCTGCCAGAAATCACGATCGTCTATCCAGATCGGTTAAATCATGATATTGCCCTCGGGCGGACGAAATACCTATTCAGACCCTGCGTCGGCCGAAACTCGTGATTTTCCGTCAAGTCAACCGAAAATCACAGTATTGACCAGGTACAGTTGTCAAAAACGATCTCCGCCCCGATCCGCCCAAAGTAACGATCAACTGTCCAGATCGGCAAAAATCCCGATTTTGCCCTCGGATGAATGAAATCACTATTCAGATCCAGCACCGGCTGAAACTCGTGATTTTCCGTATGGTCAACCGAAAATCACAGTATTGACCTGGAGCTATTGTAAAAAACAATTTCCACCTCGACTGGACAGAAATCACGATCGATCGTCTGAATCGGTAGAACCTCGATATTGCCCCCGGACGAACGAAATCCTTATTCAGACCTTGCAACGGCCGAAACTCGGGATTTTTGGTCCGGTCAACCGAAAATCACAGTGTTGACCTGGTTCTGCTGTAAAAAACAATTTCCGCCTCGACTGGCCAGAATCACGATCGATCGTCCGGATCTGTGAAATCTCGATGTTGCCCCCAGACGAACGAAACCGCTATTCAACCCTGCATCGGCCGAAACTCGTGATTTTTGGTCCGGTCAACCGAAAATCACAGTGTTGACCTGGTACTGCTGTAAAAAACAATTTCCGCCTCGACTGGCCAGAATCACGATCGATCGTCCGGATCTGTGAAATCTCGATGTTGCCCCCAGACGAACGAAACCGCTATTCAACCCTGCATCGGCCGAAACTCGTGATTTTTCATCTGGTCAACCGAAAATCACAGTACTGACCAGGTACAGTTGTTATATATGATCTCCGCCCCGATCTGCCAGGAATCACGATCGCCTATCCAGATCGGTTAAATCATGATATTGCCCTCGGGCGGACGAAATACCTATTCAGACCCTGCGTCGGCCGAAACTCGTGATTTTCCGTCAAGTCAACCGAAAATCACAGTATTGACCAGGTACAGTTGTCAAAAACGATCTCCGCCCCGATCCGCCCAAAGTAACGATCAACTGTCCAGATCGGCAAAAATCCCGATTTTGCCCTCGGATGAATGAAATCACTATTCAGATCCAGCACCGGCTGAAACTCGTGATTTTCCGTATGGTCAACCGAAAATCACATTATTGACCTGGAGCTATTGTAAAAAACAATTTCCACCTCGACTGGACAGAAATCACGATCGATCGTCTGGATCGGCAAAAATCCCGATATTGCCCCCGGACGAACGAAATCCTTATTCAGACCTTGCAACGGCCGAAACTCGGGTTTTTTGGTCTGGTCAACTGAAAATCCCAGTGTTGACCTGGTACTGCTGTAAAAAACAATTTCCGCCTCGACTGGCCAGAATCACGATCGATCGTCCGGATCTGTGAAATCTCGATGTTGCCCCCAGACGAACGAAATCGCTATTCAACCCTGCATCGGCCGAAACTCGTGATTTTTCATCTGGTCAACCGAAAATCACAGTACTGACCAGGTACAGTTGTCATATATGATCTCCGCCCCGATCTGCCAGAAATCACGATCGCCTATCCTGATCGGTTAAATCATGATATTGCCCTCGGGCGGACGAAATACCTATTCAGACCCTGCGTCGGCCGAAACTCGTGATTTTCCGTCAAGTCAACCGAAAATCACAGTATTGACCAGGTACAGTTGTCAAAAACGATCTCCGCCCCGATCCGCCCAAAGTAACGATCAACTGTCCAGATCGGCAAAAATCCCGATTTTGCCCTCGGATGAATGAAATCACTATTCAGATCCAGCACCGGCTGAAACTCGTGATTTTCCGTATGGTCAACCGAAAATCACAGTATTGACCTGGAGCTATTGTAAAAAACAATTTCCACCTCGACTGGACAGAAATCACGATCGATCGTCTGGATCGGCAAAAATCCCGATATTGCCCCCGGACGAACGAAATCCTTATTCAGACCTTGCAACGGTCGAAACTCGGGTTTTTTGGTCTGGTCAACTGAAAATCCCAGTGTTGACCTGGTACTGCTGTAAAAAACAATTTCCGCCTCGACTGGCCAGAATCACGATCGATCGTCCGGATCTGTGAAATCTCGATGTTGCCCCCAGACGAACGAAATCGCTATTCAACCCTGCATCGGCCGAAACTCGTGATTTTTCATCTGGTCAACCGAAAATCACAGTACTGACCAGGTACAGTTGTCATATATGATCTCCGCCCCGATCTGCCAGAAATCACGATCGTCTATCCAGATCGGTTAAATCATGATATTGCCCTCGGGCGGACGAAATACCTATTCAGACCCTGCGTCGGCCGAAACTCGTGATTTTCCGTCAAGTCAACCGAAAATCACAGTATTGACCAGGTACAGTTGTCAAAAACGATCTCCGCCCCGATCCGCCCAAAGTAACGATCAACTGTCCAGATCGGCAAAAATCCCGATTTTGCCCTCGGATGAATGAAATCACTATTCAGATCCAGCACCGGCTGAAACTCGTGATTTTTCGTATGGTCAACCGAAAATCACAGTATTGACCTGGAGCTATTGTAAAAAACAATTTCCACCTCGACTGGACAGAAATCACGATCGATCGTCTGGATCGGCAAAAATCCCGATATTGCCCCCGGACGAACGAAATCCTTATTCAGACCTTGCAACGGTCGAAACTCGGGTTTTTTGGTCTGGTCAACTGAAAATCCCAGTGTTGACCTGGTACTGCTGTAAAAAACAATTTCCGCCTCGACTGGCCAGAATCACGATCGATCGTCCGGATCTGTGAAATCTCGATGTTGCCCCCAGACGAACGAAATCGCTATTCAACCCTGCATCGGCCGAAACTCGTGATTTTTCATCTGGTCAACCGAAAATCACAGTACTGACCAGGTACAGTTGTCATATATGATCTCCGCCCCGATCTGCCAGAAATCACGATCGTCTATCCAGATCGGTTAAATCATGATATTGCCCTCGGGCGGACGAAATACCTATTCAGACCCTGCGTCGGCCGAAACTCGTGATTTTCCGTCAAGTCAACCGAAAATCACAGTATTGACCAGGTACAGTTGTCAAAAACGATCTCCGCCCCGATCCGCCCAAAGTAACGATCAACTGTCCAGATCGGCAAAAATCCCGATTTTGCCCTCGGATGAATGAAATCACTATTCAGATCCAGCACCGGCTGAAACTCGTGATTTTTCGTATGGTCAACCGAAAATCACAGTATTGACCTGGAGCTATTGTAAAAAACAATTTCCACCTCGACTGGACAGAAATCACGATCGATCGTCTGGATCGGCAAGAATCCCGATATTGCCCCCGGACGAACGAAATCCTTATTCAGACCTTGCAACGGCCGAAACTCGGGTTTTTTGGTCTGGTCAACTGAAAATCCCAGTGTTGACCTGGTACTGCTGTAAAAAACAATTTCCGCCTCGACTGGCCAGAATCACGATCGATCGTCCGGATCTGTGAAATCTCGATGTTGCCCCCAGACGAACGAAACCGCTATTCAACCCTGCATCGGCCGAAACTCGTGATTTTTCATCTGGTCAACCGAAAATCACAGTACTGACCAGGTACAGTTGTCATATATGATCTCCGCCCCGATCTGCCAGAAATCACGATCGCCTATCCAGATCGGTTAAATCATGATATTGCCCTCGGGCGGACGAAATACCTATTCAGACCCTGCGTCGGCCGAAACTCGTGATTTTCCGTCAAGTCAACCGAAAATCACAGTATTGACCAGGTACAGTTGTCAAAAACGATCTCCGCCCCGATCCGCCCAAAGTAACGATCAACTGTCCAGATCGGCAAAAATCCCGATTTTGCCCTCGGATGAATGAAATCACTATTCAGATCCAGCACCGGCTGAAACTCGTAATTTTCCGTATGGTCAACCGAAAATCACAGTATTGACCTGGAGCTATTGTAAAAAACAATTTCCACCTCGACTGGACAGAAATCACGATCGATCATCTGGATCGGCAAAAATCCCGATATTGCCCCCGGACGAACGAAATCCTTATTCAGACCTTGCAACGGCCGAAACTCGGGTTTTTTGGTCTGGTCAACTGAAAATCCCAGTGTTGACCTGGTACTGCTGTAAAAAACAATTTCCGCCTCGACTGGCCAGAATCACGATCGATCGTCCGGATCTGTGAAATCTCGATGTTGCCCCCAGACGAACGAAATCGCTATTCAACCCTGCATCGGCCGAAACTCGTGATTTTTCATCTGGTCAACCGAAAATCACAGTACTGACCAGGTACAGTTGTCATATATGATCTCCGCCCCGATCTGCCAGAAATCACGATCGTCTATCCAGATCGGTTAAATCATGATATTGCCCTCGGGCGGACGAAATACCTATTCAGACCCTGCGTCGGCCGAAACTCGTGATTTTCCGTCAAGTCAACCGAAAATCACAGTATTGACCAGGTACAGTTGTCAAAAACGATCTCCGCCCCGATCCGCCCAAAGTAACGATCAACTGTCCAGATCGGCAAAAATCCCGATTTTGCCCTCGGATGAATGAAATCACTATTCAGATCCAGCACCGGCTGAAACTCGTGATTTTCCGTATGGTCAACCGAAAATCACAGTATTGACCTGGAGCTATTGTAAAAAACAATTTCCACCTCGACTGGACAGAAATCACGATCGATCGTCTGGATCGGCAAAAATCCCGATATTGCCCCCGGACGAACGAAATCCTTATTCAGACCTTGCAACGGCCGAAACTCGGGTTTTTTGGTCTGGTCAACTGAAAATCCCAGTGTTGACCTGGTACTGCTGTAAAAAACAATTTCCGCCTCGACTGGCCAGAATCACGATCGATCGTCCGGATCTGTGAAATCTCGATGTTGCCCCCAGACGAACGAAATCGCTATTCAACCCTGCATCGGCCGAAACTCGTGATTTTTCATCTGGTCAACCGAAAATCACAGTACTGACCAGGTACAGTTGTCATATATGATCTCCGCCCCGATCTGCCAGAAATCACGATCGCCTATCCTGATCGGTTAAATCATGATATTGCCCTCGGGCGGACGAAATACCTATTCAGACCCTGCGTCGGCCGAAACTCGTGATTTTCCGTCAAGTCAACCGAAAATCACAGTATTGACCAGGTACAGTTGTCAAAAACGATCTCCGCCCCGATCCGCCCAAAGTAACGATCAACTGTCCAGATCGGCAAAAATCCCGATTTTGCCCTCGGATGAATGAAATCACTATTCAGATCCAGCACCGGCTGAAACTCGTGATTTTCCGTATGGTCAACCGAAAATCACAGTATTGACCTGGAGCTATTGTAAAAAACAATTTCCACCTCGACTGGACAGAAATCACGATCGATCGTCTGGATCGGCAAAAATCCCGATATTGCCCCCGGACGAACGAAATCCTTATTCAGACCTTGCAACGGCCGAAACTCGGGTTTTTTGGTCTGGTCAACTGAAAATCCCAGTGTTGACCTGGTACTGCTGTAAAAAACAATTTCCGCCTCGACTGGCCAGAATCACGATCGATCGTCCGGATCTGCGAAATCTCGATGTTGCCCCCAGACGAACGAAATCGCTATTCAACCCTGCATCGGCCGAAACTCGTGATTTTTCATCTGGTCAACCGAAAATCACAGTACTGACCAGGTACAGTTGTCATATATGATCTCCGCCCCGATCTGCCAGAAATCACGATCGCCTATCCTGATCGGTTAAATCATGATATTGCCCTCGGGCGGACGAAATACCTATTCAGACCCTGCATCGGCCGAAACTCGTGATTTTCCGTCAAGTCAACCGAAAATCACAGTATTGACCAGGTACAGTTGTCAAAAACGATCTCCGCCCCGATCCGCCCAAAGTAACGATCAACTGTCCAGATCGGCAAAAATCCCGATTTTGCCCTCGGATGAATGAAATCACTATTCAGATCCAGCACCGGCTGAAACTCGTGATTTTCCGTATGGTCAACCGAAAATCACAGTATTGACCTGGAGCTATTGTAAAAAACAATTTCCACCTCGACTGGACAGAAATCACGATCGATCGTCTGGATCGGCAAAAATCCCGATATTGCCCCCGGACGAACGAAATCCTTATTCAGACCTTGCAACGGCCGAAACTCGGGTTTTTTGGTCTGGTCAACTGAAAATCCCAGTGTTGACCTGGTACTGCTGTAAAAAACAATTTCCGCCTCGACTGGCCAGAATCACGATCGATCGTCCGGATCTGCGAAATCTCGATGTTGCCCCCAGACGAACGAAATCGCTATTCAACCCTGCATCGGCCGAAACTCGTGATTTTTCATCTGGTCAACCGAAAATCACAGTACTGACCAGGTACAGTTGTCATATATGATCTCCGCCCCGATCTGCCAGAAATCACGATCGCCTATCCTGATCGGTTAAATCATGATATTGCCCTCGGGCGGACGAAATACCTATTCAGACCCTGCGTCGGCCGAAACTCGTGATTTTCCGTCAAGTCAACCGAAAATCACAGTATTGACCAGGTACAGTTGTCAAAAACGATCTCCGCCCCGATCCGCCCAAAGTAACGATCAACTGTCCAGATCGGCAAAAATCCCGATTTTGCCCTCGGATGAATGAAATCACTATTCAGATCCAGCACCGGCTGAAACTCGTGATTTTCCGTATGGTCAACCGAAAATCACAGTATTGACCTGGAGCTATTGTAAAAAACAATTTCCACCTCGACTGGACAGAAATCACGATCGATCGTCTGGATCGGCAAAAATCCCGATATTGCCCCCGGACGAACGAAATCCTTATTCAGACCTTGCAACGGCCGAAACTCGGGTTTTTTGGTCTGGTCAACTGAAAATCCCAGTGTTGACCTGGTACTGCTGTAAAAAACAATTTCCGCCTCGACTGGCCAGAATCACGATCGATCGTCCGGATCTGCGAAATCTCGATGTTGCCCCCAGACGAACGAAATCGCTATTCAACCCTGCATCGGCCGAAACTCGTGATTTTTCATCTGGTCAACCGAAAATCACAGTACTGACCAGGTACAGTTGTCATATATGATCTCCGCCCCGATCTGCCAGAAATCACGATCGCCTATCCTGATCGGTTAAATCATGATATTGCCCTCGGGCGGACGAAATACCTATTCAGACCCTGCGTCGGCCGAAACTCGTGATTTTCCGTCAAGTCAACCGAAAATCACAGTATTGACCAGGTACAGTTGTCAAAAACGATCTCCGCCCCGATCCGCCCAAAGTAACGATCAACTGTCCAGATCGGCAAAAATCCCGATTTTGCCCTCGGATGAATGAAATCACTATTCAGATCCAGCACCGGCTGAAACTCGTGATTTTCCGTATGGTCAACCGAAAATCACAGTATTGACCTGGAGCTATTGTAAAAAACAATTTCCACCTCGACTGGACAGAAATCACGATCGATCGTCTGGATCGGCAAAAATCCCGATATTGCCCCCGGACGAACGAAATCCTTATTCAGACCTTGCAACGGCCGAAACTCGGGTTTTTTGGTCTGGTCAACTGAAAATCCCAGTGTTGACCTGGTACTGCTGTAAAAAACAATTTCCGCCTCGACTGGCCAGAATCACGATCGATCGTCCGGATCTGTGAAATCTCGATGTTGCCCCCAGACGAACGAAATCGCTATTCAACCCTGCATCGGCCGAAACTCGTGATTTTTCATCTGGTCAACCGAAAATCACAGTACTGACCAGGTACAGTTGTCATATATGATCTCCGCCCCGATCTGCCAGAAATCACGATCGCCTATCCTGATCGGTTAAATCATGATATTGCCCTCGGGCGGACGAAATACCTATTCAGACCCTGCGTCGGCCGAAACTCGTGATTTTCCGTCAAGTCAATCGAAAATCACAGTATTGACCAGGTACAGTTGTCAAAAACGATCTCCGCCCCGATCCGCCCAAAGTAACGATCAACTGTCCAGATCGGCAAAAATCCCGATTTTGCCCTCGGATGAATGAAATCACTATTCAGATCCAGCACCGGCTGAAACTCGTGATTTTCCGTATGGTCAACCGAAAATCACAGTATTGACCTGGAGCTATTGTAAAAAACAATTTCCACCTCTACTGGACAGAAATCACGATCGATCTTCTGGATCGGCAAAAATCCCGATATTGCCCCCGGACGAACGAAATCCTTATTCAGACCTTGCAACGGTCGAAACTCGGGTTTTTTGGTCTGGTCAACTGAAAATCCCAGTGTTGACCTGGTACTGCTGTAAAAAACAATTTCCGCCTCGACTGGCCAGAATCACGATCGATCGTCCGGATCTGTGAAATCTCGATGTTGCCCCCAGACGAACGAAATCGCTATTCAACCCTGCATCGGCCGAAACTCGTGATTTTTCATCTGGTCAACCGAAAATCACAGTACTGACCAGGTACAGTTGTCATATATGATCTCCGCCCCGATCTGCCAGAAATCACGATCGTCTATCCAGATCGGTTAAATCATGATATTGCCCTCGGGCGGACGAAATACCTATTCAGACCCTGCGTCGGCCGAAACTCGTGATTTTCCGTCAAGTCAACCGAAAATCACAGTATTGACCAGGTACAGTTGTCAAAAACGATCTCCGCCCCGATCCGCCCAAAGTAACGATCAACTGTCCAGATCGGCAAAAATCCTGATTTTGCCCTCGGATGAATGAAATCACTATTCAGATCCAGCACCGGCTGAAACTCGTGATTTTCCGTATGGTCAACCGAAAATCACAGTATTGACCTGGAGCTATTGTAAAAAACAATTTCCACCTCGACTGGACAGAAATCACGATCGATCGTCTGGATCGGCAAAAATCCCGATATTGCCCCCGGACGAACGAAATCCTTATTCAGACCTTGCAACGGCCGAAACTCGGGTTTTTTGGTCTGGTCAACTGAAAATCCCAGTGTTGACCTGGTACTGCTGTAAAAAACAATTTCCGCCTCGACTGGCCAGAATCACGATCGATCGTCCGGATCTGCGAAATCTCGTTGTTGCCCCCAGACGAACGAAATCGCTATTCAACCCTGCATCGGCCGAAACTCGTGATTTTTCATCTGGTCAACCGAAAATCACAGTACTGACCAGGTACAGTTGTCATATATGATCTCCGCCCCGATCTGCCAGAAATCACGATCGCCTATCCTGATCGGTTAAATCATGATATTGCCCTCGGGCGGACGAAATACCTATTCAGACCCTGCGTCGGCCGAAACTCGTGATTTTCCGTCAAGTCAACCGAAAATCACAGTATTGACCAGGTACAGTTGTCAAAAACGATCTCCGCCCCGATCCGCCCAAAGTAACGATCAACTGTCCAGATCGGCAAAAATCCCGATTTTGCCCTCGGATGAATGAAATCACTATTCAGATCCAGCACCGGCTGAAACTCGTGATTTTCCGTATGGTCAACCGAAAATCACAGTATTGACCTGGAGCTATTGTAAAAAACAATTTCCACCTCGACTGGACAGAAATCACGATCGATCGTCTGGATCGGCAAAAATCCCGATATTGCCCCCGGACGAACGAAATCCTTATTCAGACCTTGCAACGGCCGAAACTCGGGTTTTTTGGTCTGGTCAACTGAAAATCCCAGTGTTGACCTGGTACTGCTGTAAAAAACAATTTCCGCCTCGACTGGCCAGAATCACGATCGATCGTCCGGATCTGCGAAATCTCGATGTTGCCCCCAGACGAACGAAATCGCTATTCAACCCTGCATCGGCCGAAACTCGTGATTTTTCATCTGGTCAACCGAAAATCACAGTACTGACCAGGTACAGTTGTCATATATGATCTCCGCCCCGATCTGCCAGAAATCACGATCGCCTATCCTGATCGGTTAAATCATGATATTGCCCTCGGGCGGACGAAATACCTATTCAGACCCTGCGTCGGCCGAAACTCGTGATTTTCCGTCAAGTCAACCGAAAATCACAGTATTGACCAGGTACAGTTGTCAAAAACGATCTCCGCCCCGATCCGCCCAAAGTAACGATCAACTGTCCAGATCGGCAAAAATCCCGATTTTGCCCTCGGATGAATGAAATCACTATTCAGATCCAGCACCGGCTGAAACTCGTGATTTTCCGTATGGTCAACCGAAAATCACAGTATTGACCTGGAGCTATTGTAAAAAACAATTTCCACCTCGACTGGACAGAAATCACGATCGATCGTCTGGATCGGCAAAAATCCCGATATTGCCCCCGGACGAACGAAATCCTTATTCAGACCTTGCAACGGCCGAAACTCGGGTTTTTTGGTCTGGTCAACTGAAAATCCCAGTGTTGACCTGGTACTGCTGTAAAAAACAATTTCCGCCTCGACTGGCCAGAATCACGATCGATCGTCCGGATCTGTGAAATCTCGATGTTGCCCCCAGACGAACGAAATCGCTATTCAACCCTGCATCGGCCGAAACTCGTGATTTTTCATCTGGTCAACCGAAAATCACAGTACTGACCAGGTACAGTTGTCATATATGATCTCCGCCCCGATCTGCCAGAAATCACGATCGCCTATCCTGATCGGTTAAATCATGATATTGCCCTCGGGCGGACGAAATACCTATTCAGACCCTGCGTCGGCCGAAACTCGTGATTTTCCGTCAAGTCAATCGAAAATCACAGTATTGACCAGGTACAGTTGTCAAAAACGATCTCCGCCCCGATCCGCCCAAAGTAACGATCAACTGTCCAGATCGGCAAAAATCCCGATTTTGCCCTCGGATGAATGAAATCACTATTCAGATCCAGCACCGGCTGAAACTCGTGATTTTCCGTATGGTCAACCGAAAATCACAGTATTGACCTGGAGCTATTGTAAAAAACAATTTCCACCTCTACTGGACAGAAATCACGATCGATCTTCTGGATCGGCAAAAATCCCGATATTGCCCCCGGACGAACGAAATCCTTATTCAGACCTTGCAACGGCCGAAACTCGGGTTTTTTGGTCTGGTCAACTGAAAATCCCAGTGTTGACCTGGTACTGCTGTAAAAAACAATTTCCGCCTCGACTGGCCAGAATCACGATCGATCGTCCGGATCTGTGAAATCTCGATGTTGCCCCCAGACGAACGAAATCGCTATTCAACCCTGCATCGGCCGAAACTCGTGATTTTTCATCTGGTCAACCGAAAATCACAGTACTGACCAGGTACAGTTGTCATATATGATCTCCGCCCCGATCTGCCAGAAATCACGATCGCCTATCCAGATCGGTTAAATCATGATATTGCCCTCGGGCGGACGAAATACCTATTCAGACCCTGCGTCGGCCGAAACTCGTGATTTTCCGTCAAGTCAACCGAAAATCACAGTATTGACCAGGTACAGTTGTCAAAAACGATCTCCGCCCCGATCCGCCCAAAGTAACGATCAACTGTCCAGATCGGCAAAAATCCCGATTTTGCCCTCGGATGAATGAAATCACTATTCAGATCCAGCACCGGCTGAAACTCGTGATTTTCCGTATGGTCAACCGAAAATCACAGTATTGACCTGGAGCTATTGTAAAAAACAATTTCCACCTCGACTGGACAGAAATCACGATCGATCGTCTGGATCGGCAAAAATCCCGATATTGCCCCCGGACGAACGAAATCCTTATTCAGACCTTGCAACGGCCGAAACTCGGGTTTTTTGGTCTGGTCAACTGAAAATCCCAGTGTTGACCTGGTACTGCTGTAAAAAACAATTTCCGCCTCGACTGGCCAGAATCACGATCGATCGTCCGGATCTGTGAAATCTCGATGTTGCCCCCAGACGAACGAAATCGCTATTCAACCCTGCATCGGCCGAAACTCGTGATTTTTCATCTGGTCAACCGAAAATCACAGTACTGACCAGGTACAGTTGTCATATATGATCTCCGCCCCGATCTGCCAGAAATCACGATCGCCTATCCTGATCGGTTAAATCATGATATTGCCCTCGGGCGGACGAAATACCTATTCAGACCCTGCGTCGGCCGAAACTCGTGATTTTCCGTCAAGTCAACCGAAAATCACAGTATTGACCAGGTACAGTTGTCAAAAACGATCTCCGCCCCGATCCGCCCAAAGTAACGATCAACTGTCCAGATCGGCAAAAATCCCGATTTTGCCCTCGGATGAATGAAATCACTATTCAGATCCAGCACCGGCTGAAACTCGTGATTTTCCGTATGGTCAACCGAAAATCACAGTATTGACCTGGAGCTATTGTAAAAAACAATTTCCACCTCGACTGGACAGAAATCACGATCGATCGTCTGGATCGGCAAAAATCCCGATATTGCCCCCGGACGAACGAAATCCTTATTCAGACCTTGCAACGGCCGAAACTCGGGTTTTTTGGTCTGGTCAACTGAAAATCCCAGTGTTGACCTGGTACTGCTGTAAAAAACAATTTCCGCCTCGACTGGCCAGAATCACGATCGATCGTCCGGATCTGTGAAATCTCGATGTTGCCCCCAGACGAACGAAATCGCTATTCAACCCTGCATCGGCCGAAACTCGTGATTTTTCATCTGGTCAACCGAAAATCACAGTACTGACCAGGTACAGTTGTCATATATGATCTCCGCCCCGATCTGCCAGAAATCACGATCGCCTATCCTGATCGGTTAAATCATGATATTGCCCTCGGGCGGACGAAATACCTATTCAGACCCTGCGTCGGCCGAAACTCGTGATTTTCCGTCAAGTCAACCGAAAATCACAGTATTGACCAGGTACAGTTGTCAAAAACGATCTCCGCCCCGATCCGCCCAAAGTAACGATCAACTGTCCAGATCGGCAAAAATCCCGATTTTGCCCTCGGATGAATGAAATCACTATTCAGATCCAGCACCGGCTGAAACTCGTGATTTTCCGTATGGTCAACCGAAAATCACAGTATTGACCTGGAGCTATTGTAAAAAACAATTTCCACCTCGACTGGACAGAAATCACGATCGATCGTCTGGATCGGCAAAAATCCCGATATTGCCCCCGGACGAACGAAATCCTTATTCAGACCTTGCAACGGCCGAAACTCGGGTTTTTTGGTCTGGTCAACTGAAAATCCCAGTGTTGACCTGGTACTGCTGTAAAAAACAATTTCCGCCTCGACTGGCCAGAATCACGATCGATCGTCCGGATCTGTGAAATCTCGATGTTGCCCCCAGACGAACGAAATCGCTATTCAACCCTGCATCGGCCGAAACTCGTGATTTTTCATCTGGTCAACCGAAAATCACAGTACTGACCAGGTACAGTTGTCATATATGATCTCCGCCCCGATCTGCCAGAAATCACGATCGCCTATCCTGATCGGTTAAATCATGATATTGCCCTCGGGCGGACGAAATACCTATTCAGACCCTGCGTCGGCCGAAACTCGTGATTTTCCGTCAAGTCAACCGAAAATCACAGTATTGACCAGGTACAGTTGTCAAAAACGATCTCCGCCCCGATCCGCCCAAAGTAACGATCAACTGTCCAGATCGGCAAAAATCCTGATTTTGCCCTCGGATGAATGAAATCACTATTCAGATCCAGCACCGGCTGAAACTCGTGATTTTCCGTATGGTCAACCGAAAATCACAGTATTGACCTGGAGCTATTGTAAAAAACAATTTCCACCTCGACTGGACAGAAATCACGATCGATCGTCTGGATCGGCAAAAATCCCGATATTGCCCCCGGACGAACGAAATCCTTATTCAGACCTTGCAACGGCCGAAACTCGGGTTTTTTGGTCTGGTCAACTGAAAATCCCAGTGTTGACCTGGTACTGCTGTAAAAAACAATTTCCGCCTCGACTGGCCAGAATCACGATCGATCGTCCGGATCTGTGAAATCTCGATGTTGCCCCCAGACGAACGAAATCGCTATTCAACCCTGCATCGGCCGAAACTCGTGATTTTTCATCTGGTCAACCGAAAATCACAGTACTGACCAGGTACAGTTGTCATATATGATCTCCGCCCCGATCTGCCAGAAATCACGATCGCCTATCCAGATCGGTTAAATCATGATATTGCCCTCGGGCGGACGAAATACCTATTCAGACCCTGCGTCGGCCGAAACTCGTGATTTTCCGTCAAGTCAACCGAAAATCACAGTATTGACCAGGTACAGTTGTCAAAAACGATCTCCGCCCCGATCCGCCCAAAGTAACGATCAACTGTCCAGATCGGCAAAAATCCCGATTTTGCCCTCGGATGAATGAAATCACTATTCAGATCCAGCACCGGCTGAAACTCGTGATTTTCCGTATGGTCAACCGAAAATCACAGTATTGACCTGGAGCTATTGTAAAAAACAATTTCCACCTCGACTGGACAGAAATCACGATCGATCGTCTGGATCGGCAAAAATCCCGATATTGCCCCCGGACGAACGAAATCCTTATTCAGACCTTGCAACGGTCGAAACTCGGGTTTTTTGGTCTGGTCAACTGAAAATCCCAGTGTTGACCTGGTACTGCTGTAAAAAACAATTTCCGCCTCGACTGGCCAGAATCACGATCGATCGTCCGGATCTGCGAAATCTCGATGTTGCCCCCAGACGAACGACATCGCTATTCAACCCTGCATCGGCCGAAACTCGTGATTTTTCATCTGGTCAACCGAAAATCACAGTACTGACCAGGTACAGTTGTCATATATGATCTCCGCCCCGATCTGCCAGAAATCACGATCGCCTATCCTGATCGGTTAAATCATGATATTGCCCTCGGGCGGACGAAATACCTATTCAGACCCTGCGTCGGCCGAAACTCGTGATTTTCCGTCAAGTCAACTGAAAATCACAGTATTGACCAGGTACAGTTGTCAAAAACGATCTCCGCCCCGATCCGCCCAAAGTAACGATCAACTGTCCAGATCGGCAAAAATCCCGATTTTGCCCTCGGATGAATGAAATCACTATTCAGATCCAGCACCGGCTGAAACTCGTGATTTTCCGTATGGTCAACCGAAAATCACAGTATTGACCTGGAGCTATTGTAAAAAACAATTTCCACCTCGACTGGACAGAAATCACGATCGATCGTCTGGATCGGCAAAAATCCCGATATTGACCCCGGACGAACGAAATCCTTATTCAGACCTTGCAACGGTCGAAACTCGGGTTTTTTGGTCTGGTCAACTGAAAATCCCAGTGTTGACCTGGTACTGCTGTAAAAAACAATTTCCGCCTCGACTGGCCAGAATCACGATCGATCGTCCGGATCTGTGAAATCTCGATGTTGCCCCCAGACGAACGAAATCGCTATTCAACCCTGCATCGGCCGAAACTCGTGATTTTTCATCTGGTCAACCGAAAATCACAGTACTGACCAGGTACAGTTGTCATATATGATCTCCGCCCCGATCTGCCAGAAATCACGATCGTCTATCCAGATCGGTTAAATCATGATATTGCCCTCGGGCGGACGAAATACCTATTCAGACCCTGCGTCGGCCGAAACTCGTGATTTTCCGTCAAGTCAACCGAAAATCACAGTATTGACCAGGTACAGTTGTCAAAAACGATCTCCGCCCCGATCCGCCCAAAGTAACGATCAACTGTCCAGATCGGCAAAAATCCCGATTTTGCCCTCGGATGAATGAAATCACTATTCAGATCCAGCACCGGCTGAAACTCGTGATTTTTCGTATGGTCAACCGAAAATCACAGTATTGACCTGGAGCTATTGTAAAAAACAATTTCCACCTCGACTGGACAGAAATCACGATCGATCGTCTGGATCGGCAAAAATCCCGATATTGCCCCCGGACGAACGAAATCCTTATTCAGACCTTGCAACGGCCGAAACTCGGGTTTTTTGGTCTGGTCAACTGAAAATCCCAGTGTTGACCTGGTACTGCTGTAAAAAACAATTTCCGCCTCGACTGGCCAGAATCACGATCGATCGTCCGGATCTGTGAAATCTCGATGTTGCCCCCAGACGAACGAAATCGCTATTCAACCCTGCATCGGCCGAAACTCGTGATTTTTCATCTGGTCAACCGAAAATCACAGTACTGACCAGGTACAGTTGTCATATATGATCTCCGCCCCGATCTGCCAGAAATCACGATCGCCTATCCTGATCGGTTAAATCATGATATTGCCCTCGGGCGGACGAAATACCTATTCAGACCCTGCGTCGGCCGAAACTCGTGATTTTCCGTCAAGTCAACCGAAAATCACAGTATTGACCAGGTACAGTTGTCAAAAACGATCTCCGCCCCGATCCGCCCAAAGTAACGATCAACTGTCCAGATCGGCAAAAATCCCGATTTTGCCCTCGGATGAATGAAATCACTATTCAGATCCAGCACCGGCTGAAACTCGTGATTTTCCGTATGGTCAACCGAAAATCACAGTATTGACCTGGAGCTATTGTAAAAAACAATTTCCACCTCGACTGGACAGAAATCACGATCGATCGTCTGGATCGGCAAAAATCCCGATATTGCCCCCGGACGAACGAAATCCTTATTCAGACCTTGCAACGGCCGAAACTCGGGTTTTTTGGTCTGGTCAACTGAAAATCCCAGTGTTGACCTGGTACTGCTGTAAAAAACAATTTCCGCCTCGACTGGCCAGAATCACGATCGATCGTCCGGATCTGTGAAATCTCGATGTTGCCCCCAGACGAACGAAATCGCTATTCAACCCTGCATCGGCCGAAACTCGTGATTTTTCATCTGGTCAACCGAAAATCACAGTACTGACCAGGTACAGTTGTCATATATGATCTCCGCCCCGATCTGCCAGAAATCACGATCGCCTATCCAGATCGGTTAAATCATGATATTGCCCTCGGGCGGACGAAATACCTATTCAGACCCTGCGTCGGCCGAAACTCGTGATTTTCCGTCAAGTCAACCGAAAATCACAGTATTGACCAGGTACAGTTGTCAAAAACGATCTCCGCCCCGATCCGCCCAAAGTAACGATCAACTGTCCAGATCGGCAAAAATCCCGATTTTGCCCTCGGATGAATGAAATCACTATTCAGATCCAGCACCGGCTGAAACTCGTGATTTTCCGTATGGTCAACCGAAAATCACAGTATTGACCTGGAGCTATTGTAAAAAACAATTTCCACCTCGACTGGACAGAAATCACGATCGATCGTCTGGATCGGCAAAAATCCCGATATTGCCCCCGGACGAACGAAATCCTTATTCAGACCTTGCAACGGTCGAAACTCGGGTTTTTTGGTCTGGTCAACTGAAAATCCCAGTGTTGACCTGGTACTGCTGTAAAAAACAATTTCCGCCTCGACTGGCCAGAATCACGATCGATCGTCCGGATCTGCGAAATCTCGATGTTGCCCCCAGACGAACGAAATCCCTATTCAACCCTGCAT
Organism: Delonix regia; assembly: GCA_037074485.1. Lineage (NCBI taxonomy): Eukaryota > Viridiplantae > Streptophyta > Magnoliopsida > Fabales > Fabaceae > Delonix > Delonix regia. The sequence continues at coordinate 45,652,902 of CM073450.1, read as the reverse complement.
CGGCCGAAACTCGTGATTTTTCATCTGGTCAACCGAAAATCACAGTACTGACCAGGTACAGTTGTCATATATGATCTCCGCCCCGATCTGCCAGAAATCACGATCGCCTATCCTGATCGGTTAAATCATGATATTGCCCTCGGGCGGACGAAATACCTATTCAGACCCTGCGTCGGCCGAAACTCGTGATTTTCCGTCAAGTCAACTGAAAATCACAGTATTGACCAGGTACAGTTGTCAAAAACGATCTCCGCCCCGATCCGCCCAAAGTAACGATCAACTGTCCAGATCGGCAAAAATCCCGATTTTGCCCTCGGATGAATGAAATCACTATTCAGATCCAGCACCGGCTGAAACTCGTGATTTTCCGTATGGTCAACCGAAAATCACAGTATTGACCTGGAGCTATTGTAAAAAACAATTTCCACCTCGACTGGACAGAAATCACGATCGATCGTCTGGATCGGCAAAAATCCCGATATTGCCCCCGGACGAACGAAATCCTTATTCAGACCTTGCAACGGTCGAAACTCGGGTTTTTTGGTCTGGTCAACTGAAAATCCCAGTGTTGACCTGGTACTGCTGTAAAAAACAATTTCCGCCTCGACTGGCCAGAATCACGATCGATCGTCCGGATCTGCGAAATCTCGATGTTGCCCCCAGACGAACGAAATCGCTATTCAACCCTGCATCGGCCGAAACTCGTGATTTTTCATCTGGTCAACCGAAAATCACAGTACTGACCAGGTACAGTTGTCATATATGATCTCCGCCCCGATCTGCCAGAAATCACGATCGTCTATCCAGATCGGTTAAATCATGATATTGCCCTCGGGCGGACGAAATACCTATTCAGACCCTGCGTCGGCCGAAACTCGTGATTTTCCGTCAAGTCAACCGAAAATCACAGTATTGACCAGGTACAGTTGTCAAAAACGATCTCCGCCCCGATCCGCCCAAAGTAACGATCAACTGTCCAGATCGGCAAAAATCCCGATTTTGCCCTCGGATGAATGAAATCACTATTCAGATCCAGCACCGGCTGAAACTCGTGATTTTCCGTATGGTCAACCGAAAATCACAGTATTGACCTGGAGCTATTGTAAAAAACAATTTCCACCTCGACTGGACAGAAATCACGATCGATCGTCTGGATCGGCAAAAATCCCGATATTGCCCCCGGACGAACGAAATCCTTATTCAGACCTTGCAACGGCCGAAACTCGGGTTTTTTGGTCTGGTCAACTGAAAATCCCAGTGTTGACCTGGTACTGCTGTAAAAAACAATTTCCGCCTCGACTGGCCAGAATCACGATCGATCGTCCGGATCTGCGAAATCTCGATGTTGCCCCCAGACGAACGAAATCGCTATTCAACCCTGCATCGGCCGAAACTCGTGATTTTTCATCTGGTCAACCGAAAATCACAGTACTGACCAGGTACAGTTGTCATATATGATCTCCGCCCCGATCTGCCAGAAATCACGATCGCCTATCCTGATCGGTTAAATCATGATATTGCCCTCGGGCGGACGAAATACCTATTCAGACCCTGCGTCGGCCGAAACTCGTGATTTTCCGTCAAGTCAACCGAAAATCACAGTATTGACCAGGTACAGTTGTCAAAAACGATCTCCGCCCCGATCCGCCCAAAGTAACGATCAACTGTCCAGATCGGCAAAAATCCCGATTTTGCCCTCGGATGAATGAAATCACTATTCAGATCCAGCACCGGCTGAAACTCGTGATTTTCCGTATGGTCAACCGAAAATCACAGTATTGACCTGGAGCTATTGTAAAAAACAATTTCCACCTCGACTGGACAGAAATCACGATCGATCGTCTGGATCGGCAAAAATCCCGATATTGCCCCCGGACGAACGAAATCCTTATTCAGACCTTGCAACGGCCGAAACTCGGGTTTTTTGGTCTGGTCAACTGAAAATCCCAGTGTTGACCTGGTACTGCTGTAAAAAACAATTTCCGCCTCGACTGGCCAGAATCACGATCGATCGTCCGGATCTGTGAAATCTCGATGTTGCCCCCAGACGAACGAAATCGCTATTCAACCCTGCATCGGCCGAAACTCGTGATTTTTCATCTGGTCAACCGAAAATCACAGTACTGACCAGGTACAGTTGTCATATATGATCTCCGCCCCGATCTGCCAGAAATCACGATCGCCTATCCAGATCGGTTAAATCATGATATTGCCCTCGGGCGGACGAAATACCTATTCAGACCCTGCGTCGGCCGAAACTCGTGATTTTCCGTCAAGTCAACCGAAAATCACAGTATTGACCAGGTACAGTTGTCAAAAACGATCTCCGCCCCGATCCGCCCAAAGTAACGATCAACTGTCCAGATCGGCAAAAATCCCGATTTTGCCCTCGGATGAATGAAATCACTATTCAGATCCAGCACCGGCTGAAACTCGTGATTTTCCGTATGGTCAACCGAAAATCACAGTATTGACCTGGAGCTATTGTAAAAAACAATTTCCACCTCGACTGGACAGAAATCACGATCGATCGTCTGGATCGGCAAAAATCCCGATATTGCCCCCGGACGAACGAAATCCTTATTCAAACCTTGCAACGGTCGAAACTTGGGTTTTTTGGTCTGGTCAACTGAAAATCCCAGTGTTGACCTGGTACTGCTGTAAAAAACAATTTCCGCCTCGACTGGCCAGAATCACGATCGATCGTCCGGATCTGCGAAATCTCGATGTTGCCCCCAGACGAACGAAATCGCTATTCAACCCTGCATCGGCCGAAACTCGTGATTTTTCATCTGGTCAACCGAAAATCACAGTACTGACCAGGTACAGTTGTCATATATGATCTCCGCCCCGATCTGCCAGAAATCACGATCGCCTATCCTGATCGGTTAAATCATGATATTGCCCTCGGGCGGACGAAATACCTATTCAGACCCTGCGTCGGCCGAAACTCGTGATTTTCCGTCAAGTCAACCGAAAATCACAGTATTGACCAGGTACAGTTGTCAAAAACGATCTCCGCCCCGATCCGCCCAAAGTAACGATCAACTGTCCAGATCGGCAAAAATCCCGATTTTGCCCTCGGATGAATGAAATCACTATTCAGATCCAGCACCGGCTGAAACTCGTGATTTTCCGTATGGTCAACCGAAAATCACAGTATTGACCTGGAGCTATTGTAAAAAACAATTTCCACCTCGACTGGACAGAAATCACGATCGATCGTCTGGATCGGCAAAAATCCCGATATTGCCCCCGGACGAACGAAATCCTTATTCAGACCTTGCAACGGTCGAAACTCGGGTTTTTTGGTCTGGTCAACTGAAAATCCCAGTGTTGACCTGGTACTGCTGTAAAAAACAATTTCCGCCTCGACTGGCCAGAATCACGATCGATCGTCCGGATCTGTGAAATCTCGATGTTGCCCCCAGACGAACGAAATCGCTATTCAACCCTGCATCGGCCGAAACTCGTGATTTTTCATCTGGTCATCCGAAAATCACAGTACTGACCAGGTACAGTTGTCATATATGATCTCCGCCCCGATCTGCCAGAAATCACGATCGCCTATCCTGATCGGTTAAATCATGATATTGCCCTCGGGCGGACGAAATACCTATTCAGACCCTGCGTCGGCCGAAACTCGTGATTTTCCGTCAAGTCAACCGAAAATCACAGTATTGACCAGGTACAGTTGTCAAAAACGATCTCCGCCCCGATCCGCCCAAAGTAACGATCAACTGTCCAGATCGGCAAAAATCCCGATTTTGCCCTCGGATGAATGAAATCACTATTCAGATCCAGCACCGGCTGAAACTCGTGATTTTCCGTATGGTCAACCGAAAATCACAGTATTGACCTGGAGCTATTGTAAAAAACAATTTCCACCTCGACTGGACAGAAATCACGATCGATCGTCTGGATCGGCAAAAATCCCGATATTGCCCCCGGACGAACGAAATCCTTATTCAGACCTTGCAACGGCCGAAACTCGGGTTTTTTGGTCTGGTCAACTGAAAATCCCAGTGTTGACCTGGTACTGCTGTAAAAAACAATTTCCGCCTCGACTGGCCAGAATCACGATCGATCGTCCGGATCTGCGAAATCTCGATGTTGCCCCCAGACGAACGAAATCGCTATTCAACCCTGCATCGGCCGAAACTCGTGATTTTTCATCTGGTCAACCGAAAATCACAGTACTGACCAGGTACAGTTGTCATATATGATCTCCGCCCCGGTCTGCCAGAAATCACGATCGCCTATCCTGATCGGTTAAATCATGATATTGCCCTCGGGCGGACGAAATACCTATTCAGACCCTGCGTCGGCCGAAACTCGTGATTTTCCGTCAAGTCAACCGAAAATCACAGTATTGACCAGGTACAGTTGTCAAAAACGATCTCCGCCCCGATCCGCCCAAAGTAACGATCAACTGTCCAGATCGGCAAAAATCCCGATTTTGCCCTCGGATGAATGAAATCACTATTCAGATCCAGCACCGGCTGAAACTCGTGATTTTCCGTATGGTCAACCGAAAATCACAGTATTGACCTGGAGCTATTGTAAAAAACAATTTCCACCTCGACTGGACAGAAATCACGATCGATCGTCTGAATCGGTAGAACCTCGATATTGCCCCCGGACGAACGAAATCCTTATTCAGACCTTGCAACGGCCGAAACTCGGGATTTTTGGTCCGGTCAACCGAAAATCACAGTGTTGACCTGGTACTGCTGTCAAAAACAATTTCCGCCTCGACTGGCCAGAATCACGATCGATCGTTCGGATCTGTGAAATCTCGATATTGCCCATGGACGAACGAAACCGCTATTCAGACCCTGCAACGGCCGAAATTCGGGATTTTTTGTCTGGACAACCGAAAATCACAGTACTGACCAGGTGCAGTTGTCAAAAATGATCTCTGCCCCGATCAGCCATAAATCACGATCGTCCATCCAGATCGGTTAAATCATGATATTGCCCTCGGGCGGACGAAATAGCTATTCAGACCCTGCGTCGGCCGAAACTCGTGATTTTCTGTCAGGTCAACCGAAAATCCCAGTATTGACTAGGAACAGTTGCCAAAAACGATCTTCGACCCTATCCGGCCAAAGTAACGATCAACTGTCTGGATCGGCAAAAATCCCGATATTGCCCCCGGACGAACGAAATCCTTATTCAGACCTTGCAACGGTCGAAACTCGGGTTTTTTGGTCTGGTCAACTGAAAATCCCAGTGTTGACCTGGTACTGCTGTAAAAAACAATTTCCGCCTCGACTGGCCAGAATCACGATCGATCGTCCGGATCTGTGAAATCTCGATGTTGCCCCCAGACGAACGAAATCGCTATTCAACCCTGCATCGGCCGAAACTCGTGATTTTTCATCTGGTCAACCGAAAATCACAGTACTGACCAGGTACAGTTGTCATATATGATCTCCGCCCCGATCTGCCAGAAATCACGATCGTCTATCCAGATCGGTTAAATCATGATATTGCCCTCGGGCGGACGAAATACCTATTCAGACCCTGCGTCGGCCGAAACTCGTGATTTTCCGTCAAGTCAACCGAAAATCACAGTATTGACCAGGTACAGTTGTCAAAAACGATCTCCGCCCCGATCCGCCCAAAGTAACGATCAACTGTCCAGATCGGCAAAAATCCCGATTTTGCCCTCGGATGAATGAAATCACTATTCAGATCCAGCACCGGCTGAAACTCGTGATTTTCCGTATGGTCAACCGAAAATCACAGTATTGACCTGGAGCTATTGTAAAAAACAATTTCCACCTCGACTGGACAGAAATCACGATCGATCGTCTGAATCGGTAGAACCTCGATATTGCCCCCGGACGAACGAAATCCTTATTCAGACCTTGCAACGGCCGAAACTCGGGATTTTTGGTCCGGTCAACCGAAAATCACAGTGTTGACCTGGTACTGCTGTCAAAAACAATTTCCGCCTCGACTGGCCAGAATCACGATCGATCGTCCGGATCTGTGAAATCTCGATATTGCCCATGGACGAACGAAACCGCTATTCAGACCCTGCAACGGCCGAAATTCGGGATTTTTTGTCTGGACAACCGAAAATCACAGTACTGACCAGGTGCAGTTGTCAAAAATGATCTCTGCCCCGATCAGCCATAAATCACGATCGTCCATCCAGATCGGTTAAATCATGATATTGCCCTCGGGCGGACGAAATAGCTATTCAGACCCTGCGTCGGCCGAAACTCGTGATTTTCTGTCAGGTCAACCGAAAATCCCAGTATTGACTAGGAACAGTTGCCAAAAACGATCTTCGCCCCTATCCGGCCAAAGTAACGATCAACTGTCTGGATCGGCAAAAATCCCGATATTGCCCCCGGACGAACGAAATCCTTATTCAGACCTTGCAACGGTCGAAACTCGGGTTTTTTGGTCTGGTCAACTGAAAATCCCAGTGTTGACCTGGTACTGCTGTAAAAAACAATTTCCGCCTCGACTGGCCAGAATCACGATCGATCGTCCGGATCTGTGAAATCTCGATGTTGCCCCCAGACGAACGAAATCGCTATTCAACCCTGCATCGGCCGAAACTCGTGATTTTTCATCTGGTCAACCGAAAATCACAGTACTGACCAGGTACAGTTGTCATATATGATCTCCGCCCCGATCTGCCAGAAATCACGATCGTCTATCCAGATCGGTTAAATCATGATATTGCCCTCGGGCGGACGAAATACCTATTCAGACCCTGCGTCGGCCGAAACTCGTGATTTTCCGTCAAGTCAACCGAAAATCACAGTATTGACCAGGTACAGTTGTCAAAAATGATCTCCGCCCCGATCCGCCCAAAGTAACGATCAACTGTCCAGATCGGCAAAAATCCCGATTTTGCCCTCGGATGAATGAAATCACTATTCAGATCCAGCACCGGCTGAAACTCGTGATTTTCCGTATGGTCAACCGAAAATCACAGTATTGACCTGGAGCTATTGTAAAAAACAATTTCCACCTCGACTGGACAGAAATCACGATCGATCGTCTGAATCGGTAGAACCTCGATATTGCCCCCGGACGAACGAAATCCTTATTCAGACCTTGCAACGGCCGAAACTCGGGATTTTTGGTCCGGTCAACCGAAAATCACAGTGTTGACCTGGTACTGCTGTCAAAAACAATTTCCGCCTCGACTGGCCAGAATCACGATCGATCGTCCGGATCTGTGAAATCTCGATATTGCCCATGGACGAACGAAACCGCTATTCAGACCCTGCAACGGCCGAAATTCGGGATTTTTTGTCTGGACAACCGAAAATCACAGTACTGACCAGGTGCAGTTGTCAAAAATGATCTCTGCCCCGATCAGCCATAAATCACGATCGTCCATCCAGATCGGTTAAATCATGATATTGCCCTCGGGCGGACGAAATAGCTATTCAGACCCTGCGTCGGCCGAAACTCGTGATTTTCCGTCAGGTCAACCGAAAATCCCAGTATTGACTAGGAACAGTTGCCAAAAACGATCTTCGCCCCTATCCGCCCAAAGTAACGATCAACTGTCTGGATCGGCAAAAATCCCGATATTGCCCCCGGACGAACGAAATCCTTATTCAGACCATGCAACGGTCGAAACTCGGGTTTTTTGGTCTGGTCAACTGAAAATCCCAGTGTTGACCTGGTACTGCTGTAAAAAACAATTTCCGCCTCGACTGGCCAGAATCACGATCGATCGTCCGGATCTGTGAAATCTCGATGTTGCCCCCAGACGAACGAAATCGCTATTCAACCCTGCATCGGCCGAAACTCGTGATTTTTCATCTGGTCAACCGAAAATCACAGTACTGACCAGGTACAGTTGTCATATATGATCTCCGCCCCGATCTGCCAGAAATCACGATCGTCTATCCAGATCGGTTAAATCATGATATTGCCCTCGGGCGGACGAAATACCTATTCAGACCCTGCGTCGGCCGAAACTCGTGATTTTCCGTCAAGTCAACCGAAAATCACAGTATTGACCAGGTACAGTTGTCAAAAACGATCTCCGCCCCGATCCGCCCAAAGTAACGATCAACTGTCCAGATCGGCAAAAATCCCGATTTTGCCCTCGGATGAATGAAATCACTATTCAGATCCAGCACCGGCTGAAACTCGTGATTTTCCGTATGGTCAACCGAAAATCACAGTATTGACCTGGAGCTATTGTAAAAAACAATTTCCACCTCGACTGGACAGAAATCACGATCGATCGTCTGAATCGGTAGAACCTCGATATTGCCCCCGGACGAACGAAATCCTTATTCAGACCTTGCAACGGCCGAAACTCGGGATTTTTGGTCCGGTCAACCGAAAATCACAGTGTTGACCTGGTACTGCTGTCAAAAACAATTTCCGCCTCGACTGGCCAGAATCACGATCGATCGTCCGGATCTGTGAAATCTCGATATTGCCCATGGACGAACGAAACCGCTATTCAGACCCTGCAACGGCCGAAATTCGGGATTTTTTGTCTGGACAACCGAAAATCACAGTACTGACCAGGTGCAGTTGTCAAAAATGATCTCTGCCCCGATCAGCCATAAATCACGATCGTCCATCCAGATCGGTTAAATCATGATATTGCCCTCGGGCGGACGAAATAGCTATTCAGACCCTGCGTCGGCCGAAACTCGTGATTTTCCGTCAGGTCAACCGAAAATCCCAGTATTGACTAGGAACAGTTGCCAAAAACGATCTTCGCCCCTATCCGCCCAAAGTAACGATCAACTGTCTGGATCGGCAAAAATCCCGATATTGCCCCCGGACGAACGAAATCCTTATTCAGACCTTGCAACGGTCGAAACTCGGGTTTTTTGGTCTGGTCAACTGAAAATCCCAGTGTTGACCTGGTACTGCTGTAAAAAACAATTTCCGCCTCGACTGGCCAGAATCACGATCGATCGTCCGGATCTGTGAAATCTCGATGTTGCCCCCAGACGAACGAAATCGCTATTCAACCCTGCATCGGCCGAAACTCGTGATTTTTCATCTGGTCAACCGAAAATCACAGTACTGACCAGGTACAGTTGTCATATATGATCTCCGCCCCGATCTGCCAGAAATCACGATCGTCTATCCAGATCGGTTAAATCATGATATTGCCCTCGGGCGGACGAAATACCTATTCAGACCCTGCGTCGGCCGAAACTCGTGATTTTCCGTCAAGTCAACCGAAAATCACAGTATTGACCAGGTACAGTTGTCAAAAACGATCTCCGCCCCGATCCGCCCAAAGTAACGATCAACTGTCCAGATCGGCAAAAATCCCGATTTTGCCCTCGGATGAATGAAATCACTATTCAGATCCAGCACCGGCTGAAACTCGTGATTTTCCGTATGGTCAACCGAAAATCACAGTATTGACCTGGAGCTATTGTAAAAAACAATTTCCACCTCGACTGGACAGAAATCACGATCGATCGTCTGAATCGGTAGAACCTCGATATTGCCCCCGGACGAACGAAATCCTTATTCAGACCTTGCAACGGCCGAAACTCGGGATTTTTGGTCCGGTCAACCGAAAATCACAGTGTTGACCTGGTACTGCTGTCAAAAACAATTTCCGCCTCGACTGGCCAGAATCACGATCGATCGTCCGGATCTGTGAAATCTCGATATTGCCCATGGACGAACGAAACCGCTATTCAGACCCTGCAACGGCCGAAATTCGGGATTTTTTGTCTGGACAACCGAAAATCACAGTACTGACCAGGTGCAGTTGTCAAAAATGATCTCTGCCCCGATCAGCCATAAATCACGATCGTCCATCCAGATCGGTTAAATCATGATATTGCCCTCGGGCGGACGAAATAGCTATTCAGACCCTGCGTCGGCCGAAACTCGTGATTTTCCGTCAGGTCAACCGAAAATCCCAGTATTGACTAGGAACAGTTGCCAAAAACGATCTTCGCCCCTATCCGCCCAAAGTAACGATCAACTGTCTGGATCGGCAAAAATCCCGATATTGCCCCCGGACGAACGAAATCCTTATTCAGACCTTGCAACGGTCGAAACTCGGGTTTTTTGGTCTGGTCAACTGAAAATCCCAGTGTTGACCTGGTACTGCTGTAAAAAACAATTTCCGCCTCGACTGGCCAGAATCACGATCGATCGTCCGGATCTGTGAAATCTCGATGTTGCCCCCAGACGAACGAAATCGCTATTCAACCCTGCATCGGCCGAAACTCGTGATTTTTCATCTGGTCAACCGAAAATCACAGTACTGACCAGGTACAGTTGTCATATATGATCTCCGCCCCGATCTGCCAGAAATCACGATCGTCTATCCAGATCGGTTAAATCATGATATTGCCCTCGGGCGGACGAAATACCTATTCAGGCCCTGCGTCGGCCGAAACTCGTGATTTTCCGTCAAGTCAACCGAAAATCACAGTATTGACCAGGTACAGTTGTCAAAAACGATCTCCGCCCCGATCCGCCCAAAGTAACGATCAACTGTCCAGATCGGCAAAAATCCCGATTTTGCCCTCGGATGAATGAAATCACTATTCAGATCCAGCACCGGCTGAAACTCGTGATTTTCCGTATGGTCAACCGAAAATCACAGTATTGACCTGGAGCTATTGTAAAAAACAATTTCCACCTCGACTGGACAGAAATCACGATCGATCGTCTGAATCGGTAGAACCTCGATATTGCCCCCGGACGAACGAAATCCTTATTCAGACCTTGCAACGGCCGAAACTCGGGATTTTTGGTCCGGTCAACCGAAAATCACAGTGTTGACCTGGTACTGCTGTCAAAAACAATTTCCGCCTCGACTGGCCAGAATCACGATCGATCGTCCGGATCTGTGAAATCTCGATATTGCCCATGGACGAACGAAACCGCTATTCAGACCCTGCAACGGCCGAAATTCGGGATTTTTTGTCTGGACAACCGAAAATCACAGTACTGACCAGGTGCAGTTGTCAAAAATGATCTCTGCCCCGATCAGCCATAAATCACGATCGTCCATCCAGATCGGTTAAATCATGATATTGCCCTCGGGCGGACGAAATAGCTATTCAGACCCTGCGTCGGCCGAAACTCGTGATTTTCCGTCAGGTCAACCGAAAATCCCAGTATTGACTAGGAACAGTTGCCAAAAACGATCTTCGCCCCTATCCGCCCAAAGTAACGATCAACTGTCTGGATCGGCAAAAATCCCGATATTGCCCCCGGACGAACGAAATCCTTATTCAGACCTTGCAACGGTCGAAACTCGGGTTTTTTGGTCTGGTCAACTGAAAATCCCAGTGTTGACCTGGTACTGCTGTAAAAAACAATTTCCGCCTCGACTGGCCAGAATCACGATCGATCGTCCGGATCTGTGAAATCTCGATGTTGCCCCCAGACGAACGAAATCGCTATTCAACCCTGCATCGGCCGAAACTCGTGATTTTTCATCTGGTCAACCGAAAATCACAGTACTGACCAGGTACAGTTGTCATATATGATCTCCGCCCCGATCTGCCAGAAATCACGATCGTCTATCCAGATCGGTTAAATCATGATATTGCCCTCGGGCGGACGAAATACCTATTCAGACCCTGCGTCGGCCGAAACTCGTGATTTTCCGTCAAGTCAACCGAAAATCACAGTATTGACCAGGTACAGTTGTCAAAAACGATCTCCGCCCCGATCCGCCCAAAGTAACGATCAACTGTCCAGATCGGCAAAAATCCCGATTTTGCCCTCGGATGAATGAAATCACTATTCAGATCCAGCACCGGCTGAAACTCGTGATTTTCCGTATGGTCAACCGAAAATCACAGTATTGACCTGGAGCTATTGTAAAAAACAATTTCCACCTCGACTGGACAGAAATCACGATCGATCGTCTGAATCGGTAGAACCTCGATATTGCCCCCGGACGAACGAAATCCTTATTCAGACCTTGCAACGGCCGAAACTCGGGATTTTTGGTCCGGTCAACCGAAAATCACAGTGTTGACCTGGTACTGCTGTCAAAAACAATTTCCGCCTCGACTGGCCAGAATCACGATCGATCGTCCGGATCTGTGAAATCTCGATATTGCCCATGGACGAACGAAACCGCTATTCAGACCCTGCAACGGCCGAAATTCGGGATTTTTTGTCTGGACAACCGAAAATCACAGTACTGACCAGGTGCAGTTGCCAAAAATGATCTCTGCCCCGATCAGCCATAAATCACGATCGTCCATCCAGATCGGTTAAATCATGATATTGCCCTCGGGCGGACGAAATAGCTATTCAGACCCTGCGTCGGCCGAAACTCGTGATTTTCCGTCAGGTCAACCGAAAATCCCAGTATTGACTAGGAACAGTTGCCAAAAACGATCTTCGCCCCTATCCGGCCAAAGTAACGATCAACTGTCTGGATCGGCAAAAATCCCGATATTGCCCCCGGACGAACGAAATCCTTATTCAGACCTTGCAACGGTCGAAACTCGGGTTTTTTGGTCTGGTCAACTGAAAATCCCAGTGTTGACCTGGTACTGCTGTAAAAAACAATTTCCGCCTCGACTGGCCAGAATCACGATCGATCGTCCGGATCTGTGAAATCTCGATGTTGCCCCCAGACGAACGAAATCGCTATTCAACCCTGCATCGGCCGAAACTCGTGATTTTTCATCTGGTCAACCGAAAATCACAGTACTGACCAGGTACAGTTGTCATATATGATCTCCGCCCCGATCTGCCAGAAATCACGATCGTCTATCCAGATCGGTTAAATCATGATATTGCCCTCGGGCGGACGAAATACCTATTCAGACCCTGCGTCGGCCGAAACTCGTGATTTTCCGTCAAGTCAACCGAAAATCACAGTATTGACCAGGTACAGTTGTCAAAAACGATCTCCGCCCCGATCCGCCCAAAGTAACGATCAACTGTCCAGATCGGCAAAAATCCCGATTTTGCCCTCGGATGAATGAAATCACTATTCAGATCCAGCACCGGCTGAAACTCGTGATTTTCCGTATGGTCAACCGAAAATCACAGTATTGACCTGGAGCTATTGTAAAAAACAATTTCCACCTCGACTGGACAGAAATCACGATCGATCGTCTGAATCGGTAGAACCTCGATATTGCCCCCGGACGAACGAAATCCTTATTCAGACCTTGCAACGGCCGAAACTCGGGATTTTTGGTCCGGTCAACCGAAAATCACAGTGTTGACCTGGTACTGCTGTCAAAAACAATTTCCGCCTCGACTGGCCAGAATCACGATCGATCGTCCGGATCTGTGAAATCTCGATATTGCCCATGGACGAACGAAACCGCTATTCAGACCCTGCAACGGCCGAAATTCGGGATTTTTTGTCTGGACAACCGAAAATCACAGTACTGACCAGGTGCAGTTGCCAAAAATGATCTCTGCCCCGATCAGCCATAAATCACGATCGTCCATCCAGATCGGTTAAATCATGATATTGCCCTCGGGCGGACGAAATAGCTATTCAGACCCTGCGTCGGCCGAAACTCGTGATTTTCCGTCAGGTCAACCGAAAATCCCAGTATTGACTAGGAACAGTTGCCAAAAACGATCTTCGCCCCTATCCGCCCAAAGTAACGATCAACTGTCTGGATCGGCAAAAATCCCGATATTGCCCCCGGACGAACGAAATCCTTATTCAGACCTTGCAACGGTCGAAACTCGGGTTTTTTGGTCTGGTCAACTGAAAATCCCAGTGTTGACCTGGTACTGCTGTAAAAAACAATTTCCGCCTCGACTGGCCAGAATCACGATCGATCGTCCGGATCTGTGAAATCTCGATGTTGCCCCCAGACGAACGAAATCGCTATTCAACCCTGCATCGGCCGAAACTCGTGATTTTTCATCTGGTCAACCGAAAATCACAGTACTGACCAGGTACAGTTGTCATATATGATCTCCGCCCCGATCTGCCAGAAATCACGATCGTCTATCCAGATCGGTTAAATCATGATATTGCCCTCGGGCGGACGAAATACCTATTCAGACCCTGCGTCGGCCGAAACTCGTGATTTTCCGTCAAGTCAACCGAAAATCACAGTATTGACCAGGTACAGTTGTCAAAAACGATCTCCGCCCCGATCCGCCCAAAGTAACGATCAACTGTCCAGATCGGCAAAAATCCCGATTTTGCCCTCGGATGAATGAAATCACTATTCAGATCCAGCACCGGCTGAAACTCGTGATTTTCCGTATGGTCAACCGAAAATCACAGTATTGACCTGGAGCTATTGTAAAAAACAATTTCCACCTCGACTGGACAGAAATCACGATCGATCGTCTGAATCGGTAGAACCTCGATATTGCCCCCGGACGAACGAAATCCTTATTCAGACCTTGCAACGGCCGAAACTCGGGATTTTTGGTCCGGTCAACCGAAAATCACAGTGTTGACCTGGTACTGCTGTCAAAAACAATTTCCGCCTCGACTGGCCAGAATCACGATCGATCGTCCGGATCTGTGAAATCTCGATATTGCCCATGGACGAACGAAACCGCTATTCAGACCCTGCAACGGCCGAAATTCGGGATTTTTTGTCTGGACAACCGAAAATCACAGTACTGACCAGGTGCAGTTGTCAAAAATGATCTCTGCCCCGATCAGCCATAAATCACGATCGTCCATCCAGATCGGTTAAATCATGATATTGCCCTCGGGCGGACGAAATAGCTATTCAGACCCTGCGTCGGCCGAAACTCGTGATTTTCCGTCAGGTCAACCGAAAATCCCAGTATTGACTAGGAACAGTTGCCAAAAACGATCTTCGCCCCTATCCGCCCAAAGTAACGATCAACTGTCTGGATCGGCAAAAATCCCGATATTGCCCCCGGACGAACGAAATCCTTATTCAGACCTTGCAACGGTCGAAACTCGGGTTTTTTGGTCTGGTCAACTGAAAATCCCAGTGTTGACCTGGTACTGCTGTAAAAAACAATTTCCGCCTCGACTGGCCAGAATCACGATCGATCGTCCGGATCTGTGAAATCTCGATGTTGCCCCCAGACGAACGAAATCGCTATTCAACCCTGCATCGGCCGAAACTCGTGATTTTTCATCTGGTCAACCGAAAATCACAGTACTGACCAGGTACAGTTGTCATATATGATCTCCGCCCCGATCTGCCAGAAATCACGATCGTCTATCCAGATCGGTTAAATCATGATATTGCCCTCGGGCGGACGAAATACCTATTCAGACCCTGCGTCGGCCGAAACTCGTGATTTTCCGTCAAGTCAACCGAAAATCACAGTATTGACCAGGTACAGTTGTCAAAAACGATCTCCGCCCCGATCCGCCCAAAGTAACGATCAACTGTCCAGATCGGCAAAAATCCCGATTTTGCCCTCGGATGAATGAAATCACTATTCAGATCCAGCACCGGCTGAAACTCGTGATTTTCCGTATGGTCAACCGAAAATCACAGTATTGACCTGGAGCTATTGTAAAAAACAATTTCCACCTCGACTGGACAGAAATCACGATCGATCGTCTGAATCGGTAGAACCTCGATATTGCCCCCGGACGAACGAAATCCTTATTCAGACCTTGCAACGGCCGAAACTCGGGATTTTTGGTCCGGTCAACCGAAAATCACAGTGTTGACCTGGTACTGCTGTCAAAAACAATTTCCGCCTCGACTGGCCAGAATCACGATCGATCGTCCGGATCTGTGAAATCTCGATATTGCCCATGGACGAACGAAACCGCTATTCAGACCCTGCAACGGCCGAAATTCGGGATTTTTTGTCTGGACAACCGAAAATCACAGTACTGACCAGGTGCAGTTGTCAAAAATGATCTCTGCCCCGATCAGCCATAAATCACGATCGTCCATCCAGATCGGTTAAATCATGATATTGCCCTCGGGCGGACGAAATAGCTATTCAGACCCTGCGTCGGCCGAAACTCGTGATTTTCCGTCAGGTCAACCGAAAATCCCAGTATTGACTAGGAACAGTTGCCAAAAACGATCTTCGCCCCTATCCGCCCAAAGTAACGATCAACTGTCTGGATCGGCAAAAATCCCGATATTGCCCCCGGACGAACGAAATCCTTATTCAGACCTTGCAACGGTCGAAACTCGGGTTTTTTGGTCTGGTCAACTGAAAATCCCAGTGTTGACCTGGTACTGCTGTAAAAAACAATTTCCGCCTCGACTGGCCAGAATCACGATCGATCGTCCGGATCTGTGAAATCTCGATGTTGCCCCCAGACGAACGAAATCGCTATTCAACCCTGCATCGGCCGAAACTCGTGATTTTTCATCTGGTCAACCGAAAATCACAGTACTGACCAGGTACAGTTGTCATATATGATCTCCGCCCCGATCTGCCAGAAATCACGATCGTCTATCCAGATCGGTTAAATCATGATATTGCCCTCGGGCGGACGAAATACCTATTCAGACCCTGCGTCGGCCGAAACTCGTGATTTTCCGTCAAGTCAACCGAAAATCACAGTATTGACCAGGTACAGTTGTCAAAAACGATCTCCGCCCCGATCCGCCCAAAGTAACGATCAACTGTCCAGATCGGCAAAAATCCCGATTTTGCCCTCGGATGAATGAAATCACTATTCAGATCCAGCACCGGCTGAAACTCGTGATTTTCCGTATGGTCAACCGAAAATCACAGTATTGACCTGGAGCTATTGTAAAAAACAATTTCCACCTCGACTGGACAGAAATCACGATCGATCGTCTGAATCGGTAGAACCTCGATATTGCCCCCGGACGAACGAAATCCTTATTCAGACCTTGCAACGGCCGAAACTCGGGATTTTTGGTCCGGTCAACCGAAAATCACAGTGTTGACCTGGTACTGCTGTCAAAAACAATTTCCGCCTCGACTGGCCAGAATCACGATCGATCGTCCGGATCTGTGAAATCTCGATATTGCCCATGGACGAACGAAACCGCTATTCAGACCCTGCAACGGCCGAAATTCGGGATTTTTTGTCTGGACAACCGAAAATCACAGTACTGACCAGGTGCAGTTGTCAAAAATGATCTCCGCCCCGATCAGCCATAAATCACGATCGTCCATCCAGATCGGTTAAATCATGATATTGCCCTCGGGCGGACGAAATAGCTATTCAGACCCTGCGTCGGCCGAAACTCGTGATTTTCCGTCAGGTCAACCGAAAATCCCAGTATTGACTAGGAACAGTTGCCAAAAACGATCTTCGCCCCTATCCGGCCAAAGTAACGATCAACTGTCTGGATCGGCAAAAATCCCGATATTGCCCCCGGACGAACGAAATCCTTATTCAGACCTTGCAACGGTCGAAACTCGGGTTTTTTGGTCTGGTCAACTGAAAATCCCAGTGTTGACCTGGTACTGCTGTAAAAAACAATTTCCGCCTCGACTGGCCAGAATCACGATCGATCGTCCGGATCTGTGAAATCTCGATGTTGCCCCCAGACGAACGAAATCGCTATTCAACCCTGCATCGGCCGAAACTCGTGATTTTTCATCTGGTCAACCGAAAATCACAGTACTGACCAGGTACAGTTGTCATATATGATCTCCGCCCCGATCTGCCAGAAATCACGATCGTCTATCCAGATCGGTTAAATCATGATATTGCCCTCGGGCGGACGAAATACCTATTCAGACCCTGCGTCGGCCGAAACTCGTGATTTTCCGTCAAGTCAACCGAAAATCACAGTATTGACCAGGTACAGTTGTCAAAAACGATCTCCGCCCCGATCCGCCCAAAGTAACGATCAACTGTCCAGATCGGCAAAAATCCCGATTTTGCCCTCGGATGAATGAAATCACTATTCAGATCCAGCACCGGCTGAAACTCGTGATTTTCCGTATGGTCAACCAAAAATCACAGTATTGACCTGGAGCTATTGTAAAAAACAATTTCCACCTCGACTGGACAGAAATCACGATCGATCGTCTGAATCGGTAGAACCTCGATATTGCCCCCGGACGAACGAAATCCTTATTCAGACCTTGCAACGGCCGAAACTCGGGATTTTTGGTCCGGTCAACCGAAAATCACAGTGTTGACCTGGTACTGCTGTCAAAAACAATTTCCGCCTCGACTGGCCAGAATCACGATCGATCGTCCGGATCTGTGAAATCTCGATATTGCCCATGGACGAACGAAACCGCTATTCAGACCCTGCAACGGCCGAAATTCGGGATTTTTTGTCTGGACAACCGAAAATCACAGTACTGACCAGGTGCAGTTGTCAAAAATGATCTCCGCCCCGATCAGCCATAAATCACGATCGTCCATCCAGATCAGTTAAATCATGATATTGCCCTCGGGCGGACGAAATAGCTATTCAGACCCTGCGTCGGCCGAAACTCGTGATTTTCCGTCAGGTCAACCGAAAATCCCAGTATTGACTAGGAACAGTTGCCAAAAACGATCTTCGCCCCTATCCGCCCAAAGTAACGATCAACTGTCTGGATCGGCAAAAATCCCGATATTGCCCCCGGACGAACGAAATCCTTATTCAGACCTTGCAACGGTCGAAACTCGGGTTTTTTGGTCTGGTCAACTGAAAATCCCAGTGTTGACCTGGTACTGCTGTAAAAAACAATTTCCGCCTCGACTGGCCAGAATCACGATCGATCGTCCGGATCTGTGAAATCTCGATGTTGCCCCCAGACGAACGAAATCGCTATTCAACCCTGCATCGGCCGAAACTCGTGATTTTTCATCTGGTCAACCGAAAATCACAGTACTGACCAGGTACAGTTGTCATATATGATCTCCGCCCCGATCTGCCAGAAATCACGATCGTCTATCCAGATCGGTTAAATCATGATATTGCCCTCGGGCGGACGAAATACCTATTCAGGCCCTGCGTCGGCCGAAACTCGTGATTTTCCGTCAAGTCAACCGAAAATCACAGTATTGACCAGGTACAGTTGTCAAAAACGATCTCCGCCCCGATCCGCCCAAAGTAACGATCAACTGTCCAGATCGGCAAAAATCCCGATTTTGCCCTCGGATGAATGAAATCACTATTCAGATCCAGCACCGGCTGAAACTCGTGATTTTCCGTATGGTCAACCGAAAATCACAGTATTGACCTGGAGCTATTGTAAAAAACAATTTCCACCTCGACTGGACAGAAATCACGATCGATCGTCTGAATCGGTAGAACCTCGATATTGCCCCCGGACGAACGAAATCCTTATTCAGACCTTGCAACGGCCGAAACTCGGGATTTTTGGTCCGGTCAACCGAAAATCACAGTGTTGACCTGGTACTGCTGTCAAAAACAATTTCCGCCTCGACTGGCCAGAATCACGATCGATCGTCCGGATCTGTGAAATCTCGATATTGCCCATGGACGAACGAAACCGCTATTCAGACCCTGCAACGGCCGAAATTCGGGATTTTTTGTCTGGACAACCGAAAATCACAGTACTGACCAGGTGCAGTTGTCAAAAATGATCTCCGCCCCGATCAGCCATAAATCACGATCGTCCATCCAGATCGGTTAAATCATGATATTGCCCTCGGGCGGACGAAATAGCTATTCAGACCCTGCGTCGGCCGAAACTCGTGATTTTCCGTCAGGTCAACCGAAAATCCCAGTATTGACTAGGAACAGTTGCCAAAAACGATCTTCGCCCCTATCCGGCCAAAGTAACGATCAACTGTCTGGATCGGCAAAAATCCCGATATTGCCCCCGGACGAACGAAATCCTTATTCAGACCTTGCAACGGTCGAAACTCGGGTTTTTTGGTCTGGTCAACTGAAAATCCCAGTGTTGACCTGGTACTGCTGTAAAAAACAATTTCCGCCTCGACTGGCCAGAATCACGATCGATCGTCCGGATCTGTGAAATCTCGATGTTGCCCCCAGACGAACGAAATCGCTATTCAACCCTGCATCGGCCGAAACTCGTGATTTTTCATCTGGTCAACCGAAAATCACAGTACTGACCAGGTACAGTTGTCATATATGATCTCCGCCCCGATCTGCCAGAAATCACGATCGTCTATCCAGATCGGTTAAATCATGATATTGCCCTCGGGCGGACGAAATACCTATTCAGACCCTGCGTCGGCCGAAACTCGTGATTTTCCGTCAAGTCAACCGAAAATCACAGTATTGACCAGGTACAGTTGTCAAAAACGATCTCCGCCCCGATCCGCCCAAAGTAACGATCAACTGTCCAGATCGGCAAAAATCCCGATTTTGCCCTCGGATGAATGAAATCACTATTCAGATCCAGCACCGGCTGAAACTCGTGATTTTCCGTATGGTCAACCAAAAATCACAGTATTGACCTGGAGCTATTGTAAAAAACAATTTCCACCTCGACTGGACAGAAATCACGATCGATCGTCTGAATCGGTAGAACCTCGATATTGCCCCCGGACGAACGAAATCCTTATTCAGACCTTGCAACGGCCGAAACTCGGGATTTTTGGTCCGGTCAACCGAAAATCACAGTGTTGACCTGGTACTGCTGTCAAAAACAATTTCCGCCTCGACTGGCCAGAATCACGATCGATCGTCCGGATCTGTGAAATCTCGATATTGCCCATGGACGAACGAAACCGCTATTCAGACCCTGCAACGGCCGAAATTCGGGATTTTTTGTCTGGACAACCGAAAATCACAGTACTGACCAGGTGCAGTTGTCAAAAATGATCTCCGCCCCGATCAGCCATAAATCACGATCGTCCATCCAGATCAGTTAAATCATGATATTGCCCTCGGGCGGACGAAATAGCTATTCAGACCCTGCGTCGGCCGAAACTCGTGATTTTCCGTCAGGTCAACCGAAAATCCCAGTATTGACTAGGAACAGTTGCCAAAAACGATCTTCGCCCCTATCCGCCCAAAGTAACGATCAACTGTCTGGATCGGCAAAAATCCCGATATTGCCCCCGGACGAACGAAATCCTTATTCAGACCTTGCAACGGTCGAAACTCGGGTTTTTTGGTCTGGTCAACTGAAAATCCCAGTGTTGACCTGGTACTGCTGTAAAAAACAATTTCCGCCTCGACTGGCCAGAATCACGATCGATCGTCCGGATCTGTGAAATCTCGATGTTGCCCCCAGACGAACGAAATCGCTATTCAACCCTGCATCGGCCGAAACTCGTGATTTTTCATCTGGTCAACCGAAAATCACAGTACTGACCAGGTACAGTTGTCATATATGATCTCCGCCCCGATCTGCCAGAAATCACGATCGTCTATCCAGATCGGTTAAATCATGATATTGCCCTCGGGCGGACGAAATACCTATTCAGACCCTGCGTCGGCCGAAACTCGTGATTTTCCGTCAAGTCAACCGAAAATCACAGTATTGACCAGGTACAGTTGTCAAAAACGATCTCCGCCCCGATCCGCCCAAAGTAACGATCAACTGTCCAGATCGGCAAAAATCCCGATTTTGCCCTCGGATGAATGAAATCACTATTCAGATCCAGCACCGGCTGAAACTCGTGATTTTCCGTATGGTCAACCGAAAATCACAGTATTGACCTGGAGCTATTGTAAAAAACAATTTCCACCTCGACTGGACAGAAATCACGATCGATCGTCTGAATCGGTAGAACCTCGATATTGCCCCCGGACGAACGAAATCCTTATTCAGACCTTGCAACGGCCGAAACTCGGGATTTTTGGTCCGGTCAACCGAAAATCACAGTGTTGACCTGGTACTGCTGTCAAAAACAATTTCCGCCTCGACTGGCCAGAATCACGATCGATCGTCCGGATCTGTGAAATCTCGATATTGCCCATGGACGAACGAAACCGCTATTCAGACCCTGCAACGGCCGAAATTCGGGATTTTTTGTCTGGACAACCGAAAATCACAGTACTGACCAGGTGCAGTTGTCAAAAATGATCTCCGCCCCGATCAGCCATAAATCACGATCGTCCATCCAGATCAGTTAAATCATGATATTGCCCTCGGGCGGACGAAATAGCTATTCAGACCCTGCGTCGGCCGAAACTCGTGATTTTCCGTCAGGTCAACCGAAAATCCCAGTATTGACTAGGAACAGTTGCCAAAAACGATCTTCGCCCCTATCCGCCCAAAGTAACGATCAACTGTCTGGATCGGCAAAAATCCCGATATTGCCCCCGGACGAACGAAATCCTTATTCAGACCTTGCAACGGTCGAAACTCGGGTTTTTTGGTCTGGTCAACTGAAAATCCCAGTGTTGACCTGGTACTGCTGTAAAAAACAATTTCCGCCTCGACTGGCCAGAATCACGATCGATCGTCCGGATCTGTGAAATCTCGATGTTGCCCCCAGACGAACGAAATCGCTATTCAACCCTGCATCGGCCGAAACTCGTGATTTTTCATCTGGTCAACCGAAAATCACAGTACTGACCAGGTACAGTTGTCATATATGATCTCCGCCCCGATCTGCCAGAAATCACGATCGTCTATCCAGATCGGTTAAATCATGATATTGCCCTCGGGCGGACGAAATACCTATTCAGACCCTGCGTCGGCCGAAACTCGTGATTTTCCGTCAAGTCAACCGAAAATCACAGTATTGACCAGGTACAGTTGTCAAAAACGATCTCCGCCCCGATCCGCCCAAAGTAACGATCAACTGTCCAGATCGGCAAAAATCCCGATTTTGCCCTCGGATGAATGAAATCACTATTCAGATCCAGCACCGGCTGAAACTCGTGATTTTCCGTATGGTCAACCAAAAATCACAGTATTGACCTGGAGCTATTGTAAAAAACAATTTCCACCTCGACTGGACAGAAATCACGATCGATCGTCTGAATCGGTAGAACCTCGATATTGCCCCCGGACGAACGAAATCCTTATTCAGACCTTGCAACGGCCGAAACTCGGGATTTTTGGTCCGGTCAACCGAAAATCACAGTGTTGACCTGGTACTGCTGTCAAAAACAATTTCCGCCTCGACTGGCCAGAATCACGATCGATCGTCCGGATCTGTGAAATCTCGATATTGCCCATGGACGAACGAAACCGCTATTCAGACCCTGCAACGGCCGAAATTCGGGATTTTTTGTCTGGACAACCGAAAATCACAGTACTGACCAGGTGCAGTTGTCAAAAATGATCTCCGCCCCGATCAGGCATAAATCACGATCGTCCATCCAGATCAGTTAAATCATGATATTGCCCTCGGGCGGACGAAATAGCTATTCAGACCCTGCGTCGGCCGAAACTCGTGATTTTCCGTCAGGTCAACCGAAAATCCCAGTATTGACTAGGAACAGTTGCCAAAAACGATCTTCGCCCCTATCCGCCCAAAGTAACGATCAACTGTCTGGATCGGCAAAAATCCCGATATTGCCCCCGGACGAACGAAATCCTTATTCAGACCTTGCAACGGTCGAAACTCGGGTTTTTTGGTCTGGTCAACTGAAAATCCCAGTGTTGACCTGGTACTGCTGTAAAAAACAATTTCCGCCTCGACTGGCCAGAATCACGATCGATCGTCCGGATCTGTGAAATCTCGATGTTGCCCCCAGACGAACGAAATCGCTATTCAACCCTGCATCGGCCGAAACTCGTGATTTTTCATCTGGTCAACCGAAAATCACAGTACTGACCAGGTACAGTTGTCATATATGATCTCCGCCCCGATCTGCCAGAAATCACGATCGTCTATCCAGATCGGTTAAATCATGATATTGCCCTCGGGCGGACGAAATACCTATTCAGACCCTGCGTCGGCCGAAACTCGTGATTTTCCGTCAAGTCAACCGAAAATCACAGTATTGACCAGGTACAGTTGTCAAAAACGATCTCCGCCCCGATCCGCCCAAAGTAACGATCAACTGTCCAGATCGGCAAAAATCCCGATTTTGCCCTCGGATTAATGAAATCACTATTCAGATCCAGCACCGGCTGAAACTCGTGATTTTCCGTATGGTCAACCAAAAATCACAGTATTGACCTGGAGCTATTGTAAAAAACAATTTCCACCTCGACTGGACAGAAATCACGATCGATCGTCTGAATCGGTAGAACCTCGATATTGCCCCCGGACGAACGAAATCCTTATTCAGACCTTGCAACGGCCGAAACTCGGGATTTTTGGTCCGGTCAACCGAAAATCACAGTGTTGACCTGGTACTGCTGTCAAAAACAATTTCCGCCTCGACTGGCCAGAATCACGATCGATCGTCCGGATCTGTGAAATCTCGATATTGCCCATGGACGAACGAAACCGCTATTCAGACCCTGCAACGGCCGAAATTCGGGATTTTTTGTCTGGACAACCGAAAATCACAGTACTGACCAGGTGCAGTTGTCAAAAATGATCTCCGCCCCGATCAGCCATAAATCACGATCGTCCATCCAGATCAGTTAAATCATGATATTGCCCTCGGGCGGACGAAATAGCTATTCAGACCCTGCGTCGGCCGAAACTCGTGATTTTCCGTCAGGTCAACCGAAAATCCCAGTATTGACTAGGAACAGTTGCCAAAAACGATCTTCGCCCCTATCCGCCCAAAGTAACGATCAACTGTCTGGATCGGCAAAAATCCCGATATTGCCCCCGGACGAACGAAATCCTTATTCAGACCTTGCAACGGTCGAAACTCGGGTTTTTTGGTCTGGTCAACTGAAAATCCCAGTGTTGACCTGGTACTGCTGTAAAAAACAATTTCCGCCTCGACTGGCCAGAATCACGATCGATCGTCCGGATCTGTGAAATCTCGATGTTGCCCCCAGACGAACGAAATCGCTATTCAACCCTGCATCGGCCGAAACTCGTGATTTTTCATCTGGTCAACCGAAAATCACAGTACTGACCAGGTACAGTTGTCATATATGATCTCCGCCCCGATCTGCCAGAAATCACGATCGTCTATCCAGATCGGTTAAATCATGATATTGCCCTCGGGCGGACGAAATACCTATTCAGACCCTGCGTCGGCCGAAACTCGTGATTTTCCGTCAAGTCAACCGAAAATCACAGTATTGACCAGGTACAGTTGTCAAAAACGATCTCCGCCCCGATCTGCCCAAAGTAACGATCAACTGTCCAGATCGGCAAAAATCCCGATTTTGCCCTCGGATGAATGAAATCACTATTCAGATCCAGCACCGGCTGAAACTCGTGATTTTCCGTATGGTCAACCGAAAATCACAGTATTGACCTGGAGCTATTGTAAAAAACAATTTCCACCTCGACTGGACAGAAATCACGATCGATCGTCTGAATCGGTAGAACCTCGATATTGCCCCCGGACGAACGAAATCCTTATTCAGACCTTGCAACGGCCGAAACTCGGGATTTTTGGTCCGATCAACCGAAAATCACAGTGTTGACCTGGTACTGCTGTCAAAAACAATTTCCGCCTCGACTGGCCAGAATCACGATCGATCGTCCGGATCTGTGAAATCTCGATATTGCCCATGGACGAACGAAACCGCAATTCAGACCCTGCAACGGCCGAAATTCGGGATTTTTTGTCTGGACAACCGAAAATCACAGTACTGACCAGGTGCAGTTGTCAAAAATGATCTCCGCCCCGATCAGCCATAAATCACGATCGTCCATCCAGATCGGTTAAATCATGATATTGCCCTCGGGCGGACGAAATAGCTATTCAGACCCTGCGTCGGCCGAAACTCGTGATTTTCCGTCAGGTCAACCGAAAATCCCAGTATTGACTAGGAACAGTTGCCAAAAACGATCTTCGCCCCTATCCGCCCAAAGTAACGATCAACTGTCTGGATCGGCAAAAATCCCGATATTGCCCCCGGACGAACGAAATCCTTATTCAGACCTTGCAACGGTCGAAACTCGGGTTTTTTGGTCTGGTCAACTGAAAATCCCAGTGTTGACCTGGTACTGCTGTAAAAAACAATTTCCGCCTCGACTGGCCAGAATCACGATCGATCGTCCG
This sequence comes from Delonix regia, assembly GCA_037074485.1. Taxonomy (NCBI): domain Eukaryota; kingdom Viridiplantae; phylum Streptophyta; class Magnoliopsida; order Fabales; family Fabaceae; genus Delonix; species Delonix regia. The sequence continues at coordinate 45,627,028 of CM073450.1, read as the reverse complement.
GATCTGTGAAATCTCGATGTTGCCCCCAGACGAACGAAATCGCTATTCAACCCTGCATCGGCCGAAACTCGTGATTTTTCATCTGGTCAACCGAAAATCACAGTACTGACCAGGTACAGTTGTCATATATGATCTCCGCCCCGATCTGCCAGAAATCACGATCGTCTATCCAGATCGGTTAAATCATGATATTGCCCTCGGGCGGACGAAATACCTATTCAGACCCTGCGTCGGCCGAAACTCGTGATTTTCCGTCAAGTCAACCGAAAATCACAGTATTGACCAGGTACAGTTGTCAAAAACGATCTCCGCCCCGATCCGCCCAAAGTAACGATCAACTGTCCAGATCGGCAAAAATCCCGATTTTGCCCTCGGATGAATGAAATCACTATTCAGATCCAGCACCGGCTGAAACTCGTGATTTTCCGTATGGTCAACCGAAAATCACAGTATTGACCTGGAGCTATTGTAAAAAACAATTTCCACCTCGACTGGACAGAAATCACGATCGATCGTCTGAATCGGTAGAACCACGATATTGCCCCCGGACGAACGAAATCCTTATTCAGACCTTGCAACGGCCGAAACTCGGGATTTTTGGTCCGGTCAACCGAAAATCACAGTGTTGACCTGGTACTGCTGTCAAAAACAATTTCCGCCTCGACTGGCCAGAATCACGATCGATCGTCCGGATCTGTGAAATCTCGATATTGCCCATGGACGAACGAAACCGCAATTCAGACCCTGCAACGGCCGAAATTCGGGATTTTTTGTCTGGACAACCGAAAATCACAGTACTGACCAGGTGCAGTTGTCAAAAATGATCTCCGCCCCGATCAGCCATAAATCACGATCGTCCATCCAGATCGGTTAAATCATGATATTGCCCTCGGGCGGACGAAATAGCTATTCAGACCCTGCGTCGGCCGAAACTCGTGATTTTCCGTCAGGTCAACCGAAAATCCCAGTATTGACTAGGAACAGTTGCCAAAAACGATCTTCGCCCCTATCCGCCCAAAGTAACGATCAACTGTCTGGATCGGCAAAAATCCCGATATTGCCCCCGGACGAACGAAATCCTTATTCAGACCTTGCAACGGTCGAAACTCGGGTTTTTTGGTCTGGTCAACTGAAAATCCCAGTGTTGACCTGGTACTGCTGTAAAAAACAATTTCCGCCTCGACTGGCCAGAATCACGATCGATCGTCCGGATCTGTGAAATCTCGATGTTGCCCCCAGACGAACGAAATCGCTATTCAACCCTGCATCGGCCGAAACTCGTGATTTTTCATCTGGTCAACCGAAAATCACAGTACTGACCAGGTACAGTTGTCATATATGATCTCCGCCCCGATCTGCCAGAAATCACGATCGTCTATCCAGATCGGTTAAATCATGATATTGCCCTCGGGCGGACGAAATACCTATTCAGACCCTGCGTCGGCCGAAACTCGTGATTTTCCGTCAAGTCAACCGAAAATCACAGTATTGACCAGGTACAGTTGTCAAAAACGATCTCCGCCCCGATCCGCCCAAAGTAACGATCAACTGTCCAGATCGGCAAAAATCCCGATTTTGCCCTCGGATGAATGAAATCACTATTCAGATCCAGCACCGGCTGAAACTCGTGATTTTCCGTATGGTCAACCGAAAATCACAGTATTGACCTGGAGCTATTGTAAAAAACAATTTCCACCTCGACTGGACAGAAATCACGATCGATCGTCTGAATCGGTAGAACCACGATATTGCCCCCGGACGAACGAAATCCTTATTCAGACCTTGCAACGGCCGAAACTCGGGATTTTTGGTCCGGTCAACCGAAAATCACAGTGTTGACCTGGTACTGCTGTCAAAAACAATTTCCGCCTCGACTGGCCAGAATCACGATCGATCGTCCGGATCTGTGAAATCTCGATATTGCCCATGGACGAACGAAACCGCTATTCAGACCCTGCAACGGCCGAAATTCGGGATTTTTTGTCTGGACAACCGAAAATCACAGTACTGACCAGGTGCAGTTGTCAAAAATGATCTCCGCCCCGATCAGCCATAAATCACGATCGTCCATCCAGATCAGTTAAATCATGATATTGCCCTCGGGCGGACGAAATAGCTATTCAGACCCTGCGTCGGCCGAAACTCGTGATTTTCCGTCAGGTCAACCGAAAATCCCAGTATTGACTAGGAACAGTTGCCAAAAACGATCTTCGCCCCTATCCGCCCAAAGTAACGATCAACTGTCTGGATCGGCAAAAATCCCGATATTGCCCCCGGACGAACGAAATCCTTATTCAGACCTTGCAACGGTCGAAACTCGGGTTTTTTGGTCTGGTCAACTGAAAATCCCAGTGTTGACCTGGTACTGCTGTAAAAAACAATTTCCGCCTCGACTGGCCAGAATCACGATCGATTGTCCGGATCTGTGAAGTCTCGATGTTGCCCCCAGACGAACGAAATCGCTATTCAACCCTGCATCGGCCGAAACTCGTGATTTTTCATCTGGTCAACCGAAAATCACAGTACTGACCAGGTACAGTTGTCATATATGATCTCCGCCCCGATCTGCCAGAAATCACGATCGTCTATCCAGATCGGTTAAATCATGATATTGCCCTCGGGCGGACGAAATACCTATTCAGACCCTGCGTCGGCCGAAACTCGTGATTTTCCGTCAAGTCAACCGAAAATCACAGTATTGACCAGGTACAGTTGTCAAAAACGATCTCCGCCCCGATCCGCCCAAAGTAACGATCAACTGTCCAGATCGGCAAAAATCCCGATTTTGCCCTCGGATGAATGAAATCACTATTCAGATCCAGCACCGGCTGAAACTCGAGATTTTCCGTATGGTCAACCGAAAATCACAGTATTGACCTGGAGCTATTGTAAAAAACAATTTCCACCTCGACTGGACAGAAATCACGATCGATCGTCTGAATCGGTAGAACCTCGATATTGCCCCCGGACGAACGAAATCCTTATTCAGACCTTGCAACGGCCGAAACTCGGGATTTTTGGTCCGGTCAACCGAAAATCACAGTGTTGACCTGGTACTGCTGTCAAAAACAATTTCCGCCTCGACTGGCCAGAATCACGATCGATCGTCCGGATCTGTGAAATCTCGATATTGCCCATGGACGAACGAAACCGCTATTCAGACCCTGCAACGGCCGAAATTCGGGATTTTTTGTCTGGACAACCGAAAATCACAGTACTGACCAGGTGCAGTTGTCAAAAATGATCTCCGCCCCGATCAGCCATAAATCACGATCGTCCATCCAGATCAGTTAAATCATGATATTGCCCTCGGGCGGACGAAATAGCTATTCAGACCCTGCGTCGGCCGAAACTCGTGATTTTCCGTCAGGTCAACCGAAAATCCCAGTATTGACTAGGAACAGTTGCCAAAAACGATCTTCGCCCCTATCCGCCCAAAGTAACGATCAACTGTCTGGATCGGCAAAAATCCCGATATTGCCCCCGGACGAACGAAATCCTTATTCAGACCTTGCAACGGTCGAAACTCGGGTTTTTTGGTCTGGTCAACTGAAAATCCCAGTGTTGACCTGGTACTGCTGTAAAAAACAATTTCCGCCTCGACTGGCCAGAATCACGATCGATCGTCCGGATCTGTGAAGTCTCGATGTTGCCCCCAGACGAACGAAATCGCTATTCAACCCTGCATCGGCCGAAACTCGTGATTTTTCATCTGGTCAACCGAAAATCACAGTACTGACCAGGTACAGTTGTCATATATGATCTCCGCCCCGATCTGCCAGAAATCACGATCGTCTATCCAGATCGGTTAAATCATGATATTGCCCTCGGGCGGACGAAATACCTATTCAGACCCTGCGTCGGCCGAAACTCGTGATTTTCCGTCAAGTCAACCGAAAATCACAGTATTGACCAGGTACAGTTGTCAAAAACGATCTCCGCCCCGATCCGCCCAAAGTAACGATCAACTGTCCAGATCGGCAAAAATCCCGATTTTGCCCTCGGATGAATGAAATCACTATTCAGATCCAGCACCGGCTGAAACTCGTGATTTTCCGTATGGTCAACCGAAAATCACAGTATTGACCTGGAGCTATTGTAAAAAACAATTTCCACCTCGATTGGACAGAAATCACGATCGATCGTCTGAATCGGTAGAACCTCGATATTGCCCCCGGACGAACGAAATCCTTATTCAGACCTTGCAACGGCCGAAACTCGGGATTTTTGGTCCGGTCAACCGAAAATCACAGTGTTGACCTGGTACTGCTGTCAAAAACAATTTCCGCCTCGACTGGCCAGAATCACGATCGATCGTCCGGATCTGTGAAATCTCGATATTGCCCATGGACGAACGAAACCGCTATTCAGACCCTGCAACGGCCGAAATTCGGGATTTTTTGTCTGGACAACCGAAAATCACAGTACTGACCAGGTGCAGTTGTCAAAAATGATCTCCGCCCCGATCAGCCATAAATCACGATCGTCCATCCAGATCGGTTAAATCATGATATTGCCCTCGGGCGGACGAAATAGCTATTCAGACCCTACGTCGGCCGAAACTCGTGATTTTCCGTCAGGTCAACCGAAAATCCCAGTATTGACTAGGAACAGTTGCCAAAAACGATCTTCGCCCCTATCCGCCCAAAGTAACGATCAACTGTCTGGATCGGCAAAAATCCCGATATTGCCCCCGGACGAACGAAATCCTTATTCAGACCTTGCAACGGTCGAAACTCGGGTTTTTTGGTCTGGTCAACTGAAAATCCCAGTGTTGACCTGGTACTGCTGTAAAAAACAATTTCCGCCTCGACTGGCCAGAATCACGATCGATCGTCCGGATCTGTGAAGTCTCGATGTTGCCCCCAGACGAACGAAATCGCTATTCAACCCTGCATCGGCCGAAACTCGTGATTTTTCATCTGGTCAACCGAAAATCACAGTACTGACCAGGTACAGTTGTCATATATGATCTCCGCCCCGATCTGCCAGAAATCACGATCGTCTATCCAGATCGGTTAAATCATGATATTGCCCTCGGGCGGACGAAATACCTATTCAGACCCTGCGTCGGCCGAAACTCGTGATTTTCCGTCAAGTCAACCGAAAATCACAGTATTGACCAGGTACAGTTGTCAAAAACGATGTCCGCCCCGATCCGCCCAAAGTAACGATCAACTGTCCAGATCGGCAAAAATCCCGATTTTGCCCTCGGATGAATGAAATCACTATTCAGATCCAGCACCGGCTGAAACTCGTGATTTTCCGTATGGTCAACCGAAAATCACAGTATTGACCTGGAGCTATTGTAAAAAACAATTTCCACCTCGATTGGACAGAAATCACGATCGATCGTCTGAATCGGTAGAACCTCGATATTGCCCCCGGACGAACGAAATCCTTATTCAGACCTTGCAACGGCCGAAACTCGGGATTTTTGGTCCGGTCAACCGAAAATCACAGTGTTGACCTGGTACTGCTGTCAAAAACAATTTCCGCCTCGACTGGCCAGAATCACGATCGATCGTCCGGATCTGTGAAATCTCGATATTGCCCATGGACGAACGAAACCGCTATTCAGACCCTGCAACGGCCGAAATTCGGGATTTTTTGTCTGGACAACCGAAAATCACAGTACTGACCAGGTGCAGTTGTCAAAAATGATCTCCGCCCCGATCAGCCATAAATCACGGTCGTCCATCCAGATCGGTTAAATCATGATATTGCCCTCGGGCGGACGAAATAGCTATTCAGACCCTGCGTCGGCCGAAACTCGTGATTTTCCGTCAGGTCAACCGAAAATCCCAGTATTGACTAGGAACAGTTGCCAAAAACGATCTTCGCCCCTATCCGCCCAAAGTAACGATCAACTGTCTGGATCGGCAAAAATCCCGATATTGCCCCCGGACGAACGAAATCCTTATTCAGACCTTGCAACGGTCGAAACTCGGGTTTTTTGGTCTGGTCAACTGAAAATCCCAGTGTTGACCTGGTACTGCTGTAAAAAACAATTTCCGCCTCGACTGGCCAGAATCACGATCGATCGTCCGGATCTGTGAAGTCTCGATGTTGCCCCCAGACGAACGAAATCGCTATTCAACCCTGCATCGGCCGAAACTCGTGATTTTTCATCTGGTCAACCGAAAATCACAGTACTGACCAGGTACAGTTGTCATATATGATCTCCGCCCCGATCTGCCAGAAATCACGATCGTCTATCCAGATCGGTTAAATCATGATATTGCCCTCGGGCGGACGAAATACCTATTCAGACCCTGCGTCGGCCGAAACTCGTGATTTTCCGTCAAGTCAACCGAAAATCACAGTATTGACCAGGTACAGTTGTCAAAAACGATGTCCGCCCCGATCCGCCCAAAGTAACGATCAACTGTCCAGATCGGCAAAAATCCCGATTTTGCCCTCGGATGAATGAAATCACTATTCAGATCCAGCACCGGCTGAAACTCGTGATTTTCCGTATGGTCAACCGAAAATCACAGTATTGACCTGGAGCTATTGTAAAAAACAATTTCCACCTCGATTGGACAGAAATCACGATCGATCGTCTGAATCGGTAGAACCTCGATATTGCCCCCGGACGAACGAAATCCTTATTCAGACCTTGCAACGGCCGAAACTCGGGATTTTTGGTCCGGTCAACCGAAAATCACAGTGTTGACCTGGTACTGCTGTCAAAAACAATTTCCGCCTCGACTGGCCAGAATCACGATCGATCGTCCGGATCTGTGAAATCTCGATATTGCCCATGGACGAACGAAACCGCTATTCAGACCCTGCAACGGCCGAAATTCGGGATTTTTTGTCTGGACAACCGAAAATCACAGTACTGACCAGGTGCAGTTGTCAAAAATGATCTCCGCCCCGATCAGCCATAAATCACGGTCGTCCATCCAGATCGGTTAAATCATGATATTGCCCTCGGGCGGACGAAATAGCTATTCAGACCCTGCGTCGGCCGAAACTCGTGATTTTCCGTCAGGTCAACCGAAAATCCCAGTATTGACTAGGAACAGTTGCCAAAAACGATCTTCGCCCCTATCCGCCCAAAGTAACGATCAACTGTCTGGATCGGCAAAAATCCCGATATTGCCCCCGGACGAACGAAATCCTTATTCAGACCTTGCAACGGTCGAAACTCGGGTTTTTTGGTCTGGTCAACTGAAAATCCCAGTGTTGACCTGGTACTGCTGTAAAAAACAATTTCCGCCTCGACTGGCCAGAATCACGATCGATCGTCCGGATCTGTGAAATCTCGATGTTGCCCCCAGACGAACGAAATCGCTATTCAACCCTGCATCGGCCGAAACTCGTGATTTTTCATCTGGTCAACCGAAAATCACAGTACTGACCAGGTACAGTTGTCATATATGATCTCCGCCCCGATCTGCCAGAAATCACGATCGTCTATCCAGATCGGTTAAATCATGATATTGCCCTCGGGCGGACGAAATACCTATTCAGACCCTGCGTCGGCCGAAACTCGTGATTTTCCGTCAAGTCAACCGAAAATCACAGTATTGACCAGGTACAGTTGTCAAAAACGATCTCCGCCCCGATCCGCCCAAAGTAACGATCAACTGTCCAGATCGGCAAAAATCCCGATTTTGCCCTCGGATGAATGAAATCACTATTCAGATCCAGCACCGGCTGAAACTCGTGATTTTCCGTATGGTCAACCGAAAATCACAGTATTGACCTGGAGCTATTGTAAAAAACAATTTCCACCTCGACTGGACAGAAATCACGATCGATCGTCTGAATCGGTAGAACCTCGATATTGCCCTCGGACGAACGAAATCCTTATTCAGACCTTGCAACGGCCGAAACTCGGGATTTTTGGTCCGGTCAACCGAAAATCACAGTGTTGACCTGGTACTGCTGTCAAAAACAATTTCCGCCTCGACTGGCCAGAATCACGATCGATCGTCCGGATCTGTGAAATCTCGATATTGCCCATGGACGAACGAAACCGCTATTCAGACCCTGCAACGGCCGAAATTCGGGATTTTTTGTCTGGACAACCGAAAATCACAGTACTGACCAGGTGCAGTTGTCAAAAATGATCTCCGCCCCGATCAGCCATAAATCACGATCGTCCATCCAGATCGGTTAAATCATGATATTGCCCTCGGGCGGACGAAATAGCTATTCAGACCCTGCGTCGGCCGAAACTCGTGATTTTCCGTCAGGTCAACCGAAAATCCCAGTATTGACTAGGAACAGTTGCCAAAAACGATCTTCGCCCCTATCCGCCCAAAGTAACGATCAACTGTCTGGATCGGCAAAAATCCCGATATTGCCCCCGGACGAACGAAATCCTTATTCAGACCTTGCAACGGTCGAAACTCGGGTTTTTTGGTCTGGTCAACTGAAAATCCCAGTGTTGACCTGGTACTGCTGTAAAAAACAATTTCCGCCTCGACTGGCCAGAATCACGATCGATCGTCCGGATCTGTGAAATCTCGATGTTGCCCCCAGACGAACGAAATCGCTATTCAACCCTGCATCGGCCGAAACTCGTGATTTTTCATCTGGTCAACCGAAAATCACAGTACTGACCAGGTACAGTTGTCATATATGATCTCCGCCCCGATCTGCCAGAAATCACGATCGTCTATCCAGATCGGTTAAATCATGATATTGCCCTCGGGCGGACGAAATACCTATTCAGACCCTGCGTCGGCCGAAACTCGTGATTTTCCGTCAAGTCAACCGAAAATCACAGTATTGACCAGGTACAGTTGTCAAAAACGATCTCCGCCCCGATCCGCCCAAAGTAACGATCAACTGTCCAGATCGGCAAAAATCCCGATTTTGCCCTCGGATGAATGAAATCACTATTCAGATCCAGCACCGGCTGAAACTCGTGATTTTCCGTATGGTCAACCGAAAATCACAGTATTGACCTGGAGCTATTGTAAAAAACAATTTCCACCTCGACTGGACAGAAATCACGATCGATCGTCTGAATCGGTAGAACCTCGATATTGCCCTCGGACGAACGAAATCCTTATTCAGACCTTGCAACGGCCGAAACTCGGGATTTTTGGTCCGGTCAACCGAAAATCACAGTGTTGACCTGGTACTGCTGTCAAAAACAATTTCCGCCTCGACTGGCCAGAATCACGATCGATCGTCCGGATCTGTGAAATCTCGATATTGCCCATGGACGAACGAAACCGCTATTCAGACCCTGCAACGGCCGAAATTCGGGATTTTTTGTCTGGACAACCGAAAATCACAGTACTGACCAGGTGCAGTTGTCAAAAATGATCTCCGCCCCGATCAGCCATAAATCACGATCGTCCATCCAGATCGGTTAAATCATGATATTGCCCTCGGGCGGACGAAATAGCTATTCAGACCCTGCGTCGGCCGAAACTCGTGATTTTCCGTCAGGTCAACCGAAAATCCCAGTATTGACTAGGAACAGTTGCCAAAAACGATCTTCGCCCCTATCCGCCCAAAGTAACGATCAACTGTCTGGATCGGCAAAAATCCCGATATTGCCCCCGGACGAACGAAATCCTTATTCAGACCTTGCAACGGTCGAAACTCGGGTTTTTTGGTCTGGTCAACTGAAAATCCCAGTGTTGACCTGGTACTGCTGTAAAAAACAATTTCCGCCTCGACTGACCAGAATCACGATCGATCGTCCGGATCTGTGAAATCTCGATGTTGCCCCCAGACGAACGAAATCGCTATTCAACCCTGCATCGGCCGAAACTCGTGATTTTTCATCTGGTCAACCGAAAATCACAGTACTGACCAGGTACAGTTGTCATATATGATCTCCGCCCCGATCTGCCAGAAATCACGATCGTCTATCCAGATCGGTTAAATCATGATATTGCCCTCGGGCGGACGAAATACCTATTCAGACCCTGCGTCGGCCGAAACTCGTGATTTTCCGTCAAGTCAACCGAAAATCACAGTATTGACCAGGTACAGTTGTCAAAAACGATCTCCGCCCCGATCCGCCCAAAGTAACGATCAACTGTCCAGATCGGCAAAAATCCCGATTTTGCCCTCGGATGAATGAAATCACTATTCAGATCCAGCACCGGCTGAAACTCGTGATTTTCCGTATGGTCAACCGAAAATCACAGTATTGACCTGGAGCTATTGTAAAAAACAATTTCCACCTCGACTGGACAGAAATCACGATCGATCGTCTGAATCGGTAGAACCTCGATATTGCCCCCGGACGAACGAAATCCTTATTCAGACCTTGCAACGGCCGAAACTCGGGATTTTTGGTCCGGTCAACCGAAAATCACAGTGTTGACCTGGTACTGCTGTCAAAAACAATTTCCGCCTCGACTGGCCAGAATCACGATCGATCGTCCGGATCTGTGAAATCTCGATATTGCCCATGGACGAACGAAACCGCTATTCAGACCCTGCAACGGCCGAAATTCGGGATTTTTTGTCTGGACAACCGAAAATCACAGTACTGACCAGGTGCAGTTGTCAAAAATGATCTCCGCCCCGATCAGCCATAAATCACGATCGTCCATCCAGATCGGTTAAATCATGATATTGCCCTCGGGCGGACGAAATAGCTATTCAGACCCTGCGTCGGCCGAAACTCGTGATTTTCCGTCAGGTCAACCGAAAATCCCAGTATTGACTAGGAACAGTTGCCAAAAACGATCTTCGCCCCTATCCGCCCAAAGTAACGATCAACTGTCTGGATCGGCAAAAATCCCGATATTGCCCCCGGACGAACGAAATCCTTATTCAGACCTTGCAACGGTCGAAACTCGGGTTTTTTGGTCTGGTCAACTGAAAATCCCAGTGTTGACCTGGTACTGCTGTAAAAAACAATTTCCGCCTCGACTGACCAGAATCACGATCGATCGTCCGGATCTGTGAAATCTCGATGTTGCCCCCAGACGAACGAAATCGCTATTCAACCCTGCATCGGCCGAAACTCGTGATTTTTCATCTGGTCAACCGAAAATCACAGTACTGACCAGGTACAGTTGTCATATATGATCTCCGCCCCGATCTGCCAGAAATCACGATCGTCTATCCAGATCGGTTAAATCATGATATTGCCCTCGGGCGGACGAAATACCTATTCAGACCCTGCGTCGGCCGAAACTCGTGATTTTCCGTCAAGTCAACCGAAAATCACAGTATTGACCAGGTACAGTTGTCAAAAACGATCTCCGCCCCGATCCGCCCAAAGTAACGATCAACTGTCCAGATCGGCAAAAATCCCGATTTTGCCCTCGGATGAATGAAATCACTATTCAGATCCAGCACCGGCTGAAACTCGTGATTTTCCGTATGGTCAACCGAAAATCACAGTATTGACCTGGAGCTATTGTAAAAAACAATTTCCACCTCGACTGGACAGAAATCACGATCGATCGTCTGAATCGGTAGAACCTCGATATTGCCCCCGGACGAACGAAATCCTTATTCAGACCTTGCAACGGCCGAAACTCGGGATTTTTGGTCCGGTCAACCGAAAATCACAGTGTTGACCTGGTACTGCTGTCAAAAACAATTTCCGCCTCGACTGGCCAGAATCACGATCGATCGTCCGGATCTGTGAAATCTCGATATTGCCCATGGACGAACGAAACCGCTATTCAGACCCTGCAACGGCCGAAATTCGGGATTTTTTGTCTGGACAACCGAAAATCACAGTACTGACCAGGTGCAGTTGTCAAAAATGATCTCCGCCCCGATCAGCCATAAATCACGATCGTCCATCCAGATCGGTTAAATCATGATATTGCCCTCGGGCGGACGAAATAGCTATTCAGACCCTGCGTCGGTCGAAACTCGTGATTTTCCGTCAGGTCAACCGAAAATCCCAGTATTGACTAGGAACAGTTGCCAAAAACGATCTTCGCCCCTATCCGCCCAAAGTAACGATCAACTGTCTGGATCGGCAAAAATCCCGATATTGCCCCCGGACGAACGAAATCCTTATTCAGACCTTGCAACGGTCGAAACTCGGGTTTTTTGGTCTGGTCAACTGAAAATCCCAGTGTTGACCTGGTACTGCTGTAAAAAACAATTTCCGCCTCGACTGACCAGAATCACGATCGATCGTCCGGATCTGTGAAATCTCGATGTTGCCCCCAGACGAACGAAATCGCTATTCAACCCTGCATCGGCCGAAACTCGTGATTTTTCATCTGGTCAACCGAAAATCACAGTACTGACCAGGTACAGTTGTCATATATGATCTCCGCCCCGATCTGCCAGAAATCACGATCGTCTATCCAGATCGGTTAAATCATGATATTGCCCTCGGGCGGACGAAATACCTATTCAGACCCTGCGTCGGCCGAAACTCGTGATTTTCCGTCAAGTCAACCGAAAATCACAGTATTGACCAGGTACAGTTGTCAAAAACGATCTCCGCCCCGATCCGCCCAAAGTAACGATCAACTGTCCAGATCGGCAAAAATCCCGATTTTGCCCTCGGATGAATAAAATCACTATTCAGATCCAGCACCGGCTGAAACTCGTGATTTTCCGTATGGTCAACCGAAAATCACAGTATTGACCTGGAGCTATTGTAAAAAACAATTTCCACCTCGACTGGACAGAAATCACGATCGATCGTCTGAATCGGTAGAACCTCGATATTGCCCCCGGACGAACGAAATCCTTATTCAGACCTTGCAACGGCCGAAACTCGGGATTTTTGGTCCGGTCAACCGAAAATCACAGTGTTGACCTGGTACTGCTGTCAAAAACAATTTCCGCCTCGACTGGCCAGAATCACGATCGATCGTCCGGATCTGTGAAATCTCGATATTGCCCATGGACGAACGAAACCGCTATTCAGACCCTGCAACGGCCGAAATTCGGGATTTTTTGTCTGGACAACCGAAAATCACAGTACTGACCAGGTGCAGTTGTCAAAAATGATCTCCGCCCCGATCAGCCATAAATCACGATCGTCCATCCAGATCGGTTAAATCATGATATTGCCCTCGGGCGGACGAAATAGCTATTCAGACCCTGCGTCGGCCGAAACTCGTGATTTTCCGTCAGGTCAACCGAAAATCCCAGTATTGACTAGGAACAGTTGCCAAAAACGATCTTCGCCCCTATCCGCCCAAAGTAACGATCAACTGTCTGGATCGGCAAAAATCCCGATATTGCCCCCGGACGAACGAAATCCTTATTCAGACCTTGCAACGGTCGAAACTCGGGTTTTTTGGTCTGGTCAACTGAAAATCCCAGTGTTGACCTGGTACTGCTGTAAAAAACAATTTCCGCCTCGACTGGCCAGAATCACGATCGATCGTCCGGATCTGTGAAATCTCGATGTTGCCCCCAGACGAACGAAATCGCTATTCAACCCTGCATCGGCCGAAACTCGTGATTTTTCATCTGGTCAACCGAAAATCACAGTACTGACCAGGTACAGTTGTCATATATGATCTCCGCCCCGATCTGCCAGAAATCACGATCGTCTATCCAGATCGGTTAAATCATGATATTGCCCTCGGGCGGACGAAATACCTATTCAGACCCTGCGTCGGCCGAAACTCGTGATTTTCCGTCAAGTCAACCGAAAATCACAGTATTGACCAGGTACAGTTGTCAAAAACGATCTCCGCCCCGATCCGCCCAAAGTAACGATCAACTGTCCAGATCGGCAAAAATCCCGATTTTGCCCTCGGATGAATGAAATCACTATTCAGATCCAGCACCGGCTGAAACTCGTGATTTTCCGTATGGTCAACCGAAAATCACTGTATTGACCTGGAGCTATTGTAAAAAACAATTTCCACCTCGACTGGACAGAAATCACGATCGATCGTCTGAATCGGTAGAACCTCGATATTGCCCCCGGACGAACGAAATCCTTATTCAGACCTTGCAACGGCCGAAACTCGGGATTTTTGGTCCGGTCAACCGAAAATCACAGTGTTGACCTGGTACTGCTGTCAAAAACAATTTCCGCCTCGACTGGCCAGAATCACGATCGATCGTCCGGATCTGTGAAATCTCGATATTGCCCATGGACGAAAGAAACCGCTATTCAGACCCTGCAACGGCCGAAATTCGGGATTTTTTGTCTGGACAACCGAAAATCACAGTACTGACCAGGTGCAGTTGTCAAAAATGATCTCCGCCCCGATCAGCCATAAATCACGATCGTCCATCCAGATCGGTTAAATCATGATATTGCCCTCGGGCGGACGAAATAGCTATTCAGACCCTGCGTCGGTCGAAACTCGTGATTTTCCGTCAGGTCAACCGAAAATCCCAGTATTGACTAGGAACAGTTGCCAAAAACGATCTTCGCCCCTATCCGCCCAAAGTAACGATCAACTGTCTGGATCGGCAAAAATCCCGATATTGCCCCCGGACGAACGAAATCCTTATTCAGACCTTGCAACGGTCGAAACTCGGGTTTTTTGGTCTGGTCAACTGAAAATCCCAGTGTTGACCTGGTACTGCTGTAAAAAACAATTTCCGCCTCGACTGACCAGAATCACGATCGATCGTCCGGATCTGTGAAATCTCGATGTTGCCCCCAGACGAACGAAATCGCTATTCAACCCTGCATCGGCCGAAACTCGTGATTTTTCATCTGGTCAACCGAAAATCACAGTACTGACCAGGTACAGTTGTCATATATGATCTCCGCCCCGATCTGCCAGAAATCACGATCGTCTATCCAGATCGGTTAAATCATGATATTGCCCTCGGGCGGACGAAATACCTATTCAGACCCTGCGTCGGCCGAAACTCGTGATTTTCCGTCAAGTCAACCGAAAATCACAGTATTGACCAGGTACAGTTGTCAAAAACGATCTCCGCCCCGATCCGCCCAAAGTAACGATCAACTGTCCAGATCGGCAAAAATCCCGATTTTGCCCTCGGATGAATGAAATCACTATTCAGATCCAGCACCGGCTGAAACTCGTGATTTTCCGTATGGTCAACCGAAAATCACAGTATTGACCTGGAGCTATTGTAAAAAACAATTTCCACCTCGACTGGACAGAAATCACGATCGATCGTCTGAATCGGTAGAACCTCGATATTGCCCCCGGACGAACGAAATCCTTATTCAGACCTTGCAACGGCCGAAACTCGGGATTTTTGGTCCGGTCAACCGAAAATCACAGTGTTGACCTGGTACTGCTGTCAAAAACAATTTCCGCCTCGACTGGCCAGAATCACGATCGATCGTCCGGATCTGTGAAATCTCGATATTGCCCATGGACGAACGAAACCGCTATTCAGACCCTGCAACGGCCGAAATTCGGGATTTTTTGTCTGGACAACCGAAAATCACAGTACTGACCAGGTGCAGTTGTCAAAAATGATCTCCGCCCCGATCAGCCATAAATCACGATCGTCCATCCAGATCGGTTAAATCATGATATTGCCCTCGGGCGGACGAAATAGCTATTCAGACCTTGCGTCGGCCGAAACTCGTGATTTTCCGTCAGGTCAACCGAAAATCCCAGTATTGACTAGGAACAGTTGCCAAAAACGATCTTCGCCCCTATCCGCCCAAAGTAACGATCAACTGTCTGGATCGGCAAAAATCCCGATATTGCCCCCGGACGAACGAAATCCTTATTCAGACCTTGCAACGGTCGAAACTCGGGTTTTTTGGTCTGGTCAACTGAAAATCCCAGTGTTGACCTGGTACTGCTGTAAAAAACAATTTCCGCCTCGACTGGCCAGAATCACGATCGATCGTCCGGATCTGTGAAATCTCGATGTTGCCCCCAGACGAACGAAATCGCTATTCAACCCTGCATCGGCCGAAACTCGTGATTTTTCATCTGGTCAACCGAAAATCACAGTACTGACCAGGTACAGTTGTCATATATGATCTCCGCCCCGATCTGCCAGAAATCACGATCGTCTATCCAGATCGGTTAAATCATGATATTGCCCTCGGGCGGACGAAATACCTATTCAGACCCTGCGTCGGCCGAAACTCGTGATTTTCCGTCAAGTCAACCGAAAATCACAGTATTGACCAGGTACAGTTGTCAAAAACGATCTCCGCCCCGATCCGCCCAAAGTAACGATCAACTGTCCAGATCGGCAAAAATCCCGATTTTGCCCTCGGATGAATGAAATCACTATTCAGATCCAGCACCGGCTGAAACTCGTGATTTTCCGTATGGTCAACCGAAAATCACAGTATTGACCTGGAGCTATTGTAAAAAACAATTTCCACCTCGACTGGACAGAAATCACGATCGATCGTCTGAATCGGTAGAACCTCGATATTGCCCCCGGACGAACGAAATCCTTATTCAGACCTTGCAACGGCCGAAACTCGGGATTTTTGGTCCGGTCAACCGAAAATCACAGTGTTGACCTGGTACTGCTGTCAAAAACAATTTCCGCCTCGACTGGCCAGAATCACGATCGATCGTCCGGATCTGTGAAATCTCGATATTGCCCATGGACGAAAGAAACCGCTATTCAGACCCTGCAACGGCCGAAATTCGGGATTTTTTGTCTGGACAACCGAAAATCACAGTACTGACCAGGTGCAGTTGTCAAAAATGATCTCCGCCCCGATCAGCCATAAATCACGATCGTCCATCCAGATCGGTTAAATCATGATATTGCCCTCGGGCGGACGAAATACCTATTCAGACCCTGCGTCGGCCGAAACTCGTGATTTTCCGTCAGGTCAACCGAAAATCCCAGTATTGACTAGGAACAGTTGCCAAAAACGATCTTCGCCCCTATCCGCCCAAAGTAACGATCAACTGTCTGGATCGGCAAAAATCCCGATATTGCCCCCGGACGAACGAAATCCTTATTCAGACCTTGCAACGGTCGAAACTCGGGTTTTTTGGTCTGGTCAACTGAAAATCCCAGTGTTGACCTGGTACTGCTGTAAAAAACAATTTCCGCCTCGACTGGCCAGAATCACGATCGATCGTCCGGATCTGTGAAATCTCGATGTTGCCCCCAGACGAACGAAATCGCTATTCAACCCTGCATCGGCCGAAACTCGTGATTTTTCATCTGGTCAACCGAAAATCACAGTACTGACCAGGTACAGTTGTCATATATGATCTCCGCCCCGATCTGCCAGAAATCACGATCGTCTATCCAGATCGGTTAAATCATGATATTGCCCTCGGGCGGACGAAATACCTATTCAGACCCTGCGTCGGCCGAAACTCGTGATTTTCCGTCAAGTCAACCGAAAATCACAGTATTGACCAGGTACAGTTGTCAAAAACGATCTCCGCCCCGATCCGCCCAAAGTAACGATCAACTGTCCAGATCGGCAAAAATCCCGATTTTGCCCTCGGATGAATGAAATCACTATTCAGATCCAGCACCGGCTGAAACTCGTGATTTTCCGTATGGTCAACCGAAAATCACAGTATTGACCTGGAGCTATTGTAAAAAACAATTTCCACCTCGACTGGACAGAAATCACGATCGATCGTCTGAATCGGTAGAACCTCGATATTGCCCCCGGACGAACGAAATCCTTATTCAGACCTTGCAACGGCCGAAACTCGGGATTTTTGGTCCGGTCAACCGAAAATCACAGTGTTGACCTGGTACTGCTGTCAAAAACAATTTCCGCCTCGACTGGCCAGAATCACGATCGATCGTCCGGATCTGTGAAATCTCGATATTGCCCATGGACGAAAGAAACCGCTATTCAGACCCTGCAACGGCCGAAATTCGGGATTTTTTGTCTGGACAACCGAAAATCACAGTACTGACCAGGTGCAGTTGTCAAAAATGATCTCCGCCCCGATCAGCCATAAATCACGATCGTCCATCCAGATCGGTTAAATCATGATATTGCCCTCGGGCGGACGAAATACCTATTCAGACCCTGCGTCGGCCGAAACTCGTGATTTTCCGTCAGGTCAACCGAAAATCCCAGTATTGACTAGGAACAGTTGCCAAAAACGATCTTCGCCCCTATCCGCCCAAAGTAACGATCAACTGTCTGGATCGGCAAAAATCCCGATATTGCCCCCGGACGAACGAAATCCTTATTCAGACCTTGCAACGGTCGAAACTCGGGTTTTTTGGTCTGGTCAACTGAAAATCCCAGTGTTGACCTGGTACTGCTGTAAAAAACAATTTCCGCCTCGACTGGCCAGAATCACGATCGATCGTCCGGATCTGTGAAATCTCGATGTTGCCCCCAGACGAACGAAATCGCTATTCAACCCTGCATCGGCCGAAACTCGTGATTTTTCATCTGGTCAACCGAAAATCACAGTACTGACCAGGTACAGTTGTCATATATGATCTCCGCCCCGATCTGCCAGAAATCACGATCGTCTATCCAGATCGGTTAAATCATGATATTGCCCTCGGGCGGACGAAATACCTATTCTGACCCTGCGTCGGCCGAAACTCGTGATTTTCCGTCAAGTCAATCGAAAATCACAGTATTGACCAGGTACAGTTGTCAAAAACGATCTCCGCCCCGATCCGCCCAAAGTAACGATCAACTGTCCAGATCGGCAAAAATCCCGATTTTGCCCTCGGATGAATGAAATCACTATTCAGATCCAGCACCGGCTGAAACTCGTGATTTTCCGTATGGTCAACCGAAAATCACAGTATTGACCTGGAGCTATTGTGAAAAACAATTTCCACCTCGACTGGACAGAAATCACGATCGATCGTCTGAATCGGTAGAACCTCGATATTGCCCCCGGACGAACGAAATCCTTATTCAGACCTTGCAACGGCCGAAACTCGGGATTTTTGGTCCGGTCAACCGAAAATCACAGTGTTGACCTGGTACTGCTGTCAAAAACAATTTCCGCCTCGACTGGCCAGAATCACGATCGATCGTCCGGATCTGTGAAATCTCGATATTGCCCATGGACGAACGAAACCGCTATTCAGACCCTGCAACGGCCGAAATTCGGGATTTTTTGTCTGGACAACCGAAAATCACAGTACTGACCAGGTGCAGTTGTCAAAAATGATCTCCGCCCCGATCAGCCATAAATCACGATCGTCCATCCAGATCGGTTAAATCATGATATTGCCCTCGGGCGGACGAAATACCTATTCAGACCCTGCGTCGGCCGAAACTCGTGATTTTCCGTCAGGTCAACCGAAAATCCCAGTATTGACTAGGAACAGTTGCCAAAAACGATCTTCGCCCCTATCCGCCCAAAGTAACGATCAACTGTCTGGATCGGCAAAAATCCCGATATTGCCCCCGGACGAACGAAATCCTTATTCAGACCTTGCAACGGTCGAAACTCGGGTTTTTTGGTCTGGTCAACTGAAAATCCCAGTGTTGACCTGGTACTGCTGTAAAAAACAATTTCCGCCTCGACTGGCCAGAATCACGATCGATCGTCCGGATCTGTGAAATCTCGATGTTGCCCCCAGACGAACGAAATCGCTATTCAACCCTGCATCGGCCGAAACTCGTGATTTTTCATCTGGTCAACCGAAAATCACAGTACTGACCAGGTACAGTTGTCATATATGATCTCCGCCCCGATCTGCCAGAAATCACGATCGTCTATCCAGATCGGTTAAATCATGATATTGCCCTCGGGCGGACGAAATACCTATTCAGACCCTGCGTCGGCCGAAACTCGTGATTTTCCGTCAAGTCAACCGAAAATCACAGTATTGGCCAGGTACAGTTGTCAAAAACGATCTCCGCCCCGATCCGCCCAAAGTAACGATCAACTGTCCAGATCGGCAAAAATCCCGATTTTGCCCTCGGATGAATGAAATCACTATTCAGATCCAGCACCGGCTGAAACTCGTGATTTTCCGTATGGTCAACCGAAAATCACAGTATTGACCTGGAGCTATTGTGAAAAACAATTTCCACCTCGACTGGACAGAAATCACGATCGATCGTCTGAATCGGTAGAACCTCGATATTGCCCCCGGACGAACGAAATCCTTATTCAGACCTTGCAACGGCCGAAACTCGGGATTTTTGGTCCGGTCAACCGAAAATCACAGTGTTGACCTGGTACTGCTGTCAAAAACAATTTCCGCCTCGACTGGCCAGAATCACGATCGATCGTCCGGATCTGTGAAATCTCGATATTGCCCATGGACGAACGAAACCGCTATTCAAACCCTGCAACGGCCGAAATTCGGGATTTTTTGTCTGGACAACCGAAAATCACAGTACTGACCAGGTGCAGTTGTCAAAAATGATCTCCGCCCCGATCAGCCATAAATCACGATCGTCCATCCAGATCGGTTAAATCATGATATTGCCCTCGGGCGGACGAAATAGCTATTCAGACCCTGCGTCGGCCGAAACTCGTGATTTTCCGTCAGGTCAACCGAAAATCCCAGTATTGACTAGGAACAGTTGCCAAAAACGATCTTCGCCCCTATCCGCCCAAAGTAACGATCAACTGTCTGGATCGGCAAAAATCCCGATATTGCCCCCGGACGAACGAAATCCTTATTCAGACCTTGCAACGGTCGAAACTCGGGTTTTTTGGTCTGGTCAACTGAAAATCCCAGTGTTGACTTGGTACTGCTGTAAAAAACAATTTCCGCCTCGACTGGCCAGAATCACGATCGATCGTCCGGATCTGTGAAATCTCGATGTTGCCCCCAGACGAACGAAATCGCTATTCAACCCTGCATCGGCCGAAACTCGTGATTTTTCATCTGGTCAACCGAAAATCACAGTACTGACCAGGTACAGTTGTCATATATGATCTCCGCCCCGATCTGCCAGAAATCACGATCGTCTATCCAGATCGGTTAAATCATGATATTGCCCTCGGGCGGACGAAATACCTATTCAGACCCTGCGTCGGCCGAAACTCGTGATTTTCCGTCAAGTCAACCGAAAATCACAGTATTGGCCAGGTACAGTTGTCAAAAACGATCTCCGCCCCGATCCGCCCAAAGTAACGATCAACTGTCCAGATCGGCAAAAATCCCGATTTTGCCCTCGGATGAATGAAATCACTATTCAGATCCAGCACCGGCTGAAACTCGTGATTTTCCGTATGGTCAACCGAAAATCACAGTATTGACCTGGAGCTATTGTAAAAAACAATTTCCACCTCGACTGGACAGAAATCACGATCGATCGTCTGAATCGGTAGAACCTCGATATTGCCCCCGGACGAACGAAATCCTTATTCAGACCTTGCAACGGCCGAAACTCGGGATTTTTGGTCCGGTCAACCGAAAATCACAGTGTTGACCTGGTACTGCTGTCAAAAACAATTTCCGCCTCGACTGGCCAGAATCACGATCGATCGTCCGGATCTGTGAAATCTCGATATTGCCCATGGACGAACGAAACCGCTATTCAGACCCTGCAACGGCCGAAATTCGGGATTTTTTGTCTGGACAACCGAAAATCACAGTACTGACCAGGTGCAGTTGTCAAAAATGATCTCCGCCCCGATCAGCCATAAATCACGATCGTCCATCCAGATCGGTTAAATCATGATATTGCCCTCGGGCGGACGAAATAGCTATTCAGACCCTGCGTCGGCCGAAACTCGTGATTTTCCGTCAGGTCAACCGAAAATCCCAGTATTGACTAGGAACAGTTGCCAAAAACGATCTTCGCCCCTATCCGCCCAAAGTAACGATCAACTGTCTGGATCGGCAAAAATCCCGATATTGCCCCCGGACGAACGAAATCCTTATTCAGACCTTGCAACGGTCGAAACTCGGGTTTTTTGGTCTGGTCAACTGAAAATCCCAGTGTTGACCTGGTACTGCTGTAAAAAACAATTTCCGCCTCGACTGGCCAGAATCACGATCGATCATCCGGATCTGTGATATCTCGATGTTGCCCCCAGACGAACGAAATCGCTATTCAACCCTGCATCGGCCGAAACTCGTGATTTTTCATCTGGTCAACCAAAAATCACAGTACTGACCAGGTACAGTTGTCATATATGATCTCCGCCCCGATCTGCCAGAAATCACGATCGTCTATCCAGATCGGTTAAATCATGATATTGCCCTCGGGCGGACGAAATACCTATTCAGACCCTGCGTCGGCCGAAACTCGTGATTTTCCGTCAAGTCAATCGAAAATCACAGTATTGACCAGGTACAGTTGTCAAAAACGATCTCCGCCCCGATCCGCCCAAAGTAACGATCAACTGTCCAGATCGGCAAAAATCCCGATTTTGCCCTCGGATGAATGAAATCCCTATTCAGATCCAGCACCGGCTGAAACTCGTGATTTTCCGTATGGTCAACTGAAAATCACAGTATTGACCTGGAGCTATTGTAAAAAACAATTTCCACCTCGACTGGACAGAAATCACGATCGATCGTCTGAATCGGTAGAACCTCGATATTGCCCCCGGACGAACGAAATCCTTATTCAGACCTTGCAACGGCCGAAACTCGGGATTTTTGGTCCGGTCAACCGAAAATCACAGTGTTGACCTGGTACTGCTGTCAAAAACAATTTCCGCCTCGACTGGCCAGAATCACGATCGATCGTCCGGATCTGTGAAATCTCGATATTGCCCATGGACGAACAAAACCGCTATTCAGACCCTGCAACGGCCGAAATTCGGGATTTTTTGTCTGGACAACCGAAAATCACAGTACTGACCAGGTGCAGTTGTCAAAAATGATCTCCGCCCCGATCAGCCATAAATCACGATCGTCCATCCAGATCAGTTAAATCATGATATTGCCCTCGGGCGGACGAAATAGCTATTCAGACCCTGCGTCGGCCGAAACTCGTGATTTTCCGTCAGGTCAACCGAAAATCCCAGTATTGACTAGGAACAGTTGCCAAAAACGATCTTTGCCCCTATCCGCCCAAAGTAACGATCAACTGTCTGGATCGGCAAAAATCCCGATATTGCCCCCGGACGAACGAAATCCTTATTCAGACCTTGCAACGGTCGAAACTCGGGTTTTTTGGTCTGGTCAACTGAAAATCCCAGTGTTGACCTGGTACTGCTGTAAAAAACAATTTCCGCCTCGACTGGCCAGAATCACGATCGATCGTCCGGATCTGTGAAATCTCGATGTTGCCCCCAGACGAACGAAATCGCTATTCAACCCTGCATCGGCCGAAACTCGTGATATTTCATCTGGTCAACCGAAAATCACAGTACTGACCAGGTACAGTTGTCATATATGATCTCCGCCCCGATCTGCCAGAAATCACGATCGTCTATCTAGATCGGTTAAATCATGATATTGCCCTCGGGCGGACGAAATACCTATTCAGACCCTGCGTCGGCCGAAACTCGTGATTTTCCGTCAAGTCAACCGAAAATCACAGTATTGACCAGGTACAGTTGTCAAAAACGATCTCCGCCCCGATCCGCCCAAAGTAACGATCAACTGTCCAGATCGGCAAAAATCCCGATTTTGCCCTCGGATGAATGAAATCACTATTCAGATCCAGCACCGGCTGAAACTCGTGATTTTCCGTATGGTCAACCGAAAATCACAGTATTGACATGGAGCTATTGTAAAAAACAATTTCCACCTCGACTGGACAGAAATCACGATCGATCGTCTGAATCGGTAGAACCTCGATATTGCCCCCGGACGAACGAAATCCTTATTCAGACCTTGCAACGGCCGAAACTCGAGATTTTTGGTCCGGTCAACCGAAAATCACAGTGTTGACCTGGTACTGCTGTCAAAAACAATTTCCGCCTCGACTGGCCAGAATCACGATCGATCGTCCGGATCTGTGAAATCTCGATATTGCCCATGGACGAACGAAACCGCTATTCAACCCTGCATCGGCCGAAACTCGTGATTTTTCATCTGGTCAACCGAAAATCACAGTACTGACCAGGTACAGTTGTCATATATGATCTCCGCCCCGATCTGCCAGAAATCACGATCGTCTCTCCAGATCGGTTAAATCATAATATTGCCCTCGGGCGGACGAAATACCTATTCAGACCCTGCGTCGGCCGAAACTCGTGATTTTCCGTCAGGTCAACCGAAAATCACAATATTGACCAGGTACAGTTGTCAAAAACGATCTCCGCCCCGATCCGCCCAAAGTAACGATCAACTGTCCAGATCGGCAAAAATCCCGATTTTGCCCTCGGATGAATGAAATCACTATTCAGATCCAGCACCGGCTGAAACTCGTGATTTTCCGTATGGTCAACCGAAAATCACAGTATTGACCTGGAGCTATTGTAAAAAACAATTTCCACCTCGACTGGACAGAAATCACGATCGATCGTCTGAATCGGTAGAACCTCGATATTGCCCCCGGACGAACGAAATCCTTATTCAGACCTTGCAACGGCCGAAACTCGGGATTTTTGGTCCGGTCAACCGAAAATCACAGTGTTGACCTGGTACTGCTGTCAAAAACAATTTCCGCCTCGACTGGCCAGAGTCACGATCGATCGTCCGGATCTGTGAAATCTCGATATTGCCCATGGACGAACGAAACCGCTATTCAGACCCTGCAACGGCCGAAATTCGGGATTTTTTGTCAGGACAACCGAAAATCACAGTACTGACCAGGTGCAGTTGTCAAAAATGATCTCCGCCCCGATCAGGCATAAATCACGATCGTCCATCCAGATCAGTTAAATCATGATATTGCCCTCGGGCGGACGAAATAGCTATTCAGACCCTGCGTCGGCCGAAACTCGTGATTTTCCGTCAGGTCAACCGAAAATCCCAGTATTGACTAGGAACAGTTGCCAAAAACGATCTTCGCCCCTATCCGCCCAAAGTAACGATCAACTGTCTGGATCGGCAAAAATCCCGATATTGCCCCCGGACGAACGAAATCCTTATTCAGACCTTGCAACGGTCGAAACTCGGGTTTTTTGGTCTGGTCAACTGAAAATCCCAGTGTTGACCTGGTACTGCTGTAAAAAACAATTTCCGCCTTGACTGGCCAGAATCACGATCGATCGTCCGGATCTGTGAAATCTCGATGTTGCCCCCAGACGAACGAAATCGCTATTCAACCCTGCATCGGCCGAAACTCGTGATTTTTCATCTGGTCAACCGAAAATCACAGTACTGACCAGGTACAGTTGTCATATATGATCTCCGCCCCGATCTGCCAGAAATCACGATCGTCTATCCAGATCGGTTAAATCATGATATTGCCCTCGGGCGGACGAAATACCTATTCAGACCCTGCGTCGGCCGAAACTCGTGATTTTCCGTCAAGTCAACCGAAAATCACAGTATTGACCAGGTACAGTTGTCAAAAACGATCTCCGCCCCGATCCGCCCAAAGTAACGATCAACTGTCCAGATCGGCAAAAATCCCGATTTTGCCCTCGGATGAATGAAATCACTATTCAGATCCAGCACCGGCTGAAACTCGTGATTTTCCGTATGGTCAACCGAAAATCACAGTATTGACCTGGAGCTATTGTAAAAAACAATTTCCACCTCGACTGGACAGAAATCACGATCGATCGTCTGAATCGGTAGAACCTCGATATTGCCCCCGGACGAACGAAATCCTTATTCAGACCTTGCAACGGCCGAAACTCGGGATTTTTGGTCCGGTCAACCGAAAATCACAGTGTTGACCTGGTACTGCTGTCAAAAACAATTTTCGCCTCGACTGGCCAGAATCACGATCGATCGTCCGGATCTGTGAAATCTCGATATTGCCCATGGACGAACGAAACCGCTATTCAGACCTTGCAACGGCCGAAATTCGGGATTTTTTGTCTGGACAACCGAAAATCACAGTACTGACCAGGTGCAGTTGTCAAAAATGATCTCCGCCCCGATCAGCCATAAATCACGATCGTCCATCCAGATCGGTTAAATCATGATATTGCCCTCGGGCGGACGAAATAGCTATTCAGACCCTGCGTCGGCCGAAACTCGTGATTTTCCGTCAGGTCAACCGAAAATCCCAGTATTGACTAGGAACAGTTGCCAAAAACGATCTTCGCCCCTATCCGCCCAAAGTAACGATCAACTGTCTGGATCGGCAAAAATCCCGATATTGCCCCCGGACGAACGAAATCCTTATTCAGACCTTGCAACGGTCGAAACTCGGGTTTTTTGGTCTGGTCAACTGAAAATCCCAGTGTTGACCTGGTACTGCTGTAAAAAACAATTTCCGCCTCGACTGGCCAGAATCACGATCGATCGTCCGGATCTGTGAAATCTCGATGTTGCCCCCAGACGAACGAAATCGCTATTCAACCCTGCATCGGCCAAAACTCGTGATTTTTCATCTGGTCAACCGAAAATCACAGTACTGACCAGGTACAGTTGTCATATATGATCTCCGCCCCGATCTGCCAGAAATCACGATCGTCTATCCAGATCGGTTAAATCATGATATTGCCCTCGGGCGGACGAAATACCTATTCAGACCCTGCGTCGGCCGAAACTCGTGATTTTCCGTCAAGTCAATCGAAAATCACAGTATTGACCAGGTACAGTTGTCAAAAACGATCTCCGCCCCGATCCGCCCAAAGTAACGATCAACTGTCCAGATCGGCAA
Source organism: Delonix regia (assembly GCA_037074485.1). Taxonomy (NCBI): domain Eukaryota; kingdom Viridiplantae; phylum Streptophyta; class Magnoliopsida; order Fabales; family Fabaceae; genus Delonix; species Delonix regia. The sequence continues at coordinate 45,600,573 of CM073450.1, read as the reverse complement.
AAATCCCGATTTTGCCCTCGGATGAATGAAATCACTATTCAGATCCAGCACCGGCTGAAACTCGTGATTTTCCGTATGGTCAACCGAAAATCACAGTATTGACCTGGAGCTATTGTAAAAAACAATTTCCACCTCGACTGGACAGAAATCACGATCGATCGTCTGAATCGGTAGAACCTCGATATTGCCCCCGGACGAACGAAATCCTTATTCAGACCTTGCAACGGCCGAAACTCGGGATTTTTGGTCCGGTCAACCGAAAATCACAGTGTTGACCTGGTACTGCTGTCAAAAACAATTTTCGCCTCGACTGGCCAGAATCACGATCGATCGTCCGGATCTGTGAAATCTCGATATTGCCCATGGACGAACGAAACCGCTATTCAGACCCTGCAATGGCCGAAATTCGGGATTTTTTGTCTGGACAACCGAAAATCACAGTACTGACCAGGTGCAGTTGTCAAAAATGATCTCCGCCCCGATCAGCCATAAATCACGATCGTCCATCCAGATCGGTTAAATCATGATATTGCCCTCGGGCGGACGAAATACCTATTCAGACCCTGCGTCGGCCGAAACTCGTGATTTTCCGTCAGGTCAACCGAAAATCCCAGTATTGACTAGGAACAGTTGCCAAAAACGATCTTCGCCCCTATCCGCCCAAAGTAACGATCAACTGTCTGGATCGGCAAAAATCCCGATATTGCCCCCGGACGAACGAAATCCTTATTCAGACCGTGCAACGGTCGAAACTCGGGTTTTTTGGTCTGGTCAACTGAAAATCCCAGTGTTGACCTGGTACTGCTGTAAAAAACAATTTCCGCCTCGACTGGCCAGAATCACGATCGATCGTCCGGATCTGTGAAATCTCGATGTTGCCCCCAGACGAACGAAATCGCTATTCAACCCTGCATCGGCCGAAACTCGTGATTTTTCATCTGGTCAACCGAAAATCACAGTACTGACCAGGTACAGTTGTCATATATGATCTCCGCCCCGATCTGCCAGAAATCACGATCGTCTATCCAGATCGGTTAAATCATGATATTGCCCTCGGGCGGACGAAATACCTATTCAGACCCTGCGTCGGCCGAAACTCGTGATTTTCCGTCAAGTCAACCGAAAATCACAGTATTGACCAGGTACAGTTGTCAAAAACGATCTCCGCCCCGATCCGCCCAAAGTAACGATCAACTGTCCAGATCGGCAAAAATCCCGATTTTGCCCTCGGATGAATGAAATCACTATTCAGATCCAGCACCGGCTGAAACTCGTGATTTTCCGTATGGTCAACCGAAAATCACAGTATTGACCTGGAGCTATTGTAAAAAACAATTTCCACCTCGACTGGACAGAAATCACGATCGATCGTCTGAATCGGTAGAACCTCGATATTGCCCCCGGACGAACGAAATCCTTATTCAGACCTTGCAACGGCCGAAACTCGGGATTTTTGGTCCGGTCAACCGAAAATCACAGTGTTGACCTGGTACTGCTGTCAAAAACAATTTCCGCCTCGACTGGCCAGAATCACGATCGATCGTCCGGATCTGTGAAATCTCGATATTGCCCATGGACGAACGAAACCGCTATTCAGACCCTGCAACGGCCGAAATTCGGGATTTTTTGTCTGGACAACCGAAAATCACAGTACTGACCAGGTGCAGTTGTCAAAAATGATCTCCGCCCCGATCAGCCATAAATCACGATCGTCCATCCAGATCGGTTAAATCATGATATTGCCCTCGGGCGGACGAAATACCTATTCAGACCCTGCGTCGGCCGAAACTCGTGATTTTCCGTCAGGTCAACCGAAAATCCCAGTATTGACTAGGAACAGTTGCCAAAAACGATCTTCGCCCCTATCCGCCCAAAGTAACGATCAACTGTCTGGATCGGCAAAAATCCCGATATTGCCCCCGGACGAACGAAATCCTTATTCAGACCGTGCAACGGTCGAAACTCGGGTTTTTTGGTCTGGTCAACTGAAAATCCCAGTGTTGACCTGGTACTGCTGTAAAAAACAATTTCCGCCTCGACTGGCCAGAATCACGATCGATCGTCCGGATCTGTGAAATCTCGATGTTGCCCCCAGACGAACGAAATCGCTATTCAACCCTGCATCGGCCGAAACTCGTGATTTTTCATCTGGTCAACCGAAAATCACAGTACTGACCAGGTACAGTTGTCATATATGATCTCCGCCCCGATCTGCCAGAAATCACGATCGTCTATCCAGATCGGTTAAATCATGATATTGCCCTCGGGCGGACGAAATACCTATTCAGACCCTGCGTCGGGCGAAACTCGTGATTTTCCGTCAAGTCAACCGAAAATCACAGTATTGACCAGGTACAGTTGTCAAAAACGATCTCCGCCCCGATCCGCCCAAAGTAACGATCAACTGTCCAGATCGGCAAAAATCCCGATTTTGCCCTCGGATGAATGAAATCACTATTCAGATCCAGCACCGGCTGAAACTCGTGATTTTCCGTATGGTCAACCGAAAATCACAGTATTGACCTGGAGCTATTGTAAAAAACAATTTCCACCTCGACTGGACAGAAATCACGATCGATCGTCTGAATCGGTAGAACCTCGATATTGCCCCCGGACGAACGAAATCCTTATTCAGACCTTGCAACGGCCGAAACTCGGGATTTTTGGTCCGGTCAACCGAAAATCACAGTGTTGACCTGGTACTGCTGTCAAAAACAATTTCCGCCTCGACTGGCCAGAATCACGATCGATCGTCCGGATCTGTGAAATCTCGATATTGCCCATGGACGAACGAAACCGCTATTCAGACCCTGCAACGGCCGAAATTCGGGATTTTTTGTCTGGACAACCGAAAATCACAGTACTGACCAGGTGCAGTTGTCAAAAATGATCTCCGCCCCGATCAGCCATAAATCACGATCGTCCATCCAGATCGGTTAAATCATGATATTGCCCTCGGGCGGACGAAATACCTATTCAGACCCTGCGTCGGCCGAAACTCGTGATTTTCCGTCAGGTCAACCGAAAATCCCAGTATTGACTAGGAACAGTTGCCAAAAACGATCTTCGCCCCTATCCGCCCAAAGTAACGATCAACTGTCTGGATCGGCAAAAATCCCGATATTGCCCCCGGACGAACGAAATCCTTATTCAGACCGTGCAACGGTCGAAACTCGGGTTTTTTGGTCTGGTCAACTGAAAATCCCAGTGTTGACCTGGTACTGCTGTAAAAAACAATTTCCGCCTCGACTGGCCAGAATCACGATCGATCGTCCGGATCTGTGAAATCTCGATGTTGCCCCCAGACGAACGAAATCGCTATTCAACCCTGCATCGGCCGAAACTCGTGATTTTTCATCTGGTCAACCGAAAATCACAGTACTGACCAGGTACAGTTGTCATATATGATCTCCGCCCCGATCTGCCAGAAATCACGATCGTCTATCCAGATCGGTTAAATCATGATATTGCCCTCGGGCGGACGAAATACCTATTCAGACCCTGCGTCGGGCGAAACTCGTGATTTTCCGTCAAGTCAACCGAAAATCACAGTATTGACCAGGTACAGTTGTCAAAAACGATCTCCGCCCCGATCCGCCCAAAGTAACGATCAACTGTCCAGATCGGCAAAAATCCCGATTTTGCCCTCGGATGAATGAAATCACTATTCAGATCCAGCACCGGCTGAAACTCGTGATTTTCCGTATGGTCAACCGAAAATCACAGTATTGACCTGGAGCTATTGTAAAAAACAATTTCCACCTCGACTGGACAGAAATCACGATCGATCGTCTGAATCGGTAGAACCTCGATATTGCCCCCGGACGAACGAAATCCTTATTCAGACCTTGCAACGGCCGAAACTCGGGATTTTTGGTCCGGTCAACCGAAAATCACAGTGTTGACCTGGTACTGCTGTCAAAAACAATTTCCGCCTCGACTGGCCAGAATCACGATCGATCGTCCGGATCTGTGAAATCTCGATATTGCCCATGGACGAACGAAACCGCTATTCAGACCCTGCAACGGCCGAAATTCGGGATTTTTTGTCTGGACAACCGAAAATCACAGTACTGACCAGGTGCAGTTGTCAAAAATGATCTCCGCCCCGATCAGCCATAAATCACGATCGTCCATCCAGATCGGTTAAATCATGATATTGCCCTCGGGCGGACGAAATACCTATTCAGACCCTGCGTCGGCCGAAACTCGTGATTTTCCGTCAGGTCAACCGAAAATCCCAGTATTGACTAGGAACAGTTGCCAAAAACGATCTTCGCCCCTATCCGCCCAAAGTAACGATCAACTGTCTGGATCGGCAAAAATCCCGATATTGCCCCCGGACGAACGAAATCCTTATTCAGACCGTGCAACGGTCGAAACTCGGGTTTTTTGGTCTGGTCAACTGAAAATCCCAGTGTTGACCTGGTACTGCTGTAAAAAACAATTTCCGCCTCGACTGGCCAGAATCACGATCGATCGTCCGGATCTGTGAAATCTCGATGTTGCCCCCAGACGAACGAAATCGCTATTCAACCCTGCATCGGCCGAAACTCGTGATTTTTCATCTGGTCAACCGAAAATCACAGTACTGACCAGGTACAGTTGTCATATATGATCTCCGCCCCGATCTGCCAGAAATCACGATCGTCTATCCAGATCGGTTAAATCATGATATTGCCCTCGGGCGGACGAAATACCTATTCAGACCCTGCGTCGGCCGAAACTCGTGATTTTCCGTCAAGTCAACCGAAAATCACAGTATTGACCAGGTACAGTTGTCAAAAACGATCTCCGCCCCGATCCGCCCAAAGTAACGATCAACTGTCCAGATCGGCAAAAATCCCGATTTTGCCCTCGGATGAATGAAATCACTATTCAGATCCAGCACCGGCTGAAACTCGTGATTTTCCGTATGGTCAACCGAAAATCACAGTATTGACCTGGAGCTATTGTAAAAAACAATTTCCACCTCGACTGGACAGAAATCACGATCGATCGTCTGAATCGGTAGAACCTCGATATTGCCCCCGGACGAACGAAATCCTTATTCAGACCTTGCAACGGCCGAAACTCGGGATTTTTGGTCCGGTCAACCGAAAATCACAATGTTGACCTGGTACTGCTGTCAAAAACAATTTCCGCCTCGACTGGCCAGAATCACGATCGATCGTCCAGATCTGTGAAATCTCGGTATTGCCCATGGACGAACGAAACCGCTATTCAGACCCTGCAACGGCCGAAATTCGGGATTTTTTGTCTGGACAACCGAAAATCACAGTACTGACCAGGTGCAGTTGTCAAAAATGATCTCCGCCCCGATCAGCCATAAATCACGATCGTCCATCCAGATCGGTTAAATCATGATATTGCCCTCGGGCGGACGAAATAGCTATTCAGACCCTGCGTCGGCCGAAACTCGTGATTTTCCGTCAGGTCAACCGAAAATCCCAGTATTGACTAGGAACAGTTGCCAAAAACGATCTTCGCCCCTATCCGCCCAAAGTAACGATCAACTGTCTGGATCGGCAAAAATCCCGATATTGCCCCCAGACGAACGAAATCCTTATTCAGACCTTGCAACGGTCGAAACTCGGGTTTTTTGGTCTGGTCAACTGAAAATCCCAGTGTTGACCTGGTACTGCTGTAAAAAACAATTTCCGCCTCGACTGGCCAGAATCACGATCGATCGTCCGGATCTGTGAAATCTCGATGTTGCCCCCAGACGAACGAAATCGCTATTCAACCCTGCATCGGCCGAAACTCGTGATTTTTCATCTGGTCAACCGAAAATCACAGTACTGACCAGGTACAGTTGTCATATATGATCTCCGCCCCGATCTGCCAGAAATCACGATCGTCTATCCAGATCGGTTAAATCATGATATTGCCCTCGGGCGGACGAAATACCTATTCAGACCCTGCGTCGGCCGAAACTCGTGATTTTCCGTCAAGTCAACCGAAAATCACAGTATTGACCAGGTACAGTTGTCAAAAACGATCTCCGCCCCGATCCGCCCAAAGTAACGATCAACTGTCCAGATCGGCAAAAATCCCGATTTTGCCCTCGGATGAATGAAATCACTATTCAGATCCAGCACCGGCAGAAACTCGTGATTTTCCGTATGGTCAACCGAAAATCACAGTATTGACCTGGAGCTATTGTAAAAAACAATTTCCACCTCGACTGGACAGAAATCACGATCGATCGTCTGAATCGGTAGAACCTCGATATTGCCCCCGGACGAACGAAATCCTTATTCAGACCTTGCAACGGCCGAAACTCGGGATTTTTGGTCCGGTCAACCGAAAATCACAGTGTTGACCTGGTACTGCTGTCAAAAACAATTTCCGCCTCGACTGGCCAGAATCACGATCGATCGTCCGGATCTGTGAAATCTCGATATTGCCCATGGACGAACGAAACCGCTATTCAGACCCTGCAACGGCCGAAATTCGGGATTTTTTGTCTGGACAACCGAAAATCACAGTACTGACCAGGTGCAGTTGTCAAAAATGATCTCCGCCCCGATCAGGCATAAATCACGATCGTCCATCCAGATCAGTTAAATCATGATATTGCCCTCGGGCGGACGAAATAGCTATTCAGACCCTGCGTCGGCCGAAACTCGTGATTTTCCGTCAGGTCAACCGAAAATCCCAGTATTGACTAGGAACAGTTGCCAAAAACGATCTTCGCCCCTATCCGCCCAAAGTAACGATCAACTGTCTGGATCGGCAAAAATCCCGATATTGCCCCCGGACGAACGAAATCCTTATTCAGACCTTGCAACGGTCGAAACTCGGGTTTTTTGGTCTGGTCAACTGAAAATCCCAGTGTTGACCTGGTACTGCTGTAAAAAACAATTTCCGCCTCGACTGGCCAGAATCACGATCGATCGTCCGGATCTGTGAAATCTCGATGTTGCCCCCAGACGAACGAAATCGCTATTCAACCCTGCATCGGCCGAAACTCGTGATTTTTCATCTGGTCAACCGAAAATCACAGTACTGACCAGGTACAGTTGTCATATATGATCTCCGCCCCGATCTGCCAGAAATCACGATCGTCTATCCAGATCGGTTAAATCATGATATTGCCCTCGGGCGGACGAAATACCTATTCAGACCCTGCGTCGGCCGAAACTCGTGATTTTCCGTCAAGTCAACCGAAAATCACAGTATTGACCAGGTACAGTTGTCAAAAACGATCTCCGCCCCGATCCGCCCAAAGTAACGATCAACTGTCCAGATCGGCAAAAATCCCGATTTTGCCCTCGGATGAATGAAATCACTATTCAGATCCAGCACCGGCAGAAACTCGTGATTTTCCGTATGGTCAACCGAAAATCACAGTATTGACCTGGAGCTATTGTAAAAAACAATTTCCACCTCGACTGGACAGAAATCACGATCGATCGTCTGAATCGGTAGAACCTCGATATTGCCCCCGGACGAACGAAATCCTTATTCAGACCTTGCAACGGCCGAAACTCGGGATTTTTGGTCCGGTCAACCGAAAATCACAATGTTGACCTGGTACTGCTGTCAAAAACAATTTCCGCCTCGACTGGCCAGAATCACGATCGATCGTCCAGATCTGTGAAATCTCGGTATTGCCCATGGACGAACGAAACCGCTATTCAGACCCTGCAACGGCCGAAATTCGGGATTTTTTGTCTGGACAACCGAAAATCACAGTACTGACCAGGTGCAGTTGTCAAAAATGATCTCCGCCCCGATCAGCCATAAATCACGATCGTCCATCCAGATCGGTTAAATCATGATATTGCCCTCGGGCGGACGAAATAGCTATTCAGACCCTGCGTCGGCCGAAACTCGTGATTTTCCGTCAGGTCAACCGAAAATCCCAGTATTGACTAGGAACAGTTGCCAAAAACGATCTTCGCCCCTATCCGCCCAAAGTAACGATCAACTGTCTGGATCGGCAAAAATCCCGATATTGCCCCCAGACGAACGAAATCCTTATTCAGACCTTGCAACGGTCGAAACTCGGGTTTTTTGGTCTGGTCAACTGAAAATCCCAGTGTTGACCTGGTACTGCTGTAAAAAACAATTTCCGCCTCGACTGGCCAGAATCACGATCGATCGTCCGGATCTGTGAAATCTCGATGTTGCCCCCAGACGAACGAAATCGCTATTCAACCCTGCATCGGCCGAAACTCGTGATTTTTCATCTGGTCAACCGAAAATCACAGTACTGACCAGGTACAGTTGTCATATATGATCTCCGCCCCGATCTGCCAGAAATCACGATCGTCTATCCAGATCGGTTAAATCATGATATTGCCCTCGGGCGGACGAAATACCTATTCAGACCCTGCGTCGGCCGAAACTCGTGATTTTCCGTCAAGTCAACCGAAAATCACAGTATTGACCAGGTACAGTTGTCAAAAACGATCTCCGCCCCGATCCGCCCAAAGTAACGATCAACTGTCCAGATCGGCAAAAATCCCGATTTTGCCCTCGGATGAATGAAATCACTATTCAGATCCAGCACCGGCAGAAACTCGTGATTTTCCGTATGGTCAACCGAAAATCACAGTATTGACCTGGAGCTATTGTAAAAAACAATTTCCACCTCGACTGGACAGAAATCACGATCGATCGTCTGAATCGGTAGAACCTCGATATTGCCCCCGGACGAACGAAATCCTTATTCAGACCTTGCAACGGCCGAAACTCGGGATTTTTGGTCCGGTCAACCGAAAATCACAATGTTGACCTGGTACTGCTGTCAAAAACAATTTCCGCCTCGACTGGCCAGAATCACGATCGATCGTCCAGATCTGTGAAATCTCGATATTGCCCATGGACGAACGAAACCGCTATTCAGACCCTGCAACGGCCGAAATTCGGGATTTTTTGTCTGGACAACCGAAAATCACAGTACTGACCAGGTGCAGTTGTCAAAAATGATCTCCGCCCCGATCAGCCATAAATCACGATCGTCCATCCAGATCGGTTAAATCATGATATTGCCCTCGGGCGGACGAAATAGCTATTCAGACCCTGCGTCGGCCGAAACTCGTGATTTTCCGTCAGGTCAACCGAAAATCCCAGTATTGACTAGGAACAGTTGCCAAAAACGATCTTCGCCCCTATCCGCCCAAAGTAACGATCAACTGTCTGGATCGGCAAAAATCCCGATATTGCCCCCAGACGAACGAAATCCTTATTCAGACCTTGCAACGGTCGAAACTCGGGTTTTTTGGTCTGGTCAACTGAAAATCCCAGTGTTGACCTGGTACTGCTGTAAAAAACAATTTCCGCCTCGACTGGCCAGAATCACGATCGATCGTCCGGATCTGTGAAATCTCGATGTTGCCCCCAGACGAACGAAATCGCTATTCAACCCTGCATCGGCCGAAACTCGTGATTTTTCATCTGGTCAACCGAAAATCACAGTACTGACCAGGTACAGTTGTCATATATGATCTCCGCCCCGATCTGCCAGAAATCACGATCGTCTATCCAGATCGGTTAAATCATGATATTGCCCTCGGGCGGACGAAATACCTATTCAGACCCTGCGTCGGCCGAAACTCGTGATTTTCCGTCAAGTCAACCGAAAATCACAGTATTGACCAGGTACAGTTGTCAAAAACGATCTCCGCCCCGATCCGCCCAAAGTAACGATCAACTGTCCAGATCGGCAAAAATCCCGATTTTGCCCTCGGATGAATGAAATCACTATTCAGATCCAGCACCGGCTGAAACTCGTGATTTTCTGTATGGTCAACCGAAAATCACAGTATTGACCTGGAGCTATTGTAAAAAACAATTTCCACCTCGACTGGACAGAAATCACGATCGATCGTCTGAATCGGTAGAACCTCGATATTGCCCCCGGACGAACGAAATCCTTATTCAGACCTTGCAACGGCCGAAACTCGGGATTTTTGGTCCGGTCAACCGAAAATCACAGTGTTGACCTGGTACTGCTGTCAAAAACAATTTCCGCCTCGACTGGCCAGAATCACGATCGATCGTCCGGATCTGTGAAATCTCGATATTGCCCATGGACGAAAGAAACCGCTATTCAGACCCTGCAACGGCCGAAATTCGGGATTTTTTGTCTGGACAACCGAAAATCACAGTACTGACCAGGTGCAGTTGTCAAAAATGATCTCCGCCCCGATCAGCCATAAATCACGATCGTCCATCCAGATCGGTTAAATCATGATATTGCCCTCGGGCGGACGAAATAGCTATTCAGACCCTGCGTCGGCCGAAACTCGTGATTTTCCGTCAGGTCAACCGAAAATCCCAGTATTGACTAGGAACAGTTGCCAAAAACGATCTTCGCCCCTATCCGCCCAAAGTAACGATCAACTGTCTGGATCGGCAAAAATCCCGATATTGCCCCCGGACGAACGAAATCCTTATTCAGACCTTGCAACGGTCGAAACTCGGGTTTTTTGGTCTGGTCAACTGAAAATCCCAGTGTTGACCTGGTACTGCTGTAAAAAACAATTTCCGCCTCGACTGGCCAGAATCACGATCGATCGTCCGGATCTGTGAAATCTCGATGTTGCCCCCAGACGAACGAAATCGCTATTCAACCCTGCATCGGCCGAAACTCGTGATTTTTCATCTGGTCAACCGAAAATCACAATATGATCTCCGCCCCGATCTGCCAGAAATCACGATCGTCTATCCAGATCGGTTAAATCATGATATTGCCCTCGGGCGGACGAAATACCTATTCAGACCCTGCGTCGGGCGAAACTCGTGATTTTCCGTCAAGTCAACCGAAAATCACAGTATTGACCAGGTACAGTTGTCAAAAACGATCTCCGCCCCGATCCGCCCAAAGTAACGATCAACTGTCCAGATCGGCAAAAATCCCGATTTTGCCCTCGGATGAATGAAATCACTATTCAGATCCAGCACCGGCTGAAACTCGTGATTTTCCGTATGGTCAACCGAAAATCACAGTATTGACCTGGAGCTATTGTAAAAAACAATTTCCACCTCGACTGGACAGAAATCACGATCGATCGTCTGAATCGGTAGAACCTCGATATTGCCCCCGGACGAACGAAATCCTTATTCAGACCTTGCAACGGCCGAAACTCGGGATTTTTGGTCCGGTCAACCGAAAATCACAGTGTTGACCTGGTACTGCTGTCAAAAACAATTTCCGCCTCGACTGGCCAGAATCACGATCGATCGTCCGGATCTGTGAAATCTCGATATTGCCCATGGACGAACGAAACCGCTATTCAGACCCTGCAACGGCCGAAATTCGGGATTTTTTGTCTGGACAACCGAAAATCACAGTACTGACCAGGTGCAGTTGTCAAAAATGATCTCCGCCCCGATCAGGCATAAATCACGATCGTCCATCCAGATCAGTTAAATCATGATATTGCCCTCGGGCGGACGAAATAGCTATTCAGACCCTGCGTCGGCCGAAACTCGTGATTTTCCGTCAGGTCAACCGAAAATCCCAGTATTGACTAGGAACAGTTGCCAAAAACGATCTTCGCCCCTATCCGCCCAAAGTAACGATCAACTGTCTGGATCGGCAAAAATCCCGATATTGCCCCCGGACGAACGAAATCCTTATTCAGACCTTGCAACGGTCGAAACTCGGGTTTTTTGGTCTGGTCAACTGAAAATCCCAGTGTTGACCTGGTACTGCTGTAAAAAACAATTTCCGCCTCGACTGGCCAGAATCACGATCGATCGTCCGGATCTGTGAAATCTCGATGTTGCCCCCAGACGAACGAAATCGCTATTCAACCCTGCATCGGCCGAAACTCGTGATTTTTCATCTGGTCAACCGAAAATCACAGTACTGACCAGGTACAGTTGTCATATATGATCTCCGCCCCGATCTGCCAGAAATCACGATCGTCTATCCAGATCGGTTAAATCATGATATTGCCCTCGGGCGGACGAAATACCTATTCAGACCCTGCGTCGGCCGAAACTCGTGATTTTCCGTCAAGTCAACCGAAAATCACAGTATTGACCAGGTACAGTTGTCAAAAACGATCTCCGCCCCGATCCGCCCAAAGTAACGATCAACTGTCCAGATCGGCAAAAATCCCGATTTTGCCCTCGGATGAATGAAATCACTATTCAGATCCAGCACCGGCAGAAACTCGTGATTTTCCGTATGGTCAACCGAAAATCACAGTATTGACCTGGAGCTATTGTAAAAAACAATTTCCACCTCGACTGGACAGAAATCACGATCGATCGTCTGAATCGGTAGAACCTCGATATTGCCCCCGGACGAACGAAATCCTTATTCAGACCTTGCAACGGCCGAAACTCGGGATTTTTGGTCCGGTCAACCGAAAATCACAATGTTGACCTGGTACTGCTGTCAAAAACAATTTCCGCCTCGACTGGCCAGAATCACGATCGATCGTCCAGATCTGTGAAATCTCGGTATTGCCCATGGACGAACGAAACCGCTATTCAGACCCTGCAACGGCCGAAATTCGGGATTTTTTGTCTGGACAACCGAAAATCACAGTACTGACCAGGTGCAGTTGTCAAAAATGATCTCCGCCCCGATCAGCCATAAATCACGATCGTCCATCCAGATCGGTTAAATCATGATATTGCCCTCGGGCGGACGAAATAGCTATTCAGACCCTGCGTCGGCCGAAACTCGTGATTTTCCGTCAGGTCAACCGAAAATCCCAGTATTGACTAGGAACAGTTGCCAAAAACGATCTTCGCCCCTATCCGCCCAAAGTAACGATCAACTGTCTGGATCGGCAAAAATCCCGATATTGCCCCCAGACGAACGAAATCCTTATTCAGACCTTGCAACGGTCGAAACTCGGGTTTTTTGGTCTGGTCAACTGAAAATCCCAGTGTTGACCTGGTACTGCTGTAAAAAACAATTTCCGCCTCGACTGGCCAGAATCACGATCGATCGTCCGGATCTGTGAAATCTCGATGTTGCCCCCAGACGAACGAAATCGCTATTCAACCCTGCATCGGCCGAAACTCGTGATTTTTCATCTGGTCAACCGAAAATCACAGTACTGACCAGGTACAGTTGTCATATATGATCTCCGCCCCGATCTGCCAGAAATCACGATCGTCTATCCAGATCGGTTAAATCATGATATTGCCCTCGGGCGGACGAAATACCTATTCAGACCCTGCGTCGGGCGAAACTCGTGATTTTCCGTCAAGTCAACCGAAAATCACAGTATTGACCAGGTACAGTTGTCAAAAACGATCTCCGCCCCGATCCGCCCAAAGTAACGATCAACTGTCCAGATCGGCAAAAATCCCGATTTTGCCCTCGGATGAATGAAATCACTATTCAGATCCAGCACCGGCTGAAACTCGTGATTTTCTGTATGGTCAACCGAAAATCACAGTATTGACCTGGAGCTATTGTAAAAAACAATTTCCACCTCGACTGGACAGAAATCACGATCGATCGTCTGAATCGGTAGAACCTCGATATTGCCCCCGGACGAACGAAATCCTTATTCAGACCTTGCAACGGCCGAAACTCGGGATTTTTGGTCCGGTCAACCGAAAATCACAGTGTTGACCTGGTACTGCTGTCAAAAACAATTTCCGCCTCGACTGGCCAGAATCACGATCGATCGTCCGGATCTGTGAAATCTCGATATTGCCCATGGACGAACGAAACCGCTATTCAGACCCTGCAACGGCCGAAATTCGGGATTTTTTGTCTGGACAACCGAAAATCACAGTACTGACCAGGTGCAGTTGTCAAAAATGATCTCCGCCCCGATCAGCCATAAATCACGATCGTCCATCCAGATCAGTTAAATCATGATATTGCCCTCGGGCGGACGAAATAGCTATTCAGACCCTGCGTCGGCCGAAACTCGTGATTTTCCGTCAGGTCAACCGAAAATCCCAGTATTGACTAGGAACAGTTGCCAAAAACGATCTTCGCCCCTATCCGCCCAAAGTAACGATCAACTGTCTGGATCGGCAAAAATCCCGATATTGCCCCCAGACGAACGAAATCCTTATTCAGACCTTGCAACGGTCGAAACTCGGGTTTTTTGGTCTGGTCAACTGAAAATCCCAGTGTTGACCTGGTACTGCTGTAAAAAACAATTTCCGCCTCGACTGGCCAGAATCACGATCGATCGTCCGGATCTGTGAAATCTCGATGTTGCCCCCAGACGAACGAAATCGCTATTCAACCCTGCATCGGCCGAAACTCGTGATTTTTCATCTGGTCAACCGAAAATCACAGTACTGACCAGGTACAGTTGTCATATATGATCTCCGCCCCGATCTGCCAGAAATCACGATCGTCTATCCAGATCGGTTAAATCATGATATTGCCCTCGGGCGGACGAAATACCTATTCAGACCCTGCGTCGGGCGAAACTCGTGATTTTCCGTCAAGTCAACCGAAAATCACAGTATTGACCAGGTACAGTTGTCAAAAACGATCTCCGCCCCGATCCGCCCAAAGTAACGATCAACTGTCCAGATCGGCAAAAATCCCGATTTTGCCCTCGGATGAATGAAATCACTATTCAGATCCAGCACCGGCTGAAACTCGTGATTTTCCGTATGGTCAACCGAAAATCACAGTATTGACCTGGAGCTATTGTAAAAAACAATTTCCACCTCGACTGGACAGAAATCACGATCGATCGTCTGAATCGGTAGAACCTCGATATTGCCCCCGGACGAACGAAATCCTTATTCAGACCTTGCAACGGCCGAAACTCGGGATTTTTGGTCCGGTCAACCGAAAATCACAGTGTTGACCTGGTACTGCTGTCAAAAACAATTTCCGCCTCGACTGGCCAGAATCACGATCGATCGTCCGAATCTGTGAAATCTCGATGTTGCCCCCAGACGAACGAAATCGCTATTCAACCCTGCATCGGCCGAAACTCGTGATTTTTCATCTGGTCAACCGAAAATCACAGTACTGACCAGGTACAGTTGTCATATATGATCTCCGCCCCGATCTGCCAGAAATCACGATCGTCCATCCAGATCAGTTAAATCATGATATTGCCCTCGGGCGGACGAAATAGCTATTCAGACCCTGCGTCGGCCGAAACTCGTGATTTTCCGTCAGGTCAACCGAAAATCCCAGTATTGACTAGGAACAGTTGCCAAAAACGATCTTCGCCCCTATCCGCCCAAAGTAACGATCAACTGTCTGGATCGGCAAAAATCCCGATATTGCCCCCGGACGAACGAAATCCTTATTCAGACCTTGCAACGGTCGAAACTCGGGTTTTTTGGTCTGGTCAACTGAAAATCCCAGTGTTGACCTGGTACTGCTGTAAAAAACAATTTCCACCTCGACTGGCCAGAATCACGATCGATCGTCCGGATCTGTGAAATCTCGATGTTGCCCCCAGACGAACGAAATCGCTATTCAACCCTGCATCGGCCGAAACTCGTGATTTTTCATCTGGTCAACCGAAAATCACAGTACTGACCAGGTACAGTTGTCATATATGATCTCCGCCCCGATCTGCCAGAAATCACGATCGTCTATCCAGATCGGTTAAATCATGATATTGCCCTCGGGCGGACGAAATACCTATTCAGACCCTGCGTCGGCCGAAACTCGTGATTTTCCGTCAAGTCAACCAAAAATCACAGTATTGACCAGGTACAGTTGTCAAAAACGATCTCCGCCCCGATCCGCCTGAAGTAACGATCAACTGTCCAGATCGGCAAAAATCCCGATTTTGCCCTCGGATGAATGAAATCACTATTCAGATCCAGCACCGGCTGAAACTCGTGATTTTCCGTATGGTCAACCGAAAATCACAGTATTGACCTGGAGCTATTGTAAAAAACAATTTCCACCTCGACTGGACAGAAATCACGATCGATCGTCTGAATCGGTAGAACCTCGATATTGCCCCCGGACGAACGAAATCCTTATTCAGACCTTGCAACGGCCGAAACTCGGGATTTTTGGTCCGGTCTACCGAAAATCACAGTGTTGACCTGGTACTGCTGTCAAAAACAATTTCCGCCTCGACTGGCCAGAATCACGATCGATCGTCCGGATCTGTGAAATCTCGATATTGCCCATGGACGAACGAAACCGCTATTCAGACCCTGCAACGGCCGAAATTCGGGATTTTTTGTCTGGACAACCGAAAATCACAGTACTGACCAGGTGCAGTTGTCAAAAATGATCTCCGCCCCGATCAGCCATAAATCACGATCGTCCATCCAGATCAGTTAAATCATGATATTGCCCTCGGGCGGACGAAATAGCTATTCAGACCCTGCGTCGGCCGAAACTCGTGATTTTCCGTCAGGTCAACCGAAAATCACAGTATTGACTAGGAACAGTTGCCAAAAACGATCTTCGCTCCTATCCGCCCAAAGTAACGATCAACTGTCTGGATCGGCAAAAATCCCGATATTGCCCCCGGACGAACGAAATCCTTATTCAGACCTTGCAACGGTCGAAACTCGGGTTTTTTGGTCTGGTCAACTGAAAATCCCAGTGTTGACCTGGTACTGCTGTAAAAAACAATTTCCGCCTCGACTGGCCAGAATCACGATCGATCGTCCGGATCTGTGAAATCTCGATGTTGCCCCCAGACGAACGAAATCGCTATTCAACCCTGCATCGGCCGAAACTCGTGATTTTTCATCTGGTCAACCGAAAATCACAGTACTGACCAGGTACAGTTGTCATATATGATCTCCGCCCCGATCTGCCAGAAATCACGATCGTCTATCCAGATCGGTTAAATCATGATATTGCCCTCGGGCGGGCGAAATACCTATTCAGACCCTGCGTCGGGCGAAACTCGTGATTTTCCGTCAAGTCAACCAAAAATCACGGTATTGACCAGGTACAGTTGTCAAAAACGATCTCCGCCCCGATCCGCCTGAAGTAACGATCAACTGTCCAGATCGGCAAAAATCCCGATTTTGCCCTCGGATGAATGAAATCACTATTCAGATCCAGCACCGGCTGAAACTCGTGATTTTCCGTATGGTCAACCGAAAATCACAGTATTGACCTGGAGCTATTGTAAAAAACAATTTCCACCTCGACTGGACAGAAATCACGATCGATCGTCTGAATCGGTAGAACCTCGATATTGCCCCCGGACGAACGAAATCCTTATTCAGACCTTGCAACGGCCGAAACTCGGGATTTTTGGTCCGATCAACCGAAAATCACAGTGTTGACCTGGTACTGCTGTCAAAAACAATTTCCGCCTCGACTGGCCAGAATCACGATCGATCGTCCGGATCTGTGAAATCTCGATATTGCCCATGGACGAACGAAACCGCTATTCAGACCCTGCAACGGCCGAAATTCGGGATTTTTTGTCAGGACAACCGAAAATCACAGTACTGACCAGGTGCAGTTGTCAAAAATGATCTCCGCCCCGATCAGCCATAAATCACGATCGTCCATCCAGATCAGTTAAATCATGATATTGCCCTCGGGCGGACGAAATAGCTATTCAGACCCTGCGTCGGCCGAAACTCGTGATTTTCCGTCAAGTCAACCGAAAATCACAGTATTGACCAGGTACAGTTGTCAAAAACGATCTCCGCCCCGATCCGCCCAAAGTAACGATCAACTGTCTGGATCGGCAAAAATCCCGATATTGCCCCCGGACGAACGAAATCCTTATTCAGACCTTGCAACGGTCGAAACTCGGGTTTTTTGGTCTGGTCAACTGAAAATCCCAGTGTTGACCTGGTACTGCTGTAAAAAACAATTTCCGCCTCGACTGGCCAGAATCACGATCGATCGTCCGGATCTGTGAAATCTCGATGTTGCCCCCAGACGAACGAAATCGCTATTCAACCCTGCATCGGCCGAAACTCGTGATTTTTCATCTGGTCAACCGAAAATCACAGTACTGACCAGGTACAGTTGTCATATATGATCTCCGCCCCGATCTGCCAGAAATCACGATCGTCTATCCAGATCGGTTAAATCATGATATTGCCCTCGGGCGGACGAAATACCTATTCAGACCCTGCGTCGGCCGAAACTCGTGATTTTCCGTCAAGTCAACCGAAAATCACAGTATTGACCAGGTACAGTTGTCAAAAACGATCTCCGCCCCGATCCGCCCAAAGTAACGATCAACTGTCCAGATCGGCAAAAATCCCGATTTTGCCCTCGGATGAATGAAATCACTATTCAGATCCAGCACCGGCTGAAACTTGTGATTTTCCGTATGGTCAACCGAAAATCACAGTATTGACCTGGAGCTATTGTAAAAAACAATTTCCACCTCGACTGGACAGAAATCACGATCGATCGTCTGAATCGGTAGAACCTCGATATTGCCCCCGGACGAACGAAATCCTTATTCAGACCTTGCAACGGCCGAAACTCGGGATTTTTGGTCCGGTCAACCGAAAATCACAGTGTTGACCTGGTACTGCTGTCAAAAACAATTTCCGCCTCGACTGGCCAGAATCACGATCGATCGTCTGGATCTGTGAAATCTCGATATTGACCATGGACGAACGAAACCGCTATTCAGACCCTGCAACGGCCGAAATTCGGGATTTTTTGTCAGGACAACCGAAAATCACAGTACTGACCAGGTGCAGTTGTCAAAAATGATCTCCGCCCCGATCAGCCATAAATCACGATCGTCCATCCAGATCAGTTAAATCATGATATTGCCCTCGGGCTGACGAAATAGCTATTCAGACCCTGCGTCGGCCGAAACTCGTGATTTTCCGTCAAGTCAACCGAAAATCACAGTATTGACCAGGTACAGTTATCAAAAACGATCTCCGCCCCGATCCGCCTGAAGTAACGATCAACTGTCCAGATCGGCAAAAATCCCGATTTTGCCCTCGGATGAATGAAATCACTATTCAGATCCAGCACCGGCTGAAACTCGTGATTTTCCGTATGGTCAACCGAAAATCACAGTATTGACCTGGAGCTATTGTAAAAAACAATTTCCACCTCGACTGGACAGAAATCACGATCGATCGTCTGAATCGGTAGAACCTCGATATTGCCCCCGGACGAACGAAATCCTTATTCAGACCTTGCAACGGCCGAAACTCGGGATTTTTGGTCCGGTCAACCGAAAATCACAGTGTTGACCTGGTACTGCTGTCAAAAACAATTTCCGCCTCGACTGGCCAGAATCACGATCGATCGTCCGGATCTGTGAAATCTCGATATTGCCCATGGACGAACGAAACCGCTATTCAGACCCTGCAACGGCCGAAATTCGGGATTTTTTGTCTGGACAACCGAAAATCACAGTACTGACCAGGTGCAGTTGTCAAAAATGATCTCCGCCCCGATCAGCCGAAAATCACGATCGTCCGTCCTGATCGGTTAAATCATGATATTGCCCTCGGGCGGACGAAATACTTATTCAGACCCTGCGTCGGCCGAAACTCGTGATTTTCCGTCAGGTCAACCGAAAATCCCAGTATTGACTAGGAACAGTTGCCAAAAACGATCTTCGCCCCTATCCGCCCAAAGTAACGATCAACTGTCTGGATCGGCAAAAATCCCGATATTGCCCCCGGACGAACGAAATCCTTATTCAGACCTTGCAACGGTCGAAACTCGGGTTTTTTGGTCTGGTCAACTGAAAATCCCAGTGTTGACCTGGTACTGCTGTCAAAAACAATTTCCGCCTCGACTGGCCAGAATCACGATCGATCGTCCGGATCTGTGAAATCTCGATATTGCCCATGGACGAACGAAACCGCTATTCAGACCCTGCAACGGCCGAAATTCGTGATTTTTTGTCAGGACAACCGAAAATCACAGTACTGACCAGGTGCAGTTGTCAAAAATGATCTCCGCCCCGATCAGCCATAAATCACGATCGTCCATCCAGATCAGTTAAATCATGATATTGCCCTCGGGCGGACGAAATAGCTATTCAGACCCTGCGTCGGCCGAAACTCGTGATTTTCCGTCAGGTCAACCGAAAATCCCAGTATTGACTAGGAACAGTTGCCAAAAACGATCTTCGCCCCTATCAGCCCAAAGTAACGATCAACTGTCTGGATCGGCAAAAATCCCGATATTGCCCCCGGACGAACGAAATCCTTATTCAGACCCTGCAACGGTCGAAACTCGGGTTTTTTGGTCTGGTCAACTGAAAATCCCAGTGTTGACCTGGTACTGCTGTCAAAAACAATTTTCGCCTCGACTGGCCAGAATCACGATCGATCGTCCGGATCTGTGAAATCTCGATATTGCCCATGGACGAACGAAACCGCTATTCAGACCCTGCAACGGCCGAAATTCGGGATTTTTTGTCTGGACAACCGAAAATCACAGTACTGACCAGGTGCAGTTGTCAAAAATGATCTCCGCCCCGATCAGCCGAGAATCACGATCGTCCATCCTGATCGGTTAAATCATGATATTGCCCTCGGGCGGACGAAATACCTATTCAGACCCTGCGTCGGCCGAAACTCGTGATTTTCCGTCAAGTCAACCGAAAATCACAGTATTGACCAGGTACAGTTGTCAAAAACGATCTCCGCCCCGATCCGCCCAAAGTAACGATCAACTGTCCAGATCGGCAAAAATCCCGATTTTGCCCTCGGATGAATGAAATCACTATTCAGATCCAGCACCGGCTGAAACTCGTGATTTTCCGTATGGTCAACCGAAAATCACAGTATTGACCTGGAGCTATTGTAAAAAACAATTTCCACCTCGACTGGACAGAAATCACGATCGATCGTCTGAATCGGTAGAACCTCGATATTGCCCCCGGACGAACGAAATCCTTATTCAGACCTTGCAACGGCCGAAACTCGGGATTTTTGGTCCTGTCAACCGAAAATCACAGTGTTGACCTGGTACTGCTGTCAAAAACAATTTCCGCCTCGACTGGCCAGAATCACGATCGATCGTCCGGATCTGTGAAATCTCGATATTGCCCTTGGACGAACGAAACCGCTATTCAGACCCTGCAACGGCCGAAATTCGGGATTTTTTGTCAGGACAACCGAAAATCACAGTACTGACCAGGTGCAGTTGTCAAAAATGATCTCCGCCCCGATCAGCCATAAATCACGATCGTCCATCCAGATCAGTTAAATCATGATATTGCCCTCGGGCGGACGAAATAGCTATTCAGACCCTGCGTCGGCCGAAACTCGTGATTTTCCGTCAGGTCAACCGAAAATCCCAGTATTGACTAGGAACAGTTGCCAAAAACGATCTTCGCCCCTATCCGCCCAAAGTAACGATCAACTGTCTGGATCGGCAAAAATCCCGATATTGCCCCCGGACGAACGAAATCCTTATTCAGACCTTGCAACGGTCGAAACTCGGGTTTTTTGGTCTGGTCAACTGAAAATCCCAGTGTTGACCTGGTACTGCTGTCAAAAACAATTTTCGCCTCGACTGGCCAGAATCACGATCGATCGTCCGGATCTGTGAAATCTCGATATTGCCCATGGACGAACGAAACCGCTATTCAGACCCTGCAACGGCCGAAATTCGGGATTTTTTGTCTGGACAACCGAAAATCACAGTACTGACCAGGTGCAGTTGTCAAAAATGATCTCCGCCCCGATCAGCCGAGAATCACGATCGTCCATCCTGATTGGTTAAATCATGATATTGCCCTCGGGCGGACGAAATACCTATTCAGACCCTGCGTCGGCCGAAACTCATGACTTTCCGTCAGGTCAACCGAAAATCACAGTATTGACCAGGTACAGTTGTCAAAAATGATCTCCGCCCCGATCCGCCTGAAGTAACGATCAACTTTCCGGATCGGCAAAAATCCCAATTTTGCCCCCGGATGAATGAAATCACTATTCAGACCCTGCGTCGGCCGAAACTCGTGATTTTCCGTCAAGTCAACCGAAAATCACAGTATTGACCAGGTACAGTTGTCAAAAACGATCTCTGCCCCGATTCGCCCAAAGTAACGATCAACTGTCCAGATCGGCAAAAATCCCGATTTTGCCCTCGGATGAATGAAATCACTATTCAGATCCAGCACCGGCTGAAACTCGTGATTTTCCGTATGGTCAACCGAAAATCACAGTATTGACCTGGAGCTATTGTAAAAAACAATTTCCACCTCGACTGGACAGAAATCACGATCGATCGTCTGAATCGGTAGAACCTCGATATTGCCCCCGGACGAACGAAATCCTTATTCAGACCTTGCAACGGCCGAAACTCGGGATTTTTGGTCCGGTCAACTGAAAATCACGGTGTTGACCTGGTACTGCTGTCAAAAACAATTTCCGCCTCGACTGGCCAGAATCACGATCGATCGTCCGGATCTGTGAAATCTCGATATTGCCCATGGACGAACGAAACCGCTATTCAGACCCTGCAACGGCCGAAATTCGGGATTTTTTGTCTGGACAACCGAAAATCACAGTACTGACCAGGTGCAGTTGTCAAAAATGATCTCCGCCCCGATCAGCCATAAATCACGATCGTCCATCCAGATCAGTTAAATCATGATATTGCCCTCGGGCGGACGAAATAGCTATTCAGACCCTGCGTCGGCCGAAACTCGTGATTTTCCGTCAGGTCAACCGAAAATCCCAGTATTGACTAGGAACAGTTGCCAAAAACGATCTTCGCCCCTATCCGCCCAAAGTAACGATCAACTGTCTGGATCGGCAAAAATCCCGATATTGCCCCCGGACGAACGAAATCCTTATTCAGACCTTGCAACGGTCGAAACTTGGGTTTTTTGGTCTGGTCAACTGAAAATCCCAGTGTTGACCTGGTACTGCTGTCAAAAACAATTTTCGCCTCGACTGGCCAGAATCACGATCGATCGTCCGGATCTGTGAAATCTCGATATTGCCCATGGACGAACGAAACCGCTATTCAGACCCTGCAACGGCCGAAATTCGGGATTTTTTGTCTGGACAACCGAAAATCACAGTACTGACCAGGTGCAGTTGTCAAAAATGATCTCCGCCCCGATCAGCCGAGAATCACGATCGTCCATCCTGATCGGTTAAATCATGATATTGCCCTCGGGCGGACGAAATACCTATTCAGACCCTGCGTCGGCCGAAACTCATGACTTTCCGTCAGGTCAACCGAAAATCACAGTATTGACCAGGTACAGTTGTCAAAAATGATCTCCGCCCCGATCCGCCTGAAGTAACGATCAACTGTCCGGATTGGCAAAAATCCCAATTTTGCCCCCGGATGAATGAAATCACTATTCAGACCCTGCGTCGGCCGAAACTCGTGATTTTCCGTCAAGTCAACCGAAAATCACAGTACTGACCAGGTACAGTTGTCATATATGATCTCTGCCCCGATCAGCCAGAAATCACGATCGTCTATCCAGATCGGTTAAATCATGATATTGCCCTCGGGCGGACGAAATAGCTATTCAGACCCTGCGTCGGCCGAAACTCGTGACTTTCCGTCAGGTCAATCGAAAATCACAGTATTGACCAGGTACAGTTGTCAAAAACGATCTCCGCCCCGATCTGCCTAAAGTAACGATCAACTATCCGGATCGACAAAAATCTCGATTTTGCCCCCAGATGAATGAAATCACTATTCAGACCCAACACCGGCTGAAACTCTTGATTTTCCGTCTGGTCAACCGAAAATCACAGTATTGGCCAGGTACAGTTGTCAAAAACGATCTCCGCCCCGATCCGCCTAAAGTAACGATCAACTATACGGATCGGCAAAACTCCCGATTTTCCCCTGGATGAATGAAGTCACTATTCAGACCCAGCACCGGCTGAAACTCGTGATTTTTCGTATGGTCAACCGAAAATCACAGTATTGACCTGGAGCTACTGTAAAAAACAATTTCCACCTCGACTGGACTGAAATCACGATCGATCATCTGAATCGATAAAACCACGATATTGCCCCCGGACGAACGAAATCCTTATTCAGACCATGCAACGGCCGAAACTCGGGATTTTTGGTCCGGCCAACCGAAAATCACATTGTTGACCAGGTACTGCTGTCAAAAACAATTTCTGCCTCGACTGGCCAGAATCACGATCGATCGTCCGGATTTGTGAAATCTCGATATTGCCCCCGGACGAACGAAATCGCTATTCAGACCCTGCGACGGCCGAAACTCGTGATTTTTCATCTGGTCAACCGAAAATCACAGTACTGACAAGGTACAGTTGTCATATATGATCTCTGCCCCGATCAGCCGAAAATCACGATCGTCTATCCAGATCGGTTAAATCATGATATTGCCCTCAGGCGGACGAAATAGCTATTCAGACCCTGCGTCGGCCGAAACTCGTGACTTTCCATCAGGTCAACCGAAAATCACAGTATTGACTAGGTACAGTTGTCAAAAACGATCTCTGCCCCGATCTGCCTAAAGTAACGAACAACTATCCGGATCGGCAAAAATCCCGATTTTGCCCCCGGATGAATGAAATCACTATTCAGACCCAGCACCGGCTGCAACTTGTGATTTTCCGTCTGGTCAACCGAAAATCACAGTATTGACCAGGTACAGTTGTCAAAAACGATCTTCGCCCCGATCCGCCCAAAGTAACGGTCAACTGTCCAGATCGGCAAAAATCCCGATTTTGCCCTCGGATGAATGCAATCACTATTCAGACCCAGCACCGGCTGAAACTCGTGATTTTCCGTATGGTCAACCGAAAATCACAGTATTGACCTGGAGCTATTGTAAAAAACAATTTCCACCTCGACTGGACAGAAATCACGATCAATCGTCTGAATCGGTAAAACCTCGATATTGCCCCTGGACGAACGAAATCCTTATTCAGACCTTGCAACGGCCGAAACTCGGGATTTTTGGTCCGGGCAACCGAAAATCACAGTGTTGACTAGGTACTGCTGTCAAAAACAATTTCCGCCTCGACTGGCCAGAATCATGATCGATCGTCCGGATCTGTGAAATCTCGATATTGCCCCCGGACGAACGAAATCGCTATTCAGTCCCTGCGACTGCCGAAATTCGGGATTTTTCGTCTGGACAACCGAAAATCACAGTACTGACCAGGTGCAGTTGTCATATATGATCTCCGCCCCGATCAGCCAGAAATCACGATCGTCTATCCAGATCGGTTAAATCATGGTATTGCCCTCGGGCGGACGAAATAGCTATTCAGACCCTGCGTCGGCCGAAACTCGTGATTTTCCGTCAGGTCAACCGAAAATCACAGTATTGACCAGGTACAGTTGTCAAAAACGATCTCTGCCCCGATCCGCCTAAAGTAACAATCAACTATCCGGATCGGCAAAAATCCCGATTTTGCCCCCGGATGAATGAAATCACTATTCAGACCCAGCACCGGCTGAAACTCGTGACTTTCCGTCTGGTCAACCGAAAATCAAAGTATTGACCTGGAGCTGCTTTAAAAAACAATTTCCACCTCGACTGGACAGAAATCACGATCGATCATCTGAATCGGTAAAATCTTGATATTGCCCCCGGACGAACGAAATTGCTATTTAGACCCTGCGTCGGCCGAAACTCGTGATTTTCCGTCAGGTCAACCGAAAATCACTGTATTGACCAGGTATAGTTGTCAAAAACGATCTCCGCCCCGATCCGCCTAAAGTAACGATCAACTATCCGGGTCGGCAAAAATCCTGATTTTGCTCCCAGATGAATGAAATCACTATTCAGACCCAGCACCGGCTGAAACTCGTGATTTTCCGTCTGGTCAACCGAAAATCAGAGTACTGACCTGGAGCTGCTGTAAAAAACAATTTCCACCTCGACTGGACAAAAATCACGATCGATCGTCTGAATCGGTAAAATCTTGATATTGCCCCCGGACGAATGAAATCCTTATTCAAACCTTGCAACGGCTGAAACTCGGGATTTTTGGTCCGGTCAACCGAAAATCACAGTGTTGACCTGGTATTGCTATCAAAAACAATTTCTGCCTCGTCTGGCCAGAATCACGATCGATTGTCCAGATCAGTAAAATCTCGATATTGCGCCCGGACGAACGAAATCGCTATTCAGTCCCTGCAACAGCCGAAATTCGTGATTTTTCGTCTGGTCAATCGAAAATCACAGTATTGACCAGGTACAGTTGCCAAAAATGATCTCGGCCCCGATCCACCTATAGTAACGATCAAATGTCCGGATCTGTAAAATCTCAATATTGCCCTCAGGCGGACGAAATAGCTATTCAGACCCTGCCTCGGCTGAAACTCGTGATTTTCCGTCAAGTCAACCGAAAATCACAGTATTGACTAGGTACGGTTGCCGAAAACGATCTCCGCCCCGATCAGCCAGAAATCACGATCGTCCATCCAGATCGGTTAAATCATGATAATGCCCTCGGGCGGACGAAATAGCTATTCAGACCCTGCGTCGGTCGAAACTCGTGATTTTCCATCAGGTCAACTGAAAACCACAGTATTGACCAGGTACAGTTGTCAAAAACGATCTCCGCCCCGATCCGCCTAAAGTAACGATCAACTGTCTAGATCGGCAAAAATCCCAATTTTGCCCCCGGAAGAATGAAATCACTATTCAGACCTAGCACCGGCTGAAACTCGTGATTTTCCGTCTGGTCAACCGAAAATCACAGTATTGACCTGGAGCAGCTGTGAAAAACAATTTCCACCTCGACTGGACTGAAATCACGATCGATCGTCTGAATCGGTAAAATCTTGATATTGCCCCAGGACGAACGAAATCCTTATTCAAACCTTGCAACAGCCGAAACTCGGGATTTTTGGTCCGGTCAACCGAAAATCACAGTGTTGACCTGGTATTGCTATCAAAAACAATTTCTGCCTCGTCTGGCCAGAATCACGATCGATCGTCCAGATCTGTAAAATCTCGATATTGCGCCCGGACGAACGAAATCGCTATTCAGACCCTGCAACGGCCGAAATTCGTGATTTTTCGCCTGGTCAACCGAAAATCACAGTATTGACCAGGTACAGTTGCCAAAAATGATCTCCGCCCCGATCCTCCTATAATAACGATCAACTGTCCGGATCTGTAAAATCTCGATATTGCCCTCGGACGAACGAAATCGCTATTCAGACCCCGCAACGGCCGAAACTCATGATTTTTCGTCTGGTCAACCGAAAATCACAGTACCGACCAGGTACAGTTGTCAAAAATGATCTCCACCCCGATCAGCAAGAAATCACGATCGTCCATCCAGATCGGTTAAATCATGATATTGCCCTCGGGCGGACGAAATAACTATTCAGACCCTGCGTCGGCCGAAACTCGTGATTTTCCGTCAGGTCAACCGAAAATCACAGTATTGACCAGGTACAGTTGTCAAAAACGATCTCCGCCCCGATTCGCCTAAAGTAACGATCAACAGTCCGGATCGGCAAAAATCCCAATTTTGCCCCCGGATGAATGAAATCACTATTCAGACCCAGCACCGGCTGAAACTCGGGATTTTTCGTCTGGTCAACCGAAAATCACAGTATTGACCTGGAGCTGCTGTAAAAATCTATTTCCACCTCGACTGGACAGAAATCACGAATGATCGTCTGAATCGGTAAAATCTCGATATTGCCCCGGACGAACGAAATCCTTATTCAGACCTTGCAATGTCCGAAACTCGGGATTTTTGGTCCGGTCAACCGAAAATCACAGTATTGACCTGGTACTGCTGTCAAAAACAATTTCCGCCTCGACTGGCCAGAATCACGATTGATCGTCCGGATCTGTAAAATCTCGATATTGCCCCCGGACGAACGAAATCGCTAATTAGACCCTGCAACGGCCGAAACTCGGGATTTTTCGTCTGGTCAACCGAAAATCACAGTACTGACCAGGTACAGTTGTCAAAAATGATCTCTACCCCGATCAGTCAGAAATCACGATCGTCCAACCTGATTGGTTAAATCATCATATTGACCTCGGGCGGACGAAATAGCTATTCAGACTCTGCGTCGGTCGAAACTCGTCATTTTTCGTCAGGTCAACCGAAAACCACAATATTGACCAGGTACAGTTGTCAAAAACGATCTCCGCCCCGATCCGCCTAAAGTAACGATCAACTGTCCAGATCGGCAAAAATCCCAATTTTGCCCCCGGATGAATGAAATCACTATTCAGACCCAGCACCGGCTGAAACTCGGGATTTTTCGTCTGGTCAACCGAAAATCACAGTATTGACCTGGAGCTGCTGTAAAAATCTATTTCCACCTCGACTGGACAGAAATCACGATCGATCGTCAGAATCGGTAAAATCTCGATATTGCCCCCGGACAAACGAAATCCTTATTCAGACCTTGCAACGGCCGAAACTCGGGTTTTTGGTCTGGTCAACTGAAAGCCACAGTGTTGACCTGGTACTGCTGTCAAAAACAATTTTCGCCTCGACTGGCCAGAATCACGATTGATCGTCCGGATCTGTAAAATCTTGATATTGCCCCCGGACGAACAAAATCGCTATTCAGACCCCGCAACGGCCGAAACTCGGGATTTTTCGTCTGGTCAACCGAAAATCATAGTACTGACCAGGTACAGTTGTCAAAAATGATCTCCGCCCCGATTAGTCTGAAATCACGATCGTCCAACCTGGTTGGTTAAATCATGATATTGCCCTCGGGCGGACGAAATAGCTATTCAGTCTCTGCGTCGGTTGAAACTCGTGATTTTCCGTCAGGTCAACCGAAAATCACAGTATTGACCAGGAACAGTTGTCAAAAACAATCTCCGCCCCGATCCGCCTATAGTAACGATCAACTGTCCGGATCGGCAAAAATCTCGATTTTGCCCCCGGATGAATGAAATCACTATTCAGACCCAGCACCGGCTGAAACTCGGGATTTTTCGTATGGTCAACCGAAAATCACAGTATTGACCTGGAGCTACTGTAAAAAACAATTTCCACCTCGACTGGACTGAAATCACGATCGATCGTCTGAATCGGTAAAATCTTGATATTGCCCCAGGACGAACGAAATCCTTATTCAAACCTTGCAACGGCCGAAACTCGGGATTTTTGGTCTGGTCAACCGAAAATCACAGTGTTGACTTGGTATTGCTATCAAAAACAATTTCTGCCTCGTCTGGCCAGAATCACGATCGATCGTCCAGATCTGTAAAATCTCGATATTGCGCCCGGACGAACGAAATCGCTATTCAGACCCTGCAACGGCCGAAATTCGTGATTTTTCGCCTGGTCAACCGAAAATCACAGTATTGACCAGGTACAGTTGCCAAAAATGATCTCCGCCCCGATCCTCCTATAATAACGATCAACTGTCCGGATCTGTAAAATCTCGATATTGCCCCCGGACGAACGAAATCGCTATTCAGACCCTGCATCGGCCGAAACTCATGATTTTTCGTCTGGTCAACCGAAAATCACAGTACCGACCAGGTACAGTTGTCAAAAATGATCTCCACCCCGATCAGCAAGAAATCACGATCGTCCATCCAGATCGGTTAAATCATGATATTGCCCTCGGGCGGACGAAATAACTATTCAGACCCTGCGTCGGCCGAAACTCGTGATTTTCCGTCAGGTCAACCGAAAATCACAGTATTGACCAGGTACAGTTGTCAAAAACGATCTCCGCCCCGATTCGCCTAAAGTAACGATCAACTGTCCGGATCGGCAAAAATCTCGATTTTGCCCCCGGATGAATGAAATCACTATTCAGACCCAGCACCGGCTAAAACTCGGGATTTTTCGTCTGGTCGACCGAAAATCACAGTATTGACCTGGAGCTGCTGTAAAAATCTATTTCCACCTCGACTGGACAGAAATCACGAATGATCGTCTGAATCGGTAAAATCTCGATATTGCCCCGGACGAACGAAATCCTTATTCAGACCTTGCAACGTTCGAAACTCGGGATTTTTGGTCCGGTCAACCGAAAATCACAGTATTGACCAGGTACTGCTGTCAAAAACAATTTCCACCTCGACTGGCCAGAATCATGATTGATCGTCCGGATCTGTAAAATCTCGATATTGCCCCCGGACGAACGAAATCGCTAATTAGACCCTGCAACGGCCGAAACTCGGGATTTTTCGTCTGGTCAACCGAAAATCACAGTACTGACCAGGTACAGTTGTCAAAAATGATCTCTACCCCGATCAGTCAGAAATCACGATCGTCCAACCTGATTGGTTAAATCATCATATTGACCTTGGGCGGACGAAATAGCTATTCAGACTCTGCGTCGGTCGAAACTCGTCTTTTTTCGTCAGGTCAACCGAAAACCACAATATTGACCAGGTACAGTTGTCAAAAACGATCTCCGCCCCGATCCGCCTAAAGTAACGATCAACTGTCCAGATCGGCAAAAATC
This sequence comes from Delonix regia, assembly GCA_037074485.1. NCBI lineage: Eukaryota > Viridiplantae > Streptophyta > Magnoliopsida > Fabales > Fabaceae > Delonix > Delonix regia. The sequence goes on along the minus strand of CM073450.1, from coordinate 45,570,332 downwards.
CCAATTTTGCCCCCGGATGAATGAAATCACTATTCAGACCCAGCACCGGCTGAAACTCGGGATTTTTCGTCTGGTCAACCGAAAATCACAGTATTGACCTGGAGCTGCTGTAAAAATCTATTTCCACCTCGACTGGACAGAAATCACGATCGATCGTCTGAATCGGTAAAATCTCGATATTGCCCCCGGACGAACAAAATCGCTATTCAGACCCCGCAACGGCCGAAACTCGGGATTTTTCGTCTGGTCAACCGAAAATCATAGTACTGACCAGGTACAGTTGTCCAAAATGATCTCCGCCCCGATCAGTCTGAAATCACGATCGTCCAACCTGGTTGGTTAAATCATGATATTGCCCTCGGGCGGACGAAATAGCTATTCAGTCTCTGCGTCGGTTGAAACTCGTGATTTTCCGTCAGGTCAACCGAAAATCACAGTATTGACCAGGAACAGTTGTCAAAAACAATCTCCGCCCCGATCCGCCTATAGTAACGATCAACTGTCCGGATCGGCAAAAATCTCGATTTTGCCCCCGGATGAATGAAATCACTATTCAGACCCAGCACCGGCTGAAACTCGTGATTTTTCGTATGGTCAACCGAAAATCACAGTATTGACCTGGAGCTACTGTAAAAAACAATTTCCACCTCGACTGGACTGAAATCACGATCGATCGTCTGAATCGGTAAAATCTTGATATTGCCCCAGGACGAACGAAATCCTTATTCAAACCTTGCAACGGCCGAAACTCGGGATTTTTGGTCTGGTCAACCGAAAATCACAGTGTTGACCTGGTATTGCTATCAAAAACAATTTCTGCCTCGTCTGGCCAGAATCACGATCGATCGTCCAGATCTGTAAAATCTCGATATTGCGCCCGGACGAACGAAATCGCTATTCAGACCCTGCAACGGCCGAAATTCGTGATTTTTCGCCTGGTCAACCGAAAATCACAGTATTGACCAGGTACAGTTGCCAAAAATGATCTCCGCCCCGATCCTCCTATAATAACGATCAACTGTCCGGATCTGTAAAATCTCGATAATGCCCCCGGACGAACGAAATCGCTATTCAGACCCTGCATCGGCCGAAACTCATGATTTTTCGTCTGGTCAACCGAAAATCACAGTACCGACCAGGTACAGTTGTCAAAAATGATCTCCACCCCGATCAGCAAGAAATCACGATCGTCCATCCAGATCGGTTAAATCATGATATTGCCCTCGGGCGGACGAAATAACTATTCAGACCCTGCGTCGGCCGAAACTCGTGATTTTCCGTCAGGTCAACCGAAAATCACAGTATTGACCAGGTACAGTTGTCAAAAACGATCTCCGCCCCGATCCGCCTAAAGTAACGATCAACTGTCCAGATCGGCAAAAATCCCAATTTTGCCCCCGGATGAATGAAATCACTATTCAGACCCAGCTCCGGCTGAAACTCGGGATTTTTCGTCTGGTCAACCGAAAATCACAGTATTGACCTGGAGCTGCTGTAAAAATCTATTTCCACCTCGACTGGACAGAAATCACGATCGATCGTCTGAATCGGTAAAATCTCGATATTGCCCCCGGACAAACGAAATCCTTATTCAGACCTTGCAACGGCCGAAACTCGGGTTTTTGGTCTGGTCAACTGAAAGCCACAGTGTTGACCTGGTACTGCTGTCAAAAACAATTTTCGCCTCGACTGGCCAGAATCACGATTGATCGTCCGGATCTGTAAAATCTTGATATTGCCCCCGGACGAACAAAATCGCTATTCAGACCCCGCAACGGCCGAAACTCGGGATTTTTCGTCTGGTCAACCGAAAATCATAGTACTGACCAGGTACAGTTGTCAAAAATGATCTCCGCCCCGATCAGTCTGAAATCACGATCGTCCAACCTGGTTGGTTAAATCATGATATTGCCCTCGGGCGGACGAAATAGCTATTCAGTCTCTGCGTCGGTTGAAACTCGTGATTTTCCGTCAGGTCAACCGAAAATCACAGTATTGACCAGGAACAGTTGTCAAAAACAATCTCCGCCCCGATCCGCCTATAGTAACGATCAACTGTCCGGATCGGCAAAAATCTCGATTTTGCCCCCGGATGAATGAAATCACTATTCAGACCCAGCACCGGCTGAAACTCGTGATTTTTCGTATGGTCAACCGAAAATCACAGTATTGACCTGGAGCTACTGTAAAAAACAATTTCCACCTCGACTGGACTGAAATCACGATCGATCGTCTGAATCGGTAAAATCTTGATATTGCCCCAGGACGAACGAAATCCTTATTCAAACCTTGCAACGGCCGAAACTCGGGATTTTTGGTCTGGTCAACCGAAAATCACAGTGTTGACCTGGTATTGCTATCAAAAACAATTTCTGCCTCGTCTGGCCAGAATCACGATCGATCGTCCAGATCTGTAAAATCTCGATATTGCGCCCGGACGAACGAAATCGCTATTCAGACCCTGCAACGGCCGAAATTCGTGATTTTTCGCCTGGTCAACCGAAAATCACAGTATTGACCAGGTACAGTTGCCAAAAATGATCTCTGCCCCGATCCTCCTATAATAACGATCAACTGTCCGGATCTGTAAAATCTCGATATTGCCCCCGGACGAACGAAATCGCTATTCAGACCCTGCATCGGCCGAAACTCATGATTTTTCGTCTGGTCAACCGAAAATCACAGTACCGACCAGGTACAGTTGTCAAAAATGATCTCCACCCCGATCAACAAGAAATCACGATCGTCCATCCAGATCGGTTAAATCATGATATTGCCCTCGGGCGGACGAAATAACTATTCAGACCCTGCGTCGGCCGAAACTCGTCATTTTCCGTCAGATCAATCGAAAATCACAGTATTGACCAGGTACAGTTGTCAAAAACGATCTCCGCCCCGAATCGCCTAAAGTAACGATCAACTGTCCGGATCGGCAAAAATCTCGATTTTGCCCCCGGATGAATGAAATCACTATTCAGACCCAGCACCGGCTAAAACTCGGGATTTTTCGTCTGGTCAACCGAAAATCACAGTATTGACCTGGAGCTGCTGTAAAAATCTATTTCCACCTCGACTGGACAGAAATCACGAATGATCGTCTGAATCGGTAAAATCTCGATATTGCCCCGGACGAACGAAATCCTTATTCAGACCTTGCAACGTCCGAAACTCGGGATTTTTGGTCCGGTCAACCGAAAATCACAGTATTGACCAGGTACTGCTGTCAAAAACAATTTCCGCCTCGACTGGCCAGAATCATGATTGATCGTCCGGATCTGTAAAATCTCGATATTGCCCCCGGACGAACGAAATCGCTAATTAGACCCTGCAACGGCCGAAACTCGGGATTTTTCGTCTGGTCAACCGAAAATCACAGTACTGACCAGGTACAGTTGTCAAAAATGATCTCTACCCCGATCAGTCAGAAATCACGATCGTCCAACCTGATTGGTTAAATCATCATATTGACCTTGGGCGGACGAAATAGCTATTCAGACTCTGCGTCGGTCGAAACTCGTCATTTTTCGTCAGGTCAACCGAAAACCACAATATTGACCAGGTACAGTTGTCAAAAACGATCTCCGCCCCGATCCGCCTAAAGTAACGATCAACTGTCCAGATCGGCAAAAATCCCAATTTTGCCCCCGGATGAATGAAATCACTATTCAGACCCAGCACCGGCTGAAACTCGGGATTTTTCGTCTGGTCAACCGAAAATCACAGTATTGACCTGGAGCTGCTGTAAAAATCTATGTCCACCTCGACTGGATAGAAATCACGATCGATCGTCTGAATCGGTAAAATCTCGATATTGCCCCCGGACAAACGAAATCCTTATTCAGACCTTGCAACGGCCGAAACTCGGGTTTTTGGTCTGGTCAACTGAAAGCCACAGTGTTGACCTGGTACTGCTGTCAAAAACAATTTTCGCCTCGACTGGCCAGAATCACGATTGATCGTCCGGATCTGTAAAATCTTGATATTGCCCCCGGACGAACAAAATCGCTATTCAGACCCCGCAACAGCCGAAACTCGGGATTTTTCGTCTGGTCAACCGAAAATCATAGTACTAACCAGGTACAGTTGTCAAAAATGATCTCCGCCCCGATCAGTCTGAAATCACGATCGTCCAACCTGGTTGGTTAAATCATGATATTGCCCTCGGGCGGACGAAATAGCTATTCAGTCTCTGCGTCGGTTGAAACTCGTGATTTTCCGTCAGGTCAACCGAAAATCACAGTATTGACCAGGAACAGTTGTCAAAAACAATCTCCGCCCCGATCCGCCTATAGTAACGATCAACTGTCCGGATCGATAAAAATCTCGATTTTGCCCCCGGATGAATGGAATCACTATTCAGACCCAGCACCGGCTGAAACTCGTGATTTTTCGTATGGTCAACCGAAAATCACAGTATTGACCTGGAGCTGCTGTGAAAAACTATTTCCACCTCAACTGGACAGAAATCACGACTGATCGTCTGAATCGGTAAAATCTCGATATTGCCCCTGGATGAACGAAATCCTTATTCAGACCTTGCAACGTCCGAAACTTGGGATTTTTTGTCCGGTCAACCGAAAATCACAGTATTGACCTGGTACTGCTGTCAAAAACAATTTCCACCACGACTGGCCAGCATCACGATTGATCGTCCGGATCTGTAAAATCTCGATATTGCCCCCGGACGAACGAAATCGCTAATCAGACCCAGCAACGGCCGAAACTCGTGATATTTCGTCCTGTCAACCAAATATCACAGTACTGACCAGGTACTGTTGTCAAAAATGATCTCCACCTCGATCAGCCAGAAATCACGATCGTCCATTTGGATCGGTTAAATCATGATATTGCCCTCAGGCGGACGAAATAGCTATTCAGACCCTGCGTCGGCCAAAACTCGTGATTTTCTGTTAGGTCAACCGAAAATCACAGTATTGACCAGGAACAGTTGTCAAAAACAATCTCCGCCCCGATCCGCCTATAGTAACGATCAACTGTCCGGATCGGCAAAAATCTCGATTTTGCCCCCGGATGAATGAAATCACTATTCAGACCCAGCACCGGCTGAAACTCGGGATTTTTCGTATGGTCAACCGAAAATCACAGTATTGACCTGGAGCTACTGTAAAAAACAATTTCCACCTCGACTGGACTGAAATCACGATCGATCGTCTGAATCGGTAAAATCTTGATATTGCCCCAGGACGAACGAAATCCTTATTCAAACCTTGCAACGGCCGAAACTCGGGATTTTTGGTCTGGTCAACCGAAAATCACAGTGTTGACCTGGTATTGCTATCAAAAACAATTTCTGCCTCGTCTGGCCAGAATCACGATCGATCGTCCAGATCTGTAAAATCTCGATATTGCGCCCGGACGAACGAAATCGCTATTCAGACCCTGCAACGGCCGAAATTCGTGATTTTTCGCCTGGTCAACCGAAAATCACAGTATTGACCAGGTACAGTTGCCAAAAATGATCTCCGCCCCGATCCTCCTATAATAACGATCAACTGTCCGGATCTGTAAAATCTCGATATTGCCCCCGGACGAACGAAATCGCTATTCAGACCCTGCATCGGCCGAAACTCATGATTTTTCGTCTGGTCAACCGAAAATCACAGTACCGACCAGGTACAGTTGTCAAAAATGATCTCCACCCCGATCAGCAAGAAATCACGATCGTCCATCCAGATCGGTTAAATCATGATATTGCCCTCGGGCGGACGAAATAACTATTCAGACCCTGCGTCGGCCGAAACTCGTGATTTTCCGTCAGGTCAACCGAAAATCACAGTATTGACCAGGTACAGTTGTCAAAAACGATCTCCGCCCCGATTCGCCTAAAGTAACGATCAACTGTCCGGATCGGCAAAAATCTCGATTTTGCACCCGGATGAATGAAATCACTATTCAGACCCAGCACCGGCTAAAACTCGGGATTTTTCGTCTGGTCAACCGAAAATCACAATATTGACCTGGAGCTGCTGTAAAAATCTATTTCCACCTCGACTGGACAGAAATCACGAATGATCGTCTGAATCGGTAAAATCTCGATATTGCCCCGGACGAACGAAATCCTTATTCAGACCTTGCAACGTCCGAAACTCGGGATTTTTGGTCCGGTCAACCGAAAATCACAGTAATGACCTGGTACTGCTGTCAAAAACAATTTTCGCCTCGACTGGCCAGAATCACGATTGATCGTCCGGATCTGTAAAATCTCGATATTGCCCCCGGACGAACGAAATCGCTAATTAGACCCTGCAACGGCCGAAACTCAGGATTTTTCGTCTGGTCAACCGAAAATCACAGTACTGACCAGGTACAGTTGTCAAAAATGATCTCTACCCCGATCAGTCAGAAATCACGATCGTCCAACCTGATTGGTTAAATCATCATATTGACCTCGGGCGGATGAAATAGCTATTCAGACTCTGCGTCGGTCGAAACTCGTCATTTTTCGTCAGGTCAACCGAAAACCACAATATTGACCAGGTACAGTTGTCAAAAACGATCTCCGCCCCGATCCGCCTAAAGTAACGATCAACTGTCCGGATCGGCAAAAATCTCGATTTTGCCCCCGGATGAAAGAAATCACTATTCAGACCCAGCACCGGCTGAAACTCGGGATTTTTCGTATGGTCAACCGAAAATCACAGTATTGACCTGGAGCTACTGTAAAAAACAATTTCCACCTCGACTGGACTGAAATCACGATCGATCGTCTGAATCGGTAAAATCTTGATATTGCCCCAGGACGAACGAAATCCTTATTCAAACCTTGCAACGGCCGAAACTCGGGATTTTTGGTCTGGTCAACCGAAAATCACAGTGTTGACCTGGTATTGCTATCAAAAACAATTTCTGCCTCGTCTGGCCAGAATCACGATCGATCGTCCAGATCTGTAAAATCTTGATATTGCGCCCGGACGAACGAAATCGCTAATCAGACCCTGCAACGGCCGAAACTCGTGATTTTTTGTCCTGTCAACCGAATATCACAGTACTGACCAGGTACTGTTGTCAAAAATGATCTCCACCTCGATCAGCCAGAAATCACGATCGTCCATTTGGATCGGTTAAATCATGATATTGCCCTCAGGCGGACGAAATAGCTATTCAGACCCTGCGTCGGCCAAAACTCGTGATTTTCCGTCAGGTCAACCGAAAATCACAGTATTGACCAGGAACAGTTGTCAAAAACAATCTCGGCCCCGATCCGCCTAAAGTAACGATCAACTGTCCGGATCGGCAAAAATCTCGATTTTGCCCCCGGATGAATGAAATCACTATTCAGACCCAGCGCCGGCTGAAACTCGTGATTTTCCGTCTGGTCAACCAAAATTCACAGTATTGACCTGGAGTTGCTGCGAAAAACTATTTCCACCTCGACTGGACAGAAATCACGAATGATCGTCTGAATCGGTAAAATCTCGATATTGCCCCCGGACGAACGAAATCCGTATTCAGACCTTGCAACGTCCGTAACTTGGGATTTTTGGTCCGGTCAACCGAAAATCACAGTATTGACCTGGTACAGCTGTCAAAAACAATTTCCACCTCGACTGGCCAGCATCACGATTGATCGTCCGGATCTGAAAAATCTCGATATTGCCCCCGGACGAACGAAATCGCTAATCAGACCCTGCAACGGCCGAAACTCGTGATTTTTCGTCCTGTCAACCGAATATCACAGTACTGACCAGGTACAGTTGTCAAAAATGATCTCCACCTCGATCAGCCAGAAATCACGATCGTCCATTTGGATCGGTTAAATCATGATATTGCCCTCAGGCGGACGAAATAGCTATTCAGACCCTGCGTCGGTCGAAACTCGTGATTTTTCGTCAGGTCAACCGAAAATCACAGTGTTGACCAGGTACAGTTGTCAAAAACAATCTCCGTCCCGATCCGCCTAAAGTAACGATCAACTGTCCGGATCGGCAAAAATCTCGATTTTGCCCCCGGATGAATGAAATCACTATTCAGACCCAGCGCCGGCTGAAACTCGTGATTTTCCGTCTGGTCAACCGAAAATCACAGTATTGACCTGGAGTTGCTGCGAAAATCTATTTCCACCTCGACTGGACAGAAATCACGAATGATCGTCTGAATCGGTAAAATCTCGATATTGCCCCCGGACGAACGAAATCCGTATTCAGACCTTGCAACGTCCGTAACATGGGATTTTTGGTCCGGTCAACCGAAAATCACAATATTGACCTGGTACTGCTGTCAAAAACAATTTCCACCTCGACTGGCCAGCATCACGATTGATCGTCCGGATATGTAAAATCTCGATATTGCCCCTGGACGAACGAAATCGCTAATCAGACCCTGCAACGGCCGAAACTCGTGATTTTTCGTCCTGTCAACTGAATATCACAGTACTGACCAGGTACTGTTGTCAAAAATGATCTTCGCCCCGATCAGCCAGAAATCACGATCGTCCATCCAGATCGGTTAAATCATGATACTGCCCTCGGGCGGACGAAATAGCTATTTAGACCCTGCGTCGGCCGAAACTCGTGATTTTCCGTCAGGTCAACCGAAAATCACAGTGTTGACCAGGTACAGTTGTCAAAAACGATCTCCGCCCCGATCCGCTTAAAGTAACGATCAACTGTCTGGATCGCCAAAAATCTCGATTTTGCCCCCGGATGAATGAAATCACTATTCAGACCCAGCACAGGCTGAAACTCGTGATTTTCCGTCTGGTCAACCGAAAATCACAGTATTGACCTGGAGCTTCTGTGAAAAACAATTTCCACCTCGACCGGACAGAAATCACGATCGATCGCATGAATCGGTAAAATCTCGATATTGCCCCCGGACGAACGAAATCCTTATTCAGACCTTGCAACAGCCGAAACTCGGGATTTTTGGTCCAGTCAACCGAAAATCACAGTATTGACCTGGTACTGTTGTCAAAAACAATTTCTGCCTCCACTGGCCAGAATCACGATCGATCGTCCAGACTGTAAAGTCTCGATATTGCCCCCGGACGAACGAAATCGCTATTCAGACCCTGCAACGGCCGAAACTCGTCATTTTTCGTCAGGTCAACCGAAAATCACAATACTGACCAGGTACAGTTGTCAAAAATGATCTCCGCCCCGATCAGCCAGAAATCCCGATCGTCCATCCAGATCGGTTAAATCATGATATTGCCCTCAGGCAGACGAAATAGCTATTCAGACCCTGCGTCGGCCGAAACTCGTCATTTTCCGTCAGATCAATCGAAAATCACAGTATTGACCAGGTACAGTTGTCAAAAACGATCTCCGCCCCGATCTGCCTAAAGTAACGATCAACTGTCCGGATCGGTAAAAATCCCGATTTTGCCCTCGGATGAATGAAATCACTATTCAGACCCAGCACCGGCTGAAACTCGTGATTTTCCGTCTGGTCAACCGAAAATCACAGTATTGACCTGGAGCTGCTGTAAAAAACAATTTCCACCTCGACTAGACAGATATCACGATCGATCGTCTGAATCAGAAAAATCTCGATATTACCCCCGGACGAACGAAATCCATATTCAGACCTTGCAACGGCCGAAACTCGGGATTTTTGGTCCGGTCCCCCGAAAATCACAGTATTGACCTGGTACTGTTGTCCAAAACAATTTCCGCCTCGACTGGCCAGAATCACGATTGATCGTCCGGATATGTAAAATCTCGATATTGCCCCTGGACGAACGAAATCGCTAATCAGACCCTGCAACGGCCGAAACTCGTGATTTTTCGTCCTGTCAACTGAATATCACAGTACTGACCAGGTACTGTTGTCAAAAATGATCTTCGCCCCGATCAGCCAGAAATCACGATCGTCCATCCAGATCGGTTAAATCATGATACTGCCCTCGGGCGGACGAAATAGCTATTTAGACCCTGCGTCGGCCGAAACTCGTGATTTTCCGTCAGGTCAACCGAAAATCACAGTGTTGACCAGGTACAGTTGTCAAAAACGATCTCCGCCCCGATCCGCTTAAAGTAACGATCAACTGTCTGGATCGCCAAAAATCTCGATTTTGCCCCCGGATGAATGAAATCACTATTCAGACCCAGCACAGGCTGAAACTCGTGATTTTCCGTCTGGTCAACCGAAAATCACAGTATTGACCTGGAGCTTCTGTGAAAAACAATTTCCACCTCGACCGGACAGAAATCACGATCGATCGCATGAATCGGTAAAATCTCGATATTGCCCCCGGACGAACGAAATCCTTATTCAGACCTTGCAACAGCCGAAACTCGGGATTTTTGGTCCAGTCAACCGAAAATCACAGTATTGACCTGGTACTGTTGTCAAAAACAATTTCTGCCTCCACTGGCCAGAATCACGATCGATCGTCCAGACTGTAAAGTCTCGATATTGCCCCCGGACGAACGAAATCGCTATTCAGACCCTGCAACGGCCGAAACTCGTCATTTTTCGTCAGGTCAACCGAAAATCACAATACTGACCAGGTACAGTTGTCAAAAATGATCTCCGCCCCGATCAGCCAGAAATCCCGATCGTCCATCCAGATCGGTTAAATCATGATATTGCCCTCAGGCAGACGAAATAGCTATTCAGACCCTGCGTCGGCCGAAACTCGTCATTTTCCGTCAGATCAATCGAAAATCACAGTATTGACCAGGTACAGTTGTCAAAAACGATCTCCGCCCCGATCTGCCTAAAGTAACGATCAACTGTCCGGATCGGTAAAAATCCCGATTTTGCCCTCGGATGAATGAAATCACTATTCAGACCCAGCACCGGCTGAAACTCGTGATTTTCCGTCTGGTCAACCGAAAATCACAGTATTGACCTGGAGCTGCTGTAAAAAACAATTTCCACCTCGACTAGACAGATATCACGATCGATCGTCTGAATCAGAAAAATCTCGATATTACCCCCGGACGAACGAAATCCATATTCAGACCTTGCAACGGCCGAAACTCGGGATTTTTGGTCCGGTCCCCCGAAAATCACAGTATTGACCTGGTACTGTTGTCCAAAACAATTTCCGCCTCGACTGGCCAGAATCACGATCGATCGTCCAGATCTGTAAAATCTCGATATTGCCCCCGGATGAACGAAATCGCTATTCAGGCCCTGCAATGGCCGAAACTCGTGATTTTCCGTCTGGTCAACCGAGAATCACAATACTGACCAGGTACAGTTGTCAAAAATGATATCCGCCACGATCAGCCAGAAATCCTGATCGTCCATCCAGATCGGTTAAATCATGATATTGCCCTCGGGCGGACGAAATTGCTATTCAGACCCTGCGTCGGCCGAAACTCGTGATTTTCCGTCAGGTCAACCGAAAATCACAGTATTGACCAGGTACAGTTGTCAAAAACGATCTCCGCCCCGAACTGCCTAAAGTAACGATCAACTGTCCGGATCGGTAAAAATCCCAATTTTGCCCTCGGATGAATGAAATCACTATTCAGACCCAGCACCGGCTGACACTCGGGATTTTCCGTCTGGTCAACCGAAAATCACAGTATTGACCTGGAGCTGCTGTAAAAAACAATTTCCACCTCGACTAGACAGATATCACGATCGATCGTCTGAATCGGAAAAATCTCGATATTACCCCCGGACGAACGAAATCCATATTCAGACCTTGCAACGGCCGAAACTCGGGATTTTTGGTCCGGTCCACCGAAAATCACAGTATTGACCTGGTACTGTTGTCCAAAACAATTTCCGCCTCAACTGGCCAGAATCACGATCGATCATCCAGATCTGTAAAATCTCGATATTGCCCCCGGACGAACGAAATCGCTATTCAGGCCCAGCAATGGCCGAAACTCGTGATTTTCCGTCTGGTCAACCGAAAATCACAATACTGACCAGGTACAGTTGTCAAAAATGATATCCGCCCCGATCGGCCAGAAATCCCGATCGTCCATCCAGATCGGTTAAATCATGATATTGCCCTCGGGCGGACGAAATAGCTATTCAGACCTTGAGTCGGGCGAAACTCGTGATTTTCTGTCAGGTCAACCGAAAATCACAGTATTGTCCAGGTACAGTTGTCAAAAACGATCTCCGCCCCGATCCGCTTAAAGTAACGATCAACTGTCCGGATCGCAAAAGTCCCGATTTTGCCCCCGGATGAATGAAATCACTATTCAGACCCAGCTGCGGCTGAAACTCGGGATTTTCCGTCTGGTCAACCGAAAATCACAGCAATGACCTGGAGCTGCTGTAAAAAACAATTTCCCCCTCGATCGGACAGAAATCACGATCGATCGCCTGAATCGGTAAAATCTCGATATTGCCCCCGGACGAACGAAATCCATATTCAGACCATGCAACGGCCGAAACTCGGGATTTTTGGTCCGGTCAACCGAAAATCACAGTATTGACCTGGTACTGTTGTCAAAAACAATTTCTGCCTCGACTGGCCAGAATCACGATCGATCGTCCAGATCTGTAAAGTCTCGATATTGCCCCCGGACGAACGAAATCGCTATTCAGACCCTGCAACGGCCGAAACTCGTCAATTTTCGTCAGGTCAACCGAAAATCACAATACTGACCAGGTACAGTTGTCAAAAATGATCTCCGCCCCGATCAGCCAGAAATCCCGATCGTCCATCCAGATCGGTTAAATCATGATATTGCCCTCAGGCAGATGAAATAGCTATTCAGACCCTGCGTCGGCCGAAACTCGTGATTTTCTGTCAGGACAACCGAAAATCCCAGTGTTGACCAGGTACAGTTGTCAAAAACGATCTCCGCCCCGATCCGCCTAAAGTAACGATCAACTGTCCGGATCGCCAAAAATCCTGATTTTGCCCTCGGATGAATGAAAACACTATTCAGACCCAGCACAGGCTGAAAATCGTGATTTTCCGTCTGGTCAACCGAAAATCACAGTATTGACCTGGAGCTGCTGTAAAAAACAATTTCCACTCGACCGGACAGAAATCACGATCGAGCGTCTGAATCGGAAAAATCTCGATATTGCCCCTGGACGAACGAAATCCTTATTCAGACCTTGCAACGGCCGAAACTCAGGATTTTTGGTCCAGTCAACCGAAAATCACAGAATTGACCTGGTACTGTTGTCAAAAACAATTTTCGCCTCGACTGGCCAGAATCACGATCGATCGTCCAGATCTGTAAAATCTCGATATTGCCCCCGGACGAACGAAATCGCTATTCAGACCCTGCAACGGCCGAAACTCGTCATTTTTCCTCAGGTCAACCGAAAACCACAATACTGACCAGATACAGTTGTCAAAAATGATCTCCGCCCCGATCAACCTAAAATCCCGATCGTCCATCCAGATCGGTTAAATCATGATATTGCCCTCAGGCGGACGGAATAGCTATTCAGACCCTGCGTCGGCCGAAACTCGTGATTTTCTGTCAGGTCAACTGAAAATCACAGTGTTGACCAGGTACAGTTGTCAAAAACGATCTCCGCCCCGATCCTCCTAAAGTAACGATCAATTGTCCGGGTCGGTAAAAATCCCAATTTTGCCTCCGGATGAATGAAATCACTATTCAGACCCAGCACAGGCTGAAACTCGTGATTTTCCATCTGGTCAACCGAAAATCACAGTATTGACCTGGAGCTGCTGTTAAAAACAATTTCCACCTCGACCGGACTGAAATCACGATCGATCGTCTGAATCGGTAAAATCTCAATATTGCCCCCGGACGAACGAAATCCTTATTCAGACCTTGCAACGGCCGAAACTCGGGATTTTTGGTCCAGTCAATCGAAAATCACAGTATTGACCTGGTATTGTTGTCAAAAACAATTTTCGTCTCGACAGGCCAGAATCACGATCGATCGTCCAGATCTGTAACATCTCGATATTGCCCCCGGACGAACTAAATCGCTATTCAGACCCTGCAATGGCCGAAACTCGTGATTTTCGGTCTAGTCAACCGAAAATCACAGTACTGACCAGGTAAAGTTGTCAAAAATGATCTCCGCCCCGATCAGCCTGAAATCACGATCGTCCATCCAGATCGGTTAAATCATGATATTGCCCTCGGGGGGACGAAGTAGCTATTCAGACCCTGCGTCGGCCGAAACTCGTGATTTTCCGTCAGGTCAACCGAAAATCACAGTATTGACCAGGTACAGTTGCCAAAAACGATCTCCGCCCTGATCCGCCTAAAGTAACGATCAACTGTGCAGATCGGCAAAAATCCCGATTTTGCCCCCGGATGAATGAAATCACTATTCAGACCCAGCACCGGCTGAAACTCGTGATTTTCCGTCTGGTCAACCGAAAATCACAGTATTGACCTGGAGCTGCTGTAAAAAATATTTTCCACCACGACTAGACAGAAATCACGATCGATCGTCAAAATCGGTAAAATCTCGATATTGCCCCCGGACGAACGAAATCCTTATTCAGACCTTGCAACAGCCGAAACTCGGGATTCTTGGTCCAGTCAACCGAAAATCACAGTATTGACCTGGTACTGCTGTCAAAAACAATTTCCGCCTCGACTGGGCAGAATCCCGATCGATCGCCTGAATCGGTAAAATCTCGATATTGCCCCCGGATGAACGAAATTGCTATTCAGACCCTGCAACGGCCGAAACTCGTGATTTTTTCTCTGGTCAACTGAAAATCACAGTACCGACCAGGTACAGTTGTCAAAAATGATCTCCGCCCCGATCAGCCTGAAATCACGATCGTCCATCCAGATCGGTTAAATCATGATATTGCCCTCGGGGAGACGAAGTAGCTATTCAGACCCAGCGTCGGCTGAAACTCGTGATTTTCCGTCACGTGAACCGAAAATCACAGTATTGACCAGGTACAGTTGCCAAAAACGATCTCCGCCCCGATCCGCCTAAAGTAACGATCAACTGTCCGGATCGGCAAAAATCCTGATTTTGCCCCCGGATGAATGAAATCACTATTCAGACCGAGCACCGGCTGAAACTCGTGATTTTCCACCAGGTCAACCGAAAATCACAGTATTGACCAGGAGCTACTGTAAAAAACAATTTCCACCTCGACCGGACAGAAATCACGGTCAATCGTCTGAATCGGTAAAATCTCGATATTGCCCCCGGACGAACGAAATCCTTATTCAGACCTTGCAACGGCCGAAACTCGGGATTCTTGGTCCGGTCAACCGAAAATCACAGCATTGACCTGGTACTGCTGTCAAAAACAACTTCCGACTCGACTGGCCAGAATCACGATCGATCGTCCAGATCTGTAAAATCTCGATATTGCCCCCGGAGGAACGAAATCGCTATTCAGACCCTGCAACGGCCGAAACTCGTGATTTTTTCTCTGGTCAACCGAAAATCACAGTACCGACCAGGTGCAGTTGTCAAAAATGATCTCCGCCTCGATCAGCCTGAAATCACGATCGTCCATCCAGATCGGTTAAATCATGATATTGCCCTCGGGGGGACGAAGTAGCTATTCAGACCCTGCGTCGGCCGAAACTCGTGATTTTCCGTTAGATCAACCGAAAATCACATTATTGACCAGGTACAGTTGTCAAAAACGATCTCTGCCCCGATCCGCCTAAAGTAACGATCAACTGTACGGATCGGTAAAAATCCCGATTTTGCCCTCGGATGAATGAAATCACTATTCAGACCCAGCACCGGCTGAAACTCGTGATTTTCCGTCTGGTCAACCGAAAATCACAGTATTGACCTGGAGCTGCTGTAAAAAATATTTTCCACCACGACTAGACAGAAATCACGATCGATCGTCAAAATCGGTAAAATCTCGATATTGCCCCCGGACGAACGAAATCCTTATTCAGACCTTGCAACAGCCGAAACTCGGGATTCTTGGTCCAGTCAACCGAAAATCACAGTATTGACCTGGTACTGCTGTCAAAAACAATTTCCGCCTCGACTGGGCAGAATCCCGATCGATCGCCTGAATCGGTAAAATCTCGATATTGCCCCCGGATGAACGAAATCGCTATTCAGACCCTGTAACGGTCGAAACTCGTGAATTTTTCTCTGGTCAACCAAAAATCACAGTACCGACCAGGTGCAGTTGTCAAAAATGATCTCCGCCCCGATAAGCCTGAAATCACGATCGTCCATCCAGATCGGTTAAATCATGATATTGCCCTCGGGCGGACGAAGTAGCTATTCAGACCCTGCGTCGGCTGAAACTCGTGATTTTCCGTCAGGTCAACAGAAAATCACAGTACTGACCAGGTACAGTTGCCATGAACGATCTCCGCCCCGATCCGTCTAAAGTAACGATCAGCTGTCCGGATCGGCAAAAATCCCGATTTTGCCCCCGGATGAAAGAAATCACTATTCAGACCTAACACCGGCTGAAACTCGTGATTTTCCGTCTGGTCAACCGAAAATCACAGTATTGACCAGGAGGTACTGTAAAAAACAATTTCCACCTCGACCGGATAGAAATCACGGTCAATCGTCTGAATCGGCAAAATCTCGATATTGCCCCCGGACGAACGAAATCCTTATTCAGACCTTGCAACGGCCGAAACTTGGGATTTTTGGTCCGGTCAACCGGAAATCACAGTACGGACCTGGTACTGCTGTTAAAAACAATTTCCGCCTCGACTGGCCAGAATCCTGATCGATCGCCTGAATCGGTAAAATCTCGATATTGCCCCCGGATGAACGAAATCGCTATTCAGACCCTGCAACGGTCGAAACTCGTGATTTTTTCCCTGGTCAACCAAAAATCATAGTAACGACCAGGTGCAGTTGTCAAAAACGATCTCCGCCCCGATCGGCCTGAAATCACGATCGTCCATCCAGATCGGTTAAATCATGATATTGCCCTCGGGCGGACGAAGTAGCTATTCAGACCCTGCGTCGGCCGAAACTCGTGATTTTCCGTCAGGTCAACAGAAAATCACAGTATTGACCAGGTACAGTTGCCATAAACGATCTCCGCCCCGATCCGTCTGAAGTAACGATCAGCTGTCCGGATCAGCAAAAATCCTGATTTTGCCCCCGGATGAATGAAATCACTATTCAGACCCAGCACCGGTTGAAACTCGTGATTTTCCGTCTGGTCAACCGAAAATCACAGTATTGACCAGGAGGTACTGTAAAAAACAATTTCCACCTCGACCGGATAGAAATCACGGTCAATCGTCTGAATCGGTAAAATCTCGATATTGCCCCCGGACGAACGAAATCTTTATTCAGACCTTGCAACGGCCGAAACTCGGGATTTTTGGCCCGGTCAACCGAAAATCACAGTATTGACCTGGTATTGCTGTCAAAAACAATTTCCGCCTCGACTGGCCAGAATCCCGATCGATCGCCTGAATCGGTAAAATCTCGATATTGCCCCCGGATGAACGAAATCGCTATTCAGACCCTGCAACGGTCGAAACTCGTGATTTTTTCTCTGGTCAACCAAAAATCACAGTACCGACCAGGTGCAGTTGTCAAAAATGATCACCGCCCCGATCGGCCTGAAATCACGATCGTCCCTCCAGATCGGTTAAATCATGATATTGCCCTCGGGCGGACGAAGTAGCTATTCAGACCCTGCGTCGGCCGAAACTCGTGATTTTTCGTCAGGTCAGCAGAAAATCACAGTATTGACCAGGTACAGTTGCCATAAACGATCTCCGCCCCGATCCGCCTAAAGTAACGATCAGCTGTCCGGATCGGCAAAAATCCCGATTTTGCCCCCAGATGAATGAAATCACTATTCAGACCCAGCACCGGCTGAAACTCGTGATTTCTCGTCTGGTCAACCGAAAATCACAGTCTTGACCAGGAGGTACTGTAAAAAACAATTTCCACCTCGACCGGATAGAAATCACGGTCAATCGTCTGAATCGGTTAAATCTCGATATTGCCCCCGGACGAACGAAATCTTTATTCAGACCTTGCAACGGCCGAAACTCGGGATTTTTGGCCCGGTCAACCGAAAATCACAGTATTGACCTGGTATTGCTGTCAAAAACAATTTCCGCCTCGACTGGCAAGAATCCTGATCGATCGCCTGAATCGGTAAAATCTCGATATTGCCCCCGAATGAACGAAATCGCTATTCAGACCCTGCAACGGTCGAAACTCGTGATTTTTTCTCTGGTCAACCAAAAATCACAGTACCGACCAGGTGCAGTTGTCAAAAATGATCTCCGCCCCGATCGGCCTGAAATCACGATCGTCGATCCAGATCGGTTAAATCATGATATTGCCCTCGGGCGGACGAAGTAGCTATTCAGACCTTGCGTCGGCCGAAACTCGTGATTTTCCGTCAGGTCAACAGAAAATCATAGTATTGACCAGGTACAGTTGCCATAAACGATCTCCACCCCGATCCGTCTAAAGTAACGATCAGCTGAACGGATCGGCAAAAATCCCGATTTTGCCCCCGGATGAATGAAATCACTATTCAGACCCAGCACCGGCTGAAACTCGTGATTTTTCGTCTGGTCAACCGAAAATCACAGTCTTGACCAGGAGGTACTGTAAAAAACAATTTCCACCTCGACCGGATAGAAATCACGGTCAATCGTCTGAATCGGTAAAATCTCGATATTGCCCCCGGACGAACGAAATCCTTATTCAGACCTTGCAACGGCCGAAACTCGGGATTTTTGGCCCGGTCAACCGAAAATCACAGTATTGACCTGGTATTGCTGTCAAAAACAATTTCCGCCTCGACTGGCCAGAATCCCGATCGATCGCCTGAATCGGTAAAATCTCGATATTGCCCCCGGATGAACGAATTCGCTATTCAGACCCTGCAACGGTCGAAACTCGTGATTTTTTCCCCGGTCAACCAAAAATCACAGTACCGACCAGGTGCAGTTGTCAAAAATGATCTCCGCCCCGATCGGCCTGAAATCACGATCGTCCATCCAGATCGGTTAAATCATGATATTGCCCTCGGGCGGACGAAGTAGCTATTCAGACCCTGCGTCGGCCGAAACTCGTGATTTTCCGTCAGGTCAACAGAAAATCACAGTATTGACCAGGTACAGTTGCCAAAAACGATCTCCGCCCCGATCCGTCTAAAGTAACGATCAGCTGTCCGGATCGGCAAAAATCCTGATTTTGCCCCCGGAAGAATGAAATCACTATTCAGACCCAGCACCGGCTGAAACTCGTGATTTTCCGTCTGGTCAACCGAAAATCACAGTATTAACCAGGAGGTACTGTAAAAAACAATTTCCACCTCGACCGGATAGAAATCACGGTCAATCGTCTGAATCGGTAAAATCTCGATATTGCCCCCGGACGAACGAAATCCTTATTCAGACCTTGCAACGGCCGAAACTTGGGATTTTTGGTCCGGTCAACCGGAAATCACAGTACTGACCTGGTACTGCTGTTAAAAACAATTTCTGCCTCGACTGGCCAGAATCCCGATCGATCGCCTGAATCGGTAAAATCTCGATATTGCCCCCGGATGAACGAATTCGCTATTCAGACCCTGCAACGGCCGAAACTCGTGATTTTTTCTCTGGTCAACCAAAAATCACAGTACCGACCAGGTGCAGTTGTCAAAAATGATCTCCGCCCTGATCAGACTAAAATCACGATCGTCCATCCAGATCGGTTAAATCATGATATTGCCCTCGGGCGGACGAAGTAGCTATTCAGACCCTGCGTCGGCCGAAACTCGTGATTTTCCGTCAGGTCAACAGAAAATCACAGTATTGACCAGGTACAGTTGCCAAAAACGATCTCCGCCCCGATCCGTCTAAAGTAACGATCAGCTGTCCGGATCGGCAAAAATCCCGATTTTGCCCCCGGAAGAATGAAATCACTATTCAGACCCAGCACCGGCTGAAACTTGTGACTTTCCGTCTGGTCAACCGAAAATCACAGTACTGACCAGGAGGTACTGTAAAAAACAATTTCCACCTCGACCGGATAGAAATCACGGTCAATCGTCTGAATCGGCAAAATCTCGATATTGCCCCCGGACGAACGAAATCCTTATTCAGACCTTGCAACGGCCGAAACTTGGGATTTTTGGTCCGGTCAACCGGAAATCACAGTACGGACCTGGTACTGCTGTTAAAAACAATTTCCGCCTCGACTGGCCAGAATCCTGATCGATCGCCTGAATCGGTAAAATCTCGATATTGCCCCCGGATGAACGAATTCGCTATTCAGACCCTGCAACGGCCAAAACTCGGGATTTTTTCTCTGGTCAACCAAAAATCACAGTACCGACCAGGTGCAGTTGTCAAAAATGATCTCCGCCCCGATCAGCCTCAAATCACGATCGTCCATCCAGATCGGTTAAATCATGATATTGCCCTCGGGCGGACGAAGTAGCTATTCAGACCCTGCGTCGGCCGAAACTCGTGATTTTCCGTCAGGTCAACAGAAAATCATAGTATTGACCAGGTACAGTTGCCAAAAACAATCTCCGCCCCGATCCGCCTAATGTAACGATCAATTGTCCGGATCGGCAAAAATCCCGATTTTGCCCCCGGATGAAAGAAATCACTATTCAGACCTAACACCGGCTGAAACTCGTGATTTTCCGTCTGGTCAACCGAAAATCACAGTATTGACCAGGAGGTACTGTAAAAAACAATTTCCACCTCGACCGGATAGAAATCACGGTCAATCGTCTGAATCGGCAAAATCTCGATATTGCCCCCGGACGAACGAAATCCTTATTCAGACCTTGCAACGGCCGAAACTTGCGATTTTTGGTCCGGTCAACCGAAAATCACAGTATTGACCTGGAACTGCTGTCAAAAACAGTTTCCGCCTCGACTGGCCAGAATCCCGATCGATCGCCTGAATCGGTAAAATCTCGATATTGCCGCCGGATGAACGAATTCGCTATTCTGACCCTGCAACGGCCATAACTCGGGATTTTTTCTCTGGTCAACCAAAAATCACAGTACCGACCAGGAGCAGTTGTCAAAAATGATCTCCGCCCCGATCAGCCTAAAATCACGATCGTCCATCCAGATTGGTTAAATCATGATATTGCCCTCGGGCGGACGAAGTAGCTATTCAGACCCTGCGTCGGCCGAAACTCGTGATTTTCCGTCAGGTCAACCGAAAATCACAGTATTGACCAGGTACAGTTGTCAAAAACGATCTCCGCCCCGATCCGCCTAAAGTAACGATCAACTGTCCGGATCGGCAAAAATCCCGATTTTGCCCCCGGATGAATGAAATCACTATTCAGACCCAGCACCGGCTGAAAGTCGTGATTCCCCATCAGGTCAACCGAAAATCACAGTATTGACCTGGAGCTACTGTAAAAAGCAATTTCCACCTCGACCGGACAGAAATCACGGTCAATCGTCTGAATCGGTAAAATCTCGATATTGCCCCCGGACGAACGAAATCCTTATTCAGACCATGCAACTGCCGAAACTCGGGATTCCCGGTCCGGTCAACCGAAAATCACAGTATTGACCTGGTACTGCTGTCAAAAACAATTTCCGCCTCGACTGGCCAGAATCACGATCGATCGTCCAGATCTGTAAAATCTCGATATTGCCCCCGGATGAACGAAATCGCTATTCAGACCCTGTAACGGCCAAAACTCGTGATTTTTTCTCTGGTCAACCGAAAATCACAGTACCGACCAGGTACAGTTGTCAAAAATGATCTCCGCCCCGATCAGCCTGAAATCACGATCGTCCATCCAGATCGGTTAGATCTTGATATTGCCCTCGGGGGGGCGAAGTAGCTATTCAGACCCTGCGTCGGCCGAAACTCGTGATTCTCCGTCAGGTCAACCGAAAATCACAGTATTGACCAGGTACAGTTGTCAAAAACGATCTCCGCCCCGATCCGCCTGAAATCACGATCGTCCATCCAGATCGGTTAAATCATTATATTGCCCTCGGGGGGACGAAGTAGCTATTCAGACCCTGCGTCGGCCGAAACTTGGGATTTTCCGTCAGGTCAACCGAAAATCACAGTATTGACCAGGTACAGTTGTCAAAAACGATCTCCGCCCCGATCCGCCTAAAGTAACGATCAACTGTCCGGATCGGCAAAAATTCCGATTTTGCCCCCGGATGAATGAAATCACTATTCAGACCCAGCACCGGCTGAAAGTCGTGATTCCCCATCAGGTCAACCGAAAATCACAGTATTGACCAGGAGCTACTGTAAAAAGCAATTTCCACCTCGACCGGACAGAAATCACGGTCAATCGTCTGAATCGGTAAAATCTCGATATTGCCCCCGGACGAACGAAATCCTTATTCAGACCTTGCAACTGCCGAAACTCGGGATTCCTGGTCCGGTCAACCGAAAATCACAGTATTGACCTGGTACTGCTGTCAAAAACAATTTCCGCCTCGACTGGCCAGAATCACGATCGATCGTCCAG
The DNA here is from genome assembly GCA_037074485.1 of Delonix regia. Lineage (NCBI taxonomy): Eukaryota > Viridiplantae > Streptophyta > Magnoliopsida > Fabales > Fabaceae > Delonix > Delonix regia. The sequence continues at coordinate 45,548,035 of CM073450.1, read as the reverse complement.
ATCTGTAAAATCTCGATATTGCCCCCGGATGAACGAAATCGCTATTCAGACCCTGTAACGGCCAAAACTCGTGATTTTTTCTCTGGTCAACCGAAAATCACAGTACCGACCAGGTACAGTTGTCAAAAATGATCTCCGCCCCGATCAGCCTGAAATCACGATCGTCCATCCAGATCGGTTAGATCATGATATTGCCCTCGGGGGGACGAAGTAGCTATTCAGACCCTGCGTCGGCCGAAACTCGTGATTCTCCGTCAGGTCAACCGAAAATCACAGTATTGACCAGGTACAGTTTTCAAAAATGATCTCCGCCCCGATCCGCCTAAAGTAACGATCAACTGTCCGGATCGGCAAAAATCCCGATTTTGCCCCCGGATGAATGAAATCACTATTCAGACCCAGCACCGGCTGAAACTCGTGATTCCCCATCAGGTCAACCGAAAATCACAGTATTGACCTGGAGCTACTGTAAAAAGCAATTTCCACCTCGACCGGACAGAAATCACGGTCAATCGTCTGAATCGGTAAAATCTCGATATTGCCCCCGGACGAACGAAATCCTTATTCAGACCTTGCAACTGCCGAAACTCGGGATTCCTGGTCCGGTCAACCGAAAATCACAGTATTGACCTGGTACTGCTGTCAAAAACAATTTCCGCCTCGACTGGCCAGAATCACGATCGATCGTCCAGATCGGTAAAATCTCGATATTGCCCCCGGATGAACGAAATCGCTATTCAGACCCTGTAACGGCCAAAACTCGTGATTTTTTCTCAAGTCAACCGAAAATCACAGTACCGACCAGGTACAGTTGTCAAAAATGATCTCCGCCCCGATCAGCCTGAAATCACGATCGTCCATCCAGATCGGTTAGATCATGATATTGCCCTCGGGGGGACGAAGTAGCTATTCAGACCCTGCGTCGGCCGAAACTCGTGATTCTCCGTCAGGTCAACCGAAAATCACAGTATTGACCAGGTACAGTTGTCAAGAACGAGCTCTGCCTCGATCCGTCTAAAGTAACGATCAGCTGTCCGGATCGGCAAAAATCCCGATTTTGCCCCCGGATGAATGAAATCACTATTCAGACCCAGCACCGGCTGAAACTCGGGATTTTCCATCAGGTCAACCGAAAATCACAGTATTGACCAGGAGCTACTGTAAAAAGCAATTTCCACCTCGACCGGACAGAAATCACGGTCAATCGTCTGAATCGGTAAAATCTCGATATTGCCCCCGGACGAACAAAATCCTTATTCAGACCTTGCAACGGCCGAAACTCGGGATTCCAGGTCCGGTCAACCGAAAATCACAGTATTGACCTGGTACTGCTGTCAAAAACAATTTCCGCCTCGACTGGCCAGAATCACGATCGATCGTCCAGATCTGTAAAATCTCGATATTGCCCCCGGATGAACGAAATCGCTATTCAGACCCTGTAACGGCCAAAACTCGTGATTTTTTCTCAAGTCAACCGAAAATCACAGTACCAACCAGGTACAGTTGTCAAAAATGATCTCCGCCCCATCAGCCTGAAATCACGATCGTCCATCCAGATCGGTTAAATCATGATATTGCCCTCGGGGGGACGAAGTAGCTATTCAGACCCCGCGTCGGCCGAAACTCGTGATTCTCCGTCAGGTCAACCGAAAATCACAGTATTGACCAAGTACAGTTGTCAAAAACGATCTCCGCCCCGATCCGCCTGAAATCACGATCGTCCATCCAGATCGGTTAAATCATTATATTGCCCTCGGGGGGACGAAGTAGCTATTCAGACCCTGCGTCGGCCGAAACTCGTGATTCTCCGTCAGGTCAACCGAAAATCACAGTATTGACCAGGTACAGTTGTCAAAAACGAGCTCTGCCTCGATCCGTCTAAAGTAACGATCAGCTGTCCGGATCGGCAAAAATCCCGATTTCGCCCCCGGATGAATGAAATCACTATTCAGACCTAGCACCGGCTGAAACTCGGGATTTTCCATCAGGTCAACCGAAAATCACAGTATTGACCAGGAGCTACTGTAAAAAGCAATTTCCACCTCGACCGGACAGAAATCACGGTCAATCGTCTGAATCGGTAAAATCTCGATATTGCCCCCGGACGAACGAAATCCTTATTCAGACCTTGCAACGGCCGAAACTCGGGATTCCAGGTCCGGTCAACCGAAAATCACAGTATTGACCTGGTACTGCTGTCAAAAACAATTTCCGCCTCGACTGGCCAGAATCACGATCGATCGTCCAGATCTGTAAAATCTCGATATTGCCCCCGGATGAACGAAATCGCTATTCAGACCCTGTAACGGCCAAAACTCGTGATTTTTTCTCAAGTCAACCGAAAATCACAGTACCGACCAGGTACAGTTGTCAAAAATGATCTCCGCCCCGATCAGCCTGAAATCACGATCGTCCATCCAGATCGGTTAGATCATGATATTGCCCTCGGGGGGACGAAGTAGCTATTCAGACCCTGCGTCGGCCGAAACTCGTGATTCTCCGTCAGGTCAACCGAAAATCACAGTATTGACCAGGTACAGTTGTCAAAAACGAGCTCTGCCTCAATCCGTCTAAAGTAACGATCAGCTGTCCGGATCGGCAAAAATCCCGATTTTGCCCCCGGATGAATGAAATCACTATTCAGACCCAGCACCGGCTGAAACTCGGGATTTTCCATCAGGTCAACCGAAAATCACAGTATTGACCAGGAGCTACTGTAAAAAGCAATTTCCACCTCGACCGGACAGAAATCACGGTCAATCGTCTGAATCGGTAAAATCTCGATATTGCCCCCGGACGAACAAAATCCTTATTCAGACCTTGCAACGGCCGAAACTCGGGATTCCAGGTCCGGTCAACCGAAAATCACAGTATTGACCTGGTACTGCTGTCAAAAACAATTTCCGCCTCGACTGGCCAGAATCACGATCGATCGTCCAGATCTGTAAAATCTCGATATTGCCCCCGGATGAACGAAATCGCTATTCAGACCCTGTAACGGCCAAAACTCGTGATTTTTTCTCAAGTCAACCGAAAATCACAGTACCAACCAGGTACAGTTGTCAAAAATGATCTCCGCCCCATCAGCCTGAAATCACGATCGTCCATCCAGATCGGTTAAATCATGATATTGCCCTCGGGGGGACGAAGTAGCTATTCAGACCCCGCGTCGGCCGAAACTCGTGATTCTCCGTCAGGTCAACCGAAAATCACAGTATTGACCAAGTACAGTTGTCAAAAACGATCTCCGCCCCGATCCGCCTGAAATCACGATCGTCCATCCAGATCGGTTAAATCATTATATTGCCCTCGGGGGGACGAAGTAGCTATTCAGACCCTGCGTCGGCCGAAACTCGTGATTCTCCGTCAGGTCAACCGAAAATCACAGTATTGACCAGGTACAGTTGTCAAAAACGAGCTCTGCCTCGATCCGTCTAAAGTAACGATCAGCTGTCCGGATCGGCAAAAATCCCGATTTTGCCCCCGGATGAATGAAATCACTATTCAGACCTAGCACCGGCTGAAACTCGGGATTTTCCATCAGGTCAACCGAAAATCACAGTATTGACCAGGAGCTACTGTAAAAAGCAATTTCCACCTCGACCGGACAGAAATCACGGTCAATCGTCTGAATCGGTAAAATCTCGATATTGCCCCCGGACGAACGAAATCCTTATTCAGACCTTGCAACGGCCGAAACTCGGGATTCCAGGTCCGGTCAACCGAAAATCACAGTATTGACCTGGTACTGCTGTCAAAAACAATTTCCGCCTCGACTGGCCAGAATCACGATCGATCGTCCAGATCTGTAAAATCTCGATATTGCCCCCGGATGAACGAAATCGCTATTCAGACCCTGTAACGGCCAAAACTCGTGATTTTTTCTCAAGTCAACCGAAAATCACAGTACCGACCAGGTACAGTTGTCAAAAATGATCTCCGCCCCGATCAGCCTGAAATCACGATCGTCCATCCAGATCGGTTAGATCATGATATTGCCCTCGGGGGGACGAAGTAGCTATTCAGACCCTGCGTCGGCCGAAACTCGTGATTCTCCGTCAGGTCAACCGAAAATCACAGTATTGACCAGGTACAGTTGTCAAAAACGAGCTCTGCCTCAATCCGTCTGAAGTAACGATCAGCTGTCCGGATCGGCAAAAATCCCGATTTTGCCCCCGGATGAATGAAATCACTATTCAGACCTAGCACCGGCTGAAACTCGGGATTTTCCACCAGGTCAACCGAAAATCACAGTATTGACCAGGAGCTACTGTAAAAAGCAATTTCCACCTCGACCGGACAGAAATCACGGTCAATCGTCTGAATCGGTAAAATCTCGATATTGCCCCCGGACGAACGAAATCCATATTCAGACCTTGCAACTGCCGAAACTCGGGATTCCTGGTCCGGTCAACCGAAAATCACAGTATTGACCTGGTACTGCTGTCAAAAACAATTTCCGCCTCGACTGGCCAGAATCACGATCGATCGTCCAGATCTGTAAAATCTCGATATTGCCCCCGGATGAACGAAATCGCTATTCAGACCCTGTAACGGCCAAAACTCGTGATTTTTTCTCTGGTCAACCGAAAATCACAGTACCGACCAGGTACAGTTGTCAAAAATGATCTCCGCCCCGATCAGCCTGAAATCACGATCGTCCATCCAGATCGGTTAGATCATGATATTGCCCTCGGGGGGACGAAGTAGCTATTCAGACCCTGCGTCGGCCGAAACTCGTGATTCTCCATCAGGTCAACCGAAAATCACAGTATTGACCAGGTACAGTTGTCAAAAACGAGCTCTGCCTCGATCCGTCTAAAGTAACGATCAGCTGTCCGGATCGGCAAAAATCCCGATTTCGCCCCCGGATGAATGAAATCACTATTCAGACCTAGCACCGGCTGAAACTCGGGATTTTCCATCAGGTCAACCGAAAATCACAGTATTGACCAGGAGCTACTGTAAAAAGCAATTTCCACCTTGACCGGACAGAAATCACGGTCAATCGTCTGAATCGGTAAAATCTCGATATTGCCCCCGGACGAACGAAATCCTTATTCAGACGTTGCAACGGCCGAAACTCGGGATTCCAGGTCCGGTCAACCGAAAATCGCAGTATTGACCTGGTACTGCTGTCAAAAACAATTTCCGCCTCGACTGGCCAGAATCACGATCGATCGTCCAGATCTGTAAAATCTCGATATTGCCCCCGGATGAACGAAATCGCTATTCAGACCCTGTAACGGCCAAAACTCGTGATTTTTTCTCAAGTCAACCGAAAATCACAGTACCGACCAGGTACAGTTGTCAAAAATGATCTCCGCCCCGATCAGCCTGAAATCACGATCGTCCATCCAGATCGGTTAGATCATGATATTGCCCTCGGGGGGACGAAGTAGCTATTCAGACCCTGCGTCGGCCGAAACTCGTGATTCTCCGTCAGGTCAACCGAAAATCACAGTATTGACCAGGTACAGTTTTCAAAAATGATCTCCGCCCCGATCCGCCTAAAGTAACGATCAACTGTCCGGATCGGCAAAAATCCCGATTTTGCCCCCGGATGAATGAAATCACTATTCAGACCCAGCACCAGCTGAAACTCGGGATTTTCCATCAGGTCAACCGAAAATCACAGTATTGACCTGGAGCTACTGTAAAAAGCAATTTCCACCTCGACCGGACAGAAATCACGGTCAATCGTCTGAATCGGTAAAATCTCGATATTGCCCCCGGACGAACGAAATCCTTATTCAGACCTTGCAACTGCCGAAACTCGGGATTCCAGGTCCGGTCAACCGAAAATCACAGTATTGACCTAGTACTGCTATCAAAAACAATTTCCGCCTCGACTGGCCAGAATCACGATCGATCGTCCAGATCTGTAAAATCTCGATATTGCCCCCGGATGAACGAAATCGCTATTCAGACCCTGTAACGGCCAAAACTCGTGGTTTTTTCTCTGGTCAACCGAAAATCACAGTACCGACCAGGTACAGTTGTCAAAAATGATCTCCGCCCCGATCAGCCTGAAATCACGATCGTCCATCCAGATCGGTTAGATCATGATATTGCCCTCGGGGGGACGAAGTAGCTATTCAGACCCTGCGTCGGCCGAAACTCGTGATTCTCCGTCAGGTCAAACGAAAATCACAGTATTGACCAGGTACAGTTGTCAAGAACGAGCTCTGCCTCGATCCGTCTAAAGTAACGATCAGCTGTCCGGATCGGCAAAAATCCCGATTTTACCCCCGGATGAATGAAATCACTATTCAGACCTAGCACCGGCTGAAACTCGGGATTTTCCATCAGGTCAACCGAAAATCACAGTATTGACCAGGAGCTACTGTAAAAAGCAATTTCCACCTCGACCGGACAGAAATCACGGTCAATCGTCTGAATCGGTAAAATCTCGATATTGCCCCCGGACGAACGAAATCCTTATTCAGACCTTGCAACGGCCGAAACTCGGGATTCCAGGTCCGGTCAACCGAAAATCACAGTATTGACCTGGTACTGCTGTCAAAAACAATTTCCGCCTCGACTGGCCAGAATCACGATCGATCGTCCAGATCTGTAAAATCTCGATATTGCCCCCGGATGAACGAAATCGCTATTCAGTCCCTGTAAAGGCCAAAACTCGTGATTTTTTCTCAAGTCAACCGAAAATCACAGTACCAACCAGGTACAGTTGTCAAAAATGATCTCCGCCCCATCAGCCTGAAATCACGATCATCCATCCAGATCGGTTAAATCATGATATTGCCCTCGGGGGGACGAAGTAGCTATTCAGACCCTGCGTCGGCCGAAACTCGTGATTCTCCGTCAGGTCAACCGAAAATCACAGTATTGACCAGGTACAGTTGTCAAAAACGATCTCCGCCCCGATCCGCCTGAAATCACGATCGTCCATCCAGATCGGTTAAATCATTATATTGCCCTCGGGGGGACGAAGTAGCTATTCAGACCCTACGTCGGCCGAAACTCGTGATTTTCCGTCAGGTCAACCGAAAATCACAGTATTGACCAGGTACAGTTGTCAAAAACGATCTCCGCCCCGATCCGCCTAAAGTAACGATCAACTCTCCGGATCGGCAAAAATCCCGATTTTGCCCCCGGATGAATGAAATCACTATTCAGACCCAGCTCCGGCTGAAACTCGTGATTCTCCATCAGGTCAACCGAAAATCCCAGTATTGACCTGGAGCTACTGTAAAAAGCAATTTCCACATCGACCGGACAGAAATCACGGTCAATCGTCTGAATCGGTAAAATCTCGATATTGCCCCCGGACGAACGAAATCCTTATTCAGACCTTGCAACGGCCGAAACTCGGGATTCTTGGTCCGGTCAACCGAAAATCACAGTATTGACCTGGTACTGCTGTCAAAAACAATTTTTGCTACGACTGGCCAGAATCACGATCGATCGTCCAGATCTGTAAAATCTCGATATTGCCCCCGGATGAACGAAAGCGCTATTCAGACCCTGTAACGGCCGAAACTCGTGATTTTTTCTCTGGTCAACCGAAAATCACAGTACCGACCAGGTACAGTTGTCAAAAATGATCTCCGCCCCGATCAGCCTGAAATCACGATCGTCCATCCAGATCGGTTAGATCATGATATTGCCCTCGGGGGGACGAAGTAGCTATTCTGACCCTGCGTCGGCCGAAACTCATGATTTTCCGTCAGGTCAACCGAAAATCACAGTATTGACCAGGTACAGTTGTCAAAAATGATCTCCGCCCCGATCCGCCTAAAGTAACGATCAGCTGTCCGGATCGGCAAAAATCCCGATTTTGCCCCCGGATGAATGAAATCACTATTCAGACCTAGCACCGGCTGAAACTCGGGATTTTCCACCAGGTCAACCGAAAATCACAGTATTGACCAGGAGCTACTGTAAAAAGCAATTTCCACCTCGACCGGACAGAAATCACGGTCAATCGTCTGAATCGGTAAAATCTCGATATTGCCCCCGGACGAACGAAATCCATATTCAGACCTTGCAACTGCCGAAACTCGGGATTCCTGGTCCGGTCAACCGAAAATCACAGTATTGACCTGGTACTGCTGTCAAAAACAATTTCCGCCTCGACTGGCCAGAATCACGATCGATCGTCCAGATCTGTAAAATCTCGATATTGCCCCCGGATGAACGAAATCGCTATTCAGACCCTGTAACGGCCAAAACTCGTGATTTTTTCTCTGGTCAACCGAAAATCACAGTACCGACCAGGTACAGTTGTCAAAAATGATCTCCGCCCCGATCAGCCTGAAATCACGATCGTCCATCCAGATCGGTTAGATCATGATATTGCCCTCGGGGGGACGAAGTAGCTATTCTGATCCTGCGTCGGCCGAAACTCATGATTTTCCGTCAGGTCAACCGAAAATCACAGTATTGACCAGGTACAGTTGTCAAAAATGATCTCCGCCCCGATCCGCCTAAAGTAACGATCAGCTGTTCGGATCGGCAAAAATCCCGATTTCGCCCCCGGATGAATGAAATCACTATTCAGACCCAGCACCGGCTGAAACTCGGGATTTTCCACCAGGTCAACCGAAAATCACAGTATTGACCAGGAGCTACTGTAAAAAGCAATTTCCACCTTGACCGGACAGAAATCACGGTCAATCGTCTGAATCGGTAAAATCTCGATATTGCCCCCGGACGAACGAAATCCTTATTCAGACGTTGCAACGGCCGAAACTCGGGATTCCAGGTCCGGTCAACCGAAAATCGCAGTATTGACCTGGTACTGCTGTCAAAAACAATTTCCGCCTCGACTGGCCAGAATCACGATCGATCGTCCAGATCTGTAAAATCTCGATATTGCCCCCGGATGAACGAAATCGCTATTCAGACCCTGTAACGGCCAAAACTCGTGATTTTTTCTCAAGTCAACCGAAAATCACAGTACCGACCAGGTACAGTTGTCAAAAATGATCTCCGCCCCGATCAGCCTGAAATCACGATCGTCCATCCAGATCGGTTAGATCATGATATTGCCCTCGGGGGGACGAAGTAGCTATTCAGACCCTGCGTCGGCCGAAACTCGTGATTCTCCGTCAGGTCAACCGAAAATCACAGTATTGACCAGGTACAGTTTTCAAAAATGATCTCCGCCCCGATCCGCCTAAAGTAACGATCAACTGTCCGGATCGGCAAAAATCCCGATTTTGCCCCCGGATGAATGAAATCACTATTCAGACCCAGCACCAGCTGAAACTCGGGATTTTCCATCAGGTCAACCGAAAATCACAGTATTGACCTGGAGCTACTGTAAAAAGCAATTTCCACCTCGACCGGACAGAAATCACGGTCAATCGTCTGAATCGGTAAAATCTCGATACTGCCCCCGGACGAACGAAATCCTTATTCAGACCTTGCAACTGCCGAAACTCGGGATTCCAGGTCCGGTCAACCGAAAATCACAGTATTGACCTAGTACTGCTATCAAAAACAATTTCCGCCTCGACTGGCCAGAATCACGATCGATCGTCCAGATCTGTAAAATCTCGATATTGCCCCCGGATGAACGAAATCGCTATTCAGACCCTGTAACGGCCAAAACTCGTGGTTTTTTCTCTGGTCAACCGAAAATCACAGTACCGACCAGGTACAGTTGTCAAAAATGATCTCCGCCCCGATCAGCCTGAAATCACGATCGTCCATCCAGATCGGTTAGATCATGATATTGCCCTCGGGGGGACGAAGTAGCTATTCAGACCCTGCGTCGGCCGAAACACGTGATTCTCCGTCAGGTCAAACGAAAATCACAGTATTGACCAGGTACAGTTGTCAAGAACGAGCTCTGCCTCGATCCGTCTAAAGTAACGATCAGCTGTCCGGATCGGCAAAAATCCCGATTTTACCCCCGGATGAATGAAATCACTATTCAGACCTAGCACCGGCTGAAACTCGGGATTTTCCATCAGGTCAACCGAAAATCACAGTATTGACCAGGAGCTACTGTAAAAAGCAATTTCCACCTCGACCGGACAGAAATCACGGTCAATCGTCTGAATCGGTAAAATCTCGATATTGCCCCCGGACGAACGAAATCCTTATTCAGACCTTGCAACGGCCGAAACTCGGGATTCCAGGTCCGGTCAACCGAAAATCACAGTATTGACCTGGTACTGCTGTCAAAAACAATTTCCGCCTCGACTGGCCAGAATCACGATCGATCGTCCAGATCTGTAAAATCTCGATATTGCCCCCGGATGAACGAAATCGCTATTCAGTCCCTGTAAAGGCCAAAACTCGTGATTTTTTCTCAAGTCAACCGAAAATCACAGTACCAACCAGGTACAGTTGTCAAAAATGATCTCCGCCCCATCAGCCTGAAATCACGATCATCCATCCAGATCGGTTAAATCATGATATTGCCCTCGGGGGGACGAAGTAGCTATTCAGACCCTGCGTCGGCCGAAACTCGTGATTCTCCGTCAGGTCAACCGAAAATCACAGTATTGACCAGGTACAGTTGTCAAAAACGATCTCCGCCCCGATCCGCCTGAAATCACGATCGTCCATCCAGATCGGTTAAATCATTATATTGCCCTCGGGGGGACGAAGTAGCTATTCAGACCCTACGTCGGCCGAAACTCGTGATTTTCCGTCAGGTCAACCGAAAATCACAGTATTGACCAGGTACAGTTGTCAAAAACGATCTCCGCCCCGATCCGCCTAAAGTAACGATCAACTCTCCGGATCGGCAAAAATCCCGATTTTGCCCCCGGATGAATGAAATCACTATTCAGACCCAGCTCCGGCTGAAACTCGTGATTCTCCATCAGGTCAACCGAAAATCCCAGTATTGACCTGGAGCTACTGTAAAAAGCAATTTCCACATCGACCGGACAGAAATCACGGTCAATCGTCTGAATCGGTAAAATCTCGATATTGCCCCCGGACGAACGAAATCCTTATTCAGACCTTGCAACGGCCGAAACTCGGGATTCTTGGTCCGGTCAACCGAAAATCACAGTATTGACCTGGTACTGCTGTCAAAAACAATTTTTGCTACGACTGGCCAGAATCACGATCGATCGTCCAGATCTGTAAAATCTCGATATTGCCCCCGGATGAACGAAAGCGCTATTTAGACCCTGTAACGGCCGAAACTCGTGATTTTTTCTCTGGTCAACCGAAAATCACAGTACCGACCAGGTACAGTTGTCAAAAATGATCTCCGCCCCGATCAGCCTAAAATCACGATCGTCCATCCAGATCGGTTAGATCATGATATTGCCCTCGGGGGGACGAAGTAGCTATTCTGACCCTGCGTCGGCCGAAACTCATGATTTTCCGTCAGGTCAACCGAAAATCACAGTATTGACCAGGTACAGTTGTCAAAAATGATCTCCGCCCCGATCCGCCTAAAGTAACGATCAACTGTTCGGATCGGCAAAAATCCCGATTTTGCCCCCGGATGAATGAAATCACTATTCAGACCCAGCACCGGCTGAAACTCGTGATTCCCCATCAGGTCAACCGAAAATCACAGTATTGACCTGGAGCTACTGTAAAAAGCAATTTCCACCTTGACCGGACAGAAATCACGTTCAATCGTTTGAATCGGTAAAATCTCGATATTGCCCCCGGACGAACGAAATCCTTATTCAGACCTTGCAACGGCCGAAACTCGGGATTCTTGGTCCGGTCAACCGAAAATCACAGTATTGACCTGGTACTGCTGTCAAAAACAATTTCCGCCTCGACTGGCCAGAATCACGATCGATCGTCCAGATCTGTAAAATCTCGATATTGCCCCCGGATGAACGAAATCGCTATTCAGACCCTGTAACGGCCGAAACTCGTGATTTTTTCTCTGGTCAACCGAAAATCACAGTACCGACCAGGTACAGTTGTCAAAAATGATCTCCGCCCCGATCAGCCTGAAATCACGATCGTCCATCCAGATCGGTTAGATCATGATATTGCCCTCGGGGGGACGAAGTAGCTATTCTGATCCTGCGTCGGCCGAAACTCATGATTTTCCGTCAGGTCAACCGAAAATCACAGTATTGACCAGGTACAGTTGTCAAAAATGATCTCCGCCCCGATCCGCCTAAAGTAACGATCAACTGTTCGGATCGGCAAAAATCCTGATTTTGCCCCCGGATGAATGAAATCACTATTCAGACCCAGCACCGGCTGAAACTCGTGATTCCCCATCAGGTCAACCGAAAATCACAGAATTGACCAGGAGCTACTGTAAAAAGCAATTTCCACCTTGACCGGACAGAAATCACGGTCAATCGTCTGAATCGGTAAAATCTCGATATTGCCCCCGGACGAACGAAATCCTTATTCAGACCTTGCAACGGCCGAAACTCGGGATTCCTGGTCCGGTCAACCGAAAATCACAGTATTGACCTGGTACTGCTGTCAAAAACAATTTCCGCTACGACTGGCCAGAATCACGATCGATCGTCCAGATCTGTAAAATCTCGATATTGCCCCCGGATAAACGAAATCGCTATTCAGACCCTGTAACGGCCGAAACTCGTGATTTTTTCTCTGGTCAACCGAAAATCACAGTACCGACCAGGTACAGTTGTCAAAAATGATCTCCGCCCCGATCAGCCTGAAATCACGATCGTCCATCCAGATCGGTTAGATCATGATATTGCCCTCGGGGGGACGAAGTAGCTATTCTGACCCTGCGTCGGCCGAAACTCATGATTTTCCGTCAGGTCAACCGAAAATCACAGTATTGACCAGGTACAGTTGTCAAAAATGATCTCCACCCCGATCCGCCTAAAAAAACGATCAACTGTCTGGATCGGCAAAAATCCCGATTTTGCCCCCGGATGAATGAAATCACTATTTAGACCCAGCACCGGCTGAAACTCGTGATTCCCCATCAGGTCAACCGAAAATCACAGTATTGACCTGGAGCTACTGTAAAAAGCAATTTCCACCTCGACCGGACAGAAATCACGGTCAATCGTCTGAATCGGTAAAATCTCGATATTGCCCCCGGACGAACGAAATCCTTATTCAGACCTTGCAACGGCCGAAACTCGGGATTCCTGGTCCGGTCAACCGAAAATCACAGTATTGACCTGGTACTGCTGTCAAAAACAATTTCGGCCTCGACTGGCCAGAATCACGATCGATCGTCCAGATCTGTAAAATCTCGATATTGCCCCCGGATGAACGAAATCGCTATTCAGACCCTGTAACGGCCAAAACTCGTGATTTTTTCTCTGGTCAACCGAAAATCACAGTACCGACCAGGTACAGTTGTCAAAAATGATCTCCGCCCCATCAGCCTGAAATCACGATCGTCCATCCAGATCGGTTAAATCATGATATTGCCCTCGGGGGGACGAAGTAGCTATTCAGACCCTGCGTCGGCCGAAACTCGTGATTCTCCGTCAGGTCAACCGAAAATCACAGTATTGACCAGGTACAGTTGACAAAAACGATCTCCGATCCGATCCGCCTGAAATCACGATCGTCCATCCAGATCGGTTAGATCATGATATTGCCCTCGGGGGGACGAAGTAGCTATTCAGACCCTGCGTCGGCCGAAACTCGTTATTTTCCGTCAGGTCAACCGAAAATCACAGTATTGACCAGGTACAGTTGTCAAAAACGATCTCCGCCCCGATCCGCCTAAAGTAACGATCAACTGTCCGGATCGGCAAAAATCCCGATTTTGCCCCCGGATGAATGAAATCACTATTCAGACCCAGCACCGGCTGAAACTCGTGATTCTCCATCAGGTCAACCGAAAATCACAGTATTGACCTGGAGCTACTGTAAAAAGCAATTTCCACCTCGACCGGACAGAAATCACGGTCAATCGTCTGAATCGGTAAAATCTCGATATTGCCCCCGGACGAACGAAATCCTTATTCAGACCTTGCAACGGCCGAAACTCGGGATTCTTGGTCCGGTCAACCGAAAATCACAGTATTGACCTGGTACTGCTGTCAAAAACAATTTCCGCTACGACTGGCCAGAATCACGATCGATCGTCCAGATCTGTAAAATCTCGATATTGCCCCCGGATGAACGAAATCGCTATTCAGACCCTGTAACGGCCAAAACTCGTGATTTTTTCTCTGGTCAACCGAAAATCACAGTACCGACCAGGTACAGTTGTCAAAAATGATCTCCGCCCCATCAGCCTGAAATCACGATCGTCCATCCAGATCGGTTAAATCATGATATTGCCCTCGGGGGGACGAAGTAGCTATTCAGACCCTGCGTCGGCCGAAACTCGTGATTCTCCGTCAGGTCAACCGAAAATCACAGTATTGACCAGGTACAGTTGACAAAAACGATCTCCGATCCGATCCGCCTGAAATCACGATCGTCCATCCAGATCGGTTAGATCATGATATTGCCCTCGGGGGGACGAAGTAGCTATTCAGACCCTGCGTCGGCCGAAACTCGTTATTTTCCGTCAGGTCAACCGAAAATCACAGTATTGACCAGGTACAGTTGTCAAAAACGATCTCCGCCCCGATCCGCCTAAAGTAACGATCAACTGTCCGGATCGGCAAAAATCCCGATTTTGCCCCCGGATGAATGAAATCACTATTCAGACCCAGCACCGGCTGAAACTCGTGATTCTCCATCAGGTCAACCGAAAATCACAGTATTGACCTGGAGCTACTGTAAAAAGCAATTTCCACCTCGACCGGACAGAAATCACGGTCAATCGTCTGAATCGGTAAAATCTCGATATTGCCCCCGGACGAACGAAATCCTTATTCAGACCTTGCAACGGCCGAAACTCGGGATTCTTGGTCCGGTCAACCGAAAATCACAGTATTGACCTGGTACTGCTGTCAAAAACAATTTCGGCCTCGACTGGCCAGAATCACGATCGATCGTCCAGATCTGTAAAATCTCGATATTGCCCCCGGATGAACGAAATCGCTATTCAGACCCTGTAACGGCCAAAACTCGTGATTTTTTCTCTGGTCAACCGAAAATCACAGTACCGACCAGGTACAGTTGTCAAAAATGATCTCCGCCCCATCAGCCTGAAATCACGATCGTCCATCCAGATCGGTTAAATCATGATATTGCCCTCGGGGGGACGAAGTAGCTATTCAGACCCTGCGTCGGCCGAAACTCGTGATTCTCCGTCAGGTCAACCGAAAATCACAGTATTGACCAGGTACAGTTGACAAAAACGATCTCCGATCCGATCCGCCTGAAATCACGATCGTCCATCCAGATCGGTTAGATCATGATATTGCCCTCGGGGGGACGAAGTAGCTATTCAGACCCTGCGTCGGCCGAAACTCGTTATTTTCCGTCAGGTCAACCGAAAATCACAGTATTGACCAGGTACAGTTGTCAAAAACGATCTCCGCCCCGATCCGCCTAAAGTAACGATCAACTGTCCGGATCGGCAAAAATCCCGATTTTGCCCCCGGATGAATGAAATCACTATTCAGACCCAGCACCGGCTGAAACTCGTGATTCTCCATCAGGTCAACCGAAAATCACAGTATTGACCTGGAGCTACTGTAAAAAGCAATTTCCACCTCGACCGGACAGAAATCACGGTCAATCGTCTGAATCGGTAAAATCTCGATATTGCCCCCGGACGAACGAAATCCTTATTCAGACCTTGCAACGGCCGAAACTCGGGATTCCTGGTCCGGTCAACCGAAAATCACAGTATTGACCTGGTACTGCTGTCAAAAACAATTTCGGCCTCGACTGGCCAGAATCACGATCGATCGTCCAGATCTGTAAAATCTCGATATTGCCCCCGGATGAACGAAATCGCTATTCAGACCCTGTAACGGCCGAAACTCGTGATTTTTTCCCTGGTCAACCGAAAACCACAGTACCGACCAGGTACAGTTGTCAAAAATGATCTCCGCCCCGATCAGCCTGAAATCACGATCGTCCATCCAGATCGGTTAGATCATGATATTGCCCTCGGGGGGAGGAAGTAGCTATTCAGACCCTGCGTCGGCCGAAACTCGTGATTTTCCGTCAGGTCAACCGAAAATCACAGTATTGACCAGGTACAGTTGTCAAAAACGAGCTCTGCCTCGATCCGTCTAAAGTAACGATCAGTTGTCCGGATCGGCAAAAATCCCGATTTTGCCCCCAGATGAATGAAATCACTATTCAGACCCAGCACCGGCTGAAACTTGTGTTTCCCCATCAGGTCAACCGAAAATCACAGTATTGACCTGGAGCTACTGTAAAAAGCAATTTCCACCTTGACCGGACAGAAATCACGGTCAATCGTCTGAATCGGTAAAATCTCGATATTGCCCCCGGACGAACGAAATCCTTATTCAGACCTTGCAACGGCCGAAACTCGGGATTCCTGGTCCGGTCAACCGAAAATCACAGTATTGACCTGGTACTGCTGTCAAAAACAATTTCGGCCTCAACTGGCCAGAATCACGATCGATCGTCCAGATCTGTAAAATCTCGATATTGCCCCCGGATGAACGAAATCGCTATTCAGACCCTGTAACGGCCAAAACTCGTGATTTTTTCTCTGGTCAACCGAAAATCACAGTACCGACCAGGTACAGTTGTCAAAAATGATCTCCGCCCCATCAGCCTGAAATCACGATCGTCCATCCAGATCGGTTAAATCATGATATTGCCCTCGGGGGGACGAAGTAGCTATTCAGACCCTGCGTCGGCCGAAACTCGTGATTCTCCGTCAGGTCAACCGAAAATCACAGTATTGACCAGGTACAGTTGACAAAAACGATCTCCGATCCGATCCGCCTGAAATCACGATCGTCCATCCAGATCGGTTAGATCATGATATTGCCCTCGGGGGGACGAAGTAGCTATTCAGACCCTGCGTCGGCCGAAACTCGTTATTTTCCGTCAGGTCAACCGAAAATCACAGTATTGACCAGGTACAGTTGTCAAAAACGATCTCCGCCCCGATCCGCCTAAAGTAACGATCAACTGTCCGGATCGGCAAAAATCCCGATTTTGCCCCCGGATGAATGAAATCACTATTCAGACCCAGCACCGGCTGAAACTCGTGATTCTCCATCAGGTCAACCGAAAATCACAGTATTGACCTGGAGCTACTGTAAAAAGCAATTTCCACCTCGACCGGACAGAAATCACGGTCAATCGTCTGAATCGGTAAAATCTCGATATTGCCCCCGGACGAACGAAATCCTTATTCAGACCTTGCAACGGCCGAAACTCGGGATTCCTGGTCCGGTCAACCGAAAATCACAGTATTGACCTGGTACTGCTGTCAAAAACAATTTCGGCCTCGACTGGCCAGAATCACGATCGATCGTCCAGATCTGTAAAATCTCGATATTGCCCCCGGATGAACGAAATCGCTATTCAGACCCTGTAACGGCCAAAACTCGTGATTTTTTCTCTGGTCAACCGAAAATCACAGTACCGACCAGGTACAGTTGTCAAAAATGATCTCCGCCCCATCAGCCTGAAATCACGATCGTCCATCCAGATCGGTTAAATCATGATATTGCCCTCGGGGGGACGAAGTAGCTATTCAGACCCTGCGTCGACCGAAACTCGTGATTCTCCGTCAGGTCAACCGAAAATCACAGTATTGACCAGGTACAGTTGACAAAAACGATCTCCGATCCGATCCGCCTGAAATCACGATCGTCCATCCAGATCGGTTAGATCATGATATTGCCCTCGGGGGGACGAAGTAGCTATTCAGACCCTGCGTCGGCCGAAACTCGTTATTTTCCGTCAGGTCAACCGAAAATCACAGTATTGACCAGGTACAGTTGTCAAAAACGATCTCCGCCCCGATCCGCCTAAAGTAACGATCAACTGTCCGGATCGGCAAAAATCCCGATTTTGCCCCCGGATGAATGAAATCACTATTCAGACCCAGCACCGGCTGAAACTCGTGATTCTCCATCAGGTCAACCGAAAATCACAGTATTGACCAGGAGCTACTGTAAAAAGCAATTTCCACCTCGACCGGACAGAAATCACGGTCAATCGTCTGAATCGGTAAAATCTCGATATTGCCCCCGGACGAACGAAATCCTTATTCAGACCTTGCAACGGCCGAAACTCGGGATTCTTGGTCCGGTCAACCGAAAATCACAGTATTGACCTGGTACTGCTGTCAAAAACAATTTCCGCTACGACTGGCCAGAATCACGATCGATCGTCCAGATCTGTAAAATCTCGATATTGCCCCCGGATGAACGAAATCGCTATTCAGACCCTGTAACGGCCAAAACTCGTGATTTTTTCTCTGGTCAACCGAAAATCACAGTACCGACCAGGTACAGTTGTCAAAAATGATCTCCGCCCCATCAGCCTGAAATCACGATCGTCCATCCAGATCGGTTAAATCATGATATTGCCCTCGGGGGGACGAAGTAGCTATTCAGACCCTGCGTCGGCCGAAACTCGTGATTCTCCGTCAGGTCAACCGAAAATCACAGTATTGACCAGGTACAGTTGACAAAAACGATCTCCGATCCGATCCGCCTGAAATCACGATCGTCCATCCAGATCGGTTAGATCATGATATTGCCCTCGGGGGGACGAAGTAGCTATTCAGACCCTGCGTCGGCCGAAACTCGTTATTTTCCGTCAGGTCAACCGAAAATCACAGTATTGACCAGGTACAGTTGTCAAAAACGATCTCCGCCCCGATCCGCCTAAAGTAACGATCAACTGTCCGGATCGGCAAAAATCCCGATTTTGCCCCCAGATGAATGAAATCACTATTCAGACCCAGCACCGGCTGAAACTCGTGATTCTCCATCAGGTCAACCGAAAATCACAGTATTGACCTGGAGCTACTGTAAAAAGCAATTTCCACCTCGACCGGACAGAAATCACGGTCAATCGTCTGAATCGGTAAAATCTCGATATTGCCCCCGGACGAACGAAATCCTTATTCAGACCTTGCAACGGCCGAAACTCGGAATTCTTGGTCCGGTCAACCGAAAATCACAGTATTGACCTGGTACTGCTGTCAAAAACAATTTCCGCTACGACTGGCCAGAATCACGATCGATCGTCCAGATCTGTAAAATCTCGATATTGCCCCCGGATGAACGAAATCGCTATTCAGACCCTGTAACGGCCGAAACTCGTGATTTTTTCCCTGGTCAACCGAAAACCACAGTACCGACCAGGTACAGTTGTCAAAAATGATCTCCGCCCCGATCAGCCTGAAATCACGATCGTCCATCCAGATCGGTTAGATCATGATATTGCCCTCGGGGGGAGGAAGTAGCTATTCAGACCCTGCGTCGGCCGAAACTCGTGATTTTCCGTCAGGTCAACCGAAAATCACAGTATTGACCAGGTACAGTTGTCAAAAACGAGCTCTGCCTCGATCCGTCTAAAGTAACGATCAGTTGTCCGGATCGGCAAAAATCCCGATTTTGCCCCCAGATGAATGAAATCACTATTCAGACCCAGCACCGGCTGAAACTCGTGTTTCCCCATCAGGTCAACCGAAAATCACAGTATTGACCTGGAGCTACTGTAAAAAGCAATTTCCACCTTGACCGGACAGAAATCACGGTCAATCGTCTGAATCGGTAAAATCTCGATATTGCCCCCGGACGAACGAAATCCTTATTCAGACCTTGCAACGGCCGAAACTCGGGATTCCTGGTCCGGTCAACCGAAAATCACAGTATTGACCTGGTACTGCTGTCAAAAACAATTTCGGCCTCGACTGGCCAGAATCACGATCGATCGTCCAGATCTGTAAAATCTCGATATTGCCCCCGGATGAACGAAATCGCTATTCAGACCCTGTAACGGCCAAAACTCGTGATTTTTTCTCTGGTCAACCGAAAATCACAGTACCGACCAGGTACAGTTGTCAAAAATGATCTCCGCCCCATCAGCCTGAAATCACGATCGTCCATCCAGATCGGTTAAATCATGATATTGCCCTCGGGGGGACGAAGTAGCTATTCAGACCCTGCGTCGGCCGAAACTCGTGATTCTCCGTCAGGTCAACCGAAAATCACAGTATTGACCAGGTACAGTTGACAAAAACGATCTCCGATCCGATCCGCCTGAAATCACGATCGTCCATCCAGATCGGTTAAATCATTATATTGCCCTCGGGGGGACGAAGTAGCTATTCAGACCCTGCGTCGGCCGAAACTCGTGATTTTCCGTCAGGTCAACCGAAAATCACAGTATTGACCAGGTACAGTTGTCAAAAACGATCTCCGCCCCGATCCGCCTAAAGTAACGATCAACTGTCCGGATCGGCAAAAATCCCGATTTTGCCCCCGGATGAATGAAATCACTATTCAGACCCAGCACCGGCTGAAACTCGTGATTCTCCATCAGGTCAACCGAAAATCACAGTATTGACCAGGAGCTACTGTAAAAAGCAATTTCCACCTCGACCGGACAGAAATCATGGTCAATCGTCTGAATCGGTAAAATCTCGATATTGCCCCCGGACGAACGAAATCCTTATTCAGACTTTGCAACGGCCGAAACTCGGGATTCCTGGTCCGGTCAACCGAAAATCACAGTATTGACCTGGTACTGCTGTCAAAAACAATTTCCGCTACGACTGGCCAGAATCACGATCGATCGTCCAGATCTGTAAAATCACGATATTGCCCCCGGATGAACGAAATCGCTATTCAGACCCTGTAACGGCCGAAACTCGTGATTTTTTCCCTGGTCAACCGAAAATCACAGTACCGACCAGGTACAGTTGTCAAAAATGATCTCCGCCCCGATTAGCCTGAAATCACGATCGTCCATCCAGATCGGTTAGATCATGATATTGCCCTCGGGGGGACGAAGTAGCTATTCAGACCCTGCGTCGGCCGAAACTCGTGATTTTCCGTCAGGTCAACCGAAAATCACAGTATTGACCAGGTACAGTTGTCAAAAACGAGCTCTGCCTCGATCCGTCTAAAGTAACGATCAGCTGTCCGGATCGGCAAAAATCCCGATTTTGCCCCCAGATGAATGAAATCACTATTCAGACCCAGCACCGGCTGAAACTCGTGTTTCCCCATCAATGTCAACCGAAAATCACAGTATTGACCTGGAGCTACTGTAAAAAGCAATTTCCACCTCGACCGGACAGAAATCACGGTCAATCGTCTGAATCGGTAAAATCTCGATATTGCCCCCGGACGAACGAAATCCTTATTCAGACCTTGCAACGGCCGAAACTCGGGATTCCTGGTCCGGTCAACCGAAAATCACAGTATTGACCTGGTACTGCTGTCAAAAACAATTTCGGCCTCGACTGGCCAGAATCACGATCGATCGTCCAGATCTGTAAAATCTCGATATTGCCCCTGGATGAACGAAATCGCTATTCAGACCCTGTAACGGCCAAAACTCGTGATTTTTTCTCTGGTCAACCGAAAATCACAGTACCGACCAGGTACAGTTGTCAAAAATGATCTCCGCCCCATCAGCCTGAAATCACGATCGTCCATCCAGATCGGTTAGATCATGATATTGCCCTCGGGGGGAGGAAGTAGCTATTCAGACCCTGCGTCGGCCGAAACTCGTGATTTTCCGTCAGGTCAACCGAAAATCACAGTATTGACCAGGTACAGTTGTCAAAAACGAGCTCTGCCTCGATCCGTCTAAAGTAACGATCAGCTGTCCGGATCGGCAAAAATCCCGATTTTGCCCCCAGATGAATGAAATCACTATTCAGACCCAGCACCGGCTGAAACTCGTGATTCCCCATCAGGTCAACCGAAAATCACAGTATTGACCAGGAGCTACTGTAAAAAGCAATTTCCACCTCGACCGGACAGAAATCACGGTCAATCGTCTGAATCGGTAAAATCTCGATATTGCCCCCGGACGAACGAAATCCTTATTCAGACTTTGCAACGGCCGAAACTCGGGATTCCTGGTCCGGTCAACCGAAAATCACAGTATTGACCTGGAACTGCTGTCAAAAACAATTTCCGCTACGACTGGCCAGAATCACGATCGATCGTCCAGATCTGTAAAATCTCGATATCTCCCCCGGATGAACGAAATCGCTATTCAGACCCTGTAACGGCCGAAACTCGTGATTTTTTCCCTGGTCAACCGAAAATCACAGTACCGACCAGGTACAGTTGTCAAAAATGATCTCTGCCCCGATCAGCCTGAAATCACGATCGTCCATCCAGATCGGTTAGATCATGATATTGCCCTCGGGGGGACGAAGTAGCTATTCAGACCCTGCGTCGGCCGAAACTCGTGATTTTCCGTCAGGTCAACCGAAAATCACAGTATTGACCAGGTACAGTTGTCAAAAACGAGCTCTGCCTCGATCCGTCTAAAGTAACGATCAGCTGTCCGGATCGGCAAAAATCCCGATTTTGCCCCCAGATGAATGAAATCACTATTCAGACCCAGCACCGGCTGAAACTCGTGATTTTCCATCAATGTCAACCGAAAATCACAGTATTGACCTGGAGCTACTGTAAAAAGCAATTTCCACCTCAACCGGACAGAAATCACGGTCAATCGTCTGAATCGGTAAAATCTCGATATTGCCCCCGGACGAACGAAATCCTTATTCAGACCTTGCAACGGCCGAAACTCGGGATTTTTGGGCCGGTCAACCTAAATTCACAGTATTGACCTGGTACTGCTGTCAAAAACAATTTTCGCCTCGACTGGCCAGAATCCCGATCGATCGCCTGAATCGGTAAAATCTCGATATTGCCCCCGGATGAACGAAATCGCTATTCAGACCCTGTAACGGCCGAAACTCGTGATTTTTTCTCTGGTCAACCGAAAATCACAGTACCTTCCAGGTACAGTTGTCAAAAACGATCTCCGCCCCGATCCGCCTGAAATCACGATCATCCATCCAGATCGGTTAAATCATGATATTGCCCTCGGGGGGACGAAGTAGCTATTCAGACCCTGCGTCGGCCGAAGCTCGTGATTCTCCGTCAGGTCAACCAAAAATCACAGTATTGACCAGGTACAGTTGTCAAAAATGATCTCCGTCCCGATCCGCCAAATGTAACGATCAACTGTCTGGATCAACAAAAATCCCGATTTTGCCCCCGGATGAATGAAATCACTATTCAGACCCAGCACCGGCTGAAACTCGTGATTCTCCATCTGGTCTACCGAAAATCACAGTATTGACCTAGAGCAACTGTAAAAAGCAATTTCCACCTCGACCAGACAGAAATCACGGTCAATCGCCTGAATCGGTAAAATCTCGATATTGCCCCCGGACGAACGAAATCCTTATTCAGACCTTGCAACGGCCGAAACTCGGGATTCTTGGTCCGGTCAACCGAAAATCCCAGTATTGACCTGGTACTGCTGTCAAAAACAATTTCCGCCTCGACTGGCCAGAATCACGATCGATCGTCCAGATCTGTAAATCTCGATATTGCCCCCGGATGAACGATATCGCTATTCAGACCCTGTGACGGCCGAAACTCGTGATTTTTTCTCTGGTCAACCGAAAATCACAGTACCGACCAGGTACAGTTGTCAAAAATGATCTCCACCCCGATCAGCCTGAAATCCCGATCGTCCATCCAGATCGGTTAAATCATGATATTGCCCTCGGGGGGACGAAGTAGCTATTCAGACCCTGCGTCTGCCGAAACTCGTGATTTTCCGTCAGGTCAACCGAAAATCACAGTATTGACCAGGTACAGTTGTCCAAAACGATCTCCGACCCGATCCGCCTAAAGTAACGATCAGCTGTCCGGATCGGCAAAAATCCCGATTTTGCCCCCGGATGAGTGAAATCACTATTCAGACCCAGCACCGGCTGAAACTGGTGATTTTCCGTCTGGTCTACCGAAAACCACAGTATTGACCAGGAGCTACGGTAAAAAACAATTTCCACCTCGACCGGACAGAAATCACGGTCAATCGTCTGAATCGGTAAAATCTCGATATTGCCCCCGGACGAACGAAATCCTTATTCAGACCTTGCAACGGCCGAAACTTGGGATTTTTGGGCCGGTCAACCTAAAATCACGGTATTGACCTGGTACTGCTGTCAAAAACAATTTCCGCCTCGACTGGCCAGAATCCCGATCGATCGCCTGAATCGGTAAAATCTCGATATTGCCCCCGGATGAACGAAATCGCTATTCAGACCCTGTAACGGCCGAAACTCGTGATTTTTTCTCTGGTCAACTGAAAATCGCAGTACCGACCAGGTACAGTTGTCAAAAACGATCTTCGCCCCGATCAGCCTGAAATCACGATCGTCCATCCAGATCGGTTAAATCATTATATTGCCCTCGGGGGGACGAAGTAGCTATTCAGACCCTGCGTCGGCCGAAACTCGTGATTTTCCGTCAGGTCAACCGAGAATCACAGTATTGACCAGGTACAGTTGTCAAAAACGATCTCCACCCCGATCTGCCTAAAGTAACGATCAACTGTCCGGATCGGCAAAAATCCCGATTTTGCCCCCGGATGAATGAAATCACTATTCGGACCCAGCACCGGCTGAAACTCGTGATTCTCCATCAGGTCAACCGAAAATCACAGTATTGACCTGGAGCTACTGTAAAAAGCAATTTCCACCTCGACCGGACAGAAATCACGGTCAATCGTCTGAATCGGTACAATCTCGATATTGCCCCCGGACGAACGAAATCCTTATTCAGACCTTGCAACGGCCGAAACTTGGGATTCTTGGTCCGGTCAACCGAAAATCCCAGTATTGACCTGGTACTGCTGTCAAAAACAATTTCCGCCTCGACTGGCCAGAATCACGATCGATCGTCCAGATCTGTAAATCTCGATATTGCCCCCGGATGAACGATATCGCTATTCAGACCCTGTGACGGCCGAAACTCGTGATTTTTTCTCTGGTCAACCGAAAATCACAGTACCGACCAGGTACAGTTGTCAAAAATGATCTCCACCCCGATCAGCCTGAAATCCCGATCGTCCATCCAGATCGGTTAAATCATGATATTGCCCTCGGGGGGACGAAGTAGCTATTCAGACCCTGCGTCTGCCGAAACTCGTGATTTTCCGTCAGGTCAACCGAAAATCACAGTATTGACCAGGTACAGTTGTCCAAAACGATCTCCGACCCGATCCGCCTAAAGTAACGATCAACTGTCCGGATCGGCAAAAATCCCGATTTTGCCCCCGGATGAGTGAAATCACTATTCAGACCCAGCACCGGCTGAAACTGGTGATTTTCCGTCTGGTCTACCGAAAACCACAGTGTTGACCAGGAGCTACGGTAAAAAACAATTTCCACCTCGACCGGACAGAAATCACGGTCAATCGTCTGAATCGGTAAAATCTCGATATTGCCCCCGGACGAACGAAATCCTTATTCAGACCTTGCAACGGCCGAAACTTGGGATTCTTGGTCCGGTCAACCGAAAATCACAGTATTGACCTGGTATTGCTGTCAAAAACAATTTCCGCCTCGACTGGCCAGAATCACGATCGATCGTCCAGATCTGTAAAATCTCGATATTGCCCCCGGATGAACGAAATCGCTATTCAGACCCTGTAACGGCTGAAACTCATGATTTTCTCTCTGGTCAACCGAAAATCACAGTACCGACCAGGTATAGTTGCCAAAAATGATCTCCGCCCTGATCAGCCTGAAATCACGATCGTTCATCCAGATCGGTTAAATCATGATAATGCCATCGGGGGGACGAAGTAGCTATTCAGACTCTGCGTCGGCCGAAACTCGTGATTTTCCGTCTGGTCAACCGAAAATCACAGTATTCACCAGGTACAGTTGTCAAAAACGATCTCCGCCCCGGTCCGCCTGAAATCACGATCGTCCATCCAGATCGGTTAAATCATGATATTGCCCTCGGGGGGACGAAGTAGCTATTCAGACCCTGCGTCGGCCGAAACCCGTGATTTTCCGTCAGGTCAACCAAAAATCACAGTAGTGACCAGGTACAGTTGTCAAAAATGATCTCCGTCCCGATCCGCCTAATGTAACGATCAACTGTCCGGATTGGCAAAAATCCCGATTTTGCCCCCGGATGAATGAAATCACTATTCAGACCCAGCACCGGCTGAAACTCGTGATTCTCCATCAGGTCAACCGAAAATCACAGTATTGACCTTGAGCTACTGTAAAAAGCAATTTCCACCTCGACCAGACAGAAATCACGGTCAATCGTCTGAATCGGTAAAATCTCGATATTGCCCCTGGACGAACGAAATCCTTATTCAGGCCTTGCAACGGCCGAAACTCGGGATTCTTGGTCCGGTCAACCGAAAATCACAGTATTGACCTGGTACTGCTGTCAAAAACAATTTCTGCCTCGACTGGCCAGAATCCCGATCGATCGTCCAGATCTGTAAAATCACGATATTGCCCCCGGATGAACGAAATCGCTATTCAGACCCTGTAACGGGCGAAACTCGTGATTTTTTCTCTGGTCAACCGAAAATCGCAGTACCGACCAGGTACAGTTGTCAAAAATGATCTCCGCCCCGATCAGCCTGGAATCACGATCGTCCATCCAGATCGGTTAAATCATGATATTGCCCTCGGGGGGACGAAGTAGCTATTCAGACCCTGCGTAGGCCGAAACTCGTGATTTTCCGTCAGGTCAACCGAAAATCACAGTATTGACCAGGTACAGTTGTCAAAAACGATCTCCGCCCCGATCCGCCTAAAGTAACGATCAACTGTCCGGATCGGCAAAAATCCCGATTTTGCCCTCGGATGAATGAAATCACTATTCAGACCCAGCACCGGCTGAAACTCGTGATTTTCCGTCTGGTCAACCGAAAATCACAGTATTGGCCAGGAGCTACGGTAAAAAAAATTTCCACCTCGACCGGACAGAAATCACGGCCAATCGTCTGAATCGGTAAAATCTCGATATTGCCCCCGGACGAACGAAATCCTTATTCAGACCTTGCAACGGCCGAAACTTGGGATTTTTGGGCCGGTCAACCTAAAATCACAGTATTGACCTGGTACTGCTGTCAAAAACAATTTCCGCCTCGACTGGCCAGAATCCCGATCGATCGCCTGAATCGGTAAAATCTCGATATTGCCCCCGGATGAACGAAATCGCTATTCAGACCCTGTAACGGCCGAAACTCGTGATTTTTTCTCTGGTCAACCGAAAATCACAGTACCGTCCAGGTACAGTTGTCAAAAATGATCTCCGCCCCGATCAGCCTGAAATCACGATCGTCCATCCAGATCGGTTAAATCATGATATTGCCCTCGGGGGGACGAAGTAGCTATTCAGACCATGCGTCGCCCGAAACTCGTGATTTTCCGTCAGGTCAACCGAAAATCACAGTATTGATCAGGTACAGTTGCCAAAAACGATCTCCGCCCTGATCTGCCTAAAGTAACGATCAACTGTCTCGATCGGCAAAACTCCTGATTTTGCCCCCGGATGAATGAAATCACTATTCAGACCCAGCACCGGCTGAAACTCGTGATTTTCCGTCTGGTCTACCGAAAATCACAGTATTGACCTGGAGCTACTGTAAAAAAACAATTTCCACCTCGACCGGACAGAAATCACGGTCAATCGTTTGAATCGGTAAAATCTCGATATTGCCCCCGGACGAACGAAATCCTTATTCAGACCTTGCAACGGCCGAAACTCGGGATTCTTGGTCCGGTCAACCGAAAATCCCAGTATTGACCTGGAACTGCTGTCAAAAACAATTTCCACCTCGACTGGCCAGAATCACGATCGATCGTCCAGATCTGTAAAATCTCGATATTGCCCCCGGATGAACGAAATCGCTATTCAGACCCTGTAACGGCCGAAACTCGTGATTTTTTCTCTGGTCAACCGAAAATCACAGTACCGACCAGGTACAGTTGTCAAAAATGATCTCCGCCCCGATCAGCCTGAGATAACGATCATCCATCCAGATCGGTTAAATCATGATATTGCCCTCGGGGGGACGAAGTAGCTATTCAGACTCTGCGTCGGCCGAAACTCGTGATTTTCCGTCAGGTCAACCGAAAATCACAGTATTGACCAGGTACAGTTGTCAAAAACGATCTACGCCCCGATCCGCCTAAAGTAACGATCAACTGTCCGGATCGGCAAAAATCCCGATTTTGCCCCTGGATGAACGAAATCGCTATTCAGACCCTGTAACGGCCGAAACTCGTGATTTTTTCTCTGGTCAACCGAAAATCACAGTACCAACCAGGGTCAGTTGTCAAAAATGATCTCCGCCCCGATCAGCCTGAAATCACGATCGTCCATCCAGATCGGTTAAATCATGATATTGCCCTCGGGGGGACGAAGTAGCTATTCAGACTCTGCGTCGGCCGAAACTCGTGATTTTCCGTCAGGTCAACCGAAAATCACAGTATTGACCAGGTACAGTTGTCAAAAACGATCTCCGTCCCGATCCGCCTGAAATCACGATCGTCCATCCAGATCGGTTAAATCATGATATTGCCCTCGGGGGGACGAAGTAGCTATTCAGACCCTGCGTTGGCCGAAACTCGTGATTTTCCGTCAGGTCAACCGAAAATCACAGTATTGACCAGGTACAGTTGTCAAAAACGATCTCCGCCTCGATCCGCCTAATGTAACGATCAACTGTCCGGATCGGCAAAAATCCCGATTTTGCCCCCAGATGAATGAAATCACTATTCAGACCCAGCACCGGCTGAAACTCGTGATTCTCCATCAGGTCAACCGAAAATCACAGTATTGACCTGGAGCTACTGTAAAAAGCAATTTCCACCTCGACCAGACAGAAATCACGGACAATCGTCTGAATCGGTAAAATCTCGATATTGCCCCCGGACGAACGAAATCCTTATTCAAACCTTGCAACGGCCGAAACTCGGGATTCTTGGTCCGGTCAACCGAAAATCACAGTATTGACCTGGTACTGCTGTCAAAAACAATTTCCGCCTCGACTGGCCAGAATCACAATCGATCGCCCAGATCTGTAAAATCTCGATATTGCCCCCGGATGAACGAAATCGCTATTCAGACCCTGTAACGGCTGAAACTCGTGATTTTTTTTCTGGTCAACCGAAAATCACAGTACCGACCAGGTACAGTTTTCAAAAACGATCTCCGCCCCGATCAGCCTGAAATCACGATCGTCCATCCAGATCGGTTAAATCATGATATTGCCCTCGGGGGGACGAAGTAGCTATTCAGACCCTGCGTCGCCCGAAACTCGTGATTTTCCGTCAGGTCAACCGAAAATCACAGTATTGACCAAGTACAGTTGTCAAAAACGATCTCCGCCCCGATCCGCCTAATGTAACGATCAACTGTCCGAATCGGCAAAAATCTCGATTTTGCCCCCGGATGAATGAAATCACTATTCAAACCCAGCACCGGCTGAAACTCGTGATTCTTCATCTGGTCATCCGAAAATTGCAGTATTGACCAGGAGCTACTGTAAAAAACAATTTCCACCTCGACCGGACAGAAATCACGGTCAATCGTCTGAATCGGTAAAATCCCGATATTGCCCCTGGACGAACGAAATCCTTATTCAGACCTAGCAACGGCCGAAACTTGGGATTTTTGGGCCGGTCAACCTAAAATCACAGTATTGACCTGGTACTGCTGTCAAAAACAATTTCCACCTCGACTGGCCAGAATCACGATCGATCGTCCAGATCTGTAGAATCTCGATATTGCCCCCGGATGAACGAAATCGCTATTCAGACCCTGTAACGGCCGAAACTCGTGATTTTTTCTCTGGTCAACCGAAAATCACAGTACCGACCAGGTACAGTTGTCAAAAATGATCTCCGCCCCGATCAGCCTGAAATCACGATCGTCCATCCAGATCGGTTAAATCATGATATTGCCCTCGGGGGGACGAAGTAGCTATTCAGACTCTGCGTCGGCCGAAACTCGTGATTTTCCGTCAGGTCAACCGAAAATCACAGTATTGACCAGGTACAGTTGTCAAAAACGATCTCCGTCCCGATCCGCCTGAAATCACGATCGTCCATCCAGATCGGTTAAATCATGATATTGCCCTCGGGGGGACGAAGTAGCTATTCAGACCCTGCGTCGGCCGAAACTCGTGATTTTCCGTCAGGTCAACCAAAAATCACAGTATTGACCAGGTACAATTGTCAAAAACGATCTCCGCCCCGAACCGCCTAATGTAACGATCAACTGTCCGGATCGGCAAAAATCCCGATTTTGCCCCCAGATGAATGAAATCACTATTCAGACCCAGCACCGGCTGAAACTCGTGATTCTCCATCAGGTCAACCGAAAATCACAGTATTGACCTGGAGCTACTGTAAAAAGCAATTTCCACCTCGACCGGACAGAAATCACGGACAATTGTCTGAATCGGTAAAATCTCGTTATTGCCCCCGGGCGAACGAAATCCTTATTCAGACCTTGCAACGGCCAAAACTCGGGATTCTTGGTCCGGTCAACCGAAAATCACAGTATTGACCTGGTACTGCTGTCAAAAACAATTTCGACCTCGACTGGCCAGAATCACGATCGATCGTCCAGATCTGTAAAATCTCGATATTGCCCCCGGATGAACGAAATCGCTATTCAGACCCTGTAACGGCCGAAACTCGTGATTTTTTCTCTGGTCAACCGAAAATCACAGTACCGACCAGGTACAGTTGTCAAAAATGATCTCCGCCCCGATCAGCCTGAAATCACGATCGTCCATCCAGATCGGTTAAATCATGATATTGCCCTCGGGGGGACGAAGAAGCTATTCAGACTCTGCGTCGGCCGAAACTCGTGATTTTCCGTCAGGTCAACCGAAAATCACAGTATTGACCAGGTACAGTTGTCAAAAACGATCTCCGCCCCGATCCGCCTAATGTAACGATCAACTGTCCGGATCGGCAAAAATCCCGATTTTGCCCCCAGATGAATGAAATCACTATTCAGACCCAGCACCGGCTGAAACTCGTGATTCTCCATCAGGTCAACCAAAAATCACAGTATTGACCTGGAGCTACTGTAAAAAGCAATTTCCACCTCGACCGGACAGAAATCACGGACAATCGTCTGAATCGGTAAAATCTCGTTATTGCCCCCGGACGAACGAAATCCTTATTCAGACCTTGCAACGGCCGAAACTCGGGATTCTTGGTCCGGTCAACCGAAAATCACAGTATTGACCTGGTACTGCTGTCAAAAACAATTTCCGCCTCGACTGGCCAGAATCACAATCGATCGTCCAGATCTGTAAAATCTCGATATTGCCCCCGGATGAACGAAATCGCTATTCAGACCCTGTAACGGCTGAAACTCGTGATTTTTTCTCTGGTCAACCGAAAATCACAGTACCGACCAGGTACAGTTTTCAAAAACGATCTCCGCCCCGATCAGCCTGAAATCACGATCGTCCATCCAGATCGGTTAAATCATGATATTGCCCTCGGGGGGACGAAGTAGCTATTCAGACCCTGCGTCGCCCGAAACTCGTGATTTTCCGTCAGGTCAACCGAAAATCACAGTATTGACCAAGTACAGTTGTCAAAAACGATCTCCGCCCCGATCCGCCTAATGTAACGATCAACTGTCCGAATCGGCAAAAATCTCAATTTTGCCCCCGGATGAATGAAATCACTATTCAAACCCAGCACCGGCTGAAACTCGTGATTCTTCATCAGGTCAACCGAAAATTGCAGTATTGACCAGGAGCTACTGTAAAAAACAATTTCCACCTCGACCGGACAGAAATCACGGTCAATCGTCTGAATCGGTAAAATCCCGATATTGCCCCCGGACGAACGAAATCCTTATTCAGACCTTGCAACGGCCGAAACTTGGGATTTTTGGGCCGGTCAACCTAAAATCACAGTATTGACCTGGTACTGCTGTCAAAAACAATTTCCACCTCGACTGGCCAGAATCACGATCGATCGTCCAGATCTGTAAAATCTCGATATTGCCCCCGGATGAACGAAATCGCTATTCAGACCCTGTAACGGCCAAAACTCGTGATTTTTTCTCTGGTCAACCGAAAATCACAGTACCGACCAGGTACAGTTGTCAAAAATGATCTCCGCCCCGATCAGCCTGAAATCACGATCGTCCATCCAGATCGGATAAATCATGATATTGCCCTCGGGGGGACGAAGTAGCTATTCAGACTCTGCGTCGGCCGAAACTCGTGATTTTCCGTCAGGTCAACCAAAAATCACAGTATTGACCAGGTACAGTTGTCAAAAACGATCTCCGTCCCGATCCGCCTGAAATCACGATCGTCCATCCAGATCGGTTAAATCATGATATTGCCCTCGGGGGGACGAAGTAGCTATTCAGACCCTGCGTCGGCCGAAACTCGTGATTTTCCGTCAGGTCAACCGAAAATCACAGTATTGACCAGGTACAGTTGTCAAAAACGATCTCCGCCCCGATCCGCCTAATGTAACGATCAACTGTCCGGATCGGCAAAAATCCCGATTTTGCCCCCAGATGAATGAAATCACTATTCAGACCCAGCACCGGCTGAAACTCGTGATTCTCCATCAGGTCAACCGAAAATCACAGTATTGACCTGGAGCTACTGTAAAAAGCAATTTCCACCTCGACCGGACAGAAATCACGGACAATCGTCTGAATCGGTAAAATCTCGATATTGCCCCCGGACGAACGAAATCCTTATTCAGACCTTGCAACGGCCGAAACTCGGGATTCTTGGTCCGGTCAACCGAAAATCACAGTATTGACCTGGTACTGCTGTCAAAAACAATTTCGACCTCGACTGGCCAGAATCCCGATCGATCATCCAGATCTGTAAAATCTCGATATTGCCCCCGGATGAACGAAATCGCTATTCAGACCCTGTAACGGCCGAAACTCGTGATTTTTTCTCTGGTCAACCGAAAATCACAGTACCGACCAGGTACAGTTGTCAAAAATGATCTCCGCCCCGATCAGCCTGAAATCACGATTGTCCATCCAGATCGGTTAAATCATGATATTGCCCTCGGGGGGACGAAGTAGCTATTCAGACTCTGCGTCGGCCGAAACTCGTGATTTTCCGTCAGGTCAACCGAAAATCACAGTATTGACCAGGTACAGTTGTCAAAAACGATCTCCGTCCCGATCCGCCTGAAATCACGATCGTCCATCCAGATCGGTTAAATCATGATATTGCCCTCGGGGGGACGAAGTAGCTATTCAGACCCTGCGTCGCCCGAAACTCGTGATTTTCCGTCAGGTCAACCGAAAATCACAGTATTGACCAAGTACAGTTGTCAAAAACGATCTCCGCCCCAATCCGCCTAATGTAACGATCAACTGTCCGAATCGGCAAAAATCTCGATTTTGCCCCCGGATGAATGAAATCACTATTCAAACCCAGCACCGGCTGAAACTCGTGATTCTTCATCAGGTCAACCGAAAATTGCAGTATTGACCAGGAGCTACTGTAAAAAACAATTTCCACCTCGACCGGACAGAAATCACGGTCAATCGTCTGAATCGGTAAAATCCCGATATTGCCCCCGGACGAACGAAATCCTTATTCAGACCTTGCAACGGCCGAAACTTGGGATTTTTGGGCCGGTCAACCTAAAATCACAGTATTGACCTGGTACTGCTGTCAAAAACAATTTCCACCTCGACTGGCCAGAATCACGATCGATCGTCCAGATCTGTAAAATCTCGATATTGCCCCCGGATGAACGAAATCGCTATTCAGACCCTGTAACGGCCGAAACTCGTGATTCTTTCTCTGGTCAACCGAAAATCACAGTACCGACCTGGTACAGTCGTCAAAAATGATCTCCGCTCCGATCAGCCTGAAATCACGATCGTCGATCCAGATCGGTTAAATCATGATATTGCCCTCGGGGGGACGAAGTAGCTATTCAGACTCTGCGTCGGCCGAAACTCGTGATTTTCCGTCAGGTCAACCGAAAATCACAGTATTGACCAGGTACAGTTGTCAAAAACGATCTCCGCCCCGATCCGCCTGAAATCACGATCGTCCATCCAGATCGGTTAAATCATGATATTGCCCTCGGGGGGACGAAGTAGCTATTCAGACCCTGCGTCGGCCGAAACTCGTGATTTTCCGTCAGGTCAACCGAAAATCACAGTATTGACCAGGTACAGTTGTCAAAAACGATCTCCGCCCCGATCCGCCTAATGTAACGATCAACTGTCCGGATCGGCAAAAATCTCGATTTTGCCCCCAGATGAATGAAATCACTATTCAGACCCAGCACCGGCTGAAACTCGTGATTCTCCATCAGGTCAACCGAAAATCACAGTATTGACCTGGAGCTACTGTAAAAAGCTATTTCCGCCTCGACCGGACAGAAATCACGGACAATCGTCTGAATCGGTAAAATCTCGTTATTGCCCCCGGACGAACGAAATCCTTATTCAGACCTTGCAACGGCCGAAACTCGGGATTCTTGGCCCGGTCAACCGAAAATCACAGTATTGACCTGGTACTGCTGTCAAAAACAATTTCCGCCCCGACTGGCCAGAATCACAATCGATCGTCCAGATCTGTAAAATCTCGATATTGCCCCCGGATGAACGAAATCGCTATTCAGACCCTGTAACGGCTGAAACTCGTGATTTTTTCTCTGGTCAACCGAAAATCACAGTACCGACCAGGTACAGTTTTCAAAAACGATCTCCGCCCCGATCAGCCTGAAATCACGATCGTCCATCCAGATCGGTTAAATCATTATATTGCCCTCGGGGGGACGAAGTAGCTATTCAGACCCTGCGTCGCCCGAAACTCGTGATTTTCCGTCAGGTCAACCGAAAATCACAGTATTGACCAAGTACAGTTGTCAAAAACGATCTCCGCCCCGATCCGCCTAATGTAACGATCAACTGTCCGAATCGGCAAAAATCTCGATTTTGCCTCCGGTTGAATGAAATCACTATTCAAACCCAGCACCGGCTGAAACTCGTGATTCTTCATCAGGTCAACCAAAAATTGCAGTATTGACCAGGAGCTACTGTAAAAAACAATTTCCACCTCGACCGGACAGAAATCACGGTCAATCGTCTGAATCGGTAAAATCCCGATATTGCCCCCGGACGAACGAAATCCTTATTCAGACCTTGCAACGGCCGAAACTTGGGATTTTTGGGCCGGTCAACCTAAAATCATAGTATTGACCTGGTACTGCTGTCAAAAACAATTTCCACCTCGACTGGCCAGAATCACGATCGATCGTCCAGATCTGTAAAATCTCGATATTGCCCCCGGATGAACGAAATCGCTATTCAGACCCTGTAACGGCCGAAACTCGTGATTCTCCATCAGGTCAACCGAAAATCACAGTATTGACCTGGAGCTACTGTAAAAAGCTATTTCCACCTCGACCGGACAGAAATCACGGACAATCGTCTGAATCGGTAAAATCTCGTTATTGCCCCCGGACGAACGAAATCCTTATTAAGACCTTGCAACGGCCGAAACTCGGGATTCTTGGTCCGGTCAACCGAAAATCACAGTATTGACCTGGTACTGCTGTCAAAAACAATTTCCGCCTCGACTGGCCAGAATCACAATCGATCGTCCAGATCTGTAAAATCTCGATATTGCCCCCGGATGAACGAAATCGCTATTCAGACCCTGTAACGGCTGAAACTCGTGATTTTTTCTCTGGTCAACCGAAAATCACAGTACCGACCAGGTACAGTTTTCAAAAACGATCTCCGCCCCGATCAGCCTGAAATCACGATCGTCCATCCAGATCGGTTAAATCATGATATTGCCCTCGGGGGGACGAAGTAGCTATTCAGACCCTGCGTCGGCCGAAACTCGTGATTTTCCGTCAGGTCAACCGAAAATCACAGTATTGACCAAGTACAGTTGTCAAAAACGATCTCCGCCCCGATCCGCCTAATGTAACGATCAACTGTCCGAATCGGCAAAAATCTCGATTTTGCCCCCGGATGACTGAAATCACTATTCAAACCCAGCACCGGCTGAAACTCGTGATTCTTCATCAGGTCAACCGAAAATTGCAGTATTGACCAGGAGCTACTGTAAAAAACAATTTCCACCTCGACCGGACAGAAATCACGGTCAATCGTCTGAATCGGTAAAATCCCGATATTGCCCCCGGACGAACGAAATCCTTATTCAGACCTTGCAACGGCCGAAACTTGGGATTTTTGGGCCGGTCAACCTAAAATCACAGTATTGACCTGGTACTGCTGTCAAAAACAATTTCCACCTCGACTGGCCAGAATCACGATCGATCGTCCAGATCTGTAAAATCTCGATATTGCCCCCGGATGAACGAAATCGCTATTCAGACCCTGTAACGGCCAAAACTCGTGATTTTTTCTCTGGTCAACCGAAAATCACAGTACCGACC
The DNA here is from genome assembly GCA_037074485.1 of Delonix regia. Classification (NCBI taxonomy): domain Eukaryota; kingdom Viridiplantae; phylum Streptophyta; class Magnoliopsida; order Fabales; family Fabaceae; genus Delonix; species Delonix regia. The sequence goes on along the minus strand of CM073450.1, from coordinate 45,511,779 downwards.
AGGTACAGTTGTCAAAAATGATCTCCGCACCGATCAGCCTGAAATCACGATCGTCCATCCAGATCGGATAAATCATGATATTGCCCTCGGGGGGACGAAGTAGCTATTCAGACTCTGCGTCGGCCGAAACTCGTGATTTTCCGTCAGGTCAACCAAAAATCACAGTATTGACCAGGTACAGTTGTCAAAAACGATCTCCGTCCCGATCCGCCTGAAATCACGATCGTCCATCCAGATCGGTTAAATCATGATATTGCCCTCGGGGGGACGAAGTAGCTATTCAGACCCTGCGTCGGCCGAAACTCGTGATTTTCCGTCAGGTCAACCGAAAATCACAGTATTGACCAGGTACAGTTGTCAAAAACGATCTCCGCCCCGATCCGCCTAATGTAACGATCAACTGTCCGGATCGGCAAAAATCTCGATTTTGCCCCCAGATGAATGAAATCACTATTCAGACCCAGCACCGGCTGAAACTCGTGATTCTCCATCAGGTCAACCGAAAATCACAGTATTGACCTGGAGCTACTGTAAAAAGCTATTTCCACCTCGACCGGACAGAAATCACGGACAATCGTCTGAATCGGTAAAATCTCGTTATTGCCCCCGGACGAACGAAATCCTTATTCAGACCTTGCAACGGCCGAAACTCGGGATTCTTGGCCCGGCCAACCGAAAATCACAGTATTGACCTGGTACTGCTGTCAAAAACAATTTCCGCCCCGACTGGCCAGAATCACAATCGATCGTCCAGATCTGTAAAATCTCGATATTGCCCCCGGATGAACGAAATCGCTATTCAGACCCTGTAACGGCTGAAACTCGTGATTTTTTCTCTGGTCAACCGAAAATCACAGTACCGACCAGGTACAGTTTTCAAAAACGATCTCCGCCCCGATCAGCCTGAAATCACGATCGTCCATCCAGATCGGTTAAATCATTATATTGCCCTCGGGGGGACGAAGTAGCTATTCAGACCCTGCGTCGCCCGAAACTCGTGATTTTCCGTCAGGTCAACCGAAAATCACAGTATTGACCAAGTACAGTTGTCAAAAACGATCTCCGCCCCGATCCGCCTAATGTAACGATCAACTGTCCGAATCGGCAAAAATCTCGATTTTGCCTCCGGATGAATGAAATCACTATTCAAACCCAGCACCGGCTGAAACTCGTGATTCTTCATCAGGTCAACCGAAAATTGCAGTATTGACCAGGAGCTACTGTAAAAAACAATTTCCACCTCAACCGGACAGAAATCACGGTCAATCGTCTGAATCGGTAAAATCCCGATATTGCCCCCGGACGAACGAAATCCTTATTCAGACCTTGCAACGGCCGAAACTTGGGATTTTTGGGCCGGTCAACCTAAAATCACAGTATTGACCTGGTACTGCTGTCAAAAACAATTTCCACCTCGACTGGCCAGAATCACGATCGATCGTCCAGATCTGTAAAATCTCGATATTGCCCCCGGATGAACGAAATCGCTATTCAGACCCTGTAACGGCCGAAACTCGTGATTCTTTCTCTGGTCAACCGAAAATCACAGTACCGACCTGGTACAGTTGTAAAAAATGATCTCCGCCCCGATCAGCCTGAAATCACGATCGTCCATCCAGATCGGTTAAATCATGATATTGCCCTCGGGGGGACGAAGTAGCTATTCAGACTCTGCGTCGGCCGAAACTCGTGATTTTCCGTCAGGTCAACCGAAAATCACAGTATTGACCAGGTACAGTTGTCAAAAACGATCTCCGCCCCGATCCGCCTAAAGTAACGATCAACTGTCCGGATCGGCAAAAATCCCGATTTTGCCCCCGGATGAACGAAATCGCTATTCAGACCCTGTGACGGCCAAAACTCGTGATTTTTTCTCTGGTCAACCGAAAATCACAGTACCGACCAGGTACAGTTGTCAAAAATGATCTCCGCCCCGATCAGCCTGAAATCCCGATCGTCCATCCAGATCGGTTAAATCATGATATTGCCCTCGGGGGGACGAAGTAGCTATTCAGACTCTGCGTCGGCCGAAACTCGTGATTTTCCGTCAGGTCAACCGAAAATCACAGTATTGACCAGGTACAGTTGTCAAAAACGATCTCCGTCCCGATCCGCCTGAAATCACGATCGTCCATCCAGATCGGTTAAATCATGATATTGCCCTCGGGGGGACGAAGTAGCTATTCAGACCCTGCGTCGGCCGAAACTCGTGATTTTCCGTCAGGTCAACCGAAAATCACAGTATTGACCAGGTACAGTTGTCAAAAACGATCTCCGCCCCGATCCGCCTAATGTAACGATCAACTGTCCGGATCGGCAAAAATCCTGATTTTGCCCCCAGATGAATGAAATCACTATTCAGACCCAGCACCGGCTGAAACTCGTGATTCTCCATCAGGTCAACCGAAAATCACAGTATTGACCTGGAGCTACTGTAAAAAGCAATTTCCACCTCGACCGGATAGAAATCACGGACAATCGTCTGAATCGGTAAAATCTCGATATTGCCCCCGGACGAACGAAATCCTTATTCAGACCTTGCAACGGCCGAAACTTGGGATTTTTGGGCCGGTCAACCTAAAATCACAGTATTGACCTGGTACTGCTGTCAAAACAATTTCCGCCTCGACTGGCCAGAATCCCGATCGATCGCCTGAATCGGTAAAATCTCGATATTGCCCCCGGATGAACGAAATCGCTATTCAGACCCTGTAACGGCCGAAACTCGTGATTTTTTCTCTGGTCAACCGAAAATCGCAGTACCGACCAGGTACAGTTGTCAAAAATGATCTCCGCCCCGATCAGCCTGAAATCACGATCGTCCATCCAGATCGGTTAAATCATGATATTGCCCTCGGGGGGACGAAGTAGCTATTCAGACCCTGCGTCGCCCGAAACTCGTGATTTTCCGTCTGGTCAACCGAAAATCACAGTATTGACTAAGTAAAGTTGTCAAAAACGATCTCCGCCCCGATCCGCCTAATGTAACGATCAACTGTCTGGATCGGCAAAAATCTCGATTTTGCCCCCGGATGAATGAAATCACTATTCAAACCCAGCGCCGGCTGAAACTCGTGATTCTGCATCTGGTCAACCGAAAATTGCAGTATTGACCAGGAGCTACTGTAAAAAACAATTTCCCCCTCGACCGGACAGAAATCACGGTCAATCGTCTGAATCGGTAAAATCATGATATTGCCCCCGGACGAACGAAATCCTTATTCAGACCTTGCAACGGCCGAAACTTGGGATTTTTGGGCCGGTCAACCTAAAATCACAGTATTGACCTGGTACTGCTGTCAAAACAATTTCCGCCTCGACTGGCCAGAATCCCGATCGATCGCCTGAATCGGTAAAATCTCGATATTGCCCCCGGATGAACGAAATCGCTATTCAGACCCTGTAACGGCCGAAACTCGTGATTTTTTCTCTGGTCAACCGAAAATCGCAGTACCGACCAGGTACAGTTGTCAAAAATGATCTCCGCCCCGATCAGCCTGAAATCACGATCGTCCATCCAGATCGGTTAAATCATGATATTGCCCTCGGGGGGACGAAGTAGCTATTCAGACCCTGCGTCGGCCGAAACTCGTGATTTTCCGTCAGGTCAACCGAAAATCACAGTATTGACCAAGTACAGTTGTCAAAAACGATCTCCGCCCCGATCCGCCTAATGTAACGATCAACTGTCCGAATCGGCAAAAATCTCGATTTTGCCTCCGGATGAATGAAATCACTATTCAAACCCAGCACCGGCTGAAACTCGTGATTCTTCATCAGGTCAACCGAAAATTGCAGTATTGACCAGGAGCTACTGTAAAAAACAATTTCCACCTCGACCGGACAGAAATCACGGTCAATCGTCTGAATCGGTAAAATCCCGATATTGCCCCCGGACGAACGAAATCCTTATTCAGACCTTGCAACGGCCGAAACTTGGGATTTTTGGGCCGGTCAACCTAAAATCACAGTATTGACCTGGTACTGCTGTCAAAAACAATTTCCACCTCGACTGGCCAGAATCACGATCGATCGTCCAGATCTGTAAAATCTCGATATTGCCCCCGGATGAACGAAATCGCTATTCAGACCCTGTAACGGCCGAAACTCGTGATTCTTTCTCTGGTCAACCGAAAATCACAGTACCGACCTGGTACAGTTGTAAAAAATGATCTCCGCCCCGATCAGCCTGAAATCACGATCGTCCATCCAGATCGGTTAAATCATGATATTGCCCTCGGGGGGACGAAGTAGCTATTCAGACTCTGCGTCGGCCGAAACTCGTGATTTTCCGTCAGGTCAACCGAAAATCACAGTATTGACCAGGTACAGTTGTCAAAAACGATCTCCGCCCCGATCCGCCTAAAGTAACGATCAACTGTCCGGATCGGCAAAAATCCCGATTTTGCCCCCGGATGAACGAAATCGCTATTCAGACCCTGTGACGGCCAAAACTCGTGATTTTTTCTCTGGTCAACCGAAAATCACAGTACCGACCAGGTACAGTTGTCAAAAATGATCTCCGCCCCGATCAGCCTGAAATCCCGATCGTCCATCCAGATCGGTTAAATCATGATATTGCCCTCGGGGGGACGAAGTAGCTATTCAGACTCTGCGTCGGCCGAAACTCGTGATTTTCCGTCAGGTCAACCGAAAATCACAGTATTGACCAGGTACAGTTGTCAAAAACGATCTCCGTCCCGATCCGCCTGAAATCACGATCGTCCATCCAGATCGGTTAAATCATGATATTGCCCTCGGGGGGACGAAGTAGCTATTCAGACCCTGCGTCGGCCGAAACTCGTGATTTTCCGTCAGGTCAACCGAAAATCACAGTATTGACCAGGTACAGTTGTCAAAAACGATCTCCGCCCCGATCCGCCTAATGTAACGATCAACTGTCCGGATCGGCAAAAATCCTGATTTTGCCCCCAGATGAATGAAATCACTATTCAGACCCAGCACCGGCTGAAACTCGTGATTCTCCATCAGGTCAACCGAAAATCACAGTATTGACCTGGAGCTACTGTAAAAAGCAATTTCCACCTCGACCGGATAGAAATCACGGACAATCGTCTGAATCGGTAAAATCTCGATATTGCCCCCGGACGAACGAAATCCTTATTCAGACCTTGCAACGGCCGAAACTTGGGATTTTTGGGCCGGTCAACCTAAAATCACAGTATTGACCTGGTACTGCTGTCAAAACAATTTCCGCCTCGACTGGCCAGAATCCCGATCGATCGCCTGAATCGGTAAAATCTCGATATTGCCCCCGGATGAACGAAATCGCTATTCAGACCCTGTAACGGCCGAAACTCGTGATTTTTTCTCTGGTCAACCGAAAATCGCAGTACCGACCAGGTACAGTTGTCAAAAATGATCTCCGCCCCGATCAGCCTGAAATCACGATCGTCCATCCAGATCGGTTAAATCATGATATTGCCCTCGGGGGGACGAAGTAGCTATTCAGACCCTGCGTCGCCCGAAACTCGTGATTTTCCGTCAGGTCAACCGAAAATCACAGTATTGACTAAGTAAAGTTGTCAAAAACGATCTCCGCCCCGATCCGCCTAATGTAACGATCAACTGTCTGGATCGGCAAAAATCTCGATTTTGCCCCCGGATGAATGAAATCACTATTCAAACCCAGCGCCGGCTGAAACTCGTGATTCTGCATCTGGTCAACCGAAAATTGCAGTATTGACCAGGAGCTACTGTAAAAAACAATTTCCCCCTCGACCGGACAGAAATCACGGTCAATCGTCTGAATCGGTAAAATCATGATATTGCCCCCGGACGAACGAAATCCTTATTCAGACCTTGCAACGGCCGAAACTTGGGATTTTTGGGCCGGTCAACCTAAAATCACAGTATTGACCTGGTACTGCTGTCAAAACAATTTCCGCCTCGACTGGCCAGAATCCCGATCGATCGCCTGAATCGGTAAAATCTCGATATTGCCCCCGGATGAACGAAATCGCTATTCAGACCCTGTAACGGCCGAAACTCGTGATTTTTTCTCTGGTCAACCGAAAATCGCAGTACCGACCAGGTACAGTTGTCAAAAATGATCTCCGCCCCGATCAGCCTGAAATCACGATCGTCCATCCAGATCGGTTAAATCATGATATTGCCCTCGGGGGGACGAAGTAGCTATTCAGACCCTGCGTCGGCCGAAACTCGTGATTTTCCGTCAGGTCAACCGAAAATCACAGTATTGACCAAGTACAGTTGTCAAAAACGATCTCCGCCCCGATCCGCCTAATGTAACGATCAACTGTCCAGATCGGCAAAAATCCCAATTTTGCCCCCGGATGAATGAAATCACTATTCAGACCCAGCACCGGCTGAAACTCGTGATTCTCCGTCTGGTCAACCGAAAATCACAGTATTGACCTGGAGCTACTGTAAAAAACAATTTCCACCTCGACCGGACAGAAATCACGGTCAATCGTCTGAATCGGTAATATCCCGATATTGCCCCCGGCTGAACGAAATCCTTATTCAGACCTTGCAACGGCCGAAACTTGGGATTTTTGGGCCGGTCAACCTAAAATCACAGTATTGACCTGGTACTGCTGTCAAAAACAATTTTCGCCTCGACTGGCCAGAATCCCGAACGATCGCCTGAATCGGTAAAATCTCGATATTGCCCCCGGATGAACGAAATAGCTATTCAGACCCTGTAACGGTCGAAACTCGTGATTTTTTCTCTGGTCAACCGAAAATCGCAGTACCGACCAGGTACAGTTGTCAAAAATGATCTTCGCCCCGATCAACCTGAAATCACGATCGTCCATCCAGATCGGTTAAATCATGATATTGCCCTCGGGGGGACGAAGTAGCTATTCAGACCCTGCGTCGGCCGAAACTCGTGATTTTCCGTCAGGTCAACCGAAAATCACAGTGTTGACCAGGTACAGTTGTCAAAAACGATCTCCGCATCGATCCGCCTAAAGTAACGATCAACTGTCCGGATTGGCAAAAGTCCCGATTTTGCCCCCGGATGAATGAAATCACTATTCAGACCCAGCACCGGCTGAAACTCGTGATTCTCCATCAGGTCAACCGAAAATCACAGTATTGACCAGGAGCTACTGTAAAAAGCAATTTCCGCCTCGACTTGACAGAAATCACGGTCAATCGTCTGAATCGGAAAAATCTTGATATTGCCCCCAGACGAACGAAATCCTTATTTAGACCTTGCAACGGCCGAAAATCGGGATTCTTGGTCCGGTCAACCTAAAATCACAGTATTGACCTGGTACTGCTGTCAAAAACAATTTCCGCCTCGACTGGCCAGAATCACGATCGATCGTCCAGATCTGTAAAATCTCGATATTGCCCCCGGATGAACGAAATCGCTATTCAGACCCTGTAACGGCCGAAACTCGTGATTTTTTCTCTGGTCAACCGAAAATCACAGTACCGACCAGGTACAGTTGTCAAAAATGATCTCCGCCCCGATCAGCCTGAAATCACGGTCGTCCATCCAGATCGGTTAAATCATGATATTGCCCTCGGGGGGACGAAGTAGCTATTCAGACCCTGCGTCGGCCGAAACTCGTGATTTTCCGTCAGGTCAACCGAAAATCACAGTATTGACCAGGTACAGTTGTCAAAAACGATCTCCGCCCCGATCCGCCTAAAGTAACGATCAACTGTCCGGATCGGCAAAAATCCCGATTTTGCCCCCGGATGAATGAAATCACTATTCAGACCCAGCACCGGCTGAAACTCGTGATTCTCCATCAGGTCAACCGAAAATCACAGTATTGACCAGGAGCTACTGTAAAAAGCAATTTCCGCCTCGACTCGACAGAAATCACGGTCAATCGTCTGAATCGGTAAAATCTTGATATTGCCCCCAGACGAACGAAATCCTTATTTAGACCTTGCAACGGTCGAAACTTGGGATTTTTGGGCCGGTCTACCTAAAATCACTGTATTGACCTAGTACTGCTGTCAAAAACAATTTTCACCTCGACTGCCCAGAATCCCGATCGATCGCCCGAATCGGTAAAATCTCGATATTGCCCCTGGATGAACGAAATCGCTATTCAGACCCTGCATCGGCCGAAACTCGTGATTTTTCGTCAGGTCAACCGAAAATCACAGTATTGACCAGGTCCAGTTGCCAAAAACGATCTCCGCCCTGATCCGCCTGAAATCACGATCGTCCATCCAGATCGGTTAAATCATGATATTGCCCTCGGGGGGACGAAGTAGCTATTCAGACTCTGCGTCGGCCGAAACTCGTGATTTTCCGTCAGGTCAACCGAAAATCACAGTATTGACCAGGTACAGTTGTCAAAAACGATCTCCGCTCCGATCCGCCTGAAATCACGATCGTCCATCCAGATCGGTTAAATCAAGATATTGCCCTCAGGGGGACGAAGTAGCTATTCAGACCCTGCGTCGGCCGAAACTCGTGATTTTTTGTCAGGTCAACCGAAAATCACAGTATTGACCAGGTCCAGTTGCCAAAAATGATCTCCGCCCCGATCCGCCTGAAATCACGATCGTCCATCCAGATCGGTTAAATCAAGATATTGCCCTCAGGGGGAAGAAGTAGGTATTCAGACCCTGCATCGGCCGAAACTCGTGATTTTTCGTCAGGTCAACCGAAAATCACAGTATTGACCAGGTCCTGTTGCCAAAAACGATCTCTGCCCCGATCCGCCTGAAATCACGATCGTCCATCCAGATCGGTTAAATCAAGATATTGCCCTCAGGGGGACGAAGTAGCTATTCAGACCCTGCATCGGCCGAAACTCGTGATTTTTCGTCAGGTCAACCGAAAATCACAGTATTGACCAGGTCCAGTTGCCAAAAACGATCTCCGCCCTGATCCGCCTGAAATCACGATCGTCCATCCAGATCAATTAAATCATGATATTTCCCTCGGGGGGACGAAGTAGCTATTCAGACTCTGCGTCGGCCGAAACTCGTGATTTTCCGTCAGGTCAACCGAAAATCACAGTATTGACCAGGTACAGTTGTCAAAAACGATCTCCGCTCCGATCCGCCTGAAATCACGATCGTCCATCCAGATCGGTTAAATCAAGATATTGCCCTCAGGGGGACGAAGTAGCTATTCAGACCCTGCGTCGGCCGAAACTCGTGATTTTCCGTCAGGTCAACCGAAAATCACAGTATTGACCAGGTCCTGTTGCCAAAAACGATCTCCGCCCCGATCCGCCTGAAATCACGATCGTCCATCCAGATCGGTTAAATCATGATATTGCCCTCGGGGGGACGAAGTAGCTATTCAGACCCTGCGTCGGCCGAAACTCGTGATTTTCCGTCAGGTCAACCGAAAATCACAGTATTGACCAGGTACAGTTGTCAAAAACGATCTCCGCCCCGATCCGCCTAAAGTAACGATCAACTGTCCGGATCGGCAAAAAACCCGATTTTGCCCCCGGATGAATGAAATCACTATTCAGACCCAGCACCGGCTGAAACTCGTGATTCTCTGTCTGGTCAACCGAAAATCACAGTATTGACCTGGAGCTACTGTAAAAAACAATTTCCACCTCGACCGGACAGAAATCACGGCCAATCGTCTGAATCGGTAAAATCTCGATATTGCCCCCGGACGAACGAAATCCTTACTCAGACCTTGCAACGGCCGAAACTTGGGATTTTTGGGCCGGTCAGCCTAAAATCACAGTATTGACCTGGTACTGCTGTCAAAAACAATTTTCGCCTCGACTGGCCAGAATCCCGATCGATCGCCTGAATCGGTAAAATCTCGATATTGCCCCCGGATGAACGAAATCGCTATTCAGACCCTGTAACGGCCGAAACTCATGATTTTTTCTCTGGTCAACCGAAAATCACAGTACCGACCAGGTACAGTTGTCAAAAATGATCTCCGCCCCGATCAGCCTGAAATCACGATCGTCCATCCAGATCGGTTAAATCAAGATATTGCCCTCAGGGGGACGAAGTAGCTATTCAGACCCTGCATCGGCCGAAACTCGTGATTTTTCGTCAGGTCAACCGAAAATCACAGTATTGACCAGGTCCAGTTGCCAAAAACGATCTCCGCCCTGATCCGCCTGAAATCACGATCGTCCATCCAGATCAATTAAATCATGATATTTCCCTCGGGGGGACGAAGTAGCTATTCAGACTCTGCGTCGGCCGAAACTCGTGATTTTCCGTCAGGTCAACCGAAAATCACAGTATTGACCAGGTACAGTTGTCAAAAACGATCTCCGCTCCGATCCGCCTGAAATCACGATCGTCCATCCAGATCGGTTAAATCAAGATATTGCCCTCAGGGGGACGAAGTAGCTATTCAGACCCTGCGTCGGCCGAAACTCGTGATTTTCCGTCAGGTCAACCGAAAATCACAGTATTGACCAGGTCCTGTTGCCAAAAACGATCTCCGCCCCGATCCGCCTGAAATCACGATCGTCCATCCAGATCGGTTAAATCATGATATTGCCCTCGGGGGGACGAAGTAGCTATTCAGACCCTGCGTCGGCCGAAACTCGTGATTTTCCGTCAGGTCAACCGAAAATCACAGTATTGACCAGGTACAGTTGTCAAAAACGATCTCCGCCCCGATCCGCCTAAAGTAACGATCAACTGTCCGGATCGGCAAAAAACCCGATTTTGCCCCCGGATGAATGAAATCACTATTCAGACCCAGCACCGGCTGAAACTCGTGATTCTCTGTCTGGTCAACCGAAAATCACAGTATTGACCTGGAGCTACTGTAAAAAACAATTTCCACCTCGACCGGACAGAAATCACGGCCAATCGTCTGAATCGGTAAAATCTCGATATTGCCCCCGGACGAACGAAATCCTTACTCAGACCTTGCAACGGCCGAAACTTGGGATTTTTGGGCCGGTCAGCCTAAAATCACAGTATTGACCTGGTACTGCTGTCAAAAACAATTTTCGCCTCGACTGGCCAGAATCCCGATCGATCGCCTGAATCGGTAAAATCTCGATATTGCCCCCGGATGAACGAAATCGCTATTCAGACCCTGTAACGGCCGAAACTCGTGATTTTTTCTCTGGTCAACCGAAAATCACAGTACCGACCAGGTACAGTTGTCAAAAATGATCTCCGCCCCGATCAGCCTGAAATCACGATCGTCCATCCAGATCGGTTAAATCATGATATTGCCCTCGGGGGGACGAAGTAGCTATTCAGACCCTGCGTCGCCCAAAACTCGTGATTTTCCGTCAGGTCAACCGAAAATCACAGTATTGACCAAGTACAGTTGTCAAAAACGATCTCTGCCCCGATCCGCCTAAAGTAATGATCAACTGTCTGGATCGGCAAAAAATCCCGATTTTGCCCCCGGATGAATGAAATCACTATTCAGACCCAGCACCGGCTGAAACTCGTGATTTTCCGTCTGGTCTACCGAAAATCACAGTATTGACCTGGAGCTACTGTAAAAAACAATTTCCACCTCGACCGGACAGAAATCACGGTCAATCGTCTGAATCGGTAAAATCTGGATATTGCCCCCGGACGAACGAAATCCTTATTCAGACCTTGCAACAGCCGAAACTCGGGATTCTTGGTCCGGTCAACCAAAAATCACAGTATTGACCTGGTACTGCTGTCAAAAACAATTTCCGCCTCGACTGGCCAGAATCACGATCGATCGTCCAGATCTGTAAAATCTCGATATTGCCCCCAGATGAACGAAATCGCTATTCAGACCCTGTAACGGCTGAAACTCGTGATATTTTCTCTGGTCAACCGAAAATCACAGTACCGACCAGGTACAGTTGTCAAAAATGATCTCCGCCCCGATCAGCTTGAAATCACGATCGTCCATCCAGATCGGTTAAATCATGATATTGCCCTCGGGGGGACGAAGTAGCTATTCAGACCTTGCGTCGGCCGAAACTCGTGATTTTCCGTCAGGTCAACCGAAAATCACAGTATTGACCAGGTACAGTTGTCAAAAACGATCTCTGCCCCGATCCGCCTAAAGTAATGATCAACTGTCCGGATCGGCAAAAAACCCGATTTTGCCCCCGGATGAATGAAATCACTATTCAGACCCAGCACCGGCTGAAACTCGTGATTCTCTGTCTGGTCAACCGAAAATCACAGTATTGACCAGGAGCTACTGTAAAAAACAATTTCCACCTCCACCGGACAGAAATCACGGTCAATCGTCTGAATCGGTAAAATCTGGATATTGCCCCCGGACGAACGAAATCCTTATTCAGACCTTGCAACGGCCGAAACTTGGGATTTTTGGGCCGGTCAACCTAAAATCACAGTATTGACCTGGTTCTGCTGTCAGAAACAATTTTCGCCTCGACTGGCCAGAATCCCGATCGATCGCCTGAATCGGTAAAATCTCGATATTGCCCCCGGATGAACGAAATCGCTATTCAGACCCTGTAACGGCTGAAACTTGGGATTTTTTCTCTGGTCAACCGAAAATCACAGTACCGACCAGGTACAGCTGTCAAAAATGATCTCCGCCCCAATCAGCCGGAAATCACGATCGTCCATCAAGATCGGTTAAATCATGATATTGCCCTCGGGGGGACGAGGTAGCTATTCAGACTCTGCGTCGGCCGAAACTCGTGATTTTCCGTCAGGTCAACCAAAAATCACAGTATTGACCAGGTACAGTTGTCAAAAACGATCTCTGCCCCGATCCGCCTAAAGTAATGATCAACTGTCCGGATCGGCAAAAAACCCGATTTTGCCCCCGGATGAATGAAATCACTATTCAGACCCAGCACCGGCTGAAACTCGTGATTCTCTGTCTGGTCAACCGAAAATCACAGTATTGACCAGGAGCTACTGTAAAAAACAATTTCCACCTCCACCGGACAGAAATCACGGTCAATCGTCTGAATCGGTAAAATCTGGATATTGCCCCCGGACGAACGAAATCCTTATTCAGACCTTGCAACGGCCGAAACTTGGGATTTTTGGGCCAGTCAACCTAAAATCACAGTATTGACCTGGTTCTGCTGTCAGAAACAATTTTCGCCTCGACTGACCAGAATCCCGATCGATCGCCTGAATCGGTAAAATCTCGATATTGCCCCCGGATGAACGAAATCGCTATTCAGACCCTGTAACGGCTGAAACTTGGGATTTTTTCTCTGGTCAACCGAAAATCACAGTACCGACCAGGTACAGCTGTCAAAAATGATCTCCGCCCCAATCAGCCGGAAATCACGATCGTCCATCAAGATCGGTTAAATCATGATATTGCCCTCGGGGGGACGAGGTAGCTATTCAGACTCTGCGTCGGCCGAAACTCGTGATTTTCCGTCAGGTCAACCAAAAATCACAGTATTGACCAGGTACAGTTGTCAAAAACGATCTCCGCCCCGATCCGCCTGAAATCACGATCATCCATCCAGATCGGTTAAATCATGATATTGCCCTCGGGGGGACGAAGTAGCTATTCAGACCCAGCGTCGCCTGAAACTCGTGATTTTCCGTCAGGTCAACCGAAAATCACAGTATTGACCAGGTACAGTTGTCAAAAACGATCTCCGCCCCGATCCGCCTGAAATCACGATCGTCCATCCAGATCGGTTAAATCATGATATTGCCCTCGGGGGGACGAAGTAGCTATTCAGACCCTGCGTCGGCCGAAACTCGTGATTTTCCATCAGGTCAACCGAAAATCACAGTATTGGCCAGGTACAGTTGTCAAAAACGATCTCCGCCCCGATCCGCCTAATGTAACGATCAACTGCCCGGATCGGCAAAAATCCCGATTTTGCCCTCGGATGAATGAAATCACTATTCAGACCCAGCACCGGCTGAAACTCGTGATTCTCCATCAGGTCAACCGAAAATCACAGTATTGACCTGGAGCTACTGTAAAAAGCAATTTCCACCTCGACCGGACAGAAATCACGGTCAATCGTCTGAATCGGTAAAATCTCGATATTGCCCCCGGACGAACGAAATCCTTATTCAGACCTTGCAACGGCCGAAACTCGGGATTCTTGGTCCGGTCAACCGAAAATCACAGTATTGACCTGGTACTGCTGTCAAAAACAATTTCCGCCTCGACTGGCCAGAATCACGATCGATCGTCCTGATCAGTAAAATCTCGATATTGCCCCCGGATGAACGAAATCGCTATTCAGACCCTGTAACGGCTGAAACTTGTGATTTTTTCTCTGGTCAACCGAAAATCACAGTACCGACCAGGTACAATTGTCAAAAATGATCTCCGCCCCAATCAGCCTGAAATCACGATCGTCCATCCAGATCGGTTAAATCATGATATTGCCCTCGGGGGGACGAAGTAGCTATTCAGACTCTGGGTCGGCCGAAACTCGTGATTTTCCGTCAGGTCAACCGAAAATCACAGTATTGACCAGGTACAGTTGCCAAAAACGATCTCCGCCCCGATCCGCCTGAAATCACGATCATCCATCCAGATCGATTAAATCATGATATTGCCCTCGGGGGGACGAAGTAGCTATTCAGACCTTGCGTCGGCCGAAACTCGTGATTTTCCGTCAGGTCAACCGAAAATCACAGTATTGACCAGGTACAGTTGTCAAAAATGATCTCCGCCCCGATCCGCCTAATGTAACGATCAACTGTCCGGATCGGAAAAAATCCCGATTTTGCCCCCGGATGAATGAAATCACTATTCAGACCCAGCACCGGCTGAAACTCGTGATTCTCCAGCAGGTCAACCGAAAATCACAGTATTGACTAGGAGCTACTGTAAAAAGTAATTTCCACCTCGATCGGACAGAAATCACGGTCAATCGTCTGAATCGGTAAAATCTCGATATTGCCCCCGGACGAACGAAATCCTTATTCAGACCTTGCAACAGCCGAAACTCGGGATTCTTGGTCCGGTCAACCGAAAATCACAGTATTGACCTGGTACTGCTGTCAAAAACATTTTCCGCCTCGACTGGCCAGAATCACGATCGATCGTCCAGATCAGTAAAATCTTGATATTGTCCCCGGTTGAACGAAATCGCTATTCAGACCCTGTAACGGCTGAAACTCGTGATTTTTTCTCAGGTCAACTGAAAATCACAGTACCGACCAGGTACAGTTGTCAAAAATGATCTCCGCCCCGATCAGCCTGAAATCACGATCGTCCATCCATATCGGTTAGATCATGATATTGCCCTCGGGGGGACGAAGTAGCTATTCAGACTCTGCGTCGGCCGAAACTCGTGATTTTCCGTCAGGTCAACCGAAAATCACAGTATTGCCCAGGTACAGTTGTCAAAAACGATCTCCGCCCCGATCCGCCTGAAATCACGATCATCCATCTAGATCGGTTAAATCATGATATTGCCATCGGGGGGACGAAGTAGCTATTCAGACCCTGCGTCGGCCGAAACTCGTGATTTTTCGTCTGGTCAACCGAAAATCACAGTATTGACCAGGTCCTGTTGCCAAAAACGATCTACGCCCCGATCCGCCTAAAATCACGATCGTCCATCCAGATCGGTTAAATCATGATATTGCCCTCGGGGGGACGAAGTAGCTATTCAGACCCTGCGTCGGCCGAAACTCGTGATTTTCCGTCAGGTCAACCGAAAATCACAGTATTGACCAGGTACAGTTGTCAAAAACGATCTCCGCCCCGATCAGCCTGAAATCCCGACCGTCCATCCAGATCGGTTAAATCATGATATTGCCCTCGGGGGGACGAAGTAGCTATTCAGACCTTGCGTCGGCCGAAACTCGTGATTTTCCGTCAGGTCAACCGAATATCACAGTATTGACCAGGTACAGTTGTCAAAAACGATCTCCGCCCTGATCCGCCTAATGTAACGATCAACTGCCCGGATCGGCAAAAATCCTGATTTTGCCCCCTCATGAATGAAATCACTATTCAGACCCAGCACCGGCTGAAACTCGTGATTCTCCATCAGGTCAACCGAAAATCACAGTATTGACCTGGAGCTACTGTAAAAAGCAATTTCCACCTCGAACGGACAGAAATCACGGTCAATCGTCTGAATCGGTAAAATCTCGATATTGCCCCCGGACGAACGAAATCCTTATTAAGACCTTGCAACGGCCGAAACTCGGGATTCTTCGTCCGGTCAACCGAAAATCACAGTATTGACCTGGTACTGCTGTCAAAAACAATTTCCGCCTCGACTGGCCAGAAACACGATCGATCGTCCAGATCAGTAAAATCTCGATATTGCTCGCGGATGAACGAAATCGCTATTCAGACCCTGTAACGGCTGAAACTCGTGATTTTTTCTCTGGTCAACCGAAAATCACAGTACCGACCAGGTACTGTTGTTAAAAATGATCTCCGCCCCGATCAGCCTGAAATCACGATCGTCCATCCAGATCGGTTAAATCATGATTATGCCCTCGGGGGGACGAAGTAGCTATTCAGACCCTGTGTCGGCCGAAACTCGTGATTTTCCGTCAGGTCAACCGAAAATCACAGTATTGACCAGGAGCTACTGTAAAAAACAATTTCCCCCTCGACCGGACAGAAATGACGGTCAATCGTCTGAATCGGTAAAATCTCGATATTGCCCCCGGACGAACGAAATCCTTATTCAGACCTTGCAACGGCCGAAACTTGGGATTTTTGGGCCGGTCAACCTAAAATCACAGTATTGACCTGGTACTGCTGTCAAAAACAATTTTCGCCTCGACTGGCCAGAATCCCGATCGATCGCCTGAATCGGTAAAATCTCGATATTGCCCCCGGATGAACGAAATCGCTATGCAGACCTTGTTACGGCCGAAACTCGTGATTTTTTCTCTGGTCAACCGAAAATCGCAGTACCGACCAGGTACAGTTGTCAAAAATGATCTCCGCCCCGATCAGCCTGAAATCACGATCGTCCATCCAGATCGGTTAAATCAGGATACTGCCGTCGGGGGGACGAAGTAGCTATTCAGACTCTGCGTCGGCCGAAACTAGTGATTTTCCGTCAGGTCAACCGAAAATCACAGTATTGACCAGGTACAGTTGTCAAAAACGATCTCCGCCTCGATCCGCCTGAAATCACGACCGTCCATCCAGATCGGTTAAATCATGATATTGCCCTCGGGGGGACGAAGTAGCTATTCAGACCTTGCGTCGGCCGAAACTCGTGATTTTCCGTCAGGTCAACCGAGAATCACAGTCTTGACCAGGTACAGTTGTCAAAAACGATCTCCGCCCCGATCCGCCTAATGTAACGATCAACTGCCCGGATCGGGAAAAATCCTGATTTTGCCCCCGGATGAATGAAATCACTATTCAGACCCAGCACCGGCTGAAACTCGTGATTCTCCATCAGGTCAACCGAAAATCACAGTATTGACCTGGAGCTACTGTAAAAAGCAATTTCCACCTCGAACGGACAGAAATCACGGTCAATCGTCTGAATCGGTAAAATCTCGATATTGCCCCCGGACGAACGAAATCCTTATTCAGACCTTGCAACGGCCGAAACTCGGGATTCTTGGTCCGGTCAACCGAAAATCACAGTATTGACCTGGTACTGCTGTCAAAAACAATTTCCGCCTCGACTGGCCAGACACACGATCGATCGTCCAGATCAGTAAAATCTCGATATTGCCCCCGGATGAACGAAATCGCTATTCAGACCCTGTAACAGCTGAAACTCGTGATTTTTTCTCTGGTCAACCGAAAATCACAGTACCGATCAGGTACTGTTGTTAAAAATGATCTTCGCCCCGATCAGCCTGAAATCACGATCGTCCATCCAGATCGGTTAAATCATGATATTGCCCTCGGGGGGACGAAGTAGCTATTCAGACCCTGCGTCGGCCGAAACTCGTGATTTTCCGTCAGGTCAACCGAAAATCACAGTATTGACCACGTAGAGTTGTCAAAAACGATCTCCGCCCCGATCCGCCTAATGTAACGATCAACTGTCCGGATCGGCAAAAATCCCAATTTTGCCCCCGGATGAATGAAATCACTATTCAGACCCAGCACCGGCTGAAACTCGTGATTCTCCATCAGGTCAACCGAAAATCACAGTATTGACCTGGAGCTACTGTAAAAAGCAATTTCCACCTCGAACGGACAGAAATCACGGTCAGTCGCCTGAATCGGTAAAATCTTAATATTGCCCCCGGACGGACGAAATCCTTATTCAGACCTTGCAACGGCCGAAACTCGGGATTCTTGGTCCGGTCAACCGAAAATCACAGTATTGACCTGGTACTGCTGTCAAAAACAATTTCCGCCTCGACTGGGCAGAATCACGATCGATCGTCCAGATCAGTAAAATCTCGATATTGCCCCCGGAAGAACGAAATCGCTATTCAGACCCTGTAACGGCCGAAACACGTGATTTTTTCACTGGTCAATCGAAAATCACAGTACCGACCAGGCACAGTTGTTAAAAATGATCTCCGCCCCGATCAGCCTGAAATCACGATCTTCCATCCAGATCGGTTAAATCATGATATTGCCTTCGGGGGGACGAAGTAGCTATTCAGACTCTGCGTCGGCCGAAACTAGTGATTTTCCGTCAGGTCAACCGAAAATCACAGTATTGACCAAGTACAGTTGTCAAAAACGATCTCCGCCCCGATCCGCCTGAAATCACGACCGTCCGTCCAGATCGGTTAAATCATGATATTGCCCTCGGGGGGACGAAGTAGCTATTCAGACCTTGCGTCGGCCGAAACTCGTGATTTTCCGTCAGGTCAACCGAAAATCACAGTCTTGACCAGGTACAGTTGTCAAAAACGATCTCCGCCCCGATCCGCCTAATGTAACGATCAACTGCCCGGATCGGCAAAAATCCTGATTTTGCCCCCGGATGAATGAAATCACTATTCAGACCCAGCACCGGCTGAAACTCGTGATTCTCCATCAGGTCAACCAAAAATCACAGTATTGACCTGGAGCTACTGTAAAAAGCAATTTCCACCTCGAATGGACAGAAATCACGGTCAATCGTCTGAATCGGTAAAATCTCGATATTGCCCCCGGACGAACGAAATCCTTATTCAGACCTTGCAACGGCCGAAACTCGGGATTCTTGGTCCGGTCAACCGAAAATCACAGTATTGACCTGGTACTGCTGTCAAAAACAATTTCCGCCTCGACTGGCCAGACACACGATCGATCGTCCAGATCAGTAAAATCTCGATATTGCCCCCGGATGAACGAAATCGCTATTCAGACCCTGTAACGGCAGAAACTCGTGATTTTTTCTCTGGTCAACCGAAAATCACAGTACCGACCAGGTACTGTTGTTAAAAATGATCTTCGCCCCGATCAGCCTGAAATCACGATCGTCCATCCAGATCGGTTAAATCATGATATTGCCCTCGGGGGGACGAAGTAGCTATTCAGACCCTGCGTCGGCCGAAACTCGTGATTTTCCGTCAGGTCAACCGAAAATCACAGTATTAACCACGTAGAGTTGTCAAAAACGATCTCCGCCCCGATCCGCCTAATGTAACGATCAACTGTCCGGATCGGCAAAAATCCCGATTTTGCCCCCGGATGAATGAAATCACTATTCACACCCAGCACCGGCTGAAACTCGTGATTCTCCATCAGGTCAACCGAAAATCACAGTATTGACCTGGAGCTACTGCAAAAAGCAATTTCCACCTCGAATGGACAGAAATCACGGTCAATCGTCTGAATCGGTAAAATCTCGATATTGCCCCCGGACGAACGAAATCCTTATTCAGACCTTGCAACGGCCGAAACTCGGGATTCTTGGTCCGGACAACCGAAAATCACAGTATTGACCTGGTACTGCTGTCAAAAACAATTTCCGCCTCGACTGGCCAGACACACGATCGATCGTCCAGATCAGTAAAATCTCGATATTGCCCCCGGATGAACGAAATCGCTATTCAGACCCTGTAACGGCTGAAACTCGTGATTTTTTCTCTGGTCAACCGAAAATCACAGTACCGACCAGGTACTGTTGTTAAAAATGATCTCCGCCCCGATCTGCCTGAAATCACGATCGTCCATCCAGATCGGTTAAATCATGATATTGCCCTCGGGGGGACGAAGTAGCTATTCAGACCCTGCGTCGGCCGAAACTCGTGATTTTCCGTCAGGTCAACCGAAAATCACAGTATTGACCAGGTACAGTTGTCAAAAACGATCTCCGCCCCGATCCGCCTGAAATCACGACCGTCCGTCCAGATCGGTTAAATCATGATATTGCCCTCGGGGGGACGAAGTAGCTATTCAGACCTTGCGTCGGCCGAAACTCGTGATTTTCCGTCAGGTCAACCGAAAATCACAGTCTTGACCAGGTACAGTTGTCAAAAACGATCTCCGCCCCGATCCGCCTAATGTAACGATCAACTGCCCGGATCGGCAAAAATCCTGATTTTGCCCCCGGATGAATGAAATCACTATTCAGACCCAGCACCGGCTGAAACTCGTGATTCTCCATCAGGTCAACCGAAAATCACAGTATTGACCTGGAGCTACTGTAAAAAGCAATTTCCACCTCGAATGGACAGAAATCACGGTCAATCGTCTGAATCGGTAAAATCTCGATATTGCCCCCGGACGAACGAAATCCTTATTCAGACCTTGCAACGGCCGAAACACGGGATTCTTGGTCCGGTCAACCGAAAATCACAGTATTGACCTGGTACTGCTGTCAAAAACAATTTCCGCCTCGACTGGCCAGACACACGATCGATCGTCCAGATCAGTAAAATCTCGATATTGCCCCCGGATGAACGAAATCGCTATTCAGACCCTGTAACGGCTGAAACTCGTGATTTTTTCTCTGGTCAACCGAAAATCACAGTACCGACCAGGTACTGTTGTTAAAAATGATCTTCGCCCCGATCAGCCTGAAATCACGATCGTCCATCCAGATCGGTTAAATCATGATATTGCCCTCGGGGGGACGAAGTAGCTATTCAGACCCTGCGTCGGCCGAAACTCGTGATTTTCCGTCAGGTCAACCGAAAATCACAGTATTGACCAGGTACAGTTGTCAAAAACGATCTCCGCCCCGATCCGCCTGAAATCACGACCGTCCGTCCAGATCGGTTAAATCATGATATTGCCCTCGGGGGGACGAAGTAGCTATTCAGACCTTGCGTCGGCCGAAACTCGTGATTTTCCGTCAGGTCAACCGAAAATCACAGTCTTGACCAGGTACAGTTGTCAAAAACGATCTCCGCCCCGATCCGCCTAATGTAACGATCAACTGCCCGGATCGGCAAAAATCCTGATTTTGCCCCCGGATGAATGAAATCACTATTCAGACCCAGCACCGGCTGAAACTCGTGATTCTCCATCAGGTCAACCGAAAATCACAGTATTGACCTGGAGCTACTGTAAAAAGCAATTTCCACCTCGAATGGACAGAAATCACGGTCAATCGTCTGAATCGGTAAAATCTCGATATTGCCCCCGGACGAACGAAATCCTTATTCAGACCTTGCAACGGCCGAAACTCGGGATTCTTGGTCCGGTCAACCGAAAATCACAGTATTGACCTGGTACTGCTGTCAAAAACAATTTCCGCCTCGACTGGCCAGACACACGATCGATCGTCCAGATCAGTAAAATCTCGATATTGCCCCCGGATGAACGAAATCGCTATTCAGACCCTGTAACGGCTGAAACTCGTGATTTTTTCTCTGGTCAACCGAAAATCACAGTACCGACCAGGTACTGTTGTTAAAAATGATCTCCGCCCCGATCTGCCTGAAATCACGATCGTCCATCCAGATCGGTTAAATCATGATATTGCCCTCGGGGGGACGAAGTAGCTATTCAGACCCTGCGTCGGCCGAAACTCGTGATTTTCCGTCAGGTCAACCGAAAATCACAGTATTGACCAGGTACAGTTGTCAAAAACGATCTCCGCCCCGATCCGCCTGAAATCACGACCGTCCGTCCAGATCGGTTAAATCATGATATTGCCCTCGGGGGGACGAAGTAGCTATTCAGACCTTGCGTCGGCCGAAACTCGTGATTTTCCGTCAGGTCAACCGAAAATCACAGTATTGACCAGGTACAGTTGTCAAAAACGATCTCCGCCCCGATCCGCCTGAAATCACGACCGTCCGTCCAGATCGGTTAAATCATGATATTGCCCTCGGGGGGACGAAGTAGCTATTCAGACCTTGCGTCGGCCGAAACTCGTGATTTTCCGTCAGGTCAACCGAAAATCACAGTCTTGACCAGGTACAGTTGTCAAAAACGATCTCCGCCCCGATCCGCCTAATGTAACGATCAACTGCCCGGATCGGCAAAAATCCTGATTTTGCCCCCGGATGAATGAAATCACTATTCAGACCCAGCACCGGCTGAAACTCGTGATTCTCCATCAGGTCAACCGAAAATCACAGTATTGACCTGGAGCTACTGTAAAAAGCAATTTCCACCTCGAATGGACAGAAATCACGGTCAATCGTCTGAATCGGTAAAATCTCGATATTGCCCCCGGACGAACGAAATCCTTATTCAGACCTTGCAACGGCCGAAACTCGGGATTCTTGGTCCGGTCAACCGAAAATCACAGTATTGACCTGGTACTGCTGTCAAAAACAATTTCCGCCTCGACTGGCCAGACACACGATCGATCGTCCAGATCAGTAAAATCTCGATATTGCCCCCGGATGAACGAAATCGCTATTCAGACCCTGTAACGGCTGAAACTCGTGATTTTTTCTCTGGTCAACCGAAAATCACAGTACCGACCAGGTACTGTTGTTAAAAATGATCTCCGCCCCGATCTGCCTGAAATCACGATCGTCCATCCAGATCGGTTAAATCATGATATTGCCCTCGGGGGGACGAAGTAGCTATTCAGACCCTGCGTCGGCCGAAACTCGTGATTTTCCGTCAGGTCAACCGAAAATCACAGTATTGACCAGGTACAGTTGTCAAAAACGATCTCCGCCCCGATCCGCCTGAAATCACGACCGTCCGTCCAGATCGGTTAAATCATGATATTGCCCTCGGGGGGACGAAGTAGCTATTCAGACCTTGCGTCGGCCGAAACTCGTGATTTTCCGTCAGGTCAACCGAAAATCACAGTCTTGACCAGGTACAGTTGTCAAAAACGATCTCCGCCCCGATCCGCCTAATGTAAAAATCAACTGCCCGGATCGGCAAAAATCCTGATTTTGCCCCCGGATGAATGAAATCACTATTCAGACCCAGCACCGGCTGAAACTCGTGATTCTCCATCAGGTCAACCGAAAATCACAGTATTGACCTGGAGCTACTGTAAAAAGCAATTTCCACCTCGAATGGACAGAAATCACGGTCAATCGTCTGAATCGGTAAAATCTCGATATTGCCCCCGGACGAACGAAATCCTTATTCAGACCTTGCAACGGCCGAAACACGGGATTCTTGGTCCGGTCAACCGAAAATCACAGTATTGACCTGGTACTGCTGTCAAAAACAATTTCCGCCTCGACTGGCCAGACACACGATCGATCGTCCAGATCAGTAAAATCTCGATATTGCCCCCGGATGAACGAAATCGCTATTCAGACCCTGTAACGGCTGAAACTCGTGATTTTTTCTCTGGTCAACCGAAAATCACAGTACCGACCAGGTACTGTTGTTAAAAATGATCTTCGCCCCGATCAGCCTGAAATCACGATCGTCCATCCAGATCGGTTAAATCATGATATTGCCCTCGGGGGGACGAAGTAGCTATTCAGACCCTGCGTCGGCCGAAACTCGTGATTTTCCGTCAGGTCAACCGAAAATCACAGTATTGACCAGGTACAGTTGTCAAAAACGATCTCCGCCCCGATCCGCCTGAAATCACGACCGTCCGTCCAGATCGGTTAAATCATGATATTGCCCTCGGGGGGACGAAGTAGCTATTCAGACCTTGCGTCGGCCGAAACTCGTGATTTTCCGTCAGGTCAACCGAAAATCACAGTCTTGACCAGGTACAGTTGTCAAAAACGATCTCCGCCCCGATCCGCCTGAAATCACGACCGTCCGTCCAGATCGGTTAAATCATGATATTGCCCTCGGGGGGACGAAGTAGCTATTCAGACCTTGCGTCGGCCGAAACTCGTGATTTTCCGTCAGGTCAACCGAAAATCACAGTCTTGACCAGGTACAGTTGTCAAAAACGATCTCCGCCCCGATCCGCCTAATGTAACGATCAACTGCCCGGATCGGCAAAAATCCTGATTTTGCCCCCGGATGAATGAAATCACTATTCAGACCCAGCACCGGCTGAAACTCGTGATTCTCCATCAGGTCAACCGAAAATCACAGTATTGACCTGGAGCTACTGTAAAAAGCAATTTCCACCTCGAATGGACAGAAATCACGGTCAATCGTCTGAATCGGTAAAATCTCGATATTGCCCCCGGACGAACGAAATCCTTATTCAGACCTTGCAACGGCCGAAACACGGGATTCTTGGTCCGGTCAACCGAAAATCACAGTATTGACCTGGTACTGCTGTCAAAAACAATTTCCGCCTCGACTGGCCAGACACACGATCGATCGTCCAGATCAGTAAAATCTCGATATTGCCCCCGGATGAACGAAATCGCTATTCAGACCCTGTAACGGCTGAAACTCGTGATTTTTTCTCTGGTCAACCGAAAATCACAGTACCGACCAGGTACTGTTGTTAAAAATGATCTTCGCCCCGATCAGCCTGAAATCACGATCGTCCATCCAGATCGGTTAAATCATGATATTGCCCTCGGGGGGACGAAGTAGCTATTCAGACCCTGCGTCGGCCGAAACTCGTGATTTTCCGTCAGGTCAACCGAAAATCACAGTATTGACCAGGTACAGTTGTCAAAAACGATCTCCGCCCCGATCCGCCTGAAATCACGACCGTCCGTCCCGATCGGTTAAATCATGATATTGCCCTCGGGGGGACGAAGTAGCTATTCAGACCTTGCGTCGGCCGAAACTCGTGATTTTCCGTCAGGTCAACCGAAAATCACAGTCTTGACCAGGTACAGTTGTCAAAAACGATCTCCGCCCCGATCCGCCTAATGTAACGATCAACTGCCCGGATCGGCAAAAATCCTGATTTTGCCCCCGGATGAATGAAATCACTATTCAGACCCAGCACCGGCTGAAACTCGTGATTCTCCATCAGGTCAACCGAAAATCACAGTATTGACCTGGAGCTACTGTAAAAAGCAATTTCCACCTCGAATGGACAGAAATCACGGTCAATCGTCTGAATCGGTAAAATCTCGATATTGCCCCCGGACGAACGAAATCCTTATTCAGACCTTGCAACGGCCGAAACTCGGGATTCTTGGTCCGGTCAACCGAAAATCACAGTATTGACCTGGTACTGCTGTCAAAAACAATTTCCGCCTCGACTGGCCAGACACACGATCGATCGTCCAGATCAGTAAAATCTCGATATTGCCCCTGGATGAACGAAATCGCTATTCAGACCCTGTAACGGCTGAAACTCGTGATTTTTTCTCTGGTCAACCGAAAATCACAGTACCGACCAGGTACTGTTGTTAAAAATGATCTTCGCCCCGATCAGCCTGAAATCACGATCGTCCATCTAGATCGGTTAAATCATGATATTGCCCTCGGGGGGACGAAGTAGCTATTCAGTCCTTGCGTCGGCCGAAACTCGTGATTTTCTGTCAGGTCAACCGAAAATCACAGTCTTGACCAGGTACAGTTGTCAAAAACGATCTCCGCCCCGATCTGCCTAATGTAACGATCAACTGCCCGGATCGGCAAAAATCCTGATTTTGCCCCCGGATGAATGAAATCACTATTCAGACCCAGCACCGGCTGAAACTCGTGATTCTCCATCAGGTCAACCGAAAATCACAGTATTGACTTGGAGCTACTGTAAAAAGCAATTTCCACCTCGAATGGACAGAAATCACGGTCAATCGTCTGAATCGGTAAAATCTCGATATTGCCCCCGGACGAACGAAATCCTTATTCAGACCTTGCAACGGCCGAAACTCGGGATTCTTGGTCCGGTCAACCGAAAATCACAGTATTGACCTGGTACTGCTGTCAAAAACAATTTCCGCCTCGACTGGCCAGACACACGATCGATCGTCCAGATCAGTAAAATCTCGATATTGCCCCCGGATGAACGAAATCGCTATTCAGACCCTGTAACGGCTGAAACTCGTGATTTTTTCTCTGGTCAACCGAAAATCACAGTACCGACCAGGTACTGTTGTTAAAAATGATCTTCGCCCCGATCAGCCTGAAATCACGATCGTCCATCTAGATCGGTTAAATCATGATATTGCCCTCGGGGGGACGAAGTAGCTATTCAGTCCTTGCGTCGGCCGAAACTCGTGATTTTCTGTCAGGTCAACCGAAAATCACAGTCTTGACCAGGTACAGTTGTCAAAAACGATCTCCGCCCCGATCTGCCTAATGTAACGATCAACTGCCCGGATCGGCAAAAATCCTGATTTTGCCCCCGGATGAATGAAATCACTATTCAGACCCAGCACCGGCTGAAACTCGTGATTCTCCATCAGGTCAACCGAAAATCACAGTATTGACCTGGAGCTACTGTAAAAAGCAATTTCCACCTCGAATGGACAGAAATCACGGTCAATCGTCTGAATCGGTAAAATCTCGATATTGCCCCCGGACGAACGAAATCCTTATTCAGACCTTGCAACGGCCGAAACTCGGGATTCTTGGTCCGGTCAACCGAAAATCACAGTATTGACCTGGTACTGCTGTCAAAAACAATTTCCGCCTCGACTGGCCAGACACACGATCGATCGTCCAGATCAGTAAAATCTCGATATTGCCCCCGGATGAACGAAATCGCTATTCAGACCCTGTAACGGCTGAAACTCGTGATTTTTTCTCTGGTCAACCGAAAATCACAGTACCGACCAGGTACTGTTGTTAAAAATGATCTTCGCCCCGATCAGCCTGAAATCACGATCGTCCATCCAGATCGGTTAAATCATGATATTGCCCTCGGGGGGACGAAGTAGCTATTCAGTCCTTGCGTCGGCCGAAACTCGTGATTTTCTGTCAGGTCAACCGAAAATCACAGTCTTGACCAGGTACAGTTGTCAAAAACGATCTCCGCCCCGATCCGCCTAATGTAACGATCAACTGCCCGGATCGGCAAAAATCCTGATTTTGCCCCCGGATGAATGAAATCACTATTCAGACCCAGCACCGGCTGAAACTCGTGATTCTCCATCAGGTCAACCGAAAATCACAGTATTGACCTGGAGCTACTGTAAAAAGCAATTTCCACCTCGAATGGACAGAAATCACGGTCAATCGTCTGAATCGGTAAAATCTCGATATTGCCCCCGGACGAACGAAATCCTTATTCAGACCTTGCAACGGCCGAAACTCGGGATTCTTGGTCCGGTCAACCGAAAATCACAGTATTGACCTGGTACTGCTGTCAAAAACAATTTCCGCCTCGACTGGCCAGACACACGATCGATCGTCCAGATCAGTAAAATCTCGATATTGCCCCCGGATGAACGAAATCGCTATTCAGACCCTGTAACGGCTGAAACTCGTGATTTTTTCTCTGGTCAACCGAAAATCACAGTACCGACCAGGTACTGTTGTTAAAAATGATCTTCGCCCCGATCAGCCTGAAATCACGATCGTCCATCCAGATCGGTTAAATCATGATATTGCCCTCGGGGGGACGAAGTAGCTATTCAGACCCTGCGTCGGCCGAAACTCGTGATTTTCCGTCAGGTCAACCGAAAATCACAGTATTGACCACGTAGAGTTGTCAAAAACGATCTCCGCCCCGATCCGCCTAATGTAACGATCAACTGTCCGGATCGGCAAAAATCCCGATTTTGCCCCCGGATGAATGAAATCACTATTCACACCCAGCACCGGCTGAAACTCGTGATTCTCCATCAGGTCAACCGAAAATCACAGTATTGACCTGGAGCTACTGTAAAAAGCAATTTCCACCTCGAACGGACAGAAATCACGGTCAGTCGCCTGAATCGGTAAAATCTTGATATTGCCCCCGGACGGACGAAATCCTTATTCAGACCTTGCAACGGCCGAAACTCGGGATTCTTGGTCCGGTCAACCGAAAATCACAGTATTGACCTGGTACTGCTGTCAAAAACAATTTCCGCCTCGACTGGGCAGAATCACGATCGATCGTCCAGATC
Organism: Delonix regia; assembly: GCA_037074485.1. Taxonomy (NCBI): domain Eukaryota; kingdom Viridiplantae; phylum Streptophyta; class Magnoliopsida; order Fabales; family Fabaceae; genus Delonix; species Delonix regia. Next base: position 45,483,690 of record CM073450.1, on the reverse strand, counting down.
TGTAAAATCTCGATATTGCCCCCGGATGAACGAAGTCGCTATTCAGACCCTGTAACGGCCGAAACACGTGATTTTTTCTCTGGTCAATCGAAAATCACAGTACCGACCAGGCACAGTTGTTAAAAATGATCTCCGCCCCGATCAGCCTGAAATCACGATCTTCCATCCAGATCGGTTAAATCATGATATTGCCTTCGGGGAGACGAAGTAGCTATTCAGACTCTGCGTCGGCCGAAACTAGTGATTTTCCGTCAGGTCAACCGAAAATCACAGTATTGACCAGGTACAGTTGTCAAAAACGATCTCCGCCCCGATCCGCCTGAAATCACGACCGTCCGTCCAGATCGGTTAAATCATGATATTGCCCTCGGGGGGACGAAGTAGCTATTCAGACCTTGCGTCGGCCGAAACTCGTGATTTTCCGTCAGGTCAACCGAAAATCACAGTCTTGACCAGGTACAGTTGTCAAAAACGATCTCCGCCCCGATCCGCCTAATGTAACGATCAACTGCCCAGATCGGCAAAAATCCTGATTTTGCCCCCGGATGAATGAAATCACTATTCAGACCCAGCACCGGCTGAAACTCGTGATTCTCCATCAGGTCAACCGAAAATCACAGTATTGACCTGGAGCTACTGTAAAAAGCAATTTCCACCTCGAATGGACAGAAATCACGGTCAATCGTCTGAATCGGTAAAATCTCGATATTGCCCCCGGACGAACGAAATCCTTATTCAGACCTTGCAACGGCCGAAACTCGGGATTCTTGGTCCGGACAACCGAAAATCACAGTATTGACCTGGTACTGCTGTCAAAAACAATTTCCGCCTCGACTGGCCAGACACACGATCGATCGTCCAGATCAGTAAAATCTCGATATTGCCCCCGGATGAACGAAATCGCTATTCAGACCCTGTAACGGCTGAAACTCGTGATTTTTTCTCTGGTCAACCGAAAATCACAGTACCGACCAGGTACAGTTGTTAAAAATGATCTCCGCCCCGATCTGCCTGAAATCACGATCGTCCATCCAGATCGGTTAAATCATGATATTGCCCTCGGGGGGACGAAGTAGCTATTCAGACCCTGCGTCGGCCGAAACTCGTGATTTTCCGTCAGGTCAACCGAAAATCACAGTATTGACCAGGTACAGTTGTCAAAAACGATCTCCGCCCCGATCCGCCTGAAATCACGACCGTCCGTCCAGATCGGTTAAATCATGATATTGCCCTCGGGGGGACGAAGTAGCTATTCAGTCCTTGCGTCGGCCGAAACTCATGATTTTCTGTCAGGTCAACCGAAAATCACAGTCTTGACCAAGTACAGTTGTCAAAAACGATCTCCGCCCCGATCCGCCTAATGTAACGATCAACTGCCCGGATCGGCAAAAATCCTGATTTTGCCCCCGGATGAATGAAATCACTATTCAGACCCAGCACCGGCTGAAACTCGTGATTCTCCATCAGGTCAACCGAAAATCACAGTATTGACCTGGAGCTACTGTAAAAAGCAATTTCCACCTCGAATGGACAGAAATCACGGTCAATCGTCTGAATCGGTAAAATCTCGATATTGCCCCCGGACGAACGAAATCCTTATTCAGACCTTGCAAAGGCCGAAACTCGGGATTCTTGGTCCGGTCAACCGAAAATCACAGTATTGACCTGGTACTGCTGTCAAAAACAATTTCCGCCTCGACTGGCCAGACACACGATCGATCGTCCAGATCAGTAAAATCTCGATATTGCCCCCGGATGAACGAAATCGCTATTCAGACCCTGTAACGGCTGAAACTCGTGATTTTTTCTCTGGTCAACCGAAAATCACAGTACCGACCAGGTACTGTTGTTAAAAATGATCTCCGCCCCGATCAGCCTGAAATCACGATCGTCCATCCAGATCGGTTAAATCATGATATTGCCCTCGGGGGGGCGAAGTAGCTATTCAGACCCTGCGTCGGCCGAAACTCGTGATTTTCCGTCAGGTCAACCGAAAATCACAGTATTGACCACGTACAGTTGTCAAAAACGATCTCCGCCCCGATCCGCCTAATGTAACGATCAACTGTCCGGATCGGCAAAAATCCCGATTTTGCCCCCGGATGAATGAAATCACTATTCACACCCAGCACCGGCTGAAACTCGTGATTCTCCATCAGGTCAACTGAAAATCACAGTATTGACCTGGAGCAACTGTAAAAAGCAATTTCCACCTCGAACGGACAGAAATCACGGTCAGTCGCCTGAATCGGTAAAATCTCGATATTGCCCCCGAACGGACGAAATCCTTATTCGGACCTTGCAACGGCCGAAACTCGGGATTCTTGGTCCGGTCAACCGAAAATCACAGTATTGACCTGGTACTGCTGTCAAAAACAATTTCCGCCTCGACTGGGCAGAATCACGATCGATCGTCCAGATCTGTAAAATCTCGATATTGCCCCCGGATGAACGAAGTCGCTATTCAGACCCTGTAACGGCCGAAACACGTGATTTTTTCTCTGGTCAATCGAAAATCACAGTACCGACCAGGCACAGTTGTTAAAAATGATCTCCGCCCCGATCAGCCTGAAATTACGATCTTCCATCCAGATCGGTTAAATCATGATATTGCCTTCGGGGGGACGAAGTAGCTATTCAGACCCTGCGTCGGCCGAAACTCGTGATTTTCCGTCCGGTCAACCGAAAATCACAGTATTGACCAGGTACAGTTGTCAAAAACGATCTCCGCCCCGACCCGCCTAAAGTAACGATCAACTGTCCGGATTGGCAAAAATCCTGATTTTGCCCCCGGATGAATGAAATCACTATTCAGACCCAGCACCGGCTGAAACTCGTGATTTTCCGTCCGGTCTACCGAAAATCATAGTATTGACCTGGAGCTACTGTAAAAAACAATTTCCACCTCGACCGGACAGAAATCACGATCAATCGTCTGAATCGGTAAAATCTCGATATTGCACCCGGACGAACGATATCCTTATTCAGACCTTGCAACGGCCGAAACTCGGGATTCTTGGTCCGGTCAACCGAAAAACACAGCATTGACCTGGAACTGCTGTCAAAAACAATTTCCGCCTCGACTGGCCAGAATCACGATCGATCGTCCAGATCTGTAAAATCTCGATATTTCCCCCGGATGAACGAAATCGCTATTCAGACCCAGTAACGGCCGAAACTCGTGATTTTTTCTCTGGTCAACCAAAAATCACAATATCGACCTGGAGCTACTGTAAAAAACAATTTCCACCTCGACCGGACAGAAATCACGGTCAATCGTCTGAATCGGTAAAATCTCGATATTGCCCCCGGACGAACGAAATCCTTATTCAGACCTTGCAACGGCCGAAACTCGGGATTCTTGGTCCGGTCAACCGAAAAACACAGCATTGACCTGGTACTGCTGTCAAAAACAATTTCCGCCTCGACTGGGCAGAATCCCGATCGATCGCCTGAATCGGTAAAATCTCGATATTGCCCCCGGATGAACGAAATCGCTATTCAGACCCTGTAACGGCCGAAACCCGTGATTTTTTCTCTGGTCAACTGAAAATCACAGTACTGACCAGGTACAGTTGTCAAAAATGATCTCCGCCCCAATCAGCCTGAAATCACAATCGTCCATCCAGATCGGTTAAATCATGATATTGCCCTCGGGGGGACGAAGTAGCTATTCAGACCCTGCGTCGGCCGAAACTCGTGATTTTCCGTCAGGTCAACCGAAAATCACAGTATTGACCAGGTACAGTTGCCAAAAACGATCTCCGCCCCGATCTGCCTAAAGTAACGATCAACTGTCCAGATCGGCAAAAATCCCGATTTTGCCCCCGGATGAATGAAATCACTATTCAAACCCAGCACCGGCTGAAACTCGTTATTTTCCATCTGGTCAACCGAAAATCACAGTATTGACCTGGAGCTACTGTAAAAAGCAATTTCCACCTCGAACGGACAGAAATCACGGTCAGTCGCCTGAATCGGTAAAATCTCGATATTGCCCCCGGACGGACGAAATCCTTATTCGGACCTTGCAACGGCCGAAACTCGGGATTCTTGGTCCGGTCAACCGAAAATCACAGTATTGACCTGGTACTGCTGTCAAAAACAATTTCCGCCTCGACTGGGCAGAATCACGATCGATCGTCCAGATCTGTAAAATCTCGATATTGCCCCCGGATGAACGAAATCGCTATTCAGACCCTGTAACGGCCGAAACACGTGATTTTTTCTCTGGTCAATCGAAAATCACAGTACCGACCAGGCACAGTTGTTAAAAATGATCTCCGCCCCGATCAGCCTGAAATCACGATCTTCCATCCAGATCGGTTAAATCATGATATTGCCTTCGGGGGGACGAAGTAGCTATTCAGACCCTGCGTCGGCCAAAACTCGTGATTTTCCGTCAGGTCAACCGAAAATCACAGTATTGACCAGGTACAGTTGTCAAAAACGATCTCCGCCCCGACCCGCCTAAAGTAACGATCAACTGTCCGGATTGGCAAAAATCCCGATTTTGCCCCCGGATGAATGAAATCACTATTCAGACCCAGCACCGGCTGAAACTCGTGATTTTCCGTCTGGTCTACCGAAAATCATAGTATTGACCTGGAGCTACTATTAAAAGCAATTTCCACCTCGACCGGACAGAAATCACGATCAATCGTCTGAATCGGTAAAATCTCGATATTGCCCCCGGACGAACGAAATCCTTATTCAGACCTTGCAACGGCCGAAACTCGGGATTCTTGGTCCGGTCAACCGAAAAACACAGCATTGACCTGGTACTGCTGTCAAAAACAATTTCCGCCTCGACTGGGCAGAATCACGATCGATCGTCCAGATCTGTAAAATCTCGATATTGCCCCCGGATGAACGAAATCGCTATTCAGACCCAGTAACGGCCGAAACTCGTGATTTTCCGTCTGGTCAACCGAAAATCACAATATCGACCTGGAGCTACTGTAAAAAACAATTTCCACCTCGACCGGACAGAAATCACGGTCAATCGTCTGAATCGGTAAAATCTCGATATTGCCCCCGGACGAACGAAATCCCTATTCAGACCTTGCAACGGCCGAAACTTGGGATTCTTGGTCCGGTCAACCGAAAATCACAGTATTGACCTGGTACTGCTGTCAAAAACAATTTCCGCCTCGACTGGCCAGAATCACGATCGATCGTCCAGATCAGTAAAATCTCAATATTGCCCCCGGATGAACGAAATCGCTATTCAGACCCTGTAACGGCCGAAACTCGAGATTTTCCACCAGGTCAACCGAAAATCACAGTATTGACATGGAGCTACAGTAAAAAACAATTTCCACCTCGACCGGACAGAAATCACAGTCAATCGTCTGAATCGGTAAAATCTCGATATTGCCCCCGGACGAACGAAATCCTTATTCAGACCTTGCAACGGCCGAAACTTGGGATTCTTGGTCCGGACAACCGAAAATCACAGTATTGACCTGGTACTGCTGTCAAAAACAATTTCCGCCTCGACTGGGCAGAATCACGATCGATCGTCCAGATCTGTAAAATCTCGATATTGCCCCCGGATGAACGAAATCGCTATTCAGACCCTGTAACGGCCGAAACTCGTGATTTTCCACCAGGTCAACCGAAAATCACAGTATTGACCTGGAGCTACTGTAAAAAACAATTTCCACCTCGACCGGACAGAAATCACGGTCAATCGTCTGAATCGGTAAAATCTCGATATTGCCCCCGAACCAACGAAATCCTTATTCAGACCTTGCAACGGCCGAAACTTGGGATTCTTGGTCCTGTCAACCGAAAATCACAGTATTGACCTGGTACTGCTGTCAAAAACAATTTCCGCCTCGACTGGCCAGAATCACGATCGATCGTCCAGATCTGTAAAATCTCGACATTGCCCCCGGATGAACGAAATCGCTATTCAGACCCTGTAACGGCCGAAACTCGTGATTTTCCGTCTGGTCAACCGAAAATCACAATATTGACCTGGAGCTGCTGTAAAAAACAATTTCCACCTCGACCGGACAGAAATCACGGTCAATCGTCTGAATCGGTAAAATCTCGATATTGCCCCCGGACGAACGAAATCCTTATTCAGACCTTGCAACGGCCGAAACATGGGATTTTTGGTCCGAGCAACCGAAAATCACAGTATTGACCTGGTACTGCTGTCAAAAACAATTTCCGCCTCGACTGGGCAGAATCCCGATCGATCGCCTGAATCGGTAAAATCTCGATATTGCCCCCGGATGAACGAAATCGCTATTCAGACCCTGTAACGGCCGAAACTCGTGATTTTTTCTCTGGTCAACTGAAAATCACAGTACCGACCAGGTACAGTTGTCAAAAATGATCTCCGCCCCAATCAGCCTGAAATCACGATCGTCCATCCAGATCGGATAAATCATGATATTGCCCTCGGGGGGACGAATTAGCAATTCAGACCCTGCGTCGGCCGAAACTCGTGATTTTCCGTCAGGTCAACCGAAAATCACAGTATTGACCAGGTACAGTTGCCAAAAACGATCTCCGCCCTGATCTGCCTAAAGTAACGATCAACTGTCCAGATCGGCAAAAATCCCGATTTTGCCCCCGGATGAATGAAATCACTATTCAGACCCAGCACCGGCTGAAACTCGTGATTTTCCGTCTGGTCAACCGAAAATCACAGTATTGACCTGGAGCTACTGTAAAAAACAATTTCCACCTCGACCGGACAGAAATCACGGTCAATCGTCTGAATCGGTAAAATCTCGATATTGCCCCCGGGCGAACGAAATCCTTATTCAGACCTTGCAACGGCCGAAACATGGGATTTTTGGTCCGGTCAACCGAAAATCACAGTATTGACCTGGTACTGCTGTCAAAAACAATTTCCGCCTCGACTGGGCAGAATCACGATCGATCGTCCAGATCTGTAAAATCTCGATATTGCCCCCGGATGAACGAAATCGCTATTCAGACCCTGTAACGGCCGAAACTCGTGATTTTCCACCAGGTCAACCGAAAATCACAGTATTGACCTGGAACTACTGTAAAAAACAATTTCCACCTCGACCGGACAGAAATCACGGTCAATCGTCTGAATCGGTAAAATCTCGATATTGCCCCCGAACCAACGAAATCCTTATTCAGACCTTGCAACGGCCGAAACTTGGGATTCTTGGTCCGGACAACCGAAAATCACAGTATTGACCTGGTACTGCTGTCAAAAACAATTTCCGCCTCGACTGGCCAGAATCACGATCGATCGTCCAGATCTGTAAAATCTCGATATTGCCCCCGGATGAACGAAATCGCTATTCAGACCCTGTAACGGCCGAAACTCGTGATTTTCCGTCTGGTCAACCGAAAATCACAATATTGACCTGGAGCTGCTGTAAAAAACAATTTCCACCTCGACCGGACAGAAATCACGGTCAATCGTCTGAATCGGTAAAATCTCGATATTGCCCCCGGACGAACGAAATCCTTATTCAGACCTTGCAACGGCCGAAACATGGGATTTTTGGTCCGGTCAACCGAAAATCACAGTATTGACCTGGTACTGCTGTCAAAAACAATTTCCGCCTCGACTGGGCAGAATCCCGATCGATCGCCTGAATCGGTAAAATCTCGATATTGCCCCCGGATGAACGAAATCGCTATTCAGACCCTGTAACGGCCGAAACTCGTGATTTTTTCTCTGGTCAACTGAAAATCACAGTACCGACCAGGTACTGTTGTCAAAAATGATCTCCGCCCCAATCAGCCTGAAATCACAATCGTCCATCCAGATTGGTTAAATCATGATATTGCCCTCGGGGGGACGAAGTAGCTATTCAGACCCTGCGTCGGCCGAAACTCGTGATTTTCCGTCAGGTCAACCGAAAATCACAGTATTGACCAGGTACAGTTGCAGAAAACGATCTCCGCCCCGATCTGCCTAAAGTAACGATCAACTGTCCAGATCGGCAAAAATCCCGATTTTGCCCCCGGATGAATGAAATCACTATTCAGACCCAGCACCGGCTGAAACTCGTGATTTTCTGTCTGGTCAACCGAAAATCACAGTATTGACCTGGAGCTACTGTAAAAAACAATTTCCACCTCGACCGGACAGAAATCACGGTCAATCGTCTGAATCGGTAAAATCTCGATATTGCCCCCGGACGAACGAAATCCTTATTCAGACCTTGCAACGGCCGAAACATGGGATTTTTGGTCCGGTCAACCGAAAATCACAGTATTGACCTGGTACTGCTGTCAAAAACAATTTCCGCCTCGACTGGGCAGAATCCCGATCGATCGCCTGAATCGGTAAAATCTCGATATTGCCCCCGGATGAACGAAATCGCTATTCAGACCCTGTAACGGCCGAAACTCGTGATTTTTTCTCTGGTCAACTGAAAATCACAGTACCGACCAGGTACAGTTGTCAAAAATGATCTCCGCCCCAATCAGCCTGAAATCACGATCGTCCATCCAGATCGGTTAAATCATGATATTGCCCTCGGGGGGACGAAGTAGCTATTCAGACCCTGCGTCGGCCGAAACTCGTGATTTTCCATCAGGTCAACCGAAAATCACAGTATTGACCAGGTACAGTTGCCAAAAACGATCTCCGCCCCGATCCGCCTAAAGTAACGATCAACTGTCCGGATCGGCAAAAATCCCGATTTTGCCCCCGGATGAATGAAATCACTATTCAGACCCAGCACCGGCTGAAACTCGTGATTTTCCTTCAGGTCAACCGAAAATCACAGTATTGACCTGGAGCTACTGTAAAAAACAATTTCCACCTCGACCGGACAGAAATCACGGTCAATCGTCTGAATCGGTAAAATCTCGATATTGCCCCCGGACGAACGAAATCCTTATTCAGACCTTGCAACGGCCGAAACTCGGGATTCTTGGTCCGATCAACCGAAAATCACAGCATTGACCTGGTACTGCTGTCAAGAACAATTTCCGCCTCGACTGGCCAGAATCACGATCGATCGTCCAGACCTGTAAAATCTCGATATTGCCCCCGGATGAACGAAATCGCTATTCAGACCCTGCAATGGCCGAAACTCGTGATTTTTTCTCTGGTCAACCGAAAATCACAGTACCGACCAGGTACAGTTGTCAAAAATGATCTCCGCCCCGATCAGCCTGAAATCACGATCGTCCATCCAGATCGGTTAAATCATGATATTGCCCTCGGGGGGACGAAGTAGCTATTCAGACCCTGCGTCGGCCGAAACTCGTGATTTTCCGTCAGGTCAACCGAAAATCACGGTATTGACCAGGTACAGTTGCCAAAAACGATCTCCGCCCCGATCTGCCTAAAGTAACGATCAACTGTCCAGATCGGCAAAAATCCCGATTTTGCCCCCGGATGAATGAAATCACTATTCAGACCCAGCACCGGCTGAAACTCGTGATTTTCCTTCAGGTCAACCGAAAATCACAGTATTGACCTGGAGCTACTGTAAAAAACAATTTCCACCTCGACCGGACAGAAATCACGGTCAATCGTCTGAATCGGTAAAATCTCGATATTGCCCCCGGACGAACGAAATCCTTATTCAGACCTTGCAACGGCCGAAACATGGGATTTTTGGTCCGGTCAACCGAAAATCACAGTATTGACCAGGTACTGCTGTCAGAAACAATTTCCGCCTCGACTGGGCAGAATCCCGATCGATCGCCTGAATCGGTAAAATCTCGATATTGCCCCCGGATGAACGAAATCGCTATTCAGACCCTGTAACGGCCGAAACTCGTGATTTTTTCTCTGGTCAACTGAAAATCACAGTACCGACCAGGTACAGTTGTCAAAAATGATCTCCGCCCCAATCAGCCTGAAATCACGATCGTCCATCCAGATCGGTTAAACCATGATATTGCCCTCGGGGGGACGAAGTAGCTATTCAGACCCTGCGTCGGCCGAAACTCGTGATTTTCCATCAGGTCAACCGAAAATCACAGTATTGACCAGGTACAGTTGCCAAAAACGATCTCCGCCCCGATCCGCCTAAAGTAACGATCAACTGTCCGGATCGGCAAAAATCCCGATTTTGCCCCCGGATGAATGAAATCACTATTCAGACCCAGCACCGGCTGAAACTCGTGATTTTCCGTCTGGTCAACCGAAAATCACAGTATTGACCTGGAGCTACTGTTAAAAACAATTTCCACCTCGACCAGACAGAAATCACGGTCAATCGTCTGAATCGGTAAAATCTCGATATTGCCCCCGGACGAACGAAATCCTTATTCAGACCTTGCAACGGCCGAAACATGGGATTCTTGGTCCGGTCAACCGAAAATCACAGTATTGACCTGGTACTGCTGTCAAAAACAATTTCCGCCTCGACTGGGCAGAATCCCGATCGATCGCCTGAATCGGTAAAATCTCGATATTGCCCCCGGATGAACGAAATCGCTATTCAGACCCTGTAACGGCCGAAACTCGTGATTTTTTCTCTGGTCAACCGAAAATCACAGTACCGACCAGGTACAGTTGTCAAAAATGATCTCCGCCCCAATCAGCCTGAAATCACGATCGTCCATCCAGATCGGTTAAATCATGATATTGCCCTCGGGGGGACGAAGTAGCTATTCAGACCCTGCGTCGGCCGAAACTCGTGATTTTCCATCAGGTCAACCGAAAATCACAGTATTGACCAGGTACAGTTGCCAAAAACGATCTCCGCCCCGATCCGCCTAAAGTAACGATCAACTGTCTGGATCGGCAAAAATCCTGATTTTGCCCCCGGATGAATGAAATCACTATTCAGACCCAGCACCGGCTGAAACTCGTGATTTTCCTTCAGGTCAACCGAAAATCACAGTATTGACCTGGAGCTACTGTAAAAAACAATTTCCACCTCGACCGGACAGAAATCACGGTCAATCGTCTGAATCGGTAAAATCTCGATATTGCCCCCGGACGAACGAAATCCTTATTCAGACCTTGCAACGGCCGAAACATGGGATTTTTGGTCCGGTCAACCGAAAATCACAGTATTGACCTGGTACTGCTGTCAGAAACAATTTCCGCCTCGACTGGGCAGAATCCCGATCGATCGCCTGAATCGGTAAAATCTCGATATTGCCCCCGGATGAACGAAATCGCTATTCAGACCCTGTAACGGCCGAAACTCGTGATTTTTTCTCTGGTCAACTGAAAATCACAGTACCGACCAGGTACAGTTGTCAAAAATGATCTCCACCCCAATCAGCCTGAAATCACGATCGTCCATCCAGATCGGTTAAACCATGATATTGCCCTCGGGGGGACGAAGTAGCTATTCAGACCCTGCGTCGGCCGAAACTCGTGATTTTCCATCAGGTCAACCGAAAATCACAGTATTGACCAGGTACAGTTGCCAAAAACGATCTCCGCCCCGATCCGCCTAAAGTAACGATCAACTGTCCGGATCGGCAAAAATCCCGATTTTGCCCCCGGATGAATGAAATCACTATTCAGACCCAGCACCGGCTGAAACTCGTGATTTTCCGTCTGGTCAACCGAAAATCACAGTATTGACCTGGAGCTACTGTTAAAAACAATTTCCACCTCGACCAGACAGAAATCACGGTCAATCGTCTGAATCGGTAAAATCTCGATATTGCCCCCGGACGAACGAAATCCTTATTCAGACCTTGCAACGGCCGAAACATGGGATTCTTGGTCCGGTCAACCGAAAATCACAGTATTGACCTGGTACTGCTGTCAAAAACAATTTCCGCCTCGACTGGGCAGAATCCCGATCGATCGCCTGAATCGGTCAAATCTCGATATTGCCCCCGGATGAACGAAATCGCTATTCAGACCCTGTAACGGCCGAAACTCGTGATTTTTTCTCTGGTCAACTGAAAATCACAGTACCGACCAGGTACAGTTGTCAAAAATGATCTCCGCCCCAATCAGCCTGAAATCACGATCGTCCATCCAGATCGGTTAAATCATGATATTGCCCTCGGGGGGACGAAGTAGCTATTCAGACCCTGCGTCGGCCGAAACTCGTGATTTTCCATCAGGTCAACCGAAAATCACAGTATTGACCAGGTACAGTTGCCAAAAACGATCTCCGCCCCGATCCGCCTAAAGTAACGATCAACTGTCTGGATCGGCAAAAATCCCGATTTTGCCCCCGGATGAATGAAATCACTATTCAGACCCAGCACCGGCTGAAACTCGTGATTTTCCTTCAGGTCAACCGAAAATCACAGTATTGACCTGGAGCTACTGTAAAAAACAATTTCCACCTCGACCGGACAGAAATCACGGTCAATCGTCTGAATCGGTAAAATCTCGATATTGCCCCCGGACGAACGAAATCCTTATTCAGACCTTGCAACGGCCGAAACATGGGATTTTTGGTCCGGTCAACCGAAAATCACAGTATTGACCTGGTACTGCTGTCAGAAACAATTTCCGCCTCGACTGGGCAGAATCCCGATCGATCGCCTGAATCGGTAAAATCTCGATATTGCCCCCGGATGAACGAAATCGCTATTCAGACCCTGTAACGGCCGAAACTCGTGATTTTTTCTCTGGTCAACTGAAAATCACAGTACCGACCAGGTACAGTTGTCAAAAATGATCTCCACCCCAATCAGCCTGAAATCACGATCGTCCATCCAGATCGGTTAAACCATGATATTGCCCTCGGGGGGACGAAGTAGCTATTCAGACCCTGCGTCGGCCGAAACTCGTGATTTTCCATCAGGTCAACCGAAAATCACAGTATTGACCAGGTACAGTTGCCAAAAACGATCTCCGCCCCGATCCGCCTAAAGTAACGATCAACTGTCCGGATCGGCAAAAATCCCGATTTTGCCCCCGGATGAATGAAATCACTATTCAGACCCAGCACCGGCTGAAACTCGTGATTTTCCGTCTGGTCAACCGAAAATCACAGTATTGACCTGGAGCTACTGTTAAAAACAATTTCCACCTCGACCAGACAGAAATCACGGTCAATCGTCTGAATCGGTAAAATCTCGATATTGCCCCCGGACGAACGAAATCCTTATTCAGACCTTGCAACGGCCGAAACATGGGATTTTTGGTCCGGTCAACCGAAAATCACAGTATTGACCTGGTACTGCTGTCAAAAACAATTTCCGCCTCGACTGGGCAGAATCCCGATCGATCGCCTGAATCGGTAAAATCTCGATATTGCCCCCGGATGAACGAAATCGCTATTCAGACCCTGTAACGGCCGAAACTCGTGATTTTTTCTCTGGTCAACTGAAAATCACAGTACCGACCAGGTACAGTTGTCAAAAATGATCTCCACCCCAATCAGCCTGAAATCACGATCGTCCATCCAGATCGGTTAAACCATGATATTGCCCTCGGGGGGACGAAGTAGCTATTCAGACCCTGCGTCGGCCGAAACTCGTGATTTTCCATCAGGTCAACCGAAAATCACAGTATTGACCAGGTACAGTTGCCAAAAACGATCTCCGCCCCGATCCGCCTAAAGTAACGATCAACTGTCCGGATCGGCAAAAATCCCGATTTTGCCCCCGGATGAATGAAATCACTATTCAGACCCAGCACCGGCTGAAACTCGTGATTTTCCGTCTGGTCAACCGAAAATCACAGTATTGACCTGGAGCTACTGTTAAAAACAATTTCCACCTCGACCAGACAGAAATCACGGTCAATCGTCTGAATCGGTAAAATCTCGATATTGCCCCCGGACGAACGAAATCCTTATTCAGACCTTGCAACGGCCGAAACATGGGATTCTTGGTCCGGTCAACCGAAAATCACAGTATTGACCTGGTACTGCTGTCAAAAACAATTTCCGCCTCGACTGGGCAGAATCCCGATCGATCGCCTGAATCGGTCAAATCTCGATATTGCCCCCGGATGAACGAAATCGCTATTCAGACCCTGTAACGGCCGAAACTCGTGATTTTTTCTCTGGTCAACTGAAAATCACAGTACCGACCAGGTACAGTTGTCAAAAATGATCTCCGCCCCAATCAGCCTGAAATCACGATCGTCCATCCAGATCGGTTAAATCATGATATTGCCCTCGGGGGGACGAAGTAGCTATTCAGACCCTGCGTCGGCCGAAACTCGTGATTTTCCATCAGGTCAACCGAAAATCACAGTATTGACCAGGTACAGTTGCCAAAAACGATCTCCGCCCCGATCCGCCTAAAGTAACGATCAACTGTCTGGATCGGCAAAAATCCCGATTTTGCCCCCGGATGAATGAAATCACTATTCAGACCCAGCACCGGCTGAAACTCGTGATTTTCCTTCAGGTCAACCGAAAATCACAGTATTGACCTGGAGCTACTGTAAAAAACAATTTCCACCTCGACCGGACAGAAATCACGGTCAATCGTCTGAATCGGTAAAATCTCGATATTGCCCCCGGACGAACGAAATCCTTATTCAGACCTTGCAACGGCCGAAACATGGGATTTTTGGTCCGGTCAACCGAAAATCACAGTATTGACCTGGTACTGCTGTCAGAAACAATTTCCGCCTCGACTGGGCAGAATCCCGATCGATCGCCTGAATCGGTAAAATCTCGATATTGCCCCCGGATGAACGAAATCGCTATTCAGACCCTGTAACGGCCGAAACTCGTGATTTTTTCTCTGGTCAACTGAAAATCACAGTACCGACCAGGTACAGTTGTCAAAAATGATCTCCACCCCAATCAGCCTGAAATCACGATCGTCCATCCAGATCGGTTAAACCATGATATTGCCCTCGGGGGGACGAAGTAGCTATTCAGACCCTGCGTCGGCCGAAACTCGTGATTTTCCATCAGGTCAACCGAAAATCACAGTATTGACCAGGTACAGTTGCCAAAAACGATCTCCGCCCCGATCCGCCTAAAGTAACGATCAACTGTCCGGATCGGCAAAAATCCCGATTTTGCCCCCGGATGAATGAAATCACTATTCAGACCCAGCACCGGCTGAAACTCGTGATTTTCCGTCTGGTCAACCGAAAATCACAGTATTGACCTGGAGCTACTGTTAAAAACAATTTCCACCTCGACCAGACAGAAATCACGGTCAATCGTCTGAATCGGTAAAATCTCGATATTGCCCCCGGACGAACGAAATCCTTATTCAGACCTTGCAACGGCCGAAACATGGGATTTTTGGTCCGGTCAACCGAAAATCACAGTATTGACCTGGTACTGCTGTCAAAAACAATTTCCGCCTCGACTGGGCAGAATCCCGATCAATCGCCTGAATCGGTAAAATCTCGATATTGCCCCCGGATGAACGAAATCGCTATTCAGACCCTGTAACGGCCGAAACTCGTGATTTTTTCTCTGGTCAACTGAAAATCACAGTACCGACCAGGTACAGTTGTCAAAAATGATCTCCGCCCCGATCAGCCTGAAATCACGATCGTCCATCCAGATCGGTTAAATCATGATATTGCCCTCGGGGGGACGAAGTAGCTATTCAGACCCTGCGTCGGCCGAAACTCGTGATTTTCCGTCAGGTCAACCGAAAATCACAGTATTGACCAGGTACAGTTGCCAAAAATGATCTCCGCCCCGATCCGCCTAAAGTAACGATCAACTGTCCGGATCGGCAAAAATCCCGATTTTGCCCCCGGATGAATGAAATCACTATTCAGACCCAGCACCGGCTGAAACTCGTGATTTTCCTTCAGGTCAACCGAAAATCACAGTATTGACCTGGAGCTACTGTAAAAAACAATTTCCACCTCGACCGGACAGAAATCACGGTCAATCGTCTGAATCGGTAAAATCTCGATATTGCCCCCGGACGAACGAAAACCTTATTCAGACCTTGCAACGGCCGAAACTCGGGATTCTTGGTCCGATCAACCGAAAATCACAGGATTGACCTGGTACTGCTGTCAAGAACAATTTCCGCCTCGACTGGCCAGAATCACGATCGATCGTCCAGACCTGTAAAATCTCGATATTGCCCCCGGATGAACGAAATCGCTATTCAGACCCTGCAATGGCCGAAACTCGTGATTTTTTCTCTGGTCAACCGAAAATCACAGTACCGACCAGGTACAGTTGTCAAAAATGATCTCCGCCCCGATCAGCCTGAAATCACGATCGTCCATCCAGATCGGTTAAATCATGATATTGCCCTCGGGGGGACGAAGTAGCTATTCAGACCCTGCGTCGGCCGAAACTCGTGATTTTCCGTCAGGTCAACCGAAAATCACAGTATTGACCAGGTACAATTGCCAAAAACGATCTCCGCCCCGATCTGCCTAAAGTAACGATCAACTGTCCAGATCGGCAAAAATCCCGATTTTGCCCCCGGATGAATGAAATCACTATTCAGACCCAGCACCGGCTGAAACTCGTGATTTTCCTTCAGGTCAACCGAAAATCACAGTATTGACCTGGAGCTACTGTAAAAAACAATTTCCAACTCGACCGGACAGAAATCACGGTCAATCGTCTAAATCGGTAAAATCTCGATATTGCCCCCGGACGAACGAAATCCTTATTCAGACCTTGCAACGGCCGAAACTCGGGATTCTTGGTCCGATCAACCGAAAATCACAGCATTGACCTGGTACTGCTGTCAAGAACAATTTCCGCCTCGACTGGCCAGAATCACGATCGATCGTCCAGACCTGTAAAATCTCGATATTGCCCCCGGATGAACGAAATCGCTATTCAGACCCTGCAACGGCCGAAACTCGTGATTTTTTCTCTGGTCAACCGAAAATCACAGAACCGACCAGGTACAGTTGTCAAAAATGATCTCCGCCCCGATCAGCCTGAAATCACGATCGTCCATCCAGATCGGTTAAATCATGATATTGCCCTCGGGGGGACGAAGTAGCTATTCAGACCCTGCGTCGGCCGAAACTCGTGATTTTCCGTCAGGTCAACCGAAAATCACAGTATTGACCAGGTACAGTTGCCAAAAACGATCTCCGCCCCGATCCGCCTAAAGTAACGATCAACTGTCCGGATCGGCAAAAATCCCGATTTTGCCCCCGGATGAATGAAATCACTATTCAGACCCAGCACCGGCTGAAACTCGTGATTTTCCTTCAGGTCAACCGAAAATCACAGTATTGACCTGGAGCTACTGTAAAAAACAATTTCCACCTCGACCGGACAGAAATCACGGTCAATCGTCTGAATCGGTAAAATCTCGATATTGCCCCCGGACGAACGAAAACCTTATTCAGACCTTGCAACGGCCGAAACTCGGGATTCTTGGTCCGATCAACCGAAAATCACAGGATTGACCTGGTACTGCTGTCAAGAACAATTTCCGCCTCGACTGGCCAGAATCACGATCGATCGTCCAGACCTGTAAAATCTCGATATTGCCCCCGGATGAACGAAATCGCTATTCAGACCCTGCAGCGGCCGAAACTCGTGATTTTTTCTCTGGTCAACCGAAAATCACAGTACCGACCAGGTACAGTTGTCAAAAATGATCTCCGCCCCGATCAGCCTGAAATCACGATCGTCCATCCAGATCGGTTAAATCATGATATTGCCCTCGGGGGGACGAAGCAGCTATTCAGACCCTGCGTCGGCCGAAACTCGTGATTTTCCGTCAGGTCAACCGAAAATCACAGTATTGACCAGGTACAGTTGCCAAAAACGATCTCCGCCCCGATCTGCCTAAAGTAACGATCAACTGTCCAGATCGGCAAAAATCTCGATTTTGCCCCCGGATGAATGAAATCACTATTCAGACCCAGCACCGGCTGAAACTCGTGATTTTCCGTCTGGTCAACCGAAAATCACAGTATTGACCTGGAGCTACTGTAAAAAACAATTTCCACCTCGACCGGACAGAAATCACGGTCAATCGTCTGAATCGGTAAAATCTCGATATTGCCCCCGGACGAACGAAATCCTTATTCAGACCTTGCAACGGCCGAAACTCGGGATTCTTGGTCCGATCAACCGAAAATCACAGGATTGACCTGGTACTGCTGTCAAGAACAATTTCCGCCTCGACTGGCCAGAATCCCGATCGATCGTCCAGACCTGTAAAATCTCGATATTGCCCCCGGATGAACGAAATCGCTATTCAGACCCTGCAACGGCCGAAACTCGTGATTTTTTCTCTGGTCAACCGAAAATCACAGTACCGACCAGGTACAGTTGTCAAAAATGATCTCCGCCCCGATCAGCCTGAAATCACGATCGTCCATCCAGATCGGTTAAATCATGATATTGCCCTCGGGGGGACGAAGTAGCTATTCAGACCCTGCGTCGGCCGAAACTCGTGATTTTCCGTCAGGTCAACCGAAAATCACAGTATTGACCAGGTACAGTTGCCAAAAACGATCTCCGCCTCGATCTGCCTAAAGTAACGATCAACTGTCCAGATCGGCAAAAATCCCGATTTTGCCCCCGGATGAATGAAATCACTATTCAGACCCAGCACCGGCTGAAACTCGTGATTTTCCGTCTGGTCAACCGAAAATCACAGTATTGACCTGGAGCTACTGTAAAAAATAATTTCCACCTCGACCAGACAGAAATCACGGTCAATCGTCTGAATCGGTAAAATCTCGATATTGCCCCCGGACGAACGAAATCCTTATTCAGACCTTGCAACGGCCGAAACATGGGATTTTTGGTTCGGTCAACCGAAAATCACAGTATTGACCTGGTACTGCTGTCAAAAACAATTTCCGCCTCGACTGGGCAGAATCCCGATCGATTGCCTGAATCGGTAAAATCTCGATATTGCCCCCGGATGAACGAAATCGCTATTCAGACCCTGTAACGGCCGAAACTCGTGATTTTTTCTCTGGTCAACTGAAAATCACAGTACCGACCAGGTACAGTTGTCAAAAATGATCTCCGCCCCAATCAGCCTGAAATCACGATCGTCCATCCAGATCGGTTAAATCATGATATTGCCCTCGGGGGCACGAAGTAGCTATTCAGACCCTGCGTCGGCCGAAACTCGTGATTTTTCGTCAGGTCAACCGAAAATCACAGTATTGACCAGGTACAGTTGCCAAAAACGATCTCCGCCCCGATCCGCCTAAAGTAACGATCAACTGTCCGGATCGGCAAAAATCCCGATTTTGCCCCCGGATGAATGAAATCACTATTCAGACCCAGCACCGGCTGAAACTCGTGATTTTCCTTCAGGTCAACCGAAAATCACAGTATTGACCTGGAGCTACTGTAAAAAACAATTTCCACCTCGACCGGACAGAAATCACGGTCAATCGTCTGAATCGGTAAAATCTCGATATTGCCCCCGGACGAACGAAAACCTTATTCAGACCTTGCAACGGCCGAAACTCGGGATTCTTGGTCCGATCAACCGAAAATCACAGCATTGACCTGGTACTGCTGTCAAGAACAATTTCCGCCTCGACTGGCCAGAATCACGATCGATCGTCCAGACCTGTAAAATCTCGATATTGCCCCCGGATGAACGAAATCGCTATTCAGACCCTGCAGCGGCCGAAACTCGTGATTTTTTCTCTGGTCAACCGAAAATCATAGTACCGACCAGGTACAGTTGTCAAAAATGATCTCCGCCCCGATCAGCCTGAAATCACGATCGTCCATCCAGATCGGTTAAATCATGATATTGCCCTCGGGGGAACGAAGCAGCTATTCAGACCCTGCGTCGGCCGAAACTCGTGATTTTCCGTCAGGTCAACCAAAAATCACAGTATTGACCAGGTACAGTTGCCAAAAACGATCTCCGCCTCGATCTGCCTAAAGTAACGATCAACTGTCCAGATCGGCAAAAATCCCGATTTTGCCCCCGGATGAATGAAATCACTATTCAGACCCAGCACCGGCTGAAACTCGTGATTTTCCGTCTGGTCAACCGAAAATCACAGTATTGACCTGGAGCTACTGTAAAAAATAATTTCCACCTCGACCAGACAGAAATCACGGTCAATCGTCTGAATCGGTAAAATCTCGATATTGCCCCCGGACGAACGAAATCCTTATTCAGACCTTGCAACGGCCGAAACATGGGATTTTTGGTTCGGTCAACCGAAAATCACAGTATTGACCTGGTACTGCTGTCAAAAACAATTTCCGCCTCGACTGGGCAGAATCCCGATCGATTGCCTGAATCGGTAAAATCTCGATATTGCCCCCGGATGAACGAAATCGCTATTCAGACCCTGTAACGGCCGAAACTCGTGATTTTTTCTCTGGTCAACTGAAAATCACAGTACCGACCAGGTACAGTTGTCAAAAATGATCTCCGCCCCAATCAGCCTGAAATCACGATCGTCCATCCAGATCGGTTAAATCATGATATTGCCCTCGGGGGCACGAAGTAGCTATTCAGACCCTGCGTCGGCCGAAACTCGTGATTTTTCGTCAGGTCAACCGAAAATCACAGTATTGACCAGGTACAGTTGCCAAAAACGATCTCCGCCCCGATCCGCCTAAAGTAACGATCAACTGTCCAGATCGGTAAAAATCTCGATTTTGCCCCCGGATGAATGAAATCACTATTCAGACCCAGCACCGGCTGAAACTCGTGATTTTCCGTCAGGTCAACCGAAAATCACAGTATTGACCAGGTACAGTTGCCAAAAACGATCTCCGCCCCGATCTGCCTAAAGTAACGATCAACTGTCCAGATCGGCAAAAATCTCGATTTTGCCCCCGGATGAATGAAATCACTATTCAGACCCAGCACCGGCTGAAACTCGTGATTTTCCGTCTGGTCAACCGAAAATCACAGTATTGACCTGGAGCTACTGTAAAAAACAATTTCCACCTCGACCAGACAGAAATCACGGTCAATCGTCTGAATCGGTAAAATCTCGATATTGCCCCCGGACGAACGAAATCCTTATTCAGACCTTGCAACGGCCGAAACTCGGGATTCTTGGTCCGATCAACCGAAAATCACAGCATTGACCTGGTACTGCTGTCAAGAACAATTTCCGCCTCGACTGGCCAGAATCACGATCGATCGTCCAGACCTGTAAAATCTCGATATTGCCCCCGGATGAACGAAATCGCTATTCAGACCCTGCAACGGCCGAAACTCGTGATTTTTTCTCTGGTCAACCGAAAATCACAGTACCGACCAGGTACAGTTGTCAAAAATGATCTCCGCCCCGATCAGCCTGAAATCACGATCGTCCATCCAGATCGGTTAAATCATGATATTGCCCTCGGGGGGACGAAGCAGCTATTCAGACCCTGCGTCGGCCGAAACTCGTGATTTTCCGTCAGGTCAACCGAAAATCACAGTATTGACCAGGTACAGTTGCCAAAAACGATCTCCGCCCCGATCTGCCTAAAGTAACGATCAACTGTCCAGATCGGCAAAAATCTCGATTTTGCCCCCGGATGAATGAAATCACTATTCAGACCCAGCACCGGCTGAAACTCGTGATTTTCCGTCTGGTCAACCGAAAATCACAGTATTGACCTGGAGCTACTGTAAAAAACAATTTCCACCTCGACCGGACAGAAATCACGGTCAATCGTCTGAATCGGTAAAATCTCGATATTGCCCCCGGACGAACGAAATCCTTATTCAGACCTTGCAATGGCCGAAACTCGGGATTCTTGGTCCGATCAACCGAAAATCACAGGATTGGCCTGGTACTGCTGTCAAGAACAATTTCCGCCTCGACTGGCCAGAATCACGATCGATCGTCCAGACCTGTAAAATCTCGATATTGCCCCCGGATGAACGAAATCGCTATTCAGACCCTGCAACGGCCGAAACTCGTGATTTTTTCTCTGGTCAACCGAAAATCACAGTACCGACCAGGTACAGTTGTCAAAAATGATCTCCGCCCCGATCAGCCTGAAATCACGATCGTCCATCCAGATCGGTTAAATCATGATATTGCCCTCGGGGGGACGAAGCAGCTATTCAGACCCTGCGTCGGCCGAAACTCGTGATTTTTCGTCAGGTCAACCGAAAATCACAGTATTGACCAGGTACAGTTGCCAAAAACGATCTCCGCCCCGATCCGCCTAAAGTAACGATCAACTGTCCGGATCGGCAAAAATCCCGATTTTGCCCCCGGATGAATGAAATCACTATTCAGACCCAGCACCGGCTGAAACTCGTGATTTTCCTTCAGGTCAACCGAAAATCACAGTATTGACCTGGAGCTACTGTAAAAAACAATTTCCACCTCGACCGGACAGAAATCACGGTCAATCGTCTGAATCGGTAAAATCTCGATATTGCCCCCGGACGAACGAAATCCTTATTCAGACCTTGCAACGGCCGAAACTCGGGATTCTTGGTCCGATCAACCGAAAATCACAGGATTGACCTGGTACTGCTGTCAAGAACAATTTCCGCCTCGACTGGCCAGAATCACGATCGATCGTCCAGACCTGTAAAATCTCGATATTGCCCCCGGATGAACGAAATCGCTATTCAGACCCTGCAACGGCCGAAACTCGTGATTTTTTCTCTGGTCAACCGAAAATCACAATACCGACCAGGTACAGTTGTCAAAAATGATCTCCGCCCCGATCAGCCTGAAATCACGATCGTCCATCCAGATCGGTTAAATCATGATATTGCCCTCGGGGGGACGAAGCAGCTATTCAGACCCTGCGTCGGCCGAAACTCGTGATTTTCCGTCAGGTCAACCGAAAATCACAGTATTGACCAGGTACAGTTGCCAAAAACGATCTCCGCCCCGATCCGCCTAAAGTAACGATCAACTGTCCGGATCGGCAAAAATCCCGATTTTGCCCCCGGATGAATGAAATCACTATTCAGACCCAGCACCGGCTGAAACTCGTGATTTTCCTTCAGGTCAACCGAAAATCACAGTATTGACCTGGAGCTACTGTAAAAAACAATTTCCACCTCGACCAGACAGAAATCACGGTCAATCGTCTGAATCGGTAAAATCTCGATATTGCCCCCGGACGAACGAAATCCTTATTCAGACCTTGCAACGGCCGAAACTCGGGATTCTTGGTCCGATCAACCGAAAATCACAGGATTGACCTGGTACTGCTGTCAAGAACAATTTCCGCCTCGACTGGCCAGAATCACGATCGATCGTCCAGACCTGTAAAATCTCGATATTGCCCCCGGATGAACGAAATCGCTATTCAGACCCTGCAACGGCCGAAACTCGTGATTTTTTCTCTGGTCAACCGAAAATCACAGTACCGACCAGGTACAGTTGTCAAAAATGATCTCCGCCCCGATCAGCCTGAAATCACGATCGTCCATCCAGATCGGTTAAATCATGATATTGCCCTCGGGGGGACGAAGCAGCTATTCAGACCCTGCGTCGGCCGAAACTCGTGATTTTCCGTCAGGTCAACCGAAAATCACAGTATTGACCAGGTACAGTTGCCAAAAACGATCTCCGCCCCGATCTGCCTAAAGTAACGATCAACTGTCCAGATCGGCAAAAATCTCGATTTTGCCCCCGGATGAATGAAATCACTATTCAGACCCAGCACCGGCTGAAACTCGTGATTTTCCGTCTGGTCAACCGAAAATCACAGTATTGACCTGGAGCTACTGTAAAAAACAATTTCCACCTCGACCGGACAGAAATCACGGTCAATCGTCTGAATCGGTAAAATCTCGATATTGCCCCCGGACGAACGAAATCCTTATTCAGACCTTGCAATGGCCGAAACTCGGGATTCTTGGTCCGATCAACCGAAAATCACAGGATTGGCCTGGTACTGCTGTCAAGAACAATTTCCGCCTCGACTGGCCAGAATCACGATCGATCGTCCAGACCTGTAAAATCTCGATATTGCCCCCGGATGAACGAAATCGCTATTCAGACCCTGCAACGGCCGAAACTCGTGATTTTTTCTCTGGTCAACCGAAAATCACAGTACCGACCAGGTACAGTTGTCAAAAATGATCTCCGCCCCGATCAGCCTGAAATCACGATCGTCCATCCAGATCGGTTAAATCATGATATTGCCCTCGGGGGGACGAAGCAGCTATTCAGACCCTGCGTCGGCCGAAACTCGTGATTTTCCGTCAGGTCAACCGAAAATCACAGTATTGACCAGGTACAGTTGCCAAAAACGATCTCCGCCCCGATCTGCCTAAAGTAACGATCAACTGTCCAGATCGGTAAAAATCTCGATTTTGCCCCCGGATGAATGAAATCACTATTCAGACCCAGCACCGGCTGAAACTCGTGATTTTCCGTCTGGTCAACCGAAAATCACAGTATTGACCTGGAGCTACTGTAAAAAACAATTTCCACCTCGACCGGACAGAAATCACGGTCAATCGTCTGAATCGGTAAAATCTCGATATTGCCCCCGGACGAACGAAATCCTTATTCAGACCTTGCAACGGCCGAAACTCGGGATTCTTGGTCCGATCAACCGAAAATCACAGGATTGACCTGGTACTGCTGTCAAGAACAATTTCCGCCTCGACTGGCCAGAATCACGATCGATCGTCCAGACCTGTAAAATCTCGATATTGCCCCCGGATGAACGAAATCGCTATTCAGACCCTGCAACGGCCGAAACTCGTGATTTTTTCTCTGGTCAACCGAAAATCACAATACCGACCAGGTACAGTTGTCAAAAATGATCTCCGCCCCGATCAGCCTGAAATCACGATCGTCCATCCAGATCGGTTAAATCATGATATTGCCCTCGGGGGGACGAAGCAGCTATTCAGACCCTGCGTCGGCCGAAACTCGTGATTTTCCGTCAGGTCAACCGAAAATCACAGTATTGACCAGGTACAGTTGCCAAAAACGATCTCCGCCCCGATCCGCCTAAAGTAACGATCAACTGTCCGGATCGGCAAAAATCCCGATTTTGCCCCCGGATGAATGAAATCACTATTCAGACCCAGCACCGGCTGAAACTCGTGATTTTCCTTCAGGTCAACCGAAAATCACAGTATTGACCTGGAGCTACTGTAAAAAACAATTTCCACCTCGACCAGACAGAAATCACGGTCAATCGTCTGAATCGGTAAAATCTCGATATTGCCCCCGGACGAACGAAATCCTTATTCAGACCTTGCAACGGCCGAAACTCGGGATTCTTGGTCCGATCAACCGAAAATCACAGGATTGACCTGGTACTGCTGTCAAGAACAATTTCCGCCTCGACTGGCCAGAATCACGATCGATCGTCCAGACCTGTAAAATCTCGATATTGCCCCCGGATGAACGAAATCGCTATTCAGACCCTGCAACGGCCGAAACTCGTGATTTTTTCTCTGGTCAACCGAAAATCACAGTACCGACCAGGTACAGTTGTCAAAAATGATCTCCGCCCCGATCAGCCTGAAATCACGATCGTCCATCCAGATCGGTTAAATCATGATATTGCCCTCGGGGGGACGAAGCAGCTATTCAGACCCTGCGTCGGCCGAAACTCGTGATTTTCCGTCAGGTCAACCGAAAATCACAGTATTGACCAGGTACAGTTGCCAAAAACGATCTCCGCCCCGATCTGCCTAAAGTAACGATCAACTGTCCAGATCGGCAAAAATCTCGATTTTGCCCCCGGATGAATGAAATCACTATTCAGACCCAGCACCGGCTGAAACTCGTGATTTTCCGTCTGGTCAACCGAAAATCACAGTATTGACCTGGAGCTACTGTAAAAAACAATTTCCACCTCGACCGGACAGAAATCACGGTCAATCGTCTGAATCGGTAAAATCTCGATATTGCCCCCGGACGAACGAAATCCTTATTCAGACCTTGCAATGGCCGAAACTCGGGATTCTTGGTCCGATCAACCGAAAATCACAGGATTGGCCTGGTACTGCTGTCAAGAACAATTTCCGCCTCGACTGGCCAGAATCACGATCGATCGTCTAGACCTGTAAAATCTCGATATTGCCCCCGGATGAACGAAATCGCTATTCAGACCCTGCAACGGCCGAAACTCGTGATTTTTTCTCTGGTCAACCGAAAATCACAGTACCGACCAGGTACAGTTGTCAAAAATGATCTCCGCCCCGATCAGCCTGAAATCACGATCGTCCATCCAGATCGGTTAAATCATGATATTGCCCTCGGGGGGACGAAGCAGCTATTCAGACCCTGCGTCGGCCGAAACTCGTGATTTTCCGTCAGGTCAACCGAAAATCACAGTATTGACCAGGTACAGTTGCCAAAAACGATCTCCGCCCCGATCTGCCTAAAGTAACGATCAACTGTCCAGATCGGTAAAAATCTCGATTTTGCCCCCGGATGAATGAAATCACTATTCAGACCCAGCACCGGCTGAAACTCGTGATTTTCCGTCTGGTCAACCGAAAATCACAGTATTGACCTGGAGCTACTGTAAAAAACAATTTCCACCTCGACCGGACAGAAATCACGGTCAATCGTCTGAATCGGTAAAATCTCGATATTGCCCCCGGACGAACGAAATCCTTATTCAGACCTTGCAACGGCCGAAACTCGGGATTCTTGGTCCGATCAACCGAAAATCACAGGATTGACCTGGTACTGCTGTCAAGAACAATTTCCGCCTCGACTGGCCAGAATCACGATCGATCGTCCAGACCTGTAAAATCTCGATATTGCCCCCGGATGAACGAAATCGCTATTCAGACCCTGCAACGGCCGAAACTCGTGATTTTTTCTCTGGTCAACCGAAAATCACAGTACCGACCAGGTACAGTTGTCAAAAATGATCTCCGCCCCGATCAGCCTGAAATCACGATCGTCCATCCAGATCGGTTAAATCATGATATTGCCCTCGGGGGGACGAAGCAGCTATTCAGACCCTGCGTCGGCCGAAACTCGTGATTTTCCGTCAGGTCAACCGAAAATCACAGTATTGACCAGGTACAGTTGCCAAAAACGATCTCCGCCCCGATCTGCCTAAAGTAACGATCAACTGTCCAGATCGGTAAAAATCTCGATTTTGCCCCCGGATGAATGAAATCACTATTCAGACCCAGCACCGGCTGAAACTCGTGATTTTCCGTCTGGTAAACCGAAAATCACAGTATTGACCTGGAGCTACTGTAAAAAACAATTTCCACCTCGACCGGACAGAAATCACGGTCAATCGTCTGAATCGGTAAAATCTCGATATTGCCCCCGGACGAACGAAATCCTTATTCAGACCTTGCAACGGCCGAAACTCGGGATTCTTGGTCCGATCAACCGAAAATCACAGGATTGACCTGGTACTGCTGTCAAGAACAATTTCCGCCTCGACTGGCCAGAATCACGATCGATCGTCCAGACCTGTAAAATCTCGATATTGCCCCCGGATGAACGAAATCGCTATTCAGACCCTGCAACGGCCGAAACTCGTGATTTTTTCTCTGGTCAACCGAAAATCACAATACCGACCAGGTACAGTTGTCAAAAATGATCTCCGCCCCGATCAGCCTGAAATCACGATCGTCCATCCAGATCGGTTAAATCATGATATTGCCCTCGGGGGGACGAAGCAGCTATTCAGACCCTGCGTCGGCCGAAACTCGTGATTTTCCGTCAGGTCAACCGAAAATCACAGTATTGACCAGGTACAGTTGCCAAAAACGATCTCCGCCCCGATCCGCCTAAAGTAACGATCAACTGTCCGGATCGGCAAAAATCCCGATTTTGCCCCCGGATGAATGAAATCACTATTCAGACCCAGCACCGGCTGAAACTCGTGATTTTCCTTCAGGTCAACCGAAAATCACAGTATTGACCTGGAGCTACTGTAAAAAACAATTTCCACCTCGACCAGACAGAAATCACGGTCAATCGTCTGAATCGGTAAAATCTCGATATTGCCCCCGGACGAACGAAATCCTTATTCAGACCTTGCAACGGCCGAAACTCGGGATTCTTGGTCCGATCAACCGAAAATCACAGGATTGACCTGGTACTGCTGTCAAGAACAATTTCCGCCTCGACTGGCCAGAATCACGATCGATCGTCCAGACCTGTAAAATCTCGATATTGCCCCCGGATGAACGAAATCGCTATTCAGACCCTGCAACGGCCGAAACTCGTGATTTTTTCTCTGGTCAACCGAAAATCACAGTACCGACCAGGTACAGTTGTCAAAAATGATCTCCGCCCCGATCAGCCTGAAATCACGATCGTCCATCCAGATCGGTTAAATCATGATATTGCCCTCGGGGGGACGAAGCAGCTATTCAGACCCTGCGTCGGCCGAAACTCGTGATTTTCCGTCAGGTCAACCGAAAATCACAGTATTGACCAGGTACAGTTGCCAAAAACGATCTCCGCCCCGATCTGCCTAAAGTAACGATCAACTGTCCAGATCGGCAAAAATCTCGATTTTGCCCCCGGATGAATGAAATCATTATTCAGACCCAGCACCGGCTGAAACTCGTGATTTTCCGTCTGGTCAACCGAAAATCACAGTATTGACCTGGAGCTACTGTAAAAAACAATTTCCACCTCGACCGGACAGAAATCACGGTCAATCGTCTGAATCGGTAAAATCTCGATATTGCCCCCGGACGAACGAAATCCTTATTCAGACCTTGCAATGGCCGAAACTCGGGATTCTTGGTCCGATCAACCGAAAATCACAGGATTGGCCTGGTACTGCTGTCAAGAACAATTTCCGCCTCGACTGGCCA
This sequence comes from Delonix regia, assembly GCA_037074485.1. Classification (NCBI taxonomy): domain Eukaryota; kingdom Viridiplantae; phylum Streptophyta; class Magnoliopsida; order Fabales; family Fabaceae; genus Delonix; species Delonix regia. Next base: position 45,455,175 of record CM073450.1, on the reverse strand, counting down.
GAATCACGATCGATCGTCCAGACCTGTAAAATCTCGATATTGCCCCCGGATGAACGAAATCGCTATTCAGACCCTGCAACGGCCGAAACTCGTGATTTTTTCTCTGGTCAACCGAAAATCACAGTACCGACCAGGTACAGTTGTCAAAAATGATCTCCGCCCCGATCAGCCTGAAATCACGATCGTCCATCCAGATCGGTTAAATCATGATATTGCCCTCGGGGGGACGAAGTAGCTATTCAGACCCTGCGTCGGCCGAAACTCGTGATTTTCCGTCAGGTCAACCGAAACTCACAGTATTGACCAGGTACAGTTGCCAAAAACGATCTCCGCCCCGATCTGCCTAAAGTAACGATCAACTGTCCAGATCGGCAAAAATCTCGATTTTGCCCCCGGATGAATGAAATCACTATTTAGACCCAGCACCGGCTGAAACTCGTGATTTTCCGTCTGGCCAACCGAAAATCACAGTATTGACCTGGAGCAACTGTAAAAAACAATTTCCACCTCGACCGGACAGAAATCACGGTCAATCGTCTGAATCGGTAAAATCTCGATATTGCCCCCGGACGAACGAAATCCTTATTCAGACCTTGCAACGGCCGAAACATGGGATTTTTGGTCCGATCAACCGAAAATCACAGGATTGACCTGGTACTGCTGTCAAAAACAATTTCCGCCTCGACTGGGCAGAATCCCGATCGATCGCCTGAATCGGTAAAAGCTCGATATTGCCCCCGGATGAACGAAATCGCTATTCAGACCCTGTAACGGCCGAAACTCGTGATTTTTTCTCTGGTCAACTGAAAATCACAGTACCGACCAGGTACAGTTGTCAAAAATGATCTCCGCCCCAATCAGCCTGAAATCACGATCGTCCATCCAGATCGGTTAAATCATGATATTGCCCTCGGGGGGACGAAGTAGCTATTCAGACCCTGCGTCGGCCGAAACTCGTGATTTTCCGTCAGGTCAACCGAAAATCACAGTATTGACCAGGTACAGTTGCCAAAAACGATCTCCGCCCCGATCCGCCTAAAGTATCGATCAACTGTCCGGATCAGCAAAAATCCCGATTTTGCCCCCGGATGAATGAAATCACTATTCAGACCCAGCACCGGCTGAAACTCGTGATTTTCCTTCAGGTCAACCGAAAATCACAGTATTGACCTGGAGCTACTGTAAAAAACAATTTCCACCTCGACCGGACAGAAATCACGGTCAATCGTCTGAATCGGTAAAATCTGGTTATTGCCCCCGGACGAACGAAATCCTTATTCAGACCTTGCAACGGCCGAAACTCGGGATTCTTGGTCCGATCAACCAAAAATCACAGGATTGACCTGGTACTGCTGTCAAAAACAATTTCCGCCTCGACTGGCCAGAATCACGATCGATCGTCCAGACCTGTAAAATCTCGATATTGCCCCCGGATGAACGAAATCGCTTTTCAGACCCTGCAACGGCCGAAACTCGTGATTTTTTCTCTGGTCAACCGAAAATCACAGTACCGACCAGGTACAGTTGTCAAAAATGATCTCCGCCCCGATCAGCCTGAAATCACGATCGTCCATCCAGATCGGTTAAATCATGATATTGCCCTCGGGGGGACGAAGTAGCTATTCAGACCCTGCGTCGGCCGAAACTCGTGATTTTCCGTCAGGTCAACCGAAACTCACAGTATTGACCAGGTACAGTTGCCAAAAACGATCTCCGCCCCGATCTGCCTAAAGTAACGATCAACTGTCCAGATCGGCAAAAATCCCGATTTTGCCCCCGGATGAATGAAATCACTATTCAGACCCAGCACCGGCTGAAACTCGTGATTTTCCGTCTGGTCAACCGAAAATCACAGTATTGACCTGGAGCTACTGTAAAAAACAATTTCCACCTCGACCGGACAGAAATCACGGTCAATCGTCTGAATCGGTAAAATCTCGATATTGCCCCCGGACGAACGAAATCCTTATTCAGACCTTGCAACGGCCGAAACTCGGGATTCTTGGTCCGATCAACCGAAAATCACAGGATTGACCTGGTACTGCTGTCAAGAACAATTTCCGCCTCGACTGGCCAGAATCACGATCGATCGTCCAGACCTGTAAAATCTCGATATTGCCCCCGGATGAACGAAATCGCTATTCAGACCCTGCAACGGCCGAAACTCGTGATTTTTTCTCTGGTCAACCGAAAATCACAATACCGACCAGGTACAGTTGTCAAAAATGATCTCCGCCCCGATCAGCCTGAAATCACGATCGTCCATCCAGATCGGTTAAATCATGATATTGCCCTCGGGGGGACGAAGCAGCTATTCAGACCCTGCGTCGGCCGAAACTCGTGATTTTCCGTCAGGTCAACCGAAAATCACAGTATTGACCAGGTACAGTTGCCAAAAACGATCTCCGCCCCGATCCGCCTAAAGTAACGATCAACTGTCCGGATCGGCAAAAATCCCGATTTTGCCCCCGGATGAATGAAATCACTATTCAGACCCAGCACCGGCTGAAACTCGTGATTTTCCTTCAGGTCAACCGAAAATCACAGTATTGACCTGGAGCTACTGTAAAAAACAATTTCCACCTCGACCAGACAGAAATCACGGTCAATCGTCTGAATCGGTAAAATCTCGATATTGCCCCCGGACGAACGAAATCCTTATTCAGACCTTGCAACGGCCGAAACTCGGGATTCTTGGTCCGATCAAACGAAAATCACAGGATTGACCTGGTACTGCTGTCAAGAACAATTTCCGCCTCGACTGGCCAGAATCACGATCGATCGTCCAGACCTGTAAAATCTCGATATTGCCCCCGGATGAACGAAATCGCTATTCAGACCCTGCAACGGCCGAAACTCGTGATTTTTTCTCTGGTCAACCGAAAATCACAGTACCGACCAGGTACAGTTGTCAAAAATGATCTCCGCCCCGATCAGCCTGAAATCACGATCGTCCATCCAGATCGGTTAAATCATGATATTGCCCTCGGGGGGACGAAGCAGCTATTCAGACCCTGCGTCGGCCGAAACTCGTGATTTTCCGTCAGGTCAACCGAAAATCACAGTATTGACCAGGTACAGTTGCCAAAAACGATCTCCGCCCCGATCTGCCTAAAGTAACGATCAACTGTCCAGATCGTCAAAAATCTCGATTTTGCCCCCGGATGAATGAAATCACTATTCAGACCCAGCACCGGCTGAAACTCGTGATTTTCCGTCTGGTCAACCGAAAATCACAGTATTGACCTGGAGCTACTGTAAAAAACAATTTCCACCTCGACCGGACAGAAATCACGGTCAATCGTCTGAATCGGTAAAATCTCGATATTGCCCCCGGACGAACGAAATCCTTATTCAGACCTTGCAATGGCCGAAACTCGGGATTCTTGGTCCGATCAACCGAAAATCACAGGATTGGCCTGGTACTGCTGTCAAGAACAATTTCTGCCTCGACTGGCCAGAATCACGATCGATCGTCCAGACCTGTAAAATCTCGATATTGCCCCCGGATGAACGAAATCGCTATTCAGACCCTGCAACGGCCGAAACTCGTGATTTTTTCTCTGGTCAACCGAAAATCACAGTACCGACCAGGTACAGTTGTCAAAAATGATCTCCGCCCCGATCAGCCTGAAATCACGATCGTCCATCCAGATCGGTTAAATCATGATATTGCCCTCGGGGGGACGAAGTAGCTATTCAGACCCTGCGTCGGCCGAAACTCGTGATTTTCCGTCAGGTCAACCGAAACTCACAGTATTGACCAGGTACAGTTGCCAAAAACGATCTCCGCCCCGATCTGCCTAAAGTAATGATCAACTGTCCAGATCGGCCAAAAATCTCGATTTTGCCCCCGGATGAATGAAATCACTATTTAGACCCAGCACCGGCTGAAACTCGTGATTTTCCGTCTGGCCAACCGAAAATCACAGTATTGACCTGGAGCTACTGTAAAAACCAATTTCCACCTCGACCGGACAGAAATCACGGTCAATCGTCTGAATCGGTAAAATTTCGATATTGCCCCCGGACGAACGAAATCCTTATTCAGACCTTGCAACGGCCGAAACATGGGATTTTTGGTCCGATCAACCGAAAATCACAGGATTGACCTGGTACTGCTGTCAAAAACAATTTCCGCCTCGACTGGGCAGAATCCCGATCGATCGCCTGAATCGGTAAAAGCTCGATATTGCCCCCGGATGAACGAAATCGCTATTCAGACCCTGTAACGGCCGAAACTCGTGATTTTTTCTCTGGTCAACTGAAAATCACAGTACCGACCAGGTACAGTTGTCAAAAATGATCTCCGCCCCAATCAGCCTGAAATCACGATCGTCCATCCAGATCGGTTAAATCATGATATTGCCCTCGGGGGGACGAAGTAGCTATTCAGACCCTGCGTCGGCCGAAACTCGTGATTTTCCGTCAGGTCAACCGAAAATCACAGTATTGACCAGGTACAGTTGCCAAAAACGATCTCCGCCCCGATCCGCCTAAAGTATCGATCAACTGTCCGGATCAGCAAAAATCCCGATTTTGCCCCCGGATGAATGAAATCACTATTCAGACCCAGCACCGGCTGAAACTCGTGATTTTCCTTCAGGTCAACCGAAAATCACAGTATTGACCTGGAGCTACTGTAAAAAACAATTTCCACCTCGACCGGACAGAAATCACGGTCAATCGTCTGAATCGGTAAAATCTGGTTATTGCCCCCGGACGAACGAAATCCTTATTCAGACCTTGCAACGGCCGAAACTCGGGATTCTTGGTCCGATCAACCAAAAATCACAGGATTGACCTGGTACTGCTGTCAAAAACAATTTCCGCCTCGACTGGCCAGAATCACGATCGATCGTCCAGACCTGTAAAATCTCGATATTGCCCCCGGATGAACGAAATCGCTTTTCAGACCCTGCAACGGCCGAAACTCGTGATTTTTTCTCTGGTCAACTGAAAATCACAGTACCGACCAGGTACAGTTGTCAAAAATGATCTCCGCCCCAATCAGCCTGAAATCACGATCGTCCATCCAGATCGGTTAAATCATGATATTGCCCTCGGGGGGACGAAGTAGCTATTCAGACCCTGCGTCGGCCGAAACTCGTGATTTTCCGTCAGGTCAACCGAAAATCACAGTATTGACCAGGTACAGTTGCCAAAAACGATCTCCGCCCCGATCCGCCTAAAGTATCGATCAACTGTCCGGATCAGCAAAAATCCCGATTTTGCCCCCGGATGAATGAAATCACTATTCAGACCCAGCACCGGCTGAAACTCGTGATTTTCCTTCAGGTCAACCGAAAATCACAGTATTGACCTGGAGCTACTGTAAAAAACAATTTCCACCTCGACCGGACAGAAATCACGGTCAATCGTCTGAATCGGTAAAATCTGGTTATTGCCCCCGGACGAACGAAATCCTTATTCAGACCTTGCAACGGCCGAAACTCGGGATTCTTGGTCCGATCAACCAAAAATCACAGGATTGACCTGGTACTGCTGTCAAAAACAATTTCCGCCTCGACTGGCCAGAATCACGATCGATCGTCCAGACCTGTAAAATCTCGATATTGCCCCCGGATGAACGAAATCGCTATTCAGACCCTGCAACGGCCGAAACTCGTGATTTTTTCTCTGGTCAACCGAAAATCACAGTACCGACCAGGTACAGTTGTCAAAAATGATCTCCGCCCCGATCAGCCTGAAATCACGATCGTCCATCCAGATCGGTTAAATCATGATATTGCCCTCGGGGGGACGAAGTAGCTATTCAGACCCTGCGTCGGCCGAAACTCGTGATTTTCCGTCAGGTCAACCGAAACTCACAGTATTGACCAGGTACAGTTGCCAAAAACGATCTCCGCCCCGATCTGCCTAAAGTAACGATCAACTGTCCAGATCGGCAAAAATCCCGATTTTGCCCCCGGATGAATGAAATCACTATTCAGACCCAGCACCGGCTGAAACTCGTGATTTTCCGTCTGGTCAACCGAAAATCACAGTATTGACCTGGAGCTACTGTAAAAAACAATTTCCACCTCGACCGGACAGAAATCACGGTCAATCGTCTGAATCGGTAAAATCTCGATATTGCCCCCGGACGAACGAAATCCTTATTCAGACCTTGCAACGGCCGAAACATGGGATTTTTGGTCCGATCAACCGAAAATCACAGGATTGACCTGGTACTGCTGTCAAAAACAATTTCCGCCTCGACTGGGCAGAATCCCGATCGATCGCCTGAATCGGTAAAAGCTCGATATTGCCCCCGGATGAACGAAATCGCTATTCAGACCCTGTAACGGCCGAAACTCGTGATTTTTTCTCTGGTCAACTGAAAATCACAGTACCGACCAGGTACAGTTGTCAAAAATGATCTCCGCCCCAATCAGCCTGAAATCACGATCGTCCATCCAGATCGGTTAAATCATGATATTGCCCTCGGGGGGACGAAGTAGCTATTCAGACCCTGCGTCGGCCGAAACTCGTGATTTTCCGTCAGGTCAACCGAAAATCACAGTATTGACCAGGTACAGTTGCCAAAAACGATCTCCGCCCCGATCCGCCTAAAGTATCGATCAACTGTCCGGATCAGCAAAAATCCCGATTTTGCCCCCGGATGAATGAAATCACTATTCAGACCCAGCACCGGCTGAAACTCGTGATTTTCCTTCAGGTCAACCGAAAATCACAGTATTGACCTGGAGCTACTGTAAAAAACAATTTCCACCTCGACCGGACAGAAATCACGGTCAATCGTCTGAATCGGTAAAATCTGGTTATTGCCCCCGGACGAACGAAATCCTTATTCAGACCTTGCAACGGCCGAAACTCGGGATTCTTGGTCCGATCAACCAAAAATCACAGGATTGACCTGGTACTGCTGTCAAAAACAATTTCCGCCTCGACTGGCCAGAATCACGATCGATCGTCCAGACCTGTAAAATCTCGATATTGCCCCCGGATGAACGAAATCGCTATTCAGACCCTGCAACGGCCGAAACTCGTGATTTTTTCTCTGGTCAACCGAAAATCACAGTACCGACCAGGTACAGTTGTCAAAAATGATCTCCGCCCCGATCAGCCTGAAATCACGATCGTCCATCCAGATCGGTTAAATCATGATATTGCCCTCGGGGGGACGAAGTAGCTATTCAGACCCTGCGTCGGCCGAAACTCGTGATTTTCCGTCAGGTCAACCGAAACTCACAGTATTGACCAGGTACAGTTGCCAAAAACGATCTCCGCCCCGATCTGCCTAAAGTAACGATCAACTGTCCAGATCGGCAAAAATCCCGATTTTGCCCCCGGATGAATGAAATCACTATTCAGACCCAGCACCGGCTGAAACTCGTGATTTTCCGTCTGGTCAACCGAAAATCACAGTATTGACCTGGAGCTACTGTAAAAAACAATTTCCACCTCGACCGGACAGAAATCACGGTCAATCGTCTGAATCGGTAAAATCTCGATATTGCCCCCGGACGAACGAAATCCTTATTCAGACCTTGCAACGGCCGAAACATGGGATTTTTGGTCCGATCAACCGAAAATCACAGGATTGACCTGGTACTGCTGTCAAAAACAATTTCCGCCTCGACTGGGCAGAATCCCGATCGATCGCCTGAATCGGTAAAAGCTCGATATTGCCCCCGGATGAACGAAATCGCTATTCAGACCCTGTAACGGCCGAAACTCGTGATTTTTTCTCTGGTCAACTGAAAATCACAGTACCGACCAGGTACAGTTGTCAAAAATGATCTCCGCCCCAATCAGCCTGAAATCACGATCGTCCATCCAGATCGGTTAAATCATGATATTGCCCTCGGGGGGACGAAGTAGCTATTCAGACCCTGCGTCGGCCGAAACTCGTGATTTTCCGTCAGGTCAACCGAAAATCACAGTATTGACCAGGTACAGTTGCCAAAAACGATCTCCGCCCCGATCCGCCTAAAGTATCGATCAACTGTCCGGATCAGCAAAAATCCCGATTTTGCCCCCGGATGAATGAAATCACTATTCAGACCCAGCACCGGCTGAAACTCGTGATTTTCCTTCAGGTCAACCGAAAATCACAGTATTGACCTGGAGCTACTGTAAAAAACAATTTCCACCTCGACCGGACAGAAATCACGGTCAATCGTCTGAATCGGTAAAATCTGGTTATTGCCCCCGGACGAACGAAATCCTTATTCAGACCTTGCAACGGCCGAAACTCGGGATTCTTGGTCCGATCAACCAAAAATCACAGGATTGACCTGGTACTGCTGTCAAAAACAATTTCCGCCTCGACTGGCCAGAATCACGATCGATCGTCCAGACCTGTAAAATCTCGATATTGCCCCCGGATGAACGAAATCGCTATTCAGACCCTGCAACGGCCGAAACTCGTGATTTTTTCTCTGGTCAACCGAAAATCACAGTACCGACCAGGTACAGTTGTCAAAAATGATCTCCGCCCCGATCAGCCTGAAATCACGATCGTCCATCCAGATCGGTTAAATCATGATATTGCCCTCGGGGGGACGAAGTAGCTATTCAGACCCTGCGTCGGCCGAAACTCGTGATTTTCCGTCAGGTCAACCGAAACTCACAGTATTGACCAGGTACAGTTGCCAAAAACGATCTCCGCCCCGATCTGCCTAAAGTAACGATCAACTGTCCAGATCGGCAAAAATCCCGATTTTGCCCCCGGATGAATGAAATCACTATTCAGACCCAGCACCGGCTGAAACTCGTGATTTTCCGTCTGGTCAACCGAAAATCACAGTATTGACCTGGAGCTACTGTAAAAAACAATTTCCACCTCGACCGGACAGAAATCACGGTCAATCGTCTGAATCGGTAAAATCTCGATATTGCCCCCGGACGAACGAAATCCTTATTCAGACCTTGCAACGGCCGAAACATGGGATTTTTGGTCCGATCAACCGAAAATCACAGGATTGACCTGGTACTGCTGTCAAAAACAATTTCCGCCTCGACTGGGCAGAATCCCGATCGATCACCTGAATCGGTAAAAGCTCGATATTGCCCCCGGATGAACGAAATCGCTATTCAGACCCTGTAACGGCCGAAACTCGTGATTTTTTCTCTGGTCAACTGAAAATCACAGTACCGACCAGGTACAGTTGTCAAAAATGATCTCCGCCCCAATCAGCCTGAAATCACGATCGTCCATCCAGATCGGTTAAATCATGATATTGCCCTCGGGGGGACGAAGTAGCTATTCAGACCCTGCGTCGGCCGAAACTCGTGATTTTCCGTCAGGTCAACCGAAAATCACAGTATTGACCAGGTACAGTTGCCAAAAACGATCTCCGCCCCGATCTGCCTAAAGTAACGATCAACTGTCCAGATCGGCAAAAATCCCGACTTTGCCCCCGGATGAATGAAATCACTATTCAGACCCAGCACCGGCTGAAACTCGTGATTTTCCGTCTGGTCAACCGAAAATCACAGTATTGACCTGGAGCTACTGTAAAAAACAATTTCCACCTCGACCGGACCGAAATCACGGTCAATCGTCTGAATCGGTAAAATCTCGATATTGCCCCCGGACGAACGAAATCCTTATTCAGACCATGCAACGGCCGAAACACGGGATTTTTGGTCCGGTCAACCGAAAATCACAGTATTGACCTGGTACTGCTGTCAAAAACAATTTCCGCCTCGACTGGGCAGAATCCCGATTGATCGCCTGAATCGGTAAAATCTCGATATTGCCCCTGGATGAACGAAATCGGTATTCAGATCCTGTAACGGCCGAAACTCGTGATTTTTTCTCTGGTCAACTGAAAATCACAGTACCAACCATGTACAGTTGCCAAAAAAGATCTCCGCCCCAATCAGCCTGAAATCACGATCGTCCATCCAGATCGGTTAAATCATGATATTGCCCTCGGGGGGACGAAGTAGCTATTCAGACCCTGCGTCGGCCGAAACTCGTGATTTTCCATCAGGTCAACCGAAAATCACAGTATTGACCAGGTACAGTTGCCAAAAACGATCTCCGCCCCGATCCGCCTAAAGTAATGATCAACTGTCCGGATCGGCAAAAATCCCGATTTTGCCCCCGGATGAATGAAATCACTATTCAGACCCAGCACCGGCTGAAACTCGTGATTTTCCTTCAGGTCAACCGAAAATCACAGTATTGACCTGGAGCTACTGTAAAAAACAATTTCCACCTCGACCGGACAGAAATCACGGTCAATCGTCTGAATCGGTAAAATCTCGATATTGCCCCCGGACGAACGAAATCCTTATTCAGACCTTGCAACTGCCGAAACTCGGGATTCTTGGTCCGATCAACCGAAAATCACAGCATTGACCTGGTACTGCTGTCAAAAACAATTTCCGCCTCGACTGGGCAGAATCCCGATCGATCGCCTGAATCAGTAAAATCTCGATATTGCCCCCGGATGAACGAAATCGCTATTCTGACCCTGCAACGGCCGAAACTCGTGATTTTTTCTCTGGTCAACCGAAAATCACAGTACCGACCAGGTACAGTTGTCAAAAATGATCTCCGCCCCGATCAGCCTTAAATCACGATCGTCCATCCAGATCGGTTAAATCATGATATTGCCCTCGGGGGGACGAAGTAGCTATTTAGACCCTGCGTCGGCCGAAACTCGTGATTCTCCGTCAGGTCAACCGAAAATCACAGTATTGACCAGGTACAGTTGCCAAAAACGATCTCCGCCCCGATCTGCCTAAAGTAACGATCAACTGTCCAGATCGGCAAAAATCCCGATTTTGCCCCCGGATGAATGAAATCACTATTCAGACCCAGCACCGGCTGAAACTCGTGATTTTCCGTCTGGTCAATCGAAAATCACAGTATTAACCTGGAGCTACTGTAAAAAACAATTTCCACCTCGACCGGACAGAAATCACGGTCAATCGTCTGAATCGGTAAAATCTCGATATTGCCCCCGGACGAACGAAATCCTTATTCAGACCTTGCAACGGCCGAAACATGGGTTTTTTGGTCCGGTCAACCGAAAATCACAGTATTGACCTGGTACTGCTGTCAAAAACAATTTCCGCCTCGACTGGGCAGAATCCCGATCGATCGCCTGAATCGGTAAAATCTCGATATTACCCCCGGATGAACGAAATCGCTATTCAGACCCTGTAACGGCTGAAACTCGTGATTTTTTCTCTGGTCAACTAAAAATCACAGTACCGACCAGGTACAGTTGTCAAAAATGATCTCCGCCCAAATCAGCCTGAAATCACGATCGTCCATCCAGATCGGTTAAATCATGATATTGCCCTCGGGGGGACGAAGTAGCTATTCAGACCCTGCGTCGGCCGAAACTCGTGATTTTCCGTCAGGTCAACCGAAAATCACAGTATTGACCAGGTACAGTTGCCAAAAACGATCTCCGCCCCGATCTGCCTAAAGTAACGATCAACTGTCCAGATCGGCAAAAATCCCGATTTTGCCCCCGGAAGAATGAAATCACTATTCAGACCCAGCACCGGCTGAAACCCGTGATTTTCTGTCTGGTCAACCAAAAATCACAGTATTGACCTGGAGCTACTGTAAAAAACAATTTCCACCTCGACCGGACAGAAATCACGGTCAATCGTCTGAATCGATAAAATCTCGAAATTGCCCCCGGACGAACGAAATCCTTATTCAGACCTTGCAACGGCCGAAACATGGGTTTTTTGGTCCGGTCAACCGACAATCACAGTATTGACCTGGTACTGCTATCAAAAACAATTTCCGCCTCAACTGGCCAGAATCACGATCGATCGTCCAGATCTGTAAAATCTCGATATTGCCCCCGGATGAACGAAATCGCTATTCTGACCCTGCAACGGCCGAAACTCGTGATTTTTTCTCTGGTCAACCGAAAATCACAGTACCGACCAGGTACAGTTGTCAAAAATGATCTCCGCCCCGATCAGCCTTAAATCACGATCGTCCATCCAGATCGGTTAAATCATGATATTGCCCTCGGGGGGACGAGGTAGCTATTTAGACCCTGCGTCGGCCGAAACTCGTGATTCTCTGTCAGGTCAACCGAAAATCACAGTATTGACCAGGTACAGTTGCCAAAAACGATCTCCGCCCCGATCTGCCTAAAGTAACGATCAACTGTCCAGATCGGCAAAAATCCCGATTTTGCCCCCGGATGAATGAAATCACTATTCAGACCCAGCACCGGCTGAAACTCGTGATTTTCCGTCTGGTCAATCGAAAATCACAGTATTAACCTGGAGCTACTGTAAAAAACAATTTCCACCTCGACCGGACAGAAATCACGGTCAATCGTCTGAATCGGTAAAATCTCGATATTGCCCCCGGACGAACGAAATCCTTATTCAGACCTTGCAACGGCCGAAACATGGGTTTTTTGGTCCGGTCAACCGAAAATCACAGTATTGACCTGGTACTGCTGTCAAAAACAATTTCCGCCTCGACTGGCCAGAATCACGATCGATCGTCCAGATCTGTAAAATCTCGATATTGCCCCCGGATGAACGAAATCGCTATTCAGACCCTGCAACGGCCGAAACTCGTGATTTTTTCTCTGGTCAACTGAAAATCACAGTACCGACCAGGTACAGTTGTCAAAAATGATCTCCGCCCCAATCAGCCTGAAATCACGATCGTCCATCCAGATCGGTTAAATCATGATATTGCCCTCGGGGGGACGAAGTAGCTATTCAGACCCTGCGTCGGCCGAAACTCGTGATTTTCCATCAGGTCAACCGAAAATCACAATATTGACCAGGTACAGTTGCCAAAAACGATCTCCGCCCCGATCCGCCTAAAGTAACGATCAACTGTCCGGATCGGCAAAAATCCCGATTTTGCCCCCGGATGAATGAAATCACTATTCAAACCCAGCACCGGCTGAAACTCGTGATTTTCCTTCAGGTCAACCGAAAATCACAGTATTGACCTGGAGCTACTGTAAAAAACAATTTCCACCCCGACCGGACAGAAATCACGGTCAATCGTCTGAATCGGTAAAATCTCGATATTGCCCCCGGACGAACGAAATCCTTATTCAGACCTTGCAACGGCCGAAACTCGGGATTCTTGGTCCGATCAACCGAAAATCACAGCATTGACCTGGTACTGCTGTCAAAAACAATTTCCGCCTCGACTGGCCAGAATCACGATCGATCGTCCAGATCTGTAAAATCTCGATATTGCCCCCGGATGAACGAAATCGCTATTCAGACCCTGCAACGGCCGAAACTCGTGATTTTTTCTCTGGTCAACCGAAAATCACAGTACCGACCAGGTACAGTTGTCAAAAATGATCTCCGCCCCGATCAGCCTGAAATCACGATCGTCCATCCAGATCGGTTAAATCATGATATTGCCCTTGGGGGGACGAAGTAGCTATTCAGACCCTGCGTCGGCCGAAACTCGGGATTTTCCGTCAGGTCAACCGAAAATCACAGTATTGACCAGGTACAGTTGCCAAAAACGATCTCCGCCCCGATCTGCCTAAAGTAACGATCAACTGTCCAGATCGGCAGAAATCCCGATTTTGCCCCCGGATGAATGAAATCACTATTCAGACCCAGCCCCGGCTGAAACTCGTGATTTTCCGTCTGGTCAATTGAAAATCACAGTATTGACCTGGAGCTACTGTAAAAAACAATTTCCACCTCGACCGGACAGAAATCACGGTCAGAATCCCGATCGATCGCCTGAATCGGTAAAATCTCGATATTGCCCCCGGACGAACGGAATCCTTATTCAGACCTTGCAACGGCCGAAACTCGGGATTTTTGGTCCGGTCAACCGAAAATCACAGTATTGACCTGGTACTGCTGTCAAAAACAATTTCCGCCTTGACTGGGCAGAATCCCGATCGATCGCCTGAATCGGTAAAATCTCGATATTGCCCCCGGATGAACGAAATCGCTATTCAGACCCTGTAACGGGCGAAACTCGTGATTTTTTCTCTGGTCAACTGAAAATCACAGTACCGACCAGGTACAGTTGTCAAAAATGATCTCCGCCCCAATCAGCCTGAAATCACGATCGTCCATCCAGATCGGTTAAATCATGATATTGCCCTCGGGGGGACGAAGTAGCTATTCAGACCCTGCGTCGGCCGAAACTCGTGATTTTCCATCAGGTCAACCGAAAATCACAGTATTGACCAGGTACAGTTGCCAAAAACGATCTCCGCCCCGATCTGCCTAAAGTAACGATCAACTGTCCAGATCGGCAAAAATCCCGATTTTGCCCCCGGATGAATGAAATCACTATTCAGACCCAGCACCGGCTGAAACTCGTGATTTTCCGTCTGGTCAATCGAAAATCACAGTATTAACCTGGAGCTACTGTAAAAAACAATTTCCACCTCGACCGGACAGAAATCACGGTCAATCGTCTGAATCGGTAAAATCTCGATATTGCCCCCGGACGAACGAAATCCTTATTCAGACCTTGCAACGGCCGAAACATGGGTTTTTTGGTCCGGCCAACCGAAAATCACAGTATTGACCTGGTACTGCTGTCAAAAACAATTTCCGCCTCGACTGGCCAGAATCACGATCGATCGTCCAGATCTGTAAAATCTCGATATTGCCCCCGGATGAACGAAATCGCTATTCAGACCCTGCAACGGCCGAAACTCGTGATTTTTTCTCTGGTCAACTGAAAATCACAGTACCGACCAGGTACAGTTGTCAAAAATGATCTCCGCCCCAATCAGCCTGAAATCACGATCGTCCATCCAGATCGGTTAAATCATGATATTGCCCTCGGGGGGACGAAGTAGCTATTCAGACCCTGCGTCGGCCGAAACTCGTGATTTTCCATCAGGTCAACCGAAAATCACAATATTGACCAGGTACAGTTGCCAAAAACGATCTCCGCCCCGATCCGCCTAAAGTAACGATCAACTGTCCGGATCGGCAAAAATCCCGATTTTGCCCCCGGATGAATGAAATCACTATTCAAACCCAGCACCGGCTGAAACTCGTGATTTTCCTTCAGGTCAACCGAAAATCACAGTATTGACCTGGAGCTACTGTAAAAAACAATTTCCACCTCGACCGGACAGAAATCACGGTCTGAATCCCGATCGATCGCCTGAATCGGTAAAATCTCGATATTGCCCCCGGACGAACGAAATCCTTATTCAGACCTTGCAACGGCTGAAACTCGGGATTTTTGGTCCGGTCAACCGAAAATCACAGTATTGACCTGGTACTGCTGTCAAAAACAATTTCCGCCTTGACTGGGCAGAATCCCGATCGATCGCCTGAATCGGTAAAATCTCGATATTGCCCCCGGATGAACGAAATCGCTATTCAGACCCTGTAACGGGCGAAACTCGTGATTTTTTCTCTGGTCAACTGAAAATCACAGTACCGACCAGGTACAGTTGTCAAAAATGATCTCCGCCCCAATCAGCCTGAAATCACGATCGTCCATCCAGATCGGTTAAATCATGATATTGCCCTCGGGGGGACGAAGTAGCTATTCAGACCCTGCGTCGGCCGAAACTCGGGATTTTCCATCAGGTCAACCGAAAATCACAGTATTGACCAGGTGCAGTTGCCAAAAACGATCTCCGCCCCGATCCGCCTAAAGTAACGATCAACTGTCCGGATCGGCAAAAATCCCGATTTTGCCCCCGGATGAATGAAATCACTATTCAAACCCAGCACCGGCTGAAACTCGTGATTTTCCTTCAGGTCAACCGAAAATCACAGTATTGATCTGGAGCTACTGTAAAAAACAATTTCCACCTCGACCGGACAGAAATCACGGTCAATCGTCTGAATCGGTAAAATCTCGATATTGCCCCCGAACGAACGAAATCCTTATTCAGACCATGCAACGGCCGAAACTCGGGATTCTTGGTCCGATCAACCGAAAATCACAGCATTGACCTGGTACTGCTGTCAAAAACAATTTCCGCCTCGACTGGCCAGAATCACGATCGATCGTCCAGATCTGTAAAATCTCGATATTGCCCCCGGATGAACGAAATCGCTATTCAGACCCTGCAACGGCCGAAACTCGTGATTTTTTCTCTGGTCAACCGAAAATCACAGTACCGACCAGGTACAGTTGTCAAAAATGATCTCCGCCCCGATCAGCCTGAAATCACGATCGTCCATCCAGATCGGTTAAATCATGATATTGCCCTCGGGGGGACGAAGTAGCTATTCAGACCCTGCGTCGGCCGAAACTCGTGATTTTCCGTCAGGTCAACCGAAAATCATAGTATTGACCAGGTACAGTTGCCAAAAACGATCTCCGCCCCGATCCGCCTAAAGTAACGATCAACTGTCCGGATCGGCAAAAATCCCGATTTTGCCCCCGGATGAATGAAATCACTATTCAAACCCAGCACCGGCTGAAACTCGTGATTTTCCTTCAGGTCAACCGAAAATCACAGTATTGATCTGGAGCTGCTGTAAAAAACAATTTCCACCTCGACCGGACAGAAATCACGGTCAATCGTCTGAATCGGTAAAATCTCGATATTGCCCCCGAACGAACGAAATCCTTATTCAGACCTTGCAACGGCCGAAACTCGGGATTCTTGGTCCGATCAACCGAAAATCACAGCATTGACCTGGTACTGCTGTCAAAAACAATTTCCGCCTCGACTGGCCAGAATCACGATCGATCGTCCAGATCTGTAAAATCTCGATATTGCCCCCGGATGAACGAAATCGCTATTCAGACCCTGCAACGGCCGAAACTCGTGATTTTTTCTCTGGTCAACCGAAAATCACAGTACCGACCAGGTACAGTTGTCAAAAATGATCTCCGCCCCGATCAGCCTGAAATCACGATCGTCCATCCAGATCGGTTAAATCATGATATTGCCCTTGGGGGGACGAAGTAGCTATTCAGACCCTGCGTCCGCCGAAACTCGGGATTTTCTGTCAGGTCAACCGAAAATCACAGTATTGACCAGGTACAGTTGCCAAAAACGATCTCTGCCCCGATCTGCCTAAAGTAACGATCAACTGTCCAGATCGGCAGAAATCCCGATTTTGCCCCCGGATGAATGAAATCACTATTCAGACCCAGCACCGGCTGAATCTCGTGATTTTCCATCTGGTCAATCGAAAATCACAGTATTGACCTGGAGCTACTGTAAAAAACAATTTCCACCTCGACCGGACAGAAATCACGGTCAATCGTCTGAATCGGTATAATCTCGATATTGCCCCCGGACGAACGAAATCCTTATTCAGACCTTGCAACGGCCGAAACATGGGATTTTTGGTCCGGTCAACCGAAAATCACAGTATTGACCTGGTACTGCTGTCAAAAACAATTTCCGCCTCGACTGGGCTGAATCCCGATCGATCGCCTGAATCGGTAAAATCTCGATATTGCCCCCGGATGAACGAAATCGCTATTCAGACCCTGTAACGGGCGAAACTCGTGATTTTTTCTCTGGTCAACTGAAAATCACAGTACCGACCAGGTACAGTTGTCAAAAATGATCTCCGCCCCAATCAGCCTGAAATCACGATCGTCCATCCAGATCGGTTAAATCATGATATTGCCCTCGGGGGGACGAAGTAGCTATTCAGACCCTGCGTCGGCCGAAACTCGTGATTTTCCATCAGGTCAACCGAAAATCACAGTATTGACCAGGTACAGTTGCCAAAAACGATCTCCGCCCCGATTCGCCTAAAGTAACGATCAACTGTCCGGATCGGCAAAAATCCCGATTTTGCCCCCGGATGAATGAAATCACTATTCAAACCCAGCACCGGCTGAAACTCGTGATTTTCCTTCAGGTCAACCGAAAATCACAGTATTGACCTGGAGCTACTGTAAAAAACAATTTCCACCTCGACCGGACAGAAATCACGGTCAATCGTCTGAATCGGTAAAATCTCGATATTGCCCCCGGACGAACGAAATCCTTATTCAGACCTTGCAACGGCCGAAACTCGGGATTCTTGGTCCGATCAACCGAAAATCACAGCATTGACCTGGTACTGCTGTCAAAAACAATTTCCGCCTCGACTGGCCAGAATCACGATCGATCGTCCAGATCTGTAAAATCTCGATATTGCCCCCGGATGAACGAAATCGCTATTCAGACCCTGCAACGGCCGAAACTCGTGATTTTTTCTTTGGTCAACCGAAAATCACAGTACCGACCAGGTACAGTTGTCAAAAATGATCTCCGCCCCGATCAGCCTGAAATCACGATCGTCCATCCAGATCGGTTAAATCATGATATTGCCCTCGGGGGGACGAAGTAGCTATTCAGACCCTGCGTCGGCCGAAACTTGTGATTTTCCGTCAGGTCAACCGAAAATCACAGTATTGACCAGGTACAGTTGCCAAAAACGATCTCCGCCCCGATCTGCCTAAAGTAACGATCAACTGTCCAGATCGGCAAAAATCTCGATTTTGCCCCCGGATGAATGAAATCACTAATCAGACCCAGTAACGGTCGAAACTCGTGATTTTTTCTCTGGTCAACTGAAAATCACAGTACCGACCAGGTGCAGTTGTCAAAATTGATCTCCGCCCCGATCAGCCTGAAATCACGATCGTCCATCCAGATCGGTTAAATCATGATATTGCCCTCGGGGGGACGAAGTAGCTATTCAGACCCTGCGTCGGCCGAAACTCGTGATTTTCCGTCAGGTCAACCGAAAATCACAGTATTGACCAGGTACAGTTGCCAAAAACGATCTCCGCCCCGATCCGCCTGAAGTAACGATCAACTGTCCGGATCGGCAAAAATCCCGATTTTGCCCCCGGATGAATGAAATCACTATTCAGACCCAGCACCGGCTGAAACTCGTGATTTTCCATCAGGTCAACCGAAAATCACAGTATTGACCTGGTACTGCTGTCAAAAACAATTTCCGCCTCGACTGGGCAGAATCCCGATCGATCGCCTGAATCGGTAAAATCTCGATATTGACCCCGGATGAACGAAATCGCTATTCAGACCCTGTAACGGTCGAAACTCGTGATTTTTTCTCTGGTCAACTGAAAATCACAGTACCGACCAGGTGCAGTTGTCAAAAATGATCTCCGCCCCGATCAGCCTGAAATCACGATCGTCCATCCAGATCGGTTAAATCATGATATTGCCCTCGGGGGGACGAAGTAGCTATTCAGACCCTGCGTCGGCCGAAACTCGTGATTTTCCATCAGGTCAACCGAAAATCACAGTATTGACCAGGTACAGTTGCCAAAAACGATCTCCGCCCCGATTCGCCTAAAGTAACGATCAACTGTCCGGATCGGCAAAAATCCCGATTTTGCCCCCGGATGAATGAAATCACTATTCAAACCCAGCACCGGCTGAAACTCGTGATTTTCCTTCAGGTCAACCGAAAATCACAGTATTGACCTGGAGCTACTGTAAAAAACAATTTCCACCTCGACCGGACAGAAATCACGGTCAATCGTCTGAATCGGTAAAATCTCGATATTGCCCCCGGACGAACGAAATCCTTATTCAGACCTTGCAACGGCCGAAACTCGGGATTCTTGGTCCGATCAACCGAAAATCACAGCATTGACCTGGTACTGCTGCCAAAAACAATTTCCGCCTCGACTGGCCAGAATCACGATCGATCGTCCAGATCTGTAAAATCTCAATATTGCCCCCGGATGAACGAAATCGCTATTCAGACCCTGCAACGGCCGAAACTCGTGATTTTTTCTCTGGTCAACCGAAAATCACAGTACCGACCAGGTACAGTTGTCAAAAATGATCTCCGCCCCGATCAGCCTGAAATCACGATCGTCCATCCAGATCGGTTAAATCATGATATTGCCCTTGGGGGGACGAAGTAGCTATTCAGACCCTGCGTCCGCCGAAACTCGGGATTTTCCGTCATGTCAACCGAAAATCACAGTATTGACCAGGTACAGTTGCCAAAAACGATCTCCGCCCCGATCCGCCTGAAGTAACGATCAACTGTCCGGATCGGCAAAAATCCCGATTTTGCCCCCGGATGAATGAAATCACTATTCAGACCCAGCACCGGCTGAAACTCGTGATTTTCCATCAGGTCAACCGAAAATCACAGTATTGACCTGGTACTGCTGTCAAAAACAATTTCCGCCTCGACTGGGCAGAATCCCGATCGATCGCCTGAATCGGTAAAATCTCGATATTGACCCCGGATGAACGAAATCGCTATTCAGACCCTGTAACGGTCGAAACTCGTGATTTTTTCTCTGGTCAACTGAAAATCACAGTACCGGCCAGGTGCAGTTGTCAAAAATGATCTCCGCCCCGATCAGCCTGAAATCACGATCGTCCATCCAGATCGGTTAAATCATGATATTGCCCTCGGGGGGACGAAGTAGCTATTCAGACCCTGCGTCGGCCGAAACTCGTGATTTTCCGTCAGGTCAACCGAAAATCACAGTATTGACCAGGTACAGTTGCCAAAAACGATCTCCGCCCCGATCCGCCTGAAGTAACGATCAACTGTCCGGATCGGCAAAAATCCCGATTTTGCCCCCGGATGAATGAAATCACTATTCAGACCCAGCACCGGCTGAAACTCGTGATTTTCCATCAGGTCAACCGAAAATCACAGTATTGACCTGGTACTGCTGTCAAAAACAATTTCCGCCACGACTGGGCAGAATCCCGATCGATCGCCTGAATCGGTAAAATCTCGATATTGACCCCGGATGAACGAAATCGCTATTCAGACCCTGTAACGGTCGAAACTCGTGATTTTTTCTCTGGTCAACTGAATATCACAGTACCGACCAGGTGCAGTTGTCAAAAATGATCTCCGCCCCGATCAGCCTGAAATCACGATCGTCCATCCAGATCGGTTAAATCATGATATTGCCCTCGGGGGGACGAAGTAGCTATTCAGACCCTGCGACGGCCGAAACTCGTGATTTTCCGTCAGGTCAACCGAAAATCATAGTACTGGCCAGGTACAGTTGCCAAAAACGATCTCCGCCCCGATCCGCCTAAAGTAACGATCAACTGTCCGGATCGGCAAAAATCCCGATTTTGCCCCCAGATGAATGAAATCACTATTCAGACCCAGCACCGGCTGAAACTCGTGATTTTCCACAAGGTCAACCGAAAATCACAGTATTGACCAGGAGCTACTGTAAAAAACAATTTCCCCCTCGACCGGATAGAAATCACGGTCAGTCGTCAGAATCGGTAAAATCTCGATATTGCCCTCGGACGAACGAAATCCTTATTCAGACCTTGCAACGGCCGAAACTCGGGATTCTGGGTCCGGTCAACTGAAAATCACAGCATTGACCTGGTACTGCTGTCAAAAACAATTTCCGCCTCGACTGGCCAGAATCACGATCGATCGTCCGGATCTGTAAAATCTCGATATTGCCCCCAGATGAACGAAATCGCTATTCAGACCCTGGAACGGCCGAAACTTGTGATTTTTTCTCTGGTCAACCGAAAATCACAGTACCGACCAGGTGCAGTTGTCAAAAATGATCTCCGCCCCGATCAGCCTGAAATCACGATCGTCCATCCAGATCGGTTAAATCATGATATTGCCCTCGGGGAGACGAAGTAGCTATTCAGACCCTGCGTCGGCCGAAACTCGTGATTTTCCGTCAGGTCAACCGAAAATCACAGTATTGACCAGGTACAGTTGCCAAAAACGATCTCCGCCCCGATCCGCCTGAAGTAACGATCAACTGTCCGGATCGGCAAAAATCCCGATTTTGCCCCCGGATGAATGAAATCACTATTCAGACCCAGCACCGGCTGAAACTCGTGATTTTCCATCAGGTCAACCGAAAATCACAGTATTGACCAGGAACTACTGTAAAAAGCAATTTCCACCTCGACCGGACGGAAATCACGGTCAATCGTCTGAATTGGTAAAATCTCGATATTGCCCCTGGACGAACGAAATCCTTATTCAGACCTTGCAACGGCCGAAACTCGGGATTCTTGGTCCGGTCAACCGAAAATCACAGTATTGACCAGGTACTGCTGTCAAAAACAATTTCCGCCTCGACTGGGCAGAATCCCGATCGATCGCCTGAATCGGTAAAATCTCGATATTGCCCCCGGATGAACGAAATCGCTATTCAGACCCTGTAACGGTCGAAACTCGTGTTTTTTTCTCTGGTCAACTGAAAATCACAGTACCGACCAGGTACAGTTGTCAAAAATGATCTCCGCCCCGATCAGCCTGAAATCACGATCGTCCATCCAGATCGGTTAAATCATGATATTGCCCTCGGGGGGACGAAGTAGCTATTCAGACCCTGCGTCGGCCGAAACTCGTGATTTTCCGTCAGGTCAACCGAAAATCACAGTATTGACCAGGTACAGTTGCCAAAAACGATCTCCGCCCCGATCCGCCTGAAGTAACGATCAACTGTCCGGATCGGCAAAAATCCCGATTTTGCCCCCGGATGAATGAAATCACTATTCAGACCCAGCACCGGCTGAAACTCGTGATTTTCCATCAGGTCAACCCAAAATCACAGTATTGACCAGGAGCTACTGTAAAAAGCAATTTCCACCTCGACCGGACGGAAATCCCGGTCAATCGTCTGAATTGGTAAAATCTCGATATTGCCCCCGGACGAACGAAATCCTTATTCAGACCTTGCAACGGCCGAAACTTGGGATTCTTGGTCCGGTCAACCGAAAATCACAGCATTGACCTGGTACTGCTGTCAAGAACAATTTCCGCCTCGACTGGCCAGAATCACGATTGATCGTCCAGATCTGTAAAATCTCGATATTGCCCCCGGATGAACGAAATCGCTATTCAGACCCTGCAACGGCCGAAACTCGTGATTTTTTCTCTGGTCAACTGAAAATCACAGTACCGACCAGGTGCAGTTGTCAAAAATGATCTCCGCCCCGATCAGCCTGAAATCACGATCGTCCATCCAGATCGGTTAAATCATGATATTGCCCTCGGGGGGACGAAGTAGCTATTCAGACCCTGCGTCGGCCGAAACTCGTGATTTTCCGTCAGGTCAACCGAAAATCACAGTATTGACCAGGTACAGTTGCCAAAAACGATCACCGCCCCGATCCGCCTAAGGTAACGATCAATTGTTCGGATCGGCAAAAATCCCGATTTTGCCCCCGGATGAATGAAATCACTATTCAGACCCAGCACCGGCTGAAACTCGTGATTTTCCATCAGGTCAACCCAAAATCACAGTATTGACCAGGAGCTACTGTAAAAAGCAATTTCCACCTCGACCGGACAGAAATCACGGCCAATCGTCTGAAGTGGTAAAATCTCGATATTGCCCCCGGACGAACGAAATCCTTATTCAGACCTTGCAACGGCCGAAACTCGGGATTCTTGGTCCGGTCAACCGAAAATCACAGTATTGACCTGGTACTGCTGTCAAAAACAATTTCCGCCTCGACTGGGCAGAATCCCGATCGATCGCCAGAATCGGTAAAATCTCGTTATTGCCCCCGGAAGAACGAAATCGCTATTCAGACCCTGTAACGGTCGAAACTCGTGATTTTTTCTCTGGTCAACTGAAAATCCCAGTACCGACCAGGTGCAGTTGTCAAAAACGATCTCCGCCCCGATCAGCCTGAAATCACGATCGTCCATCCAGATCGGTTAAATCATGATATTGCCCTCGGGGGGACGAAGTAGCTATTCAGACCCTGCGTCGGCCGAAACTCGTGATTTTCCGTCAGGTCAACCGAAAATCACAGTATTGACCAGGTACAGTTGCCAAAAACGATCTCCGCCCCGATCCGCCTGAAGTAACGATCAACTGTCCGGATCGGCAAAAATCCCGATTTTGCCCCCGGATGAATGAAATCACTATTCAGACCCAGCACCGGCAAAAACTCGTGATTTTCAATCAGGTCAACCGAAAATCACAGTATTGACCAGGAGCTACTGTAAAAAGCAATTTCCACCTCGACCGGACTGAAATCACGGTCAATCGTCTGAATCGGTAAAATCTCGATATTGCCCTCGGACGAACGAAATCCTTATTCAGACCTTGCAACGGCCGAAACTCGGGATTCTTGGTCCGGTCAACCGAAAATCACAGTATTGACCTGGTACTGCTGTCAAGAACAATTTCCGCCTCGACTGGCCAGAATCACGATCGATCGTCCAGATCTGTAAAATCTCGATATTGCCCCCGGATGAACGAAATCGCTATTCAGACCCTGCAACGGCCGAAACTCGTGATTTTTTCTCTGGTCAACAGAAAATCACAGTACCGACCTGGTACAGTTGCCAAAAATGATCTCCGCCCCGATCAGCCTGAAATCACGATCGTCCATCCAGATCGGTTAAATCATGATATTGCCCTCGGGGGGACGATGTAGCTATTCAGACCCTGCGTCGGCCGAAACTCGTGATTTTCCGTCAGGTCAACCGAAAATCAAAGTATTGACCAGGTACAGTGTCCAAAAACGATCTCCGCCCCAATCCGCCTAAAGTAACGATCAACTGTCCGGATCGGTAAAAATCCCGATTTTGCCCCCGGATGATTGAAATCACTATTCAGACCCAGCACCGGCTGAAACTCGTGATTTTCCATCAGGTCAACCGAAAATCACAGGATTGACCAGGAGCTACTGTAAAAAGCAATTTCCACCTCGACCGGACGGAAATCCCGGTCAATCGTCTGAATTGGTAAAATCTCGATATTGCCCTCGGACGAACAAAATCCTTGTTCAGACCTTGCAACGGCCGAAACTCGGGATTCTTGGTCCGGTCAACCGAAAATCACAGCATTGACCTGGTACTGCTGTCAAAAACAATTTCCGCCTCGACTGGCCAGAATAACGATCGATCGTCCAGATCTGTAAAATCTCGATATTGCCCCCGGATGAACAAAATCGCTATTCAGTCCCTGCAACGGCCGAAACTCGTGATTTTTTCACTGGTCAACCAGAAATCACAGTATCGACCAGGTGCAGTTGTCAAAAATGCTCTCCGCCCCGATCAGCCTGAAATCACGATCGTCCATCTAGATCGGTTAAATCATGATATTGCCCTCGGGGGGACGAAGTAGTTATTCAGACCCTGTGTCGGCCGAAACTCGTGATTTTCCGTCAGGTCAACCGAAAATCACAGTATTGACCAGGTACAGTTGCCAAAAACGATCTCCGCCCCGATCCGCCTAAAGTAACGATCAACTGTCCGGATCGGCAAAAATCCCGATTTTGCCCCCGGATGATTGAAATCACTATTCAGACCCAGCACCGGCTGAAACTCGTGATTTTCCATCAGGTCAACCCAAAATCACAGGATTGACCAGGAGCTACTGTAAAAAGCAATTTCCACCTCTACCGGACTGAAATCACGGTCAATCGTCTGAATCGGTAAAATCTCGATATTGCCCTCGGACGAACGAAATCCTTATTCAGACCTTGCAACGGCCGAAACTCGGGATTCTTGGTCCGGTCAACCGAAAATCACAGTATTGACCTGGTACTGCTGTCAAATACAATTTCCGCCTCGACTGGCCAGAATCACGATCGATCGTCCAGATCTGTAAAATTTCGATATTGCCCCCGGATGAACGAAATCGCTATTCAGACCCTGCAACGGCCGAAACTCGTGATTTTTTCTCTGGTCAACAGAAAATCACAGTACCGACCTGGTACAGTTGCCAAAAATGATCTCCGCCCCGATCAGCCTGAAATCACGATCGTCCATCCAGATAGGTTAAATCATGATATTGCCCTCGGGGGGACGATGTAGCTATTCAGACCCTGCGTCGGCCGAAACTCGTGATTTTCCGTCAGGTCAACCGAAAATCACAGTATTGACCAGGTACAGTGTCCAAAAACGATCTCCGCCCCAATCCGCCTAAAGTAACGATCAACTGTCCGGATCGGCAAAAATCCCGATTTTGCCCCCGGATGAATGAAATCACTATTCAGACCCAGCACCGGCTGAAACTCGTGATTTTCCACCAGGTCAACCGAAAATCACAGTATTGACCTGGAGCTACTGTAAAAAACAATTTCCCCCTCGACCGAACAGAAATCACGGTCAGTCGTCTGAATCAGGAAAATCTCGATATTGCCCCAGGACGAACGAAATCCTTATTCAGACCTTGTAACGGCCGAAACTCGGGATTTTTGGTCCGGTCAACCGAAAATCACAGTATTGACCTGGTAATGCTGTCAAAAGCAATTTCTGCCTCGACTGGCCAGAATCCCGATCGATCGTCCAAATCTGTAAAATCTCGATATTGCCCCCGGATGAACGAAATCGCTATTCAGACCCTGCAACGGCCGAAACTCGTGATTTTTTCTCTGATCAACCGAAAATCACAGTACCGACCAGGTGCAGTTGTCAAAAATGATCTCTGCCCCGATCAGCCTGAAATCACGATCGTCCATCCAGTTCGGTTAAATCATGATATTGCCCTCGGGGGGACGAAGTAGCTATTCAGACCCTGCGTCGGCCGAAACTCGTGATTTTCCGTCAGGTCAACCGAAAATCACAGTATTGACCAGGTACAGTTGCCATAAACGATCTCCGCCTCGATCCGCCTAAAGTAACGATCAACTGTCTGGATCGGCAAAAATCCCGATTTTGCCCCCGGATGAATGAAATCACTATTCAGACCCAGCACCGGCTGAAACTCGTGATTTTCCACCAGGTCAACCGAAATTCACAGTATTGACCTGGAGCTACTGTAAAAAGCAATTTCCACGTTGACCGGACAGAAATCACGGTCAATCGTCTGAACCGGTAAAATCTCGATATTGCCCCCGGACGAACGAAATCCTTATTCAGACCTTGTAACGGCCGAAACTCGGGATTCTTGGTCCGGTCAACCGAAAATCACAGTATTGACCTGGTACTGCTGTCAAAAACAATTTCCGCCTCGACTGGCCAGATTCCCGATCGATCGTCCAGATCTGTAAAATCTTGATATTGCCCCCGGATGAACGAAATCGCTATTCTGACCCTGCAACGGCCGAAACTCGTGATTTTTTCTCTGGTCAACTGAAAATCACAGTACCGACCAGGTACAGTTGCCAAAAACGATCTCCGCCCCGATCAGCCTGAAATCACGATCGTCCATCCAGATCGGTTAAATCATGATATTGCCCTCGGGGGGACGATGTAGCTATTCAAACCCTGCGTCGGCCGAAACTCGTGATTTTCCGTCAGGTCAACCGAAAATCACAGTATTGACCAGGTACAGTTGCCAAAAACGATCTCCGCCTCGATCCGCCTAAAGTAACGATCAACTGTCCGGATCGGCAAAAATCCCGATTTTGCCCCCGGATGAATGAAATCACTATTCAGACCCAGCACCGGCTGAAACTCGTGATTTTCCACCAGGTCAACCGAAATTCACAGTATTGACCTGGAGCTACTGTAAAAAGCAATTTCCACGTTGACCGGACAGAAATCACGGTCAATCGTCTGAACCGGTAAAATCTCGATATTGCCCCCGGACGAACGAAATCCTTATTCAGACCTTGTAACGGCCGAAACTCGGGATTCTTGGTCCGGTCAACCGAAAATCACAGTATTGACCTGGTACTGCTGTCAAAAACAATTTCCGCCTCGACTGGCCAGAATCCCGATCGATCGTCCAGATCTGTAAAATCTTGATATTGCCCCCGGATGAACGAAATCGCTATTCTGACCCTGCAACGGCCGAAACTCGTGATTTTTTCTCTGGTCAACTGAAAATCACAGTACCGACCAGGTACAGTTGCCAAAAACGATCTCCGCCCCGATCAGCCTGAAATCACGAGCGTCCATCCAGATCGGTTAAATCATGATATTGCCCTCGGGGGGACGATGTAGCTATTCAGACCCTGCGTCGGCCGAAACTCGTGATTTTCCGTCAGGTCAACCGAAAATCACAGTATTGACCAGGTACAGTTGCCAAAAACGATCTCTGCCCCGATCTGCCTAAAGTAACGATCAACTGTCCGGATCGGCAAAAATCCCGATTTTGCCCCCGGATGAATGAAATCACTATTCAGACCCAACACCGGCTGAAACTCGTGATTTTCCGTATGGTCAACCGAAAATCACAGTATTGACCTGGAGCTACTGCAAAAAGCAATTTCCACGTTGACCGGACAGAAATCACGGCCAATCGTCTGAACCGGTAAAATCTCGATATTGCCCCCGGACGAACGAAATCCTTATTCAGACCTTGTAACGGCCGAAACTCGGGATTCTTGGTCCGGTCAACCGAAAATCACAGTATTGACCTGGTACTGCTGTCAAAAACAATTTCCGCCTCGACTGGCCAGATTCCCGATCGATCGTCCAGATCTGTAAAATCTTGATATTGCCCCCGGATGAACGAAATCGCTATTCTGACCCTGCAACGGCCGAAACACGTGATTTTTTCTCTGGTCAACTGAAAATCACAGTACCGACCAGGTACAGTTGCCAAAAACGATCTCCGCCCCGATCAGCCTAAAATCACGATCGTCCATCCAGATCGGTTAAATCATGATATTGCCCTCGGGGGGACGATGTAGCTATTCAGACCCTGCGTCGGCCGAAACTCGTGATTTTCCGTCAGGTCAACCGAAAATCACAGTATTGACCAGGTACAGTTGCCAAAAACGATCTCCGACCCGATCCGCCTGAAGTAACGATCAACTGTCCGGATCGGCAAAAATCCCGATTTTGCCCCCGGATGAATGAAATCACTATTCAGACCCAGCACCGGCTGAAACTCGTGATTTTCCACCAGGTCAACCGAAAATCACAGTATTGACCTGGAGCGACTGTAAAAAGCAATTTCCACGTTGACCGGACAGAAATCACGGTCAATCGTCTGAACCGGTAAAATCTCGATATTGCCCCCGGACGAACGAAATCCTTATTCAGACCTTGTAACGGCCGAAACTCGGGATTCTTGGTCCGGTCAACCGAAAATCACAGTATTGACCTGGTACTGCTGTCAAAAACAATTTCCGCCTCGACTGGCCAGAATCCCGATCGATCGTCCAGATCTGTAAAATCTTGATATTGCCCCCGGATGAACGAAATCGCTATTCTGACCCTGCAACGGCCGAAACTCGTGATTTTTTCTCTGGTCAACTGAAAATCACAGTACCGACCAGGTACAGTTGCCAAAAACGATCTCCGCCCCGATCAGCCTGAAATCACGATCGTCCATCCAGATCGGTTAAATCATGATATTGCCCTCGGGGGGACGATGTAGCTATTCAGACCCTGCGTCGGCCGAAACTCGTGATTTTCCGTCAGGTCAACCGAAAATCACAGTATTGACCAGGTACAGTTGCCAAAAACGATCTCCGCCCCGATCTGCCTAAAGTAACGATCAACTGTCCGGATCGGCAAAAATCCCGATTTTGCCCCCGGATGAATGAAATCACTATTCAGACCCAACACCGGCTGAAACTCGTGATTTTCCGTATGGTCAACCGAAAATCACAGTATTGACCTGGAGCTACTGCAAAAAGCAATTTCCACGTTGACCGGACAGAAATCACGGTCAATCGTCTGAACCGGTAAAATCTCGATATTGCCCCCGGACGAACGAAATCCTTATTCAGACCTTGTAACGGCCGAAACTCGGGATTCTTGGTCCGGTCAACCGAAAATCACAGTATTGACCTGGTACTGCTGTCAAAAACAATTTCCGCCTCGACTGGCCAGATTCCCGATCGATCGTCCAGATCTGTAAAATCTTGATATTGCCCCCGGATGAACGAAATCGCTATTCTGACCCTGCAACGGCTGAAACTCGTGATTTTTTCTCTGGTCAACTGAAAATCACAGTACCGACCAGGTACAGTTGCCAAAAACGATCTCCGCCCCGATCAGCCTGAAATCACGATCGTCCATCCAGATCGGTTAAATCATGATATTGCCCTCGGGGGGACGATGTAGCTATTCAGACCCTGCGTCGGCCGAAACTCGTGATTTTCCGTCAGGTCAACCGAAAATCACAGTATTGACCAGGTACAGTTGCCAAAAACGATCTCCGCCTCGATCTGCCTAAAGTAACGATCAACTGTCCGGATCGGCAAAAATCCCGATTTTGCCCCCGGATGAATGAAATCACTATTCAGACCCAGCACCGGCTGAAACTCGTGATTTTCCACCAGGTCAACCGAAATTCACAGTATTGACCTGGAGCTACTGTAAAAAGCAATTTCCACGTTGACCGGACAGAAATCACGGTCAATCGTCTGAACCGGTAAAATCTCGATATTGCCCCCGGACGAACGAAATCCTTATTCAGACCTTGTAACGGCCGAAACTCGGGATTCTTGGTCCGGTCAACCGAAAATCACAGTATTGACCTGGTACTGCTGTCAAAAACAATTTCCGCCTCGACTGGCCAGAATCCTGATCGATCGTCCAGATCTGTAAAATCTTGATATTGCCCCCGGATGAACGAAATCGCTATTCTGACCCTGCAACGGCCGAAACTCGTGATTTTTTCTCTGGTCAACTGAAAATCACAGTACCGACCAGGTACAGTTGCCAAAAACGATCTCCGCCCCGATCAGCCTGAAATCACGATCGTCCATCCAGATCGGTTAAATCATGATATTGCCCTCGGGGGGACGATGTAGCTATTCAGACCCTGCGTCGGCCGAAACTCGTGATTTTCCGTCAGGTCAACCGAAAATCACAGTATTGACCAGGTACAGTTGCCAAAAACGATCTCCGCCCCGATCTGCCTAAAGTAACGATCAACTGTCCGGATCGGCAAAAATCCCGATTTTGCCCCCGGATGAATGAAATCACTATTCAGACCCAACACCGGCTGAAACTCGTGATTTTCCGTATGGTCAACCGAAAATCACAGTATTGACCTGGAGCTACTGCAAAAAGCAATTTCCACGTTGACCGGACAGAAATCACGGTCAATCGTCTGAACCGGTAAAATCTCGATATTGCCCCCGGACGAACGAAATCCTTATTCAGACCTTGTAACGGCCGAAACTCGGGATTCTTGGTCCGGTCAACCGAAAATCACAGTATTGACCTGGTACTGCTGTCAAAAACAATTTCCGCCTCGACTGGCCAGATTCCCGATCGATCGTCCAGATCTGTAAAATCTTGATATTGCCCCCGGATGAACGAAATCGCTATTCTGACCCTGCAACGGCCGAAACTCGTGATTTTTTCTCTGGTCAACTGAAAATCACAGTACCGACCAGGTACAGTTGCCAAAAACGATCTCCGCCCCGATCAGCCTGAAATCACGATCGTCCATCCAGATCGGTTAAATCATGATATTGCCCTCGGGGGGACGATGTAGCTATTCAGACCCTGCGTCGGCCGAAACTCGTGATTTTCCGTCAGGTCAACCGAAAATCACAGTATTGACCAGGTACAGTTGCCAAAAACGATCTCCGCCCCGATCCACCTAAGGTAACGATCAATTGTTCGGATCGGCAAAAATCCCGATTTTGCCCCCGGATGAATGAAATCACTATTCAGACCCAGCACCGGCTGAAACTCGTGATTTTCCGTATGGTCAACCGAAAATCACAG
Source organism: Delonix regia (assembly GCA_037074485.1). Taxonomy (NCBI): domain Eukaryota; kingdom Viridiplantae; phylum Streptophyta; class Magnoliopsida; order Fabales; family Fabaceae; genus Delonix; species Delonix regia. The sequence goes on along the minus strand of CM073450.1, from coordinate 45,423,711 downwards.
TATTGACCTGGAGCTACTGCAAAAAGCAATTTCCACGTTGACCGGACAGAAATCACGGTCAATCGTCTGAACCGGTAAAATCTCGATATTGCCCCCGGACGAACGAAATCCTTATTCAGACCTTGTAACGGCCGAAACTCGGGATTCTTGGTCCGGTCAACCGAAAATCACAGTATTGACCTGGTACTGCTGTCAAAAACAATTTCCGCCTCGACTGGCCAGAATCCCGATCGATCGTCCAGATCTGTAAAATCTTGATATTGCCCCCGGATGAACGAAATCGCTATTCTGACCCTGCAACGGCCGAAACTCGTGATTTTTTCTCTGGTCAACTGAAAATCACAGTACCGACCAGGTACAGTTGCCAAAAACGATCTCCGCCCCGATCAGCCTGAAATCACGATCGTCCATCCAGATCGGTTAAATCATGATATTGCCCTCGGGGGGACGATGTAGCTATTCAGACCCTGCGTCGGCCGAAACTCGTGATTTTCCGTCAGGTCAACCGAAAATCACAGTATTGACCAGGTACAGTTGCCAAAAACGATCTCCGCCCCGATCTGCCTAAAGTAACGATCAACTGTCCGGATCGGCAAAAATCCCGATTTTGCCCCCGGATGAATGAAATCACTATTCAGACCCAACACCGGCTGAAACTCGTGATTTTCCGTATGGTCAACCGAAAATCACAGTATTGACCTGGAGCTACTGCAAAAAGCAATTTCCACGTTGACCGGACAGAAATCACGGTCAATCGTCTGAACCGGTAAAATCTCGATATTGCCCCCGGACGAACGAAATCCTTATTCAGACCTTGTAACGGCCGAAACTCGGGATTCTTGGTCCGGTCAACCGAAAATCACAGTATTGACCTGGTACTGCTGTCAAAAACAATTTCCGCCTCGACTGGCCAGATTCCCGATCGATCGTCCAGATCTGTAAAATCTTGATATTGCCCCCGGATGAACGAAATCGCTATTCTGACCCTGCAACGGCCGAAACTCGTGATTTTTTCTCTGGTCAACTGAAAATCACAGTACCGACCAGGTACAGTTGCCAAAAACGATCTCCGCCCCGATCAGCCTGAAATCACGATCGTCCATCCAGATCGGTTAAATCATGATATTGCCCTCGGGGGGACGATGTAGCTATTCAGACCCTGCGTCGGCCGAAACTCGTGATTTTCCGTCAGGTCAACCGAAAATCACAGTATTGACCAGGTACAGTTGCCAAAAACGATCTCCGCCTCGATCCGCCTAAAGTAACGATCAACTGTCCGGATCGGCAAAAATCCCGATTTTGCCCCCGGATGAATGAAATCACTATTCAGACCCAGCACCGGCTGAAACTCGTGATTTTCCACCAGGTCAACCGAAATTCACAGTATTGACCTGGAGCTACTGTAAAAAGCAATTTCCACGTTGACCGGACAGAAATCACGGTCAATCGTCTGAACCGGTAAAATCTCGATATTGCCCCCGGACGAACGAAATCCTTATTCAGACCTTGTAACGGCCGAAACTCGGGATTCTTGGTCCGGTCAACCGAAAATCACAGTATTGACCTGGTACTGCTGTCAAAAACAATTTCCGCCTCGACTGGCCAGAATCCTGATCGATCGTCCAGATCTGTAAAATCTTGATATTGCCCCCGGATGAACGAAATCGCTATTCTGACCCTGCAACGGCCGAAACTCGTGATTTTTTCTCTGGTCAACTGAAAATCACAGTACCGACCAGGTACAGTTGCCAAAAACGATCTCCGCCCCGATCAGCCTGAAATCACGATCGTCCATCCAGATCGGTTAAATCATGATATTGCCCTCGGGGGGACGATGTAGCTATTCAGACCCTGCGTCGGCCGAAACTCGTGATTTTCCGTCAGGTCAACCGAAAATCACAGTATTGACCAGGTACAGTTGCCAAAAACGATCTCCGCCCCGATCTGCCTAAAGTAACGATCAACTGTCCGGATCGGCAAAAATCCCGATTTTGCCCCCGGATGAATGAAATCACTATTCAGACCCAACACCGGCTGAAACTCGTGATTTTCCGTATGGTCAACCGAAAATCACAGTATTGACCTGGAGCTACTGCAAAAAGCAATTTCCACGTTGACCGGACAGAAATCACGGTCAATCGTCTGAACCGGTAAAATCTCGATATTGCCCCCGGACGAACGAAATCCTTATTCAGACCTTGTAACGGCCGAAACTCGGGATTCTTGGTCCGGTCAACCGAAAATCACAGTATTGACCTGGTACTGCTGTCAAAAACAATTTCCGCCTCGACTGGCCAGATTCCCGATCGATCGTCCAGATCTGTAAAATCTTGATATTGCCCCCGGATGAACGAAATCGCTATTCTGACCCTGCAACGGCCGAAACTCGTGATTTTTTCTCTGGTCAACTGAAAATCACAGTACCGACCAGGTACAGTTGCCAAAAACGATCTCCGCCCCGATCAGCCTGAAATCACGATCGTCCATCCAGATCGGTTAAATCATGATATTGCCCTCGGGGGGACGATGTAGCTATTCAGACCCTGCGTCGGCCGAAACTCGTGATTTTCCGTCAGGTCAACCGAAAATCACAGTATTGACCAGGTACAGTTGCCAAAAACGATCTCCGCCTCGATCCGCCTAAAGTAACGATCAACTGTCCGGATCGGCAAAAATCCCGATTTTGCCCCCGGATGAATGAAATCACTATTCAGACCCAGCACCGGCTGAAACTCGTGATTTTCCACCAGGTCAACCGAAATTCACAGTATTGACCTGGAGCTACTGTAAAAAGCAATTTCCACGTTGACCGGACAGAAATCACGGTCAATCGTCTGAACCGGTAAAATCTCGATATTGCCCCCGGACGAACGAAATCCTTATTCAGACCTTGTAACGGCCGAAACTCGGGATTCTTGGTCCGGTCAACCGAAAATCACAGTATTGACCTGGTACTGCTGTCAAAAACAATTTCCGCCTCGACTGGCCAGAATCCCGATCGATCGTCCAGATCTGTAAAATCTTGATATTGCCCCCGGATGAACGAAATCGCTATTCTGACCCTGCAACGGCCGAAACTCGTGATTTTTTCTCTGGTCAACTGAAAATCACAGTACCGACCAGGTACAGTTGCCAAAAACGATCTCCGCCCCGATCAGCCTGAAATCACGATCGTCCATCCAGATCGGTTAAATCATGATATTGCCCTCGGGGGGACGATGTAGCTATTCAGACCCTGCGTCGGCCGAAACTCGTGATTTTCCGTCAGGTCAACCGAAAATCACAGTATTGACCAGGTACAGTTGCCAAAAACGATCTCCGCCTCGATCCGCCTAAAGTAACGATCAACTGTCCGGATCGGCAAAAATCCCGATTTTGCCCCCGGATGAATGAAATCACTATTCAGACCCAGCACCGGCTGAAACTCGTGATTTTCCACCAGGTCAACCGAAATTCACAGTATTGACCTGGAGCTACTGTAAAAAGCAATTTCCACGTTGACCGGACAGAAATCACGGTCAATCGTCTGAATCGGTAAAATCTCGATATTGCCCCCGGACGAACGAAATCCTTATTCAGACCTTGTAACGGCCGAAACTCGGGATTCTTGGTCAGGTCAACCGAAAATCACAGTATTGACATGGTACTGCTGTCAAAAACAATTTCCGCCTCGACTGGCCAGAATCACGATCGATCGTCCAGATCTGTAAAATCTTGATATTGCCCCCGGATGAACGAAATCGCTATTCTGACCCTGCAACGGCCGAAACTCGTGATTTTTTCTCTGGTCAACTGAAAATCACAGTACCGACCAGGTACAGTTGCCAAAAACGATCTCCGCCCCGATCAGCCTGAAATCACGATCGTCCATCCAGATCGGTTAAATCATGATATTGCCCTCAGGGGGACGATGTAGCTATTCAGACCCTGCGTCGGCCGAAACTCGTGATTTTCCGTCAGGTCAACCGAAAATCACAGTATTGACCAGGTACAGTTGCCAAAAATGATCTCCGCCGCGATCTGCCTAAAGTAACGATCAACTGTCCGGATCGGCAAAAATCCCGATTTTGCCCCCGGATGAATGAAATCACTATTCAGACCCAGCACTGGCTGAAACTCGTGTTTTTCCGTATGGTCAACCGAAAATCACAGTATTGACCTGGAGCTACTGTAAAAAACAATTTCCCCCTCGACCGGACAGAAATCACGGTCAGTCGTCTGAATCAGTAAAATCTCGATATTGCCCCAGGACGAACGAAATCCTTATTCAGACCTTGCAACGGCCGAAACTCGGGATTTTTGGTCCGGTCAACCGAAAATCACAGTATTGACCTGGTAATGCTGTCAAAAGCAATTTCTGCCTCGACTGGCCAGAATCCCGATCGATCGTCCAAATCTGTAAAATCTCGATATTGCCCCCGGAAGAACGAAATCGCTATTCAGACCCTGCAACGGCCGAAACTCGTGATTTTTTCTCTGATCAACCGAAAATCACAGTACCGACCAGGTGCAGTTGTCAAAAATGATCTCCGCCCCGATCAGCCTGAAATCACGATCGTACATCCAGTTCGGTTAAATCATGATATTGCCCTCGGGGGGACGAAGTAGCTATTCAGACCCTGCGTCGGCCGAAACTCGTGATTTTCCGTCAGGTCAACCGAAAATCACAGTATTGACCAGGTACAGTTGCCAAAAACGATCTCCGCCTCGATCCGCCTAAAGTAACGATCAACTGTCCGGATCGGCAAAAATCCCGATTTTGCCCCCGGATGAATGAAATCACTATTCAGACCCAGCACCGGCTGAAACTCGTGATTTTCCACCAGGTCAACCGAAATTCACAGTATTGACCTGGAGCTACTGTAAAAAGCAATTTCCACGTTGACCGGACAGAAATCACGGTCAATCGTCTGAATCGGTAAAATCTCGATATTGCCCCCGGACGAACGAAATCCTTATTCAGACCTTGTAACGGCCGAAACTCGGGATTCTTGGTCCGGTCAACCGAAAATCACAGTATTGACATGGTACTGCTGTCAAAAACAATTTCCGCCTCGACTGGCCAGAATCACGATCGATCGTCCAGATCTGTAAAATCTTGATATTGCCCCCGGATGAACGAAATCGCTATTCAGACCCTGCAACGGCCGAAACTCGTGATTTTTTCTCTGGTCAACTGAAAATCACAGTACCGACCAGGTACAGTTGCCATAAATGATCTCCGCCCCGATCAGCCTGAAATCACGATCGTCCATCCAGATCGGTTAAATCATGATATTGCCCTCGGGGGGACGATGTAGCTATTCAGACCCTGCGTCGGCCGAAACTCGTGATTTTCCGTCAGGTCAACCGAAAATCACAGTATTGACCAGGTACAGTTGCCAAAAACGATCTCCGCCCCGATCTGTCTAAAGTAACGATCAACTGTCCGAATCGGCAAAAATCCCAATTTTGCCCCCGGATGAATGAAATCACTATTCAGACCCAGCACCGGCTGAAACTCGTGATTTTCCGTATGGTCAACCGAAAATCACAGTATTGACCTGGAGCTACTGTAAAAAACAATTTCCCCCTCGACCGGACAGAAATCACGGTCAATCGTCTGAATCAGTAAAATCTCGATATTGCCCCAGGACGAACGAAATCCTTATTCAGACCTTGCAACGGCCGAAACTCAGGATTTTTGGTCCGGTCAACCGAAAATCACAGTATTGACCTGGTACTGCTGTCAAAAGTAATTTCTGCCTCGACTGGCCAGAATCCCGATCGATCGTCCAGATCTGTAAAATCTCGATATTGCCCCCGGATGAACGAAATCGCTATTCAGACCCTGCAACGGCCGAAACTCGTGATTTTCTTTCTGATCAACCGAAAATCACAGTACCGACCAGGTACAGTTGTCAAAAATGATCTCCGCCCCGATCAGCCTGAAATCACGATCGTCCATCCAGATCGGTTTAATCATGATATTGCCCTCGGGCGGACGAAATAGCTATTCAGACCCTACGTCGGTTGAAACTCGTGATTTTTCGACAGGTCAACCGAAAACCACAATACTGACTAGGTACAGTTGTCAAAATGATCTCCACCCCGATCAGCCAGAAATCACGATCGTCCATCCAGATCGGTTAAATCATGATATTGCCCTCGGGCGGACGAAGTAGCTATTCAGACCCTGCGTCGGCCGAAACTCGTGATTTTCCATCAGATCAACCGAAAATCACAGTATTGACCAGGTACAGTTGTCAAAAACAATCTCCGCCCTGATCCGCTTAAAGTAACGATCAACTGTCCGAATCGGCAAAAATCCCGATTTTGCCCCCGGATGAATGAAATCACTATTCAAACCAAGCACCGGCTGAAACTTGGGATTTATCGTCCGGTCAACCGAAAATCACAGTATTGGCCTGGTACTGCTGTAAAAAACAATTTCCGCCCCGTCTGGGCAGAAATCACGATCGATCGTCCGGATCAGTAAAATCTCGATATTGCCCCCGGACGAACGAAATCTTTATTCCGACCCTGCAACGGCCGAAACTCGGGATTTTTCGTCTGGTCAACTAAAAATCACAGTTCTGACCAGGTACTGTTGTGAGAAATGATCTCCGCCCCGATCTGCCAGAAATCCCGATCGTCCATCTAGATCGGTTAAATCACGATATTGCACTCGGGTGGACGAAATCACTATTAAGACCTTGCATCGGCCGAAACTCGTGATTTTCCGTCAGGTCGACCGAAAATCACAGCATTGACCAGGGACAGTTGGCAAAAACGATCTCCGCCCCGATTCGCCAGAAATAACGATCAACTTTCCGGATCGGCAAAAATCCTGATTTTGCCCCCGGATGAATGAAATCACTATTCAGACCCTGCAACGGCCGAAACTCGTGATTTTTCGTCCGGTCAACTGAAAATCACAGCATTGACTTGGTACTGTTGCCAAAAACAATTTCCGCCTCGACTGGCCAGAAATCACGATCGATCGTCCGGATCGGTAAAATCTTGATATTGCCCCTGGACGAACGAAATCCTTATCCAAACCCAGCAACGGCTGAAACTCGTGACATTTCGTTTGGTCAACCAAAAAACACAGTACTGACCAGGTACAGTTGTCAAAATTGATCTCCGCCCCGATCAGCCAGAAATCAAGATCGTCCATCTAGATCGGTTAAATCACGATATTTCCCACGGGTGGACGAAATAGCTATTCATACCCTGCATCGGCCGAAACTCGTGATTTTCTGTCAGGTCAACCGAAAATCCCAGTATTGACCAGGTACAGTCGTCAAAAACGATCTCCGCCCCGATCAGCCAGAAATAACGATCAACTATCCGGATCGGCAAGAATCCCGATTTTGCCCCCAGATGAAAGAAATCACTATTCAAACCAAGCACCGGCCGAAACTCGGGATTTATCGTCTGGTCAACCGAAAATCACAGTATTGGCCTGGAACTGCTATAAAAAACAATTTCCGCCACGACAGGACAGAAATCACGATCGATCGTCTGAATCGGTAAAATCCCGATACTGCCCCCGGACGAACGAAATCCTTATTTAGACCCTGCAACGGCCGAAACTCGTGATTTTACGTCCAGTCAACCGAAAATCACAGCATTGACATGGTACTGTTGCCAAAAACAATTTCCGCCTCGACTAGCCAGAAATCACGATCGATCGTCCGGATCGGTAAAATCTCGATATTGCCCCCGGGCGAACGAAATTCATATTCAGACCACGGCCGAAACTCGTGACTTTTCGTCTGGTCAACTGAAAATCACAGTATTGGCCAGGAACAGTTGTAGAAAATGATCTCCACCCCAATCAACCAGAAATCACAATCGTCCATCTAGATCGGTTAAATCACGTTATTGCCCCCGGGGTGACGAAATCGCTATTCATACCCCGCACCGGCCGAAACTTGTGATTTTCCGTCAGGTGAACCGAAAATCACAGTATAGACCTGGTACTGTTGTCAAAAACAATATCCGCCACGACTAGCCAGAAATCATGATCGTCCATCCAGATCGGTTAAATCATGATATTGCCCTCGGGCGGACGAAATCGCTATTCAGACCCAGCGTCGGCCAAAACTCGTGACTTTTCGCCTGGTCAACTGAAAATCACAGTACTGACCAGGTACAGTTGTCAAAAATGATCCCCGCCCCGATCAGCCAGAAATAACGATCAACTGTCCGGATCGGCAAAAATCCCGATTTTGCCCTCGGATGAATGAAATCACTATTCATACCATGCTCCGGTTGAAACTCGTGATTTGTTGCCAGGTCAACGAAAAATCACTGTATTGACCTGGTAGTGCTGTCAAAAACAATTTCCGCCTCGACGGGCCAGAAATCACGATTGATCGTCCGAATCGGTAAAATCTCGATATTGCCCCCGGACGAACAAAATCCTTATTCAGACCCTGCAACGGCCGAAACTCGTGATTTTTCGTTCGGTCAACCGAAAATCACAGTATTGACCTGGTACTGCTGTCAAAAACAATTTCTGCCTCGACTAGCTAGAAATCACGATCGATCGTCCGGATCGGTAAAATCTCGATATTGCCCCCGGACGAACGAAATCCTTATTCAGACCTTGCAACGGCCGAAACTCGTGACTTTCTGTCTGGTCAACTGAAAATCACAGTACTGACCAAGTACAGTTGTCAAAAATGATCTCCGGCCCGATCAGCCAGAAATCACGTTCGTCCATCTTGATCGGTTAAATCACGACATTGCCCCCGGGAGGACGAAATCGCTATTCAGACCCTGTATCGGCCGAAACTCGTGATTTTACGTCAAGTCAACCGAAAATCACAGTATTGACCAGGTACAATTGTCACAAACGATCTCTGCCCCGATCCGCCAGAAATAACGATCAACTGTCCGGATCGGCAAAAATCCCGATTTTGCCCCCGAATGAATGAAATCACTCTTCAGACCCAGCACTGGCTGAAACTCAGGATTTATCGCCTAGTCAACCGAAAATCAGAGTATTGGCCTGGTACTGCTGTCAAAAACAATTTCCACGACGACTTGACCGAAATCACGATCGATCGTCTGAAACGGTAAAATCTCGATATTGCCCCCGGACGAACAAAATCCTTATTCAGACCCTGCAACGGCCGAAACTTGTGATTTTTTGTCCAATCAATCGAAAATCACAGTATTGACCTAGTACTGTTGTCAAAAACAATTTCCGCCTTGACAGGCCAGAAATCACGATTGATCATCCGGATCGGAAAAATCTTGATATTGCCACCAGACGAACGAAATCCTTATTCAGACCCAACAACGGCCGAAACTCGGGATTTTTCGTCTGGTCAACAGAAAATCACAGTACTGACCAGGTACAGTTGTTAAAACTGATCTCTGGCCCGATCAGCCAGAAATCACGATTGTCCATCTAGATCGGTTAAATCACGACATTGCCCCCGGGAGGACGAAATCACTATTCAGACCCTGCATCGGCCGAAACTCGTTATTTTCCGTCAGGTTAACCGAAAATCACAGTATTGACCAGGAACAGTTGTCAAAAATGATCTCCGCCCCGATCCGCCAGAAATAACGATCAACTGTCCGGATCGGCAAAAATCTCGATTTTGCCCCCGGATGAATGAAATCACTATTCAGACCCAGCACTGGCTGAAACTCGAGATTTATCGTCTGGTCAACTGAAAATCACAGTATTGACCTGGTACTGTTGTCAAAAACAATTTCCGCCTCGGCTGGCCAGAAATCACGATCAATCGTCCGGATAAGAAAAATCTCGATATTGCCCCCGGACGAACGAAATCCATATTCAGACCCTGCAACGGCCGAAACTCGTGACGTTTCGTCTGGTCAACTGAAAATCACAGTGCTGACCAGGAACAGTTGTCAAAAACGATCTCTGCCCCGATCAGCCAAAAATAACGATCAACTGTCCGGATCGGCAAAAATCTCGATTTTGCCCCCAGATGATTGAAATCACTATTCAGACCAAGCTCCGGCTGAAACTCGTGATTTGTTGCCTGGTCAACGAAAAATCACTGTATTGGCCGGGTACTGCTATCAAAAACAATTTCCACCTCGACGTGCCAGAAATCACGATCGATCGTCCGAATCGGTAAAGTCTCGATGTTGCCCCCGGACGAACGAAATCCTTATTCAGACCCTGCAACGGCTGAAACACGTGACTTTTCGTCTGGCCAATTGAAAATCACAGTACTGACCAGGTACTGTTGTCAAAAATGATCTCCGCCCCGATCAGCCAGAAGTAACGATCAACTGTCCGGATCAGAAAAAATCTCGATTTTGCCCCCGGATGATTGAAATCACTATTCAGACCCAGCACTGGCTGAAACTCAGGATTTATCGTCTGGTCAATCGAAAATCACAGTATTGACCTGGTACTGTTATCAAAAACAATTTCCGCCCCGGCTGGCCAGAAATCATGATCGATCGTCCGGATCAGAAAAATCTTGATATTGCCCCCGGACGAACGAAATCCTTATTCAGACCCTGCAACGGCCGAAACTCGTGACGTTTCGTCTGGTCAACTGAAAATCTCAGTACTGACCAGGTACAGTTGTCAAAAACGATCTCCGCCTCGATCAGCCAGAAATAGCGATCAACTGTCCGGATCGGCAAAAATCCCAATTTTGCCCTCGGATGAATGAAATCACTATTCAGACCAAGCTCCGGCTAAAACTCGTGATTTGTTGTCTGGTCAACGGAAAATCACTGTATTGACCTGGTACTGCTGTCAAAAACAATTTCCGCCTCAACGGGCCAGAAATCACGATCGATCGCCCGAATCGGTAAAATCTCGATATTGCCCCCGGACGAACAAAATCCTTATTCAGACCCTGCAACGGCCGAAACTCGTGATTTGTTGTCAGGTCAACGAAAAATCACTGTATTGACCTGGTACTGCTGTCAAAAACAATTTCCGCCTCAACGGGCCAGAAATCACGATCGATCGCCCGAATCGGTAAAATGTCGATATTGCCCCCGGACGAACGAAATCCTTATTCAGACCATGCAACGGCCGAAACTCGTGACTATTCGTCTAGACAACTGAAAATCACAGTACTGACCAGGTACAGTTGTCAGAAATGATCTCCGCCCTGATCATCCAGAAATCACGATCGTCCATCTAGATCGGTTAAATCACGATATTGCCCCCAGGTGGACGAAATCGCTATTCAGACGCTGCAACGGCCGAAACTCGTGATTTTTCGTCCGGTCAACCGAAAATCACAGTATTGACCTGGAACTGTTGTCAAAGACAATTTCCCCCTCGATTGGCTAGAAATCACAATCGATCGTCCTAATCGGTAAAATCTCGATATTGCCCCCGGATAACTGAAATCCTTAATCAGACCCTGCAACGGCCGAAACTCGTGTCTTTTTGTCTGGTCAACTGAAAATCATAGTACTGACCAGGTACAGTTGTCAGAAACGATCTCCGCCCCGAACATCCAGAAATCACGATCGTCCATCTGGATCGGTTAAATCACGATATTGCCCCCGGGTGGACGAAATCGCTATTCAGACCCTGCATCGGCCGAAACTCGTGATTTTCCGTCAGGTCAACCGAAAATCACAGTATTGACCAGGTACAGTTGTAAAAAACGATCTCCGCCCCGGTAAGCCAGAATTAACGATCAGCAGTCCGGATCGGCAAAAATCCCGAGTTTGCCCCCGGATGAGTGAAATCACTATTCAGACCCAGCACCGGCAGAAACTCGGGATTTACCGTCTGGTTAACCGAAAATCACTGAATTGACATGGAGCTGCTGTAAAAAACAATTTCCTCCTCGACTAGACAGAAATCAGGATTGATCGTCCGAATCGGTAAAATCTCGATATTGCCGCCAGACGAACGAAATCCTTATTCAGGCCTTGCAACGGCCGAAACTCGTGATTTTCCGTCTGGTCAACCGAAAATCACAGTATTTACCTGGCACTGCTGTCCAAAACAATTTCTGCTTTGACTGGCCAGATGGCACGATCGATCGTCCAGATCGGTAAAATCTCGATATTGCCCCTGCACGAACGAAATCCTTATTCAGACCCTGCAACGGCCAAAACTCGTGACTTTTCGTCGGGTCAACCGAAAATCACAGTACTGACCAGGTACAGTTGTCAAAAATGATCTCCGGCCCGATCAGCCAGAAATCACGATCGTCCATCTAGATCGGTTAAATCACGACATTGCCCCCGGGAGGACGAAATCGCTACTCAGACCCTGCATCAACCGAAACTCGTGATTTTCCACCAGGTCAACCGAAAATCACAGTATTGACCAGGTATAGTTGTCAAAAACGATCTCCGCCCCGATCCGCCTGAAGTAACGATCAACTGTCCGGATCGGCAAAAATCCCAATTTTGCCCTCGGATGAATGAAATCACTATTCAGACCAAGCTCCGGCTGAAACTCGTGATTTGTTGTCTGGTCAACGGAAAATCACTGTATTGACCTGGTACTGCTGTCAAAAACAATTTCCGCCTCAACGGGCCAGAAATCACGATCGATCGGCTGAATCGGTAAAATCTCGATATCGCCCCCAGACGAACAAAATCCTTATTCAGACCCTGCAACGGCCGAAACTCGTGATTTGTTGTCTGGTCAACCGAAAATCATAGTATTGACCTGGTACTGTTGTCAAAAACAATTTCCGCCTCGACTGGCCAGAAATCACGACTGATCGTCCGGATCGGTAAAATCTCGATATTGCCCCTGCACGAACGAAATCCTTATTCAGACCCTGCGTCGGCCGAAACTCGTGATTTTCCGTCAGGTCAACCGAAAATCACAGTGTTGACCAGGTACAGTTGTCAAAAACGATCTCCGCCCCGATCCACCTGAAGTAACAATCAACTGTCCGGATGGGTAAAAATCCCTATTTTGCCCCCGGATGAATGAAATCACTATTCAGACCCAGCACCAGATGAAACTCGTGATTTTTCGTCTGGTCAACCGAAAATCACAGTATTGACTTGGAGCTACTGTAAAAAACAATTTCCACCTCGACTGGACAGAAATCACGATCGATCGTCTGAATCGGTAAAATCTCGATATTGCCCTAGGACGAACGAAATCCTTATTCAGACCCTGCAACGGCCGAAACTCGTGATTTTTCGTCCGGTCAACCAAAAATCACAGTGCCGACCAGGAATAGTTGTCAAGAATGATCTCCGCCCCGATCAGCCAAAAATCATGATCGTCCATCCAGATTGGTTAAATCATGGTATTGCCCTCGGGCGGAGGAAATCGCTATTCAGACCCTGCGTCGGCCGAAACTCGTGATTTTTCGCCCGGACAACCGAAAATAACAGTATTGACCAGGTACTGTTGTCAAAAACAATTTCCGCCTCGACTGGCCAGAAATCACGATCGATCGTTCGGATCAGTAAAATCTCGATACTGTCCCCGGACGAAAGAAATCCTTAATCAGACCCTGCAACGGCCGAAACTCGTGACTTTTCGTCTGGTCAACTGAAAATTACAGTACTGACCAGGTACAGTTGTCAGAAATGATCTCCGCCCCAATCATCCAGAAATCACGATCGTCCATCCAGATCGGTAAAATCCCGATATTGCCCCCGGGTGGACGAAATAGCTATTCATTCCCAGCATCGGCCGAAACTCGTGATTTTCTGTCATGTCAACCGGAAATCACAGTATTGACCAGGTACAGTTGTAAAAAACGATCTCCGCCCGGATTCGCCAGAAATAACAATCAACTGTCCGGATCGGCAAAAATCCTGATTTTGCCCCCGAATGAATGAAATCACTATTCAGACCATGCACCGGCTGAAACTCGGGATTTACCGTCTGGTCAACCGAAAATCACAGTATTGACCAGGTACTACTGTCAAAAACAATTTCCGCCACGACTGGACAGAAATCACGATCGATCGTCCGGATCGGCAAAATCTCGATATTGCCCCTGGACGAATGAAATCCTTATTCAGACCCTGCAACGGCCGAAACGCGTGACTTTTCGTCTGGTCAACTGAAAATCACAGTCTTGACCAGGTACAGTTTTCAGAAATGATCTCCGCCCCGATCATCCAAAAATCACGATCGTCCATCCAAATCGGTAAAATCCCGATATTGCCCCCGGGTGGACGAAATAGCTATTCATTCCCAGCATCGGCCGAAACTCGTGATTTTCCGTCATGTCAACCGAAAATCACAGTATTGACCAGGTACAGTTGTCAAAAACGATCTCCGCCCCAATCCGCCTGAAGTAACGATCAACTGTCCGGATCGGCAAAAATCCCTATTTTGCCCCCGGATGAATGAAATCACTATTCAGACCCAGCACCGGCTGAAACTCGGGATTTTCCGTCTGGTCAACCGAAAATCACAGTATTGACTTGGAGCTGCTGTAAAAAACAATTTCCACCTCGACTGGACAGAAATCACGATCGATCGTCTGAATCGGTAAAGTCTCGATATTGCCCCAGGACGAACGAAATCCTTATTCAGACCCTGCAACGGCCGAAACTCGTGATTTTTCGTCCGGTCAACCGAAAATCACAGTATTGACCTGGTACTGTTGCCAAAAACAATTTCTGCCTCGACTGGCCAGAAATCACGATCGATCGTCCGGATCGGTAAAATCTCAATATTGCCCCCGGACGAACGAAATCCTTATTCAGACCCTGCAACGGCCGAAACTCATGACTTTTCGTATGGTCAACTGAAAATCACAGTACTGACCAGGTACAGTTGTCAGAAATGATCTCCGCCCCGATCATCCAGAAATCACGATCGTCCATCTAGATCGGTTAAATCACGATATTGCCCCCGGGTGGACGAAATCGCTATTCAGACCCTGCATTGGCCGAAACTCGTGATTTTTCGCCCGGTCAACCGAAAATCACAGTATTGACCTGGAACTGTTGTGAAAAACAATTTCTGCCTCGACTGGCCAGAAATCACGATCGATTGTCCGGATCGGTAAAATCTCGATACTGTCCCCGGACGAAAGAAATCCTTAATCAGACCCTGCAACGGTCGAAACTCGTGACTTTTCGTTTGGTCAACTGAAAATCACAGTACTGACCAGGTACAGTTGTCAGAAATGATCTCCGCCCCGATCATCCGGAAATCACGATCGTCCATCCAGATCGGTAAAATCCCGATATTGCCCCCGGGTGGACGAAATAGCTATTCAATCCCAGCAACGGCCGAAACCCGTGATTTTCCGTCATGTCAACCGAAAATCACAGTATTGACCAGGTACTGTTGTCAAAAACGATCTCCGCCCCGATCAGCCAGAAGTAACGATCAACTGTCTGGATCGGCAAAAATCCATATTTTGCCCCCGGATGAATGAAATCACTATTCAGAACTTGCACAGGCTGAAACTCGGGATTTATCGTCTGGTCAGCCGAAAATCACAGTATTGGCCTGGTACAGTTGTCAAAAACAATTTCCGCTACGACTAGACAGAAATCACGATCGATCGTCCGGATCGGCAAAATCCCGATATTGCCCCTGGACGAACGAAATCCTTATTCAGACCCTGCAACGGCCGAAACTTGTGATTTTTCGTCCGGTCAACCGAAAATCACAGTATTGTCCTAGTACTGTTGTCAAAAACAATTTCCGCCTCGACTGGCCAGAAATCACGATCGATCGTCTGGATCGGTAAAATCTTGATATTGCCCCCGGACGAACGAAATCCTTACTCTGACCCTGCAACGGCCGAAACTCGTGACTTTTCGTCTGGTCAACTGAAAATCACAGTACTGACCGGGTACAGTTGTCAAAAATGATCTCCGCCCCTTTCATCCAGAAATCACGATCGTCCATCTAGATCAGCAAAAATCCCGATTTTTCCCCCGGATGAATGAAAACGCTATTCAGACCATGCACCGGCTGAAACTCAAGATTTATCGTCAGGTCAGCCGAAAATCACAGTATTGGCCTGGTACAGTTGCCAAAAACGATCTCCGCACCAATCAGCCAGAAATCACGATCGTCCATCTAGATCGGTTAAATCCCGATATTGCCCCCGGGTGGACGAAATAGCTATTCATTCCCAGCATCTGCCGAAACTCGTGATTTTCCGTCATGTCAACCGAAAATCCCAGTATTGACCAGGTACAATTGTCAAAAATGGTCTCCGCCCCGATCAGCCAGAAATAACGATCAACTGTCCGGATCGGCAAAAATCCCAATTTCGCCCCCGGATGAATGAAATCACCATTCAGACCATGCATCGGCTGAAACTTGAGAATTATCGTCTAGTCAACCGAAAATCACAGTATTGGCCTGGTACTGCTGTAAAAAACAATTTCCGCCACGACTGGACAGAAATCACGATCGATCGTCCAGATCGGTAAAATCTCGATATTGCCCCCGGACGAATGAAATCCTTATTCAGACACTGCAACGGCCGAAACTCGTGATTTTTCGTCCGGTCAACTGAAAATCACAGTATTGACCTGGTACTGTTGTCAAAAACAATTTCCGTCTCGACGGGCCAGAAATTACGATCGATCGTCCGGATTGGAAAAATCTCGATATTGCCCCCAGACGTACGAAATCCTTATTCAGACCCTGCAACGGCCGAAACTCATGACTTTTCATCTGGTCAACTGAAAATCACAGTATTGACCTGGTACAGTTGTAAAAAACGATCTTCGGCCCGAGCAGCCAGAAATAATGATCAACTGTCCGGATCGGCAAAAATCCTGATTTTGCCCCCGGATGAATGAAATCACTATTCAGACCATCCACCGGCAGAAACTCAGGATTTAACATCTTGTCAACCGAAAATCACAGTATTGACCTGGTACTGTTGTCAAAAACAATTTCCGCCTCGACTAGCCAGAAATCACGATCGATCGTCCGGATCGGTAATATCTCGATATTGCCCCCGGACGAACGAAATCCTTTTTCAGACCCTGCAACGGCCGAAACTCGTGACTTTTCGTCAGGTCAACTGAAAATCACAGTACTGACCAGGTACAGTTGTCAAAAATGATCTCCGCCCCGATCATCCAGAGATCATGATCGTTCATCTAGATCAGTTAAATCCCGATATTGCCCCTGGGTGGACGAAATAGCTATTCATACCCTACATCTGCCGAAACTCATGATTTTTCGTCATGTCAGCCGAAAATCACAGTATTGACCAGGTACAGTTGTCAAAAACGATCTCCGCCCCGATCAGCCAGAAATAACGATCAACTGTCCGGATCGGTAAAAATCCCGATTTTGCCCCCGGATGAATGAAACCACTAATCAGACCATGCACCGGCGGAAACTCGAGAATTATCGTCCAGTCAACAAAAAATCATAGTATTGGCTGGTACTGATGTAAAAAACAATTTCCGCCACGACTGGTCAGAAATCACGATCAATCGTCCGGATCGGTAAAATCCCGATATTGCCCCCGGACGAACGAAATCCTTATTCTGACCCTGCAACGGCCGAAACTCGTGACTTTTTGTCTGGTCAACTGAAAATCACAATACTAACCAGGTATAGTTGTCAAAAATTATCTCCGCCCCGTTCATCCAAAAATCATGATCGTCCATCTAGAACGGTTAAAACCCGATATTGCCCCTGGGAGGACAAAATAGCTATTCATACCCTACATCGGCCAAAACTCGTGATTTTCCGTCATGTCAACCGAAAATCACAGTATTGACCAGGTACAGTTGTCAAAAACGATCTCTGCCCCGATCAGCCAGAAATCACGATCGTCCATCAAGATCGGTTAAATCCCGTTATTGCCCCCGGGTGGGCGAAATAGCTATTCATACCCTGCATCTGCCGAAACTCGTGATTTTCCGCCATGTCAACCGAAAATCACAGTATTGACCAGGTACAGTTGTCAAAAACAATCTCCACCCCAATCCGCCAGAAATAACGATCAACTGTCAGGATCGACAAAAATCCCAATTTTGCCCCCGGATGAATGAAATCACTATTCTGACCCAGCACTGGCTGAAACTCGAGAATTATCGCTTGGTCAATCGAAAATCACTGTATTGGCCTGGTACTGCTGTAAAAAATAATTTCCGCCTCAACTGGACAGAAATCACGATCGATCGTCCGGATCGGTAAAATCTCGATATTGCCCCCGGACGAACGAAATCCTTATTCTGACCCTGCAACGGCCGAAACTCGTGAATTTTCGTCTGGTCAACTGAAAATCACAGTACTGGCCAGGTACAGTTGTCATAAATGATCTCCGCCCCGATCATCCGGAAATCACGATCGTCCATCTAGATCGGTTAAATCCTGATATTGCCCCCGGGTGGACGAAATAGCTATTCATACCCTGCATCTGCCGAAACTCGTGATTTTCCGTCATGTCAACCGAAAATCACAGTATTGACCAGGTACAGTTGTCAAAAACAATCTCCGCCCCAATCAGCCAGAAATAACGATCAACTGTCCGGATCGACAAAAATCCCAATTTTGCCCCCGGATGAATGAAATCACTATTCAGACCATGCACCGGCTGAAACTCGAGAATTATCGTCTGGTCAACCGAAAATCACAGTATTGGCCTGGTACTGCTATAAAAAACAATTTCCACCACGACTGGATAGAAATCACGATCGATCGTCCGGATCGGTAAAATCTCGATATTGCCCCCGGACGAACGAAATCCTTATTCTGACCCTGCAACGGCCGAAACCTGTGACTTTTCGTCTGGTCAACTGAAAATCACAGTACTGGCCAGGTACAGTTGTCATAAATGATCTCCGCCCCGATCATCCGGAAATCACGTTCGCCCATCTAGATCGGTTAAATCCCGATATTGCCCCCGGGTGGACGAAATAGCTATTCATACCCTGCATCTGCCGAAACTCGTGATTTTCCGTCATGTCAACCGAAAATCACAGTATTGACCAGGTACAGTTGTCAAAAACGATCTTCGCCCCAATCAGCCAGAAATAACGATCAACTGTCCGGATCGACAAAAATCCCAATTTTGCCCCCGGATGAATGAAATCACTATTCAGACCATGCACCGGCTGAAACTCGAGAATTATCGTCTGGTCAATCGAAAATCACAGTATTGGCCTGGTACTGCTATAAAAAACAATTTCCACCACGACTGGATAGAAACCCCGATCGATCGTCCGGATCGGTAAAATCTCGATATTGCCCCCGGACGAACGAAATCCTTATTCTGACCCTGCAACGGCCGAAACCTGTGACTTTTCGTCTGGTCAACTGAAAATCACAGTACTGGCCAGGTACAGTTGTCATAAATGATCTCCGCCCCGATCATCCGGAAATCACGATCGTCCATCTAGATCGATTAAAACCTGATATTGCCCATGGGTGGACGAAATAGCTATTCCTACCCTGCATCGGCCGAAACTCGTGATTTTCCGTCATGTCAACCGAAAATCACAATATTGACAAGGTACAGTTGTCAAAAACGATCTCCGCCCCGATCAGCCGGAAATCACGATCGTCCATCTAGATCGGTTAAATCCTGATATTGCCCCCGGGTGGACGAAATAGCTATTCATTCCCTGCATCTGCCGAAACTCGTGATTTTCCGCCATGTCAACCGAAAATCCCAGTATTGGCCAGGTACAGTTGTCAAAAACGATCTCTGCCCCGATCAGCCAGAAATAACGATTTACTGTCCGGATCGACAAAAATCCCAATTTTGCCCCCGGATGAATGAAATCACTATTCTGACCATGCACCGGCCGAAACTCGAGAATTATCGTCTAGTCAATCGAAAATCACAGTATTGGCCTGGTACTGCTGTAAAAAACAATTTCCGTCACGACTGGACAGAAATCACGATCGATCGTCCGGATCGGTAAAATCTCGACATTGCCCCCGGACGAACGAAATCCTTATTCAGACCCTGCAACGGTCGAAACTCGTGACTTTTCGTCTGGTCAACTCAAAATCACAGTACTGGCCAGGTATAGTTGTCAAAAATGATATCCGCCCCGATCATCCAGAAATCACAATTGTCCATCTAGATCGGTTAAATCCCGATATTGCCCCCGGGTGGACGAAATAGCTATTCATACCATGCATTGGCCGAAACTCGTGATTTTCCGTCATGTCAACCGAAAATCATAGTATTGGCCAGGTACAGTTGTCAAAGACGATCTCCGCCCTGATCGGCCAGAAATCCCGATCAACTGTCCGGATCGGCAAAAATCCCAATTTTGCCCCCGGATGAATGAAATCTCTATTCAGACCATGCACCGGCTGAAACCTGAGAATTATCGTCCGGTCAACCAAAAATCGTAGTATTGGCCTAGTACTGCTGTAAAAAACAATTTCCGCCACAACTGGAAAGAAATCACGATCGATCGTCCGGATCGGTAAAATCTCAATATTGCCCCCGGACGAACGAAATTCTTATTCAGACCCTGCAACGGCCGAAACTCGTCACTTTTTGTCTGGTCAACTGAAAATCACAGTACTGGCCAGGTACAGTTGTCATAAATGATCTCCGCCCCGATCATCCGGAAATCACGATCATCCATCTAGATCGATTAAAACCCGATATTGCCCATGGGTGGACGAAATAGCTATTCCTTCCCTGCATCGGCCGAAACTCGTGATTTTCCTTCATGTCAACCGAAAATCACAATATTGACAAGGTACAGTTGTCAAAAACGATCTCCGCCCCGATCAGCCGGAAATCACGATCGTCCATCTAGATCGGTTAAATCCTGATATTGCCCCCGGTTGGACGAAATAGCTATTCATTCCCTGCATCTGCCGAAACTCGTGATTTTCCGTCATGTCAACCGAAAATCCCAGTATTGGCCAGGTACAGTTGTCAAAAACGATCTCCGCCCCAATCAGCCAGAAATAACGATCAACTGTCCGGATCGACAAAAATCCCAATTTTGCCCCCGGATGAATGAAATCACTATTCAGACCATGCACTGGCTGAAACTCGAGAATTATCGTCTGGTCAACCGAAAATCACAGTATTGGCCTGGTACTGCTATTAAAAACAATTTCCACCACGACTGGATAGAAATCACAATCGATCGTCCGGATCGGTAAAATCTCGATATTGCCCCCGGACGAACGAAATCCTTATTCTGACCCTGCAACGGCCGATACCTGTGACTTTTCGTCTGGTCAACTGAAAATCACAGTACTGGCCAGGTACAGTTGTCATAAATGATCTCCGCCCCGATCATCCGGAAATCACGATCGTCCATCTAGATCGATTAAAACCCGATATTGCCCCTGGGTGGACGAAATAGCTATTCCTACCCTGCATCGGCCGAAACTCGTGATTTTCCGTCATGTCAACCGAAAATCACAATATTGACAAGGTACAGTTGTCAAAAACGATCTCCGCCCCGATCAGCCGGAAATCACGATCGTCCATCTAGATCGGTTAAATCCTGATATTGCCCCCGGGTGGACGAAATAGCTATTCATTCCCTGCATCTGCCGAAACTCGTGATTTTCCGTCATGTCAACCGAAAATCCCAGTATTGGCCAGGTACAGTTGTCAAAAACGATCTCTGCCCCGATCAGCCAGAAATAACGATTTACTGTCCGGATCGACAAAAATCCCAATTTTGCCCCCGGATGAATGAAATCACTATTCTGACCATGCACCGGCCGAAACTCGAGAATTATCGCCTGGTCAATCGAAAATCACAGTATTGGCCTGGTACTGCTATAAAAAACAATTTCCGTCACGACTGGACAGAAATCACGATCGATCATCCGGATCGGTAAAATCTCGATATTGCCCCCGGACGAACGAAATCCTTATTCTGACCCTGCAACGGCCGAAACCTGTGACTTTTCGTCTGGTCAACTGAAAATCACAGTACTGGCCAGGTACAGTTGTCATAAATGATCTCCGCCCCGATCATCCGGAAATCACGATCATCCATCTAGATCGATTAAAACCCGATATTGCCCATGGGTGGACGAAATAGCTATTCCTACCCTGCATCGGCCGAAACTCGTGATTTTCCGTCATGTCAACCGAAAATCACAATATTGACAAGGTACAGTTGTCAAAAACGATCTCCGCCCCGATCAGCCGGAAATCACGATCGTCCATCTAGATCGGTTAAATCCTGATATTGCCCCCGGGTGGACGAAATAGCTATTCGTTCCCTACATCTGCCGAAACTCGTGATTTTCCGTCATGTCAACCGAAAATCCCAGTATTGGCCAGGTACAGTTGTCAAAAACGATCTCTGCCCCAATCAGCCAGAAATAACGATCAACTGTCCGGATCGACAAAAATCCCAATTTTGCCCCCGGATGAATGAAATCACTATTCAGACCATGCACCGGCTGAAACTCGAGAATTATCGTCTGGTCAACCGAAAATCACAGTATTGGCCTGGTACTGCTATAAAAAACAATTTCCACCACGACTGGATAGAAATCACGATCGATCGTCCGGATCGGTAAAATCTCGATATTGCCCCCGGACGAACGAAATCCTTATTCTGACCCTGCAACGGCCGAAACCTATGACTTTTCGTCTGGTCAACTGAAAATCACAGTACTGGCCAGGTACAGTTGTCATAAATGATCTCCGCCCCGATCATCCGGAAATCACGATCGTCCATCTAGATCGATTAAAACCCGATATTGCCCCTGGGTGGACGAAATAGCTATTCCTACCCTGCATCGGCCGAAACTCGTGATTTTCCGTCATGTCAACCGAAAATCACAATATTGACAAGGTACAGTTGTCAAAAACGATCTCCGCCCCGATCAGCCGGAAATCACGATCGTCCATCTAGATCGGTTAAATCCTGATATTGCCCCCGGGTGGACGAAATAGCTATTCGTTCCCTACATCTGCCGAAACTCGTGATTTTCCGTCATGTCAACCGAAAATCCCAGTATTGGCCAGGTACAGTTGTCAAAAACGATCTCTGCCCCAATCAGCCAGAAATAACGATCAACTGTCCGGATCGACAAAAATCCCAATTTTGCCCCCGGATGAATGAAATCACTATTCAGACCATGCACCGGCTGAAACTCGAGAATTATCGTCTGGTCAACCGAAAATCACAGTATTGGCCTGGTACTGCTATAAAAAACAATTTCCACCACGACTGGATAGAAATCACAATCGATCGTCCGGATCGGTAAAATCTCGATATTGCCCCCGGACGAACGAAATCCTTATTCTGACCCTGCAACGGCCGAAACCTGTGACTTTTCGTCTGGTCAACTGAAAATCACAGTACTGGCCAGGTACAGTTGTCATAAATGATCTCCGCCCCGATCATCCGGAAATCACGATCGTCCATCTAGATCGATTAAAACCCGATATTGCCCCTGGGTGGACGAAATAGCTATTCCTACCCTGCATCGGCCGAAACTCGTGATTTTCCGTCATGTCAACCGAAAATCACAATATTGACAAGGTACAGTTGTCAAAAACGATCTCCGCCCCGATCAGCCGGAAATCACGATCGTCCATCTAGATCGGTTAAATCCTGATATTGCCCCCGGGTGGACGAAATAGCTATTCGTTCCCTACATCTGCCGAAACTCGTGATTTTCCGTCATGTCAACCGAAAATCCCAGTATTGGCCAGGTACAGTTGTCAAAAACGATCTCTGCCCCAATCAGCCAGAAATAACGATCAACTGTCCGGATCGACAAAAATCCCAATTTTGCCCCCGGATGAATGAAATCACTATTCAGACCATGCACCGGCTGAAACTCGAGAATTATCGTCTGGTCAACCGAAAATCACAGTATTGGCCTGGTACTGCTATAAAAAACAATTTCCACCACGACTGGATAGAAATCACGATCGATCGTCCGGATCGGTAAAATCTCGATATTGCCCCCGGACGAACGAAATCCTTATTCTGACCCTGCAACGGCCGAAACCTGTGACTTTTCGTCTGGTCAACTGAAAATCACAGTACTGGCCAGGTACAGTTGTCATAAATGATCTCCGCCCCGATCATCCGGAAATCACGATCGTCCATCTAGATCGATTAAAACCCGATATTGCCCCTGGGTGGACGAAATAGCTATTCCTACCCTGCATCGGCCGAAACTCGTGATTTTCCGTCATGTCAACCGAAAATCACAATATTGACAAGGTACAGTTGTCAAAAACGATCTCCGCCCCGATCAGCCGGAAATCACGATCGTCCATCTAGATCGGTTAAATCCTGATATTGCCCCCGGGTGGACGAAATAGCTATTCATTCCCTGCATCTGCCGAAACTCGTGATTTTCCGTCATGTCAACCGAAAATCCCAGTATTGGCCAGGTACAGTTGTCAAAAACGATCTCTGCCCCGATCAGCCAGAAATAACGATTTACTGTCCGGATCGACAAAAATCCCAATTTTGCCCCCGGATGAATGAAATCACTATTCTGACCATGCACCGGCCGAAACTCGAGAATTATCGCCTGGTCAATCGAAAATCACAGTATTGGCCTGGTACTGCTGTAAAAAACAATTTCCGTCACGACTGGACAGAAATCACGATCGATCGTCCGGATCGGTAAAATCTCGATATTGCCCCCGGACGAACGAAATCCTTATTCTGACCCTGCAACGGCCGAAACCTGTGACTTTTAGTCTGGTCAACTGAAAATCACAGTACTGGCCAGGTACAGTTGTCATAAATGATCTCCGCCCCGATCATCCGGAAATCACGATCATCCATCTAGATCGATTAAAACCCGATATTGCCCATGGGTGGACGAAATAGTTATTCCTACCCTGCATCGGCCGAAACTCGTGATTTTCCGTCATGTCAACCGAAAATCACAATATTGACAAGGTACAGTTGTCAAAAACGATCTCCGCCCCGATCAGCCAGAAATCACGATCGTCCATCTAGATCGGTTAAATCCTGATATTGCCCCCGGGTGGACGAAATAGCTATTCATTCCCTGCATCTGCCGAAACTCGTGATTTTCCGTCATGTCAACCGAAAATCCCAGTATTGGCCAGGTACAGTTGTCAAAAACGATCTCCGCCCCAATCAGCCAGAAATAACGATTTACTGTCCGGATCGACAAAAATCCCAATTTTGCCCCCGGATGAATGAAATCACTATTCTGACCATGCACCGGCCGAAACTCGAGAATTATCGCCTGGTCAATCGAAAATCACAGTATTGGCCTGGTACTGCTGTAAAAAACAATTTCCGTCACGACTGGACAGAAATCACGATCGATCGTCCGGATCGGTAAAATCTCGATATTGCCCCCGGACGAACGAAATCCTTATTCGGACCCTGCAACGGCCGAAACCTGTGACTTTTAGTCTGGTCAACTGAAAATCACAGTACTGGCCAGGTACAGTTGTCATAAATGATCTCCGCCCCGATCATCCGGAAATCACGATCATCCATCTAGATCGATTAAAACCCGATATTGCCCATGGGTGGACGAAATAGCTATTCCTACCCTGCATCGGCCGAAACTCGTGATTTTCCGTCATGTCAACCGAAAATCACAATATTGACAAGGTACAGTTGTCAAAAACGATCTCCGCCCCGATCAGCCAGAAATCACGATCGTCCATCTAGATCGGTTAAATCCTGATATTGCCCCCGGGTGGACGAAATAGCTATTCATTCCCTGCATCTGCCGAAACTCGTGATTTTCCGTCATGTCAACCGAAAATCCCAGTATTGGCCAGGTACAGTTGTCAAAAACGATCTCTGCCCCGATCAGCCAGAAATAACGATTTACTGTCCGGATCGACAAAAATCCCAATTTTGCCCCCGGATGAATGAAATCACTATTCTGACCATGCACCGGCCGAAACTCGAGAATTATCGCCTGGTCAATCGAAAATCACAGTATTGGCCTGGTACTGCTATAAAAAACAATTTCCGTCACGACTGGACAGAAATCACGATCGATCATCCGGATCGGTAAAATCTCGATATTGCCCCCGGACGAACGAAATCCTTATTCTGACCCTGCAACGGCCGAAACCTGTGACTTTTCGTCTGGTCAACTGAAAATCACAGTACTGGCCAGGTACAGTTGTCATAAATGATCTCC
This sequence comes from Delonix regia, assembly GCA_037074485.1. Classification (NCBI taxonomy): domain Eukaryota; kingdom Viridiplantae; phylum Streptophyta; class Magnoliopsida; order Fabales; family Fabaceae; genus Delonix; species Delonix regia. The sequence goes on along the minus strand of CM073450.1, from coordinate 45,397,703 downwards.
GCCCCGATCATCCGGAAATCACGATCATCCATCTAGATCGATTAAAACCCGATATTGCCCATGGGTGGACGAAATAGCTATTCCTACCCTGCATCGGCCGAAACTCGTGATTTTCCGTCATGTCAACCGAAAATCACAATATTGACAAGGTACAGTTGTCAAAAACGATCTCCGCCCCGATCAGCCGGAAATCACGATCGTCCATCTAGATCGGTTAAATCCTGGTATTGCCCCCGGGTGGACGAAATAGCTATTCGTTCCCTACATCTGCCGAAACTCGTGATTTTCCGTCATGTCAACCGAAAATCCCAGTATTGGCCAGGTACAGTTGTCAAAAACGATCTCTGCCCCAATCAGCCAGAAATAACGATCAACTGTCCGGATCGACAAAAATCCTAATTTTGCCCCCGGATGAATGAAATCACTATTCAGACCATGCACCGGCTGAAACTCGAGAATTATCGTCTGGTCAACCGAAAATCACAGTATTGGCCTGGTACTGCTATAAAAAACAATTTCCACCACGACTGGATAGAAATCACGATCGATCGTCCGGATCGGTAAAATCTCGATATTGCCCCCGGACGAACGAAATCCTTATTCTGACCCTGCAACGGCCGAAACCTGTGACTTTTCATCTGGTCAACTGAAAATCACAGTACTGGCCAGGTACAGTTGTCATAAATGATCTCCGCCCCGATCATCCGGTAATCACGATCGTCCATCTAGATCGGTTAAATCCCGATATTGCCCCCGGGTGGACGAAATAGCTATTCATACCCTGCATCTGCCGAAACTCGTGATTTTCCGTCATGTCAACCGAAAATCACAGTATTGACCAGGTACAGTTGTCAAAAACGATCTCCGCCCCAATCAGCCAGAAATAACGATCAACTGTCCGGATCGACAAAAATCCCAATTTTGCCCCCGGATGAATGAAATCACTATTCAGACCATGCACTGGCTGAAACTCGAGAATTATCGTCTGGTCAACCGAAAATCACAGTATTGGCCTGGTACTGCTATTAAAAACAATTTCCACCACGACTGGATAGAAATCACGATCGATCGTCCGGATCGGTAAAATCTCGATATTGCCCCCGGGCGAACGAAATCCTTATTCTGACCCTGCAACGGCCGAAACCTGTGACTTTTCGTCTGGTCAACTGAAAATCACAGTACTGGCCAGGTACAGTTGTCATAAATGATCTCCGCCCCGATCATCCGGAAATCACGATCGTCCATCTAGATCGATTAAAACCCGATATTGCCCCTGGGTGGACGAAATAGCTATTCCTACCCAGCATCGGCCGAAACTCGTGATTTTTCGTCATGTCAACCGAGAATCACAATATTGACAAGGTACAGTTGTCAAAAACGATCTCCGCCCCGATCAGCCGGAAATCACGATCGTCCATCTAGATCGGTTAAATCCTGATATTGCCCCCGGGTGGACGAAATAGCTATTCATTCCCTGCATCTGCCGAAACTCGTGATTTTCCGTCATGTCAACCGAAAATCCCAGTATTGGCCAGGTACAGATGTCAAAAACGATCTCTGCCCCGATCAGCCAGAAATAACGATTTACTGTCCGGATCGACAAAAATCCCAATTTTGCCCCCGGATGAATGAAATCACTATTCAGACCATGCACCGGCCGAAACTCGAGAATTATCGTCTGGTCAATCGAAAATCACAGTATTGGCCTGGTACTGCTGTAAAAAACAATTTCTGCCACGACTGGACAGAAATCACGATCGATCGTCCGGATCGGTAAAATCTCGATATTGCCCCCGGACAAACGAAATCCTTATTCTGACCCTGCAACGGCCGAAACCTGTGACTTTTCGTCTGGTCAACTGAAAATCACAGTACTGGCCAGGTACAGTTGTCATAAATGATCTCCGCCCCGATCAGCCGGAAATCACGATCGTCCATCTAGATCGGTTAAATCCTGATATTGCCCCCGGGTGGACGAAATAGCTATTCATTCCCTGCATCTGCCGAAACTCGTGATTTTCCGTCATGTCAACCGAAAATCACAGTATTGGCCAGGTACAGTTGTCAAAAACGATCTCTGCCCCGATCAGCCAGAAATAACGATATACTGTCCGGATCGACAAAAATCCCAATTTTGCCCCCGGATGAATGAAATCACTATTCAGACCATGCACCGGCCGAAACTCGAGAATTATCGTCTGGTCAACCGAAAATCACAGTATTGGCCTGGTACTGCTATAAAAAACAATTTCCACCACGACTGGATAGAAATCACGATCGATCGTCCGGATCGGTAAAATCTCGATATTGCCCCCGGACGAACGAAATCCTTATTCTGACCCTGCAACGGCCGAAACCTGTGACTTTTCATCTGGTCAACTGAAAATCACAGTACTGGCCAGGTACAGTTGTCATAAATGATCTCCGCCCCGATCATCCGGTAATCACGATCGTCCATCTAGATCGGTTAAATCCCGATATTGCCCCCGGGTGGACGAAATAGCTATTCATACCCTGCATCTGCCGAAACTCGTGATTTTCCGTCATGTCAACCGAAAATCACAGTATTGACCAGGTACAGTTGTCAAAAACGATCTCCGCCCCAATCAGCCAGAAATAACGATCAACTGTCCGGATCGACAAAAATCCCAATTTTGCCCCCGGATGAATGAAATCACTATTCAGACCATGCACCGGCTGAAACTCGAGAATTATCGTCTGGTCAACCGAAAATCACAGTATTGGCCTGGTACTGCTATTAAAAACAATTTCCACCACGACTGGATAGAAATCACGATCGATCGTCCGGATCGGTAAAATCTCGATATTGCCCCCGGGCGAACGAAATCCTTATTCTGACCCTGCAACGGCCGAAACCTGTGACTTTTCGTCTGGTCAACTGAAAATCACAGTACTGGCCAGGTACAGTTGTCATAAATGATCTCCGCCCCGATCATCCGGAAATCACGATCGTCCATCTAGATCGATTAAAACCCGATATTGCCCCTGGGTGGACGAAATAGCTATTCCTACCCTGCATCGGCCGAAACTCGTGATTTTTCGTCATGTCAACCGAGAATCACAATATTGACAAGGTACAGTTGTCAAAAACGATCTCCGCCCCGATCAGCCGGAAATCACGATCGTCCATCTAGATCGGTTAAATCCTGATATTGCCCCCGGGTGGACGAAATAGCTATTCATTCCCTGCATCTACCGAAACTCGTGATTTTCCGTCATGTCAACCGAAAATCCCAGTATTGGCCAGGTACAGATGTCAAAAACGATCTCTGCCCCGATCAGCCAGAAATAACGATTTACTGTCCGGATCGACAAAAATCCCAATTTTGCCCCCGGATGAATGAAATCACTATTCAGACCATGCACCGGCCGAAACTCGAGAATTATCGTCTGGTCAATCGAAAATCACAGTATTGGCCTGGTACTGCTGTAAAAAACAATTTCTGCCACGACTGGACAGAAATCACGATCGATCGTCCGGATCGGTAAAATCTCGATATTGCCCCCGGACAAACGAAATCCTTATTCTGACCCTGCAACGGCCGAAACCTGTGACTTTTCGTCTGGTCAACTGAAAATCACAGTACTGGCCAGGTACAGTTGTCATAAATGATCTCCGCCCCGATCAGCCGGAAATCACGATCGTCCATCTAGATCGGTTAAATCCTGATATTGCCCCCGGGTGGACGAAATAGCTATTCATTCCCTGCATCTGCCGAAACTCGTGATTTTCCGTCATGTCAACCGAAAATCACAGTATTGGCCAGGTACAGTTGTCAAAAACGATCTCTGCCCCGATCAGCCAGAAATAACGATATACTGTCCGGATCGACAAAAATCCCAATTTTGCCCCCGGATGAATGAAATCACTATTCAGACCATGCACCGGCCGAAACTCGAGAATTATCGTCTGGTCAACCGAAAATCACAGTATTGGCCTGGTACTGCTATAAAAAACAATTTCCACCACGACTGGATAGAAATCACGATCGATCGTCCGGATCGGTAAAATCTCGATATTGCCCCCGGACGAACGAAATCCTTATTCTGACCCTGCAACGGCCGAAACCTGTGACTTTTCATCTGGTCAACTGAAAATCACAGTACTGGCCAGGTACAGTTGTCATAAATGATCTCCGCCCCGATCATCCGGTAATCACGATCGTCCATCTAGATCGGTTAAATCCCGATATTGCCCCCGGGTGGACGAAATAGCTATTCATACCCTGCATCTGCCGAAACTCGTGATTTTCCGTCATGTCAACCGAAAATCACAGTATTGACCAGGTACAGTTGTCAAAAACGATCTCCGCCCCAATCAGCCAGAAATAACGATCAACTGTCCGGATCGACAAAAATCCCAATTTTGCCGCCGGATGAATGAAATCACTATTCAGACCATGCACCGGCTGAAACTCGAGAATTATCGTCTGGTCAACCGAAAATCACAGTATTGGCCTGGTACTGCTATTAAAAACAATTTCCACCACGACTGGATAGAAATCACGATCGATCGTCCGGATCGGTAAAATCTCGATATTGCCCCCGGGCGAACGAAATCCTTATTCTGACCCTGCAACGGCCGAAACCTGTGACTTTTCATCTGGTCAACTGAAAATCACAGTACTGGCCAGGTACAGTTGTCATAAATGATCTCCGCCCCGATCATCCGGTAATCACGATCGTCCATCTAGATCGGTTAAATCCCGATATTGCCCCCGGGTGGACGAAATAGCTATTCATACCCTGCATCTGCCGAAACTCGTGATTTTCCGTCATGTCAACCGAAAATCACAGTATTGACCAGGTACAGTTGTCAAAAACGATCTCCGCCCCAATCAGCCAGAAATAACGATCAACTGTCCGGATCGACAAAAATCCCAATTTTGCCGCCGGATGAATGAAATCACTATTCAGACCATGCACCGGCTGAAACTCGAGAATTATCGTCTGGTCAACCGAAAATCACAGTATTGGCCTGGTACTGCTATTAAAAACAATTTCCACCACGACTGGATAGAAATCACGATCGATCGTCCGGATCGGTAAAATCTCGATATTGCCCCCGGGCGAACGAAATCCTTATTCTGACCCTGCAACGGCCGAAACCTGTGACTTTTCGTCTGGTCAACTGAAAATCACAGTACTGGCCAGGTACAGTTGTCATAAATGATCTCCGCCCCGATCATCCGGAAATCACGATCGTCCATCTAGATCGATTAAAACCCGATATTGCCCCTGGGTGGACGAAATAGCTATTCCTACCCTGCATCGGCCGAAACTCGTGATTTTTCGTCATGTCAACCGAGAATCACAATATTGACAAGGTACAGTTGTCAAAAACGATCTCCGCCCCGATCAGCCGGAAATCACGATCGTCCATCTAGATCGGTTAAATCCTGATATTGCCCCCGGGTGGACGAAATAGCTATTCATTCCCTGCATCTACCGAAACTCGTGATTTTCCGTCATGTCAACCGAAAATCCCAGTATTGGCCAGGTACAGATGTCAAAAACGATCTCTGCCCCGATCAGCCAGAAATAACGATTTACTGTCCGGATCGACAAAAATCCCAATTTTGCCCCCGGATGAATGAAATCACTATTCAGACCATGCACCGGCCGAAACTCGAGAATTATCGTCTGGTCAATCGAAAATCACAGTATTGGCCTGGTACTGCTGTAAAAAACAATTTCTGCCACGACTGGACAGAAATCACGATCGATCGTCCGGATCGGTAAAATCTCGATATTGCCCCCGGACAAACGAAATCCTTATTCTGACCCTGCAACGGCCGAAACCTGTGACTTTTCGTCTGGTCAACTGAAAATCACAGTACTGGCCAGGTACAGTTGTCATAAATGATCTCCGCCCCGATCAGCCGGAAATCACGATCGTCCATCTAGATCGGTTAAATCCTGATATTGCCCCCGGGTGGACGAAATAGCTATTCATTCCCTGCATCTGCCGAAACTCGTGATTTTCCGTCATGTCAACCGAAAATCACAGTATTGGCCAGGTACAGTTGTCAAAAACGATCTCTGCCCCGATCAGCCAGAAATAACGATATACTGTCCGGATCGACAAAAATCCCAATTTTGCCCCCGGATGAATGAAATCACTATTCAGACCATGCACCGGCCGAAACTCGAGAATTATCGTCTGGTCAACCGAAAATCACAGTATTGGCCTGGTACTGCTATAAAAAACAATTTCCACCACGACTGGATAGAAATCACGATCGATCGTCCGGATCGGTAAAATCTCGATATTGCCCCCGGACGAACGAAATCCTTATTCTGACCCTGCAACGGCCGAAACCTGTGACTTTTCATCTGGTCAACTGAAAATCACAGTACTGGCCAGGTACAGTTGTCATAAATGATCTCCGCCCCGATCATCCGGTAATCACGATCGTCCATCTAGATCGGTTAAATCCCGATATTGCCCCCGGGTGGACGAAATAGCTATTCATACCCTGCATCTGCCGAAACTCGTGATTTTCCGTCATGTCAACCGAAAATCACAGTATTGACCAGGTACAGTTGTCAAAAACGATCTCCGCCCCAATCAGCCAGAAATAACGATCAACTGTCCGGATCGACAAAAATCCCAATTTTGCCGCCGGATGAATGAAATCACTATTCAGACCATGCACCGGCTGAAACTCGAGAATTATCGTCTGGTCAACCGAAAATCACAGTATTGGCCTGGTACTGCTATTAAAAACAATTTCCACCACGACTGGATAGAAATCACGATCGATCGTCCGGATCGGTAAAATCTCGATATTGCCCCCGGGCGAACGAAATCCTTATTCTGACCCTGCAACGGCCGAAACCTGTGACTTTTCGTCTGGTCAACTGAAAATCACAGTACTGGCCAGGTACAGTTGTCATAAATGATCTCCGCCCCGATCATCCGGAAATCACGATCGTCCATCTAGATCGATTAAAACCCGATATTGCCCCTGGGTGGACGAAATAGCTATTCCTACCCTGCATCGGCCGAAACTCGTGATTTTTCGTCATGTCAACCGAGAATCACAATATTGACAAGGTACAGTTGTCAAAAACGATCTCCGCCCCGATCAGCCGGAAATCACGATCGTCCATCTAGATCGGTTAAATCCTGATATTGCCCCCGGGTGGACGAAATAGCTATTCATTCCCTGCATCTACCGAAACTCGTGATTTTCCGTCATGTCAACCGAAAATCCCAGTATTGGCCAGGTACAGATGTCAAAAACGATCTCTGCCCCGATCAGCCAGAAATAACGATTTACTGTCCGGATCGACAAAAATCCCAATTTTGCCCCCGGATGAATGAAATCACTATTCAGACCATGCACCGGCCGAAACTCGAGAATTATCGTCTGGTCAATCGAAAATCACAGTATTGGCCTGGTACTGCTGTAAAAAACAATTTCTGCCACGACTGGACAGAAATCACGATCGATCGTCCGGATCGGTAAAATCTCGATATTGCCCCCGGACAAACGAAATCCTTATTCTGACCCTGCAACGGCCGAAACCTGTGACTTTTCGTCTGGTCAACTGAAAATCACAGTACTGGCCAGGTACAGTTGTCATAAATGATCTCCGCCCCGATCAGCCGGAAATCACGATCGTCCATCTAGATCGGTTAAATCCTGATATTGCCCCCGGGTGGACGAAATAGCTATTCATTCCCTGCATCTGCCGAAACTCGTGATTTTCCGTCATGTCAACCGAAAATCACAGTATTGGCCAGGTACAGTTGTCAAAAACGATCTCTGCCCCGATCAGCCAGAAATAACGATATACTGTCCGGATCGACAAAAATCCCAATTTTGCCCCCGGATGAATGAAATCACTATTCAGACCATGCACCGGCCGAAACTCGAGAATTATCGTCTGGTCAACCGAAAATCACAGTATTGGCCTGGTACTGCTATAAAAAACAATTTCCACCACGACTGGATAGAAATCACGATCGATCGTCCGGATCGGTAAAATCTCGATATTGCCCCCGGACGAACGAAATCCTTATTCTGACCCTGCAACGGCCGAAACCTGTGACTTTTCATCTGGTCAACTGAAAATCACAGTACTGGCCAGGTACAGTTGTCATAAATGATCTCCGCCCCGATCATCCGGTAATCACGATCGTCCATCTAGATCGGTTAAATCCCGATATTGCCCCCGGGTGGACGAAATAGCTATTCATACCCTGCATCTGCCGAAACTCGTGATTTTCCGTCATGTCAACCGAAAATCACAGTATTGACCAGGTACAGTTGTCAAAAACGATCTCCGCCCCAATCAGCCAGAAATAACGATCAACTGTCCGGATCGACAAAAATCCCAATTTTGCCCCCGGATGAATGAAATCACTATTCAGACCATGCACTGGCTGAAACTCGAGAATTATCGTCTGGTCAACCGAAAATCACAGTATTGGCCTGGTACTGCTATTAAAAACAATTTCCACCACGACTGGATAGAAATCACGATCGATCGTCCGGATCGGTAAAATCTCGATATTGCCCCCGGGCGAACGAAATCCTTATTCTGACCCTGCAACGGCCGAAACCTGTGACTTTTCGTCTGGTCAACTGAAAATCACAGTACTGGCCAGGTACAGTTGTCATAAATGATCTCCGCCCCGATCATCCGGAAATCACGATCGTCCATCTAGATCGATTAAAACCCGATATTGCCCCTGGGTGGACGAAATAGCTATTCCTACCCTGCATCGGCCGAAACTCGTGATTTTTCGTCATGTCAACCGAGAATCACAATATTGACAAGGTACAGTTGTCAAAAACGATCTCCGCCCCGATCAGCCGGAAATCACGATCGTCCATCTTGATCGGTTAAATCCTGATATTGCCCCCGGGTGGACGAAATAGCTATTCATTCCCTGCATCTGCCGAAACTCGTGATTTTCCGTCATGTCAACCGAAAATCCCAGTATTGGCCAGGTACAGATGTCAAAAACGATCTCTGCCCCGATCAGCCAGAAATAACGATTTACTGTCCGGATCGACAAAAATCCCAATTTTGCCCCCGGATGAATGAAATCACTATTCAGACCATGCACCGGCCGAAACTCGAGAATTATCGTCTGGTCAATCGAAAATCACAGTATTGGCCTGGTACTGCTGTAAAAAACAATTTCTGCCACGACTGGACAGAAATCACGATCGATCGTCCGGATCGGTAAAATCTCGATATTGCCCCCGGACAAACGAAATCCTTATTCTGACCCTGCAACGGCCGAAACCTGTGACTTTTCGTCTGGTCAACTGAAAATCACAGTACTGGCCAGGTACAGTTGTCATAAATGATCTCCGCCCCGATCAGCCGGAAATCACGATCGTCCATCTAGATCGGTTAAATCCTGATATTGCCCCCGGGTGGACGAAATAGCTATTCATTCCCTGCATCTGCCGAAACTCGTGATTTTCCGTCATGTCAACCGAAAATCACAGTATTGGCCAGGTACAGTTGTCAAAAACGATCTCTGCCCCGATCAGCCAGAAATAACGATATACTGTCCGGATCGACAAAAATCCCAATTTTGCCCCCGGATGAATGAAATCACTATTCAGACCATGCACCGGCCGAAACTCGAGAATTATCGTCTGGTCAATCGAAAATCACAGTATTGGCCTGGTACTGCTGTAAAAAACAATTTCTGCCAGGACTGGACAGAAATCACGATCGATCGTCCAGATCGGTAAAATCTCGATATTGCCCCCGGACAAACGAAATCCTTATTCAGACCCTACAACGGCCGAAACTCGTGATTTTTCGTTCGGTCAACCGAAAATCACTGTATTGACCTGGTACTGTTGTCAAAAACAATTTCCGCCACGACTGGCCAGAAATCACGATCGATCGTCCGGATCGGTAAAATCTCGATATTGCCCCCGGACAAACGAAATCCTTATTCTGACCCTGCAACGGCCGAAACCTGTGACTTTTCGTCTGGTCAACTGAAAATCACAGTACTGGCCAGGTACAGTTGTCATAAATGATCTCCGCCCCGATCATCCGGAAATCCCGATCGTCCATCAAGATCGATTAAAACCCGATATTGCCCATGGGTGGTCGAAATATCTATTCCTACCCTGCATCGGCCGAAACTCGTGATTTTCCGTCATGTCAACCGAAAATCACAATATTGACAAGGTACAGTTGTCAAAAACGGTCTCCGCCCCGATCAGCCGGAAATCACGATCGTCCATCTAGATCGGTTAAATCCTGATATTGCCCCCGGGTGGACGAAATAGCTATTCATTCCCTGCATCTGCCGAAACTCGTGATTTTCCGTCATGTCAACTGAAAATCCCAGTATTGGCCAGGTACAGTTGTCAAAAACGATCTCCGCCCCAATCAGCCAGAAATAACGATCAACTGTCCGGATCGACAAAAATCCCAATTTTGCCCCCGGATGAATGAAATCACTATTTAGACCATGCACTGGCTGAAACTCGAGAATTATCGTCTGGTCAACCGAAAATCACAGTATTGGCCTGGTACTGCTATTAAAAACAATTTCCCCCACGACTGGATAGAAATCACAATCGATCGTCCGGATCGGTAAAATCTCGATATTGCCCCCGGACGAACGAAATCCTTATTCTGACCCTGCAACGGCCGAAACCTGTGACTTTTCGTCTGGTCAACTGAAAATCACAGTACTGGCCAGGTACAGTTGTCATAAATGATCTCCGCCCCAATCATCCGGAAATCACGATCGTCCATCTAGATCGATTAAAACCCGATATTGCCCCTGGGTGGACGAAATAGCTATTCCTACCCTGCATCGGCCGAAACTCGTGATTTTTCGTCATGTCAACCGAAAATCACAATATTGACAAGGTACAGTTGTCAAAAACGATCTCCGCCCCGATCAGCCGGAAATCACGATCGTCCATCTAGATCGGTTAAAACCCGATATTGCCCCTGGGTGGACGAAATAGCTATTCCTACCCTGCATCGGCCGAAACTCGTGATTTTTCGTCATGTCAACCGAGAATCACAATATTGACAAGGTACAGTTGTCAAAAACGATCTCCGCCCCGATCAGCCGGAAATCACGATCGTCCATCTTGATCGGTTAAATCCTGATATTGCCCCCGGGTGGACGAAATAGCTATTCATTCCCTGCATCTGCCGAAACTCGTGATTTTCCGTCATGTCAACCGAAAATCCCAGTATTGGCCAGGTACAGATGTCAAAAACGATCTCTGCCCCGATCAGCCAGAAATAACGATTTACTGTCCGGATCGACAAAAATCCCAATTTTGCCCCCGGATGAATGAAATCACTATTCAGACCATGCACCGGCCGAAACTCGAGAATTATCGTCTGGTCAATCGAAAATCACAGTATTGGCCTGGTACTGCTGTAAAAAACAATTTCTGCCACGACTGGACAGAAATCACGATCGATCGTCCGGATCGGTAAAATCTCGATATTGCCCCCGGACAAACGAAATCCTTATTCTGACCCTGCAACGGCCGAAACCTGTGACTTTTCGTCTGGTCAACTGAAAATCACAGTACTGGCCAGGTACAGTTGTCATAAATGATCTCCGCCCCGATCAGCCGGAAATCACGATCGTCCATCTAGATCGGTTAAATCCTGATATTGCCCCCGGGTGGACGAAATAGCTATTCATTCCCTGCATCTGCCGAAACTCGTGATTTTCCGTCATGTCAACCGAAAATCACAGTATTGGCCAGGTACAGTTGTCAAAAACGATCTCTGCCCCGATCAGCCAGAAATAACGATATACTGTCCGGATCGACAAAAATCCCAATTTTGCCCCCGGATGAATGAAATCACTATTCAGACCATGCACCGGCCGAAACTCGAGAATTATCGTCTGGTCAATCGAAAATCACAGTATTGGCCTGGTACTGCTGTAAAAAACAATTTCTGCCACGACTGGACAGAAATCACGATCGATCGTCCAGATCGGTAAAATCTCGATATTGCCCCCGGACAAACGAAATCCTTATTCAGACCCTACAACGGCCGAAACTCGTGATTTTTCGTTCGGTCAACCGAAAATCACTGTATTGACCTGGTACTGTTGTCAAAAACAATTTCCGCCACGACTGGCCAGAAATCACGATCGATCGTCCGGATCGGTAAAATCTCGATATTGCCCCCGGACAAACGAAATCCTTATTCTGACCCTGCAACGGCCGAAACCTGTGACTTTTCGTCTGGTCAACTGAAAATCACAGTACTGGCCAGGTACAGTTGTCATAAATGATCTCCGCCCCGATCATCCGGAAATCCCGATCGTCCATCAAGATCGATTAAAACCCGATATTGCCCATGGGTGGTCGAAATATCTATTCCTACCCTGCATCGGCCGAAACTCGTGATTTTCCGTCATGTCAACCGAAAATCACAATATTGACAAGGTACAGTTGTCAAAAACGATCTCCGCCCCGATCAGCCGGAAATCACGATCGTCCATCTAGATCGGTTAAATCCTGATATTGCCCCTGGGTGGACGAAATAGCTATTCATTCCCTGCATCTGCCGAAACTCGTGATTTTCCGTCATGTCAACTGAAAATCCCAGTATTGGCCAGGTACAGTTGTCAAAAACGATCTCCGCCCCAATCAGCCAGAAATAACGATCAACTGTCCGGATCGACAAAAATCCCAATTTTGCCCCCGGATGAATGAAATCACTATTTAGACCATGCACTGGCTGAAACTCGAGAATTATCGTCTGGTCAACCGAAAATCACAGTATTGGCCTGGTACTGCTATTAAAAACAATTTCCCCCACGACTGGATAGAAATCACAATCGATCGTCCGGATCGGTAAAATCTCGATATTGCCCCCGGACGAACGAAATCCTTATTCTGACCCTGCAACGGCCGAAACCTGTGACTTTTCGTCTGGTCAACTGAAAATCACAGTACTGGCCAGGTACAGTTGTCATAAATGATCTCCGCCCCAATCATCCGGAAATCACGATCGTCCATCTAGATCGATTAAAACCCGATATTGCCCCTGGGTGGACGAAATAGCTATTCCTACCCTGCATCGGCCGAAACTCGTGATTTTTCGTCATGTCAACCGAAAATCACAATATTGACAAGGTACAGTTGTCAAAAACGATCTCCGCCCCGATCAGCCGGAAATCACGATCGTCCATCTAGATCGGTTAAATCCTGATATTGCCCCCGGGTGGGCGAAATAGCTATTCATTCCCTGCATCTGCCGAAACTCGTGATTCTCCATCATGTCAACCGAAAATCCCAGTATTGGCCAGGTACAGTTGTCAAAAACGATCTCTGCCCCGATCAGCCAGAAATAACGATTTACTGTCCGGATCGACAAAAATCCCAATTTTGCCCCCGGATGAATGAAATCACTATTCAGACCATGCACCGGCCGAAACTCGAGAATTATCGTCTGGTCAATCGAAAATCACAGTATTGGCCTGGTACTGCTGTAAAAAACAATTTCTGCCACGACTGGACAGAAATCACGATCGATCGTCCGGATCGGTAAAATCTCGATATTGCCCCCGGACGAACGAAATCCTTATTCTGACCCTGCAACGGCCGAAACCTGTGACTTTTCGTCTGGTCAACTGAAAATCACAGTACTGGCCAGGTACAGTTGTCATAAATGATCTCCGCCCCGATCATCCGGAAATCACGATCATCCATCTAGATCGATTAAAACCCGATATTGCCCATGGGTGGACGAAATAGCTATTCCTACCCTGCATCGGCCGAAACTCGTGATTTTCCGTCATGTCAACCGAAAATCACAATATTGACAAGGTACAGTTGTCAAAAACGATCTCCGCCCCGATCAGCCGGAAATCACGATCGTCCATCTAGATCGGTTAAATCCTGATATTGCCCCCGGGTGGACGAAATAGCTATTCGTTCCCTACATCTGCCGAAACTCGTGATTTTCCGTCATGTCAACCGAAAATCCCAGTATTGGCCAGGTACAGTTGTCAAAAACGATCTCTGCCCCAATCAGCCAGAAATAACGATCAACTGTCCGGATCGACAAAAATCCCAATTTTGCCCCCGGATGAATGAAATCACTATTCAGACCATGCACCGGCTGAAACTCGAGAATTATCGTCTGGACAACCGAAAATCACAGTATTGGCCTGGTACTGCTATAAAAAACAATTTCCACCACGACTGGATAGAAATCACGATCGATCGTCCGGATCGGTAAAATCTCGATATTGCCCCCGGACGAACGAAATCCTTATTCTGACCCTGCAACGGCCGAAACCTGTGACTTTTCATCTGGTCAACTGAAAATCACAGTACTGGCCAGGTACAGTTGTCATAAATGATCTCCGCCCCGATCATCCGGTAATCACGATCGTCCATCTAGATCGGTTAAATCCCGATATTGCCCCCGGGTGGACGAAATAGCTATTCATACCCTGCATCTGCCGAAACTCGTGATTTTCCGTCATGTCAACCGAAAATCACAGTATTGACCAGGTACAGTTGTCAAAAACGATCTCCGCCCCAATCAGCCAGAAATAACGATCAACTGTCCGGATCGACAAAAATCCCAATTTTGCCCCCGGATGAATGAAATCACTATTCAGACCATGCACTGGCTGAAACTCGAGAATTATCGTCTGGTCAACCGAAAATCACAGTATTGGCCTGGTACTGCTATTAAAAACAATTTCCACCACGACTGGATAGAAATCACGATCGATCGTCCGGATCGGTAAAATCTCGATATTGCCCCCGGGCGAACGAAATCCTTATTCTGACCCTGCAACGGCCGAAACCTGTGACTTTTCGTCTGGTCAACTGAAAATCACAGTACTGGCCAGGTACAGTTGTCATAAATGATCTCCGCCCCGATCATCCGAAAATCACGATCGTCCATCTAGATCGATTAAAACCCGATATTGCCCCTGGGTGGACGAAATAGCTATTCCTACCCTGCATCGGCCGAAACTCGTGATTTTTCGTCATGTCAACCGAGAATCACAATATTGACAAGGTACAGTTGTCAAAAACGATCTCCGCCCCGATCAGCCGGAAATCACGATCGTCCATCTTGATCGGTTAAATCCTGATATTGCCCCCGGGTGGACGAAATAGCTATTCATTCCCTGCATCTGCCGAAACTCGTGATTTTCCGTCATGTCAACCGAAAATCCCAGTATTGGCCAGGTACAGATGTCAAAAACGATCTCTGCCCCGATCAGCCAGAAATAACGATTTACTGTCCGGATCGACAAAAATCCCAATTTTGCCCCCGGATGAATGAAATCACTATTCAGACCATGCACCGGCCGAAACTCGAGAATTATCGTCTGGTCAATCGAAAATCACAGTATTGGCCTGGTACTGCTGTAAAAAACAATTTCTGCCACGACTGGACAGAAATCACGATCGATCGTCCGGATCGGTAAAATCTCGATATTGCCCCCGGACGAACGAAATCCTTATTCAGACCCTGCAACGGCCGAAACCTGTGACTTTTCGTCTGGTCAACTGAAAATCACAGTACTGGCCAGGTACAGTTGTCATAAATGATCTCCGCCCCGATCATCCGGAAATCACGATCGTCCATCTAGATCGATTAAAACCCGATATTGCCCCTGGGTGGACGAAATAGCTATTCCTACCCTGCATCGGCCGAAACTCGTGATTTTTCGTCATGTCAACCGAAAATCACAATATTGACAAGGTACAGTTATCAAAAACGATCTCCGCCCCGATCAGCCGGAAATCACGATCGTCCATCTAGATCGGTTAAATCCTGATATTGCCCCCGGGTGGACGAAATAGCTATTCATTCCCTGCATCTGCCGAAACTCGTGATTTTCCGTCATGTCAACCGAAAATCACAGTATTGGCCAGGTACAGTTGTCAAAAACGATCTCTGCCCCGATCAGCCAGAAATAACGATTTACTGTCCGGATCGACAAAAATCCCAATTTTGCCCCCGGATGAATGAAATCACTATTCAGACCATGCACCGGCCGAAACTCGAGAATTATCGTCTGGTCAATCGAAAATCACAGTATTGGCCTGGTACTGCTGTAAAAAACAATTTCTGCCACGACTGGACAGAAATCACGATCGATCGTCCAGATCGGTAAAATCTCGATATTGCCCCCGGACAAACGAAATCCTTATTCAGACCCTACAACGGCCGAAACTCGTGATTTTTCGTTCGGTCAACCGAAAATCACTGTATTGACCTGGTACTGTTGTCAAAAACAATTTCCGCCACGACTGGCCAGAAATCACGATCGATCGTCCGGATCGGTAAAATCTCGATATTGCCCCCGGACAAACGAAATCCTTATTCTGACCCTGCAACGGCCGAAACCTGTGACTTTTCGTCTGGTCAACTGAAAATCACAGTACTGGCCAGGTACAGTTGTCATAAATGATCTCCGCCCCGATCATCCGGAAATCACGATCGTCCATCTAGATCGATTAAAACCCGATATTGCCCATGGGTGGTCGAAATAGCTATTCCTACCCTGCATCGGCCGAAACTCGTGATTTTCCGTCATGTCAACCGAAAATCACAATATTGACAAGGTACAGTTGTCAAAAACGATCTCCGCCCCGATCAGCCGGAAATCACGATCGTCCATCTAGATCGGTTAAATCCTGATATTGCCCCCGGGTGGACGAAATAGCTATTCATTCCCTGCATCTGCCGAAACTCGTGATTTTCCGTCATGTCAACCGAAAATCACAGTATTGGCCAGGTACAGTTGTCAAAAACGATCTCTGCCCCGATCAGCCAGAAATAACGATTTACTGTCCGGATCGACAAAAATCCCAATTTTGCCCCCGGATGAATGAAATCACTATTCAGACCATGCACCGGCCGAAACTCGACAATTATCGTCTGGTCAATCGAAAATCACAGTATTGGCCTGGTACTGCTGTAAAAAACAATTTCCCCCACGACTGGATAGAAATCACAATCGATCGTCCGGATCGGTAAAATCTCGATATTGCCCCCGGACGAACGAAATCCTTATTCAGACCCTGCAACGGCCGAAACCTGTGACTTTTCGTCTGGTCAACTGAAAATCACAGTACTGGCCAGGTACAGTTGTCATAAATGATCTCCGCCCCGATCATCCGGAAATCACGATCGTCCATCTAGATCGATTAAAACCCGATATTGCCCCTGGGTGGACGAAATAGCTATTCCTACCCTGCATCGGCCGAAACTCGTGATTTTTCGTCATGTCAACCGAAAATCACAATATTGACAAGGTACAGTTATCAAAAACGATCTCCGCCCCGATCAGCCGGAAATCACGATCGTCCATCTAGATCGGTTAAATCCTGATATTGCCCCCGGGTGGACGAAATAGCTATTCATTCCCTGCATCTGCCGAAACTCGTGATTTTCCGTCATGTCAACCGAAAATCACAGTATTGGCCAGGTACAGTTGTCAAAAACGATCTCTGCCCCGATCAGCCAGAAATAACGATTTACTGTCCGGATCGACAAAAATCCCAATTTTGCCCCCGGATGAATGAAATCACTATTCAGACCATGCACCGGCCGAAACTCGAGAATTATCGTCTGGTCAATCGAAAATCACAGTATTGGCCTGGTACTGCTGTAAAAAACAATTTCTGCCACGACTGGACAGAAATCACGATCGATCGTCCAGATCGGTAAAATCTCGATATTGCCCCCGGACAAACGAAATCCTTATTCAGACCCTACAACGGCCGAAACTCGTGATTTTTCGTTCGGTCAACCGAAAATCACTGTATTGACCTGGTACTGTTGTCAAAAACAATTTCCACCACGACTGGCCAGAAATCACGATCGATCGTCCGGATCGGTAAAATCTCGATATTGCCCCCGGACAAACGAAATCCTTATTCTGACCCTGCAACGGCCGAAACCTGTGACTTTTCGTCTGGTCAACTGAAAATCACAGTACTGGCCAGGTACAGTTGTCATAAATGATCTCCGCCCCGATCATCCGGAAATCACGATCGTCCATCTAGATCGATTAAAACCCGATATTGCCCATGGGTGGTCGAAATAGCTATTCCTACCCTGCATCGGCCGAAACTCGTGATTTTCCGTCATGTCAACCGAAAATCACAATATTGACAAGGTACAGTTGTCAAAAACGATCTCCGCCCCGATCAGCCGGAAATCACGATCGTCCATCTAGATCGGTTAAATCCTGATATTGCCCCCGGGTGGACGAAATAGCTATTCATTCCCTGCATCTGCCGAAACTCGTGATTTTCCGTCATGTCAACCGAAAATCACAGTATTGGCCAGGTACAGTTGTCAAAAACGATCTCTGCCCCGATCAGCCAGAAATAACGATTTACTGTCCGGATCGACAAAAATCCCAATTTTGCCCCCGGATGAATGAAATCACTATTCAGACCATGCACCGGCCGAAACTCGACAATTATCGTCTGGTCAATCGAAAATCACAGTATTGGCCTGGTACTGCTGTAAAAAACAATTTCCCCCACGACTGGATAGAAATCACAATCGATCGTCCGGATCGGTAAAATCTCGATATTGCCCCCGGACGAACGAAATCCTTATTCAGACCCTGCAACGGCCGAAACCTGTGACTTTTCGTCTGGTCAACTGAAAATCACAGTACTGGCCAGGTACAGTTGTCATAAATGATCTCCGCCCCGATCATCCGGAAATCACGATCGTCCATCTAGATCGATTAAAACCCGATATTGCCCCTGGGTGGACGAAATAGCTATTCCTACCCTGCATCGGCCGAAACTCGTGATTTTTCGTCATGTCAACCGAAAATCACAATATTGACAAGGTACAGTTATCAAAAACGATCTCCGCCCCGATCAGCCGGAAATCACGATCGTCCATCTAGATCGGTTAAATCCTGATATTGCCCCCGGGTGGACGAAATAGCTATTCATTCCCTGCATCTGCCGAAACTCGTGATTTTCCGTCATGTCAACCGAAAATCACAGTATTGGCCAGGTACAGTTGTCAAAAACGATCTCTGCCCCGATCAGCCAGAAATAACGATTTACTGTCCGGATCGACAAAAATCCCAATTTTGCCCCCGGATGAATGAAATCACTATTCAGACCATGCACCGGCCGAAACTCGAGAATTATCGTCTGGTCAATCGAAAATCACAGTATTGGCCTGGTACTGCTGTAAAAAACAATTTCTGCCACGACTGGACAGAAATCACGATCGATCGTCCAGATCGGTAAAATCTCGATATTGCCCCCGGACAAACGAAATCCTTATTCAGACCCTACAACGGCCGAAACTCGTGATTTTTCGTTCGGTCAACCGAAAATCACTGTATTGACCTGGTACTGTTGTCAAAAACAATTTCCGCCACGACTGGCCAGAAATCACGATCGATCGTCCGGATCGGTAAAATCTCGATATTGCCCCCGGACAAACGAAATCCTTATTCTGACCCTGCAACGGCCGAAACCTGTGACTTTTCGTCTGGTCAACTGAAAATCACAGTACTGGCCAGGTACAGTTGTCATAAATGATCTCCGCCCCGATCATCCGGAAATCACGATCGTCCATCTAGATCGATTAAAACCCGATATTGCCCATGGGTGGTCGAAATAGCTATTCCTACCCTGCATCGGCCGAAACTCGTGATTTTCCGTCATGTCAACCGAAAATCACAATATTGACAAGGTACAGTTGTCAAAAACGATCTCCGCCCCGATCAGCCGGAAATCACGATCGTCCATCTAGATCGGTTAAATCCTGATATTGCCCCCGGGTGGACGAAATAGCTATTCATTCCCTCCATCTGCCGAAACTCGTGATTTTCCGTCATGTCAACCGAAAATCACAGTATTGGCCAGGTACAGTTGTCAAAAACGATCTCTGCCCCGATCAGCCAGAAATAACGATTTACTGTCCGGATCGACAAAAATCCCAATTTTGCCCCCGGATGAATGAAATCACTATTCAGACCATGCACCGGCCGAAACTCGACAATTATCGTCTGGTCAATCGAAAATCACAGTATTGGCCTGGTACTGCTGTAAAAAACAATTTCCCCCACGACTGGATAGAAATCACAATCGATCGTCCGGATCGGTAAAATCTCGATATTGCCCCCGGACGAACGAAATCCTTATTCAGACCCTGCAACGGCCGAAACCTGTGACTTTTCGTCTGGTCAACTGAAAATCACAGTACTGGCCAGGTACAGTTGTCATAAATGATCTCCGCCCCGATCATCCGGAAATCACGATCGTCCATCTAGATCGATTAAAACCCGATATTGCCCCTGGGTGGACGAAATAGCTATTCCTACCCTGCATCGGCCGAAACTCGTGATTTTTCGTCATGTCAACCGAAAATCACAATATTGACAAGGTACAGTTATCAAAAACGATCTCCGCCCCGATCAGCCGGAAATCACGATCGTCCATCTAGATCGGTTAAATCCTGATATTGCCCCCGGGTGGACGAAATAGCTATTCATTCCCTGCATCTGCCGAAACTCGTGATTTTCCGTCATGTCAACCGAAAATCACAGTATTGGCCAGGTACAGTTGTCAAAAACGATCTCTGCCCCGATCAGCCAGAAATAACGATTTACTGTCCGGATCGACAAAAATCCCAATTTTGCCCCCGGATGAATGAAATCACTATTCAGACCATGCACCGGCCGAAACTCGAGAATTATCGTCTGGTCAATCGAAAATCACAGTATTGGCCTGGTACTGCTGTAAAAAACAATTTCTGCCACGACTGGACAGAAATCACGATCGATCGTCCAGATCGGTAAAATCTCGATATTGCCCCCGGACAAACGAAATCCTTATTCAGACCCTACAACGGCCGAAACTCGTGATTTTTCGTTCGGTCAACCGAAAATCACTGTATTGACCTGGTACTGTTGTCAAAAACAATTTCCGCCACGACTGGCCAGAAATCACGATCGATCGTCCGGATCGGTAAAATCTCGATATTGCCCCCGGACAAACGAAATCCTTATTCTGACCCTGCAACGGCCGAAACCTGTGACTTTTCGTCTGGTCAACTGAAAATCACAGTACTGGCCAGGTACAGTTGTCATAAATGATCTCCGCCCCGATCATCCGGAAATCACGATCGTCCATCTAGATCGATTAAAACCCGATATTGCCCATGGGTGGTCGAAATAGCTATTCCTACCCTGCATCGGCCGAAACTCGTGATTTTCCGTCATGTCAACCGAAAATCACAATATTGACAAGGTACAGTTGTCAAAAACGATCTCCGCCCCGATCAGCCGGAAATCACGATCGTCCATCTAGATCGGTTAAATCCTGATATTGCCCCCGGGTGGACGAAATAGCTATTCATTCCCTGCATTTGCCGAAACTCGTGATTTTCCGTCATGTCAACTGAAAATCCCAGTATTGGCCAGGTACAGTTGTCAAAAACGATCTCCGCCCCAATCAGCCAGAAATAACGATCAACTGCCCGGATCGACAAAAATCCCAATTTTGCCCCCGGATGAATGAAATCACTATTTAGACCATGCACTGGCTGAAACTCGAGAATTATCGTCTGGTCAACCGAAAATCACAGTATTGGCCTGGTACTGCTATTAAAAACAATTTCCCCCACGACTGGATAGAAATCACAATCGATCGTCCGGATCGGTAAAATCTCGATATTGCCCCCGGACGAACGAAATCCTTATTCTGACCCTGCAACGGCCGAAACCTGTGACTTTTCGTCTGGTCAACTGAAAATCACAGTACTGGCCAGGTACAGTTGTCATAAATGATCTCCGCCCCGATCATCCGGAAATCACGATCGTCCATCTAGATCGATTAAAACCCGATATTGCCCCTGGGTGGACGAAATAGCTATTCCTACCCTGCATCGGCCGAAACTCGTGATTTTTCGTCATGTCAACCGAAAATCACAATATTGACAAGGTACAGTTGTCAAAAACGATCTCCGCCCCGATCAGCCGGAAATCACGATCGTCCATCTAGATCGGTTAAATCCTGATATTGCCCCCGGGTGGACGAAATAGCTATTCATTCCCTGCATCTGCCGAAACTCGTGATTCTCCATCATGTCAACCGAAAATCCCAGTATTGGCCAGGTACAGTTGTCAAAAACGATCTCTGCCCCGATCAGCCAGAAATAACGATTTACTGTCCGGATCGACAAAAATCCCAATTTTGCCCCCGGATGAATGAAATCACTATTCAGACCATGCACCGGCCGAAACTCGAGAATTATCGTCTGGTCAATCGAAAATCACAGTATTGGCCTGGTACTGCTGTAAAAAACAATTTCTGCCACGACTGGACAGAAATCACGATCGATCGTCCGGATCGGTAAAATCTCAATATTGCCCCCGGACGAACGAAATCCTTATTCAGACCCTGCAACGGCCGAAACTCGTCACCTTTCGTCTGGTCGACTGAAAATCATAGTACTGGCCAGGTACAGTTGTCAAAAATGATCTCCACCCCGTTCTTCCAGAAATCACGATCGTCCATCTAGATCGGTTAAAACCCGATATTGCCCATGGGTGGACGAAATAGCTATTCATACCCTGCATCGGCCGAAACTCGTGATTTTCCGTCATGTCAACCGAAAATCACAGTATTGACCAGGTGCAGTTGTCAAAAATGATCTCCGCCCCGATCAGCCAGAAATCACGATCGTCCATCTAGATCGGTTAAATCCCGATATTGCCCCCGGGTGGACGAAATAGCTATTCATACCCTGCATCTGCCGAAACTCGTGATTTTCCGTCCTGTCAACCAAAAATCACAGTATTGACCAGGTACAGTTGTCAAAAACGATCTCCGCCCCAATCAGCCAGAAATAACGATCAACTGTCCGGATCGACAAAAATCCCAATTTTGCCCCCGGATGAATGAAATCACTATTCAGACCATGCACCGGCTGAAACTCGAGAATTATCGTCTGGTCAACCGAAAATCACAGTATTGGCCTGGTACTGCTATAAAAAACAATTTCCACCACGACTGGATAGAAATCACGATCGATCGTCCGGATCGGTAAAATCTCGATATTGCCCTCGGACGAACGAAATCCTTATTCTGACCCTGCAACGGCCGAAACCTGTGACTTTTCGTCTGGTCAACTAAAAATCACAGTACTGGCCAGGTACAGTTGTCATAAATGATCTCCGCCCCGATCATCCGGAAATCACGATCGTCCATCTAGATCGGTTAAATCCCGATATTGCCCCCGGGTGGACGAAATAGCTAGTCATACCCTGCATCTGCCGAAACTCGTGATTTTCCGTCATGTCAACCGAAAATCACAGTATTGACCAGGTACAGTTGTCAAAAATGATCTTCGCCCCAATCAGCCAGAAATAACGATCAACTGTCCGGATCGACAAAAATCCCAATTTTGCCCCCGGATGAATGAAATCACTATTCAAACCATGCACCGGCTGAAACTCGAGAATTATCGTCTGGTCAACCGAAAATCACAGTATTGGCCTGGTACTGCTATAAAAAACAATTTCCACCACGACTGGATAGAAATCACGATCGATCGTCTGGATCGGTAAAATCTCGATATTGCCCCCGGACGAACGGAATCCTTATTCTGACCCTGCAACGGCCGAAACCTGTGACTTTTCATCTGGTCAACTGAAAATCACAGTACTGGCCAGGTACAGTTGTCATAAATGATCTCCGCCCCGATCATCTGGAAATCACGATCGACCATCTAGATCGATTAAAACTCGATATTGCCCCTGGGTGGACGAAATAGCTATTCCTACCCTGCATCGGCCGAAACTCGTGATTTTCCGTCATGTCAACCGAAAATCACAATATTGACAAGGTACAGTTGTCAAAAACGATCTCCGCCCCGATCAGCCGGAAATCACGATCGTCCATCTTGATCGGTTAAATCCTGATATTGCCCCCGGGTGGACGAAATAGCTATTCATTCCCTGCATCTGCTGAAACTCGTGATCTTCCGTCATGTCAACCGAAAATCCCAGGATTGGCCAGGTACAGTTGTCAAAAACGATCTCTGCCCCGATCAGCCAGAAATAACGATTTACTGTCCGGATCGACAAAAATCCCAATTTTGCCCCCAGATGAATGAAATCACTATTCAGACCATGCACCGGCCGAAACTCGAGAATTATCGTCTGGTCAATCGAAAATCACAGTGTTGGCCTGGTACTGCTGTAAAAAACAATTTCCGTCACGACTGGACAGAAATCACGATCGATCGTCTGGATTTGTAAAATCTCGATATTGCCCCCGGACAAACGAAATCCTTATTCAGACCCTACAACGGCCGAAACTCGTGATTTTTCGTCCGGTCAACCGAAAATCACAGTATTGAACTGGTACTGTTGTCAAAAGCAATTTCCGCCACGACTGGCCAGAAATCACGATCGATCGTCCGGATCGGTAAAATCTCGTCATTGCCCCCGGACGAACGAAATCCTTATTCAGACCCTGCAACGGTCGAAACTCGTGACTTTTCGTCTGGTCAACTCAAAATCACAGTACTGGCCAGGTATAGTTGTCAAAAATGATATCCGCCCCGATCATCCAGAAATCACGATTGTCCATCTAGATCGGTTAAATCCCGATATTGCCCCCAGGTGGACGAAATAGCTATTCATACCATGCATTGGCCGAAACTCGTGATTTTCCGTCATGTCAACCGAAAATCATAGTATTGACCAGGTACAGTTGTCAAAGACGATCTCCGCCCCGATCGGCCAAAAATCACGATCAACTGTCCGGATCGGCAAAAATCCCTATTTTGCCCCCGGATCAACGAAATCACTATTCAGACCATGCTCCGGCTGAAACTTGAGAATTATCGTCTGGTCAACCGAAAATCCCAGTATTGGCCTGGTACTGCTGTAAAAAACAATTTCTGCCTCGACTGGCCAGAAATCACGATCGATCGTCCGGATTGGTGAAATCTCGATATTGCCCCCGGACGAACGAAATCCTTATTTAAACCCTGCAACGGTCGAAACTCGTGATTTTTCGTCCGGTCAACTGAAAATCACACAACTGGCTAGGTACAGTTGTCAAAAATGATCTCCACCCCGATCATCCAGAAATCACGATCGTCCATCTAGATCGATTAAATCCCGATATTGCCCCCGGGTGGACGAAATAGCAATTCATAGCCTGCATTGGCCGAAACTCGTGATTTTCCATCATGTCAACCGAAAATCACAGTATTGGCCAGGTACAGTTGTCAAAAACGATCTCCGCCTCGATCCGCCAGAAATCACGATCGTCCCTCTAGATCGGTTAAATCCCGATATTGCCCCCGGGTGGACGAAAGAACTATTCGTACCCTGCGTCTGCCGAAACTCGTGATTTTCCGTCATGTCAACCGAAAATCATAGTACTGACCAGGTACAGTTGTCAAAAACGATCTCCGCCCTGATCAGCCAGAAATAACGCTCTACTGTCCGGATCGGCATAAATCCTGATTTTGCCTCCAGATGAATGAAATCACTATTCAGACCAAACTTCGGCTGAAACACGTGATTTGTTGTCTGGTTAACGGAAAATCACAGTATTGACCTGGTACTGCTGTCAAAAAAAATTTATGCCTCGACTGGCCAGAAATCCCGATCGATCGTCCGGATCGATAAAATCACGATATTGCCCCCGGACGAACGAAATCCTTATTCAGTCCCTGCAACGGCCGAAACTCGTGACTTTTCGTCAGGTCAACTAAAAATCATAGTACTGACCAGGTACAGTTGTCAAAAATGATCTCCGCCCCAATCAGCCAGAAATCACGATCGTCCATCTAGATCGGTTAAATCACGACATTGCCCCCGGGAGGACGAAATCGCTATTCAGACCATGCATCGGCCGAAACTCGTGATTTTCCGTCAGGTCAACCGAAAATCATAGTATTGACCAGGAACAGTTGTTAAAAATGATCTCCGCCCCGATCAGCCAGAAATAACGATCAACTGTCCGGATCGGTAGAAATCCCGATTTTGCCCCCGGATGAATGAAATCACTATTCAGACCAAGCCTCGGCTGAAACTTGGGATTTGTTGTCTGGTCAACGGAAAATCACAGTATTGACCTGGAACTGCTGTCAAAAACAATTTCCGCCTCGACTGGCCTGAAATCACGATCGATCGTCTGAATCGGTAAAACCTCGATATTGCCCGCGGACGAACAAAATCCTTATTCAGACCCTGCAACGGCCGAAACTTGTGATTTTTAGTCCGGTCAACCGAAAATCACGGTATTGACATGGTACTGTTGTCAAAAACAATTTACACCTCGACTGGCCAGAAATCCCGATCGATCGTCCGGACAGGTAAAATCTCGATATTGCCCCCGGACGAACGAAATCCTTATTCAGTCCCTGCAACGGCCGAAACTCGTGACTTTTCGTCTGGTCAACTGAAAATCATAGCACTGACCAGGTACAGTTGTCAAAAGTGATCTCTGTCCCAATCAGCCAGAAATCACGATCGTCCATCTAGATCGGTTAAATCATGACATTGCCCCCGGGAGGACGATTTCGCTATTCAGACCATGCATCGGCCGAAACTCGTGATTTTCCGTTAGGTCAACCGAAAATCACAGTATTGACCAGGAACAGTTGTTAAAAATG
This sequence comes from Delonix regia, assembly GCA_037074485.1. Classification (NCBI taxonomy): domain Eukaryota; kingdom Viridiplantae; phylum Streptophyta; class Magnoliopsida; order Fabales; family Fabaceae; genus Delonix; species Delonix regia. Next base: position 45,371,027 of record CM073450.1, on the reverse strand, counting down.
ATCTCCGCCCCGATCAGCCAGAAATAACGTTCAACTGTCCGGATCGGTAGAAATCCCGATTTTGCCCCCGGATGAATGAAATCACTATTCAGACCAAGCCTCGTCTGAAACTCGGGATTTGTTGTCTGGTCAACAGAAAATCACAGTATTGACCAGGAACTGCTGTTAAAAACAATTTCCGCCTCGACTGGCCAGAAATCACAATCGATCGTCTGAATCGGTAAAACCTCGATATTGCCCGCGGACGAACAAAATCCTTATTCAGACCCTGCAACGGCCGAAACTTGTGTTTTTTAGTCCGGTCAATCGAAAATCACAGTATTGACATGGTACTGTTGTCAAAAACAATTTACGCCTCGACTGGCCAGAAATCCCGATCGATCGTCCGGACTGGTAAAATCTCGATATTGCCCCCGGACGAACGAAATCCTTATTCAGTCCCTGCAACGGCCGAAACTCGTGACTTTTCGTCTGGTCAACTGAAAATCACAGCACTGACCAGGTATAGTTGTCAAAAGTGATCTCTGCCCCAATCAGCCAGAAATCACGATCGTCCATCTAGATCGGTTAAATCACGACATTGCCCCCGGGAGGACGATTTCGCTATTCAGACCATGCATCGGCCGAAACTCGTGATTTTCCGTCAGGTCAACCGAAAATCACAGTATTGACCAGGAACAGTTGTTAAAAATGATCTCCGCCCCGATCAGCCAGAAATAACGATCAACTGTCCGGATCGGTAGAAATCCCGATTTTGCCCCCGGATGAATGAAATCACTATTCAGACCAAGCCTCGGCTGAAACTCGGGATTTGTTGTCTGGTCAACAGAAAATCACAGTATTGACCTGGAACTGCTGTCAAAAACAATTTCCGCCTCGACTGGCCAGAAATCACAATCGATCGTCTGAATCGGTAAAACCTCGATATTGCCCGCGGACGAACAAAATCCTTATTCAGACCCTGCAACGGCCGAAACTTGTGATTTTTAGTCCGGTCAACCGAAAATCACAGTATTGACATGGTACTGTTGTCAAAAACAATTTACGCCTCGACCGGCCAGAAATCCCGATCGATCGTCCGGATCGATAAAATCACGATATTGCCCCCGGACGAACGAAATCCTTATTCAGTCCCTGCAACGGCTGAAACTCGTGACTTTTCATCTGGTCAACTGAAAATCACAGTACTGACCAGGTACAGTTGTCAAAAATGATCTCCGCCCCAATCAGCCAGAAATCACGATCGTCCATCTAGATCGGTTAAATCACGACATTGCCCCCGGGAGGACGAAATCGCTATTCAGAACCTGCATCGGCCGAAACTCAGGATTTTCCGTCAGGTCAACCGAAAATCACAGTATTGACCAGGAACAGTTGTTAAAAACGATCTCCGCCCCGATCAGCCAGAAATAACGATCAACTGTCCGGATCGGTAAAAATCCCGATTTTGCCCCCGGATGAATGAAATCACTATTCAGACCAAGCTCCGGCTGAAACTCGTGATTTGTTGTCTGGTCAACGGAAAATCACAATATTGACCAGGAACTGCTGTCAAAAACAATTTCCGCCTCGACCGGCCAGAAATCACGATCGATCGTCCGAATCGGTAAAATCTCGATATTGCCCCCGGACGAACAAAATCCTTATTCAGACCCTGCAACGGCCAAAACTTGGGATTTTTAGTCCGGTCAACCGAAAATAACAGAATTGACTTGGTACTATTGTCAAAAACAATTTATGCCTCGACTGGCCAGAAATCCCGATCGATCGTCTGGATCGGTAAAATCTCGATATTGCCCCCGGACGAACAAAATCCTTATTCAGACCCTGCAACGGCCGAAACTTGTGATTTTTAGTCCGGTCAACCGAAAATCACAGTATTGACTTGGTACTGTTGTCAAAAACAATTTACGCCTTGACTGGCCAGAAATCCCGATCGATCGTCCGGATCGGTAAAATCTCGATATTGCCCCCGGACGAACGAAATCCATATTCAGTCCCTGCAACGGCCGAAACTCGTGACTTTTCGTCTGGTCAACTGAAAATCACAGTACTGACCAGGTACAGTTGTCAAAAATGATCTCCGCCCCAATCAGCCAGAAATCACGATCGTCCTTCTTGATCGGTTAAATCACGACATTGCCCCCGGGAGGACGAAATCGCTATTCAGACCCTGCATCGGCCGAAACTCGGGATTTTCCGTCAGGTCAACCGAAAATCACAGTATTGACCAGGAACAGTTGTTAGAAACGATCTCCGCCCCGATCAGCCAGAAATAACGATCAACTGTCCGGATTGGTAGAAATCCCGATTTTGCCCCTGGATGAATGAAATCACTATTCAGACCAAGCCTCGGCTGAAACTTGGGATTTGTTGTCTGGTCAACGGAAAATCACAGTATTGACCTGGTACTGCTGTCAAAAACAATTTCCGCCTCGACTGGCCAGAAATCACGATCGATCGTCTGAATCGGTAAAACCTCGATATTGCCCCCGGACAAACAAAATCCTTATTCAGACCCTGCAACGCCCGAAACTTGTGATTTTTAGTCCGGTCAACTGAAAATCACAGTATTGACATGGTACTGTTGTCAAAAACAATTTACGCCTCGACTGGCCAGAAATCCCTATCGATCGTCCGGACTGGTAAAATCTCAATATTGCCCCCGGACGAACGAAATCCTTATTCAGTCCCTGCAACGGCCGAAACTCGTGACTTTTCGTCCGGTCAACTGAAAATAACAGTACTGACCAGGTACAGTTGTCGAAAGTGATCTCCGCCCCAATCAGCCAGAAATCACGATCGTCCATCTCGATCGGTTAAATCCCGACATTGCCCCCGGGTGGACGAAATCGCTATTCAGGCCCTGCATCGGCCGAAACTCGTGATTTTCCATCAAGTCAACCGAAAATCATAGTATTGACCAGGTACAGTTGCCAAAAACGATCTCTGCCCCGATTAGCCAGAATTTACGATCAGCTGTCTGGATCGACTAAAATCCTGATTTTGCCGCCGGGTGAATGAAATCACTATTCAGACCCAGCACCGGCTTAAACTCGGGATTTATCGTTTGGTCAACCGAAAATCATAGTATTGACCTGGTACTGCTGTAAAACACAATTTCCACCACGACTGGACAGAAATCACGATCGATTGTCCGAATCGGTAAAATCTCGATATTGCCCCCGGATGAACGAAATCCTTATTCAGACCCTGCAACGGCCGAAACTCGTGACTCATCATCTGGTCAACTGAAAATCACAGTACTGACCAGGTACAGTTGCCAAAAATGATCACCGCCCCGATCAGCCAGAAATCACGATCGTCCATCTAGATCGGTTAAATCACGATACTGCCCCCGGGAGGACGAAATCGCTATTCAGGCCCTGCATCGGCCGAAACTCGTGATTTTCTGTCAGGACAACCGAAAATCACAGTATTGACTTGGTACTATTGTCAAAAACAATTTCCCCCTCGACTAGCCTGAAATCACGATCGATCGTCCGTATAAGAGATATCTCGATATTGCCACCGTACGAACGAAGTCCTTATTCAGACGCTGCAACGGACGAAACTTGTGACTTTTCGTCTGGTCAACAGAAAATCACAGTACTGACCAGGTACAGTTGCCAAAAATGATCTCCGCCCTGATCAGCCAGAAATCACGATCGTCCATCTAGATCGATTAAATTTCGACACTGCCCCCGGATGAATGAAATCACTATTCAGACCAAGCTTCGGCTGAAACTCGTGATTTGTTGTCTGGTCAATGGAAAATCACAGTATTGACCTGCTACTACTGTCAAAAACAATTTCCGCCTCGACTGGCCAGAAATCCCGACCGATCGTCCGGATCGGTAAAATCTCGATATTGCCCCCGGACGAACGAAATCCTTATTCAGACCATGCAACGGCCGAAACTCGTGACTTTTCGTCTGGTCAACTGAAAATCACAGTACTGACCAGGTATAGTTGTCAAAATTGATCTCCGCCCCGATCAGTCAGAGATCACGATCGTCGATCTAGAACGGTTAAATCACAATATTGCCCCCGGGTGGTCGAAATGGCTATTCAGACCCTGCATCGGCCGAAACTCGTGATTTTCCGTCAGGACAACCGAAAATCACAGTATTGACTAGGTACAGTTGTCAAAAACAATCTCCGCCCCGATCAGCAAGAAAAAATGATCAACTGTCCGGTTCGGCAAAAATCCTGATTTTGCCCCCAGACGAACGAAATCCTTATTCAGACCCTGCAACGGCCGAAACTCGTGACTTTTCGTCTGGTCAACTAAAAATCACAGTACTGACCAGGTACAGTTGTCAGAAATGATCTCCGCCCCGATCAGCCTGAAATCACGATCGTCCATCTAGATCGGTTAAATCACGACACTGCCCCTGGGTGGACGAAATCGCTATTCAGACCCTGCATCGGTCGAAACTCGTGACTTTTCGTCTGGTCAATGGAAAATCACAGTACTGACCAGGTACAGTTGTCAAAAATGATCTCCGCCCCGATCAGCCAGAAATCACGATCGTCCATCTCGATCGGTTAAATCCCGACATTGCCCCCAGGTGGACGAAATCGCTATTCCGACCCTGCATCGGCCAAAACTCGTGATTTTCCAACAGGTCAACCGAAAATCATAGTATTGACCAGGTACAGTTGCCAAAAACGATCTCTGCCCCGATTAGCCAGAATTAACGATCAGCTGTCTGGATCGACTAAAATCCTGATTTTGCCGCCGGGTGAATGAAATCACTATTCAGACCCAGCACCGGCTTAAACTCGGGATTTATTGTTTGGTCAACCGAAAATCATAGTATTGACCTGGTACTGCTGTAAAACACAATTTCCACCACGACTGGACAGAAATCATGATCGATTGTCCGAATCGGTAAAACCTCGATATTGCCCCCGGATGAACGAAATCCTTATTCAGACCCTGCAACGGCCGAAAGTCATGATTTTTCGTCCGGTGAACTGAAAATCAGAGTATTGACCTGGTACTGTCGTCAACAACAATTTACGCCTCGACTGGCCAGAAATCACAATCGATCGTCCGGATCGGTAAATTCTCGATATTGCCCCTGGATGAACGAAATCCTTATTCAGACCCTGCAACGGTCGAAAGGCGTGATTTTTCATCCGGTGAATCGAAAATCAGAGTATTGACCTGGTACTGTTGTTAAAAAACAATTTACACCTCGACTGGCCAGAAATCACGATCGATCATCCGGATCGGTAAATTCTTGATATTGCCCCCGGACGAACGAAATCCTTATTCAAACCTTGCAACGGCCGATACTCGTGACTTTTCGTCTGGTCAACTAAAAATCACAGTACTGACCAGATACAGTTGTCAAAAAAGATCTCTGCCCTGATCAGCTAGAAATCACGATCGTCCATCTACATCGGTTAAATCATGACATTGCCCCCGGGTGGACGAAATCACTATTTAGACCCTGCATCGGCCGAAACTCGTGATTTTCCGTCAGGTCAACCGAAAATCGCAGTATCGACCAGGTACAGTTGTCAAGAACGATCTCTGCCACGATCAGCCAGAATTAATGATTAGTTGTCTGGATCGACAAAAATCCCGATTTTGCCCCCGGATGAATGAAATCATTATTCAGACCCAGCTCCGGCTGAAACTCAGGATTTATCGTCTGGTCAACCAAAAATCATAGTATTGACCTGGTACTGCTGTCAAAAACAATTTCCGCCACGATAGGACAGAAATCACGATCGATCGTCCGAATCGGTAAAACCTCGATATTGCCCCCGGACGAACGAAATCCTTATTAAGACCCTGCAACGGCCGAAACTCGTGATTTTTCGTCCGGACAACCGAAAATCACAGTATTGACCTGGTACTGTTGTCAAAAACAATTTACGCCTTGACTGGCCAGAAATCACGATCGATCGTCCGGATCGGTAAAATCTCGATATTGCCCCTGGACGAACGAAATCCTCATTCAGACCCTACAACGGCCGAAATTCGTGACTTTTCGTCTGGTCAATAGAAAATCTCAGTTTTGACCTGGAACTGTTGTCAAAAACAATTTCCGCCTCGACTGGCCAGAAATCACGATCGTTCGTCCGGATCGGTAAAATCTCGATATTGCCCCAGGACGAACGAAATCCTTATTCAGACCCAGCAACGGCCGAAACTCGTGACTTTTCGTCTGGTCAACTAAAAATCACAGTACTGACCAGGTGTAGTTGTCAAAAATGATCTCCGCCCCGATCAGCCAGAAATCACCATCGTCGATCTAGAATGGTTAAATCACAACATTGCCCCCGGGTGGACGAAATAGCTATTCAGACCCTGCATCGGTCGAAACTCGTGATTTTCCATTTGGTTAACGGAAAATCACAGTATTGACCAGGTACAGTTGTCAAAAACAATTTTCGCCTCGACTGGCTGGAAATCACGATCAATCGTCCGGATCGGTAAAATCTCGATATTCCCTCGGATGAACGAAATCCTTATTCAGACCCCGCAACGGCCGAAACTTGTGATTATCCATCTGGTCAACCGAAGATCACAGTACTAACCAGGTACAGTTATGAAAAACGATCTCCGCCCCGATCAGCCAGAAATCACAATTGACCATCTAGATCGGTTAAGTCACGATATTGCCCCCAGGCGGACGAAATCGCTATTCAGACCTTGCATCGGCCGAAACTTGTGATTTTTCGTTAGGTCAACTGACAATCCCAGTATTGACCAGGAACAGTTGTCAAAAACAATTTCCGCCTCGACTAGCTAGAAATCACGATCGATCGTTCGGATCGGTAAAATCTCGATATTGCCCTCGGACGAACGAAGTCCTTATTCAGACCCTACAACGGCCGAAACTCGTGATTTCTCGTCCGGTCAACCGAAAATCACAGTATTGACCAGGTACTGTTGTCAAAAACAATTTCCGCCTCGACTGCCCAGAAATCAAGATCGATCGTCTGGATCGTAAAATCTCGATATTGCCTCTGGACGAACGAAATCCATTTTCAGACCCTGCAACGGCCGAATCTCGTGACTTTTCGTCTGGTCAACTGAAAATCACAGTACTGACCAGGTACAGTTGTCAAAAATGATCTCCGCCCCGATCAGCCGGAAATCCCGATCGTCGATCTAGAACGGCTAAATCACAACATTGCCCCCGGGAGGACGAAATAGCTATTCAGACACTGCATCGGCCGAAACTTGTGATTTTCCGTCAGGTCAACCGAAAATCACAGTATTGACTAGGTACAGTTGTCAAAAAGAATCTCCGCCCCGATCAGCCAGACTTAACGATCAGTTGTCTGGATCGACAAAAATCCCGATTTTGCCCCCGAATGAATGAAATCACTATTCAGACCCAGCCCCGGCTGAAACTCGGGATTTATCGTTTGGTCAACCGAAAATCATAGTATTGACCAGGTACTACTGTCAAAAACAGTTTCCGCCACGACTTGACATAAGTCACGATCGATCGTCCGAATCGGTAAAATCTCGATATTGCCCCCGGACGAATGAAATCCTTATTCAGACCCTGCAACGGCCGAAACTCGTGATTTTTCGTCCGGTCAACCGAAAATCACAGTATTGACCTGGTACTGTTGTCAAAAACAATTTCCGCCTCGACTGCCCAGAAATCAAGATCGATCGTCTGGATCGTAAAATCTCGATATTGCCCCCGGACGAAGGAAATCCTTATTCAGACCCTGCAACAGCCAAAACCCGTGACTTTTCGTCTAGTCAACTGAAAATCACAGTACTGACCAGGTACAGTTGTCAAAAATGATCTCCGCCCCGATCAGCCAGAAATCACGATCGTCGATCTTGAACGGTTAAATTACAACATTGACCCCGGGTGGACGAAATAGCTATTCAGACCCAGCTTCGGCCGAAACTCGGGATTTTCCGTCAGGTCAACCGAAAATCACAGTATTGACCAGGTACAGTTGTCAAAAACGATCTCCGCCCCGATCAGCCAAACATCACGACCGACCATCTAGATCGGTTAAGTCACGATATTGCCCCCGGGCGGACGGAATCGCTATTCAGACCTAGCATCAGCCGAAACTCGTGATTTTCCATTTGGTTAACGGAAAATCACAGTATTGACCAGGTACAGTTGTCAAAAACAATTTTCGCCTCGACTGGCTGGAAATCACGATCAATCGTCCGGATCGGTAAAATCTCGATATTCCCTCGGATGAACGAAATCCTTATTCAGACCCCGCAACGGCCGAAACTTGTGATTATCCATCTGGTCAACCGAAGATCACAGTACTAACCAGGTACAGTTATGAAAAACGATCTCCGCCCCGATCAGCCAGAAATCACAATTGACCATCTAGATCGGTTAAGTCACGATATTGCCCCCAGGCGGACGAAATCGCTATTCAGACCTTGCATCGGCCGAAACTTGTGATTTTTCGTTAGGTCAACTGACAATCCCAGTATTGACCAGGAACAGTTGTCAAAAACAATTTCCGCCTCGACTAGCTAGAAATCACGATCGATCGTTCGGATCGGTAAAATCTCGATATTGCCCTCGGACGAACGAAGTCCTTATTCAGACCCTACAACGGCCGAAACTCGTGATTTCTCGTCCGGTCAACCGAAAATCACAGTATTGACCAGGCACTGTTGTCAAAAACAATTTCCGCCTCGACTGCCCAGAAATCAAGATCGATCGTCTGGATCGTAAAATCTCGATATTGCCTCTGGACGAACGAAATCCATTTTCAGACCCTGCAACGGCCGAATCTCGTGACTTTTCGTCTGGTCAACTGAAAATCACAGTACTGACCAGGTACAGTTGTCAAAAATGATCTCCGCCCCGATCAGCCGGAAATCCCGATCGTCGATCTAGAACGGCTAAATCACAACATTGCCCCCGGGAGGACGAAATAGCTATTCAGACACTGCATCGGCCGAAACTTGTGATTTTCCGTCAGGTCAACCGAAAATCACAGTATTGACTAGGTACAGTTGTCAAAAAGAATCTCCGCCCCGATCAGCCAGACTTAACGATCAGTTGTCTGGATCGACAAAAATCCCGATTTTGCCCCCGAATGAATGAAATCACTATTCAGACCCAGCCCCGGCTGAAACTCGGGATTTATCGTTTGGTCAACCGAAAATCATAGTATTGACCAGGTACTACTGTCAAAAACAGTTTCCGCCACGACTTGACATAAGTCACGATCGATCGTCCGAATCGGTAAAATCTCGATATTGCCCCCGGACGAATGAAATCCTTATTCAGACCCTGCAACGGCCGAAACTCGTGATTTTTCGTCCGGTCAACCGAAAATCACAGTATTGACCTGGTACTGTTGTCAAAAACAATTTCCGCCTCGACTGCCCAGAAATCAAGATCGATCGTCTGGATCGTAAAATCTCGATATTGCCCCCGGACGAAGGAAATCCTTATTCAGACCCTGCAACAGCCAAAACCCGTGACTTTTCGTCTAGTCAACTGAAAATCACAGTACTGACCAGGTACAGTTGTCAAAAATGATCTCCGCCCCGATCAGCCAGAAATCACGATCGTCGATCTTGAACGGTTAAATTACAACATTGACCCCGGGTGGACGAAATAGCTATTCAGACCCAGCTTCGGCCGAAACTCGGGATTTTCCGTCAGGTCAACCGAAAATCACAGTATTGACCAGGTACAGTTGTCAAAAACGATCTCCGCCCCGATCAGCCAAACATCACGACCGACCATCTAGATCGGTTAAGTCACGATATTGCCCCCGGGCGGACGGAATCGCTATTCAGACCTAGCATCAGCCGAAACTCGTGATTTTCCATTTGGTTAACGGAAAATCACAGTATTGACCAGGTACAGTTGTCAAAAACAATTTTCGCCTCGACTGGCTGGAAATCACGATCAATCGTCCGGATCGGTAAAATCTCGATATTCCCTCGGATGAACGAAATCCTTATTCAGACCCCGCAACGGCCGAAACTTGTGATTATCCATCTGGTCAACCGAAGATCACAGTACTAACCAGGTACAGTTATGAAAAACGATCTCCGCCCCGATCAGCCAGAAATCACAATTGACCATCTAGATCGGTTAAGTCACGATATTGCCCCCAGGCGGACGAAATCGCTATTCAGACCTTGCATCGGCCGAAACTTGTGATTTTTCGTTAGGTCAACTGACAATCCCAGTATTGACCAGGAACAGTTGTCAAAAACAATTTCCGCCTCGACTAGCTAGAAATCACGATCGATCGTTCGGATCGGTAAAATCTCGATATTGCCCTCGGACGAACGAAGTCCTTATTCAGACCCTACAACGGCCGAAACTCGTGATTTCTCGTCCGGTCAACCGAAAATCACAGTATTGACCAGGCACTGTTGTCAAAAACAATTTCCGCCTCGACTGCCCAGAAATCAAGATCGATCGTCTGGATCGTAAAATCTCGATATTGCCTCTGGACGAACGAAATCCATTTTCAGACCCTGCAACGGCCGAATCTCGTGACTTTTCGTCTGGTCAACTGAAAATCACAGTACTGACCAGGTACAGTTGTCAAAAATGATCTCCGCCCCGATCAGCCGGAAATCCCGATCGTCGATCTAGAACGGCTAAATCACAACATTGCCCCCGGGAGGACGAAATAGCTATTCAGACACTGCATCGGCCGAAACTTGTGATTTTCCGTCAGGTCAACCGAAAATCACAGTATTGACTAGGTACAGTTGTCAAAAAGAATCTCCGCCCCGATCAGCCAGACTTAACGATCAGTTGTCTGGATCGACAAAAATCCCGATTTTGCCCCCGAATGAATGAAATCACTATTCAGACCCAGCCCCGGCTGAAACTCGGGATTTATCGTTTGGTCAACCGAAAATCATAGTATTGACCAGGTACTACTGTCAAAAACAGTTTCCGCCACGACTTGACATAAGTCACGATCGATCGTCCGAATCGGTAAAATCTCGATATTGCCCCCGGACGAATGAAATCCTTATTCAGACCCTGCAACGGCCGAAACTCGTGATTTTTCGTCCGGTCAACCGAAAATCACAGTATTGACCTGGTACTGTTGTCAAAAACAATTTCCGCCTCGACTGCCCAGAAATCAAGATCGATCGTCTGGATCGTAAAATCTCGATATTGCCCCCGGACGAAGGAAATCCTTATTCAGACCCTGCAACAGCCAAAACCCGTGACTTTTCGTCTAGTCAACTGAAAATCACAGTACTGACCAGGTACAGTTGTCAAAAATGATCTCCGCCCCGATCAGCCAGAAATCACGATCGTCGATCTTGAACGGTTAAATTACAACATTGACCCCGGGTGGACGAAATAGCTATTCAGACCCAGCTTCGGCCGAAACTCGGGATTTTCCGTCAGGTCAACCGAAAATCACAGTATTGACCAGGTACAGTTGTCAAAAACGATCTCCGCCCCGATCAGCCAAACATCACGACCGACCATCTAGATCGGTTAAGTCACGATATTGCCCCCGGGCGGACGGAATCGCTATTCAGACCTTGCATCAGCCGAAACTCGTGATTTTCCGTTAGGTCAACAGACAATCCCGGTATTAACCAGGTACAGTTGTCAAAAACAATTTCCGCCTCGACTGGCTAGAAATCACGATCGATCGTCCGGATAGGTAAAATCTCGATATTGCCCTCGGACGAACGAAATCCTTATTCAGACCCTGCAACGGCTGAAACTCGTGATTTTTCGTCCGGTCAACCGAAAATCACAGTGTTGACCTGGTACTGTTGTCAAAAACAATTTTCGCCTTGACTGCCCAGAAATCACGATCGATCGTCTGGATCGTAAAATCTCGATATTGCCCTCGGAAGAACGAAATCCTTATTCAGACCCTGCAACGGCCGAATCTCGTGACTTTTCATCTGGTCAACTGAAAATCACAGTACTGACAAGGTACAGTTGTCATAAATGATCTCCGCGCCGATCAGCCAGAAATCACGATCGTCGATCTAGAACGGTTAAATCACAACATTGCCCCCGGGTGGACGAAATAGCTCTTCAGACCCTGCATCGGGCGAAACTTGTGATTTTCCATCAGGCCAACCGAAAATCACAGTATTGACCAGGTACAGCTGTCAAAAACAATCTCCGCCCCGATCAGCAGGACTTAACGATCAGTTGTCTGGATCGACAAAAATCCCGATTTTGCCCGCGGATGAATGAAATCACTATTTAGACCCAACCCCGGCTGAAACTCGAGATTTATCATCTGGTCAACCGAAAATCATAGTATTGACCTGGTACTACTGTCGAAAACAATTTCCGCCACGACATGACATAAGTCACAATCAATCGTCCGAATCGGTAAAATCTCGATATTGCCCCCGAACGAACGAAATCCTTATTCAGACACTGCAACGGTCGAAACTCGTGATTATCTGTCTAGTCAACCGAAGATCACAGTACTGACCTGGTACAGTTGTCAAAAACGATCTCTGCCCCGAACAGCCAGAAATCGCGATCGACCATCATGATCCGTTAAATCACGATATTGCCCCCGGACGAACGAAACCCTTATTCAGACCCTGCGATGGCCGAGACTCGGGATTTTTCGTCTGGTCAACCGAAAATCACAGTACTGAGCAGGCAAAATTATAAAAAACGATCTCCACCCCGATCAGCCAGAAATCACGATCGACCATCTAGATCCGTTAAATCACGATATTGCCCCTGGGAGGACGAAATCGCTATTCAGACCCTGCATCGGCCGAAACTCATGATTTTCCGTTTGGTCAACAGAAAATCACCGTATTGACCAGGTACAGTTGTCAAAAACAATTTTCGCCTCGACTGGCTGGAAATCACGATCGATCGTCCGGATCGGTAAAATCTCGATATTGCCCTCGAACGAACGAAATCCTTATTCAGACCCTGCAACGGCCGAAACTCGTGATTATCCATCTGGTCAACCGAAGATCACAGTACTGACCAGGTACAGTTGTCAAAAACGATCTCGGCCCCGATCACCCAGAAATCACGATCGACCATCTAGATCGGTTAAATCACGATATTGCCCCCGGGCAGAGGAAATCGCTACTCAGACCCTGCAACGGCCGAAACTCGTGATTATGCGTCTGGTCAACCGAAGATCACAGTACTGACCAGGTACAGTTGTCAAAAACGATCTCGACTCCGATCAGCCAGAAATCACGATCGACCATCTAGATCGGTTAAGTCGCGATATTGCCCCCGGGCGAATGAAATCGTTACTCAGTCCCTGCAACGCCCGAAAATCGTGGTTATCCGTCTGGTCAACCGAAAATCACAGCACAGACCAGGTACAGTTGCCAAAAACGATCTCCGCCCCGATTAGCCAGAAATCTCGATCAACAGTCCAGATTAGCAAAAATCTTTATTTTGCCCCCGGGCAGACCAAATCGCTATTCAGACCCTGCATCGGCCGAAACTCGTGATTTTCTGTTAGGTCAACCGACAATCAAAGTATTGACCAGGTACAGTTGCCAAAAACAATATCCGCCTCGACTGGCTAGAAATCACGATCGATCGTTCGGAACGGTAAAATCTCGATATTGCCCCCGGACGAACGAAATCCTTATTCAGACCCAGCAACGGCCGAAACTCGTGATTTTCCGTCTGGTCAACTGAAAGTCACAGTACTGACCACTTAGAGTTGTCAAAAACGATCTTCGCTCTGATCAGCCAGAAATTACGATCAACAGTCCAGATTAGAAAAAATCCTTATTTAGCCCTCGGGCAGACGAAATCGTTATTCAGACCCTGCATCAGCCGAAACTCGTAATTTTTCGTCCAGTCAACTGAAAAATCACAGTATTGGCCAGTTGCAGTTGTTAAAAACAATTTCCGCCTCGACTGGCTACAAAACACGATCGATCGTCTGGAGCGGTAAGATCTCGATGTTGCCCTCGAACGAACGAAATCCTTATTCAGGCCCTGCAACGGTCGAAACTCGTGATTATCTGTCTGGTCAACCGAAGATCACAGCACTGACCAGGTACAGTTGTCAAAAACGATCTCGGCCCCGATCAGCCAGAAATCACCATCTAGATTGGTTAAATCACGATATTGCCCCCGGGCAGAGGAAATCACTACTCAGACCCTGCAACGGCCGAAACTCGTGATTATGCGTCTAGTCAACTGAAGATCACAGTACTGACCAGGTACAGTTGTCAAAAATGATCTCCGCCCCGATTAGCCAGAAATCACGGTCAACAGTCCAGATTAGCAAAAATCTTTATTTTGCCCCAAGGCAGACCAAATCGCTATTCAGACCCTGCATCGGCCGAAACTCGTGGTTTTCTGTTAGGTCAACCGACAATCAAAGTATCGGGCAGGTACAGTTGCTAAAAACAATATCCGCCTCGACAGGCTAGAAATCACGATCGAACGTCCGGATCGGTTAAATCACGATATTGCCCCCGGACGACCGAAATCCTTATTCAGACCCTGCAACGGCTGAAACTCGTGATTATCCGTCTGGTCAACCGAAGATCACAGTACTGACCATTTACAGTTGTCAAAAACGATCACCGCCCCAATCAACCAGAAATCACAATCGACCATCTAGATCGGTTAAATCACGATATTGCCCCGGGCAGACGAAATCGCTACTCAGACCCTACAACGGCTGAAACTCGTGAGTATCCGTCTGGTCAACCGAAAATCACTGTTCTGACCTGGTACAGTTGCCAAAAACGATCTCCGCCCCGATCAGCCAGAAATCACGATCAACAGTCCAGTTTAGCAAAAATCCTTATTTTGCCCCCGGGCAGACGAAATCACTGTTCAGACCCTACATCGGCCGAAACTCGTGATTTTCTGTTAGGTCAACCGACAATCAAAGAATTGACCAGGTACAGTTATTAAAAACAATATCCGCCTCGATTGACTAGAAATCACAATCGATCGTCCGGATCGGTAAAATCTTGATATTGCCCTCGGACGAACGACATCCTTATTCAGACCCTGCAATGGCCGAAACTCGTGATTTTCCGTCTGGTCAACCGAAGATCACAGTACTGACCAGGTACAGTTGTAAAAAACGATCTCGGCCCCGATCAGCCAGAAATCACGATCGACCATCTAGATCGGTTAAATCACGATACTGCCCCCGGGCAGACGAAATCGCTACACAGACCCTGCAACAGCTGAAACTCGTGATTATGCGTCTGGTCAACCGAAGATCACAGTACTGGCCAGGTACAGCTGCCAAGAACGATCTCTGCCCCGATCAGCCAGAAATCCCAATCGACCATCTAGATCGGTTAAGTCACGATATTGCCCCCGGACGAACGAAATCGTTATTCAGACCCTGCATCAGTCGAAACTCGTGATTTTTCATCAGGTCAATCAAAAATCCCAGTACTGACTAGGAACAGTTATCATGAACGATCTCTGCCCCAATCAGCCAGAAATTACGATCGACCATCTAGATCCGTTAAATCACGATATTACCACTGGGCGAACGAAATCGCTATTCAGACCCTGCATCGGGCGAAACTCGTGATTTTCAGTTTGGTCAACCGAAAATCACAGTATTGACCTAGTACAGTTGTCAAAAACAAATTCTGCCTCGACTGGATAGAAATCACGATCGATCGTCCGAATCGGTAAAATCTCGATATTGCCCCCGGACGAACGAAATCTTTATTCTGATCCTGCATTGGCCGAAACTCGTGATTTTCCATCTGGTCAACCGAGAATCACAGTACTGACCAGGTACAGTTGTCAAAAACGATCTCGGCCCCGATCAGCCAGAAATCACGATCGACCATCTAGATCGGTTAAGTCACGATATTGCCCCCGGGCAGACGAAATCGCTACACAGACCCTGCAACGGCTGAAACTCGTGATTATGCGTCTGGTCAACCGAAGATCACAGTACTGACCAGGTACTGTTGCCAAAAACGATCTCCGCCCCGATCAGCCAGAAATCCTGATTGACCATCTAGATCGGTTAAGTCACGATATTGCCCCCGGGCGAACGAAATCGTTACTCAGACCCTGCAACGGCCGAAACTCGTGATTTTCCGTTAGGTCAGCCGACAATCAAAGTATTGACCAGGCACAGTTGTTAAAAACAATATCCGCCTCGACTGGCTAGAAATCACGATCGATCGTCCGGATCGGTAAAATCTCGATATTGCCATCAGACATACGAAATCGCTATTCAGACCCTACAACGGCCGAAACTCGTGATTATCCGTCTGGTCAACCGAAAATCATAGTACTGGCCAGGTACAGTTGTCAAAAATGATCTCCGCCCTAATCAGCTTGAAATCACGATTGACCATCTAGATCGGTTAAATCACGATATTGCCCCCGGGCAGACGAAATCGCTATTCAGACCCTGCAACGGCCGAAACTCGTGATTATCTGTCTGGCCAACCGAAAATCACAGTACTGACCAGGTACAGTTGTCAAAAATGATCTCCGCCCCGATCAGCCAGAAATCGTGATCAACCATCTAGATCCTTTAAAACACGATATTGCCCTCGGACGACCGAAATCCTTATTCTGACCCTGCAACGGCCGAAACTCGTGATTATCCGTCTGGTCAACCAAAAATCACAGTACTGACCAGGTATAGTTGTAAAAAACGATCTCCGCCACGATCAACCAGAAATCACGATCGACCATCTAGATCGGTAAAATCACGATACTGCCCCCGGGCGGGCAAAATCGCTATTCAGACCCTGCATCGGCCGAAACTCGTGATTTTCCGTTAGGTCAACCGAAGATCACAGTATTGACCAGGTACAGTTGCCAAAAGCAATTTCCGCCTCAACTGGCGAGAAATCATGATCGATCGTCCGGATCGATAAAATCTCGATATTGCCCTCGGACGAACGAAATCCTTATTCTGACCCTGCAACGGCCGAAACTCGTGATTATCCGTCTGGTCAACCAAAAATCACAGTACTGACCAGGTATAGTTGTAAAAAACGATCTCCGCCACGATCAGCTAGAAATCAAGATCGACCATCTAGATCGGTTAAATCACGATATTGCCCTCGGGCGGACGAAATCGCTACTCAGACCCTGCAACGGCCAAAACTCGTGATTTTCCGTCTGGTCAACCGAAAATCACAGTATTGACCAGGAACAGTTGTCAAAAACAATTTTCGCCTCAACTGGCCAGAAATTACGATCGACCATCTAGATCCGTTAAATCACGATATTGCCCTTGGGCGGACAAAAACGCTATTCAGACACTGCATCGGCCGAAACTTGAGATTTTTCGCTAGGACAACCGAAAATCACTGTATTGACCTGGTACAGTTGTCAAAAACAATTTCCACCTCGACTGGCCAGAAATCACGATCGATCGTCCGGATCGGTAAAATCTCAATATTGCCCTACGACGAACGAAATCCTTATTCGGACCCTGCAACGGCCGAAACTCGTGATTATCCGTCTGGTCAACCGAAAATCACAGTACTGAGCAAGTACTGTTGTCAAGAACGATCTCCGCCCCGATCAGCCAGAAATCACGATCGACCATCTAGATCGGTTAAGTCACGATATTGCCCCTGGGCGGACGAAATTGCTATTCAGACCCTGCAACGGTCGAAACTCGTGATTATTTGTCTGGCCAACCGAAAATCACAGTACTGACCAAGTACAGTTGTCAAAAACGATCTCTGCCCCGATCGGCCAGAAATCGCGATCGACCATCTAGATCCGTTAAATCACGATATTGCCCCCGGACGAACGAAATCCTTATTCTGACCCTGCAATGGCCGAAACTCGTGATTTTTCATCTGGTCAACCAAAAATCACCGTATTGACCAGGTACAGCTGTCAAAACGGATCTTCAGCTCGATCACCGGAAATAATGATCTACTGTCCGGATCTGCAAAAATCCTTATTTTCCCCCGACATGAATGATATCACTATTCAGACCCAGCACCGGCTGAAACTCGTGATTTTTCGCCCGGTAAACCGAAAATCACAGAATTGGCCTGGTATTGTTGTCAAAAACAATTTCTGCCTCGACTGGCCAGAAATCACGATCGATCGTCCGGATCGGTAAAATCTCGATATTGCCCTCGGACGAATGAAATCTTTATTCAGTCCCCACAATGGCCGAAACTCGTGATTATCCGTCTGGTCAACCGAAAATCACAGTACTGACCAGGTACAGTTGTCAAAAACGATCTCCGCCCTGATCTGCCAGAAATCACGATCGACCATCTAGATCGGTTAAATCACGATATTGCCCCCGGGCGGACGAAATCGCTACTCTGACCCTGCAACGGCCAAAACTCGTGATTTTCCGTCTGGTCAACCGAAAATCACAGTACTGACCAGGTACAGTTGTCAAAAACAATCTCTGCCCTGATCAGGCAGAAATCACGATCGACCATCTAGATCGGTTAAATCACGATATTGCCCCCGGGCAGACGAAATCGCTACTCAGACCCTGCATCGCCCGAAACTTGAAATTTTTCATTAGGTCAACCGAAAATCATAGTATTGACCTGGTACAGTTGTCAAAAACAATTTCCACCTCGGCTGCCCAGAAATCACGATCGATCGTCTGGATCGGTAAAATCTCAATATTGCCCTCGGACGAACGAAATCCTTATTCGGACCCTGCAACGGCCGAAACTCGTGATTATCCGTCTGGTCAACCGAAAATCACAGTACTGACCAAGTACAGTTGCCAAAAACGATCTCCGCCCCGATCAACCAGAAATCACGATCGACCAACTAGATCGGTTAAGTCACGATATTGCCTCTGGGCGGACGAAATCGCTATTCAGACCCTGCAACGGCCGAAACTCGTGATTATTTGTCTGGCCAACCGAAAATCACAGTACTGACCAGGTACAGTTGTCAAAAACGATCTCCGCCCCGATCGGCCAGAAATCGCGATCGACCATCTAGATCCGTTAAATCACGATATTGCCCCCGGACGAACGAAATCATTATTCAGACCCTGCAATGGCCGAAACTCGTGATTTTTCGTCCGGTCAACCAAAAATCACCGTATTGACCAGGTACAGCTGTCAAAACGGATCTTCAGCTCGATCAGCCAGAAATAATGATCTACTGTCCGGATCAACAAAAATCCTTATTTTCCCCCGACATGAATGATATCACTATTCAGACCCAGCACCGGCTGAAACTCGTGCTTTTTCGCCAGGTAAACCGAAAATCACAAAATTTGCCTGGTATTGTTGTCAAAAGCAATTTCCGCCTCGACTGGCCAGAAATCACGATCGATCGTCCGGATCGGAAAAATCTCGATATTGCCCTCGAACGAACGAAATCCTTATACAGACCCTGCAACTGCCAAAACTCGTGATTATCTGTCGGGTCAACTGAAAATCACAGTACTGACCAGGAACAGTTGTCAAAAATGATCTCTGCCCCGATCAGCCAGAAATTACGATCGACCATCTAGATCCGTTAAATCACGATATTGCCCCAGGGCGGACGAAATCGCTATTTCGACCCTGCATCGGCCGAAACTCGTGATTTTCTGTTTGATCAACCAAAAATCACAGTATTGGCCAGGTACAGTTGTCAAAAAAAAATTTGGCCTCGACTGGCCAGAAATCACGATCGATCGTCCAGATCGGTAAAATCTCGATATTGCCCTCGGACGAACGAAATCCTTATTCCGACCTTGCAACGGCCGAAACTCTTGATTATCCGTCTGGTCAACCGAAAATCACAGTATTGACCAGGTACAGTTGTCAAAAACAATTTCCGGCTCGACTGGCTAGAAATCCCGATCGATCGTCCAGAACGGTAAAATCTCGATATTGCCCCCGAACGAACGAAATCCATATTCAGACCCTGCAACGGCCGAAACTCGTGATTATCCGTCTGGTCAACCGAAAATCACAGTACTGACCAGGTACAGTTGTCAAAAATGATCTCCGCCCCGATCAGCCAGAAATTACGATTGACCATCTTGATCAGTTAAATCACGATATTGCCCCTAGGCGGACGAAATCGCTATTCAGATCCTGCATCGGCCGAAACTCGTGATTTTTCATCTGGTCAACCAAAAATCAGAGTATTGACCAGGAACAGTTGTCAAAAACAATTTTCGCCTCGACTGGCTAGAAATTACGATCGACCATCAGGATCCGTTAAATCACGATATTGCCCCTGGGCGGACGAAATCGCTCTTCAGACACTGCATCGGCTGAAACTTATGATTTTTCGTCAGGTTAACCGAAAATCACAGTATTGACCAGGCACAGTTTTCAAAAACAATTTCCACCTCGACTGGCCGGAAATCACGATCGATCGTCCAGATCAGTAAAGTCTCGATATTGCCCTCGGACGAACGAAATCCTTATTTAAACCCTGCAACGGCCGAAACTTGTGATTTTTCGTCAGGTCAACCGAAAATCACAGTATTGACCAGGTGCAGTTGTCAAAAACAATTTCCGCCTCGACTGGCCAGAAATCATGATCGATCGTCTGGATCGATAAAATCTCGATATTGCCCTCGGACGAACGAAATCCATATACAGAACCTGCAACTGCCAAAACTCGTGATTATCTGTCTGGTCAACTGAAAATCACAGTACTGACCAGGAACAGTTGTCAAAAATGATCTCTGCCCCGATCAGCCAGAAATTACGATCGACCATCTAGATCCGTTAAATCACGATATTGCCCCTGGGCGGACGAAATCGCTATTTAGACCCTGCATCGGCCGAAACTCGTGATTATCCGTCTGGTCAACCGAAAATCACAGTACTGACCAAGTACAGTTGCCAAAAACGATCTCCGCCCCGATCAACCAGAAATCACGATCGACCAACTAGATCGGTTAAGTCACGATATTGCCTCTGGGCGGACGAAATCGCTATTCAGACCCTGCAACGGCCGAAACTCGTGATTATTTGTCTGGCGAACCGAAAATCACAGTACTGACCAGGTACAGTTGCCAAAAACGATCTCCGCCCCGATCAGCCAGAAATCACGATCGACCAACTCGATCTGTTAAATCACGATATTGCCCCCGGACGAACGAAATCATTATTCAGACCCTGCAATGGCCGAAACTCGTGATTTTCCATCTGGTCAACCAAATTTCACAGTATTGACCAGGTACAGTTGTCAAAAACAATTTTCGACTCGACTGGCCGGAAATTACGATCAACCATCTAGATCTGTTAAATCACGTTATTGCCCCTGGGCGGAGGAAATTGCTATTCAGACACTGCATCGGCCGAAACTCGTGATTATCTGTCTGGTCAACCGAAAATCACAGTATTGACCAGGCACAGTTGTCAAAAACAATTTTCGACTCGACTGGCCGGAAATTACGATCAACCATCTAGATCCGTTAAATCACGATATTGCCCCTGGGCGGAGGAAATCGCTATTCAGACACTGCATCGGCCGAAACTCGTGATTATCCGTCTGGTCAACCGAAAATCACAGTATTGACCAGGCACAGTTTTCAAAAACAATTTCCACCTCGACTGGCCAGAAATCACGATCGATCGTCCGGATCGGTAAAGTCTCGATATTGCCCTCGGACGAACGAAATCCTTATTCAGACCGTGCAACGGCCGAAACTTGTGATTTTTCGTTAGGTCAACCGAAAATCACAGTATTGACCAGGTGCAGTTGTCAAAAACAATTTCCGCCTCGATTGGCCAGAAATCACGATCGATCGTCCGGATCGGTAAAATCTCGATATTGCCCTCGGACGAACGAAATCCATATACAGAACCTGCAACTGCCAAAACTCGTGATTATCTGTCTGGTCAACTGAAAATCACAGTACTGACCAGGAACAGTTGTCAAAAATGATCTCTGCCCCGATCAGCCAGAAATTACGATCGACCATCTAGATCCGTTAAATCACGATATTGCCCCTGGGCGGACGAAATCGCTATTTCGACCCTGCATCGGCCGAAACTCGTGATTATCCGTCTGGTCAACCGAAAATCACAGTACTGACCAAGTACAGTTGCCAAAAACGATCTCCGCCCCGATCAACCAGAAATCACGATCGACCAACTAGATCGGTTAAGTCACGATATTGCCTCTGGGCGGACGAAATCGCTATTCAGACCCTGCAACGGCCGAAACTCGTGATTATTTGTCTGGCGAACCGAAAATCACAGTACTGACCAGGTACAGTTGCCAAAAACGATCTCCGCCCCGATCAGCCAGAAATCACGATCGACCAACTCGATCCGTTAAATCACGATATTGCCCCCGGACGAACGAAATCATTATTCAGACCCTGCAATGGCCGAAACTCGTGATTTTCCATCTGGTCAACCAAATTTCACAGTATTGACCAGGTACAGTTGTCAAAAACAATTTTCGACTCGACTGGCCGGAAATTACGATCAACCATCTAGATCCGTTAAATCACGTTATTGCCCCTGGGCGGAGGAAATTGCTATTCAGACACTGCATCGGCCGAAACTCGTGATTATCCGTCTGGTCAACCGAAAATCACAGTATTGACCAGGCACAGTTTTCAAAAACAATTTCCCCCTCGACTGGCCAGAAATCACGATCGATCGTCCGGATCGGTAAAGTCTCGATATTGCCCTCGGACGAACGAAATCCTTATACAGACCCTGCAACTGCTAAAACTCGTGATTATCTGTCTGGTCAACCGAAAATCACAGTATTGACCAGGTACAGTTGTCAAAAACAATTTTCGACTCGACTGGCCGGAAATTATGATCAACCATCTAGATCCGTTAAATCACGATATTGCCCCTGGGCGGAGGAAATCGCTATTCAGACACTGCATCGGCCGAAACTCGTGATTATCCGTCTGGTCAACCGAAAATCACAGTATTGACCAGGCACAGTTTTCAAAAACAATTTCCACCTCGACTGGCCAGAAATCACGATCGATCGTCCGGATCGGTAAAGTCTCGATATTGCCCTCGGACGAACGAAATCCTTATTCAGACCCTGCAACGGCCGAAACTTGTGATTTTTCGTTAGGTCAACCGAAAATCACAGTATTGACCAGGTGCAGTTGTCAAAAACAATTTCCGCCTCGATTGGCCAGAAATCACGATCGATCGTCCGGATCGGTAAAATCTCGATATTGCCCTCGGACGAACGAAATCCTTATACAGACCCTGCAACTGCTAAAACTCGTGATTATCTGTCTGGTCAACCGAAAATCACAGTACTGACCAGGAACAGTTGTCAAAAATGATCTCTGCCCCGATCAGCCAGAAATTACGATCGACCATCTAGATCCGTTAAATCACGATATTGCCCCTGGGCGGACGAAATCGCTATTTAGACCCTGCATCGGCCGAAACTCGTGATTTTCTGTCTGATCAACCAAAAATCACAGTATTGGCCTGGTACAGTTGTCAAAAACAATTTTGGCCTCGACTGGCCAGAAATCACGATCGATCGTCCGGATCGGTAAAATCTCGATATTGCCCTCGGACGAACGAAATCCTTATTCGGACCCTGCAACGGCCGAAACTCGTGATTATTTGTCTGGCGAACCGAAAATCACAGTACTGACCAGGTACAGTTGCCAAAAACGATCTCCGCCCCGATCAGCCAGAAATCACGATCGACCAACTCGATCCGTTAAATCACGATATTGCCCCCGGACGAACGAAATCATTATTCAGACCCTGCAATGGCCGAAACTCGTGATTTTCCATCTGGTCAACCAAATTTCACAGTATTGACCAGGTACAGTTGTCAAAAACAATTTTCGCCTCGACTGGCCGGAAATTACGATCGACCATCTAGATCCGTTAAATCACGATATTGCCCCTGGGCGGAGGAAATCGCTATTCAGACACTGCATCGGCCGAAACTCGTGATTATCCATCTGGTCAACCGAAAATCACAATACTGACCATGTACAGTTGTCAAAAACGATCTCCGCCCCGATCAGCCAGAAATAATGATCGATCGTCTGGATCGGTAAAGTCTCGATATTGCCCCTGGGCGGACGAAATCGCTATTCAGACACTGTATCGGCCGAAACTCGGGATTTTCCGTCTGGTCAACTGAAAATCACAGTATTGACCAAGTACAGTTGTCAAAAACAATTTCCGCCACGACTGGCCAGAAATCACGATCGATCGTCTGGATCGGTAAAATCTCGATATTGCCCTCGGACGAATGAAATCCATATTCAGACCCTGCAACACCCGAAACTCGTGATTATCAGTCTGGTCAACCAAAAATCACAGTACTGGCCAGGTACAGTTGTCAAAAATGATCTCCGCCCCGATCAGCCATAAATTACGATCGACCATCTAGATCCGTTAAGTCACGATATTGCCCCTGGGCGGACGAAATCGCTATTTAGAACCTGCATCGGCCGAAACTCGGGATTTTCTGTCTGGTCAACCAAAAATCACAGTATTGTCCAGGTACAGTTGTCAAAAACAATTTTCGCCTCGACTGGCCGGAAATTACGATCGACCATCTAGATCCGTTAAATCACGATATTGCGCCTGGGCGGAGGAAATCGCTATTCAAACACTGCATCGGCCGAAACTCGTGATTATCCGCCTGGTCAACCGAAAATCATAATATTGACTAGGTGCAGTTGTCAAAAACAATTTCCGCCTCGACTGGCCAGAAATCACGATCGATCGACTGGATCGGTAAATTCTCGATATTGCCCTCGGACGTACGAAATCCTTATTCAGACCCTGCAACGGCCGAAACTCCTGATTATCCGTCTGCTCAACCGAAAATCACATTACTGACCAGGTACAGTTGTCAAAAATGATCTCCGCCCCGATCAGCCAGAAATCACGATCGACCATCTAGATCGGTTAAGTCTCGATATTGCCCTCGGACGAACGAAATCCATATTCAGACCCTGCAACGGCCGAAACTCGTGATTTTCCGTCTGGTCAACCAAAAATCACAGTACTGACCAGGTACAGTTGTCAAAAATGATCTCCGCCCCGAACAGCCAGAAATTACGATCGACCATCTAGATCCGTTAAATCACGATATTGCCCCTGGGCGGACGAAATCCATATTCAGACCCTGCAATGGCCGAAACTCGGGATTATCCGTCTGGTCAACCGAAAATCACAGTGCTGACCAGGAACAGTTGTAAAAAACGATCTCCGCCCCGAACAGACAGAAATCACGATCGACCATCTAGATTGGTTAAGTCACGATATTGCCCCTGGGCGGACGAAATCGCTATTCAGGCACTGCATCGGCCGAAAGTTGTGATTTTTCGTCAGGTCAACCGAAAATTACAGTATTGACCAGGTGCAGTTGTCAAAAACAATTTTCACCTCGACCGGCCAGAAATCACGATCGATCGTCCGGATCGGTAAAATCCCGATATTGCCCTCGGACGAACGAAATCCTTATTCAGACCCTGCAACGGCCAAAACTATTGATTATCCGCCTGGCAAACCGAAAATCACAGTATTGACCAGGTACAACTGTCAAAAACAATTTCCGGTTCGACTGGCTAGAAATCACGATCGATCGTCCAGAACGGTAAAATCTCGATATTGCCCTCGGACGAACGAAATCCTTATTCAGAGCCTGCAACGGCCGAAACTCGTGATTTTCCGTCTGGTCAACCGAAAATCACAGTACTGACCAGGTACAGTTGTCAAAAATGATCTCCGCCCCGAACAGCCAGAAATTACGATCGACCATCCAGATCGGTTAAATCACGACATTGCCCCTGGGCGGACGAAATCGCTATTCAGACACTGCATCGGGCGAAACTTGTGATTTTTCGTCAGGTCAACCGAAAATCACAGTATTGACCTGGTACAGTTGTCAAAAGCAGTTTCCGCCTCGACTGGCCAGAAATCACGATCGATCGTCCGGATCGATAAAATCTCGATATTGCCCTCGGTCGAACGAAATCATTATTCAGACCCCGCAACGGCCGAAACCCGTGATTATCCGTATGGTCAACCGAAAATCACAGTACTGACCAGGTACAATTGTCAAAAATGATCTTCGCCCCGATCAGCCGGAAATTACAATCGACCATCTAGATCTGTTAAATCACGATATTGCCCCTGGGCGGACGAAATCGCTATTCAGGCCCTGCATCGGCCGAAACTCGTGATTATTCGTCTGGTCAACCGAAAATCACAGTACTGACCAGGAACAGTTGTCAAAAACAATCTCCGCCCCGATCAGCCAGAAATCACGATCGACCATCTAGATCGGTTAAGTCACGATATTGCCCCTGGGCGGACGAAATCGCTATTCAGGCACTACATCGGGCGAAACTCGTGATTTTCCATCTGGTCAACCGAAAATAACAGTATTGACCAGGAGCAGTTGTCAAAAATGATCTCCGCCCCGATTAGCCAGAAATCACGATCAACCATCCTGATCGGTCAAGTCACGATATTGCCCCCGGACGAACGAAATCCATATTCAGACCCTGCAACGGCCGAAACTCGTGATTATCCGTCTGGTCAACCGAAAATCACAGTACTGTCCAGGTACAGTTGTCAAAAATGATCTCCGCCCCGATCAGATAGAAATTATGATCGACCATCTTGATCCGTTACATCACGATATTGCCCCTGGGCGGACGAAATCGCTATTCAGACCCTGCATCGGCTGAAACTCGTGATTTTCCGTCTCGTCAACCAAAAATCACAGTATGGACCAGGTACAGTTGTCAAAAACAATTTTTGCCTCGACTGCCCAGAAATTACGATCGACCATCAAGATCCGTTAAATCACGATATTGCCCCTGGGCGGATGAAATCGCTATTCAGACACTGCATCGGGCGAAACTTGTGATTTTTCGTCAGGTCAACCGAAAATCACAGTATTGACCTGGTACAGTTGTCAAAAGCAGTTTCCGCCTCGACTGGCCAGAAATCACGATCGATCGTCCGGATCGATAAAATCTCGATATTGCCCTCGGTCGAACGAAATCATTATTCAGACCCCGCAACGGCCGAAACCCGTGATTATCCGTATGGTCAACCGAAAATCACAGTACTGACCAGGTACAATTGTCAAAAATGATCTTCGCCCCGATCAGCCGGAAATTACAATCGACCATCTAGATCTGTTAAATCACGATATTGCCCCTGGGCGGACGAAATCGCTATTCAGGCCCTGCATCGGCCGAAACTCGTGATTATTCGTCTGGTCAACCGAAAATCACAGTACTGACCAGGAACAGTTGTCAAAAACAATCTCCGCCCCGATCAGCCAGAAATCACGATCGACCATCTAGATCGGTTAAGTCACGATATTGCCCCTGGGCGGACGAAATCGCTATTCAGGCACTACATCGGGCGAAACTCGTGATTTTCCGTCTGGTCAACCGAAAATAACAGTATTGACCAGGATCAGTTGTCAAAAATGATCTCCGCCCCGATTAGCCAGAAATCACAATCAACCATCCTGATCGGTCAAGTCACGATATTGCCCCCGGACGAACGAAATCCATATTCAGACCCTGCAACGGCCGAAACTCGTGATTATCCGTCTGGTCAACCGAAAATCACAGTACTGTCCAGGTACAGTTGTCAAAAATGATCTCCGCCCCGATCAGATAGAAATTATGATCGACCATCTTGATCCGTTACATCACGATATTGCCCCTGGGCGGACGAAATCGCTATTCAGACCCTGCATCGGCTGAAACTCGTGATTTTCCGTCTCGTCAACCAAAAATCACAGTATGGACCAGGTACAGTTGTCAAAAACAATTTTTGCCTCGACTGCCCAGAAATTACGATCGACCATCAAGATCCGTTAAATCACGATATTGCCCCTGGGCGGATGAAATCGCTATTCAGACACTGCATCGGCCGAAACTTGTGATTTTTCGTCAGGTCAACCGAAAATCACAGTATTGACCAGGTACAGTTGCCAAAAGCAGTTTCCGCCTCGACTGGGCAGAAATCACGATCGATCGTCCGGATCAGTAAAATCTCGATATTGCCCTCGGTCGAACGAAATCCTTATTCAGACCCCGCAACGGCCGAAACCCGTGATTATCCGTCTGGTCAACCGAAAATCACAGTACTGACCAGGTACAATTG
The DNA here is from genome assembly GCA_037074485.1 of Delonix regia. Classification (NCBI taxonomy): domain Eukaryota; kingdom Viridiplantae; phylum Streptophyta; class Magnoliopsida; order Fabales; family Fabaceae; genus Delonix; species Delonix regia. The sequence continues at coordinate 45,343,009 of CM073450.1, read as the reverse complement.
TCAAAAATGATCTTCGCCCCGATCAGCCGGAAATTACAATCGACCATCTAGATCTGTTAAATCACGATATTGCCCCTGGGCGGACGAAATCGCTATTCAGACCCTGCATCGGCCGAAACTCGTGATTATTCGTCTGGTCAACCGAAATCACAGTACTGACCAGGAACAGTTGTCAAAAACGATCTTCGCCCGTTTAGCCAGAAATCACGATCGACCATCTAGATCGGCTAAGTCACGATATTGCCCCTGGGGGGACGAAATCGCTATTTAGGCACTGCATCGGCCGAAACTCGGGATTTTTCGTCAGGTCAACCGAAAATCACAGTATTGACCAGGTGCAGTTGTCAAAAACAATTTCTGCCTCGACTGGCCAGAAATCACGATCGATCGTCCGGATCGGTAAAATCTCGATATTGCCCTCAAACGAACGAAATCCTTATTCAGACCCTGGAACTGCCGAAACTCATGATTATCCGTCTGGCCAACCGAAAATCACAGTACTGACCAGGTACAGTTGTCAAAAATGATCTCCGCCCCGATCAGCCAGAAATCACGATCGACCATCTAGATCAGTTAAGTCACGATATTGCCCCTGGGGGGACGAAATCGCTATTCAGGCACTGCATCGGCCGAAATTGGTGATTTTTCGTCTGGTCGACCGAAAATCACAGTACTGACCAGGTGTAGTTGTCAAAAATAGTTTCCGCCTCGATTGGCCAGAAATCACGATTGATCGTCCGGATCGGTAAAATCTCGATATTGCCCTCAGACGAACGAAATCCTTATTTAGACCCTGCAACTGCCGAAACTCGTGATTATCTGTCTGGTCAACCGAAAATCACAGTACTGACCAGGTACAGTTGTCAAAAATGATCTCCCCCTGATCAACCGGAAATTACGGTCAACCATCTAGATCCGTTAAATCAGGATATTGCGCCTGGGCGGACGAAATCGCTATTCAGACACTGCATCGGCCGAAACTTGTGATTTTCCGTCTGGTCAACCGAAAATCTCAATATTGACTAGGTACAGTTGTCAAAAACAATTTCACCTTGACTGGCCAGAAATCACGATCGATCGTCCGGATTGGTAAAATCTCGATATTGCCCTCGGACGAACGAAATCCTTATTCAGACCCTGCAACAGCCGAAACTCGTGATTATCCGTCTGGTCAACTGAAAATCACAGTACTGACCAGGTACAGTTGTCAAAAATGATCTCCGCCCCGATCAGATAGAAATTATGATCGACCATCTAGATCCGTTACATCACGATATTGCCCCTGGGCGGACGAAATCGCTATTCAGACCCTGCATTGGCTGAAACTCGGGATTTTCCGTCTCGTCAACCAAAAATCACAGTACAGACCAGGGACAGTTGTCAAAAACAATTTTTTCTTCGACTGGCCAGAAATTACGATCGACCATCTAGATCCGTTAAATCACGATATTGCCCCTGGGCGGATGAAATCGCTATTCAGGCACTGCATCGGCCGAAACTCGTGATTTTTCGTCAGGTCGACCGAAAATCACAGTATTGACCAGGTACAGTTGTCAAAAGCAATTTTCGCCTCGACTGGGCAGAAATCCCGATCGATCGTCCGGATCGGCAAAATCTCGATATTGCCCTCGGTCGAACGAAATCCTTATTCAGACCCTACAACGGCCGAAACTCATGATTATCCGTCTGGCCAACCGAAAATCACAGCACTGACCAGGAACTGTTGTCAAAAACGATCTCCGCCCCGGTCAGCCAGAAATCACGATCGACCATCTAGATTAGTTAAGTCACGATATTGCCCCTGGGCGGACAAAATCGCTATTCAGACCCTGCATCGGCTGAAACTCGTTATTTTCCGTCTCGTCAACCAAAAATCACAGTATAGACCTAGTACAATTGTCAAAAACAATTTTTGCCTCGACTGGCCAGAAATTACGATCGACCATCTAGATCCGTTAAATCACGATATTGTCCCTGGGCAGATGAAATTGCTATTCAGACCCTGCATCAGTTGAAACTCGTGATTATCCGTCTGGTCAACCGAAAATCGCAGTACTGACCAGGAACAGTTGTCAAAAACGATCTCCGTCCCGATCAGCCAGAAATCACGACCGACCATCTAGATCGGTTAAGTCACGATATTGCCGCTGGGGGGACGAAATCGGTATTCAGGCACTGCATCGGCCGAAATTTGTGATTTTTCGTCTGGTCAACCGAAAATCACAGTATTGACCAGGCGTAGTTGTTAAAAACAGTTTCCGCCTCGACTGGCCAGAAATCACGATCGATCGTCTGGATCGGTAAAATCTCGATATTGCCCTCAGACGAACGAAATCCTTATTCAGACCCTGCAACTGCCGAAACTCGTGATTATCCATCTGGTCAACCGAAAATCACAGTACTGACCAGGTACAGTTGTCAAAAATGATCTCCTCCCGATCAGCCAGAAATTACGATCGACCATCTAGATCCGTTAAATCACGTTATTGCGCCTGGGCGAACGAAATCGCTATTCAGACACTGCATCGGCCGAAACTCGTGATTTTCTGTCTGGTCAACCGAAAATCTCAATATTGACTAGGTACAGTTGTCAAAAACAATTTCGCCTTGACTGGCCAGAAATCACAATCGAACTTCCGGATTGGTAGAATCTCGATATTGCCCTCGGACGAACGAAATCCTTATTCAGACCCTGCAACGGCCAAAACTCGTGATTATCCGTCTGGTCAACCGAAAATCACAGTACTGACCAGGTATAGTTGTCAAAAATGATCTCCGCCCCGATCAGATAGAAATTATGATCGACCATCTAGATCCGTTACATCACGATATTGCCCCTGGGCGGACGAAATCGCTATTCAGACCCTGCATTGGCTGAAACTCGGGATTTTCCGTCTCGTCAACCAAAAATCACAGTATAGACCAGGGACAGTTGTCAAAAACAATTTTTTCTTCGACTGGCCAGAAATTACGATCGACCATCTAGATCCGTTAAATCACGATATTGCCCCTGGGCGGATGAAATCGCTATTCAGGCACTGCATCGGCCGAAACTCGTGATTTTTCGTCAGGTCGACCGAAAATCACAGTATTGACCAGGTACAGTTGTCAAAAGCAATTTTCGCCTCGACTGGGCAGAAATCCCGATCGATCGTCCGGATCGGCAAAATCTCGATATTGCCCTCGGTCGAACGAAATCCTTATTCAGACCCTACAACGGCCGAAACTCATGATTATCCGTCTGGCCAACCGAAAATCACAGCACTGACCAGGAACTGTTGTCAAAAACGATCTCCGCCCCGGTCAGCCAGAAATCACGATCGACCATCTAGATTAGTTAAGTCACGATATTGCCCCTGGGCGGACAAAATCGCTATTCAGACCCTGCATCGGCTGAAACTCGTTATTTTCCGTCTCGTCAACCAAAAATCACAGTATAGACCTAGTACAATTGTCAAAAACAATTTTTGCCTCGACTGGCCAGAAATTACGATCGACCATCTAGATCCGTTAAATCACGATATTGTCCCTGGGCAGATGAAATTGCTATTCAGACCCTGCATCAGTTGAAACTCGTGATTATCCGTCTGGTCAACCGAAAATCGCAGTACTGACCAGGAACAGTTGTCAAAAACGATCTCCGTCCCGATCAGCCAGAAATCACGACCGACCATCTAGATCGGTTAAGTCACGATATTGCCGCTGGGGGGACGAAATCGGTATTCAGGCACTGCATCGGCCGAAATTTGTGATTTTTCGTCTGGTCAACCGAAAATCACAGTATTGACCAGGCGTAGTTGTTAAAAACAGTTTCCGCCTCGACTGGCCAGAAATCACGATCGATCGTCTGGATCGGTAAAATCTCGATATTGCCCTCAGACGAACGAAATCCTTATTCAGACCCTGCAACTGCCGAAACTCGTGATTATCCATCTGGTCAACCGAAAATCACAGTACTGACCAGGTACAGTTGTCAAAAATGATCTCCTCCCGATCAGCCAGAAATTACGATCGACCATCTAGATCCGTTAAATCACGTTATTGCGCCTGGGCGAACGAAATCGCTATTCAGACACTGCATCGGCCGAAACTCGTGATTTTCTGTCTGGTCAACCGAAAATCTCAATATTGACTAGGTACAGTTGTCAAAAACAATTTCGCCTTGACTGGCCAGAAATCACAATCGAACTTCCGGATTGGTAGAATCTCGATATTGCCCTCGGACGAACGAAATCCTTATTCAGACCCTGCAACGGCCAAAACTCGTGATTATCCGTCTGGTCAACCGAAAATCACAGTACTGACCAGGTATAGTTGTCAAAAATGATCTCCGCCCCGATCAGATAGAAATTATGATCGACCATCTAGATCCGTTACATCACGATATTGCCCCTGGGCGGACGAAATCGCTATTCAGACCCTGCATCGGCTAAAACTCGTGATTTTCCGTCTCGTCAACCAAAAATCCCAGTATAGACCAGGTACAGTTGTCAAAAAAATTTTTTCTTCGACTGGCCAGAAATTACGATCGACCATCTAGATCCGTTAAATCACGATATTGCCCCTGGGCGGATGAAATCGCTATTCAGGCATTGCATCGGCCGAAACTCGTGATTTTTCGTTAGGTCAACCGAAAATCACAGTATTGACCAGGTACAGTTGTCAAAATCAGTTTCTGCCTCGACTGGCCAGAAATCACGATTGATCGTCCGGATCGGTAAAATCTCGATATTGCCCTCGGCCGAACGAAATCCTTATTCAGACCCAGCAACGGCCGAAACTCATGATTATCCGTCTGGCCAACCGAAAATCACAGTACTGACCAGGAACTGTTCCCAAAAACCATCTCCGCCCCGATCAGCCAGAAATCACTATCGACCATCTAGATCGGTTAAGTCACGTCATTGCCCCTGGGCGGACGAAATCGCTATTCAGGCACTGCATCGGGTGAAACTCGTGATTATCCGTCTGGTCAACCGAAAATCACAGTACTGACCAGGAACAGTTGTCAAAAACGATCTTCGCCCGTTTAGCCAGAAATCACGATCGACCATCTAGATCGGCTAAGTCATGATATTGCCCCTGGGGGGACGAAATCGCTATTTAGGCACTGCATCGGCCGAAACTCGTGATTTTCCGTCTCGTCAACCGAAAATCACAGTATTGACCAGGTGCAGTTGTCAAAAACAATTTCCGCCTCGACTGGCCAGAAATCACGATCGATCGTCCGGATCGGTAAAATCTCGATATTGCCCTCAAACGAACGAAATCCTTATTCAGACCCAGCAACTGCCGAAACTCATGATTATCCGTCTGGCCAACCGAAAATCACAGTACTGACCAGGAACAGTTGTCAAAAACGATCTCCGTCCCGATCAGCCAGAAATCACGACCGACCATCTAGATCGGTTGAGTCACGATATTGCCCCTGGGGGGACGAAATCACTATTCAGGCACTGCATCGGCCGAAACTCGTGATTTTTCGTCAGGTTAACCAAAAATCACAGTATAGACCAGGTACAATTGTCAAAAACAATTTTTGCCTCGACTGGCCAGAAATTACGATCGACCATCTAGATCCGTTAAATCACGATATTGTCCCTGGGCAGATGAAATTGCTATTCAGACCCTGCATCGGTTGAAACTCGTGATTATCCGTCTGGTCAACCGAAAATCGCAGTACTGACCAGGAACAGTTGTCAAAAACGATCTCCGTCCCGATCAGCCAGAAATCACGACCGACCATCTAGATCGGTTAAGTCACGATATTGCCGCTGGGGGGACGAAATCGCTATTCAGACACTGCATCGGCCGAAACTCGTGATTTTCTGTCTGGTCAACCGAAAATCTCAATATTGACTAGGTACAGTTGTCAAAAACAATTTCGCCTTGACTGGCCAGAAATCACGATCGATCGTCCGGATTGGTAAAATCTCGATATTGCCCTCGGACGAACGAAATCCTTATTCAGACCCTGCAACGGCCGAAACTCGTGATTATCCGTCTGGTCAACCGAAAATCACAGTACTGACCAGGTATAGTTGTCAAAAATGATCTCCGCCCCGATCAGATAGAAATTATGATCGACCATCTAGATCCGTTAAGTCACGATATTGCCCCTGGGCGGATGAAATCGCTATTCAGACCCTGCATCGGCTGAAACTCGTGATTTTCCGTCTCGTCAACCGAAAATCACAGTATTGACCAGGTGCAGTTGTCAAAAACAATTTCCGCCTCGACTGGCCAGAAATCACGATCGATCGTCCGGATCGGTAAAATCTCGATATTGCCCTCAAACGAACGAAATCCTTATTCAGACCCTGCAACTGCCGAAACTCATGATTATCCGTCTGGCCAACCGAAAATCACAGTACTGACCAGGAACTGTTGTCAAAAACGATCTCCGTCCCGATCAGCCAGAAATCACGACCGACCATCTAGATCGGTTAAGTCACGATATTGCCCCTGGGGGGACGAAATCACTATTCAGGCACTGCATCGGCCGAAACTCGTGATTTTTCGTCAGGTCAACCAAAAATCACAGTGTTGACCAGGTGCAGTTGTCAAAAACTATTTCCGCCTCGACTGGCCAGAAATCACGATCAATCGTCCGGATCGGTAAAATCTCGATAATGCCCTCGGACGAACGAAATCCTTATTCAGACCCTGCAACGGCCGAAACTCATGGTTATCCGTCTGGTCAACCGAAAATCACAGTACTGACCAGGTACAGTTGTCAAAAATGATCTCCCCCTGATCAGCCGGAAATTACTGTCAACCATCTAGATCTGTTAAATCACGATATTGCGCCTGGGCGGACGAAATCGCTATTCAGACACTGCATCGGCCGAAACTCGTGATTTTCTGTCTGGTCAACCGAAAATCTCAATATTGACTAGGTACAGTTGTCAAAAACAATTTCGCCTTGACTGGCCAGAAATCACGATCGATCGTCCGGATTGGTAAAATCTCGATATTGCCCTCGGACGAACGAAATCCTTATTCAGACCCTGCAACGGCCGAAACTCGTGATTATCCGTCTGGTCAACCGAAAATCACAGTACTGACCAGGTATAGTTGTCAAAAATGATCTCCGCCCCGATCAGATAGAAATTATGATCGACCATCTAGATCCGTTAAGTCACGATATTGCCCTGGGCGGATGAAATCGCTATTCAGACCCTGCATCGGCTGAAACTCGTGATTTTCCGTCTCGTCAACCAAAAATCCCAGTATTGACCAGGTACAGTTGTCAAAAACAATTTTTGCCTCGACTGGCCAGAAATTACGATCGACCATCTAGATCTGTTAAATCACGATATTGCCCCTGGGCGGACGAAATCGCTATTCAGACTCTGCATCGGCCGAAACTCGTGATTTTCCGTCTGGTCAACCGAAAATCTCAATATTAAATAGGTACAGTTGTCAAAAACAATTTCGCCTTGACTGGCCAGAAATCACGATCGATCGTCCGGATTGGTAAAATCTCGATATTGCCCTCGGGCGAATGAAATCCTTATTCAGACCCTGCAACGGCCGAAACTCGTGATTATCCGTCTGGTCAACCGAAAATCACAGTACTGACCAGGTATAGTTGTCAAAAATGATCTCCGCCCTGATCAGATAGAAATTTTGATCGACCATCTAGATCCGTTAAGTCACGATATTGCCCCTGGGCGGATGAAATCGCTATTCAGACCCTGCATCGGCTGAAACCCGTGATTTTCCGTCTCGTCAACCAAAAATCCCAGTATAGACTAGGTACAGTTGTCAAAAACAATTTTTGCCTCGACTGGCCAAAATTACGATCGACCATCTAGATCTGTTAAATCACGATATTGCCCCTGGGCGGACGAAATCGCTATTCAGACCCTGCATCGGCCGAAACTCGTGATTATCCGTCTGGTCAATCGAAAATCACAGCACTGACCAGGAACAGTTTTCAAAAAGGATCTCCGCCCCGATCAGCCAGAAATCACGATCGACCATCTAGATCGGTTAAGTCACGATATTGCCCCTGGGGGGACGAAATGGCTATTCTGGCACTGCATCGGCCGAAACTCGTGATTTTTCATCAGGTCAACCGAAAATCACAGTATTGACCAGGTGCAGTTGCCAAAAACAATTTCCGCCTCGACTGGCCAGAAATCACGATCGATCGTCCAGATCGGTAAAATCTTGATATTGCCCTCAGACGAACAAAATCCTTTTTCAGACCCTGCAACTGCCGAAACTCGTGATTATCCGTCTGGTCAACCGAAAATCACAGTACTGACCAGGTACAGTTGTCAAAAATGATCTCCCCCTGATCCGCCAGAAATTACGGTCAACCATCTAGATCCGTTAAATCACGATATTGCGCCTGGGCGGACGAAATCGCTATTCAGACACTGCATCGGCCGAAACTCGTGATTATCCGTCTGGTCAACCGAAAATCACAGTACTGACCAGGTATAGTTGTCAAAAATGATCTCCGCCCCGATCTGATAGAAATTATGATCGACCATCTAGATCCGTTACATCACGATATTGCCCCTGGGCGGATGAAATCGCTATTCAGACACTGCATCGGCCGAAACTCGTGATTATCCGTCTGGTCAACCGAGAATCACAGTACTGACCAGGTATAGTTGTCAAAAATGATCTCCGCCCCGATCAGATAGAAATTATGATCGACCATCTAGATCCGTTACATCACGATATTGCCCCTGGACGGATGAAATCGCTATTCAGACACTGCATCGGCCGAAACTCGTTATTATCCGTTTGGTCAACCGAAAATCACAGTACTGACTAGGTACAGTAGTCAAAAACGATCTCCGCCTCAATCAGGCAGAAATCACGATCGATCGTCTAGATCGGTTAAATCACGATATTGCCCCCGGACGAAAGAAATCCTTATTCAGACCATGCAACGGCCAAAACTCGTGATTTTCGGTCTGGTCAACCGAAAATCACAGTACTGACAAGGTACAGATATCAAAAACGATCTCCGCCCCGATCAGGCAAAAATCATGATCGACCATCTAGATCGGTTAAATCACGATATTGCCCCCGGGCAGACGAAATCGCTACTCAGACCCTGCAACGGCCGAAACTCGTGATTTTTCGTCCGGTCAACCGAAAATCACAGTACTGACCTGGAACAGTTGTCAAAAACGATCTCCGCCCCAATCAGGCAGAAATCACGTTCGATCGTCTAGATCGGTTAAATCACGATATTGCCCCCGGACGAAAGAAATCCTTATTCAGACCATGCAACGGCCAAAACTCGTGATTTTCGGTCTGGTCAACCGAAAATCACAGTACTGACAAGGTACAGATATCAAAAACGATCTCCGCCCCGATCAGGCAAAAATCATGATCGACCATCTAGATCGGTTAAATCACGATATTGCCCCCGGGCAGACGAAATCGCTACTCAGACCCTGCAACGGCCGAAACTCGTGATTTTTCGTCCGGTCAACCGAAAATCACAGTACTGACCTGGAACAGTTGTCAAAAACGATCTCCGCCCCAATCAGGCAGAAATCACGTTCGACCGTCTAGATCGGTTAAATCACGATATTGCCCGCGGACGAAAGAAATCCTTATTCAGACCCTGCAACGGCCAAAACTCGTGATTTACCAACTGGTCAACCGAAAATCACAGTACTGACCTGGTATAGTTGTCAAAAATGATCTCCTCCCGATCAGCCAGAAATTACGATCGACCATCTAGATCCGTTAAATCACGATATTGCGCCTGGGCGGACGAAATCGCTATTCAGACACTGCATCGGCCGAAACTCGTGATTTTCCGTCTGGTCAACCGAAAATCACAGTACTGACCAGGGAAAGTTGTCAAAAAAAATTTCCGCCTCGACTGGCCAGAAATCACGACCGATCGTCCGGATCGGTAAAATCTCGATAATGCCCTCAGACGAACGAAATCCTTATTCAGACCCTGCAACTGCCGAAACTCGTGATTATCCATCTGGTCAACCGAAAATCATAGTACTGACCAGGTACAGTTGTCAAAAATGATCTCCGCCCGATCAGCCAGAATTTACGATCGACCATCTAGATCCGTTAAATCACGATATTGCGCCTGGGCGGACGAATTCGCTATTCTGACACTACAACGGCCGAAACTCGTGATTTTCCGTCTGGTCAACCGAAAATCAAAGTATTGACCAGGTATAGTTGTCAAAAGCAGTTTCCGCCTCGACTGGCCAGAAATCACGATCGATCGTCCGGATCGGTAAAATCTCGATATTGCCCACGGTCGAACGAAATCCTTATTCAGACCCTGCAACGGCCGAAACTCGTGATTATCCGTATGGTCAACCGAAAATCACAGTACTGACCAGGTACAGTTGTCAAAAATAATCTTCGCCCCGATCAGCCAGAAATTACAATCGACCATCTAGATCTGTTAAATCACGATATTGCCCCTGGGCAGACGAAATCGCTATTCAGACCCTGCATCGGCCGAAACTTGTGATTATCCGTCTGGCTAACCGAAAATCACAATACTGACCAGGAACTGTTGTCAAAAACGATCTCCGCCCCGATCAGCCAGAAATCACGATCGACCATCTCGATCAGTTAAGTCACGATATTGCCCCTGGGCGGACGAAATCGCTAGTCAGACCCTGCATCGGCTGAAATTCGTGATTTTCCGTCTCGTCAACCAAAAATCACAGTATAGACCAGGTACAGTTCTAAAAAACAATTTTCGCCTCGACTGGCCAGAAATTACAATCGACCGTCTAGATCTGTTAAATCACAATATTGCCCCTGGGCGGACGAAATCGCTATTCAGACCCTGCATTGGCCGAAACTCGGGATTTTCCGTCTCGTCAACCGAAAATCACAATACTGACTAGGTACAGTTGCCAAAAACGATCTCTGCCCCGATCAGCCAGAAATCGCGTTCGGCCATCTAGATCGGTTAAGTCACGATATTGCCCCTGGACGAACGAAATCCATATTCAGACCCTGCAACGGCCGAAACTCGTGATTATCCGTCTAGTCAACCGAAAATCACAGTTCTGGCCAGGAACAGTTGTCAAAAACGATCTCCGCCCCGATCAGCCAGAAATCACGATCGACCATCTTGATCGGTTAAGCCACGATATTGCCCCTGGGCGGACGAAATTGCTATTCAGGCACTGCATCGGGCGAAACTCGTGATTTTTCGCCAGGTCAACCGAAAATCACAGTATTGACCAGGTGCAGTTGTCAAAAACAATTTCCGCCATGACTGGCCAGAAATCACGATCGATCGTCCGGATCGGTAATATCTCGATATTGCCCTCGGACGAACGAAATCCTTATTCAGACCCTGCAACTGCCGAAACTCGTGATTATCCGTCAGGTCAACCGAAAATCACAGTACTGACTAGGTACAATTGTCAAAAACAATTTCCACCTCGACTGGCCAAAAATCACGATCGCTCGTCCGGATCGGTAAAATCTCGATATTGCCCTCGGACGAACGAAATCCTTATTCGTACCCTGCAACGGCCGAAACTCGTGAATATCCGTCTGGTCAACCGAAAATCACAGTACTGACTAAGTACAGTTGTTAAAAACGATCTCCGCCCCGATCAGCCAGAAATCACGATCGACCATCTAGATCGGTTAAGTCACGATATTGCCCCCGGACGAACGAAATCCATATTCAGACCCTGCAACGGCTGGAACTCGAGATTTTTCGTCTGGTCAACCGAAAATCACAGTACTGACCAGGAACAGTTGTCAAAAACGATCTCCGCCCCGATCAGCCAGAAATCACGATATTGCCCGTGGGCGGACGAAATCGCTATTTAGGCACTGCATCGGCCGAAACTTGTGATTTTTCGTCAAGTCGACCAAAAATCTCAGTATTGGCCAAGTACAGTTCTCAAAAACAATTTCTGCCTCGACTGGCCGGAAATCCCGATCGATCATCCGGATCGGTAAAATCTCGATATTGCCCAAGGATGAACGAAATCCTTATTCAGACCCTGCAACTGCCGAAATTCGTGATTATCCGTCTGGTCAACCGAAAATCACAGTACTGACCAGGTACAGTTGTCAGAAATGATCTCCGCCCCAATCAGCCAGAAATTACGATCGTCCATCTAGATCCGTTAAATCACGATATTGCCCCTGGTCGGACGAAATCGCTATTCAGACCCCGCATCGGCCGAAACTTGTGATCTTCCGTCATGTCAGCCAAAAATCGCAGTATTGACAAGGTACAGTTGTCAAAAACAATTTTCGCCTCGACTGGCCAAAAATTAGGATCGACCATCTAGATCCGTTAAATCACGATATTGCCCCTGGGCGGACAAAATCGCTATTCAGACACTGCATCGGCCGAAACTCGTGATTTTCCGTCTGGTCAACCGAAAATCACAGTACTGACCAGGTACAGTTGTCAAAAACGATCTCCGCCCCGATCAGCCAGAAATCACGATATTGCCCCTGGGCGGACGAAATCGCTATTTAGGCACTGCATCGGCCGAAACTTGTGATTTTTCGTCAGGTCAACCGAAAATCACAGTATTGACCAGGTGCTGTTCTCAAAATCAATTTCCGCCTCGACTGGCCGGAAATCCCGATCGATCATCCGGATCGGTAAAATCTCGATATTGCCCAAGGATGAACGAAATCCTTATTCAGACCCTGCAACTGCCGAAATTCGTGATTATCCGTCTGGTCAACCGAAAATCACAGTACTGACCAGGTACAGTTGTCAGAAATGATCTCCGCCCCAATCAGCCAGAAATTACGATCGTCCATCTAGATCCGTTAAATCACGATATTGCCCCTGGTCGGACGAAATCGCTATTCAGACCCCGCATCGGCCGAAACTTGTGATCTTCCGTCATGTCAGCCAAAAATCGCAGTATTGACAAGGTACAGTTGTCAAAAACAATTTTCGCCTCGACTGGCCAAAAATTAGGATCGACCATCTAGATCCGTTAAATCACGATATTGCCCCTGGGCGGACAAAATCGCTATTCAGACACTGCATCGGCCGAAACTCGTGATTTTCCGTCTGGTCAACCGAAAATCACAGTACTGACCAGGTACAGTTGTCAAAAACGATCTCCGCCCCGATCAGCCAGAAATCACGATATTGCCCCTGGGCGGACGAAATCGCTATTTAGGCACTGCATCGGCCGAAACTTGTGATTTTTCGTCAGGTCAACCGAAAATCACAGTATTGACCAGGTGCTGTTCTCAAAATCAATTTCCGCCTCGACTGGCCAGAAATCATGATCGATCGTCCGGATCGGTAAAATTTCGATATTGCCCTCGGACGAACGAAATCCTTATTCAGACCCTGCATCGGCCGAAACTCTTGATTTTCTGTCTGGGCAACCAAAAATCACAGTATTGACTAGCTACAGTTGTCAAAAACAATTTTCGCCTAGACTGGCCAGAAATTACGATTGACCAACTAGATCCGTTAAATCACGATACTGCCCCTGGGCGGACGAAATTGCTATTCAGACCCTGCATCGGCCGAAACTCCTGATTTTCTGTCTGGTCAACCGAAAATCACAGTATTGACCAGGAACTGTTGTCAAAAACAATTTCCACCTCGACTGTCCAGAAATCACGATCGATCGTCCGGATCGGTAAAATCTCGATATTGCCCTCGGACGACCGAAATCCTTATTCGGACCCTGCAACGGCCGAAACTCGTGACTATCCGTGTGGTCAACCGAAAATCCCAGTACTGACCAGGTACAGTTGTCAAAAATGATCTCCGCCCCGATCAGCCAGAAATCACGATCGACCATCTAGATCGGTTAAGTCACGATATTGCCCCCGGGCAGACGAAATCGCTACTCAGACCCTGCAACGGCCGAAACTCATGATTTTCCGTCTGGTCAACCGAAAATCACAGTATTGACCGTTTACAGTTGTCAAAGATGATTTCCACCCCGATCTGCAGAAATCACGATCAACAGTCCAGATTAGCAAAAATCCTTATTTTGCCCCCGGGCGGACGAAATCGCTATTCAGACCCTGCATCGGCCGAAACTCGTGATTTTTCGTCAGGTCAACCGGAAATCCTAGTATTGGCCTGGTACAGTTGTCAAAAAGGATCTCCACCCCTATCAGCCAGAAATAACGATCAACTGTTCGGATCAGCAAAAATCCTTATTTTGCCCCCAGATGAATGATATCACTATTCAGACCCAGCACCGGCTGAAACTCGTGATTTTTCGTCCGGTAAACCGAAAGTCACAGTATTGACCTGGTATTGTTGTAAAAAACAATCTCCGCCTCGACCGGCCAGATATCACGATCGATCGTCCGGATCGGTAAAATCTCAAAATTGCCCTCGGACGAACGAAATCCTTATTCAGACCCTGCAACGGCTGAAACTCGTGATTATCCGTCTAGTCAACCGAAAATCAAAGTACTAACCATTATAGTTGTCAAAAACGATCTCCGCCCCGATCTGCCAGAAATTATGATCAACAGTCCAGATTAGCAAAAATCCTTATTTTGCCCCCGGGCGGATGAAGTCGCTATTCAGACCCTGCATCGCCCGAAATTCGTGATTTTTCGTTAGGACAACCGACAATCACAGTAATGACCAGGTACAGTTGTTAAAAACAATTTCTGCCTCGACTGGCCAGAAATCACGATCGATCGTCCGGATCGGTAAAATCTCGATATTGCCTTCGGACGAACAAAATCCTTATTCAGACCCCACAACGGCCGAAACTCGGGATTATCCGTCTGGTCAACCGAAAATCACAGTACTGACCAGGTACAGTTGTCAAAAACGATCTCCGCCGTGATCAGCCAAAAATCACGATCGACCATCTAGATCGGTTAAAACACGATATTGCCCCCGGGCAGACGAAATCGCTATTCAGACCCGGCAACGGGCGAAACTCGTGATTTTCCGTCTGGTCAACCGAAAATCACAGTACTGACCAGGTACAGTTGTCAAAAACGATCTCCGCCCCGATCAGGCAGAAATCATGATCGACCATCTGGATTGGTTAAAACACGATATTGCCCCTGGGCAGACGAAATCACTATTCAGACCCGGCAACGGCCGAAACTCGTGATTTTCCGTTTTGTCAACCGAAAATCACAGTACTGACCAGGTACAGTTGTCAAAAACGATCTCCACCCCGATCAGGCTGAAATCATGATCGACCATCTAGATCGGTTAAAACACGATATTGCCCCCGGGCAGATGAAATCGCTATTCGGACCCGGCAACGGCCGAAACTCGTGATTTTCCGTCTGGTCAACCGAAAATCACAGTACTGACCAGGTACAGTTGTCAAAAACAATTTCCGCCTCGACAGGCTAGAAATCACGATCGATCGTCCGGATCGGTAGAATCTCGATATTGCCCTCGGACGAACGAAATCCGTATTCAGACCCTGCAACGGCTGAAACTCGTGATTATCCGTTTAGTCAACCGAAAATCAAAGTACTAACCATTTACAGTTGTCAAAAACGATCTCCGCCCCGATCTGCCAGAAATTATGATCAACAGTCTTGATTAGCAAAAATCCTTATTTTGCCCCCGGGGGGACGAAGTCGCTATTCAGACCCTGCATCGCCCGAAACTCGTGATCTTTCGTTAGGACAACCAACAATCACAGTACTGACCAGGTACAGTTGTTAAAAATAATTTCTGCCTCGACTGGCCAGAAATCACGATCGATCGTCCGGATCGGAAGAATCTCGATATTGCCCTCGGACGAACGAAATCCTTATTCAGACCCTGCAACGGCTGAAACTCGTGATTATCCGTCTAGTCAACCGAAAATCAAAGTACTAACCATTTACAGTTGTCAAAAACGATCTCCGCCCCGATCTGCCAGAAATTATGATCAACAGTCCAGATTAGCAAAAATCCTTATTTTGCCCCCGGGCGGACGAAATCGCTATTCAGACCCGGCAACGGCCGAAACTCGGGATTTTCTGTCTGGTCAACCAAAAATCACAGTACTGACCAGGAACAGTTGTCAAAAACGATCTCCGCCTTGATCAGGCAGAAATCATGATCGACCATCTAGATTGGTTAAAACACGAAATTGCCCCCGGGCAGACGAAATCACTATTCAGACCCGGCAACGGCCGAAACTCGTGATTTTCCGTCTGGTCATCCGAAAATCACAGTACTGA
This sequence comes from Delonix regia, assembly GCA_037074485.1. NCBI lineage: Eukaryota > Viridiplantae > Streptophyta > Magnoliopsida > Fabales > Fabaceae > Delonix > Delonix regia. The sequence goes on along the minus strand of CM073450.1, from coordinate 45,326,860 downwards.
CCAGGTACAGTTGTCAAAAACGATCTCCACCCCGATCAGCCAGAAATCATGATCGACCATCTAGATCGGTTAGAACACGATATTGCCCCCGGGTAGACGAAATCGCTATTCGGTGCCGGCAACGGCCGAAACTCGTGATTTTCCGTCTGGTCAACCGAAAATCACAGTACTGACCAGGTACAGTTGTCAAAAACAATTTCCGCCTCGATCAGGCAGAAATCATGATCGACCATCTAGATCGGTTAAAACACGATATTGCCCCCAGGCAGACGAAATCGCTATTCAGACCCGGCAACGGCCGAAACTCGTGATTTTCCGTCTGGTCAACCGAAAATCACAGTACTGACCAGGTACAGTTGTCAAAAACGATCTCCGCCCCGATCAGGCTGAAATCATGATCGACCATCTAGATTGGTTAGAACACGATATTGCCCCCGGGCAGACGAAATCGCTATTCGGTCCCGGCAACGGCCGAAACTCGTGATTTTCCGTCTGGTCAACCAAAAATCACAGTACTGACCAGGTACAGTTGTCAAAAACAATTTCCGCCTCGACAGGCCAGAAATCACGATCGATCGTCCGGATCGGTAGAATCTCGATATTGCCCTCGGACGAACGAAATCCTTATTCAGACCCTGCAACGGCCGAAACTCGTGATTATCCGTCTGGTCAACCGAAAATCACAGTACTGACCAGGTACAGTTGTCAAAAACGATCTCCGCCCCGATCTGCCAGAAATTAGGATCAACAGTCCAGATTAGCAAAAATCCTTATTTTGCCCCCGGGCGGACGAAGTCGCTATTCAGACCCTGCATCGCCCGAAACTCGTGATTTTTCTTTAGGACAACCGACAATCATAGTAATGACCAGGTACTGTTGTTAAAAACAATCTCTGCCTCGACTGTCTACAAATCAGGATCGATCGTCCGGATCAGTAAAATCTCGATATTGCCTTCGGACGAACGAAATCCTTATTCAGACCCCACAATGTCCGAAACTCGTGATTATCCGTCTGGTCAACCGAAAATCACAGTACTGACCAGGGACAGTTATCAAAAACGATCTCCGCCTTGATCAGCCAAAAGTCACGATCGACCATCTAGATCGGTTAAAACACGATATTGCCCCAGGGCAGACGAAATCGCTATTCAGACCCGGCAACGGCCGAAACTCGTGATTTTCCGTCTGGTCAACCGAAAATCACAGTACTGACCAGGTACAGTTGTCAAAAACGATCTCCACCCCGATCAGCCAGAAATCATGATCGACCATCTAGATCGGTTAAAACACGATATTGCCCCCGGGCAGACGAAATCGCTATTCAGACCCGGCAACGGCCGAAACTCGTGATTTTCCGTCTGGTCAACCGAAAATCACAGTACTGACCAGGTACAGTTGTCAAAAACGATCTCCGCCCCGATCAGGCAGAAATCATGATCGACCATCTAGATCGGCTAGAACACGATATTGCCCCCGGGCAGACGAAATCGCTATTCGGACCCGGCAACGGGCGAAACTCGTGATTTTCCGTCTGGTCAACCAAAAATCACAGTACCGACCAGGTACAGTTGTCAAAAACAATTTCCGCCTCGACAGGCTGGAAATCACGATCGATCGTCCGGATCGGTAGAATCTCGATATTGCCCTCGGATGAACGAAATCCTTATTCAGACCCTCCAACGGCTGAAACTCGTGATTATCCGTCTAGTCAACCGAAAATCAAAGTACTAACCATTTATAGTTGTCAAAAAGTTCTCCGCCCCGATTTGCCAGAAATTATGATCAACAGTCCAGATTAGCAAAAATCCTTATTTTGCCCCCGGGCGGACGAAGTCGCTATTCAGACCCTGCATCGCCCGAAACTCGTGATTTTTCGTTAGGACAACCGACAATCACAGTAATGACCAGGTACAGTTGTTAAAAACAATTTCTGCCTCGACTGGCCAGAAATCAGGATCGATCGTCCGGATCGGTAAAATCTCGATATTGCCTTCGGACGAACGAAATCCTTATTCAGACCCCACAACGGCCGAAACTCGTGATTATCCGTCTGGTCAACCGAAAATCACAGTACTGACCAGGTACAGTTGTCAAAAACGTTCTCCGCCTTGATCAGCCAAAAATCACGATCGACCATCTAGATCGGTTAAAACACGATATTGCCCCCGGGCAGACGAAATCGCTATTCGGTCCCGGCGACGGCCGAAACTCGTGATTTTCCATCTGGCCAACCGAAAATCACAGTACTGACCAGGTGCAGTTGTCAAAAACGATCTCCGCCCCGATCAGGCAGAAATCATGATCGACCATCTAGATCGGCTAGAACACGATATTGCCCCCGGGCAGACGAAATCGCTATTCGGACCCGGCAACGGGCGAAACTCGTGATTTTCCGTCTGGTCAACCAAAAATCACAGTACTGACCAGGTACAGTTGTCAAAAACAATTTCCGCCTCGACAGGCTAGAAATCACGATCGATCGTCCGGAACGGTAGAATCTCGATATTGCCCTCGGACGAACGAAATCCTTATTCAAACCCTGCAACGGCTGAAACTCGTGATTATCCGTCTAGTCAACCGAAAATCAAAGTACTAACCATTTATAGTTGTCAAAAAGTTCTCCGCCCCGATCTGCCAGAAATTATGATCAACAGTCCAGATTAGCAAAAATCCTTATTTTGCCCCCGGGCGGACGAAGTCGCTATTCAGACCCTGCATCGCCCGAAACTCGTGATTTTTCGTTAGGACAACCGACAATCACAGTAATGACCAGGTACAGTTGTTAAAAACAATTTCTGCCTCGACTAGCCAGAAATCAGGATCGATCGTCCGGATCGGTAAAATCTCGATATTGCCTTCGGACGAACGAAATCCTTATTCAGACCCCACAACGGCCGAAACTCGTGATTATCCGTCTGGTCAACCGAAAATCACAGTACTGACCAGGTACAGTTGTCAAAAACGTTCTCCGCCTTGATCAGCCAAAAGTCACGATCGACCATCTAGATCGGTTAAAACACGATATTGCCCCCGGGCAGACGAAATCGCTATTCAGACCCGGCAACGGCCGAAACTCGTGATTTTCCGTCTGGCCAACCGAAAATCACAGTACTGACCAGGTACAGTTGTCAAAAACGATCTCCGCCCCGATCAGGCAGAAATCATGATCGACCATCTAGATCGGCTAGAACACGATATTGCCCCCGGGCAGACGAAATCGCTATTCGGTCCCGGCGACGGCCGAAACTCGTGATTTTCCATCTGGCCAACCGAAAATCACAGTACTGACCAGGTGCAGTTGTCAAAAACGATCTCCGCCCCGATCAGGCAGAAATCATGATCGACCATCTAGATCGGCTAGAACACGATATTGCCCCCGGGCAGACGAAATCGCTATTCGGACCCGGCAACGGGCGAAACTCGTGATTTTCCGTCTGGTCAAGCAAAAATCACAGTACTGACCAGGTACAGTTGTCAAAAACAATTTCCGCCTCGACAGGCTAGAAATCACGATCGATCGTCCGGATCGGTAGAATCTCGATATTGCCCTCGGACGAACGAAATCCTTATTCAAACCCTGCAACGGCTGAAACTCGTGATTATCCGTCTAGTCAACCGAAAATCAAAGTACTAACCATTTATAGTTGTCAAAAAGTTCTCCGCCCCGATCTGCCAGAAATTATGATCAACGGTCCAGATTAGCAAAAATCCTTATTTTGCCCCCGGGCGGACGAAGTCGCTATTCAGACCCTGCATCGCCCGAAACTCGTGATTTTTCGTTAGGACAACCGACAATCACAGTAATGACCAGGTACAGTTGTTAAAAACAATTTCTGCCTCGGCTGGCCAGAAATCAGGATCGATCGTCCGGATCAGTAAAATCTCGATATTGCCTTCGGACGAACGAAATCCTTATCCAGACCCCACAACGGCCGAAACTCGTGATTATCCGTCTGGTCAACCGAAAATCACAGTACTGACCAGGTACAGTTGTCAAAAACAATTTCTGCCTCGACAGGCTAGAAATCACGATCGATCGTCCGGATCGGTAGAATCTCGATATTGCCCTCGGACGAACGAAATCCTTATTCAGACCCTGCAACGGCTGAAACTCGTGATTATCCGTCTAGTCAACCGAAAATCAAAGTACTAACCATTTACAGTTGTCAAAAACGATCTCCGCCCCGATCTGCCAGAAATTATGATCAACAGTCCAGATTAGCAAAAATCCTTATTTTGCCCCCGGGCGGACGAAGTCGCTATTCAGACCCTGCATCGCCCGAAACTCGTGATTTTTCGTTAGGACAACCGACAATCACAGTAATGACCAGGTACAGTTGTTAAAAACAATTTCTGCCTTGACTGGCCAGAAATCAGGATCGATCGTCCGGATCGGTAAAATCTCGATATTGCCTTCGGACGAACGAAATCCTTATTCAGACCCCACAACGGTCGAAACTCGTGATTATCCGTCTGGTCAACCGAAAATCACAGTACTGACCAGGTACAGTTGTCAAAAACGTTCTCCGCCTTGATCAGCCAAAAATCACGATCGACCATCTAGATCGGTTAAAACACGATATTGCCCCCGGGCAGACGAAATCGCTATTCAGACCCGGCAACGGCCGAAACTCGTGATTTTCCGTCTGGTCAACCGAAAATCACAGTACTGACCAGGTACAGTTGTCAAAAACGATCTCCGCCCCGATCAGGCAGAAATCATGATCGACCATCTAGATCGGTTAGAACACGATATTGCCCCCGGGCAGACGAAATCGCTATTCGGTCCCGGCAACGGCCGAAACTCGTGATTTTTCGTCTGGTCAACTGAAAATCACAGTACAGACCAGGTACAGTTGTCAAAAACAATTTCCGCCTCGACAGGCCAGAAATCTCGATCGATCGTCCGGATCGGTAGAATCTCGATATTGCCCTCGGACGAACGAAATCCTTATTCAGACCCTGCAACGGCTGAAACTCGTGATTATCCGTCTAGTCAACCGAAAATCAAAGTACTAACCATTTATAGTTGTCAAAAACGTTCTCCGCCCCGATCTGCCAGAAATTATGATCAACAGTCCAGATTAGCAAAAATCCTTATTTTGCCCCCGGGCGGACGAAGTCGCTATTCAGACCCTGCATCGCCCGAAACTCGTGATTTTTCGTTAGGACAACCGACAATCACAGTAATGACCAGGTACAGTTGTTAAAAACAATTTCTGCCTCGACTGGCCAGAAATCAGGATCGATCGTCCGGATCGGTAAAATCTCGATATTGCCTTCGGACGAACGAAATCCTTATTCAGACCCCACAACGGCCGAAACTCGTGATTATCCGTCTGGTCAACCGAAAATCACAGTACTGACCAGGTACAGTTGTCAAAAACGTTCTCCGCCTTGATCAGCCAAAAATCACGATCGACCATCTAGATCGGTTAAAACACGATATTGCCCCCGGGCAGACGAAATCGCTATTCAGACCCGGCAACGGCCGAAACTCGTGATTTTCCGTCTGGTCAACCGAAAATCACAGTACTGACCAGGTACAGTTGTCAAAAACGATCTCCGCCCCGATCAGGCAGAAATCATGATCGACCATCTAGATCGGTTAGAACACGATATTGCCCCCGGGCAGACGAAATCGCTATTCGGTCCCGGCAACGGCCGAAACTCGTGATTTTTCGTCTGGTCAACTGAAAATCACAGTACAGACCAGGTACAGTTGTCAAAAACAATTTCCGCCTCGACAGGCCAGAAATCACGATCGATCGTCCGGATCGGTAGAATCTCGATATTGCCCTCGGACGAACGAAATCCTTATTCAGACCCTGCAACGGCTGAAACTCGTGATTATCCGTCTAGTCAACCGAAAATCAAAGTACTAACCATTTATAGTTGTCAAAAACGTTCTCCGCCCCGATCTGCCAGAAATTATGATCAACAGTCCAGATTAGCAAAAATCCTTATTTTGCCCCCGGGCAGACGAAGTCGCTATTCAGACCCTGCATCGCCCGAAACTCGTGATTTTTCGTTAGGACAACCGACAATCACAGTAATGACCAGGTACAGTTGCTAAAAACAATTTCTGCCTCGACTGGCCAGAAATCAGGATCGATCGTCCGGATCGGTAAAATCTCGATATTGCCTTCGGACGAACGAAATCCTTATTCAGACCCCACAACGGCCGAAACTCGTGATTATCCGTCTGGTCAACCGAAAATCACAGTACTGACCAGGTACAGTTGTCAAAAACGTTTTCCGCCTTGATCAGCCAAAAATCACGATCGACCATCTAGATCGGTTAAAACACGATATTGCCCCAGGGCAGACGAAATCGCTATTCGGACCCGGCAACGGCCGAAACTCGTGATTTTCCGTCTGGTCAACCGAAAATCACAGTACTGACCAGGTACAGTTGTCAAAAACAATTTCCGCCTCGACAAGCTAGAAATCACGATCGATCGTCCGGATCGGTAGAATCTCGATATTGCCCTCGGACGAACGAAATCCTTATTCAGACCCTGCAACGGCTGAAACTTGTGATTATCCGTCTAGTCAACCGAAAATCAAAGTACTAACCATTTATAGTTGTCAAAAACGTTCTCCGCCCCGATCTGCCAGAAATTATGATCAACAGTCCAGATTAGCAAAAATCCTTATATTGCCCCCGGGCGGACGAAGTCACTATTCGGACCCTGCATCGCCCGAAACTCGTGATTTTTCGTTAGGACAACCGACAATCACAGTAATGACCAGGTACAGTTGTTAAAAACAATTTCTGCCTCGGCTGGCCAGAAATCAGGATCGATCGTCCGGATCGGTAAAATCTCGATATTGCCTTCGGACGAACGAAATCCTTATCCAGACCCCACAACGGCCGAAACTCGTGATTATCCGTCTGGTCAACCGAAAATCACAGTACTGACCAGGTACAGTTGTCAAAAACAATTTCTGCCTCGACAGGCTAGAAATCACGATCGATCGTCCGGATCGGTAGAATCTCGATATTGCCCTCGGACGAACGAAATCCTTATTCAGACCCTGCAACGGCTGAAACTCGTGATTATCCGTCTAGTCAACCGAAAATCAAAGTACTAACCATTTACAGTTGTCAAAAACGATCTCCGCCCCGATCTGCCAGAAATTATGATCAACAGTCCAGATTAGCAAAAATCCTTATTTTGCCCCCGGGCGGACGAAGTCGCTATTCAGACCCTGCATCGCCCGAAACTCGTGATTTTTCGTTAGGACAACCGACAATCACAGTAATGACCAGGTACAGTTGTTAAAAACAATTTCTGCCTTGACTGGCCAGAAATCAGGATCGATCGTCCGGATCGGTAAAATCTCGATATTGCCTTCGGACGAACGAAATCCTTATTCAGATCCCACAACGGTCGAAACTCGTGATTATCCGTCTGGTCAACCGAAAATCACAGTACTGACCAGGTACAGTTGTCAAAAACGTTCTCCGCCTTGATCAGCCAAAAATCACGATCGACCATCTAGATCGGTTAAAACACGATATTGCCCCCGGGCAGACGAAATCGCTATTCAGACCCGGCAACGGCCGAAACTCGTGATTTTCCGTCTGGTCAACCGAAAATCACAGTACTGACCAGGTACAGTTGTCAAAAACGATCTCCGCCCCGATCAGGCAGAAATCATGATCGACCATCTAGATCGGTTAGAACACGATATTGCCCCCGGGCAGGCGAAATCGCTATTCGGTCCCGGCAACGGCCGAAACTCGTGATTTTTCGTCTGGTCAACTGAAAATCACAGTACAGACCAGGTACAGTTGTCAAAAACAATTTCCGCCTCGACAGGCCAGAAATCACGATCGATCGTCCGGATCGGTAGAATCTCGATATTGCCCTCGGACGAACGAAATCCTTATTCAGACCCTGCAACGGCTGAAACTCGTGATTATCCGTCTAGTCAACCGAAAATCAAAGTACTAACCATTTATAGTTGTCAAAAACGTTCTCCGCCCCGATCTGCCAGGAATTATGATCAACAGTCCAGATTAGCAAAAATCCTTATTTTGCCCCCGGGCGGACGAAGTCGCTATTCAGACCCTGCATCGCCCGAAACTCGTGATTTTTCGTTAGGACAACCGACAATCACAGTAATGACCAGGTACAGTTGTTAAAAACAATTTCTGTCTCGACTGGCCAGAAATCAGGATCGATCGTCCGGATCGGTAAAATCTCGATATTGCCTTCGGACGAACGAAATCCTTATTCAGACCCCACAATGGCCGAAACTCGTGATTATCCGTCTGGTCAACCGAAAATCACAGTACTGACCAGGTACAGTTGTCAAAAACGTTCTCCGCCTTGATCAGCCAAAAATCACGATCGACCATCTAGATCGGTTAAAACACGATATTGCCCCCGGGCAGACGAAATCGCTATTCAGACCCGGCAACGGCCGAAACTCGGGATTTTCCGTCTGGTCAACCAAAAATCACAGTACTGACCAGGTACAGTTGTCAAAAACGATCTCCGCCCCGATCAGGCAGAAATCATGATCGACCATCTAGATCGGTTAGAACACGATATTGCCCCCGGGCAGACGAAATCGCTATTCGGTCCCGGCAACGGCCGAAACTCGTGATTATCCGTCTAGTCAACCGAAAATCAAAGTACTAACCATTTATAGTTGTCAAAAACGTTCTCCGCCCCGATCTGCCAGAAATTATGATCAACAGTCCAGATTAGCAAAAATCCTTATATTGCCCCCGGGCGGACGAAGTCACTATTCAGACCCTGCATCGCCCGAAACTCGTGATTTTTCGTTAGGACAACCGACAATCACAGTAATGACCAGGTACAGTTGTTAAAAACAATTTCTGCCTCGGCTGGCCAGAAATCAGGATCGATCGTCCGGATCGGTAAAATCTCGATATTGCCTTCGGACGAACGAAATCCTTATTCAGACCCCACAACGGCCGAAACTCGTGATTATCCGTCTGGCCAACCGAAAATCACAGTACTGACCAGGTACAGTTGTCAAAAACAATTTCTGCCTCGACAGGCTAGAAATCACGATCGATCGTCCGGATCGGTAGAATCTCGATATTGCCCTCGGACGAACGAAATCCTTATTCAGACCCTGCAACGGCTGAAACTCGTGATTATCCGTCTAGTCAACCGAAAATCAAAGTACTAACCATTTACAGTTGTCAAAAACGATCTCCGCCCCGATCTGCCAGAAATTATGATCAACAGTCCAGATTAGCAAAAATCCTTATTTTGCCCCCGGGCGGACGAAGTCGCTATTCAGACCCTACATCGCCCGAAACTCGTGATTTTTCGTTAGGACAACCGACAATCACAGTAATGACCAGGTACAGTTGTTAAAAACAATTTCTGCCTCGACTGGCCAGAAATCAGGATCGATCGTCCGGATCGGTAAAATCTCGATATTGCCTTCGGACGAACGAAATCCTTATTCAGACCCCACAATGGCCGAAACTCGTGATTATCCGTCTGGTCAACCGAAAATCACAGTACTGACCAGGTACAGTTGTCAAAAATGTTCTCCGCCTTGATCAGCCAAAAATCACGATCGACCATCTAGATCGGTTAAAACACGATATTGCCCCCGGGCAGACGAAATCGCTATTCAGACCCGGCAACGGCCGAAACTCGTGATTTTCCGTCTGGTCAACCGAAAATCACAGTACTGACCAGGTACAGTTGTCAAAAACGATCTCCGCCCCGATCAGGCAGAAATCATGATCGACCATCTAGATCGGTTAGAACACGATATTGCCCCCGGGCAGACGAAATCGCTATTCGGTCCCGGCAACGGCCGAAACTCGTGATTTTTCGTCTGGTCAACTGAAAATCACAGTACAGACCAGGTACAGTTGTCAAAAACAATTTCCGCCTCGACAGGCCAGAAATCACGATCGATCGTCCGGATCGGTAGAATCTCGATATTGCCCTTGGACGAACGAAATCCTTATTCAGACCCTGCAACGGCTGAAACTCGTGATTATCCGTCTAGTCAACCGAAAATCAAAGTACTAACCATTTATAGTTGTCAAAAACGTTCTCTGCCCCGATCTGCCAGAAATTATGATCAACAGTCCAGATTAGCAAAAATCCTTATTTTGCCCCCGGGCGGACGAAGTCGCTATTCAGACCCTGCATCGCCCGAAACTCGTGATTTTTCGTTAGGACAACCGACAATCACAGTAATGACCAGGTACAGTTGTTAAAAACAATTTCTGCCTCGACTGGCCAGAAATCAGGATCGATCGTCCGGATCGGTAAAATCTCGATATTGCCTTCGGATGAACGAAATCCTTATTCAGACCCCACAACGGCCGAAACTCGTGATTATCCGTCTGGTCAACCGAAAATCACAGTACTGACCAGGTACAGTTGTCAAAAACGTTTTCCGCCTTGATCAGCCAAAAATCACGATCGACCATCTAGATCGGTTAAAACACGATATTGCCCCAGGGCAGACGAAATCGCCATTCGGACCCGGCAACGGCCGAAACTCGTGATTTTCCGTCTGGTCAACCGAAAATCACAGTACTGACCAGGTACAGTTGTCAAAAACAATTTCCGCCTCGACAAGCTAGAAATCACGATCGATCGTCCGGATCGGTAGAATCTCGATATTGCCCTCGGACGAACGAAATCCTTATTCAGACCCTGCAACGGCTGAAACTCGTGATTATCCGTCTAGTCAACCGAAAATCAAAGTACTAACCATTTATAGTTGTCAAAAACGTTCTCCGCCCCGATCTGCCAGAAATTATGATCAACAGTCCAGATTAGCAAAAATCCTTATATTGCCCCCGGGCGGACGAAGTCACTATTCAGACCCTGCATCGCCCGAAACTCGTGATTTTTCGTTAGGACAACCGACAATCACAGTAATGACCAGGTACAGTTGTTAAAAACAGTTTCTGCCTCGGCTGGCCAGAAATCAGGATCGATCGTCCGGATCGGTAAAATCTCGATATTGCCTTCGGACGAACGAAATCCTTATTCAGACCCCACAACGGCCGAAACTCGTGATTATCCGTCTGGTCAACCGAAAATCACAGTACTGACCAGGTACAGTTGTCAAAAACAATTTCTGCCTCGACAGGCTAGAAATCACGATCGATCGTCCGGATCGGTAGAATCTCGATATTGCCCTCGGACGAACGAAATCCTTATTCAGACCCTGCAACGGCTGAAACTCGTGATTATCCGTCTAGTCAACCGAAAATCAAAGTACTAACCATTTACAGTTGTCAAAAACGATCTCCGCCCCGATCTGCCAGAAATTATGATCAACAGTCCAGATTAGCAAAAATCCTTATTTTGCCCCCGGGCGGACGAAGTTGCTATTCAGACCCTGCATCGCCTGAAACCCGTGATTTTTCGTTAGGACAACCGACAATCACAGTAATGACCAGGTACAGTTGTTAAAAACAATTTCTGCCTTGACTGGCCAGAAATCAGGATCGATCGTCCGGATCGGTAAAATCTCAATATTGCCTTCGGACGAACGAAATCCTTATTCAGACCCCACATCGGTCGAAACTCGTGATTATCCGTCTGGTCAACCGAAAATCACAGTACTGACCAGGTACAGTTGTCAAAAACGTTCTCCGCCTTGATCAGCCAAAAATCACGATCGACCATCTAGATCGGTTAAAACACGATATTGCCCCCGGGCAGACGAAATCGCTATTCAGACCCGGCAACGGCCGAAACTCGTGATTTTCCGTCTGGTCAACCGAAAATCACAGTACTGACCAGGTACAGTTGTCAAAAACGATCTCCGCCCCGATCAGGCAGAAATCATGATCGACCATCTAGATCGGTTAGAACACGATATTGCCCCCGGGCAGACGAAATCGCTATTCGGTCCCGGCAACGGCCGAAACTCGTGATTTTTCGTCTGGTCAACTGAAAATCACAGTACAGACCAGGTACAGTTGTCAAAAACAATTTCCGCCTCGACAGGCCAGAAATCACGATCGATCGTCCGGATCGGTAGAATCTCGATATTGCCCTCGGACGAACGAAATCCTTATTCAGACCCTGCAACGGCTGAAACTCGTTATTATCCGTCTAGTCAACCGAAAATCAAAGTACTAACCATTTACAGTTGTCAAAAACGATCTCCGCCCCGATCTGCCAGAAATTATGATCAACCGTCCAGATTAGCAAAAATCCTTATTTTGCCCCCGGGCGGACGAAGTCGCTATTCAGACCCTGCATCGCCCGAAACTCGTGATTTTTCTTTAGGACAATCGACAATCACAGTAATGACCAGGTACAGTTGTTAAAAACATTCTCTGCCTCGACTGGCTAGAAATCAGGATCGATCGTCCGGATCAGTAAAATCTCGATATTGCCTTCGGACGAACGAAATCCTTATTCAGACCCCACAATGGCCGAAACTCGTGATTATCCGTTTGGTCAACCGAAAATCACAGTACTGACCAGGTACAGTTGTCAAAAACGATCTCCGCCTTGATCAGCCAAAAGTCACGATCGACCATCTAGATCGGTTAAAACACGATATTGCCCCCGGGCAGACGAAATCGCTATTCAGACCCGGCAACGGCTGAAACTCGTGATTTTCTGTCTGGTCAACCAAAAATCACAGTACTGACCAGGTACAGTTACCAAAAATGATCTCCGCCCCGATCAAGCAGAAATCATGATCGACCATCTAGATCGGTTAAAACACAATATTGCCCCCGGGCAGACGAAATCGCTATTCGGACCCGGCAACAGGCGAAACTCGTGATTTTCCGTCTGGTCAACCGAAAATCACAGTACTGACCAGGTACAGTTGCCAAAAACAATTTCCGCCTCGACAGGCCAGAAATCACGATCGGTCGTCCGGATCGGTAGAATCTCGATATTGCCCTCGGGCGAACGAAATCCTTATTCAGACCCTGCAACGGCTGAAACTCGTGATTATCCGTCTAGTCAACCGAAAATCAAAGTACTAACCATTTACAGTTGTCAAAAACGATCTCCGCCCCGATCTGCCAGAAATTATGATCAACAGTCCAGATTAGCAAAAATCCTTATTTTGCCCCCGGGCGGACGAAGTCGCTATTCAAACGCTGCATCGCCCGAAACTCGTGATTTTTTTTTAGGACAACCGACAATCACAGTAATGGCCAGGTACAGTTGTTAAAAACAATCTCTGCCTCGACTGGCCAGAAATCAGGATCGATCGTCCGGATCAGTAAAATCTCGATATTGCCTTCGGACGAACGAAATCCTTATTCAGACCCCACAATGGCCGAAACTCGTGATTATCCGTTTGGTCAACCGAAAATCACAGTACTGACCAGGTACAGTTGTCAAAAACGATCTCCGCCTTGATCAGCCAAAAGTCACGATCGACCATCTAGATCGGTTAAAACACGATATTGCCCCCGGGCAGACGAAATCGCTATTCAGACCCGGCAACGGCTGAAACTCGTGATTTTCTGTCTGGTCAACCAAAAATCACAGTACTGACCAGGTACAGTTACCAAAAATGATCTCCGCCCCGATCAAGCAGAAATCATGATCGACCATCTAGATCGGTTAAAACACAATATTGCCCCCGGGCAGACGAAATCGCTATTCGGACCCGGCAACTGGCGAAACTCGTGATTTTCCGTCTGGTCAACCGAAAATCACAGTACTGACCAGGTACAGTTGCCAAAAACAATTTCCGCCTCGACATGCCAGAAATCACGATCGGTCGTCCGGATCGGTAGAATCTCGATATTGCCCTCGGACGAACGAAATCCTTATTCAGACCCTGCAACGGCTGAAACTCGTGATTATCCGTCTAGTCAACCGAAAATCAAAGTACTAACCATTTACAGTTGTCAAAAACGATCTCCGCCCCGATCTGCCAGAAATTATGATCAACAGTCCAGATTAGCAAAAATCCTTATTTTGCCCCCGGGCGGACGAAGTCGCTATTCAAACGCTGCATCGCCCGAAACTCGTGATTTTTTTTTAGGACAACCGACAATCACAGTAATGGCCAGGTACAGTTGTTAAAAACAATCTCTGCCTCGACTGGCCAGAAATCAGGATCGATCGTCCGGATCAGTAAAATCTCGATATTGCCTTCGGACGAACGAAATCCTTATTCAGACCCCACAATGGCCGAAACTCGTGATTATCCGTTTGGTCAACCGAAAATCACAGTACTGACCAGGTACAGTTGTCAAAAACGATCTCCGCCTTGATCAGCCAAAAGTCACGATCGACCATCTAGATCGGTTAAAACACGATATTGCCCCCGGGCAGACGAAATCGCTATTCAGACCCGGCAACGGCTGAAACTCGTGATTTTCTGTCTGGTCAACCAAAAATCACAGTACTGACCAGGTACAGTTACCAAAAATGATCTCCGCCCCGATCAAGCAGAAATCATGATCGACCATCTAGATCGGTTAAAACACAATATTGCCCCCGGGCAGACGAAATCGCTATTCGGACCCGGCAACTGGCGAAACTCGTGATTTTCCGTCTGGTCAACCGAAAATCACAGTACTGACCAGGTACAGTTGCCAAAAACAATTTCCGCCTCGACATGCCAGAAATCACGATCGGTCGTCCGGATCGATAGAATCTCGATATTGCCCTCGGACGAACGAAATCCTTATTCAGACCCTGCAACGGCTGAAACTCGTGATTATCCGTCTAGTCAACCGAAAATCAAAGTACTAACCATTTATAGTTGTCAAAAACGTTCTCCGCCCCGATCTGCCAGAAATTACGATCAACAGTCCAGATTAGCAAAAATCCTTATTTTGCCCCCGGGCGGACGAAGTCGCTATTCAGACCCTGCATCGCCCGAAACTCGTGATTTTTCGTTACGACAACCGACAATCACAGTAATGACCAGGTACAGTTGTTAAAAACAATCTCTGCCTCGACTGGCCAGAAATCAGGATCGATCATCCGGATCGGTAAAATCTCGATATTGCCTTCGGACGAACGAAATCCTTATTCAGACCCCACAACGGCCGAAACTCGTGATTATCCGTCTGGTCAACCGAAAATCACAGTACTGACCAGGTACAGTTGTCAAAAACGTTCTCCGCCTTGATCAGCCAAAAATCACGATAGACCATCTAGATCTGTTAAAACACGATATTGCCCCCGGGCAGACGAAATCGCTATTAAGACCCGGCAACGGCCGAAACTCGTGATTTTCTGTCTGGTCAACCAAAAATCACAGTACTGACCAGGTACAGTTACCAAAAATGATCTCCGCCCCGATCAGGCAGAAATCATGATCGACCATCTAGATCGGTTAAAACACGATATTGCCCCCGGGCAGACGAAATCGCTATTCGGACCCGGCAACGGCCGAAACTCGTGATTTTCCGTCTGGTCAACCGAAAATCACAGTACTGACCAGGTACAGTTGTCAAAAACAATTTCCGCCTTGACAAGCTAGAAATCACGATCGATCGTCCGGATCGGTAGAATCTCGATATTGCCCTCGGGCGAACGAAATCCTTATTCAGACCCTGCAACGGCTGAAACTCGTGATTATCCGTCTAGTCAACCGAAAATCAAAGTACTAACCATTTACAGTTGTCAAAAACGATCTCCGCCCCGATCTGCCAGAAATTATGATCAACAGTCCAGATTTGCAAAAATCCTTATTTTGCCCCCGGGCGGACGAAGTCGCTATTCAGACCCTGCATCGCCTGAAACTCGTGATTTTTTTTTAGGACAACCGACAATCACAGTAATGACCAGGAACAGTTGTTAAAAACAATCTCTGCCTCGACTGGCTAGAAATCAGGATCGATCGTCCGGATCAGTAAAATCTCGATATTGCCTTCGGACGAACGAAATCCTTATTCAGACCCCACAACGGCCGAAACTCGTGATTATCCGTCTGGTCAACCAAAAATCACAGTACTGACCAGGTACAGTTGTCAAAAACGATCTCTGCCTTGATAAGCCAAAAGTCACGAACGACCATCTAGATCGGTTAAAACACGATATTGCCCCCGGGCAGACGAAATCGCTATTAAGACCCGGCAACGGCCGAAACTCGTGATTTTCTGTCTGGTCAACCAAAAATCACAGTACTGACCAGGTACAGTTACCAAAAATGATCTCCGCCCCGATCAGGCAGAAATCATGATCGACCATCTAGATCGGTTAAAACACGATATTGCCCCCGGGCAGACGAAATCGCTATTCGGACCCGGCAACGGCCGAAACTCATGATTTTCCGTCTGGTCAACCGAAAATCACAGTACTGACCAGGTACAGTTGTCAAAAACAATTTCCGCCTCGACAAGCTAGAAATCACGATCGATCGTCCGGATCGGTAGAATCTCGATATTGCCCTCGGGCGAACGAAATCCTTATTCAGACCCTATAATGGCCGAAACTCGTGATTATCTGTCTAGTCAACCGAAAATCACGGTACTGACCAGGTACAGTTGTCATAAACGATCTCCGCCCTGATTAGCCAGAAATCATGATCGACCACCAAGATGAGTTAAATCACGATATTTCCCCTGGACGAACGAAATCCTTATTCAGACCCTGCAACGGCCGAAACTCGTGATCTTCTGTCTGGTCAACCGAAAATCATAGTACTGACCAGGTACAGTTGTCAAAATCAATCTCCGCCCCGATCAGGCAAAAATCACAACCGACCATCCAGATCGGTTATATCACGATATTACCCCCGAGTGGACGAAATCGCTATTCAGTCGCTGCATCGGCCGAAACTCGTGATTCTTCGTCAGGTCAACCGAAAATCACGGTATTGACCATGTATAGACGGGAAAAACAATTTTCGCCTCGACTAGCTAGAAATCACGATCGATCGTCCGGATCAATAAAATCTCAATATTGCCCTCGGACAAACGAAATCCTTATTCAGACCCTATAATGGCCGAAACTCGGGATTATTCGTCTGGTCAACCGAAAATCACAGTACTGACCAGGAACAGTTGTCAAAAACGATCTCTGCCCCGATCAGCCAAAAATCACGATCGACCGTCTAAATCGGTTAAATCACGATATTGCCCCTAGGCAGACGAAATCGCTACTCAGACCCTGCAACAGCCGAAACTTGTGATTTTCCGTCTGCTCAACTGAAAATCACAGTATTGACCGTTTACAGTTGTCAAAGATGATCTCCACCCTGATCTGCAGAAATCACGATCAACAGTCCAGATTAGCAAAAATCCTTATTTTGCCCTCGGGAGGACGAAATCACTATTCAGACCCTGCATCGGCCGAAACTCGTGATTTTTCGTCAGGTCAACCGAAAATCACAGTATTGGCCTGGTACAGTTGTCAAAAAGGATCTCCACCCCTATCAGCCAGAAATAACAATCAACTGTCTAGATCAGCAAAAATCCATATTTTGCCCCCAGATGAATGATATCACTATTCAGACCCAGCACCGGCTGAAACTCGTGATTTCTCGTCCGGTAAACCGAAAGTCATAGTATTGACCTGGTATTGTTGTCAAAAAAAATCTTCGCCTCGACTGGCCAGAAATCACGATCGATCGTCCGGATCGGTAAAATCTCGAAATTGCCCCCGGACGAATGAAATCCTTAATCAGGCCCTGCAACGGCCGAAACTCGTGATTTTCCGCCTGGTCAACCGAAAATCAAAGTACTGACCAATTACAGTTGTCAAAAACGATCTCCGCCCCGATCAGCCAGAAATCATGATCGACCATCTAGATCGGTTAAATCATGATATTGCCCCCGGACGAACGAAATCCTTATTCAGACCCTGCAACGGCTGAAACTTGTGATTTTCCGTCTCGTCAACCGAAAATCACCGTACTGACCAGGTACAGTTATCAAAAACAATCTCAGCCCCGATCAGCCCAAAATCACGATCGACCAACTAGATCGGTTAAATCACGATATTGCCCCCGGACGAACGAAATCCTTATTCAGACCCTACAACGACCGAAACTCGTGATTTTCCGTCTGGTCAACCGAAAATAACAATACTGACCAGGTACAGATGTCAAAAAAAATCTCTGCCCCGATCAGCCAGAAATCACGATCGACCATCTAGATCGGCTGAATCACGAAATTGCCCCCGGGCAGACGAAATCGTAATTCAGACCCCGCATCGGCCGAAACTCGGGATTTTCCGTTAGGTCAACCGACAATCAAAGTATTGAGCTGGTACAGTTGTCAAAAACAATTTCTACCTCGACTGGCTTGAAATCACAATCGATCATCCGGATCGATAAAATCTCAATATTGGCTTCGGACGAACAAAATCCTTATTCAGACCCAGCAACGGCCGAAACTAGAGATTATCTGTCTGGCCAACCGAAAATCACAGTACTGACCAGGTACAGTTGTCAAAAACGAACACCGCCCCGATCAGCCAGAAATCACGGTCGACCATCTTGATCGGTTAAATCACGATATTGCCCCCGGACGAACGAAATCCTTATTCAGACCCTGCAACGGGCGAAACTCCTGATTGTCCGTCGGGTCAATCATAAATCACAGCACAGGCCAGGTACAGTTGTCAAAAACAATCTCTGCCCCGATCAGCCAGAAATCACGATCGACCATCTAGATCGGTTAAATCACGATATTGCCCCCGGGCAGACGAAATCGCATTTCTGACCCTGCATCGGCCGAAGCACGGGATTTTCTGTCAGGTCAACCGACAATCAAAGAATTAACCTGGTACAGTTGTCAAAAACAATTTCTGCCTCGACTGGCTAGAAATCACGATCGATCGTCCGGATCGGTAAAATCTCGATATTGCCCTCGGACGAATGAAATCCTTATTCAGACCCAGCAACGGCCGAAACTAGTGATTTTCTGTCTGGCCGACCGAAAATCACAGTACTGACCAGGTACAGTTGTCAAAAACAATTTCTTCCTCGACTGGCTAGAAATCACGATCGATCGCCCGGATCGGTAAAATCTTGATATTGCCCTCAGACGAACGAAATCCTTATTCAGACCCTGCAACGACCGAAACTCGTGATTATCAGTCTGGTCAACCGAAAATCACAGTACTGACTAGGTACAGTTGTCAAAAACAATTTCTGCCTCGACTGGCTAGAAATCACGATCGATCGTCCAGAACGGTAAAATCTTGATATTGCCCTCGGACGAACGAAATCCTTATTCAGACCCTGCAATGGCCGAAACTCCTGATTATCCGTCAGGTCAACCGAAAATCACAGTATTGACCAGGTACAGTTGTAAAAAACAATTTCCGGCTTGACTGGCTAGAAATCACGATCGATCGTCCAGAACGGTAAAATCTCGATATTGCCCTGGGACGAACGAAATCCTTACTCAGACCCTGCATCGGCCGAAACTCGCGATTTTCCGTTTGCTCAACCGACAATCACAGTATCGACCAGGTACAGTTGTCAAAAACAATTTCTTCCTCGACTGGCTAGAAATCACGATCGATCGCCCGGATCGGTAAAATCTCGATATTGCCCTCAGACGAACGAAATCCTTATTCAGACCCTGCAACGACCGAAACTCGTGATTATCCGTCTGGTCAACCAAAAATCACAGTACTGACCAGGTACAGTTGTCAAAAATGATGTCCGCCCTGATCAGCCAGAAATCACGATCATCCATCTAGAATGGTTAAATCACGATATTGCCCCCGGGCAGACAAAATCACTATTCAGACCCAGTAACGGCCGAAACTCGTGATTTTTCACCTGGTCAACCGAAAATCACTGTACTGACCAGGTACAGTTATCAAATAGGATCTCCGCCCCGATCAGCCAGAAATCGCGATCGACCATCTAGATCGGTTAAATCACGATATTGCCCCCGGACGAACGAAATCCTTATTTAGACCCTGCAATGGCCGAAACTGGTGATTTTCCGTCTGGTCAACCGAAAATCACAGTACTACCCAGGTACAGTTGTCAAAAACGATCTCTGCCCCGATCAGCCAGAAATCACGATCGACCATCTAGATCGATTGAATCACGATATTGCCCCCGAGCAGACGAAATCGCAATTCAGTCCCTGCATCGGCCGAAACTCGGGATTTTCCGTTAGGTTAACCGACAATCAAAGTATTGACCTAGTACAGTTGTCAAAAACAATTTCCGCCTCGACTGGCGAGAAATCACGATCGATCGTCCGGATCGATAAAATCTCGATTTTGCCCTCGAACGAACGAAATCCTTATTCAGACCCAGCAACGGCCGAAACTAGTGATTATCTGTCAGGCCAACTGAAAATCACAGTACTGACCAGGTACAGTTGTCAAAAACGAACTCCGCCTCGATCAGCCAGAAATCACGATCGGCCCCCAATATCGGTTAAATCACGATATTGCCCCCGGACGAACGAAATCCTTATTCAGACCCTGCAACGGCCGAAACTCGTGATTTTCCATCTGGTCAACCAAAAATCACAGTACTGACTAGGTACAGTTATCAAAAATGATCTCCGCCCCGATCAGCCCGAAATCACGGTCGAGCATCTAGATCGGTTAAATCACGATATTGCCCCCGGACGAACGACATCCTTATTCAGACCCTGCATCGACCGAAACTCGTGATTTTCCGTTTGGTCAACCGAAAATCACAGTACTGGCCAGGAACAGTTGTCAAAAATGATCTCCGCCCCGATCAGCCAGAAATCACGATCGACCATCTAGATCGGTTGAATCACGATATTGCCCCCGGGCGGACGAAATCGCAATTCAGACCCTGCATCGGCCGAAACACGGGATTTTCTGTCAGGTCAACCGACAATCAAAGTATTAACCTGGTACAGTTGTCAAAAACAATTTCTGCCTCGACTGGCTGGAAATCACGATCAATCGTCCGGATCGGTAAAATCTTGATATTGCCCTCGGACGAACGAAATCCTTATTCAGACCCAGCAACGGCCAAAACTAGTGATTTTCTGTCTGGCCGACCGAAAATCACAGTACTGACCAGGTACAGTTGTCAAAAACAATCTCTGCCTCGACTGGCTAGAAATCACGATCTATCGCCCGGATCGGTAAAATCTCGATATTGCCCTCAGACGAACGAAATCCTTATTCAGACCCTGCAACGACCGAAACTCGTGATTATCAGTCTGGTCAACCGAAAATCACAGTACTGACTAGGTACAGTTGTCAAAAACAATTTCTGCCTCGACTGGCTAGAAATCACGATCGATCGTCCAGAACGGTAAAATCTTGATATTGCCCTCGGACGAACGAAATCCTTATTCAGACCCTGCAATGGCCGAAACTCCTGATTATCCGTCTGGTCAACCGACAATCACAGTATCGACCAGGTACAGTTGTCAAAAACAATTTCCGCCTTGACTGGCAAGAAATCACGATCGATCGTCCAGATCGGTAAAATCTCGATATTGCCCTCAGATGAACGAAATCCTTATTCAGACCCTGCAACGACCGAAACTCGTGATTTTCCGTCTGGTCAACCATAAATCACAGTACTGACAAGGTACAGTTGTCAAAAATGATCTCTGCCCTGATCGGCCAGAAATCACGATCGACCATCTAGATTGGTTAAATCACGATATTGCCCCCGGGGAGACAAAATCGCTATTCAGACCCTGCAACGGCCGAAACTCGTGATTTTCCGCCTGGTCAACCGAAAATCGCTGTACTGGCCAGGTACAGATGTCAAAAACGATCTCCGCCCCGATCAGCCAGAAATCGCGATCGACGATCTAGATCGTTTAAATCACGATATTGCCCCCGGACGAACGAAATCCTTATTCAGACCCTGCAACGGCCGAAACTCGTGATTTTCCATCTGGTCAACCGAAAATAACAGTACTGACCAGGTACAGTTGTCAAAAACAATCTCCGCCCCGATCAGGCAGAAATCACGATCGACCATCTAGATCGGTTAAACCACGATATTGCCCCTGGGCGAACGAAATCCTTATTCAGACCCTGCAACGGCCGAAACTCGTGATTTTTCGTCTGGTCAACCGAAAATCACAGTACTGACAAGGTGGAGTTGTCAAAAATGATTTCCGCCCTGATCAGCCAGAAATCACGATCGACCATCTAGATCGGTTAAATCACGATATTGCCCCTGGGCTGACAAAATCGCTATTCAGACCCTGCAACGGCCGAAACTCGTGATTTTCCGCCTGGTCAACCGAAAATCGCTGTACTGGGCAGGTACAGTTATCAAAAACGATCTCCGCCCCGATCAGCCAGAAATCGCGATCGACGATCTAGATCGTTTAAATCACGATATTGCCCCCGGACGAACGAAATCCTTATTCAGACCCTGCAACGGCCGAAACTCGTGATTTTCCATCTGGTCAACCGAAAATAACAGTACTGACCAGGTACAGTTGTCAAAAACAATCTCCGCCCCGATCAGGCAGAAATCACGATCGACCATCTAGATCGGTTAAATCACGATATTGCCCCCGGGGAGACAAAATCGCAATTCAGACCCTACAACGGCCGAAACTCGTGATTTTTCGTCTGGTCAATCGAAAATCACGGTACTGACCAGCTACCGTTAACGAAAATGATCTCCGCCCCGATCAGCCAGAAATCGCGATCAACGATCTTGATCGGTTAAATCACGATATTGCCCCCGGACGAACAAAATCCTTATTCTGACCCTGCAACGGGCGAAACTCGTGATTTTCCATCTGGTCAACTGAAAATCACAGTACTGACCAAGTACAGTTATCGAAAACGATCTCTGCCCCGATCAGCCAGAAATCGCAATCGACGATCTAGATCGGTTAAATCACGATATTGCCCCCGGACGAACGAAATCCTTATTCAGCCACTGCAACGGCCGAAACTCGTGATTTTCCATCTGGTCAATCGAAAATAACAGTACTGACCAGGTACAGTTGTCAAAAACAATCTCCGCCCCGATCAGGCAGAAATCACGATCGACCATCTAGATCGGTTAAATCACGATATTGCCCCTGGGCTGACAAAATCGCTATTCAGACCCTGCAACGGCCGAAACTCGTGATTTTCCGCCTGGTCAACCGAAAATCGCTGTACTGACCAGGTACAGTTATCAAAAACGATCTCCGCCCCGATCAGCCAGAAATCGCGATCGACGATCTAGATCGTTTAAATCACGATATTGCCCCCGGACGAACGAAAACCTTATTCAGACCCTGCAACGGCTGAAACTCGTGATTTTCCATCTGGTCAACCGAAAATAACAGTACTGACCAGGTACAGTTGTCAAAAACAATCTCCGCCCCGATCAGGCAGAAATCACGATCGACCATCTAGATCGGTTAAATCACGATATTGCCCCTGGGCTGACAAAATCGCTATTCAGACCCTGCAACGGCCGAAACTCGTGATTTTCCGCCTGGTCAACCGAAAATCGCTGTACTGACCAGGTACAGTTATCGAAAACGATCTCCGCCCCGAACAGGCAGAAAACGCGATCGACCATCTAGATCGGTTAAATCACGATATTGCCCCCGGACGAACAAAATCCTTATTCTGACCCTGCAACGGACGAAACTCGTGATTTTCCATCTGGTCAACTGAAAATCACAGTACTGACCAGGTACAGTTATCGAAAACGATCTCCGCCCCGACCAGCCAGAAATCGCGATCGACGATCTAGATCGGTTAAATCACGATATTGCCCCCGGACGAACGAAATCCTTATTCAGACCCTGCAACGGCCGAAACTCGTGATTTTCCATCTGGTCAATCGAAAATAACAGTACTGACCAGGTACAGTTGTCAAAAACAATCTCCGCCCCGATCAGGCAGAAATCACGATCGACCATCTAGATCGGTTAAATCACGATATTGCCCCTGGGCTGACAAAATCGCTATTCAGACCCTGCAACGGCCGAAACTCGTGATTTTCCGCCTGGTCAACCGAAAATCGCTGTACTGACCAGGTACAGTTATCAAAAACGATCTCCGCCCCGATCAGCCAGAAATCGCGATCGACGATCTAGATCGTTTAAATCACGATATTGCCCCCGGACGAACGAAAACCTTATTCAGACCCTGCAACGGCCGAAACTCGTGATTTTCCATCTGGTCAACCGAAAATAACAGTACCGACCAGGTACAGTTGTCAAAAACAATCTCCGCCCCAATCAGGCAGAAATCACGATCGACCATCTAGATCGGTTAAATCACGATATTGCCCCCGGGGAGACGAAATCGCAATTCAGACCCTACAACGGCCGAAACTCGTGATTTTTCGTCTGGTCAATCGAAAATCACGGTACTGACCAGGTACCGTTAACGAAAACGATCTCCGCCCCGATCAGCCAGAAATCGCGATCAACGATCTTGATCGGTTAAATCACGATATTGCCCCCGGACGAACAAAATCCTTATTCTGACCCTGCAACAGGCGAAACTCGTGATTTTCCATCTGGTCAACTGAAAATCACAGTACTGACCAGGTACAGTTATCGAAAACGATCTCCGCCCCGACCAGCCAGAAATCGCGATCGACGATCTAGATCGGTTAAATCACGATATTGCCCCCGGACGAACGAAATCCTTATTCAGACCCTGCAACGGCCGAAACTCGTGATTTTCCATCTGGTCAATCGAAAATAACAGTACTGACCAGGTACAGTTGTCAAAAACAATCTCCGCCCCGATCAGGCAGAAATCACGATCGACCATCTAGATCGGTTAAATCACGATATTGCCCCTGGGCTGACAAAATCGCTATTCAGACCCTGCAACGGCCGAAACTCGTGATTTTCCGCCTGGTCAACCGAAAATCGCTGTACTGACCAGGTACAGTTATCAAAAACGATCTCCGCCCCGATCAGCCAGAAATCGCGATCGACGATCTAGATCGTTTAAATCACGATATTGCCCCCGGACGAACGAAAACCTTATTCAGACCCTGCAACGGCCGAAACTCGTGATTTTCCATCTGGTCAACCGAAAATAACAGTACCGACCAGGTACAGTTGTCGAAAACAATCTCCGCCCCAATCAGGCAGAAATCACGATCGACCATCTAGATCGGTTAAATCACGATATTGCCCCCGGGGAGACAAAATCGCAATTCAGACCCTACAACGGCCGAAACTCGTGATTTTTCGTCTGGTCAATCGAAAATCACGGTACTGACCAGGTACCGTTAACGAAAACGATCTCCGCCCCGATCAGCCAGAAATCGCGATCAACGATCTTGATCGGTTAAATCACGATATTGCCCCCGGACGAACAAAATCCTTATTCTGACCCTGCAACAGGCGAAACTCGTGACTTTCCATCTGGTCAACTGAAAATCACAGTACTGACCAAGTACAGTTATCGAAAACGATCTCTGCCCCGATCAGCCAGAAATCGCAATCGACGATCTAGATCGGTTAAATCACGATATTGCCCCCGGACGAACGAAATCCTTATTCAGCCTCTGCAACGGCCGAAACTCGTGATTTTCCATCTGGTCAATCGAAAATAACAGTACTGACCAGGTACAGTTGTCAAAAACAATCTCCGCCCCGATCAGGCAGAAATCACGATCGACCATCTAGATCGGTTAAATCACGATATTGCCCCTGGGTTGACAAAATCGCTATTCAGACCTTGCAACGGCCGAAACTCGTGATTTTCCGCCTGGTCAACCGAAAATCGCTGTACTGACCAGGTACAGTTATCAAAAACGATCTCCGCCCCGATCAGCCAGAAATCGCGATCGACGATCTAGATCGTTTAAATCACGACATTGCCCCCGGACGAACGAAATCCTTATTCAGGCCCTGCAACGGCCGAAACTCGTGATTTTCCATCTGGTCAACCGAAAATAATAGTACTGACCAGGTACAGTTGTCAAAAACAATCTCCGCCCCGATCAGGCAGAAATCACGATCGACCATCTTGATCGGTTAAATCAGGATATTGCCCCCGGGCGGACAAAATCACTATTCAGACCCTACAACGGCCGAAACTCGTGATTTTCCGTCTGGTCAACCGAAAATCACGGTACTGACTAGGTACAGTTAACGAAAACGA
Source organism: Delonix regia (assembly GCA_037074485.1). Taxonomy (NCBI): domain Eukaryota; kingdom Viridiplantae; phylum Streptophyta; class Magnoliopsida; order Fabales; family Fabaceae; genus Delonix; species Delonix regia. Next base: position 45,300,869 of record CM073450.1, on the reverse strand, counting down.
TCTCCGCCCCGATCGGCCAGAAATCGCGATCGACGATCTTGATCGGTTAAATCACGATATTGCCCCCGGACGAACAAAATCCTTATTCTGACCCTGCAACGGACGAAACTCGTGATTTTCCATCTGGTCAACTGAAAATAACAGTACTGACCAGGTACAGTTGTCACAAACAATCTCCGCCCCGATAAGGCAGAAATCACGATCGACCATCTAGATCGGTTAAATCACGATATTGCCCCCGGACGAACGAAATCCGTATTCAGACACTGCAACGGACGAAACTCGTGATTTTCCGTTTGGTCATCCGAAAATCACAGTACTGACCAGGTACAGTTATCGAAAACGATCTCCGCCCCGATCAGCCAGAAATCACGATCGACCATCTAGATCGGTTAAATCATGACATTGCCCCCGGACGAACGAAATCCTTATTCAGACCCTGCAACGGCCGAAACTCGTGATTTTCCATCTGGTCAACCGAAAATGACAGTACTGACCAGGTACAGTTGTCAAAAACAATCTCCGCCCCGATCAGGCAGAAATCACGATCGACCATCTAGATCGGTTAAATCACAATTTTGCCCCCGGACGAACGAAATCCTTATTCAGACCCTGCAACGGCCGAAACTCGTGATTTTCCATCAGGTCAACCGAAAATAACAGTACAGACTAGGTAGAGATGTCAAAAATGATTTCCGGCTTGATGAGCCAGAAATCACGATCGACCATCTAGAGTGGTTAAATTACGATATTGCCCCCGGACGAACGAAATCCTTATTCAGACCCTGCAACGGCCGAAACTCGTGATTTTCCTTCTGGTCAACCGAAAATGGCAGTACTGACCAGGTACAGTTGTCAAACACAATCTCCGCCCTGATCAGGCAGAAATCACGATCGACCATCTAGATCGGTTAAATCACGATATTGCCCCCGGACGAACGAAATCCTTATTCAGACACTGCAACGAACGAAACTCGTGATTTTCCGTTTGGTCAACCGAAAATCACAGTACTGACCAGGTACAGTTATCGAAAACGATCTCCGCCCCGATCAGCCAGAAATCACGATCGACCATCTAGATCGGTTAAATCATGACATTGCCCCCAGACGAACGAAATCCTTATTCAGACCCTGCAACGGCCGAAACTCGTGATTTTCCATCTGGTCAACCGATAATGACAGTACTGACCAGGTACAGTTGTCAAAAACAATCTCCGCCCCGATCAGGCAGAAATCACGATCGACCATCTAGATCGGTTAAATCACGATATTGCCCCCGGACGAACGAAATCCTTATTCAGACCCTGCAACGGCCGAAACTCGTGATTTTCCATCTGGTCAACCGAAAATAACAGTACTGACTAGGTAGAGTTATCAAAAATGATTTCCGGCTTGATGAGCCAGAAATCACGATCGACCATCTAGAGTGGTTAAATTACGATATTGCCCCCGGACGACCGAAATCCTTATTCAGACCCTGCAACGGCCGAAACTCGTGATTTTCCTTCTGGTCAACCGAAAATGGCAGTACTGACCAGGTACAGTTGTCAAACACAATCTCCGCCCTGATCAGGCAGAAATCACGATCGACCATCTAGATCGGTTAAATCACGATATTGCCCCCGGACGAACGAAATCCTTATTCAGACACTGCAACGAACGAAACTCGTGATTTTCCGTTTGGTCAACCGAAAATCACAGTACTGACCAGGTACAGTTATCAAAAACGATCTCCGCCCCGATCAGCCAGAAATCACGATCGACCATCTAGATCGGTTAAATCATGATATTGCCCCCGGACGAACGAAATCCTTATTCAGACCCTGCAACGGCCGAAACTCGTGTTTTTCCATCTGGTCAACCGAAAATGACAGTACTGACCAGGTACAGTTGTCAAAAACAATCTCCGCCCCGATCAGGCAGAAATCACGATCGACCATCTAGATCGGTTAAATCACGATATTGCCCCCGGACGAACGAAATCCTTATTCAGACCCTGCAACGGCCGAAACTCGTGATTTTCCATCTGGTCAACCGAAAATAACAGTACTGACTTGGTAGAGTTGTCAAAAATGATTTCCGCCCTGATGAGCCAAAAATCACGATCGACCATCTAGATTGGTTAAATTACGATATTGCCCCCGGACGAACGAAATCCTTATTCAGACCCTGCATCGGCCGAAACTCGTGATTATCCATCTGGTCAACCGAAAATGGCAGTACTGATTAGGTACAGTTGTCAAACACAATCTCAGCCCTGATCAGGCAGAAATCACGATCGACCATCTAGATCGGTTCAACCACGATATTGCCCCCGGACGAACGAAATCCTTATTCAGACACTGCAACGGTCGAAACTCGTGATTTTCCGTCTGGTCAACCGAAAATCACAGTACTGACCAGGTACAGTTATCGAAAACGATCTCCGCCCCGATCAGCCAGAAATCACGATCGACCATCTAGATCGGCTAAATCATGATATTGCCCCCGGACGAACGAAATCCTTATTCAGACCCTGCAACGGCCGAAACTCGTGATTTTCCATCTGGTCAACCGAAAATGACAGTACTGACCAGGTACAGTTGTCAAAAACAATCTCCGCCCCGATCAGGCAGAAATCACGATCGACCATCTAGATGGGTTAAATCCCGATATTGTCCCCGGGAAGGCGAAATCGAAATTCAGACCCTGCATCGGCCGAAACTCGGGATTTTCCGTTAGGTCAACCGACAATCAAAGTATTGACCTGGTACAGTTGCCAAAAACAATTTCCGCCTCGACTGGCTAGAAATCACGATCGATCGTCTGGATCGATAAAATCTCGATATTGCCCTCGGACGAACGAAATCCTTATTCAGACCCAGCAACGGCCGAAACTAGTGATTATCTGTCTGGCCAACCGAAAATCACAGTACTGACCAGGTACAGTTGTCAAAAACGAACTCCGCCCCGATCAGCCAGAAATCACGATCGACCATCAAGATCGGGGAAATCACGATATTGCCCCCGGACGAACGAAATCCTTATTCAGGCCCTGCAACGGCCGAAACTCGTGATTTTCCATCTGGTCAACCGAAAATCACAGTACTGACCAGGTACAGTTATCAAAAACGATCTCCGCCCCGATCAGCCAGAAATCACGATCGACGATCTAGATCGGTTAAATCACGGTATTGCCCCCGGACGAACGAAATCCTTATTCAGGCCCTACAACGGCCGAAACTCGTGATTTTCTGCCTGGTCAACCGAAAATCACAGTACTGACCAGGTACAGTTATCAAAAACGATCTCCGCCCCGATCAGCCAGAAATCACGATCGATGATCTAGATCGGTTAAATCACGATATTGCCCCCGGACGAACGAAATCCTTATTCAAACCCTGCAACAGACGAAACTCGTGATTTTCCATCTGGTCAACCGAAAATCACAGTACTGACCGGGTACAGTTATCGAAAACGATCTCCGCCCCGATCAGCCAAAAATCGCGATCGACTATCTGGATCGGTTAAATCACGATATTGCCCCCGGACGAACGAAATCCTTATTCAGACCCTGCAACGGCCGAAACTCGTGATTTTCCATCTGGTCAACCGAAAATAACAGTACTGACCAGGTACAGTTGTCAAAAATGATTTCCGCCCTGGTGAGCCAGAAATCACGATCGACCATCTAGATTGGTTAAATTACGATATTGCCCCCGGACGAACGAAATCCTTATTCAGACCCTGCAACGGCCGAAACTCGTGATTTTCCTTCTGGTCAACCGAAAATGGCAGTACTGACCAGGTACAGTTGTCAAACACAATCTCCGCCCCGATCAGCCAGAAATCACGATCGACCATCTAGATCGGCTAAATCATGATATTGCCCTCGGACGAACGAAATCCTTATTCAGACCCTGCAACGGCCGAAACTTGTGATTTTCCATCTGGTCAACCGAAAATGACAGTACTGACCAGGTACAGTTGTCAAAAACAATCTCCGCCCCGATCAGGCAGAAATCACGATCGACCACCTAGATCGGTTAAATCACGATATTGCCCCCGGACGAACGAAATCCTTATTCAGACCCTGCAACGGCCGAAACTCCTGATTTTCCATCTGGTCAACCGAAAATAACAGTACTGACTAGGTAGAGTTGTCAAAAATGATTTCCGCCCTGATTAGCCAGAAATCACGATCGACCATCTAGGTTGGTTAAATTACGATATTGCCCCCGGACGAACGAAATCCTTATTCAGACCCTGCAACAGCCGAAACTCGTGATTTTCCATCTGGTCAACCGAAAATCATTGTACTGACCAGGTACAGTTATCGAAAACGATCTCCGCCCCGAACAGGCAGAAAACGCGATCGACCATCTAGATCGGTTAAATCACGATATTGCCCCTGGACGAACAAAATCCTTATTCTAACCCTGCAACGGACGAAACTCGTGATTTTCCATCTGGTCAACTGAAAATCACAGTACTGACCAGGTACAGTTATCGAAAACGATCTCCGCCACGATCAGGCAGAAATCACGATCGACCATCTAGATCGGATAAATCATGATATTGCCCCCGGACGAACGAAATCCTTATTCAGACCCTGCAACGGCCGAAACTCGTGATTTTCCATCTGGTCAATCGAAAATAACAGTACTGACCAGGTACAGTTGTCAAAAACAATCTCCGCCCCGATCAGGCAGAAATCACGATCGACCATCTAGATCGGTTAAATCACGATATTGCCCCTGGGCTGACAAAATCGCTATTCAGACCCTGCAACGGCCGAAACTCGTGATTTTCCGCCTGGTCAACCGAAAATCGCTGTACTGACCAGGTACAGTTATCAAAAACGATCTCCGCCCCGATCAGCCAGAAATCGCGATCGACGATCTAGATCGTTTAAATCACGATATTGCCCCCGGACGAACGAAAACCTTATTCAGACCCTGCAACGGCCGAAACTCGTGATTTTCCATCTGGTCAACCGAAAATAACAGTACTGACCAGGTACAGTTGTCAAAAACAATCTCCGCCCCAATAAGGCAGAAATCACGATCGACCATCTAGATCGGTTAAATCACGATATTGCCCCCGGGGAGACAAAATCGCAATTCAGACCCTACAACGGCCGAAACTCGTGATTTTTCGTCTGGTCAATCGAAAATCACGGTACTGACCAGGTACCGTTAACGAAAACGATCTCCGCCCCGATCAGCCAGAAATCGCGATCAACGATCTTGATCGGTTAAATCACGATATTGCCCCCGGACGAACAAAATCCTTATTCTGACCCTGCAACGGGCGAAACTCGTGATTTTCCATCTGGTCAACTGAAAATCACAGTACTGACCAAGTACAGTTATCGAAAACGATCTCTGCCCCGATCAGCCAGAAATCGCAATCGACGATCTAGATCGGTTAAATCACGATATTGCCCCCGGACGAACGAAATCCTTATTCAGCCTCTGCAACGGCCGAAACTCGTGATTTTCCATCTGGTCAATCGAAAATAACGGTACTGACCAGGTACAGTTGTCAAAAACAATCTCCGCCCCGATCAGGCAGAAATCACGATCGACCATCTAGATCGGTTAAATCACGATATTGCCCCTGGGTTGACAAAATCGCTATTCAGACCCTGCAACGGCCGAAACTCGTGATTTTCCGCCGGGTCAACCGAAAATCGCTGTACTGACCAAGTACAGTTATCAAAAACGATCTCCGCCCCGATCAGCCAGAAATCGCGATCGACGATCTAGATCGTTTAAATCACGACATTGCCCCCGGACGAACGAAATCCTTATTCAGGCCTTGCAACGGCCGAAACTCGTGATTTTCCATCTGGTCAACCGAAAATAATAGTACTGACCAGGTACAGTTGTCAAAAACAATCTCCGCCCCGATCAGGCAGAAATCACGATCGACCATCTTGATCGGTTAAATCAGGATATTGCCCCCGGGCGGACAAAATCACTATTCAGACCCTACAACGGCCGAAACTCGTGATTTTCCGTCTGGTCAACCGAAAATCACGGTACTGACTAGGTACAGTTAACGAAAACGATCTCCGCCCCGATCGGCCAGAAATCGCGATCGACGATCTTGATCGGTTAAATCACGATATTGCCCCCGGACGAACAAAATCCTTATTCTGACCCTGCAACGGACGAAACTCGTGATTTTCCATCTGGTCAACTGAAAATCACAGTACTGACCAGGTACAGTTATCGAAAACGATCTCCGCCCCGACCAGCCAGAAATCGCGATCGACGATCTAGATCGGTTAAATCACGATATTGCCCCCGGACGAACGAAATCCTTATTCAGACCCTGCAACGGCCGAAACTCGTGATTTTCCATCTGGTCAACCGAAAATAACAGTACTGACTACGTAGAGTTGTCAAAAATGATTTCCGCCCTGATCAGCCAGAAATCACGATCGACCATCTTTATTGGTTAAATCACGATATTGCCCCCGGGCTGACAAAATCGCTATTTTGACACTGCAACGGCCGAAACTCGTGATTTTCCACCTGGTCAACCGAAAATCGCTGTACTGGCCAGGTACAGTTATCAAAAACGATCTCCGCCCCGATCAGCCTGAAATCGCGATCGACGATCTAGATCGGTTAAATCACGATATTGCCCCCGGACGAACGAAATCCTTATTCAGGCCCTGCAACGGCCGAAACTCGTGATTATCTGCCTGGTCAACCGAAAATCACAGTACTGACCAGGTACAGTTATCAAAAACGATCTCCGCCCCGATCAGCCAGAAATCACGATCGACGATCTAGATCGGTTAAATCACGATATTGCCCCCGGAAGAACGAAATCCTTATTCAAACCCTGCAACGGACGAAACTCGTGATTTTCCGTCTGGTCAACCGAAAATAACAGTACTGACCAGGTACAGTTGTCACAAACAATCTCTGCCCCGATAAGGCAGAAATCACGATCGACCATCTAGATCGGTTAAATCACGATAATGCCCCCGGACGAACGAAATCCGTATTCAGACACTGCAACGGACGAAACTCGTGATTTTCCGTTTGGTCATCCGAAAATCACAGTACTGACCAGGTACAGTTATCGAAAACGATCTCCGCCCCGATCAGCCAGAAATCACGATCGACCATCTAGATCGGTTAAATCATGACATTGCCCCCGGACGAACGAAATCCTTATTCAGACCCTGCAACGGCCGAAACTCGTGATTTTCCATCTGGTCAACCGAAAATGACAGTACTGACCAGGTACAGTTGTCAAAAACAATCTCCGCCCCGATCAGGCAGAAATCACGATCGACCATCTAGATCGGTTAAATCACAATTTTGCCCCCGGACGAACGAAATCCTTATTCAGACCCTGCAACGGCCGAAACTCGTGATTTTCCATCAGGTCAACCGAAAATAACAGTACAGACTAGGTAGAGATGTCAAAAATGATTTCCGGCTTGATGAGCCAGAAATCACGATCGACCATCTAGAGTGGTTAAATTACGATATTGCCCCCGGACGAACGAAATCCTTATTCAGACCCTGCAACGGCCGAAACTCGTGATTTTCCTTCTGGTCAACCGAAAATGGCAGTACTGACCAGGTACAGTTGTCAAACACAATCTCCGCCCTGATCAGGCAGAAATCACGATCGACCATCTAGATCGGTTAAATCACGATATTGCCCCCGGACGAACGAAATCCTTATTCAGACACTGCAACGAACGAAACTCGTGATTTTCCGTTTGGTCAACCGAAAATCACAGTACTGACCAGGAACAGTTATCGAAAACGATCTCCGCCCCGATCAGCCAGAAATCACGATCGACCATCTAGATCGGTTAAATCATGACATTGCCCCCGGACGAACGAAATCCTTATTCAGACCCTGCAACGGCCGAAACTCGTGATTTTCCATCTGGTCAACCGAAAATCACAGTACTGACCAGGTACAGTTGTCAAAAACAATCTCTGCCCCGATCAGGCAGAAATCACGATCGACCATCTAGATCGGTTAAATCACGATATTGCCCCCGGACGAACGAAATCCTTATTCAGACCCTGCAACGGCCGAAACTCGTGATTTTCCATCTGGTCAACCGAAAATAACAGTACTGACTAGGTAGAGTTATCAAAAATGATTTCCGGCTTGATGAGCCAGAAATCACGATCGACCATCTAGAGTGGTTAAATTACGATATTGCCCCCGGACGAACGAAATCCTTATTCAGACCCTGCAACGGCCGAAACTCGTGATTTTCCTTCTGGTCAACCGAAAATGGCAGTACTGACCAGGTACAGTTGTCAAACACAATCTCCGCCCTGATCAGGCAGAAATCACGATCGACCATCTAGATCGGTTAAATCACGATATTGCCCCCGGACGAACGAAATCCTTATTCAGACACTGCAACGAACGAAACTCGTGATTTTCCGTTTGGTCAACTGAAAATCACAGTACTGACCAGGTACAGTTATCAAAAACGATCTCCGCCCCGATCAGCCAGAAATCACGATCGACCATCTAGATCGGTTAAATCATGATATTGCCCCCGGACGAACGAAATCCTTATTCAGACCCTGCAACGGCCGAAACTCGTGATTTTCCATCTGGTCAACCGAAAATGACAGTACTGACCAGGTACAGTTGTCAAAAACAATCTCCGCCCCGATCAGGCAGAAATCACGATCGACCATCTAGATCGGTTAAATCACGATATTGCCCCCGGACGAACGAAATCCTTATTCAGACCCTGCAACGGCCGAAACTCGTGATTTTCCATCTGGTCAACCGAAAATAACAGTACTGACTTGGTAGAGTTGTCAAAAATGATTTCCGCCCTGATGAGCCAAAAATCACGATCGACCATCTAGATTGGTTAAATTACGATATTGCCCCCGGACGAACGAAATCCTTATTCAGACCCTGCATCGGCCGAAACTCGTGATTATCCATCTGGTCAACCGAAAATGGCAGTACTGATTAGGTACAGTTGTCAAACACAATCTCAGCCCTGATCAGGCAGAAATCACGATCGACCATCTAGATCGGTTCAACCACGATATTGCCCCCGGACGAACGAAATCCTTATTCAGACACTGCAACGGTCGAAACTCGTGATTTTCCGTCTGGTCAACCGAAAATCACAGTACTGACCAGGTACAGTTATCGAAAACGATCTCCGCCCCGATCAGCCAGAAATCACGATCGACCATCTAGATCGGCTAAATCATGATATTGCCCCCGGACGAACGAAATCCTTATTCAGACCCTGCAACGGCCGAAACTCGTGATTTTCCATCTGGTCAACCGAAAATGACAGTACTGACCAGGTACAGTTGTCAAAAACAATCTCCGCCCCGATCAGGCAGAAATCACGATCGACCATCTAGATGGGTTAAATCCCGATATTGTCCCCGGGAAGGCGAAATCGAAATTCAGACCCTGCATCGGCCGAAACTCGGGATTTTCCGTTAGGTCAACCGACAATCAAAGTATTGACCTGGTACAGTTGCCAAAAACAATTTCCGCCTCGACTGGCTAGAAATCACGATCGATCGTCTGGATCGATAAAATCTCGATATTGCCCTCGGACGAACGAAATCCTTATTCAGACCCAGCAACGGCCGAAACTAGTGATTATCTGTCTGGCCAACCGAAAATCACAGTACTGACCGGGTACAGTTGTCAAAAACGAACTCCGCCCCGATCAGCCAGAAATCACGATCGACCATCAAGATCGGGGAAATCACGATATTGCCCCCGGACGAACGAAATCCTTATTCAGGCCCTGCAACGGCCGAAACTCGTGATTTTCCATCTGGTCAACCGAAAATCACAGTACTGACCAGGTACAGTTATCAAAAACGATCTCCGCCCCGATCAGCCAGAAATCACGATTGACGATCTAGATCGGTTAAATCACGGTATTGCCCCCGGACGAACGAAATCCATATTCAGGCCCTACAACGGCCGAAACTCGTGATTTTCTGCCTGGTCAACCGAAAATCACAGTACTGACCAGGTACAGTTATCAAAAACGATCTCCGCCCCGATCAGCCAGAAATCACGATCGATGATCTAGATCGGTTAAATCACGATATTGCCCCCGGACGAACGAAATCCTTATTCAAACCCTGCAACGGACGAAACTCGTGATTTTCCATCTGGTCAACCGAAAATCACAGTACTGACCGGGTACAGTTATCGAAAACGATCTCCGCCCCGATCAGCCAAAAATCGCGATCGACTATCTGGATCGGTTAAATCACGATATTGCCCCCGGACGAACGAAATCCTTATTCAGACCCTGCAACGGCCGAAACTCGTGATTTTCCATCTGTTCAACCGAAAATAACAGTACTGACCAGGTACAGTTGTCAAAAATGATTTCCGCCCTGGTGAGCCAGAAATCACGATCGACCATCTAGATTGGTTAAATTACGATATTGCCCCCGGACGAACGAAATCCTTATTCAGACCCTGCAACGGCCGAAACTCGTGATTTTCCTTCTGGTCAACCGAAAATGGCAGTACTGACCAGGTACAGTTGTCAAACACAATCTCCGCCCCGATCAGCCAGAAATCACGATCGACCATCTAGATCGGCTAAATCATGATATTGCCCCCGGACGAACGAAATCCTTATTCAGACCCTGCAACGGCCGAAACTTGTGATTTTCCATCTGGTCAACCGAAAATGACAGTACTGACCAGGTACAGTTGTCAAAAACAATCTCCGCCCCGATCAGGCAGAAATCACGATCGACCACCTAGATCGGTTAAATCACGATATTGCCCCCGGACGAACGAAATCCTTATTCAGACCCTGCAACGGCCGAAACTCCTGATTTTCCATCTGGTCAACCGAAAATAACAGTACTGACTAGGTAGAGTTGTCAAAAATGATTTCCGCCCTGATTAGCCAGAAATCACGATCGACCATCTAGGTTGGTTAAATTACGATATTGCCCCCGGACGAACGAAATCCTTATTCAGACCCTGCAACAGCCGAAACTCGTGATTTTCCATCTGGTCAACCGAAAATCATTGTACTGACCAGGTACAGTTATCGAAAACGATCTCCGCCCCGAACAGGCAGAAAACGCGATCGACCATCTAGATCGGTTAAATCACGATATTGCCCCCGGACGAACAAAATCCTTATTCTAACCCTGCAACGGACGAAACTCGTGATTTTCCATCTGGTCAACTGAAAATCACAGTACTGACCAGGTACAGTTATCGAAAACGATCTCCGCCCCGACCAGCCAGAAATCGCGATCGACGATCTAGATCGGTTAAATCACGATATTGCCCCCGGACGAACGAAATCCTTATTCAGACCCTGCAACGGCCAAAACTCGTGATTTTCCTTCTGGTCAATCGAAAATAACAGTACTGACCAGGTACAGTTGTCAAAAACAATCTCCGCCCCGATCAGGCAGAAATCACGATCGACCATCTAGATCGGTTCAATCACGATATTGCCCCCGGACGAACGAAATCCTTATTCAGACACTGCGACGGACGAAACCCGTGATTTTCCATCTGGTCAACCGAAAATAACAGTACTGACTAAGTCGAGTTGTCAAAAATGATTTCCGCCCTGATGAGCCAGAAATCACGATCGACCATCTAGTTTGGTTAAATCACGATATTGCCCCCGGGCTGACAAAATCGCTATTCAGACCCTGCAACGGCCGAAACTCGTGATTTTCCATCTGGTCAACCGATAATGACAGTACTGACCAGGTACAGTTGTCAAAAACAATCTCCGCCACGATCAGGCAGAAATCACGATCGACCATCTAGATCGGATAAATCATGATATTGCCCCCGGACGAACGAAATCCTTATTTAAACCCTGCAACGGCCGAAACTCGTGATTTTCCATCTGGTCAACCGATAATGACAGTACTGACCAGGTACAGTTGTCAAAAACAATCTCCGCCCCGATCAGGCAGAAATCACGATCGACCATCTAGATCGGTTAAATCACGATATTGCCCTCGGACGTACGAAATCCTTATTCAGACCCTGCAACGGCCGAAACTCGTGATTTTCCGTCTGGTCAACCGAAAATCACAGTACTGACCAGGTACAGTTATCGAAAACGATCTCCGCCCCGATCAGCCAGAAATCGCGATCGACCATCTAGATCGGTTAAATCATGATATTGCCCCCGGACGAACGAAATCCTTATTCAGACCCTGCAACGGCCGAAACTCATGATTTTCCATCTGGTCAACCGAAAATGACAGTACTGACCAGGTACAGTTGTCAAAAAAAATCTCCGCCCCGATCAGGCAGAAATCACGTTCGACCACCTAGATCGGTTAAATCACGATATTGCCCCCGGACGAACGAAATCCTTATTCAGACCCTGCAACGGCCGAAACTCGTGATTTTCCATCTGGTCAACCGAAAATAACAGTACTGACTCGGTAGAGTTGTCAAAAATGATTTCCGCCCTAATTAGCCAGAAATCACGATCGACCATCTAGGTTGGTTAAATTACGATATTGCCCCCGGACGAACGAAATCCTTATTCAGACCCTGCTACGGCCGAAACTCGTGATTTTCCATCTGGTCAACCGAAAATCGTTGTACTGACCAGGTACAGTTATCGAAAACGATCTCCGCCCCGAACAGGCAGAAAACGCGATCGACCATCTAGATCGGTTAAATAACGATATTGCCCCCGGACGAACGAAATCCTTATTCAGACACTGCAACGGACGAAACTCGGGATTTTCCATCTGGTCAACCGAAAATCACAGTACTGACCAGGTACAGTTGTCGAAAACGATCTCCGCACCGATCAGCCAGAAATCACGATCGACCATCTAGATCGGTTAAATCATGATATTGCCCCCGGACGAACGAAATCCTTATTCAGACCCTGCAACGGCCGAAACTCGTGATTTTCCATCTGGTCAACCGAAAATAACAGTACTGACCAGGTACAGTTGTCAAAAATGATTTCCGCCCTGATGAGCCAGAAATCACGATCGACCATCTAGATTGGTTAAATTACGATATTGCCCCCGGACGAACGAAATCCTTATTCAGGCCCTGCAACGGCCGAAACTCGTGATTTTCCTTCTGGTCAACCGAAAATGGCAGTACTGACCAGGTACAGTTGTCAAACACAATCTCCGCCCTGATCAGGCAGAAATCACGATCGACCATCTAGATCGGTTCAGTCACGATATTGCCCCCGGACGAACGAAATCCTTATTCAGACACTGCAACGGACGAAACCCGTGATTTTCCATCTGGTCAACCGAAAATAACAGTACTGACTAAGTCGAGTTGTCAAAAATGATTTCCGCCCTGATGAGCCAGAAATCACGATCGACCATCTAGTTTGGTTAAATCACGATATTGCCCCCGGGCTGACAAAATCGCTATTCAGACCCTGCAACGGCCGAAACTCGTGATTTTCCATCTGGTCAACCGATAATGACAGTACTGACCAGGTACAGTTGTCAAAAACAATCTCCGCCCCGATCAGGCAGAAATCACGATCGACCATCTAGATCGGATAAATCATGATATTGCCCCCGGACGAACGAAATCCTTATTTAAACCCTGCAACGGCCGAAACTCGTGATTTTCCATCTGGTCAACCGATAATGACAGTACTGACCAGGTACAGTTGTCAAAAACAATCTCCGCCCCGATCAGGCAGAAATCTCAATCGACCACCTAGATCGGTTAAATCACGATATTGCCCCCGGACGAACGAAATCCTTATTCAGACCCTGCAACGGCCGAAACTAGTGATTTTCCGTCTGGTCAACCGAAAATCGCAGTACTGACCAGGTACAGTTATCGAAAACGATCTCCGACCCGATCAGCCAGAAATCACGATCGACCATCTAGATCGGTTAAATCATGATATTGCCCCCGGACGAACGAAATCCTTATTCAGACCCTGCAACGGCCGAAACTCGTGATTTTCCATCTGGTCAACCGAAAATGACAGTACTGACCAGGTACAGTTGTCAAAAACAATCTCCGCCCCGATCAGGCAGAAATCTCGATCGACCACCTAGATCGGTTAAATCACGATATTGCCCCCGGACGAACGAAATCCTTATTCAGACCCTGCAACGGCCGAAACTCAGGATTTTCCATCTGGTCAACCGAAAATAACAGTACTGACTAGGTAGAGTTGTCAAAAATGATTTCCGCCCTGATTAGCCAGAAATCACGATCGACCATCTAGGTTGGTTAAATTACGATATTGCCCCCGGACGAACGAAATCCTTATTCAGAACCTGCAACGGCCGAAACTCGTGATTTTCCATCTGGTCAACCGAAAATCGTTGTACTGACCAGGTACAGTTATCGAAAACGATCTCCGCCCCGAACAGGCAGAAAACGCGATCGACCATCTAGATCGGTTAAATCACGATATTGCCCCCGGACGAACGAAATCCTTATTCAGACACTGCAACGGACGAAACTCGGGATTTTCCATCTGGTCAACCGAAAATCACAGTACTGACCAGGTACAGTTATCGAAAACGATCTCCGCCCCGATCAGCCAGAAATCGCGATCGACCATCTAGATCGGTTAAATCATGATATTGCCCCCGGACGAACGAAATCCTTATTCAGACCCTGCAACGGCCGAAACTCATGATTTTCCATCTGGTCAACCGAAAATGACAGTACTGACCAGGTACAGTTGTCAAAAAAAATCTCCGCCCCGATCAGGCAGAAATCACGTTCGACCACCTAGATCGGTTAAATCACGATATTGCCCCCGGACGAACGAAATCCTTATTCAGACCCTGCAACGGCCGAAACTCGTGATTTTCCATCTGGTCAACCGAAAATAACAGTACTGACTCGGTAGAGTTGTCAAAAATGATTTCCGCCCTAATTAGCCAGAAATCACGATCGACCATCTAGGTTGGTTAAATTACGATATTGCCCCCGGACGAACGAAATCCTTATTCAGACCCTGCAACGGCCGAAACTCGTGATTTTCCATCTGGTCAACCGAAAATCGTTGTACTGACCAGGTACAGTTATCGAAAACGATCTCCGCCCCGAACAGGCAGAAAACGCGATCGACCATCTAGATCGGTTAAATAACGATATTGCCCCCGGACGAACGAAATCCTTATTCAGACACTGCAACGGACGAAACTCGGGATTTTCCATCTGGTCAACCGAAAATCACAGTACTGACCAGGTACAGTTGTCGAAAACGATCTCCGCACCGATCAGCCAGAAATCACGATCGACCATCTAGATCGGTTAAATCATGATATTGCCCCCGGACGAACGAAATCCTTATTCAGACCCTGCAACGGCCGAAACTCGTGATTTTCCATCTGGTCAACCGAAAATAACAGTACTGACCAGGTACAGTTGTCAAAAATGATTTCCGCCCTGATGAGCCAGAAATCACGATCGACCATCTAGATTGGTTAAATTACGATATTGCCCCCGGACGAACGAAATCCTTATTCAGGCCCTGCAACGGCCGAAACTCGTGATTTTCCTTCTGGTCAACCGAAAATGGCAGTACTGACCAGGTACAGTTGTCAAACACAATCTCCGCCCTGATCAGGCAGAAATCACGATCGACCATCTAGATCGGTTCAGTCACGATATTGCCCCCGGACGAACGAAATCCTTATTCAGACACTGCAACGGACGAAACCCGTGATTTTCCATCTGGTCAACCGAAAATAACAGTACTGACTAAGTCGAGTTGTCAAAAATGATTTCCGCCCTGATGAGCCAGAAATCACGATCGACCATCTAGTTTGGTTAAATCACGATATTGCCCCCGGGCTGACAAAATCGCTATTCAGACCCTGCAACGGCCGAAACTCGTCATTTTCCGTCTGGTCAACCGAAAATCACAGTACTGACCAGGTACAGTTATCGAAAACGATCTCCGCCCCGTTCAGGCAGAAATCACGATCGACCATCTAGATCGGTTAAATTACGATATTGCCCCCGGGCGAATGAAATCCTTATTCAGACCCTGCAACGGCCGAAACTCGTGATTTTCCGCCTGGTCAACCGAAAATCACAGTACTGACCAGGTACAGTTATCGAAAACAATCTCCGCCCCGATCAGCCAGTAATCATGATCGACCATCTAGATCGGTTAAATCATGATATTGCCCCCGAACGAACGAAATCCTTATTCAGACCCTGCAACGGCCGAAACTCGTGATTTTCCATCTGGTCAACCGAAAATGACAGTACTGACCAGGTACAGTTGTCAAAAACAATCTCCGCCCCGATCAGGCAGAAATCTCGATCGACCACCTAGATCGGTTAAATCACGATATTGCCCCCGGACGAACGAAATCCTTATTCAGACCCTGCAACGGCCGAAACTCAGGATTTTCCATCTGGTCAACCGAAAATAACAGTACTGACTAGGTTGAGTTGTCAAAAATGATTTCCGCCCTGATTAGCCAGAAATCACGATCGACCATCTAGGTTGGTTAAATTACGATATTGCCCCCGGACGAACGAAATCCTTATTCAGAACCTGCAACGGCCGAAACTCGTGATTTTCCATCTGGTCAACCGAAAATCGTTGTAATGACCAGGTACAGTTATCGAAAACGATCTCCGCCCCGAACAGGCAGAAAACGCGATCGACCATCTAGATCGGTTAAATCACGATATTGCCCCCGGACGAACGAAATCCTTATTCAGACACTGCAACGGACGAAACTCGGGATTTTCCATCTGGTCAACCGAAAATCACAGTACTGACCAGGTACAGTTGTCGAAAACGATCTCCGCCCCGATCAGGCAGAAATCACGATCGACCATCTAGATCGGTTAAATCATGATATTGCCCCCGGACGAACGAAATCCTTATTCAGACCCTGCAACAGCCCAAACTCGTGATTTTCCATCTGGTCAACCGAAAATAACAGTACTGACCAAGTACAGTTGTCAAAAACAATCTCCGCCCCGATCAGGTAGAAATCACGATCGACCATCTAGATCGGTTAAATCACGATATTGCCCCCGGACGAACGAAATCCTTATTCAGACACTGCAACAGACGAAACTCGTGATTTTCCGTCTGGCCAACCAAAAATCACAGTACTGACCAGGTACAGTTGTCAAAAATAATCTCGGCCCCGATCAGGCAGAAATCACGATCGACCATCTAGATCGGATAAATCATGATATTGCCCCCGGACGAACGAAATCCTTATTCAGACCCTGCAACGGCCGAAACTCGTGATTTTCCATCTGGTCAACCGAAAATAACAGTACTGACTAGGTAGAGTTGTCAAAAATCATTTTCGCCCTGATGAGCCAGAAATCACGATCGACCATCTAGATTGGTTAAATTACGATATTGCCCCCGGACGAACGAAATCCTTATTCAGACCCTGCAACGGCCGAAACTCGTGATTTTCCATCTGGTCAACCGAAAATTACAATACTGACCAGGTACAGTTATCGAAAACGATCTCCGCCCCGATCAGCCAGAAATCACGATCGACCATCTAGATCGGTTAAATCACGATATTGCCCTCGGGCTGACAAAATCGCTATTCAGACCCTGCAATGGCCGAAACTCGTGATTTTCCATCTGGTCAACCTAAAATGACAGTACTGACCAGGAACAGTTATCGAAAACGATCTCCGCCCTGATCAGCCAGAAATCACGATCGACGATCTAGATCGGTTATATCACGATATTGCCCCCGGACGAAAGAAATCCTTATTCAAACCCTGCAACGGACGAAACTCGTGATTTTCCGTCTGGTCAACCGAAAATCACAGTACTGACCAGGTACAGTTATCGAAAACGATCTCCGCCCCGATTAGCCAGAAAACGCGATCGACGATCTAGATTGGTTAAAATACGATATTGCCTCCGGACGAACGAAATCCTTATTCAGACCCTGCAACGGCCGAAACTCGTGATTTTCCATCTGGTCAACCGAAAATAACAGTACTGACCAGGCACAGTTGTCAAAAACAATCTCCGCCCCGATCAGGCAGAAATCACGATCGACCATCTAGATCGGTTAAATCACGATATTGCCCCCGGACGAACGAAATCCTTATTCGGACACTGCAACGGACGAAACTCGTGATTTTCCGTCTGGTCAACCAAAAATCACAGTACTGACCAGGTACAGTTATCGAAAACGATCTCCGCCCCGATATGCCAGAAATCACGATCGACCATCTAGATCGGTTAAATCAAGATATTGCCCCCGGACGAACGAAATCCTTATTCAGACCCTGCAACGGCCGAAACTCGTGATTTTCCATCTGGCCAACCGAAAATGACAGTACTGACCAGGTACAGTTGTCAAAAATAATCTCGGCCCCGATCAGGCAGAAATCACGATCGACCATCTAGATCGGTTAAATCACGATATTGCCCCCGGACGAACGAAATCCTTATTCAGACCCTGCAACGGCCGAATCTTGTGATTTTCCATCTGGTCAACCGAAAATAACAGTACTGACTAGGTAGAGTTGTCAAAAATGATTTCCGCCCTGATGAGCCAGAAATCACGATCGACCATCTAGATTGGTTAAATTACGATATTGCCCACGGACGAACGAAATCCTTATTCAGACCCTGCAACGGCCGAAACTCGTGATTTTCAATCTGGTCAACCGAAAATTACAATACTGACCAGGTACAGTTATCGAAAACGATCTCCGCCCCGATCAGCCAGAAATCACGATCGACCATCTAGATTGGTTAAATCACGATATTGCCCTCGGGCTGACAAAATCGCTATTCAGACCCTGCAACGGCCGAAACTCGTGATTTTCCGCCTGGTCAACCGAAAATCGTTGTACTGACCAGGTACAGTTATCGAAAACGATCTCCGCCCCGATCAGCCAGAAATCACGATCGACCATCTAGATCGGTTAAATCATGATATTGCCCCCGGACGAACGAAATCCTTATTCAGACCCTGCAACGGCCGAAACTCGTGATTTTCCATCTGGTCAACCGAAAATAACAGTACTGACTAAGTCGAGTTGTCAAAAATGATTTCCGCCCTGATGAGCCAGAAATCACGATCGACCATCTAGTTTGGTTAAATCACGATATTGCCCCCGGGCTGACAAAATCGCTATTCAGACCCTGCAACGGCCGAAACTCGTGATTTTCCATCTGGTCAACCGAAAATAACAGTACTGACCAGGCACAGTTGTCAAAAACAATCTCCGCCCCGATCCGCCAGAAATCACGATCGACCATCTTGATCGGTTAAATCACGATATGGCCCCCGGACGAACGAAATCCTTGTTCAGACACTGCAACGGACGAAACTCGTGATTTTCCGTCTGGTCAACCAAAAATCACAGTACTGACCAGGTACAGTTATCGAAAACGATCTCCGCCCCGATATGCCAGAAATCACGATCGACCATCTAGATCGGTTAAATCATGATATTGCCCCCGGACGAACGAAATCCTTATTCAGACCCTGCAACGGCCGAAACTCGTGATTTTCCATCTGGTCAACCGAAAATACCAGTACTGACTAGGTAGAGTTGTCAAAAATGATTTCCGCCCTGATGAGCCAGAAATCACGATCGACCATCTAGATTGGTTAAATTACGATATTGCCCCCGGACGAACGAAATCCTTATTCAGACCCTGCAACGGCCGAAACTCGTGATTTTCCATCTGGTCAACCGAAAATGACAGTACTGACCAGGTACAGTTGTCAAAAACAATCTCTGCCCCGATCAGGCAGAAATCACGATCGACCATCTAGATCGGTTAAATCACGATATTGCCCCTGGTCGAACGAAATCATTATTCAAACGCTGCAACGGACGAAACTCGTGATTTTCCGTCTGGTCAACCGAAAATCACAATACTGACCAGGTACAGTTAACGAAAATGATCACCGCCCCGATCAGCCAGAAATCACGTTCGACCATCTAGATTGGTTAAATCACGATATTGCCCTCGGGCTGACAAAATCGCTATTCAGACCCTGCAACGGCCGAAACTCGTGATTTTCCGCCTGGTCAACCGAAAATCGTTGTACTGACCAGGTACAGTTATCGAAAACGATCTCCGCCCCTGCCAGCCAGAGATCGCGATCGACGATGTAGATCGGTTAAATCACGATATTGCCCCCGGACGAACGAAATCCTTATTCAGACCCTGCAATGGCCGAAACTCGTGATTTTCCATCTGGTCAACCGAAAATAACAGTACTGACTAAGTAGAGTTGTCAAAAATGATTTCCGCCCTGATCAGCCAGAAATCACGATCGACCATCTAGTTTGGTTAAATCACGATATTGCCCCCGGGTTGACAAAATCGCTATTCAGACCCTGCAACGGCCGAAACTCGTGATTTTCCGCCTGGTCAACCGAAAATCGCTGTACTGACCAGGTACAGTTATCAAAAACGATCTCCGCCCCGATCAGCCAGAAATCGCGGTCGATGATCCAGATCGGTTAAATAACGATATTGCCCCCGGACGAACGAAATCCTTATTCAGACCCTGCAACGGCCGAAACTCGTGATTTTCCATCTGGTCAACCGAAAATAACAGTACTGACCAGGCACAGTTGTCAAAAACACTCTCCGCCCCGATCAGCCAGAAATCACGATCGACCATCTAGATCGGTTAAATCACGATATGGCCCCCGGACGAACGAAATCCTTATTCAGACACTGCAACGGACGAAACTCGTGATTTTCCGTCAGGTCAACCAAAAATCACAGTACTGACCAGGTACAGTTATCGAAAACGATCTCCGCCCCGATATGCCAGAAATCACGATCGACCATCTAGATCGGTTAAATCATGATATTGCCCCCGGACGAACGAAATCCTTATTCAGACCCTGCAACGGCCGAAACTCGTGATTTTCCATCTGGCCAACCGAAAATGACAGTACTGACCAGGTACAGTTGTCAAAAATAATCTCGGCCCCGATCAGGCAGAAATCACGATCGACCATCTAGATCGGTTAAATCACGATATTGCCCCCGGACGAACGAAATCCTTATTCAGACCCTGCAACGGCCGAAACTCGTGATTTTCCATCTGGTCAACCGAAAATAACAGTACTGACTAGGTAGAGTTGTCAAAAATGATTTCCGCCCTGATGAGCCAGAAATCACGATCGACCATCTAGATTGGTTAAATTACGATATTGCCCCCGGACGAATGAAATCCTTATTCAGACCCTGCAACGGCCGAAACTCGTGATTTTCCATCTGGTCAACCGAAAATGACAGTACTGACCAGGTACAGTTGTCAAACACAATCTCCGCCCCGATCAGGCAGAAATCACGATCGACCATCTAGATCGGTTAAATCACGATATTGCCCTCGGGCTGACAAAATCGCTATTCAGACCCTGCAACGGCCGAAACTCGTGATTTTCCGTCTGGTCAACCGAAAATCATAGTGCTGACCAGGTACAGTTATCGAAAACGATCTCCGCCCCGATCAGCCAGTAATCATGATCGACCATCTAGATCGGTTAAATCATGATATTGCCCCCGAACGAACGAAATCCTTATTCAGACCCTGTAACGGCCGAAACTCGTGATTTTCCATCTGGTCAACCGAAAATCGCAGTACTGACCAGGAACAGTTATCGAAAACGATCTCCGCCCCGATCTGCCAGAAATCACGATCGACCATCTAGATCGGTTAAATCATGATATTGCCCCCGAACGAACGAAATCCTTATTCAGACCCTGCAACGGCCGAAACTCGTGATTTTCCGTCTGGTCAACCGAAAATCACAGTACTGACCAGGTACAGTTATCGAAAACGATCTCCGCCCCGATCAGCCAGAAATCACGATCGACCATCTAGATCGGTTAAATCATGATATTGCCCCCGGACGAACGAAATCCTTATTCAGACACTGCAACGGCCGAAACTCGTGATTTTCCATCTGGTCAACCGAAAATGACAGTACTGACCAGGTACAGTTGTCAAAAACAATCTCCGCCCCGATCAGGCAGAAATCTCGATCGGCCACCTGGATCGGTTAAATCACGATATTGCCCCCGGATGAACGAAATCCTTATTCAGACCCTGCAACGACCGAAACTCGTGATTTTCCGTCTGGTCAACCGAAAATCACAGTACTGACCAGGTACAGTTATCGAAAACGATCTCCGCCCCGATCAGGCAGAAATCACGATCGACCATCTAGATCGGTTAAATTACGATATTGCCCCCGGGCGAATGAAATCCTTATTCAGACCCTGCAACGGCCGAAACTTGTGATTTTCCGTCTGGTCAACCAAAAATCACAGTACTGACCAGGTACAGTTATCGAAAACGATCTCCGCCCCGATCAGCCAGAAATCACGATCGACCATCTAGATCGGTTAAATCATGATATTGCCCCCGGACGAACGAAATCCTTATTCAGACCCTGCAACGGCCGAAACTCGTGATTTTCCGTCTGGTCAACCGAAAATGACAGTACTGACCAGGTACAGTTGTCAAAAACAATCTCCGCCCCGATCAGGCAGAAATCTCGATCGACCACCTAGATCGGTTAAATCACGATATTGCCCCCGGACGAACGAAATACTTATTCCGACCCTGCAACGGCCGAAACTCAGGATTTTCCATCTGGTCAACCGAAAATAACAGTACTGACTAGGTTGAGTTGTCAAAAATGATTTCCGCCCTGATTAGCCAGAAATCACGATCGACCATCTAGGTTGGTTAAATTACGATATTGCCCCCGGACGAACGAAATCCTTATTCAGAACCTGCAACGGCCGAAACTCGTGATTTTCCATCTGGTCAACCGAAAATCGTTGTAATGACCAGGTACAGTTATCGAAAACGATCTCCGCCCCGAACAGGCAGAAAACGCGATCGACCATCTAGATCGGTTAAATCACGATATTGCCCCCGGACGAACGAAATCCTTATTCAGACACTGCAACGGACGAAACTCGGGATTTTCCATCTGGTCAACCGAAAATCACAGTACTGACCAGGTACAGTTGTCGAAAACGATCTCCGCCCCGATCAGGCAGAAATCACGATCGACCATCTAGATCGGTTAAATCATGATATTGCCCCCGGACGAACGAAATTTTTATTCAGACCCTGCAACAGCCGAAACTCGTGATTTTCCATCTGGTCAACCGAAAATAACAGTACTGACCAAGTACAGTTGTCAAAAACAATCTCCGCCCCGATCAGGTAGAAATCACGATCGACCATCTAGATCGGTTAAATCACGATATTGCCCCCGGACGAACGAAATCCTTATTCAGACACTGCAACAGACGAAACTCGTGATTTTCCGTCTGGTCAACCGAAAATGACAGTACTGACCAGGTACAGTTGTCAAAAACAATCTCCGCCCCGATCAGGCAGAAATCTCGATCGGCCACCTAGATCGGTTAAATCACGATATTGCCCCCGGATGAACGAAATCCTTATTCAGACCCTGCAACGACCGAAACTCGTGATTTTCCGTCTGGTCAACCGAAAATCACAGTACTGACCAGGTACAGTTATCGAAAACGATCTCCGCCCCGATCAGGCAGAAATCACGATCGACCATCTAGATCGGTTAAATTACGATATTGCCCCCGGGCGAATGAAATCCTTATTCAGACCCTGCAACGGCCGAAACTTGTGATTTTCCGTCTGGTCAACCACAAATCACAGTACTGACCAGGTACAGTTATCGAAAACGATCTCCGCCCCGATCAGCCAGAAATCACGATCGACCATCTAGATCGGTTAAATCATGATATTGCCCCCGGACGAACGAAATCCTTATTCAGACCCTGCAACGGCCGAAACTCGTGATTTTCCGTCTGGTCAACCGAAAATGACAGTACTGACCAGGTACAGTTGTCAAAAACAATCTCCGCCCCGATCAGGCAGAAATCTCGATCGACCACCTAGATCGGTTAAATCACGATATTGCCCCCGGACGAACGAAATACTTATTCCGACCCTGCAACGGCCGAAACTCGTGATTTTCCGTCTGGTCAACCGAAAATCACAGTACTGACCAGGTACAGTTATCGAAAACGATCTCCGCCCCGATCAGGCAGAAATCACGATCGACCATCTAGATCGGTTAAATTACGATATTGCCCCCGGACGAATGAAATCCTTATTCAGACCCTGCAACGGCCGAAACTCGTGATTTTCCGTCTGGTCAACCGAAAATCACAGTTCTGACCAGGTACAGTTATCGAAAACGATCTCCGCCCCGATCAGCCAGTAATCATGATCGACCATCTAGATCGGTTAAATCATGATATTGCCCCCGAACGAACGAAATCCTTATTCAAACCCTGCAACGGCCGAAACTCGTGATTTTCCATCTGGTCAACCGAAAATCACAGTACTGACCAGGAACAGTTATCGAAAACGTTCTCCGCCCCGATCAGCCAGAAATCACGATCGACCATCTAGATCGGTTAAATCATGATATTGCCCCCGGGCGAATGAAATCCTTATTCAGACCCTGCAACGGCCGAAACTCGTGATTTTCCGTCTGGTCAACCGAAAATGACAGTACTGACCAGGTACAGTTATCGAAAACGATCTCCGCCCCGATCAGCCAGAAATCACGATCGACCATCTAGATCGGTTAAATCATGATATTGCCCCCGGACGAACGAAATCCTTATTCAGACCCTGCAACGGCCGAAACTCGTGATTTTCCATCTGGTCAACCGAAAATGACAGTACTGACCAAGTACAGTTGTCAAAAACAATCTCCGCCCCGATCAGGCAGAAATCTCGATCGACCACCTAGATCGGTTAAATCACGATATTGCCCCCGGACGAACGAAATACTTATTCCGACCCTGCAACGGCCGAAACTCGTGATTTTCCGTCTGGTCAACCGAAAATCACAGTACTGACCAGGTACAGTTATCGAAAACGATCTCCGCCCCGATCAGGCAGAAATCACGATCGACCATCTAGATCGATTAAATTACGATATTGCCCCCGGACGAATGAAATCCTTATTCAGACCCTGCAACGGCCGAAACTCGTGATTTTCCGTCTGGTCAACCGAAAATCACAGTTCTGACCAGGTACAGTTATCGAAAACGATCTCCGCCCCGATCAGCCAGTAATCATGATCGACCATCTAGATCGGTTAAATCATGATATTGCCCCCGAACGAACGAAATCCTTATTCAAACCCTGCAACGGCCGAAACTCGTGATTTTCCATCTGGTCAACCGAAAATCACAGTACTGACCAGGAACAGTTATCGAAAACGTTCTCCGCCCCGATCAGCCAGAAATCACGATCGACCATCTAGATCGGTTAAATCATGATATTGCCCCCGGGCGAATGAAATCCTTATTCAGACCCTGCAACGGCCGAAACTCGTGATTTTCCGTCTGGTCAACCGAAAATCACAGTACTGACCAGGTACAGTTATCGAAAACGATCTCCGCCCCGATCAGCCAGAAATCACGATCGACCATCTAGATCGGTTAAATCATGATATTGCCCCCGGACGAACGAAATCCTTATTCAGACCCTGCAACGGCCGAAACTCGTGATTTTCCATCTGGTCAACCGAAAATGACAGTACTGACCAGGTACAGTTGTCAAAAACAATCTCCGCCCCGATCAGGCAGAAATCTCGATCGACCACCTAGATCGGTTAAATCACGATATTGCCGCCGGACGAACGAAATACTTATTCAGACCCTGCAACGGCCGAAACTCGTGATTTTCCGTCTGGTCAACCGAAAATCACAGTACTGACCAGGTACAGTTATCGAAAACGATCTCCGCCCCGATCAGGCAGAAATCACGATTGACCATCTAGATCGGTTAAATTACGATATTGCCCCCGGACGAATGAAATCCTTATTCAGACCCTGCAACGGCCGAAACTCGTGATTTTCCGTCTGGTCAACCGAAAATCACAGTTCTGACCAGGTACAGTTATCGAAAACGATCTCCGCCCCGATCAGCCAGAAATCACGATCGACCATCTAGATCGGTTAAATCATGATATTGCCCCCGGACGAACGAAATCCTTATTCAGACCCTGCAACGGCCGAAACTCGTGATTTTCCATCTGGTCAACCGAAAATGACAGTACTGACCAGGTACAGTTGTCAAAAACAATCTCCGCCCCGATCAGGCAGAAATCTCGATCGACCACCTAGATCGGTTAAATCACGATATTGCCCCCGGACGAACGAAATACTTATTCAGACCCTGCAACGGCCGAAACTCGGGATTTTCCGTCTGGTCAACCGAAAATCACAGCACTGACCAGGTACAGTTATCGAAAACGATCTCCGCCCCGATCAGGCAGAAATCACGATCGACCATCTAGATCGGTTAAATTACGATATTGCCCCCGGACGAACGAAATCCTTATTCAAACCCTGCAACGACCGAAACTCGTGATTTTCCGTCTGGTCAACCGAAAATCACAGTACTGACCAGGTACAGTTATCGAAAACGATCTCGGCCCCGATCAGGCAGAAATCACGATCGACCATCTAGATCGGTTAAATTACGATATTGCCCCCGGGCGAATGAAATCCTTATTCAGACCCTGCAACGGCCGAAACTCGTGATTTTCCGTCTGGTCAACCGAAAATGACAGTACTGACCAGGTACAGTTGTCAAAAACAATCTCCGCCCCGATCAGGCAGAAATCTCGATCGACCACCTCGATCGGTTAAATCACGATATTGCCCCCGGACGAACGAAATCCTTATTCAGACCCTGCAACGGCCGAAACTCGTGATTTTCCGTCTGGTCAACCGAAAATCACAGTA
Source organism: Delonix regia (assembly GCA_037074485.1). Taxonomy (NCBI): domain Eukaryota; kingdom Viridiplantae; phylum Streptophyta; class Magnoliopsida; order Fabales; family Fabaceae; genus Delonix; species Delonix regia. The sequence continues at coordinate 45,274,081 of CM073450.1, read as the reverse complement.
CTGACCAGGTACAGTTATCGAAAACGATCTCCGCCCCGATCAGGCAGAAATCACGATCGACCATCTAGATCGGTTAAATTACGATATTGCCCCCGGACGAATGAAATCCTTATTCAGACCCTGCAACGGCCGAAACTCGTGATTTTCCATCTGGTCAACCGAAAATGACAGTACTGACCAGGTACAGTTGTCAAAAACAATCTCCGCCCCGATCAGGCAGAAATCTCGATCAACCACCTAGATCGGTTAAATCACGATATTGCCCCCGGACGAACGAAATACTTATTCAGACCCTGCAACGGCCGAAACTCGTGATTTTCCGTCGGGTCAACCGAAAATCACAGTACTGACCAGGTACAGTTATCGAAAACGATCTCCACCCCGATCAGGCAGAAATCACGATCGACCATCTAGATCGGTTAAATTACGATATTGCCCCCGGACGAATGAAATCCTTATTCAGACCCTGCAACGGCCGAAACTCGTGATTTTCCGTCTGGTCAACCGAAAATCACAGTTCTGACCGGGTACAGTTATCGAAAACGATCTCCGCCCCGATCAGCCAGAAATCACGATCGACCATCTAGATCGGTTAAATCATGATATTGCCCCCGGACGAACGAAATCCTTATTCAGACCCTGCAACGGCCGAAACTCGTGATTTTCCGTCTGGTCAACCGAAAATCACAGTACTGACCAGGTACAGTTATCGAAAACGATCTCCGCCCCGATCAGCCAGAAATCACGATCGACCATCTAGATCGGTTAAATCATGATATTGCACCCGGACGAACGAAATCCTTATTCAGACCCTGCAACGGCCGAAACTCGTGATTTTCCATCTGGTCAACCGAAAATCACAGTACTGACCAGGTACAGTTGTCAAAAACAATCTCCGCCCCGATCAGGCAGAAATCTCGATCGACCACCTAGATCGGTTAAATCACGATATTGCCCCCAGACGAACGAAATCCTTATTCAAACCCTGCAACGACCGAAACTCATGATTTTCCGTCTGGTCAACCGAAAATCACAGTACTGACCAGGTACAGTTATCGAAAACGATCTCCGCCCCGATCAGGCAGAAATCACGATCGACCATCTAGATCGGTTAAATTACGATATTGCCCCCGGGCGAATGAAATCCTTATTCAGACCCTGCAACGGCCGAAACTCGTGATTTTCCGTCTGGTCAACCGAAAATCACAGTACTGACCAGGTACAGTTGTCAAAAACAATCTCCGCCCCGATCAGGCAGAAATCTCGATCGACCACCTAGATCGGTTAAATCACGATATTGCCCCCGGACGAACGAAATACTTATTCAGACCCTGCAACGGCCGAAACTCGTGATTTTCCGTCTGGTCAACCGAAAATCACAGTACTGACCAGGTACAGTTATCGAAAACGATCTCCGCCCCGATCAGCCAGAAATCACGATCGACCATCTAGATCGGTTAAATCATGATATTGCACCCGGACGAACGAAATCCTTATTCAGACCCTGCAACGGCCGAAACTCGTGATTTTCCATCTGGTCAACCGAAAATCACAGTACTGACCAGGTACAGTTGTCAAAAACAATCTCCGCCCCGATCAGGCAGAAATCTCGATCGACCACCTAGATCGGTTAAATCACGATATTGCCCCCGGACGAACGAAATACTTATTCAGACCCTGCAACGGCCGAAACTCGTGATTTTCCGTCTGGTCAACCGAAAATCACAGTACTGACCAGGTACAGTTATCGAAAACGATCTCCGCCCCGATCAGGCAGAAATCACGATCGACCATCTAGATCGGTTAAATTACGATATTGCCCCCGGACGAATGAAATCCTTATTCAGACCCTGCAACGGCCGAAACTCGTGATTTTCCGTCTGGTCAACCGAAAATCACAGTTCTGACCAGGTACAGTTATCGAAAACGATCTCCGCCCCGATCAGCCAGAAATCACGATCGACCATCTAGATCGGTTAAATCATGATATTGCCCCCGGACGAACGAAATCCTTATTGAGACCCTGCAACGGCCGAAACTCGTGATTTTCCGTCTGGTCAACCGAAAATCACAGTACTGACCAGGTACAGTTATCGAAAACGATCTCCGCCCCGATCAGCCAGAAATCACGATCGACCATCTAGATCGGTTAAATCATGATATTGCCCCCGGACGAACGAAATCCTTATTCAGACCCTGCAACGGCCGAAACTCGTGATTTTCCATCTGGTCAACCGAAAATGATAGTACTGACCAGGTACAGTTGTCAAAAACAATCTCCGCCCCGATCAGGCAGAAATCTCGATCGACCACCTAGATCGGTTAAATCACGATATTGCCCCCGGACGAACGAAATCCTTATTCAAACCCTGCAACGGCCGAAACTCGTCATTTTCCGTCTGGTCAACCGAAAATCACAGTACTGACCAGGTACAGTTATCGAAAACGATCTCCGCCCCGTTCAGGCAGAAATCACGATCGACCATCTAGATCGGTTAAATTACGATATTGCCCCCGGGCGAATGAAATCCTTATTCAGACCCTGCAACGGCCGAAACTCGTGATTTTCCGTCTGGTCAACCGAAAATCACAGTACTGACCAGGTACAGTTATCGAAAACGATCTCCGCCCCGATCAGGTAGAAATCACGATCGACCATCTAGATCGGTTAAATCATGATATTGCCCCCGGACGAACGAAATCCTTATTCAGACCCTGCAACGGCCGAAACTCGTGATTTTCCATCTGGTCAACCGAAAATGACAGTACTGACCAGGTACAGTTGTCAAAAACAATCTCCGCCCCGATCAGCCAGTAATCATGATCGACCATCTAGATCGGTTAAATCATGATATTGCCCCCGAACGAACGAAATCCTTATTCAGACCCTGCAACGGCCGAAACTCGTGATTTTCCGTCTGGTCAACCGAAAATCACAGTACTGACCAGGTACAGTTATCGAAAACGATCTCCGCCCCGATCAGGCAGAAATCACGATCGACCATCTAGATCGGTTAAATTACGATATTGCCCCCGGACGAATGAAATCCTTATTCAGACCCTGCAACGGCCGAAACTCGTGATTTTCCGTCTGGTCAACCGAAAATCACAGTTCTGACCAGGTACAGTTATCGAAAACGATCTCCGCCCCGATCAGCCAGAAATCACGATCGACCATCTAGATCGGTTAAATCATGATATTGCCCCCGGACGAACGAAATCCTTATTGAGACCCTGCAACGGCCGAAACTCGTGATTTTCCGTCTGGTCAACCGAAAATCACAGTACTGACCAGGTACAGTTATCGAAAACGATCTCCGCCCCGATCAGCCAGAAATCACGATCGACCATCTAGATCGGTTAAATCATGATATTGCCCCCGGACGAACGAAATCCTTATTCAGACCCTGCAACGGCCGAAACTCGTGATTTTCCATCTGGTCAACCGAAAATGATAGTACTGACCAGGTACAGTTGTCAAAAACAATCTCCGCCCCGATCAGGCAGAAATCTCGATCGACCACCTAGATCGGTTAAATCACGATATTGCCCCCGGACGAACGAAATCCTTATTCAAACCCTGCAACGGCCGAAACTCGTCATTTTCCGTCTGGTCAACCGAAAATCACAGTACTGACCAGGTACAGTTATCGAAAACGATCTCCGCCCCGTTCAGGCAGAAATCACGATCGACCATCTAGATCGGTTAAATTACGATATTGCCCCCGGGCGAATGAAATCCTTATTCAGACCCTGCAACGGCCGAAACTCGTGATTTTCCGTCTGGTCAACCGAAAATCACAGTACTGACCAGGTACAGTTATCGAAAACGATCTCCGCCCTGATCAGGTAGAAATCACGATCGACCATCTAGATCGGTTAAATCATGATATTGCCCCCGGACGAACGAAATCCTTATTCAGACCCTGCAACGGCCGAAACTCGTGATTTTCCATCTGGTCAACCGAAAATGACAGTACTGACCAGGTACAGTTGTCAAAAACAATCTCCGCCCCGATCAGCCAGTAATCATGATCGACCATCTAGATCGGTTAAATCATGATATTGCCCCCGAACGAACGAAATCCTTATTCAGACCCTGCAACGGCCGAAACTCGTGATTTTCCGTCTGGTCAACCGAAAATCACAGTACTGACCAGGTACAGTTATCGAAAACGATCTCCGCCCCGATCAGGCAGAAATCACGATCGACCATCTAGATCGGTTAAATTACGATATTGCCCCCGGACGAATGAAATCCTTATTCAGACCCTGCAACGGCCGAAACTCGTGATTTTCCGTCTGGTCAACCGAAAATCACAGTTCTGACCAGGTACAGTTATCGAAAACGATCTCCGCCCCGATCAGCCAGAAATCACGATCGACCATCTAGATCGGTTAAATCATGATATTGCCCCCGGACGAACGAAATCCTTATTGAGACCCTGCAACGGCCGAAACTCGTGATTTTCCGTCTGGTCAACCGAAAATCACAGTACTGACCAGGTACAGTTATCGAAAACGATCTCCGCCCCGATCAGCCAGAAATCACGATCGACCATCTAGATCGGTTAAATCATGATATTGCCCCCGGACGAACGAAATCCTTATTCAGACCCTGCAACGGCCGAAACTCGTGATTTTCCATCTGGTCAACCGAAAATGATAGTACTGACCAGGTACAGTTGTCAAAAACAATCTCCGCCCCGATCAGGCAGAAATCTCGATCGACCACCTAGATCGGTTAAATCACGATATTGCCCCCGGACGAACGAAATCCTTATTCAAACCCTGCAACGGCCGAAACTCGTCATTTTCCGTCTGGTCAACCGAAAATCACAGTACTGACCAGGTACAGTTATCGAAAACGATCTCCGCCCCGTTCAGGCAGAAATCACGATCGACCATCTAGATCGGTTAAATTACGATATTGCCCCCGGGCGAATGAAATCCTTATTCAGACCCTGCAACGGCCGAAACTCGTGATTTTCCGTCTGGTCAACCGAAAATCACAGTACTGACCAGGTACAGTTATCGAAAACGATCTCCGCCCCGATCAGGTAGAAATCACGATCGACCATCTAGATCGGTTAAATCATGATATTGCCCCCGGACGAACGAAATCCTTATTCAGACCCTGCAACGGCCGAAACTCGTGATTTTCCATCTGGTCAACCGAAAATGACAGTACTGACCAGGTACAGTTGTCAAAAACAATCTCCGCCCCGATCAGCCAGTAATCATGATCGACCATCTAGATCGGTTAAATCATGATATTGCCCCCGAACGAACGAAATCCTTATTGAGACCCTGCAACGGCCGAAACTCGTGATTTTCCGTCTGGTCAACCGAAAATCACAGTACTGACCAGGTACAGTTATCGAAAACGATCTCCGCCCCGATCAGGCAGAAATCACGATCGACCATCTAGATCGGTTAAATTACGATATTGCCCCCGGACGAATGAAATCCTTATTCAGACCCTGCAACGGCCGAAACTCGTGATTTTCTGTCTGGTCAACCGAAAATCACAGTACTGACCAGGTACAGTTATCGAAAACGATCTCCGCCCCGATCAGCCAGAAATCACGATCGACCATCTAGATCGGTTAAATCATGATATTGCCCCCGGACGAACGAAATCCTTATTGAGACCCTGCAACGGCCGAAACTCGTGATTTTCCGTCTGGTCAACCGAAAATCACAGTACTGACCAGGTACAGTTATCGAAAACGATCTCCGCCCCGATCAGCCAGAAATCACGATCGACCATCTAGATCGGTTAAATCATGATATTGCCCCCGGACGAACGAAATCCTCATTCAGACCCTGCAACGGCCGAAACTCGTGATTTTCCATCTTGTCAACCGAAAATGATAGTACTGACCAGGTACAGTTGTCAAAAACAATCTCCGCCCCGATCAGGCAGAAATCTCGATCGACCACCTAGATCGGTTAAATCACGATATTGCCCCCGGACGAACGAAATCCTTATTCAAACCCTGCAACGGCCGAAACTCGTCATTTTCCGTCTGGTCAACCGAAAATCACAGTACTGACCAGGTACAGTTATCGAAAACGATCTCCGCCCCGTTCAGGCAGAAATCACGATCGACCATCTAGATCGGTTAAATTACGATATTGCCCCCGGGCGAATGAAATCCTTATTCAGACCCTGCAACGGCCGAAACTCGTGATTTTCCGTCTGGTCAACCGAAAATCACAGTACTGACCAGGTACAGTTATCGAAAACGATCTCCGCCCCGATCAGGTAGAAATCACGATCGACCATCTAGATCGGTTAAATCATGATATTGCCCCCGGACGAACGAAATCCTTATTCAGACCCTGCAACGGCCGAAACTCGTGATTTTCCATCTGGTCAACCGAAAATGACAGTACTGACCAGGTACAGTTGTCAAAAACAATCTCCGCCCCGATCAGCCAGTAATCATGATCGACCATCTAGATCGGTTAAATCATGATATTGCCCCCGAACGAACGAAATCCTTATTCAGACCCTGCAACGGCCTAAACTCGTGATTTTCCATCTGGTCAACCGAAAATCACAGTACTGTTCAGGAACAGTTATCGAAAACGATCTCCGCCCCGATCAGCCAGAAATCACGATCGACCATCTAGATCGGTTAAATCATGATATTGCCCCCGGACGAATGAAATCCTTATTCAGACCCTGCAACGGCCGAAACTCGTGATTTTCTGTCTGGTCAACCGAAAATCACAGTACTGACCAGGTACAGTTATCGAAAACGATCTCCGCCCCGATCAGCCAGAAATCACGATCGACCATCTAGATCGGTTAAATCATGATATTGCCCCCGGACGAACGAAATCCTTATTCAGACCCTGCAACGGCCGAAACTCGTGATTTTCCATCTGGTCAACCGAAAATCACAGTACTGACCAGGTACAGTTGTCAAAAACAATCTCCGCCGCGATCAGGCAGAAATCTTGATCGACCACCTAGATCGGTTAAATCACGATATTGCCCCCGGACGAACGAAATCCTTATTCAAACCCTGCAACGGCCGAAACTCGTCATTTTCTGTCTGGTCAACCGAAAATCACAGTACTGACCAGGTACAGTTATCGAAAACGATCTCCGCCCCGTTCAGGCAGAAATCACGATCGACCATCTAGATCGGTTAAATTACGATATTGCCCCCGGGCGAATGAAATCCTTATTCAGACCCTGCAACGGCCGAAACTCGTCATTTTCCGTCTGGTCAACCGAAAATCACAGTACTGACCAGGTACAGTTATCGAAAACGATCTCCGCCCCGATCAGGCAGAAATCACGATCGACCATCTAGATCGGTTAAATCATGATATTGCCCCCGAATGAACGAAATCCTTATTCAGACCCTGCAACGGCCGAAACTCGTGATTTTCCGTCTGGTCAACCGAAAATCACAGTACTGACCAGGTACAGTTATCAAAAACGATCTCCGCCCCGATCAGCCAGAAATCACGATCGACCATCTAGATCGGTTAAATCATGATATTGCCCCCGGACGAACGAAATCCTTATTCAGACCCTGCAACGGCCGAAACTCGTGATTTTCCATCTGGTCAACCGAAAATGATAGTACTGACCAGGTACAGTTGTCAAAAACAATCTCCGCCCCGATTAGGTAGAAATCTCGATCGACCACCTAGATCGGTTAAATCACGATATTGCCCCCGGACGAACGAAATCCTTATTCAAACCCTGCAACGGCCGAAACTCGTCATTTTCCGTCTGGTCAACCAAAAATCACAGTACTGACCAGGTACAGTTATCGAAAATGATCTCCGCCCCGTTCAGGCAGAAATCACGATCGACCATCTAGATCGGTTAAATTACGATATTGCCCCCGGGCGAATGAAATCCTTATTCAGACCCTGCAACGGCCGAAACTCGTGATTTTCCGTCTGGTAAACCGAAAATCACAGTACTGACCAGGTACAGTTATCGAAAACGATCTCCGCCCCGATCAGGTAGAAATCACGATCGACCATCTAGATCGGTTAAATCATGATATTGCCCCCGGACGAACGAAATCCTTATTCAGACCCTGCAACGGCCGAAACTCGTGATTTTCCATCTGGTCAACCGAAAATGACAGTACTGACCAGGTACAGTTGTCAAAAACAATCTCCGCCCCGATCAGGCAGAAATCTCGATCGACCACCTAGATCGGTTAAATCACGATATTGCCCCCGAACGAACGAAATCCTTATTCAGACCCTGCAACGGCCGAAACTCGTGATTTTCCGTCTGGTCAACCGAAAATCACAGTACTGACCAGGTACAGTTATCGAAAACGATCTCCGCCCCGATCAGGCAGAAATCACGATTTACCATCTAGATCGGTTAAATTACGATATTGCCCCCGGACGAATGAAATCCTTATTCAGACCCTGCAACGGCCGAAACTCGTGATTTTCCGTCTGGTCAACTGAAAATCACAGTACTGACCAGGTACAGTTATCGAAAACGATCTCCGCCCCGATCAGGCAGAAATCACGATCGACCATCTAGATCGGTTAAATTACGATATTGCCCCCGGACGAATGAAATCCTTATTCAGACCCTGCAACGGCCGAAACTCGTGATTTTCCGTCTGGTCAACCGAAAATCACAGTTCTGACCAGGTACAGTTATCGAAAACAATCTCCGCCCCGATCAGCCAGTAATCATGATCGACCATCTAGATCGGTTAAATCATGATATTGCCCCCGAACGAACGAAATCCTTATTCAGACCCTGCAACGGCCGAAACTCGTGATTTTCCATCTGGTCAACCGAAAATCACAGTACTGACCAGGAACAGTTATCGAAAACGATCTCCGCCCCGATCAGCCAGAAATCACGATCGACCATCAAGATCGGTTAAATCATGATATTGCCCCCGGACGAACGAAATCCTTATTGAGACCCTGCAACGGCCGAAACTCGTGATTTTCTGTCTGGTCAACCGAAAATCACAGTACTGACCAGGTACAGTTATCGAAAACGATCTCCGCCCCGATCAGTCAGAAATCACGATCGACCATCTAGATCGGTTAAATCATGATATTGCCCCCGGACGAACGAAATCCTTATTCAGACCCTGCAACGGCCGAAACTCGTGATTTTCTGTCTGGTCAACCGAAAATCACAGTACTGACCAGGTACAGTTATCGAAAACGATCTCCGCCCCGATCAGTCAGAAATCACGATCGACCATCTAGATCGGTTAAATCATGATATTGCCCCCGGACGAACGAAATCCTTATTCAGACCCTGCAACGGCCGAAACTCGTGATTTTCCATCTGGTCAACCGAAAATGATAGTACTGACCAGGTACAGTTGTCAAAAACAATCTCCGCCGCGATCAGGCAGAAATCTCGATCGACCACCTAGATCGGTTAAATCACGATATTGCCCCCGGACGAACGAAATCCTTATTCAAACCCTGCAACGGCCGAAACTCGTCATTTTCCGTCTGGTCAACCGAAAATCCCAGTACTGACCAGGTACAGTTATCGAAAACGATCTCCGCCCCGTTCAGGCAGAAATCACGATCGACCATCTAGATCGGTTAAATTACGATATTGCCCCCGGGCGAATGAAATCCTTATTCAGACCCTGCAACGGCCGAAACTCGTGATTTTCCGTCTGGTCAACCGAAAATCACAGTACTGACCAGGTACAGTTATCGAAAACGATCTCCGCCCCGATCAGGTAGAAATCACGATCGACCATCTAGATCGGTTAAATCATGATATTGCCCCCGGACGAACGAAATCCTTATTCAGACCCTGCAACGGCCGAAACTCGTGATTTTCCATCTGGTCAACCGAAAATGACAGTACTGACCAGGTACAGTTGTCAAAAACAATCTCCGCCCCGATCAGCCAGTAATCATGATCGACCATCTAGATCGGTTAAATCATGATATTGCCCCCGAACGAACGAAATCCTTATTCAGACCCTGCAACGGCCGAAACTCGTGATTTTCCATCTGGTCAACCGAAAATCACAGTACTGACCAGGAACAGTTATCGAAAACGATCTCCGCCCCGATCAGCCAGAAATCACGATCGACCATCTAGATCGGTTAAATCATGATATTGCCCCCGGACGAACGAAATCCTTATTCAGACCCTGCAACGGCCGAAACTCGTGATTTTCTGTCTGGTCAACCGAAAATCACAGTACTGACCAGGTACAGTTATCGAAAACGATCTCCGCCCCGATCAGCCAGAAATCACGATCGACCATCTAGATCGGTTAAATCATGATATTGCCCCCGGACGAACGAAATCCTTATTCAGACCCTGCAACGGCCGAAACTCGTGATTTTCCATCTGGTCAACCGAAAATGATAGTACTGACCAGGTACAGTTGTCAAAAACAATCTCCGCCCCGATTAGGTAGAAATCTCGATCGACCACCTAGATCGGTTAAATCACGATATTGCCCCCGGACGAACGAAATCCTTATTCAAACCCTGCAACGGCCGAAACTCGTCATTTTCCGTCTGGTCAACCAAAAATCACAGTACTGACCAGGTACAGTTATCGAAAACGATCTCCGCCCCGTTCAGGCAGAAATCACGATCGACCATCTAGATCGGTTAAATTACGATATTGCCCCCGGGCGAATGAAATCCTTATTCAGACCCTGCAACGGCCGAAACTCGTGATTTTCCGTCTGGTAAACCGAAAATCACAGTACTGACCAGGTACAGTTATCGAAAACGATCTCCGCCCCGATCAGGTAGAAATCACGATCGACCATCTAGATCGGTTAAATCATGATATTGCCCCCGGACGAACGAAATCCTTATTCAGACCCTGCAACGGCCGAAACTCGTGATTTTCCATCTGGTCAACCGAAAATGACAGTACTGACCAGGTACAGTTGTCAAAAACAATCTCCGCCCCGATCAGGCAGAAATCTCGATCGACCACCTAGATCGGTTAAATCACGATATTGCCCCCGAACGAACGAAATCCTTATTCAGACCCTGCAACGGCCGAAACTCGTGATTTTCCGTCTGGTCAACCGAAAATCACAGTACTGACCAGGTACAGTTATCGAAAACGATCTCCGCCCCGATCAGGCAGAAATCACGATTTACCATCTAGATCGGTTAAATTACGATATTGCCCCCGGACGAATGAAATCCTTATTCAGACCCTGCAACGGCCGAAACTCGTGATTTTCCGTCTGGTCAACTGAAAATCACAGTACTGACCAGGTACAGTTATCGAAAACGATCTCCGCCCCGATCAGGCAGAAATCACGATCGACCATCTAGATCGGTTAAATTACGATATTGCCCCCGGACGAATGAAATCCTTATTCAGACCCTGCAACGGCCGAAACTCGTGATTTTCCGTCTGGTCAACCGAAAATCACAGTTCTGACCAGGTACAGTTATCGAAAACAATCTCCGCCCCGATCAGCCAGTAATCATGATCGACCATCTAGATCGGTTAAATCATGATATTGCCCCCGAACGAACGAAATCCTTATTCAGACCCTGCAACGGCCGAAACTCGTGATTTTCCATCTGGTCAACCGAAAATCACAGTACTGACCAGGAACAGTTATCGAAAACGATCTCCGCCCCGATCAGCCAGAAATCACGATCGACCATCTAGATCGGATAAATCATGATATTGCCCCCGGACGAACGAAATCCTTATTGAGACCCTGCAACGGCCGAAACTCGTGATTTTCTGTCTGGTCAACCGAAAATCACAGTACTGACCAGGTACAGTTATCGAAAACGATCTCCGCCCCGATCAGTCAGAAATCACGATCGACCATCTAGATCGGTTAAATCATGATATTGCCCCCGGACGAACGAAATCCTTATTCAGACCCTGCAACGGCCGAAACTCGTGATTTTCTGTCTGGTCAACCGAAAATCACAGTACTGACCAGGTACAGTTATCGAAAACGATCTCCGCCCCGATCAGTCAGAAATCACGATCGACCATCTAGATCGGTTAAATCATGATATTGCCCCCGGACGAACGAAATCCTTATTCAGACCCTGCAACGGCCGAAACTCGTGATTTTCCATCTGGTCAACCGAAAATGATAGTACTGACCAGGTACAGTTGTCAAAAACAATCTCCGCCCCGATCAGGCAGAAATCTCGATCGACCACCTAGATCGGTTAAATCACGATATTGCCCCCGGACGAACGAAATCCTTATTCAAACCCTGCAACGGCCGAAACTCGTCATTTTCCGTCTGGTCAACCGAAAATCCCAGTACTGACCAGGTACAGTTATCGAAAACGATCTCCGCCCCGTTCAGGCAGAAATCACGATCGACCATCTAGATCGGTTAAATTACGATATTGCCCCCGGGCGAATGAAATCCTTATTCAGACCCTGCAACGGCCGAAACTCGTGATTTTCCGTCTGGTCAACCGAAAATCACAGTACTGACCAGGTACAGTTATCGAAAACGATCTCCGCCCCGATCAGGTAGAAATCACGATCGACCATCTAGATCGGTTAAATCATGATATTGCCCCCGGACGAACGAAATCCTTATTCAGACCCTGCAACGGCCGAAACTCGTGATTTTCCATCTGGTCAACCGAAAATGACAGTACTGACCAGGTACAGTTGTCAAAAACAATCTCCGCCCCGATCAGCCAGTAATCATGATCGACCATCTAGATCGGTTAAATCATGATATTGCCCCCGAACGAACGAAATCCTTATTCAGACCCTGCAACGGCCGAAACTCGTGATTTTCCATCTGGTCAACCGAAAATCACAGTACTGACCAGGAACAGTTATCGAAAACGATCTCCGCCCCGATCAGCCAGAAATCACGATCGACCATCTAGATCGGTTAAATCATGATATTGCCCCCGGACGAACGAAATCCTTATTCAGACCCTGCAACGGCCGAAACTCGTGATTTTCTGTCTGGTCAACCGAAAATCACAGTACTGACCAGGTACAGTTATCGAAAACGATCTCCGCCCCGATCAGCCAGAAATCACGATCGACCATCTAGATCGGTTAAATCATGATATTGCCCCCGGACGAACGAAATCCTTATTCAGACCCTGCAACGGCCGAAACTCGTGATTTTCCATCTGGTCAACCGAAAATGATAGTACTGACCAGGTACAGTTGTCAAAAACAATCTCCGCCGCGATCAGGCAGAAATCTTGATCGACCACCTAGATCGGTTAAATCACGATATTGCCCCCGGACGAACGAAATCCTTATTCAAACCCTGCAACGGCCGAAACTCGTCATTTTCCGTCTGGTCAACCGAAAATCACAGTACTGACCAGGTACAGTTATCGAAAACGATCTCCGCCCCGATCAGTCAGAAATCGCGATCGACCATCTAGATCGGTTAAATCATGATATTGCCCCCGGACGAACGAAATCCTTATTCAGACCCTGCAACGGCCGAAACTCGTGATTTTCCATCTGGTCAACCGAAAATGATAGTACTGACCAGGTACAGTTGTCAAAAACAATCTCCGCCCCGATCAGGCAGAAATCTCGATCGACCACCTAGATCGGTTAAATCACGATATTGCCCCCGGACGAACGAAATCCTTATTCAAACCCTGCAACGGCCGAAACTCGTCATTTTCCGTCTGGTCAACCGAAAATCCCAGTACTGACCAGGTACAGTTATCGAAAACGATCTCCGCCCCGTTCAGGCAGAAATCACGATCGACCATCTAGATCGGTTAAATTACGATATTGCCCCCGGGCGAATGAAATCCTTATTCAGACCCTGCAACGGCCGAAACTCGTGATTTTCCGTCTGGTCAACCGAAAATCACAGTACTGACCAGGTACAGTTATCGAAAACGATCTCCGCCCCGATCAGGTAGAAATCACGATCGACCATCTAGATCGGTTAAATCATGATATTGCCCCCGGACGAACGAAATCCTTATTCAGACCCAGCAACGGCCGAAACTCGTGATTTTCCATCTGGTCAACCGAAAATGACAGTACTGACCAGGTACAGTTGTCAAAAACAATCTCCGCCCCGATCAGCCAGTAATCATGATCGACCATCTAGATCGGTTAAATCATGATATTGCCCCCGAACGAACGAAATCCTTATTCAGACCCTGCAACGGCCGAAACTCGTGATTTTCCATCTGGTCAACCGAAAATCACAGTACTGACCAGGAACAGTTATCGAAAACGATCTCCGCCCCGATCAGCCAGAAATCACGATCGACCATCTAGATCGGTTAAATCATGATATTGCCCCCGGACGAACGAAATCCTTATTCAGACCCTGCAACGGCCGAAACTCGTGATTTTCTGTCTGGTCAACCGAAAATCACAGTACTGACCAGGTACAGTTATCGAAAACGATCTCCGCCCCGATCAGCCAGAAATCACGATCGACCATCTAGATCGGTTAAATCATGATATTGCCCCCGGACGAACGAAATCCTTATTCAGACCCTGCAACGGCCGAAACTCGTGATTTTCCATCTGGTCAACCGAAAATGATAGTACTGACCAGGTACAGTTGTCAAAAACAATCTCCGCCGCGATCAGGCAGAAATCTTGATCGACCACCTAGATCGGTTAAATCACGATATTGCCCCCGGACGAACGAAATCCTTATTCAAACCCTGCAACGGCCGAAACTCGTCATTTTCCGTCTGGTCAACCGAAAATCACAGTACTGACCAGGTACAGTTATCGAAAACGATCTCCGCCCCGATCAGTCAGAAATCACGATCGACCATCTAGATCGGTTAAATCATGATATTGCCCCCGGACGAACGAAATCCTTATTCAGACCCTACAACGGCCGAAACTCGTGATTTTCCATCTGGTCAACCGAAAATGATAGTACTGACCAGGTACAGTTGTCAAAAGCAATCTCCGCCCCGATCAGGCAGAAATCTCGATCGACCACCTAGATCGGTTAAATCACGATATTGCCCCCGGACGAACGAAATCCTTATTCAAACCCTGCAACGGCCGAAACTCGTCATTTTCCGTCTGGTCAACCGAAAATCCCAGTACTGACCAGGTACAGTTATCGAAAACGATCTCCGCCCCGTTCAGGCAGAAATCACGATCGACCATCTAGATCGGTTAAATTACGATATTGCCCCCGGGCGAATGAAATCCTTATTCAGACCCTGCAACGGCCGAAACTCGTGATTTTCCGTCTGGTCAACCGAAAATCACAGTACTGACCAGGTACAGTTATCGAAAACGATCTCCGCCCCGATCAGGTAGAAATCACGATCGACCATCTAGATCGGTTAAATCATGATATTGCCCCCGGACGAACGAAATCCTTATTCAGACCCTGCAACGGCCGAAACTCGTGATTTTCCATCTGGTCAACCGAAAATGACAGTACTGACCAGGTACAGTTGTCAAAAACAATCTCCGCCCCGATCAGCCAGTAATCATGATCGACCATCTAGATCGGTTAAATCATGATATTGCCCCCGAACGAACGAAATCCTTATTCAGACCCTGCAACGGCCGAAACTCGTGATTTTCCATCTGGTCAACCGAAAATCACAGTACTGACCAGGAACAGTTATCGAAAACGATCTCCGCCCCGATCAGCCAGAAATCACGATCGACCATCTAGATCGGTTAAATCATGATATTGCCCCCGGACGAACGAAATCCTTGTTCAGACCCTGCAACGGCCGAAACTCGTGATTTTCCATCTGGTCAACCGAAAATGATAGTACTGACCAGGTACAGTTGTCAAAAACAATCTCCGCCGCGATCAGGCAGAAATCTTGATCGACCACCTAGATCGGTTAAATCACGATATTGCCCCCGGACGAACGAAATCCTTATTCAAACCCTGCAACGGCCGAAACTCGTCATTTTCCGTCTGGTCAACCGAAAATCACAGTACTGACCAGGTACAGTTATCGAAAACGATCTCCGCCCCGTTCAGGCAGAAATCACGATCGACCATCTAGATCGGTTAAATTACGATATTGCCCCCGGGCGAATGAAATCCTTATTCAGACCCTGCAACGGCCGAAACTCGTGATTTTCCGTCTGGTCAACCGAAAATCACAGTACTGACCAGGTACAGTTATCGAAAACGATCTCCGCCCCGATCAGGTAGAAATCACGATCGACCATCTAGATCGGTTAAATCATGATATTGCCCCCGGACGAACGAAATCCTTATTCAGACCCTGCAACGGCCGAAACTCGTGATTTTCCATCTGGTCAACCGAAAATGACAGTACTGACCAGGTACAGTTGTCAAAAACAATCTCCGCCCCGATCAGCCAGTAATCATGATCGACCATCTAGATCGGTTAAATCATGATATTGCCCCCGAACGAACGAAATCCTTATTCAGACCCTGCAACGGCCGAAACTCGTGATTTTCCATCTGGTCAACCGAAAATCACAGTACTGACCAGGAACAGTTATCGAAAACGATCTCCGCCCCGATCAGCCAGAAATCACGATCGACCATCTAGATCGGTTAAATCATGATATTGCCCCCGGACGAACGAAATCCTTGTTCAGACCCTGCAACGGCCGAAACTCGTGATTTTCCATCTGGTCAACCGAAAATGATAGTACTGACCAGGTACAGTCGTCAAAAACAATCTCCGCCGCGATCAGGCAGAAATCTTGATCGACCACCTAGATCGGTTAAATCACGATATTGCCCCCGGACGAACGAAATCCTTATTCAAACCCTGCAACGGCCGAAACTCGTCATTTTCCGTCTGGTCAACCGAAAATCACAGTACTGACCAGGTACAGTTATCGAAAACGATCTCCGCCCCGTTCAGGCAGAAATCACGATCGACCATCTAGATCGGTTAAATTACGATATTGCCCCCGGGCGAATGAAATCCTTATTCAGACCCTGCAACGGCCGAAACTCGTCATTTTCCGTCTGGTCAACCGAAAATCACAGTACTGACCAGGTACAGTTATCGAAAACGATCTCCGCCCCGATCAGGTAGAAATCACGATCGACCATCTAGATCGGTTAAATCATGATATTGCCCCCGGACGAACGAAATCCTTATTCAGACCCTGCAACGGCCGAAACTCGTGATTTTCCATCTGGTCAACCGAAAATGACAGTACTGACCAGGTACAGTTGTCAAAAACAATCTCCGCCCCGATCAGCCAGTAATCATGATCGACCATCTAGATCGGTTAAATCATGATATTGCCCCCGAACGAACGAAATCCTTATTCAGACCCTGCAACGGCCGAAACTCGTGATTTTCCATCTGGTCAACCGAAAATGATAGTACTGACCAGGTACAGTCGTCAAAAACAATCTCCGCCGCGATCAGGCAGAAATCTTGATCGACCACCTAGATCGGTTAAATCACGATATTGCCCCCGGACGAACGAAATCCTTATTCAAACCCTGCAACGGCCGAAACTCGTCATTTTCCGTCTGGTCAACCGAAAATCACAGTACTGACCAGGTACAGTTATCGAAAACGATCTCCGCCCCGTTCAGGCAGAAATCACGATCGACCATCTAGATCGGTTAAATTACGATATTGCCCCCGGGCGAATGAAATCCTTATTCAGACCCTGCAACGGCCGAAACTCGTGATTTTCCGTCTGGTCAACCGAAAATCACAGTACTGACCAGGTACAGTTATCGAAAACGATCTCCGCCCCGATCAGGTAGAAATCACGATCGACCATCTAGATCGGTTAAATCATGATATTGCCCCCGGACGAACGAAATCCTTATTCAGACCCTGCAACGGCCGAAACTCGTGATTTTCCATCTGGTCAACCGAAAATGACAGTACTGACCAGGTACAGTTGTCAAAAACAATCTCCGCCCCGATCAGCCAGTAATCATGATCGACCATCTAGATCGGTTAAATCATGATATTGCCCCCGAACGAACGAAATCCTTATTCAGACCCTGCAACGGCCGAAACTCGTGATTTTCCATCTGGTCAACCGAAAATCACAGTACTGACCAGGAACAGTTATCGAAAACGATCTCCGCCCCGATCAGCCAGAAATCACGATCGACCATCTAGATCGGTTAAATCATGATATTGCCCCCGGACGAACGAAATCCTTATTCAGACCCTGCAACGGCCGAAACTCGTGATTTTCCATCTGGTCAACCGAAAATGATAGTACTGACCAGGTACAGTCGTCAAAAACAATCTCCGCCGCGATCAGGCAGAAATCTTGATCGACCACCTAGATCGGTTAAATCACGATATTGCCCCCGGACGAACGAAATCCTTATTCAAACCCTGCAACGGCCGAAACTCGTCATTTTCCGTCTGGTCAACCGAAAATCACAGTACTGACCAGGTACAGTTATCGAAAACGATCTCCGCCCCGTTCAGGCAGAAATCACGATCGACCATCTAGATCGGTTAAATTACGATATTGCCCCCGGGCGAATGAAATCCTTATTCAGACCCTGCAACGGCCGAAACTCGTGATTTTCCGTCTGGTCAACCGAAAATCACAGTACTGACCAGGTACAGTTATCGAAAACGATCTCCGCCCCGATCAGGTAGAAATCACGATCGACCATCTAGATCGGTTAAATCATGATATTGCCCCCGGACGAACGAAATCCTTATTCAGACCCTGCAACGGCCGAAACTCGTGATTTTCCGTCTGGTCAACCGAAAATGACAGTACTGACCAGGTACAGTTGTCAAAAACAATCTCCGCCCCGATCAGCCAGTAATCATGATCGACCATCTAGATCGGTTAAATCATGATATTGCCCCCGAACGAACGAAATCCTTATTCAGACCCTGCAACGGCCGAAACTCGTGATTTTCCATCTGGTCAACCGAAAATCACAGTACTGACCAGGAACAGTTATCGAAAACGATCTCCGCCCCGATCAGCCAGAAATCACGATCGACCATCTAGATCGGTTAAATCATGATATTGCCCCCGGACGAACGAAATCCTTATTCAGACCCTGCAACGGCCGAAACTCGTGATTTTCCATCTGGTCAACCGAAAATGATAGTACTGACCAGGTACAGTCGTCAAAAACAATCTCCGCCGCGATCAGGCAGAAATCTTGATCGACCACCTAGATCGGTTAAATCACGATATTGCCCCCGGACGAACGAAATCCTT
Source organism: Delonix regia (assembly GCA_037074485.1). Classification (NCBI taxonomy): domain Eukaryota; kingdom Viridiplantae; phylum Streptophyta; class Magnoliopsida; order Fabales; family Fabaceae; genus Delonix; species Delonix regia. The sequence continues at coordinate 45,254,940 of CM073450.1, read as the reverse complement.
ATTCAAACCCTGCAACGGCCGAAACTCGTCATTTTCCGTCTGGTCAACCGAAAATCACAGTACTGACCAGGTACAGTTATCGAAAACGATCTCCGCCCCGTTCAGGCAGAAATCACGATCGACCATCTAGATCGGTTAAATTACGATATTGCCCCCGGGCGAATGAAATCCTTATTCAGACCCTGCAACGGCCGAAACTCGTGATTTTCCGTCTGGTCAACCGAAAATCACAGTACTGACCAGGTACAGTTATCGAAAACGATCTCCGCCCCGATCAGGTAGAAATCACGATCGACCATCTAGATCGGTTAAATCATGATATTGCCCCCGGACGAACGAAATCCTTATTCAGACCCTGCAACGGCCGAAACTCGTGATTTTCCGTCTGGTCAACCGAAAATGACAGTACTGACCAGGTACAGTTGTCAAAAACAATCTCCGCCCCGATCAGCCAGTAATCATGATCGACCATCTAGATCGGTTAAATCATGATATTGCCCCCGAACGAACGAAATCCTTATTCAGACCCTGCAACGGCCGAAACTCGTGATTTTCCATCTGGTCAACCGAAAATCACAGTACTGACCAGGAACAGTTATCGAAAACGATCTCCGCCCCGATCAGCCAGAAATCACGATCGACCATCTAGATCGGTTAAATCATGATATTGCCCCCGGACGAACGAAATCCTTATTCAGACCCTGCAACGGCCGAAACTCGTGATTTTCCATCTGGTCAACCGAAAATGATAGTACTGACCAGGTACAGTCGTCAAAAACAATCTCCGCCGCGATCAGGCAGAAATCTTGATCGACCACCTAGATCGGTTAAATCACGATATTGCCCCCGGACGAACGAAATCCTTATTCAAACCCTGCAACGGCTGAAACTCGTGATTTTCCGTCTGGTCAACCGAAAATCACAGTACTGACCAGGTACAGTTATCGAAAACGATCTCCGCCCCGTTCAGGCAGAAATCACGATCGACCATCTAGATCGGTTAAATTACGATATTGCCCCCGGGCGAATGAAATCCTTATTCAGACCCTGCAACGGCCGAAACTCGTGATTTTCCGTCTGGTCAACCGAAAATCACAGTACTGACCAGGTACAGTTATCGAAAACGATCTCCGCCCCGATCAGGTAGAAATCACGATCGACCATCTAGATCGGTTAAATCATGATATTGCCCCCGGACGAACGAAATCCTTATTCAGACCCTGCAACGGCCGAAACTCGTGATTTTCCGTCTGGTCAACCGAAAATGACAGTACTGACCAGGTACAGTTGTCAAAAACAATCTCCGCCCCGATCAGCCAGTAATCATGATCGACCATCTAGATCGGTTAAATCATGATATTGCCCCCGAACGAACGAAATCCTTATTCAGACCCTGCAACGGCCGAAACTCGTGATTTTCCATCTGGTCAACCGAAAATCACAGTACTGACCAGGAACAGTTATCGAAAACGATCTCCGCCCCGATCAGCCAGAAATCACGATCGACCATCTAGATCGGTTAAATCATGATATTGCCCCCGGACGAACGAAATCCTTATTCAGACCCTGCAACGGCCGAAACTCGTGATTTTCTGTCTGGTCAACCGAAAATCACAGTACTGACCAGGTACAGTTATCGAAAACGATCTCCGCCCCGATCAGCCAGAAATCACGATCGACCATCTAGATCGGTTAAATCATGATATTGCCCCCGGACGAACGAAATCCTTATTCAGACCCTGCAACGGCCGAAACTCGTGATTTTCCATCTGGTCAACCGAAAATGATAGTACTGACCAGGTACAGTTGTCAAAAACAATCTCCGCCGCGATCAGGCAGAAATCTTGATCGACCACCTAGATCGGTTAAATCACGATATTGCCCCCGGACGAACGAAATCCTTATTCAAACCCTGCAACGGCCGAAACTCGTCATTTTCCGTCTGGTCAACCGAAAATCACAGTACTGACCAGGTACAGTTATCGAAAACGATCTCCGCCCCGATCAGTCAGAAATCACGATCGACCATCTAGATCGGTTAAATCATGATATTGCCCCCGGACGAACGAAATCCTTATTCAGACCCTGCAACGGCCGAAACTCGTGATTTTCCATCTGGTCAACCGAAAATGATAGTACTGACCAGGTACAGTTGTCAAAAACAATCTCCGCCCCGATCAGGCAGAAATCTCGATCGACCACCTAGATCGGTTAAATCACGATAATGCCCCCGGACGAACGAAATCCTTATTCAAACCCTGCAACGGCCGAAACTCGTCATTTTCCGTCTGGTCAACCGAAAATCCCAGTACTGACCAGGTACAGTTATCGAAAACGATCTCCGCCCCGTTCAGGCAGAAATCACGATCGACCATCTAGATCGGTTAAATTACGATATTGCCCCCGGGCGAATGAAATCCTTATTCAGACCCTGCAACGGCCGAAACTCGTGATTTTCCGTCTGGTCAACCGAAAATCACAGTACTGACCAGGTACAGTTATCGAAAACGATCTCCGCCCCGATCAGGTAGAAATCACGATCGACCATCTAGATCGGTTAAATCATGATATTGCCCCCGGACGAACGAAATCCTTATTCAGACCCTGCAACGGCCGAAACTCGTGATTTTCCATCTGGTCAACCGAAAATGACAGTACTGACCAGGTACAGTTGTCAAAAACAATCTCCGCCCCGATCAGCCAGTAATCATGATCGACCATCTAGATCGGTTAAATCATGATATTGCCCCCGAACGAACGAAATCCTTATTCAGACCCTGCAACGGCCGAAACTCGTGATTTTCCATCTGGTCAACCGAAAATCACAGTACTGACCAGGAACAGTTATCGAAAACGATCTCCGCCCCGATCAGCCAGAAATCACGATCGACCATCTAGATCGGTTAAATCATGATATTGCCCCCGGACGAACGAAATCCTTATTCAGACCCTGCAACGGCCGAAACTCGTGATTTTCTGTCTGGTCAACCGAAAATCACAGTACTGACCAGGTACAGTTATCGAAAACGATCTCCGCCCCGATCAGCCAGAAATCACGATCGACCATCTAGATCGGTTAAATCATGATATTGCCCCCGGACGAACGAAATCCTTATTCAGACCCTGCAACGGCCGAAACTCGTGATTTTCCATCTGGTCAACCGAAAATGATAGTACTGACCAGGTACAGTTGTCAAAAACAATCTCCGCCGCGATCAGGCAGAAATCTTGATCGACCACCTAGATCGGTTAAATCACGATATTGCCCCCGGACGAACGAAATCCTTATTCAAACCCTGCAACGGCCGAAACTCGTCATTTTCCGTCTGGTCAACCGAAAATCACAGTACTGACCAGGTACAGTTATCGAAAACGATCTCCGCCCCGATCAGTCAGAAATCACGATCGACCATCTAGATCGGTTAAATCATGATATTGCCCCCGGACGAACGAAATCCTTATTCAGACCCTGCAACGGCCGAAACTCGTGATTTTCCATCTGGTCAACCGAAAATGATAGTACTGACCAGGTACAGTTGTCAAAAACAATCTCCGCCCCGATCAGGCAGAAATCTCGATCGACCACCTAGATCGGTTAAATCACGATAATGCCCCCGGACGAACGAAATCCTTATTCAAACCCTGCAACGGCCGAAACTCGTCATTTTCCGTCTGGTCAACCGAAAATCCCAGTACTGACCAGGTACAGTTATCGAAAACGATCTCCGCCCCGTTCAGGCAGAAATCACGATCGACCATCTAGATCGGTTAAATTACGATATTGCCCCCGGGCGAATGAAATCCTTATTCAGACCCTGCAACGGCCGAAACTCGTGATTTTCCGTCTGGTCAACCGAAAATCACAGTACTGACCAGGTACAGTTATCGAAAACGATCTCCGCCCCGATCAGGTAGAAATCACGATCGACCATCTAGATCGGTTAAATCATGATATTGCCCCCGGACGAACGAAATCCTTATTCAGACCCTGCAACGGCCGAAACTCGTGATTTTCCATCTGGTCAACCGAAAATGACAGTACTGACCAGGTACAGTTGTCAAAAACAATCTCCGCCCCGATCAGCCAGTAATCATGATCGACCATCTAGATCGGTTAAATCATGATATTGCCCCCGAACGAACGAAATCCTTATTCAGACCCTGCAACGGCCGAAACTCGTGATTTTCCATCTGGTCAACCGAAAATCACAGTACTGACCAGGAACAGTTATCGAAAACGATCTCCGCCCCGATCAGCCAGAAATCACGATCGACCATCTAGATCGGTTAAATCAGGATATTGCCCCCGGACGAACGAAATCCTTATTCAGACCCTGCAACGGCCGAAACTCGTGATTTTCTGTCTGGTCAACCGAAAATCACAGTACTGACCAGGTACAGTTATCGAAAACAATCTCCGCCCCGATCAGGCAGAAATCTCGATCGACCACCTAGATCGGTTAAATCACGATATTGCCCCCGGACGAACGAAATCCTTATTCAGACCCTGCAACGGCCGAAACTCGTGATTTTCCGTCTGGTCAACCGAAAATCACAGTACTGACCAGGTACAGTTATCGAAAACGATCTCCGCCCCGATCAGGCAGAAATCACGATCGACCACCTAGATCGGTTAAATTACGATATTGCCCCCGGACGAATGAAATCCTTATTCAGACCCTGCAACGGCCGAAACTCGTGATTTTCCGTCTGGTCAACCGAAAATCACAGTACTGACCAGGTACAGTTATCGAAAACGATCTCCGCCCCGATTAGGCAGAAATCACGATCGACCATCTAGATCGGTTAAATTACGATATTGCCCCCGGACGAATGAAATCCTTATTCAGACCCTGCAACGGCCGAAACTCGTGATTTTCCGTCTGGTCAACCGAAAATCACAGTTCTGACCAGGTACAGTTATCGAAAACAATCTCCGCCCCGATCAGCCAGTAATCATGATCGACCATCTAGATCGGTTAAATCATGATATTGCCCCCGAACGAACGAAATCCTTATTCAGACCCTGCAACGGCCGAAACTCGTGATTTTCCATCTGGTCAACCGAAAATCACAGTACTGACCAGGAACAGTTATCGAAAACGATCTCCGCCCCGATCAGCCAGAAATCACGATCGACCATCTAGATCGGTTAAATTACGATATTGCCCCCGGACGAATGAAATCCTTATTCAGACCCTGCAACGGCCGAAACTCGTGATTTTCCGTCTGGTCAACCGAAAATCACAGTACTGACCAGGTACAGTTATCGAAAACGATCTCCGCCCCGATCAGCCAGAAATCACGATCGACCATCTAGATCGGTTAAATCAGGATATTGCCCCCGGACGAACGAAATCCTTATTCAGACCCTGCAACGGCCGAAACTCGTGATTTGTCCATCTGGTCAACCGAAAATGACAGTACTGACCAGGAACAGTTGTCAAAAACAATCTCCGCCCCGATCAGCCAGTAATCATGATCGACCATCTAGATCGGTTAAATCATGATATTGCCCCCGAACGAACGAAATCCTTATTCAGACCCTGCAACGGCCGAAACTCGTGATTTTCCATCTGGTCAACCGAAAATCACAGTACTGACCAGGAACAGTTATCGAAAACGATCTCCGCCCCGATCAGCCAGAAATCACGATCGACCATCTAGATCGGTTAAATCAGGATATTGCCCCCGGACGAACGAAATCCTTATTCAGACCCTGCAACGGCCGAAACTCGTGATTTTCCGTCTGGTCAACCGAAAATCACAGTACTGACCAGGTACAGTTATCAAAAACGATCTCCGCCCCGATCAGCCAGAAATCACGATCGACCATCTAGATCGGTTAAATCAGGATATTGCCCCCGGACGAACGAAATCCTTATTCAGACCCTGCAACGGCCGAAACTCGTGATTTTCCATCTGGTCAACCGAAAATGATAGTAATGACCATATACAGTTGTCAAAAACAATCTCCGCCCCGATCAGGTAGAAATCTCGATCGACCACCTAGATCGGTTAAATCACGATATTGCCCCCGGACGAACGAAATCCTTATTCAAACCCTGCAACGGCCGAAACTCGTCATTTTCCGTCTGGTCAACCGAAAATCACAGTACTGACCAGGTACAGTTATCGAAAACGATCTCCGCCCCGTTCAGGCAGAAATCACGATCGACCATCTAGATCGGTTAAATTACGATATTGCCCCCGGGCGAATGAAATCCTTATTCAGACCCTGCAACGGCCGAAACTCGTGATTTTCCGTCTGGTAAACCGAAAATCACAGTACTGACCAGGTACAGTTATCGAAAACGATCTCCGCCCCGATCAGGTAGAAATCACGATCGACCATCTAGATCGGTTAAATCATGATATTGCCCCCGGACGAACGAAATCCTTATTCAGACCCTGCAACGGCCGAAACTCGTGATTTTCCATCTGGTCAACCGAAAATGACAGTACTGACCAGGTACAGTTGTCAAAAACAATCTCCGCCCCGATCAGGTAGAAATCTCGATCGACCACCTAGATCGGTTAAATCACGATATTGCCCCCGGACGAACGAAATCCTTATTCAAACCCTGCAACGGCCGAAACTCGTCATTTTCCGTCTGGTCAACCGAAAATCACAGTACTGACCAGGTACAGTTATCGAAAACGATCTCCGCCCCGTTCAGGCAGAAATCACGATCGACCATCTAGATCGGTTAAATTACGATATTGCCCCCGGGCGAATGAAATCCTTATTCAGACCCTGCAACGGCCGAAACTCGTGATTTTCCGTCTGGTAAACCGAAAATCACAGTACTGACCAGGTACAGTTATCGAAAACGATCTCCGCCCCGATCAGGTAGAAATCACGATCGACCATCTAGATCGGTTAAATCATGATATTGCCCCCGGACGAACGAAATCCTTATTCAGACCCTGCAACGGCCAAAACTCGTGATTTTCCATCTGGTCAACCGAAAATGACAGTACTGACCAGGTACAGTTGTCAAAAACAATCTCCGCCCCGATCAGGCAGAAATCTCGATCGACCACCTAGATCGGTTAAATCACGATATTGCCCCCGAACGAACGAAATCCTTATTCAGACCCTGCAACGGCCGAAACTCGTGATTTTCCGTCTGGTCAACCGAAAATCACAGTACTGACCAGGTACAGTTATCGAAAACGATCTCCGCCCCGATCAGGCAGAAATCACGATCGACCATCTAGATCGGTTAAATTACGATATTGCCCCCGGACGAATGAAATCCTTATTCAGACCCTGCAACGGCCGAAACTCGTGATTTTCCGTCTGGTCAACCGAAAATCACAGTACTGACCAGGTACAGTTATCGAAAACGATCTCCGCCCCGATCAGGCAGAAATCACGATCGACCATCTAGATCGGTTAAATTACGATATTGCCCCCGGACGAATGAAATCCTTATTCAGACCCTGCAACGGCCGAAACTCGTGATTTTCCGTCCGGTCAACCGAAAATCACAGTACTGACCAGGTACAGTTATCGAAAACGATCTCCGCCCCGATCAGGCAGAAATCACGATCGACCATCTAGATCGGTTAAATTACGATATTGCCCCCGGACGAATGAAATCCTTATTCAGACCCTGCAACGGCCGAAACTCGTGATTTTCCATCTGGTCAACCGAAAATGACAGTACTGACCAGGTACAGTTGTCAAAAACAATCTCCGCCCCGATCAGGCAGAAATCTCGATCGACCACCTAGATCGGTTAAATCACGATATTGCCCCCGGACGAACGAAATCCTTATTCAGACCCTGCAACGGCCGAAACTCGTGATTTTCCGTCTGGTCAACCGAAAATCACAGTACTGACCAGGTACAGTTATCGAAAACGATCTCCGCCCCGATCAGGCAGAAATCACGATCGACCATCTAGATCGGTTAAATTACGATATTGCCCCCGGACGAATGAAATCCTTATTCAGACCCTGCAACGGCCGAAACTCGTGATTTTCCCTCTGGTCAACCGAAAATGACAGTACTGACCAGGTACAGTTGTCAAAAACAATCTCCGCCCCGATCAGGCAGAAATCTCGATCGACCACCTAGATCGGTTAAATCGCGATATTGCCCCCGGACGAACGAAATACTTATTCAGACCCTGCAACGGCCGAAACTCGTGATTTTCCGTCTGGTCAACCGAAAATCACAGTACTGACCAGGTACAGTTATCGAAAACGATCTCCGCCCCGATCAGGCAGAAATCACGATCGACCATCTAGATCGGTTAAATTACGATATTGCCCCCGGACGAATGAAATCCTTATTCAGACCCTGCAACGGCCGAAACTCGTGATTTTCCGTCTGGTCAACCGAAAATCACAGTTCTGACCAGGTACAGTTATCGAAAACGATCTCCGCCCCGATCAGCCAGAAATCACGATCGACCATCTAGATCGGTTAAATCATGATATTGCCCCCGGATGAACGAAATCCTTATTCAGACCCTGCAACGGCCGAAACTCGTGATTTTCCGTCTGGTCAACCGAAAATCACAGTACTGACCAGGTACAGTTATCGAAAACGATCTCCGCCCCGATCAGCCAGAAATCACGATCGACCATCTAGATCGGTTAAATCATGATATTGCACCCGGACGAACGAAATCCTTATTCAGACCCTGCAACGGCCGAAACTCCTGATTTTCCATCTGGTCAACCGAAAATCACAGTACTGACCAGGTACAGTTGTCAAAAACAATCTCCGCCCCGATCAGGCAGAAATCTCGATCGACCACCTAGATCGGTTAAATCACGATATTGCCCCCGGACGAACGAAATCCTTATTCAAACCCTGCAACAACCGAAACTCATGATTTTCCATCTGGTCAACCGAAAATGACAGTACTGACCAGGTACAGTTGTCAAAAACAATCTCCGCCCCGATCAGGCAGAAATCTCGATCGACCACCTAGATCGGTTAAATCACGATATTGCAGCCGGACGAACGAAATCCTTATTCAGACCCTGCAACGGCCGAAACTCGTGATTTTCCGTCTGGTCAACCGAAAATCACAGTACTGACCAGGTACAGTTATCGAAAACGATCTCCGCCCCGATCAGGCAGAAATCACGATCGACCATCTAGATCGGTTAAATTACGATATTGCCCCCGGACGAATGAAATCCTTATTCAGACCCTGCAACGGCCGAAACTCGTGATTTTCCGTCTGGTCAACCGAAAATCACAGTACTGACCAGGTACAGTTATCGAAAACGATCTCCGCCCCGATCAGGCAGAAATCACGATCGACCATCTAGATCGGTTAAATTACGATATTGCCCCCGGACGAATGAAATCCTTATTCAGACCCTGCAACGGCCGAAACTCGTGATTTTCCGTCTGGTCAACCGAAAATCACAGTACTGACCAAGTACAGTTATCGAAAACGATCTCCGCCCCGATCAGGCAGAAATCACGATCGACCATCTAGATCGGTTAAATTACGATATTGCCCCCGGACGAATGAAATCCTTATTCAGACCCTGCAACGGCCGAAACTCGTGATTTTCCCTCTGGTCAACCGAAAATGACAGTACTGACCAGGTACAGTTGTCAAAAACAATCTCCGCCCCGATCAGGCAGAAATCTCGATCGACCACCTAGATCGGTTAAATCACGATATTGCCCCCGGACGAACGAAATACTTATTCAGACCCTGCAACGGCCGAAACTCGTGATTTTCCGTCTGGTCAACCGAAAATCACAGTACTGACCAGGTACAGTTATCGAAAACGATCTCCGCCCCGATCAGGCAGAAATCACGATCGACCATCTAGATCGGTTAAATTACGATATTGCCCCCGGACGAATGAAATCCTTATTCAGACCCTGCAACGGCCGAAACTCGTGATTTTCTGTCTGGTCAACCGAAAATCACAGTACTGACCAGGTACAGTTATCGAAAACGATCTCCGCCCCGATCAGGCAGAAATCACGATCGACCATCTAGATCGGTTAAATTACGATATTGCCCCCGGACGAATGAAATCCTTATTCAGACCCTGCAACGGCCGAAACTCGTGATTTTTCGTCTGGTCAACCGAAAATCACAGTACTGACCAGGTACAGTTATCGAAAACGATCTCCGCCCCGATCAGGCAGAAATCACGATCGACCATCTAGATCGGTTAAATTACGATATTGCCCCCGGACGAATGAAATCCTTATTCAGACCCTGCAACGGCCGAAACTCGTGATTTTCCCTCTGGTCAACCGAAAATGACAGTACTGACCAGGTACAGTTGTCAAAAACAATCTCCGCCCCGATCAGGCAGAAATCTCGATCGACCACCTAGATCGGTTAAATCACGATATTGCCCCCGGACGAACGAAATACTTATTCAGACCCTGCAACGGCCGAAACTCGTGATTTTCCGTCTGGTCAACCGAAAATCACAGTACTGACCAGGTACAGTTATCGAAAACGATCTCCGCCCCGATCAGGCAGAAATCACGATCGACCATCTAGATCGGTTAAATTACGATATTGCCCCCGGACGAATGAAATCCTTATTCAGACCCTGCAACGGCCGAAACTCGTGATTTTCCGTCTGGTCAACCGAAAATCACAGTACTGACCAGGTACAGTTATCGAAAACGATCTCCGCCCCGATCAGGCAGAAATCACGATCGACCATCTAGATCGGTTAAATTACGATATTGCACCCGGACGAATGAAATCCTTATTCAGACCCTGCAACGGCCGAAACTCGTGATTTTCCGTCTGGTCAACCGAAAATCACAGTACTGACCAGGTACAGTTATCGAAAACGATCTCCGCCCCGATCAGGCAGAAATCACGATCGACCATCTAGATCGGTTAAATTACGATATTGCCCCCGGACGAATGAAATCCTTATTCAGACCCTGCAATGGCCGAAACTCGTGATTTTCCGTCTGGTCAACCGAAAATCACAGTACTGACCAGGTACAGTTATCGAAAACGATCTCCGCCCCGATCAGGCAGAAATCACGATCGACCATCTAGATCGGTTAAATTACGATATTGCCCCCGGACGAATGAAATCCTTATTCAGACCCTGCAACGGCCGAAACTCGTGATTTTCCGTCTGGTCAACCGAAAATCACAGTACTGACCAGGTACAGTTATCGAAAACGATCTCCGCCCCGATCAGGCAGAAATCACGATCGACCATCTAGATCGGTTAAATTACGATATTGCCCCCGGACGAATGAAATCCGTATTCAGACCCTGCAACGGCCGAAACTCGTGATTTTCCCTCTGGTCAACCGAAAATGACAGTACTGACCAGGTACAGTTGTCAAAAACAATCTCCGCCCCGATCAGGCAGAAATCTCGATCGACCACCTAGATCGGTTAAATCACGATATTGCCCCCGGACGAACGAAATACTTATTCAGACCCTGCAACGGCCGAAACTCGTGATTTTCCGTCTGGTCAACCGAAAATCACAGTACTGACCAGGTACAGTTATCGAAAACGATCTCCGCCCCGATCAGGCAGAAATCACGATCGACCATCTAGATCGGTTAAATTACGATATTGCCCCCGGACGAATGAAATCCTTATTCAGACCCTGCAACGGCCGAAACTCGTGATTTTCCGTCTGGTCAACCGAAAATCACAGTACTGACCAGGTACAGTTATCGAAAACGATCTCCGCCCCGATCAGGCAGAAATCACGATCGACCATCTAGATCGGTTAAATTACGATATTGCCCCCGGACGAATGAAATCCTTATTCAGACCCTGCAACGGCCGAAACTCGTGATTTTCCATCTGGTCAACCGAAAATGACAGTACTGACCAGGTACAGTTGTCAAAAACAATCTCCGCCCCGATCAGGCAGAAATCTCGATCGACCACCTAGATCGGTTAAATCACGATATTGCCCCCGGACGAACGAAATCCTTATTCAGACCCTGCAACGGCCGAAACTCGTGATTTTCCGTCTGGTCAACCGAAAATCACAGTACTGACCAGGTACAGTTATCGAAAACGATCTCCGCCCCGATCAGGCAGAAATCACGATCGACCATCTAGATCGGTTAAATTACGATATTGCCCCCGGACGAATGAAATCCTTATTCAGACCCTGCAACGGCCGAAACTCGTGATTTTCCCTCTGGTCAACCGAAAATGACAGTACTGACCAGGTACAGTTGTCAAAAACAATCTCCGCCCCGATCAGGCAGAAATCTCGATCGACCACCTAGATCGGTTAAATCACGATATTGCCCCCGGACGAACGAAATACTTATTCAGACCCTGCAACGGCCGAAACTCGTGATTTTCCGTCTGGTCAACCGAAAATCACAGTACTGACCAGGTACAGTTATCGAAAACGATCTCCGCCCCGATCAGGCAGAAATCACGATCGACCATCTAGATCGGTTAAATTACGATATTGCCCCCGGACGAATGAAATCCTTATTCAGACCCTGCAACGGCCGAAACTCGTGATTTTCCGTCTGGTCAACCGAAAATCACAGTTCTGACCAGGTACAGTTATCGAAAACGATCTCCGCCCCGATCAGCCAGAAATCACGATCGACCATCTAGATCGGTTAAATCATGATATTGCCCCCGGATGAACGAAATCCTTATTCAGACCCTGCCACGGCCGAAACTCGTGATTTTCCGTCTGGTCAACCGAAAATCACAGTACTGACCAGGTACAGTTATCGAAAACGATCTCCGCCCCGATCAGCCAGAAATCACGATCGACCATCTAGATCGGTTAAATCATGATATTGCCCCCGGACGAACGAAATCCTTATTCAGACCCTGCAACGGCCGAAACTCGTGATTTTCCATCTGGTCAACCGAAAATCACAGTACTGACCAGGTACAGTTGTCAAAAACAATCTCCGCCCCGATCAGGCAGAAATCTCGATCGACCGCCTAGATCGGTTAAATCACGATATTGCCCCCGGACGAACGAAATCCTTATTCAAACCCTGCAACGACCGAAACTCATGATTTTCCATCTGGTCAACTGAAAATGACAGTACTGACCAGGTACAGTTGTCAAAAACAATCTCCGCCCCGATCAGGCAGAAATCTCGATCGACCACCTAGATCGGTTAAATCACGATATTGCCCCCGGACGAACGAAATCCTTATTCAGACCCTGCAACGGCCGAAACTCGTGATTTTCCTTCTGGTCAACCGAAAATCACAGTACTGACCAGGTACAGTTATCGAAAACGATCTCCGCCCCGATCAGGCAGAAATCACGATCGACCATCTAGATCGGTTAAATTACGATATTGCCCCCGGACGAATGAAATCCTTATTCAGACCCTGCAACGGCCGAAACTCGTGATTTTCCGTCTGGTCAACCGAAAATCACAGTACTGACCAGGTACAGTTATCGAAAACGATCTCCGCCCCGATCAGGCAGAAATCACGATCGACCATCTAGATCGGTTAAATTACGATATTGCCCCCGGACGAATGAAATCCTTATTCAGACCCTGCAACGGCCGAAACTCGTGATTTTCCGTCTGGTCAACCGAAAATCACAGTACTGACCAGGTACAGTTATCGAAAACGATCTCCGCCCCGATCAGGCAGAAATCACGATCGACCATCTAGATCGGTTAAATTACGATATTGCCCCCGGACGAATGAAATCCTTATTCAGACCCTGCAACGGCCGAAACTCGTGATTTTCCCTCTGGTCAACCGAAAATGACAGTACTGACCAGGTACAGTTGTCAAAAACAATCTCCGCCCCGATCAGGCAGAAATCTCGATCGACCACCTAGATCGGTTAAATCACGATATTGCCCCCGGACGAACGAAATACTTATTCAGACCCTGCAACGGCCGAAACTCGTGATTTTCCGTCTGGTCAACCGAAAATCACAGTACTGACCAGGTACAGTTATCGAAAACGATCTCCGCCCCGATCAGGCAGAAATCACGATCGACCATCTAGATCGGTTAAATTACGATATTGCCCCCGGACGAATGAAATCCTTATTCAGACCCTGCAACGGCCGAAACTCGTGATTTTCCGTCTGGTCAACCGAAAATCACAGTACTGACCAGGTACAGTTATCGAAAACGATCTCCGCCCCGATCAGGCAGAAATCACGATCGACCATCTAGATCGGTTAAATTACGATATTGCCCCCGGACGAATGAAATCCATATTCAGACCCTGCCACGGCCGAAACTCGTGATTTTCCGTCTGGTCAACCGAAAATCACAGTACTGACCAGGTACAGTTATCGAAAACGATCTCCGCCCCGATCAGGCAGAAATCACGATCGACCATCTAGATCGGTTAAATTACGATATTGCCCCCGGACGAATGAAATCCTTATTCAGACCCTGCAACGGCCGAAACTCGTGATTTTCCCTCTGGTCAACCGAAAATGACAGTACTGACCAGGTACAGTTGTCAAAAACAATCTCCGCCCCGATCAGGCAGAAATCTCGATCGACCACCTAGATCGGTTAAATCACGATATTGCCCCCGGACGAACGAAATACTTATTCAGACCCTGCAACGGCCGAAACTCGTGATTTTCCGTCTGGTCAACCGAAAATCACAGTACTGACCAGGTACAGTTATCGAAAACGATCTCCGCCCCGATCAGGCAGAAATCACGATCGACCATCTAGATCGGTTAAATTACGATATTGCCCCCGGACGAATGAAATCCTTATTCAGACCCTGCAACGGCCGAAACTCGTGATTTTCCGTCTGGTCAACCGAAAATCACAGTACTGACCAGGTACAGTTATCGAAAACGATCTCCGCCCCGATCAGGCAGAAATCACGATCGACCATCTAGATCGGTTAAATTACGATATTGCCCCCGGACGAATGAAATCCATATTCAGACCCTGCCACGGCCGAAACTCGTGATTTTCCGTCTGGTCAACCGAAAATCACAGTACTGACCAGGTACAGTTATCGAAAACGATCTCCGCCCCGATCAGGCAGAAATCACGATCGACCATCTAGATCGGTTAAATTACGATATTGCCCCTGGACGAATGAAATCCTTATTCAGACCCTGCAACGGCCGAAACTCGTGATTTTCCCTCTGGTCAACCGAAAATGACAGTACTGACCAGGTACAGTTGTCAAAAACAATCTCCGCCCCGATCAGGCAGAAATCTCGATCGACCACCTAGATCGGTTAAATCACGATATTGCCCCCGGACGAACGAAATACTTATTCAGACCCTGCAACGGCCGAAACTCGTGATTTTCCGTCTGGTCAACCGAAAATCACAGTACTGACCAGGTACAGTTATCGAAAACGATCTCCGCCCCGATCAGGCAGAAATCACGATCGACCATCTAGATCGGTTAAATTACGATATTGCCCCCGGACGAATGAAATCCTTATTCAGACCCTGCAACGGCCGAAACTCGTGATTTTCCGTCTGGTCAACCGAAAATCACAGTTCTGACCAGGTACAGTTATCGAAAACGATCTCCGCCCCGATCAGCCAGAAATCACGATCGACCATCTAGATCGGTTAAATCATGATATTGCCCCCGGATGAACGAAATCCTTATTCAGACCCTGCCACGGCCGAAACTCGTGATTTTCCGTCTGGTCAACCGAAAATCACAGTACTGACCAGGTACAGTTATCGAAAACGATCTCCGCCCCGATCAGCCAGAAATCACGATCGACCATCTAGATCGGTTAAATCATGATATTGCACCCGGACGAACGAAATCCTTATTCAGACCCTGCAACGGCCGAAACTCGTGATTTTCCATCTGGTCAACCGAAAATCACAGTACTGACCAGGTACAGTTGTCAAAAACAATCTCCGCCCCGATCAGGCAGAAATCTCGATCGACCACCTAGATCGGTTAAATCACGATATTGCCCCCGGACGAACGAAATCCTTATTCAAACCCTGCAACGACCGAAACTCATGATTTTCCATCTGGTCAACCGAAAATGACAGTACTGACCAGGTACAGTTGTCAAAAACAATCTCCGCCCCGATCAGGCAGAAATCTCGATCGACCACCTAGATCGGTTAAATCACGATATTGCCCCCGGACGAACGAAATCCTTATTCAGACCCTGCAACGGCCGAAACTCGTGATTTCCCTTCTGGTCAACCGAAAATCACAGTACTGACCAGGTACAGTTATCGAAAACGATCTCCGCCCCGATCAGGCAGAAATCACGATCGACCATCTAGATCGGTTAAATTACGATATTGCCCCCGGACGAATGAAATCCTTATTCAGACCCTGCAACGGCCGAAACTCGTGATTTTCCGTCTGGTCAACCGAAAATCACAGTACTGACCAGGTACAGTTATCGAAAACGTTCTCCGCCCCGATCAGGCAGAAATCACGATCGACCATCTAGATCGGTTAAATTACGATATTGCCCCCGGACGAATGAAATCCTTATTCAGACCCTGCAACGGCCGAAACTCGTGATTTTCCGTCTGGTCAACCGAAAATCACAGTACTGACCAGGTACAGTTATCGAAAACGATCTCCGCCCCGATCAGGCAGAAATCACGATCGACCATCTAGATCGGTTAAATTACGATATTGCCCCCAGACGAATGAAATCCTTATTCAGACCCTGCAACGGCCGAAACTCGTGATTTTCCCTCTGGTCAACCGAAAATGACAGTACTGACCAGGTACAGTTGTCAAAAACAATCTCCGCCCCGATCAGGCAGAAATCTCGATCGACCACCTAGATCGGTTAAATCACGATATTGCCCCCGGACGAACGAAATACTTATTCAGACCCTGCAACGGCCGAAACTCGTGATTTTCCGTCTGGTCAACCGAAAATCACAGTACTGACCAGGTACAGTTATCGAAAACGATCTCCGCCCCGATCAGGCAGAAATCACGATCGACCATCTAGATCGGTTAAATTACGATATTGCCCCCGGACGAATGAAATCCTTATTCAGACCCTGCAACGGCCGAAACTCGTGATTTTCCGTCTGGTCAACCGAAAATCACAGTTCTGACCAGGTACAGTTATCGAAAACGATCTCCGCCCCGATCAGCCAAAAATCACGATCGACCATCTAGATCGGTTAAATCATGATATTGCCCCCGGATGAACGAAATCCTTATTCAGACCCTGCAACGGCCGAAACTCGTGATTTTCCGTCTGGTCAACCGAAAATCACAGTACTGACCAGGTACAGTTATCGAAAACGATCTCCGCCCCGATCAGCCAGAAATCACGATCGACCACCTAGATCGGTTAAATCATGATATTGCACCCGGACGAACGAAATCCTTATTCAGACCCTGCAACGGCCGAAACTCGTGATTTTCCATCTGGTCAACCGAAAATGACAGTACTGACCAGGTACAGTTGTCAAAAACAATCTCCGCCCCGATCAGGCAGAAATCTCGATCGACCACCTAGATCGGTTAAATCACGATATTGCCCCCGGACGAACGAAATCCTTATTCAAACCCTGCAACGACCGAAACTCATGATTTTCCGTCTGGTCAACCGAAAATCGCAGTACTGACCAGGTACAGTTATCGAAAACGATCTCCGCCCCGATCAGGCAGAAATCACGATCGACCATCTAGATCGGTTAAATTACGATATTGCCCCCGGGCGAATGAAATCCTTATTCAGACCCTGCAACGGCCGAAACTCGTGATTTTCCGTCTGGTCAACCGAAAATCACAGTTCTGACCAGGTACAGTTATCGAAAACAATCTCCGCCCCGATCAGCCAGTAATCATGATCGACCATCTAGATCGGTTAAATCATGATATTGCCCCCGAACGAACGAAATCCTTATTCAGACCCTGCAACGGCCGAAACTCGTGATTTTCCATCTGGTCAACCGAAAATCACAGTTCTGACCAGGTACAGTTATCGACAACAATCTCCGCCCCGATCAGCCAGTAATCACGATCGACCATCTAGATCGGTTAAATTACGATATTGCCCCCGGACGAATGAAATCCTTATTCAGACCCTGCAACGGCCGAAACTCGTGATTTTCCATCTGGTCAACCGAAAATGACAGTACTGACCAGGTACAGTTGTCAAAAACAATCTCCGCCCCGATCAGGCAGAAATCTCGATCGACCACCTAGATCGGTTAAATCACGATATTGCCCCCGGACGAACGAAATCCTTATTCAAACCCTGCAACGACCGAAACTCATGATTTTCCGTCTGGTCAACCGAAAATCGCAGTACTGACCAGGTACAGTTATCGAAAACGATCTCCGCCCCGATCAGGCAGAAATCACGATCGACCATCTAGATCGGTTAAATTACGATATTGCCCCCGGGCGAATGAAATCCTTATTCAGACCCTGCAACGGCCGAAACTCGTGATTTTCCGTCTGGTCAACCGAAAATCACAGTACTGACCAGGTACAGTTGTCAAAAACAATCTCCGCCCCGATCAGGCAGAAATCTCGATCGACCACCTAGATCGGTTAAATCACGATATTGCCCCCGGACGAACGAAATCCTTATTCAGACCCTGCAACGGCCGAAACTCGTGATTTTCCGTCTGGTCAACCGAAAATCACAGTACTGACCAGGTACAGTTATCGAAAACGATCTCCGCCCCGTTCAGGCAGAAATCACGATCGACCATCTAGATCGGTTAAATTACGATATTGCCCCCGGACGAATGAAATCCTTATTCAGACCCTGCAACGGCCGAAACTCGTGATTTTCCGTCTGGTCAACCGAAAATCACAGTTCTGACCAGGTACAGTTATCGAAAACAATCTCCGCCCCGATCAGCCAGTAATCATGATTGACCATCTAGATCGGTTAAATCATGATATTGCCCCCGAACGAACGAAATCCTTATTCAGACCCTGCAACGGCCGAAACTCGTGATTTTCCATCTGGTCAACCGAAAATCACAGTTCTGACCAGGTACAGTTATCGACAACAATCTCCGCCCCGATCAGCCAGTAATCACGATCGACCATCTAGATCGGTTAAATTACGATATTGCCCCCGGACGAATGAAATCCTTATTCAGACCCTGCAACGGCCGAAACTCGTGATTTTCCATCTGGTCAACCGAAAATGACAGTACTGACCAGGTACAGTTGTCAAAAACAATCTCCGCCCCGATCAGGCAGAAATCTCGATCGACCACCTAGATCGGTTAAATCACGATATTGCCCCCGGACGAACGAAATCCTTATTCAGACCCTGCAACGGCCGAAACTCGTGATTTTCCGTCTGGTCAACCGAAAATCACAGTACTGACCAGGTACAGTTATCGAAAACGATCTCCGCCCCGATCAGCCAGAAATCACGATCGACCATCTAGATCGGTTAAATTACGATATTGCCCCCGGACGAATGAAATCCTTATTCAGACCCTGCAACGGCCGAAACTCGTGATTTTCCCTCTGGTCAACCGAAAATCACAGTACTGACCAGGTACAGTTGTCAAAAACAATCTCCGCCCCGATCAGGCAGAAATCTCGATCGACCACCTAGATCGGTTAAATCACGATATTGCCCCCGGACGAACGAAATACTTATTCAGACCCTGCAACGGCCGAAACTCGTGATTTTCCGTCTGGTCAACCGAAAATCACAGTACTGACCAGGTACAGTTATCGAAAACGATCTCCGCCCCGTTCAGGCAGAAATCACGATCGACCATCTAGATCGGTTAAATTACGATATTGCCCCCGGACGAATGAAATCCTTATTCAGACCCTGCAACGGCCGAAACTCGTGATTTTCCGTCTGGTCAACCGAAAATCACAGTTCTGACCAGGTACAGTTATCGAAAACAATCTCCGCCCCGATCAGCCAGTAATCATGATCGACCATCTAGATCGGTTAAATCATGATATTGCCCCCGAACGAACGAAATCCTTATTCAGACCCTGCAACGGCCGAAACTCGTGATTTTCCATCTGGTCAACCGAAAATCACAGTTCTGACCAGGTACAGTTATCGACAACAATCTCCGCCCCGATCAGCCAGTAATCACGATCGACCATCTAGATCGGTTAAATTACGATATTGCCCCCGGACGAATGAAATCCTTATTCAGACCCTGCAACGGCCGAAACTCGTGATTTTCCATCTGGTCAACCGAAAATGACAGTACTGACCAGGTACAGTTGTCAAAAACAATCTCCGCCCCGATCAGGCAGAAATCTCGATCGACCACCTAGATCGGTTAAATCACGATATTGCCCCCGGACGAACGAAATCCTTATTCAGACCCTGCAACGGCCGAAACTCGTGATTTTCCGTCTGGTCAACCGAAAATCACAGTACTGACCAGGTACAGTTATCGAAAACGATCTCCGCCCCGATCAGCCAGAAATCACGATCGACCATCTAGATCGGTTAAATTACGATATTGCCCCCGGACGAATGAAATCCTTATTCAGACCCTGCAACGGCCGAAACTCGTGATTTTCCCTCTGGTCAACCGAAAATGACAGTACTGACCAGGTACAGTTGTCAAAAACAATCTCCGCCCCGATCAGGCAGAAATCTCGATCGACCACCTAGATCGGTTAAATCACGATATTGCCCCCGGACGAACGAAATACTTATTCAGACCCTGCAACGGCCGAAACTCGTGATTTTCCGTCTGGTCAACCGAAAATCACAGTACTGACCAGGTACAGTTATCGAAAACGATCTCCGCCCCGATCAGGCAGAAATCACGATCGACCATCTAGATCGGTTAAATTACGATATTGCCCCCGGACGAATGAAATCCTTATTCAGACCCTGCAACGGCCGAAACTCGTGATTTTCCGTCTGGTCAACCGAAAATCACAGTTCTGACCAGGTACAGTTATCGAAAACGATCTCTGCCCCGATCAGCCAGAAATCACGATCGACCATCTAGATCGGTTAAATCATGATATTGCCCCCGGACGAACGAAATCCTTATTCAGACCCTGCAACGGCCGAAACTCGTGATTTTCCGTCTGGTCAACCGAAAATCACAGTACTGACCAGGTACAGTTATCGAAAACGATCTCCGCCCCGATCAGCCAGAAATCACGATCGACCATCTAGATCGGTTAAATCATGATATTGCACCCGGACGAACGAAATCCTTATTCAGACCCTGCAACGGCCGAAACTCGTGATTTTCCATCTGGTCAACCGAAAATCACAGTACTGACCAGGTACAGTTGTCAAAAACAATCTCCGCCCCGATCAGGCAGAAATCTCGATCGACCACCTAGATCGGTTAAATCACGATATTGCCCCCGGACGAACGAAATCCTTATTCAAACCCTGCAACGACCGAAACTCATGATTTTCCGTCTAGTCAACCGAAAATCGCAGTACTGACCAGGTACAGTTATCGAAAACGATCTCCGCCCCGATCAGGCAGAAATCACCATCGACCATCTAGATCGGTTAAATTACGATATTGCCCCCGGGCGAATGAAATCCTTATTCAGACCCTGCAACGGCCGAAACTCGTGATTTTCCGTCTGGTCAACCGAAAATGACAGTACTGACCAGGTACAGTTGTCAAAAACAATCTCCGCCCCGATCAGGCAGAAATCTCGATCGACCACCTAGATCGGTTAAATCACGATATTGCCCCCGGACGAACGAAATCCTTATTCAGACCCTGCAACGGCCGAAACTCGTGATTTTCCGTCTGGTCAACCGAAAATCACAGTACTGACCAGGTACAGTTATCGAAAACGATCTCCGCCCCGTTCAGGCAGAAATCACGATCGACCATCTAGATCGGTTAAATTACGATATTGCCCCCGGACGAATGAAATCCTTATTCAGACCCTGCAACGGCCGAAACTCGTGATTTTCCGTCTGGTCAACCGAAAATCACAGTTCTGACCAGGTACAGTTATCGAAAACAATCTCCGCCCCGATCAGCCAGTAATCATGATCGACCATCTAGATCGGTTAAATCATGATATTGCCCCCGAACGAACGAAATCCTTATTCAGACCCTGCAACGGCCGAAACTCGTGATTTTCCATCTGGTCAACCGAAAATCACAGTACTAACCTGGAACAGTTATCGAAAACGATCTCCGCCCCGATCAGCCAGAAATCACGATCGACCATCTAGATCGGTTAAATCATGATATTGCCCCCGGACGAACGAAATCCTTATTCAGACCCTGCAACGGCCGAAACTCGTGATTTTCTGTCTGGTCAACCGAAAATCACAGTACTGACCAGGTACAGTTATCGAAAACGATCTCCGCCCCGATCAGCCAGAAATCACGATCGACCATCTAGATCGGTTAAATCATGATATTGCACCCGGACGAACGAAATCCTTATTCAGACCCTGCAACGGCCGAAACTCGTGATTTTCCATCTGGTCAACCGAAAATCACAGTACTAACCTGGAACAGTTATCGAAAACGATCTCCGCCCCGATCAGCCAGAAATCACGATCGACCATCTAGATCGGTTAAATCATGATATTGCCCCCGGACGAACGAAATCCTTATTCAGACCCTGCAACGGCCGAAACTCGTGATTTTCTGTCTGGTCAACCGAAAATCACAGTACTGACCAGGTACAGTTATCGAAAACGATCTCCGCCCCGATCAGCCAGAAATCACGATCGACCATCTAGATCAGTTAAATCATGATATTGCCCCCGGACGAACGAAATCCTTATTCAGACCCTGCAACGGCCGAAACTCGTGATTTTCCATCTGGTCAACCGAAAATGATAGTATTGACCAGGTACAGTTGTCAAAAACATTCTCCGCCCCGATCAGGCAGAAATCTCGATCGACCACCTAGATCGGTTAAATCACGATATTGCCCCCGGACGAACGAAATCCTTATTCAAACCCTGCAACGGCCGAAACTCGTGATTTTCCGTCTGGTCAACCGAAAATCACAGTACTGACCAGGTACAGTTATCGAAAACGATCTCCGCCCCGATCAGGCAGAAATCACGATCGACCATCTAGATCGGTTAAATTACGATATTGCCCCCGGGCGAATGAAATCCTTATTCAGACCCTGCAACGGCCGAAACTCGTGATTTTCCGTCTGGTCAACCGAAAATCACAGTACTGACCAGGTACAGTTATCGAAAACGATCTCCGCCCCGATCAGGCAGAAATCACGATCGACTATCTAGATCGGTTAAATCATGATATTGCCCCCGGACGAACGAAATCCTTATTCAGACCCTGCAACGGCCGAAACTCGTGATTTTCCATCTGGTCAACCGAAAATGACAGTACTGACCAGGTACAGTTGTCAAAAACAATCTCCGCCCCGATCAGGCAGAATTCTCGATCGACCACCTAGATCGGTTAAATCACGATATTGCCCCCGAACGAACGAAATCCTTATTCAGACCCTGCAACGGCCGAAACTCGTGATTTTCCGTCTGGTCAACCGAAAATCACAGTACTGACCAGGTACAGTTATCGAAAACGATCTCCGCCCCGATCAGGCAGAAATCACGATCGACCATCTAGATCGGTTAAATTACGATATTGCCCCCGGACGAATGAAATCCTTATTCAGACCCTGCAACGGCCGAAACTCGTGATTTTCCGTCTCGTCAACCGAAAATCACAGTACTGACCAGGTACAGTTATCGAAAACGATCTCCGCCCCGATCAGGCAGAAATCACGATCGACCATCTAGATCGGTTAAATTACGATATTGCCCCCGGGCGAATGAAATCCTTATTCAGACCCTGCAACGGCCGAAACTCGTGATTTTCCGTCTGGTCAACCGAAAATCACAGTACTGACCAGGTACAGTTATCGAAAACGATCTCCGCCCCGATCAGGCAGAAATCACGATCGACTATCTAGATCGGTTAAATCATGATATTGCCCCCGGACGAACGAAATCCTTATTCAGACCCTGCAACGGCCGAAACTCGTGATTTTCCATCTGGTCAACCGAAAATGACAGTACTGACCAGGTACAGTTGTCAAAAACAATCTCCGCCCCGATCAGGCAGAATTCTCGATCGACCACCTAGATCGGTTAAATCACGATATTGCCCCCGAACGAACGAAATCCTTATTCAGACCCTGCAACGGCCGAAACTCGTGATTTTCCGTCTGGTCAACCGAAAATCACAGTACTGACCAGGTACAGTTATCGAAAACGATCTCCGCCCCGATCAGGCAGAAATCACGATCGACCATCTAGATCGGTTAAATTACGATATTGCCCCCGGACGAATGAAATCCTTATTCAGACCCTGCAACGGCCGAAACTCGTGATTTTCCGTCTGGTCAACCGAAAATCACAGTACTGACCAGGTACAGTTATCGAAAACGATCTCCGCCCCGATCAGGCAGAAATCACGATCGACCATCTAGATCGGTTAAATTACGATATTGCCCCCGGACGAATGAAATCCTTATTCAGACCCTGCAACGGCCGAAACTCGTGATTTTCCGTCTGGTCAACCGAAAATCACAGTACTGACCAGGTACAGTTATCGAAAACGATCTCCGCCCCGATCAGGCAGAAATCACGATCGACCATCTAGATCGGTTAAATTACGATATTGCCCCCGGACGAATGAAATCCTTATTCAGACCCTGCAACGGCCGAAACTCGTGATTTTCCGTCTGGTCAACCGAAAATCACAGTACTGACCAGGTACAGTTATCGAAAACGATCTCCGCCCCGATCAGGCAGAAATCACGATCGACCATCTAGATCGGTTAAATCATGATATTGCCCCCGGACGAACGAAATCCTTATTCAGACCCTGCAACGGCCGAAACTCGTGATTTTCCATCTGGTCAACCGAAAATGACAGTACTCACCAGGTACAGTTGTCAAAAACAATCTCCGCCCTGATCAGGCAGAAATTTCGATCGACCACCTAGATCGGTTAAATTACGATATTGCCCCCGGACGAATGAAATCCTTATTCAGACCCTGCAACGGCCGAAACTCGTGATTTTCCGTCTGGTCAACCGAAAATCACAGTACTGACCAGGTACAGTTATCGAAAACGATCTCCGCCCCGATCAGGCAGAAATCACGATCGACCATCTAGATCGGTTAAATTACGATATTGCCCCCGGACGAATGAAATCCTTATTCAGACCCTGCAACGGCCGAAACTCGTGATTTTCCGTCTGGTCAACCGAAAATCACAGTACTGACCAGGTACAGTTATCGAAAACGATCTCCGCCCCGATCAGGCAGAAATCACGATCGACCATCTAGATCGGTTAAATTACGATATTGCCCCCGGACGAATGAAATCCTTATTCAGACCCTGCAACGGCCGAAACTCGTGATTTTCCGTCTGGTCAACCGAAAATCACAGTTCTGACCAGGTACAGTTATCGAAAACGATCTCCGCCCCGATCAGCCAGAAATCACCATCGACCATCTAGATCGGTTAAATCATGATATTGCCCCCGGACGAACGAAATCCTTATTCAGACCCTGCAACGGCCGAAACTCGTGATTTTCCATCTGGTCAACCGAAAATGACAGTACTCACCAGGTACAGTTGTCAAAAACAATCTCCGCCCCGATCAGGCAGAAATTTCGATCGACCACCTAGATCGGTTAAATTACGATATTGCCCCCGGACGAATGAAATCCTTATTCAGACCCTGCAACGGCCGAAACTCGTGATTTTCCGTCTGGTCAACCGAAAATCACAGTACTGACCAGGTACAGTTATCGAAAACGATCTCCGCCCCGATCAGGCAGAAATCACGATCGACCATCTAGATCGGTTAAATTACGATATTGCCCCCGGACGAATGAAATCCTTATTCAGACCCTGCAACGGCCGAAACTCGTGATTTTCCATCTGGTCAACCGAAAATGATAGTACTCACCAGGTACAGTTGTCAAAAACAATCTCCGCCCCGATCAGGCAGAAATTTCGATCGACCACCTAGATCGGTTAAATCACGATATTGCCCCCGGACGAACGAAATCCTTATTCAAACCCTGCAACGGCCGAAACTCGTGATTTTCCGTCTGGTCAACCAAAAATCACAGTACTGACCAGGTACAGTTATCGAAAACGATCTCTGCCCCGATCAGGCAGAAACCACGATCGACCATCTAGATCGGTTAAATTACGATATTGCCCCCGGGCGAATGAAATCCTTATTCAGACCCTGCAACGGCCGAAACTCGTGATTTTCCGTCTGGTCAACCGAAAATCACAGTACTGACCAGGTACAGTTATCGAAAACGATCTCCGCCCCGATCAGGCAGAAATCACGATCGACCATCTAGATCGGTTAAATTACGATATTGCCCCCGGACGAATGAAATCCTTATTCAGACCCTGCAACGGCCGAAACTCGTGATTTTCCGTCTGGTCAACCGAAAATCACAGTACTGACCAGGTACAGTTATCGAAAACGATCTCCGCCCCGATCAGGCAGAAATCACGATCGACCATCTAGATCGGTTAAATTACGATATTGCCCCCGGACGAATGAAATCCTTATTCAGACCCTGCAACGGCCGAAACTCGTGATTTTCCGTCTGGTCAAACGAAAATCACAGTTCTGACCAGGTACAGTTATCGAAAACGATCTCCGCCCCGATCAGCCAGAAATCACGATCGACCATCTAGATCGGTTAAATCATGATATTGCCCCCGGACGAACGAAATCCTTATTCAGACCCTGCAACGGCCGAAACTCGTGATTTTCCATCTGGTCAACCGAAAATGATAGTACTCACCAGGTACAGTTGTCAAAAACAATCTCCGCCCCGATCAGGCAGAAATTTCGATCGACCACCTAGATCGGTTAAATCACGATATTGCCCCCGGACGAACGAAATCCTTATTCAAACCCTGCAACGGCCGAAACTCGTGATTTTCCATCTGGTCAACCGAAAATGATAGTACTCACCAGGTACAGTTGTCAAAAACAATCTCCGCCCCGATCAGGCAGAAATTTCGATCGACCACCTAGATCGGTTAAATCACGATATTGCCCCCGGACGAACGAAATCCTTATTCAAACCCTGCAACGGCCGAAACTCGTGATTTTCCGTCTGGTCAACCAAAAATCACAGTACTGACCAGGTACAGTTATCGAAAACGATCTCTGCCCCGATCAGGCAGAAACCACGATCGACCATCTAGATCGGTTAAATTACGATATTGCCCCCGGGCGAATGAAATCCTTATTCAGACCCTGCAACGGCCGAAACTCGTGATTTTCCGTCTGGTCAACCGAAAATCACAGTACTGACCAGGTACAGTTATCGAAAACGATCTCCGCCCCGATCAGCCAGAAATCACGATCGACCATCTAGATCGGTTAAATCACGATATTGCCCCCGGACGAACGAAATCCTTATTCAGACCCTGCAACGGCCGAAACTCGTGATTTTCCATCTGGTCAACCGAAAATAACAGTACTGACTAGGTAGAGTTGTCAAAAATGATTTCCGCCATGATTAGCCAGAAATCACGATCGACCATCTAGGTTGGTTAAATTACGATATTGCCCCCGGACGAACGAAATCCTTATTGAGACCTTGGAACGGCCGAAACTCGTGATTTTCCATCTGGTCAACCGAAAATATCAGTACTGACCAGGTACAGTTGTCAAAAACAATCTCCGCCCCGATCAGGCAGAAATCACGATCGACCATCTAGATCGGTTAAATCACGATATTGCCCCCGGACGAACGAAATCCTTAGTCAGACCCTGCAACGGCCGAAACTCGTGATTTTCCGTCTGGTCAACCAAAAATCACAGTACTGACCAGGTACAGTTATCGAAAACGATCTCTGCCCCGATCAGGCAGAAACCACGATCGACCATCTAGATCGGTTAAATTACGATATTGCCCCCGGGCGAATGAAATCCTTATTCAGACCCTGCAACGGCCGAAACTCGTGATTTTCCGTCTGGTCAACCGAAAATCACAGTACTGACCAGGTACAGTTATCGAAAACGATCTCCGCCCCGATCAGCCAGAAATCACGATCGACCATCTAGATCGGTTAAATCACGATATTGCCCCCGGACGAACGAAATCCTTATTCAGACCCTGCAACGGCCGAAACTCGTGATTTTCCATCTGGTCAACCGAAAATAACAGTACTGACTAGGTAGAGTTGTCAAAAATGATTTCCGCCATGATTAGCCAGAAATCACGATCGACCATCTAGGTTGGTTAAATTACGATATTGCCCCCGGACGAACGAAATCCTTATTGAGACCTTGGAACGGCCGAAACTCGTGATTTTCCATCTGGTCAACCGAAAATATCAGTACTGACCAGGTACAGTTGTCAAAAACAATCTCCGCCCCGATCAGGCAGAAATCACGATCGACCATCTAGATCGGTTAAATCACGATATTGCCCCCGGACGAACGAAATCCTTAGTCAGACCCTGCAACGGCCGAAACTCGTGATTTTCCGTCTGGTCAACCAAAAATCACAGTACTGACCAGGTACAGTTATCGAAAACGATCTCTGCCCCGATCAGGCAGAAATCACGATCGACCATCTAGATCGGTTAAATTACGATATTGCCCCTGGGCGAATGAAATCCTTATTCAGACCCTGCAACGGCCGAAACTCGTGATTTTCCGTTTGGTCAACCGAAAATCACAGTACTGACCAGGTACAGTTATCGAAAACGATCTCCGCCCCGATCAGCCAGAAATCACGATCGACCATCTAGATCGGTTAAATCATGACATTGCCCCCGGACGAACGAAATCCTTATTCAGACCCTGCAACGGCCGAAACTCGTGATTTTCCATCTGGTCAACCGAAAATAACAGTACTGACTAGGTAGAGTTGTCAAAAATGATTTCCACCCTGATCAGCTTGAAATCACGATCGACCATCTAGATCGGTTAAATCATGATATTGCCCCCGGACGAACGAAATCCTTATTGAGACCCTGCAACGGCCGAAACTCGTGATTTTCCATCTGGTCAACCGAAAATAACAGTACTGACCAGGTACAGTTGTCAAAAACAATCTCCGCCCCGATCAGGCAGAAATCACGATCGACCCTCTAGATCGGTTAAATCACGATATTGCCCCCGGACGAACGAAATCCTTATTCAGACACTGCAACGGACGAAACTCGTGATTTTCCGTCTGGTTAACCAAAAATCACAGTACTGACCAGGTACAGTTATCGACAACGATCTCCGCCCCGATCAGCTAGAAATCACGATCAACCATCTAGATCGGATAAATCATGATATTGCCCACGGACGAACGAAATCCTTATTCAGTCCCTGCAACGGCCGAAACTCGTGATTTTCCATCTGGTCAACCGATAATGACAGTACTGACCAGGTACAGTTGTCAAAAACAATCTCCGCCCCGATCAGGCAGAAATCACGATCGACCATCTAGATCGGTTAAATCACGATATTGCCCCCGGACGAACGAAATCCTTATTCAGACACTGCAACGGACGAAACTCGTGATTTTCCGTCTGGTCAACCAAAAATTACAGTACTGACCAGGAACAGTTATCGACAACGATCTCCGCCCCGATCAGCTAGAAATCACGATCGACCATCTAGATCGGAAAAATCATGATATTGCCCCCGGATGAACGAAATCCTTATTCAGACCCTGCAACGGCCGAAACTCGTGATTTTCCATCTGGTCAACCGATAATGACAGTACTGACCAGGTACAGTTGTCAAAAACAATCTCCGCCCCGATCAGGCAGAAATGACGATCGACCATCTAGATCGGTTAAATCACGATATTGCCCCCGGACGAACGAAATCCTTATTCAGACCCTGCAACGGCCGAAACTCGTGATTTTCCATCTGGTCAACCGAAAATAACAGTACTTACTAGGTAGAGTTGTCAAAAATGATTTCCGCCATGATTAGCCAGAAATCACGATCGACCATCTAGGTTGGTTAAATTACGATATTGCCCCCGGACGAACGAAATCGTTATTGAGACCCTGGAACGGCCGAAACTCGTGATTTTCCATCTGGTCAACCGAAAATAACAGTACAGACCAGGTACTGTTGTCAAAAACAATCTCCGCCCCGATCAGGCAGAAATCACGATCGACCATCTAGATCGGTTAAATCACGATATTGCCCCCGGACGAACGAAATCCTTATTCACACACTGCAACGAACGAAACTCGTGATTTTCCGTCTGGTCAACCGAAAATCACAGTACTGACCAGGTACAGTTATCGAAAACGATCTCTGCCCCGATCAGCCAGAAATCACGATCGACCATCTAGATCTGTTAAATCATGATATTGCCCCCGGACGAATGAAATCCTTATTCAGACCCTGCAACGGCCGAAACTCGTGATTTTCCGTCTGGTCAACCGAAAATGACAGTACTGACCAGGTACAGTTGTCAAAAACGAACTCCACCCCGATCTGCCAGAAATCACGATCGACCATCAAGATCGGGGAAATCACGATATTGCCCCCGGACGAACGAAATCCTTATTCAGGCCCTGCAACGGCCGAAACTCGTGATTTTCTGCCTAGTCAACCGAAAATCACAGTACTGACCAGGTACAGTTATCAAAAACGATCTCCGCCCCGATCAGCCAGAAATCACGATCGACGATCTAGATCAGTTAAATCACGATATTGCCCCCGGACGAACGAAATCCTTATTCAAACCCTGCAACGGAGGAAACTCGTGATTTTCCATCTGGTCAACCAAAAATAACAGTACTGACCAGGTACAGTTGTCTAAAACAATCTCCGCCCCGATCAGGCAAAAATCACGATCAACCATCTAGATCGGTTAAATCACGATGTTGCCCCCGGATGAACGAAATCCTTATTCAGACCCTGCAACGGCCGAAACTCGTGATTTTCCATCTGGTCAACCGAAAATAACAGTACTGACTAGGTAGAGTTGTCAAAAATGATTTCCACCATGATTAGCCAGAAATCACGATCGACCATCTAGGTTGGTTAAATTACGATATTGCCCCCGGACGAACGAAATCCTTATTGAGACCCTGCAACGGCCGAAACTCGTGATTTTCCATCTGGTCAACCGAAAATAACAGTACAGACCAGGTACAGTTGTCAAAAACAATCTCCGCCCCGATCAGGCAGAAATCACGATCGACCATCTAGATCGGTTAAATCACGATATTGCCCCCGAACGAACGAAATCCTTATTCAGACACTGCAACGAACGAAACTCGTGATTTTCCGTCTGGTCAACCGAAAATCACAGTACTGACCAGGTACAGTTATCGAAAACGATCTCTGCCCCGATCAGCCAGAAATCACGATCGACCATCTAGATCTGTTAAATCATGATATTGCCCCCGGACGAATGAAATCCTTATTCAGACCCTGCAACGGCCGAAACTCGTGATTTTCCGTCTGGTCAACCGAAAATGACAGTACTGACCAGGTACAGTTGTCAAAAACGAACTCCGCCCCGATCAGCCAGAAATCACGATCGACCATCAGGATCGGGGAAATCACGATATTGCCCCCGGACGAACGAAATCCTTATTCAGGCCCTGCAACGGCCGAAACTCGTGATTTTCTGCCTAGTCAACCGAAAATCACAGTACTGACCAGGTACAGTTATCAAAAACGATCTCCGCCCCGATCAGCCAGAAATCACGATCGACGATCTAGATCAGTTAAATCACGATATTGCCCCCGGACGAACGAAATCCTTATTCAAA
This sequence comes from Delonix regia, assembly GCA_037074485.1. Taxonomy (NCBI): domain Eukaryota; kingdom Viridiplantae; phylum Streptophyta; class Magnoliopsida; order Fabales; family Fabaceae; genus Delonix; species Delonix regia. Next base: position 45,223,273 of record CM073450.1, on the reverse strand, counting down.
CCCTGCAACGGAGGAAACTCGTGATTTTCCATCTGGTCAACCAAAAATAACAGTACTGACCAGGTACAGTTGTCTAAAACAATCTCCGCCCCGATCAGGCAAAAATCACGATCGACCATCTAGATCGGTTAAATCACGATGTTGCCCCCGGATGAACGAAATCCTTATTCAGACCCTGCAACGGCCGAAACTCGTGATTTTCCATCTGGTCAACCGAAAATAACAGTACTGACTAGGTAGAGTTGTCAAAAATGATTTCCACCATGATTAGCCAGAAATCACGATCGACCATCTAGGTTGGTTAAATTACGATATTGCCCCCGGACTAACGACATCCTTATTGAGACCCTGCAACGGCCGGAACTCGTGATTTTCCGCCTGGTCAACCGAAAATCACAGTACTGGCCAGGTACAGTTATCGAAAACGATCTCCGCCCCGATCAGCCAGAAATCGCGATCGACGATCTAGATCGGTTAAATCACGATATTGCCCCCGGACGAACGAAATCCTTATTCAGACACTGCAACGGACGAAACTCGTGATTTTCCGTCGGGTGAACCGAAAATCACAGTACTGACCAGGTACAGTTATCGAAAATGATCTCCGTCCCGAACGGCCAGAAATCACGATCGACCATCTAGATCGGTTAAATCATGATATTGCCCCCGGACGAACGAAATCCTTATTCAGACCCTGCAACGGCCGAAACTCGTGATTTTCCATCTGGTCAACCGAAAATGACAGTACTGACCAGGTACAGTTGTCAAAAACAATCTCCGCCCCGATCAGGCAGAAATCTCGATCGACCACCTAGATCGGTTAAATCACGATATTGCCCCCGGACGAACGAAATCCTTATTCAGACCCTGCAACGGCCGAAACTCGTGATTTTCCATTTGGTCAACCGAAAATAACTGTACTGACCAGGTACAGTTGTCAAAAACAATCTCCGCCCCGATCAGGCAGAAATCTCGATCGACCACCTAGATCGGTTAAATCACGATATTGCCCCCGGACGAACGAAATCCTTATTCAGACCCTGCAACGGCCGAAACTCGTGATTTTCTGCCTAGTCAACCGAAAATCACAGTACTGACCAGGTACAGTTATCGAAAACGATCTCCGCCCCGATCAGCCAGAAATCACGATCGACCATAAAGATCAGTGAAATCACGATATTGCCCCCGGGCTGACAAAATCGCTATTCAGACCCTGCAACGGCCGAAACTCGTGATTTTCTGCCTAGTCAAACGAAAATCACAGTACTGACTAGGTAGAGTTGTCAAAAATGATTTCCGCCCTGATCAGCCAGAAATCACGATCGACCATCTAGAATGGTTAAATCACGATATTGCGCTCGGGCTGACAAAATCACTATTCAGACCCTGCAACGGCCGGAACTCGTGATTTTCCGCCTGGTCAACCGAAAATCACAGTACTGGCCAGGTACAGTTATCGAAAACGATCTCCGCCCCGATCAGCCAGAAATCGCGATCGACGATCTAGATCGGTTAAATCACGATATTGCCCCCGGACGAACGAAATCCTTATTCAGACACTGCAACGGACGAAACTCGTGATTTTCCGTCGGGTCAACCGAAAATCACAGTACTGACCAGGTACAGTTATCGAAAATGATCTCCGTCCCGAACGGCCAGAAATCACGATCGACCATCTAGATCGGTTAAATCATGATATTGCCCCCGGACGAACGAAATCCTTATTCAGACCCTGCAACGGCCGAAACTCGTGATTTTCCATCTGGTCAACCGAAAATGACAGTACTGACCAGGTACAGTTGTCAAAAACAATCTCCGCCCCGATCAGGCAGAAATCACGATCGACCATCTAGATCGGTTAAATCACGATATTGCCCCCGGACGAACGAAATCCTTATTCAAACCCTGCAACGGCCGAAACTCGTGATTTTCCATCTGGCCAACCGAAAATAACAGTACTGACCAGGTACAGTTGTCAAAAACAATCTCCGCCCCGATCAGGCAGAAATCTCGATCGACCACCTAGATCGGTTAAATCACGATATTGCCCCCGGACGAACGAAATCCTTATTCAGACCCTGCAACGGCCGAAACTCGTGATTTTCCATCTGGTCAACCGAAAATGACAGTACTGACCAGGTACAGTTGTCAAAAACAATCTCCGCCCCGATCAGGCAGAAATCACGATCGACCATCTAGATCGGTTAAATCACGATATTGCCCCCGGACGAACGAAATCCTTATTCAAACCCTGCAACGGCCGAAACTCGTGATTTTCCATCTGGCCAACCGAAAATAACAGTACTGACCAGGTACAGTTGTCAAAAACAATCTCCGCCCCGATCAGGCAGAAATCTCGATCGACCACCTAGATCGGTTAAATCACGATATTGCCCCCGGACGAACGAAATCCTTATTCAGACCCTGCAACGGCCGAAACTCGTGATTTTCCATCTGGTCAACCGAAAATAACTGTACTGACCAGGTACAGTTGTCAAAAACAATCTCCGCCCCGATCAGGCAGAAATCTCGATCGACCACCTAGATCGGTTAAATCACGATATTGCCCCCGGACGAACGAAATCCTTATTCAGACCCTGCAACGGCCGAAACTAGTGATTTTCTGTCTGGCCAACCGAAAATCACAGTACTGACCAGGTACAGTTGTCAAAAACAAACTCCGCCCCGATCAGCCAGAAATCATGATCGACCGTCAAGACCGGTGAAATCACGATATTGCCCCCGGGCTGACAAAATCGCTATTCAGACCCTGCAACGGCCGAAACTCGTGATTTTCTGCCTGGTCAACCGAAAATCACAGTACTGACCAGGTACAGTTATCGAAAACGATCTCCGCCCCGATCAGCCAGAAATCGCGATCGACGATCTAGATCGGTAAAATCTCGATATTGCCCCCGGACGAACGAAATCCTTATTCAGACCCTGCAGCGGCGGAAACTCGTGATTTTCCATCTGGTCAACCGAAAATAACAGTACTGACCAGGTACAGTTGTCAAAAACAATCTCCGCCCCGATCAGGCAGAAATCACGATCGACCATCTAGATCGGTTAAATCATGATATTGCCCCCGGGAAGGCGAAATCGAAATTCAGAACCTGCATCGGCCGAAACTCGAGATTTTCCGTTAGGTCAACCGACAATCAAAGTATTGACCTGGTACAGTTGCCAAAAACAATTTCCGCCTCGACTGGCTAGAAATCACGATCGATCGTCTGGATTGGTAAAATCTCGATATTGCCCTCGGACGGACAAAATCCTTATTCAGACCCAGCAACGGCCGAAACTAGTGATTCTCTGTCTGGCCAACCGAAAATCACAGTACTGACCAGGTACAGTTGTCAAAAACAAACTACGCCCCGATCAGCCAGAAATCACGATCGACCATCAAGATCGGTGAAGTCACGATATTGCCCCCGGGCTGACTAAATCGCTATTCAGACCCTGCAACGGCCGAAACTCGTGATTTTCCGCCTGGTCAACCGAAAATCACTGTACAGACCAGGTACAATTATCAAAAATGATCACCGCCCCGATCAGCCAGAAATCGCGATCGACCATCTAGATCGGTTAAATCACGATATTGCCCCCGGATGAACGAAATCCTTATTCAGACCCTGCAACGGCCGAAACTCGTGATTTTCCATCGGGTCAACCGAAAATAACAGTACTGACCATGTCCAGTTGTCAAAAACAATCTCCGCCCCGATCAGGCAGAAATCACGATCGACCATCTAGATCGGTTAAATCACGATATTGCCCCCGGGAAGACGAAATCGAAATTTAGACCCTGCATCGGCCGAAACTCGGGATTTTCCGTTAGGTCAACCGGCAATCAAAGTATTGACCTGGTACAGTTGTCAAAAACAATTTCCGCCTAGACTGGTTAGAAATCACGATCGATCGTCTGGATTGGTAAAATCTCGATACTGCCCTCGGACGAACGAAATCCTTATTCAGGCCCAGCAACGGCCGAAACTAGTGATTATCTGTCTGGCCAACCGAAAATCACAGTACTGACCAGGTACAGTTGTCAAAAACGAACTTCGCCCCGATCAGCCAGAAATCACGATCGACCATCAAGATCGGTGAAATCACGATATTGCCCCCGGGCTGACAAAATCGCTATTCAGACCCTGCAACGGCCGAAACTCGTGATTTTCCATCTGGTCAACCGAAAATAACAGTACTGACTAGGTACAGTTGTCAAAAACAAACTTCGCCCCGATCAGCCAGAAATCACGATCGACCATCAAGATCGGTGAAATCACGATATTGCCCCCGGGCTGACAAATTCGCTATTCAGACCCTGCAACGGCCGAAACTCGTGATTTTCCGCCTGGTCAACCGAAAATCGCTGTACTGACCAGGTACAATTATCAAAAACGATCTCCGCCCCGATCAGCCAGAAATCGCGATCGACCATCAAGATCGTGGAAGTCACGATATTGCCCCCGGGCTGACAAAATCACTATTCAGACCCTGCAACGGCCGAAACTCGTGATTTTCTGCCTGGTCAACCGAAAATCACAGTACTGACCAGGTTCAGTTATCGAAAACGATCTCCACCCCGATCAGCCAGAAATCACGATCGACCATCTAGATTGGTTAAATCATGTTATTGCCCCCGGACGAACGAAATCCTTATTCAGACCCTACAACGGCCGAAACTCGTGATTTTCCATCTGGTCAACCGAAAATCACAGTACTGACCAGGTACAGTTATCGAAAACGATCTCCGCCCCGATCAGCCAGAAATCCCGATCGACCATCTAGATCGGTTAAATCATGATATTGCCCCCGGACGAACGAAATCCTTATTCAGACCCTGCAACGGCCGAAACTCGTGATTTTCTGTCTGGTCAACCAAAAATCACAGTACTGACTAGGTAGAGTTGCCAAAAATGATTTCCGCCCTGATCAGCCAGAAATCACGATCGACCATCTTGATTGGTTAAATCACGATATTGCCCTCGGGCTGACAAAATCGCTATTCAGACCCTGCAACGGCCGAAACTCGTGATTTTTCGCCTGGTCAACCGAAAATCGCTGTGCTGACCAGGTACAGTTATCGAAAACGATCACCGCCCCGATAAGCCAGAAATCGCGATCGACGATCTTGATCGGTTAAATCACGATGTTGCCCCCGGACGAACGAAGTCCTTATTCAGTCCCTGCAGCGGCCGAAACTCGTGATTTTCCATCTGGTCAACCGAAAATAACAGCGCTGACCTGGTACAGTTGTCAAAAACAATCTCCGCCCCGATCAGGCAGAAATCACGATCGACCATCTAGATCAGTTAAATCACAATATTGCCCCCGGGAAGACGAAATCGAAATTCAGACCCTGCATCGGCCGAAACTCGGGATTTTCCGTTAGGTCAACCGACAATCAAAGTACTGACCAGGCACAGTTGTCAAAAACGAACTCCGCCCCGATCAGGCAGAAATCACGATCGACCATCTAGATCGGTGAAATCACGATATTGCCCCCGGGCTGACAAAATCGCTATTTAGACCCTGCAACGGCCGAAACTCGTGATTTTCCGCCTGGTCAACCGAAAATCACTGTACTGACCAGGTACAGTTATCGAAGACGATCTCCGCCCCGATCAGCCAGAAATCACGATCGACCATCAAGATCGGTGAAATCACGATATTGCCCCCGGGCTGACAAAATCGCTATTCAGACCCTGCAATGGCCGAAACTCCTGATTTTCTGCCTGGTCAACCGAAAATCACTGTACTGACCAGGTACAGTTATCGAAAACGATCTCCGCCCCGATCAGCCAGAAATCACAATTGACCATCTAGATCGGTTAAATCATGATATTGCCCCCGGACGAACGAAATCCTTATTCAGAGCCTGCAACGGCCGAAACTCGTGATTCTCCATCTGGTCAACCGAAAATAACAGTACAGACAATGTACAGTTGTCAAAAACAATCTCCGCCCCGATCAGGCAGAAATCACGATCAATCATCTAGATCGGTTAAATCACGATATTGCCCTCGGGAAGACGAAATCGCTATTCAGACCCTGCAACGGCCGAAACTCGTGATTTTCCACCTGGTCAACCGAAAATCGCTGTGCTGACCAGGTACAGTTATCGAAAACGATCTCTGCCCGGATCAGCCAGAAATCGCGATCGACGATCTAGATCAGTTAAATCACGATATTGCCCCCGGACGAACGAAATCCTTATTCAGACCCTGCAACGGCTGAAACTCGTGATTTTCCATCTGGTCAACCGAAAATAACAGTACTGACTAGGTACAGTTGTCAAAAACAATCTCCACCCCGATCAGGCAGAAATCACGATCGACCATCATGATCGGTGAAATCACGATATTGCCCCTGGGCTGGCAAAATCGCTATTCAGACCCTACAGCGGTTGAAACTCGTGGTTTTCTGCCTGGTCAACAGAAAATCACAGTACTGACCAGGTAAAGTTATCGAAAATGATCTCCGCCCCGATCAGCCAGAAATCACGATCGACCATCTAGATCGGTTAAATCTTGTTATTGCCCCCGGACGAACGAAATCCTTATTCAGACGCTGCAACGGACGAAACTCGTGATTTTCCGTCTGGTCAACCGAAAATCATAGTACTGACCAGGTACAGTTATCGGAAATGAGCTCCGCCCCGATTAGCCAGAAATCACGATCGACCATCTAGATCGGTTAAATCATGATATTGCCCCCGGACGAACGAAATCCTTATTCAGACCCTGCAACGGACGAAACTCATGATTTTCCGTCTGGTCAACTGAAAATCACAGTACTGACCAGGTACAGTTACCGAAAACGATCTCCGCCCCAATCAGCCAGAAATCGCGATCGACCATTTAGATCGGTTAAATCACGATATTGCCCCCGGACGAACGAAATCCTTATTCAGACCCTACAACGGTTGAAACTCATGGTTTTCCGTCTGGCCAACCGAAAATAACAGTACTGACCAGGTACAGTTGTCAAAAACAATCTCCGCCCCGATCTGCCAGAAATCACGATCGACCATCTAGATCGGTTAAATCACAATATTGCCCCCGGATGAACGATATCCTTATTCAGACGCTGCAACGGACGAAACTCGTGATTTTCCTATGGTCAACCGAGAATCACAGTACTGACTTGGTAGAATTGTCAAAAATGATCTCCGCCCCGATTAGCCAGAAATCGCGATCGACGATCTAGATCGGTTAAATCACGATATTGCCCCCGGACGAACGAAACCCTTATTCAGACCCTGCAACGGCCGAAACTCGTGATTTTCCATCTGGTCAACCGAAAATAACAGTACTGACCAGGTACAGTTGTCAAAAACAATCTCTGCCCCGATCAGCACGAAATCACGATCGACCATCTAGATCGGTTAAATCACAATATTGCCCCCGGATGAACGAAATCCTTATTCAGACGCTGCAACGGACGAAACTCGTGATTTTCCGTCTGGTCAACCGAAAATCACAGTACTGACCAGGTACAGTTATCAAAAATGATCTCCGCCCCGATCAGCCAGAAATCACAATCGACCATCTAGTTTGGTTAAATCACGATATTGCCCCCGGACGAACGAAGTCCTTATTCAGACCCTGCAACGGACGATACTCGTGATTTTCCGTCTGGTCAACCAAAAATCACAGTACTGACCAGGTACAGTTATCGAAAACGATCTCCGCCCCGATCAGCCAGAAATCGCGATCAACGATCTAGATCGGTTAAATCACGATATTGCCCCCGGGTAGACGAAATCGAAATTCAGACCCTGCATCGGCCGAAACTCGGGATTTTCCGTTAGGTCAACCGACAATCAAAGTATTGACCTGGTACAGTTGTCAAAAACAATTTCCGCCTTGACTGGCTAGAAATCACGATCGATCGCCAGGATCGGTAAAATCTCGATATTGCCCTCGGACGAACGAAATCCTTATTCAGACCCAGCAACGGCCGAAACTAGTGATTATCTGTCTGGCCAACCGAAAATCACAGTACTGACCAGGTACAGTTGTCAAAAACGAACTTCGCCCCGATCAGCCAGAAATCACGATCGACCATCAAGATCGGTGAAATCACGATATTGCCCCCGGGCTGACAAAATCGCTATTCAGACCCTGCAACGGCCGAAACTCGTGATTTTCTGCCTGGTCAACCGAAAATCACAGTACTGACCAGGTACAGTTATCGAAAATGATCTCCGCCCCGATCAGCCAGAAATCACGATCGACCATCTTGATCGGTTAAATCATGTTATTGCCCCTGGACGAACGAAATCCTTATTCAGACGCTGCAACGGACGAAACTCGTGATTTTCTGTCTGGTCAACCGAAAATCATAGTACTGACCAGGTACAGTTATCGGAAATGATCTCCGCCCCGATTAGCCAGAAATCACGATCGACCATCTAGATCGGTTAAATCATGATATTGCCCCCAGACGAACGAAATCCTTATTCAGACCCTGCAACTGCCGAAACTCGTGATTTTTCTATGGTCAACCGAAAATCACAGTACTGACTTGGTAGAATTGTCAAAAATGATTTCCGCCCTGATCAGCCAGAAATCACGATCGAGAATCTAGATCGGTTAAATCACGATATTGCCCCCGGGCTGACAAAATCGCTATTCAGACCCTGCAACGGCCGAAACTCGTGATTTTCCGCCTGGTCAACCGAAAATCGCTGTACAGACCAGGAACAGTTATCGAAAACGATCTCCGCCCCGATCAGCCAGAAATCGCGATCGACGATCTAGATCGGTTAAATCACGATATTGCCCCCGGACGAACGAAATCCTTATTCAAACCCTGCAACGGCCGAAACTCGTGATTTTCTGCCTGGTCAACCGAAAATCCCTGTACCGACCAGGAACAGTTATCAAAAACGATCTCCGCCCCGATCAGCCAGAAATCACGATCGAGAATCTAGATCGGTTAAATCATGATATTGCCCCCGGACGAACGAAATCCTTATTCAGACCCTGCAACGGACGAAACTCGTGATTTTCCGTCAGGTCAACTGAAAATCATAATACTGACCAGGTACAGTTATCAAAAACGATCTCCGCCCCGATCAGCCAGAAATCACAATCGACTATCTAGATCGGTTAAATCACGATATTGCCCCCGGACGAACGAAATCCTTATTCAGACCCTGCAACGGACGAAGCTCGTGATTTTCCGTCTGGTCAACCGAAAATCACAGTACTGACCAGGTACAGTTATCGAAAACGATCTCCGCCCCGATCAGCCAGAAATCACGATCGACCATCAAGATCGGTTAAAACACAATACTGCCCCCGGACGAACGAAATCCTTATTCAGACCCTGCAACGGACGAAGCTCGTGATTTTCCGTCTTGTCAACCCAAAATCACAGTACTGATCAGGTACAGTTATCGAAAACGATCTCCGCCCCGGTCAGCCAGAAATCGCGATCTAGATCTAGATCGGTTAAATCACGATATTGCCCCCGGACGAACGAAATCCTTATTCAGACCCTGCAACGGCCGAAACTCGTTATTTTCCATCTGGTCAACCGAAAATAACAGTACTGACCAGGTACAGTTGTCAAAAACAATCTCCGCCCCGATCAGCCAGAAATCCCGATCGACCATCTAGATCGGTTAAATCACAATATTGCCCCCGGACAAACAAAATCCTTATTCAGACGCTACAGCGGACGAAACTCGTGATTTTACGTCAGGTCAACTGAAAATCATAGTACTGACTAGGTACAGTTATCAGAAATGATCTCCGCCCCGATCAGCCAGAAATCACGATCGACCATCTAGATCAGTTAAATCATGATATTGCCCCCGGACGAACGAAGTCCTTATTTAGACCCTGCAACGGATGAAACTCGTGATTTTCCGTCTGGTCAACCGAAAATCACAGTATTGGCCAGGTACAGTTATCGAAAATGATCCCCGCCCGATCAGCCAGAAATCACGATCGACCATCTAGATCGGTTAAATCATGGTATTGCCCCCGGACGAACGAAATCCTTATTCAGACCCTGCAACGGCCGAAACTCGTGATTTTCCGTCTGGTCAACTGAAAATCACAGTACTGACTAGGTACAGTTATCAAAAACAATCTCCGCCCCGATCAGCCAGAAATCACAATCGACTATCTGGATCGGTTAAATCACGATATTGCCCCCGGACGAACGAAATCCTTATTCAGACCCTGCAACGGACGAAACATGTGATTTTCCGTCTGGTCAACCGAAAATCACGGTACTGACCAGGTACAGGTATCAAAAATGATCTCCGCCCCGATCAGCCAGAAATCGCGATCGACGATCTAGATCGGTTAAATCACGATATTGCCCCCGGACGAACGAAATCCTTATTCAGACCCTGCAACGGACGAAGCTCGTGATTTTCCGTCTGGTCAACCGAAAATCATAGTACTGACCAGGTACAGTTATCGAAAACGATCTCCGCCCTGGTCAGCGAGAAATCGCGATCGACGATCTAGATCGGTTAAATCACGATATTGCCCCTGGACGAACGAAATCCTTATTCAGACCCTGCAACGGCCGAAACTCGTTATTTTCCATCTGGTCAACCGAAAATAACAGTTCTGACCAGGTACAATTGTCAAAAACAATCTCGGCCCCGATCAGCCAGAAATCAGGATCGACCATCTAGATCGGTTAAATCACAATATTGCCCCCGGACGAACGAAATCCTTATTCAGACGCTACAACGGACGAAACTCGTGATTTTCCGTCAGGTCAACTGAAAATCATAATACTGACCAGGTACAGTTATCAGAAATGATCTCCGCCCCGATCAGCCAGAAATCACGATCGACCATCTAGATCGGTTAAATCACAATATTGCCCCCGGACGAACGAAATCCTTATTCAGACCCTGCAACGGACGAAACTCGTGATTTTCCGTCTGGTCAACCGAAAATCACAGTACTGACCAGGTACAGTTGTCAAAAACAATCTCCGCCCCGATCAGCCAGAAATCACGATCGACCATCTAGATCGGTTAAATCATGATATTGCCCCCGGACGAACGAAATCCTTATTCAGACCCTGCAACGGCCGAAACTCGTGATTTTCCGTCTGGTTAACCGAAAATCACAGTACTGACTAGGTAGAGTTGTCAAAAAAGATTTCCACCCTGATCAGCCAGAAATCGCGATCGACCATCTAGATTGGTTAAATCACGATATTGCCCCCAGGCTGACAAAATCGCTATTCAGACCCTGCAACAGCTGAAACTCGTGATTTCCCGCCTGGTCAACCGAAAATCGCTGTATTGACCAGGTACAGTTATCGAAATCGATCTCCGCCCCGATCAGCCAAAAATCGCGATCGACGATCTAGATCGGTTAAATCACGATATTGCCCCCGGACGAACGAAATCCTTATTCAGACCCTGCAACGGCCGAAACTCGTGATTTTCCATCTGGTCAACTGAAAATCACAGTACTGACCAGGTACAGTTGTCAAAAACAATCTCTGCCCCAATGAGGCAGAAATCTCGATCGACCACCTAGATCGGTTAAATCACGATATTGCCCCCGGACGAACGAAATCCTTATTCAAACCCTGCAACGGCCGAAACTCGTGATTTTCCGTCTGTGCAACCGAAAATCACAGTACTGACCAGGTACAGTTATCGAAAACGATCTCCGCCCCGATCAGCTAGAAATCACGATCGACCATTTAGATTGGTTAAATCACGATATTGCCCCCAGGCTGACAAAATCGCTATTCAGACCCTGCAACAGCCGAAACTCGTGATGTTCCGCCTGGTCAACCGAAAATCGCTGTACAAACCTGGTACAGTTATCAAAAACGATCTCTGCCCCGATCAGCCAGAAATCACGATCGACCATCTGGATCGGTTAAATCACAATATTGCCCCCGGACGAACGAAATCCTTATTCAGACCCTGCAACGGACGAAACTCGTGATTTTCCGTCTAGTCAACCGAAAATCACAGTACTGACCAGGTATAGTTATCGAAAATGATCTCCGCCCCGATCAGCCAGAAATCGCGATCGACGATCTAGATCGGTTAAATCACGATATTGCCCCCGGACGAACGAAATCCTTATTCAGACCCTGCGACGGCCGAAACTCGTGATTTTCCGTCTGGTCAACCGAAAATCACAGTACTGAACAGGTACAGTTATCGAATACGATCTCCGCCCCGATCAGCCAGAAATCGCGATCGACGATCTAGATCGTTTAAATCACGATATTGCCCCCGAACGAACGAAATCCTTATTCAGACCCTGCAACGGCCGAAACTCGTGATTTTCCATCTGGTCAACTGAAAATCACGGTACTGACCAGGTACAGTTGTCAAAAACAATCTCCGCCCCAATGAGGCAGAAATCTCGATCGACCACCTAGATCGGTTAAATCACGATATTGCCCCCGGACGAACGAAATCCTTATTCAGACCCTGCAACGGCCGAAACTCGTGATTTTCCGTCTGGTCAACCGAAAATCACAGTACTGACCAGGTACAGTTATCGAAAACGATCTCCGCCCCGATCAGCCAGAAATCACGATCGACCATTTAGATTGGTTAAATCACGATATTGCCCCCGGGCTGACAAAATCGCTATTCAGACCCCGCAACAGCTGAAACTCGTGATTTCCCGCCTGGTCAACCAAAAATCGCTGTATTGACCAGGTACAGTTATCGAAAACGATCTCCGCCCCGTTCAGCCAAAAATCGCGATCGACGATCTAGATCGGTTAAATCACGATATTGCCCCCGGACGAACGAAATCCTTATTCAGACCCTGCAACGGCCGAAACTCGTGATTTTCCATCTGGTCAACTGAAAATCACAGTACTGACCAGGTACAGTTGTCAAAAACAATCTCCGCCCCAATGAGGCAGAAATCTCGATCGACCACCTAGATCGGTTAAATCACGATATTGCCCCCGGACGAACGAAATCCTTATTCAGACCCTGCAACAGCCGAAACTCGTGATTTTCCGTCTGGTCAACCGAAAATCACAGTACTAACCAGGTACAGTTATCGAAAACGATCTCCGCCCCGATCAGCCAGAAATCACGATCGACCATTTAGATTGGTTAAATCACGATATTGCCCCCGGGCTGACAAAATCGCTATTCAGACCCTGCAACAGCCGAAACTCGTGATGTTCCGCCTGGTCAACCGAAAATCGCTGTACAAACCAGGTACAGGTATCAAAAACGATCTCTGCCCCGATCAGCCAGAAATCACGATCGACCATCTGGATCGGTTAAATCACAATATTGCCCCCGGACGAACGAAATCCTTATTCAGACCCTGCAACGGACGAAACTCGTGATTTTCCGTCTAGTCAACCGAAAATCACAGTACTGACCAGGTATAGTTATCGAAAATGATCTCCGCCCCGATCAGCCAGAAATCGCGATCGACGATCTAGATCGGTTAAATCACGATATTGCCCCCGGACGAACGAAATCCTTATTCAGACCCTGCGACGGCCGAAACTCGTGATTTTCCGTCTGGTCAACCGAAAATCACAGTACTGAACAGGTACAGTTATCGAATACGATCTCCGCCCCGATCAGCCAGAAATCGCGATCGACGATCTAGATCGGTTAAATCACGATATTGCCCCCGAACGAACGAAATCCTTATTCAGACCCTGCAACGGCCGAAACTCGTGATTTTCCATCTGGTCAACTGAAAATCACGGTACTGACCAGGTACAGTTGTCAAAAACAATCTCCGCCCCAATGAGGCAGAAATCTCGATCGACCACCTAGATCGGTTAAATCACGATATTGCCCCCGGACGAACGAAATCCTTATTCAGACCCTGCAACGGCCGAAACTCGTGATTTTCCGTCTGGTCAACCGAAAATCACAGTACTGACCAGGTACAGTTATCGAAAACGATCTCCGCCCCGATCAGCCAGAAATCACGATCGACCATTTAGATTGGTTAAATCACGATATTGCCCCCGGGCTGACAAAATCGCTATTCAGACCCTGCAACAGCTGAAACTCGTGATTTCCCGCCTGGTCAACCAAAAATCGCTGTATTGACCAGGTACAGTTATCGAAAACGATCTCCGCCCCGATCAGCCAAAAATCGCGATCGACGATCTAGATCGGTTAAATCACGATATTGCCCCCGGACGAATGAAATCCTTATTCAGACCCTGCAACGGCCGAAACTCGTGATTTTCCATCTGGTCAACTGAAAATCACAGTACTGACCAGGTACAGTTGTCAAAAACAATCTCCGCCCCAATGAGGCAGAAATCTCGATCGACCACCTAGATCGGTTAAATCACGATATTGCCCCCGGACGAACGAAATCCTTATTCAGACCCTGCAACGGCCGAAACTCGTGATTTTCCGTCTGGTCAACCGAAAATCACAGTACTGACCAGGTACAGTTATCGAAAACGATCTCCGCCCTGATCAGCCAGAAATCACGATCGACCATTTAGATTGGTTAAATCACGATATTGCCCCCAGGCTGACAAAATCGCTATTCAGACCCTGCAACAGCCGAAACTCGTGATGTTCCGCCTGGTCAACCGAAAATCACAGTGCTGACCAGGTATAGTTATCGAAAATGATCTCCGCCCCGATCAGCCAGAAATCACGATCGACGATCTAGATCGGTTAAATCACGATATTGCCCCCGGACGAACGAAATCGTTATTCAGACCCTGCGACGGCCGAAACTCGTGATTTTCTGTCTGGTCAACCGAAAATCACAGTACTGAACAGGTACAGTTATCGAATACGATCTCCGCCCCGATCAGCCAGAAATCGCGATCGACGATCTAGATCGGTTAAATCACGATATTGCCCCCGAACGAACGAAATCCTTATTCAGACCCTGCAACGGCCGAAACTCGGGATTTTCCATCTGGTCAACTGAAAATCACGGTACTGACCAGGTACAGTTGTCAAAAACAATCTCCGCCCCAATGAGGCAGAAATCTCGATCGACCACCTAGATCGGTTAAATCACGATATTGCCCCCGGACGAACGAAATCCTTATTCAGACCCTGCAACGGCCGAAACTCGTGATTTTCCGTCTGGTCAACTGAAAATCACAGTACTGACCAGGTACAGTTATCGAAAACGATCTCCGCCCCGATCAGCCAGAAATCACGATCGACCATTTAGATTGGTTAAATCACGATATTGCCCCCGGGCTGACAAAATCGCTATTCAGACCCTGCAACAGCTGAAACTCGTGATTTCCCGCCTGGTCAACCAAAAATCGCTGTATTGACCAGGTACAGTTATCGAAAACGATCTCCGCCCCGATCAGCCAAAAATCGCGATCGACGATCTAGATCGGTTAAATCACGATATTGCCCCCGGACGAATGAAATCCTTATTCAGACCCTGCAATGGCCGAAACTCGTGATTTTCCATCTGGTCAACTGAAAATCACAGTACTGACCAGGTACAGTTGTCAAAAACAATCTCCGCCCCAATGAGGCAGAAATCTCGATCGACCACCTAGATCGGTTAAATCACGATATTGCCCCCGGACGAACGAAATCCTTATTCAGACCCTGCAACGGCCGAAACTCGTGATTTTCCGTCTGGTCAACCGAAAATCACAGTACTGACCAGGTACAGTTATCGAAAACGATCTCCGCCCCGATCAGCCAGAAATCACGATCGACCATTTAGATTGGTTAAATCACGATATTGCCCCCAGGCTGACAAAATCGCTATTCAGACCCTGCAACAGCCGAAACTCGTGATGTTCCGCCTGGTCAACCGAAAATCGCTGTACAAACCTGGTATAGTTATCAAAAACGATCTCTGCCCCGATCAGCCAGAAATCACGATCGACCATCTAGATCGGTTAAATCACAATATTGCCCCCGGACGAACGAAATCCTTATTCAGACCCTGCAACGGACGAAACTCGTGATTTTCCGTCTAGTCAACCAAAAATCACAGTACTGACCAGGTATAGTTATCGAAAATGATCTCCGCCCCGATCAGCCAGAAATCGCGATCGACGATCTAGATCGGTTATATCACGATATTGCCCCCGGACGAACGAAATCCTTATTCAGACCCTGCGACGGCCGAAACTCGTGATTTTCCGTCTGGTCAACCGAAAATCGCAGTACTGAACAGGTACAGTTATCGAATACGATCTCCGCCCCGATCAGCCAGAAATCGCGATCGACGATCTAGATCGGTTAAATCACGATATTGCCCCCGAACGAACGAAATCCTTATTCAGACCCTGCAACGGACGAAACTCGTGATTTTCCGTCTAGTCAACCGAAAATCACAGTACTGACCAGGTATAGTTATCGAAAATGATCTCCGCCCCGATCAGCCAGAAATCGCGATCGACGATCTAGATCGGTTAAATCACGATATTGCCCCCGGACGAACGAAATCCTTATTCAGACCCTGCAACCGCCGAAACTCGTGATTTTCCGTCTGGTCAACCGAAAATCACAGTACTGACCAGGTACAGTTATCGAAAACGATCTCCGCCCCGATCAGCCAGAAATCACGATCGACCATTTAGATTGGTTAAATCACGATATTGCCCCCAGGCTGACAAAATCGCTATTCAGACCCTGCAACAGCCGAAACTCGTGATTTTCCGCCTGGTCAACCGAAAATCGCTGTACAAACCTGGTACAGTTATCAAAAACGATCTCTACCCCGATCAGCCAGAAATCACGATCGACCATCTAGATCGGTTAAATCACAATATTGCCCCCGGACGAACGAAATCCTTATTCAGACCCTGCAACGGACGAAACTCGTGATTTTCCGTCTGGTCAACCGAAAATCACAGTACTGACCAGGTATAGTTATCGAAAATGATCTCCGCCCCGATCAGCCAGAAATCGCGATCGACGATCTAGATCAGTTAAATCACGATATTGCCCCCGGACGAACGAAATCCTTATTCAGGCCCTGCAACGGCCGAAACTCGTGATTTTCCGTCTGGTCAACTGAAAATCACAGTACTGAACAAGTACAGTTATCGAAAACGATCTCCGCCCCGATCAGCCAGAAATCGCGATCGACGATCTAGATCGGTTAAATCTCGATATTGCCCCCGGACGAACGAAATCCTTATTCAGACCCTGCAACGGCCGAAACTCGTGATTTTCCATCTGGTCAACCGAAAATCACAGTACTGAACAGGTACAGTTATCGACAACGATCTCCGCCCCGATCAGCCAGAAATCGCGATCGACGATCTAGATCGGTTAAATCACGATATTGCCCCCGGACGAACGAAATCCTTATTCAGACCCTGCAATGGCCGAAACTCGTGATTTTCCTTCTGGTCAACCGAAAATAACAGTACTGACCAGGTACAGTTGTCAAAAACAATCTCCGCCCCGATCAGCCAGAAACCACGATCGACCATCTAGATCGGTTAAATCATGATATTGCGCCCGGACGAACGAAATCCTTATTCAGACCCTGCAACGGACGAAACTCGTGATTTTCCGTCTGGTCAACCGAAAAACACAGTACTGACTAGGTAGAGTTATCGAAAAAGATTTCCACCCGGATCAGCCAGAAATCACGATCGACCATCTAGATTGGTTAAATCACGATATTGCCCCCGGGCTGACAAAATCGCTATTCAGACCCTGCAACAGCCGAAACTCGTGATTTCCCGCCTGGTCAACCGAAAATCGCTGTACTGACCAGGTACAGTTATCGAAAACGATCTCCGCCCCGATCAGCCAGAAATCGCGATCGACGATCTAGATCGGTTAAATCACGATATTGCCCCCGGACGAACGAAATCGTTATTCAGACCCTGCAACAGCTGAAACTCGTGATTTTCCATCTGGTCAACCGAAAATCACAGTACTGAACAGGAACAGTTATCGAATACGATCTCCGCCCCGATCAGCCAGAAATCGCGATCGACGATCTAGATCGGTTAAATCACGATATTGCCCCCGGACGAATGAAATCCTTATTCAGACCCTGCAACGGCCGAAACTCGTGATTTTCCATCTGGTCAACTGAAAATCACAGTACTGACCAGGTACAGTTGTCAAAAACAATCTCCGCCCCAATGAGGCAGAAATCTCGATCGACCACCTAGATCGGTTAAATCACGATATTGCCCCCGGACGAACGAAATCCTTATTCAGACCCTGCAACGGCCGAAACTCGTGATTTTCCGTCTGGTCAACCGAAAATCACAGTACTGACCAGGTACAGTTATCGAAAACGATCTCCGCCCTGATCAGCCAGAAATCACGATCGACCATTTAGATTGGTTAAATCACGATATTGCCCCCAGGCTGACAAAATCGCTATTCAGACCCTGCAACAGCCGAAACTCGTGATGTTCCGCCTGGTCAACCAAAAATCGCTGTACAAACCTGGTATAGTTATCAAAAACGATCTCTGCCCCGATCAGCCAGAAATCACGATCGACCATCTAGATCGGTTAAATCACAATATTGCCCCCGGACGAACGAAATCCTTATTCAGACCCTGCAACGGACGAAACTCGTGATTTTCCGTCTAGTCAACCGAAAATCACAGTACTGACCAGGTATAGTTATCGAAAATGATCTCCGCCCCGATCAGCCAGAAATCGCGATCGACGATCTAGATCGGTTAAATCACGATATTGCCCCCGGACGAACGAAATCGTTATTCAGACCCTGCGACGGCCGAAACTCGTGATTTTCTGTCTGGTCAACCGAAAATCACAGTACTGAACAGGTACAGTTATCGAATACGATCTCCGCCCCGATCAGCCAGAAATCGCGATCGACGATCTAGATCGGTTAAATCACGATATTGCCCCCGAACGAACGAAATCCTTATTCAGACCCTGCAACGGCCGAAACTCGTGATTTTCCATCTGGTCAACTGAAAATCACGGTACTGACCAGGTACAGTTGTCAAAAACAATCTCCGCCCCAATGAGGCAGAAATCTCGATCGACCACCTAGATCGGTTAAATCACGATATTGCCCCCGGACGAACGAAATCCTTATTCAGACCCTGCAACGGCCGAAACTCGTGATTTTCCGTCTGGTCAACCGAAAATCACAGTACTGACCAGGTACAGTTATCGAAAACGATCTCCGCCCCGATCAGCCAGAAATCACGATCGACCATTTAGATTGGTTAAATCACGATATTGCCCCCGGGCTGACAAAATCGCTATTCAGACCCTGCAACAGCTGAAACTCGTGATTTCCCGCCTGGTCAACCAAAAATCGCTGTATTGACCAGGTACAGTTATCGAAAACGATCTCCGCCCCGATCAGCCAAAAATCGCGATCGACGATCTAGATCGGTTAAATCACGATATTGCCCCCGGACGAATGAAATCCTTATTCAGACCCTGCAACGGCCGAAACTCGTGATTTTCCATCTGGTCAACTGAAAATCACAGTACTGACCAGGTACAGTTGTCAAAAACAATCTCCGCCCCAATGAGGCAGAAATCTCGATCGACCACCTAGATCGGTTAAATCACGATATTGCCCCCGGACGAACGAAATCCTTATTCAGACCCTGCAACGGCCGAAACTCGTGATTTTCCGTCTGGTCAACCGAAAATCACAGTACTGACCAGGTACAGTTATCGAAAACGATCTCCGCCCCGATCAGCCAGAAATCACGATCGACCATTTAGATTGGTTAAATCACGATATTGCCCCCAGGCTGACAAAATCGCTATTCAGCCCCTGCAACAGCCGAAACTCGTGATGTTCCGCCTGGTCAACCGAAAATCGCTGTACAAACCTGGTATAGTTATCAAAAACGATCTCTGCCCCGATCAGCCAGAAATCACGATCGACCATCTAGATCGGTTAAATCACAATATTGCCCCCGGACGAATGAAATCCTTATTCAGACCCTGCAACGGACGAAACTCGTGATTTTCCGTCTAGTCAACCGAAAATCACAGTACTGACCAGGTATAGTTATCGAAAATGATCTCCGCCCCGATCAGCCAGAAATCGCGATCGACGATCTAGATCGGTTAAATCACGATATTGCCCCCGGACGAACGAAATCGTTATTCAGACCCTGCGACGGCCGAAACTCGTGATTTTCTGTCTGGTCAACCGAAAATCACAGTACTGAACAGGTACAGTTATCGAATACGATCTCCGCCCCGATCAGCCAGAAATCGCGATCGACGATCTAGATCGGTTAAATCACGATATTGCCCCCGAACGAACGAAATCCTTATTCAGACCCTGCAACGGCCGAAACTCGTGATTTTCCATCTGGTCAACTGAAAATCACGGTACTGACCAGGTACAGTTGTCAAAAACAATCTCCGCCCCAATGAGGCAGAAATCTCGATCGACCACCTAGATCGGTTAAATCACGATATTGCCCCCGGACGAACGAAATCGCTATTCAGACCCTGCAACGGACGAAACTCGTGATTTTCCGTCTAGTCAACCGAAAATCACAGTACTGACCAGGTATAGTTATCGAAAATGATCTCCGCCCCGATCAGCCAGAAATCGCGATCGACGATCTAGATCGGTTAAATCACGATATTGCCCCCGGACGAACGAAATCGTTATTCAGACCCTGCGACGGCCGAAACTCGTGATTTTCTGTCTGGTCAACCGAAAATCACAGTACTGAACAGGTACAGTTATCGAATACGATCTCCGCCCCGATCAGCCAGAAATCGCGATCGACGATCTAGATCGGTTAAATCACGATATTGCCCCCGAACGAACGAAATCCTTATTCAGACCCTGCAACGGCCGAAACTCGTGATTTTCCATCTGGTCAACTGAAAATCACGGTACTGACCAGGTACAGTTGTCAAAAACAATCTCCGCCCCAATGAGGCAGAAATCTCGATCGACCACCTAGATCGGTTAAATCACGATATTGCCCCCGGACGAACGAAATCCTTATTCAGACCCTGCAACGGCCGAAACTCGTGATTTTCCGTCTGGTCAACCGAAAATCACAGTACTGACCAGGTACAGTTATCGAAAACGATCTCCGCCCCGATCAGCCAGAAATCACGATCGACCATTTAGATTGGTTAAATCACGATATTGCCCCCAGGCTGACAAAATCGCTATTCAGCCCCTGCAACAGCCGAAACTCGTGATGTTCCGCCTGGTCAACCGAAAATCGCTGTACAAACCTGGTATAGTTATCAAAAACGATCTCTGCCCCGATCAGCCAGAAATCACGATCGACCATCTAGATCGGTTAAATCACAATATTGCCCCCGGACGAATGAAATCCTTATTCAGACCCTGCAACGGACGAAACTCGTGATTTTCCGTCTAGTCAACCGAAAATCACAGTACTGACCAGGTATAGTTATCGAAAATGATCTCCGCCCCGATCAGCCAGAAATCGCGATCGACGATCTAGATCGGTTATATCACGATATTGCCCCCGGACGAACGAAATCCTTATTCAGACCCTGCGACGGCCGAAACTCGTGATTTTCCGTCTGGTCAACCGAAAATCGCAGTACTGAACAGGTACAGTTATCGAATACGATCTCCGCCCCGATCAGCCAGAAATCGCGATCGACGATCTAGATCGGTTAAATCACGATATTGCCCCCGAACGAACGAAATCCTTATTCAGACCCTGCAACGGACGAAACTCGTGATTTTCCGTCTAGTCAACCGAAAATCACAGTACTGACCAGGTATAGTTATCGAAAATGATCTCCGCCCCGATCAGCCAGAAATCGCGATCGACGATCTAGATCGGTTAAATCACGATATTGCCCCCGGACGAACGAAATCCTTATTCAGACCCTGCAACCGCCGAAACTCGTGATTTTCCATCTGGTCAACCGAAAATCAAAGTACTGAACAGGTACAGTTATCGAAAACGATCTCCGCCCCGATCAGCCAGAAATCGCGATCGACGATCTAGATCGGTTAAATCACGATATTGCCCCCGGACGAACGAAATCCTTATTCAGGCCCTGCAACGGCCGAAACTCGTGATTTTCCGTCTGGTCAACTGAAAATCACAGTACTGAACAAGTACAGTTATCGAAAACGATCTCCGCCCCGATCAGCCAGAAATCGCGATCGACGATCTAGATCGGTTAAATCTCGATATTGCCCCCGGACGAACGAAATCCTTATTCAGACCCTGCAACGGCCGAAACTCGTGATTTTCCATCTGGTCAACCGAAAATCACAGTACTGAACAGGTACAGTTATCGACAACGATCTCCGCCCCGATCAGCCAGAAATCGCGATCGACGATCTAGATCGGTTAAATCACGATATTGCCCCCGGACGAACGAAATCCTTATTCAGACCCTGCAATGGCCGAAACTCGTGATTTTCCTTCTGGTCAACCGAAAATAACAGTACTGACCAGGTACAGTTGTCAAAAACAATCTCCGCCCCGATCAGCCAGAAATCACGATCGACCATCTAGATCGGTTAAATCATGATATTGCCCCCGGACGAACGAAATCCTTATTCAGACCCTGCAACGGACGAAACTAGTGATTTTCCGTCTGGTCAACCGAAAAACACAGTACTGACTAGGAAGAGTTATCGAAAAAGATTTCAACCCTGATCAGCCAGAAATCACGATCGACCATCTAGATTGGTTAAATCACGATATTGCCCCCGGGCTGACAAAATCGCTATTCAGACCCTGCAACAACCGAAACTCGGGATTTCCCGCCTGGTCAACCGAAAATCGCTGTACTGACCAGGTACAGTTATCGAAAACGATCTCCGCCCCGATCAGCCAGAAATCGCGATCGACGATCTAGATCGGTTAAATCACGATATTGCCCCCGAACGAACGAAATCGTTATTCAGACCCTGCAACAGCTGAAACTCGTGATTTTCCATCTGGTCAACCGAAAATCACAATACTGAACAGGAACAGTTATCGAATACGATCTCCGCCCCGATCAGCCAGAAATCGCGATCGACGATCTAGATCGGTTAAATCACGATATTGCCCCCGAACGAACGAAATCCTTATTCAGACCCTGCAACGGCCAAAACTCGTGATTTTCCATCTGGTCAACTGAAAATCACGGTACTGACTAGGTACAGTTGTCAAAAACAATCTCCGCCCCAATGAGGCAGAAATCTCGATCGACCACATAGATCGGTTAAATCACGATATTGCCCCCGGACGAACGAAATCCTTATTCAGACCCTGCAACGGCCGAAACTCGTGATTTTCCATCTGGTCAACTGAAAATCACAGTACTGACCAGGTACAGTTGTCAAAAACAATCTCCGCCCCAATGAGGCAGAAATCTCGATCGACCACCTAGATCGGTTAAATCACGATATTGCCCCCGGACGAACGAAATCCTTATTCAGACCCTGCAACGGCCGAAACTCGTGATTTTCCGTCTGGTCAACCGAAAATCACAGTACTGACCAGGTACAGTTATCGAAAACGATCTCCGCCCCGATCAGCCAGAAATCACGATCGACCATTTAGATTGGTTAAATCACGATATTGCCCCCGGGCTGACAAAATCGCTATTCAGACCCTGCAACAGCCGAAACTCGTGATTTTCCGCCTGGTCAACCGAAAATCGCTGTACAAACCTGGTACAGTTATCAAAAACGATCTCTACCCCGATCAGCCAGAAATCACGATCGACCATCTAGATCGGTTAAATCACAATATTGCCCCCGGACGAACGAAATCCTTATTCAGACCCTGCAACGGACGAAACTCGTGATTTTCCGTCTGGTCAACCGAAAATCACAGTACTGACCAGGTATAGTTATCGAAAATGATCTCCGCCCCGATCAGCCAGAAATCGCGATCGACGATCTAGATCAGTTAAATCACGATATTGCCCCCGGACGAACGAAATCCTTATTCAGACCCTGCAACGGCCGAAACTCGTGATTTTCCGTCTGGTCAACCGAAAATCACAGTACTGAACAGGTACAGTTATCGAAAACGATCTCCGCCCCGATCAGCCAGAAATCACGATCGACCATCTAGATTGGTTAAATCACGATATTGCCCCCGGGCTGACAAAATCGCTATTCAGACCCTGCAACAGCCGAAACTCGTGATTTCCCGCCTGGTCAACCGAAAATCGCTGTACTGACCAGGTACAGTTATCGAAAAACGATCTCCGCCCCGATCAGCCAGAAATCGCGATCGACGATCTAGATCGGTTAAATCACGATATTGCCCCCGGACGAACGAAATCCATATTCAGACCCTGCAACGGCCGAAACTCGTGATTTTCCATCTGGTCAACCGAAAATCAGAGTACTGAACAGGTACAGTTATCGACAACGATCTCCGCCCCGATCAGCCAGAAATCGCGATCGACGATCTAGATCGGTTAAATCACGATATTGCCCCCGGACGAACGAAATCCTTATTCAGACCCTGCAATGGCCGAAACTCGTGATTTTCCTTCTGGTCAACCGAAAATAACAGTACTGACCAGGTACAGTTGTCAAAAACAATCTCCGCCCCGATCAGCCAGAAATCACGATCGACCATCTAGATCGGTTAAATCATGATATTGCCCCCAAACGAACGAAATCCTTATTCAGACCCTGCAACGGCCGAAACTCGTGATTTTCCATCTGGTCAACTGAAAATCACAGTACTGACCAGGTACAGTTGTCAAAAACAATCTCCGCCCCAATGAGGCAGAAATCTCGATCGACCACCTAGATCGGTTAAATCACGATATTGCCCCCGGACGAACGAAATCCTTATTCAGACCCTGCAACGGCCGAAACTCGTGATTTTCCGTCTGGTCAACCGAAAATCACAGTACTGACCAGGTACAGTTATCGAAAACGATCTCCGCCCCGATCAGCCAGAAATCACGATCGACCATTTAGATTGGTTAAATCACGATATTGCCCCCGGGCTGACAAAATCGCTATTCAGACCCTGCAACAGCCGAAACTCGTGATTTTCCGCCTGGTCAACCGAAAATCGCTGTACATAACTGGTACAGTTATCAAAAACGATCTCTACCCCAATCAGCCAGAAATCACGATCGACCATCTAGATCGGTGAAATCACGATATTGCCCCCGGACGAACGAAATCCTTATTCAGACCCTGCAACGGACGAAACTCGTGATTTTCCGTCTGGTCAACCGAAAATCACAGTACTGGCCAGGTATAGTTATCGAAAATGATCTCCGCCCCGATCAGCCAGAAATCGCGATCGACGATCTAGATCGGTTAAATCACGATATTGCCCCCGGACGAACGAAATCCTTATTCAGACCCTGCAACGGCCGAAACTCGTGATTTTCCGTCTGGTCAACCGAAAATCACAGTACTGAACAGGTACAGTTATCGAAAACGATCTCCGCCCCGATCAGCCAGAAATCACGATCGACCATCTAGATTGGTTAAATCACGATATTGCCCCCGGGCTGACAAAATCGCTATTCAGACCCTGCAACAGCCGAAACTCGTGATTTCCCGCCTGGTCAACCGAAAATCGCTTTACTGACCAGGTACAGTTATCGAAAACGATCTCCGCCCCGATCAGCCAGAAATCGCGATCGACGATCTAGATCGGTTAAATCACGATATTGCCCCCGGACGAACGAAATCCTTATTCAGACCCTGCAACGGCCGAAACTCGTGATTTTCCATCTGGTCAACCGAAAATCAGAGTACTGAACAGGTACAGTTATCGACAACGATCTCCGCCCCGATCAGCTAGAAATCGCGATCGACGATCTAGATCGGTTAAATCACGATATTGCCCCCGGACGAACGAAATCCTTATTCAGACCTGCAACGGCCGAAACTCGTGATTTTCTGCCTGGTCAACCCAAAATCACTGTACTGACCAGGTACAGTTATCAAAAACGATCTCCGCCCCGATCAGCCAGAAATCACAATCGACTCTCTAGATCGGTTAAATCACGATATTGCCCCCGGACGAACGAAATCCTTATTCAGACCCTGCAACGGACGAAACTCGTGATATTCCGTCTGGTCAACCGAAAATCACAGTACTGAGCAGGTACAGTTATCGAAAACGATCTCCGCCCCGATCAGCCAGAAATCGCGATCGACGATCTAGATCGGTTAAATAACGATATTGCCCCCGGACGAACGAAATCCTTATTCAGACCCTGCAACGGCCGAAACTCGTGATTTTCCATCTGGTCAACCGAAAATCACAGTACTGAACAGGTACAGTTATCGACAACGATCTCCGCCCCGATCAGCCAGAAATCGCGATCGACGATCTAGATCGGTTAAATCACGATATTGCCCCCGGACGAACGAAATCCTTATTCAGACCCTGCAATGGCCGAAACTCGGGATTTTCCGTCTGGTCAACCGAAAATAACAGTACTGACCAGGTACAGTTTTCGGAAACGATCTCCGCCCCGATCAGCCAGAAATCACGATCAACCATCTAGATCGGTTAAATCATGATATTGCCCCCGGACGAACGAAATCCTTATTCAGACCCTGCAACGGACGAAACTCGTGATTTTCCGTCTGGTCAACCGAAAAACACAGTACTGACTTGGTAGAGTTATCGAAAAAGATTTCCACCCTGATCAGCCAGAAATCACGATCGACCATCTAGATTGGTTAAATCACGATATTGCCCCCGGGCTGATAAAATCGCTATTCAGACCCTGCAACAGCCGAAACTCGTGATTTCCCGCCTGGTCAACCGAAAATCGCTGTACTGACCAGGTACAGTTATCGAAAACGATCTCCGCCCCGATCAGCCAGAAATCGCGATCGACGATCTAGATCGGTTAAATCACGATATTGCCCCCGGACGAACGAAATCCTTATTCAGACCCTGCAACGGCCGAAACTCGTGATTTTCCTTCTGGTCAACCGAAAATAACAGTTCTGACCAGGTACAGTTGTCAAAAACAATCTCCGCCCCGATCAGCCAGAAATCACGATCGACCATCTAGATCGGTCAAATCATGATATTGCCCCCGGACGAACGAAATCCTTATTCAGACCCTGCAACGGACGAAACTCGTGATTTTCCGTCTGGTCAACCGAAAAACACAGTACTGACTAGGTAGAGTTATCGAAAAAGATTTCCACCCTGATCAGCCAGAAATCACGATCGACTATCTAGATCGGTTAAATCACGATATTGCCCCTGGACGAACGAAATCCTTATTCAGACCCTGCAACGGACGAAACTCGTGATTTTCCGTCTGGACAACCGAAAATCACAGTACTGACCAGGTACAGTTACCAAAAACGATCTCCGCCCCGATCAGCCAGAAATCACAATCGACTATCTAGATCGGTTAAATCACGATATTGCCCCCGGACGAACGAAATCCTTATTCAGACCCTGCAACGGCCGAAACTCGTGATTTTCCGTCTGGAAAACCGAAAATCACAGTACTGACCAGGTACAGTTATCGAAAACGATCTCCGCCCCGATCAGCCAGAAATCGCGATCGACGATCTAGATCGGTTAAATCACGATATTGCCCCCGGACGAACGAAATCCTTATTCAGACCCTGCAATGGCCGAAACTCGTGATTTTCCTTCTGGTCAACCGAAAAACACAGTACTGACCAGGTACAGTTGTCAAAAACAATCTCTGCCCCGATCAGCCAGAAATCACGATCGACCATCTAGATCGGTTAAATCACGATATTGCCCCCGGACGAACGAAATCCTTATTCAGACCCTGCAACGGACGAAACTCGTGATTTTCCATCTGGTCAACCGAAAATAACAGTGCTGATCAGGAACAGTTGTCAAAAACAATCTCCGCCCCGATCAGCCTGAAATCACGATCGACCATCTAGATTGGTTAAATCACGATATTGCCCCCGGGCTGACAAAATCGCTATTCAGACCCTGCAACAGCCGAAACTCGTGATTTCCCGCCTGGTCAACCGAAAATCGCTGTACTGACCAGGTACAGTTATCGAAAACGATCTCCGCCCCGATCAGCCAGAAATCGCGATCGACGATCTAGATCGGTTAAATCACGATATTGCCCCCGGACGAACGAAATCCTTATTCAGACCCTGCAACGGCCGAAACTCGTGATTTTCCATCTGGTCAACCGAAAATCACAGTACTGAACAGGTACAGTTATCGAAAACGATCTCCGCCCCGATCAGCCAGAAATCGCGATCGACGATCTAGATCGGTTAAATCACGATATTGCCCCCGGACGAACGAAATCCTTATTCAGACCCTGCAACAGCCGAAACTCGTGATTTTCCATCTGGTCAACAGAAATTAACAGTACTGACCAGGTACAGTTGTCAAAAACAATCTCCGCCCCGATCAGCCAGAAATCACGATCGACCATCTAGATCGGTTAAATCACGATATTGCCCCCGGGCTGACAAAATCGCTATTCAGACCCTGCAACAGCCGAAACTCGTGATTTTCCGTCTAGTCAACCGAAAATCACAGTACTGACCAGGTATAGTTATCGAAAATGATCTCCGCCCCGATCAGCCAGAAATCGCGATCGACGATCTAGATCGGTTAAATCACGATATTGCCCCCGGACGAACGAAATCCTTATTCAGACCCTGCAATGGCCGAAACTCGTGATTTTCCTTCTGGTCAACCGAAAAACACAGTACTGACCAGGTACAGTTGTCAAAAACAATCTCTGCCCCGATCAGCCAGAAATCACGATCGACCATCTAGATCGGTTAAATCACGATATTGCCCCCGGACGAACGAAATCCTTATTCAGACCCTGCAACGGACGAAACTCGTGATTTTCCATCTGGTCAACCGAAAATAACAGTGCTGATCAGGAACAGTTGTCAAAAACAATCTCCGCCCCGATCAGCCTGAAATCACGATCGACCATCTAGATTGGTTAAATCACGATATTGCCCCCGGGCTGACAAAATCGCTATTCAGACCCTGCAACAGCCGAAACTCGTGATTTCCCGCCTGGTCAACCGAAAATCGCTGTACTGACCAGGTACAGTTATCGAAAACGATCTCCGCCCCGATCAGCCAGAAATCGCGATCGACGATCTAGATCGGTTAAATCACGATATTGCCCCCGGACGAACGAAATCCTTATTCAGACCCTGCAACGGCCGAAACTCGTGATTTTCCGTCTGGTCAACCGAAAATCACAGTACTGACCAGGTACAGTTGTCAAAAACAATCTCCGCCCCGATCAGCCAGAAATCACGATCGACCATCTAGATCGGTTAAATCATGATATTGCCCCCGGACGAACGAAATCCTTATTCAGACCCTGCAACGGACGAAACTCGTGATTTTCCGTCTGGTCAACCGAAAAACACAGTACTGACTAGGTAGAGTTATCGAAAAAGATTTCCACCCTGATCAGCCAGAAATCACGATCGACTATCTAGATCGGTTAAATCACGATATTGCCCCTGGACGAACGAAATCCTTATTCAGACCCTGCAACGGACGAAACTCGTGATTTTCCGTCTGGACAACCGAAAATCACAGTACTGACCAGGTACAGTTACCAAAAACGATCTCCGCCCCGATCAGCCAGAAATCACAATCGACTATCTAGATCGGTTAAATCACGATATTGCCCCCGGACGAACGAAATCCTTATTCAGACCCTGCAACGGCCGAAACTCGTGATTTTCCGTCTGGAAAACCGAAAATCACAGTACTGACCAGGTACAGTTATCGAAAACGATCTCCGCCCCGATCAGCCAGAAATCGCGATCGACGATCTAGATCGGTTAA
The DNA here is from genome assembly GCA_037074485.1 of Delonix regia. Classification (NCBI taxonomy): domain Eukaryota; kingdom Viridiplantae; phylum Streptophyta; class Magnoliopsida; order Fabales; family Fabaceae; genus Delonix; species Delonix regia. The sequence continues at coordinate 45,193,562 of CM073450.1, read as the reverse complement.
ATCACGATATTGCCCCCGGACGAACGAAATCCTTATTCAGACCCTGCAATGGCCGAAACTCGTGATTTTCCTTCTGGTCAACCGAAAAACACAGTACTGACCAGGTACAGTTGTCAAAAACAATCTCTGCCCCGATCAGCCAGAAATCACGATCGACCATCTAGATCGGTTAAATCACGATATTGCCCCCGGACGAACGAAATCCTTATTCAGACCCTGCAACGGACGAAACTCGTGATTTTCCATCTGGTCAACCGAAAATAACAGTGCTGATCAGGAACAGTTGTCAAAAACAATCTCCGCCCCGATCAGCCTGAAATCACGATCGACCATCTAGATTGGTTAAATCACGATATTGCCCCCGGGCTGACAAAATCGCTATTCAGACCCTGCAACAGCCGAAACTCGTGATTTCCCGCCTGGTCAACCGAAAATCGCTGTACTGACCAGGTACAGTTATCGAAAACGATCTCCGCCCCGATCAGCCAGAAATCGCGATCGACGATCTAGATCGGTTAAATCACGATATTGCCCCCGGACGAACGAAATCCTTATTCAGACCCTGCAACGGCCGAAACTCGTGATTTTCCATCTGGTCAACCGAAAATCAGAGTACTGAACAGGTACAGTTATCGAAAACGATCTCCGCCCCGATCAGCCAGAAATCGCGATCGACGATCTAGATCGGTTAAATCACGATATTGCCCCCGGACGAACGAAATCCTTATTCAGACCCTGCAACGGCCGAAACTCGTGATTTTCCATCTGGTCAACCGAAAATAACAGTACTGACCAGGTACAGTTGTCAAAAACAATCTCCGCCCCGATCAGCCAGAAATCACGATCGACCATCTAGATCGGTTAAATCACGATATTGCCCCCGGGCTGACAAAATCGCTATTCAGACCCTGCAACAGCCGAAACTCGTGATTTTCCGTCTAGTCAACCGAAAATCACAGTACTGACCAGGTATAGTTATCGAAAATGATCTCCGCCCCGATCAGCCAGAAATCGCGATCGACGATCTAGATCGGTTAAATCACGATATTGCCCCCGGACGAACGAAATCCTTATTCAGACCCTGCAATGGCCGAAACTCGTGATTTTCCTTCTGGTCAACCGAAAAACACAGTACTGACCAGGTACAGTTGTCAAAAACAATCTCTGCCCCGATCAGCCAGAAATCACGATCGACCATCTAGATCGGTTAAATCACGATATTGCCCCCGGACGAACGAAATCCTTATTCAGACCCTGCAACGGACGAAACTCGTGATTTTCCATCTGGTCAACCGAAAATAACAGTGCTGATCAGGAACAGTTGTCAAAAACAATCTCCGCCCCGATCAGCCTGAAATCACGATCGACCATCTAGATTGGTTAAATCACGATATTGCCCCCGGGCTGACAAAATCGCTATTCAGACCCTGCAACAGCCGAAACTCGTGATTTCCCGCCTGGTCAACCGAAAATCGCTGTACTGACCAGGTACAGTTATCGAAAACGATCTCCGCCCCGATCAGCCAGAAATCGCGATCGACGATCTAGATCGGTTAAATCACGATATTGCCCCCGGACGAACGAAATCCTTATTCAGACCCTGCAACGGCCGAAACTCGTGATTTTCCGTCTGGTCAACCGAAAATCACAGTACTGACCAGGTACAGTTGTCAAAAACAATCTCTGCCCCGATCAGCCAGAAATCACGATCGACCATCTAGATCGGTTAAATCACGATATTGCCCCCGGACGAACGAAATCCTTATTCAGACCCTGCAATGGCCGAAACTCGTGATTTTCCTTCTGGTCAACCGAAAAACACAGTACTGACCAGGTACAGTTGTCAAAAACAATCTCTGCCCCGATCAGCCAGAAATCACGATCGACCATCTAGATCGGTTAAATCACGATATTGCCCCCGGACGAACGAAATCCTTATTCAGACCCTGCAACGGCCGAAACTCGTGATTTTCCATCTGGTCAACCGAAAATCACTGTACTGAGCAGGAACAGTTATCAAAAACGATCTCCGCCCCGATCAGCCAGAAATCACAATCGACTATCTAGATCGGTTAAATCACGATATTGCCCCTGGACGAACGAAATCCTTATTCAGACCCTGCAACGGACGAAACTCGTGATTTTCCGTCCGGACAACCGAAAATCGTTGTACTGACCAGGTACAGTTATCGAAAACGATCTCCGCCCCGATCAGCCAGAAATCGCGATCGACGATCTAGATCGGTTAAATCACGATATTGCCCCCGGACGAACGAAATCCTCATTCAGACCCTGCAACGGCCGAAACTCGTGATTTTCCATCTGGTCAACCGAAAATCACAGTACTGAACAGGTACAGTTATCGAAAACGATCTCCGCCCCGATCAGCCAGAAATCGCGATCGACGATCTAGATCGGTTAAATCACGATATTGCCCCCGGACGAACGAAATCCTTATTCAGACCCTGCAACGGCCGAAACTCGTGATTTTCCATCTGGTCAACCGAAAATAACAGTACAGACCAGGTACAGTTGTCAAAAACAATCTCCGCCCCGATCAGCCAGAAATCACGATCGACCATCTAGATCGGTTAAATCATGATATTGCCCCCGGACGAACGAAATCCTTATTCAGACCCTGCAACGGACGAAACTCGTGATTTTCCGTCTGGTCAACCGAAAAACACAGTACTGACTAGGTAGAGTTATCGAAAAAGATTTCCACCCTGATCAGCCAGAAATCACGATCGACTATCTAGATCGGTTAAATCACGATATTGCCCCCGGGCTGACAAAATCGCTATTCAGACCCTGCAACAGCCGAAACTCGTGATTTTCCGCCTGGTCAACCGAAAATCGCTGTACTGACCAGGTACAGTTATCGAAAACGATCTCCGCCCCGATCAGCCAGAAATCGCGATCGACGATCTAGATCGGTTAAATCACGATATTGCCCCCGGACGAACGAAATCCTTATTCAGACCCTGCAACGGCCGAAACTCGTGATTTTCCGTCTGGTCAACCGAAAATCACAGTACTGACCAGGTACAGTTATCGAAAACGATCTCCGCCCCGATCAGCCAGAAATCGCGATCGACGATCTAGATCGGTTAAATCACAATATTGCCCCCGGACGAACGAAATCCTTATTCAGACCCTGCAACGGCCGAAACTCATGATTTTCTGCCTGGTCAACCGAAAATCACTGTACTGAGCAGGAACAGTTATCGAAAACGATCTCCGCCCCGATCAGCCAGAAATCGCGATCGACGATCTAGATCGGTTAAATCACGATATTGCCCCCGGACGAACGAAATCCTTATTCAGACCCTGCAACGGCCAAAACTCGTGATTTTCCGTCTGGTCAACCGAAAATCACAGTACTGACCAGGTACAGTTATCGAAAACGATCTCCGCCCCGATCAGCCAGAAATCGCGATCGACGATCTAGATCGGTTAAATCACGATATTGCCCCCGGACGAACGAAATCCTTATTCAGACCCTGCAACGGCCGAAACTCATGATTTTCTGCCTGGTCAACCGAAAATCACTGTACTGAGCAGGAACAGTTACCGAAAACGATCTCCGCCCCGATCAGCCAGAAATCACGATCGACGATCTAGATCGGTTAAATCACGATATTGCCCCCGGACGAACGAAATCCTTATTCAGACCCTGCAACGGCCGAAACTCGGGATTTTCTGTCTGGTCAACCGAAAATCACAGTACTGACCAGGTACAGTTATCGGAAACGATCTCCGCCCCGATCAGCCAGCAATCACGATCGACCATCTAGATCGGTTAAATCATGATATTGCCCCCGGACGAACGAAATCCTTATTCAGACCCTGCAACGGCCGAAACTCGTGATTTTCCGTCTGGAAAACCGAAAATCACAGTACTGACCAGGTACAGTTGTCGAAAACGATCTCCGCCCCGATCAGCCAGAAATCAGGATCGACCATCTAGATCGGTTAAATCACGATATTGCCCCCGGACGAACGAAATCCTTATTCAAACCCTGCAACGACTGAAACTCGTGATTTTCTGCCTGGTCAACCGAAAATCACTGCACAGACCAGGTACAGTTGTCAAAAACAATCTCTGCCCCGATCAGCACGAAATCACGATCGACCATCTAGATCGGTTAAATCACAATATTGCCCCCGGACGAACGAAATCCTTATTCAGACCCTGCAACGGACGAAACTCGTGATTTTCCGTCTGGTGAACCGAAAATCACAGTACTGACCTGGTACAGTTATCGAAAACGATCTCCGCCCCGATCAGCCAGAAATCGCGATCGACGATCTAGATCGGTTAAATCACGATATTGCCCCCGGACGAACGAAATCCTTATTCAGGCCCTGCAACGGCCGAAACTCATGATTTTCTGCCTGGTCAACCGAAAATCACTGTACTGAGCAGGTACAGTTATCAAAAACGATCTCCGCCCCGATCAGCCAGAAATCACAATCGACTATCTAGATCGGTTAAATCACGATATTGCCCCTGGACGAACGAAATCCTTATTCAGACCCTGCAACGAACGAAACTCGTGATTTTCCGTCTGGTCAACCGAAAATCACAGTACTGACCAGGTACAGTTATCGAAAACGATCTCCGCCCCGATCAGCCAGAAATCGCGATCGATGATCTAGATCGGTTAAATCACGATATTGCCCCCGGACGAACGAAATCCTTATTCAGACCCTGCAACGGCCGAAACTCGTGATTTTCCATCTGGTCAACCGAAAATAACAGTGCTGATCAGGAACAGTTGTCAAAAACATTCTCCGCCCCGATCAGCCAGAAATCACGATCGACCATCTAGATCGGTTAAATCATGATATTGCCCCCGGACGAACGAAGTCCTTATTCAGACCCTGCAACGGCCGAAACTCGGGATTTTCCGTCTGGTCAACCGAAAATCACAGTACTGACCAGGTACAGTTTTCGGAAACGATCTCCGCCCCGATCAGCCAGCAATCACGATCGACCATCTAGATCGGTTAAATCATGATATTGCCCCCGGACGAACGAAATCCTTATTCAGACCCTGCAACGGCCGAAACTCGTGATTTTCCGTCTGGTCAACCGAAAATCACAGTACTGACTAGGTAGAGTTGTCAAAAATGATTTCCACCCTGATCAGCCAGAAATCACGATCGACCATCTAGATTGGTTAAATCACGATATTGCCCCCGGGCTGACAAAATCGCTATTCAGACCCTGCAACAGCCGAAACTCGTGATTTCCCGCCTGGTCAACCGAAAATCGCTGTACTGACCAGGTACAGTTATCGAAAACGATCTCCGCCCCGATCAGCCAGAAATCGCGATCGACGATCTAGATCGGTTAAATCACGATATTGCCCCCGGACGAACGAAATCCTTATTCAGACCCTGCAACGGCCGAAACTCATGATTTTCTGCCTGGTCAACCGAAAATCACTGTACTGAGCAGGTACAGTTATCAAAAACGATCTCCGCCCCGATCAGCCAGAAATCACAATCGACTATCTAGATCGGTTAAATCACGATATTGCCCCCGGACGAACGAAATCCTTATTCAGACCCTGCAACGGACGAAACTCGTGATTTTCCGTCTGGTCAACCGAAAATCACAGTACTGACCAGGTACAGTGATCGAAAACGATCTCCGCCCCGATCAGCCAGAAATCGCGATCGATGATCTAGATCGGTTAAATCACGATATTGCCCCCGGATGAACGAAATCCTTATTCAGACCCTGCAACGGCCGAAACTCGTGATTTTCCATCTGGTCAACCGAAAATAACAGTGCTGATCAGGAACAGTTGTCAAAAACATTCTCCGCCCCGATCTGCCAGAAATCACGATCGACCATCTAGATCGGTTAAATCATGATATTGCCCCCGGACGAACGAAGTCCTTATTCAGACCCTGCAACGGCCGAAACTCGGGATTTTCCGTCTGGTCAACCGAAAATCACAGTACTGACCAGGTACAGTTTTCGGAAACGATCTCCGCACCGATCAGCCAGCAATCACGATCGACCATCTAGATCGGTTAAATCACGATATTGCCCCCGGACGAACGAAATCCTTATTCAGACCCTGCAACGGACGAAACTCGTGATTTTCCGTCTGGTCAACCGAAAATCACAGTACTGACCAGGTACAGTGATCGAAAACGATCTCCGCCCCGATCAGCCAGAAATCGCGATCGATGATCTTGATCGGTTAAATCACGATATTGCCCCCGGACGAACGAAATCCTTATTCGGACCCTGCAACGGCCGAAACTCGTGATTTTCCATCTGGTCAATCGAAAATAACAGTGCTGATCTGGAACAGTTGTCAAAAACATTCTCCGCCCCGATCTGCCAGAAATCACGATCGACCATCTAGATCGGTTAAATCATGATATTGCCCCCGGACGAACGAAGTCCTTATTCAGACCCTGCAACGGCCGAAACTCGGGATTTTCCGTCTGGTCAACCGAAAATCACAGTACTGACCAGGTACAGTTTTCGGAAACGATCTCCGCACCGATCAGCCAGCAATCACGATCGACCATCTAGATCGGTTAAATCATGATATTGCCCCCGGACAAACGAAATCCTTTTTCAGACCCTGCAACGGCCGAAACTCGTGATTTTCCGTCTGGTCAACCGAAAATCACAGTACTGACTAGGTAGAGTTGTCAAAAATGATTTCCACCCTGATCAGCCAGAAATCACGATCGACCATCTAGATTGGTTAAATCACGATATTGCCCCCGGGCTGACAAAATCGCTATTCAGACCCTGCAACAGCCGAAACTCGTGATTTCCCGCCTGGTCAACCGAAAATCGCTGTACTGACCAGGTACAGTTATCGAAAACGATCTCCGCCCCGATCAGCCAGAAATCACAATCGACTATCTAGATCGGTTAAATCACGATATTGCCCCCGGACGAACGAAATCCTTATTCAGACCCTGCAACGGCCGAAACTCGTGATTTTCCGTCCGGACAACCGAAAATCACAGTACTGACCAGGTACAGTTATCGAAAACGATCTCCGCCCCGATCAGCCAGAAATCGCGATCGACGATCTAGATCGGTTAAATCACGATATTGCCCCCGGATGAACGAAATCCTTATTCAGACCCTGCAACGGCCGAAACTCGTGATTTTCCATCTGGTCAACCGAAAATAACAGTACAGACCAGGTACAGTTGTCAAAAACAATCTCTGCCCCGATCAGCACGAAATCACGATCGACCATCTAGATCGGTTAAATCATAATATTGCCCCCGGACGAACGAAATCCTTATTCAGACCCTGTAACGGACGAAACTCGTGATTTTTCGTCTGGTGAACCGAAAATCACAGTACTGACCTGGTACAGTTATCGAAAACGATCTCCGCCCCGATCAGCCAGAAATCGCGATCGACGATCTAGATCGGTTAAATCACGATATTGCCCCCGGACGAACGAAATCCTTATTCAGACCCTGCAACGGCCGAAACTCATGATTTTCTGCCTGGTCAACCGAAAATCACTGTACTGAGCAGGTACAGTTATCAAAAACGATCTCCGCCCCGATCAGCCAGAAATCACAATCGACGATCTAGATCGGTTAAATCACGATATTGCCCCCGGACGAACGAAATCCTTATTCAGACCCTGCAACGGCCGAAACTCATGATTTTCTGCCTGGTCAACCGAAAATCACTGTACTGAGCAGGTACAGTTATCAAAAACGATCTCCGCCCCGATCAGCCAGAAATCACAATCGACTATCTAGATCGGTTAAATCACGATATTGCCCCCGGACGAACGAAATCCTTATTCAGACCCTGCAACGGACGAAACTCGTGATTTTCCGTCTGGTCAACCGAAAATCACAGTACTGACCAGGTACAGTTATTGAAAACGATCTCCGCCCCGATCAGCCAGAAATCGCGATCGATGATCTTGATCGGTTAAATCACGATATTGCCCCCAGACGAACGAAATCCTTATTCAGACCCTGCAACGGCCGAAACTCGTGATTTTCCATCTGGTCAACCGAAAATAACAGTGCTGATCAGGAACAGTTGTCAAAAACATTCTCCGCCCCGATCAGCCAGAAATCACGATCGACCATCTAGATCGGTTAAATCATGATATTGCCCCCGGACGAACGAAATCCTTATTCAGACCCTGCAACGGCCGAAACTCGGGATTTTCCGTCTGGTCAACCGAAAATCACAGTACTGACCAGGTACAGTTTTCGGAAACGATCTCCGCCCCGATCAGCCAGCAATCACGATCGACCATCTAGATCGGTTAAATCATGATATTGCCCCCGGACGAACGAAATCCTTTTTCAGACCCTGCAACGGCCGAAACTCGTGATTTTCCGTCTGGTCAACCGAAAATCACAGTACTGACTAGGTAGAGTTGTCAAAAATGATTTCCACCCTGATCAGCCAGAAATCACGATCGACCATCTAGATTGGTTAAATCACGATATTGCCCCCGGGCTGACAAAATCGCTATTCAGACCCTGCAACAGCCAAAACTCGTGATTTCCCGCCTGGTCAACCGAAAATCGCTGAACTGACCAGGTACAGTTATCGAAAACGATCTCCGCCCCGATCAGCCAGAAATCACAATCGACTATCTAGATCGGTTAAATCACGATATTGCCCCCGGACGAACGAAATCCTTATTCAGACCCTGCAACGGACGAAACTCGTGATTTTCCGTCCGGACAACCGAAAATCACAGTACTGACCAGGTACAGTTATCGAAAACGATCTCCGCCCCGATCAGCCAGAAATCGCGATCGACGATCTAGATCGGTTAAATCACGATATTGCCCCCGGATGAACGAAATCCTTATTCAGACCCTGCAACGGCCGAAACTCGTGATTTTCCATCTGGTCAACCGAAAATAACAGTACAGACCAGGTACAGTTGTCAAAAACAATCTCTGCCCCGATCAGCACGAAATCACGATCGACCATCTAGATCGGTTAAATCACAATATTGCCCCCGGACGAACGAAATCCTTATTCAGACCCTGCAACGGACGAAACTCATGATTTTCTGCCTGGTCAACCGAAAATCGCTGTACTGAGCAGGTACAGTTATCAAAAACGATCTCCGCCCCAATCAGCCAGAAATCACAATCGACTATCTAGATCGGTTAAATCACGATATTGCCCCCGGACGAACGAAATCCTTATTCAGACCCTGCAACGGACGAAACTCGTGATTTTCCGTCTGGTCAACCGAAAATCACAGTACTGACTAGGTACAGTTATCGAAAACGATCTCCGCCCCGATCAGCCAGAAATCGCGATCGATGATCTTGATCGGTTAAATCACGATATTGCCCCCGGACGAACGAAATCCTTATTCAGACCCTGCAACGGCCGAAACTCGTGATTTTCCATCTGGTCAACCGAAAATAACAGTGCTGATCAGGAACAGTTGTCAAAAACATTCTCCGCCCCAGTCAGCCAGAAATCACGATCGACCATCTAGATCGGTTAAATCATGATATTGCCCCCGGACGAACGAAATCCTTATTCAGACCCTGCAACGGCCGAAACTCGGGATTTTCCGTCTGGTCAACCGAAAATCACAGTACTGACCAGGTACAGTTATCGGAAACGATCTCCACCCCGATCAGCCAGCAATCACGATCGACCATCTAGATCTGTTAAATCATGATATTGCCCACGGACGAACGAAATCCTTATTCAGACCCTGCAACAGCCGAAACTCGTGATTTTCCGTCTGGTCAACCGAAAATCACTGTACTGAGCAGGTACAGTTATCAAAAACGATCTCCGCCCCGATCAGCCAGAAATCACAATCGACGATCTAGATCGGTTAAATCACGATATTGCCCCCGGACGAACGAAATCCTTATTCAGACCCTGCAACGGCCGAAACTTGTGATTTTCCGTCTGGTCAACCGAAAATCACAGTACTGAACAGGTACAGTTATCGAAAACGATCTCTGCCCCGATCAGCCAGAAATCACAATCGACTATCTAGATCGGTTAAATCACGATATTGCCCCCGGACGAACGAAATCCTTATTCAGGCCCTGCAACGGACGAAACTCATGATTTTCTGCCTGGTCAACCGAAAATCACTGTACTGAGCAGGCACAGTTATCAAAAACGATCTCCGCCCCGATCAGCTAGATATCACAATCGACTATCTAGATCGGTTAAATCACGATATTGCCCCCGGACGAACGAAATCCTTATTCAGACCCTGCAACGGCCGAAACTCGCGATTTCCCGCCTGGTCAACCGAAAATCGCTGTACTGACCAGGTACAGTTATCGAAAACGATCTCCGCCTCGATCAGCCAGAAATCGCGATCGACGATCTAGATCGGTTAAATCACGATATTGCCCCCGGACGAACGAAATCCTTATTCAGACCTGCAACGGTCGAAACTCGTGATTTTCTGCCTGGTCAACCCAAAATCACTGTACTGACCAGGTACAGTTATCAAAAACGATCTCCGCCCCGATCAGCCAGAAATCACAATCGACTATCTAGATCGGTTAAATCACGACATTGCCCCCGGACGAACGAAATCCTTATTCAGACCCTGCAACTGCCGAAACTCGTGATTTTCCGTCTGGACAACCGAAAATCACAGTACTGACCAGGTACAGTTATCGAAAACGATCTCCGCCCCGATCAGCCAGAAATCGCGATCGACGATCTAGATCGGTTAAATCACGATATTGCCCCCGGACGAACGAAATCCTTATTCAGACCCTGCAACGACTGAAACTTGTGATTTTCTGCCTGGTCAACCGAAAATCACTGTACTGACCAGGTACAGTTATCAAAAACGATCTCCGCCCCGATCAGCCAGAAATCACAGTCGACTATCTAGATCGGTTAAATCACGATATTGCCCCCGGATGAACGAAATCCTTATTCAGACCCTGCAACGACTGAAACTCGTGATTTTCTGCCTGGTCAACCGAAAATCACTGTACTGACCAGGTACAGTTATCAAAAACGATCTCCGCCCCGATCAGCCAGAAATCACAATCGACTATCTAGATCGGTTAAATCACGATATTGCCCCCGGACGAACGAAATCCTTATTCAGACCCTGCAACGGCCGAAACTCGTGATTTTCCGTCTGGTCAACCGAAAATCACAGTACTGAACAGGTACAGTTATCGAAAACGATCTCCGCCCCGATTAGCCAGAAATCGCGATCGACGATCTAGATCGGTTAAGTCACGATATTGCCCCCGGACGAACGAAATCCTTATTCAGACCCTGCAACGGCCGAAACTCGTGATTTTTCGTCTGGTCAACCGAAAATCACAGTACTGAACAGGTACAGTTATCGAAAACGATCTCCGCCCCGATCAGCCAGAAATCGCGATCGACGATCTAGATCGGTTAAATCACGATATTGCCCCCGGACGAACGAAATCCTTATTCCGACCCTGCAACGGCCGAAACTCATGATTTTCTGCCTGGTCAACCGAAAATCACTGTACTGAGCAGGTACAGTTATCGAAAACGATCTCCGCTCCGATCAGCCAGAAATCGCGATCGACGATCTAGATCGGTTAAATCACAATATTGCCCCCGGACGAACGAAATCCTTAATCAGACCCTGCTACGACTGAAACTCGTGATTTTCTGCCTGGTCAACCGAAAATCACTGTACTGACCAGGTACAGTTATCAAAAACGATATCCGCCCCGATCAGCCAGAAATCACAATCGACTATCTAGATCGGTTAAATCCCGGTATTGCCCCCGGATGAACGAAATCCTTATTCAGACCCTGCAACGGACGAAACTCGTGATTTTCCGTCTGGTCAACCGAAAATCACAGTACTGACCAGGTACAGTTATCGAAAACGATCTCCGCCCCGATCAGCCAGAAATCGCGATCGACGATCTAGATCGGTTAAATCACGATATTGCCCCCGGACGAACGAAATCCTTATTCAGACCCTGCAACGGCCGAAACTCATGATTTTCTGCCTGGTCAACCGAAAATCACTGTACTGAGCAGGTACAGTTGTCAAAAACGATCTCCCCCCCGATCAGCCAGAAATCACAATCGACGATCTTGATCGGTTAAATCACGATATTGCCCCCGGACGAACGAAATCCTTATTCAGACCCTGCAACGGCCGAAACTCGTGATTTTCCGTCTGGTCAACCGAAAATCACAGTACTGAACAGGTACAGTTATCGAAAACGATCTCTGCCCCGATCAGCCAGAAATCACAATCGACTATCTAGATCGGTTAAATCACGATATTGCCCCCGGACGAACGAAATCCTTATTCAGACCCTGCAACGGACGAAACTCGTGATTTTCCGTCTGGACAACCGAAAATCACAGTACTGACCAGGTACAGTTATCGAAAACGATCTCCGCCCAGATCAGCCAGAAATCGCGATCGACGATCTAGATCGGTTAAATCACGATATTGCCCCCGGACGAACGAAATCCTTATTCAGACCCTGCAACGACTGAAACTCGTGATTTTCTGCCTGGTCAACCGAAAATCACTGTACTGACCAGGTACAGTTATCAAAAACGATCTCCGCCCCGATCAGCCAGAAATCACAATCGACTATCTAGATCGGTTAAATCACGACATTGCCCCCGGACGAACGAAATCCTTATTCAGACCCTGCAACGGCCGAAACTCGTGATTTTCCGTCTGGACAACCGAAAATCACAGTACTGACCAGGTACAGTTATCGAAAACGATCTCCGCCCCGATCAGCCAGAAATCGCGATCGACGATCTAGATCGGTTAAATCACGATATTGCCCCCGGACGAACGAAATCCTTATTCAGACCCTGCAACGGCCGAAACTCATGATTTTCTGCCTGGTCAACCGAAAATCACTGTACTGAGCAGGTACAGTTGTCAAAAACGATCTCCCCCCCGATCAGCCAGAAATCACAATCGACGATCTTGATCGGTTAAATCACGATATTGCCCCCGGACGAACGAAATCCTTATTCAGACCCTGCAACGGCCGAAACTCGTGATTTTCCGTCTGGTCAACCGAAAATCACAGTACTGAACAGGTACAGTTATCGAAAACGATCTCTGCCCCGATCAGCCAGAAATCACAATCGACTATCTAGATCGGTTAAATCACGATATTGCCCCCGGACGAACGAAATCCTTATTCAGACCCTGCAACGGACGAAACTCGTGATTTTCCGTCTGGACAACCGAAAATCACAGTACTGACCAGGTACAGTTATCGAAAACGATCTCCGCCCAGATCAGCCAGAAATCGCGATCGACGATCTAGATCGGTTAAATCACGATATTGCCCCCGGACGAACGAAATCCTTATTCAGACCCTGCAACGACTGAAACTCGTGATTTTCTGCCTGGTCAACCGAAAATCACTGTACTGACCAGGTACAGTTATCAAAAACGATCTCCGCCCCGATCAGCCAGAAATCACAATCGACTATCTAGATCGGTTAAATCACGACATTGCCCCCGGACGAACGAAATCCTTATTCAGACCCTGCAACTGCCGAAACTCGTGATTTTCCGTCTGGACAACCGAAAATCACAGTACTGACCAGGTACAGTTATCGAAAACGATCTCCGCCCCGATCAGCCAGAAATCGCGATCGACGATCTAGATCGGTTAAATCACGATATTGCCCCCGGACGAACGAAATCCTTATTCAGACCCTGCAACGACTGAAACTTGTGATTTTCTGCCTGGTCAACCGAAAATCACTGTACTGACCAGGTACAGTTATCAAAAACGATCTCCGCCCCGATCAGCCAGAAATCACAGTCGACTATCTAGATCGGTTAAATCACGATATTGCCCCCGGATGAACGAAATCCTTATTCAGACCCTGCAACGACTGAAACTCATGATTTTCTGCCTGGTCAACCGAAAATCACTGTACTGACCAGGTACAGTTATCAAAAACGATCTCCGCCCCGATCAGCCAGAAATCACAATCGACTATCTAGATCGGTTAAATCACGATATTGCCCCCGGACGAACGAAATCCTTATTCAGACCCTGCAACGGCCGAAACTCGTGATTTTCCGTCTGGTCAACCGAAAATCACAGTACTGAACAGGTACAGTTATCGAAAACGATCTCCGCCCCGATTAGCCGGAAATCGCGATCGACGATCTAGATCGGTTAAATCACGATATTGCCCCCGGACGAACGAAATCCTTATTCAGACCCTGCAATGGCCGAAACTCGTGATTTTCCGTCGGGTCAACCGAAAATCACAGTACTGAACAGGTACAGTTATCGAAAATGATCTCCGCCCCAATCAGCCAGAAATCGCAATCGACGATCTAGATCGGTTAAATCACGATATTGCCCCCGGACGAACGAAATCCTTATTCCGACCCTGCAACGGCCGAAACTCATGATTTTCTGCCTGGTCAACCGAGAATCACAGTACTGAGCAGGTACAGTTATCAAAAACGATCTCTGCCCCGATCAGCTAGATATCACAATCGACTATCTAGATCGGTTAAATCACGATATTGCCCCCGGACGAACGAAATCCTTATTCAGACCCTGCAACGGCCGAAACTCGCGATTTCCCGCCTGGTCAACCGAAAATCGCTGTACTGACCAGGTACAGTTATCGAAAACGATCTCCGCCCTGATCAGCCAGAAATCGCGATCGACGATCTAGATCGGTTAAATCACGATATTGCCCCTGGACGAACGAAATCCTTATTCAGACCTGCAACGGTCGAACTCGTGATTTTCTGCCTGGTCAACCCAAAATCACTGTACTGACCAGGTACAGTTATCAAAAACGATCTCCGCCCCGATCAGCCAGAAATCACAATCGACTCTCTAGATCGGTTAAATCACGATATTGCCCCCGGACGAACGAAATCCTTATTCAGACCCTGCAACGGACGAAACTCGTGATTTTCCGTCTGGTCATCTGAAAATCACAGTACTGAGCAGGTACAGTTATCGAAAACGATCTCCGCCCCGATCAGCCAGAAATCGCGATCGACGATCTAGATCGGTTAAATCACGATATTGCCCCCGGACGAACGAAATCCTTATTCAGACCCTGCAACGGCCGAAACTCGTGATTTTCCGTCTGGTCAACCGAAAATCACAGTACTGAACAGGTACAGTTATCGAAAACGATCTCCGCCCCGATCAGCCAGAAATCACGATCGACCATCTAGATCGGTTAAATCATGATATTGCCCCCGGACGAACGAAATCCTTATTCAGACCCTGCAACGGCCGAAACTCGGGATTTTCCGTCAGGTCAACCGAAAATCACAGTACTGACCAGGTACAGTTATCGGAAACGATCTCCACCCCGATCAGCCAGAAATCGCGATCGACGATCTGGATCGGTTAAATCACGATATTGCCCCCGGACGAACGAAATCCTTATTCAGACCCTGCAACGGCCGAAACTCATGATTTTCTGCCTGGTCAACCGAAAATCACTGTACTGACCAGGTACAGCTATCAAAAACGATCTCCGCCCCGATCAGCCAGAAATCCCAACCGACTATCAAGATCGGTTAAATCACGGTATTGCCCCCGGACGAACGAAATCCTTATTCAGACCCTGCAACGGACGAAACTCGTGATTTTCCGTCTGGACAACCGAAAATCACAGTACTGACCAGGTACAGTTATCGAAAACGATCTCCGCCCCGATCAGCCAGAAATCGCGATCGACGATCTAGATCGGTTAAATCACGATATTGCCCCCGGACGAACGAAATCCTTATTCAGACCCTGCAACGACTGAAACTTGTGATTTTCTGCCTGGTCAACCGAAAATCACTGTACTGACCAGGTACAGTTATCAAAAACGATCTCCGCCCCGATCAGCCAGAAATCACAGTCGACTATCTAGATCGGTTAAATCACGATATTGCCCCCGGATGAACGAAATCCTTATTCAGACCCTGCAACGACTGAAACTCATGATTTTCTGCCTGGTCAACCGAAAATCACTGTACTGACCAGGTACAGTTATCAAAAACGATCTCCGCCCCGATCAGCCAGAAATCACAATCGACTATCTAGATCGGTTAAATCACGATATTGCCCCCGGACGAACGAAATCCTTATTCAGACCCTGCAACGGCCGAAACTCGTGATTTTCCGTCTGGTCAACCGAAAATCACAGTACTGAACAGGTACAGTTATCGAAAACGATCTCCGCCCCGATTAGCCAGAAATCGCGATCGACGATCTAGATCGGTTAAATCACGATATTGCCCCCGGACGAACGAAATCCTTATTCAGACCCTGCAACGGCCGAAACTCGTGATTTTCCGTCGGGTCAACCGAAAATCACAGTACTGAACAGGTACAGTTATCGAAAATGATCTCCGCCCCAATCAGCCAGAAATCGCAATCGACGATCTAGATCGGTTAAATCACGATATTGCCCCCGGACGAACGAAATCCTTATTCCGACCCTGCAACGGCCGAAACTCATGATTTTCTGCCTGGTCAACCGAAAATCACAGTACTGAGCAGGTACAGTTATCAAAAACGATCTCCGCCCCGATCAGCTAGATATCACAATCGACTATCTATATCGGTTAAATCACGATATTGCCCCCGGACGAACGAAATCCTTATTCAGACCCTGCAACGGACGAAACTCGTGATTTTCCGTCTGGTCATCCGAAAATCACAGTACTGAGCAGGTACAGTTATCGAAAACGATCTCCGCCCCGATCAGCCAGAAATCGCGATCGACGATCTAGATCGGTTAGATCACGATATTGCCCCCGGACGAACGAAATCCTTATTCAGACCTGCAACGGCCGAAACTCGTGATTTTCTGCCTGGTCAACCCAAAATCACTGTACTGACCAGGTACAGTTATCAAAAACGATCTCCGCCCCGATCAGCCAGAAATCACAATCGACTCTCTAGATCGGTTAAATCACGATATTGCCCCCGGACGAACGAAATCCTTATTCAGACCCTGCAACGGACGAAACTCGTGATTTTCCGTCTGGACAACCGAAAATCACAGTACTGACCAGGTACAGTTATCGAAAACGATCTCCGCCCCGATCAGCCAGAAATCGCGATCGACGATCTATATCGGTTAAATCACGATATTGCCCCCGGACGAACGAAATCCTTATTCAGACCCTGCAACGGACGAAACTCGTGATTTTCCGTCTGGTCATCCGAAAATCACAGTACTGAGCAGGTACAGTTATCGAAAACGATCTCCGCCCCGATCAGCCAGAAATCGCGATCGACGATCTAGATCGGTTAAATCACGATATTGCCCCCGGACGAACGAAATCCTTATTCAGACCCTGCAACGGCCGAAACTCGTGATTTTCCGTCTGGTCAACCGAAAATCACAGTACTGAACAGGTACAGTTACCGAAAACGATCTCCGCCCCGATCAGCCAGAAATCACGATCGACGATCTAGATCGGTTAAATCATGATATTGCCCCCGGACGAACGAAATCCTTATTCAGACCCTGCAACGGCCGAAACTCGTGATTTTCCGTCTGGTCAACCGAAAATCACAGTACTGACCAGGTACAGTTATCGAAAACGATCTCCGCCCCGATCAGCCAGAAATCGCGATCGACGATCTAGATCGGTTAAATCACGATATTGCCCCCGGACGAACGAAATCCTTATTCAGACCCTGCAACGGACGAAACTCGTGATTTTCCGTCTGGTCATCCGAAAATCACAGTACTGAGCAGGTACAGTTATCGAAAACGATCTCCGCCCCGATCAGCCAGAAATCGCGATCGACGATCTAGATCGGTTAAATCACGATATTGCCCCCGGACGAACGAAATCCTTATTCAGACCCTGCAACGGCCGAAACTCGTGATTTTCCGTCTGGTCAACCGAAAATCACAGTACTGAACAGGTACAGTTACCGAAAACGATCTCCGCCCCGATCAGCCAGAAATCACGATCGACGATCTAGATCGGTTAAATCATGATATTGCCCCCGGACGAACGAAATCCTTATTCAGACCCTGCAACGGCCGAAACTCGTGATTTTCCGTCTGGTCAACCGAAAATCACAGTACTGACCAGGTACAGTTATCGAAAACGATCTCCGCCCCGATCAGCCAGAAATCGCGATCGATGATCTGGATCGGTTAAATCACGATATTGCCCCCGGACGAACGAAATCCTTATTCAGACCCTGCAACGGCCGAAACTCGTGATTTTCCATCTGGTCAACCGAAAATAACAGTGCTGATCAGGAACAGTTGTCAAAAACATTCTCCGCCCCGATCAGCCAGAAATCACGATCGACCATCTAGATCGGTTAAATCATGATATTGCCCCCGGACGAACGAAATCCTTATTCAGACCCTGCAACGGCCGAAACTCGGGATTTTCCGTCTGGTCAACCGAAAATCACAGTACTGACCAGGTACAGTTATCGGAAACGATCTCCACCCCGATCAGCCAGCAATCACGATCGACCATCTAGATCTGTTAAATCATGATATTGCCCACGGACGAACGAAATCCTTATTCAGACCCTGCAACAGCCGAAACTCGTGATTTTCCGTCTGGTCAACCGAAAATCACAGTACTGAGCAGGTACAGTTATCAAAAACGATCTCCGCCCCGATCAGCCAGAAATCACAATCGACGATCTAGATCGGTTAAATCACGATATTGCCCCCGGACGAACGAAATCCTTATTCAGACCCTGCAACGGCCGAAACTCGTGATTCTCCGTCTGGTCAACCGAAAATCACAGTACTGAACAGGTACAGTTATCGAAAACGATCTCTGCCCCGATCAGCCAGAAATCACAATCGACTATCTAGATCGGTTAAATCACGATATTGCCCCCGGACGAACGAAATCCTTATTCAGGCCCTGCAACGGACGAAACTCGTGATTTTCCGTCTGGACAACCGAAAATCACAGTACTGACCAGGTACAGTTATCGAAAAGGATCTCCGCTCCGATCAGCCAGAAATCGCGATCGACGATCTAGATCGGTTAAATCACAATATTGCCCCCGGACGAACGAAATCCTTATTCAGACCCTGCAACGACTGAAACTCGTGATTTTCTGCCTGGTCAACCGAAAATCACTGTACTGACCAGGTACAGTTATCAAAAACGATCTCCGCCCCGATCAGCCAGAAATCGCGATCGACGATCTAGATCGGTTAAATCACGATATTGCCCCCGGACGAACGAAATCCTTATTCAGACCTGCAACGGTCGAAACTCGTGATTTTCTGCCTGGTCAACCCAAAATCACTGTACTGACCAGGTACAGTTATCAAAAACGATCTCCGCCCCGAGCAGCCAGAAATCACAATCGACTCTCTAGATCGGTTAAATCACGATATTGCCCCCGGACGAATGAAATCCTTATTCAGACCCTGCAACGGACGAAACTCGTGATTTTCCGTCTGGTCAACCGAAAATCACAGTACTGAGCAGGTACAGTTATCAAAAACGATCTCCGCCCCGATCAGCTAGATATCACAATCGACTATCTAGATCGGTTAAATCACGATATTGCCCCCGGATGAACGAAATCCTTATTCAGACCCTGCAACGGCCGAAACTCGCGATTTCCCGCCTGGTCAACCGAAAATCGCTGTACTGACCAGGTACAGTTATCGAAAACGATCTCCGCCCCGATCAGCCAGAAATCGCGATCGACGATCTAGATCGGTTAGATCACGATATTGCCCCCGGACGAACGAAATCCTTATTCAGACCTGCAACGGCCGAAACTCGTGATTTTCTGCCTGGTCAACCCAAAATCACTGTACTGACCAGGTACAGTTATCAAAAACGATCTCCGCCCCGATCAGCCAGAAATCACAATCGACTCTCTAGATCGGTTAAATCACGATATTGCCCCCGGACGAACGAAATCCTTATTCAGACCCTGCAACGGACGAAACTCGTGATTTTCCGTCTGGACAACCGAAAATCACAGTACTGACCAGGTACAGTTATCGAAAACGATCTCCGCCCCGATCAGCCAGAAATCGCGATCGACGATCTAGATCGGTTAAATCACGATATTGCCCCCGGACGAACGAAATCCTTATTCAGACCCTGCAACGGACGAAACTCGTGATTTTCCGTCTGGTCATCCGAAAATCACAGTACTGAGCAGGTACAGTTATCGAAAACGATCTCCGCCCCGATCAGCCAGAAATCGCGATCGACGATCTAGATCGGTTAAATCACGATATTGCCCCCGGACGAACGAAATCCTTATTCAGACCCTGCAACGGCCGAAACTCGTGATTTTCCGTCTGGTCAACCGAAAATCACAGTACTGAACAGGTACAGTTACCGAAAACGATCTCCGCCCCGATCAGCCAGAAATCACGATCGACGATCTAGATCGGTTAAATCATGATATTGCCCCCGGACGAACGAAATCCTTATTCAGACCCTGCAACGGCCGAAACTCGTGATTTTCCGTCTGGTCAACCGAAAATCACAGTACTGACCAGGTACAGTTATCGAAAACGATCTCCGCCCCGATCAGCCAGAAATCGCGATCGACGATCTAGATCGGTTAAATCACGATATTGCCCCCGGACGAACGAAATCCTTATTCAGACCCTGCAACGGACGAAACTCGTGATTTTCCGTCTGGTCATCCGAAAATCACAGTACTGAGCAGGTACAGTTATCGAAAACGATCTCCGCCCCGATCAGCCAGAAATCGCGATCGACGATCTAGATCGGTTAAATCACGATATTGCCCCCGGACGAACGAAATCCTTATTCAGACCCTGCAACGGCCGAAACTCGTGATTTTCCGTCTGGTCAACCGAAAATCACAGTACTGAACAGGTACAGTTACCGAAAACGATCTCCGCCCCGATCAGCCAGAAATCACGATCGACGATCTAGATCGGTTAAATCACGATATTGCCCCCGGACGAACGAAATCCTTATTCAGACCCTGCAACGGCCGAAACTCGTGATTTTCCGTCTGGTCAACCGAAAATCACAGTACTGACCAGGTACAGTTATCGAAAACGATCTCCGCCCCGATCAGCCAGAAATCGCGATCGATGATCTGGATCGGTTAAATCACGATATTGCCCCCGGACGAACGAAATCCTTATTCAGACCCTGCAACGGCCGAAACTCGTGATTTTCCATCTGGTCAACCGAAAATAACAGTGCTGATCAGGAACAGTTGTCAAAAACATTCTCCGCCCCGATCAGCCAGAAATCACGATCGACCATCTAGATCGGTTAAATCATGATATTGCCCCCGGACGAACGAAATCCTTATTCAGACCCTGCAACGGCCGAAACTCGGGATTTTCCGTCTGGTCAACCGAAAATCACAGTACTGACCAGGTACAGTTATCGGAAACGATCTCCACCCCGATCAGCCAGCAATCACGATCGACCATCTAGATCTGTTAAATCATGATATTGCCCACGGACGAACGAAATCCTTATTCAGACCCTGCAACAGCCGAAACTCGTGATTTTCCGTCTGGTCAACCGAAAATCACAGTACTGAGCAGGTACAGTTATCAAAAACGATCTCCGCCCCGATCAGCCAGAAATCACAATCGACGATCTAGATCGGTTAAATCACGATATTGCCCCCGGACGAACGAAATCCTTATTCAGACCCTGCAACGGCCGAAACTCGTGATTCTCCGTCTGGTCAACCGAAAATCACAGTACTGAACAGGTACAGTTATCGAAAACGATCTCTGCCCCGATCAGCCAGAAATCACAATCGACTATCTAGATCGGTTAAATCACGATATTGCCCCCGGACGAACGAAATCCTTATTCAGGCCCTGCAACGGACGAAACTCGTGATTTTCCGTCTGGACAACCGAAAATCACAGTACTGACCAGGTACAGTTATCGAAAAGGATCTCCGCTCCGATCAGCCAGAAATCGCGATCGACGATCTAGATCGGTTAAATCACAATATTGCCCCCGGACGAACGAAATCCTTATTCAGACCCTGCAACGACTGAAACTCGTGATTTTCTGCCTGGTCAACCGAAAATCACTGTACTGACCAGGTACAGTTATCGAAAACGATCTCCGCCCCGATCAGCCAAAAATCGCGATCGACGATCTAGATCGGTTAAATCACGATATTGCCCCCGGACGAACGAAATCCTTATTCAGACCCTGCAACGGCCGAAACTCGTGATTTTCCATCTGGTCAACCGAAAATAACAGTGCTGATCAGGAACAGTTGTCAAAAACATTCTCCGCCCCGATCAGCCAGAAATCACGATCGACCATCACGATCGGTTAAATCATGATATTGCCCCCGGACGAACGAAATCCTTATTCAGACCCAGCAACGGCCGAAACTCGTGATTTTCCGTCTGGCCAACCGAAAATCACAGTACTGACCAGGTACAGTTATCGGAAACGATCTCCACCCCGATCAGCCAGCAATCACGATCGACCAACTAGATCTGTTAAATCATGATATTGCCCACGGACGAACGAAATCCTTATTCAGACCCTGCAACAGCCGAAACTCGTGATTTTCCGTCTGGTCAACCGAAAATCACAGTACTGAGCAGGTACAGTTATCAAAAACGATCTCTGCCCCGATCAGCCAGAAATCACAATCGACGATCTAGATCGGTTAAATCACGATATTGCCCCCGGACGAACGAAATCCTTATTCAGACCCTGCAACGGCCGAAACTTGTGATTTTCCGTCTGGTCAACCGAAAATCACAGTACTGAACAGGTACAGTTACCGAAAACGATCTCCGCCCCGATCAGCCAGAAATCACGATCGACCATCTAGATCGGTTAAATCATGATATTGCCCCCGGACGAACGAAATCCTTATTCAGACCCTGCAACGGCCGAAACTCGGGATTTTCCGTCAGGTCAACCGAAAATCACAGTACTGACCAGGTACAGTTATCGGAAACGATCTCCACCCCGATCAGCCAGAAATCGCGATCGACGATCTGGATCGGTTAAATCACGATATTGCCCCCGGACAAACGAAATCCTTATTCAGACCCTGCAACGGCCGAAACTCATGATTTTCTGCCTGGTCAACCGAAAATCACTGTACTGACCAGGTACAGCTATCAAAAACGATCTCCGCCCCGATCAGCCAGAAATCCCAACCGACTATCTAGATCGGTTAAATCACGGCATTGCCCCCGGACGAACGAAATCCTTATTCAGACCCTGCAACGGACGAAACTCGTGATTTTCCGCCTGGTCAACCGAAAATCACAGTACTGACCAGGTACAGTTATCGAAAACGATCTCCGCCCCGATCAGCCAGAAATCGCGATCGATGATCTAGATCGGTTAAATCACGATATTGCCCCCGGACGAACGAAATCCTTATTCAGACCCTGCAACGGCCGAAACTCGTGATTTTCCATCTGGTCAACCGAAAATAACAGTGCTGATCAGGAACAGTTGTCAAAAACATTCTCCGCCCCGATCAGCCAGAAATCACGATCGACCATCTAGATCGGTTAAATCATGATATTGCCCCCGGACGAACGAAATCCTTATTCAGACCCTGCAACGGCCGAAACTCGGGATTTTCCGTCTGGTCAACCGAAAATCACAGTACTGACCAGGTACAGTTATCGGAAACGATCTCCACCCCGATCAGCCAGCAATCACGATCGACCATCTAGATCTGTTAAATCATGATATTGCCCACGGACGAACGAAATCCTTATTCAGACCCTGCAACAGCCGAAACTCGTGATTTTCCGTCTGGTCAACCGAAAATCACAGTACTGAGCAGGTACAGTTATCAAAAACGATCTCTGCCCCGATCAGCCAGAAATCACAATCGACGATCTAGATCGGTTAAATCACGATATTGCCCCCGGACGAACGAAATCCTTATTCAGACCCTGCAACGGCCGAAACTTGTGATTTTCCGTCTGGTCAACCGAAAATCACAGTACTGAACAGGTACAGTTATCGAAAACGATCTCTGCCCCGATCAGCCAGAAATCACAATCGACTATCTAGATCGGTTAAATCACGATATTGCCCCCGGACGAACGAAATCCTTATTCAGGCCCTGCAACGGACGAAACTCGTGATTTTCCGTCTGGACAACCGAAAATCACAGTACTGACCAGGTACAGTTATCGAAAAGGATCTCCGCTCCGATCAGCCAGAAATCGCGATCGACGATCTAGATCGGTTAAATCACAATATTGCCCCCGGACGAACGAAATCCTTATTCAGACCCTGCAACGACTGAAACTCGTGATTTTCTGCCTGGTCAACCGAAAATCACTGTACTGACCAGGTACAGTTATCAAAAACGATCTCCGCCCCGATCAGCCAAAAATCGCGATCGACGATCTAGATCGGTTAAATCACGATATTGCCCCCGGACGAACGAAATCCTTATTCAGACCTGCAACGGTCGAAACTCGTGATTTTCTGCCTGGTCAACCCAAAATCACTGTACTGAGCAGGTACAGTTATCAAAAACGATCTCCGCCCCGATCAGCCAGAAATCACAATCGACTCTCTAGATCGGTTAAATCACGATATTGCCCCCGGACGAATGAAATCCTTATTCAGACCCTGCAACGGACGAAACTCGTGATTTTCCGTCTGGTCAACCGAAAATCACAGTACTGAGCAGGTACAGTTATCGAAAACGATCTCCGCCCCGATCAGCCAGAAATCGCGATCGACGATCTAGATCGGTTAAATCACGATATTGCCCCCGGACGAACGAAATCCTTATTCAGACCCTGCAACGGCCGAAACTCATGATTTTCTGCCTGGTCAACCGAAAATCACTGTACTGACCAGGTACAACTATCAAAAACGATCTCCGCCCCGATCAGCCAGAAATCCCAACCGACTATCTAGATCGGTTAAATCACGGTATTGCCCCCGGACGAACGAAATCCTTATTTAGACCCTGCAACGGACGAAACTCGTGATTTTCCGTCTGGTCAACCGAAAATCACAGTACTGACCAGGTACAGTTATCGAAAACGATCTCCGCCCCGATCAGCCAGAAATCGCGATCGATGATCTAGATCGGTTAAATCACGATATTGCCCCCGGACGAACGAAATCCTTATTCAGACCCTGCAACGGCCGAAACTCGTGATTTTCCATCTGGTCAACCGAAAATAACAGTGCTGATCAGGAACAGTTGTCAAAAACATTCTCCGCCCCGATCAGCCAGAAATCACGATCGACCATCTAGATCGGTTAAATCATGATATTGCCCCCGGACGAACGAAATCCTTATTCAGACCCTGCAACGGCCGAAACTCGGGACTTTCCGTCTGGTCAACCGAAAATCACAGTACTGACCAGGTACAGTTATCGGAAACGATCTCCACCCCGATCAGCCAGCAATCACGATCGACCATCTAGATCTGTTAAATCACGATATTGCCCACGGACGAACGAAATCCTTATTCAGACCCTGCAACAGCCGAAACTCGTGATTTTCCGTCTGGTCAACCGAAAATCACAGTACTGAGCAGGTACAGTTATCAAAAACGATCTCTGCCCCGATCAGCCAGAAATCACAATCGACGATCTAGATCGGTTAAATCACGATATTGCCCCCGGACGAACGAAATCCTTATTCAGACCCTGCAACGGCCGAAACTTGTGATTTTCCGTCTGGTCAACCGAAAATCACAGTACTGAACAGGTACAGTTATCGAAAACGATCTCTGCCCCGATCAGCCAGAAATCACAATCGACTATCTAGATCGGTTAAATCACGATATTGCCCCCGGACGAACGAAATCCTTATTCAGGCCCTGCAACGGACGAAACTCGTGATTTTCCGTCTGGACAACCGAAAATCACAGTACTGACCAGGTACAGTTATCGAAAAGGATCTCCGCTCCGATCAGCCAGAAATCGCGATCGACGATCTAGATCGGTTAAATCACAATATTGCCCCCGGACGAACGAAATCCTTATTCAGACCCTGCAACGACTGAAACTCGTGATTTTCTGCCTGGTCAACCGAAAATCACTGTACTGACCAGGTACAGTTATCAAAAACGATCTCCGCCCCGATCAGCCAAAAATCGCGATCGACGATCTAGATCGGTTAAATCACGATATTGCCCCCGGACGAACGAAATCCTTATTCAGACCTGCAACGGTCGAAACTCGTGATTTTCTGCCTGGTCAACCCAAAATCACTGTACTGAGCAGGTACAGTTATCAAAAACGATCTCCGCCCCGATCAGCCAGAAATCACAATCGACTCTCTAGATCGGTTAAATCACGATATTGCCCCCGGACGAATGAAATCCTTATTCAGACCCTGCAACGGACGAAACTCGTGATTTTCCGTCTGGTCAACCGAAAATCACAGTACTGAGCAGGTACAGTTATCGAAAACGATCTCCGCCCCGATCAGCCAGAAATCGCGATCGACGATCTAGATCGGTTAAATCACGATATTGCCCCCGGACGAACGAAATCCTTATTCAGACCCTGCAACGGCCGAAACTCATGATTTTCTGCCTGGTCAACCGAAAATCACTGTACTGACCAGGTACAACTATCAAAAACGATCTCCGCCCCGATCAGCCAGAAATCCCAACCGACTATCTAGATCGGTTAAATCACGGTATTGCCCCCGGACGAACGAAATCCTTATTTAGACCCTGCAACGGACGAAACTCGTGATTTTCCGTCTGGTCAACCGAAAATCACAGTACTGACCAGGTACAGTTATCGAAAACGATCTCCGCCCCGATCAGCCAGAAATCGCGATCGATGATCTAGATCGGTTAAATCACGATATTGCCCCCGGACGAACGAAATCCTTATTCAGACCCTGCAACGGCCGAAACTCGTGATTTTCCATCTGGTCAACCGAAAATAACAGTGCTGATCAGGAACAGTTGTCAAAAACATTCTCCGCCCCGATCAGCCAGAAATCACGATCGACCATCTAGATCGGTTAAATCATGATATTGCCCCCGGACGAACGAAATCCTTATTCAGACCCTGCAACGGCCGAAACTCGGGACTTTCCGTCTGGTCAACCGAAAATCACAGTACTGACCAGGTACAGTTATCGGAAACGATCTCCACCCCGATCAGCCAGCAATCACGATCGACCATCTAGATCTGTTAAATCACGATATTGCCCACGGACGAACGAAATCCTTATTCAGACCCTGCAACAGCCGAAACTCGTGATTTTCCGTCTGGTCAACCGAAAATCACAGTACTGAGCAGGTACAGTTATCAAAAACGATCTCTGCCCCGATCAGCCAGAAATCACAATCGACGATCTAGATCGGTTAAATCACGATATTGCCCCCGGACGAACGAAATCCTTATTCAGACCCTGCAACGGCCGAAACTTGTGATTTTCCGTCTGGTCAACCGAAAATCACAGTACTGAACAGGTACAGTTATCGAAAACGATCTCTGCCCCGATCAGCCAGAAATCACAATCGACTATCTAGATCGGTTAAATCACGATATTGCCCCCGGACGAACGAAATCCTTATTCAGGCCCTGCAACGGACGAAACTCGTGATTTTCCGTCTGGACAACCGAAAATCACAGTACTGACCAGGTACAGTTATCGAAAAGGATCTCCGCTCCGATCAGCCAGAAATCGCGATCGACGATCTAGATCGGTTAAATCACAATATTGCCCCCGGACGAACGAAATCCTTATTCAGACCCTGCAACGACTGAAACTCGTGATTTTCTGCCTGGTCAACCGAAAATCACTGTACTGACCAGGTACAGTTATCAAAAACGATCTCCGCCCCGATCAGCCAAAAATCGCGATCGACGATCTAGATCGGTTAAATCACGATATTGCCCCCGGACGAACGAAATCCTTATTCAGACCTGCAACGGTCGAAACTCGTGATTTTCTGCCTGGTCAACCCAAAATCACTGTACTGAGCAGGTACAGTTATCAAAAACGATCTCCGCCCCGATCAGCCAGAAATCACAATCGACTCTCTAGATCGGTTAAATCACGATATTGCCCCCGGACGAATGAAATCCTTATTCAGACCCTGCAACGGACGAAACTCGTGATTTTCCGTCTGGTCAACCGAAAATCACAGTACTGAGCAGGAACAGTTATCGAAAACGATCCCCGCCCCGATCAGCCAGAAATCGCGATCGACGATCTAGATCGGTTAAATCACGATATTGCCCCCGGACGAACGAAATCCTTATTCAGACCCTGCAACGGCCGAAACTCATGATTTTCTGCCTGGTCAACCGAAAATCACTGTACTGACCAGGTACAACTATCAAAAACGATCTCCGCCCCGATCAGCCAGAAATCCCAACCGACTATCTAGATCGGTTAAATCACGGTATTGCCCCCGGACGAACGAAATCCTTATTTAGACCCTGCAACGGACGAAACTCGTGATTTTCCGTCTGGTCAACCGAAAATCACAGTACTGACCAGGTACAGTTATCGAAAACGATCTCCGCCCCGATCAGCCAGAAATCGCGATCGATGATCTAGATCGGTTAAATCACGATATTGCCCCCGGACGAACGAAATCCTTATTCAGACCCTGCAACGGCCGAAACTCGTGATTTTCCATCTGGTCAACCGAAAATAACAGTGCTGATCAGGAACAGTTGTCAAAAACATTCTCCGCCCCGATCAGCCAGAAATCACAATCGACGATCTAGATCGGTTAAATCACGATATTGCCCCCGGACGAACGAAATCCTTATTCAGACCCAGCAACGGCCGAAACTTGTGATTTTCCGTCTGGTCAACCGAAAATCACAATACTGAACAGGTACAGTTATCGAAAACGATCTCTGCCCCGATCAGCCAGAAATCACAATCGACTATCTAGATCGGTTAAATCACGATATTGCCCCCGGACGAACGAAATCCTTATTCAGGCCCTGCAACGGACGAAACTCGTGATTTTCCGTCTGGACAACCGAAAATCATAGTACTGACCAGGTACAGTTATCGAAAAGGATCTCCGCTCCGATCAGCCAGAAATCGCGATCGACGATCTAGATCGGTTAAATCACAATATTGCCCCCGGACGAACGAAATCCTTATTCAGACCCTGCAACGACTGAAACTCGTGATTTTCTGCCTGGTCAACCGAAAATCACTGTACTGACCAAGTACAGTTATCAAAAACGATATCCGCCCCGATCAGCCAGAAATCGCGATCGACGATCTAGATCGGTTAAATCACGATATTGCCCCCGGACGAACGAAATCCTTATTCTGACCTGCAACGGCCGAAACTCGTGATTTTCTGCCTGGTCAACCGAAAATCACAGTACTGAACAGGTACAGTTATCGAAAACGATCTCCGCCCCGATCAGCCAGAAATCGCGATCGACGATCTAGATCGGTTAAATCACGATATTGCCCCCGGACGAACGAAATCCTTATTCAGACCCTGCAACGGCCGAAACTTATGATTCTCAGCCTGGTCAACCGAAAATCACTGTACTGAGCAGGTACAGTTATCGAGAACGATCTCCGCCCGATCAGCCAGAAATCGCGATCGACGATCTAGATCGGTTAAATCACGATATTGCCCCCGGACGAACGAAATCCTTATTCAGACCCTGCAAGGACTGAAACTCGTGATTTTCTGCCTGGTCAACCGAAAATCACTGTACTGAGCAGGTACAGTTATCAAAAACGATCTCCGCCCCGATCAGCCAGAAATCACAATCGACTATCTAGACCGGTTAAATCACGGTATTGCCCCCGGATGAACGAAATCCTTATTCAGACCCTGCAACGGACGAAACTCGAGATTTTCCGTCTGGTCAACCGAAAATGACAGTACTGACCTGGTACAGTTATCGAAAACGATCTCCGCCCCGATCAGCCTGAAATCGCGATCGACGATCTAAATCGGTTAAATCACGATATTGCCCCCGGACGAACGAAATCCTTATTCAGACCCTGCAACGGCCGAAACTCGTGATTTTCCGTCTGGTCAACCGAAAATCACAGTACTGAACAGGTACAGTTATCGAAAACGATCTCCGCCCCGATCAGCCAGAAATCGCGATCGACGATCTAGATCGGTTAAATCACGATATTGCCCCCGGACGAACGAAATCCTTATTCAGACCCTGCAACGGCCGAAACTCGTGATTTTCCGTCTGGTCAACCGAAAATCACAGTACTGAAAAGGTACAGTTATCGAAAACGATCTCCGCCCCGATCAGCCAGAAATCGCGATCGACGATCTAGATCGGTTAAATCACGATATTGCCCCCGGACGAACGAAATCCTTATTCCGACCCTGCAACGGCCGAAACTCATGATTTTCTGCCTGGTCAACCGAAAATCACTGTACTGAGCAGGTACAGTTATCAAAAACGATCTCCGCCCCGATCAGCTAGATGTCACAATCGACTATCTAGATCGGTTAATTCACGATATTGCCCCCGGACGAACGAAATCCTTATTCAGACCCTACAACGGCCGAAACTCGAGATTTCCCGCCTGGTCAACCGAAAATCGCTGTACTGACCAGGTACGGTTATCGAAAACGATCTCCGCCCCGATCAGCCAGAAATCGCGATCGACGATCTAGATCGGTTAAATCACGATATTGCCCCCGGACGAACGAAATCCTTATTCAGACCTGCAACGGCCGAAACTCGTGATTTTCTGCCTGGTCAACCGAAAATCACTGTACTGACCAGGTACAGTTATCAAAAACGATCTCCGCCCCGATGAGCTAGAAATCACAATCGACTATCTAGATCGGTTAAATCACGATATTGCCCCCGGACGAACGAAATCCTTATTCAGACCCTGCAACGGACGAAACTCGTGATTTTCCGTCTGGACAACCGAAAATCACAGTACTGACCAGGTACAGTTATCGAAAACGATCTCCGCCCCGATCAGCCAGCAATCGCGATCGACGATCTAGATCGGTTAAATCACGATATTGCCCCCGGACGAACGAAATCCTTATTCTGACCCTGCAACGGCCGAAACTCGTGATTTTCCGTCTGGTCAACCGAAAATCACAGTACTGAACAGGTACAGTTATCGAAAACGATCTCCGCCCTGATCAGCCAGAAATCACAATCGATTATCTAGATCGGTTAAATCACGATATTGCCCCCGGACGAACGAAATCCTTATTCAGACCCTGCAACGGACGAAACTCGTGATTTTCCGTCTGGACAACGGAAAATCACTGTACTGAGCAGGTACAGTTATCAAAAACGATCTCCGCCCCGATCAACTAGATGTCACAATCGACTATCTAGATCGGTTAAATCACGATATTGCCCCCGGACGAACGAAATCCTTATTCAGACCCTGCAACGGCCGAAACTCGAGATTTCCCGCCTGGTCAACCGAAAATCGCTGTACTGACCAGGTACGGTTATCGAAAACGATCTCCGCCCCGATCAGCCAGAAATCGCGATCGACGATCTAGATCGGTTAAATCACGATATTGCCCCCGGACGAACGAAATCCTTATTCAGACCTGCAACGGCCGAAACTCGTGATTTTCTGCCTGGTCAACCGAAAATCACTGTACTAACCAGGTACAGTTATCAAAAACGATCTCCGCCCCGATGACCTAGAAATCACAATCGACTATCTAGATCGGTTAAATCACGATATTGCCCCCGGACGAACGAAATCCTTATTCAGACCCTGCAACGGACGAAACTCGTGATTTTCCGTCTGGACAACCGAAAATCACAGTACTGACCAGGTACAGTTATCGAAAACGATCTCCGCCCCGATCAGCCAGAAATCGCGATCGACGATCTAGATCGGTTAAATCACGATATTGCCCCCGGACGAACGAAATCCTTATTCAGACCCTGCAACGGCCGAAACTCGTGATTTTCCGTCTGGTCAACCGAAAATCACAGTACTGAACAGGTACAGTTATCGAAAACGATCTCCGCCCCGATCAGCCAGAAATCACAATCGATTATCTAGATCGGTTAAATCACGATATTGCCCCCGGACGAACGAAATCCTTATTCAGACCCTGCAACGGACGAAACTCGTGATTTTCCGTCTGGACAACCGAAAATCACTGTACTGAGCAGGTACAGTTATCGAAAACGATCTCCGCCCCGATCAGCCAGAAATCGCGATCGACCATCTAGATTGGTTAAATCACAATATTGCCCCCGGACGAACGATATCCTTATTCAGACCCTGCAACGGCCGAAACTCGTGATTTTCCGTCTGGTCAACCGAAAATCACAGTACTGAACAGGTACAGTTATCGAAAACGATCTCCGCCCCGATCAGCCAGAAATCGCGATCGACGATCTAGATCGGTAAAATCACGATATTGCCCCCGGACGAACGAAATCCTTATTCAGACCCTGCAACGACTGAAACTCGTGATTTTCTGCCTAGTCAACCGAAAATCGCTGTACTGACCAGGTACAGTTATCAAAAACGATCTCCGCCCCGATCAGCCAGAAATCACAATCGACTATCTAGATCGGTTAAATCACGGTATTGCCCCCGGATGAACGAAATCCTTATTCAGACCCTGCAACGGACGAAACTCGTGATTTTCCGTCTGGTCAACCGAAAATCACAGTACTGACCTGGTACAGTTATCGAAAACGATCTCCGCCCCGATCAGCCAGAAATCACGATCGACGATCTAGATCGGTTAAATCACGATATTGCCCCCGGATGAACGAAATCCTTATTCAGACCCTGCAACGGACGAAACTCGAGATTTTCCGTCTGGTCAACCGAAAATGACAGTACTGACCTGGTACAGTTATCGAAAACGATCTCCGCGCCGATCAGCCTGAAATCGCGATCGACGATCTAGATCGGTTAAATCACGATATTGCCCCCGGACGAACGAAATCCTTATTCAGACCCTGCAACGGCCGAAACTCGTGATTTTCCGTCTGGTCAACCGAAAATCACAGTACTGACCTGGTACAGTTATCGAAAACGATCTCCGCCTCGATCAGCCAGAAATCGCGATCGACGATCTAGATCGGTTAAATCACGATATTGCCCCCGGACGAACGAAATCCTTATTCAGACCCTGCAACGGCCGAAACTCATGATTTTCTGCCTGGTCAACCGAAAATCGCTGTACAGAGCAGGTACAGTTATCGAAGACGATCTCCGCCCCGATCAGCTAGAAATCGCGATCGACGATCTAGATCGGTTAAATCACGATATTGCCCCCGGACGAACGAAATCCTTATTCAGACCCTGCAACGGCCGAAACTCATGATTTTCTGCCTGGTCAACCGAAAATCACTGTACTGAGCAGGAACAGTTATCGAAAACGATCTCCGCCCCGATCAGCCAGAAATCGCGATCGACGATCTAGATCGGTTAAATCACGATATTGCCCCCGGACGAACGAAATCCTTATTCAGACCCTGCAACGGCCGAAACTCGTGATTTTCCGTCTGGACAACCGAAAATCACTGTACTGAGTAGGTACAGTTATCAAAAACGATCTCCGCCCCGATCAGCCAGAAATTGCGATCGACCATCTAGATTGGTTAAATCACAATATTGCCCCCGGACGAACGATATCCTTATTCAGACCCTGCAACGGACGAAACTCGTGATTTTCCGTCTGGTCAACCGAAAATCACAGTACTGAACAGGTACAGTTATCGAAAACGATCTCCGCCTCGATCAGCCAGAAATCGCGATCGACGATCTAGATCGGTTAAATCACGATATTGCCCCCGGACGAACGAAATCCTTATTCAGACCCTGCAACGGCCGAAACTCATGATTTTCTGCCTGGTCAACCGAAAATCACTGTACCGAGCAGGTACAGTTATCGAAAACGATCTCCGCCCCGATCAGCCAGAAATCGCGATCGACGATCTAGATCGGTTAAATCACGATATTGCCCCCGGACGAACGAAATCCTTATTCAGACCCTGCAACGACTGAAACTCGTGATTTTCTGCCTGGTCAACTGAAAATCACTGTACTGACCAGGTACAGTTATCAAAAACGATCACCGCCCCGATCAGCCAAAAATCACAATCGACTATCAAGATCGGTTAAATCACGGTATTGCCCCCGGATGAACGAAATCCTTATTCAGACCCTGCAACGGACGAAACTCGTGATTTTCCGTTTGGTCAACCGAAAATCACAGTACTGACCTGGTACAGTTATCGAAAACGATCTCCGCCCCGATCAGCCAGAAATCGCGATCGACGATCTAGATCGGTTAAATCACGATATTGCCCCCGGACGAACGAAATCCTTATTCAGACCCTGCAACGGCCGAAACTCGTGATTTTCCGTCTGGTCAACCGAAAATCACTGTACTGAGCAGGTACAGTTATCGAAAACGATCTCCGCCCCGATCAGCCAGAAATCGCGATCGACGATCTAGATCGGTTAAATCACGATATTGCCCCCGGACGAACGAAATCCTTATTCAGACCCTGCAACGGCCGAAACTCGTGATTTTCCGTCTGGACAACCGAAAATCACTGTACTGAGTAGGTACAGTTATCAAAAACGATCTCCGCCCCGATCAGCCAGAAATTGCGATCGACCATCTAGATTGGTTAAATCACAATATTGCCCCCGGACGAACGATATCCTTATTCAGACCCTGCAACGGACGAAACTCGTGATTTTCCGTCTGGTCAACCGAAAATCACAGTACTGAACAGGTACAGTTATCGAAAACGATCTCCGCCTCGATCAGCCAGAAATCGCGATCGACGATCAAGATCGGTTAAATCACGATATTGCCCCCGGACGAACGAAATCCTTATTCAGACCCTGCAACGGCCGAAACACATGATTTTCTGCCTGGTCAACCGAAAATCACAGTACTGACCTGGTACAGTTATCGAAAACGATCTCCGCCCCGATCAGCCAGAAATCGCGATCGACGATCTAGATCGGTTAAATCACGATATTGCCCCCGGACGAACGAAATCCTTATTCAGACCCTGCAACGGCCGAAACTCGTGATTTTCCGTCTGGTCAACCGAAAATCACTGTACTGAGCAGGTACAGTTATCGAAAACGATCTCCGCCCCGATCAGCCAGAAATCGCGATCGACGATCTAGATCGGTTAAATCACGATATTGCCCCCGGACGAACGAAATCCTTATTCAGACCCTGCAACGGCCGAAACTCGTGATTTTCCGTCTGGACAACCGAAAATCACTGTACTGAGTAGGTACAGTTATCAAAAACGATCTCCGCCCCGATCAGCCAGAAATTGCGATCGACCATCTAGATTGGTTAAATCACAATATTGCCCCCGGACGAACGATATCCTTATTCAGACCCTGCAACGGACGAAACTCGTGATTTTCCGTCTGGTCAACCGAAAATCACAGTACTGAACAGGTACAGTTATCGAAAACGATCTCCGCCTCGATCAGCCAGAAATCGCGATCGACGATCAAGATCGGTTAAATCACGATATTGCCCCCGGACGAACGAAATCCTTATTCAGACCCTGCAACGGCCGAAACTCATGATTTTCTGCCTGGTCAACCGAAAATCACTGTACAGAGCAGGTACAGTTATCGAAAATGATCTCCGCCCCGATCAGCCAGAAATCGCGATCGACGATCTAGATCGGTTAAATCACGATATTGCCCCCGGACGAACGAAATCCTTATTCAGACCCTGCAACGACTGAAACTCGTGATTTTCTGCCTGGTCAACCGAAAATCACTGTACAGAGCAGGTACAGTTATCGAAAACGATCTCGGCCCCGATCAGCCAGAAATCGCGATAGACGATCTAGATCGGTTAAATCACGATATTGCCCCCGGACGAACGAAATCCTTATTCAGACCCTGCAACGGACGAAACTCGTGATTTTCCGTCTGGACAACCGAAAATCACTGTACTAAGCAGGTACTGTTATCAAAAACGATCTCCGCCCCGATCAGCCAGAAATCGCGATCGACCATCTTGATCGGTTAAATCTCGACATTGCCCCCGGACGAACGAAATCCTTATTCAGACCCTGCAACGGCCGAAACACCTGATTTTCAGAATGGTCAACCCAAAATCACTGTACTGAGCAGGTACAGTTATCAAAAACGATCTCCGCCCCGATGAGCTAGAAATCACAATCGACTATCTAGATCTGTTAAATCACGATATTGCCCCCGGACGAACGAAATCCTTATTCAGACCCTGCAACGGCCGAAACTCGAGATTTCCCGCCTGGTCAACCGAAAATCGCTGTACTGACCAGGTACAGTTATCGAAAACGATCTCCGCCCCGATCAGCCAGAAATCGCGATCGACGATCTAGATCGGTTAAATCACGATATTGCACCCGGACGAACGAAATCCTTATTCAGACCCTGCAACGGCCGAAACTCGTGATTTTCCGTCTGGTCAACCGAAAATCACAGTACTGAACAGGTACAGTTATCGAAAACGATCTCCGCCCCGATCAGCCAGAAATCGCGATCGACGATCTTGATCGGTTAAATCTCGACATTGCCCCCGGACGAACGAAATCCTTATTCAGACCCTGCAACGGCCGAAACACCTGATTTTCAGCATGGTCAACCCAAAATCACTGTACTGAGCAGGTACAGTTATCAAAAACGATCTCCGCCCCGATGAGCTAGAAATCACAATCGACTATCTAGATCTGTTAAATCACGATATTGCCCCCGGACGAACGAAATCCTTATTCAGACCCTGCAACGGCCGAAACTCAAGATTTCCCGTTTGGTCAACCGAAAATCACAGTACTGACCTGGTACAGTTATCGAAAACGATCTCCGCCCCGATCAGCCAGAAATCGCGATCGACGATCTAGATCGGTTAAATCACGATATTGCCCCCGGACGAACGAAATCCTTATTCAGACCCTGCAACGGCCGAAACTCATGATTTTCTGCCTGGTCAACCGAAAATCACTGTACTGTGCAGGAACAGTTATCGAAAACGATCTCCGCCCCGATCAGCCAGAAATCGCGATCGACGATCTAGATCGGTTAAATCACGATATTGCCCCCGGACGAACGAAATCCTTATTCAGACCCTGCAACGACTGAAACTCGTGATTTTCTGCCTGGTCAACCGAAAATCACTGTACTGACCAGGTACAGTTATCAAAAACGATCACCGCCCCGATCAGCCAAAAATCACAATCGACTATCTAGATCGGTTAAATCACGGTATTGCCCCCGGATGAACGAAATCCTTATTCAGACCCTGCAACGGACGAAACTCGTGATTTTCCGTTTAGTCAACCGAAAATCACAGTACTGACCTGGTACAGTTATCGAAAACGATCTCCGCCCCGATCAGCCAGAAATCGCGATCGACGATCTAGATCGGTTAAATCACGATATTGCCCCCGGACGAACGAAATCCTTATTCAGACCCTGCAACGGCCGAAACTCGTGATTTTCCGTCTGGTCAACCGAAAATCTCTGTACTGAGCAGGTACAGTTATCGAAAACGATCTCCGCCCCGATCAGCCAGAAATCGCGATCGACGATCTAGATCGGTTAAATCACGATATTGCCCCCGGACGAACGAAATCCTTATTCAGACCCTGCAACGGCCGAAACTCGTGATTTTCCGTCTGGACAACCGAAAATCACTGTACTGAGCAGGTACAGTTATCAAAAACGATCTCCGCCCCGATCAGCCAGAAATTGCGATCGACCATCTAGATTGGTTAAATCACAATATTGCCCCCGGACGAACGATATCCTTATTCAGACCCTGCAACGGACGAAACTCGTGATTTTCCGTCTGGTCAACCGAAAATCACAGTACTGAACAGGTACAGTTATCGAAAACGATCTCCGCCTCGATCAGCCAGAAATCGCGATCGACGATCTAGATCGGTTAAATCACGATATTGCCCCCGGACGAACGAAATCCTTATTCAGACCCTGCAACGGCCGAAACTCATGATTTTCTGCCTGGTCAACCGAAAATCACTGTACAGAGCAGGTACAGTTATCGAAAATGATCTCCGCCCCGATCAGCCAGAAATCGCGATCGACGATCTAGATCGGTTAAATCACGATATTGCCCCCGGACGAACGAAATCCTTATTCAGACCCTGCAACGACTGAAACTCGTGATTTTCTGCCTGGTCAACCGAAAATCACTGTACAGAGCAGGTACAGTTATCGAAAACGATCTCGGCCCCGATCAGCCAGAAATCGCGATAGACGATCTAGATCGGTTAAATCACGATATTGCCCCCGGACGAACGAAATCCTTATTCAGACCCTGCAACGGACGAAACTCGTGATTTTCCGTCTGGACAACCGAAAATCACTGTACTAAGCAGGTACTGTTATCAAAAACGATCTCCGCCCCGATCAGCCAGAAATCGCGATCGACCATCTTGATCGGTTAAATCTCGACATTGCCCCCGGACGAACGAAATCCTTATTCAGACCCTGCAACGGCCGAAACACCTGATTTTCCGCATGGTCAACCCAAAATCACTGTACTGAGCAGGTACAGTTATCAAAAACGATCTCCGCCCCGATGAGCTAGAAATCACAATCGACTATCTAGATCTGTTAAATCACGATATTGCCCCCGGACGAACGAAATCCTTATTCAGACCCTGCAACGGCCGAAACTCGAGATTTCCCTCCTGGTCAACCGAAAATCGCTGTACTGACCAGGTACAGTTATCGAAAACGATCTCCGCCCCGATCAGCCAGAAATCGCGATCGACGATCTAGATCGGTTAAATCACGATATTGCACCCGGACGAACGAAATCCTTATTCAGACCCAGCAACGGCCGAAACTCCTGATTTTCCGTCTGGTCAACCGAAAATCACAGTACTGAACAGGTACAGTTATCGAAAACGATCTCCGCCCCGATCAGCCAGAAATCGCGATCGACGATCTTGATCGGTTAAATCTCGACATTGCCCCCGGACGAACGAAATCCTTATTCAGACCCTGCAACGGCCGAAACACCTGATTTTCAGCATGGTCAACCCAAAATCACTGTACTGAGCAGGTACAGTTATCAAAAACGATCTCCGCCCCGATGAGCTAGAAATCACAATCGACTATCTAGATCTGTTAAATCACGATATTGCCCCCGGACGAACGAAATCCTTATTCAGAACCTGCAACGGCCGAAACTCGAGATTTCCCGTTTGGTCAACCGAAAATCACAGTACTGACCTGGTACAGTTATCGAAAACGATCTCCGCCCCGATCAGCCAGAAATCGCGATCGACGATCTAGATCGGTTAAATCACGATATTGCCCCCGGACGAACGAAATCCTTATTCAGACCCTGCAACGGCCGAAACTCGTGATTTTCCGTCTGGTCAACCGAAAATCACTGTACTGAGCAGGTACAGTTATCGAAAACGATCTCCGCCCCGATCAGCCAGAAATCGCGATCGACGATCTAGATCGGTTAAATCACGATATTGCCTCCGGACGAACGAAATCCTTATTCAGACCCTGCAACGGCCGAAACTCGTGATTTTCCGTCTGGACAACCGAAAATCACTGTACTGAGCAGGTACAGTTATCAAAAACGATCTCCGCCCCGATCAGCCAGAAATTGCGATCGACCATCTAGATTGGTTAAATCACAATATTGCCCCCGGACGAACGATATCCTTATTCAGACCCTGCAACGGACGAAACTCGTGATTTTCCGTCTGGTCAACCGAAAATCACAGTACTGAACAGGTACAGTTATCGAAAACGATCTCCGCCTCGATCAGCCAGAAATCGCGATCGACGATCAAGATCGGTTAAATCACGATATTGCCCCCGGACGAACGAAATCCTTATTCAGACCCTGCAACGGCCGAAACTCATGATTTTCTGCCTGGTCAACCGAAAATCACTGTACAGAGCAGGTACAGTTATCGAAAATGATCTCCGCCCCGATCAGCCAGAAATCGCGATCGACGATCTAGATCGGTTAAATCACGATATTGCCCCCGGACGAACGAAATCCTTATTCAGACCCTGCAACGACTGAAACTCGTGATTTTCTGCCTGGTCAACCGAAAATCACTGTACAGAGCAGGTACAGTTATCGAAAACGATCTCGGCCCCGATCAGCCAGAAATCGCGATAGACGATCTAGATCGGTTAAATCACGATATTGCCCCCGGACGAACGAAATCCTTATTCAGACCCTGCAACGGACGAAACTCGTGATTTTCCGTCTGGACAACCGAAAATCACTGTACTAAGCAGGTACTGTTATCAAAAACGATCTCCGCCCCGATCAGCCAGAAATCGCGATCGACCATCTTGATCGGTTAAATCTCGACATTGCCCCCGGACGAACGAAATCCTTATTCAGACCCTGCAACGGCCGAAACACCTGATTTTCAGCATGGTCAACCCAAAATCACTGTACTGAGCAGGTACAGTTATCAAAAACGATCTCCGCCCCGATGAGCTAGAAATCACAATCGACTATCTAGATCTGTTAAATCACGATATTGCCCCCGGACGAACGAAATCCTTATTCAGACCCTGCAACGGACGAAACTCGTGATTTTCCGTCTGGACAACCGAAAATCACTGTACTAAGCAGGTACTGTTATCAAAAACGATCTCCGCCCCGATCAGCCAGAAATCGCGATCGACGATCTTGATCGGTTAAATCTCGACATTGCCCCCGGACGAACGAAATCCTTATTCAGACCCTGCAACGGCCGAAACACCTGATTTTCAGCATGGTCAACCCAAAATCACTGTACTGAGCAGGTACAGTTATCAAAAACGATCTCCGCCCCGATGAGCTAGAAATCACAATCGACTATCTAGATCTGTTAAATCACGATATTGCCCCCGGACGAACGAAATCCTTATTCAGACCCTGCAACGGCCGAAACTCGAGATTTCCCGTTTGGTCAACCGAAAATCACAGTACTGACCTGGTACAGTTATCGAAAACGATCTCCGCCCCGATCAGCCAGAAATCGCGATCGACGATCTAGATCGGTTAAATCACGATATTGCCCCCGGACGAACGAAATCCTTATTCAGACCCTGCAACGGCCGAAACTCGTGATTTTCCGTCTGGTCAACCGAAAATCACTGTACTGAGCAGGTACAGTTATCGAAAACGATCTCCGCCCCGATCAGCCAGAAATCGCGATCGACGATCTAGATCGGTTAAATCACGATATTGCCTCCGGACGAACGAAATCCTTATTCAGACCCTGCAACGGCCGAAACTCGTGATTTTCCGTCTGGACAACCGAAAATCACTGTACTGAGCAGGTACAGTTATCAAAAACGATCT
The DNA here is from genome assembly GCA_037074485.1 of Delonix regia. Classification (NCBI taxonomy): domain Eukaryota; kingdom Viridiplantae; phylum Streptophyta; class Magnoliopsida; order Fabales; family Fabaceae; genus Delonix; species Delonix regia. The sequence goes on along the minus strand of CM073450.1, from coordinate 45,152,275 downwards.
CCGCCCCGATCAGCCAGAAATTGCGATCGACCATCTAGATTGGTTAAATCACAATATTGCCCCCGGACGAACGATATCCTTATTCAGACCCTGCAACGGACGAAACTCGGGATTTTCCGTCTGGTCAACCGAAAATCACAGTACTGAACAGGTACAGTTATCGAAAACGATCTCCGCCTCGATCAGCCAGAAATCGCGATCGACGATCTAGATCGGTTAAATCACGATATTGCCCCCGGACGAACGAAATCCTTATTCAGACCCTGCAACGGCCGAAACTCATGATTTTCTGCCTGGTCAACCGAAAATCACTGTACAGAGCAGGTACAGTTATCGAAAATGATCTCCGCCCCGATCAGCCAGAAATCGCGATCGACGATCTAGATCGGTTAAATCACGATATTGCCCCCGGACGAACGAAATCCTTATTCAGACCCTGCAACGACTGAAACTCGTGATTTTCTGCCTGGTCAACCCAAAATCACTGTACTGACCAGGTACAGTTATCGAAAACGATCTCGGCCCCGATCAGCCAGAAATCGCGATAGACGATCTAGATCGGTTAAATCACGATATTGCCCCCGGACGAACGAAATCCTTATTCAGACCCTGCAACGGACGAAACTCGTGATTTTCCGTCTGGACAACCGAAAATCACTGTACTAAGCAGGTACTGTTATCAAAAACGATCTCCGCCCCGATCAGCCAGAAATCGTGATCGACCATCTTGATCGGTTAAATCTCGACATTGCCCCCGGACGAACGAAATCCTTATTCAGACCCTGCAACGGCCGAAACACCTGATTTTCAGCATGGTCAACCCAAAATCACTGTACTGAGCAGGTACAGTTATCAAAAACGATCTCCGCCCCGATGAGCTAGAAATCACAATCGACTATCTAGATCTGTTAAATCACGATATTGCCCCCGGACGAACGAAATCCTTATTCAGACCCTGCAACGGCCGAAACTCGAGATTTCCCGCCTGGTCAACCGAAAATCGCTGTACTGACCAGGTACAGTTATCGAAAACGATCTCCGCCCCGATCAGCCAGAAATCGCGATCGACGATCTAGATCGGTTAAATCACGATATTGCACCCGGACGAACGAAATCCTTATTCAGACCCTGCAACGGCCGAAACTCGTGATTTTCCGTCTGGTCAACCGAAAATCACAGTACTGAACAGGTACAGTTATCGAAAACGATCTCCGCCCCGATCAGCCAGAAATCGCGATCGACGATCTTGATCGGTTAAATCTCGACATTGCCCCCGGACGAACGAAATCCTTATTCAGACCCTGCAACGGCCGAAACACCTGATTTTCAGCATGGTCAACCCAAAATCACTGTACTGAGTAGGTACAGTTATCAAAAACGATCTCCGCCCCGATGAGCTAGAAATCACAATCGACTATCTAGATCTGTTAAATCACGATATTGCCCCCGGACGAACGAAATCCTTATTCAGACCCTGCAACGGCCGAAACTCGAGATTTCCCGCCTGGTCAACCGAAAATCGCTGTACTGACCAGGTACAGTTATCGAGAACGATCTCCGCCCCGATCAGCCAGAAATCGCGATCGACGATCTAGATCGGTTAAATCACGATATTGCACCCGGACGAACGAAATCCTTATTCAGACCCTGCAACGACTGAAACTCGTGATTTTCTGCCTGGTCAACCGAAAATCACTGTACTGACCAGGTACAGTTATCAAAAACGACCTCCGCCCCGATCAGCTAGAAATCACAATCGACTATCAAGATCGGTTAAATCACGATATTGCCCCCGGACGAACGAAATCCTTATTCAGACCCTGCAACGGCCGAAACTCGTGATTTTCCATCTGGTCAACCCAAAAACACTGTACTGACCAGGTACAGTTATCGAAAACGATCTCCGCCCCGATCAGCCAGAAATCGCGATCGACGATCTAGATCGGTTAAATCACGATATTGCCCCCGGACGAACGAAATCCTTATTCAGACCCTGCAACGGCCGAAACTCGTGATTTTCCGTCTGGTCAACCGAAAATCACTGTACTGAGCAGGTACAGTTATCGAAAACGATCTCCGCCCCGATCAGCCAGAAATCGCGATCGACGATCTAGATCGGTTAAATCACGATATTGCCTCCGGACGAACGAAATCCTTATTCAGACCCTGCAACGGCCGAAACTCGTGATTTTCCGTCTGGACAACCGAAAATCACTGTACTGAGCAGGTACAGTTATCAAAAACGATCTCCGCCCCGATCAGCCAGAAATTGCGATCGACCATCTAGATTGGTTAAATCACAATATTGCCCCCGGACGAACGATATCCTTATTCAGACCCTGCAACGGACGAAACTCGTGATTTTCCGTCTGGTCAACCGAAAATCACAGTACTGAACAGGTACAGTTATCGAAAACGATCTCCGCCTCGATCAGCCAGAAATCGCGATCGACGATCTAGATCGGTTAAATCACGATATTGCCCCCGGACGAACGAAATCCTTATTCAGACCCTGCAACGGCCGAAACTCATGATTTTCTGCCTGGTCAACCGAAAATCACTGTACAGAGCAGGTACAGTTATCGAAAATGATCTCCGCCCCGATCAGCCAGAAATCGCGATCGACGATCTAGATCGGTTAAATCACGATATTGCCCCCGGACGAACGAAATCCTTATTCAGACCCTGCAACGACTGAAACTCGTGATTTTCTGCCTGGTCAACCCAAAATCACTGTACTGACCAGGTACAGTTATCGAAAACGATCTCGGCCCCGATCAGCCAGAAATCGCGATAGACGATCTAGATCGGTTACATCACGATATTGCCCCCGGACGAACGAAATCCTTATTCAGACCCTGCAACGGACGAAACTCGTGATTTTCCGTCTGGACAACCGAAAATCACTGTACTAAGCAGGTACTGTTATCAAAAACGATCTCCGCCCCGATCAGCCAGAAATCGCGATCGACCATCTTGATCGGTTAAATCTCGACATTGCCCCCGGACGAACGAAATCCTTATTCAGACCCTGCAACGGCCGAAACACCTGATTTTCAGCATGGTCAACCCAAAATCACTGTACTGAGCAGGTACAGTTATCAAAAACGATCTCCGCCCCGATGAGCTAGAAATCACAATCGACTATCTAGATCTGTTAAATCACGATATTGCCCCCGGACGAACGAAATCCTTATTCAGACCCTGCAACGGCCGAAACTCGAGATTTCCCGCCTGGTCAACCGAAAATCGCTGTACTGACCAGGTACAGTTATCGAAAACGATCTCCGCCCCGATCAGCCAGAAATCGCGATCGACGATCTAGATCGGTTAAATCACGATATTGCACCCGGACGAACGAAATCCTTATTCAGACCCTGCAACGGCCGAAACTCGTGATTTTCCGTCTGGTCAACCGAAAATCACAGTACTGAACAGGTACAGTTATCGAAAACGATCTCCGCCCCGATCAGCCAGAAATCGCGATCGACGATCTTGATCGGTTAAATCTCGACATTGCCCCCGGACGAACGAAATCCTTATTCAGACCCTGCAACGGCCGAAACACCTGATTTTCAGCATGGTCAACCCAAAATCACTGTACTGAGTAGGTACAGTTATCAAAAACGATCTCCGCCCCGATGAGCTAGAAATCACAATCGACTATCTAGATCTGTTAAATCACGATATTGCCCCCGGACGAACGAAATCCTTATTCAGACCCTGCAACGGCCGAAACTCGAGATTTCCCGCCTGGTCAACCGAAAATCGCTGTACTGACCAGGTACAGTTATCGAGAACGATCTCCGCCCCGATCAGCCAGAAATCGCGATCGACGATCTAGATCGGTTAAATCACGATATTGCACCCGGACGAACGAAATCCTTATTCAGACCCTGCAACGACTGAAACTCGTGATTTTCTGCCTGGTCAACCGAAAATCACTGTACTGACCAGGTACAGTTATCAAAAACGACCTCCGCCCCGATCAGCTAGAAATCACAATCGACTATCAAGATCGGTTAAATCACGATATTGCCCCCGGACGAACGAAATCCTTATTCAGACCCTGCAACGGCCGAAACTCGTGATTTTCCATCTGGTCAACCCAAAAACACTGTACTGACCAGGTACAGTTATCGAAAACGATCTCCGCCCCGATCAACCAGAAATCGCGATCGACGATCTAGATCGGTTAAATCACGATATTGCACCCGGACGAACGAAATCCTTATTCAGACCCTGCAACGACTGAAACTCGTGATTTTCTGCCTGGTCAACCGAAAATCACTGTACTGACCAGGTACAGTTATCAAAAACGACCTCCGCCCCGATCAGCTAGAAATCACAATCGACTATCAAGATCGGTTAAATCACGATATTGCCCCCGGACGAACGAAATCCTTATTCAGACCCTGCAACGGCCGAAACTCGTGATTTTCCATCTGGTCAACCCAAAATCACAGTACTGACCAGGTACAGTTATCGAAAACGATCTCCGCCCCGATCAGCCAGAAATCGCGATCGACGATCTAGATCGGTTAAATCACGATATTGCCCCCGGACGAACGAAATCCTTATTCAGACCCTGCAACGGACGAAACTCGTGATTTTCCGTCTGGACAACCGAAAATCACTGTACTAAGCAGGTACTGTTATCAAAAACGATCTCCGCCCCGATCAGCCAGAAATCGCGATCGACCATCTAGATTGGTTAAATCACAATATTGCCCCCGGACGAACGATATCCTTATTCAGACGCTGCAACGGACGAAACTCGTGATTTTCCGTCTGGTCAACCGAAAATCACAGTACTGACCAGGTACAGTTATCGGAAATGATGTCCGCCCCGATCAGCCAGAAATCACGATCGACCATCTGGATCGGTTAAATCACGATGTTGCCCCCGGACGAACGAAATCCTTATTCAGACCCTGCAACGGCCGAAACTCGTGATTTTCCATCTGGTCAACCGAAAATCACAGTACTGACCAGGTACAGTTATCGAAAACGATCTCGGCCCCGATCAGCCAGAAATCGCGATCGACGATCTAGATCGGTTAAATCACGATATTGCCCCCGGACGAACGAAATCCTTATTCAGACCCTGCAACGGCCGAAACTCGTGATTTTCCGTCTGGTCAACCGAAAATCACAGTACTGAACAAGTACAGTTATCGAAAAAGATCTCCGCCCCGATCTGCCCGAAATCGCGATCGACGATCAAGATCGGTTAAATCACGATATTGCCCCCGGACGAACGAAATCCTTATTCAGACCCTGCAACGGCCGAAACTCATGATTTTCTACCTGGTCAACCCAAAATCACTGTAGTGACCAGGTACAGTTATCAAAAACGACCTCCGCCCCGATCAGCTAGAAATCACAATCGACTATCTAGATCGGTTAAATCACGATATTGCCCCCGGACGAACGAAATCCTTATTCAGACTCTGCAACGGCCGAAACTCGTGATTTTCCATTTGGTCAACCCAAAATCACTGTACTGACCAGGTACAGTTATCGAAAACGATCTCCGCCCCGATCAGCCAGAAATCGCGATCGACGATCTAGATCGGTTAAATCACGATATTGCCCCCGGACGAACGAAATCCTTGTTCAGACCCTGCAACGGACGAAACTCGTGATTTTCCGTCTGGACAACCGAAAATCACTGTACTAAGCAGGTACTGTTATCAAAAACGATCTCCGCCCCGATCAGCCAGAAATCGCGATCGACCATCTAGATTGGTTAAATCACAATATTGCCCCCGGACGAACGATATCCTTATTCAGACGCTGCAACGGACGAAACTCGTGATTTTCCGTCTGGTCAACCGAAAATCACAGTACTGACCAGGTACAGTTATCGGAAATGATCTCCGCCCCGATCAGCCAGAAATCACGATCGACCATCTGGATCGGTTAAATCACGATGTTGCCCCCGGACGAACGAAATCCTTATTCAGACCCTGCAACGGCCGAAACTCGTGATTTTCCATCTGGTCAACCGAAAATCACAGTACTGACCAGGTACAGTTATCGAAAACGATCTCGGCCCCGATCAGCCAGAAATCGCGATCGACGATCTAGATCGGTTAAATCACGATATTGCCCCCGGACGAACGAAATCCTTATTCAGACCCTGCAACGGCCGAAACTCGTGATTTTCCGTCTGGTCAACCGAAAATCACAGTACTGAACAAGTACAGTTATCGAAAACGATCTCCGCCCCGATCTGCCCGAAATCGCGATCGACGATCTAGATCGGTTAAATCACGATATTGCCCCCGGACGAACGAAATCCTTATTCAGACCCTGCAACGGCCGAAACTCGTGATTTTCCGTCTGGACAACCGAAAATCACAGTACTGACCAGGTACAGTTATCGAAAACGATCTCCGCCCCGATCAGCCAGAAATCGCGATCGACGATCTAGATCGGTTAAATCACGATATTGCCCCCGGACGAACGAAATCCTTATTCAGACCCTGCAACGGACGAAACTCGTGATTTTCCGTCTCGACAACTGAAAATCACTGTACTAAGCAGGTACTGTTATCAAAAACGATCTCCGCCCCGATCAGCCAGAAATCGCGATCGACCATCTAGATTGGTTAAATCACAATATTGCCCCCGGACGAACGATATCCTTATTCAGACGCTGCAACGGACGAAACTCGTGATTTTCCGTCTGGTCAACCGAAAATCACAGTACTGACCAGGTACAGTTATCGGAAATGATCTCCGCCCCGATCAGCCAGAAATCACGATCGACCATCTGGATCGGTTAAATCACGATGTTGCCCCCGGACGAACGAAATCCTTATTCAGACCCTGCAACGGCCGAAACTCGTGATTTTCCATCTGGTCAACCGAAAATCACAGTACTGACCAGGTACAGTTATCGAAAACGATCTCGGCCCCGATCAGCCAGAAATCGCGATCGACGATCTAGATCGGTTAAATCACGATATTGCCCCCGGACGAACGAAATCCTCATTCAGACCCTGCAACGGCCGAAACTCGTGATTTTCCGTCTGGTCAACCGGAAATCACAGTACTGAACAAGTACAGTTATCGAAAACGATCTCCGCCCCGATCTGCCCGAAATCGCGATCGACGATCTAGATCGGTTAAATCACGATATTGCCCCCGGACGAACGAAATCCTTATTCAGACCCTGCAACGGCCGAAACTCGTGATTTTCCATCTGGTCAACCGAAAATCACAGTACTGACCAGGTACAGTTATCGAAAACGATCTCGGCCCCGATCAGCCATAAATCGCGATCGACGATCTAGATCGGTTAAATAACGATATTGCCCCCGGACGAACGAAATCCTTATTCAGACCCTGCAACGGCCGAAACTCATGATTTTCTACCTGGTCAACCCAAAATCACTGTACTGACCAGGTACAGTTATCAAAAACGACCTCCGCCCCGATCAGCTAGAAATCACAATCGACTATCTAGATCGGTTAAATCACGATATTGCCCCCGGACGAACGAAATCCTTATTCAGACCCTGCAACGGACGAAACTCGTGATTTTCCGTCTGGACAACCGAAAATCACAGTACTGACCAAGTACAGTTATCGAAAACGATCTCGGCCCCGATCAGCCAGAAATCGCGATCGACGATCTAGATCGGTTAAATCACGATATTGCCCCCGGACGAACGAAATCCTTATTCAGACCCTGCAACGGCCGAAACTCGTGATTTTCCGTCTGGTCAACCGAAAATCACAGTACTGAACAAGTACAGTTATCGAAAACGATCTCCGCCCCGATCTGCCCGAAATCGCGATCGACGATCTAGATCGGTTAAATCACGATATTGCCCCCGGACGAACGAAATCCTTATTCAGACCCTGCAACGGCCGAAACTCGTGATTTTCCGTCTGGACAACCGAAAATCACAGTACTGACCAGGTACAGTTATCGAAAACGATCTCCGCCCCGATCAGCCAGAAATCGCGATCGACGATCTAGATCGGTTAAATCACGATATTGCCCCCGGACGAACGAAATCCTTATTCAGACCCTGCAACGGACGAAACTCGTGATTTTCCGTCTGGACAACCGAAAATCACTGTACTAAGCAGGTACTGTTATCAAAAACGATCTCCGCCCCGATCAGCCAGAAATCGCGATCGACCATCTAGATTGGTTAAATCACAATATTGCCCCCGGACGAACGATATCCTTATTCAGACGCTGCAACGGACGAAACTCGTGATTTTCCGTCTGGTCAACCGAAAATCACAGTACTGACCAGGTACAGTTATCGAAAACGATCTCCGCCCCGATCAGCCAGAAATCGCGATCGACGATCTAGATCGGTTAAATCACGATATTGCCCCCGGACGAACGAAATCCTTATTCAGACCCTGCAACGGCCGAAACTCGTGATTTTCCGTCTGGACAACCGAAAATCACAGTACTGACCAGGTACAGTTATCGAAAACGATCTCCGCCCCGATCAGCCAGAAATCGCGATCGACGATCTAGATCGGTTAAATCACGATATTGCCCCCGGACGAACGAAATCCTCATTCAGACCCTGCAACGGCCGAAACTCGTGATTTTCCGTCTGGTCAACCGGAAATCACAGTACTGAACAAGTACAGTTATCGAAAACGATCTCCGCCCCGATCTGCCCGAAATCGCGATCGACGATCTAGATCGGTTAAATCACGATATTGCCCCCGGACGAACGAAATCCTTATTCAGACCCTGCAACGGCCGAAACTCGTGATTTTCCATCTGGTCAACCGAAAATCACAGTACTGACCAGGTACAGTTATCGAAAACGATCTCGGCCCCGATCAGCCATAAATCGCGATCGACGATCTAGATCGGTTAAATAACGATATTGCCCCCGGACGAACGAAATCCTTATTCAGACCCTGCAACGGCCGAAACTCATGATTTTCTACCTGGTCAACCCAAAATCACTGTACTGACCAGGTACAGTTATCAAAAACGACCTCCGCCCCGATCAGCTAGAAATCACAATCGACTATCTAGATCGGTTAAATCACGATATTGCCCCCGGACGAACGAAATCCTTATTCAGACCCTGCAACGGACGAAACTCGTGATTTTCCGTCTGGACAACCGAAAATCACAGTACTGACCAAGTACAGTTATCGAAAACGATCTCGGCCCCGATCAGCCAGAAATCGCGATCGACGATCTAGATCGGTTAAATCACGATATTGCCCCCGGACGAACGAAATCCTTATTCAGACCCTGCAACGGCCGAAACTCGTGATTTTCCGTCTGGTCAACCGAAAATCACAGTACTGAACAAGTACAGTTATCGAAAACGATCTCCGCCCCGATCTGCCCGAAATCGCGATCGACGATCTAGATCGGTTAAATCACGATATTGCCCCCGGACGAACGAAATCCTTATTCAGACCCTGCAACGGCCGAAACTCGTGATTTTCCGTCTGGACAACCGAAAATCACAGTACTGACCAGGTACAGTTATCGAAAACGATCTCCGCCCCGATCAGCCAGAAATCGCGATCGACGATCTAGATCGGTTAAATCACGATATTGCCCCCGGACGAACGAAATCCTTATTCAGACCCTGCAACGGACGAAACTCGTGATTTTCCGTCTGGACAACCGAAAATCACTGTACTAAGCAGGTACTGTTATCAAAAACGATCTCCGCCCCGATCAGCCAGAAATCGCGATCGACCATCTAGATTGGTTAAATCACAATATTGCCCCCGGACGAACGATATCCTTATTCAGACGCTGCAACGGACGAAACTCGTGATTTTCCGTCTGGTCAACCGAAAATCACAGTACTGACCAGGTACAGTTATCGGAAATGATCTCCGCCCCGATCAGCCAGAAATCACGATCGACCATCTGGATCGGTTAAATCACGATGTTGCCCCCGGACGAACGAAATCCTTATTCAGACCCTGCAACGGCCGAAACTCGTGATTTTCCATCTGGTCAACCGAAAATCACAGTACTGACCAGGTACAGTTATCGAAAACGATCTCGGCCCCGATCAGCCAGAAATCGCGATCGACGATCTAGATCGGTTAAATCACGATATTGCCCCCGGACGAACGAAATCCTTATTCAGACCCTGCAACGGCCGAAACTCGTGATTTTCCGTCTGGTCAACCGAAAATCACAGTACTGAACAAGTACAGTTATCGAAAACGATCTCCGCCCCGATCTGCCCGAAATCGCGATCGACGATCTAGATCGGTTAAATCACGATATTGCCCCCGGACGAACGAAATCCTTATTCAGACCCTGCAACGGCCGAAACTCGTGATTTTCCATCTGGTCAACCGAAAATCACAGTACTGACCAGGTACAGTTATCGAAAACGATCTCGGCCCCGATCAGCCATAAATCGCGATCGACGATCTAGATCGGTTAAATAACGATATTGCCCCCGGACGAACGAAATCCTTATTCAGACCCTGCAACGGCCGAAACTCATGATTTTCTACCTGGTCAACCCAAAATCACTGTACTGACCAGGTACAGTTATCAAAAACGACCTCCGCCCCGATCAGCTAGAAATCACAATCGACTATCTAGATCGGTTAAATCACGATATTGCCCCCGGACGAACGAAATCCTTATTCAGACCCTGCAACGGACGAAACTCGTGATTTTCCGTCTGGACAACCGAAAATCACAGTACTGACCAGGTACAGTTATCAAAAACGATCTCGGCCCCGATCAGCCAGAAATCGCGATCGACGATCTAGATCGGTTAAATCACGATATTGCCCCCGGACGAACGAAATCCTTATTCAGACCCTGCAACAGCCGAAACTCGTGATTTTCCGTCTGGTCAACCGAAAATCACAGTACTGAACAAGTACAGTTACCGAAAACGATCTCCGCCCCGATCTGCCAGAAATCGCGATCGACGATCTAGATCGGTTAAATCACGATATTGCCCCCGGACGAACGAAATCCTTATTCAGACCCAGCAACGGCCGAAACTCATGATTTTCTACCTGGTCAACCCAAAATCACTGTACTGACCAGGTACAGTTATCAAAAACGATCTCCGCCCCGATCAGCCAGAAATCACAATCGACTATCCAGATCGGTTAAATCACGATATTGCCCCCGGACGAACGAAATCCTTATTCGGACCCTGCAACGGACGAAACTCGTGATTTTCCGTCTGGACAACCGAAAATCACAATACTGACCAGGTACAGTTATCGGAAACGATCTCCGCCCCGATCAGCCAGAAATCACAATCGACTATCTAGATCGGTTAAATCACGATATTGCCCCCGGGCGAACGAAATCCTTATTCAGACCCTGCAACGGCCGAAACTCGAGATTTCCCGCCTGGTCAACCGAAAATCGCTGTACTGACCAGGTACAGTTACCGGAAATGATCTCCGCCCCGATCAGCCAGAAATCGCGATCGACGATCTAGATCGGTTAAATCACGATATTGCCCCCGGACGAACGAAATCCTTATTCAGACCCTGCAACGGCCGAAACTCGTGATTTTCTGTCTGGTCAACCCAAAATCACAGTACTGACCAGGTACAGTTATCGAAAACGATCTCGGCCCCGATCAGCCAGAAATCGCGATCGACGATCTAGATCGGTTAAATCACGATATTGCCCCCGGACGAACGAAATCCTTATTCGGACCCTGCAACGGCCGAAACTCGTGATTTTCCGTCTGGTCAACCGAAAATCACAGTACTGAACAAGTACAGTTATCCAAAACGATCTCCGCCCCGATCTGCCCGAAATCGCGATCGACGATCTAGATCGGTTAAATCACGATATTGCCCCCGGACGAACGAAATCCTTATTCAGACCCTGCAACGGCCGAAACTCGTGATTTTCCATCTGGTCAACCGAAAATCACAGTACTGACCAGGTACAGTTATCGAAAACGATCTCGGCCCCGATCAGCCATAAATCGCGATCGACGATCTAGATCGGTTAAATAACGATATTGCCCCCGGACGAACGAAATCCTTATTCAGACCCTGCAACGGCCGAAACTCATGATTTTCTACCTGGTCAACCCAAAATCACTGTACTGACCAGGTACAGTTATCAAAAACGACCTCCGCCCCGATCAGCTAGAAATCACAATCGACTATCTAGATCGGTTAAATCACGATATTGCCCCCGGACGAACGAAATCCTTATTCAGACCCTGCAACGGACGAAACTCGTGATTTTCCGTCTGGACAACCGAAAATCACAGTACTGACCAGGTACAGTTATCGAAAACGATCTCGGCCCCGATCAGCCAGAAATCGCGATCGACGATCTAGATCGGTTAAATCACGATATTGCCCCCGGACGAACGAAATCCTTATTCAGACCCTGCAACGGCCGAAACTCGTGATTTTCCGTCTGGTCAACCGAAAATCACAGTACTGAACAAGTACAGTTATCGAAAACGATCTCCGCCCCGATCTGCCCGAAATCGCGATCGACGATCTAGATCGGTTAAATCACGATATTGCCCCCGGACGAACGAAATCCTTATTCAGACCCTGCAACGGCCGAAACTCGTGATTTTCCGTCTGGACAACCGAAAATCACAGTACTGACCAGGTACAGTTATCGAAAACGATCTCCGCCCCGATCAGCCAGAAATCGCGATCGACGATCTAGATCGGTTAAATCACGATATTGCCCCCGGACGAACGAAATCCTTATTCAGACCCTGCAACGGACGAAACTCGTGATTTTCCGTCTGGACAACCGAAAATCACTGTACTAAGCAGGTACTGTTATCAAAAACGATCTCCGCCCCGATCAGCCAGAAATCGCGATCGACCATCTAGATTGGTTAAATCACAATATTGCCCCCGGACGAACGATATCCTTATTCAGACGCTGCAACGGACGAAACTCGTGATTTTCCGTCTGGTCAACCGAAAATCACAGTACTGACCAGGTACAGTTATCGGAAATGATCTCCGCCCCGATCAGCCAGAAATCACGATCGACCATCTGGATCGGTTAAATCACGATGTTGCCCCCGGACGAACGAAATCCTTATTCAGACCCTGCAACGGCCGAAACTCGTGATTTTCCATCTGGTCAACCGAAAATCACAGTACTGACCAGGTACAGTTATCGAAAACGATCTCGGCCCCGATCAGCCAGAAATCGCGATCGACGATCTAGATCGGTTAAATCACGATATTGCCCCCGGACGAACGAAATCCTTATTCAGACCCTGCAACGGCCGAAACTCGAGATTTCCCGCCTGGTCAACCGAAAATCGCTGTACTGACCAGGTACAGTTACCGGAAATGATCTCCGCCCCGATCAGCCAGAAATCGCGATCGACGATCTAGATCGGTTAAATCACGATATTGCCCCCGGACGAACGAAATCCTTATTCAGACCCTGCAACGGCCGAAACTCGTGATTTTCTGTCTGGTCAACCCAAAATCACAGTACTGACCAGGTACAGTTATCGAAAACGATCTCGGCCCCGATCAGCCAGAAATCGCGATCGACGATCTAGATCGGTTAAATCACGATATTGCCCCCGGACGAACGAAATCCTTATTCGGACCCTGCAACGGCCGAAACTCGTGATTTTCCGTCTGGTCAACCGAAAATCACAGTACTGAACAAGTACAGTTATCCAAAACGATCTCCGCCCCGATCTGCCAGAAATCGCGATCGACGATCTAGATCGGTTAAATCACGATATTGCCCCCGGACGAACGAAATCCTTATTCAGACCCTGCAACGGCCGAAACTCGTGATTTTCCATCTGGTCAACCGAAAATCACAGTACTGACCAGGTACAGTTATCGAAAACGATCTCGGCCCCGATCAGCCATAAATCGCGATCGACGATCTAGATCGGTTAAATAACGATATTGCCCCCGGACGAACGAAATCCTTATTCAGACCCTGCAACGGCCGAAACTCATGATTTTCTACCTGGTCAACCCAAAATCACTGTACTGACCAGGTACAGTTATCAAAAACGACCTCCGCCCCGATCAGCTTGAAATCACAATCGACTATCTAGATCGGTTAAATCACGATATTGCCCCCGGACGAACGAAATCCTTATTCAGACCCTGCAACGGACGAAACTCGTGATTTTCCGTCTGGACAACCGAAAATCACAGTACTGACCAGGTACAGTTATCGAAAACGATCTCGGCCCCGATCAGCCAGAAATCGCGATCGACGATCTAGATCGGTTAAATCACGATATTGCCCCCGGACGAACGAAATCCTTATTCAGACCCTGCAACGGCCGAAACTCGTGATTTTCCGTCTGGTCAACCGAAAATCACAGTACTGAACAAGTACAGTTATCGAAAACGATCTCCGCCCCGATCTGCCCGAAATCGCGATCGACGATCTAGATCGGTTAAATCACGATATTGCCCCCGGACGAACGAAATCCTTATTCAGACCCTGCAACGGCCGAAACTCGTGATTTTCCGTCTGGACAACCGAAAATCACAGTACTGACCAGGTACAGTTATCGAAAACGATCTCCGCCCCGATCAGCCAGAAATCGCGATCGACGATCTAGATCGGTTAAATCACGATATTGCCCCCGGACGAACGAAATCCTTATTCAGACCCTGCAACGGACGAAACTCGTGATTTTCCGTCTGGACAACCGAAAATCACTGTACTAAGCAGGTACTGTTATCAAAAACGATCTCCGCCCCGATCAGCCAGAAATCGCGATCGACCATCTAGATTGGTTAAATCACAATATTGCCCCCGGACGAACGATATCCTTATTCAGACGCTGCAACGGACGAAACTCGTGATTTTCCGTCTGGTCAACCGAAAATCACAGTACTGACCAGGTACAGTTATCGGAAATGATCTCCGCCCCGATCAGCCAGAAATCACGATCGACCATCTGGATCGGTTAAATCACGATGTTGCCCCCGGACGAACGAAATCCTTATTCAGACCCTGCAACGGCCGAAACTCGTGATTTTCCATCTGGTCAACCGAAAATCACAGTACTGACCAGGTACAGTTATCGAAAACGATCTCGGCCCCGATCAGCCAGAAATCGCGATCGACGATCTAGATCGGTTAAATCACGATATTGCCCCCGGACGAACGAAATCCTTATTCAGACCCTGCAACGGCCGAAACTCGTGATTTTCCGTCTGGTCAACCGAAAATCACAGTACTGAACAAGTACAGTTATCGAAAACGATCTCCGCCCCGATCTGCCCGAAATCGCGATCGACGATCTAGATCGGTTAAATCACGATATTGCCCCCGGACGAACGAAATCCTTATTCAGACCCTGCAACGGCCGAAACTCGTGATTTTCCATCTGGTCAACCGAAAATCACAGTACTGACCAGGTACAGTTATCGAAAACGATCTCGGCCCCGATCAGCCATAAATCGCGATCGACGATCTAGATCGGTTAAATAACGATATTGCCCCCGGACGAACGAAATCCTTATTCAGACCCTGCAACGGCCGAAACTCATGATTTTCTACCTGGTCAACCCAAAATCACTGTACTGACCAGGTACAGTTATCAAAAACGACCTCCGCCCCGATCAGCTAGAAATCACAATCGACTATCTAGATCGGTTAAATCACGATATTGCCCCCGGACGAACGAAATCCTTATTCAGACCCTGCAACGGACGAAACTCGTGATTTTCCGTCTGGACAACCGAAAATCACAGTACTGACCAGGTACAGTTATCAAAAACGATCTCGGCCCCGATCAGCCAGAAATCGCGATCGACGATCTAGATCGGTTAAATCACGATATTGCCCCCGGACGAACGAAATCCTTATTCAGACCCTGCAACAGCCGAAACTCGTGATTTTCCGTCTGGTCAACCGAAAATCACAGTACTGAACAAGTACAGTTACCGAAAACGATCTCCGCCCCGATCTGCCAGAAATCGCGATCGACGATCTAGATCGGTTAAATCACGATATTGCCCCCGGACGAACGAAATCCTTATTCAGACCCAGCAACGGCCGAAACTCATGATTTTCTACCTGGTCAACCCAAAATCACTGTACTGACCAGGTACAGTTATCAAAAACGATCTCCGCCCCGATCAGCCAGAAATCACAATCGACTATCCAGATCGGTTAAATCACGATATTGCCCCCGGACGAACGAAATCCTTATTCGGACCCTGCAACGGACGAAACTCGTGATTTTCCGTCTGGACAACCGAAAATCACAATACTGACCAGGTACAGTTATCGGAAACGATCTCCGCCCCGATCAGCCAGAAATCACAATCGACTATCTAGATCGGTTAAATCACGATATTGCCCCCGGGCGAACGAAATCCTTATTCAGACCCTGCAACGGCCGAAACTCGAGATTTCCCGCCTGGTCAACCGAAAATCGCTGTACTGACCAGGTACAGTTATCGGAAATGATCTCCGCCCCGATCAGCCAGAAATCGCGATCGACGATCTAGATCGGTTAAATCACGATATTGCCCCCGGACGAACGAAATCCTTATTCAGACCCTGCAACGGCCGAAACTCGTGATTTTCTGTCTGGTCAACCCAAAATCACAGTACTGACCAGGTACAGTTATCGAAAACGATCTCGGCCCCGATCAGCCAGAAATCGCGATCGACGATCTAGATCGGTTAAATCACGATATTGCCCCCGGACGAACGAAATCCTTATTCGGACCCTGCAACGGCCGAAACTCGTGATTTTCCGTCTGGTCAACCGAAAATCACAGTACTGAACAAGTACAGTTATCCAAAACGATCTCCGCCCCGATCTGCCAGAAATCGCGATCGACGATCTAGATCGGTTAAATCACGATATTGCCCCCGGACGAACGAAATCCTTATTCAGACCCTGCAACGGCCGAAACTCATGATTTTCTACCTGGTCAACCCAAAATCACTGTACTGACCAGGTACAGTTATCAAAAACGACCTCCGCCCCGATCAGCTAGAAATCACAATCGACTATCTAGATCGGTTAAATCACGATATTGCCCCCGGACGAACGAAATCCTTATTCAGACCCTGCAACGGACGAAACTCGGGATTTTCCGTCTGGACAACCGAAAATCACAGTACTGACCAGGTTCAGTTATCGAAAACGATCTCTGCCCCGATCAGCCAGAAATCGCGATCGACGATCTAGATCGGTTAAATCACGATATTGCCCCCGGACGAACGAAATCCTTATTCAGACCCTGCAACGGCCGAAACTCATGATTTTCTACCTGGTCAACCCAAAATCACTGTACTGACCAGGTACAGTTATCAAAAACGACCTCCGCCCCGATCAGCTAGAAATCACAATCGACTATCTAGATCGGTTAAATCACGATATTGCCCCCGGACGAACGAAATCCTTATTCGGACCCTGCAACGGACGAAACTCGTGATTTTCCGTCTGGACAACCGAAAATCACAATACTGACCAGGTACAGTTATCGGAAACGATCTCCGCCCCGATCAGCCAGAAATCACAATCGACTATCTAGATCGGTTAAATCACGATATTGCCCCCAGGCGAACGAAATCCTTATTCAGACCCTGCAACGGCCGAAACTCGAGATTTCCCGCCTGGTCAACCGAAAATCGCTGTACTGACCAGGTACAGTTATCGGAAATGATCTCCGCCCCGATCAGCCAGAAATCGCAATCGACGATCTAGATCGGTTAAATCACGATATTGCCCCCGGACGAACGAAATCCTTATTCAGACCCTGCAACGGCCGAAACTCGTGATTTTCTGTCTGGTCAACCCAAAATCACAGTACTGACCAGGTACAGTTAACGAAAACGATCTCGGCCCCGATCAGCCAGAAATCGCGATCGACGATCTAGATCGGTTAAATCACGATATTGCCCCCGGACGAACGAAATCCTTATTCGGACCCTGCAACGGCCGAAACTCGTGATTTTCCGTCTGGTCAACCGAAAATCACAGTACTGAACAAGTACAGTTATCCAAAACGATCTCCGCCCCGATCTGCCAGAAATCGCGATCGACGATCTAGATCGGTTAAATCACGATATTGCCCCCGGACGAACGAAATCCTTATTCAGACCCTGCAACGGCCGAAACTCATGATTTTCTACCTGGTCAACCCAAAATCACTGTACTGACCAGGTACAGTTATCAAAAACGACCTCCGCCCCGATCAGCTAGAAATCACAATCGACTATCTAGATCGGTTAAATCACGATATTGCCCCCGGACGAACGAAATCCTTATTCAGACCCTGCAACGGACGAAACTCGGGATTTTCCGTCTGGACAACCGAAAATCACAGTACTGACCAGGTTCAGTTATCGAAAACGATCTCTGCCCCGATCAGCCAGAAATCGCGATCGACGATCTAGATCGGTTAAATCACGATATTGCCCCCGGACGAACGAAATCCTTATTCAGACCCTGCAACGGCCGAAACTCATGATTTTCTACCTGGTCAACCCAAAATCACTGTACTGACCAGGTACAGTTATCAAAAACGACCTCCGCCCCGATCAGCTAGAAATCACAATCGACTATCTAGATCGGTTAAATCACGATATTGCCCCCGGACGAACGAAATCCTTATTCGGACCCTGCAACGGACGAAACTCGTGATTTTCCGTCTGGACAACCGAAAATCACAATACTGACCAGGTACAGTTATCGGAAACGATCTCCGCCCCGATCAGCCAGAAATCACAATCGACTATCTAGATCGGTTAAATCACGATATTGCCCCCAGGCGAACGAAATCCTTATTCAGACCCTGCAACGGCCGAAACTCGAGATTTCCCGCCTGGTCAACCGAAAATCGCTGTACTGACCAGGTACAGTTATCGGAAATGATCTCCGCCCCGATCAGCCAGAAATCGCGATCGACGATCTAGATCGGTTAAATCACGATATTGCCCCCGGATGAACGAAATCCTTATTCAGACCCTGCAACGGCCGAAACTCGTGATTTTCTGTCTGGTCAACCCAAAATCACAGTACTGACCAGGTACAGTTAACGAAAACGATCTCGGCCCCGATCAGCCAGAAATCGCGATCGACGATCTAGATCGGTTAAATCACGATATTGCCCCCGGACGAACGAAATCCTTATTCGGACCCTGCAACGGCCGAAACTCGTGATTTTCCGTCTGGTCAACCGAAAATCACAGTACTGAACAAGTACAGTTATCCAAAACGATCTCCGCCCCGATCTGCCAGAAATCGCGATCGACGATCTAGATCGGTTAAATCACGATATTGCCCCCGGACGAACGAAATCCTTATTCAGACCCTGCAACGGCCGAAACTCATGATTTTCTACCTGGTCAACCCAAAATCACTGTACTGACCAGGTACAGTTATCAAAAACGACCTCCGCCCCGATCAGCTAGAAATCACAATCGACTATCTAGATCGGTTAAATCACGATATTGCCCCCGGACGAACGAAATCCTTATTCAGACCCTGCAACGGACGAAACTCGGGATTTTCCGTCTGGACAACCGAAAATCACAGTACTGACCAGGTTCAGTTATCGAAAACGATCTCTGCCCCGATCAACCAGAAATCGCGATCGACGATCTAGATCGGTTAAATCACGATATTGCCCCCGGACGAACGAAATCCTTATTCAGACCCTGCAACGGCCGAAACTCATGATTTTCTACCTGGTCAACCCAAAATCACTGTACTGACCAGGTACAGTTATCAAAAACGACCTCCGCCCCGATCAGCTAGAAATCACAATCGACTATCTAGATCGGTTAAATCACGATATTGCCCCCGGACGAACGAAATCCTTATTCGGACCCTGCAACGGACGAAACTCGTGATTTTCCGTCTGGACAACCGAAAATCACAATACTGACCAGGTACAGTTATCGGAAACGATCTCCGCCCCGATCAGCCAGAAATCACAATCGACTATCTAGATCGGTTAAATCACGATATTGCCCCCAGGCGAACGAAATCCTTATTCAGACCCTGCAACGGCCGAAACTCGAGATTTCCCGCCTGGTCAACCGAAAATCGCTGTACTGACCAGGTACAGTTATCGGAAATGATCTCCGCCCCGATCAGCCAGAAATCGCGATCGACGATCTAGATCGGTTAAATCACGATATTGCCCCCGGATGAACGAAATCCTTATTCAGACCCTGCAACGGCCGAAACTCGTGATTTTCTGTCTGGTCAACCCAAAATCACAGTACTGACCAGGTACAGTTAACGAAAACGATCTCGGCCCCGATCAGCCAGAAATCGCGATCGACGATCTAGATCGGTTAAATCACGATATTGCCCCCGGACGAACGAAATCCTTATTCGGACCCTGCAACGGCCGAAACTCGTGATTTTCCGTCTGGTCAACCGAAAATCACAGTACTGAACAAGTACAGTTATCCAAAACGATCTCCGCCCCGATCTGCCAGAAATCGCGATCGACGATCTAGATCGGTTAAATCACGATATTGCCCCCGGACGAACGAAATCCTTATTCAGACCCTGCAACGGCCGAAACTCATGATTTTCTACCTGGTCAACCCAAAATCACTGTACTGACCAGGTACAGTTATCAAAAACGACCTCCGCCCCGATCAGCTAGAAATCACAATCGACTATCTAGATCGGTTAAATCACGATATTGCCCCCGGACGAACGAAATCCTTATTCAGACCCTGCAACGGACGAAACTCGGGATTTTCCGTCTGGACAACCGAAAATCACAGTACTGACCAGGTTCAGTTATCGAAAACGATCTCTGCCCCGATCAGCCAGAAATCGCGATCGACGATCTAGATCGGTTAAATCACGATATTGCCCCCGGACGAACGAAATCCTTATTCAGACCCTGCAACGGCCGAAACTCATGATTTTCTACCTGGTCAACCCAAAATCACTGTACTGACCAGGTACAGTTATCAAAAACGACCTCCGCCCCGATCAGCTAGAAATCACAATCGACTATCTAGATCGGTTAAATCACGATATTGCCCCCGGACGAACGAAATCCTTATTCAGACCCTGCAACGGACGAAACTCGTGATTTTCCGTCTGGACAACCGAAAATCACAGTACTGACCAGGTACAGTTATCAAAAACGATCTCGGCCCCGATCAGCCAGAAATCGCGATCGACGATCTAGATCGGTTAAATCACGATATTGCCCCCGGACGAACGAAATCCTTATTCGGACCCTGCAACGGCCGAAACTCGTGATTTTCCGTCTGGTCAACCGAAAATCACAGTACTGAACAAGTACAGTTATCCAAAACGATCTCCGCCCCGATCTGCCAGAAATCGCGATCGACGATCTAGATCGGTTAAATCACGATATTGCCCCCGGACGAACGAAATCCTTATTCAGACCCTGCAACGGCCGAAACTCATGATTTTCTACCTGGTCAACCCAAAATCACTGTACTGACCAGGTACAGTTATCAAAAACGACCTCCGCCCCGATCAGCTAGAAATCACAATCGACTATCTAGATCGGTTAAATCACGATATTGCCCCCGGACGAACGAAATCCTTATTCAGACCCTGCAACGGACGAAACTCGGGATTTTCCGTCTGGACAACCGAAAATCACAGTACTGACCAGGTTCAGTTATCGAAAACGATCTCTGCCCCGATCAGCCAGAAATCGCGATCGACGATCTAGATCGGTTAAATCACGATATTGCCCCCGGACGAACGAAATCCTTATTCAGACCCTGCAACGGCCGAAACTCGTGATTTTCCGTCTGGTCAACCGAAAATCACAGTACTGAACAGGTACAGTTATCGAAAACGATCTCCGCCCCGATCAGCCAGAAATCGCGATCGACGATCTTGATCGGTTAAATCTCGACATTGCCCCCGGACGAACGAAATCCTTATTCAGACCCTGCAACGGCCGAAACACCTGATTTTCAGCATGGTCAACCCAAAATCACTGTACTGAGCAGGTACAGTTATCAAAAACGATCTCCGCCCCGATCAGCCAGAAATCACAATCGACTATCTAGATCGGTTAAATCACGATATTGCCCCCAGGCGAACGAAATCCTTATTCAGACCCTGCAACGGCCGAAACTCGAGATTTCCCGCCTGGTCAACCGAAAATCGCTGTACTGACCAGGTACAGTTATCGGAAATGATCTCCGCCCCGATCAGCCAGAAATCGCGATCGACGATCTAGATCGGTTAAATCACGATATTGCCCCCGGACGAACGAAATCCTTATTCAGACCCTGCAACGGCCGAAACTCGTGATTTTCTGTCTGGTCAACCCAAAATCACAGTACTGACCAGGTACAGTTATCGAAAACGATCTCGGCCCCGATCAGCCAGAAATCGCGATCGACGATCTAGATCGGTTAAATCACGATATTGCCCCCGGACGAACGAAATCCTTATTCGGACCCTGCAACGGCCGAAACTCGTGATTTTCCGTCTGGTCAACCGAAAATCACAGTACTGAACAAGTACAGTTATCCAAAACGATCTCCGCCCCGATCTGCCAGAAATCGCGATCGACGATCTAGATCGGTTAAATCACGATATTGCCCCCGGACGAACGAAATCCTTATTCGGACCCTGCAACGGCCGAAACTCGTGATTTTCCGTCTGGCCAACCGAAAATCACAGTACTGAACAAGTACAGTTATCCAAAACGATCTCCGCCCCGATCAGCTAGAAATCACAATCGACTATCTAGATCGGTTAAATCACGATATTGCCCCCGGACGAACGAAATCCTTATTCAGACCCTGCAACGGACGAAACTCGGGATTTTCCGTCTGGACAACCGAAAATCACAGTACTGACCAGGTTCAGTTATCGAAAACGATCTCTGCCCCGATCAGCCAGAAATCGCGATCGACGATCTAGATCGGTTAAATCACGATATTGCCCCCGGACGAACGAAATCCTTATTCAGACCCTGCAACGGCCGAAACTCATGATTTTCTACCTGGTCAACCCAAAATCACTGTACTGACCAGGTACAGTTATCAAAAACGACCTCCGCCCCGATCAGCTAGAAATCACAATCGACTATCTAGATCGGTTAAATCACGATATTGCCCCCGGACGAACGAAATCCTTATTCGGACCCTGCAACGGACGAAACTCGTGATTTTCCGTCTGGACAACCGAAAATCACAATACTGACCAGGTACAGTTATCGGAAACGATCTCCGCCCCGATCAGCCAGAAATCACAATCGACTATCTAGATCGGTTAAATCACGATATTGCCCCCAGGCGAACGAAATCCTTATTCAGACCCTGCAACGGCCGAAACTCGAGATTTCCCGCCTGGTCAACCGAAAATCGCTGTACTGACCAGGTACAGTTATCGGAAATGATCTCCGCCCCGATCAGCCAGAAATCGCAATCGACGATCTAGATCGGTTAAATCACGATATTGCCCCCGGACGAACGAAATCCTTATTCAGACCCTGCAACGGCCGAAACTCGTGATTTTCTGTCTGGTCAACCCAAAATCACAGTACTGACCAGGTACAGTTAACGAAAACGATCTCGGCCCCGATCAGCCAGAAATCGCGATCGACGATCTAGATCGGTTAAATCACGATATTGCCCCCGGACGAACGAAATCCTTATTCGGACCCTGCAACGGCCGAAACTCGTGATTTTCCGTCTGGTCAACCGAAAATCACAGTACTGAACAAGTACAGTTATCCAAAACGATCTCCGCCCCGATCTGCCAGAAATCGCGATCGACGATCTAGATCGGTTAAATCACGATATTGCCCCCGGACGAACGAAATCCTTATTCAGACCCTGCAACGGCCGAAACTCATGATTTTCTACCTGGTCAACCCAAAATCACTGTACTGACCAGGTACAGTTATCAAAAACGACCTCCGCCCCGATCAGCTAGAAATCACAATCGACTATCTAGATCGGTTAAATCACGATATTGCCCCCGGACGAACGAAATCCTTATTCAGACCCTGCAACGGACGAAACTCGGGATTTTCCGTCTGGACAACCGAAAATCACAGTACTGACCAGGTTCAGTTATCGAAAACGATCTCTGCCCCGATCAGCCAGAAATCGCGATCGACGATCTAGATCGGTTAAATCACGATATTGCCCCCGGACGAACGAAATCCTTATTCAGACCCTGCAACGGCCGAAACTCATGATTTTCTACCTGGTCAACCCAAAATCACTGTACTGACCAGGTACAGTTATCAAAAACGACCTCCGCCCCGATCAGCTAGAAATCACAATCGACTATCTAGATCGGTTAAATCACGATATTGCCCCCGGACGAACGAAATCCTTATTCAGACCCTGCAACGGACGAAACTCGTGATTTTCCGTCTGGACAACCGAAAATCACAGTACTGACCAGGTACAGTTATCAAAAACGATCTCGGCCCCGATCAGCCAGAAATCGCGATCGACGATCTAGATCGGTTAAATCACGATATTGCCCCCGGACGAACGAAATCCTTATTCGGACCCTGCAACGGCCGAAACTCGTGATTTTCCGTCTGGTCAACCGAAAATCACAGTACTGAACAAGTACAGTTATCCAAAACGATCTCCGCCCCGATCTGCCAGAAATCGCGATCGACGATCTAGATCGGTTAAATCACGATATTGCCCCCGGACGAACGAAATCCTTATTCAGACCCTGCAACGGCCGAAACTCATGATTTTCTACCTGGTCAACCCAAAATCACTGTACTGACCAGGTACAGTTATCAAAAACGACCTCCGCCCCGATCAGCTAGAAATCACAATCGACTATCTAGATCGGTTAAATCACGATATTGCCCCCGGACGAACGAAATCCTTATTCAGACCCTGCAACGGACGAAACTCGGGATTTTCCGTCTGGACAACCGAAAATCACAGTACTGACCAGGTTCAGTTATCGAAAACGATCTCTGCCCCGATCAGCCAGAAATCGCGATCGACGATCTAGATCAGTTAAATCACGATATTGCCCCCGGACGAACGAAATCCTTATTCAGACCCTGCAACGGCCGAAACTCATGATTTTCTACCTGGTCAACCCAAAATCACTGTACTGACCAGGTACAGTTATCAAAAACGACCTCCGCCCCGATCAGCTAGAAATCACAATCGACTATCTAGATCGGTTAAATCACGATATTGCCCCCGGACGAACGAAGTCCTTATTCAGACCCTGCAACGGACGAAACTCGTGATTTTCCGTCTGGACAACCGAAAATCACAGTACTGACCAGGTACAGTTATCAAAAACGATCTCGGCCCCGATCAGCCAGAAATCGCGATCGACGATCTAGATCGGTTAAATCACGATATTGCCCCCGGACGAACGAAATCCTTATTCGGACCCTGCAACGGCCGAAACTCGTGATTTTCCGTCTGGTCAACCGAAAATCACAGTACTGAACAAGTACAGTTATCCAAAACGATCTCCGCCCCGATCTGCCAGAAATCGCGATCGACGATCTAGATCGGTTAAATCACGATATTGCCCCCGGACGAACGAAATCCTTATTCAGACCCTGCAACGGCCGAAACTCATGATTTTCTACCTGGTCAACCCAAAATCACTGTACTGACCAGGTACAGTTATCAAAAACGACCTCCGCCCCGATCAGCTAGAAATCACAATCGACTATCTAGATCGGTTAAATCACGATATTGCCCCCGGACGAACGAAATCCTTATTCAGACCCTGCAACGGACGAAACTCGGGATTTTCCGTCTGGACAACCGAAAATCACAGTACTGACCAGGTTCAGTTATCGAAAACGATCTCTGCCCCGATCAGCCAGAAATCGCGATCGACGATCTAGATCAGTTAAATCACGATATTGCCCCCGGACGAACGAAATCCTTATTCAGACCCTGCAACGGCCGAAACTCATGATTTTCTACCTGGTCAACCCAAAATCACTGTACTGACCAGGTACAGTTATCAAAAACGACCTCCGCCCCGATCAGCTAGAAATCACAATCGACTATCTAGATCGGTTAAATCACGATATTGCCCCCGGACGAACGAAATCCTTATTCAGACCCTGCAACGGACGAAACTCGTGATTTTCCGTCTGGACAACCGAAAATCACAGTACTGACCAGGTACAGTTATCAAAAACGATCTCGGCCCCGATCAGCCAGAAATCGCGATCGACGATCTAGATCGGTTAAATCACGATATTGCCCCCGGACGAACGAAATCCTTATTCAGACCCTGCAACAGCCGAAACTCGTGATTTTCTGTCTGGTCAACCGAAAATCACAGTACTGAACAAGTACAGTTACCGAAAACGATCTCCGCCCCGATCTGCCAGAAATCGCGATCGACGATCTAGATCGGTTAAATCACGATATTGCCCCCGGACGAACGAAATCCTTATTCAGACCCAGCAACGGCCGAAACTCATGATTTTCTACCTGGTCAACCCAAAATCACTGTACTGACCAGGTACAGTTATCAAAAACGATCTCCGCCCCGATCAGCCAGAAATCACAATCGACTATCCAGATCGGTTAAATCACGATATTGCCCCCGGACGAACGAAATCCTTATTCGGACCCTGCAACGGACGAAACTCGTGATTTTCCGTCTGGACAACCGAAAATCACAATACTGACCAGGAACAGTTATCGGAAACGATCTCCGCCCCGATCAGCCAGAAATCACAATCGACTATCTAGATCGGTTAAATCACGATATTGCCCCCGGGCGAACGAAATCCTTATTCAGACCCTGCAACGGCCGAAACTCGAGATTTCCCGCCTGGTCAACCGAAAATCGCTGTACTGACCAGGTACAGTTATCGGAAATGATCTCCGCCCCGATCAGCCAGAAATCGCGATCGACGATCTAGATCGGTTAAATCACGATATTGCCCCCGGACGAACGAAATCCTTATTCAGACCCTGCAACGGCCGAAACTCGTGATTTTCTGCCTGGTCAACCCAAAATCACAGTACTGACCAGGTACGGTTATCGAAAACGATCTCGGCCCCGATCAGCCAGAAATTGCGATCGACGATCTAGATCGGTTAAATCACGATATTGCCCCCGGACGAACGAAATCCTTATTCAGACCCTGCAACGGCCGAAACTCGTGATTTTCCGTCTGGTCAACCGAAAATCACAGTACTGAACAAGTACAGTTATCCAAAACGATCTCCGCCCCGATCTGCCAGAAATCGCGATCGACGATCTAGATCGGTTAAATCACGATATTGCCCCCGGACGAACGAAATCCTTATTCAGACCCAGCAACGGCCGAAACTCATGATTTTCTACCAGGTCAACCCAAAATCACTGTACTGACCAGGTACAGTTATCAAAAACGACCTCCGCCCCGATCAGCTAGAAATCACAATCGACTATCTAGATCGGTTAAATCACGATATTGCCCCCGGACGAACGAAATCCTTATTCAGACCCTGCAACGGACGAAACTCGTGATTTTCCGTCTGGACAACCGAAAATCACAGTACTGACCAGGTTCAGTTATCGAAAACGATCTCTGCCCCGATCAGCCAGAAATCGCGATCGACGATCTAGATCGGTTAAATCACGATATTGCCCCCGGACGAACGAAATCCTTATTCAGACCCTGCAACGACTGAAACTCGTGATTTTCTGCCTGGTCAACCGAAAATCACTGTACTGACCAGGTACAGTTATCAAAAACGATCTCCGCCCCGATCAGCCAGAAATCACAATCGACGATCTAGATCGGTTAAATCACGATATTGCCCCCGGACGAACGAAATCCTTATTCAGACCCTGCAACGGCCGAAACTCGTGATTTTCTGCCTGGTCAACCGAAAATCACTGTACTGACCAGGTACAGTTATCAAAAACGATCTCCGCCCCGATCAGCCAGAAATCACAATCGACTATCTAGATCGGTTAAATCACGATATTGCCCCCGGACGAACGAAATCCTTATTCAGACCCTGCAACGGCCGAAACTCGTGATTTTCCGTCTGGTCAACCCAAAATCACTGTACTGACCAGGTACAGTTATCAAAAACGATCTCCGCCCCGATCAGCCAGAAATCACAATCGACTATCTAGATCGGTTAAATCACGATATTGCCCCCGGACGAACGAAATCCTTATTCAGACCCTGCAACGGCCGAAACTCGTGATTTTCCGTCTGGTCAACCGAAAATCACAGTACTGACCAGGTACAGTTATCGAAAACGATCTCGGCCCCGATCTGCCAGAAATCGCGATCGACGATCTAGATCGGTTAAATCACGATATTGCCCCCGGACGAACGAAATCCTTATTCAGACCCTGCAACGGCCGAAACTCGAGATTTCCCGCCTGGTCAACCCAAAATCACAGTACTGACCAGGTACAGTTATCCAAAACGATCTCCGCCCCGATTAGCCAGAAATCGCGATCGACGATCTAGATCGGTTAAATCATGATATTGCCCCCGGACGAACGAAATCCATATTCAGACCCTGCAACGGCCGAAACTCGTGATTTTCCATCTGGTCAACCCAAAATCACAGTACTGACCAGGTACAGTTATCAAAAACGATCTCGGCCCCGATCAGCTAGAAATCGCGATCGACGATCTAGATCGGTTAAATCACGATATTGCCCCCGGACGAACGAAATCCTTATTCAGACCCTGCAACGGCCGAAACTCATGATTTTCTACCTGGTCAACCCAAAATCACTGTACTGACCAGGTACAGTTATCAAAAACGACCTCCGCCCCGTTCAGCTAGAAATCACAATCGACTATCTAGATCGGTTAAATCACGATATTGCCCCCGGACGAACGAAATCCTTATTCAGACCCTGCAACGGACGAAACTCGTGATTTTCCGTCTGGACAACCGAAAATCACAGTACTGACCAGGTACAGTTATCAAAAACGATCTCGGCCCCGATCAGCCAGAAATCGCGATCGACGATCTAGATCGGTTAAATCACGATATTGCCCCCGGACGAACGAAATCCTTATTCAGACCCTGCAACGGCTGAAACTCGTGATTTTCCGTCTGGTCAACCGAAAATCACAGTACTGAACAAGTACAGTTATCAAAAACGATCTCCGCCCCGATCTGCCAGAAATCGCGATCGACGATCTAGATCGGTTAAATCACGATATTGCCCCCGGACGAACAAAATCCTTATTCAGACCCTGCAACGGACGAAACTCGTGATTTTCCGTCTGGTCAACCCAAAATCACTGTACTGACCAGGTACAGTTATCAAAAACGATCTCCGCCCCGATCAGCCAGAAATCACAATCGACTATCTAGATCGGTTAAATCACGATATTGCCCCCGGACGAACGAAATCCTTATTCAGACCCTGCAACGGCCGAAACTCGTGATTTTCCGTCTGGTCAACCGAAAATCACAGTACTGAACAAGTACAGTTATCCAAAACGATCTCCGCCCCGATCTGCCAGAAATCGCGATCGACGATCTAGATCGGTTAAATCACGATATTGCCCCCGGACGAACGAAATCCTTATTCAGACCCTGCAACGGCCGAAACTCGAGATTTCCCGCCTGGTCAACCGAAAATCGCTGTACTGACCAGGTACAGTTATCGAAAACGATCTCCGCCCCGATTAGCCAGAAATCGCGATCGACGATCTAGATCGGTTAAATCACGATATTGCCCCCGGACGAACGAAATCCTTATTCAGACCCTGCAACGGCCGAAACTCGTGATTTTCCATCTGGTCAACCGAAAATCACAGTACTGACCAGGTACAGTTATCGAAAACGATCTCGGCCCCGATCAGCCAGAAATCGCGATCGACGATCTAGATCGGTTAAATCACGATATTGCCCCCGGACGAACGAAATCCTTATTCAGACCCTGCAACGGCCGAAACTCATGATTTTCTACCTGGTCAACCCAAAATCACTGTACTGACCAGGTACAGTTATCAAAAACGACCTCCGC
This sequence comes from Delonix regia, assembly GCA_037074485.1. NCBI lineage: Eukaryota > Viridiplantae > Streptophyta > Magnoliopsida > Fabales > Fabaceae > Delonix > Delonix regia. Next base: position 45,122,342 of record CM073450.1, on the reverse strand, counting down.
CCCGTTCAGCTAGAAATCACAATCGACTATCTAGATCGGTTAAATCACGATATTGCCCCCGGACGAACGAAATCCTTATTCAGACCCTGCAACGGACGAAACTCGTGATTTTCCGTCTGGACAACCGAAAATCACAGTACTGACCAGGTACAGTTATCAAAAACGATCTCGGCCCCGATCAGCCAGAAATCGCGATCGACGATCTAGATCGGTTAAATCACGATATTGCCCCCGGACGAACGAAATCCTTATTCAGACCCTGCAACGGCCGAAACTCGTGATTTTCCGTCTGGTCAACCGAAAATCACAGTACTGAACAAGTACAGTTACCGAAAACGATCTCCGCCCCGATCTGCCAGAAATCGCGATCGACGATCTAGATCGGTTAAATCACGATATTGCCCCCGGACGAACGAAATCCTTATTCAGACCCAGCAACGGCCGAAACTCATGATTTTCTACCTGGTCAACCCAAAATCACTGTACTGACCAGGTACAGTTATCAAAAACGATCTCCGCCCCGATCAGCCAGAAATCACAATCGACTATCCAGATCGGTTAAATCACGATATTGCCCCCGGACGAACGAAATCCTTATTCGGACCCTGCAACGGACGAAACTCGTGATTTTCCGTCTGGACAACCGAAAATCACAATACTGACCAGGAACAGTTATCAAAAACGATCTCGGCCCCGATCAGCCAGAAATCGCGATCGACGATCTAGATCGGTTAAATCACGATATTGCCCCCGGACGAACGAAATCCTTATTCAGACCCTGCAACGGCCGAAACTCGTGATTTTCCGTCTGGTCAACCGAAAATCACAGTACTGAACAAGTACAGTTACCGAAAACGATCTCCGCCCCGATCTGCCAGAAATCGCGATCGACGATCTAGATCGGTTAAATCACGATATTGCCCCCGGACGAACGAAATCCTTATTCAGACCCAGCAATGGCCGAAACTCATGATTTTCTACCTGGTCAACCCAAAATCACTGTACTGACCAGGTACAGTTATCAAAAACGATCTCCGCCCCGATCAGCCAGAAATCACAATCGACTATCGAGATCGGTTAAATCACGATATTGCCCCCGGACGAACGAAATCCTTATTCAGACCCTGCAACGGACGAAACTCGTGATTTTCCGTCTGGTCAACCAAAAATCACAGTACTGAACAAGTACAGTTATCCAAAACGATCTCCGCCCCGATCTGCCAGAAATCGCGATCGACGGTCTAGATCGGTTAAATCACGATATTGCCCCCGGACGAACGAAATCCTTATTCAGACCCTGCAACGGCCGAAACTCGAGATTTCCCGCCTGGTCAACCGAAAATCGCTGTACTGACCAGGTACAGTTATCGAAAACGATCTCCGCCCCGATTAGCCAGAAATCGCGATCGACGATCTAGATCGGTTAAATCACGATATTGCCCCCGGATGAACGAAATCCTTATTCAGACCCTGCAACGGCCGAAACTCATGATTTTCCATCTGGTCAACCGAAAATCACAGTACTGACCAGGTACAGTTATCGAAAACGATCTCGGCCCCGATCAGCCAGAAATCGCGATCGACGATCTAGATCGGTTAAATCACGATATTGCCCCCGGACGAACGAAATCCTTATTCAGACCCTGCAACGGCCGAAACTCATGATTTTCTACCTGGTCAACCCAAAATCACTGTACTGACCAGGTACAGTTATCAAAAACGACCTCCGCCCCGTTCAGCTAGAAATCACAATCGACTATCTAGATCGGTTAAATCACGATATTGCCCCCGGACGAACGAAATCCTTATTCAGACCCTGCAACGGACGAAACTCGTGATTTTCCGTCTGGACAACCGAAAATCACAGTACTGACCAGGTACAGTTATCAAAAACGATCTCGGCCCCGATCAGCCAGAAATCGCGATCGACGATCTAGATCGGTTAAATCACGATATTGCCCCCGGACGAACGAAATCCTTATTCAGACCCTGCAACGGCCGAAACTCGTGATTTTCCGTCTGGTCAACCGAAAATCACAGTACTGAACAAGTACAGTTACCGAAAACGATCTCCGCCCCGATCTGCCAGAAATCGCGATCGACGATCTAGATCGGTTAAATCACGATATTGCCCCCGGACGAACGAAATCCTTATTCAGACCCAGCAACGGCCGAAACTCATGATTTTCTACCTGGTCAACCCAAAATCACTGTACTGACCAGGTACAGTTATCAAAAACGATCTCCGCCCCGATCAGCCAGAAATCACAATCGACTATCCAGATCGGTTAAATCACGATATTGCCCCCGGACGAACGAAATCCTTATTCGGACCCTGCAACGGACGAAACTCGTGATTTTCCGTCTGGACAACCGAAAATCACAATACTGACCAGGAACAGTTATCAAAAACGATCTCCGCCCCGATCAGCCAGAAATCACAATCGACTATCTAGATCGGTTAAATCACGATATTGCCCCCGGACGAACGAAATCCTTATTCAGACTCTGCAACGGCCGAAACTCGAGATTTCCCGCCTGGTCAACCGAAAATCGCTGTACTGACCAGGTACAGTTATCGGAAATGATCTCCGCCCCGATCTGCCAGAAATCGCGATCGACGATCTAGATCGGTTAAATCACGATATTGCCCCCGGACGAACGAAATCCTTATTCAGACCCTGCAACGGCTGAAACTCGTGATTTTCTGCCTGGTCAACCCAAAATCACAGTACTGACCAGGTACAGTTATCGAAAACGATCTCGGCCCCGATCAGCCAGAAATTGCGATCGACGATCTAGATCGGTTAAATCACGATATTGCCCCCGGACGAACGAAATCCTTATTCAGACCCTGCAACGGCCGAAACTCGTGATTTTCCGTCTGGTCAACCGAAAATCACAGTACTGAACAAGTACAGTTATCCAAAACGATCTCCGCCCCGATCTGCCAGAAATCGCGATCGACGATCTAGATCGGTTAAATCACGATATTGCCCCCGGACGAACGAAATCCTTATTCAGACCCTGCAACGGCCGAAACTCATGATTTTCTACCTGGTCAACCCAAAATCACTGTACTGACCAGGTACAGTTATCAAAAACGACCTCCGCCCCGATCAGCTAGAAATCACAATCGACTATCTAGATCGGTTAAATCACGATATTGCCCCCGGACGAACGAAATCCTTATTCAGACCCTGCAACGGACGAAACTCGTGATTTTCCGTCTGGACAACCGAAAATCACAGTACTGACCAGGTTCAGTTATCGAAAACGATCTCTGCCCCGATCAGCCAGAAATCGCGATCGACGATCTAGATCGGTTAAATCACGATATTGCCCCCGGACGAACGAAATCCTTATTCAGACCCTGCAACGACTGAAACTCGTGATTTTCTGCCTGGTCAACCGAAAATCACTGTACTGACCAGGTACAGTTATCAAAAACGATCTCCGCCCCGATCAGCCAGAAATCACAATCGACGATCTAGATCGGTTAAATCACGATATTGCCCCCGGACGAACGAAATCCTTATTCAGACCCTGCAACGGCCGAAACTCGTGATTTTCCGTCTGGTCAACCGAAAATCACAGTACTGAACAAGTACAGTTACCGAAAACGATCTCCGCCCCGATCTGCCAGAAATCGCGATCGACGATCTAGATCGGTTAAATCACGATATTGCCCCCGGACGAACGAAATCCTTATTCAGACCCAGCAACGGCCGAAACTCATGATTTTCTACCTGGTCAACCCAAAATCACTGTACTGACCAGGTACAGTTATCAAAAACGATCTCCGCCCCGATCAGCCAGAAATCACAATCGACTATCCAGATCGGTTAAATCACGATATTGCCCCCGGACGAACGAAATCCTTATTCGGACCCTGCAACGGACGAAACTCGTGATTTTCCGTCTGGACAACCGAAAATCACAATACTGACCAGGAACAGTGATCAAAAACGATCTCCGCCCCGATCAGCCAGAAATCACAATCGACTATCTAGATCGGTTAAATCACGATATTGCCCCCGGACGAACGAAATCCTTATTCAGACCCTGCAACGGCCGAAACTCGAGATTTCCCGCCTGGTCAACCGAAAATCGCTGTACTGACCAGGTACAGTTATCGGAAATGATCTCCGCCCCGATCTGCCAGAAATCGCGATCGACGATCTAGATCGGTTAAATCACGATATTGCCCCCGGACGAACGAAATCCTTATTCAGACCCTGCAACGGCCGAAACTCGTGATTTTCTGCCTGGTCAACCCAAAATCACAGTACTGACAAGGTACAGTTATCGAAAACGATCTCGGCCCCGATCAGCCAGAAATTGCGATCGACGATCTAGATCGGTTAAATCACGATATTGCCCCCGGACGAACGAAATCCTTATTCAGACCCTGCAACGGCCGAAACTCGTGATTTTCCGTCTGGTCAACCGAAAATCACAGTACTGAACAAGTACAGTTATCCAAAACGATCTCCGCCCCGATCTGCCAGAAATCGCGATCGACGATCTAGATCGGTTAAATCACGATATTGCCCCCGGACGAACGAAATCCTTATTCAGACCCTGCAACGGCCGAAACTCATGATTTTCTACCTGGTCAACCCAAAATCACTGTACTGACCAGGTACAGTTATCAAAAACGACCTCCGTCCCGATCAGCTAGAAATCACAATCGACTATCTAGATCGGTTAAATCACGATATTGCCCCCGGACGAACGAAATCCTTATTCAGACCCTGCAACGGACGAAACTCGTGATTTTCCGTCTGGACAACCGAAAATCACAGTACTGACCAGGTTCAGTTATCGAAAACGATCTCTGCCCCGATCAGCCAGAAATCGCGATCAACGATCTAGATCGGTTAAATCACGATATTGCCCCCGGACGAACGAAATCCTTATTCAGACCCTGCAACGACTGAAACTCATGATTTTCTGCCTGGTCAACCGAAAATCACTGTACTGACCAGGTACAGTTATCAAAAACGATCTCCGCCCCGATCAGCCAGAAATCACAATCGACGATCTAGATCGGTTAAATCACGATATTGCCCCCGGACGAACGAAATCCTTATTCAGACCCTGCAACGACTGAAACTCGTGATTTTCTGCCTGGTCAACCGAAAATCACTGTACTGACCAGGTACAGTTATCAAAAACGATCTCCGCCCCGATCAGCCAGAAATCACAATCGACTATCTAGATCGGTTAAATCACGATATTGCCCCCGGACGAACGAAATCCTTATTCAGACCCTGCAACGGACGAAACTCGTGATTTTCCGTCTGGACAACCGAAAATCACAGTACTGACCAGGTTCAGTTATCGAAAACGATCTCTGCCCCGATCAGCCAGAAATCGCGATCGACGATCTAGATCGGTTAAATCACGATATTGCCCCCGGACGAACGAAATCCTTATTCAGACCCTGCAACGACTGAAACTCGTGATTTTCTGCCTGGTCAACCGAAAATCACTGTACTGACCAGGTACAGTTATCAAAAACGATCTCCGCCCCGATCAGCCAGAAATCACAATCGACGATCTAGATCGGTTAAATCACGATATTGCCCCCGGACGAACGAAATCCTTATTCAGACCCTGCAACGGCCGAAACTCGTGATTTTCCGTCTGGTCAACCGAAAATCACAGTACTGAACAAGTACAGTTACCGAAAACGATCTCCGCCCCGATCTGCCAGAAATCGCGATCGACGATCTAGATCGGTTAAATCACGATATTGCCCCCGGACGAACGAAATCCTTATTCAGACCCAGCAACGGCCGAAACTCATGATTTTCTACCTGGTCAACCCAAAATCACTGTACTGACCAGGTACAGTTATCAAAAACGATCTCCGCCCCGATCAGCCAGAAATCACAATCGACTATCCAGATCGGTTAAATCACGATATTGCCCCCGGACGAACGAAATCCTTATTCGGACCCTGCAACGGACGAAACTCGTGATTTTCCGTCTGGACAACCGAAAATCACAATACTGACCAGGAACAGTGATCAAAAACGATCTCCGCCCCGATCAGCCAGAAATCACAATCGACTATCTAGATCGGTTAAATCACGATATTGCCCCCGGACGAACGAAATCCTTATTCAGACCCTGCAACGGCCGAAACTCGAGATTTCCCGCCTGGTCAACCGAAAATCGCTGTACTGACCAGGTACAGTTATCGGAAATGATCTCCGCCCCGATCTGCCAGAAATCGCGATCGACGATCTAGATCGGTTAAATCACGATATTGCCCCCGGACGAACGAAATCCTTATTCAGACCCTGCAACGGCCGAAACTCGTGATTTTCTGCCTGGTCAACCCAAAATCACAGTACTGACAAGGTACAGTTATCGAAAACGATCTCGGCCCCGATCAGCCAGAAATTGCGATCGACGATCTAGATCGGTTAAATCACGATATTGCCCCCGGACGAACGAAATCCTTATTCAGACCCTGCAACGGCCGAAACTCGTGATTTTCCGTCTGGTCAACCGAAAATCACAGTACTGAACAAGTACAGTTATCCAAAACGATCTCCGCCCCGATCTGCCAGAAATCGCGATCGACGATCTAGATCGGTTAAATCACGATATTGCCCCCGGACGAACGAAATCCTTATTCAGACCCTGCAACGGCCGAAACTCATGATTTTCTACCTGGTCAACCCAAAATCACTGTACTGACCAGGTACAGTTATCAAAAACGACCTCCGTCCCGATCAGCTAGAAATCACAATCGACTATCTAGATCGGTTAAATCACGATATTGCCCCCGGACGAACGAAATCCTTATTCAGACCCTGCAACGACTGAAACTCATGATTTTCTGCCTGGTCAACCGAAAATCACTGTACTGACCAGGTACAGTTATCAAAAACGATCTCCGCCCCGATCAGCCAGAAATCACAATCGACGATCTAGATCGGTTAAATCACGATATTGCCCCCGGACGAACGAAATCCTTATTCAGACCCTGCAACGACTGAAACTCGTGATTTTCTGCCTGGTCAACCGAAAATCACTGTACTGACCAGGTACAGTTATCAAAAACGATCTCCGCCCCGATCAGCCAGAAATCACAATCGACTATCTAGATCGGTTAAATCACGATATTGCCCCCGGACGAACGAAATCCTTATTCAGACCCTGCAACGGACGAAACTCGTGATTTTCCGTCTGGTCAACCCAAAATCACTGTACTGACCAGCTACAGTTATCAAAAACGATCTCCGCCCCGATCAGCCAGAAATCACAATCGACTATCTAGATCGGTTAAATCACGATATTGCCCCCGGACGAACGAAATCCTTATTCAGACCCTGCAACGGCCGAAACTCGTGATTTTCCGTCTGGTCAACCGAAAATCACAGTACTGAACAAGTACAGTTATCCAAAACGATCTCCGCCCCGATCTGCCAGAAATCGCGATCGACGATCTAGATCGGTTAAATCACGATATTGCCCCCGGACGAACGAAATCCTTATTCAGACCCTGCAACGGCCGAAACTCGAGATTTCCCGCCTGGTCAACCCAAAATCACAGTACTGACCAGGTACAGTTATCGAAAACGATCTCCGCCCCGATTAGCCAGAAATCGCGATCGACGATCTAGATCGGTTAAATCATGATATTGCCCCCGGACGAACGAAATCCTTATTCAGACCCTGCAACGGCCGAAACTCGTGATTTTCCATCTGGTCAACCGAAAATCACAGTACTGACCAGGTACGGTTATCGAAAATGATCTCGGCCCCGATCAGCCAGAAATCGCGATCGACGATCTAGATCGGTTAAATCACGATATTGCCCCCGGACGAACGAAATCCTTATTCAGACCCTGCAACGGCCGAAACTCATGATTTTGTACCTGGTCAACCCAAAATCACTGTACTGACCAGGTACAGTTATCAAAAACGACCTCCGCCCCGTTCAGCTAGAAATCACAATCGACTATCTAGATCGGTTAAATCACGATATTGCCCCCGGACGAACGAAATCCTTATTCAGACCCTGCAACGGACGAAACTCGTGATTTTCCGTCTGGACAACCGAAAATCACAGTACTGACCAGGTACAGTTATCAAAAACGATCTCGGCCCCGATCAGCCAGAAATCGCGATCGACGATCTAGATCGGTTAAATCACGATATTGCCCCCGGACGAACGAAATCCTTATTCAGACCCTGCAACGGCCGAAACTCGTGATTTTCCGTCTGGTCAACCGAAAATCACAGTACTGAACAAGTACAGTTACCGAAAACGATCTCCGCCCCGATCTGCCAGAAATCGCGATCGACGATCTAGATCGGTTAAATCACGATATTGCCCCCGGACGAACGAAATCCTTATTCAGACCCAGCAATGGCCGAAACTCATGATTTTCTACCTGGTCAACCCAAAATCACTGTACTGACCAGGTACAGTTATCAAAAACGATCTCCGCCCCGATCAGCCAGAAATCACAATCGACTATCGAGATCGGTTAAATCACGATATTGCCCCCGGACGAACGAAATCCTTATTCAGACCCTGCAACGGACGAAACTCGTGATTTTCCGTCTGGTCAACCGAAAATCACAGTACTGAACAAGTACAGTTATCCAAAACGATCTCCGCCCCGATCTGCCAGAAATCGCGATCGACGATCTAGATCGGTTAAATCACGATATTGCCCCCGGACGAACGAAATCCTTATTCAGACCCTGCAACGGCCGAAACTCGAGATTTCCCGCCTGGTCAACCGAAAATCGCTGTACTGACCAGGTACAGTTATCGAAAACGATCTCCGCCCCGATTAGCCAGAAATCGCGATCGACGATCTAGATCGGTTAAATCACGATATTGCCCCCGGACGAACGAAATCCTTATTCAGACCCTGCAACGGCCGAAACTCATGATTTTCCATCTGGTCAACCGAAAATCACAGTACTGACCAGGTACAGTTATCGAAAACGATCTCGGCCCCGATCAGCCAGAAATCGCGATCGACGATCTAGATCGGTTAAATCACGATATTGCCCCCGGACGATCGAAATCCTTATTCAGACCCTGCAACGGCCGAAACTCATGATTTTCTACCTGGTCAACCCAAAATCACTGTACTGACCAGGTACAGTTATCAAAAACGACCTCCGCCCCGTTCAGCTAGAAATCACAATCGACTATCTAGATCGGTTAAATCACGATATTGCCCCCGGACGAACGAAATCCTTATTCAGACCCTGCAACGGACGAAACTCGTGATTTTCCGTCTGGACAACCGAAAATCACAGTACTGACCAGGTACAGTTATCAAAAACGATCTCGGCCCCGATCAGCCAGAAATCGCGATCGACGATCTAGATCGGTTAAATCACGATATTGCCCCCGGACGAACGAAATCCTTATTCAGACCCTGCAACGGCCGAAACTCGTGATTTTCCGTCTGGTCAACCGAAAATCACAGTACTGAACAAGTACAGTTACCGAAAACGATCTCCGCCCCGATCTGCCAGAAATCGCGATCGACGATCTAGATCGGTTAAATCACGATATTGCCCCCGGACGAACGAAATCCTTATTCAGACCCTGCAACGGCCGAAACTCGTGATTTTCCGTCTGGTCAACCGAAAATCACAGTACTGAACAAGTACAGTTACCGAAAACGATCTCCGCCCCGATCTGCCAGAAATCGCGATCGACGATCTAGATCGGTTAAATCACGATATTGCCCCCGGACGAACGAAATCCTTATTCAGACCCAGCAATGGCCGAAACTCATGATTTTCTACCTGGTCAACCCAAAATCACTGTACTGACCAGGTACAGTTATCAAAAACGATCTCCGCCCCGATCAGCCAGAAATCACAATCGACTATCTAGATCGGTTAAATCACGATATTGCCCCCGGACGAACGAAATCCTTATTCAGACCCTGCAACGGACGAAACTCGTGATTTTCCGTCTGGTCAACCGAAAATCACAGTACTGAACAAGTACAGTTATCCAAAACGATCTCCGCCCCGATCTGCCAGAAATCGCGATCGACGATCTAGATCGGTTAAATCACGATATTGCCCCCGGACGAACGAAATCCTTATTCAGACCCTGCAACGGCCGAAACTCATGATTTTGTACCTGGTCAACCCAAAATCACTGTACTGACCAGGTACAGTTATCAAAAACGACCTCCGCCCCGTTCAGCTAGAAATCACAATCGACTATCTAGATCGGTTAAATCACGATATTGCCCCCGGACGAACGAAATCCTTATTCAGACCCTGCAACGGACGAAACTCGTGATTTTCCGTCTGGACAACCGAAAATCACAGTACTGACCAGGTACAGTTATCAAAAACGATCTCGGCCCCGATCAGCCAGAAATCGCGATCGACGATCTAGATCGGTTAAATCACGATATTGCCCCCGGACGAACGAAATCCTTATTCAGACCCTGCAACGGCCGAAACTCGTGATTTTCCGTCTGGTCAACCGAAAATCACAGTACTGAACAAGTACAGTTACCGAAAACGATCTCCGCCCCGATCTGCCAGAAATCGCGATCGACGATCTAGATCGGTTAAATCACGATATTGCCCCCGGACGAACGAAATCCTTATTCAGACCCTGCAACGGCCGAAACTCGTGATTTTCCGTCTGGTCAACCGAAAATCACAGTACTGACCAGGTACAGTTATCAAAAACGATCTCGGCCCCGATCAGCCAGAAATCGCGATCGACGATCTAGATCGGTTAAATCACGATATTGCCCCCGGACGAACGAAATCCTTATTCAGACCCTGCAACGGCCGAAACTCGTGATTTTCCGTCTGGTCAACCGAAAATCACAGTACTGAACAAGTACAGTTACCGAAAACGATCTCCGCCCCGATCTGCCAGAAATCGCGATCGACGATCTAGATCGGTAAAATCACGATATTGCCCCCGGACGAACGAAATCCTTATTCAGACCCTGCAACGGCCGAAACTCATGATTTTGTACCTGGTCAACCCAAAATCACTGTACTGACCAGGTACAGTTATCAAAAACGATCTCCGCCCCGATCAGCCAGAAATCACAATCGACTATCTAGATCGGTTAAATCACGATATTGCCCCCGGACGAACGAAATCCTTATTCAGACCCTGCAACGGACGAAACTCGTGATTTTCCGTCTGGACAACCGAAAATCACAGTACTGACCAGGTACAGTTATCAAAAACGATCTCGGCCCCGATCAGCCAGAAATCGCGATCGACGATCTAGATCGGTTAAATCACGATATTGCCCCCGGACGAACGAAATCCTTATTCAGACCCTGCAACGGCCGAAACTCGTGATTTTCCGTCTGGTCAACCGAAAATCACAGTACTGAACAAGTACAGTTACCGAAAACGATCTCCGCCCCGATCTGCCAGAAATCGCGATCGACGATCTAGATCGGTTAAATCACGATATTGCCCCCGGACGAACGAAATCCTTATTCAGACCCTGCAACGGCCGAAACTCGTGATTTTCCGTCTGGTCAACCGAAAATCACAGTACTGACCAGGTACAGTTATCAAAAACGATCTCGGCCCCGATCAGCCAGAAATCGCGATCGACGATCTAGATCGGTTAAATCACGATATTGCCCCCGGACGAACGAAATCCTTATTCAGACCCTGCAACGGCCGAAACTCGTGATTTTCCGTCTGGTCAACCGAAAATCACAGTACTGAACAAGTACAGTTACCGAAAACGATCTCCGCCCCGATCTGCCAGAAATCGCGATCGACGATCTAGATCGGTTAAATCACGATATTGCCCCCGGACGAACGAAATCCTTATTCAGACCCTGCAACGGCCGAAACTCGTAATTTTCCGTCTGGTCAACCGAAAATCACAGTACTGAACAAGTACAGTTACCGAAAACGATCTCCGCCCCGATCTGCCAGAAATCGCGATCGACGATCTAGATCGGTTAAATCACGATATTGCCCCCGGACGAACGAAATCCTTATTCAGACCCAGCAATGGCCGAAACTCATGATTTTCTACCTGGTCAACCCAAAATCACTGTACTGACCAGGTACAGTTATCAAAAACGATCTCCGCCCCGATCAGCCAGAAATCACAATCGACTATCTAGATCGGTTAAATCACGATATTGCCCCCGGACGAACGAAATCCTTATTCAGACCCTGCAACGGACGAAACTCGTGATTTTCCGTCTGGTCAACCGAAAATCACAGTACTGAACAAGTACAGTTATCCAAAACGATCTCCGCCCCGATCTGCCAGAAATCGCGATCGACGATCTAGATCGGTTAAATCACGATATTGCCCCCGGACGAACGAAATCCTTATTCAGACCCTGCAACGGCCGAAACTCGAGATTTCCCGCCTGGTCAACCGAAAATCGCTGTACTGACCAGGTACAGTTATCGAAAACGATCTCCGCCCCGATTAGCCAGAAATCGCGATCGACGATCTAGATCGGTTAAATCACGATATTGCCCCCGGACGAACGAAATCCTTATTCAGACCCTGCAACGGCCGAAACTCGTGATTTTCCATCTGGTCAACCGAAAATCACAGTACTGACCAGGTACAGTTATCGAAAACGATCTCGGCACCGATCAGCCAGAAATCGCGATCGACAATCTAGATCGGTTAAATCACGATATTGCCCCCGGACGAACGAAATCCTTATTCAGACCCTGCAACGGCCGAAACTCATGATTTTCTACCTGGTCAACCCAAAATCACTGTACTGACCAGGTACAGTTATCAAAAACGACCTCCGCCCCGTTCAGCTAGAAATCACAATCGACTATCTAGATCGGTTAAATCACGATATTGCCCCCGGACGAACGAAATCCTTATTCAGACCCTGCAACGGACGAAACTCGTGATTTTCCGTCTGGACAACCGAAAATCACAGTACTGACCAGGTACAGTTATCAAAAACGATCTCGGCCCCGATCAGCCAGAAATCGCGATCGACGATCTAGATCGGTTAAATCACGATATTGCCCCCGGACGAACGAAATCCTTATTCAGACCCTGCAACGGCCGAAACTCGTGATTTTCCGTCTGGTCAACCGAAAATCACAGTACTGAACAAGTACAGTTACCGAAAACGATCTCCGCCCCGATCTGCCAGAAATCGCGATCGACGATCTAGATCGGTTAAATCACGATATTGCCCCCGGACGAACGAAATCCTTATTCAGACCCTGCAACGGCCGAAACTCATGATTTTCTACCTGGTCAACCCAAAATCACTGTACTGACCAGGTACAGTTATCAAAAACGATCTCCGCCCCGATCAGCCAGAAATCACAATCGACTATCTAGATCGGTTAAATCACGATATTGCCCCCGGACGAACGAAATCCTTATTCAGACCCTGCAACGGACGAAACTCGTGATTTTCCGTCTGGACAACCGAAAATCACAATACTGACCAGGTACAGTTATCGGAAACGATCTCCGCCCCGATCAGCCAGAAATCACAATCGACTATCTAGATCGGTTAAATCACGATATTGCCCCCGGACGAACGAAATCCTTATTCAGACCCTGCAACGGACGAAACTCGTGATTTTCCGTCTGGACAACCGAAAATCACAGTACTGACCAGGTACAGTTATCAAAAACGATCTCGGCCCCGATCAGCCAGAAATCGCGATCGACGATCTAGATCGGTTAAATCACGATATTGCCCCCGGACGAACGAAATCCTTATTCAGACCCTGCAACGGCCGAAACTCGAGATTTCCCGCCTGGTCAACCGAAAATCGCTGTACTGACCAGGTACAGTTATCGGAAATGATCTCCGCCCCGATCAGCCAGAAATCGCGATCGACGATCTAGATCGGTTAAATCACGATATTGCCCCCGGACGAACGAAATCCTTATTCAGACCCTGCAATGGCCGAAACTCGGGATTTTCTGCCTGGTCAACCCAAAATCACAGTACTGACCAGGTACAGTTATCGAAAACGATCTCGGCCCCGATCAGCCAGAAATCGCGATCGACGATCTAGATTGGTTAAATCACGATATTGCCCCCGGACGAACGAAATCCTTATTCAGACCCTGCAACGGCCGAAACTCGTGATTTTCCGTCTGGTCAACCGAAAATCACAGTACTGAACAAGTACGGTTATCCAAAACGATCTCCGCCCCGATCTGCCAGAAATCGCGATCGACGATCTAGATCGGTTAAATCACGATAATGCCCCCGGACGAACGAAATCCTTATTCAGACCCTGCAACGGCCGAAACTCATGATTTTCTACCTGGTCAACCCAAAATCACTGTACTGACCAGGTACAGTTATCAAAAACGACCTCCGCCCCGATCAGCTAGAAATCACAATCGACTATCTAGATCGGTTAAATCACGATATTGCCCCCGGACGAACGAAATCCTTATTCAGACCCTGCAACGGACGAAACTCGTGATTTTCCGTCTGGACAACCGAAAATCACAGTACTGACCAGGTTCAGTTATCGAAAACGATCTCTGCCCCGATCAGCCAGAAATCGCGATCGACGATCTAGATCGGTTAAATCACGATATTGCCCCCGGACGAACGAAATCCTTATTCAGACCCTGCAACGACTGAAACTCGTGATTTTCTGCCTGGTCAACCGAAAATCACTGTACTGACCAGGTACAGTTATCAAAAACGATCTCCGCCCCGATCAGCCAGAAATCACAATCGACTATCTAGATCGGTTAAATCACGATATTGCCCCCGGACGAACGAAATCCTTATTCAGACCCTGCAACGGACGAAACTTGTGATTTTCCGTCTGGTCAACCCAAAATCACTGTACTGACCAGGTACAGTTATCAAAAACGATCTCCGCCCCGATCAGCCAGAAATCACAATCGACTATCTAGATCGGTTAAATCACGATATTGCCCCCGGACGAACGAAATCCTTATTCAGACCCTGCAACGACTGAAACTCGTGATTTTCTGCCTGGTCAACCGAAAATCACTGTACTGACCAGGTACAGTTATCAAAAACGATCTCCGCCCCGATCAGCCAGAAATCACAATCGACTATCTAGATCGGTTAAATCACGATATTGCCCCCGGACGAACGAAATCCTTATTCAGACCCTGCAACGGACGAAACTTGTGATTTTCCGTCTGGTCAACCCAAAATCACTGTACTGACCAGGTACAGTTATCAAAAACGATCTCCGCCCCGATCAGCCAGAAATCACAATCGACTATCTAGATCGGTTAAATCACGATATTGCCCCCGGACGAACGAAATCCTTATTCAGACCCTGCAACGGACGAAACTCGTGATTTTCTGCCTGGTCAACCCAAAATCACAGTACTGACAAGGTACAGTTATCGAAAACGATCTCGGCCCCGATCAGCCAGAAATTGCGATCGACGATCTAGATCGGTTAAATCACGATATTGCCCCCGGACGAACGAAATCCTTATTCAGACCCTGCAACGGCCGAAACTCGTGATTTTCCGTCTGGTCAACCGAAAATCACAGTACTGAACAAGTACAGTTATCCAAAACGATCTCCGCCCCGATCTGCCAGAAATCGCGATCGACGATCTAGATCGGTTAAATCACGATATTGCCCCCGGACGAACGAAATCCTTATTCAGACCCAGCAACGGCCGAAACTCGAGATTTCCCGCCTGGTCAACCGAAAATCGCTGTACTGACCAGGTACAGTTATCGAAAACGATCTCCGCCCCGATTAGCCAGAAATCGCGATCGACGATCTAGATCGGTTAAATCACGATATTGCCCCCGGACGAACGAAATCCTTATTCAGACCCTGCAACGGCCGAAACTCGTGATTTTCTGCCTGGTCAACCCAAAATCACTGTACTGACCAGGTACAGTTATCAAAAACGATCTCCGCCCCGATCAGCCAGAAATCACTATCGACTCTCTAGATCGGTTAAATCACGATATTGCCCCCGGACGAACGAAATCCTTATTCAGACCCAGCAATGGCCGAAACTCATGATTTTCTACCTGGTCAACCCAAAATCACTGTACTGACCAGGTACAGTTATCAAAAACGATCTCCGCCCCGATCAGCCAGAAATCACAATCGACTATCTAGATCGGTTAAATCACGATATTGCCCCCGGACGAACGAAATCCATATTCAGACCCTGCAACGGACGAAACTCGTGATTTTCCGTCTGGTCAACCGAAAATCACAGTACTGAACAAGTACAGTTATCCAAAACGATCTCCGCCCCGATCTGCCAGAAATCGCGATCGACGATCTAGATCGGTTAAATCACGATATTGCCCCCGGACGAACGAAATCCTTATTCAGACCCTGCAACGGCCGAAACTCGAGATTTCCCGCCTGGTCAACCGAAAATCGCTGTACTGACCAGGTACAGTTATCGAAAACGATCTCCGCCCCGATTAGCCAGAAATCGCGATCGACGATCTAGATCGGTTAAATCACGATATTGCCCCCGGACGAACGAAATCCTTATTCAGACCCTGCAACGGCCGAAACTCGTGATTTTCCATCTGGTCAACCGAAAATCACAGTACTGACCAGGTACAGTTATCGAAAACGATCTCGGCCCCGATCAGCCAGAAATCGCGATCGACGATCTAGATCGGTTAAATCACGATATTGCCCCCGGACGAACGAAATCCTTATTCAGACCCTGCAACGGCCGAAACTCATGATTTTCTACCTGGTCAACCCAAAATCACTGTACTGACCAGGTACAGTTATCAAAAACGACCTCCGCCCCGTTCAGCTAGAAATCACAATCGACTATCTAGATCGGTTAAATCACGATATTGCCCCCGGACGAACGAAATCCTTATTCAGACCCTGCAACGGACGAAACTAGTGATTTTCCGTCTGGACAACCGAAAATCACAGTACTGACCAGGTACAGTTATCAAAAACGATCTCGGCCCCGATCAGCCAGAAATCGCGATCGACGATCTAGATCGGTTAAATCACGATATTGCCCCCGGACGAACGAAATCCTTATTCAGACCCTGCAACGGCCGAAACTCGTGATTTTCCGTCTGGTCAACCGAAAATCACAGTACTGAACAAGTACAGTTACCGAAAACGATCTCCGCCCCGATCTGCCAGAAATCGCGATCGACGATCTAGATCGGTTAAATCACGATATTGCCCCCGGACGAACGAAATCCTTATTCAGACCCAGCAACGGCCGAAACTCATGATTTTCTACCTGGTCAACCCAAAATCACTGTACTGACCAGGTACAGTTATCAAAAACGATCTCCGCCCCGATCAGCCAGAAATCACAATCGACTATCTAGATCGGTTAAATCACGATATTGCCCCCGGACGAACGAAATCCTTATTCAGACCCTGCAACGGACGAAACTCGTGATTTTCCGTCTGGACAACCGAAAATCACAATACTGACCAGGTACAGTTATCGGAAACGATCTCCGCCCCGATCAGCCAGAAATCACAATCGACTATCTAGATCGGTTAAATCACGATATTGCCCCCGGGCGAACGAAATCCTTATTCAGACCCTGCAACGGCCGAAACTCGAGATTTCCCGCCTGGTCAACCGAAAATCGCTGTACTGACCAGGTACAGTTATCGGAAATGATCTCCGCCCCGATCAGCCAGAAATCGCGATCGACGATCAAGATCGGTTAAATCACGATATTGCCCCCGGACGAACGAAATCCTTATTCAGACCCTGCAACGGCCGAAACTCGGGATTTTCTGCCTGGTCAACCCAAAATCACAGTACTGACCAGGTACAGTTATCGAAAACGATCTCGGCCCCGATCAGCCAGAAATCGCGATCGACGATCTAGATCGGTTAAATCACGATATTGCCCCCGGACGAACGAAATCCTTATTCAGACCCTGCAACGGCCGAAACTCGTGATTTTCCGTCTGGTCAACCGAAAATCACAGTACTGAACAAGTACGGTTATCCAAAACGATCTCCGCCCCGATTTGCCAGAAATCGCGATCGACGATCTAGATCGGTTAAATCACGATATTGCCCCCGGACGAACGAAATCCTTATTCAGACCCTGCAACGGCCGAAACTCATGATTTTCTACCTGGTCAACCCAAAATCACTGTACTGACCAGGTACAGTTATCAAAAACGACCTCCGCCCCGATCAGCTAGAAATCACAATCGACTATCTAGATCGGTTAAATCACGATATTGCCCCCGGACGAACGAAATCCTTATTCAGACCCTGCAACGGACGAAACTCGTGATTTTCCGTCTGGACAACCGAAAATCACAGTACTGACCAGGTTCAGTTATCGAAAACGATCTCTGCCCCGATCAGCCAGAAATCGCGATCGACGATCTAGATCGGTTAAATCACGATATTGCCCCCGGACGAACGAAATCCTTATTCAGACCCTGCAACGACTGAAACTCGTGATTTTCTGCCTGGTCAACCGAAAATCACTGTACTGACCAGGTACAGTTATCAAAAACGATCTCCGCCCCGATCAGCCAGAAATGACAATCGACGATCTAGATCGGTTAAATCACGATATTGCCCCCGGACGAACGAAATCCTTATTCAGACCCTGCATCGACTGAAACTCGTGATTTTCTGCCTGGTCAACCGAAAATCACTGTACTGACCAGGTACAGTTATCAAAAACGATCTCCGCCCCGATCAGCCAGAAATCACAATCGACTATCTAGATCGGTTAAATCACGATATTGCCCCCGGACGAACGAAATCCTTATTCAGACCCTGCAACGGACGAAACTCGTGATTTTCCGTCTGGTCAACCCAAAATCACTGTACTGACCAGGTACAGTTATCAAAAACGATCTCCGCCCCGATCAGCCAGAAATCACAATCGACTATCTAGATCGGTTAAATCACGATATTGCCCCCGGACGAACGAAATCCTTATTCAGACCCTGCAACGGCCGAAACTCGTGATTTTCCGTCTGGTCAACCGAAAATCACAGTACTGAACAAGTACAGTTATCCAAAACGATCTCCGCCCCGATCTGCCAGAAATCGCGATCGACGATCTAGATCGGTTAAATCACGATATTGCCCCCGGACGAACGAAATCCTTATTCAGACCCTGCAACGGCCGAAACTCGAGATTTCCCGCCTGGTCAACCGAAAATCGCTGTACTGACCAGGTACAGTTATCGAAAACGATCTCCGCCCCGATTAGCCAGAAATCGCGATCGACGATCTAGATCGGTTAAATCACGATATTGCCCCCGGACGAACGAAATCCTTATTCAGACCCTGCAACGGCCGAAACTCGTGATTTTCTGCCTGGTCAACCCAAAATCACTGTACTGACCAGGTACAGTTATCAAAAACGATCTCCGCCCCGATCAGCCAGAAATCACTATCGACTCTCTTGATCGGTTAAATCACGATATTGCCCCCGGACGAACGAAATCCTTATTCAGACCCTGCAACGGACGAAACTTGTGATTTTCCGTCTGGTCAACCCAAAATCACTGTACTGACCAGGTACAGTTATCAAAAACGATCTCCGCCCCGATCAGCCAGAAATCACAATCGACTATCTAGATCGGTTAAATCACGATATTGCCCCCGGACGAACGAAATCCTTATTCAGACCCTGCAACGACTGAAACTCGTGATTTTCTGCCTGGTCAACCGAAAATCACTGTACTGACCAGGTACAGTTATCAAAAACGATCTCCGCCCCGATCAGCCAGAAATCACAATCGACTATCTAGATCGGTTAAATCACGATATTGCCCCCGGACGAACGAAATCCTTATTCAGACCCTGCAACGGACGAAACTTGTGATTTTCCGTCTGGTCAACCCAAAATCACTGTACTGACCAGGTACAGTTATCAAAAACGATCTCCGCCCCGATCAGCCAGAAATCACAATCGACTATCTAGATCGGTTAAATCACGATATTGCCCCCGGACGAACGAAATCCTTATTCAGACCCTGCAACGGACGAAACTCGTGATTTTCTGCCTGGTCAACCCAAAATCACAGTACTGACAAGGTACAGTTATCGAAAACGATCTCGGCCCCGATCAGCCAGAAATTGCGATCGACGATCTAGATCGGTTAAATCACGATATTGCCCCCGGACGAACGAAATCCTTATTCAGACCCTGCAACGGCCGAAACTCGTGATTTTCCGTCTGGTCAACCGAAAATCACAGTACTGAACAAGTACAGTTATCCAAAACGATCTCCGCCCCGATCTGCCAGAAATCGCGATCGACGATCTAGATCGGTTAAATCACGATATTGCCCCCGGACGAACGAAATCCTTATTCAGACCCAGCAACGGCCGAAACTCGAGATTTCCCGCCTGGTCAACCGAAAATCGCTGTACTGACCAGGTACAGTTATCGAAAACGATCTCCGCCCCGATTAGCCAGAAATCGCGATCGACGATCTAGATCGGTTAAATCACGATATTGCCCCCGGACGAACGAAATCCTTATTCAGACCCTGCAACGGCCGAAACTCGTGATTTTCTGCCTGGTCAACCCAAAATCACTGTACTGACCAGGTACAGTTATCAAAAACGATCTCCGCCCCGATCAGCCAGAAATCACTATCGACTCTCTAGATCGGTTAAATCACGATATTGCCCCCGGACGAACGAAATCCTTATTCAGACCCAGCAATGGCCGAAACTCATGATTTTCTACCTGGTCAACCCAAAATCACTGTACTGACCAGGTACAGTTATCAAAAACGATCTCCGCCCCGATCAGCCAGAAATCACAATCGACTATCTAGATCGGTTAAATCACGATATTGCCCCCGGACGAACGAAATCCATATTCAGACCCTGCAACGGACGAAACTCGTGATTTTCCGTCTGGTCAACCGAAAATCACAGTACTGAACAAGTACAGTTATCCAAAACGATCTCCGCCCCGATCTGCCAGAAATCGCGATCGACGATCTAGATCGGTTAAATCACGATATTGCCCCCGGACGAACGAAATCCTTATTCAGACCCTGCAACGGCCGAAACTCGAGATTTCCCGCCTGGTCAACCGAAAATCGCTGTACTGACCAGGTACAGTTATCGAAAACGATCTCCGCCCCGATTAGCCAGAAATCGCGATCGACGATCTAGATCGGTTAAATCACGATATTGCCCCCGGACGAACGAAATCCTTATTCAGACCCTGCAACGGCCGAAACTCGTGATTTTCCATCTGGTCAACCGAAAATCACAGTACTGACCAGGTACAGTTATCGAAAACGATCTCGGCCCCGATCAGCCAGAAATCGCGATCGACGATCTAGATCGGTTAAATCACGATATTGCCCCCGGACGAACGAAATCCTTATTCAGACCCTGCAACGGCCGAAACTCATGATTTTCTACCTGGTCAACCCAAAATCACTGTACTGACCAGGTACAGTTATCAAAAACGACCTCCGCCCCGTTCAGCTAGAAATCACAATCGACTATCTAGATCGGTTAAATCACGATATTGCCCCCGGACGAACGAAATCCTTATTCAGACCCTGCAACGGACGAAACTAGTGATTTTCCGTCTGGACAACCGAAAATCACAGTACTGACCAGGTACAGTTATCAAAAACGATCTCGGCCCCGATCAGCCAGAAATCGCGATCGACGATCTAGATCGGTTAAATCACGATATTGCCCCCGGACGAACGAAATCCTTATTCAGACCCTGCAACGGCCGAAACTCGTGATTTTCCGTCTGGTCAACCGAAAATCACAGTACTGAACAAGTACAGTTACCGAAAACGATCTCCGCCCCGATCTGCCAGAAATCGCGATCGACGATCTAGATCGGTTAAATCACGATATTGCCCCCGGACGAACGAAATCCTTATTCAGACCCAGCAACGGCCGAAACTCATGATTTTCTACCTGGTCAACCCAAAATCACTGTACTGACCAGGTACAGTTATCAAAAACGATCTCCGCCCCGATCAGCCAGAAATCACAATCGACTATCTAGATCGGTTAAATCACGATATTGCCCCCGGACGAACGAAATCCTTATTCAGACCCTGCAACGGACGAAACTCGTGATTTTCCGTCTGGACAACCGAAAATCACAATACTGACCAGGTACAGTTATCGGAAACGATCTCCGCCCCGATCAGCCAGAAATCACAATCGACTATCTAGATCGGTTAAATCACGATATTGCCCCCGGGCGAACGAAATCCTTATTCAGACCCTGCAACGGCCGAAACTCGAGATTTCCCGCCTGGTCAACCGAAAATCGCTGTACTGACCAGGTACAGTTATCGGAAATGATCTCCGCCCCGATCAGCCAGAAATCGCGATCGACGATCAAGATCGGTTAAATCACGATATTGCCCCCGGACGAACGAAATCCTTATTCAGACCCTGCAACGGCCGAAACTCGGGATTTTCTGCCTGGTCAACCCAAAATCACAGTACTGACCAGGTACAGTTATCGAAAACGATCTCGGCCCCGATCAGCCAGAAATCGCGATCGACGATCTAGATCGGTTAAATCACGATATTGCCCCCGGACGAACGAAATCCTTATTCAGACCCTGCAACGGCCGAAACTCGTGATTTTCCGTCTGGTCAACCGAAAATCACAGTACTGAACAAGTACGGTTATCCAAAACGATCTCCGCCCCGATTTGCCAGAAATCGCGATCGACGATCTAGATCGGTTAAATCACGATATTGCCCCCGGATGAACGAAATCCTTATTCAGACCCTGCAACGGCCGAAACTCATGATTTTCTACCTGGTCAACCCAAAATCACTGTACTGACCAGGTACAGTTATCAAAAACGACCTCCGCCCCGATCAGCTAGAAATCACAATCGACTATCTAGATCGGTTAAATCACGATATTGCCCCCGGACGAACGAAATCCTTATTCAGACCCTGCAACGGACGAAACTCGTGATTTTCCGTCTGGACAACCGAAAATCACAGTACTGACCAGGTTCAGTTATCGAAAACGATCTCTGCCCCGATCAGCCAGAAATCGCGATCGACGATCTAGATCGGTTAAATCACGATATTGCCCCCGGACGAACGAAATCCTTATTCAGACCCTGCAACGACTGAAACTCGTGATTTTCTGCCTGGTCAACCGAAAATCACTGTACTGACCAGGTACAGTTATCAAAAACGATCTCCGCCCCGATCAGCCAGAAATGACAATCGACGATCTAGATCGGTTAAATCACGATATTGCCCCCGGACGAACGAAATCCTTATTCAGACCCTGCATCGACTGAAACTCGTGATTTTCTGCCTGGTCAACCGAAAATCACTGTACTGACCAGGTACAGTTATCAAAAACGATCTCCGCCCCGATCAGCCAGAAATCACAATCGACTATCTAGATCGGTTAAATCACGATATTGCCCCCGGACGAACGAAATCCTTATTCAGACCCTGCAACGGACGAAACTCGTGATTTTCCGTCTGGTCAACCCAAAATCACTGTACTGACCAGGTACAGTTATCAAAAACGATCTCCGCCCCGATCAGCCAGAAATCACAATCGACTATCTAGATCGGTTAAATCACGATATTGCCCACGGACGAACGAAATCCTTATTCAGACCCTGCAACGGCCGAAACTCGTGATTTTCCGTCTGGTCAACCGAAAATCACAGTACTGAACAAGTACAGTTATCCAAAACGATCTCCGCCCCGATCTGCCAGAAATCGCGATCGACGATCTAGATCGGTTAAATCACGATATTGCCCCCGGACGAACGAAATCCTTATTCAGACCCTGCAACGGCCGAAACTCGAGATTTCCCGCCTGGTCAACCGAAAATCGCTGTACTGACCAGGTACAGTTATCGAAAACGATCTCCGCCCCGATTAGCCAGAAATCGCGATCGACGATCTAGATCGGTTAAATCACGATATTGCCCCCGGACGAACGAAATCCTTATTCAGACCCTGCAACGGCCGAAACTCGTGATTTTCTGCCTGGTCAACCCAAAATCACTGTACTGACCAGGTACAGTTATCAAAAACGATCTCCGCCCCGATCAGCCAGAAATCACTATCGACTCTCTTGATCGGTTAAATCACGATATTGCCCCCGGACGAACGAAATCCTTATTCAGACCCTGCAATGGACGAAACTCGTGATTTTCCGTCTGGACAACCGAAAATCACAGTACTGACCAGGTACAGTTATCGAAAACGATCTCCGCCCCGATCAGCCGGAAATCGCGATCGACGATCTAGATCGGTTAAATCACGATATTGCCCCCGGACGAACGAAATCCTTATTCAGACCCTGCAACGGACGAAACTCGTGATTTTCCGTCTGGTCAACCGAAAATCACAGTACTGAACAGGTACAGTTATCGAAAACGATCTCCGCCCCGATCAGCCAGAAATCACAATCGATTATCTAGATCGGTTAAATCACGATATTGCCCCCGGACGAACGAAATCCTTATACAGACCCTGCAACGGACGAAACTCGTGATTTTCCGTCTGGACAACCGAAAATCACTGTACTGAGCAGGTACAGTTATCAAAAACGATCTCCGCCCCGATCAGCCAGAAATCGCGATCGACCATCTAGATTGGTTAAATCACAATATTGCCCCCGGACGAACGATATCCTTATTCAGACGCTGCAACGGACGAAACTCGTGATTTTCCATCTGGTCAACCGAAAATCACAGAACTGACCAGGAACAGTTATCGGCAATGATCTCCGCCCCGATCAACCAGAAATCACGAACGACCATCTGGATCGGTTAAATCACGATGTTGCCCCCGGACGAACGAAATCCTTATTCAGACCCTGCAACGGCCGAAACTCGGGATTTTTCATCTGGTCAACCGAAAATAACAGTACTGACCAGGTACGGTTATAGAAAATGATCTCCGCACCGATCAGCCAGAAATCACGATCGACCATCTGGTTCGGTTAAATCCCGATATTGCCCCCGGACGAACGAAATCCTTATTCAGACCCTGCAACGGCCGAAACTCGTGATTTTCTGTCTGGTCAACCGAAAATCACAGTACTGAACAGGTACAGTTATCGAAAACGATCTCCGCCCCGATCAGCCGGAAATCGCGATCGACGATCTAGATCGGTTAAATCACGATATTGCCCCCGGACGAACGAAATCCTTATTCAGACCCTGCAACGGCCGAAACTCGGGATTTTCTGCCTGGTCAACCAAAAATCACTGCACTGAGCAGGTACAGTTATCAAAAACGATCTCCGCCCCATGAGCTAGAAATCACAATCGACTATCTAGATCTGTTAAATCACGATATTGCCCCCGGACGAAGGAAATCCTTATTCAGACCCTGCAACGGCCGAAACTCGAGATTTCCCGCCTGGTCAACCGAAAATCGCTGTACTGACCAGGTACAGTTATCAAAAACGATCTCCGCCCCGATCAGCCAGAAATCGCGATCGACGATATAGATCGGTTAAATCACGATATTGCCCCCGGACGAACGAAATCCTTATTCAGACCCTGCAACGGCCGAAACTCGTGATTTTCTGCCTGGTCAACCCAAAATCACTGTACTGACCAGGTACAGTTATCAAAAACGATCTCCGCCCCGATCAGCCAGAAATCACAATCGACTATCTAGATCGGTTAAATCACGATATTGCCCCCGGACGAACGAAATCCTTATTCAGACCCTGCAACGGCCGAAACTCGTGATTTTCTGCCTGGTCAACCCAAAATCACTGTACTGACCAGGTACAGTTATCAAAAACGATCTCTGCCCCGATCAGCCAGAAATCACAATCGACTATCTAGATCGGTTAAATCACGATATTGCCCCCGGACGAACGAAATCCTTATTCAGACCCTGCAACGGACGAAACTCGTGATTTTCCGTTTGGACAACCGAAAATCACAATACTGACCAGGTACAGTTATCGGAAATGATCTCCGCCTCGATCAGCTAGATATCACAATCGACTATCTAGATCGGTTAATTCACGATATTGCCCCCGGACGAACGAAATCCTTATTCAGACCCTGCAACGGCCGAAACTCGAGATTTCCCGCCTGGTCAACCGAAAATCACAGTACTGAACAAGTACAGTTATCCAAAACGATCTCCGCCCCGATCTGCCAGAAATCGCGATCGACGATCTAGATCGGTTAAATCACGATATTGCCCCCGGACGAACGAAATCCTTATTCAGACCCTGCAACGGCCGAAACTCGAGATTTCCCGCCTGGTCAACCGAAAATCGCTGTACTGACCAGGTACAGTTATCGAAAACGATCTCCGCCCCGATTAGCCAGAAATCGCGATCGACGATCTAGATCGGTTAAATCACGATATTGCCCCCGGACGAACGAAATCCTTATTCAGACCCTGCAACGGCCGAAACTCGTGATTTTCTGCCTGGTCAACCCAAAATCACTGTACTGACCAGGTACAGTTATCAAAAACGATCTCCGCCCCGATCAGCCAGAAATCACTATCGACTCTCTTGATCGGTTAAATCACGATATTGCCCCCGGACGAACGAAATCCTTATTCAGACCCTGCAATGGACGAAACTCGTGATTTTCCGTCTGGACAACCGAAAATCACAGTACTGACCAGGTACAGTTATCGAAAACGATCTCCGCCCCGATCAGCCGGAAATCGCGATCGACGATCTAGATCGGTTAAATCACGATATTGCCCCCGGACGAACGAAATCCTTATTCAGACCCTGCAACGGACGAAACTCGTGATTTTCCGTCTGGTCAACCGAAAATCACAGTACTGAACAGGTACAGTTATCGAAAACGATCTCCGCCCCGATCAGCCAGAAATCACAATCGATTATCTAGATCGGTTAAATCACGATATTGCCCCCGGACGAACGAAATCCTTATACAGACCCTGCAACGGACGAAACTCGTGATTTTCCGTCTGGACAACCGAAAATCACTGTACTGAGCAGGTACAGTTATCAAAAACGATCTCCGCCCCGATCAGCCAGAAATCGCGATCGACCATCTAGATTGGTTAAATCACAATATTGCCCCCGGACGAACGATATCCTTATTCAGACGCTGCAACGGACGAAACTCGTGATTTTCCATCTGGTCAACCGAAAATCACAGAACTGACCAGGAACAGTTATCGGCAATGATCTCCGCCCCGATCAACCAGAAATCACGAACGACCATCTGGATCGGTTAAATCACGATGTTGCCCCCGGACGAACGAAATCCTTATTCAGACCCTGCAACGGCCGAAACTCGGGATTTTTCATCTGGTCAACCGAAAATAACAGTACTGACCAGGTACGGTTATAGAAAATGATCTCCGCACCGATCAGCCAGAAATCACGATCGACCATCTGGTTCGGTTAAATCCCGATATTGCCCCCGGACGAACGAAATCCTTATTCAGACCCTGCAACGGCCGAAACTCGTGATTTTCTGTCTGGTCAACCGAAAATCACAGTACTGAACAGGTACAGTTATCGAAAACGATCTCCGCCCCGATCAGCCAGAAATCGCGATCGACGATCTAGATCGGTTAAATCACGATATTGCCCCCGGACGAACGAAATCCTTATTCAGACCCTGCAACGGCCGAAACTCGGGATTTTCTGCCTGGTCAACCAAAAATCACTGCACTGAGCAGGTACAGTTATCAAAAACGATCTCCGCCCCATGAGCTAGAAATCACAATCGACTATCTAGATCTGTTAAATCACGATATTGCCCCCGGACGAAGGAAATCCTTATTCAGACCCTGCAACGGCCGAAACTCGAGATTTCCCGCCTGGTCAACCGAAAATCGCTGTACTGACCAGGTACAGTTATCAAAAACGATCTCCGCCCCGATCAGCCAGAAATCGCGATCGACGATATAGATCGGTTAAATCACGATATTGCCCCCGGACGAACGAAATCCTTATTCAGACCCTGCAACGGCCGAAACTCGTGATTTTCTGCCTGGTCAACCCAAAATCACTGTACTGACCAGGTACAGTTATCAAAAACGATCTCCGCCCCGATCAGCCAGAAATCACAATCGACTATCTAGATCGGTTAAATCACGATATTGCCCCCGGACGAACGAAATCCTTATTCAGACCCTGCAACGGCCGAAACTCGTGATTTTCTGCCTGGTCAACCCAAAATCACTGTACTGACCAGGTACAGTTATCAAAAACGATCTCTGCCCCGATCAGCCAGAAATCACAATCGACTATCTAGATCGGTTAAATCACGATATTGCCCCAGGACGAACGAAATCCTTATTCAGACCCTGCAACGGACGAAACTCGTGATTTTCCGTTTGGACAACCGAAAATCACAATACTGACCAGGTACAGTTATCGGAAATGATCTCCGCCTCGATCAGCTAGATATCACAATCGACTATCTAGATCGGTTAATTCACGATATTGCCCCCGGACGAACGAAATCCTTATTCAGACCCTGCAACGGCCGAAACTCGAGATTTCCCGCCTGGTCAACCGAAAATCACTGTACTGACCAGGTACAGTTATCGATAACGATCTCCGCCCCGATTAGCCAGAAATCGCGATCGACGATCTAGATCGGTTAAATCACGATATTGCCCCCGGACGAACGAAATCCTTATTCAGACCTGCAACGGTCGAAACTCGTGATTTTCTGCCTGGTCAACCAAAAATCACTGCACTGAGCAGGTACAGTTATCAAAAACGATCTCCGCCCGATGAGCTAGAAATCACAATCGACTATCTAGATCTGTTAAATCACGATATTGCCCCCGGACGAAGGAAATCCTTATTCAGACCCTGCAACGGCCGAAACTCGAGATTTCCCGCTTGGTCAACCGAAAATCGCTGTACTGACCAGGTACAGTTATCAAAAACGATCTCCGCCCCGATCAGCCAGAAATCGCGATCGACGATCTAGATCGGTTAAATCACGATATTGCCCCCAGACGAACGAAATCCTTATTCAGACCCTGCAACGGCTGAAACTCGTGATTTTCTGCCTGGTCAACCCAAAATCTCTGTACTGACCAGGTACAGTTATCAAAAACGATCTCCGCCCCGATCAGCCAGAAATCACAATCGACTATCTAGATCGGTTAAATCACGATATTGCCCCCGGACGAACGAAATCCTTATTCAGACCCTGCAACGGCCGAAACTCGAGATTTCCCGCCTGGTCAACCGAAAATCGCTGTACTGACCAGGTACAGTTATCGAAAACGATCTCCGCCCCGATTAGCCAGAAATCGCGATCGACGATCTAGATCGGTTAAATCACGATATTGCCCCCGGACGAACGAAATCCTTATTCAGACCTGCAACGGTCGAAACTCGTGATTTTCTGCCTGGTCAACCAAAAATCACTGCACTGAGCAGGTACAGTTATCAAAAACGATCTCCGCCCGATGAGCTAGAAATCACAATCGACTATCTAGATCTGTTAAATCACGATATTGCCCCCGGACGAAGGAAATCCTTATTCAGACCCTGCAACGGCCGAAACTCGAGATTTCCCGCCTGGTCAACCGAAAATCGCTGTACTGACCAGGAACAGTTATCAAAAACGATCTCCGCCCCGATCAGCCAGAAATCGCGATCGACGATCTAGATCGGTTAAATCACGATATTGCCCCCGGACGAACGAAATCCTTATTCAGACCCAGCAACGGCTGAAACTCGTGATTTTCTGCCAGGTCAACCCAAAATCTCTGTACTGACCAGGTACAGTTATCAAAAACGATCTCCGCCCCGATCAGCCAGAAATCACAATCGACTATCTAGATCGGTTAAATCACGATATTGCCCCCGGACGAACGAAATCCTTATTCAGACCCTACAACAGCCGAAACTCGTGATTTTCTGCCTGGTCAACCCAAAATCACTGTACTGACCAGGTACAGTTATCAAAAACGATCTCCGCCCCGATCAGCCAGAAATCACAATCGACTATCTAGATCGGTTAAATCACGATATTGCCCCCGGACGAACGAAATCCTTATTCAGACCCTGCAACGACTGAAACTCGTGATTTTCTGCCTGGTCAACCGAAAATCACTGTACTGACCAGGTACAGTTATCAAAAACGATCTCCGCCCCGATCAGCCAGAAATCACAATCGACTATCTAGATCGGTTAAATCACGATATTGCCCCCGGACGAACGAAATCCTTATTCAGACCTGCAACGGTCGAAACTCGTGATTTTCTGCCTGGTCAACCAAAAATCACTGCACTGAGCAGGTACAGTTATCAAAAACGATCTCCGCCCGATGAGCTAGAAATCACAATCGACTATCTAGATCTGTTAAATCACGATATTGCCCCCGGACGAAGGAAATCCTTATTCAGACCCTGCAACGGCCGAAACTCGAGATTTCCCGCCTGGTCAACCGAAAATCGCTGTACTGACCAGGTACAGTTATCAAAAACGATCTCCGCCCCGATCAGCCAGAAATCGCGATCGACGATCTAGATCGGTTAAATCACGATATTGCCCCCGGACGAACGAAATCCTTATTCAGACCCTGCAACGGCTGAAACTCGTGATTTTCTGCCAGGTCAACCCAAAATCTCTGTACTGACCAGGTACAGTTATCAAAAACGATCTCCGCCCCGATCAGCCAGAAATCACAATCGACTATCTAGATCGGTTAAATCACGATATTGCCCCCGGACGAACGAAATCCTTATTCAGACCCTGCAACGGCCGAAACTCGTGATTTTCTGCCTGGTCAACCGAAAATCACTGTACTGACCAGGTACAGTTATCAAAAACGATCTCCGCCCCGATCAGCCAGAAATCACAATCGACTATCTAGATCGGTTAAATCACGATATTGCCCCCGGACGAACGAAATCCTTATTCAGACCCTGCAACGACTGAAACTCGTGATTTTCTGCCTGGTCAACCGAAAATCACTGTACTGACCAGGTACAGTTATCAAAAACGATCTCCGCCCCGATCAGCCAGAAATCACAATCGACTATCTAGATCGGTTAAATCACGATATTGCCCCCGGACGAACGAAATCCTTATTCAGACCCTGCAACGGCCGAAACTCGAGATTTCCCGCCTGGTCAACCGAAAATCGCTGTACTGACCAGGTACAGTTATCGAAAACGATCTCCGCCCCGATTAGCCAGAAATCGCGATCGACGATCTAGATCGGTTAAATCACGATATTGCCCCCGGACGAACGAAATCCTTATTCAGACCTGCAACGGTCGAAACTCGTGATTTTCTGCCTGGTCAACCAAAAATCACTGCACTGAGCAGGTACAGTTATCAAAAACGATCTCCGCCCGATGAGCTAGAAATCACAATCGACTATCTAGATCTGTTAAATCACGATATTGCCCCCAGACGAAGGAAATCCTCATTCAGACCCTGCAACGGCCGAAACTCGAGATTTCCCGCCTGGTCAACCGAAAATCGCTGTACTGACCAGGTACAGTTATCAAAAACGATCTCCGCCCCGATCAGCCAGAAATCGCGATCGACGATCTAGATCGGTTAAATCACGATATTGCCCCCGGACGAACGAAATCCTTATTCAGACCCTGCAACGGCTGAAACTCGTGATTTTCTGCCAGGTCAACCCAAAATCTCTGTACTGACCAGGTACAGTTATCAAAAACGATCTCCGCCCCGATCAGCCAGAAATCACAATCGACTATCTAGATCGGTTAAATCACGATATTGCCCCCGGACGAACGAAATCCTTATTCAGTCCCTGCAACGGCCGAAACTCGTGATTTTCTGCCTGGTCAACCCAAAATCACTGTACTGACCAGGTACAGTTATCAAAAACGATCTCCGCCCCGATCAGCCAGAAATCACAATCGACTATCTAGATCGGTTAAATCACGATATTGCCCCCGGACGAACGAAATCCTTATTCAGACCCTGCAACGACTGAAACTCGTGATTTTCTGCCTGGTCAACCGAAAATCACTGTACTGACCAGGTACAGTTATCAAAAACGATCTCCGCCCCGATCAGCCAGAAATCACAATCGACTATCTAGATCGGTTAAATCACGGTATTGCCCCCGGATGAACGAAATCCTTATTCAGACCCTGCAACGGACGAAACTCGTGATTTTCCGTCTGGTCAACCCAAAATCACTGTACTGACCAGGTACAGTTATCAAAAACGATCTCCGCCCCGATCAGCCAGAAATCACAATCGACTATCTAGATCGGTTAAATCACGATATTGCCCCCGGACGAACGAAATCCTTATTCAGACCCTGCAACGGACGAAACTCGTGATTTTCCGTCTGGACAACCGAAAATCACAATACTGACCAGGTACAGTTATCGGAAATGATCTCCGCCTCGATCAGCAAGATATCACAATCGACTATCTAGATCGGTTAAATCACGATATTGCCCCCGGACGAACGAAATCCTTATTCAGACCCTGCAACGGCCGAAACTCGAGATTTCCCGCCTGGTCAACCGAAAATCGCTGTACTGACCAGGTACAGTTATCGAAAACGATCTCCGCCCCGATCAGCCAGAAATCGCGATCGACGATCTAGATCGGTTAAATCACGATATTGCCCCCGGACGAACGAAATCCTTATTCAGACCCTGCAACGGCCGAAACACGTGATTTTCCGTCTGGTCAACCGAAAATCACAGTACTGAACAGGTACAGTTATCGAAAACGATCTCCGCCCCGATCAGCCAGAAATCGCGATCGACGATCTAGATCGGTTAAATCACGACATTGCCCCCGGACGAACGAAATCCTTATTCAGACCCTACAACGGCCGAAACACCTGATTTTCTGCCTGGTCAACCGAAAATCACTGTACTGACCAGGTACAGTTATCAAAAACGATCACCGCCCCGATGAGGTAGAAATCACAATCGACTATCTAGATCTGTTAAATCACGATATTGCCCCCGGACGAACGAAATCCTTATTCAGGCCCTGCAACGGCCGAAACTCGAGATTTCCCGCCTGGTCAACCGAAAACCGCTATACTGACCAGGTACAGTTATCAAAAACGATCTCCGCCCCGATCAGCCAGAAATCTCGATCGACGATCTAGATCGATTAAATCACGATATTGCCCCCGGACGAACGAAATCCTTATTCAGACCCTGCAACGGCCGAAACTCGTGATTTTCCGTCTGGTCAACCGAAAATCACAGTACTGAACAGGTACAGTTATCGAAAACGATCTCCGCCCCGATCAGCCAGAAATCGCGATTGACGATCTAGATCGGTTAAATCACGACAATGCCCCCGGACGAACGAAATCCTTATTCAGACCCTGCAACGGCCGAAACTCGTGATTTTCTGCCTGGTCAACCCAAAATCACTGTACTGACCAGGTACAGTTATCAAAAACGATCTCCGCCCCGATCAGCCAGAAATCACTATCGACTCTCTAGATCGGTTAAATCACGATATTGCCCCCGGACGAACGAAATCCTTATTCAGACCCTGCAACGGCCGAAACTCGTGATTTTCTGCCTGGTCAACCAAAAATCACTGTACTTACCAGGTACAGTTATCAAAAACGATCTCCGCCCCGATGAGCTAGAAATCACAATCGACTATCTAGATCTGTTAAATCACGATATTGCCCCCGGACGAAGGAAATCCTTATTCAGACCCTGCAACGGCCGAAACTCGAGACTTCCCGCCTGGTCAACCGAAAATCGCTGTACTGACCAGGTACAGTTATCAAAAACGATCTCCGCCCCGATCAGCCAGAAATCGCGATCGACGATCTAGATCGGTTAAATCACGATATTGCCCCCGGACGAACGAAATCCTTATTCAGACCCTGCAACGGCCGAAACTCGTGATTTTCTGCCTGGTCAACCCAAAATCACTGTACTGACCAGGTACAGTTATCAAAAACGATCTCCGCCCCGATCAGCCAGAAATCACAATCGACTATCTAGATCGGTTAAATCACGATATTGCCCCCGGACGAACGAAATCCTTATTCAGACCCTGCAACGGACGAAACTCGTGATTTTCCGTCTGGACAACCGAAAATCACAGTACTGACCAGGTACAGTTATCGAAAACGATCTCCGCCCGATCAGCCAGAAATCGCGATCGACGATCTTGATCGGTTAAATCACGATATTGCCTCCGGACGAACGAAATCCTTATTCAGACCCTGCAACGGCCGAAGCTCGTGATTTTCTGCCTGGTGAACCCAAAATCACTGTACTGACCAGGTACAGTTATCGAAAACGATCTCTGCCCCGATCAGCCCGAAATCACAATCGACTATCTAGATCGGTTAAATCACGATATTGCCCCCGGACGAACGAAATCCTTATTCAGACCCTGCAACGGACGAAACTCGTGATTTTCCGTCTGGACAACCGAAAATCACAGTACTGACCAGGTACAGTTAACGAAAACGATCTCCGCCCCGATCAGCCAGAAATCACGATCGACGATCTAGATCGGTTAAATCACGATATTGCCCCCGGACGAACGAAATCCTTATTCAGACCCTGCAACGGACGAAACTCGTGATTTTCCGTCTGGACAACCGAAAATCACAGTACTGACCAGGTACAGTTATCGAAAACGATCTCCGCCCCGATCAGCCAGAAATCGCGATCGATGATCTAGATCGGTTAAATCACGATATTGCCCCCGGACGAACGAAATCCTTATTCAGACCCTGCAACGGCCGAAACACGTGATTTTCCGTCTGGTCAACCGAAAATCGCAGTACTGAACAGGTACAGTTATCGAAAACGATCTCCGCCCCGATCAGCCAGAAATCGCGATCGACGATCTAGATCGGTTAAATCACGACATTGCCCCCGGACGAACGAAATCCTTATTCAGACCCTGCAACGGCCGAAACACCTGATTTTCTGCCTGGTCAACCGAAAATCACTGTACTGACCAGGTACAGTTATCAAAAACGATCACCGCCCCGATGAGGTAGAAATCACAATCGACTATCTAGATCTGTTAAATCACGATATTGCCCCCGGACGAACGAAATCCTTATTCAGGCCCTGCAACGGCCGAAACTCGAGATTTCCCGCCTGGTCAACCGAAAACCGCTGTACTGACCAGGTACAGTTATCAAAAACGATCTCCGCCCCGATCAGCCAGAAATCTCGATCGACGATCTAGATCGGTTAAATCACGATATTGCCCCCGGACGAACGAAATCCTTATTCAGACCCTGCAACGGCCGAAACTCGTGATTTTCCGTCTGGTCAACCGAAAATCACAGTACTGAACAGGTACAGTTATCGAAAACGATCTCCGCCCCGATCAGCCAGAAATCGCGATTGACGATCTAGATCGGTTAAATCACGACAATGCCCCCGGACGAACGAAATCCTTATTCAGACCCTGCAACGGCCGAAACTCGTGATTTTCTGCCTGGTCAACCAAAAATCACTGTACTGAGCAGGTACAGTTATCAAAAACGATCTCCGCCCCGATGAGCTAGAAATCACAATCGACTATCTAGATCTGCTAAATCACGATATTGCCCCCGGACGAAGGAAATCCTTATTCAGACCCTGCAATGGCCGAAACTCGAGACTTCCCGCCTGGTCAACCGAAAATCGCTGTACTGACCAGGTACAGTTATCAAAAACGATCTCCGCCCCGATCAGCCAGAAATCGCGATCGACGATCTAGATCGGTTAAATCACGATATTGCCCCCGGACGAACGAAATCCTTATTCAGACCCTGCAACGGCCGAAACTCGTGATTTTCTGCCTGGTCAACCCAAAATCACTGTACTGACCAGGTACAGTTATCAAAAACGATCTCCGCCCCGATCAGCCAGAAATCACTATCGACTCTCTAGATCGGTTAAATCACGATATTGCCCCCGGACGAACGAAATCCTTATTCAGACCCTGCAACGGCCGAAACTCGTGACTTTCTGCCTGGTCAACCAAAAATCACTGTACTTACCAGGTACAGTTATCAAAAACGATCTCCGCCCCGATGAGCTAGAAATCACAATCGACTATCTAGATCTGTTAAATCACGATATTGCCCCCGGACGAAGGAAATCCTTATTCAGACCCTGCAACGGCCGAAACTCGAGACTTCCCGCCTGGTCAACCGAAAATCGCTGTACTGACCAGGTACAGTTATCAAAAACGATCTCCGCCCCGATCAGCCAGAAATCGCGATCGACGATCTAGATCGGTTAAATCACGATATTGCCCCCGGACGAACGAAATCCTTATTCAGACCCTGCAACGGCCGAAACTCGTGATTTTCTGCCTGGTCAACCCAAAATCACTGTACTGACCAGGTACAGTTATCAAAAACGATCTCCGCCCCGATCAGCCAGAAATCACAATCGACTATCTAGATCGGTTAAATCACGATATTGCCCCCGGACGAACGAAATCCTTATTCAGACCCTGCAACGGACGAAACTCGTGATTTTCCGTCTGGACAACCGAAAATCACAGTACTGACCAGGTACAGTTATCGAAAACGATCTCCGCCCGATCAGCCAGAAATCGCGATCGACGATCTTGATCGGTTAAATCACGATATTGCCTCCGGACGAACGAAATCCTTATTCAGACCCTGCAACGGCCGAAGCTCGTGATTTTCTGCCTGGTGAACCCAAAATCACTGTACTGACCAGGTACAGTTATCGAAAACGATCTCCGCCCCGATCAGCCCGAAATCACAATCGACTATCTAGATCGGTTAAATCACGATATTGCCCCCGGACGAACGAAATCCTTATTCAGACCCTGCAACGGCCGAAACTCGAGATTTCCCGCCTGGTCAACCGAAAACCGCTGTACTGACCAGGTACAGTTATCAAAAACGATCTCCGCCCCGATCAGCCAGAAATCTCGATCGACGATCTAGATCGGTTAAATCACGATATTGCCCCCGGACGAACGAAATCCTTATTCAGACCCTGCAACGGCCGAAACTCGTGATTTTCCGTCTGGTCAACCGAAAATCACAGTACTGAACAGGTACAGTTATCGAAAACGATCTCCGCCCCGATCAGCCAGAAATCGCGATTGACGATCTAGATCGGTTAAATCACGACAATGCCCCCGGACGAACGAAATCCTTATTCAGACCCTGCAACGGCCGAAACTCGTGATTTTCTGCCTGGTCAACCAAAAATCACTGTACTGAGCAGGTACAGTTATCAAAAACGATCTCCGCCCCGATGAGCTAGAAATCACAATCGACTATCTAGATCTGCTAAATCACGATATTGCCCCCGGACGAAGGAAATCCTTATTCAGACCCTGCAATGGCCGAAACTCGAGACTTCCCGCCTGGTCAACCGAAAATCGCTGTACTGACCAGGTACAGTTATCAAAAACGATCTCCGCCCCGATCAGCCAGAAATCGCGATCGACGATCTAGATCGGTTAAATCACGATATTGCCCCCGGACGAACGAAATCCTTATTCAGACCCTGCAACGGCCGAAACTCGTGATTTTCTGCCTGGTCAACCCAAAATCACTGTACTGACCAGGTACAGTTATCAAAAACGATCTCCGCCCCGATCAGCCAGAAATCACTATCGACTCTCTAGATCGGTTAAATCACGATATTGCCCCCGGACGAACGAAATCCTTATTCAGACCCTGCAACGGCCGAAACTCGTGACTTTCTGCCTGGTCAACCAAAAATCACTGTACTTACCAGGTACAGTTATCAAAAACGATCTCCGCCCCGATGAGCTAGAAATCACAATCGACTATCTAGATCTGTTAAATCACGATATTGCCCCCGGACGAAGGAAATCCTTATTCAGACCCTGCAACGGCCGAAACTCGAGACTTCCCGCCTGGTCAACCGAAAATCGCTGTACTGACCAGGTACAGTTATCAAAAACGATCTCCGCCCCGATCAGCCAGAAATCGCGATCGACGATCTAGATCGGTTAAATCACGATATTGCCCCCGGACGAACGAAATCCTTATTCAGACCCTGCAACGGCCGAAGCTCGTGATTTTCTGCCTGGTGAACCCAAAATCACTGTACTGACCAGGTACAGTTATCGAAAACGATCTCCGCCCCGATCAGCCCGAAATCACAATCGACTATCTAGATCGGTTAAATCACGATATTGCCCCCGGACGAACGAAATCCTTATTCAGACCCTGCAACGGACGAAACTCGTGATTTTCCGTCTGGACAACCGAAAATCACAGTACTGACCAGGTACAGTTATCGAAAACGATCTCCGCCCCGATCAGCCAGAAATCGCGATTGACGATCTAGATCGGTTAAATCACGACAATGCCCCCGGACGAACGAAATCCTTATTCAGACCCTGCAACGGCCGAAACTCGTGATTTTCTGCCTGGTCAACCAAAAATCACTGTACTGAGCAGGTACAGTTATCAAAAACGATCTCCGCCCCGATGAGCTAGAAATCACAATCGACAATCTAGATCTGCTAAATCACGATATTGCCCCCGGACGAAGGAAATCCTTATTCAGACCCTGCAATGGCCGAAACTCGAGACTTCCTGCCTGGTCAACCGAAAATCGCTGTACTGACCAGGTACAGTTATCAAAAACGATCTCCGCCCCGATCAGCCAGAAATCGCGATCGACGATCTAGATCGGTTAAATCACGATATTGCCCCCGGACGAACGAAATCCTTATTCAGACCCTGCAACGGCCGAAACTCGTGATTTTCTGCCTGGTCAACCCAAAATCACTGTACTGACCAGGTACAGATATCAAAAACGATCTCCGCCCCGATCAGCCAGAAATCACTATCGACTCTCTAGATCGGTTAAATCACGATATTGCCCCCGGACGAACGAAATCCTTATTCAGACCCTGCAACGGCCGAAACTCGTGACTTTCTGCCTGGTCAACCAAAAATCACTGTACTTACCAGGTACAGTTATCAAAAACGATCTCCGCCCCGATGAGCTAGAAATCACAATCGACTATCTAGATCTGTTAAATCACGATATTGCCCCCGGACGAAGGAAATCCTTATTCAGACCCTGCAACGGCCGAAACTCGAGACTTCCCGCCTGGTCAACCGAAAATCGCTGTACTGACCAGGTACAGTTATCAAAAACGATCTTCGCCCCGATCAGCCAGAAATCGCGATCGACGATCTAGATCGGTTAAATCACGATATTGCCCCCGGACGAACGAAATCCTTATTCAGACCCTGCAACGGCCGAAGCTCGTGATTTTCTGCCTGGTGAACCCAAAATCACTGTACTGACCAGGTACAGTTATCGAAAACGATCTCCGCCCCGATCAGCCCGAAATCACAATCGACTATCTAGATCGGTTAAATCACGATATTGCCCCCGGACGAACGAAATCCTTATTCAGACCCTGCAACGGACGAAACTCGTGATTTTCCGTCTGGACAACCGAAAATCACAGTACTGACCAGGTACAGTTAACGAAAACGATCTCCGCCCCGATCAGCCAGAAATCACGATCGACGATCTAGATCGGTTAAATCACGATATTGCCCCCGGACGAACGAAATCCTTATTCAGACCCTGCAACGGACGAAACTCGTGATTTTCCGTCTGGACAACCGAAAATCACAGTACTGACCAGGTACAGTTATCGAAAACGATCTCCGCCCCGATCAGCCAGAAATCGCGATCGACGATCTAGTTCGGTTAAATCACGATATTGCCCCCGGGCGAACGAAATCCTTATTCAGACCCTGCAACGGCCGAAACACGTGATTTTCCGTCTGGTCAACCGAAAATCACAGTACTGAACAGGTACAGTTATCGAAAACGATCTCCGCCCCGATCAGCCAGAAATCGCGATCGACGATCTAGATTGGTTAAATCACGACATTGCCCCCGGACGAACGAAATCCTTATTCAGACCCTGCAACGGCCGAAACACCTGATTTTCTGCCTGGTCAACCGAAAATCACTGTACTGACCAGGTACAGTTATCAAAAACGATCACCGCCCCGATGAGGTAGAAATCACAATCGACTATCTAGATCTGTTAAATCACGATATTGCCCCCGGACGAAGGAAATCCTTATTCAGACCCTGCAATGGCCGAAACTCGAGACTTCCCGCCTGGTCAACCGAAAACCGCTGTACTGACCAGGTACAGTTATCAAAAACGATCTCCGCCCCGATCAGCCAGAAATCGCGATCGACGATCTAGATCGGTTAAATCACGATATTGCCCCCGGACGAACGAAATCCTTATTCAGACCCTGCAACGGCCGAAACTCGTGATTTTCTGCCTGGTCAACCCAAAATCACTGTACTGACCAGGTACAGTTATCAAAAACGATCTCCGCCCCGATCAGCCAGAAATCACTATCGACTCTCTAGATCGGTTAAATCACAATATTGCCCCCGGACGAACGAAATCCTTATTCAGACCCTGCAACGGCCGAAACTCGTGATTTTCTGCCTGGTCAACCAAGAATCACTGTACTTACCAGGTACAGTTATCAAAAACGATCTCCGCCCCGATGAGCTAGAAATCACAATCGACTATCTAGATCTGTTAAATCACGATATTGCCCCCGGACGAAGGAAATCCTTATTCAGACCCTGCAACGGCCGAAACTCGAGACTTCCCGCCTGGTCAACCGAAAATCGCTGTACTGACCAGGTACAGTTATCAAAAACGATCTCCGCCCCGATCAGCCAGAAATCGCGATCGACGATCTAGATCGGTTAAATCACGATATTGCCCCCGGACGAACGAAGTCCTTATTCAGACCCTGCAACGGCCGAAACTCGTGATTTTCTGCCTGGTCAACCCAAAATCACTGTACTGACCAGGTACAGTTATCAAAAACGATCTCCGCCCCGATCAGCCAGAAATCACAATCGACTATCTAGATCGGTTAAATCACGATATTGCCCCCGGACGAACGAAATCCTTATTCAGACCCTGCAACGGACGAAACTCGTGATTTTCCGTCTGGACAACCGAAAATCACAGTACTGACCAGGTACAGTTATCGAAAACGATCTCCGCCCCGATCAGCCAGAAATCGCGATCGACGATCTTGATCGGTTAAATCACGATATTGCCCCCGGACGAACGAAATCCTTATTCAGACCCTGCAACGGCCGAAACTCGTGATTTTCTGCCTGGTCAACCCAAAATCGCTGTACTGACCAGGTACAGTTATCAAAAACGATCTCCGCCCCGATCAGCCAGAAATCACAATCGACTATCTAGATCGGTTAAATCACGGTATTGCCCCCGGATGAACGAAATCCTTATTCAGACCCTGCAACGGACGAAACTCGTGATTTTCCGTCTGGTCAACCGAAAATCACAGTACTGAACAGGTACAGTTATCGAAAACGATCTCCGCCCCGATCAGCCAGAAATCGCGATCGACGATCTAGATCGGTTAAATCACGACATTGCCCCCGGACGAACGAAATCCTTATTCAGACTCTGCAACGGCCGAAACACCTGATTTTCTGCCTGGTCAACCGAAAATCACTGTACTGACCAGGTACAGTTATCAAAAACGATCACCGCCCCGATGAGGTAGAAATCACAATTGACTATCTAGATCTGTTAAATCACGATATTGCCCCCGGACGAAGGAAATCCTTATTCAGACCCTGCAATGGCCGAAACTCGAGACTTCCCGCCAGGTCAACCGAAAACCGCTGTACTGACCAGGTACAGTTATCAAAAACGATCTCCGCCCCGATCAGCCAGAAATCGCGATCGACGATCTAGATCGGTTAAATCACGATATTGCCCCCGGACGAACGAAATCCTTATTCAGACCCTGCAACGGCCGAAACTCGTGATTTTCTGCCTGGTCAACCCAAAATCACTGTACTGACCAGGTACAGTTATCAAAAACGATCTCCGCCCCGATCAGCCAGAAATCACTATCGACTCTCTAGATCGGTTAAATCACGATATTGCCCCCGGACGAACGAAATCCTTATTCAGACCCTGCAACGGCCGAAACTCGTGATTTTCTGCCTGGTCAACCAAGAATCACTGTACTTACCAGGTACAGTTATCAAAAACGATCTCCGCCCCGATGAGCTAGAAATCACAATCGACTATCTAGATCTGTTAAATCACGATATTGCCCCCGGACGAAGGAAATCCTTATTCAGACCCTGCAACGGCCGAAACTCGAGACTTCCCGCCTGGTCAACCGAAAATCGCTGTACTGACCAGGTACAGTTATCAAAAACGATCCCCGCCCTGATCAGCCAGAAATCACAATCGACTATCTAGATCGGTTAAATCACGATATTGCCCCCGGACAAACGAAATCCTTATTCAGACACTGCAACGGCCGAAACTCGTGATTTTCTGCCTGGTCAACCGAAAATCACTGTACTGACCAGGTACAGTTATCAAAAACGATCTCCGCCCCGATTAGCCAGAAATCACAATCGACTATCTAGATTGGTTAAATCACGATATTGCCCCCGGACGAACGAAATCCTTATTCAGACCCTGCAACGGACGAAACTCGTGATTTTCCGTCTGGACAACCGAAAATCACAGTACTGACCAGGAACAGTTATCGAAAACGATCTCCGCCCCGATCAGCCAGAAATCACAATCGACTATCTAGATCTGTTAAATCACGATACTGCCCCCGGACGAACGAAATCCATATTCAGGCCCTGCAACGGCCGAAACTCGAGATTTCCCGCCTGGTCAACCGAAAATCACAGTACTGAACAGGTACAGTTATCGAAAACGATCTCCGCCCCGATCAGCCAGAAATCGCGATCGACGATCTAGATCGGTTAAATCACGACATTGCCCCCGGACGAACGAAATCCTTATTCAAACCCTGCAACGGCCGAAACACCTGATTTTCTGCCTGGTCAACCAAAAATCACTGTACTGACCAGGTACAGTTATCAAAAACGATCTCCGCCCCGATGAGCTAGAAATCACAATCGACTATCTAGATCTGTTAAATCACGATATTGCCCTCGGACGAACGAAATCCTTATTCAGGCCCTGCAACGGCCGAAACTCGAGATTTCCCGCCTGGTCAACCGAAAATCGCTGTACTGACCAGGTACAGTTATCAAAAACGATCTCCGCCCCGATCAGCCAGAAATCGCGATCGACGATCTAGATCGGTTAAATCACGATATTGCCCCCGGACGAACGAAATCCTTATTCAGACCCTGCAACGGCCGAAACTCGTGATTTTCTGCCTGGTCAACCCAAAATCACTGTACTGACCAGGTACAGTTATCAAAAACGATCTCTGCCCCGATCAGCCAGAAATCACAATCGACTATCTAGATCGGTTAAATCACGATATTGCCCCCGGACGAACGAAATCCTTATTCAGACCCTGCAACGGACGAAACTCGTGATTTTCCGTCTGGACAACCGAAAATCACTGTACTGACCAGGTACAGTTATCAAAAACGATCCCCGCCCTGATCAGCCAGAAATCACAATCGACTATCTAGATCGGTTAAATCACGATATTGCCCCCGGACGAACGAAATCCTTATTCAGACACTGCAACGGCCGAAACTCGTGATTTTCTGCCTGGTCAACCCAAAATCACTGTACTGACCGGGTACAGTTATCAAAAACGATCTCCGCCCCGATCAGCCAGAAATCACAATCGACTATCTAGATTGGTTAAATCACGATATTGCCCCCGGACGAACGAAATCCTTATTCAGACCCTGCAACGGACGAAACTCGTGATTTTCCATCTGGACAACCGAAAATCACAGTACTGACCAGGAACAGTTATCGAAAACGATCTCCGCCCCGATCAGCCAGAAATCACAATCGACTATCTAGATCTGTTAAATCACGATACTGCCCCCGGACGAACGAAATCCATATTCAGGCCCTGCAACGGCCGAAACTCGAGATTTCCCGCCTGGTCAACCGAAAATCACAGTACTGAACAGGTACAGTTATCGAAAACGATCTCCGCCCCGATCAGCCAGAAATCGCGATCGACGATCTAGAT
Organism: Delonix regia; assembly: GCA_037074485.1. Taxonomy (NCBI): domain Eukaryota; kingdom Viridiplantae; phylum Streptophyta; class Magnoliopsida; order Fabales; family Fabaceae; genus Delonix; species Delonix regia. Next base: position 45,078,376 of record CM073450.1, on the reverse strand, counting down.
CGGTTAAATCACGACATTGCCCCCGGACGAACGAAATCCTTATTCAAACCCTGCAACGGCCGAAACTCCTGATTTTCTGCCTGGTCAACCAAAAATCACTGTACTGACCAGGTACAGTTATCAAAAACGATCTCCGCCCCGATGAGCTAGAAATCACAATCGACTATCTAGATCTGTTAAATCACGATATTGCCCCCGGACGAACGAAATCCTTATTCAGGCCCTGCAACGGCCGAAACTCGAGATTTCCCGCCTGGTCAACCGAAAATCGCTGTACTGACCAGGTACAGTTATCAAAAACGATCTCCGCCCCGATCAGCCAGAAATCGCGATCGACGATCTAGATCGGTTAAATCACGATATTGCCCCCGGACGAACGAAATCCTTATTCAGACCCTGCAACGGCCGAAACTCGTGATTTTCTGCCTGGTCAACCCAAAATCACTGTACTGACCAGGTACAGTTATCAAAAACGATCTCTGCCCCGATCAGCCAGAAATAACAATCGACTATCTAGATCGGTTAAATCACGATATTGCCCCCGGACGAACGAAATCCTTATTCAGACCCTGCAACGGACGAAACTCGTGATTTTCCGTCTGGACAACCGAAAATCACAGTACTGACCAGGTACAGTTATCGAAAACGATCTCCGCCCCGATCAGCCAGAAATCGCGATCGACGATCTTGATCGGTTAAATCACGATATTGCCCCCGGACGAACGAAATCCTTATTCAGACCCTGCAACGGACGAAACTCGTGATTTTCCGTCTGGACAACCGAAAATCACAGTACTGACCAGGTACAGTTATCGAAAACGATCTCCGCCCCGATCAGCCAGAAATCACAATCGACTATCTAGATCTGTTAAATCACGATACTGCCCCCGGACGAACGAAATCCATATTCAGGCCCTGCAACGGCCGAAACTCGAGATTTCCCGCCTGGTCAACCGAAAATCACAGTACTGAACAGGTACAGTTATCGAAAACGATCTCCGCCCCGATCAGCCAGAAATCGCGATCGACGATCTAGATCGGTTAAATCACGATATTGCCCCCGGACGAACGAAATCCTTATTCAGACCCTGCAACGGCCGAAACTCGTGATTTTCTGCCTGGTCAACCCAAAATCACTGTACTGACCAGGTACAGTTATCAAAAACGATCTCTGCCCCGATCAGCCAGAAATAACAATCGACTATCTAGATCGGTTAAATCACGATATTGCCCCCGGGCGAACGAAATCCTTATTCAGACCCTGCAACGGACGAAACTCGTGATTTTCCGTCTGGACAACCGAAAATCACAGTACTGACCAGGTACAGTTATCGAAAACGATCTCCGCCCCGATCAGCCAGAAATCGCGATCGACGATCTTGATCGGTTAAATCACGATATTGCCCCCGGACGAACGAAATCCTTATTCAGACCCTGCAACGGACGAAACTCGTGATTTTCCGTCTGGACAACCGAAAATCACAGTACTGACCAGGTACAGTTATCGAAAACGATCTCCGCCCCGATCAGCCAGAAATCACAATCGACTATCTAGATCTGTTAAATCACGATACTGCCCCCGGACGAACGAAATCCATATTCAGGCCCTGCAACGGCCGAAACTCGAGATTTCCCGCCTGGTCAACCGAAAATCACAGTACTGAACAGGTACAGTTATCGAAAACGATCTCCGCCCCGATCAGCCAGAAATCGCGATCGACGATCTAGATCGGTTAAATCACGACATTGCCCCCGGACGAACGAAATCCTTATTCAAACCCTGCAACGGCCGAAACACCTGATTTTCTGCCTGGTCAACCAAAAATCACTGTACTGACCAGGTACAGTTATCAAAAACGATCTCCGCCCCGATGAGCTAGAAATCACAATCGACTATCTAGATCTGTTAAATCACGATATTGCCCTCGGACGAACGAAATCCTTATTCAGACCCTGCAACGGCCGAAACTCGTGATTTTCTGCCTGGTCAACCCAAAATCACTGTACTGACCAGGTACAGTTATCAAAAACGATCTCTGCCCCGATCAGCCAGAAATCGCAATCGACTATCTTGATCGGTTAAATCACGATATTGCCCCCGGACGAACGAAATCCTTATTCAGACCCTGCAACGGACGAAACTCGTGATTTTCCGTCTGGACAACCGAAAATCACAGTACTGACCAGGTACAGTTATCGAAAACGATCTCCGCCCCGATCAGCCAGAAATCGCGATCGACGATCTTGATCGGTTAAATCACGATATTGCCCCCGGACGAACGAAATCCTTATTCAGACCCTGCAACGGCCGAAACTCGTGATTTTCCGTCTGGTCAACCGAAAATCACAGTACTGAACAGGTACAGTTATCGAAAACGATCTCCGCCCCGATCAGCCAGAAATCGCGATCGACGATCTTGATCGGTTAAATCTCGACATTGCCCCCGGACGAACGAAATCCTTATTTAGACCCTGCAACGGCCGAAACACCTGATTTTCAGCATGGTCAACCCAAAATCACAGTACTGACCAGGTACAGTTATCAAAAACGATCTCCGCCCCGATCAGCCAGAAATCACAATCGACTATCTAGATCGGTTAAATCACGATATTGCCCCCGGACGAACGAAATCCTTATTCAGACCCTGCAACGGCCGAAACTCGTGATTTTCCGTCTGGTCAACCGAAAATCACAGTACTGAACAGGTACAGTTATCGAAAACGATCTCCGCCCCGATCAGCCAGAAATCGCGATCGACGATCTTGATCGGTTAAATCTCGACATTGCCCCCGGACGAACGAAATCCTTATTTAGACCCTGCAACGGCCGAAACACCTGATTTTCAGCATGGTCAACCCAAAATCACTGTACTGACCAGGTACAGTTATCAAAAACGATCTCCGCCCCGATGAGCTAGAAATCACAATCGACTATCTAGATCTGTTAAATCACGATGTTGCCCCCGGACGAACGAAATCCTTATTCAGACCCTGCAACGGCCGAAACTCGAGATTTCCCGCCTGGTCAACCGAAAATCGCTGTACTGACCAGGTACAGTTATCAAGAACGATCTCCGCCCCGATCAGCCAGAAATCGCGATCGACGATCTAGATCGGTTAAATCACGATATTGCCCCCGGACGAACAAAATCCTTATTCAGACCCTGCAACGGCCGAAACTCGTGATTTTCTGCCTGGTCAACCCAAAATCACTGTACTGACCAGGTACAGTTATCAAAAACGATCTCCGCCCCGATCAGCCAGAAATCACAATCGACTATCTAGATCGGTTAAATCACGATATTGCCCCCGGACGAACGAAATCCTTATTCAGACCCTGCAACGGACGAAACTCGTGATTTTCCGTCTGGACATCCGAAAATCACAGTACTGACCAGGTACAGTTATCGAAAACGATCTCCGCCCCGATCAGCCAGAAATCACGATCGACGGTCTAGATCGGTTAAATCACGATACTGCCCCCGGACGAACGAAATCCTTATTCAGACCCTGCAACGGCCGAAACTCGTGATTTTCTGCCTGGTCAACCGAAAATCACTGTACTGACCAGGTACAGTTATCAAAAACGATCTCCGCCCCGATGAGCTAGAAATCACAATCGACGATCTTGATCGGTTAAATCACGACATTGCCCCCGGACGAACGAAACCCTTATTCAGACCCTGCAACGGCCGAAACTCGTGATTTTCTGCCTGGTCAACCCAAAATCGCTGTACTGACCAGGTACAGTTATCAAAAACGATCTCCGCCCCGATCAGCCAGAAATCACAATCGACTATCTAGATCGGTTAAATCACGATATTGCCCCCGGATGAACGAAATCCTTATTCAGACCCTGCAACGGCCGAAACTCGTGATTTTCTGCCTGGTCAACCCAAAATCACTGTACTGACCAGGTACAGTTATCAAAAACGATCTCCGCCCCGATGAGCTAGAAATCACAATCGACTATCTAGATCGGTTAAATCACGATATTGCCCCCGGACGAACGAAATCCTTATTCAGACCCTGCAACGGACGAAACTCGTGATTTTCCGTCTGGTCAACCGAAAATCACTGTACTGACCAGGTACAGTTATCAAAAACGATCTCCGCCCCGATCAGCCAGAAATCACAATCGACTATCTAGATCGGTTAAATCACGATATTGCCCCCGGACGAACGAAATCCTTATTCAGACCCTGCAACGGACGAAACTCGTGATTTTCCGTCTGGACAACCGAAAATCACAGTACTGAACAGGTACAGTTATCGAAAACGATCTCCGCCCCGATCAGCCGGAAATCGCGATCGACGATCTTGATCGGTTAAATCACGACATTGCCCCCGGACGAACGAAATCCTTATTCAGACCCTGCAACGGCCGAAACTCGTGATTTTCTGCCTGGTCAACCGAAAATCACTGTACTGACCAGGTACAGTTATCAAAAACGATCTCCGCCCCGATCAGCGAGAAATCACAATCGACTATCTAGATCGGTTAAATCACGATATTGCCCCCGGACGAACGAAATCCTTATTCAGACCCTGCAACGGCCGAAACTCGAGATTTCCCGCCTGGTCAACCGAAAATCGCTGTACTGACAAGGTACAGTTATCAAAAACGATCTCCGCCCCGATCAACCCGAAATCGCGATCGACGATCTAGATCGGTTAAATCACGATATTGCCCCCGGACGAACGAAATCCTTATTCAGACCCTGCAACGGCCGAAACTCGTGATTTTCCGTCTGGACAACCGAAAATCACAGTACTGAACAGGTACAGTTATCGAAAACGATCTCCGCCCCGATCAGCCGGAAATCGCGATCGACGATCTTGATCGGTTAAATCACGACATTGCCCCCGGGCGAACGAAATCCTTATTCAGACCCTGCAACGGCCGAAACTCGTGATTTTCTGCCTGGTCAACCGAAAATCACTGTACTGACCAGGTACAGTTATCAAAAACGATCTCCGCCCCGATCAGCCAGAAATCACAATCGACTATCTAGATCGGTTAAATCACGATATTGCCCCCGGACGAACGAAATCCTTATTCAGACCCTGCAACGGACGAAACTCGTGATTTTCCGTCTGGACAACCGAAAATCACAGTACTGAACAGGTACAGTTATCGAAAACGATCTCCGCCCCGATCAGCCGGAAATCGCGATCGACGATCTTGATCGGTTAAATCACGACATTGCCCCCGGGCGAACGAAATCCTTATTCAGACCCTGCAACGGCCGAAACTCGTGATTTTCCGTCTGGTCAACCCAAAATCACTGTACTGACCAGGTACAGTTATCGAAAACGATCTCCGCCCCGATCAGCCGGAAATCGCGATCGACGATCTTGATCGGTTAAATCACGACATTGCCCCCGGACGAACGAAATCCTTATTCAGACCCTGCAACGGCCGAAACTCGTGATTTTCTGCCTGGTCAACCCAAAATCACTGTACTGACCAGGTACAGTTATCAAAAACGATCTCCGCCCCGATGAGCTAGAAATCACAATCGACTATCTAGATCGGTTAAATCACGATATTGCCCCCGGATGAACGAAATCCTTATTCAGACCCTGCAACGGACGAAACTCGTGATTTTCCGTCTGGTCAACCCAAAATCACTGTACTGACCAGGTACAGTTATCGAAAACGATCTCCGCCCCGATCAGCCAGAAATCGCGATCGACGATCTAGATCGGTTAAATCACGATATTGCCCCCGGACGAACGAAATCCTTATTCAGACCCTGCAACGGCCGAAACTCGTGATTTTCTGCCTGGTCAACCGAAAATCACTGTACTGACCAGGTACAGTTATCAAAAACGATCTCCGCCCCGATCAGCCAGAAATCACAATCGACTATCTAGATCGGTTAAATCACGATATTGCCCCCGGACGAACGAAATCCTTATTCAGACCCTGCAACGGACGAAACTCGTGATTTTCCGTCTGGACAACCGAAAATCACAGTACTGAACAGGTACAGTTATCGAAAACGATCTCCGCCCCGATCAGCCGGAAATCGCGATCGACGATCTTGATCGGTTAAATCACGACATTGCCCCCGGGCGAACGAAATCCTTATTCAGACCCTGCAACGGCCGAAACTCGTGATTTTCTGCCTGGTCAACCGAAAATCACTGTACTGACCAGGTACAGTTATCAAAAACGATCTCCGCCCCGATCAGCTAGAAATCACAATCGACTATCTAGATCGGTTAAATCACGATATTGCCCCCGGACGAACGAAATCCTTATTCAGACCCTGCAACGGCCGAAACTCGAGATTTCCCGCCTGGTCAACCGAAAATCGCTGTACTGACCAGGTACAGTTATCAAAAACGATCTCCGCCCCGATCAGCCAGAAATCGCGATCGACGATCTAGATCGGTTAAATCACGATATTGCCCCGGGACGAACGAAATCCTTATTCAGACCCTGCAACGGCCGAAACTCGTGATTTTCTGCCTGGTCAACCCAAAATCACTGTACTGACCAGGTACAGTTATCAAAAACGATCTCCGCCCCGATGAGCTAGAAATCACAATCGACTATCTAGATCGGTTAAATCACGATATTGCCCCCGGACGAACGAAATCCTTATTCAGACCCTGCAACGGACGAAACTCGTGATTTTCCGTCTGGTCAACCGAAAATCACTGTACTGACCAGGTACAGTTATCAAAAACGATCTCCGCCCCGATCAGCCAGAAATCACAATCGACTATCTAGATCGGTTAAATCACGATATTGCCCCCGGACGAACGAAATCCTTATTCAGACCCTGCAACGGACGAAACTCGTGATTTTCCGTCTGGACAACCGAAAATCACAGTACTGAACAGGTACAGTTATCGAAAACGATCTCCGCCCCGATCAGCCGGAAATCGCGATCGACGATCTTGATCGGTTAAATCACGACATTGCCCCCGGACGAACGAAATCCTTATTCAGACCCTGCAACGGCCGAAACTCGTGATTTTCTGCCTGGTCAACCGAAAATCACTGTACTGACCAGGTACAGTTATCAAAAACGATCTCCGCCCCGATCAGCGAGAAATCACAATCGACTATCTAGATCGGTTAAATCACGATATTGCCCCCGGACGAACGAAATCCTTATTCAGACCCTGCAACGGCCGAAACTCGAGATTTCCCGCCTGGTCAACCGAAAATCGCTGTACTGACAAGGTACAGTTATCAAAAACGATCTCCGCCCCGATCAACCCGAAATCGCGATCGACGATCTAGATCGGTTAAATCACGATATTGCCCCCGGACGAACGAAATCCTTATTCAGACCCTGCAACGGCCGAAACTCGTGATTTTCTGCCTGGTCAACCCAAAATCACAGTACTGACCAGGTACAGTTATCAAAAACGATCTCCGCCCCGATGAGCTAGAAATCACAATCGACTATCTAGATCGGTTAAATCACGATATTGCCCCCGGACGAACAAAATCCTTATTCAGACCCTGCAACGGACGAAACTCGTGATTTTCCGTCTGGACAACCGAAAATCACAGTACTGACCAGGTACAGTTATCAAAAACGATCTCCGCCCCGATCAGCCAGAAATCACAATCGACTATCTAGATCGGTTAAATCACGATATTGCCCCCGGACGAACGAAATCCTTATTCAGACCCTGCAACGGACGAAACTCGTGATTTTCCGTCTGGACAACCGAAAATCACAGTACTGAACAGGTACAGTTATCGAAAACGATCTCCGCCCCGATCAGCCGGAAATCGCGATCGACGATCTTGATCGGTTAAATCACGACATTGCCCCCGGGCGAACGAAATCCTTATTCAGACCCTGCAACGGCCGAAACTCGTGATTTTCTGCCTGGTCAACCGAAAATCACTGTACTGACCAGGTACAGTTATCAAAAACGATCTCCGCCCCGATCAGCTAGAAATCACAATCGACTATCTAGATCGGTTAAATCACGATATTGCCCCCGGACGAACGAAATCCTTATTCAGACCCTGCAACGGCCGAAACTCGAGATTTCCCGCCTGGTCAACCGAAAATCGCTGTACTGACCAGGTACAGTTATCAAAAACGATCTCCGCCCCGATCAGCCAGAAATCGCGATCGACGATCTAGATCGGTTAAATCACGATATTGCCCCGGGACGAACGAAATCCTTATTCAGACCCTGCAACGGCCGAAACTCGTGATTTTCTGCCTGGTCAACCCAAAATCACTGTACTGACCAGGTACAGTTATCAAAAACGATCTCCGCCCCGATGAGCTAGAAATCACAATCGACTATCTAGATCGGTTAAATCACGATATTGCCCCCGGACGAACGAAATCCTTATTCAGACCCTGCAACGGACGAAACTCGTGATTTTCCGTCTGGTCAACCGATAATCACTGTACTGACCAGGTACAGTTATCAAAAACGATCTCCGCCCCGATCAGCCAGAAATCACAATCGACTATCTAGATCGGTTAAATCACGATATTGCCCCCGGACGAACGAAATCCTTATTCAGACCCTGCAACGGACGAAACTCGTGATTTTCCGTCTGGACAACCGAAAATCACAGTACTGAACAGGTACAGTTATCGAAAACGATCTCCGCCCCGATCAGCCGGAAATCGCGATCGACGATCTTGATCGGTTAAATCACGACATTGCCCCCGGACGAACGAAATCCTTATTCAGACCCTGCAACGGCCGAAACTCGTGATTTTCTGCCTGGTCAACCGAAAATCACTGTACTGACCAGGTACAGTTATCAAAAACGATCTCCGCCCCGATCAGCGAGAAATCACAATCGACTATCTAGATCGGTTAAATCACGATATTGCCCCCGGACGAACGAAATCCTTATTCAGACCCTGCAACGGCCGAAACTCGAGATTTCCCGCCTGGTCAACCGAAAATCGCTGTACTGACAAGGTACAGTTATCAAAAACGATCTCCGCCCCGATCAACCCGAAATCGCGATCGACGATCTAGATCGGTTAAATCACGATATTGCCCCCGGACGAACGAAATCCTTATTCAGACCCTGCAACGGCCGAAACTCGTGATTTTCTGCCTGGTCAACCCAAAATCACAGTACTGACCAGGTACAGTTATCAAAAACGATCTCCGCCCCGATGAGCTAGAAATCACAATCGACTATCTAGATCGGTTAAATCACGATATTGCCCCCGGACGAACAAAATCCTTATTCAGACCCTGCAACGGACGAAACTCGTGATTTTCCGTCTGGACAACCGAAAATCACAGTACTGACCAGGTACAGTTATCAAAAACGATCTCCGCCCCGATCAGCCAGAAATCACAATCGACTATCTAGATCGGTTAAATCACGATATTGCCCCCGGACGAACGAAATCCTTATTCAGACCCTGCAACGGACGAAACTCGTGATTTTCCGTCTGGACAACCGAAAATCACAGTACTGAACAGGTACAGTTATCGAAAACGATCTCCGCCCCGATCAGCCGGAAATCGCGATCGACGATCTTGATCGGTTAAATCACGACATTGCCCCCGGGCGAACGAAATCCTTATTCAGACCCTGCAACGGCCGAAACTCGTGATTTTCTGCCTGGTCAACCGAAAATCACTGTACTGACCAGGTACAGTTATCAAAAACGATCTCCGCCCCGATCAGCTAGAAATCACAATCGACTATCTAGATCGGTTAAATCACGATATTGCCCCCGGACGAACGAAATCCTTATTCAGACCCTGCAACGGCCGAAACTCGAGATTTCCCGCCTGGTCAACCGAAAATCGCTGTACTGACCAGGTACAGTTATCAAAAACGATCTCCGCCCCGATCAGCCAGAAATCGCGATCGACGATCTAGATCGGTTAAATCACGATATTGCCCCGGGACGAACGAAATCCTTATTCAGACCCTGCAACGGCCGAAACTCGTGATTTTCTGCCTGGTCAACCCAAAATCACTGTACTGACCAGGTACAGTTATCAAAAACGATCTCCGCCCCGATGAGCTAGAAATCACAATCGACTATCTAGATCGGTTAAATCACGATATTGCCCCCGGACGAACGAAATCCTTATTCAGACCCTGCAACGGACGAAACTCGTGATTTTTCGTCTGGTCAACCGAAAATCACTGTACTGACCAGGTACAGTTATCAAAAACGATCTCCGCCCCGATCAGCCAGAAATCACAATCGACTATCTAGATCGGTTAAATCACGATATTGCCCCCGGACGAACGAAATCCTTATTCAGACCCTGCAACGGACGAAACTCGTGATTTTCCGTCTGGACAACCGAAAATCACAGTACTGAACAGGTACAGTTATCGAAAACGATCTCCGCCCCGATCAGCCGGAAATCGCGATCGACGATCTTGAACGGTTAAATCACGACATTGCCCCCGGACGAACGAAATCCTTATTCAGACCCTGCAACGGCCGAAACTCGTGATTTTCTGCCTGGTCAACCGAAAATCACTGTACTGACCAGGTACAGTTATCAAAAACGATCTCCGCCCCGATCAGCGAGAAATCACAATCGACTATCTAGATCGGTTAAATCACGATATTGCCCCCGGACGAACGAAATCCTTATTCAGACCCTGCAACGGCCGAAACTCGAGATTTCCCGCCTGGTCAACCGAAAATCGCTGTACTGACAAGGTACAGTTATCAAAAACGATCTCCGCCCCGATCAACCCGAAATCGCGATCGACGATCTAGATCGGTTAAATCACGATATTGCCCCCGGACGAACGAAATCCTTATTCAGACCCTGCAACGGCCGAAACTCGTGATTTTCTGCCTGGTCAACCCAAAATCACAGTACTGACCAGGTACAGTTATCAAAAACGATCTCCGCCCCGATGAGCTAGAAATCACAATCGACTATCTAGATCGGTTAAATCACGATATTGCCCCCGGACGAACAAAATCCTTATTCAGACCCTGCAACGGACGAAACTCGTGATTTTCCGTCTGGACAACCGAAAATCACAGTACTGACCAGGTACAGTTATCAAAAACGATCTCCGCCCCGATCAGCCAGAAATCACAATCGACTATCTAGATCGGTTAAATCACGATATTGCCCCCGGACGAACGAAATCCTTATTCAGACCCTGCAACGGACGAAACTCGTGATTTTCCGTCTGGACAACCAAAAATCACAGTACTGAACAGGTACAGTTATCGAAAACGATCTCCGCCTCGATCAGCCGGAAATCGCGATCGACGATCTTGATCGGTTAAATCACGACATTGCCCCCGGACGAACGAAATCCTTATTCAGACCCTGCAACGGCCGAAACTCGTGATTTTCTGCCTGGTCAACCGAAAATCACTGTACTGACCAGGTACAGTTATCGAAAACGATCTCCGCCCCGATCAGCTAGAAATCACAATCGACTATCTAGATCGGTTAAATCACGATATTGCCCCCGGACGAACGAAATCCTCATTCAGACCCTGCAACGGCCGAAACTCGAGATTTCCCGCCTGGTCAACCGAAAATCGCTGTACTGACCAGGTACAGTTATCAAAAACGATCTCCGCCCCGATCAACCCGAAATCGCGATCGACGATCTAGATCGGTTAAATCACGATATTGCCCCCGGACGAACGAAATCCTTATTCAGACCCTGCAACGGACGAAACTCGTGATTTTCCGTCTGGACAACCGAAAATCACAGTACTGAACAGGTACAGTTATCGAAAACGATCTCCGCCCCGATCAGCCGGAAATCGCGATCGACGATCTAGATCGGTTAAATCACGATATTGCCCCGGGACGAACGAAATCCTTATTCAGACCCTGCAACGGCCGAAACTCGTGATTTTCTGCCTGGTCAACCCAAAATCACTGTACTGACCAGGTACAGTTATCAAAAACGATCTCCGCCCCGATGAGCTAGAAATCACAATCGACTATCTAGATCGGTTAAATCACGATATTGCCCCCGGACGAACGAAATCCTTATTCAGACCCTGCAACGGACGAAACTCGTGATTTTTCGTCTGGTCAACCGAAAATCACTGTACTGACCAGGTACAGTTATCAAAAACGATCTCCGCCCCGATCAGCCAGAAATCACAATCGACTATCTAGATCGGTTAAATCACGATATTGCCCCCGGACGAACGAAATCCTTATTCAGACCCTGCAACGGACGAAACTCGTGATTTTCCGTCTGGACAACCGAAAATCACAGTACTGAACAGGTACAGTTATCGAAAACGATCTCCGCCCCGATCAGCCGGAAATCGCGATCGACGATCTTGAACGGTTAAATCACGACATTGCCCCCGGACGAACGAAATCCTTATTCAGACCCTGCAACGGCCGAAACTCGTGATTTTCTGCCTGGTCAACCGAAAATCACTGTACTGACCAGGTACAGTTATCAAAAACGATCTCCGCCCCGATCAGCGAGAAATCACAATCGACTATCTAGATCGGTTAAATCACGATATTGCCCCCGGACGAACGAAATCCTTATTCAGACCCTGCAACGGCCGAAACTCGAGATTTCCCGCCTGGTCAACCGAAAATCGCTGTACTGACAAGGTACAGTTATCAAAAACGATCTCCGCCCCGATCAACCCGAAATCGCGATCGACGATCTAGATCGGTTAAATCACGATATTGCCCCCGGACGAACGAAATCCTTATTCAGACCCTGCAACGGCCGAAACTCGTGATTTTCTGCCTGGTCAACCCAAAATCACAGTACTGACCAGGTACAGTTATCAAAAACGATCTCCGCCCCGATGAGCTAGAAATCACAATCGACTATCTAGATCGGTTAAATCACGATATTGCCCCCGGACGAACAAAATCCTTATTCAGACCCTGCAACGGACGAAACTCGTGATTTTCCGTCTGGACAACCGAAAATCACAGTACTGACCAGGTACAGTTATCAAAAACGATCTCCGCCCCGATCAGCCAGAAATCACAATCGACTATCTAGATCGGTTAAATCACGATATTGCCCCCGGACGAACGAAATCCTTATTCAGACCCAGCAACGGACGAAACTCGTGATTTTCCGTCTGGACAACCAAAAATCACAGTACTGAACAGGTACAGTTATCGAAAACGATCTCCGCCTCGATCAGCCGGAAATCGCGATCGACGATCTTGATCGGTTAAATCACGACATTGCCCCCGGACGAACGAAATCCTTATTCAGACCCTGCAACGGCCGAAACTCGTGATTTTCTGCCTGGTCAACCGAAAATCACTGTACTGACCAGGTACAGTTATCGAAAACGATCTCCGCCCCGATCAGCTAGAAATCACAATCGACTATCTAGATCGGTTAAATCACGATATTGCCCCCGGACGAACGAAATCCTCATTCAGACCCTGCAACGGCCGAAACTCGAGATTTCCCGCCTGGTCAACCGAAAATCGCTGTACTGACCAGGTACAGTTATCAAAAACGATCTCCGCCCCGATCAACCCGAAATCGCGATCGACGATCTAGATCGGTTAAATCACGATATTGCCCCCGGACGAACGAAATCCTTATTCAGACCCTGCAACGGACGAAACTCGTGATTTTCCGTCTGGACAACCGAAAATCACAGTACTGAACAGGTACAGTTATCGAAAACGATCTCCGCCCCGATCAGCCGGAAATCGCGATCGACGATCTAGATCGGTTAAATCACGACATTGCCCCCGGACGAACGAAATCCTTATTCAGACCCTGCAACGGCCGAAACTCGTGATTTTCTGCCTGGTCAACCGAAAATCACTGTACTGACCAGGTACAGTTATCAAAAACGATCTCCGCCCCGATCAGCTAGAAATCACAATCGACGATCTAGATCGGTTAAATCACGATATTGCCCCCGGACGAACGAAATCCTCATTCAGACCCTGCAACGGCCGAAACTCGAGATTTCCCGCCTGGTCAACCGAAAATCGCTGTACTGACCAGGTACAGTTATCAAAAACGATCTCCGCCCCGATCAGCCCGAAATCGCGATCGACGATCTAGATCGGTTAAATCACGATATTGCCCCCGGACGAACGAAATCCTTATTCAGACCCTGCAACGGCCGAAACTCGTGATTTTCTGCCTGGTCAACCCAAAATCACTGTACTGAGCAGGTACAGTTATCAAAAACGATCTCCGCCCCGATGAGCTAGAAATCACAATCGACTATCTAGATCGGTTAAATCACGATATTGCCCCCGGACGAACGAAATCCTTATTCAGACCCTGCAACGGACGAAACTCGTGATTTTCCGTCTGGTCAACCCAAAATCACTGTACTGACCAGGTACAGTTATCAAAAACGATCTCCGCCCCGATCAGCCAGAAATCACAATCGACTATCTAGATCGGTTAAATCACGATATTGCCCCCGGACGAACGAAATCCTTATTCAGACCCTGCAACGGACGAAACTCGTGATTTTCCGTCTGGACAACCGAAAATCACAGTACTGACCAGGTACAGTTATCGAAAACGATCTCCGCCCCGATCAGCCGGAAATCGCGATCGACGATCTAGATCGGTTAAATCACGATATTGCCCCCGGACGAACGAAATCCTTATTCAGACCCTGCAACGACTGAAACTCGTGATTTTCTGCCTGGTCAACCGAAAATCACTGTACTGACCAGGTACAGTTATCAAAAACGATCTCCGCCCCGATCAGCCAGAAATCACAATCGACGATCTAGATCGGTTAAATCACGACATTACCCCCGGACGAACGAAATCCTTATTCAGACCCTGCAACGACTGAAACTCATGATTTTCTGCCTGGTCAACCGAAAATCGCTGTACTGACCAGGTACAGTTATCAAAAACGATCTCCGCCCCGATCAGCTAGAAATCACAATCGACGATCTAGATCGGTTAAATCACGATATTGCCCCCGGACGAACGAAATCCTCATTCAGACCCTGCAACGGCCGAAACTCGAGATTTCCCGCCTGGTCAACCGAAAATCGCTGTACTGACCAGGTACAGTTATCAAAAACGATCTCCGCCCCGATCAGCCCGAAATCGCGATCGACGATCTAGATCGGTTAAATCACGATATTGCCCCCGGACGAACGAAATCCTTATTCAGACCCTGCAACGGCCGAAACTCGTGATTTTCTGCCTGGTCAACCCAAAATCACTGTACTGAGCAGGTACAGTTATCAAAAACGATCTCCGCCCCGATGAGCTAGAAATCACAATCGACTATCTAGATCGGTTAAATCACGATATTGCCCCCGGACGAACGAAATCCTTATTCAGACCCTGCAACGGACGAAACTCGTGATTTTCCGTCTGGTCAACCCAAAATCACTGTACTGACCAGGTACAGTTATCAAAAACGATCTCCGCCCCGATCAGCCAGAAATCACAATCGACTATCTAGATCGGTTAAATCACGATATTGCCCCCGGACGAACGAAATCCTTATTCAGACCCTGCAACGGACGAAACTCGTGATTTTCCGTCTGGACAACCGAAAATCACAGTACTGACCAGGTACAGTTATCGAAAACGATCTCCGCCCCGATCAGCCGGAAATCGCGATCGACGATCTAGATCGGTTAAATCACGATATTGCCCCCGGACGAACGAAATCCTTATTCAGACCCTGCAACGACTGAAACTCGTGATTTTCTGCCTGGTCAACCGAAAATCACTGTACTGACCAGGTACAGTTATCAAAAACGATCTCCGCCCCGATCAGCCAGAAATCACAATCGACGATCTAGATCGGTTAAATCACGACATTACCCCCGGACGAACGAAATCCTTATTCAGACCCTGCAACGACTGAAACTCATGATTTTCTGCCTGGTCAACCGAAAATCGCTGTACTGACCAGGTACATTTATCAAAAACGATCTCCGCCCCGATCAGCCAGAAATCGCGATCGACGATCTAGATCGGTTAAATCACGATATTGCCCCCGGACGAACGAAATCCTTATTCAGGCCCTGCAACGGCCGAAACTCATGATTTTCTGCCTGGTCAACCGAAAATCACCGTACTGAGCAGGTACAGTTATCAAAAACGATCTCCGCCCCGATGAGCTAGAAATCACAATCGACTATCTAGATCGGTTAAATCACGATATTGCCCCCGGACGAACGAAATCCTTATTCAGACCCTGCAACGGACGAAACTCGTGATTTTCCGTCTGGTCAACCCAGAATCACTGTACTGACCAGGTACAGTTATCAAAAACGATCTCCGCCCCGATCAGCCAGAAATCACAATCGACTATCTAGATCAGTTAAATCACGATATTGCCCCCGGACGAACGAAATCCTTATTCAGACCCTGCAACGGACGAAACTCGTGATTTTCCGTCTGGTCAACCCAGAATCACTGTACTGACCAGGTACAGTTATCAAAAACGATCTCCGCCCCGATCAGCCAGAAATCACAATCGACTATCTAGATCGGTTAAATCACTATATTGCCCCCGGACGAACGAAATCCTTATTCAGACCCTGCAACGGACGAAACTCGTGATTTTCCGTCTGGACAACCGAAAATCACAGTACTGACCAGGTACAGTTATCGAAAACGATCTCCGCCCCGATCAGCCGGAAATCGCGATCGACGATCTAGATCGGTTAAATCACGACATTGCCCCCGGACGAACGAAATCCTTATTCAGACCCTGCAACGACTGAAACTCGTGATTTTCTGCCTGGTCAACCGAAAATCACTGTACTGACCAGGTACAGTTATCAAAAACGATCTCCGCCCCGATCAGCCAGAAATCACAATCGACGATCTAGATCGGTTAAATCACGACATTACCCCCGGACGAACGAAATCCTTATTCAGACCCTGCAACGACTGAAACTCATGATTTTCTGCCTGGTCAACCGAAAATCACTGTACTGACCAGGTACATTTATCAAAAACGATCTCCGCCCCGATCAGCCAGAAATCGCGATCGACGATCTAGATCGGTTAAATCACGATATTGCCCCCGGACGAACGAAATCCTTATTCAGTCCCTGCAACGGCCGAAACTCATGATTTTCTGCCTGGTCAACCGAAAATCACCGTACTGAGCAGGTACAGTTATCAAAAACGATCTCCGCCCCGATGAGCTAGAAATCACAATCGACTATCTAGATCGGTTAAATCACGATATTGCCCCCGGACGAACGAAATCCTTATTCAGACCCTGCAACGGACGAAACTCGTGATTTTCCGTCTGGTCAACCCAGAATCACTGTACTGACCAGGTACAGTTATCAAAAACGATCTCCGCCCCGATCAGCCAGAAATCACAATCGACTATCTAGATCGGTTAAATCACGATATTGCCCCCGGACGAACGAAATCCTTATTCAGACCCTGCAACGGACGAAACTCGTGATTTTCCGTCTGGACAACCGAAAATCACAGTACTGACCAGGTACAGTTATCGAAAACGATCTCCGCCCCGATCAGCCGGAAATCGCGATCGACGATCTAGATCGGTTAAATCACGATATTGCCCCCGGACGAACGAAATCCTTATTCAGACCCTGCAACGACTGAAACTCGTGATTTTCTGCCTGGTCAACCGAAAATCACTGTACTGGCCAGGTACAGTTATCAAAAATGATCTCCGCCCCGATCAGCCAGAAATCACAATCGACGATCTAGATCGGTTAAATCACGACATTGCCCCCGGACGAACGAAATCCTTATTCAGACCCTGCAACGACTGAAACTCATGATTTTCTGCCTGGTCAACCGAAAATCACTGTACTGACCAGGTACAGTTATCAAAAACGATCTCCGCCCCGATCAGCCAGAAATCACAATCGACTATCTAGATCGGTTAAATCACGGTATTGCCCCCGGACGAACAAAATCCTTATTCAGACCCTGCAACGGACGAAACTCGTGATTTTCCGTCTGGTCAACCCAAAATCACTGTACTGACCAGGTACAGTTATCAAAAACGATCTCCGCCCCGATCAGCCAGAAATCACAATCAACTATCTAGATCGGTTAAATCACGATATTGCCCCCGGACGAACGAAATCCTTATTCAGACCCTGCAACGGACGAAACTCGTGATTTTCCGTCTGGACAACCGAAAATCACAGTACTGACCAGGTACAGTTATCGAAAACGATCTCCGCCCCGATCAGCCAGAAATCGCGATCGACGATCTAGATCGGTTAAATCACGATATTGCCCCCGGACGAACGAAATCCTTATTCAGACCCTGCAACGACTGAAACTCGTGATTTTCTGCCTGGTCAACCGAAAATCACTGTACTGACCAGGTACAGTTATCAAAAACGATCTCCGCCCCGATCAGCCAGAAATCACAATCGACGATCTAGATCGGTTAAATCACGACATTACCCCCGGACGAACGAAATCCTTATTCAGACCCTGCAACGACTGAAACTCATGATTTTCTGCCTGGTCAACCGAAAATCACTGTACTGACCAGGTACATTTATCAAAAACGATCTCCGCCCCGATCAGCCAGAAATCGCGATCGACTATCTAGATCGGTTAAATCACGATATTGCCCCCGGATGAACGAAATCCTTATTCAGACCCTGCAACGGACGAAACTCGTGATTTTCCGTCTGGTCAACCCAAAATCACTGTACTGACCAGGTACAGTTATCAAAAACGATCTCCGCCCCGATCAGCAAGAAATCACAATCAACTATCTAGATCGTTTAAATCACGATATTGCCCCCGGACGAACGAAATCCTTATTCAGACCCTGCAACGGACGAAACTCGTGATTTTCCGTCTGGACAACTGAAAATCACAGTACTGACCAGGTACAGTTATCGAAAATGATCTCCGCCCCGATCAGCCAGAAATCGCGATCGACGATCTAGATCGGTTAAATCACGATATTGCCCCCGGACGAACGAAATCCTTATTCAGACCCTGCAACGGACGAAACTCGTGATTTTCCGTCTGGACAACCGAAAATCACAGTACTGACCAGGTACAGTTATCGAAAACGATCTCCGCCCCGATCAGCCAGAAATCGCGATCGACGATCTAGATCGGTTAAATCACGACATTGCCCCCGGACGAACGAAATCCTTATTCAGACCCTGCAACGGCCGAAACTCGTGATTTTCCGTCTGGTCAACCGAAAATCACAGTACTGAACAGGTACAGTTATCGAAAACGATCTCCGCCCCGATCAGCCAGAAATCGCGATCGACGATCTAGATCGGTTAAATCACGATATTGCCCCCGGACGAACGAAATCCTTATTCAGACCCTGCAACGGCCGAAACTCGTGATTTTCTGCCTGGTCAACCGAAAATAACAGTACTGACCAGGTACAGTTATCAAAAACGATCTCCGCCCCGATCAGCCAGAAATCACAATCGACTATCTAGATCGGTTAAATCACGGTATTGCCCCCGGATGAACGAAATCCTTATTCAGACCCTGCAACGGACGAAACTCGTGATTTTCCGTCTGGTCAACCCAAAATCACTGTACTGACCAGGTACAGTTATCAAAAACGATCTCCGCCCCGATCAGCCAGAAATCACAATCAACTATCTAGATCGTTTAAATCACGATATTGCCCCCGGACGAACGAAATCCTTATTCAGACCCTGCAACGGACGAAACTCGTGATTTTCCGTCTGGACAACCGAAAATCACAGAACTGACCAGGTACAGTTATCGAAAACGATCTCCGCCCCGATCAGCCAGAAATCGCGATCGACGATCTAGATCGGTTAAATCACGATATTGCCCCCGGACGAACGAAATCCTTATTCAGACCCTGCAACGACTGAAACTCGTGATTTTTTGCCTGGTCAACCGAAAATCACTGTACTGGCCAGGTACAGTTATCAAAAACGATCTCCGCCCCGATCAGCCAGAAATCACAATCGACGATCTAGATCGGTTAAATCACGACATTGCCCCCGGACGAACGAAATCCTTATTCAGACCCTGCAACGACTGAAACTCATGATTTTCTGCCTGGTCAACCGAAAATCACTGTACTGACCAGGTACAGTTATCAAAAACGATCTCCGCCCCGATCAGCCAGAAATCACAATCGACTATCTAGATCGGTTAAATCTCGGTATTGCCCCCGGACGAACGAAATCCTTATTCAGACCCTGCAACGGACGAAACTCGTGATTTTCCGTCTGGTCAACCCAAAATCACTGTACTGACCAGGTACAGTTATCAAAAACGATCTCCGCCCCGATCAGCAAGAAATCACAATCAACTATCTAGATCGTTTAAATCACGATATTGCCCCCGGACGAACGAAATCCTTATTCAGACCCTGCAACGGACGAAACTCGTGATTTTCCGTCTGGACAACTGAAAATCACAGTACTGACCAGGTACAGTTATCGAAAACGATCTCCGCCCCGATCAGCCAGAAATCGCGATCGACGATCTAGATCGGTTAAATCACGATATTGCCCCCGGACGAACGAAATCCTTATTCAGACCCTGCAACGGACGAAACTCGTGATTTTCCGTCTGGACAACCGAAAATCACAGTACTGACCAGGTACAGTTATCGAAAACGATCTCCGCCCCGATCAGCCAGAAATCGCGATCGACGATCTAGATCGGTTAAATCACGATATTGCCCCCGGACGAACGAAATCCTTATTCAGACCCTGCAACGGCCGAAACTCGTGATTTTCTGCCTGGTCAACCGAAAATAACAGTACTGAACAGGTACAGTTATCAAAAACGATCTCCGCCCCGATCAGCCAGAAATCACAATCGACTATCTAGATCGGTTAAATCACGGTATTGCCCCCGGATGAACGAAATCCTTATTCAGACCCTGCAACGGACGAAACTCGTGATTTTCCGTCTGGTCAACCCAAAATCACTGTACTGACCAGGTACAGTTATCAAAAACGATCTCCGCCCCGATCAGCCAGAAATCACAATCAACTATCTAGATCGTTTAAATCACGATATTGCCCCCGGACGAACGAAATCCTTATTCAGACCCTGCAACGGACGAAACTCGTGATTTTCCGTCTGGACAACCGAAAATCACAGAACTGACCAGGTACAGTTATCGAAAACGATCTCCGCCCCGATCAGCCCGAAATCGCGATCGACGATCTAGATCGGTTAAATCACGATATTGCCCCCGGACGAACGAAATCCTTATTCAGACCCTGCAACGACTGAAACTCGTGATTTTTTGCCTGGACAACCGAAAATCACAGAACTGACCAGGTACAGTTATCAAAAACGATCTCCGCCCCGATCAGCCAGAAATCACAATCGACGATCTAGATCGGTTAAATCACGACATTGCCCCCGGACGAACGAAATCCTTATTCAGACCCTGCAACGACTGAAACTCGTGATTTTTTGCCTGGTCAACCGAAAATCACTGTACTGGCCAGGTACAGTTATCAAAAACGATCTCCGCCCCGATCAGCCAGAAATCACAATCGACGATCTAGATCGGTTAAATCACGACATTGCCCCCGGACGAACGAAATCCTTATTCAGACCCTGCAACGACTGAAACTCATGATTTTCTGCCTGGTCAACCGAAAATCACTGTACTGACCAGGTACAGTTATCAAAAACGATCTCCGCCCCGATCAGCCAGAAATCACAATCGACTATCTAGATCGGTTAAATCTCGGTATTGCCCCCGGACGAACGAAATCCTTATTCAGACCCTGCAACGGACGAAACTCGTGATTTTCCGTCTGGTCAACCCAAAATCACTGTACTGACCAGGTACAGTTATCAAAAACGATCTCCGCCCCGATCAGCAAGAAATCACAATCAACTATCTAGATCGTTTAAATCACGATATTGCCCCCGGACGAACGAAATCCTTATTCAGACCCTGCAACGGACGAAACTCGTGATTTTCCGTCTGGACAACTGAAAATCACAGTACTGACCAGGTACAGTTATCGAAAACGATCTCCGCCCCGATCAGCCAGAAATCGCGATCGACGATCTAGATCGGTTAAATCACGATATTGCCCCCGGACGAACGAAATCCTTATTCAGACCCTGCAACGGACGAAACTCGTGATTTTCCGTCTGGACAACCGAAAATCACAGTACTGACCAGGTACAGTTATCGAAAACGATCTCCGCCCCGATCAGCCAGAAATCGCGATCGACGATCTAGATCGGTTAAATCACGATATTGCCCCCGGACGAACGAAATCCTTATTCAGACCCTGCACCGGCCGAAACTCGTGATTTTCTGCCTGGTCAACCGAAAATAACAGTACTGAACAGGTACAGTTATCAAAAACGATCTCCGCCCCGATCAGCCAGAAATCACAATCGACTATCTAGATCGGTTAAATCACGGTATTGCCCCCGGATGAACGAAATCCTTATTCAGACCCTGCAACGGACGAAACTCGTGATTTTCCGTCTGGTCAACCCAAAATCACTGTACTGACCAGGTACAGTTATCAAAAACGATCTCCGCCCCGATCAGCCAGAAATCACAATCAACTATCTAGATCGTTTAAATCACGATATTGCCCCCGGACGAACGAAATCCTTATTCAGACCCTGCAACGGACGAAACTCGTGATTTTCCGTCTGGACAACCGAAAATCACAGAACTGACCAGGTACAGTTATCGAAAACGATCTCCGCCCCGATCAGCCAGAAATCGCGATCGACGATCTAGATCGGTTAAATCACGATATTGCCCCCGGACGAACGAAATCCTTATTCAGACCCTGCAACGACTGAAACTCGTGATTTTTTGCCTGGACAACCGAAAATCACAGTACTGACCAGGTACAGTTATCAAAAACGATCTCCGCCCCGATCAGCCAGAAATCACAATCGACGATCTAGATCGGTTAAATCACGACATTGCCCCCGGACGAACGAAATCCTTATTCAGACCCTGCAACGACTGAAACTCGTGATTTTTTGCCTGGTCAACCGAAAATCACTGTACTGGCCAGGTACAGTTATCAAAAACGATCTCCGCCCCGATCAGCCAGAAATCACAATCGACTATCTAGATCGGTTAAATCACGACATTGCCCCCGGACGAACGAAATCCTTATTCAGACCCTGCAACGACTGAAACTCATGATTTTCCGTCTGGTCAACCGAAAATCACTGTACTGACCAGGTACAGTTATCAAAAACGATCTCCGCCCCGATCAGCCAGAAATCACAATCGACTATCTAGATCGTTTAAATCTCGGTATTGCCCCCGGACGAACGAAATCCTTATTCAGACCCTGCAACGGACGAAACTCGTGATTTTCCGTCTGGTCAACTGAAAATCACTGTACTGACCAGGTACAGTTATCGAAAACGATCTCCGCCCCGATCAGCAAGAAATCACAATCAACTATCTAGATCGTTTAAATCACGATATTGCCCCCGGACGAACGAAATCCTTATTCAGACCCTGCAACGGACGAAACTCGTGATTTTCCGTCTGGACAACTGAAAATCACAGTACTGACCAGGTACAGTTATCGAAAACGATCTCCGCCCCGATCAGCCAGAAATCGCGATCGACGATCTAGATCGGTTAAATCACGATATTGCCCCCGGACGAACGAAATCCTTATTCAGACCCTGCAACGGACGAAACTCGTGATTTTCCGTCTGGACAACCGAAAATCACAGTACTGACCAGGTACAGTTATCGAAAACGATCTCCGCCCCGATCAGCCAGAAATCGCGATCGACGATCTAGATCGGTTAAATCACGATATTGCCCCCGGACGAACGAAATCCTTATTCTGACCCTGCAACGGCCGAAACTCGTGATTTTCCGTCTGGTCAACCGAAAATCACAGTACTGACCAGGTACAGTAATCGAAAACGATCTCCGCCCCGATCAGCCAGAAATCGCGATCGACGATCTAGATCGGTTAAATCACGATACTGCCCCCGGACGAACGAAATCCTTATTCAGACCCTGCAACGGACGAAACTCGTGATTTTCCGTCTGGTCAACCCAAAATCACTGTACTGACCAGGTACAGTTATCAAAAACGATCTCCGCCCCGATCAGCCAGAAATCACAATCAACTATCTAGATCGTTTAAATCACGATATTGCCCCCGGACGAACGAAATCCTTATTCAGACCCTGCAACGGACGAAACTCGTGATTTTCCGTCTGGACAACCGAAAATCACAGAACTGACCAGGTACAGTTATCGAAAACGATCTCCGCCCCGATCAGCCAGAAATCGCGATCGACGATCTAGATCGGTTAAATCACGATATTGCCCCCGGACGAACGAAATCCTTATTCAGACCCTGCAACGACTGAAACTCGTGATTTTTTGCCTGGACAACCGAAAATCACAGTACTGACCAGGTACAGTTATCAAAAACGATCTCCGCCCCGATCAGCCAGAAATCACAATCGACGATCTAGATCGGTTAAATCACGACATTGCCCCCGGACGAACGAAATCCTTATTCAGACCCTGCAACGACTGAAACTCGTGATTTTTTGCCTGGTCAACCGAAAATCACTGTACTGGCCAGGTACAGTTATCAAAAACGATCTCCGCCCCGATCAGCCAGAAATCACAATCGACTATCTAGATCGGTTAAATCACGACATTGCCCCCGGACGAACGAAATCCTTATTCAGACCCTGCAACGACTGAAACTCATGATTTTCCGTCTGGTCAACCGAAAATCACTGTACTGACCAGGTACAGTTATCAAAAACGATCTCCGCCCCGATCAGCCAGAAATCGCAATCGACTATCTAGATCGTTTAAATCTCGGTATTGCCCCCGGACGAACGAAATCCTTATTCAGACCCTGCAACGGACGAAACTCGTGATTTTCCGTCTGGTCAACTGAAAATCACTGTACTGACCAGGTACAGTTATCGAAAACGATCTCCGCCCCGATCAGCAAGAAATCACAATCAACTATCTAGATCGTTTAAATCACGATATTGCCCCCGGACGAACGAAATCCTTATTCAGACCCTGCAACGGACGAAACTCGTGATTTTCCGTCTGGACAACTGAAAATCACAGTACTGACCAGGTACAGTTATCGAAAACGATCTCCGCCCCGATCAGCCAGAAATCGCGATCGACGATCTAGATCGGTTAAATCACGATATTGCCCCCGGACGAACGAAATCCTTATTCAGACCCTGCAACGGACGAAACTCGTGATTTTCCGTCTGGACAACCGAAAATCACAGTACTGACCAGGTACAGTTATCGAAAACGATCTCCGCCCCGATCAGCCAGAAATCGCGATCGACGATCTAGATCGGTTAAATCACGATATTGCCCCCGGACGAACGAAATCCTTATTCTGACCCTGCAACGGCCGAAACTCGTGATTTTCCGTCTGGTCAACCGAAAATCACAGTACTGACCAGGTACAGTAATCGAAAACGATCTCCGCCCCGATCAGCCAGAAATCGCGATCGACGATCTAGATCGGTTAAATCACGATACTGCCCCCGGACGAACGAAATCCTTATTCAGACCCTGCAACGGACGAAACTCGTGATTTTCCGTCTGGTCAACCCAAAATCACTGTACTGACCAGGTACAGTTATCAAAAACGATCTCCGCCCCGATCAGCCAGAAATCACAATCAACTATCTAGATCGTTTAAATCACGATATTGCCCCCGGACGAACGAAATCCTTATTCAGACCCTGCAACGGACGAAACTCGTGATTTTCCGTCTGGACAACCGAAAATCACAGAACTGACCAGGTACAGTTATCGAAAACGATCTCCGCCCCGATCAGCCAGAAATCGCGATCGACGATCTAGATCGGTTAAATCACGATATTGCCCCCGGACGAACGAAATCCTTATTCAGACCCTGCAACGACTGAAACTCGTGATTTTTTGCCTGGACAACCGAAAATCACAGTACTGACCAGGTACAGTTATCAAAAACGATCTCCGCCCCGATCAGCCAGAAATCACAATCGACGATCTAGATCGGTTAAATCACGACATTGCCCCCGGACGAACGAAATCCTTATTCAGACCCTGCAACGACTGAAACTCGTGATTTTTTGCCTGGTCAACCGAAAATCACTGTACTGGCCAGGTACAGTTATCAAAAACGATCTCCGCCCCGATCAGCCAGAAATCACAATCGACTATCTAGATCGGTTAAATCACGACATTGCCCCCGGACGAACGAAATCCTTATTCAGACCCTGCAACGACTGAAACTCATGATTTTCCGTCTGGTCAACCGAAAATCACTGTACTGACCAGGTACAGTTATCAAAAACGATCTCCGCCCCGATCAGCCAGAAATCACAATCGACTATCTAGATCGTTTAAATCTCGGTATTGCCCCCGGACGAACGAAATCCTTATTCAGACCCTGCAACGGACGAAACTCGTGATTTTCCGTCTGGTCAACTGAAAATCACTGTACTGACCAGGTACAGTTATCAAAAACGATCTCCGCCCCGATCAGCAAGAAATCACAATCAACTATCTAGATCGTTTAAATCACGATATTGCCCCCGGACGAACGAAATCCTTATTCAGACCCTGCAACGGACGAAACTCGTGATTTTCCGTCTGGACAACTGAAAATCACAGTACTGACCAGGTACAGTTATCGAAAACGATCTCCGCCCCGATCAGCCAGAAATCGCGATCGACGATCTAGATCGGTTAAATCACGGTATTGCCCCCGGACGAACGAAATCCTTATTCAGACCCTGCAACGGACGAAACTCGTGATTTTCCGTCTGGACAACCGAAAATCACAGTACTGACCAGGTACAGTTATCGAAAACGATCTCCGCCCCGATCAGCCAGAAATCGCGATCGACGATCTAGATCGGTTAAATCACGATATTGCCCCCGGACGAACGAAATCCTTATTCAGACCCTGCAACGGCCGAAACTCGTGATTTTCCGTCTGGTCAACCGAAAATCACAGTACTGACCAGGTACAGTAATCGAAAACGATCTCCGCCCCGATCAGCCAGAAATCGCGATCGACGATCTAGATCGGTTAAATCACGATACTGCCCCCGGACGAACGAAATCCTTATTCAGACCCTGCAACGGACGAAACTCGTGATTTTCCGTCTGGTCAACCCAAAATCACTGTACTGACCAGGTACAGTTATCAAAAACGATCTCCGCCCCGATCAGCCAGAAATCACAATCAACTATCTAGATCGGTTAAATCACGGTATTGCCCCCGGATGAACGAAATCCTTATTCAGACCCTGCAACGGACGAAACTCGTGATTTTCCGTCTGGTCAACCCAAAATCACTGTACTGACCAGGAACAGTTATCAAAAACGATCTCCGCCCCGATCAGCCAGAAATCACAATCGACTATCTAGATCGTTTAAATCACGATATTGCCCCCGGATGAACGAAATCCTTATTCAGACCCTGCAACGGACGAAACTCGTGATTTTCCGTCTGGTCAACCCAAAATCACTGTACTGACCAGGTACAGTTATCAAAAACGATCTCCGCCCCGATCAGCAAGAAATCACAATCAACTATCTAGATCGTTTAAATCACGATATTGCCCCCGGACGAACGAAATCCTTATTCAGACCCTGCAACGGACGAAACTCGTGATTTTCCGTCTGGACAACTGAAAATCACTGTACTGACCAGGTACAGTTATCGAAAACGATCTCCGCCCCGATCAGCCAGAAATCGCGATCGACGATCTAGATCGGTTAAATCACGATATTGCCCCCGGACGAACGAAATCCTTATTCAGACCCTGCAACGGACGAAACTCGTGATTTTCCGTCTGGACAACCGAAAATCACAGTACTGACCAGGTACAGTTATCGAAAACGATCTCCGCCCCGATCAGCCAGAAATCGCGATCGACGATCTAGATCGGTTAAATCACGATATTGCCCCCGGACGAACGAAATCCTTATTCAGACCCTGCAACGGCCGAAACTCGTGATTTTCCGTCTGGTCAACCGAAAATCACAGTACTGAACAGGTACAGTTATCGAAAACGATCTCCGCCCCGATAAGCCAGAAATCGCGATCGACGATCTAGATCGGTTAAATCACGATATTGCCCCCGGACGAACGAAATCCTTATTCAGACCCTGCAACGGCCGAAACTCGTGATTTTCTGCCTGGTCAACCGAAAATAACAGTACTGACCAGGTACAGTTATCAAAAACGATCTCCGCCCCGATCAGCCAGAAATCACAATCGACTATCTAGATCGGTTAAATCACGGTATTGCCCCCGGATGAACGAAATCCTTATTCAGACCCTGCAACGGACGAAACTCGTGATTTTCCGTCTGGTCAACCCAAAATCACTGTACTGACCAGGTACAGTTATCAAAAACGATCTCCGCCCCGATCAGCCAGAAATCACAATCAACTATCTAGATCGTTTAAATCACGATATTGCCCCCGGACGAACGAAATCCTTATTCAGACCCTGCAACGGACGAAACTCGTGATTTTCCGTCTGGACAACCGAAAATCACAGTACTGACTAGGTACAGTTATCGAAAACGATCTCCGCCCCGATCAGCCAGAAATCGCGATCGACGATCTAGATCGGTTAAATCACGATATTGCCCCCGGACGAACGAAATCCTTATTCAGACCCTGCAACGACTGAAACTCGTGATTTTTTGCCTGGTCAACCGAAAATCACTGTACTGGCCAGGTACAGTTATCAAAAACGATCTCCGCCCCGATCAGCCAGAAATCACAATCGACGATCTAGATCGGTTAAATCACGACATTGCCCCCGGACGAACGAAATCCTTATTCAGACCCTGCAACGACTGAAACTCATGATTTTCTGCCTGGTCAACCGAAAATCACTGTACTGACCAGGTACAGTTATCAAAAACGATCTCCGCCCCGATCAGCCAGAAATCACAATCGACTATCTAGATCGGTTAAATCTCGGTATTGCCCCCGGACGAACGAAATCCTTATTCAGACCCTGCAACGGACGAAACTCGTGATTTTCCGTCTGGTCAACCCAAAATCACTGTACTGACCAGGTACAGTTATCAAAAACGATCTCCGCCCCGATCAGCAAGAAATCACAATCAACTATCTAGATCGTTTAAATCACGATATTGCCCCCGGACGAACGAAATCCTTATTCAGACCCTGCAACGGACGAAACTCGTGATTTTCCGTCTGGACAACTGAAAATCACAGTACTGACCAGGTACAGTTATCGAAAACGATCTCCGCCCCGATCAGCCAGAAATCGCGATCGACGATCTAGATCGGTTAAATCACGATATTGCCCCCGGACGAACGAAATCCTTATTCAGACCCTGCAACGGACGAAACTCGTGATTTTCCGTCTGGACAACCGAAAATCACAGTACTGACCAGGTACAGTTATCGAAAACGATCTCCGCCCCGATCAGCCAGAAATCGCGATCGACGATCTTGATCGGTTAAATCACGATATTGCCCCCGGACGAACGAAATCCTTATTCAGACCCTGCAACGGCCGAAACTCGTGATTTTCCGTCTGGTCAACCGAAAATCACAGTACTGAACAGGTACAGTTATCGAAAACGATCTCCGCCCCGATCAGCCAGAAATCGCGATCGACGATCTAGATCGGTTAAATCACGATACTGCCCCCGGACGAACGAAATCCTTATTCAGACCCTGCAACGGCCGAAACTCGTGATTTTCTGCCTGGTCAACCGAAAATAACAGTACTGACCAGGTACAGTTATCGAAAACGATCTCCGCCCCGATCAGCCTGAAATCATGATCGACCATCTGGATCGGTTAAATCGTGATATTGCCCCCGGACGAACGAAATCCTTATTCAGACCCTGCAACGGCCAAAACTCGGGATTTTCCGTCTGGTCAACCGAAAATCACAGTACTGACTAGGTAGAATTTGCAAAAATGATTTCCGCCCTGATTAGCCAGAAATCACGATCGACCATCTGGATTGGTTAAATCACGATATTGCCCCCGGGCTGACAAAATCACTATTCAGACCCTGCGACGGCCGAAACTCTTGATTTTCTGCCTGGTCAACCGAAAATCACAGTACTGGCCAGGTACAGTTATTAAAAAGGATCTCCGCCCCGATCAACCAGAAATCACGATCGACCATCTAGATCGGTTAAATCACGATATTGCCCCCGGACGAACGAAGTCCTTATTTAGACCCTGCAACGGACGAAACTCGTGATTTTGCGTCTGGTCAACCGAAAATCACAGTACTGGCCAGGTGCAGTTATCGAAAACGATCTCCGCCCCGATCAGCCAGAAATCACGATCGACCATCTAGATCGGTTAAATCACGATATTGCCCCCGGACGAACGAAATCCTTATTCAGACCCTGCAACGGTCGAAACTCGTGATTTTCCGTTTGGTCAACCGAAAATCACAGTACTGGCCAGTTACAGTTATCGAAAACAATCTCTGCCCCGATCAGCCAGAAATCACGATCGACCATCTAGATCGGTTAAATCATGATATTGCACCCGGACGAACGAAATCCTTATTCAGACCCTGCAACGGTTGAAACTTGTGATTTTCCGTCAGGTCAACCGAAAATCACAGTACTGACTAGGTAGAGTTCTCAAAAATGATTTCCACCCTGATCAGCCAGAAATCACGATCGACCACCTAGATTGGTTAAATCACGATATTGCCCCCGGGCTGACAAAATCGCTATTCAGACCCTGCAACAGCCGAAACTCGTGATTTTCCGCCTGGTCAACCGAAAATCGTTGTACTGACCAGGTACAGTTATCAAAAACGATCTCCGCCCCGATCAGCCAGAAATTGCGATCGACGATCTAGATTGGATAAATCACGATATTGCCCCCGAACGAACGAAATCCTTATTCAGACCCTGCAACGGCCAAAACTCGTGATTTTCCATCTGGTCAACCGAAAATAACAGTACTGACCAGGTACAGTTGTCAAAAACAATCTCCGCCCCGATCAGCCAGAAATCACGATCGACCATCTAGATCGGTTAAATCACGATATTGCCCCCGGACGAACGAAATCCATATTCAGACCCTGCAACGGACGAAACTCGTGATTTTCCGTCTGGTCAACCGAAAATCACAGTACTGACCAGGTACAGTTATCGAAAACGATCTCCGCCCCGATCAGCCAGAAATCGCGATCGACGATCTAGAACGGTTAAATCACGATATTGCCCCCGGACGAACGAAATCCTTATTCAGACCCTGCAACGGCCGAAACTCGTGATTTTCCATCTGGTCAACCGAAAATAACAGTACTGACGAGGTATAGTTATCGAAAATGATCTCCGCACCGATCAGCCAGAAATCGCGATCGACGATCTAGATCAGTTAAATCACGATATTGCCCCCGGACGAACGAAATCCTTATTCAGACCCTGCAACGGCCGAAACTCGTGATTTTCCGTCTGGTCGACCGAAAATCACAGTACTGAACAGGTACAGTTATCGAAAACGATCTCCGCCCCGATCAGCCAGAAATCACGATCGACCATCTAGATCGGTTAAATCACAATATTGCCCCCGGACGAACGAAATCCTTATTCAGACGCTGCAACGGACGAAACTCGTGATTTTCCGTCTGGTCAACCGAAAATCACAGTACTGGCCAGGTACAGTTCTCAAAAATGATCTCCGCCCCGATCAGCCAGAAATCGCGATCGACGATCTAGATCGGTTAAATCATGATATTGCCCCCGGACGAACGAAATCCTTATTCAGAACCTGCAACGGCCGAAACTCGTGATTTTCCATCTGGTCGACCGAAAATAACAGTATTGACCAGGTACAGTTGTCAAAAACAATCACCGCCCCGATCAGGCAGAAATCACGATCGACCATCTAGATCGGTTAAATCACGATATCGCCCCCGGGAAGATGAAATCGAAATTCAGACCCTGCATCGGCCGAAACTCGGGATTTTTCGTTAGGTCAACCGACAATCAAAGTATTGGCCTGGTACAGTTGTCAAAAACAATTTCCGCCTCGACTGGCTAGAAATCACGATCGATCGTCTGGATTGGTAAAATCTCAATATTGCCCTCGGACGAACGAAATCCTTTTTCAGACCCAGCAACGGCCGAAACTCATGATTTTCTACCTGGTCAACCCAAAATCACTGTACTGACCAGGTACAGTTATCAAAAACGACCTCCGCCCCGATCAGGCAGAAATCTCGATCGACCATCAAGATTGGTGAAATCACGAAATTGCCCCCGGACGAACGAAATCCTTATTCAGGCCCTGCAACGGCCGAAACTCGTGATTTTCCGTCTGGTCAACCGAAAATCACAGTACTGACCAGGTACAGTTATCGGAAATGATCTCCGCCCCGAACATCCAGAAATCACGATCTACCATCTGGATCGGTTAAATCACGATATTGCCCCCGGACGAACGAAATCCTTATTCAGACGCTGCAACGGACGAAACTCGTGATTTTCTGTCTGGTCAACCGAAAATCACAGTACTGGCCAGGTACAGTTATCGAAAACGATCTCCGCCCCGATCAGCCAGAAATCACGATCGACCATCTAGATCGGTTAAATCACAATATTGCCCCCGGACGAACGAAATCCTTATTCAGACCCTGCAACGGACGAAACCGTGATTTTTCGTCTGGTCAACCGAAAATCACAGTTCTGACCAGGTACAGTTATCGAAAACGATCTCCGCCCCGATCAGCCAGAAATCGCGATCGACGATCTAGTCGGTTAAATCACGATATTGCCCCCGGAGGAACGAAATCCTTATTCAGACCCTGCAACGGCCGAAACTCGTGATTTTCCATCTGGTCAACCGAAAATAACAGTACTGACCAGGTACAGTTGCCAAAAACAATCTCCGCCCCAATCAGCCAGAAATCACGATCGACCATCTAGATCGGTTAAATCACAATATTGCCCCCGGACGAACGAAATCCTTATTCAGACGCTGCAACGGAGGAAACTCGTGATTTTCCGTCTGGTCGACCGAAAATCACAGTACTGGCCAGGAACAGTTATCGAAAACGATCTCTGCCCCGATCAGCCAGATATCGCGATCGACAATCTAGATCGGTTAAATCACGATATTGCCCCCGGACGAACGAAATCCTTATTCAGACCCTGCAACGGCCGAAACTCGTGATTTTCCATCTGGCCAACCGATAATAACAGTACTGACCAGGTACAGTTATTGAAAACGGTCTCCGCCCCGATCAGCCAGACATCGCGATCGACGATCTAGATCGGTTAAATCACGATATTGGCCCCGGAGGAACGAAATCCTTATTCAGACCCTGCAGCGGCCGAAACTCGTGATTTTCCTTCGGGTCAACCGAAAATAACAGTACTGACCAGGTTCAGTTGTCAAAAACAATCTCCGCCCCGATCAGCCAGAAATCACGATCGACCATCTAGATCGGTTAAATCACAATATTGCCCCCGGACGAACGAAATCCTTTTTCAGACGCTGCAACGGACGAAACTCGTGATTTTCCGTCTGGTCAACCGAAAATCACAGTACTGGCCAGGTACAGTTCTCAAAAATGATCTCCGCCCCGATCAGCCAGAAATCGCGATCGACGATCTAGATCGGTTAAATCATGATATTGCCCCCGGACGAACGAAATCCTTATTCAGAACCTGCAACGGCCGAAACTCGTGATTTTCCATCTGGTCGACCGAAAATAACAGTATTGACCAGGTACAGTTGTCAAAAACAATCACCGCCCCGATCAGGCAGAAATCACGATCGACCATCTAGATCGGTTAAATCACGATATCGCCCCCGGGAAGATGAAATCGAAATTCAGACCCTGCATCGGCCGAAACTCGGGATTTTTCGTTAGGTCAACCGACAATCAAAGTATTGGCCTGGTACAGTTGTCAAAAACAATTTCCGCCTCGACTGGCTAGAAATCACGATCGATCGTCTGGATTGGTAAAATCTCAATATTGCCCTCGGACGAACGAAATCCTTTTTCAGACCCAACAACGGCCAAAACTAGTGATTATCTGTCTGGCCAACCGAAAATCACAGTACTGACCAGGTACAGTTGTCAAAAACGAACTCCGCCCCGATCAGGCAGAAATCTCGATCGACCATCAAGATTGGTGAAATCACGAAATTGCCCCCGGACGAACGAAATCCTTATTCAGGCCCTGCAACGGCCGAAACTCGTGATTTTCTGCCTGGTCAACCGAAAATCACTCTACTGACCAGGTACAGTTATCAAAAACAATCTCCGCCCCGATCAGTCAGAAATCACGATCGACCATCTAGATCGGTTAAATCCCGATATTGCCCCCGGACGAACGAAGTCCTTATTGAGACCCTGCAACGACCGAAACTCGTGATTTTCCGTCTGGTCAACCGAAAATCACAGTACTGACCAGGTACAGTTATCAGAAACGATCTCCACCCCGATCAGCCAGAACTCAAGATCGACCATCTAGATCGGTTAAATCACGATATTGCCCCCGGACGAACGAAATCCTTATTCAAACCCTGCAACGGCTGAAACACGTGATTTTCCGTCAGGTCAACCGAAAATCACAGTACTAACTAGGTACAGTTGTCAAAACAATCTCCGCCGCGAACAGCAAGGAATTTCGATCCACCAACTAGATCGGTTAAATCACGATATTGCCCCCGGACGAAAGAAATCCTTACTATGACCCTGCAACGGCCGGAACTCGTGATTTTCTGTCTGGTCATCCGAAAATCACAGTACTGACTAGATACAGTTGTCAAAAACGATCTCCGCCCCGGTCAGGCAGAAATCACGATCGACCATCTAGATCGATTTAATCCCGATATTGCCCCCGGGCCGACGAAATCGCTATTCAGACACTGCATCAGCCGAAACTCGTGATTATCCGCCTGGTCAACCGAAAATCACAGTACTGAGTACTGTTGTCAAAAACAATCTCCGCCCCGATCTGCCAGAAATAACGATCGACCATCTAGATCGGTTAAATCACGATATTGCCCCCCGGACGAACGACATCCTTATTCAGACCCAGCAATGGCCGAAACACGTGATTTTCCAAATGGTCAACTGGAAATCACAGTACTGGCCAGGTACAGTTGTCAAAAACGATCTCCGCTCCGATCAGGCAGAAATCCCGATCGACCATCTGGATTGGTTAAATCACGATATTGCCCTCGGACGAACGAAATCCTTATTCAAACCCTGCAACGGCCGAAACTCGTGATTTTCCGTCTGGTCAACCGAAAATCACAGTACTGACTAGGTACAGTTGTTAAAAACAATCTTCGCCCCGAACAGCAAGAAATTTCGATCCACCAACTAGATCGGTTAAATCACGATATTGCCCCCGGACGAACGAAATCCTTATTCTGACCCTGCAACGGTCGGAACTCGTGATTTTCCGTCTGGTCATCCAAAAATCACATTACGGATCAGGTACAGTTGTCAAAAACAATCTCCACCCCGATCAGGCAGAAATTACGATCCACCAACTAGATCGGTGAAATCACGATATTGCCCCCGGACGAACGAAATCCTTATTCAGACCCTGCAACAGCCAAAACTCGTGATTATCCGCCAGGTCATCCAAAAATCACAGTACTGACCAGGAACAGTTGTCAAAAACGATCACGGCCCCGATCAGGCAGAAATCACGATCGACCATCTAAATTGGTTAAATCCCGATATTGCCCCCGGGCGGACGAAATCGCTATTCAGACGCTGCGTCGGCCAAAACTCGTGACTATCCGAATGGGCAACCGAAAATCACAGTACTGACCAGGTACAGTTGTCAAAAACGATCTCCGCCCCGATCAACCAGAAATCACGATCGACCATCAAGATCGGTTAAATCACGATATTGCCCCCGGACGAACGAAATCCTTATTCAACCCCGGCAATGGCCGAAACTCGTGATTTTTCGAATGGTCAACCGAAAATCACAGTACTGGCCAGGTACAGTTGCCAAAAACGATCTCCGCTCCGATCAGGCAGAAATAACGATCGACCATCTAGATTGGTTAAATCACGATATTGCCCCCGGACTAACGAAATCCTTATTCTGACCCTGCATCAGCCGAAACTCGTGATTATCCGCCTGGTCATCCGAAAATCACAATACTGATCAGGTACAGTTGTCAAAAACAATCTCCACCCCGATCAGGCAGAAATTACGATCCACCATCTAGATCGGTTAAATCACGATATTGCCCCCGGACGAACGAAATCCTTATTCAGACCCTGCAACAGCCGAAACTCGGGATTTTCGGAATGGTCAATCGAAAATCACAGTACTGACCAGGAACAGTTGTCAAAAACGATCTCCGCCCCGATCAGGCTGAAATCACGATCGACCATCTAAATTGGTTAAATCCCGATATTGCCCCCGGACGGACGAAATCGCTTTTCAGACGCTGCGTCGGCCGAAACTCGTGACTATCCGAATGGGCAACCAAAAATCACAGTAATGACCAGGTACAGTTGTCAAAAACGATCTCCGCCCCGACCAACCAGAAATCACGATCGACCATCTAGATCGGTCAAATCACGATATTGCCCCCGGACGAACGAAATCCTTATTCAGCCCCAGCAACGGCCGAAACTCGTGATTTTCCGTCTGGTCAACCGAAAATCACAGTATTGACTAGGTACAGCTGCCAAAAGCATTATCTGCCCTGATCAGCCAGAAATTACGATCGACCATCTTGATCGGTTAAATCACGATATTGCCCCCGGACGAACGAAATCCTTATTCAGTCCCTGCAACGGCCGAAACTCGTGATTTTCCTAATGGTCAACCGAAAATCACAGTACTGGCCAGGTACAGTTGTCAAAAACGATCTCTGCCCCGATCAGGCAGAAATCCCGATCGACCATCTAGATCGGTCAAATCCCGATATTCCCCCGGGCGGACGAAATCGCTATTCAGACGCTGCATCGGCCGAAACTCGTGATTATCCGTCTGGTCAACCGAAAATCACAGTACTGACCAGGAACAGTTGTCAAAAACGATCTCAGCCCCGATCAGGCAGAAATCATGATCGACCATCTAGATTGGTTAAATCCCGATATTGCCCCCGGGCGGACGAAATCGCTATTCAGACGTTGCATCGGCCGAAACTCGTGACTATCCGAATGGGCAACCGAAAATCACAGTACTGACCAGGTAAAGTTGTCAAAAACGATCTCCGCCCCGATCAGCCAGAAGTCACGATCGACCATCTAGATTGATTAAATCACGATATTGCCCCCGGACGAACGAAATCCTTATTCAGTCCCTGCAACGGCCGAAACACGTGATTATCCGTCTGGTCAACCGAAAATCACAATACTGACCAGGAACAGTTGTCAAAAACGATCTTCGCCCCGATCAGGCAGAAATCACGATCGACCATCTAGATCGGTCAAATCCCGATATTGCCCCCGGGCGGACGAAATCCATATTCAGTCCTTGCAACGGCTGAAACTCGTGATTTTCCGTTTGGTCAACCGAAAATCACAGTACTGACCAGGAACAGTTGTCAAAAACGATCTTCGCCCCGATCAGGCAGAAATCACGGTCGACCATCTATATCGGTTGAATCCCGATATTGCCCCCGGGCGGACGAAATTGCTATTCAGACGCTGCAACGGGCGAAACCCGAGACTATCCGAATGGGCAACCGAAAATCACAGTACTGACCAGGTACAGTTGTCAAAAACGATCTCCGCCCCGATCAACCAGAAATCACGATCGACCATCTAGATTGGTTAAATCAAGATATTGGCCCCGGACGGACGAAATCCTTATTCCGGCCCTACAACGGCCGAAACTCGTGATTTTCCGTCTGGTCAACCAAAAATCACAGTACTGACAAGGTACAGTTATCGAAAACGATCTCCACCCCGATCAGCCTGAAATTACGATCGATCATCTAGATCGGTTAAATCACGATATTGCCCCCGGACGAACGAAATCCTTATTCATTCCCTGCAACGGCCGAAACTCGTGATTTTTCGTCTGGTCAACCGAAAATCGCAGTACTGACTAGGTACAGTTGTCAAAAACAATCTCCGCCCCAATCAGCCAGAAATTACGATCGGCCATCTAGATCGGTTAAGTCACGATATTGCCCCCGGACGAACGAAATCCTTATTCAGACCCTGCAACGGCCGAAACTCGTGATTTTCCAAATGGCCAACCCGAAAATCGCAGTACAGACTTGGTACAGTTGTCAAAAACAATCTCCGCCCCGATCAGCCGGAAATTACTATCCACCATCTAGATCGGATAAATCACGATATTGCCCCCGGACGAACGAAATCCTTATTCAGCCCCTGCAACGGCCGAAACTCGTGATTTTCCATCTGGTCAACAGAAAATCACAGTACTGACCAGGAACAGTTGTCAAAAGCGATCTTCGCCCCGTTCAGGCGGAAATCATGATCGACCATCTAGATCGGTCAAATCCCGACACTGCCCCTAGGCGGATGAAATCGCTACTCAGACCCTTCAACGGCCGAAACTCGTGATTATCCATCTGGTCAACCGAAAATCACAGTACTGACCAGGAACAGTTGTCAAAAGCGATCTTCGCCCCGTTCAGGCGGAAATCATGATCGACCATCTAGATCGGTCAAATCCCGACATTGCCCCTAGGCGGATGAAATCGCTATTCAGAAGCTGCATCGGCCGAAACACGGGATTATCCGTCTGGTCATCCGAAAATCACAGTACAGACCAGGTACAGTTGCCAAAAACGATCTCCGCCCCGATCAACCAGAAATCACGATCGGCCATCTAGATCGGTTAAATCACAATATTGCCCCTGGGCAGACGAAATCGCTACTCAGACCCTTCAACGGCCGAAACTCGTGATTATCCATCTGGTCAACCGAAAATCACAGTACTGACCAGGAACAGTTGCCAAAAACGATCTTCGCCCCGATCAGGCAGAAATCACGGTCGACCATCTAGATCGGTTGAATCCCGATATTGCCCCCGGGCGGACGAAATCGCTATTCAGACGCTGCATCGGGCGAAACCCGTGACTATCCGAATGGGCAACCGAAAATCACAGTACTGACCAGGTACAGTTGTCAAAAACGATCTCCGCCCCGATCAACCAGAAATCACGATCGACCATCTAGATTGGTTAAATCACGATATTGGCCCCGGACGGACGAAATCCTTATTCCGACCCTGCAACGGCCGAAACTCGTGATTTTCCGTCTGGTCAACCAAAAATCACAGTACTGACAAGGTATAGTTATTGAAAACGATCTCCACCCCGGTCAGCCTGAAATTACGATCGATCATCTAGATCGGTTAAATCACGATATTGCCCCCGGACGAACGAAATCCTTAATCATTCCCTGCAACGGCCGAAACTCGTGATTTTTCGTCTGGTCAACCGAAAATCGCAGTACTGACTAGATACAGTTGTCAAAAACATTCTCCGCCCCGATCAGCCAGAAATTACGATCCACCAAGTAGATCGGTTAAATCACGATATTGCCCCCGGATGAACAAAATCCTTATTCAGCCCCTGCAACGGCCGAAACTCGT
Source organism: Delonix regia (assembly GCA_037074485.1). Classification (NCBI taxonomy): domain Eukaryota; kingdom Viridiplantae; phylum Streptophyta; class Magnoliopsida; order Fabales; family Fabaceae; genus Delonix; species Delonix regia. The sequence goes on along the minus strand of CM073450.1, from coordinate 45,038,868 downwards.
GATTTTTCGTCTGGTCAACCGAAAATCACAGTACTGAGTACAGTTGTCAAAAACAATCTCCGCCCCAATCAGCCAGAAATTACGATCCACCATCAAGATCGGTTAAATCCTGATATTCCCCCCGGACAAAGGAAATCCTTATTCAGACCCTGCAACGGCCGAAACTCGTGATTTTCCGTCTGGTCAACTGAAAATCATAGTACTGACTAGGAACAGTTCTCAAAAACAATCTCCGCCCCGATCAGGCAGAAATTACGATCCACCATCTAGATCGGTTAAATCAAGATATTGCCCCCGGACGAACGAAATCCTTATTCAGCCCCTGCAACAGCCGAAACTCGTGTTTTTTCGTCAGGTCAACCAAAAATCGCAGTACTGACCAGGTACAGTTGTCAAAAACAATCTCCGCCCCGATCAGCCAGAAATTACGATCGGCCATCTAGATCGGTTAAATCACGATATTGCCCCTGGACGAACGAAATCCTTATTCAGACCCTGCAACGGCCGAAACTCGTGATTTTCCGTCTGGTCAACCCGAAAATCACAGTACAGACTAGGCACAGTTGTCAAAAACAATCTCCGCCCCGATCAGCCGGAAATTACGATCCACCATCTAGATCGGTTAAGTCACGATATTGCCCCCGGACGAACGAAATCCTTATTCAGACCCTGCAACGGCCGAAACTCGTGATTTTCCAAATGGCCAACCCGAAAATCGCAGTACAGACTTGGTACAGTTGTCAAAAACAATCTCCGCCCCGATCAGCCGGAAATTACTATCCACCATCTAGATCGGTTAAATCACGATATTGCCCCCAGACGAACGAAATCCTTATTCAGCCCCTGCAACGGCCGAAACTCGTGATTTTCCATCTGGTCAACCGAAAATCACAGTACTGACCAGGAACAGTTGTCAAAAGTGATCTTCGCCCCGTTCAGGCGGAAATCATGATCGACCATCTAGATCGGTCAAATCCCGACATTGCCCCTAGGCGGATGAAATCGCTATTCAGAAGCTGCATCGGCCGAAACACGGGAATATCCGTCTGGTCATCCGAAAATCACAGTACAGACCAGGTACAGTTGCCAAAAACGATCTCCGCCCCGATCAACCAGAAATCACGATCGGCCATCTAGATCGGTTAAATCACAATATTGCCCCTGGGCAGACGAAATCGCTACTCAGACCCTTCAACGGCCGAAACTCGTGATTATCCATCTGGTCAACCGAAAATCACAGTACTGACCAGGAACAGTTGCCAAAAACGATCTTCGCCCCGATCAGGCAGAAATCACGGTCGACCATCTAGATCGGTTGAATCCCGATATTGCCCCCGGGCGGACGAAATCGCTATTCAGACGCTGCATCGGGCGAAACCCGTGACTATCCGAATGGGCAACCGAAAATCACAGTACTGACCAGGTACAGTTGTCAAAAACGATCTCCGCCCCGATCAACCAGAAATCACGATCGACCATCTAGATTGGTTAAATCACGATATTGGCCCCAGACGGATGAAATCCTTATTCCGACCCTGCAACGGCCGAAACTCGTGATTTTCCGTCTGGTCAACCAAAAATCACAGTACTGACAAGGTACAGTTATCGAAAACGATCTCCACCCCGATCAGCCTGAAATTACGATCGATCATCTAGATCGGTTAAATCACGATATTGCCCCCGGACGAACGAAATCCTTATTCAGACCCTGCAACGGCCGAAACTCGTGATTTTCCGTCTGGTCAACCGAAAATCATAGTACTGACTAGGAACAGTTCTCAAAAACAATCTCCGCCCCGATCAGGCAGAAATTACGATCCACCATCTAGATCGGTTAAATCACGATATTGCCCCCGGACGAACGAAATCCTTATTCAGACCCTGCAACGGCCGAAACTCGTGATTTTCCGTCTGGTCAACCCGAAAATCACAGTACAGACTAGGTACAGTTGTAAAAAACAATCTCCGCCCCGATCAGCCGGAAATTACGATCGGCCATCTAGATCGGTTAAATCACGATATTGCCCCCGGACGAACGAAATCCTTATTCAGACCCTGCAACGGCCGAAACTCGTGATTTTCCGTCTGGTCAACCCGAAAATCACAGTACAGACTAGGTACAGTTGTAAAAAACAATCTCCGCCCCGATCAGCCGGAAATTACGATCGGCCATCTAGATCGGTTAAATCACGATATTGCCCCCGGACGAACGAAATCCTTATTCAGACCCTGCAACGGCCGAAACTCGTGATTTTCCGTCTGGTCAACCCGAAAATCACAGTACAGACTAGGTACAGTTGTAAAAAACAATCTCCGCCCCGATCAGCCGGAAATTACGATCCACCATCTAGATCGGTTAAATCACGATATTGCCCCCGGACGAACGAAATCCTTATTCAGACCCTGCAACGGCCGAAACTCGTGATTTTCCGTCTGGTCAACCCGAAAATCACAGTACAGACTAGGTACAGTTGTAAAAAACAATCTCCGCCCCGATCAGCCGGAAATTACGATCGGCCATCTAGATCGGTTAAATCACGATATTGCCCCCGGACGAACGAAATCCTTATTCAGACCCTGCAACGGCCGAAACTCGTGATTTTCCGTCTGGTCAACCCGAAAATCACAGTACAGACTAGGTACAGTTGTAAAAAACAATCTCCGCCCCGATCAGCCGGAAATTACGATCGGCCATCTAGATCGGTTAAATCACGATATTGCCCCCGGACGAACGAAATCCTTATTCAGACCCTGCAACGGCCGAAACTCGTGATTTTCCGTCTGGTCAACCCGAAAATCACAGTACAGACTAGGTACAGTTGTAAAAAACAATCTCCGCCCCGATCAGCCGGAAATTACGATCCACCATCTAGATCGGTTAAATCACGATATTGCCCCCGGACGAACGAAATCCTTATTTAGCCCCTGCAACGGCCGAAACTCGTGATTTTCCGTCGGTCAAAAACTGTCTCCACCCCGATCAGCCAGAAATTTCGATCCACCATCTACATCGGTTAAATCACGATATTGCCCACAGACGAACGAAATCCTTATTCAGACCCTGCAACAGCCGAAACTCGTGATTATCCTCCTGGTCAACCGAAAATCACAGTACTGGCCAGGTACAGTTGTCAAAAACAATCTCCGCATCGATTAGGCAGAAATCACGATCGACCATCTAGATCGGTTAAATCACGATATTGCCCTCGGGCGGACGAAATCGCTATTCAGACGCTGCATCGGCCGAAACTCGTGATTATCTGCCTGGTCAACCGAAAATCACAGTACTGACCAGGTACAGTTCTGAAAAACGATCTCCGCCCCGATAAGGCAGAAATCACGATCGACCATCTAGATCGGATAAGTCACGATATTGCCCCCGGGGGGACGAAATCGCTATTCAGACGCTGTATCGGCCGAAACTCGTGATTTTCCGTCTGGTCAACCGAAAATCGCAGTACAGACCAGGAACAGTTGTCAAAAACAATCTCCGCCCCAATCAGCCAGAAATTACGATCCACCATCTAGATCGGTTAAATCCTGATATTCCCCCCGGACAAACGAAATCCTTATTCAGACCCTGCAACGGCTGAAACTCGTGACTTTTCGTCTGGTCAACCGAAAATTGCAGTACTGACTAGGTACAGTTGTCAAAAACAATCTCCGCCCCGATCAGCCAGAAATTACGGTCGGCCATCTAGATTGGTTAAATCACGATATTGCCCCCGGACGAACGAAATCCTTATTCAGACCCTGCAACGGCCGAAACTCGTGATTTTTCGTCTGGTCAACCGAAAATCATAGTACTGACTAGGTACAGTTGTCAAAAACATTCTCCGCCCCGATCAGCCAGAAATTACGAGCCACCAAGTAGATCGGTTAAATCACGATATTGCCCCCGGACGAACGAAATCCTTATTCAGACCCTGCCACGGCCGAAACTCGTGATTATCCGTCTGGTCAACTGAAAATCACAGTACTGACCAGGAGCAGTTGTCAAAAGCGATCTTCGCCCCGATCAGGCAGAAATCATGATCGACCATCTGGATCGGTCAAATACCGACATTGCCCCCAGGCGGACGAAATCGCTATTCAGAAGCTGCATCGGCCGAAACTCGGGATTATCCGTCTGGTCAACTGAAAATCACAGTACTGACCAAGTACTGTTGCCAAAAACGATCTCCGCCCCGATCAGCCAGAAATCAAGATCGGCCATGTAGATCGGTTAAATCACGATATTGCCCCCGGGCGGACGAAATCGCTACTCAGACCCTGCAACGGCCGAAACTCGTGATTATCCATCTGGTCAACCGAAAATCACGGTACTGACCAAGAACAGTAGTCAAAAACGATCTTCGCCCCGATGAGGTAGAAATCACGATCGACCATCTAGATCGGTCAAATCTCGATATTGCCCCCGGGCGGACGAAATCGCTATTCAGACGCAGCATCGGCCGAAACTCGTGATTATCCGCCTGGCCAACTGAAAATCACAGTACTGGCCAGGTATAGTTGTCAAAAACAATCTCCGCCCCGATCAGGCAGAAATTACGATCAACAATCTAGATCGGTTAAATCACGATATTGCCCCCGGACGAACGAAATCCTCATTCAGCCCCTGCAACAGCCGAAACTCGTGTTTTTTCGTCAGGTCAACCAAAAATCGCAGTACTGACCAGGTACAGTTGTCAAAAACAATCTCCGCCCCGATTAGCCAGATATTACGATCGGCCATCTAGATCGGTTAAATCACGATATTGCCCCCGGACGAACGAAATCCTTATTCAGACCCTGCAACGGCCGAAACTCGTGATTTTCCGTCTGGTCAACCCGAAAATCACAGTACAGACTAGGTACAGTTGTAAAAAACAATCTCCGCCCCGATCAGCCGGAAATTACGATCGGCCATCTAGATCGGTTAAATCACGATATTGCCCCCGGACGAACGAAATCCTTATTCAGACCCTGCAACGGCCGAAACTCGTGATTTTCCGTCTGGTCAACCCGAAAATCACAGTACAGACTAGGTACAGTTGTAAAAAACAATCTCCGCCCCGATCAGCCGGAAATTACGATCCACCATCTAGATCGGTTAAATCACGATATTGCCCCCGGACGAACGAAATCCTTATTTAGCCCCTGCAACGGCCGAAACTCGTGATTTTCCGTCGGTCAAAAACTGTCTCCACCCCGATCAGCCAGAAATTTCGATCCACCATCTACATCGGTTAAATCACGATATTGCCCACAGACGAACGAAATCCTTATTCAGACCCTGCAACAGCCGAAACTCGTGATTATCCTCCTGGTCAACCGAAAATCACAGTACTGGCCAGGTACAGTTGTCAAAAACAATCTCCGCATCGATTAGGCAGAAATCACGATCGACCATCTAGATCGGTTAAATCACGATATTGCCCCCGGGCGGACGAAATCGCTACTCAGACCCTGCAACGGCCGAAACTCGTGATTATCCATCTGGTCAACCGAAAATCACGGTACTGACCATGAACAGTAGTCAAAAACGATCTTCGCCCCGATGAGGTAGAAATCACGATCGACCATCTAGATCGGTCAAATCTCGATATTGCCCCCGGGCGGACGAAATCGCTATTCAGACGCAGCATCGGCCGAAACTCGTGATTATCCGCCTGGCCAACTGAAAATCACAGTACTGGCCAGGTATAGTTGTCAAAAACAATCTCCGCCCCGATCAGGCAGAAATTACGATCAACAATCTAGATCGGTTAAATCACGATATTGCCCCCGGACGAACGATATCCTCATTCAGCCCCTGCAACAGCCGAAACTCGTGTTTTTTCGTCAGGTCAACCAAAAATCGCAGTACTGACCAGGTACAGTTGTCAAAAACAATCTCCGCCCCGATTAGCCAGAAATTACGATCGGCCATCTAGATCGGTTAAATCACGATATTGCCCCCGGACGAACGAAATCCTTATTCAGACCCTGCAACGGCCGAAACTCGTGATTTTCCGTCTGGTCAACCCGAAAATCACAGTACAGACTAGGTACAGTTGTAAAAAACAATCTCCGCCCCGATCAGCCGGAAATTACGATCCACCATCTAGATCGGTTAAATCACGATATTGCCCCCGGACGAACGAAATCCTTATTTAGCCCCTGCAACGGCCGAAACTCGTGATTTTCCGTCGGTCAAAGACTGTCTCCTCCCCGATCAGCCAGAAATTTCGATCCACCATCTACATCGGTTAAATCACGATATTGCCCACAGACGAACGAAATCCTTATTCAGACCCTGCAACAGCCGAAACTCGTGATTATCCTCCTGGTCAACCGAAAATCACAGTACTGGCCAGGTACAGTTGTCAAAAACAATCTCCGCATCGATTAGGCAGAAATCACGATCGACCATCTAGATCGGTTAAATCACGATATTGCCCTCGGGCGGACGAAATCGCTATTCAGACGCTGCATCGGCCGAAACTCGTGATTATCTGCCTGGTCAACCGAAAATCACAGTACTGACCAGGTACAGTTCTGAAAAACGATCTCCGCCCCGATAAGGCAGAAATCACGATCGACCATCTAGATCGGATAAGTCACGATATTGCCCCCGGGGGGACGAAATCGCTATTCAGACGCTGTATCGGCCGAAACTCGTGATTTTCCGTCTGGTCAACCGAAAATCGCAGTACAGACCAGGAACAGTTGTCAAAAACAATCTCCGCCCCAATCAGCCCGAAATTACGATCCACCATCTAGATCGGTTAAATCCTGATATTCCCCCCGGACAAACGAAATCCTTATTCAGACCCTGCAACGGCCGAAACTCGTGACTTTTCGTCTGGTCAACCGAAAATTGCATTACTGACTAGGTACAGTTGTCAAAAACAATCTCCGCCCCGATCAGCCAGAAATTACGGTCGGCCATCTAGATTGGTTAAATCACGATATTGCCCCCGGACGAACGAAATCCTTATTCAGACCCTGCAACGGCCGAAACTCGTGATTTTTCGTCTGGTCAACCGAAAATCATAGTACTGACTAGGTACAGTTGTCAAAAACATTCTCCGCCCCGATCAGCCAGAAATTACGAGCCACCAAGTAGATCGGTTAAATCACGATATTGCCCCCGGACGAACGAAATCCTTATTCAGACCCTGCCACGGCCGAAACTCGTGATTATCCGTCTGGTCAACTGAAAATCACAGTACTGACCAGGAGCAGTTGTCAAAAGCGATCTTCGCCCCGATCAGGCAGAAATCATGATCGACCATCTGGATCGGTCAAATACCGACATTGCCCCCAGGCGGACGAAATCGCTATTCAGAAGCTGCATCGGCCGAAACTCGGGATTATCCGTCTGGTCAACTGAAAATCACAGTACTGACCAAGTACTGTTGCCAAAAACGATCTCCGCCCCGATCAGCCAGAAATCAAGATCGGCCATGTAGATCGGTTAAATCACGATATTGCCCCCGGGCGGACGAAATCGCTACTCAGACCCTGCAACGGCCGAAACTCGTGATTATCCATCTGGTCAACCGAAAATCACGGTACTGACCATGAACAGTAGTCAAAAACGATCTTCGCCCCGATGAGGTAGAAATCACGATCGACCATCTAGATCGGTCAAATCTCGATATTGCCCCCGGGCGGACGAAATCGCTATTCAGACGCAGCATCGGCCGAAACTCGTGATTATCCGCCTGGCCAACTGAAAATCACAGTACTGGCCAGGTATAGTTGTCAAAAACAATCTCCGCCCCGATCAGGCAGAAATTACGATCAACAATCTAGATCGGTTAAATCACGATATTGCCCCCGGACGAACGATATCCTCATTCAGCCCCTGCAACAGCCGAAACTCGTGTTTTTTCGTCAGGTCAACCAAAAATCGCAGTACTGACCAGGTACAGTTGTCAAAAACAATCTCCGCCCCGATTAGCCAGAAATTACGATCGGCCATCTAGATCGGTTAAATCACGATATTGCCCCCGGACGAACGAAATCCTTATTCAGACCCTGCAACGGCCGAAACTCGTGATTTTCCGTCTGGTCAACCCGAAAATCACAGTACAGACTAGGTACAGTTGTAAAAAACAATCTCCGCCCCGATCAGCCGGAAATTACGATCCACCATCTAGATCGGTTAAATCACGATATTGCCCCCGGACGAACGAAATCCTTATTTAGCCCCTGCAACGGCCGAAACTCGTGATTTTCCGTCGGTCAAAAACTGTCTCCACCCCGATCAGCCAGAAATTTCGATCCACCATCTACATCGGTTAAATCACGATATTGCCCACAGACGAACGAAATCCTTATTCAGACCCTGCAACAGCCGAAACTCGTGATTATCCTCCTGGTCAACCGAAAATCACAGTACTGGCCAGGTACAGTTGTCAAAAACAATCTCCGCATCGATTAGGCAGAAATCACGATCGACCATCTAGATCGGTTAAATCACGATATTGCCCTCGGGCGGACGAAATCGCTATTCAGACGCTGCATCGGCCGAAACTCGTGATTATCTGCCTGGTCAACCGAAAATCACAGTACTGACCAGGTACAGTTCTGAAAAACGATCTCCGCCCCGATAAGGCAGAAATCACGATCGACCATCTAGATCGGATAAGTCACGATATTGCCCCCGGACGAACGAAATCCTTATTCAGACCCTGCAACGGCCGAAACTCGTGATTTTCCGTCTGGTCAACCCGAAAATCACAGTACAGACTAGGTACAGTTGTAAAAAACAATCTCCGCCCCGATCAGCCAGAAATTACGAGCCACCAAGTAGATCGGTTAAATCACGATATTGCCCCCGGACGAACGAAATCCTTATTCAGACCCTGCCACGGCCGAAACTCGTGATTATCCGTCTGGTCAACTGAAAATCACAGTACTGACCAGGAGCAGTTGTCAAAAGCGATCTTCGCCCCGATCAGGCAGAAATCATGATCGACCATCTGGATCGGTCAAATACCGACATTGCCCCCAGGCGGACGAAATCGCTATTCAGAAGCTGCATCGGCCGAAACTCGGGATTATCCGTCTGGTCAACTGAAAATCACAGTACTGACCAAGTACTGTTGCCAAAAACGATCTCCGCCCCGATCAGCCAGAAATCAAGATCGGCCATGTAGATCGGTTAAATCACGATATTGCCCCCGGGCGGACGAAATCGCTACTCAGACCCTGCAACGGCCGAAACTCGTGATTATCCATCTGGTCAACCGAAAATCACGGTACTGACCATGAACAGTAGTCAAAAACGATCTTCGCCCCGATGAGGTAGAAATCACGATCGACCATCTAGATCGGTCAAATCTCGATATTGCCCCCGGGCGGACGAAATCGCTATTCAGACGCAGCATCGGCCGAAACTCGTGATTATCCGCCTGGCCAACTGAAAATCACAGTACTGGCCAGGTATAGTTGTCAAAAACAATCTCCGCCCCGATCAGCCAGAAATTACGATCAACAATCTAGATCGGTTAAATCACGATATTGCCCCCGGACGAACGAAATCCTCATTCAGCCCCTGCAACAGCCGAAACTCGTGTTTTTTCGTCAGGTCAACCAAAAATCGCAGTACTGACCAGGTACAGTTGTCAAAAACAATCTCCGCCCCGATCAGCCAGAAATTACGATCGGCCATCTAGATCGGTTAAATCACGATATTGCCCCCGGACGAACGAAATCCTTATTCAGACCCTGCAACGGCCGAAACTCGTGATTTTCCGTCTGGTCAACCCGAAAATCACAGTACAGACTAGGTACAGTTGTAAAAAACAATCTCCGCCCCGATCAGCCGGAAATTACGATCGGCCATCTAGATCGGTTAAATCACGATATTGCCCTCGGACGAACGAAATCCTTATTCAGACCCTGCAACGGCCGAAACTCGTGATTTTCCGTCTGGTCAACCCGAAAATCACAGTACAGACTAGGTACAGTTGTAAAAAACAATCTCCGCCCCGATCAGCCGGAAATTACGATCCACCATCTAGATCGGTTAAATCACGATATTGCCCCCGGACGAACGAAATCCTTATTTAGCCCCTGCAACGGCCGAAACTCGTGATTTTCCGTCGGTCAAAAACTGTCTCCACCCCGATCAGCCAGAAATTTCGATCCACCATCTACATCGGTTAAATCACGATATTGCCCACAGACGAACGAAATCCTTATTCAGACCCTGCAACAGCCGAAACTCGTGATTATCCTCCTGGTCAACCGAAAATCACAGTACTGGCCAGGTACAGTTGTCAAAAACAATCTCCGCATCGATTAGGCAGAAATCACGATCGACCATCTAGATCGGTTAAATCACGATATTGCCCTCGGGCGGACGAAATCGCTATTCAGACGCTGCATCGGCCGAAACTCGTGATTATCTGCCTGGTCAACCGAAAATCACAGTACTGACCAGGTACAATTCTGAAAAACGATCTCCGCCCCGATAAGGCAGAAATCACGATCGACCATCTAGATCGGATAAGTCACGATATTGCCCCCGGGGGGACGAAATCGCTATTCAGACGCTGTATCGGCCGAAACTCGTGATTTTCCGTCTGGTCAACCGAAAATCGCAGTACAGACCAGGAACAGTTGTCAAAAACAATCTCCGCCCCAATCAGCCCGAAATTACGATCCACCATCTAGATCGGTTAAATCCTGATATTCCCCCCGGACAAACGAAATCCTTATTCAGACCCTGCAACGGCCGAAACTCGTGACTTTTCGTCTGGTCAACCGAAAATTGCATTACTGACTAGGTACAGTTGTCAAAAACAATCTCCGCCCCGATCAGCCAGAAATTACGGTCGGCCATCTAGATTGGTTAAATCACGATATTGCCCCCGGACGAACGAAATCCTTATTCAGACCCTGCAACGGCCGAAACTCGTGATTTTTCGTCTGGTCAACCGAAAATCATAGTACTGACTAGGTACAGTTGTCAAAAACATTCTCCGCCCCGATCAGCCAGAAATTACGAGCCACCAAGTAGATCGGTTAAATCACGATATTGCCCCCGGACGAACGAAATCCTTATTCAGACCCTGCCACGGCCGAAACTCGTGATTATCCGTCTGGTCAACTGAAAATCACAGTACTGACCAGGAGCAGTTGTCAAAAGCGATCTTCGCCCCGATCAGGCAGAAATCATGATCGACCATCTGGATCGGTCAAATACCGACATTGCCCCCAGGCGGACGAAATCGCTATTCAGAAGCTGCATCGGCCGAAACTCGGGATTATCCGTCTGGTCAACTGAAAATCACAGTACTGACCAAGTACTGTTGCCAAAAACGATCTCCGCCCCGATCAGCCAGAAATCAAGATCGGCCATGTAGATCGGTTAAATCACGATATTGCCCCCGGGCGGACGAAATCGCTACTCAGACCCTGCAACGGCCGAAACTCGTGATTATCCATCTGGTCAACCGAAAATCACGGTACTGACCATGAACAGTAGTCAAAAACGATCTTCGCCCCGATGAGGTAGAAATCACGATCGACCATCTAGATCGGTCAAATCTCGATATTGCCCCCGGGCGGACGAAATCGCTATTCAGACGCAGCATCGGTCGAAACTCGTGATTATCCGCCTGGCCAACTGAAAATCACAGTACTGGCCAGGTATAGTTGTCAAAAACAATCTCCGCCCCGATCAGGCAGAAATTACGATCAACAATCTAGATCGGTTAAATCACGATATTGCCCCCGGACGAACGAAATCCTCATTCAGCCCCTGCAACAGCCGAAACTCGTGTTTTTTCGTCAGGTCAACCAAAAATCGCAGTACTGACCAGGTACAGTTGTCAAAAACAATCTCCGCCCCGATCAGCCAGAAATTACGATCGGCCATCTAGATCGGTTAAATCACGATATTGCCCCCGGACGAACGAAATCCTTATTCAGACCCTGCAACGGCCGAAACTCGTGATTTTCCGTCAGGTCAACCAAAAATCGCAGTACTGACCAGGTACAGTTGTCAAAAACAATCTCCGCCCCGATCAGCCAGAAATTACGATCGGCCATCTAGATCGGTTAAATCACGATATTGCCCCCGGACGAACGAAATCCTTATTTAGCCCCTGCAACGGCCGAAACTCGTGATTTTCCGTCGGTCAAAAACTGTCTCCACCCCGATCAGCCAGAAATTTCGATCCACCATCTACATCGGTTAAATCACGATATTGCCCACAGACGAACGAAATCCTTATTCAGACCCTGCAACAGCCGAAACTCGTGATTATCCTCCTGGTCAACCGAAAATCACAGTACTGGCCAGGTACAGTTGTCAAAAACAATCTCCGCATCGATTAGGCAGAAATCACGATCGACCATCTAGATCGGTTAAATCACGATATTGCCCTCGGGCGGACGAAATCGCTATTCAGACGCTGCATCGGCCGAAACTCGTGATTATCTGCCTGGTCAACCGAAAATCACAGTACTGACCAGGTACAGTTCTGAAAAACGATCTCCGCCCCGATAAGGCAGAAATCACGATCGACCATCTAGATCGGATAAGTCACGATATTGCCCCCGGGGGGACGAAATCGCTATTCAGACGCTGTATCGGCCGAAACTCGTGATTTTCCGTCTGGTCAACCGAAAATCGCAGTACAGACCAGGAACAGTTGTCAAAAACAATCTCCGCCCCAATCAGCCAGAAATTACGATCCACCATCTAGATCGGTTAAATCCTGATATTCCCCCTGGACAAACGAAATCCTTATTCAGACCCTGCAACGGCCGAAACTCGTGACTTTTCGTCTGGTCAACCGAAAATTGCAGTACTGACTAGGTAAAGTTGTCAAAAACAATCTCCGCCCCGATCAGCCAGAAATTACGGTCGGCCATCTAGATTGGTTAAATCACGATATTGCCCCTGGACGAACGAAATCCTTATTCAGACCCTGCAACGGCCGAAACTCGTGATTTTTCGTCTGGTCAACCGAAAATCATAGTACTGACTAGGTACAGTTGTCAAAAACATTCTCCGCCCCGATCAGCCAGAAATTACGAGCCACCACGTAGATCGGTTAAATCACGATATTGCCCCCGGACGAACGAAATCCTTATTCAGACCCTGCCACGGCCGAAACTCGTGATTATCCGTCTGGTCAACCGAAAATCACAGTACTGACCAGGAGCAGTTGTCAAAAGCGATCTTCGCCCCGATCAGGCAGAAATCATGATCGACCATCTGGATCGGTCAAATACCGACATTGCCCCCAGGCGGACGAAATCGCTATTCAGAAGCTGCATCGGCCGAAACTCGGGATTATCCGTCTGGTCAACCGAAAATCACAGTACTGACCAAGTACTGTTGCCAAAAACGATCTCCGCCCCGATCAGCCAGAAATCAAGATCGGCCATCTAGATCGGTTAAATCACGATATTGCCCCCGGGCAGACGAAATCGCTACTCAGACCCTGCAACGGCCGAAACTCGTGATTATCCATCTGGTCAATCGAAAATCACGGTACTGACCAAGAACAGTAGTCAAAAACGATCTTCGCCCCGATGAGGTAGAAATCACGATCGACCATCTAGATCGGTCAAATCCCGATATTGCCCCCGGGCGGACGAAATCGCTATTCAGACGCAGCATCGGCCGAAACTCGTGATTATCCGCCTGGCCAACTGAAAATCACAGTACTGGCCAGGTATAGTTGTCAAAAACAATCTCCGCCCCGATCAGGCAGAAATTACGATCAACAATCTAGATCGGTTAAATCACGATATTGCCCCCGGACGAACGAAATCCTCATTCAGCCCCTGCAACAGCCGAAACTCGTGTTTTTTCGTCAGGTCAACCAAAAATCGCAGTACTGACCAGGTACAGTTGTCAAAAACAATCTCCGCCCCGATTAGCCAGAAATTACGATCGGCCATCTAGATCGGTTAAATCACGATATTGCCCCCGGACGAACGAAATCCTTATTCAGACCCTGCAACGGCCGAAACTCGTGATTTTCCGTCTGGTCAACCCGAAAATCACAGTACAGACTAGGTACAGTTGTAAAAAACAATCTCCGCCCCGATCAGCCGGAAATTACGATCCACCATCTAGATCGGTTAAATCACGATATTGCCCCCGGACGAACGAAATCCTTATTTAGCCCCTGCAACGGCCGAAACTCGTGATTTTCCGTCGGTCAAAAACTGTCTCCACCCCGATCAGCCAGAAATTTCGATCCACCATCTACATCGGTTAAATCACGATATTGCCCACAGACGAACGAAATCCTTATTCAGACCCTGCAACAGCCGAAACTCGTGATTATCCTCCTGGTCAACCGAAAATCACAGTACTGGCCAGGTACAGTTGTCAAAAACAATCTCCGCATCGATTAGGCAGAAATCACGATCGACCATCTAGATCGGTTAAATCACGATATTGCCCTCGGGCGGACGAAATCGCTATTCAGACGCTGCATCGGCCGAAACTCGTGATTATCTGCCTGGACAACCGAAAATCACAGTACTGACCAGGTACAGTTCTGAAAAACGATCTCCGCCCCGATAAGGCAGAAATCACGATCGACCATCTAGATCGGATAAGTCACGATATTGCCCCCGGGGGGACGAAATCGCTATTCAGACGCTGTATCGGCCGAAACTCGTGATTTTCCGTCTGGTCAATCGAAAATCGCAGTACAGACCAGGTACAGTTGTCAAAAACAATCTCCGCCCCAATCAGCCAGAAATTACGATCCACCATCTAGATTGGTTAAATCTCGATATTGCCCTCGGACGAACGAAATCCTTATTCAGCCCCTGCAACAGCCGAAACTCGTGATTTTTCGTCTGGTCAACCAAAAATCGCAGTACTGACCAGGTACAGTTGTCAAAAACAATCTCCGCCCCGATCAGCCAGAAATTACGATCCACCATCTAGATTGGTTAAATCACGATATTGCCCCCGGACGAACGAAATCCTTATTCAGCCCCTGCAACGGCCGAAACTCGTGATTTTTCGTCTGGTCAACCGAAAATCATAGTACTGACTAGGTACAGTTGTCAAAAACATTCTCCGCCCCGATCAGCCAGAAATTACGAGCCACCAAGTAGATCGGTTAAATCACGATATTGCCCCCGGACGAACGAAATCCTTATTCAGACCCTGCCACGGCCGAAACTCGTGATTATCCGTCTGGTCAACCGAAAATCACAGTACTGACCAGGAGCAGTTGTCAAAAGCGATCTTCGCCCCGATCAGGCAGAAATCATGATCGACCATCTGGATCGGTCAAATACCGACATTGCCCCCAGGCGGACGAAATCGCTATTCAGAAGCTGCATCGGCCGAAACTCGGGATTATCCGTCTGGTCAACCGAAAATCGTAGTACTGACCAAGTACTGTTGCCAAAAACGATCTCCGCCCCGATCAGCCAGAAATCAAGATCGGCCATCTAGATCGGTTAAATCACGATATTGCCCCCGGGCAGACGAAATCGCTACTCAGACCCTGCAACGGCCGAAACTCGTGATTATCCATCTGGTCAACCGAAAATCACGGTACTGACCAAGAACAGTAGTCAAAAAAGATCTTCGCCCCGATGAGGTAGAAATCACGATCGACCATCTAGATCGGTCAAATCCCGATATTGCCCCCGGGCGGACGAAATCGCTATTCAGACGCAGCATCGGCCGAAACTCGTGATTATCCGCCTGGCCAACTGAAAATCACAGTACTGGCCAGGTATAGTTGTCAAAAACAATCTCCGCCCCGATCAGGCAGAAATTACGATCAACAATCTAGATCGGTTAAATCACGATATTGCCCCCGGACGAACGAAATCCTCATTCAGCCCCTGCAACAGCCGAAACTCGTGTTTTTTCGTCAGGTCAACCAAAAATCGCAGTACTGACCAGGTACAGTTGTCAAAAACAATCTCCGCCCCGATCAGCCAGAAATTACGATCGGCCATCTAGATCGGTTAAATCACGATATTGCCCCCGGACGAACGAAATCCTTATTCAGACCCTGCAACGGCCGAAACTCGTGATTTTCCGTCTGGTCAACCCGAAAATCACAGTACAGACTAGGTACAGTTGTAAAAAACAATCTCCGCCCCGATCAGCCGGAAATTACGATCCACCATCTAGATCGGTTAAATCACGATATTGCCCCCGGACGAACGAAATCCTTATTTAGCCCCTGCAACGGCCGAAACTCGTGATTTTCCGTCGGTCAAAAACTGTCTCCACCCCGATCAGCCAGAAATTTCGATCCACCATCTACATCGGTTAAATCAAGATATTGCCCACAGACGAACGAAATCCTTATTCAGACCCTGCAACAGCCGAAACTCGTGATTATCCTCCTGGTCAACCGAAAATCACAGTACTGGCCAGGTACAGTTGTCAAAAACAATCTCCGCATCGATTAGGCAGAAATCACGATCGACCATCTAGATCGGTTAAATCACGATATTGCCCTCGGGCGGACGAAATCGCTATTCAGACGCTGCATCGGCCGAAACTCGTGATTATCTGCCTGGTCAACCGAAAATCACAGTACTGACCAGGTACAGTTCTGAAAAACGATCTCCGCCCCGATAAGGCAGAAATCACGATCGACCATCTAGATCGGATAAGTCACGATATTGCCCCCGGGGGGACGAAATCGCTATTCAGACGCTGTATCGGCCGAAACTCGTGATTTTTTGTCTGGTCAACCGAAAATCGCCGTACAGACCAGGAACAGTTGTCAAAAACAATCTCCGCCCCAATCAGCCAGAAATTACGATCCACCATCTAGATTGGTTAAATCTCGATATTGCCCTCGGACGAACGAAATCCTTATTCAGCCCCTGCAACAGCCGAAACTCGTGATTTTTCGTCTGGTCAACCAAAAATCGCAGTACTGACCAGGTACAGTTGTCAAAAACAATCTCCGTCCCGATCAGCCAGAAATTACGATCCACCATCTAGATCGGTTAAATCACGATATTGCCCCCGGATGAACGAAATCCTTATTCAGCCCCTGCAACGGTCGAAACTCGGGATTTTTCGTCTGGTCAACCGAAAATCGCAGTACTGACTAGGTACAGTTGTCAAAAACAATCTCCGCCCCGATCAGCCAGAAATTACGATCGGCCATCTAGATCGGTTAAATCATGATATTGCCCCCGGACGAACGAAATCCTTATTCAGACCCAGCAACGGCCGAAACTCGAGATTTTCGAATGGTCAACCGAAAATCACAGTACTGACCAGGAACTATTGTCAAAAACGATCTCCGCCCGGAACAGGCAGAAATCACGATGGACCATCTAGATTGGTTAAATCACGATATTGCCCCCGGAGGAATGAAATCCTTATTCAGACCCAGGAACGGTCGAAACTCGAGATTTTTTGAATGGTCGACCAAAAATCACAGTACTGACCAGGAACAGTTGTCAAAAACGATCTTCGCCCCGATCAGGCAGAAATCACGATCGACCATCTAGATCGGTCAAATCCCGATATTGCCCTCGGGCGGACGAAATCGCTATTCAGACGCTGCATCGGCCGAAACTCGTGATTATCTGCCTGGCCAACCGAAAATCACAGTACTGGCCAGGTACAGTTGTCAAAAACAATCTCCGCCCCGATCTGGCAGAAATTACGATCAACCATCTAGATCGGTTAAATCACGATATTGCCCCCGGACGAACGAAATCCTTATTCAGCCCCTGCAACGGCCGAAACTCGTGATTTTTCGTCTGGTCAACCGAAAATCGCAGTACTGACTAGGTACAGTTGTCAAAAACAATCTCCGCCCTGATCAACCAGAAATTTCGATCCACCATCTAGATCGGTTAAATCACGATATTGGCCCCGGACGAACGAAATCCTTATTCAGCCCCTGCAACGGCCGAAACTCGTGATTTTTTGTCTGGTCAACCAAAAATCACAGTACTGACCAGGAACAGTTGTCAAAAACGATCTCCGCCCCGATCAGGCAGAAATCACAATGGACCATCTAGATTGGTTAAATCACGATATTGCCCCCGGAGGAATGAAATCCTTATTCGGACCCAGCAACGGCCGAAACTCGAGAATTTCTGAATGGTCAACCAAAAATCACAGTACTGACCAGGAACAGTTGTCAAAAACGATCTTCGCCCCGATCAGGCAGAAATCACGATCGACCATCTAGATCAGTCAAATCCCGATATTGCCCCCGGGCGAACGAAATCGCTATTCAGACGCTGCATCGGCCGAAACTCGTGATTATCCGCCTGGCCAACCGAAAATCACAGTACTGGCCAGGTACAGTTGTCAAAAACAATCTCCGCCCCGATCAGGTAGAAATTACGATCAACCATCTAGATCGGTTAAAACATGATATTGCCCCCGGACGAACGAAATCCTTATACAGCCCCTGCAACGGCCGAAACTCGTGATTTTTCGTCTGGTCAACCAAAAATCACAGTACTGAGTACAGTTGTCAAAAACAATCTCTGTCCCGGTCAGCCAGAAACTACGATCGGCCATCTAGATCGGTTAAATCACGATATTGCCCCCGGACGAACGAAATCCTTATTCAGACCCTGCAACGGCCGAAACTCGTGATTTTCCATCTGGTCAACCGAAAATAACAGCGCTGACCAGGAACAGTTGCCAAAAACAATCTCTGCCCCGATCAGGCAGAAATCACGATCGACCATCTAGATCGGTTAAATCACTATAATGCCCCCGGGAAGACGAAATCGAAATTCAGACCCTGCATCAATCGAAACTAGGGATTTTCCGTTAGGTCAACCGACAATCAAAGTATTGACCTGGTACAGTTGTAAAAAACAATTTCCACCTCGACTGGCTAGAAATCACGATCGATCGTCTGGATCAGTAAAATCTCGATATTGCCCTCGGACGAACGAAATCCTTATTCAGACCCAGCAACGGCCGAAACTCGTGATTTTCCAAATGGTCAACCCGAAAATCACAGTACAGACTAGGTACAGTTGTCAAAAACAATCTCCGCCCCGATCAGCCGGAAATTACGATCCACCATCTAGATCGGTTAAATCACGATATTGCCCCCAGACGAACGAAATCCTTATTCTGCCCCTGCAACGGCCGAAACTCGTGATTTTCTGTCTGGTCAACCGAAAATCACAGTACTGGCCAGGTACAGTTGTCAAAAACGATCCCCGCCCCGATCAACCAGAAATCACGATCGACCATCTAGATCGGTTAAATCCCAATATTGCCCCCGGACGAACGAAATTCTTATTCAGCCCCTGCATGGGTCGAAACTCGTGATTTTCTGTCTGGCCAACCGAAAATCACAGTACTGACTAGGTGCAGTTGTCAAAAACATTCTCCGCCCCGATCAGCCAGAAATTACGATCCACCAACTAGATCGGTTAAATCACGATATTGCCCCCGGACGAACGAAATCCTTATTCAAACCCTGCAACGGCCGATACTCGGGATTTTCCATCTGGTCATCCGAAAATCACAATACTGACTAGGTACAGTTGTCAAAAACTGTCTCCACCCCGATCAGCCAGAAATTACGATCCACCCTCTACATCGGTTAAATCACGATATTGCCCACAGACGAACGAAATCCTTATTCAGACCCTGCAACAGCCGAAACTCGTGATTATCCTCCTGGTCAACCAAAAATCACAGTACTGGCCAGGTACAGTTGTCAAAAACAATCTCCGCATCGATCAGGCAGAAATCACGATCGACCATCTAGATCGGTTAAATCACGATATTGCCCCCGGGCGGACGAACTCGCTATTCAGATGCTGAATCGGTCGAAACTCGTGATTAACCGTCTGGTCAACCGAAAATCACAGTACTGACCAGGTACAGTTGTCAAAAACAATCTCCGCCCCGATCAGCCAGAAACCACGAACGACCATCTAGATCGACTAAATCACGATATTGCCCTCGGGCGGACGAAATCGCTATTCAGACGCTGCATCGGCCGAAACTCGTGATTATCCGCCTGGACAACCGAAAATCACAGTACTGGCCAGGTACAGTTTTGAAAAACGATCTCCGCCCCGATCAGGCAGAAATCACGATCGACCGTCTAGATCGGATAAGTCACGATATTGCCCCCGGGCGGACGAAATCGCTATTCAGACGCTGTATCGGCCGAAACTCGTGATTAACCGTCTGGTGAACCGAATATCACAGTACTGACCAGGTACAGTTGTCAAAAACAATCTCCGCCCCGATCTGCCAGAAATCATGAACGATCATCTAGATCGATTAAATCACGATATTGCCCCCGGGCGGACGAGATCGCTATTCAGACGCTGCCTCGGCCGAAACTCGTGATTATCCGCCTGGTCAACCGAAAATCACAGTACTGACCAGGTACAGTTTTCAAAAACGATCTCCGCCCCGATCAGGCAGAAATCACGATCGACCGTCTAGATCGGATAAGTCACGATATTGCCCCCGGGGGGACGAAATCGCTATTCAGACGCTGTATCGGCCGAAACTCGTGATTAACCGTCTGGTGAACCGAATATCACAGTACTGACCAGGTACAGTTGTCAAAAACAATCTCCGCCCCGATCTGCCAGAAATCATGAACGATCATCTAGATCGATTAAATCACGATATTGCCCCCGGGCGGACGAGATCGCTATTCAGACGCTGCCTCGGCCGAAACTCGTGATTATCCGCCTGGTCAACCGAAAATCACAGTACTGACCAGGTACAGTTTTCAAAAACGATCTCCGCCCCGATCAGGCAGAAATCACGATCGACCGTCTAGATCGGATAAGTCACGATATTGCCCCCGGGGGGACGAAATCGCTATTCAGACGCTGTATCGGCCGAAACTCGTGATTTTTCGTATGGTCAACCGAAAATCGCAGTAAAGACCAGGAACAGTTGTCAAAAACAATCTCCGCCCCAATTGGCCAGAAATTACGATCCACCATCTAGATCGGTTAAATCACGATATTGCCCTCGGACAAACGAAATCCTTATTCAGCCCCTGCAACGGCCGAAACTCGCCATTTTCCGTCTAGTCAACCGAAAATCGCAGTACTGACCAGGTACAGTTATCAAAAACGATCTCCACCCCGATCGGCCGGAAATCAAGATCGACCATCTAGATGGGTTAAATCACGATATTGCCCCTGGACGAACGAAATCCTTATTCAGGCCCTGCAATGGCCGAAACTCGTGATTTTTCGTCTGGTCAACCGAAAATCGCAATACTGACTAGGTACAGTTGTCAAAAACAATCTCCGCCCCGATCAGCCAGAAATTACGATCCACCATCTAGATCGGTTAAATCACGATATTACCCCCGGACGAACGAAATCCTTATTCAGCCCCTGCAACGGCCTAAACTCGTGATTTTTCGTCTGGTCAACCGAAAATCATAGTACTGACTAGGTACAGTTGTCAAAAACAATCTCCACCCCGATCAGCCAGAAATTACGATCGGCAATCTAGATCGGTTAAATCACGATAATGCCCCCGGACGAACGAAATCCTTATTCAGACCCTGCCACGGCCGAAACTCGTGATTATTCGAATGGTCAACCGAAAATCATAGTACTGACCAGGTACAGTTGTCAAAAATGATCTCCGCCCCGATCAGGCAGAAATTACGATCCACCAACTAGATCGGTTAAATCACGATAATGCCCCCGGACAAACGAAATCCTTATTCGGCCCCTGCAATGGCCGAAACTCGTGATTTTCCATCTGGTCAACCGAAAATCACAGTACTGACTAGGTACAGTTGTCAAAAACATTCTCCGCCCCGATCAGCCAGAAATTACGATCCACCATCTAGATCGGTTAAATCACGATATTGCCCCAGGACGAACGAAATCCTTATTCAGACCCTGCAACAGCCGAAACTCGTGATTATCCGAATGGTCAACCGAAAATCCCAGTACTGACCAGGTACTGTTGTCAAAAACAATCTCCGCCCCAATCAACCAGAAATCACAATCGACCTTCTAGATCGGTTAAATCACGATATTGCCCCCGGACGAACGAAATCCTTATTCAGACCCTGCAACGGCCGAAACTCGTGATTATCCATCTGGTCAACCAAAAATCCCAGTACTGACTAGGTACAGTTGTCAAAAACGATCTCCGCCCCGATCAGCCAGAAATTACGATACACCAACTAGATCGGTTAAATCACGATATTGCCCCCAGAGGGACGAAATCGCTATTCAAACCCTGCAACGGCCGAAACTCGTGATTTTCAGTTTGGTCAACCGAAAATCACAGAACTGACCAGGTACAGCTGTCAAAAACAATCTCTGCCCTGAACAGCCAGAAATTACGATCCACCAACTAGATTGATTAGATCACGATCTTGCCCTTGGACGAACGAAATCCTTATTCTGACCCCGCAACGGCCGAAACTCGTGATTTTCCGAATGGTCAAGCAAAAATCGCAGTACTGACCAGGAACAGTTGTCAAAAACGATCTCCGCCCTGATCAACCAAAAATCACGATCGACCATCTAGATCGTTTAAATCACGATATTGCCCTCGAACGAACGAAATCCTTATTCAGACCCCGCAACGGCCGAAACTCGCGATTTTCCGAATGGTCAACCGAAAATCAGAGTACTGACCAGGTACAGTTGTCAAAAACGTTCTCTGCCCCGATCAGCCAGAAATTACGATCCACCATCTAGATCGGTTAAATCACAATATTCCCCCCGGACGAACGAAATCCTTATTCGGACCTTGCAACGGCCGAAACTCGTGATTTTCCGTCTGGTCATCTGAAAATCACAGTACTGACCAAGAACAGTTATCAAAAACGATCTCCACCCCGATCAGCCAGAAATCAAGATCCACCATCTAGATTGGTTAAATCACGATATTGCCCCCGGACGAACGAAATCCTTATTCGGACCCTGCAACGGCCGAAACTCGTGATTTTTCGTCTGGTCATCCGAAAATCACAGTACTGACTAGGTACAGCTATTAAAAACAATCTCCGCCCCGATCAGCCTGAAATTACGATCCACCATCTAGATCGGTTAAATCACGATATTGCCCCCGGACGAACGAAATCCTTATCCAGACCCTGCAATGGCTGAAACTCGTGATTTTCCGAATGGTCAACCGAAAATCAACGTACTGACCAGGTACAGTTGTCAAAAACAATCTCTGCCCCGATCAACTAGAAATCACGATCGACCTTCTAGATTGGTTAAATCACGATATTGCCCCCGGACGAACGAAATCCTTATTCAGCCCCTGCAACGGCCGAAACTCGTGATTTTCCGTCTGGTCAACCGAAAGTCACAGAACTGACTAGGTACAGCTGTCAAAAACAATCTCTGCCCTGATCAACCAAAAATTACGATCCACCAACTAGATCGGTTAAATCACGTTATTGCCCACAGACGAATGTAATCCTTATTCAGACCCTGCAACAGCCGAAACTCGTGATTATCCTCCTGGTCAACCGAAAATCACAGTACTGGCCAGGTACAATTGTCAAAAACAATCTCCGCATCGATCAGGCAGAAATCACGATCGACCATCTAGATCGGTTAAATCACGATATTGCCCCCGGGCGGACGAACTCGCTATTCAGACGCTGAATCGGTCAAAACTCGTGATTAACCGTCTGGTCAACCGAAAATCACAGTACTGACCAGGTACAGTTGTCAAAAACAATCTCCGCCCTGACCAGCCAAAAACCACGAACGACCATCTAGATCGATTAAATCACGATAACGCCCTCGGGCGGACGAAATCGCTATTCAGACGCTGCATCGGCCGAAACTCGTGATTATCCGCCTGGTCAACCGAAAATCACAGTACTGACCTGGTACAGTTTTGAAAAACGATCTCCGCCCTGATCAGGCAGAAATCAGGATCGACTGTCTAGATCGGATAAGTCACGATATTGCCCCCGGGCGGACGAAATCGCTATTCCGACGCTGTATCGGCCGAAAATCGTGATTAACCGTCTGGTCAACTGAATATCACAGTACTGACCAGGTACAGTTGTCAAAAACAATCTCCGCCCTGATCAGCCAGAAATCATGAACGACCATCTAAATCGACTAAATCACGATATTGCCCCCGGGCGGACAAGATCGCTATTCAGACGCTGCATCGGCCGAAACTCGTGATTATCCGCCTGGTCAACCGAAAATCACAGTACTGACCAGGTACAGTTTTCAAAAACGATCTCCGCCCCGATCAGGCAGAAATCACGATCGACCGTCTAGATCGGATAAGTCACGATATTGCCCCCGAGGGGACGAAATCACTATTCAGACGCTGTATCGGCCGAAACTCGTGATTTTTCATCTGGTCAACCGAAAATCGCAGTACAGACCAGGTACAGTTGTCAAAAACAATCTCCGCCCCGATCAGCCAGAAATTACGATCCACCGACTAGATCGGCTAAATCACGATATTGCCCCCGGACGAACGAAATCCTTATTCGGACCCTGCAACGGCCGAAACTCGTGATTATTCGAATGGTCAACCGAAAATCATAGTACTAACCAGATACAGTTGTCAAAAATGATCTCCGCCCCGATCAGCCAGAAATTACGATCCACCATCTAGATCGGTTAAATCACGATATTGCCCCTGGACGAACGAAATCCTTATTCGGACCTTGCATCGGCCGAAACTCGTGATTTTTTGTCTGGTCATCCGAAAATCACAGTACTGACTAGGTACTGTTGTTAAAAACAATCTCCGCCCCGATCAGCCTGAAATTACGATCCATCATCTAGATCGGTTAAATAACGATATTGCCCCCGGACGAACGAAATCCTTATCCAGACCCTGCAATGGCTGAAAGTCGGGATTTTCCGAATGGTCAACCGAAAATCAAAGTACTGACCAGGTACAGTTGTCAAAAACAATCTCTGCCCCGATCAACTAGAAATCACGATCGACCATCTAGATCGGTTAAATCACGATATTGCCCCCGGACGAACGAAATCCTTATTCAGCCCCTGCAACGGCCGAAACTCGTGATTTTCTGTTTGGTCAACCGAAAATCACAACACTGACCAGGTACAGTTATCAAAAACGATCTCCGCCCCGATCTGCCAGGAATCGCGATCGACCATCTAGATCGGTTAAATCACGATATTGCCCCCGGGCAGACGAAATCACTATTCAGACCCTGCAACGGCCGAAACTCGTGATTTTCCGTCAGGTCAACCGAAAATCACAGTATTGACCAGGTGCAGTTGTCAAAAAGGATCTCCGGCTCCATCAGCCAGAAATATCGATCAACTGTCCGGAACAGCAAAAATCCTTATTTTGCCCCTGGAGGAATGATATCACTATTCAGACCCAGCACCGGCTGAAACTCGTGATTTTTCGTCTGGCAAACCGAAAATCACAGTATTGACCTGGTATTGTTGTCAAAAACTATTTTCGCCTCGACAGGCCAGAAGTCACGATCGATCATCCGGATCGGTAAAATCTCGATATTGCCCTCGGACGAACAAAATCCTTATTCAGACCCTGCAACGGCCGAAACTCGTGATTTTCCGTTTGGTCAACCGAAAATCCCAGTACTGACCAGGTACAGTTATCAAAAACGATCTCTGCCCCGATCAGCTAGAAATCACGGTCGAACGTCTAGATTGGTTAAATCACGATATTGCCCCCAGGCGGACGAAATCGCTATTCAGATGCTGCAACGGCCAAAACTCGTGATTTTCAGCCAGGTCAACCGAAAATCACAGTATTGACCAGGTACAATTGTCAAAAACAATTTCCGCCACGACTGGCTTGAAATCCCAATCGGCCATCCAGATCGGTAAAATCTCGATGTTGCCCTCGGACGAACGAAATCCTTATTCAGACCCTGCAACGGCCGAAACACGTGATTTTCCGTCTAGTCAACCGAAAATCACACTACAGACCAGTTACAATTGCCAAAAATGATCTCCGCTCCGATCTGCTAGAAATCACGATCGACCATCTAGATCGGTTAAATCACGATATTGCCCCCGGGCGGACGAAATCGCTATTCAGACGCTGCAACGGCCAAACCTCGTGATTTTCAGCCAGCTCAACCGAAAATCACAGTATTGACCAGGTACGGTTGTTAAAAACAGTTTCCGCCTCGGCTGGCTAGAAATCACGATCGATCATCTGGATCGATAAAATCTCGATATTGCCCTCGCACGAACGAAATCCATATTCAGACCCTGCAACGGCCAAAACTCGTGGTTATCCGTCTGGACAACCGAAAATCACAGTACTGACCAGGTATAGTTGTCAAAAATGATCTCCGCCCCGATCAGCCAAAAATCACGATCCACCATCTAGATCGGTTAAATCACAATATTGCCCCCGGGCAGACGAAATCGCTATTCAGACCCAGCAACGGCCGAAACTCGTGATTTTCTGTTTGGTCAACCGAAAATCACAACACTGACCAGGTACAGTTATCAAAAACGATCTCCGCCCCGATCTGCCAGGAATCGCGATCGACCATCTAGATCGGTTAAATCACGATATTGCCCCCGGGCAGACGAAATCACTATTCAGACCCTGCAACGGCCGAAACTCGTGATTTTCCGTCAGGTCAACCGAAAATCACAGTATTGACCAGGTGCAGTTGTCAAAAAGGATCTCCGGCTCCATCAGCCAGAAATATCGATCAACTGTCCGGAACAGCAAAAATCCTTATTTTGCCCCTGGAGGAATGATATCACTATTCAGACCCAGCACCGGCTGAAACTCGTGATTTTTCGTCTGGCAAACCGAAAATCACAGTATTGACCTGGTATTGTTGTCAAAAACTATTTTCGCCTCGACAGGCCAGAAGTCACGATCGATCATCCGGATCGGTAAAATCTCGATATTGCCCTCGGACGAACAAAATCCTTATTCAGACCCTGCAACGGCCGAAACTCGTGATTTTCCGTTTGGTCAACCGAAAATCCCAGTACTGACCAGGTACAGTTATCAAAAACGATCTCTGCCCCGATCAGCTAGAAATCACGGTCGAACGTCTAGATTGGTTAAATCACGATATTGCCCCCAGGCGGACGAAATCGCTATTCAGATGCTGCAACGGCCAAAACTCGTGATTTTCAGCCAGGTCAACCGAAAATCACAGTATTGACCAGGTACAATTGTCAAAAACAATTTCCGCCACGACTGGCTTGAAATCCCAATCGGCCATCCAGATCGGTAAAATCTCGATGTTGCCCTCGGACGAACGAAATCCTTATTCAGACCCTGCAACGGCCGAAACACGTGATTTTCCGTCTAGTCAACCGAAAATCACACTACAGACCAGTTACAATTGCCAAAAATGATCTCCGCTCCGATCTGCTAGAAATCACGATCGACCATCTAGATCGGTTAAATCACGATATTGCCCCCGGGCGGACGAAATCGCTATTCAGACGCTGCAACGGCCAAACCTCGTGATTTTCAGCCAGCTCAACCGAAAATCACAGTATTGACCAGGTACGGTTGTTAAAAACAGTTTCCGCCTCGGCTGGCTAGAAATCACGATCGATCATCTGGATCGATAAAATCTCGATATTGCCCTCGCACGAACGAAATCCATATTCAGACCCTGCAACGGCCAAAACTCGTGGTTATCCGTCTGGACAACCGAAAATCACAGTACTGACCAGGTATAGTTGTCAAAAATGATCTCCGCCCCGATCAGCCAAAAATCACGATCCACCATCTAGATCGGTTAAATCACAATATTGCCCCCGGGCAGACGAAATCGCTATTCAGACCCAGCAACGGCCGAAACTCGTGATTTTCTGTTTGGTCAACCGAAAATCACAACACTGACCAGGTACAGTTATCAAAAACGATCTCCGCCCCGATCTGCCAGGAATCGCGATCGACCATCTAGATCGGTTAAATCACGATATTGCCCCCGGGCAGACGAAATCACTATTCAGACCCTGCAACGGCCGAAACTCGTGATTTTCCGTCAGGTCAACCGAAAATCACAGTATTGACCAGGTGCAGTTGTCAAAAAGGATCTCCGGCTCCATCAGCCAGAAATATCGATCAACTGTCCGGAACAGCAAAAATCCTTATTTTGCCCCTGGAGGAATGATATCACTATTCAGACCCAGCACCGGCTGAAACTCGTGATTTTTCGTCTGGCAAACCGAAAATCACAGTATTGACCTGGTATTGTTGTCAAAAACTATTTTCGCCTCGACAGGCCAGAAGTCACGATCGATCATCCGGATCGGTAAAATCTCGATATTGCCCTCGGACGAACAAAATCCTTATTCAGACCCTGCAACGGCCGAAACTCGTGATTTTCCGTTTGGTCAACCGAAAATCCCAGTACTGACCAGGTACAGTTATCAAAAACGATCTCTGCCCCGATCAGCTAGAAATCACGGTCGAACGTCTAGATTGGTTAAATCACGATATTGCCCCCAGGCGGACGAAATCGCTATTCAGATGCTGCAACGGCCAAAACTCGTGATTTTCAGCCAGGTCAACCGAAAATCACAGTATTGACCAGGTACAATTGTCAAAAACAATTTCCGCCACGACTGGCTTGAAATCCCAATCGGCCATCCAGATCGGTAAAATCTCGATGTTGCCCTCGGACGAACGAAATCCTTATTCAGACCCTGCAACGGCCGAAACACGTGATTTTCCGTCTAGTCAACCGAAAATCACACTACAGACCAGTTACAATTGCCAAAAATGATCTCCGCTCCGATCTGCTAGAAATCACGATCGACCATCTAGATCGGTTAAATCACGATATTGCCCCCGGGCGGACGAAATCGCTATTCAGACGCTGCAACGGCCAAACCTC
The DNA here is from genome assembly GCA_037074485.1 of Delonix regia. NCBI lineage: Eukaryota > Viridiplantae > Streptophyta > Magnoliopsida > Fabales > Fabaceae > Delonix > Delonix regia. Next base: position 45,010,090 of record CM073450.1, on the reverse strand, counting down.
GTGATTTTCAGCCAGCTCAACCGAAAATCACAGTATTGACCAGGTACGGTTGTTAAAAACAGTTTCCGCCTCGGCTGGCTAGAAATCACGATCGATCATCTGGATCGATAAAATCTCGATATTGCCCTCGCACGAACGAAATCCATATTCAGACCCTGCAACGGCCAAAACTCGTGGTTATCCGTCTGGACAACCGAAAATCACAGTACTGACCAGGTATAGTTGTCAAAAATGATCTCCGCCCCGATCAGCCAAAAATCACGATCCACCATCTAGATCGGTTAAATCACAATATTGCCCCCGGGCAGACGAAATCGCTATTCAGACCCAGCAACGGCCGAAACTCGTGATTTTCTGTTTGGTCAACCGAAAATCACAACACTGACCAGGTACAGTTATCAAAAACGATCTCCGCCCCGATCTGCCAGGAATCGCGATCGACCATCTAGATCGGTTAAATCACGATATTGCCCCCGGGCAGACGAAATCACTATTCAGACCCTGCAACGGCCGAAACTCGTGATTTTCCGTCAGGTCAACCGAAAATCACAGTATTGACCAGGTGCAGTTGTCAAAAAGGATCTCCGGCTCCATCAGCCAGAAATATCGATCAACTGTCCGGAACAGCAAAAATCCTTATTTTGCCCCTGGAGGAATGATATCACTATTCAGACCCAGCACCGGCTGAAACTCGTGATTTTTCGTCTGGCAAACCGAAAATCACAGTATTGACCTGGTATTGTTGTCAAAAACTATTTTCGCCTCGACAGGCCAGAAGTCACGATCGATCATCCGGATCGGTAAAATCTCGATATTGCCCTCGGACGAACAAAATCCTTATTCAGACCCTGCAACGGCCGAAACTCGTGATTTTCCGTTTGGTCAACCGAAAATCCCAGTACTGACCAGGTACAGTTATCAAAAACGATCTCTGCCCCGATCAGCTAGAAATCACGGTCGAACGTCTAGATTGGTTAAATCACGATATTGCCCCCAGGCGGACGAAATCGCTATTCAGATGCTGCAACGGCCAAAACTCGTGATTTTCAGCCAGGTCAACCGAAAATCACAGTATTGACCAGGTACAATTGTCAAAAACAATTTCCGCCACGACTGGCTTGAAATCCCAATCGGCCATCCAGATCGGTAAAATCTCGATGTTGCCCTCGGACGAACGAAATCCTTATTCAGACCCTGCAACGGCCGAAACACGTGATTTTCCGTCTAGTCAACCGAAAATCACACTACAGACCAGTTACAATTGCCAAAAATGATCTCCGCTCCGATCTGCTAGAAATCACGATCGACCATCTAGATCGGTTAAATCACGATATTGCCCCCGGGCGGACGAAATCGCTATTCAGACGCTGCAACGGCCAAACCTCGTGATTTTCAGCCAGCTCAACCGAAAATCACAGTATTGACCAGGTACGGTTGTTAAAAACAGTTTCCGCCTCGGCTGGCTAGAAATCACGATCGATCATCTGGATCGATAAAATCTCGATATTGCCCTCGCACGAACGAAATCCATATTCAGACCCTGCAACGGCCAAAACTCGTGGTTATCCGTCTGGACAACCGAAAATCACAGTACTGACCAGGTATAGTTGTCAAAAATGATCTCCGCCCCGATCAGCCAAAAATCACGATCCACCATCTAGATCGGTTAAATCACAATATTGCCCCCGGGCAGACGAAATCGCTATTCAGACCCAGCAACGGCCGAAACTCGTGATTTTCTGTTTGGTCAACCGAAAATCACAACACTGACCAGGTACAGTTATCAAAAACGATCTCCGCCCCGATCTGCCAGGAATCGCGATCGACCATCTAGATCGGTTAAATCACGATATTGCCCCCGGGCAGACGAAATCACTATTCAGACCCTGCAACGGCCGAAACTCGTGATTTTCCGTCAGGTCAACCGAAAATCACAGTATTGACCAGGTGCAGTTGTCAAAAAGGATCTCCGGCTCCATCAGCCAGAAATATCGATCAACTGTCCGGAACAGCAAAAATCCTTATTTTGCCCCTGGAGGAATGATATCACTATTCAGACCCAGCACCGGCTGAAACTCGTGATTTTTCGTCTGGCAAACCGAAAATCACAGTATTGACCTGGTATTGTTGTCAAAAACTATTTTCGCCTCGACAGGCCAGAAGTCACGATCGATCATCCGGATCGGTAAAATCTCGATATTGCCCTCGGACGAACAAAATCCTTATTCAGACCCTGCAACGGCCGAAACTCGTGATTTTCCGTTTGGTCAACCGAAAATCCCAGTACTGACCAGGTACAGTTATCAAAAACGATCTCTGCCCCGATCAGCTAGAAATCACGGTCGAACGTCTAGATTGGTTAAATCACGATATTGCCCCCAGGCGGACGAAATCGCTATTCAGATGCTGCAACGGCCAAAACTCGTGATTTTCAGCCAGGTCAACCGAAAATCACAGTATTGACCAGGTACAATTGTCAAAAACAATTTCCGCCACGACTGGCTTGAAATCCCAATCGGCCATCCAGATCGGTAAAATCTCGATGTTGCCCTCGGACGAACGAAATCCTTATTCAGACCCTGCAACGGCCGAAACACGTGATTTTCCGTCTAGTCAACCGAAAATCACACTACAGACCAGTTACAATTGCCAAAAATGATCTCCGCTCCGATCTGCTAGAAATCACGATCGACCATCTAGATCGGTTAAATCACGATATTGCCCCCGGGCGGACGAAATCGCTATTCAGACGCTGCAACGGCCAAACCTCGTGATTTTCAGCCAGCTCAACCGAAAATCACAGTATTGACCAGGTACGGTTGTTAAAAACAGTTTCCGCCTCGGCTGGCTAGAAATCACGATCGATCATCTGGATCGATAAAATTCCTTATTTTGCCCCTGGAGGAATGATATCACTATTCAGACCCAGCACCGGCTGAAACTCGTGATTTTTCGTCTGGCAAACCGAAAATCACAGTATTGACCTGGTATTGTTGTCAAAAACTATTTTCGCCTCGACAGGCCAGAAGTCACGATCGATCATCCGGATCGGTAAAATCTCGATATTGCCCTCGGACGAACAAAATCCTTATTCAGACCCTGCAACGGCCGAAACTCGTGATTTTCCGTTTGGTCAACCGAAAATCCCAGTACTGACCAGGTACAGTTATCAAAAACGATCTCTGCCCCGATCAGCTAGAAATCACGGTCGAACGTCTAGATTGGTTAAATCACGATATTGCCCCCAGGCGGACGAAATCGCTATTCAGATGCTGCAACGGCCAAAACTCGTGATTTTCAGCCAGGTCAACCGAAAATCACAGTATTGACCAGGTACAATTGTCAAAAACAATTTCCGCCACGACTGGCTTGAAATCCCAATCGGCCATCCAGATCGGTAAAATCTCGATGTTGCCCTCGGACGAACGAAATCCTTATTCAGACCCTGCAACGGCCGAAACACGTGATTTTCCGTCTAGTCAACCGAAAATCACACTACAGACCAGTTACAATTGCCAAAAATGATCTCCGCTCCGATCTGCTAGAAATCACGATCGACCATCTAGATCGGTTAAATCACGATATTGCACCCGGGCAGATGAAATCGCTATTCAGACCCTGCAACGGCCGAAACTCGTGATTTTCTGTTTGGTCAACCGAAAATCACAGTATTGACCAGGTACGGTTGTCAAAAACAGTTTCCGCCTCGGCTGGCTAGAAATCACGATCGATCATCTGGATCGATAAAATCTCGATATTGCCCTCGCACGAACGAAATCCATATTCAGACCCTGCAACGGCCAAAACTCGTGGTTATCCGTCTGGACAACCGAAAATCACAGTACTGACCAGGTATAGTTGTCAAAAATGATCTCCGCCCCGATCAGCCAAAAATCACGATCCACCATCTAGATCGGTTAAATCACAATATTGCCCCCGGGCAGACGAAATCGCTATTCAGACCCAGCAACGGCCGAAACTCGTGATTTTCTGTTTGGTCAACCGAAAATCACAACACTGACCAGGTACAGTTATCAAAAACGATCTCCGCCCCGATCTGCCAGGAATCGCGATCGACCATCTAGATCGGTTAAATCACGATATTGCCCCCGGGCAGACGAAATCACTATTCAGACCCTGCAACGGCCGAAACTCGTGATTTTCCGTCAGGTCAACCGAAAATCACAGTATTGACCAGGTGCAGTTGTCAAAAAGGATCTCCGGCTCCATCAGCCAGAAATATCGATCAACTGTCCGGAACAGCAAAAATCCTTATTTTGCCCCTGGAGGAATGATATCACTATTCAGACCCAGCACCGGCTGAAACTCGTGATTTTTCGTCTGGCAAACCGAAAATCACAGTATTGACCTGGTATTGTTGTCAAAAACTATTTTCGCCTCGACAGGCCAGAAGTCACGATCGATCATCCGGATCGGTAAAATCTCGATATTGCCCTCGGACGAACAAAATCCTTATTCAGACCCTGCAACGGCCGAAACTCGTGATTTTCCGTTTGGTCAACCGAAAATCCCAGTACTGACCAGGTACAGTTATCAAAAACGATCTCTGCCCCGATCAGCTAGAAATCACGGTCGAACGTCTAGATTGGTTAAATCACGATATTGCCCCCAGGCGGACGAAATCGCTATTCAGATGCTGCAACGGCCAAAACTCGTGATTTTCAGCCAGGTCAACCGAAAATCACAGTATTGACCAGGTACAATTGTCAAAAACAATTTCCGCCACGACTGGCTTGAAATCCCAATCGGCCATCCAGATCGGTAAAATCTCGATGTTGCCCTCGGACGAACGAAATCCTTATTCAGACCCTGCAACGGCCGAAACACGTGATTTTCCGTCTAGTCAACCGAAAATCACACTACAGACCAGTTACAATTGCCAAAAATGATCTCCGCTCCGATCTGCTAGAAATCACGATCGACCATCTAGATCGGTTAAATCACGATATTGCACCCGGGCAGATGAAATCGCTATTCAGACCCTGCAACGGCCGAAACTCGTGATTTTCTGTTTGGTCAACCGAAAATCACAGTATTGACCAGGTGCAGTTGTCAAAAAGGATCTTCGGCTCCATCAACCAGAAATATCGATCAACTGTCCGGAACAGTAAAAATCCTTATTTTGCCCCCGGAGAAATGATATCACTATTCAGACCCAGCACCGGCTGAAACTCGTGATTTTTCGTCTGGTAAACCGAAAATCACAGTATTGCCCTAGTATTGTTGTCAAAAACTATTTTCGCCTCGACTGGCCAGAAGTCACGATCGATCGTCCGGATCGGTAAAATCTCGATATTGCCCTCGGACGAACGAAATCCTTATTCAGACCCTGCAACGGCCGAAACTCGTGATTTTCCGTTTGGTCAACCGAAAATCCCAGTACTGACCTGGTACAGTTATCAAAAACGATCTCTGCCCCGATCAGCCAGAAATCACGGTCGGCCATCTAGATTGGTTAAATCACGATATTGCCCACAGGCAGACGAAATCGCTATTCAGACGCTGCAACGGCCAAAACTCGTGATTTTCAGCCAGGTCAACCGAAAATCACAGTATTGACCAGGTACAATTGTCAAAAACAATTTCCGCCTCGACTGGCTTGAAATCCCGATCGGTCGTCCGGATCGGTAAAATCTCGATGTTGCCCTCGGATGAACGAAATCCTTCTTCAGACCCTGCAACGGCTGAAACTCGGGATTTTCCGTCTAGTCAACCGAAAATCAAACTACAGACCAGTTACAATTTCCAAAAAGGATCTCCGCCCCGATCTGCCAGGAATCACGATCGACCATCTAGATCGGTTAAATCACGATATTGCCCCCGGGCAGATGAAATTGCTATTCAGACCTTGCAACGGCCGAAACTCGTGATTTTCCATTTGGTCAACCGAAAATCACAGCGCTGACCAGGTACAGTTGTCCAAAACAATGTCCGCCCCGATCAGGTAGAAATCACGATCGACCATCTAGGTTGGTTAAATCACGATATTGCCCCCGGGCAGATGAAATTGCTATTCAGACCTTGCAACGGCCGAAACTCGTGATTTTCCATTTGGTCAACCGAAAATCACAGCGCTGACCAGGTACAGTTGTCCAAAACAATGTCCGCCCCGATCAGGTAGAAATCACGATCGACCATCTAGGTTGGTTAAATCACGATATTGCCCCCGGGCAGACGAAATTGCTATTCTGACCTTGCAATGGCCGAAACTCATGATTTTCCATTTGGTCAACCGAAAATCACAGTACTGACCATTTACAGTTGTCAAAAATGATCTCCGTCCCGATCAGCTAGAAATTACGATCAACAGTCCAGATTAGCGAAAATCCTTATTTTGCCCTCAGGCGGATGAAATCGCTATTCCGACCCAGCAACGACCGAAACTCGGGATTTTCCATTAGGTCAACCGACAATCACAGTATTGACTAGGTACAGTTGTTAAAAATAGTTTCTGCCTCGATGGGCTAGAAATCACGATCGATCGTCCGGATCGGTAAAATCTCGATATTGCCCTCGGACGAATGAAATCCTTATTCAGACCCTACAACGGCCAAAACTCGTGATTATCCGTCTGGACAACTGAAAATCACAGTACCGACCAGGTATAGTTGTCAAAAACAATCTCCACCCCGATCAAGCAGAAATCACGATCGACCATCTAGGTCGGTTAAATCACGATATTGCCCCCGGGCGGACGAAATCGCTATTCAAATGCTGCAACGGCCAGAACTCGTGATTTTCAGCCAGGTCAACCGAAAATCACAGTATTGACCAGGTACAGTTGTTAAAAACAGTTTCCGCCTCGACTGGCTAGAAATCACGATCGATCGTCTGGATCGGTAAAATCTCGATATTGCCCTCGGACGAACGAAATCCTTATTCAGACCCTGCAACGGCCAAAACTCGTGATTATCCGTCTGGACAACCGAAAATCACAGTATCGACCAGGTATAGTTGTCAAAAATGATCTCCGCCCCGATCAGCCAAAAATCATGATCGACCATCTAGATCGGTTAAATCACAATATTGCCTCTGGGCAGACGAAATCGCTATTCAAACCCTGCAACGGCCAAAACTCGTTATTTTCCGTCAGGTCAACCGAAAATCACAGTATTGACCAGGTGCAGTTGTCGAAAAGGATCTCCGGCTCGATCAGCCAGAAATAACGATCAACAGTCCGGATCAGCAAAAATCCTTATTCTGCCCCCGGATGAATGATATCACTATTCAGACCCAGCACCGGCTGAAACTCGTGATTTTTCGTCCGGTAAACTGAAAATCACAGTATTGACCTGGTATTGTTGTCAAAAACAATTTCCGCCTCGACTGGCCAGAAATCACGATCGATCGTCCGGATCGGTAAAATCTCGATATTGCCCTTGGACGAACGACATCCTTATTCAGACCCTGCAACGGCCAAAACTCGTGATTATCCGTCTAGACAACCGAAAATCACAGTACTGACCAAGTACAGTTATCAAAAACGATCTCTTCCCCGATCAGCCAGAAATCACGATCGACCATCCAGATCGGTTAAATCACGATATTGCCCCCGGGCGGACGAAATCGCTATTCAGACGCTGCAACGGCCAAAACTCGTGATTATCAGCCAGGTCAACTGAAAATCACAGTATTGACCAGGTACAGTTGTTAAAAACAGTTTCCGCCTCGACTGGCTAGAAATCACGATCGATCGTCCGGATCGGTAAAATCTCGATATTGCCCTCGGACGAACGAAATCCTTATTCAGACCCTGCAACAGCCAAAACTCGTGATTATCCGTCTGGACAACCGAAAATCACAGTACCGACCAAGTATAGTTGTCAAAAATGATCTCCGCCCCGATCAGCCAAAAATCACGATCGACCATCTAGATCGGTTAAATCACAATATTGCCTCTGGGCAGACGAAATCACTATTCAGACCCTGCAACGGCTGAAACTCGTGATTTTCCGTCTGGTCAACCGAAAATCACAGTATTGACCAGGCGTAGTTGTCAAAATGGATCTCTGGCTCGATGAGCCAGAAATAACGATCAACTGTCTGGATCAGCAAAAATCCTCGGTTTTGCCCCCGGATGAATGATATCACTATTCAGACCCAGCACCGGCTGAAACTCGTGATTTTTCACTTGGTCAACAGAAAATCACTGTTTCGACCAGGTACGAGTGGCAGAAACGATCTTCGACCCGATCAGCCAGAAACCACGGTCGATCGTCTGGATCGGTGAAATCTCGATTTTGCTCCCAGACGAACGAAATCACTATTCATACCCTACATCGCCCGAAACTTGTGTTTTTTCGCCTGGTCAAACGAGAAATCACCGTTTTGGCCAGGAACAGTTGTCGAAAATGATCTCCGCCCCGATCAGCCTGAAATCACGGTCGAACATCCGGATCGATAAAATCTTGATTTTGCACCCGGATGAACGAAATCACTATTCGAACCCTGCATCGCCCGAAACTCGTGTTTTTCCGCCTGGTCAACCGAAAATCACCGTTTTGACCAGGTATGGTTGTCAAAAACGATTTCCGCCACGATCAGCCAGAAATCGCAGTCGATCGTCCGGATCGAAAAAATCTCAATTTTGCACCTGGACAAACGAAATCACAATTCAGACCCCGCATCGGCCGAAACTCGTGATTTTTCGCCTGGTCAACCAAAAATCACAGTTTTGACCAGGTACGGTTGTCAATAACGATATTTGCCACGATACGCCTGAAATAACGGTCGATCGTTCGGATCGGTAAAATCTCGATTTTGTCCCGGACAAACGAAATCACTATTCATACCCTGCACCAGCCGAAACTTGTGATTTTTGGCCTGGTCAACCGAAAATCACTGTTCTGACCAGGTACAGTTGTAAAAAACGATCTCCGCTCCGATCAGCCAGAAATCATGGTCAGTCGTCCAGATCGGTAAAATCTCGATTTTCCACCCGGACGAACGAAATCACTATTCAGACCATGCATCGGCCGTGACACGTGATTATCCGCATGGTCAACCGAAAATCACTGTTTTGACCAAGTACGGTTGTCAAAAACGTTCACTGACCCGATCAGCCGGAAACCACGGTCGATCGTCCGGATCGGTAAAATCTCGATTTTTCACCCGGACGAACGAAATCACTATTCATACCCTGCATCGCCCGAAACTTGTGTTTTTCTGCCTGGTCAACCGAGAAATCACAGTTTTGGCCAGGAACAGTTGCCAAAAATGATCTCCGCCACGAAAAGCCTGAAATAACGGTCGAACGTTCGGATCGGTAAAATCAAGATTTTGCACCCGGACGAACGAAATCACTATTCATTCCCTGCATCGCCCTAAACTTGTGTTTTTCCACCTGGTCGACCAAAAATCACTGTTTTAACTAGGTACAACGGTCAAAAACGATTTCCACCACGATCAGCACGGTCGATCGGTCAGATCGGTAAAATCTCGATTTTGCACCCGGTCGAACGAAATCACTATTCATACCCTGCACCAGCCGAAACTCGTGATTTTCCGCCTGGACAACCGAAAATCACTGTTTTGACCAGGTACGGTTGGCAAAAACAATCTCCGCATCGATCTGCCAGAAATCACAGTCGATCGTCTGGATCGGTAAAATCTCAATTTTGCACCCGGATGAACGAAATTACTATTCAGACCCTGCACCGGCCGAAACTCGTGATTTTCCGCATGGTCAACCAAAAATCACTGTTTTGACCAGGTACGGTTGTCAGTAACGATTTTCGCCACGATCAGCCTGAAATGACGGCCGATCGTTCGGATCGGTAAAATCTCGATTTTTCTTCCGGATGAACGAAATCACTATTCATGCCCTGCATCGGCTGAAAACTCGTGATTTTTAGCCTGGTCAACCAAAAAACACTGTTTCGACCAGGTACGGTTGTCAAAAACGATCTCGATCCCGATCAGCCAGAAATCACGGTCGATCGTCCGGATCGGTAAATCTCAATTTTGCATCCGGACGAACGAAATCACTATTCAAACCATGCATCGACCGAAACTCGTGATTTTCAGCCTGGTCAACCAAAAATCATTGTTTTGACCAGGTACGGTTGTCAATAACGATTTTTGCCACGATCAGCTTGAAATCACGGTCGATCGTTCGGATCAGTAAAATCTCGATTTTGCTCCCGGATGAACGAAATCACTATTCATGCCCTGTATCGGCCGAAACTTGTGATTTTTAGCCTGGTCAACCGAAAATCACTGTTTCGACCAGGTACGGTTGTCAGAAACGATCTCCATCCCGATCAGCTAGAAATCACGGTCGATCGTCCGGATCGGTAAATCTCAATTTTGCACCCGGGCGAACGAAATCGCTATTCAGACCATGCATCGACCTTTACTCGTGATATTCAGCCTGGTCAACCAAAAATCATTGTTTTGACCATGTACGGTTGTCAATAACAATTTTCGCCACGATCAGCCTGTAATAACGGTTGATCGTTCGGATCGATAAAATCTCGATTTTGATCCCGGACGAACGAAATCACTATTCATACCCTGCATTGGCCGAATCTCGTGTTTTTCCGCCTGGTCAACCGAAAATCTCTGTTTTGACCAGGAGCGGTTGTCAAAAAAGATCTCCGTCTCGATCAATCAGAAATCACGGTTGATCGTCCGGATTGGTAAAATCTTGATTTTGCACCCGGGCGAAGGAAATCACTATTCATACCATGCATCGGCCGAAACTCGTGATTCTCCGCTTGGTCAGCCGAAAATCACTATTTTGACCTGGTGCAGTCGCCAATAACGATCTCTGCCCCGATCTGCCAGAAATCACGTTCGATCGTTCGGATCGGTAAAATCTCGATTTTGCTCCCGGACGAATTAAATCACTATTCATACCTTGCATCGCCCGAAACTCGTGATTTTCCGCCGGGTCAACCGAAAATCTCTGTTTTGACTAGGAGCTGTTGTCAAAAAAGATCTCCGTCCCGATCAGCCAGAAATCACGGTTGATCGTCCGGATCGGTAAAATCTTGATTTTGCACCCGGGCGAAGGAAATCACTATTCATACCTTGCATCGGCCGAAACTCGTGTTTTTCTGCCTGGTCAACCGAAAATCACCGTTCTGACCTGGTATGGTTGTCAATAACGATCTCTGCCCCGATCAGCCGGAAATCACAGTCGATAGTTCGGATCGGTAAAATCTCGATTTTGTACCCGGACGAACGAAATCACTATTCATACCTTGCATCGCCCGAAACTCGTGATTTTCCGCCTGGTCAACCGAAAATCACCATTTTGACCAGGTATGGTTGTCAATAACGTTCTCTGCCCCGATCAGCCAGAAATCACAGTCGATCGTTTGGATCGGTAAAATCTCGACTTTGCTCCCGGACGAACGAAATCACTATTCATACCTTGCAACGCCAGAATGTCGTGATTTTTCGCCTGGTCAACCGAAAATCTCTGTTTTGACCTGGAGCGGATGTCAATAACGATCCCTGCCCCGATCAGCTAGAAATCTCGGCCGATCGTTCGGATCGGTAAAATCTCGATTTTGCACCCGGACGAAGGAAATCACTATTCATACCTTGCATCGGCCGAAACTCGTGTTTTTCCGCCTGGTCAACCGAAAATCACCGTTTTGACCAGGTATGGTTGTCAATAACGATCTCTGCCCCGATCAGCCAGAAATCACAGTCGATAGTTCGGATCGGTAAAATCTCGATTTTGCACTCGGACGAACGAAATCACTATTCATACCTTGCATCGGCCGAAACTCGTGTTTTTCCGCCTGGTCAACCGAAAATCACCGTTTTGACCAAGAGCGGTTGCCAAAAAAATCTCCGTCCCGATCAGCCAGAAATCACGGTTGATCGTCGGGATCGGTAAAATCTTGATTTTGCACCCGGGCGAAGGAAATCACTATTCATACCTTGCATCGGCCGAAACTCGTGTTTTTCTGCCTGGTCAACCGAAAATCACCGTTTTGACCTGGTATGGTTGTCAATAACGATCTCTGCCCCGATCAGCCAGAAATCACAGTCGATAGTTCGGATCGGTAAAATCTCGATTTTGTACCCGGACGAACGAAATCACTATTCATACCTTGCATCGCCCGAAACTCGTGATTTTCCGCCTGGTCAACCGAAAATCACCATTTTGACCAGGTATGGTTGTCAATAACGTTCTCTGCCCCGATCAGCCAGAAATCACAGTCGATCGTTCGGATCGGTAAAATCTCGACTTTGCTGCCGGACGAACGAAATCACTATCCATACCTTGCAACGCCAGAAAGTCGTGATTTTTCGCCTGGTCAACCGAAAATCACCGTTTTGACCAGGAGCGGTTGTCAAAAAAGATCTCCGTCCTGATCAGCAAGAAATCACGGTCGATCGTCCGGATCGGTAAAATCTTGATTTTGCACCCGGGCGAACGAAATCACTATCCATACCTTGCAACGCCAGAAAGTCGTGATTTTTCGCCTGGTCAACCGAAAATCACTGTTTTGACCAGGAGCGGTTGTCAATAAAGATCTCCGTCCCGATCAGCCAGAAATCACGGTTGATCGTCCGGATCGGTAAAATCTTGATTTTGCACCCGGGCGAAGGAAATCACTATTCATACCTTGCATCGGTCGAAACTCGTGTTTTTTTGCCTGGTCAACCGAAAATCACCGTTTTGACCTGGTATGGTTGTCAATAACGATCTCTGCCCCGATCAGCCAGAAATCACAGTCGATAGTTCGGATCGGTAAAATCTCGATTTTGTACCCGGACGAACGAAATCACTATTCATACCTTGCATCGCCTGAAACTCGTGATTTTCCGCCTGGTCAACCGAAAATCACCGTTTTGACCAGGTATGGTTGTCAATAACGTTCTCTGCCCCGATCAGCCAGAAATCACAGTCGATCGTTCGGATCGGTAAAATCTCGACTTTGCTCCCGGACGAACGAAATCACTATTCATACCTTGCAACGCCAGAAAGTCGTGATTTTTCGCCTGGTCAACCGAAAATCTCTGTTTTGACCTAGAGTGGATGCCAATAACGATCCCTGCCCCGATCAGCTAGAAATCACGGCCGATTGTTCGGATCGGTAAAATCTCAATTTTGCTCCCAGACGAAGGAAATCACTATTCATACCTTGCATCGGCCGAAAATCGTGTTTTTCCGCCTGGTCAACCGAAAATCACCGTTTTGACCAGGTATGGTTGTCAATAACGATCTCTGCCCCGATCAGCCAAAAATCACAGTCGATCGTTCGGATCGGTAAAATCTCGATTTTGCACTCGGACGAACGAAATCACTATTCATACCTTGCATCAGCCGAAACTCGTTTTTATCCGCCTGGTCAACCGAAAATCACCGTTTTGACCAAGAGCGGTTGCCAAAAAAATCTCCGTCCCGATCAGCCAGAAATCACGGTTGATCGTCGGGATCGGTAAAATCTTGATTTTGCACCCGGGCGAAGGAAATCACTATTCATACCTTGCATCGGCCGAAACTCGTGTTTTTCTGCCTGGTCAACCGAAAATCACCGTTTTGACCTGGTATGGTTGTCAATAACGATCTCTGCCCCGATCAGCCAGAAATCACAGTCGATAGTTCGGATCGGTAAAATCTCGATTTTGTACCCGGACGAACGAAATCACTATTCATACCTTGCATCGCCCGAAACTCGTGATTTTCCGCCTGGTCAACCGAAAATCACCATTTTGACCAGGTATGGTTGTCAATAACGTTCTCTGCCCCGATCAGCCAGAAATCACAGTCGATCGTTCGGATCGGTAAAATCTCGACTTTGCTGCCGGACGAACGAAATCACTATCCATACCTTGCAACGCCAGAAAGTCGTGATTTTTCGCCTGGTCAACCGAAAATCACCGTTTTGACCAGGAGCGGTTGTCAAAAAAGATCTCCGTCCCGATCAGCCAGAAATCACGGTCGATCGTCCGGATCGGTAAAATCTTGATTTTGCACCCGGGCGAACGAAATCACTATCCATACCTTGCAACGCCAGAAAGTCGTGATTTTTCGCCTGGTCAACCGAAAATCACTGTTTTGACCAGGAGCGGTTGTCAATAAAGATCTCCGTCCCGATCAGCCAGAAATCACGGTTGATCGTCCGGATCGGTAAAATCTTGATTTTGCACCCGGGCGAAGGAAATCACTATTCATACCTTGCATCGGCCGAAACTCGTGTTTTTTTGCCTGGTCAACCGAAAATCACCGTTTTGACCTGGTATGGTTGTCAATAACGATCTCTGCCCCGATCAGCCAGAAATCACAGTCGATAGTTCGGATCGGTAAAATCTCGATTTTGTACCCGGACGAACGAAATCACTATTCATACCTTGCATCGCCTGAAACTCGTGATTTTCTGCCTGGTCAACCAAAAATCACCGTTTTGACCAGGTATGGTTGTCAATAACGTTCTCTGCCCCGATCAGCCAGAAATCACAGTCGATCGTTCGGATCGGTAAAATCTCGACTTTGCTCCCGGACGAACGAAATCACTATTCATACCTTGCAACGCCAGAAAGTCGTGATTTTTCGCCTGGTCAACCGAAAATCTCTGTTTTGACCTAGAGTGGATGCCAATAACGATCCCTGCCCCGATCAGCTAGAAATCACGGCCGATTGTTCGGATCGGTAAAATCTCAATTTTGCTCCCAGACGAAGGAAATCACTATTCATACCTTGCATCGGCCGAAACTCGTGTTTTTCCGCCTGGTCAACCGAAAATCACCGTTTTGACCAGGTATGGTTGTCAATAACGATCTCTGCCCCGATCAGCCAAAAATCACAGTCGATCGTTCGGATCGGTAAAATCTCGATTTTGCACTCGGACGAACGAAATCACTATCCATACCTTGCAACGCCAGAAAGTCGTGATTTTTTGCCTGGTCAACCAAAAATCACCGTTTTGACCAGGAGCGGTTGTCAAAAAAGATCTCCGTCCCGATCAGCCAGAAATCACGGTCGATCGTCCGGATCGGTAAAATCTTGATTTTGCACCCGGGCGAACGAAATCACTATCCATTCCTTGCAACGCCAGAAAGTCGTGATTTTTCGCCTGGTCAACCGAAAATCACCGTTTTGACCAGGAGCGGTTGTCGAAAAAGATCTCCGTCCCGATCAGCCAGAAATCACGGTTGATCGTCCGGATCGGTAAAATCTCAATTTTGCTCCCAGACGAAGGAAATCACTATTCATACCTTGCATCGGCCGAAACTCGTGTTTTTCCGCCTGGTCAACCGAAAATCACCGTTTTGACCAGGTATGGTTGTCAATAACGATCTCTGCCCCGATCAGCCAAAAATCACAGTCGATCGTTCGGATCGGTAAAATCTCGATTTTGCACTCGGACGAACGAAATCACTATCCATACCTTGCAACGCCAGAAAGTCGTGATTTTTCGCCTGGTCAACCAAAAATCACCGTTTTGACCAGGAGCGGTTGTCAAAAAAGATCTCCGTCCCGATCAGCCAGAAATCACGGTCGATCGTCCGGATCGGTAAAATCTTGATTTTGCACCCGGGCGAACGAAATCACTATCCATTCCTTGCAACGCCAAAAAGTCGTGATTTTTCGCCTGGTCAACCGAAAATCACCGTTTTGACCAGGAGCGGTTGTCGAAAAAGATCTCCGTCCCGATCAGCCAGAAATCACGGTTGATCGTCCGGATCGGTAAAATCTTGATTTTGCACCCGGGCGAAGGAAATCACTATTCATACCTTGCATCGGCCGAAACTCGTGTTTTTTTGCCTGGTCAACCGAAAATCACCGTTTTGACCTGGAATGGTTGTCAATAACGATCTCTGCCCCGATCAGCCAGAAATCACAGTCGATAGTTCGGATCGGTAAAATCTCGATTTTGTACCCGGACGAACGAAATCACTATTCATACCTTGCATCGCCTGAAACTCGTGATTTTCCGCCTGGTCAACCGAAAATCACCGTTTTGACCAGGTATGGTTGTCAATAACGTTCTCTGCCCCGATCAGCCAGAAATCACAGTCGATCGTTCGGATCGGTAAAATCTCGACTTTGCTCCCGGACGAACGAAATCACTATTCATACCTTGCAACGCCAGAAAGTCGTGATTTTTCGCCTGGTCAACCGAAAATCTCTGTTTTGACCTAGAGTGGATGCCAATAACGATCCCTGCCCCGATCAGCTAGAAATCACGGCCGATTGTTCGGATCGGTAAAATCTCAATTTTGCTCCCGGACGAAGGAAATCACTATTCATACCTTGCATCGGCCGGAACTCGTGTTTTTCCGCCTGGTCAACCGAAAATCACCGTTTTGACCAGGTATGGTTGTCAATAACGATCTCTGCCCCGATCAGCCAAAAATCACAGTCGATCGTTCGGATCGGTAAAATCTCGATTTTGCACTCGGACGAACGAAATCACTATTCATACCTTGCATCGGCCGAAACTCGTGTTTTTCCGCCTGGTCAACCAAAAATCACCGTTTTGACCAGGAGCGGTTGTCAAAAAAGATCTCCGTCCCGATCAGCCAGAAATCACGGTCGATCGTCCGGATCGGTAAAATCTTGATTTTGCACCCGGGCGAACGAAATCACTATCCATTCCTTGCAACGCCAAAAAGTCGTGATTTTTCGCCTGGTCAACCGAAAATCACCGTTTTGACCAGGAGCGGTTGTCGAAAAAGATCTCCGTCCCGATCAGCCAGAAATCACGGTTGATCGTCCGGATCGGTAAAATCTTGATTTTGCACCCGAGCGAAGGAAATCACTATTCATACCTTGCATCGGCCGAAACTCGTGTTTTTTTGCCTGGTCAACCGAAAATCACCGTTTTGACCTGGAATGGTTGTCAATAACGATCTCTGCCCCGATCAGCCAGAAATCACAGTCGATAGTTCGGATCGGTAAAATCTCGATTTTGTACCCGGACGAACGAAATCACTATTCATACCTTGCATCGCCTGAAACTCGTGATTTTCCGCCTGGTCAACCGAAAATCACCGTTTTGACCAGGTATGGTTGTCAATAACGTTCTCTGCCCCGATCAGCCAGAAATCACAGTCGATCGTTCGGATCGGTAAAATCTCGACTTTGCTCCCGGACGAACGAAATCACTATTCATACCTTGCAACGCCAGAAAGTCGTGATTTTTCGCCTGGTCAACCGAAAATCTCTGTTTTGACCTAGAGTGGATGCCAATAACGATCCCTGCCCCGATCAGCTAGAAATCACGGCCGATTGTTCGGATCGGTAAAATCTCAATTTTGCTCCCGGACGAAGGAAATCACTATTCATACCTTGCATCGGCCGGAACTCGTGTTTTTCCGCCTGGTCAACCGAAAATCACCGTTTTGACCAGGTATGGTTGTCAATAACGATCTCTGCCCCGATCAGCCAAAAATCACAGTCGATCGTTCGGATCGGTAAAATCTCGATTTTGCACTCGGACGAACGAAATCACTATTCATACCTTGCATCGGCCGAAACTCGTGTTTTTCCGCCTGGTCAACCGAAAATCACCGTTTTGACCACGAGCGGTTGTCAAAAAAGATCTCCGACCCGATCAGCCAGAAATCACGGTTGATCGTCGGGATCGGTAAAATCTTGATTTTGCACCCGGGCGAAGGAAATCACTATTCATACCTTGCATCGGCCGAAACTCGTGTTTTTCCGCCTGGTCAACCGAAAATCACCGTTTTGACCAGGTATGGTTGTCAATAACGATCTCTGCCCCAATCAGCCGGAAATCACAGTCGATAGTTCGGATCGGTAAAATCTCGATTTTGATCCCGGACAAACGAAATCACTTTTCAGGCCTTGCATCGCCCAAAACTCGTGATTTTCCGCATGGTCAACCGAAAATCTTTGTTTTGACCAGCAGCGGTTGTCAAAAATGATCTCCGTCCCGATCAACCAGAAATCACGGTTGATCGTCTGGATCGGTAAAATCTTGATTTTGCACCTGGACGAACGAAATCACTATTCAGACCTTGCATCGACCAAAACTCGTGATTCTCTGCTTGGTCAGCCGAAAATCACTATTTTGACCTGGTGCGGTCGTCAATAACGATCTCTGCCCCGATCTGCCAGAAATCACGGTCGATCGTTCGGATCGGTAAAATCTCGATTTTGCTCCCGGACGAATTAAATCACTAATCATACCTTGCATCGCCCGAAACTCGTGATTTTCCGCCTGGTCAACTGAAAATCACCGTTTTGACCAGGTATGGTTGTCAATAACGATTTTTACCCCGATCAGCCGGAAATCACAGTCGATAGTTCGGATCGATAAAATCTCGATTTTGATCCCGGACGAACGAAATCACTATTCAAACCCTGCATCGGCCGAAACTCGTGTTTTTCCGCCTGGTCAACCGAAAATCTCTGTTTTGACCAGGAGCGGTTGTTAAAAAACATCTCCGTCCCGATCAGCCTGAAATCACGGTCGACCGTCCGGATCGGTAAAATCTCGATTTTGATCCCGGACGAACGAAATCACTATTCTGACCATGCATCGGCCGAAACTCGTGTTTTTCCGCCTGGTCAACCGAAAATCTCTGTTTTGACCTGGAGCGGTTGTCAAAAATGATCTCCGTCCCGATCAGCCTGAAATCACGATCGATCGTCCGGATCAGAAAAATCTCGATTTTGCACCCAGACGAACGAAATCACTATTCAGGCCTTGCAACAGCCAAAACTCGTGATTTTCCGCCTGGTCAACCGAAAATCACTGTTTTGACCTGGTGCAGTTGTCAATAACGATTTTTGCCACGATCATCCTGTAATAACGGTTGATCGCTCGGATCGGTAAAATCTCGATTTTGATCCCGGACGAACGAAATCACTATTCATACCCTGCATCGGCCGAAACTTGTGTTTTTCCGCCTGGTCAACCGAAAATCTCTGTTTTGGCCAGGAGCGGTTGTCAAAAAAGATCTCCGCCCCGACCAGCCAGAAATCACGGTTGATCGTCCGGATCGGTAAAATCTTGATTTTGCACCCGGGCGAAGGAAATCACTATTCATACCTTGCATCGGCCGAAACTCGTGTTTTTCCGCCTGGTCAACCAAAAATCACCGTTTTGACCAGGTATGGTTGTCAATAACGATCTCTGCCCCGATCAGCCGGAAATCACGATCGATAGTTCGGATCGATAAAATCTCGATTTTGATCCCGGACGAACGAAATCACTATTCATACCCTGCATCGGCCGAAACTCGTGTTTTTCCGCCTGGTCAACCGAAAATCACCGCTTTGACCAGGCATGGTTGCCAATAACGATCTCTGCCCCGATCAGCCGGAAATCACAGTCGATAGTTCGGATCGGTAAAATCTCGATTTTGATCCCGGACGAACGAAATCACTATTCCTACCCTGCATCGGCCGAAACTCGTGTTTTTCCGCCTGGTCAACCGAAAATCACCGCTTTGACCAGGCATGGTTGCCAATAACGATCTCTGCCCCGATCAGCCGGAAATCACAGTCGATAGTTCGGATCGGTAAAATCTCGATTTTGATCCCGGACGAACGAAATCACTATTCATACCCTGCATCGGCCGGAACTCGTGTTTTTCCGCCTGGTCAACCGAAAATCTCTGTTTTGACCTGGAGCGGTTGTCAAAAATGATCTCCGTCCCGATCAGCCTGAAATCACGATCGATCGTCCGGATCGGAAAAATCTCGATTTTGCACCCAGACGAACGAAATCACTATTCAGGCCTTGCATCGGCCAAAACTCGTGATTTTCCGCATGGTCAACCGAAAATCACTGTTTTGACCTGGTGCAGTTGTCAATAACGATTTTTGCCACGATCAGCCTGTAATAACGGTTGATCGTTCGGATCGGTAAAATCTCGATTTTGATCCCGGACGAACGAAATCACTATTCATACCCTGCATCGGCCGAAACTCGTGTTTTTCCGCCTGGTCAACCGAAAATCTTTGTTTTGACCAGGAGCGGTTGTCAAAAAAGATCTCCGTCCCGATCAACCAGAAATCACGGTTGATCGTCCGGATTGGTAAAATCTTGATTTTGCACCCGGGCGAAGGAAATCACTCTTCATACCTTGCATCGGCCGAAACTCGTGTTTTTCCGCCTGGTCAACCGAAAATCACCGCTTTGACCAGGCATGGTTGTCAATAACGATCTCTGCCCCGATCAGCCGGAAATCACAGTCGATAGTTCGGATCGGTAAAATCTCGATTTTGATCCCGGACGAAGGAAATCACTATTCATACCCTGCATCGGCCGAAACTCGTGTTTTTCCGCCTGGTCAACTGTAAATCTTTGTTTTGACCAGGAGCGGTTGTCAAAAAAGATCTCCGTCCCGATAAGCCAGAAATCACGGTCGATCGTCCGGATCGGTAAAATCTTGATTTTTCTCCCGGACGAACGAAATCACTATTCAGACCATGCATCGGCCGAAACTCGTGTTTTTCCGCCTGGTCAACCGAAAATCTCTGTTTTGACCTGGAGTGGTTGTCAAAAATGATCTCCGTCCCGATCAGCCTGAAATCACGATCGATCGTCCGGATCGGAAAAATCTCGATTTTGCACCCAGGCGAACGAAATCACTATTCAGGCCTTGCATCGGCCAAAACTCGTGATTTTCCGCCTGGTCAACCGAAAATCACTGTTTTGACCTGGTGCAGTTGTCAATAACGATTTTTGCCACGATCAGCCTGTAATAACGGTTGATCGTTCGGATCGGTAAAATCTCGATTTTGATCCCAGGCGAACGAAATCACTATTCTTACCCTGCATCGGCCGAAACTCGTGTTTTTCCGCCTGGTCAACCGAAAATCTTTGTTTTGACCAGGAGCGGTTGTCAAAAAAGATCTCCGTCCCGATCAACCAGAAATCACGGTTGATCGTCCGGATTGGTAAAATCTTGATTTTGCACCCGGGCGAAGGAAATCACTCTTCATACCTTGCATCGGCCGAAACTCGTGTTTTTCCGCCTGGTCAACCGAAAATCACCGCTTTGACCAGGCATGGTTGTCAATAACGATCTCTGCCCCGATCAGCCGGAAATCACAGTCGATAGTTCGGATCGGTAAAATCTCGATTTTGATCCCGGACGAAGGAAATCACTATTCATACCCTGCATCGGCCGAAACTCGTGTTTTTCCGCCTGGTCAACTGTAAATCTCTGTTTTGACCAGGAGCGGTTGTCAAAAAAGATCTCCGTCCCGATAAGCCAGAAATCACGGTCGATCGTCCGGATCGGTAAAATCTTGATTTTTCTCCCGGACGAACGAAATCACTATTCAGACCATGCATCGGCCGAAACTCGTGTTTTTCCGCCTGGTCAACCGAAAATCTCTGTTTTGACCTGGAGTGGTTGTCAAAAATGATCTCCGTCCCGATCAGCCTGAAATCACGATCGATCGTCCGGATCGGAAAAATCTCGATTTTGCACCCAGGCGAACGAAATCACTATTCAGGCCTTGCATCGGCCAAAACTCGTGATTTTCCGCCTGGTCAACCGAAAATCACTGTTTTGACCTGGTGCAGTTGTCAATAACGATTTTTGCCACGATCAGCCTGTAATAACGGTTGATCGTTCGGATCGGTAAAATCTCGATTTTGATCCCAGGCGAACGAAATCACTATTCTTACCCTGCATCGGCCGAAACTCGTGTTTTTCCGCCTGGTCAACCGAAAATCTTTGTTTTGACCAGGAGCGGTTGTCAAAAAAGATCTCCGTCCCGATCAACCAGAAATCACGGTTGATCGTCCGGATTGGTAAAATCTTGATTTTGCACCCGGGCGAAGGAAATCACTCTTCATACCTTGCATCGGCCGAAACTCGTGTTTTTCCGCCTGGTCAACCGAAAATCACCGCTTTGACCAGGCATGGTTGTCAATAACGATCTCTGCCCCGATCAGCCGGAAATCACAGTCGATAGTTCGGATCGGTAAAATCTCGATTTTGATCCCGGACGAAGGAAATCACTATTCATACCCTGCATCGGCCGAAACTCGTGTTTTTCCGCCTGGTCAACTGTAAATCTCTGTTTTGACCAGGAGCGGTTGTCAAAAAAGATCTCCGTCCCGATAAGCCAGAAATCACGGTCGATCGTCCGGATCGGTAAAATCTTGATTTTTCTCCCGGACGAACGAAATCACTATTCAGACCATGCATCGGCCGAAACTCGTGTTTTTCCGCCTGGTCAACCGAAAATCTCTGTTTTGACCTGGAGTGGTTGTCAAAAATGATCTCCATCCCGATCAGCCTGAAATCACGATCGATCGTCCGGATCGGAAAAATCTCGATTTTGCACCCAGGCGAACGAAATCACTATTCAGGCCTTGCGTCGGCCAAAACTCGTGATTTTCCGCCTGGTCAACCGAAAATCACTGTTTTGACCTGGTGCAGTTGTCAATAACGATTTTTGCCACGATCAGCCTGTAATAACGGTTGATCGTTCGGATTGGTAAAATCTCGATTTTGATCCCGGACGAAGGAAATCACTATTCATACCCTGCATCGGCCGAAACTCGTGTTTTTCCGCCTGGTCAACTGTAAATCTCTGTTTTGACCAGGAGCGGTTGTCAAAAAAGATCTCCGTCCCGATAAGCCAGAAATCACGGTCGATCGTCCGGATCGGTAAAATCTTGATTTTTCTCCCGGACGAACGAAATCACTATTCAGACCATGCATCGGCCGAAACTCGTGTTTTTCCGCCTGGTCAACCGAAAATCTCTGTTTTGACCTGGAGTGGTAGTCAAAAATGATCTCCGTCCCGATCAGCCTGAAATCACGATCGATCGTCCGGATCGGAAAAATCTCGATTTTGCACCCAGGCGAACGAAATCACTATTCAGGCCTTGCATCGGCCAAAACTCGTGATTTTCCGCCTGGTCAACCGAAAATCACTGTTTTGACCTGGTGCAGTTGTCAATAACGATTTTTGCCACGATCAGCCTGTAATAACGGTTGATCGTTCGGATCGGTAAAATCTCGATTTTGATCCCAGGCGAACGAAATCACTATTCTTACCCTGCATCGGCCGAAACTCGTGTTTTTCCGCCTGGTCAACCGAAAATCACTGCTTTGACCAGGCATGGTTGCCAATAACGATCTCTGCCCCGATCAGCCGGAAATCTCAGTCGATAGTTCGGATCGGTAAAATCTCGATTTTGATCCCGGACGAACGAAATCACTATTCATACCCTGCATCGGCCAAAACTCGTGATTTTCCGCATGGTCAACCGAAAATCACTGTTTTGACCTGGAGCAGTTGTCAATAACGATTTTTGCCACGATCAGACTGTAATAACTGTTGATCGTTCGGATCGGTAAAATCTCGATTTTGATCCCGGACGAACGAAATCACTATTCATACCCTGCATCGGCCGAAACTAGTGTTTTTCCGCCTGGTCAACCGAAAATCTCTGTTTTGACCTGGTGCGGTTGTCAAAAATGATCTCCGTCCCGATAAGCCAGAAATCACGGATGATCGTCCGGATCGGTAAAATCTCGATTTTGATCCCGGACGAACGAAATCACTATTCAGACCATGCATCGGCCGAAACTCGTGTTTTTCCGCCTGGTCAACCGAAAATCTCTGTTTTGACCTGGAGTGGTTGTCAAAAATGATCTCCGTCCCGATCAGCCTGAAATCACGATCGATCGTCCGGATCGGAAAAATCTCAATTTTGCACCCAGGCGAACGAAATCACTATTCAGGCCTTGCATCGGCCAAAACTCGTGATTTTCCGCCTGGTCAACCGAAAATCACTGTTTTGACCTGGTGCAGTTGTCAATAACGATTTTTGCCCCGATCAGCCCGTAATAACGGTTGATCTTTCGGATTCGTAAAATCTCGATTTTGATCCCGGACGAACGAAATCACTATTCATACCCTGCATCGGCCGAAACTCGTGTTTTTCCGCCTGGTCAACCGAAAATCACCGCTTTGACCAGGCATGGTTGCCAATAACGATCTCTGCCCCGATCAGCCGGAAATCACAGTCGATAGTTCGGATCGGTAAAATCTCGATTTTGATCCCGGACGAACGAAATCACTATTCCTACCCTGCATCGGCCGAAACTCGTGTTTTTCCGCCTGGTCAACCAAAAATCTCTGTTTTGACCTGGAGCGGTTGTCAAAAATGATCTCCGTCCCGATCAGCCTGAAATCACGATCGATCGTCCGGATCGGAAAAATCTCGATTTTGCACCCAGACGAACGAAATCACTATTCAGGCCTTGCGTCGGCCAAAACTCGTGATTTTCCGCCTGGTCAACCGAAAATCACTGTTTTGACCTGGTGCAGTTGTCAATAACGATTTTTGCCCCGATCAGCCTGTAATAACGGTTGATCGTTCGGATTCGTAAAATCTCGATTTTGATCCCGGACGAACGAAATCACTATTCATACCCTGCATCGGCCGAAACTCGTGTTTTTCCGCCTGGTCAACCGAAAATCACCGCTTTGACCAGGCATGGTTGCCAATAACGATCTCTGCCCCGATCAGCCGGAAATCACAGTCGATAGTTCGGATCTATAAAATCTCGATTTTGATCCCGGACGAACGAAATCACTATTCATACCCTGCATCGGCCGAAACTCGTGTTTTTCCGCCTGGTCAACCGAAAATCTCTGCTTTGACCTGGAGCGGTTGTCAAAAATGATCTCCGTCCCGATCAGCCTGAAATCGCGATCGATCGTCCGGATCGGAAAAATCTCGATTTTGCACCCAGACGAACGAAATCACTATTCAGGCCTTGCATCGGCCAAAACTCGTGATTTTCCGCATGGTCAACCGAAAATCACTGTTTTGACCTGGTGCAGTTGTCAATAACGATTTTTGCCACGATCAGCCTGTAATAACAGTTGATCGTTCGGATCGGTAAAATCTCGATTTTGATCCCGGACGAACGAAATCACTATTCATACCCTGCGTCGGCCGAAACTCGTGTTTTTCCGCCTGGTCAACCGAAAATCTTTGTTTTGACCAGGAGCGGTTGTCAAAAAAGATCTCCGTCCCGATCAACCAGAAATCACGGTTGATCGTCCGGATTGGTAAAATCTTGATTTTGCACCCGGGCGAAGGAAATCACTCTTCATTCCTTGCATCGGCCGAAACTCGTGTTTTTCCGCCTGGTCAACCGAAAATCACCGCTTTGACCAGGCATGGTTGTCAATAACGATCTCTGCCCCGATTAGCCGGAAATCACAGTCGATAGTTCGGATCGGTAAAATCTCGATTTTGATCCCGGACGAACGAAATCACTATTCATACCCTGCATCGGCCGAAACTCGTGTTTTTCCGCCTGGTCAACTGTAAATCTCTGTTTTGACCAGTAGCGGTTGTCAAAAAAGATCTCCGTCCCGATCAGCCAGAAATCACAGTTGACCGTCCGGATCGGTAAAATCTTGATTTTGCTCCCAGACTAACGAAATCACTATTCAGACCATGCATCGGCCGAAACTCGTGTTTTTCCCCTGGTCAACCGAAAATCTCTGTTTTGACCTGGAGCGGTTGTCAAAAATGATCTCCGTCCCGATCAGCCTGAAATCACGATCGATCGTCCGGATCGGAAAAATCTCGATTTTGTACCCAGGCGAACGAAATCACTATTCAGGCCTTGCAACGGCCAAAACTCGTGATTTTCAGCCTGGTCAACCGAAAATCACTGTTTTGCCCTGGGGCAGTTGTCAATAACGATTTTTGCCACGATCAGCCTGTAATAACGGTTGATCGATCGGATCGGTAAAATCACGATTTTGATCCCGGACGAACGAAATCACTATTCATACCCTGCATCGGTCGAAACTCGTGTTTTTCCGCCTGGTCAACCGAAAATCTCTGTTTTGACCAGGAGCGGTTGTCAAAAAAGATCTCCGTCCCGATCAGCCGGAAATCACGGTTGATCGTCCGAATAGGTAAAATCTTGATTTTGCACCCAGGCGAAGGAAATCACTATTCATACCTTGCATCGGCCGAAACTCGTGTTTTTCCGCCTGGTCAACCGAAAATCACCGCTTTGACCAGGCATGGTTGTCAATAACGATCTCTGCCCCGATCAGCCGGAAATCACAGTCGATAGTTCGGATCGGTAAAATCTCGATTTTGATCCCGGGCGAACGAAATCACTATTCATACCCTGCATCGGCCGAAACTCGTGTTTTTCCGCCTGGTCAACCAAAAATCTCTGTTTTGACCAGGAGCGGTTGTCAAAAAAGATCTCCGTCCCGATAAGCCAGAAATCACGGTCGATCGTCCGGATCGGTAAAATCTTGATTTTGCTCCCGGACGAACGAAATCACTATTCAGACCATGCATCGGCCGAAACTCGTGTTTTTCCGCCTGGTCAACCGAAAATCTCTGTTTTGACCTGGAGTGGTTGTCAAAAATGATCTCCGTCCCGATCAGCCTGAAATCACGATCGATCGTCCGGATCGGAAAAATCTCAATTTTGCACCCAGGCGAACGAAATCACTATTCAGGCCTTGCATCGGCCAAAACTCGTGATTTTCCGCCTGGTCAACCGAAAATCACTGTTTTGACCTGGTGCAGTTGTCAATAACGATTTTTGCCCCGATCAGCCCGTAATAACGGTTGATCTTTCGGATTCGTAAAATCTCGATTTTGATCCCGGACGAACGAAATCACTATTCATACCCTGCATCGGCCGAAACTCGTGTTTTTCCGCCTGGTCAACCGAAAATCACCGCTTTGACCAGGAGCGGTTGTCAAAAAAGATCTCCGTCCCGATCAGCCGGAAATCACGGTTGATCGTCTGAATCGGTAAAATCTTGATTTTGCACCCAGGCGAAGGAAATCACTATTCATACCTTGCATCGGCCGAAACTCGTGTTTTTCCGCCTGGTCAACCGAAAATCACCGCTTTGACCAGGCATGGTTGTCAATAACGATCTCTGCCCCGATCAGCCGGAAATCACAGTCGATAGTTCGGATCGGTAAAATCTCGATTTTGATCCCGGGCGAACGAAATCACTATTCATACCCTGCATCGGCCGAAACTCGTGTTTTTCCGCCTGGTCAACCGAAAATCTCTGTTTTGACCAGGAGCGGTTGTCAAAAAAGATCTCCGTCCCGATAAGCCAGAAATCACGGTCGATCGTCCGGATCGGTAAAATCTTGATTTTGCTCCCGGACGAACGAAATCACTATTCAGACCATGCATCGGCCGAAACTCGTGTTTTTCCGCCTGGTCAACTGAAAATCTCTGTTTTGACCTGGAGCGGATGTCAAAAATGATCTCCGTCCCGATCAGCATGAAATCACGATCGATCGTCCGGATCGGAAAAATCTCGATTTTGCACCCAGACGAACGAAATCACTATTCAGGCCTTGCATCGGCCAAAACTCGTGATTTTCCGCATGGTCAACCGAAAATCACTGTTTTGACCTGGTGCAGTTGTCAATAACGATTTTCGCCACGATCAGCCTGGAATAACGGTTGATCGTTCGGATCGGTAAAATCTCGATTTTAATCCCGGACGAACGAAATCACTATTCATGCCCTGCATCGGCCGAAACTCGTGTTTTTCCGCCTGGTCAACTGAAAATCTCTGTTTTGACCAGGAGCGGTTGTCAAAAAAGATCTCCGTCCCGATAAGCCAGAAATCCCGGTCGATCGCCCGGATCGGTAAAATCTTGATTTTGCACCGGGACGAACGAAATCACTATTCATACCCTGCATCGGCCGAAACTCGTGTTTTTCCGCCAGGTCAACCGAAAATCTCTATTTTGACTAGGAGCGGTTGTCAAAAAAGATCTCTATCCCGATAAGCAGAAATCACGGTCGATCGTCCGGATCGGTAAAATCTTGATTTTGCACCCGGACGAACGAAATCACTATACAGACCATGCATCGGCCGAAACTCGTGTTTTTCCGCCTGGTCAACCGAAAATCTCTGTTTTGACCTGGAGCGGTTGTCAAAAATGATCTCCGTTCCGATCAGCCTGAAATCACGATCGATCGTCCGGATCGGAAAAATCTCGATTTTGCACCCAGACGAACGAAATCACTATTCAGGCCTTGCATCGGCCAAAACTCGTGATTTTCCGCATGGTAAACCGAAAATCACTGTTTTGACCTGGTGCAGTTGTCAATAACGATTTTTGCCACGATCAGCCTGTAATAACGGTTGATCGTGCGGATCGGTAAAATCTTGATTTTGATCCCGGACGAACGAAATCACTATTCATACCCTGCATCGGCCGAAACTCGTGTTTTTCCGCCTGGTCAACCGAAAATCTCTGTTTTGACCAGGAGCGGTTGTCAAAAAAGATCTCCGTCCCGATCAGCCAGAAATCACGGTTGATCGTCCGAATCGGTAAAATCTTGATTTCGCACCCAGGCGAAGGAAATCACTATTCATACCTTGCATCGGCCGAAACTCGTGTTTTTCCGCCTGGTCAACCGAAAATCACCGCTTTGACCAGGCATGGTTGTCAATAACGATCTCTGCCCCGATCAGCCGGAAATCACAGTCGATAGTTCGGATCGGTAAAATCTCGATTTTGATCCCGGACGAACTCAATCACTATTCATACCCTGCATCGGCCGAAACTCGTGTTTTTCCGCCTGGTCAACCGAAAATCACTGTTTTGACCAGGAGCGGTTGTCAAAAAAGATCTCCGTCCCGATAAGCCAGAAATCACGGTCGATCGTCCGGATTGGTAAAATCTTGATTTTGCTCCCGGACGAATGAAATCACTATACATACCCTACATCGGCCGAAACTCGGGTTTTTCCGCCTGGTCAACCGAAAATCTCTGTTTTGACCAGGAGCGGTTGTCAAAAAAGATCTCCGTCCCGATCAGCATGAAATCACGGTCGATCGTCCGGATCGGTAAAATCTTGATTTTGCTCCCGGACGAACGAAATCACTATTCAGACCATGCATCGGCCGAAACTCGTGATTTTCCGCCTGGTCAACCGAAAATCACTGTTTTGACCTGGTGCAGTTGTCAATAACGATTTTTGCCCCGATCAGCCTGTAATAACGGTTGATCGTTCGGATTCGTAAAATCTCGATTTTGATCCCGGACGAACGAAATCACTATTCATACCCTGCATCGGCCGAAACTCGTGTTTTTCCGCCTGGTCAACCGAAAATCACCGCTTTGACCAGGCATGGTTGCCAATAACGATCTCTGCCCCGATCAGCCGGAAATCACAGTCGATAGTTCGGATCTATAAAATCTCGATTTTGATCCCGGACGAACGAAATCACTATTCATACCCTGCATCGGCCGAAACTCGTGTTTTTCCGCCTGGTCAACCGAAAATCTCTGTTTTGACCTGGAGCGGTTGTCAAAAATGATCTCCGTCCCGATCAGCCTGAAATCGCGATCGATCGTCCGGATCGGAAAAATCTCGATTTTGCACCCAGACGAACGAAATCACTATTCAGGCCTTGCATCGGCCAAAACTCGTGATTTTCCGCATGGTCAACCGAAAATCACTGTTTTGACCTGGTGCAGTTGTCAATAACGATTTTTGCCACGATCAGCCTGTAATAACAGTTGATCGTTCGGATCGGTAAAATCTCGATTTTGATCCCGGACGAACGAAATCACTATTCATACCCTGCGTCGGCCGAAACTCGTGTTTTTCCGCCTGGTCAACCGAAAATCTTTGTTTTGACCAGGAGCGGTTGTCAAAAAAGATCTCCGTCCCGATCAACCAGAAATCACGGTTGATCGTCCGGATTGGTAAAATCTTGATTTTGCACCCGGGCGAAGGAAATCACTCTTCATTCCTTGCATCGGCCGAAACTCGTGTTTTTCCGCCTGGTCAACCGAAAATCACCGCTTTGACCAGGCATGGTTGTCAATAACGATCTCTGCCCCGATTAGCCGGAAATCACAGTCGATAGTTCGGATCGGTAAAATCTCGATTTTGATCCCGGACGAACGAAATCACTATTCATACCCTGCATCGGCCGAAACTCGTGTTTTTCCGCCTGGTCAACTGTAAATCTCTGTTTTGACCAGTAGCGGTTGTCAAAAAAGATCTCCGTCCCGATCAGCCAGAAATCACAGTTGACCGTCCGGATCGGTAAAATCTTGATTTTTCTCCCAGACTAACGAAATCACTATTCAGACCATGCATCGGCCGAAACTCGTGTTTTTCCCCTGGTCAACCGAAAATCTCTGTTTTGACCTGGAGCGGTTGTCAAAAATGATCTCCGTCCCGATCAGCCTGAAATCACGATCGATCGTCCGGATCGGAAAAATCTCGATTTTGTACCCAGGCGAACGAAATCACTATTCAGGCCTTGCAACGGCCAAAACTCGTGATTTTCCGCCTGGTCAACCGAAAATCACTGTTTTGCCCTGGGGCAGTTGTCAATAACGATTTTTGCCACGATCAGCCTGTAATAACGGTTGATCGATCGGATCGGTAAAATCACGATTTTGATCCCGGACGAACGAAATCACTATTCATACCCTGCATCGGTCGAAACTCGTGTTTTTCCGCCTGGTCAACCGAAAATCTCTGTTTTGACCAGGAGCGGTTGTCAAAAAAGATCTCCGTCCCGATCAGCCGGAAATCACGGTTGATCGTCCGAATAGGTAAAATCTTGATTTTGCACCCAGGCGAAGGAAATCACTATTCATACCTTGCATCGGCCGAAACTCGTGTTTTTCCGCCTGGTCAACCGAAAATCACCGCTTTGACCAGGCATGGTTGTCAATAACGATCTCTGCCCCGATCAGCCGGAAATCACAGTCGATAGTTCGGATCGGTAAAATCTCGATTTTGATCCCGGGCGAACGAAATCACTATTCATACCCTGCATCGGCCGAAACTCGTGTTTTTCCGCCTGGTCAACCGAAAATCTCTGTTTTGACCAGGAGCGGTTGTCAAAAAAGATCTCCGTCCCGATAAGCCAGAAATCACGGTCGATCGTCCGGATCGGTAAAATCTTGATTTTGCTCCCGGACGAACGAAATCACTATTCAGACCATGCATCGGCCGAAACTCGTGTTTTTCCGCCTGGTCAACTGAAAATCTCTATTTTGACCTGGACCGGTTGTCAAAAATGATCTCCGTCCCGATCAGCAAGAAATCGCGATCGATCGTCCGGATCGGAAAAATCTCGATTTTGCACCCAGACGAACGAAATCACTATTCAGGCCTTGCATCGGCCAAAACTCGTGATTTTCCGCATGGTCAACCGAAAATCACTGTTTTGACCTGGTGCAGTTGTCAATAACGATTTTCACCACGATCAGCCTGGAATAACGGTTGATCGTTCGGATCGGTAAAATCTCGATTTTGATCCCGGACGAACGAAATCACTATTCGTACCCTGCATCGGTCGAAACTCGTGTTTTTCCGCCTGGTCAACCGAAAATCTCTGTTTTGACCAGGAGCGGTTGTCAAAAAAGATCTCCGTCCCGATCAGCCGGAAATCACGGTTGATCGTCTGAATCGGTAAAATCTTGATTTTGCACCCAGGCGAAGGAAATCACTATTCATACCTTGCATCGGCCGAAACTCGTGTTTTTCCGCCTGGTCAACCGAAAATCACCGCTTTGACCAGGCATGGTTGTCAATAACGATCTCTGCCCCGATCAGCCGGAAATCACAGTCGATAGTTCGGATCGGTAAAATCTCGATTTTGATCCCGGGCGAACGAAATCACTATTCATACCCTGCATCGGCCGAAACTCGTGTTTTTCCGCCTGGTCAACCGAAAATCTCTGTTTTGACCAGGAGCGGTTGTCAAAAAAGATCTCCGTCCCGATAAGCCAGAAATCACGGTCGATCGTCCGGATCGGTAAAATCTTGATTTTGCTCCCGGACGAACGAAATCACTATTCAGACCATGCATCGGCCGAAACTCGTGTTTTT
Organism: Delonix regia; assembly: GCA_037074485.1. Taxonomy (NCBI): domain Eukaryota; kingdom Viridiplantae; phylum Streptophyta; class Magnoliopsida; order Fabales; family Fabaceae; genus Delonix; species Delonix regia. Next base: position 44,978,254 of record CM073450.1, on the reverse strand, counting down.
CCGCCTGGTCAACTGAAAATCTCTGTTTTGACCTGGAGCGGTTGTCAAAAATGATCTCCGTCCCGATCAGCATGAAATCACGATCGATCGTCCGGATCGGAAAAATCTCGATTTTGCACCCAGACGAACGAAATCACTATTCAGGCCTTGCATCGGCCAAAACTCGTGATTTTCCGCATGGTCAACCGAAAATCACTGTTTTGACCTGGTGCAGTTGTCAATAACGATTTTCGCCACGATCAGCCTGGAATAACGGTTGATCGTTCGGATCGGTAAAATCTCGATTTTAATCCCGGACGAACGAAATCACTATTCATGCCCTGCATCGGCCGAAACTCGTGTTTTTCCGCCTGGTCAACTGAAAATCTCTGTTTTGACCAGGAGCGGTTGTCAAAAAAGATCTCCGTCCCGATAAGCCAGAAATCCCGGTCGATCGCCCGGATCGGTAAAATCTTGATTTTGCACCGGGACGAACGAAATCACTATTCATACCCTGCATCGGCCGAAACTCGTGTTTTTCCGCCAGGTCAACCGAAAATCTCTATTTTGACTAGGAGCGGTTGTCAAAAAAGATCTCTATCCCGATAAGCAGAAATCACGGTCGATCGTCCGGATCGGTAAAATCTTGATTTTGCACCCGGACGAACGAAATCACTATACAGACCATGCATCGGCCGAAACTCGTGTTTTTCCGCCTGGTCAACCGAAAATCTCTGTTTTGACCTGGAGCGGTTGTCAAAAATGATCTCCGTTCCGATCAGCCTGAAATCACGATCGATCGTCCGGATCGAAAAAATCTCGATTTTGCACCCAGACGAACGAAATCACTATTCAGGCCTTGCATCGGCCAAAACTCGTGATTTTCCGCATGGTAAACCGAAAATCACTGTTTTGACCTGGTGCAGTTGTCAATAACGATTTTTGCCACGATCAGCCTGTAATAACGGTTGATCGTGCGGATCGGTAAAATCTCGATTTTGATCCCGGACGAACGAAATCACTATTCATACCCTGCATCGGCCGAAACTCGTGTTTTTCCGCCTGGTCAACCGAAAATCTCTGTTTTGACCAGGAGCGGTTGTCAAAAAAGATCTCCGTCCCGATCAGCCAGAAATCACGGTTGATCGTCCGAATCGGTAAAATCTTGATTTCGCACCCAGGCGAAGGAAATCACTATTCATACCTTGCATCGGCCGAAACTCGTGTTTTTCCGCCTGGTCAACCGAAAATCACCGCTTTGACCAGGCATGGTTGTCAATAACGATCTCTGCCCCGATCAGCCGGAAATCACAGTCGATAGTTCGGATCGGTAAAATCTCGATTTTGATCCCGGACGAACTCAATCACTATTCATACCCTGCATCGGCCGAAACTCGTGTTTTTCCGCCTGGTCAACCGAAAATCACTGTTTTGACCAGGAGCGGTTGTCAAAAAAGATCTCCGTCCCGATAAGCCAGAAATCACGGTCGATCGTCCGGATTGGTAAAATCTTGATTTTGCTCCCGGACGAATGAAATCACTATACATACCCTACATCGGCCGAAACTCGGGTTTTTCCGCCTGGTCAACCGAAAATCTCTGTTTTGACCAGGAGCGGTTGTCAAAAAAGATCTCCGTCCCGATCAGCATGAAATCACGGTCGATCGTCCGGATCGGTAAAATCTTGATTTTGCTCCCGGACGAACGAAATCACTATTCAGACCATGCATCGGCCGAAACTCGTGATTTTCCGCCTGGTCAACCGAAAATCACTGTTTTGACCTGGTGCAGTTGTCAATAACGATTTTTGCCCCGATCAGCCTGTAATAACGGTTGATCGTTCGGATTCGTAAAATCTCGATTTCGATCCCGGACGAACGAAATCACTATTCATACCCTGCATCGGCCGAAACTCGTGTTTTTCCGCCTGGTCAACCGAAAATCTCTGTTTTGACCTGGAGCGGTTGTCAAAAATGATCTCCGTCCCGATCAGCCTGAAATTACGATCGATCGTCCGGATCGGAAAAATCACGATTTTGCACCCAGACGAACGAAATCACTATTCAGGCCTTGCATCGGCCAAAACTCGTGATTTTCCGCATGGTCAACCGAAAATCACTGTTTTGACCTGGTGCAGTTGTCAGTAACGATTTTTGCCACGATCAGCTTGTAGTAACGGTTGATCGTGCGGATCGGTAAAATCTCGATTTTGATCCCAGACGAACGAAATCACTATTCATACCCTGCATCGGCCGAAACTCGTGTTTTTCCGCCTGGTCAGCCGAAAATCACCGCTTTGACCAGGCATGGTTGTCAATAACGATCTCTGTCCCGATCAGCCGGAAATCACAGTCGATAGTTCGGATCGGTAAAATCTCGATTTTGATCCCGGACGAACGAAATCACTATTCATACCCTGCATCGGCCGAAACTCGTGTTTTTCCGCCTGGTCAACCGAAAATCTCTGTTTTGACCAGGAGCGGTTGTCAAAAAAGATCTCCGTCCCGATAAGCCAGAAATCATGGTCGATCGTCCGGATCGGTAAAATCTTGATTTTGCACCCGGACGAACGAAATCACTATTCATACCCTGCATCGGCCGAAACTCGTGTTTTTCCGCCTGGTCAACCGAAAATCTCTGTTTTGACCAGGAGCGGTTGTCAAAAATGATCTCCGTCCCGATAAGCCAGAAATCACGGTCGATCGTCCGGATCGGTAAAATCTTGATTTTGCTCCCGGACGAACGAAATCACTATTCATGCCCTGCATCGCCCGAAACTCTTGTTTTTCCGCCTGGTCAACCGAAAATCTCCGTTTTGACCAGGAGCGGTTGTCAAAAAAGATCTCCGTCCCAATCGGCCAGAAATCACGGTCGATCGTCCGGATCGGTAAATCTCAATTTTACACCCGGGCGAACGAAATTGCTATTTAGACCTTGCATCGACCTTTACTCGTGATATTCAGCCTGGTGAACCAAAAATCATTGTTTTGACCAGGTACGATTGTCAATAACGATTTTCGCCACGATTAGCCTGTAATAACGGTTGATCGTTCGGATCGGTAAAATCTCAATTTTGATCCCGGATGAACTCAATCACTATTCATAGCCTGCATCGGCCGAAACTCGTGTTTTTCCGCCTGGTCAACCGAAAATCATTGTTTTGACCAGGTACGATTGTCAATAACGATTTTCGCCACTATTAGCCTGTAATAACGGTTGATCGTTCGGATCGGTAAAATCTCGATTTTGATCCCGGACGAACGAAATCACTATTCATACCCTGCATCGGCCGAAACTCGTGTTTTTCCGCCTGGTCAGCCGAAAATCACCGCTTTGACCAGGCATGGTTGTCAATAACGATCTCTGTCCCGATCAGCCGGAAATCACAGTCGATAGTTCGGATCGGTAAAATCTCGATTTTGATCCCGGACGAACGAAATCACTATTCATACCCTGCATCGGCCGAAACTCGTGTTTTTCCGCCTGGTCAACCGAAAATCTCTGTTTTGACCAGGAGCGGTTGTCAAAAAAGATCTCCGTCCCGATAAGCCAGAAATCATGGTCGATCGTCCGGATCGGTAAAATCTTGATTTTGCACCCGGACGAACGAAATCACTATTCATACCCTGCATCGGCCGAAACTCGTGTTTTTCCGCCTGGTCAACCGAAAATCTCTGTTTTGACCAGGAGCGGTTGTCAAAAATGATCTCCGTCCCGATAAGCCAGAAATCACGGTCGATCGTCCGGATCGGTAAAATCTTGATTTTGCTCCCGGACGAACGAAATCACTATTCATGCCCTGCATCGCCCGAAACTCTTGTTTTTCCGCCTGGTCAACCGAAAATCTCCGTTTTGACCAGGAGCGGTTGTCAAAAAAGATCTCCGTCCCAATCGGCCAGAAATCACGGTCGATCGTCCGGATCGGTAAATCTCAATTTTACACCCGGGCGAACGAAATTGCTATTTAGACCTTGCATCGACCTTTACTCGTGATATTCAGCCTGGTGAACCAAAAATCATTGTTTTGACCAGGTACGATTGTCAATAACGATTTTCGCCACGATTAGCCTGTAATAACGGTTGATCGTTCGGATCGGTAAAATCTCAATTTTGATCCCGGATGAACTCAATCACTATTCATACCCTGCATCGGCCGAAACTCGTGTTTTTCCGCCTGGTCAACCGAAAATCATTGTTTTGACCAGGTACGATTGTCAATAACGATTTTCGCCACTATTAGCCTGTAATAACGGTTGATCGTTCGGATCGGTAAAATCTCGATTTTGATCCCGGACGAACGAAATCACTATTCATACCCTGCATCGGCCGAAACTCGTGTTTTTCCGCCTGGTCAACCGAAAATCTCTGTTTTGACCAGGAGCGGTTGTCAAAAAAGATCTCCGTCCCGATAAGCCAGAAATCACGGTCGATCGTCCGGATCGGTAAAATCTTGATTTTGCACCCGGACGAATGAAATCACTATTCATACCCTGCATCGGCCGAAACTCGTGTTTTTCCGCCTGGTCAACCGAAAATCTCTGTTTTGACCAGGAGCGGTTGTCAAAAATGATCTCCGTCCCGATCAGCCTGAAATCACGATCGATCGTCTGGATCGGAAAAATCTCGATTTTGCACCCAGACGAACGAAATCACTATTCAGGCCTTGCATCGACCAAAACTCGTGATTTTCCGCATGGTCAACCGAAAATCACTATTTTGACCTGGTGCAGTTGTCAATAACGATTTTTGCCACGATCAGCCTGTAGTAACGGTTGATAGTTCGGATTGGTAAAATCTCAATTTTGATCCTGGACGAACGAAATCACTATTCCTACCCTGCATCGGCCGAAACTCGTGTTTTTCCGCCTGGTCAACCGAAAATCTCTGTTTTCACCAGGAGCGGTTGTCAAAAAAGATCTCCGCCCCGATCAGCCAGAAATCACGGTTGATCGTCCGGATCGGTAAAATCTAGATTTTGCACCCGGGCGAAGGAAATCACTATTCATAGCTTGCATCGGGGCGAAACTCGTGTTTTTCTGCCTGGTCAACCGAAAATCACCGTTTTGACCAGGTATGGTTGTCAATAACGATCTCTGCCCCAATCAGCCGGAAATCACAGTCGATAGTTCGGATCGGTAAAATCTCGATTTTGTACCCGGACGAACAAAATCACTATTCATACCTTGCATCGCCCATAACTCGTGATTTTCCGCCTGGTCAGCCGAAAATCACCGTTTCGACTAGGTACGGTTGTCAAAAACGACCTCCATCCCGATCAGCCAGAAATCACGGTCGATCGTCCGGATCGATAAATCTCAATTTTACACCCGGGCGAACGAAATCGCTATTTAGACCATGCATCGACCTTTACTCGTGATATTCAGCCTGGTCAACCAAAAATCATTGTTTTGACCAGGTACGATTGTCAATAACGATTTTCGCCACGATCAGCCTATAATAACGGTTGATCGTTCGGATCGGTAAAATCTCGATTTTGATCCCGGACGAACGAAATCACTATTCATGCCCTGCATCGGCCGAAACTCGTGTTTTTCCGCCTGGTAAACAGAAAATCTCTGTTTTGACCAGGAGCGGTTGTCAAAAAAGATCTCCGTCCCAATCAGCCAGAAATCACGGTCGATCGTCCGGATCGGTAAATCTCAATTTTACACCCGGGCGAACGAAATCGCTATTCAGACCATGCATCGACCTTTACTCGTGATATTCAGCCTGGTCAACCGAAAATCATTGTTTTGACCAGGTACGATTGTCAATAACGATTTTCGCCACTATTAGCCTGTAATAACGGTTGATCGTTCGGATCGGTAAAATCTCGATTTTGATCCCGGACGAACGAAATCACTATTCATACCCTGCATCGGCCGAAACTCGTGTTTTTCCGCCTGGTCAACCGAAAATCTCTGTTTTGACCAGGAGCGGTTGTCAAAAAAGATCTCCGTCCCGATAAGCCAGAAATCACGGTCGATCGTCCGGATCGGTAAAATCTTGATTTTGCACCCGGACGAACGAAATCACTATTCATACCCTGCATCGGCCGAAACTCGTGTTTTTCCGCCTGGTCAACCGAAAATCTCTGTTTTGACCAGGAGCGGTTGTCAAAAATGATCTCCGTCCCGATCAGCCTGAAATCACGATCGATCGTCCGGATCGGAAAAATCTCGATTTTGCACCCAGACGAACGAAATCACTATTCAGGCCTTGCATCGACCAAAACTCGTGATTTTCCGCATGGTCAACCGAAAATCACTATTTTGACCTGGTGCAGTTGTCAATAACGATTTTTGCCACGATCAGCCTGTAGTAACGGTTGATCGTTCGGATCGGTAAAATCTCAATTTTGATCCTGGACGAACGAAATCACTATTCCTACCCTGCATCGGCCGAAACTCGTGTTTTTCCGCCTGGTCAACCGAAAATCTCTGTTTTCACCAGGAGCGGTTGTCAAAAAAGATCTCCGCCCCGATCAGCCAGAAATCACGGTTGATCGTCCGGATCGGTAAAATCTAGATTTTGCACCCGGGCGAAGGAAATCACTATTCATAGCTTGCATCGGGCGAAACTCGTGTTTTTCTGCCTGGTCAACCGAAAATCACCGTTTTGACCAGGTATGGTTGTCAATAACGATCTCTGCCCCAATCAGCCGGAAATCACAGTCGATAGTTCGGATCGGTAAAATCTCGATTTTGTACCCGGACGAACAAAATCACTATTCATACCTTGCATCGCCCGTAACTCGTGATTTTCCGCCTGGTCAACCGAAAATCACCGTTTCGACCAGGTACGGTTGTCAAAAACGACCTCCATCCCGATCAGCCAGAAATCACGGTCGATCGTCCGGATCGATAAATCTCAATTTTACACCCGGGCGAACGAAATCGCTATTTAGACCATGCATCGACCTTTACTCGTGATATTCAGCCTGGTCAACCAAAAATCATTGTTTTGACCAGGTACGATTGTCAATAACGATTTTCGCCACGATCAGCCTATAATAACGGTTGATCGTTCGGATCGGTAAAATCTCGATTTTGATCCCGGACGAACGAAATCACTATTCATGCCCTGCATCGGCCGAAACTCGTGTTTTTCCGCCTGGTAAACAGAAAATCTCTGTTTTGACCAGGAGCGGTTGTCAAAAAAGATCTCCGTCCCAATCAGCCAGAAATCACGGTCGATCGTCCGGATCGGTAAATCTCAATTTTACACCCGGGCGAACGAAATCGCTATTCAGACCATGCATCGACCTTTACTCGTGATATTCAGCCTGGTCAACCGAAAATCATTGTTTTGACCAAGTACGATTGTCAATAACGATTTTCGCCAGTATTAGCCTGTAATAACGGTTGATCGTTCGGATCGGTAAAATCTCGATTTTGATCCCGGACGAACTCAATCACTATTCATACCCTGCATCGGCCGAAACTCGTGTTTTTCCGCCTGTTCAACCGAAAATCTCTGTTTTGACCAGGAGCGGTTGTCAAAAATGATCTCCGTCCCGATCAGCCAGTAATAACGGTTGAACGTTCGGATCGGTAAAATCTCGATTTTGATCCCGGACGAACGAAATCACGATTCATACCCTGCATCGGCCGAAACTCGTGTTTTTCCGCCTGGTCAACTGAAAATCTCTGTTTTCACCAGGAGCGGTTGTCAAAAAAGATCTCCGTCCCGATAAGCCAGAAATCACGGTCGATCGTCCGGATCGGTAAAATCTTGATTTTGCTCCCGGACGAACGAAATCACTATTCATGCCCTGCATCGCCCGAAACTCTTGTTTTTCCGCCAGGTCAACCGAAAATCTCTGTTTTGACCAGGAGCGGTTGTCAAAAAAGATCTCCGTCCCAATCAGCCAGAAATCACGGTCGATCGTCCGGATCGGTAAATCTCAATTTTACACCCGGGCGAACGAAATCGCTATTTAGACCATGCATCGACCTTTACTCGTGATATTCAGCCTGGTCAACCAAAAATCAAAGTTTTGACCAGGTACGATTGTCAATAACGATTTTCGCCACGATTAGCCTGTAATAACGGTTGATCGTTCGGATCGGTAAAATCTCAATTTTGATCCCGGATGAACTCAATCACTATTCATACCCTGCATCGGCCGGAACTCGTGTTTTTCCGCCTGGTCAACCGAAAATCTCTGTTTTGACCAGGAGCGGTTGTCAAAAATGATCTCCATCCCGATCAGCCTGAAATCACGATCGATCGTCCGGATCGAAAAAATCTCGATTTTGCACCCAGACGAACGAAATCACTATTCAGGCCTTGCATCGACCAAAACTCGTGATTTTCCGCATGGTCAACCGAAAATCACTATTTTGACCTGGTGCAGTTGTCAATAACGATTTTTGCCACGATCAGCCTGTAGTAACGGTTGATCGTTCGGATCGGTAAAATCTCAATTTTGATCCCGGACGAACGAAATCACTATTCCTACCCTGCATCGACCGAAACTCGTGTTTTTCCGCCTGGTCAACCGAAAATCTCTGTTTTCACCAGGAGCGGTTGTCAAAAAAGATCTCCGCCCCGATCAGCCAGAAATCACGGTTGATCGTCCGGATCGGTAAAATCTAGATTTTGCACCCGGGCGAAGGAAATCACTATTCATAGCTTGCATCGGCCGAAACTCGTGTTTTTCTGCCTGGTCAACCGAAAATCACCGTTTTGACCAGGTATGGTTGTCAATAACGATCTCTGCCCCAATCGGCCGGAAATCACAGTCGATAGTTCGGATTGGTAAAATCTCGATTTTGTACCCGGACGAACAAAATCACTATTCATACCTTGCATCGCCCGTAACTCGTGATTTTCCGCCTGGTCAACCGAAAATCACCGTTTCGACCAGGTACGGTTGTCAAAAACGACCTCCATCCCGATCAGCCAGAAATCACGGTCGATCGTCCGGATCGATAAATCTCAATTTTACACCCGGGCGAACGAAATCGCTATTTAGACCATGCATCGACCTTTACTCGTGATATTCAGCCTGGTCAACCAAAAATCATTGTTTTGACAAGGTACGATTGTCAATAACGATTTTCGCCACGATCAGCCTATAATAACGGTTGATCGTTCGGATCGGTAAAATCTCGATTTTGATCCCGGACGAACGAAATCACTATTCATGCCCTGCATCGGCCGAAACTCGTGTTTTTCCGCCTGGTAAACAGAAAATCTCTGTTTTGACCAGGAGCGGTTGTCAAAAAAGATCTCCGTCCCAATCAGCCAGAAATCACGGTCGATCGTCCGGATTGGTAAATCTCAATTTTACACCCGGGCGAACGAAATCGCTATTCAGACCATGCATCGACCTTTACTCGTGATATTCAGCCTGGTCAACCGAAAATCATTGTTTTGACCAGGTACGATTGTCAATAACGATTTTCGCCACTATTAGCCTGTAATAACGGTTGATCGTTCGGATCGGTAAAATCTCGATTTTGATCCCGGACGAACGAAATCACTATTCATACCCTGCATCGGCCGAAACTCGTGTTTTTCCGCCTGGTCAACCGAAAATCTCTGTTTTGACCAGGAGCGGTTAGCAAAAATGATCTCCGTCCCGATCAGCTAGTAATAACGGTTGATCGTTCGGATCGGTAAAATCTCGATTTTGATCCCGGTCGAACGAAATCACTATTCATACCCTGCATCGGCCGAAACTCGTGTTTTTCCGCCTGGTCAACCGAAAATCTCTGTTTTGACCTGGAGCGGTTGTCAAAAATGATCTCTGTCCCGATCAGCCTGAAATCACGATCGATCATCCGGATCGGAAAAATCTCGATTTTGCACCCAGACGAACGAAATCACTATTCAGGCCTTGCATCGACCAAAACTCGTGATTTTCCGCATGGTCAACCGAAAATCACTATTTTGACCTGGTGCAGTTGTCAATAACGATTTTTGCCACGATCAGCCTGTAGTAACGGTTGATCGTTCGGATCGGTAAAATCTCAATTTTGATCCCGGACGAACGAAATCACTATTCCTACCCTGCATCGGCCGAAACTCGTGTTTTTCCGCCTGGTCAACCGAAAATCTCTGTTTTCACCAGGAGCGGTTGTCAAAAAAGATCTCCGCCCCGATCAGCCAGAAATCACGGTTGATCGTCCGGATCGGTAAAATCTAGATTTTGCACCCGGGCGAAGGAAATCACTATTCATAGCTTGCATCGGCCGAAACTCGTGTTTTTCTGCCTGGTCAACCGAAAATCACCGTTTTGACCAGGTATGGTTGTCAATAACGATCTCTGCCCCAATCGGACGGAAATCACAGTCGATAGTTCGGATTGGTAAAATCTCGATTTTGTACCCGGACGAACAAAATCACTATTCATACCTTGCATCGCCCGTAACTCGTGATTTTCCGCCTGGTCAACCGAAAATCACCGTTTCGACCAGGTACGGTTGTCAAAAACGACCTCCATCCCGATCAGCCAGAAATCACGGTCGATCGTCCGGATCGATAAATCTCAATTTTACACCCGGGCGAACGAAATCGCTATTTAGACCATGCATCGACCTTTACTCGTGATATTCAGCCTGGTCAACCAAAAATCATTGTTTTGACCAGGTACGATTGTCAATAACGATTTTCGCCACGATCAGCCTATAATAACGGTTGATCGTTCGGATCGGTAAAATCTCGATTTTGATCCCGGACGAACGAAATCACTATTCATGCCCTGCATCGGCCGAAACTCGTGTTTTTCCGCCTGGTAAACAGAAAATCTCTGTTTTGACCAGGAGCGGTTGTCAAAAAAGATCTCCGTCCCAATCAGCCAGAAATCACGGTCGATCGTCCGGATCGGTAAATCTCAATTTTACACCCGGGCGAACGAAATCGCTATTCAGACCATGCATCGACCTTTACTCGTGATATTCAGCCTGGTCAACCGAAAATCATTGTTTTGACCAGGTACGATTGTCAATAACGATTTTCGCCACTATTAGCCTGTAATAACGGTTGATCGTTCGGATCGGTAAAATCTCGATTTTGATCCCGGACGAACGAAATCACTATTCATACCCTGCATCGGCCGAAACTCGTGTTTTTCCGCCTGGTCAACCGAAAATCTCTGTTTTGACCAGGAGCGGTTAGCAAAAATGATCTCCGTCCCGATCAGCTAGTAATAACGGTTGATCGTTCGGATCGGTAAAATCTCGATTTTGATCCCGGTCGAACGAAATCACTATTCATACCCTGCATCGGCCGAAACTCGTGTTTTTCCGCCTGGTCAACCGAAAATCTCTGTTTTGACCTGGAGCGGTTGTCAAAAATGATCTCCGTCCCGATCAGCCTGAAATCACGATCGATCATCCGGATCGGAAAAATCTCGATTTTGCACCCAGACGAACGAAATCACTATTCAGGCCTTGCATCGACCAAAACTCGTGATTTTCCGCATGGTCAACCGAAAATCACTATTTTGACCTGGTGCAGTTGTCAATAACGATTTTTGCCACGATCAGCCTGTAGTAACGGTTGATCGTTCGGATCGGTAAAATCTCAATTTTGATCCCGGACGAACGAAATCACTATTCCTACCCTGCATCGGCCGAAACTCGTGTTTTTCCGCCTGGTCAACCGAAAATCTCTGTTTTCACCAGGAGCGGTTGTCAAAAAAGATCTCCGCCCCGATCAGCCAGAAATCACGGTTGATCGTCCGGATCGGTAAAATCTAGATTTTGCACCCGGGCGAAGGAAATCACTATTCATAGCTTGCATCGGCCGAAACTCGTGTTTTTCTGCCTGGTCAACCGAAAATCACCGTTTTGGCCAGGTATGGTTGTCAATAACGATCTCTGCCCCGATCAGCCGGAAATCACAGTCGATAGTTCGGATCGGTAAAATCTCGATTTTGTACCCGGACGAACAAAATCACTGTTCATTCCTTGCATCGCCCGTAACTCGTGATTTTCCGCCTGGTCAACCGAAAATCACCGTTTCGACCAGGTACGGTTGTCAAAAACGACCTCCGTCCCGATCAGCCAGAAATCACGGTCGATCGTCCGGATCGATAAATCATAATTTTACACCCGGGCGAACGAAATCGCTATTCAGACCATGCATCGACCTTTACTCGTGATATTCAGCCTGGTCAACCAAAAATCATTGTTTTGACCAGGTACGATTGTCAATAACGATTTTCGCCACGATTAGCCTGTAATAACGGTTGATCGTTCGGATCGGTAAAATCTCGATTTTGATCCCGGACGAACGAAATCACTATTCATACCCTGCATCGGCCGAAACTCGTGTTTTTCCGCCTGGTCAACCGAAAATCTCTGTTTTGACCAGGAGCGGTTATCAAAAATGATCTCCGTCCCGATCAGCTAGTAATAACGGTTGATCGTTCGGATCGGTAAAATCTCGATTTTGATCCCGGTCGAACGAAATCACTATTCATACCCTGCATCGGCCGAAACTCGTGTTTTTTCGCCTGGTCAACCGAAAATCTCTGTTTTGACCTGGAGCGGTTGTCAAAAATGATCTCCGTCCCGATCAGCCTGAAATCACGATCGATCGTCCGGATCGGAAAAATCTCGATTTTGCACCCAGACGAACGAAATCACTATTCAGGCCTTGCATCGACCAAAACTCGTGATTTTCCGCATGGTCAACCGAAAATCACTATTTTGACCTGGTGCAGTTGTCAATAACGATTTTTGCCACGATCAGCCTGTAGTAACGGTTGATCGTTCGGATCGGTAAAATCTTGATTTTGATCCCGGACGAACGAAATCACTATTCCTACCCTGCATCGGCCGAAACTCGTGTTTTTCCGCCTGGTCAACCGAAAATCTCTGTTTTCACCAGGAGCGCTTGTCAAAAAAGATCTCCGCCCCGATCAGCCAGAAATCACGGTTGATCGTCCGGATCGGTAAAATCTAGATTTTGCACCCGGGCGAAGGAAATCACTATTCATAGCTTGCATCGGCCGAAACTCGTGTTTTTCTGCCTGGTCAACCGAAAATCACCGTTTTGACCAGGTATGGTTGTCAATAACGATCTCTGCCCCGATCAGCCGGAAATCACAGTCGATAGTTCGGATCTGTAAAATCTCGATTTTGTACCCGGACGAACAAAATCACTATTCATACCTTGCATCGCCCGTAACTCGTGATTTTCCGCCTGGTCAACCGAAAATCACCGTTTCGACCAGGTACGGTTGTCAAAAACGACCTCCGTCCCGATCAGCCAGAAATCACGGTCGATCGTCCGGATCGATAAATCTCAATTTTACACCCGGGCGAACGAAATCGCTATTCAGACCATGCATGGACCTTTACTCGTGATATTCAGCCTGGTCAACCAAAAATCATTGTTTTGACCAGGTACAATTGTCAATAACGATTTTCGCCACGATTAGCCTGTAATAACGGTTGATCGTTCGGAACGGTAAAATCTCGATTTTGATCCCGGACGAACTCAATCACTATTCATACCCTGCATCGGCCGAAACTCGTGATTTTCCGCCTGGCCAACCGAAAATCTCTGTTTTGACCAGGAGCGGTTGTCAAAAATGATCTCCATCCTGATCAGCCAGTAATAACGGTTGATCGTTCGGATCGGTAAAATCTCGATTTTGATCCCGGACGAACGAAATCACTATTCATACCCTGCATCGGCCGAAACTCGTGTTTTTCCGCCTGGTCAACCGAAAATCTCTGTTTTGACCAGGAGCAGTTGTCAAAAATGATCTCCGTCCCGATCAGCCAGTAATAACGGTTGATCGTTCGGATCGGTAAAATCTCGATTTTGATCCCGGACGAACGAAATCACTATTCATACCCTGCATCGGCCGAAACTCGTGTTTTTCCGCCTGGTCAACCGAAAATCTCTGTTTTGACCTGGAGCGGTTGTCAAAAATGATCTCCGTCCCGATCAGCCTGAAATCACGATCGATCGTCCGGATCGGAAAAATCTCGATTTTGCACCCAGACGAACGAAATCACTATTCAGGCCTTGCATCGACCAAAACTCGTGATTTTCCGCATGGTCAACCGAAAATCACTATTTTGACCTGGTGCAGTTGTCAATAACGATTTTTGCCACGATCAGCCTGTAGTAACGGTTGATCGTTCGGATCGGTAAAATCTTGATTTTGATCCCGGACGAACGAAATCACTATTCCTACCCTGCATCGGCCGAAACTCGTGTTTTTCCGCCTGGTCAACCGAAAATCTCTGTTTTCACCAGGAGCGCTTGTCAAAAAAGATCTCCGCCCCGATCAGCCAGAAATCACGGTTGATCGTCCGGATCGGTAAAATCTAGATTTTGCACCCGGGCGAAGGAAATCACTATTCATAGCTTGCATCGGCCGAAACTCGTGTTTTTCTGCCTGGTCAACCGAAAATCACCGTTTTGACCAGGTATGGTTGTCAATAACGATCTCTGCCCCGATCAGCCGGAAATCACAGTCGATAGTTCGGATCTGTAAAATCTCGATTTTGTACCCGGACGAACAAAATCACTATTCATACCTTGCATCGCCCGTAACTCGTGATTTTCCGCCTGGTCAACCGAAAATCACCGTTTCGACCAGGTACGGTTGTCAAAAACGACCTCCGTCCCGATCAGCCAGAAATCACGGTCGATCGTCCGGATCGATAAATCTCAATTTTACACCCGGGCGAACGAAATCGCTATTCAGACCATGCATGGACCTTTACTCGTGATATTCAGCCTGGTCAACCAAAAATCATTGTTTTGACCAGGTACAATTGTCAATAACGATTTTCGCCACGATTAGCCTGTAATAACGGTTGATCGTTCGGAACGGTAAAATCTCGATTTTGATCCCGGACGAACTCAATCACTATTCATACCCTGCATCGGCCGAAACTCGTGATTTTCCGCCTGGCCAACCGAAAATCTCTGTTTTGACCAGGAGCGGTTGTCAAAAATGATCTCCATCCTGATCAGCCAGTAATAACGGTTGATCGTTCGGATCGGTAAAATCTCGATTTTGATCCCGGACGAACGAAATCACTATTCATACCCTGCATCGGCCGAAACTCGTGTTTTTCCGCCTGGTCAACCGAAAATCTCTGTTTTGACCAGGAGCAGTTGTCAAAAATGATCTCCGTCCCGATCAGCCAGTAATAACGGTTGATCGTTCGGATCGGTAAAATCTCGATTTTGATCCCGGACGAACGAAATCACTATTCATACCCTGCATCGGCCGAAACTCGTGTTTTTCCGCCTGGTCAACCGAAAATCTCTGTTTTGACCTGGAGCGGTTGTCAAAAATGATCTCCGTCCCGATCAGCCTGAAATCACGATCGATCGTCCGGATCGGAAAAATCTCGATTTTGCACCCAGACGAACGAAATCACTATTCAGGCCTTGCATCGACCAAAACTCGTGATTTTCCGCATGGTCAACCGAAAATCACTATTTTGACCTGGTGCAGTTGTCAATAACGATTTTTGCCACGATCAGCCTGTAGTAACGGTTGATCGTTCGGATCGGTAAAATCTTGATTTTGATCCCGGACGAACGAAATCACTATTCCTACCCTGCATCGGCCGAAACTCGTGTTTTTCCGCCTGGTCAACCGAAAATCTCTGTTTTCACCAGGAGCGGTTGTCAAAAAAGATCTCCGCCCCGATCAGCCAGAAATCCCGGTTGATCGTCCGGATCGGTAAAATCTAGATTTTGCACCCGGGCGAAGGAAATCACTATTCATAGCTTGCATCGGCCGAAACTCGTGTTTTTCTGCCTGGTCAACCGAAAATCACCGTTTTGGCCAGGTATGGTTGTCAATAACGATCTCTGCCCCGATCAGCCGGAAATCACAGTCGATAGTTCGGATCGGTAAAATCTCGATTTTGTACCCGGACGAACAAAATCACTGTTCATTCCTTGCATCGCTCGTAACTCGTGATTTTCCGCTTGGTCAACCGAAAATCACCGTTTCGACCAGGTACGGTTGTCAAAAACGACCTCCGTCCCGATCAGCCAGAAATCACGGTCGATCGTCCGGATCGATAAATCACAATTTTACACCCGGGCGAACGAAATCGCTATTCAGACCATGCATCGACCTTTACTCGTGATATTCAGCCTGGTCAACCAAAAATCATTGTTTTGACCAGGTACGATTGTCAATAACGATTTTCGCCACGATTAGCCTGTAATAACGGTTGATCGTTCGGATCGGTAAAATCTCGATTTTGATCCCGGACGAACTCAATCACTATTCATACCCTGCATCGGCCGAAACTCGTGTTTTTCCGCCTGGTCAACCGAAAATCTCTGTTTTGACCAGGAGCGGTTGTCAAAAATGATCTCCGTCCCGATCAGCCAGTAATAACGGTTGATCGTTCGGATCGGTAAAATCTCGATTTTGATCCCGGACGAACTCAATCACTATTCATACCCTGCATCGGCCGAAACTCGTGTTTTTCCGCCTGGTCAACCGAAAATCTCTGTTTTGACCAGGAGCAGTTGTCAAAAATGATCTCCGTCCCGATCAGCCAGTAATAACGGTTGATCGTTCGGATCGGTAAAATCTCGATTTTGATCCCGGACGAACGAAATCACTATTCATACCCTGCATCGGCCGAAACTCGTGTTTTTCCGCCTGGTCAACCGAAAATCTCTGTTTTGACCTGGAGCGGTTGTCAAAAATGATCTCCGTCCCGATCAGCCTGAAATCACGATCGATCGTCCGGATCGGAAAAATCTCGATTTTGCACCCAGACGAACGAAATCACTATTCAGGCCTTGCATCGACCAAAACTCGTGATTTTCCGCATGGTCAACCGAAAATCACTATTTTGACCTGGTGCAGTTGTCAATAACGATTTTTGCCACGATCAGCCTGTAGTAACGGTTGATCGTTCGGATCGGTAAAATCTTGATTTTGATCCCGGACGAACGAAATCACTATTCCTACCCTGCATCGGCCGAAACTCGTGTTTTTCCGCCTGGTCAACCGAAAATCTCTGTTTTCACCAGGAGCGGTTGTCAAAAAAGATCTCCGCCCCGATCAGCCAGAAATCCCGGTTGATCGTCCGGATCGGTAAAATCTAGATTTTGCACCCGGGCGAAGGAAATCACTATTCATAGCTTGCATCGGCCGAAACTCGTGTTTTTCTGCCTGGTCAACCGAAAATCACCGTTTTGGCCAGGTATGGTTGTCAATAACGATCTCTGCCCCGATCAGCCGGAAATCACAGTCGATAGTTCGGATCGGTAAAATCTCGATTTTGTACCCGGACGAACAAAATCACTGTTCATTCCTTGCATCGCTCGTAACTCGTGATTTTCCGCTTGGTCAACCGAAAATCACCGTTTCGACCAGGTACGGTTGTCAAAAACGACCTCCGTCCCGATCAGCCAGAAATCACGGTCGATCGTCCGGATCGATAAATCACAATTTTACACCCGGGCGAACGAAATCGCTATTCAGACCATGCATCGACCTTTACTCGTGATATTCAGCCTGGTCAACCAAAAATCATTGTTTTGACCAGGTACGATTGTCAATAACGATTTTCGCCACGATTAGCCTGTAATAACGGTTGATCGTTCGGATCGGTAAAATCTCGATTTTGATCCCGGACGAACTCAATCACTATTCATACCCTGCATCGGCCGAAACTCGTGTTTTTCCGCCTGGTCAACCGAAAATCTCTGTTTTGACCAGGAGCGGTTGTCAAAAATGATCTCCGTCCCGATCAGCCAGTAATAACGGTTGATCGTTCGGATCGGTAAAATCTCGATTTTGATCCCGGACGAACGAAATCACTATTCATACCCTGCATCGGCCGAAACTCGTGTTTTTCCGCCTGGTCAACCGAAAATCTCTGTTTTGACCTGGAGCGGTTGTCAAAAATGATCTCCGTCCCGATCAGCCTGAAATCACGATCGATCGTCCGGATCGGAAAAATCTCGATTTTGCACCCAGACGAACGAAATCACTATTCAGGCCTTGCATCGACCAAAACTCGTGATTTTCCGCATGGTCAACCGAAAATCACTATTTTGACCTGGTGCAGTTGTCAATAACGATTTTTGCCACGATCAGCCTGTAGTAACGGTTGATCGTTCGGGTCGGTAAAATCTCGATTTTGATCCCGGACGAACGAAATCACTATTCCTACCCTGCATCGGCCGAAACTCGTGTTTTTCCGCCTGGTCAACCGAAAATCTCTGTTTTCACCAGGAGCGGTTGTCAAAAAAGATCTCCGCCCCGATCAGCCAGAAATCACGGTTGATCGTCCGGATCGGTAAAATCTAGATTTTGCACCCGGGCGAAGGAAATCACTATTCATAGCTTGCATCGGCCGAAACTCGTGTTTTTCTGCCTGGTCAACCGAAAATCACCGTTTTGACCAGGTATGGTTGTCAATAACGATCTCTGCCCCGATCAGCCGGAAATCACAGTCGATAGTTCGGATCTGTAAAATCTCGATTTTGTACCCGGACGAACAAAATCACTATTCATACCTTGCATCGCCCGTAACTCGTGATTTTCCGCCTGGTCAACCGAAAATCACCATTTCGACCAGGTACGGTTTTCAAAAACGACCTCCGTCCCGATCAGCCAGAAATCACGGTCGATCGTCCGGATCGATAAATCTCAATTTTACACCCGGGCGAACGAAATCGCTATTCAGACCATGCATTGACCTTTACTCGTGATATTCAGCCTGGTCAACCAAAAATCATTGTTTTGACCAGGTACGATTGTCAATAACGATTTTCGCCACGATTAGCCTGTAATAACGGTTGATCGTTCGGATCGGTAAAATCTCGATTTTGATCCCGGACGAACTCAATCACTATTCATACCCTGCATCGGCCGAAACTCGTGTTTTTCCGCCTGGTCAACCGAAAATCTCTGTTTTGACCAGGAGCGGTTGTCAAAAATGATCTCCGTCCCGATCAGCCAGTAATAACGGTGGATCGTTCGGATCGATAAAATCTCGATTTTGATCCCGGACGAACGAAATCACTATTCATACCCTGCATCGGCCGAAACTCGTGTTTTTCCGCCTGGTCAACCGAAAATCTCTGTTTTGACCTGGAGCGGTTGTCAAAAATGATCTCCGTCCCGATCAGCCAGAAATCACGATCGATCGTCCGGATCGGAAAAATCTCAATTTTGCACCCAGACGAACGAAATCACTATTCAGGCCTTGCATCGACCAAAACTCGTGATTTTCCGCATGGTCAACCGAAAATCACTATTTTGACCTGGTGCAGTTGTCAATAACGATTTTTGCCACGATCAGCCTGTAGTAACGGTTGATCGTTCAGATCGGTAAAATCTCGATTTTGATCTCGGACGAACGAAATCACTATTCCTACCCTGCATCGGCCGAAACTCGTGTTTTTCCGCCTGGTCAACCGAAAATCTCTGTTTTCACCAGGAGCGGTTGTCAAAAAAGATCTCCGTCCCAATCAGCCAGAAATCAAGGTCGATCGTCCGGATCGGTAAATCTCAATTTTACACCCGGGCGAACGAAATCGCTATTCAGACCATGCATCGACCTTTACTCGTGATATTCAGCCTGGTCAACCAAAAATCATTGTTTTGACCAGGTACGATTTTCAATAACGATTTTCGCCACGATTAGCCTGTAATAACGGTTGATCGTTCGGATCGGTAAAATCTCGATTTTGATCCCGGACGAACTCAATCACTATTCATACCCTGCATCGGCCGAAACTCGTGTTTTTCCGCCTGGTCAACCGAAAATCTCTGTTTTGACCAGGAGCGGTTGTCAAAAATGATCTCCGTCCCGATCAGCCAGTAATAACGGTTGATCATTCGGATCGGTAAAATCTCGATTTTGATCCCGGACGAACGAAATCACTATTCATACCCTGCATCGGCCGGAACTCGTGTTTTTCCGCCTGGTCAACCGAAAATCACTGTTTTGACCAGGTACGGTTGTCAACAACGATCACCGCGACGATCAGCATGAAATGACGGTCCATCGTCCGGATCGGTAGAATCACGATTTTGAACCCGGACGAACGAAATCACTTTTCAGACCCTGCATCGGCCGAAACTCGTGATTTTCCGCCTGGTCAACCAAAAATCTCTGTTTTGAACAGGAACGATTGTCAACAACGATCTCCGCCACGATCAGCATGAAATCACGGTCCATCGTCCGGATCGGTAAAATCACAATTTTGCACCCGGACGAACGAAATCACTTTTCAGACCCTGCATCGGCCGAAACTCGTGTTTTTCCGCCTGGTCAACCGGAAATCACTGTTTTGACCAGGTACGGTTGTCAACAACGATCACCGCGACGATCAGCATGAAATCACGGTCGATCGCCCGGATCGGTAAAATCACGATTTTGCACCCGGACGAACGAAATCACTTTTCAGACCCTGCATCGGCCGAAACTCATGATTTTCCGCCTGGTCAACCAAAAATCTCTGTTTTCAACTGGAATGATTGTCAACAGCGATCTCCGCCACGATCAGCTTGAAATCACGGTCCATCGTCCGGATCGGTAAAATCACGATTTTGCACCCGGTCGAACGAAATCACTTTTCAGACCCTGCATCGGCCGAAACTCGTGATTTTCCGCCTGGTCAACCAAAAATCACTGTTTTGAACAGGAACGATTGTCAACAACGATCTCCGCCACGATCAGCATGAAATGACGGTCCATCGTCCGGATCGGTAAAATCACGATTTTGCACCCGGACGAATGAAATCACTTTTCAGACCCTGCATCGGCCGAAACTCGTGATTTTCCGCCTGGTCAACCGGAAATCACTGTTTTGACCAGGTACGGTTGTCAACAACGATCACCGCGGCGATCAGCATGAAATCACGGCCGATCGCTCGGATCGGTAAAATCACGATTTTGCACCCGAACGAACGAAATCACTTTTCAGACCCTGCATCGGCCGTAACTCGTGATTTTCCGCCTGGTCAACCGGAAATCACTGTGTTGACCAGGTACGGTTGTCAACAACGATCTCCGCAACGATCAGCATGAAATCACGGTCGATCGCCCGGATCGGTAAAATCACGATTTTGAACCCGGACGAACGAAATCACTATTCAGACCCCGCATCGGCCGAAACTCGTTATTTTCCGCCTGGTCAACCAAAAATCACTGTTTTGAACAGGAACGATTGTCAACAGCGATCTCTGCCACGATCAGCTTGATATCGCGGTCCATCGTCCGGATCGGTAAAATCACGATTTTGCACCCGGACGAACGAAATCACTTTTCAGACCCTGCATCGGCCGAAACTCGTGTTTTTCCGCCTGGTCAACCGAAAATCTCTGTTTTGACCTGGAGCGGTTGTCAAAAATGATCTCCGTCCCGATCAGCCAGAAATCACGATCGATCGTCCGGATCGGAAAAATCTCAATTTTGCACCCAGACGAACGAAATCACTATTCAGGCCTTGCATCGACCAAAACTCGTGATTTTCCGCATGGTCAACCGAAAATCACTATTTTGACCTGGTGCAGTTGTCAATAACGATTTTTGCCACGATCAGCCTGTAGTAACGGTTGATCGTTCAGATCGGTAAAATCTCGATTTTGATCTCGGACGAACGAAATCACTATTCCTACCCTGCATCGGCCGAAACTCGTGTTTTTCCGCCTGGTCAACCGAAAATCTCTGTTTTCACCAGGAGCGGTTGTCAGAAAAGATCTCCGTCCCAATCAGCCAGAAATCAAGGTCGATCGTCCGGATCGGTAAATCTCAATTTTACACCCGGGCGAACGAAATCGCTATTCAGACCATGCATCGACCTTTACTCGTGATATTCAGCCTGGTCAACCAAAAATCATTGTTTTGACCAGGTACGATTTTCAATAACGATTTTCGCCACGATTAGCCTGTAATAACGGTTGATCGTTCGGATCGGTAAAATCTCGATTTTGATCCCGGACGAACTCAATCACTATTCATACCCTGCATCGGCCGAAACTCGTGTTTTTCCGCCTGGTCAACCGAAAATCTCTGTTTTGACCAGGAGCGGTTGTCAAAAATGATCTCCGTCCCGATCAGCCAGTAATAACGGTTGATCGTTCGGATCGGTAAAATCTCGATTTTGATCCCGGACGAACGAAATCACTATTCATACCCTGCATCGGCCGGAACTCGTGTTTTTCCGCCTGGTCAACCGAAAATCACTGTTTTGACCAGGTACGGTTGTCAACAACGATCACCGCGACGATCAGCATGAAATGACGGTCCATCGTCCGGATCGGTAGAATCACGATTTTGAACCCGGACGAACGAAATCACTTTTCAGACCCTGCATCGGCCGAAACTCGTGATTTTCCGCCTGGTCAACCAAAAATCTCTGTTTTGAACAGGAACGATTGTCAACAACGATCTCCGCCACGATCAGCATGAAATCACGGTCCATCGTCCGGATCGGTAAAATCACAATTTTGCACCCGGACGAACGAAATCACTTTTCAGACCCTGCATCGGCCGAAACTCGTGTTTTTCCGCCTGGTCAACCGGAAATCACTGTTTTGACCAGGTACGGTTGTCAACAACGATCACCGCGACGATCAGCATGAAATCACGGTCGATCGCCCGGATCGGTAAAATCACGATTTTGCACCCGGACGAACGAAATCACTTTTCAGACCCTGCATCGGCCGAAACTCATGATTTTCCGCCTGGTCAACCAAAAATCTCTGTTTTCAACTGGAATGATTGTCAACAGCGATCTCCGCCACGATCAGCTTGAAATCACGGTCCATCGTCCGGATCGGTAAAATCACGATTTTGCACCCGGTCGAACGAAATCACTTTTCAGACCCTGCATCGGCCGAAACTCGTGATTTTCCGCCTGGTCAACCAAAAATCACTGTTTTGAACAGGAACGATTGTCAACAACGATCTCCGCCACGATCAGCATGAAATGACGGTCCATCGTCCGGATCGGTAAAATCACGATTTTGCACCCGGACGAATGAAATCACTTTTCAGACCCTGCATCGGCCGAAACTCGTGATTTTCCGCCTGGTCAACCGGAAATCACTGTTTTGACCAGGTACGGTTGTCAACAACGATCACCGCGGCGATCAGCATGAAATCACGGCCGATCGCTCGGATCGGTAAAATCACGATTTTGCACCCGAACGAACGAAATCACTTTTCAGACCCTGCATCGGCCGTAACTCGTGATTTTCCGCCTGGTCAACCGGAAATCACTGTGTTGACCAGGTACGGTTGTCAACAACGATCTCCGCAACGATCAGCATGAAATCACGGTCGATCGCCCGGATCGGTAAAATCACGATTTTGAACCCGGACGAACGAAATCACTATTCAGACCCCGCATCGGCCGAAACTCGTTATTTTCCGCCTGGTCAACCAAAAATCACTGTTTTGAACAGGAACGATTGTCAACAGCGATCTCTGCCACGATCAGCTTGATATCGCGGTCCATCGTCCGGATCGGTAAAATCACGATTTTGCACCCGGACGAACGAAATCACTTTTCAGACCCTGCATCGGCCGTAACTCGTGATTTTCCGCCTGGTCAACCGGAAATCACTGTGTTGACCAGGTACGGTTGTCAACAACGATCTCCGCCACGATCAGCATGAAATCACGGTCGATCGCCCGGATCGGTAAAATCACGATTTTGCACCCGGACGAACGAAATCACTATTCAGACCCCGCATCGGCCGAAACTCGTTATTTTCCGCCTGGTCAACCAAAAATCACTGTTTTGAACAGGAACGATTGTCAACAGCGATCTCTGCCACGATCAGCTTGATATCGCGGTCCATCGTCTGGATCGGTAAAATCACGATTTCGCACCCGGACGAACGAAATCACTTTTCAGACCCTGCATCGGCCGGAACTCGTGATTTTCCGCCTGGTCAACCAAAAATCTCTGTTTTGAACAGGAACGATTGTCAACAGCGATCTCCGCCACGATCAGCATGAAATGACGGTCCATCGTCCGGATCGGTAAAATCACGATTTTGCACCCGGACGAACGAAATCACTTTTCAGACCCTGCATCGGCCGAAACTCGTGATTTTCTGCCTGGTCAACCAAAAATCACTGTTTTGAACAGGAACGATTGTCAACAACGATCTCCGCCACGATCAGCATGAAATGACGGTCCATCGTCCGGATCGGTAAAATCACGATTTTGCACCCGGACGAACGAAATCACTTTTCAGACCCTGCATCGGCCGAAACTCGTGATTTTCCGCCGGGTCAACCAAAACTCACTGTTTTGAACAGGAACGATTGTCAACAACGATCTCCGCCACGATCAGCATGAAATGACGGTCCATCGTCCGCATCGGTAAAATCACGATTTTTCACCCGGACGAACGAAATCACTTTTCAGACCCTGCATCGGCCGAAACTCGTGATTTTCCGCCTGCTCAACCGGAAATCACTGTTTTGACCAGCTACGGTTGTCAACAACGATCACCGCGACGATCAGCATGAAATCACGGTCCATCGCCCGGATCGGTAAAATCACGATTTTGCACCCGGACGAACGAAATCACTTTTCAGACCCTGCATCGGCCGAAACTCGTGATTTTCCGCCTGCTCAATCGGAAATCACTGTTTTGACCAGGTACGGTTGTCAACAGCGATCTCCGCCACGATCAGCATGAAATGACGGTCCATCGTCCGGATCGATAAAATCACGATTTTGCACCCGGACGAACGAAATCACTTTTCAGACCCTGCATCGGCCGAAACTCGTGATTTTCCGCCTGGTCAACCAAAAATCACTGTTTTGAACAGGAACGATTGTCAACAACGATCTCCGCCACGATCAGCATGAAATGACGGTCCATCGTCCGCATCGGTAAAATCACGATTTTTCACCCGGACGAACGAAATCACTTTTCAGACCCTGCATCGGCCGAAACTCGTGATTTTCCGCCTGCTCA
The DNA here is from genome assembly GCA_037074485.1 of Delonix regia. Classification (NCBI taxonomy): domain Eukaryota; kingdom Viridiplantae; phylum Streptophyta; class Magnoliopsida; order Fabales; family Fabaceae; genus Delonix; species Delonix regia. Next base: position 44,953,350 of record CM073450.1, on the reverse strand, counting down.
ACCGGAAATCGATGTTTTGACCAGGTACGGTTGTCAACAACGATCACCGCGACGATCAGCATGAAATCACGGTCCATCGCCCGGATCGGTAAAATCACGATTTTGCACCCGGACGAACGAAATCACTTTTCAGACCCTGCATCGGCCGGAACTCATGATTTTCCGCTTGGTCAACCAAAAATCTTTGTTTTGAACAGGAATGATTGTCAACAGCGATCTCCGCCACGATCAGCTTGAAATCACGGTCCATCGTCCGGATCGGTAAAATCACGATTTTGCACCCGGACGAACGAAATCACTTTTCAGACCCTGCATCGGCCGAAACTCGTGATTTTCCGCCTGGTCAACCGGAAATCACTGTTTTGACCAGGTACGGTTGTCAACAACGATCACCGCGGCGATCAGCTTGAGATCACGGCCGATCGCTCGGATCGGTAAAATCACGATTTTGCACCCGAACGAACGAAATCACTTTTCAGACCCTGCATCGGCCGTAACTCGTGATTTTCCACCTGGTCAACCGGAAATCACTGTGTTGACCAGGTACGGTTGTCAACAACGATCTCCGCAACGATCAGCATGAAATCACGGTCGATCGCCCGGATCGGTAAAATCACGATTTTGAACCCGGACGAACGAAATCACTATTCAGACCCCGCATCGGCCGAAACTCGTTATTTTCCGCCTGGTCAACCAAAAATCACTGTTTTGAACAGGAACGATTGTCAACAGCGATCTCTGCCACGATCAGCTTGATATCGCGGTCCATCGTCCGGATCGGTAAAATCACGATTTTGCACCCGGACGAACGAAATCACAATTCAGACCCTGCATCGGCCGTAACTCGTGATTTTCCGCCTGGTCAACCGGAAATCACTGTGTTGACCAGGTACGGTTGTCAACAACGATCTCCGCCACGATCAGCATGAAATCACGGTCGATCGCCCGGATCGGTAAAATCACGATTTTGCACCCGGACGAACGAAATCACTATTCAGACCCCGCATCGGCCGAAACTCGTTATTTTCCGCCTGGTCAACCAAAAATCACTGTTTTGAACAGGAACGATTGTCAACAGCGATCTCTGCCACGATCAGCTTGATATCGCGGTCCATCGTCTGGATCGGTAAAATCACGATTTTGCACCCGGACGAACGAAATCACTTTTCAGACCCTGCATCGGCCGGAACTCGTGATTTTCCGCCTGGTCAACCAAAAATCTCTGTTTTGAACAGGAACGATTGTCAACAGCGATCTCCGCCACGATCAGCATGAAATGACGGTCCATCGTCCGGATCGGTAAAATCACGATTTTGCACCCGGACGAACGAAATCACTTTTCAGACCCTGCATCGGCCGAAACTCGTGATTTTCTGCCTGGCCAACCAAAAATCACTGTTTTGAACAGGAACGATTGTCAACAACGATCTCCGCCACGATCAGCATGAAATGACGGTCCATCGTCCGGATCGGTAAAATCACGATTTTGCACCCGGACGAACGAAATCACTTTTCAGACCCTGCATCGGCCGAAACTCGTGATTTTCCGCCTGGTCAACCAAAAATCACTGTTTTGAACAGGAACGATTGTCAACAACGATCTCCGCCATGATCAGCAAGAAATGACGGTCCATCGTCCGGATCGGTAAAATCACGATTTTGCACCCGGACGAACGAAATCACTTTTCAGACCCTGCATCGGCCGAAACTCGTGATTTTCCGCCTGCTCAACCGGAAATCACTGTTTTGGCCAGGTACGGTTGTCAACAGCGATCTCCGCCACGATCAGCATGAAATGACGGTCCATCGTCCGGATCGGTAAAATCACGATTTTGCACCCGGACGAACGAAATCACTTTTCAGACCCTGCATCGGCCGAAACTCGTGATTTTCCGCCTGGTCAACCAAAAATCACTGTTTTGAACAGGAACGATTGTCAACAACGATCTCCGCCACGATCAGCATGAAATGACGGTCCATCGTCCGGATCGGTAAAATCACGATTTTTCACCCAGACGAACGAAATCACTTTTCAGACCCTGCATCGGCCGAAACTCGTGATTTTCCGCCTGCTCAACCGGAAATCACTGTTTTGACCAGGTACGGTTGTCAACAACGATCACCGCGACGATCAGCATGAAATCACGGTCCGTCGCCCGGATCGGTAAAATCACGATTTTGCACCCGGACGAACGAAATCACTTTTCAGACCCTGCATCGGCCGGAACTCATGATTTTCCGCTTGGTCAACCAAAAATCTCTGTTTTGAACAGGAATGATTGTCAACAGCGATCTCCGCCACGATCAGCTTGAAATCACGGTCCATCGTCCGGATCGGTAAAATCACGATTTTGCACCCGGACGAACGAAATCACTTTTCAGACCCTGCATCGGCCGAAACTCGTGATTTTCCGCCTGGTCAACCAAAAATCACTGTTTTGAACAGGAACGATTGTCAACAGCGATCTCCGCCACGATCAGCATGAAATCACGGTCCATCGTCCGGATCGGTAAAATCACGATTTTGCACCCGGACGAACGAAATCACTTTTCAGACCCTGCATCGGCCGAAACTCGTGATTTTCCGCCTGGTCAACCGGAAATCACTGTTTTGACCAGGTACGGTTGTCAACAACGATCACCGCGGCGATCAGCATGAAATCACGGCCGATCGCTCGGATCGGTAAAATCACGATTTTGCACCCGAACGAACGAAATCACTTTTCAGACCCTGCATCGGCCGTAACTCGTGATTTTCCGCCTGGTCAACCGGAAATCACTGTGTTGACCAGGTACGGTTGTCAACAACGATCTCCGCAACGATCAGCATGAAATCACGGTCGATCGCCCGGATCGGTAAAATCACGATTTTGAACCCGGACGAACGAAATCACTATTCAGACCCCGCATCGGCCGAAACTCGTTATTTTCCGCCTGGTCAACCAAAAATCACTGTTTTGAACAGGAACGATTGTCAACAGCGATCTCTGCCACGATCAGCTTGATATCGCGGTCCATCGTCCGGATCGGTAAAATCACGATTTTGCACCCGGACGAACGAAATCACAATTCAGACCCTGCATCGGCCGTAACTCGTGATTTTCCGCCTGGTCAACCGGAAATCACTGTGTTGACCAGGTACGGTTGTCAACAACGATCTCCGCCACGATCAGCATGAAATCACGGTCGATCGCCCGGATCGGTAAAATCACGATTTTGCACCCGGACGAACGAAATCACTATTCAGACCCCGCATCGGCCGAAACTCGTTATTTTCCGCCTGGTCAACCAAAAATCACTGTTTTGAACAGGAACGATTGTCAACAGCGATCTCTGCCACGATCAGCTTGATATCGCGGTCCATCGTCTGGATCGGTAAAATCACGATTTTGCACCCGGACGAACGAAATCACTTTTCAGACCCTGCATCGGCCGGAACTCGTGATTTTCCGCCTGGTCAACCAAAAATCTCTGTTTTGAACAGGAACGATTGTCAACAGCGATCTCCGCCACGATCAGCATGAAATGACGGTCCATCGTCCGGATCGGTAAAATCACGATTTTGCACCCGGACGAACGAAATCACTTTTCAGACCCTGCATCGGCCGAAACTCGTGATTTTCTGCCTGGTCAACCAAAAATCACTGTTTTGAACAGGAACGATTGTCAACAACGATCTCCGCCACGATCAGCATGAAATGACGGTCCATCGTCCGGATCGGTAAAATCACGATTTTGCACCCGGACGAACGAAATCACTTTTCAGACCCTGCATCGGCCGAAACTCGTGATTTTCCGCCTGGTCAACCAAAAATCACTGTTTTGAACAGGAACGATTGTCAACAACGATCTCCGCCATGATCAGCATGAAATCACGGTCCATCGTCCGGATCGGTAAAATCACGATTTTGCACCCGGACGAACGAAATCACTTTTCAGACCCTGCATCGGCCGAAACTCGTGATTTTCCGCCTGCTCAACCGGAAATCACTGTTTTGGCCAGGTACGGTTGTCAACAGCGATCTCCGCCACGATCAGCATGAAATGACGGTCCATCGTCCGGATCGGTAAAATCACGATTTTGCACCCGGACGAACGAAATCACTTTTCAGACCCTGCATCGGCCGAAACTCGTGATTTTCCGCCTGGTCAACCAAAAATCACTGTTTTGAACAGGAACGATTGTCAACAACGATCTCCGCCACGATCAGCATGAAATGACGGTCCATCGTCCGGATCGGTAAAATCACGATTTTTCACCCGGACGAACGAAATCACTTTTCAGACCCTGCATCGGCCGAAACTCGTGATTTTCCGCCTGCTCAACCGGAAATCACTGTTTTGACCAGGTACGGTTGTCAACAACGATCACCGCGACGATCAGCATGAAATCACGGTCCATCGCCCGGATCGGTAAAATCACGATTTTGCACCCGGACGAACGAAATCACTTTTCAGACCCTGCATCGGCCGGAACTCATGATTTTCCGCTTGGTCAACCAAAAATCTCTGTTTTGAACAGGAATGATTGTCAACAGCGATCTCCGCCACGATCAGCTTGAAATCACGGTCCATCGTCTGGATCGGTAAAATCACGATTTTGCACCCGGACGAACGAAATCACTTTTCAGACCCTGCATCGGCCGAAACTCGTGATTTTCCGCCTGGTCAACCAAAAATCACTGTTTTGAACAGGAACGATTGTCAACAACGATCTCCGCCACGATCAGCATGAAATCACGGTCCATCGTCCGGATCGGTAAAATCACGATTTTGCACCCGGACGAATGAAATCACTTTTCAGACCCTGCATCGGCCGAAACTCGTGATTTTCCGCCTGGTCAACCGGAAATCACTGTTTTGACCAGGTACGGTTGTCAACAACGATCACCGCGGCGATCAGCATGAAATCACGGCCGATCGCTCGGATCGGTAAAATCACGATTTTGCACCCGAACGAACGAAATCACTTTTCAGACCCTGCATCGGCCGTAACTCGTGATTTTCCGCCTGGTCAACCGGAAATCACTGTGTTGACCAGGTACGGTTGTCAACAACGATCTCCGCAACGATCAGCATGAAATCACGGTCGATCGCCCGGATCGGTAAAATCACGATTTTGAACCCGGACGAACGAAATCACTATTCAGACCCCGCATCGGCCGAAACTCGTTATTTTCCGCCTGGTCAACCAAAAATCACTGTTTTGAACAGGAACGATTGTCAACAGCGATCTCTGCCACGATCAGCTTGATATCGCGGTCCATCGTCCGGATCGGTAAAATCACGATTTTGCACCCGGACGAACGAAATCACAATTCAGACCCTGCATCGGCCGTAACTCGTGATTTTCCGCCTGGTCAACCGGAAATCACTGTGTTGACCAGGTACGGTTGTCAACAACGATCTCCGCCACGATCAGCATGAAATCACGGTCGATCGCCCGGATCGGTAAAATCACGATTTTGAACCCGGACGAACGAAATCACTATTCAGACCCCGCATCGGCCGAAACTCGTTATTTTCCGCCTGGTCAACCAAAAATCACTGTTTTGAACAGGAACGATTGTCAACAGCGATCTCTGCCACGATCAGCTTGATATCGCGGTCCATCGTCCGGATCGGTAAAATCACGATTTTGCACCCGGACGAACGAAATCACAATTCAGACCCTGCATCGGCCGTAACTCGTGATTTTCCGCCTGGTCAACCGGAAATCACTGTGTTGACCAGGTACGGTTGTCAACAACGATCTCCGCCACGATCAGCATGAAATCACGGTCGATCGCCCGGATCGGTAAAATCACGATTTTGCACCCGGACGAACGAAATCACTATTCAGACCCCGCATCGGCCGAAACTCGTTATTTTCCGCCTGGTCAACCAAAAATCACTGTTTTGAACAGGAACGATTGTCAACAGCGATCTCTGCCACGATCAGCTTGATATCGCGGTCCATCGTCTGGATCGGTAAAATCACGATTTTGCACCCGGACGAACGAAATCACTTTTCAGACCCTGCATCGGCCGTAACTCGTGATTTTCCGCCTGGTCAACCAGAAATCACTGTGTTGACCAGGTACGGTTGTCAACAACGATCTCCGCCACGATCAGCATGAAATCACGGTCGATCGCCCGGATCGGTAAAATCACGATTTTGCACCCGGACGAACGAAATCACTATTCAGACCCCGCATCGGCCGAAACTCGTTATTTTCCGCCTGGTCAACCAAAAATCACTGTTTTGAACAGGAACGATTGTCAACAGCAATCTCTGCCACGATCAGCTTGATATCGCGGTCCATCGTCTGGATCGGTAAAATCACGATTTTGCACCCGGACGAACGAAATCACTTTTCAGACCCTGCATCGGCCGGAACTCGTGATTTTCCGCCTGGTCAACCATAAATCTCTGTTTTGAACAGGAACGATTGTCAACAGCGATCTCCGCCACGATCAGCATGAAATGACGGTCCATCGTCCGGATCGGTAAAATCACGATTTTGCACCCGGACGAACGAAATCACTTTTCAGACCCTGCATCGGCCGAAACTCGTGATTTTCTGCCTGGTCAACCCAAAATCACTGTTTTGAACAGGAACGATTGTCAACAACGATCTCCGCCACGATCAGCATGAAATGACGGTCCATCGTCCGGATCGGTAAAATCACGATTTTGCTCCCGGACGAACGAAATCACTTTTCAGACCCTGCATCGGCCGAAACTCGTGATTTTCCGCCTGGTCAACCAAAAATCACTGTTTTGAACAGGAACGATTGTCAACAACGATCTCCGCCATGATCAGCATGAAATCACGGTCCATCGTCCGGATCGGTAAAATCACGATTTTGCACCCGGACGAACGAAATCACTTTTCAGACCCTGCATCGGCCGAAACTCGTGATTTTCCGCCTGCTCAACCGGAAATCACTGTTTTGGCCAGGTACGGTTGTCAACAGCGATCTCCGCCACGATCAGCATGAAATGACGGTCCATCGTCCGGATCGGTAAAATCACGATTTTGCACCCGGACGAACGAAATCACTTTTCAGACCCTGCATCGGCCGAAACTCGTGATTTTCCGCCTGGTCAACCAAAAATCACTGTTTTGAACAGGAACGATTGTCAACAACGATCTCCGCCCCGATCAGCATGAAATGACGGTCCATCGTCCGGATCGGTAAAATCACGATTTTGCACCCGGACGAACGAAATCACTTTTCAGACCCTGCATCGACCGAAACTCGTGATTTTCCGCCTGCTCAACCGGAAATCACTGTTTTGACCAGGTACGGTTGTCAACAACGATCACCGCCACGATCAGCAAGAAATCACGGTTCATCGCCCGGATCGGTAAAATCACGATTTTGCACCCGGACGAACGAAATCACTTTTCAGACCCTGCATCGGCTGAAACTCGTGATTTTCTGCCTGCTCAACCGGAAATCACTGTTTTGACCAGGTACGGTTGTCAACAACGATCTCCGCCACGATCAGCATGAAATGACGGTCCATCGTCCGGATCGGTAAAATCACGATTTTGCACCCGGACGAACGAAATCACTTTTCAGACCCTGCATCGGCCGAAACTCGTGATTTTCTGCCTGGTCAACCAAAAATCACTGTTTTGAACAGGAACGATTGTCAACAACGATCTCCGCCACGATCAGCATGAAATGACGGTCCATCGTCCGGATCGGTAAAATCACGATTTTGCACCCGGACGAACGAAATCACTTTTCAGACCCTGCATCGGCCGAAACTCGTGATTTTCCGCCTGGTCAACCAAAAATCACTGTTTTGAACAGGAACGATTGTCAACAACGATCTCCGCCCCGATCAGCATGAAATGACGGTCCATCGTCCGGATCGGTAAAATCACGATTTTGCACCCGGACGAACGAAATCACTTTTCAGACCCTGCATCGACCGAAACTCGTGATTTTCCGCCTGCTCAACCGGAAATCACTGTTTTGACCAGGTACGGTTGTCAACAACGATCACCGCCACGATCAGCAAGAAATCACGGTCCATCGCCCGGATCGGTAAAATCACGATTTTGCACCCGGACGAACGAAATCACTTTTCAGACCCTGCATCGGCTGAAACTCGTGATTTTCCGCCTGCTCAACCGGAAATCACTGTTTTGACCAGGTACGGTTGTCAACAACGATCTCCGCCACGATCAGCATGAAATGACGGTCCATCGTCCGGATCGGTAAAATCACGATTTTGCACCCGGACGAACGAAATCACTTTTCAGACCCTGCATCGGCCGAAACTCGTGATTTTCTGCCTGGTCAACCAAAAATCACTGTTTTGAACAGGAACGATTGTCAACAACGATCTCCGCCACGATCAGCATGAAATGACGGTCCATCGCCCGGATCGGTAAAATCACGATTTTGCACCCGGACGAACGAAATCACTTTTCAGACCCTGCATCGGCCGAAACTCGTGATTTTCCGCCGGGTCAACCAAAAATCACTGTTTTGAACAGGAACGATTGTCAACAACGATCTCCGCCATGATCAGCATGAAATCACGGTCCATCGTCCGGATCGGTAAAATCACGATTTTGCACCCGGACGAACGAAATCACTTTTCAGACCCTGCATCGGCCGAAACTCGTGATTTTCCGCCTGCTCAATCGGAAATCACTGTTTTGACCAGGTACGGTTGTCAACAGCGATCTCCGCCACGATCAGCATGAAATGACGGTCCATCGTCCGGATCGGTAAAATCACGATTTTGCACCCGGACGAACGAAATCACTTTTCAGACCCTGCATCGGCCGAAACTCGTGATTTTCCGCCTGGTCAACCAAAAATCACTGTTTTGAACAGGAACGATTGTCAACAACGATCTCCGCCATGATCAGCATGAAATCACGGTCCATCGTCCGGATCGGTAAAATCACGATTTTGCACCCGGACGAACGAAATCACTTTTCAGACCCTGCATCGGCCGAAACTCGTGATTTTCCGCCTGCTCAATCGGAAATCACTGTTTTGACCAGGTACGGTTGTCAACAGCGATCTCCGCCACGATCAGCATGAAATGACGGTCCATCGTCCGGATCGGTAAAATCACGATTTTGCACCCGGACGAACGAAATCACTTTTCAGACCCTGCATCGGCCGAAACTCGTGATTTTCCGCCTGGTCAACCAAAAATCACTGTTTTGAACAGGAACGATTGTCAACAACGATCTCCGCCATGATCAGCATGAAATCACGGTCCATCGTCCGGATCGGTAAAATCACGATTTTGCACCCGGACGAACGAAATCACTTTTCAGACCCTGCATCGGCCGAAACTCGTGATTTTCTGCCTGGTCAATCGGAAATCACTGTTTTGACCAGGTACGGTTGTCAACAACGATCACCGCCACGATCAGCAAGAAATCACGGTCCATCGCCCGGATCGGTAAAATCACGATTTTGCACCCGGACGAACGAAATCACTTTTCAGACCCTGCATCGGCTGAAACTCGTGATTTTCCGCCTGCTCAACCGGAAATCACTGTTTTGACCAGGTACGGTTGTCAACAACGATCTCCGCCACGATCAGCATGAAATGACGGTCCATCGTCCGGATCGGTAAAATCACGATTTTGCACCCGGACGAACGAAATCACTTTTCAGACCCTGCATCGGCTGAAACTCGTGATTTTCCGCCTGCTCAACCGGAAATCACTGTTTTGACCAGGTACGGTTGTCAACAACGATCTCCGCCACGATCAGCATGAAATGACGGTCCATCGTCCGGATCGGTAAAATCACGATTTTGCACCCGGACGAACGAAATCACTTTTCAGACCCTGCATCGGCCGAAACTCGTGATTTTCTGCCTGGTCAACCAAAAATCACTGTTTTGAACAGGAACGATTGTCAACAACGATCTCCGCCACGATCAGCATGAAATGACGGTCCATCGCCCGGATCGGTAAAATCACGATTTTGCACCCGGACGAACGAAATCACTTTTCAGACCCTGCATCGGCCGAAACTCGTGATTTTCCGCCGGGTCAACCAAAAATCACTGTTTTGAACAGGAACGATTGTCAACAACGATCTCCGCCATGATCAGCATGAAATCACGGTCCATCGTCCGGATCGGTAAAATCACGATTTTGCACCCGGACGAACGAAATCACTTTTCAGACCCTGCATCGGCCGAAACTCGTGATTTTCCGCCGGGTCAACCAAAAATCACTGTTTTGACCAGGTACGGTTGTCAACAACGATCACCGCCACGATCAGCAAGAAATCACGGTCCATCGCCCGGATCGGTAAAATCACGATTTTGCACCCGGACGAACGAAATCACTTTTCAGACCCTGCATCGGCTGAAACTCGTGATTTTCCGCCTGCTCAACCGGAAATCACTGTTTTGACCAGGTACGGTTGTCAACAACGATCTCCGCCACGATCAGCATGAAATGACGGTCCATCGTCCGGATCGGTAAAATCACGATTTTGCACCCGGACGAACGAAATCACTTTTCAGACCCTGCATCGGCCGAAACTCGTGATTTTCTGCCTGGTCAACCAAAAATCACTGTTTTGAACAGGAACGATTGTCAACAACGATCTCCGCCACGATCAGCATGAAATGACGGTCCATCGTCCGGATCGGTAAAATCACGATTTTGCACCCGGACGAACGAAATCACTTTTCAGACCCTGCATCGGCCGAAACTCGTGATTTTCCGCCGGGTCAAGCAAAAATCACTGTTTTGAACAGGAACGATTGTCAACAACGATCTCCGCCATGATCAGCATGAAATCACGGTCCATCGTCCGGATCGGTAAAATCACGATTTTGCACCCGGACGAACGAAATCACTTTTCAGACCCTGCATCGGCCGAAACTCGTGATTTTCCGCCTGCTCAATCGGAAATCACTGTTTTGACCAGGTACGGTTGTCTACAGCGATCTCCGCCACGATCAGCATGAAATGACGGTCCATCGTCCGGATCGGTAAAATCACGATTTTGCACCCGGACGAACGAAATCACTTTTCAGACCCTGCATCGGCCGAAACTCGTGATTTTCCGCCTGGTCAACCAAAAATCACTGTTTTGAACAGGAACGATTGTCAACAACGATCTCCGCCATGATCAGCATGAAATCACGGTCCATCGTCCGGATCGGTAAAATCACGATTTTGCACCCGGACGAACGAAATCACTTTTCAGACCCTGCATCGGCCGAAACTCGTGATTTTCCGCCGGGTCAACCAAAAATCACTGTTTTGACCAGGTACGGTTGTCAATAACGATCACCGCCACGATCAGCAAGAAATCACGGTCCATCGCCCGGATCGGTAAAATCACGATTTTGCACCCGGACGAACGAAATCACTTTTCAGACCCTGCATCGGCTGAAACTCGTGATTTTCCGCCTGCTCAACCGGAAATCACTGTTTTGACCAGGTACGGTTGTCAACAACGATCTCCGCCACGATCAGCATGAAATGACGGTCCATCGTCCGGATCGATAAAATCACGATTTTGCACCCGGACGAACGAAATCACTTTTCAGACCCTGCATCGGCCGAAACTCGTGATTTTCTGCCGGGTCAACCAAAAATCACTGTTTTGAACAGGAACGATTGTCAACAACGATCTCCGCCACGATCAGCATGAAATGACGGTCCATCGTCCGGATCGGTAAAATCACGATTTTGCACCCGGACGAACGAAATCACTTTTCAGACCCTGCATCGGCCGAAACTCGTGATTTTCTGCCTGGTCAATCGGAAATCACTGTTTTGACCAGGTACGGTTGTCAACAACGATCACCGCCACGATCAGCAAGAAATCACGGTCCATCGCCCGGATCGGTAAAATCACGATTTTGCACCCGGACGAACGAAATCACTTTTCAGACCCTGCATCGGCTGAAACTCGTGATTTTCCGCCTGCTCAACCGGAAATCACTGTTTTGACCAGGTACGGTTGTCAACAACGATCTCCGCCACGATCAGCATGAAATGACGGTCCATCGTCCGGATCGGTAAAATCACGATTTTGCACCCGGACGAACGAAATCACTTTTCAGACCCTGCATCGGCTGAAACTCGTGATTTTCCGCCTGCTCAACCGGAAATCACTGTTTTGACCAGGTACGGTTGTCAACAACGATCTCCGCCACGATCAGCATGAAATGACGGTCCATCGTCCGGATCGGTAAAATCACGATTTTGCACCCGGACGAACGAAATCACTTTTCAGACCCTGCATCGGCCGAAACTCGTGATTTTCTGCCTGGTCAACCAAAAATCACTGTTTTGAACAGGAACGATTGTCAACAACGATCTCCGCCACGATCAGCATGAAATGACGGTCCATCGCCCGGATCGGTAAAATCACGATTTTGCACCCGGACGAACGAAATCACTTTTCAGACCCTGCATCGGCCGAAACTCGTGATTTTCCGCCGGGTCAACCAAAAATCACTGTTTTGAACAGGAACGATTGTCAACAACGATCTCCGCCATGATCAGCATGAAATCACGGTCCATCGTCCGGATCGGTAAAATCACGATTTTGCACCCGGACGAACGAAATCACTTTTCAGACCCTGCATCGGCCGAAACTCGTGATTTTCCGCCGGGTCAACCAAAAATCACTGTTTTGACCAGGTACGGTTGTCAACAACGATCACCGCCACGATCAGCAAGAAATCACGGTCCATCGCCCGGATCGGTAAAATCACGATTTTGCACCCGGACGAACGAAATCACTTTTCAGACCCTGCATCGGCTGAAACTCGTGATTTTCCGCCTGCTCAACCGGAAATCACTGTTTTGACCAGGTACGGTTGTCAACAACGATCTCCGCCACGATCAGCATGAAATGACGGTCCATCGTCCGGATCGGTAAAATCACGATTTTGCACCCGGACGAACGAAATCACTTTTCAGACCCTGCATCGGCCGAAACTCGTGATTTTCTGCCTGGTCAACCAAAAATCACTGTTTTGAACAGGAACGATTGTCAACAACGATCTCCGCCACGATCAGCATGAAATGACGGTCCATCGTCCGGATCGGTAAAATCACGATTTTGCACCCGGACGAACGAAATCACTTTTCAGACCCTGCATCGGCCGAAACTCGTGATTTTCCGCCGGGTCAACCAAAAATCACTGTTTTGAACAGGAACGATTGTCAACAACGATCTCCGCCATGATCAGCATGAAATCACGGTCCATCGTCCGGATCGGTAAAATCACGATTTTGCACCCGGACGAACGAAATCACTTTTCAGACCCTGCATCGGCCGAAACTCGTGATTTTCCGCCTGCTCAATCGGAAATCACTGTTTTGACCAGGTACGGTTGTCTACAGCGATCTCCGCCACGATCAGCATGAAATGACGGTCCATCGTCCGGATCGGTAAAATCACGATTTTGCACCCGGACGAACGAAATCACTTTTCAGACCCTGCATCGGCCGAAACTCGTGATTTTCCGCCTGGTCAACCAAAAATCACTGTTTTGAACAGGAACGATTGTCAACAACGATCTCCGCCATGATCAGCATGAAATCACGGTCCATCGTCCGGATCGGTAAAATCACGATTTTGCACCCGGACGAACGAAATCACTTTTCAGACCCTGCATCGGCCGAAACTCGTGATTTTCCGCCGGGTCAACCAAAAATCACTGTTTTGACCAGGTACGGTTGTCAATAACGATCACCGCCACGATCAGCAAGAAATCACGGTCCATCGCCCGGATCGGTAAAATCACGATTTTGCACCCGGACGAACGAAATCACTTTTCAGACCCTGCATCGGCTGAAACTCGTGATTTTCCGCCTGCTCAACCGGAAATCACTGTTTTGACCAGGTACGGTTGTCAACAACGATCTCCGCCACGATCAGCATGAAATGACGGTCCATCGTCCGGATCGATAAAATCACGATTTTGCACCCGGACGAACGAAATCACTTTTCAGACCCTGCATCGGCCGAAACTCGTGATTTTCTGCCGGGTCAACCAAAAATCACTGTTTTGAACAGGAACGATTGTCAACAACGATCTCCGCCACGATCAGCATGAAATGACGGTCCATCGTCCGGATCGGTAAAATCACGATTTTGCACCCGGACGAACGAAATCACTTTTCAGACCCTGCATCGGCCGAAACTCGTGATTTTCCGCCGGGTCAACCAAAAATCACTGTTTTGAACAGGAACGATTGTCAACAACGATCTCCGCCATGATCAGCATGAAATCACGGTCCATCGTCCGGATCGGTAAAATCACGATTTTGCACCCGGACGAACGAAATCACTTTTCAGACCCTGCATCGGCCGAAACTCGTGATTTTCCGCCTGCTCAATCGGAAATCACTGTTTTGACCAGGTACGGTTGTCTACAGCGATCTCCGCCACGATCAGCATGAAATGACGGTCCATCGTCCGGATCGGTAAAATCACGATTTTGCACCCGGACGAACGAAATCACTTTTCAGACCCTGCATCGGCCGAAACTCGTGATTTTCCGCCTGGTCAACCAAAAATCACTGTTTTGAACAGGAACGATTGTCAACAACGATCTCCGCCATGATCAGCATGAAATCACGGTCCATCGTCCGGATCGGTAAAATCACGATTTTGCACCCGGACGAACGAAATCACTTTTCAGACCCTGCATCGGCCGAAACTCGTGATTTTCTGCCTGGTCAATCGGAAATCACTGTTTTGACCAGGTACGGTTGTCAACAACGATCACCGCCACGATCAGCAAGAAATCACGGTCCATCGCCCGGATCGGTAAAATCACGATTTTGCACCCGGACGAACGAAATCACTTTTCAGACCCTGCATCGGCTGAAACTCGTGATTTTCCGCCTGCTCAACCGGAAATCACTGTTTTGACCAGGTACGGTTGTCAACAACGATCTCCGCCACGATCAGCATGAAATGACGGTCCATCGTCCGGATCGGTAAAATCACGATTTTGCACCCGGACGAACGAAATCACTTTTCAGACCCTGCATCGGCCGAAACTCGTGATTTTCCGCCTGCTCAATCGGAAATCACTGTTTTGACCAGGTACGGTTGTCAACAACGATCACCGCCACGATCAGCAAGAAATCACGGTCCATCGCCCGGATCGGTAAAATCACGATTTTGCACCCGGACGAACGAAATCACTTTTCAGACCCTGCATCGGCCGAAACTCGTGATTTTCTGCCTGGTCAATCGGAAATCACTGTTTTGACCAGGTACGGTTGTCAACAACGATCACCGCCACGATCAGCAAGAAATCACGGTCCATCGCCCGGATCGGTAAAATCACGATTTTGCACCCGGACGAACGAAATCACTTTTCAGACCCTGCATCGGCCGAAACTCGTGATTTTCTGCCTGGTCAACCAAAAATCACTGTTTTGAACAGGAACGATTGTCAACAACGATCTCCGCCACGATCAGCATGAAATGACGGTCCATCGCCCGGATCGGTAAAATCACGATTTTGCACCCGGACGAACGAAATCACTTTTCAGACCCTGCATCGGCCGAAACTCGTGATTTTCCGCCGGGTCAACCAAAAATCACTGTTTTGAACAGGAACGATTGTCAACAACGATCTCCGCCATGATCAGCATGAAATCACGGTCCATCGTCCGGATCGGTAAAATCACGATTTTGCACCCGGACGAACGAAATCACTTTTCAGACCCTGCATCGGCCGAAACTCGTGATTTTCCGCCTGCTCAATCGGAAATCACTGTTTTGACCAGGTACGGTTGTCAACAACGATCACCGCCACGATCAGCAAGAAATCACGGTCCATCGCCCGGATCGGTAAAATCACGATTTTGCACCCGGACGAACGAAATCACTTTTCAGACCCTGCATCGGCTGAAACTCGTGATTTTCCGCCTGCTCAACCGGAAATCACTGTTTTGACCAGGTACGGTTGTCAACAACGATCTCCGCCACGATCAGCATGAAATGACGGTCCATCGTCCGGATCGGTAAAATCACGATTTTGCACCCGGACGAACGAAATCACTTTTCAGACCCTGCATCGGCCGAAACTCGTGATTTTCTGCCTGGTCAACCAAAAATCACTGTTTTGAACAGGAACGATTGTCAACAACGATCTCCGCCACGATCAGCATGAAATGACGGTCCATCGTCCGGATCGGTAAAATCACGATTTTGCACCCGGACGAACGAAATCACTTTTCAGACCCTGCATCGGCCGAAACTCGTGATTTTCCGCCGGGTCAACCAAAAATCACTGTTTTGAACAGGAACGATTGTCAACAACGATCTCCGCCATGATCAGCATGAAATCACGGTCCATCGTCCGGATCGGTAAAATCACGATTTTGCACCCGGACGAACGAAATCACTTTTCAGACCCTGCATCGGCCGAAACTCGTGATTTTCCGCCTGCTCAATCGGAAATCACTGTTTTGACCAGGTACGGTTGTCAACAGCGATCTCCGCCACGATCAGCATGAAATGACGGTCCATCGTCCGGATCGGTAAAATCACGATTTTGCACCCGGACGAACGAAATCACTTTTCAGACCCTGCATCGGCCGAAACTCGTGATTTTCCGCCTGGTCAACCAAAAATCACTGTTTTGAACAGGAACGATTGTCAACAACGATCTCCGCCATGATCAGCATGAAATCACGGTCCATCGTCCGGATCGGTAAAATCACGATTTTGCACCCGGACGAACGAAATCACTTTTCAGACCCTGCATCGGCCGAAACTCGTGATTTTCCGCCTGCTCAACCGGAAATCACTGTTTTGACCAGGTACGGTTGTCAACAACGATCACCGCCACGATCAGCAAGAAATCACGGTCCATCGCCCGGATCGGTAAAATCATGATTTTGCACCCGGACGAACGAAATCACTTTTCAGACCCTGCATCGGCTGAAACTCGTGATTTTCCGCCTGCTCAACCGGAAATCACTGTTTTGACCAGGTACGGTTGTCAACAACGATCTCCGCCACGATCAGCATGAAATGACGGTCCATCGTCCGGATCGGTAAAATCACGATTTTGCACCCGGACGAACGAAATCACTTTTTCAGACCCTGCATCGGCCGAAACTCGTGATTTTCTGCCTGCTCAACCAAAAATCACTGTTTTGAACAGGAACGATTGTCAACAACGATCTCCGCCACGATCAGCATGAAATGACGGTCCATCGTCCGGATCGGTAAAATCACGATTTTGCACCCGGACGAACGAAATCACTTTTCAGACCCTGCATCGGCCGAAACTCGTGATTTTCCGCCGGGTCAACCAAAAATCACTGTTTTGAACAGGAACGATTGTCAACAACGATCTCCGCCATGATCAGCATGAAATCACGGTCCATCGTCCGGATCGGTAAAATCACGATTTTGCACCCGGACGAACGAAATCACTTTTCAGACCCTGCATCGGCCGAAACTCGTGATTTTCCGCCTGCTCAATCGGAAATCACTGTTTTGACCAGGTACGGTTGTCAACAGCGATCTCCGCCACGATCAGCATGAAATGACGGTCCATCGTCCGGATCGGTAAAATCACGATTTTGCACCCGGACGAACGAAATCACTTTTCAGACCCTGCATCGGCCGAAACTCGTGATTTTCCGCCTGGTCAACCAAAAATCACTGTTTTGAACAGGAACGATTGTCAACAACGATCTCCGCCACGATCAGCATGAAATCACGGTCCATCGTCCGGATCGGTAAAATCACGATTTTGCACCCGGACGAATGAAATCACTTTTCAGACCCTGCATCGGCCGAAACTCGTGATTTTCCGCCTGGTCAACCGGAAATCACTGTTTTGACCAGGTACGGTTGTCAACAACGATCACCGCGGCGATCAGCATGAAATCACGGCCGATCGCTCGGATCGGTAAAATCACGATTTTGCACCCGAACGAACGAAATCACTTTTCAGACCCTGCATCGGCCGAAACTCGTGATTTTCCGCCTGGTCAACCGGAAATCACTGTTTTGACCAGGTACGGTTGTCAACAACGATCACCGCGGCGATCAGCATGAAATCACGGCCGATCGCTCGGATCGGTAAAATCACGATTTTGCACCCGAACGAACGAAATCACTTTTCAGACCCTGCATCGGCCGTAACTCGTGATTTTCCGCCTGGTCAACCGGAAATCACTGTGTTGACCAGGTACGGTTGTCAACAACGATCTCCGCAACGATCAGCATGAAATCACGGTCGATCGCCCGGATCGGTAAAATCACGATTTTGAACCCGGACGAACGAAATCACTATTCAGACCCCGCATCGGCCGAAACTCGTTATTTTCCGCCTGGTCAACCAAAAATCACTGTTTTGAACAGGAACGATTGTCAACAGCGATCTCTGCCACGATCAGCTTGATATCGCGGTCCATCGTCCGGATCGGTAAAATCACGATTTTGCACCCGGACGAACGAAATCACAATTCAGACCCTGCATCGGCCGTAACTCGTGATTTTCCGCCTGGTCAACCGGAAATCACTGTGTTGACCAGGTACGGTTGTCAACAACGATCTCCGCCACGATCAGCATGAAATCACGGTCGATCGCCCGGATCGGTAAAATCACGATTTTGCACCCGGACGAACGAAATCACTATTCAGACCCCGCATCGGCCGAAACTCGTTATTTTCCGCCTGGTCAACCAAAAATCACTGTTTTGAACAGGAACGATTGTCAACAGCGATCTCTGCCACGATCAGCTTGATATCGCGGTCCATCGTCTGGATCGGTAAAATCACGATTTTGCACCCGGACGAACGAAATCACTTTTCAGACCCTGCATCGGCCGGAACTCGTGATTTTCCGCCTGGTCAACCAAAAATCTCTGTTTTGAACAGGAACGATTGTCAACAGCGATCTCCGCCACGATCAGCATGAAATGACGGTCCATCGTCCGGATCGGTAAAATCACGATTTTGCACCCGGACGAACGAAATCACTTTTCAGACCCTGCATCGGCCGAAACTCGTGATTTTCTGCCTGGTCAACCAAAAATCACTGTTTTGAACAGGAACGATTGTCAACAACGATCTCCGCCACGATCAGCATGAAATGACGGTCCATCGTCCGGATCGGTAAAATCACGATTTTGCACCCGGACGAACGAAATCACTTTTCAGACCCTGCATCGGCCGAAACTCGTGATTTTCCGCCGGGTCAACCAAAAATCACTGTTTTGAACAGGAACGATTGTCAACAACGATCTCCGCCATGATTAGCATGAAATCACGGTCCATCGTCCGGATCGGTAAAATCACGATTTTGCACCCGGACGAACGAAATCACTTTTCAGACCCTGCATCGGCCGAAACTCGTGATTTTCCGCCTGCTCAACCGGAAATCACTGTTTTGGCCAGGTACGGTTGTCAACAGCGATCTCCGCCACGATCAGCATGAAATGACGGTCCATCGTCCGGATCGGTAAAATCACGATTTTGCACCCGGACGAACGAAATCACTTTTCAGACCCTGCATCGGCCGAAACTCGTGATTTTCCGCCTGGTCAACCAAAAATCACTGTTTTGAACAGGAACGATTGTCAACAGCGATCTCCGCCACGATCAGCATGAAATGACGGTCCATCGTCCGGATCGGTAAAATCACGATTTTGCACCCGGACGAACGAAATCACTTTTCAGACCCTGCATCGACCGAAACTCGTGATTTTCCGCCTGCTCAACCGGAAATCACTGTTTTGACCAGGTACGGTTGTCAACAACGATCACCGCCACGATCAGCAAGAAATCACGGTCCATCGCCCGGATCGGTAAAATCACGATTTTGCACCCGGACGAACGAAATCACTTTTCAGACCCTGCATCGGCTGAAACTCGTGATTTTCCGCCTGCTCAACCGGAAATCACTGTTTTGACCAGGTACGGTTGTCAACAACGATCTCCGCCACGATCAGCATGAAATCACGGTCCATCGTCCGGATCGGTAAAATCACGATTTTGCCCCCGGACGAACGAAATCACTATTCAGACCCTGCATCGGCCGTAACTCGGGATTTTCCGCCTGCTCAACCGGAAATCACTGTTTTGACCAGGAACGGTTGTCAACAACGATCTCTGCCACGATTAGCATGAAATCACGGTCGATCGCCCGGATCGGTAAAATCACGATTTTGCACCCGGACGAATGAAATCACTTTTCAGACCCTGCATCGGCCGAAACTCGTGATTTTCCGCCTGGTCAACCAGAAATCACTGTTTTGACCAGGTATGGTTGTCAACAACGATCACCGCCACGATCAGCATGAAATCACGGTCCATCGCCCGGATCGGTAAAATCACGATTTTGCACCCGGACGAACGAAATCACTATTCAGACCCTGCATCGGCCGAAACTCGGGTTTTTCCGCTTGGTCAACCGGAAATCACTGTTTTGACCAGGTACGGTTGTCAACAACAATCTCCGCCACGATCAGCATGAAATCACGGTCCATCGTCCGGATCGGTAAAATCACGATTTTGCACCCGGACGAACGAAATCACTTTTCAGACCCTGCATCGGCCGGAACTCGTGATTTTCCGCCTGGTCAACCAAAAATCTCTGTTTTGAACACGAATGATTGTCAACAGCGATCTCCGCCACGATCAGCTTGAAATCACGGTCCATCGTCCGGATCGGTAAAATCACGATTTTGCACCCGGACGAACGAAATCACTTATCAGACCCTGCATCGGCCGAAACTCGTGATTTTCCGCCTGCTCAACCAAAAATCACTGTTTTGAACAGGAACGATTGTCAACAGCGATCTCCGCCACGATCAGCATCAAATGACGGTCCATCGTCCGGATCGGTAAAATCACGATTTTGCACCCGGACGAACGAAATCACTTTTCAGACCCTGCATCGGCCGAAACTCGTGATTTTCCGCCTGGTCAACCAAAAATCACTGTTTTGAACAGGAACGATTGTCAACAACGATCTCCGCCACGATCAGCATGAAATGACGGTCCATCGTCCGGATCGGTAAAATCACGATTTTGCACCCGGACGAACGAAATCACTTTTCAGACCCTGCATCGGCCGAAACTCGTGATTTTCCGCCTGGTCAACAAAAAATCACTGTTTTGAACAGGAACGATTGTCAACAACGATCTCCGCCATGATCAGCATGAAATCACGGTCCATCGTCCGGATCGGTAAAATCACGATTTTGCCCCCGGACGAACGAAATCACTTTTCAGACCTTGCATCGGCCGAAACTCGTGATTTTCCGCCTGGTCAACCGGAAATCACTGTTTTGACCAGGTACGGTTGTCAACAATGATCATCGCGACGATCAGCATGAAATCACGGTCGATCGCTCGAATCGGTAAAATCACGATTTTGCACCCGGACGAACGAAATCACTATTCAGACCCTGCATCGGGCGTAACTCGTGATTTTCCGCCTGGTCAACCGGAAATCACTGTGTTGACCAGGTACGGTTGTCAACAACAATCTCCGCCACGATCAGCATGAAATCACGGTCGATCGCCCGGATCGGTAAAATCACGATTTTGCACCCGGACGAACGAAATCACTATTCAGACCCTGCATCGGCCGTAACTCGTGATTTTCCGCCTGGTCAACCGGAAATCACTGTGTTGACCAGGTACGGTTGTCAACAACGATCTCCGCCACGATCAGCATGAAATCACAGTCGATCGCCTGGATCGGTAAAATCACGATTTTGCACCCGGACGAACGAAATCACTATTCAGACCCCGCATCGGCTGAAACTCGTTATTTTCCGCCTGGCCAACCAAAAATCACTGTTTTGAACAGGAACGATTGTCAACAGCGATCTCTGCCACGATCAGCTTGATATCGCGGTCCATCGTCTGGATCGGTAAAATCACGATTTTGCACCCGGACGAACGAAATCACTTTTCAGACCCTGCATCGGCCGAAACTCGTGATTTTCCGCCTGGTCAACCAGAAATCACTGTGTTGACCAGGTACGGTTGTCAACAATGATCACCGCGACGATCAGCATGAAATCACGGTCGATCGCTCGGATCGGTAAAATCACGATTTTGCACCCGGACGAACGAAATCACTATTCAGACCCTGCATCGGCCGTAACTCGTGATTTTCCGCCTGGTCAACCGGAAATCACTGTGTTGACCAGGTACGGTTGTCAACAACGATCTCCGCCACGATCAGCATGAAATCACGGTCGATCGCCCGGATCGGAAAAATCACGATTTTGCACCCGGACGAACGAAATCACTATTCAGACCCCGCATCGGCCGAAACTCGTTATTTTCCGCCTGGTCAACCAAAAATCACTGTTTTGTACAGGAACGATTGTCAACAGCGATCTCTGCCACGATCAGCTTGATATCGCGGTCCATCGTCTGGATCGGTAAAATCACGATTTTGCACCTGGACGAACGAAATCACTTTTCAGACCCTGCATCGGCCGAAACTCGTGATTTTCCGCCTGGTCAACCAAAAATCACTGTTTTGAACAGGAACGATTGCCAACAACGATCTCCGCCACGATCAGCATGAAATGTCGGTCCATCGTCCGGATCGGTAAAATCACGATTTTGCACCCGGACGAACGAAATCACTTTTCAGACCCTGCATCGGCCGAAACTCGTGATTTTCCGCCTGGTCAACCAAAAATCACTGTTTTGAACAGGAACGATTGTCAACAACGATCTCCGCCACGATCAGCATGAAATGACGGTCCATCGTCCGGATCGGTAAAATCACGATTTTGCACCCGGACGAACGAAATCACTTTTCAGACCCTGCATCGGCCGAAACTCGTGATTTTCCGCCTGGTCAACAAAAAATCACTGTTTTGAACAGGAACGATTGTCAACAACGATCTCCGCCATGATCAGCATGAAATCACGGTCCATCGTCCGGATCGGTAAAATCACGATTTTGCCCCCGGACGAACGAAATCACTTTTCAGACCTTGCATCGGCCGAAACTCGTGATTTTCCGCCTGGTCAACCGGAAATCACTGTTTTGACCAGGTACGGTTGTCAACAATGATCATCGCGACGATCAGCATGAAATCACGGTCGATCGCTCGGATCGGTAAAATCACGATTTTGCACCCGGACGAACGAAATCACTATTCAGACCCTGCATCGGCCGTAACTCGTGATTTTCCGCCTGGTCAACCAGAAATCACTGTGTTGACCAGGTACGGTTGTCAACAACGATCTCCGCCACGATCAGCATGAAATCACAGTCGATCGCCCGGATCGGTAAAATCCCGATTTTGCACCCGGACGAACGAAATCACTATTCAGACCCCGCATCGGCCGAAACTCGTTATTTTCCGCCTGGTCAACCAAAAATCACGGTTTTGTACAGGAACGATTGTCAACAGCGATCTCTGCCACGATCAGCTTGATATCGCGGTCCATCGTCTGGATCGGTAAAATCACGATTTTGCACCCGGACGAACGAAATCACTTTTCAGACCCTGCATCGGCCGAAACTCGTGATTTTCCGCCTGGTCAACCAAAAATCACTGTTTTGAACAGGAACGATTGCCAACAACGATCTCCGCCACGATCAGCATGAAATGTCGGTCCATCGTCCGGATCGGTAAAATCACGATTTTGCACCCGGACGAACGAAATCACTTTTCAGACCCTGCATCGGCCGAAACTCGTGATTTTCCGCCTGGTCAACCAAAAATCACTGTTTTGAACAGGAACGATTGTCAACAACGATCTCCGCCACGATCAGCATGAAATGACGGTCCATCGTCCGGATCGGTAAAATCACGATTTTGCACCCGGACGAACGAAATCACTTTTCAGACCCTGCATCGGCCGAAACTCGGGATTTTCCGCCTGGTCAACCGGAAATCACTGTTTTGACCAGGTACGGTTGTCAACAATGATCACCGCGACGATCAGCATGAAATCACGGTCGATCGCTCGGATCGGTAAAATCACGATTTTGCACCCGGACGAACGAAATCACTATTCAGACCCTGCATCAGCCGGAACTCGTGATTTTCCGCCTGGTCAACCAAAAATCACTGTTTTGAACAGGAACGATTGTCAACAACGATCTCCGCCACGATCAGCATGAAATGACGGTCCATCGTCCGGATCGGTAAAATCACGATTTTGCACCCGGACGAACGAAATCACTTTTCAGACCCTGCATCGGCCGAAACTCGTGATTTTCCGCCTGGTCAACAAAAAATCACTGTTTTGAACAGGAACGATTGTCAACAACGATCTCCGCCATGATCAGCATGAAATCACGGTCCATCGTCCGGATCGGTAAAATCACGATTTTGCCCCCGGACGAACGAAATCACTTTTCAGACCTTGCATCGGCCGAAACTCGTGATTTTCCGCCTGGTCAACCAGAAATCACTGTGTTGACCAGGTACGGTTGTCAACAATGATCACCGCGACGATCAGCATGAAATCACGGTCGATCGCTCGGATCGGTAAAATCACGATTTTGCACCCGGACAAACGAAATCACTATTCAGACCCTGCATCGGCCGTAACTCGTGATTTTCCGCCTGGTCAACCGGAAATCACTGTGTTGACCAGGTACGGTTGTCAACAACGATCTCCGCCACGATCAGCATGAAATCACGGTCGATCGCCCGGATCGGAAAAATCACGATTTTGCACCCGGACGAACGAAATCACTATTCAGACCCCGCATCGGCCGAAACTCGTTATTTTCCGCCTGGTCAACCAAAAATCACTGTTTTGTACAGGAACGATTGTCAACAGCGATCTCTGCCACGATCAGCTTGATATCGCGGTCCATCGTCTGGATCGGTAAAATCACGATTTTGCACCTGGACGAACGAAATCACTTTTCAGACCCTGCATCGGCCGAAACTCGTGATTTTCCGCCTGGTCAACCAAAAATCACTGTTTTGAACAGGAACGATTGCCAACAACGATCTCCGCCACGATCAGCATGAAATGTCGGTCCATCGTCCGGATCGGTAAAATCACGATTTTGCACCCGGACGAACGAAATCACTTTTCAGACCCTGCATCGGCCGAAACTCGTGATTTTCCGCCTGGTCAACCAAAAATCACTGTTTTGAACAGGAACGATTGTCAACAACGATCTCCGCCACGATCAGCATGAAATGACGGTCCATCGTCCGGATCGGTAAAATCACGATTTTGCACCCGGACGAACGAAATCACTTTTCAGACCCTGCATCGGCCGAAACTCGTGATTTTCCGCCTGGTCAACAAAAAATCACTGTTTTGAACAGGAACGATTGTCAACAACGATCTCCGCCACGATCAGCATGAAATGACGGTCCATCGTCCGGATCGGTAAAATCACGATTTTGCACCCGGACGAACGAAATCACTTTTCAGACCCTGCATCGGCCGAAACTCGGGATTTTCCGCCTGGTCAACCGGAAATCACTGTTTTGACCAGGTACGGTTGTCAACAATGATCACCGCGACGATCAGCATGAAATCACGGTCGATCGCTCGGATCGGTAAAATCACGATTTTGCACCCGGACGAACGAAATCACTATTCAGACCCTGCATCGGCCGAAACTCGTGATTTTCCGCCTGGTCAACCGGAAATCACTGTGTTGACCAGGTACGGTTGTCAACAACGATCTCCGCCACGATCAGCATGAAATCACGGTCGATCGCCCGGATCGGTAAAATCACGATTTTGCACCCGGACGAACGAAATCACTATTCAGACCCTGCATCGGCCGTAACTCGTGATTTTCCGCCTGGTCAACCGGAAATCACTGTGTTGACCAGGTACGGTTGTCAACAACGATCTCCGCCACGATCAGCATGAAATCACGGTCGATCGCCCGGATCGGTAAAATCACGATTTTGCACCCGGACGAACGAAATCACTATTCAGACCCCGCATCGGCCGAAACTCGTGATTTTCCGCCTGGTCAACAAAAAATCACTGTTTTGAACAGGAACGATTGTCAACAACGATCTCCGCCATGATCAGCATGAAATCACGGTCCATCGTCCGGATCGGTAAAATCACGATTTTGCCCCCGGACGAACGAAATCACTTTTCAGACCTTGCATCGGCCGAAACTCGTGATTTTCCGCCTGGTCAACCGGAAATCACTGTTTTGACCAGGTACGGTTGTCAACAATGATCATCGCGACGATCAGCATGAAATCACGGTCGATCGCTCGGATCGGTAAAATCACGATTTTGCACCCGGACGAACGAAATCACTATTCAGACCCTGCATCGGCCGTAACTCGTGATTTTCCGCCTGGTCAACCAGAAATCACTGTGTTGACCAGGTACGGTTGTCAACAACGATCTCCGCCACGATCAGCATGAAATCACAGTCGATCGCCCGGATCGGTAAAATCCCGATTTTGCACCCGGACGAACGAAATCACTATTCAGACCCCGCATCGGCCGAAACTCGTTATTTTCCGCCTGGTCAACCAAAAATCACTGTTTTGTACAGGAACGATTGTCAACAGCGATCTCTGCCACGATCAGCTTGATATCGCGGTCCATCGTCTGGATCGGTAAAATCACGATTTTGCACCCGGACGAACGAAATCACTTTTCAGACCCTGCATCGGCCGAAACTCGTGATTTTCCGCCTGGTCAACCAAAAATCACTGTTTTGAACAGGAACGATTGCCAACAACGATCTCCGCCACGATCAGCATGAAATGTCGGTCCATCGTCCGGATCGGTAAAATCACGATTTTGCACCTGGATGAACGAAATCACTTTTCAGACCCTGCATCGGCCGAAACTCGTGATTTTCCGCCTGGTCAACCAAAAATCACTGTTTTGAACAGGAACGATTGCCAACAACGATCTCCGCCACGATCAGCATGAAATGTCGGTCCATCGTCCGGATCGGTAAAATCACGATTTTGCACCCGGACGAACGAAATCACTTTTCAGACCCTGCATCGGCCGAAACTCGTGATTTTCCGCCTGGTCAACAAAAAATCACTGTTTTGAACAGGAACGATTGTCAACAACGATCTCCGCCACGATCAGCATGAAATGACGGTCCATCGTCCGGATCGGTAAAATCACGATTTTGCACCCGGACGAACGAAATCACTTTTCAGACCCTGCATCGGCCGAAACTCGGGATTTTCCGCCTGGTCAACCGGAAATCACTGTTTTGACCAGGTACGGTTGTCAACAATGATCACCGCGACGATCAGCATGAAATCACGGTCGATCGCTCGGATCGGTAAAATCACGATTTTGCACCCGGACGAACGAAATCACTATTCAGACCCTGCATCGGCCGTAACTCGTGATTTTCCGCCTGGTCAACCGGAAATCACTGTGTTGACCAGGTACGGTTGTCAACAACGATCTCCGCCACGATCAGCATGAAATCACGGTCGATCGCCCGGATCGGTAAAATCACGATTTTGCACCCGGACGAACGAAATCACTATTCAGACCCTGCATCGGCCGTAACTCGTGATTTTCCGCCTGGTCAACCGGAAATCACTGTGTTGACCAGGTACGGTTGTCAACAACGATCTCCGCCACGATCAGCATGAAATCACGGTCGATCGCCCGGATCGGTAAAATCACGATTTTGCACCCAGACGAACGAAATCACTATTCAGACCCCGCATCGGCCGAAACTCGTGATTTTCCGCCTGGTCTACAAAAAATCACTGTTTTGAACAGGAACGATTGTCAACAACGATCTCCGCCATGATCAGCATGAAATCACGGTCCATCGTCCGGATCGGTAAAATCACGATTTTGCCCCCGGACGAACGAAATCACTTTTCAGACCTTGCATCGGCCGAAACTCGTGATTTTCCGCCTGGTCAACCGGAAATCACTGTTTTGACCAGGTACGGTTGTCAACAATGATCATCGCGACGATCAGCATGAAATCACGGTCGATCGCTCGGATCGGTAAAATCACGATTTTGCACCCGGACGAACGAAATCACTATTCAGACCCTGCATCGGCCGTAACTCGTGATTTTCCGCCTGGTCAACCAGAAATCACTGTGTTGACCAGGTACGGTTGTCAACAACGATCTCCGCCACGATCAGCATGAAATCACAGTCGATCGCCCGGATCGGTAAAATCCCGATTTTGCACCCGGACGAACGAAATCACTATTCAGACCCCGCATCGGCCGAAACTCGTTATTTTCCGCCTGGTCAACCAAAAATCACTGTTTTGTACAGGAACGATTGTCAACAGCGATCTCTGCCACGATCAGCTTGATATCGCGGTCCATCGTCTGGATCGGTAAAATCACGATTTTGCACCCGGACGAACGAAATCACTTTTCAGACCCTGCATCGGCCGAAACTCGTGATTTTCCGCCTGGTCAACCAAAAATCACTGTTTTGAACAGGAACGATTGCCAACAACGATCTCCGCCACGATCAGCATGAAATGTCGGTCCATCGTCTGGATCGGTAAAATCACGATTTTGCACCCGGACGAACGAAATCACTTTTCAGACCCTGCATCGGCCGAAACTCGTGATTTTCCGCCTGGTCAACCAGAAATCACTGTGTTGACCAGGTACGGTTGTCAACAATGATCACCGCGACGATCAGCATGAAATCACGGTCGATCGCTCGGATCGGTAAAATCACGATTTTGCACCCGGACGAACGAAATCGCTATTCAGACCCTGCATCGGCCGTAACTCGTGATTTTCCGCCTGGTCAACCGGAAATCACTGTGTTGACCAGGTACGGTTGTCAACAACGATCTCCGCCACGATCAGCATGAAATCCCGGTCCATCGTCCGGATCGGTAAAATCACGATTTTGCACCCGGACGAACGAAATCACTTTTCAGACCCTGCATCGGCCGAAACTCGTGATTTTCCGCCTGGTCAACCAAAAATCACTGTTTTGAACAGGAACGATTGTCAACAACGATCTCCACCACGATCAGCATGAAATGACGGTCCATCGTCCGGATCGGTAAAATCACGATTTTGCTCCCGGACGAACGAAATCACTTTTCAGACCCTGCATCGGCTGAAACTCGTGATTTTCCGCCTGGTCAACCAAAAATCACTGTTTTGAACAGGAACGATTGTCAACAACGATCTCCGCCATGATCAGCATGAAATCACGGTCCATCGTCCGGATCGGTAAAATCACGATTTTGCACCCGGACGAACGAAATCACTTTTCAGACCCTGCATCAGCCGAAACTCGTGATTTTCCGCCTGGTCAACCGGAAATCACTGTGTTGACCAGGTACGGTTGTCAACAACGATCTCCGCCACGATCAGCATGAAATCCCGGTCCATCGTCCGGATCGGTAAAATCACGATTTTGCACCCGGACGAACGAAATCACTTTTCAGACCCTGCATCGGCCGAAACTCGTGATTTTCCGCCTGGTCAACCAAAAATCACTGTTTTGAACAGGAACGATTGTCAACAACGATCTCCGCCACGATCAGCATGAAATGACGGTCCATCGTCCGGATCGGTAAAATCACGATTTTGCACCCGGACGAACGAAATCACTTTTCAGACCCTGCATCGGCCGAAACTCGTGATTTTCCGCCTGGTCAACCAAAAATCACTGTTTTGAACAGGAACGATTGTCAACAACGATCTCCGCCACGATCAGCATGAAATGACGGTCCATCGTCCGGATCGGGAAAATCACGATTTTGCCCCCGGACGAACGAAATCACTTTTCAGACCCCGCATCGGCCGAAACTCGTGATTTTCCGCCTGCTCAACCGGAAATCACTGTTTTGACCAGGTACGGTTGTCAACAGCGATCTCCGCCACGATCAGCATGAAATGACGGTCCATCGTCCGGATCGGTAAAATCACGATTTTGCACCCGGACGAACGAAATCACTTTTCAGACCCTGCATCAGCCGAAACTCGTGATTTTCCGCCTGGTCAACCAAAAATCACTGTTTTGAACAGGAACGATTGTCAACAACGATCTCCGCAACGATCAGCATGAAATGACGGTCCATCGTCCGGATCGGTAAAATCACGATTTTGCACCCGGACGAACGAAATCACTTTTCAGACCCTGCATCGGCCGAAACTCGTGATTTTCCGCCTGGTCAACCAAAAATCACTGTTTTGAACAGGAACGATTGTCAACAACGATCTCCACCACGATCAGCATGAAATGACGGTCCATCGTCCG
Organism: Delonix regia; assembly: GCA_037074485.1. NCBI lineage: Eukaryota > Viridiplantae > Streptophyta > Magnoliopsida > Fabales > Fabaceae > Delonix > Delonix regia. Next base: position 44,923,164 of record CM073450.1, on the reverse strand, counting down.
GATCGGTAAAATCACGATTTTGCTCCCGGACGAACGAAATCACTTTTCAGACCCTGCATCGGCTGAAACTCGTGATTTTCCGCCTGGTCAACCAAAAATCACTGTTTTGAACAGGAACGATTGTCAACAACGATCTCCGCCATGATCAGCATGAAATCACGGTCCATCGTCCGGATCGGTAAAATCACGATTTTGCACCCGGACGAACGAAATCACTTTTCAGACCCTGCATCAGCCGAAACTCGTGATTTTCCGCCTGCTCAACCGGAAATCACTGTTTTGACCAGGTACGGTTGTCAACAACGATCTCCGCCACGATCAGCATGAAATCATGGTCCATCGTCCGGATCGGTAAAATCACGATTTTGCCCCCGGACGAACGAAATCACTATTCAGACCCTGCATCGGCCGTAACTCGGGATTTTCCGCCTGCTCAACCGGAAATCACTGTTTTGACCAGGAACGGTTGTCAACAACGATCTCTGCCACGATTAGCATGAAATCACGGTCGATCGCCCGGATCGGTAAAATCACGATTTTGCACCCGGACGAATGAAATCACTTTTCAGACCCTGCATCGGCCGAAACTCGTGATTTTCCGCCTGGTCAACCAAAAATCACTGTTTTGAACAGGAACGATTGTCAACAACGATCTCCGCCACGATCAGCATGAAATGACGGTCCATCGTCCGGATCGGTAAAATCACGATTTTGCACCCGGACGAACGAAATCACTTTTCAGACCCTGCATCGGCCGAAACTCGTGATTTTCCGCCTGGTCAACCAAAAATCACTGTTTTGAACAGGAACGATTGTCAACAACGATCTCCGCCACGATCAGCATGAAATGACGGTCCATCGTCCGGATCGGGAAAATCACGATTTTGCCCCCGGACGAACGAAATCACTTTTCAGACCCCGCATCGGCCGAAACTCGTGATTTTCCGCCTGCTCAACCGGAAATCACTGTTTTGACCAGGTACGGTTGTCAACAGCGATCTCCGCCACGATCAGCATGAAATGACGGTCCATCGTCCGGATCGGTAAAATCACGATTTTGCACCCGGACGAACGAAATCACTTTTCAGACCCTGCATCAGCCGAAACTCGTGATTTTCCGCCTGGTCAACCAAAAATCACTGTTTTGAACAGGAACGATTGTCAACAACGATCTCCGCCACGATCAGCATGAAATGACGGTCCATCGTCCGGATCGGTAAAATCACGATTTTGCACCCGGACGAACGAAATCACTTTTCAGACCCTGCATCGGCTGAAACTCGTGATTTTCCGCCTGGTCAACCAAAAATCACTGTTTTGAACAGGAACGATTGTCAACAACGATCTCCGGCATGATCAGCATGAAATCACGGTCCATCGTCCGGATCGGTAAAATCACGATTTTGCACCCGGACGAACGAAATCACTTTTCAGACCCTGCATCGGCCGAAACTCGTGATTTTCCGCCTGCTCAACCGGAAATCACTGTTTTGACCAGGTACGGTTGTCAACAACGATCTCCGCCACGATCAGCATGAAATCATGGTCCATCGTCCGGATCGGTAAAATCACGATTTTGCCCCCGGACGAACGAAATCACTATTCAGACCCTGCATCGGCCGTAACTCGGGATTTTCCGCCTGCTCAACCGGAAATCACTGTTTTGACCAGGAACGGTTGTCAACAACGATCTCTGCCACGATTAGCATGAAATCACGGTCGATCGCCCGGATCGGTAAAATCACGATTTTGCACCCGGACGAATGAAATCACTTTTCAGACCCTGCATCGGCCGAAACTCGTGATTTTCCGCCTGGTCAACCAGAAATCACTGTTTTGACCAGGTATGGTTGTCAACAACGATCACCGCCACGATCAGCATGAAATCACGGTCCATCGCCCGGATCGGTAAAATCACGATTTTGCACCCGGACGAACGAAATCACTATTCAGACCCTGCATCGGCCGAAACTCGGGTTTTTCCGCTTGGTCAACCTGAAATCACTGTTTTGACCAGGTACGGTTGTCAACAACAATCTCCGCCACGATCAGCATGAAATCACGGTCCATCGTCCGGATCGGTAAAATCACGATTTTGCACCCGGACGAACGAAATCACTTTTCAGACCCTGCATCGGCCGAAACTCGTGATTTTCCGCCTGCTCAACCGGAAATCACTGTTTTGACCAGGTACGGTTGTCAACAACGATCTCCGCCACGATCAGCATGAAATCACGGTCCATCGTCCGGATCGGTAAAATCACGATTTTGCCCCCGGACGAACGAAATCACTATTCAGACCCTGCATCGGCCGTAACTCGGGATTTTCCGCCTGCTCAACCGGAAATCACTGTTTTGACCAGGAACGGTTGTCAACAACGATCTCTGCCACGATTAGCATGAAATCACGGTCGATCGCCCGGATCGGTAAAATCACGATTTTGCACCCGGACGAATGAAATCACTTTTCAGACCCTGCATCGGCCGAAACTCGTGATTTTCCGCCTGGTCAACCAGAAATCACTGTTTTGACCAGGTATGGTTGTCAACAACGATCACCGCCACGATCAGCATGAAATCACGGTCCATCGCCCGGATCGGTAAAATCACGATTTTGCACCCGGACGAACGAAATCACTATTCAGGCCCTGCATCGGCCGAAACTCGTGATTTTCCGCCTGGTCAACCGGAAATCACTGTGTTGACCAGGTACGGTTGTCAACAACGATCTCCGCCACGATCAGCATGAAATCACGGTCGATCGCCCGGATCGGTAAAATCACGATTTTGCACCCGGACGAACGAAATCACTATTCAGACCCCGCATCGGCCGAAACTCTTTATTTTCCGCCTGGCCAACCAAAAATCACTGTTTTGAACAGGAACGATTGTCAACAGCGATCTCTGCCACGATCAGCTTGATATCGCGGTCGATCGCCCGGATCGGTAAAATCACGATTTTGCACCCGGACGAACGAAATCACTATTCAGACCCCGCATCGGCCGAAACTCTTTATTTTCCGCCTGGTCAACCAAAAATCACTGTTTTGAACAGGAACGATTGTCAACAGCGATCTCTGCCACGATCAGCTTGATATCGCGGTCCATCGTCTGGATCGGTAAAATCACGATTTTGCACCCGGACGAACGAAATCACTTTTCAGACCCTGCATCGGCCGAAACTCGTGATTTTCCGCCTGGTCAACCAAAAATCACTGTTTTGAACAGGAACGATTGTCAACAACGATCTCCACCACGATCAGCATGAAATGACGGTCCATCGTCCGGATCGGTAAAATCACGATTTTGCTCCCGGACGAACGAAATCACTTTTCAGACCCTGCATCGGCTGAAACTCGTGATTTTCCGCCTGGTCAACCAAAAATCACTGTTTTGAACAGGAACGATTGTCAACAACGATCTCCGCCATGATCAGCATGAAATCACGGTCCATCGTCCGGATCGGTAAAATCACGATTTTGCACCCGGACGAACGAAATCACTTTTCAGACCCTGCATCGGCCGAAACTCGTGATTTTCCGCCTGCTCAACCGGAAATCACTGTTTTGACCAGGTACGGTTGTCAACAACGATCTCCGCCACGATCAGCATGAAATCATGGTCCATCGTCCGGATCGGTAAAATCACGATTTTGCCCCCGGACGAACGAAATCACTATTCAGACCCTGCATCGGCCGTAACTCGGGATTTTCCGCCTGCTCAACCGGAAATCACTGTTTTGACCAGGAACGGTTGTCAACAACGATCTCTGCCACGATTAGCATGAAATCACGGTCGATCGCCCGGATCGGTAAAATCACGATTTTGCACCCGGACGAATGAAATCACTTTTCAGACCCTGCATCGGCCGAAACTCGTGATTTTCCGCCTGGTCAACCAGAAATCACTGTTTTGACCAGGTATGGTTGTCAACAACGATCACCGCCACGATCAGCATGAAATCACGGTCCATCGCCCGGATCGGTAAAATCACGATTTTGTACCCGGACGAACGAAATCACTATTCAGACCCCGCATCGGCCGAAACTCGTTATTTTCCGCCTGGTCAACCAAAAATCACTGTTTTGAACAGGAACGATTGTCAACAGCGATCTCTGCCACGATCAGCTTGATATCGCGGTCCATCGTCTGGATCGGTAAAATCACGATTTTGCACCCGGACGAACGAAATCACTATTCAGACCCTGCATCGGCCGAAACTCGGGTTTTTCCGCTTGGTCAACCGGAAATCACTGTTTTGACCAGGTACGGTTGTCAACAACAATCTCCGCCACGATCAGCATGAAATCACGGTCCATCGTCCGGATCGGTAAAATCACGATTTTGCACCCGGACGAACGAAATCACTTTTCAGACCCTGCATCGGCCGGAACTCGTGATTTTCCGCCTGGCCAACCAAAAATCTCTGTTTTGAACAGGAATGATTGTCAACAGCGATCTCCGCCACGATCAGCTTGAAATCACGGTCCATCGTCCGGATCGGTAAAATCACGATTTTGCACTCGGACGAACGAAATCACTTATCAGACCCTGCATCGGCCGAAACTCGTGATTTTCCGCCTGGTCAACCGGAAATCACTGTTTTGACCAGGTACGGTTGTCAACAATGATCACCGCGACGATCAGCATGAAGTCACGGTCGATCGCTCGGATCGGTAAAATCACGATTTTGCACCCGGACGAACGAAATCACTATTCAGACCCTGCATCGGCCGTAACTCGTGATTTTCCGCCTGGTCAACCGGAAATCACTGTGTTGACCAGGTACGGTTGTCAACAACGATCTCCGCCACGATCAGCATGAAATCACGGTCGATCGCCCGGATCGGTAAAATCACGATTTTGCACCCGGACGAACGAAATCACTATTCAGACCCCGCATCGGCCGAAACTCGTTATTTTCCGCCTGGTCAACCAAAAATCACTGTTTTGAACAGGAACGATTGTCAACAGCGATCTCTGCCACGATCAGCTTGATATCGCGGTCCATCGTCTGGATCGGTAAAATCACGATTTTCCACCCGGACGAACGAAATCACTTTTCAGACCCTACATCGGCCGAAACTCGTGATTTTCCGCCTGGTCAACCAAAAATCACTGTTTTGAACAGGAACGATTGTCAACAACGATCTCCGCCACGATCAGCATGAAATGACGGTCCATCGTCCGGATCGGGAAAATCACGATTTTGCACCCGGACGAACGAAATCACTTTTCAGACCCCGCATCGGCCGAAATTCGTGATTTTCCGCCTGCTCAACCGGAAATCACTGTTTTGACCAGGTACGGTTGTCAACAGCGATCTCCGCCACGATCAGCATGAAATGACGGTCCATCGTCCGGATCGGTAAAATCACGATTTTGCACCCGGACGAACGAAATCACTTTTCAGACCCTGCATCAGCCGAAACTCGTGATTTTCCGCCTGGTCAACCAAAAATCACTGTTTTGAACAGGAACGATTGTCAACAACGATCTCCGCCACGATCAGCATGAAATGACGGTCCATCGTCCGGATCGGTAAAATCACGATTTTGCACCCGGACGAACGAAATCACTTTTCAGACCCTGCATCGGCCGAAACTCGTGATTTTCGGCCTGGTCAACCAAAAATCACTGTTTTGAACTGGAACGATTGTCAACAACGATCTCCGCCACGATCAGCATGAAATGACGGTCCATCGTCCGGATCGGTAAAATCACGATTTTGCACCCGGACGAACGAAATCACTTTTCAGACCCTGCATCGGCCGAAACTCGTGATTTTCCGCCTGGTCAACCAAAAATCACTGTTTTGAACAGGAACGACTGTCAACAACGATCTCCGCCATGATCAGCATGAAATCACGGTCCATCGTCCGGATCGGTAAAATCACGATTTTGCACCCGGACGAACGAAATCACTTTTCAGACCCTGCATCGGCCGAAACTCGTGATTTTCCGCCTGCTCAACCGGAAATCACTGTTTTGACCAGGTACGGTTGTCAACAACGATCTCCGCCACGATCAGCATGAAATCATGGTCCATCGTCCGGATCGGTAAAATCACGATTTTGCCCCCGGACGAACGAAATCACTATTCAGACCCTGCATCGGCCGTAACTCGGGATTTTCCGCCTGCTCAACCGGAAATCACTGTTTTGACCAGGAACGGTTGTCAACAACGATCTCTGCCACGATTAGCATGAAATCACGGTCGATCGCCCGGATCGGTAAAATCACGATTTTGCACCCGGACGAATGAAATCACTTTTCAGACCCTGCATCGGCCGAAACTCGTGATTTTCCGCCTGGTCAACCAGAAATCACTGTTTTGACCAGGTATGGTTGTCAACAACGATCACCGCCACGATCAGCATGAAATCACGGTCCATCGCCCGGATCGGTAAAATCACGATTTTGTACCCGGACGAACGAAATCACTATTCAGACCCCGCATCGGCCGAAACTCGTTATTTTCCGCCTGGTCAACCAAAAATCACTGTTTTGAACAGGAACGATTGTCAACAGCGATCTCTGCCACGATCAGCTTGATATCGCGGTCCATCGTCTGGATCGGTAAAATCACGATTTTGCACCCGGACGAACGAAATCACTATTCAGACCCTGCATCGGCCGAAACTCGGGTTTTTCCGCTTGGTCAACCGGAAATCACTGTTTTGACCAGGTACGGTTGTCAACAACAATCTCCGCCACGATCAGCATGAAATCACGGTCCATCGTCCGGATCGGTAAAATCACGATTTTGCACCCGGACGAACGAAATCACTTTTCAGACCCTGCATCGGCCGGAACTCGTGATTTTCCGCCTGGCCAACCAAAAATCTCTGTTTTGAACAGGAATGATTGTCAACAGCGATCTCCGCCACGATCAGCTTGAAATCACGGTCCATCGTCCGGATCGGTAAAATCACGATTTTGCACTCGGACGAACGAAATCACTTATCAGACCCTGCATCGGCCGAAACTCGTGATTTTCCGCCTGGTCAACCGGAAATCACTGTTTTGACCAGGTACGGTTGTCAACAATGATCACCGCGACGATCAGCATGAAGTCACGGTCGATCGCTCGGATCGGTAAAATCACGATTTTGCACCCGGACGAACGAAATCACTATTCAGACCCTGCATCGGCCGTAACTCGTGATTTTCCGCCTGGTCAACCGGAAATCACTGTGTTGACCAGGTACGGTTGTCAACAACGATCTCCGCCACGATCAGCATGAAATCACGGTCGATCGCCCGGATCGGTAAAATCACGATTTTGCACCCGGACGAACGAAATCACTATTCAGACCCCGCATCGGCCGAAACTCGTTATTTTCCGCCTGGTCAACCAAAAATCACTGTTTTGAACAGGAACGATTGTCAACAGCGATCTCTGCCACGATCAGCTTGATATCGCGGTCCATCGTCTGGATCGGTAAAATCACGATTTTCCACCCGGACGAACGAAATCACTTTTCAGACCCTACATCGGCCGAAACTCGTGATTTTCCGCCTGGTCAACCAAAAATCACTGTTTTGAACAGGAACGATTGTCAACAACGATCTCCGCCACGATCAGCATGAAATGACGGTCCATCGTCCGGATCGGGAAAATCACGATTTTGCACCCGGACGAACGAAATCACTTTTCAGACCCCGCATCGGCCGAAATTCGTGATTTTCCGCCTGCTCAACCGGAAATCACTGTTTTGACCAGGTACGGTTGTCAACAGCGATCTCCGCCACGATCAGCATGAAATGACGGTCCATCGTCCGGATCGGTAAAATCACGATTTTGCACCCGGACGAACGAAATCACTTTTCAGACCCTGCATCAGCCGAAACTCGTGATTTTCCGCCTGGTCAACCAAAAATCACTGTTTTGAACAGGAACGATTGTCAACAACGATCTCCGCCACGATCAGCATGAAATGACGGTCCATCGTCCGGATCGGTAAAATCACGATTTTGCACCCGGACGAACGAAATCACTTTTCAGACCCTGCATCGGCCGAAACTCGTGATTTTCGGCCTGGTCAACCAAAAATCACTGTTTTGAACTGGAACGATTGTCAACAACGATCTCCGCCACGATCAGCATGAAATGACGGTCCATCGTCCGGATCGGTAAAATCACGATTTTGCACCCGGACGAACGAAATCACTTTTCAGACCCTGCATCGGCCGAAACTCGTGATTTTCCGCCTGGTCAACCAAAAATCACTGTTTTGAACAGGAACGACTGTCAACAACGATCTCCGCCATGATCAGCATGAAATCACGGTCCATCGTCCGGATCGGTAAAATCACGATTTTGCACCCGGACGAACGAAATCACTTTTCAGACCCTGCATCGGCCGAAACTCGTGATTTTCCGCCTGCTCAACCGGAAATCACTGTTTTGACCAGGTACGGTTGTCAACAACGATCTCCGCCACGATCAGCATGAAATCATGGTCCATCGTCCGGATCGGTAAAATCACGATTTTGCCCCCGGACGAACGAAATCACTATTCAGACCCTGCATCGGCCGTAACTCGGGATTTTCCGCCTGCTCAACCGGAAATCACTGTTTTGACCAGGAACGGTTGTCAACAACGATCTCTGCCACGATTAGCATGAAATCACGGTCGATCGCCCGGATCGGTAAAATCACGATTTTGCACCCGGACGAATGAAATCACTTTTCAGACCCTGCATCGGCCGAAACTCGTGATTTTCCGCCTGGTCAACCAGAAATCACTGTTTTGACCAGGTATGGTTGTCAACAACGATCACCGCCACGATCAGCATGAAATCACGGTCCATCGCCCGGATCGGTAAAATCACGATTTTGCACCCGGACGAACGAAATCACTATTCAGACCCTGCATCGGCCGAAACTCGGGTTTTTCCGCTTGGTTAACCGGAAATCACTGTTTTGAACAGGAACGATTGTCAACAACGATCTCCGCCACGATCAGCATGAAATGACGGTCCATCGTCCGGATCGGTAAAATCACGATTTTGCACCCGGACGAACGAAATCACTTTTCAGACCCTGCATCGGCTGAAACTCGTGATTTTCCGCCTGGTCAACCAAAAATCACTGTTTTGAACAGGAACGATTGTCAACAACGATCTCCGCCATGATCAGCATGAAATCACGGTCCATCGTCCGGATCGGTAAAATCACGATTTTGCACCCGGACGAACGAAATCACTTTTCAGACCCTGCATCGGCCGAAACTCGTGATTTTCCGCCTGCTCAACCGGAAATCACTGTTTTGACCAGGTACGGTTGTCAACAACGATCTCCGCCACGATCAGCATGAAATCATGGTCCATCGTCCGGATCGGTAAAATCACGATTTTGCCCCCGGACGAACGAAATCACTATTCAGACCCTGCATCGGCCGTAACTCGGGATTTTCCGCCTGCTCAACCGGAAATCACTGTTTTGACCAGGAACGGTTGTCAACAACGATCTCTGCCACGATTAGCATGAAATCACGGTCGATCGCCCGGATCGGTAAAATCACGATTTTGCACCCGGACGAATGAAATCACTTTTCAGACCCTGCATCGGCCGAAACTCGTGATTTTCCGCCTGGTCAACCAGAAATCACTGTTTTGACCAGGTATGGTTGTCAACAACGATCACCGCCACGATCAGCATGAAATCACGGTCCATCGCCCGGATCGGTAAAATCACGATTTTGCACCCGGACGAACGAAATCACTATTCAGACCCTGCATCGGCCGAAACTCGGGTTTTTCCGCTTGGTCAACCTGAAATCACTGTTTTGACCAGGTACGGTTGTCAACAACAATCTCCGCCACGATCAGCATGAAATCACGGTCCATCGTCCGGATCGGTAAAATCACGATTTTGCACCCGGACGAACGAAATCACTTTTCAGACCCTGCATCGGCCGGAACTCGTGATTTTCCGCCTGGTCAACCAAAAATCTCTGTTTTGAACAGGAATGATTGTCAACAGCGATCTCCGCCACGATCAGCTTGAAATCACGGTCCATCGTCCGGATCGGTAAAATCACGATTTTGCACCCGGACGAACGAAATCACTTATCAGACCCTGCATCGGTCGAAACTCGTGATTTTCCGCCTGGTCAACCGGAAACCACTGTTTTGACCAGGTACGGTTGTCAACAATGATCACCGCGACGATCAGCATGAAATCACGGTCGATCGCTCGGATCGGTAAAATCACGATTTTGCACCCGTACGAACGAAATCACTATTCAGACCCTGCATCGGCCGTAACTCGTGATTTTCCGCCTGGTCAACCGGAAATCACTGTGTTGACCAGGTACGGTTGTCAACAACGATCTCCGCCACGATCAGCATGAAATCACGGTCGATCGCCCGGATCGGTAAAATCACGATTTTGCACCCGGACGAACGAAATCACTTTTCAGGCCCCGCATCGGCCGAAACTCGTTATTTTCCGCCTGGTCAACCAAAAATCACTGTTTTGAACAGGAACGATTGTCAACAGCGATCTCTGCCACGATCAGCTTGATATCGCGGTCCATCGTCTGGATCGGTAAAATCACGATTTTGCACCCGGACGAACGAAATCACTTTTCAGACCCTGCATCGGCCGAAACTCGTGATTTTCCGCCTGGTCAACCAAAAATCACTGTTTTGAACAGGAACGATTGTCAACAACGATCTCCGCCACGATCAGCATGAAATGACGGTCCATCGTCCGGATCGGTAAAATCACGATTTTGCACCCGGACGAACGAAATCACTTTTCAGACCCCGCATCGGCCGAAACTCGTGATTTTCCGCCTGCTCAACCGGAAATCACTGTTTTGACCAGGTACGGTTGTCAACAGCGATCTCCGCCACGATCAGCATGAAATGACGGTCCATCATCCGGATCGGTAAAATCACGATTTTGCACCCGGACGAACGAAATCACTTTTCAGACCCTGCATCGGCCGAAACTCGTGATTTTCCGCCTGGTCAACCAAAAATCACTGTTTTGAACAGGAACGATTGTCAACAACGATCTCCGCCACGATCAGCATGAAATGACGGTCCATCGTCCGGATCGGTAAAATCACGATTTTGCACCCGGACGAACGAAATCACTTTTCAGACCTTGCATCGGCCGAAACTCGTGATTTTCCGCCTGGTCAACCAAAAATCACTGTTTTGAACAGGAACGATTGTCAACAACGATCTCCGCCACGATCAGCATGAAATGACGGTCCATCGTCCGGATCGGTAAAATCACAATTTTGCACCCGGACGAACGAAATCACTTTTCAGACCCTGCATCGGCCGAAACTCGTGATTTTCCGCCTGGTCAACCAAAAATCACTGTTTTGAACAGGAACGATTGCCAACAACGATCTCCGCCATGATCAGCATGAAATCACGGTCCATCGTCCGGATCGGTAAAATCACGATTTTGCACCCGGACGAACGAAATCACTTTTCAGACCCTGCATCGGCCGAAACTCGTGATTTTCCGCCTGCTCAACCGGAAATCACTGTTTTGACCAGGTACGGTTGTCAACAACGATCTCCGCCCCGATCAGCATGAAATCACGGTCCATCGTCCGGATCGGTAAAATCACGATTTTGCCCCCGGACGAACGAAATCACTATTCAGACCCTGCATCGGCCGTAACTCGGGATTTTCCGCCTGCTCAACCGGAAATCACTGTTTTGGCCAGGAACGGTTGTCAACAACGATCTCTACCACGATTAGCATGAAATCACGGTCGATCGCCCGGATCGGTAAAATCACGATTTTGCACCCGGACGAATGAAATCACTTTTCAGACCCTGCATCGGCCGAAACTCGTGATTTTCCGCCTGGTCAACCAGAAATCACTGTTTTGACCAGGTATGGTTGTCAACAACGATCACCGCCACGATCAGCATGAAATCACGGTCCATCGCCCGGATCGGTAAAATCACGATTTTGCACCCGGACGAACGAAATCACTATTCAGACCCTGCATCGGCCGGAACTCGTGATTTTCCGCCTGGTCAACCAAAAATCTCTGTTTTGAACAGGAATGATTGTCAACAGCGATCTCCGCCACGATCAGCTTGAAATCACGGTCCATCGTCCGTATCGGTAAAATCACGATTTTGCACCCGGACGAACGAAATCACTTTTCAGACCCCGCATCGGCCGAAACTCGTGATTTTCCGCCTGCTCAACCGGAAATCACTGTTTTGACCAGGTACGGTTGTCAACAGCGATCTCCGCCACGATCAGCATGAAATGACGGTCCATCGTCCGGATCGGTAAAATCACGATTTTGCACCCGGACGAACGAAATCACTTTTCAGACCCTGCATCAGCCGAAACTCGTGATTTTCCGCCTGGTCAACCAAAAATCACTGTTTTGAACAGGAACGATTGTCAACAACGATCTCCGCCACGATCAGCATGAAATGACGGTCCATCGTCCGGATCGGTAAAATCACGATTTTGCACCCGGACGAACGAAATCACTTTTCAGACCCTGCATCAGCCGAAACTCGTGATTTTCCGCCTGGTCAACCAAAAATCACTGTTTTGAACAGGAACGATTGTCAACAACGATCTCCGCCACGATCAGCATGAAATGACGGTCCATCGTCCGGATCGGTAAAATCACGATTTTGCACCCGGACGAACGAAATCACTTTTCAGACCCTGCATCGGCCGAAACTCGTGATTTTCCGCCTGGTCAACCAAAAATCACTGTTTTGAACAGGAACGATTGTCAACAACGATCTCCGCCACGATCAGCATGAAATGACGGTCCATCGTCCGGATCGGTAAAATCACGATTTTGCACCCGGACGAACGAAATCACTTTTCAGACCCTGCATCGGCCGAAACTCGTGATTTTCCGCCTGGTCAACCAAAAATCACTGTTTTGAACAGGAACGATTGTCAACAACGTTCTCCGCCATGATCAGCATGAAATCACGGTCCATCGTCCGGATCGGTAAAATCACGATTTTGCACCCGGACGAACGAAATCACTTTTCAGACCCTGCATCGGCCGAAACTCGTGATTTTCCGCCTGGTCAACCAAAAATCACTGTTTTGAACAGGAACGATTGTCAACAACGATCTCCGCCACGATCAGCATGAAATGACGGTCCATCGTCCGGATCGGTAAAATCACAATTTTGCACCCGGACGAACGAAATCACTTTTCAGACCCTGCATCGGCCGAAACTCGTGATTTTCCGCCTGGTCAACCAAAAATCACTGTTTTGAACAGGAACGATTGCCAACAACGATCTCCGCCATGATCAGCATGAAATCACGGTCCATCGTCCGGATCGGTAAAATCACGATTTTGCACCCGGACGAACGAAATCACTTTTCAGACCCTGCATCGCCCGAAACTCGTGATTTTCCGCCTGCTCAACCGGAAATCACTGTTTTGACCAGGTACGGTTGTCAACAACGATCTCCGCCACGATCAGCATGAAATCACGGTCCATCGTCCGGATCGGTAAAATCACGATTTTGCCCCCGGACGAACGAAATCACTATTCAGACCCTGCATCGGCCGTAACTCGGGATTTTCCGCCTGCTCAACCGGAAATCACTGTTTTGGCCAGGAACGGTTGTCAACAACGATCTCTACCACGATTAGCATGAAATCACGGTCGATCGCCCGGATCGGTAAAATCACGATTTTGCACCCGGACGAATGAAATCACTTTTCAGACCCTGCATCGGCCGAAACTCGTGATTTTCCGCCTGGTCAACCAGAAATCACTGTTTTGACCAGGTATGGTTGTCAACAACGATCACCGCCACGATCAGCATGAAATCACGGTCCATCACCCGGATCGGTAAAATCACGATTTTGCACCCGGACGAACGAAATCACTATTCAGACCCTGCATCGGCCGGAACTCGTGATTTTCCGCCTGGTCAACCAAAAATCTCTGTTTTGAACAGGAATGATTGTCAACAGCGATCTCCGCCACGATCAGCTTGAAATCACGGTCCATCGTCCGTATCGGTAAAATCACGATTTTGCACCCGGACGAACGAAATCACTTTTCAGACCCCGCATCGGCCGAAACTCGTGATTTTCCGCCTGCTCAACCGGAAATCACTGTTTTGACCAGGTACGGTTGTCAACAGCGATCTCCGCCACGATCAGCATGAAATGACGGTCCATCGTCCGGATCGGTAAAATCACGATTTTGCACCCGGACGAACGAAATCACTTTTCAGACCCTGCATCAGCCGAAACTCGTGATTTTCCGCCTGGTCAACCAAAAATCACTGTTTTGAACAGGAACGATTGTCAACAACGATCTCCGCCACGATCAGCATGAAATGACGGTCCATCGTCCGGATCGGTAAAATCACGATTTTGCACCCGGACGAACGAAATCACTTTTCAGACCCTGCATCAGCCGAAACTCGTGATTTTCCGCCTGGTCAACCAAAAATCACTGTTTTGAACAGGAACGATTGTCAACAACGATCTCCGCCACGATCAGCATGAAATGACGGTCCATCGTCCGGATCGGTAAAATCACGATTTTGCACCCGGACGAACGAAATCACTTTTCAGACCCTGCATCGGCCGAAACTCGTGATTTTCCGCCTGGTCAACCAAAAATCACTGTTTTGAACAGGAAAGATTGTCAACAACGATCTCCGCCACGATCAGCATGAAATGACGGTCCATCGTCCGGATCGGTAAAATCACGATTTTGCACCCGGACGAACGAAATCACTTTTCAGACCCTGCATCGGCCGAAACTCGTGATTTTCCGCCTGGTCAACCAAAAATCACTGTTTTGAACAGGAACGATTGTCAACAACGTTCTCCGCCATGATCAGCATGAAATCACGGTCCATCGTCCGGATCGGTAAAATCACGATTTTGCACCCGGACGAACGAAATCACTTTTCAGACCCTGCATCGGCCGAAACTCGTGATTTTCCGCCTGCTCAACCGGAAATCACTGTTTTGACCAGGTACGGTTGTCAACAACGATCTCCGCCACGATCAGCATGAAATCATGGTCCATCGTCCGGATCGGTAAAATCACGATTTTGCCCCCGGACGAACGAAATCACTATTCAGACCCTGCATCGGCCGTAACTCGGGATTTTCCGCCTGCTCAACCGGAAATCACTGTTTTGACCAGGAACGGTTGTCAACAACGATCTCTGCCACGATTAGCATGAAATCACGGTCGATCGCCCGGATCGGTAAAATCACGATTTTGCACCCGGACGAATGAAATCACTTTTCAGACCCTGCATCGGCCGAAACTCGTGATTTTCCGCCTGGTCAACTAGAAATCACTGTTTTGACCAGGTATGGTTGTCAACAACGATCACCGCCACGATCAGCATGAAATCACGGTCCATCGCCCGGATCGGTAAAATCACGATTTTGCACCCGGACGAACGAAATCACTATTCAGACCCTGCATCGGCCGAAACTCGGGTTTTTCCGCTTGGTTAACCGGAAATCACTGTTTTGACCAGGTACGGTTGTCAACAACAATCTCCGCCACGATCAGCATGAAATCACGGTCCATCGTCCGGATCGGTAAAATCACGATTTTGCACCCGGACGAACGAAATCACTTTTCAGACCCTGCATCGGCCGGAACTCGTGATTTTCCGCCTGGTCAACCAAAAATCTCTGTTTTGAACAGGAATGATTGTCAACAGCGATCTCTGCCACGATCAGCTTGAAATCACGGTCCATCGTCCGGATCGGTAAAATCACGATTTTGCACCCGGACGAACGAAATCACTTATCAGACCCTGCATCGGCCGAAACTCGTGATTTTCCGCCTGGTCAACCGGAAATCACTGTTTTGACCAGGTACGGTTGTCAACAATGATCACCGCGACGATCAGCATGAAATCACGGTCGATCGCTCGGATCGGTAAAATCACGATTTTGCACCCGGACGAACGAAATCACTATTCAGACCCTGCATCGGCCGTAACTCGTGATTTTCCGCCTGGTCAACCGGAAATCACTGTGTTGACCAGGTACGGTTGTCAACAACGATCTCCGCCACGATCAGCATGAAATCACGGTCGATCGCCCGGATCGGTAAAATCACGATTTTGCACCCGGACGAACGAAATCACTATTCAGGCCCCGCATCGGCCGAAACTCGTTATTTTCCGCCTGGTCAACCAAAAATCACTGTTTTGAACAGGAACGATTGTCAACAGCGATCTCTGCCACGATCAGCTTGATATCGCGGTCCATCGTCTGGATCGGTAAAATCACGATTTTGCACCCGGACGAACGAAATCACTTTTCAGACCCTGCATCGGCCGAAACTCGTGATTTTCCGCCTGGTCAACCAAAAATCACTGTTTTGAACAGGAACGATTGTCAACAACAATCTCCGCCACGATCAGCATGAAATGACGGTCCATCGTCCGGATCGGTAAAATCACGATTTTGCACCCGGAGGAACGAAATCACTTTTCAGACCCCGCATCGGCCGAAACTCGTTATTTTCCGCCTGGTCAACCAAAAATCACTGTTTTGAACAGGAACGATTGTCAACAGCGATCTCTGCCACGATCAGCTTGATATCGCGGTCCATCGTCTGGATCGGTAAAATCACGATTTTGCACCCGGACGAACGAAATCACTTTTCAGACCCTGCATCGGCCGAAACTCGTGATTTTCCGCCTGGTCAACCAAAAATCACTGTTTTGAACAGGAACGATTGTCAACAACGTTCTCCGCCATGATCAGCATGAAATCACGGTCCATCGTCCGGATCGGTAAAATCACGATTTTGCACCCGGACGAACGAAATCACTTTTCAGACCCTGCATCGGCCGAAACTCGTGATTTTCCGCCTGCTCAACCGGAAATCACTGTTTTGACCAGGTACGGTTGTCAACAACGATCTCCGCCACGATCAGCATGAAATCATGGTCCATCGTCCGGATCGGTAAAATCACGATTTTGCCCCCGGACGAACGAAATCACTATTCAGACCCTGCATCGGCCGTAACTCGGGATTTTCCGCCTGCTCAACCGGAAATCACTGTTTTGACCAGGAACGGTTGTCAACAACGATCTCTGCCACGATTAGCATGAAATCACGGTCGATCGCCCGGATCGGTAAAATCACGATTTTGCACCCGGACGAATGAAATCACTTTTCAGACCCTGCATCGGCCGAAACTCGTGATTTTCCGCCTGGTCAACTAGAAATCACTGTTTTGACCAGGTATGGTTGTCAACAACGATCACCGCCACGATCAGCATGAAATCACGGTCCATCGCCCGGATCGGTAAAATCACGATTTTGCACCCGGACGAACGAAATCACTATTCAGACCCTGCATCGGCCGAAACTCGGGTTTTTCCGCTTGGTTAACCGGAAATCACTGTTTTGACCAGGTACGGTTGTCAACAACAATCTCCGCCACGATCAGCATGAAATCACGGTCCATCGTCCGGATCGGTAAAATCACGATTTTGCACCCGGACGAACGAAATCACTTTTCAGACCCTGCATCGGCCGGAACTCGTGATTTTCCGCCTGGTCAACCAAAAATCTCTGTTTTGAACAGGAATGATTGTCAACAGCGATCTCTGCCACGATCAGCTTGAAATCACGGTCCATCGTCCGGATCGGTAAAATCACGATTTTGCACCCGGACGAACGAAATCACTTATCAGACCCTGCATCGGCCGAAACTCATGATTTTCCGCCTGGTCAACCGGAAATCACTGTTTTGACCAGGTACGGTTGTCAACAATGATCACCGCGACGATCAGCATGAAATCACGGTCGATCGCTCGGATCGGTAAAATCACGATTTTGCACCCGGACGAACGAAATCACTATTCAGACCCTGCATCGGCCGTAACTCGTGATTTTCCGCCTGGTCAACCGGAAATCACTGTGTTGACCAGGTACGGTTGTCAACAACGATCTCCGCCACGATCAGCATGAAATCACGGTCGATCGCCCGGATCGGTAAAATCACGATTTTGCACCCGGACGAACGAAATCACTATTCAGGCCCCGCATCGGCCGAAACTCGTTATTTTCCGCCTGGTCAACCAAAAATCACTGTTTTGAACAGGAACGATTGTCAACAGCGATCTCTGCCACGATCAGCTTGATATCGCGGTCCATCGTCTGGATCGGTAAAATCACGATTTTGCACCCGGACGAACGAAATCACTTTTCAGACCCTGCATCGGCCGAAACTCGTGATTTTCCGCCTGGTCAACCAAAAATCACTGTTTTGAACAGGAACGATTGTCAACAACGATCTCCGCCACGATCAGCATGAAATGACGGTCCATCGTCCGGATCGGTAAAATCACGATTTTGCACCCGGAGGAACGAAATCACTTTTCAGACCCCGCATCGGCCGAAACTCGTTATTTTCCGCCTGGTCAACCAAAAATCACTGTTTTGAACAGGAACGATTGTCAACAGCGATCTCTGCCACGATCAGCTTGATATCGCGGTCCATCGTCTGGATCGGTAAAATCACGATTTTGCACCCGGACGAACGAAATCACTTTTCAGACCCTGCATCGGCCGAAACTCGTGATTTTCCGCCTGGTCAACCAAAAATCACTGTTTTGAACAGGAACGATTGTCAACAACGATCTCCGCCACGATCAGCATGAAATGACGGTCCATCGTCCGGATCGGTAAAATCACGATTTTGCACCCGGACGAACGAAATCACTTTTCAGACCCCGCATCGGCCGAAACTCGTGATTTTCCGCCTGCTCAACCGGAAATCACTGTTTTTACCAGGTACGGTTGTCAACAGCGATCTCCGCCACGATCAGCATGAAATGACGGTCCATCGTCCGGATCGGTAAAATCACGATTTTGCACCCGGACGAACGAAATCACTTTTCAGACCCTGCATCGGCCGGAACTCGTGATTTTCCGCCTGGTCAACCAAAAATCTCTGTTTTGAACAGGAATGATTGTCAACAGCGATCTCTGCCACGATCAGCTTGAAATCACGGTCCATCGTCCGGATCGGTAAAATCACGATTTTGCACCCGGACGAACGAAATCACTTATCAGACCCTGCATCGGCCGAAACTCGTGATTTTCCGCCTGGTCAACCGGAAATCACTGTTTTGACCAGGTACGGTTGTCAACAATGATCACCGCGACGATCAGCATGAAATCACGGTCGATCGCTCGGATCGGTAAAATCACGATTTTGCACCCGGACGAACGAAATCACTATTCAGACCCTGCATCGGCCGTAACTCGTGATTTTCCGCCTGGTCAACCGGAAATCACTGTGTTGACCAGGTACGGTTGTCAACAACGATCTCCGCCACGATCAGCATGAAATCACGGTCGATCGCCCGGATCGGTAAAATCACGATTTTGCACCCGGACGAACGAAATCACTATTCAGGCCCCGCATCGGCCGAAACTCGTTATTTTCCGCCTGGTCAACCAAAAATCACTGTTTTGAACAGGAACGATTGTCAACAGCGATCTCTGCCACGATCAGCTTGATATCGCGGTCCATCGTCTGGATCGGTAAAATCACGATTTTGCACCCGGACGAACGAAATCACTTTTCAGACCCTGCATCGGCCGAAACTCGTGATTTTCCGCCTGGTCAACCAAAAATCACTGTTTTGAACAGGAACGATTGTCAACAACGATCTCCGCCACGATCAGCATGAAATGACGGTCCATCGTCCGGATCGGTAAAATCACGATTTTGCACCCGGACGAACGAAATCACTTTTCAGACCTTGCATCGGCCGAAACTCGTGATTTTCCGCCTGGTCAACCAAAAATCACTGTTTTGAACAGGAACGATTGTCAACAACGATCTCCGCCACGATCAGCATGAAATGACGGTCCATCGTCCGGATCGGTAAAATCACAATTTTGCACCCGGACGAACGAAATCACTTTTCAGACCCTGCATCGGCCGAAACTCGTGATTTTCCGCCTGGTCAACCAAAAATCACTGTTTTGAACAGGAACGATTGTCAACAACGATCTCCGCCATGATCAGCATGAAATCACGGTCCATCGCCCGGATCGGTAAAATCACGATTTTGCACCCGGACGAACGAAATCACTTTTCAGACCCTGCATCGGCCGAAACCCGTGATTTTCCGCCTGCTCAACCGGAAATCACTGTTTTGACCAGGTACGGTTGTCAACAACGATCTCCGCCACGATCAGCATGAAATCACGGTCCATCGTCCGGATCGGTAAAATCACGATTTTGCCCCCGGACGAACGAAATCACTATTCAGACCCTGCATCGGCCGTAACTCGGGATTTTCCGCCTGCTCAACCGGAAATCACTGTTTTGGCCAGGAACGGTTGTCAACAACGATCTCTACCACGATTAGCATGAAATCACGGTCGATCGCCCGGATCGGTAAAATCACGATTTTGCACCCGGACGAATGAAATCACTTTTCAGACCCTGCATCGGCCGAAACTCGTGATTTTCCGCCTGGTCAACCAGAAATCACTGTTTTGACCAGGTATGGTTGTCAACAACGATCACCGCCACGATCAGCATGAAATCACGGTCCATCGCCCGGATCGGTAAAATCACGATTTTGCACCCGGACGAACGAAATCACTATTCAGACCCTGCATCGGCCGGAACTCGTGATTTTCCGCCTGGTCAACCAAAAATCACTGTTTTGAACAGGAACGATTGTCAACAACGATCTCCGCCATGATCAGCATGAAATCACGGTCCATCGTCCGGATCGGTAAAATCACGATTTTGCACCCGGACGAACGAAATCACTTTTCAGACCCTGCATCGCCCGAAACTCGTGATTTTCCGCCTGCTCAACCGGAAATCACTGTTTTGACCAGGTACGGTTGTCAACAACGATCTCCGCCACGATCAGCATGAAATCACGGTCCATCGTCCGGATCGGTAAAATCACGATTTTGCCCCCGGACGAACGAAATCACTATTCAGACCCTGCATCGCCCGAAACTCGTGATTTTCCGCCTGCTCAACCGGAAATCACTGTTTTGGCCAGGAACGATTGTCAACAACGATCTCCGCCACGATCAGCATGAAATGACGGTCCATCGTCCGGATCGGTAAAATCACAATTTTGCACCCGGACGAACGAAATCACTTTTCAGACCCTGCATCGGCCGAAACTCGTGATTTTCCGCCTGGTCAACCAAAAATCACTGTTTTGAACAGGAACGATTGTCAACAACGATCTCCGCCACGATCAGCATGAAATCACGGTCCATCGCCCGGATCGGTAAAATCACGGTTTTGCACCTGGACGAACGAAATCACTATTCAGACCCTGCATCGGCCGAAACTCGGGTTTTTCCGCCTGGTCAACCAGAAATCACTGTTTTGACCAGGTATGGTTGTCAACAACGATCACCGCCACGATCAGCATGAAATCACGGTCCATCGCCCGGATCGGTAAAATCACGATTTTGCACCCGGACGAACGAAATCACTATTCAGACCCTGCATCGGCCGGAACTCGTGATTTTCCGCCTGGTCAACCAAAAATCTCTGTTTTGAACAGGAATGATTGTCAACAGCGATCTCCGCCACGATCAGCTTGAAATCACGGTCCATCGTCCGTATCGGTAAAATCACGATTTTGCACCCGGACGAACGAAATCACTTATCAGACCCTGCATCGGCCGAAACTCGTGATTTTCCGCCTGCTCAACCAAAAATCACTGTTTTGAACAGGAACGATTGTCAACAGCGATCTCCGCCACGATCTGCATGAAATCACGGTCCATCGTCCGGATCGGTAAAATCACGATTTTGCACCCGGACGAACGAAATCACTTTTCAGACCCTGCAACGGCCGAAACTCGTGATTTTCCGCCTGCTCAACCAAAAATCACTGTTTTGAACAGGAATGATTGTCAACAGCGATCGCCGCCACGATCAACATGAAATGACGGTCCATCGTCCGAATCGGTAAAATCACGATTTTGCACCCGGACGAACGAAATCACTTTTCAGACCCTGCAACGGCCGAAACTCGTGATTTTCCGCCTGGTCAACCAAAAATCACTGTTTTGAATAGGAACGATTGTCAACAACGATCTCCGCCACGATCAGCATGAAATGACGGTCCATCGTCCGGATCGGTAAAATCACGATTTTGCACCCGGACGAACGAAATCACTTTTCAGACCCTGCATCGGCCGAAACTCGTGATTTTCCGCCTGGTCAACAAAAAATCACTGTTTTGAACAGGAACGATTGTCAACAACGATCTCCGCCATGATCAGCATGAAATCACGGTCCATCGTCCGAATCGGTAAAATCACGATTTTGCACCCGGACGAACGAAATCACTTTTCAGACCTTGCATCGGCCGAAACTCGTGATTTTCCGCCTGGTCAACCGGAAATCACTGTTTTGACCAGGTACGGTTGTCAACAATGATCACCGCGACGATCAGCATGAAATCACGGTCGATCGCTCGGATCGGTAAAATCACGATTTTGCACCCGGACGAACGAAATCACTTTTCAGACCCTGCATCGGCCGTAACTCATGATTTTCCGCCTGCTCAACCGGAAATCACTGTTTTGACCAGGAACGGTTGTCAACAACGATCTCTGCCACGATCAGCATGAAATCACGGTCCATCGCCCGGATCGGTAAAATCACGGTTTTGCACCTGGACGAACGAAATCACTATTCAGACCCTGCATCGGCCGAAACTCGGGTTTTTCCGCTTGGTCAACCAGAAATCACTGTTTTGACCAGGTACGGTTGTCAACAACAATCTCCGCCACGATCAGCATGAAATCACGGTCCATCGTCCGGATCGGTAAAATCACGATTTTGCACCCGGACGAACGAAATCACTTTTCAGACCCTGCATCGGCCGGAACTCGTGATTTTCCGCCTGGTCAACCAAAAATCTCTGTTTTGAACAGGAATGATTGTCAACAGCGATCTCCGCCACGATCAGCTTGAAATCACGGTCCATCGTCCGGATCGGTAAAATCACGATTTTGCACCCGGACGAACGAAATCACTTATCAGACCCTGCATCGGCCGAAACTCGTGATTTTCCGCCTGCTCAACCAAAAATCACTGTTTTGAACAGGAACGATTGTCAACAGCGATCTCCGCCACGATCAGCATGAAATCACGGTCCATCGTCTGGATCGGTAAAATCACGATTTTGCCCCCGGACGAACGAAATCACTATTCAGACCCCGCATCGGCCGAAACTCGTGATTTTCCGCCTGGTCAACCGGAAATCACTGTTTTGACCAGGTACGGTTGTCAACAATGATCACCGCGACGATCAGCATGAAATCACGGTCGATCGCTCGGATCGGTAAAATCACGATTTTGCACCCGGACGAACGAAATCACTATTCAGACCCTGCATCGGCCGTAACTCGTGATTTTCCGCCTGGTCAACCGGAAATCACTGTTTTGAACAGGAACGGTTGTCAACAGCGATCTCCGCCACGATCAGCATGAAATCACGGTCGATCGCCCGGATCGGTAAAATCACGATTTTGCACCCGGACGAACGAAATCACTATTCAGACCCCGCATCGGCCGAAACTCGTTATTTTCCGCCTGGTCAACCAAAAATCACTGTTTTGAACAGGAACGATTGTCAACAGCGATCTCTGCCACGATTAGCTTGATATCGCGGTCCATCGTCTGGATCGGTAAAATCACGATTTTGCACCCGGACGAACGAAATCACTTTTCAGACCCTGCATCGGCCGGAACTCGTGATTTTCCGCCTGGTCAACAAAAAATCTCTGTTTTGAACAGGAACGATTGTCAACAGCGATCTCCGCCACGATCAGCATGAAATGACGGTCCATCGTCCGGATCGGTAAAATCACGATTTTGCACCCGGACGAACGAAATCACTTTTCAGACCCTGCATCGGCCGAAACTCGTGATTTTCCGCCTGGTCAACCAAAAATCACTGTTTTGAACAGGAACGATTGTCAACAACGATCTCCGCCACGATCAGCATGAAATCACGGTCCATCGTCCGGATCGGTAAAATCACGATTTTGCCCCCGGACGAACGAAATCACTTTTCAGACCCTACATCGGCCGAAACTCGTGATTTTCCGCCTGGTCAACCGGAAATCACTGTTTTGACCAGGTACGGTTGTCAACAACGATCACCGCGACGATCAGCATGAAATCACGGTCGATCGCTCGGATCGGTAAAATCACGATTTTGCACCCGGACGAACGAAATCACTATTCAGACCCTGCATCGGCCGTAACTCGTGATTTTCCGCCTGGTCAACCGGAAATCACTGTGTTGACCAGGTACGGTTGTCAACAACGATCTCCGCCACGATCAGCATGAAATCACGGCCGATCGCCCGGATCGGTAAAATCACGATTTTGCACCCGGACGAACGAAATCACTATTCAGACCCCGCATCGGCCGAAACTCGTTATTTTCCGCCTGGTCAACCAAAAATCACTGTTTTGAACAGGAACGATTGTCAACAGCGATCTCTGCCACGATCAGCTTGATATCGCGGTCCATCGTCTGGATCGGTAAAATCACGATTTTGCACCCGGACGAACGAAATCACTTTTCAGACCCTGCATCGGCCGGAACTCGTGATTTTTCGCCTGGTCAACCAAAAATCTCTGTTTTGAACAGGAACGATTGTCAACAGCGATCTCCGCCACGATCAGCATGAAACGACGGTCCATCGTCCGGATCGGTAAAATCACGATTTTGCCCCCGGACGAACGAAATCACTTTTCAGACCCTGCATCGGCCGTAACTCGTGATTTTCCGCCTGGTCAACCGGAAATCACTGTGTTGACCAGGTACGGTTGTCAACAACGATCTCCGCCATGATCAGCATGAAATCACGGTCGATCGCCCGGATCGGTAAAATCACGATTTTGCACCCGGACGAACGAAATCACTATTCAGACCCCGCATCGGCCGAAACTCGTTATTTTCCGCCTGGTCAACCAAAAATCACTGTTTTGAACAGGAACGATTGTCAACAGCGATCTCTGCCACGATCAGCTTGATATCGCGGTCCATCGTCTGGATCCGTAAAATCACGATTTTGCACCCGGACGAACGAAATCACTTTTCAGACCCTGCATCGGCCGGAACTCGTGATTTTCCGCCTGGTCAACCAAAAATCTCTGTTTTGAACAGGAACGATTGTCAACAGCGATCTCCGCCACGATCAGCATGAAACGACGGTCCATCGTCCGGATCGGTAAAATCACGATTTTGCCCCCGGACGAACGAAATCACTTTTCAGACCCTGCATCGGCCGTAACTCGTGATTTTCCGCCTGGTCAACCGGAAATCACTGTGTTGACCAGGTACGGTTGTCAACAACGATCTCCGCCACGATCAGCATGAAATCACGGTCGATCACCCGGATCGGTAAAATCACGATTTTGCACCCGGACGAACGAAATCACTATTCAGACCCCGCATCGGCCGAAACTCGTTATTTTCCGCCTGGTCAACCAAAAATCACTGTTTTGAACAGGAACGATTGTCAACAGCGATCTCTGCCACGATCAGCTTGATATCGCGGTCCATCGTCTGGATCGGTAAAATCACGATTTTGCACCCGGACGAACGAAATCACTTTTCAGACCCTGCATCGGCCGGAACTCGTGATTTTCCGCCTGGTCAACCAAAAATCTCTGTTTTGAACAGGAATGATTGTCAACAGCGATCTCCGCCACGATCAGCTTGAAATCACGGTCCATCGTCCGGATCGGTAAAATCACGATTTTGCACCCGGACGAACGAAATCACTTTTCAGACCCTGCATCGGCCGAAACTCGTGATTTTCCGCCTGGTCAACCAAAAATCACTGTTTTGAACAGGAACGATTGTCAACAACGATCTCCGCCACGATCAGCATGAAATCACGGTCCATCGTCCGGATCGGTAAAATCACGATTTTGCCCCCGGACGAACGAAATCACTTTTCAGACCCTACATCGGCCGAAACTCGTGATTTTCCGCCTGGTCAACCGGAAATCACTGTTTTGACCAGGTACGGTTGTCAACAACGATCACCGCGACGATCAGCATGAAATCACGGTCGATCGCTCGGATCGGTAAAATCACGATTTTGCACCCGGACGAACGAAATCACTATTCAGACCCTGCATCGGCCGTAACTCGTGATTTTCCGCCTGGTCAACCGAAAATCACTGTGTTGACCAGGTACGGTTGTCAACAACGATCTCCGCCATGATCAGCATGAAATCACGGTCGATCGCCCGGATCGGTAAAATCACGATTTTGCACCCGGACGAACGAAATCACTATTCAGACCCCGCATCGGCCGAAACTCGTTATTTTCCGCCTGGTCAACCAAAAATCACTGTTTTGAACAGGAACGATTGTCAACAGCGATCTCTGCCACGATCAGCTTGATATCGCGGTCCATCGTCTGGATCCGTAAAATCACGATTTTGCACCCGGACGAACGAAATCACTTTTCAGACCCTGCATCGGCCGGAACTCGTGATTTTCCGCCTGGTCAACCAAAAATCTCTGTTTTGAACAGGAACGATTGTCAACAGCGATCTCCGCCACGATCAGCATGAAACGACGGTCCATCGTCCGGATCGGTAAAATCACGATTTTTCCCCCGGACGAACGAAATCACTTTTCAGACCCTGCATCGGCCGTAACTCGTGATTTTCCGCCTGGTCAACCGGAAATCACTGTGTTGACCAGGTACGGTTGTCAACAACGATCTCCGCCACGATCAGCATGAAATCACGGTCGATCGCCCGGATCGGTAAAATCACGATTTTGCACCCGGACGAACGAAATCACTATTCAGACCCCGCATCGGCCGAAACTCGTTTTTTTTCGCCTGGTCAACCAATAATCACTGTTTTGAACAGGAACGATTGTCAACAGCGATCTCTGCCACGATCAGCTTGATATCGCGGTCCATCGTCTGGATCGGTAAAATCACGATTTTGCACCCGGACGAACGAAATCACTTTTCAGACCCTGCATCGGCCGGAACTCGTGATTTTCCGCCTGGTCAACCAAAAATCTCTGTTTTGAACAGGAACGATTGTCAACAGCGATCTCCGCCACGATCAGCATGAAACGACGGTCCATCGTCCGGATCGGTAAAATCACGATTTTGCCCCCGGACGAACGAAATCACTTTTCAGACCCTGCATCGGCCGAAACTCGTGATTTTCCGCCTGGTCAACCAAAAATCACTATTTTGAACTGGAACGATTGTCAACAACGATCTCCGCCACGATCAGCATGAAATGACGGTCCATCGTCCGGATCGGTAAAATCACGATTTTGCACCCGGACGAACGAAATCACTTTTCAGACCCTGCATCGGCCGAAACTCGTGATTTTCCGCCTGGTCAGCCAAAAATCACTGTTTTGAACCGGAACGATTGTCAACAACGATCTCCGCCATGATCAGCATGAAATCACGGTCCATCGTCCGGATCGGTAAAATCACGATTTTGCACCCGGACGAACGAAATCACTTTTCAGACCCTGCATCGGCCGAAACTCGTGATTTTCCGCATGGTCAACCGGAAATCACTGTTTTGACCAAGTACGGTTGTCAACAACGATCACCGCGACGATCAGCTTGAAATCACGGTCGATCGCTCGGATCGGTAAAATCACGATTTTGCACCCGGACGAACGAAATCACTATTCAGACCCTGCATCGGCCGTAACTCGTGATTTTCCGCCTGGTCAACCGGAAATCACTGTGTTGACCATGTACGGTTGTCAACAACGATCTCCGCCACGATCAGCATGAAATCATGGTCGATCGCCCGGATCGGTAAAATCACGATTTTGCACCCGGACGAACGAAATCACTATTCAGACCCCGCATCGGCCGAAACTCGTTATTTTCCGCCTGGTCAACCAAAAATCACTGTTTTGAACTGGAACGATTGTCAACAACGATCTCCGCCACGATCAGCATGAAATGACGGTCCATCGTCCGGATCGGTAAAATCACGATTTTGCACCCGGACGAACGAAATCACTTTTCAGACCCTGCATCGGCCGAAACTCGTGATTTTCCGCCTGGTCAGCCAAAAATCACTGTTTTGAACCGGAACGATTGTCAACAACGATCTCCGCCATGATCAGCATGAAATCACGGTCCATCGTCCGGATCGGTAAAATCACGATTTTGCACCCGGACGAACGAAATCACTTTTCAGACCCTGCATCGGCCGAAACTCGTGATTTTCCGCATGGTCAACCGGAAATCACTGTTTTGACCAAGTACGGTTGTCAACAACGATCACCGCGACGATCAGCTTGAAATCACGGTCGATCGCTCGGATCGGTAAAATCACGATTTTGCACCCGGACGAACGAAATCACTATTCAGACCCTGCATCGGCCGTAACTCGTGATTTTCCGCCTGGTCAACCGGAAATCACTGTGTTGACCATGTACGGTTGTCAACAACGATCTCCGCCACGATCAGCATGAAATCACGGTCGATCGCCCGGATCGGTAAAATCACGATTTTGCACCCGGACGAACGAAATCACTATTCAGACCCTGCATCGGCCGAAACTCGTTATTTTCCGCCTGGTCAACCAAAAATCACTGTTTTGAACAGGAACGATTGTCAACAGCGATCTCTGCCACGATCAGCTTGATATCGCGGTCCATCGTCTGGATCGGTAAAATCACGATTTTGCACCCGGACGAACGAAATCACTTTTCAGACCCTGCATCGGCCGGAACTCGTGATTTTCCGCCTGGTCAACCAAAAATCTCTGTTTTGAACAGGAACGATTGTCAACAGCGATCTCCGCCACGATCAGCATGAAATGACGGTCCATCGTCCGGATCGGTAAAATCACGATTTTGCACCCGGACGAACCAAATCACTTTTCAGACCCTGCATCGGCCGAAACTCGTGATTTTCCGCCTGGCCAACCGGAAATCACTGTGTTGACCAGGTACGGTTGTCAACAACGATCTCCGCCACGATCAGCATGAAATCACGGTCGATCGCCCGGATCGGTAAAATCACGATTTTGCACCCGGACGAACGAAATCACTATTCAGACCCCGCATCGGCCGGAACTCGTGATTTTCCGCCTGGTCAACCGAAAATCACTGTTTTGAACAGGTACGGTTGTCAACAACGATCACCGCCACGATCAGCATGAAATCACGGTCCATCGCCCGGATCGGTAAAATCACGATTTTGCACCCAGACGAACGAAATCACTATTCAGACCCTGCATCGGCCGTAACTCGTGATTTTCCGCCTGGTCAACCGGAAATCACTGTGTTGACCAGGTACGGTTGTCAACAACGATCTCCGCCACGATCAGCATGAAATCACGGTCCATCGTCCGGATCGGTAAAATCACGATTTTGCACCCGGACGAACGAAATCACTATTCGGACCCCGCATCGGCCGAAACTCGTTATTTTCCGCCTGGTCAACCAAAAATCACTGTTTTGAACAGGAATGATTGTCAACAGCGATCTCTGCCACGATCAGCTTGATATCGCGGTCCATCGTCTGGATCGGTAAAATCACGATTTTGCACCCGGACGAACGAAATCACTTTTCAGACCCTGCATCGGCCGGAACTCCTGATTTTCCGCCTGGTCAACCAAAAATCTCTGTTTTGAACAGGAACGATTGTCAACAGCGATCTCCGCCACGATCAGCATGAAATGACGGTCCATCGTCCGGATCGGTAAAATCACGATTTTGCACCCGGACGAACGAAATCACTTTTCAGACCCTGCATCGGCCGAAACTCGTGATTTTCCGCCTGGTCAACCAAAAATCACTGTTTTGAACAGGAACGATTGTCAACAACGATCTCCGCCATGATCAGCATGAAATCACGGTCCATCGTCCGGATCGGTAAAATCACGATTTTGCACCCGGACGAACGAAATCACTTTTCAGACCCTGCATCGGCCGAAACTCGTGATTTTCCACATGGTCAACCGGAAATCACTGTTTTGACCAAGTACGGTTGTCAACAACGATCACCGCGACGATCAGCATGAAATCACGGTCGATAGCTCGGATCGGTAAAATCACGATTTTGCACCCGGACGAACGAAATCACTATTCAGACCCTGCATCGGCCGTAACTCGTGATTTTCCGCCTGGTCAACCGGAAATCACTGTGTTGACCATGTACGGTTGTCAACAACGATCTCCGCCACGATCAGCATGAAATCACGGTCGATCGCCCGGATCGGTAAAATCACGATTTTGCACCCGGACGAACGAAATCACTATTCAGACCCCGCATCGGCCGAAACTCGTTATTTTCCGCCTGGTCAACCAAAAATCACTGTTTTGAACAGGAACGATTGTCAACAGCGATCTCTGCCACGATCAGCTTGATATCGCGGTCCATCGTCTGGATCGGTAAAATCACGATTTTGCACCCGGACGAACGAAATCACTTTTCAGACCCTGCATCGGCCGGAACTCGTGATTTTCCGCCTGGTCAACCAAAAATCTCTGTTTTGAACAGGAACGATTGTCAACAGCGATCTCCGCCACGATCAGCATGAAATGACGGTCCATCGTCCGGATCGGTAAAATCACGATTTTGCACCCGGACGAACGAAATCACTTTTCAGACCCTGCATCGGCCGAAACTCGTGATTTTCCGCCTGGTCAACCGGAAATCACTGTGTTGACCAGGTACGGTTGTCAACAATGATCTCCGCCACGATCAGCATGAAATCACGGTCGATCGCCCGGATCGGTAAAATCACGATTTTGCACCCGGACGAACGAAATCACTATTCAGACCCCGCATCGGCCGAAACTCGTGATTTTCCGCCTGGTCAGCCAAAAATCACTGTTTTGAACCGGAACGATTGTCAACAACGATCTCCGCCATGATCAGCATGAAATCACGGTCCATCGTCCGGATCGGTAAAATCACGATTTTGCACCCGGACGAACGAAATCACTTTTCAGACCCTGCATCGGCCGAAACTCGTGATTTTCCGCATGGTCAACCGGAAATCACTGTTTTGACCAAGTACGGTTGTCAACAACGATCACCGCGACGATCAGCTTGAAATCACGGTCGATCGCTCGGATCGGTAAAATCACGATTTTGCACCCGGACGAACGAAATCACTATTCAGACCCTGCATCGGCCGTAACTCGTGATTTTCCGCCTGGTCAACCGGAAATCACTGTGTTGACCAGGTACGGTTGTCAACAACGATCTCCGCCACGATCAGCATGAAATCACGGTGCATCGTCCGGATCGGTAAAATCACGATTTTGCACCCGGACGAACGAAATCACTATTCAGACCCCGCATCGGCCGAAACTCGTTATTTTCCGCCTGGTCAACCAAAAATCACTGTTTTGAACAGGAAAGATTTCAACAGCGATCTCTGCCACGATCAGCTTGATATCGCGGTCCATCGTCTGGATCGGTAAAATCACGATTTTGCACCCGGACGAACGAAATCACTTTTCAGACCCTGCATCGGCCGGAACTCCTGATTTTCCGCCTGGTCAACCAAAAATCTCTGTTTTGAACAGGAACGATTGTCAACAGCGATCTCCGCCACGATCAGCATGAAATGACGGTCCATCGTCCGGATCGGTAAAATCACGATTTTGCACCCGGACGAACGAAATCACTTTTCAGACCCTGCATCGGCCGAAACTCGTGATTTTCCGCCTGGTCAACCAAAAATCACTGTTTTGAACAGGAACGATTGTCAACAACGATCTCCGCCATGATCAGCATGAAATCACGGTCCATCGTCCGGATCGGTAAAATCACGATTTTGCACCCGGACGAACGAAATCACTTTTCAGACCCTGCATCGGCCGAAACTCGTGATTTTCCACATGGTCAACCGGAAATCACTGTTTTGACCAAGTACGGTTGTCAACAACGATCACCGCGACGATCAGCATGAAATCACGGTCGATCGCTCGGATCGGTAAAATCACGATTTTGCACCCGGACGAACGAAATCACTATTCAGACCCTGCATCGGCCGTAACTCGTGATTTTCCGCCTGGTCAACCGGAAATCACTGTGTTGACCATGTACGGTTGTCAACAACGATCTCCGCCACGATCAGCATGAAATCACGGTCGATCGCCCGGATCGGTAAAATCACGATTTTGCACCCAGACGAACGAAATCACTATTAAGACCCCGCATCGGCCGAAACTCGTTATTTTCCGCCTGGCCAACCAAAAATCACTGTTTTGAACAGGAACGATTGTCAACAGCGATCTCTGCCATGATCAGCTTGATATCGCGGTCCATCGTCTGGATCGGTAAAATCACGATTTTGCACCCGGACGAACGAAATCACTATTCAGACCCCGCATCGGCCGAAACTCGTTATTTTCCGCCTGGTCAACCAAAAATCACTGTTTTGAACAGGAATGATTGTCAACAGCGATCTCTGCCACGATCAGCTTGATATCGCGGTCCATCGTCTGGATCGGTAAAATCACGATTTTGCACCCGGACGAACGAAATCACTTTTCAGACCCTGCATCGGCCGGAACTCCTGATTTTCCGCCTGGTCAACCAAAAATCTCTGTTTTGAACAGGAACGATTGTCAACAGCGATCTCCGCCACGATCAGCATGAAATGACGGTCCATCGTCCGGATCGGTAAAATCACGATTTTGCACCCGGACGAACGAAATCACTTTTCAGACCCTGCATCGGCCGAAACTCGTGATTTTCCGCCTGGTCAACCAAAAATCACTGTTTTGAACAGGAACGATTGTCAACAACGATCTCCGCCATGATCAGCATGAAATCACGGTCCATCGTCCGGATCGGTAAAATCACGATTTTGCACCCGGACGAACGAAATCACTTTTCAGACCCTGCATCGGCCGAAACTCGTGATTTTCCACATGGTCAACCGGAAATCACTGTTTTGACCAAGTACGGTTGTCAACAACGATCACCGCGACGATCAGCATGAAATCACGGTCGATCGCTCGGATCGGTAAAATCACGATTTTGCACCCGGACGAACGAAATCACTATTCAGACCCTGCATCGGCCGTAACTCGTGATTTTCCGCCTGGTCAACCGGAAATCACTGTGTTGACCATGTACGGTTGTCAACAACGATCTCCGCCACGATCAGCATGAAATCACGGTCGATCGCCCGGATCGGTAAAATCACGATTTTGCACCCAGACGAACGAAATCACTATTAAGACCCCGCATCGGCCGAAACTCGTTATTTTCCGCCTGGCCAACCAAAAATCACTGTTTTGAACAGGAACGATTGTCAACAGCGATCTCTGCCATGATCAGCTTGATATCGCGGTCCATCGTCTGGATCGGTAAAATCACGATTTTGCACCCGGACGAACGAAATCACTATTCAGACCCCGCATCGGCCGAAACTCGTTATTTTCCGCCTGGTCAACCAAAAATCACTGTTTTGAACAGGAATGATTGTCAACAGCGATCTCCGCCACGATCAGCATGAAATGACGGTCCATCGTCCGGATCGGTAAAATCACGATTTTGCACCCGGACGAACGAAATCACTTTTCAGACCCTGCATCGGCCGAAACTCGTGATTTTCCGCCTGGTCAACCAAAAATCACTGTTTTGAACAGGAACGATTGTCAACAACGATCTCCGCCATGATCAGCATGAAATCACGGTCCATCGTCCGGATCGGTAAAATCACGATTTTGCACCCGGACGAACGAAATCACTTTTCAGACCCTGCATCGGCCGAAACTCGTGATTTTCCACATGGTCAACCGGAAATCACTGTTTTGACCAAGTACGGTTGTCAACAACGATCACCGCGACGATCAGCATGAAATCACGGTCGATCGCTCGGATCGGTAAAATCACGATTTTGCACCCGGACGAACGAAATCACTATTCAGACCCTGCATCGGCCGTAACTCGTGATTTTCCGCCTGGTCAACCGGAAATCACTGTGTTGACCATGTACGGTTGTCAACAACGATCTCCGCCACGATCAGCATGAAATCACGGTCGATCGCCCGGATCGGTAAAATCACGATTTTGCACCCAGACGAACGAAATCACTATTAAGACCCCGCATCGGCCGAAACTCGTTATTTTCCGCCTGGCCAACCAAAAATCACTGTTTTGAACAGGAACGATTGTCAACAGCGATCTCTGCCATGATCAGCTTGATATCGCGGTCCATCGTCTGGATCGGTAAAATCACGATTTTGCACCCGGACGAACGAAATCACTATTCAGACCCCGCATCGGCCGAAACTCGTTATTTTCCGCCTGGTCAACCAAAAATCACTGTTTTGAACAGGAATGATTGTCAATAGCGATCTCTGCCACGATCAGCTTGATATCGCGGTCCATCGTCTGGATCGGTAAAATCACGATTTTGCACCCGGACGAACGAAATCACTTTTCAGACCCTGCATCGGCCGGAACTCCTGATTTTCCGCCTGGTCAACCAAAAATCTCTATTTTGAACAGGAACGATTGTCAACAGCGATCTCCGCCACGATCAGCATGAAATGACGGTCCATCGTCCGGATCGGTAAAATCACGATTTTGCACCCGGACGAACGAAATCACTTTTCAGACCCTGCATCGGCCGAAACTCGTGATTTTCCGCCTGGTCAACCAAAAATCACTGTTTTGAACAGGAACGATTGTCAACAACGATCTCCGCCATGATCAGCATGAAATCACGGTCCATCGTCCGGATCGGTAAAATCACGATTTTGCACCCGGACGAACGAAATCACTTTTCAGACCCTGCATCGGCCGAAACTCGTGATTTTCCACATGGTCAACCGGAAATCACTGTTTTGACCAAGTACGGTTGTCAACAACGATCACCGCGACGATCAGCATGAAATCACGGTCGATCGCTCGGATCGGTAAAATCACGATTTTGCACCCGGACGAACGAAATCACTATTCAGACCCTGCATCGGCCGTAACTCGTGATTTTCCGCCTGGTCAACCGGAAATCACTGTGTTGACCATGTACGGTTGTCAACAACGATCTCCGCCACGATCAGCATGAAATCACGGTCGATCGCCCGGATCGGTAAAATCACGATTTTGCACCCGGACGAACGAAATCACTATTCAGACCCCGCATCGGCCGAAACTCGTTATTTTCCGCCTGGTCAACCAAAAATCACTGTTTTGAACAGGAACGATTGTCAACAGCGATCTCTGCCACGATCAGCTTGATATCGCGGTCCATCGTCTGGATCGGTAAAATCACGATTTTGCACCCGGACGAACGAAATCACTTTTCAGACCCTGCATCGGCCGGAACTCCTGATTTTCCGCCTGGTCAACCAAAAATCTCTGTTTTGAACAGGAACGATTGTCAACAGCGATCTCCGCCACGATCAGCATGAAATGACGGTCCATCGTCCGGATCGGTAAAATCACGATTTTGCACCCGGACGAACGAAATCACTTTTCAGACCCTGCATCGGCCGAAACTCGTGATTTTCCGCCTGGTCAACCAAAAATCACTGTTTTGAACAGGAACGATTGTCAACAACGATCTCCGCCATGATCAGCATGAAATCACGGTCCATCGTCCGGATCGGTAAAATCACGATTTTGCACCCGGACGAACGAAATCACTTTTCAGACCCTGCATCGGCCGAAACTCGTGATTTTCCACATGGTCAACCGGAAATCACTGTTTTGACCAAGTACGGTTGTCAACAACGATCACCGCCACGATCAGCATGAAATCACGGTCGATCGCCCGGATCGGTAAAATCACGATTTTGCACCCGGACGAACGAAATCACTATTCAGACCCCGCATCGGCCGAAACTCGTGATTTTCCGCCTGGTCAACCGGAAATCACTGTTTTGAACAGGTACGGTTGTCAACAACGATCACCGCCACGATCAGCATGAAATCACGGTCCATCGCCCGGATCGGTAAAATCACGATTTTGCACCCAGACGAACGAAATCACTATTCAGACCCTGCATCGGCCGTAACTCGTGATTTTCCGCCTGGTCAACCGGAAATCACTGTGTTGACCAGGTACGGTTGTCAACAACGATCTCCGCCACGATCAGCATGAAATCACGGTCCATCGTCCGGATCGGTAAAATCACGATTTTGCACCCGGACGAACGAAATCACTATTCGGACCCCGCATCGGCCGAAACTCGTTATTTTCCGCCTGGTCAACCAAAAATCTCTGTTTTGAACAGGAATGATTGTCGACAGCGATCTCTGCCACGATCAGCTTGATATCGCGGTCCATCGTCTGGATCGGTAAAATCACGATTTTGCACCCGGACGAACGAAATCACTTTTCAGACCCTGCATCGGCCGGAACTCCTGATTTTCCGCCTGGTCAACCAAAAATCTCTGTTTTGAACAGGAACGATTGTCAACAGCGATCTCCGCCACGATCAGCATGAAATGACGGTCCATCGTCCGGATCGGTAAAATCACGATTTTGCACCCGGACGAACGAAATCACTTTTCAGACCCTGCATCGGCCGAAACTCGTGATTTTCCGCCTGGTCAACCAAAAATCACTGTTTTGAACAGGAACGATTGTCAACAACGATCTCCGCCATGATCAGCATGAAATCACGGTCCATCGTCCGGATCGGTAAAATCACGATTTTGCACCCGGACGAACGAAATCACTTTTCAGACCCTGCATCGGCCGAAACTCGTGATTTTCCACATGGTCAACCGGAAATCACTGTTTTGACCAAGTACGGTTGTCAACAACGATCACCGCGACGATCAGCATGAAATCACGGTCGATCGCTCGGATCGGTAAAATCACGATTTTGCACCCGGACGAACGAAATCACTATTCAGACCCTGCATCGGCCGTAACTCGTGATTTTCCGCCTGGTCAACCGGAAATCACTGTGTTGACCATGTACGGTTGTCAACAACGATCTCCGCCATGATCAGCATGAAATCACGGTCCATCGCTCGGATCGGTAAAATCACGATTTTGCACCCGGACGAACGAAATCACTATTCAGACCCTGCATCGGCCGTAACTCGTGATTTTCCGCCTGGTCAACCGGAAATCACTGTGTTGACCATGTACGGTTGTCAACAACGATCTCCGCCACGATCAGCATGAAATCACGGTCGATCGCCCGGATCGGTAAAATCACGATTTTGCACCCAGACGAACGAAATCACTATTAAGACCCCGCATCGGCCGAAACTCGTTATTTTCCGCCTGGCCAACCAAAAATCACTGTTTTGAACAGGAACGATTGTCAACAGCGATCTCTGCCATGATCAGCTTGATATCGCGGTCCATCGTCTGGATCGGTAAAATCACGATTTTGCACCCGGACGAACGAAATCACTTTTCAGACCCTGCATCGGCCGGAACTCGTGATTTTCCGCCTGGTCAACCAAAAATCTCTGTTTTGAATAGGAACGATTGTCAACAGCGATCTCCGCCACGATCAGCATGAAATGACGGTCCATCGTCCGGATCGGTAAAATCACGATTTTGCACCCGGACGAACGAAATCACTTTTCAGACCCTGCATCGGCCGAAACTCGTGATTTTCCGCCTGGTCAACCAAAAATCACTGTTTTGAACAGGAACGATTGTCAACAACGATCTCCGCCATGATCAGCATGAAATCACGGTCCATCGTCCGGATCGGTAAAATCACGATTTTGCACCCGGACGAACGAAATCACTTTTCAGACCCTGCATCGGCCGAAACTCGTGATTTTCCGCATGGTCAACCGGAAATCACTGTTTTGACCAAGTACGGTTGTCAACAACGATCACCGCGACGATCAGCATGAAATCACGGTCGATCGCTCGGATCGGTAAAATCACGATTTTGCACCCGGACGAACGAAATCACTATTCAGACCCTGCATCGGCCGTAACTCGTGATTTTCCGCCTGGTCAACCGGAAATCACTGTGTTGACCATGTACGGTTGTCAACAACGATCTCCGCCACGATCAGCATGAAATCACGGTCGATCGCCCGGATCGGTAAAATCACGATTTTGCACCCAGACGAACGAAATCACTATTCAGACCCCGCATCGGCCGAAACTCGTTATTTTCCGCCTGGCCAACCAAAAATCACTGTTTTGAACAGGAACGATTGTCAACAGCGATCTCTGCCACGATCAGCTTGATATCGCGGTCCATCGTCTGGATCGGTAAAATCACGATTTTGCACCCGGACGAACGAAATCACTTTTCAGACCCTGCATCGGCCGGAACTCGGGATTTTCCGCCTGGTCAACCAAAAATCTCTGTTTTGAACAGGAACGATTGTCAACAGCGATCTCCGCCACGATCAGCATGAAATGACGGTCCATCGTCCGGATCGGTAAAATCACGATTTTGCACCCGGACGAACGAAATCACTTTTCAGACCCTGCATCGGCCGAAACTCGTGATTTTCTGCCTGGTCAAACGGAAATCACTGTGTTGACCAGGTACGGTTGTCAACAACGATCTCCGCCACGATCAGCATGAAATCACGGTCGATCGCCCGGATCGGTAAAATCACGATTTTGCACCCGGACGAACGAAATCACTATTCAGACCCCGCATCGGCCGAAACTCGTTATTTTCCGCCTGGTCAACCGGAAATCACTGTTTTGACCAGGTACGGTTGTCAACAACGATCACCGCGACGATCAGCATGAAATCACGGTCCATCGCCCGGATCGGTAAAATCACGATTTTGCACCCGGACGAACGAAATCACTATTCAGACCCTGCATCGGCCGAAACTCGTGTTTTTCCGTTTGGTCAACCGGAAATCACTGTTTTGACCAGGTACGGTTGTCAACAATGATCTCCGCCACGATCAGCATGAAATCACGGTCCATCGTCCGGATCGGTAAAATCACGATTTTGCACCCGGACGAACGAAATCACTATTCAGACCCCGCATCGGCCGAAACTCGTTATTTTCCGCCTGGTCAACCGGAAATCACTGTTTTGACCAGGTACGGTTGTCAACAACGATCACCGCCACGATCAGCATGAAATCACGGTCCATCGCCCGGATCGGTAAAATCACGATTTTGCACCCGGACGAACGAAATCACTATTCAGACCCTGCATCGGCCGAAACTCGTGTTTTTCCGCTTGGTCAACCGGAAATCACTGTTTTGACCAGGTACGGTTGTCAACAACGATCTCCGCCACGATCAGCATGAAATCACGGTCCATCGTCCGGATCGGTAAAATCACGATTTTGCACCCGGACGAACGAAATCACTTTTCAGACCCTGCATCGGCCGGAACTCGTGATTTTCCGCCTGGTCAACCAAAAATCTCTGTTTTGAACAGGAACGATTGTCAACAGCGATCTCCGCCACGATCAGCATGAAATGACGGTCCATCGTCCGGATCGGTAAAATCACGATTTTGCACCCGGACGAACGAAATCACTTTTCAGACCCTGCATCGGCCGAAACTCGTGATTTTTCGCCTGGTCAAACGGAAATCACTGTGTTGACCAGGTACGGTTGTCAACAACGATCTCCGCCACGATCAGCATGAAATCACGGTCGATCGCCCGGATCGGTAAAATCACGATTTTGCACCCGGACGAACGAAATCACTATTCAGACCCCGCATTGGCCGAAACTCGTTATTTTCCGCCTGGTCAACCGGAAATCACTGTTTTGACCAGGTACGGTTGTCAACAACGATCACCGCGACGATCAGCATGAAATCACGGTCCATCGCCCGGATCGGTAAAATCACGATTTTGCACCCGGACGAACGAAATCACTATTCAGACCCTGCATCGGCCGAAACTCGTGTTTTTCCGTTTGGTCAACCGGAAATCACTGTTTTGACCAGGTACGGTTGTCAACAATGATCTCCGCCACGATCAGCATGAAATCACGGTCCATCGTCCGGATCGGTAAAATCACGATTTTGCACCCGGACGAACGAAATCACTATTCAGACCCTGCATCGGCCGGAACTCGTGATTTTCCGCCTGGTCAACCAAAAATCTCTGTTTTGAACAGGAACGATTGTCAACAGCGATCTCCGCCACGATCAGCATGAAATGACGGTCCATCGTCCGGATCGGTAAAATCACGATTTTGCACCCGGACGAACGAAATCACTTTTCAGACCCTGCATCGGGCGAAACTCGTGATTTTCCGCCTGGTCAAACGGAAATCACTGTGTTGACCAGGTACGGTTGTCAACAACGATCTCCGCCACGATCAGCATGAAATCACGGTCGATCGCCCGGATCGGTAAAATCACGATTTTGCACCCGGACGAACGAAATCACTATTCAGACCCCGCATCGGCCGAAACTCGTTATTTTCCGCCTGGTCAACCGGAAATCACTGTTTTGACCAGGTACGGTTGTCAACAACGATCACCGCGACGATCAGCAAGAAATCACGGTCCATCGCCCGGATCGGTAAAATCACGATTTTGCACCCGGACGAACGAAATCACTATTCAGACCCCGCATCGGCCGAAACTCGTTATTTTCCGCCTGGTCAACCAAAAATCTCTGTTTTGAACAGGAACGATTGTCAACAGCGATCTCCGCCACGATCAGCATGAAATCACGGTCCATCGTCCGGATCGGTAAAATCACGATTTTGCACCCGGACGAACGAAATCACTATTCAGACCCTGCATCGGCCGGAACTCGTGATTTTCCGCCTGGTCAACCAAAAATCTCTGTTTTGAATAGGAACGATTGTCAACAGCGATCTCCGCCACGATCAGCATGAAATGACGGTCCATCGTCCGGATCGGTAAAATCACGATTTTGCACCCGGACGAACGAAATCACTTTTCAGACCCTGCATCGGCCGAAACTCGTGATTTTCCGCCTGGTCAACCAAAAATCACTGTTTTGAACAGGAACGATTGTCAACAACGATCTCCGCCATGATCAGCATGAAATCACGGTCCATCGTCCGGATCGGTAAAATCACGATTTTGCACCCGGACGAACGAAATCACTTTTCAGACCCTGCATCGGCCGAAACTCGTGATTTTCCGCATGGTCAACCGGAAATCACTGTTTTGACCAAGTACGGTTGTCAACAACGATCACCGCGACGATCAGCATGAAATCACGGTCGATCGCTCGGATCGGTAAAATCACGATTTTGCACCCGGACGAACGAAATCACTATTCAGACCCTGCATCGGCCGTAACTCGTGATTTTCCGCCTGGTCAACCGGAAATCACTGTGTTGACCATGTACGGTTGTCAACAACGATCTCCGCCACGATCAGCATGAAATCACGGTCGATCGCCCGGATCGGTAAAATCACGATTTTGCACCCAGACGAACGAAATCACTATTCAGACCCCGCATCGGCCGAAACTCGTTATTTTCCGCCTGGCCAACCAAAAATCACTGTTTTGAACAGGAACGATTGTCAACAGCGATCTCTGCCACGATCAGCTTGATATCGCGGTCCATCGTCTGGATCGGTAAAATCACGATTTTGCACCCGGACGAACGAAATCACTTTTCAGACCCTGCATCGGCCGGAACTCGGGATTTTCCGCCTGGTCAACCAAAAATCTCTGTTTTGAACAGGAACGATTGTCAACAGCGATCTCCGCCACGATCAGCATGAAATGACGGTCCATCGTCCGGATCGTTAAAATCACGATTTTGCACCCGGACGAACGAAATCACTTTTCAGACCCTGCATCGGCCGAAACTCGTGATTTTCTGCCTGGTCAAACGGAAATCACTGTGTTGACCAGGTACGGTTGTCAACAACGATCTCCGCCACGATCAGCATGAAATCACGGTCGATCGCCCGGATCGGTAAAATCACGATTTTGCACCCGGACGAACGAAATCACTATTCAGACCCCGCATCGGCCGAAACTCGTTATTTTCCGCCTGGTCAACCGGAAATCACTGTTTTGACCAGGTACGGTTGTCAACAACGATCACCGCGACGATCAGCATGAAATCACGGTCCATCGCCCGGATCGGTAAAATCACGATTTTGCACCCGGACGAACGAAATCACTATTCAGACCCTGCATCGGCCGAAACTCGTGTTTTTCCGTTTGGTCAACCGGAAATCACTGTTTTGACCAGGTACGGTTGTCAACAATGATCTCCGCCACGATCAGCATGAAATCACGGTCCATCGTCCGGATCGGTAAAATCACGATTTTGCACCCGGACGAACGAAATCACTATTCAGACCCCGCATCGGCCGAAACTCGTTATTTTCCGCCTGGTCAACCGGAAATCACTGTTTTGACCAGGTACGGTTGTCAACAACGATCACCGCCACGATCAGCATGAAATCACGGTCCATCGCCCGGATCGGTAAAATCACGATTTTGCACCCGGACGAACGAAATCACTATTCAGACCCTGCATCGGCCGAAACTCGTGTTTTTCCGCTTGGTCAACCGGAAATCACTGTTTTGACCAGGTACGGTTGTCAACAACGATCTCCGCCACGATCAGCATGAAATCACGGTCCATCGTCCGGATCGGTAAAATCACGATTTTGCACCCGGACGAACGAAATCACTTTTCAGACCCTGCATCGGCCGGAACTCGTGATTTTCCTTCTGGTCAACCAAAAATCTCTGTTTTGAACAGGAACGATTGTCAACAGCGATCTCCGCCACGATCAGCATGAAATGACGGTCCATCGTCCGGATCGGTAAAATCACGATTTTGCACCCGGACGAACGAAATCACTTTTCAGACCCTGCATCGGCCGAAACTCGTGATTTTTCGCCTGGTCAAACGGAAATCACTGTGTTGACCAGGTACGGTTGTCAACAACGATCTCCGCCACGATCAGCATGAAATCACGGTCGATCGCCCGGATCGGTAAAATCACGATTTTGCACCCGGACGAACGAAATCACTATTCAGACCCCGCATTGGCCGAAACTCGTTATTTTCCGCCTGGTCAACCGGAAATCACTGTTTTGACCAGGTACGGTTGTCAACAACGATCACCGCGACGATCAGCATGAAATCACGGTCCATCGCCCGGATCGGTAAAATCACGATTTTGCACCCGGACGAACGAAATCACTATTCAGACCCTGCATCGGCCGAAACTCGTGTTTTTCCGTTTGGTCAACCGGAAATCACTGTTTTGACCAGGTACGGTTGTCAACAATGATCTCCGCCACGATCAGCATGAAATCACGGTCCATCGTCCGGATCGGTAAAATCACGATTTTGCACCCGGACGAACGAAATCACTATTCAGACCCTGCATCGGCCGGAACTCGTGATTTTCCGCCTGGTCAACCAAAAATCTCTGTTTTGAACAGGAACGATTGTCAACAGCGATCTCCGCCACGATCAGCATGAAATGACGGTCCATCGTCCGGATCGGTAAAATCACGATTTTGCACCCGGACGAACGAAATCACTTTTCAGACCCTGCATCGGGCGAAACTCGTGATTTTCCGCCTGGTCAAACGGAAATCACTGTGTTGACCAGGTACGGTTGTCAACAACGATCTCCGCCACGATCAGCATGAAATCACGGTCGATCGCCCGGATCGGTAAAATCACGATTTTGCACCCGGACGAACGAAATCACTATTCAGACCCTGCATCGGCCGAAACTCGTGTTTTTCCGCTTGGTCAACCGGAAATCACTGTTTTGACCAGGTACGGTTGTCAACAACGATCTCCGCCACGATCAGCATGAAATCACGGTCCATCGTCCGGATCGGTAAAATCACGATTTTGCACCCGGACGAACGAAATCACTTTTCAGACCCTGCATCGGCCGGAACTCGTGATTTTCCGCCTGGTCAACCAAAAATCTCTGTTTTGAACAGGAATGATTGTCAACAGCGATCTCGGCCACGATCAGCTTGAAATCACGGTCCATCGTCCGGATCGGTAAAATCACGATTTTGCACCCAGACGAACGAAATCACTATTCAGACCCCGCATCGGCCGAAACTCGTTATTTTCCGCCTGGTCAACCAAAAATCACTGTTTTGAACAGGAACGATTGTCAACAGCGATCTCTGCCACGATCAGCTTGATATCGCGGTCCATCGTCTGGATCGGTAAAATCACGATTTTGCACCCGGACGAACGAAATCACTTTTCAGACCCTGCATCGGCCGGAACTCGTGATTTTCCGCCTGGTCAACCAAAAATCTCTGTTTTGAACAGGAACGATTGTCAACAGCGATCTCCGCCACGATCAGCATGAAATGACGGTCCATCGCCCGGATCGGTAAAATCACGATTTTGCACCCGTACGAACGAAATCACTTTTCAGACCCTGCATCGGCCGAAACTCGTGATTTTCCGCCTGGTCAAACGGAAATCACTGTGTTGACCAGGTACGGTTGTCAACAACGATCTCCGCCACGATCAGCATGAAATCACGGTCGATCGCCCGGATCGGTAAAATCACGATTTTGCACCCGGACGAACGAAATCACTATTCAGACCCCGCATCGGCCGAAACTCGTTATT
Organism: Delonix regia; assembly: GCA_037074485.1. Lineage (NCBI taxonomy): Eukaryota > Viridiplantae > Streptophyta > Magnoliopsida > Fabales > Fabaceae > Delonix > Delonix regia. Next base: position 44,878,627 of record CM073450.1, on the reverse strand, counting down.
TTCCGCCTGGTCAACCGGAAATCACTGTTTTGACCAGGTAAGGTTGTCAACAACGATCACCGCGACGATCAGCATGAAATCACGGTCCATCGCCCGGATCGGTAAAATCACGATTTTGCACCCGGACGAACGAAATCACTATTCAGACCCTGCATCGGCCGAAACTCGTGTTTTTCCGCTTGGTCAACCGGAAATCACTGTTTTGACCAGGTACGGTTGTCAACAACGATCTCCGCCACGATCAGCATGAAATCACGGTCCATCGTCCGGATCGGTAAAATCACGATTTTGCACCCGGACGAACGAAATCACTATTCAGACCCCGCATCGGCCGAAACTCGTTATTTTCCGCCTGGTCAACCGGAAATCACTGTTTTGACCAGGTACGGTTGTCAACAACGATCACCGCGACGATCAGCATGAAATCACGGTCCATCGCCCGGATCGGTAAAATCACGATTTTGCACCCGGACGAACGAAATCACTATTCAGACCCTGCATCGGCCGAAACTCGTGTTTTTCCGCTTGGTCAACCGGAAATCACTGTTTTGACCAGGTACGGTTGTCAACAACGATCTCCGCCACGATCAGCATGAAATCACGGTCCATCGTCCGGATCGGTAAAATCACGATTTTGCACCCGGACGAACGAAATCACTTTTCAGACCCTGCATCGGCCGGAACTCGTGATTTTCCGCCTGGTCAACCAAAAATCTCTGTTTTGAACAGGAATGATTGTCAACAGCGATCTCCGCCACGATCAGCTTGAAATCACGGTCCATCGTCCGGATCGGTAAAATCACGATTTTGCACCCGGACGAACGAAATCACTTTTCAGACCCTGCATCGGCCGAAACTCGTGATTTTCCGCCTGGTCAACCAAAAATCACTGTTTTGAACAGGAACGATTGTCAACAACGATCTCCGCCACGATCAGCATGAAATGACGGTCCATCGTCCGGATCGGTAAAATCACGATTTTGCACCCGGACGAACGAAATCACTTTTCAGACCCTGCATTGGCCGAAACTCGTGATTTTCCGCTTGGTCAACCAAAAATCACTGTTTTGAACAGGAACGATTGTCAACAACGATCTCCGCCACGATCAGCATGAAATGACGGTCCATCGCCCGGATCGGTAAAATCACGATTTTGCACCCGGACGAACGAAATCGCTTTTCAGACCCTGCATCGGCCGAAACTCGTGATTTTCCGCCTGGTCAAACGGAAATCACTGTGTTGACCAGGTACGGTTGTCAACAACGATCTCCGCCACGATCAGCATGAAATCACGGTCGATCGCCCGGATCGGGAAAATCACGATTTTGCACCCGGACGAACGAAATCACTATTCAGACCCCGCATCGGCCGAAACTCGTTATTTTCCGCCTGGTCAACCGGAAATCACTGTTTTGACCAGGTACGGTTGTCAACAACGATCACCGCGACGATCAGCATGAAATCACAGTCCATCGCCCGGATCGGTAAAATCACGATTTTGCACCCGGACGAACGAAATCACTATTCAGACCCTGCATCGGCCGAAACTCGTGTTTTTCCGCTTGGTCAACCGGAAATCACTGTTTTGACCAGGTACGGTTGTCAACAACGATCTCCGCCACGATCAGCATGAAATCACGGTCCATCGTCCGGATCGGTAAAATCACGATTTTGCACCCGGACGAACGAAGTCACTATTCAGACCCCGCATCGGCCGAAACTCGTTATTTTCCGCCTGGTCAACCGGAAATCACTGTTTTGACCAGGTACGATTGTCAACAACGATCACCGCCACGATCAGCATGAAATCACGGTCCATCGCCCGGATCGGTAAAATCACGATTTTGCACCCGGACGAACGAAATCACTATTCAGACCCTGCATCGGCCGAAACTCGTGTTTTTCCGCTTGGTCAACCAAAAATCACTGTTTTGAACAGGAACGATTGTCAACAACGATCTCCGCCACGATCAGCATGAAATAACGGTCCATCGTCCGGATCGGTAAAATCACGATTTTGCACCCGGACGAACGAAATCACTTTTCAGACCCTGCATCGGCCGAAACTCGTGATTTTCTGCCTGGTCAACCGGAAATCACTGTTTTGAACAGGAACGATTGTCAACAACGATCTCCGCCACGATCAGCATGAAATCACGGTCCATCGTCCGGATCAGTAAAATCACGATTTTGCCCCCGGACGAACGAAATCACTTTTCAGACCCTACATCGGCCGAAACTCGTGATTTTCCGCCTGGTCAACCGGAAATCACTGTTTTGACCAGGTACGGTTGTCAACAACGATCACCGCGACGATCAGCATGAAATCACAGTCCATCGCCCGGATCGGTAAAATCACGATTTTGCACCCGGACGAACGAAATCACTATTCAGACCCTGCATCGGCCGAAACTCGTGTTTTTCTGCTTGGTCAACCGGAAATCACTGTTTTGACCAGGTACGGTTGTCAACAACGATCTCCGCCACGATCAGCATGAAATCACGGTCCATCGTCCGGATCGGTAAAATCACGATTTTGCACCCGGACGAACGAAGTCACTATTCAGACCCCGCATCGGCCGAAACTCGTTATTTTCCGCCTGGTCAACCGGAAATCACTGTTTTGACCAGGTACGATTGTCAACAACGATCACCGCCACGATCAGCATGAAATCACGGTCCATCGCCCGGATCGGTAAAATCACGATTTTGCACCCGGACGAACGAAATCACTATTCAGACCCTGCATCGGCCGAAACTCGTGTTTTTCCGCTTGGTCAACCAAAAATCACTGTTTTGAACAGGAACGATTGTCAACAACGATCTCCGCCACGATCAGCATGAAATAACGGTCCATCGTCCGGATCGGTAAAATCACGATTTTGCACCCGGACGAACGAAATCACTTTTCAGACCCTGCATCGGCCGAAACTCGTGATTTTCCGCTTGGTCAACCAAAAATCACTGTTTTGAACAGGAACGATTGTCAACAGCGATCTCTGCCACGATCAGCTTGATATCGCGGTCCATCGTCCGGATCGGTAAAATCACGATTTTGCCCCCGGACGAACGAAATCACTTTTCAGACCCTGCATCGGCCGAAACTCGTGATATTCCGCCTGGTCAACCGGAAATCACTGTTTTGACCAGGTACGGTTGTCAACAACGATCACCGCGACGATCAGCATGAAATCACGGTCGATTGCTCGGATCGGTAAAATCACGATTTTGCACCCGGACGAACGAAATCACTATTCAGACCCTGCATCGGCCGTAACTCGTGATTTTCCGCCTGGTCAACCGGAAATCACTGTGTTGACCAGGTACGGTTGTCAACAACGATCTCCGCCACGATCAGCATGAAATCACGGTCGATCGCCCGGATCGGTAAAATCACGATTTTGCACCCGGACGAACGAAATCACTATTCAGACCCCGCATCGGCCGAAACTCGTTATTTTCCGCCTGGTCAACCAAAAATCACTGTTTTGAACAGGAACGATTGTCAACAGCGATCTCTGCCACGATCAGCTTGATATCGCGGTCCATCGTCCGGATCGGTAAAATCACGATTTTGCCCCCGGACGAACGAAATCACTTTTCAGACCCTGCATCGGCCGAAACTCGTGATTTTCTGCCTGGTCAACCGGAAATCACTGTTTTGAACAGGAACGATTGTCAACAACGATCTCCGCCACGATCAGCATGAAATCACGGTCCATCGTCCGGATCGGTAAAATCACGATTTTGCCCCCGGACGAACGAAATCACTTTTCAGACCCTACATCGGCCGAAACTCGTGATTTTCCGCCTGGTCAACCGGAAATCACTGTTTTGACCAGGTACGGTTGTCAACAACGATCTCCGCCACGATCAGCATGAAATCACGGTCGATCGCCCGGATCGGTAAAATCACGATTTTGCACCCGGACGAATGAAATCACTATTCAGACCCCGCATCGGCCGAAACTCGTTATTTTCCGCCTGGTTAACCAAAAATCACTGTTTTGAACAGGAACGATTGTCAACAGCGATCTCTGCCACGATCAGCTTGATATCGCGGTCCATCGTCCGGATCGGTAAAATCACGATTTTGCCCCCGGACGAACGAAATCACTTTTCAGACCCTGCATCGGCCGAAACTCGTGATTTTCTGCCTGGTCAACCGGAAATCACTGTTTTGACCAGGTACGGTTGTCAACAACGATCACCGCGACGATCAGCATGAAATCACGGTCGATTGCTCGGATCGGTAAAATCACGATTTTGCACCCGGGCGAACGAAATCACTATTCAGACCCGGCATCGGCCGTAACTCGTGATTTTCCGCCTGGTCAACCGGAAATCACTGTGTTGACCAGGTACGATTGTCAACAACGATCTCCGCCACGATCAGCATGAAATCACGGTCGATCGCCCGGATCGGTAAAATCACGATTTTGCACCCGGACGAACGAAATCCCTTTTCAGACCCTGCATCGGCCGAAACTCGTGATTTTCCGCATGGTCAACCAAAAATCACTGTTTTGAACAGGAACGATTGTCAACAACGATCTCCGCCATGATCAGCATGAAATCACGGTCCATCGTCCGGATCGGTAAAATCACGATTTTGCCCCCGGACGAACGAAATCACTTTTCAGACCTTGCATCGGCCGAAACTCGTGATTTTCCGCCTGGTCAACCGGAAATCACTGTGTTGACCAGGTACGGTTGTCAACAACGATCTCCGCCACGATCAGCATGAAATCACGGTAGATCGCCCGGATCGATAAAATCACGATTTTGCACCCGGACGAACGAAATCACTATTCAGACCCCGCATCGGCCGAAACTCGTTATTTTCCGCCTGGTCAACCAAAAATCACTGTTTTGAACAGGAACGATTGTCAACAGCGATCTCTGCCACGATCAGCTTGATATCGCGGTCCATCGTCTGGATCGGTAAAATCACGATTTTGCACCCGGATGAACGAAATCACTTTTCAGACCCTGCATCGGCCGGAACTCGTGATTTTCTGCCTGGTCAACCGGAAATCACTGTTTTGACCAGGTACGGTTGTCAACAACGATCACCGCGACGATCAGCATGAAATCACGGTCGATTGCTCGGATCGGTAAAATCACGATTTTGCACCCAGGCGAACGAAATCACTATTCAGACCCTGCATCGGCCGTAACTCGTGATTTTCCGCCTGGTCAACCGGAAATCACTGTGTTGACCAGGTACGGTTGTCAACAACGATCTCCGCCACGATCAGCATGAAATCACGGTCGATCGCTCGGATCGGTAAAATCACGATTTTGCGCCCGGACGAACGAAATCACTTTTCAGACCCTGCATCGGCCGAAACTCGTGATTTTCCGCTTGGTCAACCAAAAATCACTGTTTTGAACAGGAACGATTGTCAACAACGATCTCCGCCACGATCAGCATGAAATCACGGTCCATCGTCCGGATCGGTAAAATCACGATTTTGCCCCCGGACGAACGAAATCACTTTTCAGACCCTACATCGGCCGAAACTCGTGATTTTCCGCCTGGTCAACCGGAAATCACTGTGTTGACCAGGTACGGTTGTCAACAACGATCTCCGCCACGATCAGCATGAAATCACGGTCGATCGCCCGGATCGGTAAAATCACGATTTTGCACCCGGACGAACGAAATCACTTTTCAGACCCTGCATCGGCCGAAACTCGTGATTTTCCGCTTGGTCAACCAAAAATCACTGTTTTGAACAGGAACGATTGTCAACAACGATCTCCGCCACGATCAGCATGAAATCACGGTCCATCGTCCGGATCGGTAAAATCACGATTTTGCCCCCGGACGAACGAAATCACTTTTCAGACCCTACATCGGCCGAAACTCGTGATTTTCCGCCTGGTCAACCGGAAATCACTGTTTTGACCAGCTACGGTTGTCAACAACGATCACCGCGACGATCAGCATGAAATCACGGTCGATTGCTCGGATCGGTAAAATCACGATTTTGCACCCGGACGAACGAAATCACTATTCAGACCCTGCATCGGCCGAAACTCGTGTTTTTCCGCCTGGTCAACCGGAAATCACTGTGTTGACCAGGTACGATTGTCAACAACGATCTCCGCCACGATCAGCATGAAATCACGGTCGATCGCCCGGATCGGTAAAATCACGATTTTGCACCCGGACGAACGAAATCACTTTTCAGACCCTGCATCGGCCGAAACTCGTGATTTTCCGCTTGGTCAACCAAAAATCACTGTTTTGAACAGGAACGATTGTCAACAACGATCTCCGCCACGATCAGCATGAAATCACGGTCCATCGTCCGGATCGGTAAAATCACGATTTTGCCCCCGGACGAACGAAATCACTTTTCAGACCCTACATCGGCCGAAACTCGTGATTTTCCGCCTGGTCAACCGGAAATCACTGTTTTGACCAGGTACGGTTGTCAACAACGATCACCGCGACGATCAGCATGAAATCACGGTCGATTGCTCGGATCGGTAAAATCACGATTTTGCACCCGGACGAACGAAATCACTATTCAGACCCTGCATCGGCCGAAACTCGTGTTTTTCCGCCTGGTCAACCGGAAATCACTGTGTTGACCAGGTACGATTGTCAACAACGATCTCCGCCACGATCAGCATGAAATCACGGTCGATCGCCCGGATCGGTAAAATCACGATTTTGCACCCGGACGAACGAAATCACTTTTCAGACCCTGCATCGGCCGAAACTCGTGATTTTCCGCTTGGTCAACCAAAAATCACTGTTTTGAACAGGAACGATTGTCAACAACGATCTCCGCCATGATCAGCATGAAATCACGGTCCATCGTCCGGATCGGTAAAATCACGATTTTGCCCCCGGACGAACGAAATCACTTTTCAGACCTTGCATCGGCCGAAACTCGTGATTTTCCGCCTGGTCAACCGGAAATCACTGTGTTGACCAGGTACGGTTGTCAACAACGATCTCCGCCACGATCAGCATGAAATCACGGTAGATCGCCCGGATCGATAAAATCACGATTTTGCACCCGGACGAACGAAATCACTATTCAGACCCCGCATCGGCCGAAACTCGTTATTTTCCGCCTGGTCAACCAAAAATCACTGTTTTGAACAGGAACGATTGTCAACAGCGATCTCTGCCACGATCAGCTTGATATCGCGGTCCATCGTCTGGATCGGTAAAATCACGATTTTGCACCCGGATGAACGAAATCACTTTTCAGACCCTGCATCGGCCGGAACTCGTGATTTTCTGCCTGGTCAACCGGAAATCACTGTTTTGACCAGGTACGGTTGTCAACAACGATCACCGCGACGATCAGCATGAAATCACGGTCGATTGCTCGGATCGGTAAAATCACGATTTTGCACCCGGGCGAACGAAATCACTATTCAGACCCTGCATCGGCCGTAACTCGTGATTTTCCGCCTGGTCAACCGGAAATCACTGTGTTGACCAGGTACGGTTGTCAACAACGATCTCCGCCACGATCAGCATGAAATCACGGTCGATCGCTCGGATCGGTAAAATCACGATTTTGCGCCCGGACGAACGAAATCACTTTTCAGACCCTGCATCGGCCGAAACTCGTGATTTTCCGCTTGGTCAACCAAAAATCACTGTTTTGAACAGGAACGATTGTCAACAACGATCTCCGCCACGATCAGCATGAAATCACGGTCCATCGTCCGGATCGGTAAAATCACGATTTTGCCCCCGGACGAACGAAATCACTTTTCAGACCCTACATCGGCCGAAACTCGTGATTTTCCGCCTGGTCAACCGGAAATCACTGTGTTGACCAGGTACGGTTGTCAACAACGATCTCCGCCACGATCAGCATGAAATCACGGTCGATCGCCCGGATCGGTAAAATCACGATTTTGCACCCGGACGAACGAAATCACTTTTCAGACCCTGCATCGGCCGAAACTCGTGATTTTCCGCTTGGTCAACCAAAAATCACTGTTTTGAACAGGAACGATTGTCAACAACGATCTCCGCCACGATCAGCATGAAATCACGGTCCATCGTCCGGATCGGTAAAATCACGATTTTGCCCCCGGACGAACGAAATCACTTTTCAGACCCTACATCGGCCGAAACTCGTGATTTTCCGCCTGGTCAACCGGAAATCACTGTTTTGACCAGGTACGGTTGTCAACAACGATCACCGCGACGATCAGCATGAAATCACGGTCGATTGCTCGGATCGGTAAAATCACGATTTTGCACCCGGACGAACGAAATCACTATTCAGACCCTGCATCGGCCGTAACTCGTGATTTTCCGCCTGGTCAACCGGAAATCACTGTGTTGACCAGGTACGGTTGTCAACAACGATCTCCGCCACGATCAGCATGAAATCACGGTAGATCGCCCGGATCGATAAAATCACGATTTTGCACCCGGACGAACGAAATCACTATTCAGACCCCGCATCGGCCGAAACTCGTTATTTTCCGCCTGGTCAACCAAAAATCACTGTTTTGAACAGGAACGATTGTCAACAGCGATCTCTGCCACGATCAGCTTGATATCGCGGTCCATCGTCTGGATCGGTAAAATCACGATTTTGCACCCGGATGAACGAAATCACTTTTCAGACCCTGCATCGGCCGGAACTCGTGATTTTCTGCCTGGTCAACCGGAAATCACTGTTTTGACCAGGTACGGTTGTCAACAACGATCACCGCGACGATCAGCATGAAATCACGGTCGATTGCTCGGATCGGTAAAATCACGATTTTGCACCCGGGCGAACGAAATCACTATTCAGACCCTGCATCGGCCGTAACTCGTGATTTTCCGCCTGGTCAACCGGAAATCACTGTGTTGACCAGGTACGGTTGTCAACAACGATCTCCGCCACGATCAGCATGAAATCACGGTCGATCGCTCGGATCGGTAAAATCACGATTTTGCGCCCGGACGAACGAAATCACTTTTCAGACCCTGCATCGGCCGAAACTCGTGATTTTCCGCTTGGTCAACCAAAAATCACTGTTTTGAACAGGAACGATTGTCAACAACGATCTCCGCCACGATCAGCATGAAATCACGGTCCATCGTCCGGATCGGTAAAATCACGATTTTGCCCCCGGACGAACGAAATCACTTTTCAGACCCTACATCGGCCGAAACTCGTGATTTTCCGCCTGGTCAACCGGAAATCACTGTTTTGACCAGGTACGGTTGTCAACAACGATCACCGCGACGATCAGCATGAAATCACGGTCGATTGCTCGGATCGGTAAAATCACGATTTTGCACCCGGACGAACGAAATCACTATTCAGACCCTGCATCGGCCGTAACTCGTGATTTTCCGCCTGGTCAACCGGAAATCACTGTGTTGACCAGGTACGGTTGTCAACAACGATCTCCGCCACGATCAGCATGAAATCACGGTAGATCGCCCGGATCGATAAAATCACGATTTTGCACCCGGACGAACGAAATCACTATTCAGACCCCGCATCGGCCGAAACTCGTTATTTTCCGCCTGGTCAACCAAAAATCACTGTTTTGAACAGGAACGATTGTCAACAGCGATCTCTGCCACGATCAGCTTGATATCGCGGTCCATCGTCTGGATCGGTAAAATCACGATTTTGCACCCGGATGAACGAAATCACTTTTCAGACCCTGCATCGGCCGGAACTCGTGATTTTCTGCCTGGTCAACCGGAAATCACTGTTTTGACCAGGTACGGTTGTCAACAACGATCACCGCGACGATCAGCATGAAATCACGGTCGATTGCTCGGATCGGTAAAATCACGATTTTGCACCCGGGCGAACGAAATCACTATTCAGACCCTGCATCGGCCGTAACTCGTGATTTTCCGCCTGGTCAACCGGAAATCACTGTGTTGACCAGGTACGGTTGTCAACAACGATCTCCGCCACGATCAGCATGAAATCACGGTCGATCGCTCGGATCGGTAAAATCACGATTTTGCGCCCGGACGAACGAAATCACTTTTCAGACCCTGCATCGGCCGAAACTCGTGATTTTCCGCTTGGTCAACCAAAAATCACTGTTTTGAACAGGAACGATTGTCAACAACGATCTCCGCCATGATCAGCATGAAATCACGGTCCATCGTCCGGATCGGTAAAATCACGATTTTGCCCCCGGACGAACGAAATCACTTTTCAGACCTTGCATCGGCCGAAACTCGTGATTTTCCGCCTGGTCAACCGGAAATCACTGTGTTGACCAGGTACGGTTGTCAACAACGATCTCCGCCACGATCAGCATGAAATCACGGTAGATCGCCCGGATCGATAAAATCACGATTTTGCACCCGGACGAACGAAATCACTATTCAGACCCCGCATCGGCCGAAACTCGTTATTTTCCGCCTGGTCAACCAAAAATCACTGTTTTGAACAGGAACGATTGTCAACAGCGATCTCTGCCACGATCAGCTTGATATCGCGGTCCATCGTCTGGATCGGTAAAATCACGATTTTGCACCTGGATGAACGAAATCACTTTTCAGACCCTGCATCGGCCGGAACTCGTGATTTTCTGCCTGGTCAACCGGAAATCACTGTTTTGACCAGGTACGGTTGTCAACAACGATCACCGCGACGATCAGCATGAAATCACGGTCGATTGCTCGGATCGGTAAAATCACGATTTTGCACCCGGGCGAACGAAATCACTATTCAGACCCTGCATCGGCCGTAACTCGTGATTTTCCGCCTGGTCAACCGGAAATCACTGTGTTGACCAGGTACGATTGTCAACAACGATCTCCGCCACGATCAGCATGAAATCACGGTCGATCGCCCGGATCGGTAAAATCACGATTTTGCACCCGGACGAACGAAATCACTATTCAGACCCTGCATCGGCCGTAACTCGTGATTTTCCGCCTGGTCAACCGGAAATCACTGTGTTGACCAGGTACGGTTGTCAACAACGATCTCCGCCACGATCAGCATGAAATCACGGTCGATCGCTCGGATCGGTAAAATCACGATTTTGCGCCCGGACGAACGAAATCACTTTTCAGACCCTGCATCGGCCGAAACTCGTGATTTTCCGCTTGGTCAACCAAAAATCACTGTTTTGAACAGGAACGATTGTCAACAACGATCTCCGCCACGATCAGCATGAAATCACGGTCCATCGTCCGGATCGGTAAAATCACGATTTTGCCCCCGGACGAACGAAATCACTTTTCAGACCCTACATCGGCCGAAACTCGTGATTTTCCGCCTGGTCAACCGGAAATCACTGTGTTGACCAGGTACGGTTGTCAACAACGATCTCCGCCACGATCAGCATGAAATCACGGTCGATCGCCCGGATCGGTAAAATCACGATTTTGCACCCGGACGAACGAAATCACTTTTCAGACCCTGCATCGGCCGAAACTCGTGATTTTCCGCTTGGTCAACCAAAAATCACTGTTTTGAACAGGAACGATTGTCAACAACGATCTCCGCCACGATCAGCATGAAATCACGGTCCATCGTCCGGATCGGTAAAATCACGATTTTGCCCCCGGACGAACGAAATCACTTTTCAGACCCTACATCGGCCGAAACTCGTGATTTTCCGCCTGGTCAACCGGAAATCACTGTTTTGACCAGGTACGGTTGTCAACAACGATCACCGCGACGATCAGCATGAAATCACGGTCGATTGCTCGGATCGGTAAAATCACGATTTTGCACCCGGACGAACGAAATCACTATTCAGACCCTGCATCGGCCGAAACTCGTGTTTTTCCGCCTGGTCAACCGGAAATCACTGTGTTGACCAGGTACGATTGTCAACAACGATCTCCGCCACGATCAGCATGAAATCACGGTCGATCGCCCGGATCGGTAAAATCACGATTTTGCACCCGGACGAACGAAATCACTTTTCAGACCCTGCATCGGCCGAAACTCGTGATTTTCCGCTTGGTCAACCAAAAATCACTGTTTTGAACAGGAACGATTGTCAACAACGATCTCCGCCACGATCAGCATGAAATCACGGTCCATCGTCCGGATCGGTAAAATCACGATTTTGCCCCCGGACGAACGAAATCACTTTTCAGACCCTACATCGGCCGAAACTCGTGATTTTCCGCCTGGTCAACCGGAAATCACTGTTTTGACCAGGTACGGTTGTCAACAACGATCACCGCGACGATCAGCATGAAATCACGGTCGATTGCTCGGATCGGTAAAATCACGATTTTGCACCCGGACGAACGAAATCACTATTCAGACCCTGCATCGGCCGAAACTCGTGTTTTTCCGCCTGGTCAACCGGAAATCACTGTGTTGACCAGGTACGATTGTCAACAACGATCTCCGCCACGATCAGCATGAAATCACGGTCGATCGCCCGGATCGGTAAAATCACGATTTTGCACCCGGACGAACGAAATCACTTTTCAGACCCTGCATCGGCCGAAACTCGTGATTTTCCGCTTGGTCAACCAAAAATCACTGTTTTGAACAGGAACGATTGTCAACAACGATCTCCGCCATGATCAGCATGAAATCACGGTCCATCGTCCGGATCGGTAAAATCACGATTTTGCCCCCGGACGAACGAAATCACTTTTCAGACCTTGCATCGGCCGAAACTCGTGATTTTCCGCCTGGTCAACCGGAAATCACTGTGTTGACCAGGTACGGTTGTGAACAACGATCTCCGCCACGATCAGCATGAAATCACGGTAGATCGCCCGGATCGATAAAATCACGATTTTGCACCCGGACGAACGAAATCACTATTCAGACCCCGCATCGGCCGAAACTCGTTATTTTCCGCCTGGTCAACCAAAAATCACTGTTTTGAACAGGAACGATTGTCAACAGCGATCTCTGCCACGATCAGCTTGATATCGCGGTCCATCGTCTGGATCGGTAAAATCACGATTTTGCACCCGGATGAACGAAATCACTTTTCAGACCCTGCATCGGCCGGAACTCGTGATTTTCTGCCTGGTCAACCGGAAATCACTGTTTTGACCAGGTACGGTTGTCAACAACGATCACCGCGACGATCAGCATGAAATCACGGTCGATTGCTCGGATCGGTAAAATCACGATTTTGCACCCGGGCGAACGAAATCACTATTCAGACCCTGCATCGGCCGTAACTCGTGATTTTCCGCCTGGTCAACCGGAAATCACTGTGTTGACCAGGTACGGTTGTCAACAACGATCTCCGCCACGATCAGCATGAAATCACGGTCGATCGCTCGGATCGGTAAAATCACGATTTTGCGCCCGGACGAACGAAATCACTTTTCAGACCCTGCATCGGCCGAAACTCGTGATTTTCCGCTTGGTCAACCAAAAATCACTGTTTTGAACAGGAACGATTGTCAACAACGATCTCCGCCACGATCAGCATGAAATCACGGTCCATCGTCCGGATCGGTAAAATCACGATTTTGCCCCCGGACGAACGAAATCACTTTTCAGACCCTACATCGGCCGAAACTCGTGATTTTCCGCCTGGTCAACCGGAAATCACTGTGTTGACCAGGTACGGTTGTCAACAACGATCTCCGCCACGATCAGCATGAAATCACGGTCGATCGCCCGGATCGGTAAAATCACGATTTTGCACCCGGACGAACGAAATCACTTTTCAGACCCTGCATCGGCCGAAACTCGTGATTTTCCGCTTGGTCAACCAAAAATCACTGTTTTGAACAGGAACGATTGTCAACAACGATCTCCGCCACGATCAGCATGAAATCACGGTCCATCGTCCGGATCGGTAAAATCACGATTTTGCCCCCGGACGAACGAAATCACTTTTCAGACCCTACATCGGCCGAAACTCGTGATTTTCCGCCTGGTCAACCGGAAATCACTGTTTTGACCAGGTACGGTTGTCAACAACGATCACCGCGACGATCAGCATGAAATCACGGTCGATTGCTCGGATCGGTAAAATCACGATTTTGCACCCGGACGAACGAAATCACTATTCAGACCCTGCATCGGCCGTAACTCGTGATTTTCCGCCTGGTCAACCGGAAATCACTGTGTTGACCAGGTACGGTTGTCAACAACGATCTCCGCCACGATCAGCATGAAATCACGGTAGATCGCCCGGATCGATAAAATCACGATTTTGCACCCGGACGAACGAAATCACTATTCAGACCCCGCATCGGCCGAAACTCGTTATTGTCCGCCTGGTCAACCAAAAATCACTGTTTTGAACAGGAACGATTGTCAACAGCGATCTCTGCCACGATCAGCTTGATATCGCGGTCCATCGTCTGGATCGGTAAAATCACGATTTTGCACCCGGATGAACGAAATCACTTTTCAGACCCTGCATCGGCCGGAACTCGTGATTTTCTGCCTGGTCAACCGGAAATCACTGTTTTGACTAGGTACGGTTGTCAACAACGATCACCGCGACGATCAGCATGAAATCACGGTCGATTGCTCGGATCGGTAAAATCACGATTTTGCACCCGGGCGAACGAAATCACTATTCAGACCCTGCATCGGCCGTAACTCGTGATTTTCCGCCTGGTCAACCGGAAATCACTGTGTTGACCAGGTACGGTTGTCAACAACGATCTCCGCCACGATCAGCATGAAATCACGGTCGATCGCTCGGATCGGTAAAATCACGATTTTGCGCCCGGACGAACGAAATCACTTTTCAGACCCTGCATCGGCCGAAACTCGTGATTTTCCGCCTGGTCAACCGGAAATCACTGTGTTGACCAGGTACGGTTGTCAACAACGATCTCCGCCACGATCAGCATGAAATCACGGTCGATCGCCCGGATCGGTAAAATCACGATTTTGCACCCGGACGAACGAAATCACTTTTCAGACCCTGCATCGGCCGAAACTCGTGATTTTCCGCTTGGTCAACCAAAAATCACTGTTTTGAACAGGAACGATTGTCAACAACGATCTCCGCCACGATCAGCATGAAATCACGGTCCATCGTCCGGATCGGTAAAATCACGATTTTGCCCCCGGACGAACGAAATCACTTTTCAGACCCTACATCGGCCGAAACTCGTGATTTTCCGCCTGGTCAACCGGAAATCACTGTGTTGACCAGGTACGGTTGTCAACAACGATCTCCGCCACGATCAGCATGAAATCACGGTCGATCGCCCGGATCGGTAAAATCACGATTTTGCACCCGGACGAACGAAATCACTTTTCAGACCCTGCATCGGCCGAAACTCGTGATTTTCCGCTTGGTCAACCAAAAATCACTGTTTTGAACAGGAACGATTGTCAACAACGATCTCCGCCACGATCAGCATGAAATCACGGTCCATCGTCCGGATCGGTAAAATCACGATTTTGCCCCCGGACGAACGAAATCACTTTTCAGACCCTACATCGGCCGAAACTCGTGATTTTCCGCCTGGTCAACCGGAAATCACTGTTTTGACCAGGTACGGTTGTCAACAACGATCACCGCGACGATCAGCATGAAATCACGGTCGATTGCTCGGATCGGTAAAATCACGATTTTGCACCCGGGCGAACGAAATCACTATTCAGACCCTGCATCGGCCGTAACTCGTGATTTTCCGCCTGGTCAACCGGAAATCACTGTGTTGACCAGGTACGGTTGTCAACAACGATCTCCGCCACGATCAGCATGAAATCACGGTCGATCGCTCGGATCGGTAAAATCACGATTTTGCGCCCGGACGAACGAAATCACTTTTCAGACCCTGCATCGGCCGAAACTCGTGATTTTCCGCCTGGTCAACCGGAAATCACTGTGTTGACCAGGTACGGTTGTCAACAACGATCTCCGCCACGATCAGCATGAAATCACGGTCGATCGCCCGGATCGGTAAAATCACGATTTTGCACCCGGACGAACGAAATCACTTTTCAGACCCTGCATCGGCCGAAACTCGTGATTTTCCGCTTGGTCAACCAAAAATCACTGTTTTGAACAGGAACGATTGTCAACAACGATCTCCGCCACGATCAGCATGAAATCACGGTCCATCGTCCGGATCGGTAAAATCACGATTTTGCCCCCGGACGAACGAAATCACTTTTCAGACCCTACATCGGCCGAAACTCGTGATTTTCCGCCTGGTCAACCGGAAATCACTGTGTTGACCAGGTACGGTTGTCAACAACGATCTCCGCCACGATCAGCATGAAATCACGGTCGATCGCCCGGATCGGTAAAATCACGATTTTGCACCCGGACGAACGAAATCACTTTTCAGACCCTGCATCGGCCGAAACTCGTGATTTTCCGCTTGGTCAACCAAAAATCACTGTTTTGAACAGGAACGATTGTCAACAACGATCTCCGCCACGATCAGCATGAAATCACGGTCCATCGTCCGGATCGGTAAAATCACGATTTTGCCCCCGGACGAACGAAATCACTTTTCAGACCCTACATCGGCCGAAACTCGTGATTTTCCGCCTGGTCAACCGGAAATCACTGTTTTGACCAGGTACGGTTGTCAACAACGATCACCGCGACGATCAGCATGAAATCACGGTCGATTGCTCGGATCGGTAAAATCACGATTTTGCACCCGGACGAACGAAATCACTATTCAGACCCTGCATCGGCCGTAACTCGTGATTTTCCGCCTGGTCAACCGGAAATCACTGTGTTGACCAGGTACGGTTGTGAACAACGATCTCCGCCACGATCAGCATGAAATCACGGTAGATCGCCCGGATCGGTAAAATCACGATTTTGCACCCGGACGAACGAAATCACTATTCAGACCCCGCATCGGCCGAAACTCGTTATTTTCCGCCTGGTCAACCAAAAATCACTGTTTTGAACAGGAAAGATTGTCAACAGCGATCTCTGCCACGATCAGCTTGATATCGCGGTCCATCGTCTGGATCGGTAAAATCACGATTTTGCACCCGGATGAACGAAATCACTTTTCAGACCCTGCATCGGCCGGAACTCGTGATTTTCTGCCTGGTCAACCGGAAATCACTGTTTTGACCAGGTACGGTTGTCAACAACGATCACCGCGACGATCAGCATGAAAGCACGGTCGATTGCTCGGATCGGTAAAATCACGATTTTGCACCCGGGCGAACGAAATCACTATTCAGACCCTGCATCGGCCGTAACTCGTGATTTTCCGCCTGGTCAACCGGAAATCACTGTGTTGACCAGGTACGGTTGTCAACAACGATCTCCGCCACGATCAGCATGAAATCACGGTCGATCGCCCGGATCGGTAAAATCACGATTTTGCACCCGGACGAACGAAATCACTTTTCAGACCCTGCATCGGCCGAAACTCGTGATTTTCCGCTTGGTCAACGAAAAATCACTGTTTTGAACAGGAACAATTGTCAACAACGATCTCCGCCACGATCAGCATGAAATCACGGTCCATCGTCCGGATCGGTAAAATCACGATTTTGCCCCCGGACGAACGAAATCACTTTTCAGACCCTACATCGGCCGAAACTCGTGATTTTCCGCCTGGTCAACCGGAAATCACTGTTTTGACCAGGTACGGTTGTCAACAACGATCACCGCGACGATCAGCATGAAATCACGGTCGATTGCTCGGATCGGTAAAATCACGATTTTGCACCCGGACGAACGAAATCACTATTCAGACCCTGCATCGGCCGAAACTCGTGTTTTTCCGCCTGGTCAACCGGAAATCACTGTTTTGACCAGGTACGGTTGTCAACAACGATCTCCGCCACGATCAGCATGAAATGACGGTCCATCGTCCGGATCGGTAAAATCACGATTTTGCACCCGGACGAACGAAATCACTTTTCAGACCCTGCATCGGCCGAAACTCGTGATTTTCCGCCTGGTCAACCAAAAATCACTGTTTTGAACAGGAACGATTGTCAACAACGATCTCCGCCATGATCAGCATGAAATCACGGTCCATCGTCCGGATCGGTAAAATCACGATTTTGCACCCGGACGAACGAAATCACTTTTCAGACCCTGCATCGGCCGAAACTCGTGATTTTCCGCCTGGTCAACCAAAAATCACTGTTTTGAACAGGAACGATTGTCAACAGCGATCTCCGCCACGATCAGCCTGAAATGACGGTCCATCGTCCGGATCGGTAAAATCACGATTTTGCACCCGGACGAACGAAATCACTTTTCAGACCCTGCATCGGCCGAAACTCGTGATTTTCCGCTTGGTCAACCAAAAATCACTGTTTTGAACAGGAACGATTGTCAGCAACGATCTCCGCCACGATCAGCATGAAATGACGGTCCATCGTCCGGATCGGTAAAATCACGATTTTGCCCCCGGACGAACGAAATCACTTTTCAGACCCTACATCGGCCGAAACTCGTGATTTTCTGCCTGGTCAACCGGAAATCACTGTTTTGACCAGGTACGGTTGTCAACAACGATCACCGCGACGATCAGCATGAAATCACGGTCGATTGCTCGGATCGGTAAAATCACGATTTTGCACCCGGACGAACGAAATCACTATTCAAACCCTGCATCGGCCGAAACTCGTGATTTTCCGCCTGGTCAACCGGAAATCACTGTTTTGACCAGGTACGGTTGTCAACAACGATCACCGCGACGATCAGCATGAAATCACGGTCGATTGCTCGGATTGGTAAAATCACGATTTTGCACCCGGACGAACGAAATCACTATTCAGACCCTGCATCGGCCGTAACTCGTGATTTTCCGCCTGGTCAACCGGAAATCACTGTGTTGACCAGGTACGGTTGTCAACAACGATCTCCGCCACGATCAGCATGAAATCACGGTAGATCGCCCGGATCGGTAAAATCACGATTTTGCACCCGGACGAACGAAATCACTATTCAGACCCCGCATCGGCCGAAACTCGTTATTTTCCGCCTGGTCAACCAAAAATCACTGTTTTGAACAGGAAAGATTGTCAACAGCGATCTCTGCCACGATCAGCTTGATATCGCGGTCCATCGTCTGGATCGGTAAAATCACGATTTTGCACCCGGACGAACGAAATCACTTTTCAGACCCAGCATCGGCCGAAACTCGTGATTTTCCGCCTGGTCAACCGGAAATCACTGTTTTGACCAGGTACGGTTGTCAACAACGATCACCGCGACGATCTGCATGAAATCACGGTCGATTGCTCGGATCGGTAAAATCACGATTTTGCACCCGGACGAACGAAATCACTATTCAAACCCTGCATCGGCCGAAACTCGTGATTTTCCGCCTGGTCAACCGGAAATCACTGTTTTGACCAGGTACGGTTGTCAACAACGATCACTGCGACGATCAGCATGAAATCACGGTCGATTGCTCGGATCGGTAAAATCACGATTTTGCACCCGGACGAACGAAATCACTATTCAAACCCTGCATCGGCCGAAACTCGTGATTTTCCGCCTGGTCAACCGGAAATCACTGTTTTGACCAGGTACGGTTGTCAACAACGATCACCGCGACGATCAGCATGAAATCACGGTCGATTGCTCGGATCGGTAAAATCACGATTTTGCACCCGGACGAACGAAATCACTATTCAGACCCTGCATCGGCCGTAACTCGTGATTTTCCGCCTGGCCAACCGGAAATCACTGTGTTGACCAGGTACGGTTGTCAACAACGATCTCCGCCACGATCAGCATGAAATCACGGTAGATCGCCCGGATCGGTAAAATCACGATTTTGCACCCGGACGAACGAAATCACTATTCAGACCCCGCATCGGCCGAAACTCGTTATTTTCCGCCTGGTCAACCAAAAATCACTGTTTTGAACAGGAAAGATTGTCAACAGCGATCTCTGCCATGATCAGCTTGATATCGCGGTCCATCGTCTGGATCGGTAAAATCACGATTTTGCACCCGGACGAACGAAATCACTATTCAGACCCCGCATCGGCCGAAACTCGTTATTTTCCGCCTGGTCAACCAAAAATCACTGTTTTGAACAGGAATGATTGTCAACAGCGATCTCTGCCACGATCAGCTTGATATCGCGGTCCATCGTCTGGATCGGTAAAATCACGATTTTGCACCCGGACGAACGAAATCACTTTTCAGACCCTGCATCGGCCGGAACTCCTGATTTTCCGCCTGGTCAACCAAAAATCTCTGTTTTGAACAGGAACGATTGTCAACAGCGATCTCCGCCACGATCAGCATGAAATGACGGTCCATCGTCCGGATCGGTAAAATCACGATTTTGCACCCGGACGAACGAAATCACTTTTCAGACCCTGCATCGGCCGAAACTCGTGATTTTCCGCCTGGTCAACCAAAAATCACTGTTTTGAACAGGAACGATTGTCAACAACGATCTCCGCCATGATCAGCATGAAATCACGGTCCATCGTCCGGATCGGTAAAATCACGATTTTGCACCCGGACGAACGAAATCACTTTTCAGACCCTGCATCGGCCGAAACTCGTGATTTTCCACATGGTCAACCGGAAATCACTGTTTTGACCAAGTACGGTTGTCAACAACGATCACCGCGACGATCAGCATGAAATCACGGTCGATCGCTCGGATCGGTAAAATCACGATTTTGCACCCGGACGAACGAAATCACTATTCAGACCCTGCATCGGCCGTAACTCGTGATTTTCCGCCTGGTCAACCGGAAATCACTGTGTTGACCAGGTACGGTTGTCAACAACGATCTCCGCCACGATCAGCATGAAATGACGGTCCATCGTCCGGATCGGTAAAATCACGATTTTGCCCCCGGACGAACGAAATCACTTTTCAGACCCTGCATCGGCCGAAACTCGTGATTTTCCGCCTGGTCAACCGGAAATCACTGTGTTGACCAGGTACGGTTGTCAACAACGATCTCTGCCACGATCAGCATGAAATCACGGTCCATCGCCCGGATCGGTAAAATCACGATTTTGCACCCGGACGAACGAAATCACTATTCAGACCCTGCATCGGCCGAAACTCGTTTTTTTCCGCCTGGTCAACCGGAAATCACTGTTTTGACCAGGTACGGTTGTCAACAACGATCACCGCCACGCTCAGCATGAAATCACGGTCGATTGCTCGGATCGGTAAAATCACGATTTTGCACCCGGACGAACGAAATCACTATTCAGACCCTGCATCGGTCGTAACTCGTGATTTTCCGCCTGGTCAACCGGAAATCACTGTGTTGACCAGGTACGGTTGTCAACAACGATCTCCGCCACGATCAGCATGAAATCACGGTCGATCGCCCGCATCGGTAAAATCACGATTTTGCACCCGGACGAACGAAATCACTATTCAGACCCCGCATCGGCCGAAACTCGTTATTTTCCGCCTGGTCAACCGGAAATCACTGTTTTGACCAGGTACGGTTGTCAACAACGATCACCGCCACGATCAGCATGAAATCACGGTCCATCGCCCGGATCGGTAAAATCACGATTTTGCACCCGGACGAACGAAATCACTATTCAGACCCTGCATCGGCAGAAACTCGTGTTTTTCCGCCTGGTCAACCGGAAATCACTGTTTTGACCAGGTACGGTTGTCAACAACGATCTCCGCCACGTTCAGCATGAAATCACGGTCCATCGTCCGGATCGGTAAAATCATGATTTTGCACCCGGACGAACGAAATCACTTTTCAGACCCTGCATCGGCCGAAACTCGTGATTTTCCGCCTGGTCAACCAAAAATCACTGTTTTGAACAGGAACGATTGTCAACAATGATCTCTGCCATGATCAGCATGAAATCACGGTCCATCGTCCGGATCGGTAAAATCACGATTTTGCACCCGGACGAACGAAATCACTTTTCAGACCCTGCATTGGCCGAAACTCGTGATTTTCCGCCTGGTCAACCAAAAATCACTGTTTTGAACAGGAACGATTGTCAACAACGATCTCCGCCACGATCAGCATGAAATGACGGTCCATCGTCCGGATCGGTAAAATCACGATTTTGCACCCGGACGAACGAAATCACTTTTCAGACCCTGCATCGGCCGAAACTCGTGATTTTCCGCTTGGTCAACCAAAAATCACTGTTTTGAGCAGGAACGATTGTCAACAACGATCTCCGCCACGATCAGCATGAAATCACGGTCCATCGTCCGGATCGGTAAAATCACGATTTTGCCCCCGGACGAACGAAATCACTTTTCAGACCCTACATCGGCCGAAACTCGTGATTTTCCGCCTGGTCAACCGGAAATCACTGTTTTGACCAGGTACGGTTGTCAACAACGATCACCGCGACGATCAGCATGAAATCACGGTCGATTGCTCGGATCGGTAAAATCACGATTTTGCACCCGGACGAACGAAATCACTATTCAGACCCTGCATCGGCCGTAACTCGTGATTTTCCGCCTGGTCAACCGGAAATCACTGTGTTGACCAGGTACGGTTGTCAACAACGATCTCCGCCACGATCAGCATGAAATCACGGTCCATCGCCCGGATCGGTAAAATCACGATTTTGCACCCGGACGAACGAAATCACTTTTCAGACCCTGCATCGGCCGAAACTCGTGATTTTCCGCTTGGTCAACCAAAAATCACTGTTTTGAACAGGAACGATTGTCAACAACGATCTCCGCCACGATCAGCATGAAATCACGGTCCATCGTCCGGATCGGTAAAATCACGATTTTGCCCCTGGACGAACGAAATCACTTTTCAGACCCTACATCGGCCGAAACTCGTGATTTTCCGCCTGGTCAACCGGAAATCACTGTGTTGACCAGGTACGGTTGTCAACAACGATCTCCGCCACGATCAGCATGAAATCACGGTCGATCGCCCGGATCGGTAAAATCACGATTTTGCACCCGGACGAACGAAATCACTTTTCAGACCCTGCATCGGCCGAAACTCGTGATTTTCCGCTTGGTCAACCAAAAATCACTGTTTTGAACAGGAACGATTGTCAACAACGATCTCCGCCACGATCAGCATGAAATCACGGTCCATCGTCCGGATCGGTAAAATCACGATTTTGCCCCCGGACGAACGAAATCACTTTTCAGACCCTACATCGGCCGAAACTCGTGATTTTCCGCCTGGTCAACCAGAAATCACTGTTTTGACCAGGTACGGTTGTCAACAACGATCACCGCGACGATCAGCATGAAATCACGGTCGATTGCTCGGATCGGTAAAATCACGATTTTGCACCCGGACGAACGAAATCACTATTCAGACCCTGCATTGGCCGTAACTCGTGTTTTTCCGCTTGGTCAACCGGAAATCACTGTTTTGACCAGGTACGGTTGTCAACAACGATCTCCGCCACGATCAGCATGAAATCACGGTCCATCGTCCGGATCGGTAAAATCACGATTTTGCACCCGGACGAACGAAATCACTTTTCAGACCCTGCATCGGCCGGAACTCGTGATTTTCCGCCTGGTCAACCAAAAATCTCTGTTTTGAACAGGAATGATTGTCAACAGCGATCTCCGCCACGATCAGCTTGAAATCACGGTCCATCGTCCGGATCGGTAAAATCACGATTTTGCACCCGGACGAACGAAATCACTTTTCAGACCCTGCATCGGCCGAAACTCGTGATTTTCCGCCTGGTCAACCAAAAATCACTGTTTTGAACAGGAACGATTGTCAACAACGATCTCCGCCACGATCAGCATGAAATCACGGTCCATCGTCCGGATCGGTAAAATCACGATTTTGCACCCGGACGAACGAAATCACTTTTCAGACCCTGCATCGGCCGAAACTCGTGATTTTCCGCTTGGTCAACCAAAAATCACTGTTTTGAACAGGAACGATTGTCAACAACGATCTCCGCCACGATCAGCATGAAATCACGGTCCATCGTCCGGATCGGTAAAATCACGATTTTGCCCCCGGACGAACGAAATCACTTTTCAGACCCTACATCGGCCGAAACTCGTGATTTTCCGCTTGGTCAACCGGAAATCACTGTTTTGACCAGGTACGGTTGTCAACAACGATCACCGCGACGATCAGCATGAAATCACGGTCCATCGTCCGGATCGGTAAAATCACGATTTTGCACCCGGACGAACGAAATCACTTTTCAGACCCTGCATCGGCCGAAACTCGTGATTTTCCGCTTGGTCAACCAAAAATCTCTGTTTTGAACAGGAATGATTGTCAACAGCGATCTCCGCCACGATCAGCTTGAAATCACGGTCCATCGTCCGGATCGGTAAAATCACGATTTTGCACCCGGACGAACGAAATCACTTTTCAGACCCTGCATCGGCCGAAACTCGTGATTTTCCGCCTGGTCAACCAAAAATCACTGTTTTGAACAGGAACGATTGTCAACAACGATCTCCGCCACGATCAGCATGAAATCACGGTCCATCGTCCGGATCGGTAAAATCACGATTTTGCACCCGGACGAACGAAATCACTTTTCAGACCCTGCATCGGCCGAAACTCGTGATTTTCCGCTTGGTCAACCAAAAATCACTGTTTTGAACAGGAACGATTGTCAACAACGATCTCCGCCACGATCAGCATGAAATCACGGTCCATCGTCCGGATCGGTAAAATCACGATTTTGCCCCCGGACGAACGAAATCACTTTTCAGACCCTACATCGGCCGAAACTCGTGATTTTCCGCTTGGTCAACCGGAAATCACTGTTTTGACCAGGTACGGTTGTCAACAACGATCTCCGCCACGATCAGCATGAAATCACGGTCCATCGTCCGGATCGGTAAAATCACGATTTTGCACCCGGACGAACGAAATCACTTTTCAGACCCTGCATCGGCCGAAACTCGTGATTTTCCGCTTGGTCAACCAAAAATCACTGTTTTGAACAGGAACGATTGTCAACAACGATCTCCGCCACGATCAGCATGAAATCACGGTCCATCTTCCGGATCGGTAAAATCACGATTTTGCCCCCGGACGAACGAAATCACTTTTCAGACCCTGCATCGGCCGTAACTCGTGATTTTCCGCCTGGTCAACCAAAAATCACTGTTTTGAACAGGAACGATTGTCAACAGCGATCTCCGCCACGATCAGCATGAAATGACGGTCCATCGTCCGGATCGGTAAAATCACGATTTTGCACCCGGACGAACGAAATCACTTTTCAGACCCTGCATCGGCCGAAACTCGTGATTTTCCGCTTGGTCAACCAAAAATCACTGTTTTGAACAGGAACGATTGTCAACAACGATCTCCGCCACGATCAGCATGAAATGACGGTCCATCTTCCGGATCGGTAAAATCACGATTTTGCCCCCGGACGAACGAAATCACTTTTCAGACCCTGCATCGGCCGAAACCCGTGATTTTCCGCCTGGTCAACCAAAAATCACTGTGTTGAACAGGAACGATTGTCAACAACGATCTCCGCCACGATCAGCATGAAATCACGGTCCATCGTCCGGATCGGTAAAATCATGATTTTGCACCCGGACGAACGAAATCACTATTCAGACCCTGCATCGGCCGAAACTCGTTATTTTCCGCCTGGTCAACCGGAAATCACTGTTTTGACCAGGTACGGTTGTCAACAACGATCACCGCGACGATCAGCATGAAATCACGGTCGATTGCTCGGATCGGTAAAATCACGATTTTGCACCCGGACGAACGAAATCACTATTCAGACCCTGCATCGGCCGTAACTCGTGATTTTCCGCCTGGTCAACCGGAAATCACTGTGTTGACCAGGTACGGTTGTCAACAACGATCTCCGCCACGATCAGCATGAAATGACGGTCCATCGTCCGGATCGGTAAAATCACGATTTTGCCCCCGGACGAACGAAATCACTTTTCAGACCCTGCATCGGCCGAAACTCGTGATTTTCCGCCTGGTCAACCGGAAATCACTGTGTTGACCAGGTACGGTTGTCAACAACGATCTCTGCCACGATCAGCATGAAATCACGGTCCATCGCCCGGATCGGTAAAATCACGATTTTGCACCCGGACGAACGAAATCACTATTCAGACCCTGCATCGGCCGAAACTCGTTTTTTTCCGCCTGGTCAACCGGAAATCACTGTTTTGACCAGGTACGGTTGTCAACAACGATCACCGCCACGCTCAGCATGAAATCACGGTCGATTGCTCGGATCGGTAAAATCACGATTTTGCACCCGGACGAACGAAATCACTATTCAGACCCTGCATCGGTCGTAACTCGTGATTTTCCGCCTGGTCAACCGGAAATCACTGTGTTGACCAGGTACGGTTGTCAACAACGATCTCCGCCACGATCAGCATGAAATCACGGTCGATCGCCCGCATCGGTAAAATCACGATTTTGCACCCGGACGAACGAAATCACTATTCAGACCCCGCATCGGCCGAAACTCGTTATTTTCCGCCTGGTCAACCGGAAATCACTGTTTTGACCAGGTACGGTTGTCAACAACGATCACCGCCACGATCAGCATGAAATCACGGTCCATCGCCCGGATCGGTAAAATCACGATTTTGCACCCGGACGAACGAAATCACTATTCAGACCCTGCATCGGCAGAAACTCGTGTTTTTCCGCCTGGTCAACCGGAAATCACTGTTTTGACCAGGTACGGTTGTCAACAACGATCTCCGCCACGATCAGCATGAAATCACGGTCCATCGTCCGGATCGGTAAAATCACGATTTTGCACCCGGACGAACGAAATCACTTTTCAGACCCTGCATCGGCCGAAACTCGTGATTTTCCGCCTGGTCAACCAAAAATCACTGTTTTGAACAGGAACGATTGTCAACAATGATCTCTGCCATGATCAGCATGAAATCACGGTCCATCGTCCGGATCGGTAAAATCACGATTTTGCACCCGGACGAACGAAATCACTTTTCAGACCCTGCATCGGCCGAAACTCGTGATTTTCCGCTTGGTCAACCAAAAATCACTGTTTTGAACAGGAACGATTGTCAACAACGATCTCCGCCACGATCAGCATGAAATCACGGTCCATCGTCCGGATCGGTAAAATCACGATTTTGCCCCCGGACGAACGAAATCACTTTTCAGACCCTACATCGGCCGAAACTCGTGATTTTCCGCCTGGTCAACCGGAAATCACTGTTTTGACCAGGTACGGTTGTCAACAACGATCACCGCGACGATCAGCATGAAATCACGGTCGATTGCTCGGATCGGTAAAATCACGATTTTGCACCCGGACGAACGAAATCACTATTCAGACCCTGCATCGGCCGTAACTCGTGATTTTCCGCCTGGTCAACCGGAAATCACTGTGTTGACCAGGTACGGTTGTCAACAACGATCTCCGCCACGATCAGCATGAAATCACGGTCGATCGCCCGGATCGGTAAAATCACGATTTTGCACCCGGACGAACGAAATCACTTTTCAGACCCTGCATCGGCCGAAACTCGTGATTTTCCGCTTGGTCAACCAAAAATCACTGTTTTGAACAGGAACGATTGTCAACAACGATCTCCGCCACGATCAGCATGAAATCACGGTCCATCGTCCGGATCGGTAAAATCACGATTTTGCCCCCGGACGAACGAAATCACTTTTCAGACCCTACATCGGCCGAAACTCGTGATTTTCCGCCTGGTCAACCGGAAATCACTGTGTTGACCAGGTACGGTTGTCAACAACGATCTCCGCCACGATCAGCATGAAATCACGGTCGATCGCCCGGATCGGTAAAATCACGATTTTGCACCCGGACGAACGAAATCACTTTTCAGACCCTGCATCGGCCGAAACTCGTGATTTTCCGCTTGGTCAACCAAAAATCACTGTTTTGAACAGGAACGATTGTCAACAACGATCTCCGCCACGATCAGCATGAAATCACGGTCCATCGTCCGGATCGGTAAAATCACGATTTTGCCCCCGGACGAACGAAATCACTTTTCAGACCCTACATCGGCCGAAACTCGTGATTTTCCGCCTGGTCAACCAGAAATCACTGTTTTGACCAGGTACGGTTGTCAACAACGATCACCGCGACGATCAGCATGAAATCACGGTCGATTGCTCGGATCGGTAAAATCACGATTTTGCACCCGGACGAACGAAATCACTATTCAGACCCTGCATTGGCCGTAACTCGTGTTTTTCCGCTTGGTCAACCGGAAATCACTGTTTTGACCAGGTACGGTTGTCAACAACGATCTCCGCCACGATCAGCATGAAATCACGGTCCATCGTCCGGATCGGTAAAATCACGATTTTGCACCCGGACGAACGAAATCACTTTTCAGACCCTGCATCGGCCGGAACTCGTGATTTTCCGCCTGGTCAACCAAAAATCTCTGTTTTGAACAGGAATGATTGTCAACAGCGATCTCCGCCACGATCAGCTTGAAATCACGGTCCATCGTCCGGATCGGTAAAATCACGATTTTGCACCCGGACGAACGAAATCACTTTTCAGACCCTGCATCGGCCGAAACTCGTGATTTTCCGCCTGGTCAACCAAAAATCACTGTTTTGAACAGGAACGATTGTCAACAACGATCTCCGCCACGATCAGCATGAAATCACGGTCCATCGTCCGGATCGGTAAAATCACGATTTTGCACCCGGACGAACGAAATCACTTTTCAGACCCTGCATCGGCCGAAACTCGTGATTTTCCGCTTGGTCAACCAAAAATCACTGTTTTGAACAGGAACGATTGTCAACAACGATCTCCGCCACGATCAGCATGAAATCACGGTCCATCGTCCGGATCGGTAAAATCACGATTTTGCCCCCGGACGAACGAAATCACTTTTCAGACCCTACATCGGCCGAAACTCGTGATTTTCCGCCTGGTCAACCGGAAATCACTGTTTTGACCAGGTACGGTTGTCAACAACGATCACCGCGACGATCAGCATGAAATCACGGTCGATTGCTCGGATCGGTAAAATCACGATTTTGCACCCGGACGAACGAAATCACTATTCAGACCCTGCATTGGCCGTAACTCGTGTTTTTCCGCTTGGTCAACCGGAAATCACTGTTTTGACCAGGTACGGTTGTCAACAACGATCTCCGCCACGATCAGCATGAAATCACGGTCCATCGTCCGGATCGGTAAAATCACGATTTTGCACCCGGACGAACGAAATCACTTTTCAGACCCTGCATCGGCCGGAACTCGTGATTTTCCGCCTGGTCAACCAAAAATCTCTGTTTTGAACAGGAATGATTGTCAACAGCGATCTCCGCCACGATCAGCTTGAAATCACGGTCCATCGTCCGGATCGGTAAAATCACGATTTTGCACCCGGACGAACGAAATCACTTTTCAGACCCTGCATCGGCCGAAACTCGTGATTTTCCGCCTGGTCAACCAAAAATCACTGTTTTGAACAGGAACGATTGTCAACAACGATCTCCGCCACGATCAGCATGAAATCACGGTCCATCGTCCGGATCGGTAAAATCACGATTTTGCACCCGGACGAACGAAATCACTTTTCAGACCCTGCATCGGCCGAAACTCGTGATTTTCCGCTTGGTCAACCAAAAATCACTGTTTTGAACAGGAACGATTGTCAACAACGATCTCCGCCACGATCAGCATGAAATCACGGTCCATCGTCCGGATCGGTAAAATCACGATTTTGCCCCCGGACGAACGAAATCACTTTTCAGACCCTACATCGGCCGAAACTCGTGATTTTCCGCCTGGTCAACCGGAAATCACTGTTTTGACCAGGTACGGTTGTCAACAACGATCACCGCGACGATCAGCATGAAATCACGGTCGATTGCTCGGATCGGTAAAATCACGATTTTGCACCCGGACGAACGAAATCACTATTCAGACCCTGCATTGGCCGTAACTCGTGTTTTTCCGCTTGGTCAACCGGAAATCACTGTTTTGACCAGGTACGGTTGTCAACAACGATCTCCGCCACGATCAGCATGAAATCACGGTCCATCGTCCGGATCGGTAAAATCACGATTTTGCACCCGGACGAACGAAATCACTTTTCAGACCCTGCATCGGCCGGAACTCGTGATTTTCCGCCTGGTCAACCAAAAATCTCTGTTTTGAACAGGAATGATTGTCAACAGCGATCTCCGCCACGATCAGCTTGAAATCACGGTCCATCGTCCGGATCGGTAAAATCACGATTTTGCACCCGGACGAACGAAATCACTTTTCAGACCCTGCATCGGCCGAAACTCGTGATTTTCCGCCTGGTCAACCAAAAATCACTGTTTTGAACAGGAACGATTGTCAACAATGATCTCCGCCACGATCAGCATGAAATGACGGTCCATCGTCCGGATCGGTAAAATCACGATTTTGCACCCGGACGAACGAAATCACTTTTCAGACCCTGCATCGGCCGAAACTCGTGATTTTCCGCTTGGTCAACCAAAAATCACTGTTTTGAACAGGAACGATTGTCAACAACGATCTCCGCCACGATCAGCATGAAATCACGGTCCATCGTCCGGATCGGTAAAATCACGATTTTGCCCCCGGACGAACGAAATCACTTTTCAGACCCTACATCGGCCGAAACTCGTGATTTTCCGCCTGGTCAACCGGAAATCACTGTTTTGACCAGGTACGGTTGTCAACAACGATCACCGCGACGATCAGCATGAAATCACGGTCGATTGCTCGGATCGGTAAAATCACGATTTTGCACCCGGACGAACGAAATCACTATTCAGACCCTGCATTGGCCGTAACTCGTGTTTTTCCGCTTGGTCAACCGGAAATCACTGTTTTGACCAGGTACGGTTGTCAACAACGATCTCCGCCACGATCAGCATGAAATCACGGTCCATCGTCCGGATCGGTAAAATCACGATTTTGCACCCGGACGAACGAAATCACTTTTCAGACCCTGCATCGGCCGGAACTCGTGATTTTCCGCCTGGTCAACCAAAAATCTCTGTTTTGAACAGGAATGATTGTCAACAGCGATCTCCGCCACGATCAGCTTGAAATCACGGTCCATCGTCCGGATCGGTAAAATCACGATTTTGCACCCGGACGAACGAAATCACTTTTCAGACCCTGCATCGGCCGAAACTCGTGATTTTCCGCCTGGTCAACCAAAAATCACTGTTTTGAACAGGAACGATTGTCAACAACGATCTCCGCCACGATCAGCATGAAATGACGGTCCATCGTCCGGATCGGTAAAATCACGATTTTGCACCCGGACGAACGAAATCACTTTTCAGACCCTGCATCGGCCGAAACTCGTGATTTTCCGCTTGGTCAACCAAAAATCACTGTTTTGAACAGGAACGATTGTCAACAACGATCTCCGCCACGATCAGCATGAAATCACGGTCCATCGTCCGGATCGGTAAAATCACGATTTTGCCCCCGGACGAACGAAATCACTTTTCAGACCCTACATCGGCCGAAACTCGTGATTTTCCGCCTGGTCAACCGGAAATCACTGTTTTGACCAGGTACGGTTGTCAACAACGATCACCGCGACGATCAGCATGAAATCACGGTCGATTGCTCGGATCGGTAAAATCACGATTTTGCACCCGGACGAACGAAATCACTATTCAGACCCTGCATCGGCCGTAACTCGTGATTTTCCGCCTGGTCAACCGGAAATCACTGTGTTGACCTGGTACGGTTGTCAACAACGATCTCCGCCACGATCAGCATGAAATCACGGTCGATCGCCCGGATCGGTAAAATCACGATTTTGCACCCGGACGAACGAAATCACTTTTCAGACCCTGCATCGGCCGAAACTCGTGATTTTCCGCTTGGTCAACCAAAAATCACTGTTTTGAACAGGAACGATTGTCAACAACGATCTCCGCCACGATCAGCATGAAATCACGGTCCATCGTCCGGATCGGTAAAATCACGATTTTGCCCCCGGACGAACGAAATCACTTTTCAGACCCTACATCGGCCGAAACTCGTGATTTTCCGCCTGGTCAACCGGAAATCACTGTTTTGACCAGGTACGGTTGTCAACAACGATCACCGCGACGATCAGCATGAAATCACGGTCGATTGCTCGGATCGGTAAAATCACGATTTTGCACCCGGACGAACGAAATCACTATTCAGACCCTGCATTGGCCGTAACTCGTGTTTTTCCGCTTGGTCAACCGGAAATCACTGTTTTGACCAGGTACGGTTGTCAACAACGATCTCCGCCACGATCAGCATGAAATCACGGTCCATCGTCCGGATCGGTAAAATCACGATTTTGCACCCGGACGAACGAAATCACTTTTCAGACCCTGCATCGGCCGAAACTCGTGATTTTCCGCCTGGTCAACCAAAAATCACTGTTTTGAACAGGAACGATTGTCAACAACGATCTCCGCCACGATCAGCATGAAATGACGGTCCATCGTCCGGATCGGTAAAATCACGATTTTGCACCCGGACGAACGAAATCACTTTTCAGACCCTGCATCGGCCGAAACTCGTGATTTTCCGCTTGGTCAACCAAAAATCACTGTTTTGAACAAGAACGATTGTCAACAACGATCTCCGCAACGATCAGCGTGAAATCACGGTCCATCGTCCGGATCGGTAAAATCACGATTTTGCCCCCGGACGAACGAAAACACTTTTCAGACCCTACATCGGCCGAAACTCGTGATTTTCCGCCTGGTCAACCGGAAATCACTGTTTTGACCAGGTACGGTTGTCAACAACGATCACCGCGACGATCAGCATGAAATCACGGTCGATTGCTCGGATCGGTAAAATCACGATTTTGCACCCGAACGAACGAAATCACTATTCAGACCCTGCATCGGCCGTAACTCGTGATTTTCCGCCTGGTCAACCGGAAATCACTGTGTTGACCAGGTACGGTTGTCAACAACGATCTCCGCCACGATCAGCATGAAATCACGGTCGATCGCCCGGATCGGTAAAATCACGATTTTGCACCCGGACGAACGAAATCACTTTTCAGACCCTGCATCGGCCGAAACTCGTGATTTTCCGCCTGGTCAACCGGAAATCACTGTGTTGACCAGGTACGGTTGTCAACAACGATCTCCGCCACGATCAGCATGAAATCACGGTCGATCGCCCGGATCGGTAAAATCACGATTTTGCACCCGGACGAACGAAATCACTATTCAGACCCTGCATTGGCCGTAACTCGTGATTTTCCGCCTGGTCAACCGGAAATCACTGTGTTGACCAGGTACGGTTTTCAACAACGATCTCCGCCACGATCAGCATGAAATCACGGTCGATCGCCCGGATCGGTAAAATCACGATTTTGCACCCGGACGAACGAAATCACTATTCAGACCCCGCATCGGCCGAAACTCGTTATTTTCCGCCTGGTCAACCAAAAATCACTGTTTTGAACAGGAACGATTGTCAACAGCGATCTCTGCCACGATCAGCTTGATATCGCAGTCCTTCGTCTGGATCGGTAAAATCACGATTTTGCACCCGGATGAACGAAATCACTTTTCAGACCCTGCATCGGCCGGAACTCGTGATTTTCCGCCTGGTCAACCAAAAATCTCTGTTTTGAACAGGAACGATTGTCAACAGCGATCTCCGCCACGATCAGCATGAAATGACGGTCCATCGTCCGGATCGGTAAAATCACGATTTTGCACCCGGACGAACGAAATCACTTTTCGGACCCTGCATCGCCCGAAACTCGTGATTTTCCGCCTGGTCAACCAAAAATCACTGTTTTGAACAGGAACGATTGTCAACAAAGATCTCCGCCACGATCAGCATGAAATCACGGTCCATCGTCCGGATCGGTAAAATCACGATTTTGCCCCCGGACGAACGAAATCACTTTTCAGACCCTACATCGGCCGAAACTCGTGATTTTCCGCCTGGTCAACCGGAAATCACTGTTTTGACCAGGTACGGTTGTCAACAACGATCACCGCGACGATCAGCATGAAATCACGGTCGATTGCTCGGATCGGTAAAATCACGATTTTGCACCCGGACGAACGAAATCACTATTCAGACCCTGCATCGGCCGTAACTCGTGATTTTCCGCCTGGTCAACCGGAAATCACTGTGTTGACCAGGTACGGTTGTCAACAACGATCTCCGCCACGATCAGCATGAAATCACGGTCGATCGCCCGGATCGGTAAAATCACGATTTTGCACCCGGACGAACGAAATCACTATTCAGACCCTGCATTGGCCGTAACTCGTGATTTTCCGCCTGGTCAACCGGAAATCACTGGGTTGACCAGGTACGGTTTTCAACAACGATCTCCGCCACGATCAGCATGAAATGACGGTCCATCGTCCGGATCGGTAAAATCACGATTTTGCACCCGGACGAACGAAATCACTTTTCGGACCCTGCATCGCCCGAAACTCGTGATTTTCCGCCTGGTCAACCAAAAATCACTGTTTTGAACAGGAACGATTGTCAACAACGATCTCCGCCACGATCAGCATGAAATCACGGTCCATCGTCCGGATCGGTAAAATCACGATTTTGCCCCCGGACGAACGAAATCACTTTTCAGACCCTACATCGGCCGAAACTCGTGATTTTCTGCCTGGTCAACCGGAAATCACTGTTTTGACCAGGTACGGTTGTCAACAACGATCACCGCGACGATCAGCATGAAATCACGGTCGATTGCTCGGATCGGTAAAATCACGATTTTGCACCCGGACGAACGAAATCACTATTCAGACCCTGCATTGGCCGTGACTCGTGATTTTCCGCCTGGTCAACCGGAAATCACTGTGTTGACCAGGTACGGTTTTCAACGACGATCTCCGCCACGATCAGCATGAAATCACGGTCGATCGCCCGGATCGGTAAAATCACGATTTTGCACCCGGACGAACGAAATCACTATTCAGACCCCGCATCGGCCGAAACTCGTTATTTTCCGCCTGGTCAACCAAAAATCTCTGTTTTGAACAGGAATGATTGTCAACAGCGATCTCCGCCACGATCAGCTTGAAATCACGGTCCATCGTCCGGATCGGTAAAATCACGATTTTGCACCCGGACGAACGAAATCACTTTTCAGACCCTGCATCGGCCGAAACTCGTGATTTTCCGCCTGGTCAACCAAAAATCACTGTTTTGAACAGGAACGATTGTCAACAACGATCTCCGCCACGATCAGCATGAAATGACGGTCCATCGTCCGGATCGGTAAAATCACGATTTTGCACCCGGACGAACGAAATCACTTTTCAGACCCTGCATCGGCCGAAACTCGTGATTTTCCGCTTGGTCAACCAAAAATCACTGTTTTGAACAGGAACGATTGTCAACAACGATCTCCGCCACGATCAGCATGAAATCACGGTCCATCGCCCGGATCGGTAAAATCACGATTTTGCCCCCGGACGAACGAAATCACTTTTCAGACCCTACATCGGCCGAAACTCGTGATTTTCCGCCTGGTCAACCGGAAATCACTGTTTTGACCAGGTACGGTTGTCAACAACGATCTCCGCCACGATCAGCATGAAATCACGGTCGATTGCTCGGATCGGTAAAATCACGATTTTGCACCCGGACGAACGAAATCACTATTCAGACCCTGCATCGGCCGTAACTCGTGATTTTCCGCCTGGTCAACCGGAAATCACTGTGTTGACCAGGTACGGTTGTCAACAACGATCTCCGCCACGATCAGCATGAAATCACGGTCGATCGCCTGGATCGGTAAAATCACGATTTTGCACCCGGACGAACGAAATCACTTTTCAGACCCTGCATCGGCCGGAACTCGTGATTTTCCGCCTGGTCAACCAAAAATCTCTGTTCTGAACAGGAATGATTGTCAACAGCGATCTCCGCCACGATCAGCTTGAAATCACGGTCCATCGTCCGGATCGGTAAAATCACGATTTTGCACCCGGACGAACGAAATCACTTTTCAGACCCTGCATCGGCCGAAACTCGTGATTTTCCGCCTGGTCAACCAAAAATCACTGTTTTGAACAGGAACGATTGTCAACAACGATCTCCGCCACGATCAGCATGAAATGACGGTCCATCGTCCGGATCGGTAAAATCACGATTTTGCACCCGGACGAACGAAATCACTTTTCAGACCCTGCATCGGCCGAAACTCGTGATTTTCCGCTTGGTCAACCAAAAATCACTGTTTTGAACAGGAACGATTGTCAACAACGATCTCCGCCACGATCAGCATGAAATCACGGTCCATCGTCCGGATCGGTAAAATCACGATTTTGCCCCCGGACGAACGAAATCACTTTTCAGACCCTACATCGGCCGAAACTCGTGATTTTCCGCCTGGTCAACCGGAAATCACTGTTTTGACCAGGTACGGTTGTCAACAACGATCTCCGCCACGATCAGCATGAAATCACGGTCGATTGCTCGGATCGGTAAAATCACGATTTTGCACCCGGACGAACGAAATCACTATTCAGACCCTGCATCGGCCGTAACTCGTGATTTTCCGCCTGGTCAACCGGAAATCACTGTGTTGACCAGGTACGGTTGTCAACAACGATCTCCGCCACGTTCAGCATGAAATCACGGTCGATCGCATGGATCGGTAAAATCACGATTTTGCACCCGGACGAACGAAATCACTTTTCAGACCCTGCATCGGCCGAAACTCGTGATTTTCCGCTTGGTCAACCAAAAATCACTGTTTTGAACAGGAACGATTGTCAACAACGATCTCCGCCACGATCAGCATGAAATCACGGTCCATCGTCCGGATCGGTAAAATCACGATTTTGCCCCCGGACGAACGAAATCACTTTTCAGACCCTACATCGGCCGAAACTCGTGATTTTCCGCCTGGTCAACCGGAAATCACTGTTTTGACCAGGTACGGTTGTCAACAACGATCACCGCGACGATCAGCATGAAATCACGGTCGATTGCTCGGATCGGTAAAATCACGATTTTGCACCCGGACGAACGAAATCACTATTCAGACCCTGCATCGGCCGTAACTCGTGATTTTCCGCCTGGTCAACCGGAAATCACTGTGTTGACCAGGTACGGTTGTCAACAACGATCTCCGCCACGATCAGCATGAAATCACGGTCGATCGCCCGGATCGGTAAAATCACGATTTTGCACCCGGACGAACGAAATCACTTTTCAGACCCTGCATCGGCCGAAACTCGTGATTTTCCGCTTGGTCAACCAAAAATCACTGTTTTGAACAGGAACGATTGTCAACAACGATCTCCGCCACGATCAGCATGAAATCACGGTCCATCGTCCGGATCGGTAAAATCACGATTTTGCCCCCGGACGAACGAAATCACTTTTCAGACCCTACATCGGCCGAAACTCGTGATTTTCCGCCTGGTCAACCGGAAATCACTGTTTTGACCAGGTACGGTTGTCAACAACGATCACCGCGACGATCAGCATGAAATCACGGTCGATTGCTCGGATCGGTAAAATCACGATTTTGCACCCGGACGAACGAAATCACTATTCAGACCCTGCATCGGCCGTAACTCGTGATTTTCCGCCTGGTCAACCGGAAATCACTGTGTTGACCAGGTACGGTTGTCAACAACGATCTCCGCCACGATCAGCATGAAATCACGGTCGATCGTCCGGATCGGTAAAATCACGATTTTGCACCCGGACGAACGAAATCACTTTTCAGACCCTGCATCGGCCGGAACTCGTGATTTTCCGCCTGGTCAACCAAAAATCTCTGTTTTGAACAGGAATGATTGTCAACAGCGATCTCCGCCACGATCAGCTTGAAATCACGGTCCATCGTCCGGATCGGTAAAATCACGATTTTGCACCCGGACGAACGAAATCACTTTTCAGACCCTGCATCGGCCGAAACTCGTGATTTTCCGCTTGGTCAACCAAAAATCACTGTTTTGAACAGGAACGATTGTCAACAACGATCTCCGCCACGATCAGCATGAAATCACGGTCCATCGTCCAGATCGGTAAAGTCACGATTTTGCCCCCGGACGAACGAAATCACTTTTCAGACCCTACATCGGCCGAAACTCGTGATTTTCCGCCTGGTCAACCGGAAATCACTGTGTTGACCAGGTACGGTTTTCAACAACGATCTCCGCCACGATCAGCATGAAATCACGGTCGATCGCCCGGATCGGTAAAATCACGATTTTGCACCCGGACGAACGAAATCACTATTCAGACCCCGCATCGGCCGAAACTCGTTATTTTCCGCCTGGTCAACCAAAAATCACTGTTTTGAACAGGAACGATTGTCAACAGCGATCTCTGCCACGATCAGCTTGATATCGCAGTCCATCGTCTGGATCGGTAAAATCACGATTTTGCACCCGGATGAACGAAATCACTTTTCAGACCCTGCATCGGCCGGAACTCGTGATTTTCCGCCTGGTCAACCAAAAATCTCTGTTTTGAACAGGAACGATTGTCAACAGCGATCTCCGCCACGATCAGCATGAAATGACGGTCCATCGTCCGGATCGGTAAAATCACGATTTTGCACCCGGACGAACGAAATCACTTTTCGGACCCTGCATTGCCCGAAACTCGTGATTTTCCGCCTGGTCAACCAAAAATCACTGTTTTGAACAGGAACGATTGTCAACAACGATCTCCGCCACGATCAGCATGAAATGACGGTCCATCGTCCGGATCGGTAAAATCACGATTTTGCCCCCGGACGAACGAAATCACTTTCCAGACCCTGCATCGGCCGAAACTCGTGATTTTCCGCCTGGTCAACCGGAAATCACTGTGTTGACCAGGTACGGTTGTCAACAACGATCTCCGCCACGATCAGCATGAAATCACGGTCGATCGCCCGGATCGGTAAAATCACGATTTTGCACCCGGACGAACGAAATCACTATTCAGACCCCGCATCGGCCGAAACTCGTTATTTTCCGCCTGGTCAACCGGAAATCACTGTTTTGACCAGGAACGATTGTCAACAACGATCTCCGCCATGATCAGCATGAAATGACGGTCCATCGTCCGGATCGGTAAAATCACGATTTTGCCCCCGGACGAACGAAATCACTTTCCAGACCCTGCATCGGCCGAAACTCGTGATTTTCCGCCTGGTCAACCGGAAATCACTGTGTTGACCAGGTACGGTTGTCAACAACGATCTCCGCCACGATCAGCATGAAATCACGGTCGATCGCCCGGATCGGTAAAATCACGATTTTGCACCTGGACGAACGAAATCACTATTCAGACCCCGCATCGGCCGAAACTCGTTATTTTCCGCCTGGTCAACCGGAAATCACTGTTTTGACCAGGTACGGTTGTCAACAACGATCACCGCCACGATCAGCATGAAATCACGGTCCATCGCCTGGATCGGTAAAATCACGATTTTGCACCCGGGCGAACGAAATCACTATTCAGACCCTGCATCGCCCGAAACTCGTGTTTTTCCGCTTGGTCAACCGGAAATCACTGTTTTGACCAGGTACGGTTGTCAACAATGATCTCCGCCACGATCAGCATGAAATCACGGTCCATCGTCCGGATCGGTAAAATCACGATTTTGCCCCCGGACGAACGAAATCACTATTCAGACCCCGCATCGGCCGAAACTCGTTATTTTCCGCCTGGTCAACCGGAAATCACTGTTTTGACCAGGTACGGTTGTCAACAACGATCACCGCCACGATCAGCATGAAATCACGGTCCATCGCCCGGATCGGTAAAATCACGATTTTGCACCCGGACGAACGAAATCACTATTCAGACCCTGCATCGGCAGAAACTCGTGTTTTTCCGCCTGGTCAACCGGAAATCACTGTTTTGACCAGGTACGGTTGTCAACAACGATCTCCGCCACGATCAGCATGAAATCACGGTCCATCGTCCGGATCGGTAAAATCACGATTTTGCACCCGGACGAACGAAATCACTATACAGACCCCGCATCGGCCGAAACTCGTTATTTTCCGCCTGGTCAACCAAAAATCACTGTTTTGAACAGGAACGATTGTCAACAACGATCTCCGCCACGATCAGCATGAAATGACGGTCCATCGTCCGGATCGGTAAAATCACGATTTTGCCCCCGGACGAACGAAATCACTTTTCAGACCCTGCATCGGCCGAAACTCGTGATTTTCCGCCTGGTCAACCGGAAATCACTGTGTTGACCAGGTACGGTTGTCAACAACGATCTCCGCCACGATCAGCATGAAATCACGGTCGATCGCCCGGATCGGTAAAATCACGATTTTGCACCCGGACGAACGAAATCACTATTCAGACCCCGCATCGGCCGAAACTCGTTATTTTCCGCCTGGTCAACCGGAAATCACTGTTTTGACAAGGTACGGTTGTCAACAACGATCACCGCCACGATCAGCATGAAATCACGGTCCATCGCCTGGATCGGTAAAATCACGATTTTGCACCCGGGCGAACGAAATCACTATTCAGACCCTGCATCGCCCGAAACTCGTGTTTTTCCGCTTGGTCAACCGGAAATCACTGTTTTGACCAGGTACGGTTGTCAACAATGATCTCCGCCACGATCAGCATGAAATCACGGTCCATCGTCCGGATCGGTAAAATCACGATTTTGCCCCCGGACGAACGAAATCACTATTCAGACCCCGCATCGGCCGAAACTCGTTATTTTCCGCCTGGTCAACCGGAAATCACTGTTTTGACCAGGTACGGTTGTCAACAACGATCACCGCCACGATCAGCATGAAATCACGGTCCATCGCCCGGATCGGTAAAATCACGATTTTGCACCCGGACGAACGAAATCACTATTCAGACCCTGCATCGCCCGAAACTCGTGTTTTTCCGCTTGGTCAACCGGAAATCACTGTTTTGACCAGGTACGGTTGTCAACAACGATCTCCGCCACGATCAGCATGAAATCACGGTCCATCGTCCGGATCGGTAAAATCACGATTTTGCACCCGGACGAACGAAATCACTTTTCAGACCCTGCATCGGCCGGAACTCGTGATTTTCCGCCTGGTCAACCAAAAACCTCTGTTTTGAACAGGAATGATTGTCAACAGCGATCTCCGCCACGATCAGCTTGAAATCACGGTCCATCGTCCGGATCGGTAAAATCACGATTTTGCACCCGGACGAACGAAATCACTTTTCAGACCCTGCATCGGCCGAAACTCGTGATTTTCCGCCTGGTCAACCAAAAATCACTATTTTGAACAGGAACGATTGTCAACAACGATCTCCGCCACGATCAGCATGAAATGACGGTCCATCGTCCGGATCGGTAAAATCACGATTTTGCACCCGGACGAACGAAATCACTTTTCAGACCCTGCATCGGCCGAAACTCGTGATTTTCCGCTTGGTCAACCAAAAATCTCTGTTTTGAACAGGAACGATTGTCAAAAACGATCTCCGCCACGATCAGCATGAAATGACGGTCCATCGTCCGGATCGGTAAAATCACGATTTTGCCCCCGGACGAACGAAATCACTTTTCAGACCCTGCATCGGCCGAAACTCGTGATTTTCCGCCTGGTCAACCGGAAATCACTGTGTTGACCAGGTACGGTTGTCAACAACGATCTCCGCCACGATCAGCATGAAATCACGGTCGATCGCCCGGATCGGTAAAATCACGATTTTGTACCCGGACGAACGAAATCACTATTCAGACCCCGCATCGGCCGAAACTCGTTATTTTCCGCCTGGTCAACCGGAAATCACTGTTTTGACCAGGTACGGTTGTCAACAACGATCACCGCCACGATCAGCATGAAATCACGGTCCATCGCCCGGATCGGTAAAATCACGATTTTGCACCCGGACGAACGAAATCACTATTCAGACCCTGCATCGGCCGAAACTCGTGTTTTTCTGCTTGGTCAACCGGAAATCACTGTTTTGACCAGGTACGGTTGTCAACAATGATCTCCGCCACGATCAGCATGAAATCACGGTCCATCGTCCGGATCGGTAAAATCACGATTTTGCACCCGAACGAACGAAATCACTATTCAGACCCCGCATCGGCCGAAACTCGTTATTTTCCGCCTGGTCAACCGGAAATCACTGTTTTGACCAGGTACGGTTGTCAACAACGATCACCGCCACGATCAGCATGAAATCACGGTCCATCGCCCGGATCGGTAAAATCACGATTTTGCACCCGGACGAACGAAATCACTATTCAGACCCTGCATCGGCCGAAACTCGTGTTTTTCCGCTTGGTCAACCGGAAATCACTGTTTTGACCAGGTACGGTTGTCAACAACGATCTCCGCCACGATCAGCATGAAATCACGGTCCATCGTCCGGATCGGTAAAATCACGATTTTGCACCCGGACGAACGAAATCACTTTTCAGACCCAGCATTGGCCGGAACTCGTGATTTTCCGCCTGGTCAACCAAAAATCTCTGTTTTGAACAGGAATAATTGTCAACAGCGATCTCCGCCACGATCAGCTTGAAATCACGGTCCATCGTCCGGATCGGTAAAATCACGATTTTGCACCCGGACGAACGAAATCACTTTTCAGACCCTGCATCGGCCGAAACTCGTGATTTTCCGCCTGGTCAACCAAAAATCACTGTTTTGAACAGGAACGATTGTCAACAACGATCTCCGCCACGATCAGCATGAAATGACGGTCCATCGTCCGGATCGGTAAAATCACGATTTTGCACCCGGACGAACGAAATCACTTTTCAGACCCTGCATCGGCCGAAACTCGTGATTTTCCGCTTGGTCAACCAAAAATCACTGTTTTGAACAGGAACGATTGTCAACAACGATCTCCGCCACGATCAGCATGAAATCACGGTCCATCGTCCGGATCGGTAAAATCACGATTTTGCCCCCGGACGAACGAAATCACTTTTCAGACCCTACATCGGCCGAAACTCGTGATTTTCCGCCTGGTCAACCGGAAATCACTGTTTTGACCAGGTACGGTTGTCAACAACGATCACCGCGACGATCAGCATGAAATCACGGTCGATTGCTCGGATCGGTAAAATCACGATTTTGCACCCGGACGAACGAAATCACTATTCAGACCCTGCATCGGCCGTAACTCGTGATTTTCCGCCTGGTCAACCGGAAATCACTGTGTTGACCAGGTACGGTTGTGAACAACGATCTCCGCCACGATCAGCATGAAATCACGGTCGATCGCCCGGATCGGTAAAATCACGATTTTGCACCCGGACGAACGAAATCACTATTCAGACCCCGCATCGGCCGAAACTCGTTATTTTCCGCCTGGTCAACCAAAAATCACTGTTTTGAACAGGAACGATTGTCAACAGCGATCTCTGCCACGATCAGCTTGATATCGCGGTCCATCGTCTGGATCGGTAAAATCACGATTTTGCACCCGGATGAACGAAATCACTTTTCAGACCCTGCATCGGCCGGAACTCGTGATTTTCCGCCTGGTCAACCAAAAATCTCTGTTTTGAACAGGAATGATTGTCAACAGCGATCTCCGCCACGATCAGCTTGAAATCACGGTCCATCGTCCGGATCGGTAAAATCACGATTTTGCACCCGGACGAACGAAATCACTTTTCAGACCCTGCATCGGCCGAAACTCGTGATTTTCCGCCTGGTCAACCAAAAATCACTGTTTTGAACAGGAACGATTGTCAACAACGATCTCCGCCACGATCAGCATGAAATGACGGTCCATCGTCCGGATCAGTAAAATCACGATTTTGCACCCGGACGAACGAAATCACTTTTCAGACCCTGCATCGGCCGAAACTCGTGATTTTCCGCTTGGTCAACCAAAAATCACTGTTTTGAACAGGAATGATTGTCAACAACGATCTCCGCCACGATCAGCATGAAATCACGGTCCATCGTCCGGATCGGTAAAATCACGATTTTGCCCCCGGACGAACGAAATCACTTTTCAGACCCTACATCGGCCGAAACTCGTGATTTTCCGCCTGGTCAACCGGAAATCACTGTTTTGACCAGGTACGGTTGTCAACAACGATCACCGCGACGATCAGCATGAAATCACGGTCGATTGCTCGGATCGGTAAAATCACGATTTTGCACCCGGACGAACGAAATCACTATTCAGACCCTGCATCGGCCGTAACTCGTGATTTTCCGCCTGGTCAACCGGAAATCACTGTGTTGACCAGGTACGGTTGTGAACAACGATCTCCGCCACGATCAGCATGAAATCACGGTCGATCGCCCGGATCGGTAAAATCACGATTTTGCACCCGGACGAACGAAATCACTATTCAGACCCCGCATCGGCCGAAACTCGTTATTTTCCGCCTGGTCAACCAAAAATCACTGTTTTGAACAGGAACGATTGTCAACAGCGATCTCTGCCACGATCAGCTTGATATCGCGGTCCATCGTCTGGATCGGTAAAATCACGATTTTGCACCCGGATGAACGAAATCACTTTTCAGATCCTGCATCGGCCGGAACTCGTGATTTTCCGCCTGGTCAACCAAAAATCTCTGTTTTGAACAGGAACGATTGTCAACAGCGATCTCCGCCATGATCAGCATGAAATGACGGTCCATCGTCCGGATCGGTAAAATCACGATTTTGCACCCGGACGAACGAAATCACTTTTCAGACCCTGCATCGGCCGGAACTCGTGATTTTCTGCCTGGTCAACCAAAAATCACTGTTTTGAACAGGAACGATTGTCAACAAGGAT
The DNA here is from genome assembly GCA_037074485.1 of Delonix regia. Lineage (NCBI taxonomy): Eukaryota > Viridiplantae > Streptophyta > Magnoliopsida > Fabales > Fabaceae > Delonix > Delonix regia. The sequence continues at coordinate 44,834,109 of CM073450.1, read as the reverse complement.
CTCCGCCATGATCAGCATGAAATCACGGCCCATCGTCCGGATCGGTAAAATCACGATTTTGCACCCGGACGAACGAAATCACTTTTCAGACCCTGCATCGGCCGAAACTCGTGATTTTCTGCCTGCTCAACCGGAAATCACTGTTTTGACCAGGTACGGTTGTCAACAACGATCTCTGCCACGATTAGCATGAAATCACGGTCGATCGCCCGGATCGGTAAAATCACGATTTTGCCCCCGGACGAACGAAATCACTATTCAGACCCTGCATCGGCCGAAACTCGTTATTTTCCGCCTGGTCAACCAAAAATCACGGTTTTGAACAGGAACGTTTGTCAACAGCGATCTCTGCCACGATCAGCTTGATATCGCGGTCCATCGTCTGGATCGGTAAAATCACGATTTTGCACCCGGACGAATGAAATCACTTTTCAGACCCTGCATCGGCCGAAACTCGTGATTTTCCGCCTGGTCAACCGGAAATCACTGTTTTGACCAGGTACGGTTGTCAACAACGACCACAGCCACGATCAGCATGAAATCACGGTCCATCGCCCGGATCGGTAAGATCACGATTTTGCACCCGGACGAACGAAATCACTATTCAGACCCTGCATCGGCCAAAACTCGTGTTTTTCCGCCTGGTCAACCGGAAATCACTGTTTTGACCAGGTACGGTTGTCAACAACGATCTCCGCCACGATCAGCATGAAATGACGGTCCATCGTCCGGATCGGTAAAATCACGATTTTGCTCCCGGGCGAACGAAATCACTTTTTAGACCCTGCATCGGCCGAAATTCGTGATTTTCCGCCTGGTCAACCAAAAATCACTGTTTTGAACAGGAACGATTGTCAACAACGATCTCCGCCATGATCAGCATGAAATCACGGTCCATCGTCCGGATCGGTAAAATCACGATTTTGCACCCGGACGAACGAAATCACTTTTCAGACCCTGCATCGGCCGAAACTCGAGATTTTCTGCCTGCTCAACCGGAAATCACTGTTTTGACCAGGTACGGTTGTCAACAACGATCTCTGCCACGATTAGCAAGAAATCACGATCGATCGCCCGGATCGGTAAAATCACGATTTTGCCCCCGGACGAACGAAATCACTATTCAGACCCTGCATCGGCCGAAACTTCGTCATTTTCCGCCTGGTCAACCAAAAATCACTGTTTTGAACAGGAACGTTTGTCAACAGCGATCTCTGCCACGATCAGCTTGATATCGCGGTCCATCGTCTGGATCGGTAAAATCACGATTTTGCACCCGGACGAATGAAATCACTTTTCAGACCCTGCATCGGGCGAAACTCGTGATTTTCCGCCTGGTTAACCGGAAATCATTGTTTTGACCAGGTACGGTTGTCAACAACGATCACCGCCACGATCAGCATGAAATCACGGTCCATCGCCCGGATCGGTAAATTCACGATTTTGCACCCGGACGAACGAAATCACTATTCAGACCCTGCATCGGCCGAAACTCGTGTTTTTCCGCCTGGTCAACCAAAAATCATTGTTTTGAACAGGAACGATTGTCAACAACGATCTTCGCCACGATCAGCATGAAATGACGGTCCATCGTCCGGATCGGTAAAATCACGATTTTGCTCCCGGGCGAACGAAATCACTTTTTAGACCCTGCATCGGCCGAAATTCGTGATTTTCCGCCTGGTCAACCAAAAATCACTGTTTTGAACAGGAACGATTGTCAACAACGATCTCCGCCATGATCAGCATGAAATCACGGTCCATCGTCCGGATCGGTAAAATCACGATTTTGCACCCGGACGAACGAAATCACTTTTCAGACCCTGCATCGGCCGAAACTCGTGATTTTCTGCCTGGTCAACCAAAAATCACTGTTTTGAACAGGAACGATTGTCAACAACGATCTCCGCCATGATCAGCATGAAATCACGGTCCATCGTCCGGATCGGTAAAATCACGATTTTGCACCCGGACGAACGAAATCACTTTTCAGACCCTGCATCGGCCGAAACTCGTGATTTTCCACCTGCTCAACCGGAAATCACTGTTTTGACCAGGTACGGTTGTCAACAACGATCTCTGCCACGATTAGCATGAAATCACGGTCGATCGCCCGGATCGGTAAAATCACGATTTTGCCCCCGGACGAACGAAATCGCTATTCAGACCCTGCATCGGCCGAAACTCGTTATTTTCCGCCTGGTCAACCAAAAATCACTGTTCTGAACAGGAACGTTTGTCAACAGCGATCTCTGCCACGATCAGCTTGATATCGCGGTCCATCGTCTGGATCGGTAAAATCACGATTTTGCACCCGGACGAATGAAGTCACTTTTCAGACCCTGCATCGGCCGAAACTCGTGATTTTCCGCCTGGTCAACCGGAAATCACTGTTTTGACCAGGTACGGTTGTCAACAACGATCACCGCCACGATCAGCATGAAATCACGGTCCATCGCCCAGATCGGTAAAATCACGATTTTGCACCCGGACGAACGAAATCACTTTTCAGACCCTGCATCGGCCGAAACTCGTGATTTTCCGCCTGGTCAACCAAAAATCACTGTTTTGAACAGGAACGATTGTGAACAACGATCTCCGCCACGATCAGCATGAAATGACGGTCCATCGTCTGGATCGGTAAAATCACGATTTTGCACCCGGACGAACGAAATCACTTTTCAGACCCTGCATCTGCCGAAACTCGTGATTTTTCGCTTGGTCAACCAAAAATCACTGTTTTGAACAGGAACGATTGTCAACAACGATCTCCGCCACGATCAGCATGAAATCACGGTCCATCGTCCGGATCGGTAAAATCACGATTTTGCCCCCGGACGAACGAAATCACTTTTCAGACCCTGCATCGGCCGAAACTCGTGATTTTTCGCTTGGTCAACCAAAAATCACTGTTTTGAACAGGAACGATTGTCAACAACGATCTCCGCCACGATCAGCATGAAATGACGGTCCATCGTCCGGATCGGTAAAATCACGATTTTGCCCCCGGACGAACGAAATCACTATTCAGACCCTGCATCGGCCGAAACTCGTTATTTTCCGCCTGGTCAACCAAAAATCACTGTTTTGAACAGGAACGTTTGTCAACAGCGATCTCTGCCACGATCAGCTTGATATCGCGCTCCATCGTCTGGATCGGTAAAATCACGATTTTGCACCCGGACGAATGAAATCACTTTTCAGACCCTGCATCGGCCGAAACTCGTGATTTTCCGCCTGGTCAACCGGAAATCACTGTTTTGACCAGGTACGGTTGTCAACAACGCTCACCGCCACGATCAGCATGAAATCACGGTCCATCGCCCGGATCGGTAAAATCACGATTTTGCACCCGGACGAACGAAATCACTATTCAGACCCTGCATCGGCCGAAACTCGTGTTTTTCCGCCTGGTCAACCGGAAATCACTGTTTTGACCAGGTACGGTTGTCAACAACGATCTCCGCCACGATCAGGATGAAATGACGGTCCATCGTCCGGATTGGTAAAATCACGATTTTGCACCCGGACGAACGAAATCACTTTTCAGACCCTGCATCGGCCGGAACTCGTGATTTTCCGCCTGGTCAACCAAAAATCTCTGTTTTGAACAGGAATGATTGTCAACAGCGATCTTCGCCACGATCAGCTTGAAATCACGGTCCATCGTCCGGATCGGTAAAATCACGATTTTGCACCCGGACGAACGAAATCACTTTTCAGACCCTGCATCGGCCGAAACTCGTGATTTTCCGCCTGGTCAACCAAAAATCACTGTTTTGAACAGGAACGATTGTCAACAACGATCTCCGCCACGATCAGCATGAAATGACGGTCCATCGTCCGGATCGGTAAAATCACGATTTTGCACCCGGACGAACGAAATAACTTTTCAGACCCTCCATCGGCCGAAACTCGTGATTTTTCGCTTGGTCAACCAAAAATCACTGTTTTGAACTGGAACGATTGTCAACAACGATCTCCGCCACGATCAGCATGAAATCACGGTCCATCGTCCGGATCGGTAAAATCACGATTTTGCCCCCGGACGAACGAAATCACTTTTCAGACCCTGCATCGGCCGAAACTCGTGATTTTCCGCCTGGTCAACCAAAAATCACTATTTTGAACAGGAACGATTGCCAACAACGATCTCCGCCACGATCAGCATGAAATGACGGTCCATCGTCTGGATCGGTAAAATCACGATTTTGCACCCGGACGAATGAAATCACTTTTCAGACCCTGCATCGGCCGAAACTCGTGTTTTTCCGCCTGGTCAACCGGAAATCACTGTTTTGACCAGGTACGGTTGTCAACAACGATCTCCGCCACGATCAGGATGAAATGACGGTCCATCGTCCGGATTGGTAAAATCACGATTTTGCACCCGGACGAACGAAATCACTTTTCAGACCCTGCATCGGCCGAAACTCGTGATTTTCCGCCTGGTCAACCAAAAATCTCTGTTTTGAACAGGAATGATTGTCAACAGCGATCTTCGCCACGATCAGCTTGAAATCACGGTCCATCGTCCGGATCGGTAAAATCACGATTTTGCACCCGGACGAACGAAATCACTTTTCAGACCCTGCATCGGCCGAAACTCGTGATTTTCCGCCTGGTCAACCAAAAATCACTGTTTTGAACAGGAACGTTTGTCAACAGCGATCTCTGCCACGATCAGCTTGATATCGCGGTCCATCGTCTGGATCGGTAAAATCACGATTTTGCACCCGGTCGAATGAAATCACTTTTCAGACCCTGCATCGGCCGAAACTCGTGATTTTTCGCCTGGTCAACCGGAAATCACTGTTTTGACCAGGTACGGTTGTCAACAACGATCACCGCCACGATCAGCATGAAATCACGGTCCATCGCCCGGATCGGTAAAATCACGATTTTGCACCCGGACGAACGAAATCACTATTCAGACCCTGCATCGGCCGAAACTCGTGTTTTTCCGCCTGGTCAACCGTAAATCACTGTTTTGGCCAGGTACGGTTGTCAACAACGATCTCCGCAACGATCAGCATGAAATGACGGTCCATCGCCCGGATCGGTAAAATCACGATTTTGCACCCGGACGAACGAAATCACTTTTCAGACCCTGCATCGGCCGAAACTCGTGATTTTCCGCCTGGTCAACCAAAAATCTCTGTTTTGAACAGGAATGATTGTCAACAGCGATCTTCGCCACGATCAGCTTGAAATCACGGTCCATCGTCCGGATCGGTAAAATCACGATTTTGCACCCGGACGAACGAAATCACTTTTAAGACCCTGCATCGGCCGAAACTCGTGATTTTCCGCTGGTCAACCAAAAATCACTGTTTTGAACAGGAACGATTGTCAACAACGATCTCCGCCACGATCAGCATGAAATCACGGTCCATCGTCCGGATCGGTAAAATCACGATTTTGCACCCGGACGAACGAAATCACTTTTCAGACCCTGCATCTGCCGAAACTCGTGATTTTTCGCTTGGTCAACCAAAAATCACTGTTTTGAACAGGAACGATTGTCAACAACGATCTCCGCCACGATCAGCATGAAATCACGGTCCATCGTCCGGATCGGTAAAATCACGATTTTGCCCCCGGACGAACGAAATCACTTTTCAGACCCTGCATCGGCCGAAACTCGTGATTTTTCGCTTGGTCAACCAAAAATCACTGTTTTGAACAGGAACGATTGTCAACAACGATCTCCGCCACGATCAGCATGAAATGACGGTCCATCGTCCGGATCGGTAAAATCACGATTTTGCACCCGGACGAACGAAATCACTTTTCAGACCCTCCATCGGCCGAAACTCGTGATTTTTCGCTTGGTCAACCAAAAATCACTGTTTTGAACAGGAACGATTGTCAACAACGATCTCTGCCACGATCAGCATGAAATCACAGTCCATCGTCCGGATCGGTAAAATCACGATTTTGCCCCCGGACGAACGAAATCACTTTTCAGACCCTGCATCGGCCGAAACTCGTGTTTTTCCGCCTGGTCAACCGGAAATCACTGTTTTGACCAGGTACGGTTGTCAACAACGATCTCCGCCACGATCAGCATGAAGTCACGGTCCATCGTCCGGATCGGTAAAATCACGATTTTGCACCCGGACGAACGAAATCACTTTTCAGACCCTGCATCGGCCGGAACTCGTGATTTTCCGCCTGGTCAACCAAAAATCTCTGTTTTGAACAGGAATGATTGTCAACTGCGATCTCCGCCACGATCAGCTTGAAATCACGGTCCATCGTCCGGATCGGTAAAATCACGATTTTGCACCCGGACGAACGAAATCACTTTTCAGACCCTGCATCGGCCGAAACACGTGATTTTCCGCCTGGTCAACCAAAAATCACTGTTTTGAACAGGAACGATCGTCAACAACGATCTCCGCCACGATCAGCATGAAATCACGGTCCATCGTCCGGATCGGTAAAATCACGATTTTGCACCCGGACGAACGAAATCACTTTTCAGACCCTGCATCGGCCGAAACTCGTGATTTTCCGCCTGGTCAACCAAAAATCACTGTTTTGAACAGGAACGATTGTCAACAACGATCTCCGCCACGATCAGCATGAAATGACGGTCCATCGTCCGGATCGGTAAAATCACGATTTTGCACCCGGACGAACGAAATCACTTTTCAGACCCTCCATCGGCCGAAACTCGTGATTTTTCGCTTGGTCAACCAAAAATCACTGTTTTGAACAGGAACGATTGTCAACAACGATCTCCGCCACGATCAGCATGAAATCACAGTCCATCGTCCGGATCGGTAAAATCACGATTTTGCCCCCGGACGAACGAAATCACTTTTCAGACCCTGCATCGGCCGAAACTCGTGTTTTTCCGCCTGGTCAACCGGAAATCACTGTTTTGACCAGGTACGGTTGTCAACAACGATCTCCGCCACGATCAGCATGAAGTCACGGTCCATCGTCCGGATCGGTAAAATCACGATTTTGCACCCGGACGAACGAAATCACTTTTCAGACCCTGCATCTGCCGAAACTCGTGATTTTCCGCTGGTCAACCAAAAATCACTGTTTTGAACAGGAACGATTGTCAACAACGATCTCCGCCACGATCAGCATGAAATCACGGTCCATCGTCCGGATCGGTAAAATCACGATTTTGCACCCAGACGAACGAAATCACTTTTCAGACCCTGCATCTGCCGAAACTCGTGATTTTTCGCTTGGTCAACCAAAAATCACTGTTTTGAACAGGAACGATTGTCAACAACGATCTCCGCCACGATCAGCATGAAATCACGGTCCATCGTCCGGATCGGTAAAATCACGATTTTGCCCCCGGACGAACGAAATCACTTTTCAGACCCTGCATCGGCCGAAACTCGTGATTTTTCGCTTGGTCAACCAAAAATCACTGTTTTGAACAGGAACGATTGTCAACAACGATCTCCGCCACGATCAGCATGAAATGACGGTCCATCGTCCGGATCGGTAAAATCACGATTTTGCACCCGGACGAACGAAATCACTTTTCAGACCCTCCATCGGCCGAAACTCGTGATTTTTCGCTTGGTCAACCAAAAATCACTGTTTTGAACAGGAACGATTGTCAACAACGATCTCTGCCACGATCAGCATGAAATCACAGTCCATCGTCCGGATCGGTAAAATCACGATTTTGCCCCCGGACGAACGAAATCACTTTTCAGACCCTGCATCGGCCGAAACTCGTGTTTTTCCGCCTGGTCAACCGGAAATCACTGTTTTGACCAGGTACGGTTGTCAACAACGATCTCCGCCACGATCAGCATGAAGTCACGGTCCATCGTCCGGATCGGTAAAATCACGATTTTGCACCCGGACGAACGAAATCACTTTTCAGACCCTGCATCGGCCGGAACTCGTGATTTTCCGCCTGGTCAACCAAAAATCTCTGTTTTGAACAGGAATGATTGTCAACTGCGATCTCCGCCACGATCAGCTTGAAATCACGGTCCATCGTCCGGATCGGTAAAATCACGATTTTGCACCCGGACGAACGAAATCACTTTTCAGACCCTGCATCGGCCGAAACACGTGATTTTCCGCCTGGTCAACCAAAAATCACTGTTTTGAACAGGAACGATCGTCAACAACGATCTCCGCCACGATCAGCATGAAATCACGGTCCATCGTCCGGATCGGTAAAATCACGATTTTGCACCCGGACGAACGAAATCACTTTTCAGACCCTGCATCGGCCGAAACTCGTGATTTTCCGCCTGGTCAACCAAAAATCACTGTTTTGAACAGGAACGATTGTCAACAACGATCTCCGCCACGATCAGCATGAAATGACGGTCCATCGTCCGGATCGGTAAAATCACGATTTTGCACCCGGACGAACGAAATCACTTTTCAGACCCTCCATCGGCCGAAACTCGTGATTTTTCGCTTGGTCAACCAAAAATCACTGTTTTGAACAGGAACGATTGTCAACAACGATCTCCGCCACGATCAGCATGAAATCACAGTCCATCGTCCGGATCGGTAAAATCACGATTTTGCCCCCGGACGAACGAAATCACTTTTCAGACCCTGCATCGGCCGAAACTCGTGTTTTTCCGCCTGGTCAACCGGAAATCACTGTTTTGACCAGGTACGGTTGTCAACAACGATCTCCGCCACGATCAGCATGAAGTCACGGTCCATCGTCCGGATCGGTAAAATCACGATTTTGCACCCGGACGAACGAAATCACTTTTCAGACCCTGCATCGGCCGGAACTCGTGATTTTCCGCCTGGTCAACCAAAAATCTCTGTTTTGAACAGGAATGATTGTCAACTGCGATCTCCGCCACGATCAGCTTGAAATCACGGTCCATCGTCCGGATCGGTAAAATCACGATTTTGCACCCGGACGAACGAAATCACTTTTCAGACCCTGCATCGGCCGGAACTCGTGATTTTCCGCCTGGTCAACCAAAAATCTCTGTTTTGAACAGGAATGATTGTCAACAGCGATCTCCGCCACGATCAGCATGAAATCACGGTCCATCGTCCGGATCGGTAAAATCACAATTTTGCACCCGGACGAACGAAATCACGTTTCAGACCCTGTATCGGCCGAAACTCGTGATTTTCCGCCTGGTCAACCGGAAATCACTGTTTTGAACAGGAACGATTGTCAACAACGATCCCCGCCATGATCAGCATGAAATCACGGTCCATCGTCCGGATCGGTAAAATCACGATTTTGCACCCGGACGAACGAAATCACTTTTCAGACCCTGCATCGGCCGAAACTCGTGATTTTCCGCCTGCTCAACCGGAAATCACTGTTTTGACCAGGTACGGTTGTCAACAACGATCTCTGCCACGATTAGCATGAAATCACGGTCGATCGCCCGGATCGGTAAAATCACGATTTTGCCCCCGGACGAACGAAATCACTGTTCAGACCCTGCATCGGCCGAAACTCGTTATTTTCCGCCTGGTCAACCAAAAATCACTGTTTTGAACAGGAACGTTTGTCAACAGTGATCTCTGCCACGATCAGCTTGATATCGCGATCCATCGTCTGGATCGGTAAAATCACGATTTTGCTCCCGGACGAATGAAATCACTTTTCAGACCCTGCATCGGCCGAAACTCGTGATTTTCCGCCTGGTCAACCGGAAATCACTGTTTTGACCAGGTACGGTTGTCAACAACGATCACCGCCACGATCAGCATGAAATCACGATCCATCGTCCGGATTGGTAAAATCACGATTTTGCACCCGGACGAACGAAATCACTTTTCAGACCCTGCATCGGCCGAAACTCGTGATTTTCCGCCTGCTCAACCGGAAATCACTGTTTTGACCAGGTACGGTTGTCAACAACGATCACCGCCACGATCAGCATGAAATCACGGTCCATCGCCCGGATCGGTAAAATCACGATTTTGCACCCAGACGAACGAAATCACTATTCAGACCCTGCATCGGCCGAAACTCGTGTTTTTCCGCCTGGTCAACCGGAAATCACTGTTTTGACCAGGTACGGTTGTCAACAACGATCTCCGCCACGATCAGCATGAAATCACGGTCCATCGTCCGGATCGGTAAAATCACGATTTTGCACCCGGACGAACGAAATCACTTTTCAGACCCTGCATCGGCCGGAACTCGTGATTTTCCGCCTGGTCAACCAAAAATCTCTGTTTTGAACAGGAATGATTGTCAACAGCGATCTCCGCCACGATCAGCATGAAATCACGGTCCATCGTCCGGATCGGTAAAATCACGATTTTGCACCCGGACGAACGAAATCACTTTTCAGACCCTGCATCGGCCGAAACTCATGATTTTCCGCCTGGTCAACCGGAAATCACTGTTTTGAACAGGAACGATTGTCAACAACGATCCCCGCCATGATCAGCATGAAATCACGGTCCATCGTCCGGATCGGTAAAATCACGATTTTGCACCCGGACGAACGAAATCACTTTTCAGACCCTGCATCGGCCGAAACTCGTGATTTTCCGCCTGCTCAACCGGAAATCACTGTTTTGACCAGGTACGGTTGTCAACAACGATCTCTGCCACGATTAGCATGAAATCACGGTCGATCGCCCGGATCGGTAAAATCACGATTTTGCCCCCGGACGAACGAAATCACTGTTCAGACCCTGCATCGGCCGAAACTCGTTATTTTCCGCCTGGTCAACCAAAAATCACTGTTTTGAACAGGAACGTTTGTCAACAGTGATCTCTGCCACGATCAGCTTGATATCGCGATCCATCGTCTGGATCGGTAAAATCACGATTTTGCACCCGGACGAATGAAATCACTTTTCAGACCCTGCATCGGCCGAAACTCGTGATTTTCCGCCTGGTCAACCGGAAATCACTGTTTTGACCAGGTACGGTTGTCAACAACGATCACCGCCACGATCAGCATGAAATCACGATCCATCGTCCGGATTGGTAAAATCACGATTTTGCACCCGGACGAACGAAATCACTTTTCAGACCCTGCATCGGCCGAAACTCGTGATTTTCCGCCTGCTCAACCGGAAATCACTGTTTTGACCAGGTACGGTTGTCAACAACGATCACCGCCACGATCAGCATGAAATCACGGTCCATCGCCCGGATCGGTAAAATCACGATTTTGCACCCAGACGAACGAAATCACTATTCAGACCCTGCATCGGCCGAAACTCGTGTTTTTCCGCCTGGTCAACCGGAAATCACTGTTTTGACCAGGTACGGTTGTCAACAACGATCTCCGCCACGATCAGCATGAAATCACGGTCCATCGTCCGGATCGGTAAAATCACGATTTTGCACCCGGACGAACGAAATCACTTTTCAGACCCTGCATCGGCCGGAACTCGTGATTTTCCGCCTGGTCAACCAAAAATCTCTGTTTTGAACAGGAATGATTGTCAACAGCGATCTCCGCCACGATCAGCATGAAATCACGGTCCATCGTCCGGATCGGTAAAATCACGATTTTGCACCCGGACGAACGAAATCACTTTTCAGACCCTGCATCGGCCGAAACTCATGATTTTCCGCCTGGTCAACCGGAAATCACTGTTTTGAACAGGAACGATTGTCAACAACGATCTCCGCCACGATCAGCATGAAATCACGGTCCATCGTCCGGATCGGTAAAATCACGATTTTGCACCCGGACGAACGAAATCACTTTTCAGACCCTGCATCGGCCGAAACTCGTGATTTTCCGCCTGGTCAACCAAAAATCACTGTTTTGAACAGGAACGATTGTCAACAACGATCTCTGCCACGATCAGCATGAAATGACGGTCCGTCGTCCGGATCGGTAAAATCACGATTTTGCACCCGGACGAACGAAATCACATTTCAGACCCTGCATCGGCCGAAACTCGTGATTTTCCGCCTGGTCAACCGGAAATCACTGTTTTGAACAGGAACGATTGTCAACAACGATCTCCGCCATGATCAGCATGAAATCACGGTCCATCGTCCGGATCGGTAAAATCACGATTTTGCACCCGGACGAACGAAATCACTTATCAGACCCTGCATCGGCCGAAACTCGTGATTTTCCGCCTGCTCAACCGGAAATCACTGTTTTGAACAGGAACGATTGTCAACAACGATCTCTGCCACGATCAGCATGAAATGACGGTCCGTCGTCCGGATCGGTAAAATCACGATTTTGCACTCGGACGAACGAAATCACTTATCTGACCCTGCATCGGCCGAAACTCGTGATTTTCCGCCTGGTCAACCGGAAATCACTGTTTTGACCAGGTACGGTTGTCAACAACGATCTCCGCCACGATCAGCATGAAATCACGGTCCATCGTCCGGATCGGTAAAATCACGATTTTGCACCCGGACGAACGAAATCACTTTTCAGACCCTGCATCGGCCGGAACTCGTGATTTTCCGCCTGGTCAACCAAAAATCTCTGTTTTGAACAGGAATGATTGTCAACAGCGATCTCCGCCACGATCAGCATGAAATCACGGTCCATCGTCCGGATCGGTAAAATCACGATTTTGCACCCGGACGAACGAAATCACATTTCAGACCCTGCATCGGCCGAAACTCGTGATTTTCCGCCTGGTCCACCGGAAATCACTGTTTTGAACAGGAACGATTGTCAACAGCGATCTCCGCCACGATCAGCATGAAATCACGGTCCATCGTCCGGATCGGTAAAATCACGATTTTGCACCCGGACGAACGAAATCACTTTTCAGACCCTGCATCGGCCGAAACTCGTGATTTTCCGCCTGGTCAACCAAAAATCACTGTTTTGAACAGGAACGATTGTCAACAACGATCTCTGCCACGATCAGCATGAAATGACGGTCCGTCGTCCGGATCGGTAAAATCACGATTTTGCACCCGGACGAACGAAATCACATTTCAGACCCTGCATCGGCCGAAACTCGTGATTTTCCGCCTGCTCAACCGGAAATCACTGTTTTGAACAGGAACGATTGTCAACAACGATCTCCGCCATGATCAGCATGAAATCACGGTCCATCGTCCGGATCGGTAAAATCACGATTTTGCACCCGGACGAACGAAATCACTTATCAGACCCTGCATCGGCCGAAACTCGTGATTTTCCGCCTGCTCAACTGGAAATCACTGTTTTGACCAGGTACGGTTGTCAACAACGATCTCTGCCACGATTAGCATGAAAACACGGTCGATCGCCCGGATCGGTAAAATCACGATTTTGCCCCCGGACGAACGAAACCACTATTCAGACCCTGCATCGGCCGAAACTCGTTATTTTCCGCCTGGTCAACCAAAAATCACTGTTTTGAACAGGAACGTTTGTCAACTGCGATCTCTGCCACGATCAGCTTGATATCGCGGTCCATCGTCTGGATCGGTAAAATCACGATTTTGCACCCGGACGAATGAAATCACTTTTCAGACCCTGCATCGGCCGAAACTCGTGATTTTCCGCCTGGTCAACCGGAAATCACTGTGTTGACCAGGTACGGTTTTCAACAGCGATCATCGCCACGATCAGCATGAAATCACGGTCCATCGTCCGGATCGGTAAAATCACGATTTTGCACCCGGACGAACGAAATCACTTTTCAGACCCTGCATCGGCCGGAACTCGTGATTTTCCGCCTGGTCAACCAAAAATCTCTGTTTTGAACAGGAATGATTGTCAACAGCGATCTCCGCCACGGTCAGCATGAAATCACGGTCCATCGTCCGGATCGGTAAAATCACGATTTTGCACCCGGACGAACGAAATCACTTATCAGACCCTGCATCGGCCGAAACTCGTGATTTTCCGCCTGCTCAACTGGAAATCACTGTTTTGACCAGGTACGGTTGTCAACAACGATCTCTGCCACGATTAGCATGAAAACACGGTCGATCGCCCGGATCGGTAAAATCACGATTTTGCCCCCGGACGAACGAAACCACTATTCAGACCCTGCATCGGCCGAAACTCGTTATTTTCCGCCTGGTCAACCAAAAATCACTGTTTTGAACAGGAACGTTTGTCAACTGCGATCTCTGCCACGATCAGCTTGATATCGCGGTCCATCGTCTGGATCGGTAAAATCACGATTTTGCACCCGGACGAATGAAATCACTTTTCAGACCCTGCATCGGCCGAAACTCGTGATTTTCCGCCTGGTCAACCGGAAATCACTGTGTTGACCAGGTACGGTTTTCAACAGCGATCTTCGCCACGATCAGCATGAAATCACGGTCCATCGTCCGGATCGGTAAAATCACGATTTTGCACCCGGACGAACGAAATCACTTTTCAGACCCTGCATCGGCCGGAACTCGTGATTTTCCGCCTGGTCAACCAAAAATCTCTGTTTTGAACAGGAATGATTGTCAACAGCGATCTCCGCCACGATCAGCATGAAATCACGGTCCATCGTCCGGATCGGTAAAATCACGATTTTGCACCCGGACGAACGAAATCACTTTTCAGACCCTGCATCGGCCGAAACTCGTGATTTTCCGCCTGGTCAACCAAAAATCACTGTTTTGAACAGGAACGATTGTCAACAACGATCTCTGCCACGATCAGCATGAAATGACGGTCCGTCGTCCGGATCGGTAAAATCACGATTTTGCACCCGGACGAACGAAATCACATTTCAGACCCTGCATCGGCCGAAACTCGTGATTTTCCGCCTGGTCAACCAAAAATCACTGTTTTGAACAGGAACGATTGTCAACTGCGATCTCTGCCACGATCAGCTTGATATCGCGGTCCATCGTCTGGATCGGTAAAATCACGATTTTGCCCCCGGACGAATGAAATCACTTTTCAGACCCTGCATCGGCCGAAACTCGTGATTTTCCGCCTGGTCAACCGGAAATCACTGTTTTGACCAGGTACGGTTGTCAACAACGATCTCCGCCACGATCAGCATGAAATCACGGTCGATCGCCCGGATCGGTAAAATCACGATTTTGCCCCCGGACGAACGAAATCACTATTCAGACCCTGAATCGGCCGAAACTCGTTATTTTCCACCTAGTCAACCAAAAATCACTGTTTTGAACAGGAACGTTTGTCAACAACGATCTCTGCCACGATTAGCATGAAATCACGGTCGATCGCCCGGATCGGTAAAATCACGATTTTGCCCCCGGACGAACGAAACCACTATTCAGACCCTGCATCGGCCGAAACTCGTTATTTTCCACTTGGTCAACCAAAAATCACTGTTTTGAACAGGAACGTTTGTCAACTGCGATCTCTGCCACGATCAGCTTGATATCGCGGTCCATCGTCTGGATCGGTAAAATCACGATTTTGCACCCGGACGAATGAAATCACTTTTCAGACCCTGCATCGGCCGAAACTCGTGATTTTCCGCCTGGTCAACCGGAAATCACTGTTTTGACAAGGTACGGTTGTCAACAACGATCACCGCCACGATCAGCATGAAATGACGGTCCATCGCCCGGATCGGTAAAATCACGATTTTGCACCCGGACGAACGAAATCACTATTCAGACCCTGCATCGGCCGAAACTCGTGTTTTTCCGCCTGGTCAACCGGAAATCACTGTTTTGACCAGGTACGGTTGTCAACAACGATCTCCGCCACGATCAGCATGAAATGATGGTCCATCGTCCGGATCGGTAAAATCACGATTTTGCACCCGGACGAACGAAATCACTTTTCAGACCCTGCATCGGCCGGAACTCGTGATTTTCCGCCTGGTCAACCAAAAATCTCTGTTTTGAACAGGAATGATTGTCAACAGCGATCTTCGCCACGATCAGCTTGAAATCACGGTCCATCGTCCGGATCAGTAAAATCACGATTTTGCACCCGGACGAACGAAATCACTTTTCAGACCCTGCATCGGCCGAAACTCGTGATTTTCCGCCTGGTCAACCAAAAATCACTGTTTTGAACAGGAACGATTGCCAACAACGATCTCCGCCACGATCAGCATGAAATGACGGTCCATCGTCCAGATCGGTAAAATCACGATTTTGCACCCGGACGAACGAAATCACTTTTCAGACCCTGCATCGGCCGAAACTCGTGATTTTCCGCTTGGTCAACCAAAAATCACTGTTTTGAACAGGAACGATTGTCAACAACGATCTCCGCCACGATCAGCATGAAATGACGGTCCATCGTCCGGATCGGTAAAATCACGATTTTGCCCCCGGACGAACGAAATCACTTTTCAGACCCTGCATCGGCCGAAACTCGTGATTTTCCGCCTGGTCAACCAAAAATCACTGTTTTGAACAGGAACGATTGTCAACAACGATCTCTGCCACGATCAGCATGAAATCACGGTCCATCGTCCGGATCGGTAAAATCACGATTTTGCACCCGGACGAACGAAATCACTTTTCAGACCCTGCATCGGCCGAAACTCGTGATATTCCGCCTGCTCAACCAGAAATCACTGTTTTGACCAGGAACGTTTGTCAACAACGATCTCTGCCACGATTAGCATGAAATCACGGTCGATCGCTCGGATCGGTAAAATCACGATTTTGCCCCCGGACGAACGAAATCACTATTCAGACCCTGCATCGGCCGAAACTCGTTATTTTCCGCCTGGTCAACCAAAAATCACTGTTTTCAACAGGAACGTTTGTCAACTGCGATCTCTGCCACGATCAGCTTGATATCGCGGTCCATCGTCTGGATCGGTAAAATCACGATTTTGCACCCGGACGAATGAAATCACTTTTCAGACCCTGCATCGGCCGAAACTCGTGATTTTCCGCCTGGTCAACCGGAAATCACTGTTTTGACCAGGTACGGTTGTCGACAACGATCTCCGCCATGATCAGCATGAAATCACGGTCCATCGCCCGGATCGGTAAAATCACGATTTTGCACCCGGACGAACGAAATCACTATTCAGACCCTGCGTCGGCAGAAACTCGTGTTTTTCCGCCTGGTCAACTGGAAATCACTGTTTTGACCAGGTACGGTTGTCAACAACGATCTCCGCCACGATCAGCATGAAATGATGGTCCATCGTCCGGATCGGTAAAATCACGATTTTGCACCCGGACGAACGAAATCACTTTTCAGACCCTGCATCGGCCGGAACTCGTGATTTTCCGCCTGGTCAACCAAAAATCTCTGTTTTGAACAGGAATGATTGTCAACAGCGATCTTCGCCACGATCAGCTTGAAATCACGGTCCATCGTCCGGATCGGTAAAATCACGATTTTGCACCCGGACGAACGAAATCACTTTTCAGACCCTGCATCGGCCGAAACTCGTGATTTTCCGCCTGGTCAACCAAAAACCACTGTTTTGAACAGGAACGATTGCCAACAACGATCTCCGCCACGATCAGCATGAAATGACGGTCCATCGTCCGGATCGGTAAAATCACGATTTTGCACCCGGACGAACGAAATCACTTTTCAGACCCTGCATCGGCCGAAACTCGTTATTTTCCACCTGGTCAACCAAAAATCACTGTTTTGAACAGGAACGTTTGTCAACTGCGATCTCTGCCACGATCAGCTTGATATCGCGGTCCATCGTCTGGATCGGTAAAATCACGATTTTGCACCCGGACGAATGAAATCACTTTTCAGACCCTGCATCGGCCGAAACTCGTGATTTTCCGCCTGGTCAACCGGAAATCACTGTTTTGACCAGGTACGGTTGTCAACAACGATCACCGCCACGATCAGCATGAAATGATGGTCCATCGCCCGGATCGGTAAAATCACGATTTTGCACCCGGACGAACGAAATCACTTTTCAGACCCTGCATCGGCCGGAACTCGTGATTTTCCGCCTGGTCAACCAAAAATCTCTGTTTTGAACAGGAATGATTGTCAACAGCGATCTTCGCCACGATCAGCTTGAAATCACGGTCCATCGTCCGGATCGGTAAAATCACGATTTTGCACCCGGACGAACGAAATCACTTTTCAGACCCTGCATCGGCCGAAACTCGTGATTTTCCGCCTGGTCAACCAAAAATCACTGTTTTGAACAGGAACGATTGCCAACAACGATCTCTTCCACGATCAGCATGAAATGACGGTCCATCGTCCGGATCGGTAAAATCACGATTTTGCACCCGGACGAACGAAATCACTTTTCAGACCCTGCATCGGCCGAAACTCGTGATTTTCCGCTTGGTCAACCAAAAATCACTGTTTTGAACAGGAACGTTTGTCAACTGCGATCTCTGCCACGATCAGCTTGATATCGCGGTCCATCGTCTGGATCGGTAAAATCACGATTTTGCACCCGGACGAATGAAATCACTTTTCAGACCCTGCATCGGCCGAAACTCGTGATTTTCCGCCTGGTCAACCGGAAATCACTGTTTTGACCAGGTACGGTTGTCAACAACGATCACCGCCACGATCAGCATGAAATGATGGTCCATCGCCCGGATCGGTACAATCACGATTTTGCACCCGGACGAACGAAATCACTTTTCAGACCCTGCATCGGCCAGAACTCGTGATTTTCCGCCTGGTCAACCAAAAATCTCTGTTTTGAACAGGAATGATTGTCAACAGCGATCTTCGCCACGATCAGCTTGAAATCACGGTCCATCGTCCGGATCGGTAAAATCACGATTTTGCACCCGGACGAACGAAATCACTTTTCAGACCCTGCATCGGCCGAAACTCGTGATTTTCCGCCTGGTCAACCAAAAATCACTGTTTTGAACAGGAACGATTGCCAACAACGATCTCTGCCACGATCAGCATGAAATGACGGTCCATCGTCCGGATCGGTAAAATCACGATTTTGCACCCGGACGAACGAAATCACTTTTCAGACCCTGCATCGGCCGAAACTCGTGATTTTCCGCTTGGTCAACCAAAAATCACTGTTTTGAACAGGAACGATTGTCAACAACGATCTCCGCCACGATCAGCATGAAATGACGGTCCATCGTCCGGATCGGTAAAATCACGATTTTGCCCCCGGACGAACGAAATCACTTTTCAGACCCTGCATCGGCCGAAACTCGTGATTTTCCGCCTGGTCAACCAAAAATCACTGTTTTGAACAGGAACGATTGTCAACAACGATCTCTGCCACGATCAGCATGAAATCACGGTCCATCGTCCGGATCGGTAGAATCACGATTTTGCACCCGGACGAACGAAATCACTTTTCAGACCCTGCATCGGCCGAAACTCGTGATATTCCGCCTGCTCAACCAGAAATCACTGTTTTGACCAGGTACGGTTGTCAACAACGATCTCTGCCACAATTAGCATGAAATCACGGTCGATCGCCCGGATCAGTAAAATCACGATTTTGCCCCCGGACGAACGAAATCACTATTCAGACCCTGCATCGGCCGAAACTCGTTATTTTCCGCCTGGTCAACCAAAAATCACTGTTTTGAACAGGAACGATTGTCAACAGCGATCTCTGCCACGATCAGCTTGATATCGCGGTCCATCGTCTGGATCGGTAAAATCACGATTTTGCACCCGGACGAATGAAATCACTTTTCAGACCCAGCATCGGCCGAAACTCGTGATTTTCCGCCTGCTCAACCGGAAATCACTGTTTTGACCAGGTACGGTTGTCAACAACGATCACCGCCACGATCAGCATGAAATCACGGTCGATCGCCTGGATCGGTGAAATCACGATTTTGCACCCGGACGAACGAAATCACTATTCAGACCCTGCATCGGCCGAAACTCGTTATTTTCCGCCTGGTCAACCAAAAATCACTGTTTTGAACAGGAACGATTGTCAACAGCGATCTCTGCCACGATCAGCTTGATATCGCGGTCCATCGTCTGGATCGGTAAAATCACGATTTTGCACCCGGACGAATGAAATCACTTTTCAGACCCAGCATCGGCCGAAACTCGTGATTTTCCGCCTGCTCAACCGGAAATCACTGTTTTGACCAGGTACGGTTGTCAACAACGATCACCGCCACGATCAGCATGAAATCACGGTCGATCGCCTGGATCGGTGAAATCACGATTTTGCACCCGGACGAACGAAATCACTATTCAGACCCTGCATCGGCCGAAACTCGTTATTTTCCGCCTGGTCAACCAAAAATCACTGTTTTGAACAGGAACGATTGTCAACAGCGATCTCTGCCACGATCAGCTTGATATCGCGGTCCATCGTCTGGATCGGTAAAATCACGATTTTGCACCCGGACGAATGAAATCACTTTTCAGACCCAGCATCGGCCGAAACTCGTGATTTTCCGCCTGCTCAACCGGAAATCACTGTTTTGACCAGGTACGGTTGTCAACAACGATCACCGCCACGATCAGCATGAAATCACGGTCGATCGCCTGGATCGGTGAAATCACGATTTTGCACCCGGACGAACGAAATCACTATTCAGACCCTGCATCGGCCGAAACTCGTTATTTTCCGCCTGGTCAACCAAAAATCACTGTTTTGAACAGGAACGATTGTCAACAGCGATCTCTGCCACGATCAGCTTGATATCGCGGTCCATCGTCTGGATCGGTAAAATCACGATTTTGCACCCGGACGAATGAAATCACTTTTCAGACCCAGCATCGGCCGAAACTCGTGATTTTCCGCCTGCTCAACCGGAAATCACTGTTTTGACCAGGTACGGTTGTCAACAACGATCACCGCCACGATCAGCATGAAATCACGGTCGATCGCCTGGATCGGTGAAATCACGATTTTGCACCCGGACGAACGAAATCACTATTCAGACCCTGCATCGCCCGAAACTCGTTATTTTCCGCCTGGTCAACCAAAAATCACTGTTTTGAACAGGAACGATTGTCAACAGCGATCTCTGCCACGATCAGCTTGATATCGCGGTCCATCGTCTGGATCGGTAAAATCACGATTTTGCACCCGGACGAATGAAATCACTTTTCAGACCCAGCATCGGCCGAAACTCGTGATTTTCCGCCTGCTCAACCGGAAATCACTGTTTTGACCAGGTACGGTTGTCAACAACGATCACCGCCACGATCAGCATGAAATCACGGTCGATCGCCAGGATCGGTGAAATCACAATTTTGCACCCGGACGAACGAAATCACTATTCAGACCCTGCATCGGCCGAAACTCGTTATTTTCCGCCTGGTCAACCAAAAATCACTATTTTGAACAGGAACGATTGTCAACAGCGATCTCTGCCACGATCAGCTTGATATCGCGGTCCATCGTCTGGATCGGTAAAATCACGATTTTGCACCCGGACGAATGAAATCACTTTTCAGACCCAGCATCGGCCGAAACTCGTGATTTTCCGCCTGCTCAACCAAAAATCACTGTTTTGACCAGGAACGGTTGTCAACAACGATCTCCGCCACGATCAGCATGAAATCACGGTCGATCCTCCGGATCGGTAAAATCACAATTTTGCTCCCGGACGAACGAAATCACTATTCAGACCCCGCATCGGCCGAAACTCGTTATTTTCCGCCTGGTCAACCAAAAATAACTGTTTTGAACAGGAACGATTGTCAACAACGATCTCCGCCACGATCAGCATGAAATCACGGTCCATCGTCCGGATCGGTAAAATCACGATTTTGCACCCGGACGAACGAAATCACTTTTCAGACCCTGCATCGGCCGAAACTCGTGATATTCCGCCTGCTCAACCGGAAATCACTGTTTTGACCAGGTACGGTTGTCAACAACGATCTCTGCCACAATTAGCATGAAAACACGGTCGATCGCCCGGATCGGTAAAATCACAATTTTGCCCCCGGACGAACGAAATCACTATTCAGACCCTGCATCGGGCGAAACTCGTGATTTTCCGCCTGGTCAACCAAAAATCACTGTTTTGAATAGGAACGATTGTCAACAACGATCTCCGCCACGATCAGCATGAAATGACGGTCCATCGTCCGGATCGGTAAAATCACGATTTTGCACCCGGACGAACGAAATCACTTTTCAGACCCTGCATCGGCCGAAACTCGTGATTTTCCGCCGGGTCAACCAAAATCTCTGTTTTGAACAGGAATGATTGTCAACAGCGATCTCCGCCACGATCAGCTTGAAATCACGGTCCATCGTCCGGATCGGTAAAATCACGATTTTGCACCCGGACGAACGAAATCACTTTTCAGACCCTGCATCGGCCGAAACTCGTGATTTTCCGCCTGGTCAACCAAAAATCACTGTTTTGAACAGGAACGATTGTCAACAACGATCTCCGCCACGATCAGCATGAAATGACGGTCCATCGTCCGGATCGGTAAAATCACGATTTTGCACCCGGACGAACGAAATCACGTTTCAGACCCTGCATCGGCCGAAACTCGTGATTTTCTGCCTGGTCAACCAAAAATCACTGTTTTGAACAGGAACGATTGTCAACAACGATCTCCGCCACGATCAGCATGAAATCACGGTCCATCGTCCGGATCGGTAAAATCACGATTTTGCACCCGGACGAACGAAATCACTTTTCAGACCCTGCATCGGCCGAAACTCATTATTTTCCGCTTGGTCAACCAAAAATCACTGTTTTGAACAGGAACGATTGTCAACAGCGATCTCTGCCACGATCAGCTTGATATCGCGGTCCATCGTCTGGATCGGTAAAATCACGATTTTGCACCCGGACGAATGAAATCACTTTTCAGACCCAGCATCGGCCGAAACTCGTGATTTTCCGCCTGGTCAACCAAAAATCACTGTTTTGACCAGGAACGGTTGTCAACAACGATCTCCGCCACGATCAGCATGAAATCACGGTCGATCTTCCGGATCGGTAAAATCACAATTTTGCACCCGGACGAACGAAATCACTATTCAGACCCCGCATCGGCCGAAACTCGTTATTTTCCGCCTGGTCAACCAAAAATAACTGTTTTGAACAGGAACGATTGTCAACAACGATCTCCGCCACGATCAGCATGAAATCACGGTCCATCGTCCGGATCGGTAAAATCACGATTTTGCACCCGGACGAACGAAATCACTTTTCAGACCCTGCATCGGCCGAAACTCGTGATATTCCGCCTGCTCAACCGGAAATCACTGTTTTGACCAGGTACGGTTGTCAACAACGATCTCTGCCACAATTAGCATGAAAACACGGTCGATCGCCCGGATCGGTAAAATCACAATTTTGCCCCCGGACGAACGAAATCACTATTCAGACCCTGCATCGGGCGAAACTCGTGATTTTCCGCCTGGTCAACCAAAAATCACTGTTTTGAATAGGAACGATTGTCAACAACGATCTCCGCCACGATCAGCATGAAATGACGGTCCATCGTCCGGATCGGTAAAATCACGATTTTGCACCCGGACGAACGAAATCACTTTTCAGACCCTGCATCGGCCGAAACTCGTGATTTTCCGCCGGGTCAACCAAAATCTCTGTTTTGAACAGGAATGATTGTCAACAGCGATCTCCGCCACGATCAGCTTGAAATCACGGTCCATCGTCCGGATCGGTAAAATCACGATTTTGCACCCGGACGAACGAAATCACTTTTCAGACCCTGCATCGGCCGAAACTCGTGATTTTCCGCCTGGTCAACCAAAAATCACTGTTTTGAACAGGAACGATTGTCAACAACGATCTCCGCCACGATCAGCATGAAATGACGGTCCATCGTCCGGATCGGTAAAATCACGATTTTGCACCCGGACGAACGAAATCACGTTTCAGACCCTGCATCGGCCGAAACTCGTGATTTTCTGCCTGGTCAACCAAAAATCACTGTTTTGAACAGGAACGATTGTCAACAACGATCTCCGCCACGATCAGCATGAAATCACGGTCCATCGTCCGGATCGGTAAAATCACGATTTTGCACCCGGACGAACGAAATCACTTTTCAGACCCTGCATCGGCCGAAACTCATTATTTTCCGCTTGGTCAACCAAAAATCACTGTTTTGAACAGGAACGATTGTCAACAGCGATCTCTGCCACGATCAGCTTGATATCGCGGTCCATCGTCTGGATCGGTAAAATCACGATTTTGCACCCGGACGAATGAAATCACTTTTCAGACCCAGCATCGGCCGAAACTCGTGATTTTCCGCCTGGTCAACCAAAAATCACTGTTTTGACCAGGAACGGTTGTCAACAACGATCTCCGCCACGATCAGCATGAAATCACGGTCGATCTTCCGGATCGGTAAAATCACAATTTTGCACCCGGACGAACGAAATCACTATTCAGACCCCGCATCGGCCGAAACTCGTTATTTTCCGCCTGGTCAACCAAAAATAACTGTTTTGAACAGGAACGATTGTCAACAACGATCTCCGCCACGATCAGCATGAAATCACGGTCCATCGTCCGGATCGGTAAAATCACGATTTTGCACCCGGACGAACGAAATCACTTTTCAGACCCTGCATCGGCCGAAACTCGTGATATTCCGCCTGCTCAACCGGAAATCACTGTTTTGACCAGGTACGGTTGTCAACAACGATCTCTGCCACAATTAGCATGAAAACACGGTCGATCGCCCGGATCGGTAAAATCACAATTTTGCCCCCGGACGAACGAAATCACTATTCAGACCCTGCATCGGGCGAAACTCGTGATTTTCCGCCTGGTCAACCAAAAATCACTGTTTTGAATAGGAACGATTGTCAACAACGATCTCTGCCACGATCAGCATGAAATGACGGTCCATCGTCCGGATCGGTAAAATCACGATTTTGCACCCGGACGAACGAAATCACTTTTCAGACCCTGCATCGGCCGAAACTCGTGATTTTCCGCCGGGTCAACCAAAATCTCTGTTTTGAACAGGAATGATTGTCAACAGCGATCTCCGCCACGATCAGCTTGAAATCACGGTCCATCGTCCGGATCGGTAAAATCACGATTTTGCACCCGGACGAACGAAATCACTTTTCAGACCCTGCATCGGCCGAAACTCGTGATTTTCCGCCTGGTCAACCAAAAATCACTGTTTTGAACAGGAACGATTGTCAACAACGATCTCCGCCACGATCAGCATGAAATGACGGTCCATCGTCCGGATCGGTAAAATCACGATTTTGCACCCGGACGAACGAAATCACGTTTCAGACCCTGCATCGGCCGAAACTCGTGATTTTCAGCCTGGTCAACCAAAAATCACTGTTTTGAACAGGAACGATTGTCAACAACGATCTCCGCCACGATCAGCATGAAATCACGGTCCATCGTCCGGATCGGTAAAATCACGATTTTGCACCCGGACGAACGAAATCACTTTTCAGACCCTGCATCGGCCGAAACTCGTGATATTCCGCCTGCTCAACCGGAAATCACTGTTTTGACCAGGTACGGTTGTCAACAACGATCTCTGCCACAATTAGCATGAAAACACGGTCGAACGCCCGGATCGGTAAAATCACAATTTTGCCCCCGGACGAACGAAATCACTATTCAGACCCTGCATCGGGCGAAACTCGTGATTTTCCGCCAGGTCAACCAAAAATCACTGTTTTGAACAGGAACGATTGTCAACAACGATCTCCGCCACGATCAGCATGAAATGACGGTCCATCGTCCGGATCGGTAAAAACACGATTTTGCGCCCGGACGAACGAAATCACTATTCAGACCCTGCATCGGCCGGAACTCGTGATTTTCCGCCTGGTCAACCAAAAATCTCTGTTTTGAACAGGAACGATTGTCAACAGCGATCTCCGCCACGATCAGCTTGAAAACACGGTCCATCGTCCGGATCGGTAAAATCACGATTTTGCACCCGAACGAACGAAATCACTTTTCAGACCCTGCATAGGGCGAAACTCGTGATTTTCCGCCTGGTCAACCAAAAATCACTGTTTTGAACAGGAACGATTGTCAACAACGATCTCCGCCACGATCAGCATGAAATGACGGTCCATCGTCCGGATCGGTAAAAACACGATTTTGCGCCCGGACGAACGAAATCACTATTCAGACCCTGCATCGGCCGTAACTCGTGATTTTCCGCCTGGTCAACCGGAAATCACTGTTTTGACCAGGAACGGTTGTCAACAACGATCTCCGCCACGATCAGCATGAAATCACGGTCGATCTTCCGGATCGGTAAAATCACGATTTTGCACCCGGACGAACGAAATCACTATTCAGACCCCGCATCGGCCAAAACTCGTTATTTTCCGCCTGGTCAACCAAAAATCACTGTTTTGAACAGGAACGATTGTCAACAGCGATCTCTGCCACGATCAGCATGAAATCACGGTCGATCGTCCGGATTGGTACAATCACGATTTTGCACCCGGACGAACGAAATGGCTATTCAGACCCTGCATCGGCCGAAACTCGTGATTTTCCGCCTGGTCAACCAAAAATCACTATTTTGACCAGGTACGGTTGTCAACAACGATCTCCGCCCCGATCAGCATGAAATCACGGTCAATCGTCTGGATCGGTAAAATCACGATTATGCACCCGGGCGAACGAAATCACTATTCTGACCCTGCATCGGCCGAAACTCGTTATTTTCCGCCTGGTCAACCAAAAATCACTGTTTTGAACAGGAACGATTGTCAACAGCGATCTCCGCCACGATCAGCTTGAAATCACGGTCCATCGTCCGGATCGGTAAAATCACGATTTTGCTCCCGGACGAACGAAATCACTTTTCAGACCCTGCATCGGCCGAAACTCGTTATTTTCCGCCTGGTCAACCAAAAATCACTGTTTTGAACAGGAACGATTGTCAACAGCGATCTCCGCCACGATCAGCATAAAATGACGGTCCATCGTCCGGATCGGTAGAATCACGATTTTGCACCCGGACGAACGAAATCACTATTCAGACCCCGCATCGGCCGGAACTCGTTATTTTCCGCCTGGTCAACCAAAAATCACTGTTTTGAACAGGAACGATTGTCAACAGCGATCTCTGCCACGATCAGCTTGATATCGCGGTCCATCGTCTAGATCGGTAAAATCACGATTTTGCACCCGGACGAATGAAATCACTTTTCAGTCCCTGCATCGGCCGAAACTCGTGATTTTCCGCCTGGTCAACCGGAAATCACTGTTTTGACCAGGTACGGTTGTCAACAACGATCTCCGCCACGATCAGCATGAAATCTCGGTCGATCGCCCGGATCGGTAAAATCACGATTTTGCACCCGGACGAACGAAATCACCTCTCAGACCCTGCATCGGCCGAAACTCGTGATTTTCCGCCTGGTCAACCAAAAATCACTGTTTTGAATAGGAACGATTGTCAACAACGATCTCCGCCACGATCAGCATGAAATCACGGTCGATCGCCCGGATCGGTGAAATCACGATTTTGCACCCGGACGAACGAAATCACTATTCAGACCCTGCATCGGCCGAAACTCGTGATTTTCCGCCAAGTCAACCAAAAATCATTGCTTTGAACAGGAACGAATGTCAACAGCCATCTCCGCCACGATCAGCATAAAATGACGGTCCATCGTCCGGATCGGTAGAATCACGATTTTGCACCCGGACGAACGAAATCACTATTCAGACCCCGCATCGGCCGAAACTCGTTATTTTCCGCCTGGTCAACCAAAAATCACTGTTTTGAACAGGAACGATTGTCAACAGCGATCTCTGCCACGATCAGCTTGATATCGCGGTCCATCGTCTGGATCGGTAAAATCACGATTTTGAACCCGGACGAACGAAATCACTTTTCAGACCCTGCATCGGCCGGAACTCGTGATTTTCCGCCTGGTCAACCAAAAATCTCTGTTTTGAACAGGAACGATTGTCAACAGCGATCTCCGCCACGATCAGCATGAAATGACGGTCCATCGTCCGGATCGGTAAAATCACGATTTTGCACCCGGACGAACGAAATCACTTTTCAGACCCTGCATCGGCCGGAACTCGTGATTTTCCGCCTGGTCAACCAAAAATCACTGTTTTGAATAGGAACGATTGTCAACAACGATCTCCGCCACGATCAGCATGAAATCACAGTCCATCGTTCGGATCGGTAAAATCACGATTTTGCACCCGGACGAACGAAATCACTTTTCAGACCCTGCATCGGCCGGAACTCGTGATTTTCCGCCTGGTCAACCAAAAATCTCTGTTTCGAACAGGAACGATTGTCAACAGCGATCTCCGCCACGATCAGCTTGAAAACACGGTCCATCGTCCGGATCGGTAAAATCACGATTTTGCACCCGGACGAACGAAATCACTTTTCAGACCCTGCATCGGCCGAAACTCGTGATTTTCCGCCTGGTCAACCAAAAATCACTGTTTTGAACAGGAACGATTGTCAACAACGATCTCCGCCACGATCAGCATGAAATGACGGTCAATCGTCCGGATCGGTAAAAACACGATTTTTCGCCCGGACGAACGAAATCACTATTCAGACCCTGCATCGGCCGTAACTCGTGATTTTCCGCCTGGTCAACCGGAAATCACTGTTTTGACCAGGAACGGTTGTCAACAACGATCTCCGCCACGATCAGCATGAAATCACGGTCGATCTTCCGGATCGGTAAAATCACGATTTTGCACCCGGACGAACGAAATCACTATTCAGACCCCGCATCGGCCAAAACTCGTTATTTTCCGCCTGGTCAACCAAAAATCACTGTTTTGAACAGGAACGATTGTCAACAGCGATCTCTGCCACGATCAGCCTGATATCGCGGTCCATCGTCTGGATCGGTAAAATCACAATTTTGCACCCGGACGAACGAAATCACTTTTCAGACCCTGCATCGGCCGGAACTCGTGATTTTCCGCCTGGTCAACCAAAAATCTCTGTTTTGAACAGGAACGATTGTCAACAGCGATCTCCGCCACGATCAGCTTGAAATCACGGTCCATCATCCGGATCGGTAAAAACACGATTTTGCACCCGGACGAACGAAATCACTTTTCAGACCCTGCATCGGCCGAAACTCGTGATTTTTCGCCTGGTCAACCAAAAATCACTGTTTTGAATAGGAACGATTGTCAACAACGATCTCCGCCACGATCAGCCTGAAATGACGGTCCATCGTCCGGATCGGTAAAATCACGATTTTGCACCCGAACGAACGAAATCACTTTTCAGACCCTGCATCGGCCGGAACTCGTGATTTTCCGCCTGGTCAACCGGAAATCACTGTTTTGACCAGGAACGGTTGTCAACAACGATCTCCGCCACGATCAGCATGAAATCACGGTCGATCTTCCGGATCGGTAAAATCACGATTTTGCACCCGGACGAACGAAATCACTTTTCAGACCCCGCATCGGCCAAAACTCGTTATTTTCCGCCTGGTCAACCAAAAATCACTGTTTTGAACAGGAACGATTGTCAACAGCGATCTCTGCCACGATCAGCCTGATATCGCGGTCCATCGTCTGGATCGGTAAAATCACAATTTTGCACCCGGACGAACGAAATCACTTTTCAGACCCTGCATCGGCCGGAACTCGTGATTTTCCGCCTGGTCAACCAAAAATCTCTGTTTTGAACAGGAACGATTGTCAACAGCGATCTCCGCCACGATCAGCTTGAAATCACGGTCCATCGTCCGGATCGGTAAAAACACGATTTTGCACCCGGACGAACGAAATCACTTTTCAGACCCTGCATCGGCCGGAACTCGTGATTTTCCGCCTGGTCAACCAAAAATCACTGTTTTGAATAGGAACGATTGCCAACAACGATCTCCGCCACGATCAGCATGAAATCACAGTCCATCGTTCGGATCGGTAAAATCACGATTTTGCACCCGGACGAACGAAATCACTTTTCAGACCCTGCATCGGCCGGAACTCGTGATTTTCCGCCTGGTCAACCAAAAATCTCTGTTTCGAACAGGAACGATTGTCAACAGCGATCTCCGCCACGATCAGCTTGAAAACACGGTCCATCGTCCGGATCGGTAAAATCACGATTTTGCACCCGGACGAACGAAATCACTTTTCAGACCCTGCATCGGCCGAAACTCGTGATTTTCCGCCTGGTCAACCAAAAATCACTGTTTTGAACAGGAACGATTGTCAACAACGATCTCCGCCACGATCAGCATGAAATGACGGTCAATCGTCCGGATCGGTAAAAACACGATTTTTCGCCCGGACGAACGAAATCACTATTCAGACCCTGCATCGGCCGTAACTCGTGATTTTCCGCCTGGTCAACCGGAAATCACTGTTTTGACCAGGAACGGTTGTCAACAACGATCTCCGCCACGATCAGCATGAAATCACGGTCGATCTTCCGGATCGGTAAAATCACGATTTTGCACCCGGACGAACGAAATCACTATTCAGACCCCGCATCGGCCAAAACTCGTTATTTTCCGCCTGGTCAACCAAAAATCACTGTTTTGAACAGGAACGATTGTCAACAGCGATCTCTGCCACGATCAGCCTGATATCGCGGTCCATCGTCTGGATCGGTAAAATCACAATTTTGCACCCGGACGAACGAAATCACTTTTCAGACCCTGCATCGGCCGGAACTCGTGATTTTCCGCCTGGTCAACCAAAAATCTCTGTTTTGAACAGGAACGATTGTCAACAGCGATCTCCGCCACGATCAGCTTGAAATCACGGTCCATCATCCGGATCGGTAAAAACACGATTTTGCACCCGGACGAACGAAATCACTTTTCAGACCCTGCATCGGCCGAAACTCGTGATTTTTCGCCTGGTCAACCAAAAATCACTGTTTTGAATAGGAACGATTGTCAACAACGATCTCCGCCACGATCAGCCTGAAATGACGGTCCATCGTCCGGATCGGTAAAATCACGATTTTGCACCCGAACGAACGAAATCACTTTTCAGACCCTGCATCGGCCGGAACTCGTGATTTTCCGCCTGGTCAACCGGAAATCACTGTTTTGACCAGGAACGGTTGTCAACAACGATCTCCGCCACGATCAGCATGAAATCACGGTCGATCTTCCGGATCGGTAAAATCACGATTTTGCACCCGGACGAACGAAATCACTTTTCAGACCCCGCATCGGCCAAAACTCGTTATTTTCCGCCTGGTCAACCAAAAATCACTGTTTTGAACAGGAACGATTGTCAACAGCGATCTCTGCCACGATCAGCCTGATATCGCGGTCCATCGTCTGGATCGGTAAAATCACAATTTTGCACCCGGACGAACGAAATCACTTTTCAGACCCTGCATCGGCCGGAACTCGTGATTTTCCGCCTGGTCAACCAAAAATCTCTGTTTTGAACAGGAACGATTGTCAACAGCGATCTCCGCCACGACCAGCTTGAAATCACGGTCCATCGTCCGGATCGGTAAAAACACGATTTTGCACCCGGACGAACGAAATCACTTTTCAGACCCTGCATCGGCCGGAACTCGTGATTTTCCGCCTGGTCAACCAAAAATCACTGTTTTGAATAGGAACGATTGTCAACAACGATCTCCGCCACGATCAGCATGAAATCACAGTCCATCGTTCGGATCGGTAAAATCACGATTTTGCACCCGGACGAACGAAATCACTTTTCAGACCCTGCATCGGCCGGAACTCGTGATTTTCCGCCTGGTCAACCAAAAATCTCTGTTTCGAACAGGAACGATTGTCAACAGCGATCTCCGCCACGATCAGCTTGAAAACACGGTCCATCGTCCGGATCGGTAAAATCACGATTTTGCACCCGGACGAATGAAATCACTTTTCAGACCCTGCATCGGCCGAAACTCGGGATTTTCCGCCTGGTCAACCGAAAATCACTCTTTTGACCAGGTACGGTTGTCAATAACGATCACCGCCACGATCAGCATGAAATCACGGTCGATCGCCCGGATCGGTAAAATCACGATTTTGCACCCGGACGAACGAAATCACTATTCAGACCCTGCATCGACCGAAACTCGTGATTTTCCCCCAAGTCAACCAAAAATCACTGTTTTGACCAGGTACGGTTGTCAACAACGATCTCCCCACGATCAGCATGAAATGACGGTCCATCGTCCGGATCGGTAGAATCACGATTTTGCTCCCGGACGAACGAAATCACTTTTCAGACCCTGCATCGGCCTAAACTCGTGATTTTCCGCCTGGTCAACTGAAAATCACTGTTTTGACCAGGTACGGTTGTCAACAACGATCACCGCCACGATCAGCATGAAATCACGGTCGATCGCCTGGATCGGTAAAATCACGATTTTGCACCCGGACGAACGAAATCACTATTCAGACCCTGCATCGGCCGGAACTTGTGATTTTCCGCCTGGTCAACCAAAAATCACTGTTTTCAATAGGAACGATTGTCAACAACGATCTCCGCCACGATCAGCATGAAATGACGGTCCATCGTCCGGATCAGAAAAATCACGATTTTGCACCCGGACGAACGAAATCACTTTTCAGACCCTGCATCGGCCGGAACTCGTGATTTTCCGCCTGGTCAACCAAAAATCTCTGTTTTGAACAGGAACGATTGTCAACAGCGATCTCCGCCACGATCAGCTTGAAATCATGGTCCATCGTCCGGATCGGTAAAATCACGATTTTGCACCCGGACGAACGAAATCACTTTTCAGACCCTGCATCGGCCGGAACTCGTGATTTTCCGCCTGGTCAACCAAAAATCACTGTTTTGAATAGGAACGATTGTCAACAACGATCTCCGCCACGATCAGCATGAAATCACGGTCCATCGCCTGGATCGGTGAAATCACGATTTTGCACCCGGGCGAACGAAATCACTATTCAGACCCTGCATCGGCCGAAACTCGTGATTTTCCGCCTGGTCAACCAAAAATCACTGTTTTGAATAGGAACGATTGTCAACAACGATCTCCGCCACGATCAGCATGAAATGATGGTCCATCGTCCGGATTGGTAAAATCACGATTTTGCACCCGGACGAACGAAATCACTTTTCAGACCCTGCATCGGCCGGAACTCGTGATTTTCCGCCTGGTCAACCAAAAATCACTGTTTTGAAGAGGAACGATTGTCAACAACGATCTCCGCCACGATCAGCTTGAAATCACGGTCCATCGTCTGGATCGGTAAAATCACGATTTTGCACCCGGACGAACGAAATCACTTTTCAGACCCTGCATCGGCCGAAACTCGTGATTTTCCCCCTGGTCAACCGAAAATCACTGCTTTGACCAGGTACGGTTGTCAACAACGATCACCGCCACGATCAGCAAGAAATCACGGTCGATCGCCTGGATCGGTAAAATCACGATTTTGCATCCGGACGAACGAAATCACTATTCAGACCCTGCATCGGCCGGAACTCGTGATTTTCCGCCTGGTCAACCAAAAATCACTGTTTTGAATAGGAACGATTGTCAACAACGATCTCCGCCACGATCAGCATGAAATCACGGTCCATCGCCTGGATCGGTGAAATCACGATTTTGCACCCGGGCGAACGAAATCACTATTCAGACCCTGCATCGGCCGAAACTCGTGATTTTCCGCCTGGTCAACCAAAAATCACTGTTTTGAATAGGAACGATTGTCAACAACGATCTCCGCCACGATCAGCATGAAATCACGGTCCATCGCCTGGATCGGTGAAATCACGATTTTGCACCCGGGCGAACGAAATCACTATTCAGACCCTGCATCGGCCGAAACTCGTGATTTTCCGCCTGGTCAACCAAAAATCACTGTTTTGAATAGGAACGATTGTCAACAACGATCTCCGCCACGATCAGCATGAAATGATGGTCCATCGTCCGGATTGGTAAAATCACGATTTTGCACCCGGACGAACGAAATCACTTTTCAGACCCTGCATCGGCCGGAACTCGTGATTTTCCGCCTGGTCAACCAAAAATCACTGTTTTGAAGAGGAACGATTGTCAACAACGATCTCCGCCACGATCAGCTTGAAATCACGGTCCATCGTCTGGATCGGTAAAATCACGATTTTGCACCCGGACGAACGAAATCACTTTTCAGACCCTGCATCGGCCGAAACTCGTGATTTTCCCCCTGGTCAACCGAAAATCACTGCTTTGACCAGGTACGGTTGTCAACAACGATCACCGCCACGATCAGCAAGAAATCACGGTCGATCGCCTGGATCGGTAAAATCACGATTTTGCATCCGGACGAACGAAATCACTATTCAGACCCTGCATCGGCCGGAACTCGTGATTTTCCGCCTGGTCAACCGAAAATCACTGTTTTGACCAGGTACGGTTGTCAACAACGATCACCGCCACGATCAGAATGAAATCACGGTCGAACGCCTGGATCGGTAAAATCACGATTTTGCACCCGGACGAACGAAATCACTTTTCAGACCCTGCATCGGCCGAAACTCGTGATTTTCCGCCTGGTCAACCAAAAATCACTGTTTTGAATAGGAACGATTGTCAACAACGATCTCCGCCACGATCAGCATGAAATCACGGTCCATCGCCTGGATCGGTAAAATCACGATTTTGCACCCGGGCGAACGAAATCACTATTCAGACCCTGCATCGGCCGAAACTCGTGATTTTCCGCCTGGTCAACCAAAAATCACTGTTTTGAATAGGAACGATTGTCAACAACGATCTCCGCCACGATCAGCATGAAATGATGGTCCATCGTCCGGATCGGTAAAATCACGATTTTGCACCCGGACGAACGAAATCACTTTTCAGACCCTGCATCGGCCGGAACTCGTGATTTTCCGCCTGGTCAACCAAAAATCTCTGTTTTGAACAGGAACGATTGTCAACAGCGATCTCCGCCACGATCAGCTTGAAATCATGGTCCATCCTCCGGATCGGTAAAATCACGATATTGCACCCGGACGAACGAAATCACTTTTCAGACCCTGCATCGGCCGAAACTCGTGATTTTCCGCCTAGTCAACCAAAAATCACTGTTTTGAATAGGAACGATTGTCAACAACAATCTCTGCCGCGATCAGCATGAAATGACGGTCCATCGTCCGGATCGGTGAAATCACGATTTTGCACCCGGACGAACGAAATCACTTTTCAGACCCTGCATCGGCCGAAACTCGTGATTTTCCGCCTGGTCAACCAAAAATCACTGCTTTGAATAGGAACGATTGTCAACAACGATCTCCGCCACGATCAGCATGAAATGACGGTCCATCGCCTGGATCGGTAAAATCACGATTTTGCACCCGGACGAACGAAATCACTATTCAGACCCTGCATCGGGCGAAACTCGTGATTTTCCGCCTGGTCAACCGGAAATCACTGTGTTGACCAGGTACGGTTGTCAACAACGATCTCCGCCACGATCAGCATGAAATCACGGTCGATCGCCCGGATCGGTAAAATCACGATTTTGCACCCGGACGAACGAAATCACTATTCAGGCCCCGCATCGGCCGAAACTCGTTATTTTCCGCCTGGTCAACCAAAAATCACTGTTTTGAATAGGAACGATTGTCAACAACGATCTCCGCCACGATCAGCATGAAATGACGGTCCATCGTCCGGATCGATAAAATCACGATTTTGCACCCGGACGAACGAAATCACTTTTCAGACCCTGCATCGGCCGAAACTCGTGATTTTCCGCCTGGTCAACCAAAAATCACTGTTTTGAAGAGGAACGATTGTCAACAACGATCTCCGCCACGATCAGCATGAAATCACGGTCCATCGCCTGGATCGGTAAAATCACGATTTTGCACCCGGACGAACGAAATCACTATTCAGACCCTGCATCGGCCGAAACTCGTGATTTTCCGCCTGGTCAACCAAAAATCACTGTTTTGAACAGAAATGATTGTCAACAACGATCTCCGCCACGATCAGCTTGAAATCACGGTCCATCGTCTGGATCGGTAAAATCACGATTTTGCACCCGGACGAACGAAATCACTTTTCAGACCCTGCATCGGCCGAAACTCGTGATTTTCCGCCTGGTCAACCAAAAATCACTGTTTTGAATAGGAACGGTTGTCAACAACGATCTCCGCCACGATCAGCATGAAATCACGGTCCATCGCCTGGATCGGTAAAATCACGATTTTGCACCCGGGCGAACGAAATCACTATTCAGACCCTGCATCGGCCGAAACTCGTGATTTTCCGCCTGGTCAACCAAAAATCACTGTTTTGAATGGGAACGATTGTCAACAACGATCTCCGCCACGATCAGCATGAAATGATGGTCCATCGTCCGGATCGGTAAAATCACGATTTTGCACCCGGACGAACGAAATCACTTTTCAGACCCTGCATCGGCCGGAACTCGTGATTTTCCGCCTGGTCAACCAAAAATCTCTGTTTTGAACAGGAACGATTGTCAACAGCGATCTCCGCCACGATCAGCTTGAGATCATGGTCCATCGTCCGGATCGGTAAAATCACGATTTTGCACCCGGACGAACGAAATCACTTTTCAGACCCTGCATCGGCCGAAACTCGTGATTTTCCGCCTGGTCAACCAAAAATCACTGTTTTGAATAGGAACGATTGTCAACAACGATCTCCGCCACGATCAGCATGAAATCACGGTCCATCGCCTGGATCGGTGAAATCACGATTTTGCACCCGGGCGAACGAAATCACTATTCAGACCCTGCATCGGCCGAAACTCGTGATTTTCCGCCTGGTCAACCAAAAATCACTGTTTTGAATAGGAACGATTGTCAACAACGATCTCCGCCACGATCAGCATGAAATGATGGTCCATCGTCCGGATTGGTAAAATCACGATTTTGCACCCGGACGAACGAAATCACTTTTCAGACCCTGCATCGGCCGGAACTCGTGATTTTCCGCCTGGTCAACCAAAAATCACTGTTTTGAAGAGGAACGATTGTCAACAACGATCTCCGCCACGATCAGCTTGAAATCACGGTCCATCGTCTGGATCGGTAAAATCACGATTTTGCACCCGGACGAACGAAATCACTTTTCAGACCCTGCATCGGCCGAAACTCGTGATTTTCCCCCTGGTCAACCGAAAATCACTGCTTTGACCAGGTACGGTTGTCAACAACGATCACCGCCACGATCAGCAAGAAATCACGGTCGATCGCCTGGATCGGTAAAATCACGATTTTGCATCCGGACGAACGAAATCACTATTCAGACCCTGCATCGGCCGGAACTCGTGATTTTCCGCCTGGTCAACCGAAAATCACTGTTTTGACCAGGTACGGTTGTCAACAACGATCACCGCCACGATCAGCATGAAATCACGGTCGAACGCCTGGATCGGTAAAATCACGATTTTGCACCCGGACGAACGAAATCACTTTTCAGACCCTGCATCGGCCGAAACTCGTGATTTTCCGCCTGGTCAACCAAAAATCACTGTTTTGAATAGGAACGATTGTCAACAACGATCTCCGCCACGATCAGCATGAAATCACGGTCCATCGCCTGGATCGGTAAAATCACGATTTTGCACCCGGGCGAACGAAATCACTATTCAGACCCTGCATCGGCCGAAACTCGTGATTTTCCGCCTGGTCAACCAAAAATCACTGTTTTGAATAGGAACGATTGTCAACAACGATCTCCGCCACGATCAGCATGAAATGATGGTCCATCGTCCGGATCGGTAAAATCACGATTTTGCACCCGGACGAACGAAATCACTTTTCAGACCCTGCATCGGCCGGAACTCGTGATTTTCCGCCTGGTCAACCAAAAATCTCTGTTTTGAACAGGAACGATTGTCAACAGCGATCTCCGCCACGATCAGCTTGAAATCATGGTCCATCCTCCGGATCGGTAAAATCACGATATTGCACCCGGACGAACGAAATCACTTTTCAGACCCTGCATCGGCCGAAACTCGTGATTTTCCGCCTAGTCAACCAAAAATCACTGTTTTGAATAGGAACGATTGTCAACAACAATCTCTGCCGCGATCAGCATGAAATGACGGTCCATCGTCCGGATCGGTGAAATCACGATTTTGCACCCGGACGAACGAAATCACTTTTCAGACCCTGCATCGGCCGAAACTCGTGATTTTCCGCCTGGTCAACCAAAAATCACTGCTTTGAATAGGAACGATTGTCAACAACGATCTCCGCCACGATCAGCATGAAATGACGGTCCATCGCCTGGATCGGTAAAATCACGATTTTGCACCCGGACGAACGAAATCACTATTCAGACCCTGCATCGGCCGAAACTCGTGATTTTCCGCCTGGTCAACCAAAAATCACTGTTTTGAACAGAAATGATTGTCAACAACGATCTCCGCCACGATCAGCTTGAAATCACGGTCCATCGTCTGGATCGGTAAAATCACGATTTTGCACCCGGACGAACGAAATCACTTTTCAGACCCTGCATCGGCCGAAACTCGTGATTTTCCGCCTGGTCAACCAAAAATCACTGTTTTGAATAGGAACGGTTGTCAACAACGATCTCCGCCACGATCAGCATGAAATCACGGTCCATCGCCTGGATCGGTAAAATCACGATTTTGCACCCGGGCGAACGAAATCACTATTCAGACCCTGCATCGGCCGAAACTCGTGATTTTCCGCCTGGTCAACCAAAAATCACTGTTTTGAATGGGAACGATTGTCAACAACGATCTCCGCCACGATCAGCATGAAATGATGGTCCATCGTCCGGATCGGTAAAATCACGATTTTGCACCCGGACGAACGAAATCACTTTTCAGACCCTGCATCGGCCGGAACTCGTGATTTTCCGCCTGGTCAACCAAAAATCTCTGTTTTGAACAGGAACGATTGTCAACAGCGATCTCCGCCACGATCAGCTTGAGATCATGGTCCATCGTCCGGATCGGTAAAATCACGATTTTGCACCCGGACGAACGAAATCACTTTTCAGACCCTGCATCGGCCGAAACTCGTGATTTTCCGCCTGGTCAACCAAAAATCACTGTTTTGAATAGGAACGATTGTCAACAACGATCTCCGCCACGATCAGCATGAAATCACGGTCCATCGCCTGGATCGGTGAAATCACGATTTTGCACCCGGGCGAACGAAATCACTATTCAGACCCTGCATCGGCCGAAACTCGTGATTTTCCGCCTGGTCAACCAAAAATCACTGTTTTGAATAGGAACGATTGTCAACAACGATCTCCGCCACGATCAGCATGAAATGATGGTCCATCGTCCGGATTGGTAAAATCACGATTTTGCACCCGGACGAACGAAATCACTTTTCAGACCCTGCATCGGCCGGAACTCGTGATTTTCCGCCTGGTCAACCAAAAATCACTGTTTTGAAGAGGAACGATTGTCAACAACGATCTCCGCCACAATCAGCTTGAAATCACGGTCCATCGTCTGGATCGGTAAAATCACGATTTTGCACCCGGACGAACGAAATCACTTTTCAGACCCTGCATCGGCCGAAACTCGTGATTTTCCCCCTGGTCAACCGAAAATCACTGCTTTGACCAGGTACGGTTGTCAACAACGATCACCGCCACGATCAGCAAGAAATCACGGTCGATCGCCTGGATCGGTAAAATCACGATTTTGCATCCGGACGAACGAAATCACTATTCAGACCCTGCATCGGCCGGA
This sequence comes from Delonix regia, assembly GCA_037074485.1. Classification (NCBI taxonomy): domain Eukaryota; kingdom Viridiplantae; phylum Streptophyta; class Magnoliopsida; order Fabales; family Fabaceae; genus Delonix; species Delonix regia. Next base: position 44,794,737 of record CM073450.1, on the reverse strand, counting down.
ACTCGTGATTTTCCGCCTGGTCAACCGAAAATCACTGTTTTGACCAGGTACGGTTGTCAACAACGATCACCGCCACGATCAGCATGAAATCACGGTCGAACGCCTGGATCGGTAAAATCACGATTTTGCACCCGGACGAACGAAATCACTTTTCAGACCCTGCATCGGCCGGAACTCGTGATTTTCCGCCTGGTCAACCAAAAATCACTGTTTTGAAGAGGAACGATTGTCAACAACGATCTCCGCCACGATCAGCTTGAAATCACGGTCCATCGTCTGGATCGGTAAAATCACGATTTTGCACCCGGACGAACGAAATCACTTTTCAGACCCTGCATCGGCCGAAACTCGTGATTTTCCCCCTGGTCAACCGAAAATCACTGCTTTGACCAGGTACGGTTGTCAACAACGATCACCGCCACGATCAGCAAGAAATCACGGTCGATCGCCTGGATCGGTAAAATCACGATTTTGCATCCGGACGAACGAAATCACTATTCAGACCCTGCATCGGCCGGAACTCGTGATTTTCCGCCTGGTCAACCGAAAATCACTGTTTTGACCAGGTACGGTTGTCAACAACGATCACCGCCACGATCAGCATGAAATCACGGTCGAACGCCTGGATCGGTAAAATCACGATTTTGCACCCGGACGAACGAAATCACTTTTCAGACCCTGCATCGGCCGAAACTCGTGATTTTCCGCCTGGTCAACCAAAAATCACTGTTTTGAATAGGAACGATTGTCAACAACGATCTCCGCCACGATCAGCATGAAATCACGGTCCATCGCCTGGATCGGTAAAATCACGATTTTGCACCCGGGCGAACGAAATCACTATTCAGACCCTGCATCGGCCGAAACTCGTGATTTTCCGCCTGGTCAACCAAAAATCACTGTTTTGAATAGGAACGATTGTCAACAACGATCTCCGCCACGATCAGCATGAAATGATGGTCCATCGTCCGGATCGGTAAAATCACGATTTTGCACCCGGACGAACGAAATCACTTTTCAGACCCTGCATCGGCCGGAACTCGTGATTTTCCGCCTGGTCAACCAAAAATCTCTGTTTTGAACAGGAACGATTGTCAACAGCGATCTCCGCCACGATCAGCTTGAAATCATGGTCCATCCTCCGGATCGGTAAAATCACGATATTGCACCTGGACGAACGAAATCACTTTTCAGACCCTGCATCGGCCGAAACTCGTGATTTTCCGCCTAGTCAACCAAAAATCACTGTTTTGAATAGGAACGATTGTCAACAACAATCTCTGCCGCGATCAGCATGAAATGACGGTCCATCGTCCGGATCGGTGAAATCACGATTTTGCACCCGGACGAACGAAATCACTTTTCAGACCCTGCATCGGCCGAAACTCGTGATTTTCCGCCTGGTCAACCAAAAATCACTGCTTTGAATAGGAACGATTGTCAACAACGATCTCCGCCACGATCAGCATGAAATGACGGTCCATCGCCTAGATCGGTAAAATCACGATTTTGCACCCGGACGAACGAAATCACTTTTCAGACCCTGCATCGGCCGAAACTCGTGATTTTCCGCCTGGTCAACCAAAAATCACTGTTTTGAATAGGAACGATTGTCAACAACGATCTCCGCCACGATCAGCATGAAATCACGGTCCATCGCCTGGATCGGTAAAATCACGATTTTGCACCCGGGCGAACGAAATCACTATTCAGACCCTGCATCGGCCGAAACTCGTGATTTTCCGCCTGGTCAACCAAAAATCACTGTTTTGAATAGGAACGATTGTCAACAACGATCTCCGCCACGATCAGCATGAAATGATGGTCCATCGTCCGGATCGGTAAAATCACGATTTTGCACCCGGACGAACGAAATCACTTTTCAGACCCTGCATCGGCCGGAACTCGTGATTTTCCGCCTGGTCAACCAAAAATCTCTGTTTTGAACAGGAACGATTGTCAACAGCGATCTCCGCCACGATCAGCTTGAAATCATGGTCCATCCTCCGGATCGGTAAAATCACGATATTGCACCCGGACGAACGAAATCACTTTTCAGACCCTGCATCGGCCGAAACTCGTGATTTTCCGCCTAGTCAACCAAAAATCACTGTTTTGAATAGGAACGATTGTCAACAACAATCTCTGCCGCGATCAGCATGAAATGACGGTCCATCGTCCGGATCGGTGAAATCACGATTTTGCACCCGGACGAACGAAATCACTTTTCAGACCCTGCATCGGCCGAAACTCGTGATTTTCCGCCTGGTCAACCAAAAATCACTGCTTTGAATAGGAACGATTGTCAACAACGATCTCCGCCACGATCAGCATGAAATGACGGTCCATCGCCTAGATCGGTAAAATCACGATTTTGCACCCGGACGAACGAAATCACTTTTCAGACCCTGCATCGGCCGAAACTCGTGATTTTCCGCCTGGTCAACCAAAAATCACTGTTTTGAATAGGAACGATTGTCAACAACGATCTCCGCCACGATCAGCATGAAATCACGGTCCATCGCCTGGATCGGTAAAATCACGATTTTGCACCCGGGCGAACGAAATCACTATTCAGACCCTGCATCGGCCGAAACTCGTGATTTTCCGCCTGGTCAACCAAAAATCACTGTTTTGAATAGGAACGATTGTCAACAACGATCTCCGCCACGATCAGCATGAAATGATGGTCCATCGTCCGGATCGGTAAAATCACGATTTTGCACCCGGACGAACGAAATCACTTTTCAGACCCTGCATCGGCCGGAACTCGTGATTTTCCGCCTGGTCAACCAAAAATCTCTGTTTTGAACAGGAACGATTGTCAACAGCGATCTCCGCCACGATCAGCTTGAAATCGTGGTCCATCCTCCGGATCGGTAAAATCACGATATTGCACCCGGACGAACGAAATCACTTTTCAGACCCTGCATCGGCCGAAACTCGTGATTTTCCGCCTAGTCAACCAAAAATCACTGTTTTGAATAGGAACGATTGTCAACAACAATCTCTGCCGCGATCAGCATGAAATGACGGTCCATCGTCCGGATCGGTGAAATCACGATTTTGCACCCGGACGAACGAAATCACTTTTCAGACCCTGCATCGGCCGAAACTCGTGATTTTCCGCCTGGTCCACCAAAAATCACTGCTTTGAATAGGAACGATTGTCAACAACGATCTCCGCCACGATCAGCATGAAATGACGGTCCATCGCCTGGATCGGTAAAATCACGATTTTGCACCCGGACGAACGAAATCACTATTCAGACCCTGCATCGGCCGAAACTCGTGATTTTCCGCCTGGTCAACCGGAAATCACTATGTTGACCAGGTACGGTTGTCAACAACGATCTCCGCCACGATCAGCATGAAATCACGGTCCATCGCCTGGATCGGTAAAATCACGATTTTGCACCCGGACGAACGAAATCACTTTTCAGACCCTGCATCGGCCGAAACTCGTGATTTTCCGCCTGGTCCACCAAAAATCACTGCTTTGAATAGGAACGATTGTCAACAACGATCTCCGCCACGATCAGCATGAAATGACGGTCCATCGCCTGGATCGGTAAAATCACGATTTTGCACCCGGACGAACGAAATCACTATTCAGACCCTGCATCGGCCGAAACTCGTGATTTTCCGCCTGGTCAACCGGAAATCACTATGTTGACCAGGTACGGTTGTCAACAACGATCTCCGCCACGATCAGCATGAAATCACGGTCCATCGCCTGGATCGGTAAAATCACGATTTTGCACCCGGACGAACGAAATCACTATTCAGACCCTGCATCGGCCGAAACTCGTGATTTTCCGCCTGGTCAACCAAAAATCACTGTTTTGAACAGAAATGATTGTCAACAACGATCTCCGCCACGATCAGCTTGAAATCACGGTCCATCGTCTGGATCGGTAAAATCACGATTTTGCACCCGGACGAACGAAATCACTTTTCAGACCCTGCATCGGCCGAAACTCGTGATTTTCCGCCTGGTCAACCAAAAATCACTGTTTTGAATAGGAACGGTTGTCAACAACGATCTCCGCCACGATCAGCATGAAATCACGGTCCATCGCCTGGATCGGTAAAATCACGATTTTGCACCCGGGCGAACGAAATCACTATTCAGACCCTGCATCGGCCGAAACTCGTGATTTTCCGCCTGGTCAACCAAAAATCACTGTTTTGAATAGGAACGATTGTCAACAACGATCTCCGCCACGATCAGCATGAAATGATGGTCCATCGTCCGGATCGGTAAAATCACGATTTTGCACCCGGACGAACGAAATCACTTTTCAGACCCTGCATCGGCCGGAACTCGTGATTTTCCGCCTGGTCAACCAAAAATCTCTGTTTTGAACAGGAACGATTGTCAACAGCGATCTCCACCACGATCAGCTTGAAATCATGGTCCATCCTCCGGATCGGTAAAATCACGATATTGCACCCGGACGAACGAAATCACTTTTCAGACCCTGCATCGGCCGAAACTCGTGATTTTCCGCCTAGTCAACCAAAAATCACTGTTTTGAATAGGAACGATTGTCAACAACAATCTCTGCCGCGATCAGCATGAAATGACGGTCCATCGTCCGGATCGGTGAAATCACGATTTTGCACCCGGACGAACGAAATCACTTTTCAGACCCTGCATCGGCCGAAACTCGTGATTTTCCGCCTGGTCAACCAAAAATCACTGCTTTGAATAGGAACGATTGTCAACAACGATCTCCGCCACGATCAGCATGAAATGACGGTCCATCGCCTGGATCGGTAAAATCACGATTTTGCACCCGGACGAACGAAATCACTATTCAGACCCTGCATCGGGCGAAACTCGTGATTTTCCGCCTGGTCAACCGGAAATCACTGTGTTGACCAGGTACGGTTGTCAACAACGATCTCCGCCACGATCAGCATGAAATCACGGTCGATCGCCCGGATCGGTAAAATCACGATTTTGCACCCGGACGAACGAAATCACTATTCAGGCCCCGCATCGGCCGAAACTCGTTATTTTCCGCCTGGTCAACCAAAAATCACTGTTTTGAATAGGAACGATTGTCAACAACGATCTCCGCCACGATCAGCATGAAATGGCGGTCCATCGTCCGGATCGGTAAAATCACGATTTTGCACCCGGACGAACGAAATCACTTTTCAGACCCTGCATCGGCCGAAACTCGTGATTTTCCGCCTGGTCAACCAAAAATCACTGTTTTGAAGAGGAACGATTGTCAACAACGATCTCCGCCACGATCAGCATGAAATCACGGTCCATCGCCTGGATCGGTAAAATCACGATTTTGCACCCGGACGAACGAAATCACTATTCAGACCCTGCATCGGCCGAAACTCGTGATTTTCCGCCTGGTCAACCAAAAATCACTGTTTTGAACAGAAATGATTGTCAACAACGATCTCCGCCACGATCAGCTTGAAATCACGGTCCATCGTCTGGATCGGTAAAATCACGATTTTGCACCCGGACGAACGAAATCACTTTTCAGACCCTGCATCGGCCGAAACTCGTGATTTTCCGCCTGGTCAACCAAAAATCACTGTTTTGAATAGGAACGGTTGTCAACAACGATCTCCGCCACGATCAGCATGAAATCACGGTCCATCGCCTGGATCGGTAAAATCACGATTTTGCACCCGGGCGAACGAAATCACTATTCAGACCCTGCATCGGCCGAAACTCGTGATTTTCCGCCTGGTCAACCAAAAATCACTGTTTTGAATGGGAACGATTGTCAACAACGATCTCCGCCACGATCAGCATGAAATGATGGTCCATCGTCCGGATCGGTAAAATCACGATTTTGCACCCGGACGAACGAAATCACTTTTCAGACCCTGCATCGGCCGGAACTCGTGATTTTCCGCCTGGTCAACCAAAAATCTCTGTTTTGAACAGGAACGATTGTCAACAGCGATCTCCGCCACGATCAGCTTGAGATCATGGTCCATCGTCCAGATCGGTAAAATCACGATTTTGCACCCGGACGAACGAAATCACTTTTCAGACCCCGCATCGGCCGAAACTCGTGATTTTCCGCCTGGTCAACCAAAAATCACTGTTTTGAATAGGAACGATTGTCAACAACGATCTCCGCCACGATCAGCATGAAATCACGGTCCATCGCCTGGATCGGTGAAATCACGATTTTGCACCCGGGCGAACGAAATCACTATTCAGACCCTGCATCGGCCGAAACTCGTGATTTTCCGCCTGGTCAACCAAAAATCACTGTTTTGAATGGGAACGATTGTCAACAACGATCTCCGCCACGATCAGCATGAAATGATGGTCCATCGTCCGGATCGGTAAAATCACGATTTTGCACCCGGACGAACGAAATCACTTTTCAGACCCTGCATCGGCCGGAACTAGTGATTTTCCGCCTGGTCAACCAAAAATCTCTGTTTTGAACAGGAACGATTGTCAACAGCGATCTCCGCCACGATCAGCTTGAGATCATGGTCCATCGTCCGGATCGGTAAAATCACGATTTTGCACCCGGACGAACGAAATCACTTTTCAGACCCTGCATCGGCCGAAACTCGTGATTTTCCGCCTGGTCAACCAAAAATCACTGTTTTGAATAGGAACGATTGTCAACAACGATCTCCGCCACGATCAGCATGAAATCACGGTCCATCGCCTGGTTCGGTGAAATCACGATTTTGCACCCGGGCGAACGAAATCACTATTCAGACCCTGCATCGGCCGAAACTCGTGATTTTCCGCCTGGTCAACCAAAAATCACTGTTTTGAATAGGAACGATTGTCAACAACGATCTCCGCCACGATCAGCATGAAATGATGGTCCATCGTCCGGATTGGTAAAATCACGATTTTGCACCCGGACGAACGAAATCACTTTTCAGACCCTGCATCGGCCGGAACTCGTGATTTTCCGCCTGGTCAACCAAAAATCACTGTTTTGAAGAGGAACGATTGTCAACAACGATCTCCGCCACGATCAGCTTGAAATCACGGTCCATCGTCTGGATCGGTAAAATCACGATTTTGCACCCGGACGAACGAAATCACTTTTCAGACCCTGCATCGGCCGAAACTCGTGATTTTCCCCCTGGTCAACCGAAAATCACTGCTTTGACCAGGTACGGTTGTCAACAACGATCACCGCCACGATCAGCAAGAAATCACGGTCGATCGCCTGGATCGGTAAAATCACGATTTTGCATCCGGACGAACGAAATCACTATTCAGACCCTGCATCGGCCGGAACTCGTGATTTTCCGCCTGGTCAACCGAAAATCACTGTTTTGACCAGGTACGGTTGTCAACAACGATCACCGCCACGATCAGCATGAAATCACGGTCGAACGCCTGGATCGGTAAAATCACGATTTTGCACCCGGACGAACGAAATCACTTTTCAGACCCTGCATCGGCCGAAATTCGTGATTTTCCGCCTGGTCAACCAAAAATCACTGTTTTGAATAGGAACGATTGTCAACAACGATCTCCGCCACGATCAGCATGAAATCACGGTCCATCGCCTGGATCGGTAAAATCACGATTTTGCACCCGGGCGAACGAAATCACTATTCAGACCCTGCATCGGCCGAAACTCGTGATTTTCCGCCTGGTCAACCAAAAATCACTGTTTTGAATAGGAACGATTGTCAACAACGATCTCCGCCACGATCAGCATGAAATGATGGTCCATCGTCCGGATCGGTAAAATCACGATTTTGCACCCGGACGAACGAAATCACTTTTCAGACCCTGCATCGGCCGGAACTCGTGATTTTCCGCCTGGTCAACCAAAAATCTCTGTTTTGAACAGGAACGATTGTCAACAGCGATCTCCGCCACGATCAGCTTGAAATCATGGTCCATCCTCCGGATCGGTAAAATCACGATATTGCACCCGGACGAACGAAATCACTTTTCAGACCCTGCATCGGCCGAAACTCGTGATTTTCCGCCTAGTCAACCAAAAATCACTGTTTTGAATAGGAACGATTGTCAACAACAATCTCTGCCGCGATCAGCATGAAATTACGGTCCATCGTCCGGATCGGTGAAATCACGATTTTGCACCCGGACGAACGAAATCACTTTTCAGACCCTGCATCGGCCGAAACTCGTGATTTTCCGCCTGGTCAACCAAAAATCACTGCTTTGAATAGGAACGATTGTCAACAACGATCTCCGCCACGATCAGCATGAAATGACGGTCCATCGCCTGGATCGGTAAAATCACGATTTTGCACCCGGACGAACGAAATCATTATTCAGACCCTGCATCGGGCGAAACTCGTGATTTTCCGCCTGGTCAACCGGAAATCACTATGTTGACCAGGTACGGTTGTCAACAACGATCTCCCCCACGATCAGCATGAAATCACGGTCGATCGCCCGGATCGGTAAAATCACGATTTTGCACCCGGACGAACGAAATCACTATTCAGGCCCCGCATCGGCCGAAACTCGTTATTTTCCGCCTGGTCAACCAAAAATCACTGTTTTGAATAGGAACGATTGTCAACAACGATCTCCGCCACGATCAGCATGAAATGACGGTCCATCGTCCGGATCGGTAAAATCACGATTTTGCACCCGGACGAACGAAATCACTTTTCAGACCCTGCATCGGCCGAAACTCGTGATTTTCCGCCTGGTAAACCAAAAATCACTGTTTTGAAGAGGAACGATTGTCAACAACGATCTCCGCCACGATCAGCATGAAATCACGGTCCGTCGCCTGGATCGGTAAAATCACGATTTTGCACCCGGACGAACGAAATCACTATTCAGACCCTGCATCGGCCGGAACTCGTGATTTTCCGCCTAGTCAACCAAAAATCTCTGTTTTGAACAGAAATGATTGTCAACAACGATCTCCGCCACGATCAGCTTGAAATCACGGTCCATCGTCTGGATCGGTAAAATCACGATTTTGCACCCGGACGAACGAAATCACTTTTCAGACCCTGCATCGGCCGAAACTCGTGATTTTCCGCCTGGTCAACCAAAAATCACTGTTTTGAATAGGAACGATTGTCAACAACGATCTCCGCCACGATCAGCATGAAATGACGGTCCATCGTCCGGATCGGTAAAATCACGATTTTGCACCCGGACGAACGAAATCACTTTTCAGACCCTGCATCGGCCGAAACTCGTGATTTTCCGCCTGGTCAACCAAAAATCACTGTTTTGAATAGGAACGATTGTCAACAACGATCTCCGCCACGATCAGCATGAAATCACGGTCCATCGCCTGGATCGGTAAAATCACGATTTTGCACCCGGACGAACGAAATCACTATTCAGACCCTGCATCGGCCGAAACTCGTGATTTTCCGCCAGGTCAACCAAAAATCACTGTTTTGAACAGAAATGATTGTCAACAACGATCTCCGCCACGATCAGCTTGAAATCACGGTCCATCGTCTGGATCGGTAAAATCACGATTTTGCACCCGGACGAACGAAATCACTTTTCAGACCCTGCATCGGCCGAAACTCGTGATTTTCCCCCTGGTCAATCGAAAATCACTGTTTTGACCAGGTACGGTTGTCAACAACGATCACCGCCACGATCAGCATGAAATCACGGTCGATCGCCTGGATCGGTAAAATCACGATTTTGCATCCGGACGAACGAAATCACTATTCAGACCCTGCATCGGCCGGAACTCGTGATTTTCCACCTGGTCAACCAAAAATCACTGTTTTCAATAGGAACGATTGTCAACAACGATCTCCGCCACGATCAGCATGAAATTGCGGTCCATCGTCCGGATCGGTAAAATCACGATTTTGCACCCGGACGAACGAAATCACTTTTCAGACCCTGCATCGGCCGGAACTCGTGATTTTCCGCCTGGTCAACCAAAAATCTCTATTTTGAACAGGAACGATTGTCAACAGCGATCTCCGCCACGATCAGCTTGAAATCATGGTCCATCGTCCGGATCGGTAAAATCACGATTTTGCACCCGGACGAACGAAATCACTTTTCAGACCCTGCATCGGCCGAAACTCGTGATTTTCCCCCTGGTCAATCGAAAATCACTGTTTTGACCAGGTACGGTTGTCAACAACGATCTCCGCCACGATCAGCATGAAATGACGGTCCATCGTCCGGATCGGTAAAATCACGATTTTGCACCCGGACGAACGAAATCACTTTTCAGACCCTGCATCGGCCGAAACTCGTGATTTTCCGCCTGGTCAACCAAAAATCACAGTTTTGAATAGGAACGATTGTCAACAACGATCTCCGCCACGATCAGCATGAAATCACGGTCCATCGCCTGGATCGGTAAAATCACGATTTTGCACCCGGACGAACGAAATCACTTTTCAGACCCTGCATCGGCCGAAACTCGTGATTTTCCCCCTGGTCAATCGAAAATCACTGTTTTGACAATGTACGGTTGTCAACAACGATCTCCGCCACGATCAGCATGAAATGACGGTCCATCGTCCGGATCGGTAAAATCACGATTTTGCACCCGGACGAACGAAATCGCTTTTCAGACCCTGCATCGGCCGAAACTCGTGATTTTCCGCCTGGTCAACCAAAAATCACTGTTTTGAATAGGAACGAATGTCAACAACGATCTCCGCCACGATCAGCATGAAATCACGGTCCATCGCCGGGATCGGTAAAATCACGATTTTGCACCCGGGCGAACGAAATCACTATTCAGACCCTGCATCGGCCGAAACTCGTGATTTTCCGCCTGGTCAACCAAAAATCACTGTTTTGAATAGGAACGATTGTCAACAACGATCTCCGCCACGATCAGCATGAAATGACGGTCCATCGTCCGGATCGGTAAAATCACGATTTTGCACCCGGACGAACGAAATCACTTTTCAGACCCTGCATCGGCCGAAACTCGTGATTTTCCGCCTGGTCAACCAAAAATCACTGTTTTGAAAAGGAACGATTGTCAACAACGATCTCCGCCACGATCAGCATGAAATGACGGTCCATCGTCTGGATCGGTAAAATCACGATTTTGCACCCGGGCGAACGAAATCACTATTCAGACCCTGCATCGGCCGAAACTCGTGATTTTCCGCCTGGTCAACCAAAAATCACTGTTTTGAATAGGAACGATTGTCAACAACGATCTCCGCCACGATCAGCATGAAATGACGGTCCATCGTCCGGATCGGTAAAATCACGATTTTGCACCCGGACGAACGAAATCACTTTTCAGACCCTGCATCGGCCGAAACTCGTGATTTTCCGCCAGGTCAACCAAAAATCACTGTTTTGAATAGGAACGATTGTCAACAACGATCTCCGCCACGATCAGCATGAAATCACGGTCCATCGCCTGGATCGGTAAAATCACGATTTTGCACCCGGACGAACGAAATCACTTTTCAGACCCTGCATCGGCCGAAACTCGTGATTTTCCGCCTGGTCAACCAAAAATCACTGTTTTGAATAGGAACGATTGTCAACAACGATCTCCGCCACGATCACCATGAAATCACGGTCCATCGCCTGGATCGGTAAAATCACGATTTTGCACCCGGACGAACGAAATCACTTTTCAGACCCTGCATCGGCCGAAACTCGTGATTTTCCCCCTGGTCAATCGAAAATCACTGTTTTGACAATGTACGGTTGTCAACAACGATCTCCGCCCCGATCAGCATGAAATGACGGTCCATCGTCCGGATCGGTAAAATCACGATTTTGCACCCGGACGAACGAAATCGCTTTTCAGACCCTGCATCGGCCGAAACTCGTGATTTTCCGCCTGGTCAACCAAAAATCACTGTTTTGAATAGGAACGATTGTCAACAACGATCTCCGCCACGATCAGCATGAAATCACGGTCCATCGCCGGGATCGGTAAAATCACGATTTTGCACCCGGGCGAACGAAATCACTATTCAGACCCTGCATCGGCCGAAACTCGTGATTTTCCGCCTGGTCAACCAAAAATCACTGTTTTGAATAGGAACGATTGTCAACAACGATCTCCGCCACGATCAGCATGAAATGACGGTCCATCGTCCGGATCGGTAAAATCACGATTTTGCACCCGGACGAACGAAATCACTTTTCAGACCCTGCATCGGCCGAAACTCGTGATTTTCCGCCTGGTCAACCAAAAATCACTGTTTTGAATAGGAACGATTGTCAACAACGATCTCCGCCACGATCAGCATGAAATGACGGTCCATCGTCCGGATCGGTAAAATCACGATTTTGCACCCGGACGAACGAAATCACTTTTCAGACCCTGCATCGGCCGAAACTCGTGATTTTCCGCCTGGCCAACCAAAAATCACTGTTTTGAATAGGAACGATTGTCAACAACGATCTCCGCCACGATCAGCATGAAATCACGGTCCATCGCCTGGATCGGTAAAATCACGATTTTGCACCCGGACGAACGAAATCACTTTTCAGACCCTGCATCGGCCGAAACTCGTGATTTTCCCCCTGGTCAATCGAAAATCACTGTTTTGACAATGTACGGTTGTCAACAACGATCTCCGCCACGATCTGCATGAAATGACGGTCCATCGTCCGGATCGGTAAAATCACGATTTTGCACCCGGACGAACGAAATCGCTTTTCAGACCCTGCATCGGCCGAAACTCGTGATTTTCCGCCTGGTCAACCAAAAATCACTGTTTTGAATAGGAACGATTGTCAACAACGATCTCCGCCACGATCAGCATGAAATCACGGTCCATCGCCGGGATCGGTAAAATCACGATTTTGCAGCCGGGCGAACGAAATCACTATTCAGACCCTGCATCGGCCGAAACTCGTGATTTTCCGCCTGGTCAACCAAAAATCACTGTTTTGAATAGGAACGATTGTCAACAACGATCTCCGCCACGATCAGCATGAAATGACGGTCCATCGTCCGGATCGGTAAAATCACGATTTTGCACCCGGACGAACGAAATCACTTTTCAGACCCCGCATCGGCCGAAACTCGTGATTTTCCGCCTGGTCAACCAAAAATCACTGTTTTGAATAGGAACGATTGTCAACAACGATCTCCGCCACGATCAGCATGAAATCACGGTCCATCGCCTGGATCGGTAAAATCACGATTTTGCACCCGGGCGAACGAAATCACTATTCAGACCCTGCATCGGCCGAAACTCGTGATTTTCCGCCTGGTCAACCAAAAATCACTGTTTTGAATAGGAACAATTGTCAACAACAATCTCCGCCACGATCAGCACGAAATCACGGTCCATCGTCCGGATCGGTAAAATCACGATTTTGCACCCGGACGAACGAAATCACTTTTCAGACCCTGCATCGGCCGGAACTCGTGATTTTCCGCCTGGTCAACCAAAAATCTCTGTTTTGAACAGGAACGATTGTCAACAGCGATCTCCGCCACGATCAGCTTGAAATCATGGTCCATCGTCCGGATCGGTAAAATCACGATTTTGCACCCGGACGAACGAAATCACTTTTCAGACCCTGCATCGGCCGAAACTCGTGATTTTCCGCCTGGTCAACCAAAAATCACTGTTTTGAATAGGAACGATTGTCAACAACGATCTCCGCCACGATCAGCATGAAATGACGGTCCATCGTCCGGATCGGTAAAATCACGATTTTGCACCCGGACGAACGAAATCACTTTTCAGACCCTGCATCGGCCGAAACTCGTGATTTTCCGCCTGGTCAACCAAAAATCACTGTTTTGAATAGGAACAATTGTCAACAACGATCTCCGCCACGATCAGCATGAAATCACGGTCCATCGCCTGGATCGGTAAAATCACGATTTTGCACCTGGACGAACGAAATCACTATTCAGACCCTGCATCGGCCGAAACTCGTGATTTTCCGCCTGGTCAACCAAAAATCACTGTTTTGAATAGGAACGATTGTCAACAACGATCTCCGCCACGATCAGCATGAAATCACGGTCCATCGCCTGGATCGGTAAAATCACGATTTTGCACCCGGACGAACGAAATCACTTTTCAGACCCTGCATCGGCCGAAACTCGTGATTTTCCCCCTGGTCAATCGAAAATCACTGTTTTGACAATGTACGGTTGTCAACAACGATCTCCGCCACGATCAGCATGAAATGACGGTCCATCGTCCAGATCGGTAAAATCACGATTTTGCACCCGGACGAACGAAATCGCTTTTCAGACCCTGCATCGGCCGAAACTCGTGATTTTCCGCCTGGTCAACCAAAAATCACTGTTTTGAATAGGAACGATTGTCAACAACGATCTCCGCCACGATCAGCATGAAATCACGGTCCATCGCCGGGATCGGTAAAATCACGATTTTGCTCCCGGGCGAACGAAATCACTATTCAGACCCTGCATCGGCCGAAACTCGTGATTTTCCGCCTGGTCAACCAAAAATCACTGTTTTGAATAGGAACGATTGTCAACAACGATCTCCGCCACGATCAGCATGAAATGACGGTCCATCGTCCGGATCGGTAAAATCACGATTTTGCACCCGGACGAACGAAATCACTTTTCAGACCCTGCATCGGCCGAAACTCGTGATTTTCCCCCTGGTCAATCGAAAATCACTGTTTTGACCAGGTACGGTTGTCAACAACGATCACCGCCAGGATCAGCATGAAATCACGGTCGATCGCCGGGATCGGTAAAATCACGATTTTGCATCCGGACGAACGAAATCACTATTCAGACCCTGCATCGGCCGGAACTCGTGATTTTCCACCTGGTCAACCAAAAATCACTGTTTTCAATAGGAACGATTGTCAACAACGATCTCCGCCACGATCAGCATGAAATGACGGTCCATCGTCCGGATCGGTAAAATCACGATTTTGCACCCGGACGAACGAAATCACTTTTCAGACCCTGCATCGGCCGGAACTCGTGATTTTCCACCTGGTCAACCAAAAATCTCTGTTTTGAACAGGAACGATTGTCAACAGCGATCTCCGCCACGATCAGCTTGAAATCACGGTCCATCGTCCGGATCGGTAAAATCACTATTTTGCACCCGGACGAACGAAATCACTATTCAGACCTTGCATCGGCCGAAACTCGTGATTTTCCGCCTGGTCAACCAAAAATCACTGTTTTGAATAGGAACGATTGTCAACAACGATCTCCGCCACGATCAGCACGAAATCACGGTCCATCGTCCGGATCGGTAAAATCACGATTTTGCACCCGGACGAACGAAATCACTTTTCAGACCCTGCATCGGCCGGAACTCGTGATTTTCCGCCTGGTCAACCAAAAATCACTGTTTTGAACAGGAACGATTGTCAACAGCGATCTCCGCCACGATCAGCTTGAAATCATGGTCCATCGTCCGGATCGGTAAAATCACGATTTTGCACCCGGGCGAACGAAATCACTATTCAGACCCTGCATCGGCCGAAACTCGTGATTTTCCGCCTGGTCAACCAAAAATCACTGTTTTGAATAGGAACGATTGTCAACAACGATCTCCGCCACGATCAGCATGAAATGACGGTCCATCGTCCGGATCGGTAAAATCACGATTTTGCACCCGGACGAACGAAATCACTTTTCAGACCCTGCATCGGCCGAAACTCGTGATTTTCCGCCTGGTCAACCAAAAATCACTGTTTTGAATAGGAACGATTGTCAACAACGATCTCCGCCACGATCAGCATGAAATCACGGTCCATCGCCTGGATCGGTAGAATCACGATTTTGCACCCGGACGAACGAAATCACTATTCAGACCCTGCATCGGCCGAAACTCGTGATTTTCCGCCTGGTCAACCAAAAATCACTGTTTTGAACAGAATTGATTGTCAACAACGATCTCCGCCACGATCAGCTTGAAATCACGGTCCATCGTCTGGATCGGTAAAATCACGATTTTGCACCCGGACGAACGAAATCACTTTTCAGACCCTGCATCGGCCGAAACTCGTGATTTTCCCCCTGGTCAACCGAAAATCACTGTTTTGACCAGGTACGGTTGTCAACAACGATCACCGCCACGATCAGCATGAAATCACGGTCGATCGCCTGGATCGGTAAAATCACGATTTTGCATCCGGACGAACGAAATCACTATTCAGACCCTGCATCGGCCGAAACTCGTGATTTTCCCCCTGGTCAATCGAAAATCACTGTTTTGACCAGGTACGGTTGTCAACAACGAACACCGCCACGATCAGCATGAAATCACGGTCGATCGCCTGGATCGGTAAAATCACGATTTTGCATCCGGACGAACGAAATCACTATTCAGACCCTGCATCGGCCGGAACTCGTGATTTTCCACCTGGTCAACCAAAAATCACTGTTTTCAATAGGAACGATTGTCAACAACGATCTCCGCCACGATCAGCATGAAATGACGGTCCATCGTCCGGATCGGTAAAATCACGATTTTGCACCCGGACGAACGAAATCACTTTTCAGACCCTGCATCGGCCGGAACTCGTGATTTTCCGCCTGGTCAACCAAAAATCTCTGTTTTGAACAGGAACGATTGTCAACAGCGATCTCCGCCACGATCAGCTTGAAATCATGGTCCATCGTCCGGATCGGTAAAATCACGATTTTGCACCCGGACGAACGAAATCACTATTCAGACCTTGCATCGGCCGAAACTCGTGATTTTCCGCCTGGTCAACCAAAAATCACTGTTTTGAAGAGGAACGATTGTCAACAACGATCTCCGCCACGATCAGCATGAAATGACGGTCCATCGTCCGGATCGGTAAAATCACGATTTTGCACCCGGACGAACGAAATCACTTTTCAGACCCTGCATCGGCCGAAACTCGTGATTTTCCGCCTGGTCAACCAAAAATCACTGTTTTGAATAGGAACGATTGTCAAAAACGATCTCCGCCACGATCAGCATGAAATCACGGTCCATCGCCTGGATCGGTAAAATCACGATTTTGCACCCGGACGAACGAAATCACTATTCAGACCCTGCATCGGCCGAAACTCGTGATTTTCCGCCAGGTCAACCAAAAATCACTCTTTTGAACAGAAATGATTGTCAACAACGATCTCCGCCACGATCAGCTTGAAATCACGGTCCATCGTCTGGATCGGTAAAATCACGATTTTGCACCCGGACGAACGAAATCACTTTTCAGACCCTGCATCGGCCGAAACTCGTGATTTTCCCCCTGGTCAATCGAAAATCACTGTTTTGACCAGGTACGGTTGTCAACAACGATCACCGCCACGATCAGCATGAAATCACGGTCGATCGCCTGGATCGGTAAAATCACGATTTTGCATCCGGACGAACGAAATCACTATTCAGACCCTGCATCGGCCGGAACTCGTGATTTTCCACCTGGTCAACCAAAAATCACTGTTTTCAATAGGAACGATTGTCAACAACGATCTCCGCCACGATCAGCA
Organism: Delonix regia; assembly: GCA_037074485.1. Lineage (NCBI taxonomy): Eukaryota > Viridiplantae > Streptophyta > Magnoliopsida > Fabales > Fabaceae > Delonix > Delonix regia. The sequence continues at coordinate 44,777,353 of CM073450.1, read as the reverse complement.
TGTAATGACGGTCCATCGTCCGGATCGGTAAAATCACGATTTTGCACCCGGACGAACGAAATCACTTTTCAGACCCTGCATCGGCCGGAACTCGTGATTTTCCGCCTGGTCAACCAAAAATCTCTGTTTTGAACAGGAACGATTGTCAACAGCGATCTCCGCCACGATCAGCTTGAAATCACGGTCCATCGTCCGGATCGGTAAAATCACGATTTTGCACCCGGACGAACGAAATCACTATTCAGACCTTGCATCGGCTGAAACTCGTGATTTTCCGCCTGGTCAACCAAAAATCACTGTTTTGAATAGGAACGATTGTCAACAACGATCTCCGCCACGATCAGCACGAAATCACGGTCCATCGTCCGGATCGGTAAAATCACGATTTTGCACCCGGACGAACGAAATCACTTTTCAGACCCTGCATCGGCCGGAACTCGTGATTTTCCGCCTGGTCAACCAAAAATCTCTGTTTTGAACAGGAACGATTGTCAACAGCGATCTCCGCCACGATCAGCTTGAAATCATGGTCCATCGTCCGGATCGGTAAAATCACGATTTTGCACCCGGACGAACGAAATCACTTTTCAGACCCTGCATCGGCCGAAACTCGTGATTTTCCGCCTGGTCAACCAAAAATCACTGTTTTGAATAGGAACGATTGTCAACAACGATCTCCGCCACGATCAGCATGAAATGACGGTCCATCGTCCGGATCGGTAAAATCACGATTTTGCACCCGGACGAACGAAATCACTTTTCAGACCCTGCATCGGCCGGAACTCGTGATTTTCCGCCTGGTCAACCAAAAATCTCTGTTTTGAACAGGAACGATTGTCAACAGTGATCTCCGCCACGATCAGCTTGAAATCATGGTCCATCGTCCGGATCGGTAAAATCACGATTTTGCACCCGGACGAACGAAATCACTATTCAGACCTTGCATCGGCCGAAACTCGTGATTTTCCGCCTGGTCAACCAAAAATCACTGTTTTGAATAGGAACGATTGTCAACAACGATCTCCGCCACGATCAGCATGAAATCACGGTCCATCGCCTGGATCGGTAGAATCACGATTTTGCACCCGGACGAACGAAATCACTATTCAGACCCTGCATCGGCCGAAACTCATGATTTTCCGCCTGGTCAGCCAAAAATCACTGTTTTGAACAGAAATGATTGTCAACAACGATCTCCGCCACGATCAGCTTGAAATCACGGTCCATCGTCTGGATCGGTAAAATCACGATTTTGCACCAGGACGAACGAAATCACTTTTCAGACCCTGCATCGGCCGAAACTCGTGATTTTCCCCCTGGTCAACCGAAAATCACTGTTTTGACCAGGTACGGTTGTCAACAACGATCACCGCCACGATCAGCATGAAATCACGGTCGATCGCCTGGATCGGTAAAATCACGATTTTGCATCCGGACGAACGAAATCACTATTCAGACCCTGCATCGGCCGGAACTCGTGATTTTCCGCCTGGTCAACCAAAAATCACTGTTTTCAATAGGAACGATTGTCAACAACGATCTCCGCCACGATCTGCATGAAATGACGGTCCATCGTCCGGATCGGTAAAATCACGATTTTGCACCCGGACGAACGAAATCACTTTTCAGACCCTGCATCGGCCGGAACTCGTGATTTTCTGCCTGGTCAACCAAAAATCTCTGTTTTGAACAGGAACGATTGTCAACAGCGATCTCCACCACGATCAGCTTGAAATCATGGTCTAACGTCCGGATCGGTAAAATCACGATTTTGCACCCGGACGAACGAAATCACTTTTCAGACCCTGCATCGGCCGGAACTCGTGATTTTCCACCTGGTCAACCAAAAATCACTGTTTTCAATAGGAACGATTGTCAACAACGATCTCCGCCACGATCAGCATGAAATGACGGTCCGTCGTCCGGATCGGTAAAATCACGATTTTGCACCCGGACGAACGAAATCACTTTTCAGACCCTGCATCGGCCGGAACTCGTGATTTTCCGCCTGGTCAACCAAAAATCTCTGTTTTGAACAGGAACGATTGTCAACAGCGATCTCCGCCACGATCAGCTTGAAATCCCGGTCCATCGTCCGGATCGGTAAAATCACGATTTTGCACCCGGACGAACGAAATCACTATTCAGACCTTGCATCGGCCGAAACTCGTGATTTTCTGCCTGGTCAACCAAAAATCACTGTTTTGAATAGGAACGATTGTCAACAACGATCTCCGCCACGATCAGCACGAAATCACGGTCCATCGTCCGGATCGGTAAAATCACGATTTTGCACCCGGACGAACGAAATCACTTTTCAGACCCTGCATCGGCCGGAACTCGTGATTTTCCGCCTGGTCAACCAAAAATCTCTGTTTTGAACAGGAACGATTGTCAACAGCGATCTCCGCCACGATCAGCTTGAAATCATGGTCCATCGTCTGGATCGGTAAAATCACAATTTTGCACCCGGACGAACGAAATCACTTTTCAGACCCTGCATCGGCCGAAACTCGTGATTTTCCGCCTGGTCAACCAAAAATCACTGTTTTGAATAGGAACGATTGTCAACAACGATCTCCGCCACGATCAGCATGAAATGACGGTCCATCGTCCGGATCGGTAAAATCACGATTTTGCACCCGGACGAACGAAATCACTTTTCAGACCCTGCATCGGCCGGAACTCGTGATTTTCCGCCTGGTCAACCAAAAATCTCTGTTTTGAACAGGAACGATTGTCAACAGCGATCTCCGCCACGATCAGCTTGAAATCATGGTCCATCGTCCGGATCGGTAAAATCACGATTTTGCACCCGGACGAACGAAATCACTTTTCAGACCCTGCATCGGCCGAAACTCGTGATTTTCCGCCTGGTCAACCAAAAATCACTGTTTTGAATAGGAACGATTGTCAACAACGATCTCCGCCACGATCAGCATGAAATCACGGTCCATCGCCTGGATCGGTAGAATCACGATTTTGCACCCGGACGAACGAAATCACTATTCAGACCCTGCATCGGCCGAAACTCGTGATTTTCCGCCTGGTCAACCAAAAATCACTGTTTTGAACAGAATTGATTGTCAACAACGATCTCCGCCACGATCAGCTTGAAATCACGGTCCATCGTCTGGATCGGTAAAATCACGATTTTGCACCCGGACGAACGAAATCACTTTTCAGACCCTGCATCGGCCGAAACTCGTGATTTTCCCCCTGGTCAACCGAAAATCACTGTTTTGACCAGGTACGGTTGTCAACAACGATCACCGCCACGATCAGCATGAAATCACGGTCGATCGCCTGGATCGGTAAAATCACGATTTTGCATCCGGACGAACGAAATCACTATTCAGACCCTGCATCGGCCGAAACTCGTGATTTTCCGCCTGGTCAACCAAAAATCACTGTTTTCAATAGGAACGATTGTCAACAACGATCTCCGCCACGATCTGCATGAAATGACGGTCCATCGTCCGGATCGGTAAAATCACGATTTTGCACCCGGACGAACGAAATCACTATTCAGACCCTGCATCGGCCGAAACTCGTGATTTTCCGCCAGGTCAACCAAAAATCACTGTTTTGAACAGAAATGATTGTCAACAACGATCTCCGCCACGATCAGCTTGAAATCACGGTCCATCGTCCAGATCGGTAAAATCACGATTTTGCACCCGGACGAACGAAATCACTATTCAGACCTTGCATCGGCCGGAACTCGTGATTTTCCGCCTGGTCAACCAAAAATCTCTGTTTTGAACAGGAATGATTGTCAACAACGATCTCCGCCACGATCAGCTTGAAATCACGGTCCATCGTCTGGATCGGTAAAATCACGATTTTGCACCCGGACGAACGAAATCACTTTTCAGACCCTGCATCGGCCGAAACTCGTGATTTTCCCCCTGGTCAACCGAAAATCACTGTTTTGACCAGGTACGGTTGTCAACAACGACCACCGCCACGATCAGCATGAAATCACGGTCGATCGCCTGGATCGGTAAAATCACGATTTTGCATCCGGACGAACGAAATCACTATTCATACCCTGCATCGGCCGGAACTCGTGATTTTCCGCCTGGTCAACCAAAAATCACTGTTTTCAATAGGAACGATTGTCAACAACGATCTCCGCCACGATCTGCATGAAATGACGGTCCATCGTCCGGATCGGTAAAATCACAATTTTGCACCCGGACGAACGAAATCACTTTTCAGACCCTGCATCGGCCGGAACTCGTGATTTTCCGCCTGGTCAACCAAAAATCTCTGTTTTGAACAGGAACGATTGTCAACAGCGATCTCCACCACGATCAGCTTGAAATCATGGTCTAACGTCCGGATCGGTAAAATCACGATTTTGCACCCGGACGAACGAAATCACTTTTCAGACCCTGCATCGGCCGAAACTCGTGATTTTCCGCCTGGTCAACCAAAAATCACTGTTTTGAATAGGAACGATTGTCAACAACGATCTCCGCCACGATCAGCAAGAAATCACGGTCCATCGCCGAGATCGGTAAAATCACGATTTTGCAACCGGGCGAACGAAATCACTATTCAGACCCTGCATCGGCCGAAACTCGTGATTTTCCGCCTGGTCAACCAAAAATCACTGTTTTCAATAGGAACGATTGTCAACAACGATCTCCGCCACGATCTGCATGAAATGTCGGTCCATCGTCCGGATCGGTAAAATCACGATTTTGCACCCGGACGAACGAAATCACTATTCAGACCCTGCATCGGCCGAAACTCGTGATTTTCCGCCAGGTCAACCAAAAATCACTGTTTTGAACAGAAATGATTGTCAACAACGATCTCCGCCACGATCAGCTTGAAATCACGGTCCATCGTCTGGATCGGTAAAATCACGATTTTGCATCCGGACGAACGAAATCACTATTCAGACCCTGCATCGGCCGGAACTCGTGATTTTCCACCTGGTCAACCAAAAATCACTGTTTTCAATAGGAACGATTGTCAACAACGATCTCCGCCACGATCAGCATGAAATGACGGTCCATCGTCCGGATCGGTAAAATCACGATTTTGCACCCGGACGAACGAAATCACTTTTCAGACCCTGCATCGGCCGGAACTCGTGATTTTCCGCCTGGTCAACCAAAAATCTCTGTTTTGAACAGGAACGATTGTCAACAGCGATCTCCGCCACGATCAGCTTGAAATCACGGTCCATCGTCCGGATCGATAAAATCACGATTTTGCACCCGGACGAACGAAATCACTATTCAGACCTTGCATCGGCCGAAACTCGTGATTTTCCGCCTGGTCAACCAAAAATCACTGTTTTGAATAGGAACGATTGTCAACAACGATCTCCGCCACGATCAGCACGAAATCACGGTCCATCGTCCGGATCGGTAAAATCACGATTTTGCACCCGGACGAACTAAATCACTTTTCAGACCCTGCATCGGCCGGAACTCGTGATTTTCCGCCTGGTCAACCAAAAATCTCTGTTTTGAACAGGAACGATTGTCAACAGCGATCTCCGCCACGATCAGCTTGAAATCACGGTCCATCGTCCGGATCGATAAAATCACGATTTTGCACCCGGACGAACGAAATCACTATTCAGACCTTGCATCGGCCGAAACTCGTGATTTTCCGCCTGGTCAACCAAAAATCACTGTTTTGAATAGGAACGATTGTCAACAACGATCTCCGCCACGATCAGCACGAAATCACGGTCCATCGTCCGGATCGGTAAAATCACGATTTTGCACCCGGACGAACTAAATCACTTTTCAGACCCTGCATCGGCCGGAACTCGTGATTTTCCGCCTGGTCAACCAAAAATCACTGTTTTGAATAGGAACGATTGTCAACAACGATCTCCGCCTCGATCAGCATGAAATGATGGTCCATCGTCCGGATCGGTAGAATCACGATTTTGCACCCGGACGAACGAAATCACTATTCAGACCCTGCATCGGCCGAAACTCGTGATTTTCCGCCTGGTCAACCAAAAATCACTGTTTTGAACAGAAATGATTGTCAACAACGATCTCCGCCACGATCAGCTTGAAATCACGGTCCATCGTCTGGATCGGTAAAATCACGATTTTGCACCCGGACGAACGAAATCACTTTTCAGACCCTGCATCGGCCGAAACTCGTGATTTTCCGCCTGGTCAACCAAAAATCACTGTTTTGAATAGGAACGATTGTCAACAACGATCTCCGCCACGATCAGCATGAAATGACGGTCCATCGTCCGGATCGGTAAAATCACGATTTTGCACCCGGACGAACGAAATCACTTTTCAGACCCTGCATCGGCCGAAACTCGTGATTTTCCGCCTGGTCAACCAAAAATCACTGTTTTGAATAGGAACGATTGTCAACAACGATCTCCGCCACGATCAGCATGAAATCACGGTCCATCGCCTGGATCGGTAAAATCACGATTTTGCACCCGGACGAACGAAATCACTATTCAGACCCTGCATCGGCCGAAACTCGTGATTTTCCGCCAGGTCAACCAAAAATCACTGTTTTGAACAGAAATGATTGTCAACAACGATCTCCGCCACGATCAGCTTGAAATCACGGTCCATCGTCTGGATCGGTAAAATCACGATTTTGCATCCGGACGAACGAAATCACTATTCAGACCCTGCATCGGCCGGAACTCGTGATTTTCCACCTGGTCAACCAAAAATCACTGTTTTCAATAGGAACGATTGTCAACAACGATCTCCGCCACGATCAGCATGAAATGACGGTCCATCGTCCGGATCGATAAAATCACGATTTTGCACCCGGACGAACGAAATCACTTTTCAGACCCTGCATCGGCCGGAACTCGTGATTTTCCGCCTGGTCAACCAAAAATCTCTGTTTTGAACAGGAACGATTGTCAACAGCGATCTCCGCCACGATCAGCTTGAAATCACGGTCCATCGTCCGGATCGGTAAAATCACGATTTTGCACCCGGACGAACGAAATCACTATTCAGACCTTGCATCGGCCGAAACTCGTGATTTTCCGCCTGGTCAACCAAAAATCACTGTTTTGAATAGGAACGATTGTCAACAACGATCTCCGCCACGATCAGCATGAAATCACGGTCCATCGCCTGGATCGGTAAAATCACGATTTTGCACCCGGACGAACGAAATCACTATTCAGACCCTGCATCGGCCGAAACTCGTGATTTTCCGCCAGGTCAACCAAAAATCACTGTTTTGAACAGAAATGATTGTCAACAACGATCTCCGCCACGATCAGCTTGAAATCACGGTCCATCGTCTGGATCGGTAAAATCACGATTTTGCATCCGGACGAACAAAATCACTATTCAGACCCTGCATCGGCCGGAACTCGTGATTTTCCACCTGGTCAACCAAAAATCACTGTTTTCAATAGGAACGATTGTCAACAACGATCTCCGCCACGATCAGCATGAAATGACGGTCCATCGTCCGGATCGGTAAAATCACGATTTTGCACCCGGACGAACGAAATCACTTTTCAGACCCTGCATCGGCCGGAACTCGTGATTTTCCGCCTGGTCAACCAAAAATCTCTATTTTGAATAGGAACGATTGTCAACAGCGATCTCCGCCACGATCAGCTTGAAATCACGGTCCATCGTCCGGATCGATAAAATCACGATTTTGCACCCGGACGAACGAAATCACTATTCAGACCTTGCATCGGCCGAAACTCGTGATTTTCCGCCTGGTCAACCAAAAATCACTGTTTTGAATAGGAACGATTGTCAACAACGATCTCCGCCACGATCAGCACGAAATCACGGTCCATCGTCCGGATCGGTAAAATCACGATTTTGCACCCGGACGAACGAAATCACTTTTCAGACCCTGCATCGGCCGGAACTCGTGATTTTCCGCCTGGTCAACCAAAAATCTCTGTTTTGAACAGGAACGATTGTCAACAGCGATCTCCGCCACGATCAGCTTGAAATCATGGTCCATCGTCCGGATCGGTAAAATCACGATTTTGCACCCGGACGAACGAAATCACTTTTCAGACCCTGCATCGGCCGAAACTCGTGATTTTCCGCCTGGTCAACCAAAAATCACTGTTTTGAATAGGAACGATTGTCAACAACGATCTCCGCCACGATCAGCATGAAATCACGGTCCATCGCCTGGATCGGTAGAATCACGATTTTGCACCCGGACGAACGAAATCACTATTCAGACCCTGCATCGGCCGAAACTCGTGATTTTCCGCCTGGTCAACCAAAAATCACTGTTTTGAACAGAAATGATTGTCAACAACGATCTCCGCCACGATCAGCTTGAAATCACGGTCCATCGTCTGGATCGGTAAAATCACGATTTTGCATCCGGACGAACAAAATCACTATTCAGACCCTGCATCGGCCGGAACTCGTGATTTTCCACCTGGTCAACCAAAAATCACTGTTTTCAATAGGAACGATTGTCAACAGCGATCTCCGCCACGATCAGCTTGAAATCACGGTCCATCGTCCGGATCGATAAAATCACGATTTTGCACCCGGACGAACGAAATCACTATTCAGACCTTGCATCGGCCGAAACTCGTGATTTTCCGCCTGGTCAACCAAAAATCACTGTTTTGAATAGGAACGATTGTCAACAACGATCTCCGCCACGATCAGCACGAAATCACGGTCCATCGTCCGGATCGGTAAAATCACGATTTTGCACCCGGACGAACGAAATCACTTTTCAGACCCTGCATCGGCCGGAACTCGTGATTTTCCGCCTGGTCAACCAAAAATCTCTGTTTTGAACAGGAACGATTGTCAACAGCGATCTCCGCCACGATCAGCTTGAAATCATGGTCCATCGTCCGGATCGGTAAAATCACGATTTTGCACCCGGACGAACGAAATCACTTTTCAGACCCTGCATCGGCCGAAACTCGTGATTTTCCGCCTGGTCAACCAAAAATCACTGTTTTGAATAGGAACGATTGTCAACAACGATCTCCGCCACGATCAGCATGAAATCACGGTCCATCGCCTGGATCGGTAGAATCACGATTTTGCACCCGGACGAACGAAATCACTATTCAGACCCTGCATCGGCCGAAACTCGTGATTTTCCGCCTGGTCAACCAAAAATCACTGTTTTGAACAGAAATGATTGTCAACAACGATCTCCGCCACGATCAGCTTGAAATCACGGTCCATCGTCTGGATCGGTAAAATCACGATTTTGCATCCGGACGAACAAAATCACTATTCAGACCCTGCATCGGCCGGAACTCGTGATTTTCCACCTGGTCAACCAAAAATCACTGTTTTCAATAGGAACGATTGTCAACAACGATCTCCGCCACGATCAGCATGAAATGACGGTCCATCGTCCGGATCGGTAAAATCACGATTTTGCACCCGGACGAACGAAATCACTTTTCAGACCCTGCATCGGCCGGAACTCGTGATTTTCCGCCTGGTCAACCAAAAATCTCTGTTTTGAACAGGAACGATTGTCAACAGCGATCTCCGCCACGATCAGCTTGAAATCACGGTCCATCGTCCGGATCGGTAAAATCACGATTTTGCACCCGGACGAACGAAATCACTATTCAGACCTTGCATCGGCCGAAACTCGTGATTTTCCGCCTGGTCAACCAAAAATCACTGTTTTGAATAGGAACGATTGTCAACAACGATCTCCGCCACGATCAGCATGAAATGACGGTCCATCGTCCGGATCGGTAAAATCACGATTTTGCACCCGGACGAACGAAATCACTTTTCAGACCCAGCATCGGCCGAAACTCGTGATTTTCCGCCTGGTCAACCAAAAATCACTGTTTTGAATAGGAACGATTGTCAACAACGATCTCCGCCACGATCAGCATGAAATCACGGTCCATCGCCTGGATCGGTAAAATCACGATTTTGCACCCGGACGAACGAAATCACTATTCAGACCCTGCATCGGCCGAAACTCGTGATTTTCCGCCAGGTCAACCAAAAATCACTGTTTTGAACAGAAATGATTGTCAACAACGATCTCCGCCACGATCAGCTTGAAATCACGGTCCATCGTCTGGATCGGTAAAATCACGATTTTGCATCCGGACGAACAAAATCACTATTCAGACCCTGCATCGGCCGGAACTCGTGATTTTCCACCTGGTCAACCAAAAATCACTGTTTTCAATAGGAACGATTGTCAACAACGATCTCCGCCACGATCAGCATGAAATGACGGTCCATCGTCCGGATCGGTAAAATCACGATTTTGCACCCGGACGAACGAAATCACTTTTCAGACCCTGCATCGGCCGGAACTCGTGATTTTCTGCCTGGTCAACCAAAAATCTCTGTTTTGAACAGGAACGATTGTCAACAGCGATCTCCGCCACGATCAGCACGAAATCACGGTCCATCGTCCGGATCGGTAAAATCACGATTTTGCACCCGGACGAACTAAATCACTTTTCAGACCCTGCATCGGCCGGAACTCGTGATTTTCCGCCTGGTCAACCAAAAATCTCTGTTTTGAACAGGAACGATTGTCAACAGCGATCTCCGCCACGATCAGCTTGAAATCACAGTCCATCGTCCGGATCGATAAAATCACGATTTTGCACCCGGACGAACGAAATCACTATTCAGACCTTGCATCGGCCGAAACTCGTGATTTTCCGCCTGGTCAACCAAAAATCACTGTTTTGAATAGGAACGATTGTCAACAACGATCTCCGCCACGATCAGCACGAAATCACGGTCCATCGTCCGGATCGGTAAAATCACGATTTTGCACCCGGACGAACTAAATCACTTTTCAGACCCTGCATCGGCCGGAACTCGTGATTTTCCGCCTGGTCAACCAAAAATCACTGTTTTGAATAGGAACGATTGTCAACAACGATCTCCGCCTCGATCAGCATGAAATGATGGTCCATCGTCCGGATCGGTAGAATCACGATTTTGCACCCGGACGAACGAAATCACTATTCAGACCCTGCATCGGCCGAAACTCGTGATTTTCCGCCTGGTCAACCAAAAATCACTGTTTTGAACAGAAATGATTGTCAACAACGATCTCCGCCACGATCAGCTTGAAATCACGGTCCATCGTCTGGATCGGTAAAATCACGATTTTGCACCCGGACGAACGAAATCACTTTTCAGACCCTGCATCGGCCGAAACTCGTGATTTTCCGCCTGGTCAACCAAAAATCACTGTTTTGAATAGGAACGATTGTCAACAACGATCTCCGCCACGATCAGCATGAAATGACGGTCCATCGTCCGGATCGGTAAAATCACGATTTTGCACCCGGACGAACGAAATCACTTTTCAGACCCTGCATCGGCCGAAACTCGTGATTTTCCGCCTGGTCAACCAAAAATCACTGTTTTGAATAGGAACGATTGTCAACAACGATCTCCGCCACGATCAGCATGAAATCACGGTCCATCGCCTGGATCGGTAAAATCACGATTTTGCACCCGGACGAACGAAATCACTATTCAGACCCTGCATCGGCCGAAACTCGTGATTTTCCGCCAGGTCAACCAAAAATCACTGTTTTGAACAGAAATGATTGTCAACAACGATCTCCGCCACGATCAGCTTGAAATCACGGTCCATCGTCTGGATCGGTAAAATCACGATTTTGCATCCGGACGAACGAAATCACTATTCAGACCCTGCATCGGCCGGAACTCGTGATTTTCCACCTGGTCAACCAAAAATCACTGTTTTCAATAGGAACGATTGTCAACAACGATCTCCGCCACGATCAGCATGAAATGACGGTCCATCGTCCGGATCGATAAAATCACGATTTTGCACCCGGACGAACGAAATCACTTTTCAGACCCTGCATCGGCCGGAACTCGTGATTTTCCGCCTGGTCAACCAAAAATCTCTGTTTTGAACAGGAACGATTGTCAACAGCGATCTCCGCCACGATCAGCTTGAAATCACGGTCCATCGTCCGGATCGGTAAAATCACGATTTTGCACCCGGACGAACGAAATCACTATTCAGACCTTGCATCGGCCGAAACTCGTGATTTTCCGCCTGGTCAACCAAAAATCACTGTTTTGAATAGGAACGATTGTCAACAACGATCTCCGCCACGATCAGCATGAAATCACGGTCCATCGCCTGGATCGGTAAAATCACGATTTTGCACCCGGACGAACGAAATCACTATTCAGACCCTGCATCGGCCGAAACTCGTGATTTTCCGCCAGGTCAACCAAAAATCACTGTTTTGAACAGAAATGATTGTCAACAACGATCTCCGCCACGATCAGCTTGAAATCACGGTCCATCGTCTGGATCGGTAAAATCACGATTTTGCATCCGGACGAACAAAATCACTATTCAGACCCTGCATCGGCCGGAACTCGTGATTTTCCACCTGGTCAACCAAAAATCACTGTTTTCAATAGGAACGATTGTCAACAACGATCTCCGCCACGATCAGCATGAAATGACGGTCCATCGTCCGGATCGGTAAAATCACGATTTTGCACCCGGACGAACGAAATCACTTTTCAGACCCTGCATCGGCCGGAACTCGTGATTTTCCGCCTGGTCAACCAAAAATCTCTATTTTGAATAGGAACGATTGTCAACAGCGATCTCCGCCACGATCAGCTTGAAATCACGGTCCATCGTCCGGATCGATAAAATCACGATTTTGCACCCGGACGAACGAAATCACTATTCAGACCTTGCATCGGCCGAAACTCGTGATTTTCCGCCTGGTCAACCAAAAATCACTGTTTTGAATAGGAACGATTGTCAACAACGATCTCCGCCACGATCAGCACGAAATCACGGTCCATCGTCCGGATCGGTAAAATCACGATTTTGCACCCGGACGAACGAAATCACTTTTCAGACCCTGCATCGGCCGGAACTCGTGATTTTCCGCCTGGTCAACCAAAAATCTCTGTTTTGAACAGGAACGATTGTCAACAGCGATCTCCGCCACGATCAGCTTGAAATCATGGTCCATCGTCCGGATCGGTAAAATCACGATTTTGCACCCGGACGAACGAAATCACTTTTCAGACCCTGCATCGGCCGAAACTCGTGATTTTCCGCCTGGTCAACCAAAAATCACTGTTTTGAATAGGAACGATTGTCAACAACGATCTCCGCCACGATCAGCATGAAATCACGGTCCATCGCCTGGATCGGTAGAATCACGATTTTGCACCCGGACGAACGAAATCACTATTCAGACCCTGCATCGGCCGAAACTCGTGATTTTCCGCCTGGTCAACCAAAAATCACTGTTTTGAACAGAAATGATTGTCAACAACGATCTCCGCCACGATCAGCTTGAAATCACGGTCCATCGTCTGGATCGGTAAAATCACGATTTTGCATCCGGACGAACAAAATCACTATTCAGACCCTGCATCGGCCGGAACTCGTGATTTTCCACCTGGTCAACCAAAAATCACTGTTTTCAATAGGAACGATTGTCAACAGCGATCTCCGCCACGATCAGCTTGAAATCACGGTCCATCGTCCGGATCGATAAAATCACGATTTTGCACCCGGACGAACGAAATCACTATTCAGACCTTGCATCGGCCGAAACTCGTGATTTTCCGCCTGGTCAACCAAAAATCACTGTTTTGAATAGGAACGATTGTCAACAACGATCTCCGCCACGATCAGCACGAAATCACGGTCCATCGTCCGGATCGGTAAAATCACGATTTTGCACCCGGACGAACGAAATCACTTTTCAGACCCTGCATCGGCCGGAACTCGTGATTTTCCGCCTGGTCAACCAAAAATCTCTGTTTTGAACAGGAACGATTGTCAACAGCGATCTCCGCCACGATCAGCTTGAAATCATGGTCCATCGTCCGGATCGGTAAAATCACGATTTTGCACCCGGACGAACGAAATCACTTTTCAGACCCAGCATCGGCCGAAACTCGTGATTTTCCGCCTGGTCAACCAAAAATCACTGTTTTGAATAGGAACGATTGTCAACAACGATCTCCGCCACGATCAGCATGAAATCACGGTCCATCGCCTGGATCGGTAGAATCACGATTTTGCACCCGGACGAACGAAATCACTATTCAGACCCTGCATCGGCCGAAACTCGTGATTTTCCGCCTGGTCAACCAAAAATCACTGTTTTGAACAGAAATGATTGTCAACAACGATCTCCGCCACGATCAGCTTGAAATCACGGTCCATCGTCTGGATCGGTAAAATCACGATTTTGCATCCGGACGAACAAAATCACTATTCAGACCCTGCATCGGCCGGAACTCGTGATTTTCCACCTGGTCAACCAAAAATCACTGTTTTCAATAGGAACGATTGTCAACAACGATCTCCGCCACGATCAGCATGAAATGACGGTCCATCGTCCGGATCGGTAAAATCACGATTTTGCACCCGGACGAACGAAATCACTTTTCAGACCCTGCATCGGCCGGAACTCGTGATTTTCCGCCTGGTCAACCAAAAATCTCTGTTTTGAACAGGAACGATTGTCAACAGCGATCTCCGCCACGATCAGCTTGAAATCACGGTCCATCGTCCGGATCGGTAAAATCACGATTTTGCACCCGGACGAACGAAATCACTATTCAGACCTTGCATCGGCCGAAACTCGTGATTTTCCGCCTGGTCAACCAAAAATCACTGTTTTGAATAGGAACGATTGTCAACAACGATCTCCGCCACGATCAGCATGAAATGACGGTCCATCGTCCGGATCGGTAAAATCACGATTTTGCACCCGGACGAACGAAATCACTTTTCAGACCCAGCATCGGCCGAAACTCGTGATTTTCCGCCTGGTCAACCAAAAATCACTGTTTTGAATAGGAACGATTGTCAACAACGATCTCCGCCACGATCAGCATGAAATCACGGTCCATCGCCTGGATCGGTAAAATCACGATTTTGCACCCGGACGAACGAAATCACTATTCAGACCCTGCATCGGCCGAAACTCGTGATTTTCCGCCAGGTCAACCAAAAATCACTGTTTTGAACAGAAATGATTGTCAACAACGATCTCCGCCACGATCAGCTTGAAATCACGGTCCATCGTCTGGATCGGTAAAATCACGATTTTGCATCCGGACGAACAAAATCACTATTCAGACCCTGCATCGGCCGGAACTCGTGATTTTCCACCTGGTCAACCAAAAATCACTGTTTTCAATAGGAACGATTGTCAACAACGATCTCCGCCACGATCAGCATGAAATGACGGTCCATCGTCCGGATCGGTAAAATCACGATTTTGCACCCGGACGAACGAAATCACTTTTCAGACCCTGCATCGGCCGGAACTCGTGATTTTCCGCCTGGTCAACCAAAAATCTCTATTTTGAACAGGAACGATTGTCAACAGCGATCTCCGCCACGATCAGCTTGAAATCACGGTCCATCGTCCGGATCGATAAAATCACGATTTTGCACCCGGACGAACGAAATCGCTATTCAGACCTTGCATCGGCCGAAACTCGTGATTTTCCGCCTGGTCAACCAAAAATCACTGTTTTGAATAGGAACGATTGTCAACAACGATCTCCGCCACGATCAGCACGAAATCACGGTCCATCGTCCGGATCGGTAAAATCACGATTTTGCACCCGGACGAACGAAATCACTTTTCAGACCCTGCATCGGCCGGAACTCGTGATTTTCCGCCTGGTCAACCAAAAATCTCTGTTTTGAACAGGAACGATTGTCAACAGCGATCTCCGCCACGATCAGCTTGAAATCATGGTCCATCGTCCGGATCGGTAAAATCACGATTTTGCACCCGGACGAACGAAATCACTTTTCAGACCCTGCATCGGCCGAAACTCGTGATTTTCCGCCTGGTCAACCAAAAATCACTGTTTTGAATAGGAACGATTGTCAACAACGATCTCCGCCACGATCAGCATGAAATCACGGTCCATCGCCTGGATCGGTAGAATCACGATTTTGCACCCGGACGAACGAAATCACTATTCAGACCCTGCATCGGCCGAAACTCGTGATTTTCCGCCTGGTCAACCAAAAATCACTGTTTTGAACAGAAATGATTGTCAACAACGATCTCCGCCACGATCAGCTTGAAATCACGGTCCATCGTCTGGATCGGTAAAATCACGATTTTGCACCCGGACGAACGAAATCACTTTTCAGACCCTGCATCGGCCGAAACTCGTGATTTTCCGCCTGGTCAACCAAAAATCACTGTTTTGAATAGGAACAATTGTCAACAACGATCTCCGCCACGATCAGCATGAAATGACGGTCCATCGTCCGGATCGGTAAAATCACGATTTTGCACCCGGACGAACGAAATCACTTTTCAGACCCTGCATCGGCCGAAACTCGTGATTTTCCGCCAGGTCAACCAAAAATCACTGTTTTGAATAGGAACGATTGTCAACAACGATCTCCGCCACGATCAGTATGAAATCACGGTCCATCGCCTGGATCGGTAAAATCACGATTTTGCACCCGGACGAACGAAATCACTATTCAGACCCTGCATCGGCCGAAACTCGTGATTTTCCGCCAGGTCAACCAAAAATCACTGTTTTGAACAGAAATGATTGTCAACAACGATCTCCGCCACGATCAGCTTGAAATCACGGTCCATCGTCTGGATCGGTAAAATCACGATTTTGCATCCGGACGAACGAAATCACTATTCAGACCCTGCATCGGCCGGAACTCGTGATTTTCCACCTGGTCAACCAAAAATCACTGTTTTCAATAGGAACGATTGTCAACAACGATCTCCGCCACGATCAGCATGAAATGACGGTCCATCGTCCGGATCGGTAAAATCACGATTTTGCACCCGGACGAACGAAATCACTTTTTAGACCCTGCATCGGCCGGAACTCGTGATTTTCCGCCTGGTCAACCAAAAATCTCTGTTTTGAACAGGAACGATTGTCAACAGCGATCTCCGCCACGATCAGCTTGAAATCACGGTCCATCGTCCGGATCGGTAAAATCACGATTTTGCACCCGGACGAACGAAATCACTATTCAGACCTTGCATCGGCCGAAACTCGTGATTTTCCGCCTGGTCAACCAAAAATCACTGTTTTGAATAGGAACGATTGTCAACAACGATCTCCGCCACGATCAGCACGAAATCACGGTCCATCGTCCGGATCGGTAAAATCACGATTTTGCACCCGGACGAACGAAATCACTTTTCAGACCCTGCATCGGCCGGAACTCGTGATTTTCCGCCTGGTCAACCAAAAATCACTGTTTTGAATAGGAACGATTGTCAACAACGATCTCCGCCACGATCAGCATGAAATCACGGTCCATCGCCTGGATCGGTAAAATCACGATTTTGCACCCGGACGAACGAAATCACTATTCAGACCCTGCATCGGCCGAAACTCGTGATTTTCCGCCAGGTCAACCAAAAATCACTGTTTTGAACAGAAATGATTGTCAACAACGATCTCCGCCACGATCAGCTTGAAATCACGGTCCATCGTCTGGATCGGTAAAATCACGATTTTGCATCCGGACGAACAAAATCACTATTCAGACCCTGCATCGGCCGGAACTCGTGATTTTCCACCTGGTCAACCAAAAATCACTGTTTTCAATAGGAACGATTGTCAACAACGATCTCCGCCACGATCAGCATGAAATGACGGTCCATCGTCCGGATCGGTAAAATCACGATTTTGCACCCGGACGAACGAAATCACTTTTCAGACCCTGCATCGGCCGGAACTCGTGATTTTCCGCCTGGTCAACCAAAAATCTCTGTTTTGAACAGGAACGATTGTCAACAGCGATCTCCGCCACGATCAGCTTGAAATCACGGTCCATCGTCCGGATCGGTAAAATCACGATTTTGCACCCGGACGAACGAAATCACTATTCAGACCTTGCATCGGCCGAAACTCGTGATTTTCCGCCTGGTCAACCAAAAATCACTGTTTTGAATAGGAACGATTGTCAACAACGATCTCTGCCACGATCAGCATGAAATGACGGTCCATCGTCCGGATCGGTAAAATCACGATTTTGCACCCGGACGAACGAAATCACTTTTCAGACCCAGCATCGGCCGAAACTCGTGATTTTCCGCCTGGTCAACCAAAAATCACTGTTTTGAATAGGAACGATTGTCAACAACGATCTCCGCCACGATCAGCATGAAATCACGGTCCATCGCCTGGATCGGTAAAATCACGATTTTGCACCCGGACGAACGAAATCACTATTCAGACCCTGCATCGGCCGAAACTCGTGATTTTCCGCCAGGTCAACCAAAAATCACTGTTTTGAACAGAAATGATTGTCAACAACGATCTCCGCCACGATCAGCTTGAAATCACGGTCCATCGTCTGGATCGGTAAAATCACGATTTTGCATCCGGACGAACAAAATCACTATTCAGACCCTGCATCGGCCGGAACTCGTGATTTTCCACCTGGTCAACCAAAAATCACTGTTTTCAATAGGAACGATTGTCAACAACGATCTCCGCCACGATCAGCATGAAATGACGGTCCATCGTCCGGATCGGTAAAATCACGATTTTGCACCCGGACGAACGAAATCACTTTTCAGACCCTGCATCGGCCGGAACTCGTGATTTTCCGCCTGGTCAACCAAAAATCTCTATTTTGAACAGGAACGATTGTCAACAGCGATCTCCGCCACGATCAGCTTGAAATCACGGTCCATCGTCCGGATCGATAAAATCACGATTTTGCACCCGGACGAACGAAATCACTATTCAGACCTTGCATCGGCCGAAACTCGTGATTTTCCGCCTTGTCAACCAAAAATCACTGTTTTGAATAGGAACGATTGTCAACAACGATCTCCGCCACGATCAGCACGAAATCACGGTCCATCGTCCGGATCGGTAAAATCACGATTTTGCACCCGGACGAACGAAATCACTTTTCAGACCCTGCATCGGCCGGAACTCGTGATTTTCCGCCTGGTCAACCAAAAATCTCTGTTTTGAACAGGAACGATTGTCAACAGCGATCTCCGCCACGATCAGCTTGAAATCATGGTCCATCGTCCGGATCGGTAAAATCACGATTTTGCACCCGGACGAACGAAATCACTTTTCAGACCCTGCATCGGCCGAAACTCGTGATTTTCCGCCTGGTCAACCAAAAATCACTGTTTTGAATAGGAACGATTGTCAACAACGATCTCCGCCACGATCAGTATGAAATCACGGTCCATCGCCTGGATCGGTAAAATCACGATTTTGCACCCGGACGAACGAAATCACTATTCAGACCCTGCATCGGCCGAAACTCGTGATTTTCCGCCAGGTCAACCAAAAATCACTGTTTTGAACAGAAATGATTGTCAACAACGATCTCCGCCACGATCAGCTTGAAATCACGGTCCATCGTCTGGATCGGTAAAATCACGATTTTGCACCCGGACGAACGAAATCACTTTTCAGACCCTGCATCGGCCGAAACTCGTGATTTTCCGCCTGGTCAACCAAAAATCACTGTTTTGAATAGGAACAATTGTCAACAACGATCTCCGCCACGATCAGCATGAAATGACGGTCCATCGTCCGGATCGGTAAAATCACGATTTTGCACCCGGACGAACGAAATCACTTTTCAGACCCTGCATCGGCCGAAACTCGTGATTTTCCGCCAGGTCAACCAAAAATCACTGTTTTGAATAGGAACGATTGTCAACAACGATCTCCGCCACGATCAGTATGAAATCACGGTCCATCGCCTGGATCGGTAAAATCACGATTTTGCACCCGGACGAACGAAATCACTATTCAGACCCTGCATCGGCCGAAACTCGTGATTTTCCGCCAGGTCAACCAAAAATCACTGTTTTGAACAGAAATGATTGTCAACAACGATCTCCGCCACGATCAGCTTGAAATCACGGTCCATCGTCTGGATCGGTAAAATCACGATTTTGCATCCGGACGAACGAAATCACTATTCAGACCCTGCATCGGCCGGAACTCGTGATTTTCCACCTGGTCAACCAAAAATCACTGTTTTCAATAGGAACGATTGTCAACAACGATCTCCGCCACGATCAGCATGAAATGACGGTCCATCGTCCGGATCGGTAAAATCACGATTTTGCACCCGGACGAACGAAATCACTTTTTAGACCCTGCATCGGCCGGAACTCGTGATTTTCCGCCTGGTCAACCAAAAATCTCTGTTTTGAACAGGAACGATTGTCAACAGCGATCTCCGCCACGATCAGCTTGAAATCACGGTCCATCGTCCGGATCGGTAAAATCACGATTTTGCACCCGGACGAACGAAATCACTATTCAGACCTTGCATCGGCCGAAACTCGTGATTTTCCGCCTGGTCAACCAAAAATCACTGTTTTGAATAGGAACGATTGTCAACAACGATCTCCGCCACGATCAGCACGAAATCACGGTCCATCGTCCGGATCGGTAAAATCACGATTTTGCACCCGGACGAACGAAATCACTTTTCAGACCCTGCATCGGCCGGAACTCGTGATTTTCCGCCTGGTCAACCAAAAATCTCTGTTTTGAACAGGAACGATTGTCAACAGCGATCTCCGCCACGATCAGCTTGAAATCATGGTCCATCGTCCGGATCGGTAAAATCACGATTTTGCACCCGGACGAACGAAATCACTTTTCAGACCCTGCATCGGCCGAAACTCGTGATTTTCCGCCTGGTCAACCAAAAATCTCTATTTTGAACAGGAACGATTGTCAACAGCGATCTCCGCCACGATCAGCTTGAAATCACGGTCCATCGTCCGGATCGATAAAATCACGATTTTGCACCCGGACGAACGAAATCACTATTCAGACCTTGCATCGGCCGAAACTCGTGATTTTCCGCCTGGTCAACCAAAAATCACTGTTTTGAATAGGAACGATTGTCAACAACGATCTCCGCCACGATCAGCACGAAATCACGGTCCATCGTCCGGATCGGTAAAATCACGATTTTGCACCCGGACGAACGAAATCACTTTTCAGACCCTGCATCGGCCGGAACTCGTGATTTTCCGCCTGGTCAACCAAAAATCTCTGTTTTGAACAGGAACGATTGTCAACAGCGATCTCCGCCACGATCAGCTTGAAATCATGGTCCATCGTCCGGATCGGTAAAATCACGATTTTGCACCCGGACGAACGAAATCACTTTTCAGACCCTGCATCGGCCGAAACTCGTGATTTTCCGCCTGGTCAACCAAAAATCACTGTTTTGAATAGGAACGATTGTCAACAACGATCTCCGCCACGATCAGCATGAAATCACGGTCCATCGCCTGGATCGGTAGAATCACGATTTTGCACCCGGACGAACGAAATCACTATTCAGACCCTGCATCGGCCGAAACTCGTGATTTTCCGCCTGGTCAACCAAAAATCACTGTTTTGAACAGAAATGATTGTCAACAACGATCTCCGCCACGATCAGCTTGAAATCACGGTCCATCGTCTGGATCGGTAAAATCACGATTTTGCACCCGGACGAACGAAATCACTTTTCAGACCCTGCATCGGCCGAAACTCGTGATTTTCCGCCTGGTCAACCAAAAATCACTGTTTTGAATAGGAACAATTGTCAACAACGATCTCCGCCACGATCAGCATGAAATGACGGTCCATCGTCCGGATCGGTAAAATCACGATTTTGCACCCGGACGAACGAAATCACTTTTCAGACCCTGCATCGGCCGAAACTCGTGATTTTCCGCCAGGTCAACCAAAAATCACTGTTTTGAATAGGAACGATTGTCAACAACGATCTCCGCCACGATCAGTATGAAATCACGGTCCATCGCCTGGATCGGTAAAATCACGATTTTGCACCCGGACGAACGAAATCACTATTCAGACCCTGCATCGGCCGAAACTCGTGATTTTCCGCCAGGTCAACCAAAAATCACTGTTTTGAACAGAAATGATTGTCAACAACGATCTCCGCCACGATCAGCTTGAAATCACGGTCCATCGTCTGGATCGGTAAAATCACGATTTTGCATCCGGACGAACGAAATCACTATTCAGACCCTGCATCGGCCGGAACTCGTGATTTTCCACCTGGTCAACCAAAAATCACTGTTTTCAATAGGAACGATTGTCAACAACGATCTCCGCCACGATCAGCATGAAATGACGGTCCATCGTCCGGATCGGTAAAATCACGATTTTGCACCCGGACGAACGAAATCACTTTTTAGACCCTGCATCGGCCGGAACTCGTGATTTTCCGCCTGGTCAACCAAAAATCTCTGTTTTGAACAGGAACGATTGTCAACAGCGATCTCCGCCACGATCAGCTTGAAATCACGGTCCATCGTCCGGATCGGTAAAATCACGATTTTGCACCCGGACGAACGAAATCACTATTCAGACCTTGCATCGGCCGAAACTCGTGATTTTCCGCCTGGTCAACCAAAAATCACTGTTTTGAATAGGAACGATTGTCAACAACGATCTCCGCCACGATCAGCACGAAATCACGGTCCATCGTCCGGATCGGTAAAATCACGATTTTGCACCCGGACGAACGAAATCACTTTTCAGACCCTGCATCGGCCGGAACTCGTGATTTTCCGCCTGGTCAACCAAAAATCTCTGTTTTGAACAGGAACGATTGTCAACAGCGATCTCCGCCACGATCAGCTTGAAATCATGGTCCATCGTCCGGATCGGTAAAATCACGATTTTGCACCCGGACGAACGAAATCACTTTTCAGACCCTGCATCGGCCGAAACTCGTGATTTTCCGCCTGGTCAACCAAAAATCACTGTTTTGAATAGGAACGATTGTCAACAACGATCTCCGCCACGATCAGCATGAAATCACGGTCCATCGCCTGGATCGGTAGAATCACGATTTTGCACCCGGACGAACGAAATCACTATTCAGACCCTGCATCGGCCGAAACTCGTGATTTTCCGCCTGGTCAACCAAAAATCACTGTTTTGAACAGAAATGATTGTCAACAACGATCTCCGCCACGATCAGCTTGAAATCACGGTCCATCGTCTGGATCGGTAAAATCACGATTTTGCACCCGGACGAACGAAATCACTTTTCAGACCCTGCATCGGCCGAAACTCGTGATTTTCCGCCTGGTCAACCAAAAATCACTGTTTTGAATAGGAACAATTGTCAACAACGATCTCCGCCACGATCAGCATGAAATGACGGTCCATCGTCCGGATCGGTAAAATCACGATTTTGCACCCGGACGAACGAAATCACTTTTCAGACCCTGCATCGGCCGAAACTCGTGATTTTCCGCCAGGTCAACCAAAAATCACTGTTTTGAATAGGAACGATTGTCAACAACGATCTCCGCCACGATCAGTATGAAATCACGGTCCATCGCCTGGATCGGTAAAATCACGATTTTGCACCCGGACGAACGAAATCACTATTCAGACCCTGCATCGGCCGAAACTCGTGATTTTCCGCCAGGTCAACCAAAAATCACTGTTTTGAACAGAAATGATTGTCAACAACGATCTCCGCCACGATCAGCTTGAAATCACGGTCCATCGTCTGGATCGGTAAAATCACGATTTTGCATCCGGACGAACGAAATCACTATTCAGACCCTGCATCGGCCGGAACTCGTGATTTTCCACCTGGTCAACCAAAAATCACTGTTTTCAATAGGAACGATTGTCAACAACGATCTCCGCCACGATCAGCATGAAATGACGGTCCATCGTCCGGATCGGTAAAATCACGATTTTGCACCCGGACGAACGAAATCACTTTTTAGACCCTGCATCGGCCGGAACTCGTGATTTTCCGCCTGGTCAACCAAAAATCTCTGTTTTGAACAGGAACGATTGTCAACAGCGATCTCCGCCACGATCAGCTTGAAATCACGGTCCATCGTCCGGATCGGTAAAATCACGATTTTGCACCCGGACGAACGAAATCACTATTCAGACCTTGCATCGGCCGAAACTCGTGATTTTCCGCCTGGTCAACCAAAAATCACTGTTTTGAATAGGAACGATTGTCAACAACGATCTCCGCCACGATCAGCACGAAATCACGGTCCATCGTCCGGATCGGTAAAATCACGATTTTGCACCCGGACGAACGAAATCACTTTTCAGACCCTGCATCGGCCGGAACTCGTGATTTTCCGCCTGGTCAACCAAAAATCTCTGTTTTGAACAGGAACGATTGTCAACAGCGATCTCCGCCACGATCAGCTTGAAATCATGGTCCATCGTCCGGATCGGTAAAATCACGATTTTGCACCCGGACGAACGAAATCACTTTTCAGACCCTGCATCGGCCGAAACTCGTGATTTTCCGCCTGGTCAACCAAAAATCACTGTTTTGAATAGGAACGATTGTCAACAACGATCTCCGCCACGATCAGCATGAAGTCACGGTCCATCGCCTGGATCGGTAGAATCACGATTTTGCACCCGGACGAACGAAATCACTATTCAGACCCTGCATCGGCCGAAACTCGTGATTTTCCGCCTGGTCAACCAAAAATCACTGTTTTGAACAGAAATGATTGTCAACAACGATCTCCGCCACGATCAGCTTGAAATCACGGTCCATCGTCTGGATCGGTAAAATCACGATTTTGCATCCGGACGAACGAAATCACTATTCAGACCCTGCATCGGCCGGAACTCGTGATTTTCCACCTGGTCAAACAAAAATCACTGTTTCCAATAGGAACGATTGTCAACAACGATCTCCGCCACGATCAGCATGAAATGACGGTCCATCGTCCGGATCGGTAAAATCACGATTTTGCACCCGGACGAACGAAATCACTTTTCAGACCCTGCATCGGCCGGAACTCGTGATTTTCCGCCTGGTCAACCAAAAATCTCTGTTTTGAACAGGAACGATTGTCAACAGCGATCTCCGCCACGATCAGCTTGAAATCACGGTCCATCGTCCGGATCGATAAAATCACGATTTTGCACCCGGACGAACGAAATCACTATTCAGACCTTGCATCAGCCGAAACTCGTGATTTTCCGCCT
The DNA here is from genome assembly GCA_037074485.1 of Delonix regia. NCBI lineage: Eukaryota > Viridiplantae > Streptophyta > Magnoliopsida > Fabales > Fabaceae > Delonix > Delonix regia. Next base: position 44,752,334 of record CM073450.1, on the reverse strand, counting down.
GGTCAACCAAAAATCACTGTTTTGAATAGGAACGATTGTCAACAACGATCTCCGCCACGATCAGCACGAAATCACGGTCCATCGTCCGGATCGGTAAAATCACGATTTTGCACCCGGACGAACGAAATCACTATTCAGACCTTGCATCGGCCGAAACTCGTGATTTTCCGCCTGGTCAACCAAAAATCACTGTTTTGAATAGGAACGATTGTCAACAACGATCTCCACCACGATCAGCACGAAATCACGGTCCATCGTCCGGATCGGTAAAATCACGATTTTGCACCCGGACGAACGAAATCACTTTTCAGACCCTGCATCGGCCGGAACTCGTGATTTTCCGCCTGGTCAACCAAAAATCTCTGTTTTGAACAGGAACGATTGTCAACAGCGATCTCCGCCACGATCAGCTTGAAATCATGGTCCATCGTCCGGATCGGTAAAATCACGATTTTGCACCCGGACGAACGAAATCACTTTTCAGACCCTGCATCGGCCGAAACTCGTGATTTTCCGCCTGGTCAACCAAAAATCACTGTTTTGAATAGGAACGATTGTCAACAACGATCTCCGCCACGATCAGCATGAAGTCACGGTCCATCGCCTGGATCGGTAGAATCACGATTTTGCACCCGGACGAACGAAATCACTATTCAGACCCTGCATCGGCCGAAACTCGTGATTTTCCGCCTGGTCAACCAAAAATCACTGTTTTGAACAGAAATGATTGTCAACAACGATCTCCGCCACGATCAGCTTGAAATCACGGTCCATCGTCTGGATCGGTAAAATCACGATTTTGCATCCGGACGAACGAAATCACTATTCAGACCCTGCATCGGCCGGAACTCGTGATTTTCCACCTGGTCAAACAAAAATCACTGTTTTCAATAGGAACGATTGTCAACAACGATCTCCGCCACGATCAGCATGAAATGACGGTCCATCGTCCGGATCGGTAAAATCACGATTTTGCACCCGGACGAACGAAATCACTTTTCAGACCCTGCATCGGCCGGAACTCGTGATTTTCCGCCTGGTCAACCAAAAATCTCTGTTTTGAACAGGAACGATTGTCAACAGCGATCTCCGCCACGATCAGCTTGAAATCACGGTCCATCGTCCGGATCGATAAAATCACGATTTTGCACCCGGACGAACGAAATCACTATTCAGACCTTGCATCGGCCGAAACTCGTGATTTTCCGCCTGGTCAACCAAAAATCACTGTTTTGAATAGGAACGATTGTCAACAACGATCTCCGCCACGATCAGCACGAAATCACGGTCCATCGTCCGGATCGGTAAAATCACGATTTTGCACCCGGACGAACGAAATCACTTTTCAGACCCTGCATCGGCCGGAACTCGTGATTTTCCGCCTGGTCAACCAAAAATCTCTGTTTTGAACAGGAACGATTGTCAACAGCGATCTCCGCCACGATCAGCTTGAAATCATGGTCCATCGTCCGGATCGGTAAAATCACGATTTTGCACCCGGACGAACGAAATCACTTTTCAGACCCTGCATCGGCCGAAACTCGTGATTTTCCGCCTGGTCAACCAAAAATCACTGTTTTGAATAGGAACGATTGTCAACAACGATCTCCGCCACGATCAGCATGAAGTCACGGTCCATCGCCTGGATCGGTAGAATCACGATTTTGCACCCGGACGAACGAAATCACTATTCAGACCCTGCATCGGCCGAAACTCGTGATTTTCCGCCTGGTCAACCAAAAATCACTGTTTTGAACAGAAATGATTGTCAACAACGATCTCCGCCACGATCAGCTTGAAATCACGGTCCATCGTCTGGATCGGTAAAATCACGATTTTGCATCCGGACGAACGAAATCACTATTCAGACCCTGCATCGGCCGGAACTCGTGATTTTCCACCTGGTCAACCAAAAATCACTGTTTTCAATAGGAACGATTGTCAACAACGATCTCCGCCACGATCAGCATGAAATGACGGTCCATCGTCCGGATCGGTAAAATCACGATTTTGCACCCGGACGAACGAAATCACTTTTCAGACCCTGCATCGGCCGGAACTCGTGATTTTCCGCCTGGTCAACCAAAAATCTCTGTTTTGAACAGGAACGATTGTCAACAGCGATCTCCGCCACGATCAGCTTGAAATCACGGTCCATCGTCCGGATCGATAAAATCACGATTTTGCACCCGGACGAACGAAATCACTATTCAGACCTTGCATCGGCCGAAACTCGTGATTTTCCGCCTGGTCAACCAAAAATCACTGTTTTGAATAGGAACGATTGTCAACAACGATCTCCGCCACGATCAGCACGAAATCACGGTCCATCGTCCGGATCGGTAAAATCACGATTTTGCACCCGGACGAACGAAATCACTTTTCAGACCCTGCATCGGCCGGAACTCGTGATTTTCCGCCTGGTCAACCAAAAATCTCTGTTTTGAACAGGAACGATTGTCAACAGCGATCTCCGCCACGATCAGCTTGAAATCATGGTCCATCGTCCGGATCGGTAAAATCACGATTTTGCACCCGGACGAACGAAATCACTTTTCAGACACTGCATCGGCCGAAACTCGTGATTTTCCGCCTGGTCAACCAAAAATCACTGTTTTGAATAGGAACGATTGTCAACAACGATCTCCGCCACGATCAGCATGAAATCACGGTCCATCGCCTGGATCGGTAGAATCACGATTTTGCACCCGGACGAACGAAATCACTATTCAGACCCTGCATCGGCCGAAACTCGTGATTTTCCGCCTGGTCAACCAAAAATCACTGTTTTGAACAGAAATGATTGTCAACAACGATCTCCGCCACGATCAGCTTGAAATCACGGTCCATCGTCTGGATCGGTAAAATCACGATTTTGCACCCGGACGAACGAAATCACTTTTCAGACCCTGCATCGGCCGAAACTCGTGATTTTCCGCCTGGTCAACCAAAAATCACTGTTTTGAATAGGAACAATTGTCAACAACGATCTCCGCCACGATCAGCATGAAATGACGGTCCATCGTCCGGATCGGTAAAATCACGATTTTGCACCCGGGCGAACGAAATCACTTTTCAGACCCTGCATCGGCCGAAACTCGTGATTTTCCGCCAGGTCAACCAAAAATCACTGTTTTGAATAGGAACGATTGTCAACAACGATCTCCGCCACGATCAGTATGAAATCACGGTCCATCGCCTGGATCGGTAAAATCACGATTTTGCACCCGGACGAACGAAATCACTATTCAGACCCTGCATCGGCCGAAACTCGTGATTTTCCGCCAGGTCAACCAAAAATCACTGTTTTGAACAGAAATGATTGTCAACAACGATCTCCGCCACGATCAGCTTGAAATCACGGTCCATCGTCTGGATCGGTAAAATCACGATTTTGCACCCGGACGAACGAAATCACTATTCAGACCCTGCATCGGCCGAAACTCGTGATTTTCCCCCTGGTCAACCGAAAATCACTGTTTTGACCAGGTACGGTTGTCAACAACGATCACCGCCACGATCAGCATGAAATCACGGTCCATCGCCGGGATCGGTAAAATCACGATTTTGCACCCGGGCGAACGAAATCACTATTCAGACCCTGCATCGGCCGAAACTCGTGATTTTCCGCCTGGTCAACCAAAAATCACTGTTTTGAATAGGAACGATTGTCAACAACGATCTCCGCCACGATCAGCATGAAATGACGGTCCATCGTCCGGATCGGTAAAATCACGATTTTGCACCCGGACGAACGAAATCACTTTTCAGACCCTGCATCGGCCGAAACTCGTGATTTTCCGCCAGGTCAACCAAAAATCACTGTTTTGAATAGGAACGATTGTCAACAACGATCTCCGCCACGATCAGTATGAAATCACGGTCCATCGCCTGGATCGGTAAAATCACGATTTTGCACCCGGACGAACGAAATCACTATTCAGACCCTGCATCGGCCGAAACTCGTGATTTTCCGCCAGGTCAACCAAAAATCACTGTTTTGAACAGAAATGATTGTCAACAACGATCTCTGCCACGATCAGCTTGAAATCACGGTCCATCGTCTGGATCGGTAAAATCACGATTTTGCACCCGGACGAACGAAATCACTATTCAGACCCTGCATCGGCCGAAACTCGTGATTTTCCCCCTGGTCAACCGAAAATCACTGTTTTGACCAGGTACGGTTGTCAACAACGATCACCGCCACGATCAGCATGAAATCACGGTCCATCGCCGGGATCGGTAAAATCACGATTTTGCACCCGGGCGAACGAAATCACTATTCAGACCCTGCATCGGCCGAAACTCGTGATTTTCCGCCTGGTCAACCAAAAATCACTGTTTTGAATAGGAACGATTGTCAACAACGATCTCCGCCACGATCAGCATGAAATGACGGTCCATCGTCCGGATCGGTAAAATCACGATTTTGCACCCGGACGAACGAAATCACTTTTCAGACCCTGCATCGGCCGAAACTCGTGATTTTCCGCCTGGTCAACCAAAAATCACTGTTTTGAATAGGAACGATTGTCAACAACGATCTCCGCCACGATCAGCATGAAATCACGGTCCATCGCCTGGATCGGTAAAATCACGATTTTGCACCCGGGCGAACGAAATCACTATTCAGACCCTGCATCGGCCGAAACTCGTGATTTTCCGCCTGGTCAACCAAAAATCACTGTTTTGAATAGGAACGATTGTCAACAACGATCTCCGCCTCGATCAGCATGAAATGATGGTCCATCGTCCGGATCGGTAAAATCACGATTTTGCACCCGGACGAACGAAATCACTTTTCAGACCCTGCATCGGCCGGAACTCTTGATTTTCCGCCTGGTCAACTAAAAATCTCTGTTTTGAACAGGAACGATTGTCAACAGCGATCTCCGCCACGATCAGCTTGAAATCATGGTCCATCGTCTGGATCGGTAAAATCACGATTTTGCACCCGGACGAACGAAATCACTTTTCAGACCCTGCATCGGCCGAAACTCGTGATTTTCCGCCTGGTCAACCAAAAATCACTGTTTTGAATAGGAACGATTGTCAACAACGATCTCCGCCACGATCAGCATGAAGTCACGGTCCATCGCCTGGATCGGTAGAATCACGATTTTGCACCCGGACGAACGAAATCACTATTCAGACCCTGCATCGGCCGAAACTCGTGATTTTCCGCCTGGTCAACCAAAAATCACTGTTTTGAACAGAAATGATTGTCAACAACGATCTCCGCCACGATCAGCTTGAAATCACGGTCCATCGTTTGGATCGGTAAAATCACGATTTTGCACCCGGACGAACGAAATCACTTTTCAGACCCTGCATCGGCCGAAACTCGTGATTTTCCCCCTGGTCAACCGAAAATCACTGTTTTGACCAGGTACGGTTGTCAACAACGATCACCGCCACGATCAGCATGAAATCACGGTCGATCGCCTGGATTGGTAAAATCACGATTTTGCATCCGGACGAACGAAATCACTATTCAGACCCTGCATTGGCCGGAACTCGTGATTTTCCGCCTGGTCAACCAAAAATCACTGTTTTCAATAGGAACGATTGTCAACAACGATCTCCGCCACGATCTGCATGAAATGACGGTCCATCGTCCGGATCGGTAAAATCACGATTTTGCACCCGGACGAACGAAATCACTTTTCAGACCCTGCATCGGCCGGAACTCGTGATTTTCCGCCTGGTCAACCAAAAATCTCTGTTTTGAACAGGAACGATTGTCAACAGCGATCTCCACCACGATCAGCTTGAAATCATGGTCTAACGTCCGGATCGGTAAAATCACGATTTTGCACCCGGACGAACGAAATCACTTTTCAGACCCTGCATCGGCCGAAACTCGTGATTTTCCCCCTGGTCAACCGAAAATCACTGTTTTGACCAGGTACGGTTTTCAACAACGATCACCGCCACGATCAGCATGAAATCACGGTCCATCGCCGGGATCGGTAAAATCACGATTTTGCACCCGGCCGAACGAAATCACTATTCAGACCCTGCATCGGCCGAAACTCGTGATTTTCCGCCTGGTCAACCAAAAATCACAGTTTTGAATAGGAACGATTGTCAACAACGATCTCCGCCACGATCAGCATGAAATGACGGTCCATCGTCCGGATCGGTAAAATCACGATTTTGCACCCGGACGAACGAAATCACTTTTCAGACCCTGCATCGGCCGAAACTCGTGATTTTCCGCCTGGTCAACCAAAAATCACTGTTTTGAATAGGAACGATTGTCAACAACGATCTCCGCCACGATCAGCATGAAATCACGGTCCATCGCCTGGATCGGTAAAATCACGATTTTGCACCCGGGCGAACGAAATCACTATTCAGACCCTGCATCGGCCGAAACTCGTGATTTTCCGCCTGGTCAACCAAAAATCACTGTTTTGAATAGGAACGATTGTCAACAACGATCTCCGCCTCGATCAGCATGAAATGATGGTCCATCGTCCGGATCGGTAAAATCACGATTTTGCACCCGGACGAACGAAATCACTTTTCAGACCCTGCATCGGCCGGAAATCTTGATTTTCCGCCTGGTCAACTAAAAATCTCTGTTTTGAACAGGAACGATTGTCAACAGCGATCTCCGCCACGATCAGCTTGAAATCATGGTCCATCGTCTGGATCGGTAAAATCACAATTTTGCACCCGGACGAACGAAATCACTTTTCAGACCCTGCATCGGCCGAAACTCGTGATTTTCCGCCTGGTCAACCAAAAATCACTGTTTTGAATAGGAACGATTGTCAACAACGATCTCCGCCACGATCAGCATGAAATGACGGTCCATCGTCCGGATCGGTAAAATCACGATTTTGCACCCGGACGAACGAAATCACTTTTCAGACCCTGCATCGGCCGAAACTCGTGATTTTCCGCCTGGTCAACCAAAAATCACTGTTTTGAATAGGAACGATTGTCAACAACGATCTCCGCCACGATCAGCATGAAATCACGGTCCATCGCCTGGATCGGTAAAATCACGATTTTGCACCCGGACGAACGAAATCACTATTCAGACCCTGCATCGGCCGAAACTCGTGATTTTCCGCCAGGTAAACCAAAAATCACTGTTTTGAACAGAAATGATTGTCAACAACGATCTCCGCCACGATCAGCATGAAATCACGGTCCATCGTCTGGATCGGTAAAATCACGATTTTGCACCCGGACGAACGAAATCACTTTTCAGACCCTGCATCGGCCGAAACTCGTGATTTTCCGCCTGGTCAACCGAAAATCACTGTTTTGACCAGGTACGGTTGTCAACAACGATCACCGCCACGATCAGCATGAAATCACGGTCGATCGCCTGGATCGGTAAAATCACGATTTTGCACCCGGACGAACGAAATCACTATTCAGACCCTGCATCGGCCGGAACTCGTGATTTTCCACCTGGTCGACCAAAAATCACTGTTTTCAATAGGAACGATTGTCAACAACGATCTCCGCCACGATCAGCATGAAATGACGGTCCATCGTCCGGATCGGTAAAATCACGATTTTGCACCCGGACGAACGAAATCACTTTTCAGACCCTGCATCGGCCGGAACTCGTGATTTTCCGCCTGGTCAACCAAAAATCTCTGTTTTGAACAGGAACGATTGTCAACAGCGATCTCCGCCACGATCAGCTTGAAATCACGGTCCATCGTCCGGATCGGTAAAATCAAGATTTTGCACCCGGACGAACGAAATCACTATTCAGACCCTGCATCGGCCGAAACTCGTGATTTTCCGCCTGGTCAACCAAAAATCACTGTTTTGAATAGGAACGATTGTCAACAACGATCTCCGCCTCGATCAGCATGAAATGATGGTCCATCGTCCGGATCGGTAAAATCACGATTTTGCACCCGGACGAACGAAATCACTTTTCAGACCCTGCATCGGCCGGAACTCTTGATTTTCCGCCTGGTCAACTAAAAATCTCTGTTTTGAACAGGAACGATTGTCAACAGCGATCTCCGCCACGATCAGCTTGAAATCATGGTCCATCGTCTGGATCGGTAAAATCACGATTTTGCACCCGGACGAACGAAATCACTTTTCAGACCCTGCATCGGCCGAAACTCGTGATTTTCCGCCTGGTCAACCAAAAATCACTGTTTTGAATAGGAACGATTGTCAACAACGATCTCCGCCACGATCAGCATGAAATGACGGTCCATCGTCCGGATCGGTAAAATCACGATTTTGCACCCGGACGAACGAAATCACTTTTCAGACCCTGCATCGGCCGAAACTCGTGATTTTCCGCCTGGTCAACCAAAAATCACTGTTTTGAACAGAAATGATTGTCAACAACGATCTCCGCCACGATCAGCATGAAATCACGGTCCATCGCCTGGATCGGTAAAATCACGATTTTGCACCCGGACGAACGAAATCACTATTCAGACCCTGCATCGGCCGAAACTCGTGATTTTCCGCCAGGTAAACCAAAAATCACTGTTTTGAACAGAAATGATTGTCAACAACGATCTCCGCCACGATCAGCATGAAATCACGGTCCATCGTCTGGATCGGTAAAATCACGATTTTGCACCCGGACGAACGAAATCACTTTTCAGACCCTGCATCGGCCGAAACTCGTGATTTTCCGCCTGGTCAACCGAAAATCACTGTTTTGACCAGGTACGGTTGTCAACAACGATCACCGCCACGATCAGCATGAAATCACGGTCGATCGCCTGGATCGGTAAAATCACGATTTTGCACCCGGACGAACGAAATCACTATTCATACCCTGCATCGGCCGGAACTCGTGATTTTCCACCTGGTCGACCAAAAATCACTGTTTTCAATAGGAACGATTGTCAACAACGATCTCCGCCACGATCAGCATGAAATGACGGTCCATCGTCCGGATCGGTAAAATCACGATTTTGCACCCGGACGAACGAAATCACTTTTCAGACCCTGCATCGGCCGGAACTCGTGATTTTCCGCCTGGTCAACCAAAAATCTCTGTTTTGAACAGGAACGATTGTCAACAGCGATCTCCGCCACGATCAGCTTGAAATCACGGTCCATCGTCCGGATCGGTAAAATCAAGATTTTGCACCCGGACGAACGAAATCACTATTCAGACCCTGCATCGGCCGAAACTCGTGATTTTCCGCCTGGTCAACCAAAAATCACTGTTTTTAATAGGAACGATTGTCAACAACGATCTCCGCCTCGATCAGCATGAAATGATGGTCCATCGTCCGGATCGGTAAAATCACGATTTTGCACCCGGACGAACGAAATCACTTTTCAGACCCTGCATCGGCCGGAACTCTTGATTTTCCGCCTGGTCAACTAAAAATCTCTGTTTTGAACAGGAACGATTGTCAACAGCGATCTCCGCCACGATCAGCTTGAAATCATGGTCCATCGTCTGGATCGGTAAAATCACGATTTTGCACCCGGACGAACGAAATCACTTTTCAGACCCTGCATCGGCCGAAACTCGTGATTTTCCGCCTGGTCAACCAAAAATCACTGTTTTGAATAGGAACGATTGTCAACAACGATCTCCGCCACGATCAGCATGAAATGACGGTCCATCGTCCGGATCGGTAAAATCACGATTTTGCACCCGGACGAACGAAATCACTTTTCAGACCCTGCATCGGCCGAAACTCGTGATTTTCCGCCTGGTCAACCAAAAATCACTGTTTTGAATAGGAACGATTGTCAACAACGATCTCCGCCACGATCAGCATGAAATCACGGTCCATCGCCTGGATCGGTAAAATCACGATTTTGCACCCGGACGAACGAAATCACTATTCAGACCCTGCATCGGCCGAAACTCGTGATTTTCCGCCAGGTAAACCAAAAATCACTGTTTTGAACAGAAATGATTGTCAACAACGATCTCCGCCACGATCAGCATGAAATCACGGTCCATCGTCTGGATCGGTAAAATCACGATTTTGCACCCGGACGAACGAAATCACTTTTCAGACCCTGCATCGGCCGAAACTCGTGATTTTCCGCCTGGTCAACCGAAAATCACTGTTTTGACCAGGTACGGTTGTCAACAACGATCACCGCCACGATCAGCATGAAATCACGGTCGATCGCCTGGATCGGTAAAATCACGATTTTGCACCCGGACGAACGAAATCACTATTCAGACCCTGCATCGGCCGGAACTCGTGATTTTCCACCTGGTCGACCAAAAATCACTGTTTTCAATAGGAACGATTGTCAACAACGATCTCCGCCACGATCAGCATGAAATGACGGTCCATCGTCCGGATCGGTAAAATCACGATTTTGCACCCGGACGAACGAAATCACTTTTCAGACCCTGCATCGGCCGGAACTCGTGATTTTCCGCCTGGTCAACCAAAAATCTCTGTTTTGAACAGGAACGATTGTCAACAGCGATCTCCGCCACGATCAGCTTGAAATCACGGTCCATCGTCCGGATCGGTAAAATCAAGATTTTGCACCCGGACGAACGAAATCACTATTCAGACCCTGCATCGGCCGAAACTCGTGATTTTCCGCCTGGTCAACCAAAAATCACTGTTTTGAATAGGAACGATTGTCAACAACGATCTCCGCCACTATCAGCATGAAATCACGGTCGATCGCCCGGATCGGTAAAATCACGATTTTGCACCCGGACGAACGAAATCACTTTTCAGACCCTGCATCGGCCGGAACTCGTGATTTTCCGCCTGGTCAACCAAAAATCTCTGTTTTGAACAGGAACGATTGTCAACAGCGATCTCCGCCACGATCAGCTTGAAATCATGGTCCATCGTCCGGATCGGTAAAATCACGATTTTGCACCCGGACGAACGAAATCACTTTTCAGACCCTGCATCGGCCGAAACTCGTGATTTTCCGCCCGGTCAACCAAAAATCACTGTTTTGAATAGGAACGATTGTCAACAACGATCTCCGCCACGATCAGCATGAAATGACGGTCCATCGTCCGGATTGGTAAAATCACGATTTTGCACCCGGACGAACGAAATCACTTTTCAGACCCTGCATCGGCCGAAACTCGTGATTTTCCGCCTGGTCAACCAAAAATCACTGTTTTGAATAGGAACGATTGTCAACAACGATCTCCGCCACGATCAGCATGAAATCACGGTCCATCGCCTGGATCGGTAAAATCACGATTTTGCACCCGGACGAACGAAATCACTATTCAGACCCTGCATCGGCCGAAACTCGTGATTTTCCGCCAGGTCAACCAAAAATCACTGTTTTGAACAGAAATGATTGTCAACAACGATCTCCGCCACGATCAGCTTGAAATCACGGTCCATCGTCTGGATCGGTAAAATCACGATTTTGCACCCGGACGGACGAAATCACTTTTCAGACCCTGCATCTGCCGAAACTCGTGATTTTCCCCCTGGTCAATCGAAAATCACTGTTTTGACCAGGTACGGTTGTCAACAACGATCACCGCCACGATCAGCATGAAATCACGGTCGATCGCCTGGATCGGTAAAATCACGATTTTGCATCCGGACGAACGAAATCACTATTCAGACCCTGCATCGGCCGGAACTCGTGATTTTCCACCTGGTCAACCAAAAATCACTGTTTTCAATAGGAACGATTGTCAACAACGATCTCCGCCACGATCAGCATGAAATGACGGTCCATCGTCCGGATCGGTAAAATCACGATTTTGCACCCGGACGAACGAAATCACTTTTCAGACCCTGCATCGGCCGGAACTCGTGATTTTCCGCCTGGTCAACCAAAAATCTCTGTTTTGAACAGGAACGATTGTCAACAGCGATCTCCGCCACGATCAGCTTGAAATCACGGTCCATCGTCCGGATCGGTAAAATCAAGATTTTGCACCCGGACGAACGAAATCACTATTCAGACCCTGCATCGGGCGAAACTCGTGATTTTCCGCCTGGTCAACCAAAAATCACTGTTTTGAATAGGAACGATTGTCAACAACGATCTCCGCCACGATCAGCATGAAATCACGGTCGATCGCCCGGATCGGTAAAATCACGATTTTGCACCCGGACGAACGAAATCACTTTTCAGACCCTGCATCGGCCGGAACTCGTGATTTTCCGCCTGGTCAACCAAAAATCTCTGTTTTGAACAGGAACGATTGTCAACAGCGATCTCCGCCACGATCAGCTTGAAATCATGGTCCATCGTCCGGATCGGTAAAATCACGATTTTGCACCCGGACGAACGAAATCACTTTTCAGACCCTGCATCGGCCGGAACTCGTGATTTTCCGCCTGGTCAACCAAAAATCTCTGTTTTGAACAGGAACGATTGTCAACAGCGATCTCCGCCACGATCAGCTTGAAATCACGGTCCATCGTCCGGATCGGTAAAATCAAGATTTTGCACCCGGACGAACGAAATCACTATTCAGACCCTGCATCGGCCGAAACTCGTGATTTTCCGCCTGGTCAACCAAAAATCACTGTTTTGAATAGGAACGATTGTCAACAACGATCTCCGCCACGATCAGCATGAAATCACGGTCGATCGCCCGGATCGGTAAAATCACGATTTTGCATCCGGACGAACGAAATCACTATTCAGACCCTGCATCGGCCGGAACTCGTGATTTTCCACCTGGTCAACCAAAAATCACTGTTTTCAATAGGAACGATTGTCAACAACGATCTCCGCCACGATCAGCATGAAATGACGGTCCATCGTCCGGATCGGTAAAATCACGATTTTGCACCCGGACGAACGAAATCACTTTTCAGACCCTGCATCGGCCGGAACTCGTGATTTTCCGCCTGGTCAACCAAAAATCTCTGTTTTGAACAGGAACGATTGTCAACAGCGATCTCCGCCACGATCAGCTTGAAATCATGGTCCATCGTCCGGATCGCTAAAATCACGATTTTGCACCCGGACGAACGAAATCACTTTTCAGACCCTGCATCGGCCGGAACTCGTGATTTTCCGCCTGGTCAACCAAAAATCTCTGTTTTGAACAGGAACGATTGTCAACAGCGATCTCCGCCACGATCAGCTTGAAATCACGGTCCATCGTCCGGATCGGTAAAATCAAGATTTTGCACCCGGACGAACGAAATCACTATTCAGACCCTGCATCGGCCGAAACTCGTGATTTTCCGCCTGGTCAACCAAAAATCACTGTTTTGAATAGGAACGATTGTCAACAACGATCTCCGCCACGATCAGCATGAAATCACGGTCGATCGCCCGGATCGGTAAAATCACGATTTTGCATCCGGACGAACGAAATCACTATTCAGACCCTGCATCGGCCGGAACTCGTGATTTTCCACCTGGTCAACCAAAAATCACTGTTTTCAATAGGAACGATTGTCAACAACGATCTCCGCCACGATCAGCATGAAATGACGGTCCATCGTCCGGATCGGTAAAATCACGATTTTGCACCCGGACGAACGAAATCACTTTTCAGACCCTGCATCGGCCGGAACTCGTGATTTTCCGCCTGGTCAACCAAAAATCTCTGTTTTGAACAGGAACGATTGTCAACAGCGATCTCCGCCACGATCAGCTTGAAATCACGGTCCATCGTCCGGATCGGTAAAATCAAGATTTTGCACCCGGACGAACGAAATCACTATTCAGACCCTGCATCGGGCGAAACTCGTGATTTTCCGCCTGGTCAACCAAAAATCACTGTTTTGAATAGGAACGATTGTCAACAACGATCTCCGCCACGATCAGCATGAAATCACGGTCGATCGCCCGGATCGGTAAAATCACGATTTTGCACCCGGACGAACGAAATCACTTTTCAGACCCTGCATCGGCCGGAACTCGTGATTTTCCGCCTGGTCAACCAAAAATCTCTGTTTTGAACAGGAACGATTGTCAACAGCGATCTCCGCCACGATCAGCTTGAAATCATGGTCCATCGTCTGGATCGGTAAAATCACGATTTTGCACCCGGACGAACGAAATCACTTTTCAGACCCTGCATCGGCCGGAACTCGTGATTTTCCGCCTGGTCAACCAAAAATCTCTGTTTTGAACAGGAACGATTGTCAACAGCGATCTCCGACACGATCAGCTTGAAATCACGGTCCATCGTCCGGATCGGTAAAATCAAGATTTTGCACCCGGACGAACGAAATCACTATTCAGACCCTGCATCGGCCGAAACTCGTGATTTTCCGCCTGGTCAACCAAAAATCACTGTTTTGAATAGGAACGATTGTCAACAACGATCTCCGCCACGATCAGCATGAAATCACGGTCGATCGCCCGGATCGGTAAAATCACGATTTTGCACCCGGACGAACGAAATCACTTTTCAGACCCTGCATCGGCCGGAACTCGTGATTTTCCGCCTGGTCAACCAAAAATCTCTGTTTTGAACAGGAACGATTGTCAACAGCGATCTCCGCCACGATCAGCTTGAAATCATGGTCCATCGTCCGGATCGGTAAAATCACGATTTTGCACCCGGACGAACGAAATCACTTTTCAGACCCTGCATCGGCCGAAACTCGTGATTTTCCGCCTGGTCAACCAAAAATCACTGTTTTGAATAGGAACGATTGTCAACAACGATCTCCGCCACGATCAGCATGAAATCACGGTCCATCGTCCGGATCGGTAAAATCACGATTTTGCACCCGGACGAACGAAATCACTTTTCAGACCCTGCATCGGCCGAAACTCGTGATTTTCCGCCTGGTCAACCAAAAATCACTGTTTTGAATAGGAACGATTGTCAACAACGATCTCCGCCACGATCAGCATGAAATCACGGTCCATCGCCTGGATCGGTAAAATCACGATTTTGCACCCGGACGAACGAAATCACTATTCAGACCCTGCATCGGCCGAAACTCGTGATTTTCCGCCAGGTCAACCAAAAATCACAGTTTTGAACAGAAATGATTGTCAACAACGATCTCCGCCACGATCAGCTTGAAATCACGGTCCATCGTCTGGATCGGTAAAATCACGATTTTGCACCCGGACGGACGAAATCACTTTTCAGACCCTGCATCGGCCGAAACTCGTGATTTTCCCCCTGGTCAATCGAAAATCACTGTTTTGACCAGGTACGGTTGTCAACAACGATCACCGCCACGATCAGCATGAAATCACGGTCGATCGCCTGGATCGGTAAAATCACGATTTTGCATCCGGACGAACGAAATCACTATTCAGACCCTGCATCGGCCGGAACTCGTGATTTTCCACCTGGTCAACCAAAAATCACTGTTTTCAATAGGAACGATTGTCAACAACGATCTCCGCCACGATCAGCATGAAATGACGGTCCATCGTCCGGATCGGTAAAATCACGATTTTGCACCCGGACGAACGAAATCACTTTTCAGACCCTGCATCGGCCGGAACTCGTGATTTTCCGCCTGGTCAACCAAAAATCTCTGTTTTGAACAGGAACGATTGTCAACAGCGATCTCCGCCACGATCAGCTTGAAATCACGGTCCATCGTCCGGATCGGTAAAATCAAGATTTTGCACCCGGACGAACGAAATCACTATTCAGACCCTGCATCGGGCGAAACTCGTGATTTTCCGCCTGGTCAACCAAAAATCACTGTTTTGAATAGGAACGATTGTCAACAACGATCTCCGCCACGATCAGCATGAAATCACGGTCGATCGCCCGGATCGGTAAAATCACGATTTTGCACCCGGACGAACGAAATCACTTTTCAGACCCTGCATCGGCCGGAACTCGTGATTTTCCGCCTGGTCAACCAAAAATCTCTGTTTTGAACAGGAACGATTGTCAACAGCGATCTCCGCCACGATCAGCTTGAAATCATGGTCCATCGTCCGGATCGGTAAAATCACGATTTTGCACCCGGACGAACGAAATCACTTTTCAGACCCTGCATCGGCCGAAACTCGTGATTTTCCGCCTGGTCAACCAAAAATCACTGTTTTGAATAGGAACGATTGTCAACAACGATCTCCGCCACGATCAGCATGAAATGACGGTCCATCGTCCGGATCGGAAAAATCACGATTTTGCACCCGGACGAACGAAATCACTTTTCAGACCCTGCATCGGCCGAAACTCGTGATTTTCCGCCTGGTCAACCAAAAATCACTGTTTTGAATAGGAACGATTGTCAACAACGATCTCCGCCACGATCAGCATGAAATCACGGTCCATCGCCTGGATCGGTAAAATCACGATTTTGCACCTGGACGAACGAAATCACTATTCAGACCCTGAATCGGCCGAAACTCGTGATTTTCCGCCAGGTCAACCAAAAATCACTGTTTTGAACAGAAATGATTGTCAACAACGATCTCCGCCACGATCAGCTAGAAATCACGGTCCATCGTCTGGATCGGTAAAATCACGATTTTGCACCCGGACGAACGAAATCACTTTTCAGACCCTGCATCGGCCGAAACTCGTGATTTTCCCCCAGGTCAATCGAAAATCACTGTTTTGACCAGGTACGGTTGTCAACAACGATCACCGCCACAATCAGCATGAAATCACGGTCGATCGCCTGGATCGGTAAAATCACGATTTTGCATCCGGACGAACGAAATCACTATTCAGACCCTGCATCGGCCGGAACTCGTGATTTTCCGCCTGGTCAACCAAAAATCACTGTTTTGAACAGAAATGATTGTCAACAACGATCTCCGCCACGATCAGCTTGAAATCACGGTCCATCGTCTGGATCGGTAAAATCACGATTTTGCACCCGGACGAACGAAATCACTTTTCAGACCCTGCATCGGCCGAAACTCGTGATTTTCCCCCAGGTCAATCGAAAATCACTGTTTTGACCAGGTACGGTTGTCAACAACGATCACCGCCACAATCAGCATGAAATCACGGTCGATCGCCTGGATCGGTAAAATCACGATTTTGCATCCGGACGAACGAAATCACTATTCAGACCCTGCATCGGCCGGAACTCGTGATTTTCCACCTGGTCAACCAAAAATCACTGTTTTCAATAGGAACGATTGTCAACAACGATCTTCGCCACGATCAACATGAAATGACGGTCCATCGTCCGGATCGGTAAAATCACGATTTTGCACCCGGACGAATGAAATCACTTTTCAGACCCTGCATCGGCCGGAACTCGTGATTTTCCGCCTGGTCAACCAAAAATCTCTGTTTTGAACAGGAACGATTGCCAACAGCGATCTCCTCCACGATCAGCTTGAAATCATGGTCCAACGTCCGGATCGGTAAAATCACGATTTTGCACCCGGACGAACGAAATCACTTTTCAGACCCTGCATCGGCCGAAACTCGTGATTTTCCGCCTGGTCAACCGAAAATCACTGTTTTGACCAGGTACGGTTGTCAACAACGATCACCGCCACGATCAGCATGAAATCACGGTCGATCGCCTGGATCGGTAAAATCACGATTTTGCACCCGGACGAACGAAATCACTATTCAGACCCTGCATCGGCCGAAACTCGTGATTTTCCGCCTGGTCATCCAAAAATCACTATTTTGAACAGGAACGATTGTCAACAACGATCTCCGCCACGATCAGCATGAAATCACGGTCCATCGTCTGGATCTGTAAAATCACGATTTTGCACCCGGACGAACGAAATCACTTTTCAGACCCTGCATCGGCCGAAACTCGTGATTTTCCGCCTGGTCATCCGAAAATCTCTGTTTTGAACAGGAACGATTGTCAACAGCGATCTCCGCCACGATCAGCTTGAAATCACGGTCCATCGTCCGGATCGGTAAAATCACGATTTTGCACCCGGACGAACGAAATCACTTTTCAGACCCTGCATCGGCCGAAACTCGTGATTTTCTGCCTGGTCAACCAAAAATCACTGTTTTGAATAGGAACGATTGTCAACAACGATCTCCGCCACGATCAGCATGAAATCACGGTCCATCGTCCGGATCGCTAAAATCACGATTTTGCACCCGGACGAACGAAATCACTTTTCAGACCCTGCATCGGCCGAAACTCGTGATTTTCCGCCTGGTCAACCATAAATCACTGTTTTGAACAGGAACGATTGTCAACAATGATCTCCGCCACGATCAGCATGAAATCACGGTCCATCGTCCGGATCGGTAAAATCACGATTTTGCACCCGGACGAACGAAATCACTCTTCAGACCCTGCATCGGCCGGAACTCGTGATTTTCCGCCTGGTCAACCATAAATCACTGTTTTGAACAGAAATGATTGTCAACAACGATCTCCGCCACGATCAGCATGAAATCACGGTCCATCGCCTGGATCGGTAAAATCACGATTCTGCATCCGGGCGAACGAAATCACTATTCAGACCCTGCATCGGCCGAAACTCGTGATTTTCCGCCAGGTAAACCAAAAATCACTGTTTTGAGCAGAAATGATTGTCAACAACGATCTCCGCCACGATCAGCATGAAATCACGGTCCATCGTCTGGATCGGTAAAATCACGATTTTGCACCCGGACGAACGAAATCACTTTTCAGACCCTGCATCGGCCGAAACTCGTGATTTTCCGCCTGGTCAACCGAAAATCACTGTTTTGACCAGGTACGGTTGTCAACAATGATCTCCGCCACGATCAGCATGAAATCACGGTCCATCGTCCGGATCGGTAAAATCACGATTTTGCACCCGGACGAACGAAATCACTTTTCAGACTCTGCATCGGCCGAAACTCGTGATTTTCCGCCTGGTCAACCATAAATCACTGTTTTGAACAGGAACGATTGTCAACAACGATCTCCACCACGATCAGCACGAAATCACGGTCCATCGTCTGGATCGGTAAAATCACGATTTTGCACCCGGACGAACGAAATCACTTTTCAGACCCTCCATCGGCCGAAACTCGTGATTTTCCGCCTGGTCAACCAAAAATCACTGTTTTGAACAGGAACGATTGTCAACAACGATCTCTGCCACGATTAGCATGAAATCACGGTCCATCGTCTGGATCGGTAAAATCACGATTTTGCACCCGGACGAACGAAATCACTTTTCAGACCCTGCATCGGCCGGAACTCGTGATTTTCCGCCTGGTCATCCGAAAATCTCTGTTTTGAACAGGAACGATTGTCAACAGCGATCTCCGCCACGATCAGCTTGAAATCACGGTCCATCGTCCGGATCGGTAAAATCACGATTTTGCACCCGGACGAACGAAATCACTTTTCAGACCCTGCATCGGCCGAAACTCGTGATTTTCTGCCTGGTCAACCAAAAATCACTGTTTTGAATAGGAACGATTGTCAACAACGATCTCCGCCACGATCAGCATGAAATCACGGTCCATCGTCCGGATCGGTAAAATCACGATTTTGCACCCGGACGAACGAAATCACTTTTCAGACCCTGCATCGGCCGAAACTCGTGATTTTCCGCCTGGTCAACCAAAAATCACTGTTTTGAATAGGAACGATTGTCAACAACGATCTCCGCCACAATCAGCATGAAATCACGGTCCATCGTCCGGATCGGTAAAATCACGATTTTGCACCCGGACGAACGAAATCACTTTTCAGACCCTGCATCGGCCGAAACTCGTGATTTTCCGCCTGGTCAACCATAAATCACTGTTTTGAACAGGAACGATTGTCAACAATGATCTCCGCCACGATCAGCATGAAATCACGGTCGATCGTGCGGATCGGTAAAATCACGATTTTGCACCCGGACGAACGAAATCACTTTTCAGACCCTGCATCGGCCGAAACTCGTGATTTTCCGCCTGGTCAACCAAAAATCACTGTTTTGAATAGGAACGATTGTCAACAACGATCTCCGCCACAATCAGCATGAAATCACGGTCCATCGTCCGGATCGGTAAAATCACGATTTTGCACCCGGACGAACGAAATCACTTTTCAGACCCTGCATCGGCCGAAACTCGTGATTTTCCGCCTGGTCAACCATAAATCACTGTTTTGAACAGGAACGATTGTCAACAATGATCTCCGCCACGATCAGCATGAAATCACGGTCGATCGTGCGGATCGGTAAAATCACGATTTTGCACCCGGACGAACGAAATCACTTTTCAGACCCTGCATCGGCCGAAACTCGTGATTTTCCGCCTGGTCGACCAAAAATCACTGTTTTGAATAGGAACGATTGTCAACAACGATCTCCGCCACGATCAGCATGAAATCACGGTCCATCGTCTGGATCGGTAAAATCAGGATTTTGCATCCGGACGAACGAAATCACTATTCAGACCCTGCATCGGCCGGAACTCGTGATTTTCCGCCTGGTCAACCATAAATCACTGTTTTGAACAGAAATGATTGTCAACAACGATCTCCGCCACGATCAGCATGAAATCATGGTCCATCGCCTGGATCGGTAAAATCACGATTTTGCATCCGGGCGAACGAAATCACTATTCAGACCCTGCATCGGCCGAAACTCGTGATTTTCCGCCAGGTAAACCAAAAATCACTGTTTTGAACAGAAATGATTGTCAACAACGATCTCCGCCACGATCAGCATGAAATCACGGTCCATCGTCTGGATCGGTAAAATCACGATTTTGCACCCGGACGAACGAAATCACTTTTCAGACCCTGCATCGGCCGAAACTCGTGATTTTCCGCCTGGTCAACCGAAAATCACTGTTTTGACCAGGTACGGTTGTCAACAACGATCACCGCCACGATCAGCATGAAATCACGGTCCATCGTCTGGATCTGTAAAATCACGATTTTGCACCCGGACGAACGAAATCACTTTTCAGACCCTGCATCGGCCGAAACTCGTGATTTTCCGCCTGGTCATCCGAAAATCTCTGTTTTGAACAGGAACGATTGTCAACAACGATCTCCGCCACGATCAGCTTGAAATCACGGTCCATCGTCCGGATCGGTAAAATCACGATTTTGCACCCGGACGAACGAAATCACTTTTCAGACCCTGCATCGGCCGAAACTCGTGATTTTCCGCCTGGTCAACCATAAATCACTGTTTTGAACAGGAACGATTGTCAACAATGATCTCCGCCACGATCAGCATGAAATCACGGTCGATCGTGCGGATCGGTAAAATCACGATTTTGCACCCGGACGAACGAAATCACTTTTCAGACCCTGCATCGGCCGAAACTCGTGATTTTCCGCCTGGTCAACCGAAAATCACTGTTTTGACCAGGTACGGTTGTCAACAATGATCTCCGCCACGATCAGCATGAAATCACGGTCCATCGTCCGGATCGGTAAAATCACGATTTTGCACCCGGACGAACGAAATCACTTTTCAGACTCTGCATCGGCCGAAACTCGTGATTTTCCGCCTGGTCAATCATAAATCACTGTTTTGAACAGGAACGATTGTCAACAACGATCTCCGCCACGATCAGCACGAAATCACGGTCCATCGTCTGGATCGGTAAAATCACGATTTTGCACCCGGACGAACGAAATCACTTTTCAGACCCTGCATCGGCCGAAACTCGTGATTTTCTGCCTGGTCAACCAAAAATCACTGTTTTGAATAGGAACGATTGTCAACAACGATCTCCGCCACGATCAGCATGAAATCACGGTCCATCGTCCGGATCGGTAAAATCACGATTTTGCACCCGGACGAACGAAATCACTTTTCAGACTCTGCATCGGCCGAAACTCGTGATTTTCCGCCTGGTCAACCGAAAATCACTGTTTTGACCAGGTACGGTTGTCAACAATGATCTCCGCCACGATCAGCATGAAATCACGGTCCATCGTCTGGATCGGTAAAATCACGATTTTGCACCCGGACGAACGAAATCACTTTTCAGACCCTGCATCGGCCGAAACTCGTGATTTTCCGCCTGGTCAACCGAAAATCACTGTTTTGACCAGGTACGGTTGTCAACAATGATCTCCGCCACGATCAGCATGAAATCACGGTCCATCGTCCGGATCGGTAAAATCACGATTTTGCACCCGGACGAACGAAATCACTTTTCAGACTCTGCATCGGCCGAAACTCGTGATTTTCCGCCTGGTCAACCATAAATCACTGTTTTGAACAGGAACGATTGTCAACAACGATCTCCGCCACGATCAGCACGAAATCACGGTCCATCGTCTGGATCGGTAAAATCACGATTTTGCACCCGGACGAACGAAATCACTTTTCAGACCCTCCATCGGCCGAAACTCGTGATTTTCCGCCTGGTCAACCAAAAATCACTGTTTTGAACAGGAACGATTGTCAACAACGATCTCTGCCACGATTAGCATGAAATCACGGTCCATCGTCTGGATCGGTAAAATCACGATTTTGCACCCGGACGAACGAAATCACTTTTCAGACCCTGCATCGGCCGGAACTCGTGATTTTCCGCCTGGTCATCCGAAAATCTCTGTTTTGAACAGGAACGATTGTCAACAGCGATCTCCGCCACGATCAGCTTGAAATCACGGTCCATCGTCCGGATCGGTAAAATCACGATTTTGCACCCGGACGAACGAAATCACTTTTCAGACCCTGCATCGGCCGAAACTCGTGATTTTCTGCCTGGTCAACCAAAAATCACTGTTTTGAATAGGAACGATTGTCAACAACGATCTCCGCCACGATCAGCATGAAATCACGGTCCATCGTCCGGATCGGTAAAATCACGATTTTGCACCCGGACGAACGAAATCACTTTTCAGACCCTGCATCGGCCGAAACTCGTGATTTTCCGCCTGGTCAACCAAAAATCACTGTTTTGAATAGGAACGATTGTCAACAACGATCTCCGCCACAATCAGCATGAAATCACGGTCCATCGCCCGGATCGGTAAAATCACGATTTTGCACCCGGACGAACGAAATCACTTTTCAGACCCTGCATCGGCCGAAACTCGTGATTTTCCGCCTGGTCAACCATAAATCACTGTTTTGAACAGAAATGATTGTCAACAACGATCTCCGCCACGATCAGCATGAAATCATGGTCCATCGCCTGGATCGGTAAAATCACGATTTTGCATCCGGGCGAACGAAATCACTATTCAGACCCTGCATCGGCCGAAACTCGTGATTTTCCGCCAGGTAAACCAAAAATCACTGTTTTGAACAGAAATGATTGTCAACAACGATCTCCGCCACGATCAGCATGAAATCACGGTCCATCGTCTGGATCGGTAAAATCACGATTTTGCACCCGGACGAACGAAATCACTTTTCAGACCCTGCATCGGCCGAAACTCGTGATTTTCCGCCTGGTCAACCGAAAATCACTGTTTTGACCAGGTACGGTTGTCAACAACGATCACCGCCACGATCAGCATGAAATCACGGTCCATCGTCTGGATCTGTAAAATCACGATTTTGCACCCCGGACGAACGAAATCACTTTTCAGACCCTGCATCGGCCGGAACTCGTGATTTTCCGCCTGGTCATCCGAAAATCTCTGTTTTGAACAGGAACGATTGTCAACAGCGATCTCCGCCACGATCAGCTTGAAATCACGGTCCATCGTCCGGATCGGTAAAATCACGATTTTGCACCCGGACGAACGAAATCACTTTTCAGACCCTGCATCGGCCGAAACTCGTGATTTTCCGCCTGGTCAACCGAAAATCACTGTTTTGACCAGGTACGGTTGTCAACAATGATCTCCGCCACGATCAGCATGAAATCACGGTCCATCGTCCGGATCGGTAAAATCACGATTTTGCACCCGGACGAACGAAATCACTTTTCAGACTCTGCATCGGCCGAAACTCGTGATTTTCCGCCTGGTCAATCATAAATCACTGTTTTGAACAGGAACGATTGTCAACAACGATCTCCGCCACGATCAGCACGAAATCACGGTCCATCGTCTGGATCGGTAAAATCACGATTTTGCACCCGGACGAACGAAATCACTTTTCAGACCCTGCATCGGCCGAAACTCGTGATTTTCTGCCTGGTCAACCAAAAATCACTGTTTTGAATAGGAACGATTGTCAACAACGATCTCCGCCACGATCAGCATGAAATCACGGTCCATCGTCCGGATCGGTAAAATCACGATTTTGCACCCGGACGAACGAAATCACTTTTCAGACTCTGCATCGGCCGAAACTCGTGATTTTCCGCCTGGTCAACCGAAAATCACTGTTTTGACCAGGTACGGTTGTCAACAATGATCTCCGCCACGATCAGCATGAAATCACGGTCCATCGTCTGGATCGGTAAAATCACGATTTTGCACCCGGACGAACGAAATCACTTTTCAGACCCTGCATCGGCCGAAACTCGTGATTTTCCGCCTGGTCAACCGAAAATCACTGTTTTGACCAGGTACGGTTGTCAACAATGATCTCCGCCACGATCAGCATGAAATCACGGTCCATCGTCCGGATCGGTAAAATCACGATTTTGCACCCGGACGAACGAAATCACTTTTCAGACTCTGCATCGGCCGAAACTCGTGATTTTCCGCCTGGTCAACCATAAATCACTGTTTTGAACAGGAACGATTGTCAACAACGATCTCCGCCACGATCAGCACGAAATCACGGTCCATCGTCTGGATCGGTAAAATCACGATTTTGCACCCGGACGAACGAAATCACTTTTCAGACCCTCCATCGGCCGAAACTCGTGATTTTCCGCCTGGTCAACCAAAAATCACTGTTTTGAACAGGAACGATTGTCAACAACGATCTCTGCCACGATTAGCATGAAATCACGGTCCATCGTCTGGATCGGTAAAATCACGATTTTGCACCCGGACGAACGAAATCACTTTTCAGACCCTGCATCGGCCGGAACTCGTGATTTTCCGCCTGGTCATCCGAAAATCTCTGTTTTGAACAGGAACGATTGTCAACAGCGATCTCCGCCACGATCAGCTTGAAATCACGGTCCATCGTCCGGATCGGTAAAATCACGATTTTGCACCCGGACGAACGAAATCACTTTTCAGACCCTGCATCGGCCGAAACTCGTGATTTTCTGCCTGGTCAACCAAAAATCACTGTTTTGAATAGGAACGATTGTCAACAACGATCTCCGCCACGATCAGCATGAAATCACGGTCCATCGTCCGGATCGGTAAAATCACGATTTTGCACCCGGACGAACGAAATCACTTTTCAGACCCTGCATCGGCCGAAACTCGTGATTTTCCGCCTGGTCAACCAAAAATCACTGTTTTGAATAGGAACGATTGTCAACAACGATCTCCGCCACAATCAGCATGAAATCACGGTCCATCGCCCGGATCGGTAAAATCACGATTTTGCACCCGGACGAACGAAATCACTTTTCAGACCCTGCATCGGCCGAAACTCGTGATTTTCCGCCTGGTCAACCATAAATCACTGTTTTGAACAGAAATGATTGTCAACAACGATCTCCGCCACGATCAGCATGAAATCATGGTCCATCGCCTGGATCGGTAAAATCACGATTTTGCATCCGGGCGAACGAAATCACTATTCAGACCCTGCATCGGCCGAAACTCGTGATTTTCCGCCAGGTAAACCAAAAATCACTGTTTTGAACAGAAATGATTGTCAACAACGATCTCCGCCACGATCAGCATGAAATCACGGTCCATCGTCTGGATCGGTAAAATCACGATTTTGCACCCGGACGAACGAAATCACTTTTCAGACCCTGCATCGGCCGAAACTCGTGATTTTCCGCCTGGTCAACCGAAAATCACTGTTTTGACCAGGTACGGTTGTCAACAACGATCACCGCCACGATCAGCATGAAATCACGGTCCATCGTCTGGATCTGTAAAATCACGATTTTGCACCCCGGACGAACGAAATCACTTTTCAGACCCTGCATCGGCCGGAACTCGTGATTTTCCGCCTGGTCATCCGAAAATCTCTGTTTTGAACAGGAACGATTGTCAACAGCGATCTCCGCCACGATCAGCTTGAAATCACGGTCCATCGTCCGGATCGGTAAAATCACGATTTTGCACCCGGACGAACGAAATCACTTTTCAGACCCTGCATCGGCCGAAACTCGTGATTTTCTGCCTGGTCAACCAAAAATCACTGTTTTGAATAGGAACGATTGTCAACAACGATCTCCGCCACGATCAGCATGAAATCACGGTCCATCGTCCGGATCGGTAAAATCACGATTTTGCACCCGGACGAACGAAATCACTTTTCAGACCCTGCATCGGCCGAAACTCGTGATTTTCCGCCTGGTCAACCAAAAATCACTGTTTTGAATAGGAACGATTGTCAACAACGATCTCCGCCACAATCAGCATGAAATCACGGTCCATCGCCCGGATCGGTAAAATCACGATTTTGCACCCGGACGAA
Organism: Delonix regia; assembly: GCA_037074485.1. Taxonomy (NCBI): domain Eukaryota; kingdom Viridiplantae; phylum Streptophyta; class Magnoliopsida; order Fabales; family Fabaceae; genus Delonix; species Delonix regia. The sequence continues at coordinate 44,726,087 of CM073450.1, read as the reverse complement.
CGAAATCACTTTTCAGACCCTGCATCGGCCGAAACTCGTGATTTTCCGCCTGGTCAACCATAAATCACTGTTTTGAACAGGAACGATTGTCAACAATGATCTCCGCCACGGTCAGCATGAAATCACGGTCGATCGTGCGGATCGGTAAAATCACGATTTTGCACCCGGACGAACGAAATCACTTTTCAGACCCTGCATCGGCCGAAACTCGTGATTTTCCGCCTGGTCGACCAAAAATCACTGTTTTGAATAGGAACGATTGTCAACAACGATCTCCGCCACGATCAGCATGAAATCACGGTCCATCGTCTGGATCGGTAAAATCAGGATTTTGCATCCGGACGAACGAAATCACTATTCAGAACCTGCATCGGCCGGAACTCGTGATTTTCCGCCTGGTCAACCATAAATCACTGTTTTGAACAGAAATGATTGTCAACAACGATCTCCGCCACGATCAGCATGAAATCATGGTCCATCGCCTGGATCGGTAAAATCACGATTTTGCATCCGGGCGAACGAAATCACTATTCAGACCCTGCATCGGCCGAAACTCGTGATTTTCCGCCAGGTAAACCAAAAATCACTGTTTTGAACAGAAATGATTGTCAACAACGATCTCCGCCACGATCAGCATGAAATCACGGTCCATCGTCTGGATCGGTAAAATCACGATTTTGCACCCGGACGAACGAAATCACTTTTCAGACCCTGCATCGGCCGAAACTCGTGATTTTCCGCCTGGTCAACCGAAAATCACTGTTTTGACCAGGTACGGTTGTCAACAACGATCACCGCCACGATCAGCATGAAATCACGGTCCATCGTCTGGATCTGTAAAATCACGATTTTGCACCCGGACGAACGAAATCACTTTTCAGACCCTGCATCGGCCGAAACTCGTGATTTTCCGCCTGGTCATCCGAAAATCTCTGTTTTGAACAGGAACGATTGTCAACAACGATCTCCGCCACGATCAGCTTGAAATCACGGTCCATCGTCCGGATCGGTAAAATCACGATTTTGCACCCGGACGAACGAAATCACTTTTCAGACCCTGCATCGGCCGAAACTCGTGATTTTCCGCCTGGTCAACCATAAATCACTGTTTTGAACAGGAACGATTGTCAACAATGATCTCCGCCACGATCAGCATGAAATCACGGTCCATCGTCTGGATCGGTAAAATCACGATTTTGCACCCGGACGAACGAAATCACTTTTCAGACCCTGCATCGGCCGAAACTCGTGATTTTCTGCCTGGTCAACCAAAAATCACTGTTTTGAATAGGAACGATTGTCAACAACGATCTCCGCCACGATCAGCATGAAATCACGGTCCATCGTCCGGATCGGTAAAATCACGATTTTGCACCCGGACGAACGAAATCACTTTTCAGACCCTGCATCGGCCGAAACTCGTGATTTTCCGCCTGGTCAACCAAAAATCACTGTTTTGAATAGGAACGATTGTCAACAACGATCTCCGCCACAATCAGCATGAAATCACGGTCCATCGCCCGGATCGGTAAAATCACGATTTTGCACCCGGACGAACGAAATCACTTTTCAGACCCTGCATCGGCCGAAACTCGTGATTTTCCGCCTGGTCAACCATAAATCACTGTTTTGAACAGAAATGATTGTCAACAACGATCTCCGCCACGATCAGCATGAAATCATGGTCCATCGCCTGGATCGGTAAAATCACGATTTTGCATCCGGGCGAACGAAATCACTATTCAGACCCTGCATCGGCCGAAACTCGTGATTTTCCGCCAGGTAAACCAAAAATCACTGTTTTGAACAGAAATGATTGTCAACAACGATCTCCGCCACGATCAGCATGAAATCACGGTCCATCGTCTGGATCGGTAAAATCACGATTTTGCACCCGGACGAACGAAATCACTTTTCAGACCCTGCATCGGCCGAAACTCGTGATTTTCCACCTGGTCAACCGAAAATCACTGTTTTGACCAGGTACGGTTGTCAACAACGATCACCGCCACGATCAGCATGAAATCACGGTCCATCGTCTGGATCTGTAAAATCACGATTTTGCACCCGGACGAACGAAATCACTTTTCAGACCCTGCATCGGCCGAAACTCGTGATTTTCCGCCTGGTCAACCAAAAATCACTGTTTTGAACAGGAACGATTGTCAACAACGATCTCTGCCACGATTAGCATGAAATCACGGTCCATCGTCTGGATCGGTAAAATCACGATTTTGCACCCGGACGAACGAAATCACTTTTCAGACCCTGCATCGGCCGGAACTCGTGATTTTCCGCCTGGTCATCCGAAAATCTCTGTTTTGAACAGGAACGATTGTCAACAGCGATCTCCGCCACGATCAGCTTGAAATCACGGTCCATCGTCCGGATCGGTAAAATCACGATTTTGCACCCGGACGAACGAAATCACTTTTCAGACCCTGCATCGGCCGAAACTCGTGATTTTCTGCCTGGTCAACCAAAAATCACTGTTTTGAATAGGAACGATTGTCAACAACGATCTCCGCCACGATCAGCATGAAATCACGGTCCATCGTCCGGATCGGTAAAATCACGATTTTGCACCCGGACGAACGAAATCACTTTTCAGACCCTGCATCGGCCGAAACTCGTGATTTTCCGCCTGGTCAACCAAAAATCACTGTTTTGAATAGGAACGATTGTCAACAACGATCTCAGCCACAATCAGCATGAAATCACGGTCCATCGCCCGGATCGGTAAAATCACGATTTTGCACCCGGACGAACGAAATCACTTTTCAGACCCTGCATCGGCCGAAACTCGTGATTTTCCGCCTGGTCAACCATAAATCACTGTTTTGAACAGGAACGATTGTCAACAATGATCTCCGCCACGATCAGCATGAAATCACGGTCGATCGTGCGGATCGGTAAAATCACGATTTTGCACCCGGACGAACGAAATCACTTTTCAGACCCTGCATCGGCCGAAACTCGTGATTTTCCGCCTGGTCGACCAAAAATCACTGTTTTGAATAGGAACGATTGTCAACAACGATCTCCGCCACGATCAGCATGAAATCACGGTCCATCGTCTGGATCGGTAAAATCAGGATTTTGCATCCGGACGAACGAAATCACTATTCAGACCCTGCATCGGCCGGAACTCGTGATTTTCCGCCTGGTCAACCATAAATCACTGTTTTGAACAGAAATGATTGTCAACAACGATCTCCGCCACGATCAGCATGAAATCATGGTCCATCGCCTGGATCGGTAAAATCACGATTTTGCATCCGGGCGAACGAAATCACTATTCAGACCCTGCATCGGCCGAAACTCGTGATTTTCCGCCAGGTAAACCAAAAATCACTGTTTTGAACAGAAATGATTGTCAACAACGATCTCCGCCACGATCAGCATGAAATCACGGTCCATCGTCTGGATCGGTAAAATCACGATTTTGCACCCGGACGTACGAAATCACTTTTCAGACCCTGCATCGGCCGAAACTCGTGATTTTCCGCCTGGTCAACCGAAAATCACTGTTTTGACCAGGTACGGTTGTCAACAACGATCACCGCCACGATCAGCATGAAATCACGGTCCATCGTCTGGATCTGTAAAATCACGATTTTGCACCCGGACGAACGAAATCACTTTTCAGACCCTGCATCGGCCGAAACTCGTGATTTTCCGCCTGGTCATCCGAAAATCTCTGTTTTGAACAGGAACGATTGTCAACAACGATCTCCGCCACGATCAGCATGAAATCACGGTCCATCGTCCGGATCGGTAAAATCACGATTTTGCACCCGGACGAACGAAATCACTTTTCAGACCCTGCATCGGCCGAAACTCGTGATTTTCCGCCTGGTCAACCATAAATCACTGTTTTGAACAGGAACGATTGTCAACAATGATCTCCGCCACGATCAGCATGAAATCACGGTCCATCGTCTGGATCGGTAAAATCACGATTTTGCACCCGGACGAACGAAATCACTTTTCAGACCCTGCATCGGCCGAAACTCGTGATTTTCCGCCTGGTCAACCGAAAATCACTGTTTTGACCAGGTACGGTTGTCAACAATGATCTCCGCCACGATCAGCATGAAATCACGGTCCATCGTCCGGATCGGTAAAATCACGATTTTGCACCCGGACGAACGAAATCACTTTTCAGACTCTGCATCGGCCGAAACTCGTGATTTTCCGCCTGGTCAACCATAAATCACTGTTTTGAACAGGAACGATTGTCAACAACGATCTCCGCCACGATCAGCACGAAATCACGGTCCATCGTCTGGATCGGTAAAATCACGATTTTGCACCCGGACGAACGAAATCACTTTTCAGACCCTCCATCGGCCGAAACTCGTGATTTTCCGCCTGGTCAACCAAAAATCACTGTTTTGAACAGGAACGATTGTCAACAACGATCTCTGCCACGATTAGCATAAAATCACGGTCCATCGTCTGGATCGGTAAAATCACGATTTTGCACCCGGACGAACGAAATCACTTTTCAGACCCTGCATCGGCCGAAACTCGGGATTTTCCGCCTGGTCAACCAAAAATCACTGTTTTGAACAGGAACGATTGTCAACAACGATCTCCGCCACGATTAGCATGAAATCACGGTCCATCGTCTGGATCGGTAAAATCACGATTTTGCACCCGGACGAACGAAATCACTTTTCAGACCCTGCATCGGCCGGAACTCATGATTTTCCGCCTGGTCATCCGAAAATCTCTGTTTTGAACAGGAACGATTGTCAACAGCGATCTCCGCCACGATCAGCTTGAAATCACGGTCCATCGTCCGGATCGGTAAAATCACGATTTTGCACCCGGACGAACGAAATCACTTTTCAGACCCTGCATCGGCCGAAACTCGTGATTTTCCGCCTGGTCAACCAAAAATCACTGTTTTGAATAGGAACGATTGTCAACAACGATCTCCGCCACGATCAGCATGAAATCACGGTCCATCGTCTGGATCGGTAAAATCACGATTTTGCACCCGGACGAACGAAATCACTTTTCAGACCCTGCATCGGCCGAAACTCGTGATTTTCCGCCTGGTCAACCATAAATCACTGTTTTGAACAGGAACGATTGTCAACAATGATCTCCGCCACGATCAGCATGAAATCACGGTCGATCGTGCGGATCGGTAAAATCACGATTTTGCACCCGGACGAACGAAATCACTTTTCAGACCCTGCATCGGCCGAAACTCGTGATTTTCCGCCTGGTCGACCAAAAATCACTGTTTTGAATAGGAACGATTGTCAACAACGATCTCCGCCACGATCAGCATGAAATCACGGTCCATCGTCTGGATCGGTAAAATCACGATTTTGCATCCGGACGAACGAAATTACTATTCAAACCCTGCATCGGCCGGAACTCGTGATTTTCCGCCTGGTCAACCATAAATCACTGTTTTGAACAGAAATGATTGTCAACAACGATCTCTGCCACGATTAGCATGAAATCACGGTCCATCGTCTGGATCGGTAAAATCACGATTTTGCACCCGGACGAACGAAATCACTTTTCAGACCCTGCATCGGCCGAAACTCGGGATTTTCCGCCTGGTCAACCAAAAATCACTGTTTTGAACAGGAACGATTGTCAACAACGATCTCCGCCACGATTAGCATGAAATCACGGTCCATCGTCTGGATCGGTAAAATCACGATTTTGCACCCGGACGAACGAAATCACTTTTCAGACCCTGCATCGGCCGGAACTCATGATTTTCCGCCTGGTCATCCGAAAATCTCTGTTTTGAACAGGAACGATTGTCAACAGCGATCTCCGCCACGATCAGCTTGAAATCACGGTCCATCGTCTGGATCTGTAAAATCACGATTTTGCACCCGGACGAACGAAATCACTTTTCAGACCCTGCATCGGCCGAAACTCGTGATTTTCCGCCTGGTCATCCGAAAATCTCTGTTTTGAACAGGAACGATTGTCAACAACGATCTCCGCCACGATCAGCTTGAAATCACGGTCCATCGTCCGGATCGGTAAAATCACGATTTTGCACCCGGACGAACGAAATCACTTTTCAGACCCTGCATCGGCCGAAACTCGTGATTTTCCGCCTGGTCAACCATAAATCACTGTTTTGAACAGGAACGATTGTCAACAATGATCTCCGCCACGATCAGCATGAAATCCCGGTCGATCGTGCGGATCGGTAAAATCACGATTTTGCACCCGGACGAACGAAATCACTTTTCTGACCCTGCATCGGCCGAAACTCGTGATTTTCCGCCTGGTCGACCAAAAATCACTGTTTTGAATAGGAACGATTGTCAACAACGATCTCCGCCACGATCAGCATGAAATCACGGTCCATCGTCTGGATCGGAAAAATCACGATTTTGCATCCGGACGAACGAAATCACTATTCAGACCCTGCATCGGCCGGAACTCGTGATTTTCCGCCTGGTCAACAATAAATCACTGTTTTGAACAGAAATGATTGTCAACAACGATCTCCGCCACGATCAGCATGAAATCACGGTCCATCGCCTGGATCGGTAAAATCACGATTTTGCATCCGGGCGAACGAAATCACTATTCAGACCCTGCATCGGCCGAAACTCGTGATTTTCCGCCAGGTAAACCAAAAATCACTGTTTTGAACAGAAATGATTGTCAACAACGATCTCCGCCACGATCAGCATGAAATCACGGTCCATCGTCTGGATCGGTAAAATCACGATTTTGCACCCGGACGAACGAAATCACTTTTCAGACCCTGCATCGGCCGAAACTCGTGATTTTCCGCCTGGTCAACCGAAAATCACTGTTTTGACCAGGTACGGTTGTCAACAACGATCACCGCCACGATCAGCATGAAATCACGGTCGATCGCCTGGATCGGTAAAATCACGATTTTGCACCCGGACGAACGAAATCACTATTCAGACCCTGCATCGGCCGAAACTCGTGATTTTCCACCTGGTCAACCAAAAATCACTATTTTGAACAGGAACGATTGTCAACAACGATCTCCGCCACGATCAGCATGAAATCACGGTCCATCGTCTGGATCGGTAAAATCACGATTTTGCACCCGGACGAACGAAATCACTTTTCAGACCCTGCATCGGCCGAAACTCGTGATTTTCCGCCAGGTAAACCAAAAATCACTGTTTTGAACAGAAATGATTGTCAACAACGATCTCCGCCACGATCAGCTTGAAATCACGGTCCATCGTCCGGATCGGTAAAATCACGATTTTGCACCCGGACGAACGAAATCACTTTTCAGACCCTGCATCGGCCGAAACTCGTGATTTTCTGCCTGGTCAACCAAAAATCACTGTTTTGAATAGGAACGATTGTCAACAACGATCTCCGCCACGATCAGCATGAAATCACGGTCCATCGTCCGGATCGGTAAAATCACGATTTTGCACCCGGACGAACGAAATCACTTTTTAGACCCTGCATCGGCCGAAACTCGTGATTTTCCGCCTGGTCAACCATAAATCACTGTTTTGAACAGGAACGATTGTCAACAATGATCTCCGCCACGATCAGCATGAAATCACGGTCGATCGTGCGGATCGGTAAAATCACGATTTTGCACCCGGACGAACGAAATCACTTTTCAGACTCTGCATCGGCCGAAACTCGTGATTTTCCGCCTGGTCAACCATAAATCACTGTTTTGAACAGGAACGATTGTCAACAACGATCTCCGCCACGATCAGCACGAAATCACGGTCCATCGTCTGGATCGGTAAAATCACGATTTTGCACCCGGACGAACGAAATCACTTTTCAGACCCTCCATCGGCCGAAACTCGTGATTTTCCGCCTGGTCAACCAAAAATCACTGTTTTGAACAGGAACGATTGTCAACAACGATCTCCGCCACGATTAGCATGAAATCACGGTCCATCGTCTGGATCGGTAATATCACGATTTTGCACCCGGACGAACGAAATCACTTTTCAGACCCTGCATCGGCCGGAACTCGTGATTTTCCGCCTGGTCATCCGAAAATCTCTGTTTTGAACAGGAACGATTGTCAACAGCGATCTCCGCCACGATCAGCTTGAAATCACGGTCCATCGTCCGGATCGGTAAAATCACGATTTTGCACCCGGACGAACGAAATCACTTTTCAGACCCTGCATCGGCCGAAACTCGTGATTTTCTGCCTGGTCAACCAAAAATCACTGTTTTGAATAGGAACGATTGTCAACAACGATCTCCGCCACGATCAGCATGAAATCACGGTCCATCGTCCGGATCGGTAAAATCACGATTTTGCACCCGGACGAACGAAATCACTTTTCAGACCCTGCATCGGCCGAAACTCGTGATTTTCCGCCTGGTCAACCAAAAATCACTGTTTTGAATAGGAACGATTGTCAACAACGATCTCCGCCACGATCAGCATGAAATCACGGTCCATCGTCCGGATCGGTAAAATCACGATTTTGCACCCGGACGAACGAAATCACTTTTCAGACCCTGCATCGGCCGAAACTCGTGATTTTCCGCCTGGTCAACCAAAAATCACTGTTTTGAATAGGAACGATTGTCAACAACGATCTCCGCCACGATCAGCATGAAATCACGGTCCATCGCCTGGATCGGTAAAATCACGATTTTGCATCCGGGCGAACGAAATCACTATTCAGACCCTGCATCGGCCGAAACTCGTGATTTTCCGCCTGGTCATCCGAAAATCTCTGTTTTGAACAGGAACGATTGTCAACAACGATCTCCGCCACGATCAGCTTGAAATCACGGTCCATCGTCCGGATCGGTAAAATCACGATTTTGCACCCGGACGAACGAAATCACTTTTCAGACCCTGCATCGGCCGAAACTCGTGATTTTCCGCCTGGTCAACCATAAATCACTGTTTTGAACAGGAACGATTGTCAACAATGATCTCCGCCACGATCAGCATGAAATCACGGTCGATCGTGCGGATCGGTAAAATCACGATTTTGCACCCGGACGAACGAAATCACTTTTCAGACCCTGCATCGGCCGAAACTCGTGATTTTCCGCCTGGTCAACCGAAAATCACTGTTTTGACCAGGTACGGTTGTCAACAATGATCTCCGCCACGATCAGCATGAAATCACGGTCCATCGTCCGGATCGGTAAAATCACGATTTTGCACCCGGACGAACGAAATCACTTTTCAGACTCTGCATCGGCCGAAACTCGTGATTTTCCGCCTGGTCAACCATAAATCACTGTTTTGAACAGGAACGATTGTCAACAACGATCTCCGCCACGATCAGCACGAAATCACGGTCCATCGTCTGGATCGGTAAAATCACGATTTTGCACCCGGACGAACGAAATCACTTTTCAGACCCTCCATCGGCCGAAACTCGTGATTTTCCGCCTGGTCAACCAAAAATCACTGTTTTGAACAGGAACGATTGTCAACAACGATCTCTGCCACGATTAGCATGAAATCACGGTCCATCGTCTGGATCGGTAAAATCACGATTTTGCACCCGGACGAACGAAATCACTTTTCAGACCCTGCATCGGCCGAAACTCGGGATTTTCCGCCTGGTCAACCAAAAATCACTGTTTTGAACAGGAACGATTGTCAACAACGATCTCCGCCACGATTAGCATGAAATCACGGTCCATCGTCTGGATCGGTAAAATCACGATTTTGCACCCGGACGAACGAAATCACTTTTCAGACCCTGCATCGGCCGGAACTCATGATTTTCCGCCTGGTCATCCGAAAATCTCTGTTTTGAACAGGAACGATTGTCAACAGCGATCTCCGCCACGATCAGCTTGAAATCACGGTCCATCGTCCGGATCGGTAAAATCACGATTTTGCACCCGGACGAACGAAATCACTTTTCAGACCCTGCATCAGCCGAAACTCGTGATTTTCAGCCTGGTCAACCAAAAATCACTGTTTTGAATAGGAACGATTGTCAACAACGATCTCCGCCACGATCAGCATGAAATCACGGTCCATCGTCCGGATCGGTAAAATCACGATTTTGCACCCGGACGAACGAAATCACTTTTCAGACCCTGCATCGGCCGAAACTCGTGATTTTCCGCCTGGTCAACCAAAAATCACTGTTTTGAATAGGAACGATTGTCAACAACGATCTCCACCACGATCAGCATGAAATCACGGTCCATCGTCTGGATCGGTAAAATCACGATTTTGCACCCGGACGAACGAAATCACTTTTCAGACCCTGCATCGGCCGAAACTCGTGATTTTCCGCCTGGTCAACCATAAATCACTGTTTTGAACAGGAACGATTGTCAACAATGATCTCCGCCACGATCAGCATGAAATCACGGTCGATCGTGCGGATCGGTAAAATCACGATTTTGCACCCGGACGAACGAAATCACTTTTCAGACCCTGCATCGGCCGAAACTCGTGATTTTCCGCCTGGTCGACCAAAAATCACTGTTTTGAATAGGAACGATTGTCAACAACGATCTCCGCCACGATCAGCATGAAATCACGGTCCATCGTCTGGATCGGTAAAATCACGATTTTGCATCCGGACGAACGAAATTACTATTCAAACCCTGCATCGGCCGGAACTCGTGATTTTCCGCCTGGTCAACCATAAATCACTGTTTTGAACAGAAATGATTGTCAACAACGATCTCTGCCACGATTAGCATGAAATCACGGTCCATCGTCTGGATCGGTAAAATCACGATTTTGCACCCGGACGAACGAAATCACTTTTCAGACCCTGCATCGGCCGAAACTCGGGATTTTCCGCCTGGTCAACCAAAAATCACTGTTTTGAACAGGAACGATTGTCAACAACGATCTCCGCCACGATTAGCATGAAATCACGGTCCATCGTCTGGATCGGTAAAATCACGATTTTGCACCCGGACGAACGAAATCACTTTTCAGACCCTGCATCGGCCGGAACTCATGATTTTCCGCCTGGTCATCCGAAAATCTCTGTTTTGAACAGGAACGATTGTCAACAGCGATCTCCGCCACGATCAGCTTGAAATCACGGTCCATCGTCTGGATCTGTAAAATCACGATTTTGCACCCGGACGAACGAAATCACTTTTCAGACCCTGCATCGGCCGAAACTCGTGATTTTCCGCCTGGTCATCCGAAAATCTCTGTTTTGAACAGGAACGATTGTCAACAACGATCTCCGCCACGATCAGCTTGAAATCACGGTCCATCGTCCGGATCGGTAAAATCACGATTTTGCACCCGGACGAACGAAATCACTTTTCAGACCCTGCATCGGCCGAAACTCGTGATTTTCCGCCTGGTCAACCATAAATCACTGTTTTGAACAGGAACGATTGTCAACAATGATCTCCGCCACGATCAGCATGAAATCCCGGTCGATCGTGCGGATCGGTAAAATCACGATTTTGCACCCGGACGAACGAAATCACTTTTCTGACCCTGCATCGGCCGAAACTCGTGATTTTCCGCCTGGTCGACCAAAAATCACTGTTTTGAATAGGAACGATTGTCAACAACGATCTCCGCCACGATCAGCATGAAATCACGGTCCATCGTCTGGATCGGAAAAATCACGATTTTGCATCCGGACGAACGAAATCACTATTCAGACCCTGCATCGGCCGGAACTCGTGATTTTCCGCCTGGTCAACCATAAATCACTGTTTTGAACAGAAATGATTGTCAACAACGATCTCCGCCACGATCAGCATGAAATCACGGTCCATCGCCTGGATCGGTAAAATCACGATTTTGCATCCGGGCGAACGAAATCACTATTCAGACCCTGCATCGGCCGAAACTCGTGATTTTCCGCCAGGTAAACCAAAAATCACTGTTTTGAACAGAAATGATTGTCAACAACGATCTCCGCCACGATCAGCATGAAATCACGGTCCATCGTCTGGATCGGTAAAATCACGATTTTGCTCCCGGACGAACGAAATCACTTTTCAGACCCTGCATCGGCCGAAACTCGTGATTTTCCGCCTGGTCAACCGAAAATCACTGTTTTGACCAGGTACGGTTGTCAACAACGATCACCGCCACGATCAGCATGAAATCACGGTCGATCGCCTGGATCGGTAAAATCACGATTTTGCACCCGGACGAACGAAATCACTATTCAGACCCTGCATCGGCCGAAACTCGTGATTTTCCGCCTGGTCAACCAAAAATCACTATTTTGAACAGGAACGATTGTCAACAACGATCTCCGCCACGATCAGCATGAAATCACGGTCCATCGTCTGGATCGGTAAAATCACGATTTTGCACCCGGACGAACGAAATCACTTTTCAGACCCTGCATCGGCCGAAACTCGTGATTTTCCGCCAGGTAAACCAAAAATCACTGTTTTGAACAGAAATGATTGTCAACAACGATCTCCGCCACGATCAGCTTGAAATCACGGTCCATCGTCCGGATCGGTAAAATCACGATTTTGCACCCGGACGAACGAAATCACTTTTCAGACCCTGCATCGGCCGAAACTCGTGATTTTCTGCCTGGTCAACCAAAAATCACTGTTTTGAATAGGAACGATTGTCAACAACGATCTCCGCCACGATCAGCATGAAATCACGGTCCATCGTCCGGATCGGTAAAATCACGATTTTGCACCCGGACGAACGAAATCACTTTTTAGACCCTGCATCGGCCGAAACTCGTGATTTTCCGCCTGGTCAACCATAAATCACTGTTTTGAACAGGAACGATTGTCAACAATGATCTCCGCCACGATCAGCATGAAATCACGGTCGATCGTGCGGATCGGTAAAATCACGATTTTGCACCCGGACGAACGAAATCACTTTTCAGACTCTGCATCGGCCGAAACTCGTGATTTTCCGCCTGGTCAACCATAAATCACTGTTTTGAACAGGAACGATTGTCAACAACGATCTCCGCCACGATCAGCACGAAATCACGGTCCATCGTCTGGATCGGTAAAATCACGATTTTGCACCCGGACGAACGAAATCACTTTTCAGACCCTCCATCGGCCGAAACTCGTGATTTTCCGCCTGGTCAACCAAAAATCACTGTTTTGAACAGGAACGATTGTCAACAACGATCTCCGCCACGATTAGCATGAAATCACGGTCCATCGTCTGGATCGGTAATATCACGATTTTGCACCCGGACGAACGAAATCACTTTTCAGACCCTGCATCGGCCGGAACTCGTGATTTTCCGCCTGGTCATCCGAAAATCTCTGTTTTGAACAGGAACGATTGTCAACAGCGATCTCCGCCACGATCAGCTTGAAATCACGGTCCATCGTCCGGATCGGTAAAATCACGATTTTGCACCCGGACGAACGAAATCACTTTTCAGACCCTGCATCGGCCGAAACTCGTGATTTTCTGCCTGGTCAACCAAAAATCACTGTTTTGAATAGGAACGATTGTCAACAACGATCTCCGCCACGATTAGCATGAAATCACGGTCCATCGTCCGGATCGGTAAAATCACGATTTTGCACCCAGACGAACGAAATCACTTTTCAGACCCTGCATCGGCCGAAACTCGTGATTTTCCGCCTGGTCAACCAAAAATCACTGTTTTGAATAGGAACGATTGTCAACAACGATCTCCGCCACGATCAGCATGAAATCACGGTCCATCGTCCGGATCGGTAAAATCACGATTTTGCACCCGGACGAACGAAATCACTTTTCAGACCCTGCATCGGCCGAAACTCGTGATTTTCCGCCTGGTCAACCATAAATCACTGTTTTGAACAGGAACGATTGTCAACAATGATCTCCGCCACGATCAGCATGAAATCACGGTCGATCGTGCGGATCGGTAAAATCACGATTTTGCACCCGGACGAACGAAATCACTTTTCAGACCCTGCATCGGCCGAAACTCGTGATTTTCCGCCTGGTCGACCAAAAATCACTGTTTTGAATAGGAACGATTGTCAACAACGATCTCCGCCACGATCAGCATGAAATCACGGTCCATCGTCTGGATCGGTAAAATCAGGATTTTGCATCCGGACGAACGAAATCACTATTCAGACCCTGCATCGGCCGGAACTCGTGATTTTCCGCCTGGTCAACCATAAATCACTGTTTTGAACAGAAATGATTGTCAACAACGATCTCCGCCACGATCAGCATGAAATCATGGTCCATCGCCTGGATCGGTAAAATCACGATTTTGCATCCGGGCGAACGAAATCACTATTCAGACCCTGCATCGGCCGAAACTCGTGATTTTCCGCCAGGTAAACCAAAAATCACTGTTTTGAACAGAAATGATTGTCAACAACGATCTCCGCCACGATCAGCATGAAATCACGGTCCATCGTCTGGATCGGTAAAATCACGATTTTGCACCCGGACGAACGAAATCACTTTTCAGACCCTGCATCGGCCGAAACTCGTGATTTTCCGCCTGGTCAACCGAAAATCACTGTTTTGACCAGGTACGGTTGTCAACAACGATCACCGCCACGATCAGCATGAAATCACGGTCGATCGCCTGGATCGGTAAAATCACGATTTTGCACCCGGACGAACGAAATCACTATTCAGACCCTGCATCGGCCGAAACTCGTGATTTTCCGCCTGGTCATCCAAAAATCACTATTTTGAACAGGAACGATTGTCAACAACGATCTCCGCCACGATTACCATGAAATCACGGTCCATCGTCTGGATCTGTAAAATCACGATTTTGCACCCGGACGAACGAAATCACTTTTCAGACCCTGCATCGGCCGAAACTCGTGATTTTCCGCCTGGTCATCCGAAAATCTCTGTTTTGAACAGGAACGATTGTCAACAACGATCTCCGCCACGATCAGCTTGAAATCACGGTCCATCGTCCGGATCGGTAAAATCACGATTTTGCACCCGGACGAACGAAATCACTTTTCAGACCCTGCATCGGCCGAAACTCGTGATTTTCCGCCTGGTCAACCATAAATCACTGTTTTGAACAGGAACGATTGTCAACAATGATCTCCGCCACGATCAGCATGAAATCCCGGTCGATCGTGCGGATCGGTAAAATCACGATTTTGCACCCGGACGAACGAAATCACTTTTCTGACCCTGCATCGGCCGAAACTCGTGATTTTCCGCCTGGTCGACCAAAAATCACTGTTTTGAACAGGAACGATTGTCAACAACGATCTCCGCCACGATCAGCATGAAATCACGGTCCATCGTCTGGATCGGAAAAATCACGATTTTGCATCCGGACGAACGAAATCACTATTCAGACCCTGCATCGGCCGGAACTCGTGATTTTCCGCCTGGTCAACCATAAATCACTGTTTTGAACAGAAATGATTGTCAACAACGATCTCCGCCACGATCAGCATGAAATCACGGTCCATCGCCTGGATCGGTAAAATCACGATTTTGCATCCGGGCGAACGAAATCACTATTCAGACCCTGCATCGGCCGAAACTCGTGATTTTCCGCCAGGTAAACCAAAAATCACTGTTTTGAACAGAAATGATTGTCAACAACGATCTCCGCCACGATCAGCATGAAATCACGGTCCATCGTCCGGATCGGTAAAATCACGATTTTGCACCCGGACGAACGAAATCACTTTTCAGACCCTGCATCGGCCGAAACTCGTGATTTTCCGCCTGGTCAACCGAAAATCACTGTTTTGACCAGGTACGGTTGTCAACAACGATCACCGCCACGATCAGCATGAAATCACGGTCGATCGCCTGGATCGGTAAAATCACGATTTTGCACCCGGACGAACGAAATCACTATTCAGACCCTGCATCGGCCGAAACTCGTGATTTTCCGCCTGGTCAACCAAAAATCACTGTTTTGAATAGGAACGATTGTCAACAACGATCTCCGCCACGATCAGCATGAAATCACGGTCCATCGTCTGGATCGGTAAAATCACGATTTTGCATCCGGACGAACGAAATCACTATTCAAACCCTGCATCGGCCGGAACTCGTGATTTTCCGCCTGGTCAACCATAAATCACTGTTTTGAACAGAAATGATTGTCAACAACGATCTCCGCCACGATCAGCATGAAATCACGGTCCATCGTCTGGATCGGTAAAATCACGATTTTGCACCCGGACGAACGAAATCACTTTTCAGACCCTGCATCGGCCGAAACTCGTGATTTTCCGCCTGGTCAACCGAAAATCACTGTTTTGACCAGGTACGGTTGTCAACAACGATCACCGCCACGATCAGCATGAAATCACGGTCGATCGCCTGGATCGGTAAAATCACGATTTTGCACCCGGACGAACGAAATCACTATTCAGACCCTGCATCGGCCGAAACTCGTGATTTTCCGCCTGGTCAACCAAAAATCACTATTTTGAACAGGAACGATTGTCAACAACGATCTCCGCCACGATTAGCATGAAATCACGGTCCATCGTCTGGATCGGTAAAATCACGATTTTGCACCCGGACGAACGAAATCACTTTTCAGACCCTGCATCGGCCGAAACTCGTGATTTTCCGCCTGGTCATCCGAAAATCTCTGTTTTGAACAGGAACGATTGTCAACAGCGATCTCCGACACGATCAGCTTGAAATCACGGTCCATCGTCCGGATCGGAAAAATCACGATTTTGCACCCGGACGAACGAAATCACTTTTCAGACCCTGCATCGGCCGAAACTCGTGATTTTCCGCCTGGTCGGCCAAAAATCACTGTTTTGAATAGGAACGATTGTCAACAACGATCTCCGCCACGATCAGCATGAAATCACGGTCCATCGTCTGGATCGGTAAAATCACGATTTTGCATCCGGACGAACGAAATCACTATTCAAACCCTGCATCGGCCGGAACTCGTGATTTTCCGCCTGGTCAACCATAAATCACTGTTTTGAACAGAAATGATTGTCAACAACGATCTCCGCCACGATCAGCATGAAATCACGGTCCATCGTCTGGATCGGTAAAATCACGATTTTGCACCCGGACGAACGAAATCACTTTTCAGACCCTGCATCGGCCGAAACTCGTGATTTTCCGCCTGGTCATCCGAAAATCTCTGTTTTGAACAGGAACGATTGTCAACAGCGATCTCCGACACGATCAGCTTGAAATCACGGTCCATCGTCCGGATCGGAAAAATCACGATTTTGCACCCGGACGAACGAAATCACTTTTCAGACCCTGCATCGGCCGAAACTCGTGATTTTCCGCCTGGTCGGCCAAAAATCACTGTTTTGAATAGGAACGATTGTCAACAACGATCTCCGCCACGATCAGCATGAAATCACGGTCCATCGTCTGGATCGGTAAAATCACGATTTTGCATCCGGACGAACGAAATCACTATTCAAACCCTGCATCGGCCGGAACTCGTGATTTTCCGCCTGGTCAACCATAAATCACTGTTTTGAACAGAAATGATTGTCAACAACGATCTCCGCCACGATCAGCATGAAATCACGGTCCATCGTCTGGATCGGTAAAATCACGATTTTGCACCCGGACGAACGAAATCACTTTTCAGACCCTGCATCGGCCGAAACTCGTGATTTTCCGCCTGGTCAACCGAAAATCACTGTTTTGACCAGGTACGGTTGTCAACAACGATCACCGCCACGATCAGCATGAAATCACGGTCGATCGCCTGGATCGGTAAAATCACGATTTTGCACCCGGACGAACGAAATCACTATTCAGACCCTGCATCGGCCGAAACTCGTGATTTTCCGCCTGGTCAACCAAAAATCACTATTTTGAACAGGAACGATTGTCAACAACGATCTCCGCCACGATTAGCATGAAATCACGGTCCATCGTCTGGATCGGTAAAATCACGATTTTGCACCCGGACGAACGAAATCACTTTTCAGACCCTGCATCGGCCGAAACTCGTGATTTTCCGCCTGGTCATCCGAAAATCTCTGTTTTGAACAGGAACGATTGTCAACAGCGATCTCCGCCACGATCAGCTTGAAATCACGGTCCATCGTCCGGATCGGAAAAATCACGATTTTGCACCCGGACGAACGAAATCACTTTTCAGACCCTGCATCGGCCGAAACTTGTGATTTTCCGCCTGGTCGACCAAAAATCACTGTTTTGAATAGGAACGATTGTCAACAACGATCTCCGCCACGATCAGCATGAAATCACGGTCCATCGTCTGGATCGGTAAAATCACGATTTTGCATCCGGACGAACGAAATCACTATTCAAACCCTGCATCGGCCGGAACTCGTGATTTTCCGCCTGGTCAACCATAAATCACTGTTTTGAACAGAAATGATTGTCAACAACGATCTCCGCCACGATCAGCATGAAATCACGGTCCATCGTCTGGATCGGTAAAATCACGATTTTGCACCCGGACGAACGAAATCACTTTTCAGACCCTGCATCGGCCGAAACTCGTGATTTTCCGCCTGGTCAACCGAAAATCACTGTTTTGACCAGGTACGGTTGTCAACAACGATCACCGCCACGATCAGCATGAAATCACGGTCGATCGCCTGGATCGGTAAAATCACGATTTTGCACCCGGACGAACGAAATCACTATTCAGACCCTGCATCGGCCGAAACTCGTGATTTTCCGCCTGGTCAACCAAAAATCACTATTTTGAACAGGAACGATTGTCAACAACGATCTCCGCCACGATTAGCATGAAATCACGGTCCATCGCCTGGATCGGTAAAATCACGATTTTGCACCCGGACGAACGAAATCACTTTTCAGACCCTGCATCGGCCGAAACTCGTGATTTTCCGCCTGGTCATCCGAAAATCTCTGTTTTGAACAGGAACGATTGTCAACAGCGATCTCCGCCACGATCAGCTTGAAATCACGGTCCATCGTCCGGATCGGAAAAATCACGATTTTGCACCCGGACGAACGAAATCACTTTTCAGACCCTGCATCGGCCGAAACTCGTGATTTTCCGCCTGGTCGACCAAAAATCACTGTTTTGAATAGGAACGATTGTCAACAACGATCTCCGCCACGATCAGCATGAAATCACGGTCCATCGTCTGGATCGGTAAAATCACGATTTTGCATCCGGACGAACGAAATCACTATTCAAACCCTGCATCGGCCGGAACTCGTGATTTTCCGCCTGGTCAACCATAAATCACTGTTTTGAACAGAAATGATTGTCAACAACGATCTCCGCCACGATCAGCATGAAATCACGGTCCATCGTCTGGATCGGTAAAATCACGATTTTGCTCCCGGACGAACGAAATCACTTTTCAGACCCTGCATCGGCCGAAACTCGTGATTTTCCGCCTGGTCATCCGAAAATCTCTGTTTTGAACAGGAACGATTGTCAACAGCGATCTCCGCCACGATCAGCTTGAAATCACGGTCCATCGTCCGGATCGGAAAAATCACGATTTTGCACCCGGACGAACGAAATCACTTTTCAGACCCTGCATCGGCCGAAACTCGTGATTTTCTGCCTGGTCGACCGAAAATCATTGTTTTGAACAGGAACGATTGTCAACAGCGATCTCCGCCACGATCAGCATGAAATCACGGTCCATCGTCCGGATCGGTAAAATCACGATTTTGCACCCGGACGAACGAAATCACTATTCAAACCCTGCATCGGCCGGAACTCGTGATTTTCCGCCTGGTCAACCATAAATCACTGTTTTGAACAGAAATGATTGTCAACAACGATCTCCGCCACGATCAGCATGAAATCACGGTCCATCGTCTGGATCGGTAAAATCACGATTTTGCACCCGGACGAACGAAATCACTTTTCAGACCCTGCATCGGCCGAAACTCGTGATTTTCCGCCTGGTCATCCGAAAATCTCTGTTTTGAACAGGAACGATTGTCAACAGCGATCTCCGCCACGATCAGCTTGAAATCACGGTCCATCGTCCGGATCGGAAAAATCACGATTTTGCACCCGGACGAACGAAATCACTTTTCAGACCCTGCATCGGCCGAAACTCGTGATTTTCCGCCTGGTCGACCGAAAATCACTGTTTTGAACAGGAACGATTGTCAACAGCGATCTCCGCCACGATCAGCATGAAATCACGGTCCATCGTCCGGATCGGTAAAATCACGATTTTGCACCCGGACGAACGAAATCACTATTCAAACCCTGCATCGGCCGGAACTCGTGATTTTCCGCCTGGTCAACCATAAATCACTGTTTTGAACAGAAATGATTGTCAACAACGATCTCCGCCACGATCAGCATGAAATTACGGTCCATCGTCTGGATCGGTAAAATCACGATTTTGCACCCGGACGAACGAAATCACTTTTCAGACCCTGCATCGGCCGAAACTCGTGATTTTCCGCCTGGTCAACCGAAAATCACTGTTTTGACCTGGTACGGTTGTCAACAACGATCACCGCCACGATCAGCATGAAATCACGGTCGATCGCCTGGATCGGTAAAATCACGATTTTGCACCCGGACGAACGAAATCACTATTCAGACCCTGCATCGGCCGAAACTCGTGATTTTCCGCCTGGTCAACCAAAAATCACTATTTTGAACAGGAACGATTGTCAACAACGATCTCCGCCACGATTAGCATGAAATCACGGTCCATCGTCTGGATCGGTAAAATCACGATTTTGCACCCGGACGAACGAAATCACTTTTCAGACCCTGCATCGGCCGAAACTCGTGATTTTCCGCCTGGTCATCCGAAAATCTCTGTTTTGAACAGGAACGATTGTCAACAGCGATCTCCGCCACGATCAGCTTGAAATCACGGTCCATCGTCCGGATCGGAAAAATCACGATTTTGCACCCGGACGAACGAAATCACTTTTCAGACCCTGCATCGGCCGAAACTCGTGATTTTCTGCCTGGTCAACCAAAAATCACTGTTTTGAATAGGAACGATTGTCAACAACGATCTCCGCCACGATCAGCATGAAATCACGGTCCATCGTCCGGATCGGTAAAATCACGATTTTGCACCCGGACGAACGAAATCACTTTTCAGACCCTGCATCGGCCGAAACTCGTGATTTCCGCCTGGTCAACCGAAAATCACTGTTTTGAACAGGAACGATTGTCAACAATGATCTCCGCCACGATCAGCATGAAATCACGGTCCATCGTCCGGATCGGAAAAATCACGATTTTGCACCCGGACGAACGAAATCACTTTTCAGACCCTGCATCGGCCGAAACTCGTGATTTTCCGCCTGGTCATCCGAAAATCTCTGTTTTGAACAGGAACGATTGTCAACAGCGATCTCCGCCACGATCAGCTTGAAATCACGGTCCATCGTCCGGATCGGAAAAATCACAATTTTGCACCCGGACGAACGAAATCACTTTTCAGACCCTGCATCGGCCGAAACTCGTGATTTTCTGCCTGGTCAACCAAAAATCACTGTTTTGAATAGGAACGATTGTCAACAACGATCTCCGCCACGATCAGCATGAAATCACGGTCCATCGTCCGGATCGGTAAAATCACGATTTTGCACCCGGACGAACGAAATCACTTTTTAGACCCTGCATCGGCCGAAACTCGTGATTTTCCGCCTGGTCAACCAAAAATCACTGTTTTGAATAGGAACGATTGTCAACAACGATCTCCGCCACGATCAGCATGAAATCACGGTCCATCGTCCGGATCGGTAAAATCACGATTTTGCACCCGGACGAACGAAATCACTTTTCAGACCCTGCATCAGCCGAAACTCGTGATTTTCCGCCTGGTCAACCATAAATCACTGTTTTGAACAGGAACGATTGTCAACAATGATCTCCGCCACGATCAGCATGAAATCACGGTCGATCGTGCGGATCGGTGAAATCACGATTTTGCACCCGGACGAACGAAATCACTTTTCAGACCCTGCATCGGCCGAAACTCGTGATTTTCCGCCTGGTCGACCAAAAATCACTGTTTTGAATAGGAACGATTGTCAACAACGATCTCCGCCACGATCAGCATGAAATCACGGTCCATCGTCCGGATCGGTAAAATCACGATTTTGCACCCGGACGAACGAAATCACTTTTCAGACCCTGCATCGGCCGAAACTCGTGATTTTCCGCCTGGTCAACCAAAAATCACTGTTTTGAATAGGAACGATTGTCAACAACGATCTCCGCCACGATCAGCATGAAATCACGGTCCATCGTCCGGATCGGTAAAATCACGATTTTGCACCCGGACGAACGAAATCACTTTTCAGACCCTGCATCGGCCGAAACTCGTGATTTTCCGCCTGGTCAACCATAAATCACTGTTTTGAACAGGAACGATTGTCAACAATGATCTCCGCCACGATCAGCATGAAATCACGGTCGATCGTGCGGATCGGTAAAATCACGATTTTGCATCCGGACGAACGAAATCACTTTTCAGACCCTGCATCGGCCGAAACTCGTGATTTTCCGCCTGGTCGACCAAAAATCACTGTTTTGAATAGGAACGATTGTCAACAACGATCTCCGCCACGATCAGCATGAAATCACGGTCCATCGTCTGGATCGGTAAAATCACGATTTTGCATCCGGACGAACGAAATCACTATTCAGACCCTGCATCGGCCGGAACTCGTGATTTTCCGCCTGGTCAACCATAAATCACTGTTTTGAACAGAAATGATTGTCAACAACGATCTCCGCCACGATCAGCATGAAATCACGGTCCATCGTCTGGATCGGTAAAATCACGATTTTGCTCCCGGACGAACGAAATCACTTTTCAGACCCTGCATCGGCCGAAACTCGTGATTTTCCGCCTGGTCAACCGAAAATCACTGTTTTGACCAGGTACGGTTGTCAACAACGATCACCGCCACGATCAGCATGAAATCACGGTCGATCGCCTGGATCGGTAAAATCACGATTTTGCACCCGGACGAACGAAATCACTATTCAGACCCTGCATCGGCCGAAACTCGTGATTTTCCGCCTGGTCAACCAAAAATCACTATTTTGAACAGGAACGATTGTCAACAACGATCTCCGCCACGATTAGCATGAAATCACGGTCCATCGTCAGGATCGGTAAAATCACGATTTTGCACCCGGACGAACGAAATCACTTTTCAGACCCTGCATCGGCCGAAACTCGTGATTTTCCGCCTGGTCATCCGAAAATCTCTGTTTTGAACAGGAACGATTGTCAACAGCGATCTCCGCCACGATCAGCTAAAAATCACGGTCCATCGTCCGGATCGGAAAAATCACGATTTTGCACCCGGACGAACGAAATCACTTTTCAGACCCTGCATCGGCCGAAACTCGTGATTTTCTGCCTGGTCAACCGAAAATCACTGTTTTGAATAGGAACGATTGTCAACAACGATCTCCGCCACGATCAGCATGAAATCACGGTCCATCGTCTGGATCGGTAAAATCACGATTTTGCACCCGGACGAACGAAATCACTTTTCAGACCCTGCATCGGCCGAAACTCGTGATTTTCCGCCTGGTCAACCGAAAATCACTGTTTTGACCAGGTACGGTTGTCAACAACGATCACCGCCACGATCAGCATGAAATCACGGTCGATCGCCTGGATCGGTAAAATCACGATTTTGCACCCGGACGAACGAAATCACTATTCAGACCCTGCATCGGCCGAAACTCGTGATTTTCCGCCTGGTCAACCAAAAATCACTATTTTGAACAGGAACGATTGTCAACAACGATCTCCGCCACGATTAGCATGAAATCACGGTCCATCGTCTGGATCGGTAAAATCACGATTTTGCACCCGGACGAACGAAATCACTTTTCAGACCCTGCATCGGCCGAAACTCGTGATTTTCCGCCTGGTCATCCGAAAATCTTTGTTTTGAACAGGAACGATTGTCAACAGCGATCTCCGCCACGATCAGCTTGAAATCACGGTCCATCGTCCGGATCGGAAAAATCACGATTTTGCACCCGGACGAACGAAATCACTTTTCAGACCCTGCATCGGCCGAAACTCGTGATTTTCTGCCTGGTCAACCAAAAATCACTGTTTTGAATAGGAACGATTGTCAACAACGATCTCCGCCACGATCAGCATGAAATCACGGTCCATCGTTCGGATCGGTAAAATCACGATTTTGCACCCGGACGAACGAAATCACTTTTCAGACCCTGCATCGGCCGAAACTCGTGATTTTCCGCCTGGTCAACCATAAATCACTGTTTTGAACAGGAACGATTGTCAACAATGATCTCCGCCACGATCAGCATGACATCACGGTCGATCGTGCGGATCGGTAAAATCACGATTTTGCACCCGGACGAACGAAATCACTTTTCAGACCCTGCATCACCCGAAACTCGTGATTTTCCGCCTGGTCAACCAAAAATCACTGTTTTGAATAGGAACGATTGTCAACAACGATCTCCGCCACGATCAGCATGAAATCACGGTCCATCGCCTGGATCGGTAAAATCATGATTTTGCACCCGGCCGAACGAAATCACTATTCAGACCCTGCGTCGGCCGAAACTCGTGATTTTCCGCCAGGTCAACCAAAAATCACTGTTTTGAACAGAAATGATTGTCAACAACGATCTCCGCCACGATCAGCATGAAATCACGGTCCATCGTCTGGATCGGTAAAATCACGATTTTGCACCCGGACGAACGAAATCACTTTTCAGACCCTGCATCGGTCGAAACTCGTGATTTTCCGCCTGGTCAACCAAAAATCACTGTTTTGAACAGGAACGATTGTCAACAACGATCTCCGCCACGATCAGCATGAAATCACGGTCGATCGTGCGGATCGGTAAAATCACGATTTTGCACCCGGACGAACGAAATCACTTTTCAGACCCTGCATCGGCCGGAACTCGTGATTTTCCGCCTGGTCATCCGAAAATCTCTGTTTTGAACAGGAACGATTGTCAACAGCGATCTCCGCCACGATCAGCTTGAAATCACGGTCCATCGTCTGGATCGGTAAAATCACGATTTTGCACCCGGACGAACGAAATCACTTTTCAGACCCTGCATCGGTCGAAACTCGTGATTTTCCGCCTGGTCAACCAAAAATCACTGTTTTGAACAGGAACGATTGTCAACAACGATCTCCGCCACGATCAGCTTGAAATCACGGTCCATCGTCCGAATCGGAAAAATCACGATTTTGCACCCGGACGAACGAAATCACTTTTCAGACCCTGCATCGGCCGAAACTCGTGATTTTCTGCCTGGTCAACCGAAAATCACTGTTTTGAATAGGAACGATTGTCAACAACGATCTCCGCCACGATCAGCATGAAATCACGGTCCATCGTCTGGATCGGTAAAATCACGATTTTGCACCCGGACGAACGAAATCACTTTTCAGACCCTGCATCGGCCGAAACTCGTGATTTTCCGCCTGGTCAACCGAAAATCACTGTTTTGACCTGGTACGGTTGTCAACAACGATCACCGCCACGATCAGCATGAAATCACGGTCGATCGCCTGGATCGGTAAAATCACGATTTTGCACCCGGACGAACGAAATCACTATTCAGACCCTGCATCGGCCGAAACTCGTGATTTTCCGCCTGGTCAACCAAAAATCACTATTTTGAACAGGAACGATTGTCAACAACGATCTCCGCCACGATTAGCATGAAATCACGGTCCATCGTCTGGATCGGTAAAATCACGATTTTGCACCCGGACGAACGAAATCACTTTTCAGACCCTGCATCGGCCGAAACTCGTGATTTTCCGCCTGGTCATCCGAAAATCTTTGTTTTGAACAGGAACGATTGTCAACAGCGATCTCCGCCACGATCAGCTTGAAATCACGGTCCATCGTCCGGATCGGAAAAATCACGATTTTGCACCCGGACGAACGAAATCACTTTTCAGACCCTGCATCGGCCGAAACTCGTGATTTTCTGCCTGGTCAACCAAAAATCACTGTTTTGAATAGGAACGATTGTCAACAACGATCTCCGCCACGATCAGCATGAAATCACGGTCCATCGTTCGGATCGGTAAAATCACGATTTTGCACCCGGACGAACGAAATCACTTTTCAGACCCTGCATCGGCCGAAACTCGTGATTTTCCGCCTGGTCAACCATAAATCACTGTTTTGAACAGGAACGATTGTCAACAATGATCTCCGCCACGATCAGCATGACATCACGGTCGATCGTGCGGATCGGTAAAATCACGATTTTGCACCCGGACGAACGAAATCACTTTTCAGACCCTGCATCACCCGAAACTCGTGATTTTCCGCCTGGTCAACCGAAAATCACTGTTTTGACCTGGTACGGTTGTCAACAACGATCACCGCCACGATCAGCATGAAATCACGGTCGATCGCCTGGATCGGTAAAATCACGATTTTGCACCCGGACGAACGAAATCACTATTCAGACCCTGCATCGGCCGAAACTCGTGATTTTCCGCCTGGTCAACCAAAAATCACTATTTTGAACAGGAACGATTGTCAACAACGATCTCCGCCACGATTAGCATGAAATCACGGTCCATCGTCTGGATCGGTAAAATCACGATTTTGCACCCGGACGAACGAAATCACTTTTCAGACCCTGCATCGGCCGAAACTCGTGATTTTCCGCCTGGTCATCCGAAAATCTCTGTTTTGAACAGGAACGATTGTCAACAGCGATCTCCGCCACGATCAGCTTGAAATCACGGTCCATCGTCCGGATCGGAAAAATCACGATTTTGCACCCGGACGAACGAAATCACTTTTCAGACCCTGCATCGGCCGAAACTCGTGATTTTCTGCCTGGTCAACCAAAAATCACTGTTTTGAATAGGAACGATTGTCAACAACGATCTCCGCCACGATCAGCATGAAATCACGGTCCATCGTCCGGATCGGTAAAATCACGATTTTGCACCCGGACGAACGAAATCACTTTTCAGACCCTGCATCGGCCGAAACTCGTGATTTCCGCCTGGTCAACCGAAAATCACTGTTTTGAACAGGAACGATTGTCAACAATGATCTCCGCCACGATCAGCATGAAATCACGGTCCATCGTCCGGATCGGAAAAATCACGATTTTGCACCCGGACGAACGAAATCACTTTTCAGACCCTGCATCGGCCGAAACTCGTGATTTTCCGCCTGGTCATCCGAAAATCTCTGTTTTGAACAGGAACGATTGTCAACAGCGATCTCCGCCACGATCAGCTTGAAATCACGGTCCATCGTCCGGATCGGAAAAATCACGATTTTGCACCCGGACGAACGAAATCACTTTTCAGACCCTGCATCGGCCGAAACTCGTGATTTTCTGCCTGGTCAACCAAAAATCACTGTTTTGAATAGGAACGATTGTCAACAACGATCTCCGCCACGATCAGCATGAAATCACGGTCCATCGTCCGGATCGGTAAAATCACGATTTTGCACCCGGACGAACGAAATCACTTTTCAGACCCTGCATCGGCCGAAACTCGTGATTTTCCGCCTGGTCAACCAAAAATCACTGTTTTGAATAGGAACGATTGTCAACAACGATCTCCGCCACGATCAGCATGAAATCACGGTCCATCGTCTGGATCGGTAAAATCACGATTTTGCACCCGGACGAACGAAATCACTTTTCAGACCCTGCATCGGCCGAAACTCGTGATTTTCCGCCTGGTCAACCATAAATCACTGTTTTGAACAGGAACGATTGTCAACAATGATCTCCGCCACGATCAGCATGAAATCACGGTCGATCGTGCGGATCGGTGAAATCACGATTTTGCACCCGGACGAACGAAATCACTTTTCAGACCCTGCATCGGCCGAAACTCGTGATTTTCCGCCTGGTCGACCAAAAATCACTGTTTTGAATAGGAACGATTGTCAACAACGATCTCCGCCACGATCAGCATGAAATCACGGTCCATCGTCCGGATCGGTAAAATCACGATTTTGCACCCGGACGAACGAAATCACTTTTCAGACCCTGCATCGGCCGAAACTCGTGATTTTCCGCCTGGTCAACCAAAAATCACTGTTTTGAATAGGAACGATTGTCAACAACGATCTCCGCCACGATCAGCATGAAATCACGGTCCATCGTCCGGATCGGTAAAATCACGATTTTGCACCCGGACGAACGAAATCACTTTTCAGACCCTGCATCGGCCGAAACTCGTGATTTTCCGCCTGGTCAACCATAAATCACTGTTTTGAACAGGAACGATTGTCAACAATGATCTCCGCCACGATCAGCATGAAATCACGGTCGATCGTGCGGATCGGTAAAATCACGATTTTGCATCCGGACGAACGAAATCACTTTTCAGACCCTGCATCGGCCGAAACTCGTGATTTTCCGCCTGGTCGACCAAAAATCACTGTTTTGAATAGGAACGATTGTCAACAACGATCTCCGCCACGATCAGCATGAAATCACGGTCCATCGTCTGGATCGGTAAAATCACGATTTTGCATCCGGACGAACGAAATCACTATTCAGACCCTGCATCGGCCGGAACTCGTGATTTTCCGCCTGGTCAACCATAAATCACTGTTTTGAACAGAAATGATTGTCAACAACGATCTCCGCCACGATCAGCATGAAATCACGGTCCATCGTCTGGATCGGTAAAATCACGATTTTGCTCCCGGACGAACGAAATCACTTTTCAGACCCTGCATCGGCCGAAACTCGTGATTTTCCGCCTGGTCAACCGAAAATCACTGTTTTGACCAGGTACGGTTGTCAACAACGATCACCGCCACGATCAGCATGAAATCACGGTCGATCGCCTGGATCGGTAAAATCACGATTTTGCACCCGGACGAACGAAATCACTATTCAGACCCTGCATCGGCCGAAACTCGTGATTTTCCGCCTGGTCAACCAAAAATCACTATTTTGAACAGGAACGATTGTCAACAACGATCTCCGCCACGATCAGCATGAAATCACGGTCCATCGTCAGGATCGGTAAAATCACGATTTTGCACCCGGACGAACGAAATCACTTTTCAGACCCTGCATCGGCCGAAACTCGTGATTTTCCGCCTGGTCATCCGAAAATCTCTGTTTTGAACAGGAACGATTGTCAACAGCGATCTCCGCCACGATCAGCTTGAAATCACGGTCCATCGTCCGGATCGGAAAAATCACGATTTTGCACCCGGACGAACGAAATCACTTTTCAGACCCTGCATCGGCCGAAACTCGTGATTTTCTGCCTGGTCAACCGAAAATCACTGTTTTGAATAGGAACGATTGTCAACAACGATCTCCGCCACGATCAGCATGAAATCACGGTCCATCGTCTGGATCGGTAAAATCACGATTTTGCACCCGGACGAACGAAATCACTTTTCAGACCCTGCATCGGCCGAAACTCGTGATTTTCCGCCTGGTCAACCGAAAATCACTGTTTTGACCAGGTACGGTTGTCAACAACGATCACCGCCACGATCAGCATGAAATCACGGTCGATCGCCTGGATCGGTAAAATCACGATTTTGCACCCGGACGAACGAAATCACTATTCAGACCCTGCATCGGCCGAAACTCGTGATTTTCCGCCTGGTCAACCAAAAATCACTATTTTGAACAGGAACGATTGTCAACAACGATCTCCGCCTCGATTAGCATGAAATCACGGTCCATCGTCTGGATCGGTAAAATCACGATTTTGCACCCGGACGAACGAAATCACTTTTCAGACCCTGCATCGGCCGAAACTCGTGATTTTCCGCCTGGTCATCCGAAAATCTTTGTTTTGAACAGGAACGATTGTCAACAGCGATCTCCGCCACGATCAGCTTGAAATCACGGTCCATCGTCCGGATCGGAAAAATCACGATTTTGCACCCGGACGAACGAAATCACTTTTCAGACCCTGCATCGGCCGAAACTCGTGATTTTCTGCCTGGTCAACCAAAAATCACTGTTTTGAATAGGAACGATTGTCAACAACGATCTCCGCCACGATCAGCATGAAATCACGGTCCATCGTTCGGATCGGTAAAATCACGATTTTGCACCCGGACGAACGAAATCACTTTTCAGACCCTGCATCGGCCGAAACTCGTGATTTTCCGCCTGGTCAACCATAAATCACTGTTTTGAACAGGAACGATTGTCAACAATGATCTCCGCCACGATCAGCATGACATCACGGTCGATCGTGCGGATCGGTAAAATCACGATTTTGCACCCGGACGAACGAAATCACTTTTCAGACCCTGCATCACCCGAAACTCGTGATTTTCCGCCTGGTCAACCAAAAATCACTGTTTTGAATAGGAACGATTGTCAACAACGATCTCCGCCACGATCAGCATGAAATCACGGTCCATCGCCTGGATCGGTAAAATCATGATTTTGCACCCGGCCGAACGAAATCACTATTCAGACCCTGCATCGGCCGAAACTCGTGATTTTCCGCCAGGTCAACCAAAAATCACTGTTTTGAACAGAAATGATTGTCAACAACGATCTCCGCCACGATCAGCATGAAATCACGGTCCATCGTCTGGATCGGTAAAATCACGATTTTGCACCCGGACGAACGAAATCACTTTTCAGACCCTGCATCGGTCGAAACTCGTGATTTTCCGCCTGGTCAACCAAAAATCACTGTTTTGAACAGGAACGATTGTCAACAACGATCTCCGCCACGATCAGCATGAAATCACGGTCGATCGTGCGGATCGGTAAAATCACGATTTTGCACCCGGACGAACGAAATCACTTTTCAGACCCTGCATCGGCCGGAACTCGTGATTTTCCGCCTGGTCATCCGAAAATCTCTGTTTTGAACAGGAACGATTGTCAACAGCGATCTCCGCCACGATCAGCTTGAAATCACGGTCCATCGTCTGGATCGGTAAAATCACGATTTTGCACCCGGACGAACGAAATCACTTTTCAGACCCTGCATCGGTCGAAACTCGTGATTTTCCGCCTGGTCAACCAAAAATCACTGTTTTGAACAGGAACGATTGTCAACAACGATCTCCGCCACGATCAGCATGAAATCACGGTCCATCGTCCGGATCGGTAAAATCACGATTTTGCACCCGGACGAACGAAATCACTTTTCAGACCCTGCATCGGCCGAAACTCGTGATTTTCTGCCTGGTCAACCGAAAATCACTGTTTTGAATAGGAACGATTGTCAACAACGATCTCCGCCACGATCAGCATGAAATCACGGTCCATCGTCTGGATCGGTAAAATCACGATTTTGCACCCGGACGAACGAAATCACTTTTCAGACCCTGCATCGGCCGAAACTCGTGATTTTCCGCCTGGTCAACCGAAAATCACTGTTTTGACCAGGTACGGTTGTCAACAACGATCACTGCCACGATCAGCATGAAATCACGGTCGATCGCCTGGATCGGTAAAATCACGATTTTGCACCCGGACGAACGAAATCACTATTCAGACCCTGCATCGGCCGAAACTCGTGATTTTCCGCCTGGTCAACCAAAAATCACTGTTTTGAACAGGAACGATTGTCAACAACGATCTCCGCCACGATCAGCTTGAAATCACGGTCCATCGTCCGAATCGGAAAAATCACGATTTTGCACCCGGACGAACGAAATCACTTTTCAGACCCTGCATCGGCCGAAACTCGTGATTTTCTGCCTGGTCAACCGAAAATCACTGTTTTGAATAGGAACGATTGTCAACAACGATCTCCGCCACGATCAGCATGAAATCACGGTCCATCGTCTGGATCGGTAAAATCACGATTTTGCACCCGGACGAACGAAATCACTTTTCAGACCCTGCATCGGCCGAAACTCGTGATTTTCCGCCTGGTCAACCGAAAATCACTGTTTTGACCAGGTACGGTTGTCAACAACGATCACTGCCACGATCAGCATGAAATCACGGTCGATCGCCTGGATCGGTAAAATCACGATTTTGCACCCGGACGAACGAAATCACTATTCAGACCCTGCATCGGCCGAAACTCGTGATTTTCCGCCTGGTCAACCAAAAATCACTATTTTGAACAGGAACGATTGTCAACAACGATCTCCGCCACGATTAGCATGAAATCACGGTCCATCGTCTGGATCGGTAAAATCACGATTTTGCACCCGGACGAACGAAATCACTTTTCAGACCCTGCATCGGCCGAAACTCGTGATTTTCCGCCTGGTCATCCGAAAATCTTTGTTTTGAACAGGAACGATTGTCAACAGCGATCTCCGCCACGATCAGCTTGAAATCACGGTCCATCGTCCGGATCGGAAAAATCACGATTTTGCACCCGGACGAACGAAATCACTTTTCAGACCCTGCATCGGCCGAAACTCGTGATTTTCTGCCTGGTCAACCAAAAATCACTGTTTTGAATAGGAACGATTGTCAACAACGATCTCCGCCACGATCAGCATGAAATCACGGTCCATCGTTCGGATCGGTAAAATCACGATTTTGCACCCGGACGAACGAAATCACTTTTCAGACCCTGCATCGGCCGAAACTCGTGATTTTCCGCCTGGTCAACCATAAATCACTGTTTTGAACAGGAACGATTGTCAACAATGATCTCCGCCACGATCAGCATGACATCACGGTCGATCGTGCGGATCGGTAAAATCACGATTTTGCACCCGGACGAACGAAATCACTTTTCAGACCCTGCATCACCCGAAACTCGTGATTTTCCGCCTAGTCAACCAAAAATCACTGTTTTGAATAGGAACGATTGTCAACAACGATCTCCGCCACGATCAGCATGAAATCACGGTCCATCGCCTGGATCGGTAAAATCATGATTTTGCACCCGGCCGAACGAAATCACTATTCAGACCCTGCATCGGCCGAAACTCGTGATTTTCCGCCAGGTCAACCAAAAATCACTGTTTTGAACAGAAATGATTGTCAACAACGATCTCCGCCACGATCAGCATGAAATCACGGTCCATCGTCTGGATCGGTAAAATCACGATTTTGCACCCGGACGAACGAAATCACTTTTCAGACCCTGCATCGGTCGAAACTCGTGATTTTCCGCCTGGTCAACCAAAAATCACTGTTTTGAACAGGAACGATTGTCAACAACGATCTCCGCCACGATCAGCATGAAATCACGGTCGATCGTGCGGATCGGTAAAATCACGATTTTGCACCCGGACGAACGAAATCACTTTTCAGACCCTGCATCGGCCGGAACTCGTGATTTTCCGCCTGGTCATCCGAAAATCTCTGTTTTGAACAGGAACGATTGTCAACAGCGATCTCCGCCACGATCAGCTTGAAATCACGGTCCATCGTCCGGATCGGTAAAATCACGATTTTGCCCCCGGACGAACGAAATCACTTTTCAAACCCTGCATTGGCCGAAACTCGTGATTTTCTGCCTGGTCAACCAAAAATCACTGTTTTGAATAGGAACGATTGCCAACAACGATCTCCGCCACGATCAGCATGAAATCACGGTCCATCGTCTGGATCGGTAAAATCACGATTTTGCACCCGGACGAACGAAATCACTTTTCAGACCCTGCATCGGTCGAAACTCGTGATTTTCCGCCTGGTCATCCGAAAATCTCTGTTTTGAAAAGGAACGATTGTCAACAGCGATCTCCGCCACGATCAGCTTGAAATCACGGTCCATCGTCCGGATCGGAAAAATCACGATTTTGCACCCGGACGAACGAAATCACTTTTCAGACCCTGCATCGGCCGAAACTCGTGATTTTCTGCCTGGTCAACCAAAAATCACTGTTTTGAATAGGAACGATTGTCAACAACGATCTCCGTCACGATCAGCATGAAATCACGGTCCATCGTTCGGATCGGTAAAATCACGATTTTGCACCCGGACGAACGAAATCACTTTTCAGACCCTGCATCGGCCGAAACTCGTGATTTTCCGCCTGGTCAACCATAAATCACTGTTTTGAACAGGAACGATTGTCAACAATGATCTCCGCCACGATCAGCATGACATCACGGTCGATCGTGCGGATCGGTAAAATCACGATTTTGCACCCGGACGAACGAAATCACTTTTCAGACCCTGCATCACCCGAAACTCGTGATTTTCCGCCTGGTCAACCAAAAATCACTGTTTTGAATAGGAACGATTGTCAACAACGATCTCCGCCACGATCAGCATGAAATCACGGTCCATCGCCTGGATCGGTAAAATCATGATTTTGCACCCGGCCGAACGAAATCACTATTCAGACCCTGCATCGGCCGAAACTCGTGATTTTCCGCCAGGTCAACCAAAAATCACTGTTTTGAACAGAAATGATTGTCAACAACGATCTCCGCCACGATCAGCATGAAATCACGGTCCATCGTCTGGATCGGTAAAATCACGATTTTGCACCCGGACGAACGAAATCACTTTTCAGACCCTGCGTCGGTCGAAACTCGTGATTTTCCGCCTGGTCAACCAAAAATCACTGTTATGAACAGGAACGATTGTCAACAACGATCTCCGCCACGATCAGCATGAAATCACGGTCGATCGTGCGGATCGGTAAAATCACGATTTTGCACCCGGACGAACGAAATCACTTTTCAGACCCTGCATCGGCCGGAACTCGTGATTTTCCGCCTGGTCATCCGAAAATCTCTGTTTTGAACAGGAACGATTGTCAACAGCGATCTCCGCCACGATCAGCTTGAAATCACGGTCCATCGTCCGGATCGGTAAAATCACGATTTTGCCCCCGGACGAACGAAATCACTTTTCAAACCCTGCATTGGCCGAAACTCGTGATTTTCTGCCTGGTCAACCAAAAATCACTGTTTTGAATAGGAACGATTGCCAACAACGATCTCCGCCACGATCAGCATGAAATCACGGTCCATCGTCTGGATCGGTAAAATCACGATTTTGCACCCGGACGAACGAAATCACTTTTCAGACCCTGCATCGGTCGAAACTCGTGATTTTCCGCCTGGTCAACCAAAAATCACTGTTTTGAATAGGTACGGTTGTCAACAACGATCTCCGCCAAGATCAGCATGAAATCACGGTCCATCGTCCGGATCGGTAAAATCACGATTTTGCACCCGGACGAACGAAATCACTTTTCAGACCCTGCATCGGCCGAAACTCGTGATTTTCCGCCTGGTCAACCAAAAATCACTGTTTTGAACAGGAACGATTGTCAACAATGATCTCCGCCACGATCAGCATGAAATCACGGTCGATCGTGCGGATCGGTAGAATCACGATTTTGCTCCCGGACGAACGAAATCACTTTTCAGACCCTGCATCGGCCGAAACTCGTGATTTTCTGCCTGGTCATCCGAAAATCTCTGTTTTGAACAGGAACGATTGTCAACAGCGATCTCCGCCACGATCAGCTTGAAATCACGGTCCATCGTCCGGATCGGAAAAATCACGATTTTGCACCCGGACGAACGAAATCACTTTTCAGACCCTGCATCGGCCGAAACTCGTGATTTTCTGCCTGGTCAACCAAAAATCACTGTTTTGAATAGGAACGATTGTCAACAACGATCTCCGCCACGATCAGCATGAAATCACGGTCCATCGTCCGGATCGGTAAAATCACGATTTTGCACCCGGACGAACGAAATCACTTTTCAGACCCTGCATCGGCCGAAACTCGTGATTTTCCGCCTGGTCAACCATAAATCACTGTTTTGAACAGGAACGATTGTCAACAATGATCTCCGCCACGATCAGCATGAAATCACGGT
This sequence comes from Delonix regia, assembly GCA_037074485.1. Taxonomy (NCBI): domain Eukaryota; kingdom Viridiplantae; phylum Streptophyta; class Magnoliopsida; order Fabales; family Fabaceae; genus Delonix; species Delonix regia. The sequence continues at coordinate 44,690,495 of CM073450.1, read as the reverse complement.
CGATCGTGCGGATCGGTAAAATCACGATTTTGCACCCGGACGAACGAAATCACTATTCAGACCCTGCATCACCCGAAACTCGTGATTTTCCGCCTGGTCAACCAAAAATCACTGTTTTGAATAGGAACGATTGTCAACAACGATCTCCGCCACGATCAGCATGAAATCACGGTCCATCGTCTGGATCGGTAAAATCACGATTTTGCACCCGGGCGAACGAAATCACTATTCAGACCCTGCATCGGTCGAAACTCGTGATTTTCCGCCTGGTCAACCAAAAATCACTGTTTTGAACAGAAATGATTGTCAACAACGATCTCCGCCACGATCAGCATGAAATCACGGTCCATCGTCTGGATCGGTAAAATCACGATTTTGCACCCGGACGAACGAAATCACTTTTCAGACCCTGCATCGGTCGAAACTCGTGATTTTCCGCCTGGTCAACCAAAAATCACTGTTTTGAACAGGAACGATTGTCAACAACGATCTCCGCCACGATTAGCATGAAATCACGGTCCATCGTCTGGATCGGTAAAATCACGATTTTGCACCCGGACGAACGAAATCACTTTTCAGACCCTGCATCGGCCGAAACTCGTGATTTTCCGCCTGGTCATCCGAAAATCTCTGTTTTGAACAGGAACGATTGTCAACAGCGATCTCCGCCACGATCAGCTTGAAATCACGGTCCATCGTCCGGATCGGTAAAATCACGATTTTGCCCCCGGACGAACGAAATCACTTTTCAGACCCTGCATTGGCCGAAACTCGTGATTTTCTGCCTGGTCAACCAAAAATCACTGTTTTGAATAGGAACGATTGTCAACAACGATCTCCGCCACGATCAGCATGAAATCACGGTCCATCGTCTGGATCGGTAAAATCACGATTTTGCACCCGGACGAACGAAATCACTTTTCAGACCCTGCATCGGTCGAAACTCGTGATTTTCCGCCTGGTCAACCAAAAATCACTGTTTTGAATAGGAACGATTGTCAACAACGATCTCCGCCACGATCAGCATGAAATCACGGTCCATCGTCCGGATCGGTAAAATCACGATTTTGCACCCGGACGAACGAAATCACTTTTCAGACCCTGCATCGGCCGAAACTCGTGATTTTCCGCCTGGTCAACCATAAATCACTGTTTTGAACAGGAACGATTGTCAACAATGATCTCCGCCACGATCAGCATGAAATCACGGTCGATCGTGCTGGTCGGTAAAATCACGATTTTGCTCCCGGACGAACGAAATCACTTTTCAGACCCTGCATCGGCCGAAACTCGTGATTTTCCGCCTGGTCAACCAAAAATCACTGTTTTGAATAGGAACGATTGTCAACAACGATCTCCGCCACGATCAGCATGAAATCACGGTCCATCGTCTGGATCGGTAAAATCACGATTTTGCACCCGGACGAACGAAATCACTTTTCAGACCCTGCATCGGTCGAAACTCGTGATTTTCTGCCTGGTCAACCAAAAATCACTGTTTTGAATAGGAACGATTGTCAACAACGATCTCCGCCACGATCAGCATGAAATCACGGTCTATCGCCTGGATCGGTAAAATCACGATATTGCACCCGGGCGAACGAAATCACTATTCAGACCCTGCATCGGCCGAAACTCGTGATTTTCCGACAGGTCAACCAAAAATCACTGTTTTGAACAGAAATGATTGTCAACAACGATCTCCGCCACGATCAGCATGAAATCACGGTCCATCGTCTGGATCGGTAAAATCACGATTTTGCACCCGGACGAACGAAATCACTTTTCAGACCCTGCATCGGCCGAAACTCGTGATTTTCCGCCTGGTCATCCGAAAATCTCTGTTTTGAACAGGAACGATTGTCAACAGCGATCTCCGCCACGATCAGCTTGAAATCACGGTCCATCGTGCGGATCGGTAAAATCACGATTTTGCACCCGGACGAACGAAATCACTTTTCAGACCCTGCATCGGTCGAAACTCGTGATTTTCCGCCTGGTCAACAAAAATCACTGTTTTGAATAGGAACGATTGTCAACAACGATCTCCGCCACGATCAGCATGAAATCACGGTCCATCGTCTGGATCGGTAAAATCACGATTTTGCACCCGGACGAACGAAATCACTTTTCAGACCCTGCATCGGTCGAAACTCGTGATTTTCCGCCTGGTCAACCAAAAATCACTGTTTTGAACAGAAATGATTGTCAACAACGATCTCCGCCACGATCAGCATGAAATCACGGTCCATCGTCTGGATCGGTAAAATCACGATTTTGCACCCGGACGAACGAAATCACTTTTCAGACCCTGCATCGGTCGAAACTCGTGATTTTCCGCCTGGTAAACCAAAAATCACTGTTTTGAACAGGAACGATTGTCAACAACGATCTCCGCCACGATCAGCATGAAATCACGGTCGATCGTGCGGATCGGTAAAATCACGATTTTGCACCCGGACGAACGAAATCACTTTTCAGACCCTGCATCGGCCGAAACTCGTGATTTTCCGCCTGGTCAACCAAAAATCACTGTTTTGAATAGGAACGATTGTCAACAACGATCTCCGCCACGATCAGCATGAAATCACGGTCCATCGCCTGGATCGGTAAAATCACGATTTTGCACCCGGGCGAACGAAATCACTATTCAGACCCTGCATCGGCCGAAACTCGTGATTTTCCGCCAGGTCAACCAAAAATCACTGTTTTGAACAGAAATGATTGTCAACAACGATCTCCGCCACGATCAGCATGAAATCACGGTCCATCGTCTGGATCGGTAAAATCACGATTTTGCACCCGGGCGAACGAAATCACTTTTCAGACCCTACATCGGTCGAAACTCGTGATTTTCCGCCTGGTCAACCAAAAATCACTGTTTTGAACAGGAACGATTGTCAACAACGATCTCCGCCACGATCAGCATGAAATCACGGTCCATCGTCCGGATCGGTAAAATCACGATTTTGCACCCGGACGAACGAAATCACTTTTCAGACCCTGCATCGGCCGAAACTCGTGATTTTCCGCCTGGTCAACCATAAATCACTGTTTTGAACAGGAACGATTGTCAACAATGATCTCCGCCACGATCAGCATGAAATCACGGTCGATCGTGCTGATCGGTAAAATCACGATTTTGCTCCCGGACGAACGAAATCACTTTTCAGACCCTGCATCGGCCGAAACTCGTGATTTTCCGCCTGGTCAACCAAAAATCACTGTTTTGAATAGGAACGATTGTCAACAACGATCTCCGCCACGATCAGCATGAAATCACGGTCCATCGCCTGGATCGGTAAAATCACGATTTTGCACCCGGGCGAACGAAATCACTATTCAGACCCTGCATCGGCCGAAACTCGTGATTTTCCGCCTGGTCAACCAAAAATCACTGTTTTGAACAGGAACGATTGTCAACAACGATCTCCGCCACGATTAGCATGAAATCACGGTCCATCGTCTGGATCGGTAAAATCACGATTTTGCACCCGGACGAACGAAATCACTTTTCAGACCCTGCATCGGCCGGAACTCGTGATTTTCCGCCTGGTCATCCGAAAATCTCTGTTTTGAACAGGAACGATTGTCAACAGCGATCTCCGCCACGATCAGCATGAAATCACGGTCGATCGTGCTGGTCGGTAAAATCACGATTTTGCTCCCGGACGAACGAAATCACTTTTCAGACCCTGCATCGGCCGAAACTCGTGATTTTCCGCCTGGTCAACCAAAAATCACTGTTTTGAATAGGAACGATTGTCAACAACGATCTCCGCCACGATCAGCATGAAATCACGGTCCATCGTCTGGATCGGTAAAATCACGATTTTGCACCCGGACGAACGAAATCACTTTTCAGACCCTGCATCGGTCGAAACTCGTGATTTTCTGCCTGGTCAACCAAAAATCACTGTTTTGAATAGGAACGATTGTCAACAACGATCTCCGCCACGATCAGCATGAAATCACGGTCCATCGCCTGGATCGGTAAAATCACGATTTTGCACCCGGGCGAACGAAATCACTATTCAGACCCTGCATCGGCCGAAACTCGTGATTTTCCGACAGGTCAACCAAAAATCACTGTTTTGAACAGAAATGATGGTCAACAACAATCTCCGCCACGATCAGCATGAAATCACGGTCCATCGTCTGGATCGGTAAAATCACGATTTTGCACCCGGACGAACGAAATCACTTTTCAGACCCTGCATCGGTCGAAACTCGTGATTTTCCGCCTGGTCAACCAAAAATCACTGTTTTGAACAGAAATGATTGTCAACAACGATCTCCGCCACGATCAGCATGAAATCACGGTCCATCGTCTGGATCGGTAAAATCACGATTTTGCACCCGGACGAACGAAATCACTTTTCAGACCCTGCATCGGTCGAAACTCGTGATTTTCCGCCTGGTCAACCAAAAATCACTGTTTTGAACAGGAACGATTGTCAACAACGATCTCCGCCACGATTAGCATGAAATCACGGTCCATCGTCTGGATCGGTAAAATCACGATTTTGCACCCGGACGAACGAAATCACTTTTCAGACCCTGCATCGGCCGGAACTCGTGATTTTCCGCCTGGTCATCCGAAAATCTCTGTTTTGAATAGGAACGATTGTCAACAACGATCTCCGCCACGATCAGCTTGAAATCACGGTCCATCGTCCGGATCGGTAAAATCACGATTTTGCACCCGGACGAACGAAATCACTTTTCAGACCCTGCATCGGCCGAAACTCGTGATTTTCCGCCTGGTCAACCAAAAATCACTGTTTTGAATAGGAACGATTGTCAACAACGATCTCCGCCACGATCAGCATGAAATCACGGTCCATCGTCTGGATCGGTAAAATCACGATTTTGCACCCGGACGAACGAAATCACTTTTCAGACCCTGCATCGGTCGAAACTCGTGATTTTCTGCCTGGTCAACCAAAAATCACTGTTTTGAATAGGAACGATTGTCAACAACGATCTCCGCCACGATCAGCATGAAATCACGGTCCATCGCCTGGATCGGTAAAATCACGATTTTGCACCCGGGCGAACGAAATCACTATTCAGACCCTGCATCGGCCGAAACTCGTGATTTTCCGACAGGTCAACCAAAAATCACTGTTTTGAACAGAAATGATGGTCAACGACAATCTCCGCCACGATCAGCATGAAATCACGGTCCATCGTCTGGATCGGTAAAATCACGATTTTGCACCCGGACGAACGAAATCACTTTTCAGACCCTGCATCGGTCGAAACTCGTGATTTTCCGCCTGGTCAACCAAAAATCACTGTTTTGAACAGAAATGATTGTCAACAACGATCTCCGCCACGATCAGCATGAAATCACGGTCCATCGTCTGGATCGGTAAAATCACGATTTTGCACCCGGACGAACGAAATCACTTTTCAGACCCTGCATCGGTCGAAACTCGTGATTTTCCGCCTGGTCAACCAAAAATCACTGTTTTGAACAGGAACGATTGTCAACAACGATCTCCGCCACGATTAGCATGAAATCACGGTCCATCGTCTGGATCGGTAAAATCACGATTTTGCACCCGGACGAACGAAATCACTTTTCAGACCCTGCATCGGCCGGAACTCGTGATTTTCCGCCTGGTCATCCGAAAATCTCTGTTTTGAATAGGAACGATTGTCAACAACGATCTCCGCCACGATCAGCTTGAAATCACGGTCCATCGTCCGGATCGGTAAAATCACGATTTTGCACCCGGACGAACGAAATCACTTTTCAGACCCTGCATCGGCCGAAACTCGTGATTTTCTGCCTGGTCAACCAAAAATCACTGTTTTGAATAGGAACGATTGTCAACAACGATCTCCGCCACGATCAGCATGAAATCACGGTCCATCGTCTGGATCGGTAAAATCACGATTTTGCACCCGGACGAACGAAATCACTTTTCAGACCCTGCATCGGCCGGAACTCGTGATTTTCCGCCTGGTCGTCCGAAAATCTCTGTTTTGAACAGGAACGATTGTCAACAGCGATCTCCGCCACGATCAGCTTGAAATCACGGTCCATCGTGCGGATCGGTAAAATCACGATTTTGCACCCGGGCGAACGAAATCACTATTCAGACCCTGCATCGGCCGAAACTCGTGATTTTCCGCTAGGTCAACTAAAAATCACTGTTTTGAACAGAAATGCTTGTCAACAACGATCTCCGCCACGATCAGCATGAAATCACGGTCCATCGTCTGGATCGGTAAAATCACGATTTTGCACCCGGGCGAACGAAATCACTATTCAGACCCTGCATCGGCCGAAACTCGTGATTTTCCGCCTGGTCAACCAAAAATCACTGTTTTGAACAGAAATGATTGTCAACAACGATCTCCGCCACGATCAGCATGAAATCACGGTCCACCGTCTGGATCGGTAAAATCACGATTTTGCACCCGGGCGAACGAAATCACTATTCAGACCCTGCATCGGCCGAAACTCGTGATTTTCCGCCTGGTCAACCAAAAATCACTGTTTTGAACAGAAATGATTGTCAACAACGATCTCCGCCACGATCAGCATGAAATCACGGTCCACCGTCTGGATCGGTAAAATCACGATTTTGCACCCGGACGAACGAAATCACTTTTCAGACCCTGCATCGGCCGAAACTCGTGATTTTCCGCCTGGTCAACCAAAAATCACTGTTTTGAACAGGAACGATTGTCAACAACGATCTCCGCCACGATTAGCATGAAATCACGGTCCATCGTCTGGATCGGTAAAATCACGATTTTGCACCCGGACGAACGAAATCACTTTTCAGACCCTGCATCGGCCGGAACTCGTGATTTTCCGCCTTGTCATCCGAAAATCTCTGTTTTGAACAGGAACGATTGTCAACAGCGATCTCCGCCACGATCAGCTTGAAATCACGGTCCATCGTGCGGATCGGTAAAATCACGATTTTGCACCCGGACGAACGAAATCACTTTTCAGACCCTGCATCGGCCGAAACTCGTGATTTTCTGCCTGGTCAACCAAAAATCACTGTTTTGAATAGGAACGATTGTCAACAACGATCTCCGCCACGATCAGCATGAAATCACGGTCCATCGTCCGGATCGGTAAAATCACGATTTTGCACCCGGACGAACGAAATCACTTTTCAGACCCTGCATCGGCCGAAACTCGTGATTTTCCGCCTGGTCAACCATAAATCACTGTTTTGAACAGGAACGATTGTCAACAATGATCTCCGCCACGATCAGCATGAAATCACGGTCGATCGTGCGGATCGATAAAATCACGATTTTGCACCCGGGCGAACGAAATCACTATTCAGACCCTGCATCGGCCGAAACTCGTGATTTTCCGCCAGGTCAACCAAAAATCACTGTTTTGAACAGAAATGATTGTCAACAACGATCTCCGCCACGATCAGCATGAAATCACGGTCCACCGTCTGGATCGGTAAAATCACGATTTTGCACCCGGACGAACGAAATCACTTTTCAGACCCTGCATCGGCCGGAACTCGTGATTTTCCGCCTGGTCATCCGAAAATCTCTGTTTTGAATAGGAACGATTGTCAACAACGATCTCCGCCACGATCAGCTTGAAATCACGGTCCATCGTCCGGATCGGTAAAATCACGATTTTGCACCCGGACGAACGAAATCACTTTTCAGACCCTGCATCGGCCGAAACTCGTGATTTTCTGCCTGGTCAACCAAAAATCACTGTTTTGAATAGGAACGATTGTCAACAACGATCTCCGCCACGATCAGCATGAAATCACGGTCCATCGTCTGGATCGGTAAAATCACGATTTTGAACCCGGACGAACGAAATCACTTTTCAGACCCTGCATCGGCCGGAACTCGTGATTTTCCGCCTGGTCGTCCGAAAATCTCTGTTTTGAACAGGAACGATTGTCAACAGCGATCTCCGCCACGATCAGCTTGAAATCACGGTCCATCGTGCGGATCGGTAAAATCACGATTTTGCACCCGGGCGAACGAAATCACTATTCAGACCCTGCATCGGCCGAAACTCGTGATTTTCCGCTAGGTCAACTAAAAATCACTGTTTTGAACAGAAATGATTGTCAACAACGATCTCCGCCACGATCAGCATGAAATCACGGTCCATCGTCTGGATCGGTAAAATCACGATTTTGCACCCGGGCGAACGAAATCACTATTCAGACCCTGCATCGGCCGAAACTCGTGATTTTCCGCCTGGTCAACCAAAAATCACTGTTTTGAACAGAAATGATTGTCAACAACGATCTCCGCCACGATCAGCATGAAATCACGGTCCACCGTCTGGATCGGTAAAATCACGATTTTGCACCCGGGCGAACGAAATCACTATTCAGACCCTGCATCGGCCGAAACTCGTGATTTTCCGCCTGGTCAACCAAAAATCACTGTTTTGAACAGAAATGATTGTCAACAACGATCTCCGCCACGATCAGCATGAAATCACGGTCCACCGTCTGGATCGGTAAAATCACGATTTTGCACCCGGACGAACGAAATCACTTTTCAGACCCTGCATCGGCCGAAACTCGTGATTTTCCGCCTGGTCAACCAAAAATCACTGTTTTGAACAGGAACGATTGTCAACAACGATCTCCGCCACGATTAGCATGAAATCACGGTCCATCGTCTGGATCGGTAAAATCACGATTTTGCACCCGGACGAACGAAATCACTTTTCAGACCCTGCATCGGCCGGAACTCGTGATTTTCCGCCTTGTCATCCGAAAATCTCTGTTTTGAACAGGAACGATTGTCAACAGCGATCTCCGCCACGATCAGCTTGAAATCACGGTCCATCGTGCGGATCGGTAAAATCACGATTTTGCACCCGGACGAACGAAATCACTTTTCAGACCCTGCATCGGCCGAAACTCGTGATTTTCTGCCTGGTCAACCAAAAATCACTGTTTTGAATAGGAACGATTGTCAACAACGATCTCCGCCACGATCAGCATGAAATCACGGTCCATCGTCCGGATCGGTAAAATCACGATTTTGCACCCGGACGAACGAAATCACTTTTCAGACCCTGCATCGGCCGAAACTCGTGATTTTCCGCCTGGTCAACCATAAATCACTGTTTTGAACAGGAACGATTGTCAATAATGATCTCCGCCACGATCAGCATGAAATCACGGTCGATCGTGCGGATCGGTAAAATCACGATTTTGCACCCGGGCGAACGAAATCACTATTCAGACCCTGCATCGGCCGAAACTCGTGATTTTCCGCCAGGTCAACCAAAAATCACTGTTTTGAACAGAAATGATTGTCAACAACGATCTCCGCCACGATCAGCATGAAATCACGGTCCACCGTCTGGATCGGTAAAATCACGATTTTGCACCCGGACGAACGAAATCACTTTTCAGACCCTGCATCGGCCGAAACTCGTGATTTTCCGCCTGGTCAACCAAAAATCACTGTTTTGAACAGGAACGATTGTCAACAACGATCTCCGCCACGATTAGCATGAAATCACGGTCCATCGTCTGGATCGGTAAAATCACGATTTTGCACCCGGACGAACGAAATCACTTTTCAGACCCTGCATTGGCCGAAACTCGTGATTTTCTGCCTGGTCAACCAAAAATCACTGTTTTGAATAGGAACGATTGTCAACAACGATCTCCGCCACGATCAGCATGAAATCACGGTCCATCGTCCGGATCGGTAAAATCACGATTTTGCACCCGGACGAACGAAATCACTTTTCAGACCCTGCATCGGCCGAAACTCGTGATTTTCCGCCTGGTCAACCATAAATCACTGTTTTGAACAGGAACGATTGTCAACAATGATCTCCGCCACGATCAGCATGAAATCACGGTCGATCGTGCGGATCGGTAAAATCACGATTTTGCACCCGGGCGAACGAAATCACTATTCAGACCCTGCATCGGCCGAAACTCGTGATTTTCCGCCAGGTCAACCAAAAATCACTGTTTTGAACAGAAATGATTGTCAACAACGATCTCCGCCACGATCAGCATGAAATCACGGTCCATCGTCTGGATCGGTAAAATCACGATTTTGCACCCGGGCGAACGAAATCACTATTCAGACCCTGCATCGGCCGAAACTCGTGATTTTCCGCCAGGTCAACCAAAAATCACTGTTTTGAACAGAAATGATTGTCAACAACGATCTCCGCCACGATCAGCATGAAATCACGGTCCACCGTCTGGATCAGTAAAATCACGATTTTGCACCCGGACGAACGAAATCACTTTTCAGACCCTGCATCGGCCGAAACTCGTGATTTTCCGCCTGGTCAACCAAAAATCACTGTTTTGAACAGGAACGATTGTCAACAACGATCTCCGCCACGATTAGCATGAAATCACGGTCCATCGTCTGGATCGGTAACATCACGATTTTGCACCCGGACGAACGAAATCACTTTTCAGACCCTGCATATGCCGAAACTCGTGATTTTCCGCCTGGTCAACCAAAAATCACTGTTTTGAACAGGAACGATTGTCAACAACGATCTCCGCCACGATTAGCATGAAATCACGGTCCATCGTCTGGATCGGTAAAATGACGATTTTGCACCCGGACGAACGAAATCACTTTTCAGACCCTGCATTGGCCGAAACTCGTGATTTTCTGCCTGGTCAACCAAAAATCACTGTTTTGAATAGGAACGATTGTCAACAACGATCTCCGCCACGATCAGCATGAAATCACGGTCCATCGTCCGGATCGGTAAAATCACGATTTTGCACCCGGACGAACGAAATCACTTTTCAGACCCTGCATCGGCCGAAACTCGTGATTTTCCGCCTGGTCAACCATAAATCACTGTTTTGAACAGGAACGATTGTCAACAATGATCTCCGCCACGATCAGCATGAAATCACGGTCGATCGTGCGGATCGGTAAAATCACGATTTTGCACCCGGGCGAACGAAATCACTATTTAGACCCTGCATCGGCCGAAACTCGTGATTTTCCGCCAGGTCAACCAAAAATCACTGTTTTGAACAGAAATGATTGTCAACAACGATCTCCGCCACGATCAGCATGAAATCACGGTCCATCGTCTGGATCGGTAAAATCACGATTTTGCACCCGGGCGAACGAAATCACTATTCAGACCCTGCATCGGCCGAAACTCGTGATTTTCCGCCAGGTCAACCAAAAATCACTGTTTTGAACAGAAATGATTGTCAACAACGATCTCCGCCACGATCAGCATGAAATCACGGTCCACCGTCTGGATCAGTAAAATCACGATTTTGCACCCGGACGAACGAAATCACTTTTCAGACCCTGCATCGGCCGAAACTCGTGATTTTCCGCCTGGTCAACCAAAAATCACTGTTTTGAACAGGAACGATTGTCAACAACGATCTCCGCCACGATTAGCATGAAATCACGGTCCATCGTCTGGATCGGTAACATCACGATTTTGCACCCGGACGAACGAAATCACTTTTCAGACCCTGCATTGGCCGAAACTCGTGATTTTCTGCCTGGTCAACCAAAAATCACTGTTTTGAATAGGAACGATTGTCAACAACGATCTCCGCCACGATCAGCATGAAATCACGGTCCATCGTCCGGATCGGTAAAATCACGATTTTGCACCCGGACGAACGAAATCACTTTTCAGACCCTGCATCGGCCGAAACTCGTGATTTTCCGCCTGGTCAACCAAAAATCACAGTTTTGAATAGGAACAATTGTCAACAACGATCTCCGCCATGATCAGCATGAAATCACGGTCCATCGTCCGGATCGGTAAAATCACGATTTTGCACCCGGACGAACGAAATCACTTTTCAGACCCTGCCTCGGCCGAAACTCGTGATTTTCCGCCTGGTCAACCATAAATCACTGTTTTGAACAGGAACGATTGTCAACAATGATCTCCGCCACGATCAGCATGAAATCACGGTCCATCGTCCGGATCGGTAAAATCACGATTTTGCACCCGGGCGAACGAAATCACTATTCAGACCCTGCATCGGCCGAAACTCGTGATTTTCCGCCAGGTCAACCAAAAATCACTGTTTTGAACAGAAATGATTGTCAACAACGATCTCCGCCACGATCAGCATGAAATCACGGTCCACCGTCTGGATCGGTAAAATCACGATTTTGCACCCGGACGAACGAAATCACTTTTCAGACCCTGCATCGGCCGAAACTCGTGATTTTCCGCCTGGTCAACCAAAAATCACTGTTTTGAACAGGAACGATTGTCAACAACGATCTCCGCCACGATTAGCATGAAATCACGGTCCATCGTCTGGATCGGTAACATCACGATTTTGCACCCGGACGAACGAAATCACTTTTCAGACCCTGCATTGGCCGAAACTCGTGATTTTCTGCCTGGTCAACCAAAAATCACTGTTTTGAATAGGAACGATTGTCAACAACGATCTCCGCCACGATCAGCATGAAATCACGGTCCATCGTCCGGATCGGTAAAATCACGATTTTGCACCCGGACGAACGAAATCACTTTTCAGACCCTGCATCGGCCGAAACTCGTGATTTTCCGCCTGGTCAACCAAAAATCACAGTTTTGAATAGGAACAATTGTCAACAACGATCTCCGCCATGATCAGCATGAAATCACGGTCCATCGTCCGGATCGGTAAAATCACGATTTTGCACCCGGACGAACGAAATCACTTTTCAGACCCTGCCTCGGCCGAAACTCGTGATTTTCCGCCTGGTCAACCATAAATCACTGTTTTGAACAGGAACGATTGTCAACAATGATCTCCGCCACGATCAGCATGAAATCACGGTCCATCGTCCGGATCGGTAAAATCACGATTTTGCACCCGGGCGAACGAAATCACTATTCAGACCCTGCATCGGCCGAAACTCGTGATTTTCCGCCAGGTCAACCAAAAATCACTGTTTTGAACAGAAATGATTGTCAACAACGATCTCCGCCACGATCAGCATGAAATCACGGTCCACCGTCTGGATCGGTAAAATCACGATTTTGCACCCGGACGAACGAAATCACTTTTCAGACCCTGCATCGGCCGAAACTCGTGATTTTCCGCCTGGTCAACCAAAAATCACTGTTTTGAACAGGAACGATTGTCAACAACGATCTCCGCCACGATTAGCATGAAATCACGGTCCATCGTCTGGATCGGTAACATCACGATTTTGCACCCGGACGAACGAAATCACTTTTCAGACCCTGCATTGGCCGAAACTCGTGATTTTCTGCCTGGTCAACCAAAAATCACTGTTTTGAATAGGAACGATTGTCAACAACGATCTCCGCCACGATCAGCATGAAATCACGGTCCATCGTCCGGATCGGTAAAATCACGATTTTGCACCCGGACGAACGAAATCACTTTTCAGACCCTGCATCGGCCGAAACTCGTGATTTTCCGCCTGGTCAACCAAAAATCACAGTTTTGAATAGGAACGATTGTCAACAACGATCTCCGCCATGATCAGCATGAAATCACGGTCCATCGTCCGGATCGGTAAAATCACGATTTTGCACCCGGACGAACGAAATCACTTTTCAGACCCTGCCTCGGCCGAAACTCGTGATTTTCCGCCTGGTCAACCATAAATCACTGTTTTGAACAGGAACGATTGTCAACAATGATCTCCGCCACGATCAGCATGAAATCACGGTCCATCGTCCGGATCGGTAAAATCACGATTTTGCACCCGGACGAACGAAATCGCTTTTCAGACCCTGCATCGGCCGAAACTCGTGATTTTCCGCCTGGTCAACCATAAATCACTGTTTTGAACAGGAACGATTGTCAACAACGATCTCCGCCACGATTAGCATGAAATCACGGTCCATCGTCTGGATCGGTAAAATCACGATTTTGCACCCGGACGAACGAAATCACTTTTCAGACCCTGCATCGGCCGGAACTCGTGATTTTCAGCCTGGTCATCCGAAAATCTCTGTTTTGAACAGGAACGATTGTCAACAGCGATTTCCGCCACGATCAGCATGAAATCACGGTCCATCGTGCGGATCGGTAAAATCACGATTTTGCACCCGGGCGAACGAAATCACTATTCAGACCCTGCATCGGCCGAAACTCGTGATTTTCCGCCAGGTCAACCAAAAATCACTGTTTTGAACAGAAATGATTGTCAACAACGATCTCCGCCACGATCAGCATGAAATCACGGTCCACCGTCTGGATCGGTAAAATCACGATTTTGCACCCGGACGAACGAAATCACTTTTCAGACCCTGCATCGGCCGAAACTCGTGATTTTCTGCCAGGTCAACCAAAAATCACTATTTTGAACAGAAATGATTGTCAACAACGACCTCCGCCACGATCAGCATGAAATCACGGTCCACCGTCTGGATCGGTAAAATCACGATTTTGCACCCGGACGAACGAAATCACTTTTCAGACTCTGCATCGGCCGAAACTCGTGATTTTCCGCGTGGTCAACCAAAAATCACTGTTTTGAACAGGAACGATTGTCAACAACGATCTCCGCCACGATTAGCATGAAATCACGGTCCATCGTCTGGATCGGTAAAATCACGATTTTGCACCCGGACGAACGAAATCACTATTCAGACCCTGCATCGGCCGAAACTCGTGATTTTCCGCCAGGTCAACCAAAAATCACTGTTTTGAACAGAAATGATTGTCAACAACGATCTCCGCCACGATCAGCATGAAATCACGGTCCACCGTCTGGATCGGTAAAATCACGATTTTGCACTCGGACGAACGAAATCACTTTTCAGACCCTGCATCGGCCGAAACTCGTGATTTTCCGCCTGGTCAATCAAAAATCACTGTTTTGAACAGGAACGATTGTCAACAACGATCTCCGCCACGATTAGCATGAAATCACGGTCCATCGTCTGGATCGGTAAAATCACGCTTTTGCACCCGGACGAACGAAATCACTTTTCAGACCCTGCATCGGCCGGAACTCGTGATTTTCCGCCTGGTCATCCGAAAATCTCTGTTTTGAACAGGAACGATTGTCAACAGCGATCTCCGCCACGATCAGCTTGAAATCACGGTCCATCGTGCGGATCGGTAAAATCACTATTTTGCACCCGGACGAACGAAATCACTTTTCAGACCCTGCATCGGCCGAAACTCGTGATTTTCTGCCTGGTCAACCAAAAATCACTGTTTTGAATAGGAACGATTGTCAACAACGATCTCCGCCACGATCAGCATGAAATCACGGTCCATCGTCTGGATCGGTAACATCACGATTTTGCACCCGGACGAACGAAATCACTTTTCAGACCCTGCATTGGCCGAAACTCGTGATTTTCTGCCTGGTCAACCAAAAATCACTGTTTTGAATAGGAACGATTGTCAACAACGATCTCCGCCACGATCAGCATGAAATCACGGTCCATTGTCCGGATCGGTAAAATCACGATTTTGCACCCGGACGAACGAAATCACTTTTCAGACCCTGCATCGGCCGAAACTCGTGATTTTCCGCCTGGTCAACCAAAAATCACAGTTTTGAATAGGAACGATTGTCAACAACGATCTCCGCCATGATCAGCATGAAATCACGGTCCATCGTCCGGATCGGTAAAATCACGATTTTGCACCCGGACGAACGAAATCACTTTTCAGACCCTGCCTCGGCCGAAACTCGTGATTTTCCGCCTGGTCAACCATAAATCACTGTTTTGAACAGGAACGATTGTCAACAATGATCTCCGCCACGATCAGCATGAAATCACGGTCCATCGTCCGGATCGGTAAAATCACGATTTTGCACCCGGACGAACGAAATCGCTTTTCAGACCCTGCATCGGCCGAAACTCGTGATTTTCCGCCTGGTCAACCATAAATCACTGTTTTGAACAGGAACGATTGTCAACAACGATCTCCGCCACGATTAGCATGAAATCACGGTCCATCGTCTGGATCGGTAAAATCACGATTTTGCACCCGGACGAACGAAATCACTTTTCAGACCCTGCATCGGCCGGAACTCGTGATTTTCAGCCTGGTCATCCGAAAATCTCTGTTTTGAACAGGAACGATTGTCAACAGCGATTTCCGCCACGATCAGCATGAAATCACGGTCCATCGTGCGGATCGGT
Organism: Delonix regia; assembly: GCA_037074485.1. NCBI lineage: Eukaryota > Viridiplantae > Streptophyta > Magnoliopsida > Fabales > Fabaceae > Delonix > Delonix regia. Next base: position 44,674,390 of record CM073450.1, on the reverse strand, counting down.
AAAATCACGATTTTGCACCCGGGCGAACGAAATCACTATTCAGACCCTGCATCGGCCGAAACTCGTGATTTTCCGCCAGGTCAACCAAAAATCACTGTTTTGAACAGAAATGATTGTCAACAACGATCTCCGCCACGATCAGCATGAAATCACGGTCCACCGTCTGGATCGGTAAAATCACGATTTTGCACCCGGACGAACGAAATCACTTTACAGACCCTGCATCGGCCGAAACTCGTGATTTTCTGCCAGGTCAACCAAAAATCACTATTTTGAACAGAAATGATTGTCAACAACGACCTCCGCCACGATCAGCATGAAATCACGGTCCACCGTCTGGATCGGTAAAATCACGATTTTGCACCCGGACGAACGAAATCACTTTTCAGACTCTGCATCGGCCGAAACTCGTGATTTTCCGCGTGGTCAACCAAAAATCACTGTTTTGAACAGGAACGATTGTCAACAACGATCTCCGCCACGATTAGCATGAAATCACGGTCCATCGTCTGGATCGGTAAAATCACGATTTTGCACCCGGACGAACGAAATCACTATTCAGACCCTGCATCGGCCGAAACTCGTGATTTTCCGCCAGGTCAACCAAAAATCACTGTTTTGAACAGAAATGATTGTCAACAACGATCTCCGCCACGATCAGCATGAAATCACGGTCCACCGTCTGGATCGGTAAAATCACGATTTTGCACTCGGACGAACGAAATCACTTTTCAGACCCTGCATCGGCCGAAACTCGTGATTTTCCGCCTGGTCAATCAAAAATCACTGTTTTGAACAGGAACGATTGTCAACAACGATCTCCGCCACGATTAGCATGAAATCACGGTCCATCGTCTGGATCGGTAAAATCACGCTTTTGCACCCGGACGAACGAAATCACTTTTCAGACCCTGCATCGGCCGGAACTCGTGATTTTCCGCCTGGTCATCCGAAAATCTCTGTTTTGAACAGGAACGATTGTCAACAGCGATCTCCGCCACGATCAGCTTGAAATCACGGTCCATCGTGCGGATCGGTAAAATCACTATTTTGCACCCGGACGAACGAAATCACTTTTCAGACCCTGCATCGGCCGAAACTCGTGATTTTCTACCTGGTCAACCAAAAATCACTGTTTTGAATAGGAACGATTGTCAACAACGATCTCCGCCACGATCAGCATGAAATCACGGTCCATCGTCCGGATCGGTAAAATCACGATTTTGCACCCGGACGAACGAAATCACTTTTCAGACCCTGCATCGGCCGAAACTCGTGATTTTCCGCCTGGTCAACCAAAAATCTCTGTTTTGAACAGGAATGATTGTCAACAACGATCTCCGCCACGATCAGCATGAAATCACGGTCCATCGTCTGGATCGGTAAAATCACGATTTTGCACCCGGGCGAACGAAATCACTATACAGACCCTGCATCGGCCGGAACTCGTGATTTTCCGCCTGGTCATCCGAAAATCTCTGTTTTGAATAGGAACGATTGTCAACAGCGATCTCCGCCACGATCAGCTTGAAATCACGGTCCATCGTGCGGATCGGTAAAATCACGATTTTGCACCCGGACGAACGAAATCACTTTTCAGACCCTGCATCGGCCGAAACTCGTGATTTTCTGCCTGGTCAACCAAAAATCACTGTTTTGAATAGGAACGATTGTCAACAACGATCTCCGCCACGATCAGCATGAAATCACGGTCCATCGTCCGGATCGGTAAAATCACGATTTTGCACCCGGACGAACGAAATCACTTTTCAGACCCTGCATCGGCCGAAACTCGTGATTTTCTGCCTGGTCAACCAAAAATCACTGTTTTGAATAGGAACGATTGTCAACAACGATCTCCGCCACGATCAGCATGAAATCACGGTCCATCGTCCGGATCGGTAAAATCACGATTTTGCACCCGGACGAACGAAATCACTTTTCAGACCCTGCATCGGCCGAAACTCGTGATTTTCTGCCTGGTCAACCAAAAATCACTGTTTTGAATAGGAACGATTGTCAACAACGATCTCCGCCACGATCAGCATGAAATCACGGTCCATCGTCCGGATCGGTAAAATCACGATTTTGCACCCGGACGAACGAAATCACTTTTCAGACCCTGCATCGGCCGAAACTCGTGATTTTCCGCCTGGTCAACCATAAATCACTGTTTTGAACAGGAACGATTGTCAACAATGATCTCCGCCACGATCAGCATGAAATCACGGTCCATCGTCTGCATCGGTAAAATCACGATTTTGCACCCGGACGAACGAAATCACTTTTCAGACCCTGCATCGGCCGAAACTCGTGATTTTCCGCCTGGTCAACCATAAATCACTGTTTTGAACAGGAACGATTGTCAACAACGATCCCCGCCACGATTAGCAAGAAATCACGGTCCATCGTCTGGATCGGTAAAATCACGATTTTGCACCCGGACGAACGAAATCACTTTTCAGACCCTGCATCGGCCGAAACTCGTGATTTTCTGCCTGGTCAACCAAAAATCACTGTTTTGAATAGGAACGATTGTCAACAACGATCTCCGCCACGATCAGCATGAAATCACGGTCCACCGTCTGGATCGGTAAAATCACGATTTTGCACCCGGACGAACGAAATCACTTTTCAGACCCTGCATCGGCCGAAACTCGTGATTTTCCGCCTGGTCAACCAAAAATCACTGTTTTGAACAGGAACGATTGTCAACAACGATCTCCGCCACGATTAGCATGAAATCACGGTCCATCGTCTGGATCGGTAAAATCACGATTTTGCACCCGGACGAACGAAATCACTTTTCAGACCCTGCATCGGCCGGAACTCGTGATTTTCCGCCTGGTCATCCGAAAATCTCTGTTTTGAATAGGAACGATTGTCAACAGCGATCTCCGCCACGATCAGCTTGAAATCACGGTCCATCGTGCGGATCGGTAAAATCACGATTTTGCACCCGGACGAACGAAATCACTTTTCAGACCCTGCATCGGCCGAAACTCGTGATTTTCTGCCTGGTCAACCAAAAATCACTGTTTTGAATAGGAACGATTGTCAACAACGATCTCCGCCACGATCAGCATGAAATCACGGTCCATCGTCCGGATCTGTAAAATCACGATTTTGCACCCGGACGAACGAAATCACTTTTCAGACCCTGCATCGGCCGAAACTCGTGATTTTCTGCCTGGTCAACCAAAAATCACTGTTTTGAATAGGAACGATTGTCAACAACGATCTCCGCCACGATCAGCATGAAATCACGGTCCATCGTCCGGATCGGTAAAATCACGATTTTGCACCCGGACGAACGAAATCACTTTTCAGACCCTGCATCGGCCGAAACTCGTGATTTTCCGCCTGGTCAACCAAAAATCTCTGTTTTGAACAGGAATGATTGTCAACAACGATCTCCGCCACGATCAGCATGAAATCACGGTCCATCGTCTGGATCGGTAAAATCACGATTTTGCACCCGGGCGAACGAAATCACTATACAGACCCTGCATCGGCCGAAACTCGTGATTTTCCGCCAGGTCAAACAAAAATCACTGTTTTGAACAGAAATGATTGTCAACAACGATCTCCGCCACGATCAGCATGAAATCACGGTCCACCGTCTGGATCGGTAAAATCACGATTTTGCACCTGGACGAACGAAATCACTTTTCAGACCCTGCATCGGCCGAAACTCGTGATTTTCCGCCTGGTCAACCAAAAATCACTGTTTTGAACAGGAACGATTGTCAACAACGATCTCCGCCACGATTAGCATGAAATCACGGTCCATCGTCCGGATCGGTAAAATCACGATTTTGCACCCGGACGAACGAAATCACTTTTCAGACCCTGCATCGGCCGAAACTCGTGATTTTCCGCCTGGTCAACCAAAAATCTCTGTTTTGAACAGGAATGATTGTCAACAACGATCTCCGCCACGATCAGCATGAAATCACGGTCCATCGTCTGGATCGGTAAAATCACGATTTTGCACCCGGGCGAACGAAATCACTATACAGACCCTGCATCGGCCGAAACTCGTGATTTTCCGCCAGGTCAAACAAAAATCACTGTTTTGAACAGAAATGATTGTCAACAACGATCTCCGCCACGATCAGCATGAAATCACGGTCCACCGTCTGGATCGGTAAAATCACGATTTTGCACCCGGACGAACGAAATCACTTTTCAGACCCTGCATCGGCCGAAACTCGTGATTTTCCGCCTGGTCAACCAAAAATCACTGTTTTGAACAGGAACGATTGTCAACAACGATCTCCGCCACGATTAGCATGAAATCACGGTCCATCGTCTGGATCGGTAAAATCACGATTTTGCACCCGGACGAACGAAATCACTTTTCAGACCCTGCATCGGCCGAAACTCGTGATTTTCCGCCTGGTCATCCGAAAATCTCTGTTTTGAATAGGAACGATTGTCAACAGCGATCTCCGCCACGATCAGCTTGAAATCACGGTCCATCGTGCGGATCGGTAAAATCACGATTTTGCACCCGGACGAACGAAATCACTTTTCAGACCCTGCATCGGCCGAAACTCGTGATTTTCTGCCTGGTCAACCAAAAATCACTGTTTTGAATAGGAACGATTGTCAACAACGATCTCCGCCACGATCAGCATGAAATCACGGTCCATCGTCCGGATCGGTAAAATCACGATTTTGCACCCGGACGAACGAAATCACTTTTCAGACCCTGCATCGGCCGAAACTCGTGATTTTCCGCCTGGTCAACCATAAATCACTGTTTTGAACAGGAACGATTGTCAACAATGATCTCCGCCACGATCAGCATGAAATCACGGTCCATCGTCTGGATCGGTAAAATCACGATTTTGCACCCGGACGAACGAAATCACTTTTCAGACCCTGCATCGGCCGAAACTCGTGATTTTCCGCCTGGTCAACCATAAATCACTGTTTTGAACAGGAACGATTGTCAACAACGATCCCCGCCACGATTAGCAAGAAATCACGGTCCATCGTCTGGATCGGTAAAATCACGATTTTGCACCCGAACGAACGAAATCACTTTTCAGACCCTGCATCGGCCGGAACTCGTGTTTTTCCGCCTGGTCATCCGAAAATCTCTGTTTTGAACAGGAACGATTGTCAACAGCGATCTCCGCCACGATCAGCTTGAAATCACGGTCCATCGTGCGGATCGGTAAAATCACGATTTTGCACCCGGACGAACGAAATCACTTTTCAGACCCTGCATCGGCCGAAACTCGTGATTTTCTGCCTGGTCAACCAAAAATCACTGTTTTGAATAGGAACGATTGTCAACAACGATCTCCGCCACGATCAGCATGAAATCACAGTCGATCGCCCGGATCGGTAAAATCACGATTTTGCACCCGGACGAACGAAATCACTTTTCAGACCCTGCATCGGCCGAAACTCGTGATTTTCCGCCTGGTCAACCAAAAATCACTGTTTTGAACAGGAACGATTGTCAACAACGATCTCCGCCACGATTAGCATGAAATCACGGTCCATCGTCCGGATCGGTAAAATCACGATTTTGCACCCGGACGAACGAAATCACTTTTCAGACCCTGCATCGGCCGAAACTCGTGATTTTCCGCCTGGTCAACCAAAAATCTCTGTTTTGAACAGGAATGATTGTCAACAACGATCTCCGCCACGATCAGCATGAAATCACGGTCCATCGTCTGGATCGGTAAAATCACGATTTTGCACCCGGGCGAACGAAATCACTATACAGACCCTGCATCGGCCGAAACTCGTGATTTTCCGCCAGGTCAAACAAAAATCACTGTTTTGAACAGAAATGATTGTCAACAACGATCTCCGCCACGATCAGCATGAAATCACGGTCCACCGTCTGGATCGGTAAAATCACGATTTTGCACCCGGACGAACGAAATCACTTTTCAGACCCTGCATCGGCCGAAACTCGTGATTTTCCGCCTGGTCAACCAAAAATCACTGTTTTGAACAGGAACGATTGTCAACAACGATCTCCGCCACGATTAGCATGAAATCACGGTCCATCGTCTGGATCGGTAAAATCACGATTTTGCACCCGGACGAACGAAATCACTTTTCAGACCCTGCATCGGCCGAAACTCGTGATTTTCCGCCTGGTCATCCGAAAATCTCTGTTTTGAATAGGAACGATTGTCAACAGCGATCTCCGCCACGATCAGCTTGAAATCACGGTCCATCGTGCGGATCGGTAAAATCACGATTTTGCACCCGGACGAACGAAATCACTTTTCAGACCCTGCATCGGCCGAAACTCGTGATTTTCTGCCTGGTCAACCAAAAATCACTGTTTTGAATAGGAACGATTGTCAACAACGATCTCCGCCACGATCAGCATGAAATCACGGTCCATCGTCCGGATCGGTAAAATCACGATTTTGCACCCGGACGAACGAAATCACTTTTCAGACCCTGCATCGGCCGAAACTCGTGATTTTCTGCCTGGTCAACCAAAAATCACTGTTTTGAATAGGAACGATTGTCAACAACGATCTCCGCCACGATCAGCATGAAATCACGGTCCATCGTCCGGATCGGTAAAATCACGATTTTGCACCCGGACGAACGAAATCACTTTTCAGACCCTGCATCGGCCGAAACTCGTGATTTTCCGCCTGGTCAACCATAAATCACTGTTTTGAACAGGAACGATTGTCAACAACGATCTCCGCCACGATTAGCATGAAATCACGGTCCATCGTCTGGATCGGTAAAATCACGATTTTGCACCCGGACGAACGAAATCACTTTTCAGACCCTGCATCGGCCGGAACTCGTGATTTTCCGCCTGGTCGTCCGAAAATCTCTGTTTTGAATAGGAACGATTGTCAACAGCGATCTCCGCCACGATCAGCTTGAAATCACGGTCCATCGTGCGGATCGGTAAAATCACGATTTTGCACCCGGACGAACGAAATCACTTTTCAGACCCTGCATCGGCCGAAACTCGTGATTTTCTGCCTGGTCAACCAAAAATCACTGTTTTGAATAGGAACGATTGTCAACAACGATCTCCGCCACGATCAGCATGAAATCACGGTCCATCGTCCGGATCGGAAAAATCACGATTTTGCACCCGGACGAACGAAATCACTTTTCAGACCCTGCATCGGCCGAAACTCGTGATTTTCCGCCTGGTCAACCATAAATCACTGTTTTGAACAGGAACGATTGTCAACAATGATCTCCGCCACGATCAGCATGAAATCACGGTCCATCGTCTGGATCGGTAAAATCACGATTTTGCACCCGGACGAACGAAATCACTTTTCAGACCCTGCATCGGCCGAAACTCGTGATTTTCCGCCTGGTCAACCATAAATCACTGTTTTGAACAGGAGCGATTGTCAACAACGATCCCCGCCACGATTAGCAAGAAATCACGGTCCATCGTCTGGATCGGTAAAATCACGATTTTGCACCCGAACGAACGAAATCACTTTTCAGACCCTGCATCGGCCGGAACTCGTGTTTTTCCGCCTGGTCATCCGAAAATCTCTGTTTTGAACAGGAACGATTGTCAACAGCGATCTCCGCCACGATCAGCTTGAAATCACGGTCCATCGTGCGGATCGGTAAAATCACGATTTTGCACCCGGACGAACGAAATCACTTTTCAGACCCTGCATCGGCCGAAACTCGTGATTTTCTGCCTGGTCAACCAAAAATCACTGTTTTGAATAGGAACGATTGTCAACAACGATCTCCGCCACGATCAGCATGAAATCACGGTCGATCGCCCGGATCGGTAAAATCACGATTTTGCACCCGGACGAACGAAATCACTTTTCAGACCCTGCATCGGCCGAAACTCGTGATTTTCCGCCTGGTCAACCAAAAATCACTGTTTTGAACAGGAACGATTGTCAACAACGATCTCCGCCACGATTAGCATGAAATCACGGTCCATCGTCCGGATCGGTAAAATCACGATTTTGCACCCGGACGAACGAAATCACTTTTCAGACCCTGCATCGGCCGAAACTCGTGATTTTCCGCCTGGTCAACCAAAAATCTCTGTTTTGAACAGGAATGATTGTCAACAACGATCTCCGCCACGATCAGCATGAAATCACGGTCCATCGTCTGGATCGGTAAAATCACGATTTTGCACCCGGGCGAACGAAATCACTATACAGACCCTGCATCGGCCGAAACTCGTGATTTTCCGCCAGGTCAAACAAAAATCACTGTTTTGAACAGAAATGATTGTCAACAACGATCTCCGCCACGATCAGCATGAAATCACGGTCCACCGTCTGGATCGGTAAAATCACGATTTTGCACCCGGACGAACGAAATCACTTTTCAGACCCTGCATCGGCCGAAACTCGTGATTTTCCGCCTGGTCAACCAAAAATCACTGTTTTGAACAGGAACGATTGTCAACAACGATCTCCGCCACGATTAGCATGAAATCACGGTCCATCGTCTGGATCGGTAAAATCACGATTTTGCACCCGGACGAACGAAATCACTTTTCAGACCCTGCATCGGCCGAAACTCGTGATTTTCCGCCTGGTCATCCGAAAATCTCTGTTTTGAATAGGAACGATTGTCAACAGCGATCTCCGCCACGATCAGCTTGAAATCACGGTCCATCGTGCGGATCGGTAAAATCACGATTTTGCACCCGGACGAACGAAATCACTTTTCAGACCCTGCATCGGCCGAAACTCGTGATTTTCTGCCTGGTCAACCAAAAATCACTGTTTTGAATAGGAACGATTGTCAACAACGATCTCCGCCACGATCAGCATGAAATCACGGTCCATCGTCCGGATCGGTAAAATCACGATTTTGCACCCGGACGAACGAAATCACTTTTCAGACCCTGCATCGGCCGAAACTCGTGATTTTCCGCCTGGTCAACCATAAATCACTGTTTTGAACAGGAACGATTGTCAACAACGATCCCCGCCACGATTAGCAAGAAATCACGGTCCATCGTCTGGATCGGTAAAATCACGATTTTGCACCCGGACGAACGAAATCACTTTTCAGACCCTGCATCGGCCGGAACTCGTGTTTTTCCGCCTGGCCATCCGAAAATCTCTGTTTTGAACAGGAACGATTGTCAACAGCGATCTCCGCCACGATCAGCTTGAAATCACGGTCCATCGTGCGGATCGGTAAAATCACGATTTTGCACCCGGACGAACGAAATCACTTTTCAGACCCTGCATCGGCCGAAACTCGTGATTTTCTGCCTGGTCAACCAAAAATCACTGTTTTGAATAGGAACGATTGTCAACAACGATCTCCGCCACGATCAGCATGAAATCACGGTCCATCGTCCGGATCGGTAAAATCACGATTTTGCACCCGGACGAACGAAATCACTATACAGACCCTGCATCGGCCGAAACTCGTGATTTTCCGCCAGGTCAAACAAAAATCACTGTTTTGAACAGAAATGATTGTCAACAACGATCTCCGCCACGATCAGCATGAAATCACGGTCCACCGTCTGGATCGGTAAAATCACGATTTTGCACCCGGACGAACGAAATCACTTTTCAGACCCTGCATCGGCCGAAACTCGTGATTTTCCGCCTGGTCAACCAAAAATCACTGTTTTGAACAGGAACGATTGTCAACAACGATCTCCGCCACGATTAGCATGAAATCACGGTCCATCGTCTGGATCGGTAAAATCACGATTTTGCACCCGGACGAACGAAATCACTTTTCAGACCCTGCATCGGCCGAAACTCGTGATTTTCCGCCTGGTCATCCGAAAATCTCTGTTTTGAATAGGAACGATTGTCAACAGCGATCTCCGCCACGATCAGCTTGAAATCACGGTCCATCGTGTGGATCGGTAAAATCACGATTTTGCACCCGGACGAACGAAATCACTTTTCAGACCCTGCATCGGCCGAAACTCGTGATTTTCTGCCTGGTCAACCAAAAATCACTGTTTTGAATAGGAACGATTGTCAACAACGATCTCCGCCACGATCAGCATGAAATCACGGTCCATCGTCCGGATCGGTAAAATCACGATTTTGCACCCGGACGAACGAAATCACTTTTCAGACCCTGCATCGGCCGAAACTCGTGATTTTCTGCCTGGTCAACCAAAAATCACTGTTTTGAATAGGAACGATTGTCAACAACGATCTCCGCCACGATCAGCATGAAATCACGGTCCATCGTCCGGATCGGTAAAATCACGATTTTGCACCCGGACGAACGAAATCACTTTTCAGACCCTGCATCGGCCGAAACTCGTGATTTTCCGCCTGGTCAACCATAAATCACTGTTTTGAACAGGAACGATTGTCAACAATGATCTCCGCCACGATCAGCATGAAATCACGGTCCATCGTCTGCATCGGTAAAATCACGATTTTGCACCCGGACGAACGAAATCACTTTTCAGACCCTGCATCGGCCGAAACTCGTGATTTTCCGCCTGGTCAACCATAAATCACTGTTTTGAACAGGAACGATTGTCAACAACGATCCCCGCCACGATTAGCAAGAAATCACGGTCCATCGTCTGGATCGGTAAAATCACGATTTTGCACCCGGACGAACGAAATCACTTTTCAGACCCTGCATCGGCCGGAACTCGTGTTTTTCCGCCTGGTCATCCGAAAATCTCTGTTTTGAACAGGAACGATTGTCAACAGCGATCTCCGCCACGATCAGCTTGAAATCACGGTCCATCGTGCGGATCGGTAAAATCACGATTTTGCACCCGGACGAACGAAATCACTTTTCAGACCCTGCATCGGCCGAAACTCGTGATTTTCTGCCTGGTCAACCAAAAATCACTGTTTTGAATAGGAACGATTGTCAACAACGATCTCCGCCACGATCAGCATGAAATCACGGTCCATCGTCCGGATCGGTAAAATCACGATTTTGCACCCGGACGAACGAAATCACTATACAGACCCTGCATCGGCCGAAACTCGTGATTTTCCGCCAGGTCAAACAAAAATCACTGTTTTGAACAGAAATGATTGTCAACAACGATCTCCGCCACGATCAGCATGAAATCACGGTCCACCGTCTGGATCGGTAAAATCACGATTTTGCACCCGGACGAACGAAATCACTTTTCAGACCCTGCATCGGCCGAAACTCGTGATTTTCCGCCTGGTCAACCAAAAATCACTGTTTTGAACAGGAACGATTGTCAACAACGATCTCCGCCACGATTAGCATGAAATCACGGTCCATCGTCTGGATCGGTAAAATCACGATTTTGCACCCGGACGAACGAAATCACTTTTCAGACCCTGCATCGGCCGAAACTCGTGATTTTCCGCCTGGTCATCCGAAAATCTCTGTTTTGAATAGGAACGATTGTCAACAGCGATCTCCGCCACGATCAGCTTGAAATCACGGTCCATCGTGTGGATCGGTAAAATCACGATTTTGCACCCGGACGAACGAAATCACTTTTCAGACCCTGCATCGGCCGAAACTCGTGATTTTCTGCCTGGTCAACCAAAAATCACTGTTTTGAATAGGAACGATTGTCAACAACGATCTCCGCCACGATCAGCATGAAATCACGGTCCATCGTCCGGATCGGTAAAATCACGATTTTGCACCCGGACGAACGAAATCACTTTTCAGACCCTGCATCGGCCGAAACTCGTGATTTTCTGCCTGGTCAACCAAAAATCACTGTTTTGAATAGGAACGATTGTCAACAACGATCTCCGCCACGATCAGCATGAAATCACGGTCCATCGTCCGGATCGGTAAAATCACGATTTTGCACCCGGACGAACGAAATCACTTTTCAGACCCTGCATCGGCCGAAACTCGTGATTTTCCGCCTGGTCAACCATAAATCACTGTTTTGAACAGGAACGATTGTCAACAATGATCTCCGCCACGATCAGCATGAAATCACGGTCCATCGTCTGCATCGGTAAAATCACGATTTTGCACCCGGACGAACGAAATCACTTTTCAGACCCTGCATCGGCCGAAACTCGTGATTTTCCGCCTGGTCAACCATAAATCACTGTTTTGAACAGGAACGATTGTCAACAACGATCCCCGCCACGATTAGCAAGAAATCACGGTCCATCGTCTGGATCGGTAAAATCACGATTTTGCACCCGGACGAACGAAATCACTTTTCAGACCCTGCATCGGCCGGAACTCGTGTTTTTCCGCCTGGTCATCCGAAAATCTCTGTTTTGAACAGGAACGATTGTCAACAGCGATCTCCGCCACGATCAGCTTGAAATCACGGTCCATCGTGCGGATCGGTAAAATCACGATTTTGCACCCGGACGAACGAAATCACTTTTCAGACCCTGCATCGGCCGAAACTCGTGATTTTCTGCCTGGTCAACCAAAAATCACTGTTTTGAATAGGAACGATTGTCAACAACGATCTCCGCCACGATCAGCATGAAATCACGGTCCATCGTCCGGATCGGTAAAATCACGATTTTGCACCCGGACGAACGAAATCACTATACAGACCCTGCATCGGCCGAAACTCGTGATTTTCCGCCAGGTCAAACAAAAATCACTGTTTTGAACAGAAATGATTGTCAACAACGATCTCCGCCACGATCAGCATGAAATCACGGTCCACCGTCTGGATCGGTAAAATCACGATTTTGCACCCGGACGAACGAAATCACTTTTCAGACCCTGCATCGGCCGAAACTCGTGATTTTCCGCCTGGTCAACCAAAAATCACTGTTTTGAACAGGAACGATTGTCAACAACGATCTCCGCCACGATTAGCATGAAATCACGGTCCATCGTCTGGATCGGTAAAATCACGATTTTGCACCCGGACGAACGAAATCACTTTTCAGACCCTGCATCGGCCGAAACTCGTGATTTTCCGCCTGGTCATCCGAAAATCTCTGTTTTGAATAGGAACGATTGTCAACAGCGATCTCCGCCACGATCAGCTTGAAATCACGGTCCATCGTGTGGATCGGTAAAATCACGATTTTGCACCCGGACGAACGAAATCACTTTTCAGACCCTGCATCGGCCGAAACTCGTGATTTTCTGCCTGGTCAACCAAAAATCACTGTTTTGAATAGGAACGATTGTCAACAACGATCTCCGCCACGATCAGCATGAAATCACGGTCCATCGTCCGGATTGGTAAAATCACGATTTTGCACCCGGACGAACGAAATCACTTTTCAGACCCTGCATCGGCCGAAACTCGTGATTTTCTGCCTGGTCAACCAAAAATCACTGTTTTGAATAGGAACGATTGTCAACAACGATCTCCGCCACGATCAGCATGAAATCACGGTCCATCGTCCGGATCGGTAAAATCACGATTTTGCACCCGGACGAACGAAATCACTTTTCAGACCCTGCATCGGCCGAAACTCGTGATTTTCCGCCTGGTCAACCATAAATCACTGTTTTGAACAGGAACGATTGTCAACAACGATCTCCGCCACGATTAGCATGAAATCACGGTCCATCGTCTGGATCGGTAAAATCACGATATTGCACCCGGACGAACGAAATCACTTTTCAGACCCTGCATCGGCCGGAACTCGTGATTTTCCGCCTGGTCATCCGAAAATCTCTGTTTTGAATAGGAACGATTGTCAACAGCGATCTCCGCCACGATCAGCTTGAAATCACGGTCCATCGTGCGGATCGGTAAAATCACGATTTTGCACCCGGACGAACGAAATCACTTTTCAGACCCTGCATCGGCCGAAACTCGTGATTTTCTGCCTGGTCAACCAAAAATCACTGTTTTGAATAGGAACGATTGTCAACAACGATCTCCGCCACGATCAGCATGAAATCACGGTCCATCGTCCGGATCGGTAAAATCACGATTTTGCACCCGGACGAACGAAATCACTTTTCAGACCCTGCATCGGCCGAAACTCGTGATTTTCCGCCTGGTCAACCATAAATCACTGTTTTGAACAGGAACGATTGTCAACAATGATCTCCGCCACGATCAGCATGAAATCACGGTCCATCGTCTGGATCGGTAAAATCACGATTTTGCACCCGGACGAACGAAATCACTTTTCAGACCCTGCATCGGCCGAAACTCGTGATTTTCCGCCTGGTCAACCATAAATCACTGTTTTGAACAGGAACGATTGTCAACAACGATCCCCGCCACGATTAGCAAGAAATCACGGTCCATCGTCTGGATCGGTAAAATCACGATTTTGCACCCGGACGAACGAAATCACTTTTCAGACCCTGCATCGGCCGGAACTCGTGTTTTTCCGCCTGGTCATCCGAAAATCTCTGTTTTGAACAGGAACGATTGTCAACAGCGATCTCCGCCACGATCAGCTTGAAATCACGGTCCATCGTGCGGATCGGTAAAATCACGATTTTGCACCCGGACGAACGAAATCACTTTTCAGACCCTGCATCGGCCGAAACTCGTGATTTTCTGCCTGGTCAACCAAAAATCACTGTTTTGAATAGGAACGATTGTCAACAACGATCTCCGCCACGATCAGCATGAAATCACGGTCCATCGTCCGGATCGGTAAAATCACGATTTTGCACCCGGACGAACGAAATCACTATACAGACCCTGCATCGGCCGAAACTCGTGATTTTCCGCCAGGTCAAACAAAAATCACTGTTTTGAACAGAAATGATTGTCAACAACGATCTCCGCCACGATCAGCATGAAATCACGGTCCACCGTCTGGATCGGTAAAATCACGATTTTGCACCCGGACGAACGAAATCACTTTTCAGACCCTGCATCGGCCGAAACTCGTGATTTTCCGCCTGGTCAACCAAAAATCACTGTTTTGAACAGGAACGATTGTCAACAACGATCTCCGCCACGATTAGCATGAAATCACGGTCCATCGTCTGGATCGGTAAAATCACGATTTTGCACCCGGACGAACGAAATCACTTTTCAGACCCTGCATCGGCCGAAACTCGTGATTTTCCGCCTGGTCATCCGAAAATCTCTGTTTTGAATAGGAACGATTGTCAACAGCGATCTCCGCCACGATCAGCTTGAAATCACGGTCCATCGTGTGGATCGGTAAAATCACGATTTTGCACCCGGACGAACGAAATCACTTTTCAGACCCTGCATCGGCCGAAACTCGTGATTTTCTGCCTGGTCAACCAAAAATCACTGTTTTGAATAGGAACGATTGTCAACAACGATCTCCGCCACGATCAGCATGAAATCACGGTCCATCGTCCGGATTGGTAAAATCACGATTTTGCACCCGGACGAACGAAATCACTTTTCAGACCCTGCATCGGCCGAAACTCGTGATTTTCTGCCTGGTCAACCAAAAATCACTGTTTTGAATAGGAACGATTGTCAACAACGATCTCCGCCACGATCAGCATGAAATCACGGTCCATCGTCCGGATCGGTAAAATCACGATTTTGCACCCGGACGAACGAAATCACTTTTCAGACCCTGCATCGGCCGAAACTCGTGATTTTCCGCCTGGTCAACCATAAATCACTGTTTTGAACAGGAACGATTGTCAACAACGATCTCCGCCACGATTAGCATGAAATCACGGTCCATCGTCTGGATCGGTAAAATCACGATTTTGCACCCGGGCGAACGAAATCACTTTTCAGACCCTGCATCGGCCGGAACTCGTGATTTTCCGCCTGGTCATCCGAAAATCTCTGTTTTGAATAGGAACGATTGTCAACAGCGATCTCCGCCACGATCAGCTTGAAATCACGGTCCATCGTGCGGATCGGTAAAATCACGATTTTGCCCCCGGACGAACGAAATCACTTTTCAGACCCTGCATCGGCCGAAACTCGTGATTTTCTGCCTGGTCAACCAAAAATCACTGTTTTGAATAGGAACGATTGTCAACAACGATCTCCGCCACGATCAGCATGAAATCACGGTCCATCGTCCGGATCGGTAAAATCACGATTTTGCACCCGGACGAACGAAATCACTTTTCAGACCCTGCATCGGCCGAAACTCGTGATTTTCCGCCTGGTCAACCATAAATCACTGTTTTGAACAGGAACGATTGTCAACAATGATCTCCGCCACGATCAGCATGAAATCACGGTCCATCGTCTGGATCGGTAAAATCACGATTTTGCACCCGGACGAACGAAATCACTTTTCAGACCCTGCATCGGCCGAAACTCGTGATTTTCCGCCTGGTCAACCATAAATCACTGTTTTGAACAGGAACGATTGTCAACAACGATCCCCGCCACGATTAGCAAGAAATCACGGTCCATCGTCTGGATCGGTAAAATCACGATTTTGCACCCGGACGAACGAAATCACTTTTCAGACCCTGCATCGGCCGGAACTCGTGTTTTTCCGCCTGGTCATCCGAAAATCTCTGTTTTGAACAGGAACGATTGTCAACAGCGATCTCCGCCACGATCAGCTTGAAATCACGGTCCATCGTGCGGATCGGTAAAATCACGATTTTGCACCCGGACGAACGAAATCACTTTTCAGACCCTGCATCGGCCGAAACTCGTGATTTTCTGCCTGGTCAACCAAAAATCACTGTTTTGAATAGGAACGATTGTCAACAACGATCTCCGCCACGATCAGCATGAAATCACGGTCCATCGTCCGGATCGGTAAAATCACGATTTTGCACCCGGACGAACGAAATCACTTTTCAGACCCTGCATCGGCCGAAACTCGTGATTTTCCGCCTGGTCAGCCATAAATCACTGTTTTGAACAGGAACGATTGTCAACAATGATCTCCGCCACGATCAGCATGAAATCACGGTCCATCGTCTGGATCGGTAAAATCACGATTTTGCACCCGGACGAACGAAATCACTTTTCAGACCCTGCATCGGCCGAAACTCGTGATTTTCCGCCTGGTCAACCATAAATCACTGTTTTGAAAAGGAACGATTGTCAACAACGATCTCCGCCACGATTAGCAAGAAATCACGGTCCATCGTCTGGATCGGTAAAATCACGATTTTGCACCCGGACGAACGAAATCACTTTTCAGACCCTGCATCGGCCGGAACTCGTGATTTTCTACCTGGTCAACCAAAAATCACAGTTTTGAATAGGAACGATTGTCAACAACGATCTCCGCCACGATCAGCATGAAATCACGGTCCATCGTCCGGATCGGTAAAATCACGATTTTGCACCCGGACGAACGAAATCACTTTTCAGACCCTGCCTCGGCCGAAACTCGTGATTTTCCGCCTGGTCAACCATAAATCACTGTTTTGAACAGGAACGATTGTCAACAATGATCTCCGCCACGATCAGCATGAAATCACGGTCCATCGTCTAGATCGGTAAAATCACGATTTTGCACCCGGACGAACGAAATCACTTTTCAGACCCTGCATCGGCCGAAACTCGTGATTTTCCGCCTGGTCAGCCATAAATCACTGTTTTGAACAGGAACGATTGTCAACAATGATCTCCGCCACGATCAGCATGAAATCACGGTCCATCGTCTGGATCGGTAAAATCACGATTTTGCACCCGGACGAACGAAATCACTTTTCAGACCCTGCATCGGCCGAAACTCGTGATTTTCCGCCTGGTCAACCATAAATCACTGTTTTGAAAAGGAACGATTGTCAACAACGATCTCCGCCACGATTAGCAAGAAATCACGGTCCATCGTGTGGATCGGTAAAATCACGATTTTGCACCCGGACGAACGAAATCACTTTTCAGACCCTGCATCGGCCGAAACTCGTGATTTTCTGCCTGGTCAACCAAAAATCACTGTTTTGAATAGGAACGATTGTCAACAACGATCTCCGCCACGATCAGCATGAAATCACGGTCCATCGTCCGGATTGGTAAAATCACGATTTTGCACCCGGACGAACGAAATCACTTTTCAGACCCTGCATCGGCCGAAACTCGTGATTTTCTGCCTGGTCAACCAAAAATCACTGTTTTGAATAGGAACGATTGTCAACAACGATCTCCGCCACGATCAGCATGAAATCACGGTCCATCGTCCGGATCGGTAAAATCACGATTTTGCACCCGGACGAACGAAATCACTTTTCAGACCCTGCATCGGCCGAAACTCGTGATTTTCCGCCTGGTCAACCATAAATCACTGTTTTGAACAGGAACGATTGTCAACAACGATCTCCGCCACGATTAGCATGAAATCACGGTCCATCGTCTGGATCGGTAAAATCACGATTTTGCACCCGGGCGAACGAAATCACTTTTCAGACCCTGCATCGGCCGGAACTCGTGATTTTCCGCCTGGTCATCCGAAAATCTCTGTTTTGAATAGGAACGATTGTCAACAGCGATCTCCGCCACGATCAGCTTGAAATCACGGTCCATCGTGCGGATCGGTAAAATCACGATTTTGCCCCCGGACGAACGAAATCACTTTTCAGACCCTGCATCGGCCGAAACTCGTGATTTTCTGCCTGGTCAACCAAAAATCACTGTTTTGAATAGGAACGATTGTCAACAACGATCTCCGCCACGATCAGCATGAAATCACGGTCCATCGTCCGGATCGGTAAAATCACGATTTTGCACCCGGACGAACGAAATCACTTTTCAGACCCTGCATCGGCCGAAACTCGTGATTTTCCGCCTGGTCAACCATAAATCACTGTTTTGAACAGGAACGATTGTCAACAATGATCTCCGCCACGATCAGCATGAAATCACGGTCCATCGTCTGGATCGGTAAAATCACGATTTTGCACCCGGACGAACGAAATCACTTTTCAGACCCTGCATCGGCCGAAACTCGTGATTTTCCGCCTGGTCAACCATAAATCACTGTTTTGAACAGGAACGATTGTCAACAACGATCCCCGCCACGATTAGCAAGAAATCACGGTCCATCGTCTGGATCGGTAAAATCACGATTTTGCACCCGGACGAACGAAATCACTTTTCAGACCCTGCATCGGCCGGAACTCGTGTTTTTCCGCCTGGTCATCCGAAAATCTCTGTTTTGAACAGGAACGATTGTCAACAGCGATCTCCGCCACGATCAGCTTGAAATCACGGTCCATCGTGCGGATCGGTAAAATCACGATTTTGCACCCGGACGAACGAAATCACTTTTCAGACCCTGCATCGGCCGAAACTCGTGATTTTCTGCCTGGTCAACCAAAAATCACTGTTTTGAATAGGAACGATTGTCAACAACGATCTCCGCCACGATCAGCATGAAATCACGGTCCATCGTCCGGATCGGTAAAATCACGATTTTGCACCCGGACGAACGAAATCACTTTTCAGACCCTGCATCGGCCGAAACTCGTGATTTTCCGCCTGGTCAGCCATAAATCACTGTTTTGAACAGGAACGATTGTCAACAATGATCTCCGCCACGATCAGCATGAAATCACGGTCCATCGTCTGGATCGGTAAAATCACGATTTTGCACCCGGACGAACGAAATCACTTTTCAGACCCTGCATCGGCCGAAACTCGTGATTTTCCGCCTGGTCAACCATAAATCACTGTTTTGAAAAGGAACGATTGTCAACAACGATCTCCGCCACGATTAGCAAGAAATCACGGTCCATCGTCTGGATCGGTAAAATCACGATTTTGCACCCGGACGAACGAAATCACTTTTCAGACCCTGCATCGGCCGGAACTCGTGATTTTCTACCTGGTCAACCAAAAATCACAGTTTTGAATAGGAACGATTGTCAACAACGATCTCCGCCACGATCAGCATGAAATCACGGTCCATCGTCCGGATCGGTAAAATCACGATTTTGCACCCGGACGAACGAAATCACTTTTCAGACCCTGCCTCGGCCGAAACTCGTGATTTTCCGCCTGGTCAACCATAAATCACTGTTTTGAACAGGAACGATTGTCAACAATGATCTCCGCCACGATCAGCATGAAATCACGGTCCATCGTCTAGATCGGTAAAATCACGATTTTGCACCCGGACGAACGAAATCACTTTTCAGACCCTGCATCGGCCGAAACTCGTGATTTTCCGCCTGGTCAGCCATAAATCACTGTTTTGAACAGGAACGATTGTCAACAATGATCTCCGCCACGATCAGCATGAAATCACGGTCCATCGTCTGGATCGGTAAAATCACGATTTTGCACCCGGACGAACGAAATCACTTTTCAGACCCTGCATCGGCCGAAACTCGTGATTTTCCGCCTGGTCAACCATAAATCACTGTTTTGAAAAGGAACGATTGTCAACAACGATCTCCGCCACGATTAGCAAGAAATCACGGTCCATCGTCTGGATCGGTAAAATCACGATTTTGCACCCGGACGAACGAAATCACTTTTCAGACCCTGCATCGGCCGGAACTCGTGATTTTCTACCTGGTCAACCAAAAATCACAGTTTTGAATAGGAACGATTGTCAACAACGATCTCCGCCACGATCAGCATGAAATCACGGTCCATCGTCCGGATCGGTAAAACCACGATTTTGCACCCGGACGAACGAAATCACTTTTCAGACCCTGCCTCGGCCGAAACTCGTGATTTTCCGCCTGGTCAACCATAAATCACTGTTTTGAACAGGAACGATTGTCAACAATGATCTCCGCCACGATCAGCATGAAATCACGGTCCATCGTCTGGATCGGTAAAATCACGATTTTGCACCCGGACGAACGAAATCACTTTTCAGACCCTGCATCGGCCGGAACTCGTGATTTTCAGCCTGGTCATCCGAAAATCTCTGTTTTGAACAGGAACGATTGTCAACAGCGATTTCCGCCACGATCAGCATGAAATCACGGTCCATCGTGCGGATCGGTAAAATCACGATTTTGCACCCGGGCGAACGAAATCACTATTCAGACCCTGCATCGGCCGAAACTCGTGATTTTCCGCCAGGTCAACCAAAAATCACTGTTTTGAACAGAAATGATTGTCAACAACGATCTCCGCCACGATCAGCATGAAATCACGGTCCACCGTCTGGATCGGTAAAATCACGATTTTGCACCCGGACGAACGAAATCACTTTTCAGACCCTGCATCGGGCGAAACTCGTGATTTTCCGCCAGGTCAACCAAAAATCACTGTTTTGAACAGAAATGATTGTCAACAACGATCTCCGCCACGATCAGCATGAAATCACGGTCCACCGTCTGGATCGGTAGAATCACGATTTTGCACCCGGACGAACGAAATCACTTTTCAGACTCTGCATCGGCCGAAACTCGTGATTTTCCGCGTGGTCAACCAAAAATCACTGTTTTGAACAGGAACGATTGTCAACAACGTTCTCCGCCACGATTAGCATGAAATCACGGTCCATCGTCTGGATCGGTAAAATCACGATTTTGCACCCGGACGAACGAAATCACTATTCAGACCCTGCATCGGCCGAAACTCGTGATTTTCCGCCTGGTCAACCAAAAATCACTGTTTTGAACAGGAACGATTGTCAACAACGATCTCCGCCACGATTAGCAAGAAATCACGGTCCATCGTCTGGATCGGTAAAATCACGATTTTGCACCCGGACGAACGAAATCACTTTTCAGACCCTGCATCGGCCGGAACTCGTGATTTTCCGCCTGGTCATCCGAAAATCTCTGTTTTGAACAGGAACGATTGTCAACAGCGATCTCCGCCACGATCAGCTTGAAATCACGGTCCATCGTCTGGATCGGTAAAATCACGATTTTGCACCCGGACGAACGAAATCACTTTTCAGACCCTGCATCGGCCGAAACTCGTGATTTTCTGCCTGGTCAACCAAAAATCACTGTTTTGAATAGGAACGATTGTCAACAACGATCTCCGCCACGATCAGCATGAAATCACGGTCCATCGTCCGGATCGGTAAAATCACGATTTTGCACCCGGACGAACGAAATCACTTTTCAGACCCTGCATCGGCCGAAACTCGTGATTTTCCGCCTGGTCAACCATAAATCACTGTTTTGAACAGGAACGATTGTCAACAATGATCTCCGCCACGATCAGCATGAAATCACGGTCCATCGTCTGCATCGGTAAAATCACGATTTTGCACCCGGACGAACGAAATCACTTTTCAGACCCTGCATCGGCCGAAACTCGTGATTTTCCGCCTGGTCAACCATAAATCACTGTTTTGAACAGGAACGATTGTCAACAACGATCTCCGCCACGATTAGCAAGAAATCACGGTCCATCGTCTGGATCGGTAAAATCACGATTTTGCACCCGGACGAACGAAATCACTTTTCAGACCCTGCATCGGCCGGAACTCGTGATTTTCCGCCTGGTCATCCGAAAATCTCTGTTTTGAACAGGAACGATTGTCAACAGCGATCTCCGCCACGATCAGCTTGAAATCACGGTCCATCGTGCGGATCGGTAAAATCACGATTTTGCACCCGGACGAACGAAATCACTTTTCAGACCCTGCATCGGCCGAAACTCGTGATTTTCTACCTGGTCAACCAAAAATCACTGTTTTGAATAGGAACGATTGTCAACAACGATCTCCGCCACGATCAGCATGAAATCACGGTCCATCGTCCGGATCGGTAAAATCACGATTTTGCCCCCGGACGAACGAAATCACTTTTCAGACCCTGCATCGGCCGAAACTCGTGATTTTCCGCCTGGTCAACCAAAAATCTCTGTTTTGAACAGGAATGATTGTCAACAACGATCTCCGCCACGATCAGCATGAAATCACGGTCCATCGTCTGGATCGGTAAAATCACGATTTTGCACCCGGGCGAACGAAATCACTATACAGACCCTGCATCGGCCGAAACTCGTGATTTTCCGCCAGGTCAACCAAAAATCACTGTTTTGAACAGAAATGATTGTCAACAACGATCTCCGCCACGATCAGCATGAAATCACGGTCCACCGTCTGGATCGGTAAAATCACGATTTTGCACCCGGACGAACGAAATCACTTTTCAGACCCTGCATCGGCCGAAACTCGTGATTTTCCGCCTGGTCAACCAAAAATCACTGTTTTGAACAGGAACGATTGTCAACAACGATCTCCGCCACGATTAGCATGAAATCACGGTCCATCGTCTGGATCGGTAAAATCACGATTTTGCACCCGGACGAACGAAATCACTTTTCAGACCCTGCATCGGCCGGAACTCGTGATTTTCCGCCTGGTCATCCGAAAATCTCTGTTTTGAATAGGAACGATTGTCAACAGCGATCTCCGCCACGATCAGCTTGAAATCACGGTCCATCGTGTGGATCGGT
Source organism: Delonix regia (assembly GCA_037074485.1). Taxonomy (NCBI): domain Eukaryota; kingdom Viridiplantae; phylum Streptophyta; class Magnoliopsida; order Fabales; family Fabaceae; genus Delonix; species Delonix regia. The sequence continues at coordinate 44,651,208 of CM073450.1, read as the reverse complement.
AAAATCACGATTTTGCACCCGGACGAACGAAATCACTTTTCAGACCCTGCATCGGCCGAAACTCGTGATTTTCTGCCTGGTCAACCAAAAATCACTGTTTTGAATAGGAACGATTGTCAACAACGATCTCCGCCACGATCAGCATGAAATCACGGTCCATCGTCCGGATCGGTAAAATCACGATTTTGCACCCGGACGAACGAAATCACTTTTCAGACCCTGCATCGGCCGAAACTCGTGATTTTCCGCCTGGTCAACCATAAATCACTGTTTTGAACTGGAACGATTGTCAACAATGATCTCCGCCACGATCAGCATGAAATCACGGTCCATCGTCTGGATCGGTAAAATCACGATTTTGCACCCGGACGAACGAAATCACTTTTCAGACCCTGCATCGGCCGAAACTCGTGATTTTCCGCCTGGTCAACCATAAATCACTGTTTTGAACAGGAACGATTGTCAACAACGATCTCCGCCACGATTAGCAAGAAATCACGGTCCATCGTCTGGATCGGTAAAATCACGATTTTGCACCCGGACGAACGAAATCACTTTTCAGACCCTGCATCGGCCGGAACTCGTGTTTTTCCGCCTGGTCATCCGAAAATCTCTGTTTTGAACAGGAACGATTGTCAACAGCAATCTCCGCCACGATCAGCTTGAAATCACGGTCCATCGTGCGGATCGGTAAAACCACGATTTTGCACCCGGACGAACGAAATCACTTTTCAGACCCTGCCTCGGCCGAAACTCGTGATTTTCCGCCTGGTCAACCATAAATCACTGTTTTGAACAGGAACGATTGTCAACAATGATCTCCGCCACGATCAGCATGAAATCACGGTCCATCGTCTGGATCGGTAAAATCACGATTTTGCACCCGGACGAACGAAATCACTTTTCAGACCCTGCATCGGCCGAAACTCGTGATTTTCCGCCTGGTCAGCCATAAATCACTGTTTTGAACAGGAACGATTGTCAACAATGATCTCCGCCACGATCAGCATGAAATCACGGTCCATCGTCTGGATCGGTAAAATCACGATTTTGCACCCGGACGAACGAAATCACTTTTCAGACCCTGCATCGGCCGAAACTCGTGATTTTCCGCCTGGTCAACCATAAATCACTGTTTTGAAAAGGAACGATTGTCAACAACGATCTCCGCCACGATTAGCAAGAAATCACGGTCCATCGTCTGGATCGGTAAAATCACGATTTTGCACCCGGACGAACGAAATCACTTTTCAGACCCTGCATCGGCCGGAACTCGTGATTTTCTACCTGGTCAACCAAAAATCACAGTTTTGAATAGGAACGATTGTCAACAACGATCTCCGCCACGATCAGCATGAAATCACGGTCCATCGTCCGGATCGGTAAAATCACGATTTTGCACCCGGACGAACGAAATCACTTTTCAGACCCTGCCTCGGCCGAAACTCGTGATTTTCCGCCTGGTCATCCGAAAATCTCTGTTTTGAATAGGAACGATTGTCAACAGCGATCTCCGCCACGATCAGCTTGAAATCACGGTCCATCGTGTGGATCGGTAAAATCACGATTTTGCACCCGGACGAACGAAATCACTTTTCAGACCCTGCATCGGCCGAAACTCGTGATTTTCTGCCTGGTCAACCAAAAATCACTGTTTTGAATAGGAACGATTGTCAACAACGATCTCCGCCACGATCAGCATGAAATCACGGTCCATCGTCCGGATCGGTAAAATCACGATTTTGCACCCGGACGAACGAAATCACTTTTCAGACCCTGCATCGGCCGAAACTCGTGATTTTCCGCCTGGTCAACCATAAATCACTGTTTTGAACTGGAACGATTGTCAACAATGATCTCCGCCACGATCAGCATGAAATCACGGTCCATCGTCTGGATCGGTAAAATCACGATTTTGCACCCGGACGAACGAAATCACTTTTCAGACCCTGCATCGGCCGAAACTCGTGATTTTCCGCCTGGTCAACCATAAATCACTGTTTTGAACAGGAACGATTGTCAACAACGATCTCCGCCACGATTAGCAAGAAATCACGGTCCATCGTCTGGATCGGTAAAATCACGATTTTGCACCCGGACGAACGAAATCACTTTTCAGACCCTGCATCGGCCGGAACTCGTGTTTTTCCGCCTGGTCATCCGAAAATCTCTGTTTTGAACAGGAACGATTGTCAACAGCGATCTCCGCCACGATCAGCTTGAAATCACGGTCCATCGTGCGGATCGGTAAAACCACGATTTTGCACCCGGACGAACGAAATCACTTTTCAGACCCTGCCTCGGCCGAAACTCGTGATTTTCCGCCTGGTCAACCATAAATCACTGTTTTGAACAGGAACGATTGTCAACAATGATCTCCGCCACGATCAGCATGAAATCACGGTCCATCGTCTGGATCGGTAAAATCACGATTTTGCACCCGGACGAACGAAATCACTTTTCAGACCCTGCATCGGCCGAAACTCGTGATTTTCCGCCTGGTCAGCCATAAATCACTGTTTTGAACAGGAACGATTGTCAACAATGATCTCCGCCACGATCAGCATGAAATCACGGTCCATCGTCTGGATCGGTAAAATCACGATTTTGCACCCGGACGAACGAAATCACTTTTCAGACCCTGCATCGGCCGAAACTCGTGATTTTCCGCCTGGTCAACCATAAATCACTGTTTTGAAAAGGAACGATTGTCAACAACGATCTCCGCCACGATTAGCAAGAAATCACGGTCCATCGTCTGGATCGGTAAAATCACGATTTTGCACCCGGACGAACGAAATCACTTTTCAGACCCTGCATCGGCCGGAACTCGTGATTTTCTACCTGGTCAACCAAAAATCACAGTTTTGAATAGGAACGATTGTCAACAACGATCTCCGCCACGATCAGCATGAAATCACGGTCCATCGTCCGGATCGGTAAAATCACGATTTTGCACCCGGACGAACGAAATCACTTTTCAGACCCTGCCTCGGCCGAAACTCGTGATTTTCCGCCTGGTCAACCATAAATCACTGTTTTGAACAGGAACGATTGTCAACAATGATCTCCGCCACGATCAGCATGAAATCACGGTCCATCGTCCGGATCGGTAAAATCACGATTTTGCACCCGGACGAACGAAATCACTTTTCAGACCCTGCATCGGCCGAAACTCGTGATTTTCCGCCTAGTCAACCATAAATCACTGTTTTGAACAGGAACGATTGTCAACAACGATCTCCGCCACGATTAGCATGAAATCACGGTCCATCGTCTGGATCGGTAAAATCACGATTTTGCACCCGGACGAACGAAATCACTTTTCAGACCCTGCATCGGCCGGAACTCGTGATTTTCAGCCTGGTCATCCGAAAATCTCTGTTTTGAACAGGAACGATTGTCAACAGCGATTTCCGCCACGATCAGCATGAAATCACGGTCCATCGTGCGGATCGGTAAAATCACGATTTTGCACCCGGGCGAACGAAATCACTATTCAGACCCTGCATCGGCCGAAACTCGTGATTTTCCGCCAGGTCAACCAAAAATCACTGTTTTGAACAGAAATGATTGTCAACAACGATCTCCGCCACGATCAGCATGAAATCACGGTCCACCGTCTGGATCGGTAAAATCACGATTTTGCACCCGGACGAACGAAATCACTTTTCAGACCCTGCATCGGCCGAAACTCGTGATTTTCCGCCAGGTCAACCAAAAATCACTGTTTTGAACAGAAATGATTGTCAACAACGATCTCCGCCACGATCAGCATGAAATCACGGTCCACCGTCTGGATCGGTAAAATCACGATTTTGCACCCGGACGAACGAAATCACTTTTCAGACTCTGCATCGGCCGAAACTCGTGATTTTCCGCGTGGTCAACCAAAAATCACTGTTTTGAACAGGAACGATTGTCAACAACGATCTCCGCCACGATTAGCATGAAATCACGGTCCATCGTCTGGATCGGTAAAATCACGATTTTGCACCCGGACGAACGAAATCACTATTCAGACCCTGCATCGGCCGAAACTCGTGATTTTCCGCCAGGTCAACCAAAAATCACTGTTTTGAACAGAAATGATTGTCAACAACGATCTCCGCCACGATCAGCATGAAATCACGGTCCACCGTCTGGATCGGTAAAATCACGATTTTGCACCCGGACGAACGAAATCACTTTTCAGACCCTGCATCGGCCGAAACTCGTGATTTTCCGCCTGGTCAACCAAAAATTACTGTTTTGAACAGGAACGATTGTCAACAACGATCTCCGCCACGATTAGCAAGAAATCACGGTCCATCGTCTGGATCGGTAAAATCACGATTTTGCACCCGGACGAACGAAATCACTTTTCAGACCCTGCATCGGCCGGAACTCGTGATTTTCCGCCTGGTCATCCGAAAATCTCTGTTTTGAACAGGAACGATTGTCAACAGCGATCTCCGCCACGATCAGCTTGAAATCACGGTCCATCGTCTGGATCGGTAAAATCACGATTTTGCACCCGGACGAACGAAATCACTTTTCAGACCCTGCATCGGCCGAAACTCGTGATTTTCTGCCTGGTCAACCAAAAATCACTGTTTTGAATAGGAACGATTGTCAACAACGATCTCCGCCACGATCAGCATGAAATCACGGTCCATCGTCCGGATCGGTAAAATCACGATTTTGCACCCGGACGAACGAAATCACTTTTCAGACCCTGCATCGGCCGAAACTCGTGATTTTCCGCCTGGTCAACCATAAATCACTGTTTTGAACAGGAACGATTGTCAACAATGATCTCCGCCACGATCAGCATGAAATCACGGTCCATCGTCTGCATCGGTAAAATCACGATTTTGCACCCGGACGAACGAAATCACTTTTCAGACCCTGCATCGGCCGAAACTCGTGATTTTCCGCCTGGTCAACCATAAATCACTGTTTTGAACAGGAACGATTGTCAACAACGATCTCCGCCACGATTAGCATGAAATCACGGTCCATCGTCTGGATCGGTAAAATCACGATTTTGCACCCGGACGAACGAAATCACTTTTCAGACCCTGCATCGGCCGGAACTCGTGATTTTCAGCCTGGTCATCCGAAAATCTCTGTTTTGAACAGGAACGATTGTCAACAGCGATTTCCGCCACGATCAGCATGAAATCACGGTCCATCGTGCGGATCGGTAAAATCACGATTTTGCACCCGGGCGAACGAAATCACTATTCAGACCCTGCATCGGCCGAAACTCGTGATTTTCCGCCAGGTCAACCAAAAATCACTGTTTTGAACAGAAATGATTGTCAACAACGATCTCCGCCACGATCAGCATGAAATCACGGTCCACCGTCTGGATCGGTAAAATCACGATTTTGCACCCGGACGAACGAAATCACTTTTCAGACCCTGCATCGGCCGAAACTCGTGATTTTCCGCCAGGTCAACCAAAAATCACTGTTTTGAACAGAAATGATTGTCAACAACGATCTCCGCCACGATCAGCATGAAATCACGGTCCACCGTCTGGATCGGTAAAATCACGATTTTGCACCCGGACGAACGAAATCACTTTTCAGACTCTGCATCGGCCGAAACTCGTGATTTTCCGCGTGGTCAACCAAAAATCACTGTTTTGAACAGGAACGATTGTCAACAACGATCTCCGCCACGATTAGCATGAAATCACGGTCCATCGTCTGGATCGGTAAAATCACGATTTTGCACCCGGACGAACGAAATCACTATTCAGACCCTGCATCGGCCGAAACTCGTGATTTTCCGCCAGGTCAACCAAAAATCACTGTTTTGAACAGAAATGATTGTCAACAACGATCTCCGCCACGATCAGCATGAAATCACGGTCCACCGTCTGGATCGGTAAAATCACGATTTTGCACCCGGACGAACGAAATCACTTTTCAGACCCTGCATCGGCCGAAACTCGTGATTTTCCGCCTGGTCAACCAAAAATTACTGTTTTGAACAGGAACGATTGTCAACAACGATCTCCGCCACGATTAGCAAGAAATCACGGTCCATCGTCTGGATCGGTAAAATCACGATTTTGCACCCGGACGAACGAAATCACTTTTCAGACCCTGCATCGGCCGGAACTCGTGATTTTCCGCCTGGTCATCCGAAAATCTCTGTTTTGAACAGGAACGATTGTCAACAGCGATCTCCGCCACGATCAGCTTGAAATCACGGTCCATCGTCTGGATCGGTAAAATCACGATTTTGCACCCGGACGAACGAAATCACTTTTCAGACCCTGCATCGGCCGAAACTCGTGATTTTCTGCCTGGTCAACCAAAAATCACTGTTTTGAATAGGAACGATTGTCAACAACGATCTCCGCCACGATCAGCATGAAATCACGGTCCATCGTCCGGATCGGTAAAATCACGATTTTGCACCCGGACGAACGAAATCACTTTTCAGACCCTGCATCGGCCGAAACTCGTGATTTTCCGCCTGGTCAACCATAAATCACTGTTTTGAACAGGAACGATTGTCAACAATGATCTCCGCCACGATCAGCATGAAATCACGGTCCATCGTCTGCATCGGTAAAATCACGATTTTGCACCCGGACGAACGAAATCACTTTTCAGACCCTGCATCGGCCGAAACTCGTGATTTTCCGCCTGGTCAACCATAAATCATTGTTTTGAACAGGAACGATTGTCAACAACGATCTCCGCCACGATTAACAAGAAATCACGGTCCATCGTCTGGATCGGTAAAATCACGATTTTGCACCCGGACGAACGAAATCACTTTTCAGACCCTGCATCGGCCGAAACTCGTGATTTTCCGCCTGGTCATCCGAAAATCTCTGTTTTGAACAGGAACGATTGTCAACAGCGATCTCCGCCACGATCAGCTTGAAATCACGGTCCATCGTGCGGATCGGTAAAATCACGATTTTGCACCCGGACGAACGAAATCACTTTTCAGACCCTGCATCGGGCGAAACTCGTGATTTTCTACCTGGTCAACCAAAAATCACTGTTTTGAATAGGAACGATTGTCAACAACGATCTCCGCCACGATCAGCATGAAATCACGGTCCATCGTCCGGATCGGTAAAATCACGATTTTGCACCCGGACGAACGAAATCACTTTTCAGACCCTGCATCGGCCGAAACTCGTGATTTTCCGCCTGGTCAACCATAAATCACTGTTTTGAACAGGAACGATTGTCAACAATGATCTCCGCCACGATCAGCATGAAATCACGGTCCATCGTCTGCATCGGTAAAATCACGATTTTGCACCCGGACGAACGAAATCACTTTTCAGACCCTGCATCGGCCGAAACTCGTGATTTTCCGCCTGGTCAACCATAAATCACTGTTTTGAACAGGAACGATTGTCAACAACGATCTCCGCCACGATTAACAAGAAATCACGGTCCATCGTCTGGATCGGTAAAATCACGATTTTGCACCCGGACGAACGAAATCACTTTTCAGACCCTGCATCGGCCGAAACTCGTGATTTTCCGCCTGGTCAACCAAAAATCACTGTTTTGAATAGGAACGATTGTCAACAACGATCTCCGCCACGATCAGCATGAAATCACGGTCCATCGTCCGGATCGGTAAAATCACGATTTTGCACCCGGACGAACGAAATCACTTTTCAGACCCTGCATCGGCCGAAACTCGTGATTTTCCGCCTGGTCATCCGAAAATCTCTGTTTTGAACAGGAACGATTGTCAACAGCGATCTCCGCCACGATCAGCTTGAAATCACGGTCCATCGTGCGGATCGGTAAAATCACGATTTTGCACCCGGACGAACGAAATCACTTTTCAGACCCTGCATCGGGCGAAACTCGTGATTTTCTACCTGGTCAACCAAAAATCACTGTTTTGAATAGGAACGATTGTCAACAACGATCTCCGCCACGATCAGCATGAAATCACGGTCCATCGTCCGGATCGGTAAAATCACGATTTTGCACCCGGACGAACGAAATCACTTTTCAGACCCTGCATCGGCCGAAACTCGTGATTTTCCGCCTGGTCAACCATAAATCACTGTTTTGAACAGGAACGATTGTCAACAATGATCTCCGCCACGATCAGCATGAAATCACGGTCCATCGTCTGCATCGGTAAAATCACGATTTTGCACCCGGACGAACGAAATCACTTTTCAGACCCTGCATCGGCCGAAACTCGTGATTTTCCGCCTGGTCAACCATAAATCACTGTTTTGAACAGGAACGATTGTCAACAACGATCTCCGCCACGATTAACAAGAAATCACGGTCCATCGTCTGGATCGGTAAAATCACGATTTTGCACCCGGACGAACGAAATCACTTTTCAGACCCTGCATCGGCCGAAACTCGTGATTTTCCGCCTGGTCAACCAAAAATCACTGTTTTGAATAGGAACGATTGTCAACAACGATCTCCGCCACGATCAGCATGAAATCACGGTCCATCGTCCGGATCGGTAAAATCACGATTTTGCACCCGGACGAACGAAATCACTTTTCAGACCCTGCATCGGCCGAAACTCGTGATTTTCCGCCTGGTCAACCATAAATCACTGTTTTGAACAGGAACGATTGTCAACAATGATCTCCGCCACGATCAGCATGAAATCACGGTCCATCGTCTGGATCGGTAAAATCACGATTTTGCACCCGGACGAACGAAATCACTTTTCAGACCCTGCATCGGCCGAAACTCGTGATTTTCCGCCTGGTCAACCATAAATCACTGTTTTGAACAGGAACGATTGTCAACAACGATCTCCGCCACGATTAGCAAGAAATCACGGTCCATCGTCTGGATCGGTAAAATCACGATTTTGCACCCGGACGAACGAAATCACTTTTCAGACCCTGCATCGGCCGGAACTCGTGTTTTTCCGCCTGGTCATCCGAAAATCTCTGTTTTGAACAGGAACGATTGTCAACAGCGATCTCCGCCACGATCAGCTTGAAATCACGGTCCATCGTGCGGATCGGTAAAATCACGATTTTGCACCCGGACGAACGAAATCACTTTTCAGACCCTGCATCGGCCGAAACTCGTGATTTTCTGCCTGGTCAACCAAAAATCACTGTTTTGAATAGGAACGATTGTCAACAGCGATCTCCGCCACGATCAGCTTGAAATCACGGTCCATCGTGCGGATCGGTAAAATCACGATTTTGCACCCGGACGAACGAAATCACTTTTCAGACCCTGCATCGGGCGAAACTCGTGATTTTCTACCTGGTCAACCAAAAATCACTGTTTTGAATAGGAACGATTGTCAACAACGATCTCCGCCACGATCAGCATGAAATCACGGTCCATCGTCCGGATCGGTAAAATCACGATTTTGCACCCGGACGAACGAAATCACTTTTCAGACCCTGCATCGGCCGAAACTCGTGATTTTCCGCCTGGTCAACCATAAATCACTGTTTTGAACAGGAACGATTGTCAACAATGATCTCCGCCACGATCAGCATGAAATCACGGTCCATCGTCTGCATCGGTAAAATCACGATTTTGCACCCGGACGAACGAAATCACTTTTCAGACCCTGCATCGGCCGAAACTCGTGATTTTCCGCCTGGTCAACCATAAATCACTGTTTTGAACAGGAACGATTGTCAACAACGATCTCCGCCACGATTAACAAGAAATCACGGTCCATCGTCTGGATCGGTAAAATCACGATTTTGCACCCGGACGAACGAAATCACTTTTCAGACCCTGCATCGGCCGAAACTCGTGATTTTCCGCCTGGTCAACCAAAAATCACTGTTTTGAATAGGAACGATTGTCAACAACGATCTCCGCCACGATCAGCATGAAATCACGGTCCATCGTCCGGATCGGTAAAATCACGATTTTGCACCCGGACGAACGAAATCACTTTTCAGACCCTGCATCGGCCGAAACTCGTGATTTTCCGCCTGGTCATCCGAAAATCTCTGTTTTGAACAGGAACGATTGTCAACAGCGATCTCCGCCACGATCAGCTTGAAATCACGGTCCATCGTGCGGATCGGTAAAATCACGATTTTGCACCCGGACGAACGAAATCACTTTTCAGACCCTGCATCGGGCGAAACTCGTGATTTTCTACCTGGTCAACCAAAAATCACTGTTTTGAATAGGAACGATTGTCAACAACGATCTCCGCCACGATCAGCATGAAATCACGGTCCATCGTCCGGATCGGTAAAATCACGATTTTGCACCCGGACGAACGAAATCACTTTTCAGACCCTGCATCGGCCGAAACTCGTGATTTTCCGCCTGGTCAACCATAAATCACTGTTTTGAACAGGAACGATTGTCAACAATGATCTCCGCCACGATCAGCATGAAATCACGGTCCATCGTCTGCATCGGTAAAATCACGATTTTGCACCCGGACGAACGAAATCACTTTTCAGACCCTGCATCGGCCGAAACTCGTGATTTTCCGCCTGGTCAACCATAAATCACTGTTTTGAACAGGAACGATTGTCAACAACGATCTCCGCCACGATTAACAAGAAATCACGGTCCATCGTCTGGATCGGTAAAATCACGATTTTGCACCCGGACGAACGAAATCACTTTTCAGACCCTGCATCGGCCGAAACTCGTGATTTTCCGCCTGGTCAACCAAAAATCACTGTTTTGAATAGGAACGATTGTCAACAACGATCTCCGCCACGATCAGCATGAAATCACGGTCCATCGTCCGGATCGGTAAAATCACGATTTTGCACCCGGACGAACGAAATCACTTTTCAGACCCTGCATCGGCCGAAACTCGTGATTTTCCGCCTGGTCAACCATAAATCACTGTTTTGAACAGGAACGATTGTCAACAATGATCTCCGCCACGATCAGCATGAAATCACGGTCCATCGTCTGGATCGGTAAAATCACGATTTTGCACCCGGACGAACGAAATCACTTTTCAGACCCTGCATCGGCCGAAACTCGTGATTTTCCGCCTGGTCAACCATAAATCACTGTTTTGAACAGGAACGATTGTCAACAACGATCTCCGCCACGATTAGCAAGAAATCACGGTCCATCGTCTGGATCGGTAAAATCACGATTTTGCACCCGGACGAACGAAATCACTTTTCAGACCCTGCATCGGCCGGAACTCGTGTTTTTCCGCCTGGTCATCCGAAAATCTCTGTTTTGAACAGGAACGATTGTCAACAGCGATCTCCGCCACGATCAGCTTGAAATCACGGTCCATCGTGCGGATCGGTAAAATCACGATTTTGCACCCGGACGAACGAAATCACTTTTCAGACCCTGCATCGGCCGAAACTCGTGATTTTCTGCCTGGTCAACCAAAAATCACTGTTTTGAATAGGAACGATTGTCAACAACGATCTCCGCCACGATCAGCATGAAATCACGGTCCATCGTCCGGATCGGTAAAATCACGATTTTGCACCCGGACGAACGAAATCACTTTTCAGACCCTGCATCGGCCGAAACTCGTGATTTTCCGCCTGGTCAGCCATAAATCACTGTTTTGAACAGGAACGATTGTCAACAATGATCTCCGCCACGATCAGCATGAAATCACGGTCCATCGTCTGGATCGGTAAAATCACGATTTTGCACCCGGACGAACGAAATCACTTTTCAGACCCTGCATCGGCCGAAACTCGTGATTTTCCGCCTGGTCAACCATAAATCACTGTTTTGAACAGGAACGATTGTCAACAACGATCTCCGCCACGATTAGCAAGAAATCACGGTCCATCGTCTGGATCGGTAAAATCACGATTTTGCACCCGGACGAACGAAATCACTTTTCAGACCGTGCATCGGCCGGAACTCGTGATTTTCTACCTGGTCAACCAAAAATCATTGTTTTGAATAGGAACGATTGTCAACAACGATCTCCGCCACGATCAGCATGAAATCACGGTCCATCGTCCGGATCGGTAAAATCACGATTTTGCACCCGGACGAACGAAATCACTTTTCAGACCCTGCATCGGCCGAAACTCGTGATTTTCCGCCTGGTCAACCAAAAATCTCTGTTTTGAACAGGAATGATTGTCAACAACGATCTCCGCCACGATCAGCATGAAATCACGGTCCATCGTCTGGATCGGTAAAATCACGATTTTGCACCCGGGCGAACGAAATCACTATTCAGACCCTGCATCGGCCGAAACTCGTGATTTTCCGCCTGGTCAACCAAAAATCACTGTTTTGAACAGGAACGATTGTCAACAATGATCTCCGCCACGATCAGCATGAAATCACGGTCCATCGTCTGCATCGGTAAAATCACGATTTTGCACCCGGACGAACGAAATCACTTTTCAGACCCTGCATCGGCCGAAACTCGTGATTTTCTGCCTGGTCAACCAAAAATCACTGTTTTGAATAGGAACGATTGTCAACAACGATCTCCGCCACGATCAGCATGAAATCACGGTCCATCGTCCGGATCGGTAAAATCACGATTTTGCACCCGGACGAACGAAATCACTTTTCAGACCCTGCATCGGCCGAAACTCGTGATTTTCCGCCTGATCAGCCATAAATCACTGTTTTGAACAGGAACGATTGTCAACAATGATCTCCGCCACGATCAGCATGAAATCACGGTCCATCGTCTGGATCGGTAAAATCACGATTTTGCACCCGGACGAACGAAATCACTTTTCAGACCCTGCATCGGCCGGAACTCGTGATTTTCCGCCTGGTCATCCGAAAATCTCTGTTTTGAACAGGAACGATTGTCAACAGCGATCTCCGCCACGATCAGCTTGAAATCACGGTCCATCGTGCGGATCGGTAAAATCACGATTTTGCACCCGGACGAACGAAATCACTTTTCAGACCCTGCATCGGCCGAAACTCGTGATTTTCTGCCTGGTCAACCAAAAATCACTGTTTTGAGTAGGAACGATTGTCAACAACGATCTCCGCCACGATCAGCATGAAATCACGGTCCATCGTCCGGATCGGTAAAATCACGATTTTGCACCCGGACGAACGAAATCACTTTTCAGACCCTGCATCGGCCGAAACTCGTGATTTTCCGCCTGGTCAACCATAAATCACAGTTTTGAACAGGAACGATTGTCAACAATGATCTCCGCCACGATCAGCATGAAATCACGGTCCATCGTCTGGATCGGTAAAATCACGATTTTGCACCCGGACGAACGAAATCACTTTTCAGACCCTGCATCGGCCGAAACTCGTGATTTTCTGCCTGGTCAACCATAAATCACTGTTTTGAACAGGAACGATTGTCAACAACGATCTCCGCCACGATTAGCAAGAAATCACGGTCCATCGTCTGGATCGGTAAAATCACGATTTTGCACCCGGACGAACGAAATCACTTTTCAGACCCTGCATCGGCCGGAACTCGTGATTTTCCGCCTGGTCATCCGAAAATCTCTGTTTTGAACAAGAACGATTGTCAACAGCGATCTCCGCCACGATCAGCTTGAAATCACGGTCCATCGTGCGGATCGGTAAAATCACGATTTTGCACCCGGACGAACGAAATCACTTTTCAGACCCTGCATCGGCCGAAACTCGTGATTTTCTACCTGGTCAACCAAAAATCACTGTTTTGAATAGGAACGATTGTCAACAACGATCTCCGCCACGATCAGCATGAAATCACGGTCCATCGTCCGGATCGGTAAAATCACGATTTTGCACCCGGACGAACGAAATCACTTTTCAGACCCTGCATCGGCCGAAACTCGTGATTTTCCGCCTGGTCAACCAAAAATCTCTGTTTTGAACAGGAATGATTGTCAACAACGATCTCCGCCACGATCAGCATGAAATCACGGTCCATCGTCTGGATCGGTAAAATCACGATTTTGCACCCGGACGAACGAAATCACTTTTCAGACCCTGCATCGGCCGAAACTCGTGATTTTCTGCCTGGTCAACCAAAAATCACTGTTTTGAATAGGAACGATTGTCAACAACGATCTCCGCCACGATCAGCATGAAATCACGGTCCATCGTCCGGATCGGTAAAATCACGATTTTGCACCCGGACGAACGAAATCACTTTTCAGACCCTGCATCGGCCGAAACTCGTGATTTTCCGCCTGATCAGCCATAAATCTCTGTTTTGAACAGGAATGATTGTCAACAACGATCTCCGCCACGATCAGCATGAAATCACGGTCCATCGTCTGGATCGGTAAAATCACGATTTTGCACCCGGACGAACGAAATCACTTTTCAGACCCTGCATCGGCCGAAACTCGTGATTTTCTGCCTGGTCAACCAAAAATCACTGTTTTGAATAGGAACGATTGTCAACAACGATCTCCGCCACGATCAGCATGAAATCACGGTCCATCGTCCGGATCGGTAAAATCACGATTTTGCACCCGGACGAACGAAATCACTTTTCAGACCCTGCATCGGCCGAAACTCGTGATTTTCCGCCTGATCAGCCATAAATCACTGTTTTGAACAGGAACGATTGTCAACAATGATCTCCGCCACGATCAGCATGAAATCACGGTCCATCGTCTGGATCGGTAAAATCACGATTTTGCACCCGGACGAACGAAATCACTTTTCAGACCCTGCATCGGCCGAAACTCGTGATTTTCCGCCTGGTCAACCATAAATCACTGTTTTGAACAGGAACGATTGTCAACAACGATCTCCGCCACGATTAGCAAGAAATCACGGTCCATCGTCTGGATCGGTTAAATCACGATTTTGCACCCGGACGAACGAAATCACTTTTCAGACCCTGCATCGGCCGGAACTCGTGATTTTCCGCCTGGTCATCCGAAAATCTCTGTTTTGAACAGGAACGATTGTCAACAGCGATCTCCGCCACGATCAGCTTGAAATTACGGTCCACCGTGCGGATCGGTAAAATCACGATTTTGCACCCGGACGAACGAAATCACTTTTCAGACCCTGCATCGGCCGAAACTCGTGATTTTCTGCCTGGTCAACCAAAAATCACTGTTTTGAATAGGAACGATTGTCAACAACGATCTCCGCCACGATCAGCATGAAATCACGGTCCATCGTCCGGATCGGTAAAATCACGATTTTGCACCCGGACGAACGAAATCACTTTTCAGACCCTGCATTGGCCGAAACTCGTGATTTTCCGCCTGGTCAACCATAAATCACTGTTTTGAACAGGAACGATTGTCAACAATGATCTCCGCCACGATCAGCATGAAATCACGGTCCATCGTCTGGATCGGTAAAATCACGATTTTGCACCCGGACGAACGAAATCACTTTTCAGACCCTGCATCGGCCGAAACTCGTGATTTTCTGCCTGGTCAACCATAAATCACTGTTTTGAACAGGAACGATTGTCAACAACGATCTCCGCCACGATTAGCAAGAAATCACGGTCCATCGTCTGGATCGGTAAAATCACGATTTTGCACCCGGACGAACGAAGTCACTTTTCAGACCCTGCATCGGCCGGAACTCGTGATTTTCCGCCTGGTCATCCGAAAATCTCTGTTTTGAACAAGAACGATTGTCAACAGCGATCTCCGCCACGATCAGCTTGAAATCACGGTCCATCGTGCGGATCGGTAAAATCACGATTTTGCACCCGGACGAACGAAATCACTTTTCAGACCCTGCATCGGCCGAAACTCGTGATTTTCTACCTGGTCAACCAAAAATCACTGTTTTGAATAGGAACGATTGTCAACAACGATCTCCGCCACGATCAGCATGAAATCACGGTCCATCGTCCGGATCGGTAAAATCACGATTTTGCACCCGGACGAACGAAATCACTTTTCAGACCCTGCATCGGCCGAAACTCGTGATTTTCCGCCTGGTCAACCAAAAATCTCTGTTTTGAACAGGAATGATTGTCAACAACGATCTCCGCCACGATCAGCATGAAATCACGGTCCATCGTCTGGATCGGTAAAATCACGATTTTGCACCCGGGCGAACGAAATCACTTTTCAGACCCTGCATCGGCCGAAACTCGTGATTTTCCGCCTGGTCAACCAAAAATCACTGTTTTGAACAGGAACGATTGTCAACAATGATCTCCGCCACGATCAGCATGAAATCACGGTCCATCGTCTGGATCGGTAAAATCACGATTTTGCACCCGGACGAACGAAATCACTTTTCAGACCCTGCATCGGCCGAAACTCGTGATTTTCTGCCTGGTCAACCAAAAATCACTGTTTTGAATAGGAACGATTGTCAACAATGATCTCCGCCACGATCAGCATGAAATCACGGTCCATCGTCCGGATCGGTAAAATCACGATTTTGCACCCGGACGAACGAAATCACTTTTCAGACCCTGCATCGGCCGAAACTCGTGATTTTCCGCCTGATCAGCCATAAATCACTGTTTTGAACAGGAACGATTGTCAACAATGATCTCCGCCACGATCAGCATGAAATCACGGTCCATCGTCTGGATCGGTAAAATCACGATTTTGCACCCGGACGAACGAAATCACTTTTCAGACCCTGCATCGGCCGAAACTCGTGATTTTCCGCCTGGTCAACCATAAATCACTGTTTTGAACAGGAACGATTGTCAACAACGATCTCCGCCACGATTAGCAAGAAATCACGGTCCATCGTCTGGATCGGTTAAATCACGATTTTGCACCCGGACGAACGAAATCACTTTTCAGACCCTGCATCGGCCGGAACTCGTGATTTTCCGCCTGGTCATCCGAAAATCTCTGTTTTGAACAGGAACGATTGTCAACAGCGATCTCCGCCACGATCAGCTTGAAATCTCGGTCCATCGTGCGGATCGGTAAAATCACGATTTTGCACCCGGACGAACGAAATCACTTTTCAGACCCTGCATCGGCCGAAACTCGTGATTTTCTGCCTGGTCAACCAAAAATCACTGTTTTGAATAGGAACGATTGTCAACAACGATCTCCGCCACGATCAGCATGAAATCACGGTCCATCGTCCGGATCGGTAAAATCACGATTTTGCGCCCGGACGAACGAAATCACTTTTCAGACCCTGCATCGGCCGAAACTCGTGATTTTCCGCCTGGTCAACCATAAATCACTGTTTTGAACAGGAACGATTGTCAACAATGATCTCCGCCACGATCAGCATGAAATCACGGTCCATCGTCTGGATCGGTAAAATCACGATTTTGCACCCGGACGAACGAAATCACTTTTCAGACCCTGCATCGGCCGAAACTCGTGATTTTCCGCCTGGTCAACCATAAATCACTGTTTTGAACAGGAACGATTGTCAACAACGATCTCCGCCACGATTAGCAAGAAATCACGGTCCATCGTCTGGATCGGTAAAATCACGATTTTGCACCCGGACGAACGAAATCACTTTTCAGACCCTGCATCGGCCGGAACTCGTGATTTTCCGCCTGGTCATCCGAAAATCTCTGTTTTGAACAAGAACGATTGTCAACAGCGATCTCCGCCACGATCAGCTTGAAATCACGGTCCATCGTGCGGATCGGTAAAATCACGATTTTGCACCCGGACGAACGAAATCACTTTTCAGACCCTGCATCGGCCGAAACTCGTGATTTTCTACCTGGTCAACCGAAAATCACTGTTTTGAATAGGAACGATTGTCAACAACGATCTCCGCCACGATCAGCATGAAATCACGGTCCATCGTCCGGATCGGTAAAATCACGATTTTGCACCCGGACGAACGAAATCCCTTTTCAGACCCTGCATCGGCCGAAACTCGTGATTTTCCGCCTGGTCAACCATAAATCACTGTTTTGAACAGGAACGATTGTCAACAATGATCTCCGCCACGATCAGCATGAAATCACGGTCCATCGTCTGGATCGGTAAAATCACGATTTTGCACCCGGACAAACGAAATCACTTTTCAGACCCTGCATCGGCCGAAACTCGTGATTTTCCGCCTGGTCAACCAAAAATCACTGTTTTGAACAGGAACGATTGTCAACAATGATCTCCGCCACGATCAGCATGAAATCACGGTCCATCGTCTGGATCGGTAAAATCACGATTTTGCACCCGGACGAACGAAATCACTTTTCAGACCCTGCATCGGCCGAAACTCGTGATTTTCTGCCTGGTCAACCAAAAATCACTGTTTTGAATAGGAACGATTGTCAACAATGATCTCCGCCACGATCAGCATGAAATCACGGTCCATCGTCCGGATCGGTAAAATCACGATTTTGCACCCGGACGAACGAAATCACTTTTCAGACCCTGCATCGGCCGAAACTCGTGATTTTCCGCCTGATCAGCCATAAATCACTGTTTTGAACAGGAACGATTGTCAACAATGATCTCCGCCACGATCAGCATGAAATCACGGTCCATCGTCTGGATCGGTAAAATCACGATTTTGCACCCGGACGAACGAAATCACTTTTCAGACCCTGCATCGGCCGAAACTCGTGATTTTCCGCCTGGTCAACCATAAATCACTGTTTTGAACAGGAACGATTGTCAACAACGATCTCCGCCACGATTAGCAAGAAATCACGGTCCATCGTCTGGATCGGTTAAATCACGATTTTGCACCCGGACGAACGAAATCACTTTTCAGACCCTGCATCGGCCGGAACTCGTGATTTTCCGCCTGGTCATCCGAAAATCTCTGTTTTGAACAGGAACGATTGTCAACAGCGATCTCCGCCACGATCAGCTTGAAATCTCGGTCCATCGTGCGGATCGGTAAAATCACGATTTTGCACCCGGACGAACGAAATCACTTTTCAGACCCTGCATCGGCCGAAACTCGTGATTTTCTGCCTGGTCAACCAAAAATCACTGTTTTGAATAGGAACGATTGTCAACAACGATCTCCGCCACGATCAGCATGAAATCACGGTCCATCGTCCGGATCGGTAAAATCACGATTTTGCGCCCGGACGAACGAAATCACTTTTCAGACCCTGCATCGGCCGAAACTCGTGATTTTCCGCCTGGTCAACCATAAATCACTGTTTTGAACAGGAACGATTGTCAACAATGATCTCCGCCACGATCAGCATGAAATCACGGTCCATCGTCTGGATCGGTAAAATCACGATTTTGCACCCGGACGAACGAAATCACTTTTCAGACCCTGCATCGGCCGAAACTCGTGATTTTCCGCCTGGTCAACCATAAATCACTGTTTTGAACAGGAACGATTGTCAACAACGATCTCCGCCACGATTAGCAAGAAATCACGGTCCATCGTCTGGATCGGTAAAATCACGATTTTGCACCCGGACGAACGAAATCACTTTTCAGACCCTGCATCGGCCGGAACTCGTGATTTTCCGCCCGGTCATCCGAAAATCTCTGTTTTGAACAAGAACGATTGTCAACAGCGATCTCCGCCACGATCAGCTTGAAATCACGGTCCATCGTGCGGATCGGTAAAATCACGATTTTGCACCCGGACGAACGAAATCACTTTTCAGACCCTGCATCGGCCGAAACTCGTGATTTTCTACCTGGTCAACCAAAAATCACTGTTTTGAATAGGAACGATTGTCAACAACGATCTCCGCCACGATCAGCATGAAATCGCGGTCCATCATCCGGATCGGAAAAATCACGATTTTGCACCCGGACGAACGAAATCCCTTTTCAGACCCTGCATCGGCCGAAACTCGTGATTTTCCGCCTGGTCAACCATAAATCACTGTTTTGAACAGGAACGATTGTCAACAATGATCTCCGCCACGATCAGCATGAAATCACGGTCCATCGTCTGGATCGGTAAAATCACGATTTTGCACCCGGACGAACGAAATCACTTTTCAGACCCTGCATCGGCCGAAACTCGTGATTTTCCGCCTGGTCAACCATAAATCACTGTTTTGAACAGGAACGATTGTCAACAACGATCTCCGCCACGATTAGCAAGAAATCACGGTCCATCGTCTGGATCGGTAAAATCACGATTTTGCACCCGGACGAACGAAATCACTTTTCAGACCCTGCATCGGCCGGAACTCGTGATTTTCCGCCTGGTCATCCGAAAATCTCTGTTTTGAACAAGAACGATTGTCAACAGCGATCTCCGCCACGATCAGCTTGAAATCACGGTCCATCGTGCGGATCGGTAAAATCACGATTTTGCACCCGGACGAACGAAATCACTTTTCAGACCCTGCATCGGCCGAAACTCGTGATTTTCTACCTGGTCAACCGAAAATCACTGTTTTGAATAGGAACGATTGTCAACAACGATCTCCGCCACGATCAGCATGAAATCAGGGTCCATCGTCCGGATCGGTAAAATCACGATTTTGCACCCGGACGAACGAAATCACTTTTCAGACCCTGCATCGGCCGGAACTCGTGATTTTCCGCCTGGTCATCCGAAAATCTCTGTTTTGAACAAGAACGATTGTCAACAGCGATCTCCGCCACGATCAGCTTGAAATCCCGGTCCATCGTGCGGATCGGTAAAATCACGATTTTGCACCCGGACGAACGAAATCACTTTTCAGACCCTGCATCGGCCGAAACTCGTGATTTTCTACCTGGTCAACCAAAAATCACTGTTTTGAATAGGAACGATTGTCAACAACGATCTCCGCCACGATCAGCATGAAATCACGGTCCATCGTCCGGATCGGTAAAATCACGATTTTGCACCCGGACGAACGAAATCACTTTTCAGAACCTGCATCGGCCGAAACTCGTGATTTTCCGCCTGGTCAACCATAAATCACTGTTTTGAACAGGAACGATTGTCAACAATGATCTCCGCCACGATCAGCATGAAATCACGGTCGATCGTGCGGATCGGTAAAATCACGATTTTGCACCCGGGCGAACGAAATCACTATTCAGACCCTGCATCGGCCGAAACTCGTGATTTTCCGCCTGGTCAACCATAAATCACTGTTTTGAATAGGAACGATTGTCAACAATGATCTCCGCCACGATCAGCATGAAATCACGGTCCATCGTCTGGATCGGTAAAATCACGATTTTGCACCCGGACGAACGAAATCACTTTTCAGACCCTGCATCGGCCGAAACTCGTGATTTTCCGCCTGGTCAACCATAAATCACTGTTTTGAACAGGAACGATTGTCAACAACGATCTCCG
This sequence comes from Delonix regia, assembly GCA_037074485.1. Lineage (NCBI taxonomy): Eukaryota > Viridiplantae > Streptophyta > Magnoliopsida > Fabales > Fabaceae > Delonix > Delonix regia. The sequence continues at coordinate 44,630,143 of CM073450.1, read as the reverse complement.
CCACGATTAGCAAGAAATCACGGTCCATCGTCTGGATCGGTAAAATCACGATTTTGCACCCGGACGAACGAAATCACTTTTCCGACCCTGCATCGGCCGGAACTCGTGATTTTCCGCCTGGTCATCCGAAAATCTCTGTTTTGAACAAGAACGATTGTCAACAGCGATCTCCGCCACGATCAGCTTGAAATCACGGTCCATCGTGCGGATCGGTAAAATCACGATTTTGCACCCGGACGAACGAAATCACTTTTCAGACCCTGCATCGGCCGAAACTCGTGATTTTCAACCTGGTCAACCGAAAATCACTGTTTTGAATAGGAACGATTGTCAACAACGATCTCCGCCACGATCAGCATGAAATCACGGTCCATCGTCCGGATCGGTAAAATCACGATTTTGCACCCGGACGAACGAAATCCCTTTTCAGACCCTGCATCGGCCGAAACTCGTGATTTTCCGCCCGGTCAACCATAAATCACTGTTTTGAACAGGAACGATTGTCAACAATGATCTCCGCCACGATCAGCATGAAATCACGGTCCATCGTCTGGATCGGTAAAATCACGATTTTGCACCCGGACGAACGAAATCACTTTTCAGACCCTGCATCGGCCGAAACTCGTGATTTTCCGCCTGGTCAACCATAAATCACTGTTTTGAACAGGAACGATTGTCAACAACGATCTCCGCCACGATTAGCAAGAAATCACGGTCCATCGTCTGGATCGGTAAAATCACGATTTTGCACCCGGACGAACGAAATCACTTTTCAGACCCTGCATCGGCCGGAACTCGTGATTTTCCGCCTGGTCATCCGAAAATCTCTGTTTTGAACAAGAACGATTGTCAACAGCGATCTCCGCCACGATAAGCTTGAAATCACGGTCCATCGTGCGGATCGGTAAAATCACGATTTTGCACCCGGACGAACGAAATCACTTTTCAGACCCTGCATCGGCCGAAACTCGTGATTTTCTACCTGGTCAACCAAAAATCACTGTTTTGAATAGGAACGATTGTCAACAACGATCTCCGCCACGATCAGCATGAAATCACGGTCCATCGTCCGGATCGGTAAAATCACGATTTTGCACCCGGACGAACGAAATCACTTTTCAGAACCTGCATCGGCCGAAACTCGTGATTTTCCGCCTGGTCAACCATAAATCACTATTTTGAACAGGAACGATTGTCAACAATGATCTCCGCCACGATCAGCATGAAATCACGGTCGATCGTGCGGATCGGTAAAATCACGATTTTGCACCCGGGCGAACGAAATCACTATTCAGACCCTGCATCGGCCGAAACTCGTGATTTTCCGCCAGGTCAACCAAAAATCACTGTTTTGAACAGAAATGATTGTCAACAACGATCTCCGCCACGATCAGCATGAAATCACGGTCCATCGCCTGGATCGGTAAAATCACGATTTTGCACCCGGACGAACGAAATCACTATTCAGACCCTGCATCGGCCGAAACTCGTGATTTTCCGCCAGGTCAACCAAAAATCACTGTTTTGAACAGAAATGATTGTCAACAACGATCTCCGCCACGATCAGCATGAAATCACGGTCCATCGTCTGGATCGGTAAAATCACGATTTTGCACCCGGACGAACGAAATCACTTTTCAGACCCTGCATCGACCGAAACTCGTGATTTTCCGCCTGGTCAACCGAAAATCACTGTTTTGAACAGGAACGATTGTCAACAACGATCTCCGCCACGATTAGCATGAAATCACGGTCCATCGTCTGGATCGGTAAAATCACGATTTTGCACCCGGACGAACGAAATCACTTTTCAGACCCTGCATCGGCCGGAACTCGTGATTTTCTGCCTGGTCATCCGAAAATCTCTGTTCTGAACAGGAACGATTGTCAACAGCGATCTCCGCCACGATCAGCTTGAAATCACGGTCCATCGTGCGGATCGGTAAAATCACGATTTTGCACCCGGACGAACGAAATCACTATTCAGACCCTGCATCGGCCGAAACTCGTGATTTTCCGCCAGGTCAACCAAAAATCACTGTTTTGAACAGAAATGATTGTCAACAACGATCTCCGCCACGATCAGCATGAAATCACGGTCCATCGCCTGGATCGGTAAAATCACGATTTTGCACCCGGACGAACGAAATCCCTATTCAGACCCTGCATCGGCCGAAACTCGTGATTTTCCGCCAGGTCAACCAAAAATCACTGTTTTGAACAGAAATGATTGTCAACAACGATCTCCGCCACGATCAGCATGAAATCACGGTCCATCGTCTGGATCGGTAAAATCACGATTTTGCACCCGGACGAACGAAATCACTTTTCAGACCCTGCATCGGCCGAAACTCGTGATTTTCCGCCTGGTCAACCAAAAATCACTGTTTTGAACAGGAACGATTGTCAACAACGATCTCCGCCACGATTAGCATGAAATCACGGTCCATCGTCTGGATCGGTAAAATCACGATTTTGCACCCGGACGAACGAAATCACTTTTCAGACCCTGCATCGGCCGGAACTCGTGATTTTCCGCCTGGTCAACCAAAAATCTCTGTTTTGAACAGGAATGATTGTCAACAGCGATCTCCGCCACGATCAGCTTGAAATCACGGTCCATCGTCCGGATCGGTAAAATCACGATTTTGCACCCGGACGAACGAAATCACTTTTCAGACCTTGCATCGGCCGAAACTCGTGATTTTCCGCCTGGTCAACCAAAAATCACTGTTTTGAATAGGAACGATTGTCAACAACGATCTCCGCCACGATCAGCATGAAATCACGGTCCATCGCCTGGATCGGTAAAATCACGATTTTGCACCCGGGCGAACGAAATCACTATTCAGACCCTGCATCGGCCGAAACTCGTGATTTTCCGCCAGGTCAACCAAAAATCACTGTTTTGAACAGAAATGATTGTCAACAACGATCTCCGCCACGATCAGCATGAAATCACGGTCCATCGTCTGGATCGGTAAAATCACGATTTTGCACCCGGACGAACGAAATCACTTTTCAGACCCTGCATCGGCCGGAACTCGTGATTTTCCGCCTGGTCATCCGAAAATCTCTGTTTTGAACAGGAACAATTGTCAACAGCGATCTCCGCCACGATCAGCTTGAAATCACGGTCCATCGTCCGGATCGGTAAAATCACGATTTTGCACCCGGACGAACGAAATCACTATTCAGACCATGCATCGGCCGAAACTCGTGATTTTCCGCCAGGTCAACCAAAAATCACTATTTTGAACAGGAACGATTGTCAACAACGATCTCCGCCACGATGAGCATGAAATCACGGTCCATCGTCTGGATCGGTAAAATCACGATTTTGCACCCGGACGAACGAAATCACTTTTCAGACTCTGCATCGGCCGGAACTCGTGATTTTCCGCCTGGTCATCCGAAAATCTCTGTTTTGAACAGAAATGATTGTCAACAACGATCTCCGCCACGATCTGCTTGAAATCACGGTCCATCGTCTGGATCGGTAAAATCACGATTTTGCACCCGGACGAACGAAATCACTTTTCAGACCCTGCATCGGCCGAAACTCGTGATTTTCCGCCTGGTCAACCAAAAATCACTGTTTTGAATAGGAACAATTGTCAACAACGATCTCCGCCACGATCAGCATGAAATCACGGTCCATCGCCTGGATCGGTAAAATCACGATTTTGCTCCCGGGCGAACGAAATCACTATTCAGACCCTACATCGGCCGAAACTCGTGATTTTCCGCCAGGTCAACCAAAAATCACTGTTTTGAACAGAAATGATTGTCAACAACGATCTCCGCCACGATCAGCATGAAATCACGGTCCATCGTCTGGATCGGTAAAATCACGATTTTGCACCCGGACGAACGAAATCACTTTTCAGACCCTGCATCGGCCGGAACTCGTGATTTTCCGCCTGGTCATCCAAAAATCTCTGTTTTGAACAGGAACAATTGTCAACAGCGATCTCCGCCACGATCAGCTTGAAATCACGGTCCATCGTCCGGATCGGTAAAATCACGATTTTGCACCCGGACGAACGAAATCACTAATCAGACCCTGCATCGGCCGAAACTCGTGATTTTCCGCCAGGTCAACCAAAAATCACTGTTTTGAACAGGAACGATTGTCAACAACGATCTCCGCCACGATTAGCATGAAATCACGGTCCATCGTCTGGATCGGTAAAATCATGATTTTGCACCTGGACGAACGAAATCACTTTTCAGACCCTGCATCGGCCGGAACTCGTGATTTTCTGCCTGGTCATCCGAAAATCTCTGTTTTGAACAGGAACAATTGTCAACAGCGATCTCCGCCACGATCAGCTTGAAATCACGGTCCATCGTCCGGATCGGTAAAATCACGATTTTGCACCCGGACGAACGAAATCACTATTCAGACCCTGCATCGGCCGAAACTCGTGATTTTCCGCCAGGTCAACCAAAAATCACTGTTTTGAACAGGAACGATTGTCAACAACGATCTCCGCCACGATTAGCATGAAATCACGGTCCATCGTCTGGATCGGTAAAATCACGATTTTGCACCCAGACGAACGAAATCACTTTTCAGACCCTGCATCGGCCGGAACTCGTGATTTTCCGCCAGGTCAACCATAAATCACTGTTTTGAACAGGAACGATTGTCAACAATGATCTCCGCCACGATCAGCATGAAATCACGGTCGATCGTGCGGATCGGTAAAATCACGATTTTGCACCCGGACGAACGAAATCACTTTTCTGACCCTGCATCGGCCGAAACTCGTGATTTTCCGCCTGGTCAACCAAAAATCACTGTTTTGAATAGGAACGATTGTCAACAACGATCTCCGCCACGATCAGCATGAAATCACGGTCCATCGTCCGGATCGGTAAAATCACGATTTTGCACCCGGACAAACGAAATCACTATTCAGGCCATGCATCGGCCGAAACTCGTGATTTTCCGCCAGGTCAACCAAAAATCACTATTTTGAACAGGAACGATTGTCAACAACGATCTCCGCCACGATGAGCATGAAATCACGGTCCATCGTCTGGATCGGTAAAATCACGATTTTGCACCCGGACGAACGAAATCACTTTTCAGACTCTGCATCGGCCGGAACTCGTGATTTTCCGCCTGGTCATCCGAAAATCTCGGTTTTGAACAGAAATGATTGTCAACAACGATCTCCGCCACGATCTGCTTGAAATCACGGTCCATCGTCTGGATCGGTAAAATCACGATTTTGCACCCGGGCGAACGAAATCACTTTTCAGACCCTGCATCGGCCGAAACTCGTGATTTTCCGCCTGGTCAACCAAAAATCACTGTTTTGAATAGGAACAATTGTCAACAACGATCTCCGCCACGATCAGCATGAAATCACGGTCCATCGCCTGGATCGGTAAAATCACGATTTTGCACCCGGGCGAACGAAATCACTATTCAGACCCTGCATCGGCCGAAACTCGTGATTTTCCGCCAGGTCAACCAAAAATCACTGTTTTGAACAGAAATGATTGTCAACAACGATCTCCGCCACGATCAGCATGAAATCACGGTCCATCGTCTGGATCGGTAAAATCACGATTTTGCACCCGGACGAACGAAATCACTTTTCAGACCCTGCATCGGCCGAAACTCGTGATTTTCCGCCTGGTCAACCATAAATCACTGTTTTGAATAGGAACAATTGTCAACAACGATCTCCGCCACGATCAGCATGATATCACGGTCCATCGCCTGGATCGGTAAAATCACGATTTTGCACCCGGGCGAACGAAATCACTATTCAGACCCTGCATCGGCCGAAACTCGTGATTTTCTGCCAGGTCAACCAAAAATCACTGTTTTGAACAGAAATGATTGTCAACAACGATCTCCGCCACGATCAGCATGAAATCACGGTCCATCGTCTGGATCGGTAAAATCACGATTTTGCACCCGGACGAACGAAATCACTTTTCAGACCCTGCATCGGCCGGAACTCGTGATTTTCCGCCTGGTCATCCAAAAATCTCTGTTTTGAACAGGAACAATTGTCAACAGCGATCTCCGCCACGATCAGCTTGAAATCATGGTCCATCGTCCGGATCGGTAAAATCACGATTTTGCACCCGGACGAACGAAATCACTATTCAGACCCTGCATCGGCCGAAACTCGTGATTTTCCGCCAGGTCAACCAAAAATCACTGTTTTGAACAGGAACGATTGTCAACAACGATCTCCGCCACGATTAGCATGAAATCACGGTCCATCGTCTGGATCGGTAAAATCATGATTTTGCACCCGGACGAACGAAATCACTTTTCAGACCCTGCATCGGCCGGAACTCGTGATTTTCTGCCTGGTCATCCGAAAATCTCTGTTTTGAACAGGAACAATTGTCAACAGCGATCTCCGCCACGATCAGCTTGAAATCACGGTCCATCGTCCGGATCGGTAAAATCACGATTTTGCACCCGGACGAACGAAATCACTTTTCAGACCCTGCATCGGCCGAAACTCGTGATTTTCCGCCTGGTCAACCATAAATCACTGTTTTGAACAGGAACGATTGTCAACAATGATCTCCGCCACGATCAGCATGAAATCACGGTCGATCGTGCGGATCGGTAAAATCACGATTTTGCACCCGGACGAACGAAATCACTTTTCAGACCCTGCATCGGCCGAAACTCGTGATTTTCCGCCTGGTCAACCATAAATCACTGTTTTGAACAGGAACGATTGTCAACAATGATCTCCGCCACGATCAGCATGAAATCACGGTCGATCGTGCGGATCGGTAAAATCACGATTTTGCACCCAGACGAACGAAATCACTTTTCTGACCCTGCATCGGCCGAAACTCGTGATTTTCCGCCTGGTCAACCAAAAATCACTGTTTTGAATAGGAACGATTGTCAACAACGATCTCCGCCACGATCAGCATGAAATCAAGGTCCATCGCCTAGATCGGTAAAATCACGATTTTGCACCCGGGCGAACGAAATCACTATTCAGACCCTGCATCGGCCGAAACTCGTGATTTTCCGCCAGGTCAACCAAAAATCACTGTTTTGAACAGAAATGATTGTCAACAACGATCTCCGCCACGATTAGCTTGAAATCACGGTCCATCGTCTGGATCGGTAAAATCACGATTTTGCACCCGGACGAACGAAATCACTTTTCAGACCCTGCATCGGCCGAAACTCGTGATTTTCCGCCTGGTCAACCGAAAATCACTGTTTTGGCCAGGTACGGTTGTCAACAACGATCACCGCCACGATCAGCATGAAATCACGGTCGATCGCCTGGATCGGTAAAATCACGATTTTGCACCCGGACGAACGAAATCACTATTTAGACCCTGCATCGGCCGAAACTCGTGATTTTCCGCCTGGTCAACCGTAAATCACTGTTTTGAACAGGAACGATTGTCAACAATGATCTCCGCCACGATCAGCATGAAATCACGGTCGATCGTGCGGATCGGTAAAATCACGATTTTGCACCCGGACGAACGAAATCACTTTTCAGACCCTGCATCGGCCGAAACTCGTGATTTTCCGCCTGGTCAACCAAAAATCACTGTTTTGAATAGGAACGATTGTCAACAACGATCTCCGCCACGATCAGCATGAAATCAAGGTCCATCGCCTGGATCGGTAAAATCACGATTTTGCCCCCGGGCGAACGAAATCACTATTCAGACCCTGCATCGGCCGAAACTCGTGATTTTCCGCCAGGTCAACCAAAAATCACTGTTTTGAACAGAAATGATTGTCAACAACGATCTCCGCCACGATTAGCTTGAAATCACGGTCCATCGTCTGGATCGGTAAAATCACGATTTTGCACCCGGACGAACGAAATCACTTTTCAGACCCTGCATCGGCCGAAACTCGTGATTTTCCGCCTGGTCAACCGAAAATCACTGTTTTGGCCAGGTACGGTTGTCAACAACGATCACCGCCACGATCAGCATGAAATCACGGTCGATCGCCTGGATCGGTAAAATCACGATTTTGCACCCGGACGAACGAAATCACTATTCAGACCCTGCATCGGCCGAAACTCGTGATTTTCCGCCTGGTCAACCATAAATCACTGTTTTGAACAGGAACGATTGTCAACAATGATCTCCGCCACGATCAGCATGAAATCACGGTCGATCGTGCGGATCGGTAAAATCACGATTTTGCACCCGGACGAACGAAATCACTTTTCAGACCCTGCATCGGCCGAAACTCGTGATTTTCCGCCTGGTCAACCAAAAATCACTGTTTTGAATAGGAACGATTGTCAACAACGATCTCCGCCACGATCAGCATGAAATCAAGGTCCATCGCCTGGATCGGTAAAATCACGATTTTGCACCCGGACGAACGAAATCACTTTTCAGACCCTGCATCGGCCGGAACTCGTGATTTTCCGCCTGGTCATCCGAAAATCTCTGTTTTGAACAGGAACGATTGTCAACAGCGATCTCCGCCACGATCAGCTTGAAATCACGGTCCATCGTGCGGATCGGTAAAATCACGATTTTGCACCCGGACGAACGAAATCACTTTTCAGACCCTGCATCGGCCGAAACTCGTGATTTTCCGCCTGGTCAACCATAAATCACTGTTTTGAACAGGAACGATTGTCAACAATGATCTCCGCCACGATCAGCATGAAATCACGGTCCATCGTCTGGATCGGTAAAATCACGATTTTGCACCCGGACGAACGAAATCACTTTTCAGACCCTGCATCGGCCGAAACTCGTGATTTTCCGCCAGGTCAACCAAAAATCACTGTTTTGAACAGGAACGATTGTCAACAACGATCTCCGCCACGATTAGCATGAAATCACGGTCCACCGTCTGGATCGGTAAAATCACGATTTTGCACCCGGACGAACGAAATCACTTTTCAGACCCTGCATCGGCCGGAACTCGTGATTTTCCGCCTTGTCATCCGAAAATCTCTGTTTTGAACAGGAACGATTGTCAACAGCGATCTCCGCCACGATCAGCTTGAAATCACGGTCCATCGTGCGGATCGGTAAAATCACGATTTTGCACCCGGACGAACGAAATCACTTTTCAGACCCTGCATCGGCCGAAACTCGTGATTTTCCGCCTGGTCAACCATAAATCACTGTTTTGAACAGGAACGATTGTCAACAATGATCTCCGCCACGATCAGCATGAAATCACGGTCCATCGTCTGGATCGGTAAAATCACGATTTTGCACCCGGACGAACGAAATCACTTTTCAGACCCTGCATCGGCCGAAACTCGTGATTTTCCGCCTGGTCAACCATAAATCACTGTTTTGAACAGGAACGATTGTCAACAATGATCTCCGCCACGATCAGCATGAAATCACGGTCGATCGTGCGGATCGGTAAAATCACGATTTTGCACCCGGACGAACGAAATCACTTTTCAGACCCTGCATCGGCCGAAACTCGTGATTTTCCGCCTGGTCAACCATAAATCACTGTTTTGAACAGGAACGATTGTCAACAATGATCTCCGCCATGATCAGCATGAAATCACGGTCCATCGTCTGGATCGGTAAAATCACGATTTTGCACCCGGACGAACGAAATCACTTTTCAGACCCTGCATCGGCCGAAACTCGTGATTTTCCGCCTGGTCAACCATAAATCACTGTTTTGAATAGGAACGATTGTCAACAATGATCTCCGCCACGATCAGCATGAAATCACGGTCGATCGTGCGGATCGGTAAAATCACGATTTTGCACCCGGACGAACGAAATCACTTTTCAGACCCTGCATCGGCCGAAACTCGTGATTTTCCGCCTGGTCAACCAAAAATCACTGTTTTGAATAGGAACGATTGTCAACAACGATCTCCGCCACGATCAGCATGAAATCAAGGTCCATCGCCTGGATCGGTAAAATCACGATTTTGCCCCCGGGCGAACGAAATCACTATTCAGACCCTGCATCGGCCGAAACTCGTGATTTTCCGCCAGGTCAACCAAAAATCACTCTTTTGAACAGAAATGATTGTCAACAACGATCTCCGCCACGATTAGCTTGAAATCACGGTCCATCGTCTGGATCGGTAAAATCACGATTTTGCACCCGGACGAACGAAATCACTTTTCAGACCCTGCATCGGCCGAAACTCGTGATTTTCCGCCTGGTCAACCGAAAATCACTGTTTTGGCCAGGTACGGTTGTCAACAACGATCACCGCCACGATCAGCATGAAATCACGGTCGATCGCCTGGATCGGTAAAATCACGATTTTACACCCGGACGAACGAAATCACTATTCAGACCCTGCATCGGCCGAAACTCGTGATTTTCCGCCTGGTCAACCATAAATCACTGTTTTGAACAGGAACGATTGTCAACAATGATCTCCGCCACGATCAGCACGAAATCACGGTCGATCGTGCGGATCGGTAAAATCACGGTTTTGCACCCGGACGAACGAAATCACTTTTCAGACCCTGCATCGGCCGAAACTCGTGATTTTCCGCCTGGTCAACCAAAAATCACTGTTTTGAATAGGAACGATTGTCAACAACGATCTCCGCCACGATCAGCATGAAATCAAGGTCCATCGCCTGGATCGGTAAAATCACGATTTTGCCCCCGGGCGAACGAAATCACTATTCAGACCCTGCATCGGCCGAAACTCGTGATTTTCCGCCAGGTCAACCAAAAATCACTGTTTTGAACAGAAATGATTGTCAACAACGATCTCCGCCATGATCAGCATGAAATCACGGTCCATCGTCTGGATCGGTAAAATCACGATTTTGCACCCGGATGAACGAAATCACTTTTCAGACCCTGCATCGGCCGAAACTCGTGATTTTCCGCCAGGTCAACCAAAAATCACTGTTTTGAACAGGAACGATTGTCAACAACGATCTCCGCCACGATTAGCATGAAATCACGGTCCATCGTCTGGATCGGTAAAATCACGATTTTGCACCCGGACGAACGAAATCACTTTTCAGACCCTGCATCGGCCGGAACTCGTGATTTTCCGCCTGGTCATCCGAAAATCTCTGTTTTGAACAGGAACGATTGTCAACAGCGATCTCCGCCACGATCAGCTTGAAATCACGGTCCATCGTGCGGATCGGTAAAATCACGATTTTGCACCCGGACGAACGAAATCACTTTTCAGACCCTGCATCGGCCGAAACTCGTGATTTTCTGCCTGGTCAACCAAAAATCACTGTTTTGAATAGGAACGATTGTCAACAACGATCTCCGCCACGATCAGCATGAAATCACGGTCCATCGTCCGGATCGGTAAAATCACGATTTTGCACCCGGACGAACGAAATCACTTTTCAGACCCTGCATCGGCCGAAACTCGTGATTTTCCGCCTGGTCAACCATAAATCACTGTTTTGAACAGGAACGATTGTCAACAATGATCTCCGCCACGATCAGCATGAAATCACGGTCCATCGTCTGGATCGGTAAAATCACGATTTTGCACCCGGACGAACGAAATCACTTTTCAGACCCTGCATCGGCCGAAACTCGTGATTTTCCGCCTGGTCAACCATAAATCACTGTTTTGAACAGGAACGATTGTCAACAATGATCTCCGCCACGATCAGCATGAAATCACGGTCCATCGTCTGGATCGGTAAAATCACGATTTTGCACCCGGACGAACGAAATCACTTTTCAGACCCTGCATCGGCCGAAACTCGTGATTTTCCGCCTGGTCAACCATAAATCACTGTTTTGAACAGGAACGATTGTCAACAACGATCTCCGCCACGATTAGCAAGAAATCACGGTCTATCGTCTGGATCGGTAAAATCACGATTTTGCACCCGGACGAACGAAATCACTTTTCAGACCCTGCATCGGCCGGAACTCGTGATTTTCCGCCTGGTCATCCGAAAATCTCTGTTTTGAACAGGAACGATTGTCAACAGCGATCTCCGCCACGATCAGCTTGAAATCACGGTCCATCGTGCGGATCGGTAAAATCACGATTTTGCACCCGGACGAACGAAATCACTTTTCAGACCCTGCATCGGCCGAAACTCGTGATTTTCCGCCTGGTCAACCAAAAATCACTGTTTTGAACAGGAACGATTGTCAACAACGATCTCCGCCACGATTAGCATGAAATCACGGTCCATCGTCTGGATCGGTAAAATCACGATTTTGCACCCGGACGAACGAAATCACTTTTCAGACTCTGCATCGGCCGGAACTCGTGATTTTCTGCCTGGTCATCCGAAAATCTCTGTTTTGAACAGGAACGATTGTCAACAGCGATCTCCGCCACGATCAGCTTGAAATCGCGGTCCATCGTGCGGATCGGTAGAATCACGATTTTGCACCCGGACGAACGAAATCACTTTTCAGACCCTGCATCGGCCGAAACTCGTGATTTTCTGCCTGGTCAACCAAAAATCACTGTTTTGAATAGGAACGATTGTCAACAACGATCTCCGCCACGATCAGCATGAAATCACGGTCCATCGTCCGGATCGGTAAAATCACGATTTTGCACCCGGACGAACGAAATCACTTTTCAGACCCTGCATCGGCCGAAACTCGTGATTTTCCGCCTGGTCAACCATAAATCACTATTTTGAACAGGAACGATTGTCAACAACGATCTCCGCCACGATCAGCATGAAATCACGGTCCATCGTCTGGATCGGTAAAATCACGATTTTGCACCCGGACGAACGAAATCACTTTTCAGACCCTGCATCGGCCGAAACTCGTGATTTTCCGCCTGGTCAACCATAAATCACTGTTTTGAACAGGAACGATTGTCAACAATGATCTCCGCCACGATCAGCATGAAATCACGGTCCATCGTCTGGATCGGTAAAATCACGATTTTGCACCCGGACGAACGAAATCACTTTTCAGACCCTGCATCGGCCGAAACTCGTGATTTTCCGCCTGGTCAACCATAAATCACTGTTTTGAACAGGAACGATTGTCAACAATGATCTCCGCCACGATCAGCATGAAATCACGGTCCATCGTCTGGATCGGTAAAATCACGATTTTGCACCCGGACGAACGAAATCACTTTTCAGACCCTGCATCGGCCGAAACTCGTGATTTTCCGCCTGGTCAACCATAAATCACTGTTTTGAACAGGAACGATTGTCAACAATGATCTCCGCCACGATCAGCATGAAATCACGGTCTATCTTCTGGATCGGTAAAATCACGATTTTGCACCCGGACGAACGAAATCACTTTTCAGACCCTGCATCGGCCGGAACTCGTGATTTTCCGCCTGGTCATCCGAAAATCTCTGTTTTGAACAGGAACGATTGTCAACAGCGATCTCCGCCACGATCAGCTTGAAATCACGGTCCATCGTGCGGATCGGTAAAATCACGATTTTGCACCCGGACGAACGAAATCACTTTTCAGACCCTGCATCGGCCGAAACTCGTGATTTTCCGCCTGGTCAACCAAAAATCACTGTTTTGAACAGGAACGATTGTCAACAACGATCTCCGCCACGATTAGCATGAAATCACGGTCCATCGTCTGGATCGGTAAAATCACGATTTTGCACCCGGACGAACGAAATCACTTTTCAGACTCTGCATCGGCCGGAACTCGTGATTTTCTGCCTGGTCATCCGAAAATCTCTGTTTTGAACAGGAACGATTGTCAACAGCGATCTCCGCCACGATCAGCTTGAAATCGCGGTCCATCGTGCGGATCGGTAGAATCACGATTTTGCACCCGGACGAACGAAATCACTTTTCAGACCCTGCATCGGCCGAAACTCGTGATTTTCTGCCTGGTCAACCAAAAATCACTGTTTTGAATAGGAACGATTGTCAACAACGATCTCCGCCACGATCAGCATGAAATCACGGTCCATCGTCCGGATCGGTAAAATCACGATTTTGCACCCGGACGAACGAAATCACTTTTCAGACCCTGCATCGGCCGAAACTCGTGATTTTCCGCCTGGTCAACCATAAATCACTATTTTGAACAGGAACGATTGTCAACAACGATCTCCGCCACGATCAGCATGAAATCACGGTCCATCGTCTGGATCGGTAAAATCACGATTTTGCACCCGGACGAACGAAATCACTTTTCAGACCCTGCATCGGCCGAAACTCGTGATTTTCCGCCTGGTCAACCATAAATCACTGTTTTGAACAGGAACGATTGTCAACAATGATCTCCGCCACGATCAGCATGAAATCACGGTCCATCGTCTGGATCGGTAAAATCACGATTTTGCACCCGGACGAACGAAATCACTTTTCAGACCCTGCATCGGCCGAAACTCGTGATTTTCCGCCTGGTCAACCATAAATCACTGTTTTGAACAGGAACGATTGTCAACAATGATCTCCGCCACGATCAGCATGAAATCACGGTCCATCGTCTGGATCGGTAAAATCACGATTTTGCACCCGGACGAACGAAATCACTTTTCAGACCCTGCATCGGCCGAAACTCGTGATTTTCCGCCTGGTCAACCATAAATCACTGTTTTGAACAGGAACGATTGTCAACAATGATCTCCGCCACGATCAGCATGAAATCACGGTCTATCTTCTGGATCGGTAAAATCACGATTTTGCACCCGGACGAACGAAATCACTTTTCAGACCCTGCATCGGCCGGAACTCGTGATTTTCCGCCTGGTCATCCGAAAATCTCTGTTTTGAACAGGAACGATTGTCAACAGCGATCTCCGCCACGATCAGCTTGAAATCACGGTCCATCGTGCGGATCGGTAAAATCACGATTTTGCACCCGGACGAACGAAATCACTTTTCAGACCCTGCATCGGCCGAAACTCGTGATTTTCCGCCTGGTCAACCAAAAATCACTGTTTTGAACAGGAACGATTGTCAACAACGATCTCCGCCACGATTAGCATGAAATCACGGTCCATCGTCTGGATCGGTAAAATCACGATTTTGCACCCGGACGAACGAAATCACTTTTCAGACTCTGCATCGGCCGGAACTCGTGATTTTCTGCCTGGTCATCCGAAAATCTCTGTTTTGAACAGGAACGATTGTCAACAGCGATCTCCGCCACGATCAGCTTGAAATCGCGGTCCATCGTGCGGATCGGTAGAATCACGATTTTGCACCCGGACGAACGAAATCACTTTTCAGACCCTGCATCGGCCGAAACTCGTGATTTTCTGCCTGGTCAACCAAAAATCACTGTTTTGAATAGGAACGATTGTCAACAACGATCTCCGCCACGATCAGCATGAAATCACGGTCCATCGTCCGGATCGGTAAAATCACGATTTTGCACCCGGACGAACGAAATCACTTTTCAGACCCTGCATCGGCCGAAACTCGTGATTTTCCGCCTGGTCAACCATAAATCACTATTTTGAACAGGAACGATTGTCAACAATGATCTCCGCCACGATCAGCATGAAATCACGGTCCATCGTCTGGATCGGTAAAATCACGATTTTGCACCCGGACGAACGAAATCACTTTTCAGACCCTGCATCGGCCGAAACTCGTGATTTTCCGCCTGGTCAACCATAAATCACTGTTTTGAACAGGAACGATTGTCAACAATGATCTCCGCCACGATCAGCATGAAATCACGGTCCATCGTCTGGATCGGTAAAATCACGATTTTGCACCCGGACGAACGAAATCACTTTTCAGACCCTGCATCGGCCGAAACTCGTGATTTTCCGCCTGGTCAACCATAAATCACTGTTTTGAACAGGAACGATTGTCAACAATGATCTCCGCCACGATCAGCATGAAATCACGGTCGATCGTGCGGATCGGTAAAATCACGATTTTGCACCCGGGCGAACGAAATCACTATTCAGACCCTGCATCGGCCGAAACTCGTGATTTTCCGCCAGGTCAACCAAAAATCACTGTTTTGAACAGAAATGACTGTCAACAATGATCTCCGCCACGATCAGCATGAAATCACGGTCCATCGTCTGGATCGGTAAAATCATGATTTTGCACCCGGACGAACGAAATCACTATTCAGACCCTGCATCGGCCGAAACTCGTGATTTTCCGCCAGGTCAACCAAAAATCACTGTTTTGAACAGAAATGATTGTCAACAACGATCTCCGCCACGATCAGCATGAAATCACGGTCCATCGTCTGGATCGGTAAAATCACGATTTTGCACCCGGACGAACGAAATCACTTTTCAGACCCTGCATCGGCCGAAACTCGTGATTTTCTACCTGGTCAACCAAAAATCACTGTTTTGAACAGAAATGATTGTCAACAACGATCTCCGCCACGATCAGCATGAAATCACGGTCCACCGTCTGGATCGGTAAAATCACGATTTTGCACCCGGACGAACGAAATCACTTTTCAGACCCTGCATCGGCCGAAACTCGTGATTTTCCGCCTGGTCAACCAAAAATCACTGTTTTGAACAGGAACGATTGTCAACAACGATCTCCGCCACGATTACATGAAATCACGGTCCATCGTCTGGATCGGTAAAATCACGATTTTGCACCCGGACGAACGAAATCACTTTTCAGACCCTGCATCGGCCGGAACTCATGATTTTCCGCCTGGTCATCCGAAAATCTCTGTTTTGAACAGGAACGATTGTCAACAGCGATCTCCGCCACGATCAGCTTGAAATCACGGTCCATCGTGCGGATCGGTAAAATCACGATTTTGCACCCGGACGAACGAAATCACTTTTCAGACCCTGCATCGGCCGAAACTCGTGATTTTCCGCCTGGTCAACCAAAAATCACTGTTTTGAACAGGAACGATTGTCAACAACGATCTCCGCCACGATTAGCATGAAATCACGGTCCATCGTCTGGATCGGTAAAATCACGATTTTGCACCCGGACGAACGAAATCACTTTTCAGACTCTGCATCGGCCGGAACTCGTGATTTTCTGCCTGGTCATCCGAAAATCTCTGTTTTGAACAGGAACGATTGTCAACAGCGATCTCCGCCACGATCAGCTTGAAATCGCGGTCCATCGTGCGGATCGGTAGAATCACGATTTTGCACCCGGACGAACGAAATCACTTTTCAGACCCTGCATCGGCCGAAACTCGTGATTTTCTGCCTGGTCAACCAAAAATCACTGTTTTGAATAGGAACGATTGTCAACAACGATCTCCGCCACGATCAGCATGAAATCACGGTCCATCGTCCGGATCGGTAAAATCACGATTTTGCACCCGGACGAACGAAATCACTTTTCAGACCCTGCATCGGCCGAAACTCGTGATTTTCCGCCTGGTCAACCATAAATCACTATTTTGAACAGGAACGATTGTCAACAATGATCTCCGCCATGATCAGCATGAAATCACGGTCCATCGTCTGGATCGGTAAAATCACGATTTTGCACCCGGACGAACGAAATCACTTTTCAGACCCTGCATCGGCCGAAACTCGTGATTTTCCGCCTGGTCAACCAAAAATCACTGTTTTGAACAGGAACGATTGTCAACAATGATCTCCGCCACGATCAGCATGAAATCACGGTCCATCGTCTGGATCGGTAAAATCACGATTTTGCACCCGGACGAACGAAATCACTTTTCAGACCCTGCATCGGCCGAAACTCGTGATTTTCCGCCTGGTCAACCATAAATCACTGTTTTGAACAGGAACGATTGTCAACAATGATCTCCGCCACGATCAGCATGAAATCACGGTCGATCGTGCGGATCGGTAAAATCACGATTTTGCACCCGGGCGAACGAAATCACTATTCAGACCCTGCATCGGCCGAAACTCGTGATTTTCCGCCAGGTCAACCAAAAATCACTGTTTTGAACAGAAATGACTGTCAACAATGATCTCCGCCACGATCAGCATGAAATCACGGTCCATCGTCTGGATCGGTAAAATCATGATTTTGCACCCGGACGAACGAAATCACTATTCAGACCCTGCATCGGCCGAAACTCGTGATTTTCCGCCAGGTCAACCAAAAATCACTGTTTTGAACAGAAATGATTGTCAACAACGATCTCCGCCACGATCAGCATGAAATCACGGTCCATCGTCTGGATCGGTAAAATCACGATTTTGCACCCGGACGAACGAAATCACTTTTCAGACCCTGCATCGGCCGAAACTCGTGATTTTCTACCTGGTCAACCAAAAATCACTGTTTTGAACAGAAATGATTGTCAACAACGATCTCCGCCACGATCAGCATGAAATCACGGTCCACCGTCTGGATCGGTAAAATCACGATTTTGCACCCGGACGAACGAAATCACTTTTCAGACCCTGCATCGGCCGAAACTCGTGATTTTCCGCCTGGTCAACCAAAAATCACTGTTTTGAACAGGAACGATTGTCAACAACGATCTCCGCCACGATTAGCATGAAATCACGGTCCATCGTCTGGATCGGTAAAATCACGATTTTGCACCCGGACGAACGAAATCACTTTTCAGACCCTGCATCGGCCGGAACTCGTGATTTTCCGCCTGGTCATCCGAAAATCTCTGTTTTGAACAGGAACGATTGTCAACAGCGATCTCCGCCACGATCAGCTTGAAATCACGGTCCATCGTGCGGATCGGTAAAATCACGATTTTGCACCCGGACGAACGAAATCACTTTTCAGACCCTGCATCGGCCGAAACTCGTGATTTTCTGCCTGGTCAACCAAAAATCACTGTTTTGAATAGGAACGATTGTCAACAACGATCTCCGCCACGATCAGCATGAAATCACGGTCCATCGTCCGGATCGGTAAAATCACGATTTTGCACCCGGACGAACGAAATCACTTTTCAGACCCTGCATCGGCCGAAACTCGTGATTTTCCGCCTGGTCAACCATAAATCACTGTTTTGAACAGGAACGATTGTCAACAATGATCTCCGCCACGATCAGCATGAAATCACGGTCCGTCGTCTGGATCGGTAAAATCACGATTTTGCACCCGGACGAACGAAATCACTTTTCAGACCCTGCATCGGCCGAAAGTCGTGATTTTCCGCCTGGTCAACCATAAATCACTGTTTTGAACAGGAACGATTGTCAACAATGATCTCCGCCACGATCAGCATGAAATCACGGTCCATCGTCCGGATCGGTAAAATCACGATTTTGCACCCGGACGAACGAAATCACTTTTCAGACCCTGCATCGGCCGGAACTCGTGATTTTCCGCCTGGTCAACCGGAATTCACTGTTTTGACCAGGTACGGTTGTCAACAACGATCACCGCCACGATCAGCATGAAATCATGGTCGATCGCCCGGATCGGTAAAATCACGATTTTGCACCCGGACGAACGAAATCACTATTCAGACCCTGCATCGGCCGAAACTCGTGTTTTTCCGCCTGGTCAACCGGAATTCACTGTTTTGACCAGGTACGGTTGTCAACAACGATCTCCGCCACGATCAGCATGAAGTCACGGTCCATCGTCCGGATCGGTAAAATCACGATTTTGCACCCGGACGAACGAAATCACTTTTCGGACCCTGCATCGGCCGGAACTCGTGATTTTCCGCCTGGTCAACCAAAAATCTCTGTTTTGAACAGGAATGATTGTCAACAGCGATCTCCGCCACGATCAGCTTGAAATCACGGTCCATCGTCTGGATCGGTAAAATCACGATTTTGCACCCGGACGAACGAAATCACTTTTCAGACCCTGCATCGGCCGAAACTCGTGATTTTCCGCCTGGTCAACCAAAAATCACTGTTTTGAATAGGAACGATTGTCAACAACGATCTCCGCCACGATCAGCATGAAATCACGGTCCATCGCCTGGATCGGTAAAATCACGATTTTGCACCCGGACGAACGAAATCACTATTCAGACCCTGCATCGGCCGAAACTCGTGTTTTTCTGCCTGGTCAACCAAAAATCACTGTTTTGAATAGGAACGATTGTCAACATCGATCTCCGCCACGATCAGCATGAAATCACGGTCCATCGTCCGGATCGGTAAAATCACGATTTTGCACCCGGACGAACGAAATCACTTTTCAGACCCTGCATCGGCCGAAAGTCGTGATTTTCCGCCTGGTCAACCATAAATCACTGTTTTGAACAGGAACGATTGTCAACAATGATCTCCGCCACGATCAGCATGAAATCACGGTCCATCGTCCGGATCGGTAAAATCACGATTTTGCACCCGGACGAACGAAATCACTTTTCAGACCCTGCATCGGCCGAAACTCGTGATTTTCCGCCTGGTCAACCGGAATTCACTGTTTTGACCAGGTACGGTTGTCAACAACGATCACCGCCACGATCAGCATGAAATCATGGTCGATCGCCCGGATCGGTAAAATCACGATTTTGCACCCGGACGAACGAAATCACTATTCAGACCCTGCATCGGCCGAAACTCGTATTTTTCCGCCTGGTCAACCGGAAATCACTGTTTTGACCAGGTACGGTTGTCAACAACGATCTCCGCCACGATCAGCATGAAGTCACGGTCCATCGTCCGGATCGGTAAAATCATGATTTTGCACCCGGACGAACGAAATCACTTTTCAGACCCTGCATCGGCCGGAACTCGTGATTTTCCGCCTGGTCAACCAAAAATCTCTGTTTTGAACAGGAATGATTGTCAACAGCGATCTCCGCCACGATCAGCTTGAAATCACGGTCCATCGTCCGGATCGGTAAAATCACGATTTTGCACCCGGACGAACGAAATCACTTTTCAGACCCTGCATCGGCCGAAACTCGTGATTTTCCGCCTGGTCAACCAAAAATCACTGTTTTGAATAGGAACGATTGTCAACAACGATCTCCGCCACGATCAGCATGAAATCACGGTCCATCGCCTGGATCGGTAAAATCACGATTTTGCACTCGGGCGAACGAAATCACTATTCAGACCCTGCATCGGCCGAAACTCGTGATTTTCCGCCAGGTCAACCAAAAATCACTGTTTTGAACAGAAATGATTGTCAACAACGATCTCCGCCACGATCAGCATGAAATCACGGTCCATCGTCTGGATCGGTAAAATCACGATTTTGCACCCAGACGAACGAAATCACTTTTCAGACCCTGCATCGGCCGGAACTCGTGATTTTCCGCCTGGTCATCCGAAAATCTCTGTTTTGAACAGGAACAATTGTCAACAGTGATCTCCGCCACGATCAGCTTGAAATCACGGTCCATCGTCCGGATCGGTAAAATCACGATTTTGCACCCGGACGAACGAAATCACTTTTCAGACCCTGCATCGGCCGAAACTCGTGATTTTCCGCCAGGTCAACCAAAAATCACTATTTTGAACAGGAACGATTGTCAACAACGATCTCCGCCACGATTAGCATGAAATCACGGTCCATCGTCTGGATCGGTAAAATCACGATTTTGCACCCGGACGAACGAAATCACTTTTCAGACCCTGCATCGGCCGGAACTCGTGATTTTCCGCCTGGTCATCCGAAAATCTCTGTTTTGAACAGGAACGATTGTCAACAGCGATTTCCGCCACGATCAGCTTGAAATCACGGTCCATCGTCCGGATCGGTAAAATCACGATTTTGCACCCGGACGAACGAAATCACTTTTCAGACCCTGCATCGGCCGAAACTCGTGATTTTCCGCCTGGTCAACCAAAAATCACAGTTTTGAATAGGAACGATTGTCAACAACAATCTCCGCCACGATCAGCATGAAATCACGGTCCATCGCCAGGATCGGTAAAATCACGATTTTGCACCCGGGCGAACGACATCACTATTCAGACCCTGCATCGGCCGAAACTCGTGATTTTCCGCCAGGTCAACCAAAAATCACTATTTTGAACAGGAACGATTGTCAACAACGATCTCCGCCACGATTAGCATGAAATCACGGTCCATCGTCTGGATCGGTAAAATCACGATTTTGCACCCGGACGAACGAAATCACTTTTCAGACCCTGCATCGGCCGGAACTCGTGATTTTCCGCCTGGTCATCCGAAAATCTCTGTTTTGAACAGGAACGATTGTCAACAGCGATCTCCGCCACGATCAGCTTGAAATCACGGTCCATCGTCCGGATCGGTAAAATCACGATTTTGCACCCGGACGAACGAAATCACTTTTCAGACCCTGCATCGGCCGAAACTCGTGATTTTCCGCCTGGTCAACCAAAAATCACAGTTTTGAATAGGAACGATTGTCAACAACAATCTCCGCCACGATCAGCATGAAATCACGGTCCATCGCCAGGATCGGTAAAATCACGATTTTGCACCCGGGCGAACGACATCACTATTCAGACCCTGCATCGGCCGAAACTCGTGATTTTCCGCCAGGTCAACCAAAAATCACTGTTTTGAACAGAAATGATTGTCAACAACGATCTCCGCCACGATCAGCATGAAATCACGGTCCATCGTCTGGATCGGTAAAATCACGATTTTGCACCCGGACGAACGAAATCACTTTTCAGACCCTGCATCGGCCGGAACTCGTGATTTTCCGCCTGGTCATCCGAAAATCTCTGTTTTGAACAGGAACAATTGTCAACAGCGATCTCCGCCACGATCAGCTTGAAATCACGGTCCATCGTCCGGATCGGTAAAATCACGATTTTGCACCCGGACGAACGAAATCACTATTCAGACCCTGCATCGGCCGAAACTCGTGATTTTCCGCCAGGTCAACCAAAAATCACTGTTTTGAACAGGAACGATTGTCAACAACGATCTCCGCCACGATTAGCATGAAATCACGGTCCATCGTCTGGATCGGTAAAATCACGATTTTGCACCCGGACGAACGAAATCACTTTTCAGACCCTGCATCGGCCGGAACTCGTGATTTTCCGCCTGGTCATCCGAAAATCTCTGTTTTGAACAGGAACGATTGTCAACAGCGATCTCCGCCACGATCAGCTTGAAATCACGGTCCATCGTGCGGATCGGTGAAATCACGATTTTGCACCCGGACGAACGAAATCACTTTTCAGACCCTGCATCGGCCGAAACTCGTGATTTTCTGCCTGGTCAACCAAAAATCACTGTTTTGAATAGGAACGATTGTCAACAACGATCTCCGCCACGATCATCATGAAATCACGGTCCATCGTCTGGATCGGTAAAATCACGATTTTGCACCCGGACGAACGAAATCACTTTTCAGACCCAGCATCGGCCGAAACTCGTGATTTTCCGCCTGGTCAACCATAAATCACTGTTTTGAACAGGAACGATTGTCAACAATGATCTCCGCCACGATCAGCATGAAATCACGGTCGATCGTGCGGATCGGTAAAATCACGATTTTGCACCCGGACGAACGAAATCACTTTTCAGACCCTGCATCGGCCGAAACTCGTGATTTTCCGCCTGGTCAACCAAAAATCACTGTTTTGAATAGGAACGATTGTCAACAACGATCTCCGCCACGATCAGCATGAAATCACGGTCCATCGCCTGGATCGGTAAAATCACGATTTTGCACCCGGGCGAACGAAATCACTATTCAGACCCTGCATCGGCCGAAACTCGTGATTTTCCGCCAGGTCAACCAAAAATCACTGTTTTGAACAGAAATGATTGTCAACAACGATCTCCGCCACGATCAGCATGAAATCACGGTCCATCGTCCGGATCGGTAAAATCACGATTTTGCACCCGGACGAACGAAATCACTATTCAGACCCTGCATCGGCCGAAACTCGTGATTTTCTGCCAGGTCAACCAAAAATCACTGTTTTGAACAGGAACGATTGTCAACAACGATCTCCGCCACGATTAGCATGAAATCACGGTCCATCGTCTGGATCGGTAAAATCACGATTTTGCTCCCGGACGAACGAAATCACTTTTCAGACCCTGCATCGGCCGGAACTCGTGATTTTCCGCCTGGTCATCCGAAAATCTCTGTTTTGAACAGGAACGATTGTCAACAGCGATCTCCGCCACGATCAGCTTGAAATCACGGTCCATCGTGCGGATCGGTAAAATCACGATTTTGCACCCGGACGAACGAAATCACTTTTCAGACCCTGCATCGGCCGAAACTCGTGATATTCTGCCTGGTCAACCAAAAATCACTGTTTTGAATAGGAACGATTGTCAACAACGATCTCCGCCACGATCCTCATGAAATCACGGTCCATCGTCTGGATCGGTAAAATCACGATTTTGCACCTGGACGAACGAAATCACTTTTCAGACCCTGCATCGGCCGAAACTCGTGATTTTCCGCCTGGTCAACCATAAATCACTGTTTTGAACAGGAACGATTGTCAACAATGATCTCCGCCACGATCAGCATGAAATCACGGTCGATCGTGCGGATCGGTAAAATCACGATTTTGCACCCGGACGAACGAAATCACTTTTCAGTCCCTGCATCGGCCGAAACTCGTGATTTTCCGCCTGGTCAACCAAAAATCATTGTTTTGAATAGGAACGATTGTCAACACCGATCTCCGCCACGATCAGCATGAAATCACGGTCCATCGCCTGGATCGGTAAAATCACGATTTTGCACCCGGGCGAACGAAATCACTATTCAGACCCTGCATCGGCCGAAACTCGTGATTTTCCGCCAGGTCAACCAAAAATCACTGTTTTGAACAGAAATGATTGTCAACAACGATCTCCGCCACGATCAGCATGAAATCACGGTCCATCGTCTGGATCGGTAAAATCACGATTTTGCACCCGGACGAACGAAATCACTTTTCAGACCCTGCATCGGCCGGAACTCGTGATTTTCCGCCTGGTCATCCGAAAATCTCTGTTTTGAACAGGAACAATTGTCAACAGCGATCTCCGCCACGATCAGCTTGAAATCACGGTCCATCGTCCGGATCGGTAAAATCACGATTTTGCACCCGGACGAACGAAATCACTATTCAGACCCTGCATCGGCCGAAACTCGTGATTTTCTGCCAGGTCAACCAAAAATCACTGTTTTGAACAGGAACGATTGTCAACAACGATCTCCGCCACGATTAGCATGAAATCACGGTCCATCGTCTGGATCGGTAAAATCACGATTTTGCACCCGGACGAACGAAATCACTTTTCAGACCCTGCATCGGCCGGAACTCGTGATTTTCCGCCTGGTCATCCGAAAATCTCTGTTTTGAACAGGAACGATTGTCAACAGCGATCTCCGCCACGATCAGCTTGAAATCACGGTCCATCGTGCGGATCGGTAAAATCACGATTTTGCACCCGGACGAACGAAATCACTTTTCAGACCCTGCATCGGCCGAAACTCGTGATTCTCTGCCTGGTCAACCAAAAATCACTGTTTTGAATAGGAACGATTGTCAACAACGATCTCCGCCACGATCATCATGAAATCACGGTCCATCGTCTGGATCGGTAAAATCACGATTTTGCACCCGGACGAACGAAATCACTTTTCAGACCCTGCATCGGCCGAAACTCGTGATTCTCTGCCTGGTCAACCAAAAATCACTGTTTTGAATAGGAACGATTGTCAACAACGATCTCCGCCACGATCCGCATGAAATCACGGTCCATCGTCCGGATCGGTAAAATCACGATTTTGCACCCGGGCGAACGAAATCACTATTCAGACCCTGCATCGGCCGAAACTCGTGATTTTCCGCCAGGTCAACCAAAAATCACTGTTTTGAACAGAAATGATTGTCAACAACGATCTCCGCCACGATCAGCATGAAATCACGGTCCATCGTCTGGATCGGTAAAATCACGATTTTGCACCCGGACGAACGAAATCACTTTTCAGACCCTGCATCGGCCGGAACTCGTGATTTTCCGCCTGGTCAACCAAAAATCACTGTTTTGAACAGAAATGATTGTCAACAACGATCTCCGCCACGATCAGCATGAAATCACGGTCCATCGCCTGGATCGGTAAAATCACGATTTTGCACCCGGACGAACGAAATCACTTTTCAGACCCTGCATCGGCCGAAACTCGTGATTTTCCGCCTGGTCGACCATAAATCACTGTTTTGAACAGGAACGATTGTCAACAATGATCTCCGCCACGATCAGCATGAAATCACGGTCGATCGTGCGGATCGGTAAAATCACGAATTTGCACCCGGACGAACGAAATCACTTTTCAGTCCCTGCATCGGCTGAAACTCGTGATTTTCCGCCTGGTCAACCAAAAATCACTGTTTTGAATAGGAACGATTGTCAACAACGATCTCCGCCACGATCAGCATGAAATCACGGTCCATCGCCTGGATCGGTAAAATCACGATTTTGCACCCGGGCGAACGAAATCACTATTCAGACCCTGCATCGGCCGAAACTCGTGATTTTCCGCCAGGTCAACCAAAAATCACTGTTTTGAACAGAAATGATTGTCAACAACGATCTCCGCCACGATCAGCATGAAATCACGGTCCATCGTCTGGATCGGTAAAATCACGATTTTGCACCCGGACGAACGAAATCACTTTTCAGACCCTGCATCGGCCGGAACTCGTGATTTTCCGCCTGGTCATCCGAAAATCTCTGTTTTGAACAGGAACAATTGTCAACAGCGATCTCCGCCACGATCAGCTTGAAATCACGGTCCATCGTCCGGATCGGTAAAATCACGATTTTGCACCCGGACGAACGAAATCACTATTCAGACCCTGCATCGGCCGAAACTCGTGATTTTCCGCCAGGTCAACCAAAAATCACTGTTTTGAACAGGAACGATTGTCAACAACGATCTCCGCCACGATTAGCATGAAATCACGGTCCATCGTCTGGATCGGTAAAATCACGATTTTGCACCCGGACGAACGAAATCACTTTTCAGACCCTGCATCGGCCGGAACTCGTGATTTTCCGCCTGGTCATCCGAAAATCTCTGTTTTGAACAGGAACGATTGTCAACAGCGATCTCCGCCACGATCAGCTTGAAATCACGGTCCATCGTGCGGATCGATAAAATCACGATTTTGCACCCGGACGAACGAAATCACTTTTCAGACCCTGCATCGGCCGAAACTCGTGATTTTCTGCCTGGACAACCAAAAATCACTGTTTTGAATAGGAACGATTGTCAACAACGATCTCCGCCACGATCATCATGAAATCACGGTCCATCGTCTGGTTCGGTAAAATCACGATTTTGCACCCGGACGAACAAAATCACTTTTCAGACCCTGCATCGGCCGAAACTCGTGATTTTCCGCTTGGTCAACCATAAATCACTGTTTTGAACAGGAACGATTGTCAACAATGATCTCCGCCACGATCAGCATGAAATCACGGTCGATCGTGCGGATCGGTAAAATCACGATTTTGCACCCGGACGAACGAAATCACTTTTCAGACCCTGCATCGGCCGAAACTCGTGATTTTCCGCCTGGTCAACCAAAAATCACTGTTTTGATTAGGAACGATTGTCAACAACGATCTCCGCCACGATCAGCATGAAATCACGGTCCATCGCCTGGATCGGTAAAATCACGATTTTGCACCCGGGCGAACGAAATCACTATTCAGACCCTGCATCGGCCGAAACTCGTGATTTTCCGCCAGGTCAACCAAAAATCACTGTTTTGAACAGAAATGATTGTCAACAACGATCTCCGCCACGATCAGCATGAAATCACGGTCCATCGTCCGGATCGGTAAAATCACGATTTTGCACCCGGACGAACGAAATCACTATTCAGACCCTGCATCGGCCGAAACTCGTGATTTTCTGCCAGGTCAACCAAAAATCACTGTTTTGAACAGGAACGATTGTCAACAACGATCTCCGCCACGATTAGCATGAAATCACGGTCCATCGTCTGGATCGGTAAAATCACGATTTTGCTCCCGGACGAACGAAATCACTTTTCAGACCCTGCATCGGCCGGAACTCGTGATTTTCCGCCTGGTCATCCGAAAATCTCTGTTTTGAACAGGAACGATTGTCAACAGCGATCTCTGCCACGATCAGCTTGAAATCACGGTCCATCGTGCGGATCGGTAAAATCACGATTTTGCACCCGGACGAACGAAATCACTTTTCAGACCCTGCATTGGCCGAAACTCGTGATTTTCTGCCTGGTCAACCAAAAATCACTGTTTTGAATAGGAACGATTGTCAACAACGATCTCTGCCACGATCATCATGAAATTACGGTCCATCGTCTGGATCGGTAAAATCACGATTTTGCACCCGGACGAACGAAATCACTTTTCAGACCCTGCATCGGCCGAAACTCGTGATTTTCCGCCTGGTCAACCATAAATCACTGTTTTGAACAGGAACGATTGTCAACAATGATCTCCGCCACGATCAGCATGAAATCACGGTCGATCGTGCGGATCGGTAAAATCACGATTTTGCACCCGGACGAACGAAATCACTTTTCAGACCCTGCATCGGCCGAAACTCATGATTTTCCGCCTGGTCAACAAAAAATCACTGTTTTGAATAGGAACGATTGTCAACAACGATCTCCGCCACGATCAGCATGAAATCACGGTCCATCGCCTGGATCGGTAAAATCACGATTTTGCACCCGGGCGAACGAAATCACTATTCAGACCCTGCATCGGCCGAAACTCGTGATTTTCCGCCAGGTCAACCAAAAATCACTGTTTTGAACAGAAATGATTGTCAACAACGATCTCCGCCACGATCAGCATGAAATCACGGTCCATCGTCTGGATCGGTAAAATCACGATTTTGCACCCGGACGAACGAAATCACTTTTCAGACCCTGCATCGGCCGAAACTCGTGATTTTCCGCCTGGTCAACCGAAAATCACTGTTTTGGCCAGGTACGGTTGTCAACAACGATCACCGCCACGATCAGCATGAAATCACGGTCGATCGCCTGGATCGGTAAAATCACGATTTTGCACCCGGACGAACGAAATCACTATTCAGACCCTGCATCGGCCGAAACTCGTGATTTTCCGCCTGGTCAACCAAAAATCACTGTTTTGAACAGGAACGATTGTCAACAACGATCTCCGCCACGATTAGCATGAAATCACGGTCCATCGTCTGGATCGGTAAAATCACGATTTTGCACCCGGACGAACGAAATCACTTTTCAGACCCTGCATCGGCCGGAACTCGTGATTTTCCGCCTGGTCATCCGAAAATCTCTGTTTTGAACAGGAACAATTGTCAACAGCGATCTCCGCCACGATCAGCTTGAAATCACGGTCCATCGTCCGGATCGGTAAAATCACGATTTTGCACCCGGACGAACGAAATCACTATTCAGACCCTGCATCGGCCGAAACTCGTGATTTTCCGCCAGGTCAACCAAAAATCACTGTTTTGAACAAGAACGATTGTCAACAACGATCTCCGCCACGATTAGCATGAAATCACGGTCCATCGTCTGGATCGGTAAAATCACGATTTTGCACCCGGACGAACGAAATCACTTTTCAGACCCTGCATCGGCCGGAACTCGTGATTTTCCGCCTGGTCATCCGAAAATCTCTGTTTTGAACAGGAACGATTGTCAACAGCGATCTCCGCCACGATCAGCTTGAAATCACGGTCCATCGTGCGGATCGGTAAAATCACGATTTTGCACCCGGACGAACGAAATCACTTTTCAGACCCTGCATAGGCCGAAACTCGTGATTTTCTGCCTGGTCAACCAAAAATCACTGTTTTGAATAGGAACGATTGTCAACAACGATCTCCGCCACGATCAGCGTGAAATCACGGTCCATCGTCCGGATCGGTAAAATCACGATTTTGCACCCGGACGAACGAAATCACTTTTCAGACCCTGCATCGGCCGAAACTCGTGATTTTCCGCCTGGTCAACCATAAATCACTGTTTTGAACAGGAACGATTGTCAACAATGATCTCCGCCACGATCAGCATGAAATCACGGTCGATCGTGCGGATCGGTAAAATCACGATTTTGCACCCGGACGAACGAAATCACTTTTCAGACCCTGCATCGGCCGAAACTCGTGATTTTCCGCCTGGTCAACCAAAAATCACTGTTTTGAATAGGAACGATTGTCAACAACGATCTCCGCCACGATCAGCATGAAATCACGGTCCATCGCCTGGATCGGTAAAATCACGATTTTGCACCCGGGCGAACGAAATCACTATTCAGACCCTGCATCGGCCGAAACTCGTGATTTTCCGCCAGGTCAACCAAAAATCACTGTTTTGAACAGAAATGATTGTCAACAACGATCTCCGCCACGATCAGCATGAAATCACGGTCCATCGTCCGGATCGGTAAAATCACGATTTTGCACCCGGACGAACGAAATCACTATTCAGACCCTGCATCGGCCGAAACTCGTGATTTTCTGCCAGGTCAACCAAAAATCACTGTTTTGAACAGGAACGATTGTCAACAACGATCTCCGCCACGATTAGCATGAAATCACGGTCCATCGTCTGGATCGGTAAAATCACGATTTTGCTCCCGGACGAACGAAATCACTTTTCAGACCCTGCATCGGCCGGAACTCGTGATTTTCCGCCTGGTCATCCGAAAATCTCTGTTTTGAACAGGAACGATTGTCAACAGCGATCTCTGCCACGATCAGCTTGAAATCACGGTCCATCGTGCGGATCGGTAAAATCACGATTTTGCACCCGGACGAACGAAATCACTTTTCAGACCCTGCATTGGCCGAAACTCGTGATTTTCTGCCTGGTCAACCAAAAATCACTGTTTTGAATAGGAACGATTGTCAACAACGATCTCCGCCACGATCATCATGAAATTACGGTCCATCGTCTGGATCGGTAAAATCACGATTTTGCACCCGGACGAACGAAATCACTTTTCAGACCCTGCATCGGCCGAAACTCGTGATTTTCCGCCTGGTCAACCATAAATCACTGTTTTGAACAGGAACGATTGTCAACAATGATCTCCGCCACGATCAGCATGAAATCACGGTCGATCGTGCGGATCGGTAAAATCACGATTTTGCACCCGGACGAACGAAATCACTTTTCAGACCCTGCATCGGCCGAAACTCATGATTTTCCGCCTGGTCAACAAAAAATCACTGTTTTGAATAGGAACGATTGTCAACAACGATCTCCGCCACGATCAGCATGAAATCACGGTCCATCGCCTGGATCGGTAAAATCACGATTTTGCACCCGGGCGAACGAAATCACTATTCAGACCCTGCATCGGCCGAAACTCGTGATTTTCCGCCAGGTCAACCAAAAATCACTGTTTTGAACAGAAATGATTGTCAACAACGATCTCCGCCACGATCAGCATGAAATCACGGTCCATCGTCTGGATCGGTAAAATCACGATTTTGCACCCGGACGAACGAAATCACTTTTCAGACCCTGCATCGGCCGAAACTCGTGATTTTCCGCCTGGTCAACCGAAAATCACTGTTTTGGCCAGGTACGGTTGTCAACAACGATCACCGCCACGATCAGCATGAAATCACGGTCGATCGCCTGGATCGGTAAAATCACGATTTTGCACCCGGACGAACGAAATCACTATTCAGACCCTGCATCGGCCGAAACTCGTGATTTTCCGCCTGGTCAACCAAAAATCACTGTTTTGAACAGGAACGATTGTCAACAACGATCTCCGCCACGATTAGCATGAAATCACGGTCCATCGTCTGGATCGGTAAAATCACGATTTTGCACCCGGACGAAC
The DNA here is from genome assembly GCA_037074485.1 of Delonix regia. NCBI lineage: Eukaryota > Viridiplantae > Streptophyta > Magnoliopsida > Fabales > Fabaceae > Delonix > Delonix regia. Next base: position 44,598,589 of record CM073450.1, on the reverse strand, counting down.
GAAATCACTTTTCAGACCCTGCATCGGCCGGAACTCGTGATTTTCCGCCTGGTCATCCGAAAATCTCTGTTTTGAACAGGAACAATTGTCAACAGCGATCTCCGCCACGATCAGCTTGAAATCACGGTCCATCGTCCGGATCGGTAAAATCACGATTTTGCACCCGGACGAACGAAATCACTATTCAGACCCTGCATCGGCCGAAACTCGTGATTTTCCGCCAGGTCAACCAAAAATCACTGTTTTGAACAAGAACGATTGTCAACAACGATCTCCGCCACGATTAGCATGAAATCACGGTCCATCGTCTGGATCGGTAAAATCACGATTTTGCACCCGGACGAACGAAATCACTTTTCAGACCCTGCATCGGCCGGAACTCGTGATTTTCCGCCTGGTCATCCGAAAATCTCTGTTTTGAACAGGAACGATTGTCAACAGCGATCTCCGCCACGATCAGCTTGAAATCACGGTCCATCGTGCGGATCGGTAAAATCACGATTTTGCACCCGGACGAACGAAATCACTTTTCAGACCCTGCATAGGCCGAAACTCGTGATTTTCTGCCTGGTCAACCAAAAATCACTGTTTTGAATAGGAACGATTGTCAACAACGATCTCCGCCACGATCAGCGTGAAATCACGGTCCATCGTCCGGATCGGTAAAATCACGATTTTGCACCCGGACGAACGAAATCACTTTTCAGACCCTGCATCGGCCGAAACTCGTGATTTTCCGCCTGGTCAACCATAAATCACTGTTTTGAACAGGAACGATTGTCAACAATGATCTCCGCCACGATCAGCATGAAATCACGGTCGATCGTGCGGATCGGTAAAATCACGATTTTGCACCCGGACGAACGAAATCACTTTTCAGACCCTGCATCGGCCGAAACTCGTGATTTTCCGCCTGGTCAACCAAAAATCACTGTTTTGAATAGGAACGATTGTCAACAACGATCTCCGCCACGATCAGCATGAAATCACGGTCCATCGCCTGGATCGGTAAAATCACGATTTTGCACCCGGGCGAACGAAATCACTATTCAGACCCTGCATCGGCCGAAACTCGTGATTTTCCGCCAGGTCAACCAAAAATCACTGTTTTGAACAGAAATGATTGTCAACAACGATCTCCGCCACGATCAGCATGAAATCACGGTCCATCGTCCGGATCGGTAAAATCACGATTTTGCACCCGGACGAACGAAATCACTATTCAGACCCTGCATCGGCCGAAACTCGTGATTTTCTGCCAGGTCAACCAAAAATCACTGTTTTGAACAGGAACGATTGTCAACAACGATCTCCGCCACGATTAGCATGAAATCACGGTCCATCGTCTGGATCGGTAAAATCACGATTTTGCTCCCGGACGAACGAAATCACTTTTCAGACCCTGCATCGGCCGGAACTCGTGATTTTCCGCCTGGTCATCCGAAAATCTCTGTTTTGAACAGGAACGATTGTCAACAGCGATCTCTGCCACGATCAGCTTGAAATCACGGTCCATCGTGCGGATCGGTAAAATCACGATTTTGCACCCGGACGAACGAAATCACTTTTCAGACCCTGCATTGGCCGAAACTCGTGATTTTCTGCCTGGTCAACCAAAAATCACTGTTTTGAATAGGAACGATTGTCAACAACGATCTCCGCCACGATCATCATGAAATTACGGTCCATCGTCTGGATCGGTAAAATCACGATTTTGCACCCGGACGAACGAAATCACTTTTCAGACCCTGCATCGGCCGAAACTCGTGATTTTCCGCCTGGTCAACCATAAATCACTGTTTTGAACAGGAACGATTGTCAACAATGATCTCCGCCACGATCAGCATGAAATCACGGTCGATCGTGCGGATCGGTAAAATCACGATTTTGCACCCGGACGAACGAAATCACTTTTCAGACCCTGCATCGGCCGAAACTCATGATTTTCCGCCTGGTCAACAAAAAATCACTGTTTTGAATAGGAACGATTGTCAACAACGATCTCCGCCACGATCAGCATGAAATCACGGTCCATCGCCTGGATCGGTAAAATCACGATTTTGCACCCGGGCGAACGAAATCACTATTCAGACCCTGCATCGGCCGAAACTCGTGATTTTCCGCCAGGTCAACCAAAAATCACTGTTTTGAACAGAAATGATTGTCAACAACGATCTCCGCCACGATCAGCATGAAATCACGGTCCATCGTCTGGATCGGTAAAATCACGATTTTGCACCCGGACGAACGAAATCACTTTTCAGACCCTGCATCGGCCGAAACTCGTGATTTTCCGCCTGGTCAACCGAAAATCACTGTTTTGGCCAGGTACGGTTGTCAACAACGATCACCGCCACGATCAGCATGAAATCACGGTCGATCGCCTGGATCGGTAAAATCACGATTTTGCACCCGGACGAACGAAATCACTATTCAGACCCTGCATCGGCCGAAACTCGTGATTTTCCGCCTGGTCAACCAAAAATCACTGTTTTGAACAGGAACGATTGTCAACAACGATCTCCGCCACGATTAGCATGAAATCACGGTCCATCGTCTGGATCGGTAAAATCACGATTTTGCACCCGGACGAACGAAATCACTTTTCAGACCCTGCATCGGCCGGAACTCGTGATTTTCCGCCTGGTCATCCGAAAATCTCTGTTTTGAACAGGAACGATTGTCAACAGCGATCTCCGCCACGATCAGCTTGAAATCACGGTCCATCGTGCGGATCGGTAAAATCACGATTTTGCACCCGGACGAACGAAATCACTTTTCAGACCCTGTATAGGCCGAAACTCGTGATTTTCTGCCTGGTCAACCAAAAATCACTGTTTTGAATAGGAACGATTGTCAACAACGATCTCCGCCACGATCAGCGTGAAATCACGGTCCATCGTCCGGATCGGTAAAATCACGATTTTGCACCCGGACGAACGAAATCACTTTTCAGACCCTGCATCGGCCGAAACTCGTGATTTTCCGCCTGGTCAACCATAAATCACTGTTTTGAACAGGAACGATTGTCAACAATGATCTCCGCCACGATCAGCATGAAATCACGGTCGATCGTGCGGATCGGTAAAATCACGATTTTGCACCCGGACGAACGAAATCACTTTTCAGACCCTGCATCGGCCGAAACTCGTGATTTTCCGCCTGGTCAACCAAAAATCACTGTTTTGAATAGGAACGATTGTCAACAACGATCTCCGCCACGATCAGCATGAAATCACGGTCCATCGCCTGGATCGGTAAAATCACGATTTTGCACCCGGGCGAACGAAATCACTATTCAGACCCTGCATCGGCCGAAACTCGTGATTTTCCGCCAGGTCAACCAAAAATCACTGTTTTGAACAGAAATGATTGTCAACAACGATCTCCGCCACGATCAGCATGAAATCACGGTCCATCGTCCGGATCGGTAAAATCACGATTTTGCACCCGGACGAACGAAATCACTATTCAGACCCTGCATCGGCCGAAACTCGTGATTTTCTGCCAGGTCAACCAAAAATCACTGTTTTGAACAGGAACGATTGTCAACAACGATCTCCGCCACGATTAGCATGAAATCACGGTCCATCGTCTGGATCGGTAAAATCACGATTTTGCTCCCGGACGAACGAAATCACTTTTCAGACCCTGCATCGGCCGGAACTCGTGATTTTCCGCCTGGTCATCCGAAAATCTCTGTTTTGAACAGGAACGATTGTCAACAGCGATCTCTGCCACGATCAGCTTGAAATCACGGTCCATCGTGCGGATCGGTAAAATCACGATTTTGCACCCGGACGAACGAAATCACTTTTCAGACCCTGCATTGGCCGAAACTCGTGATTTTCTGCCTGGTCAACCAAAAATCACTGTTTTGAATAGGAACGATTGTCAACAACGATCTCCGCCACGATCATCATGAAATTACGGTCCATCGTCTGGATCGGTAAAATCACGATTTTGCACCCGGACGAACGAAATCACTTTTCAGACCCTGCATCGGCCGAAACTCGTGATTTTCCGCCTGGTCAACCATAAATCACTGTTTTGAACAGGAACGATTGTCAACAATGATCTCCGCCACGATCAGCATGAAATCACGGTCGATCGTGCGGATCGGTAAAATCACGATTTTGCACCCGGACGAACGAAATCACTTTTCAGACCCTGCATCGGCCGAAACTCATGATTTTCCGCCTGGTCAACAAAAAATCACTGTTTTGAATAGGAACGATTGTCAACAACGATCTCCGCCACGATCAGCATGAAATCACGGTCCATCGCCTGGATCGGTAAAATCACGATTTTGCACCCGGGCGAACGAAATCACTATTCAGACCCTGCATCGGCCGAAACTCGTGATTTTCCGCCAGGTCAACCAAAAATCACTGTTTTGAACAGAAATGATTGTCAACAACGATCTCCGCCACGATCAGCATGAAATCACGGTCCATCGTCTGGATCGGTAAAATCACGATTTTGCGCCCGGACGAACGAAATCACTTTTCAGACCCTGCATCGGCCGAAACTCGTGATTTTCCGCCTGGTCAACCGAAAATCACTGTTTTGGCCAGGTACGGTTGTCAACAACGATCACCGCCACGATCAGCATGAAATCACGGTCGATCGCCTGGATCGGTAAAATCACGATTTTGCACCCGGACGAACGAAATCACTATTCAGACCCTGCATCGGCCGAAACTCGTGATTTTCCGCCTGGTCAACCAAAAATCACTGTTTTGAACAGGAACGATTGTCAACAACGATCTCCGCCACGATTAGCATGAAATCACGGTCCATCGTCTGGATCGGTAAAATCACGATTTTGCACCCGGACGAACGAAATCACTTTTCAGACCCTGCATCGGCCGGAACTCGTGATTTTCCGCCTGGTCATCCGAAAATCTCTGTTTTGAACAGGAACAATTGTCAACAGCGATCTCCGCCACGATCAGCTTGAAATCACGGTCCATCGTCCGGATCGGTAAAATCACGATTTTGCACCCGGACGAACGAAATCACTATTCAGACCCTGCATCGGCCGAAACTCGTGATTTTCCGCCAGGTCAACCAAAAATCACTGTTTTGAACAAGAACGATTGTCAACAACGATCTCCGCCACGATTAGCATGAAATCACGGTCCATCGTCTGGATCGGTAAAATCACGATTTTGCACCCGGACGAACGAAATCACTTTTCAGACCCTGCATCGGCCGGAACTCGTGATTTTCCGCCTGGTCATCCGAAAATCTCTGTTTTGAACAGGAACGATTGTCAACAGCGATCTCCGCCACGATCAGCTTGAAATCACGGTCCATCGTGCGGATCGGTAAAATCACGATTTTGCACCCGGACGAACGAAATCACTTTTCAGACCCTGCATAGGCCGAAACTCGTGATTTTCTGCCTGGTCAACCAAAAATCACTGTTTTGAATAGGAACGATTGTCAACAACGATCTCCGCCACGATCAGCGTGAAATCACGGTCCATCGTCCGGATCGGTAAAATCACGATTTTGCACCCGGACGAACGAAATCACTTTTCAGACCCTGCATCGGCCGAAACTCGTGATTTTCCGCCTGGTCAACCATAAATCACTGTTTTGAACAGGAACGATTGTCAACAATGATCTCCGCCACGATCAGCATGAAATCACGGTCGATCGTGCGGATCGGTAAAATCACGATTTTGCACCCGGACGAACGAAATCACTTTTCAGACCCTGCATCGGCCGAAACTCGTGATTTTCCGCCTGGTCAACCAAAAATCACTGTTTTGAATAGGAACGATTGTCAACAACGATCTCCGCCACGATCCGCATGAAATCACGGTCCATCGCCTGGATCGGTAAAATCACGATTTTGCACCCGGGCGAACGAAATCACTATTCAGACCCTGCATCGGCCGAAACTCGTGATTTTCCGCCAGGTCAACCAAAAATCACTGTTTTGAACAGAAATGATTGTCAACAACGATCTCCGCCACGATCAGCATGAAATCACGGTCCATCGTCTGGATCGGTAAAATCACGATTTTGCACCCGGACGAACGAAATCACTTTTCAGACCCTGCATCGGCCGGAACTCGTGATTTTCCGCCTGGTCAACCAAAAATCACTGTTTTGAACAGAAATGATTGTCAACAACGATCTCCGCCACGATCAGCATGAAATCACGGTCCATCGCCTGGATCGGTAAAATCACGATTTTGCACCCGGACGAACGAAATCACTTTTCAGACCCTGCATCGGCCGAAACTCGTGATTTTCCGCCTGGTCAACCGAAAATCACTGTTTTGAACAGGAACGATTGTCAACAACGATCTCCGCCACGATTAGCATGAAATCACGGTCCATCGTCTGGATCGGTAAAATCACGATTTTGCACCCGGACGAACGAAATCACTTTTCAGACCCTGCATCGGCCGGAACTCGTGATTTTCCGCCTGGTCATCCGAAAATCTCTGTTTTGAACAGGAACGATTGTCAACAGCGATCTCCGCCACGATCAGCTTGAAATCACGGTCCATCGTGCGGATCGGTAAAATCACGATTTTGCACCCGGACGAACGAAATCACTTTTCAGACCCTGCATCGGCCGAAACTCGTGATTTTCTGCCTGGTCAACCAAAAATCACTGTTTTGAACAGGAACGATTGTCAACAACGATCTCCGCCACGATTAGCATGAAATCACGGTCCATCGTCTGGATCGGTAAAATCACGATTTTGCACCCGGACGAACGAAATCACTTTTCAGACCCTGCATCGGCCGGAACTCGTGATTTTCCGCCTGGTCATCCGAAAATCTCTGTTTTGAACAGGAACGATTGTCAACAGCGATCTCCGCCACGATCAGCTTGAAATCACGGTCCATCGTGCGGATCGGTAAAATCACGATTTTGCACCCGGACGAACGAAATCACTTTTCAGACCCTGCATAGGCCGAAACTCGTGATTTTCTGCCTGGTCAACCAAAAATCACTGTTTTGAATAGGAACGATTGTCAACAACGATCTCCGCCACGATCAGCGTGAAATCACGGTCCATCGTCCGGATCGGTAAAATCACGATTTTGCACCCGGACGAACGAAATCACTTTTCAGACCCTGCATCGGCCGAAACTCGTGATTTTCCGCCTGGTCAACCATAAATCACTGTTTTGAACAGGAACGATTGTCAACAATGATCTCCGCCACGATCAGCATGAAATCACGGTCGATCGTGCGGATCGGTAAAATCACGATTTTGCACCCGGACGAACGAAATCACTTTTCAGACCCTGCATCGGCCGAAACTCGTGATTTTCCGCCTGGTCAACCAAAAATCACTGTTTTGAATAGGAACGATTGTCAACAACGATCTCCGCCACGATCATCATGAAATCACGGTCCATCGTCTGGATCGGTAAAATCACGATTTTGCACCCGGACGAACAAAATCACTTTTCAGACCCTGCATCGGCCGAAACTCGTGATTTTCCGCTTGGTCAACCATAAATCACTATTTTGAACAGGAACGATTGTCAACAATGATCTCCGCCACGATCAGCATGAAATCACGGTCGATCGTGCGGATCGGTAAAATCACGATTTTGCACCCGGACGAACGAAATCACTTTTCAGTCCCTGCATCGGCCGAAACTCGTGATTTTCTGCCTGGTCAACCAAAAATCACTGTTTTGAACAGGAACGATTGTCAACAACGATCTCCGCCACGATTAGCATGAAATCACGGTCCATCGTCTGGATCGGTAAAATCACGATTTTGCACCCGGACGAACGAAATCACTTTTCAGACCCTGCATCGGCCGGAACTCGTGATTTTCCGCCTGGTCATCCGAAAATCTCTGTTTTGAACAGGAACGATTGTCAACAGCGATCTCCGCCACGATCAGCTTGAAATCACGGTCCATCGTGCGGATCGGTAAAATCACGATTTTGCACCCGGACGAACGAAATCACTTTTCAGACCCTGCATAGGCCGAAACTCGTGATTTTCTGCCTGGTCAACCAAAAATCACTGTTTTGAATAGGAACGATTGTCAACAACGATCTCCGCCACGATCAGCGTGAAATCACGGTCCATCGTCCGGATCGGTAAAATCACGATTTTGCACCCGGACGAACGAAATCACTTTTCAGACCCTGCATCGGCCGAAACTCGTGATTTTCCGCCTGGTCAACCATAAATCACTGTTTTGAACAGGAACGATTGTCAACAATGATCTCCGCCACGATCAGCATGAAATCACGGTCCATCGCCTGGATCGGTAAAATCACGATTTTGCACCCGGGCGAACGAAATCACTATTCAGACCCTGCATCGGCCGAAACTCGTGATTTTCCGCCAGGTCAACCAAAAATCACTGTTTTGAACAGAAATGATTGTCAACAACGATCTCCGCCACGATCAGCATGAAATCACGGTCCATCGTCTGGATCGGTAAAATCACGATTTTGCACCCGGACGAACGAAATCACTTTTCAGACCCTGCATCGGCCGGAACTCGTGATTTTCCGCCTGGTCATCCGAAAATCTCTGTTTTGAACAGGAACAATTGTCAACAGCGATCTCCGCCACGATCAGCTTGAAATCACGGTCCATCGTCCGGATCGGTAAAATCACGATTTTGCACCCGGACGAACGAAATCACTATTCAGACCCTGCATCGGCCGAAACTCGTGATTTTCCGCCAGGTCAACAAAAAATCACTGTTTTGAACAGGAACGATTGTCAACAACGATCTCCACCACGATTAGCATGAAATCACGGTCCATCGTCTGGATCGGTAAAATCACGATTTTGCACCCGGACGAACGAAATCACTTTTCAGACCCTGCATCGGCCGGAACTCGTGATTTTCCGCCTGGTCATCCGAAAATCTCTGTTTTGAACAGGAACGATTGTCAACAGCGATCTCCGCCACGATCAGCTTGAAATCACGGTCCATCGTGCGGATCGATAAAATCACGATTTTGCACCCGGACGAACGAAATCACTTTTCAGACCCTGCATCGGCCGAAACTCGTGATTTTCTGCCTGGTCAACCAAAAATCACTGTTTTGAATAGGAACGATTGTCAACAACGATCTCCGCCACGATGAACATGAAATCACGGTCCATCGTCTGGTTCGGTAAAATCACGATTTTGCACCCGGACGAACAAAATCACTTTTCAGACCCTGCATCGGCCGAAACTCGTGATTTTCCGCTTGGTCAACCATAAATCACTGTTTTGAACAGGAACGATTGTCAACAATGATCTCCGCCACGATCAGCATGAAATCACGGTCGATCGTGCGGATCGGTAAAATCACGATTTTGCACCCGGACGAACGAAATCACTTTTCAGACCCTGCATCGGCCGAAACTCGTGATTTTCCGCCTGGTCAACCAAAAATCACTGTTTTGAATAGGAACGATTGTCAACAACGATCTCCGCCACGATCAGCATGAAATCACGGTCCATCGCCTGGATCGGTAAAATCACGATTTTGCACCCGGGCGAACGAAATCACTATTCAGACCCTGCATCGGCCGAAACTCGTGATTTTCCGCCTGGTCAACCGGAAATCACTGCTTTGACCAGGAACGATTGTCGACAACGATCTCCGCCACGATTAGCATGAAATCACGGTCGATCGCCCAGATCGGTGAAATCACGATTTTGCACCCGGACGAACGAAATCACTATTCAGACCCTGCATCGGCCGAAACTCGTGATTTTCTGCCAGGTCAACCAAAAATCACTGTTTTGAACAGGAACGATTGTCAACAACGATCTCCGCCACGATTAGCATGAAATCACGGTCCATCGTCTGGATCGGTAAAATCACGATTTTGCTCCCGGACGAACGAAATCACTTTTCAGACCCTGCATCGGCCGGAACTCGTGATTTTCCGCCTGGTCATCCGAAAATCTCTGTTTTGAACAGGAACGATTGTCAACAGCGATCTCTGCCACGATCAGCTTGAAATCACGGTCCATCGTGCGGATCGGTAAAATCACGATTTTGCACCCGGACGAACGAAATCACTTTTCAGACCCTGCATTGGCCGAAACTCGTGATTTTCTGCCTGGTCAACCAAAAATCACTGTTTTGAATAGGAACGATTGTCAACAACGATCTCCGCCACGATCATCATGAAATTACGGTCCATCGTCTGGATCGGTAAAATCACGATTTTGCACCCGGACGAACGAAATCACTTTTCAGACCCTGCATCGGCCGAAACTCGTGATTTTCCGCCTGGTCAACCATAAATCACTGTTTTGAACAGGAACGATTGTCAACAATGATCTCAGCCACGATCAGCATGAAATCACGGTCGATCGTGCAGATCGGTAAAATCACGATTTTGCACCCGGACGAACGAAATCACTTTTCAGACGCTGCATCGGCCGAAACTCATGATTTTCCGCCTGGTCAACAAAAAATCACTGTTTTGAATAGGAACGATTGTCAACAACGATCTCCGCCACGATCAGCATGAAATCACGGTCCATCGCCTGGATCGGTAAAATCACGATTTTGCACCCGGGCGAACGAAATCACTATTCAGACCCTGCATCGGCCGAAACTCGTGATTTTCCGCCAGGTCAACCAAAAATCACTGTTTTGAACAGAAATGATTGTCAACAACGATCTTCGCCACGATCAGCATGAAATCACGGTCCATCGTCTGGATCGGTAAAATCACGATTTTGCACCCGGACGAACGAAATCACTTTTCAGACCCTGCATCGGCCGAAACTCGTGATTTTCCGCCTGGTCAACCGGAAATCACTGCTTTGACCAGGAACGATTGTCGACAACGATCTCCGCCACGATCAGCATGAAATCACGGTCGATCACCCAGATCGGTGAAATCACGATTTTGCACCCGGACGAACGAAATCACTATTCAGACCCTGCATCGGCCGAAACTCGTGATTTTCTGCCAGGTCAACCAAAAATCACTGTTTTGAACAGGAACGATTGTCAACAACGATCTCCGCCACGATTAGCATGAAATCACGGTCCATCGTCTGGATCGGTAAAATCACGATTTTGCTCCCGGACGAACGAAATCACTTTTCAGACCCTGCATCGGCCGGAACTCGTGATTTTCCGCCTGGTCATCCGAAAATCTCTGTTTTGAACAGGAACGATTGTCAACAGCGATCTCTGCCACGATCAGCTTGAAATCACGGTCCATCGTGCGGATCGGTAAAATCACGATTTTGCACCCGGACGAACGAAATCACTTTTCAGACCCTGCATTGGCCGAAACTCGTGATTTTCTGCCTGGTCAACCAAAAATCACTGTTTTGAATAGGAACGATTGTCAACAACGATCTCCGCCACGATCATCATGAAATTACGGTCCATCGTCTGGATCGGTAAAATCACGATTTTGCACCCGGACGAATGAAATCACTTTTCAGACCCTGCATCGGCCGAAACTCGTGATTTTCCGCCTGGTCAACCATAAATCACTGTTTTGAACAGGAACGATTGTCAACAATGATCTCAGCCACGATCAGCATGAAATCACGGTCGATCGTGCGGATCGGTAAAATCACGATTTTGCACCCGGACGAACGAAATCACTTTTCAGACGCTGCATCGGCCGAAACTCATGATTTTCCGCCTGGTCAACAAAAAATCACTGTTTTGAATAGGAACGATTGTCAACAACGATCTCCGCCACGATCAGCATGAAATCACGGTCCATCGCCTGGATCGGTAAAATCACGATTTTGCACCCGGGCGAACGAAATCACTATTCAGACCCTGCATCGGCCGAAACTCGTGATTTTCCGCCAGGTCAACCAAAAATCACTGTTTTGAACAGAAATGATTGTCAACAACGATCTTCGCCACGATCAGCATGAAATCACGGTCCATCGTCTGGATCGGTAAAATCACGATTTTGCACCCGGACGAACGAAATCACTTTTCAGACCCTGCATCGGCCGAAACTCGTGATTTTCCGCCTGGTCAACCGAAAATCACTGTTTTGGCCAGGTACGGTTGTCAACAACGATCACCGCCACGATCAGCATGAAATCACGGTCGATCGCCTGGATCGGTAAAATCACGATTTTGCACCCGGACGAACGAAATCACTATTCAGACCCTGCATCGGCCGAAACTCGTGATTTTCCGCCTGGTCAACCAAAAATCACTGTTTTGAATAGGAACGATTGTCAACAACGATCTCCGCCACGATTAGCATGAAATCACGGTCCATCGTCTGGATCGGTAAAATCACGATTTTGCACCCGGACGAACGAAATCACTTTTCAGACCCTGCATCGGCCGGAACTCGTGATTTTCCGCCTGGTCATCCGAAAATCTCTGTTTTGAACAGGAACAATTGTCAACAGCGATCTCCGCCACGATCAGCTTGAAATCACGGTCCATCGTCCGGATCGGTAAAATCACGATTTTGCACCCGGACGAACGAAATCACTATTCAGACCCTGCATCGGCCGAAACTCGTGATTTTCCGCCAGGTCAACCAAAAATCACTGTTTTGAACAGGAACGATTGTCAACAACGATCTCCGCCACGATTAGCATGAAATCACGGTCCATCGTCTGGATCGGTAAAATCACGATTTTGCACCCGGACGAACGAAATCACTTTTCAGACCCTGCATCGGCCGGAACTCGTGATTTTCCGCCTGGTCATCCGAAAATCTCTGTTTTGAACAGGAACGATTGTCAACAGCGATCTCCGCCACGATCAGCTTGAAATCACGGTCCATCGTGCGAATCGGTAAAATCACGATTTTGCACCCGGACGAACGAAATCACTTTTCAGACCCTGCATCGGCCGAAACTCGTGATTTTCTGCCTGGTCAACCAAAAATCACTGTTTTGAATAGGAACGATTGTCAACAACGATCTCCGCCACGATCATCATGAAATCACGGTCCATCGTCTGGATCGGTAAAATCACGATTTTGCACCCGGACGAACAAAATCACTTTTCAGACCCTGCATTGGCCGAAACTCGTGATTTTCTGCCTGGTCAACCATAAATCACTGTTTTGAACAGGAACGATTGTCAACAATGATCTCCGCCACGATCAGCATGAAATCACGGTCGATCGTGCGGATCGGTAAAATCACGATTTTGCACCCGGACGAACGAAATCACTTTTCAGACCCTGCATCGGCCGAAACTCGTGATTTTCCGCCTGGTCAACCAAAAATCACTGTTTTGAATAGGAACGATTGTCAACAACGATCTCCGCCACGATCAGCATGAAATCACGGTCCATCGCCTGGAACGGTAAAATCACGATTTTGCACCCGGGCGAACGAAATCACTATTCAGACCCTGCATCAGCCGAAGCTCGTGATTTTCCGCCAGGTCAACCAAAAATCACTGTTTTGAACAGAAATGATTGTCAACAACGATCTCCGCCACGATCAGCATGAAATCACGGTCCATCGTCTGGATAGGTAAAATCACGATTTTGCACCCGGACGAACGAAATCACTATTCAGACCCTGCATCGGCCGAAACTCGTGATTTTCCGCCAGGTCAACCAAAAATCACTGTTTTGAACAGGAACGATTGTCAACAACGATCTCCGCCACGATTAGCATGAAATCACGGTCCATCGTCTGGATCGGTAAAATCACGATTTTGCACCCGGACGAACGAAATCACTTTTCAGACCCTGCATCGGCCGGAACTCGTGATTTTCCGCCTGGTCATCCGAAAATCTCTGTTTTGAACAGGAACGATTGTCAACAGCGATCTCCGCCACGATCAGCTTGAAATCACGGTCCATCGTGCGGATCGGTAAAATCACGATTTTGCACCCGGACGAACGAAATCACTTTTCAGACCCTGCATCGGCCGAAACTCGTGATTTTCCGCCTGGTCAACCATAAATCACTGTTTTGAACAGGAACGATTGTCAACAATGATCTCCGCCACGATCAGCATGAAATCACGGTCGATCGTGCGGATCGGTAAAATCACGATTTTGCACCCGGACGAACGAAATCACTTTTCAGACCCTGCATCGGCCGAAACTCGTGATTTTCCGCCTGGTCAACCAAAAATCACTGTTTTGAATAGGAACGATTGTCAACAACGATCTCCGCCACGATCCGCATGAAATCACGGTCCATCGCCTGGATCGGTAAAATCACGATTTTGCACCCGGGCGAACGAAATCACTATTCAGACCCTGCATCGGCCGAAACTCGTGATTTTCCGCCAGGTCAACCAAAAATCACTGTTTTGAACAGAAATGATTGTCAACAACGATCTCCGCCACGATCAGCATGAAATCACGGTCCATCGTCTGGATCGGTAAAATCACGATTTTGCACCCGGACGAACGAAATCACTTTTCAGACCCTGCATCGGCCGGAACTCGTGATTTTCCGCCTGGTCATCCGAAAATCTCTGTTTTGAACAGGAACGATTGTCAACAGCGATCTCCGCCACGATCAGCTTGAAATCACGGTCCATCGTGCGGATCGGTAAAATCACGATTTTGCACCCGGACGAACGAAATCACTTTTCAGACCCTGCATCGGCCGAAACTCGTGATTTTCCGCCTGGTCAACCAAAAATCACTGTTTTGAACAGGAACGATTGTCAACAACGATCTCCGCCACGATTAGCATGAAATCACGGACCATCGTCTGGATCGGTAAAATCACGATTTTGCACCCGGACGAACGAAATCACTTTTCAGACCCTGCATCGGCCGGAACTCGTGATTTTCCGCCTGGTCATCCGAAAATCTCTGTTTTGAACAGGAACGATTGTCAACAGCGATCTCCGCCACGATCAGCTTGAAATCACGGTCCATCGTGCGGATCGGTAAAATCACGATTTTGCACCCGGACGAACGAAATCACTTTTCAGACCCTGCATAGGCCGAAACTCGTGATTTTCTGCCTGGTCAACCAAAAATCACTGTTTTGAATAGGAACGATTGTCAACAACGATCTCCGCCACGATCAGCGTGAAATCACGGTCCATCGTCCGGATCGGTAAAATCACGATTTTGCACCCGGACGAACGAAATCACTTTTCAGACCCTGCATCGGCCGAAACTCGTGATTTTCCGCCTGGTCAACCATAAATCACTGTTTTGAACAGGAACGATTGTCAACAATGATCTCCGCCACGATCAGCATGAAATCACGGTCGATCGTGCGGATCGGTAAAATCACGATTTTGCACCCGGACGAACGAAATCACTTTTCAGACCCTGCATCGGCCGAAACTCGTGATTTTCCGCCTGGTCAACCGAAAATCACTGTTTTGAACAGGAACGATTGTCAACAACGATCTCCGCCACGATCAGCATGAAATCACGGTCCATCGCCTGGATCGGTAAAATCACGATTTTGCACCCGGGCGAACGAAATCACTATTCAGACCCTGCATCGGCCGAAACTCGTGATTTTCCGCCAGGTCGACCAAAAATCACTGTTTTGAACAGAAATGATTGTCAACAACGATCTCCGCCACGATCAGCATGAAATCACGGTCCATCGTCTGGATCGGTAAAATCACGATTTTGCACCCGGACGAACGAAATCACTATTCAGACCCTGCATCGGCCGAAACTCGTGATTTTCCGCCTGGTCAACCAAAAATCACTGTTTTGAACAGGAACGATTGTCAACAACGATCTCCGCCACGATCAGCATGAAATCACGGTCCATCGTCTGGATCGGTAAAATCACGATTTTGCACCCGGACGAACGAAATCACTTTTCAGACCCTGCATCGGCCGGAACTCATGATTTTCCGCCTGGTCATCCGAAAATCTCTGTTTTGAACAGGAACGATTGTCAACAGCGATCTCCGCCACGATCAGCTTGAAATCACGGTCCATCGTGCGGATCGGTAAAATCACGATTTTGCACCCGGACGAACGAAATCACTTTTCAGACCCTGCATCGGCCGAAACTCGTGATTTTCTGCCTGGTCAACCAAAAATCACTGTTTTGAATAGGAACGATTGTCAACAACGATCTCCGCCACGATCATCATGAAATCACGGTCCATCGTCTGGATCGGTAAAATCACGATTTTGCACCCGGACGAACGAAATCACTTTTCAGGCCCTGCATTGGCCGAAACTCGTGATTTTCCGCCTGGTCAACCATAAATCACTGTTTTGAACAGGAACGATTGTCAACAATGATCTCCGCCACGATCAGCATGAAATCACGGTCGATCGTGCGGATCGGTAAAATCACGATTTTGCACCCGGACGAACGAAATCACTATTCAGACCCTGCATCGGCCGAAACTCGTGATTTTCCGCCTGGTCAACCAAAAATCACTGTTTTGAATAGGAACGATTGTCAACAACGATCTCCGCCACGATCAGCATGAAATCACGGTCCATCGCCTGGATCGGTAAAATCACGATTTTGCACCCGGGCGAACGAAATCACTATTCAGACCCTGCATCGGCCGAAACTCGTGATTTTCCGCCAGGTCAACCAAAAATCACTGTTTTGAACAGAAATGATTGTCAACAACGATCTCCGCCACGATCAGCATGAAATCACGGTCCATCGTCTGGATCGGTAAAATCACGATTTTGCACCCGGACGAACGAAATCACTATTCAGACCCTGCATCGGCCGAAACTCGTGATTTTCCGCCTGGTCAACCAAAAATCACTGTTTTGAACAGGAACGATTGTCAACAACGATCTCCGCCACGATTAGCATGAAATCACGGTCCATCGTCTGGATCGGTAAAATCACGATTTTGCACCCGCACGAACGAAATCACTTTTCAGACCCTGCATCGGCCGGAACTCGTGATTTTCCGCCTGGTCAACCAAAAATCACTGTTTTGAACAGGAACGATTGTCAACAACGATCTCCGCCACGATTAGCATGAAATCACGGTCCATCGTCTGGATCGGTAAAATCACGATTTTGCACCCGGACGAACGAAATCACTTTTCAGACCCTGCATCGGCCGAAACTCGTGATTTTCCGCCTGGTCAACCAAAAATCACTGTTTTGAATAGGAACGATTGTCAACAACGATCTCCGCCACGATCCGCATGAAATCACGGTCCATCGCCTGGATCGGTAAAATCACGATTTTGCACCCGGGCGAACGAAATCACTATTCAGACCCTGCATCGGCCGAAACTCGTGATTTTCCGCCAGGTCAACCAAAAATCACTGTTTTGAACAGAAATGATTGACAACAACGATCTCCGCCACGATCAGCATGAAATCACGGTCCATCGTCTGGATCGGTAAAATCACGATTTTGCACCCGGACGAACGAAATCACTTTTCAGACCCTGCATCGGCCGAAACTCGTGATTTTCCGCCTGGTCAATCGAAAATCTCTGTTTTGGCCAGGTACGGTTGTCAACAACGATCACCGCCACGATCAGCATGAAATCACGGTCGATCGCCTGGATCGGTAAAATCACGATTTTGCACCCGGACGAACGAAATCACTATTCAGACCCTGCATCGGCCGAAACTCGTGATTTTCCGCCAGGTCAACCAAAAATCACTGTTTTGTACAGGAACGATTGTCAACAACGATCTCCGCCACGATTAGCATGAAATCACGGTCCATCGTCTGGATCGGTAAAATCACGATTTTGCACCCGGACGAACGAAATCACTTTTCAGACCCTGCATCGGCCGGAACTCGTGATTTTCCGCCTGGTCATCCGAAAATCTCTGTTTTGAACAGGAACGATTGTCAACAGCGATCTCTGCCACGATCAGCTTGAAATCACGGTCCATCGTCCGGATCGGTAAAATCACGATTTTGCACCCGGACGAACAAAATCACTTTTCAGACCCTGCATCGGCCGAAACTCGTGATTTTCCGCCTGGTCAACCAAAAATCACTGTTTTCAATTGGAACGATTGTCAACAACGATCTCCGCCACGATCAGCATGAAATCACGGTCCATCTTCCAGATCGGTAAAAACACGATTTTGCACCCGGACGAACGAAATCACTATTCAGACCCTGCATCGGCCGAAAATCGTGATTTTCCGCCAGGTCAACCAAAAATCACTGTTTTGAACAGGAACGATTGTCAACAACGATCTCCGCCACGATCAGCATGAAATCACGGTCGATCGTCCGGATCGGTAAAATCACGATTTTGCACCCGGACGAACGAAATCACTTTTCAAACCCTGCATCGGCTGAAACTCGTGATTTTCCGCCAGGTCAACTGGAAATCACTATTTTGCCCAGGTACGGTTCTCAACAATGATCTCCGCCACGATTAGCATGAAATCACAGTCGATCGTCCAGATCGGTAAAATCACGATTTTGCACCTGGACGAACGAAATCACTTTTCAGACCCTGCATCGGCCGAAACTCGTGATTTTCTGCCTGGTCAACCGGAAATCACTATTTTGACCAGGTACGGTTGTCAACAACGATCTCCGCCCCGATCAGCAAGAAATCACGGTCCATCGTCTGGATCGGTAAAATCACGATTTTGCACCCGGACGAACGAAATCACTATTCTGACCCTGCATCGGCCGAAACTCGTGATTTTCCGCCTTGTCATTTCTGTTCAAAACAGTGATTTTTGGTTGACCTGGCGGAAAATCACGAGTTTCGGCCGATGCAGGGTCTGATTAGTGATTTCGTTCGTCCGGGTGCAAAATCGTGATTTTACCGATCTGGAAGATGGACCGTGATTTCATGCTGATCGTGGCGGAGATCGTTGTTGACAATCGTTCCAATTTAAAACAGTGATTTTTGGTTGACCAGGCGGAAAATCACGAGTTTCGGCCGATGCAGGGTCTGAAAAGTGATTTCGTTCGTCCGGGTGCAAAATCGTGATTTTACCGATCCGGACGATGGACCGTGATTTCAAGCTGATCGTGGCGGAGATCGCTGTTGACAATCGTTCCTGTTCAAAACAGAGATTTTCGGATGACCAGGCGGAAAATCACGAGTTCCGGCCGATGCAGGGTCTGAAAAGTGATTTCGTTCGTCCGGGTGCAAAATCGTGATTTTACCGATCCAGACGATGGACCGTGATTTCATGCTAATCGTGGCGGAGATCGTTGTTGACAATCGTTCCTGTTCAAAACAGTGATTTTTGGTTGACCAGGCGGAAAATCACGAGTTTCGGCCGATGCAGGGTCTGAATAGTGATTTCGTTCGTCCGGGTGCAAAATCGTGATTTTACCGATCCAGGCGATCGACCGTGATTTCATGCTGATCGTGGCGGTGATCGTTGTTGACAACCGTACCTGGCCAAAACAGTGATTTTCGGTTGACCAGGCGGAAAATCACGAGTTTCGGCCGATGCAGGGTCTGAAAAGTGATTTCGTTCGTCCGGGTGCAAAATCGTGATTTTACCGATCCAGACGATGGACCGTGATTTCATGCTGATCGTGGCGGAGATCGTTGTTGACAATCATTTCTGTTCAAAACAGTGATTTTTGGTTGACCTGGCGGAAAATCACGAGTTTCGGCCGATGCAGGGTCTGAATAGTGATTTCGTTCGCCCGGGTGCAAAATCGTGATTTTACCGATCCAGGCGATGGACCGTGATTTCATGCTGATCGTGGCGGAGATCGTTGTTGACAATCGTTCCTGTTCAAAACAGTGATTTTTGGTTGACCAGGCGGAAAATCACGTGTTTCGGCCGATGCAGGGTCTGAAAAGTGATTTCGTTCGTCCGGGTGCAAAATCGCGATTTTACCGATCCGCACGATCGACCGTGATTTCATGCTGATCGTGGCGGAGATCGTTGTTGACAATCGTTCCTGTTCAAAACAGTGATTTTTGGTTGACCAGGCGGAAAATAAGGAGTTTCGGCCGATGCAGGGACAGAATAGTGATTTCGTTCGTCCGGGTGCAAAATCGTGATTTCACCGATCTGGGTGATCGACCGTGATTTCATGCTGATCGTGGCGGAGATCGTTGTCGACAATCGTTCCTGGTCAAAGCAGTGATTTCCGGTTGACCAGGCGGAAAATCACGAGTTTCGGCCGATGCAGGGTTTGAAAAGTGATTTCGTTCGTCCGGGTGCAAAATCGTGATTTTACCGATCCGCACGATCGACCGTGATTTCATGCTGATCGTGGCGGAGATCGTTGTTGACAATCGTTCCTGTTCAAAACAGTGATTTATGGTTGACCAGGCCGAAAATCACGAGTTTCGGCCGATGCAGGGTCTGAAAAGTGATTTCGTTCGTCCGGGTGCAAAATCGTGATTTCACCGATCCGCACGATCGACCGTGATTTCATGCTGATCGTGGCGGAGATCGTTGTTGACAATCGTTCCTGTTCAAAACAGTGATTTTTGGTTGACCAGGCGGAAAATCACGAGTTTCGGCCGATGGAGGGTCTGAAAAGTGATTTCGTTCGTCCGGGTGCAAAATCGTGGTTTCACCGATCCGGACGATGGACTGTGATTTCATGCTGATCGTGGCGGAGATCGTTGTCGACAATCGTTCCTGGTCAAAGCAGTGATTTCCGGTTGACCAGGCGGAAAATCACGAGTTTCGGCCGATGCAGGGTCTGAAAAGTGATTTCGTTCGTCCGGGTGCAAAATCGTGATTTTACCGATCCAAACGATGGACCGTGATTTCATGCTGATCGTGGCGGAGATCGTTGTTGACAATCATTTCTGTTCAAAACAGTGATTTTTGGTTGACCAGGCGGAAAATCACGAGTTTCGGCCGATGCAGGGTCTGAAAAGTGATTTCGTTCGTCCGGGTGCAAAATCGTGATTTTACCGATCCGCACGATCGACCGTGATTTCATGCTGATCGTGGCGGAGATCATTGTTGGCAATCGTTCCTGTTCAAAACAGTGATTTATGGTTGACCAGGCCGAAAATCACGAGTTTCGGCCGATGCAGGGTCTGAAAAGTGATTTCGTTCGTCCGGGTGCAAAATCGTGATTTCACCGATCCGCACGATCGACCGTGATTTCATGCTGATCGTGGCGGAGATCGTTGTTGACAATCGTTCCTGTTCAAAACAGTGATTTTTGGTTGACCAGGCGGAAAATCACGAGTTTCGGCCGATGGAGGGTCTGAAAAGTGATTTCGTTCGTCCGGGTGCAAAATCGTGATTTTACCGATCCGGACGATGGACCGTGATTTCATGCTGATCGTGGCGGAGATCGTTGTTGACAATCGTTCCTGTTCAAAACAGTGATTTTTGGTTGACCAGGCGGAAAATCACGAGTTTCGGCCGATGCAGGGTCAGAAAAGTGATTTCGTTCGTCCGGGTGCAAAATCGCGATTTTACCGATCCGCACGATCGACCGTGATTTCATGCTGATCGTGGCGGAGATCGTTGTTGACAATTGTTCCTGTTCAAAACAGTGATTTTTGGTTGACCAGGCGGAAAATAACGAGTTTCGGCCGATGCAGGGTCTGAAAAGTGATTTCGTTCGTCCGGGTGCAAAATCGTGATTTTACCGATCCGCACGATCGACCGTGATTTCATGCTGATCGTGGCGGAGATCATTGTTGACAATCGTTCCTGTTCAAAACAGTGATTTATGGTTGACCAGGCCGAAAATCACGAGTTTCGGCCGATGCAGGGTCTGAAAAGTGATTTCGTTCGTCCGGGTGCAAAATCGTGATTTCACCGATCCGCACGATCGATCGTGATTTCATGCTGATCGTGGCGGAGATCGTTGTTGACAATCGTTCCTGTTCAAAACAGTGATTTTTGGTTGACCAGGCGGAAAATCACGAGTTTCGGCCGATGCAGGGTCAGAATAGTGATTTCGTTCGTCCGGGTGAAAAATCGTGATTTTACCGATTCGGACGATCGACCGTGATTCAATGCTGATCGTGGCGGAGATCGTTGTTGACAACCGTACCTTGTCAAAACAGTGATTTCCGGTTGACCAGGCGGAAAATCACGAGTTTCGGCCGATGCAGGGTCTGAAAAGTGATTTCGTTCGTCCGGGTGCAAAATCGTGGTTTCACCGATCCGGACGATCGACCGTGATTTCATGCTGATCCTGGCGGAGATCGTTGCTGACAATCGTTGCTGTTCAAAACAGTGATTTTTGGTTGACCAGGCGGAAAATCACGAGGTTCGGCCGATGGAGGGTCTGAAAAGTGATTTCGTTCGTCCGGGTGCAAAATCGTGGTTTCACCGATCCGGACGATGGACTGTGATTTCATGCTGATCGTGGCGGAGATCGTTGTTGACAATCGTTCCTGTTCAAAACAGTGATTTTTGGTTGACCAGGCGGAAAATAAGGAGTTTCGGCCGATGCAGGGACAGAATAGTGATTTCGTTCGTCGGGGTGCAAAATCGTGATTTCACCGATCTGGGTGATCGACCGGGATTTCATGCTGATCGTGGCGGAGATCGTTGTCGACAATCGTTCCTGGTCAAAGCAGTGATTTCCGGTTGACCAGGCGGAAAATCACGAGTTTCGGCCGATGCAGGGTCTGAAAAGTGATTTCGTTCGTCCGGGTGCAAAATCGTGATTTTACCGATCCGCACGATCGACCGTGATTTCATGCTGATCGTGGCGGAGATCATTGTTGGCAATCGTTCCTGTTCAAAACAGTGATTTATGGTTGACCAGGCCGAAAATCACGAGTTTCGGCCGATGCAGGGTCTGAAAAGTGATTTCGTTCGTCCGGGTGCAAAATCGTGATTTCACCGATCCGCACGATCGACCGTGATTTCATGCTGATCGTGGCGGAGATCGTTGTTGACAATCGTTCCTGTTCAAAACAGTGATTTTTGGTTGACCAGGCGGAAAATCACGAGTTTCGGCCGATGGAGGGTCTGAAAAGTGATTTCGTTCGTCCGGGTGCAAAATCGTGATTTTACCGATCCGGACGATGGACCGTGATTTCATGCTGATCATGGCGGAGATCGTTGTTGACAATCGTTCCTGTTCAAAACAGTGATTTTTGGTTGACCAGGCGGAAAATCACGAGTTTCGGCCGATGCAGGGTCTGAAAAGTGATTTCGTTCGTCCGGGTGCAAAATCGCGATTTTACCGATCCGCACGATCGACCGTGATTTCATGCTGATCGTGGCGGAGATCGTTGTTGACAATCGTTCCTGTTCAAAACAGTGATTTTTGGTTGACCAGGCGGAAAATAACGAGTTTCGGCCGATGCAGGGTCTGAATAGTGATTTCGTTCGTCCGGGTGCAAAATCGTGATTTCCCCGATCTGGGTGATCGACCGTGATTTCATGCTGATCGTGGCGGAGATCGTTGTTGACAACCGTACCTGGTCAAAGCAGTGATTTCCGGTTGACCAGGCGGAAAATCACGAGTTTCGGCCGATGCAGGGTCTGAAAAGTGATTTCGTTCGTCCGTGTGCAAAATCTTGATTTTACCGATCCAGACGATCGACCGTGATTTCATGCAGATCGTGGTGGAGATCGTTGTTGACAATCGTTCCTGTTCAAAACAGTGATTTTTGGTTGACCAGGCGGAAAATCACGAGTTTCGGCCGATGGAGGATCTGAAAAGTGATTTCGTTCGTCCGGGTGCAAAATCGTGGTTTCACCGATCCGGACGATGGACCGTGATTTCATGCTGATCGTGGCGGTGATCGTTGTTGACAATCGTTCCTGTTCAGAACAGTGATTTTTGGTTGACCAGGCGGAAAATAAGGAGTTTCGGCCGATGCAGGGACAGAATAGTGATTTCGTTCGTCCGGGTGCAAAATCGTGATTTCACCGATCTGGGTGATCGACCGTGATTTCATGCTGATCGTGGCGGAGATCGTTGTCGACAATCGTTCCTGGTCAAAGCAGTGATTTCCGGTTGACCAGGCGGAAAATCACGAGTTTCGGCCGATGCAGGGTCTGAAAAGTGATTTCGTTCGTCCGGGTGCAAAATCGTGATTTTACCGATCCAAACGATGGACCGTGATTTCATGCTGATCGTGGCGGAGATCGTTGTTGACAATCATTTCTGTTCAAAACAGTGATTTTTGGTTGACCAGGCAGAAAATCACGAGTTTCGGCCGATGCAGGGTCTGAAAAGTGATTTCGTTCGTCCGGGTGCAAAATCGGGGTTTCACCGATCCGGACGATGGACCGTGATTTCATGCTGATCGTGGCGGAGATCGTTGTTGACAATCGTTCCTGTTCAAAACAGTGATTTTTGGTTGACCAGGCAGAAAATCACGAGTTTCGGCCGATGCAGGGTCTGAAAAGTGATTTCGTTCGTCCGGGTGCAAAATCGTGATTTCACCGATCTGGGTGATCGACCGTGATTTCATGCTGATCGTGGCGGAGATCGTTGTTGACAATCGTTCCTGTTCAAAACAGTGATTTTTGGTTGACCATGCGGAAAATCACGAGTTTCGGCCGATGCAGGGTCTGAAAAGTGATTTCGTTCGTCCGGGTGCAAAATCGTGATTTTACCGATCCGCACGATCGACCGTGATTTCATGCTGATCGTGGCGGAGATCGTTGTTGACAATCGTTCCTGTTCAAAACAGTGATTTTTGGTTGACCAGGCGGAAAATAAGGAGTTTCGGCCGATGCAGGGTCAGAATAGTGATTTCGTTCGTCCGGGTGCAAAATCTTGATTTCACCGATCTGGGTGATCGACCGTGATTTCATGCTGATCGTGGCGGAGATCGTTGTCGACAATCGTTCCTGGTCAAAGCAGTGATTTCCGGTTGACCAGGCGGAAAATCACGAGTTTCGGCCGATGCAGGGTCTGAAAAGTGATTTCGTTCGTCCGGGTGCAAAATCGTGATTTTACCGATCTGCACGATCGACCGTGATTTCATGCTGATCGTGGCGGAGATCATTGTTGACAATCGTTCCTGTTCAAAACAGTGATTTATGGTTGACCAGGCCGAAAATCACGAGTTTCGGCCGATGCAGGGTCTGAAAAGTGATTTCGTTCGTCCGGGTGCAAAATCGTGATTTCACCGATCCTCACGATCGACCGTGATTTCATGCTGATCGTGGCGGAGATCGTTGTTGACAATCGTTCCTGTTCAAAACAGTGATTTTTGGTTGACCAGGCGGAAAATCACGAGTTTCGGCCGATGCAGGGTCAGAATAGTGATTTCGTTCGTCCGGGTGCAAAATCGTGATTTTACCGATTCGGACGATCGACCGTGATTCAATGCTGATCGTGGCGGAGATCGTTGTTGACAACCGTACCTTGTCAAAACAGTGATTTCCGGTTGGCCAGGCGGAAAATCACGAGTTTCGTCCGATGCAGGGTCTGAAAAGTGATTTCGTTCGTCCGGGTGCAAAATCGCGGTTTCCCCGATCCGGACGATGGACCGTGATTTCATGCTGATCGTGGCGGAGATCGTTGTTGACAATCGTTCCTGTTCAAAACAGTGATTTTTGGTTGACCAGGCGGAAAATAATGAGTTTCGGCCGATGCAGGGTCAGAATAGTGATTTCGTTCGTCCGGGTGCAAAATCGTGATTTCACCGATCTGGGTGATCGACCGGGAT
The DNA here is from genome assembly GCA_037074485.1 of Delonix regia. Lineage (NCBI taxonomy): Eukaryota > Viridiplantae > Streptophyta > Magnoliopsida > Fabales > Fabaceae > Delonix > Delonix regia. The sequence goes on along the minus strand of CM073450.1, from coordinate 44,573,141 downwards.
TTCATGCTGATCGTGGCGGAGATCGTTGTTGACAATCGTTCCTGTTCAAAACAGTGATTTTTGGTTGACCAGGCAGAAAATCACGAGTTTCGGCCGATGCAGGGTCTGAAAAGTGATTTCGTTCGTCCGGGTGCAAAATCGTGATTTTACCGATCCGTACGATCGACCGTGATTTCATGCTGATCGTGGCGGAGATCGTTGTTGACAACCGTTCCTGTTCAAAACAGTGATTTTTGGTTGACCAGGCGGAAAATCACGAGTTTCGGCCGATGCAGGGTCTGAAAAGTGATTTCGTTCGTCCGGGTGCAAAATCGTGATTTTACCGATCCGCACGATCGACCGTGATTTCATGCTGATCGTGGCGGAGATCGTTGTTGACAATCGTTCCTGTTCAAAACAGTGATTTTTGGTTGACCAGGCGGAAAATAACAAGTTTCGGCCGATGCAGGTTCAGGATAGTGATTTCGTTCGTCCGGGTGCAAAATCGTGATTTCACCGATCTGGGTGATCGACCGTGATTTCATGCTGATCGTGGCGGAGATCGTTGTTGACAACCGTACCTGGTCAAAGCAGCGATTTCCGGTTGACCAGGCGGAAAATCACGAGTTTCGGCCGATGTAGGGTCTAAAAAGTGATTTCGTTCGTCTGGGTGCAAAATCGCGATTTTACCGATCCGGACGATCGACCGTGATTTCATGCAGATCGGGGTGGAGATCGTTGTTGACAATCGTTCCTGTTCAAAACAGTGATTTTTGGTTGACCAGGCGGAAAATCACGAGTTTCGGCCGATGCAGGGTCTGAAAAGTGATTTCGTTCGTCCGGGTGCAAAATCGTGATTTTACCGATCCGCACGATCGACCGTGATTTCATGCTGATCGTGGCGGAGATCGTTGTTGACAATCGTTCCTGTTCAAAACAGTGATTTTTGGTTGACCAGGCAGAAAATCACGAGTTTCGGCCGATGCAGGGTCTGAAAAGTGATTTCGTTCGTCCGGGTGCAAAATCGTGATTTTACCGATCCGCACGATCGACCGTGATTTCATGCTGATCGTGGCGGAGATCGTTGTTGACAACCGTTCCTGTTCAAAACAGTGATTTTTGGTTGACCAGGCGGAAAATCACGAGTTTCGGCCGATGCAGGGTCTGAAAAGTGATTTCGTTCGTCCGGGTGCAAAATCGTGATTTTACCGATCCGCACGATCGACCGTGATTTCATGCTGATCGTGGCGGAGATCGTTGTTGACAATCGTTCCTGTTCAAAACAGTGATTTTTGGTTGACCAGGCGGAAAATAACAAGTTTCGGCCGATGCAGGGTCAGAATAGTGATTTCGTTCGTCCGGGTGCAAAATCGTGATTTCACCGATCTGGGTGATCGACCGTGATTTCATGCTGATCGTGGCGGAGATCGTTGTTGACAACCGTACCTGGTCAAAGCAGTGATTTCCGGTTGGCCAGGCGGAAAATCACGAGTTTCGGCCGATGCAGGGTCTGAAAAGTGATTTCGTTCGTCCGGGTGCAAAATCGTGGTTTCCCCGATCCGGACGATGGACCGTGATTTCATGCTGATCGTGGCGGAGATCGTTGTTGACAATCGTTCCTGTTCAAAACAGTGATTTTTGGTTGACCAGGCGGAAAATAACGAGTTTCGGCCGATGCAGGGTCAGAATAGTGATTTCGTTCGTCCAGGTGCAAAATCGTGATTTCACCGATCTGGGTGATCGACCGTGATTTCATGCTGATCGTGGCGGAGATCGTTGTTGACAACTGTACCTGGTCAAAGCAGTGATTTCCGGTTGACCAGGCGGAAAATCACGAGTTTCGGCCGATGCAGGGGCTAAAAAGTGATTTCGTTCGTCCGGGTGCAAAATCGTGATTTTTCCGGTCCGGACGATCGACCGTGATTTCATGCAGATCGTGGAGGAGATCGTTGTTGACAATCGTTCCTGTTCAAAACAGTGATTTTTGGTTGACCAGGCGGAAAATCACGAGTTTCGGCCGATGGAGGGTCTGAAAAGTGATTTCGTTCGTCCGGGTGCAAAATCGTGGTTTCACCGATCCGGACGATGGACCGTGATTTTATGCTGATCATGGCGGAGATCGTTGTTGACAATCGTTCCTGTTCAAAACAGTGATTTTTGGTTGACCAGGCGGAAAATAACGATTTTGGGCCGATGCAGGGTCAGAATAGTGATTTCGTTCGTCCGGGTGCAAAATCGTGATTTCACTGATCTGGGTGATCGACCGTGATTTCATGCTGATCGTGGCGGAGATCGTTGTTGACAACTGTACCTGGTCAAAGCAGTGATTTCCGGTTGACCAGGCGGAAAATCACGAGTTTCGGCCGATGCAGGGGCTAAAAAGTGATTTCGTTCGTCCGGGTGCAAAATCGTGATTTTACCGGTCCGGACGATCGACCGTGATTTCATGCAGATCGTGGTGGAGATCGTTGTTGACAATCGTTCCTGTTCAAAACAGTGATTTTTGGTTGACCAGGCGGAAAATCACGTGTTTCGGCCGATGGAGGGTCTGAAAAGTGATTTCGTTCGTCCGGGTGCAAAATCGTGGTTTCACCGATCCGGACGATGGACCGTGATTTTATGCTGATCATGGCGGAGATCGTTGTTGACAATCGTTCCTGTTCAAAACAGTGATTTTTGGTTGACCAGGCAGAAAATCACGAGTTTCGGCCGATGCAGGGTCTGAAAAGTGATTTCGTTCGTCCGGGTGCAAAATCGTGATTTTACCGATCCGCACGATCGACCGTGATTTCATGCTGATCGTGGCGGAGATCGTTGTTGACAACCGTTCCTGTTCAAAACAGTGATTTTTGGTTGACCAGGCGGAAAATCACGAGTTTCGGCCGATGCAGGGTCTGAAAAGTGATTTCGTTCGTCCGGGTGCAAAATCGTGATTTTACCGATCCGCACGATCGACCGTGATTTCATGCTGATCGTGGCGGAGATCGTTGTTGACAATCGTTCCTGTTCAAAACAGTGATTTTTGGTTGACCAGGCGGAAAATAACAAGTTTCGGCCGATGCAGGGTCTGAATAGTGATTTCGTTCGTCCGGGTGCAAAATCGTGATTTCACCGATCTGGGTGATCGACCGTGATTTCATGCTGATCGTGGCGGAGATCGTTGTTGACAACCGTACCTGGTCAAAGCAGTGATTTCCGGTTGGCCAGGCGGAAAATCACGAGTTTCGGCCGATGCAGGGTCTGAAAAGTGATTTCGTTCGTCCGGGTGCAAAATCGTGGTTTCCCCGATCCGGACGATGGACCGTGATTTCATGCTGATCGTGGCGGAGATCGTTGTTGACAATCGTTCCTGTTCAAAACAGTGATTTTTGGTTGACCAGGCGGAAAATAACGAGTTTCGGCCGATGCAGGGTCTGAAAGGTGATTTCGTTCGTCCGGGTGCAAAATCGTGGTTTCCCCGATCCGGACGATGGACCGTGATTTCATGCTGATCGTGGCGGAGATCGTTGTTGACAATCGTTCCTGTTCAAAACAGTGATTTTTGGTTGACCAGGCGGAAAATAACAAGTTTCGGCCGATGCAGGGTCTGAATAGTGATTTCGTTCGTCCGGGTGCAAAATCGTGATTTCACCGATCTGGGTGATCGACCGTGATTTCATGCTGATCGTGGCGGAGATCGTTGTTGACAACTGTACCTGGTCAAAGCAGTGATTTCCGGTTGACCAGGCGGAAAATCACGAGTTTCGGCCGATGGAGGGTCTGAAAAGTGATTTCGTTCGTCCGGGTGCAAAATCGTGGTTTCACCGATCCGGACGATGGACCGTGATTTTATGCTGATCATGGCGGAGATCGTTGTTGACAATCGTTCCTGTTCAAAACAGTGATTTTTGGTTGACCAGGCGGAAAATAACGATTTTGGGCCGATGCAGGGTCAGAATAGTGATTTCGTTCGTCCGGGTGCAAAATCGTGATTTCACTGATCTGGGTGATCGACCGTGATTTCATGCTGATCGTGGCGGAGATCGTTGTTGACAACTGTACCTGGTCAAAGCAGTGATTTCCGGTTGACCAGGCGGAAAATCACGAGTTTCGGCCGATGCAGGGGCTAAAAAGTGATTTCGTTCGTCCGGGTGCAAAATCGTGATTTTACCGGTCCGGACGATCGACCGTGATTTCATGCAGATCGTGGTGGAGATCGTTGTTGACAATCGTTCCTGTTCAAAACAGTGATTTTTGGTTGACCAGGCGGAAAATCACGAATTTCGGCCGATGGAGGGTCTGAAAAGTGATTTCGTTCGTCCGGGTGCAAAATCGTGGTTTCACCGATCCGGACGATGGACCGTGATTTTATGCTGATCATGGCGGAGATCGTTGTTGACAATCGTTCCTGTTCAAAACAGTGATTTTTGGTTGACCAGGCAGAAAATCACGAGTTTCGGCCGATGCAGGGTCTGAAAAGTGATTTCGTTCGTCCGGGTGCAAAATCGTGATTTTACCGATCCGCACGATCGACCGTGATTTCATGCTGATCGTGGCGGAGATCGTTGTTGACAACCGTTCCTGTTCAAAACAGTGATTTTTGGTTGACCAGGCGGAAAATCACGAGTTTCGGCCGATGCAGGGTCTGAAAAGTGATTTCGTTCGTCCGGGTGCAAAATCGTGATTTTACCGATCCGCACGATCGACCGTGATTTCATGCTGATCGTGGCGGAGATCGTTGTTGACAATCGTTCCTGTTCAAAACAGTGATTTTTGGTTGACCAGGCGGAAAATAACAAGTTTCGGCCGATGCAGGGTCTGAATAGTGATTTCGTTCGTCCGGGTGCAAAATCGTGATTTCACCGATCTGGGTGATCGACCGTGATTTCATGCTGATCGTGGCGGAGATCGTTGTTGACAACCGTACCTGGTCAAAGCAGTGATTTCCGGTTGGCCAGGCGGAAAATCACGAGTTTCGGCCGATGCAGGGTCTGAAAAGTGATTTCGTTCGTCCGGGTGCAAAATCGTGGTTTCCCCGATCCGGACGATGGACCGTGATTTCATGCTGATCGTGGCGGAGATCGTTGTTGACAATCGTTCCTGTTCAAAACAGTGATTTTTGGTTGACCAGGCGGAAAATAACGAGTTTCGGCCGATGCAGGGTCTGAAAGGTGATTTCGTTCGTCCGGGTGCAAAATCGTGGTTTCCCCGATCCGGACGATGGACCGTGATTTCATGCTGATCGTGGCGGAGATCGTTGTTGACAATCGTTCCTGTTCAAAACAGTGATTTTTGGTTGACCAGGCGGAAAATAACAAGTTTCGGCCGATGCAGGGTCTGAATAGTGATTTCGTTCGTCCGGGTGCAAAATCGTGATTTCACCGATCTGGGTGATCGACCGTGATTTCATGCTGATCGTGGCGGAGATCGTTGTTGACAACTGTACCTGGTCAAAGCAGTGATTTCCGGTTGACCAGGCGGAAAATCACGAGTTTCGGCCGATGGAGGGTCTGAAAAGTGATTTCGTTCGTCCGGGTGCAAAATCGTGGTTTCACCGATCCGGACGATGGACCGTGATTTTATGCTGATCATGGCGGAGATCGTTGTTGACAATCGTTCCTGTTCAAAACAGTGATTTTTGGTTGACCAGGCGGAAAATAACGATTTTGGGCCGATGCAGGGTCAGAATAGTGATTTCGTTCGTCCGGGTGCAAAATCCTGATTTCACTGATCTGGGTGATCGACCGTGATTTCATGCTGATCGTGGCGGAGATCGTTGTTGACAACTGTACCTGGTCAAAGCAGTGATTTCCGGTTGACCAGGCGGAAAATCACGAGTTTCGGCCGATGCAGGGGCTAAAAAGTGATTTCGTTCGTCCGGGTGCAAAATCGTGATTTTACCGGTCCGGACGATCGACCGTGATTTCATGCAGATCGTGGTGGAGATCGTTGTTGACAATCGTTCCTGTTCAAAACAGTGATTTTTGGTTGACCAGGCGGAAAATCACGAATTTCGGCCGATGGAGGGTCTGAAAAGTGATTTCGTTCGTCCGGGTGCAAAATCGTGGTTTCACCGATCCGGACGATGGACCGTGATTTTATGCTGATCATGGCGGAGATCGTTGTTGACAATCGTTCCTGTTCAAAACAGTGATTTTTGGTTGACCAGGCAGAAAATCACGAGTTTCGGCCGATGCAGGGTCTGAAAAGTGATTTCGTTCGTCCGGGTGCAAAATCGTGATTTTACCGATCCGCACGATCGACCGTGATTTCATGCTGATCGTGGCGGAGATCGTTGTTGACAACCGTTCCTGTTCAAAACAGTGATTTTTGGTTGACCAGGCGGAAAATCACGAGTTTCGGCCGATGCAGGGTCTGAAAAGTGATTTCGTTCGTCCGGGTGCAAAATCGTGATTTTACCGATCCGCACGATCGACCGTGATTTCATGCTGATCGTGGCGGGGATCGTTGTTGACAACCGTTCCTGTTCAAAACAGTGATTTTTGGTTGACCAGGCGGAAAATCACGAGTTTCGGCCGATGCAGGGTCTGAAAAGTGATTTCGTTCGTCCGGGTGCAAAATCGTGATTTTACCGATCCGCACGATCGACCGTGATTTCATGCTGATCGTGGCGTAGATCGTTGTTGACAATCGTTCCTGTTCAAAACAGTGATTTTTGGTTGACCAGGCGGAAAATAACAAGTTTCGGCCGATGCAGGGTCTGAATAGTGATTTCGTTCGTCCGGGTGCAAAATCGTGATTTCACCGATCTGGGTGATCGACCGTGATTTCATGCTGATCGTGGCGGAGATCGTTGTTGACAACCGTACCTGGTCAAAGCAGTGATTTCCGGTTGGCCAGGCGGAAAATCACGAGTTTCGGCCGATGCAGGGTCTGAAAAGTGATTTCGTTCGTCCGGGTGCAAAATCGTGGTTTCCCCGATCCGGACGATGGACCGTGATTTCATGCTGATCGTGGCGGAGATCGTTGTTGACAATCGTTCCTGTTCAAAACAGTGATTTTTGGTTGACCAGGCGGAAAATAACGAGTTTCGGCCGATGCAGGGTCTGAAAGGTGATTTCGTTCGTCCGGGTGCAAAATCGTGGTTTCCCCGATCCGGACGATGGACCGTGATTTCATGCTGATCATGGCGGAGATCGTTGTTGACAATCGTTCCTGTTCAAAACAGTGATTTTTGGTTGACCAGGCGGAAAATAACGAGTTTCGGCCGATGCAGGGTCAGAATAGTGATTTCGTTCGTCCGGGTGCAAAATCGTGATTTCACCGATCTGGGTGATCGACCGTGATTTCATGCTGATCGTGGCGGAGATCGTTGTTGACAACTGTACCTGGTCAAAGCAGTGATTTCCGGTTGACCAGGCGGAAAATCACGAGTTTCGGCCGATGGAGGGTCTGAAAAGTGATTTCGTTCGTCCGGGTGCAAAATCGTGGTTTCACCGATCCGGACGATGGACCGTGATTTTATGCTGATCATGGCGGAGATCGTTGTTGACAATCGTTCCTGTTCAAAACAGTGATTTTTGGTTGACCAGGCGGAAAATAACGATTTTGGGCCGATGCAGGGTCAGAATAGTGATTTCGTTCGTCCGGGTGCAAAATCCTGATTTCACTGATCTGGGTGATCGACCGTGATTTCATGCTGATCGTGGCGGAGATCGTTGTTGACAACTGTACCTGGTCAAAGCAGTGATTTCCGGTTGACCAGGCGGAAAATCACGAGTTTCGGCCGATGCAGGGGCTAAAAAGTGATTTCGTTCGTCCGGGTGCAAAATCGTGATTTTACCGGTCCGGACGATCGACCGTGATTTCATGCAGATCGTGGTGGAGATCGTTGTTGACAATCGTTCCTGTTCAAAACAGTGATTTTTGGTTGACCAGGCGGAAAATCACGAATTTCGGCCGATGGAGGGTCTGAAAAGTGATTTCGTTCGTCCGGGTGCAAAATCGTGGTTTCACCGATCCGGACGATGGACCGTGATTTTATGCTGATCATGGCGGAGATCGTTGTTGACAATCGTTCCTGTTCAAAACAGTGATTTTTGGTTGACCAGGCAGAAAATCACGAGTTTCGGCCGATGCAGGGTCTGAAAAGTGATTTCGTTCGTCCGGGTGCAAAATCGTGATTTTACCGATCCGCACGATCGACCGTGATTTCATGCTGATCGTGGCGGAGATCGTTGTTGACAACCGTTCCTGTTCAAAACAGTGATTTTTGGTTGACCAGGCGGAAAATCACGAGTTTCGGCCGATGCAGGGTCTGAAAAGTGATTTCGTTCGTCCGGGTGCAAAATCGTGATTTTACCGATCCGCACGATCGACCGTGATTTCATGCTGATCGTGGCGGGGATCGTTGTTGACAACCGTTCCTGTTCAAAACAGTGATTTTTGGTTGACCAGGCGGAAAATCACGAGTTTCGGCCGATGCAGGGTCTGAAAAGTGATTTCGTTCGTCCGGGTGCAAAATCGTGATTTTACCGATCCGCACGATCGACCGTGATTTCATGCTGATCGTGGCGTAGATCGTTGTTGACAATCGTTCCTGTTCAAAACAGTGATTTTTGGTTGACCAGGCGGAAAATAACAAGTTTCGGCCGATGCAGGGTCTGAATAGTGATTTCGTTCGTCCGGGTGCAAAATCGTGATTTCACCGATCTGGGTGATCGACCGTGATTTCATGCTGATCGTGGCGGAGATCGTTGTTGACAACCGTACCTGGTCAAAGCAGTGATTTCCGGTTGGCCAGGCGGAAAATCACGAGTTTCGGCCGATGCAGGGTCTGAAAAGTGATTTCGTTCGTCCGGGTGCAAAATCGTGGTTTCCCCGATCCGGACGATGGACCGTGATTTCATGCTGATCGTGGCGGAGATCGTTGTTGACAATCGTTCCTGTTCAAAACAGTGATTTTTGGTTGACCAGGCGGAAAATAACGAGTTTCGGCCGATGCAGGGTCTGAAAGGTGATTTCGTTCGTCCGGGTGCAAAATCGTGGTTTCCCCGATCCGGACGATGGACCGTGATTTCATGCTGATCATGGCGGAGATCGTTGTTGACAATCGTTCCTGTTCAAAACAGTGATTTTTGGTTGACCAGGCGGAAAATAACGAGTTTCGGCCGATGCAGGGTCAGAATAGTGATTTCGTTCGTCCGGGTGCAAAATCGTGATTTCACCGATCTGGGTGATCGACCGTGATTTCATGCTGATCGTGGCGGAGATCGTTGTTGACAACTGTACCTGGTCAAAGCAGTGATTTCCGGTTGACCAGGCGGAAAATCACGAGTTTCGGCCGATGGAGGGTCTGAAAAGTGATTTCGTTCGTCCGGGTGCAAAATCGTGGTTTCACCGATCCGGACGATGGACCGTGATTTTATGCTGATCATGGCGGAGATCGTTGTTGACAATCGTTCCTGTTCAAAACAGTGATTTTTGGTTGACCAGGCGGAAAATAACGATTTTGGGCCGATGCAGGGTCAGAATAGTGATTTCGTTCGTCCGGGTGCAAAATCCTGATTTCACTGATCTGGGTGATCGACCGTGATTTCATGCTGATCGTGGCGGAGATCGTTGTTGACAACTGTACCTGGTCAAAGCAGTGATTTCCGGTTGACCAGGCGGAAAATCACGAGTTTCGGCCGATGCAGGGGCTAAAAAGTGATTTCGTTCGTCCGGGTGCAAAATCGTGATTTTACCGGTCCGGACGATCGACCGTGATTTCATGCAGATCGTGGTGGAGATCGTTGTTGACAATCGTTCCTGTTCAAAACAGTGATTTTTGGTTGACCAGGCGGAAAATCACGAGTTTCGGCCGATGGAGGGTCTGAAAAGTGATTTCGTTCGTCCGGGTGCAAAATCGTGGTTTCACCGATCCGGACGATGGACCGTGATTTTATGCTGATCATGGCGGAGATCGTTGTTGACAATCGTTCCTGTTCAAAACAGTGATTTTTGGTTGACCAGGCAGAAAATCACGAGTTTCGGCCGATGCAGGGTCTGAAAAGTGATTTCGTTCGTCCGGGTGCAAAATCGTGATTTTACCGATCCGCACGATCGACCGTGATTTCATGCTGATCGTGGCGGAGATCGTTGTTGACAACCGTTCCTGTTCAAAACAGTGATTTTTGGTTGACCAGGCGGAAAATCACGAGTTTCGGCCGATGCAGGGTCTGAAAAGTGATTTCGTTCGTCCGGGTGCAAAATCGTGATTTTACCGATCCGCACGATCGACCGTGATTTCATGCTGATCGTGGCGGAGATCGTTGTTGACAACTGTACCTGGTCAAAGCAGTGATTTCCGGTTGACCAGGCGGAAAATCACGAGTTTCGGCCGATGGAGGGTCTGAAAAGTGATTTCGTTCGTCCGGGTGCAAAATCGCGGTTTCACCGATCCGGACGATGGACCGTGATTTTATGCTGATCATGGCGGAGATCGTTGTTGACAATCGTTCCTGTTCAAAACAGTGATTTTTGGTTGACCAGGCAGAAAATCACGAGTTTCGGCCGATGCAGGGTCTGAAAAGTGATTTCGTTCGTCCGGGTGCAAAATCGTGATTTTACCGATCCGCACGATCGACCGTGATTTCATGCTGATCGTGGCGGAGATCGTTGTTGACAACCGTTCCTGTTCAAAACAGTGATTTTTGGTTGACCAGGCGGAAAATCACGAGTTTCGGCCGATGCAGGGTCTGAAAAGTGATTTCGTTCGTCCGGGTGCAAAATCGTGATTTTACCGATCCGCACGATCGACCGTGATTTCATGCTGATCGTGGCGGAGATCGTTGTTGACAATCGTTCCTGTTCAAAACAGTGATTTTTGGTTGACCAGGCGGAAAATAACAAGTTTCGGCCGATGCAGGGTCAGAATAGTGATTTCGTTCGTCCGGGTGCAAAATCGTGATTTCACCGATCTGGGTGATCGACCGTGATTTCATGCTGATCGTGGCGGAGATCGTTGTTGACAACTGTACCTGGTCAAAGCAGTGATTTCCGGTTGACCAGGCGGAAAATCACGAGTTTCGGCCGATGCAGGGGCTAAAAAGTGATTTCGTTCGTCCGGGTGCAAAATCGTGATTTTACCGGTCCGGACGATCGACCGTGATTTCATGCAGATCGTGGTGGAGATCGTTGTTGACAATCGTTCCTGTTCAAAACAGTGATTTTTGGTTGACCAGGCGGAAAATCACGAGTTTCGGCCGATGGAGGGTCTGAAAAGTGATTTCGTTCGTCCGGGTGCAAAATCGTGGTTTCACCGATCCGGACGATGGACCGTGATTTTATGCTGATCGTGGCGGAGATCGTTGTTGACAATCGTTCCTGTTCAAAACAGTGATTTTTGGTTGACCAGGCGGAAAATAACGAGTTTGGGCCGATGCAGGGTCAGAATAGTGATTTCGTTCGTCCGGGTGCAAAATCGTGATTTCACTGATCTGGGTGATCGACCGTGATTTCATGCTGATCGTGGCGGAGATCGTTGTTGACAACTGTACCTGGTCAAAGCAGTGATTTCCGGTTGACCAGGCGGAAAATCACGAGTTTCGGCCGATGCAGGGGCTAAAAAGTGATTTCGTTCGTCCGGGTGCAAAATCGTGATTTTACCGGTCCGGACAATCGACCGTGATTTCATGCAGATCGTGGTGGAGATCGTTGTTGACAATCGTTCCTGTTCAAAACAGTGATTTTTGGTTGACCAGGCGGAAAATCACGAGTTTCGCCCGATGGAGGGTCTGAAAAGTGAATTCGTTCGTCCGGGTGCAAAATCGTGGTTTCACCGATCCGGACGATGGACCGTGATTTTATGCTGATCATGGCGGAGATCGTTGTTGACAATCGTTCCTGTTCAAAACAGTGATTTTTGGTTGACCAGGCAGAAAATCACGAGTTTCGGCCGATGCAGGGTCTGAAAAGTGATTTCGTTCGTCCGGGTGCAAAATCGTGATTTTACCGATCCGCACGATCGACCGTGATTTCATGCTGATCGTGGCGGAGATCGTTGTTGACAACCGTTCCTGTTCAAAACAGTGATTTTTGGTTGACCAGGCGGAAAATCACGAGTTTCGGCCGATGCAGGGTCTGAAAAGTGATTTCGTTCGTCCGGGTGCAAAATCGTGATTTTACCGATCCGCACGATCGACCGTGATTTCATGCTGATCGTGGCGGAGATCGTTGTTGACAATCGTTCCTGTTCAAAACAGTGATTTTTGGTTGACCAGGCGGAAAATAACAAGTTTCGGCCGATGCAGGGTCAGAATAGTGATTTCGTTCGTCCGGGTGCAAAATCGTGATTTCACCGATCTGGGTGATCGACCGTGATTTCATGCTGATCGTGGCGGAGATCGTTGTTGACAACTGTACCTGGTCAAAGCAGTGATTTCCGGTTGACCAGGCGGAAAATCACGAGTTTCGGCCGATGCAGGGGCTAAAAAGTGATTTCGTTCGTCCGGGTGCAAAATCGTGATTTTACCGGTCCGGACGATCGACCGTGATTTCATGCAGATCGTGGTGGAGATCGTTGTTGACAATCGTTCCTGTTCAAAACAGTGATTTTTGGTTGACCAGGCGGAAAATCACGAGTTTCGGCCGATGGAGGGTCTGAAAAGTGATTTCGTTCGTCCGGGTGCAAAATCGTGGTTTCACCGATCCGGACGATGGACCGTGATTTTATGCTGATCGTGGCGGAGATCGTTGTTGACAATCGTTCCTGTTCAAAACAGTGATTTTTGGTTGACCAGGCGGAAAATAACGAGTTTGGGCCGATGCAGGGTCAGAATAGTGATTTCGTTCGTCCGGGTGCAAAATCGTGATTTCACTGATCTGGGTGATCGACCGTGATTTCATGCTGATCGTGGCGGAGATCGTTGTTGACAACTGTACCTGGTCAAAGCAGTGATTTCCGGTTGACCAGGCGGAAAATCACGAGTTTCGGCCGATGCAGGGGCTAAAAAGTGATTTCGTTCGTCCGGGTGCAAAATCGTGATTTTACCGGTCCGGACAATCGACCGTGATTTCATGCAGATCGTGGTGGAGATCGTTGTTGACAATCGTTCCTGTTCAAAACAGTGATTTTTGGTTGACCAGGCGGAAAATCACGAGTTTCGCCCGATGGAGGGTCTGAAAAGTGAATTCGTTCGTCCGGGTGCAAAATCGTGGTTTCACCGATCCGGACGATGGACCGTGATTTTATGCTGATCATGGCGGAGATCGTTGTTGACAATCGTTCCTGTTCAAAACAGTGATTTTTGGTTGACCAGGCAGAAAATCACGAGTTTCGGCCGATGCAGGGTCTGAAAAGTGATTTCGTTCGTCCGGGTGCAAAATCGTGATTTTACCGATCCGCACGATCGACCGTGATTTCATGCTGATCGTGGCGGAGATCGTTGTTGACAACCGTTCCTGTTCAAAACAGTGATTTTTGGTTGACCAGGCGGAAAATAACAAGTTTCGGCCGATGCAGGGTCAGAATAGTGATTTCGTTCGTCCGGGTGCAAAATCGTGATTTCACCGATTTGGGTGATCGACCGTGATTTCATGCTGATCGTGGCGGAGATCGTTGTTGACAACCGTACCTGGTCAAAGCAGTGATTTCCGGTTGGCCAGGCGGAAAATCACTAGTTTCGGCCGATGCAGGGTCTGAAAAGTGATTTCGTTCGTCCGGGTGCAAAATCGTGGTTTCCCCGATCCGGACGATGGACCGTGATTTCATGCTGATCGTGGCGGAGATCGTTGTTGACAATCGTTCCTGTTCAAAACAGTGATTTTTGGTTGACCAGGCGGAAAATAACGAGTTTGGGCCGATGCAGGGTCAGAATAGTGATTTCGTTCGTCCGGGTGCAAAATCGTGATTTCACCGATCTGGGTGATCGACCGTGATTTCATGCTGATCGTGGCGGAGATCGTTGTTGACAACTGTACCTGGTCAAAGCAGTGATTTCCGGTTGACCAGGCGGAAAATCACGAGTTTCGGCCGATGCAGGGGCTAAAAAGTGATTTCGTTCGTCCGGGTGCAAAATCGTGATTTTACCGGTCCGGACGATCGACCGTGATTTCATGCAGATCGTGGTGGAGATCGTTGTTGACAATCGTTCCTGTTCAAAACAGTGATTTTTGGTTGACCAGGCGGAAAATCACGAGTTTCGGCCGATGGAGGGTCTGAAAAGTGATTTCGTTCGTCCGGGTGCAAAATCGTGGTTTCACCGATCCGGACGATGGACCGTGATTTTATGCTGATCATGGCGGAGATCGTTGTTGACAATCGTTCCTGTTCAAAACAGTGATTTTTGGTTGACCAGGCGGAAAATAACGAGTTTGGGCCGATGCAGGGTCAGAATAGTGATTTCGTTCGTCCGGGTGCAAAATCGTGATTTCACTGATCTGGGTGATCGACCGTGATTTCATGCTGATCGTGGCGGAGATCGTTGTTGACAACTGTACCTGGTCAAAGCAGTGATTTCCGGTTGACCAAGCGGAAAATCACGAGTTTCGGCCGATGCAGGGGCTAAAAAGTGATTTTGTTCGTCCGGGTGCAAAATCGTGATTTTACCGGTCCGGACAATCGACCGTGATTTCATGCAGATCGTGGTGGAGATCGTTGTTGACAATCGTTCCTGTTCAAAACAGTGATTTTTGGTTGACCAGGCGGAAAATCACGAGTTTCGCCCGATGGAGGGTCTGAAAAGTGAATTCGTTCGTCCGGGTGCAAAATCGTGGTTTCACCGATCCGGACGATGGACCGTGATTTTATGCTGATCATGGCGGAGATCGTTGTTGACAATCGTTCCTGTTCAAAACAGTGATTTTTGGTTGACCAGGCAGAAAATCACGAGTTTCGGCCGATGCAGGGTCTGAAAAGTGATTTCGTTCGTCCGGGTGCAAAATCGTGATTTTACCGATCCGCACGATCGACCGTGATTTCATGCTGATCGTGGCGGAGATCGTTGTTGACAACCGTTCCTGTTCAAAACAGTGATTTTTGGTTGACCAGGCGGAAAATCACGAGTTTCGGCCGATGCAGGGTCTGAAAAGTGATTTCGTTCGTCCGGGTGCAAAATCGTGATTTTACCGATCCGCACGATCGACCGTGATTTCATGCTGATCGTGGCGGAGATCGTTGTTGACAATCGTTCCTGTTCAAAACAGTGATTTTTGGTTGACCAGGCGGAAAATAACAAGTTTCGGCCGATGCAGGGTCAGAATAGTGATTTCGTTCGTCCGGGTGCAAAATCGTGATTTCACCGATCTGGGTGATCGACCGTGATTTCATGCTGATCGTGGCGGAGATCGTTGTTGACAACCGTACCTGGTCAAAGCAGTGATTTCCGGTTGGCCAGGCGGAAAATCACGAGTTTCGGCCGATGCAGGGTCTGAAAAGTGATTTCGTTCGTCCGGGTGCAAAATCGTGGTTTCCCCGATCCGGACGATGGACCGTGATTTCATGCTGATCGTGGCGGAGATCGTTGTTGACAATCGTTCCTGTTCAAAACAGTGATTTTTGGTTGACCAGGCGGAAAATAACGAGTTTCGGCCGATGCAGGGTCAGAATAGTGATTTCGTTCGTCCGGGTGCAAAATCGTGATTTCACCGATCTGGGTGATCGACCGTGATTTCATGCTGATCGTGGCGGAGATCGTTGTTGACAACTGTACCTGGTCAAAGCAGTGATTTCCGGTTGACCAGGCGGAAAATCACGAGTTTCGGCCGATGCAGGGGCTAAAAAGTGATTTCGTTCGTCCGGGTGCAAAATCGTGATTTTACCGGTCCGGACGATCGACCGTGATTTCATGCAGATCGTGGTGGAGATCGTTGTTGACAATCGTTCCTGTTCAAAACAGTGATTTTTGGTTGACCAGGCGGAAAATCACGAGTTTCGGCCGATGGAGGGTCTGAAAAGTGATTTCGTTCGTCCGGGTGCAAAATCGTGGTTTCACCGATCCGGACGATGGACCGTGATTTTATGCTGATCATGGCGGAGATCGTTGTTGACAATCATTCCTGTTCAAAACAGTGATTTTTGGTTAACCAGGCGGAAAATAACGAGTTTGGGCCGATGCAGGGTCAGAATAGTGATTTCGTTCGTCCGGGTGCAAAATCGTGATTTCACTGATCTGGGTGATCGACCGTGATTTCATGCTGATCGTGGCGGAGATCGTTGTTGACAACTGTACCTGGTCAAAGCAGTGATTTCCGGTTGACCAGGCGGAAAATCACGAGTTTCGGCCGATGCAGGGGCTAAAAAGTGATTTCGTTCGTCCGGGTGCAAAATCGTGATTTTACCGGTCCGGACAATCGACCGTGATTTCATGCAGATCGTGGTGGAGATCGTTGTTGACAATCGTTCCTGTTAAAACAGTGATTTTTGGTTGACCAGGCGGAAAATCACGAGTTTCGGCCGATGGAGGGTCTGAAAAGTGATTTCGTTCGTCCGGGTGCAAAATCGTGGTTTCACCGATCCGGACGATGGACCGTGATTTTATGCTGATCATGGCGGAGATCGTTGTTGACAATCGTTCCTGTTCAAAACAGTGATTTTTGGTTGACCAGGCGGAAAATAACGAGTTTGGGCCGATGCAGGGTCAGAATAGTGATTTCGTTCGTCCGGGTGCAAAATCGTGATTTCACTGATCTGGGTGATCGACCGTGATTTCATGCTGATCGTGGCGGAGATCGTTGTTGACAACCGTACCTGGTCAAAGCAGTGATTTCCGGTTGACCAGGCGGAAAATCACGAGTTTCGGCCGATGCAGGGTCTGAAAAGTGATTTCGTTCGTCCGGGAGCAAAATCGTGATTTTACCGATCCGCACGATCGACCGTGATTTCATGCTGATCGTGGCGGAGATTGTTGTTGACAATCGTTCCTGTTCAAAACAGTGATTTTTGGTTGACCTGGCGGAAAATAACGAGTTTCGGCCGATGCAGGGTCAGAATAGTGATTTCGTTCGTCCGGGTGCAAAATCGTGATTTCACCGATCTGGGTGATCGACCGTGATTTCATGCTGATCGTGGCGGAGATCGTTGTTGACAACCGTACCTGGTCAAAGCAGTGATTTCCGGTTGACCAGGCAGAAAATCACGAGTTTCGGCCGATGCTGGGTCTGAAAAGTGATTTCGTTCGTCTGGGTGCAAAATCGCGATTTTACCGATCCGGACGATCGACCGTGATTTCATGCAGATCGGGGTGGAGATCGTTGTTGACAATCGTTCCTGTTCAAAACAGTGATTTTTGGTTGACCAGGCGGAAAATCACGAGTTTCGGCCGATGCAGGGTCTGAAAAGTGATTTCGTTCGTCCGGGTGCAAAATCGGGGTTTCACCGATCCGGACGATGGACCGTGATTTCATGCTGATCGTGGCGGAGATCGTTGTTGACAATCGTTCCTGTTCAAAACAGTGATTTATGGTTGACCAGGCGGAAAATCACGAGTTTCGGCCGATGCAGGGTCTGAAAAGTGATTTCGTTCGTCCGGGTGCAAAATCGTGATTTTACCGATCCGCACGATCGACCGTGATTTCATGCTGATCGTAGCGGAGATCGTTGTTGACAATCGTTCCTGTTCAAAACAGTGATTTTTGGTTGACCAGGCGGAAAATCACGAGTTTCGGCCGTTGCAGGGTCTGAAAAGTGATTTCGTTCGTCCTGGTGCAAAATCGTGATTTTACCGATCCGCACGATCGACCGTGATTTCATGCTGATTGTGGCGGAGATCGTTGTTGACAATCGTTCCTGTTCAAAACAGTGATTTTTGGTTGACCAGGCGGAAAATAACGAGTTTCGGCCGATGCAGGGTCAGAATAGTGATTTCGTTCGTCCGGGTGCAAAATCGTGATTTCACCGATCTGGGTGACCGACCGTGATTTCATCCTGATCGTGGCGGAGATCGTTGTTGACAACCGTACCTGGTCATAGCAGTGATTTCCGGTTGGCCAGGCGGAAAATCACGAGTTTCGGCCGATGCAGGGTCTGAAAAGTGATTTCGTTCGTCCGGGTGCAAAATCGTGGTTTCCCCGATCCGGACGATGGACCGTGATTTCATGCTGATCGTGGCGGAGATCGTTGTTGACAATCGTTCCTGTTCAAAACAGTGATTTTTGGTTGACCAGGCGGAAAATAACGAGTTTCGGCCGATGCAGGGTCAGAATAGTGATTTCGTTCGTCCGGGTGCAAAATCGTGATTTCACCGATCTGGGTGATCGACCGGGATTTCATGCTGATCGTGGCGGAGATCGTTGTTGACAACTGTACCTGGTCAAAGCAGTGATTTCCGGTTGACCAGGCGGAAAATCACGAGTTTCGGCCGATGCAGGGGCTAAAAAGTGATTTCGTTCGTCCGGGTGCAAAATCGTGATTTTACCGGTCCGGACGATCGACCGTGATTTCATGCAGATCGTGGTGGAGATCGTTGTTGACAATCGTTCCTGTTCAAAACAGTGATTTTTGGTTGACCAGGCGGAAAATCACGAGTTTCGGCCGATGCAGGGTCTGAAAAGTGATTTCGTTCGTCCGGGTGCAAAATCGTGATTTTACCGATCCGCACGATCGACCGTGATTTCATGCTGATCGTGGCGGAGATCGTTGTTGACAACCGTTCCTGTTCAAAACAGTGATTTTTGGTTGACCAGGCGGAAAAATCACGAGTTTCGGCCGATGCAGGGTCTGAAAAGTGATTTCGTTCGTCCGGGTGCAAAATCGTGATTTTACCGATCCGCACGATCGACCGTGATTTCATGCTGATCGTGGCGGAGATCGTTGTTGACAATCGTTCCTGTTCAAAACAGTGATTTTTGGTTGACCAGGCGGAAAATAACAAGTTTCGGCCGATGCAGGGTCAGAATAGTGATTTCGTTCGTTCGGGTGCAAAATCGTGATTTCACCGATCTGGGTGATCGACCGTGATTTCATGCTGATCGTGGCGGAGATCGTTGTTGACAACCGTACCTGGTCAAAGCAGTGATTTCCGGTTGGCCAGGCGGAAAATCACGAGTTTCGGCCGATGCAGGGTCTGAAAAGTGATTTCGTTCGTCCGGGTGCAAAATCGTGGTTTCCCCGATCCGGACGATGGACCGTGATTTCATGCTGATCGTGGCGGAGATCGTTGTTGACAATCGTTCCTGTTCAAAACAGTGATTTTTGGTTGACCAGGCGGAAAATAACGAGTTTCGGCCGATGCAGGGTCAGAATAGTGATTTCGTTCGTCCGGGTGCAAAATCGTGATTTCACCGATCTGGGTGATCGACCGTGATTTCATGCTGATCGTGGCGGAGATCGTTGTTGACAACTGTACCTGGTCAAAGCAGTGATTTCCGGTTGACCAGGCGGAAAATCACGAGTTTCGGCCGATGCAGGGGCTAAAAAGTGATTTCGTTCGTCCGGGTGCAAAATCGTGATTTTACCGGTCCGGACGATCGACCGTGATTTCATGCAGATCGTGGTGGAGATCGTTGTTGACAATCGTTCCTGTTCAAAACAGTGATTTTTGGTTGACCAGGCGGAAAATCACGAGTTTCGGCCGATGGAGGGTCTGAAAAGTGATTTCGTTCGTCCGGGTGCAAAATCGTGGTTTCACCGATCCGGACGATGGACCGTGATTTTATGCTGATCATGGCGGAGATCGTTGTTGACAATCGTTCCTGTTCAAAACAATGATTTTTGGTTAACCAGGCGGAAAATAACGAGTTTGGGCCGATGCAGGGTCAGAATAGTGATTTCGTTCGTCCGGGTGCAAAATCGTGATTTCACTGATCTGGGTGATCGACCGTGATTTCATGCTGATCGTGGCGGAGATCGTTGTTGACAACTGTACCTGGTCAAAGCAGTGATTTCCGGTTGACCAGGCGGAAAATCACGAGTTTCGGCCGATGCAGGGGCTAAAAAGTGATTTCGTTCGTCCGGGTGCAAAATCGTGATTTTACCGGTCCGGACAATCGACCGTGATTTCATGCAGATCGTGGTGGAGATCGTTGTTGACAATCGTTCCTGTTAAAACAGTGATTTTTGGTTGACCAGGCGGAAAATCACGAGTTTCGGCCGATGGAGGGTCTGAAAAGTGATTTCGTTCGTCCGGGTGCAAAATCGTGGTTTCACCGATCCGGACGATGGACCGTGATTTTATGCTGATCATGGCGGAGATCGTTGTTGACAATCGTTCCTGTTCAAAACAGTGATTTTTGGTTGACCAGGCGGAAAATAACGAGTTTGGGCCGATGCAGGGTCAGAATAGTGATTTCGTTCGTCCGGGTGCAAAATCGTGATTTCACTGATCTGGGTGATCGACCGTGATTTCATGCTGATCGTGGCGGAGATCGTTGTTGACAACCGTACCTGGTCAAAGCAGTGATTTCCGGTTGACCAGGCGGA
This sequence comes from Delonix regia, assembly GCA_037074485.1. Taxonomy (NCBI): domain Eukaryota; kingdom Viridiplantae; phylum Streptophyta; class Magnoliopsida; order Fabales; family Fabaceae; genus Delonix; species Delonix regia. The sequence continues at coordinate 44,552,824 of CM073450.1, read as the reverse complement.
AAATCACGAGTTTCGGCCGATGCAGGGTCTGAAAAGTGATTTCGTTCGTCCGGGAGCAAAATCGTGATTTTACCGATCCGCACGATCGACCGTGATTTCATGCTGATCGTGGCGGAGATCGTTGTTGACAATCGTTCCTGTTCAAAACAGTGATTTTTGGTTGACCTGGCGGAAAATAACGAGTTTCGGCCGATGCAGGGTCAGAATAGTGATTTCGTTCGTCCGGGTGCAAAATCGTGATTTCACCGATCTGGGTGATCGACCGTGATTTCATGCTGATCGTGGCGGAGATCGTTGTTGACAACCGTACCTGGTCAAAGCAGTGATTTCCGGTTGACCAGGCAGAAAATCACGAGTTTCGGCCGATGCTGGGTCTGAAAAGTGATTTCGTTCGTCTGGGTGCAAAATCGCGATTTTACCGATCCGGACGATCGACCGTGATTTCATGCAGATCGGGGTGGAGATCGTTGTTGACAATCGTTCCTGTTCAAAACAGTGATTTTTGGTTGACCAGGCGGAAAATCACGAGTTTCGGCCGATGCAGGGTCTGAAAAGTGATTTCGTTCGTCCGGGTGCAAAATCGGGGTTTCACCGATCCGGACGATGGACCGTGATTTCATGCTGATCGTGGCGGAGATCGTTGTTGACAATCGTTCCTGTTCAAAACAGTGATTTATGGTTGACCAGGCGGAAAATCACGAGTTTCGGCCGATGCAGGGTCTGAAAAGTGATTTCGTTCGTCCGGGTGCAAAATCGTGATTTTACCGATCCGCACGATCGACCGTGATTTCATGCTGATCGTAGCGGAGATCGTTGTTGACAATCGTTCCTGTTCAAAACAGTGATTTTTGGTTGACCAGGCGGAAAATCACGAGTTTCGGCCGTTGCAGGGTCTGAAAAGTGATTTCGTTCGTCCTGGTGCAAAATCGTGATTTTACCGATCCGCACGATCGACCGTGATTTCATGCTAATCGTGGCGGAGATCGTTGTTGACAATCGTTCCTGTTCAAAACAGTGATTTTTGGTTGACCAGGCGGAAAATAACGAGTTTCGGCCGATGCAGGGTCAGAATAGTGATTTCGTTCGTCCGGGTGCAAAATCGTGATTTCACCGATCTGGGTGACCGACCGTGATTTCATCCTGATCGTGGCGGAGATCGTTGTTGACAACCGTACCTGGTCATAGCAGTGATTTCCGGTTGGCCAGGCGGAAAATCACGAGTTTCGGCCGATGCAGGGTCTGAAAAGTGATTTCGTTCGTCCGGGTGCAAAATCGTGGTTTCCCCGATCCGGACGATGGACCGTGATTTCATGCTGATCGTGGCGGAGATCGTTGTTGACAATCGTTCCTGTTCAAAACAGTGATTTTTGGTTGACCAGGCGGAAAATAACGAGTTTCGGCCGATGCAGGGTCAGAATAGTGATTTCGTTCGTCCGGGTGCAAAATCGTGATTTCACCGATCTGGGTGATCGACCGGGATTTCATGCTGATCGTGGCGGAGATCGTTGTTGACAACTGTACCTGGTCAAAGCAGTGATTTCCGGTTGACCAGGCGGAAAATCACGAGTTTCGGCCGATGCAGGGGCTAAAAAGTGATTTCGTTCGTCCGGGTGCAAAATCGTGATTTTACCGGTCCGGACGATCGACCGTGATTTCATGCAGATCGTGGTGGAGATCGTTGTTGACAATCGTTCCTGTTCAAAACAGTGATTTTTGGTTGACCAGGCGGAAAATCACGAGTTTCGGCCGATGGAGGGTCTGAAAAGTGATTTCGTTCGTCCGGGTGCAAAATCGTGGTTTCACCGATCCGGACGATGGACCGTGATTTCATGCTGATCATGGCGGAGATCGTTGTTGACAATCGTTCCTGTTCAAAACAGTGATTTTTGGTTGACCAGGCGGAAAATAACGAGTTTGGGCCGATGCAGGGTCAGAATAGTGATTTCGTTCGTCCGGGTGCAAAATCGTGATTTTACCGATCCGGACGATCGACCGTGATTTCTTGCTGATCGTGGTGGAGATCGTTGTTGACAACCGTTCCTGGTCCAAACAGTGATTTTTGGTTGACCAGGCGGAAAATCACGAGTTTCGGCCGATGCAGGGTCTGAATAGTGATTTCGTTCGTCCGGGTGCAAAATCGTGATTGTACCGATCCGGACGATCGACCGTGATTTCATGCTGATCGTGGCGGAGATCGTTGTTGACAACCGTTCCTGTTCAAAACAGTTATTTTTGGTTGACCAGGCGGAAAATCACGAGTTTCGGCCGATGCAGGGTCTAAAAAGTGATTTCGTTCGTCCGGGTGCAAAATCGTGATTTTACCGATCCGGACGATCGACCGTGATTTCTTGCTGATCGTGGCGGAGATCGTTGTTGACAACCGTTCCTGGTCAAAATAGTGATTTTTGGTTGACCAGGCGGAAAATCCCGAGTTTCGGCCGATGCAGGGTCTGAATAGTGATTTCGTTCGTCCGGGTGCAACATCGAGCATTTACCGATCTGAACGATCAACTGTTATTTCAGGCTGATCGTGGCAAAGATCGTTGTTGACAACAGTTCCAGGTCAAAACAGTGATTTTTGATTGACCAGGCGGAAAATCACGAGTTTCGGCCGATGCAGGGTCTAAAAAGTGATTTCGTTCGTCCGGGTGCAAAATCATGATTTTACCATTCCGGACGATCCACCGTGATTTCATGCTAATCGTGGCGGAGATCGTTGTTGACAACCGTTCCTGTTCAAAACAGTTATTTTTGGTTGACCAGGCGGAAAATCACGAGTTTCGGCCGATGCAGGGTCTAAAAAGTGATTTCGTTCGTCCGGGTGCAAAATCGTGATTTTACCGATCCGGACGATCGACCGTGATTTCTTGCTGATCGTGGCGGAGATCGTTGTTGACAACCGTTCCTGGTCAAAATAGTGATTTTTGGTTGACCAGGCGGAAATTCCCGAGTTTCGGCCGATGCAGGGTCTGAATAGTGATTTCGTTCGTCCGGGTGCAACATCGAGCATTTACCAATCTGAACGATCAACTGTTATTTCAGGCTGATCGTGGCAAAGATCGTTGTTGACAACAGTTCCTGGTCAAAACAGTGATTTTTGATTGACCAGGCGGAAAATCACGAGTTTCGGCCGATGCAGGGTCTAAAAAGTGATTTCGTTCGTCCGGGTGCAAAATCGTGATTTTACCATTCCGGACGATCCACCGTGATTTCATGCTAATCGTGGCGGAGATCGTTGTTGACAACCGTTCCTGGTCAAAATAGTGATTTTTGGTTGACCAGGCGGAAAATCACGAGTTTCGGCCGATGCAGGGTCTAAAAAGTGATTTCGTTCGTCCGGGTGCAAAATCCTGATTTTACCGATCCGGACGATCGACCGTGATTTCTTGCTGATCGTGGCGGAGATCGTTGTTGACAACCGTTCCTGGTCCAAACAGTGATTTTTGGTTGACCAGGCGGAAAATCACGAGTTTCGGCCGATGCAGGGTCTGAATAGTGATTTCGTTCGTCCGGGTGCAAAATCGTGATTGTACCGATCCGGACGATCGACCGTGATTTCATGCTGATCGTGGCGGAGATCGTTGTTGACAACCGTTCCTGTTCAAAACAGTTATTTTTGGTTGACCAGGCGGAAAATCACGAGTTTCGGCCGATGCAGGGTCTAAAAAGTGATTTCGTTCGTCCGGGTGCAAAATCGTGATTTTACCGATCCGGACGATCGACCGTGATTTCTTGCTGATCGTGGCGGAGATCGTTGTTGACAACCGTTCCTGGTCAAAATAGTGATTTTTGGTTGACCAGGCGGAAAATCCCGAGTTTCGGCCGATGCAGGGTCTGAATAGTGATTTCGTTCGTCCGGGTGCAACATCGAGCATTTACCGATCTGAACGATCAACTGTTATTTCAGGCTGATCGTGGCAAAGATCGTTGTTGACAACCGTTCCAGGTCAAAACAGTTATTTTTGATTGACCAGGCGGAAAATCACGAGTTTCGGCCGATGCAGGGTCTAAAAAGTGATTTCGTTCGTCCGGGTGCAAAATCGTGATTTTACCATTCCGGACGATCGACCGTGATTTCATGCTAATCGTGGCGGAGATCGTTGTTGACAACCGTTCCTGGTCAAAATAGTGATTTTTGGTTGACCAGGCGGGAAATCCCGAGTTTCGGCCGATGCAGGGTCTGAATAGTGATTTCGTTCGTCCGGGTGCAACATCGAGCATTTACCGATCTGAACGATCAACTGTTATTTCAGGCTGATCGTGGCAAAGATCGTTGTTGACAACAGTTCCTGGTCAAAACAGTGATTTTTGATTGACCAGGCGGAAAATCACGAGTTTCGGCCGATGCAGGGTCTAAAAAGTGATTTCGTTCGTCCGGGTGCAAAATCGTGATTTTACCATTCCGGACGATCCACCGTGATTTCATGCTAATCGTGGCGGAGATCGTTGTTGACAACCGTTCCTGTTCAAAACAGTGATTTTCGGTTGACCAGCCGAAAAATCACGAGTTTCGGCCGATGCAGGGTCTGAATAGTGATTTTGTTCGTCCGGGTGCAACATCGAGCATTTACCGATCCGGACGATCGATTGTTATTTCAGGCTGATCGTGGCAGAGATCGTTGTTGACAACCGTTCCTGGTCCAAACAGTGATTTTTGGTTGACCAGGCGGAAAATCACGAGTTTCGGCCGATGCAGGGTCCGAATAGTGATTTCGTTCGTCCGGGTGCAAAATCGTGATTGTACCGATCCGGACGATCGACCGTGATTTCATGCTGATCGTGGCGGAGATCGTTGTTGACAACCGTTCCTGTTCAAAACAGTGATTTTTGGTTGACCAGGCGGAAAATCACGAGTTTCGGCCGATGCAGGGTCTAAAAAGTGATTTCGTTCGTCCGGGTGCAAAATCGTGATTTTACCGATCCGGACGATCGACCGTGATTTCTTGCTGATCGTGGCGGAGATCGTTGTTGACAACCGTTCCTGGTCAAAATAGTGATTTTTGGTTGACCAGGCGGAAAATCCCGAGTTTCGGCCGATGCAGGGTCTGAATAGTGATTTCGTTCGTCCGGGTGCAACATCGAGCATTTACCGATCTGAACGATCAACTGTTATTTCAGGCTGATCGTGGCAAAGATCGTTGTTGACAACAGTTCCAGGTCAAAACAGTGATTTTTGATTGACCAGGCGGAAAATCACGAGTTTCGGCCGATGCAGGGTCTAAAAAGTGATTTCGTTCGTCCGGGTGCAAAATCGTGATTTTACCATTCCGGACGATCCACCGTGATTTCATGCTAATCGTGGCGGAGATCGTTGTTGACAACCGTTCCTGGTCAAAATAGTGATTTTTGGTTGACCAGGCGGGAAATCCCGAGTTTCGGCCGATGCAGGGTCTGAATAGTGATTTCGTTCGTCCGGGTGCAACATCGAGCATTTACCGATCTGAACGATCAACTGTTATTTCAGGCTGATCGTGGCAAAGATCGTTGTTGACAACAGTTCCTGGTCAAAACAGTGATTTTTGATTGACCAGGCGGAAAATCACGAGTTTCGGCCGATGCAGGGTCTAAAAAGTGATTTCGTTCGTCCGGGTGCAAAATCGTGATTTTACCATTCCGGACGATCCACCGTGATTTCATGCTAATCGTGGCGGAGATCGTTGTTGACAACCGTTCCTGTTCAAAACAGTGATTTTCGGTTGACCAGCCGAAAAATCACGAGTTTCGGCCGATGCAGGGTCTGAATAGTGATTTTGTTCGTCCGGGTGCAACATCGAGCATTTACCGATCTGAACGATCGATTGTTATTTCAGGCTGATCGTGGCAGAGATCGTTGTTGACAACCGTTCCTGGTCCAAACAGTGATTTTTGGTTGACCAGGCGGAAAATCACGAGTTTCGGCCGATGCAGGGTCCGAATAGTGATTTCGTTCGTCCGGGTGCAAAATCGTGATTGTACCGATCCGGACGATCGACCGTGATTTCATGCTGATCGTGGCGGAGATCGTTGTTGACAACCGTTCCTGTTCAAAACAGTGATTTTTGGTTGACCAGGCGGAAAATCACGAGTTTCGGCCGATGCAGGGTCTAAAAAGTGATTTCGTTCGTCCGGGTGCAAAATCGTGATTTTACCGATCCGGACGATCGACCGTGATTTCTTGCTGATCGTGGCGGAGATCGTTGTTGACAACCGTTCCTGGTCAAAATAGTGATTTTTGGTTGACCAGGCGGAAAATCCCGAGTTTCGGCCGATGCAGGGTCTGAATAGTGATTTCGTTCGTCCGGGTGCAACATCGAGCATTTACCGATCTGAACGATCAACTGTTATTTCAGGCTGATCGTGGCAAAGATCGTTGTTGACAACAGTTCCAGGTCAAAACAGTGATTTTTGATTGACCAGGCGGAAAATCACGAGTTTCGGCCGATGCAGGGTCTAAAAAGTGATTTCGTTCGTCCGGGTGCAAAATCGTGATTTTACCATTCCGGACGATCCACCGTGATTTCATGCTAATCGTGGCGGAGATCGTTGTTGACAACCGTTCCTGGTCAAAATAGTGATTTTTGGTTGACCAGGCGGGAAATCCCGAGTTTCGGCTGATGCAGGGTCTGAATAGTGATTTCGTTCGTCCGGGTGCAACATCGAGCATTTACCGATCTGAACGATCAACTGTTATTTCAGGCTGACCGTGGCAAAGATCGTTGTTGACAACAGTTCCTGGTCAAAACAGTGATTTTTGATTGACCAGGCGGAAAATCACGAGTTTCGGCCGATGCAGGGTCTAAAAAGTGATTTCGTTCGTCCGGGTGCAAAATCGTGATTTTACCATTCCGGACGATCCACCGTGATTTCATGCTAATCGTGGCGGAGATCGTTGTTGACAACCGTTCCTGTTCAAAACAGTGATTTTCGGTTGACCAGCCGAAAAATCACGAGTTTCGGCCGATGCAGGGTCTGAATAGTGATTTTGTTCGTCCGGGTGCAACATCGAGCATTTACCGATCTGAACGATCGATTGTTATTTCAGGCTGATCGTGGCAGAGATCGTTGTTGACAACCGTTCCTGGTCCAAACAGTGATTTTTGGTTGACCAGGCGGAAAATCACGAGTTTCGGCCGATGCAGGGTCCGAATAGTGATTTCGTTCGTCCGGGTGCAAAATCGTGATTGTACCGATCCGGACGATCGACCGTGATTTCATGCTGATCGTGGCGGAGATCGTTGTTGACAACCGTTCCTGTTCAAAACAGTGATTTTTGGTTGACCAGGCGGAAAATCACGAGTTTCGGCCGATGCAGGGTCTAAAAAGTGATTTCGTTCGTCCGGGTGCAAAATCGTGATTTTACCGATCCGGACGATCGACCGTGATTTCTTGCTGATCGTGGCGGAGATCGTTGTTGACAACCGTTCCTGGTCCAAACAGTGATTTTTGGTTGACCAGGCGGAAAATCACGAGTTTCGGCCGATGCAGGGTCTGAATAGTGATTTCGTTCGTCCGGGTGCAAAATCGTGATTGTACCGATCCGGACGATCGACCGTGATTTCATGCTGATCGTGGCGGAGATCGTTGTTGACAACCGTTCCTGTTCAAAACAGTTATTTTTGGTTGACCAGGCGAAAAATCACGAGTTTCGGCCGATGCAGGGTCTAAAAAGTGATTTCGTTCGTTCGGGTGCAAAATCGTGATTTTACCGATCCGGACGATCGACCGTGATTTCTTGCTGATCGTGGCCGAGATCGTTGTTGACAACCGTTCCTGGTCAAAATAGTGATTTTTGGTTGACCAGGCGGAAAATCCCGAGTTTCGGCCGATGCAGGGTCTGAATAGTGATTTCGTTCGTCCGGGTGCAACATCGAGCATTTACCGATCTGAACGATCGACTGTTATTTCAGGCTGATCGTGGCAGAGATCGTTGTTGACAACGGTTCCTGGTCAAAACAGTGATTTTTGATTGACCAGGCGGAAAATCACGAGTTTCGGCCGATGCAGGGTCTAAAAAGTGATTTCGTTCGTCTGGGTGCAAAATCGTGATTTTACCGATCCGGACGATTGGCCGTGATATCTTGCTGATCGTGGCGGAGATCGTTGTTGACAACCGTTCCTGGTCAAAATAGTGATTTTTGGTTGACCAGGCGGAAAATCACGAGTTTCGGCCGAAGCAGGGTCTGAATAGTGATTTCGTACGTCCGGGTTCAAAATCGTGATTTTACCATTCCGGACGATCCACTGTGATTTCATGCTGATCGTGGCAGAGATCGTTGTTGACAACGGTTCCTGGTCAAAACAGTGATTTTTGGTTGACCAGGCGGAAAATCACGAGTTTCGGCCGATGCAGGGTCTAAAAAGTGATTTCGTTCGTCCGGGTGCAAAATCGGGATTTTACCGATCCGGACGAACGACCGTGATTTCATGCTGATCGTGGCGGAGATCGTTGTTGACAACCGTTCCTGGTCAAAATAGTGATTTTTGGTTGACCAGGTGGAAAATCACGAGTTTCGGCCGATGCAGGGTCTAAATAGTGATTTCGTTCATCCGGGTGCAAAATCGTGATTTTACCATTCCGGACGATCCACCGTGATTTCATGCTGATCGTGGCGGAGATCGTTGTTGACAACCGTTCCTGTTCAAAACAGGGATTTTCGGTTGACCAGCCGAAAAATCACGAGTTTCGGCCGATGCAGGTTCTGAATAGTGATTTCGTTCGTCCGGGTGCAGAATCGGGATTTTACCGATCCGAACGATCGACCGTGATTTCATGCTGATCGTGGCGGAGATCATTGTTGACAACCGTTCCTGGTCCAAACAGTGATTTTCGGTTGACCAGGCGGAAAATCACGAGTTTCGGCCGATGCTGGGTCTGAATAGTGATTTTGTTCGTCCGGGTGCAACATCGAGCATTTACCGATCTGAACGATCGACTGTTATTTCAGGCTGATCGTGGCAGAGATCGGTGTTGACAACCGTTCCTGGTCCAAACAGTGATTTTTGGTTGACCAGGCGGAAAATCACCAGTTTCGGCCGATGCAGGGTCTGAATAGTGATTTCGCTCGTCCAGGTGCAAAATTGTGATTTTACCGATCCGGACGATCGACCGTGATTTCTTGCTGATCGTGGCGGAGATCGTTGTTGACTACCGTTCCTGTTCAAAACAGTGATTTTTGGTTGACCAGGCGGAAAATCACGAGTTTTGGCCGATGCAGGGTCCGAATAGTGATTTCGTTCGTCCGGGTGCAAAATCGTGACTGTACCGATCCAGACGATCGACCGTGATTTCATGCTGATCGTGGCGGAGATCGTTGCTGACAACTGTTCCTGTTCAAAACAGTGACTTTTGGTTGACCAGGCGGAAAATCACGAGTTTCGGCCTATGCAGGGTCTAAATAGTGATTTCGTTCGTCCGGGTGCAAAATCGTGATTTTACCGATCCGGACGATCGACCGTGATTTCTTGCTGATCGTGGCGGAGATCGTTGTTGACAACCGTTCCTGGTCAAAATAGTGATTTTTGGATGACCAGGCGGAAAATCACGAGTTTCGGCCTATGCAGGGTCTGAATAGTTATTTCGTTCGTCCGGGTGCAAAATCGTGATTGTACCGATCCGGACGATCGACCGTGATTTCATGCTGATCGTGGCGGAGATCATTGTTGGCAACCGTTCCTGGTCAAAATAGTGATTTTTGGTTGACCAGGCGGAAAATCACGAGTTTCGGCCGATGCAGGGTCTAAAAAGTGATTTCGTTCGTCCGGGTGCGAAATCGTGATTTTACCGATCCGGACGATCGACCGTGATTTCTTGCTGATCGTGGCGGAGATCATTGTTGACAACCGTTCCTGGTCCAAACAGTGATTTTCGGTTGACCAGGCGGAAAATCACGAGTTTCGGCCGATGCAGGGTCTGAATAGTGATTTTGTTCGTCCGGGTGCAACATCGAGCATTTACCGATCTGAACGATCGACTGTTATGTCAGGCTGATCGTGGCAGAGATCGTTGTTGACAACCGTTCCTGGTCCAAACAGTGATTTTTGGTTGACCAGGCGGAAAATCACCAGTTTCGGCCGATGCAGGGTCTGAATAGTGATTTCGCTCGTCCAGGTGCAAAATTGTGATTTTACCGATCCGGACGATCGACCGTGATTTCTTGCTGATCGTGGCGGAGATCATTGTTGACAACCGTTCCTGTTCAAAACAGTGATTTTTGGTTGACCAGGCGGAAAATCACGAGTTTCGCCCGATGCAGGGTCCGAATAGTGATTTCGTTCGTCCGGGTGCAAAATCGTGATTGTACCGATCCGGACGATCGACCGTGATTTCATGCTGTTCATGGCGGAGATCGTTGTTGACAACCGTTCCTGTTCAAAACAGTGACTTTTGGTTGACCAGGCGGAAAATCACGAGTTTCGGCCGATGCAGGGTCTAAATAGTGATTTCGTTCGTCCGGGTGCAAAATCGTGATTTTACCGATCCGGACGATCGACCGTGATTTCTTGCTGATCGTGGCGGAGATCGTTGTTGACAACCGTTCCTGGTCCAAACAGTGATTTTTGGTTGACCAGGCGGGAAATCCCGAGTTTCGGCCGATGCAGGGTCTGAATAGTGATTTCGTTCGTCCGGGTGCAACATCGAGCATTTACCGATCTGAACGATCGATTGTTATTTCAGGCTGATCGTGGCAAAGATCGTTGTTGACAACAGTTCCAGGTCAAAACAGTGATTTTTGATTGACCAGGCGGAAAATCACGAGTTTCGGCCGATGCAGGGTCTAAAAAGTGATTTCGTTCGTCCGGGTGCAAAATCGTGATTTTACCATTCCGGACGATCCACCGTGATTTCATGCTAATCGTGGCGGAGATCGTTGTTGACAACCGTTCCTGGTCAAAATAGTGATTTTTGGTTGACCAGGCGGGAAATCCCGAGTTTCGGCTGATGCAGGGTCTGAATAGTGATTTCGTTCGTCCGGGTGCAACATCGAGCATTTACCGATCTGAACGATCAACTGTTATTTCAGGCTGACCGTGGCAAAGATCGTTGTTGACAACAGTTCCTGGTCAAAACAGTGATTTTTGATTGACCAGGCGGAAAATCACGAGTTTCGGCCGATGCAGGGTCTAAAAAGTGATTTCGTTCGTCCGGGTGCAAAATCGTGATTTTACCATTCCGGACGATCGACCGTGATTTCATGCTGATCGTGGCGGAGATCGTTGTTGACAACCGTTCCTGTTCAAAACAGTGATTTTTGGTTGACCAGGCGGAAAATCACGAGTTTCGGCCGATGCAGGGTCTAAAAAGTGATTTCGTTCGTCCGGGTGCAAAATCGTGATTTTACCGATCCGGACGATCGACCGTGATTTCTTGCTGATCGTGGCGGAGATCGTTGTTGACAACCGTTCCTGGTCCAAACAGTGATTTTTGGTTGACCAGGCGGAAAATCACGAGTTTCGGCCGATGCAGGGTCTGAATAGTGATTTCGTTCGTCCGGGTGCAAAATCGTGATTGTACCGATCCGGACGATCGACCGTGATTTCATGCTGATCGTGGCGGAGATCGTTGTTGACAACCGTTCCTGTTCAAAACAGTTATTTTTGGTTGACCAGGCGAAAAATCACGAGTTTCGGCCGATGCAGGGTCTAAAAAGTGATTTCGTTCGTTCGGGTGCAAAATCGTGATTTTACCGATCCGGACGATCGACCGTGATTTCTTGCTGATCGTGGCCGAGATCGTTGTTGACAACCGTTCCTGGTCAAAATAGTGATTTTTGGTTGACCAGGCGGAAAATCCCGAGTTTCGGCCGATGCAGGGTCTGAATAGTGATTTCGTTCGTCCGGGTGCAACATCGAGCATTTACCGATCTGAACGATCGACTGTTATTTCAGGCTGATCGTGGCAGAGATCGTTGTTGACAACGGTTCCTGGTCAAAACAGTGATTTTTGATTGACCAGGCGGAAAATCACGAGTTTCGGCCGATGCAGGGTCTTAAAAGTGATTTCGTTCGTCTGGGTGCAAAATCGTGATTTTACCGATCCGGACGATTGACCGTGATATCTTGCTGATCGTGGCGGAGATCGTTGTTGACAACCGTTCCTGGTCAAAATAGTGATTTTTGGTTGACCAGGCGGAAAATCACGAGTTTCGGCCGATGCAGGGTCTGAATAGTGATTTCGTACGTCCGGGTTCAAAATCGTGATTTTACCATTCCGGACGATCCACTGTGATTTCATGCTGATCGTGGCAGAGATCGTTGTTGACAACGGTTCCTGGTCAAAACAGTGATTTTTGGTTGACCAGGCGGAAAATCACGAGTTTCGGCCGATGCAGGGTCTAAAAAGTGATTTCGTTCGTCCGGGTGCAAAATCGGGATTTTACCGATCCAGACGAACGACCGTGATTTCATGCTGATCGTGGCGGAGATCGTTGTTGACAACCGTTCCTGGTCAAAATAGTGATTTTTGGTTGACCAGGTGGAAAATCACGAGTTTCGGCCGATGCAGGGTCTAAATAGTGATTTCGTTCATCCGGGTGCAAAATCGTGATTTTACCATTCCGGACGATCCACCGTGATTTCATGCTGATCGTGGTGGAGATCGTTGTTGACAACCGTTCCTGTTCAAAACAGGGATTTTCGGTTGACCAGCCGAAAAATCACGAGTTTCGGCCGATGCAGGTTCTGAATAGTGATTTCGTTCGTCCGGGTGCAGAATTGGGATTTTACCGATCCGAACGATCGACCGTGATTTCATGCTGATCGTGGCGGAGATCATTGTTGACAACCGTTCCTGGTCCAAACAGTGATTTTCGGTTGACCAGGCGGAAAATCACGAGTTTCGGCCGATGCAGGGTCTGAATAGTGATTTTGTTCGTCCGGGTGCAACATCGAGCATTTACCGATCTGAACGATCGACTGTTATTTCAGGCTGATCGTGGCAGAGATCGGTGTTGACAACCGTTCCTGGTCCAAACAGTGATTTTTGGTTGACCAGGCGGAAAATCACCAGTTTCGGCCGATGCAGGGTCTGAATAGTGATTTCGCTCGTCCAGGTGCAAAATTGTGATTTTACCGATCCGGACGATCGACCGTGATTTCTTGCTGATCGTGGCGGAGATCGTTGTTGACTACCATTCCTGTTCAAAACAGTGATTTTTGGTTGACCAGGCGGAAAATCACGAGTTTTGGCCGATGCAGGGTCTGAATAGTGATTTCGTTCGTCCGGGTGCAAAATCGTGATTGTACCGATCCAGACGATCGACCGTGATTTCATGCTGATCGTGGCGGAGATCGTTGTTGACAACTGTTCCTGTTCAAAACAGTGACTTTTGGTTGACCAGGCGGAAAATCACGAGTTTCGGCCGATGCAGGGTCTAAATAGTGATTTCGTTCGTCCGGGTGCAAAATCGTGATTTTACCGATCCGGACGATCGACCGTGATTTCTTGCTGATCGTGGCGGAGATCGTTGTTGACAACCGTTCCTGGTCAAAATAGTGATTTTTGGATGACCAGGCGGAAAATCACGAGTTTCGGCCGATGCAGGGTCTGAATAGTGATTTCGTTCGTCCGGGTGCAAAATCGTGATTGTACCGATCCGGACGATCGACCGTGATTTCATGCTGATCGTGGCGGAGATCATTGTTGGCAACCGTTCCTGGTCAAAATAGTGATTTTTGGTTGACCAGGCGGAAAATCACGAGTTTCGGCCGATGCAGGGTCTAAAAAGTGATTTCGTTCGTCCGGGTGCGAAATCGTGATTTTACCGATCCGGACGATCGACCGTGATTTCTTGCTGATCGTGGCGGAGATCATTGTTGACAACCGTTCCTGGTCCAAACAGTGATTTTCGGTTGACCAGGCGGAAAATCACGAGTTTCGGCCGATGCAGGGTCTGAATAGTGATTTTGTTCGTCCGGGTGCAACATCGAGCATTTACCGATCTGAACGATCGACTGTTATGTCAGGCTGATTGTGGCAGAGATCGTTGTTGACAACCGTTCCTGGTCCAAACAGTGATTTTTGGTTGACCAGGCGGAAAATCACCAGTTTCGGCCGATGCAGGGTCTGAATAGTGATTTCGCTCGTCCAGGTGCAAAATTGTGATTTTACCGATCCGGACGATCGACCGTGATTTCTTGCTGATCGTGGCGGAGATCATTGTTGACAACCGTTCCTGTTCAAAACAGTGATTTTTGGTTGACCAGGCGGAAAATCACGAGTTTCGCCCGATGCAGGGTCCGAATAGTGATTTCGTTCGTCCGGGTGCAAAATCGTGATTGTACCGATCCGGACGATCGACCGTGATTTCATGCTGTTCGTGGCGGAGATCGTTGTTGACAACCGTTCCTGTTCAAAACAGTGACTTTTGGTTGACCAGGCGGAAAATCACGAGTTTCGGCCGATGCAGGGTCCGAATAGTGATTTCGTTCGTCCGGGTGCAAAATCGTGATTTTACCGATCCGGACGATCGACCGTGATTTCATGCTGATCGTGGCGGAGATCGTTGTTGACAACCGTTCCTGGTCCAAACAGTGATTTTTGGTTGACCAGGCTGAAAATCACCTGTTTCGGCCGATGCAGGGTCTGAATAGTGATTTCGCTCGTCCAGGGGCAAAATTGTGTTTTTACCGATCCGGACGATCGACCGTGATTTCTTGCTAATCGTGGCAGAGATCGTTGTTGACAACCGTTCCTGTTCAAAACAGTGATTTTTGGTTGACCAGGTGGAAAATCACGAGTTTCGGCCGATGCAGGGTCCGAATAGTGATTTCGTTCGTCCGGGTGCAAAATCGTAATTGTACCGATCCGGACGATCGACCGTGATTTCATGCTGATCGTGGCGGAGATCGTTGTTGACAACCGTTCCTGTTCAAAATAGTGATTTTTGGTTGACCAGGCGGAAAATCACGAGTTTCGGCCGATGCAGGATCAAAATAGTGATTTCGTTCGTCCGGGAGAAAATCGTGATTTTACCGATCCGGACGATCGACCGTGATTTCTTGCTGATCGTGGCGGAGATCGTTGTTGACAACCGTTCCTGGTCAAAATAGTGATTTTTGGATGACCAGGCGGAAAATCACGAGTTTCGGCCGATGCAGGGTCTGAATAGTGATTTCATTCGTCCGGGTGCAAAATCGTGATTGTACCGATCCGGACGATCGACTGTGATTTCATGCTGATCGTGGCGGAGATCATTGTTGGCAACCGTTCCTGGTCAAAATAGTGATTTTTGGTTGACCAGGCGGAAAATCACGAGTTTCGGCCAATGCAGGGTCTGAATAGTGATTTCGTTCGTCCGGGAGCAAAATCGTGCTTTTACCGATCCGGACGATCGACCGTGATTTCATGCTTATCGTGGTGGAGATCATTGTTGGCAACCATTCCTGGACCAAACAGTGATTTTTGGTTGACCAGGCGGAAAATCACGAGTTTCGGCCGATGCAGGGTCTAAAAAGTGATTTCGTTCGTCCGGGTGCAAAATCGTGATTTTACCGATCCGGACGATCGACCGTGATTTCTTGCTGATCGTGGCGGAGATCGTTGTTGACAATCGTTCCTGGTCCAAACAGTGATTTTTGGTTGACCAGGCGGAAAATCACGAGTTTCGGCCGATGCAGGGTCCGAATAGTGATTTCGTTCGTCCGGGTGCAAAATCGTGATTGTACCATTCCGGACGATCCACCGTGATTTCATGCTGATCGTGGCAGAGATCGTTGTTGGCAACGGTTCCCGGTCAAAACAGTGATTTTTGGTTGACCAGGCGGAAAATCACGAGCTTCGGCCGATGCAGGGTCTAAAAAGTGATTTCGTTCGTTCGGGTGCAAAATCGTGATTTTACCGATCCGGACGATCGACCGTGATTTCTTGCTGATCGTGGCGGAGATCGTTGTTGACAACAGTTCCTGGTCAAAATAGTGATTTTTGGTTGACCAGGTGGAAAATCACGAGTTTCGGCCGATGCAGGGTCTAAAAAGTGATTTCGTTCGTTCGGGTGCAAAATCGTGATTTTACCGATCCGGACGATCGACCGTGATTTCTTGCTGATCGTGGCGGAGATCGTTGTTGACAACAGTTCCTGGTCAAAATAGTGATTTTTGGTTGACCAGGTGGAAAATCACGAGTTTCGGCCGATGCAGGGTCTAAATAGTGATTTCGTTCGTCCGGGAGCAAAATCGTGATTTTACCATTCCAGACGATCCACCGTGATTTCATGCTGATCGTGGCGGAGATCGTTGTTGACAACCGTTCCTGTTCAAAACAGTGATTTTCGGTTGACCAGGCGGAAAATCACGAGTTTTGGCCGATGCAGGGTCTGAATAGTGATTTCGTTCGTCCGGGAGCAAAATCGTGATTTTACCGATCCGAACGATCGACTGTGATTTCATGCTGATCGTGGCGGAGATCATTGTTGACAACCGTTCCTGGTCCAAACAGTGATTTTCGGTTGACCAGGCGGAAAATCACGAGTTTCGGCCGATGCAGGGTCTGAATAGTGATTTCGTTCGTCCGGGTGCAACATCGAGCATTTACCGATCTGAACGATCGACTGTTATTTCAGGCTGATCGTGGCAGAGATCGTTGTTGACAACCGTTCCTGGTCCAAATAGTGATTTTTGGTTGACCAGGCGGAAAATCACGAGTTTCGGCCGATGCAGGGTCCGAATAGTGATTTCGTTCGTTCGGGTGCAAAATCGTGATTGTACCGATCCGGACGATCGATCGCGATTTCATGCTGATCGTGGCAGAGATCGTTGTTGACAACCGTTCCTGTTCAAAACAGTGATTTTTGGTTGACCAGGCGGAAAATCACGAGTTTCGGCCGATGCAGGGTCTGAATAGTGATTTCGTTCGTCCGGGTGCAAAATCGTGCTTTTACCGATCCGGACGATCGACCGTGATTTCATGCTTATCGTGGTGGAGATCATTGTTGGCAACCGTTCCTGGACCAAACAGTGATTTTTGGTTGACCAGGCGGAAAATCACGAGTTTCGGCCGATGCAGGGTCTAAAAAGTGATTTCGTTCGTCCGGGTGCAAAATCGTGATTTTACCGATCCGGACGATCGACCGTGATTTCTTGCTGATCGTGGCGGAGATCGTTGTTGACAATCGTTCCTGGTCCAAACAGTGATTTTTGGTTGACCAGGCGGAAAATCACGAGTTTCGGCCGATGCAGGGTCCGAATAGTGATTTCGTTCGTCCGGGTGCAACATCGAGCATTTACCGATCTGAACGATCGACTGTTATTTCAGGCTGATCGTGGCAGAGATCGTTGTTGACAACCGTTCCTGGTCCAAATAGTGATTTTTGGTTGACCAGGAGGAAAATCACGAGTTTCGGCCGATGCAGGGTCCGAATAGTGATTTCATTCGTCCGGGTGCAAAATCGTGATTGTACCGATCCGGACGATCGACTGTGATTTCATGCTGATCGTGGCGGAGATCATTGTTGGCAACCGTTCCTGGTCAAAATAGTGATTTTTGGTTGACCAGGCGGAAAATCACGAGTTTCGGCCAATGCAGGGTCTGAATAGTGATTTCGTTCGTCCGGGTGCAAAATCGTGCTTTTACCGATCCGGACGATCGACCGTGATTTCATGCTTATCGTGGTGGAGATCATTGTTGGCAACCGTTCCTGGACCAAACAATGATTTTTGGTTGACCAGGCGGAAAATCACGAGTTTCGGCCGATGCAGGGTCTAAAAAGTGATTTCGTTCGTCCGGGTGCAAAATCGTGATTTTACCGATCCGGACGATCGACCGTGATTTCTTGCTGATCGTGGCGGAGATCGTTGTTGACAATCGTTCCTGGTCCAAACAGTGATTTTTGGTTGACCAGGCGGAAAATCACGAGTTTCGGCCGATGCAGGGTCCGAATAGTGATTTCGTTCGTCCGGGTGCAAAATCGTGATTGTACCGATCCGGACGATCGACCGTGATTTCTTGCTGATCGTGGCGGAGATCGTTGTTGACAACCGTTCCTGTTCAAAACAGTGATTTTTGGTTGACCAGGCGGAAAATCACGAGTTTCGGCCGATGCAGGGTCAAAAAAGTGATTTCGTTCGTCCGGGTGCAAAATCGTGATTTTACCGATCCGGACGATCGACCGTGATTTCTTGCTGATCGAGGCGGAGATCGTTGTTGACAACCGTTCCTGGTCAAAATAGTGATTTTCGGTTGACCAGGCGGAAAATCACGAGTTTCGGCCGATGCAGGGTCTGAATAGTGATTTCGTTCGTCCGGGTGCAACATCGAGCATTTACCGATCTGAACGATCGACTGTTATTTCAGGCTGATCGTGGCGGAGATCGTTGTTGACAACCGTTCCTGTTCAAAACAGTGATTTTTGGTTGACCAGGCGGAAAATCACGAGTTTCGGCCGATGCAGGGTCTAAAAAGTGATTTCGTTCGTCCGGGTGCAAAATCGTGATTTTACCGATCTGGACGATCGACCGTGATTTCTTGCTGATCGTGGCGGAGATCGTTGTTGACAACCGTTCCTGTTCAAAATAGTGATTTTTGGTTGACCAGGCGGAAAATCACGAGTTTTGGCCGATGCAGGGTCTGAATAGTGATTTCGTTCGTCCGGGTGCAAAATCGTGATTTTACCATTCCGGACGATCCACCGTGATTTCATGCTGATCGTGGCAGAGATCGTTGTTGGCAACGGTTCCCGGTCAAAACAGTGATTTTTGGTTGACCAGGCGGAAAATCACGAGCTTCGGCCGATGCAGGGTCTAAAAAGTGATTTCGTTCGTTCGGGTGCAAAATCGTGATTTTACCGATCCGGACGATCGACCGTGATTTCTTGCTGATCGTGGCG
This sequence comes from Delonix regia, assembly GCA_037074485.1. Lineage (NCBI taxonomy): Eukaryota > Viridiplantae > Streptophyta > Magnoliopsida > Fabales > Fabaceae > Delonix > Delonix regia. Next base: position 44,534,027 of record CM073450.1, on the reverse strand, counting down.
GAGATCGTTGTTGACAACAGTTCCTGGTCAAAATAGTGATTTTTGGTTGACCAGGTGGAAAATCACGAGTTTCGGCCGATGCAGGGTCTAAAAAGTGATTTCGTTCGTTCGGGTGCAAAATCGTGATTTTACCGATCCGGACGATCGACCGTGATTTCTTGCTGATCGTGGCGGAGATCGTTGTTGACAACAGTTCCTGGTCAAAATAGTGATTTTTGGTTGACCAGGTGGAAAATCACGAGTTTCGGCCGATGCAGGGTCTAAATAGTGATTTCGTTCGTCCGGGAGCAAAATCGTGATTTTACCATTCCGGACGATCCACCGTGATTTCATGCTGATCGTGGCGGAGATCGTTGTTGACAACCGTTCCTGTTCAAAACAGTGATTTTCGGTTGACCAGGCGGAAAATCACGAGTTTTGGCCAATGCAGGGTCTGAATAGTGATTTCGTTCGTCCGGGAGCAAAATCGTGATTTTACCGATCCGAACGATCGACCGTGATTTCATGCTGATCGTGGCGGAGATCATTGTTGACAACCGTTCCTGGTCCAAACAGTGATTTTCGGTTGACCAGGCGGAAAATCACGAGTTTCGGCCGATGCAGGGTCTGAATAGTGATTTCGTTCGTCCGGGTGCAACATCGAGCATTTACCGATCTGAACGATCGACTGTTATTTCAGGCTGATCGTGGCAGAGATCGTTGTTGACAACCGTTCCTGGTCCAAATAGTGATTTTTGGTTGACCAGGCAGAAAATCACGAGTTTCGGCCGATGCAGGGTCCGAATAGTGATTTCGTTCGTTCGGGTGCAAAATCGTGATTGTACCGATCCGGACGATCGATCGCGATTTCATGCTGATCGTGGCAGAGATCGTTGTTGACAACCGTTCCTGTTCAAAACAGTGATTTTTGGTTGACCAGGCGGAAAATCACGAGTTTCGGCCGATGCAGGGTCTAAAAAGTGATTTCGTTCGTCCGGGTGCAAAATCGTGATTATACCGATCCGGACGATCGACCGTGATTTCTTGCTGATCGTGGCAGAGATCATTGTTGACAACCGTTCCTGGTTCAAACAGTGATTTTCGGTTGACCAGGCGGAAAATCACGAGTTTCGGCCGATGCAGGGTCTGAATAGTGATTTCGTTCGTCCAGGGGCAACATCAAGCATTTACCGATCTGAACGATCGACTGTTATGTCAGGCTGATCGTGGCAGAGATCGTTGTTGACAACCGTTCCTGGTCCAAACTGTGATTTTTGGTTGACCAGGCGGAAAATCACGAGTTTCGGCCGATGCAGGGTCTGAATAGTGATTTCGTTCGTCCGGGTGCAACATCGAGCATTTACCGATCTGAACGATCGACTGTTATGTCAGGCTGATCGTGGCAGAGATCGTTGTTGACAACCGTTCCTGGTCCAAACAGTGATTTTCGGTTGACCAGGCGGAAAATCACGAGCTTCGGCCGATGCAGGGTCTAAAAAGTGATTTCGTTCGTTCGGGTGCAAAATCGTGATTTTACCGATCCGGACGATCGACCGTGATTTCTTGCTGATCGTGGCGGAGATCGTTGTTGACAACAGTTCCTGGTCAAAATAGTGATTTTTGGTTGACCAGGTGGAAAATCACGAGTTTCGGCCGATGCAGGGTCTAAAAAGTGATTTCGTTCGTTCGGGTGCAAAATCGTGATTTTACCGATCCGGACGATCGACCGTGATTTCTTGCTGATCGTGGCGGAGATCGTTGTTGACAACAGTTCCTGGTCAAAATAGTGATTTTTGGTTGACCAGGTGGAAAATCACGAGTTTCGGCCGATGCAGGGTCTAAATAGTGATTTCGTTCGTCCGGGAGCAAAATCGTGATTTTACCATTCCGGACGATCCACCGTGATTTCATGCTGATCGTGGCGGAGATCGTTGTTGACAACCGTTCCTGTTCAAAACAGTGATTTTCGGTTGACCAGGCGGAAAATCACGAGTTTTGGCCGATGCAGGGTCTGAATAGTGATTTCGTTCGTCCGGGAGCAAAATCGTGATTTTACCGATCCGAACGATCGACCGTGATTTCATGCTGATCGTGGCGGAGATCATTGTTGACAACCGTTCCTGGTCCAAACAGTGATTTTCGGTTGACCAGGCGGAAAATCACGAGTTTCGGCCGATGCAGGGTCTGAATAGTGATTTCGTTCGTCCGGGTGCAACATCGAGCATTTACCGATCTGAACGATCGACTGTTATTTCAGGCTGATCGTGGCAGAGATCGTTGTTGACAACCGTTCCTGGTCCAAATAGTGATTTTTGGTTGACCAGGCGGAAAATCACGAGTTTCGGCCGATGCAGGGTCCGAATAGTGATTTCGTTCGTTCGGGTGCAAAATCGTGATTGTACCGATCCGGACGATCGATCGCGATTTCATGCTGATCGTGGCAGAGATCGTTGTTGACAACCGTTCCTGTTCAAAACAGTGATTTTTGGTTGACCAGGCGGAAAATCACGAGTTTCGGCCGATGCAGGGTCTAAAAAGTGATTTCGTTCGTCCGGGTGCAAAATCGTGATTTTACCGATCTGGACGATCGACCGTGATTTCTTGCTGATCGTGGCGGAGATCGTTGTTGACAACCGTTCCTGTTCAAAATAGTGATTTTTGGTTGACCAGGCGGAAAATCACGAGTTTCGGCCGATGCAGGGTCCGAATAGTGATTTCGTTCGTTCGGGTGCAAAATCGTGATTGTACCGATCCGGACGATCGATCGCGATTTCATGCTGATCGTGGCAGAGATCGTTGTTGACAACCGTTCCTGTTCAAAACAGTGATTTTTGGTTGACCAGGCGGAAAATCACGAGTTTCGGCCGATGCAGGGTCTAAAAAGTGATTTCGTTCGTCCGGGTGCAAAATCGTGATTATACCGATCCGGACGATCGACCGTGATTTCTTGCTGATCGTGGCGGAGATCATTGTTGACAACCGTTCCTGGTTCAAACAGTGATTTTCGGTTGACCAGGCGGAAAATCACGAGTTTCGGCCGATGCAGGGTCTGAATAGTGATTTCGTTCGTCCAGGGGCAACATCAAGCATTTACCGATCTGAACGATCGACTGTTATGTCAGGCTGATCGTGGCAGAGATCGTTGTTGACAACCGTTCCTGGTCCAAACTGTGATTTTTGGTTGACCAGGCGGAAAATCACGAGTTTCGGCCGATGCAGGGTCTGAATAGTGATTTCGTTCGTCCGGGTGCAACATCGAGCATTTACCGATCTGAACGATCGACTGTTATGTCAGGCTGATCGTGGCAGAGATCGTTGTTGACAACCGTTCCTGGTCCAAACAGTGATTTTCGGTTGACCAGGCGGAAAATCACAAGTTTCGGCCGATGCAGGGTCCGAATAGTGATTTCGTTCGTCCGGGTGCAAAATCGTGATTGTACCGATCCGGACGATCGACCGTGATTTCATGCTGATCGTGGCGGAGATCGTTGTTGACAACCGTTCCTGTTCAAAACAGTGATTTTTCGTTGACCAGGCGGAAAATCACGAGTTTCGGCCGATGCAGGGTCTGAATAGTGATTTCGTTCGTCCGGGGGCAACATCAAGCATTTACCGATCTGAACGATCGACTGTTATGTCAGGCTGATCGTGGCAGAGATCGTTGTTGACAACCGTTCCTGGTCCAAACAGTGATTTTCGGTTGACCAGGCGGAAAATCACGAGTTTCGGCCAATGCAGGGTCTGAATAGTGATTTCGTTCGTCCGGGTGCAAAATCGTGCTTTTACCGATCCGGACGATCGACCGTGATTTCATGCTTATCGTGGGGGAGATCATTGTTGGCAACCGTTCCTGGACCAAACAGTGATTTTTGGTTGACCAGGCGGAAAATCACGAGTTTCGGCCGACGCAGGGTCCGAATAGTGATTTCGTTCGTCCGGGTGCAAAATCGTGATTGTACCGATCCGGACGATCGACCGTGATTTCATGCTGATCGTGGCGGAGATCGTTGTTGACAACCGTTCCTGTTCAAAACAGTGATTTTTGGTTGACCAGGCGGAAAATCACGAGTTTCGGCCGATGCAGGGTCTAAAAAGTGATTTCGTTCGTCCGGGTGCAAAATCGTGATTTTACCGATCCGGACGATCGACCGTGATTTCTTGCTGATCGTGGCGGAGATCGTTGTTGACAACCGTTCCTGGTCCAAACAGTGATTTTTGGTTGACCAGGCGGAAAATCACGAGTTTCGGCCGATGCAGGGTCTGAATAGTGATTTCGTTCGTCCGGGTGCATAATCGTGATTGTACCGATCCGGACGATCGACCGTGATTTCATGCTGATCGCGGCGGAGATCGTTGTTGACAACCGTTCCTGTTCAAAACAGTGATTTTTGGTTGACCAGGCGGAAAATCACGAGTTTCGGCCGATGCAGGGTCTAAAAAGTGATTTCGTTCGTCCGGGTGCAAAATCGTGATGTTACCGATCCGGACGATCGACCGTGATTTCTTGCTGATCGTGGCGGAGATCATTGTTGACAACCGTTCCAGGTCCAAACAGTGATTTTTAGTTGACCAGGCGGAAAATCACGAATTTCGGCCGATGCAGGGTCTGAATAGTGATTTCGTTCGTCCAGGTGCAACATCGAGCATTTACCGATCTGAACGATCGACTGTTATGTCAGGCTGATCGTGGCTGAGATCGTTGTTGACAACCGTTCCCTGTCCAAACAGTGATTTTCGGTTGACCAGGCGGAAAATCACGAGTTTCGGCCGATGCAGGGTCCGAATAGTGATTTCGTTCGTCCGGGTGCAAAATCGTGATTGTACCGATCCGGACGATCGACCGTGATTTCATGCTGATCGTGGTGGAGATCGTTGTTGACAACCGTTCCTGTTCAAAACAGTGATTTTTGGTTGACCAGGCGGAAAATCACGAGTTTCGGCCGATGCAGGGTCTAAAAAGTGATTTCGTTCGTCCGGGTGCAAAATCGTGATTTTACCGATCCGGACGATCGACCGTGATTTCTTGCTGATCGTGGCGGAGATCGTTGTTGACAACCGTTCCTGGTCCAAACAGTGATTTTTGGTTGACCAGGCGGAAAATCACGAGTTTCTGCCGATGCAGGGTCCGAATAGTGATTTCGTTCGTCCGGGTGCAAAATCGTGATTGTACCGATCCGGACGATCGACCGTGATTTCATGCTGATCGTGGCGGAGATCGTTGTTGACAACCGTTCCTGTTCCAAACAGTGATTTTTGTTTAACCAGGCGGAAAATCACGAGTTTCGGCCGATGCATGGTCTAAAAAGTGATTTCGTTCGTCCGGGAGCAAAATCGTGATGTTACCGATCCGGACGATCGACCGTGATTTCTTGCTGATCGTGGCGGAGATCATTGTTCACAACCGTTCCTGGTCAAAATAGTGATTTTTGGTTGACCAGGCGGAAAATCACGAGTTTCGGCCGATGCAGGGTCTGAAAAGTGATTTCGTTCGTCCGGGAGCAACATCGAGCATTTACCGATCTGAACGATCGACTGTTATTTCAGGCTGATCGTGGCAGAGATCGTTGTTGACAACGGTTCCTGGTCAAAACAGTGATTTTTGGTTGACCAGGCGGAAAATCACGAGTTTCGGCCGATGCAGGGTCTAAAAAGTGATTTCGTTCGTCCGGGTGCAAAATCGTGATTTTACCGATCTGGACGATCGACCGTGATTTCTTGCTGATCGTGGCGGAGATCGTTGTTGACAACCGTTCCTGGTCAAAATAGTGATTTTTCGTTGACCAGGCGGAAAATCACGAGTTTCGCCGATGCAGGGTCTGAATAGTGATTTCGTTCGTCCGGGTGCAAAATCGTGATTTTACCATTCCGGACGATCCACCGTGATTTCATGCTGATCGGGGCAGAGATCGTTGTTGACAATGGTTCCCGGTCAAAACATTGATTTTTGGTTGACCAGGCGGAAAATCACGAGTTTCGGCCGATGCAGGGTCTAAATAGCGATTTCGTTCGTCCGGGTGCAAAATCGTGATTGTACCGATCCGGACGATCGACCGTGATTTCATGCTGATCGTGGCGGAGATCGTTGTTGACAACCGTTCCTGGTCAAAACAGTGATTTTTGGTTGACCAGGCGGAAAATCACGAGTTTCGGCCGATGCAGGGTCTAAATAGTGATTTCGTTCGTCCGGGTGCAAAATCGTGATTGTACCGATCTGGACGATCGATCGTGATATCATGCTGATCGTGGCGGAGATTGTTGTTGGCAACCGTTCCTGGTCAAAACAGCGATTTTTGGTTGACCAGGCGGAAAATCACGAGTTTCGGCCGATGCAGGGTCTTAATAGCGATTTCGATCGTCCGGGTGCATAATTGTGATTGTACCGATCCGGACGATCGACCGTGATTTCATGCTGATCGTGGCGGAGATTGTTGTTGACAACCGTTCCTGGTCAAAACAGCGATTTTTGGTTGGCCAGGCGGAAAATCACGAGTTTCGGCCGATGCAGGGTCTGAATAGCGATTTCGATCGTCCGGGTGCAAAATTGTGATTGTACCGATCCGGTCGATCGACCGTGATTTCATGCTGATCGAGGCGGAGATCGTTGTTGACAACCGTTCCTGGTCAAAACAGTGATTTTTGGTTGACCAGGCGGAAAATCACGAGTTTCGGCCGATGCAGGGTCTGAATAGTGATTTCGTTCGTCCGGGTGCAAAATCGTGATTGTACCGATCCGGACGAACGACCGGGATTTCGTGCTGATCGTGGCGGAGATCGTTGTTGACAACCGTTCCTGGTCAAAACAGTGATTTTTGGTTGACCAGGCGGAAAATCACGAGTTTCGGCCAATGCAGGGTCTGAATAGTGATTTCGTTCGTCCGGGTGCAAAATCGTGATTGTACCGATCCAGACGAACGACCGGGATTTCGTGCTGATCGTGGCGGAGATCGTTGTTGACAACCGTTCCAGGTCCAAACAGTGATTTTTAGTTGACCAGGCGGAAAATCACGAGTTTCGGCCGATGCAGGGTCTGAATAGTGATTTCGTTCGTCCGGGTGCAACATCGAGCATTTACCGATCTGAACGATCGACTGTTATTTCAGGCTGATCGTGGCAGAGATCGTTGTTGACAACCGTTCCTGGTCCAAATAGTGATTTTTGGTTGACCAGGCGGAAAATCACGAGTTTCGGCCGATGCAGGGTCCGAATAGTGATTTCGTTCGTTCGGGTGCAAAATCGTGATTGTACCGATCCGGACGATCGATCGCGATTTCATGCTGATCATGGCAGAGATCGTTGTTGACAACCGTTCCTGTTCAAAACAGTGATTTTTGGTTGACCAGGCGGAAAATCACGAGTTTCGGCCGATGCAGGGTCTAAAAAGTGATTTCGTTCGTCCGGGTGCAAAATCGTGATTATACCGATCCGGACGATCGACCGTGATTTCTTGCTGATCGTGGCGGAGATCATTGTTGACAACCGTTCCTGGTTCAAACAGTGATTTTCGGTTGACCAGGCGGAAAATCACGAGTTTCGGCCGATGCAGGGTCTGAATAGTGATTTCGTTCGTCCAGGGGCAACATCAAGCATTTACCGATCTGAACGATCGACTGTTATGTCAGGCTGATCGTGGCAGAGATCGTTGTTGACAACCGTTCCTGGTCCAAACTGTGATTTTTGGTTGACCAGGCGGAAAATCACGAGTTTCGGCCGATGCAGGGTCTGAATAGTGATTTCGTTCGCCCGGGTGCAACATCGAGCATTTACCGATCTGAACGATCGACTGTTATGTCAGGCTGATCGTGGCAGAGATCGTTGTTGACAACCGTTCCTGGTCCAAACAGTGATTTTCGGTTGACCAGGCGGAAAATCACGAGTTTCGGCCGATGCAGGGTCCGAATAGTGATTTCGTTCGTCCGGGTGCAAAATCGTGATTGTACCGATCCGGACGATCGACCGTGATTTCATGCTGATCGTGGCGGAGATCGTTGTTGACAACCGTTCCTGTTCAAAACAGTGATTTTTTGTTGACCAGGCGGAAAATCACGAGTTTCGGCCGATGCAGGGTCTGAATAGTGATTTCGTTCGTCCGGGGGCAACATCAAGCATTTACCGATCTGAACGATCGACTGTTATGTCAGGCTGATCGTGGCAGAGATCGTTGTTGACAACCGTTCCTGGTCCAAACAGTGATTTTCGGTTGACCAGGCGGAAAATCACGAGTTTCGGCCGATGCAGGGTCTGAATAGCGATTTCGTTCGTCCGGGTGCAAAATCGTGATTGTACCGATCCGGACGATCGACCGTGATTTCATGCTGATCGTGGCGGAGATCGTTGTTGACAACCGTTCCTGGTCAAAACAGTGATTTTTGGTTGACCAGGCGGAAAATCACGAGTTTCGGCCGATGCAGGGTCTAAATAGTGATTTCGTTCGTCCGGGTGCAAAATCGTGATTGTACCGATCCGGACGATCGATCGTGATATCATGCTGATCGTGGCGGAGATTGTTGTTGGCAACCGTTCCTGGTCAAAACAGCGATTTTTGGTTGACCAGGCGGAAAATCACGAGTTTCGGCCGATGCAGGGTCTTAATAGCGATTTCGATCGTTCGGGTGCATAATTGTGATTGTACCGATCCGGACGATCGACCGTGATTTCATGCTGATCGTGGCGGAGATTGTTGTTGACAACCGTTCCTGGTCAAAACAGCGATTTTTGGTTGGCCAGGCGGAAAATCACGAGTTTCGGCCGATGCAGGGTCTGAATAGCGATTTCGATCGTCCGGGTGCAAAATTGTGATTGTACCGATCCGGTCGATCGACCGTGATTTCATGCTGATCGAGGCGGAGATCGTTGTTGACAACCGTTCCTGGTCAAAACAGTGATTTTTGGTTGACCAGGCGGAAAATCACGAGTTTCGGCCGATGCAGGGTCTGAATAGTGATTTCGTTCGTCCGAGTGCAAAATCGTGATTTTACCGATCTGGACGATCGACCGTGATTTCATGCTGATCGTGGCGGAGATCGTTGTTGACAACCGTTCCTGGTCAAAACCGTGATTTTTTGTTGACCAGGCGGAAAATCACGAGTTTCGGCCGATGCAGGGTCTGAATAGTGATTTCGTTCGTCCGGGTGCAAAATCGTGCTTTTACCGATCCGGACGATCGACCGTGATTTCATGCTTATCGTGGTGGAGATCATTGTTGGCAACCGTTCCTGGACCAAACAGTGATTTTTGGTTGACCAGGCGGAAAATCACGAGTTTCGGCCGACGCAGGGTCTAAATAGTGATTTCGTTCGTCCGGGTGCAAAATCGTGATTTTACCGATCCGGACGATCGACCGTGATTTCTTGCTGATCGTGGCGGAGATCGTTGTTGACAACCGTTCCTGGTCCAAACAGTGATTTTTGGTTGACCAGGCGGAAAATCACGAGTTTCTGCCGATGCAGGGTCCGAATAGTGATTTCGTTCGTCCGGGTGCAAAATCGTGATTGTACCGATCCGGACGATCGACCGTGATTTCATGCTGATCGTGGCGGAGATCGTTGTTGACAACCGTTCCTGTTCCAAACAGTGATTTTTGTTTAACCAGGCGGAAAATCACGAGTTTCGGCCGATGCATGGTCTAAAAAGTGATTTCGTTCGTCCGGGAGCAAAATCGTGATGTTACCGATCCGGACGATCGACCGTGATTTCTTGCTGATCGTGGCGGAGATCATTGTTCACAACCGTTCCTGGTCAAAATAGTGATTTTTGGTTGACCAGGCGGAAAATCACGAGTTTCGGCCGATGCAGGGTCTGAAAAGTGATTTCGTTCGTCCGGGAGCAACATCGAGCATTTACCGATCTGAACGATCGACTGTTATTTCAGGCTGATCGTGGCAGAGATCGTTGTTGACAACGGTTCCTGGTCAAAACAGTGATTTTTGGTTGACCAGGCGGAAAATCACGAGTTTCGGCCGATGCAGGGTCTAAAAAGTGATTTCGTTCGTCCGGGTGCAAAATCGTGATTTTACCGATCTGGACGATCGACCGTGATTTCTTGCTGATCGTGGCGGAGATCGTTGTTGACAACCGTTCCTGGTCAAAATAGTGATTTTTCGTTGACCAGGCGGAAAATCACGAGTTTCGCCGATGCAGGGTCTGAATAGTGATTTCGTTCGTCCGGGTGCAAAATCGTGATTTTACCATTCCGGACGATCCACCGTGATTTCATGCTGATCGGGGCAGAGATCGTTGTTGACAATGGTTCCCGGTCAAAACATTGATTTTTGGTTGACCAGGCGGAAAATCACGAGTTTCGGCCGATGCAGGGTCTAAATAGCGATTTCGTTCGTCCGGGTGCAAAATCGTGATTGTACCGATCCGGACGATCGACCGTGATTTCATGCTGATCGTGGCGGAGATCGTTGTTGACAACCGTTCCTGGTCAAAACAGTGATTTTTGGTTGACCAGGCGGAAAATCACGAGTTTCGGCCGATGCAGGGTCTAAATAGTGATTTCGTTCGTCCGGGTGCAAAATCGTGATTGTACCGATCTGGACGATCGATCGTGATATCATGCTGATCGTGGCGGAGATTGTTGTTGGCAACCGTTCCTGGTCAAAACAGCGATTTTTGGTTGACCAGGCGGAAAATCACGAGTTTCGGCCGATGCAGGGTCTTAATAGCGATTTCGATCGTCCGGGTGCATAATTGTGATTGTACCGATCCGGACGATCGACCGTGATTTCATGCTGATCGTGGCGGAGATTGTTGTTGACAACCGTTCCTGGTCAAAACAGCGATTTTTGGTTGGCCAGGCGGAAAATCACGAGTTTCGGCCGATGCAGGGTCTGAATAGCGATTTCGATCGTCCGGGTGCAAAATTGTGATTGTACCGATCCGGTCGATCGACCGTGATTTCATGCTGATCGAGGCGGAGATCGTTGTTGACAACCGTTCCTGGTCAAAACAGTGATTTTTGGTTGACCAGGCGGAAAATCACGAGTTTCGGCCGATGCAGGGTCTGAATAGTGATTTCGTTCGTCCGGGTGCAAAATCGTGATTGTACCGATCCGGACGAACGACCGGGATTTCGTGCTGATCGTGGCGGAGATCGTTGTTGACAACCGTTCCTGGTCAAAACAGTGATTTTTGGTTGACCAGGCGGAAAATCACGAGTTTCGGCCGATGCAGGGTCTGAATAGTGATTTCGTTCGTCCGGGTGCAAAATCGTGATTGTACCGATCCAGACGAACGACCGGGATTTCGTGCTGATCGTGGCGGAGATTGTTGTTGACAACCGTTCCAGGTCCAAACAGTGATTTTTAGTTGACCAGGCGGAAAATCACGAGTTTCGGCCGATGCAGGGTCTGAATAGTGATTTCGTTCGTCCGGGTGCAACATCGAGCATTTACCGATCTGAACGATCGACTGTTATTTCAGGCTGATCGTGGCAGAGATCGTTGTTGACAACCGTTCCTGGTCCAAATAGTGATTTTTGGTTGACCAGGCGGAAAATCACGAGTTTCGGCCGATGCAGGGTCCGAATAGTGATTTCGTTCGTTCAGGTGCAAAATCGTGATTGTACCGATCCGGACGATCGATCGCGATTTCATGCTGATCATGGCAGAGATCGTTGTTGACAACCGTTCCTGTTCAAAACAGTGATTTTTGGTTGACCAGGCGGAAAATCACGAGTTTCGGCCGATGCAGGGTCTAAAAAGTGATTTCGTTCGTCCGGGTGCAAAATCGTGATTATACCGATCCGGACGATCGACCGTGATTTCTTGCTGATCGTGGCGGAGATCATTGTTGACAACCGTTCCTGGTTCAAACAGTGATTTTCGGTTGACCAGGCGGAAAATCACGAGTTTCGGCCGATGCAGGGTCTGAATAGTGATTTCGTTCGTCCAGGGGCAACATCAAGCATTTACCGATCTGAACGATCGACTGTTATGTCAGGCTGATCGTGGCAGAGATCGTTGTTGACAACCGTTCCTGGTCCAAACTGTGATTTTTGGTTGACCAGGCGGAAAATCACGAGTTTCGGCCGATGCAGGGTCTGAATAGTGATTTCGTTCGCCCGGGTGCAACATCGAGCATTTACCGATCTGAACGATCGACTGTTATGTCAGGCTGATCGTGGCAGAGATCGTTGTTGACAACCGTTCCTGGTCCAAACAGTGATTTTCGGTTGACCAGGCGGAAAATCACGAGTTTCGGCCGATGCAGGGTCCGAATAGTGATTTCGTTCGTCCGGGTGCATAATCGTGATTGTACCGATCCGGACGATCGACCGTGATTTCATGCTGATCGCGGCGGAGATCGTTGTTGACAACCGTTCCTGTTCAAAACAGTGATTTTTGGTTGACCAGGCGGAAAATCACGAGTTTCGGCCGATGCAGGGTCTAAAAAGTGATTTCGTTCGTCCGGGTGCAAAATCGTGATGTTACCGATCCGGACGATCGACCGTGATTTCTTGCTGATCGTGGCGGAGATCATTGTTGACAACCGTTCCAGGTCCAAACAGTGATTTTTAGTTGACCAGGCGGAAAATCACGAATTTCGGCCGATGCAGGGTCTGAATAGTGATTTCGTTCGTCCAGGTGCAACATCGAGCATTTACCGATCTGAACGATCGACTGTTATGTCAGGCTGATCGTGGCTGAGATCGTTGTTGACAACCGTTCCCTGTCCAAACAGTGATTTTCGGTTGACCAGGCGGAAAATCACGAGTTTCGGCCGATGCAGGGTCCGAATAGTGATTTCGTTCGTCCGGGTGCAAAATCGTGATTGTACCGATCCGGACGATCGACCGTGATTTCATGCTGATCGTGGTGGAGATCGTTGTTGACAACCGTTCCTGTTCAAAACAGTGATTTTTGGTTGACCAGGCGGAAAATCACGAGTTTCGGCCGATGCAGGGTCTAAAAAGTGATTTCGTTCGTCCGGGTGCAAAATCGTGATTTTACCGATCCGGACGATCGACCGTGATTTCTTGCTGATCGTGGCGGAGATCGTTGTTGACAACCGTTCCTGGTCCAAACAGTGATTTTTGGTTGACCAGGCGGAAAATCACGAGTTTCTGCCGATGCAGGGTCCGAATAGTGATTTCGTTCGTCCGGGTGCAAAATCGTGATTGTACCGATCCGGACGATCGACCGTGATTTCATGCTGATCGTGGCGGAGATCGTTGTTGACAACCGTTCCTGTTCCAAACAGTGATTTTTGTTTAACCAGGCGGAAAATCACGAGTTTCGGCCGATGCAGGGTCTAAAAAGTGATTTCGTTCGTCCGGGTGCAAAATCGTGATTTTACCGATCCGGACGATCGACCGTGATTTCATGCTTATCGTGGTGGAGATCATTGTTGGCAACCGTTCCTGTTCCAAACAGTGATTTTTGTTTAACCAGGCGGAAAATCACGAGTTTCGGCCGATGCAGGGTCTAAAAAGTGATTTCGTTCGTCCGGGTGCAAAATCGTGATTTTACCATTCCGGACGATCCACCGTGATTTCATGCTGATCGTGGCAGAGATCGTTGTTGACAATGGTTCCCGGTCAAAACATTGATTTTTGGTTGACCAGGCGGAAAATCACGAGTTTCGGCCGATGCAGGGTCTGAATAGTGATTTCGTTCGTCCGGGTGCATAATCGTGATTGTACCGATCCGGACGATCGACCGTGATTTCATGCTGATCGTGGCGGAGATCGTTGTTGACAACCGTTCCTGTTCAAAACAGTGATTTTTGGTTGACCAGGTGGAAAATCACGAGTTTCGGCCGATGCAGGGTCTAAAAAGTGATTTCGTTCGTCCAGGTGCAAAATCGTGATGTTACCGATCCGGACGATCGACCGTGATTTCTTGCTGATCGTGGCGGAGATCATTGTTGACAACCGTTCCAGGTCCAAACAGTGATTTTTAGTTGACCAGGCGGAAAATCACGAGTTTCGGCCGATGCAGGGTCTGAATAGTGATTTCGTTCGTCCGGGTGCAACATCGAGCATTTACCGATCTGAACGATCGACTGTTATGTCAGGCTGATCGTGGCAGAGATCATTGTTGGCAACCGTTCCTGGACCAAACAGTGATTTTCTGTTGACCAGGCGGAAAATCACGAGTTTCGGCCGACGCAGGGTCTGAATAGTGATTTCGTTCGTCCGGGTGCAAAATCGTGATTGTACCGATCCGGACGATCGACCGTGATTTCATGCTGATCGTGGCGGAGATCGTTGTTGACAACCGTTCCTGTTCAAAACAGTGATTTTTAGTTGACCAGGCGGAAAATCACGAGTTTCGGCCGATGCAGGGTCTAAAAAGTGATTTCGTTCGTCCGGGTGCAAAATCGTGATTTTACCGATCCGGACGATCGACCGTGATTTCTTGCTGATCGTGGCGGAGATCGTTGTTGACAACCGTTCCTGGTCCAAACAGTGATTTTTGGTTGACCAGGCGGAAAATCACAAGTTTCGGCCGATGCAGGGTCCGAATAGTGATTTCGTTCGTCCGGGTGCAAAATCGTGATTGTACCGATCCGGACGATCGACCGTGATTTCATGCTGATCGTGGCGGAGATCGTTGTTGACAACCGTTCCTGTTCAAAACAGTGATTTTTGGTTGACCAGGTGGAAAATCACGAGTTTCGGCCGATGCAGGGTCTAAAAAGTGATTTCGTTCGTCCGGGTGCAAAATCGTGATTTTACCGATCCGGACGATCGACCGTGATTTCATGCTTATCGTGGTGGAGATCATTGTTGGCAACCGTTCCTGTTCCAAACAGTGATTTTTGTTTAACCAGGCGGAAAATCACGAGTTTCGGCCGATGCAGGGTCTAAAAAGTGATTTCGTTCGTCCGGGTGCAAAATCGTGATTTTACCATTCCGGACGATCCACCGTGATTTCATGCTGATCGTGGCAGAGATCGTTGTTGACAATGGTTCCCGGTCAAAACATTGATTTTTGGTTGACCAGGCGGAAAATCACGAGTTTCGGCCGATGCAGGGTCTGAATAGTGATTTCGTTCGTCCGGGTGCATAATCGTGATTGTACCGATCCGGACGATCGACCGTGATTTCATGCTGATCGTGGCGGAGATCGTTGTTGACAACCGTTCGTGTTCAAAACAGTGATTTTTGGTTGACCAGGTGGAAAATCACGAGTTTCGGCCGATGCAGGGTCCGAATAGTGATTTCGTTCGTCCAGGTGCAAAATCGTGATGTTACCGATCCGGACGATCGACCGTGATTTCATGCTGATCGTGGCGGAGATCGTTGTTGACAACCGTTCCTGTTCAAAACAGTGATTTTTGGTTGACCAGGCGGAAAATCACGAGTTTCGGCCGATGCAGGGTCTGAATAGTGATTTCGTTCGTCCGGGTGCAAAATCGTGATTTTACCGATCGGGACGATCGACCGTGATTTCATGCTGATCGTGGCGGAGATCGTTGTTGACAACCGTTCCTGGTCAAAACAGTGATTTTTGGTTGACCAGGCGGAAAATCACGAGTTTCGGCCGATGCAGGGTCTAAAAAGTGATTTCGTTCGTCCGGGTGCAAAATCGTGATTTTACCGATCGGGACGATCGACCGTGATTTCATGCTGATCGTGGCGGAGATCGTTGTTGACAACCGTTCCTGGTCAAAACAGTGATTTTTGGTTGACCAGGCGGAAAATCACGAGTTTCGGCCGATGCAGGGTCTGAATAGTGATTTCGTTCGTCCGAGTGCAAAATCAAGATTTTACCGATCCAGACGATCGATCGTGATCTCATGCTGATCGTGGCGGAGATCGTTGTTGACAACCGTTCCTGGTCAAAACAGTGATTTTTGGTTGACCAGGCGAAAAATCACGAGTTTCGGCCGATGCAGGGTCTGAACAGTGATTTCGTTCGTCCGGGTGCAAAATCATGATTGTATCGATCCGGACGATCGACCGTGATCTCATGCTGATCGTGGCAGAGAGCGTTGTTGACAACCGTTCCTGGTCAAAACAGTGATTCCTGGTTGACCAGGCGGATAATCACGAGTTTCGGCCGATGCAGGGTCTGAATACTGATTTCGTTCGTCCGGGTGCAAAATCGTGATTTTACCGATCGGGACGATCGACCGTGATTTCATGCTGATCGTGGCGGAGATCGTTGTTGACAACCGTTCCTGGTCAAAACAATGATTTTTGGTTGACCAGGCGGAAAATCACGAGTTTCGGCCGATGCAGGGTCTGAACAGTGATTTCGTTCGTCCGGGTGCAAAATCGTGATTGTATCGATCCGGACGATCGACCGTGATCTCATGCTGATCGTGGCAGAGAGCGTTGTTGACAACCGTTCCTGGTCAAAACAGTGATTTTTGGTTGACCAGGCGGAAAATCACGAGTTTCGGCCGATGCAGGGTCTGAATAGTGATTTCGTTCGTCCGAGTGCAAAATCGTGATTTTACCGATCCGGACGATCGACCGTGATTTCATGCTGATCGTGGCGGAGATCGTTGTTGACAACCGTTTCTGGTCAAAACAGTGATTTCTGGTTGACCAGGCGGAAAATCACGAGTTTCGGCCGATGCAGGGTCTGAATAGTGATTTCGTTCGTCCGGGTGCAACATCGAGCATTTACCGATCTGAACAATCGACTGTTATGTCAGGCTGATCGTGGCAGAGATCGTTGTTGACAACCGTTCCTGGTCCAAACAGTGATTTTCGGTTGACCAGGCGGAAAATCACGAGTTTCGGCCGATGCAGGGTCCAAATAGTGATTTCGTTCGTCCGGGTGCAAAATCGTGATTGTACCGATCCGGACGATCGACCGTGATTTCATGCTGATCGTGGCGGAGATCGTTGTTGACAACCGTTCCTGTTCAAAACAGTGATTTTTGGTTGACCAGGCAGAAAATCACGAGTTTCGGCCGATGCAGGGTCTGAACAGTGATTTCGTTCGTCCGGGTGCAAAATCATGATTGTATCGATCCGGACGATCGACCGTGATCTCATGCTGATCGTGGCAGAGAGCGTTGTTGACAACCGTTCCTGGTCAAAACAGTGATTCCTGGTTGACCAGGCGGATAATCACGAGTTTCGGCCGATGCAGGGTCTGAATACTGATTTCGTTCGTCCGGGAGCAAAATCGTGATTTTACCGATCGGGACGATCGACCGTGATTTCATGCTGATCGTGGCGGAGATCGTTGTTGACAACCGTTCCTGGTCAAAACAATGATTTTTGGTTGACCAGGCGGAAAATCACGAGTTTCGGCCGATGCAGGGTCTGAACAGTGATTTCGTTCGTCCGGGTGCAAAATCGTGATTGTATCGATCCGGACGATCGACCGTGATCTCTTGCTGATCGTGGCAGAGAGCGTTGTTGACAACCGTTCCTGGTCAAAACAGTGATTTTTGGTTGACCAGGCGGAAAATCACGAGTTTCGGCCGATGCAGGGTCTGAATAGTGATTTCGTTCGTCCGAGTGCAAAATCGTGATTTTACCGATCCGGACGATCGACCGTGATTTCATGCTGATCGTGGCGGAGATCGTTGTTGACAACCGTTTCTGGTCAAAACAGTGATTTCTGGTTGACCAGGCGGAAAATCACGAGTTTCGGCCGATGCAGGGTCTGAATAGTGATTTCGTTCGTCCGGGTGCAAAATCGTGATTTTACCGATCCGAACGATCGACCGTGATTTCATGCTGATCGTGGCGGAGATCGTTGTTGACAACCGTTCCTGGCCAAAACAGTGATTTTTGGTTGACCAGGCGGAAAATCCCGAGTTTCGGCCGATGCAGGGTCTGAATAGTGATTTCGATCGTCCGGGCGCAAAATCAAGATTTTACCGATCAGAACGATCGACTGTTATTTCAGGCTGATCGTTGCGGATATCGTTATTGACAATCGTTCCTGTTCAAAACAGTGATTTTTGGTTGACCAGGCGGAAAATCACGAGTTTCGGCCGATGCAGGGTCTGAATAGTGATTTCGTTCGTCCGGGTGCAAAATCGTGATTTTACCAATCCGGACGATCGACCGTGATTTCATGCTGATCGTGGCGGAGATCGTTGTTGACAACCGTTCCTGGTCAAAATAGTGATTTTTGGTTGACCAGGCGGAAAATCACGAGTTTCGGCCGATGCAGGGTCTGAATAGTGATTTCGTTCGTCCGGGTGCAAAATCGTGATTTTACCGATCGGGACGATCGACCGTGATTTCATGCTGATCGTGGCGGAGATCGTTGTTGACAACCGTTCCTGGTCAAAACAGTGATTTTTGGTTGACCAGGCGGAAAATCACGAGTTTCGGCCGATGCAGGGTCTGAATAGTGATTTCGTTCGTCCGAGTGCAAAATCAAGATTTTACCGATCCGGACGTTCGACCGTGATCTCATGCTGATCGTGGCGGAGATCGTTGTTGACAACCGTTCCTGGTCAAAACAGTGATTTTTGGTTGACCAGGCGGAAAATCACGAGTTTCGGCCGATGCAGGGTCTGAACAGTGATTTCGTTCGTCCGGGAGCAAAATCATGATTGTATCGATCCGGACGATCGACCGTGATCTCATGCTGATCGTGGCAGAGAGCGTTGTTGACAACCGTTCCTGGTCAAAACAGTGATTTTTGGTTGACCAGGCGAAAAATCACGAGTTTCGGCCGATGCAGGGTCTGAATAGTGATTTCGTTCGTCCGAGTGCAAAATCGTGATTTTACCGATCCGAACGATCGACCGTGATTTCATGCTGATCGTGGCGGAGATCGTTGTTGACAACCGTTCCTGGCCAAAACAGTGATTTTTGGTTGACCAGGCGGAAAATCACGAGTTTCGGCCGATGCAGGCTCTGAATAGTGATTTCGTTCGTCCGGGTGCAAAATCGTGATTTTACCAATCCGGACGATCGACCGTGATTTCATGCTGATCGTGGCGGAGATCGTTGTTGACAACCGTTCCTGGTCAAAACAGTGATTTTTGGTTGACCAGGCGGAAAATCACGAGTTTCGGCCGATGCAGGGTCTGAATAGTGATTTCGTTCGTCCGAGTGCAAAATCGTGATTTTACCGATCCGGACGATCGACCGTGATTTCATGCTGATCGTGGCGGAGATCGTTGTTGACAACCGTTCCTGGTCAAAATAGTGATTTTTGGTTGACCAGGCGGAAAATCACGAGTTTCGGCCGATGCAGGGTCTGAATAGTGATTTCGTTCGTCCGGGTGCAAAATCGTGATTGTATCGATCCGGACAATCGGCCGTGATTTCATGCTGATCGTGGCGGAGATCGTTGTTGACAACCGTTCCTGGTCAAAACAGTGATTTCAGGTTGACCAGGCGGAAAATCACGAGTTTCGGCCGATGCAGGGTCTGAATAGTGATTTCGTTCGTCCGAGTGCAAAATCGTGATTTTACCGATCCGGACGATCGACCGTGATTTCATGCTGATCGTGGCGGCGATCGTTGTTGACAACCGTTGCTGGTCAAAATAGAGATTTTTGGTTGACCAGGCGGAAAATCACAAGTTTCGGCCGTTGCAGGGTCTGAATAGTGATTTCGTTCGTCCGGGTGCAAAATCGTGATTTTACCGATCGGGACGATCAACCGTGATTTGATGCTGATCGTGGCGGAGATCGTTGTTGACAACCGTTCCTGGTCAAAACAGTGATTTTTGGTTGACCAGGCGGAAAATCACGAGTTTCGGCCGATGCAGGGTCTGAATAGTGATTTCGTTCGTCCGGGTGCAAAATCGTGATTTTACCGATCCGAACGATCGACCGTGATTTCATGCTGATCGTGGCGGAGATCATTGTTGACAACCGTTCCTGGCCAAAACAGTGATTTTTGGTTGACCAGGCGGAAAATCACGAGTTTCGGCCGATGCAGGGTCTGAATAGTGATTTCGTTCGTCCGGTTGCAAAATCGTGATTGTATCGATCCGGACGATCGGCCGTGATTTCATGCTGATCGTGGCGGAGATCGTTGTTGACAACCGTTACTGGTCAAAATAGAGATTTTTCGTTGACCAGGCGGAAAATCACGAGTTTCGGCTGATGCAGGGTCTGAATAGTGATTTCGTTCGTCCGGGTGCAAAATCGTGATTTTACCGATCGGGACGATCGACCGTGATTTCATGCTGATCTGGCGGAGATCGTGGTTGACAACCGTTCCTGGCCAAAACAGTGATTTTAGGTTGACCAGGCGGATAATCAAGTGTTTCGGCCGATGCAGGGTCTGAATAGTGATTTCGTTCGTCCGGGTGCAAAATCGTGATGTTACCGATCCAGACGATCGACCGTGATTTCATGCTGATCGTGGCGGAGATCGTTGTTGACAACCGTTCCTGGTCAAAACAGTGATTTCTGGTTGACCAGGCGGAAAATCACGAGTTTCGGCCGATGCAGGCTCTGAATAGTGATTTCGTTCGTCCGGGTGCAAAATCGTGATTTTACCAATCCGGACGATCGACCGTGATTTCATGCTGATCGTGGCGGAGATCGTTGTTGACAACCGTTCCTGGTCAAAACAGTGATTTTTGGTTGACCAGGCGGAAAATCACGAGTTTCGGCCGATGCAGGGTCTGAATAGTGATTTCGTTCGTCCGAGTGCAAAATCGTGATTTTACCGATCCGGACGATCGACCGTGATTTCATGCTGATCGTGGCGGAGATCGTTGTTGACAACCGTTCCTGGTCAAAATAGTGATTTTTGGTTGACCAGGCGGAAAATCACGAGTTTCGGCCGATGCAGGGTCTGAATAGTGATTTCGTTCGTCCGGGTGCAAAATCGTGATTGTATCGATCCGGACAATCGGCCGTGATTTCATGCTGATCGTGGCGGAGATCGTTGTTGACAACCGTTCCTGGTCAAAACAGTGATTTCAGGTTGACCAGGCGGAAAATCACGAGTTTCGGCCGATGCAGGGTCTGAATAGTGATTTCGTTCGTCCGAGTGCAAAATCGTGATTTTACCGATCCGGACGATCGACCGTGATTTCATGCTGATCGTGGCGGCGATCGTTGTTGACAACCGTTACTGGTCAAAATAGAGATTTTTGGTTGACCAGGCGGAAAATCACAAGTTTCGGCCGTTGCAGGGTCTGAATAGTGATTTCGTTCGTCCGGGTGCAAAATCGTGATTTTACCGATCGGGACGATCAACCGTGATTTGATGCTGATCGTGGCGGAGATCGTTGTTGACAACCGTTCCTGGTCAAAACAGTGATTTTTGGTTGACCAGGCGGAAAATCACGAGTTTCGGCCGATGCAGGGTCTGAATAGTGATTTCGTTCGTCCGGGTGCAAAATCGTGATTTTACCGATCCGAACGATCGACCGTGATTTCATGCTGATCGTGGCGGAGATCGTTGTTGACAACCGTTCCTGGCCAAAACAGTGATTTTTGGTTGACCAGGCGGAAAATCACGAGTTTCGGCCGATGCAGGGTCTGAATAGTGATTTCGTTCGTCCGGTTGCAAAATCGTGATTGTATCGATCCGGACGATCGGCCGTGATTTCATGCTGATCGTGGCGGAGATCGTTGTTGACAACCGTTACTGGTCAAAATAGAGATTTTTGGTTGACCAGGCGGAAAATCACGAGTTTCGGCTGATGCAGGGTCTGAATAGTGATTTCGTTCGTCCGGGTGCAAAATCGTGATTTTACCGATCGGGACGATCGACCGTGATCTCATGCTGATCGTGGCGGAGAGCGTCGTTGACAACCGTTCCTGGTCAAAACAGTGATTTTAGGTTGACCATGCGGAAAATCACGAGTTTCGGCCGATGCAGGGCCTGAATAGTGATTTCGTTCGTCCAGTTGCAAAATCGTGATTGTATCGATCCGGACGATCGGCCGTGATTTCATGCTGATCGTGGCGGAGATCGTTGTTGACAACCGTTACTGGTCAAAATAGAGATTTTTGGTTGACCAGGCGGAAAATCCCGAGTTTCGGCCGATGCAGGGTCTGAATAGTGATTTCGTTCGTCCGGGCCCAAAATCAAGATTTTACCGATCTGAACGATCGACTGTTATTTCAGGCTGATCGTTGCGGATATCGTTATTGACAATCGTTCCTGTTCAAAACAGTGATTTTTGGTGGACCAGGCGGAAAATCACGAGTTTCGGCCGATGCAGGGTCTGAATAGTGATTTCGTTCGTCCGGGAGCAAAATCATGATTGTATCGATCCGGACGATCGTCCGTGATCTCATGCTGATCGTGGCAGAGAGCGTTGTTGACAACCGTTCCTGGTCAAAACAGTGATTTTTGGTTGACCAAGCGGAAAATCACGAGTTTCGGCCGATGCAGGGTCTGAATAGTGATTTCGTTCGTCCGAGTGCAAAATCGTGATTTTACCGATCCGAACGATCGACCGTGATTTCATGCTGATCGTGGCGGAGATCGTTGTTGACAACCGTTCCTGGCCAAAACAGTGATTTTTGGTTGACCAGGCGGAAAATCACGAGTTTCGGCCGATGCAGGCTCTGAATAGTGATTTCGTTCGTCCGGGTGCAAAATCGTGATTTTACCAATCCGGGCGATCGACCGTGATTTCATGCTGATCGTGGCGGAGATCGTTGTTGACAACCGTTCCTGGTCAAAACAGTGATTTTTGGTTGACCAGGCGGAAAATCACGAGTTTCGGCCGATGCAGGGTCTGAATAGTGATTTCGTTCGTCCGAGTGCAAAATCAAGATTTTACCGATCCGGACGATCGACCGTGATTTCATGCTGATCGTGGCGGAGATCGTCGTTGACAACCGTTCCTGGTCAAAACAGTGATTTTAGGTTGACCAGGCGGAAAATCACGAGTTTCGGCCGATGCAGGGTCTGAATAGTGATTTCGTTCGTCCAGTTGCAAAATCGTGATTGTATCGATCCGGACGATCGGCCGTGATTTCATGCTGATCGTGGCGGAGATCGTTGTTGACAACCGTTACTGGTCAAAATAGAGATTTTTGGTTGACCAGGCGGAAAATCACGAGTTTCGGCCGATGCAGGGTCTGAATAGTGATTTCGTTCGTCCGGGTGCAAAATCGTGATTGTATCGATCCGGACGATCGGCCGTGATTTCATGCTGATCGTGGCGGAGATCGTTGTTGACAACCGTTACTGGTCAAAATAGTGATTTTAGGTTGACCAGGCGGATAATCACGAGTTTCGGCCGATGCAGGGTCTGAATAGTGATTTCGTTCGTCCGGGTGCAAAATCGTGATTTTACCGATCGGGACGATCGACCGTGATTTCATGCTGATCGTGGCAGAGATCGTTGTTGACAACCGTTACTGGTCAAAACAGAGATTTTTGGTTGACCAGGCGGAAAATCACAAGTTTCGGCCGATGCACGGTCTGAATAGTGATTTCGTTCGTCCGGGTGCAAAATCGTGATTTTACCGATCGGGACGATCGACCGTGATCTCATGCTGATCGTGGCGGAGAGCGTCGTTGACAACCGTTCCTGGTCAAAACAGTGATTTTTGGTTGACCAGGCGGAAAATCACGAGTTTCGGCCGATGCAGGGTCTGAATAGTGATTTCGTTCGTCCGGGTGCAAAATCATGATTTTACCGATCCGAACGATCGACCGTGATTTCATGCTGATCGTGGCGGAGATCATTGTTGACAACCGTTCCTGGCCAAAACAGTGATTTTTGGTTGACCAGGCGGAAAATCACGAGTTTCGGCCTATGCAGGGTCTGAATAGTGATTTCGTTCGTCCGGGTGCAAAATCGTGATTTTACCGATCGGGACGATCGACCGTGATCTCATGCTGATCGTGGCGGAGAGCGTCGTTGACAACCGTTCCTGGTCAAAACAATGATTTTAGGTTGACCAGGCGGAAAATCACGAGTTTCGGCCGATGCAGGGCCTGAATAGTGATTTCGTTCGTCCAGTTGCAAAATCGTGATTGTATCGATCCGGACGATCGGCCGTGATTTCATGCTGATCGTGGCGGAGATCGTTGTTGACAACCGTTACTGGTCAAAATAGAGATTTTTGGTTGACCAGGCGGAAAATCACGAGTTTCGGCCGATGCAGGGTCTGAATAGTGATTTCGTTCGTCCGGGTGCAAAATCGTGATTGTATCGATCCGGACGATCGGCCGTGATTTCATGCTGATCGTGGCGGAGATCGTTGTTGACAACCGTTACTGGTCAAAATAGTGATTTTAGGTTGACCAGGCGGATAATCACAAGTTTCGGCCGATGCAGGGTCTGAATAGTGATTTCGTTCGTCCGGGTGCAAAATCGTGATTTTACCGATCGGGACAATCGACCGTGATTTCATGCTGATCGTGGCAGAGATCGTTGTTGACAACCGTTACTGGTCAAAACAGAGATTTTTGGTTGACCAGGCGGAAAATCACAAGTTTCGGCCGATGCACGGTCTGAATAGTGATTTCGTTCGTCCGGGTGCAAAATCGTGATTTTACCGATCGGGACGATCGACCGTGATCTCATGCTGATCGTGGCGGAGAGCGTCGTTGACAACCGTTCCTGGTCAAAACAGTGATTTTTGGTTGACCAGGCGGAAAATCACGAGTTTCGGCCGATGCAGGGTCTGAATAGTGATTTCGTTCGTCCGGGTGCAAAATCGTGATTTTACCGATCCGAACGATCGACCGTGATTTCATGCTGATCGTGGCGGAGATCATTGTTGACAACCGTTCCTGGCCAAAACAGTGATTTTTGGTTGACCAGGCGGAAAATCACGAGTTTCGGCCTATGCAGGGTCTGAATAGTGATTTCGTTCGTCCGGGTGCAAAATCGTGATTTTACCGATCGGGACGATCGACCGTGATCTCATGCTGATCGTGGCGGAGAGCGTCGTTGACAACCGTTCCTGGTCAGAACAGTGATTTTAGGTTGACCAGGCGGAAAATCACGAGTTTCGGCCGATGCAGGGCCTGAATAGTGATTTCGTTCGTCCAGTTGCAAAATCGTGATTGTATCGATCCGGACAATCGGCCGTGATTTCATGCTGATCGTGGCGGAGATCGTTGTTGACAACCGTTACTGGTCAAAATAGAGATTTTTGGTTGACCAGGCGGAAAATCACGAGTTTCGGCCGATGCAGGGTCTGAATAGTGATTTCGTTCGTCCGGGTGCAAAATCGTGATTGTATCGATCCGGACGATCGACCGTGATTTCATGCTGATCGTGGCAGAGATCGTTGTTGACAACCGTTACTGGTCAAAACAGAGATTTTTGGTTGACCAGGCGGAAAATCACAAGTTTCGGCCGATGCACGGTCTGAATAGTGATTTCGTTCGTCCGGGTGCAAAATCGTGATTTTACCGATCGGGACGATCGACCGTGATCTCATGCTGATCGTGGCGGAGAGCGTCGTTGACAACCGTTCCTGGTCAAAACAGTGATTTTTGGTTGACCAGGCGGAAAATCACGAGTTTCGGCCGATGCAGGGTCTGAATAGTGATTTCGTTCGTCCGGGTGCAAAATCGTGATTTTACCGATCCGAACGATCGACCGTGATTTCATGCTGATCGTGGCGGAGATCATTGTTGACAACCGTTCCTGGCCAAAACAGTGATTTTTGGTTGACCAGGCGGAAAATCACGAGTTTCGGCCTATGCAGGGTCTGAATAGTGATTTCGTTCGTCCGGGTGCAAAATCGTGATTTTACCGATCGGGACGATCGACCGTGATCTCATGCTGATCGTGGCGGAGAGCGTCGTTGACAACCGTTCCTGGTCAAAACAGTGATTTTAGGTTGACCAGGCGGAAAATCACGAGTTTCGGCCGATGCAGGGCCTGAATAGTGATTTCGTTCGTCCAGTTGCAAAATCGTGATTGTATCGATCCGGACGATCGGCCGTGATTTCATGCTGATCGTGGCGGAGATCGTTGTTGACAACCGTTACTGGTCAAAATAGAGATTTTTGGTTGACCAGGCGGAAAATCACGAGTTTCGGCCGATGCAGGGTCTGAATAGTGATTTCGTTCGTCCGGGTGCAAAATCGTGATTGTATCGATCCGGACGATCGGCCGTGATTTCATGCTGATCGTGGCGGAGATCGTTGTTGACAACCGTTACTGGTCAAAATAGTGATTTTAGGTTGACCAGGCGGATAATCACAAGTTTCGGCCGATGCAGGGTCTGAATAGTGATTTCGTTCGTCCGGGTGCAAAATCGTGATTTTACCGATCGGGACAATCGACCGTGATTTCATGCTGATCGTGGCGGAGATCATTGTTGACAACCGTTCCTGGCCAAAACAGTGATTTTTGGTTGACCAGGCGGAAAATCACGAGTTTCGGCCTATGCAGGGTCTGAATAGTGATTTCGTTCGTCCGGGTGCAAAATCGTGATTTTACCGATCGGGACGATCGACCGTGATCTCATGCTGATCGTGGCGGAGAGCGTCGTTGACAACCGTTCCTGGTCAAAACAGTGATTTTAGGTTGACCAGGCGGAAAATCACGAGTTTCGGCCGATGCAGGGCCTGAATAGTGATTTCGTTCGTCCAGTTGCAAAATCGTGATTGTATCGATCCGGACAATCGGCCGTGATTTCATGCTGATCGTGGCGGAGATCGTTGTTGACAACCGTTACTGGTCAAAATAGAGATTTTTGGTTGACCAGGCGGAAAATCACGAGTTTCGGCCGATGCAGGGTCTGAATAGTGATTTCGTTCGTCCGGGTGCAAAATCGTGATTGTATCGATCCGGACGATCGGCCGTGATTTCATGCTGATCGTGGCGGAGATCGTTGTTGACAACCGTTACTGGTCAAAATAGTGATTTTAGGTTGACCAGGCGGATAATCACGAGTTTCGGCCGATGCAGGGTCTGAATAGTGATTTCGTTCGTCCGGGTGCAAAATCGTGATTTTACCGATCGGGACGATCGACCGTGATTTCATGCTGATCGTGGCAGAGATCGTTGTTGACAACCGTTACTGGTCAAAACAGAGATTTTTGGTTGACCAGGCGGAAAATCACAAGTTTCGGCCGATGCACGGTCTGAATAGTGATTTCGTTCGTCCGGGTGCAAAATCGTGATTTTACCGATCGGGACGATCGACCGTGATCTCATGCTGATCGTGGCGGAGAGCGTCGTTGACAACCGTTCCTGGTCAAAACAGTGATTTTTGGTTGACCAGGCGGAAAATCACGAGTTTCGGCCGATGCAGGGTCTGAATAGTGATTTCGTTCGTCCGGGTGCAAAATCGTGATTTTACCGATCCGAACGATCGACCGTGATTTCATGCTGATCGTGGCGGAGATCATTGTTGACACCCGTTCCTGGCCAAAACAGTGATTTTTGGTTGACCAGGCGGAAAATCACGAGTTTCGGCCTATGCAGGGTCTGAATAGTGATTTCGTTCGTCCGGGTGCAAAATCGTGATTTTACCGATCGGGACGATCGACCGTGATCTCATGCTGATCGTGGCGGAGAGCGTCGTTGACAACCGTTCCTGGTCAAAACAGTGATTTTAGGTTGACCAGGCGGAAAATCACGAGTTTCGGCCGATGCAGGGCCTGAATAGTGATTTCGTTCGTCCAGTTGCAAAATCGTGATTGTATCGATCCGGACGATCGGCCGTGATTTCATGCTGATCGTGGCGGAGATCGTTGTTGACAACCGTTACTGGTCAAAATAGAGATTTTTGGTTGACCAGGCGGAAAATCACGAGTTTCGGCCGATGCAGGGTCTGAATAGTGATTTCGTTCGTCCGGGTGCAAAATCGTGATTGTATCGATCCGGACGATCGGCCGTGATTTCATGCTGATCGTGGCGGAGATCGTTGTTGACAACCGTTACTGGTCAAAATAGTGATTTTAGGTTGACCAGGCGGATAATCACAAGTTTCGGCCGATGCAGGGTCTGAATAGTGATTTCGTTCGTCCGGGTGCAAAATCGTGATTTTACCGATCGGGACAATCGACCGTGATTTCATGCTGATCGTGGCGGAGATCATTGTTGACAACCGTTCCTGGCCAAAACAGTGATTTTTGGTTGACCAGGCGGAAAATCACGAGTTTCGGCCTATGCAGGGTCTGAATAGTGATTTCGTTCGTCCGGGTGCAAAATCGTGATTTTACCGATCGGGACGATCGACCGTGATCTCATGCTGATCGTGGCGGAGAGCGTCGTTGACAACCGTTCCTGGTCAAAACAGTGATTTTTGGTTGACCAGGCGGAAAATCACGAGTTTCGGCCGATGCAGGGTCTGAATAGTGATTTCGTTCGTCCGGGTGCAAAATCGTGATTTTACCGATCCGAACGATCGACCGTGATTTCATGCTGATCGTGGCGGAGATCATTGTTGACAACCGTTCCTGGCCAAAACAGTGATTTTTGGTTGACCAGGCGGAAAATCACGAGTTTCGGCCTATGCAGGGTCTGAATAGTGATTTCGTTCGTCCGAGTGCAAAATCAAGATTTTACCGATCCGGACGATCGACCGTGATTTCATGCTGATCGTGGCGGAGATCGTTGTTGACAACCGTTCCTGGTCAAAACAGTGATTTTTGGTTGACCAGGCGGAAAATCACGAGTTTCGGCCGATGCAGGGTCTGAATAGTGATTTCGTTCGTCCAGTTGCAAAATCATGATTGTATCGATCCGGACGATCGGCCGTGATTTCATGCTGATCGTGGCGGAGATCGTTGTTGACAACCGTTACTGGTCAAAATAGAGATTTTTGGTTGACCAGGCGGAAAATCACGAGTTTCGGCCGATGCAGGGTCTGAATAGTGATTTCGTTCGTCCGGGTGCAAAATCGTGATTGTATCGATCAGGACGATCGGCCGTGATTTCATGCTGATCGTGGCGGAGATCGTTGTTGACAACCGTTACTGGTCAAAATAGTGATTTTAGGTTGACCAGGCGGATAATCACGAGTTTCGGCCGATGCAGGGTCTGAATAGTGATTTCGTTCGTCCGGGTGCAAAATCGTGATTTTACCGATCGGGACGATCGACCGTGATTTCATGCTGATCGTGGCAGAGATCGTTGTTGACAACCGTTACTGGTCAAAACAGAGATTTTTGGTTGACCAGGCGGAAAATCACAAGTTTCGGCCGATGCACGGTCTGAATAGTGATTTCGTTCGTCCGGGTGCAAAATCGTGATTTTACCGATCGGGACGATCGACCGTGATCTCATGCTGATCGTGGCGGAGAGCGTCGTTGACAACCGTTCCTGGTCAAAACAGTGATTTTTGGTTGACCAGGCGGAAAATCACGAGTTTCGGCCGATGCAGGGTCTGAATAGTGATTTCGTTCGTCCGGGTGCAAAATCGTGATTTTACCGATCCGAACGATCGACCGTGATTTCATGCTGATCGTGGCGGAGATCATTGTTGACAACCGTTCCTGGCCAAAACAGTGATTTTTGGTTGACCAGGCGGAAAATCACGAGTTTCGGCCTATGCAGGGTCTGAATAGTGATTTCGTTCGTCCGAGTGCAAAATCGTGATTTTACCGATCGGGACGATCGACCGTGATCTCATGCTGATCGTGGCGGAGAGCGTCGTTGACAACCGTTCCTGGTCAAAACAATGATTTTAGGTTGACCAGGCGGAAAATCACGAGTTTCGGCCGATGCAGGGCCTGAATAGTGATTTCGTTCGTCCAGTTGCAAAATCGTGATTGTATCGATCCGGACGATCGGCCGTGATTTCATGCTGATCGTGGCGGAGATCGTTGTTGACAACCGTTACTGGTCAAAATAGAGATTTTTGGTTGACCAGGCGGAAAATCACGAGTTTCGGCCGATGCAGGGTCTGAATAGTGATTTCGTTCGTCCGGGTGCAAAATCGTGATTGTATCGATCCGGACGATCGGCCGTGATTTCATGCTGATCGTGGCGGAGATCGTTGTTGACAACCGTTACTGGTCAAAATAGTGATTTTAGGTTGACCAGGCGGATAATCACAAGTTTCGGCCGATGCAGGGTCTGAATAGTGATTTCGTTCGTCCGGGTGCAAAATCGTGATTTTACCGATCGGGACAATCGACCGTGATTTCATGCTGATCGTGGCAGAGATCGTTGTTGACAACCGTTACTGGTCAAAACAGAGATTTTTGGTTGACCAGGCGGAAAATCACAAGTTTCGGCCGATGCACGGTCTGAATAGTGATTTCGTTCGTCCGGGTGCAAAATCGTGATTTTACCGATCGGGACGATCGACCGTGATCTCATGCTGATCGTGGCGGAGAGCGTCGTTGACAACCGTTCCTGGTCAAAACAGTGATTTTTGGTTGACCAGGCGGAAAATCACGAGTTTCGGCCGATGCAGGGTCTGAATAGTGATTTCGTTCGTCCGGGTGCAAAATCGTGATTTTACCGATCCGAACGATCGACCGTGATTTCATGCTGATCGTGGCGGAGATCATTGTTGACAACCGTTCCTGGCCAAAACAGTGATTTTTGGTTGACCAGGCGGAAAATCACGAGTTTCGGCCTATGCAGGGTCTGAATAGTGATTTCGTTCGTCCGGGTGCAAAATCGTGATTTTACCGATCGGGACGATCGACCGTGATCTCATGCTGATCGTGGCGGAGAGCGTCGTTGACAACCGTTCCTGGTCAAAACAATGATTTTAGGTTGACCAGGCGGAAAATCACGAGTTTCGGCCGATGCAGGGCCTGAATAGTGATTTCGTTCGTCCAGTTGCAAAATCGTGATTGTATCGATCCGGACGATCGGCCGTGATTTCATGCTGATCGTGGCGGAGATCGTTGTTGACAACCGTTACTGGTCAAAATAGAGATTTCTGGTTGACCAGGCGGAAAATCACGAGTTTCGGCCGATGCAGGGTCTGAATAGTGATTTCGTTCGTCCGGGTGCAAAATCGTGATTGTATCGATCCGGACGATCGGCCGTGATTTCATGCTGATCGTGGCGGAGATCGTTGTTGACAACCGTTACTGGTCAAAATAGTGATTTTAGGTTGACCAGGCGGATAATCACAAGTTTCGGCCGATGCAGGGTCTGAATAGTGATTTCGTTCGTCCGGGTGCAAAATCGTGATTTTACCGATCGGGACAATCGACCGTGATTTCATGCTGATCGTGGCAGAGATCGTTGTTGACAACCGTTACTGGTCAAAACAGAGATTTTTGGTTGACCAGGCGGAAAATCACAAGTTTCGGCCGATGCAGGGTCTGAATAGTGATTTCGTTCGTCCGGGTGCAAAATCGTGATTTTACCGATCGGGACGATCGACCGTGATCTCATGCTGATCGTGGCGGAGAGCGTCGTTGACAACCGTTCCTGGTCAAAACAGTGATTTTTGGTTGACCAGGCGGAAAATCACGAGTTTCGGCCGATGCAGGGTCTGAATAGTGATTTCGTTCGTCCGGGTGCAAAATCGTGATTTTACCGATCCGAACGATCTACCGTGATTTCATGCTGATCGTGGCGGAGATCATTGTTGACAACCGTTCCTGGCCAAAACAGTGATTTTTGGTTGACCAGGCGGAAAATCACGAGTTTCGGCCTATGCAGGGTCTGAATAGTGATTTCGTTCGTCCGGGTGCAAAATCGTGATTTTACCGATCGGGACGATCGACCGTGATCTCATGCTGATCGTGGCCGAGAGCGTCGTTGACAACCGTTCCTGGTCAAAACAGTGATTTTAGGTTGACCAGGCGGAAAATCACGAGTTTCGGCCGATGCAGGGCCTGAATAGTGATTTCGTTCGTCCAGTTGCAAAATCGTGATTGTATCGATCCGGACAATCGGCCGTGATTTCATGCTGATCGTGGCGGAGATCGTTGTTGACAACCGTTACTGGTCAAAATAGAGATTTTTGGTTGACCAGGCGGAAAATCACGAGTTTCGGCCGATGCAGGGTCTGAATAGTGATTTCGTTCGTCCGGGTGCAAAATCGTGATTGTATCGATCCGGACGATCGGCCGTGATTTCATGCTGATCGTGGCGGAGATCGTTGTTGACAACCGTTACTGGTCAAAATAGTGATTTTAGGTTGACCAGGCGGATAATCACGAGTTTCGGCCGATGCAGGGTCTGAATAGTGATTTCGTTCGTCCGGGTGCAAAATCGTGATTTTACCGATCGGGACGATCGACCGTGATTTCATGCTGATCGTGGCAGAGATCGTTGTTGACAACCGTTACTGGTCAAAACAGAGATTTTTGGTTGACCAGGCGGAAAATCACAAGTTTCGGCCGATGCACGGTCTGAATAGTGATTTCGTTCGTCCGGGTGCAAAATCGTGATTTTACCGATCGGGACGATCGACCGTGATCTCATGCTGATCGTGGCGGAGAGCGTCGTTGACAACCGTTCCTGGTCAAAACAGTGATTTTTGGTTGACCAGGCGGAAAATCACGAGTTTCGGCCGATGCAGGGTCTGAATAGTGATTTCGTTCGTCCGGGTGCAAAATCGTGATTTTACCGATCCGAACGATCGACCGTGATTTCATGCTGATCGTGGCGGAGATCATTGTTGACAACCGTTCCTGGCCAAAACAGTGATTTTTGGTTGACCAGGCGGAAAATCACGAGTTTCGGCCTATGCAGGGTCTGAATAGTGATTTCGTTCGTCCGGGTGCAAAATCGTGATTTTACCGATCGGGACGATCGACCGTGATCTCATGCTGATCGTGGCGGAGAGCGTCGTTGACAACCGTTCCTGGTCAAAACAATGATTTTAGGTTGACCAGGCGAAAAATCACGAGTTTCGGCCGATGCAGGGCCTGAATAGTGATTTCGTTCGTCCAGTTGCAAAATCGTGATTGTATCGATCCGGACGATCGGCCGTGATTTCATGCTGATCGTGGCGGAGATCGTTGTTGACAACCGTTACTGGTCAAAATAGAGATTTCTGGTTGACCAGGCGGAAAATCACGAGTTTCGGCCGATGCAGGGTCTGAATAGTGATTTCGTTCGTCCGGGTGCAAAATCGTGATTGTATCGATCCGGACGATCGGCCGTGATTTCATGCTGATCGTGGCGGAGATCGTTGTTGACAACCGTTACTGGTCAAAATAGTGATTTTAGGTTGACCAGGCGGATAATCACAAGTTTCGGCCGATGCAGGGTCTGAATAGTGATTTCGTTCGTCCGGGTGCAAAATCGTGATTTTACCGATCGGGACAATCGACCGTGATTTCATGCTGATCGTGGCAGAGATCGTTGTTGACAACCGTTACTGGTCAAAACAGAGATTTTTGGTTGACCAGGCGGAAAATCACAAGTTTCGGCCGATGCAGGGTCTGAATAGTGATTTCGTTCGTCCGGGTGCAAAATCGTGATTTTACCGATCGGGACGATCGACCGTGATCTCATGCTGATCGTGGCGGAGAGCGTCGTTGACAACCGTTCCTGGTCAAAACAGTGATTTTTGGTTGACCAGGCGGAAAATCACGAGTTTCGGCCGATGCAGGGTCTGAATAGTGATTTCGTTCGTCCGGGTGCAAAATCGTGATTTTACCGATCCGAACGATCGACCGTGATTTCATGCTGATCGTGGCGGAGATCATTGTTGACAACCGTTCCTGGCCAAAACAGTGATTTTTGGTTGACCAGGCGGAAAATCACGAGTTTCGGCCTATGCAGGGTCTGAATAGTGATTTCGTTCGTCCGGGTGCAAAATCGTGATTTTACCGATCGGGACGATCGACCGTGATCTCATGCTGATCGTGGCGGAGAGCGTCGTTGACAACCGTTCCTGGTCAAAACAGTGATTTTAGGTTGACCAGGCGGAAAATCACGAGTTTCGGCCGATGCAGGGCCTGAATAGTGATTTCGTTCGTCCAGTTGCAAAATCGTGATTGTATCGATCCGGACGATCGGCCGTGATTTCATGCTGATCGTGGCGGAGATCGTTGTTGACAACCGTTACTGGTCAAAATAGAGATTTTTGGTTGACCAGGCGGAAAATCACGAGTTTCGGCCGATGCAGGGTCTGAATAGTGATTTCGTTCGTCCGGGTGCAAAATCGTGATTGTATCGATCCGGACGATCGGCCGTGATTTCATGCTGATCGTGGCGGAGATCGTTGTTGACAACCGTTACTGGTCAAAATAGTGATTTTAGGTTGACCAGGCGGATAATCACGAGTTTCGGCCAATGCAGGGTCTGAATAGTGATTTCGTTCGTCCGGGTGCAAAATCGTGATTTTACCGATCGGGACGATCGACCGTGATTTCATGCTGATCGTGGCAGAGATCGTTGTTGACAACCGTTACTGGTCAAAACAGAGATTTTTGGTTGACCAGGCGGAAAATCACAAGTTTCGGCCGATGCAGGGTCTGAATAGTGATTTCGTTCGTCCGGGTGCAAAATCGTGATTTTACCGATCGGGACGATCGACCGTGATCTCATGCTGATCGTGGCGGAGATCGTTGTTGACAACCGTTACTGGTCAAAATAGTGATTTTAGGTTGACCAGGCGGATAATCACGAGTTTCGGCCGATGCAGGGTCTGAATAGTGATTTCGTTCGTCCGGGTGCAAAATCGTGATTTTACCGATCGGGACGATCGACCGTGATTTCATGCTGATCGTGGCAGAGATCGTTGTTGACAACCGTTACTGGTCAAAACAGAGATTTTTGGTTGACCAGGCGGAAAATCACAAGTTTCGGCCGATGCAGGGTCTGAATAGTGATTTCGTTCGTCCGGGTGCAAAATCGTGATTTTACCGATCGGGACGATCGACCGTGATCTCATGCTGATCGTGGCGGAGAACGTCGTTGACAACCGTTCCTGGTCAAAACAGTGATTTTTGGTTGACCAGGCGGAAAATCACGAGTTTCGGCCGATGCAGGGTCTGAATAGTGATTTCGTTCGTCCGGGTGCAAAATCGTGTTTTTACCGATCCGAACGATCGACCGTGATTTCATGCTGATCGTGGCGGAGATCGTTGTTGACAACCGTTACTGGTCAAAATAGAGATTTTTGGTTGACCAGGCGGAAAATCACGAGTTTCGGCCGATGCAGGGTCTGAATAGTGATTTCGTTCGTCCGGGTGCAAAATCGTGATTGTATCGATCCGGACGATCGGCCGTGATTTCATGCTGATCGTGGCGGAGATCGTTGTTGACAACCGTTACTGGTCAAAATAGTGATTTTAGGTTGACCAGGCGGATAATCACGAGTTTCGGCCAATGCAGGGTCTGAATAGTGATTTCGTTCGTCCGGGTGCAAAATCGTGATTTTACCGATCGGGACGATCGACCGTGATTTCATGCTGATCGTGGCAGAGATCGTTGTTGACAACCGTTACTGGTCAAAACAGAGATTTTTGGTTGACCAGGCGGAAAATCACAAGTTTCGGCCGATGCAGGGTCTGAATAGTGATTTCGTTCGTCCGGGTGCAAAATCGTGATTTTACCGATCGGGACGATCGACCGTGATCTCATGCTGATCGTGGCGGAGAGCGTCGTTGACAACCGTTCCTGGTCAAAACAGTGATTTTTGGTTGACCAGGCGGAAAATCACGAGTTTCGGCCGATGCAGGGTCTGAATAGTGATTTCGTTCGTCCGGGTGCAAAATCGTGATTTTACCGATCCGAACGATCGACCGTGATTTCATGCTGATCGTGGCGGAGATCATTGTTGACAACCGTTCCTGGCCAAAACAGTGATTTTTGGTTGACCAGGCGGAAAATCACGAGTTTCGGCCTATGCAGGGTCTGAATAGTGATTTCGTTCGTCCGGGTGCAAAATCGTGATTTTACTGATCGGGACGATCGACCGTGATCTCATGCTGATCGTGGCGGAGAGCGTCGTTGACAACCGTTCCTGGTCAAAACAGTGATTTTAGGTTGACCAGGCGGAAAATCACGAGTTTCGGCCGATGCAGGCTCTGAATAGTGATTTCGTTCGTCCGGGTGCAAAATCGTGATTTTACCGATCGGGACGATCGACCGTGATTTCATGCTGATCGTGGCGGAGATCATTGTTGACAACCGTTCCTGGCCAAAACAGTGATTTTTGGTTGACCAGGCGGAAAATCACGAGTTTCGGCCTATGCAGGGTCTGAATAGTGATTTCGTTCGTCCGGGTGCAAAATCGTGATTTTACCGATCGGGACGATCGACCGTGATTTCATGCTGATCGTGGCGGAGATCGTTGTTGACAACCGTTCCTGGTCAAAACAGTGATTTTTGGTTGACCAGGCGGAAAATCACGAGTTTCGGCCGATGCAGGGTCTGAATAGTGATTTCGTTCGTCCAGTTGCAAAATCGTGATTGTATCGATCCGGACGATCGGCCGTGATTTCATGCTGATCGTGTCGGAGATCGTTGTTGACAACCGTTACTGGTCAAAATAGAGATTTTTGGTTGACCAGGCGGAAAATCACGAGTTTCGGCCGATGCAGGGTCTGAATAGTGATTTCGTTCGTCCGGGTGCAAAATCGTGATTGTATCGATCCGGACGATCGGCCGTGATTTCATGCTGATCGTGGCGGAGATCGTTGTTGACAACCGTTACTGGTCAAAATAGTGATTTTAGGTTGACCAGGCGGATAATCACGAGTTTCGGCCAATGCAGGGTCTGAATAGTGATTTCGTTCGTCCGGGTGCAAAATCGTGATTTTACCGATCGGGACGATCGACCGTGATTTCATGCTGATCGTGGCAGAGATCGTTGTTGACAACCGTTACTGGTCAAAACAGAGATTTTTGGTTGACCTGGCGGAAAATCACAAGTTTCGGCCGATGCAGGGTCTGAATAGTGATTTCGTTCGTCCGGGTGCAAAATCGTGATTTTACCGATCGGGACGATCGACCGTGATCTCATGCTGATCGTGGCGGAGATCGTTGTTGACAACCGTTACTGGTCAAAATAGTGATTTTAGGTTGACCAGGCGGATAATCACGAGTTTCGGCCGATGCAGGGTCTGAATAGTGATTTCGTTCGTCCGGGTGCAAAATCGTGATTTTACCGATCGGGACGATCGACCGTGATTTCATGCTGATCGTGGCAGAGATCGTTGTTGGCAACCGTTACTGGTCAAAACAGAGATTTTTGGTTGACCAGGCGGAAAATCACGAGTTTCGGCCGATGCAGGGTCTGAATAGTGATTTCGTTCGTCCGGGTGCAAAATCGTGATTTTACCGATCGGGACGATCGACCGTGATTTCATGCTGATCGTGGCAGAGATCGTTGTTGACAACCGTTACTGGTCAAAACAGAGATTTTTGGTTGACCAGGCGGAAAATCACAAGTTTCGGCCGATGCAGGGTCTGAATAGTGATTTCGTTCGTCCGGGTGCAAAATCGTGATTTTACCGATCCGAACGATCGACCGTGATTTCATGCTGATCGTGGCGGAGATCATTGTTGACAACCGTTCCTGGCCAAAACAGTGATTTCTGGTTGACCAGGCGGAAAATCACGAGTTTCGGCCTATGCAGCGTCTGAATAGTGATTTCGTTCGTCCGGGTGCAAAATCGTGATTTTACCGATCCGAACGATCGACCGTGATTTCATGCTGATCGTGGCGGAGATCATTGTTGACAACCGTTCCTGGCCAAAACAGTGATTTTTGGTTGACCAGGCGGAAAATCACGAGTTTCGGCCTATGCAGGGTCTGAATAGTGATTTCGTTCGTCCGGGTGCAAAATCGTGATTTTACCGATCCGAACGATCGACCGTGATTTCATGCTGATCGTGGCGGAGATCATTGTTGACAACCGTTCCTGGCCAAAACAGTGATTTTTGGTTGACCAGGCGGAAAATCACGAGTTTCGGCCTATGCAGGGTCTGAATAGTGATTTCGTTCGTCCGGGAGCAAAATCGTGATTTTACCGATCGGGACGATCGACCGTGATTTCATGCTGATCGTGGCGGAGATCGTTGTTGACAACCGTTCCTGGTCAAAACAGTGATTTTTGGTTGACCAGGCGGAAAATCACGAGTTTCGGCCGATGCAGGGTCTGAATAGTGATTTCGTTCGTCCAGTTGCAAAATCGTGATTGTATCGATCCGGACGATCGGCCGTGATTTCATGCTGATCGTGGCGGAGATCGTTGTTGACAACCGTTACTGGTCAAAATAGAGATTTTTGGTTGACCAGGCGGAAAATCACGAGTTTCGGCCGATGCAGGGTCTGAATAGTGATTTCGTTCGTCCGGGTGCAAAATCGTGATTGTATCGATCCGGACGATCGGCCGTGATTTCATGCTGATCGTGGCGGAGATCGTTGTTGACAACCGTTACTGGTCAAAATAGTGATTTTAGGTTGACCAGGCGGATAATCACGAGTTTCGGCCGATGCAGGGTCTGAATAGTGATTTCGTTCGTCCGGGTGCAAAATCGTGATTTTACCGATCGGGACGATCGACCGTGATTTCATGCTGATCGTGGCAGAGATCGTTGTTGACAACCGTTACTGGTCAAAACAGAGATTTTTGGTTGACCTGGCGGAAAATCACAAGTTTCGGCCGATGCAGGGTCTGAATAGTGATTTCGTTCGTCCGGGTGCAAAAACGTGATTTTACCGATCGGGACGATCGACCGTGATCTCATGCTGATCGTGGCGGAGAGCGTCGTTGACAACCGTTCCTGGTCAAAACAGTGATTTTTGGTTGACCAGGCGGAAAATCACGAGTTTCGGCCGATGCAGGGTCTGAATAGTGATTTCGTTCGTCCGGGTGCAAAATCGTGTTTTTACCGATCCGAACGATCGACCGTGATTTCATGCTGATCGTGGCGGAGATCATTGTTGACAACCGTTCCTGGCCAAAACAGTGATTTTTGGTTGACCAGGCGGAAAATCACGAGTTTCGGCCTATGCAGGGTCTGAATAGTGATTTCGTTCGTCCGGGTGCAAAATCGTGATTTTACCGATCGGGACGATCGACCGTGATCTCATGCTGATCGTGGCGGAGAGCGTCGTTGACAACCGTTCCAGGTCAAAACAGTGATTTTAGGTTGACCAGGCGGAAAATCACGAGTTTCGGCCGATGCAGGGTCTGAATAGTGATTTCGTTCGTCCGGGAGCAAAATCGTGATTTTACCGATCGGGACGATCGACCGTGATTTCATGCCGATCGTGGCGGAGATCGTTGTTGACAACCGTTCCTGGTCAAAACAGTGATTTTAGGTTGACCAGGCGGATAATCACGAGTTTCGGCCGATGCAGGGTCTGAATAGTGATTTCGTTCGTCCGGGTGCAAAATCGTGATTTTACCGATCGGGACGATCGACCGTGATTTCATGCTGATCGTGGCAGAGATCGTTGTTGACAACCGTTACTGGTCAAAACAGAGATTTTTGGTTGACCAGGCGGAAAATCACAAGTTTCGGCCGATGCAGGGTCTGAATAGTGATTTCGTTCATCCGGGTGCAAAATCGTGATTTTACCGATCGGGACGATCGACCGTGATCTGATGCTGATCGTGGCGGAGAGCGTCGTTGACAACCGTTCCTGGTCAAAACAGTGATTTTTGGTTAACCAGGCGGAAAATCACGAGTTTCGGCCGATGCAAGGTCTGAATAGTGATTTCATTCGTCCGGGTGCAAAATCGTGATTTTACCGATCCGAACGATCGACCGTGATTTCATGCTGATCGTGGCGGAGATCATTGTTGACAACCGTTCCTGGCCAAAACAGTGATTTTTGGTTGACCAGGCGGAAAATCACGAGTTTCGGCCGATGCAGGGTCTGAATAGTGATTTCGTTCGTCCGGTTGCAAAATCGTGATTGTATCGATCGGGACGATCGGCCGTGATTTCATGCTGATCGTGGCGGAGATCGTTGTTGACAACCGTTACTGGTCAAAATAGAGATTTTTGGTTGACCAGGCGGAAAATCACGAGTTTCGGCTGATGCAGGGTCTGAATAGTGATTTCGTTCGTCCGGGTGCAAAATCGTGATTTTACCGATCGGGACGATCGACCGTGATTTCATGCTGATCGTCGCGGAGATCGTGGTTGACAACCGTTCCTGGTCAAAACAGTGATTTTAGGTTGACCAGGCGGATAATCAAGTGTTTCGGCCGATGCAGGGTCTGAATAGTGATTTCGTTCGTCCGGTTGCAAAATCGTGATTGTATCGATCCGGACGATCGGCCGTGATTTCATGCTGATCGTGGCGGAGATCGTTGTTGACAACCATTCCTGGTCAAAATAGAGATTTCTGGTTGACCAGGCGGAAAATCACGAGTTTCGGCCGATGCAGGGTCTGAATAGTGATTTCGTTCGTCCGGGTGCAAAATC
Source organism: Delonix regia (assembly GCA_037074485.1). NCBI lineage: Eukaryota > Viridiplantae > Streptophyta > Magnoliopsida > Fabales > Fabaceae > Delonix > Delonix regia. Next base: position 44,493,945 of record CM073450.1, on the reverse strand, counting down.
GTGATTTTACCGATCGGGACGATCGACCGTGATTTCATGCTGATCGTGGCGGAGATCGTGGTTGACAACCGTTCCTGGTCAAAACAGTGATTTTAGGTTGACCAGGCGGATAATCAAGTGTTTCGGCCGATGCAGGGTCTGAATAGTGATTTCGTTCGTCCGGGTGCAAAATCGTGATTTTACCGATCCAGACGATCGACCGTGATTTCATGCTGATCGTGGCGGAGATCGTTGTTGACAACCATTCCTGGTCAAAACAGTGATTTCTGGTTGACCAGGCGGAAAATCACGAGTTTCGGCCGATGCAGGGTCTGAATAGTGATTTCGTTCGTCCGGGTGCAAAATCGTGATTTTACCGATCGGGACAATCGACCGTGATTTCATGCTGATCGTGGCGGAGATCGTTGTTGACAACCGTTCCTGGTCAAAACAGTGATTTTAGGTTGACCAGGCGGATAATCACGAGTTTCGGCCGATGCAGGGTCTGAATAGTGATTTCGTTCGTCCGGGTGCAAAATCGTGATTTTACCGATCGGGACGATCGACCGTGATTTCATGCTGATCGTGGCAGAGATCGTTGTTGACAACCGTTACTGGTCAAAACAGAGATTTTTGGTTGACCAGGCGGAAAATCACAAGTTTCGGCCGATGCAGGGTCTGAATAGTGATTTCGTTCGTCCGGGTGCAAAATCGTGATTTTACCGATCGGGACGATCGACCGTGATCTGATGCTGACCGTGGCGGAGAGCGTCGTTGACAACCGTTCCTGGTCAAAACAGTGATTTTTGGTTGACCAGGCGGAAAATCACGAGTTTCGGCTGATGCAGGGTCTGAATAGTGATTTCGTTCGTCCGGGTGCAAAATCGTGATTTTACCAATCCGAACGATCGACCGTGATTTCATGCTGATCGTGGCGGAGATCATTGTTGACAACCGTTCCTGGCCAAAACAGTGATTTCTGGTTGACCAGGCGGATAATCACGAGTTTCGGCCGATGCAGGGTCTGAATAGTGATTTCGTTCGTCCGGGTGCAAAATCGTGATTTTACCGATCGGGACGATCGACCGTGATTTCATGCTGATCGTGGCGGAGATCGTTGTTGACAACCGTTCCTGGTCAAAACAGTGATTTTAGGTTGACCAGGCGGAAAATCAAGAGTTTCGGCCGATGCAGGGTCTGAACAGTGATTTCGTTCGTCCGAGTGCAAAATCGTGATTTTACCGATCGGGACGATCGACCGTGATTTCATGCTGATCGTGGCGGAGATCGTTGTTGACAACCGTTTCTGGTCAAAACAGTGATTTTTGGTTGACCAGGCGGAAAATCACGAGTTTCGGCCGATGCAGGGTCTGAATAGTGATTTCGTTCGTCCGGGTGCAAAATCGTGATTTTACCGATCCGAACGATCGACCGTGATTTCATGCTGATCGTGGCGGAGATCATTGTTGACAACCGTTCCTGGCCAAAACAGTGATTTTTGGTTGACCAGGCGGAAAATCACGAGTTTCGGCTGATGCAGGGTCTGAATAGTGACTTCGTTCGTCCGGTTGCAAAATCGTGATTGTATCGATCCGGACGACCGGCCGTGATTTCATGCTGATTGTGGCGGAGATCGTTGTTGACAACCGTTACTGGTCAAAATAGAGATTTTTGGTTGACCAGGCGGAAAATCACGAGTTTCGGCTGATGCAGGGTCTGAATAGTGATTTCGTTCGTCCGGGTGCAAAATCGTGATTTTACCGATCGGGACGATCGACCGTGATTTCATGCTGATCGTGACGGAGATCGTTGTTGACAACCGTTCCTGGTCAAAACAGTGATTTTAGGTTGACCAGGCGGATAATCAAGAGTTTCGGCCGATGCAGGGTCTGAATAGTGATTTCGTTCGTCCGGGTGCAAAATCGTGATTTTACCGATCGGGACGATCGACCGTGATTTCATGCTGATCGTGGCGGAGATCGTGGATGACAACCGTTCCTGGTCAAAACAGTGATTTTAGGTTGACCAGGCGGATAATCAAGTGTTTCGGCCGATGCAGGGTCTGAATAGTGATTTCGTTCGTCCGGTTGCAAAATCGTGATTGTATCGATCCGGACGATCGGCCGTGATTTCATGCTGATCGTGGCGGAGATCGTTGTTGACAACCATTCCTGGTCAAAATAGAGATTTCTGGTTGACCAGGCGGAAAATCACGAGTTTCGGCCGATGCAGGGTCTGAATAGTGATTTCGTTCGTCCGGGTGCAAAATCGTGATTTTACCGATCGGGACGATCGACCGGGATTTCATGCTGATCGTGGCGGAGATCGTGGTTGACAACCGTTCCTGGTCAAAACAGTGATTTTAGGTTGACCAGGCGGATAATCAAGTGTTTCGGCCGATGCAGGGTCTGAATAGTGATTTCGTTCGTCCGGGTGCAAAATCGTGATTTTACCGATCCAGACGATCGACCGTGATTTCATGCTGATCGTGGCGGAGATCGTTGTTGACAACCATTCCTGGTCAAAACAGTGATTTCTGGTTGACCAGGCGGAAAATCACGAGTTTCGGCCGATGCAGGGTCTGAATAGTGATTTCGTTCGTCCGGGTGCAAAATCGTGATTTTACCGATCGGGACAATCGACCGTGATTTCATGCTGATCGTGGCGGAGATCGTTGTTGACAACCGTTCCTGGTCAAAACAGTGATTTTAGGTTGACCAGGCGGATAATCACGAGTTTCGGCCGATGCAGGGTCTGAATAGTGATTTCGTTCGTCCGGGTGCAAAATCGTGATTTTACCGATCGGGACGATCGACCGTGATTTCATGCTGATCGTGGCAGAGATCGTTGTTGACAACCGTTACTGGTCAAAACAGAGATTTTTGGTTGACCAGGCGGAAAATCACAAGTTTCGGCCGATGCAGGGTCTGAATAGTGATTTCGTTCGTCCGGGTGCAAAATCGTGATTTTACCGATCGGGACGATCGACCGTGATTTCATGCTGATCGTGACGGAGATCGTTGTTGACAACCGTTCCTGGTCAAAACAGTGATTTTAGGTTGACCAGGCGGATAATCAAGAGTTTCGGCCGATGCAGGGTCTGAATAGTGATTTCGTTCGTCCGGGTGCAAAATCGTGATTTTACCGATCCAGACGATCGACCGTGATTTCATGCTGATCGTGGCGGAGATCGTTGTTGACAACCGTTCCTGGTCATAACAGTGATTTCTGGTTGACCAGGCGGAAAATCACGAGTTTCGGCCGATGCAGGGTCTGAACAGTGATTTCGTTCGTCCGAGTGCAAAATCGTGATTTTACCGATCGGGACGATCGACCGTGATTTCATGCTGATCGTGGCGGAGATCGTTGTTGACAACCGTTTCTGGTCAAAACAGTGATTTTTGGTTGACCAGGCGGAAAATCACGAGTTTCGGCCGATGCAGGGTCTGAATAGTGATTTCGTTCGTCCGGGTGCAAAATCGTGATTTTACCGATCCGAACGATCGACCGTGATTTCATGCTGATCGTGGCGGAGATCATTGTTGACAACCGTTCCTGGCCAAAACAGTGATTTTTGGTTGACCAGGCGGAAAATCACGAGTTTCGGCCTATGCAGGGTCTGAATAGTGATTTCGTTCGTCCGGGAGCAAAATCGTGATTTTACCGATCGGGACGATCGACCGTGATTTCATGCTGATCGTGGCGGAGATCGTTGTTGACAACCGTTCCTGGTCAAAACAGTGATTTTTGGTTGACCAGGCGGAAAATCACGAGTTTCGGCTGATGCAGGGTCTGAATAGTGATTTCGTTCGTCCGGGAGCAAAATCGTGATTTTACCGATCGGGACGATCGACCGTGATTTCATGCTGATCGTGACGGAGATCGTTGTTGACAACCGTTCCTGGTCAAAACAGTGATTTTAGGTTGACCAGGCGGATAATCAAGAGTTTCGGCCGATGCAGGGTCTGAATAGTGATTTCGTTCGTCCGGGTGCAAAATCGTGATTTTACCGATCCAGACGATCGACCGTGATTTCATGCTGATCGTGGCGGAGATCGTTGTTGACAACCGTTCCTGGTCATAACAGTGATTTCTGGTTGACCAGGCGGAAAATCACGAGTTTCGGCCGATGCAGGGTCTGAATAGTGATTTCGTTCGTCCGGGTGCAAAATCGTGATTTTACCGATCGGGACAATCGACCGTGATTTCATGCTGATCGTGGCGGAGATCGTTGTTGACAACCGTTCCTGGTCAAAACAGTGATTTTAGGTTGACCAGGCGGATAATCACGAGTTTCGGCCGATGCAGGGTCTGAATAGTGATTTCGTTCGTCCGGGTGCAAAATCGTGATTTTACCGATCGGGACGATCGACCGTGATTTCATGCTGATCGTGGCAGAGATCGTTGTTGACAACCGTTACTGGTCAAAACAGAGATTTTTGGTTGACCAGGCGGAAAATCACAAGTTTCGGCCGATGCAGGGTCTGAATAGTGATTTCGTTCGTCCGGGTGCAAAATCGTGATTTTACCGATCGGGACGATCGACCGTGATTTCATGCTGATCGTGACGGAGATCGTTGTTGACAACCGTTCCTGGTCAAAACAGTGATTTTAGGTTGACCAGGCGGATAATCAAGAGTTTCGGCCGATGCAGGGTCTGAATAGTGATTTCGTTCGTCCGGGTGCAAAATCGTGATTTTACCGATCCAGACGATCGACCGTGATTTCATGCTGATCGTGGCGGAGATCGTTGTTGACAACCGTTCCTGGTCATAACAGTGATTTCTGGTTGACCAGGCGGAAAATCACGAGTTTCGGCCGATGCAGGGTCTGAACAGTGATTTCGTTCGTCCGAGTGCAAAATCGTGATTTTACCGATCGGGACGATCGACCGTGATTTCATGCTGATCGTGGCGGAGATCGTTGTTGACAACCGTTTCTGGTCAAAACAGTGATTTTTGGTTGACCAGGCGGAAAATCACGAGTTTCGGCCGATGCAGGGTCTGAATAGTGATTTCGTTCGTCCGGGTGCAAAATCGTGATTTTACCGATCCGAACGATCGACCGTGATTTCATGCTGATCGTGGCGGAGATCATTGTTGACAACCGTTCCTGGCCAAAACAGTGATTTTTGGTTGACCAGGCGGAAAATCACGAGTTTCGGCCTATGCAGGGTCTGAATAGTGATTTCGTTCGTCCGGGAGCAAAATCGTGATTTTACTGATCGGGACGATCGACCGTGATTTCATGCTGATCGTGGCGGAGATCGTTGTTGACAACCGTTCCTGGTCAAAACAGTGATTTTTAGTTGACCAGGCGGAAAATCACGAGTTTCGGCTGATGCAGGGTCTGAATAGTGATTTCGTTCGTCCGGGAGCAAAATCGTGATTTTACCGATCGGGACGATCGACCGTGATTTCATGCTGATCGTGACGGAGATCGTTGTTGACAACCGTTCCTGGTCAAAACAGTGATTTTAGGTTGACCAGGCGGATAATCAAGAGTTTCGGCCGATGCAGGGTCTGAATAGTGATTTCGTTCGTCCGGGTGCAAAATCGTGATTTTACCGATCCAGACGATCGACCGTGATTTCATGCTGATCGTGGCGGAGATCGTTGTTGACAACCGTTCCTGGTCATAACAGTGATTTCTGGTTGACCAGGCGGAAAATCACGAGTTTCGGCCGATGCAGGGTCTGAATAGTGATTTCGTTTGTCCGAGTGCAAAATCGTGATTTTACCGATCCGGGCGATCGACCGTGATTTCATGCTGATCGTGGCGGAGATCGTTGTTGACAACCGTTTCTGGTCAAAACAGTGATTTTTGGTTGACCAGGCGGAAAATCACGAGTTTCGGCCGATGCAGGGTCTGAATAGTGATTTCGTTCGTCCGGGTGCAAAATCGTGATTTTACCGATCCGAACGATCGACCGTGATTTCATGCTGATCGTGGCGGAGATCATTGTTGACAACCGTTCCTGGCCAAAACAGTGATTTTTGGTTGACCAGGCGGAAAATCACGAGTTTCGGCCTATGCAGGGTCTGAATAGTGATTTCGTTCGTCCGGGAGCAAAATCGTGATTTTACCGATCGGGACGATCGACCGTGATTTCATGCTGATCGTGGCGGAGATCGTTGTTGACAACCGTTCCTGGTCAAAACAGTGATTTTTGGTTGACCAGGCGGAAAATCACGAGTTTCGGCTGATGCAGGGTCTGAATAGTGATTTCGTTCGTCCGGGAGCAAAATCGTGATTTTACCGATCGGGACGATCGACCGTGATTTCATGCTGATCGTGACGGAGATCGTTGTTGACAACCGTTCCTGGTCAAAACAGTGATTTTAGGTTGACCAGGCGGATAATCAAGAGTTTCGGCCGATGCAGGGTCTGAATAGTGATTTCGTTCGTCCGGGTGCAAAATCGTGATTTTACCGATCCAGACGATCGACCGTGATTTCATGCTGATCGTGGCGGAGATCGTTGTTGACAACCGTTCCTGGTCATAACAGTGATTTCTGGTTGACCAGGCGGAAAATCACGAGTTTCGGCCGATGCAGGGTCTGAATAGTGATTTCGTTCGTCCGGGTGCAAAATCGTGATTTTACCGATCGGGACAATCGACCGTGATTTCATGCTGATCGTGGCGGAGATCGTTGTTGACAACCGTTCCTGGTCAAAACAGTGATTTTAGGTTGACCAGGCGGATAATCACGAGTTTCGGCCGATGCAGGGTCTGAATAGTGATTTCGTTCGTCCGGGTGCAAAATCGTGATTTTACCGATCGGGACGATCGACCGTGATTTCATGCTGATCGTGGCAGAGATCGTTGTTGACAACCGTTACTGGTCAAAACAGAGATTTTTGGTTGACCAGGCGGAAAATCACAAGTTTCGGCCGATGCAGGGTCTGAATAGTGATTTCGTTCGTCCGGGTGCAAAATCGTGATTTTACCGATCGGGACGATCGACCGTGATTTCATGCTGATCGTGACGGAGATCGTTGTTGACAACCGTTCCTGGTCAAAACAGTGATTTTAGGTTGACCAGGCGGATAATCAAGAGTTTCGGCCGATGCAGGGTCTGAATAGTGATTTCGTTCGTCCGGGTGCAAAATCGTGATTTTACCGATCCAGACGATCGACCGTGATTTCATGCTGATCGTGGCGGAGATCGTTGTTGACAACCGTTCCTGGTCATAACAGTGATTTCTGGTTGACCAGGCGGAAAATCACGAGTTTCGGCCGATGCAGGGTCTGAACAGTGATTTCGTTCGTCCGAGTGCAAAATCGTGATTTTACCGATCGGGACGATCGACCGTGATTTCATGCTGATCGTGGCGGAGATCGTTGTTGACAACCGTTTCTGGTCAAAACAGTGATTTTTGGTTGACCAGGCGGAAAATCACGAGTTTCGGCCGATGCAGGGTCTGAATAGTGATTTCGTTCGTCCGGGTGCAAAATCGTGATTTTACCGATCCGAACGATCGACCGTGATTTCATGCTGATCGTGGCGGAGATCATTGTTGACAACCGTTCCTGGCCAAAACAGTGATTTTTGGTTGACCAGGCGGAAAATCACGAGTTTCGGCCTATGCAGGGTCTGAATAGTGATTTCGTTCGTCCGGGAGCAAAATCGTGATTTTACTGATCGGGACGATCGACCGTGATTTCATGCTGATCGTGGCGGAGATCGTTGTTGACAACCGTTCCTGGTCAAAACAGTGATTTTTAGTTGACCAGGCGGAAAATCACGAGTTTCGGCTGATGCAGGGTCTGAATAGTGATTTCGTTCGTCCGGGAGCAAAATCGTGATTTTACCGATCGGGACGATCGACCGTGATTTCATGCTGATCGTGACGGAGATCGTTGTTGACAACCGTTCCTGGTCAAAACAGTGATTTTAGGTTGACCAGGCGGATAATCAAGAGTTTCGGCCGATGCAGGGTCTGAATAGTGATTTCGTTCGTCCGGGTGCAAAATCGTGATTTTACCGATCCAGACGATCGACCGTGATTTCATGCTGATCGTGGCGGAGATCGTTGTTGACAACCGTTCCTGGTCATAACAGTGATTTCTGGTTGACCAGGCGGAAAATCACGAGTTTCGGCCGATGCAGGGTCTGAATAGTGATTTCGTTTGTCCGAGTGCAAAATCGTGATTTTACCGATCCGGGCGATCGACCGTGATTTCATGCTGATCGTGGCGGAGATCGTTGTTGACAACCGTTTCTGGTCAAAACAGTGATTTTTGGTTGACCAGGCGGAAAATCACGAGTTTCGGCCGATGCAGGGTCTGAATAGTGATTTCGTTCGTCCGGGTGCAAAATCGTGATTTTACCGATCCGAACGATCGACCGTGATTTCATGCTGATCGTGGCGGAGATCATTGTTGACAACCGTTCCTGGCCAAAACAGTGATTTTTGGTTGACCAGGCGGAAAATCACGAGTTTCGGCCGATGCAGGGTCTGAATAGTGACTTCGTTCGTCCGGTTGCAAAATCGTGATTGTATCGATCCGGACGATCGGCCGTGATTTCATGCTGATCGTGGCGGAGATCGTTGTTGACAACCGTTACTGGTCAAAATAGAGATTTTTGGTTGACCAGGCGGAAAATCACGAGTTTCGGCTGATGCAGGGTCTGAATAGTGATTTCGTTCGTCCGGGTGCAAAATCGTGATTTTACCGATCGGGACGATCGACCGTGATTTCATGCTGATCGTGACGGAGATCGTTGTTGACAACCGTTCCTGGTCAAAACAGTGATTTTAGGTTGACCAGGCGGATAATCAAGAGTTTCGGCCGATGCAGGGTCTGAATAGTGATTTCGTTCGTCCGGGTGCAAAATCGTGATTTTACCGATCCAGACGATCGACCGTGATTTCATGCTGATCGTGGCGGAGATCGTTGTTGACAACCGTTCCTGGTCATAACAGTGATTTCTGGTTGACCAGGCGAAAAATCACGAGTTTCGGCCGATGCAGGGTCTGAATAGTGATTTCGTTTGTCCGAGTGCAAAATCGTGATTTTACCGATCCGGACGATCGACCGTGATTTCATGCTGATCGTGGCGGAGATCGTTGTTGACAACCGTTTCTGGTCAAAACAGTGATTTTTGGTTGACCAGGCGGAAAATCACGAGTTTCGGCCGATGCAGGGTCTGAATAGTGATTTCGTTCGTCCGGGTGCAAAATCGTGATTTTACCGATCCGAACGATCGACCGTGATTTCATGCTGATCGTGGCGGAGATCGTTGTTGACAACCGTTCCTGGTCAAAACAGTGATTTTAGGTTGACCCGGCGGATAATCACGAGTTTCGGCCGATGCAGGGTCTGAATAGTGATTTCGTTCGTCCGGGTGCAAAATCGTGATTTTACCGATCGGGACGATCGACCGTGATTTCATGCTGATCGTGGCAGAGATCGTTGTTGACAACCGTTACTGGTCAAAACAGAGATTTTTGGTTGACCAGGCGGAAAATCACAAGTTTCGGCCGATGCAGGGTCTGAATAGTGATTTCGTTCGTCCGGGTGCAAAATCGTGATTTTACCGATCGGGACGATCGACCGTGATTTCATGCTGATCGTGACGGAGATCGTTGTTGACAACCGTTCCTGGTCAAAACAGTGATTTTAGGTTGACCAGGCGGATAATCAAGAGTTTCGGCCGATGCAGGGTCTGAATAGTGATTTCGTTCGTCCGGGTGCAAAATCGTGATTTTACCGATCCAGACGATCGACCGTGACTTCATGCTGATCATGGCGGAGATCGTTGTTGACAACCGTTCCTGGTCATAACAGTGATTTCTGGTTGACCAGGCGGAAAATCACGAGTTTCGGCCGATGCAGGGTCTGAACAGTGATTTCGTTCGTCCGAGTGCAAAATCGTGATTTTACCGATCGGGACGATCGACCGTGATTTCATGCTGATCGTGGCGGAGATCGTTGTTGACAACCGTTTCTGGTCAAAACAGTGATTTTTGGTTGACCAGGCGGAAAATCACGAGTTTCGGCCGATGCAGGGTCTGAATAGTGATTTCGTTCGTCCGGGTGCAAAATCGTGATTTTACCGATCCGAACGATCGACCGTGATTTCATGCTGATCGTGGCGGAGATCATTGTTGACAACCGTTCCTGGCCAAAACAGTGATTTTTGGTTGACCAGGCGGAAAATCACGAGTTTCGGCCGATGCAGGGTCTGAATAGTGACTTCGTTCGTCCGGTTGCAAAATCGTGATTGTATCGATCCGGACGACCGGCCGTGATTTCATGCTGATCGTGGCGGAGATCGTTGTTGACAACCGTTACTGGTCAAAAGAGAGATTTTTGGTTGACCAGGCGGAAAATCACGAGTTTCGGCTGATGCAGGGTCTGAATAGTGATTTCGTTCGTCCGGGTGCAAAATCGTGATTTTACCGATCGGGACGATCGACCGTGATTTCATGCTGATCGTGACGGAGATCGTTGTTGACAACCGTTCCTGGTCAAAACAGTGATTTTAGGTTGACCAGGCGGATAATCAAGAGTTTCGGCCGATGCAGGGTCTGAATAGTGATTTCGTTCGTCCGGGAGCAAAATCGTGATTTTACCGATCCAGACGATCGACCGTGATTTCATGCTGATCGTGGCGGAGATCGTTGTTGACAACCGTTCCTGGTCATAACAGTGATTTCTGGTTGACTAGGCGGAAAATCACGAGTTTCGGCCGATGCAGGGTCTGAATAGTGATTTCGTTTGTCCGAGTGCAAAATCGTGATTTTACCGATCCGGACGATCGACCGTGATTTCATGCTGATCGTGGCGGAGATCGTTGTTGACAACCGTTTCTGGTCAAAACAGTGATTTTTGGTTGACCAGGCGGAAAATCACGAGTTTCGGCCGATGCAGGGTCTGAATAGTGATTTCGTTCGTCCGGGTGCAAAATCGTGATTTTACCGATCCGAACGATCGACCGTGATTTCATGCTGATCGTGGCGGAGATCATTGTTGACAACCGTTCCTGGCCAAAACAGTGATTTTTGGTTGACCAGGCGGAAAATCACGAGTTTCGGCCGATGCAGGGTCTGAATAGTGACTTCGTTCGTCCGGTTGCAAAATCGTGATTGTATCGATCCGGACGATCGGCCGTGATTTCATGCTGATCGTGGCGGAGATCGTTGTTGACAACCGTTACTGGTCAAAATAGAGATTTTTGGTTGACCAGGCGGAAAATCACGAGTTTCGGCTGATGCAGGGTCTGAATAGTGATTTCGTTCGTCCGGGTGCAAAATCGTGATTTTACCGATCGGGACGATCGACCGTGATTTCATGCTGATCGTGACGGAGATCGTTGTTGACAACCGTTCCTGGTCAAAACAGTGATTTTAGGTTGACCAGGCGGATAATCAAGAGTTTCGGCCGATGCAGGGTCTGAATAGTGATTTCGTTCGTCCGGGTGCAAAATCGTGATTTTACCGATCCAGACGATCGACCGTGATTTCATGCTGATCGTGGCGGAGATCGTTGTTGACAACCGTTCCTGGTCATAACAGTGATTTCTGGTTGACCAGGCGGAAAATCACGAGTTTCGGCCGATGCAGGGTCTGAATAGTGTTTTCGTTTGTCCGAGTGCAAAATCGTGATTTTACCGATCCGGACGATCGACCGTGATTTCATGCTGTTCGTGGCGGAGATCGTTGTTGACAACCGTTTCTGGTCAAAACAGTGATTTTTGGTTGACCAGGCGGAAAATCACGAGTTTCGGCCGATGCAGGGTCTGAATAGTGATTTCGTTCGTCCGGGTGCAAAATCGTGATTTAACGATCCGAACGATCGACCGTGATTTCATGCTGATCGTGGCGGAGATCATTGTTGACAACCGTTCCTGGCCAAAACAGTGATTTTTGGTTGACCAGGCGGAAAATCACGAGTTTCGGCCGATGCAGGGTCTGAATAGTGACTTCGTTCGTCCGGTTGCAAAATCGTGATTGTATCGATCCGGACGATCGGCCGTGATTTCATGCTGATCGTGGCGGAGATCGTTGTTGACAACCGTTACTGGTCAAAATAGAGATTTTTGGTTGACCAAGCGGAAAATCACGAGTTTCGGCTGATGCAGGGTCTGAATAGTGATTTCGTTCGTCCGGGAGCAAAATCGTGATTTTACCGATCGGGACGATCGACCGTGATTTCATGCTGATCGTGACGGAGATCATTGTTGACAACCGTTCCTGGTCAAAACAGTGATTTTAGGTTGACCAGGCGGATAATCAAGAGTTTCGGCCGATGCAGGGTCTGAATAGTGATTTCGTTCGTCCGGGTGCAAAATCGTGATTTTACCGATCCAGACGATCGACCGTGATTTCATGCTGATCGTGGCGGAGATCGTTGTTGACAACCATTCCTGGTCAAAACAGTGATTTCTGGTTGACCAGGCGGAAAATCACGAGTTTCGGCCGATGCAGGGTCAGAATAGTGATTTCGTTCGTCCGGGTGCAAAATCGTGATTTTACCGATCGGGACGATCGACCGTGATTTCATGCTGATCGTGGCGGAGATCGTTGTTGACAACCGTTCCTGGCCAAAACAGTGATTTTTGGTTGACCAGGCGGAAAATCACGAGTTTCGGCCGATGCAGGCTCGGAATAGTGATTTCGTTCATCCGGGTGCAAAATCGTGATTTTTCCAATCCGGACAATCGACCGTGATTTCATGCTGATCGTGGCGGAGATCGTTGTTGACAACCGTTCCTGGTCAAAACAGTGATTTTTGGTTGACCAGGCGGAAAATCACGAGTTTCGGCCGATGCAGGGTCTGAACAGTGATTTCGTTCGTCCGAGTGCAAAATCGTGATTTTACCGATCCGGACGATCGACCGTGATTTCATGCTGATCGTGGCGGAGATCGTTGTTGACAACCGTTCCTGGTCAAAACAGTGATTTCTGGTTGACCAGGCGGATAATCACGAGTTTCGGCCGATGCAGGGTCTGAATAGTGATTTCGTTTGTCCGAGTGCAAAATCGTGATTTTACCGATCCGGACGATCGACCGTGATTTCATGCTGATCGTGGCGGAGATCGTTGTTGACAACCGTTCCTGGCCAAAACAGTGATTTTTGGTTGACCAGGCGGAAAATCACGAGTTTCGGCCGATGCAGGGTCTGAATAGTGACTTCGTTCGTCCGGTTGCAAAATCGTGATTGTATCGATCCGGACGATCGGCCGTGATTTCATGCTGATCGTGGCGGAGATCGTTGTTGACAACCGTTACTGGTCAAAATAGAGATTTTTGGTTGACCAGGCGGAAAATCACGAGTTTCGGCTGATGCAGGGTCTGAATAGTGATTTCGTTCGTCCGGGTGCAAAATCGTGATTTTACCGATCGGGACGATCGACCGTGATTTCATGCTGATCGTGACGGAGATCGTTGTTGACAACCGTTCCTGGTCAAAACAGTGATTTTAGGTTGACCAGGCGGATAATCAAGAGTTTCGGCCGATGCAGGGTCTGAATAGTGATTTCGTTCGTCCGGGTGCAAAATCGTGATTTTACCGATCCAGACGATCGACCGTGATTTCATGCTGATCGTGGCGGAGATCGTTGTTGACAACCGTTCCTGGTCATAACAGTGATTTCTGGTTGACCAGGCGGAAAATCACGAGTTTCGGCCGATGCAGGGTCTGAATAGTGTTTTCGTTTGTCCGAGTGCAAAATCGTGATTTTACCGATCCGGACGATCGACCGTGATTTCATGCTGTTCGTGGCGGAGATCGTTGTTGACAACCGTTTCTGGTCAAAACAGTGATTTTTGGTTGACCAGGCGGAAAATCACGAGTTTCGGCCGATGCAGGGTCTGAATAGTGATTTCGTTCGTCCGGGTGCAAAATCGTGATTTAACGATCCGAACGATCGACCGTGATTTCATGCTGATCGTGGCGGAGATCATTGTTGACAACCGTTCCTGGCCAAAACAGTGATTTTTGGTTGACCAGGCGGAAAATCACGAGTTTCGGCCGATGCAGGGTCTGAATAGTGACTTCGTTCGTCCGGTTGCAAAATCGTGATTGTATCGATCCGGACGATCGGCCGTGATTTCATGCTGATCGTGGCGGAGATCGTTGTTGACAACCGTTACTGGTCAAAATAGAGATTTTTGGTTGACCAAGCGGAAAATCACGAGTTTCGGCTGATGCAGGGTCTGAATAGTGATTTCGTTCGTCCGGGAGCAAAATCGTGATTTTACCGATCGGGACGATCGACCGTGATTTCATGCTGATCGTGACGGAGATCATTGTTGACAACCGTTCCTGGTCAAAACAGTGATTTTAGGTTGACCAGGCGGATAATCAAGAGTTTCGGCCGATGCAGGGTCTGAATAGTGATTTCGTTCGTCCGGGTGCAAAATCGTGATTTTACCGATCCAGACGATCGACCGTGATTTCATGCTGATCGTGGCGGAGATCGTTGTTGACAACCATTCCTGGTCAAAACAGTGATTTCTGGTTGACCAGGCGGAAAATCACGAGTTTCGGCCGATGCAGGGTCAGAATAGTGATTTCGTTCGTCCGGGTGCAAAATCGTGATTTTACCGATCGGGACGATCGACCGTGATTTCATGCTGATCGTGGCGGAGATCGTTGTTGACAACCGTTCCTGGCCAAAACAGTGATTTTTGGTTGACCAGGCGGAAAATCACGAGTTTCGGCCGATGCAGGCTCGGAATAGTGATTTCGTTCATCCGGGTGCAAAATCGTGATTTTTCCAATCCGGACAATCGACCGTGATTTCATGCTGATCGTGGCGGAGATCGTTGTTGACAACCGTTCCTGGTCAAAACAGTGATTTTTGGTTGACCAGGCGGAAAATCACGAGTTTCGGCCGATGCAGGGTCTGAACAGTGATTTCGTTCGTCCGAGTGCAAAATCGTGATTTTACCGATCCGGACGATCGACCGTGATTTCATGCTGATCGTGGCGGAGATCGTTGTTGACAACCGTTCCTGGTCAAAACAGTGATTTCTGGTTGACCAGGCGGATAATCACGAGTTTCGGCCGATGCAGGGTCTGAATAGTGATTTCGTTTGTCCGAGTGCAAAATCGTGATTTTACCGATCCGGACGATCGACCGTGATTTCATGCTGATCGTGGCGGAGATCGTTGTTGACAACCGTTCCTGGCCAAAACAGTGATTTTTGGTTGACCAGGCGGAAAATCACGAGTTTCGGCCGATGCAGGGTCTGAATAGTGACTTCGTTCGTCCGGTTGCAAAATCGTGATTGTATCGATCCGGACGATCGGCCGTGATTTCATGCTGATCGTGGCGGAGATCGTTGTTGACAACCGTTTCTGGTCAAAACAGTGATTTTTGGTTGACCAGGCGGAAAATCACGAGTTTCGGCTGATGCAGGGTCTGAATAGTGATTTCGTTCGTCCGGGTGCAAAATCGTGATTTTACCGATCGGGACGATCGACCGTGATTTCATGCTGATCGTGACGGAGATCGTTGTTGACAACCGTTCCTGGTCAAAACAGTGATTTTAGGTTGACCAGGCGGATAATAAAGAGTTTCGGCCGATGCAGGGTCTGAATAGTGATTTCGTTCGTCCGGGTGCAAAATCGTGATTTTACCGATCCAGACGATCGACCGTGATTTCATGCTGATCGTGGCGGAGATCGTTGTTGACAACCATTCCTGGTCAAAACAGTGATTTCTGGTTGACCAGGCGGAAAATCACGAGTTTCGGCCGATGCAGGGTCTGAATAGTGATTTCGTTTGTCCGAGTGCAAAATCGTGATTTTACCGATCCGGACGATCGACCGTGATTTCATGCTGATCGTGGCGGAGATCGTTGTTGACAACCGTTTCTGGTCAAAACAGTGATTTTTGGTTGACCAGGCGGATAATCAAGAGTTTCGGCCGATGCAGGGTCTGAATAGTGATTTCGTTCGTCCGGGTGCAAAATCGTGATTTTACCGATCCAGACAATCGACCGTGATTTCATGCTGATCGTGGCGGAGATCGTTTTTGACAACCGTTCCTGGTCATAACAGTGATTTCTGGTTGACCAGGCGGAAAATCACGAGTTTCGGCCGATGCAGGGTCTGAATAGTGATTTCGTTTGTCCGAGTGCAAAATCGTGATTTTACCGATCCGGACGATCGACCGTGATTTCATGCTGATCGTGGCGGAGATCGTTGTTGACAACCGTTTCTGGTCAAAACAGTGATTTTTCGTTGACCAGGCGGAAAATCACGAGTTTCGGCCGATGCAGGGTCTGAATAGTGATTTCGTTCGTCCGGGTGCAAAATCGTGATTTTACCGATCCGAACGATCGGCCGTGATTTCATGCTGATCGTGGCGGAGATCATTGTTGACAACCGTTCCTGGCCAAAACAGTGATTTTTGGTTGACCAGGCGAAAAATCACGAGTTTCGGCCGATGCAGGGTCTGAATAGTGACTTCGTTCGTCCGGTTGCAAAATCGTGATTGTATCGATCCGGACGATCGGCCGTGATTTCATGCTGATCGTGGCGGAGATCGTTGTTGACAACCGTTACTGGTCAAAATAGAGATTTTTGGTTGACCAGGCGGAAAATCACGAGTTTCGGCTGATGCAGGGTCTGAATAGTGATTTCGTTCGTCCGGGTGCAAAATCGTGATTTTACCGATCGGGACGATCGACCGTGATTTCATGCTGATCGTGACGGAGATCGTTGTTGACAACCGTTCCTGGTCAAAACAGTGATTTTAGGTTGACCAGGCGGATAATCAAGAGTTTCGGCCGATGCAGGGTCTGAATAGTGATTTCGTTCGTCCGGGTGCAAAATCGTGATTTTACCGATCCAGACGATCGACCGTGATTTCATGCTGATCGTGGCGGAGATCGTTGTTGACAACCGTTCCTGGTCAAAACAGTGATTTCTGGTTGACCAGGCGGAAAATCACGAGTTTCGGCCGATGCAGGGTCAGAATAGTGATTTCGTTCGTCCGGGTGCAAAATCGTGATTTTACCGATCCGAACGATCGACCGTGATTTCATGCTGATCGTGGCGGAGATCGTTGTTGACAACCATTCCTGGTCAAAACAGTGATTTCTGGTTGACCAGGCGGAAAATCACGAGTTTCGGCCGATGCAGGGTCGGAATAGTGATTTCGTTCGTCCGGGTGCAAAATCGTGATTTTACCGATCGGGACGATCGACCGTGATTTCATGCTGATCGTGGCGGAGATCGTTGTTGACAACCGTTCCTGGCCAAAACAGTGATTTTTGGTTGACAAGGCGGAAAATCACGAGTTTCGGCCGATGCAGGCTCTGAATAGTGATTTCGTTCGTCCGGGTGCAAAATCGTGATTTTACCAATCCGGACAATCGACCGTGATTTCATGCTGATCGTGGCGGAGATCGTTGTTGACAACCGTTCCTGGTCAAAACAGTGATTTTTGGTTGACCAGGCGGAAAATCACGAGTTTCGGCCGATGCAGGGTCTGAACAGTGATTTCGTTCGTCCGAGTGCAAAATCGTGATTTTACCGATCCGGACGATCGACCGTGATTTCATGCTGATCGTGGCGGAGATCGTTGTTGACAACCGTTCCTGGTCAAAACAGTGATTTCTGGTTGACCAGGCGGATAATCACGAGTTTCGGCCGATGCAGGGTCTGAATAGTGATTTCGTTCGTCCGGGTGCAAAATCGTGATTTTACCAATCCGGACGATCGACCGTGCTTTCATGCTGATCGTGGCGGAGATCGTTGTTGACAACCGTTCCTGGTCATAACAGTGATTTCTGGTTGACCAGGCGGAAAATCACGAGTTTCGGCCGATGCAGGGTCTGAATAGTGATTTCGTTCGTCCGAGTGCAAAATCGTGATTTTACCGATCCGAACGATCGACCGTGATTTCATGCTGATCGTGGCGGAGATCGTTGTTGACAACCGTTCCTGGTCAAAACAGTGATTTCTGGTTGACCAGGCGGATAATCACGAGTTTCGGCCGATGCAGGGTCTGAATAGTGATTTCGTTTGTCCGAGTGCAAAATCGTGATTTTACCGATCCGGACGATCGACCGTGATTTCATGCTGATCGTGGCGGAGATCGTTGTTGACAACCGTTTCTGGTCAAAACAGTGATTTTTGGTTGACCAGGCGGAAAATCACGAGTTTCGGCCGATGCAGGGTCTGAATAGTGATTTCGTTCGTCCGGGTGCAAAATCGTGATTTTACCGATCCGAACGATCGACCGTGATTTCATGCTGATCGTGGCGGAGATCATTGTTGACAACAGTTCCTGGCCAAAACAGTGATTTTTGGTTGACCAGGCGGAAAATCACGAGTTTCGGCCGATGCAGGGTCTAAATAGTGACTTCGTTCGTCCGGTTGCAAAATCGTGATTGTATCGATCCGGACGATCGGCCGTGATTTCATGCTGATCGTGGCGGAGATCGTTGTTGACAACCGTTCCAGGTCATAACAGTGATTTCTGGTTGACCAGGCGGAAAATCACGAGTTTCGGCCGATGCAGGCTCTGAATAGTGATTTCGTTCGTCCGGGTGCAAAATCGTGATTTTACCAATCCGGACAATCGACCGTGATTTCATGCTGATCGTGGCGGAGATCGTTGTTGACAACCGTTCCTGGTCAAAACAGTGATTTTTGGTTGACCAGGCGGAAAATCACGAGTTTCGGCCGATGCAGGGTCTGAACAGTGATTTCGTTCGTCCGAGTGCAAAATCGTGATTTTACCGATCCGGACGATCGACCGTGATTTCATGCTGATCGTGGCGGAGATCGTTGTTGACAACCGTTCCTGGTCAAAACAGTGATTTCTGGTTGACCAGGCGGATAATCACGAGTTTCGGCCGATGCAGGGTCTGAATAGTGATTTCGTTCGTCCGGGTGCAAAATCGTGATTTTACCAATCCGGACGATCGACCGTGATTTCATGCTGATCGTGGCGGAGATCGTTGTTGACAACCGTTCCTGGTCATAACAGTGATTTCTGGTTGACCAGGCGGAAAATCACGAGTTTCGGCCGATGCAGGGTCTGAATAGTGATTTCGTTCGTCCGAGTGCAAAATCGTGATTTTACCGATCCGAACGATCGACCGTGATTTCATGCTGATCGTGGCGGAGATCGTTGTTGACAACCGTTCCTGGTCAAAACAGTGATTTCTGGTTGACCAGGCGGATAATCACGAGTTTCGGCCGATGCAGGGTCTGAATAGTGATTTCGTTTGTCCGAGTGCAAAATCGTGATTTTACCGATCCGGACGATCGACCGTGATTTCATGCTGATCGTGGCGGAGATCGTTGTTGACAACCGTTTCTGGTCAAAACAGTGATTTTTGGTTGACCAGGCGGAAAATCACGAGTTTCGGCCGATGCAGGGTCTGAATAGTGATTTCGTTCGTCCGGGTGCAAAATCGTGATTTTACCGATCCGAACGATCGACCGTGATTTCATGCTGATCGTGGCGGAGATCATTGTTGACAACAGTTCCTGGCCAAAACAGTGATTTTTGGTTGACCAGGCGGAAAATCACGAGTTTCGGCCGATGCAGGGTCTGAATAGTGACTTCGTTCGTCCGGTTGCAAAATCGTGATTGTATCGATCCGGACGATCGGCCGTGATTTCATGCTGATCGTGGCGGAGATCGTTGTTGACAACCGTTACTGGTCAAAATAGAGATTTTTGGTTGACCAGGCGGAAAATCACGAGTTTCGGCTGATGCAGGGTCTGAATAGTGATTTCGTTCGTCCGGGTGCAAAATCGTGATTTTACCGATCGGGACGATCGACCGTGATTTCATGCTGATCGTGACGGAGATCGTTGTTGACAACCGTTCCTGGTCAAAACAGTGATTTTAGGTTGACCAGGCGGATAATCAAGAGTTTCGGCCGATGCAGGGTCTGAATAGTGATTTCGTTCGTCCGGGTGCAAAATCGTGATTTTACCGATCCAGACGATCGACCGTGATTTCATGCTGATCGTGGCGGAGATCGTTGTTGACAACCATTCCTGGTCAAAACAGTGATTTCTGGTTGACCAGGCGGAAAATCACGAGTTTCGGCCGATGCAGGGTCGGAATAGTGATTTCGTTCGTCCGGGTGCAAAATCGTGATTTTACCGATCGGGACGATCGACCGTGATTTCATGCTGATCGTGGCGGAGATCGTTGTTGACAACCGTTCCTGGCCAAAACAGTGATTTTTGGTTGACCAGGCGGAAAATCACGAGTTTCGGCCGATGCAGGCTCTGAATAGTGATTTCGTTCGTCCGGGTGCAAAATCGTGATTTTACCAATCCGGACAATCGACCGTGATTTCATGCCGATCGTGGCGGAGATCGTTGTTGACAACCGTTCCTGGTCAAAACAGTGATTTTTGGTTGACCAGGCGGATAATCACGAGTTTCGGCCGATGCAGGGTCTGAACAGTGATTTCGTTCGTCCGAGTGCAAAATCGTGATTTTACCGATCCGGACGATCGACCGTGATTTCATGCTGATCGTGGCGTAGATCATTGTTGACAACCGTTCCTGGTCAAAACAGTGATTTCTGGTTGACCAGGCGGATAATCACGAGTTTCGGCCGATGCAGGGTCTGAATAGTGATTTCGTTCGTCCGGGTGCAAAATCGTGATTTTACCGAACGGGACGATCGACCGTGATTTCATGCTGATCGTGACGGAGATCGTTGTTGACAACCGTTCCTGGTCAAAACAGTGATTTTAGGTTGACCAGGCGGATAATCAAGAGTTTCGGCCGATGCAGGGTCTGAATAGTGATTTCGTTCGTCCGGGTGCAAAATCGTGATTTTACCGATCCAGACGATCGACCGTGATTTCATGCTGATCGTGGCGGAGATCGTTGTTGACAACCATTCCTGGTCGAAACAGTGATTTCTGGTTGACCAGGCGGAAAATCACGAGTTTCGGCCGATGCAGGGTCGGAATAGTGATTTCGTTCGTCCGGGTGCAAAATCGTGATTTTACCGATCGGGACGATCGACCGTGATTTCATGCTGATCGTGGCGGAGATCGTTGTTGACAACCGTTCCTGGCCAAAACAGTGATTTTTGGTTGACCAGGCGGAAAATCACGAGTTTCGGCCGATGCAGGCTCTGAATAGTGATTTCGTTCGTCCGGGTGCAAAATCGTGATTTTACCAATCCGGACATTCGACCGTGATTTCATGCTGATCGTGGCGGAGATCGTTGTTGACAACCGTTCCTGGTCAAAACAGTGATTTTTGGTTGACCAGGCGGAAAATCACGAGTTTCGGCCGATGCAGGGTCTGAACAGTGATTTCGTTCGTCCGGTTGCAAAATCGTGATTTTACCGATCGGGACGATCGACCGTGATTTCATGCTGATCGTGGCGGAGATCGTTGTTGACAACCGTTCCTGGTCAAAACAGTGATTTCTGGTTGACCAGGCGGATATTCACGAGTTTCGGCCGATGCAGGGTCTGAATAGTGATTTCGTTCGTCCGGGTGCAAAATCGTGATTTTACCGATCGGGACGATCGACCGTGATTTCATGCTGATCGTGACGGAGATCGTTGTTGACAACCGTTCCTGGTCAAAACAGTGATTTTAGGTTGACCAGGCGGATAATCAAGAGTTTCGGCCGATGCAGGGTCTGAATAGTGATTTCGTTCGTCCGGGTGCAAAATCGTGATTTTACCGATCCAGACGATCGACCGTGATTTCATGCTGATCGTGGCGGAGATCGTTGTTGACAACCATTCCTGGTCAAAACAGTGATTTCTGGTTGACCAGGCGGAAAATCACGAGTTTCGGCCGATGCAGGGTCGGAATAGTGATTTCGTTCGTCCGGGTGCAAAATCGTGATTTTACCGATCGGGACGATCGACCGTGATTTCATGCTGATCGTGGCGGAGATCGTTGTTGACAACCGTTCCTGGCCAAAACAGTGATTTTTGGTTGACCAGGCGGAAAATCACGAGTTTCGGCCGATGCAGGCTCTGAATAGTGATTTCGTTCGTCCGGGTGCAAAATCGTGATTTTACCAATCCGGACAATCGACCGTGATTTCATGCCGATCGTGGCGGAGATCGTTGTTGACAACCGTTCCTGGTCAAAACAGTGATTTTTGGTTGACCAGGCGGATAATCACGAGTTTCGGCCGATGCAGGGTCTGAACAGTGATTTCGTTCGTCCGAGTGCAAAATCGTGATTTTACCGATCCGGACGATCGACCGTGATTTCATGCTGATCGTGGCGTAGATCATTGTTGACAACCGTTCCTGGTCAAAACAGTGATTTCTGGTTGACCAGGCGGATAATCACGAGTTTCGGCCGATGCAGGGTCTGAATAGTGATTTCGTTCGTCCGGGTGCAAAATCGTGATTTTACCGAACGGGACGATCGACCGTGATTTCATGCTGATCGTGACGGAGATCGTTGTTGACAACCGTTCCTGGTCAAAACAGTGATTTTAGGTTGACCAGGCGGATAATCAAGAGTTTCGGCCGATGCAGGGTCTGAATAGTGATTTCGTTCGTCCGGGTGCAAAATCGTGATTTTACCGATCCAGACGATCGACCGTGATTTCATGCTGATCGTGGCGGAGATCGTTGTTGACAACCATTCCTGGTCGAAACAGTGATTTCTGGTTGACCAGGCGGAAAATCACGAGTTTCGGCCGATGCAGGGTCGGAATAGTGATTTCGTTCGTCCGGGTGCAAAATCGTGATTTTACCGATCGGGACGATCGACCGTGATTTCATGCTGATCGTGGCGGAGATCGTTGTTGACAACCGTTCCTGGCCAAAACAGTGATTTTTGGTTGACCAGGCGGAAAATCACGAGTTTCGGCCGATGCAGGCTCTGAATAGTGATTTCGTTCGTCCGGGTGCAAAATCGTGATTTTACCAATCCGGACATTCGACCGTGATTTCATGCTGATCGTGGCGGAGATCGTTGTTGACAACCGTTCCTGGTCAAAACAGTGATTTTTGGTTGACCAGGCGGAAAATCACGAGTTTCGGCCGATGCAGGGTCTGAACAGTGATTTCGTTCGTCCGAGTGCAAAATCGTGATTTTACCGATCGGGACGATCGACCGTGATTTCATGCTGATCGTGGCGGAGATCGTTGTTGACAACCGTTCCTGGTCAAAACAGTGATTTCTGGTTGACCAGGCGGATATTCACGAGTTTCGGCCGATGCAGGGTCTGAATAGTGATTTCGTTCGTCCGGGTGCAAAATCGTGATTTTACCAATCCGGACGATCGACCGTGATTTCATGCTGATCGTGGCGGAGATCGTTGTTGACAACCGTTCCTGGTCATAACAGTGATTTCTGGTTGACCAGGCGGAAAATCACGAGTTTCGGCCGATGCAGGGTCTGAATAGTGATTTCGTTCGTCCGGGTGCAAAATCGTGATTTTACCGATCCGAACGATCGACCGTGATTTCATGCTGATCGTGGCGGAGATCATTGTTGACAACCGTTCCTGGCCAAAACAGTGATTTTTGGTTGACCAGGCGGAAAATCACGAGTTTCGGCCGATGCAGGGTCTGAATAGTGACTTCGTTCGTCCGGTTGCAAAATCGTGATTGTATCGATCCGGACGATCGGCCGTGATTTCATGCTGATCGTGGCGGAGATCGTTGTTGACAACCGTTACTGGTCAAAATAGAGATTTTTGGTTGACCAGGCGGAAAATCACGAGTTTCGGCTGATGCAGGGTCTGAATAGTGATTTCGTTCGTCCGGGTGCAAAATCGTGATTTTACCAATCCGGACATTCGACCGTGATTTCATGCTGATCGTGGCGGAGATCGTTGTTGACAACCGTTCCTGGTCAAAACAGTGATTTTTGGTTGACCAGGCGGAAAATCACGAGTTTCGGCCGATGCAGGGTCTGAACAGTGATTTCGTTCGTCCGGGTGCAAAATCGTGATTTTACCGATCGGGACGATCGACCGTGATTTCATGCTGATCGTGGCGGAGATCGTTGTTGACAACCGTTCCTGGCCAAAACAGTGATTTTTGGTTGACCAGGCGGAAAATCACGAGTTTCGGCCGATGCAGGCTCTGAATAGTGATTTCGTTCGTCCGGGTGCAAAATCGTGATTTTACCAATCCGGACATTCGACCGTGATTTCATGCTGATCGTGGCGGAGATCGTTGTTGACAACCGTTCCTGGTCAAAACAGTGATTTTTGGTTGACCAGGCGGAAAATCACGAGTTTCGGCCGATGCAGGGTCTGAACAGTGATTTCGTTCGTCCGAGTGCAAAATCGTGATTTTACCGATCGGGACGATCGACCGTGATTTCATGCTGATCGTGGCGGAGATCGTTGTTGACAACCGTTCCTGGTCAAAACAGTGATTTCTGGTTGACCAGGCGGATAATCACGAGTTTCGGCCGATGCAGGGTCTGAATAGTGATTTCGTTCGTCCGGGTGCAAAATCGTGATTTTACCAATCCGGACGATCGACCGTGATTTCATGCTGATCGTGGCGGAGATCGTTGTTGACAACCGTTCCTGGTCATAACAGTGATTTCTGGTTGACCAGGCGGAAAATCACGAGTTTCGGCCGATGCAGGGTCTGAATAGTGATTTCGTTCGTCCGGGTGCAAAATCGTGATTTTACCGATCCGAACGATCGACCGTGATTTCATGCTGATCGTGGCGGAGATCATTGTTGACAACCGTTCCTGGCCAAAACAGTGATTTTTGGTTGACCAGGCGGAAAATCACGAGTTTCGGCCGATGCAGGGTCTGAATAGTGACTTCGTTCGTCCGGTTGCAAAATCGTGATTGTATCGATCCGGACGATCGGCCGTGATTTCATGCTGATCGTGGCGGAGATCGTTGTTGACAACCGTTACTGGTCAAAATAGAGATTTTTGGTTGACCAGGCGGAAAATCACGAGTTTCGGCTGATGCAGGGTCTGAATAGTGATTTCGTTCGTCCGGGTGCAAAATCGTGATTTTACCGATCGGGACGATCGACCGTGATTTCATGCTGATCGTGACGGAGATCGTTGTTGACAACCGTTCCTGGTCAAAACAGTGATTTTAGGTTGACCAGGCGGATAATCAAGAGTTTCGGCCGATGCAGGGTCTGAATAGTGATTTCGTTCGTCCGGGTGCAAAATCGTGATTTTACCGATCCGAACGATCGACCGTGATTTCATGCTGATCGTGGCGGAGATCATTGTTGACAACCGTTCCTGGCCAAAACAGTGATTTTTGGTTGACCAGGCGGAAAATCACGAGTTTCGGCCGATGCAGGGTCTGAACAGTGATTTCGTTCGTCCGAGTGCAAAATCGTGATTTTACCGATCGGGACGATCGACCGTGATTTCATGCTGATCGTGGCGGAGATCGTTGTTGACAACCGTTCCTGGTCAAAACAGTGATTTCTGGTTGACCAGGCGGATAATCAAGAGTTTCGGCCGATGCAGGGTCTGAATAGTGATTTCGTTCGTCCGGGTGCAAAATCGTGATTTTACCGATCCAGACGATCGACCGTGATTTCATGCTGATCGTGGCGGAGATCGTTGTTGACAACCATTCCTGGTCAAAACAGTGATTTCTGGTTGACCAGGCGGAAAATCACGAGTTTCGGCCGATGCAGGGTCGGAATAGTGATTTCGTTCGTCCGGGTGCAAAATCGTGATTTTACCGATCGGGACGATCGACCGTGATTTCATGCTGATCGTGGCGGAGATCGTTGTTGACAACCGTTCCTGGCCAAAACAGTGATTTTTGGTTGACCAGGCGGAAAATCACGAGTTTCGGCCGATGCAGGCTCTGAATAGTGATTTCGTTCGTCCGGGTGCAAAATCGTGATTTTACCAATCCGGACAATCGACCGTGATTTCATGCTGATCGTGGCGGAGATCGTTGTTGACAACCGTTCCTGGTCAAAACAGTGATTTTTGGTTGACCAGGCGGATAATCACGAGTTTCGGCCGATGCAGGGTCTGAACAGTGATTTCGTTCGTCCGAGTGCAAAATCGTGATTTTACCGATCCGGTCGATCGACCGTGATTTCATGCTGATCGTGGCGGAGATCGTTGTTGACAACCGTTCCTGGTCAAAACAGTGATTTCTGGTTGACCAGGCGGATAATCACGAGTTTCGGCCGATGCAGGGTCTGAATAGTGATTTCGTTCGTCCGGGTGCAAAATCGTGATTTTACCGAACGGGACGATCGACCGTGATTTCATGCTGATCGTGACGGAGATCGTTGTTGACAACCGTTCCTGGTCAAAACAGTGATTTTAGGTTGACCAGGCGGATAATCAAGAGTTTCGGCCGATGCAGGGTCTGAATAGTGATTTCGTTCGTCCGGGTGCAAAATCGTGATTTTACCGATCCAGACGATCGACCGTGATTTCATGCTGATCGTGGCGGAGATCGTTGTTGACAACCATTCCTGGTCAAAACAGTGATTTCTGGTTGACCAGGCGGAAAATCACGAGTTTCGGCCGATGCAGGGTCGGAATAGTGATTTCGTTCGTCCGGGTGCAAAATCGTGATTTTACCGATCGGGACGATCGACCGTGATTTCATGCTGATCGTGGCGGAGATCGTTGTTGACAACCGTTCCTGGCCAAAACAGTGATTTTTGGTTGACCAGGCGGAAAATCACGAGTTTCGGCCGATGCAGGCTCTGAATAGTGATTTCGTTCGTCCGGGTGCAAAATCGTGATTTTACCAATCCGGACAATCGACCGTGATTTCATGCTGATCGTGGCGGAGATCGTTGTTGACAACCGTTCCTGGTCAAAACAGTGATTTTTGGTTGACCAGGCGGAAAATCACGAGTTTCGGCCGATGCAGGGTCTGAACAGTGATTTCGTTCGTCCGAGTGCAAAATCGTGATTTTACCAATCCGGACGATCGACCGTGATTTCATGCTGATCGTGGCGGAGATCGTTGTTGACAACCGTTCCTGGTCAAAACAGTGATTTCTGGTTGACCAGGCGGATAATCACGAGTTTCGGCCGATGCAGGGTCTGAATAGTGATTTCGTTCGTCCGGGTGCAAAATCGTGATTTTACCAATCCGGACGATCGACCGTGATTTCATGCTGATCGTGGCGGAGATCGTTGTTGACAACCGTTCCTGGTCATAACAGTGATTTCTGGTTGACCAGGCGGAAAATCACGAGTTTCGGCCGATGCAGGGTCTGAATAGTGATTTCGTTCGTCCGGGTGCAAAATCGTGATTTTACCGATCCGAACGATCGACCGTGATTTCATGCTGATCGTGGCGGAGATCATTGTTGACAACCGTTCCTGGCCAAAACAGTGATTTTTGGTTGACCAGGCGGAAAATCACGAGTTTCGGCCGATGCAGGGTCTGAATAGTGACTTCGTTCGTCCGGTTGCAAAATCGTGATTGTATCGATCCGGACGATCGGCCGTGATTTCATGCTGATCGTGGCGGAGATCGTTGTTGACAACCGTTACTGGTCAAAATAGAGATTTTTGGTTGACCAGGCGGAAAATCACGAGTTTCGGCTGATGCAGGGTCTGAATAGTGATTTCGTTCGTCCGGGTGCAAAATCGTGATTTTACCGATCGGGACGATCGACCGTGATTTCATGCTGATCGTGACGGAGATCGTTGTTGACAACCGTTCCTGGTCAAAACAGTGATTTTAGGTTGACCAGGCGGATAATCAAGAGTTTCGGCCGATGCAGGGTCTGAATAGTGATTTCGTTCGTCCGGGTGCAAAATCGTGATTTTACCGATCCGAACGATCGACCGTGATTTCATGCTGATCGTGGCGGAGATCATTGTTGACAACCGTTCCTGGCCAAAACAGTGATTTTTGGTTGACCAGGCGGAAAATCACGAGTTTCGGCCGATGCAGGGTCTGAACAGTGATTTCGTTCGTCCGAGTGCAAAATCGTGATTTTACCGATCGGGACGATCGACCGTGATTTCATGCTGATCGTGGCGGAGATCGTTGTTGACAACCGTTCCTGGTCAAAACAGTGATTTCTGGTTGACCAGGCGGATAATCAAGAGTTTCGGCCGATGCAGGGTCTGAATAGTGATTTCGTTCGTCCGGGTGCAAAATCGTGATTTTACCGATCCAGACGATCGACCGTGATTTCATGCTGATCGTGGCGGAGATCGTTGTTGACAACCATTCCTGGTCAAAACAGTGATTTCTGGTTGACCAGGCGGAAAATCACGAGTTTCGGCCGATGCAGGGTCGGAATAGTGATTTCGTTCGTCCGGGTGCAAAATCGTGATTTTACCGATCGGGACGATCGACCGTGATTTCATGCTGATCGTGGCGGAGATCGTTGTTGACAACCGTTCCTGGCCAAAACAGTGATTTTTGGTTGACCAGGCGGAAAATCACGAGTTTCGGCCGATGCAGGCTCTGAATAGTGATTTCGTTCGTCCGGGTGCAAAATCGTGATTTTACCAATCCGGACAATCGACCGTGATTTCATGCTGATCGTGGCGGAGATCGTTGTTGACAACCGTTCCTGGTCAAAACAGTGATTTTTGGTTGACCAGGCGGATAATCACGAGTTTCGGCCGATGCAGGGTCTGAACAGTGATTTCGTTCGTCCGAGTGCAAAATCGTGATTTTACCGATCGGGACGATCGACCGTGATTTCATGCTGATCGTGGCGGAGATCGTTGTTGACAACCGTTCCTGGTCAAAACAGTGATTTCTGGTTGACCAGGCGGATAATCACGAGTTTCGGCCGATGCAGGGTCTGAATAGTGATTTCGTTCGTCCGGGTGCAAAATCGTGATTTTACCGAACGGGACGATCGACCGTGATTTCATGCTGATCGTGACGGAGATCGTTGTTGACAACCGTTCCTGGTCAAAACAGTGATTTTAGGTTGACCAGGCGGATAATCAAGAGTTTCGGCCGATGCAGGGTCTGAATAGTGATTTCGTTCGTCCGGGTGCAAAATCGTGATTTTACCGATCCAGACGATCGACCGTGATTTCATGCTGATCGTGGCGGAGATCGTTGTTGACAACCATTCCTGGTCAAAACAGTGATTTCTGGTTGACCAGGCGGAAAATCACGAGTTTCGGCCGATGCAGGGTCGGAATAGTGATTTCGTTCGTCCGGGTGCAAAATCGTGATTTTACCGATCGGGACGATCGACCGTGATTTCATGCTGATCGTGGCGGAGATCGTTGTTGACAACCGTTCCTGGCCAAAACAGTGATTTTTGGTTGACCAGGCGGAAAATCACGAGTTTCGGCCGATGCAGGCTCTGAATAGTGATTTCGTTCGTCCGGGTGCAAAATCGTGATTTTACCAATCCGGACAATCGACCGTGATTTCATGCTGATCGTGGCGGAGATCGTTGTTGACAACCGTTCCTGGTCAAAACAGTGATTTTTGGTTGACCAGGCGGATAATCACGAGTTTCGGCCGATGCAGGGTCTGAACAGTGATTTCGTTTGTCCGAGTGCAAAATCGTGATTTTACCAATCCGGACGATCGACCGTGATTTCATGCTGATCGTGGCGGAGATCGTTGTTGACAACCGTTCCTGGTCAAAACAGTGATTTCTGGTTGACCAGGCGGATAATCACGAGTTTCGGCCGATGCAGGGTCTGAATAGTGATTTCGTTCGTCCGGTTGCAAAATCGTGATTTTACCAATCCGGACGATCGACCGTGATTTCATGCTGATCGTGGCGGAGATCGTTGTTGACAACCGTTCCTGGTCATAACAGTGATTTCTGGTTGACCAGGCGGAAAATCACGAGTTTCGGCCGATGCAGGGTCTGAATAGTGATTTCGTTCGTCCGGGTGCAAAATCGTGATTTTACCGATCCGAACGATCGACCGTGATTTCATGCTGATCGTGGCGGAGATCATTGTTGACAACCGTTCCTGGCCAAAACAGTGATTTTTGGTTGACCAGGCGGAAAATCACGAGTTTCGGCCGATGCAGGGTCTGAATAGTGACTTCGTTCGTCCGGTTGCAAAATCGTGATTGTATCGATCCGGACGATCGGCCGTGATTTCATGCTGATCGTGGCGGAGATCGTTGTTGACAACCGTTACTGGTCAAAATAGAGATTTTTGGTTGACCAGGCGGAAAATCACGAGTTTCGGCTGATGCAGGGTCTGAATAGTGATTTCGTTCGTCCGGGTGCAAAATCGTGATTTTACCGATCGGGACGATCGACCGTGATTTCATGCTGATCGTGACGGAGATCGTTGTTGACAACCGTTCCTGGTCAAAACAGTGATTTTAGGTTGACCAGGCGGATAATCAAGAGTTTCGGCCGATGCAGGGTCTGAATAGTGATTTCGTTCGTCCGGGTGCAAAATCGTGATTTTACCGATCCAGACGATCGACCGTGATTTCATGCTGATCGTGGCGGAGATCGTTGTTGACAACCATTCCTGGTCAAAACAGTGATTTCTGGTTGACCAGGCGGAAAATCACGAGTTTCGGCCGATGCAGGGTCGGAATAGTGATTTCGTTCGTCCGGGTGCAAAATCGTGATTTTACCGATCCAGACGATCGACCGTGATTTCATGCTGATCGTGGCGGAGATCGTTGTTGACAACCATTCCTGGTCAAAACAGTGATTTCTGGTTGACCAGGCGGAAAATCACGAGTTTCGGCCGATGCAGGGTCGGAATAGTGATTTCGTTCGTCCGGGTGCAAAATCGTGATTTTACCGATCGGGACGATCGACCGTGATTTCATGCTGATCGTGGCGGAGATCGTTGTTGACAACCGTTCCTGGCCAAAACAGTGATTTTTGGTTGACCAGGCGGAAAATCACGAGTTTCGGCCGATGCAGGCTCTGAATAGTGATTTCGTTCGTCCGGGTGCAAAATCGTGATTTTACCAATCCGGACAATCGGCCGTGATTTCATGCTGATCGTGGCGGAGATCGTTGTTGACAACCGTTCCTGGTCAAAACAGTGATTTCTGGTTGACCAGGCGGATAATCACGAGTTTCGGCCGATGCAGGGTCTGAATAGTGATTTCGTTCGTCCGGGTGCAAAATCGTGATTTTACCGATTGGAACGATCGTCCGTGATTTCATGCTGATCGTGGCGGAGATCGTTGTTGACAACCGTTCCTGGTCAAAACAGTGATTTTTGGTTGACCAGGCAGAAAATCACGAGTTTCGGCCGATGCAGGGTCTGAATAGTGATTTCGTTCGTCCGAGTGCAAAATCGTGATTTTATCGATCCGAACGATCGACCGTGATTTCGTGCTGATCGTGGCGGAGATCGTTGTTGACAACCGTTCCTGGCCAAAACAGTGATTTTTGGTTGACCAGGAGGAAAATCACGAGTTTCGGCCGATGCAGGGTCTGAATAGTGATTTCGTTCGTCCGGGTGCAAAATCGTGATTTTACCAATCCGGACGATCGACCGTGATTTCATGCTGATCGTGGCGGAGATCGTTGTTGACAACCGTTCCTGGTCAAAACAGTGATTTTTGGTTGACCAGGCGGAAAATCACGAGTTTCGGCCGATGCAGGGTCTGAATAGTGACTTCGTTCGTCCGGTTGCAAAATCGTGATTGTATCGATCCGGACGATCGGCCGTGATTTCATGCTGATCGTGGCGGAGATCGTTGTTGACAACCGTTACTGGTCAAAATAGAGATTTTTGGTTGACCAGGCGGAAAATCACGAGTTTCGGCTGATGCAGGGTCTGCATAGTGATTTCGTTCGTCCGGGTGCAAAATCGTGATTTTACCGATCGGGACGATCGACCGTGATTTCATGCTGATCGTGGCGGAGATCGTTGTTGACAACCGTTCCTGGTCAAAACAGTGATTTTAGGTTGACCAGGCGGATAATCAAGAGTTTCGGCCGATGCAGGGTCTGAATAGTGATTTCGTTCGTCCGGGTGCAAAATCGTGATTTTACCGATCCAGACGATCGACCGTGATTTCATGCTGATCGTGGCGGAGATCGTTGTTGACAACCATTCCTGGTCAAAACAGTGATTTCTGGTTGACCAGGCGGAAAATCACGAGTTTCGGCCGATGCAGGGTCGGAATAGTGATTTCGTTCGTCCGGGTGCAAAATCGTGATTTTACCGATCCAGACGATCGACCGTGATTTCATGCTGATCGTGGCTGAGATCGTTGTTGACAACCATTCCTGGTCAAAACAGTGATTTCTGGTTGACCAGGCGGAAAATCACGAGTTTCGGCCGATGCAGGGTCGGAATAGTGATTTCGTTCGTCCGGGTGCAAAATCGTGATTTTACCGATCGGGACGATCGACCGTGATTTCATGCTGATCGTGGCGGAGATCGTTGTTGACAACCGTTCCTGGCCAAAACAGTGATTTTTGGTTGACCAGGCGGAAAATCACGAGTTTCGGCCGATGCAGGCTCTGAATAGTGATTTCGTTCGTCCGGGTGCAAAATCGTGATTTTACCAATCCGGACAATCGACCGTGATTTCATGCTGATCGTGGCGGAGATCGTTGTTGACAACCGTTCCTGGTCAAAACAGTGATTTCTGGTTGACCAGGCGGATAATCACGAGTTTCGGCCGATGCAGGGTCTGAATAGTGATTTCGTTCGTCCGGGTGCAAAATCGTGATTTTACCGATCGGAACGATCGTCCGTGATTTCATGCTGATCGTGGCGGAGATCGTTGTTGACAACCGTTCCTGGTCAAAACAGTGATTTTTGGTTGACCAGGCAGAAAATCACGAGTTTCGGCCGATGCAGGGTCTGAATAGTGATTTCGTTCGTCCGAGTGCAAAATCGTGATTTTATCGATCCGAACGATCGACCGTGATTTCGTGCTGATCGTGGCGGAGATCGTTGTTGACAACCGTTCCTGGCCAAAACAGTGATTTTTGGTTGACCAGGCGGAAAATCACGAGTTTCGGCCGATGCAGGGTCTGAATAGTGACTTCGTTCGTCCGGTTGCAAAATCGTGATTGTATCGATCCGGACGATCGGCCGTGATTTCATGCTGATCGTGGCGGAGATCGTTGTTGACAACCGTTACTGGTCAAAATAGAGATTTTTGGTTGACCAGGCGGAAAATCACGAGTTTCGGCTGATGCAGGGTCTGAATAGTGATTTCGTTCGTCCGGGTGGAAAATCGTGATTTTACCGATCGGGACGATCGACCGTGATTTCATGCTGATCGTGACGGAGATCGTTGTTGACAACCGTTCCTGGCCAAAACAGTGATTTTAGGTTGACCAGGCGGATAATCAAGAGTTTCGGCCGATGCAGGGTCTGAATAGTGATTTCGTTCGTCCGGGTGCAAAATCGTGATTTTACCGATCCAGACGATCGACCGTGATTTCATGCTGATCGTGGCGGAGATCGTTGTTGACAACCATTCCTGGTCAAAACAGTGATTTCTGGTTGACCAGGCAGAAAATCACGAGTTTCGGCCGATGCAGGGTCGGAATAGTGATTTCGTTCGTCCGGGTGCAAAATCGTGATTTTACCGATCGGGACGATCGACCGTGATTTCATGCTGATCGTGGCAGAGATCGTTGTTGACAACCGTTCCTGGCCAAAATAGTGATTTTTGGTTGACCAGGCGGAAAATCACGAGTTTCGGCCGATGCAGGGTCTGAATAGTGATTTCGTTCGTCCGGGTGCAAAATCGTGATTTTACCGATCGGAACGATCGTCCGTGATTTCATGCTGATCGTGGCGGAGATCGTTGTTGACAACCGTTCCTGGTCAAAACAGTGATTTTTGGTTGACCAGGCAGAAAATCACGAGTTTCGGCCGATGCAGGGTCTGAATAGTGATTTCGTTCGTCCGAGTGCAAAATCGTGATTTTATCGATCCGAACGATCGACCGTGATTTCGTGCTGATCGTGGCGGAGATCGTTGTTGACAACCGTTCCTGGCCAAAACAGTGATTTTTGGTTGACCAGGAGGAAAATCACGAGTTTCGGCCGATGCAGGGTCTGAATAGTGATTTCGTTCGTCCGGGTGCAAAATCGTGATTTTACCAATCCGGACGATCGACCGTGATTTCATGCTGATCGTGGCGGAGATCGTTGTTGACAACCGTTCCTGGTCAAAACAGTGATTTTTGGTTGACCAGGCGGAAAATCACGAGTTTCGGCCGATGCAGGGTCTGAATAGTGACTTCGTTCGTCCGGTTGCAAAATCGTGATTGTATCGATCCGGACGATCGGCCGTGATTTCATGCTGATCGTGGCGGAGATCGTTGTTGACAACCGTTACTGGTCAAAATAGAGATTTTTGGTTGACCAGGCGGAAAATCACGAGTTTCGGCTGATGCAGGGTCTGCATAGTGATTTCGTTCGTCCGGGTGCAAAATCGTGATTTTACCGATCGGGACGATCGACCGTGATTTCATGCTGATCGTGGCGGAGATCGTTGTTGACAACCGTTCCTGGTCAAAACAGTGATTTTAGGTTGACCAGGCGGATAATCAAGAGTTTCGGCCGATGCAGGGTCTGAATAGTGATTTCGTTCGTCCGGGTGCAAAATCGTGATTTTACCGATCCAGACGATCGACCGTGATTTCATGCTGATCGTGGCGGAGATCGTTGTTGACAACCATTCCTGGTCAAAACAGTGATTTCTGGTTGACCAGGCGGAAAATCACGAGTTTCGGCCGATGCAGGGTCGGAATAGTGATTTCGTTCGTCCGGGTGCAAAATCGTGATTTTACCGATCCAGACGATCGACCGTGATTTCATGCTGATCGTGGCTGAGATCGTTGTTGACAACCATTCCTGGTCAAAACAGTGATTTCTGGTTGACCAGGCGGAAAATCACGAGTTTCGGCCGATGCAGGGTCGGAATAGTGATTTCGTTCGTCCGGGTGCAAAATCGTGATTTTACCGATCGGGACGATCGACCGTGATTTCATGCTGATCGTGGCGGAGATCGTTGTTGACAACCGTTCCTGGCCAAAACAGTGATTTTTGGTTGACCAGGCGGAAAATCACGAGTTTCGGCCGATGCAGGCTCTGAATAGTGATTTCGTTCGTCCGGGTGCAAAATCGTGATTTTACCAATCCGGACAATCGACCGTGATTTCATGCTGATCGTGGCGGAGATCGTTGTTGACAACCGTTCCTGGTCAAAACAGTGATTTCTGGTTGACCAGGCGGATAATCACGAGTTTCGGCCGATGCAGGGTCTGAATAGTGATTTCGTTCGTCCGGGTGCAAAATCGTGATTTTACCGATCGGAACGATCGTCCGTGATTTCATGCTGATCGTGGCGGAGATCGTTGTTGACAACCGTTCCTGGTCAAAACAGTGATTTTTGGTTGACCAGGCAGAAAATCACGAGTTTCGGCCGATGCAGGGTCTGAATAGTGATTTCGTTCGTCCGAGTGCAAAATCGTGATTTTATCGATCCGAACGATCGACCGTGATTTCGTGCTGATCGTGGCGGAGATCGTTGTTGACAACCGTTCCTGGCCAAAACAGTGATTTTTGGTTGACCAGGCGGAAAATCACGAGTTTCGGCCGATGCAGGGTCTGAATAGTGACTTCGTTCGTCCGGTTGCAAAATCGTGATTGTATCGATCCGGACGATCGGCCGTGATTTCATGCTGATCGTGGCGGAGATCGTTGTTGACAACCGTTACTGGTCAAAATAGAGATTTTTGGTTGACCAGGCGGAAAATCACGAGTTTCGGCTGATGCAGGGTCTGAATAGTGATTTCGTTCGTCCGGGTGCAAAATCGTGATTTTACCGATCGGGACGATCGACCGTGATTTCATGCTGATCGTGACGGAGATCGTTGTTGACAACCGTTCCTGGTCAAAACAGTGATTTTAGGTTGACCAGGCGGATAATCAAGAGTTTCGGCCGATGCAGGGTCTGAATAGTGATTTCGTTCGTCCGGGTGCAAAATCGTGATTTTACCGATCCAGACGATCGACCGTGATTTCATGCTGATCGTGGCGGAGATCGTTGTTGACAACCATTCCTGGTCAAAACAGTGATTTCTGGTTGACCAGGCAGAAAATCACGAGTTTCGGCCGATGCAGGGTCGGAATAGTGATTTCGTTCGTCCGGGTGCAAAATCGTGATTTTACCGATCGGGACGATCGACCGTGATTTCATGCTGATCGTGGCAGAGATCGTTGTTGACAACCGTTCCTGGCCAAAATAGTGATTTTTGGTTGACCAGGCGGAAAATCACGAGTTTCGGCCGATGCAGGCTCTGAATAGTGATTTCGTTCGTCCGGGTGCAAAATCGTGATTTTACCAATCCGGACAATCGACCGTGATTTCATGCTGATCGTGGCGGAGATCGTTGTTGACAATCGTTCCTGGTCAAAACAGTGATTTCTGGTTGACCAGGCGGAAAATCACGAGTTTCGGCCGATGCAGGGTCTGAATAGTGATTTCGTTTGTCCGAGTGCAAAATCGTGATTTTACCGATCCGGACGATCGACCGTGATTTCATGCTGATCGTGGCGGAGATCGTTGTTGACAACCGTTTCTGGTCAAAACAGTGATTTTTCGTTGACCAG
This sequence comes from Delonix regia, assembly GCA_037074485.1. NCBI lineage: Eukaryota > Viridiplantae > Streptophyta > Magnoliopsida > Fabales > Fabaceae > Delonix > Delonix regia. The sequence continues at coordinate 44,457,512 of CM073450.1, read as the reverse complement.
GCGGAAAATCACGAGTTTCGGCCGATGCAGGGTCTGAATAGTGATTTCGTTCGTCCGGGTGCAAAATCGTGATTTTACCGATCCGAACGATCGACCGTGATTTCATGCTGATCGCGGCGGAGATCATTGTCGACAACCGTTCCTGGCCAAAACAGTGATTTTTGGTTGACCAGGCGGAAAATCACGAGTTTCGGCCGATGCAGGGTCTGAACAGTGATTTCGTTCGTCCGAGTGCAAAATCGTGATTTTACCGATCCGGACGATCGACCGTGATTTCATGCTGATCGTGGCGGAGATCGTTGTTGACAACCGTTCCTGGTCAAAACAGTGATTTCTGGTTGGCCAGGCGGAAAATCACGAGTTTCGGCCGATGCAGGGTCTGAATAGTGATTTCGTTTGTCCGAGTGCAAAATCGTGATTTTACCGATCCGGACGATCGACCGTGATTTCATGCTGATCGTGGCGGAGATCGTTGTTGACAACCGTTTTTGGTCAAAACAGTGATTTTTGGTTGAGCAGGCGGAAAATCACGAGTTTCGGCCGATGCCGGGTCTGAATAGTGATTTCGTTCGTCCGGGTGCAAAATCGTGATTTTACCAATCCGAACGATCGACCGTGATTTCATGCTGATCGTGGCGGAGATCATTGTTGACAACCGTTCCTGGCCAAAACAGTGATTTTTGGTTGACCAGGCGGAAAATCACGTGTTTCGGCCGATGCAGGGTCTGAATAGTGATTTCGTTCGTCCGGGTGCAAAATCGTGATTGTATCGATCCGGACGATCGGCCGTGATTTCATGCTGATCGTGGCGGAGATCGTTGTTGACAACCGTTACTGGTCAAAATAGAGATTTTTGGTTGACCTGGCGGAAAATCACGAGTTTCGGCCGATGCAGGGTCTGAATAGTGATTTCGTTCGTCCGAGTGCAAAATCGTGATTTTACCGATCCGGACGATCGACCGTGATTTCATGCTGATCGTGGCGGAGATCGTTGTTGACAACCGTTCCTGGTCAAAACAGTGATTTCCGGTTGGCCAGGCGGAAAATCACGAGTTTCGGCCGATGCAGTGTCTGAATAGTGATTTCGTTCGTCCGGGCGCAAAATCGTGATTTTACCGATCCGAACGATCGACCGTGATTTCATGCTGATCATGGCGGAGATCGTTGTTGACAACCGTTCCTGGTCAAAACAGTGATTTCTGGTTGACCAGGCGGATAATCAAGAGTTTCGGCCGATGCAGGGTCTGAATAGTGATTTCGTTCGTCCGGGTGCAAAATCGTGATTTTACCGATCCGGACGATCGACCGTGATTTCATGCTGATCGTGGCGGAGATCGTTGTTGACAACCATTCCTGGTCAAAACAGTGATTTCTGGTTGACCAGGCGGAAAATCACGAGTTTCGGCCGATGCAGGGTCTGAATAGTGATTTCGTTCGTCCGGGTGCAAAATCGTGATTTTACCGATCGGGACGATCGACCGTGATTTCATGCTGATCGTGGCGGAGATCGTTGTTGACAACCGTTCCTGGTCAAAACAGTGATTTCTGGTTGACCAGGCGGATAATCACGAGTTTCGGCCGATGCAGGGTCTGAATAGTGATTTCGTTCGTCCGGGTGCAAAATCGTGATTTTACCGATCGGGACGATCGACCGTGATTTCATGCTGATCGTGGCGGAGATCGTTGTTGACAACCGTTCCTGGTCAAAACAGTGATTTTTGGTTGACCAGGCGGATAATCAAGAGTTTCGGCCGATGCAGGGTCTGAATAGTGATTTCGTTCGTCCGGGTGCAAAATCGTGATTTTACCGATCGGGACGATCGACCGTGATTTCATGCTGATCGTGGCGGAGATCGTTGTTGACAACCACTCCTGGTCAAAACAGTGATTTCTGGTTGACCAGGCGGAAAATCACGAGTTTCGGCCGATGCAGGGTCTGAATAGTGATTTCGTTCGTCCGGGTGCAAAATCGTGATTTTACCGATCGGGACGATCGACCGTGATTTCATGCTGATCGTGGCGGAGATCGTTGTTGACAACCGTTCCTGGTCAAAACAGTGATTTCTGGTTGACCAGGCGGAAAATCACGAGTTTCGGCCGATGCAGGGTCTGAACAGTGATTTCGTTCGTCCGAGTGCAAAATCGTGATTTTACCGATCCGAACGATCGACCGTGATTTCATGCTGATCGTGGCGGAGATCGTTGTTGACAACCGTTCCTGGTCAAAACAGTGATTTCTGGTTGACCAGGCGGAAAATCACGAGTTTCGGCCGATGCAGGGTCTGAATAGTGATTTCGTTCGTCCGGGTGCAAAATCGTGATTTTACCGATCGGGACGATCGACCGTGATTTCATGCTGATCGTGGCGGAGATCGTTGTTGACAACCGTTCCTGGTCAAAACAATGATTTCTGGTTGACCAGGCGGAAAATCACGAGTTTCGGCCGATGCAGGGTCTGAATAGTGATTTCGTTCGTCCGGGTGCAAAATCGTGATTTTACCGATCCGAACGATCGACCGTGATTTCATGCTGATCGTGGCGGAGATCATTGTTGACAACCGTTCCTGGCCAAAACAGTGATTTTTGGTTGACCAGGCGGAAAATCACGAGTTTCGGCCGATGCAGAGTCTGAATAGTGACTTCGTTCGTCCGGTTGCAAAATCGTGATTGTATCGATCCGGACGATCGGCCGTGATTTCATGCTGATCGTGGCGGAGATCGTTGTTGACAACCGTTACTGGTCAAAATAGAGATTTTTGGTTGACCAGGCAGAAAATCACGAGTTTCGGCTGATGCAGGGTCTAAATAGTGATTTCGTTCGTCCAGGTGCAAAATCGTGATTTTACCGATCGGGACGATCGACCGTGATTTCATGCTGATCGTGGCGGAGATCGTTGTTGACAACCGTTCCTGGTCAAAACAGTGATTTTTGGTTGGCCAGGCGGATAATCAAGAGTTTCGGCCGATGCAGGGTCTGAATAGTGATTTCGTTCGTCCGGGTGCAAAATCGTGATTTTACCGATCCGGACGATCGACCGTGATTTCATGCTGATCGTGGCGGAGATCGTTGTTGACAACCATTCCTGGTCAAAACAGTGATTTCTGGTTGACCAGGCGGAAAATCACGAGTTTCGGCCGATGCAGGGACTGAATTGTGATTTCGTTCGTCCGGGTGCAAAATCGTGATTGTACCGATCGGGACGATCGACCGTGATTTCATGCTGATCGTGGCGGAGATCGTTGTTGACAACCGTTCCTGGTCAAAACAGTGATTTTTGGTTGACCAGGCGGATAATCAAGAGTTTCGGCCGATGCAGGGTCTGAATAGTGATTTCGTTCGTCCGGGTGCAAAATCGTGATTTTACCGATCCGGACGATCGACCGTGATTTCATGCTGATCGTGGCGGAGATCGCTGTTGACAACCATTCCTGGTCAAAACAGTGATTTCTGGTTGACCAGGCGGAAAATCACGAGTTTCGGCCGATGCAGGGTCTGAATAGTGATTTCGTTCGTCCGGGTGCAAAATCGTGATTTTACCGATCGGGACGATCGACCGTGATTTCATGCTGATCGTGGCGGAGATCGTTGTTGACAACCGTTCCTGGTCAAAACAGTGATTTCTGGTTGACCAGGCGGAAAATCACGAGTTTCGGCCGATGCAGGGTCTGAACAGTGATTTCGTTCGTCCGAGTGCAAAATCGTGATTTTACCGATCCGAACGATCGACCGTGATTTCATGCTGATCGTGGCTGAGATCGTTGTTGACAACCGTTCCTGGTCAAAACAGTGATTTCTGGTTGACCAGGCGGATAATCACGAGTTTCGGCCCATGCAGGCTCTGATTAGTGATTTCGTTCGTCCGGGTGCAAAATCGTGATTTTACCGATCGGGACGATCGACCGTGATTTCATGCTGATCGTGGCGGAGATCGTTGTTGACAACCGTTCCTGGTCAAAACAGTGATTTTTGGTTGACCAGGCGGAAAATCACGAGTTTCGGCCGATGCAGGGTCTGAACAGTGATTTCGTTCGTCCGGGTGCAAAATCATGATTGTATCGATCCGGACGATCGACCGTGATTTCATGCTGATCGTGGCGGAGATCGTTGTTGACAACCGTTCCTGGTCAAAACAGTGATTTCTGGTTGACCAGGCGGAAAATCACGAGTTTCGGCCGATGCAGGGTCTGAATAGTGATTTCGTTCGTCCGGGTGCAAAATCGTGATTCTACCGATCCGAACGATCGACCGTGATTTCATGCTGATCGTGGCGGAGATCATTGTTGACAACCGTTCCTGGCCAAAACAGTGATTTTTGGTTGACCAGGCGGAAAATCACGAGTTTCGGCCGATGCAGAGTCTGAATAGTGACTTCGTTCGTCCGGTTGCAAAATCGTGATTGTATCGATCCGGACGATCGGCCGTGATTTCATGCTGATCGTGGCGGAGATCGTTGTTGACAACCGTTACTGGTCAAAATAGAGATTTTTGGTTGACCAGGCAGAAAATCACGAGTTTCGGCTGATGCAGGGATTAAATAGTGATTTCGTTCGTCCAGGTGCAAAATCGTGATTTTACCGATCGGGACGATCGACCGTGATTTCATGCTGATCGTGGCGGAGATCGTTGTTGACAACCGTTCCTGGTCAAAATAGTGATTTTAGGTTGACCAGGCGGATAATCAAGAGTTTCGGCCGATGCAGTGTCTGAATAGTGATTTCGTTCGTCCGGGTGCAAAATCGTGATTTTACCGATCCGGACGATCGACCGTGATTTCATGCTGATCGTGGCGGAGATCGTTGTTGACAACCGTTCCTGGTCAAAACAGTGATTTCTGGTTGACCAGGCGGAAAATCACGAGTTTCGGCCGATGCAGGGTCTGAATAGTGATTTCGTTCGTCCGGGCGCAAAATCGTGATTTTATCGATCCGAACGATCGACCGTGATTTCATGCTGATCATGGCGGAGATCGTTGTTGACAACCGTTCCTGGTCAAAACAGTGATTTCTGGTTGACCAGGCGGAAAATCACGAGTTTTGGCCGATGCAGGGTCTGAACAGTGATTTCGTTCGTCCGAGGGCAAAATCGTGATTTTACCGATCCGGACGATCGACCGTGATTTCATGCTGATCGTGGCGGAGATCGTTGTTGACAACCGTTCCTGGTCAAAACAGTGATTTCTGGTTGACCAGGCGGATAATCACGAGTTTCGGCCGATGCAGGGTCTGAATAGTGATTTCGTTCGTCCGGGTGCAAAATCGTGATTTTACCGATCGGGACGATCGACCGTGATTTCATGCTGATCGTGGCAGAGATCGTTGTTGACAACCGTTCCTGGTCAAAACAGTGATTTTTGGTTGACCAGGCGGAAAATCACGAGTTTCGGCCGATGCAGGGTCTGAACAGTGATTTCGTTCGTCCGGGTGCGAAATCATGATTGTATCGATCCGGACGATCGACCGTGATCTCATGCTGATCGTGGCAGAGAGCGTTGTTGACAACCGTTCCTAGTCAAAACAGTGATTCCTGGTTGACCAGGCGGATAATCACGAGTTTCGGCCGATGCAGGGTCTGAATACTGATTTCGTTCGTCCGGGTGCAAAATCGTGATTTTACCGTTCGGGACGATCGACCGTGATTTCATGCTGATCGTGGCGGAGATCGTTGTTGACAATCGTTCCTGTTCAAAACAGTGATTTTTGGTTGACCAGGCGGAAAATCACGAGTTTCGGCCGATGCAGGGTCAGAATAGTGATTTCGTTCGTCCGGGAGCAAAATCGTGATTTTACCGATCCGGACGATGGACCGTGCTTTCATGCTGATCATGGCGGAGATCGTTGTTGACAACCGTTCCTGGTCAAAACAGTGATTTCTGGTTGACCAGGCGGAAAATCACGAGTTTTGGCCGATGCAGGGTCTGAACAGTGATTTCGTTCGTCCGAGTGCAAAATCGTGATTTTACCGATCCGGACGATCGACCGTGATTTCATGCTGATCGTGGCGGAGATCGTTGTTGACAACCGTTCCTGGTCAAAACAGTGATTTTTGGTTGACCAGGCGGAAAATCACGAGTTTCGGCCGATGCAGGGTCTGAACAGTGATTTCGTTCGTCCGGGTGCGAAATCATGATTGTATCGATCCGGACGATCGATCGTGATCTCATGCTGATCGTGGCAGAGAGCGTTGTTGACAACCGTTCCTAGTCAAAACAGTGATTCCTGGTTGACCAGGCGGATAATCACGAGTTTCGGCCGATGCAGGGTCTGAATACTGATTTCGTTCGTCCGGGTGCAAAATCGTGATTTTACCGTTCGGGACGATCGACCGTGATTTCATGCTGATCGTGGCGGAGATCGTTGTTGACAACTGTTCCAGGTCAAAACAATGATTTTTGGTTGACCAGGCGGAAAATCACGAGTTTCGGCCGATGGAGGGTCTGAACAGTGATTTCGTTCGTCCGGGTGCAAAATCATGATTGTATCGATCCAGACGATCGACCGTGATCTCATGCTGATCGTGGCAGAGAGCGTTGTTGACAACCGTTCCTGGTCAAAACAGTGATTTCTGGTTGACCAGGCGGAAAATCACGAGTTTCGGCCGATGCAGGGTCTGAATAGTGATTTCGTTCGTCCGAGTGCAAAATCGTGATTTTACCGATCGGGACGATCGACCGTGATTTCATGCTGATCGTGGCGGAGATCGTTGTTGACAACCGTTTCTGGTCAAAACAGTGATTTTTGGTTGACCAGGCGGAAAATCACGAGTTTCGGCCGATGCAGGGTCTGAATAGTGATTTCGTTCGTCCGGGTGCAAAATCGTGATTTTACCGATCCGAACGATCGACCGTGATTTCATGCTGATCGTGGCGGAGATCATTGTTGACAACCGTTCCTGGCCAAAACAGTGATTTTTGGTTGACCAGGCGGAAAATCACGAGTTTCGGCCGATGCAGGGTCTGAATAGTGATTTCGTTCGTCCGGGTGCAAAATCGTGATTTTACCGATCCGAACGATCGACCGTGATTTCATGCTGATCATGGCGGAGATCATTGTTGACAACCGTTCCTGGCCGAAACAGTGATTTTTGGTTGACCAGGTGGAAAATCACGAGTTTCGGCCGATGCAGGGTCTGAATAGTGACTTCGTTCGTCCGGTTGCAAAATCGTGATTGTATCGATCCGGACGATCGGCCGTGATTTCATGCTGATCGTGGCGGAGATCGTTGCTGACAACCGTTCCTGGTCAAAACAGTGATTTTAGGTTGACCAGGCGGATAATCAAGAGTTTCGGCCGATGCAGGGTCTGAATAGTGATTTCGTTCGTCCGGGTGCAAAATCGTGATTTTACCGATCCGGACGATCGACCGTGATTTCATGCTGATCGTGGCGGAGATCATTGTTGACAACCGTTCCTGGCCAAAACAGTGATTTTTGGTTGACCAGGCGGAAAATCACGAGTTTCGGCCGATGCAGGGTCTGAATAGTGATTTCGTTCGTCCGGGTGCAAAATCGTGATTTTACCGATCCGAACGATCGACCGTGATTTCATGCTGATCATGGCGGAGATCATTGTTGACAACCGTTCCTGGCCAAAACAGTGATTTTTGGTTGACCAGGTGGAAAATCACGAGTTTCGGCCGACGCAGGGTCTGAATAGTGACTTCGTTCGTCCGGTTGCAAAATCGTGATTGTATCGATCCGGACGATCGGCCGTGATTTCATGCTGATCGTGGCGGAGATCGTTGCTGACAACCGTTCCTGGTCAAAACAGTGATTTTAGGTTGACCAGGCGGATAATCAAGAGTTTCGGCCGATGCAGGGTCTGAATAGTGATTTCGTTCGTCCGGGTGCAAAATCGTGATTTTACCGATCCGGACGATCGACCGTGATTTCATGCTGATCGTGGCGGAGATCGTTGTTGACAACCGTTCCTGGTCAAAACAGTGATTTCTGGTTGACCAGGCGGAAAATCACGAGTTTCGGCCGATGCAGGGTCTGAATAGTGATTTCGTTCGTCCGGGCGCAAAATCGTGATTTTATCGATCCGAACGATCGACCGTGATTTCATGCTGATCATGGCGGAGATCGTTGTTGACAACCGTTCCTGGTCAAAACAGTGATTTCTGGTTGACCAGGCGGAAAATCACGAGTTTTGGCCGATGCAGGGTCTGAACAGTGATTTCGTTCGTCCGAGTGCAAAATCGTGATTTTACCGATCCGGACGATCGACCGTGATTTCATGCTGATTGTGGCGGAGATCGTTGTTGAAAACCGTTCCTGGTCAAAACAGTGATTTCTGGTTGACCAGGCGGATAATCACGAGTTTCGGCCGATGCAGGGTCTGAATAGTGATTTCGTTCGTCCGGGTGCAAAATCGTGATTTTACCGATCGGGACGATCGACCGTGATTTCATGCTGATCGTGGCGGAGATCGTTGTTGACAACCGTTCCTGGTCAAAACAGTGATTTTTGGTTGACCAGGCGGAAAATCACGAGTTTCGGCCGATGCAGGGTCTGAATAGTGATTTCGTTCGTCCGGGTGCAAAATCGTGATTTTACCGATCCGAACGATCGACCGTGATTTCATGCTGATCATGGCGGAGATCATTGTTGACAACCGTTCCTGGCCAAAACAGTGATTTTTGGTTGACCAGGTGGAAAATCACGAGTTTCGGCCGACGCAGGGTCTGAATAGTGACTTCGTTCGTCCGGTTGCAAAATCGTGATTGTATCGATCCGGACGATCGGCCGTGATTTCATGCTGATCGTGGCGGAGATCGTTGCTGACAACCGTTCCTGGTCAAAACAGTGATTTTAGGTTGACCAGGCGGATAATCAAGAGTTTCGGCCGATGCAGGGTCTGAATAGTGATTTCGTTCGTCCGGGTGCAAAATCGTGATTTTACCGATCCGGACGATCGACCGTGATTTCATGCTGATCGTGGCGGAGATCGTTGTTGACAACCGTTCCTGGTCAAAACAGTGATTTCTGGTTGACCAGGCGGAAAATCACGAGTTTCGGCCGATGCAGGGTCTGAATAGTGATTTCGTTCGTCCGGGCGCAAAATCGTGATTTTATCGATCCGAACGATCGACCGTGATTTCATGCTGATCATGGCGGAGATCGTTGTTGACAACCGTTCCTGGTCAAAACAGTGATTTCTGGTTGACCAGGCGGAAAATCACGAGTTTTGGCCGATGCAGGGTCTGAACAGTGATTTCGTTCGTCCGAGTGCAAAATCGTGATTTTACCGATCCGGACGATCGACCGTGATTTCATGCTGATTGTGGCGGAGATCGTTGTTGAAAACCGTTCCTGGTCAAAACAGTGATTTCTGGTTGACCAGGCGGATAATCACGAGTTTCGGCCGATGCAGGGTCTGAATAGTGATTTCGTTCGTCCGGGTGCAAAATCGTGATTTTACCGATCGGGACGATCGACCGTGATTTCATGCTGATCGTGGCGGAGATCGTTGTTGACAACCGTTCCTGGTCAAAACAGTGATTTTTGGTTGACCAGGCGGAAAATCACGAGTTTCGGCCGATGCAGGGTCTGAACAGTGATTTCGTTCGTCCGGGTGCGAAATCATGATTGTATCGATCCGGACGATCGATCGTGATCTCATGCTGATCGTGGCAGAGAGCGTTGTTGACAACCGTTCCTAGTCAAAACAGTGATTCCTGGTTGACCAGGCGGATAATCACGGGTTTCGGCCGATGCAGGGTCTGAATACTGATTTCGTTCGTCCGGGTGCAAAATCGTGATTTTACCGTTCGGGACGATCGACCGTGATTTCATGCTGATCGTGGCGGAGATCGTTGTTGACAACCGTTCCTGGTCAAAACAATGATTTTTGGTTGACCAGGCGGAAAATCACGAGTTTCGGCCGATGCAGGGTCTGAACAGTGATTTCGTTCGTCTGGGTGCAAAATCATGATTGTATCGATCCGGACGATCGATCGTGATCTCATGCTGATCGTGGCAGAGAGCGTTGTTGACAACCGTTCCTGGTCAAAACAGTGATTTCTGGTTGACCAGGCGGAAAATCACGAGTTTCGGCCGATGCAGGGTCTGAATAGTGATTTCGTTCGTCCGGGTGCAAAATCGTGATTTTACCGATCCGAACGATCGACCGTGATTTCATGCTGATCATGGCGGAGATCATTGTTGACAACCGTTCCTGGCCAAAACAGTGATTTTTGGTTGACCAGGTGGAAAATCACGAGTTTCGGCCGATGCAGGGTCTGAATAGTGACTTCGTTCGTCCGGTTGCAAAATCGTGATTGTATCGATCCGGACGATCGGCCGTGATTTCATGCTGATCGTGGCGGAGATCGTTGCTGACAACCGTTCCTGGTCAAAACAGTGATTTTAGGTTGACCAGGCGGATAATCAAGAGTTTCGGCCGATGCAGGGTCTGAATAGTGATTTCGTTCGTCCGGGTGCAAAATCGTGATTTTACCGATCCGGACGATCGACCGTGATTTCATGCTGATCGTGGCGGAGATCGTTGTTGACAACCGTTCCTGGTCAAAACAGTGATTTCTGGTTGACCAGGCGGAAAATCACGAGTTTCGGCCGATGCAGGGTCTGAATAGTGATTTCGTTCGTCCGGGCGCAAAATCGTGATTTTATCGATCCGAACGATCGACCGTGATTTCATGCTGATCATGGCGGAGATCGTTGTTGACAACCGTTCCTGGTCAAAACAGTGATTTCTGGTTGACCAGGCGGAAAATCACGAGTTTTGGCCGATGCAGGGTCTGAACAGTGATTTCGTTCGTCCGAGTGCAAAATCGTGATTTTACCGATCCGGACGATCGACCGTGATTTCATGCTGATCGTGGCGGAGATCGTTGTTGACAACCGTTCCTGGTCAAAACAGTGATTTCTGGTTGACCAGGCGGATAATCACGAGTTTCGGCCGATGCAGGGTCTGAATAGTGATTTCGTTCGTCCGGGTGCAAAATCGTGATTTTACCGATCGGGACGAACGACCGTGATTTCATGCTGATCGTGGCGGAGATCGTTGTTGACAACCGTTCCTGGTCAAAACAGTGATTTTTGGTTGACCAGGCGGAAAATCACGAGTTTCGGCCGATGCAGGGTCTAAACAGTGATTTCGTTCGTCTGGGTGCAAAATCATGATTGTATCGATCCGGACGATCGATCGTGATCTCATGCTGATCGTGGCAGAGAGCGTTGTTGACAACCGTTCCTGGTCAAAACAGTGATTTCTGGTTGACCAGGCGGAAAATCACGAGTTTCGGCCGATGCAGGGTCTGAATAGTGATTTCGTTCGTCCGGGTGCAAAATCGTGATTTTACCGATCGGGACGATCGACCGTGATTTCATGCTGATCGTGGCGGAGATCGTTGTTGACAACCGTTCCTGGTCAAAACAGTGATTTTTGGTTGACCAGGCGAAAAATCACGAGTTTCGGCCGATGCAGGGTCTGAACAGTGATTTCGTTCGTCCGGGTGCGAAATCATGATTGTATCGATCCGGACGATCGATCGTGATCTCATGCTGATCGTGGCAGAGAGCGTTGTTGACAACCGTTCCTAGTCAAAACAGTGATTCCTGGTTGACCAGGCGGATAATCACGAGTTTCGGCCGATGCAGGGTCTGAATACTGATTTCGTTCGTCCGGGTGCAAAATCGTGATTTTACCGATCGGGACGATCGACCGTGATTTCATGCTGATCGTGGCGGAGATCGTTGTTGACAACCGTTCCTGGTCAAAACAGTGATTTTTGGTTGACCAGGCGGAAAATCACGAGTTTCGGCCGATGCAGGGTCTGAACAGTGATTTCGTTCGTCCGGGTGCGAAATCATGATTGTATCGATCCGGACGATCGATCGTGATCTCATGCTGATCGTGGCAGAGGAGTTGTTGACAACCGTTCCTAGTCAAAACAGTGATTCCTGGTTGACCAGGCGGATAATCACGAGTTTCGGCCGATGCAGGGTCTGAATAGTGATTTCGTTCGTCCGGGTGCAAAATCGTGATTTTACCGATCGGGACGATCGACCGTGATTTCATGCTGATCGTGGCGGAGATCGTTGTTGACAACCGTTCCTGGTCAAAACAGTGATTTTTGGTTGACCAGGCGGAAAATCACGAGTTTCGGCCGATGCAGGGTCTGAACAGTGATTTCGTTCGTCTGGGTGCAAAATCATGATTGTATCGATCCGGACGATCGATCGTGATCTCATGCTGATCGTGGCAGAGAGCGTTGTTGACAACCGTTCCTGGTCAAAACAGTGATTTCTGGTTGACCAGGCGGAAAATCACGAGTTTCGGCCGATGCAGGGTCTGAATAGTGATTTCGTTCGTCCGGGTGCAAAATCGTGATTTTACCGATCCGAACGATCGACCGTGATTTCATGCTGATCATGGCGGAGATCATTGTTGACAACCGTTCCTGGCCAAAACAGTGATTTTTGGTTGACCAGGTGGAAAATCACGAGTTTCGGCCGATGCAGGGTCTGAATAGTGACTTCGTTCGTCCGGTTGCAAAATCGTGATTGTATCGATCCGGACGATCGGCCGTGATTTCATGCTGATCGTGGCGGAGATCGTTGCTGACAACCGTTCCTGGTCAAAACAGTGATTTTAGGTTGACCAGGCGGATAATCAAGAGTTTCGGCCGATGCAGGGTCTGAATAGTGATTTCGTTCGTCCGGGTGCAAAATCGTGATTTTACCGATCCGGACGATCGACCGTGATTTCATGCTGATCGTGGCGGAGATCGTTGTTGACAACCGTTCCTGGTCAAAACAGTGATTTCTGGTTGACCAGGCGGAAAATCACGAGTTTCGGCCGATGCAGGGTCTGAATAGTGATTTCGTTCGTCCGGGCGCAAAATCGTGATTTTATCGATCCGAACGATCGACCGTGATTTCATGCTGATCATGGCGGAGATCGTTGTTGACAACCGTTCCTGGTCAAAACAGTGATTTCCGGTTGACCAGGCGGATAATCACGAGTTTCGGCCGATGCAGGCTCTGAATAGTGATTTCGTTCGTCCGGGTGCAAAATCGTGATTTTACCGATCGGGACGATCGACCGTGATTTCATGCTGATCGTGGCGGAGATCGTTGTTGACAACCGTTCCTGGTCAAAACAGTGATTTCTGGTTGACCAGGCGGAAAATCACGAGTTTTGGCCGATGCAGGGTCTGAACAGTGATTTCGTTCGTCCGAGTGCAAAATCGTGATTTTACCGATCCGGACGATCGACCGTGATTTCATGCTGATCGTGGCGGAGATCGTTGTTGACAACCGTTCCTGGTCAAAACAGTGATTTCTGGTTGACCAGGCGGATAATCACGAGTTTCGGCCGATGCAGGGTCTGAATAGTGATTTCGTTCGTCCGGGTGCAAAATCGTGATTTTACCGATCGGGACGATCGACCGTGATTTCATGCTGATCGTGGCGGAGATCGTTGTTGACAACCGTTCCTGGTCAAAACAGTGATTTTTGGTTGACCAGGCGGAAAATCACGAGTTTCGGCCGATGCAGGGTCTAAACAGTGATTTCGTTCGTCTGGGTGCAAAATCATGATTGTATCGATCCGGACGATCGATCGTGATCTCATGCTGATCGTGGCAGAGAGCGTTGTTGACAACCGTTCCTGGTCAAAACAGTGATTTCTGGTTGACCAGGCGGAAAATCACGAGTTTCGGCCGATGCAGGGTCTGAATAGTGATTTCGTTCGTCCGGGTGCAAAATCGTGATTTTACCGATCGGGACGATCGACCGTGATTTCATGCTGATCGTGGCGGAGATCGTTGTTGACAACCGTTCCTGGTCAAAACATTGATTTTTGGTTGACCAGGCGGAAAATCACGAGTTTCGGCCGATGCAGGGTCTGAACAGTGATTTCGTTCGTCCGGGTGCGAAATCATGATTGTATCGATCCGGACGATCGATCGTGATCTCATGCTGATCGTGGCAGAGAGCGTTGTTGACAACCGTTCCTAGTCAAAACAGTGATTCCTGGTTGACCAGGCGGATAATCACGAGTTTCGGCCGATGCAGGGTCTGAATACTGATTTCGTTCGTCCGGGTGCAAAATCGTGATTTTACCGATCGGGACGATCGACCGTGATTTCATGCTGATCGTGGCGGAGATCGTTGTTGACAACCGTTCCTGGTCAAAACAGTGATTTTTGGTTGACCAGGCGGAAAATCACGAGTTTCGGCCGATGCAGGGTCTGAACAGTGATTTCGTTCGTCCGGGTGCGAAATCATGATTGTATCGATCCGGACGATCGATCGTGATCTCATGCTGATCGTGGCAGAGGAGTTGTTGACAACCGTTCCTAGTCAAAACAGTGATTCCTGGTTGACCAGGCGGATAATCACGAGTTTCGGCCGATGCAGGGTCTGAATACTGATTTCGTTCGTCCGGGTGCAAAATCGTGATTTTACCGATCGGGACGATCGACCGTGATTTCATGCTGATCGTGGCGGAGATCGTTGTTGACAACCGTTCCTGGTCAAAACAGTGATTTTTGGTTGACCAGGCGGAAAATCACGAGTTTCGGCCGATGCAGGGTCTGAACAGTGATTTCGTTCGTCTGGGTGCAAAATCATGATTGTATCGATCCGGACGATCGATCGTGATCTCATGCTGATCGTGGCAGAGAGCGTTGTTGACAACCGTTCCTGGTCAAAACAGTGATTTCTGGTTGACCAGGCGGAAAATCACGAGTTTCGGCCGATGCAGGGTCTGAATAGTGATTTCGTTCGTCCGGGTGCAAAATCGTGATTTTACCGATCCGAACGATCGACCGTGATTTCATGCTGATCATGGCGGAGATCATTGTTGACAACCGTTCCTGGCCAAAACAGTGATTTTTGGTTGACCAGGTGGAAAATCACGAGTTTCGGCCGATGCAGGGTCTGAATAGTGACTTCGTTCGTCCGGTTGCAAAATCGTGATTGTATCGATCCGGACGATCGGCCGTGATTTCATGCTGATCGTGGCGGAGATCGTTGCTGACAACCGTTCCTGGTCAAAACAGTGATTTTAGGTTGACCAGGCGGATAATCAAGAGTTTTGGCCGATGCAGGGTCTGAATAGTGATTTCGTTCGTCCGGGTGCAAAATCGTGATTTTACCGATCCGGACGATCGACCGTGATTTCATGCTGATCGTGGCGGAGATCGTTGTTGACAACCGTTCCTGGTCAAAACAGTGATTTCTGGTTGACCAGGCGGAAAATCACGAGTTTCGGCCGATGCAGGGTCTGAATAGTGATTTCGTTCGTCCGGGCGCAAAATCGTGATTTTATCGATCCGAACGATCGACCGTGATTTCATGCTGATCATGGCGGAGATCGTTGTTGACAACCGTTCCTGGTCAAAATAGTGATTTCCGGTTGACCAGGCGGATAATCACGAGTTTCGGCCGATGCAGGCTCTGAATAGTGATTTCGTTCGTCCGGGTGCAAAATCGTGATTTTACCGATCGGAACGATCGACCGTGATTTCATGCTGATCGTGGCGGAGATCGTTGTTGACAACCGTTCCTGGTCAAAACAGTGATTTTTGGTTGACCAGGCGGAAAATCACGAGTTTCGGCCGATGCAGGGTCTGAACAGTGATTTCGTTCGTCCGGGTGCGAAATCATGATTGTATCGATCCGGACGATCGATCGTGATCACATGCTGATCGTGGCAGAGAGCGTTGTTGACAACCGTTCCTAGTCAAAACAGTGATTCCTGGTTGACCAGGCGGATAATCACGAGTTTCGGCCGATGCAGGGTCTGAATACTGATTTCGTTCGTCCGGGTGCAAAATCGTGATTTTACCGTTCGGGACGATCGACCGTGATTTCATGCTGATCGTGGCGGAGATCGTTGTTGACAACCGTTCCTGGTCAAAACAATGATTTTTGGTTGACCAGGCGGAAAATCACGAGTTTCGGCCGATGCAGGGTCTGAACAGTGATTTCGTTCGTCTGGGTGCAAAATCATGATTGTATCGATCCGGACGATCGATCGTGATCTCATGCTGATCGTGGCAGAGAGCGTTGTTGACAACCGTTCCTGGTCAAAACAGTGATTTCTGGTTGACCAGGCGGAAAATCACGAGTTTCGGCCGATGCAGGGTCTGAATAGTGATTTCGTTCGTCCGGGTGCAAAATCGTGATTTTACCGATCCCAACGATCGACCGTGATTTCATGCTGATCATGGCGGAGATCGTTGTTGACAACCGTTCCTGGTCAAAACAGTGATTTCTGGTTGACCAGGCGGAAAATCACGAGTTTTGGCCGATGCAGGCTCTGAACAGTGATTTCGTTCGTCCGAGTGCAAAATCGTGATTTTACCGATCCGAACGATCGACCGTGATTTCATGCTGATCGTGGCGGAGATCGTTGTTGACAACCGTTCCTGGTCAAAACAGTGATTTCTGGTTGACCAGGCGGATAATCACGAGTTTCGGCCGATGCAGGCTCTGAATAGTGATTTCGTTCGTCCGGGTGCAAAATCGTGATTTTACCGATCGGGACGATCGACCGTGATTTCATGCTGATCGTGGCGGAGATCGTTGTTGACAACCGTTCCTGGTCAAAACAGTGATTTTTGGTTGACCAGGCGGAAAATCACGAGTTTCGGCCGATGCAGGGTCTGAACAGTGATTTCGTTCGTCCGGGTGCAAAATCATGATTGTATCGATCCGGACGATCGACCGTGATCTCATGCTGATCGTGGCAGAGAGCGTTGTTGACAACCGTTGCTGGTCAAAACAGTGATTCCTGGTTGACCAGGCGGATAATCACGAGTTTCGGCCGATGCAGGGTCTGAATACTGATTTCGTTCGTCCGGGTGCAAAATCGTGATTTTACCGATCGGGACGATCGACCGTGATTTCATGCTGATCGTGGCGGAGATCGTTGTTGACAACCGTTCCTGGTCAAAACAGTGATTTCTGGTTGACCAGGCGGAAAATCACGAGTTTCGGCCGATGCAGGGTCTGAACAGTGATTTCGTTCGTCCGGGTGCAAAATCATGATTGTATCGATCCGGACGATCGACCGTGATCTCATGCTGATCGTGGCAGAGAGCGTTGTTGACAACCGTTGCTGGTCAAAACAGTGATTCCTGGTTGACCAGGCGGATAATCACGAGTTTCGGCCGATGCAGGGTCTGAATACTGATTTCGTTCGTCCGGGTGCAAAATCGTGATTTTACCGATCGGGATGATCGACCGTGATTTCATGCTGATCGTGGCGGAGATCGTTGTTGACAACCGTTCCTGGTCAAAACAGTGATTTCTGATTGACCAGGCGGATAATCACGAGTTTCGGCCGATGCAGGGTCTGAATAGTGATTTCGTTCGTCCGGGTGCAAAATCGTGATTTTACCGATCGGGACGATCGACCGTGATTTCATGCTGATCGTGGCGGAGATCGTTGTTGACAACCGTTCCTGGTCAAAACAGTGATTTTTGGTTGACCAGGCGGATAATCAAGAGTTTCGGCCGATGCAGGGTCTGAATAGTGATTTCGTTCGTCCGGGTGCAAAATCGTGATTTTACCGATCCAGACGATCGACCGTGATTTCATGCTGATCGTGGCGGAGATCGTTGTTGACAACCATTCCTGGTCAAAACAGTGATTTCTGGTTGACCAGGCGGAAAATCCCGAGTTTTGGCCGATGCAGGGTCTGAACAGTGATTTCGTTCGTCCGAGTGCAAAATCGTGATTTTACCGATCCGAACGATCGACCGTGATTTCATGCTGATCGTGGCGGAGATCGTTGTTGACAACCGTTCCTGGTCAAAACAGTGATTTTAGGTTGACCAGGCGGATAATCACGAGTTTCGGCCGATGCAGGGTCTGAATAGTGATTTCGTTCGTCCGGGTGCAAAATCGTGATTTTACCGATCGGGACGATCGACCGTGATTTCATGCTGATCGTGGCAGAGATCGTTGTTGACAACCGTTCCTGGTCAAAACAGTGATTTTTGGTTGACCAGGCGGAAAATCACGAGTTTCGGCCGATGCAGGGTCTGAACAGTGATTTCGTTCGTCCGA
Organism: Delonix regia; assembly: GCA_037074485.1. NCBI lineage: Eukaryota > Viridiplantae > Streptophyta > Magnoliopsida > Fabales > Fabaceae > Delonix > Delonix regia. The sequence goes on along the minus strand of CM073450.1, from coordinate 44,439,464 downwards.
GTGCAAAATCGTGATTTTATCGATCCGAACGATCGACCGTGATCTCATGCTGATCGTGGCGGAGAGCGTCGTTGACAACCGTTCCTGGTCAAAACAGTGATTTTTGGTTGACCAGGCGGAAAATCACGAGTTTCGGCCGATGCAGGCTCTGAATTGTGATTTCGTTCGTCCGGGTGCAAAATCGTGATTTTATCGATCCGAACGATCGACCGTGATTTCATGCTGATCGTGGCGGAGATCGTTGTTGACAACCGTTCCTGGTCAAAACAGTGATTTTTGGTTGACCAGGTGGAAAATCACGAGTTTCGGCCGATGCAGGGTCTGAATAGTGATTTCGTTCGTCCGAGTGCAAAATCGTGATTTTACCGATCCGGACGATCGACCGTGATTTCATGCTGATCGTGGCGGAGATCGTTGTTGACAACCGTTCCTGGTCAAAACAGTGATTTTTGGTTGACCAGGCGGAAAATCACGAGTTTCGGCCGATGCAGGCTCTGAATAGTGATTTCGTTCGTCCGGGTGCAAAATCGTGATTTTACCGATCCGGACGATCGATCGTGATTTCATGCTGATCGTGGCGGAGATCGTTGTTGACTACCGTTCCTGGTCAAAACAGTGATTTCTGGTTGACCAGGCGGAAAATCACGAGTTTCGGCCGATGCAGGGTCTGAATAGTGATTTCGTTCGTCCGGGTGCAAAATCGTGATTTTACCGATCCGAACGATCGACCGTGATTTCATGCTGATCGTGGCGGAGATCGTTGTTGACAACCGTTCCTGGTCAAAACAGTGATTTCTGGTTGACCAGGCGGAAAATCACGAGTTTCGGCCGATGCAGGGTCTGAATAGTGATTTCGTTCGTCCGAGTGCAAAATCGTGATTTTACCGATCCGGACGATCGACCGTGATTTCATGCTGATCGTGGCGGAGATCGTTGTTGACAACCGTTCCTGGTCAAAACAGTGATTTTTGGTTGACCAGGCGGAAAATCACGAGTTTCGGCCGATGCAGGCTCTGAATAGTGATTTCGTTCGTCCGGGTGCAAAATCGTGATTTTACCGATCCGGACGATCGATCGTGATTTCATGCTGATCGTGGCGGAGATCGTTGTTGACAACCGTTCCTGGTCAAAACAGTGATTTCTGGTTGACCAGGCGGAAAATCACGAGTTTCGGCCGATGCAGGGTCTGAATAGTGATTTCGTTCGTCCGGGTGCAAAATCGTGATTTTACCGATCCGAACGATCGACCGTGATTTCATGCTGATCATGGCGGAGATCGTTGTTGACAACCGTTCCTGGTCAAAACAGTGATTTCTGGTTGACCAGGCAGAAAATCACGAGTTTTGGCCGATGCAGGGTCTGAACAGTGATTTCGTTCGTCCGAGTGCAAAATCGTGATTTTACCGATCCGGACGATCGACCGTGATTTCATGCTGATCGTGGCGGAGATCGTTGTTGACAACCGTTCCTGGTCAAAACAGTGATTTTTGGTTGACCAGGCGGAAAATCACGAGTTTCGGCCGATGCAGGGTCTGAATAGTGATTTCGTTCGTCCGAGTGCAAAATCGTGATTTTACCGATCCGGACGATCGACCGTGATTTCATGCTGATCGTGGCGGAGATCGTTGTTGACAACCGTTCCTGGTCAAAACAGTGATTTTTGGTTGACCAGGCGGAAAATCACGAGTTTCGGCCGATGCAGGCTCTGAATAGTGATTTCGTTCGTCCGGGTGCAAAATCGTGATTTTACCGATCCGGACGATCGATCGTGATTTCATGCTGATCGTGGCGGAGATCGTTGTTGACTACCGTTCCTGGTCAAAACAGTGATTTCTGGTTGACCAGGCGGAAAATCACGAGTTTCGGCCGATGCAGGGTCTGAATAGTGATTTCGTTCGTCCGGGTGCAAAATCGTGATTTTACCGATCCGAACGATCGACCGTGATTTCATGCTGATCGTGGCGGAGATCGTTGTTGACAACCGTTCCTGGTCAAAACAGTGATTTCTGGTTGACCAGGCGGAAAATCACGAGTTTCGGCCGATGCAGGGTCTGAATAGTGATTTCGTTCGTCCGAGTGCAAAATCGTGATTTTACCGATCCGGACGATCGACCGTGATTTCATGCTGATCGTGGCGGAGATCGTTGTTGACAACCGTTCCTGGTCAAAACAGTGATTTTTGGTTGACCAGGCGGAAAATCACGAGTTTCGGCCGATGCAGGCTCTGAATAGTGATTTCGTTCGTCCGGGTGCAAAATCGTGATTTTACCGATCCGGACGATCGATCGTGATTTCATGCTGATCGTGGCGGAGATCGTTGTTGACAACCGTTCCTGGTCAAAACAGTGATTTCTGGTTGACCAGGCGGAAAATCACGAGTTTCGGCCGATGCAGGGTCTGAATAGTGATTTCGTTCGTCCGGGTGCAAAATCGTGATTTTACCGATCCGAACGATCGACCGTGATTTCATGCTGATCATGGCGGAGATCGTTGTTGACAACCGTTCCTGGTCAAAACAGTGATTTCTGGTTGACCAGGCAGAAAATCACGAGTTTTGGCCGATGCAGGGTCTGAACAGTGATTTCGTTCGTCCGAGTGCAAAATCGTGATTTTACCGATCCGGACGATCGACCGTGATTTCATGCTGATCGTGGCGGAGATCGTTGTTGACAACCGTTCCTGGTCAAAACAGTGATTTTTGGTTGACCAGGCGGAAAATCACGAGTTTCGGCCGATGCAGGGTCTGAATAGTGATTTCGTTCGTCCGAGTGCAAAATCGTGATTTTACCGATCCGGACGATCGACCGTGATTTCATGCTGATCGTGGCGGAGATCGTTGTTGACAACCGTTCCTGGTCAAAACAGTGATTTTTGGTTGACCAGGCGGAAAATCACGAGTTTCGGCCGATGCAGGCTCTGAATAGTGATTTCGTTCGTCCGGGTGCAAAATCGTGATTTTACCGATCCGGACGATCGATCGTGATTTCATGCTGATCGTGGCGGAGATCGTTGTTGACTACCGTTCCTGGTCAAAACAGTGATTTCTGGTTGACCAGGCGGAAAATCACGAGTTTCGGCCGATGCAGGGTCTGAATAGTGATTTCGTTCGTCCGGGTGCAAAATCGTGATTTTACCGATCCGAACGATCGACCGTGATTTCATGCTGATCGTGGCGGAGATCGTTGTTGACAACCGTTCCTGGTCAAAACAGTGATTTCTGGTTGACCAGGCGGAAAATCACGAGTTTCGGCCGATGCAGGGTCTGAATAGTGATTTCGTTCGTCCGAGTGCAAAATCGTGATTTTACCGATCCGGACGATCGACCGTGATTTCATGCTGATCGTGGCGGAGATCGTTGTTGACAACCGTTCCTGGTCAAAACAGTGATTTTTGGTTGACCAGGCGGAAAATCACGAGTTTCGGCCGATGCAGGCTCTGAATAGTGATTTCGTTCGTCCGGGTGCAAAATCGTGATTTTACCGATCCGGACGATCGATCGTGATTTCATGCTGATCGTGGCGGAGATCGTTGTTGACAACCGTTCCTGGTCAAAACAGTGATTTCTGGTTGACCAGGCGGAAAATCACGAGTTTCGGCCGATGCAGGGTCTGAATAGTGATTTCGTTCGTCCGGGTGCAAAATCGTGATTTTACCGATCCGAACGATCGACCGTGATTTCATGCTGATCATGGCGGAGATCGTTGTTGACAACCGTTCCTGGTCAAAACAGTGATTTCTGGTTGACCAGGCAGAAAATCACGAGTTTTGGCCGATGCAGGGTCTGAACAGTGATTTCGTTCGTCCGAGTGCAAAATCGTGATTTTACCGATCCGGACGATCGACCGTGATTTCATGCTGATCGTGGCGGAGATCGTTGTTGACAACCGTTCCTGGTCAAAACAGTGATTTTTGGTTGACCAGGCGGAAAATCACGAGTTTCGGCCGATGCAGGGTCTGAATAGTGATTTCGTTCGTCCGAGTGCAAAATCGTGATTTTACCGATCCGGACGATCGACCGTGATTTCATGCTGATCGTGGCGGAGATCGTTGTTGACAACCGTTCCTGGTCAAAACAGTGATTTTTGGTTGACCAGGCGGAAAATCACGAGTTTCGGCCGATGCAGGCTCTGAATAGTGATTTCGTTCGTCCGGGTGCAAAATCGTGATTTTACCGATCCGGACGATCGATCGTGATTTCATGCTGATCGTGGCGGAGATCGTTGTTGACTACCGTTCCTGGTCAAAACAGTGATTTCTGGTTGACCAGGCGGAAAATCACGAGTTTCGGCCGATGCAGGGTCTGAATAGTGATTTCGTTCGTCCGGGTGCAAAATCGTGATTTTACCGATCCGAACGATCGACCGTGATTTCATGCTGATCGTGGCGGAGATCGTTGTTGACAACCGTTCCTGGTCAAAACAGTGATTTCTGGTTGACCAGGCGGAAAATCACGAGTTTCGGCCGATGCAGGGTCTGAATAGTGATTTCGTTCGTCCGAGTGCAAAATCGTGATTTTACCGATCCGGACGATCGACCGTGATTTCATGCTGATCGTGGCGGAGATCGTTGTTGACAACCGTTCCTGGTCAAAACAGTGATTTTTGGTTGACCAGGCGGAAAATCACGAGTTTCGGCCGATGCAGGCTCTGAATAGTGATTTCGTTCGTCCGGGTGCAAAATCGTGATTTTACCGATCCGGACGATCGATCGTGATTTCATGCTGATCGTGGCGGAGATCGTTGTTGACAACCGTTCCTGGCCAAAACAGTGATTTTTGGTTGACCAGGCGGAAAATCACGAGTTTCGGCCGATGCAGGGTCTGAATAGTGATTTCGTTCGTCCGAGTGCAAAATCGTGATTGTACCGATCCGAACGATCGACCGTGATTTCATGCTGATCGTGGCGGAGATCGTTGTTGACAACCGTTCCTGGTCAAAACAGTGATTTCTGGTTGACCAGGCGGAAAATCACGAGTTTCGGCCGATGCAGGGTCTGAACAGTGATTTCGTTCGTCCGGGTGCAAAATCGTGATTGTATCGATCCGGACGATCGACCGTGATCTCATGCTGATCGTGGCAGAGAGCGTTGTTGACAACCGTTCCTGGTCAAAACAGTGATTTTTGGTTGACCAGGCGGAAAATCACGAGTTTCGGCCGATGCAGGGTCTGAATAGTGATTTCGTTCGTCCGAGTTCAAAATCGTGATTTTACCGATCCGGACGATCGACCGTGATTTCATGCTGATCGTGGCGGAGATCGTTGTTGACAACCGTTTCTGGTCAAAACAGTGATTTTTGGTTGACCAGGCGGAAAATCACGAGTTTCGGCCGATGCAGGCTCTGAATTGTGATTTCGTTCGTCCGGGTGCAAAATCGTGATTTTACCGATCCGAACGATCGACCGTGATTTCATGCTGATCGTGGCGGAGATCATTGTTGACAACCGTTCCTGGCCAAAACAGTGATTTTTGGTTGACCAGGCGGAAAATCACGAGTTTCGGCCGATGCAGGGTCTGAATAGTGACTTCGTTCGTCCGGTTGCAAAATCGTGATTGTATCGATCCGGACGATCGGCCGTGATTTCATGCTGATCGTGGCGGAGATCGTTGTTGACAACCGTTACTGGTCAAAATAGAGATTTTTGGTTGACCATGCGGAAAATCACGAGTTTCGGCTGATGCAGGGTCTGAATAGTGATTTCGTTCGTCCGGGTGCAAAATCGTGATTTTACCGATCGGGACGATCGACCGTGATTTCATGCTGATCGTGGCGGAGATCGTTGTTGACAACCGTTCCTGGTCAAAACAGTGATTTTAGGTTGACCAGGCGGATAATCAAGAGTTTCGGCCGATGCAGGGTCTGAATAGTGATTTCGTTCGTCCGGGTGCAAAATCGTGATTTTACCGATCCAGACGATCGACCGTGATTTCATGCTGATCGTGGCGGAGATCGTTGTTGACAACCATTCCTGGTCAAAACAGTGATTTCTGGTTGACCAGGCGGAAAATCCCGAGTTTTGGCCGATGCAGGGACTGAACAGTGATTTCGTTCGTCCGAGGGCAAAATCGTGATTTTACCGATCCGAACGATCGACCGTGATTTCATGCTGATCGTGGCGGAGATCGTTGTTGACAACCGTTCCTGGTCAAAACAGTGATTTTAGGTTGACCAGGCGGATAATCAAGAGTTTCGGCCGATGCAGGGTCTGAATAGTGATTTCGTTCGTCCGGGTGCAAAATCGTGATTTTACCGATCCAGACGATCGACCGTGATTTCATGCTGATCGTGGCGGAGATCGTTGTTGACAACCATTCCTGGTCAAAACAGTGATTTCTGGTTGACCAGGCGGAAAATCACGAGTTTCGGCCGATGCAGGGTCTGAATAGTGACTTCGTTCGTCCGGTTGCAAAATCGTGATTGTATCGATCCGGACGATCGGCCGTGATTTCATGCTGATCGTGGCGGAGATCGTTGTTGACAACCGTTACTGGTCAAAATAGAGATTTTTGGTTGACCATGCGGAAAATCACGAGTTTCGGCTGATGCAGGGTCTGAATAGTGATTTCGTTCGTCCGGGTGCAAAATCGTGATTTTACCGATCGGGACGATCGACCGTGATTTCATGCTGATCGTGGCGGAGATCGTTGTTGACAACCGTTCCTGGTCAAAACAGTGATTTTAGGTTGACCAGGCGGATAATCAAGAGTTTCGGCCGATGCAGGGTCTGAATAGTGATTTCGTTCGTCCGGGTGCAAAATCGTGATTTTACCGATCCAGACGATCGACCGTGATTTCATGCTGATCGTGGCGGAGATCGTTGTTGACAACCATTCCTGGTCAAAACAGTGATTTCTGGTTGACCAGGCGGAAAATCCCGAGTTTTGGCCGATGCAGGGACTGAACAGTGATTTCGTTCGTCCGAGGGCAAAATCGTGATTTTACCGATCCGAACGATCGACCGTGATTTCATGCTGATCGTGGCGGAGATCGTTGTTGACAACCGTTCCTGGTCAAAACAGTGATTTTAGGTTGACCAGGTGGATAATCAAGAGTTTCGGCCGATGCAGGGTCTGAATAGTGATTTCGTTCGTCCGGGTGCAAAATCGTGATTTTACCGATCCAGACGATCGACCGTGATTTCATGCTGATCGTGGCGGAGATCGTTGTTGACAACCATTCCTGGTCAAAACAGTGATTTCTGGTTGACCAGGCGGAAAATCCCGAGTTTTGGCCGATGCAGGGACTGAACAGTGATTTCGTTCGTCCGAGGGCAAAATCGTGATTTTACCGATCCGAACGATCGACCGTGATTTCATGCTGATCGTGGCGGAGATCGTTGTTGACAACCGTTCCTGGTCAAAACAGTGATTTTAGGTTGACCAGGCGGATAATCACGAGTTTCGGCCGATGCAGGGTCTGAATAATGATTTCGTTCGTCCGGGTGCAAAATCGTGATTTTACCGATCGGGACGATCGACCGTGATTTCATGCTGATCGTGGCAGAGATCGTTGTTGACAACCGTTCCTGGTCAAAACAGTGATTTTTGGTTGACCAGGCGGAAAATCACGAGTTTCGGCCGATGCAGGGTCTGAACAGTGATTTCGTTCGTCCGAGTGCAAAATCGTGATTTTATCGATCCGAACGATCGACCGTGATCTCATGCTGATCGTGGCGGAGAGCGTCGTTGACAACCGTTCCTGGTCAAAACAGTGATTTTTGGTTGACCAGGCGGAAAATCACGAGTTTCGGCCGATGCAGGGTCTGAATAGTGATTTCGTTCGTCCGAGTGCAAAATCGTGATTTTACCGATCCGGACGATCGACCGTGATTTCATGCTGATCGTGGCGGAGATCGTTGTTGACAACCGTTCCTGGTCAAAACAGTGATTTTTGGTTGACCAGGCGGAAAATCACGAGTTTCGGCCGATGCAGGCTCTGAATAGTGATTTCGTTCGTCCGGGTGCAAAATCGTGATTTTACCGATCCGGACGATCGATCGTGATTTCATGCTGATCGTGGCGGAGATCGTTGTTGACAACCGTTCCTGGTCAAAACAGTGATTTCTGGTTGACCAGGCGGAAAATCACGAGTTTCGGCCGATGCAGGGTCTGAATAGTGATTTCGTTCGTCCGAGTGCAAAATCGTGATTTTACCGATCCGAACGATCGACCGTGATTTCATGCTGATCGTGGCGGAGATCGTTGTTGACAACCGTTCCTGGTCAAAACAGTGATTTCTGGTTGACGAGGCGGATAATCACGAGTTTCGGCCGATGCAGGCTCTGATTAGTGATTTCGTTCGTCCGGGTGCAAAATCGTGATTTTACCGATCGGGACGATCGACCGTGATTTCATGCTGATCCTGGCGGAGATCGTTGTTGACAACCGTTTCTGGTCAAAACAGTGATTTCTGGTTGACCAGGCGGAAAATCACGAGTTTCGGCCGATGCAGGGTCTGAACAGTGATTTCGTTCGTCCGGGTGCAAAATCGTGATTTTACCGATCGGGACGATCGACCGTGATTTCATGCTGATCGTGGCGGAGATCGTTGTTGACAACCGTTCCTGGTCAAAACAGTGATTTTTGGTTGACCAGGCGGAAAATCACGAGTTTCGGCCGATGCAGGGTCTGAATAGTGATTTCGTTCGTCCGGGTGCAAAATCGTGATTTTACCGATCCGGACGATCGACCGTGATCTCATGCTGATCGTGGCAGAGAGCGTTGTTGACAACCGTTCCTGGTCAAAACAGTGATTTTTGGTTGACCAGGCGGAAAATCACGAGTTTCGGCCGATGCAGGGTCTGAATAGTGATTTCGTTCGTCCGGGTGCAAAATCGTGATTGTATCGATCCGGACGATCGACCGTGATCTCATGCTGATCGTGGCAGAGAGCGTTGTTGACAACCGTTCCTGGTCAAAACAGTGATTTTTGGTTGACCAGGCGGAAAATCACGAGTTTCGGCCGATGCAGGGTCTGAATAGTGATTTCGTTCGTCCGAGTTCAAAATCGTGATTTTACCAATCCGGACGATCGACCGTGATTTCATGCTGATCGTGGCGGAGATCGTTGTTGACAACCGTTCCTGGTCAAAACAGTGATTTCTGGTTGACCAGGCGGAAAATCACGAGTTTCGGCCGATGCAGGGTCTGAATAGTGATTTCGTTCGTCCGAGTGCAAAATCGTGATTTTACCGATCCGAACGATCGACCGTGATTTCATGCTGATCGTGGCGGAGATCGTTGTTGACAACCGTTCCTGGTCAAAACAGTGATTTCTGGTTGACGAGGCGGATAATCACGAGTTTCGGCCGATGCAGGCTCTGATTAGTGATTTCGTTCGTCCGGGTGCAAAATCGTGATTTTACCGATCGGGACGATCGACCGTGATTTCATGCTGATCGTGGCGGAGATCGTTGTTGACAACCGTTTCTGGTCAAAACAGTGATTTCTGGTTGACCAGGCGGAAAATCACGAGTTTCGGCCGATGCAGGGTCTGAACAGTGATTTCGTTCGTCCGGGTGCAAAATCGTGATTTTACCGATCGGGACGATCGACCATGATTTCATGCTGATCGTGGCGGAGATCGTTGTTGACAACCGTTCCTGGTCAAAACAGTGATTTTTGGTTGACCAGGCGGAAAATCACGAGTTTCGGCCGATGCAGGGTCTGAATAGTGATTTCGTTCGTCCGGGTGCAAAATCGTGATTTTACCGATCCGGACGATCGACCGTGATCTCATGCTGATCGTGGCAGAGAGCGTTGTTGACAACCGTTCCTGGTCAAAACAGTGATTTTTGGTTGACCAGGCGGAAAATCACGAGTTTCGGCCGATGCAGGGTCTGAATAGTGATTTCGTTCGTCCGGGTGCAAAATCGTGATTGTATCGATCCGGACGATCGACCGTGATCTCATGCTGATCGTGGCAGAGAGCGTTGTTGACAACCGTTCCTGGTCAAAACAGTGATTTTTGGTTGACCAGGCGGAAAATCACGAGTTTCGGCCGATGCAGGGTCTGAATAGTGATTTCGTTCGTCCGAGTTCAAAATCGTGATTTTACCAATCCGGACGATCGACCGTGATTTCATGCTGATCGTGGCGGAGATCGTTGTTGACAACCGTTCCTGGTCAAAACAGTGATTTCTGGTTGACCAGGCGGAAAATCACGAGTTTCGGCCGATGCAGGGTCTGAATAGTGATTTCGTTCGTCCGAGTGCAAAATCGTGATTTTACCGATCCGAACGATCGACCGTGATTTCATGCTGATCGTGGCGGAGATCGTTGTTGACAACCGTTCCTGGTCAAAACAGTGATTTCTGGTTGACGAGGCGGATAATCACGAGTTTCGGCCGATGCAGGCTCTGATTAGTGATTTCGTTCGTCCGGGTGCAAAATCGTGATTTTACCGATCGGGACGATCGACCGTGATTTCATGCTGATCCTGGCGGAGATCGTTGTTGACAACCGTTTCTGGTCAAAACAGTGATTTCTGGTTGACCAGGCGGAAAATCACGAGTTTCGGCCGATGCAGGGTCTGAACAGTGATTTCGTTCGTCCGGGTGCAAAATCGTGATTTTACCGATCGGGACGATCGACCGTGATTTCATGCTGATCGTGGCGGAGATCGTTGTTGACAACCGTTCCTGGTCAAAACAGTGATTTTTGGTTGACCAGGCGGAAAATCACGAGTTTCGGCCGATGCAGGGTCTGAATAGTGATTTCGTTCGTCCGGGTGCAAAATCGTGATTTTACCGATCCGGACGATCGACCGTGATCTCATGCTGATCGTGGCAGAGAGCGTTGTTGACAACCGTTCCTGGTCAAAACAGTGATTTTTGGTTGACCAGGCGGAAAATCACGAGTTTCGGCCGATGCAGGGTCTGAATAGTGATTTCGTTCGTCCGGGTGCAAAATCGTGATTGTATCGATCCGGACGATCGACCGTGATCTCATGCTGATCGTGGCAGAGAGCGTTGTTGACAACCGTTCCTGGTCAAAACAGTGATTTTTGGTTGACCAGGCGGAAAATCACGAGTTTCGGCCGATGCAGGGTCTGAATAGTGATTTCGTTCGTCCGAGTTCAAAATCGTGATTTTACCAATCCGGACGATCGACCGTGATTTCATGCTGATCGTGGCGGAGATCGTTGTTGACAACCGTTCCTGGTCAAAACAGTGATTTCTGGTTGACCAGGCGGAAAATCACGAGTTTCGGCCGATGCAGGGTCTGAATAGTGATTTCGTTCGTCCGAGTGCAAAATCGTGATTTTACCGATCCGAACGATCGACCGTGATTTCATGCTGATCGTGGCGGAGATCGTTGTTGACAACCGTTCCTGGTCAAAACAGTGATTTCTGGTTGACGAGGCGGATAATCACGAGTTTCGGCCGATGCAGGCTCTGATTAGTGATTTCGTTCGTCCGGGTGCAAAATCGTGATTTTACCGATCGGGACGATCGACCGTGATTTCATGCTGATCCTGGCGGAGATCGTTGTTGACAACCGTTTCTGGTCAAAACAGTGATTTCTGGTTGACCAGGCGGAAAATCACGAGTTTCGGCCGATGCAGGGTCTGAACAGTGATTTCGTTCGTCCGGGTGCAAAATCGTGATTTTACCGATCGGGACGATCGACCGTGATTTCATGCTGATCGTGGCGGAGATCGTTGTTGACAACCGTTCCTGGTCAAAACAGTGATTTTTGGTTGACCAGGCGGAAAATCACGAGTTTCGGCCGATGCAGGGTCTGAATAGTGATTTCGTTCGTCCGGGTGCAAAATCGTGATTTTACCGATCCGGACGATCGACCGTGATCTCATGCTGATCGTGGCAGAGAGCGTTGTTGACAACCGTTCCTGGTCAAAACAGTGATTTTTGGTTGACCAGGCGGAAAATCACGAGTTTCGGCCGATGCAGGGTCTGAATAGTGATTTCGTTCGTCCGGGTGCAAAATCGTGATTGTATCGATCCGGACGATCGACCGTGATCTCATGCTGATCGTGGCAGAGAGCGTTGTTGACAACCGTTCCTGGTCAAAACAGTGATTTTTGGTTGACCAGGCGGAAAATCACGAGTTTCGGCCGATGCAGGGTCTGAATAGTGATTTCGTTCGTCCGAGTTCAAAATCGTGATTTTACCAATCCGGACGATCGACCGTGATTTCATGCTGATCGTGGCGGAGATCGTTGTTGACAACCGTTCCTGGTCAAAACAGTGATTTCTGGTTGACCAGGCGGAAAATCACGAGTTTCGGCCGATGCAGGGTCTGAATAGTGATTTCGTTCGTCCGAGTGCAAAATCGTGATTTTACCGATCCGAACGATCGACCGTGATTTCATGCTGATCGTGGCGGAGATCGTTGTTGACAACCGTTCCTGGTCAAAACAGTGATTTCTGGTTGACGAGGCGGATAATCACGAGTTTCGGCCGATGCAGGCTCTGATTAGTGATTTCGTTCGTCCGGGTGCAAAATCGTGATTTTACCGATCGGGACGATCGACCGTGATTTCATGCTGATCGTGGCGGAGATCGTTGTTGACAACCGTTTCTGGTCAAAACAGTGATTTCTGGTTGACCAGGCGGAAAATCACGAGTTTCGGCCGATGCAGGGTCTGAACAGTGATTTCGTTCGTCCGGGTGCAAAATCGTGATTTTACCGATCGGGACGATCGACCATGATTTCATGCTGATCGTGGCGGAGATCGTTGTTGACAACCGTTCCTGGTCAAAACAGTGATTTTTGGTTGACCAGGCGGAAAATCACGAGTTTCGGCCGATGCAGGGTCTGAATAGTGATTTCGTTCGTCCGGGTGCAAAATCGTGATTTTACCGATCCGGACGATCGACCGTGATCTCATGCTGATCGTGGCAGAGAGCGTTGTTGACAACCGTTCCTGGTCAAAACAGTGATTTTTGGTTGACCAGGCGGAAAATCACGAGTTTCGGCCGATGCAGGGTCTGAATAGTGATTTCGTTCGTCCGGGTGCAAAATCGTGATTGTATCGATCCGGACGATCGACCGTGATCTCATGCTGATCGTGGCAGAGAGCGTTGTTGACAACCGTTCCTGGTCAAAACAGTGATTTTTGGTTGACCAGGCGGAAAATCACGAGTTTCGGCCGATGCAGGGTCTGAATAGTGATTTCGTTCGTCCGAGTTCAAAATCGTGATTTTACCAATCCGGACGATCGACCGTGATTTCATGCTGATCGTGGCGGAGATCGTTGTTGACAACCGTTCCTGGTCAAAACAGTGATTTCTGGTTGACCAGGCGGAAAATCACGAGTTTCGGCCGATGCAGGGTCTGAATAGTGATTTCGTTCGTCCGAGTGCAAAATCGTGATTTTACCGATCCGAACGATCGACCGTGATTTCATGCTGATCGTGGCGGAGATCGTTGTTGACAACCGTTCCTGGTCAAAACAGTGATTTCTGGTTGACCAGGCGGATAATCACGAGTTTCGGCCGATGCAGGCTCTGATTAGTGATTTCGTTCGTCCGGGTGCAAAATCGTGATTTTACCGATCGGGACGATCGACCGTGATTACATGCTGATCGTGGCGGAGATCGTTGTTGACAACCGTTTCTGGTCAAAACAGTGATTTCTGGTTGACCAGGCGGAAAATCACGAGTTTCGGCCGATGCAGGGTCTGAACAGTGATTTCGTTCGTCCGGGTGCAAAATCGTGATTTTACCGATCGGGACGATCGACCGTGATTTCATGCTGATCGTGGCGGAGATCGTTGTTGACAACCGTTCCTGGTCAAAACAGTGATTTTTGGTTGACCAGGCGGAAAATCACGAGTTTCGGCCGATGCAGGGTCTGAATAGTGATTTCGTTCGTCCGGGTGCAAAATCGTGATTTTACCGATCCGGACGATCGACCGTGATCTCATGCTGATCGTGGCAGAGAGCGTTGTTGACAACCGTTCCTGGTCAAAACAGTGATTTTTGGTTGACCAGGCGGAAAATCACGAGTTTCGGCCGATGCAGGGTCTGAATAGTGATTTCGTTCGTCCGGGTGCAAAATCGTGATTGTATCGATCCGGACGATCGACCGTGATTTCATGCTGATCGTGGCGGAGATCGTTGTTGACAACCGTTCCTGGTCAAAACAGTGATTTTTGGTTGACCAGGCGGAAAATCACGAGTTTCGGCCGATGCAGGCTCTGAATAGTGATTTCGTTCGTCCGGGTGCAAAATCGTGATTTTACCGATCCGGACGATCGATCGTGATTTCATGCTGATCGTGGCGGAGATCGTTGTTGACAACCGTTCCTGGTCAAAACAGTGATTTCTGGTTGACCAGGCGGAAAATCACGAGTTTCGGCCGATGCAGGGTCTGAATAGTGATTTCGTTCGTCCGAGTGCAAAATCGTGATTTTACCGATCCGAACGATCGACCGTGATTTCATGCTGATCGTGGCGGAGATCGTTGTTGACAACCGTTCCTGGTCAAAACAGTGATTTCTGGTTGACCAGGCGGAAAATCACGAGTTTCGGCCGATGCAGGGTCTGAACAGTGATTTCGTTCGTCCGGGTGCAAAATCGTGATTTTACCGATCGGGACGATCGACCATGATTTCATGCTGATCGTGGCAGAGATCGTTGTTGACAACCGTTCCTGGCCAAAACAGTGATTTTTGGTTGACCAGGCGGAAAATCACGAGTTTCGGCCGATGCAGGGTCTGAATAGTGATTTCGTTCGTCCGGGTGCAAAATCGTGATTTTACCGATCCGGACGATCGACCGTGATCTCATGCTGATCGTGGCAGAGAGCGTTGTTGACAACCGTTCCTGGTCAAAACAGTGATTTTTGGTTGACCAGGCGGAAAATCACGAGTTTCGGCCGATGCAGGGTCTGAATAGTGATTTCGTTCGTCCGGGTGCAAAATCGTGATTGTATCGATCCGGACGATCGACCGTGATCTCATGCTGATCGTGGCAGAGAGCGTTGTTGACAACCGTTCCTGGTCAAAACAGTGATTTTTGGTTGACCAGGCGGAAAATCACGAGTTTCGGCCGATGCAGGGTCTGAATAGTGATTTCGTTCGTCCGAGTTCAAAATCGTGATTTTACCAATCCGGACGATCGACCGTGATTTCATGCTGATCGTGGCGGAGATCGTTGTTGACAACCGTTCCTGGTCAAAACAGTGATTTCTGGTTGACCAGGCGGAAAATCACGAGTTTCGGCCGATGCAGGGTCTGAATAGTGATTTCGTTCGTCCGAGTGCAAAATCGTGATTTTACCGATCCGAACGATCGACCGTGATTTCATGCTGATCGTGGCGGAGATCGTTGTTGACAACCGTTCCTGGTCAAAACAGTGATTTCTGGTTGACGAGGCGGATAATCACGAGTTTCGGCCGATGCAGGCTCTGATTAGTGATTTCGTTCGTCCGGGTGCAAAATCGTGATTTTACCGATCGGGACGATCGACCGTGATTTCATGCTGATCGTGGCGGAGATCGTTGTTGACAACCGTTCCTGGTCAAAACAGTGATTTCTGGTTGACCAGGCGGAAAATCACGAGTTTCGGCCGATGCAGGGTCTGAATAGTGATTTCGTTCGTCCGAGTGCAAAATCGTGATTTTACCGATCCGAACGATCGACCGTGATTTCATGCTGATCGTGGCGGAGATCGTTGTTGACAACCGTTCCTGGTCAAAACAGTGATTTCTGGTTGACCAGGCGGAAAATCACGAGTTTCGGCCGATGCAGGGTCTGAACAGTGATTTCGTTCGTCCGGGTGCAAAATCGTGATTTTACCGATCGGGACGATCGACCATGATTTCATGCTGATCGTGGCAGAGATCGTTGTTGACAACCGTTCCTGGTCAAAACAGTGATTTTTGGTTGACCAGGCGGAAAATCACGAGTTTCGGCCGATGCAGGGTCTGAATAGTGATTTCGTTCGTCCGGGTGCAAAATCGTGATTTTACCGATCCGGACGATCGACCGTGATCTCATGCTGATCGTGGCAGAGAGCGTTGTTGACAACCGTTCCTGGTCAAAACAGTGATTTTTGGTTGACCAGGCGGAAAATCACGAGTTTCGGCCGATGCAGGGTCTGAATAGTGATTTCGTTCGTCCGGGTGCAAAATCGTGATTGTATCGATCCGGACGATCGACCGTGATCTCATGCTGATCGTGGCAGAGAGCGTTGTTGACAACCGTTCCTGGTCAAAACAGTGATTTTTGGTTGACCAGGCGGAAAATCACGAGTTTCGGCCGATGCAGGGTCTGAATAGTGATTTCGTTCGTCCGAGTTCAAAATCGTGATTTTACCAATCCGGACGATCGACCGTGATTTCATGCTGATCGTGGCGGAGATCGTTGTTGACAACCGTTCCTGGTCAAAACAGTGATTTCTGGTTGACCAGGCGGAAAATCACGAGTTTCGGCCGATGCAGGGTCTGAATAGTGATTTCGTTCGTCCGAGTGCAAAATCGTGATTTTACCGATCCGAACGATCGACCGTGATTTCATGCTGATCGTGGCGGAGATCGTTGTTGACAACCGTTCCTGGTCAAAACAGTGATTTCTGGTTGACGAGGCGGATAATCACGAGTTTCGGCCGATGCAGGCTCTGATTAGTGATTTCGTTCGTCCGGGTGCAAAATCGTGATTTTACCGATCGGGACGATCGACCGTGATTTCATGCTGATCGTGGCGGAGATCGTTGTTGACAACCGTTTCTGGTCAAAACAGTGATTTCTGGTTGACCAGGCGGAAAATCACGAGTTTCGGCCGATGCAGGGTCTGAACAGTGATTTCGTTCGTCCGGGTGCAAAATCGTGATTTTACCGATCGGGACGATCGACCATGATTTCATGCTGATCGTGGCGGAGATCGTTGTTGACAACCGTTCCTGGTCAAAACAGTGATTTTTGGTTGACCAGGCGGAAAATCACGAGTTTCGGCCGATGCAGGGTCTGAATAGTGATTTCGTTCGTCCGGGTGCAAAATCGTGATTTTACCGATCCGGACGATCGACCGTGATCTCATGCTGATCGTGGCAGAGAGCGTTGTTGACAACCGTTCCTGGTCAAAACAGTGATTTTTGGTTGACCAGGCGGAAAATCACGAGTTTCGGCCGATGCAGGGTCTGAATAGTGATTTCGTTCGTCCGGGTGCAAAATCGTGATTGTATCGATCCGGACGATCGACCGTGATCTCATGCTGATCGTGGCAGAGAGCGTTGTTGACAACCGTTCCTGGTCAAAACAGTGATTTTTGGTTGACCAGGCGGAAAATCACGAGTTTCGGCCGATGCAGGGTCTGAATAGTGATTTCGTTCGTCCGAGTTCAAAATCGTGATTTTACCAATCCGGACGATCGACCGTGATTTCATGCTGATCGTGGCGGAGATCGTTGTTGACAACCGTTCCTGGTCAAAACAGTGATTTCTGGTTGACCAGGCGGAAAATCACGAGTTTCGGCCGATGCAGGGTCTGAATAGTGATTTCGTTCGTCCGAGTGCAAAATCGTGATTTTACCGATCCGAACGATCGACCGTGATTTCATGCTGATCGTGGCGGAGATCGTTGTTGACAACCGTTCCTGGTCAAAACAGTGATTTCTGGTTGACCAGGCGGATAATCACGAGTTTCGGCCGATGCAGGCTCTGATTAGTGATTTCGTTCGTCCGGGTGCAAAATCGTGATTTTACCGATCGGGACGATCGACCGTGATTACATGCTGATCGTGGCGGAGATCGTTGTTGACAACCGTTTCTGGTCAAAACAGTGATTTCTGGTTGACCAGGCGGAAAATCACGAGTTTCGGCCGATGCAGGGTCTGAACAGTGATTTCGTTCGTCCGGGTGCAAAATCGTGATTTTACCGATCGGGACGATCGACCGTGATTTCATGCTGATCGTGGCGGAGATCGTTGTTGACAACCGTTCCTGGTCAAAACAGTGATTTTTGGTTGACCAGGCGGAAAATCACGAGTTTCGGCCGATGCAGGCTCTGAATAGTGATTTCGTTCGTCCGGGTGCAAAATCGTGATTTTACCGATCCGGACGATCGATCGTGATTTCATGCTGATCGTGGCGGAGATCGTTGTTGACAACCGTTCCTGGTCAAAACAGTGATTTCTGGTTGACCAGGCGGAAAATCACGAGTTTCGGCCGATGCAGGGTCTGAATAGTGATTTCGTTCGTCCGAGTGCAAAATCGTGATTTTACCGATCCGAACGATCGACCGTGATTTCATGCTGATCGTGGCGGAGATCGTTGTTGACAACCGTTCCTGGTCAAAACAGTGATTTCTGGTTGACGAGGCGGATAATCACGAGTTTCGGCCGATGCAGGCTCTGATTAGTGATTTCGTTCGTCCGGGTGCAAAATCGTGATTTTACCGATCGGGACGATCGACCGTGATTTCATGCTGATCGTGGCGGAGATCGTTGTTGACAACCGTTTCTGGTCAAAACAGTGATTTCTGGTTGACCAGGCGGAAAATCACGAGTTTCGGCCGATGCAGGGTCTGAACAGTGATTTCGTTCGTCCGGGTGCAAAATCGTGATTTTACCGATCGGGACGATCGACCATGATTTCATGCTGATCGTGGCGGAGATCGTTGTTGACAACCGTTCCTGGTCAAAACAGTGATTTTTGGTTGACCAGGCGGAAAATCACGAGTTTCGGCCGATGCAGGGTCTGAATAGTGATTTCGTTCGTCCGGGTGCAAAATCGTGATTTTACCGATCCGGACGATCGACCGTGATCTCATGCTGATCGTGGCAGAGAGCGTTGTTGACAACCGTTCCTGGTCAAAACAGTGATTTTTGGTTGACCAGGCGGAAAATCACGAGTTTCGGCCGATGCAGGGTCTGAATAGTGATTTCGTTCGTCCGGGTGCAAAATCGTGATTGTATCGATCCGGACGATCGACCGTGATCTCATGCTGATCGTGGCAGAGAGCGTTGTTGACAACCGTTCCTGGTCAAAACAGTGATTTTTGGTTGACCAGGCGGAAAATCACGAGTTTCGGCCGATGCAGGGTCTGAATAGTGATTTCGTTCGTCCGAGTTCAAAATCGTGATTTTACCGATCCGGACGATCGACCGTGATTTCATGCTGATCGTGGCGGAGATCGTTGTTGACAACCGTTCCTGGTCAAAACAGTGATTTCTGGTTGACCAGGCGGAAAATCACGAGTTTCGGCCGATGCAGGGTCTGAATAGTGATTTCGTTCGTCCGAGTGCAAAATCGTGATTTTACCGATCCGAACGATCGACCGTGATTTCATGCTGATCGTGGCGGAGATCGTTGTTGACAACCGTTCCTGGTCAAAACAGTGATTTCTGGTTGACCAGGCGGATAATCACGAGTTTCGGCCGATGCAGGGTCTGAATAGTGATTTCGTTCGTCCGGGTGCAAAATCGTGATTTTACCGATCGGGACGATCGACCGTGATTACATGCTGATCGTGGCGGAGATCGTTGTTGACAACCGTTTCTGGTCAAAACAGTGATTTCTGGTTGACCAGGCGGAAAATCACGAGTTTCGGCCGATGCAGGGTCTGAACAGTGATTTCGTTCGTCCGGGTGCAAAATCGTGATTTTACCGATCGGGACGATCGACCGTGATTTCATGCTGATCGTGGCGGAGATCGTTGTTGACAACCGTTCCTGGTCAAAACAGTGATTTTTGGTTGACCAGGCGGAAAATCACGAGTTTCGGCCGATGCAGGGTCTGAATAGTGATTTCGTTCGTCCGGGTGCAAAATCGTGATTTTACCGATCCGGACGATCGACCGTGATCTCATGCTGATCGTGGCAGAGAGCGTTGTTGACAACCGTTCCTGGTCAAAACAGTGATTTTTGGTTGACCAGGCGGAAAATCACGAGTTTCGGCCGATGCAGGGTCTGAATAGTGATTTCGTTCGTCCGGGTGCAAAATCGTGATTGTATCGATCCGGACGATCGACCGTGATCTCATGCTGATCGTGGCAGAGAGCGTTGTTGACAACCGTTCCTGGTCAAAACAGTGATTTTTGGTTGACCAGGCGGAAAATCACGAGTTTCGGCCGATGCAGGGTCTGAATAGTGATTTCGTTCGTCCGAGTTCAAAATCGTGATTTTACCGATCCGGACGATCGACCGTGATTTCATGCTGATCGTGGCGGAGATCGTTGTTGACAACCGTTCCTGGTCAAAACAGTGATTTCTGGTTGACCAGGCGGAAAATCACGAGTTTCGGCCGATGCAGGGTCTGAATAGTGATTTCGTTCGTCCGAGTGCAAAATCGTGATTTTACCGATCCGAACGATCGACCGTGATTTCATGCTGATCGTGGCGGAGATCGTTGTTGACAACCGTTCCTGGTCAAAACAGTGATTTCTGGTTGACCAGGCGGATAATCACGAGTTTCGGCCGATGCAGGGTCTGAATAGTGATTTCGTTCGTCCGGGTGCAAAATCGTGATTTTACCGATCGGGACGATCGACCGTGATTACATGCTGATCGTGGCGGAGATCGTTGTTGACAACCGTTTCTGGTCAAAACAGTGATTTCTGGTTGACCAGGCGGAAAATCACGAGTTTCGGCCGATGCAGGGTCTGAACAGTGATTTCGTTCGTCCGGGTGCAAAATCGTGATTTTACCGATCGGGACGATCGACCGTGATTTCATGCTGATCGTGGCGGAGATCGTTGTTGACAACCGTTCCTGGTCAAAACAGTGATTTTTGGTTGACCAGGCGGAAAATCACGAGTTTCGGCCGATGCAGGGTCTGAATAGTGATTTCGTTCGTCCGGGTGCAAAATCGTGATTTTACCGATCCGGACGATCGACCGTGATCTCATGCTGATCGTGGCAGAGAGCGTTGTTGACAACCGTTCCTGGTCAAAACAGTGATTTTTGGTTGACCAGGCGGAAAATCACGAGTTTCGGCCGATGCAGGGTCTGAATAGTGATTTCGTTCGTCCGGGTGCAAAATCGTGATTGTATCGATCCGGACGATCGACCGTGATCTCATGCTGATCGTGGCAGAGAGCGTTGTTGACAACCGTTCCTGGTCAAAACAGTGATTTTTGGTTGACCAGGCGGAAAATCACGAGTTTCGGCCGATGCAGGGTCTGAATAGTGATTTCGTTCGTCCGAGTTCAAAATCGTGATTTTACCGATCCGGACGATCGACCGTGATTTCATGCTGATCGTGGCGGAGATCGTTGTTGACAACCGTTCCTGGTCAAAACAGTGATTTCTGGTTGACCAGGCGGAAAATCACGAGTTTCGGCCGATGCAGGGTCTGAATAGTGATTTCGTTCGTCCGAGTGCAAAATCGTGATTTTACCGATCCGAACGATCGACCGTGATTTCATGCTGATCGTGGCGGAGATCGTTGTTGACAACCGTTCCTGGTCAAAACAGTGATTTCTGGTTGACCAGGCGGATAATCACGAGTTTCGGCCGATGCAGGGTCTGAATAGTGATTTCGTTCGTCCGGGTGCAAAATCGTGATTTTACCGATCGGGACGATCGACCGTGATTACATGCTGATCGTGGCGGAGATCGTTGTTGACAACCGTTTCTGGTCAAAACAGTGATTTCTGGTTGACCAGGCGGAAAATCACGAGTTTCGGCCGATGCAGGGTCTGAACAGTGATTTCGTTCGTCCGGGTGCAAAATCGTGATTTTACCGATCGGGACGATCGACCGTGATTTCATGCTGATCGTGGCGGAGATCGTTGTTGACAACCGTTCCTGGTCAAAACAGTGATTTTTGGTTGACCAGGCGGAAAATCACGAGTTTCGGCCGATGCAGGGTCTGAATAGTGATTTCGTTCGTCCGGGTGCAAAATCGTGATTTTACCGATCCGGACGATCGACCGTGATCTCATGCTGATCGTGGCAGAGAGCGTTGTTGACAACCGTTCCTGGTCAAAACAGTGATTTTTGGTTGACCAGGCGGAAAATCACGAGTTTCGGCCGATGCAGGGTCTGAATAGTGATTTCGTTCGTCCGGGTGCAAAATCGTGATTGTATCGATCCGGACGATCGACCGTGATCTCAGGCTGATCGTGGCAGAGAGCGTTGTTGACAACCGTTCCTGGTCAAAACAGTGATTTCTGGTTGACCAGGCAGAAAATCACGAGTTTTGGCCGATGCAGGGTCTGAACAGTGATTTCGTTCGTCCGAGTGCAAAATCGTGATTTTACCGATCCGAACGATCGACCGTGATTTCATGCTGATCGTGGCGGAGATCGTTGTTGACAACAGTTCCTGGTCAAAACAGTGATTTCTGGTTGACCAGGCGGATAATCCCGAGTTTCGGCCGATGCAGGGTCTGAATAGTGATTTCGTTCGTCCGGGTGCAAAATCGTGATTTTACCGATCGGGACGATCGACCGTGATTTCATGCTGATCGTGGCGGAGATCGTTGTTGACAACCGTTCCTGGTCAAAACAGTGATTTTTGGTTGACCAGGCGGAAAATCACGAGTTTCGGTCGATGCAGGCTCTGAATAGTGATTTCGTTCGTCCGGGTGCAAAATCGTGATTTTACCGATCCGGACGATCGATCGTGATTTCATGCTGATCGTGGCGGAGATCGTTGTTGACAACCGTTCCTGGCCAAAACAGTGATTTTTGGTTGACCAGGCGGAAAATCACGAGTTTCGGCCGATGCAGGGTCTGAATAGTGATTTCGTTCGTCCGAGTGCAAAATCGTGATTGTACCAATCCGAACGATCGATCGTGATTTCATGCTGATCGTGGCGGAGATCGTTGTTGACAACCGTTCCTGGTCAAAACAGTGATTTCTGGTTGACCAGGCGGAAAATCACGAGTTTCGGCCGATGCAGGGTCTGAACAGTGATTTCGTTCGTCCGGGTGCAAAATCGTGATTGTATCGATCCGGACGATCGACCGTGATCTCATGCTGATCGTGGCAGAGAGCGTTGTTGACAACCGTTCCTGGTCAAAACAGTGATTTTTGGTTGACCAGGCGGAAAATCACGAGTTTCGGCCGATGCAGGGTCTGAATAGTGATTTCGTTCGTCCGAGTTCAAAATCGTGATTTTACCGATCCGGACGATCGACCGTGATTTCATGCTGATCGTGGCGGAGATCGTTGTTGACAACCGTTTCTGGTCAAAACAGTGATTTTTGGTTGACCAGGCGGAAAATCACGAGTTTCGGCCGATGCAGGGTCTGAATAGTGATTTCGTTCGTCCGGGTGCAAAATCGTGATTTTACCGATCCGAACGATCGACCGTGATTTCATGCTGATCGTGGCGGAGATCATTGTTGACAACCGTTCCTGGCCAAAACAGTGATTTTTGGTTGACCAGGCGGAAAATCACGAGTTTCGGCCGATGCAGGGTCTGAACAGTGATTTCGTTCGTCCGAGTGCAAAATCGTGATTTTACCGATCCGAACGATCGACCGTGATTTCATGCTGATCGTGGCGGAGATCGTTGTTGACAACCGTTCCTGGTCAAAACAGTGATTTTTGGTTGACCAGGCGGAAAATCACGAGTTTCGGCCGATGCAGGGTCTGAATAGTGATTTCGTTCGTCCGGGTGCAAAATCGTGATTTTACCGATCGGGACGATCGACCGTGATTTCATGCTGATCGTGGCGGAGATCGTTGTTGACAACCGTTCCTGGTCAAAACAGTGATTTTAGGTTGACCAGGCGGATAATCAAGAGTTTCGGCCGATGCAGGGTCTGAATAGTGATTTCGTTCGTCCGGGTGCAAAATCGTGATTTTACCGATCCAGACGATCGACCGTGATTTCATGCTGATCGTGGTGGAGATCGTTGTTGACAACCATTCCTGGTCAAAACAGTGATTTCTGGTTGACCAGGCGGAAAATCCCGAGTTTTGGCCGATGCAGGGTCTGAACAGTGATTTCGTTCGTCCGAGGGCAAAATCGTGATTTTACCGATCCGAACGATCGACCGTGATTTCATGCTGATCGTGGCGGAGATCGTTGTTGACAACCGTTCCTGGTCAAAACAGTGATTTTAGGTTGACCAGGCGGATAATCACGAGTTTCGGCCGATGCAGGGTCTGAATAGTGATGTCGTTCGTCCGGGTGCAAAATCGTGATTTTACCGATCGGGACGATCGACCGTGATTTCATGCTGATCGTGGCAGAGATCGTTGTTGACAACCATTCCTGGTCAAAACAGTGATTTTTGTTTGGCCAGGCGGAAAATCACGAGTTTCGGCCGATGCAGGGTCTGAACAGTGATTTCGTTCGTCCGAGTGCAAAATCGTGATTTTATCGATCCGAACGATCGACCGTGATCTCATGCTGATCATGGCGGAGAGCGTCGTTGACAACCGTTCCTGGTCAAAACAGTGATTTTTGGTTGACCAGGCGGAAAATCACGAGTTTCGGCCGATGCAGGCTCTGAATTGTGATTTCGTTCGTCCGGGTGCAAAATCGTGATTTTATCGATCCGAACGATCGACCGTGATTTCATGCTGATCGTGGCGGAGATCGTTGTTGACAACCGTTCCTGGTCAAAACAGTGATTTTTGGTTGACCAGGCGGAAAATCACGAGTTTCGGCCGATGCAGGCTCTGAATAGTGATTTCGTTCGTCCGAGTGCAAAATCGTGATTTTACCGATCCGGACGATCGACCGTGATTTCATGCTGATCGTGGCGGAGATCGTTGTTGACAACCGTTCCTGGTCAAAACAGTGATTTTTGGTTGACCAGGCGGAAAATCACGAGTTTCGGCCGATGCAGGCTCTGAATAGTGATTTCGTTCGTCCGGGTGTAAAATCGTGATTTTACCGATCCGGACGATCGATCGTGATTTCATGCTGATCGTGGCGGAGATCGTTGTTGACAACCGTTCCTGGTCAAAACAGTGATTTTTGGTTGACCAGGCGGAAAATCACGAGTTTCGGCCGATGCAGGGTCTGAATAGTGATTTCGTTCGTCCGGGTGCAAAATCGTGATTTTACCGATCCGAACGATCGACCGTGATTTCATGCTGATCGTGGCGGAGATCATTGTTGACAACCGTTCCTGGCCAAAACAGTGATTTTTGGTTGACCAGGCGGAAAATCACGAGTTTCGGCCGATGCAGGGTCTGAACAGTGATTTCGTTCGTCCGAGTGCAAAATCGTGATTTTACCGATCCGAACGATCGACCGTGATTTCATGCTGATCGTGGCGGAGATCGTTGTTGACAACCGTTCCTGGTCAAAACAGTGATTTCTGGTTGACCAGGCGGATAATCCCGAGTTTCGGCCGATGCAGGGTCTGAATAGTGATTTCGTTCGTCCGGGTGCAAAATCGTGATTTTACCGATCGGGACGATCGACCGTGATTTCATGCTGATCGTGGCGGAGATCGTTGTTGACAACCGTTCCTGGTCAAAACAGTGATTTTTGGTTGACCAGGCGGAAAATCACGAGTTTCGGTCGATGCAGGCTCTGAATAGTGATTTCGTTCGTCCGAGTGCAAAATCGTGATTGTACCGATCCGAACGATCGATCGTGATTTCATGCTGATCGTGGCGGAGATCGTTGTTGACAACCGTTCCTGGTCAAAACAGTGATTTCTGGTTGACCAGGCGGAAAATCACGAGTTTCGGCCGATGCAGGGTCTGAACAGTGATTTCGTTCGTCCGGGTGCAAAATCGTGATTGTATCGATCCGGACGATCGACCGTGATCTCATGCTGATCGTGGCAGAGAGCGTTGTTGACAACCGTTCCTGGTCAAAACAGTGATTTTTGGTTGACCAGGCAGAAAATCACGAGTTTCGGCCGATGCAGGGTCTGAATAGTGATTTCGTTCGTCCGGGTGCAAAATCGTGATTTTACCGATCCGAACGATCGACCGTGATTTCATGCTGATCGTGGCGGAGATCATTGTTGACAACCGTTCCTGGCCAAAACAGTGATTTTTGGTTGACCAGGCGGAAAATCACGAGTTTCGGCCGATGCAGGGTCTGAATAGTGACTTCGTTCGTCCGGTTGCAAAATCGTGATTGTATCGATCCGGACGATCGGCCGTGATTTCATGCTGATCGTGGCGGAGATCGTTGTTGACAACCGTTACTGGTCAAAATAGAGATTTTTGGTTGACCATGCGGAAAATCACGAGTTTCGGCTGATGCAGGGTCTGAATAGTGATTTCGTTCGTCCGGGTGCAAAATCGTGATTTTACCGATCGGGACGATCGACCGTGATTTCATGCTGATCGTGGCGGAGATCGCTGTTGACAACCGTTCCTGGTCAAAACAGTGATTTTAGGTTGACCAGGCGGATAATCAAGAGTTTCGGCCGATGCAGGGTCTGAATAGTGATTTCGTTCGTCCGGGTGCAAAATCGTGATTTTACCGATCCAGACGATCGACCGTGATTTCATGCTGATCGTGGTGGAGATCGTTGTTGACAACCATTCCTGGTCAAAACAGTGATTTCTGGTTGACCAGGCGGAAAATCCCGAGTTTTGGCCGATGCAGGGTCTGAACAGTGATTTCGTTCGTCCGAGGGCAAAATCGTGATTTTACCGATCCGGACGATCGATCGTGATTTCATGCTGATCGTGGCGGAGATCGTTGTTGACAACCGTTCCTGGCCAAAACAGTGATTTTTGGTTGACCAGGCGGATAATCACGAGTTTCGGCCGATGCAGGGTCTGAATAGTGATGTCGTTCGTCCGGGTGCAAAATCGTGATTGTACCGATCCGAACGGTCGACCGTGATTTCATGCTGATCGTGGCGAAGATCGTTGTTGACAACCGTTCCTGGTCAAAACAGTGATTTCTGGTTGACCAGGCGGAAAATCACGAGTTTCGGCCGATGCAGGCTCTGAATAGTGATTTCGTTCGTCCGGGTGCAAAATCGTGATTTTACCGATTCGGACGATCGATCGTGATTTCATGCTGATCGTGGCGGAGATCGTTGTTGACAACCGTTCCTGTTCAAAACAGTGATTTCTGGTTGACCAGGCGGAAAATCACGAGTTTTGGCCGATGCAGGGTCTGAACAGTGATTTCGTTCGTCCGAGTGCAAAATCGTGATTTTACCGATCCGAACGATCGACCGTGATTTCATGCTGATCGTGGCGGAGATCGTTGTTGACAACCGTTCCTGGTCAAAACAGTGATTTCTGGTTGACCAGGCGGATAATCCCGAGTTTCGGCCGATGCAGGGTCTGAATAGTGATTTCGTTCGTCCGGGTGCAAAATCGTGATTTTACCGATCGGGACGATCGACCGTGATTTCATGCTGATCGTGGCGGAGATCGTTGTTGACAACCGTTTCTGGTCAAAACAGTGATTTTTGGTTGACCAGGCGGAAAATCACGAGTTTCGGCCGATGCAGGGTCTGAATAGTGATTTCGTTCGTCCGGGTGCAAAATCGTGATTTTACCGATCGGGACGATCGACCGTGATTTCATGCTGATCGTGGCGGAGATCGTTGTTGACAACCGTTCCTGGTCAAAACAGTGATTTTTGGTTGACCAGGCGGAAAATCACGAGTTTCGGTCGATGCAGGCTCTGAATAGTGATTTCGTTCGTCCGGGTGCAAAATCGTGATTTTACCGATCCGGACGATCGATCGTGA
This sequence comes from Delonix regia, assembly GCA_037074485.1. Lineage (NCBI taxonomy): Eukaryota > Viridiplantae > Streptophyta > Magnoliopsida > Fabales > Fabaceae > Delonix > Delonix regia. Next base: position 44,411,915 of record CM073450.1, on the reverse strand, counting down.
TTTCATGCTGATCGTGGCGGAGATCGTTGTTGACAACCGTTCCTGGCCAAAACAGTGATTTTTGGTTGACCAGGCGGATAATCACGAGTTTCGGCCGATGCAGGGTCTGAATAGTGATGTCGTTCGTCCGGGTGCAAAATCGTGATTGTACCGATCCGAACGGTCGACCGTGATTTCATGCTGATCGTGGCGAAGATCGTTGTTGACAACCGTTCCTGGTCAAAACAGTGATTTCTGGTTGACCAGGCGGAAAATCACGAGTTTCGGCCGATGCAGGCTCTGAATTGTGATTTCGTTCGTCCGGGTGCAAAATCGTGATTTTACCGATTCGGACGATCGATCGTGATTTCATGCTGATCGTGGCGGAGATCGTTGTTGACAACCGTTCCTGTTCAAAACAGTGATTTCTGGTTGACCAGGCGGAAAATCACGAGTTTTGGCCGATGCAGGGTCTGAACAGTGATTTCGTTCGTCCGAGTGCAAAATCGTGATTTTACCGATCCGAACGATCGACCGTGATTTCATGCTGATCGTGGCGGAGATCGTTGTTGACAACCGTTCCTGGTCAAAACAGTGATTTCTGGTTGACCAGGCGGATAATCCCGAGTTTCGGCCGATGCAGGGTCTGAATAGTGATTTCGTTCGTCCGGGTGCAAAATCGTGATTTTACCGATCGGGACGATCGACCGTGATTTCATGCTGATCGTGGCGGAGATCGTTGTTGACAACCGTTTCTGGTCAAAACAGTGATTTTTGGTTGACCAGGCGGAAAATCACGAGTTTCGGCCGATGCAGGGTCTGAATAGTGATTTCGTTCGTCCGGGTGCAAAATCGTGATTTTACCGATCGGGACGATCGACCGTGATTTCATGCTGATCGTGGCGGAGATCGTTGTTGACAACCGTTCCTGGTCAAAACAGTGATTTTTGGTTGACCAGGCGGAAAATCACGAGTTTCGGTCGATGCAGGCTCTGAATAGTGATTTCGTTCGTCCGGGTGCAAAATCGTGATTTTACCGATCCGGACGATCGATCGTGATTTCATGCTGATCGTGGCGGAGATCGTTGTTGACAACCGTTCCTGGCCAAAACAGTGATTTTTGGTTGACCAGGCGGAAAATCACGAGTTTCGGCCGATGCAGGGTCTGAATAGTGATTTCGTTCGTCCGAGTGCAAAATCGTGATTGTACCGATCCGAACGGTCGACCGTGATTTCATGCTGATCGTGGCGGAGATCGTTGTTGACAACCGTTCCTGGTCAAAACAGTGATTTCTGGTTGACCTGGCGGAAAATCACGAGTTTCGGCCGATGCAGGCTCTGAATAGTGATTTCGTTCGTCCGGGTGCAAAATCGTGATTTTACCGATCCGGACGATCGATCGTGATTTCATGCTGATCGTGGCGGAGATCGTTGTTGACAACCGTTCCTGGTCAAAACAGTGATTTCTGGTTGACCAGGCAGAAAATCACGAGTTTTCGCCGATGCAGGGTCTGAACAGTGATTTCGTTCGTCCGAGTGCAAAATCGTGATTTTACCGATCCGAACGATCGACCGTGATTTCATGCTGATCGTGGCGGAGATCGTTGTTGACAACCGTTCCTGGTCAAAACAGTGATTTCTGGTTGACCAGGCGGATAATCCCGAGTTTCGGCCGATGCAGGGTCTGAATAGTGATTTCGTTCGTCCGGGTGCAAAATCGTGATTTTACCGATCGGGACGATCGACCGTGATTTCATGCTGATCGTGGCGGAGATCGTTGTTGACAACCGTTTCTGGTCAAAACAGTGATTTTTGGTTGACCAGGCGGAAAATCACGAGTTTCGGCCGATGCAGGGTCTGAATAGTGATTTCGTTCGTCCGGGTGCAAAATCGTGATTGTACCGATCGGGACGATCGACCGTGATTTCATGCTGATCGTGGCGGAGATCGTTGTTGACAACCGTTCCTGGTCAAAACAGTGATTTTTGGTTGACCAGGCGGAAAATCACGAGTTTCGGTCGATGCAGGCTCTGAATAGTGATTTCGTTCGTCCGGGGGCAAAATCGTGATTTTACCGATCCGGACGATCGATCGTGATTTCATGCTGATCGTGGCGGAGATCGTTGTTGACAACCGTTCCTGGCCAAAACAGTGATTTTTGGTTGACCAGGCGGAAAATCACGAGTTTCGGCCGATGCAGGGTCTGAATAGTGATTTCGTTCGTCCGAGTGCAAAATCGTGATTGTACCGATCCGAACGGTCGACCGTGATTTCATGCTGATCGTGGCGGAGATCGTTGTTGACAACCGTTCCTGGTCAAAACAGTGATTTCTGGTTGACCAGGCAGAAAATCACGAGTTTTGGCCGATGCAGGGTCAGAACAGTGATTTCGTTCGTCCGAGTGCAAAATCGTGATTTTACCGATCCGAACGATCGACCGTGATTTCATGCTGATCGTGGCGGAGATCGTTGTTGACAACCGTTCCTGGTCAAAACAGTGATTTCTGGTTGACCAGGCGGATAATCCCGAGTTTCGGCCGATGCAGGGTCTGAATAGTGATTTCGTTCGTCCGGGTGCAAAATCGTGATTTTACCGATCGGGACGATCGACCGTGATTTCATGCTGATCGTGGCGGAGATCGTTGTTGACAACCGTTTCTGGTCAAAACAGTGATTTTTGGTTGACCAGGCGGAAAATCACGAGTTTCGGCCGATGCAGGGTCTGAATAGTGATTTCGTTCGTCCGGGTGCAAAATCGTGATTTTACCGATCGGGACGATCGACCGTGATTTCATGCTGATCGTGGCGGAGATCGTTGTTGACAACCGTTCCTGGTCAAAACAGTGATTTTTGGTTGACCAGGCGGAAAATCACGAGTTTCGGTCGATGCAGGCTCTGAATAGTGATTTCGTTCGTCCGGGGGCAAAATCGTGATTTTACCGATCCGGACGATCGATCGTGATTTCATGCTGATCGTGGCGGAGATCGTTGTTGACAACCGTTCCTGGCCAAAACAGTGATTTTTGGTTGACCAGGCGGAAAATCACGAGTTTCGGCCGATGCAGGGTCTGAATAGTGATTTCGTTCGTCCGAGTGCAAAATCGTGATTGTACCGATCCGAACGGTCGACCGTGATTTCATGCTGATCGTGGCGGAGATCGTTGTTGACAACCGTTCCTGGTCAAAACAGTGATTTCTGGTTGACCAGGCGGAAAATCACGAGTTTCGGCCGATGCAGGCTCTGAATAGTGATTTCGTTCGTCCGGGTGCAAAATCGTGATTTTACCGATTCGGACGATCGATCGTGATTTCATGCTGATCGTGGCGGAGATCGTTGTTGACAACCGTTCCTGGTCAAAACAGTGATTTCTGGTTGACCAGGCAGAAAATCACGAGTTTTGGCCGATGCAGGGTCTGAACAGTGATTTCGTTCGTCCGAGTGCAAAATCGTGATTTTACCGATCCGAACGATCGACCGTGATTTCATGCTGATCGTGGCGGAGATCGTTGTTGACAACCGTTCCTGGTCAAAACAGTGATTTCTGGTTGACCAGGCGGATAATCCCGAGTTTCGGCCGATGCAGGGTCTGAATAGTGATTTCGTTCGTCCGGGTGCAAAATCGTGATTTTACCGATCGGGACGATCGACCGTGATTTCATGCTGATCGTGGCGGAGATCGTTGTTGACAACCGTTTCTGGTCAAAACAGTGATTTTTGGTTGACCAGGCGGAAAATCACGAGTTTCGGCCGATGCAGGGTCTGAATAGTGATTTCGTTCGTCCGGGTGCAAAATCGTGATTTTACCGATCGGGACGATCGACCGTGATTTCATGCTGATCGTGGCGGAGATCGTTGTTGACAACCGTTCCTGGTCAAAACAGTGATTTTTGGTTGACCAGGCGGAAAATCACGAGTTTCGGTCGATGCAGGCTCTGAATAGTGATTTCGTTCGTCCGGGTGCAAAATCGTGATTTTACCGATCCGGACGATCGATCGTGATTTCATGCTGATCGTGGCGGAGATCGTTGTTGACAACCGTTCCTGGCCAAAACAGTGATTTTTGGTTGACCAGGCGGAAAATCACGAGTTTCGGCCGATGCAGGGTCTGAATAGTGATTTCGTTCGTCCGAGTGCAAAATCGTGATTGTACCGATCCGAACGGTCGACCGTGATTTCATGCTGATCGTGGCGGAGATCGTTGTTGACAACCGTTCCTGGTCAAAACAGTGATTTCTGGTTGACCTGGCGGAAAATCACGAGTTTCGGCCGATGCAGGCTCTGAATAGTGATTTCGTTCGTCCGGGTGCAAAATCGTGATTTTACCGATCCGGACGATCGATCGTGATTTCATGCTGATCGTGGCGGAGATCGTTGTTGACAACCGTTCCTGGTCAAAACAGTGATTTCTGGTTGACCAGGCAGAAAATCACGAGTTTTGGCCGATGCAGGGTCTGAACAGTGATTTCGTTCGTCCGAGTGCAAAATCGTGATTTTACCGATCCGAACGATCGACCGTGATTTCATGCTGATCGTGGCGGAGATCGTTGTTGACAACCGTTCCTGGTCAAAACAGTGATTTCTGGTTGACCAGGCGGATAATCCCGAGTTTCGGCCGATGCAGGGTCTGAATAGTGATTTCGTTCGTCCGGGTGCAAAATCGTGATTTTACCGATCGGGACGATCGACCGTGATTTCATGCTGATCGTGGCGGAGATCGTTGTTGACAACCGTTTCTGGTCAAAACAGTGATTTTTGGTTGACCAGGCGGAAAATCACGAGTTTCGGCCGATGCAGGGTCTGAATAGTGATTTCGTTCGTCCGGGTGCAAAATCGTGATTTTACCGATCGGGACGATCGACCGTGATTTCATGCTGATCGTGGCGGAGATCGTTGTTGACAACCGTTCCTGGTCAAAACAGTGATTTTTGGTTGACCAGGCGGAAAATCACGAGTTTCGGTCGATGCAGGCTCTGAATAGTGATTTCGTTCGTCCGGGTGCAAAATCGTGATTTTACCGATCCGGACGATCGATCGTGATTTCATGCTGATCGTGGCGGAGATCGTTGTTGACAACCGTTCCTGGCCAAAACAGTGATTTTTGGTTGACCAGGCGGAAAATCACGAGTTTCGGCCGATGCAGGGTCTGAATAGTGATTTCGTTCGTCCGAGTGCAAAATCGTGATTGTACCGATCCGAACGGTCGACCGTGATTTCATGCTGATCGTGGCGGAGATCGTTGTTGACAACCGTTCCTGGTCAAAACAGTGATTTCTGGTTGACCTGGCGGAAAATCACGAGTTTCGGCCGATGCAGGCTCTGAATAGTGATTTCGTTCGTCCGGGTGCAAAATCGTGTTTTTACCGATCCGGACGATCGATCGTGATTTCATGCTGATCGTGGCGGAGATCGTTGTTGACAACCGTTCCTGGTCAAAACAGTGATTTCTGGTTGACCAGGCAGAAAATCACGAGTTTTGGCCGATGCAGGGTCTGAACAGTGATTTCGTTCGTCCGAGTGCAAAATCGTGATTTTACCGATCCGAACGATCGACCGTGATTTCATGCTGATCGTGGCGGAGATCGTTGTTGACAACCGTTCCTGGTCAAAACAGTGATTTCTGGTTGACCAGGCGGATAATCCCGAGTTTCGGCCGATGCAGGGTCTGAATAGTGATTTCGTTCGTCCGGGTGCAAAATCGTGATTTTACCGATCGGGACGATCGACCGTGATTTCATGCTGATCGTGGCGGAGATCGTTGTTGACAACCGTTTCTGGTCAAAACAGTGATTTTTGGTTGACCAGGCGGAAAATCACGAGTTTCGGCCGATGCCGGGTCTGAATAGTGATTTCGTTCGTCCGGGTGCAAAATCGTGATTTTACCGATCGGGACGATCGACCGTGATTTCATGCTGATCGTGGCGGAGATCGTTGTTGACAACCGTTCCTGGTCAAAACAGTGATTTTTGGTTGACCAGGCGGAAAATCACGAGTTTCGGTCGATGCAGGCTCTGAATAGTGATTTCGTTCGTCCGGGTGCAAAATCGTGATTTTACCGATCCGGACGATCGATCGTGATTTCATGCTGATCGTGGCGGAGATCGTTGTTGACAACCGTTCCTGGCCAAAACAGTGATTTTTGGTTGACCAGGCGGAAAATCACGAGTTTCGGCCGATGCAGGGTCTGAATAGTGATTTCGTTCGTCCGAGTGCAAAATCGTGATTGTACCGATCCGAACGGTCGACCGTGATTTCATGCTGATCGTGGCGGAGATCGTTGTTGACAACCGTTCCTGGTCAAAACAGTGATTTCTGGTTGACCTGGCGGAAAATCACGAGTTTCGGCCGATGCAGGCTCTGAATAGTGATTTCGTTCGTCCGGGTGCAAAATCGTGATTTTACCGATCCGGACGATCGATCGTGATTTCATGCTGATCGTGGCGGAGATCGTTGTTGACAACCGTTCCTGGTCAAAACAGTGATTTCTGGTTGACCAGGCAGAAAATCACGAGTTTTGGCCGATGCAGGGTCTGAACAGTGATTTCGTTCGTCCGAGTGCAAAATCGTGATTTTACCGATCCGAACGATCGACCGTGATTTCATGCTGATCGTGGCGGAGATCGTTGTTGACAACCGTTCCTGGTCAAAACAGTGATTTCTGGTTGACCAGGCGGATAATCCCGAGTTTCGGCCGATGCAGGGTCTGAATAGTGATTTCGTTCGTCCGGGTGCAAAATCGTGATTTTACCGATCGGGACGATCGACCGTGATTTCATGCTGATCGTGGCGGAGATCGTTGTTGACAACCGTTTCTGGTCAAAACAGTGATTTTTGGTTGACCAGGCGGAAAATCACGAGTTTCGGCCGATGCAGGGTCTGAATAGTGATTTCGTTCGTCCGGGTGCAAAATCGTGATTTTACCGATCGGGACGATCGACCGTGATTTCATGCTGATCGTGGCGGAGATCGTTGTTGACAACCGTTCCTGGTCAAAACAGTGATTTTTGGTTGACCAGGCGGAAAATCACGAGTTTCGGTCGATGCAGGCTCTGAATAGTGATTTCGTTCGTCCGGGTGCAAAATCGTGATTTTACCGATCCGGACGATCGATCGTGATTTCATGCTGATCGTGGCGGAGATCGTTGTTGACAACCGTTCCTGGCCAAAACAGTGATTTTTGGTTGACCAGGCGGAAAATCACGAGTTTCGGCCGATGCAGGGTCTGAATAGTGATTTCGTTCGTCCGAGTGCAAAATCGTGATTGTACCGATCCGAACGGTCGACCGTGATTTCATGCTGATCGTGGCGGAGATCGTTGTTGACAACCGTTCCTGGTCAAAACAGTGATTTCTGGTTGACCAGGCGGAAAATCACGAGTTTCGGCCGATGCAGGCTCTGAATAGTGATTTCGTTCGTCCGGGAGCAAAATCGTGATTTTACCGATCCGGACGATCGATCGTGATTTCATGCTGATCGTGGCGGAGATCGTTGTTGACAACCGTTCCTGGTCAAAACAGTGATTTCTGGTTGACCAGGCGGAAAATCACGAGTTTCGGCCGATGCAGGGTCTGAATAGGGATTTCGTTCGTCCGGGTGCAAAATCGTGATTTTACCGATCCGAACGATCGACCGTGATTTCATGCTGATCATGGCGGAGATCGTTGTTGACAACCGTTCCTGGTCAAAACAGTGATTTCTGGTTGACCAGGCAGAAAATCACGAGTTTTGGCCGATGCAGGGTCTGAACAGTGATTTCGTTCGTCCGAGTGCAAAATCGTGATTTTACCGATCCGAACGATCGACCGTGATTTCATGCTGATCGTGGCGGAGATCGTTGTTGACAACCGTTCCTGGTCAAAACAGTGATTTCTGGTTGACCAGGCGGATAATCCCGAGTTTCGGCCGATGCAGGGACTGAATAGTGATTTCGTTCGTCCGGGTGCAAAATCGTGATTTTACCGATCGGGACGATCGACCGTGATTTCATGCTGATCGTGGCGGAGATCGTTGTTGACAACCGTTTCTGGTCAAAACAGTGATTTTTGGTTGACCAGGCGGAAAATCACGAGTTTCGGCCGATGCAGGGTCTGAATAGTGATTTCGTTCGTCCGGGTGCAAAATCGTGATTTTACCGATCGGGACGATCGACCGTGATTTCATGCTGATCGTGGCGGAGATCGTTGTTGACAACCGTTCCTGGTCAAAACAGTGATTTTTGGTTGACCAGGCGGAAAATCACGAGTTTCGGTCGATGCAGGCTCTGAATAGTGATTTCGTTCGTCCGGGTGCAAAATCGTGATTTTACCGATCCGGACGATCGATCGTGATTTCATGCTGATCGTGGCGGAGATCGTTGTTGACAACCGTTCCTGGCCAAAACAGTGATTTTTGGTTGACCAGGCGGAAAATCACGAGTTTCGGCCGATCCAGGGTCTGAATAGTGATTTCGTTCGTCCGAGTGCAAAATCGTGATTGTACCGATCCGAACGGTCGACCGTGATTTCATGCTGATCGTGGCGGAGATCGTTGTTGACAACCGTTCCTGGTCAAAACAGTGATTTCAGGTTGACCAGGCGGAAAATCACGAGTTTCGGCCGATGCAGGGTTTGAACAGTGATTTCGTTCGTCCGGGTGCAAAATCGTGATTGTATCGATCCGGACGATCGACCGTGATCTCATGCTGATCGTGGCAGAGAGCGTTGTTGACAACCGTTCCTGGTCAAAACAGTGATTTTTGGTTGACCAGGCGGAAAATCACGAGTTTCGGCCGATGCAGGGTCTGAATAGTGATTTCGTTCGTCCGAGTTCAAAATCGTGATTTTACCGATCCGGACGATCGACCGTGATTTCATGCTGATCGTGGCGGAGATCGTTGTTGACAACCGTTTCTGGTCAAAACAGTGATTTTTGGTTGACCAGGCGGAAAATCACGAGTTTCGGCCGATGCAGGGTCTGAATAGTGATTTCGTTCGTCCGGGTGCAAAATCGTGATTTTACCGATCGGGACGATCGACCGTGATTTCATGCTGATCGTGGCGGAGATCATTGTTGGCAACCGTTCCTGGTCAAAACAGTGATTTTAGGTTGACCAGGCGGATAATCAAGAGTTTCGGCCGATGCAGGGTCTGAATAGTGATTTCGTTCGTCCGGGTGCAAAATCGTGATTTTACCGATCGGGACGATCGACCGTGATTTCATGCTGATCGTGGCGGAGATCGTTGTTGACAACCGTTCCTGGTCAAAACAGTGATTCCTGGTTGACCAGGCGGATAATCACGAGTTTCGGCCGATGCAGGGTCTGAATACTGATTTCGTTCGTCCGGGTGCAAAATCGTGATTTTACCAATCGGGACGATCGACCGTGATTTCATGCTGATCGTGGCAGAGATCGTTTTTGACAACCGTTCCTGGTCAAAACAGTGATTCCTGGTTGACCAGGCGGATAATCAAAAGTTTCGGCTGATGCAGGGTCTGAATAGTGATTTCGTTCGTCCGGGTGCAAAATCGTGATTTTACCGATCGGGACGATCGACCGTGATTTCATGCTGATCGTGGCGGAGATCGTTGTTGACAACCGTTCCTGGTCAAAACAGTGATTTTAGGTTGACCAGGCGGATAATCAAGAGTTTCGGCCGATGCAGGGTCTGAATAGTGATTTCGTTCGTCCGGGTGCAAAATCGTGATTTTACCGATCCGGACGATCGACCGTGATTTCATGCTGATCGTGGCGGAGATCGTTGTTGACAACCGTTCCTGGTCAAAACAGTGATTCCTGGTTGACCAGGCGGATAATCACGAGTTTCGGCCGATGCAGGGTCTGAATACTGATTTCGTTCGTCCGGGTGCAAAATCGTGATTTTACCGATCGGGACGATCGACCGTGATTTCATGCTGATCGTGGCGGAGATCGTTGTTGACAACCGTTCCTGGTCAAAACAGTGATTCCTGGTTGACCAGGCGGATAATCGCGAGTTTCGGCCGATACAGGGTCTGAATACTGATTTCGTTCGTCCGGGTGCAAAATCGTGATTTTACCGATCGGGACGATCGACCGTGATTTCATGCTGATCGTGGCGGAGATCGTTGTTGACAACCGTTCCTGGTCAAAACAATGATTTTTGGTTGACCAGGCGGAAAATCACGAGTTTCGGCCGATGCAGGGTCTGAACAGTGATTTCGTTCGTCCGGGTGCAAAATCATGATTGTATCGATCCGGACGATCGACCGTGATCTCATGCTGATCGTGGCAGAGAGCGTTGTTGACAACCGTTCCTGGTCAAAACAGTGATTTTTGGTTGACCAGGCGGAAAATCACGAGTTTCGGCCGATGCAGGGTCTGAATAGTGATTTCGTTCGTCCGAGTGCAAAATCGTGATTTTACCGATCCGGACGATCGACCGTGATTTCATGCTGATCGTGGCGGAGATCGTTGTTGACAACCGTTTCTGGTCAAAACAGTGATTTTTGGTTGACCAGGCGGAAAAGCACGAGTTTCGGCCGATGCAGGGTCTGAATAGTGATTTCGTTCGTCCGGGTGCAAAATCGTGATTTTACCGATCCGAACGATCGACCGTGATTTCATGCTGATCGTGGCGGAGATCATTGTTGACAACCGTTCCTGGCCAAAACAGTGATTTTTGGTTGACCAGGCGGAAAATCACGAGTTTCGGCCGATGCACGGTCTGAATAGTGACTTCGTTCGTCCGGTTGCAAAATCGTGATTGTATCGATCCGGACGATCGGCCGTGATTTTATGCTGATCGTGGCGGAGATCGTTGTTGACAACCGTTACTGGTCAAAATAGAGATTTTTGGTTGACCAGGCGGAAAATCACGAGTTTCGGCTGATGCAGGGTCTGAATAGTGATTTCGTTCGTCCGGGTGCAAAATCGTGATTTTACCGATCGGGACGATCGACCGTGATTTCATGCTGATCGTGGCGGAGATCGTTGTTGACAACCGTTCCTGGTCAAAACAGTGATTTTAGGTTGACCAGGCGGATAATCAAGAGTTTCGGCCGATGCAGGGTCTGAATAGTGATTTCGTTCGTCCGGGTGCAAAATCGTGATTTTACCGATCGGGACGATCGACCGTGATTTCGTGCTGATCGTGGCGGAGATCGTTGTTGACAACCGTTCCTGGTCAAAACAGTGATTTTAGGTTGACCAGGCGGATAATCAAGAGTTTCGGCCGATGCAGGGTCTGAATAGTGATTTCGTTCGTCCGGGTGCAAAATCGTGATTTTACCGATCCGGACGATCGACCGTGATTTCATGCTGATCGTGGCGGAGATCGTTGTTGACAACCGTTCCTGGTCAAAACAGTGATTTCTGGTTGACCGGGCGGAAAATCACGAGTTTCGGCCGATGCAGGGTCTGAATAGTGATTTCGTTCGTCCGGGTGCAAAATCGTGATTTTACCGATCCGAACGATCGACCGTGATTTCATGCTGATCATGGCGGAGATCGTTGTTGACAACCGTTCCTGGTCAAAACAGTGATTTCTGGTTGACCAGGCGGAAAATCACGAGTTTTGGCCGATGCAGGGTCTGAACAGTGATTTCGTTCGTCCGAGTGCAAAATCGTGATTTTACCGATCCGGACGATCGACCGTGATTTCATGCTGATCGTGGCGGAGATCGTTGTTGACAACCGTTCCTGGTCAAAACAGTGATTTCTGGTTGACCAGGCGGATAATCACGAGTTTCGGCCGATGCAGGGTCTGAATAGTGATTTCGTTCGTCCGGGTGCAAAATCGTGATTTTACCGATCGGGACGATCGACCGTGATTTCATGCTGATCGTGGCGGAGATCGTTGTTGACAACCGTTCCTGGTCAAAACAGTGATTTTTGGTTGACCAGGCGGAAAATCACGAGTTTCGGCCGATGCAGGGTCTGAACAGTGATTTCGTTCGTCCGGGTGCAAAATCATGATTGTATCGATCCGGACGATCGACCGTGATCTCATGCTGATCGTGGCAGAGAGCGTTGTTGACAACCGTTCCTGGTCAAAACAGTGATTCCTGGTTGACCAGGCGGATAATCACGAGTTTCGGCCGATGCAGGGTCTGAATAGTGATTTCGTTCGTCCGGGTGCAAAATTGTGATTTTATCGATCCAGACGATCGACCGTGATTTCATGCTGATCGTGGCGGAGATCGTTGTTGACAACCATTCCTGGTCAAAACAGTGATTTCTGGTTGACCAGGCGGAAAATCACGAGTTTCGGCCGATGCAGGGTCTGAATAGTGATTTCGTTCGTCCGGGTGCAAAATCGTGATTTTACCGATCGGGACGATCGACCGTGATTTCATGCTGATCGTGGCGGAGATCGTTGTTGACAACCGTTCCTGGTCAAAACAGTGATTTTAGGTTGACCAGGCGGATAATCACGAGTTTCGGCCGATGCAGGGTCTGAATAGTGATTTCGTTCGTCCGGGTGCAAAATCGTGATTTTACCGATCGGGACGATCGACCGTGATTTCATGCTGATCGTGGCAGAGATCGTTGTTGACAACCGTTCCTGGTCAAAACAGTGATTTTTGGTTGACCAGGCGGAAAATCACGAGTTTCGGCCGATGCAGGGTCTGAACAGTGATTTCGGTCGTCCGGGTGCAAAATCATGATTGTATCGATCCGGACGATCGACCGTGATCTCATGCTGATCGTGGCAGAGAGCGTTGTTGACAACCGTTCCTGGTCAAAACAGTGATTTTTGGTTGACCAGGCGGAAAATCACGAGTTTCGGCCGATGCAGGGTCTGAATAGTGATTTCGTTCGTCCGAGTGCAAAATCGTGATTTTACCGATCCGAACGATCGACCGTGATTTCATGCTGATCGTGGCGGAGATCGTTGTTGACAACCGTTCCTGGTCAAAACAGTGATTTCTGGTTGACCAGGCGGAAAATCACGAGTTTCGGCCGATGCAGGGTCTGAATAGTGATTTCGTTCGTCCGAGTGCAAAATCGTGATTTTACCGATCGGGACGATCGACCGTGATTTCATGCTGATCGTGGCAGAGAGCGTTGTTGACAACCGTTCCTGGTCAAAACAGTGATTTTTGGTTGACCAGGCGGAAAATCACGAGTTTCGGCCGATGCAGGGTCTGAATAGTGATTTCGTTCGTCCGAGTGCAAAATCGTGATTTTACCGATCCGGACGATCGACCGTGATTTCATGCTGATCGTGGCGGAGATCGTTGTTGACAACCGTTTCTGGTCAAAACAGTGATTTTTGGTTGACCAGGCGGAAAAGCACGAGTTTCGGCCGATGCAGGGTCTGAATAGTGATTTCGTTCGTCCGGGTGCAAAATCGTGATTTTACCGATCTGAACGATCGACCGTGATTTCATGCTGATCGTGGCGGAGATCGTTGTTGACAACCGTTCCTGGCCAAAACAGTGATTTTTGGTTGACCAGGCGGAAAATCACGAGTTTCGGCCGATGCAGGGTCTGAACAGTGATTTCGTTCGTCCGGGTGCAAAATCATGATTGTATCGATCCGGACGATCGACCGTGATCTCATGCTGATCGTGGCAGAGAGCGTTGTTGACAACCGTTCCTGGTCAAAACAGTGATTCCTGGTTGACCAGGCGGATAATCACGAGTTTCGGCCGATGCAGGGTCTGAATAGTGATTTCGTTCGTCCGGGTGCAAAATTGTGATTTTATCGATCCAGACGATCGACCGTGATTTCATGCTGATCGTGGCGGAGATCGTTGTTGACAACCATTCCTGGTCAAAACAGTGATTTCTGGTTGACCAGGCGGAAAATCACGAGTTTCGGCCGATGCAGGGTCTGAATAGTGATTTCGTTCGTCCGGGTGCAAAATCGTGATTTTACCGATCGGGACGATCGACCGTGATTTCATGCTGATCGTGGCGGAGATCGTTGTTGACAACCGTTCCTGGTCAAAACAGTGATTTTAGGTTGACCAGGCGGATAATCACGAGTTTCGGCCGATGCAGGGTCTGAATAGTGATTTCGTTCGTCCGGGTGCAAAATCGTGATTTTACCGATCGGGACGATCGACCGTGATTTCATGCTGATCGTGGCAGAGATCGTTGTTGACAACCGTTCCTGGTCAAAACAGTGATTTTTGGTTGACCAGGCGGAAAATCACGAGTTTCGGCCGATGCAGGGTCTGAACAGTGATTTCGGTCGTCCGGGTGCAAAATCATGATTGTATCGATCCGGACGATCGACCGTGATCTCATGCTGATCGTGGCAGAGAGCGTTGTTGACAACCGTTCCTGGTCAAAACAGTGATTTTTGGTTGACCAGGCGGAAAATCACGAGTTTCGGCCGATGCAGGGTCTGAATAGTGATTTCGTTCGTCCGAGTGCAAAATCGTGATTTTACCGATCCGAACGATCGACCGTGATTTCATGCTGATCGTGGCGGAGATCGTTGTTGACAACCGTTCCTGGTCAAAACAGTGATTTCTGGTTGACCAGGCGGAAAATCACGAGTTTCGGCCGATGCAGGGTCTGAATAGTGATTTCGTTCGTCCGAGTGCAAAATCGTGATTTTACCGATCGGGACGATCGACCGTGATTTCATGCTGATCGTGGCAGAGAGCGTTGTTGACAACCGTTCCTGGTCAAAACAGTGATTTTTGGTTGACCAGGCGGAAAATCACGAGTTTCGGCCGATGCAGGGTCTGAATAGTGATTTCGTTCGTCCGAGTGCAAAATCGTGATTTTACCGATCCGGACGATCGACCGTGATTTCATGCTGATCGTGGCGGAGATCGTTGTTGACAACCGTTTCTGGTCAAAACAGTGATTTTTGGTTGACCAGGCGGAAAAGCACGAGTTTCGGCCGATGCAGGGTCTGAATAGTGATTTCGTTCGTCCGGGTGCAAAATCGTGATTTTACCGATCTGAACGATCGACCGTGATTTCATGCTGATCGTGGCGGAGATCGTTGTTGACAACCGTTCCTGGCCAAAACAGTGATTTTTGGTTGACCAGGCGGAAAATCACGAGTTTCGGCCGATGCAGGGTCTGAATAGTGACTTCGTTCGTCCGGTTGCAAAATCGTGATTGTATCGATCCGGACGATCGGCCGTGATTTCATGCTGATCGTGGCGGAGATCGTTGTTGACAACCGTTACTGGTCAAAATAGAGATTTTTGGTTGACCAGGCGGAAAATCACGAGTTTCGGCTGATGCAGGGTCTGAATAGTGATTTCGTTCGTCCGGGTGCAAAATCGTGATTTTACCGATCGGGACGATCGACCGTGATTTCATGTTGATCGTGGCGGAGATCGTTGTTGACAACCGTTCCTGGTCAAAACAGTGATTTTAGGTTGACCAGGCGGATAATCAAGAGTTTCGGCCGATGCAGGGTCTGAATAGTGATTTCGTTCGTCCGGGTGCAAAATCGTGATTTTACCGATCGGGACGATCGACCGTGATTTCATGCTGATCGTGGCGGAGATCGTTGTTGACAACCGTTCCTGGTCAAAACAGTGATTTCTGGTTGACCAGGCGGATAATCACGAGTTTCGGCCGATGCAGGGTCTGAATAGTGATTTCGTTCGTCTGGGTGCAAAATAGTGATTTTACCGATCCGAACGATCGACCGTGATTTCATGCTGATCATGGCGGAGATCGTTGTTGACAACCGTTCCTGGTCAAAACAGTGATTTCTGGTTGATCAGGCGGAAAATCACGAGTTTTGGCCGATGCAGGGTCTGAACAGTGATTTCGTTCGTCCGAGTGCAAAATCGTGATTTTACCAATCCGGACGATCGACCGTGATTTCATGCCGATCGTGGCGGAGATCGTTGTTGACAACCGTTCCTGGTCAAAACAGTGATTTCTGGTTGACCAGGCGGATAATCACGAGTTTCGGCCGATGCAGGGTCTGAATAGTGATTTCGTTCGTCCGGGTGCAAAATCGTGATTTTACCGATCGGGACGATCGACCGTGATTTCATGCTGATCGTGGCGGAGATCGTTGTTGACAACCGTTCCTGGTCAAAACAGTGATTTTAGGTTGACCAGGCGGATAATCACGAGTTTCGGCCGATGCAGGGTCTGAATAGTGATTTCGTTCGTCCGGGTGCAAAATCGTGATTTTACCGATCGGGACGATCGACCGTGATTTCATGCTGATCGTGGCAGAGATCGTTGTTGACAACCGTTCCTGGTCAAAACAGTGATTTTTGGTTGACCAGGCGGAAAATCACGAGTTTCGGCCGATGCAGGGTCTGAACAGTGATTTCGGTCGTCCGGGTGCAAAATCATGATTGTATCGATCCGGACGATCGACCGTGATCTCATGCTGATCGTGGCAGAGAGCGTTGTTGACAACCGTTCCTGGTCAAAACAGTGATTTTTGGTTGACCAGGCGGAAAATCACGAGTTTCGGCCGATGCAGGGTCTGAATAGTGATTTCGTTCGTCCGAGTGCAAAATCGTGATTTTACCGATCCGGACGATCGACCGTGATTTCATGCTGATCGTGGCGGAGATCGTTGTTGACAACCGTTTCTGGTCAAAACAGTGATTTTTGGTTGACCAGGCGGAAAAGCACGAGTTTCGGCCGATGCAGGGTCTGAATAGTGATTTCGTTCGTCCGGGTGCAAAATCGTGATTTTACCGATCTGAACGATCGACCGTGATTTCATGCTGATCGTGGCGGAGATCATTGTTGACAACCGTTCCTGGCCAAAACAGTGATTTTTGGTTGACCAGGCGGAAAATCACGAGTTTCGGCCGATGCAGGGTCTGAATAGTGACTTCGTTCGTCCGGTTGCAAAATCGTGATTGTATCGATCCGGACGACCGGCCGTGATTTCATGCTGATCGTGGCGGAGATCGTTGTTGACAACCGTTCCTGGTCAAAACAGTGATTTCTGGTTGACCAGGCGGATAATCCCGAGTTTCGGCCGATGCAGGGTCTGAATAGTGATTTCGTTCGTCCGGGTGCAAAATCGTGATTTTACCAATCGGGACGATCGACCGTGATTTCATGTTGATCGTGGCGGAGATCGTTGTTGACAACCGTTCCTGGTCAAAACAGTGATTTTAGGTTGACCAGGCGGATAAACAAGAGTTTCGGCCGATGCAGGGTCTGAATAGTGATTTCGTTCGTCCGGGTGCAAAATCGTGATTTTACCGATCGGGACGATCGACCGTGATTTCATGCTGATCGTGGCGGAGATCGTTGTTGACAACCGTTCCTGGTCAAAACAGTGATTTCTGGTTGACCAGGCGGATAATCACGAGTTTCGGCCGATGCAGGGTCTGAATAGTGATTTCGTTCGTCCGGGTGCAAAATAGTGATTTTACCGATCCGAACGATCGACCGTGATTTCATGCTGATCATGGCGGAGATCGTTGTTGACAACCGTTCCTGGTCAAAACAGTGATTTCTGGTTGACCAGGCGGAAAATCACGAGTTTTGGCCGATGCAGGGTCTGAACAGTGATTTCGTTCGTCCGAGTGCAAAATCGTGATTTTACCAATCCGGACGATCGACCGTGATTTCAAGCCGATCGTGGCGGAGATCGTTGTTGACAACCGTTCCTGGTCAAAACAGTGATTTCTGGTTGACCAGGCGGATAATCACGAGTTTCGGCCGATGCAGGGTCTGAATAGTGATTTCGTTCGTCCGGGTGCAAAATCGTGATTTTACCGATCGGGACGATCGACCGTGATTTCATGCTGATCGTGGCGGAGATCGTTGTTGACAACCGTTCCTGGTCAAAACAGTGATTTTTGGTTGACCAGGCGGAAAATCACGAGTTTCGGCCGATGCAGGGTCTGAACAGTGATTTCGTTCGACCGGGTGCAAAATCATGATTGTATCGATCCGGACGATCGACCGTGATCTCATGCTGATCGTGGCAGAGAGCGTTGTTGACAACCGTTCCTGGTCAAAACAGTGATTCCTGGTTGACCAGGCGGATAATCACGAGTTTCGGCCGATGCAGGGTCTGAATAGTGATTTCGTTCGTCCGGGAGCAAAATTGTGATTTTACCGATCCAGACGATCGACCGTGATTTCATGCTGATCGTGGCGGAGATCGTTGTTGACAACCATTCCTGGTCAAAACAGTGATTTCTGGTTGACCAGGCGGAAAATCACGAGTTTCGGCCGATGCAGGGTCTGAATAGTGATTTCGTTCGTCCGGGTGCAAAATCGTGATTTTACCGATCGGGACGATCGACCGTGATTTCATGCTGATCGTGGCGGAGATCGTTGTTGACAACCGTTCCTGGTCAAAACAGTGATTTTAGGTTGACCAGGCGGATAATCACGAGTTTCGGCCGATGCAGGGTCTGAATAGTGATTTCGTTCGTCCGGGTGCAAAATCGTGATTTTACCGATCGGGACGATCGACCGTGATTTCATGCTGATCGTGGCAGAGATCGTTGTTGACAACCGTTCCTGGTCAAAACAGTGATTTTTGGTTGACCAGGCGGAAAATCACGAGTTTCGGCCGATGCAGGGTCTGAACAGTGATTTCGTTCGTCCGGGTGCAAAATCGTGATTTTATCGATCCGAACGATCGACCGTGATCTCATGCTGATCGTGGCGGAGAGCGTCGTTGACAACCGTTCCTGGTCAAAACAGTGATTTTTGGTTGACCAGGCGGAAAATCACGAGTTTCGGCCGATGCAGGCTCTGAATTGTGATTTCGTTCGTCCGGGTGCAAAATCGTGATTTTATCGATCCGAACGATCGACCGTGATTTCATGCTGATCATGGCGGAGATCGTTGTTGACAACCGTTCCTGGTCAAAACAGTGATTTCTGGTTGACCAGGCGGAAAATCACGAGTTTTGGCCGATGCAGGGTCTGAACAGTGATTTCGTTCGTCCGAGTGCAAAATCGTGATTTTACCAATCCGGACGATCGACCGTGATTTCATGCCGATCGTGGCGGAGATCGTTGTTGACAACCGTTCCTGGTCAAAACAGTGATTTCTGGTTGACCAGGCGGATAATCACGAGTTTCGGCCGATGCAGGGTCTGAATAGTGATTTCGTTCGTCCGGGTGCAAAATCGTGATTTTACCGATCGGGACGATCGACCGTGATTTCATGCTGATCGTGGCGGAGATCGTTGTTGACAACCGTTCCTGGTCAAAACAGTGATTTTAGGTTGACCAGGCGGATAATCACGAGTTTCGGCCGATGCAGGGTCTGAATAGTGATTTCGTTCGTCCGGGTGCAAAATCGTGATTTTACCGATCGGGACGATCGACCGTGATTTCATGCTGATCGTGGCAGAGATCGTTGTTGACAACCGTTCCTGGTCAAAACAGTGATTTTTGGTTGACCAGGCGGAAAATCACGAGTTTCGGCCGATGCAGGGTCTGAACAGTGATTTCGGTCGTCCGGGTGCAAAATCATGATTGTATCGATCCGGACGATCGACCGTGATCTCATGCTGATCGTGGCAGAGAGCGTTGTTGACAACCGTTCCTGGTCAAAACAGTGATTTTTGGTTGACCAGGCGGAAAATCACGAGTTTCGGCCGATGCAGGGTCTGAATAGTGATTTCGTTCGTCCGAGTGCAAAATCGTGATTTTACCGATCCGGACGATCGACCGTGATTTCATGCTGATCGTTGCGGAGATCGTTGTTGACAACCGTTTCTGGTCAAAACAGTGATTTTTGGTTGACCAGGCGGAAAAGCACGAGTTTCGGCCGATGCAGGGTCTGAATAGTGATTTCGTTCGTCCGGGTGCAAAATCGTGATTTTACCGATCTGAACGATCGACCGTGATTTCATGCTGATCGTGGCGGAGATCATTGTTGACAACCGTTCCTGGCCAAAACAGTGATTTTTGGTTGACCAGGCGGAAAATCACGAGTTTCGGCCGATGCAGGGTCTGAATAGTGACTTCGTTCGTCCGGTTGCAAAATCGTGATTGTATCGATCCGGACGACCGGCCGTGATTTCATGCTGATCGTGGCGGAGATCGTTGTTGACAACCGTTCCTGGTCAAAACAGTGATTTCTGGTTGACCAGGCGGATAATCCCGAGTTTCGGCCGATGCAGGGTCTGAATAGTGATTTCGTTCGTCCGGGTGCAAAATCGTGATTTTACCAATCGGGACGATCGACCGTGATTTCATGTTGATCGTGGCGGAGATCGTTGTTGACAACCGTTCCTGGTCAAAACAGTGATTTTAGGTTGACCAGGCGGATAAACAAGAGTTTCGGCCGATGCAGGGTCTGAATAGTGATTTCGTTCGTCCGGGTGCAAAATCGTGATTTTACCGATCGGGACGATCGACCGTGATTTCATGCTGATCGTGGCGGAGATCGTTGTTGACAACCGTTCCTGGTCAAAACAGTGATTTCTGGTTGACCAGGCGGATAATCACGAGTTTCGGCCGATGCAGGGTCTGAATAGTGATTTCGTTCGTCCGGGTGCAAAATAGTGATTTTACCGATCCGAACGATCGACCGTGATTTCATGCTGATCGTGGCAGAGAGCGTTGTTGACAACCGTTCCTGGTCAAAACAGTGATTTCTGGTTGACCAGGCGGATAATCACGAGTTTCGGCCGATGCAGGGTCTGAACAGTGATTTCGGTCGTCCGGGTGCAAAATCATGATTGTATCGATCCGGACGATCGACCGTGATCTCATGCTGATCGTGGCAGAGAGCGTTGTTGACAACCGTTCCTGGTCAAAACAGTGATTTTTGGTTGACCAGGCGGAAAATCACGAGTTTCGGCCGATGCAGGGTCTGAATAGTGATTTCGTTCGTCCGAGTGCAAAATCGTGATTTTACCGATCCGGACGATCGACCGTGATTTCATGCTGATCGTTGCGGAGATCGTTGTTGACAACCGTTTCTGGTCAAAACAGTGATTTTTGGTTGACCAGGCGGAAAAGCACGAGTTTCGGCCGATGCAGGGTCTGAATAGTGATTTCGTTCGTCCGGGTGCAAAATCGTGATTTTACCGATCTGAACGATCGACCGTGATTTCATGCTGATCGTGGCGGAGATCATTGTTGACAACCGTTCCTGGCCAAAACAGTGATTTTTGGTTGACCAGGCGGAAAATCACGAGTTTCGGCCGATGCAGGGTCTGAATAGTGACTTCGTTCGTCCGGTTGCAAAATCGTGATTGTATCGATCCGGACGACCGGCCGTGATTTCATGCTGATCGTGGCGGAGATCGTTGTTGACAACCGTTCCTGGTCAAAACAGTGATTTCTGGTTGACCAGGCGGATAATCCCGAGTTTCGGCCGATGCAGGGTCTGAATAGTGATTTCGTTCGTCCGGGTGCAAAATCGTGATTTTACCAATCGGGACGATCGACCGTGATTTCATGTTGATCGTGGCGGAGATCGTTGTTGACAACCGTTCCTGGTCAAAACAGTGATTTTAGGTTGACCAGGCGGATAAACAAGAGTTTCGGCCGATGCAGGGTCTGAATAGTGATTTCGTTCGTCCGGGTGCAAAATCGTGATTTTACCGATCGGGACGATCGACCGTGATTTCATGCTGATCGTGGCGGAGATCGTTGTTGACAACCGTTCCTGGTCAAAACAGTGATTTCTGGTTGACCAGGCGGATAATCACGAGTTTCGGCCGATGCAGGGTCTGAATAGTGATTTCGTTCGTCCGGGTGCAAAATAGTGATTTTACCGATCCGAACGATCGACCGTGATTTCATGCTGATCATGGCGGAGATCGTTGTTGACAACCGTTCCTGGTCAAAACAGTGATTTCTGGTTGACCAGGCGGAAAATCACGAGTTTTGGCCGATGCAGGGTCTGAACAGTGATTTCGTTCGTCCGAGTGCAAAATCGTGATTTTACCAATCCGGACGATCGACCGTGATTTCAAGCCGATCGTGGCGGAGATCGTTGTTGACAACCGTTCCTGGTCAAAACAGTGATTTCTGGTTGACCAGGCGGATAATCACGAGTTTCGGCCGATGCAGGGTCTGAATAGTGATTTCGTTCGTCCGGGTGCAAAATCGTGATTTTACCGATCGGGACGATCGACCGTGATTTCATGCTGATCGTGGCGGAGATCGTTGTTGACAACCGTTCCTGGTCAAAACAGTGATTTTTGGTTGACCAGGCGGAAAATCACGAGTTTCGGCCGATGCAGGGTCTGAACAGTGATTTCGTTCGTCCGGGTGCAAAATCATGATTGTATCGATCCGGACGATCGACCGTGATCTCATGCTGATCGTGGCAGAGAGCGTTGTTGACAACCGTTCCTGGTCAAAACAGTGATTCCTGGTTGACCAGGCGGATAATCACGAGTTTCGGCCGATGCAGGGTCTGAATAGTGATTTCGTTCGTCCGGGAGCAAAATTGTGATTTTACCGATCCAGACGATCGACCGTGATTTCATGCTGATCGTGGCGGAGATCGTTGTTGACAACCATTCCTGGTCAAAACAGTGATTTCTGGTTGACCAGGCGGAAAATCACGAGTTTCGGCCGATGCAGGGTCTGAATAGTGATTTCGTTCGTCCGGGTGCAAAATCGTGATTTTACCGATCGGGACGATCGACCGTGATTTCATGCTGATCGTGGCGGAGATCGTTGTTGACAACCGTTCCTGGTCAAAACAGTGATTTTAGGTTGACCAGGCGGATAATCACGAGTTTCGGCCGATGCAGGGTCTGAATAGTGATTTCGTTCGTCCGGGTGCAAAATCGTGATTTTACCGATCGGGACGATCGACCGTGATTTCATGCTGATCGTGGCAGAGATCGTTGTTGACAACCGTTCCTGGTCAAAACAGTGATTTTTGGTTGACCAGGCGGAAAATCACGAGTTTCGGCCGATGCAGGGTCTGAACAGTGATTTCGTTCGTCCGAGTGCAAAATCGTGATTTTATCGATCCGAACGATCGACCGTGATCTCATGCTGATCGTGGCGGAGAGCGTCGTTGACAACCGTTCCTGGTCAAAACAGTGATTTTTGGTTGACCAGGCGGAAAATCACGAGTTTCGGCCGATGCAGGCTCTGAATTGTGATTTCGTTCGTCCGGGTGCAAAATCGTGATTTTATCGATCCGAACGATCGACCGTGATTTCATGCTGATCGTGGCGGAGATCGTTGTTGACAACCGTTCCTGGTCAAAACAGTGATTTTTGGTTGACCAGGCGGAAAATCACGAGTTTCGGCCGATGCAGGGTCTGAATAGTGATTTCGTTCGTCCGAGTGCAAAATCGTGATTTTACCGATCCGGACGATCGACCGTGATTTCATGCTGATCGAGGCGGAGATCGTTGTTGACAACCGTTCCTGGTCAAAACCGTGATTTTTTGTTGACCAGGCGGAAAATCACGAGTTTCGGCCGATGCAGGCTCTGAATAGTGATTTCGTTCGTCCGGGTGCAAAATCGTGATTTTACCGATCCGGACGATCGACCGTGATTTCATACTGATCGTGGCAGAGATCGTTGTTGACAACCGTTCCTGGTCAAAACAGTGATTTCTGGTTGACCAGGCGGAAAATCACGAGTTTTGGCCGATGCAGGGTCTGAACAGTGATTTCGTTCGTCCGAGTGCAAAATCGTGATTTTACCGATCCGAACGATCGACCGTGATTTCATGCTGATCGTGGTGGAGATCGTTGTTGACAACCGTTCCTGGTCAAAACAGTGATTTTTGGTTGACCAGGCGGATAATCACGAGTTTCGGCCGATGCAGGGTCTGAATAGTGATTTCGTTCGTCCGGGTGCAAAATCGTGATTTTACCGATCGGGACGATCGACCGTGATTTCATGCTGATCGTGGCGGAGATCGTTGTTGACAACCGTTCCTGGTCAAAACAGTGATTTTAGGTTGACCAGGCGGATAATCAAGAGTTTCGGCCGATGCAGGGTCTGAACAGTGATTTCGTTCGTCCGAGTGCAAAATCGTGATTTTACCGATCCGAACGATCGACCGTGATTTCATGCTGATCGTGGTGGAGATCGTTGTTGACAACCGTTCCTGGTCAAAACAGTGATTTTTGGTTGACCAGGCGGATAATCACGAGTTTCGGCCGATGCAGGGTCTGAATAGTGATTTCGTTCGTCCGGGTGCAAAATCGTGATTTTACCGATCGGGATGATCGACCGTGATTTCATGCTGATCGTGGCGGAGATCGTTGTTGACAACCGTTCCTGGTCAAAACAGTGATTTTTGGTTGACCAGGCGGAAAATCACGAGTTTCGGCCGATGCAGGGTCTGAACAGTGATTTCGTTCGTCCGGGTGCAAAATCATGATTGTATCGATCCGGACGATCGACCGTGATCTCATGCTGATCGTGGCAGAGAGCGTTGTTGACAACCGTTCCTGGTCAAAACAGTGATTCCTGGTTGACCAGGCGGATAATCACGAGTTTCGGCCGATGTAGGGTCTGAATACTGATTTCGTTCGTCCGGGTGCAAAATCGTGATTTTACCGATCGGGACGATCGACCGTGATTTCATGCTGATCGTGGCGGAGATCGTTGTTGACAACCGTTCCTGGTCAAAACAGTGATTTCTGGTTGACCAGGCGGAAAATCACGAGTTTCGGCCGATGCAGGGTCTGAACAGTGATTTTGTTCGTCCGGGTGCAAAATCATGATTGTATCGATCCGGACGATCGACCGTGATCTCATGCTGATCGTGGCAGAGAGCGTTGTTGACAACCGTTCCTGGTCAAAACAGTGATTTTTGGTTGACCAGGCGGAAAATCACGAGTTTCGGCCGATGCAGGGTCTGAATAGTGATTTCGTTCGTCCGGGTGCAAAATCGTGATTTTACCGATCCGGACGATCGACCGTGATTTCAAACTGATCGTGGCAGAGATCGTTGTTGACAACCGTTCCTGGTCAAAACAGTGATTTCTGGTTGACTAGGCGGAAAATCACGAGTTTCAGCCGATGCAGGGTCTGAATAGTGATTTCGTTCGTCCGGGTGCAAAATCGTGATTTTACCGATCCGAACGATCGACCGTGATTTCATGCTGATCGTGGCGGAGATCGTTGTTGACAACCGTTCCTGGTCAAAACAGTGATTTTTGGTTGACCAGGCGGAAAATCACGAGTTTCGGCCGATGCAGGGTCTGAACAGTGATTTCGTTCGTCCGGGAGCAAAATCATGATTGTATCGATCCGGACGATCGACCGTGATCTCATGCTAATCGTGGCAGAGAGCGTTGTTGACAACCGTTCCTGGTCAAAACAGTGATTCCTGGTTGACCAAGCGGATAATCACGAGTTTCGGCCGATGTAGGGTCTGAATACTGATTTCGTTCGTCCGGGTGCAAAATCGTGATTTTACCGATCGGGACGATCGACCGTGATTTCATGCTGATCGTGGCGGAGATCGTTGTTGACAACCGTTCCTGGTCAAAACAGTGATTTTAGGTTGACCAGGCGGATAATCAAGAGTTTCGGCCGATGCAGGGTCTGAATAGTGATTTCGTTCGTCCGGGTGCAAAATCGTGATTTTACCGATCGGGACGATCGACCGTGATTTCATGCTGATCGTGGCGGAGATCGTTGTTGACAACCATTCCTGGTCAAAACAGTGATTTCTGGTTGACCAGGCGGAAAATCCCGAGTTTTGGCCGATGCAGGGTCTGAACAGTGATTTCGTTCGTCCGAGTGCAAAATCGTGATTTTACCGATCCGAACGATCGACCGTGATTTCATGCTGATCGTGGCGGAGATCGTTGTTGACAACCGTTCCTGGTCAAAACAGTGATTTTAGGTTGACCAGGCGGATAATCACGAGTTTCGGCCGATGCAGGGTCTGAATAGTGATTTCGTTCGTCCGGGTGCAAAATCGTGATTTTACCGATCGGGACGATCGACCGTGATTTCATGCTGATCGTGGCAGAGATCGTTGTTGACAACCGTTCCTGGTCAAAACAGTGATTTTTGGTTGACCAGGCGGAAAATCACGAGTTTCGGCCGATGCAGGGTCTGAACAGTGATTTCGTTCGTCCGGGTGCAAAATCATGATTGTATCGATCCGGACGATCGACCGTGATCTCATGCTGATCGTGGCAGAGAGCGTTGTTGACAACCGTTCCTGGTCAAAACAGTGATTCCTGGTTGACCAGGCGGATAATCACGAGTTTCGGCCGATGCAGGGTCTGAATACTGATTTCGTTCGTCCGGGTGCAAAATCGTGATTTTACCGATCGGGACGATCGACCGTGATTTCATGCTGATCGTGGCGGAGATCGTTGTTGACAACCGTTCCTGGTCAAAACAGTGATTTCTGGTTGACCAGGCGGATAATCAAGAGTTTCGGCCGATGCAGGGTCTGAATAGTGATTTCGTTCGTCCGGGTGCAAAATCGTGATTTTACCGATCGGGACGATCGACCGTGATTTCATGCTGATCGTGGCGGAGATCGTTGTTGACAACCGTTCCTGGTCAAAACAGTGATTTTTGGTTGACCAGGCGGATAATCAAGAGTTTCGGCCGATGCAGGGTCTGAATAGTGATTTCGTTCGTCCGGGTGCAAAATCGTGATTTTACCGATCCAGACGATCGACCGTGATTTCATGCTGATCGTGGCGGAGATCGTTGTTGACAACCATTCCTGGTCAAAACAGTGATTTCTGGTTGACCAGGCGGAAAATCCCGAGTTTTGGCCGATGCAGGGTCTGAACAGTGATTTCGTTCGTCCGAGTGCAAAATCGTGATTTTACCGATCCGAACGATCGACCGTGATTTCATGCTGATCGTGGCGGAGATCGTTGTTGACAACCGTTCCTGGTCAAAACAGTGATTTTAGGTTGACCAGGCGGATAATCACGAGTTTCGGCCGATGCAGGGTCTGAATAGTGATTTCGTTCGTCCGGGTGCAAAATCGTGATTTTACCGATCGGGACGATCGACCGTGATTTCATGCTGATCGTGGCAGAGATCGTTGTTGACAACCGTTCCTGGTCAAAACAGTGATTTTTGGTTGACCAGGCGGAAAATCACGAGTTTCGGCCGATGCAGGGTCTGAACAGTGATTTCGTTCGTCCGAGTGCAAAATCGTGATTTTATCGATCCGAACGATCGACCGTGATCTCATGCTGATCGTGGCGGAGAGCGTCGTTGACAACCGTTCCTGGTCAAAACAGTGATTTTTGGTTGACCAGGCGGAAAATCACGAGTTTCGGCCGATGCAGGCTCTGAATTGTGATTTCGTTCGTCCGGGTGCAAAATCGTGATTTTATCGATCCGAACGATCGACCGTGATTTCATGCTGATCGTGGCGGAGATCGTTGTTGACAACCGTTCCTGGTCAAAACAGTGATTTTTGGTTGACCAGGTGGAAAATCACGAGTTTCGGCCGATGCAGGGTCTGAATAGTGATTTCGTTCGTCCGAGTGCAAAATCGTGATTTTACCGATCCGGACGATCGACCGTGATTTCATGCTGATCGTGGCGGAGATCGTTGTTGACTACCGTTCCTGGTCAAAACAGTGATTTTTGGTTGACCAGGCGGAAAATCACGAGTTTCGGCCGATGCAGGCTCTGAATATTGATTTCGTTCGTCCGGGTGCAAAATCGTGATTTTACCGATCCGGACGATCGATCGTGATTTCATGCTGATCGTGGCGGAGATCGTTGTTGACAACCGTTCCTGGTCAAAACAGTGATTTCTGGTTGACCAGGCGGAAAATCACGAGTTTCGGCCGATGCAGGGTCTGAATAGTGATTTCGTTCGTCCGGGTGCAAAATCGTGATTTTACCGATCCGAACGATCGACCGTGATTTCATGCTGATCGTGGCGGAGATCGTTGTTGACAACCGTTCCTGGTCAAAACAGTGATTTCTGGTTGACCAGGCGGAAAATCACGAGTTTCGGCCGATGCAGGGTCTGAATAGTGATTTCGTTCGTCCGAGTGCAAAATCGTGATTTTACCGATCGG
The DNA here is from genome assembly GCA_037074485.1 of Delonix regia. NCBI lineage: Eukaryota > Viridiplantae > Streptophyta > Magnoliopsida > Fabales > Fabaceae > Delonix > Delonix regia. The sequence continues at coordinate 44,384,077 of CM073450.1, read as the reverse complement.
GACGATCGACCGTGATTTCATGCTGATCGTGGCGGAGATCGTTGTTGACAACCGTTCCTGGTCAAAACAGTGATTTTTGGTTGACCAGGCGGAAAATCACGAGTTTCGGCCGATGCAGGGTCTGAATAGTGATTTCGTTCGTCCGAGTGCAAAATCGTGATTTTACCGATCCGGACGATCGACCGTGATTTCATGCTGATCGAGGCGGAGATCGTTGTTGACAACCGTTCCTGGTCAAAACCGTGATTTTTTGTTGACCAGGCGGAAAATCACGAGTTTCGGCCGATGCAGGCTCTGAATAGTGATTTCGTTCGTCCGGGTGCAAAATCGTGATTTTACCGATCGGGACGATCGACCGTGATTTCATGCTGATCGTGGCGGAGATCGTTGTTGACAACCGTTCCTGGTCAAAACAGTGATTTTTGGTTGACCAGGCGGAAAATCACGAGTTTCGGTCGATGCAGGCTCTGAATAGTGATTTCGTTCGTCCGGGTGCAAAATCGTGATTTTACCGATCCGGACGATCGATCGTGATTTCATGCTGATCGTGGCGGAGATCGTTGTTGACAACCGTTCCTGGCCAAAACAGTGATTTTTGGTTGACCAGGCGGAAAATCACGAGTTTCGGCCGATGCAGGGTCTGAATAGTGATTTCGTTCGTCCGAGTGCAAAATCGTGATTGTACCGATCCGAACGATCGACCGTGATTTCATGCTGATCGTGGCGGAGATCGTTGTTGACAACCGTTCCTGGTCAAAACAGTGATTTCTGGTTGACCAGGCGGAAAATCACGAGTTTCGGCCGATGCAGGGTCTGAACAGTGATTTCGTTCGTCCGGGTGCAAAATCGTGATTGTATCGATCCGGACGATCGACCGTGATCTCATGCTGATCGTGGCAGAGAGCGTTGTTGACAACCGTTCCTGGTCAAAACAGTGATTTTTGGTTGACCAGGCGGAAAATCACGAGTTTCGGCCGATGCAGGGTCTGAATAGTGATTTCGTTCGTCCGAGTTCAAAATCGTGATTTTACCGATCCGGACGATCGACCGTGATTTCATGCTGATCGTGGCGGAGATCGTTGTTGACAACCGTTTCTGGTCAAAACAGTGATTTTTGGTTGACCAGGCGGAAAATCACGAGTTTCGGCCGATGCAGGGTCTGAATAGTGATTTCGTTCGTCCGGGTGCAAAATCGTGATTTTACCGATCCGAACGATTGACCGTGATTTCATGCTGATCGTGGCGGAGATCATTGTTGACAACCGTTCCTGGCCAAAACAGTGATTTTTGGTTGACCAGGCGGAAAATCACGAGTTTCGGCCGATGCAGGGTCTGAATAGTGACTTCGTTCGTCCGGTTGCAAAATCGTGATTGTATCGATCCGAACGATCGGCCGTGATTTCATGCTGATCGTGGCGGAGATCGTTGTTGACAACCGTTACTGGTCAAAATAGAGATTTTTGGTTGACCATGCGGAAAATCACGAGTTTCGGCTGATGCAGGGTCTAAATAGTGATTTCGTTCGTCCGGGTGCAAAATCGTGATTTTACCGATCGGGACGATCGACCGTGATTTCATGCTGATCGTGGCGGAGATCGTTGTTGACAACCGTTCCTGGTCAAAACAGTGATTTTAGGTTGACCAGGCGGATAATCAAGAGTTTCGGCCGATGCAGGGTCTGAATAGTGATTTCGTTCGTCCGGGTGCAAAATCGTGATTTTACCGATCCAGACGATCGACCGTGATTTCATGCTGATCGTGGCGGAGATCGTTGTTGACAACCATTCCTGGTCAAAACAGTGATTTCTGGTTGACCAGGCGGAAAATCCCGAGTTTTGGCCGATGCAGGGACTGAACAGTGATTTCGTTCGTCCGAGGGCAAAATCGTGATTTTACCGATCCGAACGATCGACCGTGATTTCATGCTGATCGTGGCGGAAATCGTTGTTGACAACCGTTCCTGGTCAAAACAGTGATTTTAGGTTGACCAGGCGGATAATCAAGAGTTTCGGCCGATGCAGGGTCTGAATAGTGATTTCGTTCGTCCGGGTGCAAAATCGTGATTTTACCGATCCAGACGATCGACCGTGATTTCATGCTGATCGTGGCGGAGATCGTTGTTGACAACCATTCCTGGTCAAAACAGTGATTTCTGGTTGACCAGGCGGAAAATCACGAGTTTCGGCCGATGCAGGGTCTGAATAGTGACTTCGTTCGTCCGGTTGCAAAATCGTGATTGTATCGATCCGGACGATCGGCCGTGATTTCATGCTGATCGTGGCGGAGATCGTTGTTGACAACCGTTACTGGTCAAAATAGAGATTTTTGGTTGACCATGCGGAAAATCACGAGTTTCGGCTGATGCAGGGTCTGAATTGTGATTTCGTTCGTCCGGGTGCAAAATCGTGATTTTACCGATCGGGACGATCGACCGTGATTTCATGCTGATCGTGGCGGAGATCGTTGTTGACAACCGTTCCTGGTCAAAACAGTGATTTTAGGTTGACCAGGCGGATAATCAAGAGTTTCGGCCGATGCAGGGTCTGAATAGTGATTTCGTTCGTCCGGGTGCAAAATCGTGATTTTACCGATCCAGACGATCGACCGTGATTTCATGCTGATCGTGGCGGAGATCGTTGTTGACAACCATTCCTGGTCAAAACAGTGATTTCTGGTTGACCAGGCGGAAAATCCCGAGTTTTGGCCGATGCAGGGACTGAACAGTGATTTCGTTCGTCCGAGGGCAAAATCGTGATTTTACCGATCCGAACGATCGACCGTGATTTCATGCTGATCGTGGCGGAGATCGTTGTTGACAACCGTTCCTGGTCAAAACAGTGATTTTAGGTTGACCAGGCGGATAATCAAGAGTTTCGGCCGATGCAGGGTCTGAATAGTGATTTCGTTCGTCCGGGTGCAAAATCGTGATTTTACCGATCCAGACGATCGACCGTGATTTCATGCTGATCGTGGCGGAGATCGTTGTTGACAACCATTCCTGGTCAAAACAGTGATTTCTGGTTGACCAGGCGGAAAATCCCGAGTTTTGGCCGATGCAGGGGCTGAACAGTGATTTCGTTCGTCCGAGGGCAAAATCGTGATTTTACCGATCCGAACGATCGACCGTGATTTCATGCTGATCGTGGCGGAGATCGTTGTTGACAACCGTTCCAGGTCAAAACAGTGATTTTAGGTTGACCAGGCGGATAATCACGAGTTTCGGCCGATGCAGGGTCTGAATAGTGATTTCGTTCGTCCGGGTGCAAAATCGTGATTTTACCGATCGGGACGATCGACCGTGATTTCATGCTGATCGTGGCAGAGATCGTTGTTGACAACCGTTCCTGGTCAAAACAGTGATTTTTGGTTGACCAGGCGGAAAATCACGAGTTTCGGCCGATGCAGGGTCTGAACAGTGATTTCGTTCGTCCGAGTGCAAAATCGTGATTTTATCGATCCGAACGATCGACCGTGATCTCATGCTGATCGTGGCGGAGAGCGTCGTTGACAACCGTTCCTGGTCAAAACAGTGATTTTTGGTTGACCAGGCGGAAAATCACGAGTTTCGGCCGATGCAGGGTCTGAATAGTGATTTCGTTCGTCCGAGTGCAAAATCGTGATTTTACCGATCCGGACGATCGACCGTGATTTCATGCTGATCGTGGCGGAGATCATTGTTGACAACCGTTCCTGGCCAAAACAGTGATTTTTGGTTGACCAGGCGGAAAATCACGAGTTTCGGCCGATGCAGGGTCTGAATAGTGATTTCGTTCGTCCGAGTTCAAAATCGTGATTTTACCGATCCGGACGATCGACCGTGATTTCATGCTGATCGTGGCGGAGATCGTTGTTGACAACCGTTTCTGGTCAAAACAGTGATTTTTGGTTGACCAGGCGGAAAATCACGAGTTTCGGCCGATGCAGGGTCTGAATAGTGATTTCGTTCGTCCGGGTGCAAAATCGTGATTTTACCGATCCGAACGATTGACCGTGATTTCATGCTGATCGTGGCGGAGATCATTGTTGACAACCGTTCCTGGCCAAAACAGTGATTTTTGGTTGACCAGGCGGAAAATCACGAGTTTCGGCCGATGCAGGGTCTGAATAGTGACTTCGTTCGTCCGGTTGCAAAATCGTGATTGTATCGATCCGAACGATCGGCCGTGATTTCATGCTGATCGTGGCGGAGATCGTTGTTGACAACCGTTACTGGTCAAAATAGAGATTTTTGGTTGACCATGCGGAAAATCACGAGTTTCGGCTGATGCAGGGTCTAAATAGTGATTTCGTTCGTCCGGGTGCAAAATCGTGATTTTACCGATCGGGACGATCGACCGTGATTTCGTGCTGATCGTGGCGGAGATCGTTGTTGACAACCGTTCCTGGTCAAAACAGTGATTTTAGGTTGACCAGGCGGATAATCAAGAGTTTCGGCCGATGCAGGGTCTGAATAGTGATTTCGTTCGTCCGGGTGCAAAATCGTGATTTTACCGATCCAGACGATCGACCGTGATTTCATGCTGATCGTGGCGGAGATCGTTGTTGACAACCATTCCTGGTCAAAACAGTGATTTCTGGTTGACCAGGCGGAAAATCCCGAGTTTTGGCCGATGCAGGGACTGAACAGTGATTTCGTTCGTCCGAGGGCAAAATCGTGATTTTACCGATCCGAACGATCGACCGTGATTTCATGCTGATCGTGGCGGAGATCGTTGTTGACAACCGTTCCTGGTCAAAACAGTGATTTTAGGTTGACCAGGCGGATAATCAAGAGTTTCGGCCGATGCAGGGTCTGAATAGTGATTTCGTTCGTCCGGGTGCAAAATCGTGATTTTACCGATCCAGACGATCGACCGTGATTTCATGCTGATCGTGGCGGAGATCGTTGTTGACAACCATTCCTGGTCAAAACAGTGATTTCTGGTTGACCAGGCGGAAAATCACGAGTTTCGGCCGATGCAGGGTCTGAATAGTGACTTCGTTCGTCCGGTTGCAAAATCGTGATTGTATCGATCCGGACGATCGGCCGTGATTTCATGCTGATCGTGGCGGAGATCGTTGTTGACAACCGTTACTGGTCAAAATAGAGATTTTTGGTTGACCATGCGGAAAATCACGAGTTTCGGCTGATGCAGGGTCTGAATTGTGATTTCGTTCGTCCGGGTGCAAAATCGTGATTTTACCGATCGGGACGATCGACCGTGATTTCATGCTGATCGTGGCGGAGATCGTTGTTGACAACCGTTCCTGGTCAAAACAGTGATTTTAGGTTGACCAGGCGGATAATCAAGAGTTTCGGCCGATGCAGGGTCTGAATAGTGATTTCGTTCGTCCGGGTGCAAAATCGTGATTTTACCGATCCAGACGATCGACCGTGATTTCATGCTGATCGTGGCGGAGATCGTTGTTGACAACCATTCCTGGTCAAAACAGTGATTTCTGGTTGACCAGGCGGAAAATCCCGAGTTTTGGCCGATGCAGGGACTGAACAGTGATTTCGTTCGTCCGAGGGCAAAATCGTGATTTTACCGATCCGAACGATCGACCGTGATTTCATGCTGATCGTGGCGGAGATCGTTGTTGACAACCGTTCCTGGTCAAAACAGTGATTTTAGGTTGACCAGGCGGATAATCAAGAGTTTCGGCCGATGCAGGGTCTGAATAGTGATTTCGTTCGTCCGGGTGCAAAATCGTGATTTTACCGATCCAGACGATCGACCGTGATTTCATGCTGATCGTGGCGGAGATCGTTGTTGACAACCATTCCTGGTCAAAACAGTGATTTCTGGTTGACCAGGCGGAAGATCCCGAGTTTTGGCCGATGCAGGGGCTGAACAGTGATTTCGTTCGTCCGAGGGCAAAATCGTGATTTTACCGATCCGAACGATCGACCGTGATTTCATGCTGATCGTGGCGGAGATCGTTGTTGACAACCGTTCCTGGTCAAAACAGTGATTTTAGGTTGACCAGGCGGATAATCACGAGTTTCGGCCGATGCAGGGTCTGAATAGTGATTTCGTTCGTCCGGGTGCAAAATCGTGATTTTACCGATCGGGACGATCGACCGTGATTTCATGCTGATCGTGGCAGAGATCGTTGTTGACAACCGTTACTGGTCAAAACAGTGATTTTTGGTTGACCAGGCGGAAAATCACGAGTTTCGGCCGATGCAGGGTCTGAACAGTGATTTCGTTCGTCCGAGTGCAAAATCGTGATTTTATCGATCCGAACGATCGACCGTGATCTCATGCTGATCGTGGCGGAGAGCGTCGTTGACAACCGTTCCTGGTCAAAACAGTGATTTTTGGTTGACCAGGCGGAAAATCACGAGTTTCGGCCGATGCAGGGTCTGAATAGTGATTTCGTTCGTCCGAGTGCAAAATCGTGATTTTACCGATCCGGACGATCGACCGTGATTTCATGCTGATCGTGGCGGAGATCGTTGTTGACAACCGTTCCTGGTCAAAACAGTGATTTTTGGTTGACCAGGCGGAAAATCACGAGTTTCGGCCGATGCAGGCTCTGAATAGTGATTTCGTTCGTCCGGGTGCAAAATCGTGATTTTACCGATCCGGACGATCGATCGTGATTTCATGCTGATCGTGGCGGAGATCGTTGTTGACAACCGTTCCTGGTCAAAACAGTGATTTCTGGTTGACCAGGCGGAAAATCACGAGTTTCGGCCGATGCAGGGTCTGAATAGTGATTTCGTTCGTCCGAGTGCAAAATCGTGATTTTACCGATCCGAACGATCGACCGTGATTTCATGCTGATCGTGGCGGAGATCGTTGTTGACAACCGTTCCTGGTCAAAACAGTGATTTTAGGTTGACCAGGCGGATAATCAAGAGTTTCGGCCGATGCAGGGTCTGAATAGTGATTTCGTTCGTCCGGGTGCAAAATCGTGATTTTACCGATCCAGACGATCGACCGTGATTTCATGCTGATCGTGGCGGAGATCGTTGTTGACAACCATTCCTGGTCAAAACAGTGATTTCTGGTTGACCAGGCGGAAAATCCCGAGTTTTGGCCGATGCAGGGACTGAACAGTGATTTCGTTCGTCCGAGGGCAAAATCGTGATTTTACCGATCCGAACGATCGACCGTGATTTCATGCTGATCGTGGCGGAGATCGTTGTTGACAACCGTTCCTGGTCAAAACAGTGATTTTAGGTTGACCAGGCGGATAATCAAGAGTTTCGGCCGATGCAGGGTCTGAATAGTGATTTCGTTCGTCCGGGTGCAAAATCGTGATTTTACCGATCCAGACGATCGACTGTGATTTCATGCTGATCGTGGCGGAGATCGTTGTTGACAACCATTCCTGGTCAAAACAGTGATTTCTGGTTGACCAGGCGGAAAATCACGAGTTTCGGCCGATGCAGGGTCTGAATAGTGACTTCGTTCGTCCGGTTGCAAAATCGTGATTGTATCGATCCGGACGATCGGCCGTGATTTCATGCTGATCGTGGCGGAGATCGTTGTTGACAACCGTTACTGGTCAAAATAGAGATTTTTGGTTGACCATGCGGAAAATCACGAGTTTCGGCTGATGCAGGGTCTGAATTGTGATTTCGTTCGTCCGGGTGCAAAATCGTGATTTTACCGATCGGGACGATCGACCGTGATTTCATGCTGATCGTGGCGGAGATCGTTGTTGACAACCGTTCCTGGTCAAAACAGTGATTTTAGGTTGACCAGGCGGATAATCAAGAGTTTCGGCCGATGCAGGGTCTGAATAGTGATTTCGTTCGTCCGGGTGCAAAATCGTGATTTTACCGATCCAGACGATCGACCGTGATTTCATGCTGATCGTGGCGGAGATCGTTGTTGACAACCATTCCTGGTCAAAACAGTGATTTCTGGTTGACCAGGCGGAAAATCCCGAGTTTTGGCCGATGCAGGGACTGAACAGTGATTTCGTTCGTCCGAGGGCAAAATCGTGATTTTACCGATCCGAACGATCGACCGTGATTTCATGCTGATCGTGGCGGAGATCGTTGTTGACAACCGTTCCTGGTCAAAACAGTGATTTTAGGTTGACCAGGCGGATAATCAAGAGTTTCGGCCGATGCAGGGTCTGAATAGTGATTTCGTTCGTCCGGGTGCAAAATCGTGATTTTACCGATCCAGACGATCGACCGTGATTTCATGCTGATCGTGGCGGAGATCGTTGTTGACAACCATTCCTGGTCAAAACAGTGATTTCTGGTTGACCAGGCGGAAAATCCCGAGTTTTGGCCGATGCAGGGGCTGAACAGTGATTTCGTTCGTCCGAGGGCAAAATCGTGATTTTACCGATCCGAACGATCGACCGTGATTTCATGCTGATCGTGGCGGAGATCGTTGTTGACAACCGTTCCTGGTCAAAACAGTGATTTTAGGTTGACCAGGCGGATAATCACGAGTTTCGGCCGATGCAGGGTCTGAATAGTGATTTCGTTCGTCCGGGTGCAAAATCGTGATTTTACCGATCGGGACGATCGACCGTGATTTCATGCTGATCGTGGCAGAGATCGTTGTTGACAACCGTTCCTGGTCAAAACAGTGATTTTTGGTTGACCAGGCGGAAAATCACGAGTTTCGGCCGATGCAGGGTCTGAACAGTGATTTCGTTCGTCCGAGTGCAAAATCGTGATTTTATCGATCCGAACGATCGACCGTGATCTCATGCTGATCGTGGCGGAGAGCGTCGTTGACAACCGTTCCTGGTCAAAACAGTGATTTTTGGTTGACCAGGCGGAAAATCACGAGTTTCGGCCTATGCAGGGTCTGAATAGTGATTTCGTTCGTCCGAGTGCAAAATCGTGATTTTACCGATCCGGACGATCGACCGTGATTTCATGCTGATCGTGGCGGAGATCGTTGTTGACAACCGTTCCTGGTCAAAACAGTGATTTTTGGTTGACCAGGCGGAAAATCACGAGTTTCGGCCGATGCAGGCTCTGAATAGTGATTTCGTTCGTCCGGGTGCAAAATCGTGATTTTACCGATCCGGACGATCGATCGTGATTTCATGCTGATCGTGGCGGAGATCGTTGTTGACAACCGTTCCTGGTCAAAACAGTGATTTCTGGTTGACCAGGCGGAAAATCACGAGTTTCGGCCGATGCAGGGTCTGAATAGTGATTTCGTTCGTCCGAGTGCAAAATCGTGATTTTACCGATCCGAACGATCGACCGTGATTTCATGCTGATCGTGGCGGAGATCGTTGTTGACAACCGTTCCTGGTCAAAACAGTGATTTCTGGTTGACCAGGCGGATAATCACGAGTTTCGGCCGATGCAGGCTCTGATTAGTGATTTCGTTCGTCCGGGTGCAAAATCGTGATTTTACCGATCCGGACGATCGACCGTGATTTCATGCTGATCGTGGCGGAGATCGTTGTTGACAACCGTTTCTGGTCAAAACAGTGATTTCTGGTTGACCAGGCGGAAAATCACGAGTTTCGGCCGATGCAGGGTCTGAACAGTGATTTCGTTCGTCCGGGTGCAAAATCGTGATTTTACCGATCGGGACGATCGACCGTGATTTCATGCTGATCGTGGCGGAGATCGTTGTTGACAATCGTTCCTGGTCAAAACAGTGATTTTTGGTTGACCAGGCGGAAAATCACGAGTTTCGGCCGATGCAGGGTCTGAATAGTGATTTCGTTCGTCCGGGTGCAAAATCGTGATTTTACCGATCCGAACGATTGACCGTGATTTCATGCTGATCGTGGCGGAGATCATTGTTGACAACCGTTCCTGGCCAAAACAGTGATTTTTGGTTGACCAGGCGGAAAATCACGAGTTTCGGCCGATGCAGGGTCTGAATAGTGATTTCGTTCGTCCGGGTGCAAAATCGTGATTTTACCGATCGGGACGATCGACCGTGATTTCATGCTGATCGTGGCGGAGATCGTTGTTGACAACCGTTCCTGGTCAAAACAGTGATTTTAGGTTGACCAGGCGGATAATCAAGAGTTTCGGCCGATGCAGGGTCTGAATAGTGATTTCGTTCGTCCGGGTGCAAAATCGTGATTTTACCGATCCAGACGATCGACCATGATTTCATGCTGATCGTGGCGGAGATCGTTGTTGACAACCATTCCTGGTCAAAACAGTGATTTCTGGTTGACCAGGCGGAAAATCACGAGTTTCGGCCGATGCAGGGTCTGAATAGTGACTTCGTTCGTCCGGTTGCAAAATCGTGATTGTATCGATCCGGACGATCGGCCGTGATTTCATGCTGATCGTGGCGGAGATCGTTGTTGACAACCGTTACTGGTCAAAATAGAGATTTTTGGTTGACCATGCGGAAAATCACGAGTTTCGGCTGATGCAGGGTCTGAATTGTGATTTCGTTCGTCCGGGTGCAAAATCGTGATTTTACCGATCGGGACGATCGACCGTGATTTCATGCTGATCGTGGCGGAGATCGTTGTTGACAACCGTTCCTGGTCAAAACAGTGATTTTAGGTTGACCAGGCGGATAATCAAGAGTTTCGGCCGATGCAGGGTCTGAATAGTGATTTCGTTCGTCCGGGTGCAAAATCGTGATTTTACCGATCCAGACGATCGACCGTGATTTCATGCTGATCGTGGCGGAGATCGTTGTTGACAACCATTCCTGGTCAAAACAGTGATTTCTGGTTGACCAGGCGGAAAATCCCGAGTTTTGGCCGATGCAGGGACTGAACAGTGATTTCGTTCGTCCGAGGGCAAAATCGTGATTTTACCGATCCGAACGATCGACCGTGATTTCATGCTGATCGTGGCGGAGATCGTTGTTGACAACCGTTCCTGGTCAAAACAGTGATTTTAGGTTGACCAGGCGGATAATCAAGAGTTTCGGCCGATGCAGGGTCTGAATAGTGATTTCGTTCGTCCGGGTGCAAAATCGTGATTTTACCGATCCAGACGATCGACCGTGATTTCATGCTGATCGTGGCGGAGATCGTTGTTGACAACCATTCCTGGTCAAAACAGTGATTTCTGGTTGACCAGGCGGAAAATCCCGAGTTTTGGCCGATGCAGGGGCTGAACAGTGATTTCGTTCGTCCGAGGGCAAAATCGTGATTTTACCGATCCGAACGATCGACCGTGATTTCATGCTGATCGTGGCGGAGATCGTTGTTGACAACCGTTCCTGGTCAAAACAGTGATTTTAGGTTGACCAGGCGGATAATCACGAGTTTCGGCCGATGCAGGGTCTGAATAGTGATTTCGTTCGTCCGGGTGCAAAATCGTGATTTTACCGATCGGGACGATCGACCGTGATTTCATGCTGATCGTGGCAGAGATCGTTGTTGACAACCGTTCCTGGTCAAAACAGTGATTTTTGGTTGACCAGGCGGAAAATCACGAGTTTCGGCCGATGCAGGGTCTGAACAGTGATTTCGTTCGTCCGAGTGCAAAATCGTGATTTTATCGATCCGAACGATCGACCGTGATCTCATGCTGATCGTGGCGGAGAGCGTCGTTGACAACCGTTCCTGGTCAAAACAGTGATTTTTGGTTGACCAGGCGGAAAATCACGAGTTTCGGCCGATGCAGGGTCTGAATAGTGATTTCGTTCGTCCGAGTGCAAAATCGTGATTTTACCGATCCGGACGATCGACCGTGATTTCATGCTGATCGTGGCGGAGATCGTTGTTGACAACCGTTCCTGGTCAAAACAGTGATTTTTGGTTGACCAGGCGGAAAATCACGAGTTTCGGCCGATGCAGGCTCTGAATAGTGATTTCGTTCGTCCGGGTGCAAAATCGTGATTTTACCGATCCGGACGATCGATCGTGATTTCATGCTGATCGTGGCGGAGATCGTTGTTGACAACCGTTCCTGGTCAAAACAGTGATTTCTGGTTGACCAGGCGGAAAATCACGAGTTTCGGCCGATGCAGGGTCTGAATAGTGATTTCGTTCGTCCGAGTGCAAAATCGTGATTTTACCGATCCGAACGATCGACCGTGATTTCATGCTGATCGTGGCGGAGATCGTTGTTGACAACCGTTCCTGGTCAAAACAGTGATTTCTGGTTGACCAGGCGGATAATCACGAGTTTCGGCCGATGCAGGCTCTGATTAGTGATTTCGTTCGTCCGGGTGCAAAATCGTGATTTTACCGATCCGGACGATCGACCGTGATTTCATGCTGATCGTGGCGGAGATCGTTGTTGACAACCGTTTCTGGTCAAAACAGTGATTTCTGGTTGACCAGGCGGAAAATCACGAGTTTCGGCCGATTCAGGGTCTGAACAGTGATTTCGTTCGTCCGGGTGCAAAATCGTGATTTTACCGATCGGGACGATCGACCGTGATTTCATGCTGATCGTGGCGGAGATCGTTGTTGACAACCGTTCCTGGTCAAAACAGTGATTTTTGGTTGACCAGGCGGAAAATCACGAGTTTCGGCCGATGCAGGGTCTGAATAGTGATTTCGTTCGTCCGGGTGCAAAATCGTGATTTTACCGATCCGAACGATTGACCGTGATTTCATGCTGATCGTGGCGGAGATCATTGTTGACAACCGTTACTGGTCAAAATAGAGATTTTTGGTTGACCATGCGGAAAATCACGAGTTTCGGCTGATGCAGGGTCTGAATAGTGATTTCGTTCGTCCGGGTGCAAAATCGTGATTTTACCGATCGGGACGATCGACCGTGATTTCATGCTGATCGTGGCGGAGATCGTTGTTGACAACCGTTCCTGGTCAAAACAGTGATTTTAGGTTGACCAGGCGGATAATCAAGAGTTTCGGCCGATGCAGGGTCTGAATAGTGATTTCGTTCGTCCGGGTGCAAAATCGTGATTTTACCGATCCAGACGATCGACCGTGATTTCATGCTGATCGTGGCGGAGATCGTTGTTGACAACCATTCCTGGTCAAAACAGTGATTTCTGGTTGACCAGGCGGAAAATCCCGAGTTTTGGCCGATGCAGGGACTGAACAGTGATTTCGTTCGTCCGAGGGCAAAATCGTGATTTTACCGATCCGAACGATCGACCGTGATTTCATGCTGATCGTGGCGGAGATCGTTGTTGACAACCGTTCCTGGTCAAAACAGTGATTTTAGGTTGACCAGGCGGATAATCAAGAGTTTCGGCCGATGCAGGGTCTGAATAGTGATTTCGTTCGTCCGGGTGCAAAATCGTGATTTTACCGATCCAGACGATCGACCGTGATTTCATGCTGATCGTGGCGGAGATCGTTGTTGACAACCATTCCTGGTCAAAACAGTGATTTCTGGTTGACCAGGCGGAAAATCACGAGTTTCGGCCGATGCAGGGTCTGAATAGTGATTTCGTTCGTCCGGGTGCAAAATCGTGATTTTACCGATCGGGACGATCGACCGTGATTTCATGCTGATCGTGGCAGAGATCGTTGTTGACAACCGTTCCTGGTCAAAACAGTGATTTTTGGTTGACCAGGCGGAAAATCACGAGTTTCGGCCGATGCAGGGACTGAACAGTGATTTCGTTCGTCCGAGGGCAAAATCGTGATTTTACCGATCCGAACGATCGACCGTGATTTCATGCTGATCGTGGCGGAGATCGTTGTTGACAACCGTTCCTGGTCAAAACAGTGATTTTAGGTTGACCAGGCGGATAATCACGAGTTTCGGCCGATGCAGGGTCTGAATAGTGATTTCGTTCGTCCGAGGGCAAAATCGTGATTTTACCGATCGGGACGATCGACCGTGATTACATGCTGATCGTGGCAGAGATCGTTGTTGACAACCGTTCCTGGTCAAAACAGTGATTTTTGGTTGACCAGGCGGAAAATCACGAGTTTCGGCCGAAGCAGGGTCTGAACAGTGATTTCGTTCGTCCGAGTGCAAAATCGTGATTTTATCGATCCGAACGATCGACCGTGATCTCATGCTGATCGTGGCGGAGAGCGTCGTTGACAACCGTTCCTGGTCAAAACAGTGATTTTTGGTTGACCAGGCGGAAAATCACGAGTTTCGGCCGATGCAGGGTCTGAATAGTGATTTCGTTCGTCCGAGTGCAAAATCGTGATTTTACCGATCCGGACGATCGACCGTGATTTCATGCTGATCGTGGCGGAGATCGTTGTTGACAACCGTTCCTGGTCAAAACAGTGATTTTTGGTTGACCAGGCGGAAAATCACGAGTTTCGGCCGATGCAGGCTCTGAATAGTGATTTCGTTCGTCCGGGTGCAAAATCGTGATTTTACCGATCCGGACGATCGATCGTGATTTCATGCTGATCGTGGCGGAGATCGTTGTTGACAACCGTTCCTGGTCAAAACAGTGATTTCTGGTTGACCAGGCGGAAAATCACGAGTTTCGGCCGATGCAGGGTCTGAATAGTGATTTCGTTCGTCCGAGTGCAAAATCGTGATTTTACCGATCCGAACGATCGACCGTGATTTCATGCTGATCGTGGCGGAGATCGTTGTTGACAACCGTTCCTGGTCAAAACAGTGATTTCTGGTTGACCAGGCGGATAATCACGAGTTTCGGCCGATGCAGGCTCTGATTAGTGATTTCGTTCGTCCGGGTGCAAAATCGTGATTTTACCGATCCGGACGATCGACCGTGATTTCATGCTGATCGTGGCGGAGATCGTTGTTGACAACCGTTTCTGGTCAAAACAGTGATTTCTGGTTGACCAGGCGGAAAATCACGAGTTTCGGCCGATGCAGGGTCTGAACAGTGATTTCGTTCGTCCGGGTGCAAAATCGTGATTTTACCGATCGGGACGATCGACCGTGATTTCATGCTGATCGTGGCGGAGATCGTTGTTGACAACCGTTCCTGGTCAAAACAGTGATTTTTGGTTGACCAGGCGGAAAATCACGAGTTTCGGCCGATGCAGGGTCTGAATAGTGATTTCGTTCGTCCGGGTGCAAAATCGTGATTTTACCGATCCGGACGATCGACCGTGATCTCATGCTGATCGTGGCAGAGAGCGTTGTTGACAACCGTTCCTGGTTAAAACAGTGATTTTTGGTTGACCAGGCGGAAAATCACGAGTTTCGGCCGATGCAGGGTCTGAACAGTGATTTCGTTCGTCCGGGTGCAAAATCGTGATTGTATCGATCCGGACGATCGACCGTGATCTCATGCTGATCGTGGCAGAGAGCGTTGTTGACAACCGTTCCTGGTCAAAACAGTGATTTTTGGTTGACCAGGCGGAAAATCACGAGTTTCGGCCGATGCAGGGTCTGAATAGTGATTTCGTTCGTCCGAGTTCAAAATCGTGATTTTACCGATCCGGACGATCGACCGTGATTTCATGCTGATCGTGGCGGAGATCGTTGTTGACAACCGTTCCTGGTCAAAACAGTGATTTCTGGTTGACCAGGCGGAAAATCACGAGTTTCGGCCGATGCAGGGTCTGAATAGTGATTTCGTTCGTCCGAGTGCAAAATCGTGATTTTACCGATCCGAACGATCGACCGTGATTTCATGCTGATCGTGGCGGAGATCGTTGTTGACAACCGTTCCTGGTCAAAACAGTGATTTCTGGTTGACCAGGCGGATAATCACGAGTTTCGGCCGATGCAGGCTCTGATTAGTGATTTCGTTCGTCCGGGTGCAAAATCGTGATTTTACCGATCGGGACGATCGACCGTGATTACATGCTGATCGTGGCGGAGATCGTTGTTGACAACCGTTTCTGGTCAAAACAGTGATTTCTGGTTGACCAGGCGGAAAATCACGAGTTTCGGCCGATGCAGGGTCTGAACAGTGATTTCGTTCGTCCGGGTGCAAAATCGTGATTTTACCGATCGGGACGATCGACCGTGATTTCATGCTGATCGTGGCGGAGATCGTTGTTGACAACCGTTCCTGGTCAAAACAGTGATTTTTGGTTGACCAGGCGGAAAATCACGAGTTTCGGCCGATGCAGGGTCTGAATAGTGATTTCGTTCGTCCGGGTGCAAAATCGTGATATTACCGATCCGGACGATCGACCGTGATCTCATGCTGATCGTGGCAGAGAGCGTTGTTGACAACCGTTCCTGGTCAAAACAGTGATTTTTGGTTGACCAGGCGGAAAATCACGAGTTTCGGCCGATGCAGGGTCTGAATAGTGATTTCGTTCGTCCGGGTGCAAAATCGTGATTGTTTCGATCCGGACGATCGACCGTGATCTCATGCTGATCGTGGCAGAGAGCGTTGTTGACAACCGTTCCTGGTCAAAACAGTGATTTTCGGTTGACCAGGCGGAAAATCACGAGTTTTGGCCGATGCAGGGTCTGAACAGTGATTTCGTTCGTCCGAGTGCAAAATCGTGATTTTACCGATCCGAACGATCGACCGTGATTTCATGCTGATCGTGGCGGAGATCGTTGTTGACAACCGTTCCTGGTCAAAACAGTGATTTTAGGTTGACCAGGCGGATAATCACGAGTTTCGGCCGATGCAGGGTCTGAATAGTGATTTCGTTCGTCCGAGGGCAAAATCGTGATTTTACCGATCGGGACGATCGACCGTGATTACATGCTGATCGTGGCAGAGATCGTTGTTGACAACCGTTCCTGGTCAAAACAGTGATTTTTGGTTGACCAGGCGGAAAATCACGAGTTTCGGCCGAAGCAGGGTCTGAACAGTGATTTCGTTCGTCCGAGTGCAAAATCGTGATTTTATCGATCCGAACGATCGACCGTGATCTCATGCTGATCGTGGCGGAGAGCGTCGTTGACAACCGTTCCTGGTCAAAACAGTGATTTTTGGTTGACCAGGCGGAAAATCACGAGTTTCGGCCGATGCAGGGTCTGAATAGTGATTTCGTTCGTCCGAGTGCAAAATCGTGATTTTACCGATCCGGACGATCGACCGTGATTTCATGCTGATCGTGGCGGAGATCGTTGTTGACAACCGTTCCTGGTCAAAACAGTGATTTTTGGTTGACCAGGCGGAAAATCACGAGTTTCGGCCGATGCAGGCTCTGAATAGTGATTTCGTTCGTCCGGGTGCAAAATCGTGATTTTACCGATCCGGACGATCGATCGTGATTTCATGCTGATCGTGGCGGAGATCGTTGTTGACAACCGTTCCTGGTCAAAACAGTGATTTCTGGTTGACCAGGCGGAAAATCACGAGTTTCGGCCGATGCAGGGTCTGAATAGTGATTTCGTTCGTCCGAGTGCAAAATCGTGATTTTACCGATCCGAACGATCGACCGTGATTTCATGCTGATCGTGGCGGAGATCGTTGTTGACAACCGTTCCTGGTCAAAACAGTGATTTCTGGTTGACCAGGCGGATAATCACGAGTTTCGGCCGATGCAGGCTCTGATTAGTGATTTCGTTCGTCCGGGTGCAAAATCGTGATTTTACCGATCCGGACGATCGACCGTGATTTCATGCTGATCGTGGCGGAGATCGTTGTTGACAACCGTTTCTGGTCAAAACAGTGATTTCTGGTTGACCAGGCGGAAAATCACGAGTTTCGGCCGATGCAGGGTCTGAACAGTGATTTCGTTCGTCCGGGTGCAAAATCGTGATTTTACCGATCGGGACGATCGACCGTGATTTCATGCTGATCGTGGCGGAGATCGTTGTTGACAACCGTTCCTGGTCAAAACAGTGATTTTTGGTTGACCAGGCGGAAAATCACGAGTTTCGGCCGATGCAGGGTCTGAATAGTGATTTCGTTCGTCCGGGTGCAAAATCGTGATTTTACCGATCCGGACGATCGACCGTGATCTCATGCTGATCGTGGCAGAGAGCGTTGTTGACAACCGTTCCTGGTTAAAACAGTGATTTTTGGTTGACCAGGCGGAAAATCACGAGTTTCGGCCGATGCAGGGTCTGAACAGTGATTTCGTTCGTCCGGGTGCAAAATCGTGATTGTATCGATCCGGACGATCGACCGTGATCTCATGCTGATCGTGGCAGAGAGCGTTGTTGACAACCGTTCCTGGTCAAAACAGTGATTTTTGGTTGACCAGGCGGAAAATCACGAGTTTCGGCCGATGCAGGGTCTGAATAGTGATTTCGTTCGTCCGAGTTCAAAATCGTGATTTTACCGATCCGGACGATCGACCGTGATTTCATGCTGATCGTGGCGGAGATCGTTGTTGACAACCGTTCCTGGTCAAAACAGTGATTTCTGGTTGACCAGGCGGAAAATCACGAGTTTCGGCCGATGCAGGGTCTGAATAGTGATTTCGTTCGTCCGAGTGCAAAATCGTGATTTTACCGATCCGAACGATCGACCGTGATTTCATGCTGATCGTGGCGGAGATCGTTGTTGACAACCGTTCCTGGTCAAAACAGTGATTTCTGGTTGACCAGGCGGATAATCACGAGTTTCGGCCGATGCAGGCTCTGATTAGTGATTTCGTTCGTCCGGGTGCAAAATCGTGATTTTACCGATCGGGACGATCGACCGTGATTACATGCTGATCGTGGCGGAGATCGTTGTTGACAACCGTTTCTGGTCAAAACAGTGATTTCTGGTTGACCAGGCGGAAAATCACGAGTTTCGGCCGATGCAGGGTCTGAACAGTGATTTCGTTCGTCCGGGTGCAAAATCGTGATTTTACCGATCGGGACGATCGACCGTGATTTCATGCTGATCGTGGCGGAGATCGTTGTTGACAACCGTTCCTGGTCAAAACAGTGATTTTTGGTTGACCAGGCGGAAAATCACGAGTTTCGGCCGATGCAGGGTCTGAATAGTGATTTCGTTCGTCCGGGTGCAAAATCGTGATATTACCGATCCGGACGATCGACCGTGATCTCATGCTGATCGTGGCAGAGAGCGTTGTTGACAACCGTTCCTGGTCAAAACAGTGATTTTTGGTTGACCAGGCGGAAAATCACGAGTTTCGGCCGATGCAGGGTCTGAATAGTGATTTCGTTCGTCCGGGTGCAAAATCGTGATTGTTTCGATCCGGACGATCGACCGTGATCTCATGCTGATCGTGGCAGAGAGCGTTGTTGACAACCGTTCCTGGTCAAAACAGTGATTTTCGGTTGACCAGGCGGAAAATCACGAGTTTTGGCCGATGCAGGGTCTGAACAGTGATTTCGTTCGTCCGAGTGCAAAATCGTGATTTTACCGATCCGAACGATCGACCGTGATTTCATGCTGATCGTGGCGGAGATCGTTGTTGACAACAGTTCCTGGTCAAAACAGTGATTTCTGGTTGACCAGGCGGATAATCCCGAGTTTCGGTCGATGCAGGCTCTGAATAGTGATTTCGTTCGTCCGGGTGCAAAATCGTGATTTTACCGATCCGGACGATCGATCGTGATTTCATGCTGATCGTGGCGGAGATCGTTGTTGACAACCGTTCCTGGTCAAAACAGTGATTTTTGGTTGACCAGGCGGAAAATCACGAGTTTCGACCGATGCAGGGTCTGAACAGTGATTTCGTTCGTCCGAGTGCAAAATCGTGATTGTACCAATCCGAACGATCGATCGTGATTTCATGCTGATCGTGGCGGAGATCGTTGTTGACAACCGTTCCTGGTCAAAACAGTGATTTCTGGTTGACCAGGCGGAAAATCACGAGTTTCGGCCGATGCAGGGTCTGAACAGTGATTTCGTTCGTCCGGGTGCAAAATCGTGATTGTATCGATCCGGACGATCGACCGTGATCTCATGCTGATCGTGGCAGAGAGCGTTGTTGACAACCGTTCCTGGTCAAAACAGTGATTTTTGGTTGACCAGGCGGAAAATCACGAGTTTCGGCCGATGCAGGGTCTGAATAGTGATTTCGTTCGTCCGAGTTCAAAATCGTGATTTTACCGATCCGGACGATCGACCGTGATTTCATGCTGATCGTGGCGGAGATCGTTGTTGACAACCGTTCCTGGTCAAAACAGTGATTTTTGGTTGACCAGGCGGAAAATCACGAGTTTCGGCCGATGCAGGGTCTGAATAGTGATTTCGTTCGTCCGGGTGCAAAATCGTGATTTTACCGATCCGAACGATCGACCGTGATTTCATGCTGATCGTGGCGGAGATCATTGTTGACAACCGTTCCTGGCCAAAACAGTGATTTTTGGTTGACCAGGCGGAAAATCACGAGTTTCGGCCGATGCAGGGTCTGAACAGTG
Organism: Delonix regia; assembly: GCA_037074485.1. Lineage (NCBI taxonomy): Eukaryota > Viridiplantae > Streptophyta > Magnoliopsida > Fabales > Fabaceae > Delonix > Delonix regia. Next base: position 44,364,051 of record CM073450.1, on the reverse strand, counting down.
ATTTCGTTCGTCCGAGTGCAAAATCGTGATTTTACCGATCCGAACGATCGACCGTGATTTCATGCTGATCGTGGCGGAGATCGTTGTTGACAACCGTTCCTGGTCAAAACAGTGATTTCTGGTTGACCAGGCGGATAATCCCGAGTTTCGGCCGATGCAGGGTCTGAATAGTGATTTCGTTCGTCCGGGTGCAAAATCGTGATTTTACCGATCGGGACGATCGACCGTGATTTCATGCTGATCGTGGCGGAGATCGTTGTTGACAACCGTTCCTGGTCAAAACAGTGATTTTTGGTTGACCAGGCGGAAAATCACGAGTTTCGGTCGATGCCGGCTCTGAATAGTGATTTCGTTCGTCCGAGTGCAAAATCGTGATTGTACCGATCCGAACGATCGATCGTGATTTCATGCTGATCGTGGCGGAGATCGTTGTTGACAACCGTTCCTGGTCAAAACAGTGATTTCTGGTTGACCAGGCGGAAAATCACGAGTTTCGGCCGATGCAGGGTCTGAACAGTGATTTCGTTCGTCCGGGTGCAAAATCGTGATTGTATCGATCCGGACGATCGACCGTGATCTCATGCTGATCGTGGCAGAGAGCGTTGTTGACAACCGTTCCTGGTCAAAACAGTGATTTTTGGTTGACCAGGCAGAAAATCACGAGTTTCGGCCGATGCAGGGTCTGAATAGTGATTTCGTTCGTCCGAGTTCAAAATCGTGATTTTACCGATCCGGACGATCGACCGTGATTTCATGCTGATCGTGGCGGAGATCGTTGTTGACAACCGTTTCTGGTCAAAACAGTGATTTTTGGTTGACCAGGCGGAAAATCACGAGTTTCGGCCGATGCAGGGTCTGAATAGTGATTTCGTTCGTCCGGGTGCAAAATCGTGATTTTACCGATCCGAACGATCGACCGTGATTTCATGCTGATCGTGGCGGAGATCATTGTTGACAACCGTTCCTGGCCAAAACAGTGATTTTTGGTTGACCAGGCGGAAAATCACGAGTTTCGGCCGATGCAGGGTCTGAACAGTGATTTCGTTCGTCCGAGTGCAAAATCGTGATTTTACCGATCCGAACGATCGACCGTGATTTCATGCTGATCGTGGCGGAGATCATTGTTGACAACCGTTCCTGGTCAAAACAGTGATTTCTGGTTGACCAGGCGGATAATCCCGAGTTTCGGCCGATGCAGGGTCTGAATAGTGATTTCGTTCGTCCGGGTGCAAAATCGTGATTTTACCGATCGGGACGATCGACCGTGATTTCATGCTGATCGTGGCGGAGATCGTTGTTGACAACCGTTCCTGGTCAAAACAGTGATTTTTGGTTGACCAGGCGGAAAATCACGAGTTTCGGTCGATGCAGGCTCTGAATAGTGATTTCGTTCGTCCGAGTGCAAAATCGTGATTGTACCGATCCGAACGATCGATCGTGATTTCATGCTGATCGTGGCGGAGATCGTTGTTGACAACCGTTCCTGGTCAAAACAGTGATTTTTGGTTGACCAGGCGGAAAATCACGAGTTTCGGCCGATGCAGGGTCTGAACAGTGATTTCGTTCGTCCGGGTGCAAAATCGTGATTGTATCGATCCGGACGATCGACCGTGATCTCATGCTGATCGTGGCAGAGAGCGTTGTTGACAACCGTTCCTGGTCAAAACAGTGATTTTTGGTTGACCAGGCAGAAAATCACGAGTTTCGGCCGATGCAGGGTCTGAATAGTGATTTCGTTCGTCCGAGTTCAAAATCGTGATTTTACCGATCCGGACGATCGACCGTGATTTCATGCTGATCGTGGCGGAGATCGTTGTTGACAACCGTTTCTGGTCAAAACAGTGATTTTTGGTTGACCAGGCGGAAAATCACGAGTTTCGGCCGATGCAGGGTCTGAATAGTGATTTCGTTCGTCCGGGTGCAAAATCGTGATTTTACCGATCCGAACGATCGACCGTGATTTCATGCTGATCGTGGCGGAGATCATTGTTGACAACCGTTCCTGGCCAAAACAGTGATTTTTGGTTGACCAGGCGGAAAATCACGAGTTTCGGCCGATGCAGGGTCTGAACAGTGATTTCGTTCGTCCGAGTGCAAAATCGTGATTTTACCGATCCGAACGATCGACCGTGATTTCATGCTGATCGTGGCGGAGATCGTTGTTGACAACCGTTCCTGGTCAAAACAGTGATTTCTGGTTGACCAGGCGGATAATCCCGAGTTTCGGCCGATGCAGGGTCTGAATAGTGATTTCGTTCGTCCGGGTGCAAAATCGTGATTTTACCGATCGGGACGATCGACCGTGATTTCATGCTGATCGTGGCGGAGATCGTTGTTGACAACCGTTCCTGGTCAAAACAGTGATTTTTGGTTGACCAGGCGGAAAATCACGAGTTTCGGTCGATGCCGGCTCTGAATAGTGATTTCGTTCGTCCGAGTGCAAAATCGTGATTGTACCGATCCGAACGATCGATCGTGATTTCATGCTGATCGTGGCGGAGATCGTTGTTGACAACCGTTCCTGGTCAAAACAGTGATTTCTGGTTGACCAGGCGGAAAATCACGAGTTTCGGCCGATGCAGGGTCTGAACAGTGATTTCGTTCGTCCGGGTGCAAAATCGTGATTGTATCGATCCGGACGATCGACCGTGATCTCATGCTGATCGTGGCAGAGAGCGTTGTTGACAACCGTTCCTGGTCAAAACAGTGATTTTTGGTTGACCAGGCAGAAAATCACGAGTTTCGGCCGATGCAGGGTCTGAATAGTGATTTCGTTCGTCCGAGTTCAAAATCGTGATTTTACCGATCCGGACGATCGACCGTGATTTCATGCTGATCGTGGCGGAGATCGTTGTTGACAACCGTTTCTGGTCAAAACAGTGATTTTTGGTTGACCAGGCGGAAAATCACGAGTTTCGGCCGATGCAGGGTCTGAATAGTGATTTCGTTCGTCCGGGTGCAAAATCGTGATTTTACCGATCCGAACGATCGACCGTGATTTCATGCTGATCGTGGCGGAGATCATTGTTGACAACCGTTCCTGGCCAAAACAGTGATTTTTGGTTGACCAGGCGGAAAATCACGAGTTTCGGCCGATGCAGGGTCTGAACAGTGATTTCGTTCGTCCGAGTGCAAAATCGTGATTTTACCGATCCGAACGATCGACCGTGATTTCATGCTGATCGTGGCGGAGATCATTGTTGACAACCGTTCCTGGTCAAAACAGTGATTTCTGGTTGACCAGGCGGATAATCCCGAGTTTCGGCCGATGCAGGGTCTGAATAGTGATTTCGTTCGTCCGGGTGCAAAATCGTGATTTTACCGATCGGGACGATCGACCGTGATTTCATGCTGATCGTGGCGGAGATCGTTGTTGACAACCGTTCCTGGTCAAAACAGTGATTTTTGGTTGACCAGGCGGAAAATCACGAGTTTCGGTCGATGCAGGCTCTGAATAGTGATTTCGTTCGTCCGAGTGCAAAATCGTGATTGTACCGATCCGAACGATCGATCGTGATTTCATGCTGATCGTGGCGGAGATCGTTGTTGACAACCGTTCCTGGTCAAAACAGTGATTTTTGGTTGACCAGGCGGAAAATCACGAGTTTCGGCCGATGCAGGGTCTGAACAGTGATTTCGTTCGTCCGGGTGCAAAATCGTGATTGTATCGATCCGGACGATCGACCGTGATCTCATGCTGATCGTGGCAGAGAGCGTTGTTGACAACCGTTCCTGGTCAAAACAGTGATTTTTGGTTGACCAGGCAGAAAATCACGAGTTTCGGCCGATGCAGGGTCTGAATAGTGATTTCGTTCGTCCGAGTTCAAAATCGTGATTTTACCGATCCGGACGATCGACCGTGATTTCATGCTGATCGTGGCGGAGATCGTTGTTGACAACCGTTTCTGGTCAAAACAGTGATTTTTGGTTGACCAGGCGGAAAATCACGAGTTTCGGCCGATGCAGGGTCTGAATAGTGATTTCGTTCGTCCGGGTGCAAAATCGTGATTTTACCGATCCGAACGATCGACCGTGATTTCATGCTGATCGTGGCGGAGATCATTGTTGACAACCGTTCCTGGCCAAAACAGTGATTTTTGGTTGACCAGGCGGAAAATCACGAGTTTCGGCCGATGCAGGGTCTGAACAGTGATTTCGTTCGTCCGAGTGCAAAATCGTGATTTTACCGATCCGAACGATCGACCGTGATTTCATGCTGATCGTGGCGGAGATCGTTGTTGACAACCGTTCCTGGTCAAAACAGTGATTTCTGGTTGACCAGGCGGATAATCCCGAGTTTCGGCCGATGCAGAGTCTGAATAGTGATTTCGTTCGTCCGGGTGCAAAATCGTGATTTTACCGATCGGGACGATCGACCGTGATTTCATGCTGATCGTGGCGGAGATCGTTGTTGACAACCGTTCCTGGTCAAAACAGTGATTTTTGGTTGACCAGGCGGAAAATCACGAGTTTCGGTCGATGCAGGCTCTGAATAGTGATTTCGTTCGTCCGAGTGCAAAATCGTGATTGTACCGATCCGAACGATCGATCGTGATTTCATGCTGATCGTGGCGGAGATCGTTGTTGACAACCGTTCCTGGTCAAAACAGTGATTTCTGGTTGACCAGGCGGAAAATCACGAGTTTCGGCCGATGCAGGGTCTGAACAGTGATTTCGTTCGTCCGGGTGCAAAATCGTGATTGTATCGATCCGGACGATCGACCGTGATCTCATGCTGATCGTGGCAGAGAGCGTTGTTGACAACCGTTCCTGGTCAAAACAGTGATTTTTGGTTGACCAGGCAGAAAATCACGAGTTTCGGCCGATGCAGGGTCTGAATAGTGATTTCGTTCGTCCGAGTTCAAAATCGTGATTTTACCGATCCGGACGATCGACCGTGATTTCATGCTGATCGTGGCGGAGATCGTTGTTGACAACCGTTTCTGGTCAAAACAGTGATTTTTGGTTGACCAGGCGGAAAATCACGAGTTTCGGCCGATGCAGGGTCTGAATAGTGATTTCGTTCGTCCGGGTGCAAAATCGTGATTTTACCGATCCGAACGATCGACCGTGATTTCATGCTGATCGTGGCGGAGATCATTGTTGACAACCGTTCCTGGCCAAAACAGTGATTTTTGGTTGACCAGGCGGAAAATCACGAGTTTCGGCCGATGCAGGGTCTGAATAGTGACTTCGTTCGTCCGGTTGCAAAATCGTGATTGTATCGATCCGGACGATCGGCCGTGATTTCATGCTGATCGTGGCGGAGATCGTTGTTGACAACCGTTACTGGTCAAAATAGAGATTTTTGGTTGACCATGCGGAAAATCACGAGTTTCGGCTGATGCAGGGTCTGAATAGTGATTTCGTTCGTCCGGGTGCAAAATCGTGATTTTACCGATCGGGACGATCGACCGTGATTTCATGCTGATCGTGGCGGAGATCGTTGTTGACAACCGTTCCTGGTCAAAACAGTGATTTTAGGTTGACCAGGCGGATAATCAAGAGTTTCGGCCGATGCAGGGTCTGAATAGTGATTTCGTTCGTCCGGGTGCAAAATCGTGATTTTACCGATCCAGACGATTGACCGTGATTTCATGCTGATCGTGGTGGAGATCGTTGTTGACAACCATTCCTGGTCAAAACAGTGATTTCTGGTTGACCAGGCGGAAAATCCCGAGTTTTGGCCGATGCAGGGTCTGAACAGTGATTTCGTTCGTCCGAGGGCAAAATCGTGATTTTACCGATCCGAACGATCGACCGTGATTTCATGCTGATCGTGGCGGAGATCGTTGTTGACAACCGTTCCTGGTCAAAACAGTGATTTTAGGTTGACCAGGCGGATAATCACGAGTTTCGGCCGATGCAGGGTCTGAATAGTGATGTCGTTCGTCCGGGTGCAAAATCGTGATTTTACCGATCGGGACGATCGACCGTGATTTCATGCTGATCGTGGCAGAGATCGTTGTTGACAACCATTCCTGGTCAAAACAGTGATTTTTGTTTGGCCAGGCGGAAAATCACGAGTTTCGGCCGATGCAGGCTCTGAATTGTGATTTCGTTCGTCCGGGTGCAAAATCGTGATTTTATCGATCCGAACGATCGACCGTGATTTCATGCTGATCGTGGCGGAGATCGTTGTTGACAACCGTTCCTGGTCAAAACAGTGATTTTTGGTTGACCAGGCGGAAAATCACGAGTTTCGGCCGATGCAGGGTCTGAATAGTGACTTCGTTCGTCCGGTTGCAAAATCGTGATTGTATCGATCCGGACGATCGACCGTGATCTCATGCTGATCGTGGCAGAGAGCGTTGTTGACAACCGTTCCTGGTCAAAACAGTGATTTTTGGTTGACCAGGCAGAAAATCACGAGTTTCGGCCGATGCAGGGTCTGAATAGTGATTTCGTTCGTCCGAGTTCAAAATCGTGATTTTACCGATCCGGACGATCGACCGTGATTTCATGCTGATCGTGGCGGAGATCGTTGTTGACAACCGTTTCTGGTCAAAACAGTGATTTTTGGTTGACCAGGCGGAAAATCACGAGTTTCGGCCGATGCAGGGTCTGAATAGTGATTTCGTTCGTCCGGGTGCAAAATCGTGATTTTACCGATCCGAACGATCGACCGTGATTTCATGCTGATCGTGGCGGAGATCATTGTTGACAACCGTTCCTGGCCAAAACAGTGATTTTTGGTTGACCAGGCAGAAAATCACGAGTTTCGGCCGATGCAGGGTCTGAATAGTGATTTCGTTCGTCCGAGTTCAAAATCGTGATTTTACCGATCCGGACGATCGACCGTGATTTCATGCTGATCGTGGCGGAGATCGTTGTTGACAACCGTTTCTGGTCAAAACAGTGATTTTTGGTTGACCAGGCGGAAAATCACGAGTTTCGGCCGATGCAGGGTCTGAATAGTGATTTCGTTCGTCCGGGTGCAAAATCGTGATTTTACCGATCCGAACGATCGACCGTGATTTCATGCTGATCGTGGCGGAGATCATTGTTGACAACCGTTCCTGGCCAAAACAGTGATTTTTGGTTGACCAGGCGGAAAATCACGAGTTTCGGCCGATGCAGGGTCTGAACAGTGATTTCGTTCGTCCGGGTGCAAAATCGTGATTTTACCGATCGGGACGATCGACCGTGATTTCATGCTGATCGTGGCGGAGATCGTTGTTGACAACCGTTCCTGGTCAAAACAGTGATTTTTGGTTGACCAGGCGGAAAATCACGAGTTTCGGTCGATGCCGGCTCTGAATAGTGATTTCGTTCGTCCGAGTGCAAAATCGTGATTGTACCGATCCGAACGATCGATCGTGATTTCATGCTGATCGTGGCGGAGATCGTTGTTGACAACCGTTCCTGGTCAAAACAGTGATTTCTGGTTGACCAGGCGGAAAATCACGAGTTTCGGCCGATGCAGGGTCTGAACAGTGATTTCGTTCGTCCGGGTGCAAAATCGTGATTGTATCGATCCGGACGATCGACCGTGATCTCATGCTGATCGTGGCAGAGAGCGTTGTTGACAACCGTTCCTGGTCAAAACAGTGATTTTTGGTTGACCAGGCAGAAAATCACGAGTTTCGGCCGATGCAGGGTCTGAATAGTGATTTCGTTCGTCCGAGTTCAAAATCGTGATTTTACCGATCCGGACGATCGACCGTGATTTCATGCTGATCGTGGCGGAGATCGTTGTTGACAACCGTTTCTGGTCAAAACAGTGATTTTTGGTTGACCAGGCGGAAAATCACGAGTTTCGGCCGATGCAGGGTCTGAATAGTGATTTCGTTCGTCCGGGTGCAAAATCGTGATTTTACCGATCCGAACGATCGACCGTGATTTCATGCTGATCGTGGCGGAGATCATTGTTGACAACCGTTCCTGGCCAAAACAGTGATTTTTGGTTGACCAGGCGGAAAATCACGAGTTTCGGCCGATGCAGGGTCTGAACAGTGATTTCGTTCGTCCGAGTGCAAAATCGTGATTTTACCGATCCGAACGATCGACCGTGATTTCATGCTGATCGTGGCGGAGATCATTGTTGACAACCGTTCCTGGTCAAAACAGTGATTTCTGGTTGACCAGGCGGATAATCCCGAGTTTCGGCCGATGCAGGGTCTGAATAGTGATTTCGTTCGTCCGGGTGCAAAATCGTGATTTTACCGATCGGGACGATCGACCGTGATTTCATGCTGATCGTGGCGGAGATCGTTGTTGACAACCGTTCCTGGTCAAAACAGTGATTTTTGGTTGACCAGGCGGAAAATCACGAGTTTCGGTCGATGCAGGCTCTGAATAGTGATTTCGTTCGTCCGAGTGCAAAATCGTGATTGTACCGATCCGAACGATCGATCGTGATTTCATGCTGATCGTGGCGGAGATCGTTGTTGACAACCGTTCCTGGTCAAAACAGTGATTTTTGGTTGACCAGGCGGAAAATCACGAGTTTCGGCCGATGCAGGGTCTGAACAGTGATTTCGTTCGTCCGGGTGCAAAATCGTGATTGTATCGATCCGGACGATCGACCGTGATCTCATGCTGATCGTGGCAGAGAGCGTTGTTGACAACCGTTCCTGGTCAAAACAGTGATTTTTGGTTGACCAGGCAGAAAATCACGAGTTTCGGCCGATGCAGGGTCTGAATAGTGATTTCGTTCGTCCGAGTTCAAAATCGTGATTTTACCGATCCGGACGATCGACCGTGATTTCATGCTGATCGTGGCGGAGATCGTTGTTGACAACCGTTTCTGGTCAAAACAGTGATTTTTGGTTGACCAGGCGGAAAATCACGAGTTTCGGCCGATGCAGGGTCTGAATAGTGATTTCGTTCGTCCGGGTGCAAAATCGTGATTTTACCGATCCGAACGATCGACCGTGATTTCATGCTGATCGTGGCGGAGATCATTGTTGACAACCGTTCCTGGCCAAAACAGTGATTTTTGGTTGACCAGGCGGAAAATCACGAGTTTCGGCCGATGCAGGGTCTGAACAGTGATTTCGTTCGTCCGAGTGCAAAATCGTGATTTTACCGATCCGAACGATCGACCGTGATTTCATGCTGATCGTGGCGGAGATCGTTGTTGACAACCGTTCCTGGTCAAAACAGTGATTTCTGGTTGACCAGGCGGATAATCCCGAGTTTCGGCCGATGCAGAGTCTGAATAGTGATTTCGTTCGTCCGGGTGCAAAATCGTGATTTTACCGATCGGGACGATCGACCGTGATTTCATGCTGATCGTGGCGGAGATCGTTGTTGACAACCGTTCCTGGTCAAAACAGTGATTTTTGGTTGACCAGGCGGAAAATCACGAGTTTCGGTCGATGCAGGCTCTGAATAGTGATTTCGTTCGTCCGAGTGCAAAATCGTGATTGTACCGATCCGAACGATCGATCGTGATTTCATGCTGATCGTGGCGGAGATCGTTGTTGACAACCGTTCCTGGTCAAAACAGTGATTTCTGGTTGACCAGGCGGAAAATCACGAGTTTCGGCCGATGCAGGGTCTGAACAGTGATTTCGTTCGTCCGGGTGCAAAATCGTGATTGTATCGATCCGGACGATCGACCGTGATCTCATGCTGATCGTGGCAGAGAGCGTTGTTGACAACCGTTCCTGGTCAAAACAGTGATTTTTGGTTGACCAGGCAGAAAATCACGAGTTTCGGCCGATGCAGGGTCTGAATAGTGATTTCGTTCGTCCGAGTTCAAAATCGTGATTTTACCGATCCGGACGATCGACCGTGATTTCATGCTGATCGTGGCGGAGATCGTTGTTGACAACCGTTTCTGGTCAAAACAGTGATTTTTGGTTGACCAGGCGGAAAATCACGAGTTTCGGCCGATGCAGGGTCTGAATAGTGATTTCGTTCGTCCGGGTGCAAAATCGTGATTTTACCGATCCGAACGATCGACCGTGATTTCATGCTGATCGTGGCGGAGATCATTGTTGACAACCGTTCCTGGCCAAAACAGTGATTTTTGGTTGACCAGGCGGAAAATCACGAGTTTCGGCCGATGCAGGGTCTGAATAGTGACTTCGTTCGTCCGGTTGCAAAATCGTGATTGTATCGATCCGGACGATCGGCCGTGATTTCATGCTGATCGTGGCGGAGATCGTTGTTGACAACCGTTACTGGTCAAAATAGAGATTTTTGGTTGACCATGCGGAAAATCACGAGTTTCGGCTGATGCAGGGTCTGAATAGTGATTTCGTTCGTCCGGGTGCAAAATCGTGATTTTACCGATCGGGACGATCGACCGTGATTTCATGCTGATCGTGGCGGAGATCGTTGTTGACAACCGTTCCTGGTCAAAACAGTGATTTTAGGTTGACCAGGCGGATAATCAAGAGTTTCGGCCGATGCAGGGTCTGAATAGTGATTTCGTTCGTCCGGGTGCAAAATCGTGATTTTACCGATCCAGACGATTGACCGTGATTTCATGCTGATCGTGGTGGAGATCGTTGTTGACAACCATTCCTGGTCAAAACAGTGATTTCTGGTTGACCAGGCGGAAAATCCCGAGTTTTGGCCGATGCAGGGTCTGAACAGTGATTTCGTTCGTCCGAGGGCAAAATCGTGATTTTACCGATCCGAACGATCGACCGTGATTTCATGCTGATCGTGGCGGAGATCGTTGTTGACAACCGTTCCTGGTCAAAACAGTGATTTTAGGTTGACCAGGCGGATAATCACGAGTTTCGGCCGATGCAGGGTCTGAATAGTGATGTCGTTCGTCCGGGTGCAAAATCGTGATTTTACCGATCGGGACGATCGACCGTGATTTCATGCTGATCGTGGCAGAGATCGTTGTTGACAACCATTCCTGGTCAAAACAGTGATTTTTGTTTGGCCAGGCGGAAAATCACGAGTTTCGGCCGATGCAGGCTCTGAATTGTGATTTCGTTCGTCCGGGTGCAAAATCGTGATTTTATCGATCCGAACGATCGACCGTGATTTCATGCTGATCGTGGCGGAGATCGTTGTTGACAACCGTTCCTGGTCAAAACAGTGATTTTTGGTTGACCAGGCGGAAAATCACGAGTTTCGGCCGATGCAGGGTCTGAATAGTGACTTCGTTCGTCCGGTTGCAAAATCGTGATTGTATCGATCCGGACGATCGGCCGTGATTTCATGCTGATCGTGGCGGAGATCGTTGTTGACAACCGTTACTGGTCAAAATAGAGATTTTTGGTTGACCATGCGGAAAATCACGAGTTTCGGCTGATGCAGGGTCTGAATAGTGATTTCGTTCGTCCGGGTGCAAAATCGTGATTTTACCGATCGGGACGATCGACCGTGATTTCATGCTGATCGTGGCGGAGATCGTTGTTGACAACCGTTCCTGGTCAAAACAGTGATTTTAGGTTGACCAGGCGGATAATCAAGAGTTTCGGCCGATGCAGGGTCTGAATAGTGATTTCGTTCGTCCGGGTGCAAAATCGTGATTTTACCGATCCAGACGATTGACCGTGATTTCATGCTGATCGTGGTGGAGATCGTTGTTGACAACCATTCCTGGTCAAAACAGTGATTTCTGGTTGACCAGGCGGAAAATCCCGAGTTTTGGCCGATGCAGGGTCTGAACAGTGATTTCGTTCGTCCGAGGGCAAAATCGTGATTTTACCGATCCGAACGATCGACCGTGATTTCATGCTGATCGTGGCGGAGATCGTTGTTGACAACCGTTCCTGGTCAAAACAGTGATTTTAGGTTGACCAGGCGGATAATCACGAGTTTCGGCCGATGCAGGGTCTGAATAGTGATGTCGTTCGTCCGGGTGCAAAATCGTGATTTTACCGATCGGGACGATCGACCGTGATTTCATGCTGATCGTGGCAGAGATCGTTGTTGACAACCATTCCTGGTCAAAACAGTGATTTTTGTTTGGCCAGGCGGAAAATCACGAGTTTCGGCCGATGCAGGGTCTGAACAGTGATTTCGTTCGTCCGAGTGCAAAATCGTGATTTTATCGATCCGAACGATCGACCGTGATCTCATGCTGATCATGGCGGAGAGCGTCGTTGACAACCGTTCCTGGTCAAAACAGTGATTTTTGGTTGACCAGGCGGAAAATCACGAGTTTCGGCCGATGCAGGCTCTGAATTGTGATTTCGTTCGTCCGGGTGCAAAATCGTGATTTTATCGATCCGAACGATCGACCGTGATTTCATGCTGATCGTGGCGGAGATCGTTGTTGACAACCGTTCCTGGTCAAAACAGTGATTTTTGGTTGACCAGGCGGAAAATCACGAGTTTCGGCCGATGCAGGGTCTGAATAGTGATTTCGTTCGTCCGAGTGCAAAATCGTGATTTTACCGATCCGGACGATCGACCGTGATTTCATGCTGATCGTGGCGGAGATCGTTGTTGACAACCGTTCCTGGTCAAAACAGTGATTTTTGGTTGACCAGGCGGAAAATCACGAGTTTCGGCCGATGCAGGCTCTGAATAGTGATTTCGTTCGTCCGGGTGTAAAATCGTGATTTTACCGATCCGGACGATCGATCGTGATTTCATGCTGATCGTGGCGGAGATCGTTGTTGACAACCGTTCCTGGTCAAAACAGTGATTTCTGGTTGACCAGGCGGAAAATCACGAGTTTCGGCCGATGCAGGGTCTGAATAGTGATTTCGTTCGTCCGGGTGCAAAATCGTGATTTTACCGATCCGAACGATCGACCGTGATTTCATGCTGATCGTGGCGGAGATCATTGTTGACAACCGTTCCTGGCCAAAACAGTGATTTTTGGTTGACCAGGCGGAAAATCACGAGTTTCGGCCGATGCAGGGTCTGAACAGTGATTTCGTTCGTCCGAGTGCAAAATCGTGATTTTACCGATCCGAACGATCGACCGTGATTTCATGCTGATCGTGGCGGAGATCGTTGTTGACAACCGTTCCTGGTCAAAACAGTGATTTCTGGTTGACCAGGCGGATAATCCCGAGTTTCGGCCGATGCAGGGTCTGAATAGTGATTTCGTTCGTCCGGGTGCAAAATCGTGATTTTACCGATCGGGACGATCGACCGTGATTTCATGCTGATCGTGGCGGAGATCGTTGTTGACAACCGTTCCTGGTCAAAACAGTGATTTTTGGTTGACCAGGCGGAAAATCACGAGTTTCGGCCGATGCAGGCTCTGAATAGTGATTTCGTTCGTCCGAGTGCAAAATCGTGATTGTACCGATCCGAACGATCGATCGTGATTTCATGCTGATCGTGGCGGAGATCGTTGTTGACAACCGTTCCTGGTCAAAACAGTGATTTCTGGTTGACCAGGCGGAAAATCACGAGTTTCGGCCGATGCAGGGTCTGAATAGTGATTTCGTTCGTCCGGGTGCAAAATCGTGATTTTACCGATCCGAACGATCGACCGTGATTTCATGCTGATCGTGGCGGAGATCATTGTTGACAACCGTTCCTGGCCAAAACAGTGATTTTTGGTTGACCAGGCGGAAAATCACGAGTTTCGGCCGATGCAGGGTCTGAACAGTGATTTCGTTCGTCCGAGTGCAAAATCGTGATTTTACCGATCCGAACGATCGACCGTGATTTCATGCTGATCGTGGCGGAGATCGTTGTTGACAACCGTTCCTGGTCAAAACAGTGATTTCTGGTTGACCAGGCGGATAATCCCGAGTTTCGGCCGATGCAGGGTCTGAATAGTGATTTCGTTCGTCCGGGTGCAAAATCGTGATTTTACCGATCGGGACGATCGACCGTGATTTCATGCTGATCGTGGCGGAGATCGTTGTTGACAACCGTTCCTGGTCAAAACAGTGATTTTTGGTTGACCAGGCGGAAAATCACGAGTTTCGGTCGATGCAGGCTCTGAATAGTGATTTCGTTCGTCCGAGTGCAAAATCGTGATTGTACCGATCCGAACGATCGATCGTGATTTCATGCTGATCGTGGCGGAGATCGTTGTTGACAACCGTTCCTGGTCAAAACAGTGATTTCTGGTTGACCAGGCGGAAAATCACGAGTTTCGGCCGATGCAGGGTCTGAACAGTGATTTCGTTCGTCCGGGTGCAAAATCGTGATTGTATCGATCCGGACGATCGACCGTGATCTCATGCTGATCGTGGCAGAGAGCGTTGTTGACAACCGTTCCTGGTCAAAACAGTGATTTTTGGTTGACCAGGCAGAAAATCACGAGTTTCGGCCGATGCAGGGTCTGAATAGTGATTTCGTTCGTCCGAGTTCAAAATCGTGATTTTACCGATCCGGACGATCGACCGTGATTTCATGCTGATCGTGGCGGAGATCGTTGTTGACAACCGTTACTGGTCAAAATAGAGATTTTTGGTTGACCATGCGGAAAATCACGAGTTTCGGCTGATGCAGGGTCTGAATAGTGATTTCGTTCGTCCGGGTGCAAAATCGTGATTTTACCGATCGGGACGATCGACCGTGATTTCATGCTGATCGTGGCGGAGATCGTTGTTGACAACCGTTCCTGGTCAAAACAGTGATTTTAGGTTGACCAGGCGGATAATCAAGAGTTTCGGCCGATGCAGGGTCTGAATAGTGATTTCGTTCGTCCGGGTGCAAAATCGTGATTGTATCGATCCGGACGATCGACCGTGATCTCATGCTGATCGTGGCAGAGAGCGTTGTTGACAACCGTTCCTGGTCAAAACAGTGATTTTTGGTTGACCAGGCAGAAAATCACGAGTTTCGGCCGATGCAGGGTCTGAATAGTGATTTCGTTCGTCCGAGTTCAAAATCGTGATTTTACCGATCCGGACGATCGACCGTGATTTCATGCTGATCGTGGCGGAGATCGTTGTTGACAACCGTTTCTGGTCAAAACAGTGATTTTTGGTTGACCAGGCGGAAAATCACGAGTTTCGGCCGATGCAGGGTCTGAATAGTGATTTCGTTCGTCCGGGTGCAAAATCGTGATTTTACCGATCCGAACGATCGACCGTGATTTCATGCTGATCGTGGCGGAGATCATTGTTGACAACCGTTCCTGGCCAAAACAGTGATTTTTGGTTGACCAGGCGGAAAATCACGAGTTTCGGCCGATGCAGGGTCTGAATAGTGACTTCGTTCGTCCGGTTGCAAAATCGTGATTGTATCGATCCGGACGATCGGCCGTGATTTCATGCTGATCGTGGCGGAGATCGTTGTTGACAACCGTTACTGGTCAAAATAGAGATTTTTGGTTGACCATGCGGAAAATCACGAGTTTCGGCTGATGCAGGGTCTGAATAGTGATTTCGTTCGTCCGGGTGCAAAATCGTGATTTTACCGATCGGGACGATCGACCGTGATTTCATGCTGATCGTGGCGGAGATCGTTGTTGACAACCGTTCCTGGTCAAAACAGTGATTTTAGGGTGACCAGGCGGATAATCAAGAGTTTCGGCCGATGCAGGGTCTGAATAGTGATTTCGTTCGTCCGGGTGCAAAATCGTGATTTTACCGATCCAGACGATTGACCGTGATTTCATGCTGATCGTGGTGGAGATCGTTGTTGACAACCATTCCTGGTCAAAACAGTGATTTCTGGTTGACCAGGCGGAAAATCCCGAGTTTTGGCCGATGCAGGGTCTGAACAGTGATTTCGTTCGTCCGAGGGCAAAATCGTGATTTTACCGATCCGAACGATCGACCGTGATTTCATGCTGATCGTGGCGGAGATCGTTGTTGACAACCGTTCCTGGTCAAAACAGTGATTTTAGGTTGACCAGGCGGATAATCACGAGTTTCGGCCGATGCAGGGTCTGAATAGTGATGTCGTTCGTCCGGGTGCAAAATCGTGATTTTACCGATCGGGACGATCGACCGTGATTTCATGCTGATCGTGGCAGAGATCGTTGTTGACAACCATTCCTGGTCAAAACAGTGATTTTTGTTTGGCCAGGCGGAAAATCACGAGTTTCGGCCGATGCAGGGTCTGAACAGTGATTTCGTTCGTCCGAGTGCAAAATCGTGATTTTATCGATCCGAACGATCGACCGTGATCTCATGCTGATCATGGCGGAGAGCGTCGTTGACAACCGTTCCTGGTCAAAACAGTGATTTTTGGTTGACCAGGCGGAAAATCACGAGTTTCGGCCGATGCAGGCTCTGAATTGTGATTTCGTTCGTCCGGGTGCAAAATCGTGATTTTATCGATCCGAACGATCGACCGTGATTTCATGCTGATCGTGGCGGAGATCGTTGTTGACAACCGTTCCTGGTCAAAACAGTGATTTTTGGTTGACCAGGCGGAAAATCACGAGTTTCGGCCGATGCAGGGTCTGAATAGTGATTTCGTTCGTCCGAGTGCAAAATCGTGATTTTACCGATCCGGACGATCGACCGTGATTTCATGCTGATCGTGGCGGAGATCGTTGTTGACAACCGTTCCTGGTCAAAACAGTGATTTTTGGTTGACCAGGCGGAAAATCACGAGTTTCGGCCGATGCAGGCTCTGAATAGTGATTTCGTTCGTCCGGGTGTAAAATCGTGATTTTACCGATCCGGACGATCGATCGTGATTTCATGCTGATCGTGGCGGAGATCGTTGTTGACAACCGTTCCTGGTCAAAACAGTGATTTCTGGTTGACCAGGCGGAAAATCACGAGTTTCGGCCGATGCAGGGTCTGAATAGTGATTTCGTTCGTCCGGGTGCAAAATCGTGATTTTACCGATCCGAACGATCGACCGTGATTTCATGCTGATCGTGGCGGAGATCATTGTTGACAACCGTTCCTGGCCAAAACAGTGATTTTTGGTTGACCAGGCGGAAAATCACGAGTTTCGGCCGATGCAGGGTCTGAACAGTGATTTCGTTCGTCCGAGTGCAAAATCGTGATTTTACCGATCCGAACGATCGACCGTGATTTCATGCTGATCGTGGCGGAGATCGTTGTTGACAACCGTTCCTGGTCAAAACAGTGATTTCTGGTTGACCAGGCGGATAATCCCGAGTTTCGGCCGATGCAGGGTCTGAATAGTGATTTCGTTCGTCCGGGTGCAAAATCGTGATTTTACCGATCGGGACGATCGACCGTGATTTCATGCTGATCGTGGCGGAGATCGTTGTTGACAACCGTTCCTGGTCAAAACAGTGATTTTTGGTTGACCAGGCGGAAAATCACGAGTTTCGGTCGATGCAGGCTCTGAATAGTGATTTCGTTCGTCCGAGTGCAAAATCGTGATTGTACCGATCCGAACGATCGATCGTGATTTCATGCTGATCGTGGCGGAGATCGTTGTTGACAACCGTTCCTGGTCAAAACAGTGATTTCTGGTTGACCAGGCGGAAAATCACGAGTTTCGGCCGATGCAGGGTCTGAACAGTGATTTCGTTCGTCCGGGTGCAAAATCGTGATTGTATCGATCCGGACGATCGACCGTGATCTCATGCTGATCGTGGCAGAGAGCGTTGTTGACAACCGTTCCTGGTCAAAACAGTGATTTTTGGTTGACCAGGCAGAAAATCACGAGTTTCGGCCGATGCAGGGTCTGAATAGTGATTTCGTTCGTCCGAGTTCAAAATCGTGATTTTACCGATCCGGACGATCGACCGTGATTTCATGCTGATCGTGGCGGAGATCGTTGTTGACAACCGTTACTGGTCAAAATAGAGATTTTTGGTTGACCATGCGGAAAATCACGAGTTTCGGCTGATGCAGGGTCTGAATAGTGATTTCGTTCGTCCGGGTGCAAAATCGTGATTTTACCGATCGGGACGATCGACCGTGATTTCATGCTGATCGTGGCGGAGATCGTTGTTGACAACCGTTCCTGGTCAAAACAGTGATTTTAGGTTGACCAGGCGGATAATCAAGAGTTTCGGCCGATGCAGGGTCTGAATAGTGATTTCGTTCGTCCGGGTGCAAAATCGTGATTTTACCGATCCAGACGATCGACCGTGATTTCATACTGATCGTGGTGGAGATCGTTGTTGACAACCATTCCTGGTCAAAACAGTGATTTCTGGTTGACCAGGCGGAAAATCCCGAGTTTTGGCCGATGCAGGGTCTGAACAGTGATTTCGTTCGTCCGAGGGCAAAATCGTGATTTTACCGATCCGAACGATCGACCGTGATTTCATGCTGATCGTGGCGGAGATCGTTGTTGACAACCGTTCCTGGTCAAAACAGTGATTTTAGGTTGACCAGGCGGATAATCACGAGTTTCGGCCGATGCAGGGTCTGAATAGTGATGTCGTTCGTCCGGGTGCAAAATCGTGATTTTACCGATCGGGACGATCGACCGTGATTTCATGCTGATCGTGGCAGAGATCGTTGTTGACAACCATTCCTGGTCAAAACAGTGATTTTTGGTTGACCAGGCGGAAAATCACGAGTTTCGGCCGATGCAGGGTCTGAATAGTGATTTCGTTCGTCCGAGTGCAAAATCGTGATTTTACCGATCCGGACGATCGACCGTGATTTCATGCTGATCGTGGCGGAGATCGTTGTTGACAACCGTTCCTGGTCAAAACAGTGATTTTTGGTTGACCAGGCGGAAAATCACGAGTTTCGGCCGATGCAGGCTCTGAATAGTGATTTCGTTCGTCCGGGTGTAAAATCGTGATTTTACCGATCCGGACGATCGATCGTGATTTCATGCTGATCGTGGCGGAGATCGTTGTTGACAACCGTTCCTGGTCAAAACAGTGATTTCTGGTTGACCAGGCGGAAAATCACGAGTTTCGGCCGATGCAGGGTCTGAATAGTGATTTCGTTCGTCCGGGTGCAAAATCGTGATTTTACCGATCCGAACGATCGACCGTGATTTCATGCTGATCGTGGCGGAGATCATTGTTGACAACCGTTCCTGGCCAAAACAGTGATTTTTGGTTGACCAGGCGGAAAATCACGAGTTTCGGCCGATGCAGGGTCTGAACAGTGATTTCGTTCGTCCGAGTGCAAAATCGTGATTTTACCGATCCGAACGATCGACCGTGATTTCATGCTGATCGTGGCGGAGATCGTTGTTGACAACCGTTCCTGGTCAAAACAGTGATTTCTGGTTGACCAGGCGGATAATCCCGAGTTTCGGCCGATGCAGGGTCTGAATAGTGATTTCGTTCGTCCGGGTGCAAAATCGTGATTTTACCGATCGGGACGATCGACCGTGATTTCATGCTGATCGTGGCGGAGATTGTTGTTGACAACCGTTCCTGGTCAAAACAGTGATTTTTGGTTGACCAGGCGGAAAATCACGAGTTTCGGTCGATGCAGGCTCTAAATAGTGATTTCGTTCGTCCGAGTGCAAAATCGTGATTGTACCGATCCGAACGATCGATCGTGATTTCATGCTGATCGTGGCGGAGATCGTTGTTGACAACCGTTCCTGGTCAAAACAGTGATTTCTGGTTGACCAGGCGGAAAATCACGAGTTTCGGCCGATGCAGGGTCTGAACAGTGATTTCGTTCGTCCGGGTGCAAAATCGTGATTGTATCGATCCGGACGATCGACCGTGATCTCATGCTGATCGTGGCAGAGAGCGTTGTTGACAACCGTTCCTGGTCAAAACAGTGATTTTTGGTTGACCAGGCAGAAAATCACGAGTTTCGGCCGATGCAGGGTCTGAATAGTGATTTCGTTCGTCCGAGTTCAAAATCGTGATTTTACCGATCCGGACGATCGACCGTGATTTCATGCTGATCGTGGCGGAGATCGTTGTTGACAACCGTTACTGGTCAAAATAGAGATTTTTGGTTGACCATGCGGAAAATCACGAGTTTCGGCTGATGCAGGGTCTGAATAGTGATTTCGTTCGTCCGGGTGCAAAATCGTGATTTTACCGATCGGGACGATCGACCGTGATTTCATGCTGATCGTGGCGGAGATCGTTGTTGACAACCGTTCCTGGTCAAAACAGTGATTTTAGGTTGACCAGGCGGATAATCAAGAGTTTCGGCCGATGCAGGGTCTGAATAGTGATTTCGTTCGTCCGGGTGCAAAATCGTGATTTTACCGATCCAGACGATCGACCGTGATTTCATGCTGATCGTGGTGGAGATCGTTGTTGACAACCATTCCTGGTCAAAACAGTGATTTCTGGTTGACCAGGCGGAAAATCCCGAGTTTTGGCCGATGCAGGGTCTGAACAGTGATTTCGTTCGTCCGAGGGCAAAATCGTGATTTTACCGATCCGAACGATCGACCGTGATTTCATGCTGATCGTGGCGGAGATCGTTGTTGACAACCGTTCCTGGTCAAAACAGTGATTTTAGGTTGACCAGGCGGATAATCACGAGTTTCGGCCGATGCAGGGTCTGAATAGTGATGTCGTTCGTCCGGGTGCAAAATCGTGATTTTACCGATCGGGACGATCGACCGTGATTTCATGCTGATCGTGGCAGAGATCGTTGTTGACAACCATTCCTGGTCAAAACAGTGATTTTTGTTTGGCCAGGCGGAAAATCACGAGTTTCGGCCGATGCAGGGTCTGAACAGTGATTTCGTTCGTCCGAGTGCAAAATCGTGATTTTATCGATCCGAACGATCGACCGTGATCTCATGCTGATCATGGCGGAGAGCGTCGTTGACAACCGTTCCTGGTCAAAACAGTGATTTTTGGTTGACCAGGCGGAAAATCACGAGTTTCGGCCGATGCAGGCTCTGAATTGTGATTTCGTTCGTCCGGGTGCAAAATCGTGATTTTATCGATCCGAACGATCGACCGTGATTTCATGCTGATCGTGGCGGAGATCGTTGTTGACAACCGTTCCTGGTCAAAACAGTGATTTTTGGTTGACCAGGCGGAAAATCACGAGTTTCGGCCGATGCAGGCTCTGAATAGTGATTTCGTTCGTCCGAGTGCAAAATCGTGATTTTACCGATCCGGACGATCGACCGTGATTTCATGCTGATCGTGGCGGAGATCGTTGTTGACAACCGTTCCTGGTCAAAACAGTGATTTTTGGTTGACCAGGCGGAAAATCACGAGTTTCGGCCGATGCAGGCTCTGAATAGTGATTTCGTTCGTCCGGGTGTAAAATCGTGATTTTACCGATCCGGACGATCGATCGTGATTTCATGCTGATCGTGGCGGAGATCGTTGTTGACAACCGTTCCTGGTCAAAACAGTGATTTCTGGTTGACCAGGCGGAAAATCACGAGTTTCGGCCGATGCAGGGTCTGAATAGTGATTTCGTTCGTCCGGGTGCAAAATCGTGATTTTACCGATCCGAACGATCGACCGTGATTTCATGCTGATCGTGGCGGAGATCATTGTTGACAACCGTTCCTGGCCAAAACAGTGATTTTTGGTTGACCAGGCGGAAAATCACGAGTTTCGGCCGATGCAGGGTCTGAACAGTGATTTCGTTCGTCCGAGTGCAAAATCGTGATTTTACCGATCCGAACGATCGACCGTGATTTCATGCTGATCGTGGCGGAGATCGTTGTTGACAACCGTTCCTGGTCAAGACAGTGATTTCTGGTTGACCAGGCGGATAATCCCGAGTTTCGGCCGATGCAGGGTCTGAATAGTGATTTCGTTCGTCCGGGTGCAAAATCGTGATTTTACCGATCGGGACGATCGACCGTGATTTCATGCTGATCGTGGCGGAGATCGTTGTTGACAACCGTTCCTGGTCAAAACAGTGATTTTTGGTTGACCAGGCGGAAAATCACGAGTTTCGGTCGATGCAGGCTCTGAATAGTGATTTCGTTCGTCCGAGTGCAAAATCGTGATTGTACCGATCCGAACGATCGATCGTGATTTCATGCTGATCGTGGCGGAGATCGTTGTTGACAACCGTTCCTGGTCAAAACAGTGATTTCTGGTTGACCAGGCGGAAAATCACGAGTTTCGGCCGATGCAGGGTCTGAACAGTGATTTCGTTCGTCCGGGTGCAAAATCGTGATTGTATCGATCCGGACGATCGACCGTGATCTCATGCTGATCGTGGCAGAGAGCGTTGTTGACAACCGTTCCTGGTCAAAACAGTGATTTTTGGTTGACCAGGCAGAAAATCACGAGTTTCGGCCGATGCAGGGTCTGAATAGTGATTTCGTTCGTCCGAGTTCAAAATCGTGATTTTACCGATCCGGACGATCGACCGTGATTTCATGCTGATCGTGGCGGAGATCGTTGTTGACAACCGTTTCTGGTCAAAACAGTGATTTTTGGTTGACCAGGCGGAAAATCACGAGTTTCGGCCGATGCAGGGTCTGAATAGTGATTTCGTTCGTCCGGGTGCAAAATCGTGATTTTACCGATCCGGACGATCGACCGTGATTTCATGCTGATCGTGGCGGAGATCGTTGTTGACAACCGTTTCTGGTCAAAACAGTGATTTTTGGTTGACCAGGCGGAAAATCACGAGTTTCGGCCGATGCAGGGTCTGAATAGTGATTTCGTTCGTCCGGGTGCAAAATCGTGATTTTACCGATCCGAACGATCGACCGTGATTTCATGCTGATCGTGGCGGAGATCATTGTTGACAACCGTTCCTGGCCAAAACAGTGATTTTTGGTTGACCAGGCGGAAAATCACGAGTTTCGGCCGATGCAGGGTCTGAATAGTGACTTCGTTCGTCCGGTTGCAAAATCGTGATTGTATCGATCCGGACGATCGGCCGTGATTTCATGCTGATCGTGGCGGAGATCGTTGTTGACAACCGTTACTGGTCAAAAAAGAGATTTTTGGTTGACCATGCGGAAAATCACGAGTTTCGGCTGATGCAGGGTCTGAATAGTGATTTCGTTCGTCCGGGTGCAAAATCGTGATTTTACCGATCGGGACGATCGACCGTGATTTCATGCTGATCGTGGCGGAGATCGTTGTTGACAACCGTTCCTGGTCAAAACAGTGATTTTAGGTTGACCAGGCGGATAATCAAGAGTTTCGGCCGATGCAGGGTCTGAATAGTGATTTCGTTCGTCCGGGTGCAAAATCGTGATTTTACCGATCCAGACGATCGACCGTGATTTCATGCTGATCGTGGTGGAGATCGTTGTTGACAACCATTCCTGGTCAAAACAGTGATTTCTGGTTGACCAGGCGGAAAATCCCGAGTTTTGGCCGATGTAGGGTCTGAACAGTGATTTCGTTCGTCCGAGGGCAAAATCGTGATTTTACCGATCCGAACGATCGACCGTGATTTCATGCTGATCGTGGCGGAGATCGTTGTTGACAACCGTTCCTGGTCAAAACAGTGATTTTAGGTTGACCAGGCGGATAATCACGAGTTTCGGCCGATGCAGGGTCTGAATAGTGATGTCGTTCGTCCGGGTGCAAAATCGTGATTTTACCGATCGGGACGATCGACCGTGATTTCATGCTGATCGTGGCAGAGATCGTTGTTGACAACCATTCCTGGTCAAAACAGTGATTTTTGTTTGGCCAGGCGGAAAATCACGAGTTTCGGCCGATGCAGGGTCTGAACAGTGATTTCGTTCGTCCGAGTGCAAAATCGTGATTTTACCGATCCGAACGATCGACCGTGATTTCATGCTGATCGTGGCGGAGATCATTGTTGACAACCGTTCCTGGCCAAAACAGTGATTTTTGGTTGACCAGGCGGAAAATCACGAGTTTCGGCCGATGCAGGGTCTGAATAGTGACTTCGTTCGTCCGGTTGCAAAATCGTGATTGTATCGATCCGGACGATCGGCCGTGATTTCATGCTGATCGTGGCGGAGATCGTTGTTGACAACCGTTACTGGTCAAAATAGAGATTTTTGGTTGACCATGCGGAAAATCACGAGTTTCGGCTGATGCAGGGTCTGAATAGTGATTTCGTTCGTCCGGGTGCAAAATCGTGATTTTACCGATCGGGACGATCGACCGTGATTTCATGCTGATCGTGGCGGAGATCGTTGTTGACAACCGTTCCTGGTCAAAACAGTGATTTTAGGTTGACCAGGCGGATAATCAAGAGTTTCGGCCGATGCAGGGTCTGAATAGTGATTTCGTTCGTCCGGGTGCAAAATCGTGATTTTACCGATCCAGACGATCGACCGTGATTTCATGCTGATCGTGGTGGAGATCGTTGTTGACAACCATTCCTGGTCAAAACAGTGATTTCTGGTTGACCAGGCGGAAAATCCCGAGTTTTGGCCGATGTAGGGTCTGAACAGTGATTTCGTTCGTCCGAGGGCAAAATCGTGATTTTACCGATCCGAACGATCGACCGTGATTTCATGCTGATCGTGGCGGAGATCGTTGTTGACAACCGTTCCTGGTCAAAACAGTGATTTTAGGTTGACCAGGCGGATAATCACGAGTTTCGGCCGATGCAGGGTCTGAATAGTGATGTCGTTCGTCCGGGTGCAAAATCGTGATTTTACCGATCGGGACGATCGACCGTGATTTCATGCTGATCGTGGCAGAGATCGTTGTTGACAACCATTCCTGGTCAAAACAGTGATTTTTGTTTGGCCAGGCGGAAAATCACGAGTTTCGGCCGATGCAGGGTCTGAACAGTGATTTCGTTCGTCCGAGTGCAAAATCGTGATTTTATCGATCCGAACGATCGACCGTGATCTCATGCTGATCATGGCGGAGAGCGTCGTTGACAACCGTTCCTGGTCAAAACAGTGATTTTTGGTTGACCAGGCGGAAAATCACGAGTTTCGGCCGATGCAGGCTCTGAATTGTGATTTCGTTCGTCCGGGTGCAAAATCGTGATTTTATCGATCCGAACGATCGACCGTGATTTCATGCTGATCGTGGCGGAGATCGTTGTTGACAACCGTTCCTGGTCAAAACAGTGATTTTTGGTTGACCAGGCGGAAAATCACGAGTTTCGGCCGATGCAGGCTCTGAATAGTGATTTCGTTCGTCCGGGTGCAAAATCGTGATTTTACCGATCCGGACGATCGACCGTGATTTCATGCTGATCGTGGCGGAGATCGTTGTTGACAACCGTTCCTGGTCAAAACAGTGATTTTTGGTTGACCAGGCGGAAAATCACGAGTTTCGGCCGATGCAGGCTCTGAATAGTGATTTCGTTCGTCCGGGTGTAAAATCGTGATTTTACCGATCCGGACGATCGATCGTGATTTCATGCTGATCGTGGCGGAGATCGTTGTTGACAACCCTTCCTGGTCAAAACAGTGATTTCTGGTTGACCAGGCGGAAAATCACGAGTTTCGGCCGATGCAGGGTCTGAATAGTGATTTCGTTCGTCCGGGTGCAAAATCGTGATTTTACCGATCCGAACGATCGACCGTGATTTCATGCTGATCATGGCGGAGATCGTTGTTGACAACCGTTCCTGGTCAAAACAGTGATTTCTGGTTGACCAGGCAGAAAATCACGAGTTTTGGCCGATGCAGGGTCTGAACAGTGATTTCGTTCGTCCGAGTGCAAAATCGTGATTTTACCGATCCGAACGATCGACCGTGATTTCATGCTGATCGTGGCGGAGATCGTTGTTGACAACCGTTCCTGGTCAAAACAGTGATTTCTGGTTGACCAGGCGGATAATCCCGAGTTTCGGCCGATGCAGGGTCTGAATAGTGATTTCGTTCGTCCGGGTGCAAAATCGTGATTTTACCGATCGGGACGATCGACCGTGATTTCATGCTGATCGTGGCGGAGATCGTTGTTGACAACCGTTTCTGGTCAAAACAGTGATTTTTGGTTGACCAGGCAGAAAATCACGAGTTTCGGCCGATGCAGGGTCTGAATAGTGATTTCGTTCGTCCGGGTGCAAAATCGTGATTTTACCGATCCGGACGATCGACCGTGATTTCATGCTGATCGTGGCGGAGATCGTTGTTGACAACCGTTCCTGGTCAAAACAGTGATTTTTGGTTGACCAGGCGGAAAATCACGAGTTTCGGCCGATGCAGGCTCTGAATAGTGATTTCGTTCGTCCGAGTGCAAAATCGTGATTTTACCGATCCGGACGATCGATCGTGATTTCATGCTGATCGTGGCGGAGATCGTTGTTGACAACCGTTCCTGGCCAAAACAGTGATTTTTGGTTGACCAGGCGGAAAATCACGAGTTTCGGCCGATGCAGGGTCTGAATAGTGATTTCGTTCGTCCGAGTGCAAAATCGTGATTGTACCGATCCGAACGGTCGACCGTGATTTCATGCTGATCGTGGCGGAGATCGTTGTTGGCAACCGTTCCTGGTCAAAACAGTGATTTCTGGTTGACCAGGCGGAAAATCACGAGTTTCGGCCGATGCAGGCTCTGAATAGTGATTTCGTTCGTCCGGGTGCAAAATCGTGATTTTACCGATTCGGACGATCGATCGTGATTTCATGCTGATCGTGGCGGAGATCGTTGTTGACAACCGTTCCTGGTCAAAACAGTGATTTCTGGTTGACCAGGCAGAAAATCACGAGTTTTGGCCGATGCAGGGTCTGAACAGTGATTTCGTTCGTCCGAGTGCAAAATCGTGATTTTACCGATCCGAACGATCGACCGTGATTTCATGCTGATCGTGGCGGAGATCGTTGTTGACAACCGTTCTTGGTCAAAACAGTGATTTCTGGTTGACCAAGCGGATAATCCCGAGTTTCGGCCGATGCAGGGTCTGAATAGTGATTTCGTTCGTCCGGGTGCAAAATCGTGATTTTACCGATCGGGACGATCGACCGTGATTTCATGCTGATCGTGGCGGAGATCGTTGTTGACAACCGTTTCTGGTCAAAACAGTGATTTTTGGTTGACCAGGCGGAAAATCACGAGTTTCGGCCGATGCAGGGTCTGAATAGTGATTTCGTTCGTCCGGGTGCAAAATCGTGATTTTACCGATCGGGACGATCGACCGTGATTTCATGCTGATCGTGGCGGAGATCGTTGTTGACAACCGTTCCTGGTCAAAACAGTGATTTTTGGTTGACCAGGCGGAAAATCACGAGTTTCGGCCGATGCAGGCTCTGAATAGTGATTTCGTTCGTCCGGGTGTAAAATCGTGATTTTACCGATCCGGACGATCGATCGTGATTTCATGCTGATCGTGGCGGAGATCGTTGTTGACAACCGTTCCTGGTCAAAACAGTGATTTCTGGTTGACCAGGCGGAAAATCACGAGTTTCGGCCGATGCAGGGTCTGAATAGTGATTTCGTTCGTCCGGGTGCAAAATCGTGATTTTACCGATCCGAACGATCGACCGTGATTTCATGCTGATCATGGCGGAGATCGTTGTTGACAACCGTTCCTGGTCAAAACAGTGATTTCTGGTTGACCAGGCAGAAAATCACGAGTTTTGGCCGATGCAGGGTCTGAACAGTGATTTCGTTCGTCCGAGTGCAAAATCGTGATTTTACCGATCCGAACGATCGACCGTGATTTCATGCTGATCGTGGCGGAGATCGTTGTTGACAACCGTTCCTGGTCAAAACAGTGATTTCTGGTTGACCAGGCGGATAATCCCGAGTTTCGGCCGATGCAGGGTCTGAATAGTGATTTCGTTCGTCCGGGTGCAAAATCGTGATTTTACCGATCGGGACGATCGACCGTGATTTCATGCTGATCGTGGCGGAGATCGTTGTTGACAACCGTTTCTGGTCAAAACAGTGATTTTTGGTTGACCAGGCAGAAAATCACGAGTTTCGGCCGATGCAGGGTCTGAATAGTGATTTCGTTCGTCCGGGTGCAAAATCGTGATTTTACCGATCGGGACGATCGACCGTGATTTCATGCTGATCGTGGCGGAGATCGTTGTTGACAACCGTTCCTGGTCAAAACAGTGATTTTTGGTTGACCAGGCGGAAAATCACGAGTTTCGGCCGATGCAGGCTCTGAATAGTGATTTCGTTCGTCCGAGTGCAAAATCGTGATTTTACCGATCCGGACGATCGATCGTGATTTCATGCTGATCGTGGCGGAGATCGTTGTTGACAACCGTTCCTGGCCAAAACAGTGATTTTTGGTTGACCAGGCGGAAAATCACGAGTTTCGGCCGATGCAGGGTCTGAATAGTGATTTCGTTCGTCCGAGTGCAAAATCGTGATTGTACCGATCCGAACGGTCGACCGTGATTTCATGCTGATCGTGGCGGAGATCGTTGTTGGCAACCGTTCCTGGTCAAAACAGTGATTTCTGGTTGACCAGGCGGAAAATCACGAGTTTCGGCCGATGCAGGCTCTGAATAGTGATTTCGTTCGTCCGGGTGCAAAATCGTGATTTTACCGATTCGGACGATCGATCGTGATTTCATGCTGATCGTGGCGGAGATCGTTGTTGACAACCGTTCCTGGTCAAAACAGTGATTTCTGGTTGACCAGGCAGAAAATCACGAGTTTTGGCCGATGCAGGGTCTGAACAGTGATTTCGTTCGTCCGAGTGCAAAATCGTGATTTTACCGATCCGAACGATCGACCGTGATTTCATGCTGATCGTGGCGGAGATCGTTGTTGACAACCGTTCTTGGTCAAAACAGTGATTTCTGGTTGACCAAGCGGATAATCCCGAGTTTCGGCCGATGCAGGGTCTGAATAGTGATTTCGTTCGTCCGGGTGCAAAATCGTGATTTTACCGATCGGGACGATCGACCGTGATTTCATGCTGATCGTGGCGGAGATCGTTGTTGACAACCGTTTCTGGTCAAAACAGTGATTTTTGGTTGACCAGGCGGAAAATCACGAGTTTCGGCCGATGCAGGGTCTGAATAGTGATTTCGTTCGTCCGGGTGCAAAATCGTGATTTTACCGATCGGGACGATCGACCGTGATTTCATGCTGATCGTGGCGGAGATCGTTGTTGACAACCGTTCCTGGTCAAAACAGTGATTTTTGGTTGACCAGGCGGAAAATCACGAGTTTCGGTCGATGCAGGCTTTGAATAGTGATTTCGTTCGTCCGGGTGCAAAATCGTGATTTTACCGATCCGGACGATCGATCGTGATTTCATGCTGATCGTGGCGGAGATCGTTGTTGACAACCGTTCCTGGCCAAAACAGTGATTTTTGGTTGACCAGGCGGAAAATCACGAGTTTCGGCCGATGCAGGGTCTGAATAGTGATTTCGTTCGTCCGAGTGCAAAATCGTGATTGTACCGATCCGAACGGTCGACCGTGATTTCATGCTGATCGTGGCGGAGATCGTTGTTGACAACCGTTCCTGGTCAAAACAGTGATTTCTGGTTGACCTGGCGGAAAATCACGAGTTTCGGCCGATGCAGGCTCTGAATAGTGATTTCGTTCGTCCGGGTGCAAAATCGTGATTTTACCGATCCGGACGATCGATCGTGATTTCATGCTGATCGTGGCGGAGATCGTTGTTGACAACCGTTCCTGGTCAAAACAGTGATTTCTGGTTGACCAGGCAGAAAATCACGAGTTTTGGCCGATGCAGGCTTTGAATAGTGATTTCGTTCGTCCGAGTGCAAAATCGTGATTGTACCGATCCGAACGGTCGACCGTGATTTCATGCTGATCGTGGCGGAGATCGTTGTTGACAACCGTTCCTGGTCAAAACAGTGATTTCTGGTTGACCAGGCGGAAAATCACGAGTTTCGGCCGATGCAGGCTCTGAATAGTGATTTCGTTCGTCCGGGTGCAAAATCGTGATTTTACCGATCCGGACGATCGATCGTGATTTCATGCTGATCGTGGCGGAGATCGTTGTTGACAACCGTTTCTGGTCAAAACAGTGATTTTTGGTTGACCAGGCAGAAAATCACGAGTTTCGGCCGATGCAGGGTCTGAATAGTGATTTCGTTCGTCCGGGTGCAAAATCGTGATTTTACCGATCGGGACGATCGACCGTGATTTCATGCTGATCGTGGCGGAGATCGTTGTTGACAACCGTTCCTGGTCAAAACAGTGATTTTTGGTTGACCAGGCGGAAAATCACGAGTTTCGGCCGATGCAGGCTCTGAATAGTGATTTCGTTCGTCCGAGTGCAAAATCGTGATTTTACCGATCCGGACGATCGATCGTGATTTCATGCTGATCGTGGCGGAGATCGTTGTTGACAACCGTTCCTGGCCAAAACAGTGATTTTTGGTTGACCAGGCGGAAAATCACGAGTTTCGGCCGATGCAGGGTCTGAATAGTGATTTCGTTCGTCCGAGTGCAAAATCGTGATTGTACCGATCCGAACGGTCGACCGTGATTTCATGCTGATCGTGGCGGAGATCGTTGTTGGCAACCGTTCCTGGTCAAAACAGTGATTTCTGGTTGACCAGGCGGAAAATCACGAGTTTCGGCCGATGCAGGCTCTGAATAGTGATTTCGTTCGTCCGGGTGCAAAATCGTGATTTTACCGATTCGGACGATCGATCGTGATTTCATGCTGATCGTGGCGGAGATCGTTGTTGACAACCGTTCCTGGTCAAAACAGTGATTTCTGGTTGACCAGGCAGAAAATCACGAGTTTTGGCCGATGCAGGGTCTGAACAGTGATTTCGTTCGTCCGAGTGCAAAATCGTGATTTTACCGATCCGAACGATCGACCGTGATTTCATGCTGATCGTGGCGGAGATCGTTGTTGACAACCGTTCTTGGTCAAAACAGTGATTTCTGGTTGACCAAGCGGATAATCCCGAGTTTCGGCCGATGCAGGGTCTGAATAGTGATTTCGTTCGTCCGGGTGCAAAATCGTGATTTTACCGATCGGGACGATCGACCGTGATTTCATGCTGATCGTGGCGGAGATCGTTGTTGACAACCGTTTCTGGTCAAAACAGTGATTTTTGGTTGACCAGGCGGAAAATCACGAGTTTCGGCCGATGCAGGGTCTGAATAGTGATTTCGTTCGTCCGGGTGCAAAATCGTGATTTTACCGATCGGGACGATCGACCGTGATTTCATGCTGATCGTGGCGGAGATCGTTGTTGACAACCGTTCCTGGTCAAAACAGTGATTTTTGGTTGACCAGGCGGAAAATCACGAGTTTCGGTCGATGCAGGCTTTGAATAGTGATTTCGTTCGTCCGGGTGCAAAATCGTGATTTTACCGATCCGGACGATCGATCGTGATTTCATGCTGATCGTGGCGGAGATCGTTGTTGACAACCGTTCCTGGCCAAAACAGTGATTTTTGGTTGACCAGGCGGAAAATCACGAGTTTCGGCCGATGCAGGGTCTGAATAGTGATTTCGTTCGTCCGAGTGCAAAATCGTGATTGTACCGATCCGAACGGTCGACCGTGATTTCATGCTGATCGTGGCGGAGATCGTTGTTGACAACCGTTCCTGGTCAAAACAGTGATTTCTGGTTGACCTGGCGGAAAATCACGAGTTTCGGCCGATGCAGGCTCTGAATAGTGATTTCGTTCGTCCGGGTGCAAAATCGTGATTTTACCGATCCGGACGATCGATCGTGATTTCATGCTGATCGTGGCGGAGATCGTTGTTGACAACCGTTCCTGGTCAAAACAGTGATTTCTGGTTGACCAGGCAGAAAATCACGAGTTTTGGCCGATGCAGGCTTTGAATAGTGATTTCGTTCGTCCGAGTGCAAAATCGTGATTGTACCGATCCGAACGGTCGACCGTGATTTCATGCTGATCGTGGCGGAGATCGTTGTTGACAACCGTTCCTGGTCAAAACAGTGATTTCTGGTTGACCAGGCGGAAAATCACGAGTTTCGGCCGATGCAGGCTCTGAATAGTGATTTCGTTCGTCCGGGTGCAAAATCGTGATTTTACCGATCCGGACGATCGATCGTGATTTCATGCTGATCGTGGCGGAGATCGTTGTTGACAACCGTTCCTGGTCAAAACAGTGATTTCTGGTTGACCAGGCGGAAAATCACGAGTTTCGGCCGATGCAGGCTCTGAATAGTGATTTCGTTCGTCCGGGTGCAAAATCGTGATTTTACCGATCCGGACGATCGATCGTGATTTCATGCTGATCGTGGCGGAGATCGTTGTTGACAACCGTTCCTGGTCAAAACAGTGATTTCTGGTTGACCAGGCAGAAAATCACGAGTTTTGGCCGATGCAGGCTTTGAATAGTGATTTCGTTCGTCCGAGTGCAAAATCGTGATTGTACCGATCCGAACGGTCGACCGTGATTTCATGCTGATCGTGGCGGAGATCGTTGTTGACAACCGTTCCTGGTCAAAACAGTGATTTCTGGTTGACCAGGCGGAAAATCACGAGTTTCGGCCGATGCAGGGTCTGAATAGTGACTTCGTTCGTCCGGTTGCAAAATCGTGATTGTATCGATCCGGACGATCGGCCGTGATTTTATGCTGATCGTGGCGGAGATCGTTGTTGACAACCGTTACTGGTCAAAATAGAGATTTTTGGTTGACCAGGCGGAAAATCACGAGTTTCGGCTGATGCAGGGTCTGAATAGTGATTTCGTTCGTCCGGGTGCAAAATCGTGATTTTACCGATCGGGACGATCGACCGTGATTTCATGCTGATCGTGGCGGAGATCGTTGTTGACAACCGTTCCTGGTCAAAACAGTGATTTTAGGTTGACCAGGCGGATAATCAAGAGTTTCGGCCGATGCAGGGTCTGAATAGTGATTTCGTTCGTCCGGGTGCAAAATCGTGATTTTACCGATCGGGACGATCGACCGTGATTTCGTGCTGATCGTGGCGGAGATCGTTGTTGACAACCGTTCCTGGTCAAAACAGTGATTTTAGGTTGACCAGGCGGATAATCAAGAGTTTCGGCCGATGCAGGGTCTGAATAGTGATTTCGTTCGTCCGGGTGCAAAATCGTGATTTTACCGATCCGGACGATCGACCGTGATTTCATGCTGATCGTGGCGGAGATCGTTGTTGACAACCGTTCCTGGTCAAAACAGTGATTTCTGGTTGACCAGGCGGAAAATCACGAGTTTCGGCCGATGCAGGGTCTGAATAGTGATTTCGTTCGTCCGGGTGCAAAATCGCGATTTTACCGATCCGAACGATCGACCGTGATTTCATGCTGATCATGGCGGAGATCGTTGTTGACAACCGTTCCTGGTCAAAACAGTGATTTCTGGTTGACCAGGCGGATAATCACGAGTTTCGGCCGATGCAGGGTCTGAATAGTGATTTCGTTCGTCCGGGTGCAAAATTGTGATTTTATCGATCCAGACGACGACCGTGATTTCATGCTGATCGTGGCGGAGATCGTTGTTGACAACCATTCCTGGTCAAAACAGTGATTTCTGGTTGACCAGGCGGAAAATCACGAGTTTCGGCCGATGCAGGGTCTGAATAGTGATTTCGTTCGTCCGGGTGCAAAATCGTGATTTTACCGATCGGGACGATCGACCGTGATTTCATGCTGATCGTGGCGGAGATCGTTGTTGACAACCGTTCCTGGTCAAAACAGTGATTTTTGGTTGACCAGGCGGATAATCACGAG
This sequence comes from Delonix regia, assembly GCA_037074485.1. Classification (NCBI taxonomy): domain Eukaryota; kingdom Viridiplantae; phylum Streptophyta; class Magnoliopsida; order Fabales; family Fabaceae; genus Delonix; species Delonix regia. The sequence continues at coordinate 44,330,864 of CM073450.1, read as the reverse complement.
TTTCGGCCGATGCAGGGTCTGAACAGTGATTTCGTTCGTCCGGGTGCAAAATCATGATTGTATCGATCCGGACGATCGACCGTGATCTCATGCTGATCGTGGCAGAGAGCGTTGTTGACAACCGTTCCTGGTCAAAACAGTGATTCCTGGTTGACCAGGCGGATAATCACGAGTTTCGGCCGATGCAGGGTCTGAATAGTGATTTCGTTCGTCCGGGTGCAAAAATGTGATTTTATCGATCCAGACGACGACCGTGATTTCATGCTGATCGTGGCGGAGATCGTTGTTGACAACCATTCCTGGTCAAAACAGTGATTTCTGGTTGACCAGGCGGAAAATCACGAGTTTCGGCCGATGCAGGGTCTGAATAGTGATTTCGTTCGTCCGGGTGCAAAATCGTGATTTTACCGATCGGGACGATCGACCGTGATTTCATGCTGATCGTGGCGGAGATCGTTGTTGACAACCGTTCCTGGTCAAAACAGTGATTTTTGGTTGACCAGGCGGATAATCACGAGTTTCGGCCGATGCAGGGTCTGAATAGTGATTTCGTTCGTCCGGGTGCATAATCGTGATTTTACCGATCGGGACGATCGACCGTGATTTCATGCTGATCGTGGCAGAGATCGTTGTTGACAACCGTTCCTGGTCAAAACAGTGATTTTTGGTTGACCAGGCGGAAAATCACGAGTTTCGGCCGATGCAGGGTCTGAACAGTGATTTCGGTCGTCCGGGTGCAAAATCATGATTGTATCGATCCGGACGATCGACCGTGATCTCATGCTGATCGTGGCAGAGAGCGTTGTTGACAACCGTTCCTGGTCAAAACAGTGATTTTTGGTTGACCAGGCGGAAAATCACGAGTTTCGGCCGATGCAGGGTCTGAATAGTGATTTCGTTCGTCCGAGTGCAAAATCGTGATTTTACCGATCCGGACGATCGACCGTGATTTCATGCTGATCGTGGCGGAGATCGTTGTTGACAACCGTTTCTGGTCAAAACAGTGATTTTTGGTTGACCAGGCGGAAAAGCACGAGTTTCGGCCGATGCAGGGTCTGAATAGTGATTTCGTTCGTCCGGGTGCAAAATCGTGATTTTACCGATCTGAACGATCGACCGTGATTTCATGCTGATCGTGGCGGAGATCATTGTTGACAACCGTTCCTGGCCAAAACAGTGATTTTTGGTTGACCAGGCGGAAAATCACGAGTTTCGGCCGATGCAGGGTCTGAATAGTGACTTCGTTCGTCCGGTTGCAAAATCGTGATTGTATCGATCCGGACGATCGGCCGTGATTTCATGCTGATCGTGGCGGAGATCGTTGTTGACAACCGTTCCTGGTCAAAACAGTGATTTCTGGTTGACCAGGCGGAAAATCACGAGTTTCGGCTGATGCAGGGTCTGAATAGTGATTTCGTTCGTCCAGGTGCAAAATCGTGATTTTACCGATCGGGACGATCGACCGTGATTTCATGTTGATCGTGGCGGAGATCGTTGTTGACAACCGTTCCTGGTCAAAACAGTGATTTTAGGTTGACCAGGCGGATAATCAAGAGTTTCGGCCGATGCAGGGTCTGAATAGTGATTTCGTTCGTCCGGGTGCAAAATCGTGATTTTACCGATCGGGACGATCGACCGTGATTTCATGCTGATCATGGCGGAGATCGTTGTTGACAACCGTTCCTGGTCAAAACAGTGATTTCTGGTTGACCAGGCGGATAATCACGAGTTTCGGCCGATGCAGGGTCTGAATAGTGATTTCGTTCGTCCGGGTGCAAAATAGTGATTTTACCGATCCGAACGATCGACCGTGATTTCATGCTGATCATGGCGGAGATCGTTGTTGACAACCGTTCCTGGTCAAAACAGTGATTTCTGGTTGACCAGGCGGAAAATCACGAGTTTTGGCCGATGCAGGGTCTGAACAGTGATTTCGTTCGTCCGAGTGCAAAATCGTGATTTTACCAATCCGGACGATCGACCGTGATTTCATGCCGATCGTGGCGGAGATCGTTGTTGACAACCGTTCCTGGTCAAAACAGTGATTTCTGGTTGACTAGGCGGAAAATCACGAGTTTCGGCCGATGCAGGGTCTGAATAGTGATTTCGTTCGTCCGGGTGCAAAATCGTGATTTTACCGATCCGAACGATCGACCGTGATTTCATGCTGATCGTGGCGGAGATCGTTGTTGACAACCGTTCCTGGTCAAAACAGTGATTTCTGGTTGACCAGGCGGAAAATCACGAGTTTTGGCCGATGCAGGGTCTGAACAGTGATTTCGTTCGTCCGAGTGCAAAATCGTGATTTTACCGATCCGAACGATCGACCGTGATTTCATGCTGATCGTGGCGGAGATCGTTGTTGACAACCGTTCCTGGTCAAAACAGTGATTTTTGGTTGACCAGGCGGATAATCACGAGTTTCGGCCGATGCAGGGTCTGAATAGTGATTTCGTTCGTCCGGGTGCAAAATCGTGATTTTACCGATCGGGATGATCGACCGTGATTTCATGCTGATCGTGGCGGAGATCGTTGTTGACAACCGTTCCTGGTCAAAACAGTGATTTTTGGTTGACCAGGCGGAAAATCACGAGTTTCGGCCGATGCAGGGTTTGAACAGTGATTTCGTTCGTCCGGGTGCAAAATCATGATTGTATCGATCCGGACGATCGACCGTGATCTCATGCTGATCGTGGCAGAGAGCGTTGTTGACAACCGTTCCTGGTCAAAACAGTGATTCCTGGTTGACCAGGCGGATAATCACGAGTTTCGGCCGATGTAGGGTCTGAATACTGATTTCGTTCGTCCGGGTGCAAAATCGTGATTTTACCGATCGGGACGATCGACCGTGATTTCATGCTGATCGTGGCGGAGATCGTTGTTGACAACCGTTCCTGGTCAAAACAGTGATTTTAGGTTGACCAGGCGGATAATCAAGAGTTTCGGCCGATGCAGGGTCTGAATAGTGATTTCGTTCGTCCGGGTGCAAAATCGTGATTTTACCGATCGGGACGATCGACCGTGATTTCATGCTGATCGTGGCGGAGATCGTTGTTGACAACCGTTCCTGGTCAAAACAGTGATTTCTGGTTGACCAGGCGGATAATCACGTGTTTCGGCCGATGCAGGGTCTGAATAGTGATTTCGTTCGTCCGGGTGCAAAATCGTGATTTTACCGATCGGGACGATCGACCGTGATTTCATGCTGATCGTGGCGGAGATCGTTGTTGACAACCGTTCCTGGTCAAAACAGTGATTTTTGGTTGACCAGGCGGAAAATCACGAGTTTCGGCCGATGCAGGGTCTGAACAGTGATTTCGTTCGTCCGAGTGCAAAATCGTGATTTTATCGATCCGAACGATCGACCGTGATCTCATGCTGATCGTGGCAGAGATCGTTGTTGACAACCGTTCCTGGTCAAAACAGTGATTTCTGGTTGACCAGGCGGAAAATCACGAGTTTTGGCCGATGCAGGGTCTGAACAGTGATTTCGTTCGTCCGAGTGCAAAATCGTGATTTTACCGATCCGAACGATCGACCGTGATTTCATGCTGATCGTGGTGGAGATCGTTGTTGACAACCGTTCCTGGTCAAAACAGTGATTTTTGGTTGACCAGGCGGATAATCACGAGTTTCGGCCGATGCAGGGTCTGAATAGTGATTCCGTTCGTCCGGGTGCAAAATCGTGATTTTACCGATCGGGATGATCGACCGTGATTTCATGCTGATCGTGGCGGAGATCGTTGTTGACAACCGTTCCTGGTCAAAACAGTGATTTTTGGTTGACCAGGCGGAAAATCACGAGTTTCGGCCGATGCAGGGTCTGAACAGTGATTTCGTTCGTCCGGGTGCAAAATCATGATTGTATCGATCCAGACGATCGACCGTGATCTCATGCTGATCGTGGCAGAGAGCGTTGTTGACAACCGTTCCTGGTCAAAACAGTGATTCCTGGTTGACCAGGCGGATAATCACGAGTTTCGGCCGATGTAGGGTCTGAATACTGATTTCGTTCGTCCGGGTGCAAAATCGTGATTTTACCGATCGGGACGATCGACCGTGATTTCATGCTGATCGTGGCGGTGATCGTTGTTGACAACCGTTCCTGGTCAAAACAGTGATTTCTGGTTGACCAGGCGGAAAATCACGAGTTTCGGCCGATGCAGGGTCTGAACAGTGATTTCGTTCGTCCGGGTGCAAAATCATGATTGTATCGATCCGGACGATCGACCGTGATCTCATGCTGATCGTGGCAGAGAGCGTTGTTGACAACCGTTCCTGGTCAAAACAGTGATTTTTGGTTGACCAGGCGGAAAATCACGAGTTTCGGCCGATGCAGGGTCTGAATAGTGATTTCGTTCGTCCGGGTGCAAAATCGTGATTTTACCGATCCGGACGATCGACCGTGATTTCAAACTGATCGTGGCAGAGATCGTTGTTGACAACCGTTCCTGGTCAAAACAGTGATTTCTGGTGGACCAGGCGGAAAATCACGAGTTTCGGCCGATGCAGGGTCTGAATAGTGATTTCGTTCGTCCGGGGGCAAAATCGTGATTTTACCGATCCGAACGATCGACTGTGATTTCATGCTGATCATGGCGGAGATCGTTGTTGACAACCGTTCCTGGTCAAAACAGTGATTTCTGGTTGACCAGGCGGAAAATCACGAGTTTTGGCCGATGCAGGGTCTGAACAGTGATTTCGTTCGTCCGAGTGCAAAATCGTGATTTTACCGATCCGAACGATCGACCGTGATTTCATGCTGATCGTGGCGGAGATCGTTGTTGACAACCGTTCCTGGTCAAAACAGTGATTTTTGGTTGACCAGGCGGATAATCACGAGTTTCGGCCGATGCAGGGTCTGAATAGTGATTTCGTTCGTCCGGGTGCAAAATCGTGATTTTACCGATCGGGATGATCGACCGTGATTTCATGCTGATCGTGGCGGAGATCGTTGTTGACAACCGTTCCTGGTCAAAACAGTGATTTTTGGTTGACCAGGCGGAAAATCACGAGTTTCGGCCGATGCAGGGTCTGAACAGTGATTTCGTTCGTCCGGGTGCAAAATCATGATTGTATCGATCCGGACGATCGACCGTGATCTCATGCTGATCGTGGCAGAGAGCGTTGTTGACAACCGTTCCTGGTCAAAACAGTGATTCCTGGTTGACCAGGCGGATAATCACGAGTTTCGGCCGATGTAGGGTCTGAATACTGATTTCGTTCGTCCGGGTGCAAAATCGTGATTTTACCGATCGGGACGATCGACCGTGATTTCATGCTGATCGTGGCGGTGATCGTTGTTGACAACCGTTCCTGGTCAAAACAGTGATTTCTGGTTGACCAGGCGGAAAATCACGAGTTTCGGCCGATGCAGGGTCTGAACAGTGATTTCGTTCGTCCGGGTGCAAAATCATGATTGTATCGATCCGGACGATCGACCGTGATCTCATGCTGATCGTGGCAGAGAGCGTTGTTGACAACCGTTCCTGGTCAAAACAGTGATTTTTGGTTGACCAGGCGGAAAATCACGAGTTTCGGCCGATGCAGGGTCTGAATAGTGATTTCGTTCGTCCGGGTGCAAAATCGTGATTTTACCGATCCGGACGATCGACCGTGATTTCAAACTGATCGTGGCAGAGATCGTTGTTGACAACCGTTCCTGGTCAAAACAGTGATTTCTGGTGGACCAGGCGGAAAATCACGAGTTTCGGCCGATGCAGGGTCTGAATAGTGATTTCGTTCGTCCGGGGGCAAAATCGTGATTTTACCGATCCGAACGATCGACTGTGATTTCATGCTGATCATGGCGGAGATCGTTGTTGACAACCGTTCCTGGTCAAAACAGTGATTTCTGGTTGACCAGGCGGAAAATCACGAGTTTTGGCCGATGCAGGGTCTGAACAGTGATTTCGTTCGTCCGAGTGCAAAATCGTGATTTTACCGATCCGAACGATCGACCGTGATTTCATGCTGATCGTGGCGGAGATCGTTGTTGACAACCGTTCCTGGTCAAAACAGTGATTTTTGGTTGACCAGGCGGATAATCACGAGTTTCGGCCGATGCAGGGTCTGAATAGTGATTTCGTTCGTCCGGGTGCAAAATCGTGATTTTACCGATCGGGATGATCGACCGTGATTTCATGCTGATCGTGGCGGAGATCGTTGTTGACAACCGTTCCTGGTCAAAACAGTGATTTTTGGTTGACCAGGCGGAAAATCACGAGTTTCGGCCGATGCAGGGTCTGAACAGTGATTTCGTTCGTCCGGGTGCAAAATCATGATTGTATCGATCCGGACGATCGACCGTGATCTCATGCTGATCGTGGCAGAGAGCGTTGTTGACAACCGTTCCTGGTCAAAACAGTGATTCCTGGTTGACCAGGCGGATAATCACGAGTTTCGGCCGATGTAGGGTCTGAATACTGATTTCGTTCGTCCGGGTGCAAAATCGTGATTTTACCGATCGGGACGATCGACCGTGATTTCATGCTGATCGTGGCGGAGATCGTTGTTGACAACCGTTCCTGGTCAAAACAGTGATTTTAGGTTGACCAGGCGGATAATCAAGAGTTTCGGCCGATGCAGGGTCTGAATAGTGATTTCGTTCGTCCGGGTGCAAAATCGTGATTTTACCGATCGGGACGATCGACCGTGATTTCATGCTGATCGTGGCGGAGATCGTTGTTGACAACCGTTCCTGGTCAAAACAGTGATTTCTGGTTGACCAGGCGGATAATCACGAGTTTCGGCCGATGCAGGGTCTGAATAGTGATTTCGTTCGTCCGGGTGCAAAATCGTGATTTTACCGATCGGGACGATCGACCGTGATTTCATGCTGATCGTGGCGGAGATCGTTGTTGACAACCGTTCCTGGTCAAAACAGTGATTTTTGGTTGACCAGGCGGAAAATCACGAGTTTCGGCCGATGCAGGGTCTGAACAGTGATTTCGTTCGTCCGAGTGCAAAATCGTGATTTTATCGATCCGAACGATCGACCGTGATCTCATGCTGATCGTGGCAGAGATCGTTGTTGACAACCGTTCCTGGTCAAAACAGTGATTTCTGGTTGACCAGGCGGAAAATCACGAGTTTCGGCCGATGCAGGGTCTGAATAGTGACTTCGTTCGTCCGGTTGCAAAATCGTGATTGTATCGATCCGGACGATCGGCCGTGATTTCATGCTGATCGTGGCGGAGATCGTTGTTGACAACCGTTACTGGTCAAAATAGAGATTTTTGGTTGACCATGCGGAAAATCACGAGTTTCGGCTGATGCAGGGTCTGAATAGTGATTTCGTTCGTCCGGGTGCAAAATCGTGATTTTACCTATCGGGACGATCGACCGTGATTTCATGCTGATCGTGGCGGAGATCGTTGTTGACAACCGTTCCTGGTCAAAACAGTGATTTTAGGTTGACCAGGCGGATAATCAAGAGTTTCGGCCGATGCAGGGTCTGAATAGTGATTTCGTTCGTCCGGGTGCAAAATCGTGATTTTACCGATCGGGACGATCGACCGTGATTTCATGCTGATCGTGGCGGAGATCGTTGTTGACAACCGTTCCTGGTCAAAACAGTGATTTCTGGTTGACCAGGCGGATAATCACGAGTTTCGGCCGATGCAGGGTCTGAATAGTGATTTCGTTCGTCCGGGTGCAAAATCGTGATTTTACCGATCGGGACGATCGACCGTGATTTCATGCTGATCGTGGCGGAGATCGTTGTTGACAACCGTTCCTGGTCAAAACAGTGATTTTTGGTTGACCAGGCGGAAAATCACGAGTTTCGGCCGATGCAGGGTCTGAACAGTGATTTCGTTCGTCCGAGTGCAAAATCGTGATTTTATCGATCCGAACGATCGACCGTGATCTCATGCTGATCGTGGCAGAGATCGTTGTTGACAACCGTTCCTGGTCAAAACAGTGATTTCTGGTTGGCCAGGCGGAAAATCACGAGTTTCGGCCGATGCAGGGTCTGAATAGTGACTTCGTTCGTCCGGTTGCAAAATCGTGATTGTATCGATCCGGACGATCGGCCGTGATTTCATGCTGATCGTGGCGGAGATCGTTGTTGACAACCGTTACTGGTCAAAATAGAGATTTTTGGTTGACCATGCGGAAAATCACGAGTTTCGGCTGATGCAGGGTCTGAATAGTGATTTCGTTCGTCCGGGTGCAAAATCGTGATTTTACCTATCGGGACGATCGACCGTGATTTCATGCTGATCGTGGCGGAGATCGTTGTTGACAACCGTTCCTGGTCAAAACAGTGATTTTAGGTTGACCAGGCGGATAATCAAGAGTTTCGGCCGATGCAGGGTCTGAATAGTGATTTCGTTCGTCCGGGTGCAAAATCGTGATTTTACCGATCGGGACGATCGACCGTGATTTCATGCTGATCGTGGCGGAGATCGTTGTTGACAACCGTTCCTGGTCAAAACAGTGATTTCTGGTTGACCAGGCGGATAATCACGAGTTTCGGCCGATGCAGGGTCTGAATAGTGATTTCGTTCGTCCGGGTGCAAAATCGTGATTTTACCGATCGGGACGATCGACCGTGATTTCATGCTGATCGTGGCGGAGATCGTTGTTGACAACCGTTCCTGGTCAAAACAGTGATTTTTGGTTGACCAGGCGGAAAATCACGAGTTTCGGCCGATGCAGGGTCTGAACAGTGATTTCGTTCGTCCGAGTGCAAAATCGTGATTTTATCGATCCGAACGATCGACCGTGATCTCATGCTGATCGTGGCAGAGATCGTTGTTGACAACCGTTCCTGGTCAAAACAGTGATTTCTGGTTGACCAGGCGGAAAATCACGAGTTTCGGCCGATGCAGGGTCTGAATAGTGACTTCGTTCGTCCGGTTGCAAAATCGTGATTGTATCGATCCGGACGATCGGCCGTGATTTCATGCTGATCGTGGCGGAGATCGTTGTTGACAACCGTTACTGGTCAAAATAGAGATTTTTGGTTTACCATGCGGAAAATCACGAGTTTCGGCTGATGCAGGGTCTGAATAGTGATTTCGTTCGTCCGGGTGCAAAATCGTGATTTTACCGATCGGGACGATCGACCGTGATTTCATGCTGATCATGGCGGAGATCGTTGTTGACAACCGTTCCTGGTCAAAACAGTGATTTTAGGTTGACCAGGCGGAAAATCACGAGTTTCGGCCGATGCAGGGTCTGAATAGTGATTTCGTTCGTCCGGGTGCAAAATCGTGATTTTACCGATCGGGACGATCGACCGTGATTTCATGCTGATCGTGGCGGAGATCGTTGTTGACAACCGTTCCTGGTCAAAACAGTGATTTTAGGTTGACCAGGCGGATAATCAAGAGTTTCGGCCGATGCAGGGTCTGAATAGTGATTTCGTTCGTCCGGGTGCAAAATCGTGATTTTACCGATCGGGACGATCGACCGTGATTTCATGCTGATCGTGGCGGAGATCGTTGTTGACAACCGTTCCTGGTCAAAACAGTGATTTCTGGTTGACCAGGCGGATAATCACGAGTTTCGGCCGATGCAGGGTCTGAATAGTGATTTCGTTCGTCCGGGTGCAAAATCGTGATTTTACCGATCGGGACGATCGACCGTGATTTCATGCTGATCGTGGCGGAGATCGTTGTTGACAACCGTTCCTGGTCAAAACAGTGATTTTTGGTTGACCAGGCGGAAAATCACGAGTTTCGGCCGATGCAGGGTCTGAACAGTGATTTCGTTCGTCCGAGTGCAAAATCGTGATTTTATCGATCCGAACGATCGACCGTGATCTCATGCTGATCGTGGCAGAGATCGTTGTTGACAACCGTTCCTGGTCAAAACAGTGATTTCTGGTTGACCAGGCGGAAAATCACGAGTTTCGGCCGATGCAGGGTCTGAATAGTGACTTCGTTCGTCCGGTTGCAAAATCGTGATTGTATCGATCCGGACGATCGGCCGTGATTTCATGCTGATCGTGGCGGAGATCGTTGTTGACAACCGTTACTGGTCAAAATAGAGATTTTTGGTTTACCATGCGGAAAATCACGAGTTTCGGCTGATGCAGGGTCTGAATAGTGATTTCGTTCGTCCGGGTGCAAAATCGTGATTTTACCGATCGGGACGATCGACCGTGATTTCATGCTGATCATGGCGGAGATCGTTGTTGACAACCGTTCCTGGTCAAAACAGTGATTTTAGGTTGACCAGGCGGAAAATCACGAGTTTCGGCCGATGCAGGGTCTAAATAGTGATTTCGTTCGTCCGGGTGCAAAATCGTGATTTTACCGATCGGGACGATCGACCGTGATTTCATGCTGATCGTGGCGGAGATCGTTGTTGACAACCGTTCCTGGTCAAAACAGTGATTTTAGGTTGACCAGGCGGATAATCACGAGTTTCGGCCGATGCAGGGTCTGAATAGTGATTTCGTTCGTCCGGGTGCAAAATCGTGATTTTACCGATCGGGACGATCGACCGTGATTTCATGCTGATCGTGGCAGAGATCGTTGTTGACAACCGTTCCTGGTCAAAACAGTGATTTTTGGTTGACCAGGCGGAAAATCACGAGTTTCGGCCGATGCAGGGTCTGAACAGTGATTTCGTTCGTCCGAGTGCAAAATCGTGATTTTATCGATCCGAACGATCGACCGTGATCTCATGCTGATCGTGGCAGAGATCGTTGTTGACAACCGTTCCTGGTCAAAACAGTGATTTCTGGTTGACCAGGCGGAAAATCACGAGTTTCGGCCGATGCAGGGTCTGAATAGTGACTTCGTTCGTCCGGTTGCAAAATCGTGGTTGTATCGATCCGGACGATCGGCCGTGATTTCATGCTGATCGTGGCGGAGATCGTTGTTGACAACCGTTACTGGTCAAAATAGAGATTTTTGGTTGACCATGCGGAAAATCACGAGTTTCGGCTGATGCAGGGTCTGAATAGTGATTTCGTTCGTCCGGGTGCAAAATCGTGATTTTACCGATCGGGACGATCGGCCGTGATTTCATGCTGATCGTGGCAGAGAGCGTTGTTGACAACCGTTCCTGGTCAAAACAGTGATTTTTGGTTGACCAGGCGGAAAATCACGAGTTTCGGCCGATGCAGGGTCTGAATAGTGATTTCGTTCGTCCGAGTGCAAAATCGTGATTTTATCGATCCGAACGATCGACCGTGATTTCGTGCTGATCGTGGCGGAGATCGTTGTTGACAACCGTTCCTGGCCAAAACAGTGATTTTTGGTTGACCAGGCAGAAAATCACGAGTTTCGGCCGATGCAGGCTCTGAATAGTGATTTCGTTCGTCTGGGTGCAAAATCGTGATTTTACCAATCCGGACGATCGACCGTGATTTCATGCTGATCGTGGCGGAGATCGTTGTTGACAACCGTTCCTGGTCAAAACAGTGATTTTAGGTTGACCAGGCGGATAATCAAGAGTTTCGGCCGATCCAGGGTCTGAATAGTGATTTCGTTCCTCCGGGTGCAAAATCGTGATTTTACCGAACGGGACGATCGACCGTGATTTCATGCTGATCGTGGCGGAGATCGTTGTTGACAACCGTTCCTGGTCAAAACAGTGATTTCTGGTTGACCAGGCGGATAATCACGAGTTTCGGCCGATGCAGGGTCTGAATAGTGATTTCGTTCGTCCGGGTGCAAAATCGTGATTTTACCGATCGGGACGATCGACCGTGATTTCATGCTGATCGTGGCGGAGATCGTTGTTGACAACCGTTCCTGGTCAAAACAGTGATTTTAGGTTGACCAGGCGGAAAATCACGAGTTTCGGCCGATGCAAGGTCTGAACAGTGATTTCGTTCGTCCGAGTGCAAAATCGTGATTTTATCGATCCGAACGATCGACCGTGATCTCATGCTGATCGTGGCAGAGATCGTTGTTGACAACCGTTACTGGTCAAAATAGAGATTTTTGGTTTACCATGCGGAAAATCACGAGTTTCGGCTGATGCAGGGTCTGAATAGTGATTTCGTTCGTCCGGGTGCAAAATCGTGATTTTACCGATCGGGACGATCGACCGTGATTTCATGCTGATCGTGGCGGAGATCGTTGTTGACAACCGTTCCTGGTCAAAACAGTGATTTTAGGTTGACCAGGCGGATAATCAAGAGTTTCGGCCGATGCAGGGTCTGAATAGTGATTTCGTTCGTCCGGGTGCAAAATCGTGATTTTACCGATCGGGACGATCGACCGTGATTTCATGCTGATCGTGGCGGAGATCGTTGTTGACAACCGTTCCTGGTCAAAACAGTGATTTCTGGTTGACCAGGCGGATAATCACGAGTTTCGGCCGATGCAGGGTCTGAATAGTGATTTCGTTCGTCCGGGTGCAAAATCGTGATTTTACCGATCGGGACGATCGACCGTGATTTCATGCTGATCGTGGCGGAGATCGTTGTTGACAACCGTTCCTGGTCAAAACAGTGATTTTTGGTTGACCAGGCGGAAAATCACGAGTTTCGGCCGATGCAGGGTCTGAACAGTGATTTCGTTCGTCCGAGTGCAAAATCGTGATTTTATCGATCCGAACGATCGACCGTGATCTCATGCTGATCGTGGCAGAGATCGTTGTTGACAACCGTTCCTGGTCAAAACAGTGATTTCTGGTTGACCAGGCGGAAAATCACGAGTTTCGGCCGATGCAGGGTCTGAATAGTGACTTCGTTCGTCCGGTAGCAAAATCGTGATTGTATCGATCCGGACGATCGGCCGTGATTTCATGCTGATCGTGGCGGAGATCGTTGTTGACAACCGTTACTGGTCAAAATAGAGATTTTTGGTTGACCATGCGGAAAATCACGAGTTTCGGCTGATGCAGGGTCTGAATAGTGATTTCGTTCGTCCGGGTGCAAAATCGTCATTTTACCTATCGGGACGATCGACCGTGATTTCATGCTGATCGTGGCGGAGATCGTTGTTGACAACCGTTCCTGGTCAAAACAGTGATTTTAGGTTGACCAGGCGGATAATCAAGAGTTTCGGCCGATGCAGGGTCTGAATAGTGATTTCGTTCGTCCGGGTGCAAAATCGTGATTTTACCGATCGGGACGATCGACCGTGATTTCATGCTGATCGTGGCGGAGATCGTTGTTGACAACCGTTCCTGGTCAAAACAGTGATTTCTGGTTGACCAGGCGGATAATCACGAGTTTCGGCCGATGCAGGGTCTGAATAGTGATTTCGTTCGTCCGGGTGCAAAATCGTGATTTTACCGATCGGGACGATCGACCGTGATTTCATGCTGATCGTGGCGGAGATCGTTGTTGACAACCGTTACTGGTCAAAATAGAGATTTTTGGTTTACCATGCGGAAAATCACGAGTTTCGGCTGATGCAGGGTCTGAATAGTGATTTCGTTCGTCCGGTAGCAAAATCGTGATTGTATCGATCCGGACGATCGGCCGTGATTTCATGCTGATCGTGGCGGAGATCGTTGTTGACAACCGTTACTGGTCAAAATAGAGATTTTTGGTTTACCATGCGGAAAATCACGAGTTTCGGCTGATGCAGGGTCTGAATAGTGATTTCGTTCGTCCGGGTGCAAAATCGTGATTTTACCGATCGGGACGATCGACCGTGATTTCATGCTGATCGTGGCGGAGATCGTTGTTGACAACCGTTCCTGGTCAAAACAGTGATTTTAGGTTGACCAGGCGGAAAATCACGAGTTTCGGCCGATGCAGGGTCTGAATAGTGATTTCGTTCGTCCGGGTGCAAAATCGTGATTTTACCGATCGGGACGATCGACCGTGATTTCATGCTGATCGTGGCGGAGATCGTTGTTGACAACCGTTCCTGGTCAAAACAGTGATTTTAGGTTGACCAGGCGGATAATCACGAGTTTCGGCCGATGCAGGGTCTGAATAGTGATTTCGTTCGTCCGGGTGCAAAATCGTGATTTTACCGATCGGGACGATCGACCGTGATTTCATGCTGATCGTGGCAGAGATCGTTGTTGACAACCGTTCCTGGTCAAAACAGTGATTTTTGGTTGACCAGGCGGAAAATCACGAGTTTCGGCCGATGCAGGGTCTGAACAGTGATTTCGTTCGTCCGAGTGCAAAATCGTGATTTTATCGATCCGAACGATCGACCGTGATCTCATGCTGATCGTGGTAGAGATCGTTGTTGACAACCGTTCCTGGTCAAAACAGTGATTTCTGGTTGACCAGGCGGATAATCACGAGTTTCGGCCGATGCAGGGTCTGAATAGTGATTTCGTTCGTCCGGGTGCAAAATCGTGATTGTATCGATCCGGACGATCGGCCGTGATTTCATGCTGATCGTGGCGGAGATCGTTGTTGACAACCGTTACTGGTCAAAATAGAGATTTTTGGTTGACCATGCGGAAAATCACGAGTTTTGGCTGATGCAGGGTCTGAACAGTGATTTCGTTCGTCCGGGTGCAAAATCGTGATTTTACCGATCGGGACGATCGGCCGTGATTTCATGCTGATCGTGGCAGAGAGCGTTGTTGACAACCGTTCCTGGTCAAAACAGTGATTTTTGGTTGACCAGGCGGAAAATCACGAGTTTCGGCCGATGCAGGGTCTGAATAGTGATTTCGTTCGTCCGAGTGCAAAATCGTGATTTTATCGATCCGAACGATCGACCGTGATTTCGTGCTGATCGTGGCGGAGATCGTTGTTGACAACCGTTCCTGGCCAAAACAGTGATTTTTGGTTGACCAGGCGGAAAATCACGAGTTTCGGCCGATGCAGGCTCTGAATAGTGATTTCGTTCGTCCGGGTGCAAAATCGTGATTTTACCAATCCGGACGATCGACCGTGATTTCATGCTGATCGTGGCGGAGATCGTTGTTGACAACCGTTCCTGGTCAAAACAGTGATTTTAGGTTGACCAGGCGGATAATCAAGAGTTTCGGCCGATGCAGGGTCTGAATAGTGATTTCGTTCGTCCGGGTGCAAAATCGTGATTTTACCGATCGGGACGATCGACCGTGATTTCATGCTGATCGTGGCGGAGATCGTTGTTGACAACCGTTCCTGGTCAAAACAGTGATTTCTGGTTGACCAGGCGGATAATCACGAGTTTCGGCCGATGCAGGGTCTGAATAGTGATTTCGTTCGTCCGGGTGCAAAATCGTGATTTTACCGATCGGGACGATCGACCGTGATTTCATGCTGATCGTGGCGGAGATCGTTGTTGACAACCGTTCCTAGTCAAAACAGTGATTTTAGGTTGACCAGGCGGAAAATCACGAGTTTCGGCCGATGCAGGGTCTGAACAGTGATTTCGTTCGTCCGAGTGCAAAATCGTGATTTTATCGATCCGAACGATCGACCGTGATCTCATGCTGATCGTGGCAGAGATCGTTGTTGACAACCGTTCCTGGTCAAAACAGTGATTTCTGGTTGACCAGGCGGAAAATCACGAGTTTCGGCCGATGCAGGGTCTGAATAGTGACTTCGTTCGTCCGGTTGCAAAATCGTGATTGTATCGATCCGGACGATCGGCCGTGATTTCATGCTGATCGTGGCGGAGATCGTTGTTGACAACCGTTACTGGTCAAAATAGAGATTTTTGGTTGACCATGCAGAAAATCACGAGTTTCGGCTGATGCAGGGTCTGAATAGTGATTTCGTTCGTCCGGGTGCAAAATCGTGATTTTACCGATCGGGACGATCGACCGTGATTTCATGCTGATCGTGGCGGAGATCGTTGTTGACAACCGTTCCAGGTCAAAACAGTGATTTTAGGTTGACCAGGCGGATAATCACGAGTTTCGGCTGATGCAGGGTCTGAATAGTGATTTCGTTCGTCCGGGTGCAAAATCGTGATTTTACCTATCGGGACGATCGACCGTGATTTCATGCTGATCGTGGCGGAGATCGTTGTTGACAACCGTTCCTGGTCAAAACAGTGATTTTAGGTTGACCAGGCGGATAATCAAGAGTTTCGGCCGATGCAGGGTCTGAATAGTGATTTCGTTCGTCCGGGTGCAAAATCGTGATTTTACCGATCGGGACGATCGACCGTGATTTCATGCTGATCGTGGCGGAGATCGTTGTTGACAACCGTTCCTGGTCAAAACAGTGATTTTTGGTTGACCAGGCGGAAAATCACGAGTTTCGGCCGATGCAGGGTCTGAACAGTGATTTCGTTCGTCCGAGTGCAAAATCGTGATTTTATCGATCCGAACGATCGACCGTGATCTCATGCTGATCGTGGCAGAGATCGTTGTTGACAACCGTTCCTGGTCAAAACAGTGATTTCTGGTTGACCAGGCGGAAAATCACGAGTTTCGGCCGATGCAGGGTCTGAATAGTGACTTCGTTCGTCCGGTTGCAAAATCGTGATTGTATCGATCCGGACGATCGGCCGTGATTTCATGCTGATCGTGGCGGAGATCGTTGTTGACAACCGTTACTGGTCAAAATAGAGATTTTTGGTTGACCATGCGGAAAATCACGAGTTTCGGCTGATGCAGGGTCTGAATAGTGATTTCGTTCGTCCGGGTGCAAAATCGTGATTTTACCAATCCGGACGATCGACCGTGATTTCATGCTGATCGTGGCGGAGATCGTTGTTGACAACCGTTCCTGGTCAAAACAGTGATTTTAGGTTGACCAGGCGGATAATCAAGAGTTTCGGCCGATGCAGGGTCTGAATAGTGATTTCGTTCGTCCGGGTGCAAAATCGTGATTTTACCGATCGGGACGATCGACCGTGATTTCATGCTGATCGTGGCGGAGATCGTTGTTGACAACCGTTCCTGGTCAAAACAGTGATTTCTGGTTGACCAGGTGGATAATCACGAGTTTCGGCCGATGCAGGGTCTGAATAGTGATTTCGTTCGTCCGGGTGCAAAATCGTGATTTTACCGATCGGGACGATCGACCGTGATTTCATGCTGATCGTGGCGGAGATCGTTGTTGACAACCGTTCCTGGTCAAAACAGTGATTTTAGGTTGACCAGGCGGAAAATCACGAGTTTCGGCCGATGCAGGGTCTGAATAGTGATTTCGTTCGTCCGAGTGCAAAATCGTGATTTTATCGATCCGAACGATCGACCGTGATCTCATGCTGATCGTGGCAGAGATCGTTGTTGACAACCGTTCCTGGTCAAAACAGTGATTTCTGGTTGACCAGGCGGAAAATCACGAGTTTCGGCCGATGCAGGGTCTGAATAGTGACTTCGTTCGTCCGGTTGCAAAATCGTGATTGTATCGATCCGGACGATCGGCCGTGATTTCATGCTGATCGTGGCGGAGATCGTTGTTGACAACCGTTACTGGTCAAAATAGAGATTTTTGGTTGACCATGCAGAAAATCACGAGTTTCGGCTGATGCAGGGTCTGAATAGTGATTTCGTTCGTCCGGGTGCAAAATCGTGATTTTACCGATCGGGACGATCGACCGTGATTTCATGCTGATCGTGGCGGAGATCGTTGTTGACAACCGTTCCAGGTCAAAACAGTGATTTTAGGTTGACCAGGCGGATAATCACGAGTTTCGGCTGATGCAGGGTCTGAATAGTGATTTCGTTCGTCCGGGTGCAAAATCGTGATTTTACCTATCGGGACGATCGACCGTGATTTCATGCTGATCGTGGCGGAGATCGTTGTTGACAACCGTTCCTGGTCAAAACAGTGATTTTAGGTTGACCAGGCGGATAATCAAGAGTTTCGGCCGATGCAGGGTCTGAATAGTGATTTCGTTCGTCCGGGTGCAAAATCGTGATTTTACCGATCGGGACGATCGACCGTGATTTCATGCTGATCGTGGCGGAGATCGTTGTTGACAACCGTTCCTGGTCAAAACAGTGATTTTTGGTTGACCAGGCGGAAAATCACGAGTTTCGGCCGATGCAGGGTCTGAACAGTGATTTCGTTCGTCCGAGTGCAAAATCGTGATTTTATCGATCCGAACGATCGACCGTGATCTCATGCTGATCGTGGCAGAGATCGTTGTTGACAACCGTTCCTGGTCAAAACAGTGATTTCTGGTTGACCAGGCGGAAAATCACGAGTTTCGGCCGATGCAGGGTCTGAATAGTGACTTCGTTCGTCCGGTTGCAAAATCGTGATTGTATCGATCCGGACGATCGGCCGTGATTTCATGCTGATCGTGGCGGAGATCGTTGTTGACAACCGTTACTGGTCAAAATAGAGATTTTTGGTTGACCATGCGGAAAATCACGAGTTTCGGCTGATGCAGGGTCTGAATAGTGATTTCGTTCGTCCGGGTGCAAAATCGTGATTTTACCTATCGGGACGATCGACCGTGATTTCATGCTGATCGTGGCGGAGATCGTTGTTGACAACCGTTCCTGGTCAAAACAGTGATTTTAGGTTGACCAGGCGGATAATCAAGAGTTTCGGCCGATGCAGGGTCTGAATAGTGATTTCGTTCGTCCGGGTGCAAAATCGTGATTTTACCGATCGGGACGATCGACCGTGATTTCATGCTGATCGTGGCGGAGATCGTTGTTGACAACCGTTCCTGGTCAAAACAGTGATTTCTGGTTGACCAGGCGGATAATCACGAGTTTCGGCCGATGCAGGGTCTGAATAGTGATTTCGTTCGTCCGGGTGCAAAATCGTGATTTTACCGATCGGGACGATCGACCGTGATTTCATGCTGATCGTGGCGGAGATCGTTGTTGACAACCGTTCCTGGTCAAAACAGTGATTTTTGGTTGACCAGGCGGAAAATCACGAGTTTCGGCCGATGCAGGGTCTGAACAGTGATTTCGTTCGTCCGAGTGCAAAATCGTGATTTTATCGATCCGAACGATCGACCGTGATCTCATGCTGATCGTGGCAGAGATCGTTGTTGACAACCGTTCCTGGTCAAAACAGTGATTTCTGGTTGACCAGGCGGAAAATCACGAGTTTCGGCCGATGCAGGGTCTGAATAGTGACTTCGTTCGTCCGGTTGCAAAATCGTGATTGTATCGATCCGGACGATCGGCCGTGATTTCATGCTGATCGTGGCGGAGATCGTTGTTGACAACCGTTACTGGTCAAAATAGAGATTTTTGCTTGACCATGCGGAAAATCACGAGTTTCGGCTGATGCAGGGTCTGAATAGTGATTTCGTTCGTCCGGGTGCAAAATCGTGATTTTACCTATCGGGACGATCGACCGTGATTTCATGCTGATCGTGGCGGAGATCGTTGTTGACAACCGTTCCTGGTCAAAACAGTGATTTTAGGTTGACCAGGCGGAAAATCACGAGTTTCGGCCGATGCAGGGTCTGAATAGTGATTTCGTTCGTCCGGGTGCAAAATCGTGATTTTACCGATCGGGACGATCGACCGTGATTTCATGCTGATCGTGGCGGAGATCGTTGTTGACAACCGTTCCTGGTCAAAACAGTGATTTTAGGTTGACCAGGCGGATAATCACGAGTTTCGGCCGATGCAGGGTCTGAATAGTGATTTCGTTCGTCCGGGTGCAAAATCGTGATTTTACCGATCGGGACGATCGACCGTGATCTCATGCTGATCGTGGCAGAGATGGTTGTTGACAACCGTTCCTGGTCAAAACAGTGATTTCTGGTTGACCAGGCGGAAAATCACGAGTTTCGGCCGATGCAGGGTCTGAATAGTGACTTCGTTCGTCCGGTTGCAAAATCGTGATTGTATCGATCCGGACGATCGGCCGTGATTTCATGCTGATCGTGGCGGAGATCGTTGTTGACAACCGTTACTGGTCAAAATAGAGATTTTTGGTTGACCATGCGGAAAATCACGAGTTTCGGCTGATGCAGGGTCTGAATAGTGATTTCGTTCGTCCGGGTGCAAAATCGTGATTTTACCTATCGGGACGATCGACCGTGATTTCATGCTGATCGTGGCGGAGATCGTTGTTGACAACCGTTCCTGGTCAAAACAGTGATTTTAGGTTGACCAGGCGGAAAATCACGAGTTTCGGCCGATGCAGGGTCTGAATAGTGATTTCGTTCGTCCGGGTGCAAAATCGTGATTTTACCGATCGGGACGATCGACCGTGATTTCATGCTGATCGTGGCGGAGATCGTTGTTGACAACCGTTCCTGGTCAAAACAGTGATTTTAGGTTGACCAGGCGGATAATCACGAGTTTCGGCCGATGCAGGGTCTGAATAGTGATTTCGTTCGTCCGGGTGCAAAATCGTGATTTTACCGATCGGGACGATCGACCGTGATTTCATGCTGATCGTGGCAGAGATCGTTGTTGACAACCGTTCCTGGTCAAAACAGTGATTTTTGGTTGACCAGGCGGAAAATCACGAGTTTCGGCCGATGCAGGGTCTGAACAGTGATTTCGTTCGTCCGAGTGCAAAATCGTGATTTTATCGATCCGAACGATCGACCGTGATCTCATGCTGATCGTGGCAGAGATCGTTGTTGACAACCGTTCCTGGTCAAAACAGTGATTTCTGGTTGACCAGGCGGATAATCACGAGTTTCGGCCGATGCAGGGTCTGAATAGTGATTTCGTTCGTCCGGGTGCAAAATCGTGATTGTATCGATCCGGACGATCGGCCGTGATTTCATGCTGATCGTGGCGGAGATCGTTGTTGACAACCGTTACTGGTCAAAATAGAGATTTTTGGTTGACCATGCGGAAAATCACGAGTTTCGGCTGATGCAGGGTCTGAACAGTGATTTCGTTCGTCCGGGTGCAAAATCGTGATTTTACCGATCGGGACGATCGGCCGTGATTTCATGCTGATCGTGGCAGAGAGCGTTGTTGACAACCGTTCCTGGTCAAAACAGTGATTTTTGGTTGACCAGGCGGAAAATCACGAGTTTCGGCCGATGCAGGGTCTGAATAGTGATTTCGTTCGTCCGAGTGCAAAATCGTGATTTTATCGATCCGAACGATCGACCGTGATTTCGTGCTGATCGTGGCGGAGATCATTGTTGACAACCGTTCCTGGCCAAAACAGTGATTTTTGGTTGACCAGGCAGAAAATCACGAGTTTCGGCCGATGCAGGCTCTGAATAGTGATTTCGTTCGTCCGGGTGCAAAATCGTGATTTTACCAATCCGGACGATCGACCGTGATTTCATGCTGATCGTGGCGGAGATCGTTGTTGACAACCGTTCCTGGTCAAAACAGTGATTTTAGGTTGACCAGGCGGATAATCAAGAGTTTCGGCCGATGCAGGGTCTGAATAGTGATTTCGTTCGTCCGGGTGCAAAATCGTGATTTTACCGATCGGGACGATCGACCGTGATTTCATGCTGATCGTGGCGGAGATCGTTGTTGACAACCGTTCCTGGTCAAAACAGTGATTTCTGGTTGACCAGGCGGATAATCACGAGTTTCGGCCGATGCAGGGTCTGAATAGTGATTTCGTTCGTCCGGGTGCAAAATCGTGATTTTACCGATCGGGACGATCGACCGTGATTTCATGCTGATCGTGGCGGAGATCGTTGTTGACAACCGTTCCTGGTCAAAACAGTGATTTTAGGTTGACCAGGCGGAAAATCACGAGTTTCGGCCGATGCAGGGTCTGAACAGTGATTTCGTT
Source organism: Delonix regia (assembly GCA_037074485.1). Taxonomy (NCBI): domain Eukaryota; kingdom Viridiplantae; phylum Streptophyta; class Magnoliopsida; order Fabales; family Fabaceae; genus Delonix; species Delonix regia. Next base: position 44,309,377 of record CM073450.1, on the reverse strand, counting down.
CGTCCGAGTGCAAAATCGTGATTTTATCGATCCGAACGATCGACCGTGATCTCATGCTGATCGTGGCAGAGATCGTTGTTGACAACCGTTCCTGGTCAAAACAGTGATTTCTGGTTGACCAGGCGGAAAATCACGAGTTTCGGCCGATGCAGGGTCTGAATAGTGACTTCGTTCGTCCGGTTGCAAAATCGTGATTGTATCGATCCGGACGATCGGCCGTGATTTCATGCTGATCGTGGCGGAGATCGTTGTTGACAACCGTTACTGGTCAAAATAGAGATTTTTGGTTGACCATGCAGAAAATCACGAGTTTCGGCTGATGCAGGGTCTGAATAGTGATTTCGTTCGTCTGGGTGCAAAATCGTGATTTTACCGATCGGGACGATCGACCGTGATTTCATGCTGATCGTGGCGGAGATCGTTGTTGACAACCGTTCCAGGTCAAAACAGTGATTTTAGGTTGACCAGGCGGATAATCACGAGTTTCGGCTGATGCAGGGTCTGAATAGTGATTTCGTTCGTCCGGGTGCAAAATCGTGATTTTACCTATCGGGACGATCGACCGTGATTTCATGCTGATCGTGGCGGAGATCGTTGTTGACAACCGTTCCTGGTCAAAACAGTGATTTTAGGTTGACCAGGCGGATAATCAAGAGTTTCGGCCGATGCAGGGTCTGAATAGTGATTTCGTTCGTCCGGGTGCAAAATCGTGATTTTACCGATCGGGACGATCGACCGTGATTTCATGCTGATCGTGGCGGAGATCGTTGTTGACAACCGTTCCAGGTCAAAACAGTGATTTTAGGTTGACCAGGCGGATAATCACGAGTTTCGGCTGATGCAGGGTCTGAATAGTGATTTCGTTCGTCCGGGTGCAAAATCGTGATTTTACCTATCGGGACGATCGACCGTGATTTCATGCTGATCGTGGCGGAGATCGTTGTTGACAACCGTTCCTGGTCAAAACAGTGATTTTAGGTTGACCAGGCGGATAATCAAGAGTTTCGGCCGATGCAGGGTCTGAATAGTGATTTCGTTCGTCCGGGTGCAAAATCGTGATTTTACCGATCGGGACGATCGACCGTGATTTCATGCTGATCGTGGCGGAGATCGTTGTTGACAACCGTTCCTGGTCAAAACAGTGATTTTTGGTTGACCAGGCGGAAAATCACGAGTTTCGGCCGATGCAGGGTCTGAACAGTGATTTCGTTCGTCCGAGTGCAAAATCGTGATTTTATCGATCCGAACGATCGACCGTGATCTCATGCTGATCGTGGCAGAGATCGTTGTTGACAACCGTTCCTGGTCAAAACAGTGATTTCTGGTTGACCAGGCGGAAAATCACGAGTTTCGGCCGATGCAGGGTCTGAATAGTGACTTCGTTCGTCCGGTTGCAAAATCGTGATTGTATCGATCCGGACGATCGGCCGTGATTTCATGCTGATCGTGGCGGAGATCGTTGTTGACAACCGTTACTGGTCAAAATAGAGATTTTTGGTTGACCATGCGGAAAATCACGAGTTTCGGCTGATGCAGGGTCTGAATAGTGATTTCGTTCGTCCGGGTGCAAAATCGTGATTTTACCTATCGGGACGATCGACCGTGATTTCATGCTGATCGTGGCGGAGATCGTTGTTGACAACCGTTCCTGGTCAAAACAGTGATTTTAGGTTGACCAGGCGGATAATCAAGAGTTTCGGCCGATGCAGGGTCTGAATAGTGATTTCGTTCGTCCGGGTGCAAAATCGTGATTTTACCGATCGGGACGATCGACCGTGATTTCATGCTGATCGTGGCGGAGATCGTTGTTGACAACCGTTCCTGGTCAAAACAGTGATTTCTGGTTGACCAGGCGGATAATCACGAGTTTCGGCCGATGCAGGGTCTGAACAGTGATTTCGTTCGTCCGAGTGCAAAATCGTGATTTTATCGATCCGAACGATCGACCGTGATCTCATGCTGATCGTGGCAGAGATCGTTGTTGACAACCGTTCCTGGTCAAAACAGTGATTTCTGGTTGACCAGGCGGAAAATCACGAGTTTCGGCCGATGCAGGGTCTGAATAGTGACTTCGTTCGTCCGGTTGCAAAATCGTGATTGTATCGATCCGGACGATCGGCCGTGATTTCATGCTGATCGTGGCGGAGATCGTTGTTGACAACCGTTACTGGTCAAAATAGAGATTTTTGGTTTACCATGCGGAAAATCACGAGTTTCGGCTGATGCAGGGTCTGAATAGTGATTTCGTTCGTCCGGGTGCAAAATCGTGATTTTACCGATCGGGACGATCGACCGTGATTTCATGCTGATCGTGGTGGAGATCGTTGTTGACAACCGTTCCTGGTCAAAACAGTGATTTCAGGTTGACCAGGCGGAAAATCACGAGTTTCGGCCGATGCAGAGTCTGAATAGTGATTTCGTTCGTCCGGGTGCAAAATCGTGATTTTACCGATCGGGACGATCGACCGTGATTTCATGCTGATCGTGGCGGAGATCGTTGTTGACAACCGTTCCTGGTCAAAACAGTGATTTTAGGTTGACCAGGCGGATAATCAAGAGTTTCGGCCGATGCAGGGTCTGAATAGTGATTTCGTTCGTCCGGGTGCAAAATCGTGATTTTACCGATCGGGACGATCGACCGTGATCTCATGCTGATCGTGGCAGAGATCGTTGTTGACAACCGTTCCTGGTCAAAACAGTGATTTCTGGTTGACCAGGCGGAAAATCACGAGTTTCGGCCGATGCAGGGTCTGAATAGTGACTTCGTTCGTCCGGTTGCAAAATCGTGATTGTATCGATCCGGACGATCGGCCGTGATTTCATGCTGATCGTGGCGGAGATCGTTGTTGACAACCGTTACTGGTCAAAATAGAGATTTTTGGTTGACCATGCGGAAAATCACGAGTTTCGGCTGATGCAGGGTCTGAATAGTGATTTCGTTCGTCCGGGTGCAAAATCGTGATTTTACCTATCGGGACGATCGACCGTGATTTCATGCTGATCGTGGCGGAGATCGTTGTTGACAACCGTTCCTGGTCAAAACAGTGATTTTAGGTTGACCAGGCGGATAATCAAGAGTTTCGGCCGATGCAGGGTCTGAATAGTGATTTCGTTCGTCCGGGTGCAAAATCGTGATTTTACCGATCGGGACGATCGACCGTGATTTCATGCTGATCGTGGCGGAGATCGTTGTTGACAACCGTTCCTGGTCAAAACAGTGATTTCTGGTTGACCAGGCGGATAATCACGAGTTTCGGCCGATGCAGGGTCTGAATAGTGATTTCGTTCGTCCGGGTGCAAAATCGTGATTTTACCGATCGGGACGATCGACCGTGATTTCATGCTGATCGTGGCGGAGATCGTTGTTGACAACCGTTCCTGGTCAAAACAGTGATTTTTGGTTGACCAGGCGGAAAATCACGAGTTTCGGCCGATGCAGGGTCTGAACAGTGATTTCGTTCGTCCGAGTGCAAAATCGTGATTTTATCGATCCGAACGATCGACCGTGATCTCATGCTGATCGTGGCAGAGATCGTTGTTGACAACCGTTCCTGGTCAAAACAGTGATTTCTGGTTGACCAGGCGGATAATCACGAGTTTCGGCCGATGCAGGGTCTGAATAGTGACTTCGTTCGTCCGGTTGCAAAATCGTGATTGTATCGATCCGGACGATCGGCCGTGATTTCATGCTGATCGTGGCGGAGATCGTTGTTGACAACCGTTACTGGTCAAAACAGAGATTTTTGGTTTACCATGCGGAAAATCACGAGTTTCGGCTGATGCAGGGTCTGAATAGTGATTTCGTTCGTCCGGGTGCAAAATCGTGATTTTACCGATCGGGACGATCGACCGTGATTTCATGCTGATCGTGGTGGAGATCGTTGTTGACAACCGTTCCTGGTCAAAACAGTGATTTTAGGTTGACCAGGCGGAAAATCACGAGTTTCGGCCGATGCAGAGTCTGAATAGTGATTTCGTTCGTCCGGGTGCAAAATCGTGATTTTACCGATCGGGACGATCGACCGTGATTTCATGCTGATCGTGGCGGAGATCGTTGTTGACAACCGTTCCTGGTCAAAACAGTGATTTTAGGTTGACCAGGCGGATAATCACGAGTTTCGGCCGATGCAGGGTCTGAATAGTGATTTCGTTCGTCCGGGTGCAAAATCGTGATTTTACCGATCGGGACGATCGACCGTGATTTCATGCTGATCGTGGCAGAGATCGTTGTTGACAACCGTTCCTGGTCAAAACAGTGATTTTTGGTTGACCAGGCGGAAAATCACGAGTTTCGGCCGATGCAGGGTCTGAACAGTGATTTCGTTCGTCCGAGTGCAAAATCGTGATTTTATCAATCCGAACGATCGACCGTGATCTCATGCTGATCGTGGCAGAGATCGTTGTTGACAACCGTTCCTGGTCAAAACAGTGATTTCTGGTTGACCAGGCGGAAAATCACGAGTTTCGGCCGATGCAGGGTCTGAATAGTGACTTCGTTCATCCGGTTGCAAAATCGTGATTGTATCGATCCGGACGATCGGCCGTGATTTCATGCTGATCGTGGCAGAGATCGTTGTTGACAACCGTTACTGGTCAAAATAGAGATTTTTGGTTGACCATGCGGAAAATCACGAGTTTCGGCTGATGCAGGGTCTGAATAGTGATTTCGTTCGTCCGGGTGCAAAATCGTGATTTTACCGATCGGGACGATCGGCCGTGATTTCATGCTGATCGTGGCAGAGAGCGTTGTTGACAACCGTTCCTGGTCAAAACAGTGATTTTTGGTTGACCAGGCGGAAAATCACGAGTTTCGGCCGATGCAGGGTCTAAATAGTGATTTCGTTCGTCCGAGTGCAAAATCGTGATTTTATCGATCCGAACGATCGACCGTGATTTCGTGCTGATCGTGGCGGAGATCGTTGTTGACAACCGTTCCTGGCCAAAACAATGATTTTTGGTTGACCAGGCAGAAAATCACGAGTTTCGGCCGATGCAGGCTCTGAATAGTGATTTCGTTCGTCCGGGTGCAAAATCGTGATTTTACCAATCCGGACGATCGACCGTGATTTCATGCTGATCGTGGCGGAGATCGTTGTTGACAACCGTTCCTGGTCAAAACAGTGATTTTTGGTTGACCAGGCGGAAAATCACGAGTTTCGGCCGATGCAGGGTCTGAATAGTGATTTCGTTCGTCCGAGTGCAAAATCGTGATTTTACCGATCCGGACGATCGACCGTGATTTCATGCTGATCGTGGCGGAGATCGTTGTTGACAACCGTTCGTGGTCAAAACAGTGATTTTTGGTTGACCAGGCGGATAATCACGAGTTTCGGCCGATGCAGGCTCTGAATAGTGATTTCGTTCGTCCGGGTGCAAAATCGTGATTTTACCGATCCGGACGATCGGCCGTGATTTCATGCTGATCGTGGCGGAGATCGTTGTTGACAACCGTTACTGGTCAAAATAGAGATTTTTGGTTTACCATGCGGAAAATCACGAGTTTCGGCTGATGCAGGGTCTGAATAGTGATTTCGTTCGTCCGGGTGCAAAATCGTGATTTTACCGATCGGGACGATCGACCGTGATTTCATGCTGATCGTGGTGGAGATCGTTGTTGACAACCGTTCCTGGTCAAAACAGTGATTTTAGGTTGACCAGGCGGAAAATCACGAGTTTCGGCCGATGCAGAGTCTGAATAGTGATTTCGTTCGTCCGGGTGCAAAATCGTGATTTTACCGATCGGGACGATCGACCGTGATTTCATGCTGATCGTGGCGGAGATCGTTGTTGACAACCGTTCCTGGTCAAAACAGTGATTTTAGGTTGACCAGGCGGATAATCACGAGTTTCGGCCGATGCAGGGTCTGAATAGTGATTTCGTTCGTCCGGGTGCAAAATCGTGATTTTACCGATCGGGACGATCGACCGTGATTTCATGCTGATCGTGGCAGAGATCGTTGTTGACAACCGTTCCTGGTCAAAACAGTGATTTTTGGTTGACCAGGCGGAAAATCACGAGTTTCGGCCGATGCAGGGTCTGAACAGTGATTTCGTTCGTCCGAGTGCAAAATCGTGATTTTATCAATCCGAACGATCGACCGTGATCTCATGCTGATCGTGGCAGAGATCGTTGTTGACAACCGTTCCTGGTCAAAACAGTGATTTCTGGTTGACCAGGCGGAAAATCACGAGTTTCGGCCGATGCAGGGTCTGAATAGTGACTTCGTTCATCCGGTTGCAAAATCGTGATTGTATCGATCCGGACGATCGGCCGTGATTTCATGCTGATCGTGGCGGAGATCGTTGTTGACAACCGTTACTGGTCAAAATAGAGATTTTTGGTTGACCATGCGGAAAATCACGAGTTTCGGCTGATGCAGGGTCTGAATAGTGATTTCGTTCGTCCGGGTGCAAAATCGTGATTTTACCGATCGGGACGATCGGCCGTGATTTCATGCTGATCGTGGCAGAGAGCGTTGTTGACAACCGTTCCTGGTCAAAACAGTGATTTTTGGTTGACCAGGCGGAAAATCACGAGTTTCGGCCGATGCAGGGTCTGAATAGTGATTTCGTTCGTCCGAGTGCAAAATCGTGATTTTATCGATCCGAACGATCGACCGTGATTTCGTGCTGATCGTGGCGGAGATCGTTGTTGACAACCGTTCCTGGCCAAAACAGTGATTTTTGGTTGACCAGGCAGAAAATCACGAGTTTCGGCCGATGCAGGCTCTGAATAGTGATTTCGTTCGTCCGGGTGCAAAATCGTGATTTTACCAATCCGGACGATCGACCGTGATTTCATGCTGATCGTGGCGGAGATCGTTGTTGACAACCGTTCCTGGTCAAAACAGTGATTTTTGGTTGACCAGGCGGAAAATCACGAGTTTCGGCCGATGCAGGGTCTGAATAGTGATTTCGTTCGTCCGAGTGCAAAATCGTGATTTTACCGATCCGGACGATCGACCGTGATTTCATGCTGATCGTGGCGGAGATCGTTGTTGACAACCGTTCGTGGTCAAAACAGTGATTTTTGGTTGACCAGGCGGATAATCACGAGTTTCGGCCGATGCAGGCTCTGAATAGTGATTTCGTTCGTCCGGGTGCAAAATCGTGATTTTACCGATCCGGACGATCGACCGTGATTTCATGCTGATCGTGGCGGAGATCGTTGTTGACAACCGTTCCTGGTCAAAACAGTGATTTCTGGTTGACCAGGCGGAAAATCACGAGTTTCGGCCGATGCAGGGTCTGAATAGTGATTTCGTTCGTCCGGGTGCAAAATCGTGATTTTACCGATCCGAACGATCGACCGTGATTTCATGCTGATCGTGGCGGAGATCGTTGTTGACAACCGTTCCTGGTCAAAACAGTGATTTCTTGTTGACCAGGCGGATAATCACGAGTTTCGGCCGATGCAGGGTCTGAACAGTGATTTCGTTCGTCCGAGTGCAAAATCGTGATTTTATCGATCCGAACGATCGACCGTGATCTCATGCTGATCGTGGCAGAGATCGTTGTTGACAACCGTTCCTGGTCAAAACAGTGATTTCTGGTTGACCAGGCGGAAAATCACGAGTTTCGGCCGATGCAGGGTCTGAATAGTGACTTCGTTCGTCCGGTTGCAAAATCGTGATTGTATCGATCCGGACGATCGGCCGTGATTTCATGCTGATCGTGGCGGAGATCGTTGTTGACAACCGTTACTGGTCAAAATAGAGATTTTTGGTTGACCATGCGGAAAATCACGAGTTTCGGCTGATGCAGGGTCTGAATAGTGATTTCGTTCGTCCGGGTGCAAAATCGTGATTTTACCGATCGGGACGATCGACCGTGATTTCATGCTGATCGTGACGGAGATCGTTGTTGACAACCGTTCCTGGTCAAAACAGTGATTTTAGGTTGACCAGGCGGAAAATCACGAGTTTCGGCCGATGCAGGGTCTGAATAGTGATTTCGTTCGTCCGGGTGCAAAATCGTGATTTTACCGATCGGGACGATCGACCGTGATTTCATGCTGATCGTGGCGGAGTTCGTTGTTGACAACCGTTCCTGGTCAAAACAGTGATTTTAGGTTGACCAGGCGGAAAATCACGAGTTTCGGCCGATGCAGGGTCTGAATAGTGATTTCGTTCGTCCGGGTGCAAAATCGTGATTTTACCGATCGGGACGATCGACCGTGATTTCATGCTGATCGTGGCGGAGATCGTTGTTGACAACCGTTCCTGGTCAAAACAGTGATTTTAGGTTGACCAGGCGGATAATCACGAGTTTCGGCCGATGCAGGGTCAGAATAGTGATTTCGTTCGTCCGGGTGCAAAATCATGATTTTACCGATCGGGACGATCGACCGTGATTTCATGCTGATCGTGGCAGAGATCGTTGTTGACAACCGATCCTGGTCAAAAGAGTGATTTTTGGTTGACCAGGCGGAAAATCACGAGTTTCGGCCGATGCAGGGTCTGAACAGTGATTTCGTTCGTCCGAGTGCAAAATCGTGATTTTATCGATCCGAACGATCGACCGTGATCTCATGCTGATCGTGGCAGAGATCGTTGTTGACAACCGTTCCTGGTCAAAACAGTGATTTCTGGTTGACCAGGCGGAAAATCACGAGTTTCGGCCGATGCAGGGTCTGAATAGTGACTTCGTTCGTCCGGTTGCAAAATCGTGATTGTATCGATCCGGACGATCGGCCGTGATTTCATGCTGATCGTGGCGGAGATCGTTGTTGACAACCGTTACTGGTCAAAATAGAGATTTTTGGTTGACCGTGCGGAAAATCACGAGTTTCGGCTGATGCAGGGTCTGAATAGTGATTTCGTTCGTCCGGGTGCAAAATCGTGATTTTACCGATCGGGACGATCGGCCGTGATTTCATGCTGATCGTGGCAGAGAGCGTTGTTGACAACCGTTCCTGGTCAAAACAGTGATTTTTGGTTGACCAGGCGGAAAATCACGAGTTTCGGCCGATGCAGGGTCTGAATAGTGATTTCGTTCGTCCGAGTGCAAAATCGTGATTTTATCGATCCGAACGATCGACCGTGATTTCGTGCTGATCGTGGCGGAGATCGTTGTTGACAACCGTTCCTGGCCAAAACAGTGATTTTTGGTTGACCAGGCAGAAAATCACGAGTTTCGGCCGATGCAGGCTCTGAATAGTGATTTCGTTCGTCCGGGTGCAAAATCGTGATTTTACCAATCCGGACGATCGACCGTGATTTCATGCTGATCGTGGCGGAGATCGTTGTTGACAACCGTTCCTGGTCAAAACAGTGATTTTAGGTTGACCAGGCGGATAATCACGAGTTTCGGCCGATGCAGGGTCAGAATAGTGATTTCGTTCGTCCGGGTGCAAAATCATGATTTTACCGATCGGGACGATCGACCGTGATTTCATGCTGATCGTGGCAGAGATCGTTGTTGACAACCGATCCTGGTCAAAAGAGTGATTTTTGGTTGACCAGGCGGAAAATCACGAGTTTCGGCCGATGCAGGGTCTGAACAGTGATTTCGTTCGTCCGAGTGCAAAATCGTGATTTTATCGATCCGAACGATCGACCGTGATCTCATGCTGATCGTGGCAGAGATCGTTGTTGACAACCGTTCCTGGTCAAAACAGTGATTTCTGGTTGACCAGGCGGAAAATCACGAGTTTCGGCCGATGCAGGGTCTGAATAGTGACTTCGTTCGTCCGGTTGCAAAATCGTGATTGTATCGATCCGGACGATCGGCCGTGATTTCATGCTGATCGTGGCGGAGATCGTTGTTGACAACCGTTACTGGTCAAAATAGAGATTTTTGGTTGACCGTGCGGAAAATCACGAGTTTCGGCTGATGCAGGGTCTGAATAGTGATTTCGTTCGTCCGGGTGCAAAATCGTGATTTTACCGATCGGGACGATCGGCCGTGATTTCATGCTGATCGTGGCAGAGAGCGTTGTTGACAACCGTTCCTGGTCAAAACAGTGATTTTTGGTTGACCAGGCGGAAAATCACGAGTTTCGGCCGATGCAGGGTCTGAATAGTGATTTCGTTCGTCCGAGTGCAAAATCGTGATTTTATCGATCCGAACGATCGACCGTGATTTCGTGCTGATCGTGGCGGAGATCGTTGTTGACAACCGTTCCTGGCCAAAACAGTGATTTTTGGTTGACCAGGCAGAAAATCACGAGTTTCGGCCGATGCAGGCTCTGAATAGTGATTTCGTTCGTCCGGGTGCAAAATCGTGATTTTACCAATCCGGACGATCGACCGTGATTTCATGCTGATCGTGGCGGAGATCGTTGTTGACAACCGTTCCTGGTCAAAACAGTGATTTTTGGTTGACCAGGCGGAAAATCACGAGTTTCGGCCGATGCAGGGTCTGAATAGCGATTTCGTTCGTCCGAGTGCAAAATCGTGATTTTACCGATCCGGACGATCGACCGTGATTTCATGCTGATCGTGGCGGAGATCGTTGTTGACAACCGTTCCTGGTCAAAACAGTGATTTTTGGTTGACCAGGCGGATAATCACGAGTTTCGGCCGATGCAGGCTCTGAATAGTGATTTCGTTCGTCCGGGTGCAAAATCGTGATTTTACCGATCCGGACGATCGACCGTGATTTCATGCTGATCGTGGCGGAGATCGTTGTTGACAACCGTTCCTGGTCAAAACAGTGATTTCTGGTTGACCAGGCGGAAAATCACGAGTTTCGGCCGATGCAGGCTCTGAATAGTGATTTCGTTCGTCCGGGTGCAAAATCGTGATTTTACCAATCCGGACGATCGACCGTGATTTCATGCTGATCGTGGCGGAGATCGTTGTTGACAACCGTTCCTGGTCAAAACAGTGATTTTTGGTTGACCAGGCGGAAAATCACGAGTTTCGGCCGATGCAGGGTCTGAATAGTGATTTCGTTCGTCCGAGTGCAAAATCGTGATTTTACCGATCCGGACGATCGACCGTGATTTCATGCTGTTCGTGGCGGAGATCGTTGTTGACAACCGTTCCTGGTCAAAACAGTGATTTTTGGTTGACCAGGCGGATAATCACGAGTTTCGGCCGATGCAGGCTCTGAATAGTGATTTCGTTCGTCCGGGTGCAAAATCGTGATTTTACCGATCCGGACGATCGACCGTGATTTCATGCTGATCGTGGCGGAGATCGTTGTTGACAACCGTTCCTGGTCAAAACAGTGATTTCTGGTTGACCAGGCGGAAAATCACGAGTTTCGGCCGATGCAGGCTCTGAATAGTGATTTCGTTCGTCCGGGTGCAAAATCGTGATTTTACCGATCCGAACGATCGACCGTGATTTCATGCTGATCGTGGCGGAGATCGTTGTTGACAACCGTTCCTGGTCAAAACAGTGATTTCTTGTTGACCAGGCGGATAATCACGAGTTTCGGCCGATGCAGGGTCTGAATAGTGATTTCGTTCGTCCGAGTGCAAAATCGTGATTTTACCGATCGGGACGATCGACCGTGATTTCATGCTGATCGTGGCGGAGATCGTTGTTGACAACCGTTCCTGGTCAAAACAGTGATTTTTGGTTGACCAGGCGGAAAATCACGAGTTTCGGCCGATGCAGGGTCTGAACAGTGATTTCGTTCGTCCGGGTGCAAAATCATGATTGTATCGATCCGGACGATCGACCGTGATCTCATGCTGATCGTGGCAGAGAGCGTTGTTGACAACCGTTCCTGGTCAAAACAGTGATTTTTGGTTGACCAGGCGGAAAATCACGAGTTTCGGCCGATGCAGGGTCTGAATAGTGATTTCGTTCGTCCGGGTGCAAAATCGTGATTTTACCGATCGGGACGATCGACCGTGATTTCATGCTGATCGCGGCGGAGATCGTTGTTGACAACCGTTCCTGGTCAAAACAGTGATTTCCGGTTGACCAGGCGGAAAATCACGAGTTTCGGCCGATGCAGGGTCTGAATAGTGATTTCGTTCGTCCGAGTGCAAAATCGTGATTTTACCGATCCAGACGATCGACCGTGATTTCATGCTGATCGTGGCGGAGATCGTTGTTGACAACCGTTCCTGGTCAAAACAGTGATTTCTAGTTGACCAGGCGGATAATCACGAGTTTCGGCCGATGCAGGGTCTGAATAGTGATTTCGTTCGTCCGGGTGCAAAATCGTGATTTTACCAATCCGGACGATCGACCGTGATTTCATGCTGATCGTGGCGGAGATCGTTGTTGACAACCGTTCCTTGTCAAAACAGTGATTTCTGGTTGACCAGGCGGAAAATCACGAGTTTCGGCCGATGCTGGGACTGAATAGTGATTTCGTTCGTCCGGGTGCAAAATCGTGATTTTACCGATCCGAACGATCGACCGTGATTTCATGCTGATCGTGGCGGAGATCGTTGTTGACAACCGTTCCTGGTCAAAACAGTGATTTCTGGTTGACCAGGCGGAAAATCACGAGTTTCGGCCGATGCAGGGTCTGAATAGTGATTTCGTTCGTCCGAGTGCAAAATCGTGATTTTACCGATCGGGACGATCGACCGTGATTTCATGCTGATCGTGGCGGAGATCGTTGTTGACAACCGTTCCTGGTCAAAACAGTGATTTTTGGTTGACCAGGCGGATAATCACGAGTTTCGGCCGATGCAGGCTCTGAATAGTGATTTCGTTCGTCCGGGTGCAAAATCGTGATTTTACCGATCCGAACGATCGACCGTGATTTCATGCTGATCGTGGCGGAGATCGTTGTTGACAACCGTTCCTGGTCAAAACAGTGATTTCTTGTTGACCAGGCGGATAATCACGAGTTTCGGCCGATGCAGGGTCTGAATAGTGATTTCGTTCGTCCGAGTGCAAAATCGTGATTTTACCGATCGGGACGATCGACCGTGATTTCATGCTGATCGTGGCGGAGATCGTTGTTGACAACCGTTCCTGGTCAAAACAGTGATTTTTGGTTGACCAGGCGGAAAATCACGAGTTTCGGCCGATGCAGGGTCTGAACAGTGATTTCGTTCGTCCGGGTGCAAAATCATGATTGTATCGATCCGGACGATCGACCGTGATCTCATGCTGATCGTGGCAGAGAGCGTTGTTGACAACCGTTCCTGGTCAAAACAGTGATTTTTGGTTGACCAGGCGGAAAATCACGAGTTTCGGCCGATGCAGGGTCTGAATAGTGATTTCGTTCGTCCGGGTGCAAAATCGTGATTTTACCGATCGGGACGATCGACCGTGATTTCATGCTGATCGCGGCGGAGATCGTTGTTGACAACCGTTCCAGGTCAAAACAGTGATTTCCGGTTGACCAGGCGGAAAATCACGAGTTTCGGCCGATGCAGGGTCTGAATAGTGATTTCGTTCGTCCGAGTGCAAAATCGTGATTTTACCGATCCAGACGATCGACCGTGATTTCATGCTGATCGTGGCGGAGATCGTTGTTGACAACCGTTCCTGGTCAAAACAGTGATTTCTAGTTGACCAGGCGGATAATCACGAGTTTCGGCCGATGCAGGGTCTGAATAGTGATTTCGTTCGTCCGGGTGCAAAATCGTGATTTTACCAATCCGGACGATCGACCGTGATTTCATGCTGATCGTGGCGGAGATCGTTGTTGACAACCGTTCCTGGTCAAAACAGTGATTTTAGGTTGACCAGGCGGATAATCACGAGTTTCGGCCGATGCAGGGTCTGAATAGTGATTTCGTTCGTCCGGGTGCAAAATCGTGATTTTACCGATCGGGACGATCGACCGTGATTTCATGCTGATCGTGGCAGAGATCGTTGTTGACAACCGTTCCTGGTCAAAACAGTGATTTTTGGTTGACCAGGCGGAAAATCACGAGTTTCGGCCGATGCAGGGTCTGAACAGTGATTTCGTTCGTCCGAGTGCAAAATCGTGATTTTATCAATCCGAACGATCGACCGTGATCTCATGCTGATCGTGGCAGAGATCGTTGTTGACAACCGTTCCTGGTCAAAACAGTGATTTCTGGTTGACCAGGCGGAAAATCACGAGTTTCGGCCGATGCAGGGTCTGAATAGTGACTTCGTTCATCCGGTTGCAAAATCGTGATTGTATCGATCCGGACGATCGGCCGTGATTTCATGCTGATCGTGGCGGAGATCGTTGTTGACAACCGTTACTGGTCAAAATAGAGATTTTTGGTTGACCATGCGGAAAATCACGAGTTTCGGCTGATGCAGGGTCTGAATAGTGATTTCGTTCGTCCGGGTGCAAAATCGTGATTTTACCAATCCGGACGATCGACCGTGATTTCATGCTGATCGTGGCGGAGATCGTTGTTGACAACCGTTCCTGGTCAAAACAGTGATTTCTGGTTGACCAGGCGGAAAATCACGAGTTTCGGCCGATGCAGGGTCTGAATAGTGATTTCGTTCGTCCGGGTGCAAAATCGTGATTTTACCGATCCAAACGATCGACCGTGATTTCATGCTGATCGTGGCGGAGATCGTTGTTGACAACCGTTCCTGGTCAAAACAGTGATTTCTGGTTGACCAGGCGGAAAATCACGAGTTTCGGCCGATGCAGGGTCTGAATAGTGATTTCGTTCGTCCGAGTGCAAAATCGTGATTTTACCGATCCGGACGATCGACCGTGATTTCATGCTGATCGTGGCGGAGATCGTTGTTGACAACCGTTCCTGGTCAAAACAGTGATTTTTGGTTGACCAGGCGGATAATCACGAGTTTCGGCCGATGCAGGCTCTGAATAGTGATTTCGTTCGTCCGGGTGCAAAATCGTGATTTTACCGATCCGGACGATCGACCGTGATTTCATGCTGATCGTGGCGGAGATCGTTGTTGACAACCGTTCCTGGTCAAAACAGTGATTTTTGGTTGACCAGGCGGATAATCACGAGTTTCGGCCGATGCAGGCTCTGAATAGTGATTTCGTTCGTCCGGGTGCAAAATCGTGATTTTACCGATCCGAACGATCGACCGTGATTTCATGCTGATCGTGGCGGAGATCGTTGTTGACAACCGTTCCTAGTCAAAACAGTGATTTCTTGTTGACCAGGCGGATAATCACGAGTTTCGGCCGATGCAGGGTCTGAACAGTGATTTCGTTCGTCCGAGTGCAAAATCGTGATTTTATCAATCCGAACGATCGACCGTGATCTCATGCTGATCGTGGCAGAGATCGTTGTTGACAACCGTTCCTGGTCAAAACAGTGATTTCTGGTTGACCAGGCGGAAAATCACGAGTTTCGGCCGATGCAGGGTCTGAATAGTGACTTCGTTCATCCGGTTGCAAAATCGTGATTGTATCGATCCGGACGATCGGCCGTGATTTCATGCTGATCGTGGCGGAGATCGTTGTTGACAACCGTTACTGGTCAAAATAGAGATTTTTGGTTGACCATGCGGAAAATCACGAGTTTCGGCTGATGCAGGGTCTGAATAGTGATTTCGTTCGTCCGGGTGCAAAATCGTGATTTTACCAATCCGGACGATCGACCGTGATTTCATGCTGATCGTGGCGGAGATCGTTGTTGACAACCGTTCCTGGTCAAAACAGTGATTTCTGGTTGACCAGGCGGAAAATCACGAGTTTCGGCCGATGCAGGGTCTGAATAGTGATTTCGTTCGTCCGGGTGCAAAATCGTGATTTTACCGATCCAAACGATCGACCGTGATTTCATGCTGATCGTGGCGGAGATCGTTGTTGACAACCGTTCCTGGTCAAAACAGTGATTTCTGGTTGACCAGGCGGAAAATCACGAGTTTCGGCCGATGCAGGGTCTGAATAGTGATTTCGTTCGTCCGAGTGCAAAATCGTGATTTTACCGATCCGGACGATCGACCGTGATTTCATGCTGATCGTGGCGGAGATCGTTGTTGACAACCGTTCCTGGTCAAAACAGTGATTTTTGGTTGACCAGGCGGATAATCACGAGTTTCGGCCGATGCAGGCTCTGAATAGTGATTTCGTTCGTCCGGGTGCAAAATCGTGATTTTACCGATCCGGACGATCGACCGTGATTTCATGCTGATCGTGGCGGAGATCGTTGTTGACAACCGTTCCTGGTCAAAACAGTGATTTTTGGTTGACCAGGCAGATAATCACGAGTTTCGGCCGATGCAGGCTCTGAATAGTGATTTCGTTCGTCCGGGTGCAAAATCGTGATTTTACCGATCCGAACGATCGACCGTGATTTCATGCTGATCGTGGCGGAGATCGTTGTTGACAACCGTTCCTAGTCAAAACAGTGATTTCTTGTTGACCAGGCGGATAATCACGAGTTTCGGCCGATGCAGGGTCTGAATAGTGATTTCGTTCGTCCGAGTGCAAAATCGTGATTTTACCAATCCGGACGATCGACCGTGATTTCATGCTGATCGTGGCGGAGATCGTTGTTGACAACCGTTCCTGGTCAAAACAGTGATTTTTGGTTGACCAGGCGGAAAATCACGAGTTTCGGCCGATGCAGGGTCTGAATAGTGATTTCGTTCGTCCGGGTGCAAAATCGTGATTTTACCGATCCGAACGATCGACCGTGATTTCATGCTGATCGTGGCGGAGATCGTTGTTGACAACCGTTCCTGGTCAAAACAGTGATTTTTGGTAGACCAGGCGGAAAATCACGAGTTTCGGCCGATGCAGGGTCTGAATAGTGATTTTGTTCGTCCGAGTGCAAAATCGTGATTTTATCGATCCGAACGATCGACCGTGATTTCGTGCTGATCGTGGCGGAGATCGTTGTTGACAACCGTTCCTGGCCAAAACAGTGATTTCTGGTTGACCAGGCGGAAAATCACGAGTTTCGGCCGATGCAGGCTCTGAATAGTGATTTCGTTCGTCCGGGTGCAAAATCGTGATTTTACCGATCGGGACGATCGACCGTGATTTCATGCTGATCGTGGCGGAGATCGTTGTTGACAACCGTTCCTGGTCAAAACAGTGATTTTTGGTTGACCAGGCGGAAAATCACGAGTTTCGGCCGATGCAGGGTCTGAACAGTGATTTCGTTCGTCCGGGTGCAAAATCATGATTGTATCGATCCGGACGATCGACCGTGATCTCATGCTGATCGTGGCAGAGAGCGTTGTTGACAACCGTTCCTGGTCAAAACAGTGATTTTTGGTTGACCAGGCTGAAAATCACGAGTTTCGGCCGATGCAGGGTCTGAATAGTGATTTCGTTCGTCCGGGTGCAAAATCGTGATTTTACCGATCGGGACGATCGACCGTGATTTCATGCCGATCGTGGCGGAGATCGTTGTTGACAACCGTTCCTGGTCAAAACAGTGATTTCTGGTTGACCAGGCGGAAAATCACGAGTTTCGGCCGATGCAGGGTCTGAATAGTGATTTCGTTCGTCCGAGTGCAAAATCGTGATTTTACCGATCCAGACGATCGACCGTGATTTCATGCTGATCGTGGCGGAGATCGTTGTTGACAACCGTTCCTGGTCAAAACAGTGATTTCTAGTTGACCAGGCGGATAATCACGAGTTTCGGCCGATGCAGGGTCTGAATAGTGATTTCGTTCGTCCGGGTGCAAAATCGTGATTTTACCAATCCGGACGATCGACCGTGATTTCATGCTGATCGTGGCGGAGATCGTTGTTGACAACCGTTCCTGGTCAAAACAGTGATTTTTGGTAGACCAGGCGGAAAATCACGAGTTTCGGCCGATGCAGGCTCTGAATAGTAATTTCGTTCGCCCGGGTGCAAAATCGTGATTTTACCGATCCGAACGATCGACCGTGATTTCATGCTGATCGTGGCGGAGATCATTGTTGACAACCGTTCCTGGTCAAAACAGTGATTTCTGGTTGACCAGGCAGAAAATCACGAGTTTCGGCCGATGCAGGCTCTGAATAGTGATTTCGTTCGTCCGGGTGCAAAATCGTGATTTTACCGATCGGGACGATCGACCGTGATTTCATGCTGATCGTGGCGGAGATCGTTGTTGACAACCGTTCCTGGTCAAAACAGTGATTTTTGGTTGACCAGGCGGATAATCACGAGTTTCGGCCGATGCAGGCTCTGAATAGTGATTTCGTTCGTCCGGGTGCAAAATCGTGATTTTACCGATCCGGACGATCGACCGTGATTTCATGCTGATCGTGGCGGAGATCGTTGTTGACAACCGTTCCTGGTCAAAACAGTGATTTTTGGTTGACCAGGCAGATAATCACGAGTTTCGGCCGATGCAGGCTCTGAATAGTGATTTCGTTCGTCCGGGTGCAAAATCGTGATTTTACCGATCCGAACGATCGACCGTGATTTCATGCTGATCGTGGCGGAGATCGTTGTTGACAACCGTTCCTAGTCAAAACAGTGATTTCTTGTTGACCAGGCGGATAATCACGAGTTTCGGCCGATGCAGGGTCTGAATAGTGATTTCGTTCGTCCGAGTGCAAAATCGTGATTTTACCAATCCGGACGATCGACCGTGATTTCATGCTGATCGTGGCGGAGATCGTTGTTGACAACCGTTCCTGGTCAAAACAGTGATTTTTGGTTGACCAGGCGGAAAATCACGAGTTTCGGCCGATGCAGGGTCTGAATAGTGATTTCGTTCGTCCGGGTGCAAAATCGTGATTTTACCGATCCGAACGATCGACCGTGATTTCATGCTGATCGTGGCGGAGATCGTTGTTGACAACCGTTCCTGGTCAAAACAGTGATTTTTGGTAGACCAGGCGGAAAATCACGAGTTTCGGCCGATGCAGGGTCTGAATAGTGATTTTGTTCGTCCGAGTGCAAAATCGTGATTTTATCGATCCGAACGATCGACCGTGATTTCGTGCTGATCGTGGCGGAGATCGTTGTTGACAACCGTTCCTGGCCAAAACAGTGATTTCTGGTTGACCAGGCGGAAAATCACGAGTTTCGGCCGATGCAGGCTCTGAATAGTGATTTCGTTCGTCCGGGTGCAAAATCGTGATTTTACCGATCGGGACGATCGACCGTGATTTCATGCTGATCGTGGCGGAGATCGTTGTTGACAACCGTTCCTGGTCAAAACAGTGATTTTTGGTTGACCAGGCGGAAAATCACGAGTTTCGGCCGATGCAGGGTCTGAACAGTGATTTCGTTCGTCCGGGTGCAAAATCATGATTGTATCGATCCGGACGATCGACCGTGATCTCATGCTGATCGTGGCAGAGAGCGTTGTTGACAACCGTTCCTGGTCAAAACAGTGATTTTTGGTTGACCAGGCTGAAAATCACGAGTTTCGGCCGATGCAGGGTCTGAATAGTGATTTCGTTCGTCCGGGTGCAAAATCGTGATTTTACCGATCGGGACGATCGACCGTGATTTCATGCCGATCGTGGCGGAGATCGTTGTTGACAACCGTTCCTGGTCAAAACAGTGATTTCTGGTTGACCAGGCGGAAAATCACGAGTTTCGGCCGATGCAGGGTCTGAATAGTGATTTCGTTCGTCCGAGTGCAAAATCGTGATTTTACCGATCCAGACGATCGACCGTGATTTCATGCTGATCGTGGCGGAGATCGTTGTTGACAACCGTTCCTGGTCAAAACAGTGATTTCTAGTTGACCAGGCGGATAATCACGAGTTTCGGCCGATGCAGGGTCTGAATAGTGATTTCGTTCGTCCGGGTGCAAAATCGTGATTTTACCAATCCGGACGATCGACCGTGATTTCATGCTGATCGTGGCGGAGATCGTTGTTGACAACCGTTCCTGGTCAAAACAGTGATTTTTGGTAGACCAGGCGGAAAATCACGAGTTTCGGCCGATGCAGGCTCTGAATAGTAATTTCGTTCGCCCGGGTGCAAAATCGTGATTTTACCGATCCGAACGATCGACCGTGATTTCATGCTGATCGTGGCGGAGATCATTGTTGACAACCGTTCCTGGTCAAAACAGTGATTTCTGGTTGACCAGGCAGAAAATCACGAGTTTCGGCCGATGCAGGCTCTGAATAGTGATTTCGTTCGTCCGGGTGCAAAATCGTGATTTTACCGATCGGGACGATCGACCGTGATTTCATGCTGATCGTGGCGGAGATCGTTGTTGACAACCGTTCCTGGTCAAAACAGTGATTTTAGGTTGACCAGGCGGAAAATCACGAGTTTCGGCCGATGCAGGGTCTGAACAGTGATTTCGTTCGTCCAGGTGCAAAATCATGATTGTATCGATCCGGACGATCGACCGTGATCTCATGCTGATCGTGGCAGAGAGCGTTGTTGGCAACCGTTCCTGGTCAAAACAGTGATTTTTGGTTGACCAGGCGGAAAATCACGAGTTTCGGCCGATGCAGGGTCTGAATAGTGATTTCGATCGTCCGGGTGCAAAATCGTGATTTTACCGATTGGGACGATCGACCGTGATTTCATGCTGATCGTGGCAGAGAGCGTTGTTGGCAACCGTTCCTGGTCAAAACAGTGATTTTTGGTTGACCAGGCGGAAAATCACGAGTTTCGGCCGATGCAGGGTCTGAATAGTGATTTCGTTCGTCCGGGTGCAAAATCGTGATTTTACCGATCGGGACGATCGACCGTGATTTCATGCCGATCGTGGCGGAGATCGTTGTTGACAACCGTTCCTGGTCAAAACAGTGATTTCTGGTTGACCAGGCGGAAAATCACGAGTTTCGGCCGATGCAGGGTCTGAATAGTGATTTCGTTCGTCCGAGTGCAAAATCGTGATTTTACCGATCCAGACGATCGACCGTGATTTCATGCTGATCGTGGCGGAGATCGTTGTTGACAACCGTTCCTGGTCAAAACAGTGATTTCTAGTTGACCAGGCGGATAATCACGAGTTTCGGCCGATGCAGGGTCTGAATAGTGATTTCGTTCGTCCGGGTGCAAAATCGTGATTTTACCAATCCGGACGATTGACCGTGATTTCATGCTGATCGTGGCGGAGATCGTTGTTGACAACCGTTCCTGGTCAAAACAGTGATTTTTGGTAGACCAGGCGGAAAATCACGAGTTTCGGCCGATGCAGGCTCTGAATAGTGATTTCGTTCGCCCGGGTGCAAAATCGTGATTTTACCGATCCGAACGATCGACCGTGATTTCATGCTGATCGTGGCGGAGATCATTGTTGACAACCGTTCCTGGTCAAAACAGTGATTTCTGGTTGACCAGGCAGAAAATCACGAGTTTCGGCCGATGCAGGGTCTGAATAGTGATTTCGTTCGTCCGGGTGCAAAATCGTGATTTTACCGATCGGGACGATCGACCGTGATTTCATGCTGATCGTGGCGGAGATCGTTGTTGACAACCGTTCCTGGTCAAAACAGTGATTTTAGGTTGACCAGGCGGAAAATCACGAGTTTCGGCCGATGCAGGGTCTGAACAGTGATTTCGTTCGTCCAGGTGCAAAATCATGATTGTATCGATCCGGACGATCGACCGTGATCTCATGCTGATCGTGGCAGAGAGCGTTGCTGACAACCGTTCCTGGTCAAAACAGTGATTTATGGTTGACCAGGCGGAAAATCACGAGTTTCGGCCGATGCAGGGTCTGAATAGTGATTTCGTTCGTCCGAGTGCAAAATCGTGATTTTATCGATCCGAACGATCGACCGTGATTTCGTGCTGATCGTGGCGGAGATCGTTGTTGACAACCGTTCCTGGCCAAAACAGTGATTTCTGGTTGACCAGGCGGAAAATCACGAGTTTCGGCCGATGCAGGCTCTGAATAGTGATTTCGTTCGCCCGGGTGCAAAATCGTGATTTTACCTATCCGGACGATCGACCGTGATTTCATGCTAATCGTGGCGAAGATCGTTGTTGACAACCGTTCCTGGTCAAAACAGTGATTTTTGGTTGACCAGGCGGAAAATCACGAGTTTCGGCCGATGCAGGGTCTGAATAGTGATTTCGTTCGTCCGAGTGCAAAATCGTGATTTTACCAATCCGGACGATCGACCGTGATTTCGTGCTGATCGTGGCGGAGATCGTTGTTGACAACCGTTCCTGGCCAAAACAGTGATTTTTGGTTGACCAGGCGGAAAATCACGAGTTTCGGCCGATGCAGGCTCTGAATAGTGATTTCGTTCGCCCGGGTGCAAAATCGTGATTTTACCTATCCGGACGATCGACCGTGATTTCATGCTGATCGTGGCGGAGATCGTTGTTGACAACCGTTCCTGGTCAAAACAGTGATTTTTGGTTGACCAGGCGGAAAATCACGAGTTTCGGCCGATGCAGGGTCTGAATAGTGATTTCGTTCGTCCGAGTGCAAAATCGTGATTTTACCAATCCGGACGATCGACCGTGATTTCATGCTGATCGTGGCGGAGATCGTTGTTGACAACCGTTCCTGGTCAAAACAGTGATTTTTGGTTGACCAGGCGGAAAATCCCGAGTTTCGGCCGATGCAGGCTCTGAATAGTGATTTCGTTCGCCCGGGTGCAAAATCGTGATTTTACCGATCCGGACGATCGACCGTGATTTCATGCTGATCGTGGCGGAGATCATTGTTGACAACCGTTCCTGGTCAAAACAGTGATTTCTGGTTGACCAGGCAGAAAATCACGAGTTTCGGCCGATGCAGGGTCTGAATAGTGATTTCGTTCGTCCGGGTGCAAAATCGTGATTTTACCGATCGGGACGATCGACCGTGATTTCATGCTGATCGTGGCGGAGATCGTTGTTGACAACCGTTCCTGGTCAAAACAGTGATTTCTGGTTGACCAGGCGGAAAATCACGAGTTTCGCCCGATGCAGGGTCTGAATAGTGATTTCGTTCGTCCGGGTGCAAAATCGTGATTTTACCGATCCGAACGATCGACCGTGATTTCATGCTGATCGTGGCGGAGATCGTTGTTGACAACCGTTCCTGGTCAAAACAGTGATTTCTGGTTGACCAGGCGGAAAATCACGAGTTTCGGCCGATGCAGGGTCTGAACAGAGATTTCGTTCGTCCGAGTGCAAAATCGTGATTTTACCGATCCGGACGATCGACCGTGATTTCATGCTGATCGTGGCGGAGATCGTTGTTGACAACCGTTCCTGGTCAAAACAGTGATTTCTGGTTGACCAGGCGGATAATCACGAGTTTCGGCCGATGCAGGGTCTGAATAGTGATTTCGTTCGTCCGGGTGCAAAATCGTGATTTTACCAATCCGGACGATCGACCGTGATTTCATGCTGATCGTGGCGGAGATCGTTGTTGACAACCGTTCCTGGTCAAAACAGTGATTTGTAGTTGACCAGGCGGAAAATCACGAGTTTCGGCCGATGCAGGGTCTGAATAGTGATTTCGTTCGTCCGGGTGCAAAATCGTGATTTTACCGATCCGAAGGATCGACCGTGATTTCATGCTGATCGTGGCGGAGATCGTTGTTGACAACCGTTCCTGGTCAAAACAGTGATTTTTGGTTGACCAGGCGGATAATCACGAGTTTCGGCCGATGCAGGGTCTGAATAGTGATTTCGTTCGTCCGGGTGCAAAATCGTGATTTTACCAATCCGGACGATCGACCGTGATTTCATGCTGATCGTGGCGGAGATCGTTGTTGACAACCGTTCCTGGTCAAAACAGTGATTTTAGGTTGACCAGGCGGAAAATCACGAGTTTCGGCCGATGCAGGGTCTGAACAGTGATTTCGTTCGTCCAGGTGCAAAATCATGATTGTATCGATCCGGACGATCGACCGTGATCTCATGCTGATCGTGGCAGAGAGCGTTGTTGACAACCGTTCCTGGTCAAAACAGTGATTTATGGTTGGCCAGGCGGAAAATCACGAGTTTCGGCCGATGCAGGGTCTGAATAGTGATTTCGTTCGTCCGAGTGCAAAATCGTGATTTTATCGATCCGAACGATCGACCGTGATTTCGTGCTGATCGTGGCGGAGATCGTTGTTGACAACCGTTCCTGGCCAAAACAGTGATTTTTGGTTGACCAGGCGGAAAATCACGAGTTTCGGCCGATGCAGGCTCTGAATAGTGATTTCGTTCGCCCGGGTGCAAAATCGTGATTTTACCTATCCGGACGATCGACCGTGATTTCATGCTGATCGTGGCGGAGATCGTTGTTGACAACCGTTCCTGGTCAAAACAGTGATTTTTGGTTGACCAGGCGGAAAATCCCGAGTTTCGGCCGATGCAGGCTCTGAATAGTGATTTCGTTCGCCCGGGTGCAAAATCGTGATTTTACCGATCCGGACGATCGACCGTGATTTCATGCTGATCGTGGCAGAGATCATTGTTGACAACCGTTCCTGGTCAAAACAGTGATTTCTGGTTGACCAGGCAGAAAATCACGAGTTTCGGCCGATGCAGGGTCTGAATAGTGATTTCGTTCGTCCGGGTGCAAAATCGTGATTTTACCGATCCGGACGATCGTCCGTGATTTCATGCTGATCGTGGCGGAGATCGTTGTTGACAACCGTTCCTGGTCAAAACAGTGATTTCTGGTTGACCAGGCGGAAAATCACGAGTTTCGGCCGATGCAGGGTCTGAATAGTGATTTCGTTCGTCCGGGTGCAAAATCGTGATTTTACCGATCCGAACGATCGACCGTGATTTCATGCTGATCGTGGCGGAGATCGTTGTTGACAACCGTTCCTGGTCAAAACAGTGATTTCTGGTTGACCAGGCGGAAAATCACGAGTTTCGGCCGATGCAGGGTCTGAATAGTGATTTCGTTCGTCCGGGTGCAAAATCGTGATTTTACCGATCCGGACGATCGATCGTGATTTCATGCTGATCGTGGCGGAGATCGTTGTTGACAACCGTTCCTGGTCAAAACAGTGATTTTTGGTTCACCAGGCGGAAAATCACGAGTTTCGGCCGATGCAGGGTCTGAATAGTGATTTCGTTCGTCCAGGTGCAAAATCATGATTTTACCGATCCGGACGATCGTCCGTGATTTCATGCTGATCGTGGCGGAGATCGTTGTTGACAACCGTTCCTGGTCAAAACAGTGATTTCTGGTTGACCAGGCGGAAAATCACGAGTTTCGGCCGATGCAGGGTCTGAATAGTGATTTCGTTCGTCCGGGTGCAAAATCGTGATTTTACCGATCCGAACGATCGACCGTGATTACATGCTGATCGTGGGGGAGATCGTTGTTGACAACCGTTCCTGGTCAAAACAGTGATTTTAGGTTGACCAGGCGGAAAATCACGAGTTTCGGCCGATGCAGGGTCTGAACAGTGATTTCGTTCGACCGGGTGCAAAATCATGATTGTATCGATCCAGACGATCGGCCGTGATTTCATGCTGATCGTGGCAGAGAGCGTTGTTGACAACCGTTCCTGGTCAAAACAGTGATTTTTGGTTGACCAGGCGGAAAATCACGAGTTTCGGCCGATGCAGGGTCTGAATAGTGATTTCGTTCGTCCGAGTGCAAAATCGTGATTTTATCGATCCGAACGATCGACCGTGATTTCGTGCTGATCGTGGCGAAGATCGTTGTTGACAACCGTTCCTGGTCAAAACAGTGATTTTTGGTTGACCAGGCGGAAAATCACGAGTTTCGGCCGATGCAGGGTCTGAATAGTGATTTCGTTCGTCCGAGTGCAAAATCGTGATTTTATCGATCCGAACGATCGACCGTGATTTCGTGCTGATCGTGGCGGAGATCGTTGTTGACAACCGTTCCTGGTCAAAACAGTGATTTTTGGTTGACCAGGCGGAAAATCACGAGTTTCGGCCGATGCAGGGTCTGAATAGTGATTTCGTTCGTCCGAGTGCAAAATCGTGATTTTATCGATCCGAACGATCGACCGTGATTTCGTGCTGATCGTGGCGGAGATCGT
Organism: Delonix regia; assembly: GCA_037074485.1. NCBI lineage: Eukaryota > Viridiplantae > Streptophyta > Magnoliopsida > Fabales > Fabaceae > Delonix > Delonix regia. The sequence goes on along the minus strand of CM073450.1, from coordinate 44,283,697 downwards.
TGTTGACAACCGTTCCTGGCCAAAACAGTGATTTTTGGTTGACCAGGCGGAAAATCACGAGTTTCGGCCGATGCAGGCTCTGAATAGTGATTTCGTTCGTCCGGGTGCAAAATCGTGATTTTACCGATCCGGACGATCGTCCGTGATTTCATGCTGATCGTGGCGGAGATCGTTGTTGACAACCGTTCCTGGTCAAAACAGTGATTTCTGGTTGACCAGGCGGAAAATCACGAGTTTCGGCCGATGCAGGGTCTGAATAGTGATTTCGTTCGTCCGGGTGCAAAATCGTGATTTTACCGATCCGAACGATCGACCGTGATTTCATGCTGATCGTGGGGGAGATCGTTGTTGACAACCGTTCCTGGTCAAAACAGTGATTTTAGGTTGACCAGGCGGAAAATCACGAGTTTCGGCCGATGCAGGGTCTGAACAGTGATTTCGTTCGACCGGGTGCAAAATCATGATTGTATCGATCCAGACGATCGGCCGTGATTTCATGCTGATCGTGGCAGAGAGCGTTGTTGACAACCGTTCCTGGTCAAAACAGTGATTTTTGGTTGACCAGGCGGAAAATCACGAGTTTCGGCCGATGCAGGGTCTGAATAGTGATTTCGTTCGTCCGAGTGCAAAATCGTGATTTTATCGATCCGAACGATCGACCGTGATTTCGTGCTGATCGTGGCGGAGATCGTTGTTGACAACCGTTCCTGGTCAAAACAGTGATTTTTGGTTGACCAGGCGGAAAATCACGAGTTTCGGCCGATGCAGGGTCTGAATAGTGATTTCGTTCGTCCGAGTGCAAAATCGTGATTTTATCGATCCGAACGATCGACCGTGATTTCGTGCTGATCGTGGCGGAGATCGTTGTTGACAACCGTTCCTGGTCAAAACAGTGATTTTTGGTTGACCAGGCGGAAAATCACGAGTTTCGGCCGATGCAGGGTCTGAACAGTGATTTCGTTCGTCCGGGTGCAAAATCATGATTGTATCGATCCAGACGATCGGCCGTGATTTCATGCTGATCGTGGCAGAGAGCGTTGTTGACAACCGTTCCTGGTCAAAACAGTGATTTTTGGTTGACCAGGCGGAAAATCACGAGTTTTGGCCGATGCAGGGTCTGAATAGTGATTTCGTTCGTCCGAGTGCAAAATCGTGATTTTATCGATCCGAACGATCGACCGTGATTTCGTGCTGATCGTGGCGGAGATCGTTGTTGACAACCGTTCCTGGCCAAAACAGTGATTTTTGGTTGACCAGGCGGAAAATCACGAGTTTCGGCCGATGCAGGCTCTGAATAGTGATTTCGTTCGTCCGGGTGCAAAATCGTGATTTTACCAATCCGGACGATCGACCGTGATTTCATGCTGATCGTGGCGGAGATCGTTGTTGACAACCGTTCCTGGTCAAAACAGTGATTTTTGGTTGACCAGGCGGAAAATCACGAGTTTCGGCCGATACAGGGTCTGAATAGTGATTTCGTTCGTCCGAGTGCAAAATCGTGATTTTACCGATCGGGACGATCGACCGTGATTTCATGCTGATCGTGGCGGAGATCGTTGTTGACAACCGTTCCTGGTCAAAACAGTGATTTTTGGTTGACCAGGCGGAAAATCACGAGTTTCGGCCGATGCAGGGTCTGAATAGTGATTTCGTTCGTCCGGGTGCAAAATCGTGATTATACCGATCCGAAGGATCGACCGTGATTTCATGCTGATCGTGGCGGAGATCGTTGTTGACAACCGTTCCTGGTCAAAACAGTAATTTTTGGTTGACCAGGCGGAAAATCACGAGTTTCGGCCGATGCAGGGTCGGAATAGTGATTTCGTTCGTCCGGGTGCAAAATCGTGATTGTACCGATCCGGACGATCGACCGGGATTTCGTGCTGATCGTGGCGGAGATCGTTGTTGACAACCGTTGCTGGTCAAAACAGTGATTTTTGGTTGACCAGGCGGATAATCACGAGTTTCGGCCGATGCAGGCTCTGAATTGTGATTTCGTTCGTCCGGGTGCAAAATCTTGATTTTACCGATCGGGACGATCGACCGTGATTTCATGCTGATCGTGGCGGAGATCGTTGTTGACAACCGTTCCTGGTCAAAACAGTGATTTTAGGTTGACCAGGCGGAAAATCACGAGTTTCGGCCGATGCAGGGTCTGAACAGTGATTTCGTTCGTCCGGGTGCAAAATCATGATTGTATCGATCCAGACGATCGGCCGTGATTTCATGCTGATCGTGGCAGAGAGCGTTGTTGACAACCGTTCCTGGTCAAAACAGTGATTTTTGGTTGACCAGGCGGAAAATCACGAGTTTCGGCCGATGCAGGGTCTGAATAGTGATTTCGTTCGTCCGAGTGCAAAATCGTGATTTTATCGATCCGAACGATCGACCGTGATTTCGTGCTGATCGTGGCGGAGATCGTTGTTGACAACCGTTCCTGGTCAAAACAGTGATTTTTGGTTGACCAGGCGGAAAATCACGAGTTTCGGCCGATGCAGGGTCTGAATAGTGATTTCGTTCGTCCGAGTGCAAAATCGTGATTTTATCGATCCGAACGATCGACCGTGATTTCGTGCTGATCGTGGCGGAGATCGTTGTTGACAACCGTTCCTGGCCAAAACAGTGATTTTTGGTTGACCAGGCGGAAAATCACGAGTTTCGGCCGATGCAGGCTCTGAATAGTGATTTCGTTCGTCCGGGTGCAAAATCGTGATTTTACCAATCCGGACGATCGACCGTGATTTCATGCTGATCGTGGCGGAGATCGTTGTTGACAACCGTTCCTGGTCAAAACAGTGATTTTTGGTTGACCAGGCGGAAAATCACGAGTTTCGGCCGATGCAGGGTCTGAATAGTGATTTCGTTCGTCCGAGTGCAAAATCGTGATTTTACCGATCGGGACGATCGACCGTGATTTCATGCTGATCGTGGCGGAGATCGTTGTTGACAACCGTTCCTAGTCAAAACAGTGATTTTTGGTTGACCAGGCGGATAATCACGAGTTTCGGCCGATGCAGGCTCTGAATTGTGATTTCGTTCGTCCGGGTGCAAAATCGTGATTTTACCGATCGGGACGATCGACCGTGATTTCATGCTGATCGTGGCGGAGATCGTTGTTGACAACCGTTCCTGGTCAAAACAGTGATTTTAGGTTGACCAGGCGGAAAATCACGAGTTTCGGCCGATGCAGGGTCTGAACAGTGATTTCGTTCGTCCGGGTGCAAAATCATGATTGTATCGATCCGGACGATCGGCCGTGATTTCATGCTGATCGTGGCAGAGAGCGTTGTTGACAACCGTTCCTGGTCAAAACAGTGATTTTTGGTTGACCAGGCGGAAAATCACGAGTTTCGGCCGATGCAGGGTCTGAACAGTGATTTCGTTCGTCCGGGTGCAAAATCGTGATTTTACCGATCCGGACGATCGACCGTGATTTCATGCTGATCGTGGCGGAGATCGTTGTTGACAACCGTTCCTGGTCAAAACAGTGATTTCTGGTTGACCAGGCGGATAATCACGAGTTTCGGCCGATGCAGGGTCTGAATAGTGATTTCGTTCGTCCGGGTGCAAAATCGTGATTTTACCAATCCGGACGATCGACCGTGATTTCATGCTGATCGTGGCGGAGATCGTTGTTGACAACCGTTCCTGGTCAAAACAGTGATTTCTGGTTGACCAGGCGGAAAATCACGAGTTTCGGTCGATGCAGGGTCTGAATAGTGATTTCGTTCGTCCGGGTGCAAAATCGTGATTTTACCGATCCGAACGATCGACCGAGATTTCATGCTGATCGTGGCGGAGATCGTTGTTGACAACCGTTCCTGGTCAAAACAGTGATTTCTGGTTGACCAGGCGGAAAATCACGAGTTTCGGCCGATGCAGGGCCTGAATTGTGATTTCGTTTGTCCGGGTGCAAAATCGTGATTTTACCGATCCGAACGATTGACCGTGATTTCATGCTGATCGTGGCGGAGATCGTTGTTGACAACCGTTCCTGGCCAAAACAGTGATTTTTGGTTGACTAGGCGGAAAATCACGAGTTTCGGCCGATGCAGGGTCTGAATAGTGATTTCGTTCGTCCGGTTGCAAAATCGTGATTGTATCGATCCGGACGATCGGCCGTGATTTCATGCTGATCGTGGCGGAGAACGTTGTTGACAACCGTTACTGGTCAAAATAGAGATTTTCGGTTGACCAGGCGGAAAATCACGAGTTTCGGCTGATGCAGGGTCTGAATAGTGATTTCGTTCGTCCGGGTGCAAAATCGTGATTTTACCGATCGGGACGATCGACCGTGATTTCATGCTGATCGTGGCAGAGATCGTTGTTGACAACCGTTCCTAGGCAAAACAGTGATTTTAGGTTGACCTGGCGGATAATCACGAGTTTCGGCCGATGCAGGGTCTGAATAGTGATTTCGTTCGTCCGGGTGCAAAATCGTGATTTTACCGATCCAGACGATCGACTGTGATTTCATGCTGATCGTGGCGGAGATCGTTGTTGACAACCATTCCTGGTCAAAACAGTGATTTCTGGTTGACCAGGCGGAAAATCACGAGTTTCGGCCGATGCAGGGTCTGAATAGTGATTTCGTTCGTCCGGGTGCAAAATCGTGATTTTACCGATCCGAACGATCGACCGTGATTTCATGCTGATCGTGGCGGAGATCGTTGTTGACAACCGTTCCTGGTCAAAACAGTGATTTTTGGTTGACCAGGCGGATAATCACGAGTTTCGGTCGATGCAGGGTCTGAATAGTGATTTCGTTCGTCCGGGTGCAAAATCGTGATTTTACCGATCCGGACGATCGACCGTGATTTCATGCTGATCGTGGCGGAGATCGTTGTTGACAACCGTTCCTGGTCAACACAGTGATTTCTGGTTGACCAGGCGGAAAATCACGAGTTTCGGCCGATGCAGGGTCTGAACAGTGATTTCGTTCGTCCGAGTGCAAAATCGTGATTTTACCGATCCGGACGATCGACCGTGATTTCATGCTGATCGTGGCGGAGATCGTTGTTGACAACCGTTCCTGGTCAAAACAGTGATTTTTGGTTGACCAGGCGGAAAATCACGAGTTTCGGCCGATGCAGGGTCTGAATAGTGATTTCGTTCGTCCGAGTGCAAAATCGTGATTTTACCGATCCGGACGATCGACCGTGATTTCATGCTGATCGTGGCGGAGATCGTTGTTGACAACCGTTCCTGGTCAAAACAGTGATTTTTGGTTGACCAGGCGGAAAATCACGAGTTTCGGCCGATGCAGGGTCTGAATAGTGATTTCGTTCGTCCGGGTGCAAAATCGTGATTTTACCGATCCGGACGATCGTCCGTGATTTCATGCTGATCGTGGCGGAGATCGTTGTTGACAACCGTTACTGGTCAAAATAGAGATTTTCGGTTGACCAGGCAGAAAATCACGAGTTTCGGCTGATGCAGGGTCTGAATAGTGATTTCGTTCGTCCGGGTGCAAAATCGTGATTTTACCGATCGGGACGATCGACCGTGATTTCATGCTGATCGTGGCAGAGATCGTCGTTGACAACCGTTCCTAGTCAAAACAGTGATTTTAGGTTGACCTGGCGGATAATCACGAGTTTCGGCCGATGCAGGGTCTGAATAGTGATTTCGTTCGTCCGGGTGCAAAATCGTGATTTTACCGATCCAGACGATCGACTGTGATTTCATGCTGATCGTGGCGGAGATCGTTGTTGACAACCATTCCTGGTCAAAACAGTAATTTCTGGTTGACCAGGCGGAAAATCACGAGTTTCGGCCGATGCAGGGTCTGAATAGTGATTTCGTTCGTCCGAGTGCAAAATCGTGATTTTACCGATCGGGACGATCGACCGTGATTTCATGCTGATCGTGGCGGAGATCGTTGTTGACAACCGTTCCTGGTCAAAACAGTGATTTTTGGTTGACCAGGCGGATAATCACGAGTTTCGGCCGATGCAGGCTCTGAATTGTGATTTCGTTCGTCCGGGTGCAAAATCGTGATTTTACCGATCCGAACGATCGACCGTGATTTCATGCTGATCGTGGCGGAGATCGTTGTTGACAACCGTTCCTGGTCAAAACAGTGATTTTTGGTTGACCAGGCGGAAAATCACGAGTTTCGGCCGATGCAGGGTCTGAATAGTGATTTCGTTCGTCCGAGTGCAAAATCGTGATTTTACCGATCCGGACGATCGACCGTGATTTCATGCTGATCGTGGCGGAGATCGTTGTTGACAACCGTTCCTGGTCAAAACAGTGATTTTTGGTTGACCAGGCGGATAATCACGAGTTTCGGCCGATGCAGGCTCTGAATAGTGATTTCGTTCGTCCGAGTGCAAAATCGTGATTTTACCGATCCGGACGATCGACCGTGATTTCATGCTGATCGTGGCGGAGATCGTTGTTGACAACCGTTCCTGGTCAAAACAGTGATTTCTGGTTGACCAGGCGGAAAATCACGAGTTTCGGCCGATGCAGGGTCTGAATAGTGATTTCGTTCGTCCGGGTGCAAAATCATGATTTTACCGATCCGAACAATCGACCGTGATTTCATGCTGATCGTGGCGGAGATCGTTGTTGACAACCGTTCCTGGTCAAAACAGTGATTTCTGGTTGACCAGGCGGAAAATCACGAGTTTCGGCCGATGCAGGGTCTGAACAGTGATTTCGTTCGTCCGTGTGCAAAATCGTGATTTTACCGATCCGGACGATCGACCGTGATTTCATGCTGATCGTGGCGGAGATCGTTGTTGACAACCGTTCCTGGTCAAAACAGTGATTTCTGGTTGACCAGGCGGATAATCACGAGTTTCGGCCGATGCAGGGTCTGAATAGTGATTTCGTTCGTCCGGGTGCAAAATCGTGATTTTACCAATCCGGACGATCGACCGTGATTTCATGCTGATCGTGGCGGAGATCGTTGTTGACAACCGTTCCTGGTCAAAACAGTGATTTCTGGTTGACCAGGCAGAAAATCACGAGTTTCGGCCGATGCAGGGTCTGAATAGTGATTTCGTTCGTCCGGGTGCAAAATCGTGATTTTACCGATCCGGACGATCGTCCGTGATTTCATGCTGATCGTGGCGGAGATCGTTGTTGACAACCGTTACTGGTCAAAATAGAGATTTTCGGTTGACCAGGCAGAAAATCACGAGTTTCGGCTGATGCAGGGTCTGAATAGTGATTTCGTTCGTCCGGGTGCAAAATCGTGATTTTACCGATCGGGACGATCGACCGTGATTTCATGCTGATCGTGGCAGAGATCGTCGTTGACAACCGTTCCTAGTCAAAACAGTGATTTTAGGTTGACCTGGCGGATAATCACGAGTTTCGGCCGATGCAGGGTCTGAATAGTGATTTCGTTCGTCCGGGTGCAAAATCGTGATTTTACCGATCCAGACGATCGACTGTGATTTCATGCTGATCGTGGCGGAGATCGTTGTTGACAACCATTCCTGGTCAAAACAGTAATTTCTGGTTGACCAGGCGGAAAATCACGAGTTTCGGCCGATGCAGGGTCTGAATAGTGATTTCGTTCGTCCGAGTGCAAAATCGTGATTTTACCGATCGGGACGATCGACCGTGATTTCATGCTGATCGTGGCGGAGATCGTTGTTGACAACCGTTCCTGGTCAAAACAGTGATTTTTGGTTGACCAGGCGGATAATCACGAGTTTCGGCCGATGCAGGCTCTGAATTGTGATTTCGTTCGTCCGGGTGCAAAATCGTGATTTTACCGATCCGAACGATCGACCGTGATTTCATGCTGATCGTGGCGGAGATCGTTGTTGACAACCGTTCCTGGTCAAAACAGTGATTTTTGGTTGACCAGGCGGAAAATCACGAGTTTCGGCCGATGCAGGGTCTGAATAGTGATTTCGTTCGTCCGAGTGCAAAATCGTGATTTTACCGATCCGGACGATCGACCGTGATTTCATGCTGATCGTGGCGGAGATCGTTGTTGACAACCGTTCCTGGTCAAAACAGTGATTTTTGGTTGACCAGGCGGATAATCACGAGTTTCGGCCGATGCAGGCTCTGAATAGTGATTTCGTTCGTCCGAGTGCAAAATCGTGATTTTACCGATCCGGACGATCGACCGTGATTTCATGCTGATCGTGGCGGAGATCGTTGTTGACAACCGTTCCTGGTCAAAACAGTGATTTCTGGTTGACCAGGCGGAAAATCACGAGTTTCGGCCGATGCAGGGTCTGAATAGTGATTTCGTTCGTCCGGGTGCAAAATCATGATTTTACCGATCCGAACAATCGACCGTGATTTCATGCTGATCGTGGCGGAGATCGTTGTTGACAACCGTTCCTGGTCAAAACAGTGATTTCTGGTTGACCAGGCGGAAAATCACGAGTTTCGGCCGATGCAGGGTCTGAACAGTGATTTCGTTCGTCCGTGTGCAAAATCGTGATTTTACCGATCCGGACGATCGACCGTGATTTCATGCTGATCGTGGCGGAGATCGTTGTTGACAACCGTTCCTGGTCAAAACAGTGATTTCTGGTTGACCAGGCGGATAATCACGAGTTTCGGCCGATGCAGGGTCTGAATAGTGATTTCGTTCGTCCGGGTGCAAATTCGTGATTTTACCAATCCGGACGATCGACCGTGATTTCATGCTGATCGTGGCGGAGATCGTTGTTGACAACCGTTCCTGGTCAAAACAGTGATTTCTGGTTGACCAGGCAGAAAATCACGAGTTTCGGCCGATGCAGGGTCTGAATAGTGATTTCGTTCGTCCGGGTGCAAAATCGTGATTTTACCGATCCGGACGATCGTCCGTGATTTCATGCTGATCGTGGCGGAGATCGTTGTTGACAACCATTCCTGGTCAAAACAGTAATTTCTGGTTGACCAGGCGGAAAATCACGAGTTTCGGCCGATGCAGGGTCTGAATAGTGATTTCGTTCGTCCGAGTGCAAAATCGTGATTTTACCGATCGGGACGATCGACCGTGATTTCATGCTGATCGTGGCCGAGATCGTTGTTGACAACCGTTCCTGGTCAAAACAGTGATTTTTGGTTGACCAGGCGGAAAATCACGAGTTTCGGCCGATGCAGGGTCTGAATAGTGATTTCGTTCGTCCGAGTGCAAAATCGTGATTTTACCGATCCGGACGATCGACCGTGATTTCATGCTGATCGTGGCGGAGATCGTTGTTGACAACCGTTCCTGGTCAAAACAGTGATTTCTGGTTGACCAGGCGGAAAATCACGAGTTTCGGCCGATGCAGGGTCTGAACAGTGATTTCGTTCGTCCGTGTGCAAAATCGTGATTTTACCGATCGGGACGATCGACCGTGATTTCATGCTGATCGTGGCGGAGATCGTTGTTGACAACCGTTCCTGGTCAAAACAGTGATTTCTGGTTGACCAGGCGGATAATCACGAGTTTCGGCCGATGCAGGGTCTGAATAGTGATTTCGTTCGTCCGGGTGCAAAATCGTGATTTTACCAATCCGGACGATCGACCGTGATTTCATGCTGATCGTGGCGGAGATCGTTGTTGACAACCGTTCCTGGTCAAAACAGTGATTTCTGGTTGACCAGGCGGAAAATCACGAGTTTCGGCCGATGCAGGGTCTGAATAGTGATTTCGTTCGTCCGGGTGCAAAATCGTGATTTTACCGATCCGGACGATCGTCCGTGATTTCATGCTGATCGTGGCGGAGATCGTTATTGACAACCATTCCTGGTCAAAACAGTAATTTCTGGTTGACCAGGCGGAAAATCACGAGTTTCGGCCGATGCAGGGTCTGAATAGTGATTTCGTTCGTCCGAGTGCAAAATCGTGATTTTACCGATCGGGACGATCGACCGTGATTTCATGCTGATCGTGGCGGAGATCGTTGTTGACAACCGTTCCTGGTCAAAACAGTGATTTTTGGTTGACCAGGCGGATAATCACGAGTTTCGGTCGATGCAGGGTCTGAATAGTGATTTCGTTCGTCCGGGTGCAAAATCGTGATTTTACCGATCCGGACGATCGACCGTGATTTCATGCTGATCGTGGCAGAGATCGTTGTTGACAACCGTTCCTGGTCAACACAGTGATTTCTGGTTGACCAGGCGGAAAATCACGAGTTTCGGCCGATGCAGGGTCTGAACAGTGATTTCGTTCGTCCGAGTGCAAAATCGTGATTTTACCGATCCGGACGATCGACCGTGATTTCATGCTGATCGTGGCGGAGATCGTTGTTGACAACCGTTCCTGGTCAAAACAGTGATTTTTGGTTGACCAGGCGGAAAATCACGAGTTTCGGCCGATGCAGGGTCTGAATAGTGATTTCGTTCGTCCGAGTGCAAAATCGTGATTTTACCGATCCGGACGATCGACCGTGATTTCATGCTGATCGTGGCGGAGATCGTTGTTGACAACCGTTCCTGGTCAAAACAGTGATTTTTGGTTGACCAGGCGGAAAATCACGAGTTTCGGCCGATGCAGGGTCTGAATAGTGATTTCGTTCGTCCGGGTGCAAAATCGTGATTTTACCGATCCGGACGATCGTCCGTGATTTCATGCTGATCGTGGCGGAGATCGTTGTTGACAACCGTTACTGGTCAAAATAGAGATTTTCGGTTGACCAGGCAGAAAATCACGAGTTTCGGCTGATGCAGGGTCTGAATAGTGATTTCGTTCGTCCGGGTGCAAAATCGTGATTTTACCGATCGGGACGATCGACCGTGATTTCATGCTGATCGTGGCAGAGATCGTTGTTGACAACCGTTCCTAGTCAAAACAGTGATTTTAGGTTGACCTGGCGGATAATCACGAGTTTCGGCCGATGCAGGGTCTGAATAGTGATTTCGTTCGTCCGGGTGCAAAATCGTGATTTTACCGATCCAGACGATCGACTGTGATTTCATGCTGATCGTGGCGGAGATCGTTGTTGACAACCATTCCTGGTCAAAACAGTAATTTCTGGTTGACCAGGCGGAAAATCACGAGTTTCGGCCGATGCAGGGTCTGAATAGTGATTTCGTTCGTCCGAGTGCAAAATCGTGATTTTACCGATCGGGACGATCGACCGTGATTTCATGCTGATCGTGGCGGAGATCGTTGTTGACAACCGTTCCTGGTCAAAACAGTGATTTTTGGTTGACCAGGCGGATAATCACGAGTTTCGGCCGATGCAGGCTCTGAATTGTGATTTCGTTCGTCCGGGTGCAAAATCGTGATTTTACCGATCCATACGATCGACCGTGATTTCATGCTGATCGTGGCGGAGATCGTTGTTGACAACCGTTCCTGGTCAAAACAGTGATTTTTGGTTGACCAGGCGGAAAATCACGAGTTTCGGCCGATGCAGGGTCTGAATAGTGATTTCGTTCGTCCGAGTGCAAAATCGTGATTTTACCGATCCGGACGATCGACCGTGATTTCATGCTGATCGTGGCGGAGATCGTTGTTGACAACCGTTCCTGGTCAAAACAGTGATTTTTGGTTGACCAGGCGGATAATCACGAGTTTCGGCCGATGCAGGCTCTGAATAGTGATTTCGTTCGTCCGAGTGCAAAATCGTGATTTTACCGATCCGGACGATCGACCGTGATTTCATGCTGATCGTGGCGGAGATCGTTGTTGACAACCGTTCCTGGTCAAAACAGTGATTTCTGGTTGACCAGGCGGAAAATCACGAGTTTCGGCCGATGCAGGGTCTGAATAGTGATTTCGTTCGTCCGGGAGCAAAATCATGATTTTACCGATCCGAACGATCGACCGTGATTTCATGCTGATCGTGGCGGAGATCGTTGTTGACAACCGTTCCTGGTCAAAACAGTGATTTCTGGTTGACCAGGCGGAAAATCACGAGTTTCAGCCGATGCAGGGTCTGAACAGTGATTTCGTTCGTCCGTGTGCAAAATCGTGATTTTACCGATCCAGACGATCGACCGTGATTTCATGCTGATCGTGGCGGAGATCGTTGTTGACAACCGTTCCTGGTCAAAACAGTGATTTCTGGTTGACCAGGCGGATAATCACGAGTTTCGGCCGATGCAGGGTCTGAATAGTGATTTCGTTCGTCCGGGTGCAAAATCGTGATTTTACCGATCGGGACGATCGACCGTGATTTCATGCTGATCGTGGCGGAGATCGTTGTTGACAACCGTTCCTGGTCAACACAGTGATTTCTGGTTGACCAGGCGGAAAATCACGAGTTTCGGCCGATGCAGGGTCTGAACAGTGATTTCGTTCGTCCGAGTGCAAAATCGTGATTTTACCGATCCGGACGATCGACCGTGATTTCATGCTGATCGTGGCGGAGATCGTTGTTGACAACCGTTCCTGGTCAAAACAGTGATTTCTGGTTGACCAGGCGGAAAATCACGAGTTTCGGCCGATGCAGGGTCTGAATAGTGATTTCGTTCGTCCGGTTGCAAAATCGTGATTGTATCGATCCGGACGATCGGCCGTGATTTCATGCTGATCGTGGCGGAGAACGTTGTTGACAACCGTTACTGGTCAAAATAGAGATTTTCGGTTGACCAGGCGGAAAATCACGAGTTTCGGCTGATGCAGGGTCTGAATAGTGATTTCGTTCGTCCGGGTGCAAAATCGTGATTTTACCGATCGGGACGATCGACCGTGATTTCATGCTGATCGTGGCGAAGATCGTTGTTGACAACCGTTCCTAGTCAAAACAGTGATTTTAGGTTGACCAGGCGGATAATCACGAGTTTCGGCCGATGCAGGGTCGGAATAGTGATTTCGTTCGTCCGGGTGCAAAATCGTGATTTTACCGATCCAGACGATCGACCGTGATTTCATGCTGATCGTGGCGGAGATCGTTGTTGACAACCATTCCTGGTCAAAACAGTGATTTCTGGTTGACCAGGCGGAAAATCACGAGTTTCGGCCGATGCAGGGTCTGAATAGTGATTTCGTTCGTCCGGGTGCAAAATCGTGATTTTACCGATCGGGACGATCGACCGTGATTTCATGCTGATCGTGGCGGAGATCGTTGTTGACTACCGTTCCTGGCCAAAACAGCGATTTTTGGTTGACCAGGCGGAAAATCACGAGTTTCGGCCGATGCAGGGTCTTAATAGCGATTTCGATCGTCCGGGAGCAAAATCGAGATTTTACCGATCTGTACGATCGACTGTTATTTCAGGCTGATTGTGGCGGAGATCGTTGTTGACAACCGTTCCTGGTCAAAACAGCGATTTGTGGTTGACTAGGCGGAAAATCACGAGTTTCGGCCGATGCAGGGTCTGAATAGCGATTTCGATCGTCCGGGTGCAAAATCGTGATTGTACCGATCCGGACGATCGACCGTGATTTCATGCTGATCGTGGCGGAGATCGTTGTTGACAACCGTTCCTGGTCAAAACAGCGATTTTTTGTTGACCAGGCGGAAAATCACGAGTTTTGGCCGAAGCAGGGTCTGAATAGCGATTTCGATCGTCCGGGTGCAAAATCGTGATTGTACCGATCCGGACGATCGACCGTGATTTCATGCTGATCGTGGCGGAGATCGTTGTTGACTACCGTTCCTGGCCAAAACAGCGATTTTTGGTTGACCAGGCGGAAAATCACGAGTTTCGGCCGATGCAGGGTCTGAATAGTGATTTCGTTCGTCCGGGTGCAAAATCGTTATTGTACCGATCCGGATGATCGTCCGGGATTTCGTGCTGATCGTGGCGGAGATCGTTGTTGACAACCGTTCCTGGTCAAAACAGTGATTTTTTGTTGACCAGGCGGAAAATCACGAGTTTCGGCCGATGCAGGGTCTGAATAGTGATTTCGTTCGTCCGGGTGCAAAATCGTGATTGTACCGATCCGGACGATCGACCGTGATTTCATGCTGATCGTGGCGGAGATCGTTGTTGACAACCGTTCCTGATCAAAACAGTGATTTTTGGTTGACCAGGCGGAAAATCACGAGTTTCGGCCGATGCAGGGTCTTAATAGTGATTTCGTTCGTCCGGGTGCAAAATCGTGATTGTACCGATCCGGACGATCGATCGTGATATCATGCTGATCGTGGCGGAGATCGTTGTTGACAACCGTTCCTGGTCAAAACAGCGATTTTTTGTTGACCAGGCGGAAAATCACGAGTTTCGGCCGATGCAGGGTCTGAATAGCGATTTCGATCGTCCGGGTGCAAAATCGTGATTGTACCGATCCGGACGATCGACCGTGATTTCATGCTGATCGTGGCGGAGATCGTTGTTGACAACCGTTCCTGGTCAAAACAGCGATTTTAGGTTGACCAGGCGGAAAATCACGAGTTTCGGCCGATGCAGGGTCTGAATAGTGATTTCGTTCGTCCGGGTGCAAAATTGTGATTGTACCGATCCGGACGATCGATCGTGATATCATGCTGATCGTGGCGGAGATTGTTGTTGGCAACCGTTCCTGGTCAAAACAGCGATTTTTGGTTGACCAGGCAGAAAATCACAAGTTTCGGCCGATGCAGGGTCTTAATAGCGATTTCGATCGTCCGGGAGCAAAATCGACATTTTACCGATCAGATCGATCGACTGTTATTTCAGGCTGATTGTGGCGGAGATCGTTGTTGACAACCGTTCCTGGTCAAAACAGCGATTTGCGGTTGACTAGGCGGAAAATCACGAGTTTCGGCCGATGCAGGGTCTGAATAGCGATTTCGATCGTCCGGGTGCAAAATCGTGATTGTACCGATCCGGACGATCGACCGTGATTTCATGCTGATCGTGGCGGAGATCGTTGTTGACAACCGTTCCTGGTCAAAACAGCGATTTTTTGTTGACCAGGCGGAAAATCACGAGTTTCGGCCGATGCAGGGTCTGAATAGCGATTTCGATCGTCCGGGTGCAAAATCGTGATTGTACCGATCCGGACGATCGACCGGGATTTCGTGCTGATCGTGGCGGAGATCGTTGTTGACAACCGTTCCTGGTCAAAACAGTGATTTTTGGTTGACCAGGCGGAAAATCACGAGTATCGCCCGATGCAGGGTCTGAATAGCGATTTCAATCGTCCGGGTGCAAAATCGTGATTGTACCGATCCGGACGATCGACCGTGATTTCATGCTGATCGTGGCGGAGATCGTTGTTGACAACCGTTCCTGGTCAAAACAGTGATTTTTTGTTGACCAGGCGGAAAATCACGAGTTTCGGCCGATGCAGGGTCTGAATAGTGATTTCGTTCGTCCGGGTGCAAAATCGTGATTGTACCGATCCGGACGATCGACCGTGATTTCATGCTGATCGTGGCGGAGATTGTTGTTGACAACCGTTCCTGGTCAAAACAGCGATTTTTGGTTGACCAGGCGGAAAATCACGAGTTTCGGCCGATGCAGGGTCTGAATAGTGATTTCGTTCGTCCGGGTGCAAAATCGTGATTGTACCGATCCGGACGATCGATCGTGATATCATGCTGATCGTGGCGGAGATTGTTGTTGGCAACCGTTCCTGGTCAAAACAGCGATTTTTGGTTGACCAGGCGGAAAATCACAAGTTTCGGCCGATGCAGGGTCTTAATAGCGATTTCGATCGTCCGGGAGCAAAATCGAGATTTTACCGATCTGAACGATCGACTGTTATTTCAGGCTGATTGTGGCGGAGATCGTTGTTGACAACCGTTCCTGGTCAAAACAACGATTTGTGGTTGACTAGGCGGAAAATCACGAGTTTCGGCCGATGCAGGGTCTGAATAGCGATTTCGATCGTCCGGGTGCAAAATCGTGATTGTACCGATCCGGACGATCGACCGTGATTTCATGCTGATCGTGGCGGAGATCGTTGTTGACAACCGTTCCTGGTCAAAACAGCGATTTTTTGTTGACCAGGCGGAAAATCATGAGTTTCGGCCGATGCAGGGTCTGAATAGCGATTTCGATTGTCCGGGTGCAAAATCGTGATTGTACCGATCCGGACGATCGACCGGGATTTCGTGCTGATCGTGGCGGAGATCGTTGTTGACAACCGTTCCTGGTCAAAACAGTGATTTTTGGTTGACCAGGAGGAAAATCACGAGTTTCGCCCGATGCAGGGTCTGAATAGCGATTTCAATCGTCCGGGTGCAAAATCGTGATTGTACCGATCCGGACGATCGACCGTGATTTCATGCTGATCGTGGCAGAGATCGTTGTTGACAACCGTTCCTGGTCAAAACAGTGATTTTTTGTTGACCAGGCGGAAAATCACGAGTTTCGGCCGATGCAGGGTCTGAATAGTGATTTCGTTCGTCCGAGTGCAAAATCGTGATTTTACCGATCCGGACGATCGACCGTGATTTCATGCTGATCGTGGCGGAGATCGTTGTTGACAACCGTTCCTGGTCAAAACAGTGATTTCTGGTTGACCAGGCGGAAAATCACGAGTTTCGGCCGATGCAGGGTCTGAATAGTGATTTCGTTCGTCCGGTTGCAAAATCGTGATTGTATCGATCCGGACGATCGGCCGTGATTTCATGCTGATCGTGGCGGAGAACGTTGTTGACAACCGTTACTGGTCAAAATAGAGATTTTCGGTTGACCAGGCGGAAAATCACGAGTTTCGGCTGATGCAGGGTCTGAATAGTGATTTCGTTCGTCCGGGTGCAAAATCGTGATTTTACCGATCGGGACGATCGACCGTGATTTCATGCTGATCGTGGCGGAGATCGTTGTTGACAACCGTTCCTAGTCAAAACAGTGATTTTAGGTTGACCAGGCGGATAATCACGAGTTTCGGCCGATGCAGGGCCGGAATAGTGATTTCGTTCGTCCGGGTGCAAAATCGTGATTTTACCGATCCAAACGATCGACCGTGATTTCATGCTGATCGTGGCGGAGATCGTTGTTGACAACCATTCCTGGTCAAAACAGTGATTTCTGGTTGACCAGGCGGAAAATCACGAGTTTCGGCCGATGCAGGGTCTGAATAGTGATTTCGTTCGTCCGGGTGCAAAATCGTGATTTTACCGATCCGGACGATCGACCGTGATTTCATGCTGATCGTGGCGGAGATCGTTGTTGACAACCGTTCCTGGTCAAAACAGTGATTTTTGGTTGACCAGGCGGATAATCACGAGTTTCAGTCGATGAAGGTCTGAATAGTGATTTCGTTCGTCCGGGTGCAAAATCGTGATTTTACCGATCCGGACGATCGACCGTAATTTCATGCTGATCGTGGCGGAGATCGTTGTTGACAACCGTTCCTGGTCAAAACAGTGATTTCTGGTTGTCCAGGCGGAAAATCACGAGTTTCGGCCGATGCAGGGTCTGAATAGCGATTTCGATCGTCCGGGTGCAAAATCGTGATTGTACCGATCCGGACGATCGACCGTGATTTCATGCTGATCGTGGCGGAGATCGTTGTTGACAACCGTTCCTGGTCAAAACAGCGATTTTTGGTTGACCAGGCGGAAAATCACGAGTTTCGGCCGATGCAGGGTCTGAATAGTGATTTCGTTCGTCCGGGTGCAAAATCGTGATTGTACCGATCCGGACGATCGATCGTGATATCATGCTGATCGTGGCGGAGATTGTTGTTGGCAACCGTTCCTGGTCAAAACAGCGATTTTTGGTTGACCAGGCAGAAAATCACAAGTTTCGGCCGATGCAGGGTCTTAATAGCGATTTCGATCGTCCGGGAGCAAAATCGACATTTTACCGATCAGATCGATCGACTGTTATTTCAGGCTGATTGTGGCGGAGATCGTTGTTGACAACCGTTCCTGGTCAAAACAGCGATTTGCGGTTGACTAGGCGGAAAATCACGAGTTTCGGCCGATGCAGGGTCTGAATAGCGATTTCGATCGTCCGGGTGCAAAATCGTGATTGTACCGATCCGGACGATCGACCGTGATTTCATGCTGATCGTGGCGGAGATCGTTGTTGACAACCGTTCCTGGTCAAAACAGCGATTTTTTGTTGACCAGGCGGAAAATCACGAGTTTCGGCCGATGCAGGGTCTGAATAGCGATTTCGATCGTCCGGGAGCAAAATCGTGATTGTACCGATCCGGACGATCGACCGGGATTTCGTGCTGATCGTGGCGGAGATCGTTGTTGACAACCGTTCCTGGTCAAAACAGTGATTTTTGGTTGACCAGGCGGAAAATCACGAGTATCGCCCGATGCAGGGTCTGAATAGCGATTTCAATCGTCCGGGTGCAAAATCGTGATTGTACCGATCCGGACGATCGACCGTGATTTCATGCTGATCGTGGCGGAGATCGTTGTTGACAACCGTTCCTGGTCAAAACAGTGATTTTTTGTTGACCAGGCGGAAAATCACGAGTTTCGGCCGATGCAGGGTCTGAATAGTGATTTCGTTCGTCCGGGTGCAAAATCGTGATTGTACCGATCCGGACGATCGACCGTGATTTCATGCTGATCGTGGCGGAGATTGTTGTTGACAACCGTTCCTGGTCAAAACAGCGATTTTTGGTTGACCAGGCGGAAAATCACGAGTTTCGGCCGATGCAGGGTCTGAATAGTGATTTCGTTCGTCCGGGTGCAAAATCGTGATTGTACCGATCCGGACGATCGATCGTGATATCATGCTGATCGTGGCGGAGATTGTTGTTGGCAACCGTTCCTGGTCAAAACAGCGATTTTTGGTTGACCAGGCGGAAAATCACAAGTTTCGGCCGATGCAGGGTCTTAATAGCGATTTCGATCGTCCGGGAGCAAAATCGAGATTTTACCGATCTGAACGATCGACTGTTATTTCAGGCTGATTGTGGCGGAGATCGTTGTTGACAACCGTTCCTGGTCAAAACAACGATTTGTGGTTGACTAGGCGGAAAATCACGAGTTTCGGCCGATGCAGGGTCTGAATAGCGATTTCGATCGTCCGGGTGCAAAATCGTGATTGTACCGATCCGGACGATCGACCGTGATTTCGTGCTGATCGTGGCGGAGATCGTTGTTGACAACCGTTCCTGGTCAAAACAGCGATTTTTTGTTGACCAGGCGGAAAATCACGAGTTTCGGCCGATGCAGGGTCTGAATAGCGATTTCGATTGTCCGGGTGCAAAATCGTGATTGTACCGATCCGGACGATCGACCGGGATTTCATGCTGATCGTGGCGGAGATCGTTGTTGACAACCGTTCCTGGTCAAAACAGTGATTTTTGGTTGACCAGGAGGAAAATCACGAGTTTCGCCCGATGCAGGGTCTGAATAGCGATTTCAATCGTCCGGGTGCAAAATCGTGTTTGTACCGATCCGGACGATCGACCGTGATTTCATGCTGATCGTGGCAGAGATCGTTGTTGACAACCGTTCCTGGTCAAAACAGTGATTTTTTGTTGACCAGGCGGAAAATCACGAGTTTCGGCCGATGCAGGGTCTGAATAGTGATTTCGTTCGTCCGAGTGCAAAATCGTGATTTTACCGATCCGGACGATCGACCGTGATTTCATGCTGATCGTGGCGGAGATCGTTGTTGACAACCGTTCCTGGTCAAAACAGTGATTTCTGGTTGACCAGGCGGAAAATCACGAGTTTCGGCCGATGCAGGGTCTGAATAGTGATTTCGTTCGTCCGGTTGCAAAATCGTGATTGTATCGATCCGGACGATCGGCCGTGATTTCATGCTGATCGTGGCGGAGAACGTTGTTGACAACCGTTACTGGTCAAAATAGAGATTTTCGGTTGACCAGGCGGAAAATCACGAGTTTCGGCTGATGCAGGGTCTGAATAGTGATTTCGTTCGTCCGGGTGCAAAATCGTGATTTTACCGATCGGGACGATCGACCGTGATTTCATGCTGATCGTGGCGGAGATCGTTGTTGACAACCGTTCCTAGTCAAAACAGTGATTTTAGGTTGACCAGGCGGATAATCACGAGTTTCGGCCGATGCAGGGCCGGAATAGTGATTTCGTTCGTCCGGGTGCAAAATCGTGATTTTACCGATCCAGACGATCGACCGTGATTTCATGCTGATCGTGGCGGAGATCGTTGTTGACAACCATTCCTGGTCAAAACAGTGATTTCTGGTTGACCAGGCGGAAAATCACGAGTTTCGGCCGATGCAGGGTCTGAATAGTGATTTCGTTCGTCCGGGTGCAAAATCGTGATTTTACCGATCCGGACGATCGACCGTGATTTCATGCTGATCGTGGCGGAGATCGTTGTTGACAACCGTTCCTGGTCAAAACAGTGATTCTTGGTTGACCCGGCGGATAATCACGAGTTTCAGTCGATGAAGGTCTGAATAGTGATTTCGTTCGTCCGGGTGCAAAATCGTGATTTTACCGATCCGGACGATCGACCGTAATTTCATGCTGATCGTGGCGGAGATCGTTGTTGACAACCGTTCCTGGTCAAAACAGTGATTTCTGGTTGACCAGGCGGAAAATCACGAGTTTCGGCCGATGCAGGGTCTGAATAGCGATTTCGTTCGTCCGGGTGCAAAATCGTGATTGTACCGATCCGGACGATCGACCGTGATTTCATGCTGATCGTGGCGGAGATCGTTGTTGACTACCGTTCCTGGCCAAAACAGCGATTTTTGGTTGACCAGGCGGAAAATCACGAGTTTCGGCCGATGCAGGGTCTGAATAGTGATTTCGTTCGTCCGGGTGCAAAATCGTGATTTTACCGATCGGGACGATCGACCGTGATTTCATGCTGATCGTGGCGGAGATCGTTGTTGACAACCGTTCCTAGTCAAAACAGTGATTTTAGGTTGACCAGGCGGATAATCACGAGTTTCGGCCGATGCAGGGCCGGAATAGTGATTTCGTTCGTCCGGGTGCAAAATCGTGATTTTACCGATCCAGACGATCGACCGTGATTTCATGCTGATCGTGGCGGAGATCGTTGTTGACAACCATTCCTGGTCAAAACAGTGATTTCTGGTTGACCCGGCGGATAATCACGAGTTTCAGTCGATGAAGGTCTGAATAGTGATTTCGTTCGTCCGGGTGCAAAATCGTGATTTTACCGATCCGGACGATCGACCGTAATTTCATGCTGATCGTGGCGGAGATCGTTGTTGACAACCGTTCCTGGTCAAAACAGTGATTTCTGGTTGACCAGGCGGAAAATCACGAGTTTCGGCCGATGCAGGGTCTGAATAGCGATTTCGTTCGTCCGGGTGCAAAATCGTGATTGTACCGATCCGGACGATCGACCGTGATTTCATGCTGATCGTGGCGGAGATCGTTGTTGACTACCGTTCCTGGCCAAAACAGCGATTTTTGGTTGACCAGGCGGAAAATCACGAGTTTCGGCCGATGCAGGGTCTGAATAGTGATTTCGTTCGTCCGGGAGCAAAATCGAGATTTTACCGATCTGAACGATCGACTGTTATTTCAGGCTGATTGTGGCGGAGATCGTTGTTGACAACCGTTCCTGGTCAAAACAGCGATTTGTGGTTGACTAGGCGGAAAATCACGAGTTTCGGCCGATGCAGGGTCTGAATAGCGATTTCGATCGTCCGGGTGCAAAATCGTGATTGTACCGATCCAGACGATCGACCGTGATTTCATGCTGATCGTGGCGGAGATCGTTGTTGACAACCGTTCCTGGTCAAAACAGCGATTTTTTGTTGACCTGGCGGAAAATCACGAGTTTCGGCCGAAGCAGGGTCTGAATAGCGATTTCGATCGTCCGGGTGCAAAATCGTGATTGTACCGATCCGGACGATCGACCGTGATTTCATGCTGATCGTGGCGGAGATCGTTGTTGACTACCGTTCCTGGCCAAAACAGCGATTTTTGGTTGACCAGGCGGAAAATCACGAGTTTCGGCCGATGCAGGGTCTGAATAGTGATTTCGTTCGTCCGGGTGCAAAATCGTTATTGTACCGATCCGGATGATCGTCCGGGATTTCGTGCTGATCGTGGCGGAGATCGTTGTTGACAACCGTTCCTGGTCAAAACAGTGATTTTTTGTTGACCAGGCGGAAAATCACGAGTTTCGGCCGATGCAGGGTCTGAATAGTGATTTCGTTCGTCCGGGTGCAAAATCGTGATTGTACCGATCCGGACGATCGACCGTGATTTCATGCTGATCGTGGCGGAGATCGTTGTTGACAACCGTTCCTGGTCAAAACAGTGATTTTTGGTTGACCAGGCGGAAAATCACGAGTTTCGGCCGATGCAGGGTCTTAATAGTGATTTCGTTCGTCCGGGTGCAAAATCGTGATTGTACCGATCCGGACGATCGACCGTGATTTCATGCTGATCGTGGCGGAGATCGTTGTTGACAACCGTTCCTGGTCAAAACAGCGATTTTTCGTTGACCAGGCGGAAAATCACGAGTTTCGGCCGATGCAGGGTCTGAATAGCGATTTCGATCGTCCGGGTGCAAAATCGTGATTGTACCGATCCGGACGATCGACCGTGATTTCATGCTGATCGTGGCGGAGATCGTTGTTGACAACCGTTCCTGGTCAAAACAGCGATTTTTGGTTGACCAGGCGGAAAATCACGAGTTTCGGCCGATGCAGGGTCTGAATAGTGATTTCGTTCGTCCGGGTGCAAAATCGTGATTGTACCGATCCGGACGATCGATCGTGATATCATGCTGATCGTGGCGGAGATTGTTGTTGACAACCGTTCCTGGTCAAAACAGTGATTTTTGGTTGACCAGGCAGAAAATCACAAGTTTCGGCCGATGCAGGGTCTTAATAGCGATTTCAATCGTCCGGGTGCAAAATCGTGATTGTACCGATCCGGACGATCGACCGTGATTTCATGCTGATCGTGGCGGAGATCGTTGTTGACAACCGTTCCAGGTCAAAACAGCGATTTGTGGTTGACTAGGCGGAAAATCACGAGTTTCGGCCGATGCAGGGTCTGAATAGCGATTTCGATCGTCCGGGTGCAAAATCGTGATTGTACCGATCCGGACGATCGACCGTGATTTCATGCTGATCGTGGCGGAGATCGTTGTTGACAACCGTTCCTGGTCAAAACAGCGATTTTTTGTTGACCAGGCGGAAAATCACGAGTTTCGGCCGATGCAGGGTCTGAATAGCGATTTCGATCGTCCGGGTGCAAAATCGTGATTGTACCGATCCGGACGATCGACCGTGATTTCATGCTGATCGTGGCGGAGATCGTTGTTGACAACCGTTCCTGGTCAAAACAGCGATTTTTTGTTGACCAGGCGGAAAATCACGAGTATCGCCCGATGCAGGGTCTGAATAGCGATTTCGATCGTCCGGGTGCAAAATCGTGATTGTACCGATCCGGACGATCGACCGGGATTTCGTGCTGATCGTGGCGGAGATCGTTGTTGACAACCGTTCCTGGTCAAAACAGTGATTTTTGGTTGACCAGGCGGAAAATCACGAGTATCGCCCGATGCAGGGTCTGAATAGCGATTTCAATCGTCCGGGTGCAAAATCGTGATTGTACCGATCCGGACGATCGACCGTGATTTCATGCTGATCGTGGCGGAGATCGTTGTTGACAACCGTTCCTGGTCAAAACAGCGATTTTTGGTTGACCAGGCGGAAAATCACGAGTTTCGGCCGAAGCAGGGTCTGAATAGCGATTTCGATCGTCCGGGTGCAAAATCGTGATTCTACCGATCCGGACGATCGACCGTGATTTCATGCTGATCGTGGCGGAGATCGTTGTTGACTACCGTTCCTGGGCAAAACAGCGATTTTTGGTTGACCAGGCGGAAAATCACGAGTTTCGGCCAATGCAGGGTCTGAATAGCGATTTCGATCGTCCGGGTGCAAAATCGTGATTGTACCGATCCGGATGATCGTCCGGGATTTCATGCTGATCGTGGCGGAGATCGTTGTTGACAACCGTTCCTGGTCAAAACAGCGATTTTTTGTTGACCAGGCGGAAAATCACGAGTTTCGGCTGATGCAGGGTCTGAATAGCGATTTCGATCGTCCGGGTGCAAAATCGTGATTGTACCGATCCAGACGATCGACCGTGATTTCATGCTGATCGTGGCGGAGATCGTTGTTGACTACCGTTCCTGGTCAAAACAGCGATTTTTGGTTGACTAGGCGGAAAATCACGAGTTTCGGCCGATGCAGGGTCTGAATAGCGATTTCGATCGTCCGGGTGCAAAATCGTGATTGTACCGATCCGGACGATCGACCGTGATTTCATGCTGATCGTGGCGGAGATCGTTGTTGACAACCGTTCCTGGTCAAAACAGCGATTTTTTGTTGACCAGGCGGAAAATCACGAGTTTCGGCCGATGCAGGGTCTGAATAGCGATTTCGATCGTCCGGGTGCAAAATCGTGATTGTACCGATCCGGACGATCGACCGTGATTTCATGCTGATCGTGGCGGAGATCGTTGTTGACAACCGTTCCTGGTCAAAACAGCGATTTTTTGTTGACCAGGCGGAAAATCACGAGTATCGCCCGATGCAGGGTCTGAATAGCGATTTCGATCGTCCGGGTGCAAAATCGTGATTGTACCGATCCGGACGATCGACCGTGATTTCATGCTGATCGTGGCGGAGATCGTTGTTGACAACCGTTCCTGGTCAAAACAGCGATTTTTGGTTGACCAGGCGGAAAATCACGAGTTTCGGCCGATGCAGGGTCTGAATAGTGATTTCGTTCGTCCGGGTGCAAAATCGTGATTGTACCGATCCGGACGATCGATCGTGATATCATGCTGATCGTGGCGGAGATTGTTGTTGGCAACCGTTCCTGGTCAAAACAGTGATTTTTGGTTGACCAGGCAGAAAATCACAAGTTTCGGCCGATGCAGGGTCTTAATAGCGATTTCGATCGTCCGGGAGCAAAATCGACATTTTACCGATCTGATCGATCGACTGTTATTTCTGGCTGATTGTGGCGGAGATCGTTGTTGACAACCGTTCCAGGTCAAAACAGCGATTTGTGGTTGACTAGGCGGAAAATCACGAGTTTCGGCCGATGCAGGGTCTGAATAGCGATTTCGATCGTCCGGGTGCAAAATCGTGATTGTACCGATCCGGACGATCGACCGTGATTTCATGCTGATCGTGGCGGAGATCGTTGTTGACAACCGTTCCTGGTCAAAACAGCGATTTTTTGTTGACCAGGCGGAAAATCACGAGTTTCGGCCGATGCAGGGTCTGAATAGCGATTTCGATCGTCCGGGTGCAAAATCGTGATTGTACCGATCCGGACGATCGACCGTGATTTCATGCTGATCGTGGCGGAGATCGTTGTTGACAACCGTTCCTGGTCAAAACAGCGATTTTTTGTTGACCAGGCGGAAAATCACGAGTATCGCCCGATGCAGGGTCTGAATAGCGATTTCGATCGTCCGGGTGCAAAATCGTGATTGTACCGATCCGGACGATCGACCGGGATTTCGTGCTGATCGTGGCGGAGATCGTTGTTGACAACCGTTCCTGGTCAAAACAGTGATTTTTGGTTGACCAGGCGGAAAATCACGAGTATCGCCCGATGCAGGGTCTGAATAGCGATTTCAATCGTCCGGGTGCAAAATCGTGATTGTACCGATCCGGACGATCGACCGTGATTTCATGCTGATCGTGGCGGAGATCGTTGTTGACAACCGTTCCTGGTCAAAACAGCGATTTTTTGTTGACCAGGCGGAAAATCACGAGTTTCGGCCGAAGCAGGGTCTGAATAGCGATTTCGATCGTCCGGGTGCAAAATCGTGATTGTACCGATCCGGACGATCGACCGTGATTTCATGCTGATCGTGGCGGAGATCGTTGTTGACTACCGTTCCTGGCCAAAACAGCGATTTTTGGTTGACCAGGCGGAAAATCACGAGTTTCGGCCAATGCAGGGTCTGAATAGTGATTTCGTTCGTCCGGGTGCAAAATCGTTATTGTACCGATCCGGATGATCGTCCGGGATTTCGTGCTGATCGTGGCGGAGATCGTTGTTGACAACCGTTCCTGGTCAAAACAGTGATTTTTTGTTGACCAGGCGGAAAATCACGAGTTTCGGCCGATGCAGGGTCTGAATAGCGATTTCGATCGTCCGGGTGCAAAATCGTGATTGTACCGATCCAGACGATCGACCGTGATTTCATGCTGATCGTGGCGGAGATCGTTGTTGACAACCGTTCCTGGTCAAAACAGCGATTTTTGGTTGACCAGGCAGAAAATCACAAGTTTCGGCCGATGCAGGGTCTTAATAGCGATTTCGATCGTCCGGGAGCAAAATCGACATTTTACCGATCTGATCGATCGACTGTTATTTCAGGCTGATTGGGGCGGAGATCGTTGTTGACAACCGTTCCTGGTCAAAACAGCGATTTGTGGTTGACTAGGCGGAAAATCACGAGTTTCGGCCGATGCAGGGTCTGAATAGCGATTTCGATCGTCCGGGTGCAAAATCGTGATTGTACCGATCCGGACGATCGACCGTGATTTCATGCTGATCGTGGCGGAGATCGTTGTTGACAACCGTTCCTGGTCAAAACAGCGATTTTTTGTTGACCAGGCGGAAAATCACGAGTTTCGGCCGATGCAGGGTCTGAATAGCGATTTCGATCGTCCGGGTGCAAAATCGTGATTGTACCGATCCGGACGATCGACCGGGATTTCGTGCTGATCGTGGCGGAGATCGTTGTTGACAACCGTTCCTGGTCAAAACAGTGATTTTTGGTTGACCAGGCGGAAAATCACGAGTATCGCCCGATGCAGGGTCTGAATAGCGATTTCAATCGTCCGGGTGCAAAATCGTGATTGTACCGATCCGGACGATCGACCGTGATTTCATGCTGATCGTGGCGGAGATCGTTGTTGACAACCGTTCCTGGTCAAAACAGCGATTTTTTGTTGACCAGGCGGAAAATCACGAGTTTCGGCCGAAGCAGGGTCTGAATAGCGATTTCGATCGTCCGGGTGCAAAATCGTGATTGTACCGATCCGGACGATCGACCGTGATTTCATGCTGATCGTGGCGGAGATCGTTGTTGACAACCGTTCCTGGTCAAAACAGTGATTTTTTGTTGACCAGGCGGAAAATCACGAGTTTCGGCCGATGCAGGGTCTGAATAGTGATTTCGTTCGTCCGGGTGCAAAATCGTGATTGTACCGATCCGGACGATCGACCGTGATTTCATGCTGATCGTGGCGGAGATCGTTGTTGACAACCGTTCCTGGTCAAAACAGCGATTTTTGGTTGACCAGGCAGAAAATCACAAGTTTCGGCCGATGCAGGGTCTTAATAGCGATTTCGATCGTCCGGGAGCAAAATCGACATTTTACCGATCTGATCGATCGACTGTTATTTCAGGCTGATTGTGGCGGAGATCGTTGTTGACAACCGTTCCTGGTCAAAACAGCGATTTGTGGTTGACTAGGCGGAAAATCACGAGTTTCGGCCGATGCAGGGTCTGAATAGCGATTTCGATCGTCCGGGTGCAAAATCGTGATTGTACCGATCCGGACGATCGACCGTGATTTCATGCTGATCGTGGCGGAGATCGTTGTTGACAACCGTTCCTGGTCAAAACAGCGATTTTTTGTTGACCAGGCGGAAAATCACGAGTTTCGGCCGATGCAGGGTCTGAATAGCGATTTCGATCGTCCGGGTGCAAAATCGTGATTGTACCGATCCGGACGATCGACCGGGATTTCGTGCTGATCGTGGCGGAGATCGTTGTTGACAACCGTTCCTGGTCAAAACAGTGATTTTTGGTTGACCAGGCGGAAAATCACGAGTATCGCCCGATGCAGGGTCTGAATAGCGATTTCAATCGTCCGGGTGCAAAATCGTGATTGTACCGATCCGGACGATCGACCGTGATTTCATGCTGATCGTGGCGGAGATCGTTGTTGACAACCGTTCCAGGTCAAAACAGCGATTTGTGGTTGACTAGGCGGAAAATCACGAGTTTCGGCCGATGCAGGGTCTGAATAGCGATTTCGATCGTCCGGGTGCAAAATCGTGATTGTACCGATCCGGACGATCGACCGTGATTTCATGCTGATCGTGGCGGAGATCGTTGTTGACAACCGTTCCTGGTCAAAACAGCGATTTTTTGTTGACCAGGCGGAAAATCACGAGTTTCGGCCGATGCAGGGTCTGAATAGCGATTTCGATCGTCCGGGTGCAAAATCGTGATTGTACCGATCCGGACGATCGACCGTGATTTCATGCTGATCGTGGCGGAGATCGTTGTTGACAACCGTTCCTGGTCAAAACAGCGATTTTTTGTTGACCAGGCGGAAAATCACGAGTATCGCCCGATGCAGGGTCTGAATAGCGATTTCGATCGTCCGGGTGCAAAATCGTGATTGTACCGATCCGGACGATCGACCGGGATTTCGTGCTGATCGTGGCGGAGATCGTTGTTGACAACCGTTCCTGGTCAAAACAGTGATTTTTGGTTGACCAGGCGGAAAATCACGAGTATCGCCCGATGCAGGGTCTGAATAGCGATTTCAATCGTCCGGGTGCAAAATCGTGATTGTACCGATCCGGACGATCGACCGTGATTTCATGCTGATCGTGGCGGAGATCGTTGTTGACAACCGTTCCTGGTCAAAACAGCGATTTTTGGTTGACCAGGCGGAAAATCACGAGTTTCGGCCGAAGCAGGGTCTGAATAGCGATTTCGATCGTCCGGGTGCAAAATCGTGATTCTACCGATCCGGACGATCGACCGTGATTTCATGCTGATCGTGGCGGAGATCGTTGTTGACTACCGTTCCTGGGCAAAACAGCGATTTTTGGTTGACCAGGCGGAAAATCACGAGTTTCGGCCAATGCAGGGTCTGAATAGCGATTTCGATCGTCCGGGTGCAAAATCGTGATTGTACCGATCCGGACGATCGACCGGGATTTCATGCTGATCGTGGCGGAGATCGTTGTTGACAACCGTTCCTGGTCAAAACAGCGATTTTTTGTTGACCAGGCGGAAAATCACGAGTATCGCCCGATGCAGGGTCTGAATAGCGATTTCGATCGTCCGGGTGCAAAATCGTGATTGTACCGATCCGGACGATCGACCGGGATTTCGTGCTGATCGTGGCGGAGATCGTTGTTGACAACCGTTCCTGGTCAAAACAGTGATTTTTGGTTGACCAGGCGGAAAATCACGAGTATCGCCCGATGCAGGGTCTGAATAGCGATTTCAATCGTCCGGGTGCAAAATCGTGATTGTACCGATCCGGACGATCGACCGTGATTTCATGCTGATCGTGGCGGAGATCGTTGTTGACAACCGTTCCTGGTCAAAACAGCGATTTTTGGTTGACCAGGCGGAAAATCACGAGTTTCGGCCGAAGCAGGGTCTGAATAGCGATTTCGATCGTCCGGGTGCAAAATCGTGATTCTACCGATCCGGACGATCGACCGTGATTTCATGCTGATCGTGGCGGAGATCGTTGTTGACTACCGTTCCTGGGCAAAACAGCGATTTTTGGTTGACCAGGCGGAAAATCACGAGTTTCGGCCAATGCAGGGTCTGAATAGCGATTTCGATCGTCCGGGTGCAAAATCGTGATTGTACCGATCCGGACGATCGACCGGGATTTCGTGCTGATCGTGGCGGAGATCGTTGTTGACAACCGTTCCTGGTCAAAACAGTGATTTTTGGTTGACCAGGCGGAAAATCACGAGTATCGCCCGATGCAGGGTCTGAATAGCGATTTCAATCGTCCGGGTGCAAAATCGTGATTGTACCGATCCGGACGATCGACCGTGATTTCATGCTGATCGTGGCGGAGATCGTTGTTGACAACCGTTCCAGGTCAAAACAGCGATTTGTGGTTGACCAGGCGGAAAATCACGAGTATCGCCCGATGCAGGGTCTGAATAGCGATTTCAATCGTCCGGGTGCAAAATCGTGATTGTACCGATCCGGACGATCGACCGTGATTTCATGCTGATCGTGGCGGAGATCGTTGTTGACAACCGTTCCTGGTCAAAACAGCGATTTTTGGTTGACCAGGCGGAAAATCACGAGTTTCGGCCAATGCAGGGTCTGAATAGCGATTTCGATCGTCCGGGTGCAAAATCGTGATTCTACCGATCCGGACGATCGACCGTGATTTCATGCTGATCGTGGCGGAGATCGTTGTTGACTACCGTTCCTGGGCAAAACAGCGATTTTTGGTTGACCAGGCGGAAAATCACGAGTTTCGGCCAATGCAGGGTCTGAATAGCGATTTCGATCGTCCGGGTGCAAAATCGTGATTGTACCGATCCGGATGATCGTCCGGGATTTCATGCTGATCGTGGCGGAGATCGTTGTTGACAACCGTTCCTGGTCAAAACAGCGATTTTTTGTTGACCAGGCGGAAAATCACGAGTTTCGGCCGATGCAGGGTCTGAATAGCGATTTCGATCGTCCGGGTGCAAAATCGTGATTGTACCGATCCAGACGATCGACCGTGATTTCATGCTGATCGTGGCGGAGATCGTTGTTGACTACCGTTCCTGGTCAAAACAGCGATTTTTGGTTGACTAGGCGGAAAATCACGAGTTTCGGCCGATGCAGGGTCTGAATAGCGATTTCGATCGTCCGGGTGCAAAATCGTGATTGTACCGATCCGGACGATCGACCGTGATTTCATGCTGATCGTGGCGGAGATCGTTGTTGACAACCGTTCCTGGTCAAAACAACGATTTTTTGTTGACCAGGCGGAAAATCACGAGTTTCGGCCGATGCAGGGTCTGAATAGCGATTTCGATCGTCCGGGTGCAAAATCGTGATTGTACCGATCCGGACGATCGACCGTGATTTCATGCTGATCGTGGCGGAGATCGTTGTTGACAACCGTTCCTGGTCAAAACAGCGATTTGTGGTTGACTAGGCGGAAAATCACGAGTTTCGGCCGATGCAGGGTCTGAATAGCGATTTCGATCGTCCGGGTGCAAAATCGTGATTGTACCGATCCGGACGATCGACCGTGATTTCATGCTGATCGTGGCGGAGATCGTTGTTGACAACCGTTCCTGGTCAAAACAGCGATTTTTGGTTGACCAGGCGGAAAATCACGAGTTTCGGCCGATGCAGGGTCTGAATAGCGATTTCGATCGTCCGGGTGCAAAATCGTGATTGTACCGATCCGGACGATCGACCGGGATTTCGTGCTGATCGTGGCGGAGATCGTTGTTGACAACCGTTCCTGGTCAAAACAGTGATTTTTGGTTGACCAGGCGGAAAATCACGAGTATCGCCCGATGCAGGGTCTGAATAGCGATTTCAATCGTCCGGGTGCAAAATCGTGATTGTACCGATCCGGACGATCGACCGTGATTTCATGCTGATCGTGGCGGAGATCGTTGTTGACAACCGTTCCTGGTCAAAACAGTGATTTTTGGTTGACCAGGCGGAAAATCACGAGTTTCGGCCGATGCAGGGTCTTAATAGTGATTTCGTTCGTCCGGGTGCAAAATCGTGATTGTACCGATCCGGACGATCGATCGTGATATCATGCTGATCGTGGCGGAGATCGTTGTTGACAACCGTTCCTGGTCAAAACAGCGATTTTTTGTTGACCAGGCGGAAAATCACGAGTTTCGGCCGATGCAGGGTCTGAATAGTGATTTCGTTCGTCCGGGTGCAAAATCGGGATTGTACCGATCCGGATGATCGTCCGGGATTTCGTGCTGATCGTGGCGGAGATCGTTGTTGACAACCGTTCCTGGTCAAAACAGTGATTTTTTGTTGACCAGGCGGAAAATCACGAGTTTCGGCCGATGCAGGGTCTGAATAGTGATTTCGTTCGTCCGGGTGCAAAATCGTGATTGTACCGATCCGGACGATCGACCGTGATTTCATGCTGATCGTGGCGGAGATCGTTGTTGACAACCGTTCCTGGTCAAAACAGCGATTTTTGGTTGACCAGGCAGAAAATCACAAGTTTCGGCCGATGCAGGGTCTTAATAGCGATTTCGATCGTCCGGGAGCAAAATCGACATTTTACCGATCTGATCGATCGACTGTTATTTCAGGCTGATTGTTGCGGAGATCGTTGTTGACAACCGTTCCTGGTCAAAACAGCGATTTGTGGTTGACTAGGCGGAAAATCACGAGTTTCGGCCGATGCAGGGTCTGAATAGCGATTTCGATCGTCCGGGAGCAAAATCGACATTTTACCGATCTGATCGATCGACTGTTATTTCAGGCTGATTGTGGCGGAGATCGTTGTTGACAACCGTTCCTGGTCAAAACAGCGATTTGTGGTTGACTAGGCGGAAAATCACGAGTTTCGGCCGATGCAGGGTCTGAATAGCGATTTCGATCGTCCGGGTGCAAAATCGTGATTGTACCGATC
This sequence comes from Delonix regia, assembly GCA_037074485.1. Taxonomy (NCBI): domain Eukaryota; kingdom Viridiplantae; phylum Streptophyta; class Magnoliopsida; order Fabales; family Fabaceae; genus Delonix; species Delonix regia. The sequence continues at coordinate 44,251,566 of CM073450.1, read as the reverse complement.
CGGACGATCGACCGTGATTTCATGCTGATCGTGGCGGAGATCGTTGTTGACAACCGTTCCTGGTCAAAACAGCGATTTTTTGTTGACCAGGCGGAAAATCACGAGTTTCGGCCGATGCAGGGTCTGAATAACGATTTCGATCGTCCGGGTGCAAAATCGTGATTGTACCGATCTGGACGATCGACCGGGATTTCGTGCTGATCGTGGCGGAGATCGTTGTTGACAACCGTTCCTGGTCAAAACAGTGATTTTTGGTTGACCAGGCGGAAAATCACGAGTATCGCCCGATGCAGGGTCTGAATAGCGATTTCAATCGTCCGGGTGCAAAATCGTGATTGTACCGATCCGGACGATCGACCGTGATTTCATGCTGATCGTGGCGGAGATCGTTGTTGACAACCGTTCCTGGTCAAAACAGTGATTTTTGGTTGACCAGGCGGAAAATCACGAGTTTCGGCCGATGCAGGGTCTTAATAGTGATTTCGTTCGTCCGGGTGCAAAATCGTGATTGTACCGATCCGGACGATCGATCGTGATATCATGCTGATCGTGGCGGAGATCGTTGTTGACAACCGTTCCTGGTCAAAACAGCGATTTTTTGTTGACCAGGCGGAAAATCACGAGTTTCGGCCGATGCAGGGTCTGAATAGCGATTTCGATCGTCCGGGTGCAAAATCGTGATTGTACCGATCCGGACGATCGACCGTGATTTCATGCTGATCGTGGCGGAGATCGTTGTTGACAACCGTTCCTGGTCAAAACAGCGATTTTTGGTTGACCAGGCGGAAAATCACGAGTTTCGGCCGATGCAGGGTCTGAATAGTGATTTCGTTCGTCCGGGTGCAAAATCGTGATTGTACCGATCCGGACGATCGATCGTGATATCATGCTGATCGTGGCGGAGATTGTTGTTGGCAACCGTTCCTGGTCAAAACAGCGATTTTTGGTTGACCAGGCAGAAAATCACAAGTTTCGGCCGATGCAGGGTCTTAATAGCGATTTCGATCGTCCGGGAGCAAAATCGACATTTTACCGATTTGATCGATCGACTGTTATTTCAGGCTGATTGTGGCGGAGATCGTTGTTGACAACCGTTCCTGGTCAAAACAGCGATTTGTGGTTGACTAGGCGGAAAATCACGAGTTTCGGCCGATGCAGGGTCTGAATAGCGATTTCGATCGTCCGGGTGCAAAATCGTGATTGTACCGATCCGGACGATCGACCGTGATTTCATGCTGATCGTGGCGGAGATCGTTGTTGACAACCGTTCCTGGTCAAAACAGCGATTTTTTGTTGACCAGGCGGAAAATCACGAGTTTCGGCCGATGCAGGGTCTGAATAGCGATTTCGATCGTCCGGGTGCAAAATCGTGATTGTACCGATCCGGACGATCGACCGGGATTTCGTGCTGATCGTGGCGGAGATCGTTGTTGACAACCGTTCCTGGTCAAAACAGTGATTTTTGGTTGACCAGGCGGAAAATCACGAGTATCGCCCGATGCAGGGTCTGAATAGCGATTTCAATCGTCCGGGTGCAAAATCGTGATTGTACCGATCCGGACGATCGACCGTGATTTCATGCTGATCGTGGCGGAGATCGTTGTTGACAACCGTTCCTGGTCAAAACAGTGATTTTTGGTTGACCAGGCGGAAAATCACGAGTTTCGGCCGATGCAGGGTCTTAATAGTGATTTCGTTCGTCCGGGTGCAAAATCGTGATTGTACCGATCCGGACGATCGATCGTGATATCATGCTGATCGTGGCGGAGATCGTTGTTGACAACCGTTCCTGGTCAAAACAGCGATTTTTTGTTGACCAGGCGGAAAATCACGAGTTTCGGCCGATGCAGGGTCTGAATAGCGATTTCGATCGTCCGGGTGCAAAATCGTGATTGTACCGATCCGGACGATCGACCGTGATTTCATGCTGATCGTGGCGGAGATCGTTGTTGACAACCGTTCCTGGTCAAAACAGCGATTTTTGGTTGACCAGGCGGAAAATCACGAGTTTCGGCCGATGCAGGGTCTGAATAGTGATTTCGTTCGTCCGGGTGCAAAATCGTGATTGTACCGATCCGGACGATCGATCGTGATATCATGCTGATCGTGGCGGAGATTGTTGTTGGCAACCGTTCCTGGTCAAAACAGCGATTTTTGGTTGACCAGGCAGAAAATCACAAGTTTCGGCCGATGCAGGGTCTTAATAGCGATTTCGATCGTCCGGGAGCAAAATCGACATTTTACCGATCTGATCGATCGACTGTTATTTCAGGCTGATTGTGGCGGAGATCGTTGTTGACAACCGTTCCTGGTCAAAACAGCGATTTGTGGTTGACTAGGCGGAAAATCACGAGTTTCGGCCGATGCAGGGTCTGAATAGCGATTTCGATCGTCCGGGTGCAAAATCGTGATTGTACCGATCCGGACGATCGACCGTGATTTCATGCTGATCGTGGCGGAGATCGTTGTTGACAACCGTTCCTGGTCAAAACAGCGATTTTTTGTTGACCAGGCGGAAAATCACGAGTTTCGGCCGATGCAGGGTCTGAATAGCGATTTCGATCGTCCGGGTGCAAAATCGTGATTGTACCGATCCGGACGATCGACCGGGATTTCGTGCTGATCGTGGCGGAGATCGTTGTTGACAACCGTTCCTGGTCAAAACAGTGATTTTTGGTTGACCAGGCGGAAAATCACGAGTATCGCCCGATGCAGGGTCTGAATAGCGATTTCAATCGTCCGGGTGCAAAATCGTGATTGTACCGATCCGGACGATCGACCGTGATTTCATGCTGATCGTGGCGGAGATCGTTGTTGACAACCGTTCCTGGTCAAAACAGTGATTTTTGGTTGACCAGGCGGAAAATCACGAGTTTCGGCCGATGCAGGGTCTTAATAGTGATTTCGTTCGTCCGGGTGCAAAATCGTGATTGTACCGATCCGGACGATCGATCGTGATATCATGCTGATCGTGGCGGAGATCGTTGTTGACAACCGTTCCTGGTCAAAACAGCGATTTTTTGTTGACCAGGCGGAAAATCACGAGTTTCGGCCGATGCAGGGTCTGAATAGCGATTTCGATCGTCCGGGTGCAAAATCGTGATTGTACCGATCCGGACGATCGACCGTGATTTCATGCTAATCGTGGCGGAGATCGTTGTTGACAACCGTTCCTGGTCAAAACAGCGATTTTTGGTTGACCAGGCGGAAAATCACGAGTTTCGGCCGATGCAGGGTCTGAATAGTGATTTCGTTCGTCCGGGTGCAAAATCGTGATTGTACCGATCCGGACGATCGATCGTGATATCATGCTGATCGTGGCGGAGATTGTTGTTGGCAACCGTTCCTGGTCAAAACAGCGATTTTTGGTTGACCAGGCAGAAAATCACAAGTTTCGGCCGATGCAGGGTCTTAATAGCGATTTCGATCGTCCGGGAGCAAAATCGACATTTTACCGATCTGATCGATCGACTGTTATTTCAGGCTGATTGTGGCGGAGATCGTTGTTGACAACCGTTCCTGGTCAAAACAGCGATTTGTGGTTGACTAGGCGGAAAATCACGAGTTTCGGCCGATGCAGGGTCTGAATAGCGATTTCGATCGTCCGGGTGCAAAATCGTGATTGTACCGATCCGGACGATCGACCGTGATTTCATGCTGATCGTGGCGGAGATCGTTGTTGACAACCGTTCCTGGTCAAAACAGCGATTTTTGGTTGACCAGGCGGAAAATCACGAGTTTCGGCCGATGCAGGGTCTGAATAGTGATTTCGTTCGTCCGGGTGCAAAATCGTGATTGTACCGATCCGGACGATCGATCGTGATATCATGCTGATCGTGGCGGAGATTGTTGTTGGCAACCGTTCCTGGTCAAAACAGCGATTTTTGGTTGACCAGGCAGAAAATCACAAGTTTCGGCCGATGCAGGGTCTTAATAGCGATTTCGATCGTCCGGGAGCAAAATCGACATTTTACCGATCTGATCGATCGACTGTTATTTCAGGCTGATTGTGGCGGAGATCGTTGTTGACAACCGTTCCTGGTCAAAACAGCGATTTGTGGTTGACTAGGCGGAAAATCACGAGTTTCGGCCGATGCAGGGTCTGAATAGCGATTTCGATCGTCCGGGAGCAAAATCGTGATTGTACCGATCCGGACGATCGACCGTGATTTCATGCTGATCGTGGCGGAGATCGTTGTTGACAACCGTTCCTGGTCAAAACAGCGATTTTTTGTTGACCAGGCGGAAAATCACGAGTTTCGGCCGATGCAGGGTCTGAATAGCGATTTCGATCGTCCGGGTGCAAAATCGTGATTGTACCGATCCGGACGATCGACCGGGATTTCGTGCTGATCGTGGCGGAGATCGTTGTTGACAACCGTTCCTGGTCAAAACAGTGATTTTTGGTTGACCAGGCGGAAAATCACGAGTATCGCCCGATGCAGGGTCTGAATAGCGATTTCAATCGTCCGGGTGCAAAATCGTGATTGTACCGATCCGGACGATCGACCGTGATTTCATGCTGATCGTGGCGGAGATCGTTGTTGACAACCGTTCCTGGTCAAAACAGTGATTTTTGGTTGACCAGGCGGAAAATCACGAGTTTCGGCCGATGCAGGGTCTTAATAGTGATTTCGTTCGTCCGGGTGCAAAATCGTGATTATACCGATCCGGACGATCGATCGTGATATCATGCTGATCGTGGCGGAGATCGTTGTTGACAACCGTTCCTGGTCAAAACAGCGATTTTTTGTTGACCAGGCGGAAAATCACGAGTTTCGGCCGATGCAGGGTCTGAATAGCGATTTCGATCGTCCGGGTGCAAAATCGTGATTGTACCGATCCGGACGATCGACCGTGATTTCATGCTGATCGTGGCGGAGATCGTTGTTGACAACCGTTCCTGGTCAAAACAGCGATTTTTGGTTGACCAGGCGGAAAATCACGAGTTTCGGCCGATGCAGGGTCTGAATAGTGATTTCGTTCGTCCGGGTGCAAAATCGTGATTGTACCGATCCGGACGATCGATCGTGATATCATGCTGATCGTGGCGGAGATTGTTGTTGGCAACCGTTCCTGGTCAAAATAGCGATTTTTGGTTGACCAGGCAGAAAATCACAAGTTTCGGCCGATGCAGGGTCTTAATAGCGATTTCGATCGTCCGGGAGCAAAATCGACATTTTACCGATCTGATCGATCGACTGTTATTTCAGGCTGATTGTGGCGGAGATCGTTGTTGACAACCGTTCCTGGTCAAAACAGCGATTTGTGGTTGACTAGGCGGAAAATCACGAGTTTCGGCCGATGCAGGGTCTGAATAGCGATTTCGATCGTCCGGGTGCAAAATCGTGATTGTACCGATCCGGACGATCGACCGTGATTTCATGCTGATCGTGGCGGAGATCGTTGTTGACAACCGTTCCTGGTCAAAACAGCGATTTTTTGTTGACCAGGCGGAAAATCACGAGTTTCGGCCGATGCAGGGTCTGAATAGCGATTTCGATCGTCCGGGTGCAAAATCGTGATTGTACCGATCCGGACGATCGACCGGGATTTCGTGCTGATCGTGGCGGAGATCGTTGTTGACAACCGTTCCTGGTCAAAACAGTGATTTTTGGTTGACCAGGCGGAAAATCACGAGTATCGCCCGATGCAGGGTCTGAATAGCGATTTCAATCGTCCGGGTGCAAAATCGTGATTGTACCGATCCGGACGATCGACCATGATTTCATGCTGATCGTGGCGGAGATCGTTGTTGACAACCGTTCCTGGTCAAAACAGTGATTTTTTGTTGACCAGGCGGAAAATCACGAGTTTCGGCCGATGCAGGGTCTGAATAGTGATTTCGTTCGTCCGGGTGCAAAATCGTGATTGTACCGATCCGGATGATCGTCCGGGATTTCGTGCTGATCGTGGCGGAGATCGTTGTTGACAACCGTTCCTGGTCAAAACAGTGATTTTTTGTTGACCAGGCGGAAAATCACGAGTTTCGGCCGATGCAGGGTCTGAATAGTGATTTCGTTCGTCCGGGTGCAAAATCGTGATTGTACCGATCCGGACGATCGACCGTGATTTCATGCTGATCGTGGCGGAGATCGTTGTTGACAACCGTTCCTGGTCAAAACAGCGATTTTTGGTTGACCAGGCGGAAAATCACGAGTTCCGGCCGATGCAGGGTCTGAATAGTGATTTCGTTCGTCCGGGTGCAAAATCGTGATTGTACCGATCCGGACGATCGATCGTGATATCATGCTGATCGTGGCGGAGATTGTTGTTGGCAACCGTTCCTGGTCAAAACAGCGATTTTTGGTTGACCAGGCAGAAAATCACAAGTTTCGGCCGATGCAGGGTCTTAATAGCGATTTCGATCGTCCGGGAGCAAAATCGACATTTTACCGATCTGATCGATCGACTGTTATTTCAGGCTGATTGTGGCGGAGATCGTTGTTGACAACCGTTCCTGGTCAAAACAGCGATTTGTGGTTGACTAGGCGGAAAATCACGAGTTTCGGCCGATGCAGGGTCTGAATAGCGATTTCGATCGTCCGGGTGCAAAATCGTGATTGTACCGATCCGGACGATCGACCGTGATTTCATGCTGATCGTGGCGGAGATCGTTGTTGACAACCGTTCCTGGTCAAAACAGCGATTTTTTGTTGACCAGGCGGAAAATCACGAGTTTCGGCCGATGCAGGGTCTGAATAGCGATTTCGATCGTCCGGGTGCAAAATCGTGATTGTACCGATCCGGACGATCGACCGGGATTTCGTGCTGATCGTGGCGGAGATCGTTGTTGACAACCGTTCCTGGTCAAAACAGTGATTTTTGGTTGACCAGGCGGAAAATCACGAGTATCGCCCGATGCAGGGTCTGAATAGCGATTTCAATCGTCCGGGTGCAAAATCGTGATTGTACCGATCCGGACGATCGACCATGATTTCATGCTGATCGTGGCGGAGATCGTTGTTGACAACCGTTCCTGGTCAAAACAGTGATTTTTTGTTGACCAGGCGGAAAATCACGAGTTTCGGCCGATGCAGGGTCTGAATAGTGATTTCGTTCGTCCGGGTGCAAAATCGTGATTGTACCGATCCGGATGATCGTCCGGGATTTCGTGCTGATCGTGGCGGAGATCGTTGTTGACAACCGTTCCTGGTCAAAACAGTGATTTTTTGTTGACCAGGCGGAAAATCACGAGTTTCGGCCGATGCAGGGTCTGAATAGTGATTTCGTTCGTCCGGGTGCAAAATCGTGATTGTACCGATCCGGACGATCGACCGTGATTTCATGCTGATCGTGGCGGAGATCGTTGTTGACAACCGTTCCTGGTCAAAACAGCGATTTTTGGTTGACCAGGCGGAAAATCACGAGTTTCGGCCGATGCAGGGTCTGAATAGTGATTTCGTTCGTCCGGGTGCAAAATCGTGATTGTACCGATCCGGACGATCGATCGTGATATCATGCTGATCGTGGCGGAGATTGTTGTTGGCAACCGTTCCTGGTCAAAACAGCGATTTTTGGTTGACCAGGCAGAAAATCACAAGTTTCGGCCGATGCAGGGTCTTAATAGCGATTTCGATCGTCCGGGAGCAAAATCGACATTTTAACGATCTGATCGATCGACTGTTATTTCAGGCTGATTGTGGCGGAGATCGTTGTTGACAACCGTTCCTGGTCAAAACAGCGATTTGTGGTTGACTAGGCGGAAAATCACGAGTTTCGGCCGATGCAGGGTCTGAATAGCGATTTCGATCGTCCGGGTGCAAAATCGTGATTGTACCGATCCGGACGATCGACCGTGATTTCATGCTGATCGTGGCGGAGATCGTTGTTGACAACCGTTCCTGGTCAAAACAGCGATTTTTTGTTGACCAGGCGGAAAATCACGAGTTTCGGCCGATGCAGGGTCTGAATAGCGATTTCGATCGTCCGGGTGCAAAATCGTGATTGTACCGATCCGGACGATCGACCGGGATTTCGTGCTGATCGTGGCGGAGATCGTTGTTGACAACCGTTCCTGGTCAAAACAGTGATTTTTGGTTGACCAGGCGGAAAATCACGAGTATCGCCCGATGCAGGGTCTGAATAGCGATTTCAATCGTCCGGGTGCAAAATCGTGATTGTACCGATCCGGACGATCGACCGTGATTTCATGCTGATCGTGGCGGAGATCGTTGTTGACAACCGTTCCTGGTCAAAACAGTGATTTTTGGTTGACCAGGCGGAAAATCACGAGTTTCGGCCGATGCAGGGTCTTAATAGTGATTTCGTTCGTCCGGGTGCAAAATCGTGATTATACCGATCCGGACGATCGATCGTGATATCATGCTGATCGTGGCGGAGATCGTTGTTGACAACCGTTCCTGGTCAAAACAGCGATTTTTTGTTGACCAGGCGGAAAATCACGAGTTTCGGCCGATGCAGGGTCTGAATAGTGATTTCGTTCGTCCGGGTGCAAAATCGTGATTGTACCGATCCGGACGATCGACCGTGATTTCATGCTGATCGTGGCGGAGATCGTTGTTGACAACCGTTCCTGGTCAAAACAGTGATTTTTGGTTGACCAGGCGGAAAATCACGAGTTTCGGCCGATGCAGGGTCTTAATAGTGATTTCGTTCGTCCGGGTGCAAAATCGTGATTGTACCGATCCGGACGATCGATCGTGATATCATGCTGATCGTGGCGGAGATCGTTGTTGACAACCGTTCCTGGTCAAAACAGTGATTTTTTGTTGACCAGGCGGAAAATCACGAGTTTCGGCCGATGCAGGGTCTGAATAGTGATTTCGTTCGTCCGGGTGCAAAATCGTGATTGTACCGATCCGGATGATCGTCCGGGATTTCGTGCTGATCGTGGCGGAGATCGTTGTTGACAACCGTTCCTGGACAAAACAGTGATTTTTTGTTGACCAGGCGGAAAATCACGAGTTTCGGCCGATGCAGGGTCTGAATAGTGATTTCGTTCGTCCGGGTGCAAAATCGTGATTGTACCGATCCGGACGATCGACCGTGATTTCATGCTGATCGTGGCGGAGATCGTTGTTGACAACCGTTCCTGGTCAAAACAGTGATTTTTGGTTGACCAGGCGGAAAATCACGAGTTTCGGCCGATGCAGGGTCTGAATAGTGATTTCGTTCGTCCGGGTGCAAAATCGTGATTGTACCGATCCGGACGATCGACCGTGATTTCATGCTGATCGTGGCGGAGATCGTTGTTGACAACCGTTCCTGGTCAAAACAGCGATTTTTGGTTGACCAGGCAGAAAATCACAAGTTTCGGCCGATGCAGGGTCTTAATAGCGATTTCGATCGTCCGGGAGCAAAATCGACATTTTACCGATCTGATCGATCGACTGTTATTTCAGGCTGATTGTGGCGGAGATCGTTGTTGACAACCGTTCCTGGTCAAAACAGCGATTTGTGGTTGACTAGGCGGAAAATCACGAGTTTCGGCCGATGCAGGGTCTGAATAGCGATTTCGATCGTCCGGGTGCAAAATCGTGATTGTACCGATCCGGACGATCGACCGTGATTTCATGCTGATCGTGGCGGAGATCGTTGTTGACAACCGTTCCTGGTCAAAACAGCGATTTTTTGTTGACCAGGCGGAAAATCACGAGTTTCGGCCGATGCAGGGTCTGAATAGTGATTTCGTTCGTCCGGGTGCAAAATCGTGATTGTACCGATCCGGACGATCGACCGTGATTTCATGCTGATCGTGGCGGAGATCGTTGTTGACAACCGTTCCTGGTCAAAACAGCGATTTTTGGTTGACCAGGCGGAAAATCACGAGTTTCGGCCGATGCAGGGTCTGAATAGTGATTTCGTTCGTCCGGGTGCAAAATCGTGATTGTACCGATCCGGACGATCGACCGTGATTTCATGCTGATCGTGGCGGAGATCGTTGTTGACAACCGTTCCTGGTCAAAACAGCGATTTTTGGTTGACCAGGCGGAAAATCACGAGTTTCGGCCGATGCAGGGTCTGAATAGTGATTTCGTTCGTCCGGGTGCAAAATCGTGATTGTACCGATCCGGACGATCGATCGTGATATCATGCTGATCGTGGCGGAGATTGTTGTTGGCAACCGTTCCTGGTCAAAACAGCGATTTTTGGTTGACCAGGCAGAAAATCACAAGTTTCGGCCGATGCAGGGTCTTAATAGCGATTTCGATCGTCCGGGAGCAAAATCGACATTTTACCGATCTGATCGATCGACTGTTATTTCAGGCTGATTGTGGCGGAGATCGTTGTTGACAACCGTTCCTGGTCAAAACAGCGATTTGTGGTTGACTAGGCGGAAAATCACGAGTTTCGGCCGATGCAGGGTCTGAATAGCGATTTCGATCGTCCGGGTGCAAAATCGTGATTGTACCGATCCGGACGATCGACCGTGATTTCATGCTGATCGTGGCGGAGATCGTTGTTGACAACCGTTCCTGGTCAAAACAGCGATTTTTTGTTGACCAGGCGGAAAATCACGAGTTTCGGCCGATGCAGGGTCTGAATAGCGATTTCGATCGTCCGGGTGCAAAATCGTGATTGTACCGATCCGGACGATCGACCGGGATTTCGTGCTGATCGTGGCGGAGATCGTTGTTGACAACCGTTCCTGGTCAAAACAGTGATTTTTGGTTGACCAGGCGGAAAATCACGAGTATCGCCCGATGCAGGGTCTGAATAGCGATTTCAATCGTCCGGGTGCAAAATCGTGATTGTACCGATCCGGACGATCGACCGTGATTTCATGCTGATCGTGGCGGAGATCGTTGTTGACAACCGTTCCTGGTCAAAACAGTGATTTTTGGTTGACCAGGCGGAAAATCACGAGTTTCGGCCGAAGCAGGGTCTTAATAGTGATTTCGTTCGTCCGGGTGCAAAATCGTGATTGTACCGATCCGGACGATCGATCGTGATATCATGCTGATCGTGGCGGAGATCGTTGTTGACAACCGTTCCTGGTCAAAACAGCGATTTTTTGTTGACCAGGCGGAAAATCACGAGTTTCGGCCGATGCAGGGTCTGAATAGCGATTTCGATCGTCCGGGTGCAAAATCGTGATTGTACCGATTCGGACGATCGACCGTGATTTCATGCTGATCGTGGCGGAGATCGTTGTTGACAACCGTTCCTGGTCAAAACAGCGATTTTTGGTTGACCAGGCGGAAAATCACGAGTTTCGGCCGATGCAGGGTCTGGATAGTGATTTCGTTCGTCCGGGTGCAAAATCGTGATTGTACCGATCCGGACGATCGATCGTGATATCATGCTGATCGTGGCGGAGATTGTTGTTGGCAACCGTTCCTGGTCAAAACAGCGATTTTTGGTTGACCAGGCAGAAAATCACAAGTTTCGGCCGATGCAGGGTCTTAATAGCGATTTCGATCGTCCGGGAGCAAAATCGACATTTTACCGATCTGATCGATCGACTGTTATTTCAGGCTGATTGTGGCGGAGATCGTTGTTGACAACCGTTCCTGGTCAAAACAGCGATTTGTGGTTGACTAGGCGGAAAATCACGAGTTTCGGCCGATGCAGGGTCTGAATAGCGATTTCGATCGTCCGGGTGCAAAATCGTGATTGTACCGATCCGGACGATCGACCGTGATTTCATGCTGATCGTGGCGGAGATCGTTGTTGACAACCGTTCCTGGTCAAAACAGCGATTTTTTGTTGACCAGGCGGAAAATCACGAGTTTCGGCCGATGCAGGGTCTGAATAGCGATTTCGATCGTCCGGGTGCAAAATCGTGATTGTACCGATCCGCACGATCGACCGGGATTTCGGGCTGATCGTGGCGGAGATCGTTGTTGACAACCGTTCCTGGTTAAAACAGTGATTTTTGGTTGACCAGGCGGAAAATCACGAGTATCGCCCGATGCAGGGTCTGAATAGCGATTTCAATCGTCCGGGTGCAAAATCGTGATTGTACCGATCCGGACGATCGACCGTGATTTCATGCTGATCGTGGCGGAGATTGTTGTTGACAACCGTTCCTGGTCAAAACAGCGATTTTTGGTTGACCAGGCGGAAAATCACGAGTTTCGGCCGATGCAGGGTCTGAATAGTGATTTCGTTCGTCCGGGTGCAAAATCGTGATTGTACCGATCCGGACGATCGATCGTGATATCATGCTGATCGTGGCGGAGATTGTTGTTGGCAACCGTTCCTGGTCAAAACAGTGATTTTTGGTTGACCAGGCGGAAAATCACGAGTTTCGGCCGATGCAGGGTCTTAATAGCGTTTTCGATCGTCCGGGAGCAAAATCGAGATTTTACCGATCTGAACGATCGACTGTTATTTCAGGCTGATTGTGGCGGAGATCGTTGTTGACAACCGTTCCTGGTCAAAACAGTGATTTTTGGTTGACCAGGCGGAAAATCACGAGTTTCGGCCGATGCAGGGTCTTAATAGTGATTTCGTTCGTCCGGGTGCAAAATCGTGATTGTACCGATCCGGACGATCGATCGTGATATCATGCTGATCGTGGCGGAGATCGTTGTTGACAACCGTTCCTGGTCAAAACAGCGATTTTTTGTTGACCAGGCGGAAAATCACGAGTTTCGGCCGATGCAGGGTCTGAATAGCGATTTCGATCGTCCGGGTGCAAAATCGTGATTGTACCGATCCGGACGATCGACCGTGATTTCATGCTGATCGTGGCGGAGATCGTTGTTGACAACCGTTCCTGGTCAAAACAGCGAATTTTGGTTGACCAGGCGGAAAATCACGAGTTTCGGCCGATGCAGGGTCTGAATAGTGATTTCGTTCGTCCGGGTGCAAAATCGTGATTGTACCGATCCGGACGATCGATCGTGATATCATGCTGATCGTGGCGGAGATTGTTGTTGGCAACCGTTCCTTGTCAAAACAGCGATTTTTGGTTGACCAGGCGGAAAATCACAAGTTTCGGCCGATGCAGGGTCTTAATAGCGATTTCGATCGTCCGGGAGCAAAATCGAGATTTTACCGATCTGAACGATCGACTGTTATTTCAGGCTGATTGTGGCGGAGATCGTTGTTGACAACCGTTCCTGGTCAAAACAGCGATTTGTGGTTGACTAGGCGGAAAATCACGAGTTTCGGCCGATGCAGGGTCTGAATAGCGATTTCGATCGCCCGGGTGCAAAATCGTGATTGTACCGATCCGGACGATCGACCGTGATTTCATGCTGATCGTGGCGGAGATCGTTGTTGACAACCGTTCCTGGTCAAAACAGCGATTTTTTGTTGACCAGGCGGAAAATCACGAGTTTCGGCCGATGCAGGGTCTGAATAGCGATTTCGATCGTCCGGGTGCAAAATCGTGATTGTACCGATCCGGACGATCGACCGGGATTTCGTGCTGATCGTGGCGGAGATCGTTGTTGACAACCGTTCCTGGTCAAAACAGTGTTTTTTGGTTGACCAGGCGGAAAATCACGAGTATCGCCCGATGCAGGGTCTGAATAGCGATTTCAATCGTCCGGGTGCAAAATCGTGATTGTACCGATCCGGACGATCGACCGTGATTTCATGCTGATCGTGGCGGAGATCGTTGTTGACAACCGTTCCTGGTCAAAACAGTGATTTTTTGTTGACCAGGCGGAAAATCACGAGTTTCGGCCGATGCAGGGTCTGAATAGTGATTTCGTTCGTCCGGGTGCAAAATCGTGATTGTACCGATCCGGACGATCGACCGTGATTTCCTGCTGATCGTGGCGGAGATTGTTGTTGACAACCGTTCCTGGTCAAAACAGCGATTTTTGGTTGACCAGGCGGAAAATCACGAGTTTCGGCCGATGCAGGGTCTGAATAGTGATTTCGTTCGTCCGGGTGCAAAATCGTGATTGTACCGATCCGGACGATCGATCGTGATATCATGCTGATCGTGGCGGAGATTGTTGTTGGCAACCGTTCCTGGTCAAAACAGCGATTTTTGGTTGACCAGGCGGAAAATCACAAGTTTCGGCCGATGCAGGGTCTTAATAGCGATTTCGATCGTCCGGGAGCAAAATCGAGATTTTACCGATCTGAACGATCGACTGTTATTTCAGGCTGATTGTGGCGGAGATCGTTGTTGACAACCGTTCCTGGTCAAAAGAGCGATTTGTGGTTGACTAGGCGGAAAATCACGAGTTTCGGCCGATGCAGGGTCTGAATAGCGATTTCGATCGTCCGGGTGCAAAATCGTGATTGTACCGATCCGGACGATCGACCGTGATTTCATGCTGATCGTGGCGGAGATCGTTGTTGACAACCGTTCCTGGTCAAAACAGCGATTTTTTGTTGACCAGGCGGAAAATCACGAGTTTCGGCCGATGCAGGGTCTGAATAGCGATTTCGATCGTCCGGGTGCAAAATCGTGATTGTACCGATCCGGACGATCGACTGGGATTTCGTGCTGATCGTGGCGGAGATAGTTGTTGACAACCGTTCCTGGTCAAAACAGTGATTTTTGGTTGACCAGGCGGAAAATCACGAGTATCGCCCGATGCAGGGTCTGAATAGCGATTTCAATCGTCCGGGTGCAAAATCGTGATTGTACCGATCCGGACGATCGACCGTGATTTCATGCTGATCGTGGCGGAGATCGTTGTTGACAACCGTTCCTGGTCAAAACAGTGATTTTTTGTTGACCAGGCGGAAAATCACGAGTTTCGGCCGATGCAGGGTCTGAATAGTGATTTCGTTCGTCCGGGTGCAAAATCGTGATTGTACCGATCCGGACGATCGACCGTGATTTCCTGCTGATCGTGGCGGAGATTGTTGTTGACAACCGTTCCTGGTCAAAACAGCGATTTTTGGTTGACCAGGCGGAAAATCACGAGTTTCGGCCGATGCAGGGTCTGAATAGTGATTTCGTTCGTCCGGGTGCAAAATCGGGATTGTACCGATCCGGACGATCGATCGTGATATCATGCTGATCGTGGCGGAGATTGTTGTTGGCAACCGTTCCTGGTCAAAACAGCGATTTTTGGTTGACCAGGCGGAAAATCACAAGTTTCGGCCGATGCAGGGTCTTAATAGCGATTTCGATCGTCCGGGAGCAAAATCGAGATTTTACCGATCTGAACGATCGACTGTTATTTCAGGCTGATTGTGGCGGAGATCGTTGTTGACAACCGTTCCTGGTCAAAAGAGCGATTTGTGGTTGACTAGGCGGAAAATCACGAGTTTCGGCCGATGCAGGGTCTGAATAGCGATTTCGATCGTCCGGGTGCAAAATCGTGATTGTACCGATCCGGACGATCGACCGTGATTTCATGCTGATCGTGGCGGAGATCGTTGTTGACAACCGTTCCTGGTCAAAACAGCGATTTTTTGTTGACCAGGCGGAAAATCACGAGTTTCGGCCGATGCAGGGTCTGAATAGCGATTTCGATCGTCCGGGTGCAAAATCGTGATTGTACCGATCCGGACGATCGACTGGGATTTCGTGCTGATCGTGGCGGAGATCGTTGTTGACAACCGTTCCTGGTCAAAACAGTGATTTTTGGTTGACCAGGCGGAAAATCACGAGTTTCGCCCGATGCAGGGTCTGAATAGCGATTTCAATCGTCCGGGTGCAAAATCGTGATTGTACCGATCCGGACGATCGACCGTGATTTCATGCTGATCATGGCAGAGATCGTTGTTGACAATCGTTCCTGGTCAAAACAGTGATTTTTTGTTGACCAGGCGGAAAATCACGAGTTTCGGCCGATGCAGGGTCTGAATAGTGATTTCGTTCGTCAGGGTGCAAAATCGTGATTGTACCGATCCGGACGATCGACCGTGATTTCATGCTGATCGTGGCGGAGATCGTTGTTGACAACCGTTCCTGGTCAAAACAGCGAATTTTGGTTGACCAGGCGGAAAATCACGAGTTTCGGCCGATGCAGGGTCTGAATAGTGATTTCGTTCGTCCGGGTGCAAAATCGTGATTGTACCGATCCGGACGATCGATCGTGATATCATGCTGATCGTGGCGGAGATTGTTGTTGGCAACCGTTCCTGGTCAAAACAGCGATTTTTGGTTGACCAGGCGGAAAATCACAAGTTTCGGCCGATGCAGGGTCTTAATAGCGATTTCGATCGTCCGGGAGCAAAATCGAGATTTTACCGATCTGAACGATCGACTGTTATTTCAGGCTGATTGTGGCGGAGATTGTTGTTGGCAACCGTTCCTGGTCAAAACAGCGATTTTTGGTTGACCAGGCGGAAAATCACAAGTTCCGGCCGATGCAGGGTCTTAATAGCGATTTCGATCGTCCGGGAGCAAAATCGAGATTTTACCGATCTGAACGATCGACTGTTATTTCAGGCTGATTGTGGCGGAGATCGTTGTTGACAACCGTTCCTGGTCAAAACAGCGATTTGTGGTTGACTAGGCGGAAAATCACGAGTTTCGGCCGATGCAGGGTCTGAATAGCGATTTCGATCGTCCGGGTGCAAAATCGTGATTGTACCGATCCGGACGATCGACCGTGATTTCATGCTGATCGTGGCGGAGATCGTTGTTGACAACCGTTCCTGGTCAAAACAGCGATTTTTTGTTGACCAGGCGGAAAATCACGAGTTTCGGCCGATGCAGGGTCTGAATAGCGATTTCGATCGTCCGGGTGCAAAATCGTGATTGTACCGATCCGGACGATCGACCGTGATTTCATGCTGATCGTGGCGGAGATCGTTGTTGACAACCGTTACTGGTCAAAACAGTGATTTTTGGTTGACCAGGCGGAAAATCACGAGTTTCGGCCGATGCAGGGTCTGAATAGTGATTTCGTTCGTCCGGGTGCAAAATCGTGATTGTACCGATCCGGACGATCGACCGTGATTTCATGCTGATTGTGGCGGAGATCGTTGTTGACTACCGTTCCTGGCCAAAACAGCGATTTTTGGTTGACCAGGCGGAAAATCACGAGTTTCGGCCGATGCAGGGTCTGAATAGTGATTCCGTTCGTCCGGGTGCAAAATCGTTATTGAACCGATCCGGATGATCGTCCGGGATTTCGTGCTGATCGTGGTGGAGATCGTTGTTGACAACCGTTCCTGGTCAAAACAGTGATTTTTTGTTGACCAGGCGGAAAATCACGAGTTTCGGCCGATGCAGGGTCTGAATAGCGATTTCGTTCGTCCGGGTGCAAAATCGTGATTGTACCGATCCGGACGATCGACCGGGATTTCGTGCTGATCGTGGCGGAGATCGTTGTTGACAACCGTTCCTGGTCAAAACAGTGATTTTTGGTTGACCAGGCGGAAAATCACGAGTTTCGCCCGATGCAGGGTCTGATTAGCGATTTCAATCGTCCGGGTGCAAAATCGTGATTGTACCGATCCGGACGATCGACCGTGATTTCATGCTGATCGTGGCGGAGATCGTTGTTGACAACCGTTACTGGTCAAAACAGTGATTTTTGGTTGACCAGGCGGAAAATCACGAGTTTCGGCCGATGCAGGGTCTGAATAGTGATTTCGTTCGTCCGGGTGCAAAATCGTGATTGTACCGATCCGGACGATCGACCGTGATTTCATGCTGATCGTGGCGGAGATCGTTGTTGACTACCGTTCCTGGCCAAAACAGCGATTTTTGGTTGACCAGGCGGAAAATCACGAGTTTCGGCCGATGCAGGGTCTGAATAGTGATTCCGTTCGTCCGGGTGCAAAATCGTTATTGAACCGATCCGGATGATCGTCCGGGATTTCGTGCTGATCGTGGTGGAGATCGTTGTTGACAACCGTTCCTGGTCAAAACAGTGATTTTTTGTTGACCAGGCGGAAAATCACGAGTTTCGGCCGATGCAGGGTCTGAATAGCGATTTCGTTCGTCCGGGTGCAAAATCGTGATTGTACCGATCCGGACGATCGACCGGGATTTCGTGCTGATCGTGGCGGAGATCGTTGTTGACAACCGTTCCGGGTCAAAACAGTGATTTTTGGTTGACCAGGCGGAAAATCACGAGTTTCGGCCGATGCAGGGTCTGAATAGCGATTTCGATCGTCCGGGTGCAAAATCGTCATTGTACCGATCCGGACGATCGACCGTGATTTCATGCTGATCGTGGCGGAGATCGTTGTTGACAACCGTTCCTGGTCAAAACAGTGATTTTTGGTTGACCAGGCGGAAAATCACGAGTTTCGGCCGATGCAGGGCCTGAATAGTGATTTCGTTCGTCCGGGAGCAAAATCGTGATTGTACCGATCCAGACGATCGACCGGGATTTCGTGCTGATCGTGGCGGAGATCGTTGTTGACAACCGTTCCTGGTCAAAACAGTGATTTTTGGTTGACCAGGCGAAAAATCACGAGTTTCGGCCGATGCAGGGCCTGAATAGCGATTTCGATCGTCCGGGTGCAAAATCGTGATTGTACCGATCCGGACGATCGACCGGGATTTTGTGCTGATCGTGGCGGAGATCGTTGTTGACAACCGTTCCTGGTCAAAACAGTGATTTTTGGTTGACCAGGCGGAAAATCACGAGTTTCGGCCGATGCAGGGTCTGAATAGCGATTTCGATCGTCCGGGTGCAAAATCGTGATTGTTCCGATCCGGACGATCGACCGTGATTTCATGCTGATCGTGGCGGAGATCGTTGTTGACAACCGTTCCTGATCAAAACAGCGATTTTTGGTTGACCAGGCGGAAAATCACGAGTTTCGGCCGATGCAGGGCCTGAATAGTGATTTCGTTCGTCCGGGAGCAAAATCGTGATTGTACCGATCCAGACGATCGACCGGGATTTCGTGCTGATCGTGGCGGAGATCGTTGTTGACAACCGTTCCTGGTCAAAACAGTGATTTTTGGTTGACCAGGCGAAAAATCACGAGTTTCGGCCGATGCAGGGCCTGAATAGTGATTTCGTTCGTCCGGGTGCAAAATCGTGATTGTACCGATCCGGACGATCGACCGGGATTTTGTGCTGATCGTGGCGGAGATCGTTGTTGACAACCGTTCCTGGTCAAAACAGTGATTTTTGGTTGACCAGGCGGAAAATCACGAGTTTCGGCCGATGCAGGGTCTGAATAGCGATTTCGATCGTCCGGGTGCAAAATCGTGATTGTACCGATCCGGACGATCGACCGTGATTTCATGCTGATCGTGGCGGAGATCGTTGTTGACAACCGTTCCTGGTCAAAACAGTGATTTTTGGTTGACCAGGCCGAAAATCACGAGTTTCGGCCGCTGCAGGGCCTGAATAGTGATTTCGTTCGTCCGGGAGCAAAATCGTGATTGTACCGATCCAGACGATCGACCGGGATTTCGTGCTGATCGTGGCGGAGATCGTTGTTGACAACCGTTCCTGGTCAAAACAGTGATTTTTGGTTGACCAGGCGAAAAATCACGAGTTTCGGCCGATGCAGGGCCTGAATAGCGATTTCGATCGTCCGGGTGCAAAATTGTGATTGTACCGATCCGGACGATCGACCGGGATTTTGTGCTGATCGTGGCGGAGATCGTTGTTGAGAACCGTTCCTGGTCAAAACAGTGATTTTTGGTTGACCAGGCGGAAAATCACGAGTTTCGGCCGATGCAGGGTCTGAATAGCGATTTCGATCGTCCGGGTGCAAAATCGTGATTGCTCCGATCCGGACGATCGACCGTGATTTCATGCTGATCGTGGCGGAGATCGTTGTTGACAACCGTTCCTGATCAAAACAGCGATTTTTGGTTGACCAGGCGGAAAATCACGAGTTTCGGCCGATGCAGGGTCTGAATAGCGATTTCGATCGTCCGGGTGCAAAATCGTGATTGTACCGATCCGGACGATCGACCGTGATTTCATGCTGATCGTGGCGGAGATCGTTGTTGACAACCGTTCCTGGTCAAAACAGTGATTTTTGGTTGACCAGGCGGAAAATCACGAGTTTCGGCCGATGCAGGGCCCGAATAGTGATTTCGTTCGTCCGGGTGCAAAATCGTGATTGTACCGATCCAGACGATCGACCGTGATTTCGTGCTGATCGTGGCGGAGATCGTTGTTGACAACCGTTCCTGGTCAAAACAGTGATTTTTGGTTGACCAGGCGGAAAATCACGAGTTTCGGCCGATGCAGGGCCTGAATAGTGATTTCGTTCGTCCGGGTGCAAAATCGTGATTGTACCGATCCAGACGATCGACCGGGATTTCGTGCTGATCGTGGCGGAGATCGTTGTTGACAACCGTTCCTGGTCAAAACAGTGATTTTTGGTTGACCAGGCGGAAAATCACGAGTTTCGGCCGATGCAGGGTCTGAATAGCGATTTCGATCGTCCGGGTGCAAAATCGTGATTGTACCGATCCGGACAATCGACCGTGATTTCCTGCTGATCGAGGCGGAGATCGTTGTTGACAACCGTTCCGGGTCAAAACAGTGATTTTTGGTTGACCAGGCCGAAAATCACGAGTTTCGGCCGATGCAGGGTCTGAATAGCGATTTCGATCGTCCGGGTGCAAAATCGTGATTGTTCCGATCCGGACGATCGACCGTGATTTCATGCTGATCGTGGCGGAGATCGTTGTTGACAACCGTTCCTGGTCAAAACAGCGATTTTTGGTTGACCAGGCGGAAAATCACGAGTTTCGGCCGATGCAGGGTCTGAATAGCGATTTCGATCGTCCGGGTGCAAAATCGTCATTGTACCGATCCGGACGATCGACCGTGATTTCATGCTGATCGTGGCGGAGATCGTTGTTGACAACCGTTCCTGGTCAAAACAGTGATTTTTGGTTGACCAGGCGGAAAATCACGAGTTTCGGCCGATGCAGGGTCTGAATAGCGATTTCGATCGTCCGGGTGCAAAATCGTGATTGTTCCGATCCGGACGATCGACCGTGATTTCATGCTGATCGTGGCGGAGATCGTTGTTGACAACCGTTCCTGGTCAAAACAGCGATTTTTGGTTGACCAGGCGGAAAATCACGAGTTTCGGCCGATGCAGGGTCTGAATAGCGATTTCGATCGTCCAGGTGCAAAATCGTCATTGTACCGATCCGGACGATCGACCGTGATTTCATGCTGATCGTGGCGGAGATCGTTGTTGACAACCATTCCTGGTCAAAACAGTGATTTTTGGTTGACCAGGCGGAAAATCACGAGTTTCGGCCGATGCAGGGTCTGAATAGTGATTTCGTTCGTCCGGGTGCAAAATCGTGATTGTACCGATCCAGACGATCGACCGGGATTTCGTGCTGATCGTGGCGGAGATCGTTGTTGACAACCGTTCCTGGTCAAAACAGTGATTTTTGGTTGACCAGGCGGAAAATCACGAGTTGCGGCCGATGCAGGGTCTGAATAGCGATTTCGATCGTCCGGGTGCAAAATCGTGATTGTACCGATCCGGACGATCGACCGTGATTTCCTGCTGATCGAGGCGGAGATCGTTGTTGACAACCGTTCCGGGTCAAAACAGTGATTTTTGGTTGACCAGGCCGAAAATCACGAGTTTCGGCCGATGCAGGGTCTGAATAGCGATTTCGATCGTCCGGGTGCAAAATCGTGATTGTTCCGATCCGGACGATCGACCGTGATTTCATGCTGATCGTGGCGGAGATCGTTGTTGACAACCGTTCCTGATCAAAACAGCGATTTTTGGTTGACCAGGCGGAAAATCACGAGTTTCGGCCGATGCAGGGTCTGAATAGCGATTTCGATCGTCCGGGTGCAAAATCGTGATTGTACCGATCCGGACGATCGACCGTGATTTCATGCTGATCGTGGCGGAGATCGTTGTTGACAACCGTTCCTGGTCAAAACAGTGATTTTTGGTTGACCAGGCGGAAAATCACGAGTTTCGGCCGATGCAGGGCCCGAATAGTGATTTCGTTCGTCCGGGTGCAAAATCGTGATTGTACCGATCCAGACGATCGACCGTGATTTCGTGCTGATCGTGGCGGAGATCGTTGTTGACAACCGTTCCTGGTCAAAACAGTGATTTTTGGTTGACCAGGCGGAAAATCACGAGTTTCGGCCGATGCAGGGCCTGAATAGTGATTTCGTTCGTCCGGGTGCAAAATCGTGATTGTACCGATCCAGACGATCGACCGGGATTTCGTGCTGATCGTGGCGGAGATCGTTGTTGACAACCGTTCCTGGTCAAAACAGTGATTTTTGGTTGACCAGGCGGAAAATCACGAGTTTCGGCCGATGCAGGGTCTGAATAGCGATTTCGATCGTCCGGGTGCAAAATCGTGATTGTACCGATCCGGACAATCGACCGTGATTTCCTGCTGATCGAGGCGGAGATCGTTGTTGACAACCGTTCCGGGTCAAAACAGTGATTTTTGGTTGACCAGGCCGAAAATCACGAGTTTCGGCCGATGCAGGGTCTGAATAGCGATTTCGATCGTCCGGGTGCAAAATCGTGATTGTTCCGATCCGGACGATCGACCGTGATTTCATGCTGATCGTGGCGGAGATCGTTGTTGACAACCGTTCCTGGTCAAAACAGCGATTTTTGGTTGACCTGGCGGAAAATCACGAGTTTCGGCCGATGCAGGGTCTGAATAGCGATTTCGTTCGTCCGGGTGCAAAATCGTGATTGTACCGATCCGGACGATCGACCGGGATTTCGTGCTGATCGTGGCGGAGATCGTTGTTGACAACCGTTCCTGGTCAAAACAGTGATTTTTGGTTGACCAGGCGGAAAATCACGAGTTTCGGCCGATGCAGGGTCTGAATAGCGATTTCGATCGTCCGGGTGCAAAATCGTCATTGTACCGATCCGGACGATCGACCGTGATTTCATGCTGATCGTGGCGGAGATCGTTGTTGACAACCGTTCCTGGTCAAAACAGTGATTTTTGGTTGACCAGGCGGAAAATCACGAGTTTCGGCCGATGCAGGGCCTGAATAGTGATTTCGTTCGTCCGGGTGCAAAATCGTGATTGTACCGATCCAGACGATCGACCGGGATTTCGTGCTGATCGTGGCGGAGATCGTTGTTGACAACCGTTCCTGGTCAAAACAGTGATTTTTGGTTGACCAGGCGGAAAATCACGAGTTGCGGCCGATGCAGGGTCTGAATAGCGATTTCGATCGTCCGGGTGCAAAATCGTGATTGTACCGATCCGGACGATCGACCGTGATTTCCTGCTGATCGTGGCGGAGATCGTTGTTGACAACCGTTCCGGGTCAAAACAGTGATTTTTGGTTGACCAGGCCGAAAATCACGAGTTTCGGCCGATGCAGGGTCTGAATAGCGATTTCGATCGTCCGGGTGCAAAATCGTGATTGTTCCGATCCGGACGATCGACCGTGATTTCATGCTGATCGTGGCGGAGATCGTTGTTGACAACCGTTCCTGATCAAAACAGCGATTTTTGGTTGACCAGGCGGAAAATCACGAGTTTCGGCCGATGCAGGGTCTGAATAGCGATTTCGATCGTCCGGGTGCAAAATCGTGATTGTACCGATCCGGACGATCGACCGTGATTTCATGCTGATCGTGGCGGAGATCGTTGTTGACAACCGTTCCTGGTCAAAACAGTGATTTTTGGTTGACCAGGCGGAAAATCACGAGTTTCGGCCGATGCAGGGCCCGAATAGTGATTTCGTTCGTCCGGGTGCAAAATCGTGATTGTACCGATCCAGACGATCGACCGTGATTTCGTGCTGATCGTGGCGGAGATCGTTGTTGACAACCGTTCCTGGTCAAAACAGTGATTTTTGGTTGACCAGGCGGAAAATCACGAGTTTCGGCCGATGCAGGGCCTGAATAGTGATTTCGTTCGTCCGGGTGCAAAATCGTGATTGTACCGATCCAGACGATCGACCGGGATTTCGTGCTGATCGTGGCGGAGATCGTTGTTGACAACCGTTCCTGGTCAAAACAGTGATTTTTGGTTGACCAGGCGGAAAATCACGAGTTTCGGCCGATGCAGGGTCTGAATAGCGATTTCGATCGTCCGGGTGCAAAATCGTGATTGTACCGATCCGGACAATCGACCGTGATTTCCTGCTGATCGAGGCGGAGATCGTTGTTGACAACCGTTCCGGGTCAAAACAGTGATTTTTGGTTGACCAGGCCGAAAATCACGAGTTTCGGCCGATGCAGGGTCTGAATAGCGATTTCGATCGTCCGGGTGCAAAATCGTGATTGTTCCGATCCGGACGATCGACCGTGATTTCATGCTGATCGTGGCGGAGATCGTTGTTGACAACCGTTCCTGGTCAAAACAGCGATTTTTGGTTGACCTGGCGGAAAATCACGAGTTTCGGCCGATGCAGGGTCTGAATAGCGATTTCGTTCGTCCGGGTGCAAAATCGTGATTGTACCGATCCGGACGATCGACCGGGATTTCGTGCTGATCGTGGCGGAGATCGTTGTTGACAACCGTTCCTGGTCAAAACAGTGATTTTTGGTTGACCAGGCGGAAAATCACGAGTTTCGGCCGATGCAGGGTCTGAATAGCGATTTCGATCGTCCGGGTGCAAAATCGTCATTGTACCGATCCGGACGATCGACCGTGATTTCATGCTGATCGTGGCGGAGATCGTTGTTGACAACCGTTCCTGGTCAAAACAGTGATTTTTGGTTGACCAGGCGGAAAATCACGAGTTTCGGCCGATGCAGGGCCTGAATAGTGATTTCGTTCGTCCGGGTGCAAAATCGTGATTGTACCGATCCGAACGATCGACCGGGATTTCGTGCTGATCGTGGCGGAGATCGTTGTTGACAACCGTTCCTGGTCAAAACAGTGATTTTTGGTTGACCAGGCGGAAAATCACGAGTTTCGGCCGATGCAGGGCCTGAATAGCGATTTCGATCGTCCGGGTGCAAAATCGTGATTGTACCGATCCGGACGATCGACCGGGATTTTGTGCTGATCGTGGCGGAGATCGTTGTTGACAACCGTTCCTGGTCAAAACAGTGATTTTTGGTTGACCAGGCGGAAAATCACGAGTTTCGGCCGATGCAGGGTCTGAATAGCGATTTCGATCGTCCGGGTGCAAAATCGTGATTGTTCCGATCCGGACGATCGACCGTGATTTCATGCTGATCGTGGCGGAGATCGTTGTTGACAACCGTTCCTGGTCAAAACAGCGATTTTTGGTTGACCAGGCGGAAAATCACGAGTTTCGGCCGATGCAGGGTCTGAATAGCGATTTCGATCGTCCGGGTGCAAAATCGTCATTGTACCGATCCGGACGATCGACCGTGATTTCATGCTGATCGTGGCGGAGATCGTTGTTGACAACCGTTCCTGGTCAAAACAGTGATTTTTGGTTGACCAGGCGGAAAATCACGAGTTTCGGCCGATGCAGGGTCTGAATAGCGATTTCGATCGTCCGGGTGCAAAATCGTGATTGTTCCGATCCGGACGATCGACCGTGATTTCATGCTGATCGTGGCGGAGATCGTTGTTGACAACCGTTCCTGGTCAAAACAGCGATTTTTGGTTGACCAGGCGGAAAATCACGAGTTTCGGCCGATGCAGGGTCTGAATAGCGATTTCGATCGTCCAGGTGCAAAATCGTCATTGTACCGATCCGGACGATCGACCGTGATTTCATGCTGATCGTGGCGGAGATCGTTGTTGACAACCATTCCTGGTCAAAACAGTGATTTTTGGTTGACCAGGCGGAAAATCACGAGTTTCGGCCGATGCAGGGCCTGAATAGTGATTTCGTTCGTCCGGGTGCAAAATCGTGATTGTACCGATCCAGACGATCGACCGGGATTTCGTGCTGATCGTGGCGGAGATCGTTGTTGACAACCGTTCCTGGTCAAAACAGTGATTTTTGGTTGACCAGGCGGAAAATCACGAGTTGCGGCCGATGCAGGGTCTGAATAGCGATTTCGATCGTCCGGGTGCAAAATCGTGATTGTACCGATCCGGACGATCGACCGTGATTTCCTGCTGATCGAGGCGGAGATCGTTGTTGACAACCGTTCCGGGTCAAAACAGTGATTTTTGGTTGACCAGGCCGAAAATCACGAGTTTCGGCCGATGCAGGGTCTGAATAGCGATTTCGATCGTCCGGGTGCAAAATCGTGATTGTTCCGATCCGGACGATCGACCGTGATTTCATGCTGATCGTGGCGGAGATCGTTGTTGACAACCGTTCCTGGTCAAAACAGCGATTTTTGGTTGACCTGGCGGAAAATCACGAGTTTCGGCCGATGCAGGGTCTGAATAGCGATTTCGTTCGTCCGGGTGCAAAATCGTGATTGTACCGATCCGGACGATCGACTGGGATTTCGTGCTGATCGTGGCGGAGATCGTTGTTGACAACCGTTCCTGGTCAAAACAGTGATTTTTGGTTGACCAGGCGGAAAATCACGAGTTTCGGCCGATGCAGGGTCTGAATAGCGATTTCGATCGTCCGGGTGCAAAATCGTCATTGTACCGATCCGGACGATCGACCGTGATTTCATGCTGATCGTGGCGGAGATCGTTGTTGACAACCGTTCCTGGTCAAAACAGTGATTTTTGGTTGACCAGGCGGAAAATCACGAGTTTCGGCCGATGCAGGGCCTGAATAGTGATTTCGTTCGTCCGGGTGCAAAATCGTGATTGTACCGATCCAGACGATCGACCGGGATTCCGTGCTGATCGAGGCGGAGATCGTTGTTGACAACCGTTCCGGGTCAAAACAGTGATTTTTGGTTGACCAGGCCGAAAATCACGAGTTTCGGCCGATGCAGGGTCTGAATAGCGATTTCGATCGTCCGGGTGCAAAATCGTGATTGTTCCGATCCGGACGATCGACCGTGATTTCATGCTGATCGTGGCGGAGATCGTTGTTGACAACCGTTCCTGGTCAAAACAGCGATTTTTGGTTGACCTGGCGGAAAATCACGAGTTTCGGCCGATGCAGGGTCTGAATAGCGATTTCGTTCGTCCGGGTGCAAAATCGTGATTGTACCGATCCGGACGATCGACCGGGATTTCGTGCTGATCGTGGCGGAGATCGTTGTTGACAACCGTTCCTGGTCAAAACAGTGATTTTTGGTTGACCAGGCGGAAAATCACGAGTTTCGGCCGATGCAGGGTCTGAATAGCGATTTCGATCGTCCGGGTGCAAAATCGTCATTGTACCGATCCGGACGATCGACCGTGATTTCATGCTGATCGTGGCGGAGATCGTTGTTGACAACCGTTCCTGGTCAAAACAGTGATTTTTGGTTGACCAGGCGGAAAATCACGAGTTTCGGCCGATGCAGGGCCTGAATAGTGATTTCGTTCGTCCGGGTGCAAAATCGTGATTGTACCGATCCGAACGATCGACCGGGATTTCGTGCTGATCGTGGCGGAGATCGTTGTTGACAACCGTTCCTGGTCAAAACAGTGATTTTTGGTTGACCAGGCGGAAAATCACGAGTTTCGGCCGATGCAGGGCCTGAATAGCGATTTCGATCGTCCGGGTGCAAAATCGTGATTGTACCGATCCGGACGATCGACCGGGATTTTGTGCTGATCGTGGCGGAGATCGTTGTTGACAACCGTTCCTGGTCAAAACAGTGATTTTTGGTTGACCAGGCGGAAAATCACGAGTTTCGGCCGATGCAGGGTCTGAATAGCGATTTCGATCGTCCGGGTGCAAAATCGTGATTGTTCCGATCCGGACGATCGACCGTGATTTCATGCTGATCGTGGCGGAGATCGTTGTTGACAACCGTTCCTGGTCAAAACAGCGATTTTTGGTTGACCAGGCGGAAAATCACGAGTTTCGGCCGATGCAGGGTCTGAATAGCGATTTCGATCGTCCGGGTGCAAAATCGTCATTGTACCGATCCGGACGATCGACCGTGATTTCATGCTGATCGTGGCGGAGATCGTTGTTGACAACCGTTCCTGGTCAAAACAGTGATTTTTGGTTGACCAGGCGGAAAATCACGAGTTTCGGCCGATGCAGGGTCTGAATAGCGATTTCGATCGTCCGGGTGCAAAATCGTGATTGTTCCGATCCGGACGATCGACCGTGATTTCATGCTGATCGTGGCGGAGATCGTTGTTGACAACCGTTCCTGGTCAAAACAGCGATTTTTGGTTGACCAGGCGGAAAATCACGAGTTTCGGCCGATGCAGGGTCTGAATAGCGATTTCGATCGTCCAGGTGCAAAATCGTCATTGTACCGATCCGGACGATCGACCGTGATTTCATGCTGATCGTGGCGGAGATCGTTGTTGACAACCATTCCTGGTCAAAACAGTGATTTTTGGTTGACCAGGCGGAAAATCACGAGTTTCGGCCGATGCAGGGCCTGAATAGTGATTTCGTTCGTCCGGGTGCAAAATCGTGATTGTACCGATCCAGACGATCGACCGGGATTTCGTGCTGATCGTGGCGGAGATCGTTGTTGACAACCGTTCCTGGTCAAAACAGTGATTTTTGGTTGACCAGGCGGAAAATCACGAGTTGCGGCCGATGCAGGGTCTGAATAGCGATTTCGATCGTCCGGGTGCAAAATCGTGATTGTACCGATCCGGACGATCGACCGTGATTTCCTGCTGATCGAGGCGGAGATCGTTGTTGACAACCGTTCCGGGTCAAAACAGTGATTTTTGGTTGACCAGGCCGAAAATCACGAGTTTCGGCCGATGCAGGGTCTGAATAGCGATTTCGATCGTCCGGGTGCAAAATCGTGATTGTTCCGATCCGGACGATCGACCGTGATTTCATGCTGATCGTGGCGGAGATCGTTGTTGACAACCGTTCCTGGTCAAAACAGCGATTTTTGGTTGACCTGGCGGAAAATCACGAGTTTCGGCCGATGCAGGGTCTGAATAGCGATTTCGTTCGTCCGGGTGCAAAATCGTGATTGTACCGATCCGGACGATCGACTGGGATTTCGTGCTGATCGTGGCGGAGATCGTTGTTGACAACCGTTCCTGGTCAAAACAGTGATTTTTGGTTGACCAGGCGGAAAATCACGAGTTTCGGCCGATGCAGGGTCTGAATAGCGATTTCGATCGTCCGGGTGCAAAATCGTCATTGTACCGATCCGGACGATCGACCGTGATTTCATGCTGATCGTGGCGGAGATCGTTGTTGACAACCGTTCCTGGTCAAAACAGTGATTTTTGGTTGACCAGGCGGAAAATCACGAGTTTCGGCCGATGCAGGGCCTGAATAGTGATTTCGTTCGTCCGGGTGCAAAATCGTGATTGTACCGATCCAGACGATCGACCGGGATTCCGTGCTGATCGTGGCGGAGATCGTTGTTGACAACCGTTGCTGGTCAAAACAGCGATTTTTGGTTGACCAGGCGGAAAATCACGAGTTTCGGCCGATGCAGGGCCTGAATAGTGATTTCGTTCGTCCGGGTGCAAAATCGTGATTGTACCGATCCAGACGATCGACCGGGATTCCGTGCTGATCGTGGCGGAGATCGTTGTTGACAACCGTTGCTGGTCAAAACAGCGATTTTTGGTTGACCAGGCGGAAAATCACGAGTTTCGGCCGATGCAGGGCCTGAATAGCGATTTCGATCGTCCGGGTGCAAAATCGTGATTGTACCGATCCGGACGATCGACCGGGATTTTGTGCTGATCGTGGCGGAGATCGTTGTTGACAACCGTTCCTGGTCAAAACAGTGATTTTTGGTTGACCAGGCGGAAAATCACGAGTTTCGGCCGATGCAGGGTCTGAATAGCGATTTCGATCGTCCGGGTGCAAAATCGTGATTGTTCCGATCCGGACGATCGACCGTGATTTCATGCTGATCGTGGCGGAGATCGTTGTTGACAACCGTTCCTGGTCAAAACAGCGATTTTTGGTTGACCAGGCGGAAAATCACGAGTTTCGGCCGATGCAGGGTCTGAATAGCGATTTCGATCGTCCGGGTGCAAAATCGTCATTGTACCGATCCGGACGATCGACCGTGATTTCATGCTGATCGTGGCGGAGATCGTTGTTGACAACCGTTCCTGGTCAAAACAGTGATTTTTGGTTGACCAGGCGGAAAATCACGAGTTTCGGCCGATGCAGGGCCTGAATAGTGATTTCGTTCGTCCGGGTGCAAAATCGTGATTGTACCGATCCAGACGATCGACCGTGATTTCGTGCTGATCGTGGCGGAGATCGTTGTTGACAACCGTTCCTGGTCAAAACAGTGATTTTTGGTTGACCAGGCGGAAAATCACGAGTTTCGGCCGATGCAGGGTCTGAATAGCGATTTCGATCGTCCGGGTGCAAAATCGTGATTGTACCGATCCAGACGATCGACCGTGATTTCCTGCTGATCGTGGCGGAGATCGTTGTTGACAACCGTTCCGGGTCAAAACAGTGATTTTTGGTTGACCAGGCGGAAAATCACGAGTTTCGGCCGATGCAGGGTCTGAATAGCGATTTCGATCGTCCGGGTGCAAAATCGTGACTGTTCCGATCCGGACGATCGACCGTGATTTCATGCTGATCGTGGCGGAGATCGTTGTTGACAACCGTTCCTGGTCAAAACAGTGATTTTTGGTTGACCAGGCGGAAAATCACGAGTTTCGGCCGATGCAGGGCCTGAATAGTGATTTCGTTCGTCCGGGTGCAAAATCGTGATTGTACCGATCCGGACGATCGACCGGGATTTCGTGCTGATCGTGGCGGAGATTGTTGTTGACAACCGTTCCTGGTCAAAACAGTGATTTTTGGTTGACCAGGCGGAAAATCACGAGTTTCGGCCGATGCAGGGTCTGAATAGCGATTTCGATCGTCCGGGTGCAAAATCGTATTTGTACCGATCCGGACGATCGACCGTGATTTCTTGCTGATCGTGGCGGAGATCGTTGTTGACAACCGTTCCGGGTCAAAACAGTGATTTTTGGTTGACCAGGCGGAAAATCACTAGTTTCGGCCGATGCAGGGTCTGAATAGCGATTTCGATCGTCCGGGTGCAAAATCGTGATTGTTCCGATCCGGACGATCGACCGTGATTTCATGCTGATCGTGGCGGAGATCGTTGTTGACAACCGTTCCGGGTCAAAACAGTGATTTTTGGTTGACCAGGCGGAAAATCACGAGTTTCGGCCGATGCAGGGTCTGAATAGCGATTTCGATCGTCCGGGTGCAAAATCGTGACTGTTCCGATCCGGACGATCGACCGTGATTTCATGCTGATCGTGGCGGAGATCGTTGTTGACAACCGTTCCTGGTCAAAACAGTGATTTTTGGTTGACCAGGCGGAAAATCACGAGTTTCGGCCGATGCAGGGCCTGAATAGTGATTTCGTTCGTCCGGGTGCAAAATCGTGATTGTACCGATCCAGACGATCGACCGGGATTCCGTGCTGATCGTGGCGGAGATCGTTGTTGACAACCGTTGCTGGTCAAAACAGCGATTTTTGGTTGACCAGGCGGAAAATCACGAGTTTCGGCCGATGCAGGGCCTGAATAGCGATTTCGATCGTCCGGGTGCAAAATCGTGATTGTACCGATCCGGACGATCGACCGGGATTTTGTGCTGATCGTGGCGGAGATCGTTGTTGACAACCGTTCCTGGTCAAAACAGTGATTTTTGGTTGACCAGGCGGAAAATCACGAGTTTCGGCCGATGCAGGGTCTGAATAGCGATTTCGATCGTCCGGGTGCAAAATCGTGATTGTTCCGATCCGGAAGATCGACCGTGATTTCATGCTGATCGTGGCGGAGATCGTTGTTGACAACCGTTCCTGGTCAAAACAGCGATTTTTGGTTGACCAGGCGGAAAATCACGAGTTTCGGCCGATGCAGGGTCTGAATAGCGATTTCGTTCGTCCGGGTGCAAAATCGTGATTGTACCGATCCGAACGATCGACCGGGATTTTGTGCTGATCGTGGCGGAGATCGTTGTTGACAACCGTTCCTGGTCAAAACATTGATTTTTGGTTGGCCAGGCGGAAAATCACGAGTTTCGGCCGATGCAGGGTCTGAATAACGATTTCGATCGTCCGGGTGCAAAATCGTGATTGTACCGATCCGGACGATCGACCGTGATTTCATGCTGATCGTGGCGGAGATCGTTGTTGACAACCGTTCCTGGTCAAAACAGTGATTTTTGGTTGACCAGGCGGAAAATCACGAGTTTCGGCCGATGCAGGGCCTGAATAGTGATTTCGTTCGTCCGGGTGCAAAATCGGGATTGTACCGATCCAGACGATCGACCGGGATTTCGTGCTGATCGTGGCGGAGATCGTTGTTGACAACCGTTCCTGGTCAAAACAGTGATTTTTGGTTGACCAGGCGGAAAATCACGAGTTTCGGCCGATGCAGGGCCTGAATAGCGATTTCGATCGTCCGGGTGCAAAATCGTGATTGT
This sequence comes from Delonix regia, assembly GCA_037074485.1. NCBI lineage: Eukaryota > Viridiplantae > Streptophyta > Magnoliopsida > Fabales > Fabaceae > Delonix > Delonix regia. The sequence continues at coordinate 44,219,395 of CM073450.1, read as the reverse complement.
ACCGATCCGGACGATCGACCGGGATTTTGTGCTGATCGTGGCGGAGATCGTTGTTGACAACCGTTCCTGGTCAAAACAGTGATTTTTGGTTGACCAGGCCGAAAATCACGAGTTTCGGCCGATGCAGGGTCTGAATAGCGATTTCGATCGTCCGGGTGCAAAATCGTGATTGTTCCGATCCGGACGATCGACCGTGATTTCATGCTGATCGTGGCGGAGATCGTTGTTGACAACCGTTCCTGGTCAAAACAGTGATTTTTGGTTGACCAGGCGGAAAATCACGAGTTTCGGCCGATGCAGGGCCTGAATAGTGATTTCGTTCGTCCGGGTGCAAAATCGTGATTGTACCGATCCGGACGATCGACCGGGATTTTGTGCTGATCGTGGCGGAGATCGTTGTTGACAACCGTTCCTGGTCAAAACAGTAATTTTTGGTTGACCAGGCGGAAAATCACGAGTTTCGCCCAATGCAGGGTCTGAATAGCGATTTCGATCGTCCGGGTGCAAAATTTTGATTGTACCGATCCGGACGATCGACCGTGATTTCATGCTGATCGTGGCGGAGATCGTTGTTGACAACCGTTCCTGGTCAAAACAGTGATTTTTGGTTGACCAGGCGGAAAAGCACGAGTTTCGGCCGATGCAGGGTCTGAATAGTGATTTCGTTCGTCCGGGTGCAAAATCGTGATTGTACCGATCCGGACGATCGACCGGGATTTCGTGCTGATTGTGGCGGAGATCGTTGTTGACAACCGTTCCTGGTCAAAACAGTGATTTTTGGTTGACCAGGCGGAAAATCACGAGTTTCGGCCGATGCAGGGTCTGAATAGCGATTTCGATCGTCCGGGTGCAAAATCGTGACTGTTCCGATCCGGACGATCGACCGTGATTTCATGCTGATCGTGGCGGAGATCGTTGTTGACAACCGTTCCTGGTCAAAACAGTGATTTTTGGTTGACCAGGCGGAAAATCACGAGTTTCGGCCGATGCAGGGTCTGAATAGCGATTTCGATCGTCCGGGTGCAAAATCGTGATTGTTCCGATCCGGACGATCGACCGTGATTTCATGCTGATCGTGGCGGAGATCGTTGTTGACAACCGTTCCTGGTCAAAACAGCGATTTTTGGTTGACCAGGCGGAAAATCACGAGTTTCGGCCGATGCAGGGTCTGAATAGCGATTTCGATCGTCCGGGTGCAAAATCGTCATTGTACCGATCCGGACGATCGACCGTGATTTCATGCTGATCGTGGCGGAGATCGTTGTTGACAACCGTTCCTGGTCAAAACAGTGATTTTTGGTTGACCAGGCGGAAAATCACGAGTTTCGGCCGATGCAGGGCCTGAATAGTGATTTCGTTCGTCCGGGTGCAAAATCGTGATTGTACCGATCCAGACGATCGACCGTGATTTCGTGCTGATCGTGGCGGAGATCGTTGTTGACAACCGTTCCTGGTCAAAACAGTGATTTTTGGTTGACCAGGCGGAAAATCACGAGTTTCGGCCGATGCAGGGTCTGAATAGCGATTTCGATCGTCCGGGTGCAAAATCGTGATTGTACCGATCCAGACGATCGACCGTGATTTCCTGCTGATCGTGGCGGAGATCGTTGTTGACAACCGTTCCGGGTCAAAACAGTGATTTTTGGTTGACCAGGCGGAAAATCACGAGTTTCGGCCGATGCAGGGTCTGAATAGCGATTTCGATCGTCCGGGTGCAAAATCGTGACTGTTCCGATCCGGACGATCGACCGTGATTTCATGCTGATCGTGGCGGAGATCGTTGTTGACAACCGTTCCTGGTCAAAACAGTGATTTTTGGTTGACCAGGCGGAAAATCACGAGTTTCGGCCGATGCAGGGCCTGAATAGTGATTTCGTTCGTCCGGGTGCAAAATCGTGATTGTACCGATCCGGACGATCGACCGGGATTTCGTGCTGATCGTGGCGGAGATTGTTGTTGACAACCGTTCCTGGTCAAAACAGTGATTTTTGGTTGACCAGGCGGAAAATCACGAGTTTCGGCCGATGCAGGGTCTGAATAGCGATTTCGATCGTCCGGGTGCAAAATCGTATTTGTACCGATCCGGACGATCGACCGTGATTTCTTGCTGATCGTGGCGGAGATCGTTGTTGACAACCGTTCCGGGTCAAAACAGTGATTTTTGGTTGACCAGGCGGAAAATCACTAGTTTCGGCCGATGCAGGGTCTGAATAGCGATTTCGATCGTCCGGGTGCAAAATCGTGATTGTTCCGATCCGGACGATCGACCGTGATTTCATGCTGATCGTGGCGGAGATCGTTGTTGACAACCGTTCCGGGTCAAAACAGTGATTTTTGGTTGACCAGGCGGAAAATCACGAGTTTCGGCCGATGCAGGGTCTGAATAGCGATTTCGATCGTCCGGGTGCAAAATCGTGACTGTTCCGATCCGGACGATCGACCGTGATTTCATGCTGATCGTGGCGGAGATCGTTGTTGACAACCGTTCCTGGTCAAAACAGTGATTTTTGGTTGACCAGGCGGAAAATCACGAGTTTCGGCCGATGCAGGGCCTGAATAGTGATTTCGTTCGTCCGGGTGCAAAATCGTGATTGTACCGATCCAGACGATCGACCGGGATTCCGTGCTGATCGTGGCGGAGATCGTTGTTGACAACCGTTGCTGGTCAAAACAGCGATTTTTGGTTGACCAGGCGGAAAATCACGAGTTTCGGCCGATGCAGGGCCTGAATAGCGATTTCGATCGTCCGGGTGCAAAATCGTGATTGTACCGATCCGGACGATCGACCGGGATTTTGTGCTGATCGTGGCGGAGATCGTTGTTGACAACCGTTCCTGGTCAAAACAGTGATTTTTGGTTGACCAGGCGGAAAATCACGAGTTTCGGCCGATGCAGGGTCTGAATAGCGATTTCGATCGTCCGGGTGCAAAATCGTGATTGTTCCGATCCGGAAGATCGACCGTGATTTCATGCTGATCGTGGCGGAGATCGTTGTTGACAACCGTTCCTGGTCAAAACAGCGATTTTTGGTTGACCAGGCGGAAAATCACGAGTTTCGGCCGATGCAGGGTCTGAATAGCGATTTCGTTCGTCCGGGTGCAAAATCGTGATTGTACCGATCCGAACGATCGACCGGGATTTTGTGCTGATCGTGGCGGAGATCGTTGTTGACAACCGTTCCTGGTCAAAACATTGATTTTTGGTTGGCCAGGCGGAAAATCACGAGTTTCGGCCGATGCAGGGTCTGAATAACGATTTCGATCGTCCGGGTGCAAAATCGTGATTGTACCGATCCGGACGATCGACCGTGATTTCATGCTGATCGTGGCGGAGATCGTTGTTGACAACCGTTCCTGGTCAAAACAGTGATTTTTGGTTGACCAGGCGGAAAATCACGAGTTTCGGCCGATGCAGGGCCTGAATAGTGATTTCGTTCGTCCGGGTGCAAAATCGGGATTGTACCGATCCAGACGATCGACCGGGATTTCGTGCTGATCGTGGCGGAGATCGTTGTTGACAACCGTTCCTGGTCAAAACAGTGATTTTTGGTTGACCAGGCGGAAAATCACGAGTTTCGGCCGATGCAGGGCCTGAATAGCGATTTCGATCGTCCGGGTGCAAAATCGTGATTGTACCGATCCGGACGATCGACCGGGATTTTGTGCTGATCGTGGCGGAGATCGTTGTTGACAACCGTTCCTGGTCAAAACAGTGATTTTTGGTTGACCAGGCCGAAAATCACGAGTTTCGGCCGATGCAGGGTCTGAATAGCGATTTCGATCGTCCGGGTGCAAAATCGTGATTGTTCCGATCCGGACGATCGACCGTGATTTCATGCTGATCGTGGCGGAGATCGTTGTTGACAACCGTTCCTGGTCAAAACAGTGATTTTTGGTTGACCAGGCGGAAAATCACGAGTTTCGGCCGATGCAGGGCCTGAATAGTGATTTCGTTCGTCCGGGTGCAAAATCGTGATTGTACCGATCCGGACGATCGACCGGGATTTTGTGCTGATCGTGGCGGAGATCGTTGTTGACAACCGTTCCTGGTCAAAACAGTAATTTTTGGTTGACCAGGCGGAAAATCACGAGTTTCGCCCAATGCAGGGTCTGAATAGCGATTTCGATCGTCCGGGTGCAAAATTTTGATTGTACCGATCCGGACGATCGACCGTGATTTCATGCTGATCGTGGCGGAGATCGTTGTTGACAACCGTTCCTGGTCAAAACAGTGATTTTTGGTTGACCAGGCGGAAAAGCACGAGTTTCGGCCGATGCAGGGTCTGAATAGTGATTTCGTTCGTCCGGGTGCAAAATCGTGATTGTACCGATCCGGACGATCGACCGGGATTTCGTGCTGATTGTGGCGGAGATCGTTGTTGACAACCGTTCCTGGTCAAAACAGTGATTTTTGGTTGACCAGGCGGAAAATCACGAGTTTCGGCCGATGCAGGGCCTGAATAGTGATTTTGTTCGTCCGGGAGCAAAATCGTGATTGTACCGATCCAGACGATCGACCGTGATTTCGTGCTGATCGTGGCGGAGATCGTTGTTGACAACCGTTCCTGGTCAAAACAGTGATTTTTGGTTGACCAGGCGGAAAATCACGAGTTTCGGCCGATGCAGGGTCTGAATAGCGATTTCGATCGTCCGGGTGCAAAATCGTGATTGTACCGATCCGGACGATCGACCGTGATTTCCTGCTGATCGTGGCGGAGATCGTTGTTGACAACCGTTCCGGGTCAAAACAGTGATTTTTGGTTGACCAGGCGGAAAATCACGAGTTTCGGCCGATGCAGGGCCTGAATAGTGATTTCGTTCGTCCGGGTGCAAAATCGGGATTGTACCGATCCGGACGATCGACCGGGATTTTGTGCTGATCGTGGCGGAGATCGTTGTTGACAACCGTTCCTGGTCAAAACAGTGATTTTTGGTTGACCAGGCGGAAAATCACGAGTTTCGGCCGATGCAGGGTCTGAATAGCGATTTCGATCGTCCGGGTGCAAAATCGTGATTGTACCGATCCGGACGATCGACCGTGATTTCCTGCTGATCGTGGCGGAGATCGTTGTTGACAACCGTTCCGGGTCAAAACAGTGATTTTTGGTTGGCCAGGCGGAAAATCACGAGTTTCGCCCGATGCAGGGTCTGAATAGCGATTTCGATCGTCCGGGTGCAAAATCGTGATTGTTCCGATCCGGACGATCGACCGTGATTTCATGCTGATCGTGGCGGAGATCGTTGTTGACAACCGTTCCTGGTCAAAACAGCGATTTTTGGTTGACCAGGCGGAAAATCAGGAGTTTCGGCCGATGCAGGGTCTGAATAGCGATTTCGATCGTCCGGGTGCAAAATCGTGATTGTACCGATCCGGACGATCGACCGGGATTTCGTGCTGATCGTGGCGGAGATCGTTGTTGACAACCGTTCCTGGTCAAAACAGTGATTTTTGGTTGACCAGGCGGAAAATCACGAGTTTCGCCCGATGCAGGGTCTGAATAGCGATTTCAATCGTCCGGGTGCAAAATCGTGATTGTTCCGATCCGGACGATCGACCGTGATTTCATGCTGATCGTGGCGGAGATCGTTGTTGACAACCGTTCCTGGTCAAAACAGCGATTTTTGGTTGACCAGGCGGAAAATCAGGAGTTTCGGCCGATGCAGGGTCTGAATAGCGATTTCGATCGTCCGGGTGCAAAATCGTGATTGTACCGATCCGGACGATCGACTGGGATTTCGTGCTGATCGTGGCGGAGATCGTTGTTGACAACCGTTCCTGGTCAAAACAGCGATTTTTGGTTGACCAGGCGGAAAATCACGAGTTTCGGCCGATGCAGGGTCTGAATAGCGATTTCGATCGTCCGGGTGCAAAATCGTGATTGTACCGATCCGGACGATCGACCGGGATTTCGTGCTGATCGTGGCGGAGATCGTTGTTGACAACCGTTCCTGGTCAAAACAGTGATTTTTGGTTGACCAGGCGGAAAATCAGGAGTTTCGGCCGATGCAGGGTCTGAATAGCGATTTCGATCGTCCGGGTGCAAAATCGTGATTGTACCGATCCGGACGATCGACTGGGATTTCGTGCTGATCGTGGCGGAGATCGTTGTTGACAACCGTTCCTGGTCAAAACAGTGATTTTTGGTTGACCAGGCGGAAAATCACGAGTTTCGGCCGATGCAGGGTCTGAATAGCGATTTCGATCGTCCGGGTGCAAAATCGTGATTGTACCGATCCGGACGATCGACCGGGATTTCGTGCTGATCGTGGCGGAGATCGTTGTTGACAACCGTTCCTGGTCAAAACAGTGATTTTTGGTTGACCAGGCGGAAAATCACGAGTTTCGGCCGATGCAGGGCCTGAATAGTGATTTTGTTCGTCCGGGAGCAAAATCGTGATTGTACCGATCCAGACGATCGACCGTGATTTCGTGCTGATCGTGGCGGAGATCGTTGTTGACAACCGTTCCTGGTCAAAACAGTGATTTTTGGTTGACCAGGCGGAAAATCACGAGTTTCGGCCGATGCAGGGTCTGAATAGCGATTTCGATCGTCCGGGTGCAAAATCGTGATTGTACCGATCCGGACGATCGACCGTGATTTCCTGCTGATCGTGGCGGAGATCGTTGTTGACAACCGTTCCGGGTCAAAACAGTGATTTTTGGTTGACCAGGCGGAAAATCACGAGTTTCGGCCGATGCAGGGCCTGAATAGTGATTTCGTTCGTCCGGGTGCAAAATCGGGATTGTACCGATCCGGACGATCGACCGGGATTTTGTGCTGATCGTGGCGGAGATCGTTGTTGACAACCGTTCCTGGTCAAAACAGTGATTTTTGGTTGACCAGGCGGAAAATCACGAGTTTCGGCCGATGCAGGGTCTGAATAGCGATTTCGATCGTCCGGGTGCAAAATCGTGATTGTACCGATCCGGACGATCGACCGTGATTTCCTGCTGATCGTGGCGGAGATCGTTGTTGACAACCGTTCCGGGTCAAAACAGTGATTTTTGGTTGGCCAGGCGGAAAATCACGAGTTTCGCCCGATGCAGGGTCTGAATAGCGATTTCGATCGTCCGGGTGCAAAATCGTGATTGTTCCGATCCGGACGATCGACCGTGATTTCATGCTGATCGTGGCGGAGATCGTTGTTGACAACCGTTCCTGGTCAAAACAGCGATTTTTGGTTGACCAGGCGGAAAATCAGGAGTTTCGGCCGATGCAGGGTCTGAATAGCGATTTCGATCGTCCGGGTGCAAAATCGTGATTGTACCGATCCGGACGATCGACCGGGATTTCGTGCTGATCGTGGCGGAGATCGTTGTTGACAACCGTTCCTGGTCAAAACAGTGATTTTTGGTTGACCAGGCGGAAAATCACGAGTTTCGCCCGATGCAGGGTCTGAATAGCGATTTCAATCGTCCGGGTGCAAAATCGTGATTGTACCGATCCGGACGATCGACTGGGATTTCGTGCTGATCGTGGCGGAGATCGTTGTTGACAACCGTTCCTGGTCAAAACAGTGATTTTTGGTTGACCAGGCGGAAAATCACGAGTTTCGGCCGATGCAGGGTCTGAATAGCGATTTCGATCGTCCGGGTGCAAAATCGTGATTGTACCGATCCGGACGATCGACCGGGATTTCGTGCTGATCGTGGCGGAGATCGTTGTTGACAACCGTTCCTGGTCAAAACAGCGATTTTTGGTTGACCAGGCGGAAAATCACGAGTTTCGGCCGATGCAGGGTCTGAATAGCGATTTCGATCGTCCGGGTGCAAAATCGTGATTGTACCGATCCGGACGATCGACCGGGATTTCGTGCTGATCGTGGCGGAGATCGTTGTTGACAACCGTTCCTGGTCAAAACAGTGATTTTTGGTTGACCAGGCGGAAAATCAGGAGTTTCGGCCGATGCAGGGTCTGAATAGCGATTTCGATCGTCCGGGTGCAAAATCGTGATTGTACCGATCCGGACGATCGACCGTGATTTCCTGCTGATCGTGGCGGAGATCGTTGTTGACAACCGTTCCGGGTCAAAACAGTGATTTTTGGTTGACCAGGCGGAAAATCACGAGTTTCGGCCGATGCAGGGCCTGAATAGTGATTTCGTTCGTCCGGGTGCAAAATCGGGATTGTACCGATCTGGACGATCGACCGGGATTTTGTGCTGATCGTGGCGGAGATCGTTGTTGACAACCGTTCCTGGTCAAAACAGTGATTTTTGGTTGACCAGGCGGAAAATCACGAGTTTCGGCCGATGCAGGGTCTGAATAGCGATTTCGATCGTCCGGGTGCAAAATCGTGATTGTACCGATCCGGACGATCGACCGTGATTTCCTGCTGATCGTGGCGGAGATCGTTGTTGACAACCGTTCCGGGTCAAAACAGTGATTTTTGGTTGGCCAGGCGGAAAATCACGAGTTTCGCCCGATGCAGGGTCTGAATAGCGATTTCGATCGTCCGGGTGCAAAATCGTGATTGTTCCGATCCGGACGATCGACCGTGATTTCATGCTGATCGTGGCGGAGATCGTTGTTGACAACCGTTCCTGGTCAAAACAGCGATTTTTGGTTGACCAGGCGGAAAATCACGAGTTTCGGCCGATGCAGGGTCTGAATAGCGATTTCGATCGTCCGGGTGCAAAATCGTGATTGTACCGATCCGGACGATCGACCGTGATTTCCTGCTGATCGTGGCGGAGATCGTTGTTGACAACCGTTCCGGGTCAAAACAGTGATTTTTGGTTGACCAGGCGGAAAATCACGAGTTTCGGCCGATGCAGGGTCTGAATAGTGATTTCGATCGTCCGGGTGCAAAATCGTGATTGTTCCGATCCGGACGATCGACCGTGATTTCATGCTGATCGTGGCGGAGATCGTTGTTGACAACCGTTCCTGGTCAAAACAGTGATTTTTGGTTGACCAGGCGGAAAATCACGAGTTTCGGCCGATGCAGGGCCTGAATAGTGATTTCGTTCGTCCGGGTGCAAAATCGGGATTGTACCGATCCGGACGATCGACCGGGATTTTGTGCTGATCGTGGCGGAGATCGTTGTTGACAACCGTTCCTGGTCAAAACAGTGATTTTTGGTTGACCAGGCGGAAAATCACGAGTTTCGGCCGATGCAGGGTCTGAATAGCGATTTCGATCGTCCGGGTGCAAAATCGTGATTGTACCGATCCGGACGATCGACCGTGATTTCCTGCTGATCGTGGCGGAGATCGTTGTTGACAACCGTTCCGGGTCAAAACAGTGATTTTTGGTTGACCAGGCGGAAAATCACGAGTTTCGCCCGATGCAGGGTCTGAATAGCGATTTCGATCGTCCGGGTGCAAAATCGTGATTGTTCCGATCCGGACGATCGACCGTGATTTCATGCTGATCGTGGCGGAGATCGTTGTTGACAACCGTTCCTGGTCAAAACAGCGATTTTTGGTTGACCAGGCGGAAAATCAGGAGTTTCGGCCGATGCAGGGTCTGAATAGCGATTTCGATCGTCCGGGTGCAAAATCGTGATTGTACCGATCCGGACGATCGACCGGGATTTCGTGCTGATCGTGGCGGAGATCGTTGTTGACAACCGTTCCTGGTCAAAACTGTGATTTTTGGTTGACCAGGCGGAAAATCACGAGTTTCGGCCGATGCAGGGTCTGAATAGCGATTTCGATCGTCCGGGTGCAAAATCGTGATTGTACCGATCCGGACGATCGACCGTGATTTCATGCTGATCGTGGCGGAGATCGTTGTTGACAACCGTTCCGGGTCAAAACAGCGATTTTTGGTTGACCAGGCGGAAAATCCCGAGTTTCGGCCGATGCAGGGTCTGAATAGCGATTTCGATCGTCCGGGTGCAAAATCGTGATTGTACCGATCCGGACGATCGACCATGATTTCATGTTGATCGTGGCGGAGATCGTTGTTGACAACCGTTCCTGGTCAAAACAGTGATTTTCGGTTGACCAGGCGGAAAATCACGAGTTTCGGCCGATGCAGGGCCTGAATAGTGATTTCGTTCGTCCGGGTGCAAAATCGTGATTGTACCGATCCGGACGATCGACCGGGATTTTGTGCTGATCGTGGCGGAGATCGTTGTTGACAACCGTTCCTGGTCAAAACAGTGATTTTTGGTTGACCAGGCGGAAAATCACGAGTTTCGGCCGATGCAGGGTCTGAATAGCGATTTCGATCGTCCGGGTGCAAAATCGTGATTGTACCGATCCGGACGATCGACCGTGATTTCCTGCTGATCGTGGCGGAGATCGTTGTTGACAACCGTTCCGGGTCAAAACAGTGATTTTTGGTTGACCAGGCGGAAAATCACGAGTTTCGCCCGATGCAGGGTCTGAATAGCGATTTCGATCGTCCGGGTGCAAAATCGTGATTGTTCCGATCCGGACGATCGACCGTGATTTCATGCTGATCGTGGCGGAGATCGTTGTTGACAACCGTTCCTGGTCAAAACAGCGATTTTTGGTTGACCAGGCGGAAAATCAGGAGTTTCGGCCGATGCAGGGTCTGAATAGCGATTTCGATCGTCCGGGTGCAAAATCGTGATTGTACCGATCCGGACGATCGACCGGGATTTCGTGCTGATCGTGGCGGAGATCGTTGTTGACAACCGTTCCTGGTCAAAACAGTGATTTTTGGTTGACCAGGCGGAAAATCACGAGTTTCGGCCGATGCAGGGCCTGAATAGTGATTTCGTTCGTCCGGGTGCAAAATCGGGATTGTACCGATCCGGACGATCGACCGGGATTTTGTGCTGATCGTGGCGGAGATCGTTGTTGACAACCGTTCCTGGTCAAAACAGTGATTTTTGGTTGACCAGGCGGAAAATCACGAGTTTCGGCCGATGCAGGGTCTGAATAGCGATTTCGATCGTCCGGGTGCAAAATCGTGATTGTACCGATCCGGACGATCGACCGTGATTTCCTGCTGATCGTGGCGGAGATCGTTGTTGACAACCGTTCCGGGTCAAAACAGTGATTTTTGGTTGACCAGGCGGAAAATCACGAGTTTCGCCCGATGCAGGGTCTGAATAGCGATTTCGATCGTCCGGGTGCAAAATCGTGATTGTTCCGATCCGGACGATCGACCGTGATTTCATGCTGATCGTGGCGGAGATCGTTGTTGACAACCGTTCCTGGTCAAAACAGCGATTTTTGGTTGACCAGGCGGAAAATCAGGAGTTTCGGCCGATGCAGGGTCTGAATAGCGATTTCGATCGTCCGGGTGCAAAATCGTGATTGTACCGATCCGGACGATCGACCGGGATTTCGTGCTGATCGTGGCGGAGATCGTTGTTGACAACCGTTCCTGGTCAAAACTGTGATTTTTGGTTGACCAGGCGGAAAATCACGAGTTTCGGCCGATGCAGGGTCTGAATAGCGATTTCGATCGTCCGGGTGCAAAATCGTGATTGTACCGATCCGGACGATCGACCGTGATTTCATGCTGATCGTGGCGGAGATCGTTGTTGACAACCGTTCCGGGTCAAAACAGCGATTTTTGGTTGACCAGGCGGAAAATCCCGAGTTTCGGCCGATGCAGGGTCTGAATAGCGATTTCGATCGTCCGGGTGCAAAATCGTGATTGTACCGATCCGGACGATCGACCGTGATTTCATGTTGATCGTGGCGGAGATCGTTGTTGACAACCGTTCCTGGTCAAAACAGTGATTTTCGGTTGACCAGGCGGAAAATCACGAGTTTCGGCCGATGCAGGGCCTGAATAGTGATTTCGTTCGTCCGGGTGCAAAATCGTGATTGTACCGATCCGGACGATCGACCGGGATTTTGTGCTGATCGTGGCGGAGATCGTTGTTGACAACCGTTCCTGGTCAAAACAGTGATTTTTGGTTGACCAGGCGGAAAATCACGAGTTTCGGCCGATGCAGGGTCTGAATAGCGATTTCGATCGTCCGGGTGCAAAATCGTGATTGTACCGATCCGGACGATCGACCGTGATTTCCTGCTGATCGTGGCGGAGATCGTTGTTGACAACCGTTCCGGGTCAAAACTGTGATTTTTGGTTGACCAGGCGGAAAATCACGAGTTTCGGCCGATGCAGGGTCTGAATAGCGATTTCGATCGTCCGGGTGCAAAATCGTGATTGTTCCGATCCGGACGATCGACCGTGATTTCATGCTGATCGTGGCGGAGATCGTTGTTGACAACCGTTCCTGGTCAAAACAGCGATTTTTGGTTGACCAGGGGGAAAATCCCGAGTTTCGGCCGATGCAGGGTCTGAATAGCGATTTCGATCGTCCGGGTGCAAAATCGTGATTGTACCGATCCGGACGATCGACCGTGATTTCATGCTGATCGTGGCGGAGATCGTTGTTGACAACCGTTCCGGGTCAAAACAGCGATTTTTGGTTGACCAGGCGGAAAATCCCGAGTTTCGGCCGATGCAGGGTCTGAATAGCGATTTCGATCGTCCGGGTGCAAAATCGTGATTGTACCGATCCGGACGATCGACCGTGATTTCATGCTGATCGTGGCGGAGATCGTTGTTGACAACCGTTCCTGGTCAAAACAGCGATTTTTGGTTGACCAGGGGGAAAATCCCGAGTTTCGGCCGATGCAGGGTCTGAATAGCGATTTCGATCGTCCGGGTGCAAAATCGTGATTGTACCGATCCGGACGATCGACCGTGATTTCATGCTGATCGTGGCGGAGATCGTTGTTGACAACCGTTCCGGGTCAAAACAGCGATTTTTGGTTGACCAGGCGGAAAATCCCGAGTTTCGGCCGATGCAGGGTCTGAATAGCGATTTCGATCGTCCGGGTGCAAAATCGTGATTGTACCGATCCGGACGATCGACCGTGATTTCATGTTGATCGTGGCGGAGATCGTTGTTGACAACCGTTCCGGGTCAAAACAGTGATTTTCGGTTGACCAGGCGGAAAATCACGAGTTTCGGCCGATGCAGGGCCTGAATAGTGATTTCGATCGTCCGGGTGCAAAATCGTGATTGTACCGATCCGGACGATCGACCGGGATTTTGTGCTGATCGTGGCGGAGATCGTTGTTGACAACCGTTCCTGGTCAAAACAGTGATTTTTGGTTGACCAGGCGGAAAATCACGAGTTTCGGCCGATGCAGGGTCTGAATAGCGATTTCGATCGTCCGGGTGCAAAATCGTGATTGTACCGATCCGGACGATCGACCGTGATTTCCTGCTGATCGTGGCGGAGATCGTTGTTGACAACCGTTCCGGGTCAAAACTGTGATTTTTGGTTGACCAGGCGGAAAATCACGAGTTTCGGCCGATGCAGGGTCTGAATAGCGATTTCGATCGTCCGGGTGCAAAATCGTGATTGTTCCGATCCGGACGATCGACCGTGATTTCATGCTGATCGTGGCGGAGATCGTTGTTGACAACCGTTCCTGGTCAAAACAGCGATTTTTGGTTGACCAGGGGGAAAATCCCGAGTTTCGGCCGATGCAGGGTCTGAATAGCGATTTCGATCGTCCGGGTGCAAAATCGTGATTGTACCGATCCGGACGATCGACCGTGATTTCATGCTGATCGTGGCGGAGATCGTTGTTGACAACCGTTCCGGGTCAAAACAGCGATTTTTGGTTGACCAGGCGGAAAATCCCGAGTTTCGGCCGATGCAGGGTCTGAATAGCGATTTCGATCGTCCGGGTGCAAAATCGTGATTGTTCCGATCCGGACGATCGACCGTGATTTCATGCTGATCGTGGCGGAGATCGTTGTTGACAACCGTTCCTGGTCAAAACAGCGATTTTTGGTTGACCAGGGGGAAAATCCCGAGTTTCGGCCGATGCAGGGTCTGAATAGCGATTTCGATCGTCCGGGTGCAAAATCGTGATTGTACCGATCCGGACGATCGACCGTGATTTCATGCTGATCGTGGCGGAGATCGTTGTTGACAACCGTTCCGGGTCAAAACAGCGATTTTTGGTTGACCAGGCGGAAAATCCCGAGTTTCGGCCGATGCAGGGTCTGAATAGCGATTTCGATCGTCCGGGTGCAAAATCGTGATTGTACCGATCCGGACGATCGACCGTGATTTCATGTTGATCGTGGCGGAGATCGTTGTTGACAACCGTTCCGGGTCAAAACAGTGATTTTCGGTTGACCAGGCGGAAAATCACGAGTTTCGGCCGATGCAGGGCCTGAATAGTGATTTCGATCGTCCGGGTGCAAAATCGTGATTGTACCGATCCGGACGATCGACCGGGATTTTGTGCTGATCGTGGCGGAGATCGTTGTTGACAACCGTTCCTGGTCAAAACAGTGATTTTTGGTTGACCAGGCGGAAAATCACGAGTTTCGGCCGATGCAGGGTCTGAATAGCGATTTCGATCGTCCGGGTGCAAAATCGTGATTGTACCGATCCGGACGATCGACCGTGATTTCCTGCTGATCGTGGCGGAGATCGTTGTTGACAACCGTTCCGGGTCAAAACTGTGATTTTTGGTTGACCAGGCGGAAAATCACGAGTTTCGGCCGATGCAGGGTCTGAATAGCGATTTCGATCGTCCGGGTGCAAAATCGTGATTGTTCCGATCCGGACGATCGACCGTGATTTCATGCTGATCGTGGCGGAGATCGTTGTTGACAACCGTTCCTGGTCAAAACAGCGATTTTTGGTTGACCAGGGGGAAAATCCCGAGTTTCGGCCGATGCAGGGTCTGAATAGCGATTTCGATCGTCCGGGTGCAAAATCGTGATTGTACCGATCCGGACGATCGACCGTGATTTCATGCTGATCGTGGCGGAGATCGTTGTTGACAACCGTTCCGGGTCAAAACAGCGATTTTTGGTTGACCAGGCGGAAAATCCCGAGTTTCGGCCGATGCAGGGTCTGAATAGCGATTTCGATCGTCCGGGTGCAAAATCGTGATTGTACCGATCCGGACGATCGACCGTGATTTCATGTTGATCGTGGCGGAGATCGTTGTTGACAACCGTTCCTGGTCAAAACAGTGATTTTCGGTTGACCAGGCGGAAAATCACGAGTTTCGGCCGATGCAGGGCCTGAATAGTGATTTCGTTCGTCCGGGTGCAAAATCGTGATTGTACCGATCCGGACGATCGACCGGGATTTTGTGCTGATCGTGGCGGAGATCGTTGTTGACAACCGTTCCTGGTCAAAACAGTGATTTTTGGTTGACCAGGCGGAAAATCACGAGTTTCGGCCGATGCAGGGTCTGAATAGCGATTTCGATCGTCCGGGTGCAAAATCGTGATTGTACCGATCCGGACGATCGACCGTGATTTCCTGCTGATCGTGGCGGAGATCGTTGTTGACAACCGTTCCGGGTCAAAACTGTGATTTTTGGTTGACCAGGCGGAAAATCACGAGTTTCGGCCGATGCAGGGTCTGAATAGCGATTTCGATCGTCCGGGTGCAAAATCGTGATTGTTCCGATCCGGACGATCGACCGTGATTTCATGCTGATCGTGGCGGAGATCGTTGTTGACAACCGTTCCTGGTCAAAACAGCGATTTTTGGTTGACCAGGGGGAAAATCCCGAGTTTCGGCCGATGCAGGGTCTGAATAGCGATTTCGATCGTCCGGGTGCAAAATCGTGATTGTACCGATCCGGACGATCGACCGTGATTTCATGCTGATCGTGGCGGAGATCGTTGTTGACAACCGTTCCGGGTCAAAACAGCGATTTTTGGTTGACCAGGCGGAAAATCCCGAGTTTCGGCCGATGCAGGGTCTGAATAGCGATTTCGATCGTCCGGGTGCAAAATCGTGATTGTACCGATCCGGACGATCGACCGTGATTTCATGTTGATCGTGGCGGAGATCGTTGTTGACAACCGTTCCTGGTCAAAACAGTGATTTTTGGTTGACCAGGCGGAAAATCACGAGTTTCGGCCGATGCAGGGTCTGAATAGCGATTTCGATCGTCCGGGTGCAAAATCGTGATTGTACCGATCCGGACGATCGACCGTGATTTCCTGCTGATCGTGGCGGAGATCGTTGTTGACAACCGTTCCGGGTCAAAACTGTGATTTTTGGTTGACCAGGCGGAAAATCACGAGTTTCGGCCGATGCAGGGTCTGAATAGCGATTTCGATCGTCCGGGTGCAAAATCGTGATTGTACCGATCCGGACGATCGACCGTGATTTCCTGCTGATCGTGGCGGAGATCGTTGTTGACAACCGTTCCGGGTCAAAACTGTGATTTTTGGTTGACCAGGCGGAAAATCACGAGTTTCGGCCGATGCAGGGTCTGAATAGCGATTTCGATCGTCCGGGTGCAAAATCGTGATTGTTCCGATCCGGACGATCGACCGTGATTTCATGCTGATCGTGGCGGAGATCGTTGTTGACAACCGTTCCTGGCCAAAACAGCGATTTTTGGTTGACCAGGGGGAAAATCACGAGTTTCGGCCGATGCAGGGTCTGAATAGCGATTTCGATCGTCCGGGTGCAAAATCGTGATTGTACCGATCCGGACGATCGACCGGGATTTCGTGCTGATCGTGGCGGAGATCGTTGTTGACAACCGTTCCGGGTCAAAACAGTAATTTTTGGTTGACCAGGCGGAAAATCACGAGTTTCGCCCAATGCAGGGTCTGAATAGCGATTTCGATCGTCCGGGTGCAAAATTTTGATTGTACCGATCCGGACGATCGACCGTGATTTCATGCTGATCGTGGCGGAGATCGTTGTTGACCATCGTTCCTGGTCAAAACAGTGATTTTTGGTTGACCAGGCGGAAAATCACGAGTTTCGGCCGATGCAGGGTCTGAATAGCGATTTCGATCGTCTGGGTGCAAAATCGTGATTGTACCGATCCGGACGATCGACCGTGATTTCATGCTGATCGTGGCGGAGATCGTTGTTGACAACCGTTCCTGGTCAAAACAGTGATTTTTGGTTGACCAGGCGGAAAAGCACGAGTTTCGGCCGATGCAGGGTCTGAATAGTGATTTCGTTCGTCCGGGTGCAAAATCGTGATTGTACCGATCCGGACGATCGACCGGGATTTTGTGCTGATCGTGGCGGAGATCGTTGTTGACAACCGTTCCTGGTCAGAACAGTGATTTTTGGTTGACCAGGCGGAAAATCACGAGTTTCGGCCGATGCAGGGTCTGAATAGCGATTTCGATCGTCCGGGTGCAAAATCGTGATTGTACCGATCCGGACGATCGACCGTGATTTCCTGCTGATCGTGGCGGAGATCGTTGTTGACAACCGTTCCGGGTCAAAACAGTGATTTTTGGTTGACCAGGCGGAAAATCACGAGTTTCGCCCGATGCAGGGTCTGAATAGCGATTTCGATCGTCCGGGTGCAAAATCGTGATTGTTCCGATCCGGACGATCGACCGTGATTTCATGCTGATCGTGGCGGAGATCGTTGTTGACAACCGTTCCTGGTCAAAACAGCGATTTTTGGTTGACCAGGCGGAAAATCAGGAGTTTCGGCCGATGCAGGGTCTGAATAGCGATTTCGATCGTCCGGGTGCAAAATCGTGATTGTACCGATCCGGACGATCGACCGGGATTTCGTGCTGATCGTGGCGGAGATCGTTGTTGACAACCGTTCCTGGTCAAAACTGTGATTTTTGGTTGACCAGGCGGAAAATCACGAGTTTCGGCCGATGCAGGGTCTGAATAGCGATTTCGATCGTCCGGGTGCAAAATCGTGATTGTACCGATCCGGACGATCGACCGTGATTTCATGCTGATCGTGGCGGAGATCGTTGTTGACAACCGTTCCGGGTCAAAACAGCGATTTTTGGTTGACCAGGCGGAAAATCCCGAGTTTCGGCCGATGCAGGGTCTGAATAGCGATTTCGATCGTCCGGGTGCAAAATCGTGATTGTACCGATCCGGACGATCGACCGTGATTTCATGTTGATCGTGGCGGAGATCGTTGTTGACAACCGTTCCTGGTCAAAACAGTGATTTTCGGTTGACCAGGCGGAAAATCACGAGTTTCGGCCGATGCAGGGCCTGAATAGTGATTTCGTTCGTCCGGGTGCAAAATCGTGATTGTACCGATCCGGACGATCGACCGGGATTTTGTGCTGATCGTGGCGGAGATCGTTGTTGACAACCGTTCCTGGTCAAAACAGTGATTTTTGGTTGACCAGGCGGAAAATCACGAGTTTCGGCCGATGCAGGGTCTGAATAGCGATTTCGATCGTCCGGGTGCAAAATCGTGATTGTACCGATCCGGACGATCGACCGTGATTTCCTGCTGATCGTGGCGGAGATCGTTGTTGACAACCGTTCCGGGTCAAAACTGTGATTTTTGGTTGACCAGGCGGAAAATCACAAGTTTCGGCCGATGCAGGGTCTGAATAGCGATTTCGATCGTCCGGGTGCAAAATCGTGATTGTTCCGATCCGGACGATCGACCGTGATTTCATGCTGATCGTGGCGGAGATCGTTGTTGACAACCGTTCCGGGTCAAAACAGCGATTTTTGGTTGACCAGGCGGAAAATCCCGAGTTTCGGCCGATGCAGGGTCTGAATAGCGATTTCGATCGTCCGGGTGCAAAATCGTGATTGTATCGATCCGGACGATCGACCGTGATTTCATGTTGATCGTGGCGGTGATCGTTGTTGACAACCGTTCCTGGTCAAAACAGTGATTTTCGGTTGACCAGGCGGAAAATCACGAGTTTCGGCCGATGCAGGGCCTGAATAGTGATTTCGTTCGTCCGGGTGCAAAATCGTGATTGTACCGATCCGGACGATCGACCGGGATTTTGTGCTGATCGTGGCGGAGATCGTTGTTGACAACCGTTCCTGGTCAAAACAGTGATTTTTGGTTGACCAGGCGGAAAATCACGAGTTTCGGCCGATGCAGGGTCTGAATAGCGATTTCGATCGTCCGGGTGCAAAATCGTGATTGTACCGATCCGGACGATCGACCGTGATTTCCTGCTGATCGTGGCGGAGATCGTTGTTGACAACCGTTCCGGGTCAAAACTGTGATTTTTGGTTGACCAGGCGGAAAATCACGAGTTTCGGCCGATGCAGGGTCTGAATAGCGATTTCGATCGTCCGGGTGCAAAATCGTGATTGTTCCGATCCGGACGATCGACCGTGATTTCATGCTGATCGTGGCGGAGATCGTTGTTGACAACCGTTCCTGGTCAAAACAGCGATTTTTGGTTGACCAGGGGGAAAATCACGAGTTTCGGCCGATGCAGGGTCTGAATAGCGATTTCGATCGTCAGGGTGCAAAATCGTGATTGTACCGATCCGGACGATCGACCGGGATTTCGTGCTGATCGTGGCGGAGATCGTTGTTGACAACCGTTCCGGGTCAAAACAGTAATTTTTGGTTGACCAGGCGGAAAATCACGAGTTTCGCCCAATGCAGGGTCTGAATAGCGATTTCGATCGTCCGGGTGCAAAATTTTGATTGTACCGATCCGGACGATCGACCGTGATTTCATGCTGATCGTGGCGGAGATCGTTGTTGACCATCGTTCCTGGTCAAAACAGTGATTTTTGGTTGACCAGGCGGAAAATCACGAGTTTCGGCCGATGCAGGGTCTGAATAGCGATTTCGATCGTCTGGGTGCAAAATCGTGATTGTACCGATCCGGACGATCGACCGTGATTTCATGCTGATCGTGGCGGAGATCGTTGTTGACAACCGTTCCTGGTCAAAACAGTGATTTTTGGTTGACCAGGCGGAAAAGCACGAGTTTCGGCCGATGCAGGGTCTGAATAGTGATTTCGTTCGTCCGGGTGCAAAATCGTGATTGTACCGATCCGGACGATCGACCGGGATTTTGTGCTGATCGTGGCGGAGATCGTTGTTGACAACCGTTCCTGGTCAAAACAGTGATTTTTGGTTGACCAGGCGGAAAATCACGAGTTTCGGCCGATGCAGGGTCTGAATAGCGATTTCGATCGTCCGGGTGCAAAATCGTGATTGTACCGATCCGGACGATCGACCGTGATTTCCTGCTGATCGTGGCGGAGATCGTTGTTGACAACCGTTCCGGGTCAAAACAGTGATTTTTGGTTGACCAGGCGGAAAATCACGAGTTTCGCCCGATGCAGGGTCTGAATAGCGATTTCGATCGTCCGGGTGCAAAATCGTGATTGTTCCGATCCGGACGATCGACCGTGATTTCATGCTGATCGTGGCGGAGATCGTTGTTGACAACCGTTCCTGGTCAAAACAGCGATTTTTGGTTGACCAGGCGGAAAATCAGGAGTTTCGGCCGATGCAGGGTCTGAATAGCGATTTCGATCGTCCGGGTGCAAAATCGTGATTGTACCGATCCGGACGATCGACCGGGATTTCGTGCTGATCGTGGCGGAGATCGTTGTTGACAACCGTTCCTGGTCAAAACTGTGATTTTTGGTTGACCAGGCGGAAAATCACGAGTTTCGGCCGATGCAGGGTCTGAATAGCGATTTCGATCGTCCGGGTGCAAAATCGTGATTGTACCGATCCGGACGATCGACCGTGATTTCATGCTGATCGTGGCGGAGATCGTTGTTGACAACCGTTCCGGGTCAAAACAGCGATTTTTGGTTGACCAGGCGGAAAATCCCGAGTTTCGGCCGATGCAGGGTCTGAATAGCGATTTCGATCGTCCGGGTGCAAAATCGTGATTGTACCGATCCGGACGATCGACCGTGATTTCATGTTGATCGTGGCGGAGATCGTTGTTGACAACCGTTCCTGGTCAAAACAGTGATTTTCGGTTGACCAGGCGGAAAATCACGAGTTTCGGCCGATGCAGGGCCTGAATAGTGATTTCGTTCGTCCGGGTGCAAAATCGTGATTGTACCGATCCGGACGATCGACCGGGATTTTGTGCTGATCGTGGCGGAGATCGTTGTTGACAACCGTTCCTGGTCAAAACAGTGATTTTTGGTTGACCAGGCGGAAAATCACGAGTTTCGGCCGATGCAGGGTCTGAATAGCGATTTCGATCGTCCGGGTGCAAAATCGTGATTGTACCGATCCGGACGATCGACCGTGATTTCCTGCTGATCGTGGCGGAGATCGTTGTTGACAACCGTTCCGGGTCAAAACTGTGATTTTTGGTTGACCAGGCGGAAAATCACAAGTTTCGGCCGATGCAGGGTCTGAATAGTGATTTCGTTCGTCCGGGTGCAAAATCGTGATTGTACCGATCCGGACGATCGACCGGGATTTTGTGCTGATCGTGGCGGAGATCGTTGTTGACAACCGTTCCTGGTCAAAACAGTGATTTTTGGTTGACCAGGCGGAAAATCACGAGTTTCGGCCGATGCAGGGTCTGAATAGCGATTTCGATCGTCCGGGTGCAAAATCGTGATTGTACCGATCCGGACGATCGACCGTGATTTCCTGCTGATCGTGGCGGAGATCGTTGTTGACAACCGTTCCGGGTCAAAACAGTGATTTTTGGTTGACCAGGCGGAAAATCACGAGTTTCGCCCGATGCAGGGTCTGAATAGCGATTTCGATCGTCCGGGTGCAAAATCGTGATTGTACCGATCCGGACGATCGACCGTGATTTCCTGCTGATCGTGGCGGAGATCGTTGTTGACAACCGTTCCGGGTCAAAACAGTGATTTTTGGTTGACCAGGCGGAAAATCACGAGTTTCGGCCGATGCAGGGTCTGAATAGCGATTTCGATCGTCCGGGTGCAAAATCGTGATTGTTCCGATCCGGACGATCGACCGTGATTTCATGCTGATCGTGGCGGAGATCGTTGTTGACAACCGTTCCTGGTCAAAACAGCGATTTTTGGTTGACCAGGCGGAAAATCACGAGTTTCGGCCGATGCAGGGTCTGAATAGCGATTTCGATCGTCCGGGTGCAAAATCGTGATTGTACCGATCCGGACGATCGACCGGGATTTCGTGCTGATCGTGGCGGAGATCGTTGTTGACAACCGTTCCTGGTCAAAACTGTGATTTTTGGTTGACCAGGCGGAAAATCACGAGTTTCGGCCGATGCAGGGTCTGAATAGCGATTTCGATCGTCCGGGTGCAAAATCGTGATTGTATCGATCCGGACGATCGACCGTGATTTCATGTTGATCGTGGCGGTGATCGTTGTTGACAACCGTTCCTGGTCAAAACAGTGATTTTCGGTTGACCAGGCGGAAAATCACGAGTTTCGGCCGATGCAGGGCCTGAATAGTGATTTCGTTCGTCCGGGTGCAAAATCGTGATTGTACCGATCCGGACGATCGACCGGGATTTTGTGCTGATCGTGGCGGAGATCGTTGTTGACAACCGTTCCTGGTCAAAACAGTGATTTTTGGTTGACCAGGCGGAAAATCACGAGTTTCGGCCGATGCAGGGTCTGAATAGCGATTTCGATCGTCCGGGTGCAAAATCGTGATTGTACCGATCCGGACGATCGACCGTGATTTCCTGCTGATCGTGGCGGAGATCGTTGTTGACAACCGTTCCGGGTCAAAACAGTGATTTTTGGTTGACCAGGCGGAAAATCACGAGTTTCGCCCGATGCAGGGTCTGAATAGCGATTTCGATCGTCCGGGTGCAAAATCGTGATTGTTCCGATCCGGACGATCGACCGTGATTTCATGCTGATCGTGGCGGAGATCGTTGTTGACAACCGTTCCTGGTCAAAACAGCGATTTTTGGTTGACCAGGCGGAAAATCAGGAGTTTCGGCCGATGCAGGGTCTGAATAGCGATTTCGATCGTCCGGGTGCAAAATCGTGATTGTACCGATCCGGACGATCGACCGGGATTTCGTGCTGATCGTGGCGGAGATCGTTGTTGACAACCGTTCCTGGTCAAAACTGTGATTTTTGGTTGACCAGGCGGAAAATCACGAGTTTCGGCCGATGCAGGGTCTGAATAGCGATTTCGATCGTCCGGGTGCAAAATCGTGATTGTACCGATCCGGACGATCGACCGTGATTTCATGCTGATCGTGGCGGAGATCGTTGTTGACAACCGTTCCGGGTCAAAACAGCGATTTTTGGTTGACCAGGCGGAAAATCCCGAGTTTCGGCCGATGCAGGGTCTGAATAGCGATTTCGATCGTCCGGGTGCAAAATCGTGATTGTACCGATCCGGACGATCGACCGTGATTTCATGTTGATCGTGGCGGAGATCGTTGTTGACAACCGTTCCTGGTCAAAACAGTGATTTTCGGTTGACCAGGCGGAAAATCACGAGTTTCGGCCGATGCAGGGCCTGAATAGTGATTTCGTTCGTCCGGGTGCAAAATCGTGATTGTACCGATCCGGACGATCGACCGGGATTTTGTGCTGATCGTGGCGGAGATCGTTGTTGACAACCGTTCCTGGTCAAAACAGTGATTTTTGGTTGACCAGGCGGAAAATCACGAGTTTCGGCCGATGCAGGGTCTGAATAGCGATTTCGATCGTCCGGGTGCAAAATCGTGATTGTACCGATCCGGACGATCGACCGTGATTTCCTGCTGATCGTGGCGGAGATCGTTGTTGACAACCGTTCCGGGTCAAAACTGTGATTTTTGGTTGACCAGGCGGAAAATCACAAGTTTCGGCCGATGCAGGGTCTGAATAGTGATTTCGTTCGTCCGGGTGCAAAATCGTGATTGTACCGATCCGGACGATCGACCGGGATTTTGTGCTGATCGTGGCGGAGATCGTTGTTGACAACCGTTCCTGGTCAAAACAGTGATTTTTGGTTGACCAGGCGGAAAATCACGAGTTTCGGCCGATGCAGGGTCTGAATAGCGATTTCGATCGTCCGGGTGCAAAATCGTGATTGTACCGATCCGGACGATCGACCGTGATTTCCTGCTGATCGTGGCGGAGATCGTTGTTGACAACCGTTCCGGGTCAAAACAGTGATTTTTGGTTGACCAGGCGGAAAATCACGAGTTTCGCCCGATGCAGGGTCTGAATAGCGATTTCGATCGTCCGGGTGCAAAATCGTGATTGTACCGATCCGGACGATCGACCGTGATTTCCTGCTGATCGTGGCGGAGATCGTTGTTGACAACCGTTCCGGGTCAAAACAGTGATTTTTGGTTGACCAGGCGGAAAATCACGAGTTTCGCCCGATGCAGGGTCTGAATAGCGATTTCGATCGTCCGGGTGCAAAATCGTGATTGTTCCGATCCGGACGATCGACCGTGATTTCATGCTGATCGTGGCGGAGATCGTTGTTGACAACCGTTCCTGGTCAAAACAGCGATTTTTGGTTGACCAGGCGGAAAATCACGAGTTTCGGCCGATGCAGGGTCTGAATAGCGATTTCGATCGTCCGGGTGCAAAATCGTGATTGTACCGATCCGGACGATCGACCGGGATTTCGTGCTGATCGTGGCGGAGATCGTTGTTGACAACCGTTCCTGGTCAAAACTGTGATTTTTGGTTGACCAGGCGGAAAATCACGAGTTTCGGCCGATGCAGGGTCTGAATAGCGATTTCGATCGTCCGGGTGCAAAATCGTGATTGTATCGATCCGGACGATCGACCGTGATTTCATGTTGATCGTGGCGGTGATCGTTGTTGACAACCGTTCCTGGTCAAAACAGTGATTTTCGGTTGACCAGGCGGAAAATCACGAGTTTCGGCCGATGCAGGGCCTGAATAGTGATTTCGTTCGTCCGGGTGCAAAATCGTGATTGTACCGATCCGGACGATCGACCGGGATTTTGTGCTGATCGTGGCGGAGATCGTTGTTGACAACCGTTCCTGGTCAAAACAGTGATTTTTGGTTGACCAGGCGGAAAATCACGAGTTTCGGCCGATGCAGGGTCTGAATAGCGATTTCGATCGTCCGGGTGCAAAATCGTGATTGTACCGATCCGGACGATCGACCGTGATTTCCTGCTGATCGTGGCGGAGATCGTTGTTGACAACCGTTCCGGGTCAAAACTGTGATTTTTGGTTGACCAGGCGGAAAATCACAAGTTTCGGCCGATGCAGGGTCTGAATAGCGATTTCGATCGTCCGGGTGCAAAATCGTGATTGTTCCGATCCGGACGATCGACCGTGATTTCATGCTGATCGTGGCGGAGATCGTTGTTGACAACCGTTCCGGGTCAAAACAGCGATTTTTGGTTGACCAGGCGGAAAATCCCGAGTTTCGGCCGATGCAGGGTCTGAATAGCGATTTCGATCGTCCGGGTGCAAAATCGTGATTGTATCGATCCGGACGATCGACCGTGATTTCATGTTGATCGTGGCGGTGATCGTTGTTGACAACCGTTCCTGGTCAAAACAGTGATTTTCGGTTGACCAGGCGGAAAATCACGAGTTTCGGCCGATGCAGGGCCTGAATAGTGATTTCGTTCGTCCGGGTGCAAAATCGTGATTGTACCGATCCGGACGATCGACCGGGATTTTGTGCTGATCGTGGCGGAGATCGTTGTTGACAACCGTTCCTGGTCAAAACAGTGATTTTTGGTTGACCAGGCGGAAAATCACGAGTTTCGGCCGATGCAGGGTCTGAATAGCGATTTCGATCGTCCGGGTGCAAAATCGTGATTGTACCGATCCGGACGATCGACCGTGATTTCCTGCTGATCGTGGCGGAGATCGTTGTTGACAACCGTTCCGGGTCAAAACTGTGATTTTTGGTTGACCAGGCGGAAAATCACGAGTTTCGGCCGATGCAGGGTCTGAATAGCGATTTCGATCGTCCGGGTGCAAAATCGTGATTGTTCCGATCCGGACGATCGACCGTGATTTCATGCTGATCGTGGCGGAGATCGTTGTTGACAACCGTTCCTGGTCAAAACAGCGATTTTTGGTTGACCAGGGGGAAAATCACGAGTTTCGGCCGATGCAGGGTCTGAATAGCGATTTCGATCGTCCGGGTGCAAAATCGTGATTGTACCGATCCGGACGATCGACCGGGATTTCGTGCTGATCGTGGCGGAGATCGTTGTTGACAACCGTTCCGGGTCAAAACAGTAATTTTTGGTTGACCAGGCGGAAAATCACGAGTTTCGCCCAATGCAGGGTCTGAATAGCGATTTCGATCGTCCGGGTGCAAAATTTTGATTGTACCGATCCGGACGATCGACCGTGATTTCATGCTGATCGTGGCGGAGATCGTTGTTGACCATCGTTCCTGGTCAAAACAGTGATTTTTGGTTGACCAGGCGGAAAATCACGAGTTTCGGCCGATGCAGGGTCTGAATAGCGATTTCGATCGTCTGGGTGCAAAATCGTGATTGTACCGATCCGGACGATCGACCGTGATTTCATGCTGATCGTGGCGGAGATCGTTGTTGACAACCGTTCCTGGTCAAAACAGTGATTTTTGGTTGACCAGGCGGAAAAGCACGAGTTTCGACCGATGCAGGGTCTGAATAGTGATTTCGTTCGTCCGGGTGCAAAATCGTGATTGTACCGATCCGGACGATCGACCGGGATTTTGTGCTGATCGTGGCGGAGATCGTTGTTGACAACCGTTCCTGGTCAAAACAGTGATTTTTGGTTGACCAGGCGGAAAATCACGAGTTTCGGCCGATGCAGGGTCTGAATAGCGATTTCGATCGTCCGGGTGCAAAATCGTGATTGTACCGATCCGGACGATCGACCGTGATTTCCTGCTGATCGTGGCGGAGATCGTTGTTGACAACCGTTCCGGGTCAAAACAGTGATTTTTGGTTGACCAGGCGGAAAATCACGAGTTTCGGCCGATGCAGGGTCTGAATAGCGATTTCGATCGTCCGGGTGCAAAATTGTGATTGTTCCGATCCGGACGATCGACCGTGATTTCATGCTGATCGTGGCGGAGATCGTTGTTGACAACCGTTCCTGGTCAAAACAGCGATTTTTGGTTGACCAGGCGGAAAATCAGGAGTTTCGGCCGATGCAGGGTCTGAATAGCGATTTCGATCGTCCGGGTGCAAAATCGTGATTGTACCGATCCGGACGATCGACCGGGATTTCGTGCTGATCGTGGCGGAGATCGTTGTTGACAACCGTTCCTGGTCAAAACTGTGATTTTTGGTTGACCAGGCGGAAAATCACGAGTTTCGGCCGATGCAGGGTCTGAATAGCGATTTCGATCGTCCGGGTGCAAAATCGTGATTGTACCGATCCGGACGATCGACCGTGATTTCATGCTGATCGTGGCGGAGATCGTTGTTGACAACCGTTCCGGGTCAAAACAGCGATTTTTGGTTGACCAGGCGGAAAATCCCGAGTTTCGGCCGATGCAGGGTCTGAATAGCGATTTCGATCGTCCGGGTGCAAAATCGTGATTGTACCGATCCGGACGATCGACCGTGATTTCATGTTGATCGTGGCGGAGATCGTTGTTGACAACCGTTCCTGGTCAAAACAGTGATTTTCGGTTGACCAGGCGGAAAATCACGAGTTTCGGCCGATGCAGGGCCTGAATAGTGATTTCGTTCGTCCGGGTGCAAAATCGTGATTGTACCGATCCGGACGATCGACCGGGATTTTGTGCTGATCGTGGCGGA
Source organism: Delonix regia (assembly GCA_037074485.1). NCBI lineage: Eukaryota > Viridiplantae > Streptophyta > Magnoliopsida > Fabales > Fabaceae > Delonix > Delonix regia. The sequence goes on along the minus strand of CM073450.1, from coordinate 44,192,016 downwards.
GATCGTTGTTGACAACCGTTCCTGGTCAAAACAGTGATTTTTGGTTGACCAGGCGGAAAATCACGAGTTTCGGCCGATGCAGGGTCTGAATAGCGATTTCGATCGTCCGGGTGCAAAATCGTGATTGTACCGATCCGGACGATCGACCGTGATTTCCTGCTGATCGTGGCGGAGATCGTTGTTGACAACCGTTCCGGGTCAAAACAGTGATTTTTGGTTGACCAGGCGGAAAATCACGAGTTTCGCCCGATGCAGGGTCTGAATAGCGATTTCGATCGTCCGGGTGCAAAATCGTGATTGTTCCGATCCGGACGATCGACCGTGATTTCATGCTGATCGTGGCGGAGATCGTTGTTGACAACCGTTCCTGGTCAAAACAGCGATTTTTGGTTGACCAGGCGGAAAATCACGAGTTTCGGCCGATGCAGGGTCTGAATAGCGATTTCGATCGTCCGGGTGCAAAATCGTGATTGTACCGATCCGGACGATCGACCGGGATTTCGTGCTGATCGTGGCGGAGATCGTTGTTGACAACCGTTCCTGGTCAAAACTGTGATTTTTGGTTGACCAGGCGGAAAATCACGAGTTTCGGCCGATGCAGGGTCTGAATAGCGATATCGATCGTCCGGGTGCAAAATCGTGATTGTACCGATCCGGACGATCGACCGTGATTTCATGCTGATCGTGGCGGAGATCGTTGTTGACAACCGTTCCGGGTCAAAACAGCGATTTTTGGTTGACCAGGCGGAAAATCCCGAGTTTCGGCCGATGCAGGGTCTGAATAGCGATTTCGATCGTCCGGGTGCAAAATCGTGATTGTACCGATCCGGACGATCGACCGTGATTTCATGTTGATCGTGGCGGAGATCGTTGTTGACAACCGTTCCTGGTCAAAACAGTGATTTTCGGTTGACCAGGCGGAAAATCACGAGTTTCGGCCGATGCAGGGCCTGAATAGTGATTTCGTTCGTCCGGGTGCAAAATCGTGATTGTACCGATCCGGACGATCGACCGGGATTTTGTGCTGATCGTGGCGGAGATCGTTGTTGACAACCGTTCCTGGTCAAAACAGTGATTTTTGGTTGACCAGGCGGAAAATCACGAGTTTCGGCCGATGCAGGGTCTGAATAGCGATTTCGATCGTCCGGGTGCAAAATCGTGATTGTACCGATCCGGACGATCGACCGTGATTTCCTGCTGATCGTGGCGGAGATCGTTGTTGACAACCGTTCCGGGTCAAAACTGTGATTTTTGGTTGACCAGGCGGAAAATCACAAGTTTCGGCCGATGCAGGGTCTGAATAGCGATTTCGATCGTCCGGGTGCAAAATCGTGATTGTTCCGATCCGGACGATCGACCGTGATTTCATGCTGATCGTGGCGGAGATCGTTGTTGACAACCGTTCCGGGTCAAAACAGCGATTTTTGGTTGACCAGGCGGAAAATCCCGAGTTTCGGCCGATGCAGGGTCTGAATAGCGATTTCGATCGTCCGGGTGCAAAATCGTGATTGTATCGATCCGGACGATCGACCGTGATTTCATGTTGATCGTGGCGGTGATCGTTGTTGACAACCGTTCCTGGTCAAAACAGTGATTTTCGGTTGACCAGGCGGAAAATCACGAGATTCGGCCGATGCAGGGCCTGAATAGTGATTTCGTTCGTCCGGGTGCAAAATCGTGATTGTACCGATCCGGACGATCGACCGGGATTTTGTGCTGATCGTGGCGGAGATCGTTGTTGACAACCGTTCCTGGTCAAAACAGTGATTTTTGGTTGACCAGGCGGAAAATCACGAGTTTCGGCCGATGCAGGGTCTGAATAGCGATTTCGATCGTCCGGGTGCAAAATCGTGATTGTACCGATCCGGACGATCGACCGTGATTTCCTGCTGATCGTGGCGGAGATCGTTGTTGACAACCGTTCCGGGTCAAAACTGTGATTTTTGGTTGACCAGGCGGAAAATCACGAGTTTCGGCCGATGCAGGGTCTGAATAGCGATTTCGATCGTCCGGGTGCAAAATCGTGATTGTTCCGATCCGGACGATCGACCGTGATTTCATGCTGATCGTGGCGGAGATCGTTGTTGACAACCGTTCCTGGTCAAAACAGCGATTTTTGGTTGACCAGGCGGAAAATCACGAGTTTCGCCCAATGCAGGGTCTGAATAGCGATTTCGATCGTCCGGGTGCAAAATTTTGATTGTACCGATCCGGACGATCGACCGTGATTTCATGCTGATCGTGGCGGAGATCGTTGTTGACCATCGTTCCTGGTCAAAACAGTGATTTTTGGTTGACCAGGCGGAAAATCACGAGTTTCGGCCGATGCAGGGTCTGAATAGCGATTTCGATCGTCTGGGTGCAAAATCGTGATTGTACCGATCCGGACGATCGACCGTGATTTCATGCTGATCGTGGCGGAGATCGTTGTTGACAACCGTTCCTGGTCAAAACAGTGATTTTTGGTTGACCAGGCGGAAAAGCACGAGTTTCGACCGATGCAGGGTCTGAATAGTGATTTCGTTCGTCCGGGTGCAAAATCGTGATTGTACCGATCCGGACGATCGACCGGGATTTTGTGCTGATCGTGGCGGAGATCGTTGTTGACAACCGTTCCTGGTCAAAACAGTGATTTTTGGTTGACCAGGCGGAAAATCACGAGTTTCGGCCGATGCAGGGTCTGAATAGCGATTTCGATCGTCCGGGTGCAAAATCGTGATTGTACCGATCCGGACGATCGACCGTGATTTCCTGCTGATCGTGGCGGAGATCGTTGTTGACAACCGTTCCGGGTCAAAACAGTGATTTTTGGTTGACCAGGCGGAAAATCACGAGTTTCGCCCGATGCAGGGTCTGAATAGCGATTTCGATCGTCCGGGTGCAAAATTGTGATTGTTCCGATCCGGACGATCGACCGTGATTTCATGCTGATCGTGGCGGAGATCGTTGTTGACAACCGTTCCTGGTCAAAACAGCGATTTTTGGTTGACCAGGCGGAAAATCAGGAGTTTCGGCCGATGCAGGGTCTGAATAGCGATTTCGATCGTCCGGGTGCAAAATCGTGATTGTACCGATCCGGACGATCGACCGGGATTTCGTGCTGATCGTGGCGGAGATCGTTGTTGACAACCGTTCCTGGTCAAAACTGTGATTTTTGGTTGACCAGGCGGAAAATCACGAGTTTCGGCCGATGCAGGGTCTGAATAGCGATTTCGATCGTCCGGGTGCAAAATCGTGATTGTACCGATCCGGACGATCGACCGTGATTTCATGCTGATCGTGGCGGAGATCGTTGTTGACAACCGTTCCGGGTCAAAACAGCGATTTTTGGTTGACCAGGCGGAAAATCCCGAGTTTCGGCCGATGCAGGGTCTGAATAGCGATTTCGATCGTCCGGGTGCAAAATCGTGATTGTACCGATCCGGACGATCGACCGTGATTTCATGTTGATCGTGGCGGAGATCGTTGTTGACAACCGTTCCTGGTCAAAACAGTGATTTTCGGTTGACCAGGCGGAAAATCACGAGTTTCGGCCGATGCAGGGCCTGAATAGTGATTTCGTTCGTCCGGGTGCAAAATCGTGATTGTACCGATCCGGACGATCGACCGGGATTTTGTGCTGATCGTGGCGGAGATCGTTGTTGACAACCGTTCCTGGTCAAAACAGTGATTTTTGGTTGACCAGGCGGAAAATCACGAGTTTCGGCCGATGCAGGGTCTGAATAGCGATTTCGATCGTCCGGGTGCAAAATCGTGATTGTACCGATCCGGACGATCGACCGTGATTTCCTGCTGATCGTGGCGGAGATCGTTGTTGACAACCGTTCCGGGTCAAAACAGTGATTTTTGGTTGACCAGGCGGAAAATCACGAGTTTCGCCCGATGCAGGGTCTGAATAGCGATTTCGATCGTCCGGGTGCAAAATCGTGATTGTTCCGATCCGGACGATCGACCGTGATTTCATGCTGATCGTGGCGGAGATCGTTGTTGACAACCGTTCCTGGTCAAAACAGCGATTTTTGGTTGACCAGGCGGAAAATCAGGAGTTTCGGCCGATGCAGGGTCTGAATAGCGATTTCGATCGTCCGGGTGCAAAATCGTGATTGTACCGATCCGGACGATCGACCGGGATTTCGTGCTGATCGTGGCGGAGATCGTTGTTGACAACCGTTCCTGGTCAAAACTGTGATTTTTGGTTGACCAGGCGGAAAATCACGAGTTTCGGCCGATGCAGGGTCTGAATAGCGATTTCGATCGTCCGGGTGCAAAATCGTGATTGTACCGATCCGGACGATCGACCGTGATTTCATGCTGATCGTGGCGGAGATCGTTGTTGACAACCGTTCCGGGTCAAAACAGCGATTTTTGGTTGACCAGGCGGAAAATCCCGAGTTTCGGCCGATGCAGGGTCTGAATAGCGATTTCGATCGTCCGGGTGCAAAATCGTGATTGTACCGATCCGGACGATCGACCGTGATTTCATGTTGATCGTGGCGGAGATCGTTGTTGACAACCGTTCCTGGTCAAAACAGTGATTTTCGGTTGACCAGGCGGAAAATCACGAGTTTCGGCCGATGCAGGGCCTGAATAGTGATTTCGTTCGTCCGGGTGCAAAATCGTGATTGTACCGATCCGGACGATCGACCGGGATTTTGTGCTGATCGTGGCGGAGATCGTTGTTGACAACCGTTCCTGGTCAAAACAGTGATTTTTGGTTGACCAGGCGGAAAATCACGAGTTTCGGCCGATGCAGGGTCTGAATAGCGATTTCGATCGTCCGGGTGCAAAATCGTGATTGTACCGATCCGGACGATCGACCGTGATTTCCTGCTGATCGTGGCGGAGATCGTTGTTGACAACCGTTCCGGGTCAAAACTGTGATTTTTGGTTGACCAGGCGGAAAATCACAAGTTTCGGCCGATGCAGGGTCTGAATAGCGATTTCGATCGTCCGGGTGCAAAATCGTGATTGTTCCGATCCGGACGATCGACCGTGATTTCATGCTGATCGTGGCGGAGATCGTTGTTGACAACCGTTCCGGGTCAAAACAGCGATTTTTGGTTGACCAGGCGGAAAATCCCGAGTTTCGGCCGATGCAGGGTCTGAATAGCGATTTCGATCGTCCGGGTGCAAAATCGTGATTGTATCGATCCGGACGATCGACCGTGATTTCATGTTGATCGTGGCGGTGATCGTTGTTGACAACCGTTCCTGGTCAAAACAGTGATTTTCGGTTGACCAGGCGGAAAATCACGAGATTCGGCCGATGCAGGGCCTGAATAGTGATTTCGTTCGTCCGGGTGCAAAATCGTGATTGTACCGATCCGGACGATCGACCGGGATTTTGTGCTGATCGTGGCGGAGATCGTTGTTGACAACCGTTCCTGGTCAAAACAGTGATTTTTGGTTGACCAGGCGGAAAATCACGAGTTTCGGCCGATGCAGGGTCTGAATAGCGATTTCGATCGTCCGGGTGCAAAATCGTGATTGTACCGATCCGGACGATCGACCGTGATTTCCTGCTGATCGTGGCGGAGATCGTTGTTGACAACCGTTCCGGGTCAAAACTGTGATTTTTGGTTGACCAGGCGGAAAATCACGAGTTTCGGCCGATGCAGGGTCTGAATAGCGATTTCGATCGTCCGGGTGCAAAATCGTGATTGTTCCGATCCGGACGATCGACCGTGATTTCATGCTGATCGTGGCGGAGATCGTTGTTGACAACCGTTCCTGGTCAAAACAGCGATTTTTGGTTGACCAGGGGGAAAATCACGAGTTTCGGCCGATGCAGGGTCTGAATAGCGATTTCGATCGTCCGGGTGCAAAATCGTGATTGTACCGATCCGGACGATCGACCGGGATTTCGTGCTGATCGTGGCGGAGATCGTTGTTGACAACCGTTCCGGGTCAAAACAGTAATTTTTGGTTGACCAGGCGGAAAATCACGAGTTTCGCCCAATGCAGGGTCTGAATAGCGATTTCGATCGTCCGGGTGCAAAATTTTGATTGTACCGATCCGGACGATCGACCGTGATTTCATGCTGATCGTGGCGGAGATCGTTGTTGACCATCGTTCCTGGTCAAAACAGTGATTTTTGGTTGACCAGGCGGAAAATCACGAGTTTCGGCCGATGCAGGGTCTGAATAGCGATTTCGATCGTCCGGGTGCAAAATCGTGATTGTACCGATCCGGACGATCGACCGTGATTTCCTGCTGATCGTGGCGGAGATCGTTGTTGACAACCGTTCCGGGTCAAAACTGTGATTTTTGGTTGACCAGGCGGAAAATCACGAGTTTCGGCCGATGCAGGGTCTGAATAGCGATTTCGATCGTCCGGGTGCAAAATTTTGATTGTACCGATCCGGACGATCGACCGTGATTTCATGCTGATCGTGGCGGAGATCGTTGTTGACCATCGTTCCTGGTCAAAACAGTGATTTTTGGTTGACCAGGCGGAAAATCACGAGTTTCGGCCGATGCAGGGTCTGAATAGCGATTTCGATCGTCCGGGTGCAAAATCGTGATTGTACCGATCCGGACGATCGACCGGGATTTCGTGCTGATCGTGGCGGAGATCGTTGTTGACAACCGTTCCGGGTCAAAACAGTAATTTTTGGTTGACCAGGCGGAAAATCACGAGTTTCGCCCAATGCAGGGTCTGAATAGCGATTTCGATCGTCCGGGTGCAAAATTTTGATTGTACCGATCCGGACGATCGACCGTGATTTCATGCTGATCGTGGCGGAGATCGTTGTTGACCATCGTTCCTGGTCAAAACAGTGATTTTTGGTTGACCAGGCGGAAAATCACGAGTTTCGGCCGATGCAGGGTCTGAATAGCGATTTCGATCGTCTGGGTGCAAAATCGTGATTGTACCGATCCGGACGATCGACCGTGATTTCATGCTGATCGTGGCGGAGATCGTTGTTGACAACCGTTCCTGGTCAAAACAGTGATTTTTGGTTGACCAGGCGGAAAAGCACGAGTTTCGGCCGATGCAGGGTCTGAATAGTGATTTCGTTCGTCCGGGTGCAAAATCGTGATTGTACCGATCCGGACGATCGACCGGGATTTTGTGCTGATCGTGGCGGAGATCGTTGTTGACAACCGTTCCTGGTCAAAACAGTGATTTTTGGTTGACCAGGCGGAAAATCACGAGTTTCGGCCGATGCAGGGTCTGAATAGCGATTTCGATCGTCCGGGTGCAAAATCGTGATTGTACCGATCCGGACGATCGACCGTGATTTCCTGCTGATCGTGGCGGAGATCGTTGTTGACAACCGTTCCGGGTCAAAACAGTGATTTTTGGTTGACCAGGCGGAAAATCACGAGTTTCGCCCGATGCAGGGTCTGAATAGCGATTTCGATCGTCCGGGTGCAAAATCGTGATTGTTCCGATCCGGACGATCGACCGTGATTTCATGCTGATCGTGGCGGAGATCGTTGTTGACAACCGTTCCTGGTCAAAACAGCGATTTTTGGTTGACCAGGCGGAAAATCAGGAGTTTCGGCCGATGCAGGGTCTGAATAGCGATTTCGATCGTCCGGGTGCAAAATCGTGATTGTACCGATCCGGACGATCGACCGGGATTTCGTGCTGATCGTGGCGGAGATCGTTGTTGACAACCGTTCCTGGTCAAAACTGTGATTTTTGGTTGACCAGGCGGAAAATCACGAGTTTCGGCCGATGCAGGGTCTGAATAGCGATTTCGATCGTCCGGGTGCAAAATCGTGATTGTACCGATCCGGACGATCGACCGTGATTTCATGCTGATCGTGGCGGAGATCGTTGTTGACAACCGTTCCGGGTCAAAACAGCGATTTTTGGTTGACCAGGCGGAAAATCCCGAGTTTCGGCCGATGCAGGGTCTGAATAGCGATTTCGATCGTCCGGGTGCAAAATCGTGATTGTACCGATCCGGACGATCGACCGTGATTTCATGTTGATCGTGGCGGAGATCGTTGTTGACAACCGTTCCTGGTCAAAACAGTGATTTTCGGTTGACCAGGCGGAAAATCACGAGTTTCGGCCGATGCAGGGCCTGAATAGTGATTTCGATCGTCCGGGTGTAAAATCGTGATTGTACCGATCCGGACGATCGACCGGGATTTTGTGCTGATCGTGGCGGAGATCGTTGTTGACAACCGTTCCTGGTCGAAACAGTGATTTTTGGTTGACCAGGCGGAAAATCACGAGTTTCGGCCGATGCAGGGTCTGAATAGCGATTTCGATCGTCCGGGTGCAAAATCGTGATTGTACCGATCCGGACGATCGACCGTGATTTCCTGCTGATCGTGGCGGAGATCGTTGTTGACAACCGTTCCGGGTCAAAACTGTGATTTTTGGTTGACCAGGCGGAAAATCACGAGTTTCGGCCGATGCAGGGTCTGAATAGCGATTTCGATCGTCCGGGTGCAAAATCGTGATTGTTCCGTTCCGGACGATCGACCGTGATTTCATGCTGATCGTGGCGGAGATCGTTGTTGACAACCGTTCCGGGTCAAAACAGCGATTTTTGGTTGACCAGGCGGAAAATCCCGAGTTTCGGCCGATGCAGGGTCTGAATAGCGATTTCGATCGTCCGGGTGCAAAATCGTGATTGTACCGATCCGGACGATCGACCGTGATTTCATGTTGATCGTGGCGGAGATCGTTGTTGACAACCGTTCCTGGTCAAAACAGTGATTTTCGGTTGACCAGGCGGAAAATCACGAGTTTCGGCCGATGCAGGGCCTGAATAGTGATTTCGTTCGTCCGGGTGCAAAATCGTGATTGTACCGATCCGGACGATCGACCGGGATTTTGTGCTGATCGTGGCGGAGATCGTTGTTGACAACCGTTCCTGGTCAAAACAGTGATTTTTGGTTGACCAGGCGGAAAATCACGAGTTTCGGCCGATGCAGGGTCTGAATAGCGATTTCGATCGTCCGGGTGCAAAATCGTGATTGTACCGATCCGGACGATCGACCGTGATTTCCTGCTGATCGTGGCGGAGATCGTTGTTGACAACCGTTCCGGGTCAAAACTGTGATTTTTGGTTGACCAGGCGGAAAATCACGAGTTTCGGCCGATGCAGGGTCTGAATAGCGATTTCGATCGTCCGGGTGCAAAATCGTGATTGTTCCGATCCGGACGATCGACCGTGATTTCATGCTGATCGTGGCGGAGATCGTTGTTGACAACCGTTCCGGGTCAAAACAGCGATTTTTGGTTGACCAGGCGGAAAATCCCGAGTTTCGGCCGATGCAGGGTCTGAATAGCGATTTCGATCGTCCGGGTGCAAAATCGTGATTGTACCGATCCGGACGATCGACCGTGATTTCATGTTGATCGTGGCGGAGATCGTTGTTGACAACCGTTCCTGGTCAAAACAGTGATTTTCGGTTGACCAGGCGGAAAATCACGAGTTTCGGCCGATGCAGGGCCTGAATAGTGATTTCGTTCGTCCGGGTGCAAAATCGTGATTGTACCGATCCGGACGATCGACCGGGATTTTGTGCTGATCGTGGCGGAGATCGTTGTTGACAACCGTTCCTGGTCAAAACAGTGATTTTTGGTTGACCAGGCGGAAAATCACGAGTTTCGGCCGATGCAGGGTCTGAATAGCGATTTCGATCGTCCGGGTGCAAAATCGTGATTGTTCCGATCCGGACGATCGACCGTGATTTCATGCTGATCGTGGCGGAGATCGTTGTTGACAACCGTTCCTGGTCAAAACAGCGATTTTTGGTTGACCAGGGGGAAAATCACGAGTTTCGGCCGATGCAGGGTCTGAATAGCGATTTCGATCGTCCGGGTGCAAAATCGTGATTGTACCGATCCGGACGATCGACCGGGATTTCGTGCTGATCGTGGCGGAGATCGTTGTTGACAACCGTTCCGGGTCAAAACAGTAATTTTTGGTTGACCAGGCGGAAAAGCACGAGTTTCGCCCAATGCAGGGTCTGAATAGCGATTTCGATCGTCCGGGGGCAAAATTTTGATTGTACCGATCCGGACGATCGACCGTGATTTCATGCTGATCGTGTCGGAGATCGTTGTTGACCATCGTTCCTGGTCAAAACAGTGATTTTTGGTTGACCAGGCGGAAAATCACGAGTTTCGGCCGATGCAGGGTCTGAATAGCGATTTCGATCGTCTGGGTGCAAAATCGTGATTGTACCGATCCGGACGATCGACCGTGATTTCATGCTGATCGTGGCGGAGATCGTTGTTGACAACCGTTCCTGGTCAAAACAGTGATTTTTGGTTGACCAGGCGGAAAAGCACGAGTTTCGGCCGATGCAGGGTCTGAATAGTGATTTCGTTCGTCCGGGTGCAAAATCGTGATTGTACCGATCCGGACGATCGACCGGGATTTTGTGCTGATCGTGGCGGAGATCGTTGTTGACAACCGTTCCTGGTCAAAACAGTGATTTTTGGTTGACCAGGCGGAAAATCACGAGTTTCGGCCGATGCAGGGTCTGAATAGCGATTTCGATCGTCCGGGTGCAAAATCGTGATTGTACCGATCCGGACGATCGACCGTGATTTCCTGCTGATCGTGGCGGAGATCGTTGTTGACAACCGTTCTGGGTCAAAACAGTGATTTTTGGTTGACCAGGCGGAAAATCACGAGTTTCGGCCGATGCAGGGTCTGAATAGCGATTTCGATCGTCCGGGTGCAAAATCGTGATTGTTCCGATCCGGACGATCGACCGTGATTTCATGCTGATCGTGGCGGAGATCGTTGTTGACAACCGTTCCTGGTCAAAACAGCGATTTTTGGTTGACCAGGCGGAAAATCAGGAGTTTCGGCCGATGCAGGGTCTGAATAGCGATTTCGATCGTCCGGGTGCAAAATCGTGATTGTACCGATCCGGACGATCGACCGGGATTTCGTGCTGATCGTGGCGGAGATCGTTGTTGACAACCGTTCCTGGTCAAAACTGTGATTTTTGGTTGACCAGGCGGAAAATCACGAGTTTCGGCCGATGCAGGGTCTGAATAGCGATTTCGATCGTCCGGGTGCAAAATCGTGATTGTACCGATCCGGACGATCGACCGTGATTTCATGCTGATCGTGGCGGAGATCGTTGTTGACAACCGTTCCGGGTCAAAACAGCGATTTTTGGTTGACCAGGCGGAAAATCCCGAGTTTCGCCCGATGCAGGGTCTGAATAGCGATTTCGATCGTCCGGGTGCAAAATCGTGATTGTACCGATCCGGACGATCGACCGTGATTTCCTGTTGATCGTGGCGGAGATCGTTGTTGACAACCGTTCCTGGTCAAAACAGTGATTTTCGGTTGACCAGGCGGAAAATCACGAGTTTCGGCCGATGCAGGGCCTGAATAGTGATTTCGTTCGTCCGGGTGCAAAATCGTGATTGTACCGATCCGGACGATCGACCGGGATTTTGTGCTGATCGTGGCGGAGATCGTTGTTGACAACCGTTCCTGGTCAAAACAGTGATTTTTGGTTGACCAGGCGGAAAATCACGAGTTTCGGCCGATGCAGGGTCTGAATAGCGATTTCGATCGTCCGGGTGCAAAATCGTGATTGTACCGATCCGGACGATCGACCGTGATTTCCTGCTGATCGTGGCGGAGATCGTTGTTGACAACCGTTCCGGGTCAAAACTGTGATTTTTGGTTGACCAGGCGGAAAATCACGAGTTTCGGCCGATGCAGGGTCTGAATAGCGATTTCGATCGTCCGGGTGCAAAATCGTGATTGTTCCGATCCGGACGATCGACCGTGATTTCATGCTGATCGTGGCGGAGATCGTTGTTGACAACCGTTCCTGGTCAAAACAGCGATTTTTGGTTGACCAGGGGGAAAATCACGAGTTTCGGCCGATGCAGGGTCTGAATAGCGATTTCGATCGTCCGGGTGCAAAATCGTGATTGTACCGATCCGGACGATCGACCGGGATTTCGTGCTGATCGTGGCGGAGATCGTTGTTGACAACCGTTCCGGGTCAAAACAGTAATTTTTGGTTGACCAGGCGGAAAATCACGAGTTTCGCCCAATGCAGGGTCTGAATAGCGATTTCGTTCGTCCGGGTGCAAAATTTTGATTGTACCGATCCGGACGATCGACCGTGATTTCATGCTGATCGTGGCGGAGATCGTTGTTGACCATCGTTCCTGGTCAAAACAGTGATTTTTGGTTGACCAGGCGGAAAATCAGGAGTTTCGCCCGATGCAGGGTCTGAATAGCGATTTCGATCGTCCGGGTGCAAAATCGTGATTGTACCGATCCGGACGATCGACCGGGATTTCGTGCTGATCGTGGCAGAGATCGTTGTTGACAACCGTTCCGGGTCAAAACAGTAATTTTTGGTTGACCAGGCGGAAAAGCACGAGTTTCGCCCAATGCAGGGTCTGAATAGCGATTTCGTTCGTCCGGGTGCAAAATTTTGATTGTACCGATCCGGACGATCGACCGTGATTTCATGCTGATCGTGGCGGAGATCGTTGTTGACCATCGTTCCTGGTCAAAACAGTGATTTTTGGTTGACCAGGCGGAAAATCACGAGTTTCGGCCGATGCAGGGTCTGAATAGCGATTTCGTTCGTCCGGGTGCAAAATCGTGATTGTACCGATCCGGACGATCGACCGGGATTTTGTGCTGATCGTGGCGGAGATCGTTGTTGACAACCGTTCCTGGTCAAAACAGTGATTTTTGGTTGACCAGGCGGAAAATCACGAGTTTCGGCCGATGCAGGGTCTGAATAGCGATTTCGATCGTCCGGGTGCAAAATCGTGATTGTACCGATCCGGACGATCGACCGTGATTTCCTGCTGATCGTGGCGGAGATCGTTGTTGACAACCGTTCCGGGTCAAAACTGTGATTTTTGGTTGACCAGGCGGAAAATCACGAGTTTCGGCCGATGCAGGGTCTGAATAGCGATTTCGATCGTCCGGGTGCAAAATCGTGATTGTTCCGATCCGGACGATCGACCGTGATTTCATGCTGATCGTGGCGGAGATCGTTGTTGACAACCGTTCCGGGTCAAAACAGCGATTTTTGGTTGACCAGGCGGAAAATCCCGAGTTTCGGCCGATGCAGGGTCTGAATAGCGATTTCGATCGTCCGGGTGCAAAATCGTGATTGTACCGATCCGGACGATCGACCGTGATTTCATGTTGATCGTGGCGGAGATCGTTGTTGACAACCGTTCCTGGTCAAAACAGTGATTTTCGGTTGACCAGGCGGAAAATCACGAGTTTCGGCCGATGCAGGGCCTGAATAGTGATTTCGTTCGTCCGGGTGCAAAATCGTGATTGTACCGATCCGGACGATCGACCGTGATTTTGTGCTGATCGTGGCGGAGATCGTTGTTGACAACCGTTCCTGGTCAAAACAGTGATTTTTGGTTGACCAGGCGGAAAATCACGAGTTTCGGCCGATGCAGGGTCTGAATAGCGATTTCGATCGTCCGGGTGCAAAATCGTGATTGTACCGATCCGGACGATCGACCGTGATTTCCTGCTGATCGTGGCGGAGATCGTTGTTGACAACCGTTCCGGGTCAAAACTGTGATTTTTGGTTGACCAGGCGGAAAATCACGAGTTTCGCCCGATGCAGGGTCTGAATAGCGATTTCGATCGTCCGGGTGCAAAATCGTGATTGTTCCGATCCGGACGATCGACCGTGATTTCATGCTGATCGTGGCGGAGATCGTTGTTGACAACCGTTCCTGGTCAAAACAGCGATTTTTGGTTGACCAGGCGGAAAATCAGGAGTTTCGGCCGATGCAGGGTCTGAATAGCGATTTCGATCGTCCGGGTGCAAAATCGTGATTGTACCGATCCGGACGATCGACCGGGATTTCGTGCTGATCGTGGCGGAGATCGTTGTTGACAACCGTTCCGGGTCAAAACAGTGATTTTTGGTTGACCAGGCGGAAAATCACGAGTTTCGGCCGATGCAGGGTCTGAATAGCGATTTCGATCGTCCGGGTGCAAAATCGTGATTGTACCGATCCGGACGATCGACCGGGATTTCGTGCTGATCGTGGCGGAGATCGTTGTTGACAACCGTTCCGGGTCAAAACAGTAATTTTTGGTTGACCAGGCGGAAAAGCACGAGTTTCGCCCAATGCAGGGTCTGAATAGCGATTTCGATCGTCCGGGGGCAAAATTTTGATTGTACCGATCCGGACGATCGACCGTGATTTCATGCTGATCGTGTCGGAGATCGTTGTTGACCATCGTTCCTGGTCAAAACAGTGATTTTTGGTTGACCAGGCGGAAAATCACGAGTTTCGGCCGATGCAGGGTCTGAATAGCGATTTCGATCGTCTGGGTGCAAAATCGTGATTGTACCGATCCGGACGATCGACCGTGATTTCATGCTGATCGTGGCGGAGATCGTTGTTGACAACCGTTCCTGGTCAAAACAGTGATTTTTGGTTGACCAGGCGGAAAAGCACGAGTTTCGGCCGATGCAGGGTCTGAATAGTGATTTCGTTCGTCCGGGTGCAAAATCGTGATTGTACCGATCCGGACGATCGACCGGGATTTTGTGCTGATCGTGGCGGAGATCGTTGTTGACAACCGTTCCTGGTCAAAACAGTGATTTTTGGTTGACCAGGCGGAAAATCACGAGTTTCGGCCGATGCAGGGTCTGAATAGCGATTTCGATCGTCCGGGTGCAAAATCGTGATTGTACCGATCCGGACGATCGACCGTGATTTCCTGCTGATCGTGGCGGAGATCGTTGTTGACAACCGTTCTGGGTCAAAACAGTGATTTTTGGTTGACCAGGCGGAAAATCACGAGTTTCGGCCGATGCAGGGTCTGAATAGCGATTTCGATCGTCCGGGTGCAAAATCGTGATTGTTCCGATCCGGACGATCGACCGTGATTTCATGCTGATCGTGGCGGAGATCGTTGTTGACAACCGTTCCTGGTCAAAACAGCGATTTTTGGTTGACCAGGCGGAAAATCAGGAGTTTCGGCCGATGCAGGGTCTGAATAGCGATTTCGATCGTCCGGGTGCAAAATCGTGATTGTACCGATCCGGACGATCGACCGGGATTTCGTGCTGATCGTGGCGGAGATCGTTGTTGACAACCGTTCCTGGTCAAAACTGTGATTTTTGGTTGACCAGGCGGAAAATCACGAGTTTCGGCCGATGCAGGGTCTGAATAGCGATTTCGATCGTCCGGGTGCAAAATCGTGATTGTACCGATCCGGACGATCGACCGTGATTTCATGCTGATCGTGGCGGAGATCGTTGTTGACAACCGTTCCGGGTCAAAACAGCGATTTTTGGTTGACCAGGCGGAAAATCCCGAGTTTCGCCCGATGCAGGGTCTGAATAGCGATTTCGATCGTCCGGGTGCAAAATCGTGATTGTACCGATCCGGACGATCGACCGTGATTTCCTGTTGATCGTGGCGGAGATCGTTGTTGACAACCGTTCCTGGTCAAAACAGTGATTTTCGGTTGACCAGGCGGAAAATCACGAGTTTCGGCCGATGCAGGGCCTGAATAGTGATTTCGTTCGTCCGGGTGCAAAATCGTGATTGTACCGATCCGGACGATCGACCGGGATTTTGTGCTGATCGTGGCGGAGATCGTTGTTGACAACCGTTCCTGGTCAAAACAGTGATTTTTGGTTGACCAGGCGGAAAATCACGAGTTTCGGCCGATGCAGGGTCTGAATAGCGATTTCGATCGTCCGGGTGCAAAATCGTGATTGTACCGATCCGGACGATCGACCGTGATTTCCTGCTGATCGTGGCGGAGATCGTTGTTGACAACCGTTCCGGGTCAAAACTGTGATTTTTGGTTGACCAGGCGGAAAATCACGAGTTTCGGCCGATGCAGGGTCTGAATAGCGATTTCGATCGTCCGGGTGCAAAATCGTGATTGTTCCGATCCGGACGATCGACCGTGATTTCATGCTGATCGTGGCGGAGATCGTTGTTGACAACCGTTCCTGGTCAAAACAGCGATTTTTGGTTGACCAGGGGGAAAATCACGAGTTTCGGCCGATGCAGGGTCTGAATAGCGATTTCGATCGTCCGGGTGCAAAATCGTGATTGTACCGATCCGGACGATCGACCGGGATTTCGTGCTGATCGTGGCGGAGATCGTTGTTGACAACCGTTCCGGGTCAAAACAGTAATTTTTGGTTGACCAGGCGGAAAATCACGAGTTTCGCCCAATGCAGGGTCTGAATAGCGATTTCGTTCGTCCGGGTGCAAAATTTTGATTGTACCGATCCGGACGATCGACCGTGATTTCATGCTGATCGTGGCGGAGATCGTTGTTGACCATCGTTCCTGGTCAAAACAGTGATTTTTGGTTGACCAGGCGGAAAATCAGGAGTTTCGCCCGATGCAGGGTCTGAATAGCGATTTCGATCGTCCGGGTGCAAAATCGTGATTGTACCGATCCGGACGATCGACCGGGATTTCGTGCTGATCGTGGCAGAGATCGTTGTTGACAACCGTTCCGGGTCAAAACAGTAATTTTTGGTTGACCAGGCGGAAAAGCACGAGTTTCGCCCAATGCAGGGTCTGAATAGCGATTTCGTTCGTCCGGGTGCAAAATTTTGATTGTACCGATCCGGACGATCGACCGTGATTTCATGCTGATCGTGGCGGAGATCGTTGTTGACCATCGTTCCTGGTCAAAACAGTGATTTTTGGTTGACCAGGCGGAAAATCACGAGTTTCGGCCGATGCAGGGTCTGAATAGCGATTTCGTTCGTCCGGGTGCAAAATCGTGATTGTACCGATCCGGACGATCGACCGGGATTTTGTGCTGATCGTGGCGGAGATCGTTGTTGACAACCGTTCCTGGTCAAAACAGTGATTTTTGGTTGACCAGGCGGAAAATCACGAGTTTCGGCCGATGCAGGGTCTGAATAGCGATTTCGATCGTCCGGGTGCAAAATCGTGATTGTACCGATCCGGACGATCGACTGTGATTTCCTGCTGATCGTGGCGGAGATCGTTGTTGACAACCGTTCCGGGTCAAAACTGTGATTTTTGGTTGACCAGGCGGAAAATCACGAGTTTCGGCCGATGCAGGGTCTGAATAGCGATTTCGATCGTCCGGGTGCAAAATCGTGATTGTTCCGATCCGGACGATCGACCGTGATTTCATGCTGATCGTGGCGGAGATCGTTGTTGACAACCGTTCCGGGTCAAAACAGCGATTTTTGGTTGACCAGGCGGAAAATCCCGAGTTTCGGCCGATGCAGGGTCTGAATAGCGATTTCGATCGTCCGGGTGCAAAATCGTGATTGTACCGATCCGGACGATCGACCGTGATTTCATGTTGATCGTGGCGGAGATCGTTGTTGACAACCGTTCCTGGTCAAAACAGTGATTTTCGGTTGACCAGGCGGAAAATCACGAGTTTCGGCCGATGCAGGGCCTGAATAGTGATTTCGTTCGTCCGGGTGCAAAATCGTGATTGTACCGATCCGGACGATCGACCGTGATTTTGTGCTGATCGTGGCGGAGATCGTTGTTGACAACCGTTCCTGGTCAAAACAGTGATTTTTGGTTGACCAGGCGGAAAATCACGAGTTTCGGCCGATGCAGGGTCTGAATAGCGATTTCGATCGTCCGGGTGCAAAATCGTGATTGTACCGATCCGGACGATCGACCGTGATTTCCTGCTGATCGTGGCGGAGATCGTTGTTGACAACCGTTCCGGGTCAAAACTGTGATTTTTGGTTGACCAGGCGGAAAATCACGAGTTTCGCCCGATGCAGGGTCTGAATAGCGATTTCGATCGTCCGGGTGCAAAATCGTGATTGTTCCGATCCGGACGATCGACCGTGATTTCATGCTGATCGTGGCGGAGATCGTTGTTGACAACCGTTCCTGGTCAAAACTGTGATTTTTGGTTGACCAGGCGGAAAATCACGAGTTTCGGCCGATGCAGGGTCTGAATAGCGATTTCGTTCGTCCGGGTGCAAAATTTTGATTGTACCGATCCGGACGATCGACCGTGATTTCATGCTGATCGTGGCGGAGATCGTTGTTGACCATCGTTCCTGGTCAAAACAGTGATTTTTGGTTGACCAGGCGGAAAATCACGAGTTTCGGCCGATGCAGGGTCTGAATAGCGATTTCGTTCGTCCGGGTGCAAAATCGTGATTGTACCGATCCGGACGATCGACCGGGATTTTGTGCTGATCGTGGCGGAGATCGTTGTTGACAACCGTTCCTGGTCAAAACAGTGATTTTTGGTTGACCAGGCGGAAAATCACGAGTTTCGGCCGATGCAGGGTCTGAATAGCGATTTCGATCGTCCGGGTGCAAAATCGTGATTGTACCGATCCGGACGATCGACCGTGATTTCCTGCTGATCGTGGCGGAGATCGTTGTTGACAACCGTTCCGGGTCAAAACTGTGATTTTTGGTTGACCAGGCGGAAAATCACGAGTTTCGGCCGATGCAGGGTCTGAATAGCGATTTCGATCGTCCGGGTGCAAAATCGTGATTTTCCGATCCGGACGATCGACCGTGATTTCATGCTGATCGTGGCGGAGATCGTTGTTGACAACCGTTCCGGGTCAAAACAGCGATTTTTGGTTGACCAGGCGGAAAATCCCGAGTTTCGGCCGATGCAGGGTCTGAATAGCGATTTCGATCGTCCGGGTGCAAAATCGTGATTGTACCGATCCGGACGATCGACCGTGATTTCATGTTGATCGTGGCGGAGATCGTTGTTGACAACCGTTCCTGGTCAAAACAGTGATTTTCGGTTGACCAGGCGGAAAATCACGAGTTTCGGCCGATGCAGGGCCTGAATAGTGATTTCGTTCGTCCGGGTGCAAAATCGTGATTGTACCGATCCGGACGATCGACCGTGATTTTGTGCTGATCGTGGCGGAGATCGTTGTTGACAACCGTTCCTGGTCAAAACAGTGATTTTTGGTTGACCAGGCGGAAAATCACGAGTTTCGGCCGATGCAGGGTCTGAATAGCGATTTCGATCGTCCGGGTGCAAAATCGTGATTGTACCGATCCGGACGATCGACCGTGATTTCCTGCTGATCGTGGCGGAGATCGTTGTTGACAACCGTTCCGGGTCAAAACTGTGATTTTTGGTTGACCAGGCGGAAAATCACGAGTTTCGCCCGATGCAGGGTCTGAATAGCGATTTCGATCGTCCGGGTGCAAAATCGTGATTGTTCCGATCCGGACGATCGACCGTGATTTCATGCTGATCGTGGCGGAGATCGTTGTTGACAACCGTTCCTGGTCAAAACAGCGATTTTTGGTTGACCAGGCGGAAAATCAGGAGTTTCGGCCGATGCAGGGTCTGAATAGCGATTTCGATCGTCCGGGTGCAAAATCGTGATTGTACCGATCCGGACGATCGACCGGGATTTCGTGCTGATCGTGGCGGAGATCGTTGTTGACAACCGTTCCGGGTCAAAACAGTGATTTTTGGTTGACCAGGCGGAAAATCACGAGTTTCGCCCAATGCAGGGTCTGAATAGCGATTTCGATCGTCCGGGTGCAAAATTTTGATTGTACCGATCCGGACGATCGACCGTGATTTCATGCTGATCGTGGCGGAGATCGTTGTTGACCATCGTTCCTGGTCAAAACAGTGATTTTTGGTTGACCAGGCGGAAAATCACGAGTTTCGGCCGATGCAGGGTCTGAATAGCGATTTCGATCGTCCGGGTGCAAAATTTTGATTGTACCGATCCGGACGATCGACCGTGATTTCATGCTGATCGTGGCGGAGATCGTTGTTGACCATCGTTCCTGGTCAAAACAGTGATTTTTGGTTGACCAGGCGGAAAATCACGAGTTTCGGCCGATGCTGGGTCTGAATAGCGATTTCGATCGTCCGGGTGCAAAATCGTGATTGTACCGATCCGGACGATCGACCGTGATTTCATGTTGATCGTGGCGGAGATCGTTGTTGACAACCGTTCCTGGTCAAAACAGTGATTTTCGGTTGACCAGGCGGAAAATCACGAGTTTCGGCCGATGCAGGGCCTGAATAGTGATTTCGTTCGTCCGGGTGCAAAATCGTGATTGTACCGATCCGGACGATCGACCGGGATTTTGTGCTGATCGTGGCGGAGATCGTTGTTGACAACCGTTCCTGGTCAAAACAGTGATTTTTGGTTGACCAGGCGGAAAATCACGAGTTTCGGCCGATGCAGGGTCTGAATAGCGATTTCGATCGTCCGGGTGCAAAATCGTGATTGTACCGATCCGGACGATCGACCGTGATTTCCTGCTGATCGTGGCGGAGATCGTTGTTGACAACCGTTCCGGGTCAAAACTGTGATTTTTGGTTGACCAGGCGGAAAATCACGAGTTTCGCCCGATGCAGGGTCTGAATAGCGATTTCGATCGTCCGGGTGCAAAATCGTGATTGTTCCGATCCGGACGATCGACCGTGATTTCATGCTGATCGTGGCGGAGATCGTTGTTGACAACCGTTCCTGGTCAAAACAGCGATTTTTGGTTGACCAGGCGGAAAATCAGGAGTTTCGGCCGATGCAGGGTCTGAATAGCGATTTCGATCGTCCGGGTGCAAAATCGTGATTGTACCGATCCGGACGATCGACCGGGATTTCGTGCTGATCGTGGCGGAGATCGTTGTTGACAACCGTTCCGGGTCAAAACAGTGATTTTTGGTTGACCAGGCGGAAAATCACGAGTTTCGCCCAATGCAGGGTCTGAATAGCGATTTCGATCGTCCGGGTGCAAAATTTTGATTGTACCGATCCGGACGATCGACCGTGATTTCATGCTGATCGTGGCGGAGATCGTTGTTGACCATCGTTCCTGGTCAAAACAGTGATTTTTGGTTGACCAGGCGGAAAATCACGAGTTTCGGCCGATGCAGGGTCTGAATAGCGATTTCGATCGTCCGGGTGCAAAATTTTGATTGTACCGATCCGGACGATCGACCGTGATTTCATGCTGATCGTGGCGGAGATCGTTGTTGACCATCGTTCCTGGTCAAAACAGTGATTTTTGGTTGACCAGGCGGAAAATCACGAGTCTCGGCCGATGCTGGGTCTGAATAGCGATTTCGATCGTCCGGGTGCAAAATCGTGATTGTACCGATCCGGACGATCGACCGTGATTTCATGTTGATCGTGGCGGAGATCGTTGTTGACAACCGTTCCTGGTCAAAACAGTGATTTTCGGTTGACCAGGCGGAAAATCACGAGTTTCGGCCGATGCAGGGCCTGAATAGTGATTTCGTTCGTCCGGGTGCAAAATCGTGATTGTACCGATCCGGACGATCGACCGGGATTTTGTGCTGATCGTGGCGGAGATCGTTGTTGACAACCGTTCCTGGTCAAAACAGTGATTTTTGGTTGACCAGGCGGAAAATCACGAGTTTCGGCCGATGCAGGGTCTGAATAGCGATTTCGATCGTCCGGGTGCAAAATCGTGATTGTACCGATCCGGACGATCGACCGTGATTTCCTGCTGATCGTGGCGGAGATCGTTGTTGACAACCGTTCCGGGTCAAAACAGTGATTTTTGGTTGACCAGGCGGAAAATCACGAGTTTCGGCCGATGCAGGGTCTGAATAGCGATTTCGATCGTCCGGGTGCAAAATCGTGATTGTTCCGATCCGGACGATCGACCGTGATTTCATGCTGATCGTGGCGGAGATCGTTGTTGACAACCGTTCCTGGTCAAAACAGCGATTTTTGGTTGACCAGGCGGAAAATCAGGAGTTTCGGCCGATGCAGGGTCTGAATAGCGATTTCGATCGTCCGGGTGCAAAATCGTGATTGTACCGATCCGGACGATCGACCGGGATTTCGTGCTGATCGTGGCGGAGATCGTTGTTGACAACCGTTCCGGGTCAAAACAGTAATTTTTGGTTGACCAGGCGGAAAATCACGAGTTTCGCCCAATGCAGGGTCTGAATAGCGATTTCGATCGTCCGGGTGCAAAATTTTGATTGTACCGATCCGGACGATCGACCGTGATTTCATGCTGATCGTGGCGGAGATCGTTGTTGACCATCGTTCCTGGTCAAAACAGTGATTTTTGGTTGACCAGGCGGAAAATCACGAGTTTCGGCCGATGCAGGGTCTGAATAGCGATTTCGATCGTCCGGGTGCAAAATTTTGATTGTACCGATCCGGACGATCGACCGTGATTTCATGCTGATCGTGGCGGAGATCGTTGTTGACCATCGTTCCTGGTCAAAACAGTGATTTTTGGTTGACCAGGCGGAAAATCACGAGTTTCGGCCGATGCTGGGTCTGAATAGCGATTTCGATCGTCTGGGGGCAAAATCGGGATTGTACCGATCCGGACGATCGACCGTGATTTCATGCTGATCGTGGCGGAGATCGTTGTTGACAACCGTTCCTGGTCAAAACAGTGATTTTTGGTTGACCAGGCGGAAAAGCACGAGTTTCGGCCGATGCAGGGTCTGAATAGTGATTTCGTTCGTCCGGGTGCAAAATCGTGATTGTACCGATCCGGACGATCGACCGGGATTTTGTGCTGATCGTGGCGGAGATCGTTGTTGACAACCGTTCCTGGTCAAAACAGTGATTTTTGGTTGACCAGGCGGAAAATCACGAGTTTCGGCCGATGCAGGGTCTGAATAGCGATTTCGATCGTCCGGGTGCAAAATCGTGATTGTACCGATCCGAACGATCGACCGTGATTTCATGCTGATCGTGGCGGAGATCGTTGTTGACAACCGTTCCGGGTCAAAACAGTGATTTTTGGTTGACCAGGCGGAAAATCACGAGTTTCGCCCGATGCAGGGTCTGAATAGCGATTTCGATCGTCCGGGTGCAAAATTTTGATTGTACCGATCCGGACGATCGACCGTGATTTCATGCTGATCGTGGCGGAGATCGTTGTTGACCATCGTTCCCGGTCAAAACAGTGATTTTTGGTTGACCAGGCGGAAAATCACGAGTTTCGGCCGATGCAGGGTCTGAATAGCGATTTCGATCGTCTGGGTGCAAAATCGTGATTGTACCGATCCAGACGATCGACCGTGATTTCGTGCTGATCGTGGCGGAGATCGTTGTTGACAACCGTTCCTGGTCAAAACAGTGATTTTTGGTTGACCAGGCGGAAAAGCACGAGTTTCGGCCGATGCAGGGTCTGAATAGTGATTTCGTTCGTCCGGGTGCAAAATCGTGATTGTACCGATCCGGACGATCGACCGGGATTTCGTGCTGATCGTGGCGGAGATCGTTGTTGACAACCGTTCCTGGTCAAAACAGTGATTTTTGGTTGACCAGGCGGAAAATCACGAGTTTCGGCCGATGCAGGGTCTGAATAGCGATTTCGATCGTCCGGGTGTAAAATCGTGATTGTACCGATCCGGACGATCGACCGTGATTTCCTGCTGATCGTGGCGGAGATCGTTGTTGACAACCGTTCCGGGTCAAAACAGTGATTTTTGGTTGACCAGGCGGAAAATCACGAGTTTCGGCCGATGCAGGGTCTGAATAGTGATTTCGTTCGTCCGGGTGCAAAATCGTGATTGTACCGATCCGGACGATCGACCGTGATTTCATGCTGATCGTGGCGGAGATCGTTGTTGACAACCGTTCCTGGTCAAAACTGTGATTTTTGGTTGACCAGGCGGAAAATCACGAGTTTCGCCCGATGCAGGGTCTGAATAGCGATTTCGATCGTCCGGGTGCAAAATCGTGATTGTTCCGATCCGGACGATCGACCGTGATTTCATGCTGATCGTGGCGGAGATCGTTGTTGACAACCGTTCCTGGTCAAAACAGCGATTTTTGGTTGACCAGGCGGAAAATCAGGAGTTTCGGCCGATGCAGGGTCTGAATAGCGATTTCGATCGTCCGGGTGCAAAATCGTGATTGTACCGATCCGGACGATCGACCGGGATTTCGTGCTGATCGTGGCGGAGATCGTTGTTGACAACCGTTCCGGGTCAAAACAGTGATTTTTGGTTGACCAGGCGGAAAATCACGAGTTTCGCCCAATGCAGGGTCTGAATAGCGATTTCGATCGTCCGGGTGCAAAATTTTGATTGTACCGATCCGGACGATCGACCGTGATTTCATGCTGATCGTGGCGGAGATCGTTGTTGACCATCGTTCCTGGTCAAAACAGTGATTTTTGGTTGACCAGGCGGAAAATCACGAGTTTCGGCCGATGCAGGGTCTGAATAGCGATTTCGATCGTCCGGGTGCAAAATTTTGATTGTACCGATCCGGACGATCGACCGTGATTTCATGCTGATCGTGGCGGAGATCGTTGTTGACCATCGTTCCTGGTCAAAACAGTGATTTTTGGTTGACCAGGCGGAAAATCACGAGTTTCGGCCGATGCTGGGTCTGAATAGCGATTTCGATCGTCCGGGTGCAAAATCGTGATTGTACCGATCCGGACGATCGACCGTGATTTCATGTTGATCGTGGCGGAGATCGTTGTTGACAACCGTTCCTGGTCAAAACAGTGATTTTCGGTTGACCAGGCGGAAAATCACGAGTTTCGGCCGATGCAGGGCCTGAATAGTGATTTCGTTCGTCCGGGTGCAAAATCGTGATTGTACCGATCCGGACGATCGACCGGGATTTTGTGCTGATCGTGGCGGAGATCGTTGTTGACAACCGTTCCTGGTCAAAACAGTGATTTTTGGTTGACCAGGCGGAAAATCACGAGTTTCGGCCGATGCAGGGTCTGAATAGCGATTTCGATCGTCCGGGTGCAAAATCGTGATTGTACCGATCCGGACGATCGACCGTGATTTCCTGCTGATCGTGGCGGAGATCGTTGTTGACAACCGTTCCGGGTCAAAACTGTGATTTTTGGTTGACCAGGCGGAAAATCACGAGTTTCGCCCGATGCAGGGTCTGAATAGCGATTTCGATCGTCCGGGTGCAAAATCGTGATTGTTCCGATCCGGACGATCGACCGTGATTTCATGCTGATCGTGGCGGAGATCGTTGTTGACAACCGTTCCTGGTCAAAACAGCGATTTTTGGTTGACCAGGCGGAAAATCAGGAGTTTCGGCCGATGCAGGGTCTGAATAGCGATTTCGATCGTCCGGGTGCAAAATCGTGATTGTACCGATCCGGACGATCGACCGGGATTTCGTGCTGATCGTGGCGGAGATCGTTGTTGACAACCGTTCCGGGTCAAAACAGTGATTTTTGGTTGACCAGGCGGAAAATCACGAGTTTCGCCCAATGCAGGGTCTGAATAGCGATTTCGATCGTCCGGGTGCAAAATTTTGATTGTACCGATCCGGACGATCGACCGTGATTTCATGCTGATCGTGGCGGAGATCGTTGTTGACCATCGTTCCTGGTCAAAACAGTGATTTTTGGTTGACCAGGCGGAAAATCACGAGTTTCGGCCGATGCAGGGTCTGAATAGCGATTTCGATCGTCCGGGTGCAAAATTTTGATTGTACCGATCCGGACGATCGACCGTGATTTCATGCTGATCGTGGCGGAGATCGTTGTTGACCATCGTTCCTGGTCAAAACAGTGATTTTTGGTTGACCAGGCGGAAAATCACGAGTCTCGGCCGATGCTGGGTCTGAATAGCGATTTCGATCGTCCGGGTGCAAAATCGTGATTGTACCGATCCGGACGATCGACCGTGATTTCATGTTGATCGTGGCGGAGATCGTTGTTGACAACCGTTCCTGGTCAAAACAGTGATTTTCGGTTGACCAGGCGGAAAATCACGAGTTTCGGCCGATGCAGGGCCTGAATAGTGATTTCGTTCGTCCGGGTGCAAAATCGTGATTGTACCGATCCGGACGATCGACCGGGATTTTGTGCTGATCGTGGCGGAGATCGTTGTTGACAACCGTTCCTGGTCAAAACAGTGATTTTTGGTTGACCAGGCGGAAAATCACGAGTTTCGGCCGATGCAGGGTCTGAATAGCGATTTCGATCGTCCGGGTGCAAAATCGTGATTGTACCGATCCGGACGATCGACCGTGATTTCCTGCTGATCGTGGCGGAGATCGTTGTTGACAACCGTTCCGGGTCAAAACAGTGATTTTTGGTTGACCAGGCGGAAAATCACGAGTTTCGGCCGATGCAGGGTCTGAATAGCGATTTCGATCGTCCGGGTGCAAAATCGTGATTGTTCCGATCCGGACGATCGACCGTGATTTCATGCTGATCGTGGCGGAGATCGTTGTTGACAACCGTTCCTGGTCAAAACAGCGATTTTTGGTTGACCAGGCGGAAAATCAGGAGTTTCGGCCGATGCAGGGTCTGAATAGCGATTTCGATCGTCCGGGTGCAAAATCGTGATTGTACCGATCCGGACGATCGACCGGGATTTCGTGCTGATCGTGGCGGAGATCGTTGTTGACAACCGTTCCGGGTCAAAACAGTAATTTTTGGTTGACCAGGCGGAAAATCACGAGTTTCGCCCAATGCAGGGTCTGAATAGCGATTTCGATCGTCCGGGTGCAAAATTTTGATTGTACCGATCCGGACGATCGACCGTGATTTCATGCTGATCGTGGCGGAGATCGTTGTTGACCATCGTTCCTGGTCAAAACAGTGATTTTTGGTTGACCAGGCGGAAAATCACGAGTTTCGGCCGATGCAGGGTCTGAATAGCGATTTCGATCGTCCGGGTGCAAAATTTTGATTGTACCGATCCGGACGATCGACCGTGATTTCATGCTGATCGTGGCGGAGATCGTTGTTGACCATCGTTCCTGGTCAAAACAGTGATTTTTGGTTGACCAGGCGGAAAATCACGAGTTTCGGCCGATGCTGGGTCTGAATAGCGATTTCGATCGTCTGGGGGCAAAATCGGGATTGTACCGATCCGGACGATCGACCGTGATTTCATGCTGATCGTGGCGGAGATCGTTGTTGACAACCGTTCCTGGTCAAAACAGTGATTTTTGGTTGACCAGGCGGAAAAGCACGAGTTTCGGCCGATGCAGGGTCTGAATAGTGATTTCGTTCGTCCGGGTGCAAAATCGTGATTGTACCGATCCGGACGATCGACCGGGATTTTGTGCTGATCGTGGCGGAGATCGTTGTTGACAACCGTTCCTGGTCAAAACAGTGATTTTTGGTTGACCAGGCGGAAAATCACGAGTTTCGGCCGATGCAGGGTCTGAATAGCGATTTCGATCGTCCGGGTGCAAAATCGTGATTGTACCGATCCGAACGATCGACCGTGATTTCATGCTGATCGTGGCGGAGATCGTTGTTGACAACCGTTCCGGGTCAAAACAGTGATTTTTGGTTGACCAGGCGGAAAATCACGAGTTTCGCCCGATGCAGGGTCTGAATAGCGATTTCGATCGTCCGGGTGCAAAATTTTGATTGTACCGATCCGGACGATCGACCGTGATTTCATGCTGATCGTGGCGGAGATCGTTGTTGACCATCGTTCCCGGTCAAAACAGTGATTTTTGGTTGACCAGGCGGAAAATCACGAGTTTCGGCCGATGCAGGGTCTGAATAGCGATTTCGATCGTCTGGGTGCAAAATCGTGATTGTACCGATCCAGACGATCGACCGTGATTTCGTGCTGATCGTGGCGGAGATCGTTGTTGACAACCGTTCCTGGTCAAAACAGTGATTTTTGGTTGACCAGGCGGAAAAGCACGAGTTTCGGCCGATGCAGGGTCTGAATAGTGATTTCGTTCGTCCGGGTGCAAAATCGTGATTGTACCGATCCGGACGATCGACCGGGATTTCGTGCTGATCGTGGCGGAGATCGTTGTTGACAACCGTTCCTGGTCAAAACAGTGATTTTTGGTTGACCAGGCGGAAAATCACGAGTTTCGGCCGATGCAGGGTCTGAATAGCGATTTCGATCGTCCGGGTGTAAAATCGTGATTGTACCGATCCGGACGATCGACCGTGATTTCCTGCTGATCGTGGCGGAGATCGTTGTTGACAACCGTTCCGGGTCAAAACAGTGATTTTTGGTTGACCAGGCGGAAAATCACGAGTTTCGGCCGATGCAGGGTCTGAATAGTGATTTCGTTCGTCCGGGTGCAAAATCGTGATTGTACCGATCCGGACGATCGACCGTGATTTCATGCTGATCGTGGCGGAGATCGTTGTTGACAACCGTTCCTGGTCAAAACAGTGATTTTTGGTTGACCAGGCGGAAAATCACGAGTTTCGGCCGATGCAGGGCCTGAATAGTGATTTCGTTCGTCCGGGAGCAAAATCGTGATTGTACCGATCCGGACGATCGACCGGGATTTTGTGCTGATCGTGGCGGAGATCGTTGTTGACAACCGTTCCTGGTCAAAACAGTGATTTTTGGTTGACCAGGCGGAAAATCACGAGTTTCGGTCGATGCAGGGTCTGAATAGCGATTTCGATCGTCCGGGTGCAAAATCGTGATTGTACCGATCCGGACGATCGACCGTGATTTCATGCTGATCGTGGCGGAGATCGTTGTTGACAACCGTTCCGGGTCAAAACAGTGATTTTTGGTTGACCAGGCGGAAAATCACGAGTTTCGGCCGATGCAGGGTCTGAATAGCGATTTCCATCGTCCGGGTGCAATATCGTGATTGTACCGATCCGGACGATCGACCGGGATTTCGTGCTGATCGTGGCGGAGATCGTTGTTGACAACCGTTCCGGGTCAAAACAGTAATTTTTGGTTGACCAGGCGGAAAATCACGAGTTTCGCCCAATGCAGGGTCTGAATAGCGATTTCGATCGTCCGGGTGCAAAATTTTGATTGTACCGATCCGGACGATCGACCGTGATTTCATGCTGATCGTGGCGGAGATCGTTGTTGACCATCGTTCCTGGTCAAAACAGTGATTTTTGGTTGACCAGGCGGAAAATCACGAGTTTCGGCCGATGCAGGGTCTGAATAGCGATTTCGATCGTCTGGGTGCAAAATCGTGATTGTACCGATCCGGACGATCGACCGTGATTTCATGCTGATCGTGGCGGAGATCGTTGTTGACAACCGTTCCTGGTCAAAACAGTGATTTTTGGTTGACCAGGCGGAAAAGCACGAGTTTCGGCCGATGCAGGGTCTGAATAGTGATTTCGTTCGTCCGGGTGCAAAATCGTGATTGTACCGATCCGGACGATCGACCGGGATTTTGTGCTGATCGTGGCGGAGATCGTTGTTGACAACCGTTCCTGGTCAAAACAGTGATTTTTGGTTGACCAGGCGGAAAATCACGAGTTTCGGCCGATGCAGGGTCTGAATAGCGATTTCGATCGTCCGGGTGCAAAATCGTGATTGTACCGATCCGGACGATCGACCGTGATTTCATGCTGATCGTGGCGGAGATCGTTGTTGACAACCGTTCCGGGTCAAAACAGTGATTTTTGGTTGACCAGGCGGAAAATCACGAGTTTCGCCTGATGCAGGGTCTGAATAGCGATTTCGATCGTCCGGGTGCAAAATCGTGATTGTTCCGATCCGGACGATCGACCGTGATTTCATGCTGATCGTGGCGGAGATCGTTGTTGACAACCGTTCCTGGTCAAAACAGCGATTTTTGGTTGACCAGGCGGAAAATCACGAGTTTCGGCCGATGCAGGGTCTGAATAGCGATTTCGATCGTCCGGGTGCAAAATTTTGATTGTACCGATCCGGACGATCGACCGTGACTTCATGCTGATCGTGGCGGAGATCGTTGTTGACCATCGTTCCTGGTCAAAACAGTGATTTTTGGTTGACCAGGCGGAAAATCACGAGTTTCGGCCGATGCAGGGTCTGAATTGCGATTTCGATCGTCTGGGTGCAAAATCGTGATTGTACCGATCCGGACGATCGACCGTGATTTCATGCTGATCGTGGCGGAGATCGTTGTTGACAACCGTTCCTGGTCAAAACAGTGATTTTTGGTTGACCAGGCGGAAAAGCACGAGTTTCGGACGATGCAGGGTCTGAATAGTGATTTCGTTCGTCCGGGTGCAAAATCGTGATTGTACCGATCCGGACGATCGACCGGGATTTCGTGCTGATCGTGGCGGAGATCGTTGTTGACAACCGTTCCTGGTCAAAACAGTGATTTTTGGTTGACCAGGAGGAAAATCACGAGTTTCGGCCGATGCAGGGTCTGAATAGCGATTTCGATCGTCCGGGTGCAAAATCGTGATTGTACCGATCCGGACGATCGACCGTGATTTCCTGCTGATCGTGGCGGAGATCGTTGTTGACAACCGTTTCGGGTCAAAACAGTGATTTTTGGTTGACCAGGCGGAAAAT
Organism: Delonix regia; assembly: GCA_037074485.1. Taxonomy (NCBI): domain Eukaryota; kingdom Viridiplantae; phylum Streptophyta; class Magnoliopsida; order Fabales; family Fabaceae; genus Delonix; species Delonix regia. The sequence goes on along the minus strand of CM073450.1, from coordinate 44,161,854 downwards.
CACGAGTTTCGGCCGATGCAGGGTCTGAATAGTGATTTCGTTCGTCCGGGAGCAAAATCGTGAATGTACCGATCCGGACGATCGACCGTGATATCATGCTGATCGTGGCGGAGATTGTTGTTGGCAACCGTTCCTGGTCAAAACAGTGATTTTTGGTTGACCAGGAGGAAAATCACGAGTTTCGGCCGATGCAGGGTCTGAATAGCGATTTCGTTCGTCCGGGTGCAAAATCGTGATTGTACCGATCCGGACGATCGACCGGGATTTTGTGCTGATCGTGGCGGAGATCGTTGTTGACAATCGTTCCTGGTCAAAACAGTGATTTTTGGTTGACCAGGCGGAAAATCACGAGTTTCGCCCGATGCAGGGTCTGAATAGCGATTTCGATCGTCCGGGTGCAAAATCGTGATTGTACCGATCCGGACGATCGACCGTGATTTCCTGCTGATCGTGGCGGAGATCGTTGTTGACAACCGTTCCGGGTCAAAACAGTGATTTTTGGTTGACCAGGCGGAAAATCACGAGTTTCGGCCGATGCAGGGTCTGAATAGCGATTTCGATCGTCCGGGTGTAAAATCGTGATTGTACCGATCCGGACGATCGACCGTGATTTCCTGCTGATCGTGGCGGAGATCGTTGTTGACAACCGTTCCGGGTCAAAACAGTGATTTTTGGTTGACCAGGCGAAAAATCACGAGTTTCGGCCGATGCAGGGTCTGAATAGCGATTTCGATCGTCCGGGTGCAAAATCGTGATTGTACCGATCCGGACGATCGACCGTGATTTCCTGCTGATCGTGGCGGAGATCGTTGTTGACAACCGTTCCTGGTCAAAACAGTGATTTTTGGTTGACCAGGCGGAAAATCACGAGTTTCGGCCGATGCAGGGTCTGAATAGCGATTTCGATCGTCCGGGAGCAAAATCGAGATTTTACCGATCTGAACGATCGACTGTTATTTCATGCTGATTGTGGCGGAGATCGTTGTTGACAACCGTTCCTGGTCATAACAGCGATTTTTGGTTGACCAGGCGGAAAATCACAAGTTTCGGCCGATGCAGGGTCTGAATAGCGATTTCGATCGTCCGGGTGCAAAATCGTGATTGTACCGATCCAGACGATCGACCGTGATTTCATGCTGATCGTGGCGGAGATCGTTGTTGACAACCGTTGCTGGTCAAAACTGTGATTTTTGGTTGACCAGGCGGAAAATCACGAGTTTCGGCCGATGCAGGGTCTGAATAGCGATTTCGATCGTCCGGGTGCAAAATCGTGATTGTACCTATCCGGACGATCAACCGTGATTTCATGCTGATCGTGGCGGAGATCGTTGTTGACAACCGTTCCGGGTCAAAACAGCGATTTTTGGTTGACCAGGCGGAAAATCACGAGTTTCGGCCGATGCAGGGTCTGAATAGCGATTTCGATCGTCCGGGTGCAATATCGTGATTGTACCGATCCGGACGATCGACCGTGATTTCATGCTGATCGTGGCGGAGATCGTTGTTGACAACCGTTCCTGGTCAAAACAGTGATTTTTGGTTGACCAGGCGGAAAATCACGAGTTTCGGCCGATGCAGGGTCTGAAAAGTGATTTCGTTCGTCCGGGTGCAAAATCGTGATTGTACCGATCCGGACGATCGACCGTGATTTCCTGCTGATCGTGGCGGAGATCGTTGTTGACAACCGTTCCTGGTCAAAACAGTGATTTTTGGTTGACCAGGCGGAAAATCACGAGTTTCGGCCGATGCAGGGTCTGAATAGCGATTTCGATCGTCCGGGAGCAAAATCGAGATTTTACCGATCTGAACGATCGACTGTTATTTCATGCTGATTGTGGCGGAGATCGTTGTTGACAACCGTTCCTGGTCATAACAGCGATTTTTGGTTGACCAGGCGGAAAATCACAAGTTTCGGCCGATGCAGGGTCTGAATAGCGATTTCGATCGTCCGGGTGCAAAATCGTGATTGTACCGATCCAGACGATCGACCGTGATTTCATGCTGATCGTGGCGGAGATCGTTGTTGACAACCGTTGCTGGTCAAAACTGTGATTTTTGGTTGACCAGGCGGAAAATCACGAGTTTCGGCCGATGCAGGGTCTGAATAGCGATTTCGATCGTCCGGGTGCAAAATCGTGATTGTACCTATCCGGACGATCAACCGTGATTTCATGCTGATCGTGGCGGAGATCGTTGTTGACAACCGTTCCGGGTCAAAACAGCGATTTTTGGTTGACCAGGCGGAAAATCACGAGTTTCGGCCGATGCAGGGTCTGAATAGCGATTTCGATCGTCCGGGTGCAATATCGTGATTGTACCGATCCGGACGATCGACCGTGATTTCATGCTGATCGTGGCGGAGATCGTTGTTGACAACCGTTCCTGGTCAAAACAGTGATTTTTGGTTGACCAGGCGGAAAATCACGAGTTTCGGCCGACGCAGGGCCTGAATAGTGATTTCGTTCGTCCGGGTGCAAAATCGGGATTGTACCGATCCGGACGATCGACCGGGATTTTGTGCTGATCGTGGCGGAGATCGTTGTTGACAACCGTTCCTGGTCAAAACAGTGATTTTTGGTTGACCAGGCGGAAAATCACGAGTTTCGGCCGATGCAGGGTCTGAATAGCGATTTCGATCGTCCGGGTGCAAAATCGTGATTGTACCGATCCGGACGATCGACCGTGATTTCCTGCTGATCGTCGCGGAGATCGTTGTTGACAACCGTTCCGGGTCAAAACAGTGATTTTTGGTTGACCAGGCGGAAAATCACGAGTTTCGCCCGATGCAGGGTCTGAATAGCGATTTCGATCGTCCGGGTGCAAAATCGTGATTGTTCCGATCCGGACGATCGACCGTGATTTCATGCTGATCGTGGCGGAGATCGTTGTTGACAACCGTTCCTGGTCAAAACAGCGATTTTTGGTTGACCAGGCGGAAAATCAGGAGTTTCGGCCGATGCAGGGTCTGAATAGCGATTTCGATCGTCCGGGTGCAAAATCGTGATTGTACCGATCCGGACGATCGACCGGGATTTCGTGCTGATCGTGGCGGAGATCGTTGTTGACAACCGTTCCGGGTCAAAACAGTAATTTTTGGTTGACCAGGCGGAAAATCACGAGTTTCGCCCAATGCAGGGTCTGAATAGCGATTTCGATCGTCCGGGTGCAAAATTTTGATTGTACCGATCCGGACGATCGACCGTGATTTCATGCTGATCGTGGCGGAGATCGTTGTTGACCATCGTTCCTGGTCAAAACAGTGATTTTTGGTTGACCAGGCGGAAAATCACGAGTTTCGGCCGATGCAGGGTCTGAATAGCGATTTCGATCGTCCGGGTGCAAAATTTTGATTGTACCGATCCGGACGATCGACCGTGATTTCATGCTGATCGTGGCGGAGATCGTTGTTGACCATCGTTCCTGGTCAAAACAGTGATTTTTGGTTGACCAGGCGGAAAAGCACGAGTTTCGGCCGATGCAGGGTCTGAATAGTGATTTCGTTCGTCCGGGTGCAAAATCGTGATTGTACCGATCCGGACGATCGACCGTGATTTCGTGCTGATCGTGGCGGAGATCGTTGTTGACAACCGTTCCTGGTCAAAACAGTGATTTTTGGTTGACCAGGCGGAAAAGCACGAGTTTCGGCCGATGCAGGGTCTGAATAGTGATTTCGTTCGTCCGGGTGCAAAATCGTGATTGTACCGATCCGGACGATCGACCGTGATTTCGTGCTGATCGTGGCGGAGATCGTTGTTGACAACCGTTCCTGGTCAAAACAGTGATTTTTGGTTGACCAGGCGGAAAATCACGAGTTTCGGCCGATGCAGGGTCTGAATAGCGATTTCGATCGTCCGGGTGTAAAATCGTGATTGTACCGATCCGGACGATCGACCGTGATTTCCTGCTGATCGTGGCGGAGATCGTTGTTGACAACCGTTCCGGGTCAAAACAGTGATTTTTGGTTGACCAGGCGGAAAATCACGAGTTTCGGCCGATGCAGGGTCTGAATAGTGATTTCGTTCGTCCGGGTGCAAAATCGTGATTGTACCGATCCGGACGATCGACCGTGATTTCATGCTGATCGTGGCGGAGATCGTTGTTGACAACCGTTCCTGGTCAAAACAGTGATTTTTGGTTGACCAGGCGGAAAATCACGAGTTTCGGCCGATGCAGGGCCTGAATAGTGATTTCGTTCGTCCGGGAGCAAAATCGTGATTGTACCGATCCGGACGATCGACCGGGATTTTGTGCTGATCGTGGCGGAGATCGTTGTTGACAACCGTTCCTGGTCAAAACAGTGATTTTTGGTTGACCAGGCGGAAAAACACGAGTTTCGGCCGATGCAGGGTCTGAATAGCGATTTCGATCGTCCGGGTGCAAAATCGTGATTGTACCGATCCGGACGATCGACCGTGATTTCATGCTGATCGTGGCGGAGATCGTTGTTGACAACCGTTCCGGGTCAAAACAGTGATTTTTGGTTGACCAGGCGGAAAATCACGAGTTTCGCCCGATGCAGGGTCTGAATAGCGATTTCGATCGTCCGGGTGCAAAATTTTGATTGTACCGATCCGGACGATCGACCGTGATTTCATGCTGATCGTGGCGGAGATCGTTGTTGACCATCGTTCCCGGTCAAAACAGTGATTTTTGGTTGACCAGGCGGAAAATCACGAGTTTCGGCCGATGCAGGGTCTGAATAGCGATTTCGATCGTCTGGGTGCAAAATCGTGATTGTACCGATCCGGACGATCGACCGTGATTTCGTGCTGATCGTGGCGGAGATCGTTGTTGACAACCGTTCCTGGTCAAAACAGTGATTTTTGGTTGACCAGGCGGAAAAGCACGAGTTTCGGCCGATGCAGGGTCTGAATAGTGATTTCGTTCGTCCGGGTGCAAAATCGTGATTGTACCGATCCGGACGATCGACCGTGATTTCATGCTGATCGTGGCGGAGATCGTTGTTGACAACCGTTCCTGGTCAAAACAGTGATTTTTGGTTGACCAGGCGGAAAATCACGAGTTTCGGCCGATGCAGGGCCTGAATAGTGATTTCGTTCGTCCGGGAGCAAAATCGTGATTGTACCGATCCGGACGATCGACCGGGATTTTGTGCTGATCGTGGCGGAGATCGTTGTTGACAACCGTTCCTGGTCAAAACAGTGATTTTTGGTTGACCAGGCGGAAAAACACGAGTTTCGGCCGATGCAGGGTCTGAATAGCGATTTCGATCGTCCGGGTGCAAAATCGTGATTGTACCGATCCGGACGATCGACCGTGATTTCATGCTGATCGTGGCGGAGATCGTTGTTGACAACCGTTCCGGGTCAAAACAGTGATTTTTGGTTGACCAGGCGGAAAATCACGAGTTTCGCCCGATGCAGGGTCTGAATAGCGATTTCGATCGTCCGGGTGCAAAATTTTGATTGTACCGATCCGGACGATCGACCGTGATTTCATGCTGATCGTGGCGGAGATCGTTGTTGACCATCGTTCCCGGTCAAAACAGTGATTTTTGGTTGACCAGGCGGAAAATCACGAGTTTCGGCCGATGCAGGGTCTGAATAGCGATTTCGATCGTCTGGGTGCAAAATCGTGATTGTACCGATCCGGACGATCGACCGTGATTTCGTGCTGATCGTGGCGGAGATCGTTGTTGACAACCGTTCCTGGTCAAAACAGTGATTTTTGGTTGACCAGGCGGAAAAGCACGAGTTTCGGCCGATGCAGGGTCTGAATAGTGATTTCGTTCGTCCGGGTGCAAAATCGTGATTGTACCGATCCGGACGATCGACCGGGATTTCGTGCTGATCGTGGCGGAGATCGTTGTTGACAACCGTTCCTGGTCAAAACAGTGATTTTTGGTTGACCAGGCGGAAAATCACGAGTTTCGGCCGATGCAGGGTCTGAATAGCGATTTCGATCGTCCGGGTGTAAAATCGTGATTGTACCGATCCGGACGATCGACCGTGATTTCCTGCTGATCGTGGCGGAGATCGTTGTTGACAACCGTTCCGGGTCAAAACAGTGATTTTTGGTTGACCAGGCGGAAAATCACGAGTTTCGGCCGATGCAGGGTCTGAATAGTGATTTCGTTCGTCCGGGTGCAAAATCGTGATTGTACCGATCCGGACGATCGACCGTGATTTCATGCTGATCGTGGCGGAGATCGTTGTTGACAACCGTTCCTGGTCAAAACAGTGATTTTTGGTTGACCAGGCGGAAAATCACGAGTTTCGGCCGATGCAGGGCCTGAATAGTGATTTTGTTCGTCCGGGAGCAAAATCGTGATTGTACCGATCCGGACGATCGACCGGGATTTTGTGCTGATCGTGGCGGAGATCGTTGTTGACAACCGTTCCTGGTCAAAACAGTGATTTTTGGTTGACCAGGCGGAAAATCACGAGTTTCGGCCGATGCAGGGTCTGAATAGCGATTTCGATCGTCCGGGTGCAAAATCGTGATTGTACCGATCCGGACGATCGACCGTGATTTCATGCTGATCGTGGCGGAGATCGTTGTTGACAACCGTTCCGGGTCAAAACAGTGATTTTTGGTTGACCAGGCGGAAAATCACGAGTTTCGGCCGATGCAGGGTCTGAATAGCGATTTCAATCGTCCGGGTGCAATATCGTGATTGTACCGATCCGGACGATCGACCGGGATTTCGTGCTGATCGTGGCGGAGATCGTTGTTGACAACCGTTCCGGGTCAAAACAGTAATTTTTGGTTGACCAGGCGGAAAATCACGAGTTTCGCCCAATGCAGGGTCTGAATAGCGATTTCGATCGTCCGGGTGCAAAATTTTGATTGTACCGATCCGGACGATCGACCGTGATTTCATGCTGATCGTGGCGGAGATCGTTGTTGACCATCGTTCCTGGTCAAAACAGTGATTTTTGGTTGACCAGGCGGAAAATCACGAGTTTCGGCCGATGCAGGGTCTGAATAGCGATTTCGATCGTCTGGGTGCAAAATCGTGATTGTACCGATCCGGACGATCGACCGTGATTTCATGCTGATCGTGGCGGAGATCGTTGTTGACAACCGTTCCTGGTCAAAACAGTGATTTTTGGTTGACCAGGCGGAAAAGCACGAGTTTCGGCCGATGCAGGGTCTGAATAGTGATTTCGTTCGTCCGGGTGCAAAATCGTGATTGTACCGATCCGGACGATCGACCGGGATTTTGTGCTGATCGTGGCGGAGATCGTTGTTGACAACCGTTCCTGGTCAAAACAGTGATTTTTGGTTGACCAGGCGGAAAATCACGAGTTTCGGCCGATGCAGGGTCTGAATAGCGATTTCGATCGTCCGGGCGCAAAATCGTGATTGTACCGATCCGGACGATCGACCGTGATTTCATGCTGATCGTGGCGGAGATCGTTGTTGACAACCGTTCCGGGTCAAAACAGTGATTTTTGGTTGACCAGGCGGAAAATCACGAGTTTCGCCCGATGCAGGGTCTGAATAGCGATTTCGATCGTCCGGGTGCAAAATCGTGATTGTTCCGATCCGGACGATCGACCGTGATTTCATGCTGATCGTGGCGGAGATCGTTGTTGACAACCGTTCCTGGTCAAAACAGCGATTTTTGGTTGACCAGGCGGAAAATCACGAGTTTCGGCCGATGCAGGGTCTGAATAGCGATTTCGATCGTCCGGGTGCAAAATTTTGATTGTACCGATCCGGACGATCGACCGTGACTTCATGCTGATCGTGGCGGAGATCGTTGTTGACCATCGTTCCTGGTCAAAACAGTGATTTTTGGTTGACCAGGCGGAAAATCACGAGTTTCGCCCGATGCAGGGTCTGAATTGCGATTTCGATCGTCTGGGTGCAAAATCGTGATTGTACCGATCCGGACGATCGACCGTGATTTCATGCTGATCGTGGCGGAGATCGTTGTTGACAACCGTTCCTGGTCAAAACAGTGATTTTTGGTTGACCAGGCGGAAAAGCACGAGTTTCGGACGATGCAGGGTCTGAATAGTGATTTCGTTCGTCCGGGTGCAAAATCGTGATTGTACCGATCCGGACGATCGACCGGGATTTCGTGCTGATCGTGGCGGAGATCGTTGTTGACAACCGTTCCTGGTCAAAACAGTGATTTTTGGTTGACCAGGAGGAAAATCACGAGTTTCGGCCGATGCAGGGTCTGAATAGCGATTTCGATCGTCCGGGTGCAAAATCGTGATTGTACCGATCCGGACGATCGACCGTGATTTCCTGCTGATCGTGGCGGAGATCGTTGTTGACAACCGTTTCGGGTCAAAACAGTGATTTTTGGTTGACCAGGCGGAAAATCACGAGTTTCGGCCGATGCAGGGTCTGAATAGTGATTTCGTTCGTCCGGGAGCAAAATCGTGATTGTACCGATCCGGACGATCGACCGTGATATCATGCTGATCGTGGCGGAGATTGTTGTTGGCAACCGTTCCTGGTCAAAACAGTGATTTTTGGTTGACCAGGAGGAAAATCACGAGTTTCGGCCGATGCAGGGTCTGAATAGCGATTTCGTTCGTCCGGGTGCAAAATCGTGATTGTACCGATCCGGACGATCGACCGGGATTTTGTGCTGATCGTGGCGGAGATCGTTGTTGACAATCGTTCCTGGTCACAACAGTGATTTTTGGTTGACCAGGCGGAAAATCACGAGTTTCGCCCGATGCAGGGTCTGAATAGCGATTTCGATCGTCCGGGTGCAAAATCGTGCTTGTACCGATCCGGACGATCGACCGTGATTTCCTGCTGATCGTGGCGGAGATCGTTGTTGACAACCGTTCCGGGTCAAAACTGTGATTTTTGGTTGACCAGGCGGAAAATCACGAGTTTCGGCCGATGCAGGGTCTGAATAGCGATTTCGATCGTCCGGGTGCAAAATCGTGATTGTTCCGATCCGGATGATCGACCGTGATTTCATGCTGATCGTGGCGGAGATCGTTGTTGACAACCGTTCCTGGTCAAAACAGCGATTTTTGGTTGACCAGGGGGAAAATCACGAGTTTCGGCCGATGCAGGGTCTGAATAGCGATTTCGATCGTCCGGGTGCAAAATCGTGATTGTACCGATCCGGACGATCGACCGGGATTTCGTGCTGATCGTGGCGGAGATCGTTGTTGACAACCGTTCCGGGTCAAAACAGTAATTTTTGGTTGACCAGGCGGAAAATCACGAGTTTCGCCCAATGCAGGGTCTGAATAGCGATTTCGATCGTCCGGGTGCAAAATTTTGATTGTACCGATCCGGACGATCGACCGTGATTTCATGCTGATCGTGGCGGAGATCGTTGTTGACCATCGTTCCTGGTCAAAACAGTGATTTTTGGTTGACCAGGCGGAAAATCACGAGTTTCGGCCGATGCAGGGTCTGAATAGCGATTTCGATCGTCCGGGTGCAAAATTTTGATTGTACCGATCCGGACGATCGACCGTGATTTCATGCTGATCGTGGCGGAGATCGTTCTTGACCATCGTTCCTGGTCAAAACAGTGATTTTTGGTTGACCAGGCGGAAAATCACGAGTTTCGGCCGATGCAGGGTCTGAATAGCGATTTCGATCGTCTGGGTGCAAAATCGTGATTGTACCGATCCGGACGATCGACCGTGATTTCATGCTGATCGTGGCGGAGATCGTTGTTGACAACCGTTCCTGGTCAAAACAGTGATTTTTGGTTGACCAGGCGGAAAAGCACGAGTTTCGGACGATGCAGGGTCTGAATAGTGATTTCGTTCGTCCGGGTGCAAAATCGTGATTGTACCGATCCGGACGATCGACCGGGATTTCGTGCTGATCGTGGCGGAGATCGTTGTTGACAACCGTTCCTGGTCAAAACAGTGATTTTTGGTTGACCAGGCGGAAAATCACGAGTTTCGGCCGATGCAGGGTCTGAATAGCGATTTCGATCGTCCGGGTGCAAAATTTTGATTGTACCGATCCGGACGATCGACCGTGATTTCATGCTGATCGTGGCGGAGATCGTTGTTGACCATCGTTCCTGGTCAAAACAGTGATTTTTGGTTGACCAGGCGGAAAATCACGAGTTTCGGCCGATGCAGGGTCTGAATAGCGATTTCGATCGTCTGGGTGCAAAATCGTGATTGTACCGATCCGGACGATCGACCGTGATTTCATGCTGATCGTGGCGGAGATCGTTGTTGACAACCGTTCCTGGTCAAAACAGTGATTTTTGGTTGACCAGGCGGAAAAGCACGAGTTTCGGACGATGCAGGGTCTGAATAGTGATTTCGTTCGTCCGGGTGCAAAATCGTGATTGTACCGATCCGGACGATCGACCGGGATTTCGTGCTGATCGTGGCGGAGATCGTTGTTGACAACCGTTCCTGGTCAAAACAGTGATTTTTGGTTGACCAGGCGGAAAATCACGAGTTTCGGCCGATGCAGGGTCTGAATAGCGATTTCGATCGTCCGGGTGCAAAATCGTGATTGTACCGATCCGGACGATCGACCGTGATTTCCTGCTGATCGTGGCGGAGATCGTTGTTGACAACCGTTTCGGGTCAAAACAGTGATTTTTGGTTGACCAGGCGGAAAATCACGAGTTTCGCCCAATGCAGGGTCTGAATAGCGATTTCGATCGTCCGGGTGCAAAATTTTGATTGTACCGATCCGGACGATCGACCGTGATTTCATGCTGATCGTGGCGGAGATCGTTGTTGACCATCGTTCCTGGTCAAAACAGTGATTTTTGGTTGACCAGGCGGAAAATCACGAGTTTCGGCCGATGCAGGGTCTGAATAGCGATTTCGATCGTCTGGGTGCAAAATCGTGATTGTACCGATCCGGACGATCGACCGTGATTTCGTGCTGATCGTGGCGGAGATCGTTGTTGACAACCGTTCCGGGTCAAAACAGTGATTTTTGGTTGACCAAGCGGAAAATCACGAGTTTCGGCCGATGCAGGGTCTGAATAGCGATTTCGTTCGTCCGGGTGCAAAATCGTGATTGTACCGATCCGGACGATCGACCGAGATTTCGTGCTGATCGTGGCGGTGATCGTTGTTGACAACCGTTCCTGGTCAAAACAGTGATTTTTGGTTGACCAGGCGGAAAATCACGAGTTTCGGCCGATGCAGGGTCTGAATAGCGATTTCGATCGTCCGGGTGCAAAATCGTGATTGTACCGATCCGGACGATCGACCGTGATTTCATGCTGATCGTGGCGGAGATCGTTGTTGACAACCGTTCCTGGTCAAAACAGTGATTTTTGGTTGACCAGGCGGAAAATCACGAGTTTCGGCCGATGCAGGGCCTGAATAGTGATTTCGTTCGTCCGGGTGCAAAATCGTGATTGTACCGATCCGGACGATCGACCGGGATTTTGTGCTGATCGTGGCGGAGATCGTTGTTGACAACCGTTCCTGGTCAAAACAGTGATTTTTGGTTGACCAGGCGGAAAATCACGAGTTTCGGCCGATGCAGGGTCTGAATAGCGATTTCGATCGTCCGGGTGCAAAATCGTGATTGTACCGATCCGGACGATCGACCGTGATTTCATGCTGATCGTGGCGGAGATCGTTGTTGACAACCGTTCCGGGTCAAAACAGTGATTTTTGGTTGACCAGGCGGAAAATCACGAGTTTCGGCCGATGCAGGGTCTGAATAGCGATTTCGATCGTCCGGGTGCAAAATCGTGATTGTACCGATCCGGACGATCGACCGGGATTTCGTGCTGATCGTGGCGGAGATCGTTGTTGACAACCGTTCCGGGTCAAAACAGTAATTTTTGGTTGACCAGGCGGAAAATCACGAGTTTCGGCCGATGCAGGGTCTGAATAGCGATTTCGATCGTCCGGGTGCAAAATCGTGATTGTTCCGATCCGGATGATCAACCGTGATTTCATGCTGATCGTGGCGGAGATCGTTGTTGACAACCGTTCCTGGTCAAAACAGCGATTTTTGGTTGACCAGGGGGAAAATCACGAGTTTCGGCCGATGCAGGGTCTGAATAGCGATTTCGATCGTCCGGGTGCAAAATCGTGATTGTACCGATCCGGACGATCGACCGGGATTTCGTGCTGATCGTGGCGGAGATCGTTGTTGACAACCGTTCCGGGTCAAAACAGTAATTTTTGGTTGACCAGGCGGAAAATCACGAGTTTCGCCCAATGCAGGGTCTGAATAGCGATTTCGATCGTCCGGGTGCAAAATTTTGATTGTACCGATCCGGACGATCGACCGTGATTTCATGCTGATCGTGGCGGAGATCGTTGTTGACCATCGTTCCTGGTCAAAACAGTGATTTTTGGTTGACCAGGCGGAAAATCACGAGTTTCGGCCGATGCAGGGTCTGAATAGCGATTTCGATCGTCCGGGTGCAAAATCGTGATTGTACCGATCCGGACGATCGACCGGGATTTCGTGCTGATCGTGGCGGAGATCGTTGTTGACAACCGTTCCGGGTCAAAACAGTAATTTTTGGTTGACCAGGCAGAAAATCACGAGTTTCGCCCAATGCAGGGTCTGAATAGCGATTTCGATCGTCCGGGTGCAAAATTTTGATTGTACCGATCCGGACGATCGACCGTGATTTCATGCTGATCGTGGCGGAGATCGTTGTTGACCATCGTTCCTGGTCAAAACAGTGATTTTTGGTTGACCAGGCGGAAAATCACGAGTTTCGGCCGATGCAGGGTCTGAATAGCGATTTCGATCGTCTGGGTGCAAAATCGTGATTGTACCGATCCGGACGATCGACCGTGATTTCATGCTGATCGTGGCGGAGATCGTTGTTGACAACCGTTCCTGGTCAAAACAGTGATTTTTGGTTGACCAGGCGGAAAAGCACGAGTTTCGGCCGATGCAGGGTCTGAATAGTGATTTCGTTCGTCCGGGTGCAAAATCGTGATTGTACCGATCCGGACGATCGACCGGGATTTTGTGCTGATCGTGGCGGAGATCGTTGTTGACAACCGTTCCTGGTCAAAACAGTGATTTTTGGTTGACCAGGCGGAAAATCACGAGTTTCGGCCGATGCAGGGTCTGAATAGCGATTTCGATCGTCCGGGTGCAAAATCGTGATTGTACCGATCCGGACGATCGACCGTGATTTCATGCTGATCGTGGCGGAGATCGTTGTTGACAACCGTTCCGGGTCAAAACAGTGATTTTTGGTTGACCAGGCGGAAAATCACGAGTTTCGCCCGATGCAGGGTCTGAATAGCGATTTCGATCGTCCGGGTGCAAAATCGTGATTGTTCCGATCCGGACGATCGACCGTGATTTCATGCTGATCGTGGCGGAGATCGTTGTTGACAACCGTTCCTGGTCAAAACAGCGATTTTTGGTTGACCAGGCGGAAAATCACGAGTTTCGGCCGATGCAGGGTCTGAATAGCGATTTCGATCGTCCGGGTGCAAAATTTTGATTGTACCGATCCGGACGATCGACCGTGATTTCATGCTGATCGTGGCGGAGATCGTTGTTGACCATCGTTCCTAGTCAAAACAGTGATTTTTGGTTGACCAGGCGGAAAATCACGAGTTTCGGCCGATGCAGGGTCTGAATAGCGATTTCGATCGTCTGGGTGCAAAATCGTGATTGTACCGATCCGGACGATCGACCGTGATTTCATGCTGATCGTGGCGGAGATCGTTGTTGACAACCGTTCCTGGTCAAAACAGTGATTTTTGGTTGACCAGGCGGAAAAGCACGAGTTTCGGACGATGCAGGGTCTGAATAGTGATTTCGTTCGTCCGGGTGCAAAATCGTGATTGTACCGATCCGGACGATCGACCGGGATTTCGTGCTGATCGTGGCGGAGATCGTTGTTGACAACCGTTCCTGGTCAAAACAGTGATTTTTGGTTGACCAGGCGGAAAATCACGAGTTTCGGCCGATGCAGGGTCTGAATAGCGATTTCGATCGTCCGGGTGCAAAATCGTGATTGTACCGATCCGGACGATCGACCGTGATTTCCTGCTGATCGTGGCGGAGATCGTTGTTGACAACCGTTTCGGGTCAAAACAGTGATTTTTGGTTGACCAGGCGGAAAATCACGAGTTTCGGCCGATGCAGGGTCTGAATAGTGATTTCGTTCGTCCGGGAGCAAAATCGTGATTGTACCGATCCGGACGATCGACCGTGATATCATGCTGATCGTGGCGGAGATTGTTGTTGGCAACCGTTCCTGGTCAAAACAGCGATTTTTGGTTGACCAGGCGGAAAATCTCGAGTTTCGGCCGATGCAGGGTCTGAATAGCGATTTCGATCGTCCGGGTGCAAAATCGTGATTGTACCGATCCGGACGATCGACCGTGATTTCATGCTGATCGTGGCGGAGATCGTTGTTGACAACCGTTCCGGGTCAAAACAGTGATTTTTGGTTGACCAGGCGGAAAATCACGAGTTTCGCCCGATGCAGGGTCTGAATAGCGATTTCGATCGTCCGGGTGCAAAATCGTGATTGTTCCGATCCGGACGATCGACCGGGATTTTGTGCTGATCGTGGCGGAGATCGTTGTTGACAACCGTTCCTGGTCAAAACAGTGATTTTTGGTTGACCAGGCGGAAAATCACGAGTTTCGGCCGATGCAGGGTCTGAATAGCGATTTCGATCGTCCGGGTGCAAAATCGTGATTGTACCGATCCGGACGATCGACCGTGATTTCATGCTGATCGTGGCGGAGATCGTTGTTGACAACCGTTCCGGGTCAAAACAGTGATTTTTGGTTGACCAGGCGGAAAATCACGAGTTTCGCCCGATGCAGGGTCTGAATAGCGATTTCGATCGTCCGGGTGCAAAATCGTGATTGTTCCGATCCGGACGATCGACCGTGATTTCATGCTGATCGTGGCGGAGATCGTTGTTGACAACCGTTCCTGGTCAAAACAGCGATTTTTGGTTGACCAGGCGGAAAATCACGAGTTTCGGCCGATGCAGGGTCTGAATAGCGATTTCGATCGTCCGGGTGCAAAATTTTGATTGTACCGATCCGGACGATCGACCGTGATTTCATGCTGATCGTGGCGGAGATCGTTGTTGACCATCGTTCCTGGTCAAAACAGTGATTTTTGGTTGACCAGGCGGAAAATCACGAGTTTCGGCCGATGCAGGGTCTGAATAGCGATTTCGATCGTCTGGGTGCAAAATCGTGATTGTACCGATCCGGACGATCGACCGTGATTTCATGCTGATCGTGGCGGAGATCGTTGTTGACAACCGTTCCTGGTCAAAACAGTGATTTTTGGTTGACCAGGCGGAAAAGCACGAGTTTCGGACGATGCAGGGTCTGAATAGTGATTTCGTTCGTCCGGGTGCAAAATCGTGATTGTACCGATCCGGACGATCGACCGGGATTTCGTGCTGATCGTGGCGGAGATCGTTGTTGACAACCGTTCCTGGTCAAAACAGTGATTTTTGGTTGACCAGGCGGAAAATCACGAGTTTCGGCCGATGCAGGGTCTGAATAGCGATTTCGATCGTCCGGGTGCAAAATCGTGATTGTACCGATCCGGACGATCGACCGTGATTTCCTGCTGATTGTGGCGGAGATCGTTGTTGACAACCGTTTCGGGTCAAAACAGTGATTTTTGGTTGACCAGGCGGAAAATCACGAGTTTCGGCCGATGCAGGGTCTGAATAGTGATTTCGTTCGTCCGGGAGCAAAATCGTGATTGTACCGATCCGGACGATCGACCGTGATATCATGCTGATCGTGGCGGAGATTGTTGTTGGCAACCGTTCCTGGTCAAAACAGCGATTTTTGGTTGACCAGGCGGAAAATCTCGAGTTTCGGCCGATGCAGGGTCTGAATAGCGATTTCGATCGTCCGGGTGCAAAATCGTGATTGTACCGATCCGGACGATCGACCGTGATTTCATGCTGATCGTGGCGGAGATCGTTGTTGACAACCGTTCCGGGTCAAAACAGTGATTTTTGGTTGACCAGGCGGAAAATCACGAGTTTCGCCCGATGCAAGGTCTGAATAGCGATTTCGATCGTCCGGGTGCAAAATCGTGATTGTACCGATCCGGACGATCGACCGTGATTTCATGCTGATCGTGGCGGAGATCGTTGTTGACAACCGTTCCGGGTCAAAACAGTGATTTTTGGTTGACCAGGCGGAAAATCACGAGTTTCGCCCGATGCAGGGTCTGAATAGCTATTTCGATCGTCCGGGTGCAAAATCGTGATTGTTCCGATCCGGACGATCGACCGTGATTTCATGCTGATCGTGGCGGAGATCGTTGTTGACAACCGTTCCTGGTCAAAACAGCGATTTTTGGTTGACCAGGCGGAAAATCACGAGTTTCGGCCGATGCAGGGTCTGAATAGCGATTTCGATCGACCGGGTGCAAAATTTTGATTGTACCGATCCGGACGATCGACCGTGATTTCATGCTGATCGTGGCGGAGATCGTTGTTGACAACCGTTCCGGGTCAAAACAGTGATTTTTGGTTGACCAGGCGGAAAATCACGAGTTTCGCCCGATGCAGGGTCTGAATAGCTATTTCGATCGTCCGGGTGCAAAATCGTGATTGTTCCGATCCGGACGATCGACCGTGATTTCATGCTGATCGTGGCGGAGATCGTTGTTGACAACCGTTCCTGGTCAAAACAGCGATTTTTGGTTGACCAGGCGGAAAATCACGAGTTTCGGCCGATGCAGGGTCTGAATAGCGATTTCGATCGACCGGGTGCAAAATTTTGATTGTACCGATCCGGACGATCGACCGTGATTTCATGCTGATCGTGGCGGAGATCGTTGTTGACAACCGTTCCTGGTCAAAACAGTGATTTTTGGTTGACCAGGCGGAAAAGCACGAGTTTCGGACGATGCAGGGTCTGAATAGTGATTTCGTTCGTCCGGGTGCAAAATCGTGATTGTACCGATCCGGACGATCGACCGGGATTTCGTGCTGATCGTGGCGGAGATCGTTGTTGACAACCGTTCCTGGTCAAAACAGTGATTTTTGGTTGACCAGGCGGAAAATCACGAGTTTCGGCCGATGCAGGGTCTGAATAGCGATTTCGATCGTCCGGGTGCAAAATCGTGATTGTACCGATCCAGACGATCGACCGTGATTTCCTGCTGATCGTGGCGGAGATCGTTGTTGACAACCGTTTCGGGTCAAAACAGTGATTTTTGGTTGACCAGGCGGAAAATCACGAGTTTCGGCCGATGCAGGGTCTGAATAGTGATTTCGTTCGTCCGGGAGCAAAATCGTGATTGTACCGATCCGGACGATCGACCGTGATATCATGCTGATCGTGGCGGAGATTGTTGTTGGCAACCGTTCCAGGTCAAAACAGCGATTTTTGGTTGACCAGGAGGAAAATCACGAGTTTCGGCCGATGCAGGGTCTGAATAGCGATTTCGTTCGTCCGGGTGCAAATTCGTGATTGTACCGATCCGGACGATCGACCGGGATTTCGTGCTGATCGTGGCGGAGATCGTTGTTGACAACCGTTCCTGGTCAAAACAGTGATTTTTGGTTGACCAGGCGGAAAATCACGAGTTTCGCCCGATGCAGGGTCTGAATAGCGATTTCGATCGTCCGGGTGCAAAATCGTGATTGTACCGATCCGGACGATCGACCGTGATTTCCTGCTGATCGTGGCGGAGATCGTTGTTGACAACCGTTCCTGGTCAAAACAGTGATTTTTGGTTGACCAGGCGGAAAATCACGAGTTTCGGCCGATGCAGGGTCTGAATAGCGATTTCGATCGTCCGGGAGCAAAATCGAGATTTTACCGATCTGAACGATCGACTGTTATTTCATGCTGATTGTGGCGGAGATCGTTGTTGACAACCGTTCCTGGTCATAACAGCGATTTTTGGTTGACCAGGCGGAAAATCACGAGTTTCGGCCGATGCAGGGTCTGAATAGCGATTTCGATCGTCCGGGTGCAAAATCGTGATTGTACCGATCCGGACGATCGACCGTGATTTCATGCTGATCGTGGCGGAGATCGTTGTTGACAACCGTTCCTGGTCAAAACTGTGATTTTTGGTTGACCAGGCGGAAAATCACGAGTTTCGGCCGATGCAGGGTCTGAATAGCGATTTCGATCGTCCGGGTGCAAAATCGTGATTGTACCGATCCGGACGATCGACCGTGATTTCATGCTGATCGTGGCGGAGATCGTTGTTGACAACCGTTCTGGGTCAAAACAGCGATTTTTGGTTGACCAGGCGGAAAATCACGAGTTTCGGCCGATGCAGGGTCTGAATAGCGATTTTGATCGTCCGGGTGCAAAATCGTGATTGTACCGATCCGGACGATCGACCGTGATTTCATGCTGATCGTGGCGGAGATCGTTGTTGACAACCGTTCCTGGTCAAAACAGTGATTTTTGGTTGACCAGGCGGAAAAGCACGAGTTTCGGACGATGCAGGGTCTGAATAGTGATTTCGTTCGTCCGGGTGCAAAATCGTGATTGTACCGATCCGGACGATCGACCGGGATTTCGTGCTGATCGTGGCGGAGATCGTTGTTGACAACCGTTCCTGGTCAAAACAGTGATTTTTGGTTGACCAGGCGGAAAATCACGAGTTTCGGGCGATGCAGGGTCTGAATAGCGATTTCGATCGTCCGGGTGCAAAATCGTGATTGTACCGATCCGGACGATCGACCGTGATTTCCTGCTGATCGTGGCGGAGATCGTTGTTGACAACCGTTTCGGGTCAAAACAGTGATTTTTGGTTGACCAGGCGGAAAATCACGAGTTTCGGCCGATGCAGGGTCTGAATAGTGATTTCGTTCGTCCGGGAGCAAAATCGTGATTGTACCGATCCGGACGATCGACCGTGATATCATGCTGATCGTGGCGGAGATTGTTGTTGGCAACCGTTCCAGGTCAAAACAGCGATTTTTGGTTGACCAGGAGGAAAATCACGAGTTTCGGCCGATGCAGGGTCTGAATAGCGATTTCGTTCGTCCGGGTGCAAATTCGTGATTGTACCGATCCGGACGATCGACCGGGATTTCGTGCTGATCGTGGCGGAGATCGTTGTTGACAACCGTTCCTGGTCAAAACAGTGATTTTTGGTTGACCAGGCGGAAAATCACGAGTTTCGCCCGATGCAGGGTCTGAATAGCGATTTCGATCGTCCGGGTGCAAAATCGTGATTGTACCGATCCGGACGATCGACCGTGATTTCCTGCTGATCGTGGCGGAGATCGTTGTTGACAACCGTTCCTGGTCAAAACAGTGATTTTTGGTTGACCAGGCGGAAAATCACGAGTTTCGGCCGATGCAGGGTCTGAATAGCGATTTCGATCGTCCGGGAGCAAAATCGAGATTTTACCGATCTGAACGATCGACTGTTATTTCATGCTGATTGTGGCGGAGATCGTTGTTGACAACCGTTCCTGGTCATAACAGCGATTTTTGGTTGACCAGGCGGAAAATCACGAGTTTCGGCCGATGCAGGGTCTGAATAGCGATTTCGATCGTCCGGGTGCAAAATCGTGATTGTACCGATCCGGACGATCGACCGTGATTTCATGCTGATCGTGGCGGAGATCGTTGTTGACAACCGTTCCTGGTCAAAACTGTGATTTTTGGTTGACCAGGCGGAAAATCACGAGTTTCGGCCGATGCAGGGTCTGAATAGCGATTTCGATCGTCCGGGTGCAAAATCGTGATTGTACCGATCCGGACGATCGACCGTGATTTCATGCTGATCGTGGCGGAGATCGTTGTTGACAACCGTTCCGGGTCAAAACAGCGATTTTTGGTTGACCAGGCGGAAAATCACGAGTTTCGGCCGATGCAGGGTCTGAATAGCGATTTTGATCGTCCGGGTGCAAAATCGTGATTGTACCGATCCGGACGATCGACCGTGATTTCATGCTGATCGTGGCGGAGATCGTTGTTGACAACCGTTCCTGGTCAAAACAGTGATTTTTGGTTGACCAGGCGGAAAAGCACGAGTTTCGGACGATGCAGGGTCTGAATAGTGATTTCGTTCGTCCGGGTGCAAAATCGTGATTGTACCGATCCGGACGATCGACCGGGATTTCGTGCTGATCGTGGCGGAGATCGTTGTTGACAACCGTTCCTGGTCAAAACAGTGATTTTTGGTTGACCAGGCGGAAAATCACGAGTTTCGGCCGATGCAGGGTCTGAATAGCGATTTCGATCGTCCGGGTGCAAAATCGTGATTGTACCGATCCGGACGATCGACCGTGATTTCCTGCTGATCGTGGCGGAGATCGTTGTTGACAACCGTTTCGGGTCAAAACAGTGATTTTTGGTTGACCAGGCGGAAAATCACGAGTTTCGGCCGATGCAGGGTCTGAATAGTGATTTCGTTCGTCCGGGAGCAAAATCGTGATTGTACCGATCCGGACGATCGACCGTGATATCATGCTGATCGTGGCGGAGATTGTTGTTGGCAACCGTTCCTGGTCAAAACAGCGATTTTTGGTTGACCAGGCGGAAAATCTCGAGTTTCGGCCGATGCAGGGTCTGAATAGCGATTTCGATCGTCCGGGTGCAAAATCGTGATTGTACCGATCCGGACGATCGACCGTGATTTCATGCTGATCGTGGCGGAGATCGTTGTTGGCAACCGTTCCTGGTCAAAACAGTGATTTTTGGTTGACCAGGCGGAAAATCACGAGTTTCGCCCGATGCAGGGTCTGAATAGCGATTTCGATCGTCCGGGTGCAAAATCGTGATTGTACCGATCCGGACGATCGACCGTGATTTCATGCTGATCGTGGCGGAGATCGTTGTTGACAACCGTTCCGGGTCAAAACAGTGATTTTTGGTTGACCAGGCGGAAAATCACGAGTTTCGCCCGATGCAGGGTCTGAATAGCTATTTCGATCGTCCGGGTGCAAAATCGTGATTGTACCGATCCGGACGATCGACCGTGATTTCATGCTGATCGTGGCGGAGATCGTTGTTGACAACCGTTCCGGGTCAAAACAGTGATTTTTGGTTGACCAGGCGGAAAATCACGAGTTTCGGCCGATGCAGGGTCTGAATAGCTATTTCGATCGTCCGGGTGCAAAATCGTGATTGTTCCGATCCGGACGATCGACCGTGATTTCATGCTGATCGTGGCGGAGATCGTTGTTGACAACCGTTCCTGGTCAAAACAGCGATTTTTGGTTGACCAGGCCGAAAATCACGAGTTTCGGCCGATGCAGGGTCTGAATAGCGATTTCGATCGACCGGGTGCAAAATTTTGATTGTACCGATCCGGACGATCGACCGTGATTTCATGCTGATCGTGGCGGAGATCGTTGTTGACCATCGTTCCTGGTCAAAACAGTGATTTTTGGTTGACCAGGCGGAAAATCACGAGTTTCGGCCGATGCAGGGTCTGAATAGCGATTTCGATCGTCTGGGTGCAAAATCGTGATTGTACCGATCCGGACGATCGACCGTGATTTCATGCTGATCGTGGCGGAGATCGTTGTTGACAACCGTTCCTGGTCAAAACAGTGATTTTTGGTTGACCAGGCGGAAAAGCACGAGTTTCGGACGATGCAGGGTCTGAATAGTGATTTCGATCGTCCGGGTGCAAAATCGTGATTGTACCGATCCGGACGATCGACCGGGATTTCGTGCTGATCGTGGCGGAGATCGTTGTTGACAACCGTTTCGGGTCAAAACAGTGATTTTTGGTTGACCAGGCGGAAAATCACGAGTTTCGGCCGATGCAGGGTCTGAATAGTGATTTCGTTCGTCCGGGAGCAAAATCGTGATTGTACCGATCCGGACGATCGACCGTGATATCCTGCTGATCGTGGCGGAGATTGTTGTTGGCAACCGTTCCGGGTCAAAACAGCGATTTTTGGTTGACCAGGAGGAAAATCACGAGTTTCGGCCGATGCAGGGTCTGAATAGCGATTTCGTTCGTCCGGGTGCAAATTCGTGATTGTACCGATCCGGACGATCGACCGGGATTTCGTGCTGATCGTGGCGGAGATCGTTGTTGACAACCGTTCCTGGTCAAAACAGTGATTTTTGGTTGACCAGGCGGAAAATCACGAGTTTCGGCCGATGCAGGGTCTGAATAGCGATTTCGATCGTCCGGGAGCAAAATCGAGATTTTACCGATCTGAACGATCGACTGTTATTTCATGCTGATTGTGGCGGAGATCGTTGTTGACAACCGTTCCTGGTCAAAACAGTGATTTTTGGTTGACCAGGCGGAAAATCACGAGTTTCGGCCGATGCAGGGCCTGAATAGGGATTTCGATCGTCCGGGTGCAAAATCGTGATTGTACCGATCCGGACGATCGACCGTGATTTCATGCTGATCGTGGCGGAGATCGTTGTTGACAACCGTTCCTGGTCAAAACAGTGATTTTTGGTTGACCAGGCGGAAAATCACGAGTTTCGGCCGATGCAGGGTCTGAATAGCGATTTCGATCGTCTGGGTGCAAAATCGTGATTGTACCGATCCGGACGATCGACCGTGATTTCATGCTGATCGTGGCGGAGATCGTTGTTGACAACCGTTCCTGGTCAAAACAGTGATTTTTGGTTGACCAGGCGGAAAAGCACGAGTTTCGCCCAATGCAGGGTCTGAATAGTGATTTCGTTCGTCCGGGTGCAAAATCGTGATTGTACCGATCCGGACGATCGACCGGGATTTCGTGCTGATCGTGGCGGAGATCGTTGTTGACAACCGTTCCTGGTCAAAACAGTGATTTTTGGTTGACCAGGCGGAAAATCACGAGTTTCGGCCGATGCAGGGTCTGAATAGCGATTTCGATCGTCCGGGTGCAAAATCGTGATTGTACCGATCCGGACGATCGACCGTGATTTCCTGCTGATCGTGGCGGAGATCGTTGTTGACAACCGTTTCGGGTCAAAACAGTGATTTTTGGTTGACCAGGCGGAAAATCACGAGTTTCGGCCGATGCAGGGTCTGAATAGTGATTTCGTTCGTCCGGGAGCAAAATCGTGATTGTACCGATCCGGACGATCGACCGTGATATCATGCTGATCGTGGCGGAGATTGTTGTTGGCAACCGTTCCTGGTCAAAACAGCGATTTTTGGTTGACCAGGCGGAAAATCTCGAGTTTCGGCCGATGCAGGGTCTGAATAGCGATTTCGATCGTCCGGGTGCAAAATCGTGATTGTACCGATCCGGACGATCGACCGTGATTTCATGCTGATCGTGGCGGAGATCGTTGTTGACAACCGTTCCGGGTAAAAACAGTGATTTTTGGTTGACCAGGCGGAAAATCACGAGTTTCGCCCGATGCAGGGTCTGAATAGCGATTTCGATCGTCCGGGTGCAAAATCGTGATTGTACCGATCCGGACGATCGACCGTGATTTCATGCTGATCGTGGCGGAGATCGTTGTTGACAACCGTTCCTGGTCAAAACTGTGATTTTTGGTTGACCAGGCGGAAAATCACGAGTTTCGGCCGATGCAGGGTCTGAATAGCGATTTCGATCGTCCGGGTGCAAAATCGTGATTGTACCGATCCGGACGATCGACCGTGATTTCATGCTGATCGTGGCGGAGATCGTTGTTGACAACCGTTCCGGGTCAAAACAGCGATTTTTGGTTGACCAGGCGGAAAATCACGAGTTTCGGCCGATGCAGGGTCTGAATAGCGATTTTGATCGTCCGGGTGCAAAATCGTGATTGTACCGATCCGGACGATCGACCGTGATTTCATGCTGATCGTGGCGGAGATCGTTGTTGACAACCGTTCCTGGTCAAAACAGAGATTTTTGGTTGACCAGGCGGAAAATCACGAGTTTCGGCCGATGCAGGGCCTGAATAGGGATTTCGTTCGTCCGGGTGCAAAATCGTGATTGTACCGATCCGGACGATCGACCGGGATTTCGTGCTGATCGTGGCGGAGATCGTTGTTGACAACCGTTCCTGGTCAAAACAGTGATTTTTGGTTGACCAGGCGGAAAATCACGAGTTTCGGCCGATGCAGGGTCTGAATAGCGATTTCGATCGTCCGGGTGCAAAATCGTGATTGTACCGATCCGGACGATCGACCGTGATTTCCTGCTGATCGTGGCGGAGATCGTTGTTGACAACCGTTCCGGGTCAAAACAGTGATTTTTGGTTGACCAGGCGGAAAATCACGAGTTTTGCCCGATGCAGGGTCTGAATAGCGATTTCGATCGTCCGGGTGCAAAATCGTGATTGTTCCGATCCGGACGATCGACCGTGATTTCATGCTGATCGTGGCGGAGATCGTTGTTGACAACCGTTCCTGGTCAAAACAGCGATTTTGGGTTGACCAGGCGGAAAATCACGAGTTTCGGCCGATGCAGGGTCTGAATAGCGATTTCGATCGTCCGGGTGCAAAATCGTGATTGTACCGATCCGGACGATCGACCGGGATTTCGTGCTGATCGTGGCGGAGATCGTTGTTGACAACCGTTCCTGGTCAAAACAGTGATTTTTGGTTGACCAGGCGGAAAATCACGAGTTTCGCCCAATGCAGGGTCTGAATAGCGATTTCGATCGTCCGGGTGCGAAATCGTGATTGTACCGATCCGGACGATCGACCGGGATTTCGTGCTGATCGTGGCGGAGATCGTTGTTGACAACCGTTCCTGGTCAAAACAGTGATTTTTGGTTGACCAGGCGGAAAATCACGAGTTTCGGCCGATGCAGGGCCTGAATAGGGATTTCGTTCGTCCGGGTGCAAAATCGTGATTGTACCGATCCGGACGATCGACCGGGATTTCGTGCTGATCGTGGCGGAGATCGTTGTTGACAACCGTTCCTGGTCAAAACAGTGATTTTTGGTTGACCAGGCGGAAAATCACGAGTTTCGGCCGATGCAGGGTCTGAATAGCGATTTCGATCGTCTGGGTGCAAAATCGTGATTGTACCGATCCAGACGATCGACCGTGATTTCATGCTGATCGTGGCGGAGATCGTTGTTGACAACCGTTCCTGGTCAAAACAGTGATTTTTGGTTGACCAGGCGGAAAAGCACGAGTTTCGCCCGATGCAGGGTCTGAATAGTGATTTCGTTCGTCCGGGTGCAAAATCGTGATTGTACCGATCCGGACGATCGACCGGGATTTCGTGCTGATCGTGGCGGAGATCGTTGTTGACAACCGTTCCTGGTCAAAACAGTGATTTTTGGTTGACCAGGCGGAAAATCACGAGTTTCGGCCGATGCAGGGTCTGAATAGCGATTTCGATCGTCCGGGTGCAAAATCGTGATTGTACCGATCCGGACGATCGACCGTGATTTCCTGCTGATCGTGGCGGAGATCGTTGTTGACAACCGTTTCGGGTCAAAACAGTGATTTTTGGTTGACCAGGCGGAAAATCACGAGTTTCGGCCGATGCAGGGTCTGAATAGTGATTTCGTTCGTCCGGGAGCAAAATCGTGATTGTACCGATCCGGACGATCGACCGTGATATCATGCTGATCGTGGCGGAGATTGTTGTTGGCAACCGTTCCTGGTCAAAACAGCGATTTTTGGTTGACCAGGCGGAAAATCTCGAGTTTCGGCCGATGCAGGGTCTGAATAGCGATTTCGATCGTCCGGGTGCAAAATCGTGATTGTACCGATCCGGACGATCGACCGTGATTTCATGCTGATCGTGGCGGAGATCGTTGTTGACAACCGTTCCGGGTCAAAACAGTGATTTTTGGTTGACCAGGCGGAAAATCACGAGTTTCGCCCGATGCAGGGTCTGAATAGCGATTTTGATCGTCCGGGTGCAAAATCGTGATTGTACCGATCCGGACGATCGACCGTGATTTCATGCTGATCGTGGCGGAGATCGTTGTTGACAACCGTTCCTGGTCAAAACAGTGATTTTTGGTTGACCAGGCGGAAAATCACGAGTTTCGCCCGATGCAGGGTCTGAATAGCGATTTCGATCGTCCGGGTGCAAAATCGTGATTGTTCCGATCCGGACGATCGACCGTGATTTCATGCTGATCGTGGCGGAGATCGTTGTTGACAACCGTTCCTGGTCAAAACAGCGATTTTTGGTTGACCAGGCGGAAAATCACGAGTTTCGGCCGATGCAGGGTCTGAATAGCGATTTCGATCGTCTGGGTGCAAAATCGTGATTGTACCGATCCGGACGATCGACCGTGATTTCATGCTGATCGTGGCGGAGATCGTTGTTGACAACCGTTCCTGGTCAAAACAGTGATTTTTGGTTGACCAGGCGGAAAAGCACGAGTTTCGCCCGATGCAGGGTCTGAATAGTGATTTCGTTCGTCCGGGTGCAAAATCGTGATTGTACCGATCCGGACGATCGACCGGGATTTCGTGCTGATCGTGGCGGAGATCGTTGTTGACAACCGTTCCTGGTCAAAACAGTGATTTTTGGTTGACCAGGCGGAAAATCACGAGTTTCGGCCGATGCAGGGTCTGAATAGCGATTTCGATCGTCCGGGTGCAAAATCGTGATTGTACCGATCCGGACGATCGACCGTGATTTCCTGCTGATCGTGGCGGAGATCGTTGTTGACAACCGTTTCGGGTCAAAACAGTGATTTTTGGTTGACCAGGCGGAAAATCACGAGTTTCGGCCGATGCAGGGTCTGAATAGTGATTTCGTTCGTCCGGGAGCAAAATCGTGATTGTACCGATCCGGACGATCGACCGTGATATCATGCTGATCGTGGCGGAGATTGTTGTTGGCAACCGTTCCTGGTCAAAACAGCGATTTTTGGTTGACCAGGCGGAAAATCTCGAGTTTCGGCCGATGCAGGGTCTGAATAGCGATTTCGATCGTCCGGGTGCAAAATCGTGATTGTACCGATCCGGACGATCGACCGTGATTTCATGCTGATCGTGGCGGAGATCGTTGTTGACAACCGTTCCGGGTCAAAACAGTGATTTTTGGTTGACCAGGCGGAAAATCACGAGTTTCGCCCGATGCAGGGTCTGAATAGCGATTTCGATCGTCCGGGTGCAAAATCGTGATTGTACCGATCCGGACGATCGACCGTGATTTCATGCTGATCGTGGCGGAGATCGTTGTTGACAACCGTTCCGGGTCAAAACAGTGATTTTTGGTTGACCAGGCGGAAAATCACGAGTTTCGCCCGATGCAGGGTCTGAATAGCGATTTC
Organism: Delonix regia; assembly: GCA_037074485.1. Lineage (NCBI taxonomy): Eukaryota > Viridiplantae > Streptophyta > Magnoliopsida > Fabales > Fabaceae > Delonix > Delonix regia. The sequence continues at coordinate 44,134,827 of CM073450.1, read as the reverse complement.
GATCGTCCGGGTGCAAAATCGTGATTGTTCCGATCCGGACGATCGACCGTGATTTCATGCTGATCGTGGCGGAGATCGTTGTTGACAACCGTTCCTGGTCAAAACAGCGATTTTTGGTTGACCAGGCAGAAAATCACGAGTTTCGGCCGATGAAGGGTCTGAATAGCGATTTCGATCGTCCGGGTGCAAAATTTTGATTGTACCGATCCGGACGATCGACCGTGATTTCATGCTGATCGTGGCGGAGATCGTTGTTGACCATCGTTCCTGGTCAAAACAGTGATTTTTGGTTGACCAGGCGGAAAATCACGAGTTTCGGCCGATGCAGGGTCTGAATAGCGATTTCGATCGTCTGGGTGCAAAATCGTGATTGTACCGATCCGGACGATCGACCGTGATTTCATGCTGATCGTGGCGGAGATCGTTGTTGACAACCGTTCCTGGTCAAAACAGTGATTTTTGGTTGACCAGGCGGAAAAGCACGAGTTTCGGACGATGCAGGGTCTGAATAGTGATTTCGTTCGTCCGGGTGCAAAATCGTGATTGTACCGATCCGGACGATCGACCGGGATTTCGTGCTGATCGTGGCGGAGATCGTTGTTGACAACCGTTCCTGGTCAAAACAGTGATTTTTGGTTGACCAGGCGGAAAATCACGAGTTTCGGCCGATGCAGGGTCTGAATAGCGATTTCGATCGTCCGGGTGCAAAATCGTGATTGTACCGATCCAGACGATCGACCGTGATTTCCTGCTGATCGTGGCGGAGATCGTTGTTGACAACCGTTTCGGGTCAAAACAGTGATTTTTGGTTGACCAGGCGGAAAATCACGAGTTTCGGCCGATGCAGGGTCTGAATAGTGATTTCGTTCGTCCGGGAGCAAAATCGTGATTGTACCGATCCGGACGATCGACCGTGATATCATGCTGATCGTGGCGGAGATTGTTGTTGGCAACCGTTCCAGGTCAAAACAGCGATTTTTGGTTGACCAGGAGGAAAATCACGAGTTTCGGCCGATGCAGGGTCTGAATAGCGATTTCGTTCGTCCGGGTGCAAAATCGTGATTGTACCGATCCGGACGATCGACCGGGATTTCGTGCTGATCGTGGCGGAGATCGTTGTTGACAACCGTTCCTGGTCAAAACAGTGATTTTTGGTTGACCAGGCGGAAAATCACGAGTTTCGCCCGATGCAGGGTCTGAATAGCGATTTCGATCGTCCGGGTGCAAAATCGTGATTGTACCGATCCGGACGATCGACCGTGATTTCCTGCTGATCGTGGCGGAGATCGTTGTTGACAACCGTTCCTGGTCAAAACAGTGATTTTTGGTTGACCAGGCGGAAAATCACGAGTTTTGCCCGATGCAGGGTCTGAATAGCGATTTCGATCGTCCGGGTGCAAAATCGTGATTGTTCCGATCCGGACGATCGACCGTGATTTCATGCTGATCGTGGCGGAGATCGTTGTTGACAACCGTTCCTGGTCAAAACAGCGATTTTTGGTTGACCAGGCGGAAAATCACGAGTTTCGGCCGATGCAGGGTCTGAATAGCGATTTCGATCGTCCGGGTGCAAAATCGTGATTGTACCGATCCGGACGATCGACCGTGATTTCATGCTGATCGTGGCGGAGATCGTTGTTGACAACCGTTCCTGGTCAAAACTGTGATTTTTGGTTGACCAGGCGGAAAATCACGAGTTTCGGCCGATGCAGGGTCTGAATAGCGATTTCGATCGTCCGGGTGCAAAATCGTGATTGTACCGATCCGGACGATCGACCGTGATTTCATGCTGATCGTGGCGGAGATCGTTGTTGACAACCGTTCCGGGTCAAAACAGCGATTTTTGGTTGACCAGGCGGAAAATCACGAGTTTCGGCCGATGCAGGGTCTGAATAGCGATTTTGATCGTCCGGGTGCAAAATCGTGATTGTACCGATCCGGACGATCGACCGTGATTTCATGCTGATCGTGGCGGAGATCGTTGTTGACAACCGTTCCTGGTCAAAACAGAGATTTTTGGTTGACCAGGCGGAAAATCACGAGTTTCGGCCGATGCAGGGCCGGAATAGGGATTTCGTTCGTCCGGGTGCAAAATCGTGATTGTACCGATCCGGACGATCGACCGGGATTTCGTGCTGATCGTGGCGGAGATCGTTGTTGACAACCGTTCCTGGTCAAAACAGTGATTTTTGGTTGACCAGGCGGAAAATCACGAGTTTCGGCCGATGCAGGGTCTGAATAGCGATTTCGATCGTCCGGGTGCAAAATCGTGATTGTACCGATCCGGACGATCGACCGTGATTTCCTGCTGATCGTGGCGGAGATCGTTGTTGACAACCGTTCCGGGTCAAAACAGTGATTTTTGGTTGACCAGGCGGAAAATCACGAGTTTTGCCCGATGCAGGGTCTGAATAGCGATTTCGATCGTCCGGGTGCAAAATCGTGATTGTTCCGATCCGGACGATCGACCGTGATTTCATGCTGATCGTGGCGGAGATCGTTGTTGGCAACCGTTCCAGGTCAAAACAGCGATTTTTGGTTGACCAGGAGGAAAATCACGAGTTTCGGCCGATGCAGGGTCTGAATAGCGATTTCGTTCGTCCGGGTGCAAAATCGTGATTGTACCGATCCGGACGATCGACCGGGATTTCGTGCTGATCGTGGCGGAGATCGTTGTTGACAACCGTTCCTGGTCAAAACAGTGATTTTTGGTTGACCAGGCGGAAAATCACGAGTTTCGCCCGATGCAGGGTCTGAATAGCGATTTCGATCGTCCGGGTGCAAAATCGTGATTGTACCGATCCGGACGATCGACCGTGATTTCCTGCTGATCGTGGCGGAGATCGTTGTTGACAACCGTTCCTGGTCAAAACAGTGATTTTTGGTTGACCAGGCGGAAAATCACGAGTTTTGCCCGATGCAGGGTCTGAATAGCGATTTCGATCGTCCGGGTGCAAAATCGTGATTGTTCCGATCCGGACGATCGACCGTGATTTCATGCTGATCGTGGCGGAGATCGTTGTTGACAACCGTTCCTGGTCAAAACAGCGATTTTTGGTTGACCTGGCGGAAAATCACGAGTTTCGGCCGATGCAGGGTCTGAATAGCGATTTCGATCGTCCGGGTGCAAAATCGTGATTGTACCGATCCGGACGATCGACCGTGATTTCATGCTGATCGTGGCGGAGATCGTTGTTGACAACCGTTCCTGGTCAAAACTGTGATTTTTGGTTGACCAGGCGGAAAATCACGAGTTTTGCCCGATGCAGGGTCTGAATAGCGATTTCGATCGTCCGGGTGCAAAATCGTGATTGTTCCGATCCGGACGATCGACCGTGATTTCATGCTGATCGTGGCGGAGATCGTTGTTGGCAACCGTTCCAGGTCAAAACAGCGATTTTTGGTTGACCAGGAGGAAAATCACGAGTTTCGGCCGATGCAGGGTCTGAATAGCGATTTCGTTCGTCCGGGTGCAAAATCGTGATTGTACCGATCCGGACGATCGACCGGGATTTCGTGCTGATCGTGGCGGAGATCGTTGTTGACAACCGTTCCTGGTCAAAACAGTGATTTTTGGTTGACCAGGCGGAAAATCACGAGTTTCGCCCGATGCAGGGTCTGAATAGCGATTTCGATCGTCCGGGTGCAAAATCGTGATTGTACCGATCCGGACGATCGACCGTGATTTCCTGCTGATCGTGGCGGAGATCGTTGTTGACAACCGTTCCTGGTCAAAACAGCGATTTTTGGTTGACCTGGCGGAAAATCACGAGTTTCGGCCGATGCAGGGTCTGAATAGCGATTTCGATCGTCCGGGTGCAAAATCGTGATTGTACCGATCCGGACGATCGACCGTGATTTCATGCTGATCGTGGCGGAGATCGTTGTTGACCATCGTTCCTGGTCAAAACAGTGATTTTTGGTTGACCAGGCGGAAAATCACGAGTTTCGGCCGATGCAGGGTCTGAATAGCGATTTCGATCGTCTGGGTGCAAAATCGTGATTGTACCGATCCGGACGATCGACCGTGATTTCATGCTGATCGTGGCGGAGATCGTTGTTGACAACCGTTCCTGGTCAAAACAGTGATTTTTGGTTGACCAGGCGGAAAAGCACGAGTTTCGGACGATGCAGGGTCTGAATAGTGATTTCGTTCGTCCGGGTGCAAAATCGTGATTGTACCGATCCGGACGATCGACCGGGATTTCGTGCTGATCGTGGCGGAGATCGTTGTTGACAACCGTTCCTGGTCAAAACAGTGATTTTTGGTTGACCAGGCGGAAAATCACGAGTTTCGGCCGATGCAGGGTCTGAATAGCGATTTCGATCGTCCGGGTGCAAAATCGTGATTGTACCGATCCAGACGATCGACCGTGATTTCCTGCTGATCGTGGCGGAGATCGTTGTTGACAACCGTTTCGGGTCAAAACAGTGATTTTTGGTTGACCAGGCGGAAAATCACGAGTTTCGGCCGATGCAGGGTCTGAATAGTGATTTCGTTCGTCCGGGAGCAAAATCGTGATTGTACCGATCCGGACGATCGACCGTGATATCATGCTGATCGTGGCGGAGATTGTTGTTGGCAACCGTTCCAGGTCAAAACAGCGATTTTTGGTTGACCAGGAGGAAAATCACGAGTTTCGGCCGATGCAGGGTCTGAATAGCGATTTCGTTCGTCCGGGTGCAAAATCGTGATTGTACCGATCCGGACGATCGACCGGGATTTCGTGCTGATCGTGGCGGAGATCGTTGTTGACAACCGTTCCTGGTCAAAACAGTGATTTTTGGTTGACCAGGCGGAAAATCACGAGTTTCGCCCGATGCAGGGTCTGAATAGCGATTTCGATCGTCCGGGTGCAAAATCGTGATTGTACCGATCCGGACGATCGACCGTGATTTCCTGCTGATCGTGGCGGAGATCGTTGTTGACAACCGTTCCTGGTCAAAACAGTGATTTTTGGTTGACCAGGCGGAAAATCACGAGTTTTGCCCGATGCAGGGTCTGAATAGCGATTTCGATCGTCCGGGTGCAAAATCGTGATTGTTCCGATCCGGACGATCGACCGTGATTTCATGCTGATCGTGGCGGAGATCGTTGTTGACAACCGTTCCTGGTCAAAACAGCGATTTTTGGTTGACCAGGCGGAAAATCACGAGTTTCGGCCGATGCAGGGTCTGAATAGCGATTTCGATCGTCCGGGTGCAAAATCGTGATTGTACCGATCCGGACGATCGACCGTGATTTCATGCTGATCGTGGCGGAGATCGTTGTTGACAACCGTTCCTGGTCAAAACTGTGATTTTTGGTTGACCAGGCGGAAAATCACGAGTTTCGGCCGATGCAGGGTCTGAATAGCGATTTCGATCGTCCGGGTGCAAAATCGTGATTGTACCGATCCGGACGATCGACCGTGATTTCATGCTGATCGTGGCGGAGATCGTTGTTGACAACCGTTCCGGGTCAAAACAGCGATTTTTGGTTGACCAGGCGGAAAATCACGAGTTTCGGCCGATGCAGGGTCTGAATAGCGATTTTGATCGTCCGGGTGCAAAATCGTGATTGTACCGATCCGGACGATCGACCGTGATTTCATGCTGATCGTGGCGGAGATCGTTGTTGACAACCGTTCCTGGTCAAAACAGAGATTTTTGGTTGACCAGGCGGAAAATCACGAGTTTCGGCCGATGCAGGGCCGGAATAGGGATTTCGTTCGTCCGGGTGCAAAATCGTGATTGTACCGATCCGGACGATCGACCGGGATTTCGTGCTGATCGTGGCGGAGATCGTTGTTGACAACCGTTCCTGGTCAAAACAGTGATTTTTGGTTGACCAGGCGGAAAATCACGAGTTTCGGCCGATGCAGGGTCTGAATAGCGATTTCGATCGTCCGGGTGCAAAATCGTGATTGTACCGATCCGGACGATCGACCGTGATTTCCTGCTGATCGTGGCGGAGATCGTTGTTGACAACCGTTCCGGGTCAAAACAGTGATTTTTGGTTGACCAGGCGGAAAATCACGAGTTTTGCCCGATGCAGGGTCTGAATAGCGATTTCGATCGTCCGGGTGCAAAATCGTGATTGTTCCGATCCGGACGATCGACCGTGATTTCATGCTGATCGTGGCGGAGATCGTTGTTGGCAACCGTTCCAGGTCAAAACAGCGATTTTTGGTTGACCAGGAGGAAAATCACGAGTTTCGGCCGATGCAGGGTCTGAATAGCGATTTCGTTCGTCCGGGTGCAAAATCGTGATTGTACCGATCCGGACGATCGACCGGGATTTCGTGCTGATCGTGGCGGAGATCGTTGTTGACAACCGTTCCTGGTCAAAACAGTGATTTTTGGTTGACCAGGCGGAAAATCACGAGTTTCGCCCGATGCAGGGTCTGAATAGCGATTTCGATCGTCCGGGTGCAAAATCGTGATTGTACCGATCCGGACGATCGACCGTGATTTCCTGCTGATCGTGGCGGAGATCGTTGTTGACAACCGTTCCTGGTCAAAACAGTGATTTTTGGTTGACCAGGCGGAAAATCACGAGTTTTGCCCGATGCAGGGTCTGAATAGCGATTTCGATCGTCCGGGTGCAAAATCGTGATTGTTCCGATCCGGACGATCGACCGTGATTTCATGCTGATCGTGGCGGAGATCGTTGTTGACAACCGTTCCTGGTCAAAACAGCGATTTTTGGTTGACCTGGCGGAAAATCACGAGTTTCGGCCGATGCAGGGTCTGAATAGCGATTTCGATCGTCCGGGTGCAAAATCGTGATTGTACCGATCCGGACGATCGACCGTGATTTCATGCTGATCGTGGCGGAGATCGTTGTTGACAACCGTTCCTGGTCAAAACTGTGATTTTTGGTTGACCAGGCGGAAAATCACGAGTTTCGGCCGATGCAGGGTCTGAATAGCGATTTCGATCGTCCGGGTGCAAAATCGTGATTGTACCGATCCGGACGATCGACCGTGATTTCATGCTGATCGTGGCGGAGATCGTTGTTGACAACCGTTCCGGGTCAAAACAGCGATTTTTGGTTGACCAGGCGGAAAATCACGAGTTTCGGCCGATGCAGGGTCTGAATAGCGATTTTGATCGTCCGGGTGCAAAATCGTGATTGTACCGATCCGGACGATCGACCGTGATTTCATGCTGATCGTGGCGGAGATCGTTGTTGACAACCGTTCCTGGTCAAAACAGAGATTTTTGGTTGACCAGGCGGAAAATCACGAGTTTCGGCCGATGCAGGGCCGGAATAGGGATTTCGTTCGTCCGGGTGCAAAATCGTGATTGTACCGATCCGGACGATCGACCGGGATTTCGTGCTGATCGTGGCGGAGATCGTTGTTGACAACCGTTCCTGGTCAAAACAGTGATTTTTGGTTGACCAGGCGGAAAATCACGAGTTTCGGCCGATGCAGGGTCTGAATAGCGATTTCGATCGTCCGGGTGCAAAATCGTGATTGTACCGATCCGGACGATCGACCGTGATTTCATGCTGATCGTGGCGGAGATCGTTGTTGACAACCGTTCCAGGTCAAAACAGCGATTTTTGGTTGACCAGGAGGAAAATCACGAGTTTCGGCCGATGCAGGGTCTGAATAGCGATTTCGTTCGTCCGGGTGCAAAATCGTGATTGTACCGATCCGGACGATCGACCGGGATTTCGTGCTGATCGTGGCGGAGATCGTTGTTGACAACCGTTCCTGGTCAAAACAGTGATTTTTGGTTGACCAGGCGGAAAAGCACGAGTTTCGGACGATGCAGGGTCTGAATAGTGATTTCGTTCGTCCGGGTGCAAAATCGTGATTGTACCGATCCGGACGATCGACCGGGATTTCGTGCTGATCGTGGCGGAGATCGTTGTTGACAACCGTTCCTGGTCAAAACAGTGATTTTTGGTTGACCAGGCGGAAAATCACGAGTTTCGGCCGATGCAGGGTCTGAATAGCGATTTCGATCGTCCGGGTGCAAAATCGTGATTGTACCGATCCAGACGATCGACCGTGATTTCCTGCTGATCGTGGCGGAGATCGTTGTTGACAACCGTTTCGGGTCAAAACAGTGATTTTTGGTTGACCAGGCGGAAAATCACGAGTTTCGGCCGATGCAGGGTCTGAATAGTGATTTCGTTCGTCCGGGAGCAAAATCGTGATTGTACCGATCCGGACGATCGACCGTGATATCATGCTGATCGTGGCGGAGATTGTTGTTGGCAACCGTTCCAGGTCAAAACAGCGATTTTTGGTTGACCAGGAGGAAAATCACGAGTTTCGGCCGATGCAGGGTCTGAATAGCGATTTCGTTCGTCCGGGTGCAAAATCGTGATTGTACCGATCCGGACGATCGACCGGGATTTCGTGCTGATCGTGGCGGAGATCGTTGTTGACAACCGTTCCTGGTCAAAACAGTGATTTTTGGTTGACCAGGCGGAAAATCACGAGTTTCGCCCGATGCAGGGTCTGAATAGCGATTTCGATCGTCCGGGTGCAAAATCGTGATTGTACCGATCCGGACGATCGACCGTGATTTCCTGCTGATCGTGGCGGAGATCGTTGTTGACAACCGTTCCTGGTCAAAACAGTGATTTTTGGTTGACCAGGCGGAAAATCACGAGTTTTGCCCGATGCAGGGTCTGAATAGCGATTTCGATCGTCCGGGTGCAAAATCGTGATTGTTCCGATCCGGACGATCGACCGTGATTTCATGCTGATCGTGGCGGAGATCGTTGTTGACAACCGTTCCTGGTCAAAACAGCGATTTTTGGTTGACCAGGCGGAAAATCACGAGTTTCGGCCGATGCAGGGTCTGAATAGCGATTTCGATCGTCCGGGTGCAAAATCGTGATTGTACCGATCCGATCGATCGACCGTGATTTCATGCTGATCGTGGCGGAGATCGTTGTTGACAACCGTTCCTGGTCAAAACTGTGATTTTTGGTTGACCAGGCGGAAAATCACGAGTTTCGGCCGATGCAGGGTCTGAATAGCGATTTCGATCGTCCGGGTGCAAAATCGTGATTGTACCGATCCGGACGATCGACCGTGATTTCATGCTGATCGTGGCGGAGATCGTTGTTGACAACCGTTCCGGGTCAAAACAGCGATTTTTGGTTGACCAGGCGGAAAATCACGAGTTTCGGCCGATGCAGGGTCTGAATAGCGATTTTGATCGTCCGGGTGCAAAATCGTGATTGTACCGATCCGGACGATCGACCGTGATTTCATGCTGATCGTGGCGGAGATCGTTGTTGACAACCGTTCCTGGTCAAAACAGAGATTTTTGGTTGACCAGGCGGAAAATCACGAGTTTCGGCCGATGCAGGGCCGGAATAGGGATTTCGTTCGTCCGGGTGCAAAATCGTGATTGTACCGATCCGGACGATCGACCGGGATTTCGTGCTGATCGTGGCGGAGATCGTTGTTGACAACCGTTCCTGGTCAAAACAGTGATTTTTGGTTGACCAGGCGGAAAATCACGAGTTTCGGCCGATGCAGGGTCTGAATAGCGATTTCGATCGTCCGGGTGCAAAATCGTGATTGTACCGATCCGGACGATCGACCGTGATTTCCTGCTGATCGTGGCGGAGATCGTTGTTGACAACCGTTCCGGGTCAAAACAGTGATTTTTGGTTGACCAGGCGGAAAATCACGAGTTTTGCCCGATGCAGGGTCTGAATAGCGATTTCGATCGTCCGGGTGCAAAATCGTGATTGTTCCGATCCGGACGATCGACCGTGATTTCATGCTGATCGTGGCGGAGATCGTTGTTGGCAACCGTTCCAGGTCAAAACAGCGATTTTTGGTTGACCAGGAGGAAAATCACGAGTTTCGGCCGATGCAGGGTCTGAATAGCGATTTCGTTCGTCCGGGTGCAAAATCGTGATTGTACCGATCCGGACGATCGACCGGGATTTCGTGCTGATCGTGGCGGAGATCGTTGTTGACAACCGTTCCTGGTCAAAACAGTGATTTTTGGTTGACCAGGCGGAAAATCACGAGTTTCGCCCGATGCAGGGTCTGAATAGCGATTTCGATCGTCCGGGTGCAAAATCGTGATTGTACCGATCCGGACGATCGACCGTGATTTCCTGCTGATCGTGGCGGAGATCGTTGTTGACAACCGTTCCTGGTCAAAACAGTGATTTTTGGTTGACCAGGCGGAAAATCACGAGTTTTGCCCGATGCAGGGTCTGAATAGCGATTTCGATCGTCCGGGTGCAAAATCGTGATTGTTCCGATCCGGACGATCGACCGTGATTTCATGCTGATCGTGGCGGAGATCGTTGTTGACAACCGTTCCTGGTCAAAACAGCGATTTTTGGTTGACCTGGCGGAAAATCACGAGTTTCGGCCGATGCAGGGTCTGAATAGCGATTTCGATCGTCCGGGTGCAAAATCGTGATTGTACCGATCCGGACGATCGACCGTGATTTCATGCTGATCGTGGCGGAGATCGTTGTTGACAACCGTTCCTGGTCAAAACTGTGATTTTTGGTTGACCAGGCGGAAAATCACGAGTTTCGGCCGATGCAGGGTCTGAATAGCGATTTCGATCGTCCGGGTGCAAAATCGTGATTGTACCGATCCGGACGATCGACCGTGATTTCATGCTGATCGTGGCGGAGATCGTTGTTGACAACCGTTCCGGGTCAAAACAGCGATTTTTGGTTGACCAGGCGGAAAATCACGAGTTTCGGCCGATGCAGGGTCTGAATAGCGATTTTGATCGTCCGGGTGCAAAATCGTGATTGTACCGATCCGGACGATCGACCGTGATTTCATGCTGATCGTGGCGGAGATCGTTGTTGACAACCGTTCCTGGTCAAAACAGAGATTTTTGGTTGACCAGGCGGAAAATCACGAGTTTCGGCCGATGCAGGGCCGGAATAGGGATTTCGTTCGTCCGGGTGCAAAATCGTAATTGTACCGATCCGGACGATCGACCGGGATTTCGTGCTGATCGTGGCGGAGATCGTTGTTGACAACCGTTCCTGGTCAAAACAGTGATTTTTGGTTGACCAGGCGGAAAATCACGAGTTTCGGCCGATGCAGGGTCTGAATAGCGATTTCGATCGTCCGGGTGCAAAATCGTGATTGTACCGATCCGGACGATCGACCGTGATTTCCTGCTGATCGTGGCGGAGATCGTTGTTGACAACCGTTCCGGGTCAAAACAGTGATTTTTGGTTGACCAGGCGGAAAATCACGAGTTTTGCCCGATGCAGGGTCTGAATAGCGATTTCGATCGTCCGGGTGCAAAATCGTGATTGTTCCGATCCGGACGATCGACCGTGATTTCATGCTGATCGTGGCGGAGATCGTTGTTGACAACCATTCCTGGTCAAAACAGCGATTTTTGGTTGACCAGGCGGAAAATCACGAGTTTCGGCCGATGCAGGGTCTGAATAGCGATTTCGATCGTCCGGGTGCAAAATCGTGATTGTACCGATCCGGACGATCGACCGGGATTTCGTGCTGATCGTGGCGGAGATCGTTGTTGACAACCGTTCCTGGTCAAAACAGTGATTTTTGGTTGACCAGGCGGAAAATCACGAGTTTCGCCCAATGCAGGGTCTGAATAGCGATTTCGATCGTCCGGGTGCGAAATCGTGATTGTACCGATCCGGACGATCGACCGGGATTTCGTGCTGATCGTGGCGGAGATCGTTGTTGACAACCGTTCCTGGTCAAAACAGCGATTTTTGGTTGACCAGGCGGAAAATCACGAGTTTCGGCCGATGCAGGGCCTGAATAGGGATTTCGTTCGTCCGGGTGCAAAATCGTGATTGTACCGATCCGGACGATCGACCGGGATTTCGTGCTGATCGTGGCGGAGATCGTTGTTGACAACCGTTCCTGGTCAAAACAGTGATTTTTGGTTGACCAGGCGGAAAATCACGAGTTTCGGCCGATGCAGGGTCTGAATAGCGATTTCGATCGTCCGGGTGCAAAATCGTGATTGTACCGATCCGGACGATCGACCGTGATTTCCTGCTGATCGTGGCGGAGATCGTTGTTGACAACCGTTCCGGGTCAAAACAGTGATTTTTGGTTGACCAGGCGGAAAATCACGAGTTTTGCCCGATGCAGGGTCTGAATAGCGATTTCGATCGTCCGGGTGCAAAATCGTGATTGTTCCGATCCGGACGATCGACCGTGATTTCATGCTGATCGTGGCGGAGATCGTTGTTGGCAACCGTTCCAGGTCAAAACAGCGATTTTTGGTTGACCAGGAGGAAAATCACGAGTTTCGGCCGATGCAGGGTCTGAATAGCGATTTCGTTCGTCCGGGTGCAAAATCGTGATTGTACCGATCCGGACGATCGACCGGGATTTCGTGCTGATCGTGGCGGAGATCGTTGTTGACAACCGTTCCTGGTCAAAACAGTGATTTTTGGTTGACCAGGCGGAAAATCACGAGTTTCGCCCGATGCAGGGTCTGAATAGCGATTTCGATCGTCCGGGTGCAAAATCGTGATTGTACCGATCCGGACGATCGACCGTGATTTCCTGCTGATCGTGGCGGAGATCGTTGTTGACAACCGTTCCTGGTCAAAACAGTGATTTTTGGTTGACCAGGCGGAAAATCACGAGTTTTGCCCGATGCAGGGTCTGAATAGCGATTTCGATCGTCCGGGTGCAAAATCGTGATTGTTCCGATCCGGACGATCGACCGTGATTTCATGCTGATCGTGGCGGAGATCGTTGTTGACAACCGTTCCTGGTCAAAACAGCGATTTTTGGTTGACCTGGCGGAAAATCACGAGTTTCGGCCGATGCAGGGTCTGAATAGCGATTTCGATCGTCCGGGTGCAAAATCGTGATTGTACCGATCCGGACGATCGACCGTGATTTCATGCTGATCGTGGCGGAGATCGTTGTTGACAACCGTTCCTGGTCAAAACTGTGATTTTTGGTTGACCAGGCGGAAAATCACGAGTTTCGGCCGATGCAGGGTCTGAATAGCGATTTCGATCGTCCGGGTGCAAAATCGTGATTGTACCGATCCGGACGATCGACCGTGATTTCATGCTGATCGTGGCGGAGATCGTTGTTGACAACCGTTCCGGGTCAAAACAGCGATTTTTGGTTGACCAGGCGGAAAATCACGAGTTTCGGCCGATGCAGGGTCTGAATAGCGATTTTGATCGTCCGGGTGCAAAATCGTGATTGTACCGATCCGGACGATCGACCGTGATTTCATGCTGATCGTGGCGGAGATCGTTGTTGACAACCGTTCCTGGTCAAAACAGAGATTTTTGGTTGACCAGGCGGAAAATCACGAGTTTCGGCCGATGCAGGGCCGGAATAGGGATTTCGTTCGTCCGGGTGCAAAATCGTGATTGTACCGATCCGGACGATCGACCGGGATTTCGTGCTGATCGTGGCGGAGATCGTTGTTGACAACCGTTCCTGGTCAAAACAGTGATTTTTGGTTGACCAGGCGGAAAATCACGAGTTTCGGCCGATGCAGGGTCTGAATAGCGATTTCGATCGTCCGGGTGCAAAATCGTGATTGTACCGATCCGGACGATCGACCGTGATTTCCTGCTGATCGTGGCGGAGATCGTTGTTGACAACCGTTCCGGGTCAAAACAGTGATTTTTGGTTGACCAGGCGGAAAATCACGAGTTTTGCCCGATGCAGGGTCTGAATAGCGATTTCGATCGTCCGGGTGCAAAATCGTGATTGTTCCGATCCGGACGATCGACCGTGATTTCATGCTGATCGTGGCGGAGATCGTTGTTGACAACCATTCCTGGTCAAAACAGCGATTTTTGGTTGACCAGGCGGAAAATCACGAGTTTCGGCCGATGCAGGGTCTGAATAGCGATTTCGATCGTCCGGGTGCAAAATCGTGATTGTACCGATCCGGACGATCGACCGGGATTTCGTGCTGATCGTGGCGGAGATCGTTGTTGACAACCGTTCCTGGTCAAAACAGTGATTTTTGGTTGACCAGGCGGAAAATCACGAGTTTCGCCCAATGCAGGGTCTGAATAGCGATTTCGATCGTCCGGGTGCGAAATCGTGATTGTACCGATCCGGACGATCGACCGGGATTTCGTGCTGATCGTGGCGGAGATCGTTGTTGACAACCGTTCCTGGTCAAAACAGCGATTTTTGGTTGACCAGGCGGAAAATCACGAGTTTCGGCCGATGCAGGGCCTGAATAGGGATTTCGTTCGTCCGGGTGCAAAATCGTGATTGTACCGATCCGGACGATCGACCGGGATTTCGTGCTGATCGTGGCGGAGATCGTTGTTGACAACCGTTCCTGGTCAAAACAGTGATTTTTGGTTGACCAGGCGGAAAATCACGAGTTTCGGCCGATGCAGGGTCTGAATAGCGATTTCGATCGTCTGGGTGCAAAATCGTGATTGTACCGATCCGGACGATCGACCGTGATTTCATGCTGATCGTGGCGGAGATCGTTGTTGACAACCGTTCCTGGTCAAAACAGTGATTTTTGGTTGACCAGGCGGAAAAGCACGAGTTTCGCCCGATGCAGGGTCTGAATAGTGATTTCGTTCGTCCGGGTGCAAAATCGTGATTGTACCGATCCGGACGATCGACCGGGATTTCGTGCTGATCGTGGCGGAGATTGTTGTTGGCAACCGTTCCTGGTCAAAACTGTGATTTTTGGTTGACCAGGCGGAAAATCACGAGTTTCGGCCGATGCAGGGTCTGAATAGCGATTTCGATCGTCCGGGTGCAAAATCGTGATTGTACCGATCCGGACGATCGACCGTGATTTCATGCTGATCGTGGCGGAGATCGTTGTTGACAACCGTTCCGGGTCAAAACAGTGATTTTTGGTTGACCAGGCGGAAAATCACGAGTTTCGGCCGATGCAGGGTCTGAATAGCGATTTCGATCGTCTGGGTGCAAAATCGTGATTGTACCGATCCGGACGATCGACCGTGATTTCATGCTGATCGTGGCGGAGATCGTTGTTGACAACCGTTCCTGGTCAAAACAGCGATTTTTGGTTGACCAGGCGGAAAATCACGAGTTTCGGCCGATGCAGGGTCTGAATAGCGATTTCGATCGTCCGGGTGCAAAATTTTGATTGTACCGATCCGGACGATCGACCGTGATTTCATGCTGATCGTGGCGGAGATCGTTGTTGACCATCGTTCCTGGTCAAAACAGTGATTTTTGGTTGACCAGGCGGAAAATCACGAGTTTCGGCCGATGCAGGGTCTGAATAGCGATTTCGATCGTCTGGGTGCAAAATCGTGATTGTACCGATCCGGACGATCGACCGTGATTTCATGCTGATCGTGGCGGAGATCGTTGTTGACAACCGTTCCTGGTCAAAACAGTGATTTTTGGTTGACCAGGCGGAAAAGCACGAGTTTCGGACGATGCAGGGTCTGAATAGTGATTTCGTTCGTCCGGGTGCAAAATCGTGATTGTACCGATCCGGACGATCGACCGGGATTTCGTGCTGATCGTGGCGGAGATCGTTGTTGACAACCGTTCCTGGTCAAAACAGTGATTTTTGGTTGACCAGGCGGAAAATCACGAGTTTCGGCCGATGCAGGGTCTGAATAGCGATTTCGATCGTCCGGGTGCAAAATCGTGATTGTACCGATCCGGACGATCGACCGTGATTTCCTGCTGATCGTGGCGGAGATCGTTGTTGACAACCGTTTCGGGTCAAAACAGTGATTTTTGGTTGACCAGGCGGAAAATCACGAGTTTCGGCCGATGCAGGGTCTGAATAGTGATTTCGTTCGTCCGGGAGCAAAATCGTGATTGTACCGATCCGGACGATCGACCGTGATATCATGCTGATCGTGGCGGAGATTGTTGTTGGCAACCGTTCCTGGTCAAAACAGCGATTTTTGGTTGACCAGGCGGAAAATCTCGAGTTTCGGCCGATGCAGGGTCTGAATAGCGATTTCGATCGTCCGGGTGCAAAATCGTGATTGTACCGATCCGGACGATCGACCGTGATTTCATGCTGATCGTGGCGGAGATCGTTGTTGACAACCGTTCCGGGTCAAAACAGTGATTTTTGGTTGACCAGGCGGAAAATCACGAGTTTCGCCCGATGCAGGGTCTGAATAGCGATTTCGATCGTCCGGGTGCAAAATCGTGATTGTACCGATCCGGACGATCGACCGTGATTTCATGCTGATCGTGGCGGAGATCGTTGTTGACAACCGTTCCGGGTCAAAACAGTGATTTTTGGTTGACCAGGCGGAAAATCACGAGTTTCGCCCGATGCAGGGTCTGAATAGCGATTTCGATCGTCCGGGTGCAAAATCGTGATTGTTCCGATCCGGACGATCGACCGTGATTTCATGCTGATCGTGGCGGAGATCGTTGTTGACAACCGTTCCTGGTCAAAACAGCGATTTTTGGTTGACCAGGCGGAAAATCACGAGTTTCGGCCGATGCAGGGTCTGAATAGCGATTTCGATCGTCCGGGTGCAAAATTTTGATTGTACCGATCCGGACGATCGACCGTGATTTCATGCTGATCGTGGCGGAGATCGTTGTTGACCATCGTTCCTGGTCAAAACAGTGATTTTTGGTTGACCAGGCGGAAAATCACGAGTTTCGGCCGATGCAGGGTCTGAATAGCGATTTCGATCGTCTGGGTGCAAAATCGTGATTGTACCGATCCGGACGATCGACCGTGATTTCATGCTGATCGTGGCGGAGATCGTTGTTGACAACCGTTCCTGGTCAAAACAGTGATTTTTGGTTGACCAGGCGGAAAAGCACGAGTTTCGGACGATGCAGGGTCTGAATAGTGATTTCGTTCGTCCGGGTGCAAAATCGTGATTGTACCGATCCGGACGATCGACCGGGATTTCGTGCTGATCGTGGCGGAGATCGTTGTTGACAACCGTTCCTGGTCAAAACAGTGATTTTTGGTTGACCAGGCGGAAAATCACGAGTTTCGGCCGATGCAGGGTCTGAATAGCGATTTCGATCGTCCGGGTGCAAAATCGTGATTGTACCGATCCGGACGATCGACCGTGATTTCATGCTGATCGTGGCGGAGATCGTTGTTGACAACCGTTCCGGGTCAAAACAGTGATTTTTGGTTGACCAGGCGGAAAATCACGAGTTTCGCCCGATGCAGGGTCTGAATAGCGATTTCGATCGTCCGGGTGCAAAATCGTGATTGTACCGATCCGGACGATCGACCGTGATTTCATGCTGATCGTGGCGGAGATCGTTGTTGACAACCGTTCCGGGTCAAAACAGTGATTTTTGGTTGACCAGGCGGAAAATCACGAGTTTCGCCCGATGCAGGGTCTGAATAGCGATTTCGATCGTCCGGGTGCAAAATCGTGATTGTTCCGATCCGGACGATCGACCGTGATTTCATGCTGATCGTGGCGGAGATCGTTGTTGACAACCGTTCCTGGTCAAAACAGCGATTTTTGGTTGACCAGGCGGAAAATCACGAGTTTCGGCCGATGCAGGGTCTGAATAGCGATTTCGATCGTCCGGGTGCAAAATTTTGATTGTACCGATCCGGACGATCGACCGTGATTTCATGCTGATCGTGGCGGAGATCGTTGTTGACCATCGTTCCTGGTCAAAACAGTGATTTTTGGTTGACCAGGCGGAAAATCACGAGTTTCGGCCGATGCAGGGTCTGAATAGCGATTTCGATCGTCTGGGTGCAAAATCGTGATTGTACCGATCCGGACGATCGACCGTGATTTCATGCTGATCGTGGCGGAGATCGTTGTTGACAACCGTTCCTGGTCAAAACAGTGATTTTTGGTTGACCAGGCGGAAAAGCACGAGTTTCGGACGATGCAGGGTCTGAATAGTGATTTCGTTCGTCCGGGTGCAAAATCGTGATTGTACCGATCCGGACGATCGACCGGGATTTCGTGCTGATCGTGGCGGAGATCGTTGTTGACAACCGTTCCTGGTCAAAACAGTGATTTTTGGTTGACCAGGCGGAAAATCACGAGTTTCGGCCGATGCAGGGTCTGAATAGCGATTTCGATCGTCCGGGTGCAAAATCGTGATTGTACCGATCCGGACGATCGACCGTGATTTCCTGCTGATCGTGGCGGAGATCGTTGTTGACAACCGTTTCGGGTCAAAACAGTGATTTTTGGTTGACCAGGCGGAAAATCACGAGTTTCGGCCGATGCAGGGTCTGAATAGTGATTTCGTTCGTCCGGGAGCAAAATCGTGATTGTACCGATCCGGACGATCGACCGTGATATCATGCTGATCGTGGCGGAGATTGTTGTTGGCAACCGTTCCTGGTCAAAACAGCGATTTTTGGTTGACCAGGCGGAAAATCTCGAGTTTCGGCCGATGCAGGGTCTGAATAGCGATTTCGATCGTCCGGGTGCAAAATCGTGATTGTACCGATCCGGACGATCGACCGTGATTTCATGCTGATCGTGGCGGAGATCGTTGTTGACAACCGTTCCGGGTCAAAACAGTGATTTTTGGTTGACCAGGCGGAAAATCACGAGTTTCGCCCGATGCAGGGTCTGAATAGCGATTTCGATCGTCCGGGTGCAAAATCGTGATTGTACCGATCCGGACGATCGACCGTGATTTCATGCTGATCGTGGCGGAGATCGTTGTTGACAACCGTTCCGGGTCAAAACAGTGATTTTTGGTTGACCAGGCGGAAAATCACGAGTTTCGCCCGATGCAGGGTCTGAATAGCGATTTCGATCGTCCGGGTGCAAAATCGTGATTGTTCCGATCCGGACGATCGACCGTGATTTCATGCTGATCGTGGCGGAGATCGTTGTTGACAACCGTTCCTGGTCAAAACAGCGATTTTTGGTTGACCAGGCGGAAAATCACGAGTTTCGGCCGATGCAGGGTCTGAATAGCGATTTCGATCGTCCGGGTGCAAAATTTTGATTGTACCGATCCGGACGATCGACCGTGATTTCATGCTGATCGTGGCGGAGATCGTTGTTGACCATCGTTCCTGGTCAAAACAGTGATTTTTGGTTGACCAGGCGGAAAATCACGAGTTTCGGCCGATGCAGGGCCGGAATAGGGATTTCGTTCGTCCGGGTGCAAAATCGTGATTGTACCGATCCAGACGATCGACCGTGATTTCCTGCTGATCGTGGCGGAGATCGTTGTTGACAACCGTTTCGGGTCAAAACAGTGATTTTTGGTTGACCAGGCGGAAAATCACGAGTTTCGGCCGATGCAGGGTCTGAATAGCGATTTCGATCGTCCGGGTGCAAAATCGTGATTGTACCGATCCGGACGATCAACCGTGATTTCATGCTGATCGTGGCGGAGATCGTTGTTGACAACCGTTCCGGGTCAAAACAGTGATTTTTGGTTGACCAGGCGGAAAATCACGAGTTTCGCCCGATGCAGGGTCTGAATAGCGATTTCGATCGTCCGGGTGCAAAATCGTGATTGTACCGATCCGGACGATCGACCGTGATTTCATGCTGATCGTGGCGGAGATCGTTGTTGACAACCGTTCCGGGTCAAAACAGTGATTTTTGGTTGACCAGGCGGAAAATCACGAGTTTCGCCCGATGCAGGGTCTGAATAGCGATTTCGATCGTCCGGGTGCAAAATCGTGATTGTTCCGATCCGGACGATCGACCGTGATTTCATGCTGATCGTGGCGGAGATCGTTGTTGACAACCGTTCCTGGTCAAAACAGCGATTTTTGGTTGACCAGGCGGAAAATCACGAGTTTCGGCCGATGCAGGGTCTGAATAGCGATTTCGATCGTCCGGGTGCAAAATTTTGATTGTACCGATCCGGACGATCGACCGTGATTTCATGCTGATCGTGGCGGAGATCGTTGTTGACCATCGTTCCTGGTCAAAACAGTGATTTTTGGTTGACCAGGCGGAAAATCACGAGTTTCGGCCGATGCAGGGTCTGAATAGCGATTTCGATCGTCTGGGTGCAAAATCGTGATTGTACCGATCCGGACGATCGATCGTGATTTCATGCTGATCGTGGCGGAGATCGTTGTTGACAACCGTTCCTGGTCAAAACAGTGATTTTTGGTTGACCAGGCGGAAAAGCACGAGTTTCGGACGATGCAGGGTCTGAATAGTGATTTCGTTCGTCCGGGTGCAAAATCGTGATTGTACCGATCCGGACGATCGACCGGGATTTCGTGCTGATCGTGGCGGAGATCGTTGTTGACAACCGTTCCTGGTCAAAACAGTGATTTTTGGTTGACCAGGCGGAAAATCACGAGTTTCGGCCGATGCAGGGTCTGAATAGCGATTTCGATCGTCCGGGTGCAAAATCGTGATTGTACCGATCCAGACGATCGACCGTGATTTCCTGCTGATCGTGGCGGAGATCGTTGTTGACAACCGTTTCGGGTCAAAACAGTGATTTTTGGTTGACCAGGCGGAAAATCACGAGTTTCGGCCGATGCAGGGTCTGAATAGTGATTTCATTCGTCCGGGAGCAAAATTGTGATTGTACCGATCCGGACGATCGACCGTGATATCATGCTGATCGTGGCGGAGATTGTTGTTGGCAACCGTTCCAGGTCAAAACAGCGATTTTTGGTTGACCAGGAGGAAAATCACGAGTTTCGGCCGATGCAGGGTCTGAATAGTGATTTCGTTCGTCCGGGAGCAAAATCGTGATTGTACCGATCCGGACGATCGACCGTGATATCATGCTGATCGTGGCGGAGATTGTTGTTGGCAACCGTTCCTGGTCAAAACAGCGATTTTTGGTTGACCAGGCGGAAAATCACGAGTTTCGCCCGATGCAGGGTCTGAATAGCGATTTCGATCGTCCGGGTGCAAAATCGTGATTGTTCCGATCCGGACGATCGACCGTGATTTCATGCTGATCGTGGCGGAGATCGTTGTTGACAACCGTTCCGGGTCAAAACAGTGATTTTTGGTTGACCAGGCGGAAAATCACGAGTTTCGGCCGATGCAGGGTCTGAATAGCGATTTCGATCGTCTGGGTGCAAAATCGTGATTGTACCGATCCGGACGATCGACCGTGATTTCATGCTGATCGTGGCGGAGATCGTTGTTGACAACCGTTCCTGGTCAAAACAGTGATTTTTGGTTGACCAGGCGGAAAAGCACGAGTTTCGGACGATGCAGGGTCTGAATAGTGATTTCGTTCGTCCGGGTGCAAAATCGTGATTGTACCGATCCGGACGATCGACCGGGATTTCGTGCTGATCGTGGCGGAGATCGTTGTTGACAACCGTTCCTGGTCAAAACAGTGATTTTTGGTTGACCAGGCGGAAAATCACGAGTTTCGGCCGATGCAGGGTCTGAATAGCGATTTCGATCGTCCGGGTGCAAAATCGTGATTGTACTGATCCAGACGATCGACCGTGATTTCCTGCTGATCGTGGCGGAGATCGTTGTTGACAACCGTTTCGGGTCAAAACAGTGATTTTTGGTTGACCAGGCGGAAAATCACGAGTTTCGGCCGATGCAGGGTCTGAATAGTGATATCGTTCGTCCGGGAGCAAAATCGTGATTGTACCGATCCGGACGATCGACCGTGATATCATGCTGATCGTGGCGGAGATTGTTGTTGGCAACCGTTCCAGGTCAAAACAGCGATTTTTGGTTGACCAGGAGGAAAATCACGAGTTTCGGCCGATGCAGGGTCTGAATAGCGATTTCGTTCGTCCGGGTGCAAAATCGTGATTGTACCGATCCGGACGATCGACCGGGATTTCGTGCTGATCGTGGCGGAGATCGTTGTTGACAACCGTTCCTGGTCAAAACAGTGATTTTTGGTTGACCAGGCGGAAAATCACGAGTTTCGGCCGATGCAGGGTCTGAATAGCGATTTCGATCGTCCGGGTGCAAAATCGTGATTGTACCGATCCGGACGATCGACCGTGATTTCCTGCTGATCGTGGCGGAGATCGTTGTTGACAACCGTTCCGGGTCAAAACAGTGATTTTTGGTTGACCAGGCGGAAAATCACGAGTTTTGCCCGATGCAGGGTCTGAATAGCGATTTCGATCGTCCGGGTGCAAAATCGTGATTGTTCCGATCCGGACGATCGACCGTGATTTCATGCTGATCGTGGCGGAGATCGTTGTTGACAACCGTTCCTGGTCAAAACAGCGATTTTTGGTTGACCAGGCGGAAAATCACGAGTTTCGGCCGATGCAGGGTCTGAATAGCGATTTCGATCGTCCGGGTGCAAAATCGTGATTGTACCGATCCGGACGATCGACCGGGATTTCGTGCTGATCGTGGCGGAGATCGTTGTTGACAACCGTTCCTGGTCAAAACAGTGATTTTTGGTTGACCAGGCGGAAAATCACGAGTTTCGCCCAATGCAGGGTCTGAATAGCGATTTCGATCGTCCGGGTGCAAAATTTTGATTGTTCCGATCCGGACGATCGACCGTGATTTCATGCTGATCGTGGCGGAGATCGTTGTTGACCATCGTTCCTGGTCAAAACAGTGATTTTTGGTTGACCAGGCGGAAAATCACGAGTTTCGGCCGATGCAGGGTCTGAATAGCGATTTCGATCATCTGGGTGCAAAATCGTGATTGTACCGATCCGGACGATCGACCGTGATTTCATGCTGATCGTGGCGGAGATCGTTGTTGACAACCGTTCCTGGTCAAAACAGTGATTTTTGGTTGACCAGGCGGAAAAGCACGAGTTTCGGCCGATGCAGGGTCTGAATAGTGATTTCGTTCGTCCGGGTGCAAAATCGTGATTGTACCGATCCGGACGATCGACCGGGATTTCGTGCTGATCGTGGCGGAGATTGTTGTTGGCAACCGTTCCTGGTCAAAACAGCGATTTTTGGTTGACCAGGAGGAAAATCACGAGTTTCGGCCGATGCAGGGTCTGAATAGCGATTTCGTTCGTCCGGGTGCAAAATCGTGATTGTACCGATCCGGACGATCGGCCGGGATTTCGTGCTGATCGTGGCGGAGATCGTTGTTGACAACCGTTCCTGGTCAAAACAGTGATTTTTGGTTGACCAGGCGGAAAATCACGAGTTTCGCCCGATGCAGGGTCTGAATAGCGATTTCGATCGTCCGGGTGCAAAATCGTGATTGTACCGATCCGGACGATCGACCGTGATTTCCTGCTGATCGTGGCGGAGATCGTTGTTGACAACCGTTCCTGGTCAAAACTGTGATTTTTGGTTGACCAGGCGGAAAATCACGAGTTTCGGCCGATGCAGGGTCTGAATAGCGATTTCGATCGTCCGGGAGCAAAATCGAGATTTTACCGATCTGAACGGTCGACTGTTATTTCATGCTGATTGTGGCGGAGATCGTTGTTGACAATCGTTCCTGGTCATAACAGCGATTTTTGGTTGACCAGGCGGAAAATCACGAGTTTCGGCCGATGCAGGGTCTGAATAGCGATTTCGATCGTCCGGGTGCAAAATCGTGATTGTACCGATCCGGACGATCGACCGTGATTTCATGCTGATCGTGGCGGAGATCGTTGTTGACAACCGTTCCTGGTCAAAACTGTGATTTTTGGTTGACCAGGCGGAAAATCACGAGTTTCGGCCGATGCAGGGTCTGAATAGCGATTTCGATCGTCCGGGAGCAAAATCGAGATTTTACCGATCTGAACGATCGACTGTTATTTCATGCTGATTGTGGCGGAGATCGTTGTTGACAACCGTTCCTGGTCATAACAGCGATTTTTGGTTGACCAGGCGGAAAATCTCGAGTTTCGGCCGATGCAGGGTCTGAATAGCGATTTCGATCGTCCGGGTGCAAAATCGCGATTGTACCGATCCGGACGATCGACCGTGATTTCATGCTGATCGTGGCGGAGATCGTTGTTGACAACCGTTCCTGGTCAAAACTGTGATTTTTGGTTGACCAGGCGGAAAATCACGAGTTTCGGCCGATGCAGGGTCTGAATAGCGATTTCGATCGTCCGGGTGCAAAATCGTGATTGTACCGATCCGGACGATCGACCGTGATTTCATGCTGATCGTGGCGGAGATCGTTGTTGACAACCGTTCCGGGTCAAAACAGCGATTTTTGGTTGACCAGGCGGAAAATCACGAGTTTCGGCCGATGCAGGGTCTGAATAGCGATTTTGATCGTCCGGGTGCAAAATCGTGATTGTACCGATCCGGACGATCGACCGTGATTTCATGCTGATCGTGGCGGAGATCGTTGTTGACAACCGTTCCTGGTCAAAACAGTGATTTTTGGTTGACCAGGCGGAAAATCACGAGTTTCGGCCGATGCAGGGCCTGAATAGGGATTTCGTTCGTCCGGGTGCAAAATCGTGATTGTACCGATCCGGACGATCGACCGGGATTTCGTGCTGATCGTGGCGGAGATCGTTGTTGACAACCGTTCCTGGTCAAAACAGTGATTTTTGGTTGACCAGGCGGAAAATCACGAGTTTCGGCCGATGCAGGGTCTGAATAGCGATTTCGATCGTCCGGGTGCAAAATCGTGATTGTACCGATCCGGACGATCGACCGTGATTTCCTGCTGATCGTGGCGGAGATCGTTGTTGACAACCGTTCCGGGTCAAAACAGTGATTTTTGGTTGACCAGGCGGAAAATCACGAGTTTTGCCCGATGCAGGGTCTGAATAGCGATTTCGATCGTCCGGGTGCAAAATCGTGATTGTTCCGATCCGGACGATCGACCGTGATTTCATGCTGATCGTGGCGGAGATCGTTGTTGACAACCGTTCCTGGTCAAAACAGCGATTTTTGGTTGACCAGGCGGAAAATCACAAGTTTCGGCCGATGCAGGGTCTGAATAGCGATTTCGATCGTCCAGGTGCAAAATCGTGATTGTACCGATCCGGACGATCGACCGGGATTTCGTGCTGATCGTGGCGGAGATCGTTGTTGACAACCGTTCCTGGTCAAAACAGTGATTTTTGGTTGACCAGGCGGAAAATCACGAGTTTCGCCCAATGCAGGGTCTGAATAGCGATTTCGATCGTCCGGGTGCAAAACCGTGATTGTACCGATCCGGACGATCGACCGTGATTTCCTGCTGATCGTGGCGGAGATCGTTGTTGACAACCGTTCCGGGTCAAAACAGTGATTTTTGGTTGACCAGGCGGAAAATCACGAGTTTCGCCCGATGCAGGGTCTGAATAGCGATTTCGATCGTCCGGGTGCAAAATCGTGATTGTACCGATCCGGACGATCGACCGTGATTTCATGCTGATCGTGGCGGAGATCGTTGTTGACAACCGTTCCTGGTCAAAACTGTGATTTTTGGTTGACCAGGCGGAAAATCACGAGTTTCGGCCGATGCAGGGTCTGAATAGCGATTTCGATCGTCCGGGTGCAAAATCGTGATTGTACCGATCCGGACGATCGACCGTGATTTCATGCTGATCGTGGCGGAGATCGTTGTTGACAACCGTTCCGGGTCAAAACAGCGATTTTTGGTTGACCAGGCGGAAAATCACGAGTTTCGCCCGATGCAGGGTCTGAATAGCGATTTTGATCGTCCGGGTGCAAAATCGTGATTGTACCGATCCGGACGATCGACCGTGATTTCATGCTGATCGTGGCGGAGATCGTTGTTGACAACCGTTCCTGGTCAAAACAGTGATTTTTGGTTGACCAGGCGGAAAATCACGAGTTTCGGCCGATGCAGGGCCTGAATAGGGATTTCGTTCGTCCGGGTGCAAAATCGTGATTGTACCGATCCGGACGATCGACCGGGATTTCGTGCTGATCGTGGCGGAGATCGTTGTTGACAACCGTTCCTGGTCAAAACAGTGATTTTTGGTTGACCAGGCGGAAAATCACGAGTTTCGGCCGATGCAGGGTCTGAATAGCGATTTCGATCGTCCGGGTGCAAAATCGTGATTGTACCGATCCGGACGATCGACCGTGATTTCCTGCTGATCGTGGCGGAGATCGTTGTTGACAACCGTTCCGGGTCAAAACAGTGATTTTTGGTTGACCAGGCGGAAAATCACGAGTTTTGCCCGATGCAGGGTCTGAATAGCGATTTCGATCGTCCGGGTGCAAAATCGTGATTGTTCCGATCCGGACGATCGACCGTGATTTCATGCTGATCGTGGCGGAGATCGTTGTTGACAACCGTTCCTGGTCAAAACAGCGATTTTTGGTTGACCAGGCGGAAAATCACAAGTTTCGGCCGATGCATGGTCTGAATAGCGATTTCGATCGTCCAGGTGCAAAATCGTGATTGTACCGATCCGGACGATCGACCGGGATTTCGTGCTGATCGTGGCGGAGATCGTTGTTGACAACCGTTCCTGGTCAAAACAGCGATTTTTGGTTGACCAGGCGGAAAATCACGAGTTTCGCCCAATGCAGGGTCTGAATAGCGATTTCGATCGTCCGGGTGCAAAATCGTGATTGTACCGATCCGGACGATCGACCGTGATTTCCTGCTGATCGTGGCGGAGATCGTTGTTGACAACCGTTCCGGGTCAAAACAGTGATTTTTGGTTGACCAGGCGGAAAATCACGAGTTTCGCCCGATGCAGGGTCTGAATAGCGATTTCGATCGTCCGGGCGCAAAATCGTGATTGTTCCGATCCGGACGATCGACCGTGATTTCATGCTGATCGTGGCGGAGATCGTTGTTGACAACCGTTCCTGGTCAAAACAGCGATTTTTGGTTGACCAGGCGGAAAATCACGAGTTTCGGCCGATGCAGGGTCTGAATAGCGATTTCGATCGTCCGGGAGGAAAATTGAGATTTTACCGATCTGAACAATCGACTGTTAATTCAGGCTGATTGTGGCGGAGATCGTTGTTGACAACCGTTCCTGGTCATAACAGCGATTTTTGGTTGACCAGGCGGAAAATCACGAGTTTCGGCCGATGCAGGGTCAGAATAGCGATTTCGATTGTCCGGGTGCAAAATCGTGACTGTACCGATCCGAACGATCGACCGTGATTTCATGCTGATCGTGGCGGAGATCGTTGTTGACAACCGTTCCTGGTCAAAACAGCGATTTTTGGTTGACCAGGCGGAAAATCACGAGTTTTGGCCGATGCAGGGTCTGAATAGCGATTTCGATCGTCCGGGTGCAAAATCGTGATTGTACCGATCCGGACGATCGACCGTGATTTCATGCTGATCGTGGCGGAGATCGTTGTTGACAACCGTTCCTGGTCAAAACAGAGATTTTTGGTTGACCAAGCGGAAAATCACGAGTTTCGGCCGATGCAGGGCCTGAATAGCGATTTCGTTCGTCCGGGTGCAAAATCGTGATTGTACCGATCCGGACGATCGACCGGGATTTCGTGCTGATCGTGGCGGAGATCGTTGTTGACAACCGTTCCTGGTCAAAACAGTGATTTTTGGTTGACCAGGCGAAAAATCACGAGTTTTGGCCGATGCAGGGTCTGAATAGCGATTTCGATCGTCCGGGTGCAAAATCGTGATTGTTCCGATCCGGACGATCGACCATGATTTCATGCTGATCGTGGCGGAGATCGTTGTTGACAACCGTTCCTGGTCAAAACAGCGATTTTTGGTTGACCAGGCGGAAAATCACGAGTTTCGGCCGATGCAGGGTCTGAATAGCGATTTCGATCGTCCAGGTGCAAAATCGTGATTGTACCGATCCGGACGATCGACCGGGATTTCGTGCTGATCGTGGCGGAGATCGTTGTTGACAACCGTTCCTGGTCAAAACAGTGATTTTTGGTTGACCCGGCGGAAAATCACGAGTTTCGCCCAATGCAGGGTCTGAATAGCGATTTCGATCGTCCGGGTGCAAAATTTTGATTGTACCGATCCGGACGATCGACCGTGATTTCATGCTGATCGTGGCGGAGATCGTTGTTGACCATCGTTCCTGGTCAAAACGGTGATTTTTGGTTGACCAGGCGGAAAATCACGAGTTTCGGCCGATGCAGGGTCTGAATAGCGATTTCGATCGTCTGGGTGCAAAATCGTGATTGTACCGATCCGGACGATCGACCGTGATTTCATGCTGATCGTGGCGGAGATCGTTGTTGACAACCGTTCCTGGTCAAAACAGTGATTTTTGGTTGACCAGGCGGAAAATCACGAGTTTCGCCCGATGCAGGGTCTGAATAGCGATTTCGATCGTCCGGGCGCAAAATCGTGATTGTTCCGATCCGGACGATCGACCGTGATTTCATGCTGATCGTGGCGGAGATCGTTGTTGACAACAGTTCCTGGTCAAAACAGCGATTTTTGGTTGACCAGGCGGAAAATCACGAGTTTCGGCCGATGCAGGGTCTGAATAGCGATTTCGATCGTCCGGGAGGAAAATTGAGATTTTACCGATCTGAACAATCGACTGTTATTTCAGGCTGATTGTGGCGGAGATCGTTGTTGACAACCGTTCCTGGTCATAACAGCGATTTTTGGTTGACCAGGCGGAAAATCACGAGTTTCGGCCGATGCAGGGTCAGAATAGCGATTTCGATTGTCCGGGTGCAAAATCGTGACTGTACCGATCCGAACGATCGACCGTGATTTCATGCTGATCGTGGCGGAGATCGTTGTTGACAACCGTTCCTGGTCAAAACAGCGATTTTTGGTTGACCAGGCGGAAAATCACGAGTTTTGGCCGATGCAGGGTCTGAATAGCGATTTCGATCGTCCGGGTGCAAAATCGTGATTGTACCGATCCGGACGATCGACCGTGATTTCATGCTGATCGTGGCGGAGATCGTTGTTGACCATCGTTCCTGGTCAAAACGGTGATTTTTGGTTGACCAGGCGGAAAATCACGAGTTTCGGCCGATGCAGGGTCTGAATAGCGATTTCGATCGTCTGGGTGCAAAATCGTGATTGTACCGATCCGGACGATCGACCGTGATTTCATGCTGATCGTGGCGGAGATCGTTGTTGACAACCGTTCCTGGTCAAAACAGTGATTTTTGGTTGACCAGGCGGAAAATCACGAGTTTCGCCCGATGCAGGGTCTGAATAGCGATTTCGATCGTCCGGGCGCAAAATCGTGATTGTTCCGATCCGGACGATCGACCGTGATTTCATGCTGATCGTGGCGGAGATCGTTGTTGACAACCGTTCCTGGTCAAAACAGCGATTTTTGGTTGACCAGGCGGAAAATCACGAGTTTCGGCCGATGCAGGGTCTGAATAGCGATTTCGATCGTCCGGGAGGAAAATTGAGATTTTACCGATCTGAACAATCGACTGTTATTTCAGGCTGATTGTGGCGGAGATCGTTGTTGACAACCGTTCCTGGTCATAACAGCGATTTTTGGTTGACCAGGCGGAAAATCACGAGTTTCGGCCGATGCAGGGTCAGAATAGCGATTTCGATTGTCCGGGTGCAAAATCGTGACTGTACCGATCCGAACGATCGACCGTGATTTCATGCTGATCGTGGCGGAGATCGTTGTTGACAACCGTTCCTGGTCAAAACAGCGATTTTTGGTTGACCAGGCGGAAAATCACGAGTTTTGGCCGATGCAGGGTCTGAATAGCGATTTCGATCGTCCGGGTGCAAAATCGTGATTGTACCGATCCGGACGATCGACCGTGATTTCATGCTGATCGTGGCGGAGATCGTTGTTGACAACCGTTCCTGGTCAAAACAGAGATTTTTGGTTGACCAAGCGGAAAATCACGAGTTTCGGCCGATGCAGGGCCTGAATAGCGATTTCGTTCGTCCGGGTGCAAAATCGTGATTGTACCGATCCGGACGATCGACCGGGATTTCGTGCTGATCGTGGCGGAGATCGTTGTTGACAACCGTTCCTGGTCAAAACAGTGATTTTTGGTTGACCAGGCGGAAAATCACGAGTTTTGGCCGATGCAGGGTCTGAATAGCGATTTCGATCGTCCGGGTGCAAAATCGTGATTGTTCCGATCCGGACGATCGACCATGATTTCATGCTGATCGTGGCGGAGATCGTTGTTGACAACCGTTCCTGGTCAAAACAGCGATTTTTGGTTGACCAGGCGGAAAATCACGAGTTTCGGCCGATGCAGGGTCTGAATAGCGATTTCGATCGTCCAGGTGCAAAATCGTGATTGTACCGATCCGGACGATCGACCGGGATTTCGTGCTGATCGTGGCGGAGATCGTTGTTGACAACCGTTCCTGGTCAAAACAGTGATTTTTGGTTGACCCGGCGGAAAATCACGAGTTTCGCCCAATGCAGGGTCTGAATAGCGATTTCGATCGTCCGGGTGCAAAATTTTGATTGTACCGATCCGGACGATCGACCGTGATTTCATGCTGATCGTGGCGGAGATCGTTGTTGACCATCGTTCCTGGTCAAAACGGTGATTTTTGGTTGACCAGGCGGAAAATCACGAGTTTCGGCCGATGCAGGGTCTGAATAGCGATTTCGATCGTCTGGGTGCAAAATCGTGATTGTACCGATCCGGACGATCGACCGTGATTTCATGCTGATCGTGGCGGAGATCGTTGTTGACAACCGTTCCTGGTCAAAACAGTGATTTTTGGTTGACCAGGCGGAAAAGCACGAGTTTCGGCCGATGCAGGGTCTGAATAGTGATTTCGTTCGTCCGGGTGCAAAATCGTGATTGTACCGATCCGGACGATCGACCGGGATTTCGTGCTGATCGTGGCGGAGATCGTTGTTGACAACCGTTCCTGGTCAAAACAGCGATTTTTGGTTGACCAGGCGGAAAATCACGAGTTTCGCCCAATGCAGGGTCTGAATAGCGATTTCGATCGTCCGGGTGCAAAATCGTGATTGTACCGATCCGGACGATCGACCGTGATTTCCTGCTGATCGTGGCGGAGATCGTTGTTGACAACCGTTCTGGGTCAAAACAGTGATTTTTGGTTGACCAGGCGGAAAATCACGAGTTTCGCCCGATGCAGGGTCTGAATAGCGATTTCGATCGTCCGGGCGCAAAATCGTGATTGTTCCGATCCGGACGATCGACCGTGATTTCATGCTGATCGTGGCGGAGATCGTTGTTGACAACCGTTCCTGGTCAAAACAGCGATTTTTGGTTGACCAGGCGGAAAATCACGAGTTTCGGCCGATGCAGGGTCTGAATAGCGATTTCGATCGTCCGGGAGCAAAATTGAGATTTTACCGATCTGAACAATCGACTGTTATTTCAGGCTGATTGTGGCGGAGATCGTTGTTGACAACCGTTCCTGGTCATAACAGCGATTTTTGGTTGACCAGGCGGAAAATCACGAGTTTCGGCCGATGCAGGGTCAGAATAGCGATTTCGATTGTCCGGGTGCAAAATCGTGACTGTACCGATCCGAACGATCGACCGTGATTTCATGCTGATCGTGGCGGAGATCGTTGTTGACAACCGTTCCTGGTCAAAACAGCGATTTTTGGTTGACCAGGCGGAAAATCACGAGTTTTGGCCGATGCAGGGTCTGAATAGCGATTTCGATCGTCCGGGTGCAAAATCGTGATTGTACCGATCCGGACGATCGACCGTGATTTCATGCTGATCGTGGCGGAGATCGTTGTTGACAACCGTTCCTGGTCAAAACAGTGATTTTTGGTTGACCAAGCGGAAAATCACGAGTTTCGGCCGATGCAGGGCCTGAATAGCGATTTCGTTCGTCCGGGTGCAAAATCGTGATTGTACCGATCCGGACGATCGACCGGGATTTCGTGCTGATCGTGGCGGAGATCGTTGTTGACAACCGTTCCTGGTCAAAACAGTGATTTTTGGTTGACCAGGCGGAAAATCACGAGTTTTGGCCGATGCAGGGTCTGAATAGCGATTTCGATCGTCCGGGTGCAAAATCGTGATTGTTCCGATCCGGACGATCGACCGTGATTTCATGCTGATCGTGGCGGAGATCGTTGTTGACAACCGTTCCTGGTCAAAACAGTGATTTTTGGTTGACCAAGCGGAAAATCACGAGTTTCGGCCGATGCAGGGCCTGAATAGCGATTTCGTTCGTCCGGGTGCAAAATCGTGATTGTACCGATCCGGACGATCGACCGGGATTTCGTGCTGATCGTGGCGGAGATCGTTGTTGACAACCGTTCCTGGTCAAAACAGTGATTTTTGGTTGACCAGGCGGAAAATCACGAGTTTTGGCCGATGCAGGGTCTGAATAGCGATTTCGATCGTCCGGGTGCAAAATCGTGATTGTTCCGATCCGGACGATCGACCATGATTTCATGCTGATCGTGGCGGAGATCGTTGTTGACAACCGTTCCTGGTCAAAACAGCGATTTTTGGTTGACCAGGCGGAAAATCACGAGTTTCGGCCGATGCAGGGTCTGAATAGCGATTTCGATCGTCCAGGTGCAAAATCGTGATTGTACCGATCCGGACGATCGACCGGGATTTCGTGCTGATCGTGGCGGAGATCGTTGTTGACAACCGTTCCTGGTCAAAACAGTGATTTTTGGTTGACCCGGCGGAAAATCACGAGTTTCGCCCAATGCAGGGTCTGAATAGCGATTTCGATCGTCCGGGTGCAAAATTTTGATTGTACCGATCCGGACGATCGACCGTGATTTCATGCTGATCGTGGCGGAGATCGTTGTTGACCATCGTTCCTGGTCAAAACGGTGATTTTTGGTTGACCAGGCGGAAAATCACGAGTTTCGGCCGATGCAGGGTCTGAATAGCGATTTCGATCGTCTGGGTGCAAAATCGTGATTGTACCGATCCGGACGATCGACCGTGATTTCATGCTGATCGTGGCGGAGATCGTTGTTGACAACCGTTCCTGTTCAAAACAGTGATTTTTGGTTGACCAGGCGGAAAAGCACGAGTTTCGGCCGATGCAGGGTCTGAATAGTGATTTCGTTCGTCCGGGTGCAAAATCGTGATTGTACCGATCCGGACGATCGACCGGGATTTCGTGCTGATCGTGGCGGAGATCGTTGTTGACAACCGTTCCTGGTCAAAACAGTGATTTTTGGTTGACCAGGCGGAAAATCACGAGTTTCGGCCGATGCAGGGTCTGAATAGCGATTTCGATCGTCCGGGTGCAAAATCGTGATTGTACCGATCCGGACGATCGACCGTGATTTCCTGCTGATCGTGGCGGAGATCGTTGTTGACAACCGTTCCGGGTCAAAACAGTGATTTTTGGTTGACCAGGCGGAAAATCACGAGTTTCGCCCGATGCAGGGTCTGAATAGCGATTTCGATCGTCCGGGCGCAAAATCGTGATTGTTCCGATCCGGACGATCGACCGTGATTTCATGCTGATCGTGGCGGAGATCGTTGTTGACAACCGTTCCTGGTCAAAACAGCGATTTTTGGTTGACCAGGCGGAAAATCACGAGTTTCGGCCGATGCAGGGTCTGAATAGCGATTTCGATCGTCCGGGAGCAAAATTGAGATTTTACCGATCTGAACAATCGACTGTTATTTCAGGCTGATTGTGGCGGAGATCGTTGTTGACAACCGTTCCTGGTCATAACAGCGATTTTTGGTTGACCAGGCGGAAAATCACGAGTTTCGGCCGATGCAGGGTCAGAATAGCGATTTCGATTGTCCGGGTGCAAAATCGTGACTGTACCGATCCGAACGATCGACCGTGATTTCATGCTGATCGTGGCGGAGATCGTTGTTGACAACCGTTCCTGGTCAAAACAGCGATTTTTGGTTGACCAGGCGGAAAATCACGAGTTTTGGCCGATGCAGGGTCTGAATAGCGATTTCGATCGTCCGGGTGCAAAATCGTGATTGTACCGATCCGGACGATCGACCGTGATTTCATGCTGATCGTGGCGGAGATCGTTGTTGACAACCGTTCCTGGTCAAAACAGAGATTTTTGGTTGACCAAGCGGAAAATCACGAGTTTCGGCCGATGCAGGGCCTGAATAGCGATTTCGTTCGTCCGGGTGCAAAATCGTGATTGTACCGATCCGGACGATCGACCGGGATTTCGTGCTGATCGTGGCGGAGATCGTTGTTGACAACCGTTCCGGGTCAAAACAGTGATTTTTGGTTGACCAGGCGGAAAATCACGAGTTTCGCCCGATGCAGGGTCTGAATAGCGATTTCGATCGTCCGGGTGCAAAATCGCGATTGTTCCGATCCGGGCGATCGACCGTGATTTCATGCTGATCGTGGCGGAGATCGTTGTTGACAACCGTTCCTGGTCAAAACAGCGATTTTTGGTTGACCAGGCGGAAAATCACGAGTTTCGGCCGATGCAGGGTCTGAATAGCGATTTCGATCGTCCGGGTGCAAAATTGAGATTTTACCGATCTGAACGATCGACTGTTATTTCAGGCTGATTGTGGCGGAGATCGTTGTTGACAACCGTTCCTGGTCATAACAGCGATTTTAGGTTGACCAGGCGGAAAATCACGAGTTTCGGCCGATGCAGGGTCAGAATAGCGATTTCGATTGTCCGGGTGTAAAATCGTGACTGTACCGATCCGAACGATCGACCGTGATTTCATGCTGATCGTGGCGGAGATCGTTGTTGACAACCGTTCCTGGTCAAAACAGCGATTTTTGGTTGACCAGGCGGAAAATCACGAGTTTTGGCCGATGCAGGGTCTGAATAGCGATTTCGATCGTCCGGGTGCAAAATCGTGATTGTACCGATCCGGACGATCGACCGGGATTTCATGCTGATCGTGGCGGAGATCGTTGTTGACAACCGTTCCTGGTCAAAACAGAGATTTTTGGTTGACCAAGCGGAAAATCACGAGTTTCGGCCGATGCAGGGCCTGAATAGCGATTTCGTTCGTCCGGGTGCAAAATCGTGATTGTACCGATCCGGACGATCGACCGGGATTTCGTGCTGATCGTGGCGGAGATCGTTGTTGACAACCGTTCCTGGTCAAAACAGTGATTTTTGGTTGACCAGGCGGAAAATCACGAGTTTTGGCCGATGCAGGGTCTGAATAGCGATTTCGATCGTCCGGGTGCAAAATCGTGATTGTTCCGATCCGGACGATCGACCATGATTTCATGCTGATCGTGGCGGAGATCGTTGTTGACAACCGTTCCTGGTCAAAACAGCGATTTTTGGTTGACCAGGCGGAAAATCACGAGTTTCGGCCGATGCAGGGTCTGAATAGCGATTTCGATCGTCCAGGTGCAAAATCGTGATTGTACCGATCCGGACGATCGACCGGGATTTCGTGCTGATCGTGGCGGAGATCGTTGTTG
This sequence comes from Delonix regia, assembly GCA_037074485.1. NCBI lineage: Eukaryota > Viridiplantae > Streptophyta > Magnoliopsida > Fabales > Fabaceae > Delonix > Delonix regia. The sequence continues at coordinate 44,099,797 of CM073450.1, read as the reverse complement.
ACAACCGTTCCTGGTCAAAACAGTGATTTTTGGTTGACCCGGCGGAAAATCACGAGTTTCGCCCAATGCAGGGTCTGAATAGCGATTTCGATCGTCCGGGTGCAAAATTTTGATTGTACCGATCCGGACGATCGACCGTGATTTCATGCTGATCGTGGCGGAGATCGTTGTTGACCATCGTTCCTGGTCAAAACGGTGATTTTTGGTTGACCAGGCGGAAAATCACGAGTTTCGGCCGATGCAGGGTCTGAATAGCGATTTCGATCGTCTGGGTGCAAAATCGTGATTGTACCGATCCGGACGATCGACCGTGATTTCATGCTGATCGTGGCGGAGATCGTTGTTGACAACCGTTCCTGGTCAAAACAGTGATTTTTGGTTGACCAGGCGGAAAAGCACGAGTTTCGGCCGATGCAGGGTCTGAATAGTGATTTCGTTCGTCCGGGTGCAAAATCGTGATTGTACCGATCCGGACGATCGACCGGGATTTCGTGCTGATCGTGGCGGAGATCGTTGTTGACAACCGTTCCTGGTCAAAACAGTGATTTTTGGTTGACCAGGCGGAAAATCACGAGTTTCGGCCGATGCAGGGTCTGAATAGCGATTTCGATCGTCCGGGTGCAAAATCGTGATTGTACCGATCCGGACGATCGACCGTGATTTCCTGCTGATCGTGGCGGAGATCGTTGTTGACAACCGTTCCGGGTCAAAACAGTGATTTTTGGTTGACCAGGCGGAAAATCACGAGTTTCGCCCGATGCAGGGTCTGAATAGCGATTTCGATCGTCCGGGTGCAAAATCGCGATTGTTCCGATCCGGGCGATCGACCGTGATTTCATGCTGATCGTGGCGGAGATCGTTGTTGACAACCGTTCCTGGTCAAAACAGCGATTTTTGGTTGACCAGGCGGAAAATCACGAGTTTCGGCCGATGCAGGGTCTGAATAGCGATTTCGATCGTCCGGGTGCAAAATCGTGATTGTTCCGATCCGGACGATCGACCGTGATTTCATGCTGATCGTGGCGGAGATCGTTGTTGACAACCGTTCCTGGTCAAAACAGCGATTTTTGGTTGACCAGGCGGAAAATCACGAGTTTCGGCCGATGCAGGGTCTGAATAGCGATTTCGATCGTCCGGGAGCAAAATTGAGATTTTACCGATCTGAACGATCGACTGTTATTTCAGGCTGATTGTGGCGGAGATCGTTGTTGACAACCGTTCCTGGTCATAACAGCGATTTTTGGTTGACCAGGCGGAATATCACGAGTTTCGGCCGATGCAGGGTCAGAATAGCGATTTCGATTGTCCGGGTGCAAAATCGTGACTGTACCGATCCGAACGATCGACCGTGATTTCATGCTGATCGTGGCGGAGATCGTTGTTGACAACCGTTCCTGGTCAAAACAGCGATTTTTGGTTGACCAGGCGGAAAATCACGAGTTTCGGCCGATGCAGGGTCTGAATAGCGATTTCGATCATCCGGGAGCAAAATTGAGATTTTACCGATCTGAACGATCGACTGTTATTTCAGGCTGATTGTGGCGGAGATCGTTGTTGACAACCGTTCCTGGTCATAACAGCGATTTTTGGTTGACCAGGCGGAAAATCACGAGTTTCGGCCGATGCAGGGTCAGAATAGCGATTTCGATTGTCCGGGTGCAAAATCGTGACTGTACCGATCCGAACGATCGACCGTGATTTCATGCTGATCGTGGCGGAGATCGTTGTTGACAACCGTTCCTGGTCAAAACAGCGATTTTTGGTTGACCAGGCGGAAAATCACGAGTTTCGGCCGATGCAGGGTCTGAATAGCGATTTCGATCATCCGGGAGCAAAATTGAGATTTTACCGATCTGAACGATCGACTGTTATTTCAGGCTGATTGTGGCGGAGATCGTTGTTGACAACCGTTCCTGGTCATAACAGCGATTTTTGGTTGACCAGGCGGAAAATCACGAGTTTCGGCCGATGCAGGGTCAGAATAGCGATTTCGATTGTCCGGGTGCAAAATCGTGACTGTACCGATCCGAACGATCGACCGTGATTTCATGCTGATCGTGGCGGAGATCGTTGTTGACAACCGTTCCTGGTCAAAACAGCGATTTTTGGTTGACCAGGCGGAAAATCACGAGTTTCGGCCGATGCAGGGTCTGAATAGCGATTTCGATCGTCCGGGAGCAAAATTGAGATTTTACCGATCTGAACGATCGACTGTTATTTCAGGCTGATTGTGGCGGAGATCGTTGTTGACAACCGTTCCTGGTCATAACAGCGATTTTAGGTTGACCAGGCGGAAAATCACGAGTTTCGGCCGATGCAGGGTCAGAATAGCGATTTCGTTCGTCCGGGTGCAAAATCATGATTGTACCGATCCGGACGATCGACCGGGATTTCGTGCTGATCGTGGCGGAGATCGTTGTTGACAACCGTTCCTGGTCAAAACAGTGATTTTTTGTTGACCAGGCGGAAAATCACGAGTTTCGCCCGATGCAGGGTCTGAATAGCGATTTCGATCATCCGGGAGCAAAATTGAGATTTTACCGATCTGAACGATCGACTGTTATTTCAGGCTGATTGTGGCGGAGATCGTTGTTGACAACCGTTCCTGGTCATAACAGCGATTTTTGGTTGACCAGGCGGAAAATCACGAGTTTCGGCCGATGCAGGGTCAGAATAGCGATTTCGATTGTCCGGGTGCAAAATCGTGACTGTACCGATCCGAACGATCGACCGTGATTTCATGCTGATCGTGGCGGAGATCGTTGTTGACAACCGTTCCTGGTCAAAACAGCGATTTTTGGTTGACCAGGCGGAAAATCACGAGTTTCGGCCGATGCAGGGTCTGAATAGCGATTTCGATCGTCCGGGAGCAAAATTGAGATTTTACCGATCTGAACGATCGACTGTTATTTCAGGCTGATTGTGGCGGAGATCGTTGTTGACAACCGTTCCTGGTCATAACAGCGATTTTAGGTTGACCAGGCGGAAAATCACGAGTTTCGGCCGATGCAGGGTCAGAATAGCGATTTCGTTCGTCCGGGTGCAAAATCATGATTGTACCGATCCGGACGATCGACCGGGATTTCGTGCTGATCGTGGCGGAGATCGTTGTTGACAACCGTTCCTGGTCAAAACAGTGATTTTTTGTTGACCAGGCGGAAAATCACGAGTTTCGCCCGATGCAGGGTCTGAATAGCGATTTCGATCGTCCGGGTGCAAAATCGTGATTGTACCGATCCGGACGATCGACCGTGATTTCCTGCTGATCGTGGCGGAGATCGTTGTTGACAACCGTTCCTGGTCAAAACAGTGATTTTTGGTTGACCAGGCGGAAAATCACGAGTTTCGCCCGATGCAGGGTCTGAATAGCGATTTCGATCGTCCGGGTGCAAAATCGTGATTGTTCCGATCCGGACGATCGACCGTGATTTCATGCTGATCGTGGCGGAGATCGTTGTTGACAACCGTTCCTGGTCAAAACAGTGATTTTTGGTTGACCAGGCGGAAAATCACGACTTTCGGCCGATGCAGGGTCTGAATAGCGATTTCGATCGTCCGGGTGCAAAATTGAGATTTTACCGATCTGAACGATCGACCGTGATTTCATGCTGATCGTGGCGGAGATCGTTGTTCACAACCGTTCCTGGTCAAAACAGCGATTTTTGGTTGACCAGGCGGAAAATCACGAGTTTCGGCCGATGCAGGGTCAGAATAGCGATTTCGATCGTCCGGGAGCAAAATCGTGACTGTACCGATCCGAACGATCGACTGTTATTTCAGGCTGATCGTGGCGGAGATCGTTGTTGACAACCGTTCCTGGTCATAACAGCGATTTTTGGTTGACCAGGCGGAAAATCACGAGTTTCGGCCGATGCAGGGTCAGAATAGCGATTTCGTTCGTCCGGGTGCAAAATCGTGATTGTACCGATCCGGACGATCGACCGGGATTTCGTGCTGATCGTGGCGGAGATCGTTGTTGACAACCGTTCCTGGTCAAAACAGCGATTTTTGGTTGACCAGGCGGAAAATCACGAGTTTCGGCCGATGCAGGGTCAGAATAGCGATTTCGATCGTCCGGGAGCAAAATTGAGATTTTACCGATCTGAACGATCGACTGTTATTTCAGGCTGATTATGGCGGAGATCGTTGTTGACAACCGTTCCTGGTCATAACAGCGATTTTAGGTTGACCAGGCGGAAAATCACGAGTTTCGGCCGATGCAGGGTCAGAATAGCGATTTCGTTCGTCCGGGTGCAAAATCATGATTGTACCGATCCGGACGATCGACCGGGATTTCGTGCTGATCGTGGCGGAGATCGTTGTTGACAACCGTTCCTGGTCAAAACAGTGATTTTTTGTTGACCAGGCGGAAAATCACGAGTTTCGCCCGATGCAGGGTCTGAATAGCGATTTCGATCGTCCGGGTGCAAAATCGTGATTGTACCGATCCGGACGATCGACCGTGATTTCCTGCTGATCGTGGCGGAGATCGTTGTTGACAACCGTTCCTGGTCAAAACAGTGATTTTTGGTTGACCCGGCGGAAAATCACGAGTTTCGCCCGATGCAGGGTCTGAATAGCGATTTCGATCGTCCGGGTGCAAAATCGTGATTGTTCCGATCCGGACGATCGACCGTGATTTCATGCTGATCGTGGCGGAGATCGTTGTTGACAACCGTTCCTGGTCAAAACAGTGATTTTTGGTTGACCAGGCGGAAAATCACGACTTTCGGCCGATGCAGGGTCTGAATAGCGATTTCGATCGTCCGGGTGCAAAATTGAGATTTTACCGATCTGAACGATCGACCGTGATTTCATGCTGATCGTGGCGGAGATCGTTGTTCACAACCGTTCCTGGTCAAAACAGCGATTTTTGGTTGACCAGGCGGAAAATCACGAGTTTCGGCCGATGCAGGGTCAGAATAGCGATTTCGATCGTCCGGGAGCAAAATCGTGACTGTACCGATCCGAACGATCGACTGTTATTTCAGGCTGATCGTGGCGGAGATCGTTGTTGACAACCGTTCCTGGTCATAACAGCGATTTTTGGTTGACCAGGCGGAAAATCACGAGTTTCGGCCGATGCAGGGTCAGAATAGCGATTTCGTTCGTCCGGGTGCAAAATCGTGATTGTACCGATCCGGACGATCGACCGGGATTTCGTGCTGATCGTGGCGGAGATCGTTGTTGACAACCGTTCCTGGTCAAAACAGCGATTTTTGGTTGACCAGGCGGAAAATCACGAGTTTCGCCCGATGCAGGGTCTGAATAGCGATTTCGATCGTCCGGGTGCAAAATCATGATTGTACCGATCCGGACGATCGACCGTGATTTCCAGCTGATCGTGGCGGAGATCGTTGTTGACAACCGTTCCTGGTCAAAACAGTGATTTTTGGTTGACCAGGCGGAAAATCACGAGTTTCGGCCGATGCAGGGTCTGAATAGCGATTTCGATCGTCCGGGTGCAAAATCGTGATTGTTCCGATCCGGACGATCGACCGTGATTTCATGCTGATCGTGGCGGAGATCGTTGTTGACAACCGTTCCTGGTCAAAACAGCGATTTTTGGTTGACCAGGCGGAAAATCACGAGTTTCGGCCGATGCAGGGTCTGAATAGCGATTTCGATCGTCCGGGAGCAAAATTGAGATTTTACCGATCTGAACGATCGACTGTTATTTCAGGCTGATTGTGGCGGAGATCGTTGTTGACAACCGTTCCTGGTCATAACAGCGATTTTAGGTTGACCAGGCGGAAAATCACGAGTTTCGGCCGATGCAGGGTCAGAATAGCGATTTCGTTCGTCCGGGTGCAAAATCATGATTGTACCGATCCGGACGATCGACCGGGATTTCGTGCTGATCGTGGCGGAGATCGTTGTTGACAACCGTTCCTGGTCAAAACAGTGATTTTTTGTTGACCAGGCGGAAAATCACGAGTTTCGCCCGATGCAGGGTCTGAATAGCGATTTCGATCGTCCGGGTGCAAAATCGTGATTGTACCGATCCGGACGATCGACCGTGATTTCCTGCTGATCGTGGCGGAGATCGTTGTTGACAACCGTTCCTGGTCAAAACAGTGATTTTTGGTTGACCAGGCGGAAAATCACGAGTTTCGCCCGATGCAGGGTCTGAATAGCGATTTCGATCGTCCGGGTGCAAAATCGTGATTGTTCCGATCCGGACGATCGACCGTGATTTCATGCTGATCGTGGCGGAGATCGTTGTTGACAACCGTTCCGGGTCAAAACAGTGATTTTTGGTTGACCAGGCGGAAAATCACGACTTTCGGCCGATGCAGGGTCTGAATAGCGATTTCGATCGTCCGGGTGCAAAATTGAGATTTTACCGATCTGAACGATCGACCGTGATTTCATGCTGATCGTGGCGGAGATCGTTGTTGACAACCGTTCCTGGTCAAAACAGCGATTTTTGGTTGACCAGGCGGAAAATCACGAGTTTCGGCCGATGCAGGGTCAGAATAGCGATTTCGATCGTCCGGGAGCAAAATCGTGACTGTACCGATCCGAACGATCGACTGTTATTTCAGGCTGATCGTGGCGGAGATCGTTGTTGACAACCGTTCCTGGTCATAACAGCGATTTTTGGTTGACCAGGCGGAAAATCACGAGTTTCGGCCGATGCAGGGTCAGAATAGCGATTTCGTTCGTCCGGGTGCAAAATCGTGATTGTACCGATCCGGACGATCGACCGGGATTTCGTGCTGATCGTGGCGGAGATCGTTGTTGACAACCGTTCCTGGTCAAAACAGCGATTTTTGGTTGACCAGGCGGAAAATCACGAGTTTCGCCCGATGCAGGGTCTGAATAGCGATTTCGATCGTCCGGGTGCAAAATCATGATTGTACCGATCCGGACGATCGACCGTGATTTCCAGCTGATCGTGGCGGAGATCGTTGTTGACAACCGTTCCTGGTCAAAACAGTGATTTTTGGTTGACCAGGCGGAAAATCACGAGTTTCGGCCGATGCAGGGTCTGAATAGCGATTTCGATCGTCCGGGTGCAAAATCGTGATTGTTCCGATCCGGACGATCGACCGTGATTTCATGCTGATCGTGGCGGAGATCGTTGTTGACAACCGTTCCTGGTCAAAACAGCGATTTTTGGTTGACCAGGCGGAAAATCACGAGTTTCGGCCGATGCAGGGTCTGAATAGCGATTTCGATCGTCCGGGAGCAAAATTGAGATTTTACCGATCTGAACGATCGACTGTTATTTCAGGCTGATTGTGGCGGAGATCGTTGTTGACAACCGTTCCTGGTCATAACAGCGATTTTAGGTTGACCAGGCGGAAAATCACGAGTTTCGGCCGATGCAGGGTCAGAATAGCGATTTCGTTCGTCCGGGTGCAAAATCATGATTGTACCGATCCGGACGATCGACCGAGATTTCGTGCTGATCGTGGCGGAGATCGTTGTTGACAACCGTTCCTGGTCAAAACAGTGATTTTTTGTTGACCAGGCGGAAAATCACGAGTTTCGCCCGATGCAGGGTCTGAATAGCGATTTCGATCGTCCGGGTGCAAAATCGTGATTGTACCGATCCGGACGATCGACCGTGATTTCCTGCTGATCGTGGCGGAGATCGTTGTTGACAACCGTTCCTGGTCAAAACAGTGATTTTTGGTTGACCAGGCGGAAAATCACGACTTTCGGCCGATGCAGGGTCTGAATAGCGATATCGATCGTCCGGGTGCAAAATTGAGATTTTACCGATCTGAACGATCGACCGTGATTTCATGCTGATCGTGGCGGAGATCGTTGTTGACAACCGTTCCTGGTCAAAACAGCGATTTTTGGTTGACCAGGCGGAAAATCACGAGTTTCGGCCGATGCAGGGTCAGAATAGCGATTTCGATCGTCCGGGAGCAAAATCGTGACTGTACCGATCCGAACGATCGACTGTTATTTCAGGCTGATCGTGGCGGAGATCGTTGTTGACAACCGTTCCTGGTCATAACAGCGATTTTTGGTTGACCAGGCGGAAAATCACGAGTTTCGGCCGATGCAGGGGCAGAATAGCGATTTCGTTCGTCCGGGTGCAAAATCGTGATTGTACCGATCCGGACGATCGACCGGGATTTCGTGCTGATCGTGGCGGAGATCGTTGTTGACAACCGTTCCTGGTCAAAACAGCGATTTTTGGTTGACCAGGCGGAAAATCACGAGTTTCGCCCGATGCAGGGTCTGAATAGCGATTTCGATCGTCCGGGTGCAAAATCGTGATTGTACCGATCCGGACGATCGACCGTGATTTCCTGCTGATCGTGGCGGAGATCGTTGTTGACAACCGTTCCTGGTCAAAACAGCGATTTTTGGTTGACCAGGCGGAAAATCACGAGTTTCGGCCGATGCAGGGTCTGAATAGCGATTTCGATCGTCCGGGAGCAAAATTGAGATTTTACCGATCTGAACGATCGACTGTTATTTCAGGCTGATTGTGGCGGAGATCGTTGTTGACAACCGTTCCTGGTCATAACAGCGATTTTAGGTTGACCGGGCGGAAAATCACGAGTTTCGGCCGATGCAGGGTCAGAATAGCGATTTCGTTCGTCCGGGTGCAAAATCATGATTGTACCGATCCGGACGATCGACCGGGATTTCGTGCTGATCGTGGCGGAGATCATTGTTGACAACCGTTCCTGGTCAAAACAGTGATTTTTTGTTGACCAGGCGAAAAATCACGAGTTTCGCCCGATGCAGGGTCTGAATAGCGATTTCGATCGTCCGGGTGCAAAATCGTGATTGTACCGTTCCGGACGATCGACCGTGATTTCCTGCTGATCGTGGCGGAGATCGTTGTTGACAACCGTTCCTGGTCAAAACAGCGATTTTTGGTTGACCAGGCGGAAAATCACGAGTTTCGGCCGATGCAGGGTCTGAATAGCGATTTCGATCGTCCGGGAGCAAAATTGAGATTTTACCGATCTGAACGATCGACTGTTATTTCAGGCTGATTGTGGCGGAGATCGTTGTTGACAACCGTTCCTGGTCATAACAGCGATTTTAGGTTGACCAGGCGGAAAATCACGAGTTTCGGCCGATGCAGGGTCAGAATAGCGATTTCGTTCGTCCGGGTGCAAAATCATGATTGTACCGATCCGGACGATCGACCGGGATTTCGTGCTGATCGTGGCGGAGATCGTTGTTGACAACCGTTCCTGGTCAAAACAGTGATTTTTTGTTGACCAGGCGAAAAATCACGAGTTTCGCCCGATGCAGGGTCTGAATAGCGATTTCGATCGTCCGGGTGCAAAATCGTGATTGTACCGATCCGGACGATCGACCGGGATTTCGTGCTGATCGTGGCGGAGATCGTTGTTGACAACCGTTCCTGGTCAAAACAGCGATTTTTGGTTGACCAGGCGGAAAATCACGAGTTTCGCCCGATGCAGGGTCTGAATAGCGATTTCGATCGTCCGGGTGCAAAATCATGATTGTACCGATCCGGACGATCGACCGTGATTTCCAGCTGATCGTGGCGGAGATCGTTGTTGACAACCGTTCCTGGTCAAAACAGTGATTTTTGGTTGACCAGGCGGAAAATCACGAGTTTCGGCCGATGCAGGGTCTGAATAGCGATTTCGATCGTCCGGGTGCAAAATCGTGATTGTTCCGATCCGGACGATCGACCGTGATTTCATGCTGATCGTGGCGGAGATCGTTGTTGACAACCGTTCCTGGTCAAAACAGCGATTTTTGGTTGACCAGGCGGAAAATCACGAGTTTCGGCCGATGCAGGGTCTGAATAGCGATTTCGATCGTCCGGGAGCAAAATTGAGATTTTACCGATCTGAACGATCGACTGTTATTTCAGGCTGATTGTGGCGGAGATCGTTGTTGACAACCGTTCCTGGTCATAACAGCGATTTTAGGTTGACCAGGCGGAAAATCACGAGTTTCGGCCGATGCAGGGTCAGAATAGCGATTTCGTTCGTCCGGGTGCAAAATCATGATTGTACCGATCCGGACGATCGACCGAGATTTCGTGCTGATCGTGGCGGAGATCGTTGTTGACAACCGTTCCTGGTCAAAACAGTGATTTTTTGTTGACCAGGCGGAAAATCACGAGTTTCGCCCGATGCAGGGTCTGAATAGCGATTTCGATCGTCCGGGTGCAAAATCGTGATTGTACCGATCCGGACGATCGACCGTGATTTCCTGCTGATCGTGGCGGAGATCGTTGTTGACAACCGTTCCTGGTCAAAACAGTGATTTTTGGTTGACCAGGCGGAAAATCACGAGTTTCGCCCGATGCAGGGTCTGAATAGCGATTTCGATCGTCCGGGTGCAAAATCGTGATTGTTCCGATCCGGACGATCGACCGTGATTTCATGCTGATCGTGGCGGAGATCGTTGTTGACAACCGTTCCTGGTCAAAACAGTGATTTTTGGTTGACCAGGCGGAAAATCACGACTTTCGGCCGATGCAGGGTCTGAATAGCGATATCGATCATCCGGGTGCAAAATTGAGATTTTACCGATCTGAACGATCGACCGTGATTTCATGCTGATCGTGGCGGAGATCGTTGTTGACAACCGTTCCTGGTCAAAACAGCGATTTTTGGTTGACCAGGCGGAAAATCACGAGTTTCGGCCGATGCAGGGTCAGAATAGCGATTTCGATCGTCCGGGAGCAAAATCGTGACTGTACCGATCCGAACGATCGACTGTTATTTCAGGCTGATCGTGGCGGAGATCGTTGTTGACAACCGTTCCTGGTCATAACAGCGATTTTTGGTTGACCAGGCGGAAAATCACGAGTTTCGGCCGATGCAGGGGCAGAATAGCGATTTCGTTCGTCCGGGTGCAAAATCGTGATTGTACCGATCCGGACGATCGACCGGGATTTCGTGCTGATCGTGGCGGAGATCGTTGTTGACAACCGTTCCTGGTCAAAACAGCGATTTTTGGTTGACTAGGCGGAAAATCACGAGTTTCGCCCGATGCAGGGTCTGAATAGCGATTTCGATCGTCCGGGTGCAAAATCGTGATTGTACCGATCCGGACGATCGACCGTGATTTCCTGCTGATCGTGGCGGAGATCGTTGTTGACAACCGTTCCTGGTCAAAACAGCGATTTTTGGTTGACCAGGCGGAAAATCACGAGTTTCGGCCGATGCAGGGTCTGAATAGCGATTTCGATCGTCCGGGAGCAAAATTGAGATTTTACCGATCTGAACGATCGACTGTTATTTCAGGCTGATTGTGGCGGAGATCGTTGTTGACAACCGTTCCTGGTCATAACAGCGATTTTAGGTTGACCAGGCGGAAAATCACGAGTTTCGGCCGATGCAGGGTCAGAATAGCGATTTCGTTCGTCCGGGTGCAAAATCATGATTGTACCGATCCGGACGATCGACCGGGATTTCGTGCTGATCGTGGCGGAGATCGTTGTTGACAACCGTTCCTGGTCAAAACAGCGATTTTTTGTTGACCAGGCGAAAAATCACGAGTTTCGCCCGATGCAGGGTCTGAATAGCGATTTCGATCGTCCGGGTGCAAAATCGTGATTGTACCGATCTGAACGATCGACTGTTATTTCAGGCTGATTGTGGCGGAGATCGTTGTTGACAACCGTTCCTGGTCAAAACAGCGATTTTTGGTTGACCAGGCGGAAAATCACGAGTTTCGGCCGATGCAGGGTCTGAATAGCGATTTCGTTCGTCCGGGTGCAAAATCATGATTGTACCGATCCGGACGATCGACCGGGATTTCGTGCTGATCGTGGCGGAGATCGTTGTTGACAACCGTTCCTGGTCAAAACAGTGATTTTAGGTTGACCAGGCGAAAAATCACGAGTTTCGCCCGATGCAGGGTCTGAATAGCGATTTCGTTCGTCCGGGTGCAAAATCATGATTGTACCGATCCGGACGATCGACCGTGATTTCCTGCTGATCGTGGCGGAGATCGTTGTTGACAACCGTTCCTGGTCAAAACAGCGATTTTTGGTTGACCAGGCGGAAAATCACGAGTTTCGGCCGATGCAGGGTCTGAATAGCGATTTCGATCGTCCGGGAGCAAAATTGAGATTTTACCGATCTGAACGATCGACTGTTATTTCAGGCTGATTGTGGCGGAGATCGTTGTTGACAACCGTTCCTGGTCATAACAGCGATTTTAGGTTGACCAGGCGGAAAATCACGAGTTTCGGCCGATGCAGGGTCAGAATAGCGATTTCGTTCGTCCGGGTGCAAAATCATGATTGTACCGATCCGGACGATCGACCGGGATTTCGTGCTGATCGTGGCGGAGATCGTTGTTGACAACCGTTCCTGGTCAAAACAGTGATTTTTTGTTGACCAGGCGAAAAATCACGAGTTTCGCCCGATGCAGGGTCTGAATAGCGATTTCGATCGTCCGGGTGCAAAATCGTGATTGTACCGATCCGGACGATCGACCGTGATTTCCTGCTGATCGTGGCGGAGATCGTTGTTGACAACCGTTCCTGGTCAAAACAGTGATTTTTGGTTGACCAGGCGGAAAATCACGAGTTTCGCCCGATGCAGGGTCTGAATAGCGATTTCGATCGTCCGGGTGCAAAATCGTGATTGTTCCGATCCGGACGATCGACCGTGATTTCATGCTGATCGTGGCGGAGATCGTTGTTGACAACCGTTCCTGGTCAAAACAGTGATTTTTGGTTGACCAGGCGGAAAATCACGACTTTCGGCCGATGCAGGGTCTGAATAGCGATTTCGATCGTCCGGGTGCAAAATTGAGATTTTACCGATCTGAACGATCGACCGTGATTTCATGCTGATCGTGGCGGAGATCGTTGTTGACAACCGTTCCTGGTCAAAACAGCGATTTTTGGTTGACTAGGCGGAAAATCACGAGTTTCGGCCGATGCAGGGTCAGAATAGCGATTTCGATCGTCCGGGAGCAAAATCGTGACTGTACCGATCCGAACGATCGACTGTTATTTCAGGCTGATCGTGGCGGAGATCGTTGTTGACAACCGTTCCTGGTCATAACAGCGATTTTTGGTTGACCAGGCGGAAAATCACGAGTTTCGGCCGATGCAGGGTCTGAATAGCGATTTCGATCGTCCGGGTGCAAAATCGTGATTGTACCGATTCGGACGATCGACCATGATTTCATGCTGATCGTGGCGGAGATCGTTGTTGACAACCGTTCCTGGTCAAAACAGCGATTTTTGGTTGACCAGGCGGAAAATCACGAGTTTCGGCCGATGCAGGGTCTGAATAGCGATTTCGATCGTCCGGGTGCAAAATCGTGATTGTACCGATCCGGACGATCGACCGTGATTTCATGCTGATCGTGGCGGAGATCGTTGTTGACAACCGTTCCTGGTCAAAACAGCGATATTTGGTTGACCAGGCGGAAAATCACGAGTTTCGCCCGATGCAGGGTCTGAATAGCGATTTCGATCGTCCGGGAGCAAAATCGTGATTTTACCGATCTGAACGATCGACTGTTATTTCAGGCTGATCGTGGCGGAGATCGTTGTTGACAACCGTTCCAGGTCAAAACAGTGATTTTTGGTTGACCAGGCGGAAAATCACGAGTTTCGGCCGATGCAGGGTCTGAATAGCGATTTCGTTCGTCCGGGTGCAAAATCGTGATTGTACCGATCCGGACGATCGACCGTGATTTCATGCTGATCGTGGCGGAGATCGTTGTTGACAACCGTTCCTGGTCAAAACAGCGATTTTTGGTTGACCAGGCGGAAAATCACGAGTTTCGCCCGATGCAGGGTCTGAATAGCGATTTCGATCGCCCGGGAGCAAAATCGAGATTTTACCGATCCGGACGATCGACTGTTATTTCATGCTGATCGTGGCGGAGATCGTTGTTGACAACCGTTCCTGGTCAAAACAGTGATTTTTGGTCGACCAGGCGGAAAATCACGAATTTCGGCCGATGCAGGGTCTGAATAGCGATTTCGTTCGTCCGGGTGCAAAATCGTGATTGTACCGATCCAGACGATCGACCGGGATTTCGTGCTGATCGTGGCGGAGATCGTTGTTGACAACCGTTCCTGGTCAAAACAGCGATTTTTGGTTGACCAGGCGGAAAATCACGAGTTTCGCCCGATGCAGGGTCTGAATAGCGATTTCGATCGTCCGGGTGCAAAATTGTGATTGTACCGATTCGGACGATCGACCGTGATTTCAGGCTGATCGTGGCGGAGATCGTTGTTGACAACCGTTCCTGGTCAAAACAGTGATTTTTGGTTGACCAGGCGGAAAATCACGAGTTTCGGCCGATGCAGGGTCTGAATAGCGATTTCGATCGTCCGGGTGCAAAATCGTGATTGTACCGATCCGGACGATCGACCGTGATTTCATGCTGATCGTGGCGGAGATCGTTGTTGACAACCGTTCCTGGTCAAAACAGCGATATTTGGTTGACCAGGCGGAAAATCACGAGTTTCGCCCGATGCAGGGTCTGAATAGCGATTTCGATCGCCCGGGAGCAAAATCGAGATTTTACCGATCCGGACGATCGACTGTTATTTCATGCTGATCGTGGCGGAGATCGTTGTTGACAACCGTTCCTGGTCAAAACAGTGATTTTTGGTCGACCAGGCGGAAAATCACGAATTTCGGCCGATGCAGGGTCTGAATAGCGATTTCGTTCGTCCGGGTGCAAAATCGTGATTGTACCGATCCAGACGATCGACCGGGATTTCGTGCTGATCGTGGCGGAGATCGTTGTTGACAACCGTTCCTGGTCAAAACAGCGATTTTTGGTTGACCAGGCGGAAAATCACGAGTTTCGCCCGATGCAGGGTCTGAATAGCGATTTCGATCGTCCGGGTGCAAAATTGTGATTGTACCGATCCGGACGATCGACCGTGATTTCATGCTGATCGTGGCGGAGATCGTTGTTGACAACCGTTCCTGGTCAAAACAGTGATTTTTGGTCGACCAGGCGGAAAATCACGAGTTCCGGCCGATGCAGGGTCGAAATAGTGATTTCGTTCGTCCGGGTGCAAAATCGTGATTGTACCGTTCCGGACGATCGACCGGGATTTCGTGCTGATCGTGGCGGTGATCGTTGTAGAAACCCGTTCCTGGTCAAAACAGCGATTTTTGGTTGACCAGGCGGAAAATCACGAGTTTCGGCCGATGCAGGGTCTGAATAGTGATTTCGTTCGTCCGGGTGCAAAATCGTGATTGTACCGATCCGGACGATCGACCGTGATATCATGCTGATCGTGGCGGAGATTGTTGTTGGCAACCGTTCCTGGTCAAAACAGCGATTTTTGGTTGACAAGGCGGAAAATCACGAGTTTCGGCCGATGCAGGGTCTGAATAGCGATTTCGATCGTCCGGGAGCAAAATCGAGATTTTACCGATCCGGACGATCGACCGTGATTTCATGCTGATCGTGGCGGAGATCGTTGTTGACAACCGTTCCTGGTCAAAACAGCGATATTTGGTTGACCAGGCGGAAAATCACGAGTTTCGCCCGATGCAGGGTCTGAATAGCGATTTTGATCGTCCGGGAGCAAAATCGTGATTTTACCGATCTGAACGATCGACTGTTATTTCAGGCTGATCGTGGCGGAGATCGTTGTTGACAACCGTTCCAGGTCAAAACAGTGATTTTTGGTTGACCAGGCGGAAAATCACGAGTTTCGGCCGATGCAGGGTCTGAATAGCGATTTCGATCGTCCAGGTGCAAAATCGTGATTGTTCCGATCCGAACGATCGACTGTTATTTCAGGCTGATCGTGGCGGAGATCGTTGTTGACAACCGTTCCTGGTCAAAACAGCGATTTTTGGTTGACCAGGCGGAAAATCACGAGTTTCGGCCGATCCAGGGTCTGAATAGCGATTTCGATCGTCCGGGTGCAAAATCGTGATTGTTCCGATCCGAACGATCGACTGTTATTTCAGGCTGATCGTGGCGGAGATCGTTGTTGACAACCGTTCCTGGTCAAAACAGCGATTTTTGGTTGACCAGGCGGAAAATCACGAGTTTCGGCCGATGCAGGGTCTGAATAGCGATTTCGATCGTCCGGGTGCAAAATCGTGATTGTACCGATCCGGACGATCGACCGTGATTTCATGCTGATCGTGGCGGAGATCGTTGTTGACAACCGTTCCTGGTCAAAACAGCGATTTTTGGTTGACCAGGCGGAAAATCACGAGTTTCGGCCGATGCAGGGTCTGAATAGCGATTTCGATCGTCCGGGTGCAAAATTGTGATTGTTCCGATCCGGACGATCGACCGTGATTCCATGCTGATCGTGGCGGAGATCGTTGTTGACAACCGTTCCTGGACAAAACAGTGATTTTTGGTTGACCAGGCGGAAAATCACGAGTTCCGGCCGATGCAGGGTCTGAATAGCGATTTCGATCGTCCGGGTGCAAAATCGTGATTGTACCGATCCGGACGATCGACCGTGATTTCATGCTGATCGTGGCGGTGATCGTTGTTGACAACCGTTCCTGGTCAAAACAGCGATTTTTGGTTGACCAGGCGGAAAATCACGAGTTTCGGCCGATGCAGGATCTGAATAGCGATTTCGATCGTCCGGGTGCAAAATTGTGATTGTTCCGATCCGGACGATCGACCGTGATTCCATGCTGATCGTGGCGGAGATCGTTGTTGACAACCGTTCCTGGACAAAACAGTGATTTTTGGTTGACCAGGCGGAAAATCACGAGTTCCGGCCGATGCAGGGTCTGAATAGCGATTTCGATCGTCCGGGTGCAAAATCGTGATTGTACCGATCCGGACGATCGACCATGATTTCATGCTGATCGTGGCGGAGATCGTTGTTGACAACCGTTCCTGGTCAAAACAGCGATTTTTGGTTGACCAGGCGGAAAATCACGAGTTTCGGCCGATGCAGGGTCTGAATAGCGATTTCGATCGTCCGGGTGCAAAATCGTGATTGTACCGATCCGGACGATCGACCGTGATTTCATGCTGATCGTGGCGGAGATCGTTGTTGACAACCGTTCCTGGTCAAAACAGCGATATTTTGTTGACCAGGCGGAAAATCACGAGTTTCGCCCGATGCAGGGTCTGAATAGCGATTTCGATCGTCCGGGAGCAAAATCGTGATTTTACCGATCTGAACGATCGACTCTTATTTCAGGCTGATCGTGGCGGAGATCGTTGTTGACAACCGTTCCAGGTCAAAACAGCGATTTTTGGTTGACCAGGCGGAAAATCACGAGTTTCGGCCGATGCAGGGTCTGAATAGCGATTTCGATCGTCCGGGTGCAAAATCGTGATTGTACCGATCCGGACGATCGACCATGATTTCATGCTGATCGTGGCGGAGATCGTTGTTGACAACCGTTCCTGGTCAAAACAGTGATTTTTGGTTGACCAGGCGGAAAATCACGAGTTTCGGCCGATGCAGGGTCTGAATAGCGATTTCGATCGTCCGGGTGCAAAATCGTGATTGTACCGATCCGGACGATCGACCGTGATTTCATGCTGATCGTGGCGGTGATCGTTGTTGACAACCGTTCCTGGTCAAAACAGCGATTTTTGGTTGACCAGGCGGAAAATCACGAGTTTCGGCCGATGCAGGGTCTGAATAGCGATTTCGATCGTCCGGGTGCAAAATTGTGATTGTTCCGATCCGGACGATCGACCGTGATTCCATGCTGATCGTGGCGGAGATCGTTGTTGACAACCGTTCCTGGACAAAACAGTGATTTTTGGTTGACCAGGCGGAAAATCACGAGTTCCGGCCGATGCAGGGTCTGAATAGCGATTTCGATCGTCCGGGTGCAAAATCGTGATTGTACCGATCCGGACGATCGACCATGATTTCATGCTGATCGTGGCGGAGATCGTTGTTGACAACCGTTCCTGGTCAAAACAGCGATTTTTGGTTGACCAGGCGGAAAATCACGAGTTTCGGCCGATGCAGGGTCTGAATAGCGATTTCGATCGTCCGGGTGCAAAATCGTGATTGTACCGATCCGGACGATCGACCGTGATTTCATGCTGATCGTGGCGGAGATCGTTGTTGACAACCGTTCCTGGTCAAAACAGCGATATTTGGTTGACCAGGCGGAAAATCACGAGTTTCGCCCGATGCAGGGTCTGAATAGCGATTTCGATCGTCCGGGAGCAAAATCGTGATTTTACCGATCTGAACGATCGACTGTTATTTCAGGCTGATCGTGGCGGAGATCGTTGTTGACAACCGTTCCAGGTCAAAACAGCGATTTTTGGTTGACCAGGCGGAAAATCACGAGTTTCGGCCGATGCAGGGTCTGAATAGCGATTTCGATCGTCCGGGTGCAAAATCGTGATTGTACCGATCCGGACGATCGACCATGATTTCATGCTGATCGTGGCGGAGATCGTTGTTGACAACCGTTCCTGGTCAAAACAGTGATTTTTGGTTGACCAGGCGGAAAATCACGAGTTTCGGCCGATGCAGGGTCTGAATAGCGATTTCGATCGTCCGGGTGCAAAATCGTGATTGTACCGATCCGGACGATCGACCGTGATTTCATGCTGATCGTGGCGGAGATCGTTGTTGACAACCGTTCCTGGTCAAAACAGCGATATTTGGTTGACCAGGCGGAAAATCACGAGTTTCGCCCGATGCAGGGTCTGAATAGCGATTTTGATCGTCCGGGAGCAAAATCGTGATTTTACCGATCTGAACGATCGACTGTTATTTCAGGCTGATCGTGGCGGAGATCGTTGTTGACAACCGTTCCAGGTCAAAACAGTGATTTTTGGTTGACCAGGCGGAAAATCACGAGTTTCGGCCGATGCAGGGCCTGAATAGCGATTTCGATCGTCCGGGTGCAAAATCGTGATTGTACCGATCCGGACGATCGACCGTGATTTCATGCTGATCGCGGCGGAGATCGTTGTTGACAACCGTTCCTGGTCAAAACAGCGATTTTTGGTTGACCAGGCGGAAAATCACGAGTTTCGCCCGATGCAGGGTCTGAATAGCGATTTCGATCGCCCGGGAGCAAAATCGAGATTTTACCGATCCGGACGATCGACTGTTATTTCATGCTGATCGTGGCGGAGATCGTTGTTGACAACCGTTCCTGGTCAAAACAGTGATTTTTGGTTGACCAGGCGGAAAATCACGAGTTTCGGCCGATGCAGGGTCTGAATAGCGATTTCGATCGTCCGGGTGCAAAATCGTGATTGTTCCGATCCGGACGATCGACCGTGATTTCATGCTGATCGTGGCGGAGATCGTTGTTGACAACCGTTCCTGGTCAAAACAGCAATTTTTGGTTGACCAGGCGGAAAATCACGAGTTTCGGCCGATGCAGGGTCTGAATAGCGATTTCGATCGTCCGGGTGCAAAATCGTGATTGTACCGATCCGGACGATCGACCGTGATTTCATGCTGATCGTGGCGGAGATCGTTGTTGACAACCGTTCCTGGTCAAAACAGCGATTTTTGGTTGACCAGGCGGAAAATCACGAGTTTCGCCCGATGCAGGGTCTGAATAGCGATTTCGATCGCCCGGGAGCAAAATCGAGATTTTACCGATCCGGACGATCGACTGTTATTTCATGCTGATCGTGGCGGAGATCGTTGTTGACAACCGTTCCTGGTCAAAACAGTGATTTTTGGTCGACCAGGCGGAAAATCACGAATTTCGGCCGATGCAGGGTCTGAATAGCGATTTCGATCGTCCGGGTGCAAAATCGTGATTGTACCGATCCAGACGATCGACCGGGATTTCGTGCTGATCGTGGCGGAGATCGTTGTTGACAACCGTTCCTGGTCAAAACAGCGATTTTTGGTTGACCAGGCGGAAAATCCCGAGTTTCGCCCGATGCAGGGTCTGAATAGCGATTTCGATCGTCCGGGTGCAAAATTGTGATTGTACCGATCCGGACGATCGACCGTGATTTCATGCTGATCGTGGCGGAGATCGTTGTTGACAACCGTTCCTGGTCAAAACAGTGATTTTTGGTCGACCAGGCGGAAAATCACGAGTTCCGGCCGATGCAGGGTCGAAATAGTGATTTCGTTCGTCCGGGTGCAAAATCGTGATTGTACCGTTCCGGACGATCGACCGGGATTTCGTGCTGATCGTGGCGGTGATCGTTGTAGACAACCGTTCCTGGTCAAAACAGCGATTTTTGGTTGACCAGGCGGAAAATCACGAGTTTCGGCCGATGCAGGGTCTGAATAGTGATTTCGTTCGTCCGGGTGCAAAATCGTGATTGTACCGATCCGGACGATCGACCGTGATATCATGCTGATCGTGGCGGAGATTGTTGTTGGCAACCGTTCCTGGTCAAAACAGCGATTTTTGGTTGACAAGGCGGAAAATCACGAGTTTCGGCCGATGCAGGGTCTGAATAGCGATTTCGATCGTCCGGGAGCAAAATCGAGATTTTACCGATCTGAACGATCGACTGTTATTTCAGGCTGATTGTGGCGGAGATCGTTGTAGACAACCGTTCCTGGTCAAAACAGTGATTTTTGGTTGACCAGGCGGAAAATCACGAGTTTCGGCCGATGCAGGGTCTGAATAGCGATTTCGATCGTCGGGGTGCAAAATCGTGATTGTACCGATCCGGACGATCGACCGTGATATCATGCTGATCGTGGCGGAGATCGTTGTTGACAACCGTTCCTGGTCAAAACAGCGATTTTTGGTTGACCAGGCGGAAAATCACGAGTTTCGGCCGATCCAGGGTCTGAATAGCGATTCCGATCGTCCGGGTGCAAAATCGTGATTGTTCCGATCCGAACGATCGACTGTTATTTCAGGCTGATCGTGGCGGAGATCGTTGTTGACAACCGTTCCTGGTCAAAACAGCGATTTTTGGTTGACCAGGCGGAAAATCACGAGTTTCGGCCGATCCAGGGTCTGAATAGCGATTTCGATCGTCCGGGTGCAAAATCGTGATTGTTCCGATCCGAACGATCGACTGTTATTTCAGGCTGATCATGGCGGAGATCGTTGTTGACAACCGTTCCTGGTCAAAACAGCGATTTTTGGTTGACCAGGCGGAAAATCACGAGTTTCGGCCGATGCAGGGTCTGAATAGCGATTTCGATCGTCCGGGTGCAAAATCGTGATTGTACCGATCCGGACGATCGACCGTGATTTCATGCTGATCGTGGCGGAGATCGTT
This sequence comes from Delonix regia, assembly GCA_037074485.1. Lineage (NCBI taxonomy): Eukaryota > Viridiplantae > Streptophyta > Magnoliopsida > Fabales > Fabaceae > Delonix > Delonix regia. The sequence goes on along the minus strand of CM073450.1, from coordinate 44,078,695 downwards.
GTTGACAACCGTTCCTGGTCAAAACAGCGATTTTTGGTTGACCAGGCGGAAAATCACGAGTTTCGGCCGATGCAGGGTCTGAATAGCGATTTCGATCGTCCGGGTGCAAAATTGTGATTGTTCCGATCCGGACGATCGACCGTGATTCCATGCTGATCGTGGCGGAGATCGTTGTTGACAACCGTTCCTGGACAAAACAGTGATTTTTGGTTGACCAGGCGGAAAATCACGAGTTCCGGCCGATGCAGGGTCTGAATAGCGATTTCGATCGTCCGGGTGCAAAATCGTGATTGTACCGATCCGGACGATCGACCGTGATTTCATGCTGATCGTGGCGGTGATCGTTGTTGACAACCGTTCCTGGTCAAAACAGCGATTTTTGGTTGACCAGGCGGAAAATCACGAGTTTCGGCCGATGCAGGGTCTGAATAGCGATTTCGATCGTCCGGGTGCAAAATTGTGATTGTTCCGATCCGGACGATCGACCGTGATTCCATGCTGATCGTGGCGGAGATCGTTGTTGACAACCGTTCCTGGACAAAACAGTGATTTTTGGTTGACCAGGCGGAAAATCACGAGTTCCGGCCGATGCAGGGTCTGAATAGCGATTTCGATCGTCCGGGTGCAAAATCGTGATTGTACCGATCCGGACGATCGACCATGATTTCATGCTGATCGTGGCGGAGATCGTTGTTGACAACCGTTCCTGGTCAAAACAGCGATTTTTGGTTGACCAGGCGGAAAATCACGAGTTTCGGCCGATGCAGGGTCTGAATAGCGATTTCGATCGTCCGGGTGCAAAATCGTGATTGTACCGATCCGGACGATCGACCGTGATTTCATGCTGATCGTGGCGGAGATCGTTGTTGACAACCGTTCCTGGTCAAAACAGCGATATTTGGTTGACCAGGCGGAAAATCACGAGTTTCGCCCGATGCAGGGTCTGAATAGCGATTTCGATCGTCCGGGAGCAAAATCGTGATTTTACCGATCTGAACGATCGACTGTTATTTCAGGCTGATCGTGGCGGAGATCGTTGTTGACAACCGTTCCAGGTCAAAACAGCGATTTTTGGTTGACCAGGCGGAAAATCACGAGTTTCGGCCGATGCAGGGTCTGAATAGCGATTTCGATCGTCCGGGTGCAAAATTGTGATTGTTCCGATCCGGACGATCGACCGTGATTCCATGCTGATCGTGGCGGAGATCGTTGTTGACAACCGTTCCTGGACAAAACAGTGATTTTTGGTTGACCAGGCGGAAAATCACGAGTTTCGGCCGATGTAGGGTCTGAATAGCGATTTCGATCGTCCGGGTGCAAAATTGTGATTGTTCCGATCCGGACGATCGACCGTGATTCCATGCTGATCGTGGCGGAGATCGTTGTTGACAACCGTTCCTGGACAAAACAGTGATTTTTGGTTGACCAGGCGGAAAATCACGAGTTCCGGCCGATGCAGGGTCTGAATAGCGATTTCGATCGTCCGGGTGCAAAATCGTGATTGTACCGATCCGGACGATCGACCGTGATTTCATGCTGATCGTGGCGGTGATCGTTGTTGACAACCGTTCCTGGTCAAAACAGCGATTTTTGGTTGACCAGGCGGAAAATCACGAGTTTCGGCCGATGCAGGGTCTGAATAGCGATTTCGATCGTCCGGGTGCAAAATTGTGATTGTTCCGATCCGGACGATCGACCGTGATTCCATGCTGATCGTGGCGGAGATCGTTGTTGACAACCGTTCCTGGACAAAACAGTGATTTTTGGTTGACCAGGCGGAAAATCACGAGTTCCGGCCGATGCAGGGTCTGAATAGCGATTTCGATCGTCTGGGTGCAAAATCGTGATTGTACCGATCCGGACGATCGACCATGATTTCATGCTGATCGTGGCGGAGATCGTTGTTGACAACCGTTCCTGGTCAAAACAGCGATTTTTGGTTGACCAGGCGGAAAATCACGAGTTTCGGCCGATGCAGGGTCTGAATAGCGATTTCGATCGTCCGGGTGCAAAATCGTGATTGTACCGATCCGGACGATCGACCGTGATTTCATGCTGATCGTGGCGGAGATCGTTGTTGACAACCGTTCCTGGTCAAAACAGCGATATTTGGTTGACCAGGCGGAAAATCACGAGTTTCGCCCGATGCAGGGTCTGAATAGCGATTTCGATCGTCCGGGAGCAAAATCGTGATTTTACCGATCTGAACGATCGACTGTTATTTCAGGCTGATCGTGGCGGAGATCGTTGTTGACAACCGTTCCAGGTCAAAACAGCGATTTTTGGTTGACCAGGCGGAAAATCACGAGTTTCGGCCGATGCAGGGTCTGAATAGCGATTTCGATCGTCCGGGTGCAAAATCGTGATTGTACCGATCCGGACGATCGACCATGATTTCATGCTGATCGTGGCGGAGATCGTTGTTGACAACCGTTCCTGGTCAAAACAGTGATTTTTGGTTGACCAGGCGGAAAATCACGAGTTTCGGCCGATGCAGGGTCTGAATAGCGATTTCGATCGTCCGGGTGCAAAATCGTGATTGTACCGATCCGGACGATCGACCGTGATTTCATGCTGATCGTGGCGGAGATCGTTGTTGACAACCGTTCCTGGTCAAAACAGCGATATTTGGTTGACCAGGCGGAAAATCACGAGTTTCGCCCGATGCAGGGTCTGAATAGCGATTTCGATCGTCCGGGAGCAAAATCGTGATTTTACCGATCTGAACGATCGACTGTTATTTCAGGCTGATCGTGGCGGAGATCGTTGTTGACAACCGTTCCAGGTCAAAACAGTGATTTTTGGTTGACCAGGCGGAAAATCACGAGTTTCGGCCGATGCAGGGTCTGAATAGCGATTTCGATCGTCCGGGTGCAAAATCGTGATTGTACCGATCCGGACGATCGACCGTGATTTCATGCTGATCGTGGCGGAGATCGTTGTTGACAACCGTTCCTGGTCAAAACAGCGATTTTTGGTTGACCAGGCGGAAAATCACGAGTTTCGCCCGATGCAGGGTCTGAATAGCGATTTCGATCGCCCGGGAGCAAAATCGAGATTTTACCGATCCGGACGATCGACTGTTATTTCATGCTGATCGTGGCCGAGATCGTTGTTGACAACCGTTCCTGGTCAAAACAGTGATTTTTGGTTGACCAGGCGGAAAATCACGAGTTTCGGCCGATGCAGGGTCTGAATAGCGATTTCGATCGTCCGGGTGCAAAATCGTGATTGTTCCGATCCGGACGATCGACCGTGATTTCATGCTGATCGTGGCGGAGATCGTTGTTGACAACCGTTCCGTGTCAAAACAGCAATTTTTGGTTGACCAGGCGGAAAATCACGAGTTTCGGCCGATGCAGGGTCTGAATAGCGATTTCGATCGTCCGGGTGCAAAATCGTGATTGTACCGATCCGGACGATCGACCGTGATTTCATGCTGATCGTGGCGGAGATCGTTGTTGACAACCGTTCCTGGTCAAAATAGCGATTTTTGGTTGACCAGGCGGAAAATCACGAGTTTCGCCCGATGCAGGGTCTGAATAGCGATTTCGATCGCCCGGGAGCAAAATCGAGATTTTACCGATCCGGACGATCGACTGTTATTTCATGCTGATCGTGGCGGAGATCGTTGTTGACAACCGTTCCTGGTCAAAACAGTGATTTTTGGTCGACCAGGCGGAAAATCACGAATTTCGGCCGATGCAGGGTCTGGATAGCGATTTCGTTCGTCCGGGTGCAAAATCGTGATTGTACCGATCCAGACGATCGACCGGGATTTCGTGCTGATCGTGGCGGAGATCGTTGTTGACAACCGTTCCTGGTCAAAACAGCGATTTTTGGTTGACCAGGCGGAAAATCACGAGTTTCGCCCGATGCAGGGTCTGAATAGCGATTTCGATCGTCCGGGTGCAAAATTGTGATTGTACCGATCCGGACGATCGACCGTGATTTCATGCTGATCGTGGCGGAGATCGTTGTTGACAACCGTTCCTGGTCAAAACAGTGATTTTTGGTCGACCAGGCGGAAAATCACGAGTTCCGGCCGATGCAGGGTCGAAATAGTGATTTCGTTCGTCCGGGTGCAAAATCGTGATTGTACCGTTCCGGACGATCGACCGGGATTTCGTGCTGATCGTGGCGGTGATCGTTGTAGACAACCGTTCCTGGTCAAAACAGCGATTTTTGGTTGACCAGGCGGAAAATCACGAGTTTCGGCCGATGCAGGGTCTGAATAGTGATTTCGTTCGTCCGGGTGCAAAATCGTGATTGTACCGATCCGGACGATCGACCGTGATATCATGCTGATCGTGGCGGAGATTGTTGTTGGCAACCGTTCCTGGTCAAAACAGCGATTTTTGGTTGACAAGGCGGAAAATCACGAGTTTCGGCCGATGCAGGGTCTGAATAGCGATTTCGATCGTCCGGGAGCAAAATCGAGATTTTACCGATCTGAACGATCGACTGTTATTTCAGGCTGATTGTGGCGGAGATCGTTGTAGACAACCGTTCCTGGTCAAAACAGTGATTTTTGGTTGACCAGGCGGAAAATCACGAGTTTCGGCCGATGCAGGGTCTGAATAGCGATTTCGATCGTCGGGGTGCAAAATCGTGATTGTACCGATCCGGACGATCGACCGTGATATCATGCTGATCGTGGCGGAGATCGTTGTTGACAACCGTTCCTGGTCAAAACAGCGATTTTTGGTTGACCAGGCGGAAAATCACGAGTTTCGGCCGATCCAGGGTCTGAATAGCGATTCCGATCGTCCGGGTGCAAAATCGTGATTGTTCCGATCCGAACGATCGACTGTTATTTCAGGCTGATCGTGGCGGAGATCGTTGTTGACAACCGTTCCTGGTCAAAACAGCGATTTTTGGTTGACCAGGCGGAAAATCACGAGTTTCGGCCGATCCAGGGTCTGAATAGCGATTTCGATCGTCCGGGTGCAAAATCGTGATTGTTCCGATCCGAACGATCGACTGTTATTTCAGGCTGATCGTGGCGGAGATCGTTGTTGACAACCGTTCCTGGTCAAAACAGCGATTTTTGGTTGACCAGGCGGAAAATCACGAGTTTCGCCCGATGCAGGGTCTGAATAGCGATTTCGATCGCCCGGGAGCAAAATCGAGATTTTACCGATCCGGACGATCGACTGTTATTTCATGCTGATCGTGGCGGAGATCGTTGTTGACAACCGTTCCTGGTCAAAACAGTGATTTTTGGTTGACCAGGCGGAAAATCACGAGTTTCGGCCGATGCAGGGTCTGAATAGCGATTTCGATCGTCCGGGTGCAAAATCGTGATTGTTCCGATCCGGACGATCGACCGTGATTTCATGCTGATCGTGGCGGAGATCGTTGTTGACAACCGTTCCGTGTCAAAACAGCAATTTTTGGTTGACCAGGCGGAAAATCACGAGTTTCGGCCGATGCAGGGTCTGAATAGCGATTTCGATCGTCCGGGTGCAAAATCGTGATTGTACCGATCCGGACGATCGACCGTGATTTCATGCTGATCGTGGCGGAGATCGTTGTTGACAACCGTTCCTGGTCAAAATAGCGATTTTTGGTTGACCAGGCGGAAAATCACGAGTTTCGCCCGATGCAGGGTCTGAATAGCGATTTCGATCGCCCGGGAGCAAAATCGAGATTTTACCGATCCGGACGATCGACTGTTATTTCATGCTGATCGTGGCGGAGATCGTTGTTGACAACCGTTCCTGGTCAAAACAGTGATTTTTGGTCGACCAGGCGGAAAATCACGAATTTCGGCCGATGCAGGGTCTGGATAGCGATTTCGTTCGTCCGGGTGCAAAATCGTGATTGTACCGATCCAGACGATCGACCGGGATTTCGTGCTGATCGTGGCGGAGATCGTTGTTGACAACCGTTCCTGGTCAAAACAGCGATTTTTGGTTGACCAGGCGGAAAATCACGAGTTTCGCCCGATGCAGGGTCTGAATAGCGATTTCGATCGTCCGGGTGCAAAATTGTGATTGTACCGATCCGGACGATCGACCGTGATTTCATGCTGATCGTGGCGGAGATCGTTGTTGACAACCGTTCCTGGTCAAAACAGTGATTTTTGGTCGACCAGGCGGAAAATCACGAGTTCCGGCCGATGCAGGGTCGAAATAGTGATTTCGTTCGTCCGGGTGCAAAATCGTGATTGTACCGTTCCGGACGATCGACCGGGATTTCGTGCTGATCGTGGCGGTGATCGTTGTAGACAACCGTTCCTGGTCAAAACAGCGATTTTTGGTTGACCAGGCGGAAAATCACGAGTTTCGGCCGATGCAGGGTCTGAATAGTGATTTCGTTCGTCCGGGTGCAAAATCGTGATTGTACCGATCCGGACGATCGACCGTGATATCATGCTGATCGTGGCGGAGATTGTTGTTGGCAACCGTTCCTGGTCAAAACAGCGATTTTTGGTTGACAAGGCGGAAAATCACGAGTTTCGGCCGATGCAGGGTCTGAATAGCGATTTCGATCGTCCGGGAGCAAAATCGAGATTTTACCGATCTGAACGATCGACTGTTATTTCAGGCTGATTGTGGCGGAGATCGTTGTAGACAACCGTTCCTGGTCAAAACAGTGATTTTTGGTTGACCAGGCGGAAAATCACGAGTTTCGGCCGATGCAGGGTCTGAATAGCGATTTCGATCGTCGGGGTGCAAAATCGTGATTGTACCGATCCGGACGATCGACCGTGATATCATGCTGATCGTGGCGGAGATCGTTGTTGACAACCGTTCCTGGTCAAAACAGCGATTTTTGGTTGACCAGGCGGAAAATCACGAGTTTCGGCCGATCCAGGGTCTGAATAGCGATTCCGATCGTCCGGGTGCAAAATCGTGATTGTTCCGATCCGAACGATCGACTGTTATTTCAGGCTGATCGTGGCGGAGATCGTTGTTGACAACCGTTCCTGGTCAAAACAGCGATTTTTGGTTGACCAGGCGGAAAATCACGAGTTTCGGCCGATCCAGGGTCTGAATAGCGATTTCGATCGTCCGGGTGCAAAATCGTGATTGTTCCGATCCGAACGATCGACTGTTATTTCAGGCTGATCGTGGCGGAGATCGTTGTTGACAACCGTTCCTGGTCAAAACAGCGATTTTTGGTTGACCAGGCGGAAAATCACGAGTTTCGGCCGATGCAGGGTCTGAATAGCGATTTCGATCGTCCGGGTGCAAAATCGTGATTGTACCGATCCGGACGATCGACCGTGATTTCATGCTGATCGTGGCGGAGATCGTTGTTGACAACCGTTCCTGGTCAAAACAGCGATTTTTGGTTGACCAGGCGGAAAATCACGAGTTTCGGCCGATGCAGGGTCTGAATAGCGATTTCGATCGTCCGGGTGCAAAATTGTGATTGTTCCGATCCGGACGATCGACCGTGATTCCATGCTGATCGTGGCGGAGATCGTTGTTGACAACCGTTCCTGGACAAAACAGTGATTTTTGGTTGACCAGGCGGAAAATCACGAGTTCCGGCCGATGCAGGGTCTGAATAGCGATTTCGATCGTCCGGGTGCAAAATCGTGATTGTACCGATCCGGACGATCGACCGTGATTTCATGCTGATCGTGGCGGTGATCGTTGTTGACAACCGTTCCTGGTCAAAACAGCGATTTTTGGTTGACCAGGCGGAAAATCACGAGTTTCGGCCGATGCAGGGTCTGAATAGCGATTTCGATCGTCCGGGTGCAAAATTGTGATTGTTCCGATCCGGACGATCGACCGTGATTCCATGCTGATCGTGGCGGAGATCGTTGTTGACAACCGTTCCTGGACAAAACAGTGATTTTTGGTTGACCAGGCGGAAAATCACGAGTTCCGGCCGATGCAGGGTCTGAATAGCGATTTCGATCGTCCGGGTGCAAAATCGTGATTGTACCGATCCGGACGATCGACCATGATTTCATGCTGATCGTGGCGGAGATCGTTGTTGACAACCGTTCCTGGTCAAAACAGCGATTTTTGGTTGACCAGGCGGAAAATCACGAGTTTCGGCCGATGCAGGGTCTGAATAGCGATTTCGATCGTCCGGGTGCAAAATTGTGATTGTACCGATCCGGACGATCGACCGTGATTTCATGCTGATCGTGGCGGAGATCGTTGTTGACAACCGTTCCTGGTCAAAACAGCGATATTTGGTTGACCAGGCGGAAAATCACGAGTTTCGCCCGATGCAGGGTCTGAATAGCGATTTCGATCGTCCGGGAGCAAAATCGTGATTTTACCGATCTGAACGATCGACTGTTATTTCAGGCTGATCGTGGCGGAGATCGTTGTTGACAACCGTTCCAGGTCAAAACAGCGATTTTTGGTTGACCAGGCGGAAAATCACGAGTTTCGGCCGATGCAGGGTCTGAATAGCGATTTCGATCGTCCGGGTGCAAAATCGTGATTGTACCGATCCGGACGATCGACCGTGATTTCATGCTGATCGTGGCGGAGATCGTTGTTGACAACCGTTCCTGGTCAAAACAGCGATTTTTGGTTGACCAGGCGGAAAATCACGAGTTTCGCCCGATGCAGGGTCTGAATAGCGATTTCGATCGCCCGGGAGCAAAATCGAGATTTTACCGATCCGGACGATCGACTGTTATTTCATGCTGATCGTGGCGGAGATCGTTGTTGACAACCGTTCCTGGTCAAAACAGTGATTTTTGGTCGACCAGGCGGAAAATCACGAATTTCGGCCGATGCAGGGTCTGAATAGCGATTTCGTTCGTCCGGGTGCAAAATCGTGATTGTACCGATCCAGACGATCGACCGGGATTTCGTGCTGATCGTGGCGGAGATCGTTGTTGACAACCGTTCCTGGTCAAAACAGCGATTTTTGGTTGACCAGGCGGAAAATCACGAGTTTCGCCCGATGCAGGGTCTGAATAGCGATTTCGATCGTCCGGGTGCAAAATTGTGATTGTACCGATCCAGACGATCGACCGTGATTTCATGCTGATCGTGGCGGAGATCGTTGTTGACAACCGTTCCTGGTCAAAACAGTGATTTTTGGTCGACCAGGCGGAAAATCACGAGTTCCGGCCGATGCAGGGTCGAAATAGTGATTTCGTTCGTCCGGGTGCAAAATCGTGATTGTACCGTTCCGGACGATCGACCGGGATTTCGTGCTGATCGTGGCGGTGATCGTTGTAGACAACCGTTCCTGGTCAAAACAGCGATTTTTGGTTGACCAGGCGGAAAATCACGAGTTTCGGCCGATGCAGGGTCTGAATAGTGATTTCGTTCGTCCGGGTGCAAAATCGTGATTGTACCGATCCGGACGATCGACCGTGATATCATGCTGATCGTGGCGGAGATTGTTGTTGGCAACCGTTCCTGGTCAAAACAGCGATTTTTGGTTGACAAGGCGGAAAATCACGAGTTTCGGCCGATGCAGGGTCTGAATAGCGATTTCGATCGTCCGGGAGCAAAATCGAGATTTTACCGATCTGAACGATCGACTGTTATTTCAGGCTGATTGTGGCGGAGATCGTTGTAGATAACCGTTCCTGGTCAAAACAGTGATTTTTGGTTGACCAGGCGGAAAATCACGAGTTTCGGCCGATGCAGGGTCTGAATAGCGATTTCGATCGTCGGGGTGCAAAATCGTGATTGTACCGATCCGGACGATCGACCGTGATATCATGCTGATCGTGGCGGAGATCGTTGTTGACAACCATTCCTGGTCAAAACAGCGATTTTTGGTTGACCAGGCGGAAAATCACGAGTTTCGGCCGATCCAGGGTCTGAATAGCGATTCCGATCGTCCGGGTGCAAAATCGTGATTGTTCCGATCCGAACGATCGACTGTTATTTCAGGCTGATCGTGGCGGAGATCGTTGTTGACAACCGTTCCTGGTCAAAACAGCGATTTTTGGTTGACCAGGCGGAAAATCACGAGTTTCGGCCGATCCAGGGTCTGAATAGCGATTTCGATCGTCCGGGTGCAAAATCGTGATTGTTCCGATCCGAACGATCGACTGTTATTTCAGGCTGATCGTGGCGGAGATCGTTGTTGACAACCGTTCCTGGTCAAAACAGCGATTTTTGGTTGACCAGGCGGAAAATCACGAGTTTCGGCCGATGCAGGGTCTGAATAGCGATTTCGATCGTCCGGGTGCAAAATCGTGATTGTACCGATCCGGACGATCGACCGTGATTTCATGCTGATCGTGGCGGAGATCGTTGTTGACAACCGTTCCTGGTCAAAACAGCGATTTTTGGTTGACCAGGCGGAAAATCACGAGTTTCGGCCGATGCAGGGTCTGAATAGCGATTTCGATCGTCCGGGTGCAAAATTGTGATTGTTCCGATCCGGACGATCGACCGTGATTCCATGCTGATCGTGGCGGAGATCGTTGTTGACAACCGTTCCTGGACAAAACAGTGATTTTTGGTTGACCAGGCGGAAAATCACGAGTTCCGGCCGATGCAGGGTCTGAATAGCGATTTCGATCGTCCGGGTGCAAAATCGTGATTGTACCGATCCGGACGATCGACCGTGATTTCATGCTGATCGTGGCGGTGATCGTTGTTGACAACCGTTCCTGGTCAAAACAGCGATTTTTGGTTGACCAGGCGGAAAATCACGAGTTTCGGCCGATGCAGGGTCTGAATAGCGATTTCGATCGTCCGGGTGCAAAATTGTGATTGTTCCGATCCGGACGATCGACCGTGATTCCATGCTGATCGTGGCGGAGATCGTTGTTGACAACCGTTCCTGGACAAAACAGTGATTTTTGGTTGACCAGGCGGAAAATCACGAGTTCCGGCCGATGCAGGGTCTGAATAGCGATTTCGATCGTCCGGGTGCAAAATCGTGATTGTACCGATCCGGACGATCGACCATGATTTCATGCTGATCGTGGCGGAGATCGTTGTTGACAACCGTTCCTGGTCAAAACAGCGATTTTTGGTTGACCAGGCGGAAAATCACGAGTTTCGGCCGATGCAGGGTCTGAATAGCGATTTCGATCGTCCGGGTGCAAAATCGTGATTGTACCGATCCGGACGATCGACCGTGATTTCATGCTGATCGTGGCGGAGATCGTTGTTGACAACCGTTCCTGGTCAAAACAGCGATATTTGGTTGACCAGGCGGAAAATCACGAGTTTCGCCCGATGCAGGGTCTGAATAGCGATTTCGATCGTCCGGGAGCAAAATCGTGATTTTACCGATCTGAACGATCGACTGTTATTTCAGGCTGATCGTGGCGGAGATCGTTGTTGACAACCGTTCCAGGTCAAAACAGCGATTTTTGGTTGACCAGGCGGAAAATCACGAGTTTCGGCCGATGCAGGGTCTGAATAGCGATTTCGATCGTCCGGGTGCAAAATCGTGATTGTACCGATCCGGACGATCGACCGTGATTTCATGCTGATCGTGGCGGAGATCGTTGTTGACAACCGTTCCTGGTCAAAACAGCGATTTTTGGTTGACCAGGCGGAAAATCACGAGTTTCGCCCGATGCAGGGTCTGAATAGCGATTTCGATCGCCCGGGAGCAAAATCGAGATTTTACCGATCCGGACGATCGAGTGTTATTTCAGGCTGATCGTGGCGGAGATCGTTGTTGACAACCGTTCCTGGTCAAAACAGCGATTTTTGGTTGACCAGGCGGAAAATCACGAGTTTCGGCCGATGCAGGGTCTGAATAGCGATTTCGATCGTCCGGGTGCAAAATCGTGATTGTACCGATCCGGACGATCGACCGTGATTTCATGCTGATCGTGGCGGAGATCGTTGTTGACAACCGTTCCTGGTCAAAACAGCGATTTTTGGTTGACCAGGCGGAAAATCACGAGTTTCGGCCGATGCAGGGTCTGAATAGCGATTTCGATCGTCCGGGTGCAAAATTGTGATTGTTCCGATCCGGACGATCGACCGTGATTCCATGCTGATCGTGGCGGAGATCGTTGTTGACAACCGTTCCTGGACAAAACAGTGATTTTTGGTTGACCAGGCGGAAAATCACGAGTTCCGGCCGATGCAGGGTCTGAATAGCGATTTCGATCGTCCGGGTGCAAAATCGTGATTGTACCGATCCGGACGATCGACCGTGATTTCATGCTGATCGTGGCGGTGATCGTTGTTGACAACCGTTCCTGGTCAAAACAGCGATTTTTGGTTGACCAGGCGGAAAATCACGAGTTTCGGCCGATGCAGGGTCTGAATAGCGATTTCGATCGTCCGGGTGCAAAATTGTGATTGTTCCGATCCGGACGATCGACCGTGATTCCATGCTGATCGTGGCGGAGATCGTTGTTGACAACCGTTCCTGGACAAAACAGTGATTTTTGGTTGACCAGGCGGAAAATCACGAGTTCCGGCCGATGCAGGGTCTGAATAGCGATTTCGATCGTCCGGGTGCAAAATCGTGATTGTACCGATCCGGACGATCGACCATGATTTCATGCTGATCGTGGCGGAGATCGTTGTTGACAACCGTTCCTGGTCAAAACAGCGATTTTTGGTTGACCAGGCGGAAAATCACGAGTTTCGGCCGATGCAGGGTCTGAATAGCGATTTCGATCGTCCGGGTGCAAAATCGTGATTGTACCGATCCGGACGATCGACCGTGATTTCATGCTGATCGTGGCGGAGATCGTTGTTGACAACCGTTCCTGGTCAAAACAGCGATATTTGGTTGACCAGGCGGAAAATCACGAGTTTCGCCCGATGCAGGGTCTGAATAGCGATTTCGATCGTCCGGGAGCAAAATCGTGATTTTACCGATCTGAACGATCGACTGTTATTTCAGGCTGATCGTGGCGGAGATCGTTGTTGACAACCGTTCCAGGTCAAAACAGCGATTTTTGGTTGACCAGGCGGAAAATCACGAGTTTCGGCCGATGCAGGGTCTGAATAGCGATTTCGATCGTCCGGGTGCAAAATCGTGATTGTACCGATCCGGACGATCGACCGTGATTTCATGCTGATCGTGGCGGAGATCGTTGTTGACAACCGTTCCTGGTCAAAACAGCGATTTTTGGTTGACCAGGCGGAAAATCACGAGTTTCGCCCGATGCAGGGTCTGAATAGCGATTTCGATCGCCCGGGAGCAAAATCGAGATTTTACCGATCCGGACGATCGACTGTTATTTCATGCTGATCGTGGCGGAGATCGTTGTTGACAACCGTTCCTGGTCAAAACAGTGATTTTTGGTCGACCAGGCGGAAAATCACGAATTTCGGCCGATGCAGGGTCTGAATAGCGATTTCGTTCGTCCGGGTGCAAAATCGTGATTGTACCGATCCAGACGATCGACCGGGATTTCGTGCTGATCGTGGCGGAGATCGTTGTTGACAACCGTTCCTGGTCAAAACAGCGATTTTTGGTTGACCAGGCGGAAAATCACGAGTTTCGCCCGATGCAGGGTCTGAATAGCGATTTCGATCGTCCGGGTGCAAAATTGTGATTGTACCGATCCGGACGATCGACCGTGATTTCATGCTGATCGTGGCGGAGATCGTTGTTGACAACCGTTCCTGGTCAAAACAGTGATTTTTGGTCGACCAGGCGGAAAATCACGAGTTCCGGCCGATGCAGGGTCGAAATAGTGATTTCGTTCGTCCGGGTGCAAAATCGTGATTGTACCGTTCCGGACGATCGACCGGGATTTCGTGCTGATCGTGGCGGTGATCGTTGTAGACAACCGTTCCTGGTCAAAACAGCGATTTTTGGTTGACCAGGCGGAAAATCACGAGTTTCGGCCGATGCAGGGTCTGAATAGTGATTTCGTTCGTCCGGGTGCAAAATCGTGATTGTACCGATCCGGACGATCGACCGTGATATCATGCTGATCGTGGCGGAGATTGTTGTTGGCAACCGTTCCTGGTCAAAACAGCGATTTTTGGTTGACAAGGCGGAAAATCACGAGTTTCGGCCGATGCAGGGTCTGAATAGCGATTTCGATCGTCCGGGAGCAAAATCGAGATTTTACCGATCTGAACGATCGACTGTTATTTCAGGCTGATTGTGGCGGAGATCGTTGTAGACAACCGTTCCTGGTCAAAACAGTGATTTTTGGTTGACCAGGCGGAAAATCACGAGTTTCGGCCGATGCAGGGTCTGAATAGCGATTTCGATCGTCGGGGTGCAAAATCGTGATTGTACCGATCCGGACGATCGACCGTGATATCATGCTGATCGTGGCGGAGATCGTTGTTGACAACCGTTCCTGGTCAAAACAGCGATTTTTGGTTGACCAGGCGGAAAATCACGAGTTTCGGCCGATCCAGGGTCTGAATAGCGATTCCGATCGTCCGGGTGCAAAATCGTGACTGTTCCGATCCGAACGATCGACTGTTATTTCAGGCTGATCGTGGCGGAGATCGTTGTTGACAACCGTTCCTGGTCAAAACAGCGATTTTTGGTTGACCAGGCGGAAAATCACGAGTTTCGGCCGATCCAGGGTCTGAATAGCGATTTCGATCGTCCGGGTGCAAAATCGTGATTGTTCCGATCCGAACGATCGACTGTTATTTCAGGCTGATCGTGGCGGAGATCGTTGTTGACAACCGTTCCTGGTCAAAACAGCGATTTTTGGTTGACCAGGCGGAAAATCACGAGTTTCGGCCGATGCAGGGTCTGAATAGCGATTTCGATCGTCCGGGTGCAAAATCGTGATTGTACCGATCCGGACGATCGACCGTGATTTCATGCTGATCGTGGCGGAGATCGTTGTTGACAACCGTTCCTGGTCAAAACAGCGATTTTTGGTTGACCAGGCGGAAAATCACGAGTTTCGGCCGATGCAGGGTCTGAATAGCGATTTCGATCGTCCGGGTGCAAAATTGTGATTGTTCCGATCCGGACGATCGACCGTGATTCCATGCTGATCGTGGCGGAGATCGTTGTTGACAACCGTTCCTGGACAAAACAGTGATTTTTGGTTGACCAGGCGGAAAATCACGAGTTCCGGCCGATGCAGGGTCTGAATAGCGATTTCGATCGTCCGGGTGCAAAATCGTGATTGTACCGATCCGGACGATCGACCGTGATTTCATGCTGATCGTGGCGGTGATCGTTGTTGACAACCGTTCCTGGTCAAAACAGCGATTTTTGGTTGACCAGGCGGAAAATCACGAGTTTCGGCCGATGCAGGGTCTGAATAGCGATTTCGATCGTCCGGGTGCAAAATTGTGATTGTTCCGTTCCGGACGATCGACCGTGATTCCATGCTGATCGTGGCGGAGATCGTTGTTGACAACCGTTCCTGGACAAAACAGTGATTTTTGGTTGACCAGGCGGAAAATCACGAGTTCCGGCCGATGCAGGGTCTGAATAGCGATTTCGATCGTCCGGGTGCAAAATCGTGATTGTACCGATCCGGACGATCGACCGTGATTTCATGCTGATCGTGGCGGTGATCGTTGTTGACAACCGTTCCTGGTCAAAACAGCGATTTTTGGTTGACCAGGCGGAAAATCACGAGTTTCGGCCGATGCAGGGCCTGAATAGTGATTTCGTTCGTCCGAGTGCAAAATCGTGATTGTACCGATCCGGACGATCGACCGTGATATCATGCTGATCGTGGCGGACATCGTTGTTGGCGACCGTTCCTGGTCAAAACAGCGATTTTTGGTTGACCAGGCGGAAAATCACGAGTTTCGGCCGATGCAGGGTCTGAATAGCGATTTCGTTCGTCCGGGAGCAAAATCGAGATTTTACCGATCAGGACGATCGACTGTTATTTCAGGCTGATTGTGGCGGAGATCATTGTAGACAACCGTTCCTGGTCAAAACAGTGATTTTTGGTTGACCAGGCGGAAAATCACGAGTTTCGGCCGATGCAGGGTCTGAATAGCGATTTCGATCGTCGGGGTGCAAAATCGTGATTGTACCGATCCGGACGATCGACCGTGATATCATGCTGATCGTGGCGGAGATCGTTGTTGACAACCGTTCCTGGTCAAAACAGCGATTTTTGGTTGACCAGGCGGAAAATCACGAGTTTCGGCCGATGCAGGGACTGAATAGCGATTTCGATCGTCCGGGTGCAAAATCGTGATTGTTCCGATTCGGACGATCGACTGTTATTTCAGGCTGATTGTGGCGGAGATCGTTGTTGACAACCGTTCCTGGTCAAAACAGCGATTTTTGGTTGACCAGGCGGAAAATCACGAGTTTCGGCCGATGCAGGGTCTGAATAGCGATTTCGATCGTCCGGGTGCAAAATCGTGATTGTACCGATCCAGACGATCGACCGTGATTTCATGCTGATCGTGGCGGAGATCGTTGTTGACAACCGTTCCTGGTCAAAACAGCGATTTTTGGTTGACCAGGCGGAAAATCACGAGTTTCGGCCGATGCAGGGTCTGAATAGCGATTTCGATCGTCCGGGTGCAAAATCGTGATTGTTCCGATCCGGACGATCGACCGTGATTCCATGCTGATCGTGGCGGAGATCGTTGTTGACAACCGTTCCTGGTCAAAACAGCGATTTTTGGTTGACCAGGCGGAAAATCACGAGTTTCGCCCGATGCAGGGTCTGAATAGCGATTTCGATCGCCCGGGAGCAAAATCGAGATTTTACCGATCCGGACGATCGACTGTTATTTCATGCTGATCGTGGCGGAGATCGTTGTTGACAACCGTTCCTGGTCAAAACAGTGATTTTTGGTCGACCAGGCGGAAAATCACGAATTTCGGCCGATGCAGGGTCTGAATAGCGATTTCGTTCGTCCGGGTGCAAAATCGTGATTGTACCGATCCAGACGATCGACCGGGATTTCGTGCTGATCGTGGCGGAGATCGTTGTTGACAACCGTTCCTGGTCAAAACAGCGATTTTTGGTTGACCAGGCGGAAAATCACGAGTTTCGCCCGATGCAGGGTCTGAATAGCGATTTCGATCGTCCGGGTGCAAAATTGTGATTGTACCGATCCGGACGATCGACCGTGATTTCATGCTGATCGTGGCGGAGATCGTTGTTGACAACCGTTCCTGGTCAAAACAGTGATTTTTGGTCGACCAGGCGGAAAATCACGAGTTCCGGCCGATGCAGGGTCGAAATAGTGATTTCGTTCGTCCGGGTGCAAAATCGTGATTGTACCGTTCCGGACGATCGACCGGGATTTCGTGCTGATCGTGGCGGTGATCGTTGTAGACAACCGTTCCTGGTCAAAACAGCGATTTTTGGTTGACCAGGCGGAAAATCACGAGTTTCGGCCGATGCAGGGTCTGAATAGTGATTTCGTTCGTCCGGGTGCAAAATCGTGATTGTACCGATCCGGACGATCGACCGTGATATCATGCTGATCGTGGCGGAGATTGTTGTTGGCAACCGTTCCTGGTCAAAACAGCGATTTTTGGTTGACAAGGCGGAAAATCACGAGTTTCGGCCGATGCAGGGTCTGAATAGCGATTTCGATCGTCCGGGAGCAAAATCGAGATTTTACCGATCTGAACGATCGACTGTTATTTCAGGCTGATTGTGGCGGAGATCGTTGTAGACAACCGTTCCTGGTCAAAACAGTGATTTTTGGTTGACCAGGCGGAAAATCACGAGTTTCGGCCGATGCAGGGCCTGAATAGCGATTTCGATCGTCCGGGTGCAAAATCGTGATTGTACCGATCCAGACGATCGACCGGGATTTCGTGCTGATCGTGGCGGAGATCGTTGTTGACAACCGTTCCTGGTCAAAACAGCGATTTTTGGTTGACCAGGCGGAAAATCACGAGTTCCGGCCGATGCAGGGTCGAAATAGTGATTTCGTTCGTCCGGGTGCAAAATCGTGATTGTACCGTTCCGGACGATCGACCGGGATTTCATGCTGATCGTGGCGGAGATCGTTGTTGACAACCGTTCCTGGTCAAAACAGTGATTTTTGGTCGACCAGGCGGAAAATCACGAATTTCGGCCGATGCAGGGTCTGAATAGCGATTTCGTTCGTCCGGGTGCAAAATCGTGATTGTACCGATCCAGACGATCGACCGGGATTTCGTGCTGATCGTGGCGGAGATCGTTGTTGACAACCGTTCCTGGTCAAAACAGCGATTTTTGGTTGACCAGGCGGAAAATCACGAGTTTCGCCCGATGCAGGGTCTGAATAGCGATTTCGATCGTCCGGGTGCAAAATTGTGATTGTACCGATCCGGACGATCGACCGTGATTTCATGCTGATCGTGGCGGAGATCGTTGTTGACAACCGTTCCTGGTCAAAACAGTGATTTTTGGTCGACCAGGCGGAAAATCACGAGTTCCGGCCGATGCAGGGTCGAAATAGTGATTTCGTTCGTCCGGGTGCAAAATCGTGATTGTACCGTTCCGGACGATCGACCGGGATTTCGTGCTGATCGTGGCGGTGATCGTTGTAGACAACCGTTCCTGGTCAAAACAGCGATTTTTGGTTGACCAGGCGGAAAATCACGAGTTTCGGCCGATGCAGGGTCTGAATAGTGATTTCGTTCGTCCGGGTGCAAAATCGTGATTGTACCGATCCGGACGATCGACCGTGATATCATGCTGATCGTGGCGGAGATTGTTGTTGGCAACCGTTCCTGGTCAAAACAGCGATTTTTGGTTGACAAGGCGGAAAATCACGAGTTTCGGCCGATGCAGGGTCTGAATAGCGATTTCGATCGTCCGGGAGCAAAATCGAGATTTTACCGATCTGAACGATCGACTGTTATTTCAGGCTGATTGTGGCGGAGATCGTTGTAGACAACCGTTCCTGGTCAAAACAGTGATTTTTGGTTGACCAGGCGGAAAATCACGAGTTTCGGCCGATGCAGGGTCTGAATAGCGATTTCGATCGTCGGGGTGCAAAATCGTGATTGTACCGATCCGGACGATCGACCGTGATATCATGCTGATCGTGGCGGAGATCGTTGTTGACAACCGTTCCTGGTCAAAACAGCGATTTTTGGTTGACCAGGCGGAAAATCACGAGTTTCGGCCGATCCAGGGTCTGAATAGCGATTCCGATCGTCCGGGTGCAAAATCGTGACTGTTCCGATCCGAACGATCGACTGTTATTTCAGGCTGATCGTGGCGGAGATCGTTGTTGACAACCGTTCCTGGTCAAAACAGCGATTTTTGGTTGACCAGGCGGAAAATCACGAGTTTCGGCCGATCCAGGGTCTGAATAGCGATTTCGATCGTCCGGGTGCAAAATCGTGATTGTTCCGATCCGAACGATCGACTGTTATTTCAGGCTGATCGTGGCGGAGATCGTTGTTGACAACCGTTCCTGGTCAAAACAGCGATTTTTGGTTGACCAGGCGGAAAATCACGAGTTTCGGCCGATGCAGGGTCTGAATAGCGATTTCGATCGTCCGGGTGCAAAATCGTGATTGTACCGATCCGGACGATCGACCGTGATTTCATGCTGATCGTGGCGGAGATCGTTGTTGACAACCGTTCCTGGTCAAAACAGCGATTTTTGGTTGACCAGGCGGAAAATCACGAGTTTCGGCCGATGCAGGGTCTGAATAGCGATTTCGATCGTCCGGGTGCAAAATTGTGATTGTTCCGATCCGGACGATCGACCGTGATATCATGCTGATCGTGGCGGAGATCGTTGTTGACAACCGTTCCTGGTCAAAACAGCGATTTTTGGTTGACCAGGCGGAAAATCACGAGTTTCGGCCGATGCAGGGCCTGAATAGCGATTTCGATCGTCCGGGTGCAAAATCGTGATTGTACCGATCCGGACGATCGACCGGGATTTCGTGCTGATCGTGGCGGAGATCGTTGTTGACAACCGTTCCTGGTCAAAACAGTGATTTTTGGTTGACCAGGCGGAAAATCACGAGTTTCGGCCGATGCAGGGTCTGAATAGTGATTTCGTTCGTCCGGGTGCAAAATCGTGATTGTACCGATCCGGACGATCGACCGTGATATCATGCTGATCGTGGCGGAGATTGTTGTTGGCAACCGTTCCTGGTCAAAACAGCGATTTTTGGTTGACCAGGCGGAAAATCACGAGTTTCGGCCGATGCAGGGCCTGAATAGCGATTTCGATCGTCCGGGAGCAAAATCGTGATTGTTCCGATCCGGACGATCGACCGTGATTTCATGCTGATCGTGGCGGAGATCGTTGTTGACAACCGTTCCTGGTCAAAACAGCAATTTTTGGTTGACCAGGCGGAAAATCACGAGTTTCGGCCGATCCAGGGTCTGAATAGCGATTTCGATCGTCCGGGTGCAAAATCGTGATTGTACCGATCCGGACGATCGACCGTGATTTCATGCTGATCGTGGCGGAGATCGTTGTTGACAACCGTTCCTGGTCAAAACAGTGATTTTTGGTTGACCAGGCGGAAAATCACGAGTTTCGGCCGATGCAGGGTCTGAATAGTGATTTCGTTCGTCCGGGTGCAAAATCGTGATTGTACCGATCCGGACGATCGACCGTGATTTCATGCTGATCGTGGCGGACATCGTTGTTGACAACCGTTCCTGGTCAAAACAGCGATTTTTGGTTGACCAGGCGGAAAATCACGAGTTTCGGCCGATGCAGGGCCTGAATAGCGATTTCGATCGTCCGGGTGCAAAATCGTGATTGTTCGGATCCGGACGATCGACCGTGATTCCATGCTGATCGTGGCGGAGATCGTTGTTGACAATCGTTCCTGGTCAAAACTGTGATTTTTGGTTGACCAGGCGGAAAATCACGAGTTTCGCCCGTTGCAGGGTCTGAATAGCGATTTCGATCGTCCGGGTGCAAAATC
Source organism: Delonix regia (assembly GCA_037074485.1). Lineage (NCBI taxonomy): Eukaryota > Viridiplantae > Streptophyta > Magnoliopsida > Fabales > Fabaceae > Delonix > Delonix regia. The sequence goes on along the minus strand of CM073450.1, from coordinate 44,057,995 downwards.
GTGATTGTACCGATCCGGACGATCGACCGTGATTTCATGCTGATCGTAGCGGAGATCGTTGTTGACAACCGTTCCTGGTCAAAACAGCGATTTTTGGTTGACCAGGCGGAAAATCACGAGTTTCAGCCGATGCTGGGCCTGAATAGCGATTTCGATCGTCCGGGTGCAAAATCGTGATTGTACCGATCCGGACGATCGACCGGGATTTTGTGCTGATCGTGGCGGACATCGTTGTTGACAACCGTTCCTGGTCAAAACAGCGATTTTTGGTTGACCAGGCGGAAAATCACGAGTTTCGGCCGATGTAGGGCCTGAATAGCGATTTCGTTCGTCCGGGTGCAAAATCGTGATTGTACCGATCCGGACGATCGACCGGGATTTCATGCTGATTGTGGCGGAGATCGTTGTTGACAACCGTTCCTGGTCAAAACAGTGATTTTTGGTTGACCAGGCGGAAAATCACGAGTTTCGCCCGATGCAGGGTCTGAATAGCGATTTCGATCGTCCGGGTGCAAAATCGTGATTGTACCGATCCGGACGATCGACCGTGATTTCCTGCTGATCGTGGCGGAGATCGTTGTTGACAACCGTTCCTGGTCAAAACAGTGATTTTTGGTTGACCAGGCGGAAAATCACGAGTTTCGGCCGATGCAGGGACTGAATAGCGATTTCGATCGTCCGGGTGCAAAATCGTGATTGTTCCGATCCGGACGATCGACCGTGATTTCATGCTGATCGTGGCGGAGATCGTTGTTGACAACCGTTCCTGGTCAAAACAGCGATTTTTGGTTGACCAGGCGGAAAATCACGAGTTTCGGCCGATCCAGGGTCTGAATAGCGATTTCGATCGTCCGGGTGCAAAATCGTGATTGTACCGATCCGGACGATCGACCGTGATTTCATGCTGATCGTGGCAGAGATCGTTGTTGACAACCGTTCCTGGTCAAAACAGTGATTTTTGGTTGACCAGGCGGAAAATCACGAGTTTCGGCCGATGCAGGGTCTGAATAGTGATTTCGTTCGTCCGGGTGCAAAATCGTGATTGTACCGATCCGGACGATCGACCGTGATATCATGCTGATCGTGGCGGAGATTGTTGTTGGCAACCGTTCCTGGTCAAAACAGCGATTTTTGGTTGACCAGGCGGAAAATCACGAGTTTCGGCCGATGCAGGGTCTGAATAGCGATTTCGATCGTCCTGGAGCAAAATCGAGATTTTACCGATCTGAACGATCGACTGTTATTTCAGGCTGATTGTGGCGGAGATCGTTGTTGACAACCGTTCCTGGTCATAACAGCGATTTTTGGTTGACCAGGCGGAAAATCACGAGTTTCGGCCGATGCAGGGTCTGAATAGCGATTTCGATCGTCCGGGTGCAAAATCGTGATTGTACCGATCCGGACGATCGACCGTGATATCATGCTGATCGTGGCGGAGATTGTTGTTGGCAACCGTTCCTGGTCAAAACAGCGATTTTTGGTTAACCAGGCGGAAAATCCCGAGTTTCGGCCGATGCAGGGTCTGAATAGCGATTTCGATCGTCCGGGAGCAAAATCGAGATTTTACCGATCTGAACGATCGACTGTTATTTCAGGCTGATTGTGGCGGAGATCGTTGTTGACAACCGTTCCTGGTCAAAACAGCGATTTTTGGTTGACCAGGCGGAAAATCACGAGTTTCGGCCGATGCAGGGTCTGAATAGCGATTTCGATCGTCCGGGTGCAAAATCGTGATTGTACCGATCCGGACGATCGACCGTGATTTCATGATGATCGTGGCGGAGATCGTTGTTGACAACCGTTCCTGGTCAAAACAGCGATTTTAGGTTGACCAGGCGGAAAATCACGAGTTTCGCCCGATGCAGGGTCTGAATAGCGATTTCGATCGTCCGGGTGCAAAATCGTGATTGTACCGATCCGAACGATCGACCGTGATTTCATGCTGATCGTGGCGGAGATCGTTGTTGACAACCGTTCCTGGTCAAAACAGCGATTTTTGGTTGACCAGGCGGAAAATCACGAGTTTCGGCCGATGCAGGGCCTGAATAGCGATTTCGTTCGTCCGGGTGCAAAATCGTGATTGTACCGATCCGGACGATCGACCGGGATTTCGTGCTGATCGTGGCGGAGATCGTTGTTGACAACCGTTGTTGGTCAAAACAGTGATTTTTGGTTGACCAGGCGGAAAATCACGAGTTTCGCCCGATGCAGGGTCTGAATAGCGATTTCGATCGTCCGGGTGCAAAATCGTCATTGTACCGATCCGGACGATCGACCGTGATTTCATGCTGATCGTGGCGGAGATCGTTGTTGACAACCGTTCCTGGTCAAAACAGCGATTTTTGGTTGACCAGGCGGAAAATCACGAGTTTCGGCCGATGCAGGGCCTGAATAGCGATTTCGTTCGTCCGGGTGCAAAATCGTGATTGTACCGATCCGGACGATCGACCGGGATTTCGTGCTGATCGTGGCGGAGATCGTTGTTGACAACCGTTCCTGGTCAAAACAGCGATTTTTGGTTGACCAGGCGGAAAATCACGAGTTTCGCCCGATGCAGGGCCTGAATAGCGATTTCGATCGTCCGGGTGCAAAATCGTGATTGTACCGATCCGGACGATCGACCGGGATTTCGTGCTGATCGTGGCGGAGATTGTTGTTGACAACCGTTCTTGGTCAAAACAGTGATTTTTGGTTGACCAGGCGGAAAATCACGAGTTTCGCCCGATGCAGGGTCTGAATAGCGATTTCGATCGTCCGGGTGCAAAATCGTGATTGTACCGATCCGGACGATCGACGGGGATTTCGTGCTGATCGTGGCGGAGATCGTTGTTGACAACCGTTCCTGGTCAAAACAGCGATTTTTGGTTGACCAGGCGGAAAATCACGAGTTTCGGCCGATGCAGGGTCTGAATAGCGATTTCGATCGTCCGGGTGCAAAATCGTGATTGTACCGATCCGGACGATCGACCGTGATTTCCTGCTGATCGTGGCGGAGATCGTTGTTGACAACCGTTCCTGGTCAAAACAGTGATTTTTGGTTGACCAGGCGGAAAATCACGAGTTTCGCCCGATGCAGGGTCTGAATAGCAATTTCGATCGTCCGGGTGCAAAATCGTGATTGTTCCGATCCGGACGATCGACCGTGATTCCATGCTGATCGTGGCGGAGATCGTTGTTGACAACCGTTCCTGGTCAAAACAGCGATTTTTGGTTGACCAGGCGGAAAATCACGAGTTTCGGCCGATGCAGGGTCTGAATAGCGATTTCGATCGTCCGGGAGCAAAATTGAGATTTTACCGATCTGAACGATCGACTGTTATTTCAGGCTGGTTGTGGCGGAGATCGTTGTTGACAACCGTTCCTGGTCATAACAGCGATTTTTGGTTGACCAGGCGGAAAATCACGAGTTTCGGCCGATGCAGGGTCTGAATAGCGATTTCGATCGTCCGGGTGCAAAATCGTGATTGTACCGATCCGGACGATCGACCGTGATTTCATGCTGATCGTGGCGGAGATCGTTGTTGACAACCGTTCCTGGTCAAAACAGCGATTTTTGGTTGACATGGCGGAAAATCACGAGTTTCGGCCGATGCAGGGTCTGAATAGCGATTTCGATCGTCCGGGTGCAAAATCGTGATTGTTCCGATCCGGACGATCGACCGTGATTCCATGCTGATCGTGTCGGAGATCGTTGTTGACAACCGTTCCTGGTCAAAACTGTGATTTTTGGTTGACCAGGCGGAAAATCACGAGTTTCGGCCGATGCAGGGTCTGAATAGCGATTTCGATCGTCCGGGTGCAAAATCGTGATTGTACCGATCCGGACGATCGACCGTGATTTCATGCTGATCGTGGCGGAGATCGTTGTTGACAACCGTTCTTGGTCAAAACAGTGATTTTTGGTTGACCAGGCGGAAAATCACGAGTTTCGCCCGATGCAGGGTCTGAATAGCGATTTCGATCGTCCGGGTGCAAAATCGTCATTGTACCGATCCGGACGATCGACCGTGATTTCATGCTGATCGTGGCGGAGATCGTTGTTGACAACCGTTCCTGGTCAAAACAGCGATTTTTGGTTGACCAGGCGGAAAATCACGAGTTTCGGCCGATGCAGGGCCTGAATAGCGATTTCGTTCGTCCGGGTGCAAAATCGTGATTGTACCGATCCGGACGATCGACCGGGATTTCGTGCTGATCGTGGCGGAGATCGTTGTTGACAACCGTTCCTGGTCAAAACAGCGATTTTTGGTTGACCAGGCGGAAAATCACGAGTTTCGCCCGATGCAGGGCCTGAATAGCGATTTCGATCGTCCAGGTGCAAAATCGTGATTGTACCGATCCGGACGATCGACCGGGATTTCGTGCTGATCGTGGCGGAGATTGTTGTTGACAACCGTTCTTGGTCAAAACAGTGATTTTTGGTTGACCAGGCGGAAAATCACGAGTTTCGCCCGATGCAGGGTCTGAATAGCGATTTCGATCGTCCGGGTGCAAAATCGTGATTGTACCGATCCGGACGATCGACGGGGATTTCGTGCTGATCGTGGCGGAGATCGTTGTTGACAACCGTTCCTGGTCAAAACAGCGATTTTTGGTTGACCAGGCGGAAAATCACGAGTTTCGGCCGATGCAGGGTCTGAATAGCGATTTCGATCGTCCGGGTGCAAAATCGTGATTGTACCGATCCGGACGATCGACCGTGATTTCCTGCTGATCGTGGCGGAGATCGTTGTTGACAACCGTTCCTGGTCAAAACAACGATTTTTGGTTGACCAGGCGGAAAATCACGAGTTTCGGCCGATGCAGGGCCTGAATAGCGATTTCGTTCGTCCGGGTGCAAAATCGTGATTGTACCGATCCGGACGATCGACCGGGATTTCGTGCTGATCGTGGCGGAGATCGTTGTTGACAACCGTTCTTGGTCAAAACAGTGATTTTTGGTTGACCAGGCGGAAAATCACGAGTTTCGCCCGATGCAGGGTCTGAATAGCGATTTCGATCGTCCGGGTGCAAAATCGTGATTGTACCGATCCGGACGATCGACCGTGATTTCATGCTGATCGTGGCGGAGATCGTTGTTGACAACCGTTCCTGGTCAAAACAGCGATTTTTGGTTGACCAGGCGGAAAATCACGAGTTTCGGCCGATGCAGGGCCTGAATAGCGATTTCGTTCGTCCGGGTGCAAAATCGAGATTGTACCGATCCGGACGATCGACCGGGATTTCGTGCTGATCGTGGCGGAGATCGTTGTTGACAACCGTTCCTGGTCAAAACAGCGATTTTTGGTTGACCAGGCGGAAAATCACGAGTTTCGGCCGATGCAGGGTCTGAATAGCGATTTCGATCGTCCGGGAGCAAAATCGAGATTTTACCGATCTGAACGATCGACTGTTATTTCAGGCTGATTGTGGCGGAGATCGTTGTAGACAACCGTTCCTGGTCAAAACAGTGATTTTTGGTTGACCAGGCGGAAAATCACGAGTTTCGGCCGATGCAGGGTCTGAATAGCGATTTCGATCGTCGGGGTGCAAAATCGTGATTGTACCGATCCGGACGATCGACCGTGATATCATGCTGATCGTGGCGGAGATCGTTGTTGACAACCGTTCCTGGTCAAAACAGCGATTTTTGGTTGACCAGGCGGAAAATCACGAGTTTCGGCCGATGCAGGGTCTGAATAGCGATTTCGATCGTCCGGGAGCAAAATTGAGATTTTACCGATCTGAACGATCGACTGTTATTTCAGGCTGATTGTGGCGGAGATCGTTGTTGACAACCGTTCCTGGTCATAACAGCGATTTTTGGTTGACCAGGCGGAAAATCACGAGTTTCGGCCGATGCAGGGTCTGAATAGCGATTTCGATCGTCCGGGTGCAAAATCGTGATTGTACCGATCCGGACGATCGACCGTGATTTCATGCTGATCGTGGCGGAGATCGTTGTTGACAACCGTTCCTGGTCAAAACAGCGATTTTTGGTTGACATGGCGGAAAATCACGAGTTTCGGCCGATGCAGGGTCTGAATAGCGATTTCGATCGTCCGGGTGCAAAATCGTGATTGTTCCGATCCGGACGATCGACCGTGATTCCATGCTGATCGTGTCGGAGATCGTTGTTGACAACCGTTCCTGGTCAAAACTGTGATTTTTGGTTGACCAGGCGGAAAATCACGAGTTTCGGCCGATGCAGGGTCTGAATAGCGATTTCGATCGTCCGGGTGCAAAATCGTGATTGTACCGATCCGGACGATCGACCGTGATTTCATGCTGATCGTGGCGGAGATCGTTGTTGACAACCGTTCCTGGTCAAAACAGCGATTTTTGGTTGACCAGGCGGAAAATCACGAGTTTCGGCCGATGCAGGGCCTGAATAGCGATTTCGTTCGTCCGGGTGCAAAATCGTGATTGTACCGATCCGGACGATCGACCGGGATTTCGTGCTGATCGTGGCGGAGATCGTTGTTGACAACCGTTCTTGGTCAAAACAGTGATTTTTGGTTGACCAGGCGGAAAATCACGAGTTTCGCCCGATGCAGGGTCTGAATAGCGATTTCGATCGTCCGGGTGCAAAATCGTGATTGTACCGATCCGGACGATCGACCGTGATTTCATGCTGATCGTGGCGGAGATCGTTGTTGACAACCGTTCCTGGTCAAAACAGCGATTTTTGGTTGACCAGGCGGAAAATCACGAGTTTCGGCCGATGCAGGGCCTGAATAGCGATTTCGTTCGTCCGGGTGCAAAATCGAGATTGTACCGATCCGGACGATCGACCGGGATTTCATGCTGATCGTGGCGGAGATCGTTGTTGACAACCGTTCCTGGTCAAAACAGCGATTTTTGGTTGACCAGGCGGAAAATCACGAGTTTCGGCCGATGCAGGGTCTGAATAGCGATTTCAATCGTCCGGGAGCAAAATTGAGATTTTACCGATCTGAACGATCGACTGTTATTTCAGGCTGATTGTGGCGGAGATCGTTGTTGACAACCGTTCCTGGTCATAACAGCGATTTTTGGTTGACCAGGCGGAAAATCACGAGTTTCGGCCGATGCAGGGTCTGAATAGCGATTTCGATCGTCCGGGTGCAAAATCGTGATTGTACCGATCCGGACGATCGACCGTGATTTCATGCTGATCGTGGCGGAGATCGTTGTTGACAACCGTTCCTGGTCAAAACAGCGATTTTTGGTTGACCAGGCGGAAAATCACGAGTTTCGGCCGATGCAGGGTCTGAATAGCGATTTCGATCGTCCGGGAGCAAAATTGAGATTTTACCGATCTGAACGATCGACTGTTATTTCAGGCTGATTGTGGCGGTGATCGTTGTTGACAACCGTTCCTGGTCATAACAGCGATTTTTGGTTGACCAGGCGGAAAATCACGAGTTTCGGCCGATGCAGGGTCTGAATAGCGATTTCGATCGTCCGGGTGCAAAATCGTGATTGTACCGATCCGGACGATCGACCGTGATTTCATGCTGATCGTGGCGGAGATCGTTGTTGACAACCGTTCCTGGTCAAAACAGCGATTTTTGGTTGACATGGCGGAAAATCACGAGTTTCGGCCGATGCAGGGTCTGAATAGCGATTTCGATCGTCCGGGTGCAAAATCGTGATTGTTCCGATCCGGACGATCGACCGTGATTCCATGCTGATCGTGTCGGAGATCGTTGTTGACAACCGTTCCTGGTCAAAACTGTGATTTTTGGTTGACCAGGCGGAAAATCACGAGTTTCGGCCGATGCAGGGTCTGAATAGCGATTTCGATCGTCCGGGTGCAAAATCGTGATTGTACCGATCCGGACGATCGACCGTGATTTCATGCTGATCGTGGCGGAGATCGTTGTTGACAACCGTTCCTGGTCAAAACAGCGATTTTTGGTTGACCAGGCGGAAAATCACGAGTTTTGGCCGATGCAGGGTCTGAATAGCGATTTCGATCGTCCAGGTGCAAAATCGTGATTGTACCGATCCGGACGATCGACCGTGATTTCGTGCTGATCGTGGCGGAGATCGTTGTTGACAACCGTTCCTGGTCAAAACAACGATTTTTGGTTGACCAGGCGGAAAATCACGAGTTTCGGCCGATGCAGGGCCTGAATAGCGATTTCGTTCGTCCGGGTGCAAAATCGTGATTGTACCGATCCGGACGATCGACCGGGATTTCGTGCTGATCGTGGCGGAGATCGTTGTTGACAACCGTTCTTGGTCAAAACAGTGATTTTTGGTTGACCAGGCGGAAAATCACGAGTTTCGCCCGATGCAGGGTCTGAATAGCGATTTCGATCGTCCGGGTGCAAAATCGTGATTGTACCGATCCGGACGATCGACCGTGATTTCATGCTGATCGTGGCGGAGATCGTTGTTGACAACCGTTCCTGGTCAAAACAGCGATTTTTGGTTGACCAGGCGGAAAATCACGAGTTTCGGCCGATGCAGGGCCTGAATAGCGATTTCGTTCGTCCGGGTGCAAAATCGTGATTGTACCGATCCGGACGATCGACCGGGATTTCGTGCTGATCGTGGCGGAGATCGTTGTTGACAACCGTTCTTGGTCAAAACAGTGATTTTTGGTTGACCAGGCGGAAAATCACGAGTTTCGCCCGATGCAGGGTCTGAATAGCGATTTCGATCGTCCGGGTGCAAAATCGTGATTGTACCGATCCGGACGATCGACCGTGATTTCATGCTGATCGTGGCGGAGATCGTTGTTGACAACCGTTCCTGGTCAAAACAGCGATTTTTGGTTGACCAGGCGGAAAATCACGAGTTTCGGCCGATGCAGGGCCTGAATAGCGATTTCGTTCGTCCGGGTGCAAAATCGAGATTGTACCGATCCGGACGATCGACCGGGATTTCGTGCTGATCGTGGCGGAGATCGTTGTTGACAACCGTTCCTGGTCAAAACAGCGATTTTTGGTTGACCAGGCGGAAAATCACGAGTTTCGGCCGATGCAGGGTCTGAATAGCGATTTCAATCGTCCGGGAGCAAAATTGAGATTTTACCGATCTGAACGATCGACTGTTATTTCAGGCTGATTGTGGCGGAGATCGTTGTTGACAACCGTTCCTGGTCATAACAGCGATTTTTGGTTGACCAGGCGGAAAATCACGAGTTTCGGCCGATGCAGGGTCTGAATAGCGATTTCGATCGTCCGGGTGCAAAATCGTGATTGTACCGATCCGGACGATCGACCGTGATTTCATGCTGATCGTGGCGGAGATCGTTGTTGACAACCGTTCCTGGTCAAAACAGCGATTTTTGGTTGACCAGGCGGAAAATCACGAGTTTCGGCCGATGCAGGGTCTGAATAGCGATTTCGATCGTCCGGGAGCAAAATTGAGATTTTACCGATCTGAACGATCGACTGTTATTTCAGGCTGATTGTGGCGGTGATCGTTGTTGACAACCGTTCCTGGTCATAACAGCGATTTTTGGTTGACCAGGCGGAAAATCACGAGTTTCGGCCGATGCAGGGTCTGAATAGCGATTTCGATCGTCCGGGTGCAAAATCGTGATTGTACCGATCCGGACGATCGACCGTGATTTCATGCTGATCGTGGCGGAGATCGTTGTTGACAACCGTTCCTGGTCAAAACAGCGATTTTTGGTTGACATGGCGGAAAATCACGAGTTTCGGCCGATGCAGGGTCTGAATAGCGATTTCGATCGTCCGGGTGCAAAATCGTGATTGTTCCGATCCGGACGATCGACCGTGATTCCATGCTGATCGTGTCGGAGATCGTTGTTGACAACCGTTCCTGGTCAAAACTGTGATTTTTGGTTGACCAGGCGGAAAATCACGAGTTTCGGCCGATGCAGGGTCTGAATAGCGATTTCGATCGTCCGGGTGCAAAATCGTGATTGTACCGATCCGGACGATCGACCGTGATTTCATGCTGATCGTGGCGGAGATCGTTGTTGACAACCGTTCCTGGTCAAAACAGCGATTTTTGGTTGACCAGGCGGAAAATCACGAGTTTTGGCCGATGCAGGGTCTGAATAGCGATTTCGATCGTCCAGGTGCAAAATCGTGATTGTACCGATCCGGACGATCGACCGTGATTTCGTGCTGATCGTGGCGGAGATCGTTGTTGACAACCGTTCCTGGTCAAAACAACGATTTTTGGTTGACCAGGCGGAAAATCACGAGTTTCGGCCGATGCAGGGCCTGAATAGCGATTTCGTTCGTCCGGGTGCAAAATCGTGATTGTACCGATCCGGACGATCGACCGGGATTTCGTGCTGATCGTGGCGGAGATCGTTGTTGACAACCGTTCTTGGTCAAAACAGTGATTTTTGGTTGGCCAGGCGGAAAATCACGAGTTTCGCCCGATGCAGGGTCTGAATAGCGATTTCGATCGTCCGGGTGCAAAATCGTGATTGTACCGATCCGGACGATCGACCGTGATTTCATGCTGATCGTGGCGGAGATCGTTGTTGACAACCGTTCCTGGTCAAAACAGCGATTTTTGGTTGACCAGGCGGAAAATCACGAGTTTCGGCCGATGCAGGGCCTGAATAGCGATTTCGTTCGTCCGGGTGCAAAATCGTGATTGTACCGATCCGGACGATCGACCGGGATTTCGTGCTGATCGTGGCGGAGATCGTTGTTGACAACCGTTCTTGGTCAAAACAGTGATTTTTGGTTGACCAGGCGGAAAATCACGAGTTTCGCCCGATGCAGGGTCTGAATAGCGATTTCGATCGTCCGGGTGCAAAATCGTGATTGTACCGATCCGGACGATCGACCGTGATTTCATGCTGATCGTGGCGGAGATCGTTGTTGACAACCGTTCCTGGTCAAAACAGCGATTTTTGGTTGACCAGGCGGAAAATCACGAGTTTCGGCCGATGCAGGGCCTGAATAGCGATTTCGTTCGTCCGGGTGCAAAATCGAGATTGTACCGATCCGGACGATCGACCGGGATTTCGTGCTGATCGTGGCGGAGATCGTTGTTGACAACCGTTCCTGGTCAAAACAGCGATTTTTGGTTGACCAGGCGGAAAATCACGAGTTTCGGCCGATGCAGGGTCTGAATAGCGATTTCGATCGTCCGGGTGCAAAATCGTGATTGTACCGATCCGGACGATCGACCGTGATTTCATGCTGATCGTGGCGGAGATCGTTGTTGACAACCGTTCCTGGTCAAAACAGCGATTTTTGGTTGACATGGCGGAAAATCACGAGTTTCGGCCGATCCAGGGTCTGAATAGCGATTTCGATCGTCCGGGTGCAAAATCGTGATTGTTCCGATCCGGACGATCGACCGTGATTCCATGCTGATCGTGTCGGAGATCGTTGTTGACAACCGTTCCTGGTCAAAACTGTGATTTTTGGTTGACCAGGCGGAAAATCACGAGTTTCGCCCGATGCAGGGTCTGAATAGCGATTTCGATCGTCCGGGTGCAAAATCGTGATTGTACCGATCCGGACGATCGACCGTGATTTCATGCTGATCGTGGCGGAGATCGTTGTTGACAACCGTTCCTGGTCAAAACAGCGATTTTTGGTTGACCAGGCGGAAAATCACGAGTTTTGGCCGATGCAGGGTCTGAATAGCGATTTCGATCGTCCAGGTGCAAAATCGTGATTGTACCGATCCGGACGATCGACCGTGATTTCGTGATGATCGTGGCGGAGATCGTTGTTGACAACCGTTCCTGGTCAAAACAACGATTTTTGGTTGACCAGGCGGAAAATCACGAGTTTCGGCCGATGCAGGGCCTGAATAGCGATTTCGTTCGTCCGGGTGCAAAATCGTGATTGTACCGATCCGGACGATCGACCGGGATTTCGTGCTGATCGTGGCGGAGATCGTTGTTGACAACCGTTCTTGGTCAAAACAGTGATTTTTGGTTGACCAGGCGGAAAATCACGAGTTTCGCCCGATGCAGGGTCTGAATAGCGATTTCGATCGTCCGGGTGCAAAATCGTGATTGTACCGATCCGGACGATCGACCGTGATTTCATGCTGATCGTGGCGGAGATCGTTGTTGACAACCGTTCCTGGTCAAAACAGCGATTTTTGGTTGACCAGGCGGAAAATCACGAGTTTCGGCCGATGCAGGGTCTGAATAGCGATTTCGATCGTCCGGGAGCAAAATTGAGATTTTACCGATCTGAACGATCGACTGTTATTTCAGGCTGATTGTGGCGGAGATCGTTGTTGACAACCGTTCCTGGTCATAACAGCGATTTTTTGTTGACCAGGCGGAAAATCACGAGTTTCGGCCGATGCAGGGTCTGAATAGCGATTTCGATCGTCCGGGTGCAAAATCGTGATTGTACCGATCCGGACGATCGACCGTGATTTCATGCTGATCGTGGCGGAGATCGTTGTTGACAACCGTTCCTGGTCAAAACAGCGATTTTTGGTTGACCAGGCGGAAAATCACGAGTTTCGGCCGATGCAGGGCCTGAATAGCGATTTCGTTCGTCCGGGTGCAAAATCGTGATTGTACCGATCCGGACGATCGACCGGGATTTCGTGCTGATCGTGGCGGAGATCGTTGTTGACAACCGTTCCTGGTCAAAACAGCGATTTTTGGTTGACCAGGCGGAAAATCACGAGTTTCGGCCGATCCAGGGTCTGAATAGCGATTTCGATCGTCCGGGTGCAAAATCGTGATTGTTCCGATCCGGACGATCGACCGTGATTCCATGCTGATCGTGTCGGAGATCGTTGTTGACAACCGTTCCTGGTCAAAACTGTGATTTTTGGTTGACCAGGCGGAAAATCACGAGTTTCGCCCGATGCAGGGTCTGAATAGCGATTTCGATCGTCCGGGTGCAAAATCGTGATTGTACCGATCCGGACGATCGACCGTGATTTCATGCTGATCGTGGCGGAGATCGTTGTTGACAACCGTTCCTGGTCAAAACAGCGATTTTTGGTTGACCAGGCGGAAAATCACGAGTTTTGGCCGATGCAGGGTCTGAATAGCGATTTCGATCGTCCAGGTGCAAAATCGTGATTGTACCGATCCGGACGATCGACCGTGATTTCGTGCTGATCGTGGCGGAGATCGTTGTTGACAACCGTTCCTGGTCAAAACAACGATTTTTGGTTGACCAGGCGGAAAATCACGAGTTTCGGCCGATGCAGGGCCTGAATAGCGATTTCGTTCGTCCGGGTGCAAAATCGTGATTGTACCGATCCGGACGATCGACCGGGATTTCGTGCTGATCGTGGCGGAGATCGTTGTTGACAACCGTTCTTGGTCAAAACAGTGATTTTTGGTTGACCAGGCGGAAAATCACGAGTTTCGCCCGATGCAGGGTCTGAATAGCGATTTCGATCGTCCGGGTGCAAAATCGTGATTGTACCGATCCGGACGATCGACCGTGATTTCATGCTGATCGTGGCGGAGATCGTTGTTGACAACCGTTCCTGGTCAAAACAGCGATTTTTGGTTGACCAGGCGGAAAATCACGAGTTTCGGCCGATGCAGGGCCTGAATAGCGATTTCGTTCGTCCGGGTGCAAAATCGTGATTGTACCGATCCGGACGATCGACCGGGATTTCGTGCTGATCGTGGCGGAGATCGTTGTTGACAACCGTTCCTGGTCAAAACAGCGATTTTTGGTTGACCAGGCGGAAAATCACGAGTTTCGGCCGATGCAGGGCCTGAATAGCGATTTCGATCGTCCGGGAGCAAAATTGAGATTTTACCGATCTGAACGATCGACTGTTATTTCAGGCTGATCGTGGCGGAGATCGTTGTTGACAACCGTTCCTGGTCAAAACAGCGATTTTTGGTTGACCAGGCGGAAAATCACGAGTTTCGGCCGATGCGGGGCCTGAATAGCGATTTCGTTCGTCCGGGTGCAAAATCGTGATTGTACCGATCCGGACGATCGACCGGGATTTCGTGCTGATCGTGGCGGAGATTGTTGTTGACAACCGTTCCTGGTCAAAACAGCGATTTTTGGTTGACCAGGCGGAAAATCACGAGTTTCGGCCGATCCAGGGTCTGAATAGCGATTTCGATCGTCCAGGTGCAAAATCGTGATTGTACCGATCCGGACGATCGACCGTGATTTCATGCTGATCGTGGCGGAGATCGTTGTTGACAACCGTTCCTGGTCAAAACAGCGATTTTTGGTTGACCAGGCGGAAAATCGCGAGTTTTGGCCGATGCAGGGTCTGAATAGCGATTTCGATCGTCCAGGTGCAAAATCGTGATTGTACCGATCCGGACGATCGACCGTGATTTCGTGCTGATCGTGGCGGAGATCGTTGTTGACAACCGTTCCTGGTCAAAACAACGATTTTTGGTTGACCAGGCGGAAAATCACGAGTTTCGGCCGATGCAGGGCCTGAATAGCGATTTCGTTCGTCCGGGTGCAAAATCGTGATTGTACCGATCCGGACGATCGACCGGGATTTCGTGCTGATCGTGGCGGAGATCGTTGTTGACAACCGTTCCAGGTCAAAACAGCGATTTTTGGTTGACCAGGCGGAAAATCACGAGTTTCGCCCGATGCAGGGTCTGAATAGCGATTTCGATCGTCCGGGTGCAAAATCGTGATTGTACCGATCCGGACGATCGACCGTGATTTCCTGCTGATCGTGGCGGAGATCGTTGTTGACAACCGTTCCTGGTCAAAACAGTGATTTTTGGGTGACCAGGCGGAAAATCACGAGTTTCGCCCGATGCAGGGTCTGAATAGCGATTTCGATCGTCCGGGTGCAAAATCGTGATTGTTCCGATCCGGACGATCGACCGTGATTCCATGCTGATCGTGGCGGAGATCGTTGTTGACAACCGTTCCTGGTCAAAACAGCGATTTTTGGTTGACCAGGCGGAAAATCACGAGTTTCGGCCGATGCAGGGTCTGAATAGCGATTTCGATCGTCCGGGAGCAAAATTGAGATTTTACCGATCTGAACGATCGACTGTTATTTCAGGCTGATTGTGGCGGAGATCGTTGTTGACAACCGTTCCTGGTCATAACAGCGATTTTTGGTTGACCAGGCGGAAAATCACGAGTTTCGCCCGATGCAGGGTCTGAATAGCGATTTCGATCGTCCGGGTGCAAAATCGTGATTGTACCGATCCGGACGATCGACCGTGATTTCATGCTGATCGTGGCGGAGATCGTTGTTGACAACCGTTCCTGGTCAAAACAGCGATTTTTGGTTGACCAGGCGGAAAATCACGAGTTTCGGCCGATGCGGGGCCTGAATAGCGATTTCGTTCGTCCGGGTGCAAAATCGTGATTGTACCGATCCGGACGATCGACCGGGATTTCGTGCTGATCGTGGCGGAGATCGTTGTTGACAACCGTTCCTGGTCAAAACAGCGATTTTTGGTTGACCAGGCGGAAAATCACGAGTTTCGGCCGATGCAAGGCCTGAATAGCGATTTCGATCGTCCGGGTGCAAAATCGTGATTGTACCGATCCGAACGATCGACCGGGATTTCGTGCTGATCGTGGCGGAGATCGTTGTTGACAACCGTTCCTGGTCAAAACAGTGATTTTTGGTTGACCAGGCGGAAAATCACGAGTTTCGCCCGATGCAGGGTCTGAATAGCGATTTCGATCGTCCGGGTGCAAAATCGTGATTGTACCGATCCGGACGATCGACCGTGATTTCATGCTGATCGTGGCGGAGATCGTTGTTGACAACCGTTCCTGGTCAAAACAGCGATTTTTGGTTGACCAGGCGGAAAATCACGAGTTTCGGCCGATGCAGGGCCTGAATAGCGATTTCGTTCGTCCGGGTGCAAAATCGTGATTGTACCGATCCGGACGATCGACCGGGATTTCGTGCTGATCGTGGCGGAGATCGTTGTTGACAACCGTTCCTGGTCAAAACAGTGATTTTTGGTTGACAAGGCGGAAAATCACGAGTTTCGCACGATGCAGGGTCTGAATAGCGATTTCGATCGTCCGGGTGCAAAATCGTGATTGTACCGATCCGGACGATCGACCGTGATTTCCTGCTGATCGTGGCGGAGATCGTTGTTGACAACCGTTCCTGGTCAAAACAGTGATTTTTGGTTGACCAGGCGGAAAATCACGAGTTTCGGCCGATGCAGGGTCTGAATAGCGATTTCGATCGTCCGGGTGCAAAATCGTGATTGTTCCGATCCGGACGATCGACCGTGATTTCATGCTGATCGTGGCGGAGATCGTTGTTGACAACTGTTCCTGGTCAAAACAGCGATTTTGGTTGACCAGGCGGAAAATCACGAGTTTCGGCCGATGCAGGGTCTGAATAGCGATTTCGATCGTCCGGGTGCAAAATCGTGATTGTACCGATCCGGACGATCGACCGTGATTTCATGCTGATCGTGGCGGAGATCGTTGTTGACAACCGTTCCTGGTCAAAACAGCGATTTTAGGTTGACCAGGCGGAAAATCACGAGTTTCGGCCGATCCAGGGTCTGAATAGCGATTTCGATCGTCCGGGTGCAAAATTGTGATTGTACCGATCCGGACGATCGACCGTGATTTCATGCTGATCGTGGCGGAGATCGTTGTTGACTACCGTTCCTGGTCAAAACAGTGATTTTTGGTCGACCAGGCGGAAAATCACGAATTTCGGCCGATGCAGGGTCGGAATAGTGATTTCGTTCGTCCGGGTGCAAAATCGTGATTGTACCGATCCAGACGATCGACCGGGATTTCGTGCTGATCGTGGCGGAGATCGTTGTTGACAACCGTTCCTGGTCAAAACAGAGATTTTTGGTTGACCAAGCGGAAAATCACGAGTTTCGGCCGATGCAGGGTCTGAATAGCGATTTCGATCGTCCGGGAGCAAAATCGAGATTTTACCGATCTGAACGATCGACTGTTATTTCAGACTGATTGTGGCGGAGATCGTTGTTGACAACCGTTCCTGGTCAAAACAGCGATTTTTGGTTGACCAGGCGGAAAATCACGAGTTTCGGCCGATCCAGGGTCTGAATAGCGATTTCGATCGTCCGGGTGCAAAATCGTGATTGTTCCGATCCGGACGATCGACCGTGATTCCATGCTGATCGTGGCGGAGATCGTTGTTGACAACCGTTCCTGGTCAAAACAGTGATTTTTGGTTGACCAGGCGGAAAATCACGAGTTTCGGCCGATGCAGGGTCTGAATAGCGATTTCGATCGTCCGGGTGCAAAATCGTGATTGTACCGATCCGGACGATCGACCGTGATTTCATGCTGATCGTGGCGGAGATCGTTGTTGACAACCGTTCCTGGTCAAAACAGCGATTTTTGGTTGACCAGGCGGAAAATCACGAGTTTTGGCCGATGCAGGGTCTGAATAGCGATTTCGTTCGTCCGGGTGCAAAATCGTGATTGTACCGATCCGGACGATCGACCGGGATTTCGTGCTGATCGTGGCGGAGATCGTTGTTGACAACCGTTCCTGGTCAAAACAGTGATTTTTGGTTGACCAGGCGGAAAATCACGAGTTTCGCCCGATGCAGGGTCTGAATAGCGATTTCGATCGTCCGGGTGCAAAATCGTGATTGTACCGATCCGGACGATCGACCGTGATTTCCTGCTGATCGTGGCAGAGATCGTTGTTGACGACCGTTCCTGGTCAAAACAGTGATTTTTGGTTGACCAGGCGGAAAATCACGAGTTTCGGCCGATGCAGGGTCTGAATAGCGATTTCGATCGTCCGGGTGCAAAATCGTGATTGTTCCGATCCGGACGATCGACCGTGATTTCATGCTGATCGTGGCGGAGATCGTTGTTGACTACCGTTCCTGGTCAAAACAGTGATTTTTGGTCGACCAGGCGGAAAATCACGAATTTCGGCCGATGCAGGGTCGGAATAGTGATTTCGTTCGTCCGGGTGCAAAATCGTGATTGTACCGATCCAGACGATCGACCGGGATTTCGTGCTGATCGTGGCGGAGATCGTTGTTGACAACCGTTCCTGGTCAAAACAGAGATTTTTGGTTGACCAAGCGGAAAATCACGAGTTTCGGCCGATGCAGGGTCTGAATAGCGATTTCGATCGTCCGGGAGCAAAATCGAGATTTTACCGATCTGAACGATCGACTGTTATTTCAGACTGATTGTGGCGGAGATCGTTGTTGACAACCGTTCCTGGTCAAAACAGCGATTTTTGGTTGACCAGGCGGAAAATCACGAGTTTCGGCCGATCCAGGGTCTGAATAGCGATTTCGATAGTCCGGGTGCAAAATCGTGATTGTTCCGATCCGGACGATCGACTGTGATTCCATGCTGATCGTGGCGGAGATCGTTGTTGACAACCGTTCCTGGTCAAAACAGCGATTTTAGGTTGACCAGGCGGAAAATCACGAGTTTCGGCCGATGCAGGGTCTGAATAGAGATTTCGATCGTCCGGGTGCAAAATCGTGATTGTTCCGATCCGGACGATCGACCGTGATTTCATGCTGATCGTGGCGGAGATCGTTGTTGACAACCGTTCCTGGTCAAAACAGCGATTTTTGGTTGACCAGGCGGAAAATCACGAGTTTCGGCCGATGCAGGGTCTGAATAGCGATTTCGATCGTCCGGGTGCAAAATCGTGATTGTACCGATCCGGACGATCGACCGTGATTTCATGCTGATCGTGGCGGAGATCGTTGTTGACAACCGTTCCTGGTCAAAACAGCGATTTTAGGTTGACCAGGCGGAAAATCACGAGTTTCGGCCGATCCAGGGTCTGAATAGCGATTTCGATCGTCCGGGTGCAAAATTGTGATTGTACCGATCCGGACGATCGACCGTGATTTCATGCTGATCGTGGCGGAGATCGTTGTTGACTACCGTTCCTGGTCAAAACAGTGATTTTTGGTCGACCAGGCGGAAAATCACGAGTTTCGGCCGATGCAGGGTCTGAATAGCGATTTCGTTCGTCCGGGTGCAAAATCGTGATTGTACCGATCCGGACGATCGACCGGGATTTCGTGCTGATCGTGGCGGAGATCGTTGTTGACAACCGTTCCTGGTCAAAACAGTGATTTTTGGTTGACCAGGCGGAAAATCACGAGTTTCGCCCGATGCAGGGTCTGAATAGCGATTTCGATCGTCCGGGTGCAAAATCGTGATTGTACCGATCCGGACGATCGACCGTGATTTCCTGCTGATCGTGGCAGAGATCGTTGTTGACGACCGTTCCTGGTCAAAACAGTGATTTTTGGTTGACCAGGCGGAAAATCACGAGTTTCGGCCGATGCAGGGTCTGAATAGCGATTTCGATCGTCCGGGTGCAAAATCGTGATTGTTCCGATCCGGACGATCGACCGTGATTTCATGCTGATCGTGGCGGAGATCGTTGTTGACTACCGTTCCTGGTCAAAACAGTGATTTTTGGTCGACCAGGCGGAAAATCACGAATTTCGGCCGATGCAGGGTCGGAATAGTGATTTCGTTCGTCCGGGTGCAAAATCGTGATTGTACCGATCCAGACGATCGACCGGGATTTCGTGCTGATCGTGGCGGAGATCGTTGTTGACAACCGTTCCTGGTCAAAACAGAGATTTTTGGTTGACCAAGCGGAAAATCACGAGTTTCGGCCGATGCAGGGTCTGAATAGCGATTTCGATCGTCCGGGAGCAAAATCGAGATTTTACCGATCTGAACGATCGACTGTTATTTCAGACTGATTGTGGCGGAGATCGTTGTTGACAACCGTTCCTGGTCAAAACAGCGATTTTTGGTTGACCAGGCGGAAAATCACGAGTTTCGGCCGATCCAGGGTCTGAATAGCGATTTCGATAGTCCGGGTGCAAAATCGTGATTGTTCCGATCCGGACGATCGACTGTGATTCCATGCTGATCGTGGCGGAGATCGTTGTTGACAACCGTTCCTGGTCAAAACAGCGATTTTAGGTTGACCAGGCGGAAAATCACGAGTTTCGGCCGATGCAGGGTCTGAATAGAGATTTCGATCGTCCGGGTGCAAAATCGTGATTGTTCCGATCCGGACGATCGACCGTGATTTCATGCTGATCGTGGCGGAGATCGTTGTTGACAACCGTTCCTGGTCAAAACAGCGATTTTTGGTTGACCAGGCGGAAAATCACGAGTTTCGGCCGATGCAGGGTCTGAATAGCGATTTCGATCGTCCGGGTGCAAAATCGTGATTGTACCGATCCGGACGATCGACCGTGATTTCATGCTGATCGTGGCGGAGATCGTTGTTGACAACCGTTCCTGGTCAAAACAGCGATTTTAGGTTGACCAGGCGGAAAATCACGAGTTTCGGCCGATCCAGGGTCTGAATAGCGATTTCGATCGTCCGGGTGCAAAATTGTGATTGTACCGATCCGGACGATCGACCGTGATTTCATGCTGATCGTGGCGGAGATCGTTGTTGACTACCGTTCCTGGTCAAAACAGTGATTTTTGGTCGACCAGGCGGAAAATCACGAATTTCGGCCGATGCAGGGTCGGAATAGTGATTTCGTTCGTCCGGGTGCAAAATCGTGATTGTACCGATCCAGACGATCGACCGGGATTTCGTGCTGATCGTGGCGGAGATCGTTGTTGACAACCGTTCCTGGTCAAAACAGAGATTTTTGGTTGACCAAGCGGAAAATCACGAGTTTCGGCCGATGCAGGGTCTGAATAGCGATTTCGATCGTCCGGGAGCAAAATCGAGATTTTACCGATCTGAACGATCGACTGTTATTTCAGACTGATTGTGGCGGAGATCGTTGTTGACAACCGTTCCTGGTCAAAACAGCGATTTTTGGTTGACCAGGCGGAAAATCACGAGTTTCGGCCGATGCAGGGTCTGAATAGCGATTTCGATCGTCCGGGTGCAAAATCGTGATTGTACCGATCCGGATGATCGACCGTGATTTCATGCTGATCGTGGCGGAGATCGTTGTTGACAACCGTTCCTGGTCAAAACAGCGATTTTAGGTTGACCAGGCGGAAAATCACGAGTTTCGGCCGATCCAGGGTCTGAATAGCGATTTCGATCGTCCGGGTGCAAAATTGTGATTGTACCGATCCGGACGATCGACCGTGATTTCATGCTGATCGTGGCGGAGATCGTTGTTGACTACCGTTCCTGGTCAAAACAGTGATTTTTGGTCGACCAGGCGGAAAATCACGAATTTCGGCCGATGCAGGGTCGGAATAATGATTTCGTTCGACCGGGTGCAAAATCGTGATTGTACCGATCCAGACGATCGACCGGGATTTCGTGCTGATCGTGGCGGAGATTGTTGTTGACAACCGTTCCTGGTCAAAACAGCGATTTTTGGTTGACCTGGCGGAAAATCACGAGTTTCGCCCGATGCAGGGACTGAATAGCGATTTCGATCGTCCGGGTGCAAAATCGTGATTGTTCCGATCCGGACGATCGACCGTGATTTCATGCTGATCGTGGCGGAGATCGTTGTTGACAACCGTTCCTGGTCAAAACAGTGATTTTTGGTTGACCAGGCGGAAAATCACGAGTTTTGGCCGATGCAGGGTCTGAATAGCGATTTCGTTCGTCCGGGTGCAAAATCGTGATTGTACCGATCCGGACGATCGACCGGGATTTCGTGCTGATCGTGGCGGAGATCGTTGTTGACAACCGTTCCTGGTCAAAACAGTGATTTTTGGTTGACCAGGCGGAAAATCACGAGTTTCGCCCGATGCAGGGTCTGAATAGCGATTTCGATCGTCCGGGTGCAAAATCATGATTGTACCGATCCGGACGATCGACCGTGATTTCCTGCTGATCGTGGTGGAGATCGTTGTTGACAATCGTTCCTGGTCAAAACAGTGATTTTTAGGTTGACCAGGCGGAAAATCACGAGTTTCGGCCGATGCAGGGTCTGAATAGCGATTTCGATCGTCCGGGTGCAAAATCGTGATTGTTCCGATCCGGACGATCGACTGTGATTTCATGCTGATCGTGGCGGAGATCGTTGTTGACAATCGTTCCTGGTCAAAACAGTGATTTTTAGGTTGACCAGGCGGAAAATCACGAGTTTCGGCCGATGCAGGGTCTGAATAGCGATTTCGATCGTCCGGGTGCAAAATCGTGATTGTTCCGATCCGGACGATCGACCGTGATTTCATGCTGATCGTGGCGGAGATCGTTGTTGACAACCGTTCCTGGTCAAAACAGCGATTTTTGGTTGACCAGGCGGAAAATCACGAGTTTCGGCCGATGCAGGGTCTGAATAGCGATTTCGATCGTCCGGGTGCAAAATCGTGATTGTACCGATTCGGACGATCGACCGTGATTTCATGCTGATTGTGGCGGAGATCGTTGTTGACAACCGTTCCTGGTCAAAACAGCGATTTTAGGTTGACCAGGCGGAAAATCACGAGTTTCGGCCGATGCAGGGTCTGAATAGCGATTTCGTTCGTCCGGGTGCAAAATCGTGATTGTACCGATCCGGACGATCGACCGGGATTTTGTGCTGATCGTGGCGGAGATCGTTGTTGACAACCGTTCCTGGTCAAAACAGTGATTTTTGGTTGACCAGGCGGAAAATCACGAGTTTCGCCCGATGCAGGGTCTGAATAGCGATTTCGATCGTCCGGGTGCAAAATCATGATTGTACCGATCCGGACGATCGACCGTGATTTCCTGCTGATCGTGGTGGAGATCGTTGTTGACAATCGTTCCTGGTCAAAACAGTGATTTTTAGGTTGACCAGGCGGAAAATCACGAGTTTCGGCCGATGCAGGGTCTGAATAGCGATTTCGATCGTCCGGGTGCAAAATCGTGATTGTTCCGATCCGGACGATCGACTGTGATTTCATGCTGATCGTGGCGGAGATCGTTGTTGACAATCGTTCCTGGTCAAAACAGTGATTTTTAGGTTGACCAGGCGGAAAATCACGAGTTTCGGCCGATGCAGGGTCTGAATAGCGATTTCGATCGTCCGGGTGCAAAATCGTGATTGTTCCGATCCGGACGATCGACTGTGATTTCATGCTGATCGTGGCGGAGATCGTTGTTGACAACCGTTCCTGGTCAAAACAGCGATTTTTGGTTGACCAGGCGGAAAATCACGAGTTTCGGCCGATGCAGGGTCTGAATAGCGATTTCGATCGTCCGGGTGCAAAATCGTGATTGTACCGATTCGGACGATCGACCGTGATTTCATGCTGATTGTGGCGGAGATCGTTGTTGACAACCGTTCCTGGTCAAAACAGCGATTTTAGGTTGACCAGGCGGAAAATCACGAGTTTCGGCCGATGCAGGGTCTGAATAGCGATTTCGTTCGTCCGGGTGCAAAATCGTGATTGTACCGATCCGGACGATCGACCGGGATTTCGTGCTGATCGTGGCGGAGATCGTTGTTGACAACCGTTCCTGGTCAAAACAGTGATTTTTGGTTGACCAGGCGGAAAATCACGAGTTTCGCCCGATGCAGGGTCTGAATAGCGATTTCGATCGTCCGGGTCCAAAATCGTGATTGTACCGATCCGGACGATCGACCGTGATTTCCTGCTGATCGTGGTGGAGATCGTTGTTGACAACCGTTCCTGGTCAAAACAGTGATTTTTGGTTGACCAGGCGGAAAATCACGAGTTTCGGCCGATGCAGGGTCTGAATAGCGATTTCGATCGTCCGGGTGCAAAATCGTGATTGTACCGATCCGGATGATCGACCGTGATTTCATGCTGATCGTGGCGGAGATCGTTGTTGACAACCGTTCCTGGTCAAAACAGCGATTTTAGGTTGACCAGGCGGAAAATCACGAGTTTCGGCCGATCCAGGGTCTGAATAGCGATTTCGATCGTCCGGGTGCAAAATTGTGATTGTACCGATCCGGACGATCGACCGTGATTTCATGCTGATCGTGGCGGAGATCGTTGTTGACTACCGTTCCTGGTCAAAACAGTGATTTTTGGTCGACCAGGCGGAAAATCACGAATTTCGGCCGATGCAGGGTCGGAATAATGATTTCGTTCGTCCGGGTGCAAAATCGTGATTGTACCGATCCAGACGATCGACCGGGATTTCGTGCTGATCGTGGCGGAGATTGTTGTTGACAACCGTTCCTGGTCAAAACAGCGATTTTTGGTTGACCTGGCGGAAAATCACGAGTTTCGCCCGATGCAGGGACTGAATAGCGATTTCGATCGTCCGGGTGCAAAATCGTGATTGTTCCGATCCGGACGATCGACCGTGATTTCATGCTGATCGTGGCGGAGATCGTTGTTGACAACCGTTCCTGGTCAAAACAGTGATTTTTGGTTGACCAGGCGGAAAATCACGAGTTTTGGCCGATGCAGGGTCTGAATAGCGATTTCGTTCGTCCGGGTGCAAAATCGTGATTGTACCGATCCGGACGATCGACCGGGATTTTGTGCTGATCGTGGCGGAGATCGTTGTTGACAACCGTTCCTGGTCAAAACAGTGATTTTTGGTTGACCAGGCGGAAAATCACGAGTTTCGCCCGATGCAGGGTCTGAATAGCGATTTCGATCGTCCGGGTGCAAAATCATGATTGTACCGATCCGGACGATCGACCGTGATTTCCTGCTGATCGTGGTGGAGATCGTTGTTGACAATCGTTCCTGGTCAAAACAGTGATTTTTAGGTTGACCAGGCGGAAAATCACGAGTTTCGGCCGATGCAGGGTCTGAATAGCGATTTCGATCGTCCGGGTGCAAAATCGTGATTGTTCCGATCCGGACGATCGACTGTGATTTCATGCTGATCGTGGCGGAGATCGTTGTTGACAACCGTTCCTGGTCAAAACAGCGATTTTTGGTTGACCAGGCGGAAAATCACGAGTTTCGGCCGATGCAGGGTCTGAATAGCGATTTCGATCGTCCGGGTGCAAAATCGTGATTGTACCGATTCGGACGATCGACCGTGATTTCGTGCTGATCGTGGCGGAGATCGTTGTTGACAACCGTTCCTGGTCAAAACAGCGATTTTAGGTTGACCAGGCGGAAAATCACGAGTTTCGGCCGATCCAGGGTCTGAATAGCGATTTCGATCGTCCGGGTGCAAAATTGTGATTGTACCGATCCGGACGATCGACCGTGATTTCATGCTGATCGTGGCGGAGATCGTTGTTGACTACCGTTCCTGGTCAAAACAGTGATTTTTGGTCGACCAGGCGGAAAATCACGAATTTCGGCCGATGCAGGGTCGGAATAATGATTTCGTTCGTCCGGGTGCAAAATCGTGATTGTACCGATCCAGACGATCGACCGGGATTTCGTGCTGATCGTGGCGGAGATTGTTGTTGACAACCGTTCCTGGTCAAAACAGCGATTTTTGGTTGACCTGGCGGAAAATCACGAGTTTCGCCCGATGCAGGGACTGAATAGCGATTTCGATCGTCCGGGTGCAAAATCGTGATTGTTCCGATCCGGACGATCGACCGTGATTTCATGCTGATCGTGGCGGAGATCGTTGTTGACAACCGTTCCTGGTCAAAACAGTGATTTTTGGTTGACCAGGCGGAAAATCACGAGTTTTGGCCGATGCAGGGTCTGAATAGCGATTTCGTTCGTCCGGGTGCAAAATCGTGATTGTACCGATCCGGACGATCGACCGGGATTTCGTGCTGATCGTGGCGGAGATCGTTGTTGACAACCGTTCCTGGTCAAAACAGTGATTTTTGGTTGACCAGGCGGAAAATCACGAGTTTCGCCCGATGCAGGGTCTGAATAGCGATTTCGATCGTCCGGGTGCAAAATCATGATTGTACCGATCCGGACGATCGACCGTGATTTCCTGCTGATCGTGGTGGAGATCGTTGTTGACAACCGTTCCTGGTCAAAACAGTGATTTTTAGGTTGACCAGGCGGAAAATCACGAGTTTCGGCCGATGCAGGGTCTGAATAGCGATTTCGATCGTCCGGGTGCAAAATCGTGATTGTTCCGATCCGGACGATCGACTGTGATTTCATGCTGATCGTGGCGGAGATCGTTGTTGACAACCGTTCCTGGTCAAAACAGCGATTTTTGGTTGACCAGGCGGAAAATCACGAGTTTCGGCCGATGCAGGGTCGGAATAGCGATTTCGATCGTCCGGGTGCAAAATCGTGATTGTACCGATCCGGACGATCGACCGTGATTTCATGCTGATTGTGGCGGAGATCGTTGTTGACAACCGTTCCTGGTCAAAACAGCGATTTTAGGTTGACCAGGCGGAAAATCACGAGTTTCGGCCGATGCAGGGTCTGAATAGCGATTTCGTTCGTCCGGGTGCAAAATCGTGATTGTACCGATCCGGACGATCGACCGGGATTTCGTGCTGATCGTGGCGGAGATCGTTGTTGACAACCGTTCCTGGTCAAAACAGTGATTTTTGGTTGACCAGGCGGAAAATCACGAGTTTCGCCCGATGCAGGGTCTGAATAGCGATTTCGATCGTCCGGGTGCAAAATCGTGATTGTTCCGATCCGGACGATCGACCGGGATTTCGTGCTGATCGTGGCGGAGATCGTTGTTGACAACCGTTCCTGGTCAAAACAGTGATTTTTGGTTGACCAGGCGGAAAATCACGAGTTTCGCCCGATGCAGGGTCTGAATAGCGATTTCGATCGTCCGGGTGCAAAATCATGATTGTACCGATCCGGACGATCGACCGTGATTTCCTGCTGATCGTGGTGGAGATCGTTGTTGACAACCGTTCCTGGTCAAAACAGTGATTTTTAGGTTGACCAGGCGGAAAATCACGAGTTTCGGCCGATGCAGGGTCTGAATAGCGATTTCGATCGTCCGGGTGCAAAATCGTGATTGTTCCGATCCGGACGATCGACTGTGATTTCATGCTGATCGTGGCGGAGATCGTTGTTGACAACCGTTCCTGGTCAAAACAGCGATTTTTGGTTGACCAGGCGGAAAATCACGAGTTTCGGCCGATGCAGGGTCGGAATAGCGATTTCGATCGTCCGGGTGCAAAATCGTGATTGTTCCGATCCGGACGATCGACTGTGATTTCATGCTGATCGTGGCGGAGATCGTTGTTGACAACCGTTCCTGGTCAAAACAGCGATTTTTGGTTGACCAGGCGGAAAATCACGAGTTTCGGCCGATGCAGGGTCTGAATAGCGATTTCGATCGTCCGGGTGCAAAATCGTGATTGTACCGATCCGGACGATCGACCGTGATTTCATGCTGATCGTGGCGGAGATCGTTGTTGACAACCGTTCCTGGTCAAAACAGCGATTTTAGGTTGACCAGGCGGAAAATCACGAGTTTCGGCCGATGCAGGGTCTGAATAGCGATTTCGATCGTCCGGGTGCAAAATCGTGATTGTTCCGATCCGGACGATCGACTGTGATTTCATGCTGATCGTGGCGGAGATCGTTGTTGACAACCGTTCCTGGTCAAAACAGCGATTTTTGGTTGACCAGGCGGAAAATCACGAGTTTCGGCCGATGCAGGGTCTGAATAGCGATTTCGATCGTCCGGGTGCAAAATCGTGATTGTACCGATCCGGACGATCGACCGTGATTTCATGCTGATTGTGGCGGAGATCGTTGTTGACAACCGTTCCTGGTCAAAACAGCGATTTTAGGTTGACCAGGCGGAAAATCACGAGTTTCGGCCGATGCAGGGTCTGAATAGCGATTTCGTTCGTCCGGGTGCAAAATCGTGATTGTACCGATCCGGACGATCGACCGGGATTTCGTGCTGATCGTGGCGGAGATCGTTGTTGACAACCGTTCCTGGTCAAAACAGTGATTTTTGGTTGACCAGGCGGAAAATCACGAGTTTCGCCCGATGCAGGGTCTGAATAGCGATTTCGATCGTCCGGGTGCAAAATCGTGATTGTACCGATCCGGACGATCGACCGTGATTTCCTGCTGATCGTGGTGGAGATCGTTGTTGACAACCGTTCCTGGTCAAAACAGTGATTTTTGGTTGACCAGGCGGAAAATCACGAGTTTCGGCCGATGCAGGGTCTGAATAGCGATTTCGATCGTCCGGGTGCAAAATCGTGATTGTTCCGATCCGGACGATCGACTGTGATTTCATGCTGATCGTGGCGGAGATCGTTGTTGACAACCGTTCCTGGTCAAAACAGCGATTTTTGGTTGACCAGGCGGAAAATCACGAGTTTCGGCCGATGCAGGGTCTGAATAGCGATTTCGATCGTCCGGGTGCAAAATCGTGATTGTACCGATCCGGACGATCGACCGTGATTTCATGCTGATTGTGGCGGAGATCGTTGTTGACAACCGTTCCTGGTCAAAACAGCGATTTTAGGTTGACCAGGCGGAAAATCACGAGTTTCGGCCGATGCAGGGTCTGAATAGCGATTTCGTTCGTCCGGGTGCAAAATCGTGATTGTACCGATCCGGACGATCGACCGGGATTTCGTGCTGATCGTGGCGGAGATCGTTGTTGACAACCGTTCCTGGTCAAAACAGTGATTTTTGGTTGACCAGGCGGAAAATCACGAGTTTCGCCCGATGCAGGGTCTGAATAGCGATTTCGATCGTCCGGGTGCAAAATCGTGATTGTACCGATCCGGACGATCGACCGTGATTTCCTGCTGATCGTGGTGGAGATCGTTGTTGACAACCGTTCCTGGTCAAAACAGTGATTTTTGGTTGACCAGGCGGAAAATCACGAGTTTCGGCCGATGCAGGGTCTGAATAGCGATTTCGATCGTCCGGGTGCAAAATCGTGATTGTTCCGATCCGGACGATCGACTGTGATTTCATGCTGATCGTGGCGGAGATCGTTGTTGACAACCGTTCCTGGTCAAAACAGCGATTTTTGGTTGACCAGGCGGAAAATCACGAGTTTCGGCCGATGCAGGGTCTGAATAGCGATTTCGATCGTCCGGGTGCAAAATCGTGATTGTACCGATCCGGACGATCGACCGTGATTTCATGCTGATCGTGGCGGAGATCGTTGTTGACAACCGTTCCTGGTCAAAACAGCGATTTTAGGTTGACCAGGCGGAAAATCACGAGTTTCGGCCGATGCAGGGTCTGAATAGCGATTTCGTTCGTCCGGGTGCAAAATCGTGATTGTACCGATCCGGACGATCGACCAGGATTTCGTGCTGATCGTGGCGGAGATCGTTGTTGACAACCGTTCCTGGTCAAAACAGTGATTTTTGGTTGACCAGGCGGAAAATCACGAGTTTCGCACGATGCAGGGTCTGAATAGCGATTTCGATCGTCCGGGTGCAAAATCGTGATTGTACCGATCCGGACGATCGACCGTGATTTCCTGCTGATCGTGGTGGAGATCGTTGTTGACAACCGTTCCTGGTCAAAACAGTGATTTTTGGTTGACCAGGCGGAAAATCACGAGTTTCGGCCGATGCAGGGTCTGAATAGCGATTTCGTTCGTCCGGGTGCAAAATCGTGATTGTACCGATCCGGACGATCGATCGGGATTTCGTGCTGATCGTGGCGGAGATCGTTGTTGACAACCGTTCCTGGTCAAAACTGTGATTTTTGGTTGACCAGGCGGAAAATCACGAGTTTCGCCCGATGCAGGGTCTGAATAGCGATTTCGATCGTCCGGGTGCAAAATCGTGATTGTACCGATCCGGACGATCGACCGTGATTTCCTGCTGATCGTGGTGGAGATCGTTGTTGACAACCGTTCCTGGTCAAAACAGTGATTTCTGGTTGACCAGGCGGAAAATCACGAGTTTCGGCCGATGCAGGGTCTGAATAGCGATTTCGATCGTCCGGGAGCAAAATCGTGATTGTTCCGATCCGGACGATCGACTGTGATTTCATGCTGATCGTGGCGGAGATCGTTGTTGACAACCGTTCCTGGTCAAAACAGCGATTTTTGGTTGACCAGGCGGAAAATCACGAGTTTCGGCCGATGCAGGGTCTGAATAGCGATTTCGATCGTCCGGGTGCAAAATCGTGATTGTACCGATCCGGACGATCGACCGTGATTTCATGCTGATCGGGGCGGAGATCGTTGTTGACAACCGTTCCTGGTCAAAACAGCGATTTTAGGTTGACCAGGCGGAAAATCACGAGTTTCGGCCGATGCAGGGTCTGAATAGCGATTTCGTTCGTCCGGGTGCAAAATCGTGATTGTACCGATCCGGACGATCGACCGGGATTTCGTGCTGATCGTGGCGGAGTTCGTTGTTGACAACCGTTCCTGGTCAAAACAGTGATTTTTGGTTGACCAGGTGGAAAATCACGAGTTTCGCCCGATGCAGGGTCTGAATAGCGATTTCGATCGTCCGGGTGCAAAATCGTGATTGTACCGATCCAGACGATCGACCGTGATTTCCTGCTGATCGTGGTGGAGATCGTTGTTGACAACCGTTCCTGGTCAAAACAGTGATTTTTGGTTGACCAGGCGGAAAATCACGAGTTTCGGCCGATGCAGGGTCTGAATAGCGATTTCGATCGTCCGGGTGCAAAATCGTGATTGTTCCGATCCGGACGATCGACCGTGATTTCATGCTGATTGTGGCGGAGATCGTTGTTGACAACCGTTCCTGGTCAAAACAGCGATTTTAGGTTGACCAGGCGGAAAATCACGAGTTTCGGCCGATGCAGGGTCTGAATAGCGATTTCGTTCGTCCGGGTGCAAAATCGTGATTGTACCGATCCGGACGATCGACCGGGATTTCGTGCTGATCGTGGCGGAGATCGTTGTTGACAACCGTTCCTGGTCAAAACAGTGATTTTTGGTTGACCAGGCGGAAAATCACGAGTTTCGCCCGATGCAGGGTCTGAATAGCGATTTCGATCGTCCGGGTGCAAAATCGTGATTGTACCGATCCGGACGATCGACCGTGATTTCCTGCTGATCGTGGTGGAGATCGTTGTTGACAACCGTTCCTGGTCAAAACAGTGATTTTTGGTTGACCAGGCGGAAAATCACGAGTTTCGGCCGATGCAGGGTCTGAATAGCGATTTCGATCGTCCGGGTGCAAAATCGTGATTGTTCCGATCCGGACGATCGACTGTGATTTCATGCTGATCGTGGCGGAGATCGTTGTTGACAACCGTTCCTGGTCAAAACAGCGATTTTTGGTTGACCAGGCGGAAAATCACGAGTTTCGGCCGATGCAGGGTCTGAATAGCGATTTCGATCGTCCGGGTGCAAAATCGTGATTGTACCGATCCGGACGATCGACCGTGATTTCATGCTGATCGTGGCGGAGATCGTTGTTGACAACCGTTCCTGGTCAAAACAGCGATTTTAGGTTGACCAGGCGGAAAATCACGAGTTTCGGCCGATGCAGGGTCTGAATAGCGATTTCGTTCGTCCGGGTGCAAAATCGTGATTGTACCGATCCGGACGATCGACCAGGATTTCGTGCTGATCGTGGCGGAGATCGTTGTTGACAACCGTTCCTGGTCAAAACAGTGATTTTTGGTTGACCAGGCGGAAAATCACGAGTTTCGCACGATGCAGGGTCTGAATAGCGATTTCGATCGTCCGGGTGCAAAATCGTGATTGTACCGATCCGGACGATCGACCGTGATTTCCTGCTGATCGTGGTGGAGATCGTTGTTGACAACCGTTCCTGGTCAAAACAGTGATTTTTGGTTGACCAGGCGGAAAATCACGAGTTTCGGCCGATGCAGGGTCTGAATAGCGATTTCGTTCGTCCGGGTGCAAAATCGTGATTGTACCGATCCGGACGATCGATCGGGATTTCGTGCTGATCGTGGCGGAGATCGTTGTTGACAACCGTTCCTGGTCAAAACTGTGATTTTTGGTTGACCAGGCGGAAAATCACGAGTTTCGCCCGATGCAGGGTCTGAATAGCGATTTCGATCGTCCGGGTGCAAAATCGTGATTGTACCGATCCGGACGATCGACCGTGATTTCCTGCTGATCGTGGTGGAGATCGTTGTTGACAACCGTTCCTGGTCAAAACAGTGATTTCTGGTTGACCAGGCGGAAAATCACGAGTTTCGGCCGATGCAGGGTCTGAATAGCGATTTCGATCGTCCGGGAGCAAAATCGTGATTGTTCCGATCCGGACGATCGACTGTGATTTCATGCTGATCGTGGCGGAGATCGTTGTTGACAACCGTTCCTGGTCAAAACAGCGATTTTTGGTTGACCAGGCGGAAAATCACGAGTTTCGGCCGATGCAGGGTCTGAATAGCGATTTCGATCGTCCGGGTGCAAAATCGTGATTGTACCGATCCGGACGATCGACCGTGATTTCATGCTGATCGGGGCGGAGATCGTTGTTGACAACCGTTCCTGGTCAAAACAGCGATTTTAGGTTGACCAGGCGGAAAATCACGAGTTTCGGCCGATGCAGGGTCTGAATAGCGATTTCGTTCGTCCGGGTGCAAAATCGTGATTGTACCGATCCGGACGATCGACCGGGATTTCGTGCTGATCGTGGCGGAGTTCGTTGTTGACAACCGTTCCTGGTCAAAACAGTGATTTTTGGTTGACCAGGTGGAAAATCACGAGTTTCGCCCGATGCAGGGTCTGAATAGCGATTTCGATCGTCCGGGTGCAAAATCGTGATTGTACCGATCCAGACGATCGACCGTGATTTCCTGCTGATCGTGGTGGAGATCGTTGTTGACAACCGTTCCTGGTCAAAACAGTGATTTTTGGTTGACCAGGCGGAAAATCACGAGTTTCGGCCGATGCAGGGTCTGAATAGCGATTTCGATCGTCCGGGTGCAAAATCGTGATTGTTCCGATCCGGACGATCGATTGTGATATCATGCTGATCGTGGCGGAGATCGTTGTTGACAACCGTTCCTGGTCAAAACAGCAATTTTTGGTTGACCAGGCGGAAAATCACGAGTTTCGGCCGATGCAGGGTCTGAATAGCGATTTCGATCGTCCGGGTGCAAAATCGTGATTGTACCGATCCGGACGATCGACCGTGATTTCATGCTGATCGTGGCGGAGATCGTTGTTGACAACCGTTCCTGGTCAAAACAGCGATTTTAGGCTGACCAGGCGGAAAATCACGAGTTTCGGCCGATGCAGGGTCTGAATAGCGATTTCGATCGTCCGGGAGCAAAATCGTGATTGTTCCGATCCGGACGATCGACTGTGATTTCATGCTGATCGTGGCGGAGATCGTTGTTGACAACCGTTCCTGGTCAAAACAGCGATTTTTGGTTGACCAGGCGGAAAATCACGAGTTTCGGCCGACGCAGGGTCTGAATAGCGATTTCGATCGTCCGGGTGCAAAATCGTGATTGTACCGATCCGGACGATCGACCGTGATTTCATGCTGATCGGGGCGGAGATCGTTGTTGACAACCGTTCCTGGTCAAAACAGCGATTTTAGGTTGACCAGGCGGAAAATCACGAGTTTCGGCCGATGCAGGGTCTGAATAGCGATTTCGTTCGTCCGGGTGCAAAATCGTGATTGTACCGATCCGGACGATCGACCGGGATTTCGTGCTGATCGTGGCGGAGTTCGTTGTTGACAACCGTTCCTGGTCAAAACAGTGATTTTTGGTTGACCAGGTGGAAAATCACGAGTTTCGCCCGATGCAGGGTCTGAATAGCGATTTCGATCGTCCGGGTGCAAAATCGTGATTGTACCGATCCAGACGATCGACCGTGATTTCCTGCTGATCGTGGTGGAGATCGTTGTTGACAACCGTTCCTGGTCAAAACAGTGATTTTTGGTTGACCAGGCGGAAAATCACGAGTTTCGGCCGATGCAGGGTCTGAATAGCGATTTCGATCGTCCGGGTGCAAAATCGTGATTGTTCCGATCCGGACGATCGACTGTGATATCATGCTGATCGTGGCGGAGATCGTTGTTGACAACCGTTCCTGGTCAAAACAGCAATTTTTGGTTGACCAGGCGGAAAATCACGAGTTTCGGCCGATGCGGGGTCTGAATAGCGATTTCGATCGTCCGGGTGCAAAATCGTGATTGTACCGATCCGGACGATCGACCGTGATTTCATGCTGATCGTGGCGGAGATCGTTGTTGACAACCGTTCCTGGTCAAAACAGCGATTTTAGGCTGACCAGGCGGAAAATCACGAGTTTCGGCCGATGCAGGGTCTGAATAGCGATTTCGTTCGTCCGGGTGCAAAATCGTGATTGAACCGATCCGGACGATCGACCGTGATTTCCTGCTGATCGTGGTGGAGATCGTTCTTGACAACCGTTCCTGGTCAAAACAGTGATTTTTGGTTGACCAGGCGGAAAATCACGAGTTTCGGCCGATGCAGGGTCTGAATAGCGATTTCGTTCGTCCGGGTGCAAAATCGTGATTGTACCGATCCGGACGATCGATCGGGATTTCGTGCTGATCGTGGCGGAGATCGTTGTTGACAACCGTTCCTGGTCAAAACTGTGATTTTTGGTTGACCAGGCGGAAAATCACGAGTTTCGCCCGATGCAGGGTCTGAATAGCGATTTCGATCGTCCGGGTGCAAAATCGTGATTGTACCGATCCGGACGATCGACCGTGATTTCCTGCTGATCGTGGTGGAGATCGTTGTTGACAACCGTTCCTGGTCAAAACAGTGATTTCTGGTTGACCAGGCGGAAAATCACGAGTTTCGGCCGATGCAGGGTCTGAATAGCGATTTCGATCGTCCGGGAGCAAAATCGTGATTGTTCCGATCCGGACGATCGACTGTGATTTCATGCTGATCGTGGCGGAGATCGTTGTTGACAACCGTTCCTGGTCAAAACAGCGATTTTTGGTTGACCAGGCGGAAAATCACGAGTTTCGGCCGATGCAGGGTCTGAATAGCGATTTCGATCGTCCGGGTGCAAAATCGTGATTGTACCGATCCGGACGATCGACCGTGATTTCATGCTGATCGGGGCGGAGATCGTTGTTGACAACCGTTCCTGGTCAAAACAGCGATTTTAGGTTGACCAGGCGGAAAATCACGAGTTTCGGCCGATGCAGGGTCTGAATAGCGATTTTGTTCGTCCGGGTGCAAAATCGTGATTGTACCGATCCGGACGATCGACCGGGATTTCGTGCTGATCGTGGCGGAGTTCGTTGTTGACAACCGTTCCTGGTCAAAACAGTGATTTTTGGTTGACCAGGTGGAAAATCACGAGTTTCGCCCGATGCAGGGTCTGAATAGCGATTTCGATCGTCCGGGTGCAAAATCGTGATTGTACCGATCCAGACGATCGACCGTG
Source organism: Delonix regia (assembly GCA_037074485.1). NCBI lineage: Eukaryota > Viridiplantae > Streptophyta > Magnoliopsida > Fabales > Fabaceae > Delonix > Delonix regia. Next base: position 44,023,012 of record CM073450.1, on the reverse strand, counting down.
ATTTCCTGCTGATCGTGGTGGAGATCGTTGTTGACAACCGTTCCTGGTCAAAACAGTGATTTTTGGTTGACCAGGCGGAAAATCACGAGTTTCGGCCGATGCAGGGTCTGAATAGCGATTTCGATCGTCCGGGTGCAAAATCGTGATTGTTCCGATCCGGACGATCGACTGTGATATCATGCTGATCGTGGCGGAGATCGTTGTTGACAACCGTTCCTGGTCAAAACAGCAATTTTTGGTTGACCAGGCGGAAAATCACGAGTTTCGGCCGATGCAGGGTCTGAATAGCGATTTCGATCGTCCGGGTGCAAAATCGTGATTGTACCGATCCGGACGATCGACCGTGATTTCATGCTGATCGTGGCGGAGATCGTTGTTGACAACCGTTCCTGGTCAAAACAGCGATTTTAGGCCGACCAGGCGGAAAATCACGAGTTTCGGCCGATGCAGGGTCTGAATAGCGATTTCGTTCGTCCGGGTGCAAAATCGTGATTGTACCGATCCGGACGATCGACCGTGATTTCCTGCTGATCGTGGTGGAGATCGTTGTTGACAACCGTTCCTGGTCAAAACAGTGATTTTTGGTTGACCAGGCGGAAAATCACGAGTTTCGGCCGATGCAGGGTCTGAATAGCGATTTCGTTCGTCCGGGTGCAAAATCGTGATTGTACCGATCCGGACGATCGATCGGGATTTCGTGCTGATCGTGGCGGAGATCGTTGTTGACAACCGTTCCTGGTCAAAACTGTGATTTTTGGTTGACCAGGCGGAAAATCACGAGTTTCGCCCGATGCAGGGTCTGAATAGCGATTTCGATCGTCCGGGTGCAAAATCGTGATTGTACCGATCCGGACGATCGACCGTGATTTCCTGCTGATCGTGGTGGAGATCGTTGTTGACAACCGTTCCTGGTCAAAACAGTGATTTCTGGTTGACCAGGCGGAAAATCACGAGTTTCGGCCGATGCAGGGTCTGAATAGCGATTTCGATCGTCTGGGAGCAAAATCGTGATTGTTCCGATCCGGACGATCGACTGTGATTTCATGCTGATCGTGGCGGAGATCGTTGTTGACAACCGTTCCTGGTCAAAACAGCGATTTTTGGTTGACCAGGCGGAAAATCACGAGTTTCGGCCGATGCAGGGTCTGAATAGCGATTTCGATCGTCCGGGTGCAAAATCGTGATTGTACCGATCCGGACGATCGACCGTGATTTCATGCTGATCGGGGCGGAGATCGTTGTTGACAACCGTTCCTGGTCAAAACAGCGATTTTAGGTTGACCAGGCGGAAAATCACGAGTTTCGGCCGATGCAGGGTCTGAATAGCGATTTTGTTCGTCCGGGTGCAAAATCGTGATTGTACCGATCCGGACGATCGACCGGGATTTCGTGCTGATCGTGGCGGAGTTCGTTGTTGACAACCGTTCCTGGTCAAAACAGTGATTTTTGGTTGACCAGGTGGAAAATCACGAGTTTCGCCCGATGCAGGGTCTGAATAGCGATTTCGATCGTCCGGGTGCAAAATCGTGATTGTACCGATCCAGACGATCGACCGTGATTTCCTGCTGATCGTGGTGGAGATCGTTGTTGACAACCGTTCCTGGTCAAAACAGTGATTTTTGGTTGACCAGGCGGAAAATCACGAGTTTCGGCCGATGCAGGGTCTGAATAGCGATTTCGATCGTCCGGGTGCAAAATCGTGATTGTTCCGATCCGGACGATCGACTGTGATATCATGCTGATCGTGGCGGAGATCGTTGTTGACAACCGTTCCTGGTCAAAACAGCAATTTTTGGTTGACCAGGCGGAAAATCACGAGTTTCGGCCGATGCAGGGTCTGAATAGTGATTTCGATCGTCCGGGTGCAAAATCGTGACTGTACCGATCCGGACGATCGACCGTGATTTCATGCTGATCGTGGCGGAGATCGTTGTTGACAACCGTTCCTGGTCAAAACAGCGATTTTAGGCTGACCAGGCGGAAAATCACGAGTTTCGGCCGATGCAGGGTCTGAATAGCGATTTCGTTCGTCCGGGTGCAAAATCGTGATTGTACCGATCCGGACGATCGACCGGGATTTCGTGCTGATCGTGGCGGAGATCGTTGTTGACAACCGTTCCTGGTCAAAACAGTGATTTTTGGTTGACCAGGCGGAAAATCACGAGTTTCGGCCGATGCAGGGTCTGAATAGCGATTTCGATCGTCCGGGTGCAAAATCGTGATTGTTCCGATCCGGACGATCGACTGTGATTTCATGCTGATCGTGGCGGAGATCGTTGTTGACAACCGTTCCTGGTCAAAACAGTGATTTTTGGTTGACCAGGCGGAAAATCACGAGTTTCGGCCGATGCAGGGTCTGAATAGCGATTTCGATCGTCCGGGTGCAAAATCGTGACTGTACCGATCCGGACGATCGACCGTGATTTCATGCTGATCGTGGCGGAGATCGTTGTTGACAACCGTTCCTGGTCAAAACAGCGATTTTAGGTTGACCAGGCGGAAAATCACGAGTTTCGGCCGATGCAGGGTCTGAATAGCGATTTCGATCGTCCGGGTGCAAAATCGTGATTGTTCCGATCCGGACGATCGACTGTGATTTCATGCTGATCGTGGCGGAGATCGTTGTTGACAACCGTTCCTGGTCAAAACAGCGATTTTTGGTTGACCAGGCGGAAAATCACGAGTTTCGGCCGATGCAGGGTCTGAATAGCGATTTCGATCGTCCGGGTGTAAAAATCGTGATTGTACCGATCCGGACGATCGACCGTGATTTCATGCTGATCGTGGCGGAGATCGTTGTTGACAACCGTTCCTGGTCAAAACAGCGATTTTAGGTTGACCAGGCGGAAAATCACGAGTTTCGGCCGATGCAGGGTCTGAATAGCGATTTCGTTCGTCCGGGTGCAAAATCGTGATTGTACCGATCCGGACGATCGACCGGGATTTCGTGCTGATCGTGGCGGAGATCGTTGTTGACAACCGTTCCTGGTCAAAACAGTGATTTTTGGTTGACCAGGCGGAAAATCACGAGTTTCGCACGATGCAGGGTCTGAATAGCGATTTCGATCGTCCGGGTGCAAAATCGTGATTGTACCGATCCGGACGATCGACCGTGATTTCCTGCTGATCGTGGTGGAGATCGTTGTTGACAACCGTTCCTGGTCAAAACAGTGATTTTTGGTTGACCAGGCGGAAAATCACGAGTTTCGGCCGATGCAGGGTCTGAATAGCGATTTCGTTCGTCCGGGTGCAAAATCGTGATTGTACCGATCCGGACGATCGATCGGGATTTCGTGCTGATCGTGGCGGAGATCGTTGTTGACAACCGTTCCTGGTCAAAACAGTGATTTTTGGTTGACCAGGCGGAAAATCACGAGTTTCGCCCGATGCAGGGTCTGAATAGCGATTTCGATCGTCCGGGTGCAAAATCGTGATTGTTCCGATCCGGACGATCGACCGTGATTTCCTGCTGATCGTGGTGGAGATCGTTGTTGACAACCGTTCCTGGTCAAAACGGTGATTTTTGGTTGACCAGGCGGAAAATCACGAGTTTCGGCCGATGCAGGGTCTGAATAGCGATTTCGATCGTCCGGGTACAAAATCGTGATTGTTCCGATCCGGACGATCGACTGTGATTTCATGCTGATCGTGGCGGAGATCGTTGTTGACAACCGTTCCTGGTCAAAACAGCGATTTTTGGTTGACCAGGCGGAAAATCACGAGTTTCGGCCGATGCAGGGTCTGAATAGCGATTTCGTTCGTCCGGGTGCAAAATCGTGATTGTACCGATCCGGACGATCGACCGGGATTTCGTGCTGATCGTGGCGGTGATCGTTGTTGACAACCGTTCCTGGTCAAAACAGTGATTTTTGGTTGACCAGGCGGAAAATCACGAGTTTCGGCCGATGCAGGGTCTGAATAGCGATTTCGATCGTCCGGGTGCAAAATCGTGATTGTTCCGATCCGGACGATCGACTGTGATTTCATGCTGATCGTGGCGGAGATCGTTGTTGACAACCGTTCCTGGTCAAAACAGTGATTTTTGGTTGACCAGGCGGAAAATCACGAGTTTCGGCCGATGCAGGGTCTGAATAGCGATTTCGATCGTCCGGGTGCAAAATCGTGATTGTTTCGATCCGGACGATCGACCGTGATTTCCTGCTGATCGTGGTGGAGATCGTTGTTGACAACCGTTCCTGGTCAAAACAGTGATTTTTGGTTGACCAGGCGGAAAATCACGAGTTTCGGCCGATGCAGGGTCTGAATAGCGATTTCGATCGTCCGGGTACAAAATCGTGATTGTTCCGATCCGGACGATCGACTGTGATTTCATGCTGATCGTGGCGGAGATCGTTGTTGACAACCGTTCCTGGTCAAAACAGCGATTTTTGGTTGACCAGGCGGAAAATCACGAGTTTCGGCCGATGCAGGGTCTGAATAGCGATTTCGATCGTCCGGGTGTAAAAATCGTGATTGTACCGATCCGGACGATCGACCGTGATTTCATGCTGATCGTGGCGGAGATCGTTGTTGACAACCGTTCCTGGTCAAAACAGCGATTTTAGGTTGACCAGGCGGAAAATCACGAGTTTCGGCCGATGCAGGGTCTGAATAGCGATTTCGTTCGTCCGGGTGCAAAATCGTGATTGTACCGATCCGGACGATCGACCGGGATTTCGTGCTGATCGTGGCGGAGATCGTTGTTGACAACCGTTCCTGGTCAAAACAGTGATTTTTGGTTGACCAGGCGGAAAATCACGAGTTTCGCACGATGCAGGGTCTGAATAGCGATTTCGATCGTCCGGGTGCAAAATCGTGATTGTACCGATCCGGACGATCGACCGTGATTTCCTGCTGATCGTGGTGGAGATCGTTGTTGACAACCGTTCCTGGTCAAAACAGTGATTTTTGGTTGACCAGGCGGAAAATCACGAGTTTCGGCCGATGCAGGGTCTGAATAGCGATTTCGTTCGTCCGGGTGCAAAATCGTGATTGTACCGATCCGGACGATCGATCGGGATTTCGTGCTGATCGTGGCGGAGATCGTTGTTGACAACCGTTCCTGGTCAAAACAGTGATTTTTGGTTGACCAGGCGGAAAATCACGAGTTTCGCCCGATGCAGGGTCTGAATAGCGATTTCGATCGTCCGGGTGCAAAATCGTGATTGTTCCGATCCGGACGATCGACCGTGATTTCCTGCTGATCGTGGTGGAGATCGTTGTTGACAACCGTTCCTGGTCAAAACGGTGATTTTTGGTTGACCAGGCGGAAAATCACGAGTTTCGGCCGATGCAGGGTCTGAATAGCGATTTCGATCGTCCGGGTACAAAATCGTGATTGTTCCGATCCGGACGATCGACTGTGATTTCATGCTGATCGTGGCGGAGATCGTTGTTGACAACCGTTCCTGGTCAAAACAGCGATTTTTGGTTGACCAGGCGGAAAATCACGAGTTTCGGCCGATGCAGGGTCTGAATAGCGATTTCGTTCGTCCGGGTGCAAAATCGTGATTGTACCGATCCGGACGATCGACCGGGATTTCGTGCTGATCGTGGCGGTGATCGTTGTTGACAACCGTTCCTGGTCAAAACAGTGATTTTTGGTTGACCAGGCGGAAAATCACGAGTTTCGGCCGATGCAGGGTCTGAATAGCGATTTCGATCGTCCGGGTGCAAAATCGTGATTGTTCCGATCCGGACGATCGACTGTGATTTCATGCTGATCGTGGCGGAGATCGTTGTTGACAACCGTTCCTGGTCAAAACAGTGATTTTTGGTTGACCAGGCGGAAAATCACGAGTTTCGGCCGATGCAGGGTCTGAATAGCGATTTCGATCGTCCGGGTGCAAAATCGTGATTGTTTCGATCCGGACGATCGACCGTGATTTCCTGCTGATCGTGGTGGAGATCGTTGTTGACAACCGTTCCTGGTCAAAACAGTGATTTTTGGTTGACCAGGCGGAAAATCACGAGTTTCGGCCGATGCAGGGTCTGAATAGCGATTTCGATCGTCCGGGTACAAAATCGTGATTGTTCCGATCCGGACGATCGACTGTGATTTCATGCTGATCGTGGCGGAGATCGTTGTTGACAACCGTTCCTGGTCAAAACAGCGATTTTTGGTTGACCAGGCGGAAAATCACGAGTTTCAGCCGATGCAGGGTCTGAATAGCGATTTCGTTCGTCCGGGTGCAAAATCGTGATTGTACCGATCCGGACGATCGACCGGGATTTCGTGCTGATCGTGGCGGAGATCGTTGTTGACAACCGTTCCTGGTCAAAACAGTGATTTTTGGTTGACCAGGCGGAAAATCACGAGTTTCGCCCGATGCAGGGTCAGAATAGCGATTTCGATCGTCCGGGTGCAAAATCGTGATTGTACCGATCCGGACGATCGACTGTGATTTCATGCTGATCGTGGCGGAGATCGTTGTTGACAACCGTTCCTGGTCAAAACAGCGATTTTTGGTTGACCAGGCGGAAAATCACGAGTTTCGGCCGATGCAGGGTCTGAATAGCGATTTCGATCGTCCGGGTGTAAAAATCGTGATTGTACCGATCCGGACGATCGACCGTGATTTCATGCTGATCGTGGCGGAGATCGTTGTTGACAACCGTTCCTGGTCAAAACAGCGATTTTAGGTTGACCAGGCGGAAAATCACGAGTTTCGGCCGATGCAGGGTCTGAATAGCGATTTCGTTCGTCCGGGTGCAAAATCGTGATTGTACCGATCCGGACGATCGACCGGGATTTCGTGCTGATCGTGGCGGAGATCGTTGTTGACAACCGTTCCTGGTCAAAACAGTGATTTTTGGTTGACCAGGCGGAAAATCACGAGTTTCGCACGATGCAGGGTCTGAATAGCGATTTCGATCGTCCGGGTGCAAAATCGTGATTGTACCGATCCGGACGATCGACCGTGATTTCCTGCTGATCGTGGTGGAGATCGTTGTTGACAACCGTTCCTGGTCAAAACAGTGATTTTTGGTTGACCAGGCGGAAAATCACGAGTTTCGGCCGATGCAGGGTCTGAATAGCGATTTCGTTCGTCCGGGTGCAAAATCGTGATTGTACCGATCCGGACGATCGATCGGGATTTCGTGCTGATCGTGGCGGAGATCGTTGTTGACAACCGTTCCTGGTCAAAACAGTGATTTTTGGTTGACCAGGCGGAAAATCACGAGTTTCGCCCGATGCAGGGTCTGAATAGCGATTTCGATCGTCCGGGTGCAAAATCGTGATTGTTCCGATCCGGACGATCGACTGTGATTTCATGCTGATCGTGGCGGAGATCGTTGTTGACAACCGTTCCTGGTCAAAACAGTGATTTTTGGTTGACCAGGCGGAAAATCACGAGTTTCGGCCGATGCAGGGTCTGAATAGCGATTTCGATCGTCCGGGTGCAAAATCGTGATTGTTCCGATCCGGACGATCGACCGTGATTTCCTGCTGATCGTGGTGGAGATCGTTGTTGACAACCGTTCCTGGTCAAAACGGTGATTTTTGGTTGACCAGGCGGAAAATCACGAGTTTCGGCCGATGCAGGGTCTGAATAGCGATTTCGATCGTCCGGGTACAAAATCGTGATTGTTCCGATCCGGACGATCGACTGTGATTTCATGCTGATCGTGGCGGAGATCGTTGTTGACAACCGTTCCTGGTCAAAACAGCGATTTTTGGTTGACCAGGCGGAAAATCACGAGTTTCGGCCGATGCAGGGTCTGAATAGCGATTTCGTTCGTCCGGGTGCAAAATCGTGATTGTACCGATCCGGACGATCGACCGGGATTTCGTGCTGATCGTGGCGGTGATCGTTGTTGACAACCGTTCCTGGTCAAAACAGTGATTTTTGGTTGACCAGGCGGAAAATCACGAGTTTCGCCCGATGCAGGGTCAGAATAGCGATTTCGATCGTCCGGGTGCAAAATCGTGATTGTACCGATCCGGACGATCGACCGTGATTTCCTGCTGATCGTGGCGGAGATCGTTGTTGACAACCGTTCCTGGTCAAAACAGTGATTTTTGGTTGACCAGGCGGAAAATCACGAGTTTCGGCCGATGCAGGGTCTGAATAGCGATTTCGATCGTCCGGGTGCAAAATCGTGATTGTACCGATCCGGACGATCGACCGTGATTTCCTGCTGATCGTGGTGGAGATCGTTGTTGACAACCGTTCCTGGTCAAAACAGTGATTTTTGGTTGACCAGGCGGAAAATCACGAGTTTCGGCCGATGCAGGGTCTGAATAGCGATTTCGATCGTCCGGGTGCAAAATCGTGATTGTTCCGATCCGGACGATCGACTGTGATTTCATCCTGATCGTGGCGGAGATCGTTGTTGACAACCGTTCCTGGTCAAAACAGCGATTTTTGGTTGACCAGGCGGAAAATCACGAGTTTCGGCCGATGCAGGGTCTGAATAGCGATTTCGATCGTCCGGGTGTAAAAATCGTGATTGTACCGATCCGGACGATCGACCGTGATTTCATGCTGATCGTGGCGGAGATCGTTGTTGACAACCGTTCCTGGTCAAAACAGCGATTTTAGGTTGACCAGGCGGAAAATCACGAGTTTCGGCCGATGCAGGGTCTGAATAGCGATTTCGTTCGTCCGGGTGCAAAATCGTGATTGTACCGATCCGGACGATCGACCGGGATTTCGTGCTGATCGTGGCGGAGATCGTTGTTGACAACCGTTCCTGGTCAAAACAGTGATTTTTGGTTGACCAGGCGGAAAATCACGAGTTTCGCACGATGCAGGGTCTGAATAGCGATTTCGATCGTCCGGGTGCAAAATCGTGATTGTACCGATCCGGACGATCGACCGTGATTTCCTGCTGATCGTGGTGGAGATCGTTGTTGACAACCGTTCCTGGTCAAAACAGTGATTTTTGGTTGACCAGGCGGAAAATCACGAGTTTCGGCCGATGCAGGGTCTGAATAGCGATTTCGTTCGTCCGGGTGCAAAATCGTGATTGTACCGATCCGGACGATCGATCGGGATTTCGTGCTGATCGTGGCGGAGATCGTTGTTGACAACCGTTCCTGGTCAAAACAGTGATTTTTGGTTGACCAGGCGGAAAATCACGAGTTTCGCCCGATGCAGGGTCTGAATAGCGATTTCGATCGTCCGGGTGCAAAATCGTGATTGTTCCGATCCGGACGATCGACTGTGATTTCATGCTGATCGTGGCGGAGATCGTTGTTGACAACCGTTCCTGGTCAAAACAGTGATTTTTGGTTGACCAGGCGGAAAATCACGAGTTTCGGCCGATGCAGGGTCTGAATAGCGATTTCGATCGTCCGGGTGCAAAATCGTGATTGTTCCGATCCGGACGATCGACCGTGATTTCCTGCTGATCGTGGTGGAGATCGTTGTTGACAACCGTTCCTGGTCAAAACAGTGATTTTTGGTTGACCAGGCGGAAAATCACGAGTTTCGGCCGATGCAGGGTCTGAATAGCGATTTCGATCGTCCGGGTGCAAAATCGTGATTGTTCCGATCCGGACGATCGACTGTGATTTCATGCTGATCGTGGCGGAGATCGTTGTTGACAACCGTTCCTGGTCAAAACAGCGATTTTTGGTTGACCAGGCGGAAAATCACGAGTTTCGGCCGATGCAGGGTCTGAATAGCGATTTCGTTCGTCCGGGTGCAAAATCGTGATTGTACCGATCCGGACGATCGACCGGGATTTCGTGCTGATCGTGGCGGAGATCGTTGTTGACAACCGTTCCTGGTCAAAACAGTGATTTTTGGTTGACCAGGCGGAAAATCACGAGTTTCGCCCGATGCAGGGTCAGAATAGCGATTTCGATCGTCCGGGTGCAGAATCGTGATTGTACCGATCCGGACGATCGACCGTGATTTCCTGCTGATCGTGGCGGAGATCGTTGTTGACAACCGTTCCTGGTCAAAACAGTGATTTTTGGTTGACCAGGCGGAAAATCACGAGTTTCGGCCGATGCAGGGTCTGAATAGCGATTTCGATCGTCCGGGTGCAAAATCGTGATTGTACCGATCCGGACGATCGACCGTGATTTCCTGCTGATCGTGGTGGAGATCGTTGTTGACAACCGTTCCTGGTCAAAACTGTGATTTTTGGTTGACCAGGCGGAAAATCACGAGTTTCGCCCGATGCAGGGTCTGAATAGCGATTTCGATCGTCCGGGTGCAAAATCGTGATTGTTCCGATCCGGACGATCGACTGTGATTTCATGCTGATCGTGGCGGAGATCGTTGTTGACAACCGTTCCTGGTCAAAACAGCGATTTTTGGTTGACCAGGCGGAAAATCACGAGTTTCGGCCGATGCAGGGTCTGAATAGCGATTTCGATCGTCCGGGTGCAAAATCGTGATTGTACCGATCCGGACGATCGACCGTGATTTCATGCTGATCGTGGCGGAGATCGTTGTTGACAACCGTTCCTGGTCAAAACAGCGATTTTAGGTTGACCAGGCGGAAAATCACGAGTTTCGGCCGATGCAGGGTCTGAATAGCGATTTCGATCGTCCGGGTGCAAAATCGTGATTGTACCGATCCGGACGATCGACCGTGATTTCATGCTGATCGTGGCGGAGATCGTTGTTGACAACCGTTCCTGGTCAAAACAGCGATTTTAGGTTGACCAGGCGGAAAATCACGAGTTTCGGCCGATGCAGGGTCTGAATAGCGATTTCGTTCGTCCGGGTGCAAAATCGTGATTGTACCGATCCGGACGATCGACCGGGATTTCGTGCTGATCGTGGCGGAGATCGTTGTTGACAACCGTTCCTGGTCAAAACAGTGATTTTTGGTTGACCAGGCGGAAAATCACGAGTTTCGCCCGATGCAGGGTCAGAATAGCGATTTCGATCGTCCGGGTGCAGAATCGTGATTGTACCGATCCGGACGATCGACCGTGATTTCCTGCTGATCGTGGCGGAGATCGTTGTTGACAACCGTTCCTGGTCAAAACAGTGATTTTTGGTTGACCAGGCGGAAAATCACGAGTTTCGGCCGATGCAGGGTCTGAATAGCGATTTCGATCGTCCGGGTGCAAAATCGTGATTGTACCGATCCGGACGATCGACCGTGATTTCCTGCTGATCGTGGTGGAGATCGTTGTTGACAACCGTTCCTGGTCAAAACTGTGATTTTTGGTTGACCAGGCGGAAAATCACGAGTTTCGCCCGATGCAGGGTCTGAATAGCGATTTCGATCGTCCGGGTGCAAAATCGTGATTGTTCCGATCCGGACGATCGACTGTGATTTCATGCTGATCGTGGCGGAGATCGTTGTTGACAACCGTTCCTGGTCAAAACAGCGATTTTTGGTTGACCAGGCGGAAAATCACGAGTTTCGGCCGATGCAGGGTCTGAATAGCGATTTCGATCGTCCGGGTGCAAAATCGTGATTGTACCGATCCGGACGATCGACCGTGATTTCATGCTGATCGTGGCGGAGATCGTTGTTGACAACCGTTCCTGGTCAAAACAGCGATTTTAGGTTGACCAGGCGGAAAATCACGAGTTTCGGCCGATGCAGGGTCTGAATAGCGATTTCGTTCGTCCGGGTGCAAAATCGTGATTGTACCGATCCGGACGATCGACCGGGATTTCGTGCTGATCGTGGCGGAGATCGTTGTTGACAACCGTTCCTGGTCAAAACAGTGATTTTTGGTTGACCAGGCGGAAAATCACGAGTTTCGCACGATGCAGGGTCTGAATAGCGATTTCGATCGTCCGGGTGCAAAATCGTGATTGTACCGATCCGGACGATCGACCGTGATTTCCTGCTGATCGTGGTGGAGATCGTTGTTGACAACCGTTCCTGGTCAAAACAGTGATTTTTGGTTGACCAGGCGGAAAATCACGAGTTTCGGCCGATGCAGGGTCTGAATAGCGATTTCGTTCGTCCGGGTGCAAAATCGTGATTGTACCGATCCGGACGATCGATCGGGATTTCGTGCTGATCGTGGCGGAGATCGTTGTTGACAACCGTTCCTGGTCAAAACTGTGATTTTTGGTTGACCAGGCGGAAAATCACGAGTTTCGCCCGATGCAGGGTCTGAATAGCGATTTCGATCGTCCGGGTGCAAAATCGTGATTGTACCGATCCGGACGATCGACCGTGATTTCCTGCTGATCGTGGTGGAGATCGTTGTTGACAACCGTTCCTGGTCAAAACAGCGATTTTTGGTTGACCAGGCGGAAAATCACGAGTTTCGGCCGATGCAGGGTCTGAATAGCGATTTCGATCGTCCGGGTGCAAAATCGTGATTGTACCGATCCGGACGATCGACCGTGATTTCATGCTGATCGTGGCGGAGATCGTTGTTGACAACCGTTCCTGGTCAAAACAGCGATTTTAGGTTGACCAGGCGGAAAATCACGAGTTTCGGCCGATGCAGGGTCTGAATAGCGATTTCGTTCGTCCGGGTGCAAAATCGTGATTGTACCGATCCGGACGATCGACCGGGATTTCGTGCTGATCGTGGCGGAGATCGTTGTTGACAACCGTTCCTGGTCAAAACAGTGATTTTTGGTTGACCAGGCGGAAAATCACGAGTTTCGCACGATGCAGGGTCTGAATAGCGATTTCGATCGTCCGGGTGCAAAATCGTGATTGTACCGATCCGGACGATCGACCGTGATTTCCTGCTGATCGTGGTGGAGATCGTTGTTGACAACCGTTCCTGGTCAAAACAGTGATTTTTGGTTGACCAGGCGGAAAATCACGAGTTTCGGCCGATGCAGGGTCTGAATAGCGATTTCGTTCGTCCGGGTGCAAAATCGTGATTGTACCGATCCGGACGATCGATCGGGATTTCGTGCTGATCGTGGCGGAGATCGTTGTTGACAACCGTTCCTGGTCAAAACTGTGATTTTTGGTTGACCAGGCGGAAAATCACGAGTTTCGCCCGATGCAGGGTCTGAATAGCGATTTCGATCGTCCGGGTGCAAAATCGTGATTGTACCGATCCGGACGATCGACCGTGATTTCCTGCTGATCGTGGTGGAGATCGTTGTTGACAACCGTTCCTGGTCAAAACAGTGATTTCTGGTTGACCAGGCGGAAAATCACGAGTTTCGGCCGATGCAGGGTCTGAATAGCGATTTCGATCGTCCGGGAGCAAAATCGTGATTGTTCCGATCCGGACGATCGACTGTGATTTCATGCTGATCGTGGCGGAGATCGTTGTTGACAACCGTTCCTGGTCAAAACAGCGATTTTTGGTTGACCAGGCGGAAAATCACGAGTTTCGGCCGATGCAGGGTCTGAATAGCGATTTCGATCGTCCGGGTGCAAAATCGTGATTGTACCGATCCGGACGATCGACCGTGATTTCATGCTGATCGGGGCGGAGATCGTTGTTGACAACCGTTCCTGGTCAAAACAGCGATTTTAGGTTGACCAGGCGGAAAATCACGAGTTTCGGCCGATGCAGGGTCTGAATAGCGATTTCGTTCGTCCGGGTGCAAAATCGTGATTGTACCGATCCGGACGATCGACCGGGATTTCGTGCTGATCGTGGCGGAGTTCGTTGTTGACAACCGTTCCTGGTCAAAACAGTGATTTTTGGTTGACCAGGTGGAAAATCACGAGTTTCGCCCGATGCAGGGTCTGAATAGCGATTTCGATCGTCCGGGTGCAAAATCGTGATTGTACCGATCCAGACGATCGACCGTGATTTCCTGCTGATCGTGGTGGAGATCGTTGTTGACAACCGTTCCTGGTCAAAACAGTGATTTTTGGTTGACCAGGCGGAAAATCACGAGTTTCGGCCGATGCAGGGTCTGAATAGCGATTTCGATCGTCCGGGTGCAAAATCGTGATTGTTCCGATCCGGACGATCGACTGTGATATCATGCTGATCGTGGCGGAGATCGTTGTTGACAACCGTTCCTGGTCAAAACAGCAATTTTTGGTTGACCAGGCGGAAAATCACGAGTTTCGGCCGATGCAGGGTCTGAATAGCGATTTCGATCGTCCGGGTGCAAAATCGTGATTGTACCGATCCGGACGATCGACCGTGATTTCATGCTGATCGTGGCGGAGATCGTTGTTGACAACCGTTCCTGGTCAAAACAGCGATTTTAGGCTGACCAGGCGGAAAATCACGAGTTTCGGCCGATGCAGGGTCTGAATAGCGATTTCGTTCGTCCGGGTGCAAAATCGTGATTGTACCGATCCGGACGATCGACCGGGATTTCGTGCTGATCGTGGCGGAGATCGTTGTTGACAACCGTTCCTGGTCAAAACAGTGATTTTTGGTTGACCAGGCGGAAAATCACGAGTTTCGCCCGATGCAGGGTCTGAATAGCGATTTCGATCGTCCGGGTGCAAAATCGTGATTGTTCCGATCCGGACGATCGACTGTGATTTCATGCTGATCGTGGCGGAGATCGTTGTTGACAACCGTTCCTGGTCAAAACAGTGATTTTTGGTTGACCAGGCGGAAAATCACGAGTTTCGGTCGATGCAGGGTCTGAATAGCGATTTCGATCGTCCGGGTGCAAAATCGTGATTGTTCCGATCCGGACGATCGACCGTGATTTCCTGCTGATCGTGGTGGAGATCGTTGTTGACAACCGTTCCTGGTCAAAACAGTGATTTTTGGTTGACCAGGCGGAAAATCACGAGTTTCGGCCGATGCAGGGTCTGAATAGCGATTTCGATCGTCCGGGTGCAAAATCGTGATTGTTCCGATCCGGACGATCGACTGTGATTTCATGCTGATCGTGGCGGAGATCGTTGTTGACAACCGTTCCTGGTCAAAACAGCGATTTTTGGTTGACCAGGCGGAAAATCACGAGTTTCGGCCGATGCAGGGTCTGAATAGCGATTTCGATCGTCCGGGTGCAAAATCGTGATTGTACCGATCCGGACGATCGACCGTGATTTCATGCTGATCGTGGCGGAGATCGTTGTTGACAACCGTTCCTGGTCAAAACAGCGATTTTAGGCTGACCAGGCGGAAAATCACGAGTTTCGGCCGATGCAGGGTCTGAATAGCGATTTCGTTCGTCCGGGTGCAAAATCGTGATTGTACCGATCCGGACGATCGACCGGGATTTCGTGCTGATCGTGGCGGAGATCGTTGTTGACAACCGTTCCTGGTCAAAACAGTGATTTTTGGTAGACCAGGCGGAAAATCACGAGTTTCGCCCGATGCAGGGTCAGAATAGCGATTTCGATCGTCCGGGTGCAAAATCGTGATTGTACCGATCCGGACGATCGACCGTGATTTCCTGCTGATCGTGGCGGAGATCGTTGTTGACAACCGTTCCTGGTCCAAACAGTGATTTTTGGTTGACCAGGCGGAAAATCACGAGTTTCGGCCGATGCAGGGTCTGAATAGCGATTTCGATCGTCCGGGTGCAAAATCGTGATTGTTCCGATCCGGACGATCGACTGTGATTTCATGCTGATCGTGGCGGAGATCGTTGTTGACAACCGTTCCTGGTCAAAACAGCGATTTTTGGTTGACCAGGCGGAAAATCACGAGTTTCGGCCGATGCAGGGTCTGAATAGCGATTTCGATCGTCCGGGTGCAAAATCGTGATTGTACCGATCTGGACGATCGACCGTGATTTCATGCTGATCGTGGCGGAGATCGTTGTTGACTACCGTTCCTGGTCAAAACAGTGATTTTTGGTCGACCAGGCGGAAAATCACGAATTTCGGCCGATGCAGGGTCGGAATAGTGATTTCGTTCGTCCGGGTGCAAAATCGTGATTGTACCGATCCAGAGGATCGACCAGGATTTTGTGCTGATCGTGGCGGAGATCGTTGTTGACAACCGTTCCTGGTCAAAACAGAGATTTTTGGTTGACCAAGCGGAAAATCACGAGTTTCGGCCGATGCAGGGTCTGAATAGCGATTTCGATCGTCCGGGTGCAAAATCGTGATTGTTCCGATCCGGACGATCGACTGTGATTTCATGCTGATCGTGGCGGAGATCGTTGTTGACAACCGTTCCTGGTCAAAACAGCGATTTTTGGTTGACCAGGCGGAAAATCACGAGTTTCGGCCGATGCAGGGTCTGAATAGCGATTTCGATCGTCCGGGTGCAAAATCGTGATTGTACCGATCCGGACGATCGACCGTGATTTCCTGCTGATCGTGGCGGAGATCATTGTTGACAACCGTTCCTGGTCAAAACAGCGATTTTAGGTTGACCAGGCGGAAAATCACGAGTTTCGGCCGATGCAGGGTCTGAATAGCGATTTCGATCGTCCGGGTGCAAAATTGTGATTGTACCGATCCGGACGATCGACCGTGATTTCATGCTGATCGTGGCGGAGATCGTTGTTGACTACCGTTCCTGGTTAAAACAGTGATTTTTGGTCGACCAGGCGGAAAATCACGAATTTCGGCCGATGCAGGGTCGGAATAGTGATTTCGTTCGTCCGGGTGCAAAATCGTGATTGTACCGATCCAGATGATCGACCGGGATTTCGTGCTGATCGTGGCGGAGATCGTTGTTGACAACCGTTCCTGGTCAAAACAGAGATTTTTGGTTGACCAAGCGGAAAATCACGAGTTTCGGCCGATGCAGGGTCTGAATAGCGATTTCGATCGTCCGGGTGCAAAATCGTGATTGTTCCGATCCGGACGATCGACTGTGATTTCATGCTGATCGTGGCGGAGATCGTTGTTGACAACCGTTCCTGGTCAAAACAGCGATTTTTGGTTGACCAGGCGGAAAATCACGAGTTTCGGCCGATGCAGGGTCTGAATAGCGATTTCGATCGTCCGGGTGCAAAATCATGATTGTACCGATCCGGACGATCGACCGTGATTTCATGCTGATCGTGGCGGAGATCGTTGTTGACAACCGTTCCTGGTCAAAACAGCGATTTTAGGTTGACCAGGCGGAAAATCACGAGTTTCGGACGATGCAGGGTCTGAATAGCGATTTCGATCGTCCGGGTGCAAAATTGTGATTGTACCGATCCGGACGATCGACCGTGATTTCATGCTGATCGTGGCGGAGATCGTTGTTGACTACCGTTCCTGGTCAAAACAGTGATTTTTGGTCGACCAGGCGGAAAATCACGAATTTCGGCCGATGCAGGGTCGGAATAGTGATTTCGTTCGTCCGGGTGCAAAATCGTGATTGTACCGATCCAGACGATCGACCGGGATTTCGTGCTGATCGTGGCGGAGATCGTTGTTGACAACCGTTCCTGGTCAAAACAGAGATTTTTGGTTGACCAAGCGGAAAATCACGAGTTTCGGCCGATGCAGGGTCTGAATAGCGATTTCGATCGTCCGGGTGCAAAATCGTGATTGTTCCGATCCGGACGATCGACTGTGATTTCATGCTGATCGTGGCGGAGATCGTTGTTGACAACCGTTCCTGGTCAAAACAGCGATTTTTGGTTGACCAGGCGGAAAATCACGAGTTTCGGCCGATGCAGGGTCCGAATAGCGATTTCGATCGTCCGGGTGCAAAATCGTGATTGTACCGATCCGGACGATCGACCGTGATTTCATGCTGATCGTGGCAGAGATCGTTGTTGACAACCGTTCCTGGTCAAAACAGCGATTTTAGGTTGACCAGGCGGAAAATCACGAGTTTCGGCCGATGCAGGGTCTGAATAGCGATTTCGATCGTCCGGGTGCAAAATTGTGATTGTACCGATCCGGACGATCGACCGTGATTTCCTGCTGATCGTGGCGGAGATCGTTGTTGACTACCGTTCCAGGTCAAAACAGTGATTTTTGGTCGACCAGGCGGAAAATCACGAATTTCGGCCGATGCAGGGTCGGAATAGTGATTTCGTTCGTCCGGGTGCAAAATCGTGATTGTACCGATCCAGACGATCGACCGGGATTTCGTGCTGATCGTGGCGGAGATCGTTGTTGACAACCGTTCCTGGTCAAAACAGAGATTTTTGGTTGACCAAGCGGAAAATCACGAGTTTCGGCCGATGCAGGGTCTGAATAGCGATTTCGATCGTCCGGGTGCAAAATCGTGATTGTTCCGATCCGGACGATCGACTGTGATTTCATGCTGATCGTGGCGGAGATCGTTGTTGACAACCGTTCCTGGTCAAAACAGCGATTTTTTGTTGACCAGGCGGAAAATCACGAGTTTCGGCCGATGCAGGGTCTGAATAGCGATTTCGATCGTCCGGGTGCAAAATCGTGATTGTACCGATCCGGACGATCGACCGTGATTTCCTGCTGATCGTGGCGGAGATCGTTGTTGACAACCGTTCCTGGTCAAAACAGCGATTTTAGGTTGACCAGGCGGAAAATCACGAGTTTCGGCCGATGCAGGGTCTGAATAGCGATTTCGATCGTCCGGGTGCAAAATTGTGATTGTACCGATCCGGACGATCGACCGTGATTTCATGCTGATCGTGGCGGAGATCGTTGTTGACTACCGTTCCTGGTCAAAACAGTGATTTTTGGTCGACCAGGCGGAAAATCACGAATTTCGGCCGATGCAGGGTCGGAATAGTGATTTCGTTCGTCCGGGAGCAAAATCGTGATTGTACCGATCCAGACGATCGACCGGGATTTCGTGCTGATCGTGGCGGAGATCGTTGTTGACAACCGTTCCTGGTCAAAACAGAGATTTTTGGTTGACCAAGCGGAAAATCACGAGTTTCAGCCGATGCAGGGTCTGAATAGCGATTTCGTTCGTCCGGGTGCAAAATCGTGATTGTACCGATCCGGACGATCGATCGGGATTTCGTGCTGATCGTGGCGGAGATCGTTGTTGACAACCGTTCCTGGTCAAAACAGCGATTTTTGGTTGACCAGGCGGAAAATCACGAGTTTCGCCCGATGCAGGGTCTGAATAGCGATTTCGATCGTCCGGGTGCAAAATCGTGATTGTACCGATCCGGACGATCGACCGTGATTTCATGCTGATCGTGGCGGAGATCGTTGTTGACAACCGTTCCTGGTCAAAACAGCGATTTTAGGTTGACCAGGCGGAAAATCACGAGTTTCGGCCGATGCAGGGTCTGAATAGCGATTTCGATCGTCCGGGTGCAAAATCGTGATTGTTCCGATCCGGACGATCGACTATGATTTCATGCTGATCGTGGCGGAGATCGTTGTTGACAACCGTTCCTGGTCAAAACAGCGATTTTTGGTTGACCAGGCGGAAAATCACGAGTTTCGGCCGATGCAGGGTCTGAATAGCGATTTCGATCGTCCGGGTGCAAAATCGTGATTGTACCGATCCGGACGATCGACCGTGATTTCATGCTGATCGTGGCGGAGATCGTTGTTGACTACCGTTCCAGGTCAAAACAGTGATTTTTGGTCGACCAGGCGGAAAATCACGAATTTCGGCCGATGCAGGGTCGGAATAGTGATTTCGTTCGTCCGGGTGCAAAATCGTGATTGTACCGATCCAGACGATCGACCGGGATTTCGGGCTGATCGTGGCGGAGATCGTTGTTGACTACCGTTCCTGGTCAAAACAGTGATTTTTGGTCGACCAGGCGGAAAATCACGAATTTCGGCCGATGCAGGGTCGGAATAGTGATTTCGTTCGTCCGGGTGCAAAATCGTGATTGTACCGATCCAGACGATCGACCGGGATTTCGTGCTGATCGTGGCGGAGATCGTTGTTGACAACCGTTCCTGGTCAAAACTGAGATTTTTGGTTGACCAAGCGGAAAATCACGAGTTTCGGCCGATGCAGGGTCTGAATAGCGATTTCGATCGTCCGGGTGCAAAATCGTGATTGTACCGATCCGGACGATCGACCGTGATTTCATGCTGATCGTGGCGGAGATCGTTGTTGACAACCGTTCCTGGTCAAAACAGCGATTTTAGGTTGACCAGGCGGAAAATCACGAGTTTCGGCCGATGCAGGGTCTGAATAGCGATTTCGATCGTCCGGGTGCAAAATCGTGATTGTACCGATCCGGACGATCGACCGTGATTTCATGCTGATCGTGGCGGAGATCGTTGTTGACTACCGTTCCTGGTCAAAACAGTGATTTTTGGTCGACCAGGCGGAAAATCACGAATTTCGGCCGATGCAGGGTCGGAATAGTGATTTCGTTCGTCCGGGTGCAAAATCGTGATTGTACCGATCCAGACGATCGACCGGGATTTCGTGCTGATCGTGGCGGAGATCGTTGTTGACTACCGTTCCTGGTCAAAACAGTGATTTTTGGTCGACCAGGCGGAAAATCACGAATTTCGGCCGATGCAGGGTCGGAATAGTGATTTCGTTCGTCCGGGTGCAAAATCGTGATTGTACCGATCCAGACGATCGACCGGGATTTCGTGCTGATCGTGGCGGAGATCGTTGTTGACAACCGTTCCTGGTCAAAACAGAGATTTTTGGTTGACCAAGCGGAAAATCACGAGTTTCGGCCGATGCAGGGTCTGAATAGCGATTTCGATCGTCCGGGTGCAAAATCGTGATTGTACCGATCCGGACGATCGACCGTGATTTCCTGCTGATCGTGGAGGAGATCGTTGTTGACAACCGTTCCTGGTCAAAACAGCGATTTTTGGTTGACCAGGCGGAAAATCACGAGTTTCGGCCGATGCAGGGTCTGAATAGCGATTTCGATCGTCCGGGTGCAAAATCGTGATTGTTCCGATCCGGACGATCGACTGTGATTTCATGCTGATCGTGGCGGAGATCGTTGTTGACAACCGTTCCTGGTCAAAACAGCGATTTTTGGTTGACCAGGCGGAAAATCACGAGTTTCGGCCGATGCAGGGTCTGAATAGCGATTTCGATCGTCCGGGTGCAAAATCGTGATTGTACCGATCCGGACGATCGACCGTGATTTCATGCTGATCGTGGCGGAGATCGTTGTTGACTACCGTTCCAGGTCAAAACAGTGATTTTTGGTCGACCAGGCGGAAAATCACGAATTTCGGCCGATGCAGGGTCGGAATAGTGATTTCGTTCGTCCGGGTGCAAAATCGTGATTGTACCGATCCAGACGATCGACCGGGATTTCGGGCTGATCGTGGCGGAGATCGTTGTTGACTACCGTTCCTGGTCAAAACAGTGATTTTTGGTCGACCAGGCGGAAAATCACGAATTTCGGCCGATGCAGGGTCGGAATAGTGATTTCGTTCGTCCGGGTGCAAAATCGTGATTGTACCGATCCAGACGATCGACCGGGATTTCGTGCTGATCGTGGCGGAGATCGTTGTTGACAACCGTTCCTGGTCAAAACTGAGATTTTTGGTTGACCAAGCGGAAAATCACGAGTTTCGGCCGATGCAGGGTCTGAATAGCGATTTCGATCGTCCGGGTGCAAAATCGTGATTGTACCGATCCGGACGATCGACCGTGATTTCATGCTGATCGTGGCGGAGATCGTTGTTGACTACCGTTCCTGGTCAAAACAGCGATTTTAGGTTGACCAGGCGGAAAATCACGAGTTTCGGCCGATGCAGGGTCTGAATAGCGATTTCGATCGTCCGGGTGCAAAATCGTGATTGTACCGATCCGGACGATCGACCGTGATTTCATGCTGATCGTGGCGGAGATCGTTGTTGACTACCGTTCCTGGTCAAAACAGTGATTTTTGGTCGACCAGTCGGAAAATCACGAATTTCGGCCGATGCAGGGTCGGAATAGTGATTTCGTTCGTCCGGGTGCAAAATCGTGATTGTACCGATCCAGACGATCGACCGGGATTTCGTGCTGATCGTGGCGGAGATCGTTGTTGACTACCGTTCCTGGTCAAAACAGTGATTTTTGGTCGACCAGGCGGAAAATCACGAATTTCGGCCGATGCAGGGTCGGAATAGTGATTTCGTTCGTCCGGGTGCAAAATCGTGATTGTACCGATCCAGACGATCGACCGGGATTTCGTGCTGATCGTGGCGGAGATCGTTGTTGACAACCGTTCCTGGTCAAAACAGAGATTTTTGGTTGACCAAGCGGAAAATCACGAGTTTCGGCCGATGCAGGGTCTGAATAGCGATTTCGATCGTCCGGGTGCAAAATCGTGATTGTACCGATCCGGACGATCGACCGTGATTTCATGCTGATCGTGGCGGAGATCGTTGTTGACAACCGTTCCTGGTCAAAACAGCGATTTTAGGTTGACCAGGCGGAAAATCACGAGTTTCGGCCGATGCAGGGTCTGAATAGCGATTTCGTTCGTCCGGGTGCAAAATCGTGATTGTACCGATCCGGACGATCGACCGGGATTTCGTGCTGATCGTGGCGGAGATCGTTGTTGACAACCGTTCCTGGTCAAAACAGTGATTTTTGGTTGGCCAGGCGGAAAATCACGAGTTTCGCCCGATGCAGGGTCTGAATAGCGATTTCGATCGTCCGGGTGCAAAATCGTGATTGTACCGATCCGGACGATCGACCGTGATTTCCTGCTGATCGTGGCGGAGATCGTTGTTGACAACCGTTCCTGGTCAAAACAGTGATTTTTGGTTGACCAGGCGGAAAATCACGAGTTTCGGCCGATGCAGGGTCTGAATAGCGATTTCGATCGTCCGGGTGCAAAATCGTGATTGTTCCGACCCGGACGATCGACTGTGATTTCATGCTGATCGTGGCGGAGATCGTTGTTGACAACCGTTCCTAGTCAAAACAGCGATTTTTGGTTGACCAGGCGGAAAATCACGAGTTTCGGCCGATGCAGGGTCTGAATAGCGATTTCGATCGTCCGGGTGCAAAATCGTGATTGTACCGATCCGGACGATCGACCGTGATTTCATGCTGATCGTGGCGGAGATCGTTGTTGACAACCGTTCCTGGTCAAAACAGTGATTTTTGGTTGACCAGGCGGAAAATCACGAGTTTCGGCCGATGCAGGGTCTGAATAGCGATTTCGTTCGTCCGGGTGCAAAATCGTGATTGTACCGATCCGGACGATCGACCGGGATTTCGTGCTGATCGTGGCGGAGATCGTTGCTGACAACCGTTCCTGGTCAAAACAGTGATTTTTGGATGACCAGGCGGAAAATCACAAGTTTCGCCCGATGCAGGGTCTGAATAGCGATTTCGATCGTCCGGGTGCAAAATCGTGATTGTACCGATCCGGACGATCGACCGTGATTTCATGCTGATCGTGGCGGAGATCGTTGTTGACTACCGTTCCTGGTCAAAACAGTGATTTTTGGTCGACCAGGCGGAAAATCACGAATTTCGGCCGATGCAGGGTCGGAATAGTGATTTCGTTCGTCCGGGTGCAAAATCGTGATTGTACCGATCCAGACGATCGACCGGGATTTCGTGCTGATCGTGGCGGAGATCGTTGTTGACTACCGTTCCTGGTCAAAACAGTGATTTTTGGTCGACCAGGCGGAAAATCACGAATTTCGGCCGATGCAGGGTCGGAATAGTGATTTCGTTCGTCCGGGTGCAAAATCGTGATTGTACCGATCCAGACGATCGACCGGGATTTCGTGCTGATCGTGGCGGAGATCGTTGTTGACAACCGTTCCTGGTCAAAACAGAGATTTTTGGTTGACCAAGCGGAAAATCACGAGTTTCGGCCGATGCAGGGTCTGAATAGCGATTTCGATCGTCCGGGTGCAAAATCGTGATTGTACCGATCCGGACGATCGACCGTGATTTCATGCTGATCGTGGCGGAGATCGTTGTTGACAACCGTTCCTGGTCAAAACAGCGATTTTAGGTTGACCAGGCGGAAAATCACGAGTTTCGGCCGATGCAGGGTCTGAATAGCGATTTCGTTCGTCCGGGTGCAAAATCGTGATTGTACCGATCCGGACGATCGACCGGGATTTCGTGCTGATCGTGGCGGAGATCGTTGTTGACAACCGTTCCTGGTCAAAACAGTGATTTTTGGTTGGCCAGGCGGAAAATCACGAGTTTCGCCCGATGCAGGGTCTGAATAGCGATTTCGATCGTCCGGGTGCAAAATCGTGATTGTACCGATCCGGACGATCGACCGTGATTTCCTGCTGATCGTGGCGGAGATCGTTGTTGACAACCGTTCCTGGTCAAAACAGTGATTTTTGGTTGACCAGGCGGAAAATCACGAGTTTCGGCCGATGCAGGGTCTGAATAGCGATTTCGATCGTCCGGGTGCAAAATCGTGATTGTTCCGACCCGGACGATCGACTGTGATTTCATGCTGATCGTGGCGGAGATCGTTGTTGACAACCGTTCCTAGTCAAAACAGCGATTTTTGGTTGACCAGGCGGAAAATCACGAGTTTCGGCCGATGCAGGGTCTGAATAGCGATTTCGATCGTCCGGGTGCAAAATCGTGATTGTACCGATCCGGACGATCGACCGTGATTTCATGCTGATCGTGGCGGAGATCGTTGTTGACAACCGTTCCTGGTCAAAACAGTGATTTTTGGTTGACCAGGCGGAAAATCACGAGTTTCGGCCGATGCAGGGTCTGAATAGCGATTTCGTTCGTCCGGGTGCAAAATCGTGATTGTACCGATCCGGACGATCGACCGGGATTTCGTGCTGATCGTGGCGGAGATCGTTGCTGACAACCGTTCCTGGTCAAAACAGTGATTTTTGGATGACCAGGCGGAAAATCACAAGTTTCGCCCGATGCAGGGTCTGAATAGCGATTTCGATCGTCCGGGTGCAAAATCGTGATTGTACCGATCCGGACGATCGACCGTGATTTCCTGCTGATCGTGGCGGAGATCGTTGTTGACAACCGTTCCTGGTCAAAACAGTGATTTTTGGTTGACCAGGCGGAAAATCACGAGTTTCGGCCGATGCAGGGTCTGAATAGCGATTTCGATCGTCCGGGTGCAAAATCGTGATTGTTCCGATCCGGACGATCGACTGTGATTTCATGCTGATCGTGCCGGAGATCGTTGTTGACAACCGTTCCTGGTCAAAACAGCGATTTTTGGTTGACCAGGCAGAAAATCACGAGTTTCGGCCGATGCAGGGTCTGAATAGCGATTTCGATCGTCCGGGTGCAAAATCGTGATTGTACCGATCCGGACGATCGACCGTGATTTCATGCTGATCGTGGCGGAGATCGTTGTTGACAACCGTTCCTGGTCAAAACAGCGATTTTAGGTTGACCAGGCGGAAAATCACGAGTTTCGCCCGATGCAGGGTCTGAATAGCGATTTCGATCGTCCGGGTGCAAAATCGTGATTGTACCGATCCGGACGATCGATCGTGATTTCCTGCTGATCGTGGCGGAGATCGTTGTTGACAACCGTTCCTGGTCAAAACAGTGATTTTTGGTTGACCAGGCGGAAAATCACGAGTTTCGGCCGATGCAGGGTCTGAATAGCGATTTCGATCGTCCGGGTGCAAAATCGTGATTGTTCCGATCCGGACGATCGACTGTGATTTCATGCTGATCGTGGCGGAGATCGTTGTTGACAACCGTTCCTAGTCAAAACAGCGATTTTTGGTTGACCAGGCGGAAAATCACGAGTTTCGGCCGATGCAGGGTCTGAATAGCGATTTCGATCGTCCGGGTGCAAAATCGTGATTGTACCGATCCGGACGATCGACCGTGATTTCATGCTGATCGTGGCGGAGATCGTTGTTGACAACCGTTCCTGGTAAAAACAGCGATTTTTGGTTGACCAGGCGGAAAATCACGAGTTTCGCCCGATGCAGGGTCTGAATAGCGATTTCGTTCGTCCGGGTGCAAAATCGTGATTGTACCGATCCGGACGATCGACCGGGATTTCGTGCTGATCGTGGCGGAGATCGTTGTTGACAACCGTTCCTGGTCAAAACAGTGATTTTTGGTTGACCAGGCGGAAAATCACGAGTTTCGCCCGATGCAGGGTCTGAATAGCGATTTCGATCGTCCGGGTGCAAAATCGTGATTGTACCGATCCGGACGATCGACCGTGATTTCCTGCTGATCGTGGCGGAGATCGTTGTTGACAACCGTTCCTGGTCAAAACAGTGATTTTTGGTTGACCAGGCGGAAAATCACGAGTTTCGGCCGATGCAGGGTCTGAATAGCGATTTCGATCGTCCGGGTGCAAAATCGTGATTGTTCCGACCCGGACGATCGACTGTGATTTCATGCTGATCGTGGCGGAGATCGTTGTTGACAACCGTTCCTAGTCAAAACAGCGATTTTTGGTTGACCAGGCGGAAAATCACGAGTTTCGGCCGATGCAGGGTCTGAATAGCGATTTCGATCGTCCGGGTGCAAAATCGTGATTGTACCGATCCGGACGATCGACCGTGATTTCATGCTGATCGTGGCGGAGATCGTTGTTGACAACCGTTCCTGGTCAAAACAGCGATTTTAGGTTGACCAGGCGGAAAATCACGAGTTTCGGCCGATGCAGGGTCTGAATAGCGATTTCGTTCGTCCGGGTGCAAAATCGTGATTGTACCGATCCGGACGATCGACCGGGATTTCGTGCTGATCGTGGCGGAGATCGTTGTTGACAACCGTTCCTGGTCAAAACAGTGATTTTTGGTTGACCAGGCGGAAAATCACGAGTTTCGCCCGATGCAGGGCCTGAATAGCGATTTCGATCGTCCGGGTGCAAAATCGTGATTGTACCGATCCGGACGATCGACCGTGATTTCCTGCTGATCGTGGCGGAGATCGTTGTTGACAACCGTTCCTGGTCAAAACAGTGATTTTTGGTTGACCAGGCGGAAAATCACGAGTTTCGGCCGATGCAGGGTCTGAATAGCGATTTCGATCGTCCGGGTGCAAAATCGTGATTGTTCCGATCCGGACGATCGACTGTGATTTCATGCTGATCGTGGCGGAGATCGTTGTTGACAACCGTTCCTGGTCAAAACAGCGATTTTTGGTTGACCAGGCGGAAAATCACGAGTTTCGGCCGATGCAGGGTCTGAATAGCGATTTCGATCGTCCGGGTGCAAAATCGTGATTGTACCGATCCGGACGATCGACCGTGATTTCATGCTGATCGTGGCGGAGATCGTTGTTGACAACCGTTCCTGGTCAAAACAGCGATTTTAGGTTGACCAGGCGGAAAATCACGAGTTTCGGCCGATGCAGGGTCTGAATAGCGATTTCGATCGTCCGGGTGCAAAATCGTGATTGTTCCGATCCGGACGATCGACTGTGATTTCATGCTGATCGTGGCGGAGATCGTTGTTGACAACCGTTCCTGGTCAAAACAGCGATTTTAGGTTGACCAGGCGGAAAATCACGAGTTTCGGCCGATGCAGGGTCTGAATAGCGATTTCGATCGTCCGGGTGCAAAATCGTGATTGTTCCGACCCGGACGATCGACTGTGATTTCATGCTGATCGTGGCGGAGATCGTTGTTGACAACCGTTCCTAGTCAAAACAGCGATTTTTGGTTGACCAGGCGGAAAATCACGAGTTTCGGCCGATGCAGGGTCTGAATAGCGATTTCGATCGTCCGGGTGCAAAATCGTGATTGTACCGATCCGGACGATCGACCGTGATTTCATGCTGATCGTGGCGGAGATCGTTGTTGACAACCGTTCCTGGTCAAAACAGCGATTTTAGGTTGACCAGGCGGAAAATCACGAGTTTCGGCCGATGCAGGGTCTGAATAGCGATTTCGTTCGTCCGGGTGCAAAATCGTGATTGTACCGATCCGGACGATCGACCGGGATTTCGTGCTGATCGTGGCGGAGATCGTTGTTGACAACCGTTCCTGGTCAAAACAGTGATTTTTGGTTGACCAGGCGGAAAATCACGAGTTTCGCCCGATGCAGGGCCTGAATAGCGATTTCGATCGTCCGGGTGCAAAATCGTGATTGTACCGATCCGGACGATCGACCGTGATTTCCTGCTGATCGTGGCGGAGATCGTTGTTGACAACCGTTCCTGGTCAAAACAGTGATTTTTGGTTGACCAGGCGGAAAATCACGAGTTTCGGCCGATGCAGGGTCTGAATAGCGATTTCGATCGTCCGGGTGCAAAATCGTGATTGTTCCGATCCGGACGATCGACTGTGATTTCATGCTGATCGTGGCGGAGATCGTTGTTGACAACCGTTCCTGGTCAAAACAGCGATTTTTGGTTGACCAGGCGGAAAATCACGAGTTTCGGCCGATGCAGGGTCTGAATAGCGATTTCGATCGTCCGGGTGCAAAATCGTGATTGTACCGATCCGGACGATCGACCGTGATTTCATGCTGATCGTGGCGGAGATCGTTGTTGACAACCGTTCCTGGTCAAAACAGCGATTTTAGGTTGACCAGGCGGAAAATCACGAGTTTCGGCCGATGCAGGGTCTGAATAGCGATTTCGATCGTCCGGGTGCAAAATCGTGATTGTTCCGATCCGGACGATCGACTGTGATTTCATGCTGATCGTGGCGGAGATCGTTGTTGACAACCGTTCCTGGTCAAAACAGCGATTTTAGGTTGACCAGGCGGAAAATCACGAGTTTCGGCCGATGCAGGGTCTGAATAGCGATTTCGTTCGTCCGGGTGCAAAATCGTGATTGTACCGATCCGGGCGATCGACCGTGATTTCATGCTGATCGTGGCGGAGATCGTTGTTGACAACCGTTCCTGGTCAAAACAGCGATTTTTGGTTGACCAGGCGGAAAATCACGAGTTTCGGCCGATGCAGGGTCTGAATAGCGATTTCGTTCGTCCGGGTGCAAAATCGTGATTGTACCGATCCGGACGATCGACCGGGATTTCGTGCTGATCGTGGCGGAGATCGTTGTTGACAACCGTTCCTGGTCAAAACAGTGATTTTTGGTTGACCAGGCGGAAAATCACGAGTTTCGCCCGATGCAGGGTCTGAATAGCGATTTCGATCGTCCGGGTGCAAAATCGTGATTGTACCGATCCGGACGATCGACCGTGATTTCCTGCTGATCGTGGCGGAGATCGTTGTTGACAACCGTTCCTGGTCAAAACAGTGATTTTTGGTTGACCAGGCGGAAAATCACGAGTTTCGGCCGATGCAGGGTCTGAATAGCGATTTCGATCGTCCGGGTGCAAAATCGTGATTGTTCCGACCCGGACGATCGACTGTGATTTCATGCTGATCGTGGCGGAGATCGTTGTTGACAACCGTTCCTAGTCAAAACAGCGATTTTTGGTTGACCAGGCGGAAAATCACGAGTTTCGGCCGATGCAGGGTCTGAATAGCGATTTCGTTCGTCCGGGTGCAAAATCGTGATTGTACCGATCCGGACGATCGACCGTGATTTCATGCTGATCGTGGCGGAGATCGTTGTTGACAACCGTTCCTGGTCAAAACAGTGATTTTAGGTTGACCAGGCGGAAAATCACGAGTTTCGGCCGATGCAGGGTCTGAATAGCGATTTCGTTCGTCCGGGTGCAAAATCGTGATTGTTCCGATCCGGACGATCGACCGGGATTTCGTGCTGATCGTGGCGGAGATCGTTGTTGACAACCGTTCCTGGTCAAAACAGTGATTTTTGGTTGACCAGGCGGAAAATCACGAGTTTCGGCCGATGCAGGGTCTGAATAGCGATTTCGATCGTCCGGGTGCAAAATCGTGATTGTACCGATCCGGACGATCGACCGTGATTTCCTGCTGATCGTGGCGGAGATCGTTGTTGACAACCGTTCCTGGTCAAAACAGTGATTTTTGGTTGACCAGGCGGAAAATCACGAGTTTCGGCCGATGCAGGGTCTGAATAGCGATTTCGATCGTCCGGGTGCAAAATCGTGATTGTTCCGATCCGGACGATCGACTGTGATTTCATGCTGATCGTGGCGGAGATCGTTGTTGACAACCGTTCCTAGTCAAAACAGCGATTTTTGGTTGACCAGGCGGAAAATCACGAGTTTCGGCCGATGCAGGGTCTGAATAGCGATTTCGATCGTCCGGGAGCAAAATCGTGATTGTACCGATCCGGACGATCGACCGTGATTTCATGCTGATCGTGGCGGAGATCGTTGTTGACAACCGTTCCTGGTCAAAACAGCGATTTTAGGTTGACCAGGCGGAAAATCACGAGTTTCGGCCGATGCAGGGTCTGAATAGCGATTTCGTTCGTCCGGGTGCAAAATCGTGATTGTACCGATCCGGACGATCGACCGGGATTTCGTGCTGATCGTGGCGGAGATCGTTGTTGACAACCGTTCCTGGTCAAAACAGTGATTTTTGGTTGACCAGGCGGAAAATCACGAGTTTCGCCCGATGCAGGGTCTGAATAGCGATTTCGATCGTCCGGGTGCAAAATCGTGATTGTACCGATCCGGACGATCGACCGTGATTTCCTGCTGATCGTGGCGGAGATCGTTGTTGACAACCGTTCCTGGTCAAAACAGTGATTTTTGGTTGACCAGGCGGAAAATCACGAGTTTCGGCCGATGCAGGGTCTGAATAGCGATTTCGATCGTCCGGGTGCAAAATCGTGATTGTTCCGATCCGGACGATCGACTGTGATTTCATGCTGATCGTGCCGGAGATCGTTGTTGACAACCGTTCCTGGTCAAAACAGCGATTTTTGGTTGACCCGGCGGAAAATCACGAGTTTCGGCCGATGCAGGGTCTGAATAGCGATTTCGATCGTCCGGGTGCAAAATCGTGATTGTACCGATCCGGACGATCGACCGTGATTTCATGCTGATCGTGGCGGAGATCGTTGTTGACAACCGTTCCTGGTCAAAACAGCGATTTTAGGTTGACCAGGCGGAAAATCACGAGTTTCGGCCGATGCAGGGTCTGAATAGCGATTTCGATCGTCCGGGTGCAAAATCGTGATTGTTCCGATCCGGACGATCGACTGTGATTTCATGCTGATCGTGGCGGAGATCGTTGTTGACAACCGTTCCTGGTCAAAACAGTGATTTTTGGTTGACCAGGCGGAAAATCACGAGTTTCGGCCGATGCAGGGTCTGAATAGCGATTTCGATCGTCCGGGTGCAAAATCGTGATTGTTCCGATCCGGACGATCGACTGTGATTTCATGCTGATCGTGGCGGAGATCGTTGTTGACAACCGTTCCTAGTCAAAACAGCGATTTTTGGTTGACCAGGCGGAAAATCACGAGTTTCGGCCGATGCAGGGTCTGAATAGCGATTTCGATCGTCCGGGTGCAAAATCGTGATTGTACCGATCCGGACGATCGACCGTGATTTCATGCTGATCGTGGCGGAGATCGTTGTTGACAACCGTTCCTGGTCAAAACAGCGATTTTAGGTTGACCAGGCGGAAAATCACGAGTTTCGGCCGATGCAGGGTCTGAATAGCGATTTCGTTCGTCCGGGTGCAAAATCGTGATTGTACCGATCCGGACGATCGACCGGGATTTCGTGCTGATCGTGGCGGAGATCGTTGTTGACAACCGTTCCTGGTCAAAACAGTGATTTTTGGTTGACCAGGCGGAAAATCACGAGTTTCGCCCGATGCAGGGTCTGAATAGCGATTTCGATCGTCCGGGTGCAAAATCGTGATTGTACCGATCCGGACGATCGACCGTGATTTCCTGCTGATCGTGGCGGAGATCGTTGTTGACAACCGTTCCTGGTCAAAACAGTGATTTTTGGTTGACCAGGCGGAAAATCACGAGTTTCGGCCGATGCAGGGTCTGAATAGCGATTTCGATCGTCCGGGTGCAAAATCGTGATTGTTCCGATCCGGACGATCGACTGTGATTTCATGCTGATCGTGCCGGAGATCGTTGTTGACAACCGTTCCTGGTCAAAACAGCGATTTTTGGTTGACCAGGCGGAAAATCACGAGTTTCGGCCGATGCAGGGTCTGAATAGCGATTTCGATCGTCCGGGTGCAAAATCGTGATTGTACCGATCCGGACGATCGACCGTGATTTCATGCTGATCGTGGCGGAGATCGTTGTTGACAACCGTTCCTGGTCAAAACAGCGATTTTAGGTTGACCAGGCGGAAAATCACGAGTTTCGGCCGATGCAGGGTCTGAATAGCGATTTCGATCGTCCGGGTGCAAAATCGTGATTGTTCCGATCCGGACGATCGACTGTGATTTCATGCTGATCGTGGCGGAGATCGTTGTTGACAACCGTTCCTGGTCAAAACAGCGATTTTAGGTTGACCAGGCGGAAAATCACGAGTTTCGGCCGATGCAGGGTCTGAATAGCGATTTCGATCGTCCGGGTGCAAAATCGTGATTGTACCGATCCGGACGATCGACCGTGATTTCATGCTGATCGTGGCGGAGATCATTGTTGACAACCGTTCCTGGTCAAAACAGCGATTTTAGGTTGACCAGGCGGAAAATCACGAGTTTCGGCCGATGCAGGGTCTGAATAGCGATTTATATCGTCCGGGTGCAAAATTGTGATTGTACCGATCCGGACGATCGACCGTGATTTCATGCTGATCGTGGCGGAGATCGTTGTTGACTACCGTTCCTGGTCAAAACAGTGATTTTTGGTCGACCAGGCGGAAAATCACGAATTTCGGCCGATGCAGGGTCGGAATAGTGATTTCGTTCGTCCGGGTGCAAAATCGTGATTGTACCGATCCAGACGATCGACCGGGATTTCGTGCTGATCGTGGCGGAGATCGTTGTTGACAACCGTTCCTGGTCAAAACAGAGATTTTTGGTTGACCAAGCGGAAAATCACGAGTTTCGGCCGATGCAGGGTCTGAATAGCGATTTCGATCGTCCGGGTGCAAAATCGTGATTGTTCCGATCCGGACGATCGACTGTGATTTCATGCTGATCGTGGCGGAGATCGTTGTTGACAACCGTTCCTGGTCAAAACAGCGATTTTTGGTTGACCAGGCGGAAAATCACGAGTTTCGGCCGATGCAGGGTCTGAATAGCGATTTCGATCGTCCGGGTGCAAAATCGTGATTGTACCGATCCGGACGATCGACCGTGATTTCATGCTGATCGTGGCGGAGATCGTTGTTGACAACCGTTCCTGGTCAAAACAGCGATTTTAGGTTGACCAGGCGGAAAATCACGAGTTTCGGCCGATGCAGGGTCTGAATAGCGATTTCGATCGTCCGGGTGCAAAATTGTGATTGTACCGATCCGGACGATCGACCGTGATTTCATGCTGATCGTGGCGGAGATCGTTGTTGACTACCATTCCTGGTCAAAACAGTGATTTTTGGTCGACCAGGCGGAAAATCACGAATTTCGGCCGATGCAGGGTCGGAATAGTGATTTCGTTCGTCCGGGTGCAAAATCGTGATTGTACCGACCCAGACGATCGACCGGGATTTCGTGCTGATCGTGGCGGAGATCGTTGTTGACAACCGTTCCTGGTCAAAACAGAGATTTTTGGTTGACCAAGCGGAAAATCACGAGTTTCGGCCGATGCAGGGTCTGAATAGCGATTTCGATCGTCCGGGAGCAAAATCGAGATTTTACCGATCTGAACGATCGACTGTTATTTCAGACTGATTGTGGCGGAGATCGTTGTTGACAACCGTTCCTGGTCAAAACAGCGATTTTTGGTTGACCAGGCGGAAAATCACGAGTTTCGGCCGATGCAGGGTCTGAATAGCGATTTCGATCGTCCGGGTGCAAAATCGTGATTGTACCGATCCGGATGATCGACCGTGATTTCATGCTGATCGTGGCGGAGATCGTTGTTGACAACCGTTCCTGGTCAAAACAGCGATTTTAGGTTGACCAGGCGGAAAATCACGAGTTTCGGCCGATCCAGGGTCTGAATAGCGATTTCGATCGTCCGGGTGCAAAATTGTGATTGTACCGATCCGGACGATCGACCGTGATTTCATGCTGATCGTGGCGGAGATCGTTGTTGACTACCGTTCCTGGTCAAAACAGTGATTTTTGGTCGACCAGGCGGAAAATCACGAATTTCGGCCGATGCAGGGTCGGAATAGTGATTTCATTCGTCCGGGTGCAAAATCGTGATTGTACCGATCCAGACGATCGACCGGGATTTCGTGCTGATCGTGGCGGAGATTGTTGTTGACAACCGTTCCTGGTCAAAACAGCGATTTTTGGTTGACCTGGCGGAAAATCACGAGTTTCGTCCGATGCAGGGACTGAATAGCGATTTCGATCGTCCGGGTGCAAAATCGTGATTGTTCCGATCCGGACGATCGACCGTGATTTCATGCTGATCGTGGCGGAGATCGTTGTTGACAACCGTTCCTGGTCAAAACAGTGATTTTTGGTTGACCAGGCGGAAAATCACGAGTTTCGCCCGATGCAGGGTCTGAATAGCGATTTCGATCGTCCGGGTGCAAAATCGTGATTGTACCGATCCGGACGATCGACCGTGATTTCCTGCTGATCGTGGAGGAGATCGTTGTTGACAACCGTTCCTGGTCAAAACAACGATTTTTGGTTGACCAGGCGGAAAATCACGAGTTTCGGCCGATGCAGGGTCTGAATAGCGATTTCGATCGTCCGGGTGCAAAATCGTGATTGTACCGATCCGGACGATCGACCGTGATTTCATGCTGATCGTGGCGGAGATCGTTGTTGACAACCGTTCCTGGTCAAAACAGCGATTTTAGGTTGACCAGGCGGAAAATCACGAGTTTCGGCCGATGCAGGGTCTGAATAGCGATTTCGATCGTCCGGGTGCAAAATTGTGATTGTACCGATCCGGACGATCGACCGTGATTTCATGCTGATCGTGGCGGAGATCGTTGTTGACTACCGTTCCTGGTCAAAACAGTGATTTTTGGTCGACCAGGCGGAAAATCACGAATTTCGGCCGATGCAGGGTCGGAATAGTGATTTCGTTCGTCCGGGTGCAAAATCGTGATTGTACCGATC
Organism: Delonix regia; assembly: GCA_037074485.1. Lineage (NCBI taxonomy): Eukaryota > Viridiplantae > Streptophyta > Magnoliopsida > Fabales > Fabaceae > Delonix > Delonix regia. Next base: position 43,988,424 of record CM073450.1, on the reverse strand, counting down.
CAGACGATCGACCGGGATTTCGTGCTGATCGTGGCGGAGATCGTTGTTGACAACCGTTCCTGGTCAAAACAGAGATTTTTGGTTGACCAAGCGGAAAATCACGAGTTTCGGCCGATGCAGGGTCTGAATAGCGATTTCGATCGTCCGGGTGCAAAATCGTGATTGTTCCGATCCGGACGATCGACTGTGATTTCATGCTGATCGTGGCGGAGATCGTTGTTGACAACCGTTCCTGGTCAAAACAGCGATTTTTGGTTGACCAGGCGGAAAATCACGAGTTTCGGCCGATGCAGGGTCTGAATAGCGATTTCGATCGTCCGGGTGCAAAATCGTGATTGTACCGATCCGGACGATCGACCGTGATTTCATGCTGATCGTGGCGGAGATCGTTGTTGACAACCGTTCCTGGTCAAAACAGCGATTTTAGGTTGACCAGGCGGAAAATCACGAGTTTCGGCCGATGCAGGGTCTGAATAGCGATTTCGATCGTCCGGGTGCAAAATCGTGATTGTACCGATCCGGATGATCGACCGTGATTTCATGCTGATCGTGGCGGAGATCGTTGTTGACAACCGTTCCTGGTCAAAACAGCGATTTTAGGTTGACCAGGCGGAAAATCACGAGTTTCGGCCGATGCAGGGTCTGAATAGCGATTTCGATCGTCCGGGTGCAAAATTGTGATTGTACCGATCCGGACGATCGACCGTGATTTCATGCTGATCGTGGCGGAGATCGTTGTTGACTACCGTTCCTGGTCAAAACAGTGATTTTTGGTCGACCAGGCGGAAAATCACGAATTTCGGCCGATGCAGGGTCGGAATAGTGATTTCGTTCGTCCGGGTGCAAAATCGTGATTGTACCGATCCAGACGATCGACCGGGATTTCGTGCTGATCGTGGCGGAGATTGTTGTTGACAACCGTTCCTGGTCAAAACAGCGATTTTTGGTTGACCTGGCGGAAAATCACGAGTTTCGTCCGATGCAGGGACTGAATAGCGATTTCGATCGTCCGGGTGCAAAATCGTGATTGTTCCGATCCGGACGATCGACCGTGATTTCATGCTGATCGTGGCGGAGATCGTTGTTGACAACCGTTCCTGGTCAAAACAGTGATTTTTGGTTGACCAGGCGGAAAATCACGAGTTTCGCCCGATGCAGGGTCTGAATAGCGATTTCGATCGTCCGGGTGCTAAATCGTGATTGTACCGATCCGGACGATCGACCGTGATTTCCTGCTGATCGTGGAGGAGATCGTTGTTGACAACCGTTCCTGGTCAAAACAGCGATTTTTGGTTGACCAGGCGGAAAATCACGAGTTTCGGCCGATGCAGGGTCTGAATAGCGATTTCGATCGTCCGGGTGCAAAATCGTGATTGTACCGATCCGGACGATCGACCGTGATTTCATGCTGATCGTGGCGGAGATCGTTGTTGACAACCGTTCCTGGTCAAAACAGCGATTTTAGGTTGACCAGGCGGAAAATCACGAGTTTCGGCCGATGCAGGGTCTGAATAGCGATTTCGATCGTCCGGGTGCAAAATTGTGATTGTACCGATCCGGACGATCGACCGTGATTTCATGCTGATCGTGGCGGAGATCGTTGTTGACTACCGTTCCTGGTCAAAACAGTGATTTTTGGTCGACCAGGCGGAAAATCACGAATTTCGGCCGATGCAGGGTCGGAATAGTGATTTCGTTCGTCCGGGTGCAAAATCGTGATTGTACCGATCCAGACGATCGACCGGGATTTCGTGCTGATCGTGGCGGAGATTGTTGTTGACAACCGTTCCTGGTCAAAACAGCGATTTTTGGTTGACCTGGCGGAAAATCACGAGTTTCGTCCGATGCAGGGACTGAATAGCGATTTCGATCGTCCGGGTGCAAAATCGTGATTGTTCCGATCCGGACGATCGACCGTGATTTCATGCTGATCGTGGCGGAGATCGTTGTTGACAACCGTTCCTGGTCAAAACAGTGATTTTTGGTTGACCAGGCGGAAAATCACGAGTTTCGCCCGATGCAGGGTCTGAATAGCGATTTCGATCGTCCGGGTGCTAAATCGTGATTGTACCGATCCGGACGATCGACCGTGATTTCCTGCTGATCGTGGAGGAGATCGTTGTTGACAACCGTTCCTGGTCAAAACAGCGATTTTTGGTTGACCAGGCGGAAAATCACGAGTTTCGGCCGATGCAGGGTCTGAATAGCGATTTCGATCGTCCGGGTGCAAAATCGTGATTGTACCGATCCGGACGATCGACCGTGATTTCATGCTGATCGTGGCGGAGATCGTTGTTGACAACCGTTCCTGGTCAAAACAGCGATTTTAGGTTGACCAGGCGGAAAATCACGAGTTTCGGCCGATGCAGGGTCTGAATAGCGATTTCGATCGTCCGGGTGCAAAATTGTGATTGTACCGATCCGGACGATCGACCGTGATTTCATGCTGATCGTGGCGGAGATCGTTGTTGACTACCGTTCCTGGTCAAAACAGTGATTTTTGGTCGACCAGGCGGAAAATCACGAATTTCGGCCGATGCAGGGTCGGAATAGTGATTTCGTTCGTCCGGGTGCAAAATCGTGATTGTACCGATCCAGACGATCGACCGGGATTTCGTGCTGATCGTGGCGGAGATCGTTGTTGACAACCGTTCCTGGTCAAAACAGAGATTTTTGGTTGACCAAGCGGAAAATCACGAGTTTCGGCCGATGCAGGGTCTGAATAGCGATTTCGATCGTCCGGGTGCAAAATCGTGATTGTTCCGATCCGGACGATCGACTGTGATTTCATGCTGATCGTGGCGGAGATCGTTGTTGACAACCGTTCCTGGTCAAAACAGCGATTTTTGGTTGACCAGGCGGAAAATCACGAGTTTCGGCCGATGCAGGGTCTGAATAGCGATTTCGATCGTCCGGGTGCAAAATCGTGATTGTACCGATCCGGACGATCGACCGTGATTTCATGCTGATCGTGGCGGAGATCGTTGTTGACAACCGTTCCTGGTCAAAACAGCGATTTTAGGTTGACCAGGCGGAAAATCACGAGTTTCGGCCGATGCAGGGTCTGAATAGCGATTTCGATCGTCCGGGTGCAAAATCGTGATTGTACCGATCCGGATGATCGACCGTGATTTCATGCTGATCGTGGCGGAGATCGTTGTTGACAACCGTTCCTGGTCAAAACAGCGATTTTAGGTTGACCAGGCGGAAAATCACGAGTTTTGGCCGATGCAGGGTCTGAATAGCGATTTCGATCGTCCGGGTGCAAAATTGTGATTGTACCGATCCGGACGATCGACCGTGATTTCATGCTGATCGTGGCGGAGATCGTTGTTGACTACCGTTCCTGGTCAAAACAGTGATTTTTGGTCGACCAGGCGGAAAATCACGAATTTCGGCCGATGCAGGGTCGGAATAGTGATTTCGTTCGTCCGGGTGCAAAATCGTGATTGTACCGATCCAGACGATCGACCGGGATTTCGTGCTGATCGTGGCGGAGATTGTTGTTGACAACCGTTCCTGGTCAAAACAGCGATTTTTGGTTGACCTGGCGGAAAATCACGAGTTTCGCCCGATGCAGGGACTGAATAGCGATTTCGATCGTCCGGGTGCAAAATCGTGATTGTTCCGATCCGGACGATCGACCGTGATTTCATGCTGATCGTGGCGGAGATCGTTGTTGACAACCGTTCCTGGTCAAAACAGTGATTTTTGGTTGACCAGGCGGAAAATCACGAGTTTCGCCCGATGCAGGGTCTGAATAGCGATTTCGATCGTCCGGGTGCAAAATCGTGATTGTACCGATCCGGACGATCGACCGTGATTTCCTGCTGATCGTGGAGGAGATCGTTGTTGACAACCGTTCCTGGTCAAAACAGCGATTTTTGGTTGACCAGGCGGAAAATCACGAGTTTCGGCCGATGCAGGGTCTGAATAGCGATTTCGATCGTCCGGGTGCAAAATCGTGATTGTACCGATCCGGACGATCGACCGTGATTTCATGCTGATCGTGGCGGAGATCGTTGTTGACAACCGTTCCTGGTCAAAACAGCGATTTTAGGTTGACCGGGCGGAAAATCACGAGTTTCGGCCGATGCAGGGTCTGAATAGCGATTTCGATCGTCCGGGTGCAAAATTGTGATTGTACCGATCCGGACGATCGACCGTGATTTCATGCTGATCGTGGCGGAGATCGTTGTTGTCTACCGTTCCTGGTCAAAACAGTGATTTTTGGTCGACCAGGCGGAAAATCACGAATTTCGGCCGATGCAGGGTCGGAATAGTGATTTCGTTCGTCCGGGTGCAAAATCGTGATTGTACCGATCCAGACGATCGACCGGGATTCCGTGCTGATCGTGGCGGAGATCGTTGTTGACAACCGTTCCTGGTCAAAACAGAGATTTTTGGTTGACCAAGCGGAAAATCACGAGTTTCGGCCGATGCAGGGTCTGAATAGCGATTTCGATCGTCCGGGTGCAAAATCGTGATTGTTCCGATCCGGACGATCGACTGTGATTTCATGCTGATCGTGGCGGAGATCGTTGTTGACAACCGTTCCTGGTCAAAACAGCGATTTTTGGTTGACCAGGCGGAAAATCACGAGTTTCGGCCGATGCAGGGTCTGAATAGCGATTTCGATCGTCCGGGTGCAAAATCGTGATTGTACCGATCCGGACGATCGACCGTGATTTCATGCTGATCGTGGCGGAGATCGTTGTTGACAACCGTTCCTGGTCAAAACAGCGATTTTAGGTTGACCAGGCGGAAAATCACGAGTTTCGGCCGATGCAGGGTCTGAATAGCGATTTCGATCGTCCGGGTGCAAAATTGTGATTGTACCGATCCGGACGATCGACTGTGATTTCATGCTGATCGTGGCGGAGATCGTTGTTGACTACCGTTCCTGGTCAAAACAGTGATTTTTGGTCGACCAGGCGGAAAATCACGAATTTCGGCCGATGCAGGGTCGGAATAGTGATTTCGTTCGTCCGGGTGCAAAATCGTGATTGTACCGATCCAGACGATCGACCGGGATTTCGTGCTGATCGTGGCGGAGATCGTTGTTGACAACCGTTCCTGGTCAAAACAGAGATTTTTGGTTGACCAAGCGGAAAATCACGAGTTTCGGCCGATGCAGGGTCTGAATAGCGATTTCGATCGTCCGGGAGCAAAATCGAGATTTTACCGATCTGAACGATCGACTGTTATTTCAGACTGATTGTGGCGGAGATCGTTGTTGACAACCGTTCCTGGTCAAAACAGCGATTTTTGGTTGACCAGGCGGAAAATCACGAGTTTCGGCCGATGCAGGGTCTGAATAGCGATTTCGATCGTCCGGGTGCAAAATCGTGATTGTACCGATCCGGATGATCGACCGTGATTTCATGCTGATCGTGGCGGAGATCGTTGTTGACAACCGTTCCTGGTCAAAATAGCGATTTTAGGTTGACCAGGCGGAAAATCACGAGTTTCGGCCGATGCAGGGTCTGAATAGCGATTTCGATCGTCCGGGTGCAAAATTGTGATTGTACCGATCCGGACGATTGACCGTGATTTCATGCTGATCGTGGCGGAGATCGTTGTTGACTACCGTTCCTGGTCAAAACAGTGATTTTTGGTTGACCAGGCGGAAAATCACGAATTTCGGCCGATGCAGGGTCGGAATAGTGATTTCGTTCGTCCGGGTGCAAAATCGGGATTGTACCGATCCAGACGATCGACCGGGATTTCGTGCTGATCGTGGCGGAGATTGTTGTTGACAACCGTTCCTGGTCAAAACAGCGATTTTTGGTTGACCTGGCGGAAAATCACGAGTTTCGCCCGATGCAGGGACTGAATAGCGATTTCGATCGTCCGGGTGCAAAATCGGGATTGTTCCGATCCGGACGATCGACCGTGATTTCATGCTGATCGTGGCGGAGATCGTTGTTGACAACCGTTCCTGGTCAAAACAGTGATTTTTGGTTGACCAGGCGGAAAATCACGAGTTTCGCCCGATGCAGGGTCTGAATAGCGATTTCGATCGTCCGGGTGCAAAATCGTGATTGTACCGATCCGGACGATCGACCGTGATTTCCTGCTGATCATGGAGGAGATCGTTGTTGACAACCGTTCCTGGTCAAAACAGTGATTTTTGGTTGACCAGGCGGAAAATCACGAGTTTCGGCCGATCCAGGGTCTGAATAGCGATTTCGATCGTCCGGGTGCAAAATCGTGATTGTACCGATCCGGACGATCGACCGTGATTTCATGCTGATCGTGGCGGAGATCGTTGTTGACAACCGTTCCTGGTCAAAACAGTGATTTTTGGTTGACCAGGCGGAAAATCACGAGTTTCGGCCGATGCAGGGTCTGAATAGCGATTTCGATCGTCCGGGTGCAAAATCGTGATTGTACCGATCCGGATGATCGACCGTGATTTCATGCTGATCGTGGCGGAGATCGTTGTTGACAACCGTTCCTGGTCAAAATAGCGATTTTAGGTTGACCAGGCGGAAAATCACGAGTTTCGGCCGATGCAGGGTCTGAATAGCGATTTCGATCGTCCGGGTGCAAAATTGTGATTGTACCGATCCGGACGATTGACCGTGATTTCATGCTGATCGTGGCGGAGATCGTTGTTGACTACCGTTCCTGGTCAAAACAGTGATTTTTGGTTGACCAGGCGGAAAATCACGAATTTCGGCCGATGCAGGGTCGGAATAGTGATTTCGTTCGTCCGGGTGCAAAATCGGGATTGTACCGATCCAGACGATCGACCGGGATTTCGTGCTGATCGTGGCGGAGATTGTTGTTGACAACCGTTCCTGGTCAAAACAGCGATTTTTGGTTGACCTGGCGGAAAATCACGAGTTTCGCCCGATGCAGGGACTGAATAGCGATTTCGATCGTCCGGGTGCAAAATCGGGATTGTTCCGATCCGGACGATCGACCGTGATTTCATGCTGATCGTGGCGGAGATCGTTGTTGACAACCGTTCCTGGTCAAAACAGTGATTTTTGGTTGACCAGGCGGAAAATCACGAGTTTCGCCCGATGCAGGGTCTGAATAGCGATTTCGATCGTCCGGGTGCAAAATCGTGATTGTACCGATCCGGACGATCGACCGTGATTTCCTGCTGATCGTGGAGGAGATCGTTGTTGACAACCGTTCCTGGTCAAAACAGTGATTTTTGGTTGACCAGGCGGAAAATCACGAGTTTCGGCCGATCCAGGGTCTGAATAGCGATTTCGATCGTCCGGGTGCAAAATCGTGATTGTACCGATCCGGACGATCGACCGTGATTTCATGCTGATCGTGGCGGAGATCGTTGTTGACAACCGTTCCTGGTCAAAACAGTGATTTTTGGTTGACCAGGCGGAAAATCACGAGTTTCGCCCGATGCAGGGTCTGAATAGCGATTTCGATCGTCCGGGTGCAAAATCGGGATTGTACCGATCCGGACGATCGACCGTGATTTCCTGCTGATCGTGGAGGAGATCGTTGTTGACAACCGTTCCTGGTCAAAACAACGATTTTTGGTTGACCAGGCGGAAAATCACGAGTTTCGGCCGATGCAGGGTCTGAATAGCGATTTCGATCGTCCGGGTGCAAAATCGTGATTGTACCGATCCGGACGATCGACCGTGATTTCATGCTGATCGTGGCGGAGATCGTTGTTGACAACCGTTCCTGGTCAAAACAGCGATTTTAGGTTGGCCAGGCGGAAAATCACGAGTTTCGGCCGATGCAGGGTCTGAATAGCGATTTCGATCGTCCGGGTGCAAAATTGTGATTGTACCGATCCGGACGATCGACCGTGATTTCATGCTGATCGTGGCGGAGATCGTTGTTGACAACCGTTCCTGGTCAAAACAGCGATTTTTGGTTGACCAGGCGGAAAATCACGAGTTTCGGCTGATGCAGGGTCTGAATAGCGATTTCGATCGTCCGGGTGCAAAATCGTGATTGTACCGATCCGGACGATCGACCGTGATTTCATGCTGATCGTGGCGGAGATCGTTGTTGACAACCGTTCCTGGTCAAAACAACGATTTTAGGTTGACCAGGCGGAAAATCACGAGTTTCGGCCGATGCAGGGTCTGAATAGCGATTTCGATCGTCCGGGTGCAAAATCGTGATTGTACCGATCCGGACGATCGACCGTGATTTCATGCTGATCGTGGCGGAGATCGTTGTTGACAACCGTTCCTGGTCAAAACAGCGATTTTAGGTTGACCAGGCGGAAAATCACGAGTTTCGGCCGATGCAGGGTCTGAATAGCGATTTCGATCGTCCGGGTGCAAAATTGTGATTGTACCGATCCGGACGATCGACTGTGATTTCATGCTGATCGTGGCGGAGATCGTTGTTGACTACCGTTCCTGGTCAAAACAGTGATTTTTGGTCGACCAGGCGGAAAATCACGAATTTCGGCCGATGCAGGGTCGGAATAGTGATTTCGTTCGTCCGGGTGCAAAATCGTGATTGTACCGATCCAGACGATCGACCGGGATTTCGTGCTGATCGTGGCGGAGATCGTTGTTGACAACCGTTCCTGGTCAAAACAGAGATTTTTGGTTGACCAAGCGGAAAATCACGAGTTTCGGCCGATGCAGGGTCTGAATAGCGATTTCGATCGTCCGGGAGCAAAATCGAGATTTTACCGATCTGAACGATCGACTGTTATTTCAGACTGATTGTGGCGGAGATCGTTGTTGACAACCGTTCCTGGTCAAAACAGCGATTTTTGGTTGACCAGGCGGAAAATCACGAGTTTCGGCCGATGCAGGGTCTGAATAGCGATTTCGATCGTCCGGGTGCAAAATCGTGATTGTACCGATCCGGATGATCGACCGTGATTTCATGCTGATCGTGGCGGAGATCGTTGTTGACAACCGTTCCTGGTCAAAACAGCGATTTTAGGTTGACCAGGCGGAAAATCACGAGTTTCGGCCGATCCAGGGTCTGAATAGCGATTTCGATCGTCCGGGTGCAAAATTGTGATTGTACCGATCCGGACGATCGACCGTGATTTCATGCTGATCGTGGCGGAGATCGTTGTTGACTACCGTTCCTGGTCAAAACAGTGATTTTTGGTTGACCAGGCGGAAAATCACGAATTTCGGCCGATGCAGGGTCGGAATAGTGATTTCGTTCGTCCGGGTGCAAAATCGGGATTGTACCGATCCAGACGATCGACCGGGATTTCGTGCTGATCGTGGCGGAGATTGTTGTTGACAACCGTTCCTGGTCAAAACAGCGATTTTTGGTTGACCTGGCGGAAAATCACGAGTTTCGCCCGATGCAGGGACTGAATAGCGATTTCGATCGTCCGGGTGCAAAATCGTGATTGTTCCGATCCGGACGATCGACCGTGATTTCATGCTGATCGTGGCGGAGATCGTTGTTGACAACCGTTCCTGGTCAAAACAGTGATTTTTGGTTGACCAGGCGGAAAATCACGAGTTTCGCCCGATGCAGGGTCTGAATAGCGATTTCGATCGTCCGGGTGCAAAATCGTGATTGTACCGATCCGGACGATCGACCGTGATTTCCTGCTGATCGTGGAGGAGATCGTTGTTGACAACCGTTCCTGGTCAAAACAGTGATTTTTGGTTGACCAGGCGGAAAATCACGAGTTTCGGCCGATCCAGGGTCTGAATAGCGATTTCGATCGTCCGGGTGCAAAATCGTGATTGTACCGATCCGGACGATCGACCGTGATTTCATGCTGATCGTGGCGGAGATCGTTGTTGACAACCGTTCCTGGTCAAAACAGTGATTTTTGGTTGACCAGGCGGAAAATCACGAGTTTCGCCCGATGCAGGGTCTGAATAGCGATTTCGATCGTCCGGGTGCAAAATCGTGATTGTACCGATCCGGACGATCGACCGTGATTTCCTGCTGATCGTGGAGGAGATCGTTGTTGACAACCGTTCCTGGTCAAAACAGCGATTTTTGGTTGACCAGGCGGAAAATCACGAGTTTCGGCCGATGCAGGGTCTGAATAGCGATTCCGATCGTCCGGGTGCAAAATCGTGATTGTACCGATCCGGACGATCGACCGTGATTTCATGCTGATCGTGGCGGAGATCGTTGTTGACAACCGTTCCTGGTCAAAACAGCGATTTTAGGTTGGCCAGGCGGAAAATCACGAGTTTCGGCCGATGCAGGGTCTGAATAGCGATTTCGATCGTCCGGGTGCAAAATTGTGATTGTACCGATCCGGACGATCGACCGTGATTTCATGCTGATCGTGGCGGAGATCGTTGTTGACAACCGTTCCTGGTCAAAACAGCGATTTTTGGTTGACGAGGCGGAAAATCACGAGTTTCGGCTGATGCAGGGTCTGAATAGCGATTTCGATCGTCCGGGTGCAAAATCGTGATTGTACCGATCCGGACGATCGACCGTGATTTCATGCTGATCGTGGCGGAGATCGTTGTTGACAACCGTTCCTGGTCAAAACAGCGATTTTAGGTTGACCAGGCGGAAAATCACGAGTTTCGGCCGATCCAGGGTCTGAATAGCGATTTCGATCGTCCGGGTGCAAAATTGTGATTGTACCGATCCGGACGATCGACCGTGATATCATGCTGATCGTGGCGGAGATCGTTGTTGACTACCGTTCCTGGTCAAAACAGTGATTTTTGGTCGACCAGGCGGAAAATCACGAGTTTCGGCCGATGCAGGGTCGGAATAGCGATTTCGATCGTCCGGGTGCAAAATCGTGATTGTACCGATCCGGATGATCGACCGTGATTTCATGCTGATCGTGGCGGAGATCGTTGTTGACAACCGTTCCTGGTCAAAACAGCGATTTTTGGTTGACCAGGCGGAAAATCACGAGTTTCGGCCGATGCAGGGTCTGAATAGCGATTTCGATCGTCCGGGTGCAAAATCGTGATTGTACCGATCCGGACGATCGACCGTGATTTCATGCTGATCGTGGCGGAGATCGTTGTTGACAACCGTTCCTGGTCAAAACAGTGATTTTTGGTTGACCAGGCGGAAAATCACGAGTTTCGCCCGATGCAGGGTCTGAATAGCGATTTCGATCGTCCGGGTGCAAAATCGTGATTGTACCGATCCGGACGATCGACCGTGATTTCCTGCTGATCGTGGAGGAGATCGTTGTTGACAACCGTTCCTGGTCAAAACAGCGATTTTTGGTTGACCAGGCGGAAAATCACGAGTTTCGGCCGATGCAGGGTCTGAATAGCGATTTCGATCGTCCGGGTGCAAAATCGTGATTGTACCGATCCGGACGATCGACCGTGATTTCATGCTGATCGTGGCGGAGATCGTTGTTGACAACCGTTCCTGGTCAAAACAGCGATTTTTGGTTGACGAGGCGGAAAATCACGAGTTTCGGCTGATGCAGGGTCTGAATAGCGATTTCGATCGTCCGGGTGCAAAATCGTGATTGTACCGATCCGGACGATCGACCGTGATTTCATGCTGATCGTGGCGGAGATCGTTGTTGACAACCGTTCCTGGTCAAAACAGCGATTTTAGGTTGACCAGGCGGAAAATCACGAGTTTCGGCCGATCCAGGGTCTGAATAGCGATTTCGATCGTCCGGGTGCAAAATTGTGATTGTACCGATCCGGACGATCGACCGTGATATCATGCTGATCGTGGCGGAGATCGTTGTTGACTACCGTTCCTGGTCAAAACAGTGATTTTTGGTCGACCAGGCGGAAAATCACGAGTTTCGGCCGATGCAGGGTCGGAATAGCGATTTCGATCGTCCGGGTGCAAAATCGTGATTGTACCGATCCGGATGATCGACCGTGATTTCATGCTGATCGTGGCGGAGATCGTTGTTGACAACCGTTCCTGGTCAAAACAGCGATTTTTGGTTGACCAGGCGGAAAATCACGAGTTTCGGCCGATGCAGGGTCTGAATAGCGATTTCGATCGTCCGGGTGCAAAATCGTGATTGTACCGATCCGGACGATCGACCGTGATTTCATGCTGATCGTGGCGGAGATCGTTGTTGACAACCGTTCCTGGTCAAAACAGTGATTTTTGGTTGACCAGGCGGAAAATCACGAGTTTCGCCCGATGCAGGGTCTGAATAGCGATTTCGATCGTCCGGGTGCAAAATCGTGATTGTACCGATCCGGACGATCGACCGTGATTTCCTGCTGATCGTGGAGGAGATCGTTGTTGACAACCGTTCCTGGTCAAAACAGCGATTTTTGGTTGACCAGGCGGAAAATCACGAGTTTCGGCCGATGCAGGGTCTGAATAGCGATTTCGATCGTCCGGGTGCAAAATCGTGATTGTACCGATCCGGACGATCGACCGTGATTTCATGCTGATCGTGGCGGAGATCGTTGTTGACAACCGTTCCTGGTCAAAACAGCGATTTTAGGTTGACCAGGCGGAAAATCACGAGTTTCGGCCGATGCAGGGTCTGAATAGCGATTTCGATCGTCCGGGTGCAAAATTGTGATTGTACCGATCCGGACGATCGACCGTGATTTCATGCTGATCGTGGCGGAGATCGTTGTTGACTACCGTTCCTGGTCAAAACAGTGATTTTTGGTCGACCAGGCGGAAAATCACGAATTTCGGCCGATGCAGGGTCGGAATAGTGATTTCGTTCGTCCGGGTGCAAAATCGTGATTGTACCGATCCAGATGATCGACCGGGATTTCGTGCTGATCGTGGCGGAGATCGTTGTTGACAACCGTTCCTGGTCAAAACAGAGATTTTTGGTTGACCAAGCGGAAAATCACGAGTTTCGGCCGATGCAGGGTCTGAATAGCGATTTCGATCGTCCGGGTGCAAAATCGTGATTGTTCCGATCCGGACGATCGACTGTGATTTCATGCTGATCGTGGCGGAGATCGTTGTTGACAACCGTTCCTGGTCAAAACAGCGATTTTTGGTTGACCAGGCGGAAAATCACGAGTTTCGGCCGATGCAGGGTCTGAATAGCGATTTCGATCGTCCGGGTGCAAAATCGTGATTGTACCGATCCGGACGATCGACCGTGATTTCATGCTGATCGTGGCGGAGATCGTTGTTGACAACCGTTCCTGGTCAAAACAGCGATTTTAGGTTGACCAGGCGGAAAATCACGAGTTTCGGCCGATGCAGGGTCTGAATAGCGATTTCGATCGTCCGGGTGCAAAATTGTGATTGTACCGATCCGGACGATCGACCGTGATTTCATGCTGATCGTGGCGGAGATCGTTGTTGACTACCGTTCCTGGTCAAAACAGTGATTTTTGGTCGACCAGGCGGAAAATCACGAATTTCGGCCGATGCAGGGTCGGAATAGTGATTTCGTTCGTCCGGGTGCAAAATCGTGATTGTACCGATCCAGACGATCGACCGGGATTTCGTGCTGATCGTGGCGGAGATCGTTGTTGACAACCGTTCCTGGTCAAAACAGAGATTTTTGGTTGACCAAGCGGAAAATCACGAGTTTCGGCCGATGCAGGGTCTGAATAGCGATTTCGATCGTCCGGGAGCAAAATCGAGATTTTACCGATCTGAACGATCGACTGTTATTTCAGACTGATTGTGGCGGAGATCGTTGTTGACAACCGTTCCTGGTCAAAACAGCGATTTTTGGTTGACCAGGCGGAAAATCACGAGTTTCGGCCGATGCAGGGTCTGAATAGCGATTTCGATCGTCCGGGTGCAAAATCGTGATTGTACCGATCCGGATGATCGACCGTGATTTCATGCTGATCGTGGCGGAGATCGTTGTTGACAACCGTTCCTGGTCAAAACAGCGATTTTAGGTTGACCAGGCAGAAAATCACGAGTTTCGGCCGATCCAGGGTCTGAATAGCGATTTCGATCGTCCGGGTGCAAAATCGTGATTGTACCGATCCGGACGATCGACCGTGATTTCATGCTGATCGTGGCGGAGATCGTTGTTGACTACCGTTCCTGGTCAAAACAGTGATTTTTGGTCGACCAGGCGGAAAATCACGAATTTCGGCCGATGCAGGGTCGGAATAGTGATTTCGTTCGTCCGGGTGCAAAATCGTGATTGTACCGATCCAGACGATCGACCGGGATTTCGTGCTGATCGTGGCGGAGATTGTTGTTGACAACCGTTCCTGGTCAAAACAGAGATTTTTGGTTGACCAAGCGGAAAATCACGAGTTTCGGCCGATGCAGGGTCTGAATAGCGATTTCGATCGTCCGGGAGCAAAATCGTGATTTTACCGATCTGAACGATCGACTGTTATTTCAGACTGATTGTGGCGGAGATCGTTGTTGACAACCGTTCCTGGTCAAAACAGCGATTTTTGGTTGACCAGGCGGAAAATCACGAGTTTCGGCCGATGCAGGGTCTGAATAGCGATTTCGATCGTCCGGGTGCAAAATCGTGATTGTACCGATCCGGATGATCGACCGTGATTTCATGCTGATCGTGGCGGAGATCGTTGTTGACAACCGTTCCTGGTCAAAACAGCGATTTTTGGTTGACCAGGCGGAAAATCACGAGTTTCGGCCGATCCAGGGTCTGAATAGCGATTTCGATCGTCCGGGTGCAAAATTGTGATTGTACCGATCCGGACGATCGACCGTGATTTCATGCTGATCGTGGCGGAGATCGTTGTTGACTACCGTTCCTGGTCAAAACAGTGATTTTTGGTCGACCAGGCGGAAAATCACGAATTTCGGCCGATGCAGGGTCGGAATAGTGATTTCGTTCGTCCGGGTGCAAAATCGTGATTGTACCGATCCAGACGATCGACCGGGATTTCGTGCTGATCGTGGCGGAGATTGTTGTTGACAACCGTTCCTGGTCAAAACAGCGATTTTTGGTTGACCTGGCGGAAAATCACGAGTTTCGCCCGATGCAGGGACTGAATAGCGATTTCGATCGTCCGGGTGCAAAATCGTGATTGTTCCGATCCGGACGATCGACCGTGATTTCATGCTGATCGTGGCGTAGATCGTTGTTGACAACCGTTCCTGGTCAAAACAGTGATTTTTGGTTGACCAGGCGGAAAATCACGAGTTTCGCCCGATGCAGGGTCTGAATAGCGATTTCGATCGTCCGGGTGCAAAATCGTGATTGTACCGATCCGGACGATCGACCGTGATTTCCTGCTGATCGTGGAGGAGATCGTTGTTGACAACCGTTCCTGGTCAAAACAGTGATTTTTGGTTGACCAGGCGGAAAATCACGAGTTTCGGCCGATGCAGGGTCTGAATAGCGATTTCGATCGTCCGGGTGCAAAATCGTGATTGTTCCGATCCGGACGATCGACCGTGATTTCATGCTGATCGTGGCGGAGATCGTTGTTGACAACCGTTCCTGGTCAAAACAGCGATTTTTGGTTGACCAGGCGGAAAATCACGAGTTTCGGCCGATGCAGGGTCTGAATAGCGATTTCGATCGTCCGGGTGCAAAATCGTGATTGTACCGATCCGGACGATCGACCGTGATTTCATGCTGATCGTGGCGGAGATCGTTGTTGACAACCGTTCCTGGTCAAAACAGCGATTTTAGGTTGACCAGGCGGAAAATCACGAGTTTCGGCCGATGCAGGGTCTGAATAGCGATTTCGATCGTCCGGGTGCAAAATCGTGATTGTACCGATCCGGACGATCGACCGTGATTTCATGCTGATCGTGGCGGAGATCGTTGTTGACAACCGTTCCTGGTCAAAACAGCGATTTTAGGTTGACCAGGCGGAAAATCACGAGTTTCGGCCGATGCAGGGTCTGAATAGCGATTTCGATCGTCCGGGTGCAAAATTGTGATTGTACCGATCCGGACGATCGACCGTGATTTCATGCTGATCGTGGCGGAGATCGTTGTTGACTACCGTTCCTGGTCAAAACAGTGATTTTTGGTCGACCAGGCGGAAAATCACGAATTTCGGCCGATGCAGGGTCGGAATAGTGATTTCGTTCGTCCGGGTGCAAAATCGTGATTGTACCGATCCAGACGATCGACCGGGATTTCGTGCTGATCGTGGCGGAGATCGTTGTTGACAACCGTTCCTGGTCAAAACAGAGATTTTTGGTTGACCAAGCGGAAAATCACGAGTTTCGGCCGATGCAGGGTCTGAATAGCGATTTCGATCGTCCGGGAGCAAAATCGAGATTTTACCGATCTGAACGATCGACTGTTATTTCAGACTGATTGTGGCGGAGATCGTTGTTGACAACCGTTCCTGGTCAAAACAGCGATTTTTGGTTGACCAGGCGGAAAATCACGAGTTTCGGCCGATGCAGGGTCTGAATAGCGATTTCGATCGTCCGGGTGCAAAATCGTGATTGTACCGATCCGGATGATCGACCGTGATTTCATGCTGATCGTGGCGGAGATCGTTGTTGACAACCGTTCCTGGTCAAAACAGCGATTTTAGGTTGACCAGGCAGAAAATCACGAGTTTCGGCCGATCCAGGGTCTGAATAGCGATTTCGATCGTCCGGGTGCAAAATCGTGATTGTACCGATCCGGACGATCGACCGTGATTTCATGCTGATCGTGGCGGAGATCGTTGTTGACTACCGTTCCTGGTCAAAACAGTGATTTTTGGTCGACCAGGCGGAAAATCACGAATTTCGGCCGATGCAGGGTCGGAATAGTGATTTCGTTCGTCCGGGTGCAAAATCGTGATTGTACCGATCCAGACGATCGACCGGGATTTCGTGCTGATCGTGGCGGAGATTGTTGTTGACAACCGTTCCTGGTCAAAACAGAGATTTTTGGTTGACCAAGCGGAAAATCACGAGTTTCGGCCGATGCAGGGTCTGAATAGCGATTTCGATCGTCCGGGAGCAAAATCGTGATTTTACCGATCTGAACGATCGACTGTTATTTCAGACTGATTGTGGCGGAGATCGTTGTTGACAACCGTTCCTGGTCAAAACAGCGATTTTTGGTTGACCAGGCGGAAAATCACGAGTTTCGGCCGATGCAGGGTCTGAATAGCGATTTCGATCGTCCGGGTGCAAAATCGTGATTGTACCGATCCGGATGATCGACCGTGATTTCATGCTGATCGTGGCGGAGATCGTTGTTGACAACCGTTCCTGGTCAAAACAGCGATTTTTGGTTGACCAGGCGGAAAATCACGAGTTTCGGCCGATCCAGGGTCTGAATAGCGATTTCGATCGTCCGGGTGCAAAATTGTGATTGTACCGATCCGGACGATCGACCGTGATTTCATGCTGATCGTGGCGGAGATCGTTGTTGACTACCGTTCCTGGTCAAAACAGTGATTTTTGGTCGACCAGGCGGAAAATCACGAATTTCGGCCGATGCAGGGTCGGAATAGTGATTTCGTTCGTCCGGGTGCAAAATCGTGATTGTACCGATCCAGACGATCGACCGGGATTTCGTGCTGATCGTGGCGGAGATTGTTGTTGACAACCGTTCCTGGTCAAAACAGCGATTTTTGGTTGACCTGGCGGAAAATCACGAGTTTCGCCCGATGCAGGGACTGAATAGCGATTTCGATCGTCCGGGTGCAAAATCGTGATTGTTCCGATCCGGACGATCGACCGTGATTTCATGCTGATCGTGGCGTAGATCGTTGTTGACAACCGTTCCTGGTCAAAACAGTGATTTTTGGTTGACCAGGCGGAAAATCACGAGTTTCGCCCGATGCAGGGTCTGAATAGCGATTTCGATCGTCCGGGTGCAAAATCGTGATTGTACCGATCCGGACGATCGACCGTGATTTCCTGCTGATCGTGGAGGAGATCGTTGTTGACAACCGTTCCTGGTCAAAACAGTGATTTTTGGTTGACCAGGCGGAAAATCACGAGTTTCGGCCGATGCAGGGTCTGAATAGCGATTTCGATCGTCCGGGTGCAAAATCGTGATTGTTCCGATCCGGACGATCGACCGTGATTTCATGCTGATCGTGGCGGAGATCGTTGTTGACAACCGTTCCTGGTCAAAACAGCGATTTTTGGTTGACCAGGCGGAAAATCACGAGTTTCGGCCGATGCAGGGTCTGAATAGCGATTTCGATCGTCCGGGTGCAAAATCGTGATTGTACCGATCCGGACGATCGACCGTGATTTCATGCTGATCGTGGCGGAGATCGTTGTTGACAACCGTTCCTGGTCAAAACAGCGATTTTAGGTTGACCAGGCGGAAAATCACGAGTTTCGGCCGATCCAGGGTCTGAATAGCGATTTCGATCGTCCGGGTGCAAAATTGTGATTGTACCGATCCGGACGATCGACCGTGATATCATGCTGATCGTGGCGGAGATCGTTGTTGACTACCGTTCCTGGTCAAAACAGTGATTTTTGGTCGACCAGGCGGAAAATCACGAGTTTCGGCCGATGCAGGGTCGGAATAGCGATTTCGATCGTCCGGGTGCAAAATCATGATTGTACCGATCCGGATGATCGACCGTGATTTCATGCTGATCGTGGCGGAGATCGTTGTTGACAACCGTTCCTGGTCAAAACAGCGATTTTTGGTTGACCAGGCGGAAAATCACGAGTTTCGGCCGATGCAGGGTCTGAATAGCGATTTCGATCGTCCGGGTGCAAAATCGTGATTGTTCCGATCCGGACGATCGACCGTGATTTCATGCTGATCGTGGCGGAGATCGTTGTTGACAACCGTTCCTGGTCAAAACAGCGATTTTTGGTTGACCAGGCGGAAAATCACGAGTTTCGGCCGTTCCAGGGTCTAAATAGCGATTTCGATCGTCCGGGTGCAAAATCCTGATTGTACCGATCCGGACGATCGACCGTGATTTCATGCTGATCGTGGCGGAGATCGTTGTTGACAACCGTTCCTGGTCAAAACAGCGATTTTTGGTTGACCAGGCGGAAAATCACGAGTTTCGCCCGATGCAGGGTCTGAATAGCGATTTCGATCGTCCGGGTGCAAAATCGTGATTGTACCGATCCGGACGATCGACCGTGATTTCCTGCTGATCGTGGAGGAGATCGTTGTTGACAACCGTTCCTGGTCAAAACAGCGATTTTTGGTTGACCAGGCGGAAAATCACGAGTTTCGGCCGATGCAGGGTCTGAATAGCGATTTCGATCGTCCGGGTGCAAAATCGTGATTGTACCGATCCGGACGATCGACCGTGATTTCATGCTGATCGTGGCGGAGATCGTTGTTGACAACCGTTCCTGGTCAAAACAGCGATTTTAGGTTGACCAGGCGGAAAATCACGAGTTTCGGCCGATGCAGGGTCTGAATAGCGATTTCGATCGTCCGGGTGCAAAATTGTGATTGTACCGATCCGGACGATCGACCGTGATTTCATGCTGATCGTGGCGGAGATCGTTGTTGACTACCGTTCCTGGTCAAAACAGTGATTTTTGGTCGACCAGGCGGAAAATCACGAATTTCGGCCGATGCAGGGTCGGAATAGTGATTTCGTTCGTCCGGGTGCAAAATCGTGATTGTACCGATCCAGATGATCGACCGGGATTTCGTGCTGATCGTGGCGGAGATCGTTGTTGACAACCGTTCCTGGTCAAAACAGAGATTTTTGGTTGACCAAGCGGAAAATCACGAGTTTCGGCCGATGCAGGGTCTGAATAGCGATTTCGATCGTCCGGGTGCAAAATCGTGATTGTTCCGATCCGGACGATCGACTGTGATTTCATGCTGATCGTGGCGGAGATCGTTGTTGACAACCGTTCCTGGTCAAAACAGCGATTTTTGGTTGACCAGGCGGAAAATCACGAGTTTCGGCCGATGCAGGGTCTGAATAGCGATTTCGATCGTCCGGGTGCAAAATCGTGATTGTTCCGATCCGGACGATCGACCGTGATTTCATGCTGATCGTGGCGGAGATCGTTGTTGACAACCGTTCCTGGTCAAAACAGCGATTTTTGGTTGACCAGGCGGAAAATCACGAGTTTCGGCCGTTCCAGGGTCTGAATAGCGATTTCGATCGTCCGGGTGCAAAATCGTGATTGTACCGATCCGGACGATCGACCGTGATTTCATGCTGATCGTGGCGGAGATCGTTGTTGACAACCGTTCCTGGTCAAAACAGCGATTTTTGGTTGACCAGGCGGAAAATCACGAGTTTCGGCCGATGCAGGGTCTGAATAGCGATTTCGATCGTCCGGGTGCAAAATCGTGATTGTACCGATCCGGACGATCGACCGTGATTTCCTGCTGATCGTGGAGGAGATCGTTGTTGACAACCGTTCCTGGTCAAAACAGCGATTTTTGGTTGACCAGGCGGAAAATCACGAGTTTCGGCCGATGCAGGGTCTGAATAGCGATTTCGATCGTCCGGGTGCAAAATCGTGATTGTACCGATCCGGACGATCGACCGTGATTTCATGCTGATCGTGGCGGAGATCGTTGTTGACAACCGTTCCTGGTCAAAACAGCGATTTTAGGTTGACCAGGCGGAAAATCACGAGTTTCGGCCGATGCAGGGTCTGAATAGCGATTTCGATCGTCCGGGTGCAAAATTGTGATTGTACCGATCCGGACGATCGACCGTGATTTCATGCTGATCGTGGCGGAGATCGTTGTTGACTACCGTTCCTGGTCAAAACAGTGATTTTTGGTCGACCAGGCGGAAAATCACGAATTTCGGCCGATGCAGGGTCGGAATAGTGATTTCGTTCGTCCGGGTGCAAAATCGTGATTGTACCGATCCAGATGATCGACCGGGATTTCGTGCTGATCGTGGCGGAGATCGTTGTTGACAACCGTTCCTGGTCAAAACAGAGATTTTTGGTTGACCAAGCGGAAAATCACGAGTTTCGGCCGATGCAGGGTCTGAATAGCGATTTCGATCGTCCGGGTGCAAAATCGTGATTGTTCCGATCCGGACGATCGACTGTGATTTCATGCTGATCGTGGCGGAGATCGTTGTTGACAACCGTTCCTGGTCAAAACAGCGATTTTTGGTTGACCAGGCGGAAAATCACGAGTTTCGGCCGATGCAGGGTCTGAATAGCGATTTCGATCGTCCGGGTGCAAAATCGTGATTGTACCGATCCGGACGATCGACCGTGATTTCATGCTGATCGTGGCGGAGATCGTTGTTGACAACCGTTCCTGGTCAAAACAGCGATTTTAGGTTGACCAGGCGGAAAATCACGAGTTTCGGCCGATGCAGGGTCTGAATAGCGATTTCGATCGTCCGGGTGCAAAATCGTGATTGTTCCGATCCGGACGATCGACCGTGATTTCATGCTGATCGTGGCGTAGATCGTTGTTGACAACCGTTCCTGGTCAAAACAGTGATTTTTGGTTGACCAGGCGGAAAATCACGAGTTTCGCCCGATGCAGGGTCTGAATAGCGATTTCGATCGTCCGGGTGCAAAATCGTGATTGTACCGATCCGGACGATCGACCGTGATTTCCTGCTGATCGTGGAGGAGATCGTTGTTGACAACCGTTCCTGGTCAAAACAGCGATTTTTGGTTGACCAGGCGGAAAATCACGAGTTTCGGCCGATGCAGGGTCTGAATAGCGATTTCGATCGTCCGGGTGCAAAATCGTGATTGTACCGATCCGGACGATCGACCGTGATTTCATGCTGATCGTGGCGGAGATCGTTGTTGACAACCGTTCCTGGTCAAAACAGCGATTTTAGGTTGACCAGGCGGAAAATCACGAGTTTCGGCCGATGCAGGGTCTGAATAGCGATTTCGATCGTCCGGGTGCAAAATTGTGATTGTACCGATCCGGACGATCGACCGTGATTTCATGCTGATCGTGGCGGAGATCGTTGTTGACTACCGTTCCTGGTCAAAACAGTGATTTTTGGTCGACCAGGCGGAAAATCACGAATTTCGGCCGATGCAGGGTCGGAATAGTGATTTCGTTCGTCCGGGTGCAAAATCGTGATTGTACCGATCCAGATGATCGACCGGGATTTCGTGCTGATCGTGGCGGAGATCGTTGTTGACAACCGTTCCTGGTCAAAACAGAGATTTTTGGTTGACCAAGCGGAAAATCACGAGTTTCGGCCGATGCAGGGTCTGAATAGCGATTTCGATCGTCCGGGTGCAAAATCGTGATTGTTCCGATCCGGACGATCGACTGTGATTTCATGCTGATCGTGGCGGAGATCGTTGTTGACAACCGTTCCTGGTCAAAACAGCGATTTTTGGTTGACCAGGCGGAAAATCACGAGTTTCGGCCGATGCAGGGTCTGAATAGCGATTTCGATCGTCCGGGTGCAAAATCGTGATTGTACCGATCCGGACGATCGACCGTGATTTCATGCTGATCGTGGCGGAGATCGTTGTTGACAACCGTTCCTGGTCAAAACAGCGATTTTAGGTTGACCAGGCGGAAAATCACGAGTTTCGGCCGATGCAGGGTCTGAATAGCGATTTCGATCGCCCGGGTGCAAAATTGTGATTGTACCGATCCGGACGATCGACCGTGATTTCATGCTGATCGTGGCGGAGATCGTTGTTGACTACCGTTCCTGGTCAAAACAGTGATTTTTGGTCGACCAGGCGGAAAATCACGAATTTCGGCCGATGCAGGGTCTGAATAGCGATTTCGATCGTCCGGGTGCAAAATCGTGATTGTTCCGATCCGGACGATCGACCGTGATTTCATGCTGATCGTGGCGGAGATCGTTGTTGACAACCGTTCCTGGTCAAAACAGCGATTTTTGGTTGACCAGGCGGAAAATCACGAGTTTCGGCCGATGCAGGGTCTGAATAGCGATTTCGATCGTCCGGGAGCAAAATCGTGATTGTACCGATCCAGACGATCGACTGTGATTTCATGCTGATCGTGGCGGAGATCGTTGTTGACAACCGTTCCTGGTCAAAACAGCGATTTTTGGTTGACCAGGCGGAAAATCACGAGTTTCGGCCGATGCAGGGTCTGAATAGCGATTTCGATCGTCCGGGTGCAAAATCGTGATTGTACCGATCCGGATGATCGACCGTGATTTCATGCTGATCGTGGCGGAGATCGTTGTTGACTACCGTTCCTGGTCAAAACAGCGATTTTAGGTTGACCAGGCGGAAAATCACGAGTTTCGGCCGATGCAGGGTCGGAATAGCGATTTCGATCGTCCGGGTGCAAAATTGTGATTGTACCGATCCGGACGATCGACCGTGATTTCATGCTGATCGTGGCGGAGATCGTTGTTGACTACCGTTCCTGGTCAAAACAGTGATTTTTGGTCGACCAGGCGGAAAATCACGAATTTCGGCCGATGCAGGGTCGGAATAGTGATTTCGTTCGTCCGGGTGCAAAATCGTGATTGTACCGATCCAGACGATCGACCGGGATTTCGTGCTGATCGTGGCGGAGATTGTTGTTGACAACCGTTCCTGGTCAAAACAGCGATTTTTGGTTGACCTGGCGGAAAATCACGAGTTTCGCCCGATGCAGGGACTGAATAGCGATTTCGATCGTCCGGGTGCAAAATCGTGATTGTTCCGATCCGGACGATCGACCGTGATTTCATGCTGATCGTGGCGTAGATCGTTGTTGACAACCGTTCCTGGTCAAAACAGTGATTTTTGGTTGACCAGGCGGAAAATCACGAGTTTCGCCCGATGCAGGGTCTGAATAGCGATTTCGATCGTCCGGGTGCAAAATCGTGATTGTACCGATCCGGACGATCGACCGTGATTTCCTGCTGATCGTGGAGGAGATCGTTGTTGACAACCGTTCCTGGTTAAAACAGCGATTTTAGGTTGACCAGGCGGAAAATCACGAGTTTCGCCCGATGCAGGGTCGGAATAGCGATTTCGATCGTCCGGGTGCAAAATCGTGATTGTACCGATCCGGATGATCGACCGTGATTTCATGCTGATCGTGGCGGAGATCGTTGTTGACAACCGTTCCTGGTCAAAACAGCGATTTTTGGTTGACCAGGCGGAAAATCACGAGTTTCGGCCGATGCAGGGTCTGAATAGCGATTTCGATCGTCCGGGTGCAAAATCGTGATTGTTCCGATCCGGACGATCGACCGTGATTTCATGCTGATCGTGGCGGAGATCGTTGTTGACAACTGTTCCTGGTCAAAACAGCGATTTTTGGTTGACCAGGCGGAAAATCACGAGTTTCGGCCGTTCCAGGGTCTGAATAGCGATTTCGATCGTCCGGGTGCAAAATCGTGATTGTACCGATCCGGACGATCGACCGTGATTTCATGCTGATCGTGGCGGAGATCGTTGTTGACAACCGTTCCTGGTCAAAACAGCGATTTTTGGTTGACCAGGCGGAAAATCACGAATTTCGGCCGATCCAGGGTCTGAATAGCGATTTCGATCGTCCGGGTGCAAAATCGTGATTGTACCGATCCAGACGATCGACCGTGATTTCATGCTGATCGTGGCGGAGATCGTTGTTGACAACCGTTCCTGGTCAAAACAGCGATTTTAGGTTGACCAGGCGGAAAATCACGAGTTTCGGCCGATCCAGGGTCTGAATAGCGATTTCGATCGTCCGGGTGCAAAATTGTGATTGTACCGATCCGGACGATCGACCGTGATTTCATGCTGATCGTGGCGGAGATCGTTGTTGACTACCGTTCCTGGTCAAAACAGTGATTTTTGGTCGACCAGGCGGAAAATCACGAATTTCGGCCGATGCAGGGTCGGAATAGTGATTTCGGTCGCCCGGGTGCAAAATCGTGATTGTACCGATCCAGACGATCGACCGGGATTTCGTGCTGATCGTGGCGGAGATTGTTGTTGACAACCGTTCCTGGTCAAAACAGCGATTTTTGGTTGACCTGGCGGAAAATCACGAGTTTCGCCCGATGCAGGGACTGAATAGCGATTTCGATCGTCCGGGTGCAAAATCGTGATTGTTCCGATCCGGACGATCGACCGTGATTTCATGCTGATCGTGGCGTAGATCGTTGTTGACAACCGTTCCTGGTCAAAACAGTGATTTTTGGTTGACCAGGCGGAAAATCACGAGTTTCGCCCGATGCAGGGTCTGAATAGCGATTTCGATCGTCCGGGTGCAAAATCGTGATTGTACCGATCCGGACGATCGACCGTGATTTCCTGCTGATCGTGGAGGAGATCGTTGTTGACAACCGTTCCTGGTCAAAACAGTGATTTTTGGTTGACCAGGCGGAAAATCACGAGTTTCGGCCGATCCAGGGTCTGAATAGCGATTTCGATCGTCCGGGTGCAAAATTGTGATTGTACCGATCCGGACGATCGACCGTGATTTCATGCTGATCGTGGCGGAGATCGTTGTTGACTACCGTTCCTGGTCAAAACAGTGATTTTTGGTCGACCAGGCGGAAAATCACGAATTTCGGCCGATGCAGGGTCGGAATAGTGATTTCGGTCGCCCGGGTGCAAAATCGTGATTGTACCGATCCAGACGATCGACCGGGATTTCGTGCTGATCGTGGCGGAGATTGTTGTTGACAACCGTTCCTGGTCAAAACAGCGATTTTTGGTTGACCTGGCGGAAAATCACGAGTTTCGCCCGATGCAGGGACTGAATAGCGATTTCGATCGTCCGGGTGCAAAATCGTGATTGTTCCGATCCGGACGATCGACCGTGATTTCATGCTGATCGTGGCGTAGATCGTTGTTGACTACCGTTCCTGGTCAAAACAGTGATTTTTGGTCGACCAGGCGGAAAATCACGAGTTTCGCCCGATGCAGGGTCTGAATAGCGATTTCGATCGTCCGGGTGCAAAATCGTGATTGTACCGATCCGGACGATCGACCGTGATTTCCTGCTGATCGTGGAGGAGATCGTTGTTGACAACCGTTCCTGGTCAAAACAGCGATTTTTGGTTGACCAGGCGGAAAATCACGAGTTTCGGCCGATGCAGGGTCTGAATAGCGATTTCGATCGTCCGGGTGCAAAATCGTGATTGTTCCGATCCGGACGATCGACCGTGATTTCATGCTGATCGTGGCGGAGATCGTTGTTGACAACTGTTCCTGGTCAAAACAGCGATTTTTGGTTGACCAGGCGGAAAATCACGAGTTTCGGCCGATGCAGGGTCTGAATAGCGATTTCGATCGTCCGGGTGCAAAATCGTGATTGTACCGATCCAGACGATCGACCGTGATTTCATGCTGATCGTGGCGGAGATCGTTGTTGACAACCGTTCCTGGTCAGAACAGCGATTTTAGGTTGACCAGGCGGAAAATCACGAGTTTCGGCCGATCCAGGGTCTGAATAGCGATTTCGATCGTCCGGGTGCAAAATCGTGATTGTACCGATCCGGACGATCGACCGTGATTTCATGCTGATCGTGGCGGAGATCGTTGTTGACTACCGTTCCTGGTCAAAACAGTGATTTTTGGTCGACCAGGCAGAAAATCACGAATTTCGGCCGATGCAGGGTCGGAATAGTGATTTCGGTCGCCCGGGTGCAAAATCGTGATTGTACCGATCCAGACGATCGACCGGGATTTCGTGCTGATCGTGGCGGAGATTGTTGTTGACAACCGTTCCTGGTCAAAACAGCGATTTTTGGTTGACCTGGCGGAAAATCACGAGTTTCGCCCGATGCAGGGACTGAATAGCGATTTCGATCGTCCGGGTGCAAAATCGTGATTGTTCCGATCCGGACGATCGACCGTGATTTCATGCTGATCGTGGCGTAGATCGTTGTTGACAACCGTTCCTGGTCAAAACAGTGATTTTTGGTTGACCAGGCGGAAAATCACGAGTTTCGCCCGATGCAGGGTCTGAATAGCGATTTCGATCGTCCGGGTGCAAAATCGTGATTGTACCGATCCGGACGATCGACCGTGATTTCCTGCTGATCGTGGCGGAGATCGTTGTTGACAACCGTTCCTGGTCAAAACAGTGATTTTTGGTTGACCAGGCGGAAAATCACGAGTTTCGGCCGATGCAGGGTCTGAATAGCGATTTCGATCGTCCGGGTGCAAAATCGTGATTGTTCCGATCCGGACGATCGACCGTGATTTCATGCTGATCGTGGCGGAGATCGTTGTTGACAACCGTTCCTGGTCAAAACAGCGATTTTTGGTTGACCAGGCGGAAAATCACGAGTTTCGGCCGATGCAGGGTCTGAATAGCGATTTCGATCGTCCGGGTGCAAAATCGTGATTGTACCGATCCAGACGATCGACCGTGATTTCATGCTGATCGTGGCGGAGATCGTTGTTGACAACCGTTCCTGGTCAAAACAGCGATTTTAGGTTGACCAGGCGGAAAATCACGAGTTTCGGCCGATCCAGGGTCTGAATAGCGATTTCGATCGTCCGGGTGCAAAATTGTGATTGTACCGATCCGGACGATCGACCGTGATATCATGCTGATCGTGGCGGAGATCGTTGTTGACTACCGTTCCTGGTCAAAACAGTGATTTTTGGTCGACCAGGCGGAAAATCACGAGTTTCGGCCGATGCAGGGTCGGAATAGCGATTTCGATCGTCCGGGTGCAAAATCGTGATTGTACCGATCCGGATGATCGACCGTGATTTCATGCTGATCGTGGCGGAGATCGTTGTTGACAACCGTTCCTGGTCAAAACAGCGATTTTTGGTTGACCAGGCGGAAAATCACGAGTTTCGGCCGATGCAGGGTCTGAATAGCGATTTCGATCGTCCGGGTGCAAAATCGTGATTGTTCCGATCCGGACGATCGACCGTGATTTCATGCTGATCGTGGCGGAGATCGTTGTTGACAACTGTTCCTGGTCAAAACAGCGATTTTTGGTTGACCAGGCGGAAAATCACGAGTTTCGGCCGTTCCAGGGTCTAAATAGCGATTTCGATCGTCCGGGTGCAAAATCGTGATTGTACCGATCCGGACGATCGACCGTGATTTCTTGCTGATCGTGGCGGAGATCGTTGTTGACAACCGTTCCTGGTCAAAACAGCGATTTTTGGTTGACCAGGCGGAAAATCACGAATTTCGGCCGATCCAGGGTCTGAATAGCGATTTCGATCGTCCGGGTGCAAAATCGTGATTGTACCGATCCAGACGATCGACCGTGATTTCATGCTGATCGTGGCGGAGATCGTTGTTGACAACCGTTCCTGGTCAAAACAGCGATTTTAGGTTGACCAGGCGGAAAATCACGAGTTTCGGCCGATCCAGGGTCTGAATAGCGATTTCGATCGTCCGGGTGCAAAATTGTGATTGTACCGATCCGGACGATCGACCGTGATTTCATGCTGATCGTGGCGGAGATCGTTGTTGACTACCGTTCCTGGTCAAAACAGTGATTTTTGGTCGACCAGGCGGAAAATCACGAATTTCGGCCGATGCAGGGTCGGAATAGTGATTTCGGTCGCCCGGGTGCAAAATCGTGATTGTACCGATCCAGACGATCGACCGGGATTTCGTGCTGATCGTGGCGGAGATTGTTGTTGACAACCGTTCCTGGTCAAAACAGCGATTTTTGGTTGACCTGGCGGAAAATCACGAGTTTCGCCCGATGCAGGGACTGAATAGCGATTTCGATCGTCCGGGTGCAAAATCGTGATTGTTCCGATCCGGACGATCGACCGTGATTTCATGCTGATCGTGGCGGAGATCGTTGTTGACAACCGTTCCTGGTCAAAACAGCGATTTTTGGTTGACCAGGCGGAAAATCACGAGTTTCGGCCGATGCAGGGTCTGAATAGCGATTTCGATCGTCCGGGTGCAAAATCGTGATTGTACCGATCCGGACGATCGACCGTGATTTCATGCTGATCGTGGCGGAGATCGTTGTTGACAACCGTTCCTGGTCAAAACAGCGATTTTAGGTTGACCAGGCGGAAAATCACGAGTTTCGGCCGATGCAGGGTCTGAATAGCGATTTCGATCGTCCGGGTGCAAAATTGTGATTGTACCGATCCGGACGATCGACCGTGATTTCATGCTGATCGTGGCGGAGATCGTTGTTGACTACCGTTCCTGGTCAAAACAGTGATTTTTGGTCGACCAGGCGGAAAATCACGAATTTCGGCCGATGCAGGGTCGGAATAGTGATTTCGTTCGTCCGGGTGCAAAATCGTGATTGTACCGATCCAGACGATCGACCGGGTTTTCGTGCTGATCGTGGCGGAGATTGTTGTTGACAACCGTTCCTGGTCAAAACAGCGATTTTTGGTTGACCTGGCGGAAAATCACGAGTTTCGCCCGATGCAGGGACTGAATAGCGATTTCGATCGTCCGGGTGCAAAATCGTGATTGTTCCGATCCGGACGATCGACCGTGATTTCATGCTGATCGTGGCGGAGATCGTTGTTGACAACCGTTCCTGGTCAAAACAGTGATTTTTGGTTGACCAGGCGGAAAATCACGAGTTCCGCCCGATGCAGGGTCTGAATAGCGATTTCGATCGTCCGGGTGCAAAATCGTGATTGTACCGATCCGGACGATCGACCGTGATTTCCTGCTGATCGTGGAGGAGATCGTTGTTGACAACCGTTCCTGGTTAAAACAGTGATTTTTGGTTGACCAGGCGGAAAATCACGAGTTTCGGCCGATGCAGGGTCTGAATAGCGATTTCGATCGTCCGGGTGCAAAATCGTGATTGTTCCGATCCGGACGATCGACCGTGATTTCATGCTGATCGTGGCGGAGATCGTTGTTGACAACCGTTCCTGGTCAAAACAGCGATTTTTGGTTGACCAGGCGGAAAATCACGAGTTTCGGCCGATGCAGGGTCTGAATAGCGATTTCGATCGTCCGGGTGCAAAATCGTGATTGTACCGATCCAGACGATCGACCGTGATTTCATGCTGATCGTGGCGGAGATCGTTGTTGACAACCGTTCCTGGTCAAAACAGCGATTTTAGGTTGACCAGGCGGAAAATCACGAGTTTCGGCCGATCCAGGGTCTGAATAGCGATTTCGATCGTCCGGGTGCAAAATTGTGATTGTACCGATCCGGACGATCGACCGTGATATCATGCTGATCGTGGCGGAGATCGTTGTTGACTACCGTTCCTGGTCAAAACAGTGATTTTTGGTCGACCAGGCGGAAAATCACGAGTTTCGGCCGATGCAGGGTCGGAATAGCGATTTCGATCGTCCGGGTGCAAAATCGTGATTGTACCGATCCGGATGATCGACCGTGATTTCATGCTGATCGTGGCGGAGATCGTTGTTGACAACCGTTCCTGGTCAAAACAGCGATTTTTGGTTGACCAGGCGGAAAATCACGAGTTTCGGCCGATGCAGGGTCTGAATAGCGATTTCGATCGTCCGGGTGCAAAATCGTGATTGTTCCGATCCGGACGATCGACCGTGATTTCATGCTGATCGTGGCGGAGATCGTTGTTGACAACCGTTCCTGGTCAAAACAGCGATTTTTGGTTGACCAGGCGGAAAATCACGAGTTTCGGCCGTTCCAGGGTCTGAATAGCGATTTCGATCGTCCGGGTGCAAAATCGTGATTGTACCGATCCGGACGATCGACCGTGATTTCATGCTGATCGTGGCGGAGATCGTTGTTGACAACCGTTCCTGGTCAAAACAGCGATTTTAGGTTGACCAGGCGGAAAATCACGAGTTTCGGCCGATGCAGGGTCTGAATAGCGATTTCGATCGTCCGGGTGCAAAATTGTGATTGTACCGATCCGGACGATCGACCGTGATTTCATGCTGATCGTGGCGGAGATCGTTGTTGACTACCGTTCCTGGTCAAAACAGTGATTTTTGGTCGACCAGGCGGAAAATCACGAATTTCGGCCGATGCAGGGTCGGAATAGTGATTTCGTTCGTCCGGGTGCAAAATCGTGATTGTACCGATCCAGACGATCGACCGGGTTTTCGTGCTGATCGTGGCGGAGATTGTTGTTGACAACCGTTCCTGGTCAAAACAGCGATTTTTGGTTGACCTGGCGGAAAATCACGAGTTTCGCCCGATGCAGGGACTGAATAGCGATTTCGATCGTCCGGGTGCAAAATCGTGATTGTTCCGATCCGGACGATCGACCGTGATTTCATGCTGATCGTGGCGGAGATCGTTGTTGACAACCGTTCCTGGTCAAAACAGTGATTTTTGGTTGACCAGGCGGAAAATCACGAGTTCCGCCCGATGCAGGGTCTGAATAGCGATTTCGATCGTCCGGGTGCAAAATCGTGATTGTACCGATCCGGACGATCGACCGTGATTTCCTGCTGATCGTGGAGGAGATCGTTGTTGACAACCGTTCCTGGTTAAAACAGTGATTTTTGGTTGACCAGGCGGAAAATCACGAGTTTCGGCCGATGCAGGGTCTGAATAGCGATTTCGATCGTCCGGGTGCAAAATCGTGATTGTTCCGATCCGGACGATCGACCGTGATTTCATGCTGATCGTGGCGGAGATCGTTGTTGACAACCGTTCCTGGTCAAAACAGCGATTTTTGGTTGACCAGGCGGAAAATCACGAGTTTCGGCCGATGCAGGGTCTGAATAGCGATTTCGATCGTCCGGGTGCAAAATCGTGATTGTTCCGATCCGGACGATCGACCGTGATTTCATGCTGATCGTGGCGGAGATCGTTGTTGACAACCGTTCCTGGTCAAAACAGCGATTTTTGGTTGACCAGGCGGAAAATCACGAGTTTCGGCCGATGCAGGGTCTGAATAGCGATTTCGATCGTCCGGGTGCAAAATCGTGATTGTACCGATCCAGACGATCGACCGTGATTTCATGCTGATCGTGGCGGAGATCGTTGTTGACAACCGTTCCTGGTCAAAACAGCGATTTTAGGTTGACCAGGCGGAAAATCACGAGTTTCGGCCGATCCAGGGTCTGAATAGCGATTTCGATCGTCCGGGTGCAAAATTGTGATTGTACCGATCCGGACGATCGACCGTGATATCATGCTGATCGTGGCGGAGATCGTTGTTGACTACCGTTCCTGGTCAAAACAGTGATTTTTGGTCGACCAGGCGGAAAATCACGAGTTTCGGCCGATGCAGGGTCGGAATAGCGATTTCGATCGTCCGGGTGCAAAATCGTGATTGTACCGATCCGGATGATCGACCGTGATTTCATGCTGATCGTGGCGGAGATCGTTGTTGACAACCGTTCCTGGTCAAAACAGCGATTTTTGGTTGACCAGGCGGAAAATCACGAGTTTCGGCCGATGCAGGGTCTGAATAGCGATTTCGATCGTCCGGGTGCAAAATCGTGATTGTTCCGATCCGGACGATCGACCGTGATTTCATGCTGATCGTGGCGGAGATCGTTGTTGACAACCGTTCCTGGTCAAAACAGCGATTTTTGGTTGACCAGGCGGAAAATCACGAGTTTCGGCCGTTCCAGGGTCTGAATAGCGATTTCGATCGTCCGGGTGCAAAATCGTGATTGTACCGATCCGGACGATCGACCGTGATTTCATGCTGATCGTGGCGGAGATCGTTGTTGACAACCGTTCCTGGTCAAAACAGCGATTTTTGGTTGACCAGGCGGAAAATCACGAATTTCGGCCGATCCAGGGTCTGAATAGCGATTTCGATCGTCCGGGTGCAAAATCGTGATTGTACCGATCCAGACGATCGACCGTGATTTCATGCTGATCGTGGCGGAGATCGTTGTTGACAACCGTTCCGGGTCAAAACAGTGATTTTTGGTTGACCAGGCGGAAAATCACGAGTTTCGGCCGATGCAGGGTCTGAATAGTGATTTCGTTCGTCCGGGTGCAAAAT
Source organism: Delonix regia (assembly GCA_037074485.1). Classification (NCBI taxonomy): domain Eukaryota; kingdom Viridiplantae; phylum Streptophyta; class Magnoliopsida; order Fabales; family Fabaceae; genus Delonix; species Delonix regia. Next base: position 43,955,916 of record CM073450.1, on the reverse strand, counting down.
CGTGATTGTTCCGATCCGGACGATCGACCGTGATTTCATGCTGATCGTGGCGGAGATCGTTGTTGACAACCGTTCCGGGTCAAAACAGCGATTTTTGGTTGACCAAGCGGAAAATCACGAGTTTCGGCCGATGCAGGGTCTGAATAGCGATTTCGATCGTCCGGGTGCAAAATCGTGATTGTACCGATCCGGACGATCGACCGTGATTTCATGCTGATCGTGGCGGAGATCGTTGTTGACAACCGTTCCTGGTCAAAACAGCGATTTTTGGTTGACCAGGCAGAAAATCACGAGTTTCGGCCGATCCAGGGTCTGAATAGCGATTTCGATCGTCCGGGTGCAAAATCGTGATTGTACCGATCCGGACGATCGACCGTGATTTCATGCTGATCGTGGCGGAGATCGTTGTTGACAACCGTTCCTGGTCAAAACAGAGATTTTTGGTTGACCAAGCGGAAAATCACGAGTTTCGGCTGATGCAGGGTCTGAATAGCGATTTCGATCGTCCGGGAGCAAAATCGAGATTTTACCGATCTGAACGATCGACTGTTATTTCAGACTGATTGTGGCAGAGATCGTTGTTGACAACCGTTCCTGGTCAAAACAGCGAGTTTTGGTTGACCAGGCGGAAAATCACGAGTTTCGGCCGATGCAGGGTCTGAATAGCGATTTCGATCGTCCGGGTGCAAAATCGTGATTGTACCGATCCGGACGATCGACCGTGATTTCATGCTGATCGTGGCGGAGATCGTTGTTGACAACCGTTCCTGGTCAAAACAGCGATTTTTGGTTGACCAGGCGGAAAATCACGAGTTTCGGCCGATGCAGGGTCTGAATAGCGATTTCGATCGTCCGGGTGCAAAATCGTGATTGTACCGATCCGGATGATCGACCGTGATTTCATGCTGATCGTGGCGGAGATCGTTGTTGACAACCGTTCCTGGTCAAAACAGCGATTTTAGGTTGACCAGGCGGAAAATCACGAGTTTCGGCCGATCCAGGGTCTGAATAGCGATTTCGATCGTCCGGGTGCAAAATCGTGATTGTTCCGATCCGGACGATCGACCGTGATTTCATGCTGATCGTGGCGGAGATCGTTGTTGACAACCGTTCCGGGTCAAAACAGTGATTTTTGGTTGACCAGGCGGAAAATCACGAGTTTCGGCCGATGCAGGGTCTGAATAGCGATTTCGATCGTCCGGGTGCAAAATCGTGATTGTTCCGATCCGGACGATCGACCGTGATTTCATGCTGATCGTGGCGGAGATCGTTGTTGACAACCGTTCCGGGTCAAAACAGCGATTTTTGGTTGACCAGGCGGAAAATCACGAGTTTCGGCCGATGCAGGGTCTGAATAGCGATTTCGATCGTCCGGGTGCAAAATCGTGATTGTACCGATCCGGACGATCGACCGTGATTTCATGCTGATCGTGGCGGAGATCGTTGTTGACAACCGTTCCGGGTCAAAACAGTGATTTTTGGTTGACCAGGCGGAAAATCACGAGTTTCGGCCGATGCAGGGTCTGAATAGTGATTTCGTTCGTCCGGGTGCAAAATCGTGATTGTTCCGATCCGGACGATCGACCGTGATTTCATGCTGATCGTGGCGGAGATCGTTGTTGACAACCGTTCCGGGTCAAAACAGCGATTTTTGGTTGACCAAGCGGAAAATCACGAGTTTCGGCCGATGCAGGGTCTGAATAGCGATTTCGATCGTCCGGGTGCAAAATCGTGATTGTACCGATCCGGACGATCGACCGTGATTTCATGCTGATCGTGGCGGAGATCGTTGTTGACAACCGTTCCTGGTCAAAACAGCGATTTTTGGTTGACCAGGCAGAAAATCACGAGTTTCGGCCGATCCAGGGTCTGAATAGCGATTTCGATCGTCCGGGTGCAAAATCGTGATTGTACCGATCCGGACGATCGACCGTGATTTCATGCTGATCGTGGCGGAGATCGTTGTTGACAACCGTTCCTGGTCAAAACAGAGATTTTTGGTTGACCAAGCGGAAAATCACGAGTTTCGGCTGATGCAGGGTCTGAATAGCGATTTCGATCGTCCGGGAGCAAAATCGAGATTTTACCGATCTGAACGATCGACTGTTATTTCAGACTGATTGTGGCAGAGATCGTTGTTGACAACCGTTCCTGGTCAAAACAGCGAGTTTTGGTTGACCAGGCGGAAAATCACGAGTTTCGGCCGATGCAGGGTCTGAATAGCGATTTCGATCGTCCGGGTGCAAAATCGTGATTGTACCGATCCGGACGATCGACCGTGATTTCATGCTGATCGTGGCGGAGATCGTTGTTGACAACCGTTCCTGGTCAAAACAGCGATTTTTGGTTGACCAGGCGGAAAATCACGAGTTTCGGCCGATGCAGGGTCTGAATAGCGATTTCGATCGTCCGGGTGCAAAATCGTGATTGTACCGATCCGGATGATCGACCGTGATTTCATGCTGATCGTGGCGGAGATCGTTGTTGACAACCGTTCCTGGTCAAAACAGCGATTTTAGGTTGACCAGGCGGAAAATCACGAGTTTCGGCCGATCCAGGGTCTGAATAGCGATTTCGATCGTCCGGGTGCAAAATCGTGATTGTTCCGATCCGGACGATCGACCGTGATTTCATGCTGATCGTGGCGGAGATCGTTGTTGACAACCGTTCCGGGTCAAAACAGTGATTTTTGGTTGACCAGGCGGAAAATCACGAGTTTCGGCCGATGCAGGGTCTGAATAGCGATTTCGATCGTCCGGGTGCAAAATCGTGATTGTTCCGATCCGGACGATCGACCGTGATTTCATGCTGATCGTGGCGGAGATCGTTGTTGACAACCGTTCCGGGTCAAAACAGCGATTTTTGGTTGACCAGGCGGAAAATCACGAGTTTCGGCCGATGCAGGGTCTGAATAGCGATTTCGATCGTCCGGGTGCAAAATCGTGATTGTACCGATCCGGACGATCGACCGTGATTTCATGCTGATCGTGGCGGAGATCGTTGTTGACAACCGTTCCTGGTCAAAACAGCGATTTTTGGTTGACCAGGCAGAAAATCACGAGTTTCGGCCGATCCAGGGTCTGAATAGCGATTTCGATCGTCCGGGTGCAAAATCGTGATTGTACCGATCCGGACGATCGACCGTGATTTCATGCTGATCGTGGCGGAGATCGTTGTTGACAACCGTTCCTGGTCAAAACAGAGATTTTTGGTTGACCAAGCGGAAAATCACGAGTTTCGGCTGATGCAGGGTCTGAATAGCGATTTCGATCGTCCGGGAGCAAAATCGAGATTTTACCGATCTGAACGATCGACTGTTATTTCAGACTGATTGTGGCAGAGATCGTTGTTGACAACCGTTCCTGGTCAAAACAGCGAGTTTTGGTTGACCAGGCGGAAAATCACGAGTTTCGGCCGATGCAGGGTCTGAATAGCGATTTCGATCGTCCGGGTGCAAAATCGTGATTGTACCGATCCGGACGATCGACCGTGATTTCATGCTGATCGTGGCGGAGATCGTTGTTGACAACCGTTCCTGGTCAAAACAGCGATTTTTGGTTGACCAGGCGGAAAATCACGAGTTTCGGCCGATGCAGGGTCTGAATAGCGATTTCGATCGTCCGGGTGCAAAATCGTGATTGTACCGATCCGGATGATCGACCGTGATTTCATGCTGATCGTGGCGGAGATCGTTGTTGACAACCGTTCCTGGTCAAAACAGCGATTTTTGGTTGACCAGGCGGAAAATCACGAGTTTCGGCCGATGCAGGGTCTGAATAGCGATTTCGATCGTCCGGGTGCAAAATCGTGATTGTTCCGATCCGGACGATCGACCGTGATTTCATGCTGATCGTGGCGGAGATCGTTGTTGACAACCGTTCCGGGTCAAAACAGTGATTTTTGGTTGACCAGGCGGAAAATCACGAGTTTCGGCCGATGCAGGGTCTGAATAGCGATTTCGATCGTCCGGGTGCAAAATCGTGATTGTACCGATCCGGACGATCGACCGTGATTTCATGCTGATCGTGGCGGAGATCGTTGTTGACAACCGTTCCTGGTCAAAACAGCGATTTTTGGTTGACCAGGCAGAAAATCACGAGTTTCGGCCGATCCAGGGTCTGAATAGCGATTTCGATCGTCCGGGTGCAAAATCGTGATTGTACCGATCCGGACGATCGACCATGATTTCATGCTGATCGTGGCGGAGATCGTTGTTGACAACCGTTCCTGGTCAAAACAGAGATTTTTGGTTGACCAAGCGGAAAATCACGAGTTTCGGCTGATGCAGGGTCTGAATAGCGATTTCGATCGTCCGGGAGCAAAATCGAGATTTTACCGATCTGAACGATCGACTGTTATTTCAGACTGATTGTGGCAGAGATCGTTGTTGACAACCGTTCCTGGTCAAAACAGCGAGTTTTGGTTGACCAGGCGGAAAATCACGAGTTTCGGCCGATGCAGGGTCTGAATAGCGATTTCGATCGTCCGGGTGCAAAATCGTGATTGTACCGATCCGGATGATCGACCGTGATTTCATGCTGATCGTGGCGGAGATCGTTGTTGACAACCGTTCCTGGTCAAAACAGCGATTTTTGGTTGACCAGGCGGAAAATCACGAGTTTCGGCCGATGCAGGGTCTGAATAGCGATTTCGATCGTCCGGGTGCAAAATCGTGATTGTTCCGATCCGGACGATCGACCGTGATTTCATGCTGATCGTGGCGGAGATCGTTGTTGACAACCGTTCCGGGTCAAAACAGTGATTTTTGGTTGACCAGGCGGAAAATCACGAGTTTCGGCCGATGCAGGGTCTGAATAGCGATTTCGATCGTCCGGGTGCAAAATCGTGATTGTACCGATCCGGACGATCGACCGTGATTTCATGCTGATCGTGGCGGAGATCGTTGTTGACAACCGTTCCTGGTCAAAACAGCGATTTTTGGTTGACCAGGCAGAAAATCACGAGTTTCGGCCGATCCAGGGTCTGAATAGCGATTTCGATCGTCCGGGTGCAAAATCGTGATTGTACCGATCCGGACGATCGACCATGATTTCATGCTGATCGTGGCGGAGATCGTTGTTGACAACCGTTCCTGGTCAAAACAGAGATTTTTGGTTGACCAAGCGGAAAATCACGAGTTTCGGCTGATGCAGGGTCTGAATAGCGATTTCGATCGTCCGGGAGCAAAATCGAGATTTTACCGATCTGAACGATCGACTGTTATTTCAGACTGATTGTGGCAGAGATCGTTGTTGACAACCGTTCCTGGTCAAAACAGCGAGTTTTGGTTGACCAGGCGGAAAATCACGAGTTTCGGCCGATGCAGGGTCTGAATAGCGATTTCGATCGTCCGGGTGCAAAATCGTGATTGTACCGATCCGGACGATCGACCGTGATTTCATGCTGATCGTGGCGGAGATCGTTGTTGACAACCGTTCCTGGTCAAAACAGCGATTTTTGGTTGACCAGGCAGAAAATCACGAGTTTCGGCCGATCCAGGGTCTGAATAGCGATTTCGATCGTCCGGGTGCAAAATCGTGATTGTTCCGATCCGGACGATCGACCGTGATTTCATGCTGATCGTGGCGGAGATCGTTGTTGACAACCGTTCCGGGTCAAAACAGTGATTTTTGGTTGACCAGGCAGAAAATCACGAGTTTCGGCCGATGCAGGGTCTGAATAGCGATTTCGATCGTCCGGGTGCAAAATCGTGATTGTACCGATCCGGACGATCGACCGTGATTTCATGCTGATCGTGGCGGAGATCGTTGTTGACAACCGTTCCTGGTCAAAACAGCGATTTTTGGTTGACCAGGCAGAAAATCACGAGTTTCGGCCGATCCAGGGTCTGAATAGCGATTTCGATCGTCCGGGTGCAAAATCGTGATTGTACCGATCCGGACGATCGACCGTGATTTCATGCTGATCGTGGCGGAGATCGTTGTTGACAACCGTTCCTGGTCAAAACAGAGATTTTTGGTTGACCAAGCGGAAAATCACGAGTTTCGGCTGATGCAGGGTCTGAATAGCGATTTCGATCGTCCGGGAGCAAAATCGAGATTTTACCGATCTGAACGATCGACTGTTATTTCAGACTGATTGTGGCAGAGATCGTTGTTGACAACCGTTCCTGGTCAAAACAGCGAGTTTTGGTTGACCAGGCGGAAAATCACGAGTTTCGGCCGATGCAGGGTCTGAATAGCGATTTCGATCGTCCGGGTGCAAAATCGTGATTGTTCCGATCCGGACGATCGACCGTGATTTCATGCTGATCGTGGCGGAGATCGTTGTTGACAACCGTTCCGGGTCAAAACAGTGATTTTTGGTTGACCAGGCGGAAAATCACGAGTTTCGGCCGATGCAGGGTCTGAATAGCGATTTCGATCGTCCGGGTGCAAAATCGTGATTGTACCGATCCGGACGATCGACCGTGATTTCATGCTGATCGTGGCGGAGATCGTTGTTGACAACCGTTCCTGGTCAAAACAGCGATTTTTGGTTGACCAGGCAGAAAATCACGAGTTTCGGCCGATCCAGGGTCTGAATAGCGATTTCGATCGTCCGGGTGCAAAATCGTGATTGTACCGATCCGGACGATCGACCATGATTTCATGCTGATCGTGGCGGAGATCGTTGTTGACAACCGTTCCTGGTCAAAACAGAGATTTTTGGTTGACCAAGCGGAAAATCACGAGTTTCGGCTGATGCAGGGTCTGAATAGCGATTTCGATCGTCCGGGAGCAAAATCGAGATTTTACCGATCTGAACGATCGACTGTTATTTCAGACTGATTGTGGCAGAGATCGTTGTTGACAACCGTTCCTGGTCAAAACAGCGAGTTTTGGTTGACCAGGCGGAAAATCACGAGTTTCGGCCGATGCAGGGTCTGAATAGCGATTTCGATCGTCCGGGTGCAAAATCGTGATTGTACCGATCCGGATGATCGACCGTGATTTCATGCTAATCGTGGCGGAGATCGTTGTTGACAACCGTTCCTGGTCAAAACAGCGATTTTTGGTTGACCAGGCGGAAAATCACGAGTTTCGGCCGATGCAGGGTCTGAATAGCGATTTCGATCGTCCGGGTGCAAAATCGTGATTGTTCCGATCCGGACGATCGACCGTGATTTCATGCTGATCGTGGCGGAGATCGTTGTTGACAACCGTTCCGGGTCAAAACAGTGATTTTTGGTTGACCAGGCGGAAAATCACGAGTTTCGGCCGATGCAGGGTCTGAATAGCGATTTCGATCGTCCGGGTGCAAAATCGTGATTGTACCGATCCGGACGATCGACCGTGATTTCATGCTGATCGTGGCGGAGATCGTTGTTGACAACCGTTCCTGGTCAAAACAGCGATTTTTGGTTGACCAGGCAGAAAATCACGAGTTTCGGCCGATCCAGGGTCTGAATAGCGATTTCGATCGTCCGGGTGCAAAATCGTGATTGTACCGATCCGGACGATCGACCATGATTTCATGCTGATCGTGGCGGAGATCGTTGTTGACAACCGTTCCTGGTCAAAACAGAGATTTTTGGTTGACCAAGCGGAAAATCACGAGTTTCGGCTGATGCAGGGTCTGAATAGCGATTTCGATCGTCCGGGAGCAAAATCGAGATTTTACCGATCTGAACGATCGACTGTTATTTCAGACTGATTGTGGCAGAGATCGTTGTTGACAACCGTTCCTGGTCAAAACAGCGAGTTTTGGTTGACCAGGCGGAAAATCACGAGTTTCGGCCGATGCAGGGTCTGAATAGCGATTTCGATCGTCCGGGTGCAAAATCGTGATTGTACCGATCCGGATGATCGACCGTGATTTCATGCTGATCGTGGCGGAGATCGTTGTTGACAACCGTTCCTGGTCAAAACAGCGATTTTTGGTTGACCAGGCGGAAAATCACGAGTTTCGGCCGATGCAGGGTCTGAATAGCGATTTCGATCGTCCGGGTGCAAAATCGTGATTGTACCGATCCGGATGATCGACCGTGATTTCATGCTGATCGTGGCGGAGATCGTTGTTGACAACCGTTCCTGGTCAAAACAGCGATTTTAGGTTGACCAGGCGGAAAATCACGAGTTTCGGCCGATCCAGGGTCTGAATAGCGATTTCGATCGTCCGGGTGCAAAATCGTGATTGTTCCGATCCGGACGATCGACCGTGATTTCATGCTGATCGTGGCGGAGATCGTTGTTGACAACCGTTCCGGGTCAAAACAGTGATTTTTGGTTGACCAGGCAGAAAATCACGAGTTTCGGCCGATGCAGGGTCTGAATAGCGATTTCGATCGTCCGGGTGCAAAATCGTGATTGTACCGATCCGGACGATCGACCGTGATTTCATGCTGATCGTGGCGGAGATCGTTGTTGACAACCGTTCCTGGTCAAAACAGCGATTTTTGGTTGACCAGGCAGAAAATCACGAGTTTCGGCCGATCCAGGGTCTGAATAGCGATTTCGATCGTCCGGGTGCAAAATCGTGATTGTACCGATCCGGACGATCGACCGTGATTTCATGCTGATCGTGGCGGAGATCGTTGTTGACAACCGTTCCTGGTCAAAACAGAGATTTTTGGTTGACCAAGCGGAAAATCACGAGTTTCGGCTGATGCAGGGTCTGAATAGCGATTTCGATCGTCCGGGAGCAAAATCGAGATTTTACCGATCTGAACGATCGACTGTTATTTCAGACTGATTGTGGCAGAGATCGTTGTTGACAACCGTTCCTGGTCAAAACAGCGAGTTTTGGTTGACCAGGCGGAAAATCACGAGTTTCGGCCGATGCAGGGTCTGAATAGCGATTTCGATCGTCCGGGTGCAAAATCGTGATTGTACCGATCCGGATGATCGACCGTGATTTCATGCTGATCGTGGCGGAGATCGTTGTTGACAACCGTTCCTGGTCAAAACAGCGATTTTAGGTTGACCAGGCGGAAAATCACGAGTTTCGGCCGATCCAGGGTCTGAATAGCGATTTCGATCGTCCAGGTGCAAAATCGTGATTGTTCCGATCCGGACGATCGACCGTGATTTCATGCTGATCGTGGCGGAGATCGTTGTTGACAACCGTTCCGGGTCAAAACAGTGATTTTTGGTTGACCAGGCGGAAAATCACGAGTTTCGGCCGATGCAGGGTCTGAATAGCGATTTCGATCGTCCGGGTGCAAAATCGTGATTGTACCGATCCGGACGATCGACCGTGATTTCATGCTGATCGTGGCGGAGATCGTTGTTGACAACCGTTCCTGGTCAAAACAGCGATTTTTGGTTGACCAGGCGGAAAATCACGAGTTTCGGCCGATCCAGGGTCTGAATAACGATTTCGATCGTCCGGGTGCAAAATCGTGATTGTACCGATCCGGACGATCGGCCGTGATTTCATGCTGATCGTGGCGGAGATCGTTGTTGACAACCGTTCCTGGTCAAAACAGCGATTTTAGGTTGACCAGGCGGAAAATCACGAGTTTCGGCCGATGCAGGGTCTGAATAGCGATTTCGAACGTCCGGGTGCAAAATTGTGATTGTACCGATCCGGACGATCGACCGTGATATCATGCTGATCGTGGCGGAGATCGTTGTTGACTACCGTTCTTGGTCAAAACAGTGATTTTTGGTCGACCAGGCGGAAAATCACGAATTTCGGCCGATGCAGGGTCGGAATAGTGATTTCGTTCGTCCGGGTGCAAAATCGTGATTGTACCGATCCAGACGATCGACCGGGATTTCGTGCTGATCGTGGCGGAGATCGTTGTTGACAACCGTTCCTGGTCAAAACAGAGATTTTTGGTTGACCAAGCGGAAAATCACGAGTTTCGGCCGATGCAGGGTCTGAATAGCGATTTCGATCGTCCGGGTGCAAAATCGTGATTGTTCCGATCCGGACGATCGACCGTGATTTCATGCTGATCGTGGCGGAGATCGTTGTTGACAACCGTTCCGGGTCAAAACAGTGATTTTTGGTTGACCAGGCGGAAAATCACGAGTTTCGGCCGATGCAGGGTCTGAATAGCGATTTCGATCGTCCGGGTGCAAAATCGTGATTGTACCGATCCGGACGATCGACCGTGATTTCATGCTGATCGTGGCGGAGATCGTTGTTGACAACCGTTCCTGGTCAAAACAGCGATTTTAGGTTGACCAGGCGGAAAATCACGAGTTTCGGCCGATCCAGGGTCTGAATAGCGATTTCGATCGTCCGGGTGCAAAATCGTGATTGTTCCGATCCGGACGATCGACCGTGATTTCATGCTGATCGTGGCGGAGATCGTTGTTGACAACCGTTCCGGGTCAAAACAGTGATTTTTGGTTGACCAGGCGGAAAATCACGAGTTTCGGCCGATGCAGGGTCTGAATAGCGATTTCGATCGTCCGGGTGCAAAATCGTGATTGTACCGATCCGGACGATCGACCGTGATTTCATGCTGATCGTGGCGGAGATCGTTGTTGACAACCGTTCCTGGTCAAAACAGCGATTTTTGGTTGACCAGGCAGAAAATCACGAGTTTCGGCCGATCCAGGGTCTGAATAGCGATTTCGATCGTCCGGGTGCAAAATCGTGATTGTACCGATCCGGACGATCGACCGTGATTTCATGCTGATCGTGGCGGAGATCGTTGTTGACAACCGTTCCTGGTCAAAACAGAGATTTTTGGTTGACCAAGCGGAAAATCACGAGTTTCGGCTGATGCAGGGTCTGAATAGCGATTTCGATCGTCCGGGAGCAAAATCGAGATTTTACCGATCTGAACGATCGACTGTTATTTCAGACTGATTGTGGCAGAGATCGTTGTTGACAACCGTTCCTGGTCAAAACAGCGAGTTTTGGTTGACCAGGCGGAAAATCACGAGTTTCGGCCGATGCAGGGTCTGAATAGCGATTTCGATCGTCCGGGTGCAAAATCGTGATTGTACCGATCCGGATGATCGACCGTGATTTCATGCTGATCGTGGCGGAGATCGTTGTTGACAACCGTTCCTGGTCAAAACAGCGATTTTAGGTTGACCAGGCGGAAAATCACGAGTTTCGGCCGATCCAGGGTCTGAATAGCGATTTCGATCGTCCAGGTGCAAAATCGTGATTGTTCCGATCCGGACGATCGACCGTGATTTCATGCTGATCGTGGCGGAGATCGTTGTTGACAACCGTTCCGGGTCAAAACAGTGATTTTTGGTTGACCAGGCGGAAAATCACGAGTTTCGGCCGATGCAGGGTCTGAATAGCGATTTCGATCGTCCGGGTGCAAAATCGTGATTGTACCGATCCGGACGATCGACCGTGATTTCATGCTGATCGTGGCGGAGATCGTTGTTGACAACCGTTCCTGGTCAAAACAGCGATTTTTGGTTGACCAGGCGGAAAATCACGAGTTTCGGCCGATCCAGGGTCTGAATAGCGATTTCGATCGTCCGGGTGCAAAATCGTGATTGTACCGATCCGGACGATCGGCCGTGATTTCATGCTGATCGTGGCGGAGATCGTTGTTGACAACCGTTCCTGGTCAAAACAGCGATTTTAGGTTGACCAAGCGGAAAATCACGAGTTTCGGCTGATGCAGGGTCTGAATAGCGATTTCGATCGTCCGGGAGCAAAATCGAGATTTTACCGATCTGAACGATCGACTGTTATTTCAGACTGATTGTGGCAGAGATCGTTGTTGACAACCGTTCCTGGTCAAAACAGCGAGTTTTGGTTGACCAGGCGGAAAATCACGAGTTTCGGCCGATGCAGGGTCTGAATAGCGATTTCGATCGTCCGGGTGCAAAATCGTGATTGTACCGATCCGGATGATCGACCGTGATTTCATGCTGATCGTGGCGGAGATCGTTGTTGACAACCGTTCCTGGTCAAAACAGCGATTTTAGGTTGACCAGGCGGAAAATCACGAGTTTCGGCCGATGCAGGGTCTGAATAGCGATTTCGATCGTCCGGGTGCAAAATCGTGATTGTTCCGATCCGGACGATCGACCGTGATTTCATGCTGATCGTGGCGGAGATCGTTGTTGACAACCGTTCCGGGTCAAAACAGTGATTTTTGGTTGACCAGGCGGAAAATCACGAGTTTCGGCCGATGCAGGGTCTGAATAGCGATTTCGATCGTCCGGGTGCAAAATCGTGATTGTACCGATCCGGACGATCGACCGTGATTTCATGCTGATCGTGGCGGAGATCGTTGTTGACAACCGTTCCTGGTCAAAACAGCGATTTTAGGTTGACCAGGCGGAAAATCACGAGTTTCGGCCGATCCAGGGTCTGAATAGCGATTTCGATCGTCCGGGTGCAAAATCGTGATTGTACCGATCCGGACGATCGGCCGTGATTTCATGCTGATCGTGGCGGAGATCGTTGTTGACAACCGTTCCTGGTCAAAACAACGATTTTAGGTTGACCAGGCGGAAAATCACGAGTTTCGGCCGATGCAGGGTCTGAATAGCGATTTCGAACGTCCGGGTGCAAAATTGTGATTGTACCGATCCGGACGATCGACCGTGATATCATGCTGATCGTGGCGGAGATCGTTGTTGACTATCGTTCCTGGTCAAAACAACGATTTTAGGTTGACCAGGCGGAAAATCACGAGTTTCGGCCGATGCAGGGTCTGAATAGCGATTTCGATCGTCCGGGTGCAAAATCGTGATTGTACCGATCCGGACGATCGGCCGTGATTTCATGCTGATCGTGGCGGAGATCGTTGTTGACAACCGTTCCTGGTCAAAACAACGATTTTAGGTTGACCAGGCGGAAAATCACGAGTTTCGGCCGATGCAGGGTCTGAATAGCGATTTCGAACGTCCGGGTGCAAAATTGTGATTGTACCGATCCGGACGATCGACCGTGATATCATGCTGATCGTGGCGGAGATCGTTGTTGACTATCGTTCCTAGTCAAAACAACGATTTTAGGTTGACCAGGCGGAAAATCACGAATTTCGGCCGATGCAGGGTCGGAATAGTGATTTCGTTCGTCCGGGAGCAAAATCGTGATTGTACCGATCCAGACGATCGACCGGGATTTCGTGCTGATCGTGGCGGAGATCGTTGTTGACAACCGTTCCTGGTCAAAACAGAGATTTTTGGTTGACCAAGCGGAAAATCACGAGTTTCGGCCGATGCAGGGTCTGAATAGCGATTTCGATCGTCCGGGTGCAAAATCGTGATTGTTCCGATCCGGACGATCGACCGTGATTTCATGCTGATCGTGGCGGAGATCGTTGTTGACAACCGTTCCGGGTCAAAACAGTGATTTTTGGTTGACCAGGCGGAAAATCACGAGTTTCGGCCGATGCAGGGTCTGAATAGCGATTTCGATCGTCCGGGTGCAAAATCGTGATTGTACCGATCCGGACGATCGACCGTGATTTCATGCTGATCGTGGCGGAGATCGTTGTTGACAACCGTTCCTGGTCAAAACAGCGATTTTAGGTTGACCAGGCGGAAAATCACGAGTTTCGGCCGATCCAGGGTCTGAATAGCGATTTCGATCGTCCGGGTGCAAAATCGTGATTGTTCCGATCCGGACGATCGACCGTGATTTCATGCTGATCGTGGCGGAGATCGTTGTTGACAACCGTTCCTGGTCAAAACAGAGATTTTTGGTTGACCAAGCGGAAAATCACGAGTTTCGGCCGATGCAGGGTCTGAATAGCGATTTCGATCGTCCGGGTGCAAAATCGTGATTGTTCCGATCCGGACGATCGACCGTGATTTCATGCTGATCGTGGCGGAGATCGTTGTTGACAACCGTTCCGGGTCAAAACAGTGATTTTTGGTTGACCAGGCGGAAAATCACGAGTTTCGGCCGATGCAGGGTCTGAATAGCGATTTCGATCGTCCGGGTGCAAAATCGTGATTGTACCGATCCGGACGATCGACCGTGATTTCATGCTGATCGTGGCGGAGATCGTTGTTGACAACCGTTCCTGGTCAAAACAGCGATTTTAGGTTGACCAGGCGGAAAATCACGAGTTTCGGCCAATCCAGGGTCTGAATAGCGATTTCGATCGTCCGGGTGCAAAATCGTGATTGTTCCGATCCGGACGATCGACCGTGATTTCATGCTGATCGTGGCGGAGATCGTTGTTGACAACCGTTCCGGGTCAAAACAGTGATTTTTGGTTGACCAGGCGGAAAATCACGAGTTTCGGCCGATGCAGGGTCTGAATAGCGATTTCGATCGTCCGGGTGCAAAATCGTGATTGTACCGATCCGGACGATCGACCGTGATTTCATGCTGATCGTGGCGGAGATCGTTGTTGACAACCGTTCCTGGTCAAAACAGCGATTTTTGGTTGACCAGGCAGAAAATCACGAGTTTCGGCCGATCCAGGGTCTGAATAGCGATTTCGATCGTCCGGGTGCAAAATCGTGATTGTACCGATCCGGACGATCGACCGTGATTTCATGCTGATCGTGGCGGAGATCGTTGTTGACAACCGTTCCTGGTCAAAACAGAGATTTTTGGTTGACCAAGCGGAAAATCACGAGTTTCGGCTGATGCAGGGTCTGAATAGCGATTTCGATCGTCCGGGAGCAAAATCGAGATTTTACCGATCTGAACGATCGACTGTTATTTCAGACTGATTGTGGCAGAGATCGTTGTTGACAACCGTTCCTGGTCAAAACAGCGAGTTTTGGTTGACCAGGCGGAAAATCACGAGTTTCGGCCGATGCAGGGTCTGAATAGCGATTTCGATCGTCCGGGTGCAAAATTGTGATTGTACCGATCCGGACGATCGACCGTGATATCATGCTGATCGTGGCGGAGATCGTTGTTGACTATCGTTCCTAGTCAAAACAACGATTTTAGGTTGACCAGGCGGAAAATCACGAATTTCGGCCGATGCAGGGTCGGAATAGTGATTTCGTTCGTCCGGGAGCAAAATCGTGATTGTACCGATCCAGACGATCGACCGGGATTTCGTGCTGATCGTGGCGGAGATCGTTGTTGACAACCGTTCCTGGTCAAAACAGAGATTTTTGGTTGACCAAGCGGAAAATCACGAGTTTCGGCCGATGCAGGGTCTGAATAGCGATTTCGATCGTCCGGGTGCAAAATCGTGATTGTTCCGATCCGGACGATCGACCGTGATTTCATGCTGATCGTGGCGGAGATCGTTGTTGACAACCGTTCCGGGTCAAAACAGTGATTTTTGGTTGACCAGGCGGAAAATCACGAGTTTCGGCCGATGCAGGGTCTGAATAGCGATTTCGATCGTCCGGGTGCAAAATCGTGATTGTACCGATCCGGACGATCGACCGTGATTTCATGCTGATCGTGGCGGAGATCGTTGTTGACAACCGTTCCTGGTCAAAACAGCGATTTTAGGTTGACCAGGCGGAAAATCACGAGTTTCGGCCGATCCAGGGTCTGAATAGCGATTTCGATCGTCCGGGTGCAAAATCGTGATTGTTCCGATCCGGACGATCGACCGTGATTTCATGCTGATCGTGGCGGAGATCGTTGTTGACAACCGTTCCTGGTCAAAACAGAGATTTTTGGTTGACCAAGCGGAAAATCACGAGTTTCGGCCGATGCAGGGTCTGAATAGCGATTTCGATCGTCCGGGTGCAAAATCGTGATTGTTCCGATCCGGACGATCGACCGTGATTTCATGCTGATCGTGGCGGAGATCGTTGTTGACAACCGTTCCGGGTCAAAACAGTGATTTTTGGTTGACCAGGCGGAAAATCACGAGTTTCGGCCGATGCAGGGTCTGAATAGCGATTTCGATCGTCCGGGTGCAAAATCGTGATTGTACCGATCCGGACGATCGACCGTGATTTCATGCTGATCGTGGCGGAGATCGTTGTTGACAACCGTTCCTGGTCAAAACAGCGATTTTAGGTTGACCAGGCGGAAAATCACGAGTTTCGGCCAATCCAGGGTCTGAATAGCGATTTCGATCGTCCGGGTGCAAAATCGTGATTGTTCCGATCCGGACGATCGACCGTGATTTCATGCTGATCGTGGCGGAGATCGTTGTTGACAACCGTTCCGGGTCAAAACAGTGATTTTTGGTTGACCAGGCGGAAAATCACGAGTTTCGGCCGATGCAGGGTCTGAATAGCGATTTCGATCGTCCGGGTGCAAAATCGTGATTGTACCGATCCGGACGATCGACCGTGATTTCATGCTGATCGTGGCGGAGATCGTTGTTGACAACCGTTCCTGGTCAAAACAGCGATTTTTGGTTGACCAGGCAGAAAATCACGAGTTTCGGCCGATCCAGGGTCTGAATAGCGATTTCGATCGTCCGGGTGCAAAATCGTGATTGTACCGATCCGGACGATCGACCGTGATTTCATGCTGATCGTGGCGGAGATCGTTGTTGACAACCGTTCCTGGTCAAAACAGAGATTTTTGGTTGACCAAGCGGAAAATCACGAGTTTCGGCTGATGCAGGGTCTGAATAGCGATTTCGATCGTCCGGGAGCAAAATCGAGATTTTACCGATCTGAACGATCGACTGTTATTTCAGACTGATTGTGGCAGAGATCGTTGTTGACAACCGTTCCTGGTCAAAACAGCGAGTTTTGGTTGACCAGGCGGAAAATCACGAGTTTCGGCCGATGCAGGGTCTGAATAGCGATTTCGATCGTCCGGGTGCAAAATCGTGATTGTACCGATCCGGATGATCGACCGTGATTTCATGCTGATCGTGGCGGAGATCGTTGTTGACAACCGTTCCTGGTCAAAACAGCGATTTTAGGTTGACCAGGCGGAAAATCACGAGTTTCGGCCGATCCAGGGTCTGAATAGCGATTTCGATCGTCCGGGTGCAAAATCGTGATTGTTCCGATCCGGACGATCGACCGTGATTTCATGCTGATCGTGGCGGAGATCGTTGTTGACAACCGTTCCGGGTCAAAACAGTGATTTTTGGTTGACCAGGCGGAAAATCACGAGTTTCGGCCGATGCAGGGTCTGAATAGCGATTTCGATCGTCCGGGTGCAAAATCGTGATTGTACCGATCCGGATGATCGACCGTGATTTCATGCTGATCGTGGCGGAGATCGTTGTTGACAACCGTTCCTGGTCAAAACAGCGATTTTAGGTTGACCAGGCGGAAAATCACGAGTTTCGGCCGATCCAGGGTCTGAATAGCGATTTCGATCGTCCGGGTGCAAAATCGTGATTGTTCCGATCCGGACGATCGACCGTGATTTCATGCTGATCGTGGCGGAGATCGTTGTTGACAACCGTTCCGGGTCAAAACAGTGATTTTTGGTTGACCAGGCGGAAAATCACGAGTTTCGGCCGATGCAGGGTCTGAATAGCGATTTCGATCGTCCGGGTGCAAAATCGTGATTGTACCGATCCGGACGATCGACCGTGATTTCATGCTGATCGTGGCGGAGATCGTTGTTGACAACCGTTCCTGGTCAAAACAGCGATTTTTGGTTGACCAGGCGGAAAATCACGAGTTTCGGCCGATCCAGGGTCTGAATAGCGATTTCGATCGTCCGGGTGCAAAATCGTGATTGTTCCGATCCGGACGATCGACCGTGATTTCATGCTGATCGTGGCGGAGATCGTTGTTGACAACCGTTCCGGGTCAAAACAGTGATTTTTGGTTGACCAGGCGGAAAATCACGAGTTTCGGCCGATGCAGGGTCTGAATAGCGATTTCGATCGTCCGGGTGCAAAATCGTGATTGTACCGATCCGGACGATCGACCGTGATTTCATGCTGATCGTGGCGGAGATCGTTGTTGACAACCGTTCCTGGTCAAAACAGCGATTTTAGGTTGACCAGGCGGAAAATCACGAGTTTCGGCCGATCCAGGGTCTGAATAGCGATTTCGATCGTCCGGGTGCAAAATCGTGATTGTTCCGATCCGGACGATCGACCGTGATTTCATGCTGATCGTGGCGGAGATCGTTGTTGACAACCGTTCCGGGTCAAAACAGTGATTTTTGGTTGACCAGGCGGAAAATCACGAGTTTCGGCCGATGCAGGGTCTGAATAGCGATTTCGATCGTCCGGGTGCAAAATCGTGATTGTACCGATCCGGACGATCGACCGTGATTTCATGCTGATCGTGGCGGAGATCGTTGTTGACAACCGTTCCTGGTCAAAACAGCGATTTTTGGTTGACCAGGCAGAAAATCACGAGTTTCGGCCGATCCAGGGTCTGAATAGCGATTTCGATCGTCCGGGTGCAAAATCGTGATTGTACCGATCCGGACGATCGACCGTGATTTCATGCTGATCGTGGCGGAGATCGTTGTTGACAACCGTTCCTGGTCAAAACAGAGATTTTTGGTTGACCAAGCGGAAAATCACGAGTTTCGGCTGATGCAGGGTCTGAATAGCGATTTCGATCGTCCGGGAGCAAAATCGAGATTTTACCGATCTGAACGATCGACTGTTATTTCAGACTGATTGTGGCAGAGATCGTTGTTGACAACCGTTCCTGGTCAAAACAGCGAGTTTTGGTTGACCAGGCGGAAAATCACGAGTTTCGGCCGATGCAGGGTCTGAATAGCGATTTCGATCGTCCGGGTGCAAAATCGTGATTGTACCGATCCGGATGATCGACCGTGATTTCATGCTGATCGTGGCGGAGATCGTTGTTGACAACCGTTCCTGGTCAAAACAGCGATTTTAGGTTGACCAGGCGGAAAATCACGAGTTTCGGCCGATCCAGGGTCTGAATAGCGACTTCGATCGTCCGGGTGCAAAATCGTGATTGTTCCGATCCGGACGATCGACCGTGATTTCATGCTGATCGTGGCGGAGATCGTTGTTGACAACCGTTCCGGGTCAAAACAGTGATTTTTGGTTGACCAGGCGGAAAATCACGAGTTTCGGCCGATGCAGGGTCTGAATAGCGATTTCGATCGTCCGGGTGCAAAATCGTGATTGTACCGATCCGGATGATCGACCGTGATTTCATGCTGATCGTGGCGGAGATCGTTGTTGACAACCGTTCCTGGTCAAAACAGCGATTTTAGGTTGACCAGGCGGAAAATCACGAGTTTCGGCCGATCCAGGGTCTGAATAGCGATTTCGATCGTCCGGGTGCAAAATCGTGATTGTTCCGATCCGGACGATCGACCGTGATTTCATGCTGATCGTGGCGGAGATCGTTGTTGACAACCGTTCCGGGTCAAAACAGTGATTTTTGGTTGACCAGGCGGAAAATCACGAGTTTCGGCCGATGCAGGGTCTGAATAGCGATTTCGATCGTCCGGGTGCAAAATCGTGATTGTACCGATCCGGACGATCGACCGTGATTTCATGCTGATCGTGGCGGAGATCGTTGTTGACAACCGTTCCTGGTCAAAACAGCGATTTTTGGTTGACCAGGCGGAAAATCACGAGTTTCGGCCGATCCAGGGTCTGAATAGCGATTTCGATCGTCCGGGTGCAAAATCGTGATTGTACCGATCCGGACGATCGACCGTGATTTCATGCTGATCGTGGCGGAGATCGTTGTTGACAACCGTTCCTGGTCAAAACAGCGATTTTAGGTTGACCAGGCGGAAAATCACGAGTTTCGGCCGATCCAGGGTCTGAATAGCGATTTCGATCGTCCGGGTGCAAAATCGTGATTGTTCCGATCCGGACGATCGACCGTGATTTCATGCTGATCGTGGCGGAGATCGTTGTTGACAACCGTTCCGGGTCAAAACAGTGATTTTTGGTTGACCAGGCGGAAAATCACGAGTTTCGGCCGATGCAGGGTCTGAATAGCGATTTCGATCGTCCGGGTGCAAAATCGTGATTGTACCGATCCGGACGATCGACCGTGATTTCATGCTGATCGTGGCGGAGATCGTTGTTGACAACCGTTCCTGGTCAAAACAGCGATTTTTGGTTGACCAGGCAGAAAATCACGAGTTTCGGCCGATCCAGGGTCTGAATAGCGATTTCGATCGTCCGGGTGCAAAATCGTGATTGTACCGATCCGGACGATCGACCGTGATTTCATGCTGATCGTGGCGGAGATCGTTGTTGACAACCGTTCCTGGTCAAAACAGAGATTTTTGGTTGACCAAGCGGAAAATCACGAGTTTCGGCTGATGCAGGGTCTGAATAGTGATTTCGATCGTCCGGGAGCAAAATCGAGATTTTACCGATCTGAACGATCGACTGTTATTTCAGACTGATTGTGGCAGAGATCGTTGTTGACAACCGTTCCTGGTCAAAACAGCGAGTTTTGGTTGACCAGGCGGAAAATCACGAGTTTCGGCCGATGCAGGGTCTGAATAGCGATTTCGATCGTCCGGGTGCAAAATCGTGATTGTACCGATCCGGATGATCGACCGTGATTTCATGCTGATCGTGGCGGAGATCGTTGTTGACAACCGTTCCTGGTCAAAACAGCGATTTTAGGTTGACCAGGCGGAAAATCACGAGTTTCGGCCGATCCAGGGTCTGAATAGCGATTTCGATCGTCCGGGTGCAAAATCGTGATTGTTCCGATCCGGACGATCGACCGTGATTTCATGCTGATCGTGGCGGAGATCGTTGTTGACAACCGTTCCGGGTCAAAACAGTGATTTTTGGTTGACCAGGCGGAAAATCACGAGTTTCGGCCGATGCAGGGTCTGAATAGCGATTTCGATCGTCCGGGTGCAAAATCGTGATTGTACCGATTCGGATGATCGACCGTGATTTCATGCTGATCGTGGCGGAGATCGTTGTTGACAACCGTTCCTGGTCAAAACAGCGATTTTAGGTTGACCAGGCGGAAAATCACGAGTTTCGGCCGATCCAGGGTCTGAATAGCGATTTCGATCGTCCGGGTGCAAAATCGTGATTGTTCCGATCCGGACGATCGACCGTGATTTCATGCTGATCGTGGCGGAGATCGTTGTTGACAACCGTTCCGGGTCAAAACAGTGATTTTTGGTTGACCAGGCGGAAAATCACGAGTTTCGGCCGATGCAGGGTCTGAATAGCGATTTCGATCGTCCGGGTGCAAAATCGTGATTGTACCGATCCGGACGATCGACCGTGATTTCATGCTGATCGTGGCGGAGATCGTTGTTGACAACCGTTCCTGGTCAAAACAGCGATTTTTGGTTGACCAGGCGGAAAATCACGAGTTTCGCCCGATCCAGGGTCTGAATAGCGATTTCGATCGTCCGGGTGCAAAATCGTGATTGTACCGATCCGGACGATCGGCCGTGATTTCATGCTGATCGTGGCGGAGATCGTTGTTGACAACCGTTCCTGGTCAAAACAGCGATTTTAGGTTGACCAGGCGGAAAATCACGAGTTTCGGCCGATCCAGGGTCTGAATAGCGATTTCGATCGTCCGGGTGCAAAATCGTGATTGTACCGATCCGGACGATCGACCGTGATTTCATGCTGATCGTGGCGGAGATCGTTGTTGACAACCGTTCCTGGTCAAAACAGAGATTTTTGGTTGACCAAGCGGAAAATCACGAGTTTCGGCTGATGCAGGGTCTGAATTGCGATTTCGATCGTCCGGGAGCAAAATCGAGATTTTACCGATCTGAACGATCGACTGTTATTTCAGACTGATTGTGGCAGAGATCGTTGTTGACAACCGTTCCTGGTCAAAACAGCGAGTTTTGGTTGACCAGGCGGAAAATCACGAGTTTCGCCCGATCCAGGGTCTGAATAGCGATTTCGATCGTCCGGGTGCAAAATCGTGATTGTACCGATCCGGATGATCGACCGTGATTTCATGCTGATCGTGGCGGAGATCGTTGTTGACAACCGTTCCTGGTCAAAACAGCGATTTTAGGTTGACCAGGCGGAAAATCACGAGTTTCGGCCGATCCAGGGTCTGAATAGCGATTTCGATCGTCCGGGTGCAAAATCGTGATTGTTCCGATCCGGACGATCGACCGTGATTTCATGCTGATCGTGGCGGAGATCGTTGTTGACAACCGTTCCGGGTCAAAACAGTGATTTTTGGTTGACCAGGCGGAAAATCACGAGTTTCGGCCGATGCAGGGTCTGAATAGCGATTTCGATCGTCCGGGTGCAAAATCGTGATTGTACCGATCCGGATGATCGACCGTGATTTCATGCTGATCGTGGCGGAGATCGTTGTTGACAACCGTTCCTGGTCAAAACAGCGATTTTAGGTTGACCAGGCGGAAAATCACGAGTTTCGGCCGATCCAGGGTCTGAATAGCGATTTCGATCGTCCGGGTGCAAAATCGTGATTGTTCCGATCCGGACGATCAACCGTGATTTCATGCTGATCGTGGCGGAGATCGTTGTTGACAACCGTTCCGGGTCAAAACAGTGATTTTTGGTTGACCAGGCGGAAAATCACGAGTTTCGGCCGATGCAGGGTCTGAATAGCGATTTCGATCGTCCGGGTGCAAAATCGTGATTGTACCGATCCGGACGATCGACCGTGATTTCATGCTGATCGTGGCGGAGATCGTTGTTGACAACCGTTCCTGGTCAAAACAGCGATTTTTGGTTGACCAGGCGGAAAATCACGAGTTTCGGCCGATCCAGGGTCTGAATAGCGATTTCGATCGTCCGGGTGCAAAATCGTGATTGTACCGATCCGGACGATCGGCCGTGATTTCATGCTGATCGTGGCGGAGATCGTTGTTGACAACCGTTCCTGGTCAAAACAGCGATTTTAGGTTGACCAGGCGGAAAATCACGAGTTTCGGCCGATCCAGGGTCTGAATAGCGATTTCGATCGTCCGGGTGCAAAATCGTGATTGTTCCGATCCGGACGATCGACCGTGATTTCATGCTGATCGTGGCGGAGATCGTTGTTGACAACCGTTCCGGGTCAAAACAGTGATTTTTGGTTGACCAGGCGGAAAATCACGAGTTTCGGCCGATGCAGGGTCTGAATAGCGATTTCGATCGTCCGGGTGCAAAATCGTGATTGTACCGATCCGGACGATCGACCGTGATTTCATGCTGATCGTGGCGGAGATCGTTGTTGACAACCGTTCCTGGTCAAAACAGCGATTTTTGGTTGACCAGGCAGAAAATCACGAGTTTCGGCCGATCCAGGGTCTGAATAGCGATTTCGATCGTCCGGGTGCAAAATCGTGATTGTACCGATCCGGACGATCGACCGTGATTTCATGCTGATCGTGGCGGAGATCGTTGTTGACAACCGTTCCTGGTCAAAACAGAGATTTTTGGTTGACCAAGCGGAAAATCACGAGTTTCGGCTGATGCAGGGTCTGAATAGCGATTTCGATCGTCCGGGAGCAAAATCGAGATTTTACCGATCTGAACGATCGACTGTTATTTCAGACTGATTGTGGCAGAGATCGTTGTTGACAACCGTTCCTGGTCAAAACAGCGAGTTTTGGTTGACCAGGCGGAAAATCACGAGTTTCGGCCGATGCAGGGTCTGAATAGCGATTTCGATCGTCCGGGTGCAAAATCGTGATTGTACCGATCCGGATGATCGACCGTGATTTCATGCTGATCGTGGCGGAGATCGTTGTTGACAACCGTTCCTGGTCAAAACAGCGATTTTAGGTTGACCAGGCGGAAAATCACGAGTTTCGGCCGATCCAGGGTCTGAATAGCGATTTCGATCGTCCGGGTGCAAAATCGTGATTGTTCCGATCCGGACGATCGACCGTGATTTCATGCTGATCGTGGCGGAGATCGTTGTTGACAACCGTTCCGGGTCAAAACAGTGATTTTTGGTTGACCAGGCGGAAAATCACGAGTTTCGGCCGATGCAGGGTCTGAATAGCGATTTCGATCGTCCGGGTGCAAAATCGTGATTGTACCGATCCGGACGATCGACCGTGATTTCATGCTGATCGTGGCGGAGATCGTTGTTGACAACCGTTCCTGGTCAAAACAGCGATTTTTGGTTGACCAGGCGGAAAATCACGAGTTTCGGCCGATCCAGGGTCTGAATAGCGATTTCGATCGTCCGGGTGCAAAATCGTGATTGTACCGATCCGGACGATCGGCCGTGATTTCATGCTGATCGTGGCGGAGATCGTTGTTGACAACCGTTCCTGGTCAAAACAGCGATTTTAGGTTGACCAGGCGGAAAATCACGAGTTTCGGCCGATCCAGGGTCTGAATAGCGATTTCGATCGTCCGGGTGCAAAATCGTGATTGTACCGATCCGGACGATCGACCGTGATTTCATGCTGATCGTGGCGGAGATCGTTGTTGACAACCGTTCCTGGTCAAAACAGCGATTTTTGGTTGACCAGGCAGAAAATCACGAGTTTCGGCCGATGCAGGGTCTGAATAGTGATTTCGTTCATCTGGGAGAAAATCGTGATTATACCGATCCGGACGATCGACCGTCATTTCATGTTGATCGTGGCGGAGATTGTTGTTGACAACCGTTCCTGGTCAAAACAGTGATTTTTGGTTGACCAGGCGGAAAATCACGAGTTTCGGCCGATGCAGGGTCTGAATAGCGATTTCGATCGTCCGGGAGCAAAATCGAGATTTTACCGATCTGAACGATCGACTGTTATTTCAGGCTGACTGTGGCGGCGATCGTTGTTGACAACCGTTCCTGGTCATAACAGCGATTTTTGGTTGACCAGGCGGAAAATCACGAGTTTCGCCCGATGCAGGGTCTGAATAGCGATTTCGATCGTCCGAGTGCAAAATCGTGATTGTACCGATCCGAACGATCGACCGTGATTTCATGCTGATCGTGTCGGAGATCGTTGTTGGCAACCGTTCCTGGTCAAAACAGTGATTTTTGGTTGACCAGGCGGAAAATCACGAGTTTCGGCCGATGCAGGGTCTGAACAGTGATTTCGTTCGTCCGGGTGCAAAATCGTGATTGTACCGATCCGGACGATCGACCGGGATTTCGTGCTGATCGTGGCGGAGAACGTTGTTGACAACCGTTCCTGGTCAAAACAGTGATTTTTGGTTGACCAGGCGGAAAATCACGAGTTTCGGCCGATGCAGGGTCTGAATAGCGATTTCGATCGTCCGGGTGCAAAATTGTGATTGTACCGATCCGGACGATCGACCGTGATTTCATGCTGATCGTGGCGGAGATCGTTGTTGACAACCGTTCCTGGTCAAAACAGTGATTTTTGGTTGACCAGGCGAAAAATCACGAGTTTCGGCCGATGCAGGGTCTGAATAGCGATTTCGATCGTCCAGGTGCAAAATTGTGATTGTACCGATCCGGACGATCGACCGTGATTTCATGCTGATCGTGGCGGAGATCGTTGTTGACAACCGTTCCTGGTCAAAACAGTGATTTTTGGTTGACCAGGCGAAAAATCACGAGTTTCGGCCGATGCAGGGTCTGAATAGTGATTTCGTTCGTCCGGGTGCAAAATCGTGATTGTACCGATCCGGACGATCGACCGGGATTTCGTGCTGATCGTGGCGGAGATCGTTGTTGACAACCGTTCCTGGTCAAAACAGTGATTTTTGGTTGACCAGGCGGAAAATCACGAGTTTCGGCCGATGCAGGGTCTGAATAGTGATTTCGTTCGTCCGGGTGCAAAATCGTGATTGTACCGATCCGGACGATCGACCGGGATTTCGTGCTGATTGTGGCAGAGATCGTTGTTGACAACCGTTCCTGGTTAAAACAGTGATTTTTGGTTGACCAGGCGAAAAATCACGAGTTTCGGCCGATGCAGGGTCTGAATAGTGATTTCGTTCGTCCGGGTGCAAAATCGTGATTGTACCGATCCGGACGATCGACCGTGATTTCATGCTGATCGTGGCGGAGATCGTTGTTGACAACCGTACCTGGTCAAAACAGGGATTTTCGGTTGACCAGGCGGAAAATCACGAGTTTCGGCCGATGCAGGGTCTGAATAGTGATTTCGTTCATCTGGGAGAAAATCGTGATTATACCGATCCGGACGATCGACCGTCATTTCATGCTGATCGTGGCGGAGATCGTTGTTGACAACCGTTCCTGGTCAAAACAGTGATTTTTGGTTGACCAGGCGGAAAATCACGAGTTTCGGCCGATGCAGGGTCTGAATAGCGATTTCGATCGTCCGGGAGCAAAATCGAGATTTTACCGATCTGAACGATCGACTGTTATTTCAGGCTGACTGTGGCGGCGATCGTTGTTGACAACCGTTCCTGGTCATAACAGCGATTTTTGGTTGACCAGGCGGAAAATCACGAGTTTCGCCCGATGCAGGGTCTGAATAGCGATTTTGATCGTCCGAGTGCAAAATCGTGATTGTACCGATCCGAACGATCGACCGTGATTTCATGCTGATCGTGTCGGAGATCGTTGTTGGCAACCGTTCCTGGTCAAAACAGTGATTTTTGGTTGACCAGGCGGAAAATCACGAGTTTCGGCCGATGCAGGGTCTGAACAGTGATTTCGTTCGTCCGGGTGCAAAATCGTGATTGTACCGATCCGGACGATCGACCGGGATTTCGTGCTGATCGTGGCGGAGAACGTTGTTGACAACCGTTCCTGGTCAAAACAGTGATTTTTGGTTGACCAGGCGGAAAATCACGAGTTTCGCCCGATGCAGGGTCTGAATAGCGATTTCGATCGTCCGGGTGCAAAATTGTGATTGTACCGATCCGGACGATCGACCGTGATTTCATGCTGATCGTGGCGGAGATCGTTGTTGACAACCGTTCCTGGTCAAAACAGTGATTTTTGGTTGACCAGGCGAAAAATCACGAGTTTCGGCCGATGCAGGGTCTGAATAGCGATTTCGATCGTCCAGGTGCAAAATT
Organism: Delonix regia; assembly: GCA_037074485.1. NCBI lineage: Eukaryota > Viridiplantae > Streptophyta > Magnoliopsida > Fabales > Fabaceae > Delonix > Delonix regia. The sequence goes on along the minus strand of CM073450.1, from coordinate 43,929,275 downwards.
GTGATTGTACCGATCCGGACGATCGACCGTGATTTCATGCTGATCGTGGCGGAGATCGTTGTTGACAACCGTTCCTGGTCAAAACAGTGATTTTTGGTTGACCAGGCGAAAAATCACGAGTTTCGGCCGATGCAGGGTCTGAATAGTGATTTCGTTCGTCCGGGTGCAAAATCGTGATTGTACCGATCCGGACGATCGACCGGGATTTCGTGCTGATCGTGGTGGAGATCGTTGTTGACAACCGTTCCTGGTCAAAACAGTGATTTTTGGTTGACCAGGCGGAAAATCACGAGTTTCGGCCGATGCAGGGTCTGAATAGTGATTTCGTTCGTCCGGGTGCAAAATCGTGATTGTACCGATCCGGACGATCGACCGGGATTTCGTGCTGATTGTGGCAGAGATCGTTGTTGACAACCGTTCCTGGTTAAAACAGTGATTTTTGGTTGACCAGGCGAAAAATCACGAGTTTCGGCCGATGCAGGGTCTGAATAGTGATTTCGTTCGTCCGGGTGCAAAATCGTGATTGTACCGATCCGGACGATCGACCGTGATTTCATGCTGATCGTGGCGGAGATCGTTGTTGACAACCGTACCTGGTCAAAACAGGGATTTTCGGTTGACCAGGCGGAAAATCACGAGTTTCGGCCGATGCAGGGTCTGAATAGTGATTTCGTTCATCTGGGAGAAAATCGTGATTATACCGATCCGGACGATCGACCGTCATTTCATGCTGATCGTGGCGGAGATCGTTGTTGACAACCGTTCCTGGTCAAAACAGTGATTTTTGGTTGACCAGGCGGAAAATCACGAGTTTCGGCCGATGCAGGGTCTGAATAGCGATTTCGATCGTCCGGGAGCAAAATCGAGATTTTACCGATCTGAACGATCGACTGTTATTTCAGGCTGACTGTGGCGGCGATCGTTGTTGACAACCGTTCCTGGTCATAACAGCGATTTTTGGTTGACCAGGCGGAAAATCACGAGTTTCGCCCGATGCAGGGTCTGAATAGCGATTTCGATCGTCCGAGTGCAAAATCGTGATTGTACCGATCCGAACGATCGACCGTGATTTCATGCTGATCGTGTCGGAGATCGTTGTTGGCAACCGTTCCTGGTCAAAACAGTGATTTTTGGTTGACCAGGCGGAAAATCACGAGTTTCGGCCGATGCAGGGTCTGAACAGTGATTTCGTTCGTCCGGGTGCAAAATCGTGATTGTACCGATCCGGACGATCGACCGGGATTTCGTGCTGATCGTGGCGGAGAACGTTGTTGACAACCGTTCCTGGTCAAAACAGTGATTTTTGGTTGACCAGGCGGAAAATCACGAGTTTCGCCCGATGCAGGGTCTGAATAGCGATTTCGATCGTCCGGGTGCAAAATTGTGATTGTACCGATCCGGACGATCGACCGTGATTTCATGCTGATCGTGGCGGAGATCGTTGTTGACAACCGTTCCTGGTCAAAACAGTGATTTTTGGTTGACCAGGCGAAAAAATCACGAGTTTCGGCCGATGCAGGGTCTGAATAGCGATTTCGATCGTCCAGGTGCAAAATTGTGATTGTACCGATCCGGACGATCGACCGTGATTTCATGCTGATCGTGGCGGAGATCGTTGTTGACAACCGTTCCAGGTCAAAACAGTGATTTTTGGTTGACCAGGCGAAAAATCACGAGTTTCGGCCGATGCAGGGTCTGAATAGTGATTTCTTTCGTCCGGGTGCAAAATCGTGATTGTACCGATCCGGACGATCGACCGGGATTTCGTGCTGATCGTGGCGGAGATCGTTGTTGACAACCGTTCCTGGTCAAAACAGTGATTTTTGGTTGACCAGGCGGAAAATCACGAGTTTCGGCCGATGCAGGGTCTGAATAGTGATTTCGTTCGTCCGGGTGCAAAATCGTGATTGTACCGATCCGGACGATCGACCGGGATTTCGTGCTGATTGTGGCAGAGATCGTTGTTGACAACCGTTCCTGGTTAAAACAGTGATTTTTGGTTGACCAGGCGAAAAATCACGAGTTTTGGCCGATGCAGGGTCTGAATAGTGATTTCGTTCGTCCGGGTGCAAAATCGTGATTGTACCGATCCGGACGATCGACCGTGATTTCATGCTGATCGTGGCGGAGATCGTTGTTGACAACCGTACCTGGTCAAAACAGGGATTTTCGGTTGACCAGGCGGAAAATCACGAGTTTCGGCCGATGCAGGGTCTGAATAGTGATTTCGTTCATCCGAGAGCAAAATCGTGATTATACCGATCCGGACGATCGACCGTCATTTCATGCTGATCGTGGCGGAGATCGTTGTTGACAACCGTTCCTGGTCAAAACAGTGATTTTTGGTTGACCAGGCGGAAAATCACGAGTTTCGGCCGATGCAGGGTCTGAATAGCGATTTCGATCGTCCGGGAGCAAAATCGTGATTGTACCGATCCGGACGATCAACCGTGATTTCGTGCTGATCGTGTCGGAGATCGTTGTTGACAACCGTTCCTGGTCAAAACAGCGATTTTTGGTTGACCAGGCAGAAAATCACGAGTTTCGGCCGATGCTGGGTCTGAATAGCGATTTCGATCGTCCGGGAGCAAAATCGAGATTTTACCGATCTAAACGATCGACTGTTATTTCAGGCTGATTGTGGCGGAGATCGTTGTTGACAACCGTTCCTGGTCATAACAGCGATTTTTGGTTGACCAGGCGGAAAATCACGAGTTTCGCCCGATGCAGGGTCTGAATAGCGATTTCGATCGTCCGGGTGCAAAATTGTGATTGTACCGATCCGGACGATCGACCGTGATTTCATGCTGATCGTGGCGGAGATCGTTGTTGACAACCGTTCCTGGTCAAAACAGTGATTTTTGGTTGACCAGGCGGAAAATCACGAGTTTCGGCCGATGCAGGGTCTGAATAGTGATTTCGTTCGTCCGGGTGCAAAATCGTGATTGTACCGATCCGGACGATCGACCGGGATTTCGTGCTGATCGTGGCGGAGATCGTTGTTGACAACCGTTCCTGGTCAAAACAGTGATTTTTGGTTGACCAGGCGGAAAATCACGAGTTTCGGCCGATGCAGGGTCTGAATAGTGATTTCGTTCGTCCGGGTGCAAAATCGTGATTGTACCGATCCGGACGATCGACCGGGATTTCGTGCTGATTGTGGCAGAGATCGTTGTTGACAACCGTTCCTGGTTAAAACAGTGATTTTTGGTTGACCAGGCGAAAAATCACGAGTTTCGGCCGATGCAGGGTCTGAATAGTGATTTCGTTCGTCCGGGTGCAAAATCGTGATTGTACCGATCCGGACGATCGACCGTGATTTCATGCTGATCGTGGCGGAGATCGTTGTTGACAACCGTACCTGGTCAAAACAGGGATTTTCGGTTGACCAGGCGGAAAATCACGAGTTTCGGCCGATGCAGGGTCTGAATAGTGATTTCGTTCATCCGGGAGCAAAGTCGTGATTATACCGATCCGGACGATCGACCGTCATTTCATGCTGATCGTGGCGGAGATCGTTGTTGACAACCGTTCCTGGTCAAAACAGTGATTTTTGGTTGACCAGGCGGAAAATCACGAGTTTCGGCCGATGCAGGGTCTGAATAGCGATTTCGATCGTCCGGGAGCAAAATCGAGATTTTACCGATCCGAACGATCGACTGTTATTTCATGCTGATCGTGGCGGCGATCGTTGTTGACAACCGTTCCTGGTCATAATAGCGATTTTTGGTTGACCAGGCGAAAAATCACGAGTTTCGGCCGATGCAGGGTCTGAATAGCGATTTCGATCGTCCGGGTGCAAAATCGTGATTGTACCGATCCGGACGATCGACCGTGATTTCGTGCTGATCGTGTCGGAGATCGTTGTTGACAACCGTTCCTGGTCAAAACAGCGATTTTTGGTTGACCAGGCAGAAAATCTGGGTCTGAATAGCGATTTCGATCGTCCGGGAGCAAAATCGAGATTTTACCGATCTAAACGATCGACTGTTATTTCAGGCTGATTGTGGCGGAGATCGTTGTTGACAACCGTTCTTGGTCATAACAGCGATTTTTGGTTGACCAGGCGGAAAATCACGAGTTTCGGCCGATGCAAGGTCTGAATAGCGATTTCGATCGTCCGGGTGCAAAATCGTGATTGTACCGATCCGGACGATCGACCGTGATTTCATGCTGATCGTGGCGGAGATCGTTGTTGACAACCGTTCCTGGTCAAAACAGCGATTTTTGGTTGACCAGCCGGAAAATCACGAGTTTCGGCCGATGCAGGGCCTGAATAGCGATTTCGATCGTCCGGGTGCAAAATCGTGATTGTACCGATCCGGACGATCGACCGTGATTTCATGCTGATCGTGGCGGAGATCGTTGTTGACAACCGTTCCTGGTCAAAACAGTGATTTTTGGTTGACCAGGCGGAAAATCACGAGTTTCGGCCGATGCAGGGTCTGAATAGTGATTTCGTTCGTCCGGGTGCAAAATCGTGATTGTACCGATCCGGACGATCGACCGGGATTTCGTGCTGATTGTGGCAGAGATCGTTGTTGACAACCGTTCCTGGTTAAAACAGTGATTTTTGGTTGACCAGGCGAAAAATCACGAGTTTCGGCCGATGCAGGGTCTGAATAGTGATTTCGTTCGTCCGGGTGCAAAATCGTGATTGTACCGATCCGGACGATCGACCGTGATTTCATGCTGATCGTGGCGGAGATCGTTGTTGACAACCGTACCTGGTCAAAACAGGGATTTTCGGTTGACCAGGCGGAAAATCACGAGTTTCGGCCGATGCAGGGTCTGAATAGTGATTTCGTTCATCCGGGAGCAAAATCGTGATTATACCGATCCGGACGATCGACCGTCATTTCATGCTGATCGTGGCGGAGATCGTTGTTGACAACCGTTCCTGGTCAAAACAGTGATTTTTGGTTGACCAGGCGGAAAATCACGAGTTTCGGCCGATGCAGGGTCTGAATAGCGATTTCGATCGTCCGGGAGCAAAATCGAGATTTTACCGATCCGAACGATCGACTGTTATTTCATGCTGATCGTGGCGGCGATCGTTGTTGACAACCGTTCCTGGTCATAATAGCGATTTTTGGTTGACCAGGCGAAAAATCACGAGTTTCGGCCGATGCAGGGTCTGAATAGCGATTTCGATCGCCCGGGTGCAAAATCGTGATTGTACCGATCCGGACGATCGACCGTGATTTCGTGCTGATCGTGTCGGAGATCGTTGTTGACAACCGTTCCTGGTCAAAACAGCGATTTTTGGTTGACCAGGCAGAAAATCTGGGTCTGAATAGCGATTTCGATCGTCCGGGAGCAAAATCGAGATTTTACCGATCTAAACGATCGACTGTTATTTCAGGCTGATTGTGGCGGAGATCGTTGTTGACAACCGTTCCTGGTCATAACAGCGATTTTTGGTTGACCAGGCGGAAAATCACGAGTTTCGGCCGATGCAAGGTCTGAATAGCGATTTCGATCGTCCGGGTGCAAAATCGTGATTGTACCGATCCGGACGATCGACCGTGATTTCATGCTGATCGTGGCGGAGATCGTTGTTGACAACCGTTCCTGGTCAAAACAGCGATTTTTGGTTGACCAGCCGGAAAATCACGAGTTTCGGCCGATGCAGGGCCTGAATAGCGATTTCGATCGTCCGGGTGCAAAATCGTGATTGTACCGATCCGGACGATCGACCGTGATTTCATGCTGATCGTGGCGGAGATCGTTGTTGACAACCGTTCCTGGTCAAAACAGTGATTTTTGGTTGACCAGGCGGAAAATCACGAGTTTCGGCCGATGCAGGGTCTGAATAGTGATTTCGTTCGTCCGGGTGCAAAATCGTGATTGTACCGATCCGGACGATCGACCGGGATTTCGTGCTGATTGTGGCAGAGATCGTTCTTGACAACCGTTCCTGGTTAAAACAGTGATTTTTGGTTGACCAGGCGAAAAATCACGAGTTTCGGCCGATGCAGGGTCTGAATAGTGATTTCGTTCGTCCGGGTGCAAAATCGTGATTGTACCGATCCGGACGATCGACCGTGATTTCATGCTGATCGTGGCGGAGATCGTTGTTGACAACCGTACCTGGTCAAAACAGGGATTTTCGGTTGACCAGGCGGAAAATCACGAGTTTCGGCCGATGCAGGGTCTGAATAGTGATTTCGTTCATCCGGGAGCAAAATCGTGATTATACCGATCCGGACGATCGACCGTCATTTCATGCTGATCGTGGCGGAGATCGTTGTTGACAACCGTTCCTGGTCAAAACAGTGATTTTTGGTTGACCAGGCGGAAAATCACGAGTTTCGGCCGATGCAGGGTCTGAATAGCGATTTCGATCGTCCGGGAGCAAAATCGAGATTTTACCGATCCGAACGATCGACTGTTATTTCATGCTGATCGTGGCGGCGATCGTTGTTGACAACCGTTCCTGGTCATAATAGCGATTTTTGGTTGACCAGGCGAAAAATCACGAGTTTCGGCCGATGCAGGGTCTGAATAGCGATTTCGATCGTCCGGGTGCAAAATCGTGATTGTACCGATCCGGACGATCGACCGTGATTTCGGGCTGATCGTGTCGGAGATCGTTGTTGACAACCGTTCCTGGTCAAAACAGCGATTTTTGGTTGACCAGGCAGAAAATCTGGGTCTGAATAGCGATTTCGATCGTCCGGGAGCAAAATCGAGATTTTACCGATCTAAACGATCGACTGTTATTTCAGGCTGATTGTGGCGGAGATCGTTGTTGACAACCGTTCCTGGTCATAACAGCGATTTTTGGTTGACCAGGCGGAAAATCACGAGTTTCGGCCGATGCAAGGTCTGAATAGCGATTTCGATCGTCCGGGTGCAAAATCGTGATTGTACCGATCCGGACGATCGACCGTGATTTCATGCTGATCGTGGCGGAGATCGTTGTTGACAACCGTTCCTGGTCAAAACAGCGATTTTTGGTTGACCAGCCGGAAAATCACGAGTTTCGGCCGATGCAGGGCCTGAATAGCGATTTCGATCGTCCGGGTGCAAAATCGTGATTGTACCGATCCGGACGATCGACCGTGATTTCATGCTGATCGTGGCGGAGATCGTTGTTGACAACCGTTCCTGGTCAAAACAGTGATTTTTGGTTGACCAGGCGGAAAATCACGAGTTTCGGCCGATGCAGGGTCTGAATAGTGATTTCGTTCGTCCGGGTGCAAAATCGTGATTGTACCGATCCGGACGATCGACCGGGATTTCGTGCTGATTGTGGCAGAGATCGTTGTTGACAACCGTTCCTGGTTAAAACAGTGATTTTTGGTTGACCAGGCGAAAAATCACGAGTTTCGGCCGATGCAGGGTCTGAATAGTGATTTCGTTCGTCCGGGTGCAAAATCGTGATTGTACCGATCCGGACGATCGACCGGGATTTCGTGCTGATTGTGGCAGAGATCGTTGTTGACAACCGTTCCTGGTTAAAACAGTGATTTTTGGTTGACCAGGCGAAAAATCACGAGTTTCGGCCGATGCAGGGTCTGAATAGTGATTTCGTTCGTCCGGGTGCAAAATCGTGATTGTACCGATCCGGACGATCGACCGGGATTTCGTGCTGATTGTGGCAGAGATCGTTGTTGACAACCGTTCCTGGTTAAAACAGTGATTTTTGGTTGACCAGGCGAAAAATCACGAGTTTCGGCCGATGCAGGGTCTGAATAGTGATTTCGTTCGTCCGGGTGCAAAATCGTGATTGTACCGATCCGGACGATCGACCGTGATTTCATGCTGATCGTGGCGGAGATCGTTGTTGACAACCGTACCTGGTCAAAACAGGGATTTTCGGTTGACCAGGCGGAAAATCACGAGTTTCGGCCGATGCAGGGTCTGAATAGTGATTTCGTTCATCCGGGAGCAAAGTCGTGATTATACCGATCCGGACGATCGACCGTCATTTCATGCTGATCGTGGCGGAGATCGTTGTTGACAACCGTTCCTGGTCAAAACAGTGATTTTTGGTTGACCAGGCGGAAAATCACGAGTTTCGGCCGATGCAGGGTCTGAATAGCGATTTCGATCGTCCGGGAGCAAAATCGAGATTTTACCGATCCGAACGATCGACTGTTATTTCATGCTGATCGTGGCGGCGATCGTTGTTGACAACCGTTCCTGGTCATAATAGCGATTTTTGGTTGACCAGGCGAAAAATCACGAGTTTCGGCCGATGCAGGGTCTGAATAGCGATTTCGATCGTCCGGGTGCAAAATCGTGATTGTACCGATCCGGACGATCGACCGTGATTTCGTGCTGATCGTGTCGGAGATCGTTGTTGACAACCGTTCCTGGTCAAAACAGCGATTTTTGGTTGACCAGGCAGAAAATCTGGGTCTGAATAGCGATTTCGATCGTCCGGGAGCAAAATCGAGATTTTACCGATCTAAACGATCGACTGTTATTTCAGGCTGATTGTGGCGGAGATCGTTGTTGACAACCGTTCCTGGTCATAACAGCGATTTTTGGTTGACCAGGCGGAAAATCACGAGTTTCGGCCGATGCAAGGTCTGAATAGCGATTTCGATCGTCCGGGTGCAAAATCGTGATTGTACCGATCCGGACGATCGACCGTGATTTCATGCTGATCGTGGCGGAGATCGTTGTTGACAACCGTTCCTGGTCAAAACAGCGATTTTTGGTTGACCAGCCGGAAAATCACGAGTTTCGGCCGATGCAGGGCCTGAATAGCGATTTCGATCGTCCGGGTGCAAAATCGTGATTGTACCGATCCGGACGATCGACCGTGATTTCATGCTGATCGTGGCGGAGATCGTTGTTGACAACCGTTCCTGGTCAAAACAGTGATTTTTGGTTGACCAGGCGGAAAATCACGAGTTTCGGCCGATGCAGGGTCTGAATAGTGATTTCGTTCGTCCGGGTGCAAAATCGTGATTGTACCGATCCGGACGATCGACCGGGATTTCGTGCTGATTGTGGCAGAGATCGTTGTTGACAACCGTTCCTGGTTAAAACAGTGATTTTTGGTTGACCAGGCGAAAAATCACGAGTTTCGGCCGATGCAGGGTCTGAATAGTGATTTCGTTCGTCCGGGTGCAAAATCGTGATTGTACCGATCCGGACGATCGACCGGGATTTCGTGCTGATTGTGGCAGAGATCGTTGTTGACAACCGTTCCTGGTTAAAACAGTGATTTTTGGTTGACCAGGCGAAAAATCACGAGTTTCGGCCGATGCAGGGTCTGAATAGTGATTTCGTTCGTCCGGGTGCAAAATCGTGATTGTACCGATCCGGACGATCGACCGGGATTTCGTGCTGATTGTGGCAGAGATCGTTGTTGACAACCGTTCCTGGTTAAAACAGTGATTTTTGGTTGACCAGGCGAAAAATCACGAGTTTCGGCCGATGCAGGGTCTGAATAGTGATTTCGTTCGTCCGGGTGCAAAATCGTGATTGTACCGATCCGGACGATCGACCGTGATTTCATGCTGATCGTGGCGGAGATCGTTGTTGACAACCGTACCTGGTCAAAACAGGGATTTTCGGTTGACCAGGCGGAAAATCACGAGTTTCGGCCGATGCAGGGTCTGAATAGTGATTTCGTTCATCCGGGAGCAAAGTCGTGATTATACCGATCCGGACGATCGACCGTCATTTCATGCTGATCGTGGCGGAGATCGTTGTTGACAACCGTTCCTGGTCAAAACAGTGATTTTTGGTTGACCAGGCGGAAAATCACGAGTTTCGGCCGATGCAGGGTCTGAATAGCGATTTCGATCGTCCGGGAGCAAAATCGAGATTTTACCGATCCGAACGATCGACTGTTATTTCATGCTGATCGTGGCGGCGATCGTTGTTGACAACCGTTCCTGGTCATAATAGCGATTTTTGGTTGACCAGGCGAAAAATCACGAGTTTCGGCCGATGCAGGGTCTGAATAGCGATTTCGATCGTCCGGGTGCAAAATCGTGATTGTACCGATCCGGACGATCGACCGTGATTTCGTGCTGATCGTGTCGGAGATCGTTGTTGACAACCGTTCCTGGTCAAAACAGCGATTTTTGGTTGACCAGGCAGAAAATCTGGGTCTGAATAGCGATTTCGATCGTCCGGGAGCAAAATCGAGATTTTACCGATCTAAACGATCGACTGTTATTTCAGGCTGATTGTGGCGGAGATCGTTGTTGACAACCGTTCCTGGTCATAACAGCGATTTTTGGTTGACCAGGCGGAAAATCACGAGTTTCGGCCGATGCAAGGTCTGAATAGCGATTTCGATCGTCCGGGTGCAAAATCGTGATTGTACCGATCCGGACGATCGACCGTGATTTCATGCTGATCGTGGCGGAGATCGTTGTTGACAACCGTTCCTGGTCAAAACAGCGATTTTTGGTTGACCAGCCGGAAAATCACGAGTTTCGGCCGATGCAGGGCCTGAATAGCGATTTCGATCGTCCGGGTGCAAAATCGTGATTGTACCGATCCGGACGATCGACCGTGATTTCATGCTGATCGTGGCGGAGATCGTTGTTGACAACCGTTCCTGGTCAAAACAGTGATTTTTGGTTGACCAGGCGGAAAATCACGAGTTTCGGCCGATGCAGGGTCTGAATAGTGATTTCGTTCGTCCGGGTGCAAAATCGTGATTGTACCGATCCGGACGATCGACCGGGATTTCGTGCTGATTGTGGCAGAGATCGTTGTTGACAACCGTTCCTGGTTAAAACAGTGATTTTTGGTTGACCAGGCGAAAAATCACGAGTTTCGGCCGATGCAGGGTCTGAATAGTGATTTCGTTCGTCCGGGTGCAAAATCGTGATTGTACCGATCCGGACGATCGACCGGGATTTCGTGCTGATTGTGGCAGAGATCGTTGTTGACAACCGTTCCTGGTTAAAACAGTGATTTTTGGTTGACCAGGCGAAAAATCACGAGTTTCGGCCGATGCAGGGTCTGAATAGTGATTTCGTTCGTCCGGGTGCAAAATCGTGATTGTACCGATCCGGACGATCGACCGGGATTTCGTGCTGATTGTGGCAGAGATCGTTGTTGACAACCGTTCCTGGTTAAAACAGTGATTTTTGGTTGACCAGGCGAAAAATCACGAGTTTCGGCCGATGCAGGGTCTGAATAGTGATTTCGTTCGTCCGGGTGCAAAATCGTGATTGTACCGATCCGGACGATCGACCGTGATTTCATGCTGATCGTGGCGGAGATCGTTGTTGACAACCGTACCTGGTCAAAACAGGGATTTTCGGTTGACCAGGCGGAAAATCACGAGTTTCGGCCGATGCAGGGTCTGAATAGTGATTTCGTTCATCCGGGAGCAAAGTCGTGATTATACCGATCCGGACGATCGACCGTCATTTCATGCTGATCGTGGCGGAGATCGTTGTTGACAACCGTTCCTGGTCAAAACAGTGATTTTTGGTTGACCAGGCGGAAAATCACGAGTTTCGGCCGATGCAGGGTCTGAATAGCGATTTCGATCGTCCGGGAGCAAAATCGAGATTTTACCGATCCGAACGATCGACTGTTATTTCATGCTGATCGTGGCGGCGATCGTTGTTGACAACCGTTCCTGGTCATAATAGCGATTTTTGGTTGACCAGGCGAAAAATCACGAGTTTCGGCCGATGCAGGGTCTGAATAGCGATTTCGATCGTCCGGGTGCAAAATCGTGATTGTACCGATCCGGACGATCGACCGTGATTTCGTGCTGATCGTGTCGGAGATCGTTGTTGACAACCGTTCCTGGTCAAAACAGCGATTTTTGGTTGACCAGGCAGAAAATCTGGGTCTGAATAGCGATTTCGATCGTCCGGGAGCAAAATCGAGATTTTACCGATCTAAACGATCGACTGTTATTTCAGGCTGATTGTGGCGGAGATCGTTGTTGACAACCGTTCCTGGTCATAACAGCGATTTTTGGTTGACCAGGCGGAAAATCACGAGTTTCGGCCGATGCAAGGTCTGAATAGCGATTTCGATCGTCCGGGTGCAAAATCGTGATTGTACCGATCCGGACGATCGACCGTGATTTCATGCTGATCGTGGCGGAGATCGTTGTTGACAACCGTTCCTGGTCAAAACAGCGATTTTTGGTTGACCAGCCGGAAAATCACGAGTTTCGGCCGATGCAGGGCCTGAATAGCGATTTCGATCGTCCGGGTGCAAAATCGTGATTGTACCGATCCGGACGATCGACCGTGATTTCATGCTGATCGTGGCGGAGATCGTTGTTGACAACCGTTCCTGGTCAAAACAGTGATTTTTGGTTGACCAGGCGGAAAATCACGAGTTTCGGCCGATGCAGGGTCTGAATAGTGATTTCGTTCGTCCGGGTGCAAAATCGTGATTGTACCGATCCGGACGATCGACCGGGATTTCGTGCTGATTGTGGCAGAGATCGTTGTTGACAACCGTTCCTGGTTAAAACAGTGATTTTTGGTTGACCAGGCGAAAAATCACGAGTTTCGGCCGATGCAGGGTCTGAATAGTGATTTCGTTCGTCCGGGTGCAAAATCGTGATTGTACCGATCCGGACGATCGACCGGGATTTCGTGCTGATTGTGGCAGAGATCGTTGTTGACAACCGTTCCTGGTTAAAACAGTGATTTTTGGTTGACCAGGCGAAAAATCACGAGTTTCGGCCGATGCAGGGTCTGAATAGTGATTTCGTTCGTCCGGGTGCAAAATCGTGATTGTACCGATCCGGACGATCGACCGGGATTTCGTGCTGATTGTGGCAGAGATCGTTGTTGACAACCGTTCCTGGTTAAAACAGTGATTTTTGGTTGACCAGGCGAAAAATCACGAGTTTCGGCCGATGCAGGGTCTGAATAGTGATTTCGTTCGTCCGGGTGCAAAATCGTGATTGTACCGATCCGGACGATCGACCGTGATTTCATGCTGATCGTGGCGGAGATCGTTGTTGACAACCGTACCTGGTCAAAACAGGGATTTTCGGTTGACCAGGCGGAAAATCACGAGTTTCGGCCGATGCAGGGTCTGAATAGTGATTTCGTTCATCCGGGAGCAAAGTCGTGATTATACCGATCCGGACGATCGACCGTCATTTCATGCTGATCGTGGCGGAGATCGTTGTTGACAACCGTTCCTGGTCAAAACAGTGATTTTTGGTTGACCAGGCGGAAAATCACGAGTTTCGGCCGATGCAGGGTCTGAATAGCGATTTCGATCGTCCGGGAGCAAAATCGAGATTTTACCGATCCGAACGATCGACTGTTATTTCATGCTGATCGTGGCGGCGATCGTTGTTGACAACCGTTCCTGGTCATAATAGCGATTTTTGGTTGACCAGGCGAAAAATCACGAGTTTCGGCCGATGCAGGGTCTGAATAGCGATTTCGATCGTCCGGGTGCAAAATCGTGATTGTACCGATCCGGACGATCGACCGTGATTTCGTGCTGATCGTGTCGGAGATCGTTGTTGACAACCGTTCCTGGTCAAAACAGCGATTTTTGGTTGACCAGGCAGAAAATCTGGGTCTGAATAGCGATTTCGATCGTCCGGGAGCAAAATCGAGATTTTACCGATCTAAACGATCGACTGTTATTTCAGGCTGATTGTGGCGGAGATCGTTGTTGACAACCGTTCCTGGTCATAACAGCGATTTTTGGTTGACCAGGCGGAAAATCACGAGTTTCGGCCGATGCAAGGTCTGAATAGCGATTTCGATCGTCCGAGTGCAAAATCGTGATTGTACCGATCCGGACGATCGACCGTGATTTCATGCTGATCGTGGCGGAGATCGTTGTTGACAACCGTTCCTGGTCAAAACAGCAATTTTTGGTTGACCAGCCGGAAAATCACGAGTTTCGGCCGATGCAGGGCCTGAATAGCGATTTCGATCGTCCGGGTGCAAAATCGTGATTGTACCGATCCGGACGATCGACCGTGATTTCATGCTGATCGTGGCGGAGATCGTTGTTGACAACCGTTCCTGGTCAAAACAGTGATTTTTGGTTGACCAGGCGGAAAATCACGAGTTTCGGCCGATGCAGGGTCTGAATAGTGATTTCGTTCGTCCGGGTGCAAAATCGTGATTGTACCGATCCGGACGATCGACCGGGATTTCGTGCTGATTGTGGCAGAGATCGTTGTTGACAACCGTTCCTGGTTAAAACAGTGATTTTTGGTTGACCAGGCGAAAAATCACGAGTTTCGGCCGATGCAGGGTCTGAATAGTGATTTCGTTCGTCCGGGTGCAAAATCGTGATTGTACCGATCCGGACGATCGACCGTGATTTCATGCTGATCGTGGCGGAGATCGTTGTTGACAACCGTTCCTGGTCAAAACAGGGATTTTCGGTTGACCAGGCGGAAAATCACGAGTTTCGGCCGATGCAGGGTCTGAATAGTGATTTCGTTCATCCGGGAGCAAAATCGTGATTATACCGATCCGGACGATCGACCGTCATTTCATGCTGATCGTGGCGGAGATCGTTGTTGACAACCGTTCCTGGTCAAAACAGTGATTTTTGGTTGACCAGGCGGAAAATCACGAGTTTCGGCCGATGCAGGGTCTGAATAGCGATTTCGATCGTCCGGGAGCAAAATCGAGATTTTACCGATCCGAACGATCGACTGTTATTTCATGCTGATCGTGGCGGCGATCGTTGTTGACAACCGTTCCTGGTCATAATAGCGATTTTTGGTTGACCAGGCGAAAAATCACGAGTTTCGGCCGATGCAGGGTCTGAATAGCGATTTCGATCGTCCGGGTGCAAAATCGTGATTGTACCGATCCGGACGATCGACCGTGATTTCGTGCTGATCGTGTCGGAGATCGTTGTTGACAACCGTTCCTGGTCAAAACAGCGATTTTTGGTTGACCAGGCAGAAAATCTGGGTCTGAATAGCGATTTCGATCGTCCGGGAGCAAAATCGAGATTTTACCGATCTAAACGATCGACTGTTATTTCAGGCTGATTGTGGCGGAGATCGTTGTTGACAACCGTTCCTGGTCATAACAGCGATTTTTGGTTGACCAGGCGGAAAATCACGAGTTTCGGCCGATGCAAGGTCTGAATAGCGATTTCGATCGTCCGGGTGCAAAATCGTGATTGTACCGATCCGGACGATCGACCGTGATTTCATGCTGATCGTGGCGGAGATCGTTGTTGACAACCGTTCCTGGTCAAAACAGCGATTTTTGGTTGACCAGCCGGAAAATCACGAGTTTCGGCCGATGCAGGGCCTGAATAGCGATTTCGATCGTCCGGGTGCAAAATCGTGATTGTACCGATCCGGACGATCGACCGTGATTTCATGCTGATCGTGGCGGAGATCGTTGTTGACAACCGTTCCTGGTCAAAACAGTGATTTTTGGTTGACCAGGCGGAAAATCACGAGTTTCGGCCGATGCAGGGTCTGAATAGTGATTTCGTTCGTCCGGGTGCAAAATCGTGATTGTACCGATCCGGACGATCGACCGGGATTTCGTGCTGATTGTGGCAGAGATCGTTGTTGACAACCGTTCCTGGTTAAAACAGTGATTTTTGGTTGACCAGGCGAAAAATCACGAGTTTCGGCCGATGCAGGGTCTGAATAGTGATTTCGTTCGTCCGGGTGCAAAATCGTGATTGTACCGATCCGGACGATCGACCGTGATTTCATGCTGATCGTGGCGGAGATCGTTGTTGACAACCATACCTGGTCAAAACAGGGATTTTCGGTTGACCAGGCGGAAAATCACGAGTTTCGGCCGATGCAGGGTCTGAATAGTGATTTCGTTCATCTGGGAGAAAATCGTGATTATACCGATCCGGACGATCGACCGTCATTTCATGCTGATCGTGGCGGAGATCGTTGTTGACAACCGTTCCTTGTCAAAACAGTGATTTTTGGTTGACCAGGCGGAAAATCACGAGTTTCGGCCGATGCAGGGTCTGAATAGCGATTTCGATCGTCCGGGAGCAAAATCGAGATTTTACCGATCTGAACGATCGACTGTTATTTCAGGCTGACTGTGGCGGCGATCGTTGTTGACAACCGTTCCTGGTCATAACAGCGATTTTTGGTTGACCAGGCGGAAAATCACGAGTTTCGCCCGATGCAGGGTCTGAATAGCGATTTCGATCGTCCGAGTGCAAAATCGTGATTGTACCGATCCGAACGATCGACCGTGATTTCATGCTGATCGTGTCGGAGATCGTTGTTGGCAACCGTTCCTGGTCAAAACAGTGATTTTTGGTTGACCAGGCGGAAAATCACGAGTTTCGGCCGATGCAGGGTCTGAACAGTGATTTCGTTCGTCCGGGTGCAAAATCGTGATTGTACCGATCCGGACGATCGACCGGGATTTCGTGCTGATCGTGGCGGAGAACGTTGTTGACAACCGTTCCTGGTCAAAACAGTGATTTTTGGTTGACCAGGCGGAAAATCACGAGTTTCGCCCGATGCAGGGTCTGAATAGCGATTTCGATCGTCCGGGTGCAAAATTGTGATTGTACCGATCCGGACGATCGACCGTGATTTCATGCTGATCGTGGCGGAGATCGTTGTTGACA
Organism: Delonix regia; assembly: GCA_037074485.1. NCBI lineage: Eukaryota > Viridiplantae > Streptophyta > Magnoliopsida > Fabales > Fabaceae > Delonix > Delonix regia. The sequence continues at coordinate 43,912,745 of CM073450.1, read as the reverse complement.
ACCGTTCCTGGTCAAAACAGTGATTTTTGGTTGACCAGGCGAAAAATCACGAGTTTCGGCCGATGCAGGGTCTGAATAGCGATTTCGATCGTCCAGGTGCAAAATTGTGATTGTACCGATCCGGACGATCGACCGTGATTTCATGCTGATCGTGGCGGAGATCGTTGTTGACAACCGTTCCTGGTCAAAACAGTGATTTTTGGTTGACCTGGCGAAAAATCACGAGTTTCGGCCGATGCAGGGTCTGAATAGTGATTTCGTTCGTCCGGGTGCAAAATCGTGATTGTACCGATCCGGACGATCGACCGGGATTTCGTGCTGATCGTGGCGGAGATCGTTGTTGACAACCGTTCCTGGTCAAAACAGTGATTTTTGGTTGACCAGGCGGAAAATCACGAGTTTCGGCCGATGCAGGGTCTGAATAGTGATTTCGTTCGTCCGGGTGCAAAATCGTGATTGTACCGATCCGGACGATCGACCGGGATTTCGTGCTGATTGTGGCAGAGATCGTTGTTGACAACCGTTCCTGGTTAAAACAGTGATTTTTGGTTGACCAGGCGAAAAATCACGAGTTTTGGCCGATGCAGGGTCTGAATAGTGATTTCGTTCGTCCGGGTGCAAAATCGTGATTGTACCGATCCGGACGATCGACCGTGATTTCATGCTGATCGTGGCGGAGATCGTTGTTGACAACCGTACCAGGTCAAAACAGGGATTTTCGGTTGTCCAGGCGGAAAATCACGAGTTTCGGCCGATGCAGGGTCTGAATAGTGATTTCGTTCATCCGGGAGCAAAATCGTGATTATACCGATCCGGACGATCGACCGTCATTTCATGCTGATCGTGGCGGAGATCGTTGTTGACAACCGTTCCTGGTCAAAACAGTGATTTTTGGTTGACCAGGCGGAAAATCACGAGTTTCGGCCGATGCAGGGTCTGAATAGCGATTTCGATCGTCCGGGAGCAAAATCGTGATTGTACCGATCCGGACGATCAACCTTGATTTCGTGCTGATCGTGTCGGAGATCGTTGTTGACAACCGTTCCTGGTCAAAACAGCGATTTTTGGTTGACCAGGCAGAAAATCACGAGTTTCGGCCGATGCTGGGTCTGAATAGCGATTTCGATCGTCCGGGAGCAAAATCGAGATTTTACCGATCTAAACGATCGACTGTTATTTCAGGCTGATTGTGGCGGAGATCGTTGTTGACAACCGTTCCTGGTCAAAACAGTGATTTTTGGTTGACCAGGCGGAAAATCACGAGTTTCGCCCGATGCAGGGTCTGAATAGCGATTTCGATCGTCCGGGTGCAAAATTGTGATTGTACCGATCCGGACGATCGACCGTGATTTCATGCTGATCGTGGCGGAGATCGTTGTTGACAACCGTTCCTGGTCAAAACAGTGATTTTTGGTTGACCAGGCGAAAAATCACGAGTTTCGGCCGATGCAGGGTCTGAATAGCGATTTCGATCGTCCAGGTGCAAAATTGTGATTGTACCGATCCGGACGATCGACCGTGATTTCATGCTGATCGTGGCGGAGATCGTTGTTGACAACCGTTCCTGGTCAAAACAGTGATTTTTGGTTGCCTGGCGAAAAATCACGAGTTTCGGCCGATGCAGGGTCTGAATAGTGATTTCGTTCGTCCGGGTGCAAAATCGTGATTGTACCGATCCGGACGATCGACCGGGATTTCGTGCTGATCGTGGCGGAGATCGTTGTTGACAACCGTTCCTGGTCAAAACAGTGATTTTTGGTTGACCAGGCGGAAAATCACGAGTTTCGGCCGATGCAGGGTCTGAATAGTGATTTCGTTCGTCCGGGTGCAAAATCGTGATTGTACCGATCCGGACGATCGACCGGGATTTCGTGCTGATTGTGGCAGAGATCGTTGTTGACAACCGTTCCTGGTTAAAACAGTGATTTTTGGTTGACCAGGCGAAAAATCACGAGTTTTGGCCGATGCAGGGTCTGAATAGTGATTTCGTTCGTCCGGGTGCAAAATCGTGATTGTACCGATCCGGACGATCGACCGTGATTTCATGCTGATCGTGGCGGAGATCGTTGTTGACAACCGTTCCTGGTCAAAACAGTGATTTTTGGTTGACCAGGCGAAAAATCACGAGTTTCGGCCGATGCAGGGTCTGAATAGCGATTTCGATCGTCCAGGTGCAAAATTGTGATTGTACCGATCCGGACGATCGACCGTGATTTCATGCTGATCGTGGCGGAGATCGTTGTTGACAACCGTTCCTGGTCAAAACAGTGATTTTTGGTTGCCTGGCGAAAAATCACGAGTTTCGGCCGATGCAGGGTCTGAATAGTGATTTCGTTCGTCCGGGTGCAAAATCGTGATTGTACCGATCCGGACGATCGACCGGGATTTCGTGCTGATTGTGGCAGAGATCGTTGTTGACAACCGTTCCTGGTTAAAACAGTGATTTTTGGTTGACCAGGCGAAAAATCACGAGTTTTGGCCGATGCAGGGTCTGAATAGTGATTTCGTTCGTCCGGGTGCAAAATCGTGATTGTACCGATCCGGACGATCGACCGTGATTTCATGCTGATCGTGGCGGAGATCGTTGTTGACAACCGTACCAGGTCAAAACAGGGATTTTCGGTTGTCCAGGCGGAAAATCACGAGTTTCGGCCGATGCAGGGTCTGAATAGTGATTTCGTTCATCCGGGAGCAAAATCGTGATTATACCGATCCGGACGATCGACCGTCATTTCATGCTGATCGTGGCGGAGATCGTTGTTGACAACCGTTCCTGGTCAAAACAGTGATTTTTGGTTGACCAGGCGGAAAATCACGAGTTTCGGCCGATGCAGGGTCTGAATAGCGATTTCGATCGTCCGGGAGCAAAATCGTGATTGTACCGATCCGGACGATCAACCGTGATTTCGTGCTGATCGTGTCGGAGATCGTTGTTGACAACCGTTCCTGGTCAAAACAGCGATTTTTGGTTGACCAGGCAGAAAATCACGAGTTTCGGCCGATGCTGGGTCTGAATAGCGATTTCGATCGTCCGGGAGCAAAATCGAGATTTTACCGATCTAAACGATCGACTGTTATTTCAGGCTGATTGTGGCGGAGATCGTTGTTGACAACCGTTCCTGGTCATAACAGCGATTTTTGGTTGACCAGGCGGAAAATCACGAGTTTCGCCCGATGCAGGGTCTGAATAGCGATTTCGATCGTCCGGGTGCAAAATTGTGATTGTACCGATCCGGACGATCGACCGTGATTTCATGCTGATCGTGGCGGAGATCGTTGTTGACAACCGTTCCTGGTCAAAACAGTGATTTTTGGTTGACCAGGCGAAAAATCACGAGTTTCGGCCGATGCAGGGTCTGAATAGTGATTTCGTTCGTCCGGGTGCAAAATCGTGATTGTACCGATCCGGACGATCGACCGGGATTTCGTGCTGATCGTGGCGGAGATCGTTGTTGACAACCGTTCCTGGTCAAAACAGTGATTTTTGGTTGACCAGGCGGAAAATCACGAGTTTCGGCCGATGCAGGGTCTGAATAGTGATTTCGTTCGTCCGGGTGCAAAATCGTGATTGTACCGATCCGGACGATCGACCGGGATTTCGTGCTGATTGTGGCAGAGATCGTTGTTGACAACCGTTCCTGGTTAAAACAGTGATTTTTGGTTGACCAGGCGAAAAATCACGAGTTTTGGCCGATGCAGGGTCTGAATAGTGATTTCGTTCGTCCGGGTGCAAAATCGTGATTGTACCGATCCGGACGATCGACCGTGATTTCATGCTGATCGTGGCGGAGATCGTTGTTGACAACCGTACCAGGTCAAAACAGGGATTTTCGGTTGTCCAGGCGGAAAATCACGAGTTTCGGCCGATGCAGGGTCTGAATAGTGATTTCGTTCATCCGGGAGCAAAATCGTGATTATACCGATCCGGACGATCGACCGTCATTTCATGCTGATCGTGGCGGAGATCGTTGTTGACAACCGTTCCTGGTCAAAACAGTGATTTTTGGTTGACCAGGCGGAAAATCACGAGTTTCGGCCGATGCAGGGTCTGAATAGCGATTTCGATCGCCCAGGAGCAAAATCGAGATTTTACCGATCCGAACGATCGACTGTTATTTCATGCTGATCGTGGCGGCGATCGTTGTTGACAACCGTTCCTGGTCATAATAGCGATTTTTGGTTGACCAGGCGGAAAATCACGAGTTTCGGCCGATGCAGGGTCTGAATAGCGATTTCGATCGTCCGGGTGCAAAATCGTGATTGTACCGATCCGGACGATCGACCGTGATTTCGTGCTGATCGTGTCGGAGATCGTTGTTGACAACCGTTCCTGGTCAAAACAGCGATTTTTGGTTGACCAGGCAGAAAATCTGGGTCTGAATAGCGATTTCGATCGTCCGGGAGCAAAATCGAGATTTTACCGATCTAAACGATCGACTGTTATTTCAGGCTGATTGTGGCGGAGATCGTTGTTGACAACCGTTCCTGGTCATAACAGCGATTTTTGGTTGACCAGGCGGAAAATCACGAGTTTCGGCCGATGCAAGGTCTGAATAGCGATTTCGATCGTCCGGGTGCAAAATCGTGATTGTACCGATCCGGACGATCGACCGTGATTTCATGCTGATCGTGGCGGAGATCGTTGTTGACAACCGTTCCTGGTCAAAACAGCGATTTTTGGTTGACCAGCCGGAAAATCACGAGTTTCGGCCGATGCAGGGCCTGAATAGCGATTTCGATCGTCCGGGTGCAAAATTGTGATTGTACCGATCCGGACGATCCACCGTGATTTCGTGCTGATCGTGTCGGAGATCGTTGTTGACAACCGTTCCTGGTCAAAACAGCGATTTTTGGTTGACCAGGCAGAAAATCACGAGTTTCGGCCGATGCTGGGTCTGAATAGCGATTTCGATCGTCCGGGAGCAAAATCGAGATTTTACCGATCTAAACGATCGACTGTTATTTCAGGCTGATTGTGGCGGAGATCGTTGTTGACAACCGTTCCTGGTCATAACAGCGATTTTTGGTTGACCAGGCGGAAAATCACGAGTTTCGCCCGATGCAGGGTCTGAATAGCGATTTCGATCGTCCGGGTGCAAAATTGTGATTGTACCGATCCGGACGATCGACCGTGATTTCATGCTGATCGTGGCGGAGATCGTTGTTGACAACCGTTCCTGGTCAAAACAGTGATTTTTGGTTGACCAGGCGAAAAATCACGAGTTTCGGCCGATGCAGGGTCTGAATAGTGATTTCGTTCGTCCGGGTGCAAAATCGTGATTGTACCGATCCGGACGATCGACCGGGATTTCGTGCTGATCGTGGCGGAGATCGTTGTTGACAACCGTTCCTGGTCAAAACAGTGATTTTTGGTTGACCAGGCGGAAAATCACGAGTTTCGGCCGATGCAGGGTCTGAATAGTGATTTCGTTCGTCCGGGTGCAAAATCGTGATTGTACCGATCCGGACGATCGACCGGGATTTCGTGCTGATTGTGGCAGAGATCGTTGTTGACAACCGTTCCTGGTTAAAACAGTGATTTTTGGTTGACCAGGCGAAAAATCACGAGTTTTGGCCGATGCAGGGTCTGAATAGTGATTTCGTTCGTCCGGGTGCAAAATCGTGATTGTACCGATCCGGACGATCGACCGTGATTTCATGCTGATCGTGGCGGAGATCGTTGTTGACAACCGTACCAGGTCAAAACAGGGATTTTCGGTTGTCCAGGCGGAAAATCACGAGTTTCGGCCGATGCAGGGTCTGAATAGTGATTTCGTTCATCCGGGAGCAAAATCGTGATTATACCGATCCGGACGATCGACCGTCATTTCATGCTGATCGTGGCGGAGATCGTTGTTGACAACCGTTCCTGGTCAAAACAGTGATTTTTGGTTGACCAGGCGGAAAATCACGAGTTTCGGCCGATGCAGGGTCTGAATAGCGATTTCGATCGCCCAGGAGCAAAATCGAGATTTTACCGATCCGAACGATCGACTGTTATTTCATGCTGATCGTGGCGGCGATCGTTGTTGACAACCGTTCCTGGTCATAATAGCGATTTTTGGTTGACCAGGCGGAAAATCACGAGTTTCGGCCGATGCAGGGTCTGAATAGCGATTTCGATCGTCCGGGTGCAAAATCGTGATTGTACCGATCCGGACGATCGACCGTGATTTCGTGCTGATCGTGTCGGAGATCGTTGTTGACAACCGTTCCTGGTCAAAACAGCGATTTTTGGTTGACCAGGCAGAAAATCTGGGTCTGAATAGCGATTTCGATCGTCCGGGAGCAAAATCGAGATTTTACCGATCTAAACGATCGACTGTTATTTCAGGCTGATTGTGGCGGAGATCGTTGTTGACAACCGTTCCTGGTCATAACAGCGATTTTTGGTTGACCAGGCGGAAAATCACGAGTTTCGGCCGATGCAAGGTCTGAATAGCGATTTCGATCGTCCGGGTGCAAAATCGTGATTGTACCGATCCGGACGATCGACCGTGATTTCATGCTGATCGTGGCGGAGATCGTTGTTGACAACCGTTCCTGGTCAAAACAGCGATTTTTGGTTGACCAGCCGGAAAATCACGAGTTTCGGCCGATGCAGGGCCTGAATAGCGATTTCGATCGTCCGGGTGCAAAATTGTGATTGTACCGATCCGGACGATCGACCGTGATTTCATGCTGATCGTGGCGGAGATCGTTGTTGACAACCGTTCCTGGTCAAAACAGTGATTTTTGGTTGACCAGGCGGAAAATCACGAGTTTCGGCCGATGCAGGGTCTGAATAGTGATTTCGTTCGTCCGGGTGCAAAATCGTGATTGTACCGATCCGGACGATCGACCGGGATTTCGTGCTGATCGTGGCGGAGAACGTTGTTGACAACCGTTCCTGGTCAAAACAGTGATTTTTGGTTGACCAGGCGGAAAATCACGAGTTTCGCCCGATGCAGGGTCTGAATAGCGATTTCGATCGTCCGGGTGCAAAATTGTGATTGTACCGATCCGGACGATCGACCGTGATTTCATGCTGATCGTGGCGGAGATCGTTGTTGACAACCGTACCTGGTCAAAACAGGGATTTTCGGTTGACCAGGCGGAAAATCACGAGTTTCGGCCGATGCAGGGTCTGAATAGTGATTTCGTTCATCCGGGAGCAAAATCGTGATTACACCGATCCGGACGATCGACCGTCATTTCATGCTGATCGTGGCGGAGATCGTTGTTGACAACCGTTCCTGGTCAAAACAGTGATTTTTGGTTGACCAGGCGGAAAATCACGAGTTTCGGCCGATGCAGGGTCTGAATAGCGATTTCGATCGTCCGGGAGCAAAATCGAGATTTTACCGATCCGAACGATCGACTGTTATTTCAGGCTGACTGTGGCGGCGATCGTTGTTGACAACCGTTCCTGGTCATAATAGCGATTTTTGGTTGACCAGGCGGAAAATCACGAGTTTCGGCCGATGCAGGGTCTGAATAGCGATTTCGATCGTCCGGGTGCAAAATCGTGATTGTACCGATCCGGACGATCGACCGTGATTTCGTGCTGATCGTGTCGGAGATCGTTGTTGACAACCGTTCCTGGTCAAAACAGCGATTTTTGGTTGACCAGGCAGAAAATCACGAGTTTCAGCCGATGCTGGGTCTGAATAGCGATTTCGATCGTCCGGGAGCAAAATCGAGATTTTACCGATCTAAACGATCGACTGTTATTTCAGGCTGATTGTGGCGGAGATCGTTGTTGACAACCGTTCCTGGCCATAACAGCGATTTTTGGTTGACCAGGCGGAAAATCACGAGTTTCGCCCGATGCAGGGTCTGAATAGCGATTTCGATCGTCCGGGTGCAAAATTGTGATTGTACCGATCCGGACGATCGACCGTGATTTCATGCTGATCGTGGCGGAGATCGTTGTTGACAACCGTTCCTGGCCAAAACATTGATTTTTGGTTGACCAGGCGAAAAATCACGAGTTTCGGCCGATGCAGGGTCTGAATAGTGATTTCGTTCGTCCGGGTGCAAAATCGTGATTGTACCGATCCGGACGATCGACCGGGATTTCGTGCTGATCGTGGCGGAGATCGTTGTTGACAACCGTTCCTGGTCAAAACAGCGATTTTTGGTTGACCAGCCGGAAAATCACGAGTTTCGGCCGATGCAGGGCCTGAATAGCGATTTCGATCGTCCGGGTGCAAAATTGTGATTGTCCCGATCCGGACGATCGACCGTGATTTCATGCTGATCGTGGCGGAGATCGTTGTTGACAACCGTTCCTGGTCAAAACAGTGATTTTTGGTTGACCAGGCGGAAAATCACGAGTTTCGGCCGATGCAGGGTCTGAATAGTGATTTCGTTCGTCCGGGTGCAAAATCGTGATTGTACCGATCCGGACGATCGACCGGGATTTCGTGCTGATCGTGGCGGAGAACGTTGTTGACAACCGTTCCTGGTCAAAACAGTGATTTTTGGTTGACCAGGCGGAAAATCACGAGTTTCGCCCGATGCAGGGTCTGAATAGCGATTTCGATCGTCCGGGTGCAAAATTGTGATTGTACCGATCCGGACGATCGACCGTGATTTCATGCTGATCGTGGCGGAGATCGTTGTTGACAACCGTACCTGGTCAAAACAGGGATTTTCGGTTGACCAGGCGGAAAATCACGAGTTTCGGCCGATGCAGGGTCTGAATAGTGATTTCGTTCATCCGGGAGCAAAATCGTGATTACACCGATCCGGACGATCGACCGTCATTTCATGCTGATCGTGGCGGAGATCGTTGTTGACAACCGTTCCTGGTCAAAACAGTGATTTTTGGTTGACCAGGCGGAAAATCACGAGTTTCGGCCGATGCAGGGTCTGAATAGCGATTTCGATCGTCCGGGAGCAAAATCGAGATTTTACCGATCCGAACGATCGACTGTTATTTCAGGCTGACTGTGGCGGCGATCGTTGTTGACAACCGTTCCTGGTCATAATAGCGATTTTTGGTTGACCAGGCGGAAAATCACGAGTTTCGGCCGATGCAGGGTCTGAATAGCGATTTCGATCGTCCGGGTGCAAAATCGTGATTGTACCGATCCGGACGATCGACCGTGATTTCGTGCTGATCGTGTCGGAGATCGTTGTTGACAACCGTTCCTGGTCAAAACAGCGATTTTTGGTTGACCAGGCAGAAAATCACGAGTTTCAGCCGATGCTGGGTCTGAATAGCGATTTCGATCGTCCGGGAGCAAAATCGAGATTTTACCGATCTAAACGATCAACTGTTATTTCAGGCTGATTGTGGCGGAGATCGTTGTTGACAACCGTTCCTGGCCATAACAGCGATTTTTGGTTGACCAGGCGGAAAATCACGAGTTTCGCCCGATGCAGGGTCTGAATAGCGATTTCGATCGTCCGGGTGCAAAATTGTGATTGTACCGATCCGGACGATCGACCGTGATTTCATGCTGATCGTGGCGGAGATCGTTGTTGACAACCGTTCCTGGCCAAAACATTGATTTTTGGTTGACCAGGCGAAAAATCACGAGTTTCGGCCGATGCAGGGTCTGAATAGTGATTTCGTTCGTCCGGGTGCAAAATCGTGATTGTACCGATCCGGACGATCGACCGGGATTTCGTGCTGATCGTGGCGGAGATCGTTGTTGACAACCGTTCCTGGTCAAAACAGTGATTTTTGGTTGACCAGGCGGAAAATCACGAGTTTCGGCCGATGCAGGGTCTGAATAGTGATTTCGTTCGTCCGGGTGCAAAATCGTGATTGTACCGATCCGGACGATCGACCGGGATTTCGTGCTGATTGTGGCAGAGATCGTTGTTGACAACCGTTCCTGGTTAAAACAGTGATTTTTGGTTGACCAGGCGAAAAATCACGAGTTTCGGCCGATGCAGGGTCTGAATAGTGATTTCGTTCGTCCGGGTGCAAAATCGTGATTGTACCGATCTGGACGATCGACCGTGATTTCATGCTGATCGTGGCGGAGATCGTTGTTGACAACCGTACCTGGTCAAAACAGGGATTTTCGGTTGACCAGGCGGAAAATCACGAGTTTCGGCCGATGCAGGGTCTGAATAGTGATTTCGTTCATCCGGGAGCAAAATCGGGATTATACCGATCCGGACGATCGACCGTCATTTCATGCTGATCGTGGCGGAGATCGTTGTTGACAACCGTTCCTGGTCAAAACAGTGATTTTTGGTTGACCAGGCGGAAAATCACGAGTTTCGGCCGATGCAGGGTCTGAATAGCGATTTCGATCGTCCGGGAGCAAAATCGAGATTTTACCGATCCGAACGATCGACTGTTATTTCAGGCTGACTGTGGCGGCGATCGTTGTTGACAACCGTTCCTGGTCATAATAGCGATTTTTGGTTGACCAGGCGGAAAATCACGAGTTTCGGCTGATGCAGGGTCTGAATAGCGATTTCGATCGTCCGGGTGCAAAATTGTGATTGTACCGATCCGGACGATCGACCGTGATTTCATGCTGATCGTGGCGGAGATCGTTGTTGACAACCGTACCTGGTCAAAACAGGGATTTTCGGTTGACCAGGCGGAAAATCACGAGTTTCGGCCGATGCAGGGTCTGAATAGTGATTTCGTTCATCCGGGAGCAAAATCGTGATTATACCGATCCGGACGATCGACCGTCATTTCATGCTGATCGTGGCGGAGATCGTTGTTGACAACCGTTCCTGGTCAAAACAGTGATTTTTGGTTGACCAGGCGGAAAATCACGAGTTTCAGCCGATGCTGGGTCTGAATAGCGATTTCGATCGTCCGGGAGCAAAATCGAGATTTTACCGATCTAAACGATCAACTGTTATTTCAGGCTGATTGTGGCGGAGATCGTTGTTGACAACCGTTCCTGGCCATAACAGCGATTTTTGGTTGACCAGGCGGAAAATCACGAGTTTCGCCCGATGCAGGGTCTGAATAGCGATTTCGATCGTCCGGGTGCAAAATTGTGATTGTACCGATCCGGACGATCGACCGTGATTTCATGCTGATCGTGGCGGAGATCGTTGTTGACAACCGTTCCTGGCCAAAACATTGATTTTTGGTTGACCAGGCGAAAAATCACGAGTTTCGGCCGATGCAGGGTCTGAATAGTGATTTCGTTCGTCCGGGTGCAAAATCGTGATTGTACCGATCCGGACGATCGACCGGGATTTCGTGCTGATCGTGGCGGAGATCGTTGTTGACAACCGTTCCTGGTCAAAACAGTGATTTTTGGTTGACCAGGCGGAAAATCACGAGTTTCGGCCGATGCAGGGTCTGAATAGTGATTTCGTTCGTCCGGGTGCAAAATCGTGATTGTACCGATCCGGACGATCGACCGGGATTTCGTGCTGATTGTGGCAGAGATCGTTGTTGACAACCGTTCCTGGTTAAAACAGTGATTTTTGGTTGACCAGGCGAAAAATCACGAGTTTCGGCCGATGCAGGGTCTGAATAGTGATTTCGTTCGTCCGGGTGCAAAATCGTGATTGTACCGATCTGGACGATCGACCGTGATTTCATGCTGATCGTGGCGGAGATCGTTGTTGACAACCGTACCTGGTCAAAACAGGGATTTTCGGTTGACCAGGCGGAAAATCACGAGTTTCGGCCGATGCAGGGTCTGAATAGTGATTTCGTTCATCCGGGAGCAAAATCGGGATTATACCGATCCGGACGATCGACCGTCATTTCATGCTGATCGTGGCGGAGATCGTTGTTGACAACCGTTCCTGGTCAAAACAGTGATTTTTGGTTGACCAGGCGGAAAATCACGAGTTTCGGCCGATGCAGGGTCTGAATAGCGATTTCGATCGTCCGGGAGCAAAATCGAGATTTTACCGATCCGAACGATCGACTGTTATTTCAGGCTGACTGTGGCGGCGATCGTTGTTGACAACCGTTCCTGGTCATAATAGCGATTTTTGGTTGACCAGGCGGAAAATCACGAGTTTCGGCTGATGCAGGGTCTGAATAGCGATTTCGATCGTCCGGGTGCAAAATTGTGATTGTACCGATCCGGACGATCGACCGTGATTTCATGCTGATCGTGGCGGAGATCGTTGTTGACAACCGTACCTGGTCAAAACAGGGATTTTCGGTTGACCAGGCGGAAAATCACGAGTTTCGGCCGATGCAGGGTCTGAATAGTGATTTCGTTCATCCGGGAGCAAAATCGTGATTATACCGATCCGGACGATCGACCGTCATTTCATGCTGATCGTGGCGGAGATCGTTGTTGACAACCGTTCCTGGTCAAAACAGTGATTTTTGGTTGACCAGGCGGAAAATCACGAGTTTCGGCCGATGCAGGGTCTGAATAGCGATTTCGATCGTCCGGGAGCAAAATCGAGATTTTACCGATCCGAACGATCGACTGTTATTTCAGGCTGACTGTGGCGGCGATCGTTGTTGACAACCGTTCCTGGTCATAATAGCGATTTTTGGTTGACCAGGCGGAAAATCACGAGTTTCGGCCGATGCAGGGTCTGAATAGCGATTTCGATCGTCCGGGTGCAAAATTGTGATTGTACCGATCCGGACGATCGACCGTGATTTCATGCTGATCGTGGCGGAGATCGTTGTTGACAACCGTACCTGGTCAAAACAGGGATTTTCGGTTGACCAGGCGGAAAATCACGAGTTTCGGCCGATGCAGGGTCTGAATAGTGATTTCGTTCATCCGGGAGCAAAATCGTGATTATACCGATCCGGACGATCGACCGTCATTTCATGCTGATCGTGGCGGAGATCGTTGTTGACAACCGTTCCTGGTCAAAACAGTGATTTTTGGTTGACCAGGCGGAAAATCACGAGTTTCGGCCGATGCAGGGTCTGAATAGCGATTTCGATCGTCCGGGAGCAAAATCGAGATTTTACCGATCCGAACGATCGACTGTTATTTCAGGCTGACTGTGGCGGCGATCGTTGTTGACAACCGTTCCTGGTCATAATAGCGATTTTTGGTTGACCAGGCGGAAAATCACGAGTTTCGGCCGATGCAGGGTCTGAATAGCGATTTCGATCGTCCGGGTGCAAAATTGTGATTGTACCGATCCGGACGATCGACCGTGATTTCGTGCTGATCGTGTCGGAGATCGTTGTTGACAACCGTTCCTGGTCAAAACAGCGATTTTTGGTTGACCAGGCAGAAAATCACGAGTTTCGGCCGATGCTGGGTCTGAATAGCGATTTCGATCGTCCGGGAGCAAAATCGAGATTTTACCGATCTAAACGATCGACTGTTATTTCAGGCTGATTGTGGCGGAGATCGTTGTTGACAACCGTTCCTGGTCATAACAGCGATTTTTGGTTGACCAGGCGGAAAATCACGAGTTTCGGCCGATGCAGGGTCTGAATAGCGATTTCGATCGTCCGGGTGCAAAATCGTGATTGTACCGATCCGGACGATCGACCGTGATTTCATGCTGATCGTGGCGGAGATCGTTGTTGACAACCGTTCCTGGTCAAAACAGCGATTTTTGGTTGACCAGCCGGAAAATCACGAGTTTCGGCCGATGCAGGGCCTGAATAGCGATTTCGATCGTCCGGGTGCAAAATCGTGATTGTACCGATCCGGACGATCGACCGTGATTTCATGCTGATCGTGGCGGAGATCGTTGTTGACAACCGTACCTGGTCAAAACAGGGATTTTCGGTTGACCAGGCGGAAAATCACGAGTTTCGGCCGATGCAGGGTCTGAATAGCGATTTCGTTCATCCGGGAGCAAAATCGTGATTATACCGATCCGGACGATCGACCGTCATTTCATGCTGATCGTGGCGGAGATCGTTGTTGACAACCGTTCCTGGTCAAAACAGTGATTTTTGGTTGACCAGGCGGAAAATCACGAGTTTCGGCCGATGCAGGGTCTGAATAGCGATTTCGATCGTCCGGGAGCAAAATCGAGATTTTACCGATCCGAACGATCGACTGTTATTTCAGGCTGACTGTGGCGGCGATCGTTGTTGACAACCGTTCCTGGTCATAATAGCGATTTTTGGTTGACCAGGCGGAAAATCACGAGTTTCGGCCGATGCAGGGTCTGAATAGCGATTTCGATCGTCCGGGTGCAAAATCGTGATTGTACCGATCCGGACGATCGACCGTGATTTCGTGCTGATCGTGTCGGAGATCGTTGTTGACAACCGTTCCTGGTCAAAACAGCGATTTTTGGTTGACCAGGCAGAAAATCACGAGTTTCGGCCGATGCTGGGTCTGAATAGCGATTTCGATCGTCCGGGAGCAAAATCGAGATTTTACCGATCTAAACGATCGACTGTTATTTCAGGCTGATTGTGGCGGAGATCGTTGTTGACAACCGTTCCTGGTCATAACAGCGATTTTTGGTTGACCAGGCGGAAAATCACGAGTTTCGGCCGATGCAGGGTCTGAATAGCGATTTCGATCGTCCGGGTGCAAAATCGTGATTGTACCGATCCGGACGATCGACCGTGATTTCATGCTGATCGTGGCGGAGATCGTTGTTGACAACCGTACCTGGTCAAAACAGGGATTTTCGGTTGACCAGGCGGAAAATCACGAGTTTCGGCCGATGCAGGGTCTGAATAGTGATTTCGTTCATCCGGGAGCAAAATCGTGATTACACCGATCCGGACGATCGACCGTCATTTCATGCTGATCGTGGCGGAGATCGTTGTTGACAACCGTTCCTGGTCAAAACAGTGATTTTTGGTTGACCAGGCGGAAAATCACGAGTTTCGGCCGATGCAGGGTCTGAATAGCGATTTCGATCGTCCGGGAGCAAAATCGAGATTTTACCGATCCGAACGATCGACTGTTATTTCAGGCTGACTGTGGCGGCGATCGTTGTTGACAACCGTTCCTGGTCATAATAGCGATTTTTGGTTGACCAGGCGGAAAATCACGAGTTTCGGCCGATGCAGGGTCTGAATAGCGATTTCGATCGTCCGGGTGCAAAATCGTGATTGTACCGATCCGGACGATCGACCGTGATTTCGTGCTGATCGTGTCGGAGATCGTTGTTGACAACCGTTCCTGGTCAAAACAGCGATTTTTGGTTGACCAGGCAGAAAATCACGAGTTTCAGCCGATGCTGGGTCTGAATAGCGATTTCGATCGTCCGGGAGCAAAATCGAGATTTTACCGATCTAAACGATCGACTGTTATTTCAGGCTGATTGTGGCGGAGATCGTTGTTGACAACCGTTCCTGGCCATAACAGCGATTTTTGGTTGACCAGGCGGAAAATCACGAGTTTCGCCCGATGCAGGGTCTGAATAGCGATTTCGATCGTCCGGGTGCAAAATTGTGATTGTACCGATCCGGACGATCGACCGTGATTTCATGCTGATCGTGGCGGAGATCGTTGTTGACAACCGTTCCTGGCCAAAACATTGATTTTTGGTTGACCAGGCGAAAAATCACGAGTTTCGGCCGATGCAGGGTCTGAATAGTGATTTCGTTCGTCCGGGTGCAAAATCGTGATTGTACCGATCCGGACGATCGACCGGGATTTCGTGCTGATCGTGGCGGAGATCGTTGTTGACAACCGTTCCTGGTCAAAACAGTGATTTTTGGTTGACCAGGCGGAAAATCACGAGTTTCGGCCGATGCAGGGTCTGAATAGTGATTTCGTTCGTCCGGGTGCAAAATCGTGATTGTACCGATCCGGACGATCGACCGGGATTTCGTGCTGATTGTGGCAGAGATCGTTGTTGACAACCGTTCCTGGTTAAAACAGTGATTTTTGGTTGACCAGGCGAAAAATCACGAGTTTCGGCCGATGCAGGGTCTGAATAGTGATTTCGTTCGTCCGGGTGCAAAATCGTGATTGTACCGATCTGGACGATCGACCGTGATTTCATGCTGATCGTGGCGGAGATCGTTGTTGACAACCGTACCTGGTCAAAACAGGGATTTTCGGTTGACCAGGCGGAAAATCACGAGTTTCGGCCGATGCAGGGTCTGAATAGTGATTTCGTTCATCCGGGAGCAAAATCGGGATTATACCGATCCGGACGATCGACCGTCATTTCATGCTGATCGTGGCGGAGATCGTTGTTGACAACCGTTCCTGGTCAAAACAGTGATTTTTGGTTGACCAGGCGGAAAATCACGAGTTTCGGCCGATGCAGGGTCTGAATAGCGATTTCGATCGTCCGGGAGCAAAATCGAGATTTTACCGATCCGAACGATCGACTGTTATTTCAGGCTGACTGTGGCGGCGATCGTTGTTGACAACCGTTCCTGGTCATAATAGCGATTTTTGGTTGACCAGGCGGAAAATCACGAGTTTCGGCTGATGCAGGGTCTGAATAGCGATTTCGATCGTCCGGGTGCAAAATTGTGATTGTACCGATCCGGACGATCGACCGTGATTTCATGCTGATCGTGGCGGAGATCGTTGTTGACAACCGTACCTGGTCAAAACAGGGATTTTCGGTTGACCAGGCGGAAAATCACGAGTTTCGGCCGATGCAGGGTCTGAATAGTGATTTCGTTCATCCGGGAGCAAAATCGTGATTATACCGATCCGGACGATCGACCGTCATTTCATGCTGATCGTGGCGGAGATCGTTGTTGACAACCGTTCCTGGTCAAAACAGTGATTTTTGGTTGACCAGGCGGAAAATCACGAGTTTCGGCCGATGCAGGGTCTGAATAGCGATTTCGATCGTCCGGGAGCAAAATCGAGATTTTACCGATCCGAACGATCGACTGTTATTTCAGGCTGACTGTGGCGGCGATCGTTGTTGACAACCGTTCCTGGTCATAATAGCGATTTTTGGTTGACCAGGCGGAAAATCACGAGTTTCGGCCGATGCAGGGTCTGAATAGCGATTTCGATCGTCCGGGTGCAAAATTGTGATTGTACCGATCCGGACGATCGACCGTGATTTCATGCTGATCGTGGCGGAGATCGTTGTTGACAACCGTACCTGGTCAAAACAGGGATTTTCGGTTGACCAGGCGGAAAATCACGAGTTTCGGCCGATGCAGGGTCTGAATAGTGATTTCGTTCATCCGGGAGCAAAATCGTGATTATACCGATCCGGACGATCGACCGTCATTTCATGCTGATCGTGGCGGAGATCGTTGTTGACAACCGTTCCTGGTCAAAACAGTGATTTTTGGTTGACCAGGCGGAAAATCACGAGTTTCGGCCGATGCAGGGTCTGAATAGCGATTTCGATCGTCCGGGAGCAAAATCGAGATTTTACCGATCCGAACGATCGACTGTTATTTCAGGCTGACTGTGGCGGCGATCGTTGTTGACAACCGTTCCTGGTCATAATAGCGATTTTTGGTTGACCAGGCGGAAAATCACGAGTTTCGGCCGATGCAGGGTCTGAATAGCGATTTCGATCGTCCGGGTGCAAAATTGTGATTGTACCGATCCGGACGATCGACCGTGATTTCGTGCTGATCGTGTCGGAGATCGTTGTTGACAACCGTTCCTGGTCAAAACAGCGATTTTTGGTTGACCAGGCAGAAAATCACGAGTTTCGGCCGATGCTGGGTCTGAATAGCGATTTCGATCGTCCGGGAGCAAAATCGAGATTTTACCGATCTAAACGATCGACTGTTATTTCAGGCTGATTGTGGCGGAGATCGTTGTTGACAACCGTTCCTGGTCATAACAGCGATTTTTGGTTGACCAGGCGGAAAATCACGAGTTTCGGCCGATGCAGGGTCTGAATAGCGATTTCGATCGTCCGGGTGCAAAATCGTGATTGTACCGATCCGGACGATCGACCGTGATTTCATGCTGATCGTGGCGGAGATCGTTGTTGACAACCGTTCCTGGTCAAAACAGCGATTTTTGGTTGACCAGCCGGAAAATCACGAGTTTCGGCCGATGCAGGGCCTGAATAGCGATTTCGATCGTCCGGGTGCAAAATCGTGATTGTACCGATCCGGACGATCGACCGTGATTTCATGCTGATCGTGGCGGAGATCGTTGTTGACAACCGTACCTGGTCAAAACAGGGATTTTCGGTTGACCAGGCGGAAAATCACGAGTTTCGGCCGATGCAGGGTCTGAATAGCGATTTCGTTCATCCGGGAGCAAAATCGTGATTATACCGATCCGGACGATCGACCGTCATTTCATGCTGATCGTGGCGGAGATCGTTGTTGACAACCGTTCCTGGTCAAAACAGTGATTTTTGGTTGACCAGGCGGAAAATCACGAGTTTCGGCCGATGCAGGGTCTGAATAGCGATTTCGATCGTCCGGGAGCAAAATCGAGATTTTACCGATCCGAACGATCGACTGTTATTTCAGGCTGACTGTGGCGGCGATCGTTGTTGACAACCGTTCCTGGTCATAATAGCGATTTTTGGTTGACCAGGCGGAAAATCACGAGTTTCGGCCGATGCAGGGTCTGAATAGCGATTTCGATCGTCCGGGTGCAAAATCGTGATTGTACCGATCCGGACGATCGACCGTGATTTCGTGCTGATCGTGTCGGAGATCGTTGTTGACAACCGTTCCTGGTCAAAACAGCGATTTTTGGTTGACCAGGCAGAAAATCACGAGTTTCGGCCGATGCTGGGTCTGAATAGCGATTTCGATCGTCCGGGAGCAAAATCGAGATTTTACCGATCTAAACGATCGACTGTTATTTCAGGCTGATTGTGGCGGAGATCGTTGTTGACAACCGTTCCTGGTCATAACAGCGATTTTTGGTTGACCAGGCGGAAAATCACGAGTTTCGGCCGATGCAGGGTCTGAATAGCGATTTCGATCGTCCGGGTGCAAAATCGTGATTGTACCGATCCGGACGATCGACCGTGATTTCATGCTGATCGTGGCGGAGATCGTTGTTGACAACCGTTCCTGGTCAAAACAGCGATTTTTGGTTGACCAGGCGGAAAATCACGAGTTTCGGCCGATGCAGGGTCTGAATAGTGATTTCGTTCGTCCGGGTGCAAAATCGTGATTGTACCGATCCGGACGATCGACCGGGATTTCGTGCTGATCGTGGCAGAGAACGTTGTTGACAACCGTTCCTGGTCAAAACAGCGATTTTTGGTTGACCAGGCGGAAAATCACGAGTTTCGCCCGATGCAGGGTCTGAATAGCGATTTCGATCGTCCGGGTGCAAAATTGTGATTGTACCGATCCGGACGATCGACCGTGATTTCATGCTGATCGTGGCGGAGATCGTTGTTGACAACCGTACCTGGTCAAAACAGGGATTTTCGGTTGACCAGGCGGAAAATCACGAGTTTCGGCCGATGCAGGGTCTGAATAGTGATTTCGTTCATCCGGGAGCAAAATCGTGATTATACCGATCCGGACGATCGACCGTCATTTCATGCTGATCGTGGCGGAGATCGTTGTTGACAACCGTTCCTGGTCAAAACAGTGATTTTTGGTTGACCAGGCGGAAAATCACGAGTTTCGGCCGATGCAGGGTCTGAATAGCGATTTCGATCGTCCGGGAGCAAAATCGAGATTTTACCGATCCGAACGATCGACTGTTATTTCAGGCTGACTGTGGCGGCGATCGTTGTTGACAACCGTTCCTGGTCATAATAGCGATTTTTGGTTGACCAGGCGGAAAATCACGAGTTTCGGCCGATGCAGGGTCTGAATAGCGATTTCGATCGTCCGGGTGCAAAATCGTGATTGTACCGATCCGGACGATCGACCGTGATTTCGTGCTGATCGTGTCGGAGATCGTCGTTGACAACCGTTCCTGGTCAAAACAGCGATTTTTGGTTGACCAGGCAGAAAATCACGAGTTTCGGCCGATGCTGGGTCTGAATAGCGATTTCGATCGTCCGGGAGCAAAATCGAGATTTTACCGATCTAAACGATCGACTGTTATTTCAGGCTGATTGTGGCGGAGATCGTTGTTGACAACCGTTCCTGGTCATAACAGCGATTTTTGGTTGACCAGGCGGAAAATCACGAGTTTCGGCCGATGCAGGGTCTGAATAGTGATTTCGTTCGTCCGGGTGCAAAATCGTGATTGTACCGATCCGGACGATCGACCGGGATTTCGTGCTGATCGTGGCAGAGAACGTTGTTGACAACCGTTCCTGGTCAAAACAGCGATTTTTGGTTGACCAGGCGGAAAATCACGAGTTTCGCCCGATGCAGGGTCTGAATAGCGATTTCGATCGTCCGGGTGCAAAATTGTGATTGTACCGATCCGGACGATCGACCGTGATTTCATGCTGATCGTGGCGGAGATCGTTGTTGACAACCGTACCTGGTCAAAACAGGGATTTTCGGTTGACCAGGCGAAAAATCACGAGTTTCGGCCGATGCAGGGTCTGAATAGTGATTTCGTTCATCCGGGAGCAAAATCGTGATTATACCGATCCGGACGATCGACCGTCATTTCATGCTGATCGTGGCGGAGATCGTTGTTGACAACCGTTCCTGGTCAAAACAGTGATTTTTGGTTGACCAGGCGGAAAATCACGAGTTTCGGCCGATGCAGGGTCTGAATAGCGATTTCGATCGTCCGGGAGCAAAATCGAGATTTTACCGATCCGAACGATCGACTGTTATTTCAGGCTGACTGTGGCGGCGATCGTTGTTGACAACCGTTCCTGGTCATAATAGCGATTTTTGGTTGACCAGGCGGAAAATCACGAGTTTCGGCCGATGCAGGGTCTGAATAGCGATTTCGATCGTCCGGGTGCAAAATCGTGATTGTACCGATCCGGACGATCGACCGTGATTTCGTGCTGATCGTGTCGGAGATCGTCGTTGACAACCGTTCCTGGTCAAAACAGCGATTTTTGGTTGACCAGGCAGAAAATCACGAGTTTCGGCCGATGCTGGGTCTGAATAGCGATTTCGATCGTCCGGGAGCAAAATCGAGATTTTACCGATCTAAACGATCGACTGTTATTTCAGGCTGATTGTGGCCGAGATCGTTGTTGACAACCGTTCCTGGTCATAACAGCGATTTTTGGTTGACCAGGCGGAAAATCACGAGTTTCGGCCGATGCAGGGTCTGAATAGCGATTTCGATCGTCCGGGTGCAAAATCGTGATTGTACCGATCCGGACGATCGACCGTGATTTCATGCTGATCGTGGCGGAGATCGTTGTTGACAACCGTTCCTGGTCAAAACAGCGATTTTTGGTTGACCAGGCGGAAAATCACGAGTTTCGGCCGATGCAGGGTCTGAATAGCGATTTCGATCGTCCGGGTGCAAAATTGTGATTGTACCGATCCGGACGATCGACCGTGATTTCATGCTGATCGTGGCGGAGATCGTTGTTGACAACCGTTCCTGGTCAAAACAGTGATTTTTGGTTGACCAGGCGACAAAATCACGAGTTTCGGCCGATGCAGGGTCTGAATAGTGATTTCGTTCGTCCGGGTGCAAAATCGTGATTGTACCGATCCGGACGATCGACCGGGATTTCGTGCTGATCGTGGCGGAGATCGTTGTTGACAACCGTTCCTGGTCAAAACAGTGATTTTTGGTTGACCAGGCGGAAAATCACGAGTTTCGGCCGATGCAGGGTCTGAATAGTGATTTCGTTCGTCCGGGTGCAAAATCGTGATTGTACCGATCCGGACGATCGACCGGGATTTCGTGCTGATTCTGGCAGAGATCGTTGTTGACAACCGTTCCTGGTTAAAACAGTGATTTTTGGTTGACCAGGCGAAAAATCACGAGTTTCGGCCGATGCAGGGTCTGAATAGTGATTTCGTTCGTCCGGGTGCAAAATCGTGATTGTACCGATCCGGACGATCGACCGTGATTTCATGCTGATCGTGGCGGAGATCGTTGTTGACAACCGTTCCTGGTCAAAACAGTGATTTTTGGTTGACCAGGCGGAAAATCACGAGTTTCGGCCGATGCAGGGTCTGAATAGTGATTTCGTTCGTCCGGGTGCAAAATCGTGATTGTACCGATCCGGACGATCGACCGGGATTTCGTGCTGATCGTGGCGGAGAACGTTGTTGACAACCGTTCCTGGTCAAAACAGCGATTTTTGGTTGACCAGGCGGAAAATCACGAGTTTCGCCCGATGCAGGGTCTGAATAGCGATTTCGATCGTCCAGGTGCAAAATTGTGATTGTACCGATCCGGACGATCGACCGTGATTTCATGCTGATCGTGGCGGAGATCGTTGTTGACAACCGTACCTGGTCAAAACAGGGATTTTCGGTTGACCAGGCGGAAAATCACGAGTTTCGGCCGATGCAGGGTCTGAATAGTGATTTCGTTCATCCGGGAGCAAAATCGTGATTATACCGATCCGGACGATCGACCGTCATTTCATGCTGATCGTGGCGGAGATCGTTGTTGACAACCGTTCCTGGTCAAAACAGTGATTTTTGGTTGACCAGGCGGAAAATCACGAGTTTCGGCCGATGCAGGGTCTGAATAGCGATTTCGATCGTCCGGGAGCAAAATCGAGATTTTACCGATCCGAACGATCGACTGTTATTTCAGGCTGACTGTGGCGGCGATCGTTGTTGACAACCGTTCCTGGTCATAACAGCGATTTTTGGTTGACCAGGCGGAAAATAACGAGTTTCGGCCGATGCAGGGTCTGAATAGCGATTTCGATTGTCCGGGTGCAAAATCGTGATTGTACCGATCCGGACGATCGACCGTGATTTCGTGCTGATCGTGTCGGAGATCGTTGTTGACAACCGTTCCTGGTCAAAACAGCGATTTTTGGTTGACCAGGCAGAAAATCACGAGTTTCGGCCGATGCTGGGTCTGAATAGCGATTTCGATCGTCCGGGAGCAAAATCGAGATTTTACCGATCTAAACGATCGGCCGTCATTTCATGCTGATCGTGGCGGAGATCGTTGTTGACAACCGTTCCTGGTCATAACAGCGATTTTTGGTTGACCAGGCGGAAAATCACGAGTTTCGGCCGATGCAGGGTCTGAATAGCGATTTCGATCGTCCGGGTGAAAAATCGTGATTGTACCGATCCGGACGATCGACCGTGATTTCATGCTGATCGTGGCGGAGATCGTTGTTGACAACCGTTCCTGGTCATAACAGCGATTTTTGGTTGACCAGGCGGAAAATCACGAGTTTCGGCCGATGCAGGGTCTGAATAGCGATTTCGATCGTCCGGGTGAAAAATCGTGATTGTACCGATCCGGACGATCGACCGTGATTTCATGCTGATCGTGGCGGAGATCGTTGTTGACAACCGTTCCTGGTCAAAACAGCGATTTTTGGTTGACCAGCCGGAAAATCACGAGTTCCGGCCGATGCAGGGCCTGAATAGCGATTTCGATCGTCCGGGTGCAAAATCGTGATTGCACCGATCCGGACGATCGACCGTGATTTCATGCTGATCGTGGCGGAGATCGCTGTTGACAACCGTTCCTGGTCAAAACAGTGATTTTTGGTTGACCAGGCGGAAAATCACGAGTTTCGGCCGATGCAGGGTCTGAATAGTGATTTCGTTCGTCCGGGTGCAAAATCGTGATTGTACCGATCCGGACGATCGACCGGGATTTCGTGCTGATCGTGGCGGAGAACGTTGTTGACAACCGTTCCTGGTCAAAACAGTGATTTTTGGTTGACCAGGCGGAAAATCACGAGTTTCGGCCGATGCAGGGTCTGAATAGCGATTTCGATCGTCCGGGTGCAAAATTGTGATTGTACCGATCCGGACGATCGACCGTGATTTCATGCTGATCGTGGCGGAGATCGCTGTTGACAACCGTTCCTGGTCAAAACAGTGATTTTTGGTTGACCAGGCGGAAAATCACGAGTTTCGGCCGATGCAGGGTCTGAATAGTGATTTCGTTCGTCCGGGTGCAAAATCGTGATTGTACCGATCCGGACGATCGACCGTGATTTCATGCTGATCGTGGCGGAGATCGTTGTTGACAACCGTTCCTGGTCAAAACAGCGATTTTTGGTTGACCAGGCGGAGAATCACGAGTTTCGGCCGATGCGGGGCCTGAATAGCGAGTTCGATCGTCCGGGTGCAAAATCGTGATTGTTCCGATCCGGACGATCGACCGTGATTTCATGCTGATCGTGGCGGAGATCGTTGTTGACAACCGTTCCTGGTCAAAACAGTGATTTTTGGTTGACCAGGCGGAAAATCACGAGTTTCGGCCGATGCAGGGTCTGAATAGTGATTTCGTTCCTCGGGGAGCAAAATCGTGATTTTACCGATCCGGACGATCGGCCGTCATTTCATGCTGATCGTGGCGGAGATCGTTGTTGACAACCGTTCCTGGTCAAAACAGTGATTTTTGGTTGACCAGGCGGAAAATCACGAGTTTCGGCCGATGCAGGGTCTGAATAGCGATTTCGATCGTCCGGGAGCAAAATCGAGATTTTACCGATCTGAACGATCAACTGTTATTTCAGGCTGACTGTGGCGGCGATCGTTGTTGACAACCGTTCCTGGTCAAAACAGCGATTTTTGGTTGACCAGGCGGAAAATCACGAGTTTCGGCCGATGCAGGGTCTGAATAGCGATTTCGATCGTCCGGGTGCAAAATCGTGATTGTACCGATCCGGACGATCGACCGTGATTTCATGCTGATCGTGTCGGAGATCGTTGTTGACAACCGTTCCTGGTCAAAACAGCGATTTTTGGTTGACCAGGCGGAAAATCACGAGTTTCGGCCGATGCAGGGTCTGAATAGCGATTTCGATCGTCCGGGAGCAAAATCGAGATTTTACCGATCTAAACGATCGACTGTTATTTCAGGCTGATTGTGGCGGAGATCGTTGTTGACAACCGTTCCTGGTCATAACAGCGATTTTTGGTTGACCAGGCGGAAAATCACGAGTTTCGGCCGATGCAGGGTCTGAATAGCGATTTCGATCGTCCGGGTGCAAAATCGTGATTGTACCGATCCGGACGATCGACCGTGATTTCATGCTGATCGTGGCGGAGATCGTTGTTGACAACCGTTCCTGGTCAAAACAGTGATTTTTGGTTGACCAGGCGGAAAATCACGAGTTTCGGCCGATGCAGGGTCTGAATAGCGATTTCGATCGTCCGGGAGCAAAATCTAGATTTTACCGATCTGAACGATCGACTGTTAATTCAGGCTGATTGTGGCGGAGATCGTTGTTGACAACCGTTCCTGGTCATAACAGCGATTTTTGGTTGACCAGGCGGAAAATCACGAGTTTCGGCCGATGCAGGGTCTGAATAGCGATTTCGATCGTCCGAGTGCAAAATTGTGATTGTACCGATCCGGACGATCGACCGTGATTTCATGCTGATCGTGGCGGAGATCGTTGTTGACAACCGTTCCTGGTCAAAACTGTGATTTTTGGTTGACCTGGCGGAAAATCACGAGTTTCGGCCGATGCAGGGTCTGAATAGTGATTTCGTTCGTCCGGGTGCAAAATCGTGATTGTACCGATCCGGACGATCGACCGGGATTTGGTGCTGATCGTGGCGGAGATCGTTGTTGACAACCGTTCCTGGTCAAAACAGTGATTTTTGGTTGACCAGGCGGAAAATCACGAGTTTCGGCCGATGCAGGGTCTGAAAAGTGATTTCGTTCGTCCGGGTGCAAAATCGTGATTTTACCGATCCGGGCGATCGACCGTGATTTCATGCTGATCGTGGCGGAGATCGTTGTTGACAATCGTTCCTGTTCAAAACAGTGATTTTTGGTTGACTAGGCGGAAAATCACGAGTTTCGGCCGATGCAGGGTTTGAATAGTGATTTCGTTCGTCCGGGTGCAAAATCGTGATTGTACCGATCCGGACGATCGACCGGGATTTCGTGCTGATCGTGGCGGAGATCGTTGTTGACAACCGTTCCTGGTCAAAACAGTGATTTTTGGTTGACCAGGCGGAAAATCACGAGTTTCGGCCGATGCAGGGTCTGAATAGTGATTTCGTTCCTCGGGGAGCAAAATCGTGATTTTACCGATCCGGACGATCGGCCGTCATTTCATGCTGATCGTGGCGGAGATCGTTGTTGACAACCGTTCCTGGTCAAAACAGTGATTTTTGGTTGACCAGGCGGAAAATCACGAGTTTCGGCCGATGCAGGGTCTGAATAGCGATTTCGATCGTCCGGGAGCAAAATCGAGATTTTACCGATCTGAACGATCAACTGTTATTTCAGGCTGACTGTGGCGGCGATCGTTGCTGATAACCGTTCCTGGTCAAAACAGCGATTTTTGGTTGACCAGGCGGAAAATCACGAGTTTCGGCCGATGCAGGGTCTGAATAGCGATTTCGATCGTCCGGGTGCACAATCGTGATTGTACCGATCCGGACGATCGACCGTGATTTCATGCTGATCGTGGCGGAGATCGTTGTTGACAACCGTTCCTGGTCAAAACAGTGATTTTTGGTTGACCAGGCGGAAAATCACGAGTTTCGGCCGATGCAGGGTCTGAATAGCGATTTCGATCGTCTGGGTGCAAAATCGTGATTGTACCGATCCGGACGATCGACCGTGATTTCATGCTGATCGTGGCGGAGATCGTTGTTGACAACCGTTCCTGGTCAAAACAGTGATTTTTGGTTGACCAGGCGGAAAATCACGAGTTTCGGCCGATGCAGGGTCTGAATAGCGATTTCGATCGTCCAGGAGCAAAATCGAGATTTTACCGATCTGAACGATCGACTGTTAATTCAGGCTGATTGTGGCGGAGATCGTTGTTGACAACCGTTCCTGGTCATAACAGCGATTTTTGGTTGACCAGGCGGAAAATCACGAGTTTCGGCCGATGCAGGGTCTGAATAGCGATTTCGATCGTCCGGGTGCAAAATTGTGATTGTACCGATCCGGACGATCGACCGTGATTTCATGCTGATCGTGGCGGAGATCGTTGTTGACAACCGTTCCTGGTCAAAACAGTGATTTTTGGTTGACCAGGCGGAAAATCACGAGTTTCGGCCGATGCAGGGTCTGAATAGTGATTTCGTTCGTCCGGGTGCAAAATCGTGATTGTACCGATCCGGACGATCGACCGGGATTTCGTGCTGATTGTGGCAGAGATCGTTGTTGACAACCGTTCCTGGTTAAAACAGTGATTTTTGGTTGACCAGGCGGAAAATCACGAGTTTCGGCCGATGCAGGGTCTGAATAGTGATTTCGTTCGTCCGGGTGCAAAATCGAGATTGCACCGATCCGGACGATCGACCGGGATTTCGTGCTGATCGTGGCGGAGATCGTTGTTGACAACCGTTCCTGGTCAAAACAGTGATTTTTGGTTGACCAGGCGGAAAATCACGAGTTTCGGCCGAAGCAGGGTCTGAATAGTGATTTCGTTCGCCCGGGTGCAAAATCGAGATTGTACCGATCCGGACGATCAACCGGGATTTCGTGCTGATTGTGGCAGAGATCGTTGTTGACAACCGTTCCTGGTTAAAACAGTGATTTTTGGTTGACCAGGCGGAAAATCACGAGTTTCGGCCGATGCAGGGTCTGAATAGCGATTTCGATCGTCCGGGAGCAAAATCTAGATTTTACCGATCTGAACGATCGACTGTTAATTCAGGCTGATTGTGGCGGAGATCGTTGTTGACAACCGTTCCTGGTCATAACAGCGATTTTTGGTTGACCAGGCGGAAAATCACGAGTTTCGGCCGATGCAGGGTTTGAATAGTGATTTCGTTCGTCCGAGTGCAAAATCGTGATTGTACCGATCCGGACGATCGACCGGGATTTCGTGCTGATCGTGGCAGAGATCGTTGTTGACAACCGTTCCTGGTTAAAACAGTGATTTTTGGTTGACCAGGCGGAAAATCACGAGTTTCGGCCGATGCAGGGTTTGAATAGTGATTTCGTTCGTCCGGGTGCAAAATCGTGATTGTACCGATCCGGACGATCGACCGGGATTTCGTGCTGATCGTGGCGGAGATCGTTGTTGACAACCGTTCCAGGTCAAAACAGTGATTTTTGGTTGACCAGGCGGAAAATCACGAGTTTCGGCCGATGCAGGGTCTGAATAGTGATTTCGTTCCTCGGGGAGCAAAATCGTGATTTTACCGATCCGGACGATCGGCCGTCATTTCATGCTGATCGTGGCGGAGATCGTTGTTGACAACCGTTCCTGGTCAAAACAGTGATTTTTGGTTGACCAGGCGGAAAATCACGAGTTTCGGCCGATGCAGGGTCTGAATAGCGATTTCGATCGTCCGGGAGCAAAATCGAGATTTTACCGATCTGAACGATCAACTGTTATTTCAGGCTGACTGTGGCGGCGATCGTTGTTGATAACCGTTCCTGGTCAAAACAGCGATTTTTGGTTGACCAGGCGGAAAATCACGAGTTTCGGCCGATGCAGGGTCTGAATAGCGATTTCGATCGTCCGGGTGCACAATCGTGATTGTACCGATCCGGACGATCGACCGTGATTTCATGCTGATCGTGGCGGAGATCGTTGTTGACAACCGTTCCTGGTCAAAACAGTGATTTTTGGTTGACCAGGCGGAAAATCACGAGTTTCGGCCGATGCAGGGTCTGAATAGCGATTTCGATCGTCTGGGTGCAAAATCGTGATTGTACCGATCCGGACGATCGACCGTGATTTCATGCTGATCGTGGCGGAGATCGTTGTTGACAACCGTTCCTGGTCAAAACAGTGATTTTTGGTTGACCAGGCGGAAAATCACGAGTTTCGGCCGATGCAGGGTCTGAATAGCGATTTCGATCGTCCAGGAGCAAAATCGAGATTTTACCGATCTGAACGATCGACTGTTAATTCAGGCTGATTGTGGCGGAGATCGTTGTTGACAACCGTTCCTGGTCATAACAGCGATTTTTGGTTGACCAGGCGGAAAATCACGAGTTTCGGCCGATGCAGGGTCTGAATAGCGATTTCGATCGTCCGGGTGCAAAATTGTGATTGTACCGATCCGGACGATCGACCGTGATTTCATGCTGATCGTGGCGGAGATCGTTGTTGACAACCGTTCCTGGTCAAAACAGTGATTTTTGGTTGACCAGGCGGAAAATCACGAGTTTCGGCCGATGCAGGGTCTGAATAGTGATTTCGTTCGTCCGGGTGCAAAATCGTGATTGTACCGATCCGGACGATCGACCGGGATTTCGTGCTGATTGTGGCAGAGATCGTTGTTGACAACCGTTCCTGGTTAAAACAGTGATTTTTGGTTGACCAGGCGGAAAATCACGAGTTTCGGCCGATGCAGGGTCTGAATAGTGATTTCGTTCGTCCGGGTGCAAAATCGAGATTGCACCGATCCGGACGATCGACCGGGATTTCGTGCTGATCGTGGCGGAGATCGTTGTTGACAACCGTTCCTGGTCAAAACAGTGATTTTTGGTTGACCAGGCGGAAAATCACGAGTTTCGGCCGAAGCAGGGTCTGAATAGTGATTTCGTTCGCCCGGGTGCAAAATCGAGATTGTACCGATCCGGACGATCGACCGGGATTTCGTGCTGATTGTGGCAGAGATCGTTGTTGACAACCGTTCCTGGTTAAAACAGTGATTTTTGGTTGACCAGGCGGAAAATCACGAGTTTCGGCCGATGCAGGGTCTGAATAGCGATTTCGATCGTCCGGGAGCAAAATCTAGATTTTACCGATCTGAACGATCGACTGTTAATTCAGGCTGATTGTGGCGGAGATCGTTGTTGACAACCGTTCCTGGTCATAACAGCGATTTTTGGTTGACCAGGCGGAAAATCACGAGTTTCGGCCGATGCAGGGTCTGAATAGCGATTTCGATCGTCCGGGTGCAAAATTGTGATTGTACCGATCCGGACGATCGACCGTGATTTCATGCTGATCGTGGCGGAGATCGTTGTTGACAACCGTTCCTGGTCAAAACAGTGATTTTTGGTTGACCTGGCGGAAAATCACGAGTTTCGGCCGATGCAGGGTCTGAATAGTGATTTCGTTCGTCCGGGTGCAAAATCGTGATTGCACCGATCCGGACGATCGACCGGGATTTGGTGCTGATCGTGGCGGAGATCGTTGTTGACAACCGTTCCTGGTCAAAACAGTGATTTTTGGTTGACCAGGCGGAAAATCACGAGTTTCGGCCGATGCAGGGTCTGAAAAGTGATTTCGTTCGTCCGGGTGCAAAATCGTGATTTTACCGATCCGGGCGATCGACCGTGATTTCATGCTGATCGTGGCGGAGATCGTTGTTGACAATCGTTCCTGTTCAAAACAGTGATTTTTGGTTGACTAGGCGGAAAATCACGAGTTTCGGCCGATGCAGGGTTTGAATAGTGATTTCGTTCGTCCGGGTGCAAAATCGTGATTGTACCGATCCGGACGATCGACCGTGATTTCATGCTGATCGTGGCGGAGATCGTTGTTGACAACCGTTCCTGGTCAAAACAGTGATTTTTGGTTGACCAGGCGGAAAATCACGAGTTTCGGCCGATGCAGGGTCTGAATAGCGATTTCGATCGTCCGGGTGCAAAATTGTGATTGTACCGATCCGGACGATCGACCGTGATTTCATGCTGATCGTGGCGGAGATCGTTGTTGACAACCGTTCCTGGTCAAAACAGTGATTTTTGGTTGACCAGGCGGAAAATCACGAGTTTCGGCCGATGCAGGGTCTGAATAGTGATTTCGTTCGTCCGGGTGCAAAATCGTGATTGTACCGATCCGGACGATCGACCGGGATTTCGTGCTGATCGTGGCAGAGATCGTTGTTGACAACCGTTCCTGGTTAAAACAGTGATTTTTGGTTGACCAGGCGGAAAATCACGAGTTTCGGTCGATGCAGGGTCTGAAAAGTGATTTCGTTCGTCCGGGTGCGAAATCGTGATTTTACCGATCCGGACGATCGACCGGGATTTCGTGCTGATTGTGGCAGAGATCGTTGTTGACAACCGTTCCTGGTCAAAACAGTGATTTTTGGTTGACTAGGCGGAAAATCACGAGTTTCGGCCGATGCAGGGTCTGAATAGTGATTTCGTTCGTCCGGGTGCAAAATCGAGATTGTACCGATCCGGACGATCGACCGGGATTTCGTGCTGATCGTGGCAGAGATCGTTGTTGACAACCGTTCCTGGCTAAAACAGTGATTTTTGGTTGACCAGGCGGAAAATCACGAGTTTCGGCCGATGCAGGGTCTGAATAGTGATTTCCTTCGTCCGGGTGCAAAATCGTGATTGTACCGATCCGGACGATCGACCGGGATTTCGTGCTGATTGTGGCAGAGATCGTTGTTGACAACCGTTCCTGGTCAAAACAGTGATTTTTGGTTGACCAGGCGGAAAATCACGAGTTTCGGCCGATGCAGGGTCTGAATAGTGATTTCGTTCGCCCGGGTGCAAAATCGTGATTGTACCGATCTGCACGATCAACCGTGATTTCGTGCTGATTGTGGCAGAGATCGTTGTTGACAACCGTTCCTGGTTAAAACAGTGATTTTTGGTTGACCAGGCGGAAAATCACGAGTTTCGGTCGATGCAGGGTCTGAAAAGTGATTTCGTTCGTCCGGGTGCGAAATCGTGATTTTACCGATCCGGGCGATCGACCGTGATTTCATGCTGATCGTGGCGGAGATCGTTGTTGACAATCGTTCCTGGTCAAAACAGTGATTTTTGGTTGACCAGGCGGAAAATCACGAGTTTCGGCCGATGCAGGGTCTGAATAGCGATTTCGATCGTCCGGGAGCAAAATCGAGATTTTACCGATCTGAACGATCGACCGGGATTTCAGGCTGACTGTGGCGGCGATCGTTGTTGACAACCGTTCCTGGTCAAAACAGTGATTTTTGGTTGACCAGGCGGAAAATCACGAGTTTCGGCCGATGCAGGGTCTGAAAAGTGATTTCGTTCGTCCGGGTGCAAAATCGTGATTTTACCGATCTGCACGATCAACCGTGATTTCATGCTGATCGTGGCGGAGATCGTTGTTGACAACCGTTCCTGGTCAAAACAGGGATTTTTGGTTGACCAGGCGGAAAATCACGAGTTTCGGCCGATGCAGGGTCTGAATAGTGATTTCGTTCCTCGGGGAGCAAAATCGAGATTTTACCGATCCGGACGATCGGCCGTCATTTCATGCTGATCGTGGCAGAGATCGTTGTTGACAACCGTTCCTGGTCAAAACAGTGATTTTTGGTTGACCAGGCGGAAAATCACGAGTTTCGGCCGATGCAGGGTCTGAATAGCGATTTCGATCGTCCGGGAGCAAAATCGAGATTTTACCGATCTGAACGATCAACTGTTATTTCAGGCTGACTGTGGCGGCGATCGTTGTTGACAACCGTTCCTGGTTAAAACAGTGATTTTTGGTTGACCAGGCGGAAAATCACGAGTTTCGGCCGATGCAGGGTCTGAAAAGTGATTTCGTTCGTCCGGGTGCAAAATCGTGATTTTACCGATCTGCACGATCAACCGTGATTTCATGCTGATCGTGGCGGAGATCGTTGTTGACAACCGTTCCTGGTCAAAACAGCGATTTTTGGTTGACCAGGCGGAAAATCACGAGTTTCGGCCGATGCAGGGTCTGAATAGTGATTTCGTTCCTCGGGGAGCAAAATCGAGATTTTACCGATCCGGACGATCGGCCGTCATTTCATGCTGATCGTGGCGGAGATCGTTGTTGACAACCGTTCCTGGTCAAAACAGTGATTTTTGGTTGACCAGGCGGAAAATCACGAGTTTCGGCCGATGCAGGGTCTGAATAGCGATTTCGATCGTCCGGGAGCAAAATCGAGATTTTACCGATCTGAACGATCAACTGTTATTTCAGGCTGACTGTGGCGGCGATCGTTGTTGACAACCGTTCCTGGTCAAAACAGCGATTTTTGGTTGACCAGGCGAAAAATCACGAGTTTCGGCCGATGCAGGGTCTGAATAGCGATTTCGATCGTCCGGGTGCACAATCGTGATTGTACCGATCCGGACGATCGACCGTGATTTCATGCTGATCGTGTCGGAGATCGTTGTTGACAACCGTTCCTGGTCAAAACAGCGATTTTTGGTTGACCAGGCGGAAAATCACGAGTTTCGGCCGATGCAGGGTCTGAATAGTGATTTCGTTCCTCGGGGAGCAAAATCGTGATTTTACCGATCCGGACGATCGGCCGTCATTTCATGCTGATCGTGGCGGAGATCGTTGTTGACAACCGTTCCTGGTCAAAACAGTGATTTTTGGTTGACCAGGCGGAAAATCACGAGTTTCGGCCGATGCAGGGTTTGAATAGCGATTTCGATCGTCCGGGAGCAAAATCGAGATTTTACCGATCTGAACGATCAACTGTTATTTCAGGCTGACTGTGGCGGCGATCGTTGTTGACAACCGTTCCTGGTTAAAACAATGATTTTTGGTTGACCAGGCGGAAAATCACGAGTTTCGGCCGATGCAGGGTCTGAAAAGTGATTTCGTTCGTCCGGGTGCAAAATTGTGATTTTTCCGATCTGCACGATCAACCGTGATTTCATGCTGATCGTGGCGGAGATCGTTGTTGACAACCGTTCCTGGTCAAAACAGCGATTTTTGGTTGACCAGGCGGAAAATCACGAGTTTCGGCCGATGCAGGGTCTGAATAGTGATTTCGTTCCTCGGGGAGCAAAATTGAGATTTTACCGATCCGGACGATCGGCCGTCATTTCATGCTGATCGTGGCGGAGATCGTTGTTGACAACCGTTCCTGGTCAAAACAGTGATTTTTGGTTGACCAGGCGGAAAATCACGAGTTTCGGCCGATGCAGGGTCTGAAAAGTGATTTCGTTCGTCCGGGCGCAAAATCGTGATTTTACCGATCTGCACGATCAACCGTGATTTCATGCTGATCGTGGCGGAGATCGTTGTTGACAACCGTTCCTGGTCAAAACAGCGATTTTTGGTTGACCAGGCGGAAAATCACGAGTTTCGGCCGATGCAGGGTCTGAATAGTGATTTCGTTCCTCGGGGAGCAAAATCGAGATTTTACCGATCCGGACGATCGGCCGTCATTTCATGCTGATCGTGGCGGAGATCGTTGTTGACAACCGTTCCTGGTCAAAACAGTGATTTTTGGTTGACCAGGCGGAAAATCACGAGTTTCGGCCGATGCAGGGTCTGAAAAGTGATTTCGTTCGTCCGGGTGCAAAATCGTGATTTTACCGATCTGCACGATCAACCGTGATTTCATGCTGATCGTGGCGGAGATCGTTGTTGACAACCGTTCCTGGTCAAAACAGCGATTTTTGGTTGACCAGGCGGAAAATCACGAGTTTCGGCCGATGCAGGGTCTGAATAGTGATTTCGTTCCTCGGGGAGCAAAATCGAGATTTTACCGATCCGGACGATCGGCCGTCATTTCATGCTGATCGTGGCGGAGATCGTTGTTGACAACCGTTCCTGGTCAAAACAGTGATTTTTGGTTGACCAGGCGGAAAATCACGAGTTTCGGCCGATGCAGGGTCTGAATAGCGATTTCGTTCGTCCGGAAGCAAAATCGAGATTTTACCGATCTGAACGATCAACTGTTATTTCAGGCTGACTGTGGCGGCGATCGTTGTTGACAACCGTTCCTGGTCAAAACAGCGATTTTTGGTTGACCAGGCGAAAAATCACGAGTTTCGGCCGATGCAGGGTCTGAATAGCGATTTCGATCGTCCGGGTGCACAATCGTGATTGTACCGATCCGGACGATCGACCGTGATTTCATGCTGATCGTGTCGGAGATCGTTGTTGACAACCGTTCCTGGTCAAAACAGCGATTTTTGGTTGACCAGGCGGAAAATCACGAGTTTCGGCCGATGCAGGGTCTGAAAAGTGATTTCGTTCGTCCGGGTGCAAAATCGTGATTTTACCGATCTGCACGATCAACCGTGATTTCATGCTGATCGTGGCGGAGATCGTTGTTGACAACCGTTCCTGGTCAAAACAGTGATTTTTGGTTGACCAGGCGGAAAATCACGAGTTTCGGCCGATGCAGGGTCTGAATAGTGATTTCGTTCCTCGGGGAGCAAAATCGTGATTTTACCGATCCGGACGATCGGCCGTCATTTCATGCTGATCGTGGCGGAGATCGTTGTTGACAACCGTTCCTGGTCAAAACAGTGATTTTTGGTTGACCAGGCGGAAAATCACGAGTTTCGGCCGATGCAGGGTCTGAATAGTGATTTCGTTCGTCCGGGTGCAAAATCGTGATTTTACCGATCTGCACGATCAACCGTGATTTCATGCTGATCGTGGCGGAGATCGTTGTTGACAACCGTTCCTGGTCAAAACAGCGATTTTTGGTTGACCAGGCGGAAAATCACGAGTTTCGGCCGATGCAGGGTCTGAATAGTGATTTCGTTCCTCGGGGAGCAAAATCGAGATTTTACCGATCCGGACGATCGGCCGTCATTTCATGCTGATCGTGGCGGAGATCGTTGTTGACAACCGTTCCTGGTCAAAACAGTGATTTTTGGTTGACCAGGCGGAAAATCACGAGTTTCGGCCGATGCAGGGTCTGAATAGCGATTTCGTTCGTCCGGAAGCAAAATCGAGATTTTACCGATCTGAACGATCAACTGTTATTTCAGGCTGACTGTGGCGGCGATCGTTGTTGACAACCGTTCCTGGTCAAAACAGCGATTTTTGGTTGACCAGGCGAAAAATCACGAGTTTCGGCCGATGCAGGGTCTGAATAGCGATTTCGATCGTCCGGGTGCACAATCGTGATTGTACCGATCCGGACGATCGACCGTGATTTCATGCTGATCGTGTCGGAGATCGTTGTTGACAACCGTTCCTGGTCAAAACAGCGATTTTTGGTTGACCAGGCGGAAAATCACGAGTTTCGGCCGATGCAGGGTCTGAAAAGTGATTTCGTTCGTCCGGGTGCAAAATCGTGATTTTACCGATCTGCACGATCAACCGTGATTTCATGCTGATCGTGGCGGAGATCGTTGTTGACAACCGTTCCTGGTCAAAACAGTGATTTTTGGTTGACCAGGCGGAAAATCACGAGTTTCGGCCGATGCAGGGTCTGAATAGTGATTTCGTTCCTCGGGGAGCAAAATCGTGATTTTACCGATCCGGACGATCGGCCGTCATTTCATGCTGATCGTGGCGGAGATCGTTGTTGACAACCGTTCCTGGTCAAAACAGTGATTTTTGGTTGACCAGGCGGAAAATCACGAGTTTCGGCCGATGCGGGTCTGAATAGCGATTTCGATCGTCCGGGAGCAAAATCGAGATTGTACCGATCTGAACGATCGACTGTTATTTCAGGCTGATTGTGGCGGAGATCGTTGTTGACAACCGTTCCTGGTCATAACAGCGATTTTTGGTTGACCAGGCGAAAAATCACGAGTTTCGGCCGATGCAGGGTCTTAATAGCGATTTCGATCGTCCGGGTGCAAAATTGTGATTGTACCGATCCGGACGATCGACCGTGATTTCATGCTGATCGTGGCGGAGATCGTTGTTGACAACCGTTCCTGGTCAAAACAGTGATTTTTGGTTGACCAGGCAAAAAATCACGAGTTTCGGCCGATACAGGGTCTGAATAGTGATTTCGTTCGTCCGGGTGCAAAATCGTGATTGTACCGATCCGGACGATCGACCGGGATTTCGTGCTGATCGTGGCGGAGATCGTTGTTGACAACCGTTCCTGGTCAAAACAGTGATTTTTGGTTGACCAGGCGGAAAATCACGAGTTTCGGCCGATGCACGGTCTGAATAGTGATTTCGTTCGTCCGGGTGCAAAATCGAGATTGTACCGATCCGGACGATCGACC
Source organism: Delonix regia (assembly GCA_037074485.1). Classification (NCBI taxonomy): domain Eukaryota; kingdom Viridiplantae; phylum Streptophyta; class Magnoliopsida; order Fabales; family Fabaceae; genus Delonix; species Delonix regia. The sequence goes on along the minus strand of CM073450.1, from coordinate 43,876,146 downwards.
GGGATTTCGTGCTGATTGTGGCAGAGATCGTTGTTGACAACCGTTCCTGGTTAAAACAGTGATTTTTGGTTGACAAGGCGGAAAATCACGAGTTTCGGCCGATGCAGGGTCTGAAAAGTGATTTCGTTCGTCCGGGTGCAAAATCGTGATTTTACCGATCCGGGCGATCGACCGTGATTTCATGCTGATCGTGGCGGAGATCGTTGTTGACAATCGTTCCTGTTCAAAACAGTGATTTTTGGTTGACTAGGCGGAAAATCACGAGTTTCGGCCGATGCAGGGTTTGAATAGTGATTTCGTTCGTCCGGGTGCAAAATCGTGATTTTACCGATCCGCACGATCGACCGTGATTTCATGCTGATCGTGGCGGAGATCGTTGTTGACAATCGTTCCTGTTCAAAACAGTGATTTTTGGTTGACCAGGCGGAAAATCACGAGTTTCGGCCGATGCAGGGTCTGAAAAGTGATTTCGTTCGTCCGGGTGCAAAATCGTGATTTTACCGATCCGCACGATCAACCGTGATTTCATGCTGATCGTGGCGGAGATCGTTGTTGACAATCGTTCCTGTTCAAAACAGTGATTTTTGGTTGACTAGGCGGAAATTCACGAGTTTCGGCCGATGCAGGGTCAGAATAGCGATTTCGTTCGTCCGGGTGCAAAATCGTGATTTTACCGATCCGGGCGATCGACCGTGATTTCATGCTGATCGTGGCGGAGATCGTTGTTGACAATCGTTCCTGTTCAAAACAGTGATTTTTGGTTGACTAGGCGGAAAATCACGAGTTTCGGCCGATGCAGGGTCTGAAAAGTGATTTCGTTCGTCCGGGTGCAAAATCGTGATTTTACCGATCCGGGCGATCGACCGTGATTTCATGCTGATCGTGGCGGAGATCGTTGTTGACAATCGTTCCTGTTCAAAACAGTGATTTTTGGTTGACTAGGCGGAAAATCACGAGTTTCGGCCGATGCAGGGTTTGAATAGTGATTTCGTTCGTCCAGGTGCAAAATCGTGATTTTACCGATCCGGACGATCGACCGTGATTTCATGCTGATCGTGGCGGAGATCGTTGTTGACAATCGTTCCTGTTCAAAACAGTGATTTTTGGTTGACCAGGCGGAAAATCACGAGTTTCGGCCGATGCAGGGTCTGAAAAGTGATTTCGTTCGTCCGGGTGCAAAATCGTGATTTTACCGATCTGCACGATCAACCGTGATTTCATGCTGATCATGGCGGAGATCGTTGTTGACAATCGTTCCTGTTCAAAACAGTGATTTTTGGTTGACTAGGCATAAAATCACGAGTTTCGGCCGATGCAGGGTCTGAATAGTGATTTCGTTCGTCCGGGTGCAAAATCATGATTTTACCGATCCGCACGATCGACCGTGATTTCATGCTGATCGTGGCGGAGATCGTTGTTGACAATCGTTCCTGTTCAAAACAGTGATTTTTGGTTGACTAGGCGGAAAATCACGAGTTTCGGCCGATGCAGGGTCTGAAAAGTGATTTCGTTCGTCCGGGTGCAAAATCGTGATTTTACCGATCCGGGCGATCGACCGTGATTTCATGCTGATCGTGGCGGAGATCGTTGTTGACAATCGTTCCTGTTCAAAACAATGATTTTTGGTTGACTAGGCGGAAAATCACGAGTTTCGGCCGATGCAGGGTTTGAATAGTGATTTCGTTCGTCCGGGTGCAAAATCGTGATTTTACCGATCCGGGCGATCGACCGTGATTTCATGCTGATCGTGGCAGAGATCGTTGTTGACAATCGTTCCTGGTCAAAACAGTGATTTTTGGTTGACCAGGCGGAAAATCACGAGTTTCGGCCGATGCACGGTCTGAATAGTGATTTCGTTCGTCCGGGTGCAAAATCGAGATTGTACCGATCCGGACGATCGACCGGGATTTCGTGCTGATCGTGGCGGAGAACGTTGTTGACAATCGTTCCTGGTCAAAACAGTGATTTTTGGTTGACTAGGCGGAAAATCACGAGTTTCGGCCGATGCAGGGTCTGAAAAGTGATTTCGTTCGTCCGGGTGCAAAATCGTGATTTTACCGATCCGGGCGATCGACCGTGATTTCATGCTGATCGTGGCGGAGATCGTTGTTGACAATCGTTCCTGTTCAAAACAGTGATTTTTGGTTGACTAGGCGGAAAATCACGAGTTTCGGCCGATGCAGGGTCTGAAAAGTGATTTCGTTCGTCCGGGTGCAAAATCGTGATTTTACCGATCCGGGCGATCGACCGTGATTTCATGCTGATCGTGGCGGAGATCGTTGTTGACAATCGTTCCTGTTCAAAACAGTGATTTTTGGTTGACTAGGCGGAAAATCACGAGTTTCGGCCGATGCAGGGTTTGAATAGTGATTTCGTTCGTCCAGGTGCAAAATCGTGATTTTACCGATCCGGACGATCGACCGTGATTTCATGCTGATCGTGGCGGAGATCGTTGTTGACAATCGTTCCTGTTCAAAACAGTGATTTTTGGTTGACCAGGCGGAAAATCACGAGTTTCGGCCGATGCAGGGTCTGAAAAGTGATTTCGTTCGTCCGGGTGCAAAATCGTGATTTTACCGATCTGCACGATCAACCGTGATTTCATGCTGATCATGGCGGAGATCGTTGTTGACAATCGTTCCTGTTCAAAACAGTGATTTTTGGTTGACTAGGCATAAAATCACGAGTTTCGGCCGATGCAGGGTCTGAATAGTGATTTCGTTCGTCCGGGTGCAAAATCATGATTTTACCGATCCGCACGATCGACCGTGATTTCATGCTGATCGTGGCGGAGATCGTTGTTGACAATCGTTCCTGTTCAAAACAGTGATTTTTGGTTGACTAGGCGGAAAATCACGAGTTTCGGCCGATGCAGGGTCTGAAAAGTGATTTCGTTCGTCCGGGTGCAAAATCGTGATTTTACCGATCCGGGCGATCGACCGTGATTTCATGCTGATCGTGGCGGAGATCGTTGTTGACAATCGTTCCTGTTCAAAACAGTGATTTTTGGTTGACTAGGCGGAAAATCACGAGTTTCGGCCGATGCAGGGTTTGAATAGTGATTTCGTTCGTCCAGGTGCAAAATCGTGATTTTACCGATCCGGACGATCGACCGTGATTTCATGCTGATCGTGGCGGAGATCGTTGTTGACAATCGTTCCTGTTCAAAACAGTGATTTTTGGTTGACCAGGCGGAAAATCACGAGTTTCGGCCGATGCAGGGTCTGAAAAGTGATTTCGTTCGTCCGGGTGCAAAATCGTGATTTTACCGATCTGCACGATCAACCGTGATTTCATGCTGATCGTGGCGGAGATCGTTGTTGACAATCGTTCCTGTTCAAAACAGTGATTTTTGGTTGACTAGGCATAAAATCACGAGTTTCGGCCGATGCAGGGTCTGAATAGTGATTTCGTTCGTCCGGGTGCAAAATCATGATTTTACCGATCCGCACGATCGACCGTGATTTCATGCTGATCGTGGCGGAGATCGTTGTTGACAATCGTTCCTGTTCAAAACAGTGATTTTTGGTTGACTAGGCGGAAAATCACGAGTTTCGGCCGATGCAGGGTCTGAAAAGTGATTTCGTTCGTCCGGGTGCAAAATCGTGATTTTACCGATCCGGGCGATCGACCGTGATTTCATGCTGATCGTGGCGGAGATCGTTGTTGACAATCGTTCCTGTTCAAAACAATGATTTTTGGTTGACTAGGCGGAAAATCACGAGTTTCGGCCGATGCAGGGTTTGAATAGTGATTTCGTTCGTCCGGGTGCAAAATCGTGATTTTACCGATCCGGGCGATCGACCGTGATTTCATGCTGATCGTGGCAGAGATCGTTGTTGACAATCGTTCCTGGTCAAAACAGTGATTTTTGGTTGACCAGGCGGAAAATCACGAGTTTCGGCCGATGCACGGTCTGAATAGTGATTTCGTTCGTCCGGGTGCAAAATCGAGATTGTACCGATCCGGACGATCGACCGGGATTTCGTGCTGATCGTGGCGGAGAACGTTGTTGACAATCGTTCCTGGTCAAAACAGTGATTTTTGGTTGACTAGGCGGAAAATCACGAGTTTCGGCCGATGCAGGGTCTGAAAAGTGATTTCGTTCGTCCGGGTGCAAAATCGTGATTTTACCGATCCGGGCGATCGACCGTGATTTCATGCTGATCGTGGCGGAGATCGTTGTTGACAATCGTTCCTGTTCAAAACAGTGATTTTTGGTTGACTAGGCGGAAAATCACGAGTTTCGGCCGATGCAGGGTCTGAAAAGTGATTTCGTTCGTCCGGGTGCAAAATCGTGATTTTACCGATCCGGGCGATCGACCGTGATTTCATGCTGATCGTGGCGGAGATCGTTGTTGACAATCGTTCCTGTTCAAAACAGTGATTTTTGGTTGACTAGGCGGAAAATCACGAGTTTCGGCCGATGCAGGGTTTGAATAGTGATTTCGTTCGTCCAGGTGCAAAATCGTGATTTTACCGATCCGGACGATCGACCGTGATTTCATGCTGATCGTGGCGGAGATCGTTGTTGACAATCGTTCCTGTTCAAAACAGTGATTTTTGGTTGACCAGGCGGAAAATCACGAGTTTCGGCCGATGCAGGGTCTGAAAAGTGATTTCGTTCGTCCGGGTGCAAAATCGTGATTTTACCGATCTGCACGATCAACCGTGATTTCATGCTGATCATGGCGGAGATCGTTGTTGACAATCGTTCCTGTTCAAAACAGTGATTTTTGGTTGACTAGGCATAAAATCACGAGTTTCGGCCGATGCAGGGTCTGAATAGTGATTTCGTTCGTCCGGGTGCAAAATCATGATTTTACCGATCCGCACGATCGACCGTGATTTCATGCTGATCGTGGCGGAGATCGTTGTTGACAATCGTTCCTGTTCAAAACAGTGATTTTTGGTTGACTAGGCGGAAAATCACGAGTTTCGGCCGATGCAGGGTCTGAAAAGTGATTTCGTTCGTCCGGGTGCAAAATCGTGATTTTACCGATCCGGGCGATCGACCGTGATTTCATGCTGATCGTGGCGGAGATCGTTGTTGACAATCGTTCCTGTTCAAAACAATGATTTTTGGTTGACTAGGCGGAAAATCACGAGTTTCGGCCGATGCAGGGTTTGAATAGTGATTTCGTTCGTCCGGGTGCAAAATCGTGATTTTACCGATCCGCACGATCGACCGTGATTTCATGCTGATCGTGGCAGAGATCGTTGTTGACAATCGTTCCTGGTCAAAACAGTGATTTTTGGTTGACCAGGCGGAAAATCACGAGTTTCGGCCGATGCACGGTCTGAATAGTGATTTCGTTCGTCCGGGTGCAAAATCGAGATTGTACCGATCCGGACGATCGACCGGGATTTCGTGCTGATCGTGGCGGAGAACGTTGTTGACAATCGTTCCTGGTCAAAACAGTGATTTTTGGTTGACCAGGCGGAAAATCACGAGTTTCGGCCGATGCACGGTCTGAATAGCGATTTCGATCGTCCGGGAGCAAAATCGAGATTTTACCGATCCGAACGATCGACTGTTATTTCAGGCTGACTGTGGCGACGATCGTTGTTGACAACCGTTCCTGGTCATAACAGCGATTTTTGGTTGACCAGGCGGAAAATCACGAGTTTCGGCCGATGCAGGGTCTGAATAGCGATTTCGTTCGTCTGGGTGCAAAATCGTGATTGTACCGATCCGAACGATCGACCGTGATTTCATGCTGATCGTGGCGGAGATCGTTGTTGGCAACCGTTCCTGGTCAAAACAGTGATTTTTGGTTGACCAGGCGGAAAATCACGAGTTTCGGCCGATGCACGGTCTGAATAGTGATTTCGTTCGTCCGGGTGCAAAATCGAGATTGTACCGATCCGGACGATCGACCGGGATTTCGTGCTGATCGTGGCGGAGAACGTTGTTGACAATCGTTCCTGGTCAAAACAGTGATTTTTGGTTGACCAGGCGGAAAATCACGAGTTTCGGCCGATGCACGGTCTGAATAGCGATTTCGATCGTCCGGGAGCAAAATCGAGATTTTACCGATCCGAACGATCGACTGTTATTTCAGGCTGACTGTGGCGACGATCGTTGTTGACAACCGTTCCTGGTCATAACAGCGATTTTTGGTTGACCAGGCGGAAAATCACGAGTTTCGGCCGATGCAGGGTCTGAATAGCGATTTCGTTCGTCTGGGTGCAAAATCGTGATTGTACCGATCCGAACGATCGACCGTGATTTCATGCTGATCGTGGCGGAGATCGTTGTTGGCAACCGTTCCTGGTCAAAACAGTGATTTTTGGTTGACCAGGCGGAAAATCACAAGTTTCGGCCGATGCAGGGTCTGAACAGTGATTTCGTTCGTCCGGGTGCAAAATCGTGATTGTACCGATCCGGACGATCGACCGTGATTTCGTGCTGATCGTGGCGGAGAACGTTGTTGACAATCGTTCCTGTTCAAAACAGTGATTTTTGGTTGACTAGGCGGAAAATCACGAGTTTCGGCCGATGCAGGGTCTGAAAAGTGATTTCGTTCGTCCGGGGGCAAAATCGTGATTTTACCGATCCGGGCGATCGACCGTGATTTCATGCTGATCGTGGCGGAGATCGTTGTTGACAATCGTTCCTGTTCAAAACAATGATTTTTGGTTGACTAGGCGGAAAATCACGAGTTTCGGCCGATGCAGGGTTTGAATAGTGATTTCGTTCGTCCGGGTGCAAAATCGTGATTTTACCGATCCGGGCGATCGACCGTGATTTCATGCTGATCGTGGCAGAGATCGTTGTTGACAATCGTTCCTGGTCAAAACAGTGATTTTTGGTTGACCAGGCGGAAAATCACGAGTTTCGGCCGATGCACGGTCTGAATAGTGATTTCGTTCGTCCGGGTGCAAAATCGAGATTGTACCGATCCGGACGATCGACCGGGATTTCGTGCTGATCGTGGCGGAGAACGTTGTTGACAATCGTTCCTGGTCAAAACAGTGATTTTTGGTTGACTAGGCGGAAAATCACGAGTTTCGGCCGATGCAGGGTCTGAAAAGTGATTTCGTTCGTCCGGGTGCAAAATCGTGATTTTACCGATCCGGGCGATCGACCGTGATTTCATGCTGATCGTGGCGGAGATCGTTGTTGACAATCGTTCCTGTTCAAAACAGTGATTTTTGGTTGACTAGGCGGAAAATCACGAGTTTCGGCCGATGCAGGGTCTGAAAAGTGATTTCGTTCGTCCGGGTGCAAAATCGTGATTTTACCGATCCGGGCGATCGACCGTGATTTCATGCTGATCGTGGCGGAGATCGTTGTTGACAATCGTTCCTGTTCAAAACAGTGATTTTTGGTTGACTAGGCGGAAAATCACGAGTTTCGGCCGATGCAGGGTTTGAATAGTGATTTCGTTCGTCCAGGTGCAAAATCGTGATTTTACCGATCCGGACGATCGACCGTGATTTCATGCTGATCGTGGCGGAGATCGTTGTTGACAATCGTTCCTGTTCAAAACAGTGATTTTTGGTTGACCAGGCGGAAAATCACGAGTTTCGGCCGATGCAGGGTCTGAAAAGTGATTTCGTTCGTCCGGGTGCAAAATCGTGATTTTACCGATCTGCACGATCAACCGTGATTTCATGCTGATCATGGCGGAGATCGTTGTTGACAATCGTTCCTGTTCAAAACAGTGATTTTTGGTTGACTAGGCATAAAATCACGAGTTTCGGCCGATGCAGGGTCTGAATAGTGATTTCGTTCGTCCGGGTGCAAAATCATGATTTTACCGATCCGCACGATCGACCGTGATTTCATGCTGATCGTGGCGGAGATCGTTGTTGACAATCGTTCCTGTTCAAAACAGTGATTTTTGGTTGACTAGGCGGAAAATCACGAGTTTCGGCCGATGCAGGGTCTGAAAAGTGATTTCGTTCGTCCGGGTGCAAAATCGTGATTTTACCGATCCGGGCGATCGACCGTGATTTCATGCTGATCGTGGCGGAGATCGTTGTTGACAATCGTTCCTGTTCAAAACAATGATTTTTGGTTGACTAGGCGGAAAATCACGAGTTTCGGCCGATGCAGGGTTTGAATAGTGATTTCGTTCGTCCGGGTGCAAAATCGTGATTTTACCGATCCGGGCGATCGACCGTGATTTCATGCTGATCATGGCAGAGATCGTTGTTGATAATCGTTCCTGGTCAAAACAGTGATTTTTGGTTGACCAGGCGGAAAATCACGAGTTTCGGCCGATGCACGGTCTGAATAGTGATTTCGTTCGTCCGGGTGCAAAATCGAGATTGTACCGATCCGGACGATCGACCGGGATTTCGTGCTGATCGTGGCGGAGAACGTTGTTGACAATCGTTCCTGGTCAAAACAGTGATTTTTGGTTGACTAGGCGGAAAATCACGAGTTTCGGCCGATGCAGGGTCTGAAAAGTGATTTCGTTCGTCCGGGTGCAAAATCGTGATTTTACCGATCCGGGCGATCGACCGTGATTTCATGCTGATCGTGGCGGAGATCGTTGTTGACAATCGTTCCTGTTCAAAACAGTGATTTTTGGTTGACTAGGCGGAAAATCACGAGTTTCGGCCGATGCAGGGTCTGAAAAGTGATTTCGTTCGTCCGGGTGCAAAATCGTGATTTTACCGATCCGGGCGATCGACCGTGATTTCATGCTGATCGTGGCGGAGATCGTTGTTGACAATCGTTCCTGTTCAAAACAGTGATTTTTGGTTGACTAGGCGGAAAATCACGAGTTTCGGCCGATGCAGGGTTTGAATAGTGATTTCGTTCGTCCAGGTGCAAAATCGTGATTTTACCGATCCGGACGATCGACCGTGATTTCATGCTGATCGTGGCGGAGATCGTTGTTGACAATCGTTCCTGTTCAAAACAGTGATTTTTGGTTGACCAGGCGGAAAATCACGAGTTTCGGCCGATGCAGGGTCTGAAAAGTGATTTCGTTCGTCCGGGTGCAAAATCGTGATTTTACCGATCTGCACGATCAACCGTGATTTCATGCTGATCATGGCGGAGATCGTTGTTGACAATCGTTCCTGTTCAAAACAGTGATTTTTGGTTGACTAGGCATAAAATCACGAGTTTCGGCCGATGCAGGGTCTGAATAGTGATTTCGTTCGTCCGGGTGCAAAATCATGATTTTACCGATCCGCACGATCGACCGTGATTTCATGCTGATCGTGGCGGAGATCGTTGTTGACAATCGTTCCTGTTCAAAACAGTGATTTTTGGTTGACTAGGCGGAAAATCACGAGTTTCGGCCGATGCAGGGTCTGAAAAGTGATTTCGTTCGTCCGGGTGCAAAATCGTGATTTTACCGATCCGGGCGATCGACCGTGATTTCATGCTGATCGTGGCGGAGATCGTTGTTGACAATCGTTCCTGTTCAAAACAATGATTTTTGGTTGACTAGGCGGAAAATCACGAGTTTCGGCCGATGCACGGTCTGAATAGTGATTTCGTTCGTCCGGGTGCAAAATCGAGATTGTACCGATCCGGACGATCGACCGGGATTTCGTGCTGATCGTGGCGGAGAACGTTGTTGACAATCGTTCCTGGTCAAAACAGTGATTTTTGGTTGACCAGGCGGAAAATCACGAGTTTCGGCCGATGCAGGGTCTGAATAGCGATTTCGATCGTCCGGGAGCAAAATCGAGATTTTACCGATCCGAACGATCGACTGTTATTTCAGGCTGACTGTGGCGACGATCGTTGTTGACAACCGTTCCTGGTCATAACAGCGATTTTTGGTTGACCAGGCGGAAAATCACGAGTTTCGGCCGATGCAGGGTCTGAATAGCGATTTCGTTCGTCTGGGTGCAAAATCGTGATTGTACCGATCCGAACGATCGACCGTGATTTCATGCTGATCGTGGCGGAGATCGTTGTTGGCAACCGTTCCTGGTCAAAACAGTGATTTTTGGTTGACCAGGCGGAAAATCACGAGTTTCGGCCGATGCACGGTCTGAATAGTGATTTCGTTCATCCGGGTGCAAAATCGAGATTGTACCGATCCGGACGATCGACCGGGATTTCGTGCTGATCGTGGCGGAGAACGTTGTTGACAATCGTTCCTGGTCAAAACAGTGATTTTTGGTTGACCAGGCGGAAAATCACGAGTTTCGGCCGATGCACGGTCTGAATAGCGATTTCGATCGTCCGGGAGCAAAATCGAGATTTTACCGATCCGAACGATCGACTGTTATTTCAGGCTGACTGTGGCGACGATCGTTGTTGACAACCGTTCCTGGTCATAACAGCGATTTTTGGTTGACCAGGCGGAAAATCACGAGTTTCGGCCGATGCAGGGTCTGAATAGCGATTTCGTTCGTCTGGGTGCAAAATCGTGATTGTACCGATCCGAACGATCGACCGTGATTTCATGCTGATCGTGGCGGAGATCGTTGTTGGCAACCGTTCCTGGTCAAAACAGTGATTTTTGGTTGACCAGGCGGAAAATCACAAGTTTCGGCCGATGCAGGGTCTGAACAGTGATTTCGTTCGTCCGGGTGCAAAATCGTGATTGTACCGATCCGGACGATCGACCGTGATTTCGTGCTGATCGTGGCGGAGAACGTTGTTGACAATCGTTCCTGGTCAAAACAGTGATTTTTGGTTGACCAGGCGGAAAATCACGAGTTTCGGCCGATGCACGGTCTGAATAGCGATTTCGATCGTCCGGGAGCAAAATCGAGATTTTACCGATCCGAACGATCGACTGTTATTTCAGGCTGACTGTGGCGACGATCGTTGTTGACAACCGTTCCTGGTCATAACAGCGATTTTTGGTTGACCAGGCGGAAAATCACGAGTTTCGGCCGATGCAGGGTCTGAATAGCGATTTCGTTCGTCTGGGTGCAAAATCGTGATTGTACCGATCCGAACGATCGACCGTGATTTCATGCTGATCGTGGCGCAGATCGTTGTTGGCAACCGTTCCTGGTCAAAACAGTGATTTTTGGTTGACCAGGCGGAAAATCACAAGTTTCGGCCGATGCAGGGTCTGAACAGTGATTTCGTTCGTCCGGGTGCAAAATCGTGATTGTACCGATCCGGACAATCGACCGGGATTTCGTGCTGATCGTGGCGGAGAACGTTGTTGACAACCGTTCCTGGTCAAAACAGTGATTTTTGGTTGACCAGGCGGAAAATCACGAGTTTCGGCCGATGCAGGGTCTGAATAGCGATTTCGATCGTCCGGGTGCAAAATTGTGATTGTACCGATCCGGACGATCGACCGGGATTTCGTGCTGATCGTGGCGGAGATCGTTGTTGACAACCGTTCCTGGTCAAAACAGTGATTTTTGGTTGACCAGGCGGAAAATCACAAGTTTCGGCCGATGCAGGGTCTGAACAGTGATTTCGTTCGTCCGGGTGCAAAATCGTGATTGTACCGATCCGGACGATCGACCGTGATTTCGTGCTGATCGTGGCGGAGAACGTTGTTGACAATCGTTCCTGGTCAAAACAGTGATTTTTGGTTGACCAGGCGGAAAATCACGAGTTTCGGCCGATGCACGGTCTGAATAGCGATTTCGATCGTCCGGGAGCAAAATCGAGATTTTACCGATCCGAACGATCGACTGTTATTTCAGGCTGACTGTGGCGACGATCGTTGTTGACAACCGTTCCTGGTCATAACAGCGATTTTTGGTTGACCAGGCGGAAAATCACGAGTTTCGGCCGATGCAGGGTCTGAATAGCGATTTCGTTCGTCTGGGTGCAAAATCGTGATTGTACCGATCCGAACGATCGACCGTGATTTCATGCTGATCGTGGCGCAGATCGTTGTTGGCAACCGTTCCTGGTCAAAACAGTGATTTTTGGTTGACCAGGCGGAAAATCACAAGTTTCGGCCGATGCAGGGTCTGAACAGTGATTTCGTTCGTCCGGGTGCAAAATCGTGATTGTACCGATCCGGACAATCGACCGGGATTTCGTGCTGATCGTGGCGGAGAACGTTGTTGACAACCGTTCCTGGTCAAAACAGTGATTTTTGGTTGACCAGGCGGAAAATCACGAGTTTCGGCCGATGCAGGGTCTGAATAGCGATTTCGATCGTCTGGGTGCAAAATTGTGATTGTACCGATCCGGACGATCGACCGTGATTTCATGCTGATCGTGGCGGAGATCGTTGTTGACAACCGTTCCTGGTCAAAACAGTGATTTTTGGTTGACCAAGCGGAAAATCACGAGTTTCGGCCGATGCAGGGTCTGAATAGTGATTTCGTTCGTCCGGGTGCAAAATCGTGATTGTACCGATCCGGACGATCGACCGGGATTTCGTGCTGATCGTGGCGGAGATCGTTGTTGACAACCGTTCCTGGTCAAAACAGTGATTTTTGGTTGACCAGGCGGAAAATCACGAGTTTCGGCCGATGCAGGGTCTGAATAGTGATTTCGTTCGTCCGGGTGCAAAATCGTGATTTTACCGATCCGGGCGATCGACCGTGATTTCATGCTGATCGTGGCGGAGATCGTTGTTGACAATCGTTCCTGTTCAAAACAGTGATTTTTGGTTGACTAGGCGGAAAATCACGAGTTTCGGCCGATGCAGGGTTTGAATAGTGATTTCGTTCGTCCGGGTGCAAAATCGTGATTTTACCGATCCGCACGATCGACCGTGATTTCATGCTGATCGTGGCGGAGATCGTAGTTGACAATCGTTCCTGTTCAAAACAGTGATTTTTGGTTGACTAGGCGGAAAATCACGAGTTTCGGCCGATGCAGGGTTTGAATAGTGATTTCGTTCGTCCGGGTGCAAAATCGTGATTTTACCGATCCGCACGATCGACCGTGATTTCATGCTGATCGTGGCGGAGATCGTAGTTGACAATCGTTCCTGTTGAAAACAGTGATTTTAGGTTGACCAGGCGGAAAATCACGAGTTTCGGCCGATGCAGGGTCTGAATAGTGATTTCGTTCGTCCGGGTGCAAAATCGTGATTTTACCGATCTGCACGATCGACCGTGATTTCATGCTGATCGTGGCGGAGATCGTTGTTGACAATCGTTCCTGTTCAAAACAGTGATTTTTGGTTGACTAGGCGGAAAATCACGAGTTTCGGCCGATGCAGGGTCAGAATAGTGATTTCGTTCGTCCGGGTGCAAAATCGTGATTTTACCGATCCGGGCGATCGACCGTGATTTCATGCTGATTGTGGCGGAGATCGTTGTTGGCAACCGTTCCTGGTCAAAACAGTGATTTTTGGTTGACTAGGCGGAAAATCACGAGTTTCGGCCGATGCAGGGTTTGAATAGTGATTTCGTTCGTCCGGGTGCAAAATCGTGATTTTACCGATCCGCACGATCGACCGTGATTTCGTGCTGATCGTGGCGGAGAACGTTGTTGACAATCGTTCCTGGTCAAAACAGTGATTTTTGGTTGACCAGGCGGAAAATCACAAGTTTCGCCCGATGCATGGTCTGAATAGCGATTTCGATCGTCCGGATGCAAAATCGTGATTGTACCGATCCGGACGATCGACCGTGATTTCATGCTGATCGTGGCGGAGATCGTTGTTGACAATCGTTCCTGGTCAAAACAGTGATTTTTGGTTGACCAGGCGAAAAATCACGAGTTTCGGCCGATGCAGGGTCTGAATAGTGATTTCGTTCGTCCGGGTGCAAAATCGTGATTGTACCGATCCGGACGATCGACCGTGATTTCGTGCTGATCGTGGCGGAGATCGTTGTTGACAACCGTTCCTGGTCAAAACAGTGATTTTTGGTTGACCAGGCGGAAAATCACGAGTTTCGGCCGATGCAGGGTCTGAATAGTGATTTCGTTCGTCCGGGTGCAAAATCGAGATTGAACCGATCCGGACGATCGACCGTGATTTCGTGCTGATTGTGGCAGAGATCGTTGTTGACAACCGTTCCTGGTTAAAACAGTGATTTTTGGTTGACCAGGCGGAAAATCACGAGTTTCGGCCGATGCAGGGTCTGAAAAGTGATTTCGTTCGTCCAGGTGCAAAATCGTGATTTTACCGATCCGGGCGATCGACCGTGATTTCATGCTGATCGTGGCGGAGATCGTTGTTGACAATCGTTCCTGTTCAAAACAGTGATTTTTGGTTGACTAGGCGGAAAATCACGAGTTTCGGCCGATGCAGGGTTTGAATAGTGATTTCGTTCGTCCGGGTGCAAAATCGTGATTTTACCGATCCGCACGATCGACCGTGATTTCATGCTGATCGTGGCAGAGATCGTTGTTGACAACCGTTCCTGTTCAAAACAGTGATTTTTGGTTGACCAGGCGGAAAATCACGAGTTTCGGCCGATGCAGGGTCTGAAAAGTGATTTCGTTCGTCCGGGTGCAAAATCGAGATTTTACCGATCTGCACGATCAACCGTGATTTCATGCTGATTGTGGCGGAGATCGTTGTTGACAATCGTTCCTGTTCAAAACAGTGATTTTTGGTTGACCAGGCGGAAAATCACGAGTTTCGGCCGATGCAGGGTTTGAATAGTGATTTCGTTCGTCCGGGTGCAAAATCGTGATTTTACCGATCCGGGCGATCGACCGTGATTTCATGCTGATCGTGGCGGAGATCGTTGTTGACAATCGTTCCTGTTCAAAACAGTGATTTTTGGTTGACTAGGCAGAAAATCACGAGTTTCGGCCGATGCAGGGTCTGAATAGTGATTTAGTTCGTCCGGGTGCAAAATCATGATTTTACCGATCCGGGCGATCGACCGTGATTTCATGCTGATCGTGGCGGAGATCGTTGCTGACAATCGTTCCTGTTCAAAACAGTGATTTTTGGTTGACTAGGCAGAAAATCACGAGTTTCGGCCGATGCTGGGTCTGAATAGTGATTTAGTTTGTCCGGGTGCAAAATCATGATTTTACCGATCCGCCCGATCGACCGTGATTTCATGCTGATCGTGGCGGAGATCGTTGTTGACAATCGTTCCTGTTCAAAACAGGGATTTTCGGTTGACCAGGCGGAAAATCACGAGTTTCGGCCGATGCAGGGTCTGAAAAGTGATTTCGTTCGTCCGGGTGCAAAATCGTGATTTTACCGATCCGGGCGATCGACCGTGATTTCATGCTGATCGTGGCGGAGATCGTTGTTGACAATCGTTCCTGTTCAAAACAGTGATTTTTGGTTGATTAGGCGGAAAATCACGAGTTTCGGCCGATGCAGGGTTTGAATAGTGATTTCGTTCGTCCGGGTGCAAAATCGTGATTTTACCGACCCGCACGATCGACCGTGATTTCATGCTGATCGTGGCGGAGATCGTTGTTGACAATCGTTCCTGTTCAAAACAGTGATTTTTGGTTGACTAGGCGGAAAATCACGAGTTTCGGCCGATGCAGGGTTTGAATAGTGATTTCGTTCGTCCGGGTGCAAAATCGTGATTTTACCGATCCGCACGATCGACCGTGATTTCATGCTGATCGTGGCCGAGGTCGTAGTTGACAATCGTTCCTGTTCAAAACAGTGATTTTCGGTTGACCAGGCGGAAAATCACGAGTTTCGGCCGATGCAGGGTCTGAAAAGTGATTTCGTTCGTCCGGGTGCAAAATCGTGATTTTACCGATCTGCACGATCAACCGTGATTTCATGCTGATCGTGACGGAGATCGTTGTTGACAATCGTTCCTGTTCAAAACAGTGATTTTTGGTTGACTAGGCAGAAAATCACGAGTTTCGGCCGATGCAGGGTCTGAATAGTGATTTAGTTCGTCCGGGTGCAAAATCGTGATTTTACCGATCCGGGCGATCGACCGTGATTTCATGCTGATCGTGGCGGAGATCGTTGTTGACAATCGTTCCTGTTCAAAACAGTGAATTTTGGTTGACTAGGCGGAAAATCACGAGTTTCGGCCGATGCAGGGTTTGAATAGTGATTTCGTTCGTCCGGGTGCAAAATCGTGATTTTACCGATCCGCACGATCGACCGTGATTTCATGCTGATCGTGGCCGAGGTCGTAGTTGACAATCGTTCCTGTTCAAAACAGTGATTTTTGGTTGACTAGGCAGAAAATCACGAGTTTCGGCCGATGCAGGGTCTGAATAGTGATTTAGTTCGTCCGGGTGCAAAATCATGATTTTACCGATCCGGGCGATCGACCGTGATTTCATGCTGATCGTGGCGGAGATCGTTGCTGACAATCGTTCCTGTTCAAAACAGTGATTTTTGGTTGACTAGGCAGAAAATCACGAGTTTCGGCCGATGCTGGGTCTGAATAGTGATTTAGTTTGTCCGGGTGCAAAATCATGATTTTACCGATCCGCCCGATCGACCGTGATTTCATGCTGATCGTGGCGGAGATCGTTGTTGACAATCGTTCCTGTTCAAAACAGTGATTTTCGGTTGACCAGGCGGAAAATCACGAGTTTCGGCCGATGCAGGGTCTGAAAAGTGATTTCGTTCGTCCGGGTGCAAAATCGTGATTTTACCGATCCGGGCGATCGACCGTGATTTCATGCTGATCGTGGCGGAGATCGTTGTTGACAATCGTTCCTGTTCAAAACAGTGATTTTTGGTTGATTAGGCGGAAAATCACGAGTTTCGGCCGATGCAGGGTTTGAATAGTGATTTCGTTCGTCCGGGTGCAAAATCGTGATTTTACCGACCCGCACGATCGACCGTGATTTCATGCTGATCGTGGCGGAGATCGTTGTTGACAATCGTTCCTGTTCAAAACAGTGATTTTTGGTTGACTAGGCGGAAAATCACGAGTTTCGGCCGATGCAGGGTTTGAATAGTGATTTCGTTCGTCCGGGTGCAAAATCGTGATTTTACCGATCCGCACGATCGACCGTGATTTCATGCTGATCGTGGCCGAGGTCGTAGTTGACAATCGTTCCTGTTCAAAACAGTGATTTTCGGTTGACCAGGCGGAAAATCACGAGTTTCGGCCGATGCAGGGTCTGAAAAGTGATTTCGTTCGTCCGGGTGCAAAATCGTGATTTTACCGATCTGCACGATCAACCGTGATTTCATGCTGATCGTGACGGAGATCGTTGTTGACAATCGTTCCTGTTCAAAACAGTGATTTTTGGTTGACTAGGCAGAAAATCACGAGTTTCGGCCGATGCAGGGTCTGAATAGTGATTTAGTTCGTCCGGGTGCAAAATCGTGATTTTACCGATCCGGGCGATCGACCGTGATTTCATGCTGATCGTGGCGGAGATCGTTGTTGACAATCGTTCCTGTTCAAAACAGTGAATTTTGGTTGACTAGGCGGAAAATCACGAGTTTCGGCCGATGCAGGGTTTGAATAGTGATTTCGTTCGTCCGGGTGCAAAATCGTGATTTTACCGATCCGCACGATCGACCGTGATTTCATGCTGATCGTGGCCGAGGTCGTAGTTGACAATCGTTCCTGTTCAAAACAGTGATTTTCGGTTGACCAGGCGGAAAATCACGAGTTTCGGCCGATGCAGGGTCTGAAAAGTGATTTCGTTCGTCCGGGTGCAAAATCGTGATTTTACCGATCTGCACGATCAACCGTGATTTCATGCTGATCGTGACGGAGATCGTTGTTGACAATCGTTCCTGTTCAAAACAGTGATTTTTGGTTGACTAGGCAGAAAATCACGAGTTTCGGCCGATGCTGGGTCTGAATAGTGACTTAGTTTGTCCGGGAGCAAAATCATGATTTTACCGATCCGCCCGATCGACCGTGATTTCATGCTGATCGTGGCGGAGATCGTTGTTGACAATCGTTCCTGTTCAAAACAGTGATTTTTGGTTGACTAGGCGGAAAATCACGAGTTTCGGCCGATGCAGGGTCTGAAAAGTGATTTCGTTCGTCCGGGTGCAAAATCGTGATTTTACCGATCCGGGCGATCGACCGTGATTTCATGCTGATCGTGGCGGAGATCGTTGTTGACAATCGTTCCTGTTCAAAACAGTGATTTTTGGTTGATTAGGCGGAAAATCACGAGTTTCGGCCGATGCAGGGTCTGAATAGTGATTTCGTTCGTCCGGGTGCAAAATCGTGATTTCACCGATCCGCACGATCGACCGTGATTTCATGCTGATCGTGGCGGAGATCGTTGTTGACAATCGTTCCTGTTCAAAACAGTGATTTTTGGTTGACTAGGCGGAAAATCACGAGTTTCGGCCGATGCAGGGTTTGAATAGTGATTTCGTTCGTCCGGGTGCAAAATCGTGATTTTACCGATCCGCACGATCGACCGTGATTTCATGCTGATCGTGGCGGAGGTCGTAGTTGACAATCGTTCCTGTTCAAAACAGTGATTTTCGGTTGACCAGGCGGAAAATCACGAGTTTCGGCCGATGCAGGGTCTGAAAAGTGATTTCGTTCGTCCGGGTGCAAAATCGTGATTTTACCGATCTGCACGATCAACCGTGATTTCATGCTGATCGTGACGGAGATCGTTGTTGACAATCGTTCCTGTTCAAAACAGGGATTTTTGGTTGACTAGGCGGAAAATCACGAGTTTCGGCCGATGCAGGGTTTGAATAGTGATTTCGTTCGTCCGGGTGCAAAATCGTGATTTTACCGATCCGCACGATCGACCGTGATTTCATGCTGATCGTGGCGGAGATCGTTGTTGACAATCGTTCCTGTTCAAAACAGTGATTTTTGGTTGACCAGGCGGAAAATCACGAGTTTCGGCCGATGCAGGGTCTGAAAAGTGATTTCGTTCGTCCGGGTGCAAAATCGTGATTTTACCGATCTGCACGATCAACCGTGATTTCATGCTGATCGTGACGGAGATCGTTGTTGACAATCGTTCCTGTTCAAAACAGTGATTTTTGGTTGACTAGGCAGAAAATCACGAGTTTCGGCCGATGCTGGGTCTGAATAGTGACTTAGTTTGTCCGGGTGCAAAATCATGATTTTACCGATCCGCCCGATCGACCGTGATTTCATGCTGATCGTGGCGGAGATCGTTGTTGACAATCGTTCCTGTTCAAAACAGTGATTTTTGGTTGACTAGGCGGAAAATCACGAGTTTCGGCCGATGCAGGGTCTGAAAAGTGATTTCGTTCGTCCGGGTGCAAAATCGTGATTTTACCGATCCGGGCGATCGACCGTGATTTCATGCTGATCGTGGCGGAGATCGTTGTTGACAATCGTTCCTGTTCAAAACAGTGATTTTTGGTTGATTAGGCGGAAAATCACGAGTTTCGGCCGATGCAGGGTCTGAAAAGTGATTTCGTTCGTCCGGGTGCAAAATCGTGATTTTACCGATCTGCACGATCAACCGTGATTTCATGCTGATCGTGACGGAGATCGTTGTTGACAATCGTTCCTGTTCAAAACAGTGATTTTTGGTTGACTAGGCAGAAAATCACGAGTTTCGGCCGATGCTGGGTCTGAATAGTGACTTAGTTTGTCCGGGTGCAAAATCATGATTTTACCGATCCGCCCGATCGACCGTGATTTCATGCTGATCGTGGCGGAGATCGTTGTTGACAATCGTTCCTGTTCAAAACAGTGATTTTTGGTTGACTAGGCGGAAAATCACGAGTTTCGGCCGATGCAGGGTCTGAAAAGTGATTTCGTTCGTCCGGGTGCAAAATCGTGATTTTACCGATCCGGGCGATCGACCGTGATTTCATGCTGATCGTGGCGGAGATCGTTGTTGACAATCGTTCCTGTTCAAAACAGTGATTTTTGGTTGATTAGGCGGAAAATCACGAGTTTCGGCCGATGCAGGGTCTGAATAGTGATTTCGTTCGTCCGGGTGCAAAATCGTGATTTTACCGATCCGCACGATCGACCGTGATTTTATGCTGATCGTGGCGGAGATCGTTGTTGACAATCGTTCCTGTTCAAAACAGTGATTTTTGGTTGACTAGGCGGAAAATCACGAGTTTCGGCCGATGCAGGGTTTGAATAGTGATTTCGTTCGTCCGGGTGCAAAATCGTGATTTTACCGATCCGCACGATCGACCGTGATTTCATGCTGATCGTGGCGGAGGTCGTAGTTGACAATCGTTCCTGTTCAAAACAGTGATTTTCGGTTGACCAGGCGGAAAATCACGAGTTTCGGCCGATGCAGGGTCTGAAAAGTGATTTCGTTCGTCCGGGTGCAAAATCGTGATTTTACCGATCTGCACGATCAACCGTGATTTCATGCTGATCGTGACGGAGATCGTTGTTGACAATCGTTCCTGTTCAAAACAGTGATTTTTGGTTGACTAGGCGGAAAATCACGAGTTTCGGCCGATGCAGGGTTTGAATAGTGATTTCGTTCGTCCGGGTGCAAAATCGTGATTTTACCGATCCGCACGATCGACCGTGATTTCATGCTGATCGTGGCGGAGATCGTTGTTGACAATTGTTCCTGTTCAAAACAGTGATTTTTGGTTGACCAGGCGGAAAATCACGAGTTTCGGCCGATGCAGGGTCTGAAAAGTGATTTCGTTCGTCCGGGTGCAAAATCGTGATTTTACCGATCTGCACGATCAACCGTGATTTCATGCTGATCGTGACGGAGATCGTTGTTGACAATCGTTCCTGTTCAAAACAGTGATTTTTGGTTGACTAGGCAGAAAATCAAGAGTTTCGGCCGATGCTGGGTCTGAATAGTGACTTAGTTTGTCCGGGTGCAAAATCATGATTTTACCGATCCGCCCGATCGACCGTGATTTCATGCTGATCGTGGCGGAGATCGTTGTTGACAATCGTTCCTGTTCAAAACAGTGATTTTTGGTTGACTAGGCGGAAAATCACGAGTTTCGGCCGATGCAGGGTCTGAAAAGTGATTTCGTTCGTCCGGGTGCAAAATCGTGATTTTACCGATCCGGGCGATCGACCGTGATTTCATGCTGATCGTGGCGGAGATCGTTGTTGACAATCGTTCCTGTTCAAAACAGTGATTTTTGGTTGATTAGGCGGAAAATCACGAGTTTCGGCCGATGCAGGGTCTGAAAAGTGATTTCGTTCGTCCGGGTGCAAAATCGTGATTTTACCGATCTGCACGATCAACCGTGATTTCATGCTGATCGTGACGGAGATCGTTGTTGACAATCGTTCCTGTTCAAAACAGTGATTTTTGGTTGACTAGGCAGAAAATCACGAGTTTCGGCCGATGCTGGGTCTGAATAGTGACTTAGTTTGTCCGGGTGCAAAATCATGATTTTACCGATCCGCCCGATCGACCGTGATTTCATGCTGATCGTGGCGGAGATCGTTGTTGACAATCGTTCCTGTTCAAAACAGTGATTTTTGGTTGACTAGGCGGAAAATCACGAGTTTCGGCCGATGCAGGGTCTGAAAAGTGATTTCGTTCGTCCGGGTGCAAAATCGTGATTTTACCGATCCGGGCGATCGACCGTGATTTCATGCTGATCGTGGCGGAGATCGTTGTTGACAATCGTTCCTGTTCAAAACAGTGATTTTTGGTTGATTAGGCGGAAAATCACGAGTTTCGGCCGATGCAGGGTCTGAATAGTGATTTCGTTCGTCCGGGTGCAAAATCGTGATTTTACCGATCCGCACGATCGACCGTGATTTTATGCTGATCGTGGCGGAGATCGTTGTTGACAATCGTTCCTGTTCAAAACAGTGATTTTTGGTTGACTAGGCGGAAAATCACGAGTTTCGGCCGATGCAGGGTTTGAATAGTGATTTCGTTCGTCCGGGTGCAAAATCGTGATTTTACCGATCCGCACGATCGACCGTGATTTCATGCTGATCGTGGCGGAGGTCGTAGTTGACAATCGTTCCTGTTCGAAACAGTGATTTTCGGTTGACCAGGCGGAAAATCACGAGTTTCGGCCGATGCAGGGTCTGAAACGTGATTTCGTTCGTCCGGGTGCAAAATCGTGATTTTACCGATCTGCACGATCAACCGTGATTTCATGCTGATCGTGACGGAGATCGTTGTTGACAATCGTTCCTGTTCAAAACAGTGATTTTTGGTTGACTAGGCAGAAAATCACGAGTTTCGGCCGATGCAGGGTCTGAATAGTGATTTAGTTCGTCCGGGTGCAAAATCGTGATTTTACCGATCTGGGCGATCGACCGTGATTTCATGCTGATCGTGGCGGAGATCGTTGTTGACAATCGTTCCTGTTCAAAACAGTGATTTTTGGTTGACTAGGCGGAAAATCACGAGTTTCGGCCGATGCAGGGTTTGAATAGTGATTTCGTTCGTCCGGGTGCAAAATCGTGATTTTACCGATCCGCACGATCGACCGTGATTTCATGCTGATCGTGGCGGAGATCGTTGTTGACAATCGTTCCTGTTCAAAACAGTGATTTTTGGTTGACCAGGCGGAAAATCACGAGTTTCGGCCGATGCAGGGTCTGAAAAGTGATTTCGTTCGTCCGGGTGCAAAATCGTGATTTTACCGATCTGCACGATCAACCGTGATTTCATGCTGATTGTGACGGAGATCGTTGTTGACAATCGTTCCTGTTCAAAACAGTGATTTTTGGTTGACTAGGCAGAAAATCACGAGTTTCGGCCAATGCAGGGTCTGAATAGTGATTTAGTTCGTCCGGGTGCAAAATCGTGATTTTACCGATCCGGGCGATCGACCGTGATTTCATGCTGATCGTGGCGGAGATCGTTGTTGACAATCGTTCCTGTTCAAAACAGTGATTTTTGGTTGACCAGGCGGAAAATCACGAGTTTCGGCCGATGCAGGGTCTGAAAAGTGATTTCGTTCGTCCGGGTGTAAAATCGTGATTTTACCGATCCGGGCGATCGACCGTGATTTCATGCTGATCGTGGCGGAGATCGTTGTTGACAATCGTTCCTGTTCAAAACAGTGATTTTTGGTTGACTAGGCGGAAAATCACGAGTTTCGGCCGATGCAGGGTTTGAATAGTGATTTCGTTCGTCCGGGTGCAAAATCGTGATTTTACCGATCCGCACGATCGACCGTGATTTCATGCTGATCGTGGCGGAGATCGTTGTTGACAATCGTTCCTGTTCAAAACAGTGATTTTTGGTTGACCAGGCGGAAAATCACGAGTTTCGGCCGATGCAGGGTCTGAAAAGTGATTTCGTTCGTCCGGGTGCAAAATCGTGATTTTACCGATCTGCACGATCAACCGTGATTTCATGCTGATTGTGACGGAGATCGTTGTTGACAATCGTTCCTGTTCAAAACAGTGATTTTTGGTTGACTAGGCAGAAAATCACGAGTTTCGGCCGATGCAGGGTCTGAATAGTGATTTAGTTCGTCCGGGTGCAAAATCGTGATTTTACCGATCCGGGCGATCGACCGTGATTTCATGCTGATCGTGGCGGAGATCGTTGTTGACAATCGTTCCTGTTCAAAACAGTGATTTTTGGTTGACCAGGCGGAAAATCACGAGTTTCGGCCGATGCAGGGTCTGAAAAGTGATTTCGTTCGTCCGGGTGTAAAATCGTGATTTTACCGATCCGGGCGATCGACCGTGATTTCATGCTGATCGTGGCGGAGATCGTTGTTGACAATCGTTCCTGTTCAAAACAGTGATTTTTGGTTGATTAGGCGGAAAATCACGAGTTTCGGCCGATGCAGGGTCTGAATAGTGATTTCGTTCGTCCGGGTGCAAAATCGTGATTTTACCGATCCGCACGATCGACCGTGATTTCATGCTGATCGTGGCGGAGATCGTTGTTGACAATCGTTCCTGTTCAAAACAGTGATTTTTGGTTGACTAGGCGGAAAATCACGAGTTTCGGCCGTTGCAGGGTTTGAATAGTGATTTCGTTCGTCCAGGTGCAAAATCGTGATTTTACCGATCCGCACGATCGACCGTGATTTCATGCTGATCGTGGCGGAGGTCGTAGTTGACAATCGTTCCTGTTCAAAACAGTGATTTTCGGTTGACCAGGCGGAAAATCACGAGTTTCGGCCGATGCAGGGTCTGAATAGTGATTTCGTTCGTCCGGATGCAAAATCGTGATTTTACCGATCCGCACGATCGACCGTGATTTCATGCTGATCGTGGCGGAGATCGTTGTTGACAATCGTTCCTGTTCAAAACAGTGATTTTTGGTTGACTAGGCGGAAAATCACGAGTTTCGGCCGATGCAGGGTCTGAATAGGGATTTCGTTCGTCCGGGTGCAAAATCGTGATTTTACCGATCCGCACGATCGACCGTGATTTCATGCTGAACGTGGCGGAGGTCGTAGTTGACAATCGTTCCTGTTCAAAACAGTGATTTTCGGTTGACCAGGCGGAAAATCACGAGTTTCGGCCGATGCAGGGTCTGAAAAGTGATTTCGTTCGTCCGGGTGCAAAATCGTGATTTTACCGATCTGCACGATCAACCGTGATTTCATGCTGATCGTGACGGAGATCGTTGTTGACAATCGTTCCTGTTCAAAACAGTGATTTTTGGTTGACTAGGCGGAAAATCACGAGTTTCGGCCGATGCAGGGTTTGAATAGTGATTTCGTTCGTCCGGGTGCAAAATCGTGATTTTACCGATCCGCACGATCGACCGTGATTTCATGCTGATCGTGGCGGAGATCGTTGTTGACAATCGTTCCTGTTCAAAACAGTGATTTTTGGTTGACCAGGCGGAAAATCACGAGTTTCGGCCGATGCAGGGTCTGAAAAGTGATTTCGTTCGTCCGGGTGCAAAATCGTGATTTTACCGATCTGCACGATCAACCGTGATTTCATGCTGATCGTGACGGAGATCGTTGTTGACAATCGTTCCTGTTCAAAACAGTGATTTTTGGTTGACTAGGCAGAAAATCACGAGTTTCGGCCGATGCTGGGTCTGAATAGTGACTTAGTTTGTCCGGGTGCAAAATCATGATTTTACCGATCCGCCCGATCGACCGTGATTTCATGCTGATCGTGGCGGAGATCGTTGTTGACAATCGTTCCTGTTCAAAACAGTGATTTTTGGTTGACTAGGCGGAAAATCACGAGTTTCGGCCGATGCAGGGTCTGAAAAGTGATTTCGTTCGTCCGGGTGCAAAATCGTGATTTTACCGATCCGGGCGATCGACCGTGATTTCATGCTGATCGTGGCGGAGATCGTTGTTGACAATCGTTCCTGTTCAAAACAGTGATTTTTGGTTGATTAGGCGGAAAATCACGAGTTTCGGCCGATGCAGGGTCTGAATAGTGATTTCGTTCGTCCGGGTGCAAAATCGTGATTTTACCGATCCGCACGATCGACCGTGATTTCATGCTGATCGTGGCGGAGATCGTTGTTGACAATCGTTCCTGTTCAAAACAGTGATTTTTGGTTGACTAGGCGGAAAATCACGAGTTTCGGCCGATGCAGGGTTTGAATAGTGATTTCGTTCGTCCGGGTGCAAAATCGTGATTTTACCGATCCGCACGATCGACCGTGATTTCATGCTGATCGTGGCGGAGGTCGTAGTTGACAATCGTTCCTGTTCAAAACAGTGATTTTCGGTTGACCAGGCGGAAAATCACGAGTTTCGGCCGATGCAGGGTCTGAAAAGTGATTTCGTTCGTCCGGGTGCAAAATCGTGATTTTACCGATCTGCACGATCAACCGTGATTTCATGCTGATCGTGACGGAGATCGTTGTTGACAATCGTTCCTGTTCAAAACAGTGATTTTTGGTTGACTAGGCAGAAAATCACGAGTTTCGGCCGATGCAGGGTCTGAATAGTGATTTAGTTCGTCCGGGTGCAAAATCGTGATTTTACCGATCCGGGCGATCGACCGTGATTTCATGCTGATCGTGGCGGAGATCGTTGTTGACAATCGTTCCTGTTCAAAACAGTGATTTTTGGTTGACCAGGCGGAAAATCACGAGTTTCGGCCGATGCAGGGTCTGAAAAGTGATTTCGTTCGTCCGGGTGCAAAATCGTGATTTTACCGATCTGCACGATCAACCGTGATTTCATGCTGATCGTGACGGAGATCGTTGTTGACAATCGTTCCTGTTCAAAACAGTGATTTTTGGTTGACCAGGCGGAAAATCACGAGTTTCGGCCGATGCTGGGTCTGAATAGTGACTTAGTTTGTCCGGGTGCAAAATCATGATTTTACCGATCCGCCCGATCGACCGTGATTTCATGCTGATCGTGGCGGAGATCGTTGTTGACAATCGTTCCTGTTCAAAACAGTGATTTTTGGTTGACTAGGCGGAAAATCACGAGTTTCGGCCGATGCAGGGTCTGAAAAGTGATTTCGTTCGTCCGGGTGCAAAATCGTGATTTTACCGATCCGGGCGATCGACCGTGATTTCATGCTGATCGTGGCGGAGATCGTTGTTGACAATCGTTCCTGTTCAAAACAGTGATTTTTGGTTGATTAGGCGGAAAATCACGAGTTTCGGCCGATGCAGGGTCTGAATAGTGATTTCGTTCGTCCGGGTGCAAAATCGTGATTTTACCGATCCGCACGATCGACCGTGATTTCATGCTGATCGTGGCGGAGATCGTTGTTGACAATCGTTCCTGTTCAAAACAGTGATTTTTGGTTGACTAGGCGGAAAATCACGAGTTTCGGCCGATGCAGGGTTTGAATAGTGATTTCGTTCGTCCGGGTGCAAAATCGTGATTTTACCGATCCGCACGATCGACCGTGATTTCATGCTGATCGTGGCGGAGGTCGTAGTTGACAATCGTTCCTGTTCAAAACAGTGATTTTCGGTTGACCAGGCGGAAAATCACGAGTTTCGGCCGATGCAGGGTCTGAAAAGTGATTTCGTTCGTCCGGGTGCAAAATCGTGATTTTACCGATCTGCACGATCAACCGTGATTTCATGCTGATCGTGACGGAGATCGTTGTTGACAATCGTTCCTGTTCAAAACAGTGATTTTTGGTTGACCAGGCGGAAAATCACGAGTTTCGGCCGATGCAGGGTCTGAAAAGTGATTTCGTTCGTCCGGGTGCAAAATCGTGATTTTACCGATCTGCACGATCAACCGTGATTTCATGCTGATCGTGACGGAGATCGTTGTTGACAATCGTTCCTGTTCAAAACAGTGATTTTTGGTTGACCAGGCGGAAAATCACGAGTTTCGGCCGATGCTGGGTCTGAATAGTGACTTAGTTTGTCCGGGTGCAAAATCATGATTTTACCGATCCGCCCGATCGACCGTGATTTCATGCTGATCGTGGCGGAGATCGTTGTTGACAATCGTTCCTGTTCAAAACAGTGATTTTTGGTTGACTAGGCGGAAAATCACGAGTTTCGGCCGATGCAGGGTCTGAAAAGTGATTTCGTTCGTCCGGGTGCAAAATCGTGATTTTACCGATCCGGGCGATCGACCGTGATTTCATGCTGATCGTGGCGGAGATCGTTGTTGACAATCGTTCCTGTTCAAAACAGTGATTTTTGGTTGATTAGGCGGAAAATCACGAGTTTCGGCCGATGCAGGGTCTGAATAGTGATTTCGTTCGTCCGGGTGCAAAATCGTGATTTTACCGATCCGCACGATCGACCGTGATTTCATGCTGATCGTGGCGGAGATCGTTGTTGACAATCGTTCCTGTTCAAAACAGTGATTTTTGGTTGACTAGGCGGAAAATCACGAGTTTCGGCCGATGCAGGGTTTGAATAGTGATTTCGTTCGTCCGGGTGCAAAATCGTGATTTTACCGATCCGCACGATCGACCGTGATTTCATGCTGATCGTGGCGGAGGTCGTAGTTGACAATCGTTCCTGTTCAAAACAGTGATTTTCGGTTGACCAGGCGGAAAATCACGAGTTTCGGCCGATGCAGGGTCTGAAAAGTGATTTCGTTCGTCCGGGTGCAAAATCGTGATTTTACCGATCTGCACGATCAACCGTGATTTCATGCTGATCGTGACGGAGATCGTTGTTGACAATCGTTCCTGTTCAAAACAGTGATTTTTGGTTGACTAGGCAGAAAATCACGAGTTTCGGCCGATGCAGGGTCTGAATAGTGATTTAGTTCGTCCGGGTGCAAAATCGTGATTTTACCGATCCGGGCGATCGACCGTGATTTCATGCTGATCGTGGCGGAGATCGTTGTTGACAATCGTTCCTGTTCAAAACAGTGATTTTTGGTTGACTAGGCGGAAAATCACGAGTTTCGGCCGATGCAGGGTTTGAATAGTGATTTAGTTCGTCCGGGTGCAAAATCGTGATTTTACCGATCCGGGCGATCGACCGTGATTTCATGCTGATCGTGGCGGAGATCGTTGTTGACAATCGTTCCTGTTCAAAACAGTGATTTTTGGTTGACTAGGCGGAAAATCACGAGTTTCGGCCGATGCAGGGTTTGAATAGTGATTTCGTTCGTCCGGGTGCAAAATCGTGATTTTACCGATCCGCACGATCGACCGTGATTTCATGCTGATCGTGGCGGAGATCGTTGTTGACAATCGTTCCTGTTCAAAACAGTGATTTTTGGTTGACCAGGCGGAAAATCACGAGTTTCGGCCGATGCAGGGTCTGAAAAGTGATTTCGTTCGTCCGGGTGCAAAATCGTGATTTTACCGATCTGCACGATCAACCGTGATTTCATGCTGATTGTGACGGAGATCGTTGTTGACAATCGTTCCTGTTCAAAACAGTGATTTTTGGTTGACTAGGCAGAAAATCACGAGTTTCGGCCGATGCAGGGTCTGAATAGTGATTTAGTTCGTCCGGGTGCAAAATCGTGATTTTACCGATCCGGGCGATCGACCGTGATTTCATGCTGATCGTGGCGGAGATCGTTGTTGACAATCGTTCCTGTTCAAAACAGTGATTTTTGGTTGACCAGGTGGAAAATCACGAGTTTCGGCCGATGCAGGGTCTGAAAAGTGATTTCGTTCGTCCGGGTGTAAAATCGTGATTTTACCGATCCGGGCGATCGACCGTGATTTCATGCTGATCGTGGCGGAGATCGTTGTTGACAATCGTTCCTGTTCAAAACAGTGATTTTTGGTTGATTAGGCGGAAAATCACGAGTTTCGGCCGATGCAGGGTCTGAATAGTGATTTCGTTCGTCCGGGTGCAAAATCGTGATTTTACCGATCCGCACGATCGACCGTGATTTCATGCTGATCGTGGCGGAGGTCGTAGTTGACAATCGTTCCTGTTCAAAACAGTGATTTTTGGTTGACTAGGCGGAAAATCACGAGTTTCGGCCGATGCAGGGTTTGAATAGTGATTTCGTTCGTCCGGGTGCAAAATCGTGATTTTACCGATCCGCACGATCGACCGTGATTTCATGCTGATCGTGGCGGAGGTCGTAGTTGACAATCGTTCCTGTTCAAAACAGTGATTTTCGGTTGACCAGGCGGAAAATCACGAGTTTCGGCCGATGCAGGGTCTGAAAAGTGATTTCGTTCGTCCGGGTGCAAAATCGTGATTTTACCGATCTGCACGATCAACCGTGATTTCATGCTGATCGTGACGGAGATCGTTGTTGACAATCGTTCCTGTTCAAAACAGTGATTTTTGGTTGACTAGGCAGAAAATCACGAGTTTCGGCCGATGCAGGGTCTGAATAGTGATTTAGTTCGTCCGGGTGCAAAATCGTGATTTTACCGATCCGGGCGATCGACCGTGATTTCATGCTGATCGTGGCGGAGATCGTTGTTGACAATCGTTCCTGTTCAAAACAGTGATTTTTGGTTGACTAGGCGGAAAATCACGAGTTTCGGCCGATGCAGGGTTTGAATAGTGATTTCGTTCGTCCGGGTGCAAAATCGTGATTTTACCGATCCGCACGATCGACCGTGATTTCATGCTGATCGTGGCAGAGATCGTTGTTGACAATCGTTCCTGTTCAAAACAGTGATTTTTGGTTGACCAGGCGGAAAATCACGAGTTTCGGCCGATGCAGGGTCTGAAAAGTGATTTCGTTCGTCCGGGTGCAAAATCGTGATTTTACCGATCTGCACGATCAACCGTGATTTCATGCTGATTGTGACGGAGATCGTTGTTGACAATCGTTCCTGTTCAAAACAGTGATTTTTGGTTGACTAGGCAGAAAATCACGAGTTTCGGCCGATGCAGGGTCTGAATAGTGATTTAGTTCGTCCGGGTGCAAAATCGTGATTTTACCGATCCGGGCGATCGACCGTGATTTCATGCTGATCGTGGCGGAGATCGTTGTTGACAATCGTTCCTGTTCAAAACAGTGATTTTTGGTTGACCAGGCGGAAAATCACGAGTTTCGGCCGATGCAGGGTCTGAAAAGTGATTTCGTTCGTCCGGGTGTAAAATCGTGATTTTACCGATCCGGGCGATCGACCGTGATTTCATGCTGATCGTGGCGGAGATCGTTGTTGACAATCGTTCCTGTTCAAAACAGTGATTTTTGGTTGATTAGGCGGAAAATCACGAGTTTCGGCCGATGCAGGGTCTGAATAGTGATTTCGTTCGTCCGGGTGCAAAATCGTGATTTTACCGATCCGCACGATCGACCGTGATTTCATGCTGATCGTGGCGGAGGTCGTAGTTGACAATCGTTCCTGTTCAAAACAGTGATTTTTGGTTGACTAGGCGGAAAATCACGAGTTTCGGCCGATGCAGGGTTTGAATAGTGATTTCGTTCGTCCGGGTGCAAAATCGTGATTTTACCGATCCGCACGATCGACCGTGATTTCATGCTGATCGTGGCGGAGGTCGTAGTTGACAATCGTTCCTGTTCAAAACAGTGATTTTCGGTTGACCAGGCGGAAAATCACGAGTTTCGGCCGATGCAGGGTCTGAATAGTGATTTCGTTCGTCCGGATGCAAAATCGTGATTTTACCGATCCGCACGATCGACCGTGATTTCATGCTGATCGTGGCGGAGATCGTTGTTGACAATCGTTCCTGTTCAAAACAGTGATTTTTGGTTGACTAGGCGGAAAATCACGAGTTTCGGCCGATGCAGGGTCTGAATAGGGATTTCGTTCGTCCGGGTGCAAAATCGTGATTTTACCGATCCGCACGATCGACCGTGATTTCATGCTGAACGTGGCGGAGATCGTTGTTGACAATCGTTCCTGTTCAAAACAGTGATTTTTGGTTGACCAGGCGGAAAATCACGAGTTTCGGCCGATGCAGGGTCTGAAAAGTGATTTCGTTCGTCCGGGTGTAAAATCGTGATTTTACCGATCCGGGCGATCGACCGTGATTTCATGCTGATCGTGGCGGAGATCGTTGTTGACAATCGTTCCTGTTCAAAACAGTGATTTTTGGTTGATTAGGCGGAAAATCACGAGTTTCGGCCGATGCAGGGTCTGAAAAGTGATTTCGTTCGTCCGGGTGCAAAATCGTGATTTTACCGATCCGCACGATCGACCGTGATTTCATGCTGAACGTGGCGGAGATCGTTGTTGACAATCGTTCCTGTTCAAAACAGTGATTTTTGGTTGACCAGGCGGAAAATCACGAGTTTCGGCCGATGCAGGGTCTGAAAAGTGATTTCGTTCGTCCGGGTGCAAAATCGTGATTTTACCGATCCGGGCGATCGACCGTGATTTCATGCTGATCGTGGCGGAGATCGTTGTTGACAATCGTTCCTGTTCAAAACAGTGATTTTTGGTTGACTAGGCGGAAAATCACGAGTTTCGGCCGATGCAGGGTTTGAATAGTGATTTCGTTCGTCCGGGTGCAAAATCGTGATTTTACCGATCCGCACGATCGACCGTGATTTCATGCTGATCGTGGCGGAGATCGTTGTTGACAATCGTTCCTGTTCAAAACAGTGATTTTTGGTTGACCAGGCGGAAAATCACGAGTTTCGGCCGATGCAGGGTCTGAAAAGTGATTTCGTTCGTCCGGGTGCAAAATCGTGATTTTACCGATCTGCAAGATCAACCGTGATTTCATGCTGATCGTGACGGAGATCGTTGTTGACAATCGTTCCTGTTCAAAACAGTGATTTTTGGTTGACTAGGCAGAAAATCACGAGTTTCGGCCGATGCAGGGTCTGAATAGTGATTTAGTTCGTCCGGGTGCAAAATCGTGATTTTACCGATCCGCCCGATCGACCGTGATTTCATGCTGATCGTGGCAGAGATCGTTGTTGACAATCGTTCCTGTTCAAAACAGTGATTTTTGGTTGACCAGGCGGAAAATCACGAGTTTCGGCCGATGCAGGGTCTGAAAAGTGATTTCGTTCGTCCGGGTGCAAAATCGTGATTTTACCGATCCGGGCGATCGACCGTGATTTCATGCTGATCGTGGCGGAGATCGTTGTTGACAATCGTTCCTGTTCAAAACAGTGATTTTTGGTTGACTAGGCGGAAAATCACGAGTTTCGGCCGATGCAGGGTTTGAATAGTGATTTCGTTCGTCCGGGTGCAAAATCGTGATTTTACCGATCGGCACGATCGACAGTGATTTCATGCTGATCGTGGCGGAGATCGTTGTTGACAATCGTTCCTGTTCAAAACAGTGATTTTTGGTTGACCAGGCGGAAAATCACGAGTTTCGGCCGATGCAGGGTCTGAAAAGTGATTTCGTTCGTCCGGGTGTAAAATCGTGATTTTACCGATCCGGGCGATCGACCGTGATTTCATGCTGATCGTGGCGGAGATCGTTGTTGACAATCGTTCCTGTTCAAAACAGTGATTTTTGGTTGATTAGGCGGAAAATCACGAGTTTCGGCCGATGCAGGGTCTGAATAGTGATTTCGTTCGTCCGGGTGCAAAATCGTGATTTTACCGATCCGCACGATCGACCGTGATTTCATGCTGATCGTGGCGGAGGTCGTAGTTGACAATCGTTCCTGTTCAAAACAGTGATTTTTGGTTGACTAGGCGGAAAATCACGAGTTTCGGCCGATGCAGGGTTTGAATAGTGATTTCGTTCGTCCGGGTGCAAAATCGTGATTTTACCGATCCGGGCGATCGACCGTGATTTCATGCTGATCGTGGCGGAGATCGTTGTTGACAATCGTTCCTGTTCAAAACAGTGATTTTTGGTTGACTAGGCGGAAAATCACGAGTTTCGGCCGATGCAGGGTTTGAATAGTGATTTCGTTCGTCCGGGTGCAAAATCGTGATTTTACCGATCCGCACGATCGACCGTGATTTCATGCTGATCGTGGCGGAGATCGTTGTTGACAATCGTTCCTGTTCAAAACAGTGATTTTTGGTTGACCAGGCGGAAAATCACGAGTTTCGGCCGATGCAGGGTCTGAAAAGTGATTTCGTTCGTCCGGGTGTAAAATCGTGATTTTACCGATCCGGGCGATCGACCGTGATTTCATGCTGATCGTGGCGGAGATCGTTGTTGACAATCGTTCCTGTTCAAAACAGTGATTTTTGGTTGATTAGGCGGAAAATCACGAGTTTCGGCCGATGCAGGGTCTGAATAGTGATTTCGTTCGTCCGGGTGCAAAATCGTGATTTTACCGATCCGCACGATCGACCGTGATTTCATGCTGATCGTGGCGGAGGTCGTAGTTGACAATCGTTCCTGTTCAAAACAGTGATTTTTGGTTGACTAGGCGGAAAATCACGAGTTTCGGCCGATGCAGGGTTTGAATAGTGATTTCGTTCGTCCGGGTGCAAAATCGTGATTTTACCGATCCGCACGATCGACCGTGATTTCATGCTGATCGTGGCGGAGGTCGTAGTTGATAATCGTTCCTGTTCAAAACAGTGATTTTCGGTTGACCAGGCGGAAAATCACGAGTTTCGGCCGATGCAGGGTCTGAATAGTGATTTCGTTCGTCCGGATGCAAAATCGTGATTTTACCGATCCGCACGATCGACCGTGATTTCATGCTGATCGTGGCGGAGATCGTTGTTGACAATCGTTCCTGTTCAAAACAGTGATTTTTGGTTGACTAGGCGGAAAATCACGAGTTTCGGCCGATGCAGGGTCTGAATAGGGATTTCGTTCGTCCGGGTGCAAAATCGTGATTTTACCGATCCGCACGATCGACCGTGATTTCATGCTGAACGTGGCGGAGATCGTTGTTGACAATCGTTCCTGTTCAAAACAGTGATTTTTGGTTGACCAGGCGGAAAATCACGAGTTTCGGCCGATGCAGGGTCTGAAAAGTGATTTCGTTCGTCCGGGTGCAAAATCGTGATTTTACCGATCCGGGCGATCGACCGTGATTTCATGCTGATCGTGGCGGAGATCGTTGTTGACAATCGTTCCTGTTCAAAACAGTGATTTTTGGTTGACTAGGCGGAAAATCACGAGTTTCGGCCGATGCAGGGTTTGAATAGTGATTTCGTTCGTCCGGGTGCAAAATCGTGATTTTACCGATCCGCACGATCGACCGTGATTTCATGCTGATCGTGGCGGAGATCGTTGTTGACAATCGTTCCTGTTCAAAACAGTGATTTTTGGTTGACCAGGCGGAAAATCACGAGTTTCGGCCGATGCAGGGTCTGAAAAGTGATTTCGTTCGTCCGGGTGCAAAATCGTGATTTTACCGATCTGCACGATCAACCGTGATTTCATGCTGATCGTGACGGAGATCGTTGTTGACAATCGTTCCTGTTCAAAACAGTGATTTTTGGTTGACTAGGCAGAAAATCACGAGTTTCGGCCGATGCAGGGTCTGAATAGTGATTTAGTTCGTCCGGGTGCAAAATCATGATTTTACCGATCCGCCCGATCGACCGTGATTTCATGCTGATCGTGGCAGAGATCGTTGTTGACAATCGTTCCTGTTCAAAACAGTGATTTTTGGTTGACCAGGCGGAAAATCACGAGTTTCGGCCGATGCAGGGTCTGAAAAGTGATTTCGTTCGTCCGGGTGCAAAATCGTGATTTTACCGATCCGGGCGATCGACCGTGATTTCATGCTGATCGTGGCGGAGATCGTTGTTGACAATCGTTCCTGTTCAAAACAGTGATTTTTGGTTGACTAGGCGGAAAATCACGAGTTTCGGCCGATGCAGGGTTTGAATAGTGATTTCGTTCGTCCGGGTGCAAAATCGTGATTTTACCGATCCGCACGATCGACCGTGATTTCATGCTGATCGTGGCGGAGATCGTTGTTGACAATCGTTCCTGTTCAAAACAGTGATTTTTGGTTGACCAGGCGGAAAATCACGAGTTTCGGCCGATGCAGGGTCTGAAAAGTGATTTCGTTCGTCCGGGTGCAAAATCGTGATTTTACCGATCTGCACGATCAACCGTGATTTCATGCTGATCGTGACGGAGATCGTTGTTGACAATCGTTCCTGTTCAAAACAGTGATTTTTGGTTGACTAGGCAGAAAATTACGAGTTTCGGCCGATGCAGGGTCTGAATAGTGATTTAGTTCGTCCGGGTGCAAAATCATGATTTTACCGATCCGCCCGATCGACCGTGATTTCATGCTGATCGTGGCAGAGATCGTTGTTGACAATCGTTCCTGTTCAAAACAGTGATTTTTGGTTGACCAGGCGGAAAATCACGAGTTTCGGCCGATGCAGGGTCTGAAAAGTGATTTCGTTCGTCCGGGTGCAAAATCGTGATTTTACCGATCCGGGCGATCGACCGTGATTTCATGCTGATCGTGGCGGAGATCGTTGTTGACAATCGTTCCTGTTCAAAACAGTGATTTTTGGTTGACTAGGCGGAAAATCACGAGTTTCGGCCGATGCAGGGTTTGAATAGTGATTTCGTTCGTCCGGGTGCAAAATCGTGATTTTACCGATCCGCACGATCGACCGTGATTTCATGCTGATCGTGGCGGAGATCGTTGTTGACAATCGTTCCTGTTCAAAACAGTGATTTTTTGTTGACTAGGCAGAAAATCACGAGTTTCGGCCGATGCAGGGTCTGAATAGTGATTTAGTACGTCCGGGTGCAAAATCATGATTTTACCGATCCGCACGATCGACCGTGATTTCATGCTGATCGTGGCGGAGATCGTTGTTGACAATCGTTCCTGTTCAAAACAGTGATTTTCGGTTGACCAGGCGGAAAATCACGAGTTCCGGCCGATGCAGGGTCAGAATAGTGATTTCGTTCGTCCGGGTGCAAAATCGTGATTTTACCGATCCGGGCGATCGACCGTGATTTCATGCTGATCGTGGCGGTGATCGTTGTTGACAACCGTACCTGGTCAAAATAGTGATTTCCGGTTGGCCAGGGGGAAAATCACGAGTTTCGGCCGATGCAGGGTCTGAAAAGTGATTTCGTTCGTCCGGGTGCAAAATCGTGATTTTACCGATCCGCACGATCGACCGTGATTTCATGCTGATCGTGGCGGAGATCGTTGCTGACAATCGTTCCTGTTCAAAACAGTGATTTTTGGTTGACCAGGCGGAAAATAACGAGTTTCGGCCGATGCAGGGTCTGAAAAGTGATTTCGTTCGTCCGGGTGCAAAATCGTGATTTTACCGATCCGGACGATGGACCGTGACTTCAAGCTGATCATGGCGGAGATCGCTGTTGACAATCGTTCCTGTTCAAAGCAGTGATTTTTGGTTGACTAGGCAGAAAATCACGAGTTTCGGCCGATGCAGGGTCTGAATAGTGAATTAGTTCGCCCGGGTGCAAAATCGTGATTTTACCGATCCGGGCGATCGACCGTGATTTCATGCTGATCGTGGCGGAGATCGTTGTTGACAATCGTTCCAGTTCAAAATAGTGATTTTTGGTTGACTAGGCAGAAAATCACGAGTTTCAGCCGATGCAGGGTCTGAATAGTGATTTAGTTCGTCCGGGTGCAAAATCATGATTTTACCGATCCGCCCGATCGACCGTGATTTCATGCTGATCGTGGCGGAGATCGTTGTTGACAATCGTTCCTGTTCAAAACAGTGATTTTTGGTTGACCAGGCGGAAAATCACGAGTTTCGGCCGATGCAGGGTCTGAAAAGTGATTTCGTTCGTCCGGGTGCAAAATCGTGATTTTACCGATCCGGGCGATCGACCGTGACTTCATGCTGATCGTGGCGGAGATCGTTGTTGACAATCGTTCCTGTTCAAAACAGTGATTTTTGGTTGACTAGGCGGAAAATCACGAGTTTCGGCCGATGCAGGGTTTGAATAGTGATTTCGTTCGTCCGGGTGCAAAATCGTGATTTTACCGATCCGCACGATCGACCGTGATTTCATGCTGATCGTGGCGGAGATCGTTGTTGACAATCGTTCCTGTTCAAAACAGTGATTTTTTGTTGACTAGGTAGAAAATCACGAGTTTCGGCCGATGCAGGGTCTGAATAGTGATTTAGTACGTCCGGGTGCAAAATCATGATTTTACCGATCCGCACGATCGACCGTGATTTCATGCTGATCGTGGCGGAGATCGTTGTTGACAATCGTTCCTGTTCAAAACAGTGATTTTCGGTTGACCAGGCGGAAAATCACGAGTTCCGGCCGATGCAGGGTCAGAATAGTGATTTCGTTCGTCCGGGTGCAAAATCGTGATTTTACCGATCCGGGCGATCGACCGTGATTTCATGCTGATCGTGGCGGTGATCGTTGTTGACAACCGTACCTGGTCAAAATAGTGATTTCCGGTTGGCCAGGGGGAAAATCACGAGTTTCGGCCGATGCAGGGTCTGAAAAGTGATTTCGTTCGTCCGGGTGCAAAATCGTGATTTTACCGATCTGCACGATCGACCGTGATTTCATGCTGATCGTGGCGGAGATCGTTGTTGACAATCGTTCCTGTTCAAAACAGTGATTTTTGGATGACCAGGCGGAAAATAACGAGTTTCGGCCGATGCAGGGTCTGAAAAGTGATTTCGTTTGTCCGGGTGCAAAATCGTGATTTTACCGATCCGGACGATGGACCGTGACTTCAAGCTGATCGTGGCGGAGATCGCTGTTGACAATCGTTCCTGTTCAAAGCAGTGATTTTTGGTTGACCTGGCGGAAAATCACAAGTTTCGCCCGATGCAGGGTCTGAATAGTGAATTCGTTCGCCCGGGTGCAAAATCGTGATTTTACCGATCCGGGCGATCGACCGTGATTTCATGCTGATCGTGGCGGTGATCGTTGTTGACAACCGTACCTGGTCAAAACAGTGATTTCCGGTTGACCAGGGGGAAAATCACGAGTTTCGGCCGATGCAGGGTCTGAAAAGTGATTTCGTTCGTCCGGGTGCAAAATCGTGATTTTACCGATCCGCACGATCGACCGTGATTTCATGCTGATCGTGGCGGAGATCGTTGCTGACAATCGTTCCTGTTCAAAACAGTGATTTTTGGTTGACCAGGCGGAAAATAACGAGTTTCGGCCGATGCAGGGTCTGAAAAGTGATTTCGTTCGTCCGGGTGCAAAATCGTGATTTTACCGATCCGGACGATGGACCGTGACTTCAAGCTGATCATGGCGGAGATCGCTGTTGACAATCGTTCCTGTTCAAAGCAGTGATTTTTGGTTGACTAGGCAGAAAATCACGAGTTTCGGCCGATGCAGGGTCTGAATAGTGAATTAGTTCGCCCGGGTGCAAAATCGTGATTTTACCGATCCGGGCGATCGACCGTGATTTCATGCTGATCGTGGCGGAGATCGTTGTTGACAATCGTTCCAGTTCAAAATAGTGATTTTTGGTTGACTAGGCAGAAAATCACGAGTTTCGGCCGATGCAGGGTCTGAATAGTGATTTAGTTCGTCCGGGTGCAAAATCATGATTTTACCGATCCGCCCGATCGACCGTGATTTCATGCTGATCGTGGCGGAGATCGTTGTTGACAATCGTTCCTGTTCAAAACAGTGATTTTTGGTTGACCAGGCGGAAAATCACGAGTTTCGGCCGATGCAGGGTCTGAAAAGTGATTTCGTTCGTCCGGGTGCAAAATCGTGATTTTACCGATCCGGGCGATCGACCGTGACTTCATGCTGATCGTGGCGGAGATCGTTGTTGACAATCGTTCCTGTTCAAAACAGTGATTTTTGGTTGACTAGGCGGAAAATCACGAGTTTCGGCCGATGCAGGGTTTGAATAGTGATTTCGTTCGTCCGGGTGCAAAATCGTGATTTTACCGATCCGCACGATCGACCGTGATTTCCTGCTGATCGTGGCAGAGATCGTTGTTGACAATCGTTCCTGTTCAAAACAGTGATTTTTGGTTGACTAGGCAGAAAATCACGAGTTTCGGCCGATGCAGGGTCTGAATAGTGATTTAGTTCGTCCGGGTGCAAAATCATGATTTTACCGATCCGCACGATCGACCGTGATTTCATGCTGATCGTGGCGGAGATCGTTGTTGACAATCGTTCCTGTTCAAAACAGTGATTTTCGGTTGACCAGGCGGAAAATCACGAGTTTCGGCCGATGCAGGGTCAGAATAGTGATTTAGTTCGTCCGGGTGCAAAATCATGATTTTACCGATCCGCCCGATCGACCGTGATTTCATGCTGATCGTGGCGGAGATCGTTGTTGACAATCGTTCCTGTTCAAAACAGTGATTTTTGGTTGACCAGGCGGAAAATCACGAGTTTCGGCCGATGCAGGGTCTGAAAAGTGATTTCGTTCGTCCGGGTGCAAAATCGTGATTTTACCGATCCGGGCGATCGACCGTGACTTCATGCTGATCGTGGCGGAGATCGTTGTTGACAATCGTTCCTGTTCAAAACAGTGATTTTTGGTTGACTAGGCGGAAAATCACGAGTTTCGGCCGATGCAGGGTTTGAATAGTGATTTCGTTCGTCCGGGTGCAAAATCGTGATTTTACCGATCCGCACGATCGACCGTGATTTCATGCTGATCGTGGCGGAGATCGTTGTTGACAATCGTTCCTGTTCAAAACAGTGATTTTTGGTTGACTAGGCAGAAAATCACGAGTTTCGGCCGATGCAGGGTCTGAATAGTGATTTAGTTCGTCCGGGTGCAAAATCATGATTTTACCGATCCGCACGATCGACCGTGATTTCATGCTGATCGTGGCGGAGATCGTTGTTGACAATCGTTCCTGTTCAAAACAGTGATTTTCGGTTGACCAGGCGGAAAATCACGAGTTTCGGCCGATGCAGGGTCAGAATAGTGATTTCGTTCGTCCGGGTGCAAAATCGTGATTTTACCGATCCGGGCGATCGACCGTGATTTCATGCTGATCGTGGCGGAGATCGTTGTTGACAATCGTTCCTGGTCAAAATAGTGATTTCCGGTTGACTAGGGGGAAAATCACGAGTTTCGGCCGATGCAGGGTCTGAAAAGTGATTTCGTTCGTCCGGGTGCAAAATCGTGATTTTACCGATCTGCACGATCGACCGTGATTTCATGCTGATCGTGGCGGAGATCGTTGTTGACAATCGTTCCTGTTCAAAACAGTGATTTTTGGTTGACCAGGCGGAAAATAACGTGTTTCGGCCGATGCAGGGTCTGAAAAGTGATTTCGTTTGTCCGGGTGCAAAATCATGATTTTACCGATCCGCACGATCGACCGTGACTTCAAGCTGATCGTGGCGGAGATCGCTGTTGACAATCGTTCCTGTTCAAAGCAGTGATTTTTGGTTGACCTGGCGGAAAATCACGAGTTTCGCCCGATGCAGGGTCTGAATAGTGATTTCGTTCGTCCGGGTGCAAAATCGTGATTTTACCGATCCGGGCGATCGACCGTGACTTCATGCTGATCGTGGCGGAGATCGTTGTTGACAATCGTTCCTGTTCAAAACAGTGATTTTTGGTTGACTAGGCGGAAAATCACGAGTTTCGGCCGATGCAGGGTTTGAATAGTGATTTCGTTCGTCCGGGTGCAAAATCGTGATTTTACCGATCCGCACGATCGACCGTGATTTCATGCTGATCGTGGCGGAGATCGTTGTTGACAATCGTTCCTGTTCAAAACAGTGATTTTTGGTTGACTAGGCAGAAAATCACGAGTTTCGGCCGATGCAGGGTCTGAATAGTGATTTAGTTCGTCCGGGTGCAAAATCATGATTTTACCGATCCGCACGATCGACCGTGATTTCATGCTGATCGTGGCGGAGATCGTTGTTGACAATCGTTCCTGTTCAAAACAGTGATTTTCGGTTGACCAGGCGGAAAATCACGAGTTTCGGCCGATGCAGGGTCAGAATAGTGATTTCGTTCGTCCGGGTGCAAAATCGTGATTTTACCGATCCGGGCGATCGACCGTGATTTCATGCTGATCGTGGCGGAGATCGTTGTTGACAATCGTTCCTGGTCAAAATAGTGATTTCCGGTTGACTAGGGGGAAAATCACGAGTTTCGGCCGATGCAGGGTCTGAAAAGTGATTTCGTTCGTCCGGGTGCAAAATCGTGATTTTACCGATCTGCACGATCGACCGTGATTTCATGCTGATCGTGGCGGAGATCGTTGTTGACAATCGTTCCTGTTCAAAACAGTGATTTTTGGTTGACCAGGCGGAAAATAACGTGTTTCGGCCGATGCAGGGTCTGAAAAGTGATTTCGTTTGTCCGGGTGCAAAATCATGATTTTACCGATCCGCACGATCGACCGTGACTTCAAGCTGATCGT
This sequence comes from Delonix regia, assembly GCA_037074485.1. Lineage (NCBI taxonomy): Eukaryota > Viridiplantae > Streptophyta > Magnoliopsida > Fabales > Fabaceae > Delonix > Delonix regia. The sequence continues at coordinate 43,834,953 of CM073450.1, read as the reverse complement.
GGCGGAGATCGCTGTTGACAATCGTTCCTGTTCAAAGCAGTGATTTTTGGTTGACCTGGCGGAAAATCACGAGTTTCGCCCGATGCAGGGTCTGAATAGTGATTTCGTTCGTCCGGGTGCAAAATCGTGATTTTACCGATCCGGGCGATCGACCGTGATTTCATGCTGATCGTGGCGGTGATCGTTGTTGACAACCGTACCTGGTCAAAACAGTGATTTCCGGTTGACCAGGGGGAAAATCACGAGTTTCGGCCGATGCAGGGTCTGAAAAGTGATTTCGTTCGTCCAGGTGCAAAATCGTGATTTTACCGATCCGCACGATCGACCGTGATTTCATGCTGATCGTGGCGGAGATCGTTGCTGACAATCGTTCCTGTTCAAAACAGTGATTTTTGGTTGACCAGGCGGAAAATAACGAGTTTCGGCCGATGCAGGGTCTGAAAAGTGATTTCGTTTGTCCGGGTGCAAAATCGTGATTTTACCGATCCGGACGATGGACCGTGACTTCAAGCTGATCATGGCGGAGATCGCTGTTGACAATCGTTCCTGTTCAAAGCAGTGATTTTTGGTTGACTAGGCAGAAAATCACGAGTTTCGGCCGATGCAGGGTCTGAATAGTGAATTCGTTCGTCCGGGTGCAAAATCGTGATTTTACCGATCCGGGCGATCGACCGTGATTTCATGCTGATCGTGGCGGAGATCGTTGTTGACAATCGTTCCTGTTCAAAACAGTGATTTTTGGTTGACCAGGGGGAAAATCACGAGTTTCGGCCGATGCAGGGTCTGAAAAGTGATTTCGTTCGTCCGGGTGCAAAATCGTGATTTTACCGATCCGGGCGATCGACCGTGATTTCATGCTGATCGTGGCGGAGATCGTTGTTGACAATCGTTCCTGTTGAAAACAGTGATTTTTGGTTGACTAGGCGGAAAATCACGAGTTTCGGCCGATGCAGGGTTTGAATAGTGATTTCGTTCGTCCGGGTGCAAAATCGTGATTTTACCGATCCGCACGATCGACCGTGATTTCATGCTGATCGTGGCGGAGATCGTTGTTGACAATCGTTCCTGTTCAAAACAGTGATTTTTGGTTGACTAGGCAGAAAATCACGAGTTTCGGCCGATGCAGGGTCTGAATAGTGATTTAGTTCGTCCGGGTGCAAAATCATGATTTTACCGATCCGCACGATCGACCGTGATTTCATGCTGATCGTGGCGGAGATCGTTGTTGACAATCATTCCTGTTCAAAACAGTGATTTTCGGTTGACCAGGCGGAAAATCACGAGTTCCGGCCGATGCAGGGTCAGAATAGTGATTTCGTTCGTCCGGGTGCAAAATCGTGATTTTACCGATCCGGGCGATCGACCGTGATTTCATGCTGATCGTGGCGGTGATCGTTGTTGACAACCGTACCTGGTCAAAACAGTGATTTCCGGTTGACCAGGGGGAAAATCACGAGTTTCGGCCGATGCAGGGTCTGAAAAGTGATTTCGTTCGTCGGGGTGCAAAATCGTGATTTTACCGATCCGCACGATCGACCGTGATTTCATGCTGATCGTGGCGGAGATCGTTGTTGACAATCGTTCCTGTTCAAAACAGTGATTTTTGGTTGACCAGGCGGAAAATAACGAGTTTCGGCCGATGCAGGGTCTGAAAAGTGATTTCGTTTGTCCGGGTGCAAAATCGTGATTTTACCGATCCGGACGATGGACCGTGACTTCAAGCTGATCGTGGCGGAGATCGCTGTGGACAATCGTTCCTGTTCAAAGCAGTGATTTTTGGTTGACCTGGCGGAAAATCACGAGTTTCGCCCGATGCAGGGTCTGAATAGTGATTTCGTTCGTCCGGGTGCAAAATCGTGATTTTACCGATCCGGGCGATCGACCGTGATTTCATGCTGATCGTGGCGGTGATCGTTGTTGACAACCGTACCTGGTCAAAACAGTGATTTCCGGTTGACCAGGGGGAAAATCACGAGTTTCGGCCGATGCAGGGTCTGAAAAGTGATTTCGTTCGTCCAGGTGCAAAATCGTGATTTTACCGATCCGCACGATCGACCGTGATTTCATGCTGATCGTGGCGGAGATCGTTGCTGACAATCGTTCCTGTTCAAAACAGTGATTTTTGGTTGACCAGGCGGAAAATAACGAGTTTCGGCCGATGCAGGGTCTGAAAAGTGATTTCGTTTGTCCGGGTGCAAAATCGTGATTTTACCGATCCGGACGATGGACCGTGACTTCAAGCTGATCATGGCGGAGATCGCTGTTGACAATCGTTCCTGTTCAAAGCAGTGATTTTTGGTTGACTAGGCAGAAAATCACGAGTTTCGGCCGATGCAGGGTCTGAATAGTGAATTCGTTCGTCCGGGTGCAAAATCGTGATTTTACCGATCCGGGCGATCGACCGTGATTTCATGCTGATCGTGGCGGAGATCGTTGTTGACAATCGTTCCTGTTCAAAACAGTGATTTTTGGTTGACCAGGGGGAAAATCACGAGTTTCGGCCGATGCAGGGTCTGAAAAGTGATTTCGTTCGTCCGGGTGCAAAATCGTGATTTTACCGATCCGGGCGATCGACCGTGATTTCATGCTGATCGTGGCGGAGATCGTTGTTGACAATCGTTCCTGTTGAAAACAGTGATTTTTGGTTGACTAGGCGGAAAATCACGAGTTTCGGCCGATGCAGGGTTTGAATAGTGATTTCGTTCGTCCGGGTGCAAAATCGTGATTTTACCGATCCGCACGATCGACCGTGATTTCATGCTGATCGTGGCGGAGATCGTTGTTGACAATCGTTCCTGTTCAAAACAGTGATTTTTGGTTGACTAGGCAGAAAATCACGAGTTTCGGCCGATGCAGGGTCTGAATAGTGATTTAGTTCGTCCGGGTGCAAAATCATGATTTTACCGATCCGCACGATCGACCGTGATTTCATGCTGATCGTGGCGGAGATCGTTGTTGACAATCATTCCTGTTCAAAACAGTGATTTTCGGTTGACCAGGCGGAAAATCACGAGTTCCGGCCGATGCAGGGTCAGAATAGTGATTTCGTTCGTCCGGGTGCAAAATCGTGATTTTACCGATCCGGGCGATCGACCGTGATTTCATGCTGATCGTGGCGGTGATCGTTGTTGACAACCGTACCTGGTCAAAACAGTGATTTCCGGTTGACCAGGGGGAAAATCACGAGTTTCGGCCGATGCAGGGTCTGAAAAGTGATTTCGTTCGTCGGGGTGCAAAATCGTGATTTTACCGATCCGCACGATCGACCGTGATTTCATGCTGATCGTGGCGGAGATCGTTGTTGACAATCGTTCCTGTTCAAAACAGTGATTTTTGGTTGACCAGGCGGAAAATAACGAGTTTCGGCCGATGCAGGGTCTGAAAAGTGATTTCGTTTGTCCGGGTGCAAAATCGTGATTTTACCGATCCGGACGATGGACCGTGACTTCAAGCTGATCGTGGCGGAGATCGCTGTGGACAATCGTTCCTGTTCAAAGCAGTGATTTTTGGTTGACCTGGCGGAAAATCACGAGTTTCGGCCGATGCAGGGTCTGAATAGTGATTTCGTTCGCCCGGGTGCAAAATCGTGATTTTACCGATCCGGGCGATCGACCGTGATTTCATGCTGATCGTGGCGGTGATCGTTGTTGACAACCGTACCTGGTCAAAACAGTGATTTTTGGTTGACCAGGCGGAAAATCACGAGTTCCGGCCGATGCAGGGTCTGAATAGTGATTTCGTTCGCCCGGGTGCAAAATCGTGATTTTACCGATCCGGGCGATCGACCGTGATTTCATGCTGATCGTGGCGGTGATCGTTGTTGACAACCGTACCTGGTCAAAACAGTGATTTCCGGTTGACCAGGCGGAAAATCACGAGTTTCGGCCGATGCAGTGTCTGAAAAGTGATTTCGTTTGTCCGGATGCAATATCGTGATTTTACCGATCCGGACGATGGACCGTGACTTCAAGCTGATCGTGGCGGAGATCGCTGTTGACAATCGTTCCTGTTCAAAGCAGTGATTTTTGGTTGACCAGGCGGAAAATCACGAGTTCCGGCCGATGCAGGGTCTGAATAGTGATTTCGTTCGCCCGGGTGCAAAATCGTGATTTTACCGATCCGGGCGATCGACCGTGATTTCATGCTGATCGTGGCGGTGATCGTTGTTGACAACCGTACCTGGTCAAAACAGTGATTTCCGGTTGACCAGGGGGAAAATCACGAGTTTCGGCCGATGCAGGGTCTGAAAATTGATTTCGTTCGTTCGGGTGCAAAATCGTGATTTTACCGATCCGCACGATCGACCGTGATTTCATGCTGATCGTGGCGGAGATCGTTGCTGACAATCGTTCCTGTTCAAAACAGTGATTTTTGGTTGACCAGGCGGAAAATAACGAGTTTCGGCCGATGCAGGGTCTGAAAAGTGATTTCGTTTGTCCGGGTGCAAAATCGTGATTTTACCGATCCGGACGATGGACCGTGACTTCAAGCTGATCATGGCGGAGATCGCTGTTGACAATCGTTCCTGTTCAAAGCAGTGATTTTTGGTTGACTAGGCAGAAAATCACGAGTTTCGGCCGATGCAGGGTCTGAATAGTGATTTAGTTCGTCCGGGTGCAAAATCGTGATTTTACCGATCCGCCCGATCGACCGTGATTTCATGCTGATCGTGGCGGAGATCGTTGTTGACAATCGTTCCTGGTCAAAACAGTGATTTCCGGTTGACCAGGGGGAAAATCACGAGTTTCGGCCGATGCAGGGTCTGAAAAGTGATTTCGTTCGTCCAGGTGCAAAATCGTGATTTTACCGATCCGCACGATCGACCGTGATTTCATGCTGATCGTGGCGGAGATCGTTGCTGACAATCGTTCCTGTTCAAAACAGTGATTTTTGGTTGACCAGGCGGAAAATAACGAGTTTCGGCCGATGCAGGGTCTGAAAAGTGATTTCGTTTGTCCGGGTGCAAAATCGTGATTTTACCGATCCGGACGATGGACCGTGACTTCAAGCTGATCATGGCGGAGATCGCTGTTGACAATCGTTCCTGTTCAAAGCAGTGATTTTTGGTTGACTAGGCAGAAAATCACGAGTTTCGGCCGATGCAGGGTCTGAATAGTGAATTCGTTCGTCCGGGTGCAAAATCGTGATTTTACCGATCCGGGCGATCGACCGTGATTTCATGCTGATCGTGGCGGAGATCGTTGTTGACAATCGTTCCTGTTCAAAACAGTGATTTTTGGTTGACCAGGGGGAAAATCACGAGTTTCGGCCGATGCAGGGTCTGAAAAGTGATTTCGTTCGTCCGGGTGCAAAATCGTGATTTTACCGATCCGGGCGATCGACCGTGATTTCATGCTGATCGTGGCGGAGATCGTTGTTGACAATCGTTCCTGTTGAAAACAGTGATTTTTGGTTGACTAGGCGGAAAATCACGAGTTTCGGCCGATGCAGGGTTTGAATAGTGATTTCGTTCGTCCGGGTGCAAAATCGTGATTTTACCGATCCGCACGATCGACCGTGATTTCATGCTGATCGTGGCGGAGATCGTTGTTGACAATCGTTCCTGTTCAAAACAGTGATTTTTGGTTGACTAGGCAGAAAATCACGAGTTTCGGCCGATGCAGGGTCTGAATAGTGATTTAGTTCGTCCGGGTGCAAAATCATGATTTTACCGATCCGCACGATCGACCGTGATTTCATGCTGATCGTGGCGGAGATCGTTGTTGACAATCATTGCTGTTCAAAACAGTGATTTTCGGTTGACCAGGCGGAAAATCACGAGTTCCGGCCGATGCAGGGTCAGAATAGTGATTTCGTTCGTCCGGGTGCAAAATCGTGATTTTACCGATCCGGGCGATCGACCGTGATTTCATGCTGATCGTGGCGGTGATCGTTGTTGACAACCGTACCTGGTCAAAACAGTGATTTCCGGTTGACCAGGGGGAAAATCACGAGTTTCGGCCGATGCAGGGTCTGAAAAGTGATTTCGTTCGTCGGGGTGCAAAATCGTGATTTTACCGATCCGCACGATCGACCGTGATTTCATGCTGATCGTGGCGGAGATCGTTGTTGACAATCGTTCCTGTTCAAAACAGTGATTTTTGGTTGACCAGGCGGAAAATAACGAGTTTCGGCCGATGCAGGGTCTGAAAAGTGATTTCGTTTGTCCGGGTGCAAAATCGTGATTTTACCGATCCGGACGATGGACCGTGACTTCAAGCTGATCGTGGCGGAGATCGCTGTGGACAATCGTTCCTGTTCAAAGCAGTGATTTTTGGTTGACCTGGCGGAAAATCACGAGTTTCGGCCGATGCAGGGTCTGAATAGTGATTTCGTTCGCCCGGGTGCAAAATCGTGATTTTACCGATCCGGGCGATCGACCGTGATTTCATGCTGATCGTGGCGGTGATCGTTGTTGACAACCGTACCTGGTCAAAACAGTGATTTTTGGTTGACCAGGCGGAAAATCACGAGTTCCGGCCGATGCAGGGTCTGAATAGTGATTTCGTTCGCCCGGGTGCAAAATCGTGATTTTACCGATCCGGGCGATCGACCGTGATTTCATGCTGATCGTGGCGGTGATCGTTGTTGACAACCGTACCTGGTCAAAACAGTGATTTCCGGTTGACCAGGCGGAAAATCACGAGTTTCGGCCGATGCAGTGTCTGAAAAGTGATTTCGTTTGTCCGGATGCAATATCGTGATTTTACCGATCCGGACGATGGACCGTGACTTCAAGCTGATCGTGGCGGAGATCGCTGTTGACAATCGTTCCTGTTCAAAGCAGTGATTTTTGGTTGACCAGGCGGAAAATCACGAGTTCCGGCCGATGCAGGGTCTGAATAGTGATTTCGTTCGCCCGGGTGCAAAATCGTGATTTTACCGATCCGGGCGATCGACCGTGATTTCATGCTGATCGTGGCGGTGATCGTTGTTGACAACCGTACCTGGTCAAAACAGTGATTTCCGGTTGACCAGGGGGAAAATCACGAGTTTCGGCCGATGCAGGGTCTGAAAATTGATTTCGTTCGTTCGGGTGCAAAATCGTGATTTTACCGATCCGCACGATCGACCGTGATTTCATGCTGATCGTGGCGGAGATCGTTGCTGACAATCGTTCCTGTTCAAAACAGTGATTTTTGGTTGACCAGGCGGAAAATAACGAGTTTCGGCCGATGCAGGGTCTGAAAAGTGATTTCGTTTGTCCGGGTGCAAAATCGTGATTTTACCGATCCGGACGATGGACCGTGACTTCAAGCTGATCATGGCGGAGATCGCTGTTGACAATCGTTCCTGTTCAAAGCAGTGATTTTTGGTTGACTAGGCAGAAAATCACGAGTTTCGGCCGATGCAGGGTCTGAATAGTGATTTAGTTCGTCCGGGTGCAAAATCGTGATTTTACCGATCCGCCCGATCGACCGTGATTTCATGCTGATCGTGGCGGAGATCGTTGTTGACAATCGTTCCTGGTCAAAACAGTGATTTCCGGTTGACCAGGGGGAAAATCACGAGTTTCGGCCGATGCAGGGTCTGAAAAGTGATTTCGTTCGTCCAGGTGCAAAATCGTGATTTTACCGATCCGCACGATCGACCGTGATTTCATGCTGATCGTGGCGGAGATCGTTGCTGACAATCGTTCCTGTTCAAAACAGTGATTTTTGGTTGACCAGGCGGAAAATAACGAGTTTCGGCCGATGCAGGGTCTGAAAAGTGATTTCGTTTGTCCGGGTGCAAAATCGTGATTTTACCGATCCGGACGATGGACCGTGACTTCAAGCTGATCATGGCGGAGATCGCTGTTGACAATCGTTCCTGTTCAAAGCAGTGATTTTTGGTTGACTAGGCAGAAAATCACGAGTTTCGGCCGATGCAGGGTCTGAATAGTGAATTCGTTCGTCCGGGTGCAAAATCGTGATTTTACCGATCCGGGCGATCGACCGTGATTTCATGCTGATCGTGGCGGAGATCGTTGTTGACAATCGTTCCTGTTCAAAACAGTGATTTTTGGTTGACTAGGCAGAAAATCACGAGTTTCGGCTGATGCAGGGTCTGAATAGTGATTTAGTTCGTCCGGGTGCAAAATCGTGATTTTACCGATCCGCCCGATCGACCGTGATTTCATGCTGATCGTGGCGGAGATCGTTGTTGACAATCGTTCCTGTTCAAAACAGTGATTTTTGGTTGACCAGGCGGAAAATAACGAGTTTCGGCCGATGCAGGGTCTGAAAAGTGATTTCGTTTGTCCGGGTGCAAAATCGTGATTTTACCGATCCGGACGATGGACCGTGACTTCAAGCTGATCATGGCGGAGATCGCTGTTGACAATCGTTCCTGTTCAAAGCAGTGATTTTTGGTTGACCTGGCGGAAAATCACAAGTTTCGCCCGATGCAGGGTCTGAATAGTGAATTCGTTCGCCCGGGTGCAAAATCGTGATTTTACCGATCCGGGCGATCGACCGTGATTTCATGCTGATCGTGGCGGTAATCGTTGTTGACAACCGTACCTGGTCAAAACAGTGATTTTCGGTTGACCAGGGGGAAAATCACGAGTTTCGGCCGATGCAGGGTCTGAAAAGTGATTTCGTTCGTCCGGGTGCAAAATCGTGATTTTACCGATCCGCACGATCGATCGTGATTTCATGCTGATCGTGGCGGAGATCGTTGCTGACAATCGTTCCTGTTCAAAACAGTGATTTTTGGTTGACCAGGCGGAAAATAACAAGTTTCGGCCGATGCAGGGTCTGAAAAGTGATTTCGTTTGTCCGGGTGCAAAATCGTGATTTTACCGATCCGGACGATGGACCGTGACTTCAAGCTGATCGTGGCGGAGATCGCTGTTGACAATCGTTCCTGTTCAAAGCAGTGATTTTTGGTTGACCTGGCGGAAAATCACGAGTTTCGCCCGATGCAGGGTCTGAATAGTGAATTCGTTCGCCCGGGTGCAAAATCGTGATTTTACCGATCCAGGCGATCGACCGTGATTTCATGCTGATCGTGGCGGTGATCGTTGTTGACAACCGTACCTGGTCAAAATAGTGATTTCCGGTTGACCAGGGGGAAAATCACGAGTTTCGGCCGATGCAGGGTCTGAAAAGTGATTTCGTTCGTCCGGGTGCAAAATCGTGATTTTACCGATCCGCACGATCGACCGTGATTTCATGCTGATCGTGGCGGAGATCGTTGCTGACAATCGTTCCTGTTCAAAACAGTGATTTTTGGTTGACCAGGCAGAAAATAACGAGTTTCGGCCGATGCAGGGTCTGAAAAGTGATTTCGTTTGTCCGGGTGCAAAATCGTGATTTTACCGATCCGGACGATGGACCGTGACTTCAAGCTGATCATGGCGGAGATCGCTGTTGACAATCGTTCCTGTTCAAAGCAGTGATTTTTGGTTGACCTGGCGGAAAATCACGAGTTTCGGCCGATGCAGGGTCTGAATAGTGATTTCGTTCGCCCGGGTGCAAAATCGTGATTTTACCGATCCGGACGATGGACCGTGACTTCAAGCTGATCATGGCGGAGATCGCTGTTGACAATCGTTCCTGTTCAAAGCAGTGATTTTTGGTTGACCTGGCGGAAAATCACGAGTTTCGGCCGATGCAGGGTCTGAATAGTGATTTCGTTCGCCCGGGTGCAAAATCGTGATTTTACCGATCCGGGCGATCGACCGTGATTTCATGCTGATCGTGGCGGTGATCGTTGTTGACAACCGTACCTGGTCAAAACAGTGATTTCCGGTTGACCAGGGGGAAAATCACGAGTTTCGGCCGATGCAGGGTCTGGAAAGTGATTTCGTTCGTCCAGGTGCAAAATCGTGATTTTACCGATCCGGGCGATCGACCGTGATTTCATGCTGATCGTGGCGGAGATCGTTGTTGACAATCGTTCCTGTTCAAAACAGTGATTTTTGGTTGAATAGGCGGAAAATCACGAGTTTCGGCCGATGCAGGGTTTGAATAGTGATTTCGTTCGTCCGGGTGCAAAGTCGTGATTTTACCGATCCGGGCGATCGACCGTGATTTCATGCTGATCGTGGCGGAGATCGCTGTTGACAATCGTTCCTGTTCAAGACAGTGATTTTTGGTTGACCAGGCGGAAAATCACGAGTTTCGGCCGTTGCAGGGTCAGAATAGTGATTTCGTTCGTCCGGGTGCAAAATCGTGATTTTACCGATCCGGGCGATCGACCGTGATTTCATGCTGATTGTGGCAGAGATTGTTGTTGACAATCGTTCCTGTTCAAAACAGTGATTTTTGGTTGACTAGGCGGAAAATCACGAGTTTCGGCCGATGCAGGGTTTGAATAGTGATTTCGTTCGTCCGGGTGCAAAATCGTGATTTTACCGATCCGCACGATCGACCGTGATTTCATGCTGATCGTGGCGGAGATTGTTGTTGACAATCGTTCCTGTTCAAAACAGTGATTTTTGGTTGACCAGGCGGAAAATCACGAGTTTCGGCCGATGCAGGGTCTGAAAAGTGATTTCGTTCGTCCGGGTGCAAAATCGTGATTTTACCGATCCGGGCGATCGACCGTGATTTCATGCTGATTGTGGCGGAGATTGTTGTTGACAATCGTTCCTGTTCAAAACAGTGATTTTTGGTTGACTAGGCGGAAAATCACGAGTTTCGGCCGATGCAGGGTTTGAATAGTGATTTCGTTCGTCCGGGTGCAAAATCGTGATTTTACCGATCCGCACGATCGACCGTGATTTCATGCTGATCGTGGCGGAGATTGTTGTTGACAATCGTTCCTGTTCAAAACAGTGATTTTTGGTTGACCAGGCGGAAAATCACGAGTTTCGGCCGATGCAGGGTCTGAAAAGTGATTTCGTTCGTCCGGGTGCAAAATCGTGATTTTACCGATCCGGGCGATCGACCGTGATTTCATGCTGATCGTGGCGGAGATCGTTGTTGACAATCGTTCCTGTTCAAAACAGTGATTTTTGGTTGACTAGGCGGAAAATCACGAGTTTCGGCCGATGCAGGGTTTGAATAGTGATTTCGTTCGTCCGGGTGCAAAATCGTGATTTTACCGATCCGCACGATCGACCGTGATTTCATGCTGATCGTGGCGGAGATCGCTGTTGGCAATCGTTCCCGTTCAAAACAGTGATTTTTGGTTGACTAGGCGGAAAATCACGAGTTTCGGCCGATGCAGGGTCTGCAAAGTGATTTCGTTCGTCCGGGTGCAAAATCGTGATTTTACCGATCTGCACGATCAACCGGGATTTCATGCTGATCGTGGCGGAGATCGTTGTTGACAATCGTTCCTGTTCAAAGCAGTGATTTTTGGTTGACTAGGCAGAAAATCACGAGTTTCGGCCGATGCAGGGTCTGAATAGTGATTTAGTTCGTCCGGGTGCAAAATCATGATTTTACCGATCCGCACGATCGACCGTGATTTCATGCTAATCGTGGCGGAGATCGTTGTTGACAATCGTTCCTGTTCAGAACAGTGATTTTCGGTTGACCAGGCAGAAAATCACGAGTTCCGGCCGATGCAGGGTCAGAATAGTGATTTCGTTCGTCCGGGTGCAAAATCGTGATTTTACCGATCCGGGCGATCGACCGTGATTTCATGCTGATCGTGGCGGTGATCGTTGTTGGCAACCGTACCTGGTCAAAACAGTGATATCCGGTTGACCAGGGGGAAAATCACGAGTTTCGGCCGATGCAGGGTCTGAAAAGTGATTTCGTTCGTCGGGGTCCAAAATCGTGATTTTACCGATCCGCACGATCGACCGTGATTTCATGCTGATCGTGGCGGAGATCGTTGTTGACAATCGTTCCTGTTCAAAACAGTGATTTTTGGTTGACCAGGCGGAAAATAACGAGTTTCGGCCGATGCAGGGTCTGAAAAGTGATTTCGTTTGTCCGGGTGCAAAATCGTGATTTTACCGATCCGGACGATGGACCGTGACTTCAAGCTGATCGTGGCGGAGATCGCTGTGGACAATCGTTCCTGTTCAAAGCAGTGATTTTTGGTTGACCTGGCGGAAAATCACGAGTTTCGGCCGATGCAGGGTCTGAATAGTGATTTCGTTCGCCCGGGTGCAAAATCGTGATTTTACCGATCCGGGCGATCGACCGTGATTTCATGCTGATCGTGGCAGTGATCGTTGTTGACAACCGTACCTGGTCAAAACAGTGATTTCCGGTTGACCAGGGGGAAAATCACGAGTTTCGGCCGATGCAGGGTCTGAAAAGTGATTTCGTTCGTCCGGGTGCAAAATCGTGATTTTACCGATCCGCACGATCGACCGTGATTTCATGCTGATCGTGGCGGAGATCGTTGTTGACAATTGTTCCTGTTCAAAACAGTGATTTTTGGTTGACCAGGCGGAAAATAACGAGTTTCGGCCGATGCAGGGTTTGAATAGTGATTTCGTTCGTCCGGGTGCAAAATCGTGATTTTACCGATCCAGACGATGGACCGTGATTTCAAGCTGATCGTGGCGGAGATCGCTGTTGACAATCGTTCCTGTTCAAGACAGTGATTTTTGGTTGACCAGGCGGAAAATCACGAGTTTCGGCCGATGCAGGGTCTGAATAGTGATTTCGTTCGTCCGGGTGCAAAATCGTGATTTTACCGATCCGCACGATCGACCGTGATTTCATGCTGATCGTGGCGGAGATCGTTGTTGACAATCGTTCCTGTTCAAAACAGTGATTTTCAGTTGACCTGGCGAAAAATCACGAGTTTCGGCCGATGCAAGGTCTGAATAGTGATTTCCTCCGTCCGGGGGCAATATCTACAATTTATCGATCCGGACGATCGTTCGTGATTTCCGGCTAATCGGGGCAGAGATCGTTTTTCCCAACCGTACCTGGCCAAGGCAGTGATTTTCGGTTGACCAGGCGGAAAATAACGAGTTTCGGCCGATGCAGGGTCTGAAAAGTGATTTCGTTTGTCCGGGTGCAAAATCGTGATTTTACCGATCCGGACGATGGACCGTGACTTCAAGCTGATCATGGCGGAGATCGCTGTTGACAATCGTTCCTGTTCAAAGCAGTGATTTTTGGTTGACCTGGCGGAAAATCACAAGTTTCGCCCGATGCAGGGTCTGAATAGTGAATTCGTTCGCCCGGGTGCAAAATCGTGATTTTACCGATCCGGGCGATCGACCGTGATTTCATGCTGATCGTGGCAGTGATCGTTGTTGACAACCGTACCTGGTCAAAACAGTGATTTCCGGTTGACCAGGGGGAAAATCACGAGTTTCGGCCGATGCAGGGTCTGAAAAGTGATTTCGTTCGTCCGGGTGCAAAATCGTGATTTTACCGATCCGCACGATCGACCGTGATTTCATGCTGATCGTGGCGGAGATCGTTGTTGACAATTGTTCCTGTTCAAAACAGTGATTTTTGGTTGACCAGGCGGAAAATAACGAGTTTCGGCCGATGCAGGGTTTGAATAGTGATTTCGTTCGTCCGGGTGCAAAATCGTGATTTTACCGATCCAGACGATGGACCGTGATTTCAAGCTGATCGTGGCGGAGATCGCTGTTGACAATCGTTCCTGTTCAAGACAGTGATTTTTGGTTGACCAGGCGGAAAATCACGAGTTTCGGCCGATGCAGGGTCTGAATAGTGATTTCGTTCGTCCGGGTGCAAAATCGTGATTTTACCGATCCGCACGATCGACCGTGATTTCATGCTGATCGTGGCGGAGATCGTTGTTGACAATCGTTCCTGTTCAAAACAGTGATTTTCAGTTGACCTGGCGAAAAATCACGAGTTTCGGCCGATGCAAGGTCTGAATAGTGATTTCCTCCGTCCGGGGGCAATATCTACAATTTATCGATCCGGACGATCGTTCGTGATTTCCGGCTAATCGGGGCAGAGATCGTTTTTCCCAACCGTACCTGGCCAAGGCAGTGATTTTCGGTTGACCAGGCGGAAAATAACGAGTTTCGGCCGATGCAGGGTCTGAAAAGTGATTTCGTTTGTCCGGGTGCAAAATCGTGATTTTACCGATCCGGACGATGGACCGTGACTTCAAGCTGATCATGGCGGAGATCGCTGTTGACAATCGTTCCTGTTCAAAGCAGTGATTTTTGGTTGACCTGGCGGAAAATCACGAGTTTCGGCCGATGCAGGGTCTGAATAGTGATTTCGTTCGCCCGGGTGCAAAATCGTGATTTTACCGATCCGGGCGATCGACCGTGATTTCATGCTGATCGTGGCGGTGATCGTTGTTGACAACCGTACCTGGTCAAAACAGTGATTTCCGGTTGACCAGGGGGAAAATCACGAGTTTCGGCCGATGCAGGGTCTGGAAAGTGATTTCGTTCGTCCGGGTGCAAAATCGTGATTTTACCGATCCGCACGATCGACCGTGATTTCATGCTGATCGTGGCGGAGATCGTTGTTGACAATCGTTCCTGTTCAAAACAGTGATTTTTGGTTGACCAGGCGGAAAATAACGAGTTTCGGCCGATGCAGGGTCTGAAAAGTGATTTCGTTCGTCCGGGTGCAAAGTCGTGATTTTACCGATCCGGGCGATCGACCGTGATTTCATGCTGATCGTGGCGGAGATCGCTGTTGACAATCGTTCCTGTTCAAGACAGTGATTTTTGGTTGACCAGGCGGAAAATCACGAGTTTCGGCCGTTGCAGGGTCAGAATAGTGATTTCGTTCGTCCGGGTGCAAAATCGTGATTTTACCGATCCGGGCGATCGACCGTGATTTCATGCTGATTGTGGCGGAGATTGTTGTTGACAATCGTTCCTGTTCAAAACAGTGATTTTTGGTTGACTAGGCGGAAAATCACGAGTTTCGGCCGATGCAGGGTTTGAATAGTGATTTCGTTCGTCCGGGTGCAAAATCGTGATTTTACCGATCCGCACGATCGACCGTGATTTCGTGCTGATCGTGGCGGAGATTGTTGTTGACAATCGTTCCTGTTCAAAACAGTGATTTTTGGTTGACCAGGCGGAAAATCACGAGTTTCGGCCGATGCAGGGTCTGAAAAGTGATTTCGTTCGTCCGGGTGCAAAATCGTGATTTTACCGATCCGGGCGATCGACCGTGATTTCATGCTGATTGTGGCGAAGATTGTTGTTGACAATCGTTCCTGTTCAAAACAGTGATTTTTGGTTGACTAGGCGGAAAATCACGAGTTTCGGCCGATGCAGGGTTTGAATAGTGATTTCGTTCGTCCGGGTGCAAAATCGTGATTTTACCGATCCGCACGATCGACCGTGATTTCATGCTGATCGTGGCGGAGATTGTTGTTGACAATCGTTCCTGTTCAAAACAGTGATTTTTGGTTGACCAGGCGGAAAATCACGAGTTTCGGCCGATGCTGGGTCTGAAAAGTGATTTCGTTCGTCCGGGTGCAAAATCGTGATTTTACCGATCCGGGCGATCGACCGTGATTTCATGCTGATTGTGGCGAAGATTGTTGTTGACAATCGTTCCTGTTCAAAACAGTGATTTTTGGTTGACTAGGCGGAAAATCACGAGTTTCGGCCGATGCAGGGTTTGAATAGTGATTTCGTTCGTCCGGGTGCAAAATCGTGATTTTACCGATCCGCACGATCGACCGTGATTTCATGCTGATCGTGGCGGAGATTGTTGTTGACAATCGTTCCTGTTCAAAAC
The DNA here is from genome assembly GCA_037074485.1 of Delonix regia. Classification (NCBI taxonomy): domain Eukaryota; kingdom Viridiplantae; phylum Streptophyta; class Magnoliopsida; order Fabales; family Fabaceae; genus Delonix; species Delonix regia. Next base: position 43,819,345 of record CM073450.1, on the reverse strand, counting down.
AGTGATTTTTGGTTGACCAGGCGGAAAATCACGAGTTTCGGCCGATGCAGGGTCTGAAAAGTGATTTCGTTCGTCCGGGTGCAAAATCGTGATTTTACCGATCCGGGCGATCGACCGTGATTTCATGCTGATTGTGGCGAAGATTGTTGTTGACAATCGTTCCTGTTCAAAACAGTGATTTTTGGTTGACTAGGCGGAAAATCACGAGTTTCGGCCGATGCAGGGTTTGAATAGTGATTTCGTTCGTCCGGGTGCAAAATCGTGATTTTACCGATCCGCACGATCGACCGTGATTTCATGCTGATCGTGGCGGAGATTGTTGTTGACAATCGTTCCTGTTCAAAACAGTGATTTTTGGTTGACCAGGCGGAAAATCACGAGTTTCGGCCGATGCTGGGTCTGAAAAGTGATTTCGTTCGTCCGGGTGCAAAATCGTGATTTTACCGATCCGGGCGATCGACCGTGATTTCATGCTGATTGTGGCGAAGATTGTTGTTGACAATCGTTCCTGTTCAAAACAGTGATTTTTGGTTGACTAGGCGGAAAATCACGAGTTTCGGCCGATGCAGGGTTTGAATAGTGATTTCGTTCGTCCGGGTGCAAAATCGTGATTTTACCGATCCGCACGATCGACCGTGATTTCATGCTGATCGTGGCGGAGATTGTTGTTGACAATCGTTCCTGTTCAAAACAGTGATTTTTGGTTGACCAGGCGGAAAATCACGAGTTTCGGCCGATGCAGGGTCTGAAAAGTGATTTCGTTCGTCCGGGTGCAAAATCGTGATTTTACCGATCCGGGCGATCGACCGTGATTTCATGCTGATTGTGGCGAAGATTGTTGTTGACAATCGTTCCTGTTCAAAACAGTGATTTTTGGTTGACTAGGCGGAAAATCACGAGTTTCGGCCGATGCAGGGTTTGAATAGTGATTTCGTTCGTCCGGGTGCAAAATCGTGATTTTACCGATCCGCACGATCGACCGTGATTTCATGCTGATCGTGGCGGAGATTGTTGTTGACAATCGTTCCTGTTCAAAACAGTGATTTTTGGTTGACCAGGCGGAAAATCACGAGTTTCGGCCGATGCTGGGTCTGAAAAGTGATTTCGTTCGTCCGGGTGCAAAATCGTGATTTTACCGATCCGGGCGATCGACCGTGATTTCATGCTGATTGTGGCGAAGATTGTTGTTGACAATCGTTCCTGTTCAAAACAGTGATTTTTGGTTGACTAGGCGGAAAATCACGAGTTTCGGCCGATGCTGGGTTTGAATAGTGATTTCGTTCGTCCGGGTGCAAAATCGTGATTTTACCGATCCGCACGATCGACCGTGATTTCATGCTGATCGTGGCGGAGATTGTTGTTGACAATCGTTCCTGTTCAAAACAGTGATTTTTGGTTGACCAGGCGGAAAATCACGAGTTTCGGCCGATGCAGGGTCTGAAAAGTGATTTCGTTCGTCCGGGTGCAAAGTCGTGATTTTACCGATCCGGGCGATCGACCGTGATTTCATGCTGATCGTGGCGGAGATCGCTGTTGACAATCGTTCCTGTTCAAGACAGTGATTTTTGGTTGACCAGGCGGAAATTCACGAGTTTCGGCCGTTGCAGGGTCAGAATAGTGATTTCGTTCGTCCGGGTGCAAAATCGTGATTTTACCGATCCGGGCGATCGACCGTGATTTCATGCTGATTGTGGCGGAGATTGTTGTTGACAATCGTTCCTGTTCAAAACAGTGATTTTTGGTTGACTAGGCGGAAAATCACGAGTTTCGGCCGATGCAGGGTTTGAATAGTGATTTCGTTCGTCCGGGTGCAAAATCGTGATTTTACCGATCCGCACGATCGACCGTGATTTCATGCTGATCGTGGCGGAGATTGTTGTTGACAATCGTTCCTGTTCAAAACAGTGATTTTTGGTTGACCAGGCGGAAAATCACGAGTTTCGGCCGATGCAGGGTCTGAAAAGTGATTTCGTTCGTCCGGGTGCAAAATCGTGATTTTACCGATCCGGGCGATCGACCGTGATTTCATGCTGATTGTGGCGAAGATTGTTGTTGACAATCGTTCCTGTTCAAAACAGTGATTTTTGGTTGACTAGGCGGAAAATCACGAGTTTCGGCCGATGCAGGGTTTGAATAGTGATTTCGTTCGTCCGGGTGCAAAATCGTGATTTTACCGATCCGCACGATCGACCGTGATTTCATGCTGATCGTGGCGGAGATCGCTGTTGACAATCGTTCCTGTTCAAAACAGTGATTTTTGGTTGACCAGGCGGAAAATCACGAGTTTCGGCCGATGCAGGGTCTGAAAAGTGATTTCGTTCGTCCGGGTGCAAAATCGTGATTTTACCGATCTGCACGATCAACCGTGATTTCATGCTGATCGTGGCGGAGATCGTTGTTGACAATCGTTCCTGTTCAGAACAGTGATTTTCGGTTGACCAGGCGGAAAATCACGAGTTCCGGCCGATGCAGGGTCAGAATAGTGATTTCGTTCGTCCGGGTGCAAAATCGTGATTTTACCGATCCGGGCGATCGACCGTGATTTCATGCTGATCGTGGCGGTGATCGTTGTTGACAACCGTACCTGGTCAAAACAGTGATTTCCGGTTGACCAGGGGGAAAATCACGAGTTTCGGCCGATGCAGGGTCTGAAAAGTGATTTCGTTCGTCGGGGTGCAAAATCGTGATTTTACCGATCCGCACGATCGACCGTGATCTCATGCTGATCGTGGCGGAGATCGTTGTTGACAATCGTTCCTGTTCAAAACAGTGATTTTTGGTTGACCAGGCGGAAAATAACGAGTTTCGGCCGATGCAGGGTCTGAAAAGTGATTTCGTTTGTCCGGGTGCAAAATCGTGATTTTACCGATCCGGACGATGGACCGTGACTTCACGCTGATCGTGGCGGAGATTGTTGTTGACAATCGTTCCTGTTCAAAACAGTGATTTTTGGTTGACTAGGCGGAAAATCACGAGTTTCGGCCGATGCAGGGTTTGAATAGTGATTTCGTTCGTCCGGGTGCAAAATCGTGATTTTACCGATCCGCACGATCGACCGTGATTTCATGCTGATCGTGGCGGAGATCGTTGTTGACAACCGTTCCTGTTCAAAACAGTGATTTCCGGTTGACCAGGCGGAAAATCACGAGTTTCGGCCGATGCAGGGTCTGAAAAGTGATTTCGTTCGTCCGGGTGCAAAATCGTGATTTTACCGATCTGCACGATCAACCGTGATTTCATGCTGATCGTGGCGGAGATCGTTGTTGACAATCGTTCCTGTTCAAAGCAGTGATTTTTGGTTGACTAGGCAGAAAATCACGAGTTTCGGCCGATGCAGGGTCTGAATAGTGATTTAGTTCGTCCGGGTGCAAAATCATGATTTTACCGATCCGCACGATCGACCGTGATTTCATGCTGATCGTGGCGGAGATCGTTGTTGACAATCGTTCCTGTTCAGAACAGTGATTTTCGGTTGACCAGGCGGAAAATCACGAGTTCCGGCCGATGCAGGGTCAGAATAGTGATTTCGTTCGTCCGGGTGCAAAATCGTGATTTTACCGATCCGGGCGATCGACCGTGATTTCATGCTGATCGTGGCGGTGATCGTTGTTGACAACCGTACCTGGTCAAAACAATGATTTCCGGTTGACCAGGGGGAAAATCACGAGTTTCGGCCGATGCAGGGTCTGAAAAGTGATTTCGTTCGTCGGGGTGCAAAATCGTGATTTTACCGATCCGCACGATCGACCGTGATTTCATGCTGATCGTGGCGGAGATCGTTGTTGACAATCGTTCCTGTTCAAAACAGTGATTTTTGGTTGACCAGGCGGAAAATAACGAGTTTCGGCCGATGCAGGGTCTGAAAAGTGATTTCGTTTGTCCGGGTGCAAAATCGTGATTTTACCGATCCGGACGATGGACCGTGACTTCAAGCTGATCGTGGCGGAGATCGCTGTGGACAATCGTTCCTGTTCAAAGCAGTGATTTTTGGTTGACCTGGCGGAAAATCACGAGTTTCGGCCGATGCAGGGTCTGAATAGTGATTTCGTTCGCCCGGGTGCAAAATCGTGATTTTACCGATCCGGGCGATCGACCGTGATTTCATGCTGATCGTGGCGGTGATCGTTGTTGACAACCGTACCTGGTCAAAACAGTGATTTCCGGTTGACCAGGGGGAAAATCACGAGTTTCGGCCGATGCAGGGTCTGAAAAGTGATTTCGTTCGTCCGGGTGCAAAATCGTGATTTTACCGATCCGCACGATCGACCGTGATTTCATGCTGATCGTGGCGGAGATCGTTGTTGACAATTGTTCCTGTTCAAAACAGTGATTTTTGGTTGACCAGGCGGAAAATAACGAGTTTCGGCCGATGCAGGGTCTGAATAGTGATTTCGTTCGTCCGGGTGCAAAATCGTGATTTTACCGATCCAGACGATGGACCGTGATTTCAAGCTGATCGTGGCGGAGATCGCTGTTGACAATCGTTCCTGTTCAAGACAGTGATTTTCGGTTGACCAGGCGGAAAATCACGAGTTTCGGCCGATGCATGGTCTGAATAGTGATTTCGTTCGTCCGGGTGCAAAATCGTGATTTTACCGATCCGCACGATCGACCGTGATTTCATGCTGATCGTGGCGGAGATCGTTGTTGACAATCGTTCCTGTTCAAAACAGTGATTTTCAGTTGACCTGGCGAAAAATCACGAGTTTCGGCCGATGCAAGGTCTGAATAGTGATTTCCTCCGTCCGGGGGCAATATCTACAATTTATCGATCCGGACGATCGTTCGTGATTTCCGGCTAATCGGGGCAGAGATCGTTTTTCCCAACCGTACCTGGCCAAGACAGTGATTTTCGGTTGACCTGGCGGAAAATCACGAGTTTCGGCCGATGCAGGGTCTGAATAGTGATTTCCTCCGTCCGGGGGCAATATCTAGAATTTACCGATCCGGACGATCGTTCGTGATTTCCGACTAATCGGGGCAGAGATCGTTTTTCACAACCGTACCTGGTCAAAACAATGATTTTCGGTTGACCTGGCGGAAAATCACGACTTTCGGTCGATGCAGGATCTGAATAGTGATTTCCTCCGTACGGGGGCATTATCTAGATTTTACTGATCCGGAAGATCGTTCGTGATTTCTGGCTCATTGGGGCAGAGATCGTTTTTCCCAACCGTACCTGGTCAAAACAGTGATTTTCGGTTGACCAGGCGGAAAATCACGAGTTTCGGCCGATGCAGGGTCAGAATAGTGATTTCCTCCGTCCAGGGGCAATATCTAGAATTTACCGATCCAGACGACCGATCGTGATTTCTGGCTAATCGGGGCAGTGATCGTTTTTCACAACCGTAGCTGGTCAAAACAGTGATTTTCGGTTGACCAGGCGTAAAATCACGAGTTTCAGCCGATGCAGGGTCTGAATATTGATTTCCTCCGTCCGGGGGCAATATCTAGAATTTACCGATCCGGACGATCGTTCGTGATTTCTGGCTAATCGGGGCAGAGATCGTTTTTCCCAACCGTACCTGGTCAAAACAGTGATTTTCGGTTGACCTGGCGGAAAATCACGAGTTTCGGCCGATGCAGGATCTGAATAGTGATTTCCTCCGTACGGGGGCATTATCTAGATTTTTCCGATCCGAAAGATCGTTTGTGATTTTCGGCTCATTGGGGCAGAGATCGTTTTTCAGAACCGTACCTGGTCAAAACAGTGATTTTCAGTTGACCAGGCGGAAAATCACGAGTTTCGGCCGATGCAGGGTCAGAATAGTGATTTCCTCCGTCCGGGGGCAATATCTAGAATTCACCGATCCGGGCGATCGTTCATGATTTCTGGCTAATCTGGGCAGAGATCGTTTTTCACAACCGTACCTGGTCAAGACAATGATTTTCAGTTGACCAGGCGGAAAATCACGAGTTTCGGCCGATGCAGGGTCTGAATAGTGATTTCCTCCGTCCGGGGGCAATATCTAGAATTTACCGATCCGGACGATCGTTCGTGATTTCCGGCTAATCGGTGCAGAGATCGTTTTTCACAACCGTACCTGGTCAAAACAATGATTTTCGGTTGGCCAGGCGGAAAATCACGAGTTTCAGCCGATGCAGGGTCTGAATAGTGATTTCCTCCGTCCGGGGGCAATATCTAGAATTTACCGATCCGGACGATTGTTCGTGATTTCTGGCTAATCGGGGCAGAGATCGTTTTTCCCAACCGTACCTGGTTAAGACAGTGATTTTCGGTTGACCTGGCGGAAAATCCCGAGTTTCGGCCGATGCAGGGTCTGAATAGTGATTTCCTCCGTCCGGGGGCAATATCTAGAATTTACCGATCCGGACGATCGTTCGTGATTTCCGGCTAATCGGGGCAGAGATCGTTTTTCACAACCGTACCTGGTCAAAACAATGATTTTCGGTTGACCAGGCAGAAAATCACGACTTTCGGTCGATGCAGGATCAGAATAGTGATTTCCTCCGTACGGGGGCATTATCTAGATTTTACTGATCCGGAAGATCGTTCGTGATTTCTGGCTCATTAGGGCAGAGATCGTTTTTCCCAACCGTACCTGGTCAAAACAGTGATTTTCGGTTGGCCAGGCGGAAAATCACGAGTTTCGGCCGATGCAGGGTCTGAATAGTGATTTCCTCCGTCCGGAGGCAATATCTAGAATTTACCGATCCGAACGATCGTTCGTGATTTCTGGCTAATCGGGGCAGAGATCGTTTTTCCCAACCGTACCTGGTCAAAACAGTGATTTTCGGTTGACCTGGCGGAAAATCACGAGTTTCGGCCGATGCAGGATCTGAATAGTGATTTCCTCCGTACGGGGGCATTATCTAGATTTTTCCGATCCGAAAGATCGTTCGTGATTTTCGGCTCATTGGGGCAGAGATCGTTTTTCAGAACCGTACCTGGTCAAAACAGTGATTTTCAGTTGACCAGGCGGAAAATCACGAGTTTCGGCCGATGCAGGGTCTGAATAGAGATTTCCTCCGTCCGGGGGCAATATCTAGAATTTACCGATCCGGGCGATCGTTCATGATTTCTGGCTAATCCGGGCAGAGATCGTTTTTCACAACCGTACCTGGTCAAAACAATGATTTTCAGTTGACCAGGCGGAAAATACCGAGTTTCGGCCGATGCAGGGTCTGAAAAGTGATTTCGTTTGTCCGGGTGCAAAATCGTGATTTTACCGATCCGGACGATGGACCGTGACTTCAAGCTGATCGTGGCGGAGATCGCTGTTGACAATCGTTCCTGTTCAAAGCAGTGATTTTTGGTTGACCTGGCGGAAAATCACGAGTTTCGGCCGATGCAGGGTCTGAATAGTTATTTAGTTCGTCCGGGTGCAAAATCATGATTTTACCGATCCGCACGATCGACCGTGATTTCATGCTGATCGTGGCGGAGATCGTTGTTGACAATCGTTCCTGTTCAAAACAGTGATTTTCGGTTGACCAGGCGGAAAATCACGAGTTCCGGCCGATGCAGGGTCAGAATAGTGATTTCGTTCGTCCGGGTGCAAAATCGTGATTTTACCGATCCGGGCGATCGACCGTGATTTCATGCTGCTCGTGGCGGTGATCGTTGTTGACAACCGTACCTGGTCAAAAAAGTGATTTCCGGTTGACCAGGGGGAAAATCACGAGTTTCGGCCGATGCAGGGTCTGAAAAGTGATTTCGTTCGTCCGGGTGCAAAATCGTGATTTTACCGATCCGGACGATGGACCGTGACTTCAAGCTGATCGTGGCGGAGATCGCTGTTGACAATCGTTCCTGTTCAAAGCAGTGATTTTTGGTTGACCTGGCGGAAAATCACGAGTTTCGGCCGATGCAGGGTCTGAATAGTGATTTCGTTCGCCCGGGTGCAAAATCGTGATTTTACCGATCCGGGCGATCGACCGTGATTTCATGCTGCTCGTGGCGGTGATCGTTGTTGACAACCGTACCTGGTCAAAACAGTGATTTCCGGTTGACCAGGGGGAAAATCACGAGTTTCGGCCGATGCAGGGTCTGAAAAGTGATTTCGTTCGTCCAGGTGCAAAATCGTGATTTTACCGATCCGCACGATCGACCGTGATTTCATGCTGATCGTGGCGGAGATCGTTGTTGACAATCGTTCCTGTTCAAAACAGTGATTTTTGGTTGACCAGGCAGAAAATCACGAGTTTCGGCCGATGCAGGGTCTGAATAGTGATTTCGTTCGTCCGGGTGCAAAATCGTGATTTTACCGATCCGGGCGATCGACCGTGATTTCATGCTGCTCGTGGCGGTGATCGTTGTTGACAACCGTACCTGGTCAAAACAGTGATTTCCGGTTGACCAGGGGGAAAATCACGAGTTTCGGCCGATGCAGGGTCAGAATAGTGATTTCGTTCGTCCGGGTGCAAAATCGTGATTTTACCGATCCGCACGATCGACCGTGATTTCAAGCTGATCGTGGCGGAGATCGCTGTTGACAATCGTTCCTGTTCAAAGCAGTGATTTTTGGTTGACCTGGCGGAAAATCACGAGTTTCGGCCGATGCAGGGTCTGAATAGTGATTTCGTTCGCCCGGGTGCAAAATCGTGATTTTACCGATCCGCACGATCGACCGTGATTTCATGCTGATCGTGGCGGAGATCGTTGTTGACAATCGTTCCTGTTCAAAACAGTGATTTTTGGTTGACCAGGCGGAAAATCACGAGTTTCGGCCGATGCAGGGTCTGAAAAGTGATTTCGATCGTCCGGGTGCAAAATCTTGATTTTACCGATCCGCACGATCGACCGTGATTTCATGCTGATCGTGGCGGAGATCGCTGTTGACAATCGTTCCTATTCAAAACAGTGATTTTTGGTTGACTAGGTGGAAAATCACGAGTTTCGGCCGATGCAGGGTCTGAATAGTGATTTCGTTCGTCCGGGTGCAAAATCGTGATTTTACCGATCCGCACGATCGACCGTGATTTCATGCTGATCGTGGCGGAGATCGTTGTTGACAATCGTTCCTGTTCAAAACAGTGATTTTCAGTTGACCTGGCGGAAAATCACGAGTTTCGGCCGATGCAAGGTCTGAATAGTGATTTCCTCCGTCCGGGGGCAATATCTACAATTTATCGATCCGGACGATCGTTCGTGATTTCTGGCTAATCGGGGCAGAGATCGTTTTTCCCAACCGTACCTGGTCAAGACAGTGATTTTCGGTTGACCTGGCGGAAAATCACGAGTTTCGGCCGATGCAGGGTCTGAGTAGTGATTTCCTCCGTCCGGGGGCAATATCTAGAATTTACCGATCCAGACGATCGTTCGGGATTTCTGGCTAATCGGGGCAGAGATCGTTTTTCCCAACCGTACCTGGTCAAGACAGTGATTTTCGGTTGACCTGGCGGAAAATCACGAGTTTCTGCCGATGCAGGATCTGAATAGTGATTTCCTCCGTACGGGGGCATTATCTAGATTTTTCCGATCCGAAAGATCGTTCGTGATTTTCGGCTCATTGGGGCAGAGATCGTTTTTCAGAACCGTACCTGGTCAAAACAGTGATTTTCAGTTGACCAGGCGGAAAATCACGAGTTTCGGCCGATGCAGGGTCTGAATAGAGATTTCCTCCGTCCGGGGGCAATATCTAGAATTTACCGATCCGGACGATCGTTCGTGATTTCCGGCTAATCGGGGCAGAGATCGTTTTTCACAACCGTACCTGGTCAAAACAATGATTTTCGGTTGACCTGGCGGAAAATCACGACTTTCGGTCGATGCAGGATCTGAATAGTGATTTCCTCCGTACGGGGGCATTATCTAGATTTTACTGATCCGGAAGATCGTTCGTGATTTCTGGCTCATTGGGGCAGAGATCGTTTTTCCCAACCGTACCTGGTCAAAATAGTGATTTTCGGTTGACCAGGCGGAAAATCACGAGTTTCGGCCGATGCAGGGTCTGAATAGTGATTTCCTCCGTCCGGGGGCAATATCTAGAATTTACCGATCCAGACGACCGATCGTGATTTCTGGCTAATCGGGGCAGTGATTGTTTTTCACAACCGTACCTGGTCAAAACAGTGATTTTCAGTTGACCTGGCGGAAAATCACGAGTTTCAGCCGATGCAGGGTCTGAATAGTGATTTCCTCCGTTCGGGGGCAATATCTAGAATTTACCGATCCGGACGATCGTTCGTGATTTCTGGCTAATCGGGGCAGAGATCGTTTTTCCCAACCGTACCTGGTTAAGACAGTGATTTTCGGTTGACCTGGCGGAAAATCACGAGTTTCGGCCGATGCAGGGTTTGAGTAGTGATTTCCTCCGTCCGGGGGCAATATCTAGAATTTACCGATCCGGACGATCGTTCGTGATTTCCGGCTAATCGGGGCAGAGATCGTTTTTCACAACCGTACCTGGTCAAAACAATGATTTTCGGTTGACCTGGCGGAAAATCACGGCTTTCGGTCGATGCAGGATCAGAATAGTGATTTCCTCCGTACGGGGGCATTATCTAGATTTTACTGATCCGGAAGATCGTTCGTGATTTCTGGCTCATTGGGGCAGAGATCGTTTTTCCCAACCGTACCTGGTCAAAATAGTGATTTTCGGTTGACCAGGCGGAAAATCACGAGTTTCGGCCGATGCAGGGTCTGAATAGTGATTTCCTCCGTCCGAGGGCAATATCTAGAATTTACCGATCCAGACGACCGATCGTGATTTCTGGCTAATCGGGGCAGTGATTGTTTTTCACAACCGTACCTGGTCAAAACAGTGATTTTCAGTTGACCTGGCGGAAAATCACGAGTTTCAGCCGATGCAGGGTCTGAATAGTGATTTCCTCCGTTCGGGGGCAATATCTAGAATTTACCGATCCGGACGATCGTTCGTGATTTCTGGCTAATCGGGGCAGAGATCGTTTTTCCCAACCGTACCTGGTCAAAACAGTGATTTTCAGTTGACCTGGCGGAAAATCACGAGTTTCGGCCGATGCAGGATCTGAATAGTGATTTCCTCCGTACGGGGGCATTATCTAGATTTTTCCGATCCGAAAGATCGTTCGTGATTTTCGGCTCATTGGGGCAGAGATCGTTTTTCAGAACCGTACCTGGTCAAAACAGTGATTTTCAGTTGACCAGGCGGAAAATCACGAGTTTCGGCCGATGCAGGGTCTGAATAGAGATTTCCTCCGTCCGGGGGCAATATCTAGAATTTACCGATCCGGGCGATCGTTCATGATTTCTGGCTAATCCGGGCAGAGATCGTTTTTCACAACCGTACCTGGTCAAAACAATGATTTTCAGTTGACCAGGCGGAAAATCACGAGTTTCGGCCGATGCAGGGTCTGAATAGTGATTTCCTCCGTTCGGGGGCAATATCTAGAATTTACCGATCCGGACGATCGTTCGTGATTTCCGGCTAATCGGGGCAGAGATCGTTTTTCACAACCGTACCTGGTCAAAACAATGATTTTCGGTTGACCAGGCTGAAAATCACGAGTTTCGGCCTATGCAGGGTCTGAATAGTGATTTCCTCCGTCCGGGGTCAATATCGAGATTTTACCGATCCGGACGATCGTTCGTGATTTCTGGCTAATCGGGGCAGAGATCGTTTTTCACAACCGTACCTGGTCAAGACAGTGATTTTCGGTTGACCAGGCGGAAAATCCCGAGTTTCGGCGGATGCAGGGTCAGAATAGTGATTCCCTCCGTCCGGGGGCAATATCTACAATTTATCGATACGGACGATCGTTCGTGATTTCCGGCTAATCGGGGCAGAGATCGTTTTTCACAACCGTACCTGGTCAAAACAATGATTTTCGGTTGACCTGGCGGAAAATCACGACTTTCGGTCGATGCAGGATCTGAATAGTGATTTTCTCCGTACGGGGGCATTATCTAGATTTTTCCGATCCGAAAGATCGTTTGTGATTTTCGGCTCATTGGGGCAGAGATCGTTTTTCCAAACCGTACCTGGTCAGAACAGTGATTTTCAGTTGACCAGGCGGAAAATCACGAGTTTCGGCCGATGCAGGGTCTGAATAGTGATTTCCTCCGTCCGGGGGCAATATCTAGAATTTACCGATCCGGGCGATCGTTCGTGATTTCTGGCTAATCCGGGCAGAGATCGTTCTTCACAACCGTACCTGGTCAAAACAATGATTTTCGGTTGACCAGGCAGAAAATCACGAGTTTCGGCCGATGCAGGGTCTGAATAGTGATTTCCTCCGTCCGGGGGCAATATCTAGAATTTACCGATCCAGACGACCGATCGTGATTTCTGGCTAATCGGGGCAGTGATCGTTTTTCACAACCGTACCTGGTCAAAACAATGATTTTCGGTTGACCAGGCTGAAAATCACGAGTTTCGGCCTATGCAGGGTCTGAATAGTGATTTCCTCCGTCCGGGGTCAATATCGAGATTTTACCGATCCGGACGATCGTTCGTGATTTCTGGCTAATCGGGGCAGAGATCGTTTTTCACAACCGTACCTGGTCAAGACAGTGATTTTCGGTTGACCAGGCGGAAAATCCCGAGTTTCGGCGGATGCAGGGTCAGAATAGTGATTCCCTCCGTCCGGGGGCAATATCTACAATTTATCGATACGGACGATCGTTCGTGATTTCCGGCTAATCGGGGCAGAGATCGTTTTTCACAACCGTACCTGGTCAAAACAATGATTTTCGGTTGACCTGGCGGAAAATCACGACTTTCGGTCGATGCAGGATCTGAATAGTGATTTTCTCCGTACGGGGGCATTATCTAGATTTTTCCGATCCGAAAGATCGTTTGTGATTTTCGGCTCATTGGGGCAGAGATCGTTTTTCCAAACCGTACCTGGTCAGAACAGTGATTTTCAGTTGACCAGGCGGAAAATCACGAGTTTCGGCCGATGCAGGGTCTGAATAGTGATTTCCTCCGTCCGGGGGCAATATCTAGAATTTACCGATCCGGGCGATCGTTCGTGATTTCTGGCTAATCCGGGCAGAGATCGTTCTTCACAACCGTACCTGGTCAAAACAATGATTTTCGGTTGACCAGGCAGAAAATCACGAGTTTCGGCCGATGCAGGGTCTGAATAGTGATTTCCTCCGTCCGGGGGCAATATCTAGAATTTACCGATCCAGACGACCGATCGTGATTTCTGGCTAATCGGGGCAGTGATCGTTTTTCACAACCGTACCTGGTCAAAACAGTGATTTTCGGTTGACCAGGCGGAAAATCACGAGTTTCGGCCGATGCAGGGTCTGAATAGTGATTTCCTCCGTCCGGGGGCAATATCTGGAATTTACCGATCCGGACGATCGTTCGTGATTTCCGGCTAATCGGGGCAGAGATCGTTTTTCACAACCGTACCTGGTCAAAACAGTGATTTTCGGTTGACCAGGCTGAAAATCACGAGTTTCGGCCGATGCAGGGTCTGAATAGTGATTTCCTCCGTCCGGGGTCAATATCGAGATTTTACCGATCCGGGCGATCGTTCGTGATTTCTGGCTAATCGGGGCAGAGATCGTTTTTCACAACCGTACCTGGTCAAGACAGTGATTTTCGGTTGACCAGGCGGAAAATCCCGAGTTTCGGCCGATGCAGGGTCAGAATAGTGATTTCCTCCGTCCGGGGGCAATATCTACAATTTATCGATACGGACGATCGTTCGTGATTTCCGGCTAATCGGGGCAGAGATCGTTTTTCACAACCGTACCTGGTCAAAACAATGATTTTCGGTTGACCTGGCGGAAAATCACGACTTTCGGTCGATGCAGGATCTGAATAGTGATTTTCTCCGTACGGGGGCATTATCTAGATTTTTCCGATCCGAAAGATCGTTTGTGATTTTCGGCTCATTGGGGCAGAGATCGTTTTTCCAAACCGTACCTGGTCAGAACAGTGATTTTCAGTTGACCAGGCGGAAAATCACGAGTTTCGGCCGATGCAGGGTCTGAATAGTGATTTCCTCCGTCCGGGGGCAATATCTAGATTGTACCGATCCAGACGACCGATCGTGATTTCTCGCTGATCGGGGCAGAGGTCTTTTTTCCCAACCCTACTTGGCCAAAATAGTGATTTTCGATTAGCCTTGCGGAAAATCACGAGTTTCGGTCGATGCAGGATCTGAATGGTGATTTTCTCCGTACGGGGGCATTATCTAGATTTTTCCGATCCGAAAGATCGTTTGTGATTTTCGGCTCATTGCGGCAGAGATCGTTTTTCCAAACCGTACCTGGTCAGAACAGTGATTTTCAGTTGACCAGGCGGAAAATCACGAGTTTCGGCCGATGCAGGGTCTGAATAGTGATTTCCTCCGTCCGGGGGCAATATCTAGAATTTACCGATCCGGGCGATCGTTCGTGATTTCTGGCTAATCCGGGCAGAGATCGTTCTTCACAACCGTACCTGGTCAAAACAATGATTTTCGGTTGACCAGGCAGAAAATCACGAGTTTCGGCCGATGCAGGGTCTGAATAGTGATTTCCTCCGTCCGGGGGCAATATCTAGAATTTACCGATCCAGACGACCGATCGTGATTTCTGGCTAATCGGGGCAGTGATCGTTTTTCACAACCGTACCTGGTCAAAACAGTGATTTTCGGTTGACCAGGCGGAAAATCACGAGTTTCGGCCGATGCAGGGTCTGAATAGTGATTTCCTCCGTCCGGGGGCAATATCTGGAATTTACCGATCCGGACGATCGTTCCTGATTTCCGGCTAATCGGGGCAGAGATCGTTTTTCACAACCGTACCTGGTCAGAACAGTGATTTTCAGTTGACCAGGCGGAAAATCACGAGTTTCGGCCGATGCAGGGTCTGAATAGTGATTTCCTCCGTCCGGGGGCAATATCTAGATTGTACCGATCCAGACGACCGATCGTGATTTCTCGCTGATCGGGGCAGAGGTCTTTTTTCCCAACCCTACTTGGCCAAAATAGTGATTTTCGATTAGCCTTGCGGAAAATCACGAGTTTCGGCCGATGCAGGATCTGAATAGTGATTTCCTCCGTACGGGGGCATTATCTAGATTTTTCCGATCCGAAAGATCGTTCGTGATTTTCGGCTCATTGGGGCAGAGATCGTTTTTCAGAACCGTACCTGGTCAAAACAGTGATTTTCAGTTGACCAGGCGGAAAATCACGAGTTTCGGCCGATGCAGGGTCTGAATAGAGATTTCCTCCGTCCGGGGGCAATATCTAGAATTTACCGATCCGGGCGATCGTTCATGATTTCTGGCTAATCCGGGCAGAGATCGTTTTTCACAACCGTACCTGGTCAAAACAATGATTTTCAGTTGACCAGGCGGAAAATCACGAGTTTCGGCCGATGCAGGGTCTGAATAGTGATTTCCTCCGTCCGGGGGCAATATCTAGAATTTACCGATCCGGACGATCGTTCGTGATTTCCGGCTAATCGGGGCAGAGATCGTTTTTCACAACCGTACCTGGTCAAAACAATGATTTTCGGTTGACCAGGCTGAAAATCACGAGTTTCGGCCTATGCAGGGTCTGAATAGTGATTTCCTCCGTCCGGGGTCAATATCGAGATTTTACCGATCCGGACGATCGTTCGTGATTTCTGGCTAATCGGGGCAGAGATCGTTTTTCACAACCGTACCTGGTCAAGACAGTGATTTTCGGTTGACCAGGCGGAAAATCCCGAGTTTCGGCCGATGCAGGGTCAGAATAGTGATTTCCTCCGTCCGGGGGCAATATCTACAATTTATCGATACGGACGATCGTTCGTGATTTCCGGCTAATCGGGGCAGAGATCGTTTTTCACAACCGTACCTGGTCAAAACAATGATTTTCGGTTGACCTGGCGGAAAATCACGACTTTCGGTCGATGCAGGATCTGAATAGTGATTTTCTCCGTACGGGGGCATTATCTAGATTTTTCCGATCCGAAAGATCGTTTGTGATTTTCGGCTCATTGGGGCAGAGATCGTTTTTCCAAACCGTACCTGGTCAGAACAGTGATTTTCAGTTGACCAGGCGGAAAATCACGAGTTTCGGCCGATGCAGGGTCTGAATAGTGATTTCCTCCGTCCGGGGGCAATATCTAGAATTTACCGATCCGGGCGATCGTTCGTGATTTCTGGCTAATCCGGGCAGAGATCGTTCTTCACAACCGTACCTGGTCAAAACAATGATTTTCGGTTGACCAGGCAGAAAATCACGAGTTTCGGCCGATGCAGGGTCTGAATAGTGATTTCCTCCGTCCGGGGGCAATATCTAGAATTTACCGATCCAGACGACCGATCGTGATTTCTGGCTAATCGGGGCAGTGATCGTTTTTCACAACCGTACCTGGTCAAAACAGTGATTTTCGGTTGACCAGGCGGAAAATCACGAGTTTCGGCCGATGCAGGGTCTGAATAGTGATTTCCTCCGTCCGGGGGCAATATCTGGAATTTACCGATCCGGACGATCGTTCGTGATTTCCGGCTAATCGGGGCAGAGATCGTTTTTCACAACCGTACCTGGTCAAAACAGTGATTTTCGGTTGACCAGGCTGAAAATCACGAGCTTCGGCCGATGCAGGGTCTGAATAGTGATTTCCTCCGTCCGGGGTCAATATCGAGATTTTACCGATCCGGGCGATCGTTCGTGATTTCTGGCTAATCGGGGCAGAGATCGTTTTTCACAACCGTACCTGGTCAAGACAGTGATTTTCGGTTGACCAGGCGGAAAATCCCGAGTTTCGGCCGATGCAGGGTCAGAATAGTGATTTCCTCCGTCCGGGGGCAATATCTACAATTTATCGATACGGACGATCGTTCGTGATTTCCGGCTAATCGGGGCAGAGATCGTTTTTCACAACCGTACCTGGTCAAAACAATGATTTTCGGTTGACCTGGCGGAAAATCACGACTTTCGGTCGATGCAGGATCTGAATAGTGATTTTCTCCGTACGGGGGCATTATCTAGATTTTTCCGATCCGAAAGATCGTTTGTGATTTTCGGCTCATTGGGGCAGAGATCGTTTTTCCAAACCGTACCTGGTCAGAACAGTGATTTTCAGTTGACCAGGCGGAAAATCACGAGTTTCAGCCGATGCAGGGTCTGAATAGTGATTTCCTCCGTCCGGGGGCAATATCTAGATTGTACCGATCCAGACGACCGATCGTGATTTCTCGCTGATCGGGGCAGAGGTCTTTTTTCCCAACCCTACTTGGCCAAAATAGTGATTTTCGATTAGCCTTGCGGAAAATCACGAGTTTCGGTCGATGCAGGATCTGAATAGTGATTTTCTCCGTACGGGGGCATTATCTAGATTTTTCCGATCCGAAAGATCGTTTGTGATTTTCGGCTCATTGGGGCAGAGATCGTTTTTCCAAACCGTACCTGGTCAGAACAGTGATTTTCAGTTGACCAGGCGGAAAATCACGAGTTTCGGCCGATGCAGGGTCTGAATAGTGATTTCCTCCGTCCGGGGGCAATATCTAGAATTTACCGATCCGGGCGATCGTTCGTGATTTCTGGCTAATCCGGGCAGAGATCGTTCTTCACAACCGTACCTGGTCAAAACAATGATTTTCGGTTGACCAGGCAGAAAATCACGAGTTTCGGCCGATGCAGGGTCTGAATAGTGATTTCCTCCGTCCGGGGGCAATATCTAGAATTTACCGATCCAGACGACCGATCGTGATTTCTGGCTAATCGGGGCAGTGATCGTTTTTCACAACCGTACCTGGTCAAAACAGTGATTTTGGGTTGACCAGGCGGAAAATCACGAGTTTCGGCCGATGCAGGGTCTGAATAGTGATTTCCTCCGTCCGGGGGCAATATCTGGAATTTACCGATCCGGACGATCGTTCGTGATTTCCGGCTAATCGGGGCAGAGATCGTTTTTCACAACCGTACCTGGTCAAAACAGTGATTTTCGGTTGACCAGGCTGAAAATCACGAGTTTCGGCCTATGCAGGGTCTGAATAGTGATTTCCTCCGTCCGGGGTCAATATCGAGATTTTACCGATCCGGACGATCGTTCGTGATTTCTGGCTAATCGGGGCAGAGATCGTTTTTCACAACCGTACCTGGTCAAGACAGTGATTTTCGGTTGACCAGGCGGAAAATCCCGAGTTTCGGCCGATGCAGGGTCAGAATAGTGATTTCCTCCGTCCGGGGGCAATGTCTACAATTTATCGATACGGACGATCGTTCGTGATTTCCGGCTAATCGGGGCAGAGATCGTTTTTCACAACCGTACCTGGTCAAAACAATGATTTTCGGTTGACCTGGCGGAAAATCACGAGTTTCGGCCGATGCAGGGTCTGAATAGTGATTTCCTCCGTCCGGGGTCAATATCGTGATTTTACCGATCCGGACGATCGTTCGTGATTTTTGGCTAATTGGGGCAGAGATCGTTTTTTAAAACCGTACCTGGTCATAACAGTGATTTTCGGTTGACCAGGCGAAAAATCACAAGTTTCGGCCGATCCAGGGTTTGAATAGTGATTTCCTCCGTCCGGGGGCAATATCTAGATTGTACCGATCCAGACGACCGATCGTGATTTCTCGCTGATCGGGGCAGAGGTCTTTTTTCCCAACCCTACTTGGCCAAAATAGTGATTTTCGATTAGCCTTGCGGAAAATCACGAGTTTCGGTCGATGCAGGATCTGAATAGTGATTTTCTCCGTACGGGGGCATTATCTAGATTTTTCCGATCCGAAAGATCGTTTGTGATTTTCGGCTCATTGGGGCAGAGATCGTTTTTCCAAACCGTACCTGGTCAGAACAGTGATTTTCAGTTGACCAGGCGGAAAATCACGAGTTTCGGCCGATGCAGGGTCTGAATAGTGATTTCCTCCGTCCGGGGGCAATATCTAGAATTTACCGATCCGGGCGATCGTTCGTGATTTCTGGCTAATCCGGGCAGAGATCGTTCTTCACAACCGTACCTGGTCAAAACAATGATTTTCGGTTGACCAGGCAGAAAATCACGAGTTTCGGCCGATGCAGGGTCTGAATAGTGATTTCCTCCGTCCGGGGGCAATATCTAGAATTTACCGATCCAGACGACCGATCGTGATTTCTGGCTAATCGGGGCAGTGATCGTTTTTCACAACCGTACCTGGTCAAAACAGTGATTTTCGGTTGACCAGGCGGAAAATCACCAGTTTCGGCCGATGCAGGGTCTGAATAGTGATTTCCTCCGTCCGGGGGCAATATCTGGAATTTACCGATCCGGACGATCGTTCGTGATTTCCGGCTAATCGGGGCAGAGATCGTTTTTCACAACCGTACCTGGTCAAAACAGTGATTTTCGGTTGACCAGGCTGAAAATCACGAGTTTCGGCCTATGCAGGGTCTGAATAGTGATTTCCTCCGTCCGGGGGCAATATCTAGAATTTACCGATCCGGACGATCGTTCGTGATTTCTGGCTAATCGGGGCAGAGATCGTTTTTCACAACCGTACCTGGTCAAGACAGTGATTTTCGGTTGACCAGGCGGAAAATCACGAGTTTCGGCCGATGCAGGGTCAGAATAGTGATTTCCTCCGTCCGGGGGCAATATCTAGAATTTACCGATCCGGACGATCGTTCGTGATTTTCGGCTAATCGGGGCAGAGATCGTTTTTCACAACCGTACCTGGTCAAAACAATGATTTTCGGTTGACCTGGCGGAAAATCACGAGTTTCGGCCGATGCAGGGTCTGAATAGTGATTTCCTCCGTCCGGGGTCAATATCGTGATTTTACCGATCCGGACGATCGTTCGTGATTTTTGGCTAATTGGGGCAGAGATCGTTTTTTACAACCGTACCTGGTCATAACAGTGATTTTCGGTTGACCAGGCGAAAAATCACAAGTTTCGGCCGATCCAGGGTTTGAATAGTGATTTCCTCCGTCCGGGGGCAATATCTAGATTGTACCGATCCAGACGACCGATCGTGATTTCTCGCTGATCGGGGCAGAGGTCTTTTTTCCCAACCCTACTTGGCCAAAATAGTGATTTTCGATTAGCCTTGCGGAAAATCACGAGTTTCGGTCGATGCAGGATCTGAATAGTGATTTTCTCCGTACGGGGGCATTATCTAGATTTTTCCGATCCGAAAGATCGTTTGTGATTTTCGGCTCATTGGGGCAGAGATCGTTTTTCCAAACCGTACCTGGTCAGAACAGTGATTTTCAGTTGACCAGGCGGAAAATCACGAGTTTCGGCCGATGCAGGGTCTGAATAGTGATTTCCTCCGTCCGGGGGCAATATCTAGAATTTACCGATCCGGGCGATCGTTCGTGATTTCTGGCTAATCCTGGCAGAGATCGTTCTTCACAACCGTACCTGGTCAAAACAATGATTTTCGGTTGACCAGGCAGAAAATCACGAGTTTCGGCCGATGCAGGGTCTGAATAGTGATTTCCTCCGTCCGGGGGCAATATCTAGAATTTACCGATCCGGACGATCGTTCGTGATTTCTGGCTAATCGGGGCAGAGATCGTTTTTCACAACCGTACCTGGTCAAGACAGTGATTTTCGGTTGATCAGGCGGAAAATCACGAGTTTCGGCCGATGCAGGGTCAGAATAGTGATTTCCTCCGTCCGGGGGCAATATCTAGAATTTACCGATCCGGACGATCGTTCGTGATTTTCGGCTAATCGGGGCAGAGATCGTTTTTCACAACCGTACCTGGTCAAAACAATGATTTTCGGTTGACCTGGCGGAAAATCACGAGTTTCGGCCGATGCAGGGTCTGAATAGTGATTTCCTCCGTCCGGGGTCAATATCGTGATTTTACCGATCCGGACGATCGTTCGTGATTTTTGGCTAATTGGGGCAGAGATCGTTTTTTAAAACCGTACCTGGTCATAACAGTGATTTTCGGTTGACCAGGCGAAAAATCACAAGTTTCGGCCGATCCAGGGTTTGAATAGTGATTTCCTCCGTCCGGGGGCAATATCTAGATTGTACCGATCCAGACGACCGATCGTGATTTCTCGCTGATCGGGGCAGAGGTCTTTTTTCCCAACCCTACTTGGCCAAAATAGTGATTTTCGATTAGCCTTGCGGAAAATCACGAGTTTCGGCCGATGCAGGGTCTGAATAGTGATTTCCTCCGTCCGGGGGCAATATCTAGAATTTACCGATCCAGACGACCGATCGTGATTTCTGGCTAATCGGGGCAGTGATCGTTTTTCACAACCGTACCTGGTCAAAACAGTGATTTTCGGTTGACCAGGCGGAAAATCACGAGTTTCGGCCGATGCAGGGTCTGAATAGTGATTTCCTCCGTCCGGGGGCAATATCTGGAATTTACCGATCCGGACGATTGTTCGTGATTTCCGGCTAATCGGGGCAGAGATCGTTTCTCACAACCGTACCTGGTCAAAACAGTGATTTTCGGTTGACCAGGCTGAAAATCACGAGTTTCGGCCTATGCAGGGTCTGAATAGTGATTTCCTCCGTCCGGGGGCAATATCTAGAATTTACCGATCCGGACGATCGTTCGTGATTTCTGGCTAATCGGGGCAGAGATCGTTTTTCACAACCGTACCTGGTCAAGACAGTGATTTTCGGTTGACCAGGCGGAAAATCACGAGTTTCGGCCGATGCAGGGTCTGAATAGTGATTTCCTCCGTCTGGGGGCAATATCTAGAATTTACCGATCCGGACGATCGTTCGTGATTTCCGGCTAATCGGGGCAGAGATCGTTTTTCATAACCGTACCTGGTCAAAACAATGATTTTCGGTTGACCTGGCGGAAAATCACGAGTTTCGGCCGATGCAGGGTCTGAATAGTGATTTCCTCCGTCTGGGGGCATTATCTAGATTTTTCCGATCCGAAAGATCGTTTGTGATTTTCGGCTCATTGGGGCAGAGATCGTTTTTCCAAACCGTACCTGGTCAAAACAGTGATTTTCAGTTGACCAGGCGGAAAATCACGAGTTTCGGCCGATGCAGGGCCTGAATAGTGATTTCCTCCGTCCGGGGGCAATATCTAGAATTTACCGATCCGGGCGATCGTTCGTGATTTCTGGCTAATCCGGGCAGAGATCGTTCTTCACAACCGTACCTGGTCAAAACAATGATTTTCGGTTGACCAGGCAGAAAATCACGAGTTTCGGCCGATGCAGGGTCTGAATAGTGATTTCCTCCGTCCGGGGGCAATATCTAGAATTTTCCGATCCGGACGATCGTTCGTGATTTCTGGCTAATCGGGGCAGAGATCGTTTTTCCCAACCGTACCTGGTCAAAACAGTGATTTTCGGTTGACCAGGCGGAAAATCACGAGTTTCGGCCGATGCAGGGTCTGAATAGTGATTTCCTCCATCCGGGGGCAATATCTAGAATTTACCGATCCGGGCGATCGTTCGTGATTTCTGGCTAATCGGGGCAGAGATCGTTTTTTACAACTGTACCTGGTCATAACAGCGATTTTCGGTTGACCAGGCGAAAAATGACGAGTTTCGGCCGATCCAGGGTTTGAATAGTGATTTCCTCCGTCCGGGGGCAATATCTAGATTGTACCGATCCAGACGACCGATCGTGATTTCTCGCTGATCGGGGCAGAGGTCTTTTTTCCCAACCCTACTTGGCCAAAATAGTGATTTTCGATTAGCCTTGCGGAAAATCACGAGTTTCGGCCGATGCAGGGTCTGAATAGTGATTTCCTCCGTCCGGGGGCAATATCTAGAATTTACCGATCCAGACGACCGATCGTGATTTCTGGCTAATCGGGGCAGTGATCGTTTTCACAACCGTACCTGGTCAAAACAGTGATTTTCGGTTGACCAGGCGGAAAATCACGAGTTTCGGCCGATGCAGGGACTGAGTAGTGATTTCCTCCGTCCGGGGGCAATATCTGGAATTTACCGATCCGGACGATCGTTCGTGATTTCCGGCTAATCGGGGCAGAGATCGTTTTTCACAACCGTACCTGGTCAAAACAGTGATTTTCGGTTGACCAGGCTGAAAATCACGAGTTTCGGCCGATGCAGGGTCTGAATAGTGATTTCCTCCGTCCGGGGGCAATATCTGGAATTTACCGATCCGGACGATCGTTCGTGATTTCCGGCTAATCGGGGCAGAGATCGTTTTTCACAACCGTACCTGGTCAAAACAGTGATTTTCGGTTGACCAGGCTGAAAATCACGAGTTTCGGCCTATGCAGGGTCTGAATAGTGATTTCCTCCGTCCGGGGGCAATATCTAGAATTTACCGATCCGGACGATCGTTCGTGATTTCTGGCTAATCGGGGCAGAGATCGTTTTTCACAACCGTACCTGGTCAAGACAGTGATTTTCGGTTGACCAGGCGGAAAATCACGAGTTTCGGCCGATGCAGGGTCAGAATAGTGATTTCCTCCGTCCGGGGGCAATATCTAGAATTTACCGATCCGGACGATCGTTCGTGATTTTCGGCTAATCGGGGCAGAGATCGTTTTTCACAACCGTACCTGGTCAAAACAATGATTTTCGGTTGACCTGGCGGAAAATCACGAGTTTCGGCCGATGCAGGGTCTGAATAGTGATTTCCTCCGTCCGGGGTCAATATCGTGATTTTACCGATCCGGACGATCGTTCGTGATTTTTGGCTAATTGGGGCAGAGATCGTTTTTTACAACCGTACCTGGTCATAACAGTGATTTTCGGTTGACCAGGCGAAAAATCACAAGTTTCGGCCGATCCAGGGTTTGAATAGTGATTTCCTCCGTCCGGGGGCAATATCTAGATTGTACCGATCCAGACGACCGATCGTGATTTCTCGCTGATCGGGGCAGAGGTCTTTTTTCCCAACCCTACTTGGCCAAAATAGTGATTTTCGATTAGCCTTGCGGAAAATCACGAGTTTCGGTCGATGCAGGATCTGAATAGTGATTTTCTCCGTACGGGGGCATTATCTAGATTTTTCCGATCCGAAAGATCGTTTGTGATTTTCGGCTCATTGGGGCAGAGATCGTTTTTCCAAACCGTACCTGGTCAGAACAGTGATTTTCAGTTGACCAGGCGGAAAATCACGAGTTTCGGCCGATGCAGGGTCTGAATAGTGATTTCCTCCGTCCGGGGGCAATATCTAGAATTTACCGATCCGGGCGATCGTTCGTGATTTCTGGCTAATCCTGGCAGAGATCGTTCTTCACAACCGTACCTGGTCAAAACAATGATTTTCGGTTGACCAGGCAGAAAATCACGAGTTTCGGCCGATGCAGGGTCTGAATAGTGATTTCCTCCGTCCGGGGGCAATATCTAGAATTTACCGATCCGGACGATCGTTCGTGATTTCTGGCTAATCGGGGCAGAGATCGTTTTTCACAACCGTACCTGGTCAAGACAGTGATTTTCGGTTGATCAGGCGGAAAATCACGAGTTTCGGCCGATGCAGGGTCAGAATAGTGATTTCCTCCGTCCGGGGGCAATATCTAGAATTTACCGATCCGGACGATCGTTCGTGATTTTCGGCTAATCGGGGCAGAGATCGTTTTTCACAACCGTACCTGGTCAAAACAATGATTTTCGGTTGACCTGGCGGAAAATCACGAGTTTCGGCCGATGCAGGGTCTGAATAGTGATTTCCTCCGTCCGGGGTCAATATCGTGATTTTACCGATCCGGACGATCGTTCGTGATTTTTGGCTAATTGGGGCAGAGATCGTTTTTTAAAACCGTACCTGGTCATAACAGTGATTTTCGGTTGACCAGGCGAAAAATCACAAGTTTCGGCCGATCCAGGGTTTGAATAGTGATTTCCTCCGTCCGGGGGCAATATCTAGATTGTACCGATCCAGACGACCGATCGTGATTTCTCGCTGATCGGGGCAGAGGTCTTTTTTCCCAACCCTACTTGGCCAAAATAGTGATTTTCGATTAGCCTTGCGGAAAATCACGAGTTTCGGCCGATGCAGGGTCTGAATAGTGATTTCCTCCGTCCGGGGGCAATATCTAGAATTTACCGATCCAGACGACCGATCGTGATTTCTGGCTAATCGGGGCAGTGATCGTTTTTCACAACCGTACCTGGTCAAAACAGTGATTTTCGGTTGACCAGGCGGAAAATCACGAGTTTCGGCCGATGCAGGGTCTGAATAGTGATTTCCTCCGTCCGGGGGCAATATCTGGAATTTACCGATCCGGACGATTGTTCGTGATTTCCGGCTAATCGGGGCAGAGATCGTTTCTCACAACCGTACCTGGTCAAAACAGTGATTTTCGGTTGACCAGGCTGAAAATCACGAGTTTCGGCCTATGCAGGGTCTGAATAGTGATTTCCTCCGTCCGGGGGCAATATCTAGAATTTACCGATCCGGACGATCGTTCGTGATTTCTGGCTAATCGGGGCAGAGATCGTTTTTCACAACCGTACCTGGTCAAGACAGTGATTTTCGGTTGACCAGGCGGAAAATCACGAGTTTCGGCCGATGCAGGGTCTGAATAGTGATTTCCTCCGTCTGGGGGCAATATCTAGAATTTACCGATCCGGACGATCGTTCGTGATTTCCGGCTAATCGGGGCAGAGATCGTTTTTCATAACCGTACCTGGTCAAAACAATGATTTTCGGTTGACCTGGCGGAAAATCACGAGTTTCGGCCGATGCAGGGTCTGAATAGTGATTTCCTCCGTCTGGGGGCATTATCTAGATTTTTCCGATCCGAAAGATCGTTTGTGATTTTCGGCTCATTGGGGCAGAGATCGTTTTTCCAAACCGTACCTGGTCAAAACAGTGATTTTCAGTTGACCAGGCGGAAAATCACGAGTTTCGGCCGATGCAGGGCCTGAATAGTGATTTCCTCCGTCCGGGGGCAATATCTAGAATTTACCGATCCGGGCGATCGTTCGTGATTTCTGGCTAATCCGGGCAGAGATCGTTCTTCACAACCGTACCTGGTCAAAACAATGATTTTCGGTTGACCAGGCAGAAAATCACGAGTTTCGGCCGATGCAGGGTCTGAATAGTGATTTCCTCCGTCCGGGGGCAATATCTAGAATTTTCCGATCCGGACGATCGTTCGTGATTTCTGGCTAATCGGGGCAGAGATCGTTTTTCCCAACCGTACCTGGTCAAAACAGTGATTTTCGGTTGACCAGGCGGAAAATCACGAGTTTCGGCCGATGCAGGGTCTGAATAGTGATTTCCTCCATCCGGGGGCAATATCTAGAATTTACCGATCCGGGCGATCGTTCGTGATTTCTGGCTAATCGGGGCAGAGATCGTTTTTTACAACTGTACCTGGTCATAACAGCGATTTTCGGTTGACCAGGCGAAAAATGACGAGTTTCGGCCGATCCAGGGTTTGAATAGTGATTTCCTCCGTCCGGGGGCAATATCTAGATTGTACCGATCCAGACGACCGATCGTGATTTCTCGCTGATCGGGGCAGAGGTCTTTTTTCCCAACCCTACTTGGCCAAAATAGTGATTTTCGATTAGCCTTGCGGAAAATCACGAGTTTCGGCCGATGCAGGGTCTGAATAGTGATTTCCTCCGTCCGGGGGCAATATCTAGAATTTACCGATCCAGACGACCGATCGTGATTTCTGGCTAATCGGGGCAGTGATCGTTTTCACAACCGTACCTGGTCAAAACAGTGATTTTCGGTTGACCAGGCGGAAAATCACGAGTTTCGGCCGATGCAGGGACTGAGTAGTGATTTCCTCCGTCCGGGGGCAATATCTGGAATTTACCGATCCGGACGATCGTTCGTGATTTCCGGCTAATCGGGGCAGAGATCGTTTTTCACAACCGTACCTGGTCAAAACAGTGATTTTCGGTTGACCAGGCTGAAAATCACGAGTTTCGGCCTATGCAGGGTCTGAATAGTGATTTCCTCCGTCCGGGGGCAATATCTAGAATTTACCGATCCGGACGATCGTTCGTGATTTCTGGCTAATCGGGGCAGAGATCGTTTTTCACAACCGTACCTGGTCAAGACAGTGATTTTCGGTTGACCAGGCGGAAAATCACGAGTTTCGGCCGATGCAGGGTCTGAATAGTGATTTCCTCCGTCCGGGGGCAATATCTAGAATTTACCGATCCAGACGACCGATCGTGATTTCTGGCTCATCGGGGCAGTGATCATTTTTCACAACCGTACATGGTCAAAACAGTGATTTTCGGTTGACCAGGCGGAAAATCACGAGTTTCGGCCGATGCAGGGTCTGAATAGTGATTTCCTCCGTCCGGGGGCAATATCTGGAATTTACCGATCCGGACGATCGTTCGTGATTTCCGGCTAATCGGGGCAGAGATCGTTTTTCACAACCGTACCTGGTCAAAACAGTGATTTTCGGTTGACCAGGCTGAAAATCACGAGTTTCGGCCTATGCAGGGTCTGAATAGTGATTTCCTCCGTCCGGGGGCAATATCTTGAATTTACCGATCCGGACGATCGTTCGTGATTTCTGGCTAATCGGGGCAGAGATCGTTTTTCACAACCGTACCTGGTCAAGACAGTGATTTTCGGTTGACCAGGCGGAAAATCACGAGTTTCGGCCGATGCAGGGTCTGAATAGTGATTTCCTCCGTCCGGGGGCAATATCTAGAATTTACCGATCCGGACGATCGTTCGTGATTTCCGGCTAATCGGGGCAGAGATCGTTTTTCATAACCGTACCTGGTCAAAACAATGATTTTCGGTTGACCTGGCGGAAAATCACGAGTTTCGGCCGATGCAGGGTCTGAATAGTGATTTCCTCCGTCCGGGGGCAATATCTAGAATTTACCGATCCAGACGACCGATCGTGATTTCTGGCTCATCGGGGCAGTGATCGTTTTTCACAACCGTACATGGTCAAAACAGTGATTTTCGGTTGACCAGGCGGAAAATCACGAGTTTCGGCCGATGCAGGGTCTGAATAGTGATTTCCTCCGTCCGGGGGCAATATCTGGAATTTACCGATCCGGACGATCGTTCGTGATTTCCGGCTAATCGGGGCTGAGATCGGTTTTCACAACCGTACCTGGTCAAAACAGTGATTTTCGGTTGACCAGGCTGAAAATCACGAGTTTCGGCCTATGCAGGGTCTGAATAGTGATTTCCTCCGTCCGGGGTCAATATCGAGATTTTACCGATCCGGACGATCGTTCGTGATTTCTGGCTAATCGGGGCAGAGATCGTTTTTCACAACCGTACCTGGTCAAGACAGTGATTTTCGGTTGACCAGGCGGAAAATCCCGAGTTTCGGCCGATGCAGGGTCAGAATAGTGATTTCCTCCGTCCGGGGGCAATATCTACAATTTATCGATACGGACGATCGTTCGTGATTTCCGGCTAATCGGGGCAGAGATCGTTTTTCACAACCGTACCTGGTCAAAACAATGATTTTCGGTTGACCTGGCGGAAAATCACGACTTTCGGTCGAAGCAGGATCTGAATAGTGATTTCCTCCGTACGGGGGCATTATCTAGATTTTTCCGATCCGAAAGATCGTTTGTGATTTTCGGCTCATTGGGGCAGAGATCGTTTTTCCAAACCGTACCTGGTCAAAACAGTGATTTTCAGTTGACCAGGCGGAAAATCACGAGTTTCGGCCGATGCAGGGTCTGAATAGTGATTTCCTCCGTCCGGGGGCAATATCTAGAATTTACCGATCCGGGCGATCGTTCGTGATTTCTGGCTAATCCGGGCAGAGATCGTTCTTCACAACCGTACCTGGTCAAAACAATGATTTTCGGTTGACCAGGCAGAAAATCACGAGTTTCGGCCGATGCAGGGTCTGAATAGTGATTTCCTCCGTCCGGGGGCAATATCTAGAATTTTCCGATCCGGACGATCGTTCGTGATTTCTGGCTAATCGGGGCAGAGATCGTTTTTCCCAACCGTACCTGGTCAAAACAGTGATTTTCGGTTGACCAGGCGGAAAATCACGAGTTTCGGCCGATGCAGGGTCTGAATAGTGATTTCCTCCGTCCGGGGGCAATATCTAGAATTTACCGATCCGGGCGATCGTTCGTGATTTCTGGCTAATCCGGGCAGAGATCGTTCTTCACAACCGTACCTGGTCAAAACAATGATTTTCGGTTGACCAGGCAGAAAATCACGAGTTTCGGCCGATGCAGGGTCTGAATAGTGATTTCCTCCGTCCGGGGGCAATATCTAGAATTTACCGATCCGGACGATCGTTCGTGATTTCTGGCTAATCGGGGCAGAGATCGTTTTTCACAACCGTACCTGGTCAAAACAGTGATTTTCGGTTGACCATGCGGAAAATCACGAGTTTCGGCCGATGCAGGGTCTGAATAGTGATTTCCTCCGTCCGGGGGCAATATCTGGAATTTACCAATCCGGACGATCGTTCGTGATTTCCGGCTAATCGGGGTAGAGATCGTTTTTCACAACCGTACCTGGTCAAAACAATGATTTTCGGTTGACCAGGCGGAAAATCACGAGTTTCGTCCGATGCAGGGTTTGAATAGTGATTTCCTCCGTCCGGGGTCAATATCGAGATTTTACTGATCCGGACGATCGTTCGTGATTTCTGGCTAATTGGGGCAGAGATCGTTTTTTACAACTGTACCTGGTCATAACAGCGATTTTCGGTTGACCAGGCGAAAAATCACGAGTTTCGGCCGATCCAGGGTTTGAATAGTGATTTCCTCCGTCCGGGGGCAATATCTAGATTGTACCGATCCAGACGACCGACCGTGATTTCTCGCTGATCGGGGCAGAGGTCTTTTTTCCCAACCCTACTTGGCCAAAATAGTGATTTTCGATTAGCCTTGCGGAAAATCACGAGTTTCGGCCGATGCAGGGTCTGAATAGTGATTTCCTCCGTCCGGGGGCAATATCTAGAATTTACCGATCCAGACGACCGATCGTGATTTCTGGCTAATCGGGGCAGTGATCGTTTTCACAACCGTACCTGGTCAAAACAGTGATTTTCGGTTGACCAGGCGGAAAATCACGAGTTTCGGCCGATGCAGGGACTGAATAGTGATTTCCTCCGTCCGGTGGCAATATCTGGAATTTACCGATCCGGACGATCGTTCGTGATTTCCGGCTAATCGGGGCAGAGATCGTTTTTCACAACCGTACCTGGTCAAAACAGTGATTTTCGGTTGACCAGGCTGAAAATCACGAGTTTCGGCCTATGCAGGGTCTGAATAGTGATTTCCTCCGTCCGGGGGCAATATCTAGAATTTACCGATCCGGACGATCGTTCGTGATTTCTGGCTAATCGGGGCAGAGATCGTTTTTCACAACCGTACCTGGTCAAGACAGTGATTTTCGGTTGACCAGGCGGAAAATCACGAGTTTCGGCCGATGCAGGGTCTGAATAGTGATTTCCTCCGTCCGGGGGCAATATCTAGAATTTACCGATCCAGACGACCGATCGTGATTTCTGGCTCATCGGGGCAGTGATCGTTTTTCACAACCGTACATGGTCAAAACAGTGATTTTCGGTTGACCAGGCGGAAAATCACGAGTTTCGGCCGATGCAGGGTCTGAATAGTGATTTCCTCCGTCCGGGGGCAATATCTGGAATTTACCGATCCGGACGATCGTTCGTGATTTCCGGCTAATCGGGGCAGAGATCGTTTTTCACAACCGTACCTGGTCAAAACAGTGATTTTCGGTTGACCAGGCTGAAAATCACGAGTTTCGGCCTATGCAGGGTCTGAATAGTGATTTCCTCCGTCCGGGGGCAATATCTTGAATTTACCGATCCGGACGATCGTTCGTGATTTCTGGCTAATCGGGGCAGAGATCGTTTTTCACAACCGTACCTGGTCAAGACAGTGATTTTCGGTTGACCAGGCGGAAAATCACGAGTTTCGGCCGATGCAGGGTCAGAATAGTGATTTCCTCCGTCCGGGGGCAATATCTAGAATTTACCGATCCGGACGATCGTTCGTGATTTCCGGCTAATCGGGGCAGAGATCGTTTTTCATAACCGTACCTGGTCAAAACAATGATTTTCGGTTGACCTGGCGGAAAATCACGAGTTTCGGCCGATGCAGGGTCTGAATAGTGATTTCCTCCGTCCGGGGGCAATATCTAGAATTTACCGATCCAGACGACCGATCGTGATTTCTGGCTCATCGGGGCAGTGATCGTTTTTCACAACCGTACATGGTCAAAACAGTGATTTTCGGTTGACCAGGCGGAAAATCACGAGTTTCGGCCGATGCAGGGTCTGAATAGTGATTTCCTCCGTCCGGGGGCAATATCTGGAATTTACCGATCCGGACGATCGTTCGTGATTTCCGGCTAATCGGGGCTGAGATCGGTTTTCACAACCGTACCTGGTCAAAACAGTGATTTTCGGTTGACCAGGCTGAAAATCACGAGTTTCGGCCTATGCAGGGTCTGAATAGTGATTTCCTCCGTCCGGGGTCAATATCGAGATTTTACCGATCCGGACGATCGTTCGTGATTTCTGGCTAATCGGGGCAGAGATCGTTTTTCACAACCGTACCTGGTCAAGACAGTGATTTTCGGTTGACCAGGCGGAAAATCCCGAGTTTCGGCCGATGCAGGGTCAGAATAGTGATTTCCTCCGTCCGGGGGCAATATCTACAATTTATCGATACGGACGATCGTTCGTGATTTCCGGCTAATCGGGGCAGAGATCGTTTTTCACAACCGTACCTGGTCAAAACAATGATTTTCGGTTGACCTGGCGGAAAATCACGACTTTCGGTCGAAGCAGGATCTGAATAGTGATTTCCTCCGTACGGGGGCATTATCTAGATTTTTCCGATCCGAAAGATCGTTTGTGATTTTCGGCTCATTGGGGCAGAGATCGTTTTTCCAAACCGTACCTGGTCAAAACAGTGATTTTCAGTTGACCAGGCGGAAAATCACGAGTTTCGGCCGATGCAGGGTCTGAATAGTGATTTCCTCCGTCCGGGGGCAATATCTAGAATTTACCGATCCGGGCGATCGTTCGTGATTTCTGGCTAATCCGGGCAGAGATCGTTCTTCACAACCGTACCTGGTCAAAACAATGATTTTCGGTTGACCAGGCAGAAAATCACGAGTTTCGGCCGATGCAGGGTCTGAATAGTGATTTCCTCCGTCCGGGGGCAATATCTAGAATTTTCCGATCCGGACGATCGTTCGTGATTTCTGGCTAATCGGGGCAGAGATCGTTTTTCCCAACCGTACCTGGTCAAAACAGTGATTTTCGGTTGACCAGGCGGAAAATCACGAGTTTCGGCCGATGCAGGGTCTGAATAGTGATTTCCTCCGTCCGGGGGCAATATCTAGAATTTACCGATCCGGGCGATCGTTCGTGATTTCTGGCTAATCCAGGCAGAGATCGTTCTTCACAACCGTACCTGGTCAAAACAATGATTTTCGGTTGACCAGGCAGAAAATCACGAGTTTCGGCCGATGCAGGGTCTGAATAGTGATTTCCTCCGTCCGGGGGCAATATCTAGAATTTTCCGATCCGGACGATCGTTCGTGATTTCTGGCTAATCGGGGCAGAGATCGTTTTTCACAACCGTACCTGGTCAAAACAGTGATTTTCGGTTGACCATGCGGAAAATCACGAGTTTCGGCCGATGCAGGGTCTGAATAGTGATTTCCTCCGTCCGGGGGCAATATCTGGAATTTACCGATCCGGACGATCGTTCGTGATTTCCGGCTAATCGGGGTAGAGATCGTTTTTCACAACCGTACCTGGTCAAAACAATGATTTTCGGTTGACCAGGCGGAAAATCACGAGTTTCGTCCGATGCAGGGTTTGAATAGTGATTTCCTCCGTCCGGGGTCAATATCGAGATTTTACTGATCCGGACGATCGTTCGTGATTTCTGGCTAATTGGGGCACAGATCGTTTTTTACAACTGTACCTGGTCATAACAGCGATTTTCGGTTGACCAGGCGAAAAATCACGAGTTTCGGCCGATCCAGGGTTTGAATAGTGATTTCCTCCGTCCGGGGGCAATATCTAGATTGTACCGATCCAGACGACCGATCGTGATTTCTCGCTGATCGGGGCAGAGGTCTTTTTTCCCAACCCTACTTGGCCAAAATAGTGATTTTCGATTAGCCTTGCGGAAAATCACGAGTTTCGGCCGATGCAGGGTCTGAATAGTGATTTCCTCCGTCCGGGGGCAATATCTAGAATTTACCGATCCAGACGACCGATCGTGATTTCTGGCTAATCGGGGCAGTGATCGTTTTCACAACCGTACCTGGTCAAAACAGTGATTTTCGGTTGACCAGGCGGAAAATCACGAGTTTCGGCCGATGCAGGGACTGAATAGTGATTTCCTCCGTCCGGGGGCAATATCTGGAATTTACCGATCCGGACGATCGTTCGTGATTTCCGGCTAATCGGGGCAGAGATCGTTTTTCACAACCGTACCTGGTCAAAACAGTGATTTTCGGTTGACCAGGCTGAAAATCACGAGTTTCGGCCTATGCAGGGTCTGAATAGTGATTTCCTCCGTCCGGGGGCAATATCTAGAATTTACCGATCCGGACGATCGTTCGTGATTTCTGGCTAATCGGGGCAGAGATCGTTTTTCACAACCGTACCTGGTCAAGACAGTGATTTTCGGTTGACCAGGCGGAAAATCACGAGTTTCGGCCGATGCAGGGTCTGAATAGTGATTTCCTCCGTCCGGGGGCAATATCTAGAATTTACCGATCCAGACGACCGATCGTGATTTCTGGCTCATCGGGGCAGCGATCGTTTTTCACAACCGTACATGGTCAAAACAGTGATTTTCGGTTGACCAGGCGGAAAATCACGAGTTTCGGCCGATGCAGGGTCTGAATAGTGATTTCCTCCGTCCGGGGGCAATATCTGGAATTTACCGATCCGGACGATCGTTCGTGATTTCTGGCTAATCGGGGCAGAGATCGTTTTTCACAACCGTACCTGGTCAAAACAGTGATTTTCGGTTGACCAGGCTGAAAATCACGAGTTTCGGCCTATGCAGGGTCTGAATAGTGATTTCCTCCGTCCGGGGTCAATATCGAGATTTTACCGATCCGGGCGATCGTTCGTGATTTCTGGCTAATCGGGGCAGAGATCGTTTTTCACAACCGTACCTGGTCAAAACAGTGATTTTCGGTTGACCAGGCGGAAAATCACGAGTTTCGGCCGATGCAGGGACTGAATAGTGATTTCCTCCGTCCGGGGGCAATATCTGGAATTTACCGATCCGGACGATCGTTCGTGATTTCCGGCTAATCGGGGCAGAGATCGTTTTTCACAACCGTACCTGGTCAAAACAGTGATTTTCGGTTGACCAGGCTGAAAATCACGAGTTTCGGCCTATGCAGGGTCTGAATAGTGATTTCCTCCGTCCGGGGGCAATATCTAGAATTTACCGATCCGGACGATCGTTCGTGATTTCTGGCTAATCGGGGCAGAGATCGTTTTTCACAACCGTACCTGGTCAAGACAGTGATTTTCGGTTGACCAGGCGGAAAATCACGAGTTTCGGCCGATGCAGGGTCTGAATAGTGATTTCCTCCGTCCGGGGGCAATATCTAGAATTTACCGATCCAGACGACCGATCGTGATTTCTGGCTCATCGGGGCAGTGATCGTTTTTCACAACCGTACATGGTCAAAACAGTGATTTTCGGTTGACCAGGCGGAAAATCACGAGTTTCGGCCGATGCAGGGTCTGAATAGTGATTTCCTCCGTCCGGGGGCAATGTCTGGAATTTACCGATCCGGACGATCGTTCGTGATTTCCGGCTAATCGGGGCAGAGATCGTTTTTCACAACCGTACCTGGTCAAAACAGTGATTTTCGGTTGACCAGGCTGAAAATCACGAGTTTCGGCCTATGCAGGGTCTGAATAGTGATTTCCTCCGTCCGGGGTCAATATCGAGATTTTACCGATCCGGGCGATCGTTCGTGATTTCTGGCTAATCGGGGCAGAGATCATTTTTCACAACCGTACCTGGTCAAGACAGTGATTTTCGGTTGACCAGGCGGAAAATCCCGAGTTTCGGCCGATGCAGGGTCAGAATAGTGATTTCCTCCGTCCGGGGGCAATATCTACAATTTATCGATACGGACGATCGTTCGTGATTTCCGGCTAATCGGGGCAGAGATCGTTTTTCACAACCGTACCTGGTCAAAACAATGATTTTCGGTTGACCTGGCGGAAAATCACGACTTTCGGTCGATGCAGGATCTGAATAGTGATTTCCTCCGTACGGGGGCATTATCTAGATTTTTCCGATCCGAAAGATCGTTTGTGATTTTCGGCTCATTGGGGCAGAGATCGTTTTTCCAAACCGTACCTGGTCAAAACAGTGATTTTCAGTTGACCAGGCGGAAAATCACGAGTTTCGGCCGATGCAGGGTCTGAATAGTGATTTCCTCCATCCGGGGGCAATATCTAGAATTTACCGATCCAGGCGATCGTTCGTGATTTCTGGCTAATCCGGGCAGAGATCGTTCTTCACAACCGTACCTGGTCAAAACAGTGATTTTCGGTTGACCAGGCGGAAAATCACGAGTTTCGGCCGATGCAGGGTCTGAATAGTGATTTCCTCCGTCCGGGGGCAATATCTGGAATTTACCGATCCGGACGATCGTTCGTGATTTCCGGCTAATCGGGGCAGAGATCGTTTTTCACAACCGTACCTGGTCAAAACAGTGATTTTCGGTTGACCAGGCTGAAAATCACGAGTTTCGGCCTATGCAGGGTCTGAATAGTGATTTCCTCCGTCCGGGGTCAATATCGAGATTTTACCGATCCGGGCGATCGTTCGTGATTTCTGGCTAATCGGGGCAGAGATCGTTTTTCACAACCGTACCTGGTCAAGACAGTGATTTTCGGTTGACCAGGCGGAAAATCCCGAGTTTCGGCCGATGCAGGGTCAGAATAGTGATTTCCTCCGTCCGGGGGCAATATCTACAATTTATCGATACGGACGATCGTTCGTGATTTCCGGCTAATCGGGGCAGAGATCGTTTTTCACAACCGTACCTGGTCAAAACAATGATTTTCGGTTGACCTGGCGGAAAATCACGACTTTCGGACGATGCAGGATCTGAATAGTGATTTCCTCCGTACGGGGGCATTATCTAGTTTTTTCCGATCCGAAAGATCGTTTGTGATTTTCGGCTCATTGGGGCAGAGATCGTTTTTCCAAACCGTACCTGGTCAAAACAGTGATTTTCAGTTGACCAGGCGGAAAATCACGAGTTTCGGCCGATGCAGGGTCTGAATAGTGATTTCCTCCGTCCGGGGGCAATATCTAGAATTTACCGATCCGGGCGATCGTTCGTGATTTCTGGCTAATCCGGGCAGAGATCGTTCTTCACAACCGTACCTGGTCAAAACAATGATTTTCGGTTGACCAGGCAGAAAATCACGAGTTTCGGCCGATGCAGGGTCTGAATAGTGATTTCCTCCGTCCGGGGGCAATATCTAGAATTTTCCGATCCGGACGATCGTTCGTGATTTCTGGCTAATCGGGGCAGAGATCGTTTTTCCCAACCGTACCTGGTCAAAACAGTGATTTTCGGTTGACCAGGCGGAAAATCACGAGTTTCGGCCGATGCAGGGTCTGAATAGTGATTTCCTCCGTCCGGGGGCAATATCTAGAATTTACCGATCCGGGCGATCGTTCGTGATTTCTGGCTAATCCGGGCAGAGATCGTTCTTCACAACCATACCTGGTCAAAACAATGATTTTCGGTTGACCAGGCAGAAAATCACGAGTTTCGGCCGATGCAGGGTCTGAATAGTGATTTCCTCCGTCCGGGGGCAATATCTAGAATTTTCCGATCCGGACGATCGTTCGTGATTTCTGGCTAATCGGGGCAGAGATCGTTTTTCACAACCGTACCTGGTCAAAACAGTGATTTTCGGTTGACCATGCGGAAAATCACGAGTTTCGGCCGATGCAGGGTCTGAATAGTGATTTCCTCCGTCCGGGGGCAATATCTGGAATTTACCGATCCGGACGATCGTTCGTGATTTCCGGCTAATCGGGGTAGAGATCGTTTTTCACAACCGTACCTGGTCAAAACAATGATTTTCGGTTGACCAGGCGGAAAATCACGAGTTTCGTCCGATGCAGGGTTTGAATAGTGATTTCCTCCGTCCGGGGTCAATATCGAGATTTTACAGATCCGGACGATCGTTCGTGATTTCTGGCTAATTGGGGCAGAGATCGTTTTTTACAACTGTACCTGGTCATAACAGCGATTTTCGGTTGACCAGGCGAAAAATCACGAGTTTCGGCCGATCCAGGGTTTGAATAGTGATTTCCTCCGTCCGGGGGCAATATCTAGATTGTACCGATCCAGACGACCGATCGTGATTTCTCGCTGATCGGGGCAGAGGTCATTTTTCCCAACCCTACTTGGCCAAAATAGTGATTTTCGATTAGCCTTGCGGAAAATCACGAGTTTCGGCCGATGCAGGGTCTAAATAGTGATTTCCTCCGTCCGGGGGCAATATCTAGAATTTACCGATCCAGACGACCGATCGTGATTTCTGGCTAATCGGGGCAGTGATCGTTTTTCACAACCGTACCTGGTCAAAACAGTGATTTTCGGTTGACCAGGCGGAAAATCACGAGTTTCGGCCGATGCAGGGTCTGAATAGTGATTTCCTCCGTCCGGGGGCAATATCTGGAATTTACCGATCCGGACGATCGTTCGTGATTTCCGGCTAATCAGGGCAGAGATCGTTTTTCACAACCGTACCTGGTCAAAACAGTGATTTTCGGTTGACCAGGCTGAAAATCACGAGTTTCGGCCTATGCAGGGTCTGAATAGTGATTTCCTCCGTCCGGGGGCAATATCTAGAATTTACCGATCCGGACGATCGTTCGTGATTTCTGGCTAATCGGGGCAGAGATCGTTTTTCACAACCGTACCTGGTCAAGACAGTGATTTTCGGTTGACCAGGCGGAAAATCACGAGTTTCGGCCGATGCAGGATCTGAATAGTGATTTCCTCCGTCCGGGGGCAATATCTAGA
Organism: Delonix regia; assembly: GCA_037074485.1. Taxonomy (NCBI): domain Eukaryota; kingdom Viridiplantae; phylum Streptophyta; class Magnoliopsida; order Fabales; family Fabaceae; genus Delonix; species Delonix regia. Next base: position 43,781,543 of record CM073450.1, on the reverse strand, counting down.
ATTTACCGATCCGGACGATCGTTCGTGATTTCCGGCTAATCGGGGCAGAGATCGTTTTTCACAACCGTATCTGGTCAAAACAATGATTTTCGGTTGACCTGGCGGAAAATCACGACTTTCGGTCGATGCAGGATCTGAATAGTGATTTCCTTCGTACGGCGGCATTATCTAGATTTTACTGATCCGGAAGATCGTTCGTGATTTCTGGCTCATTGGGGCAGAGATCGTTTTTCCAATCCGTACCTGGTCAAAACAGTGATTTTCGGTTGACCAGGCGGAAAATCACGAGTTTCGGCCGATGCAGGGTCTGAATAGTGATTTCCTCCGTCCGGGGGCAATATCTGGAATTTACCGATCCGGACGATCGTTCGTGATTTCTGGCTAATCGGGGCAGAGATCGTTTTTCCCAACCGTACCTGGTCAAAACAGTGATTTTCGGTTGACCTGGCGGAAAATCACGAGTTTCGGCCGATGCAGGGTTTGAATAGTGATTTCCTCCGTCCGGGGTCAATATCGAGATTTTACCGATCCGGACGATCGTTCGTGATTTCTGGCTAATTGGGGCAGTGATCGTTTTTCACAACCGTACCTGGTCAAAACAGTGATTTTCGGTTGACCAGGCGGAAAATCACGAGTTTCGGCCGAAGCAGAGTCAGAATAGTGATTTCCTCCGTCCGGGGTCAATATCTGGAATTTACCGATCCGGACGATCGTTCGTGATTTCCGGCTAATCGGGGCAGAGATCGTTTTTCACAACCGTACCTGGTCAAAACAGTGATTTTCGGTTGACCAGGCTGAAAATCACGAGTTTCGGCCTATGCAGGGTCTGAATAGTGATTTCCTCCGTCCGGGGGCAATATCTAGAATTTACCGATCCGGACGATCGTTCGTGATTTCTGGCTAATCGGGGCAGAGATCGTTTTTCACAACCGTACCTGGTCAAGACAGTGATTTTCGGTTGACCAGGCGGAAAATCACGAGTTTCGGCCGATGCAGGGTCTGAATAGTGATTTCCTCCGTCCGGGGGCAATATCTAGAATTTACCGATCCAGGCGATCGTTCGTGATTTCTGGCTAATCCGGGCAGAGATCGTTCTTCACAACCGTACCTGGTCAAAACAATGATTTTCGGTTGACCAGGCAGAAAATCACGAGTTTCGGCCGATGCAGGGTCTGAATAGTGATTTCCTCCGTCCGGGGGCAATATCTAGAATTTTCCGATCCGGACGATCGTTCGTGATTTCTGGCTAATCGGGGCAGAGATCGTTTTTCCCAACCGTACCTGGTCAAAACAGTGATTTTCGGTTGACCAGGCGGAAAATCACGAGTTTCGGCCGATGCAGGATCTGAATAGTGATTTCCTCCGTCCGGGGGCAATATCTAGAATTTACCGATCCGGGCGATCGTTCGTGATTTCTGGCTAATCCGGGCAGAGATCGTTCTTCACAACCGTACCTGGTCAAAACAATGATTTTCGGTTGACCAGGCAGAAAATCACGAGTTTCGGCCGATGCAGGGTCTGAATAGTGATTTCCTCCGTCCGGGGGCAATATCTGGAATTTACCGATCCGGACGATCGTTCGTGATTTCTGGCTAATCGGGGCAGAGATCGTTTTTCCCAACCGTACCTGGTCAAAACAGTGATTTTCGGTTGACCTGGCGGAAAATCACGAGTTTCGGCCGATGCAGGGTTTGAATAGTGATTTCCTCCGTCCGGGGTCAATATCGAGATTTTACCGATCCGGACGATCGTTCGTGATTTCTGGCTAATTGGGGCAGAGATCGTTTTTCACAACCGTTCCTGGTCAAAACAGTGATTTTCGGTTGACCAGGCGGAAAATCACGAGTTTCGGCCGAAGCAGAGTCAGAATAGTGATTTCCTCCGTCCGGGGTCAATATCTGGAATTTACCGATCCGGACGATCGTTCGTGATTTCCGGCTAATCGGGGCAGAGATCGTTTTTCACAACCGTACCTGGTCAAAACAGTGATTTTCGGTTGACCAGGCTGAAAATCACGAGTTTCGGCCTATGCAGGGTCTGAATAGTGATTTCCTCCGTCCGGGGGCAATATCTAGAATTTACCGATCCGGACGATCGTTCGTGATTTCTGGCTAATCGGGGCAGAGATCGTTTTTCACAACCGTACCTGGTCAAGACAGTGATTTTCGGTTGACCAGGCGGAAAATCACGAGTTTCGGCCGATGCAGGGTCTGAATAGTGATTTCCTCCGTCCGGGGGCAATATCTGGAATTTACCGATCCGGACGATCGTTCGTAATTTCCGGCTAATCGGGGCAGAGATCGTTTTTCACAACCGTACCTGGTCAAAACAGTGATTTTCGGTTGACCAGGCTGAAAATCACGAGTTTCGGCCTATGCAGGGTCTGAATAGTGATTTCCTCCGTCCGGGGGCAATATCTAGACTTTACCGATCCGGACGATCGTTCGTGATTTCTGGCTAATCGGGGCAGAGATCGTTTTTCCCAACCGTACCTGGTCAAGACAGTGATTTTCGGTTGACCAGGCGGAAAGTCACGAGTTTCGGCCGATGCAGGGTCTGAATAGTGATTTCCTCCGTCCGGGGGCAATATCTGGAATTTACCGATCCGGACGATCGTTCGTGATTTCTGGCTAATTGGGGCAGAGATCGTTTTTCCCAACCGTACCTGGTCAAAACAGTGATTTTCGGTTGACCTGGCGGAAAATCACGAGTTTCGGCCGATGCAGGGTTTGAATAGTGATTTCCTCCGTCCGGGGTCAATATCGAGATTTTACCGATCCGGACGATCGTTCGTGATTTCTGGCTAATTGGGGCAGAGATCGTTTTTCACAACCGTACCTGGTCAAAACAGTGATTTTCGGTCGACCAGGCGGAAAATCACGAGTTTCGGCCGATGCAGGGTTTGAATAGTGATTTCCTCCGTCCGGGGTCAATATCGAGATTTTACCGATCCGGACGATCGTTCGTGATTTCTGGCTAATTGGGGCAGAGATCGTTTTTCACAACCGTACCTGGTCAAAACAGTGATTTTCGGTTGACCAGGCGGAAAATCACGAGTTTCGGCCGAAGCAGAGTCAGAATAGTGATTTCCTCCGTCCGGGGTCAATATCTGGAATTTACCGATCCGGACGATCGTTCGTGATTTCCGGCTAATCGGGGCAGAGATCGTTTTTCACAACCGTACCTGGTCAAAACAGTGATTTTCGGTTGACCAGGCTGAAAATCACGAGTTTCGGCCTATGCAGGGTCTGAATAGTGATTTCCTCCGTCCGGGGGCAATATCTAGAATTTACCGATCCGGACGATCGTTCGTGATTTCTGGCTAATCGGGGCAGAGATCGTTTTTCACAACCGTACCTGGTCAAGACAGTGATTTTCGGTTGACCAGGCGGAAAATCACGAGTTTCGGCCGATGCAGGGTCTGAATAGTGATTTCCTCCGTCCGGGGGCAATATCTGGAATTTACCGATCCGGACGATCGTTCGTAATTTCCGGCTAATCGGGGCAGAGATCGTTTTTCACAACCGTACCTGGTCAAAACAGTGATTTTCGGTTGACCAGGCTGAAAATCACGAGTTTCGGCCTATGCAGGGTCTGAATAGTGATTTCCTCCGTCCGGGGGCAATATCTAGAATTTACCGATCCGGACGATCGTTCGTGATTTCTGGCTAATCGGGGCAGAGATCGTTTTTCCCAACCGTACCTGGTCAAGACAGTGATTTTCGGTTGACCAGGCGGAAAATCACGAGTTTCGGCCGATGCAGGGTCTAAATAGTGATTTCCTCCGTCCGGGGGCAATATCTGGAATTTACCGATCCGGACGATCGTTCGTGATTTCTGGCTAATTGGGGCAGAGATCGTTTTTCCCAACCGTACCTGGTCAAAATAGTGATTTTCGGTTGACCTGGCGGAAAATCACGAGTTTCGGCCGATGCAGGGTTTGAATAGTGATTTCCTCCGTCCGGGGTCAATATCGAGATTTTACCGATCCGGACGATCGTTCGTGATTTCTGGCTAATTGGGGCAGAGATCGTTTTTCACAACCGTACCTGGTCAAAACAGTGATTTTCGGTTGACCAGGCGGAAAATCACGAGTTTCGGCCGATGCAGGGTCTGAATAGTGATTTCCTCCGTCCGGGGGCAATATCTGGAATTTACCGATCCGGACGATCGTTCGTGATTTCCGGCTAATCGGGGCAGAGATCGTTTTTCACAACCGTACCTGGTCAAAACAGTGATTTTCGGTTGACCAGGCTGAAAATCACGAGTTTCGGCCTATGCAGGGTCTGAATAGTGATTTCCTCCGTCCGGGGTCAATATCGAGATTTTACCGATCCGGACGATCGTTCGTGATTTCTGGCTAATCGGGGCAGAGATCATTTTTCACAACCGTACCTGGTCAAGACAGTGATTTTCGGTTGACCAGGCTGAAAATCCCGAGTTTCGGCCGATGCAGGGTCAGAATAGTGATTTCCTCCGTCCGGGGGCAATATCTACAATTTATCGATACGGACGATCGTTCGTGATTTCCGGCTAATCGGGGCAGAGATCGTTTTTCACAACCGTACCTGGTCAAAACAATGATTTTCGGTTGACCTGGCGGAAAATCACGACTTTCGGTCGATGCAGGATCTGAATAGTGATTTCCTCCGTACGGGGGCATTATCTAGATTTTTCCGATCCGAAAGATCGTTTGTGATTTTCGGCTCATTGGGGCAGAGATCGTTTTTCCAAACCGTACCTGGTCAAAACAGTGATTTTCAGTTGACCAGGCGGAAAATCACGAGTTTCGGCCGATGCAGGGTCTGAATAGTGATTTCCTCCATCCGGGGGCAATATCTAGAATTTACCGATCCGGGCGATCGTTCGTGATTTCTGGCTAATCCGGGCAGAGATCGTTCTTCACAACCGTACCTGGTCAAAACAATGATTTTCGGTTGACCAGGCAGAAAATCACGAGTTTCGGCCGATGCAGGGTCTGAATAGTGATTTCCTCCGTCCGGGGGCAATATCTAGAATTTTCCGATCCGGACGATCGTTCGTGATTTCTGGCTAATCGGGGCAGAGATCGTTTTTCACAACCGTACCTGGTCAAAACAGTGATTTTCGGTTGACCATGTGGAAAATCACGAGTTTCGGCCGATGCAGGGTCTGAATAGTGATTTCCTCCGTCCGGGGGCAATATCTAGAATTTACCGATCCGGGCGATCGTTCGTGATTTCTGGCTAATCCGGGCAGAGATCGTTTTTCACAACCGTACCTGGTCAAAACAGTGATTTTCGGTTGACCAGGCGGAAAATCACGAGTTTCGGCCGATGCAGGGTCTGAATAATGATTTCCTCCGTCCGGGGGCAATATCTGGAATTTACCGATCCGGACGATCGTTCGTGATTTCCGGATAATCGGGGCAGAGATCGTTTTTCACAACCGTACCTGGTCAAAACAATGATTTTCGTTTGACCAGGCGGAAAATCACGAGTTTCGGCCGATGCAGGGTTTGAATAGTGATTTCCTCTGTCCGGGGTCAATATCGAGATTTTACCGATCCGGACGATCGTTCGTGATTTCTGGCTAATTGGGGCAGAGATCGTTTTTTACAACCGTACCTGGTCATAACAGTGATTTTCGGTTGACCAGGCGAAAAATCACGAGTTTCGGCCGATCCAGGGTTTGAATAGTGATTTCCTCCGTCCGGGGCAATATCTAGATTGTACCGATCCAGACGACCGATCGTGATTTCTCGCTGATCGGGGCAGAGGTCATTTTTCCCAACCCTACTTGGCTAAAATAGTGATTTTCGATTAGCCTTGCGGAAAATCACAAGTTTCGGCCGATACAGGGTCTGAATAGTGATTTCCTCCGTCCGGGGGCAATATCTGGAATTTACCGATCCAGACGACCGATCGTGATTTCTGGCTAATCGGGGCAGTGATCGTTTTTCACAACCGTACCTGGTCAAAACAGTGATTTTCGGTTGACCAGGCTGAAAATCACGAGTTTCGGCCTATGCAGGGTCTGAATAGTGATTTCCTCCGTCCGGGGGCAATATCTGGAATTTACCGATCCGGACGATCGTTCGTGACTTCTGGCTAATCGGGGCAGAGATCGTTTTTCCCAACCGTACCTGGTCAAAACAGTGATTTTCGGTTGACCAGGCGGAAAATCACGAGTTTCGGCCGATGCAGGGTCTGAATAGTGATTTCCTCCGTCCGGGGGCAATATCTAGAATTTTCCGATCCGGACGATCGTTCGTGATTTCTGGCTAATCGGGGCAGAGATCGTTTTTCACAACCGTACCTGGTCAAAACAGTGATTTTCGGTTGACCATGCGAAAAATCACGAGTTTCGGCCGATGCAGGGTCTGGATAGTGATTTCCTCCGTCCGGGGGCAATATCTAGAATTTACCGATCCGGGCGATCGTTCGTGATTTCTGGCTAATCCGGGCAGAGATCGTTTTTCACAACCGTACCTGGTCAAAACAGTGATTTTCGGTTGACCAGGCGGAAAATCACGAGTTTCGGCCGATGCAGGGTCTGAATAGTGATTTCCTTCGTACGGGGGCATTATCTAGATTTTACTGATCCGGAAGATCGTTCGTGATTTCTAGCTCATTGGGGCAGAGATCGTTTTTCCAAACCGTACCTGGTCAAAACAGTGATTTTCGGTTGACCAGGCGGAAAATCACGAGTTTCGGCCGATGCAGGGTCTGAATAGTGATTTCCTCCGTCCGGGGGCAATATCTAGAATTTACCGATCCGGGCGATCGTTCGTGATTTCTGGCTAATCCGGGCAGAGATCGTTTTTCACAACCGTACCTGGTCAAAACAGTGATTTTCGGTTGACCAGGCGGAAAATCACGAGTTTCGGCCGATGCAGGGTCTGAATAGTGATTTCCTTCGTACGGGGGCATTATCTTGATTTTACTGATCCGGAAGATCGTTCGTGATTTCTGGCTCATTGGGGCAGAGATCGTTTTTCCAAGCCGTACCTGGTCAAAACAGTGATTTTCGGTTGACCAGGCGGAAAATCACGAGTTTCGGCCGATGCAGGGTCTGAATAGTGATTTCCTCCGTCCGGGGGCAATATCTGGAATTTACCGATCCGGACGATCGTTCGTGATTTCTGGCTAATCGGGGCAGAGATCGTTTTTCACAACCGTACCTGGTCAAAACAGTGATTTTCGGTTGACCAGGCGGAAAATCACGAGTTTCGGCCGATGCAGGGTCAGAATAGTGATTTCCTCCGCCCGGGGGCAATATCTACAATTTACCGATCCGGACGATCGTTCGTGATTTCTGGCTAATCGGGGCAGTGATCGTTTTTCACAACCGTACCTGGTCAAAACAGTGATTTCCGGTTGACCAGGCGGAAAATCACGAGTTTCGGCCGATGCAGGGTTTGAATAGTGATTTCCTCCGTCCGGGGGCAATATCTAGAATTTATCGATCCGGACGATCGTTCGTGATTTCTGGCTAATCCGGGCAGAGATCGTTTTTCACAACCGTACCTGGTCAAAACAGTGATTTTCGGTTGACCAGGCGGAAAATCACGAGTTTCGGCCGATGCAGGGTCTGAATAGTGATTTCCTTCGTACGGGGGCATTATCTAGATTTTACTGATCCGGAAGATCGTTCGTGATTTCTGGCTCATTGGGGCAGAGATCGTTTTTCCAAACCGTACCTGGTCAAAACAGTGATTTTCGGTTGACCAGGCGGAAAATCACGAGTTTCGGCCGATGCAGGGTCTGAATTGTGATTTCCTCCGTCGGGGGGCAATATCTGGAATTTACCGATCCGGACGATCGTTCGTGATTTCTGGCTAATCGGGGCAGAGATCGTTTTTCACAACCGTACCTGGTCAAAACAGTGATTTTCGGTTGACCAGGCGGAAAATCACGAGTTTCGGCCGATGCAGGGTCAGAATAGTGATTTCCTCCGTCCGGGGGCAATATCTACAATTTACCGATCCGGACGATCGTTCGTGATTTCTGGCTAATCGGGACAGAGATCGTTTTTCACAACCGTACCTGGCCAAAACAGTGATTTTCGGTTGACCAGGCGGAAAATCCCGAGTTTCGGTCGATGCGGGATCTGAATAGTGATTTCCGCCATACGGGGGCATTATCTAGATTTTTCCGATCCGAAAGATCGTTCGTGATTTTCGGCTCATTGGGGCAGAGATCGTTTTTCCCAACCGTACCTGGTCAATACAGTGATTTTCAGTTGACCAGGCGGAAAATCACGAGTTTCGGCCGATGCAGGGTCTGAATAGTGATTTCCTCCGTCCGGGGGCAATATCTAGAATTTACCGATCCAGACGACCGATCGTGATTTCTGGCTAATCGGGGCAGTGATCGTTTTTCACAACCGTACCTGGTCAAAACAGTGATTTTCGGTTGACCAGGCGGAAAATCACGAGTTTCGGCCGATGCAGGGTCTGAATAGTAATTTCCTCCGTCCGGGGGCAATATCTGGAATTTACCGATCCGGACGATCGTTCGTGATTTCCGGCTAATCGGGGCAGAGATCGTTTTTCACAACCGTACCTGGTCAAAACAGTGATTTTCGGTTGACCAGGCTGAAAATCACGAGTTTCGGCCTATGTAGGGTCTGAATAGTGATTTCCTCCGTCCGGGGGCAATATCTAGAATTTATCGATCCGGACGATCGTTCGTGATTTCTGGCTAATCGGGGCAGAGATCGTTTTTCACAACCGTACCTGGTCAAGACAGTGATTTTCGGTTGACCAGGCGGAAAATCACGAGTTTCGGCCGATGCAGGGTCTGAATAGTGATTTCCTCCGTCCGGGGGCAATATCTAGAATTTACCGATCCGGACGATCGTTCGTGATTTCCGGCTAATCGGGGCAGAGATCATTTTTCACAACCGTACCTGGTCAAAACAAGGATTTTCGGTTGACCTGGCGGAAAATCACGAGTTTCGGCCGATGCAGGGTTTGAATAGTGATTTCCTCCGTCCGGGGGCAATATCTAGAATTTATCGATCCGGACGATCGTTCGTGATTTCTGGCTAATCCGGGCAGAGATCGTTTTTCACAACCGTACCTGGTCAAAACAGTGATTTTCGGTTGACCAGGCGGAAAATCACGAGTTTCGGCCGATGCAGGGTCTGAATAGTGATTTCCTTCGTACGGGGGCATTATCTAGATTTTACTGATCCGGAAGATCGTTCGTGATTTCTGGCTCATTGGGGCAGAGATCGTTTTTCCAAACCGTACCTGGTCAAAACAGTGATTTTCGGTTGACCAGGCGGAAAATCACGAGTTTCGGCCGATGCAGGGTCTGAATTGTGATTTCCTCCGTCGGGGGGCAATATCTGGAATTTACCGATCCGGACGATCGTTCGTGATTTCTGGCTAATCGGGGCAGAGATCGTTTTTCACAACCGTACCTGGTCAAAACAGTGATTTTCGGTTGACCAGGCGGAAAATCACGAGTTTCGGCCGATGCAGGGTCAGAATAGTGATTTCCTCCGTCCGGGGGCAATATCTACAATTTACCGATCCGGACGATCGTTCGTGATTTCTGGCTAATCGGGACAGAGATCGTTTTTCACAACCGTACCTGGCCAAAACAGTGATTTTCGGTTGACCAGGCGGAAAATCCCGAGTTTCGGTCGATGCGGGATCTGAATAGTGATTTCCGCCATACGGGGGCATTATCTAGATTTTTCCGATCCGAAAGATCGTTCGTGATTTTCGGCTCATTGGGGCAGAGATCGTTTTTCCCAACCGTACCTGGTCAATACAGTGATTTTCAGTTGACCAGGCGGAAAATCACGAGTTTCGGCCGATGCAGGGTCTGAATAGTGATTTCCTCCGTCCGGGGGCAATATCTAGAATTTACCGATCCAGACGACCGATCGTGATTTCTGGCTAATCGGGGCAGTGATCGTTTTTCACAACCGTACCTGGTCAAAACAGTGATTTTCGGTTGACCAGGCGGAAAATCACGAGTTTCGGCCGATGCAGGGTCTGAATAGTAATTTCCTCCGTCCGGGGGCAATATCTGGAATTTACCGATCCGGACGATCGTTCGTGATTTCCGGCTAATCGGGGCAGAGATCGTTTTTCACAACCGTACCTGGTCAAAACAGTGATTTTCGGTTGACCAGGCTGAAAATCACGAGTTTCGGCCTATGTAGGGTCTGAATAGTGATTTCCTCCGTCCGGGGGCAATATCTAGAATTTATCGATCCGGACGATCGTTCGTGATTTCTGGCTAATCGGGGCAGAGATCGTTTTTCACAACCGTACCTGGTCAAGACAGTGATTTTCGGTTGACCAGGCGGAAAATCACGAGTTTCGGCCGATGCAGGGTCTGAATAGTGATTTCCTCCGTCCGGGGGCAATATCTAGAATTTACCGATCCGGACGATCGTTCGTGATTTCCGGCTAATCGGGGCAGAGATCATTTTTCACAACCGTACCTGGTCAAAACAAGGATTTTCGGTTGACCTGGCGGAAAATCACGAGTTTCGGCCGATGCAGGGTTTGAATAGTGATTTCCTCCGTCCGGGGGCAATATCTAGAATTTATCGATCCGGACGATCGTTCGTGATTTCTGGCTAATCCGGGCAGAGATCGTTTTTCACAACCGTACCTGGTCAAAACAGTGATTTTCGGTTGACCAGGCGGAAAATCACGAGTTTCGGCCGATGCAGGGTCTGAATAGTGATTTCCTTCGTACGGGGGCATTATCTAGATTTTACTGATCCGGAAGATCGTTCGTGATTTCTGGCTCATTGGGGCAGAGATCGTTTTTCCAAACCGTACCTGGTCAAAACAGTGATTTTCGGTTGACCAGGCGGAAAATCACGAGTTTCGGCCGATGCAGGGTCTGAATTGTGATTTCCTCCGTCGGGGGGCAATATCTGGAATTTACCGATCCGGACGATCGTTCGTGATTTCTGGCTAATCGGGGCAGAGATCGTTTTTCACAACCGTACCTGGTCAAAACAGTGATTTTCGGTTGACCAGGCGGAAAATCACGAGTTTCGGCCGATGCAGGGTCAGAATAGTGATTTCCTCCGTCCGGGGGCAATATCTACAATTTACCGATCCGGACGATCGTTCGTGATTTCTGGCTAATCGGGACAGAGATCGTTTTTCACAACCGTACCTGGCCAAAACAGTGATTTTCGGTTGACCAGGCGGAAAATCCCGAGTTTCGGTCGATGCGGGATCTGAATAGTGATTTCCGCCATACGGGGGCATTATCTAGATTTTTCCGATCCGAAAGATCGTTCGTGATTTTCGGCTCATTGGGGCAGAGATCGTTTTTCCCAACCGTACCTGGTCAATACAGTGATTTTCAGTTGACCAGGCGGAAAATCACGAGTTTCGGCCGATGCAGGGTCTGAATAGTGATTTCCTCCGTCCGGGGGCAATATCTGGAATTTACCGATCCGGACGATCGTTCGTGATTTCTGGCTAATCGGGGCAGAGATCGTTTTTCACAACCGTACCTGGTCAAAACAGTGATTTTCGGTTGACCAGGCGGAAAATCACGAGTTTCGGCCGATGCAGGGTCAGAATAGTGATTTCCTCCGTCCGGGGGCAATATCTACAATTTACCGATCCGGACGATCGTTCGTGATTTCTGGCTAATCGGGACAGAGATCGTTTTTCACAACCGTACCTGGCCAAAACAGTGATTTTCGGTTGACCAGGCGGAAAATCCCGAGTTTCGGTCGATGCGGGATCTGAATAGTGATTTCCACCGTACGGGGGCATTATCTAGATTTTTCCGATCCGAAAGATCGTTCGTGATTTTCGGCTCATTGGGGCAGAGATCGTTTTTCACAACCGTACCTGGTCAATACAGTGATTTTCAGTTGACCAGGCGGAAAATCACGAGTTTCGGCCGATGCAGGGTCTGAATAGTGATTTCCTCCGTCCGGGGGCAATATCTAGAATTTACCGATCCAGACGACCGATCGTGATTTCTGGCTAATCGGGGCAGTGATCGTTTTTCATAACCGTACCTGGTCAAAACAGTGATTTTCGGTTGACCAGGCGGAGAATCACGAGTTTCGGCCGATGCAGGGTCTGAATAGTAATTTCCTCCGTCCGGGGGCAATATCTGGAATTTACCGATCCGGACGATCGTTCGTGATTTCCGGCTAATCGGGGCAGAGATCGTTTTTCACAACCGTACCTGGTCAAAACAGTGATTTTCGGTTGACCAGGCTGAAAATCACGAGTTTCGGCCTATGTAGGGTCTGAATAGTGATTTCCTCCGTCCGGGGGCAATATCTAGAATTTATCGATCCGGACGATCGTTCGTGATTTCTGGCTAATCGGGGCAGAGATCGTTTTTCACAACCGTACCTGGTCAAGACAGTGATTTTCGGTTGACCAGGCGGAAAATCCCGAGTTTCGGCCGATGCAGGGTCTGAATAGTGATTTCCTCCGTCCGGGGGCAATATCTAGAATTTACCGATCCGGACGATCGTTCGTGATTTCCGGCTAATCGGGGCAGAGATCATTTTTCACAACCGTACCTGGTCAAAACAAGGATTTTCGGTTGACCTGGCGGAAAACCACGACTTTCGGTCGATGCAGGATCTGAATAGTGATTTCCTTCGTACGGGGGCATTATCTAGATTTTACTGATCCGGAAGATCGTTCGAGATTTCAGGCTCATTGGGGCAGAGATCGTTTTTCCAATCCATACCTGGTCAAAACAGTGATTTTCGGTTGACCAGGCGGAAAATCACGAGTTTCGGCCTATGCAGGTTCTAAATAGTGATTTCCTCCGTCCGGGGGCAATATCAAGAATTTACCGATCCAGACGACCGATCGTGATTTCTGGCTAATCGGGGCAGTGATCGTTTTTCACAACCGTACCTGGTCAAAACAGTGATTTCCGGTTGACCAGGCGGAAAATCACGAGTTTCGGCCGATGCAGGGTTTGAATAGTGATTTCCTCCGTCCGGGGGCAATATCTAGAATTTATCGATCCGGACGATCGTTCGTGATTTCTGGCTAATTGGGGCAGAGATCGTTTTTCACAACCGTACCTGGTCAAAACAGTGATTTTCGGTTGACCAGGCGGAAAATCACGAGTTTCGGCCGATGCAGGGTCAGAATAGTGATTTCCTCCGTCCGGGGGCAATATCTACAATTTACCGATCCGGACGATCGTTCGTGATTTCTGGCTAATCGGGACAGAGATCGTTTTTCACAACCGTACCTGGCCAAAACAGTGATTTTCGGATGACCAGGCGGAAAATCACGAGTTTCGGCCGATGCAGGGTCAGAATAGTGATTTCCTCCGTCCGGGGGCAATATCTACAATTTACCGATCCGGACGATCGTTCGTGATTTCTGGCTAATTGGGGCAGAGATCGTTTTTCACAACCGTACCTGGTCAAAACAGTGATTTTCGGTTGACCAGGCGGAAAATCACGAGTTTCGGCCGATGCAGGGTCAGAATAGTGATTTCCTCCGTCCGGGGGCAATATCTAGAATTTACCGATCCGGGCGATCGTTCGTGATTTCTGGCTAATCCGGGCAGAGATCGTTTTTCACAACCGTACCTGGTCAAAACAGTGATTTTCGGTTGACCAGGCGGAAAATCACGAGTTTCGGCCGATGCAGGGTCAGAATAGTGATTTCCTCCGTCCGGGGGCAATATCTAGAATTTACCGATCCGAAAGATCGTTTGAGATTTCCGGCTAATCGGGGCAGAGATCGTTTTTCACAACCGTACCTGGTCAAAACAGTGATTTTCGGTTGACCAGGCGGAAAATCACGAGTTTCGGCCGATGCAGGGTCTGAATAGTGATTTCCTTCGTACGGGGGCATTATCTAGATTTTACTGATCCGGAAGATCGTTCGTGATTTCTGGCTCATTGGGGCAGAGATCGTTTTTCCAAACCGTACCTGGTCAAAACAGTGATTTTCGGTTGACCAGGCGGAAAATCACGAGTTTCGGCCGATGCAGGGTCTGAATTGTGATTTCCTCCGTCGGGGGGCAATATCTGGAATTTACCGATCCGGACGATCGTTCGTGATTTCTGGCTAATCGGGGCAGAGATCGTTTTTCACAACCGTACCTGGTCAAAACAGTGATTTTCGGTTGACCAGGCGGAAAATCACGAGTTTCGGCCGATGCAGGGTCAGAATAGTGATTTCCTCCGTCCGGGGGCAATATCTACAATTTACCGATCCGGACGATCGTTCGTGATTTCTGGCTAATCGGGACAGAGATCGTTTTTCACAACCGTACCTGGCCAAAACAGTGATTTTCGGTTGACCAGGCGGAAAATCCCGAGTTTCGGTCGATGCGGGATCTGAATAGTGATTTCCGCCATACGGGGGCATTATCTAGATTTTTCCGATCCGAAAGATCGTTCGTGATTTTCGGCTCATTGGGGCAGAGATCGTTTTTCCCAACCGTACCTGGTCAATACAGTGATTTTCAGTTGACCAGGCGGAAAATCACGAGTTTCGGCCGATGCAGGGTCTGAATAGTGATTTCCTCCGTCCGGGGGCAATATCTAGAATTTACCGATCCAGACGACCGATCGTGATTTCTGGCTAATCGGGGCAGTGATCGTTTTTCACAACCGTACCTGGTCAAAACAGTGATTTTCGGTTGACCAGGCGGAAAATCACGAGTTTCGGCCGATGCAGGGTCTGAATAGTAATTTCCTCCGTCCGGGGGCAATATCTGGAATTTACCGATCCGGACGATCGTTCGTGATTTCCGGCTAATCGGGGCAGAGATCGTTTTTCACAACCGTACCTGGTCAAAACAGTGATTTTCGGTTGACCAGGCTGAAAATCACGAGTTTCGGCCTATGTAGGGTCTGAATAGTGATTTCCTCCGTCCGGGGGCAATATCTAGAATTTATCGATCCGGACGATCGTTCGTGATTTTTGGCTAATCGGGGCAGAGATCGTTTTTCACAACCGTACCTGGTCAAGACAGTGATTTTCGGTTGACCAGGCGGAAAATCACGAGTTTCGGCCGATGCAGGGTCTGAATAGTGATTTCCTCCGTCCGGGGGCAATATCTAGAATTTACCGATCCGGACGATCGTTCGTGATTTCCGGCTAATCGGGGCAGAGATCATTTTTCACAACCGTACCTGGTCAAAACAAGGATTTTCGGTTGACCTGGCGGAAAATCACGACTTTCGGTCGATGCAGGATCTGAATAGTGATTTCCTTCGTACGGGGGCATTATCTAGATTTTACTGATCCGGAAGATCGTTCGAGATTTCAGGCTCATTGGGGCAAAGATCGTTTTTCCAATCCATACCTGGTCAAAACAGTGATTTTCGGTTGACCAGGCGGAAAATCACGAGTTTCGGCCTATGCAGGGTCTGAATAGTGATTTCCTCCGTCCGGGGGCAATATCTAGAATTTACCGATCCAGACGACCGATCGTGATTTCTGGCTAATCGGGGCAGTGATCGTTTTTCACAACCGTACCTGGTCAAAACAGTGATTTCCGGTTGACCAGGCGGAAAATCACGAGTTTCGGCCGATGCAGGGTTTGAATAGTGATTTCCTCCGTCCGGGGGCAATATCTAGAATTTATCGATCCGGACGATCGTTCGTGATTTCTGGCTAATTGGGGCAGAGATCGTTTTTCACAACCGTACCTGGTCAAAACAGTGATTTTCGGTTGACCAGGCGGAAAATCACGAGTTTCGGCCGATGCAGGGTCTGAATAGTGATTTCCTTCGTACGGGGGCATTATCTAGATTTTACTGATCCGGAAGATCGTTCGTGATTTCTGGCTCATTGGGGCAGAGATCGTTTTTCCAAACCGTACCTGGTCAAAACAGTGATTTTCGGTTGACCAGGCGGAAAATCACGAGTTTCGGCCGATGCAGGGTCTGAATAGTGATTTCCTCCGTCCGGGGGCAATATCTGGAATTTACCGATCCGGACGATCGTTCGTGATTTCTGGCTAATCGGGGCAGAGATCGTTTTTCACAACCGTACCTGGTCAAAACAGTGATTTTCGGTTGACCAGGCGGAAAATCACGAGTTTCGGCCGATGCAGGGTCAGAATAGTGATTTCCTCCGTCCGGGGGCAATATCTACAATTTACCGATCCGGACGATCGTTCGTGATTTCTGGCTAATCGGGACAGAGATCGTTTTTCACAACCGTACCTGGCCAAAACAGTGATTTTCGGTTGACCAGGCGGAAAATCCCGAGTTTCGGTCGATGCGGGATCTGAATAGTGATTTCCACCGTACGGGGGCATTATCTAGATTTTTCCGATCCGAAAGATCGTTCGTGATTTTCGGCTCATTGGGGCAGAGATCGTTTTTCACAACCGTACCTGGTCAATACAGTGATTTTCAGTTGACCAGGCGGAAAATCACGAGTTTCGGCCGATGCAGGGTCTGAATAGTGATTTCCTCCGTCCGGGGGCAATATCTAGAATTTACCGATCCAGACGACCGATCGTGATTTCTGGCTAATCGGGGCAGTGATCGTTTTTCATAACCGTACCTGGTCAAAACAGTGATTTTCGGTTGACCAGGCGGAGAATCACGAGTTTCGGCCGATGCAGGGTCTGAATAGTAATTTCCTCCGTCCGGGGGCAATATCTGGAATTTACCGATCCGGACGATCGTTCGTGATTTCCGGCTAATCGGGGCAGAGATCGTTTTTCACAACCGTACCTGGTCAAAACAGTGATTTTCGGTTGACCAGGCTGAAAATCACGAGTTTCGGCCTATGTAGGGTCTGAATAGTGATTTCCTCCGTCCGGGGGCAATATCTAGAATTTATCGATCCGGACGATCGTTCGTGATTTCTGGCTAATCGGGGCAGAGATCGTTTTTCACAACCGTACCTGGTCAAGACAGTGATTTTCGGTTGACCAGGCGGAAAATCCCGAGTTTCGGCCGATGCAGGGTCTGAATAGTGATTTCCTCCGTCCGGGGGCAATATCTAGAATTTACCGATCCGGACGATCGTTCGTGATTTCCGGCTAATCGGGGCAGAGATCATTTTTCACAACCGTACCTGGTCAAAACAAGGATTTTCGGTTGACCTGGCGGAAAACCACGACTTTCGGTCGATGCAGGATCTGAATAGTGATTTCCTTCGTACGGGGGCATTATCTAGATTTTACTGATCCGGAAGATCGTTCGAGATTTCAGGCTCATTGGGGCAGAGATCGTTTTTCCAATCCATACCTGGTCAAAACAGTGATTTTCGGTTGACCAGGCGGAAAATCACGAGTTTCGGCCTATGCAGGTTCTAAATAGTGATTTCCTCCGTCCGGGGGCAATATCAAGAATTTACCGATCCAGACGACCGATCGTGATTTCTGGCTAATCGGGGCAGTGATCGTTTTTCACAACCGTACCTGGTCAAAACAGTGATTTCCGGTTGACCAGGCGGAAAATCACGAGTTTCGGCCGATGCAGGGTTTGAATAGTGATTTCCTCCGTCCGGGGGCAATATCTAGAATTTATCGATCCGGACGATCGTTCGTGATTTCTGGCTAATTGGGGCAGAGATCGTTTTTCACAACCGTACCTGGTCAAAACAGTGATTTTCGGTTGACCAGGCGGAAAATCACGAGTTTCGGCCGATGCAGGGTCAGAATAGTGATTTCCTCCGTCCGGGGGCAATATCTACAATTTACCGATCCAGACGATCGTTCGTGATTTCTGGCTAATCGGGACAGAGATCGTTTTTCACAACCGTACCTGGCCAAAACAGTGATTTTCGGATGACCAGGCGGAAAATCACGAGTTTCGGCCGATGCAGGGTCAGAATAGTGATTTCCTCCGTCCGGGGGCAATATCTACAATTTACCGATCCGGACGATCGTTCGTGATTTCTGGCTAATTGGGGCAGAGATCGTTTTTCACAACCGTACCTGGTCAAAACAGTGATTTTCGGTTGACCAGGCGGAAAATCACGAGTTTCGGCCGATGCAGGGTCAGAATAGTGATTTCCTCCGTCCGGGGGCAATATCTACAATTTACCGATCCGGACGATCGTTCGTGATTTCTGGCTAATCGGGGCAGTGATCGTTTTTCACAACCGTACCTGGTCAAAACAGTGATTTCCGGTTGACCAGGCGGAAAATCACGAGTTTCGGCCGATGCAGGGTTTGAATAGTGATTTCCTCCGTCCGGGGGCAATATCTAGAATTTATCGATCCGGACGATCGTTCGTGATTTCTGGCTAATCGGGACAGAGATCGTTTTTCACAACCGTACCTGGCCAAAACAGTGATTTTCGGATGACCAGGCGGAAAATCCCGAGTTTCGGCCGATGCAGGATCTGAATAGTGATTTCCTTCGTACGGGGGCATTATCTAGATTTTACTGATCCGGAAGATCGTTCGAGATTTCAGGCTCATTGGGGCAGAGATCGTTTTTCCAATCCATACCTGGTCAAAACAGTGATTTTCGGTTGACCAGGCGGAAAATCACGAGTTTCGGCCTATGCAGGTTCTGAATAGTGATTTCCTCCGTCCGGGGGCAATATCTAGAATTTACCGATCCAGACGACCGATCGTGATTTCTGGCTAATCGGGGCAGTGATCGTTTTTCACAACCGTACCTGGTCAAAACAGTGATTTCCGGTTGACCAGGCGGAAAATCACGAGTTTCGGCCGATGCAGGGTTTGAATAGTGATTTCCTCCGTCCGGGGGCAATATCTAGAATTTATCGATCCGGACGATCGTTCGTGATTTCTGGCTAATTGGGGCAGAGATCGTTTTTCACAACCGTACCTGGTCAAAACAGTGATTTTCGGTTGACCAGGCGGAAAATCACGAGTTTCGGCCGATGCAGGGTCAGAATAGTGATTTCCTCCGTCCGGGGGCAATATCTACAATTTACCGATCCGGACGATCGTTCGTGATTTCTGGCTAATCGGGACAGAGATCGTTTTTCACAACCGTACCTGGCCAAAACAGTGATTTTCGGATGACCAGGCGGAAAATCCCGAGTTTCGGCCGATGCAGGGTCAGAATAGTGATTTCCTCCGTCCGGGGGCAATATCTACAATTTACCGATCCGAACGATCGTTCGTGATTTCTGGCTAATCGGGACAGAGATCGTTTTTCACAACCGTACCTGGCCAAAACAGTGATTTTCGGTTGACCAGGCGGAAAATCCCGAGTTTCGGTCGATGCGGGATCTGAATAGTGATTTCCACCGTACGGGGGCATTATCTAGATTTTTCCGATCCGAAAGATCGTTCGTGATTTTCGGCTCATTGGGGCAGAGATCGTTTTTCACAACCGTACCTGGTCAATATAGTGATTTTCAGTTGACCAGGCGGAAAATCACGAGTTTCGGCCGATGCAGGGTCTGAATAGTGATTTCCTCCGTCCGGGGGCAATATCTAGAATTTACCGATCCAGACGACCGATCGTGATTTCTGGCTAATCGGGGCAGTGATCGTTTTTCACAACCGTACCTGGTCAAAACAGTGATTTCCGGTTGACCAGGCGGAAAATCACGAGTTTCGGCCGATGCAGGGTTTGAATAGTGATTTCCTCCGTCCGGGGGCAATATCTAGAATTTATCGATCCGGACGATCGTTCGTGATTTCTGGCTAATTGGGGCAGAGATCGTTTTTCACAACCGTACCTGCTCAAAACAGTGATTTTCGGTTGACCAGGCGGAAAATCACGAGTTTCGGCCGATGCAGGGTCTGAATAGTGATTTCCTCCGTCCGGGGGCAATATCTACAATTTACCGATCCGGACGATCGTTCGTGATTTCTGGCTAATCGGGACAGAGATCGTTTTTCACAACCGTTCCTGGCCAAAACAGTGATTTTCAGTTGACCAGGCGGAAAATCCCGAGTTTCGGCCGATGCAGGGTCAGAATAGTGATTTCCTCCGTCCGGGGGCAATATCTACAATTTACCGATCCGAACGATCGTTCGTGATTTCTGGCTAATCGGGACAGAGATCGTTTTTCACAACCGTACCTGGCCAAAACAGTGATTTTCGGTTGACCAGGCGGAAAATCCCGAGTTTCGGTCGATGCGGGATCTGAATAGTGATTTCCACCGTACGGGGGCATTATCTAGATTTTTCCGATCCGAAAGATCGTTCGTGATTTTCGGCTCATTGGGGCAGAGATCGTTTTTCACAACCGTACCTGGTCAATACAGTGATTTTCAGTTGACCAGGCGGAAAATCACGAGTTTCGGCCGATGCAGGGTCTGAATAGTGATTTCCTCCGTCTGGGGGCAATATCTAGAATTTACCGATCTAGACGACCGATCGTGATTTCTGGCTAATCGGGGCAGTGATCGTTTTTCACAACCGTACCTGGTCAAAACAGTGATTTTCGGTTGACCAGGCGGAAAATCACGAGTTTCGGCCGATGCAGGGTCTGAATAGTAATTTCCTCCGTCCGGGGGCAATATCTGGAATTTACCGATCCGGACGATCGTTCGTGATTTCTGGCTAATCGGGGCAGAGATCGTTTTTCCCAACCGTACCTGGTCAAAACAGTGATTTTCGGTTGACCAGGCTGAAAATCACGAGTTTCGGCCTATGCAGGGTCTGAATAGTGATTTCCTCCGTCCGGGGGCAATATCTAGAATTTATCGATCCGGACGATCGTTCGTGATTTCTGGCTAATCGGGGCAGAGATCGTTTTTCACAACCGTACCTGGTCAAGACAGTGATTTTCGGTTGACCAGGCGGAAAATCACGAGTTTCGGCCGATGCAGGGTCTGAATAGTGATTTCCTCCGTCCGGGGGCAATATCTAGAATTTACCGATCCGGACGATCGTTCGTGATTTCCGGCTAATCGGGGCAGAGATCGTTTTTCACAACCGTACCTGGTCAAAACAATGATTTTCGGTTGACCAGGCGGAAAATCACGAGTTTCGGCCGATGCAGGGTCTGAATAGTGATTTCCTCCGTCCGGGGGCAATATCTAGAATTTACCGATCCGAAAGATCGTTCGTGATTTCCAGCTAATCGGGGCAGAGATCGTTTTTCAGAACCGTACCTGGTCAAAACAGTGATTTTCGGTTGACCAGGCGGAAAATCACGAGTTTCGGCCTATGCAGGGTCTGAATAGTGATTTCCTCCGTCCGGGGGCAATATCTAGAATTTACCGATCCGGACGATCGTTCGTGATTTCCGGCTAATCGGGGCAGAGATCGTTTTTCACAACCGTACCTGGTCAAGACAGTGATTTTCGGTTGACCATGCGGAAAATCACGAGTTTCGGCCGATGCAGGGTCTGAATAGTGATTTCCTCCGTCCGGGGGCAATATCTGGAATTTACCGATCCGGACGATCGTTCGTGATTTCCGGCTTATCGGGGCAGAGATCGTTTTTCAGAACCGTACCTGGTCAAAACAGTGATTTTCGGTTGACCTGGCGGAAAATCACGAGTTTCGGCCGATGCAGGGTCTGAATAGTGATTTCCTTCGTACGGGGGCATTATCTAGATTTTACAGATCCGGAAGACCGTTCGTGATTTCTGGCTCATTGGGGCAGAGATCGTTTTTCCAAACCGTACCTGGTCAAAACAGTGATTTTCGGTTGACCAGGCGGAAAATCACGAGTTTCGGCCGATGCAGGGTCTGAATAGTGATTTCCTCCGTCTGGGGGCAATATCTGGAATTTATCGATCCGGACGATCGTTCGTGATTTCTGGCTAATCGGGGCAGAGATCGTTTTTCACAACCGTACCTGGTCAAGACAGTGATTTTCGGTTGACCAGGCGGAAAATCACGAGTTTCGGCCGATGCAGGGTCTGAATAGTGATTTCCTCCGTCCGGGGGCAATATCTAGAATTTACCGATCCGGACGATCGTTCGTGATTTCCGGCTAATCGGGGCAGAGATCGTTTTTCACAACCGTACCTGGTCAAAACAATGATTTTCGGTTGACCAGGCGGAAAATCACGAGTTTCGGCCGATGCAGGGTCTGAATAGTGATTTCCTCCGTCCGGGGGCAATATCTAGAATTTACCGATCCGAAAGATCGTTCGTGATTTCCAGCTAATCGGGGCAGAGATCGTTTTTCAGAACCGTACCTGGTCAAAACAGTGATTTTCGGTTGACCAGGCGGAAAATCACGAGTTTCGGCCTATGCAGGGTCTGAATAGTGATTTCCTCCGTCCGGGGGCAATATCTAGAATTTACCGATCTGGACGATCGTTCGTGATTTCCGGCTAATCGGGGCAGAGATCGTTTTTCACAACCGTACCTGGTCAAGACAGTGATTTTCGGTTGACCAGGCAGAAAATCACGAGTTTCGGCCGATGCAGGGTCTGAATAGTGATTTCCTCCGTCCGGGGGCAATATCTGGAATTTACCGATCCGGACGATCGTTCGTGATTTCCGGCTAATCGGGGCATAGATCGTTTTTCAGAACCGTACCTGGTCAAAACAGTGATTTTCGGTTGACCTGGCGGAAAATCACGAGTTTCGGCCGATGCAGGGTCTGAATAGTGATTTCCTTCGTACGGGGGCATTATCTAGATTTTACTGATCCGGAAGACCATTCGTGATTTCTGGCTCATTGGGGCAGAGATCGTTTTTCCAAACCGTACCTGGTCAAAACAGTGATTTTCGGTTGACCAGGCGGAAAATCACGAGTTTCGGCCGATGCAGGGTCTAAATAGTGATTTCCTTCGTCCGGGGGCAATATCTGGAATTTACCGATCCGGACGATCGTTCGTGATTTCTGGCTAATCGGGGCAGAGATCGTTTTTCACAACCGTACCTGGTCAAAACAGTGATTTTCGGTTGACCTGGCGGAAAATCACGAGTTTCGGCCTATGCAGGGTTTGAATAGTGATTTCCTCCGTCCGGGGGCAATATCTAGAATTTATCGATCCGGACGATCGTTCGTGATTTCTGGCTAATTGGGGCAGAGATCGTTTTTCTCAACCGTACCTGGTCAAAACAGTGATTTTCGGTTGACCAGGCGGAAAATCACGAGTTTCGGCCGATGCAGGGTCAGAATAATGATTTCCTCCGTCCGGGGGCAATATCTACAATTTACCGATCCGGACGATCGTTCGTGATTTCTGGCTAATCGGGACAGAGATCGTTTTTCACAACCGTACCTGGCCAAAACAGTGATTTTCGGTTGACCAGGCGGAAAATCCCGAGTTTCGGTCGATGCAGGATCTGAATAGTGATTTCCTCCGTACGGGGGCATTATCTAGATTTTTCCGATCCGAAAGATCGTTCGTGATTTTCGGCTCATTGGGGCAGAGATCGTTTTTCAGAACCGTACCTGGTCAAAACAGTGATTTTCAGTTGACCAGGCGGAAAATCACGAGTTTCGGCCGATGCAGGGTCGGAATAGTGATTTCCTCCGTCCGGGGGCAATATCCAGAATTTACCGATCCGGGCGATCGTTCGTGATTTCTGGCTAATCCGGGCAGAGATCGTTTTTCACAACCGTACCTGGTCAAAACAGTGATTTTCGGTTGACCAGGCGGAAAATCACGAGTTTCGGCCGATGCAGGGTCTGAATAGTGATTTCCTCCGTCCGGGGGCAATATCTGGAATTTACCGATCCGGACGATCGTTCGTGATTTCCGGCTAATCGGGGCAGAGATCGTTTTTCACAACCGTACCTGGTCGAAACAGTGATTTTCGGTTGACCTGGCGGAAAATCACGAGTTTCGGCCGATGCAGGGTCTGAATAGTGATTTCCTTCGTACGGGGGCATTATCTAGATTTTACTGATCCGGAAGACCGTTCGTGATTTCTGGCTCATTGGGGCAGAGATCGTTTTTCCAAACCGTACCTGGTCAAAACAGTGATTTTCGGTTGACCAGGCGGAAAATCACGAGTTTCGGCCGATGCAGGGTCTGAATAGTGATTTCCTCCGTCCGGGGGCAATATCTGGAATTTATCGATCCGGACGATCGTTCGTGATTTCTGGCTAATCGGGGCAGAGATCGTTTTTCACAACCGTACCTGGTCAAGACAGTGATTTTCGGTTGACCAGGCGGAAAATCACGAGTTTCGGCCGATGCAGGGTCTGAATAGTGATTTCCTCCGTCCGGGGGCAATATCTAGAATTTACCGATCCGGACGATCGTTCGTGATTTCCGGCTAATCGGGGCAGAGATCGTTTTTCACAACCGTACCTGGTCAAGACAGTGATTTTCGGTTGACCAGGCGGAAAATCACGAGTTTCGGCCGATGCAGGGTCTGAATAGTGATTTCCTCCGTCCGGGGGCAATATCTGGAATTTACCGATCCGGACGATCGTTCGTGATTTCCGGCTAATCGGGGCATAGATCGTTTTTCAGAACCGTACCTGGTCAAAACAGTGATTTTCGGTTGACCTGGCGGAAAATCACGAGTTTCGGCCGATGCAGGGTCTGAATAGTGATTTCCTCCGTCCGGGGGCAATATCTAGAATTTATCGATCCGGACGATCGTTCGTGATTTCTGGCTAATCGGGGCAGAGATCGTTTTTCACAACCGTACCTGGTCAAGACAGTGATTTTCGGTTGACCAGGCGGAAAATCACGAGTTTCGGCCGATGCAGGGTCTGAATAGTGATTTCCTCCGTCCGGGGGCAATATCTAGAATTTACCGATCCAGACGATCGTTCGTGATTTCCGGCTAATCGGGGCAGAGATCGTTTTTCACAACCGTACCTGGTCAAAACAATGATTTTCGGTTGACCAGGCGGAAAATCACGAGTTTCGGCCGATGCAGGGTCTGAATAGTGATTTCCTCCGTCCGGGGGCAATATCTAGAATTTACCGATCCGAAAGATCGTTCGTGATTTCCGGCTAATCGGGGCAGAGATCGTTTTTCAGAACCAAACCTGGTCAAAACAGTGATTTTCGGTTGACCAGGCGGAAGATCACGAGTTTCGGCCGATGCAGGGTCTGAATAGTGATTTCCTCCGTCCGGGGGCAATATCTAGAATTTACCGATCCGGACGATCGTTCTTGATTTCCGGCTAATCGGGGCAGAGATCGTTTTTCACAACCGTACCTGGTCAAGACAGTGATTTTCGGTTGACCAGGCGGAAAATCACGAGTTTCGGCCGATGCAGGGTCTGAATAGTGATTTCCTCCGTCCGGGGGCAATATCTAGAATTTACCGATCCGAAAGATCGTTCGTGATTTCCGGCTAATCGGGGCAGAGATCGTTTTTCAGAACCGTACCTGGTCAAAACAGTGATTTTCGGTTGACCTGGCGGAAAATCACGAGTTTCGGCCGATGCAGGGTCTGAATAGTGATTTCCTCCGTCCGGGGGCAATATCTAGAATTTATCGATCCGGACGATCGTTCGTGATTTCTGGCTAATCGGGGCAGAGATCGTTTTTAACAACCGTACCTGGTCAAGACAGTGATTTTCGGTTGACCAGGCGGAAAATCACGAGTTTCGGCCGATGCAGGGTCTGAATAGTGATTTCCTCCGTCCGGGGGCAATATCTAGAATTTACCGATCCAGACGATCGTTCGTGATTTCCGGCTAATCGGGGCAGAGATCGTTTTTCACAACCGTACCTGGTCAAAACAATGATTTTCGGTTGACCAGGCGGAAAATCACGAGTTTCGGCCGATGCAGGGTCTGAATAGTGATTTCCTCCGTCCGGGGGCAATATCTAGAATTTACCGATCCGAAAGATCGTTCGTGATTTCCGGCTAATCGGGGCAGAGATCGTTTTTCAGAACCAAACCTGGTCAAAACAGTGATTTTCGGTTGACCAGGCGGAAGATCACGAGTTTCGGCCGATGCAGGGTCTGAATAGTGATTTCCTCCGTCCGGGGGCAATATCTAGAATTTACCGATCCGGACGATCGTTCTTGATTTCCGGCTAATCGGGGCAGAGATCGTTTTTCACAACCGTACCTGGTCAAGACAGTGATTTTCGGTTGACCAGGCGGAAAATCACGAGTTTCGGCCGATGCAGGGTCTGAATAGTGATTTCCTCCGTCCGGGGGCAATATCTAGAATTTACCGATCCGAAAGATCGTTCGTGATTTCCGGCTAATCGGGGCAGAGATCGTTTTTCAGAACCGTACTTGGTCAAAACAGTGATTTTCGGTAGACCCGGCGGAAAATCACGAGTTTCGGCCGATGCAGGGTCTGAATAGTGATTTCCTTCGTACGGGGGCATTATCTAGATTTTACTGATCCGGAAGATCGTTCGAGATTTCTGGCTAATCGGGGCAGAGAACGTTTTTCACAACCGTCCCTGGTCAAAACAGTGATTTTCGGTTGACCTGGCGGAAAATCACGAGTTTCGGCCTATGCAGGGTTTGAATAGTGATTTCCTCCGTCCGGGGGCAATATCTAGAATTTATCGATCCGGACGATCGTTCGTGATTTCTGGCTAATTGGGGCAGAGATCGTTTTTCACAACCGTACCTGGCCAAAACAGTGATTTTCGGTTGACCAGGCGGAAAATCACGAGTTTCGGCCGATGCAGGGTCAGAATAGTGATTTCCTCCGTCCGGGGGCAATATCTAGAATTTACCGATCCGGACGATCGTTCGTGATTTCTGGCTAATCGGGACAGAGATCGTTTTTCACAACCGTACCTGGCCAAAACTGTGATTTTCGGTTGACCAGGCGGAAAATCCCGAGTTTCGGTCGATGCAGGATCTGAATAGTGATTTCCTCCGTACGGGGGCATTATCTAGATTTTTCCGATCCGAAAGATCGTTCGTGATTTTCGGCTCATTGGGGCAGAGATCGTTTTTCAGAACCGTACCTGGTCAAAACAGTGATTTTCGGTTGACCAGGCGGAAAATCACGAGTTTCGGCCGATGCAGGGTCAGAATAGTGATTTCCTCCGTCCGGGGGCAATATCTAGAATTTACCGATCCGGGCGATCGTTCGTGATTTCTGGCTAATCCGGGCAGAGATCGTTTTTCACAACCGTACCTGGTCAAAACAGTGATTTTCGGTTGACCAGGCGGAAAATCACGAGTTTCGGCCGATGCAGGGTCTGAATAGTGATTTCCTCCGTCCGGGGGCAATATCTAGAATTTACCGATCCGAAAGATCGTTTGAGATTTCCGGCTAATCGGGGCAGAGATCGTTTTTCAGAACCGTACCTGGTCAAAACAGTGATTTTCGGTTGACCAGGCGGAAAATCACGAGTTTCGGCCGATGCAGGGTCAGAATAGTGATTTCCTCCGTCCGGGGGCAATATCTAGAATTTACCGATCCGGACGATCGTTCGTGATTTCTGGCTAATCGGGACAGAGATCGTTTTTCACAACCGTACCTGGCCAAAACTGTGATTTTCGGTTGACCAGGCGGAAAATCCCGAGTTTCGGTCGATGCAGGATCTGAATAGTGATTTCCTCCGTACGGGGGCATTATCTAGATTTTTCCGATCCGAAAGATCGTTCGTGATTTTCAGCTCATTGGGGCAGAGATCGTTTTTCAGAACCGTACCTGGTCAAAACAGTGATTTTCGGTTGACCAGGCGGAAAATCACGAGTTTCGGCCGATGCAGGGTCTGAATAGTGATTTCCTCCGTCCGGGGGCAATATCTAGAATTTACCGATCCGAAAGATCGTTTGAGATTTCCGGCTAATCGGGGCAGAGATCGTTTTTCAGAACCGTACCTGGTCAAAACAGTGATTTTCGGTTGACCAGGCGGAAAATCACGAGTTTCGGCCGATGCAGGGTCTGAATAGTGATTTCCTTCGTACGGGGGCATTATCTAGATTTTACTGATCCAGAAGATCGTTCGTGATTTCTAGCTCATGGGGGCAGAGATCGTTTTTCCAAACCGTACCTGGTCAAAACAGTGATTTTCGGTTGACCAGGCGGAAAATCACGAGTTTCGGCCGATGCAGGGTCTGAATAGTGATTTCCTCCGTCCGGGGGCAATATCTAGAATTTACCGATCCGGACGATCGTTCGTGATTTCTGGCTAATCGGGGCAGAGATCGTTTTTCACAACCGTACCTGGTCAAAAAAGTGATTTTTGGTTGACCTGGCGGAAAATCACGAGTTTCGGCCTATGCAGGGTTTGAATATTGATTTCCTCCGTCCGGGGGCAATATCTAGAATTTATCGATCCGGACGATCGTTCGTGATTTCTGGCTAATTGGGGCAGAGATCGTTTTTCACAACCGTACCTGGTCAAAACAGTGATTTTCGGTTGACCAGGCGGAAAATCACGAGTTTCGGCCGATGCAGGGTCAGAATAGTGACTTCCTCCGTCCGGGGGCAATATCTACAATTTACCGATCCGGACGATCGTTCGTGATTTCTGGCTAATCGGGACAGAGATCGTTTTTCACAACCGTACCTGGCCAAAACAGTGATTTTCGGTTGACCAGGCGGAAAATCCCGAGTTTCGGTCGATGCAGGATCTGAATAGTGATTTCCTCCGTACGGGGGCATTATCTAGATTTTTCTGATCCGAAAGATCGTTCGTGATTTTTGGCTCATTGGGGCAGAGATCGTTTTTCAGAACCGTACCTGGTCAAAACAGTGATTTTCGGTTGACCAGGCGGAAAATCACGAGTTTCGGCCGATGCAGGGTCAGAATAGTGATTTCCTCCGTCCGGGGGCAATATCTAGAATTTACCGATCCGGGCGATCGTTCGTGATTTCTGGCTAATCCGGGCAGAGATCGTTTTTCACAACCGTACCTGGTCAAAACAGTGATTTTCGGTTGACCAGGCGGAAAATCACGAGTTTCGGCCGATGCAGGGTCTGAATAGTGATTTCCTCCGTCCGGGGGCAATATCTAGAATTTACCGATCCGAAAGATCGTTTGAGATTTCCGGCTAATCGGGGCAGAGATCGTTTTTCAGAACCGTACCTGGTCAAAACAGTGATTTTCGGTTGACCAGGCGGAAAATCACGAGTTTCGGCCGATGCAGGGTCAGAATAGTGATTTCCTCCGTCCGGGGGCAATATCTAGAATTTACCGATCCGGACGATCGTTCGTGATTTCTGGCTAATCGGGACAGAGATCGTTTTTCACAACCGTACCTGGCCAAAACTGTGATTTTCGGTTGACCAGGCGGAAAATCCCGAGTTTCGGTCGATGCAGGATCTGAATAGTGATTTCCTCCGTACGGGGGCATTATCTAGATTTTTCCGATCCGAAAGATCGTTCGTGATTTTCGGCTCATTGGGGCAGAGATCGTTTTTCAGAACCGTACCTGGTCAAAACAGTGATTTTCGGTTGACCAGGCGGAAAATCACGAGTTTCGGCCGATGCAGGGTCTGAATAGTGATTTCCTCCGTCCGGGGGCAATATCTAGAATTTACCGATCCGAAAGATCGTTTGAGATTTCCGGCTAATCGGGGCAGAGATCGTTTTTCAGAACCGTACCTGGTCAAAACAGTGATTTTCGGTTGACCAGGCGGAAAATCACGAGTTTCGGCCGATGCAGGGTCTGAATAGTGATTTCCTTCGTACGGGGGCATTATCTAGATTTTACTGATCCAGAAGATCGTTCGTGATTTCTAGCTCATGGGGGCAGAGATCGTTTTTCCAAACCGTACCTGGTCAAAACAGTGATTTTCGGTTGACCAGGCGGAAAATCACGAGTTTCGGCCGATGCAGGGTCTGAATAGTGATTTCCTCCGTCCGGGGGCAATATCTACAATTTACCGATCCGGACGATCGTTCGTGATTTCTGGCTAATCGGGGCAGAGATCGTTTTTCAGAACCGTACCTGGTCAAAACAGTGATTTTCGGTTGACCAGGCGGAAAATCCCGAGTTTCGGTCGATGCAGGATCTGAATAGTGATTTCCTCCGTACGGGGGCATTATCTAGATTTTACTGATCCGGAAGATTGTTCGTGATTTCTGGCTCATTGGGGCAGAGATCGTTTTTCAGAACCGTACCTGGTCAAAACAGTGATTTTCGGTTGACCAGGCGGAAAATCCCGAGTTTCGGTCGATGCAGGATCTGAATAGTGATTTCCTCCGTACGGGGGCATTATCTGGATTTTACGGATCCGGAAGATCGTTCGTGATTTCTGGCTCATCGGGGCAGAGATCGTTTTTCACAACCGTACCTGGTCAAAACAGTGATTTTCGGTTGACCAGGCTGAAAATCACGAGTTTCGGCCTATGCAGGGTCTGAATAGTGATTTCCTCCGTCCGGGGGCAATATCTAGAATTTACCGATCCGGACGATCGTTCGTGATTTCTGGCTAATCGGGGCAGAGATCGTTTTTCACAACCGTACCTGGTCAAGACAGAGATTTTCGGTTGACCAGGCGGAAAATCACGAGTTTCGGCCGATGCAGGGTCTGAATAGTGATTTCCTCCGTCCGGGGGCAATATCTAGAATTTACCGATCCGAAAGATCGTTCGTGATTTCCGGCTAATCGGGGCAGAGATCGTTTTTCAGAACCGTACTTGGTCAAAACAGTGATTTTCGGTAGACCAGGCGGAAAATCACGAGTTTCGGCCGATGCAGGGTCTGAATAGTGATTTCCTTCGTACGGGGGCAATATCTAGAATTTACTGATCCGGAAGATCGTTCGTGATTTCTGGCTCATTGGGGCAGAGATCGTTTTTCCAAATCGTACCTGGTCAAAACAGTGATTTTCGGTTGACCAGGCGGAAAATCACGAGTTTCGGCCGATGCAGGGTTTGAATAGTGATTTCCTCCGTCCGGGGTCAATATCTGGAATTTACCGATCCGGACGATCGTTCGTGATTTCTGGCTAATCGGGGCAGAGATCGTTTTTCACAACCGTACCTGGTCAAAACAGTGATTTTCGGTTGACCAGGCTGAAAATCACGAGTTTCGGCCTATGCAGGGTTTGAATAGTGATTTCCTCCGTCCGGGGGCAATATCTAGAATTTATCGATCCGGACGATCGTTCGTGATTTCTGGCTAATTGGGGCAGAGATCGTTTTTCACAACCGTACCTGGTCAAAACAGTGATTTTCGGTTGACCAGGCGGAAAATCACGAGTTTCGGCCGATGCAGGGTCTGAATAGTGATTTCCTCCGTCCGGGGGCAATATCTACAATTTACCGATCCGGACGATCGTTCGTGATTTCTGGCTAATCGGGGCAGAGATCGTTTTTCAGAACCGTACCTGGTCAAAACAGTGATTTTCGGTTGACCAGGCGGAAAATCCCGAGTTTCGGTCGATGCAGGATCTGAATAGTGATTTCCTCCGTACGGGGGCATTATCTAGATTTTACTGATCCGGAAGATTGTTCGTGATTTCTGGCTCATTGGGGCAGAGATCGTTTTTCAGAACCGTACCTGGTCAAAACAGTGATTTTCGGTTGACCAGGCGGAAAATCCCGAGTTTCGGTCGATGCAGGATCTGAATAGTGATTTCCTCCGTACGGGGGCATTATCTGGATTTTACGGATCCGGAAGATCGTTCGTGATTTCTGGCTCATCGGGGCAGAGATCGTTTTTCAGAACCGTACCTGGTCAAAATAGTGATTTTCGGTTGACTAGGCGGAAAATCACGAGTTTCGGCCGATGCAGGGTCAGAATAGTGATTTCCTCCGTCCGGGGTCAATATCTGGAATTTACCGATCCGGGCGATCGTTCGTGATTTCTGGCTAATCCGGGCAGAGATCGTTTTTCACAACCGTACCTGGTCAAAACAGTGATTTTCGGTTGACCTGGCGGAAAATCACGAGTTTCGGCCGATGCAGGGTCTGAATAGTGATTTCCTCCGTCCGGGGGCAATATCTAGAATTTACCGATCCGAAAGATCGTTTGAGATTTCCGGCTAATCGGGGCAGAGATCGTTTTTCAGAACCGTACCTGGTCAAAACAGTGATTTTCGGTTGACCAGGCGGAAAATCACGAGTTTCGGCCGATGCAGGGTCAGAATAGTGATTTCCTCCGTCCGGGGGCAATATCTACAATTTACCGATCCGGACGATCGTTCGTGATTTCTGGCTAATCGGGACAGAGATCGTTTTTCACAACCGTACCTGGCCAAAACTGTGATTTTCGGTTGACCAGGCGGAAAATCCCGAGTTTCGGTCGATGCAGGATCTAAATAGTGATTTCCTCCGTACGGGGGCATTATCTAGATTTTTCCGATCCGAAAGATCGTTCGTGATTTTCGGCTCATTGGGGCAGAGATCGTTTTTCAGAACCGTACCTGGTCAAAACAGTGATTTTCGGTTGACCAGGCGGAAAATCACGAGTTTCGGCCGATGCAGGGTCAGAATAGTGATTTCCTCCGTCCGGGGGCAATATCTAGAATTTACCGATCCGGGCGATCGTTCGTGATTTCTGGCTAATCCGGGCAGAGATCGTTTTTCACAACCGTACCTGGTCAAAACAGTGATTTTCGGTTGACCAGGCGGAAAATCACGAGTTTCGGCCGATGCAGGGTCAGAATAGTGATTTCCTCCGTCCGGGGGCAATATCTAGAATTTACCGATCCGAAAGATCGTTTGAGATTTCCGGCTAATCGGGGCAGAGATCGTTTTTCAGAACCGTACCTGGTCAAAACAGTGATTTTCGGTTGACCAGGCGGAAAATCACGAGTTTCGGCCGATGCAGGGTCAGAATAGTGATTTCCTCCGTCCGGGGGCAATATCTACAATTTACCGATCCGGACGATCGTTCGTGATTTCTGGCTAATCGGGACAGAGATCGTTTTTCACAACCGTACCTGGCCAAAACTGTGATTTTCGGTTGACCAGGCGGAAAATCCCGAGTTTCGGTCGATGCAGGATCTAAATAGTGATTTCCTCCGTACGGGGGCATTATCTAGATTTTTCCGATCCGAAAGATCGTTCGTGATTTTCGGCTCATTGGGGCAGAGATCGTTTTTCAGAACCGTACCTGGTCAAAACAGTGATTTTCGGTTGACCAGGCGGAAAATCACGAGTTTCGGCCGATGCAGGGTCAGAATAGTGATTTCCTCCGTCCGGGGGCAATATCTAGAATTTACCGATCCGAAAGATCGTTTGAGATTTCCGGCTAATCGGGGCAGAGATCGTTTTTCACAACCGTACCTGGTCAAAACAGTGATTTTCGGTTGACCAGGCGGAAAATCACGAGTTTCGGCCGATGCAGGGTCTGAATAGTGATTTCCTCCGTCCGGGGGCAATATCTACAATTTACCGATCCGGACGATCGTTCGTGATTTCTGGCTAATCGGGGCAGAGATCGTTTTTCAGAACCGTACCTGGTCAAAACAGTGATTTTCGGTTGACCAGGCGGAAAATCCCGAGTTTCGGTCGATGCAGGATCTGAATAGTGATTTCCTCCGTACGGGGGCATTATCTAGATTTTACTGATCCGGAAGATTGTTCGTGATTTCTGGCTCATTGGGGCAGAGATCGTTTTTCAGAACCGTACCTGGTCAAAACAGTGATTTTCGGTTGACCAGGCGGAAAATCCCGAGTTTCGGTCGATGCAGGATCTGAATAGTGATTTCCTCCGTACGGGGGCATTATCTGGATTTTACGGATCCGGAAGATCGTTCGTGATTTCTGGCTCATCGGGGCAGAGATCGTTTTTCAGAACCGTACCTGGTCAAAATAGTGATTTTCGGTTGACTAGGCGGAAAATCACGAGTTTCGGCCGATGCAGGGTCAGAATAGTGATTTCCTCCGTCCGGGGTCAATATCTGGAATTTACCGATCCGGGCGATCGTTCGTGATTTCTGGCTAATCCGGGCAGAGATCGTTTTTCACAACCGTACCTGGTCAAAACAGTGATTTTCGGTTGACCTGGCGGAAAATCACGAGTTTCGGCCGATGCAGGGTCTGAATAGTGATTTCCTCCGTCCGGGGGCAATATCTAGAATTTACCGATCTGAAAGATCGTTTGAGATTTCCGGCTAATCGGGGCAGAGATCGTTTTTCAGAACCGTACCTGGTCAAAACAGTGATTTTCGGTTGACCAGGCGGAAAATCACGAGTTTCGGCCGATGCAGGGTCAGAATAGTGATTTCCTCCGTCCGGGGGCAATATCTACAATTTACCGATCCGGACGATCGTTCGTGATTTCTGGCTAATCGGGACAGAGATCGTTTTTCACAACCGTACCTGGCCAAAACTGTGATTTTCGGTTGACCAGGCGGAAAATCCCGAGTTTCGGTCGATGCAGGATCTAAATAGTGATTTCCTCCGTACGGGGGCATTATCTAGATTTTTCCGATCCGAAAGATCGTTCGTGATTTTCGGCTCATTGGGGCAGAGATCGTTTTTCAGAACCGTACCTGGTCAAAACAGTGATTTTCGGTTGACCAGGCGGAAAATCACGAGTTTCGGCCGATGCAGGGTCAGAATAGTGATTTCCTCCGTCCGGGGGCAATATCTAGAATTTACCGATCCGGGCGATCGTTCGTGATTTCTGGCTAATCCGGGCAGAGATCGTTTTTCACAACCGTACCTGGTCAAAACAGTGATTTTCGGTTGACCAGGCGGAAAATCACGAGTTTCGGCCGATGCAGGGTCAGAATAGTGATTTCCTCCGTCCGGGGGCAATATCTAGAATTTACCGATCCGAAAGATCGTTTGAGATTTCCGGCTAATCGGGGCAGAGATCGTTTTTCAGAACCGTACCTGGTCAAAACAGTGATTTTCGGTTGACCAGGCGGAAAATCACGAGTTTCGGCCGATGCAGGGTCAGAATAGTGATTTCCTCCGTCCGGGGGCAATATCTACAATTTACCGATCCGGACGATCGTTCGTGATTTCTGGCTAATCGGGACAGAGATCGTTTTTCACAACCGTACCTGGCCAAAACTGTGATTTTCGGTTGACCAGGCGGAAAATCCCGAGTTTCGGTCGATGCAGGATCTAAATAGTGATTTCCTCCGTACGGGGGCATTATCTAGATTTTTCCGATCCGAAAGATCGTTCGTGATTTTCGGCTCATTGGGGCAGAGATCGTTTTTCAGAACCGTACCTGGTCAAAACAGTGATTTTCGGTTGACCAGGCGGAAAATCACGAGTTTCGGCCGATGCAGGGTCAGAATAGTGATTTCCTCCGTCCGGGGGCAATATCTAGAATTTACCGATCCGGGCGATCGTTCGTGATTTCTGGCTAATCCGGGCAGAGATCGTTTTTCACAACCGTACCTGGTCAAAACAGTGATTTTCGGTTGACCAGGCGGAAAATCACGAGTTTCGGCCGATGCAGGGTCAGAATAGTGATTTCCTCCGTCCGGGGGCAATATCTAGAATTTACCGATCCGAAAGATCGTTTGAGATTTCCGGCTAATCGGGGCAGAGATCGTTTTTCAGAACCGTACCTGGTCAAAACAGTGATTTTCGGTTGACCAGGCGGAAAATCACGAGTTTCGGCCGATGCAGGGTCTGAATAGTGATTTCCTTCGTACGGGGGCATTATCTAGATTTTACTGATCCAGAAGATCGTTCGTGATTTCTAGCTCATGGGGGCAGAGATCGTTTTTCCAAACCGTACCTGGTCAAAACAGTGATTTTCGGTTGACCAGGCGGAAAATCACGAGTTTCGGCCGATGCAGGGTCAGAATAGTGATTTCCTCCGTCCGGGGGCAATATCTAGAATTTACCGATCCGGACGATCGTTCGTGATTTCTGGCTAATCGGGGCAGAGATCGTTTTTCACAACCGTACCTGGTCAAAACAGTGATTTTTGGTTGACCAGGCGGAAAATCCCGAGTTTCGGCCTATGCAGGGTTTGAATAGTGATTTCCTCCGTCCGGGGGCAATATCTAGAATTTATCGATCCGGACGATCGTTCGTGATTTCTGGCTAATTGGGGCAGAGATCGTTTTTCAGAACCGTACCTGGTCAAAACAGTGATTTTCGGTTGACCAGGCGGAAAATCACGAGTTTCGGCCGATGCAGGGTCTGAATAGTGATTTCCTCCGTCCGGGGGCAATATCTAGAATTTACCGAACCGGGCGATCGTTCGTGATTTCTGGCTAATCCGGGCAGAGATCGTTTTTCACAACCGTACCTGGTCAAAACAGTGATTTTCGGTTGACCAGGCGGAAAATCACGAGTTTCGGCCGATGCAGGGTCTGAATAGTGATTTCCTCCGTCCGGGGGCAATATCTGGAATTTACCGATCCGGACGATCGTTCGTGATTTCCGGCTAATCGGGGCAGAGATCGTTTTTCACAACCGTACCTGGTCAAAACAGTGATTTTCGGTTGACCAGGCTGAAAATCACGAGTTTCGGCCTATGCAGGGTCTGAATAGTGATTTCCTCCGTCCGGGGGCAATATCTAGAATTTACCGATCCGGACGATCGTTCGTGATTTCTGGCTAATCGGGATAGAGATCGTTTTTCACAACCGTACCTGGTCAAGACAGAGATTTTCGGTTGACCAGGCGGAAAATCACGAGTTTCGGGCGATGCAGGGTCTGAATAGTGATTTCCTCCGTCCGGGGGCAATATCTAGAATTTACCGATCCGAAAGATCGTTCGTGATTTCCGGCTAATCGGGGCAGAGATCGTTTTTCAGAACCGTACTTGGTCAAAACAGTGATTTTCGGTAGACCAGGCGGAAAATCACGAGTTTCGGCCGATGCAGGGTCTGAATAGTGATTTCCTTCGTACGGGGGCATTATCTAGATTTTACTGATCCGGAAGATCGTTCGTGATTTCTGGCTCATTGGGGCAGAGATCGTTTTTCCAAACCGTACCTGGTCAAAACAGTGATTTTCGGTTGACCAGGCGGAAAATCACGAGTTTCGGCCGATGCAGGGTCTGAATAGTGATTTCCTCCGTCCGGGGGCAATATCTGGAATTTACCGATCCGGACGATCGTTCGTGATTTCTGGCTAATCGGGGCAGAGAACGTTTTTCAGAACCGTACCTGGTCAAAACAGTGATTTTCGGTTGACCTGGCGGAAAATCACGAGTTTCGGCCTATGCAGGGTTTGAATAGTGATTTCCTCCGTCCGGGGGCAATATCTAGAATTTATCGATCCGGACGATCGTTCGTGATTTCTGGCTAATTGGGGCAGAGATCGTTTTTCACAACCGTACCTGGTCAAAACAGTGATTTTCGGTTGACCAGGCGGAAAATCCCGAGTTTCGGCCGATGCAGGGTCAGAATAGTGATTTCCTCCGTCCGGGGGCAATATCTACAATTTACCGATCCGGACGATCGTTCGTGATTTCTGGCTAATCGGGACAGAGATCGTTTTTCACAACCGTACCTGGTCAAAACAGTGATTTTCGGTTGACCTGGCGGAAAATCACGAGTTTCGGCCTATGCAGGGTTTGAATAGTGATTTCCTCCGTCCGGGGGCAATATCTAGAATTTATCGATCCGGACGATCGTTCGTGATTTCTGGCTAATTGGGGCAGAGATCGTTTT
This sequence comes from Delonix regia, assembly GCA_037074485.1. Taxonomy (NCBI): domain Eukaryota; kingdom Viridiplantae; phylum Streptophyta; class Magnoliopsida; order Fabales; family Fabaceae; genus Delonix; species Delonix regia. The sequence goes on along the minus strand of CM073450.1, from coordinate 43,744,291 downwards.
TCACAACCGTACCTGCTCAAAACAGTGATTTTCGGTTGACCAGGCGGAAAATCACGAGTTTCGGCCGATGCAAGGTCAGAATAGTGATTTCCTCCGTCCGGGGGCAATATCTACAATTTACCGATCCGGACGATCGTTCGTGATTTCTGGCTAATCGGGACAGAGATCGTTTTTCACAACCGTACCTGGCCAAAACAGTGATTTTCGGTTGACCAGGCGGAAAATCCCGAGTTTCGGTCGATGCAGGATCTGAATAGTGATTTCCTCCGTACGGGGGCATTATCTAGATTTTTCCGATCCGAAAGATCGTTCGTGATTTTCGGCTCATTGGGGCAGAGATCGTTTTTCAGAACCGTACCTGGTCAAAACAGTGATTTTCGGTTGACCAGGCGGAAAATCACGAGTTTCGGCCGATGCAGGGTCTGAATAGTGATTTCCTCCGCCCGGGGGCAATATCTGGAATTTACCGATCCGGACGATCGTTCGTGATTTCCGGCTAATCGGGGCAGAGATCGTTTTTCACAACCGTACCTGGTCAAAACAGTGATTTTCGGTTGACCAGGCTGAAAATCACGAGTTTCGGCCTATGCAGGGTCTGAATAGTGATTTCCTCCGTCCGGGGGCAATATCTAGAATTTACCGATCCGGACGATCGTTCGTGATTTCTGGCTAATCGGGATAGAGATCGTTTTTCACAACCGTACCTGGTCAAGACAGAGATTTTCGGTTGACCAGGCGGAAAATCACGAGTTTCGGGCGATGCAGGGTCTGAATAGTGATTTCCTCCGTCCGGGGGCAATATCTAGAATTTACCGATCCGAAAGATCGTTCGTGATTTCCGGCTAATCGGGGCAGAGATCGTTTTTCAGAACTGTACTTGGTCAAAACAGTGATTTTCGGTAGACCAGGCGGAAAATCACGAGTTTCGGCCGATGCAGGGTCTGAATAGTGATTTCCTTCGTACGGGGGCATTATCTAGATTTTACTGATCCGGAAGATCGTTCGTGATTTCTGGCTCATTGGGGCAGAGATCGTTTTTCCAAACCGTACCTGGTCAAAACAGTGATTTTCGGTTGACCAGGCGGAAAATCACGAGTTTCGGCCGATGCAGGGTCTGAATAGTGATTTCCTCCGTCCGGGGGCAATATCTGGAATTTACCGATCCGGACGATCGTTCGTGATTTCTGGCTAATCGGGGCAGAGAACGTTTTTCACAACCGTACCTGGTCAAAACAGTGATTTTCGGTTGACCTGGCGGAAAATCACGAGTTTCGGCCTATGCAGGGTTTGAATAGTGATTTCCTCCGTCCGGGGGCAATATCTAGAATTTATCGATCCGGACGATCGTTCGTGATTTCTGGCTAATTGGGGCAGAGATCGTTTTTCACAACCGTACCTGGTCAAAACAGTGATTTTCGGTTGACCAGGCGGAAAATCCCGAGTTTCGGCCGATGCAGGGTCAGAATAGTGATTTCCTCCGTCCGGGGGCAATATCTACAATTTACCGATCCGGACGATCGTTCGTGATTTCTGGCTAATCGGGACAGAGATCGTTTTTCACAACCGTACCTGGTCAAAACAGTGATTTTCGGTTGACCTGGCGGAAAATCACGAGTTTCGGCCTATGCAGGGTTTGAATAGTGATTTCCTCCGTCCGGGGGCAATATCTAGAATTTATCGATCCGGACGATCGTTCGTGATTTCTGGCTAATTGGGGCAGAGATCGTTTTTCACAACCGTACCTGCTCAAAACAGTGATTTTCGGTTGACCAGGCGGAAAATCACGAGTTTCGGCCGATGCAAGGTCAGAATAGTGATTTCCTCCGTCCGGGGGCAATATCTACAATTTACCGATCCGGACGATCGTTCGTGGTTTCTGGCTAATCGGGACAGAGATCGTTTTTCACAACCGTACCTGGCCAAAACAGTGATTTTCGGTTGACCAGGCGGAAAATCCCGAGTTTCGGTCGATGCAGGATCTGAATAGTGATTTCCTCCGTACGGGGGCATTATCTAGATTTTTCCGATCCGAAAGATCGTTCGTGATTTTCGGCTCATTGGGGCAGAGATCGTTTTTCAGAACCGTACCTGGTCAAAACAGTGATTTTCGGTTGACCAGGCGGAAAATCACGAGTTTCGGCCGATGCAGGGTCAGAATAGTGATTTCCTCCGTCCGGGGGCAATATCTAGAATTTACCGATCCGGGCGATCGTTCGTGTTTTCTGGCTAATCCGGGCAGAGATCGTTTTTCACAACCGTACCTGGTCAAAACAGTGATTTTCGGTTGACCAGGCGGAAAATCACGAGTTTCGGCCGATGCAGGGTCTGAATAGTGATTTCCTCCGTCCGGGGGCAATATCTAGAATTTACCGATCCGAAAGATCGTTCGAGATTTCCGGCTAATCGGGGCAGAGATCGTTTTTCAGAACCGTACCTGCTCAAAACAGTGATTTTCGGTTGACCAGGCGAAAAATCACGAGTTTCGGCCGATGCAGGGTCTGAATAGTGATTTCCTTCGTACGGGGGCATTATCTAGATTTTACTGATCCAGAAGATCGTTCGTGATTTCTAGCTCATGGGGGCAGAGATCGTTTTTCCAAACCGTACCTGGTCAAAACAGTGATTTTCGGTTGACCAGGTGGAAAATCACGAGTTTCGGCCGATGCAGGGTCTGAATAGTGATTTCCTCCGTCCGGGGGCAATATCTAGAATTTACCGATCCGGACGATCGTTCGTGATTTCTGGCTAATCGGGGCAGAGATCGTTTTTCACAACCGTACCTGGTCAAAACAGTGATTTTTGGTTGACCTGGCGGAAAATCACGAGTTTCGGCCTATGCAGGGTTTGAATAGTGATTTCCTCCGTCCGGGGGCAATATCTAGAATTTATCGATCCGGACGATCGTTCGTGATTTCTGGCTAATTGGGGCAGAGATCGTTTTTCACAACCGTACCTGGTCAAAACAGTGATTTTCGGTTGACCAGGCGGAAAATCACGAGTTTCGGCCGATGCAGGGTCAGAATAGTGATTTCCTCCGTCCGGGGGCAATATCTACAATTTACCGATCCGGACGATCGTTCGTGATTTCTGGATAATCGGGACAGAGATCGTTTTTCAGAACCGTACCTGGTCAAAACAGTGATTTTCGGTTGACCAGGCGGAAAATCACGAGTTTCGGCCGATGCAGGGTCAGAATAGTGATTTCCTCCGTCCGGGGGCAATATCTAGAATTTACCGATCCGGGCGATCGTTCGTGTTTTCTGGCTAATCCGGGCAGAGATCGTTTTTCACAACCGTACCTGGTCAAAACAGTGATTTTCGGTTGACCAGGCGGAAAATCACGAGTTTCGGCCGATGCAGGGTCAGAATAGTGATTTCCTCCGTCCGGGGGCAATATCTAGAATTTACCGATCCGAAAGATCGTTCGAGATTTCCGGCTAATCGGGGCAGAGATCGTTTTTCAAAACCGTACCTGGTCAAAACAGTGATTTTCGGTTGTCCAGGCGGAAAATCACGAGTTTCGGCCGATGCAGGGTCTGAATAGTGATTTCCTTCGTACGGGGGCATTATCTAGATTTTACTGATCCAGAAGATCGTTCGTGATTTCTAGCTCATGGGGGCAGAGATCGTTTTTCCAAACCGTACCTGGTCAAAACAGTGATTTTCGGTTGACCAGGCTGAAAATCACGAGTTTCGGCCGATGCAGGGTCTGAATAGTGATTTCCTCCGTCCGGGGGCAATATCTAGAATTTACCGATCCGGACGATCGTTCGTGATTTCTGGCTAATCGGGGCAGAGATCGTTTTTCACAACCGTACCTGGTCAAAACAGTGATTTTTGGTTGACCTGGCGGAAAATCACGAGTTTCGGCCTATGCAGGGTTTGAATAGTGATTTCCTCCGTCCGGGGGCAATATCTAGAATTTATCGATCCGGACGATCGTTCGTGATTTCTGGCTAATTGGGGCAGAGATCGTTTTTCACAACCGTACCTGGTCAAAACAGTGATTTTCGGTTGACCAGGCGGAAAATCACGAGTTTCGGCCGATGCAGGGTCAGAATAGTGATTTCCTCCGTCCGGGGGCAATATCTACAATTTACCGATCCGGACGATCGTTCGTGATTTCTGGCTAATCGGGACAGAGATCGTTTTTCACAACCGTACCTGGCCAAAACAGTGATTTTCGGTTGACCAGGCGGAAAATCCCGAGTTTCGGTCGATGCAGGATCTGAATAGTGATTTCCTCCGTACGGGGGCATTATCTAGATTTTTCCGATCCGAAAGATCGTTCGTGATTTTCGGCTCATTGGGGCAGAGATCGTTTTTTAGAACCGTACCTGGTCAAAACAGTGATTTTCGGTTGACCAGGCGGAAAATCACGAGTTTCGGCCGATGCAGGGTCAGAATAGTGATTTCCTCCGTCCGGGGGCAATATCTAGAATTTACCGATCCGGGCGATCGTTCGTGATTTCTGGCTAATCCGGGCAGAGATCGTTTTTCACAACCGTACCTGGTCAAAACAGTGATTTTCGGTTGACCAGGCGGAAAATCACGAGTTTCGGCCGATGCAGGGTCTGAATAGTGATTTCCTCCGTCCGGGGGCAATATCTAGAATTTACCGATCCGAAAGATCGTTCGAGATTTCCGGCTAATCGGGGCAGAGATCGTTTTTCAGAACCGTACCTGGTCAAAACAGTGATTTTCGGTTGACCAGGCGGAAAATCACGAGTTTCGGCCGATGCAGGGTCAGAATAGTGATTTCCTCCGTCCGGGGGCAATATCTGGAATTTACCGATCCGGACGATCGTTCGTGATTTCTGGCAAATCGGGGCAGAGGTCGTTTTTCCCAACCGTACCTGGTCAAAACAGTGATTTTCGGTTGACCTGGCAGAAAATCACGAGTTTCGGCCGATGCAGGGTTTGAATAGTGATTTCCTCCGTCCGGGGGCAATATCTAGAATTTATCGATCCGGACGATCGTTCGTGATTTCTGGCTGATTAGGGCAGAGATCGTTTTTCACAACCGTACCTGGTCAAAACAGTGATTTTCGGTTGACCAGGCGGAAAATCACGAGTTTCGGCCGATGCAGGGTCTGAATAGTGATTTCCTCCGTCCGGGGGCAATATCTACAATTTACCGATCCGGACGATCGTTCGTGATTTCTGGCTAATCGGGACAGAGATCGTTTTTCACAACCGTACCTGGCCAAAACAGTGATTTTCGGTTGACTAGGCGGAAAATCCCGAGTTTCGGTCGATGCAGGATCTGAATAGTGATTTCCTCCGTACGGGGGCATTATCTAGATTTTTCCGATCCGAAAGATCGTTCGTGATTTTCGGCTCATTGGGGCAGAGATCGTTTTTCAGAACCGTACCTGGTCAAAACAGTGATTTTCGGTTGACCAGGCGGAAAATCATGAGTTTCGGCCGATGCAGGGTCTGAATAGTGATTTCCTCCGTCCGGGGGCAATATCTAGAATTTACCGATCCGGACGATCGTTCGTGATTTCTGGCTAATCGGGGCAGAGATCGTTTTTCACAACCGTACCTGGTCAAGACAGTGATTTTCGGTTGACCAGGCGGAAAATCACGAGTTTCGGCCGATGCAGGGTCTGAATAGTGATTTCGTTCGTCCGGGCGCAAAATCGTGATTTTACCGATCCGGACGATCGACCGTGATTTCATGCTGATCGTGGCGGAGATCGTTGTTGACAATCGTTCCTGTTCAAAACAGGGATTTTTGGTAGACCAGGCGGAAAATCACGAGTTTCGGCCGATGCAGGGTCTGAATAGTGATTTCGTTCGTCCGGGCGCAAAATCGTGATTTTACCGATCCAGACGATCGACCGTGATTTCATGCTGATCGTGGCGGAGATCGTTGTTGACAATCGTTCCTGTTCAAAACAGTGATTTTTGGTTGACCAGGCGGAAAATCACGAGTTTCGGCCGATGCAGGGTCTGAATAGTGATTTCGTTCGTCCGGGAGCAAAATCGTGATTTTACCGATCCCGACGATCGACCGTGATTTCATGCTGATCGTGGTGGAGATCGTTGTTGACAATCGTTCCTGTTCAAAATAGTGATTTTTGGTTGACCAGGCGGAAAATCACGAGTTTCGGCCGATGCAGGGTCTGAATAGTGATTTCGTTCGTCCGGGTGCAAAATCGTGATTTTACCGATCCAGACGATCGACCGTGATTTCATGCTGATCGTGGCGGAGATCGTTGTTGACAACCGTACTTGGTCAAAACAGTGAATTTTGGTTGACCAGGCGGAAAATCACGAGTTTCGGCCGATGCAGGGTCTGAATAGTGATTTCGTTCGTCCGGGTGCAAAATCGTCATTGTACCAATCCGGACGATCGACTGTGATTTCATGCTGATCATGGCGGAGATCGTTGTTGACAACCGTTCCTGGTCAAAACAGTGATTTCTGGAAGACCAGGCGGAAAATCACGAGTTTCGGCCGATGCAGGGTCTGAATAGTGATTTCGTTCGTCCGGGCGCAAAATCGTGATTTTACCGATCCGGACGATCGACCGTGATTTCATGCTGATCGTGGCGGAGATCGTTGTTGACAACCGTACCTGGTCAAAACAGTGATTTTTGGTTGACCAGGCGGAAAATCACGAGTTTCGGCCGATGCAGGGTCTGAATAGTGATTTCGTTCGTCCGGGTGCAAAATCGTGATTTTACCGATCCAGACGATCGACCGTGATTTCATGCTGATCGTGGTGGAGATCGTTGTTGACAATCGTTCCTGTTCAAAATAGTGATTTTTGGTTGACCAGGCGGAAAATCACGAGTTTCGGCCGATGCAGGGTCTGAATAGTGATTTCGTTCGTCCGGGTGCAAAATCGTGATTTTACCGATCCAGACGATCGACCGTGATTTCATGCTGATCGTGGCGGAGATCGTTGTTGACAACCGTACCTGGTCAAAACAGTGAATTTTGGTTGACCAGGCGGAAAATCACGAGTTTCGGCCGATGCAGGGTCAGAATAGTGATTTCCTCCGTCCGGGGGCAATATCTAGAATTTACCGATCCAGACGACCGATCGTGATTTCTGGCTAATCGGGGCAGTGATCGTTTTTCACAACCGTACCTGGTCAAAACAATGATTTTCGGTTGACCGGGCGGAAAATCACGAGTTTCGGCCGATGCAGGGTCTGAATAGTGATTTCCTCCGTCCGGGGGCAATATCTGGAATTTACCGATCCGGACGATCGTTCGTGATTTCCGGCTAATCGGGGCAGAGATCGTTTTTCACAACCGTACCTGGTCAAGACAGTGATTTTCGGTTGACCAGGCGGAAAATCACGGGTTTCGGCCGATGCAGGGTTTGAATAGTGATTTCCTCCGTCCGGGGTCAATATCGAGATTTTACCGATCCGGACGATCGTTCGTGATTTCTGGCTAATTGGGGCAGAGATCGTTTTTCACAACCGTACCTGGTCAAAACAGTGATTTTCGGTTGACCAGGCGGAAAATCACGAGTTTCGGCCGATGCAGGGTTAGAATAGTGATTTCCTCCGTCCGGGGGCAATATCTACAATTTACCGATCCGGACGATCGTTCGTGATTTCTGGCTAATCGGGGCAGAGATCGTTTTTCACAACCGTACCTGGCCAAAACAGTGATTTTCGGTTGACCACGCGGAAAATCCCGAGTTTCGGTCGATGCAGGGTTTGAATAGTGATTTCCTCCGTCCGGGGTCAATATCGAGATTTTACCGATCCGGACGATCGTTCGTGATTTCTGGCTAATTGGGGCAGAGATCGATTTTCACAACCGTACCTGGTCAAAACAATGATTTTCGGTTGGCCAGGCGGAAAATCACCAGTTTCGGCCGATGCAGGGTCTGAATAGTGATTTCCTCCGTCCGGGGGCAATATCTAGAATTTACCGATCCGGACGATCGTTCGTGATTTCCGGCTAATCGGGGCAGAGATCGTTTTTCACAACCGTACCTGGTCAAAACAATGATTTTCGGTTGACCTGGCGGAAAATCACGAGTTTCGGTCGATGCAGGATCTGAATAGTGATTTCCTTCGTACGGAGGCATTATCTAGATTTTACTGATCCGGAAGATCGTTCGTGATTTCTGGCTCATTGGGGCAGAGATCGTTTTTCCAAACCGTACCTGGTCAAAACAGTGATTTTCGGTTGACCAGGCGGAAAATCACAAGTTTCGGCCGATGCAGGGTCTGAATAGTGATTTCCTCCGTCCGGGGGCAATATCTTGATTTTTCCGATCCGAAAGATCGTTCGTGATTTTCGGCTCATTGGGGCAGAGATCGTTTTTCAGAACCGTACCTGGTCAAAACAGTGATTTTCAGTTGACCAGGCGGAAAATCACGAGTTTCGGCCGATGCAGGGTCTGAATAGTGATTTCCTCCGTCCGGGGGCAATATCTAGAATTTACCGATCTGGGCGATCGTTCGTGATTTCTGTCTAATCCGGGCAGAGATCGTTTTTCACAACCGTACCTGGTCAAAACAATGATTTTCGGTTGACCAGGCGGAAAATCACGAGTTTCGGCCGATGCAGGGTCTGAATAGTGATTTCCTCCGTCCAGGGGCAATATCTAGATTTTTCCGATCCGAAAGATCGTTCGTGATTTTCGGCTCATTGGGGCAGAGATCGTTTTTCAGAACCGTACCTGGTCAAAACAGTGATTTTCAGTTGATCAGGCGGAAAATCACGAGTTTCGGCCGATGCAGGGTCTGAATAGTGATTTCCTCCGTCCGGGGGCAATATCTAGAATTTACCGATCCAGGCGATCGTTCGTGGTTTCTGTCTAATCCGGGCAGAGATCGTTTTTCACAACCGTACCTAGTCAAAACAATGATTTTCGGTTGACCAGGCAGAAAATCACGAGTTTCGACCGATGCAGGGTCTGAATAGTGATTTCCTCTGTCCGGGGGCAATATTTAGAATTTACCGATCCGGACGATCGTTCATGATTTCCGGCTAATCGGGGCAGAGATCGTTTTTCACAACCGTACCTGGTCAAAACAATGATTGTCGGTTGACCAGGCGGAAAATCACGAGTTTCGGCCGATGCAGGGTCTGAATAGTGATTTCCTCCGTCCGGGGGCAATATCTAGAATTTACCGATCCGGACGATCGTTCGTGATTTCTGGCTAATCGGGGCAGAGATCGTTTTTCACAACCGTACCTGGCCAAAACAGTGATTTTCGGTTGACCACGCGGAAAATCCCGAGTTTCGGTCGATGCAGGGTTTGAATAGTGATTTCCTCCGTCCGGGGTCAATATCGAGATTTTACCGATCCGGACGATCGTTCGTGATTTCTGGCTAATTGGGGCAGAGATCGTTTTTCACAACCGTACCTGGTCAAAACAGTGATTTTCGGTTGACCAGGCGGAAAATCACGAGTTTCGGCCGATGCAGGGTTAGAATAGTGATTTCCTCCGTCCGGGGGCAATATCTACAATTTACCGATCCGGACGATCGTTCGTGATTTCTGGCTAATCGGGGCAGAGATCGTTTTTCACAACCGTACCTGGCCAAAACAGTGATTTTCGGTTGACCACGCGGAAAATCCCGAGTTTCGGTCGATGCAGGGTTTGAATAGTGATTTCCTCCGTCCGGGGTCAATATCGATATTTTACCGATCCGGACGATCGTTCGTGATTTCTGGCTAATTGGGGCAGAGATCGATTTTCACAACCGTACCTGGTCAAAACAATGATTTTCGGTTGGCCAGGCGGAAAATCACCAGTTTCGGCCGATGCAGGGTCTGAATAGTGATTTCCTCCGTCCGGGGGCAATATCTAGAATTTACCGATCCGGACGATCGTTCGTGATTTCCGGCTAATCGGGGCAGAGATCGTTTTTCACAACCGTACCTGGTCAAAACAATGATTTTCGGTTGACCTGGCGGAAAATCACGAGTTTCGGTCGATGCAGGATCTGAGTAGTGATTTCCTTCGTACGGAGGCATTATCTAGATTTTACTGATCCGGAAGATCGTTCGTGATTTCTGGCTCATTGGGGCAGAGATCGTTTTTCCAAACCGTACCTGGTCAAAACAGTGATTTTCGGTTGACCAGGCGGAAAATCACAAGTTTCGGCCGATGCAGGGTCTGAATAGTGATTTCCTCCGTCCGGGGGCAATATCTTGATTTTTCCGATCCGAAAGATCGTTCGTGATTTTCGGCTCATTGGGGCAGAGATCGTTTTTCAGAACCGTACCTGGTCAAAACAGTGATTTTCAGTTGACCAGGCGGAAAATCACGAGTTTCGGCCGATGCAGGGTCTGAATAGTGATTTCCTCCGTCCGGGGGCAATATCTAGAATTTACCGATCTGGGCGATCGTTCGTGATTTCTGTCTAATCCGGGCAGAGATCGTTTTTCACAACCGTACCTGGTCAAAACAATGATTTTCGGTTGACCAGGCGGAAAATCACGAGTTTCGGCCGATGCAGGGTCTGAATAGTGATTTCCTCCGTCCAGGGGCAATATCTAGATTTTTCCGATCCGAAAGATCGTTCGTGATTTTCGGCTCATTGGGGCAGAGATCGTTTTTCAGAACCGTACCTGGTCAAAACAGTGATTTTCAGTTGATCAGGCGGAAAATCACGAGTTTCGGCCGATGCAGGGTCTGAATAGTGATTTCCTCCGTCCGGGGGCAATATCTAGAATTTACCGATCCAGGCGATCGTTCGTGGTTTCTGTCTAATCCGGGCAGAGATCGTTTTTCACAACCGTACCTAGTCAAAACAATGATTTTCGGTTGACCAGGCAGAAAATCACGAGTTTCGACCGATGCAGGGTCTGAATAGTGATTTCCTCTGTCCGGGGGCAATATTTAGAATTTACCGATCCGGACGATCGTTCATGATTTCCGGCTAATCGGGGCAGAGATCGTTTTTCACAACCGTACCTAGTCAAAACAATGATTTTCGGTTGACCAGGCAGAAAATCACGAGTTTCGACCGATGCAGGGTCTGAATAGTGATTTCCTCTGTCCGGGGGCAATATTTAGAATTTACCGATCCGGACGATCGTTCATGATTTCCGGCTAATCGGGGCAGAGATCGTTTTTCACAACCGTACCTGGTCAAAACAATGATTGTCGGTTGACCAGGCGGGAAATCACGAGTTTCGGCCGATGCAGGGTCTGAATAGTGATTTCCTCCGTCCGGGGGCAATATCTAGAATTTACCGATCCGGACGATCGTTCGTGATTTCTGGCTAATCGGGGCAGAGATCGTTTTTCACAACCGTACCTGGCCAAAACAGTGATTTTCGGTTGACCACGCGGAAAATCCCGAGTTTCGGTCGATGCAGGGTTTGAATAGTGATTTCCTCCGTCCGGGGTCAATATCGAGATTTTACCGATCCGGACGATCGTTCGTGATTTCAGGCTAATTGGGGCAGAGATCGATTTTCACAACCGTACCTGGTCAAAACAATGATTTTCGGTTGGCCAGGCGGAAAATCACCAGTTTCGGCCGATGCAGGGTCTGAATAGTGATTTCCTCCGTCCGGGGGCAATATCTAGAATTTACCGATCCGGACGATCGTTCGTGATTTCCGACTAATCGGGGCAGAGATCGTTTTTCACAACCGTACCTGGTCAAAACAATGATTTTCGGTTGACCTGGCGGAAAATCACGACTATCGGTCGATGCAGGATCTGAATAGTGATTTCCTTCGTACGGAGGCATTATCTAGATTTTACTGATCCGGAAGGTCGTTCGTGATTTCTGGCTCATTGGGGCAGAGATCGTTTTTCCAAACCGTACCTGGTCAAAACAGTGATTTTCGGTTGACCAGGCGGAAAATCACGAGTTTCGGCCGATGCAGGGTCTGAATAGTGATTTCCTCCGTCCGGGGGCAATATCTTGATTTTTCCGATCCGAAAGATCGTTCGTGATTTTCGGCTCATTGGGGCAGAGATCGTTTTTCAGAACCGTACCTGGTCAAAACAGTGATTTTCAGTTGATCAGGCGGAAAATCACGAGTTTCGGCCGATGCAGGGTCTGAATAGTGATTTCCTCCGTCCGGGGGCAATATCTAGAATTTACCGATCCAGGCGATCGTTCGTGGTTTCTGTCTAATCCGGGCAGAGATCGTTTTTCACAACCGTACCTAGTCAAAACAATGATTTTCGGTTGACCAGGCAGAAAATCACGAGTTTCGACCGATGCAGGGTCTGAATAGTGATTTCCTCTGTCCGGGGGCAATATCTAGAATTTACCGATCCGGACGATCGTTCATGATTTCCGGCTAATCGGGGCAGAGATCGTTTTTCACAACCGTACCTGGTCAAAACAATGATTTTCGGTTGACCAGGCGGAAAATCACGAGTTTCGGCCGATGCAGGGTCTGAATAGTGATTTCCTCCGTCCGGGGGCAATATCTACAATTTACCGATCCGGACGATCGTTCGTGATTTCTGGCTAATCGGGGCAGAGATCGTTTTTCACAACCGTACCTGGCCAAAACAGTGATTTTCGGTTGACCACGCGGAAAATCCCGAGTTTCGGTCGATGCAGGGTTTGAATAGTGATTTCCTCCGTCCGGGGTCAATATCGAGATTTTACCGATCCGGACGATCGTTCGTGATTTCTGGCTAATTGGGGCAGAGATCGATTTTCACAACCGTACCTGGTCAAAACAATGATTTTCGGTTGGCCAGGCGGAAAATCACCAGTTTCGGCCGATGCAGGGTCTGAATAGTGATTTCCTCCGTCCGGGGGCAATATCTAGAATTTACCGATCCGGACGATCGTTCGTGATTTCCGGCTAATCGGGGCAGAGATCGTTTTTCACAACCGTACCTGGTCAAAACAATGATTTTCGGTTGACCTGGCGGAAAATCACGACTTTCGGTCGATGCAGGATCTGAATAGTGATTTCCTTCGTACGGAGGCATTATCTAGATTTTACTGATCCGGAAGATCGTTCGTGATTTCTGGCTCATTGGGGCAGAGATCGTTTTTCCAAACCGTACCTGGTCAAAACAGTGATTTTCGGTTGACCAGGCGGAAAATCACAAGTTTCGGCCGATGCAGGGTCTGAATAGTGATTTCCTCCGTCCGGGGGCAATATCTTGATTTTTCCGATCCGAAAGATCGTTCGTGATTTTCGGCTCATTGGGGCAGAGATCGTTTTTCAGAACCGTACCTGGTCAAAACAGTGATTTTCAGTTGACCAGGCGGAAAATCACGAGTTTCGGCCGATGCAGGGTCTGAATAGTGATTTCCTCCGTCCGGGGGCAATATCTAGAATTTACCGATCTGGGCGATCGTTCGTGATTTCTGTCTAATCCGGGCAGAGATCGTTTTTCACAACCGTACCTGGTCAAAACAATGATTTTCGGTTGACCAGGCGGAAAATCACGAGTTTCGGCCGATGCAGGGTCTGAATAGTGATTTCCTTCGTCCAGGGGCAATATCTAGAATTTACCGATCCGGACGATCGTTCGTGATTTCTGGCTAATCGGGGCAGAGATCGTTTTTCACAACCGTACCTGGCCAAAACAGTGATTTTCGGTTGACCACGCGGAAAATCCCGAGTTTCGGTCGATGCAGGGTTTGAATAGTGATTTCCTCCGTCCGGGGTCAATATCGAGATTTTACCGATCCGGACGATCGTTCGTGATTTCAGGCTAATTGGGGCAGAGATCGATTTTCACAACCGTACCTGGTCAAAACAATGATTTTCGGTTGGCCAGGCGGAAAATCACCAGTTTCGGCCGATGCAGGGTCTGAATAGTGATTTCCTCCGTCCGGGGGCAATATCTAGAATTTACCGATCCGGACGATCGTTCGTGATTTCCGACTAATCGGGGCAGAGATCGTTTTTCACAACCGTACCTGGTCAAAACAATGATTTTCGGTTGACCTGGCGGAAAATCACGACTTTCGGTCGATGCAGGATCTGAATAGTGATTTCCTTCGTACGGAGGCATTATCTAGATTTTACTGATCCGGAAGGTCGTTCGTGATTTCTGGCTCATTGGGGCAGAGATCGTTTTTCCAAACCGTACCTGGTCAAAACAGTGATTTTCGGTTGACCAGGCGGAAAATCACGACTTTCGGCCGATGCAGGGTCTGAATAGTGATTTCCTCCGTCCGGGGGCAATATCTTGATTTTTCCGATCCGAAAGATCGTTCGTGATTTTCGGCTCATTGGGGCAGAGATCGTTTTTCAGAACCGTACCTGGTCAAAACAGTGATTTTCAGTTGATCAGGCGGAAAATCACGAGTTTCGGCCGATGCAGGGTCTGAATAGTGATTTCCTCCGTCCGGGGGCAATATCTAGAATTTACCGATCCAGGCGATCGTTCGTGGTTTCTGTCTAATCCGGGCAGAGATCGTTTTTCACAACCGTACCTAGTCAAAACAATGATTTTCGGTTGACCAGGCAGAAAATCACGAGTTTCGACCGATGCAGGGTCTGAATAGTGATTTCCTCTGTCCGGGGGCAATATCTAGAATTTACCGATCCGGACGATCGTTCATGATTTCCGGCTAATCGGGGCAGAGATCGTTTTTCACAACCGTACCTGGCCAAAACAGTGATTTTCGGTTGACCACGCGGAAAATCCCGAGTTTCGGTCGATGCAGGGTTTGAATAGTGATTTCCTCCGTCCGGGGTCAATATCGAGATTTTACCGATCCGGACGATCGTTCGTGATTTCTGGCTAATTGGGGCAGAGATCGATTTTCACAACCGTACCTGGTCAAAACAATGATTTTCGGTTGGCCAGGCGGAAAATCACCAGTTTCGGCCGATGCAGGGTCTGAATAGTGATTTCCTCCGTCCGGGGGCAATATCTAGAATTTACCGATCCGGACGATCGTTCGTGATTTCCGGCTAATCGGGGCAGAGATCGTTTTTCACAACCGTACCTGGTCAAAACAATGATTTTCGGTTGACCTGGCGGAAAATCACGACTTTCGGTCGATGCAGGATCTGAATAGTGATTTCCTTCGTACGGAGGCATTATCTAGATTTTACTGATCCGGAAGATCGTTCGTGATTTCTGGCTCATTGGGGCAGAGATCGTTTTTCCAAACCGTACCTGGTCAAAACAGTGATTTTCGGTTGACCAGGCGGAAAATCACAAGTTTCGGCCGATGCAGGGTCTGAATAGTGATTTCCTCCGTCCGGGGGCAATATCTTGATTTTTCCGATCCGAAAGATCGTTCGTGATTTTCGGCTCATTGGGGCAGAGATCGTTTTTCAGAACCGTACCTGGTCAAAACAGTGATTTTCAGTTGACCAGGCGGAAAATCACGAGTTTCGGCCGATGCAGGGTCTGAATAGTGATTTCCTCCGTCCGGGGGCAATATCTAGAATTTACCGATCTGGGCGATCGTTCGTGATTTCTGTCTAATCCGGGCAGAGATCGTTTTTCACAACCGTACCTGGTCAAAACAATGATTTTCGGTTGACCAGGCGGAAAATCACGAGTTTCGGCCGATGCAGGGTCTGAATAGTGATTTCCTTCGTCCAGGGGCAATATCTAGAATTTACCGATCCGGACGATCGTTCGTGATTTCTGGCTAATCGGGGCAGAGATCGTTTTTCACAACCGTACCTGGCCAAAACAGTGATTTTCGGTTGACCACGCGGAAAATCCCGAGTTTCGGTCGATGCAGGGTTTGAATAGTGATTTCCTCCGTCCGGGGTCAATATCGAGATTTTACCGATCCGGACGATCGTTCGTGATTTCAGGCTAATTGGGGCAGAGATCGATTTTCACAACCGTACCTGGTCAAAACAATGATTTTCGGTTGGCCAGGCGGAAAATCACCAGTTTCGGCCGATGCAGGGTCTGAATAGTGATTTCCTCCGTCCGGGGGCAATATCTAGAATTT
This sequence comes from Delonix regia, assembly GCA_037074485.1. Classification (NCBI taxonomy): domain Eukaryota; kingdom Viridiplantae; phylum Streptophyta; class Magnoliopsida; order Fabales; family Fabaceae; genus Delonix; species Delonix regia. The sequence continues at coordinate 43,728,429 of CM073450.1, read as the reverse complement.
ACCGATCCGGACGATCGTTCGTGATTTCCGACTAATCGGGGCAGAGATCGTTTTTCACAACCGTACCTGGTCAAAACAATGATTTTCGGTTGACCTGGCGGAAAATCACGAGTTTCGGCCGATGCAGGGTCTGAATAGTGATTTCCACCATCGTATGTGATTATCTAGATTTTACTGATCCGGAAGGTCGTTCGTGATTTCTGGCTCATTGGGGCAGAGATCGTTTTTCCAAACCGTACCTGGTCAAAACAGTGATTTTCGGTTGACCAGGCGGAAAATCACGACTTTCGGCCGATGCAGGGTCTGAATAGTGATTTCCTCCGTCCGGGGGCAATATCTTGATTTTTCCGATCCGAAAGATCGTTCGTGATTTTCGGCTCATTGGGGCAGAGATCGTTTTTCAGAACCGTACCTGGTCAAAACAGTGATTTTCAGTTGATCAGGCGGAAAATCACGAGTTTCGGCCGATGCAGGGTCTGAATAGTGATTTCCTCCGTCCGGGGGCAATATCTAGAATTTACCGATCCAGGCGATCGTTCGTGGTTTCTGTCTAATCCGGGCAGAGATCGTTTTTCACAACCGTACCTAGTCAAAACAATGATTTTCGGTTGACCAGGCAGAAAATCACGAGTTTCGACCGATGCAGGGTCTGAATAGTGATTTCCTCTGTCCGGGGGCAATATCTAGAATTTACCGATCCGGACGATCGTTCATGATTTCCGGCTAATCGGGGCAGAGATCGTTTTTCACAACCGTACCTGGCCAAAACAGTGATTTTCGGTTGACCACGCGGAAAATCCCGAGTTTCGGTCGATGCAGGGTTTGAATAGTGATTTCCTCCGTCCGGGGTCAATATCGAGATTTTACCGATCCGGACGATCGTTCGTGATTTCTGGCTAATTGGGGCAGAGATCGATTTTCACAACCGTACCTGGTCAAAACAATGATTTTCGGTTGGCCAGGCGGAAAATCACCAGTTTCGGCCGATGCAGGGTCTGAATAGTGATTTCCTCCGTCCGGGGGCAATATCTAGAATTTACCGATCCGGACGATCGTTCGTGATTTCCGGCTAATCGGGGCAGAGATCGTTTTTCACAACCGTACCTGGTCAAAACAATGATTTTCGGTTGACCTGGCGGAAAATCACGACTTTCGGTCGATGCAGGATCTGAATAGTGATTTCCTTCGTACGGAGGCATTATCTAGATTTTACTGATCCGGAAGATCGTTCGTGATTTCTGGCTCATTGGGGCAGAGATCGTTTTTCCAAACCGTACCTGGTCAAAACAGTGATTTTCGGTTGACCAGGCGGAAAATCACAAGTTTCGGCCGATGCAGGGTCTGAATAGTGATTTCCTCCGTCCGGGGGCAATATCTTGATTTTTCCGATCCGAAAGATCGTTCGTGATTTTCGGCTCATTGGGGCAGAGATCGTTTTTCAGAACCGTACCTGGTCAAAACAGTGATTTTCAGTTGACCAGGCGGAAAATCACGAGTTTCGGCCGATGCAGGGTCTGAATAGTGATTTCCTCCGTCCGGGGGCAATATCTAGAATTTACCGATCTGGGCGATCGTTCGTGATTTCTGTCTAATCCGGGCAGAGATCGTTTTTCACAACCGTACCTGGTCAAAACAATGATTTTCGGTTGACCAGGCGGAAAATCACGAGTTTCGGCCGATGCAGGGTCTGAATAGTGATTTCCTTCGTCCAGGGGCAATATCTAGAATTTACCGATCCGGACGATCGTTCGTGATTTCTGGCTAATCGGGGCAGAGATCGTTTTTCACAACCGTACCTGGCCAAAACAGTGATTTTCGGTTGACCACGCGGAAAATCCCGAGTTTCGGTCGATGCAGGGTTTGAATAGTGATTTCCTCCGTCCGGGGTCAATATCGAGATTTTACCGATCCGGACGATCGTTCGTGATTTCAGGCTAATTGGGGCAGAGATCGATTTTCACAACCGTACCTGGTCAAAACAATGATTTTCGGTTGGCCAGGCGGAAAATCACCAGTTTCGGCCGATGCAGGGTCTGAATAGTGATTTCCTCCGTCCGGGGGCAATATCTTGAATTTACCGATCTGGGCGATCGTTCGTGATTTCTGTCTAATCCGGGCAGAGATCGTTTTTCACAACCGTACCTGGTCAAAACAATGATTTTCGGTTGACCAGGCGGAAAATCACGAGTTTCGGCCGATGCAGGGTCTGAATAGTGATTTCCTTCGTCCAGGGGCAATATCTAGATTTTTCCGATCCGAAAGATCGTTCGTGATTTTCGGCTCATTGGGGCAGAGATCGTTTTTCAGAACCGTACCTGGTCAAAACAGTGATTTTCAGTTGATCAGGCGGAAAATCACGAGTTTCGGCCGATGCAGGGTCTGAATAGTGATTTCCTCCGTCCGGGGGCAATATCTAGAATTTACCGATCCAGGCGATCGTTCGTGATTTCTGTCTAATCCGGGCAGAGATCGTTTTTCACAACCGTACCTGGTCAAAACAATGATTTTCGGTTGACCAGGCGGAAAATCACGAGTTTCGGCCGATGCAGGGTCTGAATAGTGATTTCCTTCGTCCAGGGGCAATATCTAGATTTTTCCGATCCGAAAGATCGTTCGTGATTTTCGGCTCATTGGGGCAGAGATCGTTTTTCAGAACCGTACCTGGTCAAAACAGTGATTTTCAGTTGATCAGGCGGAAAATCACGAGTTTCGGCCGATGCAGGGTCTGAATAGTGATTTCCTCCGTCCGGGGGCAATATCTAGAATTTACCGATCCAGGCGATCGTTCGTGGTTTCTGTCTAATCCGGGCAGAGATCGTTTTTCACAACCGTACCTAGTCAAAACAATGATTTTCGGTTGACCAGGCAGAAAATCACGAGTTTCGACCGATGCAGGGTCTGAATAGTGATTTCCTCTGTCCGGGGGCAATATCTAGAATTTACCGATCCGGACGATCGTTCATGATTTCCGGCTAATCGGGGCAGAGATCGTTTTTCACAACCGTACCTGGTCAAAACAATGATTTTCGGTTGACCAGGCGGAAAATCACGAGTTTCGGCCGATGCAGGGTCTGAATAGTGATTTCCTCCGTCCGGGGGCAATATCTGGAATTTACCGATCCGGACGATCGTTCGTGGTTTCTGTCTAATCCGGGCAGAGATCGTTTTTCACAACCGTACCTAGTCAAAACAATGATTTTCGGTTGACCAGGCAGAAAATCACGAGTTTCGACCGATGCAGGGTCTGAATAGTGATTTCCTCTGTCCGGGGGCAATATTTAGAATTTACCGATCCGGACGATCGTTCATGATTTCCGGCTAATCGGGGCAGAGATCGTTTTTCACAACCGTACCTGGTCAAAACAATGATTGTCGGTTGACCAGGCGGAAAATCACGAGTTTCGGCCGATGCAGGGTCTGAATTGTGATTTCCTCCGTCCGGGGGCAATATCTAGAATTTACCGATCCAGACGACCGATCTTGATTTCTGGCTAATCGGGGCAGTGATCGTTTTTCACAACCGTACCTGGTCAAAACAGTGATTTTCGGTTGACCAGGCGGAAAATCACGAGTTTCGGCCGATGCAGGGTCTGAATAGTGATTTCCTCCGTCCGGTGGCAATATCTGGAATTTACCGATCCGGACGATCGTTCGTGATTTCCGGCTAATCCAGGCAGAGATCGTTTTTCACAACCGTACCTGGTCAAAACAGTGATTTTCGGTTGACCAGGCTGAAAATCACGAGTTTCGGCCTATGCAGGGTCCGAATAGTGATTTCCTCCGTCCGGGGGCAATATCTAGAATTTACCGATCCGGACGATCGTTCGTGATTTCTGGCTAATCGGGGCAGAGATCGTTTTTCACAACCGTACCTGGTCAAGACAGTGATTTTCGGTTGACCAGGCGGAAAATCACGAGTTTCGGCCGATGCAGGGTCTGAATAGTGATTTCCTCCGTCCGGGGGCAATATCTAGAATTTACCGATCCGGACGATCGTTCGTGATTTCCGGCTAATCGGGGCAGAGATCATTTTTCACAACCGTTCCTGGTCAAAACAATGATTCTCGGTTGACCTGGCGGAAAATCACGACTTTCGGTCGATGCTGGATCTGAATAGTGATTTCCTTCGAACGGGGGCATTATCTAGATTTTACTGATCCGGAAGATCGTTCGTGATTTCTGGCTCATTGGGGCAGAGATCGTTTTTCCAAACCGTACCTGGTCAAAACAGTGATTTTCGGTTGACCAGGCGGAAAATCACGAGTTTCAGCCGATGCAGGGTCTGAATAGTGATTTCCTCCGTCCGGGGGCAATATCTGGAATTTACCGATCCGGACGATCGTTCGTGATTTCTGGCTAATCGGGGCAGAGATCGTTTTTCCCAACCGTACCTGGTCAAAACAGTGATTTTCGGTTGACCTGGCTGAAAATCACGGGTTTCAGCCGATGCAGGGTTTGAATAGTGATTTCCTCCGTCCGGGGTCAATATCGAGATTTTACCGATCCGGACGATCGTTCGTGATTTCCGGCTAATTGGGGCAGAGATCGTTTTTCACAACCGTACCTGGTCAAAACAGTGATTTTCGGTTGACCAGGCGGAAAATCACGAGTTTCGGCCGATGCAGGGTCTGAATAGTGATTTCCTCCGTCCGGGGGCAATATCTACAATTTACCGATCCGGACGATCGTTCGTGATTTCTGGCTAATCGGGGCAGAGATCGTTTTTCACAACCGTACCTGGCCAAAACAGTGATTTTCGGTTGACCACGCGGAAAATCCCGAGTTTCGGTCGATGCAGGGTTTGAATAGTGATTTCCTCCGTCCGGGGTCAATATCGAGATTTTACCGATCCGGACGATCGTTCGTGATTTCTGGCTAATTGGGGCAGAGATCGTTTTTCACAACCGTACCTGGTCAAAACAATGATTTTCGGTTGGCCAGGCGGAAAATCAACAGTTTCGGCCGATGCAGGGTCTGAATAGTGATTTCCTCCGTCCGGGGGCAATATCTAGAATTTACCGATCCGGACGATCGTTCGTGATTTCCGGCTAATCGGGGCAGAGATCGTTTTTCACAACCGTACCTGGTCAAAACAATGATTTTCGGTTGACCTGGCGGAAAATCACGACTTTCGGTCGATGCAGGATCTGAATAGTGATTTCCTTCGTACGGAGGCATTATCTAGATTTTACTGATCCGGAAGATCGTTCGTGATTTCTGGCTCATTGGGGCAGAGATCGTTTTTCCAAACCGTACCTGGTCAAAACAGTGATTTTCGGTTGACCAGGCGGAAAATCACAAGTTTCGGCCGATGCAGGGTCTGAATAGTGATTTCCTCCGTCCGGGGGCAATATCTTGATTTTTCCGATCCGAAAGATCGTTCGTGATTTTCGGCTCATTGGGGCAGAGATCGTTTTTCAGAACCGTTCCTGGTCAAAACAGTGATTTTCAGTTGACCAGGCGGAAAATCACGAGTTTCGGCCGATGCAGGGTCTGAATAGTGATTTCCTCCGTCCGGGGGCAATATCTAGAATTTACCGATCTGGGCGATCGTTCGTGATTTCTGTCTAATCCGGGCAGAGATCGTTTTTCACAACCGTACCTGGTCAAAACAATGATTTTCGGTTGACCAGGCGGAAAATCACGAGTTTCGGCCGATGCAGGGTCTGAATAGTGATTTCCTCCGTCCAGGGGCAATATCTAGATTTTTCCGATCCGAAAGATCGTTCGTGATTTTCGGCTCATTGGGGCAGAGATCGTTTTTCAGAACCGTACCTGGTCAAAACAGTGATTTTCAGTTGATCAGGCGGAAAATCACGAGTTTCGGCCGATGCAGGGTCTGAATAGTGATTTCCTCCGTCCGGGGGCAATATCTAGAATTTACCGATCCGGGCGATCGTTCGTGGTTTCTGTCTAATCCGGGCAGAGATCGTTTTTCACAACCGTACCTAGTCAAAACAATGATTTTCGGTTGACCAGGCAGAAAATCACGAGTTTCGACCGATGCAGGGTCTGAATAGTGATTTCCTCCGTCCGGGGGCAATATCTAGAATTTACCGATCCGGACGATCGTTCATGATTTCCGGCTAATCGGGGCAGAGATCGTTTTTCACAACCGTACCTGGTCAAAACAATGATTTTCGGTTGACCAGGCGGAAAATCACGAGTTTCGGCCGATGCAGGGTCTGAATAGTGATTTCCTCCGTCCGGGGGCAATATCTGGAATTTACCGATCCGGACGATCGTTCGTGATTTCCGGCTAATCGGGGCAGAGATCGTTTTTCAGAACCGTACCTGGTCAAAACAGTGATTTTCGGTTGACCAGGCTGAAAATCACGAGTTTCGGCCTATGCAGGGTCCGAATAGTGATTTCCTCCGTCCGGGGGCAATATCTAGAATTTACCGATCCGGACGATCGTTCGTGATTTCTGGCTAATCGGGGCAGAGATCGTTTTTCACAACCGTACCTGGTCAAGACAGTGATTTTCGGTTGACCAGGCGGAAAATCACGAGTTTCGGCCGATGCAGGGTCTGAATAGTGATTTCCTCCGACCGGGGGCAATATCTAGAATTTACCGATCCGGACGATCGTTCGTGATTTCTGGCTAATCGGGGCAGAGATCGTTTTTCACAACCGTACCTAGTCAAAACAATGATTTTCGGTTGACCAGGCAGAAAATCACGAGTTTCGACCGATGCAGGGTCTGAATAGTGATTTCCTCCGTCCGGGGGCAATATCTAGAATTTACCGATCCGGACGATCGTTCATGATTTCCGGCTAATCGGGGCAGAGATCGTTTTTCACAACCGTACCTGGTCAAAACAATGATTTTCGGTTGACCAGGCGGAAAATCACGAGTTTCGGCCGATGCAGGGTCTGAATAGTGATTTCCTCCGTCCGGGGGCAATATCTGGAATTTACCGATCCGGACGATCGTTCGTGATTTCCGGCTAATCGGGGCAGAGATCGTTTTTCACAACCGTACCTGGTCAAAACAGTGATTTTCGGTTGACCAGGCTGAAAATCACGAGTTTCGGCCTATGCAGGGTCTGAATAGTGATTTCCTCCGTCCGGGGGCAATATCTAGAATTTACCGATCCGGACGATCGTTCGTGATTTCCGGCTAATCGGGGCAGAGATCGTTTTTCACAACCGTACCTGGTCAAAACAGTGATTTTCGGTTGACCAGGCTGAAAATCACGAGTTTCGGCCGATGCAGGGTCTGAATAGTGATTTCCTCCGTCCGGGGGCAATATCTAGAATTTACCGATCCGGGCGATCGTTCGTGGTTTCTGTCTAATCCGGGCAGAGATCGTTTTTCACAACCGTACCTAGTCAAAACAATGATTTTCGGTTGACCAGGCAGAAAATCACGAGTTTCGACCGATGCAGGGTCTGAATAGTGATTTCCTCCGTCCGGGGGCAATATCTAGAATTTACCGATCCGGACGATCGTTCATGATTTCCGGCTAATCGGGGCAGAGATCGTTTTTCACAACCGTACCTGGTCAAAACAATGATTTTCGGTTGACCAGGCGGAAAATCACGAGTTTCGGCCGATGCAGGGTCTGAATAGTGATTTCCTCCGTCCGGGGGCAATATCTGGAATTTACCGATCCGGACGATCGTTCGTGATTTCCGGCTAATCGGGGCAGAGATCGTTTTTCACAACCGTACCTGGTCAAAACAGTGATTTTCGGTTGACCAGGCTGAAAATCACGAGTTTCGGCCTATGCAGGGTCTGAATAGTGATTTCCTCCGTCCGGGGGCAATATCTAGAATTTACCGATCCGGACGATCGTTCGTGATTTCCGGCTAATCGGGGCAGAGATCGTTTTTCACAACCGTACCTGGTCAAAACAGTGATTTTCGGTTGACCAGGCGGAAAATCACGACTTTCGGCCGATGCAGGGTCTGAATAGTGATTTCCTCCGTCCGGGGGCAATATCTAGAATTTACCGATCCGGGCGATCGTTCGTGGTTTCTGTCTAATCCGGGCAGAGATCGTTTTTCACAACCGTACCTAGTCAAAACAATGATTTTCGGTTGACCAGGCAGAAAATCACGAGTTTCGACCGATGCAGGGTCTGAATAGTGATTTCCTCCGTCCGGGGGCAATATCTAGAATTTACCGATCCGGACGATCGTTCATGATTTCCGGCTAATCGGGGCAGAGATCGTTTTTCACAACCGTACCTGGTCAAAACAATGATTTTCGGTTGACCAGGCGGAAAATCACGAGTTTCGGCCGATGCAGGGTCTGAATAGTGATTTCCTCTGTCCGGGGGCAATATCTAGAATTTACCGATCCGGACGATCGTTCATGATTTCCGGCTAATCGGGGCAGAGATCGTTTTTCACAACCGTACCTGGCCAAAACAGTGATTTTCGGTTGACCACGCGGAAAATCCCGAGTTTCGGTCGATGCAGGGTTTGAATAGTGATTTCCTCCGTCCGGGGTCAATATCGAGATTTTACCGATCCGGACGATCGTTCGTGATTTCTGGCTAATTGGGGCAGAGATCGATTTTCACAACCGTACCTGGTCAAAACAATGATTTTCGGTTGGCCAGGCGGAAAATCACCAGTTTCGGCCGATGCAGGGTCTGAATAGTGATTTCCTCCGTCCGGGGGCAATATCTAGAATTTACCGATCCGGACGATCGTTCGTGATTTCCGGCTAATCGGGGCAGAGATCGTTTTTCACAACCGTACCTGGTCAAAACAATGATTTTCGGTTGACCTGGCGGAAAATCACGACTTTCGGTCGATGCAGGATCTGAATAGTGATTTCCTTCGTACGGAGGCATTATCTAGATTTTACTGATCCGGAAGATCGTTCGTGATTTCTGGCTCATTGGGGCAGAGATCGTTTTTCCAAACCGTACCTGGTCAAAACAGTGATTTTCGGTTGACCAGGCGGAAAATCACAAGTTTCGGCCGATGCAGGGTCTGAATAGTGATTTCCTCCGTCCGGGGGCAATATCTTGATTTTTCCGATCCGAAAGATCGTTCGTGATTTTCGGCTCATTGGGGCAGAGATCGTTTTTCAGAACCGTACCTGGTCAAAACAGTGATTTTCAGTTGACCAGGCGGAAAATCACGAGTTTCGGCCGATGCAGGGTCTGAATAGTGATTTCCTCCGTCCGGGGGCAATATCTAGAATTTACCGATCTGGGCGATCGTTCGTGATTTCTGTCTAATCCGGGCAGAGATCGTTTTTCACAACCGTACCTGGTCAAAACAATGATTTTCGGTTGACCAGGCGGAAAATCACGAGTTTCGGCCGATGCAGGGTCTGAATAGTGATTTCCTCCGTCCAGGGGCAATATCTAGATTTTTCCGATCCGAAAGATCGTTCGTGATTTTCGGCTCATTGGGGCAGAGATCGTTTTTCAGAACCGTACCTGGTCAAAACAGTGATTTTCAGTTGATCAGGCGGAAAATCACGAGTTTCGGCCGATGCAGGGTCTGAATAGTGATTTCCTCCGTCCGGGGGCAATATCTAGAATTTACCGATCCGGGCGATCGTTCGTGATTTCTGGCTAATCCGGGCAGAGATCGTTTTTCACAACCGTACCTGGTCAAAACAGTGATTTTCGGTTGACCAGGCTGAAAATCACGAGTTTCGGCCGATGCAGGGTCTGAATAGTGATTTCCTCCGTCCGGGGGCAATATCTAGAATTTACCGATCCGGGCAATCGTTCGTGGTTTCTGTCTAATCCGGGCAGAGATCGTTTTTCACAACCGTACCTAGTCAAAACAATGATTTTCGGTTGACCAGGCAGAAAATCACGAGTTTCGACCGATGCAGGGTCTGAATAGTGATTTCCTCCGTCCGGGGGCAATATCTAGAATTTACCGATCCGGACGATCGTTCATGATTTCCGGCTAATCGGGGCAGAGATCGTTTTTCACAACCGTACCTGGTCAAAACAATGATTTTCGGTTGACCAGGCGGAAAATCACGAGTTTCGGCCGATGCAGGGTCTGAATAGTGATTTCCTCCGTCCGGGGGCAATATCTGGAATTTACCGATCCGGACGATCGTTCGTGATTTCTGGCGCATTGGGGCAGAGATCGTTTTTCCAAACCGTACCTGGTCAAAACAGTGATTTTCGGTTGACCAGGCGGAAAATCACAAGTTTCGGCCGATGCAGGGTCTGAATAGTGATTTCCTCCGTCCGGGGGCAATATCTTGATTTTTCCGATCCGAAAGATCGTTCGTGATTTTCGGCTCATTGGGGCAGAGATCGTTTTTCAGAACCGTACCTGGTCAAAACAGTGATTTTCAGTTGATCAGGCGGAAAATCACGAGTTTCGGCCGATGCAGGGTCTGAATAGTGATTTCCTCCGTCCGGGGGCAATATCTAGAATTTACCGATCCAGGCGATCGTTCGTGGTTTCTGTCTAATTCGGGCAGAGATCGTTTTTCACAACCGTACCTAGTCAAAACAATGATTTTCGGTTGACCAGGCAGAAAATCACGAGTTTCGACCGATGCAGGGTCTGAATAGTGATTTCCTCTGTCCGGGGGCAATATCTAGAATTTACCGATCCGGACGATCGTTCATGATTTCCGGCTAATCGGGGCAGAGATCGTTTTTCACAACCGTACCTGGTCAAAACAATGATTTTCGGTTGACCAGGCGGAAAATCACGAGTTTCGGCCGATGCAGGGTCTGAATAGTGATTTCCTCCGTCCGGGGGCAATATCTACAATTTACCGATCCGGACGATCGTTCGTGATTTCTGGCTAATCGGGGCAGAGATCGTTTTTCACAACCGTACCTGGCCAAAACAGTGATTTTCGGTTGACCACGCGGAAAATCCCGAGTTTCGGTCGATGCAGGGTTTGAATAGTGATTTCCTCCGTCCGGGGTCAATATCGAGATTTTACCGATCCGGACGATCGTTCGTGATTTCTGGCTAATTGGGGCAGAGATCGATTTTCACAACCGTACCTGGTCAAAACAATGATTTTCGGTTGGCCAGGCGGAAAATCACCAGTTTCGGCCGATGCAGGGTCTGAATAGTGATTTCCTCTGTCCGGGGGCAATATCTAGAATTTACCGATCCGGACGATCGTTCGTGATTTCCGGCTAATCGGGGCAGAGATCGTTTTTCACAACCGTACCTGGTCAAAACAATGATTTTCGGTTGACCTGGCGGAAAATCACGACTTTCGGTCGATGCAGGATCTGAATAGTGATTTCCTTCGTACGGAGGCATTATCTAGATTTTACTGATCCGGAAGATCGTTCGTGATTTCTGGCTCATTGGGGCAGAGATCGTTTTTCCAAACCGTACCTGGTCAAAACAGTGATTTTCGGTTGACCAGGCGGAAAATCACAAGTTTCGGCCGATGCAGGGTCTGAATAGTGATTTCCTCCGTCCGGGGGCAATATCTTGATTTTTCCGATCCGAAAGATCGTTCGTGATTTTCGGCTCATTGGGGCAGAGATCGTTTTTCAGAACCGTACCTGGTCAAAACAGTGATTTTCAGTTGACCAGGCGGAAAATCACGAGTTTCGGCCGATGCAGGGTCTGAATAGTAATTTCCTCCGTCCGGGGGCAATATCTAGAATTTACCGATCTGGGCGATCGTTCGTGATTTCTGTCTAATCCGGGCAGAGATCGTTTTTCACAACCGTACCTGGTCAAAACAATGATTTTCGGTTGACCAGGCGGAAAATCACGAGTTTCGGCCGATGCAGGGTCTGAATAGTGATTTCCTCCGTCCAGGGGCAATATCTAGATTTTTCCGATCCGAAAGATCGTTCGTGATTTTCGGCTCATTGGGGCAGAGATCGTTTTTCAGAACCGTACCTGGTCAAAACAGTGATTTTCAGTTGATCAGGCGGAAAATCACGAGTTTCGGCCGATGCAGGGTCTGAATAGTGATTTCCTCCGTCCGGGGGCAATATCTAGAATTTACCGATCCGGGCGATCGTTCGTGATTTCTGGCTAATCCGGGCAGAGATCGTTTTTCACAACCGTACCTGGTCAAAACAGTGATTTTCGGTTGACCAGGCTGAAAATCACGAGTTTCGGCCTATGCAGGGTCTGAATAGTGATTTCCTCCGTCCGGGGGCAATATCTAGAATTTACCGATCCGGACGATCGTTCGTGATTTCTGGCTAATTGGGGCAGAGATCGATTTTCACAACCGTACCTGGTCAAAACAATGATTTTCGGTTGGCCAGGCGGAAAATCACCAGTTTCGGCCGATGCAGGGTCTGAATAGTGATTTCCTCTGTCCGGGGGCAATATCTAGAATTTACCGATCCGGACGATCGTTCGTGATTTCCGGCTAATCGGGGCAGAGATCATTTTTCACAACCGTACCTGGTCAAAACAATGATTCTCGGTTGACCTGGCGGAAAATCACGACTTTCGGTCGATGCAGGATCTGAATAGTGATTTCCTTCGAACGGGGGCATTATCTAGATTTTACTGATCCGGAAGATCGTTCGTGATTTCTGGCTCATTGGGGCAGAGATCGTTTTTCCAAACCGTACCTGGTCAAAACAGTGATTTTCGGTTGACCAGGCGGAAAATCACGAGTTTCGGCCGATGCAGGGTCTGAATAGTGATTTCCTCCGTCCGGGGGCAATATCTGGAATTTACCGATCCGGACGATCGTTCGTGATTTCCGGCTAATCGGGGCAGAGATCGTTTTTCCCAACCGTACCAGGTCAAAACAGTGATTTTCGGTTGGCCTGGCGGAAAATCACGGGTTTCTGCCGATGCAGGGTTTGAATAGTGATTACCTCCGTCCGGGGTCAATATCGAGATTTTACCGATCCGGACGATCGTTCGTGATTTCTGGCTAATTGGGGCAGAGATCGTTTTTCACAACCGTACCTGGTCAAAACAGTGATTTTCGGTTGACCAGGCGGAAAATCACGAGTTTCGGCCGATGCAGGGTTAGAATAGTGATTTCCTCCGTCCGGGGGCAATATCTACAATTTACCGATCCGGACGATCGTTCGTGATTTCTGGCTAATCGGGGCAGAGATCGTTTTTCACAACCGTACCTGGCCAAAACAGTGATTTTCGGTTGACCACGCGGAAAATCCCGAGTTTCGGTCGATGCAGGGTTTGAATAGTGATTTCCTCCGTCCGGGGTCAATATCGAGATTTTACCGATCCGGACGATCGTTCGTGATTTCTGGCTAATTGGGGCAGAGATCGTTTTTCACAACCGTACCTGGTCAAAACAATGATTTTCGGTTGGCCAGGCGGAAAATCACGAGTTTCGGCCGATGCAGGGTCTGAATAGTGATTTCCTCCGTCCGGGGGCATTATCTAGAATTTACCGATCCGGGCGATCGTTCGTGATTTCTGGCTAATCCGGGCAGAGATCGTTTTTCACAACCGTACCTGGTCAAAACAATGATTTTCGGTTGACCAGGCGGAAAATCACCAGTTTCGGCCGATGCAGGGTCTGAATAGTGATTTCCTCCGTCCGGGGGCAATATCTAGAATTTACCGATCCGGACGATCGTTCGTGATTTCCGGCTAATCGGGGCAGAGATCGTTTTTCACAACCGTACCTGGTCAAAACAATGATTTTCGGTTGACCTGGCGGAAAATCACGACTTTCGGCCGATGCAGGGTCTGAATAGTGATTTCCTCCGTCCGGGGGCAATATCTGGAATTTACCGATCCGGACGATCGTTCGTGATTTCTGGCGCATTGGGGCAGAGATCGTTTTTCCAAACCGTACCTGGTCAAAACAGTGATTTTCGGTTGACCAGGCGGAAAATCACAAGTTTCGGCCGATGCAGGGTCTGAATAGTGATTTCCTCCGTCCGGGGGCAATATCTTGATTTTTCCGATCCGAAAGATCGTTCGTGATTTTCGGCTCATTGGGGCAGAGATCGTTTTTCAGAACCGTACCTGGTCAAAACAGTGATTTTCAGTTGATCAGGCGGAAAATCACGAGTTTCGGCCGATGCAGGGTCTGAATAGTGATTTCCTCCGTCCGGGGGCAATATCTAGAATTTACCGATCCAGGCGATCGTTCGTGGTTTCTGTCTAATTCGGGCAGAGATCGTTTTTCACAACCGTACCTAGTCAAAACAATGATTTTCGGTTGACCAGGCAGAAAATCACGAGTTTCGACCGATGCAGGGTCTGAATAGTGATTTCCTCTGTCCGGGGGCAATATCTAGAATTTACCGATCCGGATGATCGTTCATGATTTCCGGCTAATCGGGGCAGAGATCGTTTTTCACAACCGTACCTGGTCAAAACAATGATTTTCGGTTGACCAGGCGGAAAATCACGAGTTTCGGCCGATGCAGGGTCTGAATAGTGATTTCCTCCGTCCGGGGGCAATATCTACAATTTACCGATCCGGACGATCGTTCGTGATTTCTGGCTAATCGGGGCAGAGATCGTTTTTCACAACCGTACCTGGCCAAAACAGTGATTTTCGGTTGACCACGCGGAAAATCCCGAGTTTCGGTCGATGCAGGGTTTGAATAGTGATTTCCTCCGTCCGGGGTCAATATCGAGATTTTACCGATCCGGACGATCGTTCGTGATTTCTGGCTAATTGGGGCAGAGATCGATTTTCACAACCGTACCTGGTCAAAACAATGATTTTCGGTTGGCCAGGCAGAAAATCACCAGTTTCGGCCGATGCAGGGTCTGAATAGTGATTTCCTCCGTCCGGGGGCAATATCTAGAATTTACCGATCCGGACGATCGTTCGTGATTTCCGGCTAATCGGGGCAGAGATCGTTTTTCACAACCGTACCTGGTCAAAACAATGATTTTCGGTTGACCTGGCGGAAAATCACGACTTTCGGTCGATGCAGGATCTGAATAGTGATTTCCTTCGTACGGAGGCATTATCTAGATTTTACTGATCCGGAAGATCGTTCGTGATTTCTGGCTCATTGGGGCAGAGATCGTTTTTCCAAACCGTACCTGGTCAAAACAGTGATTTTCGGTTGACCAGGCGAAAAATCACAAGTTTCGGCCGATGCAGGGTCTGAATAGTGATTTCCTCCGTCCGGGGGCAATATCTTGATTTTTCCGATCCGAAAGATCGTTCGTGATTTTCGGCTCATTGGGGCAGAGATCGTTTTTCAGAACCGTACCTGGTCAAAACAGTGATTTTCAGTTGACCAGGCGGAAAATCACGAGTTTCGGCCGATGCAGGGTCTGAATAGTGATTTCCTCCGTCCGGGGGCAATATCTAGAATTTACCGATCTGGGCGATCGTTCGTGATTTCTGTCTAATCCGGGCAGAGATCGTTTTTCACAACCGTACCTGGTCAAAACAATGATTTTCGGTTGACCAGGCGGAAAATCACCAGTTTCGGCCGATGCAGGGTCTGAATAGTGATTTCCTCCGTCCGGGGGCAATATCTAGAATTTACCGATCCGGACGATCGTTCGTGATTTCTGGCTAATCGGGGCAGAGATCGTTTTTCACAACCGTACCTGGTCAAAACAGTGATTTTCGGTTGACCAGGCTGAAAATCACGAGTTTCGGCCGATGCAGGGTCTGAATAGTGATTTCCTCCGTCCGGGGGCAATATCTAGAATTTACCGATCCGGGCGATCGTTCGTGGTTTCTGTCTAATCCGGGCAGAGATCGTTTTTCACAACCGTACCTAGTCAAAACAATGATTTTCGGTTGACCAGGCAGAAAATCACGAGTTTCGACCGATGCAGGGTCTGAATAGTGATTTCCTCCGTCTGGGGGCAATATCTAGAATTTACCGATCCGGACGATCGTTCATGATTTCCGGCTAATCGGGGCAGAGATCGTTTTTCACAACCGTACCTGGTCAAAACAATGATTTTCGGTTGACCAGGCGGAAAATCACGAGTTTCGGCCGATGCAGGGTCTGAATAGTGATTTCCTCCGTCCGGGGGCAATATCTGGAATTTACCGATCCGGACGATCGTTCGTGATTTCCGGCTAATCGGGGCAGAGATCGTTTTTCACAACCGTACCTGGTCAAAACAGTGATTTTCGGTTGACCAGGCTGAAAATCACGAGTTTCGGCCTATGCAGGGTCTGAATAGTGATTTCCTCCGTCCGGGGGCAATATCTAGAATTTACCGATCTGGGCGATCGTTCGTGATTTCTGTCTAATCCGGGCAGAGATCGTTTTTCACAACCGTACCTGGTCAAAACAATGATTTTCGGTTGACCAGGCGGAAAATCACGAGTTTCGGCCGATGCAGGGTCTGAATAGTGATTTCCTCCGTCCAGGGGCAATATCTAGATTTTTCCGATCCGAAAGATCGTTCGTGATTTTCGGCTCATTGGGGCAGAGATCGTTTTTCAGAACCGTACCTGGTCAAAACAGTGATTTTCAGTTGATCAGGCGGAAAATCACGAGTTTCGGCCGATGCAGGGTCTGAATAGTGATTTCCTCCGTCCGGGGGCAATATCTAGAATTTACCGATCCGGGCGATCGTTCGTGATTTCTGGCTAATCGGGGCAGAGATCGTTTTTCACAACCGTACCTGGCCAAAACAGTGATTTTCGGTTGACCACGCGGAAAATCCCGAGTTTCGGTCGATGCAGGGTCTGAATAGTGATTTCCTCCGTCCGGGGTCAATATCGAGATTTTACCGATCCGGACGATCGTTCGTGATTTCTGGCTAATTGGGGCAGAGATCGTTTTTCACAACCGTACCTGGTCAAAACAATGATTTTCGGTTGGCCAGGCGGAAAATCACGAGTTTCGGCCGATGCAGGGTCTGAATAGTGATTTCCTCCGTCCGGGGGCATTATCTAGAATTTACCGATCCGGGCGATCGTTCGTGATTTCTGGCTAATCCGGGCAGAGATCGTTTTTCACAACCGTACCTGGTCAAAACAATGATTTTCGGTTGACCAGGCGGAAAATCACCAGTTTCGGCCGATGCAGGGTCTGAATAGTGATTTCCTCCGTCCGGGGGCAATATCTAGAATTTACCGATCCGGACGATCGTTCGTGATTTCCGGCTAATCGGGGCAGAGATCGTTTTTCACAACCGTACCTGGTCAAAACAATGATTTTCGGTTGACCTGGCGGAAAATCACGAGTTTCGGCCGATGCAGGGTCTGAATAGTGATTTCCTCCGTCCGGGGGCAATATCTGGAATTTACCGATCCGGACGATCGTTCGTGATTTCTGGCGCATTGGGGCAGAGATCGTTTTTCCAAACCGTACCTGGTCAAAACAGTGATTTTCGGTTGACCAGGCGGAAAATCACAAGTTTCGGCCGATGCAGGGTCTGAATAGTGATTTCCTCCGTCCGGGGGCAATATCTTGATTTTTCCGATCCGAAAGATCGTTCGTGATTTTCGGCTCATTGGGGCAGAGATCGTTTTTCAGAACCGTACCTGGTCAAAACAGTGATTTTCAGTTGATCAGGCGGAAAATCACGAGTTTCGGCCGATGCAGGGTCTGAATAGTGATTTCCTCCGTCCGGGGGCAATATCTAGAATTTACCGATCCAGGCGATCGTTCGTGGTTTCTGTCTAATTCGGGCAGAGATCGTTTTTCACAACCGTACCTAGTCACAACAATGATTTTCGGTTGACCAGGCAGAAAATCACGAGTTTCGACCGATGCAGGGTCTGAATAGTGATTTCCTCTGTCCGGGGGCAATATCTAGAATTTACCGATCCGGATGATCGTTCATGATTTCCGGCTAATCGGGGCAGAGATCGTTTTTCACAACCGTACCTGGTCAAAACAATGATTTTCGGTTGACCAGGCGGAAAATCACGAGTTTCGGCCGATGCAGGGTCTGAATAGTGATTTCCTCCGTCCGGGGGCAATATCTACAATTTACCGATCCGGACGATCGTTCGTGATTTCTGGCTAATCGGGGCAGAGATCGTTTTTCACAACCGTACCTGGCCAAAACAGTGATTTTCGGTTGACCACGCGGAAAATCCCGAGTTTCGGTCGATGCAGGGTTTGAATAGTGATTTCCTCCGTCCGGGGTCAATATCGAGATTTTACCGATCCGGACGATCGTTCGTGATTTCTGGCTAATTGGGGCAGAGATCGATTTTCACAACCGTACCTGGTCAAAACAATGATTTTCGGTTGGCCAGGCAGAAAATCACCAGTTTCGGCCGATGCAGGGTCTGAATAGTGATTTCCTCCGTCCGGGGGCAATATCTAGAATTTACCGATCCGGACGATCGTTCGTGATTTCCGGCTAATCGGGGCAGAGATCGTTTTTCACAACCGTACCTGGTCAAAACAATGATTTTCGGTTGACCTGGCGGAAAATCACGACTTTCGGTCGATGCAGGATCTGAATAGTGATTTCCTTCGTACGGAGGCATTATCTAGATTTTACTGATCCGGAAGATCGTTCGTGATTTCTGGCTCATTGGGGCAGAGATCGTTTTTCCAAACCGTACCTGGTCAAAACAGTGATTTTCGGTTGACCAGGCGAAAAATCACAAGTTTCGGCCGATGCAGGGTCTGAATAGTGATTTCCTCCGTCCGGGGGCAATATCTTGATTTTTCCGATCCGAAAGATCGTTCGTGATTTTCGGCTCATTGGGGCAGAGATCGTTTTTCAGAACCGTACCTGGTCAAAACAGTGATTTTCAGTTGACCAGGCGGAAAATCACGAGTTTCGGCCGATGCAGGGTCTGAATAGTGATTTCCTCCGTCCGGGGGCAATATCTAGAATTTACCGATCTGGGCGATCGTTCGTGATTTCTGTCTAATCCGGGCAGAGATCGTTTTTCACAACCGTACCTGGTCAAAACAATGATTTTCGGTTGACCAGGCGGAAAATCACGAGTTTCGGCCGATGCAGGGTCTGAATAGTGATTTCCTCCGTCCAGGGGCAATATCTAGATTTTTCCGATCCGAAAGATCGTTCGTGATTTTCGGCTCATTGGGGCAGAGATCGTTTTTCAGAACCGTACCTGGTCAAAACAGTGATTTTCAGTTGATCAGGCGGAAAATCACGAGTTTCGGCCGATGCAGGGTCTGAATAGTGATTTCCTCCGTCCGGGGGCAATATCTAGAATTTACCGATCCGGGCGATCGTTCGTGATTTCTGGCTAATCCGGGCAGAGATCGTTTTTCACAACCGTACCTGGTCAAAAACAATGATTTTCGGTTGACCAGGCGGAAAATCACCAGTTTCGGCCGATGCAGGGTCTGAATAGTGATTTCCTCCGTCCGGGGGCAATATCTAGAATTTACCGATCCGGACGATCGTTCGTGATTTCTGGCTAATCGGGGCAGAGATCGTTTTTCACAACCGTACCTGGTCAAAACAGTGATTTTCGGTTGACCAGGCTGAAAATCACGAGTTTCGGCCGATGCAGGGTCTGAATAGTGATTTCCTCCGTCCGGGGGCAATATCTAGAATTTACCGATCCGGGTGATCGTTCGTGGTTTCTGCCTAATCCGGGCAGAGATCGTTTTTCACAACCGTACCTAGTCAAAACAATGATTTTCGGTTGACCAGGCAGAAAATCACGAGTTTCGACCGATGCAGGGTCTGAATAGTGATTTCCTCCGTCTGGGGGCAATATCTAGAATTTACCGATCCGGACGATCGTTCATGATTTCCGGCTAATCGGGGCAGAGATCGTTTTTCACAACCGTACCTGGTCAAAACAATGATTTTCGGTTGACCAGGCGGAAAATCACGAGTTTCGGCCGATGCAGGGTCTGAATAGTGATTTCCTCCGTCCGGGGGCAATATCTGGAATTTACCGATCCGGACGATCGTTCGTGATTTCCGGCTAATCGGGGCAGAGATCGTTTTTCACAACCGTACCTGGTCAAAACAGTGATTTTCGGTTGACCAGGCTGAAAATCACGAGTTTCGGCCTATGCAGGGTCTGAATAGTGATTTCCTCCGTCCGGGGGCAATATCTAGAATTTACCGATCTGGGCGATCGTTCGTGATTTCTGTCTAATCCGGGCAGAGATCGTTTTTCACAACCGTACCTGGTCAAAACAATGATTTTCGGTTGACCAGGCGGAAAATCACGAGTTTCGGCCGATGCAGGGTCTGAATAGTGATTTCCTCCGTCCAGGGGCAATATCTAGATTTTTCCGATCCGAAAGATCGTTCGTGATTTTCGGCTCATTGGGGCAGAGATCGTTTTTCAGAACCGTACCTGGTCAAAACAGTGATTTTCAGTTGATCAGGCGGAAAATCACGAGTTTCGGCCGATGCAGGGTCTGAATAGTGATTTCCTCCGTCCGGGGGCAATATCTAGAATTTACCGATCCGGGCGATCGTTCGTGATTTCTGGCTAATCCGGGCAGAGATCGTTTTTCACAACCGTACCTGGTCAAAAACAATGATTTTCGGTTGACCAGGCGGAAAATCACCAGTTTCGGCCGATGCAGGGTCTGAATAGTGATTTCCTCCGTCCGGGGGCAATATCTAGAATTTACCGATCCGGACGATCGTTCGTGATTTCTGGCTAATCGGGGCAGAGATCGTTTTTCACAACCGTACCTGGTCAAAACAGTGATTTTCGGTTGACCAGGCTGAAAATCACGAGTTTCGGCCGATGCAGGGTCTGAATAGTGATTTCCTCCGTCCGGGGGCAATATCTAGAATTTACCGATCCGGGCGATCGTTCGTGGTTTCTGTCTAATCCGGGCAGAGATCGTTTTTCACAACCGTACCTAGTCAAAACAATGATTTTCGGTTGACCAGGCAGAAAATCACGAGTTTCGACCGATGCAGGGTCTGAATAGTGATTTCCTCCGTCTGGGGGCAATATCTAGAATTTACCGATCCGGACGATCGTTCATGATTTCCGGCTAATCGGGGCAGAGATCGTTTTTCACAACCGTACCTGGTCAAAACAATGATTTTCGGTTGACCAGGCGGAAAATCACGAGTTTCGGTCGATGCAGGGTCTGAATAGTGATTTCCTCCGTCCGGGGGCAATATCTGGAATTTACCGATCCGGACGATCGTTCGTGATTTCCGGCTAATCGGGGCAGAGATCGTTTTTCACAACCGTACCTGGTCAAAACAGTGATTTTCGGTTGACCAGGCTGAAAATCACGAGTTTCGGCCTATGCAGGGTCTGAATAGTGATTTCCTCCGTCCGGGGGCAATATCTAGAATTTACCGATCCGGACGATCGTTCGTGATTTCCGGCTAATCGGGGCAGAGATCGTTTTTCACAACCGTACCTGGTCAAAACAGTGATTTTCGGTTGACCAGGCGGAAAATCACGAGTTTCGGCCGATGCAGGGTCTGAATAGTGATTTCCTCCGTCCGGGGGCAATATCTAGAATTTACCGATCCGGGCGATCGTTCGTGGTTTCTGTCTAATCCGGGCAGAGATCGTTTTTCACAACCGTACCTAGTCAAAACAATGATTCTCGGTTGACCAGGCAGAAAATCACGAGTTTCGACCGATGCAGGGTCTGAATAGTGATTTCCTCCGTCCGGGGGCAATATCTAGAATTTACCGATCCGGACGATCGTTCATGATTTCCGGCTAATCGGGGCAGAGATCGTTTTTCACAACCGTACCTGGTCAAAACAATGATTTTCGGTTGACCAGGCGGAAAATCACGAGTTTCGGCCGATGCAGGGTCTGAATAGTGATTTCCTCCGTCCGGGGGCAATATCTGGAATTTACCGATCCGGACGATCGTTCGTGATTTCCGGCTAATCGGGGCAGAGATCGTTTTTCACAACCGTACCTGGTCAAAACAGTGATTTTCGGTTGACCAGGCTGAAAATCACGAGTTTCGGCCTATGCAGGGTCTGAATAGTGATTTCCTCCGTCCGGGGGCAATATCTAGAATTTACCGATCCGGACGATCGTTCGTGATTTCCGGCTAATCGGGGCAGAGATCGTTTTTCACAACCGTACCTGGTCAAAACAGTGATTTTCGGTTGACCAGGCGGAAAATCACGAGTTTCGGCCGATGCAGGGTCTGAATAGTGATTTCCTCCGTCCGGGGGCAATATCTAGAATTTACCGATCCGGGCGATCGTTCGTGGTTTCTGTCTAATCCGGGCAGAGATCGTTTTTCACAACCGTACCTAGTCAAAACAATGATTTTCGGTTGACCAGGCAGAAAATCACGAGTTTCGACCGATGCAGGGTCTGAATAGTGATTTCCTCCGTCCGGGGGCAATATCTAGAATTTACCGATCCGGACGATCGTTCATGATTTCCGGCTAATCGGGGCAGAGATCGTTTTTCACAACCGTACCTGGTCAAAACAATGATTTTCGGTTGACCAGGCGGAAAATCACGAGTTTCGGCCGATGCAGGGTCTGAATAGTGATTTCCTCCGTCCGGGGGCAATATCTGGAATTTACCGATCCGGACGATCGTTCGTGATTTCCGGCTAATCGGGGCAGAGATCGTTTTTCACAACCGTACCTGGTCAAAACAGTGATTTTCGGTTGACCAGGCTGAAAATCACGAGTTTCGGCCTATGCAGGGTCTGAATAGTGATTTCCTCCGTCCGGGGGCAATATCTAGAATTTACCGATCCGGACGATCGTTCGTGATTTCTGGCTAATCGGGGCAGAGATCGTTTTTCACAACCGTACCTGGTCAAGACAGTGATTTTCGGTTGACCAGGCGGAAAATCACGAGTTTCGGCCGATGCAGGGTCTGAATAGTGATTTCCTCCGTCCAGGGGCAATATCTAGAATTTACCGATCCGGGCGATCGTTCGTGGTTTCTGTCTAATCCGGGCAGAGATCGTTTTTCACAACCGTACCTAGTCAAAACAATGATTCTCGGTTGACCAGGCAGAAAATCACGAGTTTCGACCGATGCAGGGTCTGAATAGTGATTTCCTCCGTCCGGGGGCAATATCTAGAATTTACCGATCCGGACGATCGTTCATGATTTCCGGCTAATCGGGGCAGAGATCGTTTTTCACAACCGTACCTGGTCAAAACAATGATTTTCGGTTGACCAGGCGGAAAATCACGAGTTTCGGCCGATGCAGGGTCTGAATAGTGATTTCCTCCGTCCGGGGGCAATATCTGGAATTTACCGATCCGGACGATCGTTCGTGATTTCCGGCTAATCGGGGCAGAGATCGTTTTTCACAACCGTACCTGGTCAAAACAGTGATTTTCGGTTGACCAGGCTGAAAATCACGAGTTTCGGCCTATGCAGGGTCTGAATAGTGATTTCCTCCGTCCGGGGGCAATATCTAGAATTTACCGATCCGGACGATCGTTCGTGATTTCCGGCTAATCGGGGCAGAGATCGTTTTTCACAACCGTACCTGGTCAAAACAGTGATTTTCGGTTGACCAGGCGGAAAATCACGAGTTTCGGCCGATGCAGGGTCTGAATAGTGATTTCCTCCGTCCGGGGGCAATATCTAGAATTTACCGATCCGGGCGATCGTTCGTGGTTTCTATCTAATCCGGGCAGAGATCGTTTTTCACAACCGTACCTAGTCAAAACAATGATTTTCGGTTGACCAGGCAGAAAATCACGAGTTTCGACCGATGCAGGGTCTGAATAGTGATTTCCTCCGTCCGGGGGCAATATCTAGAATTTACCGATCCGGACGATCGTTCATGATTTCCGGCTAATCGGGGCAGAGATCGTTTTTCACAACCGTACCTGGTCAAAACAATGATTTTCGGTTGACCAGGCGGAAAATCACGAGTTTCGGCCGATGCAGGGTCTGAATAGTGATTTCCTCCGTCCGGGGGCAATATCTGGAATTTACCGATCCGGACGATCGTTCGTGATTTCCGGCTAATCGGGGCAGAGATCGTTTTTCACAACCGTACCTGGTCAAAACAGTGATTTTCGGTTGACCAGGCTGAAAATCACGAGTTTCGGCCTATGCAGGGTCTGAATAGTGATTTCCTCCGTCCGGGGGCAATATCTAGAATTTACCGATCCGGACGATCGTTCGTGATTTCTGGCTAATCGGGGCAGAGATCGTTTTTCACAACCGTACCTGGTCAAGACAGTGATTTTCGGTTGACCAGGCGGAAAATCACGAGTTTCGGCCGATGCAGGGTCTGAATAGTGATTTCCTCCGTCCGGGGGCAATATCTAGAATTTACCGATCCGGACGATCGTTCGTGATTTCCAGCTAATCGGGGCAGAGATCATTTTTCACAACCGTACCTGGTCAAAACAATGATTCTCGGTTGACCTGGCGGAAAATCACGACTTTCGGTCGATGCAGGATCTGAATAGTGATTTCCTTCGAACGGGGGCATTATCTAGATTTTACTGATCCGGAAGATCGTTCGTGATTTCTGGCTCATTGGGGCAGAGATCGTTTTTCCAAACCGTACCTGGTCAAAACAGTGATTTTCGGTTGACCAGGCGGAAAATCACGAGTTTCGGCCGATGCAGGGTCTGAATAGTGATTTCCTCCGTCCGGGGGCAATATCTGGAATTTACCGATCCGGACGATCGTTCGTGATTTCCGGCTAATCGGGGCAGAGATCGTTTTTCCCAACCGTACCAGGTCAAAACAGTGATTTTCGGTTGGCCTGGCGGAAAATCACGGGTTTCGGCCGATGCAGGGTTTGAATAGTGATTACCTCCGTCCGGGGTCAATATCGAGATTTTACCGATCCGGACGATCGTTCGTGATTTCTGGCTAATTGGGGCAGAGATCGTTTTTCACAACCGTACCTGGTCAAAACAGTGATTTTCGGTTGACCAGGCGGAAAATCACGAGTTTCGGCCGATGCAGGGTTAGAATAGTGATTTCCTCCGTCCGGGGGCAATATCTACAATTTACCGATCCGGACGATCGTTCGTGATTTCTGGCTAATCGGGGCAGAGATCGTTTTTCACAACCGTACCTGGCCAAAACAGTGATTTTCGGTTGACCACGCGGAAAATCCCGAGTTTCGGTCGATGCAGGGTTTGAATAGTGATTTCCTCCGTCCGGGGTCAATATCGAGATTTTACCGATCCGGACGATCGTTCGTGATGTCTGGCTAATTGGGGCAGAGATCGTTTTTCACAACCGTACCTGGTCAAAACAATGATTTTCGGTTGGCCAGGCGGAAAATCACGAGTTTCGGCCGATGCAGGGTCTGAATAGTGATTTCCTCCGTCCGGGGGCAATATCTAGAATTTACCGATCCGGGCGATCGTTCGTGATTTCTGGCTAATCCGGGCAGAGATCGTTTTTCACAACCGTACCTGGTCAAAACAATGATTTTCGGTTGACCAGGCGGAAAATCACCAGTTTCGGCCGATGCAGGGTCTGAATAGTGATTTCCTCCGTCCGGGGGCAATAACTAGAATTTACCGATCCGGACGATCGTTCGTGATTTCCGGCTAATCGGGGCAGAGATCGTTTTTCACAACCGTACCTGGTCAGAACAATGATTTTCGGTTGACCTGGCGGAAAATCACGACTTTCGGTCGATGCAGGATCTGAATAGTGATTTCCTTCGTACGGAGGCATTATCTCGATTTTACTGATCCGGAAGATCGTTCGTGATTTCTGGCGCATTGGGGCAGAGATCGTTTTTCCAAACCGTACCTGGTCAAAACAGTGATTTTCGGTTGACCAGGCGGAAAATCACGAGTTTCGGCCGATGCAGGGTCTGAATAGTGATTTCCTCCGTCCGGGGGCAATATCTAGAATTTACCGATCCGGGCGATCGTTCGTGATTTCTGGCTAATCCGGGCAGAGATCGTTTTTCACAACCGTACCTGGTCAAAACAATGATTTTCGGTTGACCAGGCGGAAAATCACCAGTTTCGGCCGATGCAGGGTCTGAATAGTGATTTCCTCCGTCCGGGGGCAATAACTAGAATTTACCGATCCGGACGATCGTTCGTGATTTCCGGCTAATCGGGGCAGAGATCGTTTTTCACAACCGTACCTGGTCAGAACAATGATTTTCGGTTGACCTGGCGGAAAATCACGACTTTCGGTCGATGCAGGATCTGAATAGTGATTTCCTTCGTACGGAGGCATTATCTCGATTTTACTGATCCGGAAGATCGTTCGTGATTTCTGGCGCATTGGGGCAGAGATCGTTTTTCCAAACCGTACCTGGTCAAAACAGTGATTTTCGGTTGACCAGGCGGAAAATCACAAGTTTCGGCCGATGCAGGGTCTGAATAGTGATTTCCTCCGTCCGGGGGCAATATCTTGATTTTTCCGATCCGAAAGATCGTTCGTGATTTTCGGCTCATTGGGGCAGAGATCGTTTTTCAGAACCGTACCTGGTCAAAACAGTGATTTTCAGTTGATCAGGCGGAAAATCACGAGTTTCGGCCGATGCAGGGTCTGAATAGTGATTTCCTCCGTCCGGGGGCAATATCTAGAATTTACCGATCCAGGCGATCGTTCGTGGTTTCTGTCTAATTCGGGCAGAGATCGTTTTTCACAACCGTACCTAGTCAAAACAATGATTTTCGGTTGACCAGGCAGAAAATCACGAGTTTCGACCGATGCAGGGTCTGAATAGTGATTTCCTCTGTCCGGGGGCAATATCTAGAATTTACCGATCCGGACGATCGTTCATGATTTCCGGCTAATCGGGGCAGAGATCGTTTTTCACAACCGTACCTGGTCAAAACAATGATTTTCGGTTGACCAGGCGGAAAATCACGAGTTTCGGCCGATGCAGGGTCTGAATAGTGATTTCCTCCGTCCGGGGGCAATATCTACAATTTACCGATCCGGACGATCGTTCGTGATTTCTGGCTAATCGGGGCAGAGATCGTTTTTCACAACCGTACCTGGCCAAAACAGTGATTTTCGGTTGACCACGCGGAAAATCCCGAGTTTCGGTCGATGCAGGGTTTGAATAGTGATTTCCTCCGTCCGGGGTCAATATCGAGATTTTACCGATCCGGACGATCGTTCGTGATTTCTGGCTAATTGGGGCAGAGATCGATTTTCACAACCGTACCTGGTCAAAACAATGATTTTCGGTTGGCCAGGCGGAAAATCACCAGTTTCGGCCGATGCAGGGTCTGAATAGTGATTTCCTCCGTCCGGGGGCAATATCTAGAATTTACCGATCCGGACGATCGTTCATGATTTCCGGCTAATCGGGGCAGAGATCGTTTTTCACAACCGTACCTGGTCAAAACAATGATTTTCGGTTGACCTGGCGGAAAATCACGACTTTCGGTCGATGCAGGTTCTGAATAGTGATTTCCTTCGTACGGAGGCATTATCTAGATTTTACTGATCCGGAAGATCGTTCGGGATTTCTGGCTCATTGGGGCAGAGATCGTTTTTCCAAACCGTACCTGGTCAAAACAGTGATTTTCGGTTGACCAGGCGGAAAATCACAAGTTTCGGCCGATGCAGGGTCTGAATAGTGATTTCCTCCGTCCGGGGGCAATATCTTGATTTTTCCGATCCGAAAGATCGTTCGTGATTTTCGGCTCATTGGGGCAGAGATCGTTTTTCAGAACCGTACCTGGTCAAAACAGTGATTTTCAGTTGACCAGGCGGAAAATCACGAGTTTCGGCCGATGCAGGGTCTGAATAGTGATTTCCTCCGTCCGGGGGCAATATCTAGAATTTACCGATCTGGGCGATCGTTCGTGATTTCTGTCTAATCCGGGCAGAGATCGTTTTTCACAACCGTACCTGGTCAAAACAATGATTTTCGGTTGACCAGGCGGAAAATCACGAGTTTCGGCCGATGCAGGGTCTGAATAGTGATTTCCTCCGTCCAGGGGCAATATCTAGATTTTTCCGATCCGAAAGATCGTTCGTGATTTTCGGCTCATTGGGGCAGAGATCGTTTTTCAGAACCGTACCTGGTCAAAACAGTGATTTTCAGTTGATCAGGCGGAAAATCACGAGTTTCGGCCGATGCAGGGTCTGAATAGTGATTTCCTCCGTCCGGGGGCAATATCTAGAATTTTCTGATCCGGGCGATCGTTCGTGGTTTCTGTCTAATCCGTGCAGAGATCGTTTTTCGCAACCGTACCTGGTCAAAACAATGATTTTCGGTTGACCAGGCAGAAAATCACGAGTGTCGACCGATGCAGGGTCAGAATAGTGATTTCCTCCGTCCGGGGGCAATATCTAGAATTTACCGATCCGAATGATCGTTCATGATTTCCGGCTAATCGGGGCAGAGATCGTTTTTCACAACCGTACCTGGTCAAAACAATGATTTTCGGTTGACCAGGCGGAAAATCACGAGTTTCGGCCGATGCAGGGTCTGAATAGTGATTTCCTCCGTCCGGGGGCAATATCTGGAATTTACCGATCCGGACGATCGTTCGTGATTTCCGGCTAATCGGGGCAGAGATTGTTTTTCACAACCGTACCTGGTCAAAACAATGATTTTCGGTTGACCTGGCGGAAAATCACGACTTTCGGTCGATGCAGGATCTGAATAGTGATTTCCTTCGTACGGAGGCATTATCTAGATTTTACTGATCCAGAAGATCGTTCGGGATTTCTGGCTCATTGGGGCAGAGATCGTTTTTCCAAACCGTTCCTGGTCAAAACAGTGATTTTCGGTTGACCAGGCGGAAAATCACAAGTTTCGGCCGATGCAGGGTCTGAATAGTGATTTCCTCCGTCCGGGGGCAATATCTTGATTTTTCCGATCCGAAAGATCGTTCGTGATTTTCGGCTCATTGGGGCCGAGATCGTTTTTCAGAACCGTACCTGGTCAAAACAGTGATTTTCAGTTGACCAGGCGGAAAATCACGAGTTTCGGCCGATGCAGGGTCTGAATAGTGATTTCCTCCGTCCGGGGGCAATATCTAGAATTTACCGATCTGGGCGATCGTTCGTGATTTCTGTCTAATCCGGGCAGAGATCGTTTTTCACAACCGTACCTGGTCAAAACAATGATTTTCGGTTGACCAGGCGGAAAATCACGAGTTTCGGCCGATGCAGGGTCTGAATAGTGATTTCCTCCGTCCGGGGGCAATATCTAGAATTTACCGATCCGGACGATCGTTCATGATTTCCGGCTAATCGGGGCAGAGATCGTTTTTCGCAACCGTACCTGGTCAAAACAATGATTTTCGGTTGACCAGGCGGAAAATCACGAGTTTCGGCCGATGCAGGGTCTGAATAGTGATTTCCTCCGTCCGGGGGCAATATCTTGATTTTTCCGATCCGAAAGATCGTTCGTGATTTTCGGCTCATTGGGGCAGAGATCGTTTTTCAAAACCGTGCCTGGTCAAAACAGTGATTTTCAGTTGACCAGGCGGAAAATCACGAGTTTCGGCCGATGCAGGGTCTGAATAGTGATTTCCTCCGTCCGGGGGCAATATCTAGAATTTACCGATCTGGGCGATCGTTCGTGATTTCTGTCTAATCCGGGCAGAGATCGTTTTTCACAACCGTACCTGGTCAAAACAATGATTTTCGGTTGACCAGGCGGAAAATCACGAGTTTCGGCCGATGCAGGGTCTGAATAGTGATTTCCTCCGTCCGGGGGCAATATCTAGAATTTACCGATCCGGACGATCGTTCATGATTTCCGGCTAATCGGGGCAGAGATCGTTTTTCAGAACCGTACCTGGTCAAAACAATGATTTTCGGTTGACCAGGCGGAAAATCACGAGTTTCGGCCGATGCAGGGTCTGAATAGTGATTTCCTCCGTCCGGGGGCAATATCTTGATTTTTCCGATCCGAAAGATCGTTCGTGATTTTCGGCTCATTGGGGCAGAGATCGTTTTTCAAAACCGTGCCTGGTCAAAACAGTGATTTTCAGTTGACCAGGCGGAAAATCACGAGTTTCGGCCGATGCAGGGTCTGAATAGTGATTTCCTCCGTCCGGGGGCAATATCTAGAATTTACCGATCTGGGCGATCGTTCGTGATTTCTGTCTAATCCGGGCAGAGATCGTTTTTCACAACCGTACCTGGTCAAAACAATGATTTTCGGTTGACCAGGCGGAAAATCACGAGTTTCGGCCGATGCAGGGTCTGAATAGTGATTTCCTCCGTCCAGGGGCAATATCTAGATTTTTCCGATCCGAAAGATCGTTCGTGATTTTCGGCTCATTGGGGCAGAGATCGTTTTTCAGAACCGTACCTGGTCAAAACAGTGATTTTCAGTTGATCAGGCGGAAAATCACAAGTTTCGGCCGATGCAGGGTCTGAATAGTGATTTCCTCCGTCCGGGGGCAATATCTAGAATTTTCCGATCCGGGCGATCGTTCGTGGTTTCTGTCTAATCCGGGCAGAGATCGTTTTTCGCAACCGTACCTGGTCAAAACAATGATTTTCGGTTGACCAGGCAGAAAATCACGAGTATCGACCGATGCAGGGTCTGAATAGTGATTTCCTCCGTCCGGGGGCAATATCTAGAATTTACCGATCCGAATGATCGTTCATGATTTCCGGCTAATCGGGGCAGAGATCGTTTTTCACAACCGTACCTGGTCAAAACAATGATTTTCGGTTGACCAGGCGGAAAATCACGAGTTTCGGCCGATGCAGGGTCTGAATAGTGATTTCCTCCGTCCGGGGGCAATATCTGGAATTTACCGATCCGGACGATCGTTCGTGATTTCCGGCTAATCGGGGCAGAGATCGTTTTTCACAACCGTACCTGGTCAAAACAATGATTTTCGGTTGACCTGGCGGAAAATCACGACTTTCGGTCGATGCAGGATCTGAATAGTGATTTCCTTCGTACGGAGGCATTATCTAGATTTTACTGATCCGGAAGATCGTTCGGGATTTCTGGCTCATTGGGGCAGAGATCGTTTTTCCAAACCGTACCTGGTCAAAACAGTGATTTTCGGTTGACCAGGCGGAAAATCACAAGTTTCGGCCGATGCAGGGTCTGAATAGTGATTTCCTCCGTCCGGGGGCAATATCTTGATTTTTCCGATCCGAAAGATCGTTCGTGATTTTCGGCTCATTGGGGCCGAGATCGTTTTTCAGAACCGTACCTGGTCAAAACAGTGATTTTCGGTTGACCAGGCGGAAAATCACAAGTTTCGGCCGATGCAGGGTCTGAATAGTGATTTCCTCCGTCCGGGGGCAATATCTTGATTTTTCCGATCCGAAAGATCGTTCGTGATTTTCGGCTCATTGGGGCCGAGATCGTTTTTCAGAACCGTACCTGGTCAAAACAGTGATTTTCAGTTGACCAGGCGGAAAATCACGAGTTTCGGCCGATGCAGGGTCTGAATAGTGATTTCCTCCGTCCGGGGGCAATATCTAGAATTTACCGATCTGGGCGATCGTTCGTGATTTCTGTCTAATCCGGGCAGAGATCGTTTTTCACAACCGTACCTGGTCAAAACAATGATTTTCGGTTGACCAGGCGGAAAATCACGAGTTTCGGCCGATGCAGGGTCTGAATAGTGATTTCCTCCGTCCGGGGGCAATATCTGGAATTTACCGATCCGGACGATCGTTCGTGATTTTCGGCTCATTGGGACAGAGATCGTTTTTCCCAACCGTACCTGGTCAAAACAGTGATTTTCGGTTGACCAGGCTGAAAATCACGAGTTTCGGCCTATGCAGGGTCTGAATAGTGATTTCCTTCGTCCGGGGGCAATATCTAGAATTTACCGATCTGGGCGATCGTTCGTGATTTCTGTCTAATCCGGGCAGAGATCGTTTTTCACAACCGTACCGGGTCAAAACAATGATTTTCGGTTGACCAGGCGGAAAATCACGAGTTTCGGCCGATGCAGGGTCTGAATAGTGATTTCCTCCGTCCGGGGGCAATATCTAGAATTTACCGATCCGGACGATCGTTCGTGATTTCCGGCTAATCGGGGCAGAGATCGTTTTTCACAACCGTACCTGGTCAAAACAATGATTTTCGGTTGACCTGGCGGAAAATCACGACTTTCGGTCGATGCAGGATCTGAATAGTGATTTCCTTCGTACGGGGGCATTATCTAGATTTTACTGATCCGGAAGATCGTTCGTGATTTCTGGCTCATTGGGGCAGAGATCGTTTTTCCAAACCGTACCTGGTCAAAACAGTGATTTTCGGTTGACCAGGCGGAAAATCACGAGTTTCGGCCGATGCAGGGTCTGAATAGTGATTTCCTCCGTCCGGGGGCAATATCTAGAACTTACTGATCCAGACGACCGATCGTGATTTCTGGCTAATCGGGGCAGTGATCGTTTTTCACAACCGTACCTGGTCAATACAGTGATTTTCGGTTGACCAGGCGGAAAATCACGAGTTTCGGCCGATGCAGGGTCTGAATAGTGATTTCCTCCGTCCGGGGGCAATATCTGGAATTTACCGATCCGGACGATCGTTCGTGATTTTCGGCTCATTGGGGCAGAGATCGTTTTTCACAACCGTACCTGGTCAAAACAGTGATTTTCGGTTGACCAGGCTGAAAATCACGAGTTTCGGCCGATGCAGGGTCTGAATAGTGATTTCCTCCGTCCGGGGGCAATATCTAGAATTTACCGATCCGGGCGATCGTTCGTGATTTCCGGCTAATCGGGGCAGAGATCGTTTTTCACAACCGTACCTGGTCAAAACAATGATTTTCGGTTGACCAGGCGGAAAATCACGACTTTCGGTCGATGCAGGATCTGAATAGTGATTTCCTTCGTACGGGGGCATTATCTAGATTTTTCCGATCCGAAAGATCGTTCGTGATTTTCGGCTCATTGGGGCAGAGATCGTTTTTCACAACCGTACCTGGTCAATACAGTGATTTTCAGTTGACCAGGCGGAAAATCACGAGTTTCGGCCGATGCAGGGTCTGAATAGTGATTTCCTCCGTCCGGGGGCAATATCTAGAATTTACCGATCCAGACGACCGATCGTGATTTCTGGCTAATCGGGGCAGTGATCGTTTTTCACAACCGTACCTGGTCAAAACAGTGATTTTCGGTTGACCAGGCGGAAAATCACGAGTTTCGGCCGATGCAGGGTCTGAATAGTGATTTCCTCCGTCCGGGGGCATTATCTGGAATTTACCGATCCGGACGATCGTTCGTGATTTTCGGCTCATTGGGGCAGAGATCGTTTTTCACAACCGTACCTGGTCAAAACAGTGATTTTCGGTTGACCAGGCTGAAAATCACGAGTTTCGGCCTATGCAGGGTCTGAATAGTGATTTCCTCCGTCCGGGGGCAATATCTAGAATTTACCGATCTGGGCGATCATTCGTGATTTCTGTCAAATCCGGGCAGAGATCGTTTTTCACAACCGTACCTGGTCAAAACAATGATTTTCGGTTGACCAGGCGGAAAATCACGAGTTTCGGCCGATGCAGGGTCTGAATAGTGATTTCCTCCGTCCGGGGGCAATATCTAGAATTTACCGATCCAGACGACCGTTCGTGATTTCTGGCTAATCGGGGCAGTGATCGTTTTTCACAACCGTACCTGGTCAAAACAGTGATTTTCGGTTGACCAGGCAGAAAATCACGAGTTTCGGCCGATGCAGGGTCTGAATAGTGATTTCCTCCGTCCGGGGGCAATATCTGGAATTTACCGATCCGGACGATCGTTCGTGATTTTCGGCTCATTGGGGCAGAGATCGTTTTTCACAACCGTACCTGGTCAAAACAGTGATTTTCGGTTGACCAGGCTGAAAATCACGAGTTTCGGCCGATGCAGGGTCTGAATAGTGATTTCCTCCGTCCGGGGGCAATATCTAGAATTTACCAATCCGGACGATCGTTCGTGATTTCCGGCTAATCGGGGCAGAGATCGTTTTTCACAACCGTACCTGGTCAAAACAATGATTTTCGGTTGACCTGGCGGAAAATCACGAGTTTCGGTCGATGCAGGATCTGAATAGTGATTTCCTCCATCCAGGGGCAATATCTAGATTTTTCCGATCCGAAAGATCGTTCGTGATTTTCGGCTCATTGGGGCAGAGATCGTTTTTCAGAACCGTACCTGGTCAAAACAGTGATTTTCAGTTGACCAGGCGGAAAATCACGAGTTTCGGCCGATGCAGGATCTGAATAGTGATTTCCTCCGTCCGGGGGCAATATCTAGAATTTACCGATCCAGACGACCGATCGTGATTTCTGGCTAATCGGGGCAGTGATCGTTTTTCACAACCGTACCTGGTCAAAACAGTGATTTTCGGTTGACCAGGCGGAAAATCACGAGTTTCGGCCGATGCAGGGTCTGAATAGTGATTTCCTCCGTCCGGGGGCAATATCTGGAATTTACTGATCCGGACGATCGTTCGTGATTTCCGGCTAATCGGGGCAGAGATCGTTTTTCACAACCGTACCTGGTCAAAACAGTGATTTTCGGTTGACCAGGCTGAAAATCACGAGTTTCGGCCTATGCAGGGTCTGAATAGTGATTTCCTCCGTCCGGGGGCAATATCTAGAATTTACCGATCCGGGCGATCGTTCGTGATTTCCGGCTAATCTGGGCAGAGATCGTTTTTCACAACCGTACCTGGTCAAAACAATGATTTTCGGTTGACCTGGCGGAAAATCACGAGTTTCGGCCGATGCAGGGTCTGAATAGTGATTTCCTCCGTCCGGGGGCATTATCTAGATTTTACTGATCCGGAAGATCGTTCGTGATTTCTGGCTCATTGGGGCAGAGATTGTTTTTCCAAACCGTACCTGGTCAAAACAGTGATTTTCGGTTGACCAGGCGGAAAATCACGAGTTTCGGCCGATGCAGGGTCTGAATAGTGATTTCCTCCGTCCGGGGGCAATATCTGGAATTTACCGATCCGGACGATCGTTCGTGATTTCCGGCTAATCGGGGCAGAGATCGTTTTTCACAACCGTACCTGGTCAAGACAGTGATTTTCGGTTGACCAGGCTGAAAATCACGAGTTTCGGCCTATGCAGGGTCTGAATAGTGATTTCCTCCGTCCGGGGGCAATATCTAGAATTTACCGATCCAGACGATCGTTCGTGATTTCTGGCTAATTGGGGCAGTGATCGTTTTTCACAACCGTACCTGGTCAAAACGGTGATTTTCGGTTGACCAGGCGGAAAATCACGAGTTTCGGCCGATGCAGGGTCTGAATAGTGATTTCCTCCGTCCGGGGGCAATATCTGGAATTTACCGATCCGGACGATCGTTCGTGATTTTCGGCTCATTGGGGCAGAGATCGTTTTTCACAACCGTACCAGGTCAAAACAGTGATTTTCGGTTGACCAGGCTGAAAATCACGAGTTTCGGCCGATGCAGGGTCTGAATAGTGATTTCCTCCGTCCGGGGGCAATATCTAGAATTTCCCAATCCGGACGATCGTTCGTGATTTCCGGCTAATCGGGGCAGAGATCGTTTTTCACAACCGTACCTGGTCAAAACAATGATTTTCGGTTGACCTGGCGGAAAATCACGAGTTTCGGTCGATGCAGGATCTGAATAGTGATTTCCTCCGTCCAGGGGCAATATCTAGATTTTTCCGATCCGAAAGATCGTTCGTGATTTTCGGCTCATTGGGGCAGAGATCGTTTTTCAGAACCGTACCTGGTCAAAACAGTGATTTTCAGTTGACCAGGCGGAAAATCACGAGTTTCGGCCGATGCAGGATCTGAATAGTGATTTCCTCCGTCCGGGGGCAATATCTGGAATTTACCGATCCGGACGATCGTTCGTGATTTTCGGCTCATTGGGGCAGAGATCGTTTTTCACAACCGTACCTGGTCAAAACAGTGATTTTTGGTTGACCAGGCTGAAAATCACGAGTTTCGGCCGATGCAGGGTCTGAATAGTGATTTCCTCCGTCCGGGGGCATTATCTGGAATTTACCGATCCGGACGATCGTTCGTGATTTTCGGCTCATTGGGGCAGAGATCGTTTTTCACAACCGTACCTGGTCAAAACAGTGATTTTCGGTTGACCAGGCTGAAAATCACGAGTTTCGGCCTATGCAGGGTCTGAATAGTGATTTCCTCCGTCCGGGGGCATTATCTGGAATTTACCGATCCGGACGATCGTTCGTGATTTTCGGCTCATTGGGGCAGAGATCGTTTTTCACAACCGTACCTGGTCAAAACAGTGATTTTCGGTTGACCAGGCTGAAAATCACGAGTTTCGGCCTATGCAGGGTCTGAATAGTGATTTCCTCCGTCCGGGGGCAATATCTAGAATTTACCGATCTGGGCGATCATTCGTGATTTCTGTCAAATCCGGGCAGAGATCGTTTTTCACAACCGTACCTGGTCAAAACAATGATTTTCGGTTGACCAGGCGGAAAATCACGAGTTTCGGCCGATGCAGGGTCTGAATAGTGATTTCCTCCGTCCGGGGGCAATATCTAGAATTTACCGATCCAGACGACCGATCGTGATTTCTTGCTAATCGGGGCAGTGATCGTTTTTCACAACCGTACCTGGTCAAAACAGTGATTTTCGGTTGACCAGGCGGAAAATCACGAGTTTCGGCCGATGCAGGGTCTGAATAGTGATTTCCTCCGTCCGGGGGCAATATCTGGAATTTACCGATCCGAACGATCGTTCGTGATTTTCGGCTCATTGGGGCAGAGATCGTTTTTCACAACCGTACCTGGTCAAAACAGTGATTTTCGGTTGACCAGGCTGAAAATC
Source organism: Delonix regia (assembly GCA_037074485.1). Taxonomy (NCBI): domain Eukaryota; kingdom Viridiplantae; phylum Streptophyta; class Magnoliopsida; order Fabales; family Fabaceae; genus Delonix; species Delonix regia. The sequence continues at coordinate 43,691,990 of CM073450.1, read as the reverse complement.
ACGAGTTTCGGCCGATGCAGGGTCTGAATAGTGATTTCCTCCGTCCGGGGGCAATATCTAGAATTTACCAATCCGGACGATCGTTCGTGATTTCCGGCTAATCGGGGCAGAGATCGTTTTTCACAACCGTACCTGGTCAAAACAATGATTTTCGGTTGACCTGGCGGAAAATCACGAGTTTCGGTCGATGCAGGATCTAAATAGTGATTTCCTCCGTCCAGGGGCAATATCTAGATTTTTCCGATCCGAAAGATCGTTCGTGATTTTCGGCTCATTGGGGCAGAGATCGTTTTTCAGAACCGTACCTGGTCAAAACAGTGATTTTCAGTTGACCAGGCGGAAAATCACGAGTTTCGGCCGATGCAGGATCTGAATAGTGATTTCCTCCGTCCGGGGGCAATATCTAGAATTTACCGATCCGGACGATCGTTCGTGATTTTCGGCTCATTGGGGCAGAGATCGTTTTTCACAACCGTACCTGGTCAAAACAGTGATTTTCGGTTGACCAGGCTGAAAATCACGAGTTTCGGCCGATGCAGGGTCTGAATAGTGATTTCCTCCGTCCGGGGGCATTATCTGGAATTTACCGATCCGGACGATCGTTCGTGATTTTCGGCTCATTGGGGCAGAGATCGTTTTTCACAACCGTACCTGGTCAAAACAGTGATTTTCGGTTGACCAGGCTGAAAATCACGAGTTTCGGCCTATGCATGGTCTGAATAGTGATTTCCTCCGTCCGGGGGCAATATCTTGAATTTACCAATCCGGACGATCGTTCGTGATTTCCGGCTAATCGGGGCAGAGATCGTTTTTCACAACCGTACCTGGTCAAAACAATGATTTTCGGTTGACCTGGCGGAAAATCACGAGTTTCGGTCGATGCAGGATCTGAATAGTGATTTCCTCCGTCCAGGGGCAATATCTAGATTTTTCCGATCCGAAAGATCGTTCGTGATTTTCGGCTCATTGGGGCAGAGATCGTTTTTCAGAACCGTTCCTGGTCAAAACAGTGATTTTCAGTTGATCAGGCGGAAAATCACGAGTTTCGGCCGATGCAGGATCTGAATAGTGATTTCCTCCGTCCGGGGGCAATATCTAGAATTTACCGATCCAGACGACCGATCGTGATTTCTGGCTAATCGGGGCAGTGATCGTTTTTCACAACCGTACCTGGTCAAAACAGTGATTTTCGGTTGACCAGGCGGAAAATCACGAGTTTCGGCCGATGCAGGGTCTGAATAGTGATTTCCTCCGTCCGGGGGCAATATCTGGAATTTACCGATCCGGACGATCGTTCGTGATTTCCGGCTAATCGGGGCAGAGATCGTTTTTCACAACCGTACCTGGTCAAAACAGTGATTTTCGGTTGACCAGGCTGAAAATCACGAGTTTCGGCCTATGCAGGGTCTGAATAGTGATTTCCTCCGTCCGGGGGCAATATCTAGAATTTACCGATCCGGGCGATCGTTCGTGATTTCCGGCTAATCGGGGCAGAGATCGTTTTTCACAACCGTACCTGGTCAAAACAATGATTTTCGGTTGACCTGGCGGAAAATCACGAGTTTCGGCCGATGCAGGGTCTGAATAGTGATTTCCTCCGTCCGGGGGCATTATCTAGATTTTACCGATCCGGAAGATCGTTCGTGATTTCTGGCTCATTGGGGCAGAGATTGTTTTTCCAAACCGTACCTGGTCAAAACAGTGATTTTCGGTTGACCAGGCGGAAAATCACGAGTTTCGGCCGATGCAGGGTCTGAATAGTGATTTCCTCCGTCCGGGGGCAATATCTGGAATTTACCGATCCGGACGATCGTTCGTGATTTCCGGCTAATCGGGGCAGAGATCGTTTTTCACAACCGTACCTGGTCAAAACAGTGATTTTCGGTTGACCAGGCTGAAAATCACGAGTTTCGGCCTATGCAGGGTCTGAATAGTGATTTCCTCCGTCCGGGGGCAATATCTAGAATTTACCGATCCGGGCGATCGTTCATGATTTCCGGCTAATCGGGGCAGAGATCGTTTTTCACAACCGTACCTGGTCAAAACAATGATTTTCGGTTGACCTGGCGGAAAATCACGACTTTCGGTCGATGCAGGATCTCAATAGTGATTTCCTTCGTACGGGGGCATTATCTAGATTTTACTGATCCGAAAGATCGTTCGTGATTTCTGGCTCATTGGGGCAGAGATCGTTTTTCCAAACCGTACCTGGTCAAAACAATGATTTTCGGTTGACCTGGCGGAAAATCACGACTTTCGGTCGATGCAGGATCTGAATAGTGATTTCCTTCGTACGTGGGCATTATCTGGAATTTACCGATCCGGACGATCGTTCGTGAATTCCGGCTAATCGGGGCAGAGATCGTTTTTCACAACCGTACCTGGTCAAAACAGTGATTTTCGGTTGACCAGGCTGAAAATCACGAGTTTCGGCCTATGCAGGGTCTGAATAGTGATTTCCTCCGTCCGGGGGCAATATCTAGAATTTACCGATCCGGGCGATCGTTCATGATTTCCGGCTAATCGGGGCAGAGATCGTTTTTCACAACCGTACCTGGTCAAAACAATGATTTTCGGTTGACCTGGCGGAAAATCACGACTTTCGGTCGATGCAGGATCTGAATAGTGATTTCCTTCGTACGGGGGCATTATCTAGATTTTACTGATCCGGAAGATCGTTCGTGATTTCTGGCTCATTGGGGCAGAGATCGTTTTTCCAAACCGTACCTGGTCAAAACAGTGATTTTCGGTTGACCAGGCGGAAAATCACGAGTTTCGGCCGATGCAGGGTCTGAATAGTGATTTCCTCCGTCCGGGGGCAATATCTAGAATTTACCGATCTGGGCGATCGTTCGTGATTTCCGGCTAATCGGGGCAGAGATCGTTTTTCACAACCGTACCTGGTCAAAACAATGATTTTCGGTTGACCTGGCGGAAAATCACGACTTTCGGTCGATGCAGGATCTGAATAGTGATTTCCTTCGTACGTGGGCATTATCTGGAATTTACCGATCCGGACGATCGTTCGTGATTTCCGGCTAATCGGGGCAGAGATCGTTTTTCACAACCGTACCTGGTCAAAACAATGATTTTCGGTTGACCAGGCGGAAAATCACAAGTTTCGGCCGATGCAGGGTCTGAATAGTGATTTCCTCCGTCCGGGGGCAATATCTAGAATTTACCGATCCAGACGACCGATCGTGATTTCTTGCTAATCGGGGCAGTGATCGTTTTTCACAACCGTACCTGGTCAAAACAGTGATTTTCGGTTGACCAGGCGGAAAATCACGAGTTTCGGCCGATGCAGGGTCTGAATAGTGATTTCCTCCGTCCGGGGGCAATATCTGGAATTTACCGATCCGAACGATCGTTCGTGATTTTCGGCTCATTGGGGCAGAGATCGTTTTTCACAACCGTACCTGGTCAAAACAGTGATTTTCGGTTGACCAGGCTGAAAATCACGAGTTTCGGCCGATGCAGGGTCTGAATAGTGATTTCCTCCGTCCGGGGGCAATATCTAGAATTTACCAATCCGGACGATCGTTCGTGATTTCCGGCTAATCGGGGCAGAGATCGTTTTTCACAACCGTACCTGGTCAAAACAATGATTTTCGGTTGACCTGGCGGAAAATCACGAGTTTCGGTCGATGCAGGATCTAAATAGTGATTTCCTCCGTCCAGGGGCAATATCTAGATTTTTCCGATCCGAAAGATCGTTCGTGATTTTCGGCTCATTGGGGCAGAGATCGTTTTTCAGAACCGTACCTGGTCAAAACAGTGATTTTCAGTTGACCACGCGGAAAATCCCGAGTTTCGGTCGATGCAGGGTTTGAATAGTGATTTCCTCCGTCCGGGGTCAATATCGAGATTTTACCGATCCGGACGATCGTTCGTGATTTCTGGCTAATTGGGGCAGAGATCGATTTTCACAACCGTACCTGGTCAAAACAATGATTTTCGGTTGGCCAGGCGGAAAATCACCAGTTTCGGCCGATGCAGGGTCTGAATAGTGATTTCCTCCGTCCGGGGGCAATATCTAGAATTTACCGATCCGGACGATCGTTCGTGATTTCCGGCTAATCGGGGCAGAGATCGTTTTTCACAACCGTACCTGGTCAAAACAATGATTTTCGGTTGACCTGGCGGAAAATCACGACTTTCGGTCGATGCAGGTTCTGAATAGTGATTTCCTTCGTACGGAGGCATTATCTAGATTTTACTGATCCGGAAGATCGTTCGGGATTTCTGGCTCATTGGGGCAGAGATCGTTTTTCCAAACCGTACCTGGTCAAAACAGTGATTTTCGGTTGACCAGGCGGAAAATCACAAGTTTCGGCCGATGCAGGGTCTGAATAGTGATTTCCTCCGTCCGGGGGCAATATCTTGATTTTTCCGATCCGAAAGATCGTTCGTGATTTTCGGCTCATTGGGGCAGAGATCGTTTTTCAGAACCGTTCCTGGTCAAAACAGTGATTTTCAGTTGACCAGGCAGAAAATCACGAGTTTCGGCCGATGCAGGATCTGAATAGTGATTTCCTCCGTCCGGGGGCAATATCTAGAATTTACCGATCCAGACGACCGATCGTGATTTCTGGCTAATCGGGGCAGTGATCGTTTTTCACAACCGTACCTGGTCAAAACAGTGATTTTCGGTTGACCAGGCGGAAAATCACGAGTTTCGGCCGATGCAGGGTCTGAATAGTGATTTCCTCCGTCCGGGGGCAATATCTGGAATTTACCGATCCGGACGATCGTTCGTGATTTCCGGCTAATCGGGGCAGAGATCGTTTTTCACAACCGTACCTGGTCAAAACAGTGATTTTCGGTTGACCAGGCTGAAAATCACGAGTTTCGCCCTATGCAGGGTCTGAATAGTGATTTCCTCCGTCCGGGGGCAATATCTAGAATTTACCGATCCGGGCGATCGTTCGTGATTTCCGGCTAATCGGGGCAGAGATCGTTTTTCACAACTGTACCTGGTCAAAACAATGATTTTCGGTTGACCTGGCGGAAAATCACGAGTTTCGGCCGATGCAGGGTCTGAATAGTGATTTCCTCCGTCCGGGGGCATTATCTAGATTTTACCGATCCGGAAGATCGTTCGTGATTTCTGGCTCATTGGGGCAGAGATTGTTTTTCCAAACCGTACCTGGTCAAAACAGTGATTTTCGGTTGACCAGGCGGAAAATCACGAGTTTCGGCCGATGCAGGGTCTGAATAGTGATTTCCTCCGTCCGGGGGCAATATCTGGAATTTACCGATCCGGACGATCGTTCGTGATTTCCGGCTAATCGGGGCAGAGATCGTTTTTCACAACCGTACCTGGTCAAAACAGTGATTTTCGGTTGACCAGGCTGAAAATCACGAGTTTCGGCCTATGCAGGGTCTGAATAGTGATTTCCTCCGTCCGGGGGCAATATCTAGAATTTACCGATCCGGGCGATCGTTCATGATTTCCGGCTAATCGGGGCAGAGATCGTTTTTCACAACCGTACCTGGTCAAAACAATGATTTTCGGTTGACCTGGCGGAAAATCACGACTTTCGGTCGATGCAGGATCTCAATAGTGATTTCCTTCGTACGGGGGCATTATCTAGATTTTACTGATCCGGAAGATCGTTCGTGATTTCTGGCTCATTGGGGCAGAGATCGTTTTTCCAAACCGTACCTGGTCAAAACAATGATTTTCGGTTGACCTGGCGGAAAATCACGACTTTCGGTCGATGCAGGATCTGAATAGTGATTTCCTTCGTACGTGGGCATTATCTGGAATTTACCGATCCGGACGATCGTTCGTGAATTCCGGCTAATCGGGGCAGAGATCGTTTTTCACAACCGTACCTGGTCAAAACAGTGATTTTCGGTTGACCAGGCTGAAAATCACGAGTTTCGGCCTATGCAGGGTCTGAATAGTGATTTCCTCCGTCCGGGGGCAATATCTAGAATTTACCGATCCGGGCGATCGTTCATGATTTCCGGCTAATCGGGGCAGAGATCGTTTTTCACAACCGTACCTGGTCAAAACAATGATTTTCGGTTGACCTGGCGGAAAATCACGACTTTCGGTCGATGCAGGATCTGAATAGTGATTTCCTTCGTACGGGGGCATTATCTAGATTTTACTGATCCGGAAGATCGTTCGTGATTTCTGGCTCATTGGGGCAGAGATCGTTTTTCCAAACCGTACCTGGTCAAAACAGTGATTTTCGGTTGACCAGGCGGAAAATCACGAGTTTCGGCCGATGCAGGGTCTGAATAGTGATTTCCTCCGTCCGGGGGCAATATCTAGAATTTACCGATCTGGGCGATCGTTCGTGATTTCCGGCTAATCGGGGCAGAGATCGTTTTTCACAACCGTACCTGGTCAAAACAATGATTTTCGGTTGACCTGGCGGAAAATCACGACTTTCGGTCGATGCAGGATCTGAATAGTGATTTCCTTCGTACGTGGGCATTATCTGGAATTTACCGATCCGGACGATCGTTCGTGATTTCCGGCTAATCGGGGCAGAGATCGTTTTTCACAACCGTACCTGGTCAAAACAATGATTTTCGGTTGACCAGGCGGAAAATCACAAGTTTCGGCCGATGCAGGGTCTGAATAGTGATTTCCTCCGTCCGGGGGCAATATCTAGAATTTACCGATCCAGACGACCGATCGTGATTTCTTGCTAATCGGGGCAGTGATCGTTTTTCACAACCGTACCTGGTCAAAACAGTGATTTTCGGTTGACCAGGCGGAAAATCACGAGTTTCGGCCGATGCAGGGTCTGAATAGTGATTTCCTCCGTCCGGGGGCAATATCTGGAATTTACCGATCCGAACGATCGTTCGTGATTTTCGGCTCATTGGGGCAGAGATCGTTTTTCACAACCGTACCTGGTCAAAACAGTGATTTTCGGTTGACCAGGCTGAAAATCACGAGTTTCGGCCGATGCAGGGTCTGAATAGTGATTTCCTCCGTCCGGGGGCAATATCTAGAATTTACCAATCCGGACGATCGTTCGTGATTTCCGGCTAATCGGGGCAGAGATCGTTTTTCACAACCGTACCTGGTCAAAACAATGATTTTCGGTTGACCTGGCGGAAAATCACGAGTTTCGGCCGATGCAGGATCTGAATAGTGATTTCCTCCGTCCAGGGGCAATATCTAGATTTTTCCGATCCGAAAGATCGTTCGTGATTTTCGGCTCATTGGGGCAGAGATCGTTTTTCAGAACCGTACCTGGTCAAAACAGTGATTTTCAGTTGACCAGGCGGAAAATCACGAGTTTCGGCCGATGCAGGGTCTGAATAGTGATTTCCTCCGTCCGGGGGCAATATCTGGAATTTACCGATCCGGACGATCGTTCATGATTTCCGGCTAATCGGGGCAGAGATCGTTTTTCACAACCGTACCTGGTCAAAACAATGATTTTCGGTTGACCTGGCGGAAAATCACGACTTTCGGTCGATGCAGGGTCTGAATAGTGATTTCCTTCGTCCGGGGGCAATATCTGGAATTTACCGATCCGGACGATCGTTCATGATTTCCGGCTAATCGGGGCAGAGATCGTTTTTCAGAACCAAACCTGGTCAAAACAGTGATTTTCGGTTGCCCAGGCGGAAAATCACGAGTTTCGGCCGATGCAGGGTCTGAATAGTGATTTCCTCCGTCCGGGGGCAATATCTGGAATTTACCGATCCGGACGATCGTTCGTGATTTCCGGCTAATCGGGGCAGAGATCGTTTTTCACATCCGTACCTGGTCAAAACAGTGATTTTCGGTTGACCAGGCTGAAAATCACGAGTTTCGGCCTATGCAGGGTCTGAATAGTGATTTCCTCCGTCCGGGGGCAATATCTAGAATTTACCGATCCGGACGATCGTTCGTGATTTCCGGCTAATCGGGGCAGAGATCGTTTTTCACAACCGTACCTGGTCAAAACAATGATTTTCGGTTGACCTGGCGGAAAATCACGACTTTCGGTCGATGCAGGATCTGAATAGTGATTTCCTTCGTACGGGGGCATTATCTAGATTTTACTGATCCGGAAGATCGTTCGTGATTTCTGGCTCATTGGGGCAGAGATCGTTTTTCCAAACCGTACCTGGTCAAAACAGTGATTTTCGGTTGACCAGGCGGAAAATCACGAGTTTCGGCCGATGCAGGGTCTGAATAGTGATTTCCTCCGTCCGGGGGCAATATCTAGAATTTACCGATCTGGGCGATCGTTCGTGATTTCCGGCTAATCGGGGCAGAGATCGTTTTTCACAACCGTACCTGGTCAAAACAATGATTTTCGGTTGACCTGGCGGAAAATCACGACTTTCGGTCGATGCAGGATCTGAATAGTGATTTCCTTCGTACGGGGGCATTATCTGGAATTTACCGATCCGGACGATCGTTCGTGATTTCCGGCTAATCGGGGCAGAGATCGTTTTTCAGAACCAAACCTGGTCAAAACAGTGATTTTCGGTTGCCCAGGCGGAAAATCACGAGTTTCGGCCGATGCAGGGTCTGAATAGTGATTTCCTCCGTCCGGGGGCAATATCTGGAATTTACCGATCCGGACGATCGTTCGTGATTTCCGGCTAATCGGGGCAGAGATCGTTTTTCACATCCGTACCTGGTCAAAACAGTGATTTTCGGTTGACCAGGCTGAAAATCACGAGTTTCGGCCTATGCAGGGTCTGAATAGTGATTTCCTCCGTCCGGGGGCAATATCTAGAATTTACCGATCCGGACGATCGTTCGTGATTTCCGGCTAATCGGGGCAGAGATCGTTTTTCACAACCGTACCTGGTCAAAACAATGATTTTCGGTTGACCTGGCGGAAAATCACGACTTTCGGTCGATGCAGGATCTGAATAGTGATTTCCTTCGTACGGGGGCATTATCTAGATTTTACTGATCCGGAAGATCGTTCGTGATTTCTGGCTCATTGGGGTAGAGATCGTTTTTCCAAACCGTACCTGGTCAAAACAGTGATTTTCGGTTGACCAGGCGGAAAATCACGAGTTTCGGCCGATGCAGGGTCTGAATAGTGATTTCCTCCGTCCGGGGGCAATATCTAGAATTTACCGATCTGGGCGATCGTTCGTGATTTCCGGCTAATCGGGGCAGAGATCGTTTTTCACAACCGTACCTGGTCAAAACAATGATTTTCGGTTGACCTGGCGGAAAATCACGACTTTCGGTCGATGCAGGATCTGAATAGTGATTTCCTTCGTACGGGGGCATTATCTGGAATTTACCGATCCGGACGATCGTTCGTGATTTCCGGCTAATCGGGGCAGAGATCGTTTTTCACAACCGTACCTGGTCAAAACAATGATTTTCGGTTGACCAGGCGGAAAATCACAAGTTTCGGCCGATGCAGGGTCTGAATAGTGATTTCCTCCGTCCGGGGGCAATATCTAGAATTTACCGATCCTGACGACCGATCGTGATTTCTGGCTAATCGGGGCAGTGATCGTTTTTCACAACCGTACCTGGTCAAAACAGTGATTTTCGGTTGACCAGGCGGAAAATCACGAGTTTCGGCCGATGCAGGGTCTGAATAGTGATTTCCTCCGTCCGGGGGCAATATCTGGAATTTACCGATCCGGACGATCGTTCGTGATTTTCGGCTCATTGGGGCAGAGATCGTTTTTCACAACCGTACCTGGTCAAAACAGTGATTTTCGGTTGACCAGGCTGAAAATCACGAGTTTCGGCCGATGCAGTGTCTGAATAGTGATTTCCTCCGTCCGGGGGCAAGATCTAGAATTTACCAATCCGGACGATCGTTCGTGATTTCCGGCTAATCGGGGCAGAGATCGTTTTTCACAACCGTACCTGGTCAAAACAATGATTTTCGGTTGACCTGGCGGAAAATCACGAGTTTCGGTCGATGCAGGATCTGAATAGTGATTTCCTCCGTCCAGGGGCAATATCTAGATTTTTCCGATCCGAAAGATCGTTCGTGATTTTCGGCTCATTGGGGCAGAGATCGTTTTTCAGAACCGTACCTGGTCAAAACAGTGATTTTCAGTTGACCAGGCGGAAAATCACGAGTTTCGGCCGATGCAGGGTCCGAATAGTGATTTCCTCCGTCCGGGGGCAATATCTAGAATTTACCGATCCTGACGACCGATCGTGATTTCTGGCTAATCGGGGCAGTGATCGTTTTTCACAACCGTACCTGGTCAAAACAGTGATTTTCGGTTGACCAGGCGGAAAATCACGAGTTTCGGCCGATGCAGGGTCTGAATAGTGATTTCCTCCGTCCGGGGGCAATATCTGGAATTTACCGATCCGGACGATCGTTCGTGATTTTCGGCTCATTGGGGCAGAGATCGTTTTTCACAACCGTACCTGGTCAAAACAGTGATTTTCGGTTGACCAGGCTGAAAATCACGAGTTTCGGCCGATGCAGTGTCTGAATAGTGATTTCCTCCGTCCGGGGGCAAGATCTAGAATTTACCAATCCGGACGATCGTTCGTGATTTCCGGCTAATCGGGGCAGAGATCGTTTTTCACAACCGTACCTGGTCAAAACAATGATTTTCGGTTGACCTGGCGGAAAATCACGAGTTTCGGTCGATGCAGGATCTGAATAGTGATTTCCTCCGTCCAGGGGCAATATCTAGATTTTTCCGATCCGAAAGATCGTTCGTGATTTTCGGCTCATTGGGGCAGAGATCGTTTTTCAGAACCGTACCTGGTCAAAACAGTGATTTTCAGTTGACCAGGCGGAAAATCACGAGTTTCGGCCGATGCAGGGTCCGAATAGTGATTTCCTCCGTCCGGGGGCAATATCTAGAATTTACCGATCCAGACGACCGATCGTGATTTCTGGCTAATCGGGGCAGTGATCGTTTTTCACAACCGTACCTGGTCAAAACAGTGATTTTCGGTTGACCAGGCGGAAAATCACGAGTTTCGGCCGATGCAGGGTCTGAATAGTGATTTCCTCCGTCCGGGGGCAATATCTGGAATTTACCGATCCGGACGATCGTTCGTGATTTTCGGCTCATTGGGGCAGAGATCGTTTTTCACAACCGTACCTGGTCAAAACAGTGATTTTCGGTTGACCAGGCTGAAAATCACGAGTTTCGGCCGATGCAGTGTCTGAATAGTGATTTCCTCCGTCCGGGGGCAATATCTAGAATTTACCGATCCGGACGATCGTTCGTGATTTCCGGCTAATCGGGGCAGAGATCGTTTTTCACAACCGTACCTGGTCAAAACAATGATTTTCGGTTGACCTGGCGGAAAATCACGACTTTCGGTCGATGCAGGTTCTGAATAGTGATTTCCTTCGTACGGGGGCATTATCTAGATTTTACTGATCCGGAAGATCGTTCGTGATTTCAGGCTCATTGGGGCAGAGATCGTTTTTCCAAACCGTACCTGGTCAAAACAGTGATTTTCGGTTGACCAGGCGGAAAATCACGAGTTTCGGCCGATGCAGGGTCTGAATAGTGATTTCCTCCGTCCGGGGGCAATATCTAGAATTTACCGATCTGGGCGATCGTTCGTGATTTCCGGCTAATCGGGGCAGAGATCGTTTTTCACAACCGTACCTGGTCAAAACAGTGATTTTCGGTTGACCAGGCGGAAAATCACGAGTTTCGGCCGATGCAGGGTCTGAATAGTGATTTCCTCCGTCCGGGGGCAATATCTGGAATTTACCGATCCGGACGATCGTTCGTGATTTTCGGCTCATTGGGGCAGAGATCGTTTTTCACAACCGTACCTGGTCAAAACAGTGATTTTCGGTTGACCAGGCTGAAAATCACGAGTTTCGGCCGATGCAGGGTCTGAATAGTGATTTCCTCCGTCCGGGGGCAATATCTAGAATTTACCAATCCGGACAATCGTTCGTGATTTCCGGCTAATCGGGGCAGAGATCGTTTTTCACAACCGTTCCTGGTCAAAACAATGATTTTCGGTTGACCTGGCGGAAAATCACGAGTTTCGGTCGATGCAGGATCTGAATAGTGATTTCCTCCGTCCAGGGGCAATATCTAGATTTTTCCGATCCGAAAGATCGTTCGTGATTTTCGGCTCATTGGGGCAGAGATCGTTTTTCAGAACCGTACCTGGTCAAAACAGTGATTTTCAGTTGACCAGGCAGAAAATCACGAGTTTCGGCCGATGCAGGGTCTGAATAGTGATTTCCTCCGTCCGGGGGCAATATCTGGAATTTACCGATCCGGACGATCGTTCGTGATTTCCGGCTAATCGGGGCAGAGATCGTTTTTCACAACCGTACCTGGTCAAAACAGTGATTTTCGGTTGACCAGGCTGAAAATCACGAGTTTCGGCCTATGCAGGGTCTGAATAGTGATTTCCTCCGTCCGGGGGCAATATCTAGAATTTACCGATCCGGGCGATCGTTCGTGATTTCCGGCTAATCGGGGCAGAGATCGTTTTTCACAACCGTACCTGGTCAAAACAATGATTTTCGGTTGACCTGGCGGAAAATCACGAGTTTCGGCCGATGCAGGTTCTGAATAGTGATTTCCTCCGTCCGGGGGCATTATCTAGATTTTACTGATCCGGAAGATCGTTCGTGATTTCTGGCTCATTGGGGCAGAGATCGTTTTTCCAAACCGTACCTGGTCAAAACAGTGATTTTCGGTTGACCAGGCGGAAAATCACGAGTTTCGGCCGATGCAGGGTCTGAATAGTGATTTCCTCCGTCCGGGGGCAATATCTGGAATTTACCGATCCGGACGATCGTTCGTGATTTTCGGCTCATTGGGGCAGAGATCGTTTTTCACAACCGTACCTGGTCAAAACAGTGATTTTCGGTTGACCAGGCTGAAAATCACGAGTTTCGGCCGATGCAGTGTCTGAATAGTGATTTCCTCCGTCCGGGGGCAATATCTAGAATTTACCGATCCGGACGATCGTTCGTGATTTCCGGCTAATCGGGGCAGAGATCGTTTTTCACAACCGTACCTGGTCAAAACAATGATTTTCGGTTGACCTGGCGGAAAATCACGACTTTCGGTCGATGCAGGTTCTGAATAGTGATTTCCTTCGTACGGGGGCATTATCTAGATTTTACTGATCCGGAAGATCGTTCGTGATTTCTGGCTCATTGGGGCAGAGATCGTTTTTCCAAACCGTACCTGGTCAAAACAGTGATTTTCGGTTGACCAGGCGGAAAATCACGAGTTTCGGCCGATGCAGGGTCTGAATAGTGATTTCCTCCGTCCGGGGGCAATATCTAGAATTTACCGATCTGGGCGATCGTTCGTGATTTCCGGCTAATCGGGGCAGAGATCGTTTTTCACAACCGTACCTGGTCAAAACAATGATTTTCGGTTGACCTGGCGGAAAATCACGACTTTCGGTCGATGCAGGATCTGAATAGTGATTTCCTTCGTACGGGGGCATTATCTGGAATTTACCGATCCGGACGATCGTTCGTGATTTCTGGCTAATCGGAGCAGAGATCGTTTTTCACAACCGTACCTGGTCAAAACAATGATTTTCGGTTGACCAGGCGGAAAATCACAAGTTTCGGCCGATGCAGGGTCTGAATAGTGATTTCCTCCATCCGGGGGCAATATCTAGAATTTACCGATCCAGACGACCGATCGTGATTTCTGGCTAATCGGGGCAGTGATCGTTTTTCACAACCGTACCTGGTCAAAACAGTGATTTTCGGTTGACCAGGCGGAAAATCACGAGTTTCGGCCGATGCAGGGTCTGAATAGTGATTTCCTCCATCCGGGGGCAATATCTGGAATTTACCGATCCGGACGATCGTTCGTGATTTCCGGCTAATCGGGGCAGAGATCGTTTTTCACAACCGTACCTGGTCAAAACAATGATTTTCGGTTGACCAGGCGGAAAATCACGAGTTTCGGCCGATGCAGGGTCTGAATAGTGATTTCCTCCGTCCAGGGGCAATATCTAGATTTTTCCGATCCGAAAGATCGTTCGTGATTTTCGGCTCATTGGGGCAGAGATCGTTTTTCAGAACCGTACCTGGTCAAAACAGTGATTTTCAGTTGACCAGGCGGAAAATCACGAGTTTCGGCCGATGCAGGGTCTGAATAGTGATTTCCTCCGTCCGGGGGCAATATCTAGAATTTACCGATCTGGGCGATCGTTCGTGGTTTCTGTCTAATCCGGGCAGAGATCGTTTTTCACAACCGTACCTGGTCAAAACAATGATTTTCGGTTGACCAGGCAGAAAATCACGAGTTTCGACCGATGCAGGGTCTGAATAGTGATTTCCTCCGTCCGGGGGCAATATCTGGAATTTACCGATCCGGACGATCGTTCGTGATTTCCGGCTAATCGGGGCAGAGATCGTTTTTCACAACCGTACCTGGTCAAAACAATGATTTACGGTTGACCTGGCGGAAAATCACGAGTTTCGGCCGATGCAGGGTCTGAATAGTGATTTCCTCCGTCCGGGGGCAATATCTGGAATTTACCGATCCGGACGATCGTTCGTGATTTCCGGCTAATCGGGGCAGAGATCGTTTTTCACAACCGTTCCTGGTCAAAACAATGATTTTCGGTTGACCTGGCGGAAAATCACGAGTTTCGGTCGATGCAGGATCTGAATAGTGATTTCCTCCGTCCAGGGGCAATATCTAGATTTTTCCGATCCGAAAGATCGTTCGTGATTTTCGGCTCATTGGGGCAGAGATCGTTTTTCAGAACCGTACCTGGTCAAAACAGTGATTTTCAGTTGACCAGGCAGAAAATCACGAGTTTCGGCCGATGCAGGGTCTGAATAGTGATTTCCTCCGTCCGGGGGCAATATCTGGAATTTACCGATCCGGACGATCGTTCGTGATTTCCGGCTAATCGGGGCAGAGATCGTTTTTCACAACCGTACCTGGTCAAAACAGTGATTTTCGGTTGACCAGGCTGAAAATCACGAGTTTCGGCCTATGCAGGGTCTGAATAGTGATTTCCTCCGTCCGGGGGCAATATCTAGAATTTACCGATCCGGGCGATCGTTCGTGATTTCCGGCTAATCGGGGCAGAGATCGTTTTTCACAACCGTACCTGGTCAAAACAATGATTTTCGGTTGACCTGGCGGAAAATCACGAGTTTCGGCCGATGCAGGTTCTGAATAGTGATTTCCTCCGTCCGGGGGCATTATCTAGATTTTACTGATCCGGAAGATCGTTCGTGATTTCTGGCTCATTGGGGCAGAGATCGTTTTTCCAAACCGTACCTGGTCAAAACAGTGATTTTCGGTTGACCAGGCGGAAAATCACGAGTTTCGGCCGATGCAGGGTCTGAATAGTGATTTCCTCCGTCCGGGGGCAATATCTGGAATTTACCGATCCGGACGATCGTTCGTGATTTCCGGCTAATCGGGGCAGAGATCGTTTTTCACAACCGTACCTGGTCAAAACAATGATTTTCGGTTGACCTGGCGGAAAATCACGACTTTCGGTCGATGCAGGATCTGAATAGTGATTTCCTTCGTACGGGGGCATTATCTGGAATTTACCGATCCGGACGATCGTTCGTGATTTCCGTCTAATCGGGGCAGAGATCGTTTTTCACAACCGTACCTGGTCAAAACAATGATTTTCGGTTGACCAGGCGGAAAATCACAAGTTTCGGCCGATGCAGGGTCTGAATAGTGATTTCCTCCATCCGGGGGCAATATCTAGAATTTACCGATCCAGACGACCGATCGTGATTTCTGGCTAATCGGGGCAGTGATCGTTTTTCACAACCGTACCTGGTCAAAACAGTGATTTTCGGTTGACCAGGCGGAAAATCACGAGTTTCGGCCGATGCAGGGTCTGAATAGTGATTTCCTCCATCCGGGGGCAATATCTGGAATTTGCCGATCCGGACGATCGTTCGTGATTTCCGGCTAATCGGGGCAGAGATCGTTTTTCACAACCGTACCTGGTCAAAACAATGATTTTCGGTTGACCAGGCGGAAAATCACGAGTTTCGGCCGATGCAGGGTCTGAATAGTGATTTCCTCCGTCCAGGGGCAATATCTAGATTTTTCCGATCCGAAAGATCGTTCGTGATTTTCGGCTCATTGGGGCAGAGATCGTTTTTCAGAACCGTACCTGGTCAAAACAGTGATTTTCAGTTGACCAGGCGGAAAATCACGAGTTTCGGCCGATGCAGGGTCTGAATAGTGATTTCCTCCGTCCGGGGGCAATATCTAGAATTTACCGATCTGGGCGATCGTTCGTGGTTTCTGTCTAATCCGGGCAGAGATCGTTTTTCACAACCGTACCTGGTCAAAACAATGATTTTCGGTTGACCAGGCAGAAAATCACGAGTTTCGACCGATGCAGGGTCTGAATAGTGATTTCCTCCGTCCGGGGGCAATATCTGGAATTTACCGATCCGGACGATCGTTCGTGATTTCCGGCTAATCGAGGCAGAGATCGTTTTTCACAACCGTACCTGGTCAAAACAATGATTTACGGTTGACCTGGCGGAAAATCACGAGTTTCGGCCGATGCAGGGTCTGAATAGTGATTTCCTCCGTCCGGGGGCAATATCTGGAATTTACCGATCCGGACGATCGTTCGTGATTTCCGGCTAATCGGGGCAGAGATCGTTTTTCACAACCGTACCTGGTCAAAACAGTGATTTTCGGTTGACCAGGCTGAAAATCACGAGTTTCGGCCGATGCAGGGTCTGAATAGTGATTTCCTCCGTCCGGGGGCAATATCTAGAATTTACCGATCCGGGCGATCGTTCGTGCTTTCCGGCTAATCGGGGCAGAGATCGTTTTTCAAAACCGTACCTGGTCAAGACAATGATTTTCGGTTGACCTGGCGGAAAATCACGACTTTCGGTCGATGCAGGATCTGAATAGTGATTTCCTCCGTCCGGGGGCATTATCTGGATTTTACTAATCCGGAAGATCGTTCGTGATTTCTGGCTCATTGGGGCAGAGATCGTTTTTCCAAACCGTACCTGGTCAGAACAGTGATTTTCGGTTGACCAGGCGGAAAATCACGAGTTTCGGCCGATGCAGGGTCTGAATAGTGATTTCCTCCGTCCGGGGGCAATATCTAGAATTTACCGATCCAGACGACCGATCGTGATTTCTGTCTAATCGGGGCAGTGATCGTTTTTCACAACCGTACCTGGTCAAAACAGTGATTTTCGGTTGACCAGGCAGAAAATCACGAGTTTCGACCGATGCAGGGTCTGAAAAGTGATTTCCTCCGTCCGGGGGCAATATCTGGAATTTACCGATCTGGACGATCGTTCGTGATTTTCGGCTAATCGGGGCAGAGATCGTTTTTCACAACCGTACCTGGTCAAAACAGTGATTTTCGGTTGACCAGGCGGAAAATCACGAGTTTCGGCCGATGCAGGGTCTGAATAGTGATTTCCTCCGTCCGGGGGCAATATCTGGAATTTACCGATCCGGCCGATCGTTCGTGATTTCCGGCTAATCGGGGCAGAGATCGTTTTTCACAACCGTACCTGGTCAAAACAGTGATTTTCGGTTGACCAGGCTGAAAATCACGAGTTTCGGCCTATGCAGGGTCTGAATAGTGATTTCCTCCGTCCGGGGGCAATATCTAGAATTTACCGATCCGGACGATCGTTCGTGATTTCTGGCTAATCGGGGCAGAGATCATTTTTCATAACCGTACCTGGTCGAAACAGAGATTTTCGGTTGACCAGGCGGAAAATCACGAGTTTCGGCCGATGCAGGGTCTGAATAGTGATTTCCTCCGTCCGGGGGCAATATCTAGAATTTACCGATCCGGACGATCGTTCGTGATTTCTGGCTAATCGGGGCAGAGATCGTTTTTCACAACCGTACCTGGTCAAAACAATGATTTTCGGTTGACCAGGCGGAAAATCACGAGGTTCGGCCGATGCAGGGTCTGAATAGTGATTTCCTCCGTCCGGGGGCAATATCTAGAATTTACCGATCCGGACGATCGTTCGTGATTTCTGGCTAATCCAGGCAGAGATCGTTTTTCACAACCGGTCAAAACAATGATTTTCGGTTGACCAGGCGGAAAATCACGAGGTTCGGCCGATGCAGGGACTGAATAGTGATTTCCTCCGTCCGGGGGCAATATCTAGAATTTACCGATCCGGACGATCGTTCGTGATTTCTGGCTAATCCAGGCAAAGATCGTTTTTCACAACCGTACCTGGTCAAAACAATGATTTTCGATTGACCTGGCGGAAAATCACATCTTTCGGTCGATGCAGGATCTGAATAGTGATTTCCTTCGTACGGGGGCATTATCTAGATTTTACCGATCCGGACGATCGTTCGTGATTTCTGGCTAATCGGGGCAGAGATCGTTTTTCCAAACCGTACCTGGTCAAAACAGTGATTTTCGGTTGACCAGGCGGAAAATCACGAGTTTCGGCCGATGCAGGGTCTGAATAGTGATTTCCTCCGTCCGGGGGCAATATCTAGAATTTACCGATCCGGACGATCGTTCGTGATTTCTGGCTAATACAGGCAGAGATCGTTTTTCACAACCGTACCTGGTCAAAACAATGATTTTCGGTTGACCAGGCGGAAAATCACGAGGTTCGGCCGATGCAGGGTCTGAATAGTGATTTCCTCCGTCCGGGGGCAATATCTAGAATTTACCGATCCGGACGATCGTTCGGGATTTCTGGCTAATCGGGGCAGAGATCGTTTTTCACAACCGTACCTGGTCAAAACAGTGATTTTCGGTTGACCTGGCGGAAAATCACGACTTTTGGTTGATGCAAGATCTGAATAGTGATTTCCCCCGTACAGGGGCATTATCTAGATTTTACCGATCCGGAAGATCGTTCGTGATTTCTGGCTAATTGGGGCAGAGATCGTTTTTCACAACCGTACTTGGTCAAAACAGTGATTTTCGGTTGACCAGGCGAAAAATCACGAGTTTCGGCCGATCCAGGGTTTGAATAGTGATCTCCTCCGTCCGGGGGCAATATTTAGATTGTACCGATCCAGACGACCGATCGTGATTTCTCGCTGATCGGGGCAGAGATCATTTTTCCCAGCCCTACTTGGTCAAAATAGTGATTTTCGATTAGCCTTGCGGAAAATCACGAGGTTCGGCCGATGCAGGGTCTGAATAGTGATTTCCTCCGACCGGGGGCAATATCTAGAATTTACCGATCCGGACGATCGTTCGTGATTTCTGGCTAATCGGGGCAGAGATCGTTTTTCCAAACCGTACCTGGTCGAAACAGAGATTTTCGGTTGACCAGGCGGAAAATCACGAGTTTCGGCCGATGCAGGGTCTGAATAGTGATTTCCTCCGTCCGGGGGCAATATCTAGAATTTACCGATCCGGACGATCGTTCGTGATTTCTGGCTAATCCAGGCAGAGATCGTTTTTCACAATCGTACCTGGTCAAAACAATGATTTTCGGTTGACCAGGCGGAAAATCACGAGGTTCGGCCGATGCAGGGTCTGAATAGTGATTTCCTCCGTCCGGGGGCAATATCTAGAATTTACCGGTCCGGACGATCGTTCGTGATTTCTGGCTAATCCAGGCAGAGATCGTTTTTCACAACCGTACCTGGTCAAAACAATGATTTTCGGTTGACCAGGCGGAAAATCACGAGGTTCGGCCGATGCAGGGTCTGAATAGTGATTTCCTCCGTCCGGGGGCAATATCTAGAATTTACCGATCCGGACGATCGTTCGTGATTTCTGGCTAATCCAGGCAAAGATCGTTTTTCACAACCGTACCTGGTCAAAACAATGATTTTCGGTTGACCTGGCGGAAAATCACAACTTTCGGTCGATGCAGGATCTGAATAGTGATTTCCTTCGTACGGGGGCATTATCTAGATTTTACCGATCCGGAAGATCGTTCGTGATTTCTGGCTAATTGGGGCAGAGATCGTTTTTCACAACCGTACTTGGTCAAAACAGTGATTTTCGGTTGACCAGGCGAAAAATCACGAGTTTCGGCCGATCCAGGGTTTGAATAGTGATCTCCTCCGTCCGGGGGCAATATTTAGATTGTACCGATCCAGACGACCGATCGTGATTTCTCGCTGATCGGGGCAGAGATCATTTTTCCCAGCCCTACTTGGTCAAAATAGTGATTTTCGATTAGCCTTGCGGAAAATCACGAGGTTCGGCCGATGCAGGGTCTGAATAGTGATTTCCTCCGACCGGGGGCAATATCTAGAATTTACCGATCCGGACGATCGTTCGTGATTTCTGGCTAATCGGGGCAGAGATCGTTTTTCCAAACCGTACCTGGTCGAAACAGAGATTTTCGGTTGACCAGGCGGAAAATCACGAGTTTCGGCCGATGCAGGGTCTGAATAGTGATTTCCTCCGTCCGGGGGCAATATCTAGAATTTACCGATCCGGACGATCGTTCGTGATTTCTGGCTAATCCAGGCAGAGATCGTTTTTCACAATCGTACCTGGTCAAAACAATGATTTTCGGTTGACCAGGCGGAAAATCACGAGGTTCGGCCGATGCAGGGTCTGAATAGTGATTTCCTCCGTCCGGGGGCAATATCTAGAATTTACCGGTCCGGACGATCGTTCGTGATTTCTGGCTAATCCAGGCAGAGATCGTTTTTCACAACCGTACCTGGTCAAAACAATGATTTTCGGTTGACCAGGCGGAAAATCACGAGGTTCGGCCGATGCAGGGTCTGAATAGTGATTTCCTCCGTCCGGGGGCAATATCTAGAATTTACCGATCCGGACGATCGTTCGTGATTTCTGGCTAATCCAGGCAAAGATCGTTTTTCACAACCGTACCTGGTCAAAACAATGATTTTCGGTTGACCTGGCGGAAAATCACAACTTTCGGTCGATGCAGGATCTGAATAGTGATTTCCTTCGTACGGGGGCATTATCTAGATTTTACCGATCCGGACGATCGTTCGTGATTTCTGGCTAATCGGAGCAGAGATCGTTTTTCCAAACCGTACCTGGTCAAAACAGTGATTTTCGGTTGACCAGGCGAAAAATCACGAGTTTCGGCCGATGCAGGGTCTGAATAGTGATTTCCTCCGTCCGGGGGCAATATCTAGAATTTACCGATCCGGACGATCGTTCGTGATTTCTGGCTAATCCAGGCAGAGATCGTTTTTCACAACCGTACCTGGTCAAAACAATGATTTTCGGTTGACCAGGCGGAAAATCACGAGGTTCGGCCGATGCAGGGTCTGAATAGTGATTTCCTCCGTCCGGGGGCAATATCTAGAATTTACCGGTCCGGACGATCGTTCGTGATTTCTGGCTAATCCAGGCAGAGATCGTTTTTCACAACCGTACCTGGTCAAAACAATGATTTTCGGTTGACCAGGCGGAAAATCACGAGGTTCGGCCGATGCAGGGTCTGAATAGTGATTTCCTCCGTCCGGGGGCAATATCTAGAATTTACCGGTCCGGACGATCGTTCGTGATTTCTGGCTAATCCAGGCAGAGATCGTTTTTCACAACCGTACCTGGTCAAAACAATGATTTTCGGTTGACCAGGCGGAAAATCACGAGGTTCGGCCGATGCAGGGTCTGAATAGTGATTTCCTCCGTCCGGGGGCAATATCTAGAATTTACCGATCCGGACGATCGTTCGTGATTTCTGGCTAATCCAGGCAAAGATCGTTTTTCACAACCGTACCTGGTCAAAACAATGATTTTCGGTTGACCTGGCGGAAAATCACAACTTTCGGTCGATGCAGGATCTGAATAGTGATTTCCTTCGTACGGGGGCATTATCTAGATTTTACCGATCCGGACGATCGTTCGTGATTTCTGGCTAATCGGGGCAGAGATCGTTTTTCCAAACCGTACCTGGTCAAAACAGTGATTTTCGGTTGACCAGGCGGAAAATCACGAGTTTCGGCCGATGCAGGGTCTGAATAGTGATTTCCTCCGTCCGGGGGCAATATCTAGAATTTACCGATCCGGACGATCGTTCGTGATTTCTGGCTAATCCAGGCAGAGATCGTTTTTCACAACCGTACCTGGTCAAAACAATGATTTTCGGTTGACCAGGCGGAAAATCACGAGGTTCGGCCGATGCAGGGTCTGAATAGTGATTTCCTCCGTCCGGGGGCAATATCTAGAATTTACCGATCCGGACGATCGTTCGGGATTTCTGGCTAATCGGGGCAGAGATCGTTTTTCACAACCGTACCTGGTCAAAACAGTGATTTTCGGTTGACCTGGCGGAAAATCACGACTTTTGGTCGATGCAAGATCTGAATAGTGATTTCCCCCGTACGGGGGCATTATCTAGATTTTACCGATCCGGAAGATCGTTCGTGATTTCTGGCTAATTGGGGCAGAGATCGTTTTTCACAACCGTACCTGGTCAAAACAGTGATTTTCGGTTGACCAGGCGAAAAATCACGAGTTTCGGCCGATCCAGGGTTTGAATAGTGATTTCCTCCGTCCGGGGGCAATATCTAGATTGTACCGATCCAGACGACCGATCGTGATTTCTCGCTGATCGGGGCAGAGATCATTTTTCCCAACCCTACTTGGTCAAAATAGTGTTTTTCGATTAGCCTTGCGGAAAATCACGAGGTTCGGCCGATGCAGGGTCTGAATAGTGATTTCCTCCGACCGGGGGCAATATCTAGAATTTACCGATCCGGACGATCGTTCGTGATTTCTGGCTAATCGGGGCAGAGATCATTTTTCATAACCGTACCTGGTCGAAACAGAGATTTTCGGTTGACCAGGCGGAAAATCACGAGTTTCGGCCGATGCAGGGTCTGAATAGTGATTTCCTCCGTCCGGGGGCAATATCTAGAATTTACCGATCCGGACGATCGTTCGTGATTTCTGGCTAATCCAGGCAGAGATCGTTTTTCACAACCGTACCTGGTCAAAACAATGATTTTCGGTTGACCTGGCGGAAAATCACGAGGTTCGGCCGATGCAGGGTCTGAATAGTGATTTCCTCCGTCCGGGGGCAATATCTAGAATTTACCGATCCGGACGATCGTTCGTGATTTCTGGCTAATCCAGGCAGAGATCGTTTTTCACAACCGTACCTGGTCAAAACAATGATTTTCGGTTGGCCTGGCGGAAAATCACAACTTTCGGTCGATGCAGGATCTGAATAGTGATTTCCTCCGTCCGGGGGCAATATCTAGAATTTACCGATCCGGACGATCGTTCGTGATTTTTGGCTAATCGGGGCAGAGATCGTTTTTCACAACCGTACCTGGTCAAAACAGTGATTTTCGGTTGACCAGGCGGAAAATCACGACCTTCGGTCGATGCAGGATCCGAATATCGATTTCCTCCGTCCGGGGGCATTATCTAGATTTTACTGATCCGGAAGATCGTTCGTGATTTCTGGCTAATCGGGGCAGAGATCGTTTTTCACAACCGTACCTGGTCAAAACAGTGATTTTCGGTTGACCAGGCGGAAAATCACGACTTTCGGTCGATGCAGGATCTGAATAGTGATTTCCTCCGTACGGGGGCATTATCTAGATTTTTCCGATCCGAAAGATCGTTCGTGATTTCCGGCTAATTGGGGCAGAGATCGTTTTTCACAACCGTACCTGGTCAAAACAGTGATTTTCGGTTGACCAGGCGGAAAATCACGAGGTTCGGCCGATGCAGGGTCTGAGTAGTGATTTCCTCCGTCCGGGGGCAATATCTAGAATTTTCCGATCCGGACGATCGTTCGTGATTTCTGGCTAATCGGGGCAGAGATCGTTTTTCACAACCGTACCTGGTCAAAACAGTGATTTTCGGTTGACCTGGCGGAAAATCACGACTTTTGGTCGATGCAAGATCTGAATAGTGATTTCCCCCGTACGGGGGCATTATCTAGATTTTACCGATCCGGAAGATCGTTCGTGATTTCTGGCTAATCGGGGCAGAGATCGTTTTTCCAAACCGTACCTGGTCAAAACAGTGATTTTCGGTTGACCAGGCGGAAAATCACGAGTTTCGGCCGATGCAGGGTCTGAATAGTGATTTCCTCCGTCCGGGGGCAATATCTAGAATTTACCGATCCGGACGATCGTTCGTGATTTCTGGCTAATCCAGGCAGAGATCGTTTTTCACAACCGTACCTGGTCAAAACAATGATTTTCGGTTGACCAGGCGGAAAATCACGAGGTTCGGCCGATGCAGGGTCTGAATAGTGATTTCCTTCGTCCGGGGGCAATATCTAGAATTTACCGATCCGGACGATCGTTCGGGATTTCTGGCTAATCGGGGCAGAGATCGTTTTTCACAACCGTACCTGGTCAAAACAGTGATTTTCGGTTGACCTGGCGGAAAATCACGACTTTTGGTCGATGCAAGATCTGAATAGTGATTTCCCCCGTACGGGGGCATTATCTAGATTTTACCGATCCGGAAGATCGTTCGTGATTTCTGGCTAATTGGGGCAGAGATCGTTTTTCACAACCGTACCTGGTCAAAACAGTGATTTTCGGTTGACCAGGCGAAAAATCACGAGTTTCGGCCGATCCAGGGTTTGAATAGTGATTTCCTCCGTCCGGGGGCAATATCTAGATTGTACCGATCCAGACGACCGATCGTGATTTCTCGCTGATCGGGGCAGAGATCATTTTTCCCAACCCTACTTGGTCAAAATAGTGATTTTCGATTAGCCTTGCGGAAAATCACGAGGTTCGGCCGATGCAGGGTCTGAATAGTGATTTCCTCCGACCGGGGGCAATATCTAGAATTTACCGATCCGGACGATCGTTCGTGATTTCTGGCTAATCGGGGCAGAGATCATTTTTCATAACCGTACCTGGTCGAAACAGTGATTTTCGGTTGACCAGGCGGAAAATCACGAGTTTCGGCCGATGCAGGGTCTGAATAGTGATTTCCTCCGTCCGGGGGCAATATCTAGAATTTACCGATCCGGACGATCGTTCGTGATTTCTGGCTAATCGGGGCAGAGATCGTTTTTCACAACCGTACCTGGTCAAAACAGTGATTTTCGGTTGACCAGGCGGAAAATCACGAGTTTCGGCCGATGCAGGGTCTGAATAGTGATTTCCTCCGTCCGGGGGCAATATCTAGAATTTACCGATCCGGACGATCGTTCGTGATTTCTGGCTAATCGGGGCAGAGATCGTTTTTCACAACCGTACCTGGTCAAAACAGTGATTTTCGGTTGACCAGGCGGAAAATCACGACTTTCGGTCGATGCAGGATCTGAATAGTGATTTCCTCCGTACGGGGGCATTATCTAGATTTTTCCGATCCGAAAGATCGTTCGTGATTTCCGGCTAATTGGGGCAGAGATCGTTTTTCACAACCGTACCTGGTCAAAACAGTGATTTTCGGTTGACCAGGCGGAAAATCACGAGTTTCGGCCGATGCAGGGTTTGAATAGTGATTTCGTCCGTCCGGGGGAAATATCGAGATTTTACCGATCCGGACGATCGTTCGTGATTTCTGGCTAATCGGGGCAGAGATCGTTTTTCACAACTGTACCTGGCCAAGACAGTGATTTTCGGTTGACCAGGTGGAAAATCACGAGTTTCGGCCGATGCAGGGTCTGAATAGTGATTTCCTCCGTCCGGGGGCAATATCTAGAATTTACCGATCCGGGCGATCGTTCGTGATTTCTGGCTAATCGGGGCAGAGATCGTTTTTCACAACCGTACCTGGTCAAAACAGTGATTTTCGGTTGACCAGGCGGAAAATCACGACTTTCGGTCGATGCAGGATCTGAATAGTGATTTCCTCCGTACGGGGGCATTATCTAGATTTTTCCGATCCGAAAGATCGTTCGTGATTTCTGGCTAATTGGGGCAGAGATCGTTTTTCACAACCGTTCCTGGTCAAAACAGTGATTTTCGGTTGACCAGGCGGAAAATCACGAGTTTCGGCCAATGCAGGGTTTGAATAGTGATTTCGTCCGTCCGGGGGTAATATCAAGATTTTACCGATCCGGAAGATCGTTCGTGATTTCTGGCTAATCGGGGCAGAGATCGTTTTTCACAACTGTACCTGGTCAAGACAGTGATTTTCGGTTGACCAGGCGGAAAATCACGAGTTTCGGCCGATGCAGGGTTTGAATAGTGATTTCCTCCGTCCGGGGTCAATATCGAGATTTTACCGATCCGGACGATCGTTCGTGATTTCTGGCTAATTGGGGCAGAGATCGTTTTTCACAACCGTACCTGGTCAAAACAGTGATTTTCGGTTGACCAGGCGGAAAATCACGAGTTTCGGCCGATGCAGGGTCAGAATAGTGATTTCCTCCGTCCGGGGGCAATATCTACAATTTACCAATCCGGACGATCGTTCGTGATTTCTGGCTAATCGGGGTAGAGATCGTTTTTCGCAACCGTACCTGGCCAAAACAGTGATTTTCGGTTGACCAGGCGGAAAATCCCGAGTTTCGGTCGATGCAGGATCTGAATAGTGATTTCCTCCGTACGGGGGCATTATCTAGATTTTTCCGATCCGAAAGATCGTTCGTGATTTTCGGCTCATTGGGGCAGAGATCGTTTTTCAGAACCGTACCTGGTCAAAACAGTGATTTTCAGTTGACCAGGCGGAAAATCACGAGTTTCGGCCGATGCAGGGTCTGAATAGTGATTTCCTCCGTCCGGGGGCAATATCTAGAATTTACCGATCCGGGCGATCGTTCGTGATTTCTGGCTAATCCGGGCAGAGATCGTTTTTCACAACCGTACCTGGTCAAAACAATGATTTTCGGTTGACCTGGCGGAAAATCACGAGTTTCGGCCGATGCAGGGTCTGAATAGTGATTTCCTCCGTCCGGGGGCAATATCTAGAATTTACCAATCCGGACGATCGTTCGTGATTTTTGGCTAATCGGGGCAGAGATCGTTTTTCACAACCGTACCTGGTCAAAACAGTGATTTTCGGTTGACCAGGCGGAAAATCACGACTTTCGGTCGATGCAGGATCTGAATAGTGATTTCCTCCGTACGGGGGCATTATCTAGATTTTTCCGATCCGAAAGATCGTTCGTGATTTCCGGCTAATTGGGGCAGAGATCGTTTTTCACAACCGTACCTGGTCAAAACAGTGATTTTCGGTTGACCAGGCGGAAAATCACGAGTTTCGGCCGATGCAGGGTTTGAATAGTGATTTCGTCCGTCCGGGGGAAATATCGAGATTTTACCGATCCGGACGATCGTTCGTGATTTCTGGCTAATCGGGGCAGAGATCGTTTTTCACAACTGTACCTGGCCAAGACAGTGATTTTCGGTTGACCAGGTGGAAAATCACGAGTTTCGGCCGATGCAGGGTCTGAATAGTGATTTCCTCCGTCCGGGGGCAATATCTAGAATTTACCGATCCGGGCGATCGTTCGTGATTTCTGGCTAATCGGGGCAGAGATCGTTTTTCACAACCGTACCTGGTCAAAACAGTGATTTTCGGTTGACCAGGCGGAAAATCACGACTTTCGGTCGATGCAGGATCTGAATAGTGATTTCCTCCGTACGGGGGCATTATCTAGATTTTTCCGATCCGAAAGATCGTTCGTGATTTCTGGCTAATTGGGGCAGAGATCGTTTTTCACAACCGTTCCTGGTCAAAACAGTGATTTTCGGTTGACCAGGCGGAAAATCACGAGTTTCGGCCAATGCAGGGTTTGAATAGTGATTTCGTCCGTCCGGGGGTAATATCAAGATTTTACCGATCCGGAAGATCGTTCGTGATTTCTGGCTAATCGGGGCAGAGATCGTTTTTCACAACTGTACCTGGTCAAGACAGTGATTTTCGGTTGACCAGGCGGAAAATCACGAGTTTCGGCCGATGCAGGGTTTGAATAGTGATTTCCTCCGTCCGGGGTCAATATCGAGATTTTACCGATCCGGACGATCGTTCGTGATTTCTGGCTAATTGGGGCAGAGATCGTTTTTCACAACCGTACCTGGTCAAAACAGTGATTTTCGGTTGACCAGGCGGAAAATCACGAGTTTCGGCCGATGCAGGGTCAGAATAGTGATTTCCTCCGTCCGGGGGCAATATCTACAATTTACCAATCCGGACGATCGTTCGTGATTTCTGGCTAATCGGGGTAGAGATCGTTTTTCGCAACCGTACCTGGCCAAAACAGTGATTTTCGGTTGACCAGGCGGAAAATCCCGAGTTTCGGTCGATGCAGGATCTGAATAGTGATTTCCTCCGTACGGGGGCATTATCTAGATTTTTCCGATCCGAAAGATCGTTCGTGATTTTCGGCTCATTGGGGCAGAGATCGTTTTTCAGAACCGTACCTGGTCAAAACAGTGATTTTCAGTTGACCAGGCGGAAAATCACGAGTTTCGGCCGATGCAGGGTCTGAATAGTGATTTCCTCCGTCCGGGGGCAATATCTAGAATTTACCGATCCGGGCGATCGTTCGTGATTTCTGGCTAATCCGGGCAGAGATCGTTTTTCACAACCGTACCTGGTCAAAACAATGATTTTCGGTTGACCTGGCGGAAAATCACGAGTTTCGGCCGATGCAGGGTCTGAATAGTGATTTCCTCCGTCCGGGGGCAATATCTAGAATTTACCAATCCGGACGATCGTTCGTGATTTTTGGCTAATCGGGGCAGAGATCGTTTTTCACAACCGTACCTGGTCAAAACAGTGATTTTCGGTTGACCAGGCGGAAAATCACGACTTTCGGTCGATGCAGGATCCGAATAGCGATTTCCTCCGTACGGGGGCATTATCTAGATTTTACTGATCCGGAAGATCGTTCGTGATTTCTGGCTAATTGGGGCAGAGATCGTTTTTCACAACTGTACTTGGTCAAAATAGTGATTTTCGATTAGCCAGGCGGAAAATCCCGAGTTTCGGCCGATGCAGGGTTTGAATAGTGATTTCCCCCGTCCGGGGGAAATATCTAGATTTTACTGATCCGGAAGATCGTTCGTGATTTCTGGCTAATCGGGGCAGAGATCATTTTTCATAACCGTACCTGGTCGAAACAGTGATTTTCGGTTGACCAGGCGGAAAATCACGAGTTTCGGCCGATGCAGGGTCTGAATAGTGATTTCCTCCGTCCGGGGGCAATATCTAGACTTTACCAATCCGGACGATCGTTCGTGATTTTTGGCTAATCGGGGCAGAGATCGTTTTTCACAACCGTACCTGGTCAAAACAGTTATTTTCAGTTGACCAGGCGGAAAATCACGACTTTCGGTCGATGCAGGATCCGAATAGCGATTTCCTCCGTACGGGGGCATTATCTAGATTTTACTGATCCGGAAGATCGTTCGTGATTTCTGGCTAATTGGGGCAGAGATCGTTTTTCACAACTGTACTTGGTCAAAATAGTGATTTTCGATTAGCCAGGCGGAAAATTCCGAGTTTCGGCCGATGCAGGGTTTGAATAGTGATTTCCCCCGTCCGGGGGAAATATCTAGATTTTACTGATCCGGAAGATCGTTCGTGATTTCCGGCTAATTGGGGCAGAGATCGTTTTTCACAACCGTACCTGGTCGAAACAGTGATTTTCGGTTGACCAGGCGGAAAATCACGACTTTCGGTCGATGCAGGATCTGAATAGTGATTTCCTCCATACGGGGGCATTATCTAGATTTTTCTGATCCGAAAGATCGTTCGTGATTTCCGGCTAATTGGGGCAGAGATCGTTTTTCACAACCGTACCTGGTCAAAACAGTGATTTTCGGTTGACCAGGCGGAAAATCCCGAGTTTTGGTCGATGCAGGATCTGAATAGTGATTTCCTCCGTACGGGGGCATTATCTAGATTTTTCCGATCCGAAAGATCGTTCGTGATTTTCGGCTCATTGGGGCAGAGATCGTTTTTCAGAACCGTACCTGGTCAAAACAGTGATTTTCAGTTGACCAGGCGGAAAATCACGAGTTTCGGCCGATGCAGGGTCTGAATAGTGATTTCCTCCGTCCGGGGGCAATATCTAGAATTTACCGATCCGGGCGATCGTTCGTGATTTCTGGCTAATCCGGGCAGAGATCGTTTTTCACAACCGTACCTGGTCAAAACAATGATTTTCGGTTGACCAGGCGGAAAATCACGAGTGTCGGCCGATGCAGGGTCTGAATAGTGATTTCCTCCGTCCGGGGGCAATATCTAGAATTTACCGATCCGGACGATCGTTCGTGATTTTTGGCTAATCGGGGCAGAGATCGTTTTTCACAACCGTACCTGGTCAAAACAGTGATTTTCGGTTGACCAGGCGGAAAATCACGACCTTCGGTCGATGCAGGATCCAAATATCGATTTCCTCCGTCCGGGGGCATTATCTAGATTTTACTGATCCGGAAGATCGTTCGTGATTTCTGGCTAATCGGGGCAGAGATCGTTTTTCACAACCGTACCTGGTCAAAACAGTGATTTTCGGTTGACCAGGCGGAAAATCACGACTTTCGGTCGATGCAGGATCTGAATAGTGATTTCCTCCGTACGGGGGCATTATCTAGATTTTTCCGATCCGAAAGATCGTTCGTGATTTCCGGCTAATTGGGGCAGAGATCGTTTTTCACAACCGTACCTGGTCAAAACAGTGATTTTCGGTTGACCAGGCGGAAAATCACGAGTTTCGGCCGATGCAGGGTTTGAATAGTGATTTCGTCCGTCCGGGGGAAATATCAAGATTTTACCGATCCGGACGATCGTTCGTGATTTCTGGCTAATCGGGGCAGAGATCGTTTTTCACAACTGTACCTGGTCAAGACAGTGATTTTCGGTTGACCAGGCGGAAAATCACGACTTTTGGCCGATGCAGGGTTTGAATAGTGATTTCCTCCGTCCGGGGTCAATATCGAGATTTTACCGATGCGGACGATCGTTCGTGATTTCTGGCTAATTGGGGCAGAGATCGTTTTTCACAACCGTACCTGGTCAAAACAGTGATTTTCGGTTGACCAGGCGGAAAATCACGAGTTTCGGCCGATGCAGGGTCAGAATAGTGATTTCCTCCGTCCGGGGGCAATATCTACAATTTACCAATCCGGACGATCGTTCGTGATTTCTGGCTAATCGGGGTAGAGATCGTTTTTCGCAACCGTACCTGGCCAAAACAGTGATTTTCGGTTGACCAGGCGGAAAATCCCGAGTTTCGGTCGATGCAGGATCTGAATAGTGATTTCCTCCGTACGGGGGCATTATCTAGATTTTTCCGATCCGAAAGATCGTTCGTGATTTTCGGCTCATTGGGGCAGAGATCGTTTTTCAGAACCGTACCTGGTCAAAACAGTGATTTTCAGTTGACCAGGCGGAAAATCACGAGTTTCGGCCGATGCAGGGTCTGAATAGTGATTTCCTCCGTCCGGGGGCAATATCTAGAATTTACCGATCCGGGCGATCGTTCGTGATTTCTGGCTAATCCGGGCAGAGATCGTTTTTCACAACCGTACCTGGTCAAAACAATGATTTTCGGTTGACCTGGCGGAAAATCACGAGTTTCGGCCGATGCAGGGTCTGAATAGTGATTTCCTCCGTCCGGGGGCAATATCTAGAATTTACCAATCCGGACGATCGTTCGTGATTTTTGGCTAATCGGGGCAGAGATCGTTTTTCACAACCGTACCTGGTCAAAACAGTGATTTTCGGTTGACCAGGCGGAAAATCACGACTTTCGGTCGATGCAGGATCCGAATAGCGATTTCCTCCGTACGGGGGCATTATCTAGATTTTACTGATCCGGAAGATCGTTCGTGATTTCTGGCTAATTGGGGCAGAGATCGTTTTTCACAACTGTACTTGGTCAAAATAGTGATTTTCGATTAGCCAGGCGGAAAATCCCGAGTTTCGGCCGATGCAGGGTTTGAATAGTGATTTCCCCCGTCCGGGGGAAATATCTAGATTTTACTGATCCGGAAGATCGTTCGTGATTTCTGGCTAATCGGGGCAGAGATCATTTTTCATAACCGTACCTGGTCGAAACAGTGATTTTCGGTTGACCAGGCGGAAAATCACGAGTTTCGGCCGATGCAGGGTCTGAATAGTGATTTCCTCCGTCCGGGGGCAATATCTAGACTTTACCAATCCGGACGATCGTTCGTGATTTTTGGCTAATCGGGGCAGAGATCGTTTTTCACAACCGTACCTGGTCAAAACAGTTATTTTCAGTTGACCAGGCGGAAAATCACGACTTTCGGTCGATGCAGGATCCGAATAGCGATTTCCTCCGTACGGGGGCATTATCTAGATTTTACTGATCCGGAAGATCGTTCGTGATTTCTGGCTAATTGGGGCAGAGATCGTTTTTCACAACTGTACTTGGTCAAAATAGTGATTTTCGATTAGCCAGGCGGAAAATTCCGAGTTTCGGCCGATGCAGGGTTTGAATAGTGATTTCCCCCGTCCGGGGGAAATATCTAGATTTTACTGATCCGGAAGATCGTTCGTGATTTCCGGCTAATTGGGGCGGAGATCGTTTTTCACAACCGTACCTGGTCGAAACAGTGATTTTCGGTTGACCTGGCGGAAAATCACGACTTTCGGTCGATGCAGGATCTGAATAGTGATTTCCTCCGTACGGGGGCATTATCTAGATTTTTCTGATCCGAAAGATCGTTCGTGATTTCCGGCTAATTGGGGCAAAGATCGTTTTTCACAACCGTACCTGGTCAAAACAGTGATTTTCGGTTGACCAGGCGGAAAATCCCGAGTTTCGGCCGATGCAGGGTTTGAATAGTGATTTCGTCCGTCCGGGGGAAATATCGAGATTTTACCGATCCGGGCGATCGTTCGTGATTTCTGGCTAATCGGGGCAGAGATCGTGTTTCACAACTGTACCTGGTCAAGACAGTGATTTTCGGTTGACCAGGCGGAAAATCACGAGTTTCGGCCGATGCAGGGTCTGAATAGTGATTTCCTCCATCCGGGGGCAATATCTAGAATTTACCGATCCGGACGATCGTTCGTGATTTCTGGCTAATCGGGGCAGAGATCGTTTTTCCCAACCGTACCTGGTCAAAACAGTGATTTTCGGTTGACCAGGCGGAAAATCACGAGTTTCGGCCGATGCAGGGTTAGAATAGTGATTTCCTCCGTCCGGGGGCAATATCTACAATTTACCAATCCGGACGATCGTTCATGATTTCTGGCTAATCGGGGCAGAGATCGTTTTTCACAACCGTACCTGGCCAAAACAGTGATTTTCGGTTGACCAGGCGGAAAATCCCGAGTTTTGGTCGATGCAGGATCTGAATAGTGATTTCCTCCGTACGGGGGCATTATCTAGATTTTTCCGATCCGAAAGATCGTTCGTGATTTTCGGCTCATTGGGGCAGAGATCGTTTTTCAGAACCGTACCTGGTCAAAACAGTGATTTTCAGTTGACCAGGCGGAAAATCACGAGTTTCGGCCGATGCAGGGTCTGAATAGTGATTTCCTCCGTCCGGGGGCAATATCTAGAATTTACCGATCCGGGCGATCGTTCGTGATTTCTGGCTAATCCGGGCAGAGATCGTTTTTCACAACCGTTCCTGGTCAAAACAATGATTTTCGGTTGACCAGGCGGAAAATCACGAGTTTCGGCCGATGCAGGGTCTGAATAGTGATTTCCTCCGTCCGGGGGCAATATCTAGAATTTACCGATCCGGACGATCGTTCGTGATTTTTGGCTAATCGGGGCAGAGATCGTTTTTCACAACCGTACCTGGTCAAAACAGTGATTTTCGGTTGACCAGGCGGAAAATCACGACCTTCGGTCGATGCAGGATCCGAATATCGATTTCCTTCGTCCGGGGGCATTATCTAGATTTTACTGATCCGGAAGATCGTTCGTGATTTCTGGCTAATCGGGGCAGAGATCGTTTTTCACAACCGTACCTGGTCAAAACAGTGATTTTCGGTTGACCAGGCGGAAAATCACGACTTTCGGTCGATGCAGGATCTGAATAGTGATTTCCTCCGTACGGGGGCATTATCTAGATTTTTCCGATCCGAAAGATCGTTCGTGATTTCCGGCTAATTGGGGCAGAGATCGTTTTTCACAACCGTACCTGGTCAAAACAGTGATTTTCGGTTGACCAGGCGGAAAATCACGAGTTTCGGCCGATGCAGGGTTTGAATAGTGATTTCGTCCGTCCGGGGGAAATATCGAGATTTTACCGATCCGGACGATCGTTCGTGATTTCTGGCTAATCGGGGCAGAGATCGTTTTTCCCAACCGTACCTGGTCAAAACAGTGATTTTCGGTTGACCAGGCGGAAAATCACGAGTTTCGGCCGATGCAGGGTTAGAATAGTGATTTCCTCCGTCCGGGGGCAATATCTACAATTTACCAATCCGGACGATCGTTCATGATTTCTGGCTAATCGGGGCAGAGATCGTTTTTCACAACCGTACCTGGCCAAAACAGTGATTTTCGGTTGACCAGGCGGAAAATCCCGAGTTTTGGTCGATGCAGGATCTGAATAGTGATTTCCTCCGTACGGGGGCATTATCTAGATTTTTCCGATCCGAAAGATCGTTCGTGATTTTCGGCTCATTGGGGCAGAGATCGTTTTTCAGAACCGTACCTGGTCAAAACAGTGATTTTCAGTTGACCAGGCGGAAAATCACGAGTTTCGGCCGATGCAGGGTCTGAATAGTGATTTCCTCCGTCCGGGGGCAATATCTAGAATTTACCGATCCGGGCGATCGTTCGTGATTTCTGGCTAATCCGGGCAGAGATCGTTTTTCACAACCGTTCCTGGTCAAAACAATGATTTTCGGTTGACCAGGCGGAAAATCACGAGTTTCGGCCGATGCAGGGTCTGAATAGTGATTTCCTCCGTCCGGGGGCAATATCTAGAATTTACCGATCCGGACGATCGTTCGTGATTTTTGGCTAATCGGGGCAGAGATCGTTTTTCACAACCGTACCTGGTCAAAACAGTGATTTTCGGTTGACCAGGCGGAAAATCACGACCTTCGGTCGATGCAGGATCCGAATATCGATTTCCTTCGTCCGGGGGCATTATCTAGATTTTACTGATCCGGAAGATCGTTCGTGATTTCTGGCTAATCGGGGCAGAGATCGTTTTTCACAACCGTACCTGGTCAAAACAGTGATTTTCGGTTGACCAGGCGGAAAATCACGACTTTCGGTCGATGCAGGATCTGAATAGTGATTTCCTCCGTACGGGGGCATTATCTAGATTTTTCCGATCCGAAAGATCGTTCGTGATTTCCGGCTAATTGGGGCAGAGATCGTTTTTCACAACCGTACCTGGTCAAAACAGTGATTTTCGGTTGACCAGGCGGAAAATCACGAGTTTCGGCCGATGCAGGGTTTGAATAGTGATTTCGTCCGTCCGGGGGAAATATCGAGATTTTACCGATCCGGACGATCGTTCGTGATTTCTGGCTAATCGGGGCAGAGATCGTTTTTCACAACTGTACCTGGCCAAGACAGTGATTTTCGGTTGACCAGGTGGAAAATCACGAGTTTCGGCCGATGCAGGGTCTGAATAGTGATTTCCTCCGTCCGGGGGCAATATCTAGAATTTACCGATCCGGGCGATCGTTCGTGATTTCTGGCTAATCGGGGCAGAGATCGTTTTTCACAACCGTACCTGGTCAAAACAGTGATTTTCGGTTGACCAGGCGGAAAATCACGACTTTCGGTCGATGCAGGATCTGAATAGTGATTTCCTCCGTACGGGGGCATTATCTAGATTTTTCCGATCCGAAAGATCGTTCGTGATTTCTGGCTAATTGGGGCAGAGATCGTTTTTAACAACCGTTCCTGGTCAAAACAGTGATTTTCGGTTGACCAGGCGGAAAATCACGAGTTTCGGCCGATGCAGGGTTTGAATAGTGATTTCGTCCGTCCGGGGGTAATATCAAGATTTTACCGATCCGGAAGATCGTTCGTGATTTCTGGCTAATCGGGGCAGAGATCGTTTTTCACAACTGTACCTGGTCAAGACAGTGATTTTCGGTTGACCAGGCGGAAAATCACGACTTTTGGCCGATGCAGGGTTTGAATAGTGATTTCCTCCGTCCGGGGTCAATATCGAGATTTTACCGATCCGGACGATCGTTCGTGATTTCTGGCTAATTGGGGCAGAGATCGTTTTTCACAACCGTACCTGGTCAAAACAGTGATTTTCGGTTGACCAGGCGGAAAATCACGAGTTTCGGCCGATGCAGGGTTAGAATAGTGATTTCCTCCGTCCGGGGGCAATATCTACAATTTACCAATCCGGACGATCGTTCGTGATTTCTGGCTAATCGGGGCAGAGATCGTTTTTCACAACCGTACCTGGCCAAAACAGTGATTTTCGGTTGACCAGGCGGAAAATCCCGAGTTTTGGTCGATGCAGGATCTGAATAGTGATTTCCTCCGTACGGGGGCATTATCTAGATTTTTCCGATCCGAAAGATCGTTCGTGATTTTCGGCTCATTGGGGCAGAGATCGTTTTTCAGAACCGTACCTGGTCAAAACAGTGATTTTCAGTTGACCAGGCGGAAAATCACGAGTTTCGGCCGATGCAGGGTCTGAATAGTGATTTCCTCCGTCCGGGGGCAATATCTAGAATTTACCGATCCGGGCGATCGTTCGTGATTTCTGGCTAATCCGGGCAGAGATCGTTTTTCACAACCGTTCCTGGTCAAAACAATGATTTTCGGTTGACCAGGCGGAAAATCACGAGTTTCGGCCGATGCAGGGTCTGAATAGTGATTTCCTCCGTCCGGGGGCAATATCTAGAATTTACCGATCCGGACGATCGTTCGTGATTTTTGGCTAATCGGGGCAGAGATCGTTTTTCACAACCGTACCTGGTCAAAACAGTGATTTTCGGTTGACCAGGCGGAAAATCACGACCTTCGGTCGATGCAGGATCCGAATATCGATTTCCTTCGTCCGGGGGCATTATCTAGATTTTACTGATCCGGAAGATCGTTCGTGATTTCTGGCTAATCGGGGCAGAGATCGTTTTTCACAACCGTACCTGGTCAAAACAGTGATTTTCGGTTGACCAGGCGGAAAATCACGACTTTCGGTCGATGCAGGATCTGAATAGTGATTTCCTCCGTACGGGGGCATTATCTAGATTTTTCCGATCCGAAAGATCGTTCGTGATTTCCGGCTAATTGGGGCAGAGATCGTTTTTCACAACCGTACCTGGTCAAAACAGTGATTTTCGGTTGACCAGGCGGAAAATCACGAGTTTCGGCCGATGCAGGGTTTGAATAGTGATTTCGTCCGTCCGGGGGAAATATCGAGATTTTACCGATCCGGACGATCGTTCGTGATTTCTGGCTAATCGGGGCAGAGATCGTTTTTCACAACTGTACCTGGCCAAGACAGTGATTTTCGGTTGACCAGGTGGAAAATCACGAGTTTCGGCCGATGCAGGGTCTGAATAGTGATTTCCTCCGTCCGGGGGCAATATCTAGAATTTACCGATCCGGGCGATCGTTCGTGATTTCTGGCTAATCGGGGCAGAGATCGTTTTTCACAACCGTACCTGGTCAAAACAGTGATTTTCGGTTGACCAGGCGGAAAATCACGACTTTCGGTCGATGCAGGATCTGAATAGTGATTTCCTCCGTACGGGGGCATTATCTAGATTTTTCCGATCCGAAAGATCGTTCGTGATTTCTGGCTAATTGGGGCAGAGATCGTTTTTCACAACCGTTCCTGGTCAAAACAGTGATTTTCGGTTGACCAGGCGGAAAATCACGAGTTTCGGCCGATGCAGGGTTTGAATAGTGATTTCGTCCGTCCGGGGGTAATATCAAGATTTTACCGATCCGGAAGATCGTTCGTGATTTCTGGCTAATCGGGGCAGAGATCGTTTTTCACAACTGTACCTGGTCAAGACAGTGATTTTCGGTTGACCAGGCGGAAAATCACGACTTTTGGCCGATGCAGGGTTTGAATAGTGATTTCCTCCGTCCGGGGTCAATATCGAGATTTTACCGATCCGGACGATCGTTCGTGATTTCTGGCTAATTGGGGCAGAGATCGTTTTTCACAACCGTACCTGGTCAAAACAGTGATTTTCGGTTGACCAGGCGGAAAATCACGAGTTTCGGCCGATGCAGGGTCAGAATAGTGATTTCCTCCGTCCGGGGGCAATATCTACAATTTACCAATCCGGACGATCGTTCGTGATTTCTGGCTAATCGGGGTAGAGATCGTTTTTCGCAACCGTACCTGGCCAAAACAGTGATTTTCGGTTGACCAGGCGGAAAATCCCGAGTTTCGGTCGATGCAGGATCTGAATAGTGATTTCCTCCGTACGGGGGCATTATCTAGATTTTTCCGATCCGAAAGATCGTTCGTGATTTTCGGCTCATTGGGGCAGAGATCGTTTTTCAGAACCGTACCTGGTCAAAACAGTGATTTTCAGTTGACCAGGCGGAAAATCACGAGTTTCGGCCGATGCAGGGTCTGAATAGTGATTTCCTCCGTCCGGGGGCAATATCTAGAATTTACCGATCCGGACGATCGTTCGTGATTTCTGGCTAATCGGGGCAGAGATCGTTTTTCACAACCGTACCTGGTCAAAACAATGATTTTCGGTTGACCTGGCGGAAAATCACGAGTTTCGGCCGATGCAGGGTCTGAATAGTGATTTCCTCCGTCCGGGGGCAATATCTAGAATTTACCAATCCGGACGATCGTTCGTGATTTTTGGTTAATCGGGGCAGAGATCGTTTTTCACAACCGTACCTGGTCAAAACAGTGATTTTCGGTTGACCAGGCGGAAAATCACGACTTTCGGTCGATGCAGGATCCGAATAGCGATTTCCTCCGTACGGGGGCATTATCTAGATTTTACTGATCCGGAAGATCGTTCGTGATTTCTGGCTAATTGGGGCAGAGATCGTTTTTCACAACTGTACTTGGTCAAAATAGTGATTTTCGATTAGCCAGGCGGAAAATCCCGAGTTTCGGCCGATGCAGGGTTTGAATAGTGATTTCCCCCGTCCGGGGGAAATATCTAGATTTTACTGATCCGGAAGATCGTTCGTGATTTCTGGCTAATCGGGGCAGAGATCATTTTTCATAACCGTACCTGGTCGAAACAGTGATTTTCGGTTGACCAGGCGGAAAATCACGAGTTTCGGCCGATGCAGGGTCTGAATAGTGATTTCCTCCGTCCGGGGGCAATATCTAGACTTTACCAATCCGGACGATCGTTCGTGATTTTTGGCTAATCGGGGCAGAGATCGTTTTTCACAACCGTACCTGGTCAAAACAGTTATTTTCAGTTGACCAGGCGGAAAATCACGACTTTCGGTCGATGCAGGATCCGAATAGCGATTTCCTCCGTACGGGGGCATTATCTAGATTTTACTGATCCGGAAGATCGTTCGTGATTTCTGGCTAATTGGGGCAGAGATCGTTTTTCACAACTGTACTTGGTCAAAATAGTGATTTTCGATTAGCCAGGCGGAAAATTCCGAGTTTCGGCCGATGCAGGGTTTGAATAGTGATTTCCCCCGTCCGGGGGAAATATCTAGATTTTACTG
Organism: Delonix regia; assembly: GCA_037074485.1. Taxonomy (NCBI): domain Eukaryota; kingdom Viridiplantae; phylum Streptophyta; class Magnoliopsida; order Fabales; family Fabaceae; genus Delonix; species Delonix regia. Next base: position 43,652,655 of record CM073450.1, on the reverse strand, counting down.
ATCCGGAAGATCGTTCGTGATTTCCGGCTAATTGGGGCAGAGATCGTTTTTCACAACCGTACCTGGTCGAAACAGTGATTTTCGGTTGACCTGGCGGAAAATCACGACTTTCGGTCGATGCAGGATCTGAATAGTGATTTCCTCCGTACGGGGGCATTATCTAGATTTTTCTGATCCGAAAGATCGTTCGTGATTTCCGGCTAATTGGGGCAGAGATCGTTTTTCACAACCGTACCTGGTCAAAACAGTGATTTTCGGTTGACCAGGCGGAAAATCCCGAGTTTCGGCCGATGCAGGGTTTGAATAGTGATTTCGTCCGTCCGGGGGAAATATCGAGATTTTACCGATCCGGGCGATCGTTCGTGATTTCTGGCTAATCGGGGCAGAGATCGTGTTTCACAACCGTTCCTGGTCAAAACAGTGATTTTCGGTTGACCAGGCGGAAAATCACGAGTTTCGGCCGATGCAGGGTCTGAATAGTGATTTCCTCCGTCCGGGGGCAAGATCTAGAATTTACCGATCCGGACGATCGTTCGTGATTTCTGGCTAATCGGGGCAGAGATCGTTTTTCCCAACCGTACCTGGTCAAAACAGTGATTTTCGGTTGACCTGGCGGAAAATCACGAGTTTCGGCCGATGCAGGGTTTGAATAGTGATTTCCTCCGTCCGGGGTCAATATCGAGATTTTACCGATCCGGACGATCGTTCGTGATTTCTGGCTAATTGGGGCAGAGATCGTTTTTCACAACCGTACCTGGTCAAAACAGTGATTTTCGGTTGACCAGGCGGAAAATCACGAGTTTCGGCCGATGCAGGGTTAGAATAGTGATTTCCTCCGTCCGGGGGCAATATCTACAATTTACCAATCCGGACGATCGTTCGTGATTTCTGGCTAATCGGGGCAGAGATCGTTTTTCACAACCGTACCTGGCCAAAACAGTGATTTTCGGTTGACCAGGCGGAAAATCCCGAGTTTTGGTCGATGCAGGATCTGAATAGCGATTTCCTCCGTACGGGGGCATTATCTAGATTTTTCCGATCCGAAAGATCGTTCGTGATTTTCGGCTCATTGGGGCAGAGATCGTTTTTCAGAACCGTACCTGGTCAAAACAGTGATTTTCAGTTGACCAGGCGGAAAATCACGAGTTTCGGCCGATGCAGGGTCTGAATAGTGATTTCCTCCGTCCGGGGGCAATATCTAGAATTTACCGATCCGGGCGATCGTTCGTGATTTCTGGCTAATCCGGGCAGAGATCGTTTTTCACAACCGTACCTGGTCAAAACAATGATTTTCGGTTGACCAGGCGGAAAATCACGAGTTTCGGCCGATGCAGGGTCTGAATAGTGATTTCCTCCGTCCGGGGGCAATATCTAGAATTTACCGATCCGGACGATCGTTCGTGATTTCTGGCTAATCGGGGCAGAGATCGTTTTTCCCAACCGTACCTGGTCAAAACAGTGATTTTCGGTTGACCAGGCGGAAAATCACGAGTTTCGGCCGATGCAGGGTTAGAATAGTGATTTCCTCCGTCCGGGGGCAATATCTACAATTTACCAATCCGGACGATCGTTCGTGATTTCTGGCTAATCGGGGCAGAGATCGTTTTTCACAACCGTACCTGGCCAAAACAGTGATTTTCGGTTGACCAGGCGGAAAATCCCGAGTTTTGGTCGATGCAGGATCTGAATAGCGATTTCCTCCGTACGGGGGCATTATCTAGATTTTTCCGATCCGAAAGATCGTTCGTGATTTTCGGCTCATTGGGGCAGAGATCGTTTTTCAGAACCGTACCTGGTCAAAACAGTGATTTTCAGTTGACCAGGCGGAAAATCACGAGTTTCGGCCGATGCAGGGTCTGAATAGTGATTTCCTCCGTCCGGGGGCAATATCTAGAATTTACCGATCCGGGCGATCGTTCGTGATTTCTGGCTAATCCGGGCAGAGATCGTTTTTCACAACCGTACCTGGTCAAAACAATGATTTTCGGTTGACCTGGCGGAAAATCACGAGTTTCGGCCGATGCAGGGTCTGAATAGTGATTTCCTCCGTCCGGGGGCAATATCTAGAATTTACCAATCCGGACGATCGTTCGTGATTTTTGGTTAATCGGGGCAGAGATCGTTTTTCACAACCGTACCTGGTCAAAACAGTGATTTTCGGTTGACCAGGCGGAAAATCACGACTTTCGGTCGATGCAGGATCCGAATAGCGATTTCCTCCGTACGGGGGCATTATCTAGATTTTACTGATCCGGAAGATCGTTCGTGATTTCTGGCTAATTGGGGCAGAGATCGTTTTTCACAACTGTACTTGGTCAAAATAGTGATTTTCGATTAGCCAGGCGGAAAATCCCGAGTTTCGGCCGATGCAGGGTTTGAATAGTGATTTCCCCCGTCCGGGGGAAATATCTAGATTTTACTGATCCGGAAGATCGTTCGTGATTTCTGGCTAATCGGGGCAGAGATCATTTTTCATAACCGTACCTGGTCGAAACAGTGATTTTCGGTTGACCAGGCGGAAAATCACGAGTTTCGGCCGATGCAGGGTCTGAATAGTGATTTCCTCCGTCCGGGGGCAATATCTAGACTTTACCAATCCGGACGATCGTTCGTGATTTTTGGCTAATCGGGGCAGAGATCGTTTTTCACAACCGTACCTGGTCAAAACAGTTATTTTCAGTTGACCAGGCGGAAAATCACGACTTTCGGTCGATGCAGGATCCGAATAGCGATTTCCTCCGTACGGGGGCATTATCTAGATTTTACTGATCCGGAAGATCGTTCGTGATTTCTGGCTAATTGGGGCAGAGATCGTTTTTCACAACTGTACTTGGTCAAAATAGTGATTTTCGATTAGCCAGGCGGAAAATTCCGAGTTTCGGCCGATGCAGGGTTTGAATAGTGATTTCCCCCGTCCGGGGGAAATATCTAGATTTTACTGATCCGGAAGATCGTTCGTGATTTCCGGCTAATTGGGGCAGAGATCGTTTTTCACAACCGTACCTGGTCGAAACAGTGATTTTCGGTTGACCTGGCGGAAAATCACGACTTTCGGTCGATGCAGGATCTGAATAGTGATTTCCTCCGTACGGGGGCATTATCTAGATTTTTCTGATCCGAAAGATCGTTCGTGATTTCCGGCTAATTGGGGCAAAGATCGTTTTTCACAACCGTACCTGGTCAAAACAGTGATTTTCGGTTGACCAGGCGGAAAATCCCGAGTTTCGGCCGATGCAGGGTTTGAATAGTGATTTCGTCCGTCCGGGGGAAATATCGAGATTTTACCGATCCGGGCGATCGTTCGTGATTTCTGGCTAATCGGGGCAGAGATCGTGTTTCACAACCGTTCCTGGTCAAAACAGTGATTTTCGGTTGACCAGGCGGAAAATCACGAGTTTCGGCCGATGCAGGGTCTGAATAGTGATTTCCTCCGTCCGGGGGCAAGATCTAGAATTTACCGATCCGGACGATCGTTCGTGATTTCTGGCTAATCGGGGCAGAGATCGTTTTTCCCAACCGTACCTGGTCAAAACAGTGATTTTCGGTTGACCTGGCGGAAAATCACGAGTTTCGGCCGATGCAGGGTTTGAATAGTGATTTCCTCCGTCCGGGGTCAATATCGAGATTTTACCGATCCGGACGATCGTTCGTGATTTCTGGCTAATTGGGGCAGAGATCGTTTTTCCCAAATGTACTTGGTCAAAATAGTGATTCTCGATTAGCCAGGCAGAAAATCACGAGTTTCGGCCGATGCAGGGTCTGAATAGTGATTTCCTCCGTCCGGGGGCAATATCTACAATTTATTGATCCGGACGATCGTTCGTGATTTCTGGCTAATCGGGGCAGAGATCGTTTTTCACAACCGTACCTGGTCAAAACAGTGATTTTCGGTTGACCAGGCGGAAAATCCCGAGTTTTGGTCGATGCAGGATCTGAATAGTGATTTCCTCCGTACGGGGGCATTATCTAGATTTTTCCGATCCGAAAGATCGTTCGTGATTTTCGGCTCATTGGGGCAGAGATCGTTTTTCAGAACCGTACCTGGTCAAAACAGTGATTTTCAGTTGACCAGGCGGAAAATCACGAGTTTCGGCCGATGCAGGGTCTGAATAGTGATTTCCTCCGTCCGGGGTCAATATCGAGATTTTACCGATCCGGACGATCGTTCGTGATTTCTGGCTAATTGGGGCAGAGATCGTTTTTCCCAAATGTACTTGGTCAAAATAGTGATTCTCGATTAGCCAGGCAGAAAATCACGAGTTTCGGCCGATGCAGGGTCTGAATAGTGATTTCCTCCGTCCGGGGGCAATATCTACAATTTATTGATCCGGACGATCGTTCGTGATTTCTGGCTAATCGGGGCAGAGATCGTTTTTCACAACCGTACCTGGTCAAAACAGTGATTTTCGGTTGACCAGGCGGAAAATCCCGAGTTTTGGTCGATGCAGGATCTGAATAGTGATTTCCTCCGTACGGGGGCATTATCTAGATTTTTCCGATCCGAAAGATCATTCGTGATTTTCGGCTCATTGGGGCAGAGATCGTTTTTCAGAACCGTACCTGGTCAAAACAGTGATTTTCAGTTGACCAGGCGGAAAATCACGAGTTTCGGCCGATGCAGGGTCTGAATAGTGATTTCCTCCGTCCGGGGGCAATATCTAGAATTTACCGATCCGGGCGATCGTTCGTGATTTCTGGCTAATCCGGGCAGAGATCGTTTTTCACAACCGTACCTGGTCAAAACAATGATTTTCGGTTGTCCAGGCGGAAAATCACGAGTTTCGGCCGATGCAGGGTCTGAATAGTGATTTCCTCCGTCCGGGGGCAATATCTAGAATTTACCGATCCGGACGATCGTTCGTGATTTCTGGCTAATCGGGGCAGAGATCGTTTTTCCCAACCGTACCTGGTCAAAACAGTGATTTTCGGTTGACCAGGCGGAAAATCACGAGTTTCGGCCGATGCAGGGTTAGAATAGTGATTTCCTCCGTCCGGGGGCAATATCTACAATTTACCAATCCGGACGATCGTTCGTGATTTCTGGCTAATCGGGGCAGAGATCGTTTTTCACAACCGTACCTGGCCAAAACAGTGATTTTCGGTTGACCAGGCGGAAAATCCCGAGTTTTGGTCGATGCAGGATCTGAATAGTGATTTCCTCCGTACGGGGGCATTATCTAGATTTTTCCGATCCGAAAGATCGTTCGTGATTTTCGGCTCATTGGGGCAGAGATCGTTTTTCAGAACCGTACCTGGTCAAAACAGTGATTTTCAGTTGACCAGGCGGAAAATCACGAGTTTCGGCCGATGCAGGGTCTGAATAGTGATTTCCTCCGTCCGGGGGCAATATCTAGAATTTACCGATCCGGGCGATCGTTCGTGATTTCTGGCTAATCCGGGCAGAGATCGTTTTTCACAACCGTACCTGGTCAAAACAATGATTTTCGGTTGACCAGGCGGAAAATCACGAGTTTCGGCCGATGCAGGGTCTGAATAGTGATTTCCTCCGTCCGGGGGCAATATCTAGAATTTACCGATCCGGACGATCGTTCGTGATTTCTGGCTAATCGGGGCAGAGATCGTTTTTCCCAACCGTACCTGGTCAAAACAGTGATTTTCGGTTGACCTGGCGGAAAATCACGAGTTTCGGCCGATGCAGGGTTTGAATAGTGATTTCCTCCGTCCGGGGTCAATATCGAGATTTTACCGATCCGGACGATCGTTCGTGATTTCTGGCTAATTGGGGCAGAGATCGTTTTTCACAACCGTACCTGGTCAAAACAGTGATTTTCGGTTGACCAGGCGGAAAATCACGAGTTTCGGCCGATGCAGGGTTAGAATAGTGATTTCCTCCGTCCGGGGGCAATATCTACAATTTACCAATCCGGACGATCGTTCGTGATTTCTGGCTAATCGGGGCAGAGATCGTTTTTCACATCCGTACCTGGCCAAAACAGTGATTTTCGGTTGACCAGGCGGAAAATCCCGAGTTTTGGTCGATGCAGGATCTGAATAGTGATTTCCTCCGTACGGGGGCATTATCTAGATTTTTCCGATCCGAAAGATCGTTCGTGATTTTCGGCTCATTGGGGCAGAGATCGTTTTTCAGAACCGTACCTGGTCAAAACAGTGATTTTCAGTTGACCAGGCGGAAAATCACGAGTTTCGGCCGATGCAGGGTCTGAATAGTGATTTCCTCCGTCCGGGGGCAATATCTAGAATTTACCGATCCGGGCGATCGTTCGTGATTTCTGGCTAATCCGGGCAGAGATCGTTTTTCACAACCGTACCTGGTCAAAACAGTGATTTTCGGTTGACCAGGCGGAAAATCACGAGTTTCGGCCAATGCAGGGTTAGAATAGTGATTTCCTCCGTCCGGGGGCAATATCTACAATTTACCAATCCGGACGATCGTTCGTGATTTCTGGCTAATCGGGGCAGAGATCGTTTTTCACATCCGTACCTGGCCAAAACAGTGATTTTCGGTTGACCAGGCGGAAAATCCCGAGTTTTGGTCGATGCAGGATCTGAATAGTGATTTCCTCCGTACGGGGGCATTATCTAGATTTTTCCGATCCGAAAGATCGTTCGTGATTTTCGGCTCATTGGGGCAGAGATCGTTTTTCAGAACCGTACCTGGTCAAAACAGTGATTTTCAGTTGACCAGGCGGAAAATCACGAGTTTCGGCCGATGCAGGGTCTGAATAGTGATTTCCTCCGTCCGGGGGCAATATCTAGAATTTACCGATCCGGGCGATCGTTCGTGATTTCTGGCTAATCCGGGCAGAGATCGTTTTTCACAACCGTACCTGGTCAAAACAATGATTTTCGGTTGACCAGGCGGAAAATCACGAGTTTCGGCCGATGCAGGGTCTGAATAGTGATTTCCTCCGTCCGGGGGCAATATCTAGAATTTACCGATCCGGACGATCGTTCGTGATTTCTGGCTAATCGGGGCAGAGATCGTTTTTCCCAACCGTACCTGGTCAAAACAGTGATTTTCGGTTGACCTGGCGGAAAATCACGAGTTTCGGCCGATGCAGGGTTTGAATAGTGATTTCCTCCGTCCGGGGTCAATATCGAGATTTTACCGATCCGGACGATCGTTCGTGATTTCTGGCTAATTGGGGCAGAGATCGTTTTTCACAACCGTACCTGGTCAAAACAGTGATTTTCGGTTGACCAGGCGGAAAATCACGAGTTTCGGCCGATGCAGGGTTAGAATAGTGATTTCCTCCGTCCGGGGGCAATATCTACAATTTACCAATCCGGACGATCGTTCGTGATTTCTGGCTAATCGGGGCAGAGATCGTTTTTCACATCCGTACCTGGCCAAAACAGTGATTTTCGGTTGACCAGGCGGAAAATCCCGAGTTTTGGTCGATGCAGGATCTGAATAGTGATTTCCTCCGTACGGGGGCATTATCTAGATTTTTCCGATCCGAAAGATCGTTCGTGATTTTCGGCTCATTGGGGCAGAGATCGTTTTTCAGAACCGTACCTGGTCAAAACAGTGATTTTCAGTTGACCAGGCGGAAAATCACGAGTTTCGGCCGATGCAGGGTCTGAATAGTGATTTCCTCCGTCCGGGGGCAATATCTAGAATTTACCGATCCGGGCGATCGTTCGTGATTTCTGGCTAATCCGGGCAGAGATCGTTTTTCACAACCGTACCTGGTCAAAACAATGATTTTCGGTTGACCAGGTGGAAAATCACGAGTTTCGGCCAATGCAGGGTTAGAATAGTGATTTCCTCCGTCCGGGGGCAATATCTACAATTTACCAATCCGGACGATCGTTCGTGATTTCTGGCTAATCGGGGCAGAGATCGTTTTTCACATCCGTACCTGGCCAAAACAGTGATTTTCGGTTGACCAGGCGGAAAATCCCGAGTTTTGGTCGATGCAGGATCTGAATAGTGATTTCCTCCGTACGGGGGCATTATCTAGATTTTTCCGATCCGAAAGATCGTTCGTGATTTTCGGCTCATTGGGGCAGAGATCGTTTTTCAGAACCGTACCTGGTCAAAACAGTGATTTTCAGTTGACCAGGCGGAAAATCACGAGTTTCGGCCGATGCAGGGTCTGAATAGTGATTTCCTCCGTCCGGGGGCAATATCTAGAATTTACCGATCCGGGCGATCGTTCGTGATTTCTGGCTAATCCGGGCAGAGATCGTTTTTCACAACCGTACCTGGTCAAAACAATGATTTTCGGTTGACCAGGCGGAAAATCACGAGTTTCGGCCGATGCAGGGTCTGAATAGTGATTTCCTCCGTCCGGGGGCAATATCTAGAATTTACCGATCCGGACGATCGTTCGTGATTTCTGGCTAATCGGGGCAGAGATCGTTTTTCCCAACCGTACCTGGTCAAAACAGTGATTTTCGGTTGACCTGGCGGAAAATCACGAGTTTCGGCCGATGCAGGGTTTGAATAGTGATTTCCTCCGTCCGGGGTCAATATCGAGATTTTACCGATCCGGACGATCGTTCGTGATTTCTGGCTAATTGGGGCAGAGATCGTTTTTCACAACCGTACCTGGTCAAAACAGTGATTTTCGGTTGACCAGGCGGAAAATCACGAGTTTCGGCCGATGCAGGGTTAGAATAGTGATTTCCTCCGTCCGGGGGCAATATCTACAATTTACCAATCCGGACGATCGTTCGTGATTTCTGGCTAATCGGGGCAGAGATCGTTTTTCACATCCGTACCTGGCCAAAACAGTGATTTTCGGTTGACCAGGCGGAAAATCCCGAGTTTTGGTCGATGCAGGATCTGAATAGTGATTTCCTCCGTACGGGGGCATTATCTAGATTTTTCCGATCCGAAAGATCGTTCGTGATTTTCGGCTCATTGGGGCAGAGATCGTTTTTCAGAACCGTACCTGGTCAAAACAGTGATTTTCAGTTGACCAGGCGGAAAATCACGAGTTTCGGCCGATGCAGGGTCTGAATAGTGATTTCCTCCGTCCGGGGGCAATATCTCGAATTTACCGATCCGGGCGATCGTTCGTGATTTCTGGCTAATCCGGGCAGAGATCGTTTTTCACAACCGTACCTGGTCAAAACAATGATTTTCGGTTGACCAGGCGGAAAATCACGAGTTTCGGCCAATGCAGGGTTAGAATAGTGATTTCCTCCGTCCGGGGGCAATATCTACAATTTACCAATCCGGACGATCGTTCGTGATTTCTGGCTAATCGGGGCAGAGATCGTTTTTCACATCCGTACCTGGCCAAAACAGTGATTTTCGGTTGACCAGGCGGAAAATCCCGAGTTTTGGTCGATGCAGGATCTGAATAGTGATTTCCTCCGTACGGGGGCATTATCTAGATTTTTCCGATCCGAAAGATCGTTCGTGATTTTCGGCTCATTGGGGCAGAGATCGTTTTTCAGAACCGTACCTGGTCAAAACAGTGATTTTCAGTTGACCAGGCGGAAAATCACGAGTTTCGGCCGATGCAGGGTCTGAATAGTGATTTCCTCCGTCCGGGGGCAATATCTAGAATTTACCGATCCGGGCGATCGTTCGTGATTTCTGGCTAATCCGGGCAGAGATCGTTTTTCACAACCGTACCTGGTCAAAACAATGATTTTCGGTTGACCAGGCGGAAAATCACGAGTTTCGGCCGATGCAGGGTCTGAATAGTGATTTCCTCCGTCCGGGGGCAATATCTAGAATTTACCGATCCGGACGATCGTTCGTGATTTCTGGCTAATCGGGGCAGAGATCGTTTTTCCCAACCGTACCTGGTCAAAACAGTGATTTTCGGTTGACCTGGCGGAAAATCACGAGTTTCGGCCGATGCAGGGTTTGAATAGTGATTTCCTCCGTCCGGGGTCAATATCGAGATTTTACCGATCCGGACGATCGTTCGTGATTTCTGGCTAATTGGGGCAGAGATCGTTTTTCACAACCGTACCTGGTCAAAACAGTGATTTTCGGTTGACCAGGCGGAAAATCACGAGTTTCGGCCGATGCAGGGTCTGAATAGTGATTTCCTCCGTCCGGGGGCAATATCTAGAATTTACCGATCCGGGCGATCGTTCGTGATTTCTGGCTAATCCGGGCAGAGATCGTTTTTCACAACCGTACCTGGTCAAAACAATGATTTTCGGTTGACCAGGCGGAAAATCACGAGTTTCGGCCGATGCAGGGTCTGAATAGTGATTTCCTCCGTCCGGGGGCAATATCTAGAATTTACCGATCCGGACGATCGTTCGTGATTTTTGGCTAATCGGGGCAGAGATCGTTTTTCACAACCGTACCTGGTCAAAACAGTGATTTTCGGTTGACCAGGCGGAAAATCACGACCTTCGGTCGATGCAGGATCCGAATATCGATTTCCTCCGTACGGGGGCATTATCTAGATTTTACTGATCCGGAAGATCGTTCGTGATTTCTGGCTAATTGGGGCAGAGATCGTTTTTCACAACTGTACTTGGTCAAAATAGTGATTTTCGATTAGCCAGGCGGAAAATCCCGAGTTTCGGCCGATGCAGGGTTTGAATAGTGATTTCCCCCGTCCGGGGGAAATATGTAGATTTTACTGATCCGGAAGATCGTTCGTGATTTCTGGCTAATTGGGGCAGAGATCGTTTTTCACAACTGTACTTGGTCAAAATAGTGATTTTCGATTAGCCAGGCGGAAAATCCCGAGTTTCGGCCGATGCAGGGTTTGAATAGTGATTTCCCCCGTCCGGGGGCAATATCTAGAATTTACCGATCCGGACGATCGTTCGTGATTTCTGGCTAATCGGGGCAGAGATCGTTTTTCCCAACCGTACCTGGGCAAAACAGTGATTTTCGGTTGACCTGGCGGAAAATCACGAGTTTCGGCCGATGCAGGGTTTGAATAGTGATTTCCTCCGTCCGGGGTCAATATCGAGATTTTACCGATCCGGACGATCGTTCGTGATTTCTGGCTAATTGGGGCAGAGATCGTTTTTCACAACCGTACCTGGTCAAAACAGTGATTTTCGGTTGACCAGGCGGAAAATCACAACTTTCGGCCGATGCAGGATCTGAATAGTGATTTCCTCCGTACGGGGGCATTATCTAGATTTTTCTGATCCGAAAGATCGTTCGTGATTTCCGGCTAATTGGGGCAGAGATCGTTTTTCACAACCGTACCTGGTCAAAACAGTGATTTTCGGTTGACCAGGCGGAAAATCACGAGTTTCGGCCGATGCGGGGTTTGAATAGTGATTTCGTCCGTCCGGGGGAAATATCGAGATTTTACCGATCCGGGCGATCGTTCGTGATTTCTGGCTAATCGAGGCAGAGATCGTGTTTCACAACTGTACCTGGTCAAGACAGTGATTTTCGGTTGACCAGGCGAAAAATCACGAGTTTCGGCCGATGCAGGGTCTGAATAGTGATTTCCTCCGTCCGGGGGCAATATCTAGAATTTACCGATCCGGACGATCGTTCGTGATTTTTGGCTAATCGGGGCAGAGATCGTTTTTCACAACCGTACCTGGTCAAAACAGTGATTTTCGGTTGACCAGGCGGAAAATCACGACTTTCGGTCGTTGCAGGTTCTGAATAGTGATTTCCTCCGTACGGGGGCATTATCTAGATTTTACTGATCCGGAAGATCGTTCGTGATTTCTGGCTAATTGGGGCAGAGATCGTTTTTCACAACTGTACTTGGTCAAAATAGTGATTTTCGATTAGCCAGGCGGAAAATCTCGAGTTTCGGCCAATGCAGGGTTTGAATAGTGATTTCCCCCGTCCGGGGGAAATATCTAGCTTTTACTGATCCGGAAGATCGTTCGTGATTTCTGGCTAATTGGGGCAGAGATCGTTTTTCACAACCGTACCTGGTTGAAACAGTGATTTTCGGTTGACCAAGCGGAAAATCACGAGTTTCGGCCGATGCAGGGTTTGAATAGTGATTTCCTCCGTCCGGGGGCAATATCTACAATTTATTGATCCGGACGATCGTTCGTGATTTCTGGCTAATCGGGGCAGAGATCGTTATTCACTACCGTACCTGGTCAAAACAATGAATTTCGGTTGACCAGGCGGAAAATCACGAGTTTCGGCCGATGCAGGGTTTGAATAGTGATTTCCTTCGTCCGGGGTCAATATCTACAATTTATTGATCCGGAAGATCGTTCGTGATTTCTGGCTAATCGGGGCAGAGATCGTTTTTCCCAACCGTACCTGGTCAAAACAATGATTTTCGGTTGACCAGGCGGAAAATCACGAGTTTCGGCCGATGCAGGGTCTGAATAGTGATTTCCTCCGTCCGGGGGCAATATCTAGAATTTACCGATCCGGACGATCGTTCGTGATTTTCGGCTCATTGGGGCAGAGATCGTTTTTCAGAACCGTACCTGGTCAAAACAGTGATTTTCAGTTGACCAGGCGGAAAATCACGAGTTTCGGCCGATGCAGGGTCTGAATAGTGATTTCCTCCGTCCGGGGGCAATATCTAGAATTTACCGATCCGGACGATCGTTCGTGATTTTTGGCTAATCGGGGCAGAGATCGTTTTTCACAACCGTACCTGGTCAAAACAGTGATATTCGGTTGACCAGGCGGAAAATCACGACTTTCGGTCGTTGCAGGTTCTGAATAGTGATTTCCTCCGTACGGGGGCATTATCTAGATTTTACTGATCCGGAAGATCGTTCGTGATTTCTGGCTAATTGGGGCAGAGATCGTTTTTCACAACTGTACTTGGTCAAAATAGTGATTTTCGATTAGCCAAGCGGAAAATCTCGAGTTTCGGCCAATGCAGGGTTTGAATAGTGATTTCCCCCGTCCGGGGGAAATATCTAGATTTTACTGATCCGGAAGATCGTTCGTGATTTCTGGCTAATTGGGGCAGAGATCGTTTTTCACAACCGTACCTGGTTGAAACAGTGATTTTCGGTTGACCAAGCGGAAAATCACGAGTTTCGGCCGATGCAGGGTTTGAATAGTGATTTCCTCCGTCCGGGGGCAATATCTACAATTTATTGATCCGGACGATCGTTCGTGATTTCTGGCTAATCGGGGCAGAGATCGTTATTCACTACCGTACCTGGTCAAAACAATGAATTTCGGTTGACCAGGCGGAAAATCACGAGTTTCGGCCGATGCAGGGTTTGAATAGTGATTTCCTCCGTCCGGGGGCAATATCTACAATTTATTGATCCGGAAGATCGTTCGTGATTTCTGGCTAATCGGGGCAGAGATCGTTTTTCCCAACCGTACCTGGTCAAAACAATGATTTTCGGTTGACCAGGCGGAAAATCACGAGTTTCGGCCGATGCAGGGTCTGAATAGTGATTTCCTCCGTCCGGGGGCAATATCTAGAATTTACCGATCCGGACGATCGTTCGTGATTTTCGGCTCATTGGGGCAGAGATCGTTTTTCAGAACCGTACCTGGTCAAAACAGTGATTTTCAGTTGACCAGGCGGAAAATCACGAGTTTCGGCCGATGCAGGGTCTGAATAGTGATTTCCTCCGTCCGGGGGCAATATCTAGAATTTACCGATCCGGACGATCGTTCGTGATTTTTGGCTAATCGGGGCAGAGATCGTTTTTCACAACCGTACCTGGTCAAAACAGTGATATTCGGTTGACCAGGCGGAAAATCACGACTTTCGGTCGTTGCAGGTTCTGAATAGTGATTTCCTCCGTACGGGGGCATTATCTAGATTTTACTGATCCGGAAGATCGTTCGTGATTTCTGGCTAATTGGGGCAGAGATCGTTTTTCACAACTGTACTTGGTCAAAATAGTGATTTTCGATTAGCCAAGCGGAAAATCTCGAGTTTCGGCCAATGCAGGGTTTGAATAGTGATTTCCCCCGTCCGGGGGAAATATCTAGATTTTACTGATCCGGAAGATCGTTCGTGATTTCTGGCTAATTGGGGCAGAGATCGTTTTTCAGAACCGTACCTGGTCAAAACAGTGATTTTCAGTTGACCAGGCGGAAAATCACGAGTTTCGGCCGATGCAGGGTCTGAATAGTGATTTCCTCCGTCCGGGGGCAATATCTAGAATTTACCGATCCGGACGATCGTTCGTGATTTTTGGCTAATCGGGGCAGAGATCGTTTTTCACAACCGTACCTGGTCAAAACAGTGATTTTCGGTTGACCAGGCGGAAAATCACGACTTTCGGTCGTTGCAGGTTCTGAATAGTGATTTCCTCCGTACGGGGGCATTATCTAGATTTTACTGATCCGGAAGATCGTTCGTGATTTCTGGCTAATTGGGGCAGAGATCGTTTTTCACAACTGTACTTGGTCAAAATAGTGATTTTCGATTAGCCAGGCGGAAAATCTCGAGTTTCGGCCAATGCAGGGTTTGAATAGTGATTTCCCCCGTCCGGGGGAAATATCTAGCTTTTACTGATCCGGAAGATCGTTCGTGATTTCTGGCTAATTGGGGCAGAGATCGTTTTTCACAACCGTACCTGGTTGAAACAGTGATTTTCGGTTGACCAAGCGGAAAATCACGAGTTTCGGCCGATGCAGGGTTTGAATAGTGATTTCCTCCGTCCGGGGGCAATATCTACAATTTATTGATCCGGACGATCGTTCGTGATTTCTGGCTAATCGGGGCAGAGATCGTTATTCACTACCGTACCTGGTCAAAACAATGAATTTCGGTTGACCAGGCGGAAAATCACGAGTTTCGGCCGATGCAGGGTTTGAATAGTGATTTCCTCCGTCCGGGGGCAATATCTACAATTTATTGATCCGGAAGATCGTTCGTGATTTCTGGCTAATCGGGGCAGAGATCGTTTTTCCCAACCGTACCTGGTCAAAACAATGATTTTCGGTTGACCAGGCGGAAAATCACGAGTTTCGGCCGATGCAGGGTCTGAATAGTGATTTCCTCCGTCCGGGGGCAATATCTAGAATTTACCGATCCGGACGATCGTTCGTGATTTTCGGCTCATTGGGGCAGAGATCGTTTTTCAGAACCGTACCTGGTCAAAACAGTGATTTTCAGTTGACCAGGCGGAAAATCACGAGTTTCGGCCGATGCAGGGTCTGAATAGTGATTTCCTCCGTCCGGGGGCAATATCTAGAATTTACCGATCCGGACGATCGTTCGTGATTTTTGGCTAATCGGGGCAGAGATCGTTTTTCACAACCGTACCTGGTCAAAACAGTGATATTCGGTTGACCAGGCGGAAAATCACGACTTTCGGTCGTTGCAGGTTCTGAATAGTGATTTCCTCCGTACGGGGGCATTATCTAGATTTTACTGATCCGGAAGATCGTTCGTGATTTCTGGCTAATTGGGGCAGAGATCGTTTTTCACAACTGTACTTGGTCAAAATAGTGATTTTCGATTAGCCAAGCGGAAAATCTCGAGTTTCGGCCAATGCAGGGTTTGAATAGTGATTTCCCCCGTCCGGGGGAAATATCTAGATTTTACTGATCCGGAAGATCGTTCGTGATTTCTGGCTAATTGGGGCAGAGATCGTTTTTCAGAACCGTACCTGGTCAAAACAGTGATTTTCAGTTGACCAGGCGGAAAATCACGAGTTTCGGCCGATGCAGGGTCTGAATAGTGATTTCCTCCGTCCGGGGGCAATATCTAGAATTTACCGATCCGGACGATCGTTCGTGATTTTTGGCTAATCGGGGCAGAGATCGTTTTTCACAACCGTACCTGGTCAAAACAGTGATTTTCGGTTGACCAGGCGGAAAATCACGACTTTCGGTCGTTGCAGGTTCTGAATAGTGATTTCCTCCGTACGGGGGCATTATCTAGATTTTACTGATCCGGAAGATCGTTCGTGATTTCTGGCTAATTGGGGCAGAGATCGTTTTTCACAACTGTACTTGGTCAAAATAGTGATTTTCGATTAGCCAGGCGGAAAATCTCGAGTTTCGGCCAATGCAGGGTTTGAATAGTGATTTCCCCCGTCCGGGGGAAATATCTAGCTTTTACTGATCCGGAAGATCGTTCGTGATTTCTGGCTAATTGGGGCAGAGATCGTTTTTCACAACCGTACCTGGTTGAAACAGTGATTTTCGGTTGACCAAGCGGAAAATCACGAGTTTCGGCCGATGCAGGGTTTGAATAGTGATTTCCTCCGTCCGGGGGCAATATCTACAATTTATTGATCCGGACGATCGTTCGTGATTTCTGGCTAATCGGGGCAGAGATCGTTATTCACTACCGTACCTGGTCAAAACAATGAATTTCGGTTGACCAGGCGGAAAATCACGAGTTTCGGCCGATGCAGGGTTTGAATAGTGATTTCCTCCGTCCGGGGGCAATATCTACAATTTATTGATCCGGAAGATCGTTCGTGATTTCTGGCTAATCGGGGCAGAGATCGTTTTTCCCAACCGTACCTGGTCAAAACAATGATTTTCGGTTGACCAGGCGGAAAATCACGAGTTTCGGCCGATGCAGGGTCTGAATAGTGATTTCCTCCGTCCGGGGGCAATATCTAGAATTTACCGATCCGGACGATCGTTCGTGATTTTCGGCTCATTGGGGCAGAGATCGTTTTTCAGAACCGTACCTGGTCAAAACAGTGATTTTCAGTTGACCAGGCGGAAAATCACGAGTTTCGGCCGATGCAGGGTCTGAATAGTGATTTCCTCCGTCCGGGGGCAATATCTAGAATTTACCGATCCGGACGATCGTTCGTGATTTTTGGCTAATCGGGGCAGAGATCGTTTTTCACAACCGTACCTGGTCAAAACAGTGATATTCGGTTGACCAGGCGGAAAATCACGACTTTCGGTCGTTGCAGGTTCTGAATAGTGATTTCCTCCGTACGGGGGCATTATCTAGATTTTACTGATCCGGAAGATCGTTCGTGATTTCTGGCTAATTGGGGCAGAGATCGTTTTTCACAACTGTACTTGGTCAAAATAGTGATTTTCGATTAGCCAAGCGGAAAATCTCGAGTTTCGGCCAATGCAGGGTTTGAATAGTGATTTCCCCCGTCCGGGGGAAATATCTAGATTTTACTGATCCGGAAGATCGTTCGTGATTTCTGGCTAATTGGGGCAGAGATCGTTTTTCACAACCGTACCTGGTCGAAACAGTGATTTTCGGTTGACCAAGCGGAAAATCACGAGTTTCGGCCGATGCAGGGTTTGAATAGTGATTTCCTCCGTCCGGGGGCAATATCTACAATTTATTGATCCGGACGATCGTTCGTGATTTCTGGCTAATCGGGGCAGAGATCGTTATTCACTACCGTACCTGGTCAAAACAATGAATTTCGGTTGACCAGGCGGAAAATCACGAGTTTCGGCCGATGCAGGGTTTGAATAGTGATTTCCTCCGTCCGGGGGCAATATCTACAATTTATTGATCCGGAAGATCGTTCGTGATTTCTGGCTAATCGGGGCAGAGATCGTTTTTCCCAACCGTACCTGGTCAAAACAATGATTTTCGGTTGACCAGGCGGAAAATCACGAGTTTCGGCCGATGCAGGGTTTGAATAGTGATTTCCTCCGTCCGGGGGCAATATCTACATTTTATTGATCCGGACGATCGTTCGTGATTTCTGGCTAATTGGGGCAGAGATCGTTTTTCACAACCGAACCTGGTCAAGACAGTGATTTTCGGTTGACCAGGCGGAAAATCACGAGTTTCGGCCGATGCAGGGTTTGAATAGTGATTTCGTCCGTCCGGGGGTAATATCGGGATTTTACCGATCCGGACGATCGTTCGTGATTTCTGGCTAATCGGGGCAGAGATCGTTTTTCACAACTGTACCTGGTCAAGACAGTGATTTTCGGTTGACCAGGCGGAAAATCACGAGTTTCGGCCGATGCAGGGTCTGAATTGTGATTTCCTCCGTCCGGGGGCAATATCTAGAATTCACCGATCCGGACGATCGTTCGGGATTTCTGGCTAATCGGGGCAGAGATCGTTTTTCCCAACCGTACCTGGTCAAAACAGTGATTTTCGGTTGACCAGGCGGAAAATCACGAGTTTCGGTCGATGCAGGATCTGAATAGTGATTTCCTCCATACGGAGGCATTATCTAGATTTTTCCGATCTGGAAGATCGTTCGTGATTTCCGGCTAATTGGGGCAGAGATCGTTTTTCACAACCTTACCTGGTCAAAACAGTGATTTTCGGTTGACCAGGCGAAAAATCACGAGTTTCGGCCGATCCAGGGTTTGAATAGTGATTTCCTCCGTCCGGGGGCAATATCTAGATTGTACCGATCTAGACGATCGATCATGATTTCTCGCTGATCGGGGCAGAGATCATTTTTCCCAACCGTACTTGGTCAAAATAGTGATTTTCGATTAGCCTTGCGGAAAATCACGAGTTTCGGGCGATGCAGGGTCTGAATAGTGATTTCCTTCGTCTGGGGGCAATATCTAGAATTTTTCGATCCGGAAGATCGTTCGTGATTTCTGGCTAATTGGGGCAGAGATCGTTTTTCACAAATGTACTTGGTCAAAATAGTGATTTTCGATTGGCCAGGCAGAAAATCACGAGTTTCGGCCGATGCAGGGTTTGAATAGAGATTTCCCCCGTCCGGGGGAAATATCTAGATTTTACTGATCCGGAAGATCGTTCATGATTTCTGGCTAATTGGGGCAGAGATCGTTTTTCATAACCATACCTGGTCAAAATAGTGATTTTCGGTTGACCAGGCGGAAAATCACGAGTTTCGGCCGATGCAGGGTCTGAATAGTGATTTCCTCCGTCCGGGGGCAATATCTACAATTTATTGATCCGGACGATCGTTCGTGATTTCTGGCTAATCGGGGCAGAGATCGTTTTTCACAACCGTACCTGGTCAAAACAATGATTTTCGGTTGACCAGGCGGAAAATCACGACTTTCGGTCGATGCAGGATCTGAATAGTGATTTCCTCTGTACGGGGGCATTATCTAGATTTTACTGATCCGGAAGATCGTTCGTGATTTCTGGCTAATTGGGGCAGAGATCGTTTTTCACAAATGTACTTGGTCAAAATAGTGATTTTCGATTGGCCAGGCAGAAAATCACGAGTTTCGGCCGATGCAGGGTTTGAATAGAGATTTCCCCCGTCCGGGGGAAATATCTAGATTTTACTGATCCGGAAGATCGTTCATGATTTCTGGCTAATTGGGGCAGAGATCGTTTTTCATAACCATACCTGGTCAAAATAGTGATTTTCGGTTGACCAGGCGGAAAATCACGAGTTTCGGCCGATGCAGGGTCTAAATAGTGATTTCCTCCGTCCGGGGGCAATATCTACAATTTATTGATCCGGACGATCGTTCGTGATTTCTGGCTAATCGGGGCAGAGATCGTTTTTCACAACCGTACCTGGTCAAAACAATGATTTTCGGTTGACCAGGCGGAAAATCACGAGTTTCGGCCGATGCAGGGTTTGAATAGTGATTTCCTTCGTCCGGGGTCAATAACGAGATTTTACCGATCCGGACGATCGTTCGTAATTTCTGGCTAATTGGGGCAGAGATCGTTTTTCACAACCGTACCTGGTCAAAACAGTGATTTTCGGTTGACCAGGCGGAAAATCACGAGCTTCGGCCGATCCAGGGTCTGAATAGTGATTTCCTCCGTCCGGGTGCGTTATCTAGATTTTTCCGATCCGGAAGATCGTTCGTGATTTCCGGCTAATTGGGGCAGAGATCGTTTTTCAAAACCGTACCTGGTCAAAACAGTGATTTTCGGTTGACCAGGCGGAAAATCACGAGTTTCGGCCGATGCAGGGTCTGAATAGTGATTTCCTCCGTCCGGGGGCAATATCTAGAATTTACCGATCCGGACGATCGTTCGTGATTTCTGGCTAATCGGGGCAGAGATCGTTTTTCACAACCGTACCTGGTCAAAACAGTGATTTTCGGTTGACCAGGCGGAAAATCACGACTTTCGGTCGATGCAGGATCCGAATAGTGATTTCCTCCGTACGGGGGCATTATCTAGATTTTACTGATCCGGAAGATCGTTCGTGATTTCTGGCTAATTTGGGCAGAGATCGTTTTTCACAAATGTACTTGGTCAAAATAGTGATTTTCGATTAGCTAGGCAGAAAATCACGAGTTTCGGCCGATGCAGGGTTTGAATAGTGATTTCCCCCGTCCGGGGGAAATATCTAGATTTTACTGATCCGGAAGATCGTTCATGATTTCTGGCTAATTGGGGCAGAGATCGTTTTTCACACCCGTACCTGGTCAAGACAGTGATTTTCAGTTGACCAGGCGGAAAATCACGAGTTTCGGCCGATGCAGGGTCTGAATAGTGATTTCCTCTGTTCAGGGGCAATATCTAGAATTTACCGATCGGGACGATCGTTCGTGATTTCTGGCTAATCGAGGCAGACATCGTTCTTCACAACCGTACCTGGTCAAAACAGTGATTTTCGGTCTACCAGGCGGAAAATCACGACTTTCGGCCGATGCAGGGTCTGAATAGTGATTTCCTCCGTCCGGGGGCAATATCTAGAATTTACCGATCCGAACGATCGTTCGTGATTTCTGGCTAATCGGGGCAGAGATCGTTTTTCACAACCGTACCTGGTCAAAACAGTGATTTTCGGTTGACCAGGCGGAAAATCACGAGTTTCGGTCGATGCAGGATCTGAATAGTGATTTCCTCCGTACGGGGGCATTATCTAGATTTTACTGATCCGGAAGATCGTTCGTGATTTCAGGCTAATTGGGGCAGAGATCGTTTTTCACAAATGTACTTGGTCAAAATAGTTATTTTCGATTAGCCAGGCAGAAAATCACGAGTTTCGGCCGATGCAGGGTTTGAATAGTGATTTCCCCCGTCCGGGGGAAATATCTAGATTTTACTGATCCGGAAGATCGTTCATGATTTTTGGCTAATTGGGGCAGAGATCGTTTTTCATAACCATACCTGGTCAAAATAGTGATTTTCGGTTGACCAGGCGGAAAATCACGAGTTTCGGCCGATGCAGGGTCTAAATAGTGATTTCCTCCGTCCGGGGGCAATATCTACAATTTATTGATCCGGACGATCGTTCGTGATTTCTGGCTAATCGGGGCAGAGATCGTTTTTCACAACCGTACCTGGTCAAAACAATGATTTTCGGTTGACCAGGCGGAAAATCACGAGTTTCGGCCGATGCAGGGTTTGAATAGTGATTTCCTTCGTCCGGGGTCAATAACGAGATTTTACCGATCCGGACGATCGTTCGTAATTTCTGGCTAATTGGGGCAGAGATCGTTTTTCACAACCGTACCTGGTCAAAACAGTGATTTTCGGTTGACCAGGCGGAAAATCACGAGCTTCGGCCGATCCAGGGTCTGAATAGTGATTTCCTCCGTCCGGGTGCGTTATCTAGATTTTTCCGATCCGGAAGATCGTTCGTGATTTCCGGCTAATTGGGGCAGAGATCGTTTTTCAAAACCGTACCTGGTCAAAACAGTGATTTTCGGTTGACCAGGCGGAAAATCACGAGTTTCGGCCGATGCAGGGTCTGAATAGTGATTTCCTCCGTCCGGGGGCAATATCTAGAATTTACCGATCCGGACGATCGTTCGTGATTTCTGGCTAATCGGGGCAGAGATCGTTTTTCACAACCGTACCTGGTCAAAACAGTGATTTTCGGTTGACCAGGCGGAAAATCACGACTTTCGGTCGATGCAGGATCCGAATAGTGATTTCCTCCGTACGGGGGCATTATCTAGATTTTACTGATCCGGAAGATCGTTCGTGATTTCTGGCTAATTGGGGCAGAGATCGTTTTTCACAAATGTACTTGGTCAAAATAGTGATTTTCGATTAGCTAGGCAGAAAATCACGAGTTTCGGCCGATGCAGGGTTTGAATAGTGATTTCCCCCGTCCGGGGGAAATATCTAGATTTTACTGATCCGGAAGATCGTTCATGATTTCTGGCTAATTGTGGCAGAGATCGTTTTTCACACCCGTACCTGGTCAAGACAGTGATTTTCAGTTGACCAGGCGGAAAATCACGAGTTTCGGCCGATGCAGGGTCTGAATAGTGATTTCCTCTGTTCAGGGGCAATATCTAGAATTTACCGATCCGAACGATCGTTCGTGATTTCTGGCTAATCGGGGCAGAGATCGTTTTTCACAACCGTACCTGGTCAAAACAGTGATTTTCGGTTGACCAGGCGGAAAATCACGAGTTTCGGTCGATGCAGGATCTGAATAGTGATTTCCTCCGTACGGGGGCATTATCTAGATTTTACTGATCCTGAAGATCGTTCGTGATTTCAGGCTAATTGGGGCAGAGATCGTTTTTCACAAATGTACTTGGTCAAAATAGTTATTTTCGATTAGCCAGGCAGAAAATCACGAGTTTCGGCCGATGCAGGGTTTGAATAGTGATTTCCCCCGTCCGGGGGAAATATCTAGATTTTACTGATCCGGAAGATCGTTCATGATTTCTGGCTAATTGGGGCAGAGATCGTTTTTCATAACCATACCTGGTCAAAATAGTGATTTTCGGTTGACCAGGCGGAAAATCACGAGTTTCGGCCGATGCAGGGTCTAAATAGTGATTTCCTCCGTCCGGGGGCAATATCTACAATTTATTGATCCGGACGATCGTTCGTGATTTCTGGCTAATCGGGGCAGAGATCGTTTTTCACAACCGTACCTGGTCAAAACAATGATTTTCGGTTGACCAGGCGGAAAATCACGAGTTTCGGCCGATGCAGGGTTTGAATAGTGATTTCCTTCGTCCGGGGTCAATAACGAGATTTTACCGATCCGGACGATCGTTCGTAATTTCTGGCTAATTGGGGCAGAGATCGTTTTTCACAACCGTACCTGGTCAAAACAGTGATTTTCGGTTGACCAGGCGGAAAATCACGAGCTTCGGCCGATCCAGGGTCTGAATAGTGATTTCCTCCGTCCGGGTGCGTTATCTAGATTTTTCCGATCCGGAAGATCGTTCGTGATTTCCGGCTAATTGGGGCAGAGATCGTTTTTCAAAACCGTACCTGGTCAAAACAGTGATTTTCGGTTGACCAGGCGGAAAATCACGAGTTTCGGCCGATGCAGGGTCTGAATAGTGATTTCCTCCGTCCGGGGGCAATATCTAGAATTTACCGATCCGGACGATCGTTCGTGATTTCTGGCTAATCGGGGCAGAGATCGTTTTTCACAACCGTACCTGGTCAAAACAGTGATTTTCGGTTGACCAGGCGGAAAATCACGACTTTCGGTCGATGCAGGATCCGAATAGTGATTTCCTCCGTACGGGGGCATTATCTAGATTTTACTGATCCGGAAGATCGTTCGTGATTTCTGGCTAATTGGGGCAGAGATCGTTTTTCACAAATGTACTTGGTCAAAATAGTGATTTTCGATTAGCTAGGCAGAAAATCACGAGTTTCGGCCGATGCAGGGTTTGAATAGTGATTTCCCCCGTCCGGGGGAAATATCTAGATTTTACTGATCCGGAAGATCGTTCATGATTTCTGGCTAATTGGGGCAGAGATCGTTTTTCACACCCGTACCTGGTCAAGACAGTGATTTTCAGTTGACCAGGCGGAAAATCACGAGTTTCGGCCGATGCAGGGTCTGAATAGTGATTTCCTCTGTTCAGGGGCAATATCTAGAATTTACCGATCTGGACGATCGTTCGTGATTTCTGGCTAATCGGGGCAGAGATCGTTCTTCACAACCGTACCTGGTCAAAACAGTGATTTTCGGTCTACCAGGCGGAAAATCACGACTTTCGGTCGATGCAGGATCTGAATAGTGATTTCCTCCGTACGGGGGCATTATCTAGATTTTACTGATCCGGAAGATCGTTCGTGATTTCTGGCTAATTGGGGCAGAGATCGTTTTTCACAAATGTACTTGGTCAAAATAGTGATTTTCGATTAGCCAGGCAGAAAATCACGAGTTTCGGCCGATGCAGGGTCTGAATAGTGATTTCCTCCGTCCGGGGGCAATATCTAGAATTTACCGATCCGAACGATCGTTCGTGATTTCTGGCTAATCGGGGCAGAGATCGTTTTTCACAACCGTACCTGGTCAAAACAGTGATTTTCGGTTGACCAGGCGGAAAATCACGAGTTTCGGTCGATGCAGGATCTGAATAGTGATTTCCTCCGTACGGGGGCATTATCTAGATTTTACTGATCCGGAAGATCGTTCGTGATTTCAGGCTAATTGGGGCAGAGATCGTTTTTCACAAACGTACTTGGTCAAAATAGTTATTTTCGATTAGCCAGGCAGAAAATCACGAGTTTCGGCCGATGCAGGGTTTGAATAGTGATTTCCCCCGTCCGGGGGAAATATCTAGATTTTACTGATCCGGAAGATCGTTCATGATTTCTGGCTAATTGGGGCAGAGATCGTTTTTCATAACCGTACCTGGTCAAAATAGTGATTTTCGGTTCTCCAGGCGGAAAATCACGAGTTTCGGTCGATGCAGGATCTAAATAGTGATTTCCTCCATACGGGGGCATTATCTAGATTTTTCCGATCCGGAAGATCGTTCGTGATTTCTGGCTAATTGGCGAAGAGATCGTTTTTCACAACCTTACCTGGTCAAAACAGTGATTTTCGGTTGACCAGGCGAAAAATCACGAGTTTCGGCCGATCCAGGGTTTGAATAGTGATTTCCTCCGTCCGGGGGCAATATCTAGATTGTACCG
The DNA here is from genome assembly GCA_037074485.1 of Delonix regia. Classification (NCBI taxonomy): domain Eukaryota; kingdom Viridiplantae; phylum Streptophyta; class Magnoliopsida; order Fabales; family Fabaceae; genus Delonix; species Delonix regia. The sequence goes on along the minus strand of CM073450.1, from coordinate 43,628,089 downwards.
ATCTAGACGATCGATCATGATTTCTCGCTGATCGGGGCAGAGATCATTTTTCCCAACCGTACTTGGTCAAAATAGTGATTTTCGATTAGCCTTGCGGAAAATCACGAGTTTCGGGCGATGCAGGGTCTGAATAGTGATTTCCTCTGTTCAGGGGCAATATCTAGAATTTACCGATCCGAACGATCGTTCGTGATTTCTGGCTAATCGGGGCAGAGATCGTTTTTCACAACCGTACCTGGTCAAAACAGTGATTTTCGGTTGACCAGGCGGAAAATCACGACTTTCGGTCGATGCAGGATCTGAATAGTGATTTCCTCCGTACGGGGGCATTATCTAGATTTTACTGATCCGGAAGATCGTTCGTGATTTCAGGCTAATTGGGGCAGAGATCGTTTTTCACAAATGTACTTGGTCAAAATAGTTATTTTCGATTAGCCAGGCAGAAAATCACGAGTTTCGGCCGATGCAGGGTTTGAATAGTGATTTCCCCCGTCCGGGGGAAATATCTAGATTTTACTGATCCGGAAGATCGTTCATGATTTCTGGCTAATTGGGGCAGAGATCGTTTTTCATAACCATACCTGGTCAAAATAGTGATTTTCGGTTGACCAGGCGGAAAATCACGAGTTTCGGCCGATGCAGGGTCTAAATAGTGATTTCCTCCGTCCGGGGGCAATATCTACAATTTATTGATCCGGACGATCGTTCGTGATTTCTGGCTAATCGGGGCAGAGATCGTTTTTCACAACCGTACCTGGTCAAAACAATGATTTTCGGTTGACCAGGCGGAAAATCACGAGTTTCGGCCGATGCAGGGTTTGAATAGTGATTTCCTTCGTCCGGGGTCAATAACGAGATTTTACCGATCCGGACGATCGTTCGTAATTTCTGGCTAATTGGGGCAGAGATCGTTTTTCACAACCGTACCTGGTCAAAACAGTGATTTTCGGTTGACCAGGCGGAAAATCACGAGCTTCGGCCGATCCAGGGTCTGAATAGTGATTTCCTCCGTCCGGGTGCGTTATCTAGATTTTTCCGATCCGGAAGATCGTTCGTGATTTCCGGCTAATTGGGGCAGAGATCGTTTTTCACACCCGTACCTGGTCAAGACAGTGATTTTCAGTTGACCAGGCGGAAAATCACGAGTTTCGGCCGATGCAGGGTCTGAATAGTGATTTCCTCCGTCCGGGGGCAATATCTAGAATTTACCGATCCGGACGATCGTTCGTGATTTCTGGCTAATCGGGGCAGAGATCGTTTTTCACAACCGTACCTGGTCAAAACAGTGATTTTCGGTTGACCAGGCGGAAAATCACGACTTTCGGTCGATGCAGGATCCGAATAGTGATTTCCTCCGTACGGGGGCATTATCTAGATTTTACTGATCCGGAAGATCGTTCGTGATTTCTGGCTAATTGGGGCAGAGATCGTTTTTCACAAATGTACTTGGTCAAAATAGTGATTTTCGATTAGCTAGGCAGAAAATCACGAGTTTCGGCCGATGCAGGGTTTGAATAGTGATTTCCCCCGTCCGGGGGAAATATCTAGATTTTACTGATCCGGAAGATCGTTCATGATTTCTGGCTAATTGGGGCAGAGATCGTTTTTCACACCCGTACCTGGGCAAGACAGTGATTTTCAGTTGACCAGGCGGAAAATCACGAGTTTCGGCCGATGCAGGGTCTGAATAGTGATTTCCTCTGTTCAGGGGCAATATCTAGAATTTACCGATCTGGACGATCGTTCGTGATTTCTGGCTAATCGGGGCAGAGATCGTTCTTCACAACCGTACCTGGTCAAAACAGTGATTTTCGGTCTACCAGGCGGAAAATCACGACTTTCGGTCGATGCAGGATCTGAATAGTGATTTCCTCCGTACGGGGGCATTATCTAGATTTTACTGATCCGGAAGATCGTTCGTGATTTCTGGCTAATTGGGGCAGAGATCGTTTTTCACAAATGTACTTGGTCAAAATAGTGATTTTCGATTAGCCAGGCAGAAAATCACGAGTTTCGGCCGATGCAGGGTCTGAATAGTGATTTCCTCCGTCCGGGGGCAATATCTAGAATTTACCGATCCGAACGATCGTTCGTGATTTCTGGCTAATCGGGGCAGAGATCGTTTTTCACAACCGTACCTGGTCAAAACAGTGATTTTCGGTTGACCAGGCGGAAAATCACGAGTTTCGGTCGATGCAGGATCTGAATAGTGATTTCCTCCGTACGGGGGCATTATCTAGATTTTACTGATTCGGAAGATCGTTCGTGATTTCAGGCTAATTGGGGCAGAGATCGTTTTTCACATACGTACTTGGTCAAAATAGTTATTTTCGATTAGCCAGGCAGAAAATCACGAGTTTCGGCCGATGCAGGGTTTGAATAGTGATTTCCCCCGTCCGGGGGAAATATCTAGATTTTACTGATCCGGAAGATCGTTCATGATTTCTGGCTAATTGGGGCAGAGATCGTTTTTCATAACCGTACCTGGTCAAAATAGTGATTTTCGGTTCTCCAGGCGGAAAATCACGAGTTTCGGTCGATGCAGGATCTAAATAGTGATTTCCTCCATACGGGGGCATTATCTAGATTTTTCCGATCCGGAAGATCGTTCGTGATTTCCGGCTAATTGGGGAAGAGATCGTTTTTCACAACCTTACCTGGTCAAAACAGTGATTTTCGGTTGACCAGGCGAAAAATCACGAGTTTCGGCCGATCCAGGGTTTGAATAGTGATTTCCTCCGTCTGGGGGCAATATCTAGATTGTACCGATCTAGACGATCGATCATGATTTCTCGCTGATCGGGGCAGAGATCATTTTTCCCAACCGTACTTGGTCAAAATAGTGATTTTCGATTAGCCTTGCGGAAAATCACGAGTTTCGGGCGATGCAGGGTCTGAATAGTGACTTCCTTCGTCCGGGGGCAATATCTAGAATTTTTCGATCCGGAAGATCGTTCGTGATTTCCGGCTAATTGGGGCAGTGATTGTTTTTCCCAACCGTACCTGGTCAAAACAGTGATTTTCGGTTGACCAGGCGGAAAATCACGACTTTCGGTCGATGCAGGATCTGAATAGTGATTTCCTCTGTACGGGGGCATTATCTAGATTTTACTGATCCGGAAGATCGTTCGTGATTTCTGGCTAATTGGGGCAGAGATCGTTTTTCACAAATGTACTTGGTCAAAATAGTTATTTTCGATTAGCCAGGCAGAAAATCACGAGTTTCGGCCGATGCAGGGTTTGAATAGTGATTTCCCCCGTCCGGGGGAAATATCTAGATTTTACTGATCCGGAAGATCGTTCATGATTTCTGGCTAATTGGGGCAGAGATCGTTTTTCATAACCGTACCTGGTCAAAATAGTGATTTTCGGTTCTCCAGGCGGAAAATCACGAGTTTCGGCCGATGCAGGGTTTGAATAGTGATTTCCTTCGTCCGGGGTCAATATCGAGATTTTACCGATCCGGACGATCGTTCGTAATTTCTGGCTAATTGGGGCAAAGATCGTTTTTCACAACCGTACCTGGTCAAAACAGTGATTTTCGGTTGACCAGGCGGAAAATCACGAGCTTCGGCCGATCCAGGGTCTGAATAGTGATTTCCTCCGTCCGGGTGCGTTATCTAGATTTTTCCGATCCGGAAGATCGTTCGTGATTTCCGGCTAATTGGGGCAGAGATCGTTTTTCAAAACCGTACCTGGTCAAAACAGTGATTTTCGGTTGACCAGGCGGAAAATCACGAGTTTCGGCCGATGCAGGGTCTGAATAGTGATTTCCTCCGTCCGGGGGCAATATCTAGAATTTACCGATCCGGACGATCGTTCGTGATTTCTGGCTAATCGGGGCAGAGATCGTTTTTCACAACCGTACCTGGTCAAAACAGTGATTTTCGGTTGACCGGGCGGAAAATCACGACTTTCGGTCGATGCAGGATCTGAATAGTGATTTCCTCCGACGGGGGCATTATCTAGATTTTACTGATCCGGAAGATCGTTCGTGATTTCTGGCTAATTGGGGCAGAGATCGTTTTTCACAAATGTACTTGGTCAAAATAGTGATTTTCGATTAGCTAGGCAGAAAATCACGAGTTTCGGCCGATGCAGGGTTTGAATAGTGATTTCCCCCGTCCGGGGGAAATATCTAGATTTTACTGATCCGGAAGATCGTTCATGATTTCTGGCTAATTGGGGCAGAGATCGTTTTTCACACCCGTACCTGGTCAAGACAGTGATTTTCAGTTGACCAGGCGGAAAATCACGAGTTTCGGCCGATGCAGGGTCTGAATAGTGATTTCCTCTGTTCAGGGGCAATATCTAGAATTTACCGATCTGAACGATCGTTCGTGATTTCTGGCTAATCGGGGCAGAGATCGTTTTTCACAACCGTACCTGGTCAAAACAGTGATTTTCGGTCTACCAGGCGGAAAATCACGACTTTCGGTCGATGCAGGATCTGAATAGTGATTTCCTCCGTACGGGGGCATTATCTAGATTTTACTGATCCGGAAGATCGTTCGTGATTTCTGGCTAATTGGGGCAGAGATCGTTTTTCACAAATGTACTTGGTCAAAATAGTGATTTTCGATTAGCCAGGCAGAAAATCACGAGTTTCGGCCGATGCAGGGTCTGAATAGTGATTTCCTCCGTCCGGGGGCAATATCTTGAATTTACCGATCCGAACGATCGTTCGTGATTTCTGGCTAATCGGGGCAGAGATCGTTTTTCACAACCGTACCTGGTCAAAACAGTGATTTTCGGTTGACCAGGCGAAAAATCACGAGTTTCGGCCGATGCAGGGTCTGAGTAATGATTTCCTCCGTCCGGGGGCAATATCTAGAATTTACCGATCCGGACGATCGTTCGTGATTTCTGGCTAATCGGGGCAGAGATCGTTTTTCACAACCGTACCTGGTCAAGACAGTGATTTTCGGTTGACCAGGCGGAAAATCACGAGTTTCGGCCGATGCAGGGTTTGAATAGTGATTTCCCCCGTCCGGGGGAAATATCTAGATTTTACTGATCCGGAAGATCGTTCATGATTTCTGGCTAATTGGGGCAGAGATCGTTTTTCATAACCGTACCTGGTCAAAATAGTGATTTTCGGTTCTCCAGGCGGAAAATCACGAGTTTCGGTCGATGCAGGATCTAAATAGTGATTTCCTCCATACGGGGGCATTATCTAGATTTTTCCGATCCGGAAGATCGTTCGTGATTTCCGGCTAATTGGGGCAGAGATCGTTTTTCACAACCTTACCTGGTCAAAACAGTGATTTTCGGTTGACCAGGCGAAAAATCACGAGTTTCGGCCGATCCAGGGTTTGAATAGTGATTTCCTCCGTCCGGGGGCAATATCTAGATTGTACCGATCTAGACGATCGATCATGATTTCTCGCTGATCAGGGCAGAGATCATTTTTCCCAACCGTACTTGGTCAAAATAGTGATTTTCGATTAGCCTTGCGGAAAATCACGAGTTTCGGGCGATGCAGGGTCTGAATAGTGATTTCCTTCGTCCGGGGGCAATATCTAGAATTTTTCGATCCGGAAGATCGTTCGTGATTTCCGGCTAATTGGGGCAGTGATCGTTTTTCCCAACCGTACCTGGTCAAAACAGTGATTTTCGGTTGACCAGGCGGAAAATCACGACTTTCGGTCGATGCAGGATCTGAATAGTGATTTCCTCTGTACGGGGGCATTATCTAGATTTTACTGATCCGGAAGATCGTTCGTGATTTCTGGCTAATTGGGGCAGAGATCGTTTTTCACAAATGTACTTGGTCAAAATAGTTATTTTCGATTAGCCAGGCAGAAAATCACGAGTTTCGGCCGATGCAGGGTCTGAATAGTGATTTCCTCCGTCCGGGGGCAATATCTTGAATTTACCGATCCGAACGATCGTTCGTGATTTCTGGCTAATCGGGGCAGAGATCGTTTTTCACAACCGTACCTGGTCAAAACAGTGATTTTCGGTTGACCAGGCGGAAAATCACGAGTTTCGGTCGATGCAGGATCTGAATAGTGATTTCCTCCGTACGGGGGCATTATCTAGATTTTACTGATCCGGAAGATCGTTCGTGATTTCTGGCTAATTGGGGCAGAGATCGTTTTTCACAAATGTACTTGGTCAAAATAGTTATTTTTGATTAGCCAGGCAGAAAATCACGAGTTTCGGCCGATGCAGGGTTTGAATAGTGATTTCCCCCGTCCGGGGGAAATATCTAGATTTTACTGATCCGGAAGATCGTTCATGATTTCTGGCTAATTGGGGCAGAGATCGTTTTTCATAACCGTACCTGGTCAAAATAGTGATTTTCGGTTCTCCAGGCGGAAAATCACGAGTTTCGGCCGATGCAGGGTTTGAATAGTGATTTCCTTCGTCCGGGGTCAATATCGAGATTTTACCGATCCAGACGATCGTTCGTGATTTCTGGCTAATTGGGGCAGAGATCGTTTTTCACAACCGTACCTGGTCAAAACAGTGATTTTCGGTTGACCAGGCGAAAAATCACGAGTTTCGGCCGATGCAGGGTCTGAGTAATGATTTCCTCCGTCCGGGGGCAATATCTAGAATTTACCGATCCGAACGATCGTTCGTGATTTCTGGCTAATCGGGGCAGAGATCGTTTTTCACAACCGTACCTGGTCAAAACAGTGATTTTCGGTTGACCAGGCGGAAAATCACGAGTTTCGGTCGATGCAGGATCTGAATAGTGATTTCCTCCGTACGGGGGCATTATCTAGATTTTACTGATCCGGAAGATCGTTCGTGATTTCTGGCTAATTGGGGCAGAGATCGTTTTTCCCAAATGTACTTGGTCAAAATAGTGATTCTCGATTAGCCAGGCAGAAAATCACGAGTTTCGGCCGATGCAGGGTCTGAATAGTGATTTCCTCCGTCCGGGGGCAATATCTACAATTTATTGATCCGGACGATCGTTCGTGATTTCTGGCTAATCGGGGCAGAGATCGTTTTTCACAACCGTACCTGGTCAAAACAATGATTTTCGGTTGACCAGGCGGAAAATCACGAGTTTCGGCCGATGCAGGGTTTGAATAGTGATTTCCTTCGTCCGGGGTCAATATCGAGATTTTACCGATCCGGACGATCGTTCGTGATTTCTGGCTAATTGGGGCAGAGATCGTTTTTCACAACCGTACCTGGTCAAAACAGTGATTTTCGGTTGACCAGGCGAAAAATCACGAGTTTCGGCCGATGCAGGGTCTGAGTAATGATTTCCTTCGTCCGGGGGCAATATCTAGAATTTACCGATCCGAACGATCGTTCGTGATTTCTGGCTAATCGGGGCAGAGATCGTTTTTCACAACCGTACCTGGTCAAAACAGTGATTTTCGGTTGACCAGGCGGAAAATCACGAGTTTCGGTCGATGCAGGATCTGAATAGTGATTTCCTCCGTACGGGGGCATTATCTAGATTTTACTGATCCGGAAGATCGTTCGTGATTTCTGGCTAATTGGGGCAGAGATCGTTTTTCCCAAATGTACTTGGTCAAAATAGTGATTTTCAATTAGCCAGGCAGAAAATCACGAGTTTCGGCCGATGCAGGGTCTGAATAGTGATTTCCTCCGTCCGGGGGCAATATCTACAATTTATTGATCCGGACGATCGTTCGTGATTTCTGGCTAATCGGGGCAGAGATCGTTTTTCACAACCGTACCTGGTCAAAACAATGATTTTCGGTTGACCAGGCGGAAAATCACGAGTTTCGGCCGATGCAGGGTTTGAATAGTGATTTCCTTCGTCCGGGGTCAATATCGAGATTTTACCGATCCGGACGATCGTTCGTGATTTCTGGCTAATTGGGGCAGAGATCGTTTTTCACAACCGTACCTGGTCAAAACAGTGATTTTCGGTTGACCTGGCGAAAAATCACGAGTTTCGGCCGATGCAGGGTCTGAGTAATGATTTCCCCCGTCCGGGGGCAATATCTAGAATTTACCGATCCGGACGATCGTTCGTGATTTCTGGCTAATCGGGGCAGAGATCGTTTTTCACAACCGTACCTGGTCAAAACAGTGATTTTTGGTTGACCAGGCGGAAAATCACGAGTTTCGGTCGATGCAGGATCTGAATAGTGATTTCCTCCATACGGGGGCATTATCTAGATTTTTCCGATCCGGAAGATCGTTCGTGATTTCCGGCTAATCGGGACAGAGATCGTTTTTCACAACCGTACCTGGTCAAAACAGTGATTTTCGGTTGACCAGGCGGAAAATCACGAGTTTCGGTCGATGCAGGATCTGAATAGTGATTTCCTCCGTACGGGGGCATTATCTAGATTTTACTGATCCGGAAGATCGTTCGTGATTTCTGGCTAATTGGGGCAGAGATCGTTTTTCCCAAATGTACTTGGTCAAAATAGTGATTTTCAATTAGCCAGGCAGAAAATCACGAGTTTCGGCCGATGCAGGGTCTGAATAGTGATTTCCTCCGTCCGGGGGCAATATCTACAATTTATTGATCCGGACGATCGTTCGTGATTTCTGGCTAATCGGGGCAGAGATCGTTTTTCACAACCGTACCTGGTCAAAACAATGATTTTCGGTTGACCAGGCGGAAAATCACGAGTTTCGGCCGATGCAGGGTTTGAATAGTGATTTCCTTCGTCCGGGGTCAATATCGAGATTTTACCGATCCGGACGATCGTTCGTGATTTCTGGCTAATTGGGGCAGAGATCGTTTTTCACAACCGTACCTGGTCAAAACAGTGATTTTCGGTTGACCTGGCGAAAAATCACGAGTTTCGGCCGATGCAGGGTCTGAGTAATGATTTCCCCCGTCCGGGGGCAATATCTAGAATTTACCGATCCGGACGATCGTTCGTGATTTCTGGCTAATCGGGGCAGAGATCGTTTTTCACAACCGTACCTGGTCAAAACAGTGATTTTTGGTTGACCAGGCGGAAAATCACGAGTTTCGGTCGATGCAGGATCTGAATAGTGATTTCCTCCATACGGGGGCATTATCTAGATTTTTCCGATCCGGAAGATCGTTCGTGATTTCCGGCTAATCGGGACAGAGATCGTTTTTCACAACCGTACCTGGTCAAAACAGTGATTTTCGGTTGACCAGGCGGAAAATCACGAGTTTCGGTTGATGCAGGATCTGAATAGTGATTTCCTCCATACGGGGGCATTATCTAGATTTTTCCGATCCGGAAGATCGTTCGTGATTTCCGGCTAATTGGGGCAGGGATCGTTTTTCACAACCGTACCTGGTCAAAACAGTGATTTTCGGTTGACCAGGCGAAAAATCACGAGTTTCGGCCGGTGCAGCATTTGAATAGTGATTTCGTCCGTCCGGGGGCAATATCGAGATTTTACCGATCCGGACGATCGTTCGTGATTTCTGGCTAATCGGGGCAGAGATCGTTTTTCACAACCGTACCTGGTCAAGACAGTGATTTTCGGTTGACCAGGCGGAAAATCACGAGTTTCGGCCGATGCAGGGTCTGAATAGTGATTTCCTCCGTCCGGGGACAGTATCTTGAATTTACCGATCCAGACGATCGTTCGTGATTTCTGGCTAATAGGGGCAGAGATCGTTTTTCACAACCGTACCTGGTCAAGACAGTGATTTTCGGTTGACCAGGTGGAAAATCACGAGTTTCGGTCGATGCAGGATCTGAATAGTGATTTCCTCCATACGGGGGCATTATCTAGATTTTTCCGATCCGGAAGATCGTTCGTGATTTCTGGCTAATCGGGGCAGAGATTGTTTTTCACAACCGTACCTGGTCAAAACAATGATTTTCGGTTGACCAGGCGGAAAATCACGAGTTTCGGCAGATGCAGGGTTTGAATAGTGATTTCCTTCGTCCGGGGTCAATATCGAGATTTTACCGATCCGGACGATCGTTCGTGATTTCTGGCTAATTGGGGCAGAGATCGTTTTTCACAACCGTACCTGGTCAAAACAGTGATTTTCGGTTGACCAGGCGAAAAATCACGAGTTTCGGCCGATGCAGGGTCTGAGTAATGATTTCCTCCGTCCGGGGGCAATATCTAGAATTTACCGATTCGGACGGTCGTTCGTGATTTCTGGCTAATCGGGGCAGAGATCGTTTTTCACAACCGTACCTGGTCAAAACAGTGATTTTCGGTTGACCAGGCGGAAAATCACGAGTTTCGGTCGATGCAGGATCTGAATTGTGATTTCCTCCATACGGGGGCATTATCTAGATTTTTCCGATCCGGAAGATCGTTCGTGATTTCCGGCTAATCAGGACAGAGATCGTTTTTCACAACCGTACTTGGTCAAAACAGTGATTTTCGGTTGACCAGGCGGAAAATCACGAGTTTCGGTCGATGCAGGATCTGAATAGTGATTTCCTCCATACGGAGGCATTATCTAGATTTTTCTGATCCGGAAGATCGTTCGTGATTTTTGGCTAATTGGGGCAGGGATCGTTTTTCACAACCGTACCTGGTCAAAACAGTGATTTTCGGTTGACCAGGCGAAAAATCACGAGTTTCGGCCGATCCAGGGTATGAATAGTGATTTCCTCCGTCCGGGGGCAATATCGAGATTTTACCGATCCGGACGATCGTTCGTGATTTCTGGCTAATCGGGGCAGAGATCGTTTTTCACAACCGTACCTGGTCAAGACAGTGATTTTCGGTTGACCAGGCGGAAAATCACGAGTTTCGGCCGATGCAGGGTCTGAATAGTGATTTCCTCCGTCCGGGGGCAATATCTTGAATTTACCGATCCAGACGATCGTTCGTGATTTCTGGCTAATCGGGGCAGAGATCGTTTTTCACAACCGTACCTGGTCAAGACAGTGATTTTCGGTTGACCAGGTGGAAAATCACGAGTTTCGGTCGATGCAGGATCTGAATAGTGATTTCCTCCATACGGGGGCATTATCTAGATTTTTCCGATCCGGAAGATCGTTCGTGATTTCTGGCTAATCGGGGCAGAGATTGTTTTTCACAACCGTACCTGGTCAAAACAATGATTTTCGGTTGACCAGGCGGAAAATCACGAGTTTCGGCAGATGCAGGGTTTGAATAGTGATTTCCTTCGTCCGGGGTCAATATCGAGATTTTACCGATCCGGACGATCGTTCGTGATTTCTGGCTAATTGGGGCAGAGATCGTTTTTCACAACCGTACCTGGTCAAAACAGTGATTTTCGGTTGACCAGGCGAAAAATCACGAGTTTCGGCCGATGCAGGGTCTGAGTAATGATTTCCTCCGTCCGGGGGCAATATCTAGAATTTACCGATTCGGACGGTCGTTCGTGATTTCTGGCTAATCGGGGCAGAGATCGTTTTTCACAACCGTACCTGGTCAAAACAGTGATTTTCGGTTGACCAGGCGGAAAATCACGAGTTTCGGTCGATGCAGGATCTGAATTGTGATTTCCTCCATACGGGGGCATTATCTAGATTTTTCCGATCCGGAAGATCGTTCGTGATTTCCGGCTAATCAGGACAGAGATCGTTTTTCACAACCGTACCTGGTCAAAACAGTGATTTTCGGTTGACCAGGCGGAAAATCACGAGTTTCGGTCGATGCAGGATCTGAATAGTGATTTCCTCCATACGGAGGCATTATCTAGATTTTTCTGATCCGGAAGATCGTTCGTGATTTTTGGCTAATTGGGGCAGGGATCGTTTTTCACAACCGTACCTGGTCAAAACAGTGATTTTCGGTTGACCAGGCGAAAAATCACGAGTTTCGGCCGATCCAGGGTATGAATAGTGATTTCCTCCGTCCGGGGGCAATATCGAGATTTTACCGATCCGGACGATCGTTCGTGATTTCTGGCTAATCGGGGCAGAGATCGTTTTTCACAACCGTACCTGGTCAAGACAGTGATTTTCGGTTGACCAGGCGGAAAATCACGAGTTTCGGCCGATGCAGGGTCTGAATAGTGATTTCCTCCGTCCGGGGGCAATATCTTGAATTTACCGATCCAGACGATCGTTCGTGATTTCTGGCTAATCGGGGCAGAGATCGTTTTTCACAACCGTACCTGGTCAAGACAGTGATTTTCGGTTGACCAGGTGGAAAATCACGAGTTTCGGTCGATGCAGGATCTGAATAGTGATTTCCTCCATACGGGGGCATTATCTAGATTTTTCCGATCCGGAAGATCGTTCGTGATTTCTGGCTAATCGGGGCAGAGATTGTTATTCACAACCGTACCTGGTCAAAACAATGATTTTCGGTTGACCAGGCGGAAAATCACGAGTTTCGGCAGATGCAGGTTTTGAATAGTGATTTCCTTCGTCCGGGGTCAATATCGAGATTTTACCGATCCGGACGATCGTTCGTGATTTCTGGCTAATTGGGGCAGAGATCGTTTTTCACAACCGTACCTGGTCAAAACAGTGATTTTCGGTTGACCAGGCGAAAAATCACGAGTTTCGGCCGATGCAGGGTCTGAGTAATGATTTCCTCCGTCCGGGGGCAATATCTAGAATTTACCGATCCGGACGATCGTTCGTGATTTCTGGCTAATCGGGGCAGAGATCGTTTTTCACAACCGTACCTGGTCAAGACAGTGATTTTCGGTTGACCAGGCGGAAAATCACGAGTTTCGGCCGATGCAGGGTCTGAATAGTGATTTCCTCCGTCCGGGGGCAGTATCTTGAATTTACCGATCCAGACGATCGTTCGTGATTTCTGGCTAATAGGGGCAGAGATCGTTTTTCACAACCGTACCTGGTCAAGACAGTGATTTTCGGTTGACCAGGTGGAAAATCACGAGTTTCGGCAGATGCAGGGTTTGAATAGTGATTTCCTTCGTCCGGGGTCAATATCGAGATTTTACCGATCCGGACGATCGTTCGTGATTTCTGGCTAATCGGGGCAGAGATCGTTTTTCACAACCGTACCTGGTCAAAACAGTGATTTTCGGTTGACCAGGCGGAAAATCACGAGTTTCGGTCGATGCAGGATCTGAATTGTGATTTCCTCCATACGGGGGCATTATCTAGATTTTTCCGATCCGGAAGATCGTTCGTGATTTCCGGCTAATCGGGACAGAGATCGTTTTTCACAACCGTACCTGGTCAAAACAGTGATTTTCGGTTGACCAGGCGGAAAATCACGAGTTTCGGTCGATGCAGGATCTGAATAGTGATTTCCTCCATACGGAGGCATTATCTAGATTTTTCTGATCCGGAAGATCGTTCGTGATTTTTGGCTAATTGGGGCAGGGATCGTTTTTCACAACCGTACCTGGTCAAAACAGTGATTTTCGGTTGACCAGGCGAAAAATCACGAGTTTCGGTCGATGCAGGGTCTGAATAGTGATTTCCTCCGTCCGGGGGCAGTATCTTGAATTTACCGATCCAGACGATCGTTCGTGATTTCTGGCTAATAGGGGCAGAGATCGTTTTTCACAACCGTACCTGGTCAAGACAGTGATTTTCGGTTGACCAGGTGGAAAATCACGAGTTTCGGCAGATGCAGGGTTTGAATAGTGATTTCCTTCGTCCGGGGTCAATATCGAGATTTTACCGATCCGGACGATCGTTCGTGATTTCTGGCTAATTGGGGCAGAGATCGTTTTTCACAACCGTACCTGGTCAAAACAGTGATTTTCGGTTGACCAGGCGAAAAATCACGAGTTTCGGCCGATGCAGGGTCTGAGTAATGATTTCCTCCGTCCGGGGGCAATATCTAGAATTTACCGATCCGGACGATCGTTCGTGATTTCTGGCTAATCGGGGCAGAGATCGTTTTTCACAACCATACCTGGTCAAAACAGTGATTTTCGGTTGACCAGGCGGAAAATCACGAGTTTCGGTCGATGCAGGATCTGAATAGTGATTTCCTCCATACGGGGGCATTATCTAGATTTTTCCGATCCGGAAGATCGTTCGTGATTTCCGGCTAATCGGGACAGAGATCGTTTTTCACAACCGTACCTGGTCAAAACAGTGATTTTCGGTTGACCAGGCGGAAAATCACGAGTTTCGGTCGATGCAGGATCTGAATAGTGATTTCCTCCATACGGGGGCATTATCTAGATTTTTCTGATCCGGAAGATCGTTCGTGATTTCCGGCTAATTGGGGCAGGGATCGTTTTTCACAACCGTACCAGGTCAAAACAGTGATTTTCGGTTGACCAGGCGAAAAATCACGAGTTTCGGCCGATCCAGGGTTTGAATAGTGATTTCCTCCGTCCGGGGGCGATATCTAGATTGTACCGATCCAGACGATCGATCATGATTTCTCGCTGATCGGGGCAGAGATCATTTTTCCCAACCGTACTTGGTCAAAATAGTGATTTTCGATTAGCCTTGCGGAAAATCACGAGTTTCGGCCGAAGCAGGGTCTGAATAGTGATTTCCTCCGTCCGGGGGCAATATCTAGAATTTACTGATCCGGACGATCGTTCGTGATTTCTGGCTAATCGGTGCAGAGATCGTTTTTCACAACCGTACCTGGTCAAAACAGTGATTTTCAGTTGACCAGGCGGAAAATCACGAGTTTCGGTCGATGCAGGATCTGAATAGTGATTTCCTCCATACGGGGGCGTTATCTAGATTTTTCCGATCCGGAAGATCGTTCGTGATTTCCGGCTAATTGGGGCAGAGATCGTTTTTCACAACCGTACCTGGTCAAAACAGTGATTTTCGGTTGACCAGGCGGAAAATCACGAGTTTCGGTCGATGCAGGATCTGAATAGTGATTTCCTCCATACGGAGGCATTATCTAGATTTTTCTGATCCGGAAGATCGTTCGTGATTTTTGGCTAATTGGGGCAGGGATCGTTTTTCACAACCGTACCTGGTCAAAACAGTGATTTTCGGTTGACCAGGCGAAAAATCACGAGTTTCGGTCGATGCAGGGTCTGAATAGTGATTTCCTCCGTCCGGGGGCAGTATCTTGAATTTACCGATCCAGACGATCGTTCGTGATTTCTGGCTAATAGGGGCAGAGATCGTTTTTCACAACCGTACCTGGTCAAGACAGTGATTTTCGGTTGACCAGGTGGAAAATCACGAGTTTCGGCAGATGCAGGGTTTGAATAGTGATTTCCTTCGTCCGGGGTCAATATCGAGATTTTACCGATCCGGACGATCGTTCGTGATTTCTGGCTAATTGGGGCAGAGATCGTTTTTCACAACCGTACCTGGTCAAAACAGTGATTTTCGGTTGACCAGGCGAAAAATCACGAGTTTCGGCCGATGCAGGGTCTGAGTAATGATTTCCTCCGTCCGGGGGCAATATCTAGAATTTACCGATCCGGACGATCGTTCGTGATTTCTGGCTAATCGGGGCAGAGATCGTTTTTCACAACCATACCTGGTCAAAACAGTGATTTTCGGTTGACCAGGCGGAAAATCACGAGTTTCGGTCGATGCAGGATCTGAATAGTGATTTCCTCCATACGGGGGCATTATCTAGATTTTTCCGATCCGGAAGATCGTTCGTGATTTCCGGCTAATTGGGGCAGGGATCGTTTTTCACAACCGTACCAGGTCAAAACAGTGATTTTCGGTTGACCAGGCGAAAAATCACGAGTTTCGGCCGATCCAGGGTTTGAATAGTGATTTCCTCCGTCCGGGGGCGATATCTAGATTGTACCGATCCAGACGATCGATCATGATTTCTCGCTGATCGGGGCAGAGATCATTTTTCCCAACCGTACTTGGTCAAAATAGTGATTTTCGATTAGCCTTGCGGAAAATCACGAGTTTCGGCCGAAGCAGGGTCTGAATAGTGATTTCCTCCGTCCGGGGGCAATATCTAGAATTTACTGATCCGGACGATCGTTCGTGATTTCTGGCTAATCGGTGCAGAGATCGTTTTTCACAACCGTACCTGGTCAAAACAGTGATTTTCAGTTGACCAGGCGGAAAATCACGAGTTTCGGTCGATGCAGGATCTGAATAGTGATTTCCTCCATACGGGGGCGTTATCTAGATTTTTCCGATCCGGAAGATCGTTCGTGATTTCCGGCTAATTGGGGCAGAGATCGTTTTTCACAACCGTACCTGGTCAAAACAGTGATTTTCGGTTGACCAGGCGGAAAATCACGAGTTTCGGTCGATGCAGGATCTGAATAGTGATTTCCTCCATACGGAGGCATTATCTAGATTTTTCTGATCCGGAAGATCGTTCGTGATTTTTGGCTAATTGGGGCAGGGATCGTTTTTCACAACCGTACCTGGTCAAAACAGTGATTTTCGGTTGACCAGGCGAAAAATCACGAGTTTCGGTCGATGCAGGGTCTGAATAGTGATTTCCTCCGTCCGGGGGCAGTATCTTGAATTTACCGATCCAGACGATCGTTCGTGATTTCTGGCTAATAGGGGCAGAGATCGTTTTTCACAACCGTACCTGGTCAAGACAGTGATTTTCGGTTGACCAGGTGGAAAATCACGAGTTTCGGCAGATGCAGGGTTTGAATAGTGATTTCCTTCGTCCGGGGTCAATATCGAGATTTTACCGATCCGGACGATCGTTCGTGATTTCTGGCTAATTGGGGCAGAGATCGTTTTTCACAACCGTACCTGGTCAAAACAGTGATTTTCGGTTGACCAGGCGAAAAATCACGAGTTTCGGCCGATGCAGGGTCTGAGTAATGATTTCCTCCGTCCGGGGGCAATATCTAGAATTTACCGATCCGGACGATCGTTCGTGATTTCTGGCTAATCGGGGCAGAGATCGTTTTTCACAACCGTACCTGGTCAAAACAGTGATTTTCGGTTGACCAGGCGGAAAATCACGAGTTTCGGTCGATGCAGGATCTGAATAGTGATTTCCTCCATACGGGGGCATTATCTAGATTTTTCCGATCCGGAAGATCGTTCGTGATTTCCGGCTAATCGGGACAGAGATCGTTTTTCACAACCGTACCTGGTCAAAACAGTGATTTTCGGTTGACCAGGCGGAAAATCACGAGTTTCGGTCGATGCAGGATCTGAATAGTGATTTCCTCCATACGGGGGCATTATCTAGATTTTTCTGATCCGGAAGATCGTTCGTGATTTCCGGCTAATTGGGGCAGGGATCGTTTTTCACAACCGTACCTGGTCAAAACAGTGATTTTCGGTTGACCAGGCGAAAAATCACGAGTTTCGGCCGATCCAGGGTTTGAATAGTGATTTCCTCCGTCCGGGGGCAATATCTAGATTGTACCGATCCAGACGATCGATCATGATTTCTCGCTGATCGGGGCAGAGATCATTTTTCCCAACCGTACTTGGTCAAAATAGTGATTTTCGATTAGCCTTGCGGAAAATCACGAGTTTCGGCCGAAGCAGGGTCTGAATAGTGATTTCCTCCGTCCGGGGGCAATATCTAGAATTTACTGATCCGGACGATCGTTCGTGATTTCTGGCTAATCGGGGCAGAGATCGTTTTTCACAACCGTACCTGGTCAAGACAGTGATTTTCGGTTGACCAGGTGGAAAATCACGAGTTTCGGCAGATGCAGGGTTTGAATAGTGATTTCCTTCGTCCGGGGTCAATATCGAGATTTTACCGATCCGGACGATCGTTCGTGATTTCTGGCTAATTGGGGCAGAGATCGTTTTTCACAACCGTACCTGGTCAAAACAGTGATTTTCGGTTGACCAGGCGAAAAATCACGAGTTTCGGCCGATGCAGGGTCTGAGTAATGATTTCCTCCGTCCGGGGGCAATATCTAGAATTTACTGATCCGGACGATCGTTCGTGATTTCTGGCTAATCGGGGCAGAGATCGTTTTTCACAACCGTACCTGGTCAAAACAGTGATTTTCAGTTGACCAGGCGGAAAATCACGAGTTTCGGTCGATGCAGGATCTGAATAGTGATTTCCTCCATACGGGGGCGTTATCTAGATTTTTCCGATCCGGAAGATCGTTCGTGATTTCCGGCTAATTGGGGCAGAGATCGTTTTTCACAACCGTACCTGGTCAAAACAGTGATTTTCGGTTGACCAGGCGGAAAATCACGAGTTTCGGTCGATGCAGGATCTGAATAGTGATTTCCTCCATACGGAGGCATTATCTAGATTTTTCTGATCCGGAAGATCGTTCGTGATTTTTGGCTAATTGGGGCAGGGATCGTTTTTCACAACCGTACCTGGTCAAAACAGTGATTTTCGGTTGACCAGGCGGAAAATCACGAGTTTCGGCCGATGCAGGGTCTGAATAGTGATTTCCTCCGTCCGGGGGCAATATCTTGAATTTACCGATCCAGACGATCGTTCGTGATTTCTGGCTAATCGGGGCAGAGATCGTTTTTCACAACCGTACCTGGTCAAGACAGTGATTTTCGGTTGACCAGGTGGAAAATCACGAGTTTCGGTCGATGCAGGATCTGAATAGTGATTTCCTCCATACGGGGGCAATATCTAGATTTTTCCGATCCGGACGATCGTTCCTGATTTCCGGCTAATTGGGGCAGTGATTGTTTTTCACAACCGTACCTGGTCAAAACAGTGATTTTCGGTTGACCAGGCAGAAAATCACGAGTTTCGGCCGATCCAGGGTCTGAATAGTGATTTCGTCCGTCCGGGGGCAATATCTTGAATTTACCGATCCAGACGATCGATCATGATTTCAGGCTAATCGGGGCAGAGATCATTTTTCACAACCGTACCTGGTCAAAACAGTGATTTTCGGTTGACCAGGCGGAAAATCACGAGTTTCGGTCGATGCAGGATCTGAATAGTGATTTCCTCCATACGGGGGCATTATCTAGATTTTTCCGATCCGGAAGATCGTTCGTGATTTCCGGCTAATTGGGGCAGTGATTGTTTTTCACAACCGTACCTGGTCAAAACAGTGATTTTCGGTTGACCAGGCGGAAAATCACGAGTTTCGGCCGATCCAGGGTCTGAATAGTGATTTCGTCCGTCCGGGGGCAGTATCTTGAATTTACCGATCCAGACGATCGATCATGATTTCTCGCTAATCGGGGCAGAGATCATTTTTCACAACCGTACCTGGTCAAAACAGTGATTTTCGGTTGACCAGGCGGAAAATCACGAGTTTCGGTCGATGCAGGATCTGAATAGTGATTTCCTCCATACGGGGGCATTATCTAGATTTTTCCGATCCGGAAGATCGTTCGTGATTTCCGGCTAATTGGGGCAGTGATTGTTTTTCACAACCGTACCTGGTCAAAACAGAGATTTTCGGTTGACCAGGCGGAAAATCACGAGTTTCGGCCGATCCAGGGTCTGAATAGTGATTTCGTCCGTCCGGGGGCAGTATCTTGAATTTACCGATCCAGACGATCGATCATGATTTCTGGCTAATCGGGGCAGAGATCATTTTTCACAACCGTACCTGTTCAAAACAGTGATTTTCGGTTGACCAGGCGGAAAATCACGAGTTTCGGTCGATGCAGGATCTGAATAGTGATTTCCCCCGTCCGGGGGAAATATCTACAATTTATTGATCCGGACGATCGTTCGTGATTTCTGGCTAATTGGGGCAGAGATCGTTTTTCACAACCGTACCTGGTCAAAACAGTGATTTTCGGTTGACCAGGCGGAAAATCACGAGTTTCGGCCGATGCAGGGTTTGAATAGTGATTTCGTCCGTCCGGGGGCAATATCGAGATTTTACCGATCCGGACGATCGTTCGTGATTTCTGGCTAATCGGGGCAGAGATCGTTTTTCACAACCGTACCTGGTCAAGACAGTGATTTTCGGTTGACCAGGCGGAAAATCACGAGTTTCGGCCGATGCAGGGTCTGAATAGTGATTTCCTCCGTCCGGGGGCAATATCTTGAATTTACCGATCCAGACGATCGTTCGTGATTTCTGGCTAATCGGGGCAGAGATCGTTTTTCACAACCGTACCTGGTCAAGACAGTGATTTTCGGTTGACCAGGTGGAAAATCACGAGTTTCGGTCGATGCAGGATCTGAATAGTGATTTCCTCCATACGGGGGCATTATCTAGATTTTTCCGATTCGGACGATCGTTCATGATTTCCGGCTAATTGGGGCAGTGATTGTTTTTCACAACCGTACCTGGTCAAAACAGTGATTTCCGGTTGACCAGGCGGAAAATCACGAGTTTCGGCCGATCCAGGGTCTGAATAGTGATTTCGCCCGTCCGGGGGCAATATCTTGAATTTACCGATCCAGACGATCGATCATGATTTCAGGCTAATCGGGGCAGAGATCATTTTTCACAACCGTACCTGGTCAAAACAGTGATTTTCGGTTGACCAGGCGGAAAATCACGAGTTTCGGTCGATGCAGGATCTGAATAGTGATTTCCTCCATACGGGGGCGTTATCTAGATTTTTCCGATCCGGAAGATCGTTCGTGATTTCCGGCTAATTGGGGCAGAGATCGTTTTTCACAACCGTACCTGGTCAAAACAGTGATTTTCGGTTGACCAGGCGGAAAATCACGAGTTTCGGTCGATGCAGGATCTGAATAGTGATTTCCTCCATACGGAGGCATTATCTAGATTTTTCTGATCCGGAAGATCGTTCGTGATTTTTGGCTAATTGGGGCAGGGATCGTTTTTCACAACCGTACCTGGTCAAAACAGTGATTTTCGGTTGACCAGGCGAAAAATCACGAGTTTCGGTCGATGCAGGGTCTGAATAGTGATTTCCTCCGTCCGGGGGCAGTATCTTGAATTTACCGATCCAGACGATCGTTCGTGATTTCTGGCTAATAGGGGCAGAGATCGTTTTTCACAACCGTACCTGGTCAAGACAGTGATTTTCGGTTGACCAGGTGGAAAATCACGAGTTTCGGCAGATGCAGGGTTTGAATAGTGATTTCCTTCGTCCGGGGTCAATATCGAGATTTTACCGATCCGGACGATCGTTCGTGATTTCTGGCTAATTGGGGCAGAGATCGTTTTTCACAACCGTACCTGGTCAAAACAGTGATTTTCGGTTGACCAGGCGAAAAATCACGAGTTTCGGCCGATGCAGGGTCTGAGTAATGATTTCCTCCGTCCGGGGGCAATATCTAGAATTTACCGATCCGGACGATCGTTCGTGATTTCTGGCTAATCGGGGCAGAGATCGTTTTTCACAACCGTACCTGGTCAAAACAGTGATTTTCGGTTGACCAGGCGGAAAATCACGAGTTTCGGTCGATGCAGGATCTGAATAGTGATTTCCTCCATACGGGGGCATTATCTAGATTTTTCCGATCCGGAAGATCGTTCGTGATTTCCGGCTAATCGGGACAGAGATCGTTTTTCACAACCGTACCTGGTCAAAACAGTGATTTTCGGTTGACCAGGCGGAAAATCACGAGTTTCGGTCGATGCAGGATCTGAATAGTGATTTCCTCCATACGGGGGCATTATCTAGATTTTTCTGATCCGGAAGATCGTTCGTGATTTCCGGCTAATTGGGGCAGGGATCGTTTTTCACAACCGTACCTGGTCAAAACAGTGATTTTCGGTTGACCAGGCGAAAAATCACGAGTTTCGGCCGATCCAGGGTTTGAATAGTGATTTCCTCCGTCCGGGGGCAATATCTAGATTGTACCGATCCAGACGATCGATCATGATTTCTCGCTGATCGGGGCAGAGATCATTTTTCCCAACCGTACTTGGTCAAAATAGTGATTTTCGATTAGCCTTGCGGAAAATCACGAGTTTCGGCCGAAGCAGGGTCTGAATAGTGATGTCCTCCGTCCGGGGGCAATATCTAGAATTTACTGATCCGGACGATCGTTCGTGATTTCTGGCTAATCGGGGCAGAGATCGTTTTTCACAACCGTACCTGGTCAAGACAGTGATTTTCGGTTGACCAGGTGGAAAATCACGAGTTTCGGCAGATGCAGGGTTTAAATAGTGATTTCCTTCGTCCGGGGTCAATATCGAGATTTTACCGATCCGGACGATCGTTCGTGATTTCTGGCTAATTGGGGCAGAGATCGTTTTTCACAACCGTACCTGGTCAAAACAGTGATTTTCGGTTGACCAGGCGAAAAATCACGAGTTTCGGCCGATGCAGGGTCTGAGTAATGATTTCCTCCGTCCGGGGGCAATATCTAGAATTTACTGATCCGGACGATCGTTCGTGATTTCTGGCTAATCGGGGCAGAGATCGTTTTTCACAACCGTACCTGGTCAAAACAGTGATTTTCAGTTGACCAGGCGGAAAATCACGAGTTTCGGTCGATGCAGGATCTGAATAGTGATTTCCTCCATACGGGGGCGTTATCTAGATTTTTCCGATCCGGAAGATCGTTCGTGATTTCCGGCTAATTGGGGCAGAGATCGTTTTTCACAACCGTACTTGGTCAAAACAGTGATTTTCGGTTGACCAGGCGGAAAATCACGAGTTTCGGTCGATGCAGGATCTGAATAGTGATTTCCTCCATACGGAGGCATTATCTAGATTTTTCTGATCCGGAAGATCGTTCGTGATTTTTGGCTAATTGGGGCAGGGATCGTTTTTCACAACCGTACCTGGTCAAAACAGTGATTTTCGGTTGACCAGGCGGAAAATCACGAGTTTCGGCCGATGCAGGGTCTGAATAGTGATTTCCTCCGTCCGGGGGCAATATCTTGAATTTACCGATCCAGACGATCGTTCGTGATTTCTGGCTAATCGGGGCAGAGATCGTTTTTCACAACCGTACCTGGTCAAGACAGTGATTTTCGGTTGACCAGGTGGAAAATCACGAGTTTCGGTCGATGCAGGATCTGAATAGTGATTTCCTCCATACGGGGGCAATATCTAGATTTTTCCGATCCGGACGATCGTTCCTGATTTCCGGCTAATTGGGGCAGTGATTGTTTTTCACAACCGTACCTGGTCAAAACAGTGATTTTCGGTTGACCAGGCAGAAAATCACGAGTTTCGGCCGATCCAGGGTCTGAATAGTGATTTCGTCCGTCCGGGGGCAATATCTTGAATTTACCGATCCAGACGATCGATCATGATTTCAGGCTAATCGGGGCAGAGATCATTTTTCACAACCGTACCTGGTCAAAACAGTGATTTTCGGTTGACCAGGCGGAAAATCACGAGTTTCGGTCGATGCAGGATCTGAATAGTGATTTCCTCCATACGGGGGCATTATCTAGATTTTTCCGATCCGGAAGATCGTTCGTGATTTCCGGCTAATTGGGGCAGTGATTGTTTTTCACAACCGTACCTGGTCAAAACAGTGATTTTCGGTTGACCAGGCGGAAAATCACGAGTTTCGGCCGATCCAGGGTCTGAATAGTGATTTCGTCCGTCCGGGGGCAGTATCTTGAATTTACCGATCCAGACGATCGATCATGATTTCTCGCTAATCGGGGCAGAGATCATTTTTCACAACCGTACCTGGTCAAAACAGTGATTTTCGGTTGACCAGGCGGAAAATCACGAGTTTCGGTCGATGCAGGATCTGAATAGTGATTTCCTCCATACGGGGGCATTATCTAGATTTTTCCGATCCGGAAGATCGTTCGTGATTTCCGGCTAATTGGGGCAGTGATTGTTTTTCACAACCGTACCTGGTCAAAACAGAGATTTTCGGTTGACCAGGCGGAAAATCACGAGTTTCGGCCGATCCAGGGTCTGAATAGTGATTTCGTCCGTCCGGGGGCAGTATCTTGAATTTACCGATCCAGACGATCGATCATGATTTCTGGCTAATCGGGGCAGAGATCATTTTTCACAACCGTACCTGTTCAAAACAGTGATTTTCGGTTGACCAGGCGGAAAATCACGAGTTTCGGTCGATGCAGGATCTGAATAGTGATTTCCCCCGTCCGGGGGAAATATCTACAATTTATTGATCCGGACGATCGTTCGTGATTTCTGGCTAATTGGGGCAGAGATCGTTTTTCACAACCGTACCTGGTCAAAACAGTGATTTTCGGTTGACCAGGCGGAAAATCACGAGTTTCGGCCGATGCAGGGTTTGAATAGTGATTTCGTCCGTCCGGGGGCAATATCGAGATTTTACCGATCCGGACGATCGTTCGTGATTTCTGGCTAATCGGGGCAGAGATCGTTTTTCACAACCGTACCTGGTCAAGACAGTGATTTTCGGTTGACCAGGCGGAAAATCACGAGTTTCGGCCGATGCAGGGTCTGAATAGTGATTTCCTCCGTCCGGGGGCAATATCTTGAATTTACCGATCCAGACGATCGTTCGTGATTTCTGGCTAATCGGGGCAGAGATCGTTTTTCACAACCGTACCTGGTCAAGACAGTGATTTTCGGTTGACCAGGTGGAAAATCACGAGTTTCGGTCGATGCAGGATCTGAATAGTGATTTCCTCCATACGGGGGCATTATCTAGATTTTTCCGATTCGGACGATCGTTCATGATTTCCGGCTAATTGGGGCAGTGATTGTTTTTCACAACCGTACCTGGTCAAAACAGTGATTTCCGGTTGACCAGGCGGAAAATCACGAGTTTCGGCCGATCCAGGGTCTGAATAGTGATTTCGCCCGTCCGGGGGCAATATCTTGAATTTACCGATCCAGACGATCGATCATGATTTCAGGCTAATCGGGGCAGAGATCATTTTTCACAACCGTACCTGGTCAAAACAGTGATTTTCGGTTGACCAGGCGGAAAATC
Source organism: Delonix regia (assembly GCA_037074485.1). Classification (NCBI taxonomy): domain Eukaryota; kingdom Viridiplantae; phylum Streptophyta; class Magnoliopsida; order Fabales; family Fabaceae; genus Delonix; species Delonix regia. Next base: position 43,603,594 of record CM073450.1, on the reverse strand, counting down.
ACGAGTTTCGGTCGATGCAGGATCTGAATAGTGATTTCCTCCATACGGGGGCGTTATCTAGATTTTTCCGATCCGGAAGATCGTTCGTGATTTCCGGCTAATTGGGGCAGAGATCGTTTTTCACAACCGTACCTGGTCAAAACAGTGATTTTCGGTTGACCAGGCGGAAAATCACGAGTTTCGGTCGATGCAGGATCTGAATAGTGATTTCCTCCATACGGAGGCATTATCTAGATTTTTCTGATCCGGAAGATCGTTCGTGATTTTTGGCTAATTGGGGCAGGGATCGTTTTTCACAACCGTACCTGGTCAAAACAGTGATTTTCGGTTGACCAGGCGAAAAATCACGAGTTTCGGTCGATGCAGGGTCTGAATAGTGATTTCCTCCGTCCGGGGGCAGTATCTTGAATTTACCGATCCAGACGATCGTTCGTGATTTCTGGCTAATAGGGGCAGAGATCGTTTTTCACAACCGTACCTGGTCAAGACAGTGATTTTCGGTTGACCAGGTGGAAAATCACGAGTTTCGGCAGATGCAGGGTTTGAATAGTGATTTCCTTCGTCCGGGGTCAATATCGAGATTTTACCGATCCGGACGATCGTTCGTGATTTCTGGCTAATTGGGGCAGAGATCGTTTTTCACAACCGTACCTGGTCAAAACAGTGATTTTCGGTTGACCAGGCGAAAAATCACGAGTTTCGGCCGATGCAGGGTCTGAGTAATGATTTCCTCCGTCCGGGGGCAATATCTAGAATTTACCGATCCGGACGATCGTTCGTGATTTCTGGCTAATCGGGGCAGAGATCGTTTTTCACAACCGTACCTGGTCAAAACAGTGATTTTCGGTTGACCAGGCGGAAAATCACGAGTTTCGGTCGATGCAGGATCTGAATAGTGATTTCCTCCATACGGGGGCATTATCTAGATTTTTCCGATCCGGAAGATCGTTCGTGATTTCCGGCTAATCGGGACAGAGATCGTTTTTCACAACCGTACCTGGTCAAAACAGTGATTTTCGGTTGACCAGGCGGAAAATCACGAGTTTCGGTCGATGCAGGATCTGAATAGTGATTTCCTCCATACGGGGGCATTATCTAGATTTTTCTGATCCGGAAGATCGTTCGTGATTTCCGGCTAATTGGGGCAGGGATCGTTTTTCACAACCGTACCTGGTCAAAACAGTGATTTTCGGTTGACCAGGCGAAAAATCACGAGTTTCGGCCGATCCAGGGTTTGAATAGTGATTTCCTCCGTCCGGGGGCAATATCTAGATTGTACCGATCCAGACGATCGATCATGATTTCTCGCTGATCGGGGCAGAGATCATTTTTCCCAACCGTACTTGGTCAAAATAGTGATTTTCGATTAGCCTTGCGGAAAATCACGAGTTTCGGCCGAAGCAGGGTCTGAATAGTGATGTCCTCCGTCCGGGGGCAATATCTAGAATTTACTGATCCGGACGATCGTTCGTGATTTCTGGCTAATCGGGGCAGAGATCGTTTTTCACAACCGTACCTGGTCAAGACAGTGATTTTCGGTTGACCAGGTGGAAAATCACGAGTTTCGGCAGATGCAGGGTTTAAATAGTGATTTCCTTCGTCCGGGGTCAATATCGAGATTTTACCGATCCGGACGATCGTTCGTGATTTCTGGCTAATTGGGGCAGAGATCGTTTTTCACAACCGTACCTGGTCAAAACAGTGATTTTCGGTTGACCAGGCGAAAAATCACGAGTTTCGGCCGATGCAGGGTCTGAGTAATGATTTCCTCCGTCCGGGGGCAATATCTAGAATTTACTGATCCGGACGATCGTTCGTGATTTCTGGCTAATCGGGGCAGAGATCGTTTTTCACAACCGTACCTGGTCAAAACAGTGATTTTCAGTTGACCAGGCGGAAAATCACGAGTTTCGGTCGATGCAGGATCTGAATAGTGATTTCCTCCATACGGGGGCGTTATCTAGATTTTTCCGATCCGGAAGATCGTTCGTGATTTCCGGCTAATTGGGGCAGAGATCGTTTTTCACAACCGTACTTGGTCAAAACAGTGATTTTCGGTTGACCAGGCGGAAAATCACGAGTTTCGGTCGATGCAGGATCTGAATAGTGATTTCCTCCATACGGAGGCATTATCTAGATTTTTCTGATCCGGAAGATCGTTCGTGATTTTTGGCTAATTGGGGCAGGGATCGTTTTTCACAACCGTACCTGGTCAAAACAGTGATTTTCGGTTGACCAGGCGGAAAATCACGAGTTTCGGCCGATGCAGGGTCTGAATAGTGATTTCCTCCGTCCGGGGGCAATATCTTGAATTTACCGATCCAGACGATCGTTCGTGATTTCTGGCTAATCGGGGCAGAGATCGTTTTTCACAACCGTACCTGGTCAAGACAGTGATTTTCGGTTGACCAGGTGGAAAATCACGAGTTTCGGTCGATGCAGGATCTGAATAGTGATTTCCTCCATACGGGGGCAATATCTAGATTTTTCCGATCCGGACGATCGTTCCTGATTTCCGGCTAATTGGGGCAGTGATTGTTTTTCACAACCGTACCTGGTCAAAACAGTGATTTTCGGTTGACCAGGCAGAAAATCACGAGTTTCGGCCGATCCAGGGTCTGAATAGTGATTTCGTCCGTCCGGGGGCAATATCTTGAATTTACCGATCCAGACGATCGATCATGATTTCAGGCTAATCGGGGCAGAGATCATTTTTCACAACCGTACCTGGTCAAAACAGTGATTTTCGGTTGACCAGGCGGAAAATCACGAGTTTCGGTCGATGCAGGATCTGAATAGTGATTTCCTCCATACGGGGGCATTATCTAGATTTTTCCGATCCGGAAGATCGTTCGTGATTTCCGGCTAATTGGGGCAGTGATTGTTTTTCACAACCGTACCTGGTCAAAACAGTGATTTTCGGTTGACCAGGCGGAAAATCACGAGTTTCGGCCGATCCAGGGTCTGAATAGTGATTTCGTCCGTCCGGGGGCAGTATCTTGAATTTACCGATCCAGACGATCGATCATGATTTCTCGCTAATCGGGGCAGAGATCATTTTTCACAACCGTACCTGGTCAAAACAGTGATTTTCGGTTGACCAGGCGGAAAATCACGAGTTTCGGTCGATGCAGGATCTGAATAGTGATTTCCTCCATACGGGGGCATTATCTAGATTTTTCCGATCCGGAAGATCGTTCGTGATTTCCGGCTAATTGGGGCAGTGATTGTTTTTCACAACCGTACCTGGTCAAAACAGAGATTTTCGGTTGACCAGGCGGAAAATCACGAGTTTCGGCCGATCCAGGGTCTGAATAGTGATTTCGTCCGTCCGGGGGCAGTATCTTGAATTTACCGATCCAGACGATCGATCATGATTTCTGGCTAATCGGGGCAGAGATCATTTTTCACAACCGTACCTGTTCAAAACAGTGATTTTCGGTTGACCAGGCGGAAAATCACGAGTTTCGGTCGATGCAGGATCTGAATAGTGATTTCCCCCGTCCGGGGGAAATATCTACAATTTATTGATCCGGACGATCGTTCGTGATTTCTGGCTAATTGGGGCAGAGATCGTTTTTCACAACCGTACCTGGTCAAAACAGTGATTTTCGGTTGACCAGGCGGAAAATCACGAGTTTCGGCCGATGCAGGGTTTGAATAGTGATTTCGTCCGTCCGGGGGCAATATCGAGATTTTACCGATCCGGACGATCGTTCGTGATTTCTGGCTAATCGGGGCAGAGATCGTTTTTCACAACCGTACCTGGTCAAGACAGTGATTTTCGGTTGACCAGGCGGAAAATCACGAGTTTCGGCCGATGCAGGGTCTGAATAGTGATTTCCTCCGTCCGGGGGCAATATCTTGAATTTACCGATCCAGACGATCGTTCGTGATTTCTGGCTAATCGGGGCAGAGATCGTTTTTCACAACCGTACCTGGTCAAGACAGTGATTTTCGGTTGACCAGGTGGAAAATCACGAGTTTCGGTCGATGCAGGATCTGAATAGTGATTTCCTCCATACGGGGGCATTATCTAGATTTTTCCGATTCGGACGATCGTTCATGATTTCCGGCTAATTGGGGCAGTGATTGTTTTTCACAACCGTACCTGGTCAAAACAGTGATTTCCGGTTGACCAGGCGGAAAATCACGAGTTTCGGCCGATCCAGGGTCTGAATAGTGATTTCGCCCGTCCGGGGGCAATATCTTGAATTTACCGATCCAGACGATCGATCATGATTTCAGGCTAATCGGGGCAGAGATCATTTTTCACAACCGTACCTGGTCAAAACAGTGATTTTCGGTTGACCAGGCGGAAAATCACGAGTTTCGGTCGATGCAGGATCTGAATAGTGATTTCCTCCATACGGGGGCATTATCTAGATTTTTCCGATCCGGAAGATCGTTCGTGATTTCCGGCTAATTGGGGCAGTGATTGTTTTTCACAACCGTACCTGGTCAAAACAGTGATTTTCGGTTGACCAGGCGGAAAATCACGAGTTTCGGCCGATCCAGGGTCTGAATAGTGATTTCGTCCGTCCGGGGGCAGTATCTTGAATTTACCGATCCAGACGATCGATCATGATTTCTCGCTAATCGGGGCAGAGATCGTTTTTCACAACCGTACCTGGTCAAAACAGTGATTTTCGGTTGACCAGGCGGAAAATCACGACTTTCGGTCGATGCAGGATCTAAATAGTGATTTCCTCCGTACGGGGGGCATTATCTAGATTTTACTGATCCGGACGATCGTTCGTGATTTCTGGCTAATCAGGGCAGAGATCGTTTTTCACAACCGTACCTGGTCAAAACAGTGATTTTCGGTTGACCAGGCGGAAAATCACGAGTTTCGGCCGATGCAGGGTTTGAATAGTGATTTCGTCCGTCCGGGGGCAATATCGAGATTTTACCGATCCGGACGATCGTTCGTGATTTCTGGCTAATCGGGGCAGAGATCGTTTTTCACAACCGTACCTGGTCAAGACAGTGATTTTCGGTTGACCAGGCGGCAAATCACGAGTTCCGGCCGATGCAGGGTTTGAATAGTGATTTCCCCCGTCCGGGGGAAATATCTAGATTTTACTGATCCGGAAGATCGTTCGTGATTTCTGGCTAATCGGGGCAGAGATCGTTTTTCACAACCGTACCTGGTCAAAATAGTGATTTTCGGTTGACCAGGCGGAAAATCACGAGTTTCGGTCGATGCAGGATCTGAATAGTGATTTCCTCCATACGGGGGCATTATCTAGATTTTTCCGATCCGGAAGATCGTTCGTGATTTCCAGCTAATTGGGGCAGTGATTGTTTTTCACAACCGTTCCTGGTCAAAACAGAGATTTTCGGTTGACCGGGCGGAAAATCACGAGTTTCGGCCGATCCAGGGTTTGAATAGTGATTTCGTCCGTCCGGGGGCAATATCTAGAATTTACCGATCCAGACGATCGATCATGATTTCTCGCTGATCGGGGCAGAGATCATTTTTCCCAACCGTACTTGGTCAAAACAGTGATTTTCGGTTGACCAGGCGGAAAATCACGGGTTTCGGTCGATGCAGGGTCTGAATAGTGATTTCCTCCGTCCGGGGGCAATATCTAGAATTTACCGATCCGGACGATCGTTCGTGATTTCTGGCTAATCGGGGCAGAGATCGTTTTTCACAACCGTACCTGGTCAAAACAGTGATTTTCGGTTGACCAGTCGGAAAATCACGACTTTCGGTCGATGCAGGATCTGAATAGTGATTTCCTCCGTACGGGGGGCATTATCTAGATTTTACTGATCCGGACGATCGTTCGTGATTTCTGGCTAATCAGGGCAGAGATCGTTTTTCACAACCGTACCTGGTCAAAACAGTGATTTTCGGTTGACCAGGCGGAAAATCACGAGTTTCGGCCGATGCAGGGTTTGAATAGTGATTTCGTCCGTCCGGGGGCAATATCGAGATTTTACCGATCCGGACGATCGTTCGTGATTTCTGGCTAATCGGGGCAGAGATCGTTTTTCACAACCGTACCTGGTCAAGACAGTGATTTTCGGTTGACCAGGCGGCAAATCACGAGTTTCGGCCGATGCAGGGTTTGAATAGTGATTTCCCCCGTCCGGGGGAAATATCTAGATTTTACTGATCCGGAAGATCGTTCATGATTTCTGGCTAATTGGGGCAGAGATCGTTTTCCACAACCGTACCTGGTCAAAATAGTGATTTTCGGTTGACCAGGCGGAAAATCACGAGTTTCGGCCGATGCAGGATCTGAATAGTGATTTCCACCGTACGGGGGCATTATCTAGATTTTACTGATCCGGAAGATCGTTCGTGATTTCTGGCTAATTGGGGCAGAGATCGTTTTTCACAAATGTACTTGGTCAAAATAGTGATTTTCGATTAGCCTGGCAGAAAATCACGAGTTTCGGCCGATGCAGGGTTTGAATAGTGATTTCCCCCGTACGGGGGAAATATCTACAATTTATTGATCCGGACGATCGTTCGTGATTTCTGGCTAATCAGGGCAGAGATCGTTTTTCACAACCGTACCTGGTCAAAACAGTGATTTTCGGTTGACCAGGCGGAAAATCACGAGTTTCGGCCGATGCAGGGTTTGAATAGTGATTTCGTCCGTCCGGGGGCAATATCGAGATTTTATCGATCCGAACGATCGTTTGTGATTTCTGGCTAATCGGGGCAGAGATCGTTTTTCACAACCGTACCTGGTCAAGACAGTGATTTTCGGTAGACCAGGCGGCAAATCACGAGTTTCGGCCGATGCAGGGTTTGAATAGTGATTTCCCCCGTCCGAGGGAAGTATCTAGATTTTACTGATCCGGAAGATCGTTCATGATTTCTGGCTAATTGGGGCAGAGATCGTTTTTCACAACCGTACCTGGTCAAAATAGTGATTTTTGGTTGACCAGGCGGAAAATCACGACTTTCGGCCGATGCAGGGTCTGAATAGTGATTTCCTCTGTCCGGGGGCAATATCTAGATTGTACCGATCCAGACGATCGATCATGATTTCTCGCTGATCGGGGCAGAGATCATTTTTCCCAACCGTACTTGGTCAAAATAGTGATTTTCGGTTGACCAGGCGGAAAATCACGAGTTTCGGCCGATGCAGGGTCTGAATAGTGATTTCCTCCGTCCGGGGGCAATATCTTGAATTTACCGATCCAGACGAACGTTCGTGATTTCTGGCTAATCGGCGCAGAGATCGTTTTTCACAACCGTACCTGGTCAAAACAGTGATTTTCGGTTGACCAGGCGGAAAATCACGAGTTTCGGTCGATGCAGGATCTGAATAGTGATTTCCTCCATACGGGGGCATTATCTAGATTTTTCCGATCCGGAAGATCGTTTGTGATTTCCGGCTAATTGGGGCAGTGATTGTTTTTCACAACCGTACCTGGTCAAAACAGTGATTTTCGGTTGACCAGGCGGAAAATCACGAGTTTCGGCCGATGCAGCGTTTGAATAGTAATTTCGTTCGTCCGGGGGCAATATCGAGATTTTACCCATCCGGACGATCGTTTGTGATTTCTGGCTAATCGGGGCAGAGATCGTTTTTCACAACCGTACCTGGTCAAAACAGTGATTTTCGGTTAATCAGGCGGAAAATCACGAGTTTCGGTCGATGCAGGATCTGAATAGTGATTTCCTCCATACGGGGGCATTATCTAGATTTTTCCGATCCGGAAGATCGTTCGTGATTTCCGGCTAATTGGGGCAGTGATCGTTTTTCACAACCGTACCTGGTCAAAACAGTGATTTTCGGTTGACCAGGCGGAAAATCACGAGTTTCGGCCGATGCAGCGTTTGAATAGTAATTTCGTCCGTCCGGGGGCAATATCGAGATTTTACCGATCCGGACGATCGTTCGTGATTTCTGGCTAATCGGGGCAGAGATCGTTTTTCACAACCGTACCTTGTCAAAACAGTGATTTTCGGTTGACCAGGCGGAAAATCACGAGTTTCGGTCGATGCAGGATCTGAATAGTGATTTCCTCCATACGGGGGCATTATCTAGATTTTTCCGATCCGGAAGATCGTTCGTGATTTCCGGCTAATTGGGGCAGTGATCGTTTTTCACAACCGTACCTGGTCAAAACAGTGATTTTCGGTTGACCGGGCGGAAAATCACGAGTTTCGGCCGATGCAGGGTCTAAATAGTGATTTCCTCCGTCCGGGGGCAATATCGAGATTTTACCGATCCGGACGATCGTTCGTGATTTCTGGCTAATCGGGGCAGAGATCGTTTTTCACAACTGTACCTGGTCAAAACAGTGATTTTCGGTTGACCAGGCGGAAAATCACGAGTTTCGGTCGATGCAGGATCTGAATAGTGATTTCCTCCGTCCGGGGGCAATATCTAGATTTTTCCGATCCGGAAGATCGTTCGTGATTTCTGGCTAATTGGGGCAGTGATCGTTTTTCACAACCGTACCTGGTCAAAACAGTGATTTTCGGTTGACCAGGCGGAAAATCACGAGTTTCGGTCGATGCAGGATCTGAATAGCGATTTCGTCCGTACGGGGGCATTATCGAGATTTTACCAATCCGGACGATCGTTCGTGATTTCCGGCTAATTGGGGCAGTGATTGTTTTTCACAACCGTACCTGGTCAAAACAGTGATTTTTGGTTGACCAGGCGGAAAATCACGAGTTTCGGCCGATGCAGCGTTTGAATAGTGATTTCGTCCGTCTGGGGGCAATATCGAGATTTTACCGATCCGGACGATCGTTCGTGATTTCTGGCTAATCGGGGCAGAGATCATTTTTCCCAACCGTACCTGGTCAAAACAGTGATTTTCGGTTGACCAGGCGGAAAATCACGAGTTTCGGCCGATGCAGGATCTGAATAGTGATTTCGTCCATACAGGGGCATTATCTAGATTTTTCCGATCCGGAAGATCGTTCGTGATTTCCGGCTAATTGGGGCAGTGATCGTTTTTCACAACCGTACCTGGTCAAAACAGTGACTTTCGGTTGACCAGGCGGAAAATCACGAGTTTCGGCCGATGCAGCGTTTGAATAGTGATTTCGTCCGTCCGGGGGCAATATCGAGATTTTACCGATCCGGACGATCGTTCGTGATTTCTGGCTAATCGGGGCAGAGATCGTTTTTCACAACCGTACCTGGTCAAAACAGTGATTTTCGGTTGACCAGGCGGAAAATCACGAGTTTCGGCCGATGCAGCGTTTGAATAGTGATTTCGTCCGTCCGGGGGCATTATCTTGATTTTTCCGATCCGGAAGATCGTTCGTGATTTCCGGCTAATCGGGGCAGAGATCGTTTTTCACAACCGTACCTGGTCAAAACAGTGATTTTCGGTTGACCAGGCGGAAAATCACGAGTTTCGGTCGATGCAGGATCTGAATAGTGATTTCCTCCATACGGGGGCATTATCTAGATTTTTCCGATCCGGAAGATCGTTCGTGATTTCCGGCTAATTGGGGCAGTGATCGTTTTTCACAACCGTACCTGGTCAAAACAGTGATTTTCGGTTGACCAGGCGGAAAATCACGAGTTTCGGCCGATGCAGCGTTTGAATAGTGATTTCGTCCGTCCGGGGGCAATATCGAGATTTTACCGATCCGGACGATCGTTCGTGATTTCTGGCTAATCGGGGCAGAGATCGTTTTTCACAACCGTACCTGGTCAAAACAGTGATTTTCGGTTGACCAGGCGGAAAATCACGAGTTTCGGTCGATGCAGGATCTGAATAGTGATTTCCTCCATACGGGGGCATTATCTTGATTTTTCCGATCCGGAAGATCGTTCGTGATTTCCGGCTAATTGGGGCAGTGATCGTTTTTCACAACCGTACCTGGTCAAAACAGTGATTTTCGGTTGACCAGGCGGAAAATCACGAGTTTCGGCCGATGCAGCGTTTGAATAGTGATTTCGTCCGTCCGGGGGCAATATCGAGATTTTACCAATCCGGACGATCGTTCGTGATTTCTGGCTAATCGCGGCAGAGATCGTTTTTCACAACCGTACCTGGTCAAAACAGTGATTTTCGGTTGACCAGGCGGAAAATCACGAGTTTCGGCCGATGCAGCGTTTGAATAGTGATTTCGTCCATACGGGGGCATTATCTAGATTTTTCCGATCCGGAAGATCGTTCGTGATTTCCGGCTAATTGGGGCAGTGATCGTTTTTCACAACCGTACCTGGTCAAAACAGTGATTTTCGGTTGACCAGGCAGGAAATCACGAGTTTCGGCCGATGCAGCGTTTGAATAGTGATTTCGTCCGTCCGGGGGCAATATCGAGATTTTACCGATCCGGACGATCGTTCGTGATTTCTGGCTAATCGGGGCAGAGATCGTTTTTCACAACCGTACCTGGTCAAAACAGTGATTTTCGGTTGACCAGGCGGAAAATCACGAGTTTCGGTCGATGCAGGATCTGAATAGTGATTTCCTCCATACGGGGGCATTATCTTGATTTTTCCGATCCGGAAGATCGTTCGTGATTTCCGGCTAATTGGGGCAGTGATCGTTTTTCACAACCGTACCTGGTCAAAACAGTGATTTTCGGTTGACCAGGCGGAAAATCACGAGTTTCGGCCGATGCAGCGTTTGAATAGTGATTTCGTCCGTCCGGGGGCAATATCGAGATTTTACCAATCCGGACGATCGTTCGTGATTTCTGGCTAATCGCGGCAGAGATCGTTTTTCACAACCGTACCTGGTCAAAACAGTGATTTTCGGTTGACCAGGCGGAAAATCACGAGTTTCGGCCGATGCAGCGTTTGAATAGTGATTTCGTCCGTCCGGGGGCAATATCGAGATTTTACCGATCCGGACGATCGTTCGTGATTTCTGGCTAATCGGGGCAGAGATCGTTTTTCACAACCGTACCTGGTCAAAACAGTGATTTTCGGTTGACCAGGCGGAAAATCACGAGTTTCGGTCGATGCAGGATCTGAATAGTGATTTCCTCCATACGGGGGCATTATCTAGATTTTTCCGATCCGGAAGATCGTTCGTGATTTCCGGCTAATTGGGGCAGTGATCGTTTTTCACAACCGTACCTGGTCAAAACAGTGATTTTCGGTTGACCAGGCGGAAAATCACGAGTTTCGGCCGATGCAGCGTTTGAATAGTGATTTCGTCCGTCCGGGGGAATATCGAGATTTTACCGATCCGGACGATCGTTCGTGATTTCTGGCTAATCGGGGCAGAGATCGTTTTTCACAACCGTACCTGGTCAAAACAGTGATTTTCGGTTGACCAGGCGGAAAATCACGAGTTTCGGTCGATGCAGGATCTGAATAGTGATTTCCTCCATACGGGGGCATTATCTTGATTTTTCCGATCCGGAAGATCGTTCGTGATTTCCGGCTAATTGGGGCAGTGATCGTTTTTCACAACCGTACCTGGTCAAAACAGTGATTTTCGGTTGACCAGGCGGAAAATCACGAGTTTCGGCCGATGCAGCGTTTGAATAGTGATTTCGTCCGTCCGGGGGCAATATCGAGATTTTACCAATCCGGACGATCGTTCGTGATTTCTGGCTAATCGCGGCAGAGATCGTTTTTCACAACCGTACCTGGTCAAAACAGTGATTTTCGGTTGACCAGGCGGAAAATCACGAGTTTCGGCCGATGCAGCGTTTGAATAGTGATTTCGTCCGTCCGGGGGCAATATCGAGATTTTACCGATCCGGACGATCGTTCGTGATTTCCGGCTAATTGGGGCAGTGATTGTTTTTCACAACCGTACCTGGTCAAAACAGTGACTTTCGGTTGACCAGGCGGAAAATCACGAGTTTCGGCCGATGCAGCGTTTGAATAGTGATTTCGTCCGTCCGGGGGCAATATCGAGATTTTACCGATCCGGACGATCGTTCGTGATTTCTGGCTAATCGGGGCAGAGATCGTTTTTCACAACCGTACCTGGTCAAAACAGTGATTTTCGGTTGACCAGGCGGAAAATCACGAGTTTCGGTCGATGCAGGATCTGAATAGTGATTTCCTCCATACGGGGGCATTATCTTGATTTTTCCGATCCGGAAGATCGTTCGTGATTTCCGGCTAATTGGGGCAGTGATCGTTTTTCACAACCGTACCTGGTCAAAACAGTGATTTTCGGTTGACCAGGCGGAAAATCACGAGTTTCGGCCGATGCAGCGTTTGAATAGTGATTTCGTCCGTCCGGGGGCAATATCGAGATTTTACCAATCCGGACGATCGTTCGTGATTTCTGGCTAATCGCGGCAGAGATCGTTTTTCACAACCGTACCTGGTCAAAACAGTGATTTTCGGTTGACCAGGCGGAAAATCACGAGTTTCGGCCGATGCAGCGTTTGAATAGTGATTTCGTCCGTCCGGGGGCAATATCGAGATTTTACCGATCCGGACGATCGTTCGTGATTTCTGGCTAATCGGGGCAGAGATCGTTTTTCACAACCGTACCTGGTCAAAACAGTGATTTTCGGTTGACCAGGCGGAAAATCACGAGTTTCGGTCGATGCAGGATCTGAATAGTGATTTCCTCCATACGGGGGCATTATCTAGATTTTTCCGATCCGGAAGATCGTTCGTGATTTCCGGCTAATTGGGGCAGTGATCGTTTTTCACAACCGTACCTGGTCAAAACAGTGATTTTCGGTTGACCAGGCGGAAAATCACGAGTTTCGGCCGATGCAGCGTTTGAATAGTGATTTCGTCCGTCCGGGGGAATATCGAGATTTTACCGATCCGGACGATCGTTCGTGATTTCTGGCTAATCGGGGCAGAGATCGTTTTTCACAACCGTACCTGGTCAAAACAGTGATTTTCGGTTGACCAGGCGGAAAATCACGAGTTTCGGTCGATGCAGGATCTGAATAGTGATTTCCTCCATACGGGGGCATTATCTTGATTTTTCCGATCCGGAAGATCGTTCGTGATTTCCGGCTAATTGGGGCAGTGATCGTTTTTCACAACCGTACCTGGTCAAAACAGTGATTTTCGGTTGACCAGGCGGAAAATCACGAGTTTCGGCCGATGCAGCGTTTGAATAGTGATTTCGTCCGTCCGGGGGCAATATCGAGATTTTACCAATCCGGACGATCGTTCGTGATTTCTGGCTAATCGCGGCAGAGATCGTTTTTCACAACCGTACCTGGTCAAAACAGTGATTTTCGGTTGACCAGGCGGAAAATCACGAGTTTCGGCCGATGCAGCGTTTGAATAGTGATTTCGTCCGTCCGGGGGCAATATCGAGATTTTACCGATCCGGACGATCGTTCGTGATTTCTGGCTAATCGGGGCAGAGATCATTTTTCCCAACCGTACCTGGTCAAAACAGTGATTTTCGGTTGACCAGGCGGAAAATCACGAGTTTCGGCCGATGCAGCGTTTGAATAGTGATTTCGTCCATACGGGGGCATTATCTAGATTTTTCCGATCCGGAAGATCGTTCGTGATTTCCGGCTAATTGGGGCAGTGATTGTTTTTCACAACCGTACCTGGTCAAAACAGTGACTTTCGGTTGACCAGGCGGAAAATCACGAGTTTCGGCCGATGCAGCGTTTGAATAGTGATTTCGTCCGTCCGGGGGCAATATCGAGATTTTACCGATCCGGACGATCGTTCGTGATTTCTGGCTAATCGGGGCAGAGATCGTTTTTCACAACCGTACCTGGTCAAAACAGTAATTTTCGGTTGACCAGACGGAAAATCACGAGTTTCGGTCGATGCAGGATCTGAATAGTGATTTCCTCCATACGGGGGCATTATCTTGATTTTTCCGATCCGGAAGATCGTTCGTGATTTCCGGCTAATTGGGGCAGTGATCGTTTTTCACAACCGTACCTGGTCAAAACAGTGATTTTCGGTTGACCAGGCGGAAAATCACGAGTTTCGGCCGATGCAGCGTTTGAATAGTGATTTCGTCCGTCCGGGGGCAATATCGAGATTTTACCAATCCGGACGATCGTTCGTGATTTCTGGCTAATCGCGGCAGAGATCGTTTTTCACAACCGTACCTGGTCAAAACAGTGATTTTCGGTTGACCAGGCGGAAAATCACGAGTTTCGGCCGATGCAGCGTTTGAATAGTGATTTCGTCCGTCCGGGGGCAATATCGAGATTTTACCGATCCGGACGATCGTTCGTGATTTCTGGCTAATCGGGGCAGAGATCGTTTTTCACAACCGTACCTGGTCAAAACAGTGATTTTCGGTTGACCAGGCGGAAAATCACGAGTTTCGGTCGATGCAGGATCTGAATAGTGATTTCCTCCATACGGGGGCATTATCTAGATTTTTCCGATCCGGAAGATCGTTCGTGATTTCCGGCTAATTGGGGCAGTGATCGTTTTTCACAACCGTACCTGGTCAAAACAGTGATTTTCGGTTGACCAGGCGGAAAATCACGAGTTTCGGCCGATGCAGCGTTTGAATAGTGATTTCGTCCGTCCGGGGGCAATATCGAGATTTTACCGATCCGGACGATCGTTCGTGATTTCTGGCTAATCGGGGCAGAGATCGTTTTTCACAACCGTACCTGGTCAAAACAGTGATTTTCGGTTGACCAGGCGGAAAATCACGAGTTTCGGTCGATGCAGGATCTGAATAGTGATTTCCTCCATACGGGGGCATTATCTTGATTTTTCCGATCCGGAAGATCGTTCGTGATTTCCGGCTAATTGGGGCAGTGATCGTTTTTCACAACCGTACCTGGTCAAAACAGTGATTTTCGGTTGACCAGGCGGAAAATCACGAGTTTCGGCCGATGCAGCGTTTGAATAGTGATTTCGTCCGTCCGGGGGCAATATCGAGATTTTACCAATCCGGACGATCGTTCGTGATTTCTGGCTAATCGCGGCAGAGATCGTTTTTCACAACCGTACCTGGTCAAAACAGTGATTTTCGGTTGACCAGGCGGAAAATCACGAGTTTCGGCCGATGCAGCGTTTGAATAGTGATTTCGTCCGTCCGGGGGCAATATCGAGATTTTACCGATCCGGACGATCGTTCGTGATTTCTGGCTAATCGGGGCAGAGATCGTTTTTCACAACCGTACCTGGTCAAAACAGTGATTTTCGGTTGACCAGGCGGAAAATCACGAGTTTCGGTCGATGCAGGATCTGAATAGTGATTTCCTCCATACGGGGGCATTATCTAGATTTTTCCGATCCGGAAGATCGTTCGTGATTTCCGGCTAATTGGGGCAGTGATCGTTTTTCACAACCGTACCTGGTCAAAACAGTGATTTTCGGTTGACCAGGCGGAAAATCACGAGTTTCGGCCGATGCAGCGTTTGAATAGTGATTTCGTCCGTCCGGGGGCAATATCGAGATTTTACCGATCCGGACGATCGTTCGTGATTTCTGGCTAATCGGGGCAGAGATCGTTTTTCACAACCGTACCTGGTCAAAACAGTGATTTTCGGTTGACCAGGCGGAAAATCACGAGTTTCGGTCGATGCAGGATCTGAATAGTGATTTCCTCCATACGGGGGCATTATCTTGATTTCTCCGATCCGGAAGATCGTTCGTGATTTCCGGCTAATTGGGGCAGTGATCGTTTTTCACAACCGTACCTGGTCAAAACAGTGATTTTCGGTTGACCAGGCGGAAAATCACGAGTTTCGGCCGATGCAGCGTTTGAATAGTGATTTCGTCCGTCCGGGGGCAATATCGAGATTTTACCAATCCGGACGATCGTTCGTGATTTCTGGCTAATCGCGGCAGAGATCGTTTTTCACAACCGTACCTGGTCAAAACAGTGATTTTCGGTTGACCAGGCGGAAAATCACGAGTTTCGGCCGATGCAGCGTTTGAATAGTGATTTCGTCCGTCCGGGGGCAATATCGAAATTTTACCGATCCGGACGATCGTTCGTGATTTCTGGCTAATCGGGGCAGAGATCGTTTTTCACAACCGTACCTGGTCAAAACAGTGATTTTCGTTTGACCAGGCGGAAAATCACGAGTTTCGGTCGATGCAGGATCTGAATAGTGATTTCCTCCATACGGGGGCATTATCTAGATTTTTCCGATCCGGAAGATCGTTCGTGATTTCCGGCTAATTGGGGCAGTGATCGTTTTTCACAACCGTACCTGGTCAAAACAGTGATTTTCGGTTGACCAGGCGGAAAATCACGAGTTTCGGCCGATGCAGCGTTTGAATAGTGATTTCGTCTGTCCGGGGGCAATATCGAGATTTTACCGATCCGGACGATCGTTCGTGATTTCTGGCTAATCGGGGCAGAGATCGTTTTTCACAACCGTACCTGGTCAAAACAGTGATTTTCGGTTGACCAGGCGGAAAATCACGAGTTTCGGTCGATGCAGGATCTGAATAGTGATTTCCTCCATACGGGGGCATTATCTTGATTTTTCCGATCCGGAAGATCGTTCGTGATTTCCGGCTAATTGGGGCAGTGATCGTTTTTCACAACCGTACCTGGTCAAAACAGTGATTTTCGGTTGACCAGGCGGAAAATCACGAGTTTCGGCCGATGCAGCGTTTGAATAGTGATTTCGTCCGTCCGGGGGCAATATCGAGATTTTACCAATCCGGACGATCGTTCGTGATTTCTGGCTAATCGCGGCAGAGATCGTTTTTCACAACCGTACCTGGTCAAAACAGTGATTTTCGGTTGACCAGGCGGAAAATCACGAGTTTCGGCCGATGCAGCGTTTGAATAGTGATTTCGTCCGTCCGGGGGCAATATCGAGATTTTACCGATCCGGACGATCGTTCGTGATTTCTGGCTAATCGGGGCAGAGATCGTTTTTCACAACCGTACCTGGTCAAAACAGTGATTTTCGGTTGACCAGGCGGAAAATCACGAGTTTCGGTCGATGCAGGATCTGAATAGTGATTTCCTCCATACGGGGGCATTATCTAGATTTTTCCGATCCGGAAGATCGTTCGTGATTTCCGGCTAATTGGGGCAGTGATCGTTTTTCACAACCGTACCTGGTCAAAACAGTGATTTTCGGTTGACCAGGCGGAAAATCACGAGTTTCGGCCGATGCAGCGTTTGAATAGTGATTTCGTCCGTCCGGGGGCAATATCGAGATTTTACCGATCCGGACGATCGTTCGTGATTTCTGGCTAATCGGGGCAGAGATCGTTTTTCACAACCGTACCTGGTCAAAACAGTGATTTTCGGTTGACCAGGCGGAAAATCACGAGTTTCGGTCGATGCAGGATCTGAATAGTGATTTCCTCCATACGGGGGCATTATCTAGATTTTTCCGATCCGGAAGATCGTTCGTGATTTCCGGCTAATTGGGGCAGTGATCGTTTTTCACAACCGTACCTGGTCAAAACAGTGATTTTCGGTTGACCAGGCGGAAAATCACGAGTTTCGGCCGATGCAGCGTTTGAATAGTGATTTCGTCCGTCCGGGGGCAATATCGAGATTTTACCGATCCGGACGATCGTTCGTGATTTCTGGCTAATCGGGGCAGAGATCGTTTTTCACAACCGTACCTGGTCAAAACAGTGATTTTCGGTTGACCAGGCGGAAAATCACGAGTTTCGGTCGATGCAGGATCTGAATAGTGATTTCCTCCATACGGGGGCATTATCTTGATTTTTCCGATCCGGAAGATCGTTCGTGATTTCCGGCTAATTGGGGCAGTGATCGTTTTTCACAACCGTACCTGGTCAAAACAGTGATTTTCGGTTGACCAGGCGGAAAATCACGAGTTTCGGCCGATGCAGCGTTTGAATAGTGATTTCGTCCGTCCGGGGGCAATATCGAGATTTTACCAATCCGGACGATCGTTCGTGATTTCTGGCTAATCGCGGCAGAGATCGTTTTTCACAACCGTACCTGGTCAAAACAGTGATTTTCGGTTGACCAGGCGGAAAATCACGAGTTTCGGCCGATGCAGCGTTTGAATAGTGATTTCGTCCGTCCGGGGGCAATATCGAGATTTTACCGATCCGGACGATCGTTCGTGATTTCTGGCTAATCGGGGCAGAGATCGTTTTTCACAACCGTACCCGGTCAAAACAGTGATTTTCGGTTGACCAGGCGGAAAATCACGAGTTTCGGTCGATGCAGGATCTGAATAGTGATTTCCTCCATACGGGGGCATTATCTAGATTTTTCCGATCCGGAAGATCGTTCGTGATTTCCGGCTAATTGGGGCAGTGATCGTTTTTCACAACCGTACCTGGTCAAAACAGTGATTTTCGGTTGACCAGGCGGAAAATCACGAGTTTCGGCCGATGCAACGTTTGAATAGTGATTTCGTCCGTCCGGGGGCAATATCGAGATTTTACCGATCCGGACGATCGTTCGTGATTTCTGGCTAATCGGGGCAGAGATCGTTTTTCACAACCGTACCTGGTCAAAACAGTGATTTTCGGTTGACCAGGCGGAAAATCACGAGTTTCGGTCGATGCAGGATCTGAATAGTGATTTCCTCCATACGGGGGCATTATCTAGATTTTTCCGATCCGGAAGATCGTTCGTGATTTCCGGCTAATTGGGGCAGTGATCGTTTTTCACAACCGTACCTGGTCAAAACAGTGATTTTCGGTTGACCAGGCGAAAAATCACGAGTTTTGGCCGATGCAGCGTTTGAATAGTGATTTCGTCCGTCCGGGGGCAATATCGAGATTTTACCGATCCGGACGATCGTTCGTGATTTCTGGCTAATCGCGGCAGAGATCGTTTTTCACAACCGTACCTGGTCAAAACAGTGATTTTCGGTTGACCAGGCGGAAAATCACGAGTTTCGGTCGATGCAGGATCTGAATAGTGATTTCCTCCATACGGGGGCATTATCTAGATTTTTCCGATCCGGAAGATCGTTCGTGATTTCCGGCTAGTTGGGGCAGTGATCGTTTTTCACAACCGTACCTGGTCAAAACAGTGATTTTCGGTTGACCAGGCGAAAAATCACGAGTTTTGGCCGATGCAGCGTTTGAATAGTAATTTCGTCCGTCCGGGGGCAATATCGAGATTTTACCGATCCGGACGATCGTTCGTGATTTCTGGCTAATCGCGGCAGAGATCGTTTTTCACAACCGTACCTGGTCAAAACAGTGATTTTCGGTTGACCAGGCGAAAAATCACGAGTTTTGGCCGATGCAGCGTTTGAATAGTAATTTCGTCCGTTCGGGGGCATTATCTAGATTTTTCCGATCCGGAAGATCGTTCGTGATTTCCGGCTAATTGGGGCAGTGATCGTTTTTCACAACCGTACCTGGTCAAAACAGTGATTTTCGGTTGACCAGGCGGAAAATCACGAGTTTCGGCCGATGCAGCGTTTGAATAGTGATTTATTCCGTCCGGGGGCAATATCGAGATTTTACCGATCCGGACGATCGTTCGTGATTTCTGGCTAATCGCGGCAGAGATCGTTTTTCACAACCGTACCTGGTCAAAACAGTGATTTTCGGTTGACCAGGCGGAAAATCACGAGTTTCGGTCGATGCAGGATCTGAATAGTGATTTCCTCCATACGGGGGCATTATCTAGATTTTTCCGATCCGGAAGATCGTTCGTGATTTCCGGCTAGTTGGGGTAGTGATCGTTTTTCACAACCGTACCTGGTCAAAACAGTGATTTTCGGTTGACCAGGCGAAAAATCACGAGTTTTGGCCGATGCAGCGTTTGAATAGTAATTTCGTCCGTCCGGGGGCAATATCGAGATTTTACCGATCCGGACGATCGTTCGTGATTTCTGGCTAATCGCGGCAGAGATCGTTTTTCACAACCGTACCTGGTCAAAACAGTGATTTTCGGTTGACCAGGCGAAAAATCACGAGTTTTGGCCGATGCAGCGTTTGAATAGTAATTTCGTCCGTTCGGGGGCATTATCTAGATTTTTCCGATCCGGAAGATCGTTCGTGATTTCCGGCTAATTGGGGCAGTGATCGTTTTTCACAACCGTACCTGGTCAAAACAGTGATTTTCGGTTGACCAGGCGGAAAATCACGAGTTTCGGCCGATGCAGCGTTTGAATAGTGATTTATTCCGTCCGGGGGCAATATCGAGATTTTACCGATCCGGACGATCGTTCGTGATTTCTGGCTAATCGCGGCAGAGATCGTTTTTCACAACCGTACCTGGTCAAAACAGTGATTTTCGGTTGACCAGGCGGAAAATCACGAGTTTCGGTCGATGCAGGATCTGAATAGTGATTTCCTCCATACGGGGGCATTATCTAGATTTTTCCGATCCGGAAGATCGTTCGTGATTTCCGGCTAATTGGGGCAGTGATCGTTTTTCACAACCGTACCTGGTCAAAACAGTGATTTTCGGTTGACCAGGCGGAAAATCACGAGTTTCGGCCGATGCAGCGTTTGAATAGAGATTTTGTCCGTCCGGGGGCAATATCGAGATTTTACCAATCCGGACGATCGTTCGTGATTTCTGGCTAATCGCGGCAGAGATCGTTTTTCACAACCGTACCTGGTCAAAACAGTGATTTTCGGTTGACCAGGCGGAAAATCACGAGTTTCGGCCGATGCAGCGTTTGAATAGTGATTTCGTCCGTCCGGGGGCAATGTCGAGGTTTTACCGATCCGGACGATCGTTCGTGATTTCTGGCTAATCGGGGCAGAGATCGTTTTTCACAACCGTACCTGGTCAAAACAGTGATTTTCGGTTGACCAGGCGGAAAATCACGAGTTTCGGTCGATGCTGGATCTGAATAGTGATTTCCTCCATACGGGGGCATTATCTTGATTTTTCCGATCCGGAAGATCGTTCGTGATTTCCGGCTAATTGGGGCAGTGATCGTTTTTCACAACCGTACCTGGTCAAAACAGTGATTTTCGGTTGACCAGGCGGAAAATCACGAGTTTCGGCCGATGCAGCGTTTGAATAGTGATTTCGTCCGTCCGGGGGCAATATCGAGATTTTACCAATCCGGACGATCGTTCGGGATTTCTGGCTAATCGCGGCAGAGATCGTTTTTCACAACCGTACCTGGTCTAAACAGTGATTTTCGGTTGACCAGGCGGAAAATCACGAGTTTCGGCCGATGCAGGGTCTAAATAGTTGTTTCCTTCGTCCGGTGGCAATATCTACAATTTATTGATTCGGACGATCGTTCGTGATTTCTGGCTAATCGGGGCAGAGATCGTTTTTCACAACCGTACCTGGTCAAAACAGTGATTTTCGGTTGACCAGGCGGAAAATCACGAGTTTCGGCCGATGCAGCGTTTGAATAGTGATTTCGTCCGTCCGGGGGCAATATCGAGATTTTACCGATCCGGACGATCGTTCGTGATTTCTGGCTAATCGGGGCAGAGATCGTTTTTCACAACCGTACCTGGTCAAAACAGTGATTTTCGGTTGACCAGGCGGAAAATCACGAGTTTCGGTCGATGCAGGATCTGAATAGTGATTTCCTCCATACGGGGGCATTATCTTGATTTTTCCGATCCGGAAGATCGTTCGTGATTTCCGGCTAATTGGGGCAGCGATCGTTTTTCACAACCGTACCTGGTCAAAACAGTGATTTTCGGTTGACCAGGCGGAAAATCACGAGTTTCGGCCGATGCAGCGTTTGAATAGTGATTTCGTCCGTCCGGGGGCAATATCGAGATTTTACCAATCCGGACGATCGTTCGGGATTTCTGGCTAATCGCGGCAGAGATCGTTTTTCACAACCGTACCTGGTCAAAACAGTGATTTTCGGTTGACCAGGCGGAAAATCACGAGTTTCGGTCGATGCAGGATCTGAATAGTGATTTCCTCCATACGGGGGCATTATCTAGATTTTTACGATCCGGAAGATCGTTCGTGATTTCCGGCTAATTGGGGCAGTGATCGTTTTTCACAACCGTACCTGGTCAAAACAGTGATTTTCGGTTGACCAGGCGGAAAATCACGAGTTTCGGCCGATGCAGCGTTTGAATAGTGATTTATTCCGTCCGGGGGCAATATCGAGATTTTACCAATCCGGACGATCGTTCGTGATTTCTGGCTAATGGCGGCAGAGATCGTTTTTCACAACCGTACCTGGTCAAAACAGTGATTTTTGGTTGACCAGGCGGAAAATCACGAGTTTTGGCCGATGCAGCGTTTGAATAGTAATTTCGTCCGTCCGGGGGCAATATCGAGATTTTACCGATCCGGATGATCGTTCGTGATTTCTGGCTAATCGCGGCAGAGATCGTTTTTCACAACCGTACCTGGTCAAAACAGTGATTTTCGGTTGACCAGGCGGAAAATCACGAGTTTCGGTCGATGCAGGATCTGAATAGTGATTTCCTCCATACGGGGGCATTATCTAGATTTTTCCGATCCGGAAGATCGTTCGTGATTTCCGGCTAATTGGGGCAGTGATCGTTTTTCACAACCGTACCTGGTCAAAACAGTGATTTTCGGTTGACCAGGCGGAAAATCACGAGTTTCGGCCGATGCAGCGTTTGAATAGAGATTTTGTCCGTCCGGGGGCAATATCGAGATTTTACCAATCCGGACGATCGTTCGTGATTTCTGGCTAATCGCGGCAGAGATCGTTTTTCACAACCGTACCTGGTCAAAACAGTGATTTTCGGTTGACCAGGCGGAAAATCACGAGTTTCGGCCGATGCAGCGTTTGAATAGTGATTTCGTCCGTCCGGGGGCAATATCGAGATTTTACCGATCCGGACGATCGTTCGTGATTTCTGGCTAATCGGGGTAGAGATCGTTTTTCACAACCGTACCTGGTCAAAACAGTGATTTTCGGTTGACCAGGCGGAAAATCACGAGTTTCGGTCGATGCAGGATCTGAATAGTGATTTCCTCCATACGGGGGCATTATCTAGATTTTTCCGATCCGGAAGATCGTTCGTGATTTCCGGCTAATTGGGGCAGTGATCGTTTTTCACAACCGTACCTGGTCAAAACAGTGATTTTCGGTTGACCGGGCGGAAAATCACGAGTTTCGGCCGATGCAGCGTTTGAATAGTGATTTTGTCCGTCCGGGGGCAATATCGAGATTTTACCAATCCGGACGATCGTTCGTGATTTCTGGCTAATCGCGGCAGAGATCGTTTTTCACAACCGTACCTGGTCAAAACAGTGATTTTTGGTTGACCAGGCGGAAAATCACGAGTTTTGGCCGATGCAGCGTTTGAATAGTAATTTCGTCCGTCCGGGGGCAATATCGAGATTTTACCGATCCGAACGATCGTTCGTGATTTCTGGCTAATCGCGGCAGAGATCGTTTTTCACAACCGTACCTGGTCAAAACAGTGATTTTCGGTTGACCAGGCGGAAAATCACGAGTTTCGGCCGATGCAGCGTTTGAATAGTGATTTCGTCCGTCCGGGGGCAATATCGAGATTTTACCGATCCGGACGATCGTTCGTGATTTCTGGCTAATCGGGGTAGAGATCGTTTTTCACAACCGTACCTGGTCAAAACAGTGATTTTCGGTTGACCAGGCGGAAAATCACGAGTTTCGGTCGATGCAGGATCTGAATAGTGATTTCCTCCATACGGGGGCATTATCTTGATTTTTCCGATCCGGAAGATCGTTCGTGATTTCCGGCTAATTGGGGCAGTGATCGTTTTTCACAACCGTACCTGGTCAAAACAGTGATTTTCGGTTGACCAGGCGGAAAATCACGAGTTTCGGTCGACGCAGGATCTGAATAGTGATTTCCTCCATACGGGGGCATTATCTAGATTTTTCCGATCCGGAAGATCGTTCGTGATTTCCGGCTAATTGGGGCAGTGATCGTTTTTCACAACCGTACCTGGTCAAAACAGTGATTTTCGGTTGACCAGGCGGAAAATCACGAGTTTTGGCCGATGCAGCGTTTGAATAGTAATTTCGTCCGTCCGGGGGCAATATCGAGATTTTACCGATCTGGACGATCGTTCGTGATTTCTGGCTAATCGCGGCAGAGATCGTTTTTCACAACCGTACCTGGTCAAAACAGTGATTTTTGGTTGACCAGGCGGAAAATCACGAGTTTTGGCCGATGCAGCTTTTGAATAGTAATTTCGTCCGTCCGGGGGCAATATCGAGATTTTACCGATCCGGACGATCGTTCGTGATTTCTGGCTAATCGCGGCAGAGATCGTTTTTCACAACCGTACCTGGTCAAAACAGTGCTTTTCGGTTGACCAGGCGGAAAATCACGAGTTTCGGTCGATGCAGGATCTGAATAGTGATTTCCTACATACGGGGGCAATATCTAGATTTTTCCGATCCGGAAGATCGTTCGTGATTTCCGGCTAATTGGGGCAGTGATCGTTTTTCACAACCGTACCTAGTCAAAACAGTGATTTTCGGTTGACCAGGCGGAAAATCACGAGTTTCGGCCGATGCAGCGTTTGAATAGTGATTTTGTCCGTCCGGGGGCAATATCGAGATTTTACCAATCCGGACGATCGTTCGTGATTTCTGGCTAATCGCGGCAGAGATCGTTTTTCACAACCGTACCTGGTCAAAACAGTGATTTTCGGTTGACCAGGCGGAAAATCACGAGTTTCGGCCGATGCAGCGTTTGAATAGTGATTTCGTCCGTCCGGGGGCAATATCGAGATTTTACCGATCCGGACGATCGTTCGTGATTTCTGGCTAATCGGGGCAGAGATCGTTTTTCACAACCGTACCTGGTCAAAACAGTGATTTTTGGTTGACCAGGCGGAAAATCACGAGTTTCGGTCGATGCAGGATCTGAATAGTGATTTCCTCCATACGGGGGCATTATCTAGATTTTTCTGATCCGGAAGATCGTTCGTGATTTCCGGCTAATTGGGGCAGTGATCGTTTTTCACAACCGTACCTGGTCAAAACAGTGATTTTCGGTTGACCAGGCGGAAAATCACGAGTTTCGGCCGATGCAGGGTTTGAATAGTGATTTCTTCCGTCCGGGGGCAATATCGAGATTTTACCGATCCAGGCGATCGTTCGTGATTTCTGGCTAATCGGGGCAGAGATCGTTTTTCACAACCGTACATGGTCAAGACAGTGATTTTCGGTTGACCAGGCGGAAAATCACGAGTTTCGGCCGATGCAGGGTCTGAATAGTGATTTCCTCCGTCCGGGGGCAATATCTAGAATTTACCGATCCGGACGATCGTTCGTGATTTCTGGCTAATCGGGGCAGAGAACGTTTTTCACAACTGTACCTGGTCAAAACAGTGATTTTCGGTTGACCTGGCGGAAAATCACGACTTTCGGTCGATGCAGGATCTGAATACTGATTCCCTCCGTACGGGGGCATTATCTAGATTTTACTGATCCGGAAGATCGTTCGTGATTTCTGGCTAATCGCGGCAGAGATCGTTTTTCACAACCGTACCTGGTCAAAACAGTGATTTTCGGTTGACCAGGCGGAAAATCACGAGTTTCGGCCGATGCAGCGTTTGAATAGTGATATCGTCCGTCCGGGGGCAATATCGAGATTTTACCGATCCGGACGATCGTTCGTGATTTCTGGCTAATCGGGGCAGAGATCGTTTTTCACAACCGTACCTGGTCAAAACAGTGATTTTCGGTTGACCAGGTGGAAAATCACGAGTTTCGGTCGATGCAGGATCTGAATAGTGATTTCCTCCATACGGGGGCATTATCTAGATTTTTCCGATCCGGAAGATCGTTCGTGATTTCCGGCTAATTGGGGCAGTGATCGTTTTTCACAACCGTACCTGGTCAAAACAGTGATTTTCGGTTGACCAGGCGGAAAATCACGAGTTTCGGCCGATGCAGCGTTTGAATAGTGATTTTGTCCGTCCGGGGGCAATATCGAGATTTTACCAATCCGGACGATCGTTCGTGATTTCTGGCTAATCGGGGCAGAGATCGTTTTTCACAACCGTACCTGGTCAAAACAGTGATTTTCGGTTGACCAGGCGGAAAATCACGAGTTTCGGCCGATGCAGCGTTTGAATAGTGATTTCGTCCGTCCGGGGGCAATATCGAGATTTTACCGATCCGGACGATCGTTCGTGATTTCTGGCTAATCGGGGCAGAGATCGTTTTTCACAACCGTACCTGGTCAAAACAGTGATTTTTGGTTGACCAGGCGGAAAATCACGAGTTTCGGTCGATGCAGGATCTGAATAGTGATTTCCTCCATACGGGGGCATTATCTAGATTTTTCTGATCCGGAAGATCGTTCGTGATTTCCGGCTAATTGGGGCAGTGATCGTTTTTCACAACCGTACCTGGTCAAAACAGTGATTTTCGGTTGACCAGGCGGAAAATCACGAGTTTCGGCCGATGCAGGGTTTGAATAGTGATTTCTTCCGTCCGGGGGCAATATCGAGATTTTACCGATCCAGACGATCGTTCGTGATTTCTGGCTAATCGGGGCAGAGATCGTTTTTCACAACCGTACATGGTCAAGACAGTGATTTTCGGTTGACCAGGCGGAAAATCACGAGTTTCGGCCGATGCAGGGTCTGAATAGTGATTTCCTCCGTCCGGGGGCAATATCTAGAATTTACCGATCCGGACGATCGTTCGTGATTTCTGGCTAATCGGGGCAGAGAACGTTTTTCACAACTGTACCTGGTCAAAACAGTGATTTTCGGTTGACCTGGCGGAAAATCACGACTTTCGGTCGATGCAGGATCTGAATACTGATTCCCTCCGTACGGGGGCATTATCTAGATTTTACTGATCCGGAAGATCGTTCGTGATTTCTGGCTAATCGCGGCAGAGATCGTTTTTCACAACCGTACCTGGTCAAAACAGTGATTTTCGGTTGACCAGGCGGAAAATCACGAGTTTCGGCCGATGCAGCGTTTGAATAGTGATATCGTCCGTCCGGGGGCAATATCGAGATTTTACCGATCCGGACGATCGTTCGTGATTTCTGGCTAATCGGGGCAGAGATCGTTTTTCACAACCGTACCTGGTCAAAACAGTGATTTTCGGTTGACCAGGCGGAAAATCACGAGTTTCGGTCGATGCAGGATCTGAATAGTGATTTCCTCCATACGGGGGCATTATCTAGATTTTTCCGATCCGGAGGATCGTTCGTGATTTCTGGCTAATCGGGGCAGAGATCGTTTTTCACAACCGTACATGGTCAAGACAGTGATTTTCGGTTGACCAGGCGGAAAATCACGAGTTTCGGCCGATGCAGGGTCTGAATAGTGATTTCCTCCGTCCGGGGGCAATATCTAGAATTTACCGATCCGGACGATCGTTCGTGATTTCTGGCTAATCGGGGCAGAGAACGTTTTTCACAACTGTACCTGGTCAAAACAGTGATTTTCGGTTGACCTGGCGGAAAATCACGACTTTCGGTCGATGCAGGATCTGAATACTGATTCCCTCCGTACGGGGGCATTATCTAGATTTTACTGATCCGGAAGATCGTTCGTGATTTCTGGCTAATCGCGGCAGAGATCGTTTTTCACAACCGTACCTGGTCAAAACAGTGATTTTCGGTTGACCAGGCGGAAAATCACGAGTTTCGGCCGATGCAGCGTTTGAATAGTGATATCGTCCGTCCGGGGGCAATATCGAGATTTTACCGATCCGGACGATCGTTCGTGATTTCTGGCTAATCGGGGCGGAGATCGTTTTTCACAACCGTACCTGGTCAAAACAGTGATTTTCGGTTGACCAGGCGGAAAATCACGAGTTTCGGTCGATGCAGGATCTGAATAGTGATTTCCTCCATACGGGGGCATTATCTAGATTTTTCCGATCCGGAGGATCGTTCGTGATTTCTGGCTAATCGGGGCAGAGATCGTTTTTCACAACCGTACCTGGTCAAAACAGTGATTTTCGGTTGACCAGGCGGAAAATCACGAGTTTCGGTCGATGCAGGATCTGAATAGTGATTTCCTCCATACGGGGGCATTATCTTGATTTTTCTGATCCGGAAGATCGTTCGTGATTTCCGGCTAATTGGGGCAGTGATCGTTTTTCACAACCGTACCTGGTCAAAACAGTGATTTTCGGTTGACCAGGCAGAAAATCACGAGTTTCGGTCGATGCAGGATCTGAATAGTGATTTCCTCCATACGGGGGCATTATCTAGATTTTTCCGATCCGGAAGATCGTTCGTGATTTCCGGCTAATTGGGGCAGTGATCGTTTTTCACAACCGTACCTGGTCAAAACAGTGATTTCCGGTTGACCAGGCGGAAAATCACGAGTTTCGGCCGATGCAGCGTTTGAATAGTGATTTTGTCCGTCCGGGGGCAATATCGAGATTTTACCATTCCGGACGATCGTTCGTGATTTCTGGCTAATCGCGGCAGAGATCGTTTTTCACAACCGTACCTGGTCAAAACAGTGATTTTCGGTTGACCAGGCGGAAAATCACGAGTTTCGGCCGATGCAGCGTTTGAATAGTGATTTCGTCCGTCCGGGGGCAATATCGAGATTTTACCGATCCGGACGATCGTTCGTGATTTCTGGCTAATCGGGGCAGAGATCGTTTTTCACAACCGTACCTGGTCAAAACAGTGATTTTCGGTTGACCAGGCGGAAAATCACGAGTTTCGGTCGATGCAGGATCTGAATAGTGATTTCCTCCATACGGGGGCATTATCTAGATTTTTCTGATCCGGAAGATCGTTCGTGATTTCCGGCTAATTGGGGCAGTGATCGTTTTTCACAACCGTACGTGGACAAAACAGTGATTTTCGGTTGACCAGGCGGAAAATCACGAGTTTCGGCCGATGCAGGGTTTGAATAGTGATTTCTTCCGTCCGGGGGCAATATCGAGATTTTACCGATCCAGACGATCGTTCGTGATTTCTGGCTAATCGGGGCAGAGATCGTTTTTCACAACCGTACATGGTCAAGACAGTGATTTTCGGTTGACCAGGCGGAAAATCACGAGTTTCGGCCGATGCAGGGTCTGAATAGTGATTTCCTCCGTCCGGGGGCAATATCGAGATTTTACCGATCCGGACGATCGTTCGTGATTTCTGGCTAATCGGGGCAGAGAACGTTTTTCACAACTGTACCTGGTCAAAACAGTGATTTTCGGTTGACCAGGCGGAAAATCATGACTTTCGGTCGATGCAGGATCTGAATACTGATTCCCTCCGTACGGGGGCATTATCTAGATTTTACTGATCCGGAAGATCGTTCGTGATTTCTGGCTAATCGCGGCAGAGATCGTTTTTCACATCCGTACCTAGTCAAAACAGTGATTTTCGGTTGACCAGGCGGAAAATCACGAGTTTCGGCCTATGCAGCGTTTGAATAGTGATTTCGTCCGTCCGGGGGCAATATCGAGATTTTACCGATCCGGACGATCGTTCGTGATTTCTGGCTAATCGGGGCAGAGATCGTTTTTCACAACCGTACCTGGTCAAAACAGTGATTTTCGGTTGACCAGGCGGAAAATCACGAGTTTCGGTCGATGCAGGATCTGAATAGTGATTTCCTCCATACGGGGGCATTATCTAGATTTTTCCGTTCCGGAAGATCGTTCGTGATTTCCGGCTAATTGGGGCAGTGATCGTTTTTCACAACCGTACCTGGTCAAAACAGTGATTTTCGGTTGACCAGGCGGAAAATCACGAGTTTCGGCCGATGCAGGGTTTGAATAGTGATTTCTTCCGTCCGGGGGCAAAATCGAGATTTTACCGATCCAGACGATCGTTCGTGATTTCTGGCTAATCGGGGCAGAGATCGTTTTTCACAACCGTACCTGGTCAAGACAGTGATTTTCGGTTGACTAGGCGGAAAATCACGAGTTTCGGCTGATGCAGGGTCTGAATAGTGATTTCCTCCGTCCGGGGGCAATATCTAGAATTTACCGATCCGGACGATCGTTCGTGATTTCTGGCTAATCGGGGCAGAGAACGTTTTTCACAACTGTACCTGGTCAAAACAGTGATTTTCGGTTGACCTGGCGGAAAATCACGACTTTCGGTCGATGCAGGATCTGAATACTGATTTCCTCCGTACGGGGGCATTATCTAGATTTTACTGATCCGGAAGATCGTTCGTGATTTCTGGCTAATTGGGGCAGAGATCGTTTTTCACAACCGTACCTGGTCACGACATTGATTTTCGGTTGACCAGGCGGAAAATCACGAGTTTCGGCCGATGCAGGGTCTGAATAGTGATTTCCTCCGTCCGGGGGCAATATCTTGAATTTACCGATCCGGACGATCGTTCGTGATTTCTGGCTAATCGGGGCGGAGATCGTTTTTCACAACCGTACCTGGTCAAAACAGTGATTTTCGGTTGACCAGGCGGAAAATCACGAGTTTCGGCCGATGCAGCGTTTGAATCGTGATTTCGTCCGTCCGGGGGCAATATCGAGATTTTACCGATCCGGACGATCGTTCGTGATTTCTGGCTAATCGGGGCAGAGATCGTTTTTCATAACCGTACCTGGTCAAAACAGTGATTTTCGGTTGACCAGGCGGAAAATCACGAGTTTCGGTCGATGCAGGATCTGAATAGTGATTTCCTCCATACGGGGGCATTATCTAGATTTTTCCGATCCGGAAGATCGTTCGTGATTTCCAGCTAGTTGGGGCAGAGATCGTTTTTCACAACCGTACCTGGTCAAAACAGTGATTTTCGGTTGACCAGGCGGAAAATCACGAGTTTCGGCCGATGCAGGGTCTGAATAGTGATTTCGTCCGTCCGGGGCCAATATCTAGATTTTTCCGATCCGGAAGATCGTTCGTGATTTCCGGCTAATTGGGGCAGTGATTGTTTTTCACAACCGTACCTGGTCAAAATAGTGATTTTCGGTTGACCAGGCGGAAAATCACGAGTTTCGGCCGATGCAGCGTTTGAATAGTGATTTCGTCCGTCCAGGGGCAATATCGAGATTTTACCGATCCGGACGATCGTTCGTGATTTCTGGCTAATCGGGGCGGAGATCGTTTTTCACAACCGTACCTGGTCAAAACAGTGATTTTCAGTTGACCTGGCGGAAAATCACGAGTTTCGGCCGATGCAGCGTTTGAATAGTGATTTCGTCCGTCCGGGGGCAATATCGAGATTTTACCGATCCGGACGATCGTTCGTGATTTCTGGCTAATCGGGGCAGAGATCGTTTTTCATAACCGTACCTGGTCAAAACAGTGATTTTCGGTTGACCAGGCAGAAAATCACGAGTTTCGGTCGATGCAGGATCTGAATAGTGATTTCCTCCATACGGGGGCATTATCTAGATTTTTCCGATCCGGAAGATCGTTCGTGATTTCCAGCTAATTGGGGCAGTGATCGTTTTTCACAACCGTACCTGGTCAAAACAGTGATTTTCGGTTGACCAGGCGGAAAATCACGAGTTTCGGCCGATGCAGGGTCTAAATAGTTGTTTCCTTCGTCCGGTGGCAATATCTACAATTTATTGATTCGGACGATCGTTCGTGATTTCTGGCTAATCGGGGCAGAGATCGTTTTTCACAACCGTACCTGGTCAAAACAATGATTTTCGGTTGACCAGGCGAAAAATCACGAGTTTCGGCCGATCCAGGGTTTGAATAGTGATTTCCTCCATACGGGGGCATTATCTAGATTTTTCCGATCCGGAAGATCGTTCGTGATTTCCGGCTAGTTGGGGCAGAGATCGTTTTTCACAACCGTACCTGGTCAAAACAGTGATTTTCGGTTGACCAGGCGGAAAATCACGAGTTTCGGCCGATGCAGGGTCTGAATAGTGATTTCGTCCGTCCGGGGCCAATATCTAGATTTTTCCGATCCGGAAGATCGTTCGTGATTTCCGGCTAATTGGGGCAGTGATTGTTTTTCACAACCGTACCTGGTCAAAATAGTGATTTTCGGTTGACCAGGCGGAAAATCACGAGTTTCGGCCGATGCAGCGTTTGAATAGTGATTTCGTCCGTCCAGGGGCAATATCGAGATTTTACCGATCCGGACGATCGTTCGTGATTTCTGGCTAATCGGGGCGGAGATCGTTTTTCACAACCGTACCTGGTCAAAACAGTGATTTTCGGTTGACCTGGCGGAAAATCACGAGTTTCGGCCGATGCAGCGTTTGAATAGTGATTTCGTCCGTCCGGGGGCAATATCGAGATTTTACCGATCCGGACGATCGTTCGTGATTTCTGGCTAATCGGGGCAGAGATCGTTTTTCATAACCGTACCTGGTCAAAACAGTGATTTTCGGTTGACCAGGCAGAAAATCACGAGTTTCGGTCGATGCAGGATCTGAATAGAGATTTCCTCCATACGGGGGCATTATCTAGATTTTTCCGATCCGGAAGATCGTTCGTGATTTCCAGCTAATTGGGGCAGTGATCGTTTTTCACAACCGTACCTGGTCAAAACAGTGATTTTCGGTTGACCAGGCGGAAAATCACGAGTTTCGGCCGATGCAGGGTCTAAATAGTTGTTTCCTTCGTCCGGTGGCAATATCTACAATTTATTGATTCGGACGATCGTTCGTGATTTCTGGCTAATCGGGGCAGAGATCGTTTTTCACAACCGTACCTGGTCAAAACAATGATTTTCGGTTGACCAGGCGAAAAATCACGAGTTTCGGCCGATCCAGGGTTTGAATAGTGATTTCCTCCATACGGGGGCATTATCTAGATTTTTCCGATCCGGAAGATCGTTCGTGATTTCCGGCTAGTTGGGGCAGAGATCGTTTTTCACAACCGTACCTGGTCAAAACAGTGATTTTCGGTTGACCAGGCGGAAAATCACGAGTTTCGGCCGATGCAGGGTCTGAATAGTGATTTCGTCCGTCCGGGGCCAATATCTAGATTTTTCCGATCCGGAAGATCGTTCGTGATTTCCGGCTAATTGGGGCAGTGATTGTTTTTCACAACCGTACCTGGTCAAAATAGTGATTTTCGGTTGACCAGGCGAAAAATCACGAGTTTCGGCCGATGCAGCGTTTGAATAGTGATTTCGTCCGTCCAGGGGCAATATCGAGATTTCACCGATCCGGACGATCGTTCGTGATTTCTGGCTAATCGGGGCAGAGATCGTTTTTCATAACCGTACCTGGTCAAAACAGTGATTTTCGGTTGACCAGGCAGAAAATCACGAGTTTCGGTCGATGCAGGATCTGAATAGAGATTTCCTCCATACGGGGGCATTATCTAGATTTTTCCGATCCGGAAGATCGTTCGTGATTTCCAGCTAATTGGGGCAGTGATCGTTTTTCACAACCGTACCTGGTCAAAACAGTGATTTTCGGTTGACCAGGCGGAAAATCACGAGTTTCGGCCGATGCAGGGTCTGAATAGTGATTTCGTCCGTCCGGGGCCAATATCTAGATTTTTCCGATCCGGAAGATCGTTCGTGATTTCCGGCTAATTGGGGCAGTGATTGTTTTTCACAACCGTACCTGGTCAAAATAGTGATTTTCGGTTGACCAGGCGGAAAATCACGAGTTTCGGCCGATGCAGCGTTTGAATAGTGATTTCGTCCGTCCAGGGGCAATATCGAGATTTTACCGATCCGGACGATCGTTCGTGATTTCTGGCTAATCGGGGCGGAGATCGTTTTTCACAACCGTACCTGGTCAAAACAGTGATTTTCGGTTGACCTGGCGGAAAATCACGAGTTTCGGCCGATGCAGCGTTTGAATAGTGATTTCGTCCGTCCGGGGGCAATATCGAGATTTTACCGATCCGGACGATCGTTCGTGATTTCTGGCTAATCGGGGCGGAGATCGTTTTTCACAACCGTACCTGGTCAAAACAGTGATTTTCGGTTGACCAGGCGGAAAATCACGAGTTTCGGTCGATGCAGGATCTGAATAGTGATTTCCTCCATACGGGGGCATTATCTAGATTTTTCCGATCCGGAAGATCGTTCGTGATTTCCAGCTAATTGGGGCAGTGATCGTTTTTCACAACCGTACCTGGTCAAAACAGTGATTTTCGGTTGACCAGGCGGAAAATCACGAGTTTCGGCCGATGCAGGATCTGAATAGTGATTTCGTCCGTCCGGGGGCAATATCTAGAATTTACCGATCCAGACGATCGTTCGTGATTTCCGGCTAATCGGGGCAGTGATCGTTTTTCACAACCGTACCTGGTCAAAACAGTGATTTTCGGTTGACCAGGCAAAAAATCACGAGTGTCGGTCGATGCAGGATCTGAATAGTGATTTCCTCCATACGGGGGCATTATCTAGATTTTTCCGATCTGGAAGATCGTTCGTGATTTCCAGCTAGTTGGGGCAGAGATCGTTTTTCACAATCGTACCTGGTCAAGACAGTGATTTTCGGTTGACCAGGCGGAAAATCACGAGTTTCGGCCGATGCAGGATCTGAATAGTGATTTCGTCCGTCCGTGGCCAATGTCTAGATTTTTCCGATCCGGAAGATCGTTCGTGATTTCCGGCTAATTGGGGCAGTGATTGTTTTTCACAACCGTACCTGGTCAAAATAGTGATTTTCGGTTGACCAGGCGAAAAATCACGAGTTTCGGCCGATGCAGCGTTTGAATAGTGATTTCGTCCGTCCAGGGGCAATATCGAGATTTCACCGATCCGGACGATCGTTCGTGATTTCTGGCTAATCGGGGCGGAGATCGTTTTTCACAACCGTACCTGGTCAAAACAGTGATTTTCGGTTGTCCTGGCGGAAAATCACGAGTTTCGGCCGATGCAGCGTTTGAATAGTGATTTCGTCCCTCCGGGGTCAATATCGAGATTTTACCGATCCGGACGATCGTTCGTGATTTCTGGCTAATCGGGGCAGAGATCGTTTTTCATAACCGTACCTGGTCAAAACAGTGATTTTCGGTTGACCAGGCGGAAAATCACGAGTTTCGGTCGATGCAGGATCTGAATAGTGATTTCCTCCATACGGGGGCATTATCTAGATTTTTCCGATCCGGAAGATCGTTCGTGATTTCCAGCTAATTGGGGCAGTGATCGTTTTTCACAACCGTACCTGGTCAAAACAGTGATTTTCGGTTGACCAGGCGGAAAATCACGAGTTTCGGTCGATGCAGGATCTGAATAGTGATTTCCTCCATACGGGGGCATTATCTAGATTTTTCCGATCCGGAAGATCGTTCGTGATTTCCAGCTAATTGGGGCAGTGATCGTTTTTCACAACCGTACCTGGTCAAAACAGTGATTTTCGGTTGACCAGGCGGAAAATCACGAGTTTCGGCCGATGCAGGGTCTAAATAGTGATTTCCTTCGTCCGGGGGCAATATCTAGAATTTACCGATCCGGACGATCGTTCGTGATTTCTGGCTAATCGGGGCAGAGATCGTTTTTCACAACCGTACCTGGTCAAAACAATGATTTTCGGTTGACCAGGCGAAAAATCACGAGTTTCGGCCGATCCAGGGTTTGAATAGTGATTTCCTCCGTCCGGGGGCAATATCTAGATTGTACCGATCCAGACGATCGATCATGATTTCTTGCTGATCGGGGCAGAGATCATTTTTCCCAACCGTACTTGGTCAAAATAGTGATTTTCGATTAGCCTTGCGGAAAATCACGAGTTTCGGGCGATGCAGGGTCTGAATAGTGATTTCCTCCGTCCGGGGGCAATATCTAGAATTTACCGATCCGGACGATCGTTCGTGATTTCTCGCTAATCGGGGCAGAGATCGTTTGTCACAACCGTACCTGGTCAAAACAGTGATTTTCGGTTGACCAGGCGGAAAATCACGAGTTTCGGCCGATGCAGGGTCTGAATAGTGATTTCCTCCGTCCGGGGGCAATATCTTGAATTTACCGATCCAGACGATCGTTCGTGATTTCTGGCTAATCGGGGCAGAGATCGTTTTTCACAACCGTACCTGGTCAAAACAGTGATTTTCGGTTGACCAGGCAGAAAATCACGAGTGTCGGTCGATGCAGGATCTGAATAGTGATTTCCTCCATACGGGGGCATTATCTAGATTTTTCCGATCCGGAAGATCGTTCGTGATTTCCGGCTAATCGGGGCAGAGATCGTTTTTCACAACCGTACCTGGTCAAAACAGTGATTTTCGGTTGACCAGGCAGAAAATCACGAGTGTCGGTCGATGCAGGATCTGAATAGTGATTTCCTCCATACGGGGGCATTATCTAGATTTTTCCGATCCGGAAGATCGTTCGTGATTTCCGGCTAGTTGGGGCAGAGATCGTTTTTCACAACCGTACCTGGTCAAAACAGTGATTTTCGGTTGACCAGGCGGAAAATCACGAGTTTCGGCCGATCCAGGGTTTGAATAGTGATTTCCTCCGTCCGGGGGCAATATCTAGATTGTACCGATCCAGACGATCGATCATGATTTCTTGCTGATCGGGGCAGAGATCATTTTTCCCAACCGTACTTGGTCAAAATAGTGATTTTCGATTAGCCTTGCGGAAAATCACGAGTTTCGGACGATGCAGGGTCTGAATAGTGATTTCCTCCGTCCGGGGGCAATATCTAGAATTTACCGATCCGGACGATCGTTCGTGATTTATGGCTAATCGGGGCAGAGATCATTTTTCCCAACCGTACTTGGTCAAAATAGTGATTTTCGATTAGCCTTGCGGAAAATCACGAGTTTCGGACGATGCAGGGTCTGAATAGTGATTTCCTCCGTCCGGGGGCAATATCTAGAATTTACCGATCCGGACGATCGTTCGTGATTTATGGCTAATCGGGGCAGAGATCGTTTTTCACAACCGTACCTGGTCAAGACAGTGATTTTCGGTTGACCAGGCGGAAAATCACGAGTTTCGGCCGATGCAGGGTCTGAATAGTGATTTCCTCCGTCCGGGGGCAATATCTTGAATTTACCGATCCAGACGATCGTTCGTGATTTCTGGCTAATCGGGGCAGAGATCGTTTTTCACAACCGTACCTGGTCAAAACAGTGATTTTCGGTTGACCAGGCAGAAAATCACGAGTGTCGGTCGATGCAGGATCTGAATAGTGATTTCCTCCATACGGGGGCATTATCTAGATTTTTCCGATCCGGAAGATCGTTCGTGATTTCCGGCTAGTTGGGGCAGAGATCGTTTTTCACAACCGTACCTGGTCAAAACAGTGATTTTCGGTTGACCAGGCGGAAAATCACGAGTTTCGGCCGATGCAGGGTCTGAATAGTGATTACGTCCGTCCGGGGCCAATATCTAGATTTTTCCGATCCGGAAGATCGTTCGTGATTTCCGGCTAGTTGGGGCAGAGATCGTTTTTCACAACCGTACCTGGTCAAGACAGTGATTTTCGGTTGACCAGGCGGAAAATCACGAGTTTCGGCCGATCCAGGGTTTGAATAGTGATTTCCTCCGTCCGGGGGCAATATCTAGATTGTACCGATCCAGACGATCGATCATGATTTCTTGCTGATCGGGGCAGAGATCATTTTTCCCAACCGTACTTGGTCAAAATAGTGATTTTCGATTAGCCTTGCGGAAAATCACGAGTTTCGGGCGATGCAGGGTCTGAATAGTGATTTCCTCCGTCCGGGGGCAATATCTAGAATTTACCGATCCGGACGATCGTTCGTGATTTCTGGCTAATCGGGGCAGTGATCGTTTTTCACAACCGTACCTGGTCAAAACAGTGATTTTCGGTTGACCAGGCAGAAAATCACGAGTGTCGGTCGATGCAGGATCTGAATAGTGATTTCCTCCATACGGGGGCATTGTCTAGATTTTTCCGATCCGGAAGATCGTTCGTGATTTCCGGCTAGTTGGGGCAGAGATCGTTTTTCACAACCGTACCTGGTCAAGACAGTGATTTTCGGTTGACCAGGCGGAAAATCACGAGTTTCGGCCGATGCAGGGTCTGAATAGTGATTTCGTCCGTCTGGGGGCAATATCTAGATTTTTCCGATCCGGACGATCGTTCGTGATTTCTGGCTAATCGGGGCAGAGATTGTTTTTCACAACCGTACCTGGTCAAGACAGTGATTTTCGGTTGACCAGGCGGAAAATCACGAGTTTCGGCCGATGCAGGGTCTGAATAGTGATTTCCTCCGTCCGGGGGCAATATCTAGAATTTACCGATCCGGACGATCGTTCGTGATTTCTGGCTAATCGGGGCAGAGATCGTTTTTCACAACTGTACCTGGTCAAAACAGTGATTTTCGGTTGACTTGGCGGAAAATCACGACTTTCGGTCGATGCAGGATCTGAATAGTGATTTCCTCCGTACGGGGGCAATATCTAGATTTTACTGATCCGGAAGCTCGTTCGTGATTTTTGGCTAATTGGGGCAGAGATCGTTTTTCACAACCGTACCTGGTCAAGACAGTGATTTTCGGTTGACCAGGCGGAAAATCACGATTTTCGGCCGATCCAGGGTTCGAATAGTGATTTCCTCCGTCCGGGGGCAATATCTACAATTTATTGATCCGGACGATCGTTCTTGATTTCTGGCTAATCGGGGCAGAGATCATTTTTCACAACCGTACCTGGTCAAAACAATGATTTTCGGTTGACCAGGCGAAAAATCACGAGTTTCGGCCGATCCAGGGTTTGAATAGTGATTTCCTCCGTCCGGGGGCAATATCTAGATTGTACCGATCCAGACGATCGATTATGATTTCTCGCTGATCGGGGCAGAGATCATTTTTCCCAACCGTACTTGGTCAAAATAGTGATTTTCGATTAGCCTTGCGGAAAATCACGAGTTTCGGGCGATGCAGGGTCTGAATAGTGATTTCCTCCGTCCGGGGGCAATATCTAGAATTTACCGATCCGGACGATCGTTCGTGATTTCTGGCTAATCGGGGCAGAGATCGTTTTTCACAACCGTACCTGGTCAAAACAGTGATTTTCGTTTGACCAGGCGGAAAATCACGAGTTTCGGTCGATGCAGGATCTAAATAGTGATTTCCTCCATACGGGGGCATTATCTAGATTTTTCCGATCCGGAAGATCGTTCGTGATTTCCGGCTAATTGGGGCAGAGATCGTTTTTCACAACCGTACCTGGTCAAAACAGTGATTTTCGGTTGACCAGGCGGAAAATCACGAGTTTCGGGCGATGCAGGGTCTGAATAGTGATTTCCTCCGTCCGGGGGCAATATCTAGAATTTACCGATCCGGACGATCGTTCGTGATTTCTGGCTAATCGGGGCAGAGATCGTTTTTCACAACCGTACCTGGTCAAAACAGTGATTTTCGTTTGACCAGGCGGAAAATCACGAGTTTCGGTCGATGCAGGATCTGAATAGTGATTTCCTCCATACGGGGGCATTATCTAGATTTTTCCGATCCGGAAGATCGTTCGTGATTTCCGGCTAATTGGGGCAGAGATCGTTTTTCACAACCGTACCTGGTCAAAACAGTGATTTTTGGTTGACCAGGCGGAAAATCACGAGTTTCGGGCGATGCAGGGTCTGAATAGTGATTTCCTCCGTCCGGGGCCAATATCTAGAATTTACCGATCCGGACGATCGTTCGTGATTTCTGGCTAATCGGGGCAGAGATCATTTTTCACAACCGTACCTGGTCAAAACAATGATTTTCGGTTGACCAGGCGAAAAATCACGAGTTTCGGCCGATCCAGGGTTTGAATAGTGATTTCCTCCGTCCGGGGGCAATATCTAGATTGTACCGATCCAGACGATCGATCATGATTTCTCGCTGATCGGGGCAGAGATCATTTTTCCCAACCGTACTTGGTCAAAATAGTGATTTTCGATTAGCCTTGCGGAAAATCACGAGTTTCGGGCGATGCAGGGTCTGAATAGTGATTTCCTCCGTCCGGGGGCAATATCTAGAATTTACCGATCCGGACGATCGTTCGTGATTTCTGGCTAATCGGGGCAGAGATCGTTTTTCACAACCGTACCTGGTCAAAACAGTGATTTTCGTTTGACCTGGCGGAAAATCACGAGTTTCGGTCGATGCAGGATCTGAATAGTGATTTCCTCCATACGGGGGCATTATCTAGATTTTTCCGATCCGGAAGATCGTTCGTGATTTCCGGCTAACTGGGGCAGAGATCGTTTTTCACAACCGTACCTGGTCAAAACAGTGATTTTCGGTTGACCAGGCGGAAAATCACGAGTTTCGGCCGATGCAGGGTCTGAATAGTGTTTTCGTTCGTCCGGGGCCAATATCGAGATTTTACCGATCCGGACGATCGTTCGTGATTTCTGGCTAATCGGGGCAGAGATCGTTTTTCACAACCGTACCTTGTCAAGACAGTGATTTTCGGTTGACCAGGCGGAAAATCACGAGTTTCGGCCGATGCAGGGTCTGAATAGTGATTTCCTCCGTCCGGGGGCAATATCTAGAATTTACCGATCCGGACGATCGTTCGTGATTTCTGGCTAATTGGGGCAGAGATCGTTTTTCACAACCGTACCTGGTCAAAACAGTGATTTTTGGTTGACCAGGCGAAAAATCACGAGTTTCGGCCGATCCAGGGTTTGAATAGTGATTTCCTCCGTCCGGGGGCAATATCTAGATTGTACCGATCCAGACGATCGATCATGATTTCTCGCTGATCGGGGCAGAGATCCTTTTTCCCAACCGTACTTGGTCAAAATAGTGATTATCGATTAGCCTTGCGGAAAATCACGAGTTTCGGGCGATCCAGGGTCTGTATAGTGATTTCCTCCGTCCGGGGGCAATATCTAGAATTTACCGATCCGGACGATCGTTCGTGATTTCTGGCTAATCGGGGCAGAGATCGTTTTTCACAACCGTACCTGGTCAAAACAGTGATTTTCGGTTGACCAGGCGGAAAATCACGAGTTTCGGTCGATGCAGGAACTGAATAGCGATTTCCTCCATACGGGGGCATTATCTAGATTTTTCCGATCCGGAAGATCGTTCGTGATTTCCGGCTAATTGGGGCAGTGATTGTTTTTCACAACCGTACCTGGTCAAAACAGTGATTTTCGGTTGACCAGGCGGAAAATCACGAGTTTCGGCCGATGCAGCGTTTGAATAGTGATTTCGTCCGTCCGGGGGCAA
This sequence comes from Delonix regia, assembly GCA_037074485.1. Lineage (NCBI taxonomy): Eukaryota > Viridiplantae > Streptophyta > Magnoliopsida > Fabales > Fabaceae > Delonix > Delonix regia. The sequence goes on along the minus strand of CM073450.1, from coordinate 43,562,885 downwards.
TATCGAGATTTTACCGATCCGGACGATCGTTCGTGATTTCTGGCTAATCGGGGCAGAGATCGTTTTTCATAACCGTACCTGGTCAAAACAGTGATTTTCGGTTGACCAGGCGGAAAATCACGAGTTTCGGTCGATGCAGGATCTGAATAGTGATTTCCTCCATACGGGGGCATTATCTAGAGTTTTTCGATCCGGAAGCTCGTTCGTGATTTCCGGCTAATTGGGGCAATGATCGTTTTTCACAACCGAACCAGGTCAAAACAGTGATTTTCGGTTGACCAGGCGGAAAATCACGAGTTACGGCCGATGCAGGGTATAAATAGTGATTTCCTTCGTCCGGGGGCAATATCTACAATTTATTGATCCAGACGATCGTTCGTGATTTCTGGCTAATCGGGGCAGAGATCGTTTTTCCCAACCGTACCTGGTCAAAACAATGATTTTCGGTTGACCAGGCGAAAAATCACGAGTTTCGGCCGATCCAGGGTTTGAATAGTGATTTCCTCCGTCCGGGGGCAATATCTAGATTGTACCGATCCAGACGATCGATCATGATTTCTCGCTGATCGGGGCAGAGATCATTTTTCCCAACCGTACTTGGTCAAAATAGTGATTTTCGATTAGCCTTGCGGAAAATCACGAGTTTCGGGCGATGCAGGGTCTGAATAGTGATTTCCTCCGTCCGGGGGCAATATCTAGAATTTACCGATCCGGACGATCGTTCGTGATTTCTGGCTAATCGGGGCAGAGATCATTTTTCACAACCGTACCTGGTCAAAACAGTGATTTTCGTTTGACCAGGCGGAAAATCACGAGTTTCGGTCGATGCAGGATCTGAATAGTGATTTCCTCCATACGGGGGCATTATCTAGATTTTTCCGATCCGGAAGATCGTTCGTGATTTCCGGCTAACTGGGGCAGAGATCGTTTTTCACAACCGTACCTGGTCAAAACAGTGATTTTCGGTTGACCAGGCGGAAAATCACGAGTTTCGGCCGATGCAGGGTCTGAATAGGGTTTTCGTTCGTCCGGGGCCAATATCGAGATTTTACCGATCCGGACGATCGTTCGTGATTTCTGGCTAATCGGGGCAGAGATCGTTTTTCACAACCGTACCTTGTCAAGACAGTGATTTTCGGTTGACCAGGCGGAAAATCACGAGTTTCGGCCGATGCAGGGTCTGAATAGTGATTTCCTCCGTCCGGGGGCAATATCTAGAATTTACCGATCCGGACGATCGTTCGTGATTTCTGGCTAATTGGGGCAGAGATCGTTTTTCACAACCGTACCTGGTCAAAACAGTGATTTTTGGTTGACCAGGCGAAAAATCACGAGTTTCGGCCGATCCAGGGTTTGAATAGTGATTTCCTCCGTCCGGGGGCAATATCTAGATTGTACCGATCCAGACGATCGATCATGATTTCTCGCTGATCGGGGCAGAGATCCTTTTTCCCAACCGTACTTGGTCAAAATAGTGATTATCGATTAGCCTTGCGGAAAATCACGAGTTTCGGGCGATCCAGGGTCTGAATAGTGATTTCCTCCGTCCGGGGGCAATATCTAGAATTTACCGATCCGGACGATCGTTCGTGATTTCTGGCTAATCGGGGCAGAGATCGTTTTTCACAACCGTACCTGGTCAAAACAGTGATTTTCGGTTGACCAGGCGGAAAATCACGAGTTTCGGTCGATGCAGGAACTGAATAGCGATTTCCTCCATACGGGGGCATTATCTAGATTTTTCCGATCCGGAAGATCGTTCGTGATTTCCGGCTAATTGGGGCAGTGATTGTTTTTCACAACCGTACCTGGTCAAAACAGTGATTTTCGGTTGACCAGGCGGAAAATCACGAGTTTCGGCCGATGCAGCGTTTGAATAGTGATTTCGTCCGTCCGGGGGAAATATCGAGATTTTACCGATCCGGACGATCGTTCGTGATTTCTGGCTAATCGGGGCAGAGATCGTTTTTCATAACCGTACCTGGTCAAAACAGTGATTTTCGGTTGACCAGGCGGAAAATCACGAGTTTCGGTCGATGCAGGATCTGAATAGTGATTTCCTCCATACGGGGGCATTATCTAGAGTTTTTCGATCCGGAAGCTCGTTCGTGATTTCCGGCTAATTGGGGCAATGATCGTTTTTCACAACCGAACCAGGTCAAAACAGTGATTTTCGGTTGACCAGGCAGAAAATCACGAGTTACGGCCGATGCAGGGTATAAATAGTGATTTCCTTCGTCCGGGGGCAATATCTACAATTTATTGATCCGGACGATCGTTCGTGATTTCTGGCTAATCGGGGCAGAGATCGTTTTTCACAACCGTACCTGGTCAAAACAATGATTTTCGGTTGACCAGGCGAAAAATCACGAGTTTCGGCCGATCCAGGGTTTGAATAGTGATTTCCTCCGTCCGGGGGCAATATCTAGATTGTACCGATCCAGACGATCGATCATGAATTCTCGCTGATCGGGGCAGAGATCATTTTTCCCAACCGTACTTGGCCAAAATAATGATTTTCGATTAGCCTTGCGGAAAATCACGAGTTTCGGGCGATGCAGGGTCTGAATAGTGATTTCGTCCGTCCGGGGCCAATATCGAGATTTTACCGATCCGGACGATCGTTCGTGATTTCTGGCTAATCGGGGCAGAGATCGTTTTTCATAACCGTACCTGGTCAAAACAGTGATTTTCGGTTGACCAGGCGGAAAATCACGAGTTTCGGTCGATGCAGGATCTGAATAGTGATTTCCTCCATACGGGGGCATTATCTAGATTTTTCCGATCCGGAAGCTCGTTCGTGATTTCCGGCTAATTGGGGCAGTGATTGTTTTTCACAACCGTACCTGGTCAAAACAGTGATTTTCGGTTGACCAAGCGGAAAATCACGAGTTACGGCCGATGCAGGGTCTAAATAGTGATTTCCTTCGTCCGGGGGCAATATCTACAATTTATTGATCCGGACGATCGTTCGTGATTTCTGGCCAATTGGGGCAGAGATCGTTTTTCCCAACCGTACCTGGTCAAAACAGTGATTTTCGTTTGACCAGGCGGAAAATCACGAGTTTCGGTCGATGCAGGATCTGAATAGTGATTTCCTCCATACGGGGGCATTATCTAGATTTTTCCGATCCGGAAGATCGTTCGTGATTTCCGGCTAATTGGGGCAGAGATCGTTTTTCACAACCGTACCTGGTCAAAACAGTGATTTTCGGTTGACCAGGCGGAAAATCACGAGTTTCGGCCGATGCAGGGTCTGAATAGTGATTTCGTCCGTCCGGGGGCAATATCGAGATTTTACCGATCCGGACGATCGTTCGTGATTTCCGGCTAATCGGGGCAGAGATCGTTTTTCATAACCGTACCTGGTCAAAACAGTGATTTTCGGTTGACCAGACGGAAAATCACGAGTTTCGGCCGATGCAGGGTCTGAATAGTGATTTCGTCCGTCCGGGGCCAATATCGAGATTTTACCGATCCGGACGATCGTTCGTGATTTCTGGCTAATCGGGGCAGAGATCGTTTTTCACAACCGTACCTGGTCAAGACAGTGATTTTCGGTTGACCAGGCGGAAAATCACGAGTTTCGGCCGATGCAGGGTCTGAATAGTGATTTCGTCCGTCCGGGGCCAATATCGAGATTTTACCGATCCGGACGATCGTTCGTGATTTCTGGCTAATCGGGGCAGAGATCGTTTTTCATAACCGTACCTGGTCAAAACAGTGTTTTTCGGTTGACCAGACGGAAAATCACGAGTTTCGGCCGATGCAGGGTCTGAATAGTGATTTCGTCCGTCCGGGGCCAATATCGAGATTTTACCGATCCGGACGATCGTTCGTGATTTCTGGCTAATCGGGGCAGAGATCGTTTTTCACAACCGTACCTGGTCAAGACAGTGATTTTCGGTTGACCAGGCGGAAAATCACGAGTTTCGGCCGATGCAGGGTCTGAATAGTGATTTCGTCCGTCCGGGGCCAATATCGAGATTTTACCGATCCGGACGATCGTTCGTGATTTCTGGCTAATCGGGGCAGAGATCGTTTTTCATAACCGTACCTGGTCAAAACAGTGATTTTCGGTTGACCAGGCGGAAAATCACGAGTTTCGGTCGATGCAGGATCTGAATAGTGATTTCCTCCATACGGGGGCATTATCTAGATTTTTCCGATCCGGAAGATCGTTCGTGATTTCCGGCTAATTGGGGCGGAGATCGTTTTTCACAACCGTACCTGGCCAAAACAGTGATTTTCGGTTGACCAGGCGGAAAATCACGAGTTTCGGCCGATGCAGGGTCTGAATAGTGATTTCGTCCGTCCGGGGCCAATATCGAGATTTTACCGATCCGGACGATCGTTCGTGATTTCTGGCTAATCGGGGCAGAGATCGTTTTTCATAACCGTACCTGGTCAGAACAGTGATTTTCGGTTGACCAGGCGGAAAATCACGAGTTTCGGCCGATGCAGGGTCTGAATAGTGATTTCGTCCGTCCGGGGCCAATATCGAGATTTTACCGATCCGGACGATCGTTCGTGATTTCTGGCTAATCGGGGCAGAGATCGTTTTTCACAACCGTACCTGGTCAAGACAGTGATTTTCGGTTGACCAGGCGGAAAATCACGAGTTTCGGCCGATGCAGGGTCTGAATAGTGATTTCGTCCGTCCGGGGCCAATATCGAGATTTTACCGATCCGGACGATCGTTCGTGATTTCCGGCTAATCGGGGCAGAGATCGTTTTTCATAACCGTACCTGGTCAAAACAGTGATTTTCGGTTAACCAGGCGGAAAATCACGAGTTTCGGCCGATGCAGGGTCTGAATAGTGATTTCGTCCATCCGGGGCCAATATCGAGATTTTACCGATCCGGACGATCGTTTGTGATTACTGGCTAATCGGGGCAGAGATCGTTTTTCACAACCGTACCTGGTCAAGAGAGTGATTTTCGGTTGACCAGGCGGAAAATCATGAGTTTCGGCCGATGCAGGGTCTGAATAGTGATTTCCTTCGTCCGGGGGCAATATCTAGAATTTACCGATCCGGACGATTGTTCGTGATTTCTGGCTAATCGGGGCAGAGATCGTTTTTCACAACCGTACCTGGTCAAAACAATGATTTTCGGTTGACCAGGCGAAAAATCACGAGTTTCGGCCGATCCAGGGTTTGAAGAGTGATTTCCTCCGTACGGGGGCAATATCCAGATTGTACCGATCCAGACGATCGATCATGATTTCTCGCTGATCGGGGCAGAGATCGTTTTTCACAACCGTACCTGGTCAAGACAGTGATTTTCGGTTGACCAGGCGGAAAATCACGAGTTTCGGCCGATGCAGGGTCTGAATAGTGATTTCCTTCGTCCAGGGGCAATATCTACAATTTATTGATCCGGACGATCGTTCGTGATTTCTGGCTAATCGGGGCAGAGATCGTTTTTCACAACCGTACCTGGTCAAAACAATGATTTTCGGTTGACCAGGCGAAAAATCACGAGTTTCGGCCGATCCAGGGTTTGAATAGTGATTTCCTCCGTCCGGGGGCAATATCTAGATTGTACCGATCCAGACGATCGATCATGATTTCTCGCTGATCGGGGCAGAGATCATTTTTCCCAACCGTACTTGGTCAAAATAGTGATTTTCGAATAGCCTTGCGGAAAATCACGAGTTTCGGGCGATGCAGGGTCTGAATAGTGATTTCCTCCGACCGGGGGCAATATCTAGAATTTACCGATCGGACGATCGTTCGTGATTTCTGGCTAATCGGGGCAGAGATCGTTTTTCACAACCGTACCTGGTCAAAACAGTGATTTTCGGTTGACCAGGCGGAAAATCACGAGTTTCGGTCGAAGCAGGATCTGAATAGTGATTTCCTCCATACGGGGGCATTATCTAGATTTTTCCGATCCGGAAGATCGTTCGTGATTTCCGGCTAATTGGGGCAGTGATTGTTTTTCACAACCGTACCTGGTCAAAACAGTGATTTTCGGTTGACCAGGCGGAAAATCACGAGTTTCGGCCGATGCAGCGTTTGAATAGTGATTTCGTCCGTCCGGGGGCAATATCGAGATTTTACCGATCCGGACGATCGTTCGTGATTTCTGGCTAATCGGGGCAGAGATCGTTTTTCACAACCGTACCTGGTCAAAACAATGATTTTCGGTTGACCAGGCTGAAAATCACGAGTTTCGGCCGATGCAGGGTCTGAATAGTGATTTCCTTCGTCCGGGGGCAATATCTAGAATTTACCGATCCGGACGATCGTTCGTGATTTCTGGCTAATCGGGGCAGAGATCGTTTTTCATAACCGTACCTGGTCAAAACAGTGATTTTCGGTTGACCAGGCGGAAAATCACGAGTTTCGGTCGATGCAGGATCTGAATAGTGATTTCCTCCATACGGGGGCATTATCTAGATTTTTCCGATCCGGAAGATCGTTCGTGATTTCCGGCTAATTGGGGCGGAGATCGTTTTTCACAACCGTACCTGGCCAAAACAGTGATTTTCGGTTGACCAGGCGGAAAATCACGAGTTTCGGCCGATGCAGGGTCTGAATAGTGATTTCGTCCATCCGGGGCCAATATCGAGATTTTACCGATCCGGACGATCGTTTGTGATTACTGGCTAATCGGGGCAGAGATCGTTTTTCACAACCGTACCTGGTCAAGAGAGTGATTTTCGGTTGACCAGGCGGAAAATCATGAGTTTCGGCCGATGCAGGGTCTGAATAGTGATTTCCTTCGTCCGGGGGCAATATCTAGAATTTACCGATCCGGACGATTGTTCGTGATTTCTGGCTAATCGGGGCAGAGATCGTTTTTCACAACCGTACCTGGTCAAAACAATGATTTTCGGTTGACCAGGCGAAAAATCACGAGTTTCGGCCGATCCAGGGTTTGAAGAGTGATTTCCTCCGTACGGGGGCAATATCCAGATTGTACCGATCCAGACGATCGATCATGATTTCTCGCTGATCGGGGCAGAGATCGTTTTTCACAACCGTACCTGGTCAAGACAGTGATTTTCGGTTGACCAGGCGGAAAATCACGAGTTTCGGCCGATGCAGGGTCTGAATAGTGATTTCCTTCGTCCGGGGGCAATATCTACAATTTATTGATCCGGACGATCGTTCGTGATTTCTGGCTAATCGGGGCAGAGATCGTTTTTCACAACCGTACCTGGTCAAAACAATGATTTTCGGTTGACCAGGCGAAAAATCACGAGTTTCGGCCGATCCAGGGTTTGAATAGTGATTTCCTCCGTCCGGGGGCAATATCTAGATTGTACCGATCCAGACGATCGATCATGATTTCTCGCTGATCGGGGCAGAGATCATTTTTCCCAACCGTACTTGGTCAAAATAGTGATTTTCGAATAGCCTTGCGGAAAATCACGAGTTTCGGGCGATGCAGGGTCTGAATAGTGATTTCCTCCGACCGGGGGCAATATCTAGAATTTACCGATCGGACGATCGTTCGTGATTTCTGGCTAATCGGGGCAGAGATCGTTTTTCACAACCGTACCTGGTCAAAACAGTGATTTTCGGTTGACCAGGCGGAAAATCACGAGTTTCGGTCGAAGCAGGATCTGAATAGTGATTTCCTCCATACGGGGGCATTATCTAGATTTTTCCGATCCGGAAGATCGTTCGTGATTTCCGGCTAATTGGGGCAGTGATTGTTTTTCACAACCGTACCTGGTCAAAACAGTGATTTTCGGTTGACCAGGCGGAAAATCACGAGTTTCGGCCGATGCAGCGTTTGAATAGTGATTTCGTCCGTCCGGGGGCAATATCGAGATTTTACCGATCCGGACGATCGTTCGTGATTTCTGGCTAATCGGGGCAGAGATCGTTTTTCACAACCGTACCTGGTCAAAACAATGATTTTCGGTTGACCAGGCTGAAAATCACGAGTTTCGGCCGATGCAGGGTCTGAATAGTGATTTCCTTCGTCCGGGGGCAATATCTAGAATTTACCGATCCGGACGATCGTTCGTGATTTCTGGCTAATCGGGGCAGAGATCGTTTTTCATAACCGTACCTGGTCAAAACAGTGATTTTCGGTTGACCAGGCGGAAAATCACGAGTTTCGGTCGATGCAGGATCTGAATAGTGATTTCCTCCATACGGGGGCATTATCTAGATTTTTCCGATCCGGAAGATCGTTCGTGATTTCCGGCTAATTGGGGCGGAGATCGTTTTTCACAACCGTACCTGGCCAAAACAGTGATTTTCGGTTGACCAGGCGGAAAATCACGAGTTTCGGCCGATGCAGGGTCTGAATAGTGATTTCGTCCGTCCGGGGCCAATATCGAGATTTTACCGATCCGGACGATCGTTCGTGATTTCTGGCTAATCGGGGCAGAGATCGTTTTTCATAACCGTACCTGGTCAGAACAGTGATTTTCGGTTGACCAGGCGGAAAATCACGAGTTTCGGCCGATGCAGGGTCTGAATAGTGATTTCGTCCGTCCGGGGCCAATATCGAGATTTTACCGATCCGGACGATCGTTCGTGATTTCTGGCTAATCGGGGCAGAGATCGTTTTTCACAACCGTACCTGGTCAAGACAGTGATTTTCGGTTGACCAGGCGGAAAATCACGAGTTTCGGCCGATGCAGGGTCTGAATAGTGATTTCGTCCGTCCGGGGCCAATATCGAGATTTTACCGATCCGGACGATCGTTCGTGATTTCCGGCTAATCGGGGCAGAGATCGTTTTTCATAACCGTACCTGGTCAAAACAGTGATTTTCGGTTAACCAGGCGGAAAATCACGAGTTTCGGCCGATGCAGGGTCTGAATAGTGATTTCGTCCATCCGGGGCCAATATCGAGATTTTACCGATCCGGACGATCGTTTGTGATTACTGGCTAATCGGGGCAGAGATCGTTTTTCACAACCGTACCTGGTCAAGAGAGTGATTTTCGGTTGACCAGGCGGAAAATCATGAGTTTCGGCCGATGCAGGGTCTGAATAGTGATTTCCTTCGTCCGGGGGCAATATCTAGAATTTACCGATCCGGACGATTGTTCGTGATTTCTGGCTAATCGGGGCAGAGATCGTTTTTCACAACCGTACCTGGTCAAAACAATGATTTTCGGTTGACCAGGCGAAAAATCACGAGTTTCGGCCGATCCAGGGTTTGAAGAGTGATTTCCTCCGTACGGGGGCAATATCCAGATTGTACCGATCCAGACGATCGATCATGATTTCTCGCTGATCGGGGCAGAGATCGTTTTTCACAACCGTACCTGGTCAAGACAGTGATTTTCGGTTGACCAGGCGGAAAATCACGAGTTTCGGCCGATGCAGGGTCTGAATAGTGATTTCCTTCGTCCGGGGGCAATATCTACAATTTATTGATCCGGACGATCGTTCGTGATTTCTGGCTAATCGGGGCAGAGATCGTTTTTCACAACCGTACCTGGTCAAAACAATGATTTTCGGTTGACCAGGCGAAAAATCACGAGTTTCGGCCGATCCAGGGTTTGAATAGTGATTTCCTCCGTCCGGGGGCAATATCTAGATTGTACCGATCCAGACGATCGATCATGATTTCTCGCTGATCGGGGCAGAGATCATTTTTCCCAACCGTACTTGGTCAAAATAGTGATTTTCGAATAGCCTTGCGGAAAATCACGAGTTTCGGGCGATGCAGGGTCTGAATAGTGATTTCCTCCGACCGGGGGCAATATCTAGAATTTACCGATCGGACGATCGTTCGTGATTTCTGGCTAATCGGGGCAGAGATCGTTTTTCACAACCGTACCTGGTCAAAACAGTGATTTTCGGTTGACCAGGCGGAAAATCACGAGTTTCGGTCGATGCAGGATCTGAATAGTGATTTCCTCCATACGGGGGCATTATCTAGATTTTTCCGATCCGGAAGATCGTTCGTGATTTCCGGCTAATTGGGGCAGTGATTGTTTTTCACAACCGTACCTGGTCAAAACAGTGATTTTCGGTTGACCAGGCGGAAAATCACGAGTTTCGGCCGATGCAGCGTTTGAATAGTGATTTCGTCCGTCCGGGGGCAATATCGAGATTTTACCGATCCGGACGATCGTTCGTGATTTCTGGCTAATCGGGGCAGAGATCGTTTTTCACAACCGTACCTGGTCAAAACAATGATTTTCGGTTGACCAGGCTGAAAATCACGAGTTTCGGCCGATGCAGGGTCTGAATAGTGATTTCCTTCGTCCGGGGGCAATATCTAGAATTTACCGATCCGGACGATCGTTCGTGATTTCTGGCTAATCGGGGCAGAGATCGTTTTTCACAACTGTACCTGGTCAAAACAGTGATTTTCGGTTTACCTGGCGGAAAATCACGACTTTCGGTCGATGCAGGATCTGAAGAGTGATTTCCTCCGTACGGGGGCATTATCTAGATTTTACCGATCCGGAAGATCGTTCGTGATTTCTGGCTAATTGGGGCAGAGATCGTTTTTCACAACCGTACCTGGTCAAGACAGTGATTTTTGGTTGACCAGGCGGAAAATCACGAGTTTCGGCCGATGCAGGGTCTAAATAGTGATTTCGTCCGTCCGGGGGCAATATCTAGAATTTAACGATCCGGACGATCGTTCGTGATTTCTGGCTAATTGGGGCAGAGATCGTTTTTCACAACCGTACCTGGTCAAAACAGTGATTTTCGGTTGACCAGGCGGAAAATCACGAGTTTCGGTCGATGCAGGATCTGAATAGTGATTTCCTCCATACGGGGGCATTATATAGATTTTTCCAATCCGGAAGATCGTTCGTGATTTCCGCCTAATTGGGGCAGTGATTGTTTTTCACAACCGTACCTGGTCAAAACAGTGATTTTCGGTTGACCAGGCGGAAAATCACGAGTTTCGGCCGATGCAGCGTTTGAATAGTGATTTCGTCCGTCCGGAGGCAATATCGAGATTTTACCGATCTGGACGATCGTTCGTGATTTCTGGCTAATCGGGGCAGAGATCGTTTTTCACAACCGTACCTGGTCAAGACAGTGATTTTCGGCTGACCAGGCGGAAAATCACGAGTTTCGGCCGATGCAGGGTCTGAATAGTGATTTCCTCCGTCCGGGGGCAATATCTTGAATTTACCGATCCAGACGATCGTTCGTGATTTCTGGCTAATCGGGGCAGAGATCGTTTTTCACAACCGTACCTGGTCAAAAGAGTGATTTTCGGTTGACCAGGCGGAAAATCACGAGTTTCGGTCGATGCAGGATCTGAATAGCGATTTCCTCCATACGGGGGAATTATCTAGATTTTTCCGATCCGGAAGATCGTTCGTGATTTCCGGCTAATTGGGGCAGTGATTGTTTTTCACAACCGTACCTGGTCAAAACAGTGATTTTCGGTTGACCAGGCGGAAAATCACGAGTTTCGGCCGATGCAGCGTTTGAATAGTGATTTCGTCCGTCCGGGGGCAATATCGAGATTTTACCGATCCGGACGATCGTTCGTGATTTCTGGCTAATCGGCGCAGAGATCGTTTTTCACAACCGTACCTGGTCAAAACAGTGATTTTCGGTTGACCAGGGTGAAAATCACGAGTTTCGGTCGATGCAGGATCTGAATAGTGATTTCCTCCATACGGGGGCATTATCTAGATTTTTCCGATCCGGAAAATCGTTCGTGATTTCCAGCTAATTGGGGCAGTGATCGTTTTTCACAACTGTACCTGGTCAAAACAGTGATTTTCGGTTGACCAGGCGGAAAATCACGAGTTTCGGCCGACGCAGGGTCTAAATAGTGATTTCCTCCGTCCGGGGGCAATATCTACAATTTTTTGATCCGGACGATCGTTCGTGATTTCTGGCTAATCGGGGCAGAGATCGTTTTTCACAACCGTACCTGGTCAAAACAATGATTTTCGGTTGACCAGGCGAAAAATCACGAGTTTCGGCCGATCCAGGGTTTGAAGAGTGATTTCCTCCGTACGGGGGCAATATCCAGATTGTACCGATCCAGACGATCGATCATGATTTCTCGCTGATCGGGGCAGAGATCGTTTTTCACAACCGTACCTGGTCAAGACAGTGATTTTCGGTTGACCAGGCGGAAAATCACGAGTTTCGGCCGATGCAGGGTCTGAATAGTGATTTCCTTCGTCCGGCGGCAATATCTAGAATTTACCGATCCGGACGATCGTTCGTGATTTCTGGCTAATCGGGGCAGAGATCGTTTTTCACAACCGTACCAGGTCAAAACAATGATTTTCGGTTGACCAGGCGAAAAATCACGAGTTTCGGCCGATGCAGGGTCTGAATAGTGATTTCGTCCGTCCGGGGCCAATATCGAGATTTTACCGATCCGGACGATCGTTCGTGATTTCTGGCTAATCGGGGCAGAGATCGTTTTTCACAACCGTACCTGGTCAAGACAGTGATTTTCGGTTGACCAGGCGGAAAATCACGAGTTTCGGCCGATGCAGGGTCTGAATAGTGATTTCCTTCGTCCGGGGGCAATATCTAGAATTTACCGATCCGGACGATCGTTCGTGATTTCTGGCTAATCGGGGCAGAGATCGTTTTTCACAACTGTACCTGGTCAAAACAGTGATTTTCGGTTGACCTGGCGGAAAATCACGACTTTCGGTCGATGCAGGATCTGAAGAGTGATTTCCTCCGTACGGGGGCATTATCTAGATTTTACCGATCCGAAAGATCGTTCGTGATTTCTGGCTAATTGGGGCAGAGATCGTTTTTCACAACCGTACCTGGTCAAGACAGTGATTTTCGGTTGACCAGGCGGAAAATCACGAGTTTCGGCCGATGCAGGGTCTGAATAGTGATTTCCTTCGTCCGGGGGCAATATCTAGAATTTACCGATCCGGACGATTGTTCGTGATTTCTGGCTAATCGGGGCAGAGATCGTTTTTCACAACCGTACCTGGTCAAAACAATGATTTTCGGTTGACCAGGCGAAAAATCCCGAGTTTCGGCCGATCCAGGGTTTGAAGAGTGATTTCCTCCGTACGGGGGCAATATCCAGATTGTACCGATCCAGACGATCGATCATGATTTCTCGCTGTTCGGGGCAGAGATCGTTTTTCACAACCGTACCTGGTCAAGACAGTGATTTTCGGTTGACCAGGCGGAAAATCACGAGTTTCGGCCGATGCAGGGTCTGAATAGTGATTTCCTTCGTCCGGGGGCAATATCTACAATTTTTTGATCCGGACGATCGTTCGTGATTTCTGGCTAATCGGGGCAGAGATCGTTTTTCACAACCGTACCTGGTGAAAACAATGATTTTCGGTTGACCAGGCGAAAAATCACGAGTTTCGGCCGATCCAGGGTTTGAATAGTGATTTCCTCCGTCCGGGGGCAATATCTAGATTGTACCGATCCAGACGATCGATCATGATTTCTCGCTGATCGGGGCAGAGATCATTTTTCCCAACCGTACTTGGTCAAAATAGTGATTTTCGATTAGCCTTGCGGAAAATCACGAGTTTCGGGCGATGCAGGGTCTGAATAGTGATTTCCTCCGTCCGGGGGCAATATCTAGAATTTACCGATCGGACGATCGTTCGTGATTTCTGGCTAATCGGGGCAGAGATCGTTTTTCACAACCGTACCTGGTCAAAACAGTGATTTTCGGTTGACCTGGCGGAAAATCACGAGTTTCGGTCGATGCAGGATCTGAATAGTGATTTCCTCCATACGGGGGCATTATCTAGATTTTTCCGATCCGGAAGATCGTTCGTGATTTCCAGCTAATTGGGGCAGTGATCGTTTTTCACAACCGTACCTGGTCAAAACAGTGATTTTCGGTTGACCAGGCGGAAAATCACGAGTTTCGGCCGATGCAGCGTTTGAATAGTGATTTCGTCCGTCCGGGGGCAATATCGAGATTTTACCGATCCGGACGATCGTTCGTGATTTCTGGCTAATCGGGGCAGAGATCGTTTTTCACAACCGTACCTGGTCAAAACAGTGATTTTCGGTTGACCAGGGGGAAAATCACGAGTTTCGGTCGATGCAGGATCTGAATAGTGATTTCCTCCATACGGGGGCATTATCTAGATTTTTCCGATCCGGAAAATCGTTCGTGATTTCCAGCTAATTGGGGCAGTGATCGTTTTTCACAACTGTACCTGGTCAAAACAGTGATTTTCGGTTGACCAGGCGGAAAATCACGAGTTTCGGCCGACGCAGGGTCTAAATAGTGATTTCCTCCGTCCGGGGGCAATATCTACAATTTTTTGATCCGGACGATCGTTCGTGATTTCTGGCTAATCGGGGCAGAGATCGTTTTTCACAACCGTACCTGGTCAAAACAATGATTTTCGGTTGACCAGGCGAAAAATCACGAGTTTCGGCCGATCCAGGGTTTGAAGAGTGATTTCCTCCGTACGGGGGCAATATCTAGATTGTACCGATCCAGACGATCGATCATGATTTCTCGCTGATCGGGGCAGAGATCATTTTTCCCAACCGTACTTGGTCAAAATAGTGATTTTCGATTAGCCTTGCGGAAAATCACGAGTTTCGGGCGATGCAGGGTCTGAATAGTGATTTCCTCCGACCGGGGGCAATATCTAGAATTTACCGATCCAGACGATCGTTCGTGATTTCTGGCTAATCGGGGCAGAGATCGTTTTTCACAACCGTACCTTGTCAAAACAGTGATTTTCGGTTGACCAGGCGGAAAATCACGAGTTTCGATCGATGCAGGATCTGAATAGTGATTTCCTCCATACGGGGGCATTATATAGATTTTTCCGATCCGGAAGATCGTTCGTGATTTCTGGCTAATTGGGGCAGTGATTGTTTTTCACAACCGTACCTGGTCAAAACAGTGATTTTCGGTTGACCAGGCGGAAAATCACGAGTTTCGGCCGATGCAGCGTTTGAATAGTGATTTCGTCCGTCCGGGGGCAATATCGAGATTTTACCGATCCGGACGATCGTTCGTGATTTCTGGCTAATCGGGGCAGAGATCGTTTTTCACAACCGTACCTTGTCAAAACAGTGATTTTCGGTTGACCAGGCGGAAAATCACGAGTTTCGGCCGATCCAGGGTCTGAATAGTGATTTCCTCCATACGGGGGCATTATCTAGATTTTTCCGATCCGGAAAATCGTTCGTGATTTCCAGCTAATTGGGGCAGTGATCGTTTTTCACAACTGTACCTGGTCAAAACAGTGATTTTCGGTTGACCAGGCGAAAAATCACGAGTTTCGGCCGATCCAGGGTTTGAATAGTGATTTCCTCCGTCCGGGGGCAATATCTAGATTGTACCGATCCAGACGATCGATCATGATTTCTCGCTGATCGGGGCAGAGATCATTTTTCCCAACCGTACTTGGTAAAAATAGTGATTTTCGATTAGCCTTGCGGAAAATCACGAGTTTCGGGCGATGCAGGGTCTGAATAGTGATTTCCTCCGACCGGGGGCAATATCTAGAATTTACCGATCCAGACGATCGTTCGTGATTTCTGGCTAATCGGGGCAGAGATCGTTTTTCACAACCGTACCTGGTCAAAACAGTGATTTTCGGTTGACCAGGCGGAAAATCACGAGTTTCGGCCGATGCAGCGTTTGAATAGTGATTTCGTCCGTCCGGGGGCAATATCGAGATTTTACCGATCCGGACGATCGTTCGTGATTTCTGGCTAATCGGGGCAGAGATCGTTTTTCACAACCGTACCTGGTCAAAACAGTGATTTTCGGTTGACCAGGCGGAAAATCACGAGTTTCGGCCGACGCAGGGTCTAAATAGTGATTTCCTCCGTCCGGGGGCAATATCTACAATTTTTTGATCCGGACGATCGTTCGTGATTTCTGGCTAATCGGGGCAGAGATCGTTTTTCACAACCGTACCTGGTCAAAACAGTGATTTTCGGTTGACCAGGCGAAAAATCACGAGTTTCGGCCGATCCAGGGTTTGAATAGTGATTTCCTCCGTCCGGGGGCAATATCTAGATTGTACCGATCCAGACGATCGATCATGATTTCTCGCTGATCGGGGCAGAGATCATTTTTCCCAACCGTACTTGGTAAAAATAGTGATTTTCGATTAGCCTTGCGGAAAATCACGAGTTTCGGGCGATGCAGGGTCTGAATAGTGATTTCCTCCGACCGGGGGCAATATCTAGAATTTACCGATCCAGACGATCGTTCGTGATTTCTGGCTAATCGGGGCAGAGATCGTTTTTCACAACCGTACCTGGTCAAAACAGTGATTTTCGGTTGACCAGGCGGAAAATCACGAGTTTCGGTCGATGCAGGATCTGAATAGTGATTTCCTCCATACGGGGGCATTATATAGATTTTTCCGATCCGGAAGATCGTTCGTGATTTCCGGCTAATTGGGGCAGTGATTGTTTTTCACAACCGTACCTGGTCAAAACAGTGATTTTCGGTTGCCCAGGCGGAAAATCACGAGTTTCGGCCGATGCAGCGTTTGAATAGTGATTTCGTCCGTCCGGGGGCAATATCGAGATTTTACCGATCCGGACGATCGTTCGTGATTTCTGGCTAATCGGGGCAGAGATTGTTTTTCACAACCGTACCTGGACAAAACAGTGATTTTCGGTTGACCAGGCGGAAAATCACGAGTTTCGGTCGATGCAGGATCTGAATAGTGATTTCCTCCATACGGGGGCATTATCTAGATTTTTCCGATCCGGAAGATCGTTCGTGATTTCTGGCTAATCGGGGCAGTGATCGTTTTTCACAACCGTACCTGGTCAAAACAGTGATTTTCGGTTGACCAGGCGGAAAATCACGAGTTTCGGCCGACGCAGGGTCTAAATAGTGATTTCCTCCGTCCGGGGGCAATATCTACAATTTTTTGATCCGGACGATCGTTCGTGATTTCTGGCTAATCGGGGCAGAGATCGTTTTTCACAACCGTACCTGGTCAAAACAGTGATTTTCGGTTGACCAGGCGAAAAATCACGAGTTTCGGCCGATCCAGGGTTTGAATAGTGATTTCCTCCGTCCGGGGGCAATATCTAGATTGTACCGATCCAGACGATCGATCATGATTTCTCGCTGATCGGGGCAGAGATCATTTTTCCCAACCGTACTTGGTAAAAATAGTGATTTTCGATTAGCCTTGCGGAAAATCACGAGTTTCGGGCGATGCAGGGTCTGAATAGTGATTTCCTCCGACCGGGGGCAATATCTAGAATTTACCGATCCAGACGATCGTTCGTGATTTCTGGCTAATCGGGGCATGATCGTTTTTCACAACCGTACCTGGTCAAAACAGTGATTTTCGGTTCACCAGGCGGAAAATCACGAGTTTCGGTCGATGCAGGATCTGAATAGTGATTTCCTCCATACGGGGGCATTATATAGATTTTTCCGATCCGGAAGATCGTTCGTGATTTCCGGCTAATTGGGGCAGTGATTGTTTTTCACAACCGTACCTGGTCAAAACAGTGATTTTCGGTTGACCAGGCGGAAAATCACGAGTTTCGGCCGATGCAGCGTTTGAATAGTGATTTCGTCCGTCCAGGGGCAATATCGAGATTTTACCGATCCGGACGATCGTTCGTGATTTCTGGCTAATCGGGGCAGAGATCGTTTTTCACAACCGTACCTGGTCAAAACAGTGATTTTCGGTTGACCAGGCGGAAAATCACGAGTTTCGGTCGATGCAGGATCTGAATAGTGATTTCCTCCATACGGGGGCATTATCTAGATTTTTCCGATCCGGAAGATCGTTCGTGATTTCCGGCTAATTGGGGCAGTGATCGTTTTTCACAACCGTACCTGGTCAAAACAGTGATTTTCGGTTGACCAGGCGGAAAATCACGAGTTTCGGCCGACGCAGGGTCTAAATAGTGATTTCCTCCGTCCGGGGGCAATATCTAGATTGTACCGATCCAGACGATCGATCATGATTTCTCGCTGATCGGGGCAGAGATCATTTTTCCCTACCGTACTTGGTAAAAATAGTGATTTTCGATTAGCCTTGCGGAAAATCACGAGTTTCGGGCGATGCAGGGTCTGAATAGTGATTTCCTCCGACCGGGGGCAATATCTAGAATTTACCGATCCAGACGATCGTTCGTGATTTCTGGCTAATCGGGGCAGAGATCGTTTTTCACAACCGTACCTGGTCAAAACAGTGATTTTCGGTTGACCAGGCGGAAAATCACGAGTTTCGGTCGATGCAGGATCTGAATAGTGATTTCCTCCATACGGGGGCATTATATAGATTTTTCCGATCCGGAAGATCGTTCGTGATTTCCGGCTAATTGGGGCAGTGATTGTTTTTCACAACCGTACCTGGTCAAAACAGTGATTTTCGGTTGACCAGGCGGAAAATCTCAAGTTTCGGCCGATGCAGCGTTTGAATAGTGATTTCGTCCGTCCGGGGGCAATATCGAGATTTTACCGATCCGGACGATCGTTCGTGATTTCTGGCTAATCGGGGCAGAGATCGTTTTTCACAACCGTACCTGGTCAAAACAGTGATTTTCGGTTGACCAGGCGGAAAATCACGAGTTTCGGTCGATGCAGGATCTGAATAGTGATTTCCTCCATACGGGGGCATTATCATGATTTTTCCGATCCGGAAGATCGTTCGTGATTTCCGGCTAATTGGGGCAGTGATTGTTTTTCACAACCGTACCTGGTCAAAACAGTGATTTTCGGTTGACCAGGCGGAAAATCACGAGTTTCGGCCGACGCAGGGTCTAAATAGTGATTTCCTCCGTTCGGGGGCAATATCTACAATTTTTTGATCCGAACGATCGTTCGTGATTTCTGGCTAATCAGGGCAGAGATCGTTTTTCACAACCGTACCTGGTCAAAACAATGATTTTCGGTTGACCAGGCGAAAAATCACGAGTTTCGGCCGATCCAGGGTTTGAATAGTGATTTCCTCCGTCCGGGGGCAATATCTAGATTGTACCGATCCAGACGATCGATCATGATTTCTCGCTGATCGGGGCAGAGATCATTTTTCCCAACCGTACTTGGTCAAAATAGTGATTTTCGATTAGCCTTGCGGAAAATCACGAGTTTCGGGCGATGCAGGGTCTGAATAGTGATTTCCTCCGTCCGGGGGCAATATCTAGAATTTACCGATCCGGACGATCGTTCGTGATTTCTGGCTAATCGGGGCAGAGATCGTTTTTCACAACCTTACCTGGTCAAAACAGTGATTTTCGGTTGACCAGGCGGAAAATCACGAGTTTCGGTCGATGCAGGATCTGAATAGTGATTTCCTCCATACGGGGGCATTATCATGATTTTTCCGATCCGGAAGATCGTTCGTGATTTCCGGCTAATTGGGGCAGTGATTGTTTTTCACAACCGTACCTGGTCAAAACAGTGATTTTCGGATGACCAGGCGGAAAATCACGAGTTTCGGCCGACGCAGGGTCTAAATAGGGATTTCCTCCGTTCGGGGGCAATATCTACAATTTTTTGATCCGAACGATCGTTCGTGATTTCTGGCTAATCAGGGCAGAGATCGTTTTTCACAACCGTACCTGGTCAAAACAATGATTTTCGGTTGACCAGGCGAAAAATCACGAGTTTCGGCCGATCCAGGGTTTGAATAGTGATTTCCTCCGTCCGGGGGCAATATCTAGATTGTACCGATCCAGACGATCGATCATGATTTCTCGCTGATCGGGGCAGAGATCATTTTTCCCAACCGTACTTGGTCAAAATAGTGATTTTCGATTAGCCTTGCGGAAAATCACGAGTTTCGGTCGATGCAGGATCTGAATAGTGATTTCCTCCATACGGGGGCATTATATAGATTTTTCCGATCCGGAAGATCGTTCGTGATTTCCGGCTAATTGGGGCAGTGATTGTTTTTCACAACCGTACCTGGTTAAAACAGTGATTTTCGGTTGCCCAGGCGGAAAATCACGAGTTTCGGCCGATGCAGCGTTTGAATAGTGATTTCGTCCGTCCGGGGGCAATATCGAGATTTTACCGATCCGGACGATCGTTCGTGATTTCTGGCTAATCGGGGCAGAGATCGTTTTTCACAACCGTACCTGGTCAAAACAGTGATTTTCGGTTGACCAGGCGGAAAATCACGAGTTTCGGTCGATGCAGGATCTGAATAGTGATTTCCTCCATACGGGGGCATTATCTAGATTTTTCCGATCCGGAAGATCGTTCGTGATTTCCGGCTAATTGGGGCAGTGATCGTTTTTCACAACCGTACCTGGTCAAAACAGTGATTTTCGGTTGACCAGGCGGAAAATCACGAGTTTCGGCCGACGCAGGGTCTAAATAGTGATTTCCTCCGTCCGGGGGCAATATCTACAATTTTTTGATCCGGACGATCGTTCGTGATTTCTGGCTAATCGGGGCAGAGATCGTTTTTCACAACCGTACCTGGTCAAAACAATGATTTTCGGTTGACCAGGCGAAAAATCACGAGTTTCGGCCGATCCAGGGTTTGAATAGTGATTTCCTCCGTCCGAGGGCAATATCTAGATTGTACCGATCCAGACGATCGATCATGATTTCTCGCTGATCGGGGCAGAGATCATTTTTCCCAACCGTACTTGGTCAAAATAGTGATTTTCGATTAGCCTTGCGGAAAATCACGAGTTTCGGGCGATGCAGGGTCTGAATTGTGATTTCCTCCGTCCGAGGGCAATATCTAGAATTTACCGATCCGGACGATCGTTCGTGATTTCTGTCTAATCGGGGCAGAGATCGTTTTTCACAACCGTACCTGGTCAAAATAGTGATTTTCGGTTGACCAGGCGGAAAATCACGAGTTTCGGTCGATGCAGGATCTGAATAGTGATTTCCTCCATACGGGGGCATTATCTAGATTTTTCCGATCCGGAAGATCGTTCGTGATTTCCGGCTAATTGGGGTAGAGATCGTTTTTCACAACCGTACCTGGCCAAAACAGTGATTTTCGGTTGACCAGGCGGAAAATCACGAGTTTCGGCCGATGCAGCGTTTGAATAGTGATTTCGTCCGTCCGGGGGCAATATCGAGATTTTACCGATCTGGACGATCGTTCGTGATTTCTGGCTAATCGGGGCAGAGATCGTTTTTCACAACCGTACTTGGTCAAAACAGTGATTTTCGGTTGACCAGGCGAAAAATCACGAGTTTCGGCCGATCCAGGGTTTGAATAGTGATTTCCTCCGTCCGAGGGCAATATCTAGATTGTACCGATCCAGACGATCGATCATGATTTCTCGCTGATCGGGGCAGAGATCATTTTTCCCAACCGTACTTGGTCAAAATAGTGATTTTCGGTTGACCAGGCGGAAAATCACGAGTTTCGG
This sequence comes from Delonix regia, assembly GCA_037074485.1. Lineage (NCBI taxonomy): Eukaryota > Viridiplantae > Streptophyta > Magnoliopsida > Fabales > Fabaceae > Delonix > Delonix regia. Next base: position 43,541,654 of record CM073450.1, on the reverse strand, counting down.
CCGATGCAGGGTCTGAATAGTGATTTCCTTCGTCCGGGGGCAATATCTAGAATTTACCGATCCGGACGATCGTTCGTGATTTCTGGCTAATCGGGGCAGAGATCGTTTTTCACAACCGTACCTGGTCAAAACAGTGATTATCGGTTGACCAGGCGGAAAATCACGAGTTTCGGCCGATCCAGGGTTTGAAGAGTGATTTCCTCCGTCCGGGGGCAATATCTAGATTGTACCGATCCAGACGATCGATCATGATTTCTCGCTGATCGGGGCAGAGATCATTTTTCCCAACCGTACATGGTCAAAATAGTGATTTTCGATTAGCCTTGCGGAAAATCACGAGTTTCGGGCGATGCAGGGTCTGAATAGTGATTTCCTCCGTCCGGGGGCATTATCTAGAATTTACCGATCGGACGATCGTTCGTGATTTCTGGCTAATCGGGGCAGAGATCATTTTTCACAACCGTACCTGGTCAAAACAGTGATTTTCGGTTGACCAGGCGGAAAATCACGAGTTTCGGTCGATGCAGGATCTGAATAGTGATTTCCTCCATACGGGGGCATTATCTAGATTTTTCCGATCCGGAAGATCGTTCGTGATTTCCAGCTAATTGGGGCAGTGATCGTTTTTCACAACCGTACCTGGTCAGAACAGTGATTTTCGGTTGACCAGGCGGAAAATCACGAGTTTCGGCCGATGCAGCGTTTGAATAGTGATTTCGTCCGTCCGGGGGCAATATCGAGATTTTACCGATCCGGACGATCGTTCGTGATTTCTGGCTAATCGGGGCAGAGATCGTTTTTCACAACCGTACCTGGTCAAAACAGTGATTTTCGGTTGACCAGGCAGAAAATCACGAGTTTCGGCCGATGCAGGGTCTGAATAGTGATTTCCTTCGTCCGGGGGCAATATCTAGAATTTACCGATCCGGACGATCGTTCGTGATTTCTGGCTAATCGGGGCAGAGATCGTTTTTCACAATTGTACCTGGTCAAAACAGTGATTTTCGGTTTACCTGGCGGAAAATCACGACTTTCGGTCGATGCAGGATCTGAAGAGTGATTTCCTCCGTACGGGGGCATTATCTAGATTTTACCGATCCGGAAGATCGTTCGTGATTTCTGGCTAATTGGGGCAGAGATCGTTTTTCACAACCGTACCTGGTCAAGACAGTGATTTTTGGTTGACCACGCGGAAAATCACGAGTTTCGGCCGATGCAGGGTCTAAATAGTGATTTCGTCCGTCCGGGGGCAATATCTAGAATTTAACGATCCGGACGATCGTTCGTGATTTCTGGCTAATCGGGGCAGAGATCGTTTTTCACAACCGTACCTGGTCAAAACAGTGATTTTCGGTTGACCAGGCGGAAAATCACGAGTTTCGGTCGATGCAGGATCTGAATAGTGATTTCCTCCATACGGGGGCATTATATAGATTTTTCCAATCCGGAAGATCGTTCGTGATTTCCGCCTAATTGGGGCAGTGATTGTTTTTCACAACCGTACCTGGTCAAAACAGTGATTTTCGGTTGACCAGGCGGAAAATCACGAGTTTCGGCCGATGCAGCGTTTGAATAGTGATTTCGTCCGTCCGGAGGCAATATCGAGATTTTACCGATCTGGACGATCGTTCGTGATTTCTGGCTAATCGGGGCAGAGATCGTTTTTCACAACCGTACCTGGTCAAGACAGTGATTTTCGGCTGACCAGGCGGAAAATCACGAGTTTCGGCCGATGCAGGGTCTGAATAGTGATTTCCTCCGTCCGGGGGCAATATCTTGAATTTACCGATCCAGACGATCGTTCGTGATTTCTGGCTAATCGGGGCAGAGATCGTTTTTCACAACCGTACCTGGTCAAAAGAGTGATTTTCGGTTGACCAGGCGGAAAATCACGAGTTTTGGTCGATGCAGGATCCGAATAGCGATTTCCTCCATACGGGGGTATTATCTAGATTTTTCCGATCCGGAAGATCGTTCGTGATTTCCGGCTAATTGGGGCAGTGATTGTTTTTCACAACCGTACCTGGTCAAAACAGTGATTTTCGGTTGACCAGGCGGAAAATCACGAGTTTCGGCCGATGCAGCGTTTGAATAGTGATTTCGTCCGTCCGGGGGCAATATCGAGATTTTACCGATCCGGACGATCGTTCGTGATTTCTGGCTAATCGGCGCAGAGATCGTTTTTCACAACCGTACCTGGTCAAAACAGTGATTTTCGGTTGACCAGGGGGAAAATCACGAGTTTCGGTCGATGCAGGATCTGAATAGTGATTTCCTCCATACGGGGGCATTATCTAGATTTTTCCGATCCGGAAAATCGTTCGTGATTTCCAGCTAATTGGGGCAGTGATCGTTTTTCACAACTGTACCTGGTCAAAACAGTGATTTTCGGTTGACCAGGCGGAAAATCACGAGTTTCGGCCGACGCAGGGTCTAAATATTGATTTCCTCCGTCCGGGGGCAATATCTACAATTTTTTGATCTGGACGATCGTTCGTGATTTCTGGCTAATCGGGGCAGAGATCGTTTTTCACAACCGTACCTGGTCAAAACAATTATTTTCGGTTGACCAGGCGAAAAATCACGAGTTTCGGCCGATCCAGGGTTTGAATAGTGATTTCCACCGTCCGGGGGCAATATCTAGATTGTACCGATCCAGACGATCGATCATGATTTCTCGCTGATCGGGGCAGAGATCATTTTTCCCAACCGTACTAGGTCAAAATAGTGATTTTCGATTAGCCTTGCGGAAAATCACGAGTTTCGGGCGATGCAGGGTCTGAATAGTGATTTCCTCCGTCCGGGGGCAATATCTAGAACTTACCGATCCGGACGATCGTTCATGATTTCTGGCTAATCGGGGCAGAGATCGTTTTTCACAACCGTACCTGGTCAAAACAGTGATTTTCGGTTGACCAGGCGGAAAATCACGAGTTTCGGTCGATGCAGGATCTGAATAGTGATTTCCTCCATACGGGGGCATTATCTAGATTTTTCTGATCCGAAAGATCGTTCGTGATTTCCGGCTAATTGGGGCAGAGATCGTTTTTCACAACCGTACCTGGTCAAAACAGTGATTTTCGGTTGACCAGGCGGAAAATCACGAGTTTCGGCCGATGCAGGGTCTGAATAGTGATTTCGTCCGTCCGGGGCCAATATCGAGATTTTACCGATCCGGGCGATCGTTCGTGATTTCTGGCTAATCGGGGCAGAGATCGTTTTTCACAACCGTACCTGGTCAAGACAGTGATTTTCGGTTGACCAGGCGGAAAATCACGAGTTTCGGCCGATGCAGGGTCTGAATAGTGATTTCCTCCGTCCGGGGGCAATATCTTGAATTTACCGATCCAGACGATCGTTCGTGATTTCTCGCTAATTGGGGCAGAGATCGTTTTTCACAACCGTACCTGGTCAAAATAGTGATTTTCGGTTGACCAGGCGGAAAATCACGAGTTTCGGCCGACGCAGGGTCTAAATAGTGATTTCCTCCGTCCGGGGGCAATATCTACAATTTTTTGATCCGGACGATCATTCGTGATTTCTGGCTAATCGGGGCAGAGATCGTTTTTCACAACCGTACCTGGTCAAAATAGTGATTTTCGGTTGACCAGGCGGAAAATCACGAGTTTCGGCCGACGCAGGGTCTAAATAGTGATTTCCTCCGTCCGGGGGCAATATCTACAATTTTTTGATCCGGACGATCATTCGTGATTTCTGGCTAATCGGGGCAGAGATCGTTTTTCACAACCGTACCTGGTCAAAACAGTGATTTTCGGTTGACCAGGCGAAAAATCACGAGTTTCGGCCGATCCAGGGTTTGAATAGTGATTTCCTCCGTCCGGGGGCAATATCTAGATTGTACCGATCCAGACGATCGATCATGATTTCTCGCTGATCGGGGCAGAGATCATTTTTCCCAACCGTACTTGGTAAAAATAGTGATTTTCGATTAGCCTTGCGGAAAATCACGAGTTTCGGGCGATGCAGGGTCTGAATAGTGATTTCCTCCGACCGGGGGCAATATCTAGAATTTACCGATCCAGACGATCGTTCGTGATTTCTGGCTAATCGGGGCAGAGATCGTTTTTCACAACCGTACCTGGTCAAAACAGTGATTTTCGGTTGACCAGGCGGAAAATCACGAGTTTCGGTCGATGCAGGATCTGAATAGTGATTTCCTCCATACGGGGGCATTATATAGATTTTTCCGATCCGGAAGATCGTTCGTGATTTCCGGCTAATTGGGGCAGTGATTGTTTTTCACAACCGTACCTGGTCAAAACAGTGATTTTCGGTTGCCCAGGCGGAAAATCACGAGTTTCGGCCGATGCAGCGTTTGAATAGTGATTTCGTCCGTCCGGGGGCAATATCGAGATTTTACCGATCCGGACGATCGTTCGTGATTTCTGGCTAATCGGGGCAGAGATCGTTTTTCACAACCGTACCTGGACAAAACAGTGATTTTCGGTTGACCAGGCGGAAAATCACGAGTTTCGGTCGATGCAGGATCTGAATAGTGATTTCCTCCATACGGGGGCATTATCTAGATTTTTCCGATCCGGATGATCGTTCGTGATTTCCGGCTAATTGGGGCAGTGATTGTTTTTCACAACCGTACCTGGTCAAAATAGTGATTTTCGGTTGACCAGGCGGAAAATCACGAGTTTCGGCCGACGCAGGGTCTAAATAGTGATTTCCTCCGTCCGGGGGCAATATCTACAATTTTTTGATCCGGACGATCGTTCGTGATTTCTGGCTAATCGGGGCAGAGATCGTTTTTCACAACCGTACCTGGTCAAAACAGTGATTTTCGGTTGACCAGGCGAAAAATCACGAGTTTCGGCCGATCCAGGGTTTGAATAGTGATTTCCTCCGTCCGGGGGCAATATCTAGATTGTACCGATCCAGACGATCGATCATGATTTCTCGCTGATCGGGGCAGAGATCATTTTTCCCAACCGTACTTGGTAAAAATAGTGATTTTCGATTAGCCTTGCGGAAAATCACGAGTTTCGGGCGATGCAGGGTCTGAATAGTGATTTCCTCCGACCGGGGGCAATATCTAGAATTTACCGATCCAGACGATCGTTCGTGATTTCTGGCTAATCGGGGCAGAGATCGTTTTTCACAACCGTACCTGGTCAAAACAGTGATTTTCGGTTGACCAGGCGGAAAATCACGAGTTTCGGTCGATGCAGGATCTGAATAGTGATTTCCTCCATACGGGGGCATTATATAGATTTTTCCGATCCGGAAGATCGTTCGTGATTTCCGGCTAATTGGGGCAGTGATTGTTTTTCACAACCGTACCTGGTCAAAACAGTGATTTTCGGTTGCCCAGGCGGAAAATCACGAGTTTCGGCCGATGCAGCGTTTGAATAGTGATTTCGTCCGTCCGGGGGCAATATCGAGATTTTACCGATCCGGACGATCGTTCGTGATTTCTGGCTAATCGGGGCAGAGATCGTTTTTCACAACCGTACCTGGACAAAACAGTGATTTTCGGTTGACCAGGCGGAAAATCACGAGTTTCGGTCGATGCAGGATCTGAATAGTGATTTCTCCATACGGGGGCATTATCTAGATTTTTCCGATCCGGATGATCGTTCGTGATTTCCGGCTAATTGGGGCAGTGATTGTTTTTCACAACCGTACCTGGTCAAAATAGTGATTTTCGGTTGACCAGGCGGAAAATCACGAGTTTCGGCCGACGCAGGGTCTAAATAGTGATTTCCTCCGTCCGGGGGCAATATCTACAATTTTTTGATCCGGACGATCGTTCGTGATTTCTGGCTAATCGGGGCAGAGATCGTTTTTCACAACCGTACCTGGTCAAAACAGTGATTTTCGGTTGACCAGGCGAAAAATCACGAGTTTCGGCCGATCAAGGGTTTGAATAGTGATTTCCTCCGTCCGGGGGCAATATCTAGATTGTACCGATCCAGACGATCGATCATGATTTCTCGCTGATCGGGGCAGAGATCATTTTTCCCAACCGTACTTGGTAAAAATAGTGATTTTCGATTAGCCTTGCGGAAAATCACGAGTTTCGGGCGATGCAGGGTCTGAATAGTGATTTCCTCCGACCGGGGGCAATATCTAGAATTTACCGATCCAGACGATCGTTCGTGATTTCTGGCTAATCGGGGCAGAGATCGTTTTTCACAACCGTACCTGGTCAAAACAGTGATTTTCGGTTGACCAGGCGGAAAATCACGAGTTTCGGCCGATGCAGCGTTTGAATAGTGATTTCGTCCGTCCGGGGGCAATATCGAGATTTTACCGATCCGGACGATCGTTCGTGATTTCTGGCTAATCGGGGCAGAGATCGTTTTTCACAACCGTACCTGGTCAAAACAGTGATTTTCGGTTGACCAGGCGGAAAATCACGAGTTTCGGCCGACGCAGGGTCTAAATAGTGATTTCCTCCGTCCGGGGGCAATATCTACAATTTTTTGATCCGGACGATCGTTCGTGATTTCTGGCTAATCGGGGCAGAGATCGTTTTTCACAACCGTACCTGGTCAAAACAGTGATTTTCGGTTGACCAGGCGAAAAATCACGAGTTTCGGCCGATCCAGGGTTTGAATAGTGATTTCCTCCGTCCGGGGGCAATATCTAGATTGTACCGATCCAGACGATCGATCATGATTTCTCGCTGATCGGGGCAGAGATCATTTTTCCCAACCGTACTTGGTAAAAATAGTGATTTTCGATTAGCCTTGCGGAAAATCACGAGTTTCGGGCGATGCAGGGTCTGAATAGTGATTTCCTCCGACCGGGGGCAATATCTAGAATTTACCGATCCAGACGATCGTTCGTGATTTCTGGCTAATCGGGGCAGAGATCGTTTTTCACAACCGTACCTGGTCAAAACAGTGATTTTCGGTTGACCAGGCGGAAAATCACGAGTTTCGGTCGATGCAGGATCTGAATAGTGATTTCCTCCATACGGGGGCATTATATAGATTTTTCCGATCCGGAAGATCGTTCGTGATTTCCGGCTAATTGGGGCAGTGATTGTTTTTCACAACCGTACCTGGTCAAAACAGTGATTTTCGGTTGACCAGGCGGAAAATCACGAGTTTCGGCCGATGCAGCGTTTGAATAGTGATTTCGTCCGTCCGGGGGCAATATCGAGATTTTACCGATCCGGACGATCGTTCGTGATTTCTGGCTAATCGGGGCAGAGATCGTTTTTCACAACCGTACCTGGTCAAAACAGTGATTTTCGGTTGACCAGGCGGAAAATCACGAGTTTCGGTCGATGCAGGATCTGAATAGTGATTTCCTCCATACGGGGGCATTATCTAGATTTTTCCGATCCGGAAGATCGTTCGTGATTTCCGGCTAATTGGGGCAGTGATCGTTTTTCACAACCGTACCTGGTCAAAACAGTGATTTTCGGTTGACCAGGCGGAAAATCACGAGTTTCGGCCGACGCAGGGTCTAAATAGTGATTTCCTCCGTCCGGGGGCAATATCTACAATTTTTTGATCCGGACGATCGTTTGTGATTTCTGGCTAATCGAGGCAGAGATCGTTTTTCACAACCGTACCTGGTCAAAACAATGATTTTCGGTTGACCAGGCGAAAAATCACGAGTTTCGGCCGATCCAGGGTTTGAATAGTGATTTCCTCCGTCCGGGGGCAATATCTAGATTGTACCGATCCAGACGATCGATCATGATTTCTCGCTGATCGGGGCAGAGATCATTTTTCCCTACCGTACTTGGTAAAAATAGTGATTTTCGATTAGCCTTGCGGAAAATCACGAGTTTCGGGCGATGCAGGGTCTGAATAGTGATTTCCTCCGACCGGGGGCAATATCTAGAATTTACCGATCCAGACGATCGTTCGTGATTTCTGGCTAATCGGGGCAGAGATCGTTTTTCACAACCGTACCTGGTCAAAACAGTGATTTTCGGTTGACCAGGCGGAAAATCACGAGTTTCGGTCGATGCAGGATCTGAATAGTGATTTCCTCCATACGGGGGCATTATATAGATTTTTCCGATCCGGAAGATCGTTCGTGATTTCCGGCTAATTGGGGCAGTGATTGTTTTTCACAACCGTACCTGGTCAAAACAGTGATTTTCGGTTGCCCAGGCGGAAAATCACGAGTTTCGGCCGATGCAGCATTTGAATAGTGATTTTGTCCGTCCGGGGGCAATATCGAGATTTTACCGATCCGGACGATCGTTCGTGATTTCTGGCTAATCGGGGCAGAGATCGTTTTTCACAACCGTACCTGGTCAAAACAGTGATTTTCGGTTGACCAGGCGGAAAATCACGAGTTTCGGTCGATGCAGGATCTGAATAGTGATTTCCTCCATACGGGGGCATTATCATGATTTTTCCGATCCGGAAGATCGTTCGTGATTTCCGGCTAATTGGGGCAGTGATCGTTTTTCACAACCGTACCTGGTCAAAACAGTGATTTTCGGTTGACCAGGCGGAAAATCACGAGTTTCGGCCGACGCAGGGTCTAAATAGTGATTTCCTCCGTTCGGGGGCAATATCTACAATTTTTTGATCCGGACGATCATTCGTGATTTCTGGCTAATCAGGGCAGAGATCGTTTTTCACAACCGTACCTGGTCAAAACAATGATTTTCGGTTGACCAGGCGAAAAATCACGAGTTTCGGCCGATCCAGGGTTTGAATAGTGATTTCCTCCGTCCGGGGGCAATATCTAGATTGTACCGATCCAGACGATCGATCATGATTTCTCGCTGATCGGGGCAGAGATCATTTTTCCCAACCGTACTTGGTCAAAATAGTGATTTTCGATTAGCCTTGCGGAAAATCACGAGTTTCGGTCGATGCAGGATCTGAATAGTGATTTCCTCCATACGGGGGCATTATATAGATTTTTCCGATCCGGAAGATCGTTCGTGATTTCCGGCTAATTGGGGCAGTGATTGTTTTTCACAACCGTACCTGGTCAAAACAGTGATTTTCGGTTGCCCAGGCGGAAAATCACGAGTTTCGGCCGATGCAGCGTTTGAATAGTGATTTTGTCCGTCCGGGGGCAATATCGAGATTTTACCGATCCGGACGATCGTTCGTGATTTCGGGCTAATCGGGGCAGAGATCGTTTTTCACAACCGTACCTGGTCAAAACAGTGATTTTCGGTTGACCAGGCGGAAAATCACGAGTTTCGGTCGATGCAGGATCTGAATAGTGATTTCCTCCATACGGGGGCATTATCTAGATTTTTCCGATCCGGAAGATCGTTCGTGATTTCCGGCTAATTGGGGCAGTGATCGTTTTTCACAACCGTACCTGGTCAAAACAGTGATTTTCGGTTGACCAGGCGGAAAATCACGAGTTTCGGCCGACGCAGGGTCTAAATAGTGATTTCCTCCGTCCGGGGGCAATATCTACAATTTTTTGATCCGGACGATCGTTCGTGATTTCTGGCTAATCGGGGCAGAGATCGTTTTTCACAACCGTACCTGGTCAAAACAGTGATTTTCGGTTGACCAGGCGAAAAATCACGAGTTTCGGCCGATCCAGGGTTTGAATAGTGATTTCCTCCGTCCGGGGGCAATATCTAGATTGTACCGATCCAGACGATCGATCATGATTTCTCGCCGATCGGGGCAGAGATCATTTTTCCCAACCGTACTTGGTAAAAATAGTGATTTTCGATTAGCCTTGCGGAAAATCACGAGTTTCGGGCGATGCAGGGTCTGAATAGTGATTTCCTCCGACCGGGGGCAATATCTAGAATTTACCGATCCAGACGATCGTTCGTGATTTCTGGCTAATCGGGGCAGAGATCGTTTTTCACAACCGTACCTGGTCAAAACAGTGATTTTCGGTTGACCAGGCGGAAAATCACGAGTTTCGGTCGATGCAGGATCTGAATAGTGATTTCCTCCATACGGGGGCATTATCTAGATTTTTCCGATCCGGAAGATCGTTCGTGATTTCCGGCTAATTGGGGCAGTGATCGTTTTTCACAACCGTACCTGGTCAAAACAGTGATTTTCGGTTGACCAGGCGGAAAATCACGAGTTTCGGCCGACGCAGGGTCTAAATAGTGATTTCCTCCGTCCGGGGGCAATATCTACATTTTTTTGATCCGGACGATCGTTCGTGATTTCTGGCTAATCGGGGCAGAGATCGTTTTTCACAACCGTACCTGGTCAAAACAGTGATTTTCGGTTGACCAGGCGAAAAATCACGAGTTTCGGCCGATCCAGGGTTTGAATAGTGATTTCCTCCGTCCGGGGGCAATATCTAGATTGTACCGATCCAGACGATCGATCATGATTTCTCGCCGATCGGGGCAGAGATCATTTTTCCCAACCGTACTTGGTAAAAATAGTGATTTTCGATTAGCCTTGCGGAAAATCACGAGTTTCGGGCGATGCAGGGTCTGAATAGTGATTTCCTCCGACCGGGGGCAATATCTAGAATTTACCGATCCAGACGATCGTTCGTGATTTCTGGCTAATCGGGGCAGAGATCGTTGTTCACAACCGTACCTGGTCAAAACAGTGATTTTCGGTTGACCAGGCGGAAAATCACGAGTTTCGGTCGATGCAGGATCTGAATAGTGATTTCCTCCATACGGGGGCATTATATAGATTTTTCCGATCCGGAAGATCGTTCGTGATTTCTGGCTAATTGGGGCAGTGATTGTTTTTCACAACCGTACCTGGTCAAAACAGTGATTTTCGGTTGACCAGGCGGAAAATCACGAGTTTCGGCCGATGCAGCGTTTGAATAGTGATTTCGTCCGTCCGGGGGCAATATCGAGATTTTACCGATCCGGACGATCGTTCGTGATTTCTGGCTAATCGGGGCAGAGATCGTTTTTCACAACCGTACCTGGTCAAAACAGTGATTTTCGGTTGACCAGGCGGAAAATCACGAGTTTCGGTCGATGCAGGATCTGAATAGTGATTTCCTCCATACGGGGGCATTATCATGATTTTTCCGATCCGGAAGATCGTTCGTGATTTCCGGCTAATTGGGGCAGTGATCGTTTTTCACAACCGTACCTGGTCGAAACAGTGATTTTCGGTTGACCAGGCGGAAAATCACGAGTTTCGGCCGACGCAGGGTCTAAATAGTGATTTCCTCCGTTCGGGGGCAATATCTACAATTTTTTGATCCGGACGATCGTTCGTGATTTCTGGCTAATCAGGGCAGAGATCGTTTTTCACAACCGTACCTGGTCAAAACAATGATTTTCGGTTGACCAGGCGAAAAATCACGAGTTTCGGCCGATCCAGGGTTTGAATAGTGATTTCCTCCGTCCGAGGGCAATATCTAGATTGTACCGATCCAAACGATCGATCATGATTTCTCGCTGATCGGGGCAGAGATCATTTTTCCCAACCGTACTTGGTCAAAATAGTGATTTTCGATTAGCCTTGCGGAAAATCACGAGTTTCGGGCGATGCAGGGTATGAATAGTGATTTTCTCCGTCCGAGGGCAATATCTAGAATTTACCGATCCGGACGATCGTTCGTGATTTCTGGCTAATCGGGGCAGAGATCGTTTTTCACAACCGTACCTGGTCAAAATAGTGATTTTCGGTTGACCAGGCGGAAAATCACGAGTTTCGGTCGATGCAGGATCTGAATAGTGATTTCCTCCATACGGGGGCATTATCTAGATTTTTCCGATCCGGAAGATCGTTCGTGATTTCTGGCTAATTGGGGCAGAGATCGTTTTTCACAACCGTACCTGGTCAAAACAGTGATTTTCGGTTGACCAGGCGGAAAATCACGAGTTTCGGCCGATGCAGGGTTTAAATAGTGATTTCCTCAGTCCGGGGGCAATATCAAGATTGTACCGATCCAGATGATCGATCGTGATTTCTCGCTGATCAGGGCAGAGATCGTTTTTCACAACCGTACCTCGTCAAAATAGTGATTTTCGGTTGACCAGGCGAAAAATCACGAGTTTCGGCCGATCCAGGGTTTAAATAGTGTTTTCCTCAGTCCGGGGGCAATATCGAGATTGGACCGATCCAGATGATCGATCGTGATTTCTCGCTGATCGGGGCAGAGATCATTTTTCGCAACCGGACCTCGCCAAAACAGTGATTTTCGGTTGACCAGGCGAAAAATCACGACTTTCGGCCGATACAGGGTTTGAATAGTGATTTCCCCCGTCCGGGCGCAATATCAAGATTGTACCGATCCAGATGATCGATCGTGATTTCTCGCTGATCGGGGCAGAGATCGTTTTTCACAACCGTACCTGGCCAAGACAGTGATTTTCGGTTGACCAGGCGGAAAATCACGAGTTTCTGCCGATGCAGGGTCTGAATAGTGATTTCGTCCCTCCGGAGGCATTATCTAGATTTTACCGATCCGGACGATCGTTCGTGATTTCTCGTTGATCGGGGCAGATGTCGTTTTTCCCAACCGTACCTGGTCAAAACAGTGATTTTCAGTTAGCAGGCGGGAAATCACGAGTTTCGGCCAATCCAGGGTCTGAATAGTGATTTCCTCCGTCCGGGGCCAATATCGAGATTGTACTGATTCGGACGATCGATCGTGATTTCTCGCTGATCGGGGCAAAGATCATTTTTCCCAACCGTACTTGGTCAAAATAGTGATTTTCGATTAGCCTTGCGGAAAATCCCGAGTTTCGGCCGATGTAGAGTCTGAATAGTGATTTCCTCCGTCCGTGGGCAATATCGAGATTGTTCCGATCCAGATGATCGATCGGGATTTCTCGCTGATCGGGGCAGAGATCATTTTTCCCAACCGTACTTGGCCAAAAAAGTGATTTTCGATTAGCCTTGCGGAAAATCACGAGTTTCGGCCGATGCAGGGTCTAAATAGTGATTTCCTCAGTCCGGGGGCATTATCTAGATTTTTCCGATCCGGAAGATCGTTCGTGATTTCTGGCTAATCGGGGCAGAGATCGTTTTTCACAACCGTACCTGGTCAAAACAGTGATTTTCGGTTGACCAGGCAAAAAATCACGAGTTTCGGTTGATGCAGGATCTGAATTGTGATTTCCTCCGTACGGGGGCATTATCTAGATTTTACCGATCCGGAAGATCGTTCGTGATTTCTGGCTAATTGGGGCAGAGATCGTTTTTCACAACCGTACCTCGTCAAAACGTTGATTTTCGGTTGACCAGGCGAAAAATCACGAGTTTCGGCCGATCCAAGGTTTAGATAGTGATTTCCTCAGTCCGGGGGCAATATTGAGATTGTACCGATCCAGATGATCGATCGTGATTTCTCGCTGAACGGGGCGGAGATCATTTTTCACAACCATACCTCGTCAAAACAGTGATTTTCGGTTGACCAGGCGAAAAATCACGAGTTTCGGCCGATCCAGGGTTTAAATAGTGATTTCCACAGTCTGGGGGCAATATCGAGATTGTACCAATCCAGATGATCGATCGGGATTTCTCGCTGATCGGGGCAGAGATCATTTTTCCCAACCGTACTTGGTCAAAATAGTGATTTTCGATTAGCCTTGCGGAAAATCACGAGTTTTGGCCGACGCAGGGTCTGAATAGTGATTTCCTCCGTCCGGGGGCAATATCTAGAATTTACCGAGCCGGACGATCATTCGTGATTTCTGGCTAATCGGGGCAGAGATCATTTTTCACAACCGTACCTAGTCAAAACAGTGATTTTCGGTAGACCAGGCGAAAAATCACGAGTTTCGGCCGATCCAAGGTTTAAATAGTGATTTCCTCAGTCCGGGGGCAATATTGAGATTGTACCGATCCAGATGATCGATCGTGATTTCTCGCTGAACGGGGCGGAGATCATTTTTCACAACCATACCTCGTCAAAACAGTGATTTTCGGTTGACCAGGCGAAAAATCACGAGTTTCGGCCGATCCAGGGTTTAAATAGTGATTTCCACAGTCCGGGGGCAATATCGAGATTGTACCAATCCAGATGATCGATCGGGATTTCTCGCTGATCGGGGCAGAGATCATTTTTCCCAACCGTACTTGGTCAAAATAGTGATTTTCGATTAGCCTTGCGGAAAATCACGAGTTTCGGCCGATGCAGGGTCTGAATAGTGATTTCCTCCGTCCGGGGGCAATATCTAGAATTTACCGATCCGAACGATCGTTCGTGATTTCTGGCTAATCGGGGCAGAGATCGTTTTTCCCAACCGTACCTGGTCAAAACAGTGATTTTCGGTTGACCAGGCTAAAAATCACGAGTTTCGGCCGATGCAGGGTTTAAATAGTGATTTCCTCAGTCCAGGGGCAATATCGAGATTGTACCGATCCAGATGATCGATCGTGATTTCTCGCTGATCGGGGCAGAGATCAATTTTCACAACCGTACCTCGTCAAAACAGTGATTTTCGGTTGACCAGGCGAAAAATCACGAGTTTCGGCCGATCCAAGGTTTAAATAGTGATTTCCTGAGTCCGGGGGCAATATCGAGATTGTACCGATCCAGATGATCGATCGTGATTTCTCACTGATCGGGGCAGAGATCATTTTTCACAACCGTACTTGGTCAAAATAGTGATTTTCGATTAGCCAAGCGGAAAATCACGAGTTTCGGCTGATGCAGGGTTTGAATAGTGATTTCCCCCGCCTGGGGGAAATATCTAGAATTTTTCGATCCGGACGATCGTTCGTGATTTCTGGCTAATCGGGGCAGAGATCGTTTTTCACAACCGTACCTGGTCAAAACAGTGATTTTCGGTTGACCAGGCGAAAAATCACGAGTTTCGGTCGATGCAGGATCTGAATAGTGATTTCCTCCGTCCGGGGGCAATATCGAGATTGTACCGATCCAGATGATCGATCGTGATTTCTCGCTGATCGGGGCAGAGATCATTTTTCCCAACCGTACTTGGTCAAAAATGTGATTTTCGATTAGCCTTGCGGAAAATCACGAGTTTCGGCCGACGCAGGGTCTGAATAGTGATTTCCTCCGTCCGGGGGCAATATCTAGAATTTACCGAGCCGGACGATCATTCGTGATTTCTGGCTAATCGGGGCAGAGATCATTTTTCACAACCGTACCTAGTCAAAACAGTGATTTTCGGTAGACCAGGCGAAAAATCACGAGTTTCGGCCGATCCAAGGTTTAAATAGTGATTTCCTCAGTCCGGGGGCAATATCGAGATTGTACCGATCCAGATGATCGATCGTGATTTCTCGCTGATCGGGGCAGAGATCATTTTTCACAACCGTACCTCGCCAAAACAGTGATTTTCGGTTGACCAGGCGGAAAATCACGAGTTTCGGCCGATCCAGGGTTTAAATAGTGATTTCCTCAGTCCGGGGGCAATATCGAGATTGTACCGATCTAGATGATCGATCGTGATTTCTCGCTGATCGGGGCAGAGATCGTTTTTCACAACCGTACCTGGTCAAGACAGTGATTTTCGGTTGACCAGGCGAAAAATCACGAGTTTCTGCCGATCCAAGGTTTAAATAGTGATTTCCTCAGTCCGGGGGCAATATTGAGATTGTACCGATCCAGATGATCGATCGTGATTTCTCGCTGAACGGGGCGGAGATCATTTTTCACAACCATACCTCGTCAAAACAGTGATTTTCGGTTGACCAGGCGAAAAATCACGAGTTTCGGCCGATCCAGGGTTTAAATAGTGATTTCCACAGTCCGGGGGCAATATCGAGATTGTACCAATCCAGATGATCGATCGGGATTTCTCGCTGATCGGGGCAGAGATCATTTTTCCCAACCGTACTTGGTCAAAATAGTGATTTTCGATTAGCCTTGCGGAAAATCACGAGTTTCGGCCGATGCAGGGTCTGAATAGTGATTTCCTCCGTCCGGGGGCAATATCTAGAATTTACCGATCCGAACGATCGTTCGTGATTTCTGGCTAATCGGGGCAGAGATCGTTTTTCCCAACCGTACCTGGTCAAAACAGTGATTTTCGGTTGACCAGGCTAAAAATCACGAGTTTCGGCCGATGCAGGGTTTAAATAGTGATTTCCTCAGTCCAGGGGCAATATCGAGATTGTACCGATCCAGATGATCGATCGTGATTTCTCGCTGATCGGGGCAGAGATCAATTTTCACAACCGTACCTCGTCAAAACAGTGATTTTCGGTTGACCAGGCGAAAAATCACGAGTTTCGGCCGATCCAAGGTTTAAATAGTGATTTCCTGAGTCCGGGGGCAATATCGAGATTGTACCGATCCAGATGATCGATCGTGATTTCTCACTGATCGGGGCAGAGATCATTTTTCACAACCGTACTTGGTCAAAATAGTGATTTTCGATTAGCCAAGCGGAAAATCACGAGTTTCGGCTGATGCAGGGTTTGAATAGTGATTTCCCCCGCCTGGGGGAAATATCTAGAATTTTTCGATCCGGACGATCGTTCGTGATTTCTGGCTAATCGGGGCAGAGATCGTTTTTCACAACCGTACCTGGTCAAAACAGTGATTTTCGGTTGACCAGGCGAAAAATCACGAGTTTCGGTCGATGCAGGATCTGAATAGTGATTTCCTCCGTCCGGGGGCAATATCGAGATTGTACCGATCCAGATGATCGATCGTGATTTCTCGCTGATCGGGGCAGAGATCATTTTTCCCAACCGTACTTGGTCAAAAATGTGATTTTCGATTAGCCTTGCGGAAAATCACGAGTTTCGGCCGACGCAGGGTCTGAATAGTGATTTCCTCCGTCCGGGGGCAATATCTAGAATTTACCGAGCCGGACGATCATTCGTGATTTCTGGCTAATCGGGGCAGAGATCATTTTTCACAACCGTACCTAGTCAAAACAGTGATTTTCGGTAGACCAGGCGAAAAATCACGAGTTTCGGCCGATCCAAGGTTTAAATAGTGATTTCCTCAGTCCGGGGGCAATATCGAGATTGTACCGATCCAGATGATCGATCGTGATTTCTCGCTGATCGGGGCAGAGATCATTTTTCACAACCGTACCTCGCCAAAACAGTGATTTTCGGTTGACCAGGCGGAAAATCACGAGTTTCGGCCGATCCAGGGTTTAAATAGTGATTTCCTCAGTCCGGGGGCAATATCGAGATTGTACCGATCTAGATGATCGATCGTGATTTCTCGCTGATCGGGGCAGAGATCGTTTTTCACAACCGTACCTGGTCAAGACAGTGATTTTCGGTTGACCAGGCGAAAAATCACGAGTTTCTGCCGATCCAAGGTTTAAATAGTGATTTCCTCAGTCCGGGGGCAATATTGAGATTGTACCGATCCAGATGATCGATCGTGATTTCTCGCTGAACGGGGCGGAGATCATTTTTCACAACCATACCTCGTCAAAACAGTGATTTTCGGTTGACCAGGCGAAAAATCACGAGTTTCGGCCGATCCAGGGTTTAAATAGTGATTTCCACAGTCCGGGGGCAATATCGAGATTGTACCAATCCAGATGATCGATCGGGATTTCTCGCTGATCGGGGCGGAGATCATTTTTCACAACCGTACTTGGTCAAAATAGTGATTTTCGATTAGCCAGGCGGAAAATCACGAGTTTCGGCTGATGCAGGGTTTGAATAGTGATTTCCCCCGCCGGGGGGAAATATCTAGAATTTTTCGATCCGGACGATCGTTCGTGATTTCTGGCTAATCGGGGCAGAGATCGTTTTTCACAACCGTACCTGGTCAAAACAGTGATTTTCGGTTGACCAGGCGAAAAATCACGAGTTTCGGTCGATGCAGGATCTGAATAGTGATTTCCTCCGTCCGGGGGCAATATCGAGATTGTACCGATCCAGATGATCGATCGTGATTTCTCGCTGATCGGGGCAGAGATCATTTTTCCCAACCGTACTTGGTCAAAAATGTGATTTTCGATTAGCCTTGCGGAAAATCACGAGTTTCGGCCGACGCAGGGTCTGAATAGTGATTTCCTCCGTCCGGGGGCAATATCTAGAATTTACCGAGCCGGACGATCATTCGTGATTTCTGGCTAATCGGGGCAGAGATCATTTTTCACAACCGTACCTAGTCAAAACAGTGATTTTCGGTAGACCAGGCGAAAAATCACGAGTTTCGGCCGATCCAAGGTTTAAATAGTGATTTCCTCAGTCCGGGGGCAATATCGAGATTGTACCGATCCAGATGATCGATCGTGATTTCTCGCTGATCGGGGCAGAGATCATTTTTCACAACCGTACCTGGTCAAAACAGTGATTTTCGGTTGACCAGGCGAAAAATCACGAGTTTCGGTCGATGCAGGATCTGAATAGTGATTTCCTCCGTCCGGGGGCAATATCGAGATTGTACCGATCCAGATGATCGATCGTGATTTCTCGCTGATCGGGGCAGAGATCATTTTTCCCAACCGTACTTGGTCAAAATAGTGATTTTCGATTAGCCTTGCGGAAAATCACGAGTTTCGGCCGATGCAGGGTCTGAATAGTGATTTCCTCCGTCCGGGGGCAATATCTAGAATTTACCGATCCGAACGATCGTTCGTGATTTCTGGCTAATCGGGGCAGAGATCGTTTTTCCCAACCGTACCTAGTCAAAACAGTGATTTTCGGTTGACCAGGCTAAAAATCACGAGTTTCGGCCGATGCAGGGTTTAAATAGTGATTTCCTCAGTCCGGGGGCAATATCGAGATTGTACCGATCCAGATGATCGATCGTGATTTCTCGCTGATCGGGGCAGAGATCATTTTTCACAACCGTACCTCGCCAAAACAGTGATTTTCGGTTGACCAGGCGGAAAATCACGAGTTTCGGCCGATCCAGGGTTTAAATAGTGATTTCCTCAGTCCGGGGGCAATATCGAGATTGTACCGATCTAGATGATCGATCGTGATTTCTCGCTGATCGGGGCAGAGATCGTTTTTCACAACCGTACCTGGTCAAGACAGTGATTTTCGGTTGACCAGGCGAAAAATCACGAGTTTCTGCCGATCCAAGGTTTAAATAGTGATTTCCTCAGTCCGGGGGCAATATTGAGATTGTACCGATCCAGATGATCGATCGTGATTTCTCGCTGAACGGGGCGGAGATCATTTTTCACAACCATACCTCGTCAAAACAGTGATTTTCGGTTGACCAGGCGAAAAATCACGAGTTTCGGCCGATCCAGGGTTTAAATAGTGATTTCCACAGTCCGGGGGCAATATCGAGATTGTACCAATCCAGATGATCGATCGGGATTTCTCGCTGATCGGGGCGGAGATCATTTTTCACAACCGTACTTGGTCAAAATAGTGATTTTCGATTAGCCAGGCGGAAAATCACGAGTTTCGGCTGATGCAGGGTTTGAATAGTGATTTCCCCCGCCGGGGGGAAATATCTAGAATTTTTCGATCCGGACGATCGTTCGTGATTTCTGGCTAATCGGGGCAGAGATCGTTTTTCACAACCGTACCTGGTCAAAACAGTGATTTTCGGTTGACCAGGCGAAAAATCACGAGTTTCGGTCGATGCAGGATCTGAATAGTGATTTCCTCCGTCCGGGGGCAATATCGAGATTGTACCGATCCAGATGATCGATCGTGATTTCTCGCTGATCGGGGCAGAGATCATTTTTCCCAACCGTACTTGGTCAAAAATGTGATTTTCGATTAGCCTTGCGGAAAATCACGAGTTTCGGCCGACGCAGGGTCTGAATAGTGATTTCCTCCGTCCGGGGGCAATATCTAGAATTTACCGAGCCGGACGATCATTCGTGATTTCTGGCTAATCGGGGCAGAGATCATTTTTCACAACCGTACCTAGTCAAAACAGTGATTTTCGGTAGACCAGGCGAAAAATCACGAGTTTCGGCCGATCCAAGGTTTAAATAGTGATTTCCTCAGTCCGGGGGCAATATCGAGATTGTACCGATCCAGATGATCAATCGTGATTTCTCGCTGATCGGGGCAGAGATCATTTTTCACAACCGTACCTGGTCAAAACAGTGATTTTCGGTTGACCAGGCGAAAAATCACGAGTTTCGGTCGATGCAGGATCTGAATAGTGATTTCCTCCGTCCGGGGGCAATATCGAGATTGTACCGATCCAGATGATCGATCGTGATTTCTCGCTGATCGGGGCAGAGATCATTTTTCCCAACCGTACTTGGTTAAAAATGTGATTTTCGATTAGCCTTGCGGAAAATCACGAGTTTCGGCCGACTCAGGGTCTGAATAGTGATTTCCTCCGTCCGGGGGCAATATCTAGAATTTACCGAGCCGGACGATCATTCGTGATTTCTGGCTAATCGGGGCAGAGATCATTTTTCACAACCGTACCTAGTCAAAACAGTGATTTTCGGTAGACCAGGCGAAAAATCACGAGTTTCGGCCGATCCAAGGTTTAAATAGTGATTTCCTCAGTCCGGGGGCAATATCGAGATTGTACCGATCCAGATGATCGATCGTGATTTCTCGCTGATCGGGGCAGAGATCAATTTTCACAACCGTACCTCGCCAAAACAGTGATTTTCGGTTGACCAGGCGGAAAATCACGAGTTTCGGCCGATCCAGGGTTTAAATAGTGATTTCCTCAGTCCGGGGGCAATATCGAGATTGTACCGATCTAGATGATCGATCGTGATTTCTCGCTGATCGGGGCAGAGATCGTTTTTCACAACCGTACCTGGTCAAGACAGTGATTTTCGGTTGACCAGGCGAAAAATCACGAGTTTCTGCCGATCCAAGGTTTAAATAGTGATTTCCTCAGTCCGGGGGCAATATTGAGATTGTACCGATCCAGATGATCGATCGTGATTTCTCGCTGAACGGGGCGGAGATCATTTTTCACAACCATACCTCGTCAAAACAGTGATTTTCGGTTGACCAGGCGAAAAATCACGAGTTTCGGCCGATCCAGGGTTTAAATAGTGATTTCCACAGTCCGGGGGCAATATCGAGATTGTACCGATCCAGATGATCGATCGTGATTTCTCGCTGATCGGGGCAGAGATCATTTTTCACAACCGTACCTCGCCAAAACAGTGATTTTCGGTTGACCAGGCGGAAAATCACGAGTTTCGGCCGATCCAGGGTTTAAATAGTGATTTCCTCCGTCCGGGGGCAATATCGAGATTGTACCGATCCAGATGATCGATCGTGATTTCTCGCTGATCGGGGCAGAGATCGTTTTTCACAACCGTACCTGGTCAAGACAGTGATTTTCGGTTGACCAGGCGAAAAATCACGAGTTTCTGCCGATCCAAGGTTTAAATAGTGATTTCCTCAGTCCGGGGGCAATATTGAGATTGTACCGATCCAGATGATCGATCGTGATTTCTCGCTGAACGGGGCGGAGATCATTTTTCACAACCATACCTCGTCAAAACAGTGATTTTCGGTTGACCAGGCGAAAAATCACGAGTTTCGGCCGATCCAGGGTTTAAATAGTGATTTCCGCAGTCCGGGGGCAATATCGAGATTGTACCAATCCAGATGATCGATCGGGATTTCTCGCTGATCGGGGCGGAGATCATTTTTCACAACCGTACTTGGTCAAAATAGTGATTTTCGATTAGCCAGGCAGAAAATCACGAGTTTCGGCTGATGCAGGGTTTGAATAGTGATTTCCCCCGCCTGGGGGAAATATCTAGAATTTTCCGATCCGGACGATCGTTCGTGATTTCTGGCTAATCGGGGCAGAGATCGTTTTTCACAACCGTACCTGGTCAAAACAGTGATTTTCAGTTGACCAGAACGAAAATCACGAGTTTCGGCCGATGCAGGGTTTGAATAGTGATTTCGTCCGTCCGGGGGCAATATCGAGATTGTACCGATCCAGATGATCGATCGTGATTTCTCGCTGATCGGGGCAGAGATCATTTTTCACAACCGTACCTCGTCAAAACAGTGATTTTCGGTTGACCAGGCGAAAAATCACGAGTTTCGGCCGATCCAGGGTTTAAATAGTGATTTCCTGAGTCCGGGGGCAATATCGAGATTGTACCGATCCAGATGATCGATCGTGATTTCTCACTGATCGGGGCAGAGATCATTTTTCCCAACCGTACTTGGTCAAAATAGTGATTTTCGATTAGCCTTGCGGAAAATCACGAGTTTCGGCCGACGCAGGGTCTGAATAGTGATTTCCTCCGTCCGGGGGCAATATCTAGAATTTACCGATCCGAACGATCGTTCGTGATTTCTGGCTAATCGGGGCAGAGATCGTTTTTCCCAACCGTACCTGGTCAAAACAGTGATTTTCGGTTGGCCAGGCTAAAAATCACGAGTTTCGGCCGATGCAGGGTTTAAATAGTGATTTCCTCAGTCCAGGGGCAATATCGAGATTGTACCGATCCAGATGATCGATCGTGATTTCTCGCTGATCGGGGCAGAGATCATTTTTCACAACCGTACCTCGTCAAAACAGTGATTTTCGGTTGACCAGGCGAAAAATCACGAGTTTCGGCCGATCCAGGGTTTAAATAGTGATTTCCTGAGTCCGGGGGCAATATCGAGATTGTACCGATCCAGATGATCGATCGTGATTTCTCACTGATCGGGGCAGAGATCATTTTTCACAACCGTACTTGGTCAAAATAGTCATTTTCGATTAGCCAGGCGGAAAATCACGAGTTTCGGCTGATGCAGGGTTTGAATAGTGATTTCCCCCGCCTGGGGGAAATATCTAGAATTTTTCGATCCGGACGATCTTTCGTGATTTCTGGCTAATCGGGGCAGAGATCGTTTTTCACAACCGTACCTGGTCAAAACAGTGATTTTCGGTTGACCAGGCGAAAAATCACGAGTTTCGGTCGATGCAGGATCTGAATAGTGATTTCCTCCGTCCGGGGGCAATATCGAGATTGTACCGATCCAGATGATCGATCGTGATTTCTCCCTGATCGGGGCAGAGATCATTTTTCCCAACCGTACTTGGTCAAAAAAGTGATTTTCGATTTGCCTTGCGGAAAATCACGAGTTTCAGCCGACGCAGGGTCTGAATAGTGATTTCCTCCGTCCGGGGGCAATATCTAGAATTTACCGAGCCGGACGATCATTCGTGATTTCCGGCTAATCGGGGCAGAGATCATTTTTCACAACCGTACCTAGTCAAAACAGTGATTTTCGGTAGACCAGGCGAAAAATCACGAGTTTCAGCCGATCCAAGGTTTAAATAGTGATTTCCTCAGTCCGGGGGCAATATCGAGATTGTACCGATCCAGATGATCGATCGTGATTTCTCGCTGATCGGGGCAGAGATCATTTTTCACAACCGTACCTCGCCAAAACAGTGATTTTCGGTTGACCAGGCGGAAAATCACGAGTTTCGGCCGATCCAGGGTTTAAATAGTGATTTCCTCAGTCCGGGGGCAATATCGAGATTGTACCGATCTAGATGATCGATCGTGATTTCTCGCTGATCGGGGCAGAGATCGTTTTTCACAACCGTACCTGGTCAAGACAGTGATTTTCGGTTGACCAGGCGAAAAATCACGAGTTTCTGCCGATCCACGGTTTAAATAGTGATTTCCTCAGTCCGGGGGCAATATTGAGATTGTACCGATCCAGATGATCGATCGTGATTTCTCGCTGAACGGGGCGGAGATCATTTTTCACAACCGTACCTCGTCAAAACAGTGATTTTCGGTTGACCAGGCGAAAAATCACGAGTTTCGGCAGATCCAGGGTTTAAATAGTGATTTCCACAGTCCGGGGGCAATATCGAGATTGTACCAATCCAGATGATCGATCGGGATTTCTCGCTGATCGGGGCGGAGATCATTTTTCACAACCGTACTTGGTCAAAATAGTGATTTTCGATTAGCCAGGCAGAAAATCACGAGTTTCGGCTGATGCAGGGTTTGAATAGTGATTTCCCCCGCCTGGGGGAAATATCTAGAATTTTCCGATCCGGACGATCGTTCGTGATTTCTGGCTAATCGGGGCAGAGATCGTTTTTCACAACCGTACCTGGTCAAAACAGTGATTTTCAGTTGACCAGAACGAAAATCACGAGTTTCGGCCGATGCAGGGTTTGAATAGTGATTTCGTCCGTCCGGGGGCAATATCGAGATTGTACCGATCCAGATGATCGATCGTGATTTCTCGCTGATCGGGGCAGAGATCATTTTTCACAACCGTACCTCGTCAAAACAGTGATTTTCGGTTGACCAGGCGAAAAATCACGAGTTTCGGCCGATCCAGGGTTTAAATAGTGATTTCCTGAGTCCGGGGGCAATATCGAGATTGTACCGATCCAGATGATCGATCGTGATTTCTCACTGATCGGGGCAGAGATCATTTTTCCCAACCGTACTTGGTCAAAATAGTGATTTTCGATTAGCCTTGCGGAAAATCACGAGTTTCGGCCGACGCAGGGTCTGAATAGTGATTTCCTCCGTCCGGGGGCAATATCTAGAATTTACCGATCCGAACGATCGTTCGTGATTTCTGGCTAATCGGGGCAGAGATCGTTTTTCCCAACCGTACCTGGTCAAAACAGTGATTTTCGGTTGGCCAGGCTAAAAATCACGAGTTTCGGCCGATGCAGGGTTTAAATAGTGATTTCCTCAGTCCAGGGGCAATATCGAGATTGTACCGATCCAGATGATCGATCGTGATTTCTCGCTGATCGGGGCAGAGATCATTTTTCACAACCGTACCTCGTCAAAACAGTGATTTTCGGTTGACCAGGCGAAAAATCACGAGTTTCGGCCGATCCAGGGTTTAAATAGTGATTTCCTGAGTCCGGGGGCAATATCGAGATTGTACCGATCCAGATGATCGATCGTGATTTCTCACTGATCGGGGCAGAGATCATTTTTCACAACCGTACTTGGTCAAAATAGTGATTTTCGATTAGCCAGGCGGAAAATCACGAGTTTCGGCTGATGCAGGGTTTGAATAGTGATTTCCCCCGCCTGGGGGAAATATCTAGAATTTTTCGATCCGGACGATCTTTCGTGATTTCTGGCTAATCGGGGCAGAGATCGTTTTTCACAACCGTACCTGGTCAAAACAGTGATTTTCGGTTGACCAGGCGAAAAATCACGAGTTTCGGTCGATGCAGGATCTGAATAGTGATTTCCTCCGTCCGGGGGCAATATCGAGATTGTACCGATCCAGATGATCGATCGTGATTTCTCCCTGATCGGGGCAGAGATCATTTTTCCCAACCGTACTTGGTCAAAAAAGTGATTTTCGATTTGCCTTGCGGAAAATCACGAGTTTCAGCCGACGCAGGGTCTGAATAGTGATTTCCTCCGTCCGGGGGCAATATCTAGAATTTACCGAGCCGGACGATCATTCGTGATTTCCGGCTAATCGGGGCAGAGATCATTTTTCACAACCGTACCTAGTCAAAACAGTGATTTTCGGTAGACCAGGCGAAAAATCACGAGTTTCAGCCGATCCAAGGTTTAAATAGTGATTTCCTCAGTCCGGGGGCAATATCGAGATTGTACCGATCCAGATGATCGATCGTGATTTCTCGCTGATCGGGGCAGAGATCATTTTTCACAACCGTACCTCGCCAAAACAGTGATTTTCGGTTGACCAGGCGGAAAATCACGAGTTTCGGCCGATCCAGGGTTTAAATAGTGATTTCCTCAGTCCGGGGGCAATATCGAGATTGTACCGATCTAGATGATCGATCGTGATTTCTCGCTGATCGGGGCAGAGATCGTTTTTCACAACCGTACCTGGTCAAGACAGTGATTTTCGGTTGACCAGGCGAAAAATCACGAGTTTCTGCCGATCCAAGGTTTAAATAGTGATTTCCTCAGTCCGGGGGCAATATTGAGATTGTACCGATCCAGATGATCGATCGTGATTTCTCGCTGAACGGGGCGGAGATCATTTTTCACAACCGTACCTCGTCAAAACAGTGATTTTCGGTTGACCAGGCGAAAAATCACGAGTTTCGGCAGATCCAGGGTTTAAATAGTGATTTCCACAGTCCGGGGGCAATATCGAGATTGTACCAATCCAGATGATCGATCGGGATTTCTCGCTGATCGGGGCGGAGATCATTTTTCACAACCGTACTTGGTCAAAATAGTGATTTTCGATTAGCCAGGCAGAAAATCACGAGTTTCGGCTGATGCAGGGTTTGAATAGTGATTTCCCCCGCCTGGGGGAAATATCTAGAATTTTCCGATCCGGACGATCGTTCGTGATTTCTGGCTAATCGGGGCAGAGATCGTTTTTCACAACCGTACCTGGTCAAAACAGTGATTTTCAGTTGACCAGAAGGAAAATCACGAGTTTCGGCCGATGCAGGGTTTGAATAGTGATTTCGTCCGTCCGGGGGCAATATCGAGATTTTACCGATCCGGACGATCGTTCGTGATTTCTGGCAAATCGGGGCAGAGATCGTTTTTCACAACCGTACCTGGTCAAAACAGTGATTTTCGGTTGACCAGGCGGAAAATCCCGAGTTTCGGCCGATGCAGGGTCTGAATAGTGATTTCCTCCGTCCGTGGGCAATATCGAGATTGTACCGATCCAGATGATCGATCGGGATTTCTCGCTGATCGGGGCAGAGATCCTTTTTCCCAACCGTACTTGGTCAAAATAGTGATTTTCGATTAGCCTTGCGGAAAATCACGAGTTTCGGCCGATGCAGGGTCTAAATAGTGATTTCCTCAGTCCGGGGGCATTATCTAGATTTTACCGATCCGGAAGATCGTTCGTAATTTCTGGCTAATCGGGGCAGAGATCGTTTTTCACAACCGTACCTGGTCAAAACAGTGATTTTCGGTTGAACAGGCAGAAAATCACGAGTTTCGGTTGATGCAAGATCTGAATAGTGATTTCCTCCGTACGGGGGCATTATCTAGATTTTACCGATCCAGAAGATCGTTCGTGATTTCTGGCTAATTGGGGCAGAGATCGTTTTTCACAACCGTACCTCGTCAAAACGTTGATTTTCGATTGACCAGGCGAAAAATCACGAGTTTCGGCCGATCCAGGGTTTAAATAGTGATTTCCTCAGTCCGGGGGCAATATCGAGATTGTACCGATCCAGATGATCGATCGTGATTTCTCGCTGATTGGGGCAGAGATCATTTTTCACAACCGTACCTCGCCAAAACAGTGATTTTCGGTTGACCAGGCGGAAAATCACGAGTTTCGGCCGATCCAGGGTTTAAATAGTGATTTCCTCAGTCCGGGGGCAATATCGAGATTGTACCGATCTAGATGATCGATCGTGATTTCTCGCTGATCGGGGCAGAGATCGTTTTTCACAACCGTACCTGGTCAAGACAGTGATTTTCGGTTGACCAGGCGAAAAATCACGAGTTTCTGCCGATCCAAGGTTTAAATAGTGATTTCCTCAGTCCGGGGGCAATATTGAGATTGTACCGATCCAGATGATCGATCGTGATTTCTCGCTTAACGGGGCGGAGATCATTTTTCACAACCATACCTCGTCAAAACAGTGATTTTCGGTTGACCAGGCGAAAAATCACGAGTTTCGGCAGATCCAGGGTTTAAATAGTGATTTCCACAGTCCGGGGGCAATATCGAGATTGTACCAATCCAGATGATCGATCGGGATTTCTCGCTGATCGGGGCGGAGATCATTTTTCACAACCGTACTTGGTCAAAATAGTGATTTTCGATTAGCCAGGCAGAAAATCACGAGTTTCGGCTGATGCAGGGTTTGAATAGTGATTTCCCCCGCCTGGGGGAAATATCTAGAATTTTCCGATCCGGACGATCGTTCGTGATTTCTGGCTAATCGGGGCAGAGATCGTTTTTCACAACCGTACCTGGTCAAAACAGTGATTTTCAGTTGACCAGAAGGAAAATCACGAGTTTCGGTCGATGCAGGGTTTGAATAGTGATTTCGTCCGTCCGGGGGCAATATCGAGATTTTACCGATCCGGACGATCGTTCGTGATTTCTGGCAAATCGGGGCAGAGATCGTTTTTCACAACCGTACCTGGTCAAAACAGTGATTTTCGGTTGACCAGGCGGAAAATCCCGAGTTTCGGCCGATGCAGGGTCTGAATAGTGATTTCCTCCGTCCGTGGGCAATATCGAGATTGTACCGATCCAGATGATCGATCGGGATTTCTCGCTGATCGGGGCAGAGATCATTTTTCCCAACCGTACTTGGTCAAAATAGTGATTTTCGATTAGCCTTGCGGAAAATCACGAGTTTCGGCCGATGCAGGGTCTAAATAGTGATTTCCTCAGTCCGGGGGCATTATCTAGATTTTACCGATCCGGAAGATCGTTCGTAATTTCTGGCTAATCGGGGCAGAGATCGTTTTTCACAACCGTACCTGGTCAAAACAGTGATTTTCGGTTGAACAGGCAGAAAATCACGAGTTTCGGTTGATGCAAGATCTGAATAGTGATTTCCTCCGTACGGGGGCATTATCTAGATTTTACCGATCCAGAAGATCGTTCGTGATTTCTGGCTAATTGGGGCAGAGATCGTTTTTCACAACCGTACCACGTCAAAACGTTGATTTTCGATTGACCAGGCGAAAAATCACGAGTTTCGGCCGATCCAGGGTTTAAATAGTGATTTCCTCAGTCCGGGGGCAATATCGAGAATGTACCGATCCAGATGATCGATCGTGATTTCTCGCTGATCGGGGCAGAGATCTTTTTTCACAACCGTACCTCGTCAAAACAGTGATTTTCGGTTGACCAGGCGGAAAATCACGAGTTTCGGCCGAAGCAGGGTTTGAATAGTGATTTCCCCCGTCCGGGGGAAATATTGAGATTGTACCGATCCTGATGATCGATCCTGATTTATCGCTGATCGGGGCAAAGATCATTTTTCCCAACCGTACTTGGTCAAAATAGTGATTTTCGATTAGCCTTGCAGAAAATCATGAGTTTCGGCCGATGCAGGGTCTGAATAGTGATATCCTCCGTCCGGGAGCAATACCGAGATTGTACCGATCCAGATGATCGATCGTGATTTCTCGCTGATCGGGGCAGAGATCGTTTTTCACAACCGTACCTCGTCAAAACAGTGATTTTCGGTTGACCAGGCGGAAACTCACGAGTTTCGGCCGATGCAGGGTCTGAATAGTGATTTCGTCCAACAAGGGGCAATATCGAGATTTTACCGATCCGAAAAATCGTTCGTGATTTCTGACAAATCGATGCAGAGATCGTTTTTCACAACCGTACCTGGTCAAAACAGTGATTTTCGGTTGACCTGGCTAAAAATCACGAGTTTCGGTCGATGCAGGATCTGAATAGTGATTTCCTCCGTCCGGGGGCAATATCGAGATTGTACCGATCCAGATGATCGTTCGTGATTTCTCCCTGATCGGGGAAGAGATCATTTTTCCCAACCGTACTTGGTCAAAAAAGTGATTTTCGATTTGCCTTGCGGAAAATCACGAGTTTCGGCCGACGCAGGGTCTGAATAGTGATTTCCTCCGTCCGGGGGCAATATCTAGAATTTACCGAGCCGGACGATCATTCGTGATTTCTGGCTAATCGGGGCAGAGATCATTTTTCACAACCGTACCTAGTCAAAACAGTGATTTTCGGTAGACCAGGCGAAAAATCACGAGTTTCAGCCGATCCAAGGTTTAAATAGTGATTTCCTCAGTCCGGGGGCAATATTGAGATTGTACCGATCCAGATGATCGATCGTGATTTCTCGCTGAACGGGGCGGAGATCATTTTTCACAACCATACCTCGTCAAAACAGTGATTTTCAGTTGACCAGGCGAAAAATCACGAGTTTCGGCCGATCCAGGGCTTAAATAGTGATTTCCACAGTCCGGGGGCAATATCGAGATTGTACCAATCCAGATGATCGATCGGGATTTCTCGCTGATCGGGGCGGAGATCATTTTTCACAACCGTACTTGGTCAAAATAGTGATTTTCGATTAGCCAGGCGGAAAATCACGAGTTTCGGCTGATGCAGGGTTTGAATAGTGATTTCCCCCGCCTGGGGGAAATATCTAGAATTTTCCGATCCGGACGATCGTTCGTGATTTCTGGCTAATCGGGGCAGAGATCGTTTTTCACAACCGTACCTGGTCAAAACAGTGATTTTCAGTTGACCAGAAGGAAAATCACGAGTTTCGGCCGATGCAGGGTTTGAATAGTGATTTCGTCCGTCCGGGGGCAATATCGAGATTGTACCGATCCAGATGATCGATCGTGATTTCTCGCTGATCGGGGCAGAGATCATTTTTCACAACCGTACCTCGTCAAAACAGTGATTTTCGGTTGACCAGGCGAAAAATCACGAGTTTCGGCCGATCCAGGGTTTAAATAGTGATTTCCTGAGTCCGGGGGCAATATCGAGATTGTACCGATCCAGATGATCGATCGTGATTTCTCACTGATCGAGGCAGAGATCATTTTTCCCAACCGTACTTGGTCAAAATAGTGATTTTCGATTAGCCTTGCGGAAAATCACGAGTTTCGGCCGACGCAGGGTCTGAATAGTGATTTCCTCCGTCCGGGGGCAATATCTAGAATTTACCGATCCGAACGATCGTTCGTGATTTCTGGCTAATCGGGGCAGACATCGTTTTTCCCAACCGTACCTGGTGAAAACAGTGATTTTCGGTTGACCAGGCTAAAAATCACGAGTTTCGGCCGATGCAGGGTTTAAATAGTGATTTCCTCAGTCCAGGGGCAATATCGAGATTGTACCGATCCAGATGATCGATCGTGATTTCTCGCTGATCGGGGCAGAGATCATTTTTCCCAACCGTACCTCGTCAAAACAGTGATTTTCGGTTGACCAGGCGAAAAATCACGAGTTTCGGCCGATCCAGGGTTTAAATAGTGATTTCCTGAGTCCGGGGGCAATATCGAGATTGTACCGATCCAGATGACCGATCGTGATTTCTCACTGATCGGGGCAGAGATCATTTTTCACAACCGTACTTGGTCAAAATAGTGATTTTCGATTAGCCAGGCGGAAAATCACGAGTTTCGGCTGATGCAGGGTTTGAATAGTGATTTCCCCCGCCTGGGGGAAATATCTAGAATTTTTCGATCCGGACGATCTTTCGTGATTTCTGGCTAATCGGGGCAGACATCGTTTTTCCCAACCGTACCTGGTGAAAACAGTGATTTTCGGTTGACCAGGCTAAAAATCACGAGTTTCGGCCGATGCAGGGTTTAAATAGTGATTTCCTCAGTCCAGGGGCAATATCGAGATTGTACCGATCCAGATGATCGATCGTGATTTCTCGCTGATCGGGGCAGAGATCATTTTTCACAACCGTACCTCGTCAAAACAGTGATTTTCGGTTGACCAGGCGAAAAATCACGAGTTTCGGCCGATCCAGGGTTTAAATAGTGATTTCCTGAGTCCGGGGGCAATATCGAGATTGTACCGATCCAGATGATCGATCGTGATTTCTCACTGATCGGGGCAGAGATCATTTTTCACAACCGTACTTGGTCAAAATAGTGATTTTCGATTAGCCAGGCGGAAAATCACGAGTTTCGGCTGATGCAGGGTTTGAATAGTGATTTCCCCCGCCTGGGGGAAATATCTAGAATTTTTCGATCCGGACGATCTTTCGTGATTTCTGGCTAGTCGGGGCAGAGATCGTTTTTCACAACCGTACCTGGTCAAAACAGTGGTTTTCGGTTGACCAGGCGAAAAATCACGAGTTTCGGTCGATGCAGGATCTGAATAGTGATATCCTCCGTCCGGGAGCAATACCGAGATTGTACCGATCCAGATGATCAATCGTGATTTCTCGCTGATCGGGGCAGAGATCGTTTTTCACAACCGTACCTCGTCAAAACAGTGATTTTCGGTTGACCAGGCGGAAACTCACAAGTTTCGGCCGATGCAGGGTTTGAATAGTGATTTCGTCCAACAAGGGGCAATATCGAGATTTTACCGATCCGAAAAATCGTTCGTGATTTCTGACAAATCGATGCAGAGATCGTTTTTCACAACCGTACCTGGTCAAAACAGTGATTTTCGGTTGACCTGGCTAAAAATCACGAGTTTCGGTCGATGCAGGATCTGAATAGTGATTTCCTCCGTCCGGGGGCAATATCGAGATTGTACCGATCCAGATGATCGATCGTGATTTCTCCCTGATCGGGGCAGAGATCAATTTTCCCAACCGTACTTGGTCAAAAAAGTGATTTTCGATTTGCCTTGCGGAAAATCACGAGTTTCGGCCGACGCAGGGTCTGAATAGTGATTTCCTCCGTCCGGGGGCAATATCTAGAATTTACCGAGCCGGACGATCATTCGTGATTTCTGGCTAATCGGGGCAGAGATCATTTTTCACAACCGTACCTAGTCAAAACAGTGATTTTCGGTAGACCAGGCGAAAAATCACGAGTTTCAGCCGATCCAAGGTTTAAATAGTGATTTCCTCAGTCCGGGGGCAATATCGAGATTGTACCGATCCAGATGATCGATCGTGATTTCTCGCTGATCGGGGCAGAGATCATTTTTCACAACCGTACCTCGCCAAAACAGTGATTTTCGGTTGACCAGGCGGAAAATCACGAGTTTCGGTCGATCCAGGGTTTAAATAGTGATTTCCTCAGTCCGGGGGCAATATCGAGATTGTACCGATCTAGATGATCGATCGTGATTTCTCGCTGATCGGGGCAGAGATCGTTTTTCACAACCGTACCTGGTCAAGACAGTGATTTTCGGTTGACCAGGCGAAAAATCACGAGTTTCTGCCGATCCAAGGTTTAAATAGTGATTTCCTCAGTCCGGGGGCAATATTGAGATTGTACCGATCCAGATGATCGATCGTGATTTCTCGCTGAACGGGGCGAAGATCATTTTTCACAACCATACCTCGCCAAAACAGTGATTTTCGGTTGACCAGGCGAAAAATCACGAGTTTCGGCCGATCCAGGGTTTAAATAGTGATTTCCACAGTCCGGGGGCAATATCGAGATTGTACCAATCCAGATGATCGATCGGGATTTCTCGCTGATCGGGGCGGAGATCATTTTTCACAACCGTACTTGGTCAAAATAGTGATTTTCGATTAGCCAGGCGGAAAATCACGAGTTTCGGCTGATGCAGGGTTTGAATAGTGATTTCCCCCGCCTGGGGGAAATATCTAGAATTTTCCGATCCGGACGATCGTTCGTGATTTCTGACTAATCGGGGCAGAGATCGTTTTTCCCAACCGTACCTGGTCAAAACAGTGATTTTCAGTTGACCAGAAGGAAAATCACGAGTTTCGGCCGATGCAGGGTTTGAATAGTGATTTCGTCCGTCCGGGGGCAATATCGAGATTTTACCGATCCGGACGATCGTTCGTGATTTCTGGCAAATCGGGGCAGAGATCGTTTTTCACAACCGTACCTGGTCAAAACAGTGATTTTCGGTTGACCAGGCGGAAAATCCCGAGTTTCGGCCGATGCAGGGTCTGAATAGTGATTTCCTCCGTCCGTGGGCAATATCGAGATTGTACCGATCCAGATGATCGATCGGGATTTCTCGCTGATCGGGGCAGAGATCATTTTTCCCAACCGTACTTGGTCAAAATAGTGATTTTCGATTAGCCTTGCGGAAAATCACGAGTTTCGGCCGATGCAGGGTCTAAATAGTGATTTCCTCAGTCCGGGGGCATTATCTAGATTTTACCGATCCGGAAGATCGTTCGTAATTTCTGGCTAATCGGGGCAGAGATCGTTTTTCACAACCGTACCTAGTCAAAACAGTGATTTTCGGTAGACCAGGCGAAAAATCACGAGTTTCAGCCGATCCAAGGTTTAAATAGTGATTTCCTCAGTCCGGGGGCAATATCGAGATTGTACCGATCCAGATGATCGATCGTGATTTCTCGCTGATCGGGGCAGAGATCATTTTTCACAACCGTACCTCGTCAAAACAGTGATTTTCGGTTGACCAGGCGAAAAATCACGAGTTTCGGCCGATCCAGGGTTTAAATAGTGATTTCCACAGTCCGGGGGCAATATCGAGATTGTACCAATCCAGATGATCGATCGGGATTTCTCGCTGATCGGGGCGGAGATCATTTTTCACAACCGTACTTGGTCAAAATAGTGATTTTCGATTAGCCAGGCGGAAAATCACGAGTTTCGGCTGATGCAGGGTTTGAATAGTGATTTCCCCCGCCTGGGGGAAATATCTAGAATTTTCCGATCCGGACGATCGTTCGTGATTTCTGGCTAATCGGGGCAGAGATCGTTTTTCCCAACCGTACCTGGTCAAAACAGTGATTTTCAGTTGACCAGAAGGAAAATCACGAGTTTCGGCCGATGCAGGGTTTGAATAGTGATTTCGTCCGTCCGGGGGCAATATCGAGATTTTACCGATCCAGACGATCGTTCGTGATTTCTGGCAAATCGGGGCAGAGATCGTTTTTCACAACCGTACCTGGTCAAAACAGTGATTTTCGGTTGACCAGGCGGAAAATCCCGAGTTTCGGCCGATGCAGGGTCTGAATAGTGATTTCCTCCGTCCGTGGGCAATATCGAGATTGTACCGATCCAGATGATCGATCGGGATTTCTCGCTGATCGGGGCAGAGATCATTTTTCCCAACCGTACTTGGTCAAAATAGTGATTTTCGATTAGCCTTGCGGAAAATCACGAGTTTCGGCCGATGCAGGGTCTAAATAGTGATTTCCTCAGTCCGGGGGCATTATCTAGATTTTACCGATCCGGAAGATCGTTCGTAATTTCTGGCTAATCGGGGCAGAGATCGTTTTTCACAACCGTACCTGGTCAAAACAGTGATTTTCGGTTGAACAGGCAGAAAATCACGAGTTTCGGTTGATGCAAGATCTGAATAGTGATTTCCTCCGTACGGGGGCATTATCTAGATTTTACCGATCCAGAAGATCGTTCGTGATTTCTGGCTAATTGGGGCAGAGATCGTTTTTCACAACCGTACCTCGTCAAAACGTTGATTTTCGATTGACCAGGCAAAAAATCACGAGTTTCGGCCGATCCAGGGTTTAAATAGTGATTTCCCCAGTCCGGGGGCAATATCGAGATTGTACCGATCCAGATGATCGATCGTGATTTCTCGCTGATCGGGGCAGAGATCTTTTTTCACAACCGTACCTCGTCAAAACAGTGATTTTCGGTTGACCAGGCGGAAAATCACGTGTTTCGGCCGAAGCAGGGTTTGAATAGTGATTTCCCCCGTCCGGGGGAAATATTGAGATTGTACCGATCCAGATGATCGATCGTGATTTATCGCTGATCGGGGCAAAGATCATTTTTCCCAACCGTACTTGGTCAAAATAGTGATTTTCGATTAGCCTTGCAGAAAATCATGAGTTTCGGCCGATGCAGGGTCTGAATAGTGATATCCTCCGTCCGGGAGCAATACCGAGATTGTACCGATCCGGATGATCGATCGTGATTTCTCGCTGATCGGGGCAGAGATCGTTTTTCACAACCGTACCTCGTCAAAACAGTGATTTTCGGTTGACCAGGCGGAAACTCACGAGTTTCGGCCGATGCAGGGTTTGAATAGTGATTTCGTCCAACAAGGGGCAATATCGAGATTTTACCGATCCGAAAAATCGTTCGTGATTTCTGACAAATCGATGCAGAGATCGTTTTTCACAACCGTACCTGGTCAAAACAGTGATTTTCGGTTGACCTGGCTAAAAATCACGAGTTTCGGTCGATGCAGGATCTGAATAGTGATTTCCTCCGTCCGAGGGCAATATCGAGATTGTACCGATCCAGATGATCGATCGTGATTTCTCCCTGATCGGGGCAGAGATCATTTTTCCCAACCGTACTTGGTCAAAAAAGTGATTTTCGATTTGCCTTGCGGAAAATCACGAGTTTCGGCCGACGCAGGGTCTGAATAGTGATTTCATCCGTCCGGGGGCAATATCTAGAATTTACCGATCCGAAAGATCGTTCGTGATTTCTGGCTAATCGGGGCAGAGATCGTTTTTCACAACCGTACCTCGTCAAAACAGTGATTTTCGGTTGACCAGGCGGAAAATCACGAGTTTCGGTCGATGCAGGATCTGAATAGTGATTTCCTCCGTACGGGGGCATTATCTAGATTTTACCGATCCGGAAGATCGTTCGTGATTTCTGGCTAATTGGGGCAGAGATCGTTTTTCCCAACCGTACCTCGTCAAAACAGTGATTTTCGGTTGACCAGGCGAAAAATCACGAGTTTCGGCCCATCCAGGGTTTAAATAGTGATTTCCTCAGTCCGGGGGCAATATCGAGATTGTACCGATCCAGATGATCGATCGTGATTTCTCACTGATCGGGGAAGAGATCATTTTTCACAACCGTACCTCGTCAAAACAGTGATTTTCGGTTGACCAGGCGGAAAATCGCGAGTTTCGGCCGATGCAGGGTTTGAATAGTGATTTCCCCCGTCTGGGGGAAATATCGAGATTGTACCGATCCAGATGAGCGATCGTGATTTCTCGCCGATCGGGGCAGATATCGTTTTTCACAAACGTACCTCGTCGAAACAGTCATTTTCGGTTGGCCAGGCGAAACATCACGAGTTTCGGCCGATCCAGGGTTTAAATAGTGATTTCCTGAGTCCGGGGGCAATATCGAGATTGTACCGATCCAGATGATCGATCGTGATTTCTCGCTGATCGGGGCAGAGATCATTTTTCACAACCGTACCTCGTCAAAACAGTGATTTTCGGTTGACCAGGCGGAAAATCACGTGTTTCGGCCGAAGCAGGGTTTGAATAGTGATTTCCCCCGTCCGGGGGAAATATTGAGATTGTACCGATCCAGATGATCGACCGTGATTTCTCGCTGATTGGGGCGGAGATCATTTTTCACAACCGTACCTCGTCAAAACAGTGATTTTCGGTTGACCAGGCGAAAAATCACGAGTTTCGGCCGATCCAGGGTTTAAATAGTGATTTCCTCAGTCCGGGGCCAATATCGAGATTGTACCGATCCAGATGATCGATCGTGATTTCTCGCTGATCGGGGCAGAGATCATTTTTCCCAACCGTACTTGGTCAAAATAGTGATTTTCGTTTAGCCTTGCGGAAAATCACGAGTTTCGGCCGATGCAAGGTCTGAAAAATGATTTCCTCCGTCCAGGGGCAATATCTAGAATTTACCGATCCGGACGATCGTTCGTGATTTCTGGCTAATCGGGGCAGAGATCGTTTTTCACAACCGTACCTGGTCAAAACAGTGATTTTCGGTTGACCAGGCGAAACATCACGAGTTTCGGCCGATCCAGGGTTTAAATAGTGATTTCCTCAGTCCGGGGGCAATATCGAGATTGTACCGATCCAGATGATCGATCGTGATTTCTCGCTGATCGGGGCAGAGATCATTTTTCACAACCGTACTTGGTCAAAATAGTGATTTTCGATTAGCCAGGCGGAAAATCACGAGTTTCGGCTGATGCAGGGTTTGAATAGTGATTTCCCCCGCCTGTGGGAAATATCTAGAATTTTCCGATCCGGACGATCGTTCGTGATTTTTGGCTAATCGGGGCAGAGATCGTTTTTCACAACCGTACCTGGACAAAACAGTGATTTTCAGTCGACTAGGCGGAAAATCACGAGTTTCGGCCGATGCAGGGTTTGAATAGTGATTTCGTCCGTCCGGGGGCAATATCGAGATTTTACCGATCCGGACGATCGTTCGTGATTTCTGGCTAATCGGGGCGGAGATCATTTTTCACAACCGTACCTGGTCAAAACAGTGATTTTCGGTTGACCAGGCGAAAAATCACGAGTTTCGGCCGATCCAAGGTTTAAATAGTGATTTCCTCAGTCCGGGGGAAATATCGAGATTGTACCGATCCAGATGATCGATCGTGATTTCTCGCTGATCGGGGCGGAGAACATTTTTCACAACCGTACCTCGTCAAAACAGTGATTTTCGGTTGACCAAGCGAAAAATCACGAGTTTCGGCCGATCCAGGGTTTAAATAGTGATTTCCTCAGTCCGGGGGCAATATTGAGATTGTACCGATCCAGATGATCGACCGTGATTTCTCGCTGATTGGGGCGGAGATCATTTTTCACAACCGTACCTCGTCAAAACAGTGATTTTCGGTTGACCAGGCGAAAAATCACGAGTTTCGGCCAATCCAGGGTTTAAATAGTGATTTCCTCAGTCCGGGGGCAATATCGAGATTGTACCGATCCAGATGATCGATCGTGATTTCTCGCTGATCGGGGCAGAGATCATTTTTCCCAACCGTACTTGGTCAAAATAGTGATTTTCGATTAGCCTTGCGGAAAATCACGAGTTTCGGCCGATGCAAGGTCTGAAAAGTGATTTCCTCCGTCCAGGGGCAATATCTAGAATTTACCGATCCGGACGATCGTTCGTGATTTCTGGCTAATCGGGGCAGAGATCGTTTTTCACAACCGTACCTGGTCAAAACAGTGATTTTCGGTTGACCAGGCGAAAAATCACGAGTTTCGGCCGATCCAAGGTTTAAATAGTGATTTCCTCAGTCCGGGGGCAATATCGAGATTGTACCGATCCAGATGATCGATCGTGATTTCTCGCTGATCGGGTCAGAGATCATTTTTCACAACCGTACCTCGTCAAAACAGTGATTTTCGGTTGACCAGGCGAAAAATCACGAGTTTCGGCCGATCCAGGGTTTAAATAGTGATTTCCTCAGTCCGGGGGTAATATTGAGATTGTACCAATCCAGATGATCGATCGTGATTTCTCGCTGATCGGGGCGGAGATCATTTTTCACAACCGTACCTCGTCAAAACAGTGATTTTCGGTTGACCAGGCGAAAAATCACGAGTTTCGGCCGATCCAAGGTTTAAATAGTGATTTCCTCAGTCCGGGGGCAATATCGAGATTGTACCGATCCCGATGATCGATCGTGATTTCTCGCTGATCGGGGCGGAGATCATTTTTCCCAACCGTACTTGGTCAAAATAGTGATTTTCGATTAGCCTGGCGGAAAATCACGAGTTTCGGCCGATGCAGGGTTTGAATCGTGATTTCCCCCGTCCGGGGGAAATATCGAGATTGTACCGATCCAGATGATCAATCGTGATTTCTCGCTGATTGGGGCAGAGATCGTTTTTCACAACCGTACTTGGACAAAATAGTGATTTTCGATTAGCCAGGCGGAAAATCACGAGTTTCGGCCGATGCAGGGTTTGAATAGTGATTTCCCCCGTCCGGGGGAAATATCGAGATTGTACCGATCCAAATGATCGATCGTGATTTCTCGCTGATCGAGGCAGAGATCGTTTTTCACAACCGTACCTCGTCAAAACAGTGATTTTCGGTTGACCAGGCAAAAAATCACGAGTTTCGGCCAATCCAGGGTTTAAATAGTGATTTCCTCAGTCCGGGGGCAATATTGAGATTGTACCGATCTAGAAGATCGATCGTGATTTCTCGCTGATCGGGGCAGAGATCAATTTTCACAACCGTACTTGGTCAAAATAGTGATTTTCGATTAGCCTTGCGGAAAATCACGAGTTTCGGCCGACGCAGGGTCTGAATAGTGATTTCCTCCGTCCGGGGGCAATATCTAGAATTTACCGATCCGGACGATCGTTCGTGATTTCTGGCTAATCGGGGCAGAGATCATTTTTCACAACCGTACTTGGTCAAAATAGTGATTTTCGATTAGCCAGGCGGAAAATCACGAGTTTCGGCCGATGCAGGGTTTGAATAGTGATTTCCTCAGTCCGGGGGCAATATCGAGATTGTACCGATCCAGATGATCGATCGTGATTTCTCGCTGATTGGGGCGGAGATCATTTTTCACAACCGTACTTGGTCAAAATAGTGATTTTCGATTAGCCAGGCGGAAAATCACGAGTTTTGGCCGATGCAGGGTTTGAATAGTGATTTCCCCCGTCCGGGGGAAATATCGAGATTGTACCGATCCAGATGATCGATCGTGATTTCTCGCTGATCGGGGCAGAGATCGTTTTTCACAACCGCACTTGGTCAAAATAGTGATTTTCGATTAGCCAGGCGGAAAATCACGAGTTTCGGCCGATGCAGGGTTTGAATAGTGATTTCCTCAGTCCGGGGGCAATATCGAGATTGTATTGATCCAGATGATCGATCGTGATTTCTCGCTGATCGGGGCAGAGATCATTTTTCACAACCGTACCTCGTCAAAACAGTGATTTTCGGTTGACCAGGCGAAAAATCACGAGTTTCAACCAATCCAGGGTTTAAATAGTGATTTCCTCAGTCCGGGGGCAATATCAAGATTGCACCGATCCAGATGATCGATCGTGATTTCTCGCTGATCGGGGCAGAGATCGTTTTTCACAACCGTACCTCGTCAAAACAGTGATTTTCGGTTGACCAGGCGGAAAATCACGAGTTTCGGCCGATGCGGGGTTTGAATAGTGATTTCGTCCGTCCGAGGGCAATATCGAGATTTTACAGATCCGGACGATCCTTCGGGATTTCTGGCTAATCGGGGCAGAGATCGTTTTTCACAACCGCTCCTGGTCAAGACAGTGATTTTCGGTTGACCAGGCGGAAAATCACGAGTTTCGGCCGATGCAGGGTCTGAATAGTGATTTCGTCCCTCCGGGGGCATTATCTAGATTTTACCGATCCGGATGATCGATCGTGATTTCTCGTTGATCGGGGCAGATGTCGTTTTTCCCAACCGTACCTGGTCAAAACAGTGATTTTCAGTTAGCAGGCGGAAAATCACGAGTTTCGGCCAATCCAGGGTCTGAATAGTGATTTCCTCTGTCCGTGGCCAATATCGAGATTGTACTGATTCGGGCGATCGATCGTGATTTCTCGCTGATCGGGGCAAAGATCATTTTTCCCAACCGTACTTGGTCAAAATAGTGATTTTCGATTAGCCTTGCGGAAAATCACGAGTTTCAACCGATGCAGGGTCTGAATAGTGATTTCCTTCGTCCGGAGGCAATTTCGAGATTGTACCGATCCAGATGATCGATCGTGATTTCTCGCTGATCGGGGCAGAGATCATTTTTCCCAACCGTACTTGGTCAAAATCGTGATTTTCGATTAGCCAGGCAAAAA
The DNA here is from genome assembly GCA_037074485.1 of Delonix regia. Taxonomy (NCBI): domain Eukaryota; kingdom Viridiplantae; phylum Streptophyta; class Magnoliopsida; order Fabales; family Fabaceae; genus Delonix; species Delonix regia. The sequence goes on along the minus strand of CM073450.1, from coordinate 43,500,844 downwards.
ATCACGAGTTTCGGTCGATGCAGGGTTTGAATAGTAATTTCCTCAGTCCGGGGGCAATATCTAGAATTTACCGATCCGGACGATCGTTCGTGATTTCTCGCTGATCGGGGCAGAGATCATTTTTCACAACCGTTTCTGGTCAAAATAGTGATTTTCGATTAGCCTTGCGGAAAATCACGATTTTCGGCCGATGCAGGGTCAAAATAGTGATTTCCTCCGTCCGGGGGCAATATCTAGAATTTTTCGATTCGGACGATCGTTCGTGATTTCTGGCTAATCGGGGTAGAGATCGTTTTTCACAACCGTACCTGGTAAAAACAGTGATTTTCAGTTGACCAGGCGGAAAATCACGAGTTTCGGCCGATGCAGGGTTTGAATAGTGATTTCCCCCGTCCGGGGGAAATATCTAGAATTTACCGATCCGGACGATCGTTCGTGATTTCTCGCTGAACGGGGCAGATATCATTTCACACTACCGTACCTGGTCAATACAGTGATTTTCGGTTGACCAGGCGAAAAATCTCGAGTTTCGGCCGATGCAGGGTCTGAATAGGGATTTCGTCCGTCCGGGGGCAATATCTAGAATTTACCGATCCGAACGATCGTTCGTGATTTCTGGCTAATCGGGGCAGAGATCGTTTTTCACAACCGTACCTGGTCTAAACAGTGATTTTCGGTTGACCAGGCGAAAAATCACGAGTTTTGGCCGATGCAGGGTCTGAATAGTGATTTCGTCCGTCTGGGGCCAATATCGAGATTTTACCGATTCAGGCGATCGATCGTGATTTCTAGCTAATCGGGGAAGAGATCATTTTTCACAGCCGTGCCTGGTAGAAACAGTGATTTTCGGTTGACCAGGCGGAAAATCACGAGTTTCGGCCGATCCAGGGTTTGAATAGTGATTTCCTCCGTCCAAGGGCAATATCGAGATTTTACCGATCCGGAGGTTCGATCGTGATTTCTAACTAATCGGGGCAGAGATCGTTTTTCACAACCGCACCTGGTCAAAACAATGATTTTCGGTTGACCGGGCGGAAAATCACGAGTTTCGACCGATCCAGGGTTTGCATAGTGATTTCCTCCGTCCGAGGGCAGTATCGAGATTGTACTGATCCGGACGATCGATCGTGATTTCTCGCTGATCGGGGCAGAGATCATTTTTCACAACCGTTCTTGTTCAAAATAGTGATTTTCGATTAGCCTCGCAGAAAATCACGATTTTCGGCCGATCCAGGGTTTAAATAGTGATATCCTCCGTCCGGGGGCAATATCGAGATTGTACCGTTCCTGATGATCGATCGTGATTTCTCGCTGATCGGGGCAGAGATCATTTTTCACAACCGTACCTGGTCAAAACAGTGATTTTCGGTTGACCAGGCGAAAAATCACGAGTTTCGGCCGATGCAGGGTTTGCATAGCGATTTCCTCCGTCCGAGGGCAGTATCAAGATTGTATCGATCTGGGCAATCGATCGTGATTTCTCTCTGATCGGGGCAGAGATCATTTTTCACAACCGTTCCTGGTCAGAATTGTGATTTTCGATTAGCCTCGCGGAAAATCACGATTTTCGGCCGATGCTGGGTCAAAATAGTCATTTCCTCCGTCCGGGGGCAATTTCGAGATTTTACCGATCCGGAGGATCGATCGGGATTTCCGGCTGATCGGGGCAGAGATCGTTTTTCACAACTGTACCTGGTCAAAACAGTGATTTTCGGTTGACCAGGCGGAAAATCACGAGTTTCGGCCGATGTAGGGTCTGAATAGTGATTTCGTCCGTACGAGGGCAATATCTAGATTTTAGCGATCCGGACGATCAATCGTGATTTCTGGCTAATCTGGTCAGAGATCGTTTTTCGCAACCGTACCTGGTCAAAACAGTGATTTTCGGTTGACCAGGCGGAAAATCACGAGTTTCGGCCGATCCAGGGTCTGAATAGTGATTTCCTCCGTCCGAGGGCAATATCGAGATTTTACCGATTCCGAGGATCGATCGGGATTTCTGGCTAATCGGGGCAGAGATCGTTTTTCACAACCGTACCTGGTCAAAACAGTGATTTTCGGTTGACCAGGCGGAAAATCTCGAGTTTCGACTGATCCAGGGTTTGCATAGTGATTTCCTCCGTTCGAGGGCAGTATCGAGATTGTACCGATCCGGACGATCGATCGTGATTTCTCGCTGATCGGGGCAGAGATCCTTTTTCACAACCGTTCCTAGTCAAAATAGTGATTTTCGATTAGCCTCGCGGAAAATCACGATTTTCAGCCGATGCTGGGTCAAAATAGTGATTTCCTCCGTCTGGGGGCAATATCTAGATTTTACCGATTCGGGTGATCGATCGTGATTTCTCGCTGATCGGGGCAGATATCGTTTTTCACAACCGTACCTGGTCAAAATAGTGATTTTCAGTTAGTAGGCGAAAAATCACGAGTTTCGGCCGATCCAGGGTTTGAATAGTGATTTCCTCCGTCCGGGGGCAATATCGAGATTGTACTGATCCAGACGATCGTTCGTGATTTCTGGCTAATCGAGTCAGAGGTCGTTTTTCCCAACCGTACTTGGTCAAAACAGTGATTTTCGGTTGACTAGGCGGAAAATCACGAGTTTCAGCCGATGCGGGGTCTGAATAGTGATTTCGTCCGTCTGGGGGCAATATCGAGATTTTACCGATCGGGACGATCGATCGTGATTTCTAGCTAATCGGGGCAGAGATCGTTCCTCACAACCGTACCTGGTAAAAACAGTGATTTTCAGTTGACCAGGCGGAAAATCACGAGTTTCGGCCGATCCAGGGTTTGAATAGTGATTTCCTCCGTCCGACGGCAATATCGAGATTTTACCGATTCCGAGGATCGATCGGGATTTCGGGCTAATTGGGGCAGAGATCGTTTTTCACAACCGTACCTGGTCAAAACAGTGATTTTCGGTTGACCAGGCGGAAAATCTCGAGTTTCGACTGATCCAGGGTTTGCTTAGTGATTTCCTCCGTTCGAGGGCAGTATCGAGATTGTACCGATCCGGACGATCGATCGTGATTTCTCGCTGATCGGGGCAGAGATCATTTTTCACAACCGTTCTTGGTCAAAATAGTGATTTTCGATTAGCCTCGCTGAAAATCACGATTTTCGGCCGATCCAGGGTTTAAATAGTGATTTCCTCAGTCCGGGGGCAATATCGAGATTGTACCGATCCAGATGATCGATCGAGATGTCTCGCTGATCGGGCAGAGATCATTTTTCCCAACCGTACCTGGTCAAAACAGTGATTTTCGGTTGACCAGGTGAAAAATCACGAGTTTCGGCCGATGCAGGGTTTGCATAGTGATTTCCTTCGTCCGAGGGCAGTATCAAGATTGTACCAATCTGGACAATCGATCGTGATTTCTCGCTGATCGGGGCAGAGATCATTTCTCACAACCGTACCTGGTCAGAATAGTGATTTTCAATTAGCCTCGCGGAAAATCACGATTTTCGGCCGATGCTGGGTCAAAATAGGGATTTCCTCCGTCCGGGGGAAATTTCAAGATTTTACCGATCCGGACGATCGATCGGGATTTCTGGCTGATCGGGGCAGAGATCGTTTTTCCCAACTATACCTGGTCAAAACAGTGATTTTCGGTTGACCAGGCGGAAAATCACGAGTTTCGGCCGATGCAGGGTCTGAATAGTGATTTCCTCCGTACGAGGGCAATTTCGAGATTTTAGCGATCCGGACGATCGATCATGATTTCTGGCTAATCGGGTCAGAGATCGTTTTTCGCAACCGTACCTGGTCAAAACAGTGATTTTCGGTTGACCAGGCGGAAAATCCCGAGTTTCGGCCGATGCAGGGTCTTAATTGTGATTTCCTCCATACGAGGGCAACATCTAGATTTTAGCGATCCGGACGATCGTTCGTGATTTCTGGCTAATCGAGTCAGAGGTCGTTTTTCCCAACCGTACTTGGTCAAAACAGTGATTTTCGGTTGACCAGGCGGAAAATCACGAGTTTCGGCCGATGCAGGGTCTGAATAGTGATTTCGTCCGTCTGGGGGAAATATCAAGATTTTAGCGATTCGGACGATCGATCGTGATTTCTAGCTAATCGGGGCAGAGATCGTTCTTCACAACCGTACCTGGTAAAAACACTGATTTTCAGTTGACCAGGCGGAAAATCACAAGTTTCGGCCGATCCAGGGGTTGAATAGTGATTTCCTCCGTCCGAGGGCAATATCGAGATTTTACCGATTCCGAGCATCGATCGTGATTTCTCGCAGATCGGGGCAGAGATCATTTTTCCCAACCGTACCTGGTCAAAACAGTGATTTTCGGTTGACCAGGCGGAAAATCACGAGTTTCGGCCGATGCAGGGTCTGAATAGTGATTTCGTCCGTCTGGGGGCAATATCGAGATTTTACCGATTCGGACGATCGATCGTGATTTCTAGCTAATCGTGGCAGAGATCGTTTTTCACAACCGTACCTGGTAAAAACAGTGATTTTCAGTTGACCAGGCGAAAAATCACGAGTTTCGGTCGATCCAGGGTTTGAATAATGATTTCCTCCGTCCGAGGGCAATATCGAGATTTTACCGATCCGAAGGATCGATCGTGATTTCTGGCTAATCGGGGCAGAGATCGTTTTTCCCAACCGTACCTGGTCAAAGCAGTGATTTTCGGTTGACCAGGCAGAAAATCACGAGTTTCGACCGATCCAGGGTTTGCATAGGGATTTCCTCCGTCCAAGGGCAGTATCGAGATTGTACCGATCTAGACAATCGATCGTGATTTCTCGCTGATCGGGGCAGAGATCATTTTTCACAACCATTCCTGGTCAAAATATTGATTTTTGATTAGCCTCGCGGAAAATCACGATTTTCGGCCGATGCTGGGTCAAAATAGTGATTTCCTCCGTCCGGGGGCAATTTCGAGATTTTACCGATCCGGACGATCGATCGGGATTTCTGGCTGATCGGGGCAGAGATCATTTTTCACAACTGTACCTGGTCAAAACAGTGATTTTCGGTTGACCAGGCGGAAAATCACGAGTTTCGGCCGATGCAGGGTCTGAATAGTGATTTCGTCCGTACGAGGGCAATATCTAGATTTTAGCAATCCGGACGATCGATCGTGATTTCTGGCTAATCGGGTCAGAGATCGTTTTTCGCAACCGTACCTGGTCAAAACAGTGATTTTCGGTTGACCAGGTAGAAAATCACGAGTTTCGGCCGATGCAGGGTCTTAATAGTGATTTCCTCCATCCGGGGCCAATATCGAGATTGTACTGATCCGGACGATCGATCGTGATTTCTCGCTGATTGGGGCAGAGATCATTTTTCAAAACCGTACTTGGTCAAAATAGTGATTTTCGATTAACCTGGCGGAAAATCACGAGTTTCGGCCGATGCTAGGTCTAAATAGTGATTTCGTCCGTCCGGGGGCAATATCTAGATTTTTTTGATCCGGACGATCGTTCTAGATTTCTGGCGTATCGGGGCAGAGATCGTTTTTCACAACCGTACCTGGTCAAAACAGTGATTTTCAGTTGACCAGGCGAAAAATCACGAGTTTGGGCCGATCCAGGGTTTAAATAGTGATTTCCTCCGTCCGGGGGCAATATCGAGATTTTACCGATCCGGACGATCGATCGTGATTTCACGCTAATCATGGCAGAGATCATTTTTCACAACCGTTCCTGGTCAAAATAGTGATTTTCGATTAGCCTTGCGGAAAATCACGATTTTCGGCCGATGCTGGGTCAAAATAGTGATTTCCTTTGTCCGGGGGCAATATCTAGATTTTACCGATCCAGACGATCGTTCGTGATTTCTGGCTGATCGAGGCAGAGATCTTTTTGCACAACTGTTCCTGGTAAAAACAGTGATTTTCAGTTGACCAGGCGGAAAATCACGAGTTTCGGCCGATCCAGGGTTTGAATAGTGATTTCCTCCGTCCGAGGGCAATATCGAGATTTTACCGATCCGGATGATCGATCGTGATTTCTGGCTAATCGGGGCAAAGATCGTTTTACACAACCGTACCTGGTCGAAACAGTGATTTTCGGTTGAACAGGCGAAAAATCACGAGTCTCGGCCGATCCTGGGTTTGAGTAGTGATTTCCTCCATCCGGGGGCAATATCGAGATTTTACCGATCCGGACGATCGTTCGTGATTTCTGGCTAATCGGGGCAGAGATCGTTTTTCCCAACCGTACCTGGTCAAAACAGTGATTTTCGGTTAGCCAAGCGAAAAATCACGAGTTTCAGCCGATCCAGGGTTTAAATAGTGATTTCCTCCGTCCAGGGCTAATATCGAGATTGTACCGATCCGGACGATCGATCGTAATTTCTCGCTGATCGGGGCAGAGATCATTTTTCACAACCGTTCATGGCCAAAATAGTGATTTTCGATTAGCCTCGCGGAAAATCACGATTTTCGGCCGATGCTGGGTCAAAATAGTGATTTCCTCCGTCCGGGGGCAATATCTAGATTTTATCGATCCGGACGATCGTTCGTGATTTCTGGCTGATCGGGGTAGAGATCTTTCTTCACAACCGTACTTGGTAAAAACAGTGATTTTCAGTTGACTAGGCGGGAAATCACGAGTTTCGGCCGATGCAGGGTCTGAAAAGTGATTTCGTCCGTCCGGGGGCAATATCAAGATTTTACCGATCTGGGTGATCGATCGTGATTTCTCGCTGATCGGGGCAGATATCGTTTTTCACAACCGTACCTGGTCACAATAGTGATTTTCAGTTAGCAGGTGAAAAATCACGAGTTTCGGCCGATCCAGGGTTTGAATACTGATTTCCTCCGTCCGGGGCCAATATCGAGATTGTACTGATCCGGACGATCGATCGTGATTTCTTGCTGATCGGGGCAGAGATCATTTTTCACAACCGTACTTGGTCAAAATAGTGATTTTCGATTAGCCTGGCGGAAAATCACGAGTTTCGGCCGATGCTAGGTCTAAATAGTGATTTCGTCCGTCCGGGGGCAATATCTAGATTTTACTGATCCGGACAATCGTTCTAGATTTCTGGCGTATTGGGGCAGAGATCGTTTTTCACAACCGTACCTGGTCAAAACAGTGACTTTCGGTTGACCAGGCGGAAAATCACAAGTTTCGGCCGATGTAGGGTCTGAATAGGGATTTCCTCCGTACGAGGGCAATATCTAGATTTTAGCGATCCGGACGATCGTTCGTGATTTCTGGCTAATCAGGTCAGAGATCGTTTTTCCCAACCGTACCTGGTCAAAACAGTGATTTTCAGTTGACCAGGCAGAAAATCTCGAGTTTCGGCCGATGCAGGGTCTTAATAGTGATTTCGTCCGTCTGGGGGCAATATCGAGATTTTACCGATCCGGACGATCGATCGTGATTTCTAGCTAATCGGGGCAGAGATCGTTTTTCACATCCGTACCTGGTAAAAACAGTGATTTTCAGTTGACCAGGCAGAAAATCACGAGTTTCGGCCGTTCCAGGGTTTGAATAGTGATTTCCTCCGTCCGGGGGCAATATCGAGATTTTACCGATTCGGACGATCATTCGTGATTTTTGGCTAATCGGGGCTGAGATCGTTTTTCACAACCATACCTGGTCAAAAAAGTGATTTTCAGTTAGCCAGGCGGAAAATCACGAGTTTCGGCCGATGCATGGTCTGAATAGTGATTTTGTCCGTCCGGGGGCAATTTCGAGATTTTACCGATCCGGACGATCGATCGGGATTTCTGGCCGATCAGGGCAGAGTTCATTTTCCCCATCCATACCTGGTCAAAATAGTGATTTTCGGTTGACCAGGCAAAAAATAACGAGTTTCGGCCGATCCAGGGTTTAAATAGTGATTTCCTCCGTCCAGGGCCAATATCGAGATTGTACTGATCTGGACGATCGATCGTGATTTCTGGCTAATCGGGGCAGAGATCGTTTTACACAACCGTACCTGGTCAAAACAGTGATTTTCGGTTAGCCATGCGGAAAATCACGAGTTTCGGCCGATGCAGGGTCTGAATAGTGATTACGTCCGTCCGGGGACAATATCTAGATTTTACCGATTCGGACGATCGTTCGTGATTTCTGGCCAATCGGGGTGGAGATCTTTTTTCACAACTGTACCTGGTAAAAACAGTGATTTTTGGTTAGCCATGCAGAAAATCACGAGTTTCGGCTAATGCAGTGTCTGAATAGTGATTTCGTTCGTTTGGGGGCAATTTCTAGATTTTACCGATTCGGACGATCGTTCGTGATTACTGGCTAACCGGGGCAGAGATCGTTTTTCGCAACCGTACCTGGTCAAAACAGTGATTTTCGGTTGACCAGTCGGAAAATCACGAGTTTCGACCGATGCAGGGTCTGAATAGTGATTTCGTCCGTCTGGGAGCAATATCGAGATTTTGCCGATCTGGAAGATCGATCGTGATTTCTGGCTGATCGGGGTAGAGATCGTTTTTCACAACCGTACCTAGTCAAAACAGTGATTTTTGGTTGACCAGGCAGAAAATCACGAGTTTCAGCCGTTGCAGGGTTTGAATCGGGATTTCCTCCGTCCGGGGGTAATGCCGAGATTTTACCGATCCGGACGATCGATCGTGATTTCTGGCTGATCGGGACAAAGTTCATTTTCCCCATCCATACCTGGTCAAAACAGTGATTTTCGGTTGACCAGGCGAAAAATCTCGAGTTTCGGCCGATCCAGGGTTTGAATAGTGATTTCCTCCGTCCGGGGGCAATATCGAGATTTTACCGATCCGGACGATCGTTCGTGATTTCTGGCTAATCAGGGCAGAGATCGTTTTTCGCAACCGTACCTGGTCGAAACAGGGATTTTCGGTTGACCAGGCGGAAAATCACGAGTTTCGGCCGTTGCAGGGTTTGAATCGGGATTTCCTCCGTCCGGGGGTAATGCCGAGATTTTACCGATCCGGACGATCGATCGTGATTTCTGGCTGATCGGAGTAGAGATCATTTTTCCCAACCGTACCTGGTCAAAATAGTAATTTTCAGTCGACCAGGCAGAAAATCACGAATTTTGGCCGATGCAGGGCCGGAATAGTGATTTCGCCCGTCCGGGGGCAATATCGAGATTTTACCGATTCGGACGACCGATCGTAATTTCTCGCTGATCGGGGCGGAGATCATTTTTCACAACCTTACCTGGTCAAAATAGTGATTTTCGGTTAGCCATGCAGAAAATCACGAGTTTCAGCCAATGGAGTGTCTAAATAGTGATTTCGTCTGTCCGGGGGCAATTTCGAGATTTTATCGATCCGGACGATCAATCGCGATCTCTGGCTTATAGGCGCAGAGGTCGTTTTTCACAACTATACCTGGTCAAAATAGTGATTTTCGGTTGACCAGGCGGAAAATCACGAGTTTCGGCCGATGCAGGGTCAGAATAGTGATTTCGTCCGTCTGGGAGCAATATCGAGATTTTACCGATTCGGATGTTCGATCGTGATTTCTCGCTGATCGGGGCAGAGATCGTTTTTCGCAACCGTACCTGGTCAAAACAGTGATTTTCGGTTGACCAGGCGGAAAATCACGAATTTCGCCCGATGCTGGGCCGGAATAGAGATTTCCTGGGTCCGGGGGCAATATCGAGATTTTACCGATCCAGACGATTGATCGTAATTTCTCGCTGATCGGGGCAGAGATCATTTTTCACAACCTTACCTGGCCAAAATAGTGATTTTCGGTAAGCCATGCGGAAAATCACGAGTTTCGGCCAATGCAGGGTCTAAATAGTCATTTCGTCTATCCAGGGGCAATATCGAGATTTTACCGATCCGAACGATCGATCGCGATTTCTGGCTAATCGGCGCAGAGGTCGTTTTTCACAACTATACCTGGTCAAAACAATGATTTTCGGTTGACCAGGCAGAAAATCACAAGTTTCGGCCGATGCAGGGTCTGAATAGTGATTTCGTCCGTCTGAGAGCAATATCGAGATTTTACCGATCCGGATGTTTGATCGTGATTTCTCGCTGATCGGGGCAGAGATAGTTTTTCGCAACCGTACCTGGTCAAAACAGTGATTTTCGGTTGACCAGGCAGAAAATCACGAGTTTCGACCGATGCAGGGTCTGAATAGAGATTTCCTCCGTCCGGGGGCAATATCGAGATTTTACCGATCCGGACAATCGATCGTGATTTCTCGCAGATCGGGCCAGACATCATTTTTCACAACCGTTCCTGGTCAAAAAAGTGATTTTCAGTTAGCCTGGCGGAAAATCACGAGTTTCGGCCGATGCATGGTCTGAATAGTGATTTTGTCCGTCTGGGGGCAATTTCGAGATTTTACCGATCCGGACGATTGATTGGGATTTCTGGCTAATCGGGGCAGAGTTCATTTTCCCCAACCATACCTGGTCAAAACAGTGATTTTCGGTTGACCAGGCGAAAAATCCCGAGTTTCGGCCGATATAGGGTTTGAATAATGATTTCCTCCGTCCAAGGGCAACATCGAGATTTTGCCGATCCGGACGATCGATCGTGATTTCTGGGTGATCGGAGCCGAGATCGTTTTCCACAACCGTACCTCGTCAAAATAGTGATTTTCAATTGACCAGGCGGAAAACCCCAAATTTCGGCTGATGCAGGGTCGAAATAGTGATTTCGTCCGCCCGAGGGCAATTTCGAGATTTTACCAATCCGAACGATCGTTCGTGATTTCTGGCTAATTGGGGAAGAGATTGTTTTTCTCAACTGTACCTGGTCAAAAACAGTGATATTCGGTTGACCAAGTGGAAAATCACGAGTTTTGGCCGTCGCAGGGTTTGAATAGTGATTTCCTCCGTCCGGGGCCAATATCGAGATTTTACCGATCCGGACGATCGATCGTGATTTCTGGGTGATCGGGGCCGAGATCGTTTTCCACAACCGTACCTAGTCAAAATAGTGATTTTCAGTTGACCAGGCGGAAAACCACGAATTTCGGCTGATGCAGGGACGAAATAGTGATTTCGTCCGCCCGGGGGCAATTTCGAGATTTTATCGATCCAGACGATCGATCGTAATTTCTCGCTGATCGGGGCAGAGATCGTTTTTCAAAACCGTACCTGGTCAAAATTGTGATTTTCGATTAGCCAGACGGAAAATCACGAGTCTCGGCCGATGCAGGTTTTGAATAGTGATTTCGTCCGTCCGGGGGAAATATCGAGATTATGCCGATCCGAACGATCGATCGTGATTTCTAGCTGATCGTGGCGGAGATCGTTTTTGACATCTGTTTCGGGTCAAAATATTGATTTTCGGTTGACCAGGCGGAAAATCATGAGTTTCGGTCGATGCTGGGTCTGAATAGTAATTTCCTCCGTCTGAGGGCAATATCGAGATTTCACCGATCCGGACGATCGATCGTGATTTCAGGCTGATCGGGGCAGTGATCATTTTTCCCAACCATGCCTAGTCAAAATAGTGATTTTCGGTTGACCAGACGGGAGATCACGCGTTCCAGTCGATGCAGGGTTTAAATAGTGATTTCACGCGTCCAGGGCAATATCGAGATTTTACCGATTCGGACGATCGTTCGTAATTTCTGACTGTTCGGGGCAGAGATCATTTTTCACAACCGTACCTGGACAAAACAGTGATTTTCGGTTGACCAAGCGGAAAATCACGAGTTTCGGCCGTCACAGGGTTTGAATAGTGATTTCGTCCGTCCGGGGCCAATATCGAGATTTTACCGATCCGGACGAACGATCGTGATTTCTGGGTGATCGGGGCGGAGATCGTTTTCCACAACCGTACCTAGTCAAAATAGTGGTTTTCAGTTGACCAGGCAGAAAACCACGAATTTCGCCCGATGCTGGGTCGAAATAGTGATTTCGTCCGCCCGGGGGCAATTTCGAGATTTTACCGATCCGAACGATCGTTCGTGATTTCTGGCTAATTGGGGAAGAGATTGTTTTTCTCTACCGTACCTGGTCAAAATAGTGATATTCGGTTGACCAAACGGAAAATCACGAGTTTCGGCCGATGCAGGGTCTGAATAGTGATTTCGTCCGCCAGGGGGCAATATCGAGATTTTATCGATCCGAACGATCGTTCGTGATTTCTGGCTAATTGGGGCAGAGATCGTTTTTCACAACCGTGCCTGGTCAAAACAGTGATTTTCGGTTAGCCAGACGGAAAATCACGAGTTTCGGCCGATGCAGGGTTTGAATAGTGATTTTGTCCGTCCGAGGGCATTATCGAGATTTTACCGATCCAGACGATCGATCGTGATTTTTGGGTGATCGGGGCAGAGATCGTTTTTCACAACCGTACCTGGTCAAAATAGTGATTTTCGGTTAGCCTGGCAGAAAATCACGAGTTTCGGTCGATGCTGGGTCTGAATAGTGATTTCCTCCGTCCGAGGGCAATATCGAGATTTTACCGATCCGAACGATCGATCATGATTTCTGGCTGATCGGGGCAGAGATCATTTTTCCCAACCATACCTAGTCAAAATAGTGATTTTCGGTTGACCAGACGGGAGATCACGCGTTTCGGCCGATGCAGGGTTTGAATAGTGATTTCGCGCGTCCTGGGCAATATCGAGATTTTACCGATCCGGACGATCGTTCGTAATTTCTGACTATTCGGGGCAGAGATCGTTTTTCACAACCGTACTTGGACAAAACAGTGATTTTAGGTTGACCAAGCAGAAAATCACGATTTTCGGCCGTCGCAGGGTTTGAATAGTGATTTCCTCCGTCCGGGGCCAATATCGAGATTTTACCGATCCGGACGAACGATCGTGATTTCTGGGTGATCGAGGCGGAGATCGTTTTCCCCAACCGTACCTAGTCAAAATAGTGGTTTTCAGTTGACCAGGCAGAAAACCACGAATTTCGCCCGATGCTGGGTCGAAATAGTGATTTCGTCCGCCCGGGGGCAATTTCGAGATTTTACCGATCCGAACGATCGTTCGTGATTTCCGGCTAATTGGGGAAGAGATTGTTTTTCTCTACCGTACCTGGTCAAAATAGTGATATTCGGTTGACCAAACGGAAAATCACGAGTTTCGGCCGATGCAGGGTCTGAATAGTGATTTCGTCCGCCAGGGGGCAATATCGAGATTTTATCGATCCGAACGATCGTTCGTGATTTCTGGCTAATTGGGGCAGAGATCGTTTTTCACAACCGTGCCTGGTCAAAACAGAGATTTTCGGTTAGCCAGACGGAAAATCACGAGTTTCGGCCGATGCAGGGTTTGAATAGTGATTTTGTCCGTCCGAGGGCATTATCGAGATTTTACCGATCCAGACGATCGATCGTGATTTTTGGGTGATCGGGGCAGAGATCGTTTTTCACAACCGTACCTGGTCAAAATAGTGATTTTCGGTTAGCCAGGCAGAAAATCACGAGTTTCGGTCGATGCTGGGTCTGAATAGTGATTTCCTCCGTCCGAGGGCAATATCGAGATTTTACCGATCCGAACGATCGATCATGATTTCTGGCTGATCGGGGCAGAGATCATTTTTCCCAACCATACCTAGTCAAAATAGTGATTTTCGGTTGACCAGACGGGAGATCACGCGTTCCGGCCGATGCAGGGTTTGAATAGTGATTTCGCGCGTCCTGGGCAATATCGAGATTTTACCGATCCGGACGATCGTTCGTAATTTCTGACTATTCGGGGCAGAGATCATTTTTCACAACCGTACCTGGACAAAACAGTGATTTTCGGTTGACCAAGCAGAAAATCACGAGTTTCGGCCGTCGCAGGGTTTGAATAGTGATTTCCTCCGTCCGGGGCCAATATCGAGATTTTACCGATCCGGACGAACGATCGTGGTTTCTGGGTGATCGGGGCGGAGATCATTTTCCACAACCGTACCTAGTCAAAATAGTGGTTTTCAGTTGACCAGGCAGAAAACCACGAATTTCGGCTGATGCAGGGTCGAAATAGTGATTTCGTCCGCCCGGGGGCAATTTCGAGATTTTACCGATCCGAACGATCGTTCGTGATTTCCGGCTAATTGGGGAAGAGATTGTTTTTCTCTACCGTACCTGGTCAAAATAGTGATATTCGGCTGACCAAACGGAAAATCACGAGTTTCGGCCGATGCAGGGTCTGAATAGTGATTTCGTCCGCCAGGGGGCAATATCGAGATTTTATCGATCCGAACGATCGTTCGTGATTTCTGGCTAATTGGGGCAGAGATCGTTTTTCACAACCGTGCCTGGTCAAAACAGTGATTTTCGGTTAGCCAGACGGAAAATCACGAGTTTCGGCCGATGCAGGGTTTGAATAGTGATTTTGTCCGTCCGAGGGCATTATCGAGATTTTACCGATCCAGACGATCGATCGTGATTTTTGGGTGATCGGGGCAGAGATCGTTTTTCACAACCGTACCTGGTCAAAATAGTGATTTTCGGTTGACCAGGCAGAAAACCACGAATTTCGGCTGATGCAGGGTCGAAATAGTGATTTCGTCCGCCCGGGGGCAATTTCGAGATTTTACCGATCCGAACGATCGTTCGTGATTTCCAGCTAATTGGGGAAGAGATTGTTTTTCTCTACCGTACCTGGTCAAAATAGTGATATTCGGTTGACCAAACGGAAAATCACGAGTTTCGGCCGATGCAGGGTCTGAATAGTGATTTCGTCCGCCAGGGGGCAATATCGAGATTTTATCGATCCGAACGATCGTTCGTGATTTCTGGCTAATTGGGGCAGAGATCGTTTTTCACAACCGTGCCTGGTCAAAACAGTGATTTTCGGTTAGCCAGACGAAAAATCACGAGTTTCGGCCGATGCAGGGTTTGAATAGTGATTTTGTCCGTCCGAGGGCATTATCGAGATTTTACCGATCCAGACGATCGATCGTGATTTTTGGGTGATCGGGGCAGAGATCGTTTTTCACAACCGTGCCTGGTCAAAACAGAGATTTTCGGTTAGCCAGACGGAAAATCACGAGTTTCGGCCGATGCAGGGTTTGAATAGTGATTTTGTCCGTCCGAGGGCATTATCGAGATTTTACCGATCCAGACGATCGATCGTGATTTTTGGGTGATCGGGGCAGAGATCGTTTTTCACAACCGTACCTGGTCAAAATAGTGATTTTCGGTTAGCCAGGCAGAAAATCACGAGTTTCGGTCGATGCTGGGTCTGAATAGTGATTTCCTCCGTCCGAGGGCAATATCGAGATTTTACCGATCCGAACGATCGATCATGATTTCTGGCTGATCGGGGCAGAGATCATTTTTCCCAACCATACCTAGTCAAAATAGTGATTTTCGGTTGACCAGACGGGAGATCACGCGTTCCGGCCGATGCAGGGTTTGAATAGTGATTTCGCGCGTCCTGGGCAATATCGAGATTTTACCGATCCGGACGATCGTTCGTAATTTCTGACTATTCGGGGCAGAGATCATTTTTCACAACCGTACCTGGACAAAACAGTGATTTTCGGTTGACCAAGCAGAAAATCACGAGTTTCGGCCGTCGCAGGGTTTGAATAGTGATTTCCTCCGTCCGGGGCCAATATCGAGATTTTACCGATCCGGACGAACGATCGTGGTTTCTGGGTGATCGGGGCGGAGATCATTTTCCACAACCGTACCTAGTCAAAATAGTGGTTTTCAGTTGACCAGGCAGAAAACCACGAATTTCGGCTGATGCAGGGTCGAAATAGTGATTTCGTCCGCCCGGGGGCAATTTCGAGATTTTACCGATCCGAACGATCGTTCGTGATTTCCGGCTAATTGGGGAAGAGATTGTTTTTCTCTACCGTACCTGGTCAAAATAGTGATATTCGGCTGACCAAACGGAAAATCACGAGTTTCGGCCGATGCAGGGTCTGAATAGTGATTTCGTCCGCCAGGGGGCAATATCGAGATTTTATCGATCCGAACGATCGTTCGTGATTTCTGGCTAATTGGGGCAGAGATCGTTTTTCACAACCGTGCCTGGTCAAAACAGTGATTTTCGGTTAGCCAGACGGAAAATCACGAGTTTCGGCCGATGCAGGGTTTGAATAGTGATTTTGTCCGTCCGAGGGCATTATCGAGATTTTACCGATCCAGACGATCGATCGTGATTTTTGGGTGATCGGGGCAGAGATAGTTTTTCACAACCGTACCTGGTCAAAATAGTGATTTTCGGTTGACCAGGCAGAAAACCACGAATTTCGGCTGATGCAGGGTCGAAATAGTGATTTCGTCCGCCCGGGGGCAATTTCGAGATTTTACCGATCCGAACGATCGTTCGTGATTTCCGGCTAATTGGGGAAGAGATTGTTTTTCTCTACCGTACCTGGTCAAAATAGTGATATTCGGTTGACCAAACGGAAAATCACGAGTTTCGGCCGATGCAGGGTCTGAATAGTGATTTCGTCCGCCAGGGGGCAATATCGAGATTTTATCGATCCGAACGATCGTTCGTGATTTCTGGCTAATTGGGGCAGAGATCGTTTTTCACAACCGTGCCTGGTCAAAACAGTGATTTTCGGTTAGCCAGACGGAAAATCACGAGTTTCGGCCGATGCAGGGTTTGAATAGTGATTTTGTCCGTCCGAGGGCATTATCGAGATTTTACCGATCCAGACGATCGATCGTGATTTTTGGGTGATCGGGGCAGAGATCGTTTTTCACAACCGTACCTGGTCAAAATAGTGATTTTCGGTTAGCCAGGCAGAAAATCACGAGTTTCGGTCGATGCTGGGTCTGAATAGTGATTTCCTCCGTCCGAGGGCAATATCGAGATTTTACCGATCCGAACGATCGATCATGATTTCTGGCTGATCGGGGCAGAGATCATTTTTCCCAACCATACCTAGTCAAAATAGTGATTTTCGGTTGACCAGATGGGAGATCACGCGTTCCGGCCGATGTAGGGTTTGAATAGTGATTTCGCGCGTCCTGGGCAATATCGAGATTTTACCGATCCGGACGATCGTTCGTAATTTCTGACTATTCGGGGCAGAGATCGTTTTTCGCAACCGTACTTGGACAAAACAGTGATTTTCGGTTGACCAAGCAGAAAATCACGATTTTCGGCCGTCGCAGGGTTTGAATAGTGATTTCCTCCGTCCGGGGCCAATATCGAGATTTTACCGATCCGGACGAACGATCGTGATTTCTGGGTGATCAGGGCGGAGATCGTTTTCCACAACCGTACCTAGTCAAAATAGTGGTTTTCAGTTGACCAGGCAGAAAACCACGAATTTCGGCTGATGCAGGGTCGAAATAGTGAATTCGTCCGCCCGGGGGCAATTTCGAGATTTTACCGATCCGAACGATCGTTCGTGATTTCCGGCTAATTGGGGAAGAGATTGTTTTTCTCTACCGTACCTGGTCAAAATAGTGATATTCGGTTGACCAAACGGAAAATCACGAGTTTCGGCCGATGCAGGGTCTGAATAGTGATTTCGTCCGCCAGGGGGCAATATCGAGATTTTATCGATCCGAACGATCGTTCGTGATTTCTGGCTAATTGGGGCAGAGATCGTTTTTCACAACCGTGCCTGGTCAAAACAGTGATTTTCGGTTAGCCAGACGGAAAATCACGAGTTTCGGCCGATGCAGGGTTTGAATAGTGATTTTGTTCGTCCGAGGGCATTATCGAGATTTTACCGATCCAGACGATCGATCGTGATTTTTGGGTGATCGGGGCAGAGATCGTTTTTCACAACCGTACCTGGTCAAAATAGTGATTTTCGGTTAGCCAGGCAGAAAATCACGAGTTTCGGTCGATGCTGGGTCTGAATAGTGATTTCCTCCGTCCGAGGGCAATATCGAGATTTTACCGATCCGAACGATCGATCATGATTTCTGGCTGATCGGGGCAGAGATCATTTTTCCCAACCATACCTAGTCAAAATAGTGATTTTCGGTTGACCAGATGGGAGATCACGCGTTCCGGCCGATGTAGGGTTTGAATAGTGATTTCGCGCGTCCTGGGCAATATCGAGATTTTACCGATCCGGACGATCGTTCGTAATTTCTGACTATTCGGGGCAGAGATCGTTTTTCGCAACCGTACTTGGACAAAACAGTGATTTTCGGTTGACCAAGCAGAAAATCACGATTTTCGGCCGTCGCAGGGTTTGAATAGTGATTTCCTCCGTCCGGGGCCAATATCGAGATTTTACCGATCCGGACGAACGATCGTGATTTCTGGGTGATCGGGGCGGAGATCGTTTTCCACAACCGTACCTAGTCAAAATAGTGGTTTTCAGTTGACCAGGCAGAAAACCACGAATTTCGGCTGATGCAGGGTCGAAATAGTGAATTCGTCCGCCCGGGGGCAATTTCGAGATTTTACCGATCCGAACGATCGTTCGTGATTTCCGGCTAATTGGGGAAGAGATTGTTTTTCTCTACCGTACCTGGTCAAAATAGTGATATTCGGTTGACCAAACGGAAAATCACGAGTTTCGGCCGATGCAGGGTCTGAATAGTGATTTCGTCCGCCAGGGGGCAATATCGAGATTTTATCGATCCGAACGATCGTTCGTGATTTCTGGCTAATTGGGGCAGAGATCGTTTTTCCCAACCGTGCCTGGTCAAAACAGTGATTTTCGGTTAGCCAGACGGAAAATCACGAGTTTCGGCCGATGCAGGGTTTGAATAGTGATTTTGTCCGTCCGAGGGCATTATCGAGATTTTACCGATCCAGACGATCGATCGTGATTTTTGGGTGATCGGGGCAGAGATCGTTTTTCACAACCGTACCTGGTCAAAATAGTGATTTTCGGTTAGCCTGGCAGAAAATCACGAGTTTCGGTCGATGCTGGGTCTGAATAGTGATTTCCTCCGTCCGAGGGCAATATCGAGATTTTACCGATCCGAACGATCGATCATGATTTCTGGCTGATCGGGGCAGAGATCATTTTTCCCAACCATACCTAGTCAAAATAGTGATTTTCGGTTGACCAGACGGGAGATCACGCGTTCCGGCCGATGCAGGGTTTGAATAGTGATTTCGCGCGTCCTGGGCAATATCGAGATTTTACCGATCCGGACGATCGTTCGTAATTTCTGACTATTCGGGGCAGAGATCGTTTTTCGCAACCGTACTTGGACAAAACAGTGATTTTCGGTTGACCAAGCAGAAAATCACGATTTTCGGCCGTCGCAGGGTTTGAATAGTGATTTCCTCCGTCCGGGGCCAATATCGAGATTTTACCGATCCGGACGAACGATCGTGATTTCTGGGTGATCGGGGCGGAGATCGTTTTCCACAACCGTACCTAGTCAAAATAGTGGTTTTCAGTTGACCAGGCAGAAAACCACGAATTTCGGCTGATGCAGGGTCGAAATAGTGATTTCGTCCGCCCGGGGGCAATTTCGAGATTTTACCGATCCGAACGATCGTTCGTGATTTCCGGCTAATTGGGGAAGAGATTGTTTTTCTCTACCGTACCTGGTCAAAATAGTGATATTCGGTTGACCAAACGGAAAATCACGAGTTTCGGCCGATGCAGGGTCTGAATAGTGATTTCGTCCGCCAGGGGGCAATATCGAGATTTTATCGATCCGAACGATCGTTCGTGATTTCTGGCTAATTGGGGCAGAGATCGTTTTTCACAACCGTGCCTGGTCAAAACAGTGATTTTCGGTTAGCCAGACGGAAAATCACGAGTTTCGGCCGATGCAGGGTTTGAATAGTGATTTTGTTCGTCCGAGGGCATTATCGAGATTTTACCGATCCAGACGATCGATCGTGATTTTTGGGTGATCGGGGCAGAGATCGTTTTTCACAACCGTACCTGGTCAAAATAGTGATTTTCGGTTAGCCAGGCAGAAAATCACGAGTTTCGGTCGATGCTGGGTCTGAATAGTGATTTCCTCCGTCCGAGGGCAATATCGAGATTTTACCGATCCGAACGATCGATCATGATTTCTGGCTGATCGGGGCAGAGATCATTTTTCCCAACCATACCTAGTCAAAATAGTGATTTTCGGTTGACCAGACGGGAGATCACGCGTTCCGGCCGATGCAGGGTTTGAATAGTGATTTCACGCGTCCTGGGCAATATCGAGATTTTACCGATCCGGACGATCGTTCGTAATTTCTGACTATTCGGGGCAGAGATCATTTTTCACAACCGTACCTGGACAAAACAGTGATTTTCGGTTGACCAAGCAGAAAATCACGAGTTTCGGCCGTCGCAGGGTTTGAATAGTGATTTCCTCCGTCCGGGGCCAATATCGAGATTTTACCGATCCGGACGAACGATCGTGGTTTCTGGGTGATCGGGGCGGAGATCGTTTTCCACAACCGTACCTAGTCAAAATAGTGGTTTTCAGTTGACCAGGCAGAAAACCCCGAATTTCGGCTGATGCAGGGTCGAAATAGTGATTTCGTCCGCCCGGGGGCAATTTCGAGATTTTACCGATCCGAACGATCGTTCGTGATTTCCGGCTAATTGGGGAAGAGATTGTTTTTCTCTACCGTACCTGGTCAAAATAGTGATATTCGGTTGACCAAACGGAAAATCACGAGTTTCGGCCGATGCAGGGTCTGAATAGTGATTTCGTCCGCCAGGGGGCAATATCGAGATTTTATCGATCCGAACGATCGTTCGTGATTTCTGGCTAATTGGGGCAGAGATCGTTTTTCACAACCGTGCCTGGTCAAAACAGTGATTTTCGGTTAGCCAGACGGAAAATCACGAGTTTCGGCCGATGCAGGGTTTGAATAGTGATTTTGTCCGTCCGAGGGCATTATCGAGATTTTACCGATCCAGACGATCGATCGTGATTTTTGGGTGATCGGGGCAGAGATCGTTTTTCACAACCGTACCTGGTCAAAATAGTGATTTTCGGTTAGCCAGGCAGAAAATCACGAGTTTCGGTCGATGCTGGGTCTGAATAGTGATTTCCTCCGTCCGAGGGCAATATCGAGATTTTACCGATCCGAACGATCGATCATGATTTCTGGCTGATCGGGGCAGAGATCATTTTTCCCAACCATACCTAGTCAAAATAGTGATTTTCGGTTGACCAGACGGGAGATCACGCGTTCCGGCCGATGCAGGGTTTGAATAGTGATTTCGCGCGTCCTGGGCAATATCGAGATTTTACCGATCCGGACGATCGTTCGTAATTTCTGACTATTCGGGGCAGAGATCATTTTTCACAACCGTACCTGGACAAAACAGTGATTTTCGGTTGACCAAGCAGAAAATCACGAGTTTCGGCCGTCGCAGGGTTTGAATAGTGATTTCCTCCGTCCGGGGCCAATATCGAGATTTTACCGATCCGGACGAACGATCGTGGTTTCTGGGTGATCGGGGCGGAGATCATTTTCCACAACCGTACCTAGTCAAAATAGTGGTTTTCAGTTGACCAGGCAGAAAACCACGAATTTCGGCTGATGCAGGGTCGAAATAGTGATTTCGTCCGCCCGGGGGCAATTTCGAGATTTTACCGATCCGAACGATCGTTCGTGATTTCCGGCTAATTGGGGAAGAGATTGTTTTTCTCTACCGTACCTGGTCAAAATAGTGATATTCGGTTGACCAAACGGAAAATCACGAGTTTCGGCCGATGCAGGGTCTGAATAGTGATTTCGTCCGCCAGGGGGCAATATCGAGATTTTATCGATCCGAACGATCGTTCGTGATTTCTGGCTAATTGGGGCAGAGATCGTTTTTCACAACCGTGCCTGGTCAAAACAGTGATTTTCGGTTAGCCAGACGGAAAATCACGAGTTTCGGCCGATGCAGGGTTTGAATAGTGATTTTGTCCGTCCGAGGGCATTATCGAGATTTTACCGATCCAGACGATCGATCGTGATTTTTGGGTGATCGGGGCAGAGATCGTTTTTCACAACCGTACCTGGTCAAAATAGGGATTTTCGGTTGACCAGGCAGAAAACCACGAATTTCGGCTGATGCAGGGTCGAAATAGTGATTTCGTCCGCCCGGGGGCAATTTCGAGATTTTACCGATCCGAACGATCGTTCGTGATTTCCGGCTAATTGGGGAAGAGATTGTTTTTTTCTACCGTACCTGGTCAAAATAGTGATATTCGGTTGACCAGACGGGAGATCACGCGTTCCGGCCGATGCAGGGTTTGAATAGTGATTTCGCGCGTCCTGGGCAATATCGAGATTTTACCGATCCGGACGATCGTTC
Organism: Delonix regia; assembly: GCA_037074485.1. NCBI lineage: Eukaryota > Viridiplantae > Streptophyta > Magnoliopsida > Fabales > Fabaceae > Delonix > Delonix regia. The sequence continues at coordinate 43,478,796 of CM073450.1, read as the reverse complement.
GTAATTTCTGACTATTCGGGGCAGAGATCATTTTTCACAACCGTACCTGGACAAAACAGTGATTTTCGGTTGACCAAGCAGAAAATCACGAGTTTCGGCCGTCGCAGGGTTTGAATAGTGATTTCCTCCGTCCGGGGCCAATATCGAGATTTTACCGATCCGGACGAACGATCGTGATTTCTGGGTGATCGGGGCGGAGATCGTTTTCCACAACCGTACCTAGTCAAAATAGTGGTTTTCAGTTGACCAGGCAGAAAACCCCGAATTTCGGCTGATGCAGGGTCGAAATAGTGATTTCGTCCGCCCGGGGGCAATTTCGAGATTTTACCGATCCGAACGATCGTTCGTGATTTCCGGCTAATTGGGGAAGAGATTGTTTTTCTCTACCGTACCTGGTCAAAATAGTGATATTCGGTTGACCAAACGGAAAATCACGAGTTTCGGCCGATGCAGGGTCTGAATAGTGATTTCGTCCGCCAGGGGGCAATATCGAGATTTTATCGATCCGAACGATCGTTCGTGATTTCTGGCTAATTGGGGCAGAGATCGTTTTTCACAACCGTGCCTGGTCAAAACAGTGATTTTCGGTTAGCCAGACGGAAAATCACGAGTTTCGGCCGATGCAGGGTTTGAATAGTGATTTTGTCCGTCCGAGGGCATTATCGAGATTTTACCGATCCAGACGATCGATCGTGATTTTTGGGTGATCGGGGCAGAGATCGTTTTTCACAACCGTACCTGGTCAAAATAGTGATTTTCGGTTAGCCAGGCAGAAAATCACGAGTTTCGGTCGATGCTGGGTCTGAATAGTGATTTCCTCCGTCCGAGGGCAATATCGAGATTTTACCGATCCGAACGATCGATCATGATTTCTGGCTGATCGGGGCAGAGATCATTTTTCCCAACCATACCTAGTCAAAATAGTGATTTTCGGTTGACCAGACGGGAGATCACGCGTTCCGGCCGATGCAGGGTTTGAATAGTGATTTCGCGCGTCCTGGGCAATATCGAGATTTTACCGATCCGGACGATCGTTCGTAATTTCTGACTATTCGGGGCAGAGATCATTTTTCACAACCGTACCTGGACAAAACAGTGATTTTCGGTTGACCAAGCAGAAAATCACGAGTTTCGGCCGTCGCAGGGTTTGAATAGTGATTTCCTCCGTCCGGGGCCAATATCGAGATTTTACCGATCCGGACGAACGATCGTGGTTTCTGGGTGATCGGGGCGGAGATCATTTTCCACAACCGTACCTAGTCAAAATAGTGGTTTTCAGTTGACCAGGCAGAAAACCACGAATTTCGGCTGATGCAGGGTCGAAATAGTGATTTCGTCCGCCCGGGGGCAATTTCGAGATTTTACCGATCCGAACGATCGTTCGTGATTTCCGGCTAATTGGGGAAGAGATTGTTTTTCTCTACCGTACCTGGTCAAAATAGTGATATTCGGTTGACCAAACGGAAAATCACGAGTTTCGGCCGATGCAGGGTCTGAATAGTGATTTCGTCCGCCAGGGGGCAATATCGAGATTTTATCGATCCGAACGATCGTTCGTGATTTCTGGCTAATTGGGGCAGAGATCGTTTTTCACAACCGTGCCTGGTCAAAACAGTGATTTTCGGTTAGCCAGACGGAAAATCACGAGTTTCGGCCGATGCAGGGTTTGAATAGTGATTTTGTCCGTCCGAGGGCATTATCGAGATTTTACCGATCCAGACGATCGATCGTGATTTTTGGGTGATCGGGGCAGAGATCGTTTTTCACAACCGTACCTGGTCAAAATAGGGATTTTCGGTTGACCAGGCAGAAAACCACGAATTTCGGCTGATGCAGGGTCGAAATAGTGATTTCGTCCGCCCGGGGGCAATTTCGAGATTTTACCGATCCGAACGATCGTTCGTGATTTCCGGCTAATTGGGGAAGAGATTGTTTTTCTCTACCGTACCTGGTCAAAATAGTGATATTCGGTTGACCAGACGGGAGATCACGCGTTCCGGCCGATGCAGGGTTTGAATAGTGATTTCGCGCGTCCTGGGCAATATCGAGATTTTACCGATCCGGACGATCGTTCGTAATTTCTGACTATTCGGGGCAGAGATCATTTTTCACAACCGTACCTGGACAAAACAGTGATTTTCGGTTGACCAAGCAGAAAATCACGAGTTTCGGCCGTCGCAGGGTTTGAATAGTGATTTCCTCCGTCCGGGGCCAATATCGAGATTTTACCGATCCGGACGAACGATCGTGATTTCTGGGTGATCGGGGCGGAGATCGTTTTCCACAACCGTACCTAGTCAAAATAGTGGTTTTCAGTTGACCAGGCAGAAAACCACGAATTTCGGCTGATGCAGGGTCGAAATAGTGATTTCGTCCGCCCGGGGGCAATTTCGAGATTTTACCGATCCGAACGATCGTTCGTGATTTCCGGCTAATTGGGGAAGAGATTGTTTTTCTCTACCGTACCTGGTCAAAATAGTGATATTCGGTTGACCAAACGGAAAATCACGAGTTTCGGCCGATGCAGGGTCTGAATAGTGATTTCGTCCGCCAGGGGGCAATATCGAGATTTTATCGATCCGAACGATCGTTCGTGATTTCTGGCTAATTGGGGCAGAGATCGTTTTTCACAACCGTGCCTGGTCAAAACAGTGATTTTCGGTTAGCCAGACGGGAAATCACGAGTTTCGGCCGATGCAGGGTTTGAATAGTGATTTTGTCCGTCCGAGGGCATTATCGAGATTTTACCGATCCAGACGATCGATCGTGATTTTTGGGTGATCGGGGCAGAGATCGTTTTTCACAACCGTACCTGGTCAAAATAGTGATTTTCGGTTAGCCAGGCAGAAAATCACGAGTTTCGGTCGATGCTGGGTCTGAATAGTGATTTCCTCCGTCCGAGGGCAATATCGAGATTTTACCGATCCGAACGATCGATCATGATTTCTGGCTGATCGGGGCAGAGATCATTTTTCCCAACCATACCTAGTCAAAATAGTGATTTTCGGTTGACCAGACGGGAGATCACGCGTTCCGGCCGATGCAGGGTTTGAATAGTGATTTCGCGCGTCCTGGGCAATATCGAGATTTTACCGATCCGGACGATCGTTCGTAATTTCTGACTATTCGGGGCAGAGATCGTTTTTCGCAACCGTACTTGGACAAAACAGTGATTTTCGGTTGACCAAGCAGAAAATCACGATTTTCGGCCGTCGCAGGGTTTGAATAGTGATTTCCTCCGTCCGGGGCCAATATCGAGATTTTACCGATCCGGACGAACGATCGTGATTTCTGGGTGATCGGGGCGGAGATCGTTTTCCACAACCGTACCTAGTCAAAATAGTGGTTTTCAGTTGACCAGGCAGAAAACCACGAATTTCGGCTGATGCAGGGTCGAAATAGTGATTTCGTCCGCCCGGGGGCAATTTCGAGATTTTACCGATCCGAACGATCGTTCGTGATTTCCGGCTAATTGGGGAAGAGATTGTTTTTCTCTACCGTACCTGGTCAAAATAGTGATATTCGGTTGACCAAACGGAAAATCACGAGTTTCGGCCGATGCAGGGTCTGAATAGTGATTTCGTCCGCCAGGGGGCAATATCGAGATTTTATCGATCCGAACGATCGTTCGTGATTTCTGGCTAATTGGGGCAGAGATCGTTTTTCACAACCGTGCCTGGTCAAAACAGTGATTTTCGGTTAGCCAGACGGAAAATCACGAGTTTCGGCCGATGCAGGGTTTGAATAGTGATTTTGTCCGTCCGAGGGCATTATCGAGATTTTACCGATCCAGACGATCGATCGTGATTTTTGGGTGATCGGGGCAGAGATCTTTTTCACAACCGTACCTGGTCAAAATAGTGATTTTCGGTTAGCCTGGCAGAAAATCACGAGTTTCGGTCGATGCTGGGTCTGAATAGTGATTTCCTCCGTCCGAGGGCAATATCGAGATTTTACCGATCCGAACGATCGATCATGATTTCTGGCTGATCGGGGCAGAGATCATTTTTCCCAACCATACCTAGTCAAAATAGTGATTTTCGGTTGACCAGACGGGAGATCACGCGTTCCGGCCGATGCAGGGTTTGAATAGTGATTTCGCGCGTCCTGGGCAATATCGAGATTTTACCGATCCGGACGATCGTTCGTAATTTCTGACTATTCGGGGCAGAGATCGTTTTTCACAACCGTACTTGGACAAAACAGTGATTTTCGGTTGACCAAGCAGAAAATCACGATTTTCGGCCGTCGCAGGGTTTGAATAGTGATTTCCTCCGTCCGGGGCCAATATCGAGATTTTACCGATCCGGACGAACGATCGTGATTTCTGGGTGATCGGGGCGGAGATCGTTTTCCACAACCGTACCTAGTCAAAATAGTGGTTTTCAGTTGACCAGGCAGAAAACCACGAATTTCGGCTGATGCAGGGTCGAAATAGTGATTTCGTCCGCCCGGGGGCAATTTCGAGATTTTACCGATCCGAACGATCGTTCGTGATTTCCGGCTAATTGGGGAAGAGATTGTTTTTCTCTACCGTACCTGGTCAAAATAGTGATATTCGGTTGACCAAACGGAAAATCACGAGTTTCGGCCGATGCAGGGTCTGAATAGTGATTTCGTCCGCCAGGGGGCAATATCGAGATTTTATCGATCCGAACGATCGTTCGTGATTTCTGGCTAATTGGGGCAGAGATCGTTTTTCACAACCGTGCCTGGTCAAAACAGTGATTTTCGGTTAGCCAGACGGGAAATCACGAGTTTCGGCCGATGCAGGGTTTGAATAGTGATTTTGTCCGTCCGAGGGCATTATCGAGATTTTACCGATCCAGACGATCGATCGTGATTTTTGGGTGATCGGGGCAGAGATCGTTTTTCACAACCGTACCTGGTCAAAATAGGGATTTTCGGTTGACCAGGCGGAAAACCACGAATTTCGGCTGATGCAGGGTCGAAATAGTGATTTCGTCCGCCCGGGGGCAATTTCGAGATTTTACCGATCCGAACGATCGTTCGTGATTTCCGGCTAATTGGGGAAGAGATTGTTTTTCTCTACCGTACCTGGTCAAAATAGTGATATTCGGTTGACCAGACGGGAGATCACGCGTTCCGGCCGATGCAGGGTTTGAATAGTGATTTCGCGCGTCCTGGGCAATATCGAGATTTTACCGATCCGGACGATCGTTCGTAATTTCTGACTATTCGGGGCAGAGATCATTTTTCACAACCGTACCTGGACAAAACAGTGATTTTCGGTTGACCAAGCAGAAAATCACGAGTTTCGGCCGTCGCAGGGTTTGAATAGTGATTTCCTCCGTCCGGGGCCAATATCGAGATTTTACCGATCCGGACGAACGATCGTGATTTCTGGGTGATCGGGGCGGAGATCGTTTTCCACAACCGTACCTAGTCAAAATAGTGGTTTTCAGTTGACCAGGCAGAAAACCACGAATTTCGGCTGATGCAGGGTCGAAATAGTGAATTCGTCCGCCCGGGGGCAATTTCGAGATTTTACCGATCCGAACGATCGTTCGTGATTTCCGGCTAATTGGGGAAGAGATTGTTTTTCTCTACCGTACCTGGTCAAAATAGTGATATTCGGTTGACCAAACGGAAAATCACGAGTTTCGGCCGATGCAGGGTCTGAATAGTGATTTCGTCCGCCAGGGGGCAATATCGAGATTTTATCGATCCGAACGATCGTTCGTGATTTCTGGCTAATTGGGGCAGAGATCGTTTTTCACAACCGTGCCTGGTCAAAACAGTGATTTTCGGTTAGCCAGACGGGAAATCACGAGTTTCGGCCGATGCAGGGTTTGAATAGTGATTTTGTCCGTCCGAGGGCATTATCGAGATTTTACCGATCCAGACGATCGATCGTGATTTTTGGGTGATCGGGGCAGAGATCGTTTTTCACAACCGTACCTGGTCAAAATAGTGATTTTCGGTTAGCCAGGCAGAAAATCACGAGTTTCGGTCGATGCTGGGTCTGAATAGTGATTTCCTCCGTCCGAGGGCAATATCGAGATTTTACCGATCCGAACGATCGATCATGATTTCTGGCTGATCGGGGCAGAGATCATTTTTCCCAACCATACCTAGTCAAAATAGTGATATTCGGTTGACCAGACGGGAGATCACGCGTTCCGGCCGATGCAGGGTTTGAATAGTGATTTCGCGCGTCCTGGGCAATATCGAGATTTTACCGATCCGGACGATCGTTCGTAATTTCTGACTATTCGGGGCAGAGATCGTTTTTCGCAACCGTACTTGGACAAAACAGTGATTTTCGGTTGACCAAGCAGAAAATCACGAGTTTCGGCCGTCGCAGGGTTTGAATAGTGATTTCCTCCGTCCGGGGCCAATATCGAGATTTTACCGATCCGGACGAACGATCGTGATTTCTGGGTGATCGGGGCGGAGATCGTTTTCCACAACCGTACCTAGTCAAAATAGTGGTTTTCAGTTGACCAGGCAGAAAACCACGAATTTCGGCTGATGCAGGGTCGAAATAGTGAATTCGTCCGCCCGGGGGCAATTTCGAGATTTTACCGATCCGAACGATCGTTCGTGATTTCCGGCTAATTGGGGAAGAGATTGTTTTTCTCTACCGTACCTGGTCAAAATAGTGATATTCGGTTGACCAAACGGAAAATCACGAGTTTCGGCCGATGCAGGGTCTGAATAGTGATTTCGTCCGCCAGGGGGCAATATCGAGATTTTATCGATCCGAACGATCGTTCGTGATTTCTGGCTAATTGGGGCAGAGATCGTTTTTCACAACCGTGCCTGGTCAAAACAGTGATTTTCGGTTAGCCAGACGGGAAATCACGAGTTTCGGCCGATGCAGGGTTTGAATAGTGATTTTGTCCGTCCGAGGGCATTATCGAGATTTTACCGATCCAGACGATCGATCGTGATTTTTGGGTGATCGGGGCAGAGATCGTTTTTCACAACCGTACCTGGTCAAAATAGTGATTTTCGGTTAGCCAGGCAGAAAATCACGAGTTTCGGTCGATGCTGGGTCTGAATAGTGATTTCCTCCGTCCGAGGGCAATATCGAGATTTTACCGATCCGAACGATCGATCATGATTTCTGGCTGATCGGGGCAGAGATCATTTTTCCCAACCATACCTAGTCAAAATAGTGATTTTCGGTTGACCAGACGGGAGATCACGCGTTCCGGCCGATGCAGGGTTTGAATAGTGATTTCGCGCGTCCTGGGCAATATCGAGATTTTACCGATCCGGACGATCGTTCGTAATTTCTGACTATTCGGGGCAGAGATCGTTTTTCGCAACCGTACTTGGACAAAACAGTGATTTTCGGTTGACCAAGCAGAAAATCACGATTTTCGGCCGTCGCAGGGTTTGAATAGTGATTTCCTCCGTCCGGGGCCAATATCGAGATTTTACCGATCCGGACGAACGATCGTGATTTCTGGGTGATCGGGGCGGAGATCGTTTTCCACAACCGTACCTAGTCAAAATAGTGGTTTTCAGTTGACCAGGCAGAAAACCACGAATTTCGGCTGATGCAGGGTCGAAATAGTGATTTCGTCCGCCCGGGGGCAATTTCGAGATTTTACCGATCCGAACGATCGTTCGTGATTTCCGGCTAATTGGGGAAGAGATTGTTTTTCTCTACCGTACCTGGTCAAAATAGTGATATTCGGTTGACCAAACGGAAAATCACGAGTTTCGGCCGATGCAGGGTCTGAATAGTGATTTCGTCCGCCAGGGGGCAATATCGAGATTTTATCGATCCGAACGATCGTTCGTGATTTCTGGCTAATTGGGGCAGAGATCGTTTTTCACAACCGTGCCTGGTCAAAACAGTGATTTTCGGTTAGCCAGACGGAAAATCACGAGTTTCGGCCGATGCAGGGTTTGAATAGTGATTTTGTCCGTCCGAGGGCATTATCGAGATTTTACCGATCCAGACGATCGATCGTGATTTTTGGGTGATCGGGGCAGAGATCGTTTTTCACAACCGTACCTGGTCAAAATAGTGATTTTCGGTTAGCCTGGCAGAAAATCACGAGTTTCGGTCGATGCTGGGTCTGAATAGTGATTTCCTCCGTCCGAGGGCAATATCGAGATTTTACCGATCCGAACGATCGATCATGATTTCTGGCTGATCGGGGCAGAGATCATTTTTCCCAACCATACCTAGTCAAAATAGTGATTTTCGGTTGACCAGACGGGAGATCACGCGTTCCGGCCGATGCAGGGTTTGAATAGTGATTTCGCGCGTCCTGGGCAATATCGAGATTTTACCGATCCGGACGATCGTTCGTAATTTCTGACTATTCGGGGCAGAGATCGTTTTTCACAACCGTACTTGGACAAAACAGTGATTTTCGGTTGACCAAGCAGAAAATCACGATTTTCGGCCGTCGCAGGGTTTGAATAGTGATTTCCTCCGTCCGGGGCCAATATCGAGATTTTACCGATCCGGACGAACGATCGTGATTTCTGGGTGATCGGGGCGGAGATCGTTTTCCACAACCGTACCTAGTCAAAATAGTGGTTTTCAGTTGACCAGGCAGAAAACCACGAATTTCGGCTGATGCAGGGTCGAAATAGTGATTTCGTCCGCCCGGGGGCAATTTCGAGATTTTACCGATCCGAACGATCGTTCGTGATTTCCGGCTAATTGGGGAAGAGATTGTTTTTCTCTACCGTACCTGGTCAAAATAGTGATATTCGGTTGACCAAACGGAAAATCACGAGTTTCGGCCGATGCAGGGTCTGAATAGTGATTTCGTCCGCCAGGGGGCAATATCGAGATTTTATCGATCCGAACGATCGTTCGTGATTTCTGGCTAATTGGGGCAGAGATCGTTTTTCACAACCGTGCCTGGTCAAAACAGTGATTTTCGGTTAGCCAGACGGAAAATCACGAGTTTCGGCCGATGCAGGGTTTGAATAGTGATTTTGTCCGTCCGAGGGCATTATCGAGATTTTACCGATCCAGACGATCGATCGTGATTTTTGGGTGATCGGGGCAGAGATCGTTTTTCACAACCGTACCTGGTCAAAATAGTGATTTTCGGTTAGCCTGGCAGAAAATCACGAGTTTCGGTCGATGCTGGGTCTGAATAGTGATTTCCTCCGTCCGAGGGCAATATCGAGATTTTACCGATCCGAACGATCGATCATGATTTCTGGCTGATCGGGGCAGAGATCATTTTTCCCAACCATACCTAGTCAAAATAGTGATTTTCGGTTGACCAGACGGGAGATCACGCGTTCCGGCCGATGCAGGGTTTGAATAGTGATTTCGCGCGTCCTGGGCAATATCGAGATTTTACCGATCCCGACGATCGTTCGTAATTTCTGACTATTCGGGGCAGAGATCGTTTTTCACAACCGTACTTGGACAAAACAGTGATTTTCGGTTGACCAAGCAGAAAATCACGATTTTCGGCCATCGCAGGGTTTGAATAGTGATTTCCTCCGTCCGGGGCCAATATCGAGATTTTACCGATCCGGACGAACGATCGTGATTTCTGGGTGATCGGGGCGGAGATCGTTTTCCACAACCGTACCTAGTCAAAATAGTGGTTTTCAGTTGACCAGGCAGAAAACCACGAATTTCGGCTGATGCAGGGTCGAAATAGTGATTTCGTCCGCCCGGGGGCAATTTCGAGATTTTACCGATCCGAACGATCGTTCGTGATTTCCGGCTAATTGGGGAAGAGATTGTTTTTCTCTACCGTACCTGGTCAAAATAGTGATATTCGGTTGACCAGACGGGAGATCACGCGTTCCGGCCGATGCAGGGTTTGAATAGTGATTTCGCGCGTCCTGGGCAATATCGAGATTTTACCGATCCGGACGATCGTTCGTAATTTCTGACTATTCGGGGCAGAGATCATTTTTCACAACCGTACCTGGACAAAACAGTGATTTTCGGTTGACCAAGCAGAAAATCACGAGTTTCGGCCGTCGCAGGGTTTGAATAGTGATTTCCTCCGTCCGGGGCCAATATCGAGATTTTACCGATCCGGACGAACGATCGTGATTTCTGGGTGATCGGGGCGGAGATCGTTTTCCACAACCGTACCTAGTCAAAATAGTGGTTTTCAGTTGACCAGGCAGAAAACCCCGAATTTCGGCTGATGCAGGGTCGAAATAGTGATTTCGTCCGCCCGGGGGCAATTTCGAGATTTTACCGATCCGAACGATCGTTCGTGATTTCCGGCTAATTGGGGAAGAGATTGTTTTTCTCTACCGTACCTGGTCAAAATAGTGATATTCGGTTGACCAAACGGAAAATCACGAGTTTCGGCCGATGCAGGGTCTGAATAGTGATTTCGTCCGCCAGGGGGCAATATCGAGATTTTATCGATCCGAACGATCGTTCGTGATTTCTGGCTAATTGGGGCAGAGATCGTTTTTCACAACCGTGCCTGGTCAAAACAGTGATTTTCGGTTAGCCAGACGGAAAATCACGAGTTTCGGCCGATGCAGGGTTTGAATAGTGATTTTGTCCGTCCGAGGGCATTATCGAGATTTTACCGATCCAGACGATCGATCGTGATTTTTGGGTGATCGGGGCAGAGATCGTTTTTCACAACCGTACCTGGTCAAAATAGTGATTTTCGGTTAGCCAGGCAGAAAATCACGAGTTTCGGTCGATGCTGGGTCTGAATAGTGATTTCCTCCGTCCGAGGGCAATATCGAGATTTTACCGATCCGAACGATCGATCATGATTTCTGGCTGATCGGGGCAGAGATCATTTTTCCCAACCATACCTAGTCAAAATAGTGATTTTCGGTTGACCAGACGGGAGATCACGCGTTCCGGCCGATGCAGGGTTTGAATAGTGATTTCGCGCGTCCTGGGCAATATCGAGATTTTACCGATCCGGACGATCGTTCGTAATTTCTGACTATTCGGGGCAGAGATCATTTTTCACAACCGTACCTGGACAAAACAGTGATTTTCGGTTGACCAAGCAGAAAATCACGAGTTTCGGCCGTCGCAGGGTTTGAATAGTGATTTCCTCCGTCCGGGGCCAATATCGAGATTTTACCGATCCGGACGAACGATCGTGGTTTCTGGGTGATCGGGGCGGAGATCATTTTCCACAACCGTACCTAGTCAAAATAGTGGTTTTCAGTTGACCAGGCAGAAAACCACGAATTTCGGCTGATGCAGGGTCGAAATAGTGATTTCGTCCGCCCGGGGGCAATTTCGAGATTTTACCGATCCGAACGATCGTTCGTGATTTCCGGCTAATTGGGGAAGAGATTGTTTTTCTCTACCGTACCTGGTCAAAATAGTGATATTCGGTTGACCAAACGGAAAATCACGAGTTTCGGCCGATGCAGGGTCTGAATAGTGATTTCGTCCGCCAGGGGGCAATATCGAGATTTTATCGATCCGAACGATCGTTCGTGATTTCTGGCTAATTGGGGCAGAGATCGTTTTTCACAACCGTGCCTGGTCAAAACAGTGATTTTCGGTTAGCCAGACGGAAAATCACGAGTTTCGGCCGATGCAGGGTTTGAATAGTGATTTTGTCCGTCCGAGGGCATTATCGAGATTTTACCGATCCAGACGATCGATCGTGATTTTTGGGTGATCGGGGCAGAGATCGTTTTTCACAACCGTACCTGGTCAAAATAGGGATTTTCGGTTGACCAGGCAGAAAACCACGAATTTCGGCTGATGCAGGGTCGAAATAGTGATTTCGTCCGCCCGGGGGCAATTTCGAGATTTTACCGATCCGAACGATCGTTCGTGATTTCCGGCTAATTGGGGAAGAGATTGTTTTTCTCTACCGTACCTGGTCAAAATAGTGATATTCGGTTGACCAGACGGGAGATCACGCGTTCCGGCCGATGCAGGGTTTGAATAGTGATTTCGCGCGTCCTGGGCAATATCGAGATTTTACCGATCCGGACGATCGTTCGTAATTTCTGACTATTCGGGGCAGAGATCATTTTTCACAACCGTACCTGGACAAAACAGTGATTTTCGGTTGACCAAGCAGAAAATCACGAGTTTCGGCCGTCGCAGGGTTTGAATAGTGATTTCCTCCGTCCGGGGCCAATATCGAGATTTTACCGATCCGGACGAACGATCGTGATTTCTGGGTGATCGGGGCGGAGATCGTTTTCCACAACCGTACCTAGTCAAAATAGTGGTTTTCAGTTGACCAGGCAGAAAACCACGAATTTCGGCTGATGCAGGGTCGAAATAGTGAATTCGTCCGCCCGGGGGCAATTTCGAGATTTTACCGATCCGAACGATCGTTCGTGATTTCCGGCTAATTGGGGAAGAGATTGTTTTTCTCTACCGTACCTGGTCAAAATAGTGATATTCGGTTGACCAAACGGAAAATCACGAGTTTCGGCCGATGCAGGGTCTGAATAGTGATTTCGTCCGCCAGGGGGCAATATCGAGATTTTATCGATCCGAACGATCGTTCGTGATTTCTGGCTAATTGGGGCAGAGATCGTTTTTCACAACCGTGCCTGGTCAAAACAGTGATTTTCGGTTAGCCAGACGGGAAATCACGAGTTTCGGCCGATGCAGGGTTTGAATAGTGATTTTGTCCGTCCGAGGGCATTATCGAGATTTTACCGATCCAGACGATCGATCGTGATTTTTGGGTGATCGGGGCAGAGATTGTTTTTCACAACCGTACCTGGTCAAAATAGTGATTTTCGGTTAGCCAGGCAGAAAATCACGAGTTTCGGTCGATGCTGGGTCTGAATAGTGATTTCCTCCGTCCGAGGGCAATATCGAGATTTTACCGATCCGAACGATCGATCATGATTTCTGGCTGATCGGGGCAGAGATCATTTTTCCCAACCATACCTAGTCAAAATAGTGATTTTCGGTTGACCAGACGGGAGATCACGCGTTCCGGCCGATGCAGGGTTTGAATAGTGATTTCGCGCGTCCTGGGCAATATCGAGATTTTACCGATCCGGACGATCGTTCGTAATTTCTGACTATTCGGGGCAGAGATCGTTTTTCGCAACCGTACTTGGACAAAACAGTGATTTTCGGTTGACCAAGCAGAAAATCACGATTTTCGGCCGTCGCAGGGTTTGAATAGTGATTTCCTCCGTCCGGGGCCAATATCGAGATTTTACCGATCCGGACGAACGATCGTGATTTCTGGGTGATCGGGGCGGAGATCGTTTTCCACAACCGTACCTAGTCAAAATAGTGGTTTTCAGTTGACCAGGCAGAAAACCACGAATTTCGGCTGATGCAGGGTCGAAATAGTGATTTCGTCCGCCCGGGGGCAATTTCGAGATTTTACCGATCCGAACGATCGTTCGTGATTTCCGGCTAATTGGGGAAGAGATTGTTTTTCTCTACCGTACCTGGTCAAAATAGTGATATTCGGTTGACCAAACGGAAAATCACGAGTTTCGGCCGATGCAGGGTCTGAATAGTGATTTCGTCCGCCAGGGGGCAATATCGAGATTTTATCGATCCGAACGATCGTTCGTGATTTCTGGCTAATTGGGGCAGAGATCTTTTTTCACAACCGTGCCTGGTCAAAACAGTGATTTTCGGTTAGCCAGACGGAAAATCACGAGTTTCGGCCGATGCAGGGTTTGAATAGTGATTTTGTCCGTCCGAGGGCATTATCGAGATTTTACCGATCCAGACGATCGATCGTGATTTTTGGGTGATCGGGGCAGAGATCGTTTTTCACAACCGTACCTGGTCAAAATAGTGATTTTCGGTTAGCCTGGCAGAAAATCACGAGTTTCGGTCGATGCTGGGTCTGAATAGTGATTTCCTCCGTCCAAGGGCAATATCGAGATTTTACCGATCCGAACGATCGATCATGATTTCTGGCTGATCGGGGCAGAGATCATTTTTCCCAACCATACCTAGTCAAAATAGTGATTTTCGGTTGACCAGACGGGAGATCACGCGTTCCGGCCGATGCAGGGTTTGAATAGTGATTTCGCGCGTCCTGGGCAATATCGAGATTTTACCGATCCCGACGATCGTTCGTAATTTCTGACTATTCGGGGCAGAGATCGTTTTTCACAACCGTACTTGGACAAAACAGTGATTTTCGGTTGACCAAGCAGAAAATCACGATTTTCGGCCGTCGCAGGGTTTGAATAGTGATTTCCTCCGTCCGGGGCCAATATCGAGATTTTACCGATCCGGACGAACGATCGTGATTTCTGGGTGATCGGGGCGGAGATCGTTTTCCACAACCGTACCTAGTCAAAATAGTGGTTTTCAGTTGACCAGGCAGAAAACCACGAATTTCGGCTGATGCAGGGTCGAAATAGTGATTTCGTCCGCCCGGGGGCAATTTCGAGATTTTACCGATCCGAACGATCGTTCGTGATTTCCGGCTAATTGGGGAAGAGATTGTTTTTCTCTACCGTACCTGGTCAAAATAGTGATATTCGGTTGACCAAACGGAAAATCACGAGTTTCGGCCGATGCAGGGTCTGAATAGTGATTTCGTCCGCCAGGGGGCAATATCGAGATTTTATCGATCCGAACGATCGTTCGTGATTTCTGGCTAATTGGGGCAGAGATCGTTTTTCACAACCGTGCCTGGTCAAAACAGTGATTTTCGGTTAGCCAGACGGAAAATCACGAGTTTCGGCCGATGCAGGGTTTGAATAGTGATTTTGTCCGTCCGAGGGCATTATCGAGATTTTACCGATCCAGACGATCGATCGTGATTTTTGGGTGATCGGGGCAGAGATCGTTTTTCACAACCGTACCTGGTCAAAATAGTGATTTTCGGTTAGCCTGGCAGAAAATCACGAGTTTCGGTCGATGCTGGGTCTGAATAGTGATTTCCTCCGTCCGAGGGCAATATCGAGATTTTACCGATCCGAACGATCGATCATGATTTCTGGCTGATCGGGGCAGAGATCATTTTTCCCAACCATACCTAGTCAAAATAGTGATTTTCGGTTGACCAGACGGGAGATCACGCGTTCCGGCCGATGCAGGGTTTGAATAGTGATTTCGCGCGTCCTGGGCAATATCGAGATTTTACCGATCCCGACGATCGTTCGTAATTTCTGACTATTCGGGGCAGAGATCGTTTTTCACAACCGTACTTGGACAAAACAGTGATTTTCGGTTGACCAAGCAGAAAATCACGATTTTCGGCCATCGCAGGGTTTGAATAGTGATTTCCTCCGTCCGGGGCCAATATCGAGATTTTACCGATCCGGACGAACGATCGTGATTTCTGGGTGATCGGGGCGGAGATCGTTTTCCACAACCGTACCTAGTCAAAATAGTGGTTTTCAGTTGACCAGGCAGAAAACCAAGAATTTCGGCTGATGCAGGGTCGAAATAGTGATTTCGTCCGCCCGGGGGCAATTTCGAGATTTTACCGATCCGAACGATCGTTTGTGATTTCCGGCTAATTGGGGAAGAGATTGTTTTTCTCTACCGTACCTGGTCAAAATAGTGATATTCGGTTGACCAAAAGGAAAATCACGAGTTTCGGCCGATGCAGGGTCTGAATAGTGATTTCGTCCGCCAGGGGGCAATATCGAGATTTTATCGATCCGAACGATCGTTCGTGATTTCTGGCTAATTGGGGCAGAGATCGTTTTTCACAACCGTGCCTGGTCAAAACAGTGATTTTCGGTTAGCCAGACGGAAAATCACGAGTTTCGGCCGTCGCAGGGTTTGAATAGTGATTTTGTCCGTCCGAGGGCATTATCGAGATTTTACCGATCCAGACGATCGATCGTGATTTTTGGGTGATCGGGGCAGAGATCGTTTTTCACAACCGTAACTGGTCAAAATAGTGATTTTCGGTTGACCAGGCAGAAAACCACGAATTTCGGCTGATGCAGGGTCGAAATAGTGATTTCGTCCGCCCGGGGGCAATTTCGAGATTTTACCGATCCGAACGATCGTTCGTGATTTCCGGCTAATTGGGGAAGAGATTGTTTTTCTCTACCGTACCTGGTCAAAATAGTGATATTCGGTTGACCAAACGGAAAATCACGAGTTTCGGCCGATGCAGGGTCTGAATAGTGATTTCGTCCGCCAGGGGGCAATATCGAGATTTTATCGATCCGAACGATCGTTCGTGATTTCTGGCTAATTGGGGCAGAGATCTTTTTTCACAACCGTGCCTGGTCAAAACAGTGATTTTCGGTTAGCCAGACGGAAAATCACGAGTTTCGGCCGATGCAGGGTTTGAATAGTGATTTTGTCCGTCCGAGGGCATTATCGAGATTTTACCGATCCAGACGATCGATCGTGATTTTTGGGTGATCGGGGCAGAGATCGTTTTTCACAACCGTACCTGGTCAAAATAGTGATTTTCGGTTAGCCTGGCAGAAAATCACGAGTTTCGGTCGATGCTGGGTCTGAATAGTGATTTCCTCCGTCCAAGGGCAATATCGAGATTTTACCGATCCGAACGATCGATCATGATTTCTGGCTGATCGGGGCAGAGATCATTTTTCCCAACCATACCTAGTCAAAATAGTGATTTTCGGTTGACCAGACGGGAGATCACGCGTTCCGGCCGATGCAGGGTTTGAATAGTGATTTCGCGCGTCCTGGGCAATATCGAGATTTTACCGATCCCGACGATCGTTCGTAATTTCTGACTATTCGGGGCAGAGATCGTTTTTCACAACCGTACTTGGACAAAACAGTGATTTTCGGTTGACCAAGCAGAAAATCACGATTTTCGGCCATCGCAGGGTTTGAATAGTGATTTCCTCCGTCCGGGGCCAATATCGAGATTTTACCGATCCGGACGAACGATCGTGATTTCTGGGTGATCGGGGCGGAGATCGTTTTCCACAACCGTACCTAGTCAAAATAGTGGTTTTCAGTTGACCAGGCAGAAAACCAAGAATTTCGGCTGATGCAGGGTCGAAATAGTGATTTCGTCCGCCCGGGGGCAATTTCGAGATTTTACCGATCCGAACGATCGTTTGTGATTTCCGGCTAATTGGGGAAGAGATTGTTTTTCTCTACCGTACCTGGTCAAAATAGTGATATTCGGTTGACCAAAAGGAAAATCACGAGTTTCGGCCGATGCAGGGTCTGAATAGTGATTTCGTCCGCCAGGGGGCAATATCGAGATTTTATCGATCCGAACGATCGTTCGTGATTTCTGGCTAATTGGGGCAGAGATCGTTTTTCACAACCGTGCCTGGTCAAAACAGTGATTTTCGGTTAGCCAGACGGAAAATCACGAGTTTCGGCCGTCGCAGGGTTTGAATAGTGATTTTGTCCGTCCGAGGGCATTATCGAGATTTTACCGATCCAGACGATCGATCGTGATTTTTGGGTGATCGGGGCAGAGATCGTTTTTCACAACCGTAACTGGTCAAAATAGTGATTTTCGGTTGACCAGGCAGAAAACCACGAATTTCGGCTGATGCAGGGTCGAAATAGTGATTTCGTCCGCCCGGGGGCAATTTCGAGATTTTACCGATCCGAACGATCGTTCGTGATTTCCGGCTAATTGGGGAAGAGATTGTTTTTCTCTACCGTACCTGGTCAAAATAGTGATATTCGGTTGACCAAACGGAAAATCACGAGTTTCGGCCGATGCAGGGTCTGAATAGTGATTTCGTCCGCCAGGGGGCAATATCGAGATTTTATCGATCCGAACGATCGTTCGTGATTTCTGGCTAATTGGGGCAGAGATCTTTTTTCACAACCGTGCCTGGTCAAAACAGTGATTTTCGGTTAGCCAGACGGAAAATCACGAGTTTCGGCCGATGCAGGGTTTGAATAGTGATTTTGTCCGTCCGAGGGCATTATCGAGATTTTACCGATCCAGACGATCGATCGTGATTTTTGGGTGATCGGGGCAGAGATCGTTTTTCACAACCGTACCTGGTCAAAATAGTGATTTTCGGTTAGCCTGGCAGAAAATCACGAGTTTCGGTCGATGCTGGGTCTGAATAGTGATTTCCTCCGTCCAAGGGCAATATCGAGATTTTACCGATCCGAACGATCGATCATGATTTCTGGCTGATCGGGGCAGAGATCATTTTTCCCAACCATACCTAGTCAAAATAGTGATTTTCGGTTGACCAGACGGGAGATCACGCGTTCCGGCCGATGCAGGGTTTGAATAGTGATTTCGCGCGTCCTGGGCAATATCGAGATTTTACCGATCCGGACGATCGTTCGTAATTTCTGACTATTCGGGGCAGAGATCGTTTTTCACAACCGTACTTGGACAAAACAGTGATTTTCGGTTGACCAAGCAGAAAATCACGATTTTCGGCCGTCGCAGGGTTTGAATAGTGATTTCCTCCGTCCGGGGCCAATATCGAGATTTTACCGATCCGGACGAACGATCGTGATTTCTGGGTGATCGGGGCGGAGATCGTTTTCCACAACCGTACCTAGTCAAAATAGTGGTTTTCAGTTGACCAGGCAGAAAACCACGAATTTCGGCTGATGCAGGGTCGAAATAGTGATTTCGTCCGCCCGGGGGCAATTTCGAGATTTTACCGATCCGAACGATCGTTTGTGATTTCCGGCTAATTGGGGAAGAGATTGTTTTTCTCTACCGTACCTGGTCAAAATAGTGATATTCGGTTGACCAAACGGAAAATCACGAGTTTCGGCCGATGCAGGGTCTGAATAGTGATTTCGTCCGCCAGGGGGCAATATCGAGATTTTATCGATCCGAACGATCGTTCGTGATATCTGGCTAATTGGGGCAGAGATCGTTTTTCACAACCGTGCCTGGTCAAAACAGTGATTTTCGGTTAGCCAGACGGAAAATCACGAGTTTCGGCCGTCGCAGGGTTTGAATAGTGATTTTGTCCGTCCGAGGGCATTATCGAGATTTTACCGATCCAGACGATCGATCGTGATTTTTGGGTGATCGGGGCAGAGATCGTTTTTCACAACCGTACCTGGTCAAAATAGTGATTTTCGGTTGACCAGGCAGAAAATCACGAATTTCGGTCGATGCTGGGTCTGAATAGTGATTTCCTCCGTCCGAGGGCAATATCGAGATTTTACCGATCCGAACGATCGATCATGATTTCTGGCTGATCGGGGCAGAGATCATTTTTCCCAACCATACCTGGTCAAAATAGTGATTTTCGGTTGACCAGACGGGAGATCACGCGTTCCGGCCGATGCAGGGTTTGAATAGTGATTTCGCGCGTCCTGGGCAATATCGAGATTTTACCGATCCGGACGATCGTTCGTAATTTCTGACTATTCGGGGCAGAGATCGTTTTTCACAACCGTACTTGGACAAAACAGTGATTTTCGGTTGACCAAGCAGAAAATCACGATTTTCGGCCGTCGCAGGGTTTGAATAGTGATTTCCTCCGTCCGGGGCCAATATCGAGATTTTACCGATCCGGACGAACGATCGTGATTTCTGGGTGATCGGGGCGGAGATCGTTTTCCACAACCGTACCTAGTCAAAATAGTGGTTTTCAGTTGACCAGGCAGAAAACCACGAATTTCGGCTGATGCAGGGTCGAAATAGTGATTTCGTCCGCCCGGGGGCAATTTCGAGATTTTACCGATCCGAACGATCGTTCGTGATTTCCGGCTAATTGGGGAAGAGATTGTTTTTCTCTACCGTACCTGGTCAAAATAGTGATATTCGGTTGACCAAACGGAAAATCACGAGTTTCGGCCGATGCAGGGTCTGAATAGTGATTTCGTCCGCCAGGGGGCAATATCGAGATTTTATCGATCCGAACGATCGTTCGTGATTTCTGGCTAATTGGGGCAGAGATCGTTTTTCACAACCGTGCCTGGTCAAAACAGTGATTTTCGGTTAGCCAGACGGAAAATCACGAGTTTCGGCCGATGCAGGGTTTGAATAGTGATTTTGTCCGTCCGAGGGCATTATCGAGATTTTACCGATCCAGACGATCGATCGTGATTTTTGGGTGATCGGGGCAGAGATCGTTTTTCACAACCGTACCTGGTCAAAATAGTGATTTTCGGTTAGCCTGGCAGAAAATCACGAGTTTCGGTCGATGCTGGGTCTGAATAGTGATTTCCTCCGTCCGAGGGCAATATCGAGATTTTACCGATCCGAACGATCGATCATGATTTCTGGCTGATCGGGGCAGAGATCATTTTTCCCAACCATACCTAGTCAAAATAGTGATTTTCGGTTGACCAGACGGGAGATCACGCGTTCCGGCCGATGCAGGGTTTGAATAGTGATTTCGCGCGTCCTGGGCAATATCGAGATTTTACCGATCCGGACGATCGTTCGTAATTTCTGACTATTCGGGGCAGAGATCGTTTTTCACAACCGTACTTGGACAAAACAGTGATTTTCGGTTGACCAAGCAGAAAATCACGATTTTCGGCCATCGCAGGGTTTGAATAGTGATTTCCTCCGTCCGGGGCCAATATCGAGATTTTACCGATCCGGACGAACGATCGTGATTTCTGGGTGATCGGGGCGGAGATCGTTTTCCACAACCGTACCTAGTCAAAATAGTGGTTTTCAGTTGACCAGGCAGAAAACCACGAATTTCGGCTGATGCAGGGTCGAAATAGTGATTTCGTCCGCCCGGGGGCAATTTCGAGATTTTACCGATCCGAACGATCGTTCGTGATTTCCGGCTAATTGGGGAAGAGATTGTTTTTCTCTACCGTACCTGGTCAAAATAGTGATATTCGGTTGACCAAACGGAAAATCACGAGTTTCGGCCGATGCAGGGTCTGAATAGTGATTTCGTCCGCCAGGGGGCAATATCGAGATTTTATCGATCCGAACGATCGTTCGTGATTTCTGGCTAATTGGGGCAGAGATCGTTTTTCACAACCGTGCCTGGTCAAAACAGTGATTTTCGGTTAGCCAGACGGAAAATCACGAGTTTCGGCCGATGCAGGGTTTGAATAGTGATTTTGTCCGTCCGAGGGCATTATCGAGATTTTACCGATCCAGACGATCGATCGTGATTTTTGGGTGATCGGGGCAGAGATCGTTTTTCACAACCGTACCTGGTCAAAATAGTGATTTTCGGTTAGCCTGGCAGAAAATCACGAGTTTCGGTCGATGCTGGGTCTGAATAGTGATTTCCTCCGTCCGAGGGCAATATCGAGATTTTACCGATCCGAACGATCGATCATGATTTCTGGCTGATCGGGGCAGAGATCATTTTTCCCAACCATACCTAGTCAAAATAGTGATTTTCGGTTGACCAGACGGGAGATCACGCGTTCCGGCCGATGCAGGGTTTGAATAGTGATTTCGCGCGTCCTGGGCAATATCGAGATTTTACCGATCCGGACGATCGTTCGTAATTTCTGACTATTCGGGGCAGAGATCGTTTTTCACAACCGTACTTGGACAAAACAGTGATTTTCGGTTGACCAAGCAGAAAATCACGATTTTCGGCCGTCGCAGGGTTTGAATAGTGATTTCCTCCGTCCGGGGCCAATATCGAGATTTTACCGATCCGGACGAACGATCGTGATTTCTGGGTGATCGGGGCGGAGATCGTTTTCCACAACCGTACCTAGTCAAAATAGTGGTTTTCAGTTGACCAGGCAGAAAACCACGAATTTCGGCTGATGCAGGGTCGAAATAGTGATTTCGTCCGCCCGGGGGCAATTTCGAGATTTTACCGATCCGAACGATCGTTCGTGATTTCCGGCTAATTGGGGAAGAGATTGTTTTTCTCTACCGTACCTGGTCAAAATAGTGATATTCGGTTGACCAAACGGAAAATCACGAGTTTCGGCCGATGCAGGGTCTGAATAGTGATTTCGTCCGCCAGGGGGCAATATCGAGATTTTATCGATCCGAACGATCGTTCGTGATTTCTGGCTAATTGGGGCAGAGATCGTTTTTCACAACCGTGCCTGGTCAAAACAGTGATTTTCGGTTAGCCAGACGGAAAATCACGAGTTTCGGCCGATGCAGGGTTTGAATAGTGATTTTGTCCGTCCGAGGGCATTATCGAGATTTTACCGATCCAGACGATCGATCGTGATTTTTGGGTGATCGGGGCAGAGATCGTTTTTCACAACCGTACCTGGTCAAAATAGTGATTTTCGGTTAGCCTGGCAGAAAATCACGAGTTTCGGTCGATGCTGGGTCTGAATAGTGATTTCCTCCGTCCGAGGGCAATATCGAGATTTTACCGATCCGAACGATCGATCATGATTTCTGGCTGATCGGGGCAGAGATCATTTTTCCCAACCATACCTAGTCAAAATAGTGATTTTCGGTTGACCAGACGGGAGATCACGCGTTCCGGCCGATGCAGGGTTTGAATAGTGATTTCGCGCGTCCTGGGCAATATCGAGATTTTACCGATCCGGACGATCGTTCGTAATTTCTGACTATTCGGGGCAGAGATCGTTTTTCACAACCGTACTTGGACAAAACAGTGATTTTCGGTTGACCAAGCAGAAAATCACGATTTTCGGCCATCGCAGGGTTTGAATAGTGATTTCCTCCGTCCGGGGCCAATATCGAGATTTTACCGATCCGGACGAACGATCGTGATTTCTGGGTGATCGGGGCGGAGATCGTTTTCCACAACCGTACCTAGTCAAAATAGTGGTTTTCAGTTGACCAGGCAGAAAACCACGAATTTCGGCTGATGCAGGGTCGAAATAGTGATTTCGTCCGCCCGGGGGCAATTTCGAGATTTTACCGATCCGAACGATCGTTCGTGATTTCCGGCTAATTGGGGAAGAGATTGTTTTTCTCTACCGTACCTGGTCAAAATAGTGATATTCGGTTGACCAAACGGAAAATCACGAGTTTCGGCCGATGCAGGGTCTGAATAGTGATTTCGTCCGCCAGGGGGCAATATCGAGATTTTATCGATCCGAACGATCGTTCGTGATTTCTGGCTAATTGGGGCAGAGATCGTTTTTCACAACCGTGCCTGGTCAAAACAGTGATTTTCGGTTAGCCAGACGGAAAATCACGAGTTTCGGCCGATGCAGGGTTTGAATAGTGATTTTGTCCGTCCGAGGGCATTATCGAGATTTTACCGATCCAGACGATCGATCGTGATTTTTGGGTGATCGGGGCAGAGATCGTTTTTCACAACCGTACCTGGTCAAAATAGTGATTTTCGGTTAGCCTGGCAGAAAATCACGAGTTTCGGTCGATGCTGGGTCTGAATAGTGATTTCCTCCGTCCGAGGGCAATATCGAGATTTTACCGATCCGAACGATCGATCATGATTTCTGGCTGATCGGGGCAGAGATCATTTTTCCCAACCATACCTAGTCAAAATAGTGATTTTCGGTTGACCAGACGGGAGATCACGCGTTCCGGCCGATGCAGGGTTTGAATAGTGATTTCGCGCGTCCTGGGCAATATCGAGATTTTACCGATCCGGACGATCGTTCGTAATTTCTGACTATTCGGGGCAGAGATCGTTTTTCACAACCGTACTTGGACAAAACAGTGATTTTCGGTTGACCAAGCAGAAAATCACGATTTTCGGCCATCGCAGGGTTTGAATAGTGATTTCCTCCGTCCGGGGCCAATATCGAGATTTTACCGATCCGGACGAACGATCGTGATTTCTGGGTGATCGGGGCGGAGATCGTTTTCCACAACCGTACCTAGTCAAAATAGTGGTTTTCAGTTGACCAGGCAGAAAACCACGAATTTCGGCTGATGCAGGGTCGAAATAGTGATTTCGTCCGCCCGGGGGCAATTTCGAGATTTTACCGATCCGAACGATCGTTCGTGATTTCCGGCTAATTGGGGAAGAGATTGTTTTTCTCTACCGTACCTGGTCAAAATAGTGATATTCGGTTGACCAAACGGAAAATCACGAGTTTCGGCCGATGCAGGGTCTGAATAGTGATTTCGTCCGCCAGGGGGCAATATCGAGATTTTATCGATCCGAACGATCGTTCGTGATTTCTGGCTAATTGGGGCAGAGATCGTTTTTCACAACCGTGCCTGGTCAAAACAGTGATTTTCGGTTAGCCAGACGGAAAATCACGAGTTTCGGCCGATGCAGGGTTTGAATAGTGATTTTGTCCGTCCGAGGGCATTATCGAGATTTTACCGATCCAGACGATCGATCGTGATTTTTGGGTGATCGGGGCAGAGATCGTTTTTCACAACCGTACCTGGTCAAAATAGTGATTTTCGGTTAGCCTGGCAGAAAATCACGAGTTTCGGTCGATGCTGGGTCTGAATAGTGATTTCCTCCGTCCGAGGGCAATATCGAGATTTTACCGATCCGAACGATCGATCATGATTTCTGGCTGATCGGGGCAGAGATCATTTTTCCCAACCATACCTAGTCAAAATAGTGATTTTCGGTTGACCAGACGGGAGATCACGCGTTCCGGCCGATGCAGGGTTTGAATAGTGATTTCGCGCGTCCTGGGCAATATCGAGATTTTACCGATCCGGACGATCGTTCGTAATTTCTGACTATTCGGGGCAGAGATCGTTTTTCACAACCGTACTTGGACAAAACAGTGATTTTCGGTTGACCAAGCAGAAAATCACGATTTTCGGCCATCGCAGGGTTTGAATAGTGATTTCCTCCGTCCGGGGCCAATATCGAGATTTTACCGATCCGGACGAACGATCGTGATTTCTGGGTGATCGGGGCGGAGATCGTTTTCCACAACCGTACCTAGTCAAAATAGTGGTTTTCAGTTGACCAGGCAGAAAACCACGAATTTCGGCTGATGCAGGGTCGAAATAGTGATTTCGTCCGCCCGGGGGCAATTTCGAGATTTTACCGATCCGAACGATCGTTCGTGATTTCCGGCTAATTGGGGAAGAGATTGTTTTTCTCTACCGTACCTGGTCAAAATAGTGATATTCGGTTGACCAAACGGAAAATCACGAGTTTCGGCCGATGCAGGGTCTGAATAGTGATTTCGTCCGCCAGGGGGCAATATCGAGATTTTATCGATCCGAACGATCGTTCGTGATTTCTGGCTAATTGGGGCAGAGATCGTTTTTCACAACCGTGCCTGGTCAAAACAGTGATTTTCGGTTAGCCAGACGGAAAATCACGAGTTTCGGCCGATGCAGGGTTTGAATAGTGATTTTGTCCGTCCGAGGGCATTATCGAGATTTTACCGATCCAGACGATCGATCGTGATTTTTGGGTGATCGGGGCAGAGATCGTTTTTCACAACCGTACCTGGTCAAAATAGTGATTTTCGGTTAGCCTGGCAGAAAATCACGAGTTTCGGTCGATGCTGGGTCTGAATAGTGATTTCCTCCGTCCGAGGGCAATATCGAGATTTTACCGATCCGAACGATCGATCATGATTTCTGGCTGATCGGGGCAGAGATCATTTTTCCCAACCATACCTAGTCAAAATAGTGATTTTCGGTTGACCAGACGGGAGATCACGCGTTCCGGCCGATGCAGGGTTTGAATAGTGATTTCGCGCGTCCTGGGCAATATCGAGATTTTACCGATCCGGACGATCGTTCGTAATTTCTGACTATTCGGGGCAGAGATCGTTTTTCACAACCGTACTTGGACAAAACAGTGATTTTCGGTTGACCAAGCAGAAAATCACGATTTTCGGCCATCGCAGGGTTTGAATAGTGATTTCCTCCGTCCGGGGCCAATATCGAGATTTTACCGATCCGGACGAACGATCGTGATTTCTGGGTGATCGGGGCGGAGATCGTTTTCCACAACCGTACCTAGTCAAAATAGTGGTTTTCAGTTGACCAGGCAGAAAACCACGAATTTCGGCTGATGCAGGGTCGAAATAGTGATTTCGTCCGCCCGGGGGCAATTTCGAGATTTTACCGATCCGAACGATCGTTCGTGATTTCCGGCTAATTGGGGAAGAGATTGTTTTTCTCTACCGTACCTGGTCAAAATAGTGATATTCGGTTGACCAAACGGAAAATCACGAGTTTCGGCCGATGCAGGGTCTGAATAGTGATTTCGTCCGCCAGGGGGCAATATCGAGATTTTATCGATCCGAACGATCGTTCGTGATTTCTGGCTAATTGGGGCAGAGATCGTTTTTCACAACCGTGCCTGGTCAAAACAGTGATTTTCGGTTAGCCAGACGGAAAATCACGAGTTTCGGCCGTCGCAGGGTTTGAATAGTGATTTTGTTCGTCCGAGGGCATTATCGAGATTTTACCGATCCAGACGATCGATCGTGATTTTTGGGTGATCGGGGCAGAGATCGTTTTTCACAACCGTACCTGGTCAAAATAGTGATTTTCGGTTAGCCTGGCAGAAAATCACGAGTTTCGGTCGATGCTGGGTCTGAATAGTGATTTCCTCCGTCCGAGGGCAATATCGAGATTTTACCGATCCGAACGATCGATCATGATTTCTGGCTGATCGGGGCAGAGATCATTTTTCCCAACCATACCTAGTCAAAATAGTGATTTTCGGTTGACCAGACGGGAGATCACGCGTTCCGGCCGATGCAGGGTTTGAATAGTGATTTCGCGCGTCCTGGGCAATATCGAGATTTTACCGATCCGGACGATCGTTCGTAATTTCTGACTATTCGGGGCAGAGATCGTTTTTCACAACCGTACTTGGACAAAACAGTGATTTTCGGTTGACCAAGCAGAAAATCACGATTTTCGGCCGTCGCAGGGTTTGAATAGTGATTTCCTCCGTCCGGGGCCAATATCGAGATTTTACCGATCCGGACGAACGATCGTGATTTCTGGGTGATCGGGGCGGAGATCGTTTTCCACAACCGTACCTAGTCAAAATAGTGGTTTTCAGTTGACCAGGCAGAAAACCACGAATTTCGGCTGATGCAGGGTCGAAATAGTGATTTCGTCCGCCCGGGGGCAATTTCGAGATTTTACCGATCCGAACGATCGTTCGTGATTTCCGGCTAATTGGGGAAGAGATTGTTTTTCTCTACCGTACCTGGTCAAAATAGTGATATTCGGTTGACCAAACGGAAAATCACGAGTTTCGGCCGATGCAGGGTCTGAATAGTGATTTCGTCCGCCAGGGGGCAATATCGAGATTTTATCGATCCGAACGATCGTTCGTGATTTCTGGCTAATTGGGGCAGAGATCGTTTTACACAACCGTGCCTGGTCAAAACAGTGATTTTCGGTTAGCCAGACGGAAAATCACGAGTTTCGGCCGTCGCAGGGTTTGAATAGTGATTTTGTCCGTCCGAGGGCATTATCGAGATTTTACCGATCCAGACGATCGATCGTGATTTTTGGGTGATCGGGGCAGAGATCGTTTTTCACAACCGTAACTGGTCAAAATAGTGATTTTCGGTTGACCAGGCAGAAAACCACGAATTTCGGCTGATGCAGGGTCGAAATAGTGATTTCGTCCGCCCGGGGGCAATTTCGAGATTTTACCGATCCGAACGATCGTTCGTGATTTCCGGCTAATTGGGGAAGAGATTGTTTTTCTCTACCGTACCTGGTCAAAATAGTGATATTCGGTTGACCAAACGGAAAATCACGAGTTTCGGCCGATGCAGGGTCTGAATAGTGATTTCGTCCGCCAGGGGGCAATATCGAGATTTTATCGATCCGAACGATCGTTCGTGATTTCTGGCTAATTGGGGCAGAGATCGTTTTTCACAACCGTGCCTGGTCAAAACAGTGATTTTCGGTTAGCCAGACGGAAAATCACGAGTTTCGGCCGATGCAGGGTTTGAATAGTGATTTTGTCCGTCCGAGGGCATTATCGAGATTTTACCGATCCAGACGATCGATCGTGATTTTTGGGTGATCGGGGCAGAGATCGTTTTTCACAACCGTACCTGGTCAAAATAGTGATTTTCGGTTAGCCAGGCAGAAAATCACGAGTTTCGGTCGATGCTGGGTCTGAATAGTGACTTCCTCCGTCCGAGGGCAATATCGAGATTTTACCGATCCGAACGATCGATCATGATTTCTGGCTGATCGGGGCAGAGATCATTTTTCCCAACCATACCTAGTCAAAATAGTGATTTTCGGTTGACCAGACGGGAGATCACGCGTTCCGGCCGATGCAGGGTTTGAATAGTGATTTCGCGCGTCCTGGGCAATATCGAGATTTTACCGATCCCGACGATCGTTCGTAATTTCTGACTATTCGGGGCAGAGATCATTTTTCACAACCGTACCTGGACAAAACAGTGATTTTCGGTTGACCAAGCAGAAAATCACGAGTTTCGGCCGTCGCAGGGTTTGAATAGTGATTTCCTCCGTCCGGGGCCAATATCGAGATTTTACCGATCCGGACGAACGATCGTGATTTCTGGGTGATCGGGGCGGAGATCGTTTTCCACAACCGTACCTAGTCAAAATAGTGGTTTTCAGTTGACCAGGCAGAAAACCACGAATTTCGGCTGATGCAGGGTCGAAATAGTGATTTCGTCCGCCCGGGGGCAATTTCGAGATTTTACCGATCCGAACGATCGTTCGTGATTTCCGGCTAATTGGGGAAGAGATTGTTTTTCTCTACCGTACCTGGTCAAAATAGTGATATTCGGTTGACCAAACGGAAAATCACGAGTTTCGGCCGATGCAGGGTCTGAATAGTGATTTCGTCCGCCAGGGGGCAATATCGAGATTTTATCGATCCGAACGATCGTTCGTGATTTCTGGCTAATTGGGGCAGAGATCGTTTTTCACAACCGTGCCTGGTCAAAACAGTGATTTTCGGTTAGCCAGACGGAAAATCACGAGTTTCGGCCGATGCAGGGTTTGAATAGTGATTTTGTCCGTCCGAGGGCATTATCGAGATTTTACCGATCCAGACGATCGATCGTGATTTTTGGGTGATCGGGGCAGAGATCGTTTTTCACAACCGTACCTGGTCAAAATAGTGATTTTCGGTTAGCCTGGCAGAAAATCACGAGTTTCGGTCGATGCTGGGTCTGAATAGTGATTTCCTCCGTCCGAGGGCAATATCGAGATTTTACCGATCCGAACGATCGATCATGATTTCTGGCTGATCGGGGCAGAGATCATTTTTCCCAACCATACCTAGTCAAAATAGTGATTTTCGGTTGACCAGACGGGAGATCACGCGTTCCGGCCGATGCAGGGTTTGAATAGTGATTTCGCGCGTCCTGGGCAATATCGAGATTTTACCGATCCGGACGATCATTCGTAATTTCTGACTATTCGGGGCAGAGATCGTTTTTCACAACCGTACTTGGACAAAACAGTGATTTTCGGTTGACCAAGCAGAAAATCACGATTTTCGGCCGTCGCAGGGTTTGAATAGTGATTTCCTCCGTCCGGGGCCAATATCGAGATTTTACCGATCCGGACGAACGATCGTGATTTCTGGGTGATCGGGGCGGAGATCGTTTTCCACAACCGTACCTAGTCAAAATAGTGGTTTTCAGTTGACCAGGCAGAAAACCACGAATTTCGGCTGATGCAGGGTCGAAATAGTGATTTCGTCCGCCCGGGGGCAATTTCGAGATTTTACCGATCCGAACGATCGTTCGTGATTTCCGGCTAATTGGGGAAGAGATTGTTTTTCTCTACCGTACCTGGTCAAAATAGTGATATTCGGTTGACCAAACGGAAAATCACGAGTTTCGGCCGATGCAGGGTCTGAATAGTGATTTCGTCCGCCAGGGGGCAATATCGAGATTTTATCGATCCGAACGATCGTTCGTGATTTCTGGCTAATTGGGGCAGAGATCGTTTTTCACAACCGTGCCTGGTCAAAACAGTGATTTTCGGTTAGCCAGACGGAAAATCACGAGTTTCGGCCGTCGCAGGGTTTGAATAGTGATTTTGTCCGTCCGAGGGCATTATCGAGATTTTACCGATCCAGACGATCGATCGTGATTTTTGGGTGATCGGGGCAGAGATCGTTTTTCACAACCGTACCTGGTCAAAATAGTGATTTTCGGTTAGCCTGGCAGAAAATCACGAGTTTCGGTCGATGCTGGGTCTGAATAGTGATTTCCTCCGTCCGAGGGCAATATCGAGATTTTACCGATCCGAACGATCGATCATGATTTCTGGCTGATCGGGGCAGAGATCATTTTTCCCAACCATACCTAGTCAAAATAGTGATTTTCGGTTGACCAGACGGGAGATCACGCGTTCCGGCCGATGCAGGGTTTGAATAGTGATTTCGCGCGTCCTGGGCAATATCGAGATTTTACCGATCCCGACGATCGTTCGTAATTTCTGACTATTCGGGGCAGAGATCGTTTTTCACAACCGTACTTGGACAAAACAGTGATTTTCGGTTGGCCAAGCAGAAAATCACGATTTTCGGCCATCGCAGGGTTTGAATAGTGATTTCCTCCGTCCGGGGCCAATATCGAGATTTTACCGATCCGGACGAACGATCGTGATTTCTGGGTGATCGGGGCGGAGATCGTTTTCCACAACCGTACCTAGTCAAAATAGTGGTTTTCAGTTGACCAGGCAGAAAACCACGAATTTCGGCTGATGCAGGGTCGAAATAGTGATTTCGTCCGCCCGGGGGCAATTTCGAGATTTTACCGATCCGAACGATCGTTCGTGATTTCCGGCTAATTGGGGAAGAGATTGTTTTTCTCTACCGTACCTGGTCAAAATAGTGATATTCGGTTGACCAAACGGAAAATCACGAGTTTCGGCCGATGCAGGGTCTGAATAGTGATTTCGCGCGTCCTGGGCAATATCGAGATTTTACCGATCCCGACGATCGTTCGTAATTTCTGACTATTCGGGGCAGAGATCGTTTTTCACAACCGTACTTGGACAAAACAGTGATTTTCGGTTGACCAAGCAGAAAATCACGATTTTCGGCCATCGCAGGGTTTGAATAGTGATTTCCTCCGTCCGGGGCCAATATCGAGATTTTACCGATCCGGACGAACGATCGTGATTTCTGGGTGATCGGGGCGGAGATCGTTTTCCACAACCGTACCTAGTCAAAATAGTGGTTTTCAGTTGACCAGGCAGAAAACCACGAATTTCGGCTGATGCAGGGTCGAAATAGTGATTTCGTCCGCCCGGGGGCAATTTCGAGATTTTACCGATCCGAACGATTGTTCGTGATTTCCGGCTAATTGGGGAAGAGATTGTTTTTCTCTACCGTACCTGGTCAAAATAGTGATATTCGGTTGACCAAACGGAAAATCACGAGTTTCGGCCGATGCAGGGTCTGAATAGTGATTTCGTCCGCCAGGGGGCAATATCGAGATTTTATCGATCCGAACGATCGTTCGTGATTTCTGGCTAATTGGGGCAGAGATCATTTTTCACAACCGTGCCTGGTCAAAACAGTGATTTTCGGTTAGCCAGACGGAAAATCACGAGTTTCGGCCGTCGCAGGGTTTGAATAGTGATTTTGTCCGTCCGAGGGCATTATCGAGATTTTACCGATCCAGACGATCGATCGTGATTTTTGGGTGATCGGGGCAGAGATCGTTTTTCACAACCGTAACTGGTCAAAATAGTGATTTTCGGTTGACCAGGCAGAAAACCACGAATTTCGGCTGATGCAGGGTCGAAATAGTGATTTCGTCCGCCCGGGGGCAATTTCGAGATTTTACCGATCCGAACGATCGTTCGTGATTTCCGGCTAATTGGGGAAGAGATTGTTTTTCTCTACCGTACCTGGTCAAAATAGTGATATTCGGTTGACCAAACGGAAAATCACGAGTTTCGGCCGATGCAGGGTCTGAATAGTGATTTCGTCCGCCAGGGGGCAATATCGAGATTTTATCGATCCGAACGATCGTTCGTGATTTCTGGCTAATTGGGGCAGAGATCGTTTTTCACAACCGTGCCTGGTCAAAACAGTGATTTTCGGTTAGCCAGACGGAAAATCACGAGTTTCGGCCGATGCAGGGTTTGAATAGTGATTTTGTCCGTCCGAGGGCATTATCGAGATTTTACCGATCCAGACGATCGATCGTGATTTTTGGGTGATCGGGGCAGAGATCGTTTTTCACAACCGTACCTGGTCAAAATAGTGATTTTCGGTTAGCCAGGCAGAAAATCACGAGTTTCGGTCGATGCTGGGTCTGAATAGTGACTTCCTCCGTCCGAGGGCAATATCGAGATTTTACCGATCCGAACGATCGATCATGATTTCTGGCTGATCGGGGCAGAGATCATTTTTCCCAACCATACCTAGTCAAAATAGTGATTTTCGGTTGACCAGACGGGAGATCACGCGTTCCGGCCGATGCAGGGTTTGAATAGTGATTTCGCGCGTCCTGGGCAATATCGAGATTTTACCGATCCCGACGATCGTTCGTAATTTCTGACTATTCGGGGCAGAGATCATTTTTCACAACCGTACCTGGACAAAACAGTGATTTTCGGTTGACCAAGCAGAAAATCACGAGTTTCGGCCGTCGCAGGGTTTGAATAGTGATTTCCTCCGTCCGGGGCCAATATCGAGATTTTACCGATCCGGACGAACGATCGTGATTTCTGGGTGATCGGGGCGGAGATCGTTTTCCACAACCGTACCTAGTCAAAATAGTGGTTTTCAGTTGACCAGGCAGAAAACCACGAATTTCGGCTGATGCAGGGTCGAAATAGTGATTTCGTCCGCCCGGGGGCAATTTCGAGATTTTACCGATCCGAACGATCGTTCGTGATTTCCGGCTAATTGGGGAAGAGATTGTTTTTCTCTACCGTACCTGGTCAAAATAGTGATATTCGGTTGACCAAACGGAAAATCACGAGTTTCGGCCGATGCAGGGTCTGAATAGTGATTTCGTCCGCCAGGGGGCAATATCGAGATTTTATCGATCCGAACGATCGTTCGTGATTTCTGGCTAATTGGGGCAGAGATCGTTTTTCACAACCGTGCCTGGTCAAAACAGTGATTTTCGGTTAGCCAGACGGAAAATCACGAGTTTCGGCCGTCGCAGGGTTTGAATAGTGATTTTGTTCGTCCGAGGGCATTATCGAGATTTTACCGATCCAGACGATCGATCGTGATTTTTGGGTGATCGGGGCAGAGATCGTTTTTCACAACCGTACCTGGTCAAAATAGTGATTTTCGGTTAGCCTGGCAGAAAATCACGAGTTTCGGTCGATGCTGGGTCTGAATAGTGATTTCCTCCGTCCGAGGGCAATATCGAGATTTTACCGATCCGAACGATCGATCATGATTTCTGGCTGATCGGGGCAGAGATCATTTTTCCCAACCATACCTAGTCAAAATAGTGATTTTCGGTTGACCAGACGGGAGATCACGCGTTCCGGCCGATGCAGGGTTTGAATAGTGATTTCGCGCGTCCTGGGCAATATCGAGATTTTACCGATCCCGACGATCGTTCGTAATTTCTGACTATTCGGGGCAGAGATCGTTTTTCACAACCGTACTTGGACAAAACAGTGATTTTCGGTTGACCAAGCAGAAAATCACGATTTTCGGCCATCGCAGGGTTTGAATAGTGATTTCCTCCGTCCGGGGCCAATATCGAGATTTTACCGATCCGGACGAACGATCGTGATTTCTGGGTGATCGGGGCGGAGATCGTTTTCCACAACCGTACCTAGTCAAAATAGTGGTTTTCAGTTGACCAGGCAGAAAACCACGAATTTCGGCTGATGCAGGGTCGAAATAGTGATTTCGTCCGCCCGGGGGCAATTTCGAGATTTTACCGATCCGAACGATCGTTCGTGATTTCCGGCTAATTGGGGAAGAGATTGTTTTTCTCTACCGTACCTGGTCAAAATAGTGATATTCGGTTGACCAAACGGAAAATCACGAGTTTCGGCCGATGCAGGGTCTGAATAGTGATTTCGTCCGCCAGGGGGCAATATCGAGATTTTATCGATCCGAACGATCGTTCGTGATTTCTGGCTAATTGGGGCAGAGATCGTTTTTCACAACCGTGCCTGGTCAAAACAGTGATTTTCGGTTAGCCAGACGGAAAATCACGAGTTTCGGCCGTCGCAGGGTTTGAATAGTGATTTTGTCCGTCCGAGGGCATTATCGAGATTTTACCGATCCAGACGATCGATCGTGATTTTTGGGTGATCGGGGCAGAGATCGTTTTTCACAACCGTAACTGGTCAAAATAGTGATTTTCGGTTGACCAGGCAGAAAACCACGAATTTCGGCTGATGCAGGGTCGAAATAGTGATTTCGTCCGCCCGGGGGCAATTTCGAGATTTTACCGATCCGAACGATCGTTCGTGATTTCCGGCTAATTGGGGAAGAGATTGTTTTTCTCTACCGTACCTGGTCAAAATAGTGATATTCGGTTGACCAAACGGAAAATCACGAGTTTCGGCCGATGCAGGGTCTGAATAGTGATTTCGTCCGCCAGGGGGCAATATCGAGATTTTATCGATCCGAACGATCGTTCGTGATTTCTGGCTAATTGGGGCAGAGATCGTTTTTCACAACCGTGCCTGGTCAAAACAGTGATTTTCGGTTAGCCAGACGGAAAATCACGAGTTTCGGCCGATGCAGGGTTTGAATAGTGATTTTGTCCGTCCGAGGGCATTATCGAGATTTTACCGATCCAGACGATCGATCGTGATTTTTGGGTGATCGGGGCAGAGATCGTTTTTCACAACCGTACCTGGTCAAAATAGTGATTTTCGGTTAGCCAGGCAGAAAATCACGAGTTTCGGTCGATGCTGGGTCTGAATAGTGACTTCCTCCGTCCGAGGGCAATATCGAGATTTTACCGATCCGAACGATCGATCATGATTTCTGGCTGATCGGGGCAGAGATCATTTTTCCCAACCATACCTAGTCAAAATAGTGATTTTCGGTTGACCAGACGGGAGATCACGCGTTCCGGCCGATGCAGGGTTTGAATAGTGATTTCGCGCGTCCTGGGCAATATCGAGATTTTACCGATCCCGACGATCGTTCGTAATTTCTGACTATTCGGGGCAGAGATCATTTTTCACAACCGTACCTGGACAAAACAGTGATTTTCGGTTGACCAAGCAGAAAATCACGAGTTTCGGCCGTCGCAGGGTTTGAATAGTGATTTCCTCCGTCCGGGGCCAATATCGAGATTTTACCGATCCGGACGAACGATCGTGATTTCTGGGTGATCGGGGCGGAGATCGTTTTCCACAACCGTACCTAGTCAAAATAGTGGTTTTCAGTTGACCAGGCAGAAAACCACGAATTTCGGCTGATGCAGGGTCGAAATAGTGATTTCGTCCGCCCGGGGGCAATTTCGAGATTTTACCGATCCGAACGATCGTTCGTGATTTCCGGCTAATTGGGGAAGAGATTGTTTTTCTCTACCGTACCTGGTCAAAATAGTGATATTCGGTTGACCAAACGGAAAATCACGAGTTTCGGCCGATGCAGGGTCTGAATAGTGATTTCGTCCGCCAGGGGGCAATATCGAGATTTTATCGATCCGAACGATCGTTCGTGATTTCTGGCTAATTGGGGCAGAGATCGTTTTTCACAACCGTGCCTGGTCAAAACAGTGATTTTCGGTTAGCCAGACGGAAAATCACGAGTTTCGGCCGATGCAGGGTTTGAATAGTGATTTTGTCCGTCCGAGGGCATTATCGAGATTTTACCGATCCAGACGATCGATCGTGATTTTTGGGTGATCGGGGCAGAGATCGTTTTTCACAACCGTACCTGGTCAAAATAGTGATTTTCGGTTGACCAGGCAGAAAATCACGAGTTTCGGTCGATGCTGGGTCTGAATAGTGATTTCCTCCGTCCGAGGGCAATATCGAGATTTTACCGATCCGAACGATCGATCATGATTTCTGGCTGATCGGGGCAGAGATCGTTTTTCACAACCGTGCCTGGTCAAAACAGTGATTTTCGGTTAGCCAGACGGAAAATCACGAGTTTCGGCCGATGCAGGGTTTGAATAGTGATTTTGTCCGTCCGAGGGCATTATCGAGATTTTACCGATCCAGACGATCGATCGTGATTTTTGGGTGATCGGGGCAGAGATCGTTTTTCACAACCGTACCTGGTCAAAATAGTGATTTTCGGTTAGCCTGGCTGAAAATCACGAGTTTCGGTCGATGCTGGGTCTGAATAGTGATTTCCTCCGTCCGAGGGCAATATCGAGATTTTACCGATCCGAACGATCGATCATGATTTCTGGCTGATCGGGGCAGAGATCATTTTTCCCGACCATACCTAGTCAAAATAGTGATTTTCGGTTGACCAGACGGGAGATCACGCGTTCCGGCCGATGCAGGGTTTGAATAGTGATTTCGCGCGTCCTGGGCAATATCGAGATTTTACCGATCCCGACGATCGTTCGTAATTTCTGACTATTCGGGGCAGAGATCGTTTTTCACAACCGTACCTGGACAAAACAGTGATTTTCGGTTGACCAAGCAGAAAATCACGAGTTTCGGCCGTCGCAGGGTTTGAATAGTGATTTCCTCCGTCCGGGGCCAATATCGAGATTTTACCGATCCGGACGAACGATCGTGATTTCTGGGTGATCGGGGCGGAGATCGTTTTCCACAACCGTACCTAGTCAAAATAGTGGTTTTCAGTTGACCAGGCAGAAAACCACGAATTTCGGCTGATGCAGGGTCGAAATAGTGATTTCGTCCGCCCGGGGGCAATTTCGAGATTTTACCGATCCGAACGATCGTTCGTGATTTCTGGCTAATTGGTTAAGAGATTGTTTTTCTCTACCGTACCTGGTCAAAATAGTGATATTCGGTTGACCAAACGGAAAATCACGAGTTTCGGCCGATGCAGGGTCTGAATAGTGATTTCGTCCGCCAGGGGGCAATATCGAGATTTTATCGATCCGAACGATCGTTCGTGATTTCTGGCTAATTGGGGCAGAGATCGTTTTTCACAACCGTGCTTGGTCAAAACAGTGATTTTCGGTTAGCCAGACGGAAAATCACGAGTTTCGGCCGATGCAGGGTTTGAATAGTGATTTTGTCCGTCCGAGGGCATTATCGAGATTTTACCGATCCAGACGATCGATCGTGATTTTTGGGTGATCGGGGCAGAGATCGTTTTTCACAACCGTACCTGGTCAAAATAGTGATTTTCGGTTAGCCAGGCAGAAAATCACGAGTTTCGGTCGATGCTGGGTCTGAATAGTGATTTCCTCCGTCCGAGGGCAATATCGAGATTTTACCGATCCGAACGATCGATCATGATTTCTGGCTGATCGGGGCAGAGATCATTTTTCCCAACCATACCTAGTCAAAATAGTGATTTTCGGTTGACCAGACGGGAGATCACGCGTTCCGGCTGATGCAGGGTTTGAATAGTGATTTCGCGCGTCCTGGGCAATATCGAGATTTTACCGATCCGGACGATCGTTCGTAATTTCTGACTATTCGGGGCAGAGATCATTTTTCACAACCGTACCTGGTCAAAACAGTGATTTTCGGTTGACCAAGCAGAAAATCACGAGTTTCGGCCGTCGCAGGGTTTGAATAGTGATTTCCTCCGTCCGGGGCCAATATCGAGATTTTACCGATCCGGACGAACGATCGTGATTTCTGGGTGATCGGGGCGGAGATCGTTTTCCACAACCGTACCTAGTCAAAATAGTGGTTTTCAGTTGACCAGGCAGAAAACCACGAATTTCGGCTGATGCAGGGTCGAAATAGTGATTTCGTCCGCCCGGGGGCAATTTCGAGATTTTACCGATCCGAACGATCGTTCGTGATTTCCGGCTAATTGGGGAAGAGATTGTTTTTCTCTACCGTACCTGGTCAAAATAGTGATATTCGGTTGACCAAACGGAAAATCACGAGTTTCGGCCGATGCAGGGTCTGAATAGTGATTTCGTCCGCCAGGGGGCAATATCGAGATTTTATCGATCCGAACGATCGTTCGTGATTTCTGGCTAATTGGGGCAGAGATCGTTTTTCACAACCGTGCCTGGTCAAAACAGTGATTTTCGGTTAGCCAGACGGAAAATCACGAGTTTCGGCCGATGCAGGGTTTGAATAGTGATTTTGTCCGTCCCAGGGCATTATCGAGATTTTACCGATCCAGACGATCGATCGTGATTTTTGGGTGATCAGGGCAGAGATCGTTTTTCACAACCGTACCTGGTCAAAATAGTGATTTTCGGTTAGCCAGGCAGAAAATCACGAGTTTCGGTCGATGCAGGGTCTGAATAGTGATTTCCTCCGTCCGAGGGCAATATCGAGATTTTACCGATCCGAACGATCGTTCGTGATTTCCGGCTAATTGGGGAAGAGATTGTTTTTCTCTACCGTACCTGGTCAAAATAGTGATATTCGGTTGACCAAACGGAAAATCACGAGTTTCGGCCGATGCAGGGTCTGAATAGTGATTTCGTCCGCCAGGGGGCAATATCGAGATTTTATCGATCCGAACGATCGTTCGTGATTTCTGGCTAATTGGGGCAGAGATCGTTTTTCACAACCGTGCCTGGTCAAAACAGTGATTTTCGGTTAGCCAGACGGAAAATCACGAGTTTCGGCCGATGCAGGGTTTGAATAGTGATTTTATCCGTCCGAGGGCATTATCGAGATTTTACCGATCCAGACGATCGATCGTGATTTTTGGGTGATCGGGGCAGAGATCGTTTTTCACAACCGTACCTGGTCAAAATAGTGATTTTCGGTTAGCCTGGCAGAAAATCACGAGTTTCGGTCGATGCTGGGTCTGAATAGTGATTTCCTCCGTCCGAGGGCAATATCGAGATTTTACCGATCCGAACGATCGATCATGATTTCTGGCTGATCGGGGCAGAGATCATTTTTCCCAACCATACCTAGTCAAAATAGTGATTTTCGGTTGACCAGACGGGAGATCACGCGTTCCGGCCGATGCAGGGTTTGAATAGTGATTTCGCGCGTCCTGGGCAATATCGAGATTTTACCGATCCGGACGATCGTTCGTAATTTCTGACTATTCGGGGCAGAGATCGTTTTTCACAACCGTACTTGGACAAAACAGTGATTTTCGGTTGACCAAGCAGAAAATCACGAGTTTCGGCCGTCGCAGGGTTTGAATAGTGATTTCCTCCGTCCGGGGCCAATATCGAGATTTTACCGATCCGGACGAACGATCGTGATTTCTGGGTGATCGGGGCGGAGATCGTTTTCCACAACCGTACCTAGTCAAAATAGTGGTTTTCAGTTGACCAGGCAGAAAACCACGAATTTCGGCTGATGCAGGGTCGAAATAGTGATTTCGTCCGCCCGGGGGCAATTTCGAGATTTTACCGATCCGAACGATCGTTCGTGATTTCCGGCTAATTGGGGAAGAGATTGTTTTTCTCTACCGTACCTGGTCAAAATAGTGATATTCGGTTGACCAAACGGAAAATCACGAGTTTCGGCCGATGCAGGGTCTGAATAGTGATTTCGTCCGCCAGGGGGCAATATCGAGATTTTATCGATCCGAACGATCGTTCGTGATTTCTGGCTAATTGGGGCAGAGATCGTTTTTCACAACCGTGCCTGGTCAAAACAGTGATTTTCGGTTAGCCAGACGGAAAATCACGAGTTTCGGCCGATGCAGGGTTTGAATAGTGATTTTGTCCGTCCGAGGGCATTATCGAGATTTTACCGATCCAGACGATCGATCGTGATTTTTGGGTGATCGGGGCAGAGATCGTTTTTCACAACCGTACCTGGTCAAAATAGTGATTTTCGGTTAGCCAGGCAGAAAATCACGAGTTTCGGTCGATGCTGGGTCTGAATAGTGATTTCCTCCGTCCGAGGGCAATATCGAGATTTTACCGATCCGAACGATCGATCATGATTTCTGGCTGATCAGGGCAGAGATCATTTTTCCCAACCATACCTAGTCAAAATAGTGATTTTCGGTTGACCAGACGGGAGATCACGCGTTCCGGCTGATGCAGGGTTTGAATAGTGATTTCGCGCGTCCTGGGCAATATCGAGATTTTACCGATCCGGACGATCGTTCGTAATTTCTGACTATTCGGGGCAGAGATCATTTTTCACAACCGTACCTGGACAAAACAGTGATTTTCGGTTGACCAAGCAGAAAATCACGAGTTTCGGCCGTCGCAGGGTTTGAATAGTGATTTCCTCCGTCCGGGGCCAATATCGAGATTTTACCGATCCGGACGAACGATCGTGATTTCTGGGTGATCGGGGCGGAGATCGTTTTCCACAACCGTACCTAGTCAAAATAGTGGTTTTCAGTTGACCAGGCAGAAAACCACGAATTTCGGCTGATGCAGGGTCGAAATAGTGATTTCGTCCGCCCGGGGGCAATTTCGAGATTTTACCGATCCGAACGATCGTTCGTGATTTCCGGCTAATTGGGGAAGAGATTGTTTTTCTCTACCGTACCTGGTCAAAATAGTGATATTCGGTTGACCAAACGGAAAATCACGAGTTTCGGCCGATGCAGGGTCTGAATAGTGATTTCGTCCGCCAGGGGGCAATATCGAGATTTTATCGATCCGAACGATCGTTCGTGATTTCTGGCTAATTGGGGCAGAGATCGTTTTTCACAACCGTGCCTGGTCAAAACAGTGATTTTCGGTTAGCCAGACGGAAAATCACGAGTTTCGGCCGATGCAAGGTTTGAATAGTGATTTTGTCCGTCCGAGGGCATTATCGAGATTTTACCGATCCAGACGATCGATCGTGATTTTTGGGTGATCGGGGCAGAGATCGTTTTTCACAACCGTACCTGGTCAAAATAGTGATTTTCGGTTAGCCAGGCAGAAAATCACGAGTTTCGGTCGATGCTGGGTCTGAATAGTGATTTCCTCCGTCCGAGGGCAATATCGAGATTTTACCGATCCGAACGATCGATCATGATTTCTGGCTGATCGGGGCAGAGATCATTTTTCCCAACCATACCTGGTAAAAATAGTGATTTTCGGTTGACCAGACGGGAGATCACGCGTTCCGGCCGATGCAGGGTTTGAATAGTGATTTCGCGCGTCCTGGGCAATATCGAGATTTTACCGATCCGGACGATCGTTCGTAATTTCTGACTATTCGGGGCAGAGATCATTTTTCACAACCGTGCCTGGTCAAAACAGTGATTTTCGGTTAGCCAGACGGAAAATCACGAGTTTCGGCCGATGCAGGGTTTGAATAGTGATTTTGTCCGTCTGAGGGCATTATCGAGATTTTACCGATCCAGACGATCGATCGTGATTCTTGGGTGATCGGGGCAGAGATCGTTTTTCACAACCGTACCTGGTCAAAATAGTGATTTTCGGTTAGCCTGGCAGAAAATCACGAGTTTCGGTCGATGCTGGGTCTGAATAGTGATTTCCTCCGTCCGAGGGCAATATCGAGATTTTACCGATCCGAACGATCGATCATGATTTCTGGCTGATCGGGGCAGAGATCATTTTTCCCAACCATACCTAGTCAAAATAGTGATTTTCGGTTGACCAGACGGGAGATCACGCGTTCCGGCCGATGCAGGGTTTGAATAGTGATTTCGCGCGTCCTGGGCAATATCGAGATTTTACCGATCCGGACGATCGTTCGTAATTTCTGACTATTCGGGGCAGAGATCATTTTTCACAACCGTACCTGGACAAAACAGTGGTTTTCGGTTGACCAAGCAGAAAATCACGAGTTTCGGCCGTCGCAGGGTTTGAATAGTGATTTCCTCCGTCCGGGGCCAATATCGAGATTTTACCGATCCGGACGAACGATCGTGGTTTCTGGGTGATCGGGGCGGAGATCGTTTTCAACAACCGTACCTAGTCAAAATAGTGGTTTTCAGTTGACCAGGCAGAAAACCACGAATTTCGGCTGATGCAGGGTCGAAATAGTGATTTCGTCCGCCCGGGGGCAATTTCGAGATTTTACCGATCCGAACGATCGTTCGTGATTTCCGGCTAATTGGGGAAGAGATTGTTTTTCTCTACCGTACCTGGTCAAAATAGTGATATTCGGTTGACCAAACGGAAAATCACGAGTTTCGGCCGATGCAGGGTCTGAATAGTGATTTCGTCCGCCAGGGGGCAATATCGAGATTTTATCGATCCGAACGATCGTTCGTGATTTCTGGCTAATTGGGGCAGAGATCGTTTTTCACAACCGTGCCTGGTCAAAACAGTGATTTTCGGTTAGCCAGACGGAAAATCACAAGTTTCGGCCGTCGCAGGGTTTGAATAGTGATTTTGTCCGTCCGAGGGCATTATCGAGATTTTACCGATCCAGACGATCGATCGTGATTTTTGGGTGAT
Source organism: Delonix regia (assembly GCA_037074485.1). Classification (NCBI taxonomy): domain Eukaryota; kingdom Viridiplantae; phylum Streptophyta; class Magnoliopsida; order Fabales; family Fabaceae; genus Delonix; species Delonix regia. Next base: position 43,436,780 of record CM073450.1, on the reverse strand, counting down.
CGGGGCAGAGATCGTTTTTCACAACCGTACCTGGTCAAAATAGTGATTTTCGGTTGACCAGGCAGAAAACCACGAATTTCGGCTGATGCAGGGTCGAAATAGTGATTTCGTCCGCCCGGGGGCAATTTCGAGATTTTACCGATCCGAACGATCGTTCGTGATTTCCGGCTAATTGGGGAAGAGATTGTTTTTCTCTACCGTACCTGGTCAAAATAGTGATATTCGGTTGACCAAACGGAAAATCACGAGTTTCGGCCGATGCAGGGTCTGAATAGTGATTTCGTCCGCCAGGGGGCAATATCGAGATTTTATCGATCCGAACGATCGTTCGTGATTTCTGGCTAATTGGGGCAGAGATCGTTTTTCACAACCGTGCCTGGTCAAAACAGTGATTTTCGGTTAGCCAGACGGAAAATCACGAGTTTCGGCCGATGCAGGGTTTGAATAGTGATTTTGTCCGTCCGAGGGCATTATCGAGATTTTACCGATCCAGACGATCGATCGTGATTTTTGGGTGATCGGGGCAGAGATCGTTTTTCACAACCGTACCTGGTCAAAATAGTGATTTTCGGTTAGCCTGGCAGAAAATCACGAGTTTCGGTCGATGCTGGGTCTGAATAGTGATTTCCTCCGTCCGAGGGCAATATCGAGATTTTACCGATCCGAACGATCGATCATGATTTCTGGCTGATCGGGGCAGAGATCATTTTTCCCAACCATACCTAGTCAAAATAGTGATTTTCGGTTGACCAGACGGGAGATCACGAGTTTCGGCCGATGCAGGGTCTGAATAGTGATTTCGTCCGCCAGGGGGCAATATCGAGATTTTATCGATCCAAACGATCGTTCGTGATTTCTGGCTAATTGGGGCAGAGATCGTTTTTCACAACCGTGCCTGGTCAAAACAGTGATTTTCGGTTAGCCAGACGGAAAATCACGAGTTTCTGCCGATGCAGGATCTGAATAGTGATTTTGTCCGTCCGAGGGCATTATCGAGATTTTACCGATCCAGACGATCGATCGTGATTTTTGGGTGATCGGGGCAGAGATCGTTTTTCACAACCGTACCTGGTCAAAATAGTGATTTTCGGTTAGCCTGGCAGAAAATCACGAGTTTCGGTCGATGCTGGGTCTGAATAGTGATTTCCTCCGTCCGAGGGCAATATCGAGATTTTACCGATCCGAACGATCGATCATGATTTCTGGCTGATCGGGGCAGAGATCATTTTTCCCAACCATACCTAGTCAAAATAGTGATTTTCGGTTGACCAGACGGGAGATCACGCGTTCCGGCCGATGCAGGGTTTGAATAGTGATTTCGCGCGTCCAGGGCAATATCGAGATTTTACCGATCCGGACGATCGTTCGTAATTTCTGACTATTCGGGGCAGAGATCGTTTTTCACAACCGTACTTGGACAAAACAGTGATTTTCGGTTGACCAAGCAGAAAATCACGATTTTCGGCCGTCGCAGGGTTTGAATAGTGATTTCCTCCGTCCGGGGCCAATATCGAGATTTTACCGATCCGGACGAACGATCGTGATTTCTGGGTGATCGGGGCGGAGATCGTTTTCCACAACCGTACCTAGTCAAAATAGTGGTTTTCAGTTGACCAGGCAGAAAACCACGAATTTCGGCTGATGCAGGGTCGAAATAGTGATTTCTTCCGCCCGGGGGCAATTTCGAGATTTTACCGATCCGAACGATCGTTCGTGATTTCTGGCTAATTGGGGAAGAGATTGTTTTTCTCTACCGTACCTGGTCAAAATAGTGATATTCGGTTGACCAAACGGAAAATCACGAGTTTCGGCCGATGCAGGGTCTGAATAGTGATTTCGTCCGCCAGGGGGCAATATCGAGATTTTATCGATCCGAACGATCGTTCGTGATTTCTGGCTAATTGGGGCAGAGATCGTTTTTCACAACCGTGCCTGGTCAAAACAGTGATTTTCGGTTAGCCAGACGGAAAATCACGAGTTTCTGCCGATACAGGATCTGAATAGTGATTTTGTCCGTCCGAGGGCATTATCGAGATTTTACCGATCCAGACGATCGATCGTGATTTTTGGGTGATCGGGGCAGAGATCGTTTTTCACAACCGTACCTGGTCAAAATAGTGATTTTCGGTTAGCCAGGCAGAAAATCACGAGTTTCGGTCGATGCTGGGTCTGAATAGTGATTTCCTCCGTCCGAGGGCAATATCGAGATTTTACCGATCCGAACGATCGATCATGATTTCTGGCTGATCGGGGCAGAGATCATTTTTCCCAACCATACCTAGTCAAAATAGTGATTTTCGGTTGACCAGACGGGAGATCACGCGTTCCGGCCGATGCAGGGTTTGAATAGTGATTTCGCGCGTCCTGGGCAATATCGAGATTTTACCGATCCGGACGATCGTTCGTAATTTCTGACTATTCGGGGCAGAGATCGTTTTTCACAACCGTACTTGGACAAAACAGTGATTTTCGGTTGACCAAGCAGAAAATCACGATTTTCGGCCGTCGCAGGGTTTGAATAGTGATTTCCTCCGTCCGGGGCCAATATCGAGATTTTACCGATCCGGACGAACGATCGTGATTTCTGGGTGATCGGGGCGGAGATCGTTTTCCACAACCGTACCTAGTCAAAATAGTGGTTTTCAGTTGACCAGGCAGAAAACCACGAATTTCGGCTGATGCAGGGTCGAAATAGTGATTTCTTCCGCCCGGGGGCAATTTCGAGATTTTACCGATCCGAACGATCGTTCGTGATTTCTGGCTAATTGGGGAAGAGATTGTTTTTCTCTACCGTACCTGGTCAAAATAGTGATATTCGGTTGACCAAACGGAAAATCACGAGTTTCGGCCGATGCAGGGTCTGAATAGTGATTTCGTCCGCCAGGGGGCAATATCGAGATTTTATCGATCCGAACGATCGTTCGTGATTTCTGGCTAATTGGGGCAGAGATCGTTTTTCACAACCGTGCCTGGTCAAAACAGTGATTTTCGGTTAGCCAGACGGAAAATCACGAGTTTCGGCCGATGCAGGGTTTGAATAGTGATTTTGTCCGTCCGAGGGCATTATCGAGATTTTACCGATCCAGACGATCGATCGTGATTTTTGGGTGATCGGGGCAGAGATCGTTTTTCACAACCGTACCTGGTCAAAATAGTGATTTTCGGTTAGCCAGGCAGAAAATCACGAATTTCGGTCGATGCTGGGTCTGAATAGTGATTTCCTCCGTCCGAGGGCAATATCGAGATTTTACCGATCCGAACGATCGATCATGATTTCTGGCTGATCGGGGCAGAGATCGTTTTTCACAACTGTGCCTGGTCAAGAAAGTGATTTTCAATTGACCAAATGGAAAATCACCAGTTTCGGCCGATGCAGGGTTTGAATAGTGATTTCGTTCGTCCGTGGGCAATTTCGAGTTTTTGCTGATCCGGACGATCGATCGTGAAATCTGGCTGATCGGCGCGGAGATCATTTTTGAAAACAGTACCGGGTCAATACTGTGATTTTCGGTTGACCGGGCGAAAAAACAAGAGTTTCGGCCGATGCAGTGTTTGCATAGTGATTTCGTTCGTCCGGGGGCAATTTCGAGATTTTACCGATCCAGACGTTCGATCGTGATTTCTGGCTGATCGGGGCAGAGATCGTTTTTCACAACTATACCTGGTCAAAACAGTGATTTCCGATTGACCAGGCGAAAAATCACGAGTTTCGGCCGATGCAGGGTTTGAATAGTGATTTCGTCCGTTCGGGGGCAATATCGAGATTTTATCGATCCGGACGATCGATCGTGGTTTCTGGCTGATCGGGGTAGAGATCATTTTTCACAACTATACCTGGTCAAAACAATGATTTCTGGTTGACCAGGCGGAAAATCACGAGTGTCAGCCGATGCAGGGTTTGAATAGTGATTTCGTTCGTCCAGGGGCAATTTCGAGATTTTACCGATCCGGACGATCGATCGTGATTTCTGGCTGATCGGCGCAGAGATCGTTTTTCACAACAATACCTGGTCAAAACAGTGATTTTCGGTTGACCGGGCGAAAAAACAAGAGTTTCGGCCGATGCAGTGTTTGCATAGTGATTTCGTTCGTCCGGGGGCAATTTCGAGATTTTACCGATCCAGACGATCGATCGTGATTTCTGGCTGATCGGGGCAGAGATCGTTTTTCACAACTATTCCTGGTCAAAACAGTGATTTCCGGTTGACCAGGCGAAAAATAACGAGTTTCGGCCGATGCAGGGTTTGAATAGTGATTTCGTCCGTTCGGCGGCAATATCGAGATTTTACTGATCCGGACGATCGATCGTGATTTCAGGCTGATCGGGGCAGAGATCGTTTTTCACAACTATACCTGGTCAAAACAGTGATTTCCGGTTGAGTAGGCGAAAAATCACGAGTTTCGGCCGATGCAGGGTTTGAATAGTGATTTCATCCATCCATGGGCAAAATCGAGATTTTACCGATCCGGACGATCGTTCGTGATTTCTGGCTGATCGGGGCAGAGATCATTTTTCACAACTATTCCTGGTCAAAACAATGATTTCCGGTTGACCAGGCGGAAAATCACGAGTTTCGACCGATGCAGGGTTTGAATAGTGATTTCGTTCGTCCAGGGGCAATTTCGAGATTTTATCGATCCGGACGATCGATCGTGATTTCTGGCTGATTGGCGCAGAGATCGTTTTTCACAACTATACCTGGTCAAAACAGTGATTTTCAGTTGACCAGGCGGAAAATCACGAGTTTCGGCCGATGCAGGGTTTGAATAGTGATTTCGTTCGTCCGGGGGCAATTTCGAGATTTTACCGATCCGGACGATCGATCGTGATTTCTGGCTGATCGGCGCAGAGATCATTTTTGACAACAGTACCGGGTCAATACTGTGATTTTCGGTTGACCAGGCGAAAAAATAAGAGTTTCGCCCGATGCAGTGTTTGAATAGTGATTTCGTTCGTCCGGGGGCAATTTCGAGATTTTACCGATCCAGACGATCAATCGTGATTTCTGGCTGATCCGGGCAGAGATCGTTTTTCACAACTATACCTGGTCAAAACAGTGATTTCCGGTTGACCAGGTGAAAAATCACGAGTTTCGGCCGATGCAGGGTTTGAATAGTGATTTCGTCCGTCCGGGGGCAATATCGAGATTTTACCGATCCGGACGATTGATCGTGATTTCTGGCTGATCGGGGCAGAGATCGTTTTTCACAACATAACTGGTCAAAACAGTGATTTTTGGTTGACCAGGCGGAAATTCACGAGTTTCGGCCGATGCAGTGTCTGAATAGTCATTTCGTCCGTCCGGGGGCAATATCGAGATTTTTTCGATCCGGAGGATCGATCGTGATTTCTGGCTGTTCGAGGCAGAGATCGTTTTTCACAACCGTTCCTGGTCAAAACTTTGATTTTCGATTGACCAGATGGAAAATCACGAGTTTCGGCCGTTGCAGGGTTTAAATAGTGATTTCGTTGGTTCGGGGGCAGTATCGAGTTTTTACCGATCCGAACGATCGATTGTGATTTCTGGCTGATCGGGGCAGAGATCGTTTTTGACGACTGTTGCTGGTCAAAATCGTGATTTTCGGTTGACCAGACGGAAAATCACGAGTTTATGCCGATGCAGGGTTTGAATAGTGATTTCGTTCGTCCGGGGGCAATTTCGAGATTTTACCGATCCGGACGATCGGTCGTGATTTCTGGCTGATCGGGGCAGAGATCGTTTTTCACAACTATACCTGGTCAAAACAGTGATTTTCGGTTGACCAGGCAGAAAATCACGAGTTTCGGCCGATGCAGGGTATGAATAGTGATTTCATCCGTCCATGGGCAAAATCGAGATTTTACCGATCCAGACGATCGATCGTGATTTCTGGCTGATCGGGGCAGAGATCGTTTTCACAACTATACCTGGTCAAAACAGTGATTTCCGGTTGACCAGGCGGAAAATCACGAGTTTCGGCCGATGCAGGGTTTGAATAGTGATTTCGTTCATCCGGGGGCAATTTCGAGATTTTACCGATCCGGACGATCGATCGTGATTTCTGGCTGATCGGCGCAGAGATCATTTTTGACAACAGTACCGGGTCAATACTGTGATTTTCGGTTGACCAGGCGAAAAAATAAGAGTTTCGCCCGATGCAGTGTTTGAATAGTGATTTCGTTCGTCCGGGGGCAATTTCGAGATTTTACCGATCCAGACGATCAATCGTGATTTCTGGCTGATCCGGGCAGAGATCGTTTTTCACAACTATACCTGGTCAAAACAGTGATTTCCGGTTGACCAGGTGAAAAATCACGAGTTTCGGCCGATGCAGGGTTTGAATAGTGATTTCGTCCGTCCGGGGGCAATATCGAGATTTTACCGATCCGGACGATTGATCGTGATTTCTGGCTGATCGGGGCAGAGATCGTTTTTCACAACATAACTGGTCAAAACAGTGATTTTTGGTTGACCAGGCGGAAATTCACGAGTTTCGGCCGATGCAGTGTCTGAATAGTCATTTCGTCCGTCCGGGGGCAATATCGAGATTTTTTCGATCCGGAGGATCGATCGTGATTTCTGGCTGTTCGAGGCAGAGATCGTTTTTCACAACCGTTCCTGGTCAAAACTTTGATTTTCGATTGACCAGATGGAAAATCACGAGTTTCGGCCGTTGCAGGGTTTAAATAGTGATTTCGTTGGTTCGGGGGCAGTATCGAGTTTTTACCGATCCGAACGATCGATTGTGATTTCTGGCTGATCGGGGCAGAGATCGTTTTTGACGACTGTTGCTGGTCAAAATCGTGATTTTCGGTTGACCAGACGGAAAATCACGAGTTTATGCCGATGCAGGGTTTGAATAGTGATTTCGTTCGTCCGGGGGCAATTTCGAGATTTTACCGATCCGGACGATCGATCGTGATTTCTGGCTGATCGGGGCAGAGATCGTTTTTCACAACTATACCTGGCCAAAACAGTGATTTTCGGTTCACCAGGCGGAAAATCACGAGTTTCGGCCGATGCAGGGTTTAAATAGTGATTTCGTTCGTCCGGGGGCAATTTCGAGATTTTACCGATCCTGACGATCGATCGTGATTTCTGGCTGATCGGGGCAGAGATCGTTTTTCTCAACTATACCTGGTCAAAACAGTGATTTTCGGTTGACCAGGCAGAAAATCACGAGTTTCGGCCGATGCTGGGTTTGAATAGTGATTTCATCCGTCCATGGGCAAAATCGAGATTTTACCGAACCGGACCACCGATTGTGATTTTTGGCTGATCAGCGCGGAGATCGATTTTGACAACAGTACCGGGTCAATACTGTGATTTTCGGTTGACCGGGCGAAAAATCACGAGTTTCGGCCGATGCAGGGTTTGAATAGTGATTTCATCCGTCCATGGGCAAAATCGAGATTTTACCGAACCGGACCACCAATTGTGATTTTTGGCTGATCAGCGCGGAGATCGATTTTGACAACAGTACCGGGTCAATACTGTGATTTTCGGTTGACCGGGCGAAAAAACAAGAGTTTCGGCCGATGCAGGGTTTGAATAGTGATTTTGTCCGTTCGGGGGCAATATCGAGATTTTACCGATCAGGACGATCGATCGTGATTTCTGGCTGATCGGGGCAGAGATCGTTTTTCACAACTATACCTGGTCAAAACAGTGATTTTCGGTTGACCAGGCGGAAAATCACGAGTTTCGGCCGATGCAGGGTTTGAATTGTGATTTCGTCCATTCGGGGGCAATATCGAGATTTTACCGATTCGGACGATCGATCGTGATTTCTGGCTGTTCGGGGAAAAGATCGTTTTTCACAACCGTACCTGGTCAAAACAGTGATTTTCGATTGACTAGATGGAAAATCACGAGTTTCGGCCGATGTAGGGTTTAAATAGTGATTTCGTTCGTCCGGCGATAGTATCGAGATTTTACTGATCCGAACAATCGATTGTGATTTCTGGCTGATTGAGGCGGAGATCGTTTTTGACGACTGTTCCTAGTCAAAACCGTGATTTTCAGTTGACCAGACGGAAAATCACGAGTTTCGGCCGATGCTGGGTTTGAATAGTGATTTCGTTCGTCCGGGGGCAATTTCGAGATTTTACCGATCTGGACGATCGATTGTGATTTCTGGCTGATCGGGGCAGAGATCGTTTTTCACAACTATACCTGGTCAAAACAGTGATTTTCGGTTGACCAGGCGGAAAATCACGAGTTTCGGCCGATGCAGGGTCTGAATAGTGATTTCGTCCGTCCGGGGGCAATATCAAGATTTTTTCGATCCGGACGATCGACCGTGATTTCTGGCTGATCGGGGCAGAGATCCTTTTTCACAACCGTACCTGGTCAAAACAGTGATTTTCGATTGACTAGACGAAAAATCACGAGTTTCGGCCGATGTAGGGTTTGAATAGTGATTTCGTTCGTCCGGGGACAATATCGAGATTTTGCCGATCCGAATGATAGATCATGATTTCTGGCTGATCGGGGCGGAGATCAGTTTTGACGACTGTTCCTGGTCAAAACCGTGATTTTCGGTTGACCAGACGAAAAATCACGAGTTTCGGCCCTCCTTTTTTGTTCGCTTTCTCCTTTCCAAGCTCGTCTTTCTTCAGCTTGTCTTGCACTCTATTTTCTGCACGCTTCAACAGGGGTCGATCCGCTCAGCTACTCTTTCTCCCTTTCCTTCGTTTGGTTCACAATTCTAGCTCTCCTTTTGGTTTCAGATCAGGTTACCTAGCTTCTCCCCCTTACGGTTTTTCTCTCTTATAGTTTTAGTTCAAAACTCCCCAAAATAACATGCTCTCCTGCTGTCATTTGTTTCAAGTATTCTTCTGCTTCTCTTTTCCTTTCTGTTCTCGATTTTCTGCTCTCTCCCTCAATTTCTGCTTCTCGATTTTCTGCTCTCTCCTTCAGTTTCTGCTTCTCAGTTTTTTGCTCTCTCCCTCAGTTTCTGCTTCTCGGTTTGGTTTTCTGCTCCCCTCCTACAGTTTCTGCTTCTCGGTTTTCTGCTCTCTCCCTCAGTTTTCTCCCTCTCGGTTTTCTGCTCTCTCCTTCAGTTTTTGCTTCTCGATTTGGTTTTTTGCTCCCCTCCTTCAGTTTCTACTTCTCGGTTTTTTGCTCCCTCCCTCAATTTTAGACCAGAGGGCGTTGAAAATGCTTCAATCTCTTTTTACGAAGTAACCCAGTAACGAAAACAGAAAGGCTTAGATGTGTATATTTTTCAAACTTTAAGCTTCATCCTAGTAATTGTGTGGAAGCACTTATTTAAAACTCGTGGGTGTTTCCAAAATATGTATCATTAGACAATATTTTGAATGACATTATTCATTTGAATATTTATTTTGCATATTGAATGAATGGAGGAATTATAAAGGCGATACGGTTATATAGAAAGCTGAAGAGTAATAAGAATCAAGTATGTTAAATAAGTAAGCGGCATATTTTGAAGACTGATCACATGGTCCTAAGGAAAGTAGGTGATAAATTGGGTACAAATGCAAAGGAGAACCAAAATGGCAATTAGAATGCCTTTGACTTTCAACTCTAGATGGCACTAGTTGTTTGCACTTGGTGTTACCTCGAATACACATATTTCGAAATTGGTTAATGAAGACAATCTCTAAGGATCCTTCTAGGTAGGTGATTTAGTCACTATGCATCGCTTCGTTCATCATCTATTGCCCAAACTTTTGCTTAAGTCGGCTTTTTAGGTTTTCAACTTAACAGGCCCCGATTGTAAAATCTTCTTTTCTTTTTTCTTCATCACTTCCATTTTAAGCAAAGTATTTCTTTACTGCATCTAAGTTAACTGGTATTCCAAGCTCTCTTCTATCCATGTTGGCAAGGACCAATGCACCTCCAAAGAATGCTCGTATCACCACATATGGACCATATGAAGGTGCCCATTTGCCTATATTATCCTCATGATTTGGGAGGATCTTTGTCAAAACTAACTCTCCTGGCTCGAATTCCCTAGGACGAAGCTTTTGATTGAAGGCCCTTGCCATCCTTTTTTGGTATAGTTGCCCATGGCACATATCTACTAGTCACTTTTCTTTGATCATATTCAGTTGCTCATGTTGTGTCTTTACCCACTCACTCTCCTTTAGGTTAGATTCTATCAACACTTAGAAAGAAGGGATCTTAACTTCAACTGGGGTGACTGCCTCCATGCCATATACTAAAAAGTAAGGAGTTGCCCTTGTGGATGTTCATACTATTGTACGATACCATGGAGAGCATACGGGAACATCTCATGCCAGTCTTTGTAAGTGATAGTCATCTTGTTGATGATCTTTTTGATATTCTTATTTGCTGCCTCGACTGGCCCATTCATCTGTGGCTGATAGGGTGTAGAATTGTGATGCTAATCTTAAATTGTTTGCATAACTTCTTAATGTCAGCTCTGTTCAAGTTTGGAGCATTATCAATGATGATCCTTTTTGGTATACCATATCTACATATAATGTTCAATTTCAAAAATCAGAGGAAGACCCTTTGGGTAATATTGGAGAATGAACATGCCTCTATCCATTTTGTGAATAATTGATGGCTAACAAAGGGCGGACTTGACCTAGGATGAGAGCCAAGGGCCTACGTACCCTGCAATAGGGATCAAAGTCCACGTAGTTCGACCAAAAGGCATGTTTTGCGGGTTGGTGGTTTTTTTTTATTTGTGATGAGAATAGGAGGATTTTAATTAAGACAAATCATTGTAAACAAAACAGAATTGGGATTTAATTTATGTGTTTTAATTTACTACAATCTGATTAACCTCATTCTCCTGATCTCTTTGCATTTTCTCTTTTAAAATTTTTTGTCGATTTTATTATTATTATTATTATTTTTAAGTTTTGGGAGTTTTGGGAGTTCATATTTCGGGAATTAATGCATTATTTATAATGAAAGGAATATTTATTTTTTTGAACTTTTGAATTTATTGTTGGTAAATATTGATTATTATTATTATTGATTATTGGTAAATAATTTAATTCAAGTGCTATTATTTATTTGTTTATCTGTTTATCTTTGAACGAATATATGCTAATTTTCGGGTTCTATGGAGATTAAAATCTCACACGAGCCCAGGAAGTCGAGGAGAGAAAAGTATTCTCACACGATTCATTTTGTATAAATATTTAATCAAAGTTAATATTTAATTATTGTCCATTTATTTATTTTTTGTATTATTATTATTATTATCATTAATATTATTATTATTTCTGAATTAATTATAGGGATTTAAGGAGATTAGAACCTCACATAATCCCACGCAATCGAGGAGAACGATATTCTCACATGATAATTTCGTAAATAATGGGAAATATTTAATTAAAGCAAATCTTTTGATTATTTATTATTTATTATTCTTTTTTTTTGGTTTTAAAAAAAGGGGTATGCTAACATCAGGGATCTAAGGAGATTAAAATCTCACGTGATCCCAGGTAATCGGGGAGAACAGTATTCTCGCGCGATAATTTTTACAAATAACGGGAAACAGTTCATTAAAGCAAACATTTTGATTATGATTATTATTATGGTTTAATCAAAATTAATATTTAATTATCATTCATTTATTTTTCACCATTCATCCATTAATATTTCATTAAGATTATTGTTGCTTTTCAATTATTCAATTCATTGTAGGGATTTAAGGAGATTAATATCTCACATAACCCCCGGTAATCGAGGAGAATAAAATTCTCACACGATAATTTTGCAAATAATGGGAAATAGTTCATTAAAGCAAACATTTTAATTATGATTATTATTATGATTTAATCAAAATTAATATTTAATTGTCATTCCTTTATTTTTTTACCATTTGTTCATTAATATTTCATTAATATTATTATTGCTTTTCAATTATTCAATTCATTGTAGGGATTTAAGGAGATTAATATCTCACATAATCCCCGGTAATCGAGGAGAATAAAATTCTCACATGATAATTTTATGCGTGATAGCAATATTTCTTAATTATCATTCACTTATTTTTTGACCATTCCTTCATTAATATTTCATTAATATTATTGTTGCCTTCCAATTATTTAATTAATTGCAAGGATTTAAGGAGATTAATATCTCACATAATCCCCGGTCATCAAGAAGAATAAAATTTTCACACGATAATTTTATACATAATAGCAATAATTAATCAAAGTTAATGTTTAAACAATGGTAATAAACAAAACTAAAACAAGTTTAAGCAAATGAACAGTAGCACCTCAGATTAAAACGCATGAACAGTGCAACATGCATGAGATTGTCTTGAAGCAACTCGTATGAACAGTGACACGCATGTAGAAATCTCGGTAGTGGCAAATCGTGCAACCATACCTGTGCATTTTCAGCCTCTCCCTTGTGCTCCAATGAAGAATGACCTTCTCCTCCTCACTCACGTATGGTAGATGGACCTCCAACAGCTCCAAAGTAGCTGGTCTCGGCTGGAAGCAAGCAGAAATGGCGGACAGCTTCGTTGGAAATTCTAGTTGGCTTCAGCGCTGGAAATTCTGCTCACGTGTCTCTGCTCCTCGGCTGGAAGGCATGGGCTGAAAGCTTCCCTTCTTCTCTACACTTCCTCTTCTTCCTTGTGCTCCCTAAGTTCTCCTCTGTTTACCTCTATTTTTTGAGCTCAAAATAGAGTATTTTCTCCTCCATGGTTCAGCTTCTATCCATCCCTTTGCTGCCACTTTGTTTTGCATTCAGACCTTCTTGTTTCTGCTCATCATTTTGGCATCCAACTCTCTATTTTCTGCTCCTTGGATGGCCTGAACTTCAGCTCCTTTTCTCTCCACGATTTGGACGTTTGTCTCCACGATTTTCTGCACCACGACTCCCCCTCTCCTCCTCTCGGTTTCTGCCTCGTTCAACTCCTCTCCCTCTCAGTTTCTGGTTTCGTTTTCTCTTCTGTTTTCTCCCTTACGTTGTTGCCTTATTTTCTGGTTTCGTTCAGCTTTGTTCCTCCCTTTTCCTCTCGGTTCGTTGCTCTCCCTCTCTTCTCTTCAGCTCTTTTTTTTCTCTCAGTTCATTGCTCTTCCTCTCTTCTCCCCAACTCCCTTTTTCTCTCGGTTCGTTGCTCTCCCTCTCTTCTCTTCAGCCTTGTTTCCTCTCGGTTTACGTTGCTCTCCCTTTCTTCTCTTCAGCGTTTTTTCTCCCTTCTTTCTCCCTCTTCCCTTCTCTTCTCCTCAGCTCCCTCCTCTTCTCAACTGAGGCCTCCTCTCTTTATGCTCCAGCCCACCTCCCTTTTTCTGCCATGTTGCTCCCTTTTCTCCTTACTTTTTCTGCAACTTCCAGCCATTCACTTACTGCTCACAATCCCCTCCTTTTTCTGCCATTTTCAGCCACGCCACTCTCTCCTTTCTCTGCACCAGCCGCTCCACTTTCTGCCTCCTCTGAAGAACCAACTCCCTCTTGCTTTTTTGTCCCCCTTGTCCTCTTGTGCATGTGTGTGCATGAGTGTATGCATGTGGGAGTGAGTGAGTGTGTGTGTCCGTGGGTGAGAGTGTGAGTGTGAGTGTGTGAGGATGTGTGTCCGTGAGTGAAAGTGTGAGTGTGTGAGAGTGATGTGTGTCATGTGTGTGAGGGCAAGTGAGCATATGGGAGCAAATGAGCATGTGAGAGTGTGAGTGTGAGTGTGTGAGGAGGTGTGTCCGTGAGTGAGAGTGTGAGTGTGTGAGAGTGATGTGTGTCATGTGTGTGAGGGCAAGTGAGCATGTGGGACCAAGTGAGCATGTGAGAGTGTGTGAGTGTGAGCAAGTGAGAGTGTTTTGGAATTCCATTTCAAGTATGTGGCCTTGTTCATTTTATTTCCTTGCAAGATGATTGCCATGTCTCTTCTTCAAACATATATCTTGAATTTTCCTTTTTATTATTTTTGGTTCTTATATTTGGTTTTTTCCATATTACTTCTTTTTTTTTTTGCCTTTTGCAATTTTGTTTTGATTAATTATTATTATTATTATTAGAATTTTTTAATTCTATTTATTATTATTACCATGATTATTATTATTGTTAATTCAGGTGGGGTGTTCACAATCTCCCATTCTTTATTTTTAATTCTAAATTGTCCCCCAATTGAAAATATCATTTGAAGTTTTGACATTTTTAATTTTCCTATGTTCTTAATTATTAATTAATTGGTGTTTCCATTAATTAAATAATTAAGTGATTAGGGATGGGGTGTTCACAGTTGCCCCTCTTTGCTTGTCTCTTAAGTTAGGGAAGCGAATGTTGTGAAGAGATGACCTAACTTAAGAGCAAGCGAAGGCATGAACATACCATTCTTCGTGTTGAGGGAAAACCTGTAAAAGGGGACCTTATGTAAATCCGAACTTGAATGGGACAGTAAGTTGCCTGGACATGACGCAGGACTTTTGACCGAAATGTGAATTGCCTGGACACGATGCAGGACTTTTGCAGAAATGTAGATTGCCTGGACACGATGCTGGACTTTGACAGAAATGTAAATTGCCTAGACACGATGCAGGACTTTTGCAGAAATGTAGATTGCCCTGGACACGATGCAGGACTTTTGCAGAAATGTAAATTGCCCTGGACATGATGCAGGGACTTTGACAGAAATGTAAATTGCCTGGACACGATGCAGGACTTTTGCAGAAATGTAGATTGCCCTGGACACGATGCAGGACTTTTGCAGAAATGTAAATTGCCCTGGACACGATGCAGGGACTTTTGCTGGAATGTAAATTGCCCTGGATACGATGCAGGGACTTTTGACAGAAATGTAAATTGCCATGTACATGATGCAGGACTTTGACATAAATGTAAATTGCCTGGACACGATGCAGGACTTTTGCATAAATGTTGTCGTAACCGACCTTTCGGCGGAATAGAATAAAAAGTTTAAAACTGATTCTCAAAAACGGAATTTTGAAATCAATTTATTTGGAGTTGCCACCAAAATTTTTAATGGAAAACTTTGGAAAACCAATTTAAAACAAAATGAAAAAGGCAAAATGGTCTGCGAAATCCGAGATGGGTTCGGGAGTCTATTTGAGTGTGGGGAAGGTGTTAGGCACCCCACAACACTCGCCCATAAGGACGGTTACCTTAAACTAGTCAGTTGAAATAGAATATGGCCTTTAATTAATCTCAATTACCCTTTTATTGACATGGATGCATGTTAGACATAGGAGACAAAAAAAGCGAGAATGCATGCAAACAGATAGATACTTACAAAGGGCGGATTTGACCTAGGATGAGAGCCTAGGGCCTACGTACCATGTGATAGGGATCAAAGTCTACGTAGTTCAACCAAGAGGCATGTTTTTGGGTTGGTGGTTTTTTGATTTGTGATGAGAATAGGACGATTTTAATTAAAACAGATCATTGTAAACAAAACGGGATTGGAATTTGGTTTGTATGTTTTAATTTGTCATTCTCCTGACCTCTTCATATTTTCTCTTTTAAATTTTTTTGTCGATTTTATTATTATTATTATTATTTTTGAGTTTTGGGAGTTTATATTTCGAGAATTAATGCGTAATTTATAATGAAAGGAATATATTTCTTTTTTATGAATTTTTGAATTTATTGTTGATTATAGAGACTCAAGTTCTGCATGTCATTTTTTTTATTAATTAAATTTTATGCTTGACTTATTTAAAATGTTCATTTTTACATTATTATTGATTATTGGTAAATAATTTAATTCAAGTGCTATTATTTATTTGTTTATTTGTTTATTTTTGAACGAATATATGCTAATTTTTGGGTTCTATAGAGATTAAAATCTCACAAGAGCCCGGGAAGTCGAGGAGAGAAAAGTATTCTCACACGATACATTTTGTATAAATATTTAATCAAAGTTAATATTTAATTATTGTCCATTTATTTATTTTTTGTATTGTTATTATTATCATTAATATTATTATTATTTCTGAATTAATTATAGGAATTTAAGGAGATTAGAATCTCACATAATCCCAAGCAATCGAGGAGAACGATATTCTCACACGATAATTTCGTAAATAATGGGAAACAATTCATTAAAGCAAATATTTTAATTATGATTATTATTATGATTTAATCAAAATTAATATTTAATTATCATTCATTTATTTTTTCACCATTCATTCATTAATATTTCATTAATATTATTATCACTTTTCAATTATTCAATTAGTTGTAAGGATTTAAGGAGATTAACATCACACATGATCCCCAGTAATCGAGGAGAATAAAATTCTCACACTATAATTTTATGCGTCATGGCAATATTTATTAATTATCATTCACTTATTTTTCACCATTCAATCATTAATATTTCATTAATATTATTATTGCTTTTCAATTATTCAATTTATTGTAAGGATTTAAGGAGATTAACATCTCACATAATCCCCAGTAATCGAGGAGAATAAAATTCTCACACGATAATTTTATGCGTAATAGCAATATTTCTTAATTATCATTCACTTATTTTTTCACCATTCATTCATTAATATTTCATTAATATTATTATTGCTTTCCAATTATTCAATTAATTGTAAGGATTTAAGGAGATTAACATCTCACATAATCCCCGGTAATCGAGGAGAGTAAAATTCTCACACGATAATTTTATGCGTAATAGCAATATTTAACCAAAGTTAATATTTAAACAATGGTAATAAACAAAATTAAAACAAGTTCAGGCAAATGAACAGTAGCATCTTAGAACCAAACGCATGAACAGTGCAGAATATATAAGATTATCTTCAACCAAAACACATGAACAGTAACAGCCATGCAGCCTATGCAGCCATACCTGTGCGATTTCAGCCTCTCCCTTGTGCTCCAATGAAGAATGACCTTCTCCTCCTCACTCACATATGGTAGATGGTCCTCCAATAGTCCCAAAGTGGTTGGTCTTGGCTAGGAAGCAAGCAGAAATGGCAGACAGCACTTCACGTTGGGCAGTGTTGGAAATTCTGGCTGGTCTCAGCACTGAAAATTCTGGCTGGAAGTGCTCACGTGTCCCTGCTCCTCGGCTAGAAGGCAAAGGCTAAAAGCTTCTCTTCCTCTTTACACTTTCCCTTCTTCCTTGTGCTCCCTAAATTCTCCTCTATTTACCTCTATTTTCTGGGCTCAAAACAGAGTTTTTTCTCCTCTATGGTTCAGCCTCTATCAATCCTTTTTTTGCCACTTCGTTTTGCATTCAGGCCCCCTTGTTTCTGCTCATCATTTTGGCATCCAACTCTCCATTTTCTGCCCCTCAGATTGCCTGAACCTCAGCTCCTTTTCTCTCCATGGTTTGGACGTTGCTTCAGCTCATTTTCTCTCCTTCTTGCTGTCTCGGTTTCTTCTCCTTCGTGTTGCTGTCTCGGTTAGTTTTCTGTTGCTATCTCAGTCTATTTTCTGCTTCACATTGTTGTCTCGGGGCTTCACGTTGCTGCCTTGGTTTGTTTCTTCCTTTATGTTGATGTCTCTATCATTTTTTCTACTTCATGTTGCAGTCTCGGTGCTTCACGTTGGTGTCTCGGTCTGTTTCTTCAGCTTAGTCTTCCCGGTCTGTTTCTGCACGTCCTCTCGGCCTGTTTCTTCTTCCTCCTTCTCAGCCTCTTTTCTGCAGTCCTCTATCTCTGCTTCTCCTCTCCTCTTCTCTTCTTTTTCTTCTTTCTTTCTCTTTGTCCGTCCTTTGCTTCTCCTCTCCTCCTCTCTTCTCTTTTTTTTTCCCTCTCCTTCTCGACCTACTGCTGTCCCTTTTTATATCTCCCTCAGGCTCGTTTTTTCTTCCTCCTTTCTTCCCTTTTTTTCCCCTCGGCTGGTGCAGGGCCTGTAGCTTTCAGCCCGCTGCATTTCTCTTTTCCTGCTCCACTATCCATGTTGTCCCCCCTGCCATCTTGCACCGCCACTTTTTCCAGCCTCCTTTCCACTTTTCAGCACCACCTCCTTTTTCTCTGCCACGCTTCACCTCTTTTGTACCCCCTAGCATCCCTTGTCTCCTATGTGAGAGTGTTTGAGTGTGAGTGTGAGTGTGTGAGGATGTGTGTCCGTGAGTGAGAGTGTGAGTGTGTGAGAGTGATGTGAGGGTGAGTGTGTGAGTGTGTGTGTCCGTGAGTGAGAGTGTGAGTGTGAGTGTGTGAGAGTGATGTGTGACATGTGTGTGAGTGAGAGTGCGTGCCTTTTATATTTGTTTCAAATTAGACCCCATTTTTTATCATTTATTATTATCTTCTTTCTTTTTCTTTTTTCTTTTTTTTAAAAAATTAATAATTTTTAATCATTATTAATATTTTGGATTTTTCTTTTGATTTTCTATTTAGGTGTTTTTTATGATTTTTTTAATCTTGATTTATCATTATTATTATTAATTAATTCTGATTTTTAAATTTTGGTTTTTTCTTAAAATTCCCCCATTATTTATTTTGAATTTCAACTTGTCCCCAGAAAATGTCTTTTGAAGCTTTGTCATTTGAAAACAATTTATTTGCTTAATTATTAATTAATTGGTGTATCAATTAATTAAATAATTAAGTAATCAAGGATGGGGTGTTCACAAATGCAAATTGCCCTGGACACGATGTAGGGACTTTTGACAGAAATGGAAATTGCTTGGACACGATGCAGGACTTTTGCAGAAATGTAAATTGCCCTGGACATGATGCAGGGACTCTTGACAGAAATATAAATTGCCCTGGACACGATACAGGACTTTGACAGAAATGTAAATTGCCTGGACATGATGCAGGACTTTTGCAGAAATGTAAATTGCCCTGGACACGATGCAGGGACTTTTGACAGAAATGGAAATTGCTTAAACACGATGCAGGACTTTTGCTGAAATGTAAATTGCCCTGGACGCGATGCAGGGACTTTAAATGGGGTTTGTGCTGCATAAGAATGTGACTCTGCGCGACATGTGCTTTGGTGACTATGCAAGGTGATGCATGTCCTCTCATAAAATGTATGATGTGAATGCTTGATTTTTCTTGTTTGAAAATTTTGGATTTTCTATGCATGGGGTATGTACATATGTGGGATGCATGATGTATATGCTCAATTTATGAAAATTTTGGAAATTTTAGATTCTATATGCATGAGATATGAAACAATGGGGTGCAATGTAAGTACACGTGCTAAATGCATGATGTAAAACACGATTTTTTTTTTATTGATACATGACTTTATTTGTAAAATGTAGTGTGCATGCCGGGTGGGAAATTGTTCCTTTGATGGCAAATTAAAAATCATTAAGGAGAAGAAGAGAGTGTCTGACTCCTTTTTATTCCTTTTATGACAAATTAAAATCCCTTAGGAGAAGAAGAAAGTGTCTGACTTCTTTTTATTCTACAACATATTTTGAGAATGTGGAAAAACGATGCAAATGCATGATGCTCAGGTGCCTTTAAAATTTGTAAATGGTTAGACTCTCTTGGTCACTTGCATATAGGAGAATTCCTTTTGCCTATCCCTTATTTGCCCTAACCTAAAGATTCAAGGTCATGATAGCATGAACATCTCATACTTTAAGCAAATCCCAGCATGGTAGGGTTTAAACGGAAACACACCAAACTTGAAGTTTCAAATTTGACCAAAGTGCCATGTTCCATTTGGATTGCGTTGAACGTGATTCTAATGTCATTCCATATGAATACTTCTGCTAGTATTGCTTTAAAAGTCAACACAAAGACATGCCATGATTTGATTTAACAATCTAAATACAATCCTACGTTAAGGAGTGCAGGGCTACATGTCCTTGAAAGAGGCAAATTGCCCCATTTCGAAGGGACATCAAAGAGAATGTGCAAACGGACTTACTGATTTGTGGTAAAGTGATGCTAAAGGAAAGGGTGTACGGAACCAGGAGAAGTCCTAGTTCCGAGCCAGTGGCATAATTAACATAGTCTAAATGCAATGTGATGAATTTGGCAAACAACAAATTGCCCTAGTTTGATTGAAAAGTCAACACAAAAATGTGCCATAATTCGAGTTGACAATCACAATACAATCGTATGTTAAGGAACATGAGGCTATGCATCCTTGAAATAGGCAAATTGCCCCACTTTGAAGGGACATCGGATAGAATGTGCAAACAGACTTAATGATTGGTGGCAAAGTGATGCAAAAGGAAAGGGTGTATGGAACTAGGAGAAGTCCTAGTTCCAAGCCAGCAGTATGATTGGCACAATTCGAATACAATATGACAGATTTGGTAAGCAACAGATTGCCCCAATTTGATGCAATTATGGGGAAATGATAAAGCACAAGAATTAACTAGATGAATCGAGGCAAGCAGTGAAATGGATATGTTATTAAAAGATACTTTAGTTTCATGCATGTAGCATTCGATTTGGAAACTTTTCATTGATGAGAAAATGTTCTATTTTGAATTTGGACAATCACCTTAGTTCCTTTTTATTGGTTGATTTTTTTGAATTTTTGATTTGACTTTCATTTTGCCCCAATATATTCCAAGCAAGCCATACCTCAACAAGGACTTTCAAGGGTCAAAAGGTGGCCATAGTAGTTAGGTTTTAAGAATGATATTAGGCTCAAAATCCCTTACCCAGGTTGAAAGGTGGTCATGGGAGTTAGGTTTTAAAAATGGTATTAGGCTTAGAATTCCTTGCCCATGTTGAAAGGTGGTCATGGGAGTTGGGTTTTAAAAATGGTATTAGGCTTAAAATCCCTTGCCCAGGTAGAAAGGGGGTTATGGCAGTTGGTTTTTTAAAATGGGCATGAGGCTTAAAGTCCTTTACCCCCCCACTTTCACCATGGATTTTCTAGTCTCCTTTCTACCATGATTTTTATACCCGAGATTCACTCTAACTAGGGAGGATATTATGGGGTTATGATGGGATTTAATGGGTGATAATTAAGGCTTAAGAAGAAAAGATGTAATGGCCCAAATGTCGGTGTGGGGTCGCGATGAGAATTTTACTTTGACAACCATGTAGTCTTGGTGAGCTTCATTGGCTCCTCATGATTATGGGAAAGTCCTCTTTGAAGATCATACTTCATTTTTTCCAAATGGTGAATTGGTTTTTTTTTTTTTTTTGGCAATCTCTTTTCCTTTCCGTAAATAAGAGCTCCCTTTTTGAAGATCTCACCCTTTTTCCTTTTTCTTTTTTGTCCCTATTGTTTACTTTTGGGCACTGTGCTCTTTATTCTCCTTCAAAGGAAGCCTTTTTAAAGACCCATGGTGGTTTCATGTATTGGATTCTCACCACTCCCCGGGTAGAATTTGAGTTGGGGATTTGAAGAACGTTGAAGGTTCAAAAGCCAGTGGCAGTGATTAAGTAGTGTTCAGGTGAGGAAAGGAAAAAGCTCCTCTCTAGATATGTGAATCTTAGTACAAAAACCTCCTATAGACTACCTAACTCAAAGGTTCTCTATTAAAGGTGAGAAGAAAACCTCTTTACTTAAACTTAATTAGGGTGGCTAAGGGTAGCTTCTCTGCATTAAGGGAGACAAAGAATGCCCCGTATCCCTGGTATAGCCTGTTCATGGAACATACACTGCCTTTGTTGATTTTTTTTTTGAAAGAAACTGAGGCTTTGAGATTACGTTGCCTTCAAATTTCACCATTTTCCTCATCAATTGAAAATTTTCGAAGGAATCGCTCAACTTTTGGCTTTTATGGTTCCGGATCATTAAAAATGGAAAAGTGTAACAAGAAGATGGGGCATCAACAACTTTGAAGAAATGAAAGGGTCTACCCAAAACATATGGTTGTGGCATTGATATTGTTATTTACCATATGGCCTAATGATGCAATTAGCTGGCACCCCAGTTATACAGAATAGTGTTGACCAGACAAGCATCACCTAATGAAGAAATCATATGAAATGACATTGTTGTTCTCTTAAACAATCCCTTGGTCAAACAAGGAGCTAGGGATGGAGGTTTTCCAACTTTCCATACCATTCGTCAATTTGCTTAAGATGACGATGCATTGCTTCCATAAAGCCCACGTACTAAGGTAGGGTTTGCAATTATAATTTGGTCCATGCTATTGGAAACTGGATGTGGTTGAAGGAAAGGTCCAACCATTGTTAAAGTCAGTCATGTGGGAGTTTAGGTGGAAGGCAATCAAGGTAACCTTTAGCTTTGATAATGACAAGCTCATGATAACTTGAGACGGATCTGGGGGTGCTGGTGGCTTTTGGAAAGATTTTAGATCCTAAAACTTAGTGGGGTGTGATGGTGGGCGGGAATTAATTAGCCAATATATGAAGCGGCCTGAGAAGTTAGGGATTGATCACATGGAATTTCATATCATCACTAGTAGCTTGGTCATAACTCAAGCTAAAATTTCCATTGCAAGTGACCAAAAGAGATGCCCTTTTTTCCAAATTCCTATATTTTCTATGCAAAGCATCATGAGCATGTATGAATGAAATTTTATTTTATTTCAAAAGAATGATTCAGCAAATTGATGATATTAAGGTTGTGATGTGTTTTTCAACACCATAAGGGTTTTTTTTTTTTGAAACTTTCATTCCTCAGGACGCTTACTGCCTCACTGGGAAAAGGGAAGTGATAAGTAGCTTATGAAGGACTTGGGTCCTTACACAACTGACATAGTGAAGAATTTAATCGAAATGAACCTACCAACCTAGTAACTTACTTGGAAAGGTCATATCACAAGTCCTTTCGCCATTGGTTACTTTGGTTTCCTTTCATGATGATGAAATTGTGTTGATCTTGGTATGAAGTGTGCCAAAAGGAAATCTCCCACCCTTTCTAAGAGTCTATTACCTCAGAGGGAGATAGACGACTATTAGCTAGTTTTTTAGATGGTATTCAAACGTGGGTTCATTTTATAATCCATGTTAAAATAATGTCTAACTCAATAGCTAAATTTCATGATCTAAAAAAAAGGTCGCCTATGTCAAATCATGATTAGGATGTTGAACACTGCCCCTAGTGTTATTACTCCTTGTAAGGGTCAGTGACTTACATGGTTAACCACTGCAAAAAGGACACAATGATAACTTGTTGATCCATGGGAGGCATGTGTTTCTACATATCCCTCAGGGAGCTTATTGATTCACAGGGGATATGTATTGGGCAATCAATTCAGTAGGGGATGAATTCTTACATGATTGATGCCTAAAGTCTCAATCAAAGGATTAATAAATTTTGCTAATGCATCGGATATAGGCATGATTATTTTAGCTTAAATGTTATTGACATTCCTTTGATACTAAAATCTTGGCGTGGAAGAACATTCTGTATATGTTCTTTAAGAGATTTCTTTTGACGGTCAAGTCGCAAGAAATATGCATTTCGCCCATGATTAAAGGCTATTTCAAAGTTTTCACCATGACACAACATACATTTGAGGGCATAATAATCATTGCTTAGATTTGAGGGACATGAATATGATTATTGCACCATTAGGCTTGACCATAATTCTTAAAAGAACTCCCTCCCCTTCAAGAAACTTACTTGTCACATAGAGGGAAGGTAGCAGCCACTACTTTGAGAGAAAGAAGTATCTACACGAGTAATAGCAATTTATTTATTTCCAACAAGTAATGCGTGCATCATTTAACTAATCCATTTCAAGTAAATAATTTTTGAAAAAAAGGGATTAAAATGTTCTTAATGGTTTCCTTTTAACCAAGTACCTCTAAAGGCGACTGTGTTGAGAATAATGTGAGAATTTGATCATTTAGAATTTGGAAACTTTTACAAGTAGCAATTGGATATTTTGCATATTGTTCCCTATTACTCACCAAGAGCCTTATTGTTCATTGGGAATAATAGGTTTAGCTCTCAACCCAAGGAGGAGGAGGAGGCCCTCACGTGGGCAAGGCTTAATAAAAATAAGTGAACTAAATAACCACTAATATACTATTTTCCTAAAATATAATCAATTTTTAATGGTTCACAACCCCATTGATACAACATCAAGCCAAACTTCCCATACTGAAGAAGCTTTCAATTTTAGCTTATTTTGTTTAGTTAATAATGCATTGAATGGAGACGTTGTGACAATTAAAGCCACATAAATTTTGTTTAAAATGTAATCATGCCATGAATGTTATGACAACATGTGAGATGAGAGTGGCACATGCTCCTTTGGTGTCCTAACTCAAGTCAACCCTAAGTGGGGAGATGTTACCCTCAAGATGACTGGCTTGAGGGAAGTTGTCTATTGAGTTCAATCTATTAATGTGCACAGTTCCGAGGGTGAGTCTAACATCTTAGAGCATTACTGGTCTTCAGATTGCCCCCACTCAAAAGAATGAGGATCTCACGACATGAATTAGACTAAAAGAGGACAAAATCCCACTCTGATCAAATCCACATAGTGAGGTACAACTTGAGCAAGGTCTTCACGGTAATCTCTGGAAGTGAGAAGCTTCACAAGAAAACCAATATAAACCTCTACTACCTTAGGGCAAGCGAGGACCTGGGTATAGAGCCCAAAAGTGTGTGAGGTAGAGTGTCAACGTGCTTAAGATGTGAGGGGAGCATATAAAACTCTAAACTGACAGTTTATCCAACCTTTATTTATCAGATAGTCAAATTGTAAGAGAAGACAAGAGCTTATAACATAAATAGAGGTCGTCTATCCTAAGGTTCTATTCCGCATGTTATCTATCCTGACATATGTATTACAAGTAAACTAACGAAATTACATGGTAACTAAGGAACTTTAAGCATGTCACCCATACACCTATACAAATAAGAAAAAAAAAAATAGCAAATACATAAAAACATACAGGCATATCATGCGACCACAAGAGATAAATAACAAGAAAACACCAAAGAAGAATTAAGAAAAATTAAGCCAAACAAAACACGACAAGGGTAATCAAAATAATAGAAAGCCATATTATTTCAATTGACTAATTAAATAGGCTTGACTCTCGAAATATCCCCAGTGGAGTCGCCAAACTGTCATAACCGACCTTTCGGCGGAATAAAATAAAAAGTGATCTAATTTAAATTGATTCCCAAAAACGAATCTTGAAAATCAATTTATTTGGAGTCGCCACCAAAATTTATAACGGAAAACTTTGGAAAACCAATTTAAAAGAAAAAGAAATGGCAAGATGGTCTGCGAAAACAGAGATGAGTTTGGGAGTCTGTTTGAGTGTGGGGAAGGTGTTAGGCACCCCACAACACCCGTCCATGAGGACGGTTACCTTAAACCAGTCAGCTGAAATAGAATATGGCTTTTAAATTTACTTCAATTATCCTTTTTATCGACATGCAAGCCTGTTAAACAGAGTAGAAAAAACAACAAGAATGAAAGCAAACAGATGGATATTTACAAAGGGCGGACTTGACCTAGGATGAAAACCTAGGGCCTACGTACCTAGTGATTGGGATCAAAGTCCACGTAGTTCGACCCAAAACACGTGTCTGTTGGTTGGTGATTTATAATTTTTGTGATGAGAACGAGAGAGTTCAAATTAAATAGATTTTTGTACACAAAACAGGATTGAAATTTGGATTTGTATATTTTAATATACAACAACCTAAGTAATCTAGCTCTCTTGATCTCTTCATTTTTCAACCTTTTAACCTTTTTTTGTTTTTGGAATTTTAATCTTTATTTTGAAATTTAAATGAAATGATTACGGAATGAGATTTTGGGATTTTGGGAAGTTTATATCCTATTCTATTTCCTTTGAAATTTGAAATGAAAGGAATATTTTTGGTTTTTTTAATTTATTTAATTTTGGACTTTGGTTTTTTTTTTTTGTTTCACTTATCTTTTATTTTTTTATTTTTTTTATTTCTTTTTTTAAAGTCAGGATTGAACTCAGAACAAAATATAACAGAAAACCACCTTTGGAATTTTTGAATGTGGCATTTTAATTCGTTAAATTCATAAAACCCTGACTTTATTTATTTCATAAATAATTCAATTAAAATATTCATTTTTGTATTATTATTATTTTATCTATTTATCATCATTCTTATTATTTATCTTTCAAACAAGTATGTACTAAATTTCGAGGTCTAAAGGGATTAAAATCTCACACGACCTCAAGTATTTGAGGAGAGCTATATTCTCACATGACAATTTCATAAATAATGAGAAATATTTAATTAGAATGAATATTTAATTATGATCACTTTTTCTTTATTATTATTATATTATCATTATTATTAGATAGAAGTATATTAATTTTAGGGAACTAAGGAAATTAAAACCTCACATATTCCCATGCAATCAAGAGAATCGACTCCTCACACAATAGTTTCGAAAATGATGAAAAATATTTAATTAAGGCTGATATTTGAGTATTATTATTTTTAAAACACATGTGCTAATTTTTAAAAGATCTAAGGAGATTAAAATCTCACGTGATCTCATGCAATCGAGGAGAACCGACTTCTCACACGATAATTTTATAAATAATCGAAAATATTTAATTAAGTCAATATTTAATTATTATTATTTTTAAAACAAATGTGCTAATTTTTAAAATATCTAAGGAGATTAAAATCTCACGTGATCTCATGCAATCGAGGAGAACAATATTCCCACACAAAGATTTTCTTAAAACCTTACTTATGGTACCATGATATAAGAAAATGAATAAATGAAGCCAACAATAAATAATAACTAAAGACCAAACCAACCAAAAAAAAAAGAAACACAAGGCGCTATGCATGAACAGTAAATGCAATTTGGACGTGGAGAGAAAGAACAGTGTGTGCATGCAACTCACCCATGACACTGTTCCACGGCATTGCTTTAGCTTCTCATTTGAAGTGTTGTGTTGACAGCTTGCGGATTTTGGATGCTCTCTTTGGTCCTCTCATCCTTGGCTTCTGCGATGTCAGTCAGGCCAGGTAAATCATTTTCACCCTTTTTCACAATTACCAAGTTCAGAACATAAAGGTCCGGGCTCACAATGCACCCACGAACAGACTTCCTCCTGCGTTCTCCATTGCACCTTCCATATCCTCAGAAGCAAAGAGTTCCTCTATAGAGCAAGAGACGAACACGTCCAGGGGTCAGCACACCCTGCTTCATTGGAAAACCTTGTTTGTCACACCCACCTGTGATTTTGAAGATGTAGCCTTTGAATTCCTCACCCAGAGCGTCACCACTGACCTCCTGTGAGATCCTTTTGTCCCAAAAAGCTCGTAGCTTCTAATTGTCATCGATCTCCAGCTTCTTTTGGCATCCAGTGGTGGGATTTGCAATGTTGAACTTCATGTTGAAACCTCCCCTTGCTCTTGCCGCAACGAACTCCCAGCGTGAGCGTCCCCCTCTTTTCTCCTTTTTTTCTCTGCACCACCAGCTGATCCCCCCTCTCCTTGGCTTTAGCTCACCTTTGTTGTGTCATTTTCAGCTTGCATCATCATCGGAGGTGGGGGTTGTGGGGCTGTCGCCAGCAATGGTTGGTGGTGGTGCGAAAATATGGCTCAAACCCAAGCAGAAATGCAGCTCAAAGCAGTGCAGAAATACCACGGAAACCAGCGCAAAAATATAGCAAAAATGCAGTAGAAACTAGTGCAGAAATACAGCAGCAAGCAAAGCAGAAATGCAGTAGAAGCCAGTGTAGAAATACAGCAGAAAGAAGAGCAGAAATGCAGTAGCATAACACATCGAAATATTATGCAGTAGCAACACCACTAATTTGAGCAGAAACGAATACAAATCAATGTGATCAGTGCAGAAATAGGACTTAAATCAGTGCAGAAACACGGCCCAAACCAGTGCAGAAATGTGGCTTGACCCATTGCAGAAATACTATTTGAATCAGTGCAAACATATAGCTCAAATCAATGCAGAAATACAGCAGAAACCAGCACAGAAACACAGTAGTAACCAGCGCAGAAATGCTTCCATTCTTATCTTCTCCTGTCATCTGTTCGTTCTTCTTTGTTTTCTTCTGACCCCGCCACCTACACCACTTTCAGGACCTCATCGGTGCCCCCTCACTCTCACTAGATTTTGGCCACACTAAAACCCATCAACTTCACGCCCCCCTCTCTATTTTTGGTCCTTCAAAATAGGGTCATTTCGTCTCTGCTCTTCTTTCTAGTTTCTATCTTATCCCTTCGAACTCACCTTTCTCATTGCAGAAGAAAAACTCCCATCATCTTTCCATCTCTTTCTCCTCACTCAGTCTCCTTTCTTCTCTACTACTTCCTACGCATCTCTTCCCTTCCCCACAGCTTCTTCTCTCTTTTATTTTTGATTCCTTTTGCTTTTTTTTTTCTTCTCTCCACCACGAGCTCCTTTTCACATGTTTTCTGTTAACGTTTCTTTTCTGTTGCTTGCCCCACGAGCCTCCTTTTCACATGTTTTCTGTTAACATTTCTTTTCTGTTCCCTGCACCACAAGCCTCCTTTTGCTTTTTGCCTTTCTTTTTCAGTTTTTTCTTCGGTTTTCATGTAGTGGCAGCCTTACAACACTTTTCCTCTCTCTTTTTTTTTGGTAATTTTTATTATTATTACTATTACTGTTAATTAATTTTTATTTTTTGATTTTTAATTTGTAATATATCTTATATTTTTATATTTCTTTATTACCTTTCTTTGGTTTATTATAATTATTTTAATTAGCTAATTTTTTTTTGAATTTTGAGTTTATCTCCCATTCTTTATTTTTGATTCTAAATTGTCCCCCAATTGAAAATATCATTTGAAGTTTTGACATTTTTAATTTTCCTATGTTCTTAATTACTAATTAATTGGTGTTTCCATTAATTAGATAATTAAGTGATTAGGGATGGGGTGTTCACAGTCGTCTTATCATTTTTATAGGAAAAAGGCTACTCCCCACCCTACAAAATTAGAGTGAGCAACAAAATAGTAAATCACCAGTCTCTTGAGTGGGATGAGTCAAACACACTCTTTTCTTTACATTTAAAGTTTACACGAGAAAGGAAAAAACAAGATGAAAAATGCTCTATTCTTAGCCACAATGAGCAGGGTGAGAGATCAGAAAAATAGAAGAAAAGAGAGCTGGACTAGAAAGAAACTGAGTGGCTCCATTTTTTTATAAATGAAAACATAACAATGAGGGGGAGAGGATTGTAGAGAAAAAATCCAAGAAGAGAACAAGGGGAAGTTCTTGGGAGGGATTCGAGAGAAACCATAAAAGAGAGATGAGCTATTAGGTAGAAAGGGAGAATGAAAAGGAAGAGAAAGCAAAAGGAGGGAGGAGAAAACTAGAGAGAAAGAGTGAGAGGTTGAGAAAGGATAGAGAGCTAGTTTTCAGAGAGAACCGAGAAGAAGAAAGAGAAGGGAGGAGAAGGCGAGAAAAACCAGGGAGAACCGAGGAGAATAGGGAGAAGAAAGAAGAAAAAGAGAAGAACTGGGGAGAATCAAGGAGAATAAGAGAAGAACCAGGGAGGACCGAGGAGAAAAGGAGAAGAACTAGGGAGGATTGATGAAGCATGAGAGGCTGAGGAAGAAGAAGAGAAGAGGAGAGAGAGGGAGTCAAAGAGAAAAAACAAAGCCAAAGAGGAAGAATGGGAGGTAGAGGAAGAATTAGAGAGAGAAAAAGAGGTGAGGAAGGTTGACAGAGAACAAAGGAACTGAGACGTGGAGTGATTGAGGGAGGAGGAGCCAAATGTGGAGTGACTGAGGGATGAGGAGCTGATACGTAGAGTGACTGAGGGAGGAGGAGCCAGACTTGAAGAGAGAGAAAGAAAGAGTGAGGATAGAGATTTGTTAAAGAGTGTGACCAAGAAAGGATGGAGAAGCAGAAGCAATGAGGAAGGAAAACTGAGAATAAGGGAAGAGAGAAAAAAACTGAGACCGAGGGAGAATGAAAGAAAGTTAAAGCCAAGCCCCCTTGTTTCTTGGTTCCTGTGTAGAGAGGAGACAAAGGGAACCCCTGTTCTACCAGACCAAAAGCAGAGCAGGGGAGGTAGTCAAAGTTGAGAGAGTTAAGTGAAGCTACAGGTATTGGGCTCCTTTGACGAAACAACATCTTATTTGTTACATTTATAAGATGCATGAAAACACTCTTTATTTAATCTCTTAATCGTGAGTTGTTCCCAAACCATTTAGCACTCAAGTTGTTGCATGCATGCATTTATACACACTAAGCAACTTTTTTTTTTTTGGTTTTTTAGTTATTGCCTATTCTTTATTTCTTTGTGTACCAGGTTTGTTCTTTTATTTGGTTGTGTTTTTTTAAAGTATCAAAATGAGAATAATTTCCACTTGCTTATATGCATGAACGAATTCAGGAATGGCATCATTGGCAAATAGGATCATTCTTCTGAAGCGTTCCAACCACATTTCTTTCTCGGCCACTTGCTCTTCATGGCGTGACTCCCACAGCCGAGCCTTTTCTGCTTGACGGTTGAGTTGCTCAACTAGATTTTGTATGGCTTCTGCATTATCGCTCTTGACACTGATCACCTCCCTTGTCTTTTCCTCTAACCATTTGGTGAGTACATCAATTTCTCGTTGGAGGTTACTATGAGACTTGAGCTCTTCTTCCCTCCTCATTATAGCGTCTCTTTCTTTAGTGGCCTTTGACAGTTGAGCTTGATAATGGAGGACCTTCTTGCTACTCTCCTCAGCTCGTTTTTGAATCCTTCTTATAGTATTTTTCAACTTGTCATTCTCCTCTTTCAATTTCCTCAACTCGGTGTTCATCTTCGACTCCTTTCTCCTTTTTGCTCTTTCATTTTCTTGTGACTTAGATAAGTTCTCCACGTGTCTCTTGCTTACTTCCTCTAGGTTTTGCAGCTTAGCCTTTTTATCTTCTAATTGTTTGGCCAAACCCTCATTAACCTCTCATAAATTGTTACTCAACAAGGGGTTATGAGATCCTAGGGGTGGATGGATTCCCCTGGTCCTTTTCTGGAGCTAAATCTCGTATTGCTTCGTGGTTGCCACGGCACGTTTCCCTAACTCAAACTTCCCTTTACACATTACACAGCCCCATGCGTCCCTTATCTATTGGATCATTTCCATCTTCAGGGGATCAGTGTAGTAGAAGCTGACCCTTCGCACAACCTCTTCAGATGGGATGTCCTGTTCATATGCGAATTGGCAGTGAGCAACCGCGGGGTTATAATTGATACATCCTCTGGTGCCCATGAGAGGAACATTAGGGAAATGTCCACCACAGTATATAATATCCTCGCTCTCCCACCAAGAGAGCTTGCACCAAATAGTGTTATCTTTAAATTCCCCTATTTTCTTAATTCATTGGTCACGACTCATTCTTGCTTGTAGCGGAGCTGACCCTTCGCGATGGACATAATCTCGGATCGAGTGATGAACGGTGTCAAACCTTGTGCCAAGTTGATATTCCCTGCCATAGATATGGTTAACCTACCATATATTCAAAAGTGGCAAATAACACTTCAACTTCCCTTTCTTTTCTCTATGACAAAAACTTAATGTCAAAAATGTTTCCGCTAGCAGTGTTGGTACGGGATTCACGCGGTGATTTTCTACCATCCACAAGACACTTACCGCTGCCAGATCGACTACACCCACTGCTAATGGGAATAATACTAGCCCATATATTGCTAAAGCAAGCACTCTTCTGAAAACAACCCAGTTCCCCTTCTCAGCTAAAGCTTCCAACCTTTTCTCTAAATACTTCCTGGATAATCCTTCTGTTGCCCCCGACTGGCATATTTGTACTCATGTAGGTTCCTCCCCTAAAATCTGGGCTACAACCCGTTTGGAGGGGAGATGTCCGGGATACAAGTAGACAGGGGTATCCTTGGTAATAGGCATTCTCATCAATCCCCCGTATTCTTCCAACGTGGGCACAAGCTGGAAAGTTGGAAACGTGAAACATCTCAAGGAATCATCCCAATGTTGAGCTAGGGCTACAAGAGCATCTGATTGGATAGGAACTGATAGCAACTCCAAACTATCTCCATAGTCTTTTTGAAAATGACGGAGTTGTTCCCCTCTGAGCTTCTCACTCATAATAATTAAGCTTTCTACTGACTCAGCTTCTACCTTCACGTTAACTCTCTTTCTAGATGAGGCCACTTCTGTCGAGCTTGTGTCTTGTGGTTGTGTGGCATCCGGTGAGTCCTTCATGTCTCTATGTCAAGTAACGAAAATGACAGTTCACTGTAACAAATCCATGGGTTAGAAACAAAACGAAATGAGCACACAATTTATTTGATCAATAGATTACTAATCACTTTCTTCATTACTAATCGCCAAAGACCTTATTGATCCATTGGGAATAGCAACTATAACTCTCATCCTAAGGAGAAATAGATCCTCACGTGGACGAGGCTTAAATAAGTGAACCAGGTAACCTATTGACGTATTACTTTCCTCGAAATTATTGATTTTCAGAAACTCCCAACTCCATCAATTAGGCAAATCCTACCACACAGTTGAAGTTTTCAATTGTAGCTCATTCCGCTTGGCTAACAACGCGTTAAAATGGAAATGTTGTGATAATTCAATACCCCATAAAAGTTTTTCTTTTTTTTATATAAAAAAATGTAATCATGCCATGAATGATATGTTGACATGCAAAATATGAGTGTAACATGATCCTTGGTGTCCTAAATTGGGTCAACCCTATGTGTGGGAATGGTACCCTAAAGACGATAGGTTCTAAGAAGGTTATCTATTAAGGTGGTCCACTAAGGTGCATGGTTTGGGGGTAGATCTAGCATCTTAAAGCGTTATTGGTCCTCAGATTGTCCCCACTCAAGAGAGTGAGGATCTCGCGACATGAATTAGACTAAAAGAGGATAGAATCCCACTCCAATCAAATCCATATAGCGAGACACAACCTGAGCTAGGTCTTCACAGTAGTCTCGGGAAGCGATAAGCTTCACAGGAAAACTGTTAAAAACCCCTACTAACCTAGGGTAATCAAGGACTCGGGTATAAAGCCCAAAAGTGTGTGAGGTAGAGTGTCAACGTGCATAAGATGGGAGGGGAGCATATAAAACTCTAAACCGACAGTTTATCCAACCTTTATTTATCAAGCAGTCAAATTGCAAGAGAAGACAAGAGCTTTTAACATAAACAAAGGTCGTCTATCCTAAGGTTCTCTTCCGCATGTTATCAATCCTGACATACGTATCACAAATAACCCAACAAAATTACATGATAACTAAGGAACTTCAAGCATGTTATATGATTGAAAAGGAAGAAATACGCCTATGCAAATAGGAAAATAAATAGCAAATACATAAAAACATACAGGCATATCATATGACCACAAGAGATAAATAAACAAGAAACACCAAAAAAAGAATAAACCATTAAACTAAACAAACTATAGCAAGGGTAATCAAGATAACAAGAAGCCATATTATTTTAACTAACTAATTAAACAGGCTTGACTCTCGAACATCCCCAGTGGAGTCGCCAAACTGTCGTAACCGACCTTTCGGCAGAATAGAATAAAAACGTTTAAAACCAATTCCCAAAAATGGAATTTTGAAAATCAATTTTATTTGGAGTCGCCACCAAAATTTTTAATGGAAAACTTTGGAAAACCAATTTAAATAAAACAAACAAAAAAAGTGAAATGGTATGCAAAACCAGAGATGGGTTCGGGAGTCAATTTAAGTGTGGGGAAGGTGTTAGGCACCCCACAACACCCATCCATAAGGACAGTTACCTTAAACTAGTTAATTGAAATAGAATATGGCCTTTAATTAATCTTAATTACCCTTTTATTGACATAGATGCCTGTCAGACATAGGAGACAAAAAAAGCGAGGATACATGCAAACTGATGGATATTTACAAAGGGCAGACTTGACCTAGGATGAAAGCCTAGGGCCTACGTACCCCGTGAGAGGGATCAAAGTCCATGTAGTTCGACCAAAAGGCATGTTTTGCGGGTTGGTGGTTTTTTGATTTGTTATGAGAATAGGAGGATTTTAATTAAGACAGATCATTGTAAACAAAACAGAATTGGGATTTGGTTTATGTGTTTTAATTTACTACAATCTGATTAACCTCATTCTCCTGATCTCTTCACATTTTCTCTTTTAAAATTTTGTGTCGATTTTATTATTATTATTTTTTTTTTTTGAGTTTTGGGAGTTTTGGGAGTTCATATTTCGGGAATTAATGCATGATTTATAATGAAAGGAATATTTATTTTTTTTGAACTTTTGAATTTATTGTTGGTAAATATTGATTATCATTATTATTGATTATTGGTAGCTAATTTAATTCAAGTGCTATTATTTATTTGTTTATCTGTTTATCTTTGAACAAATATATGCTAATTTTCGGGTTCTATGGGGATTAAAATCTCACACAAGCCTGGGAAGTCGAGGAGAGAAAGGTATTCTCACACGATTCATTTTGTATAAATATTTAATCAAGGTTAATATTTAATTATTGTCCATTTATTTATTTTTTGTATTATTATTAATATTAATATTATTTCGAAATTAATTATAGGGATTTGAGGAGATTAAAATCTCACATAATCCCAAGCAATCGAGGAGAACGATATTCTCACACGATAATTTTGTAAATAATAGGAAATGTTTAATTAAAGCTAATCTTTTAATTATTTACTATTTATTATTCTTTCCCTTTTTTTTTTAAAACAGGGTATGCTAACTTCAGGGATCTAAGGAGATTAAAAATCTCACGTGATCCTAGGTAATCGGGGAGAACAATATTCTCACACGATAATTTTGCAAATAATGGGAAACAGTTCATTAAAGCAGACATTTTGATTATGATTATTATTATGATTTAATATTTAGTTATCATTCATTTATTTTTCACCATTTACTCATTAATATTTCATTAATATTATTGTTGCTTTTCAATTATTCAATTCATTGTAGGGATTTAAGGAGATTAATATCTCACATAATCCCCGGTAATCGAGAAGAACAAAATTCTCTCACGATAATTTTATCCATCATGACAATATTTATTAATTATCATTCAATTATTTTTCACCATTCCTTCATTAATATTAATTGTAATTCTTTTATTTTTTCACCATTTATTCATTAATATTTCATTAATATTATTATCACTTTTCAATTATTCAACTAGTTGTAAGGATTTAAGGAGATTAACATCTCACATAACCACCGGTAATCGAGGAGAATAAAATTCTCACACGATAATTTTATCCATCATGACAATATTCATTAATTATCATTCAATTATTTTTCACCATTCCTTCATTAATATTTCATTAATATTATTGCTACCTTCCAATTATTTAATTAATTGCAAGGACTTAAGGAGATTAAAAACTCACATAATCCCCGACAATCAAGAAGAACAAAATTCTCACATGCTAATTTTATATGTAATAGCAATAATTAATCAAAGTTAATGTTTAAACAATGGTGATAAACAAAATTAAAACAAGTTTAAGAAAATGAACAGTAGCACCTCATATTAGAACGCGTGAACAGTGCACATGCATGAGATTGTCTTGAAGCAATTCGAATGAACAGTGACATCCATGCAGAAATCTCGACAGTGGCAAACCGTGCAGCCATACCTGTGCGTTTTCAGCTTCTCCCTTGTGCTCCAATGAAGAATGACCTTCTCCTCCTCACTCACGTATGGTAGATGGACCTCCAACAGCCCCAAAGTAGCTAGTCTCGGCTGGAAGTGTAGAAATGGCGGACAGCTTCATTGGAGTTTTTGGTTGGCTTCAGCGCTGGAAATTCTGCAGAACATGTCTCTGCTTCTCGGCTGGAAGGTGGAGGCTGAAAGCTTCCCTTCTTCTCCACACTTCCTCTTCTTCCTTGTGCTCCCTAAGTTCTCCTCTGTTTACCTCTGTTTTTTGAGCTCAAAACAGAGTTTTTTCTCCTCCATGGTTCAGCTTCTATCCATCCATTTGCTGCCACTTTGTTTTGCATTCAGACTTCCTTGTTTCTGCTCATCATTTTGGCATCCAACTCTCCATTTTCTGCTCCTTGGATGGTCTAAACTTCAGCTCCTTTTCACTCCACGATTTGGGACGTTTCTCCATAGTTTTCTGCACGTTTTCTGCACCACGATGCCACCTCTCCTCCTCTCGGTTTCTGCCTCGTTCAGCTCCTCTCCCTCTCAGTTTCTGGTTCGTTTTTTTTCCCTCACGTTGCTGTTTCACTTTCTGGTTTCGTTCAGCTTTGTTTTTCTCCCTCACGTTACTGGTTTCATTTTTGTGTTTTGTTTAGCTTTGTCCCTCCTTTTTTCCTCTCGGTTCGTTGTTCTCCCTTTCTTCTTTTCAGCGTTGTTTGCTCTCGATTTATGTGGCTCTCCCTTTTCTCTTCAGCTCTTCTTCCCTTCTCGGTCACATGGTTCCCTCTCCCTTTTAGCGTGGTTTCTGCCTTCTCTTGTCTTCCTCTCTTCTCTTCTCCAGCTCTCCCTCTTCTCAGCCGAGGACTCCTCCCTTTATGCTCCAGCCCACCTCCCTTTTTCTGCCATGTTGCTCCCTTTTCTCCTTACTTTTTCTGCAACTTCCAACCACCACTTTGTTGCTCACGGTCCCCTCCTTTTTCTGCCATCTCTAACCACGCCACACTCTCCTTTCTCTACACCAGCCACTCCACTTTCTGCCTCCTCTGCAGAACCAACTCCCACTTACTTTTTTGTCCCCCTTGTCCTTTTGTGCATGTGTGTGCATGAGTGTATGCATGTGGTGAGTGTGTGTGTCCGTGGGTGAGAGTGTGAGTGTGTGAGGAGGTGTGTCCGTGAGTGAGAGTGTGAGTGTGTGAGAGTGATGTGTGTCATGTGTGTGAGGGCAAGTGAGCATATGGGAGCAAATAAGCATGTGAGAGTGAGTGTGAGTGTGTGAGGAGGTGTGTCCGCGGGTGAGAGTGTAAGTGTGTGAGAGTGATGTGTGTCATGTGTGTAAGGGCAAGTAAGCATGTGGGAGCAAGTGAGCATGTGTGAGTGTGAGCAAGTGAGAGTGTTTTGCAATTCCATTTCAAGTATGTGGCCTTGTTCATTTTATTTCTTTGCAAGATGATTGCCATGTCTCTTCTTCAAACATATATCTTGAATTTTCCTTTTTATTATTTTTGGTTCTTATATTTGGTTTTTTTCCATATTACTTCTATTTTGTTTGCCTTTTGCAATTTTGTTTTGATTAATTGTTATTATTATTATTTTAGAATTTTTTTAATTCTATTTATTATTATTACCATGATTATTATTATTGTTAATTTGGGTGGGGTGTTCACAGTTAGTCTCCCCAAACACTTAAAAGTTAACTGTTAGAAACCACATGAGATCTCAAATCTCTTTAGACTTTGAAAGTTAACATATGAATTTAAAAAATATATATATAAAGAAAAAACATAAAATAAAAAAGGTCATAAAAATCTCTTTTCATTATATCTTCATGTCACTTTCAAAATCGTAATAAAATTCTGATTTCCAAAATTCAAAAAGTTATAAAGAGAGAAAATAAAGAGAGCAAGGGTCAATCTTGTTCTTTCCCCAAAAATAAAAATAAAAAATCATAAATAATTTCTTCCACATTTTAGATTGCTTCGTAGATCAGTAATCTCGTCAGGCATATGAGAATTAAGGAGTAGAGACTGCGTGAGATCCTTGGTCTCCTTAGGTCTTGAAATTTAATATATGTTCTAAAAAATACCAAAAAACAAATTCCAAAAATAAAAAAAATAGTAGTATATTTTGCTTGTTATTTCTAATTTAAAAATCCTAAAAATAATTTTTCATAATAATTTCATTTTTAAAATTAAAATAAAATCCAAAGGTCAAAAAATAATGAAAAGAGAAACAAATTACTCCTCCCACAAAAGTCTAATCAAATCCCAAATTTGTCTTGTTTGTAAACTCCAATTTAGTTTCATCTATCTTGTTCCTTTCCTAGAAAAAAAAAAAAATACAAGAATAAAAATTATAAATAATTCCTCATTTAATATTGTCGCATGAGGTCACTGATCTCTTTAGACTTTGGAAGTAAATATATAATTTTGAAATCAAAATCATAAAAATATAAATCGTATGAAATCTCAAATAACATCTTTTGCATTTTAGGTTACCGCATGAGACTGTTGATATTCTCGAGCACTCAAAAGTTAACTAGTAGAGATTGCATGAGATCATAAGTCTCCTTAGGTTTTGAAAGTCAGTATCTATTTTCAAAATACAAAGATGGAATAATTTCTGAATTATAAAGGGATTTATTTTTCCTTTTATTTGTGATTAAAAATAAAAAAATACTTTTTCAGTATAACTTAT
Organism: Delonix regia; assembly: GCA_037074485.1. Lineage (NCBI taxonomy): Eukaryota > Viridiplantae > Streptophyta > Magnoliopsida > Fabales > Fabaceae > Delonix > Delonix regia. Next base: position 43,398,700 of record CM073450.1, on the reverse strand, counting down.
TTTTTAAAATTAAAATAAAATCCAAAAATTAAAAGGAGAAAATGAAGAGAGCAAGAAAGTGAGATTACACTGATTTCATAAATTAAAACACACCAACCCAAATTCAAGCTCATTTTGTTTACGAAAATCAAATTAATTTCTCACAAAAATTAGATATCACCAACCAACTGACACACCCTTTTGGACAAACTACATGGACTTTGATCCTTATTACGAGGTATGTAGGCCCTAGGCTTTCATCCTAGGTCAAGTCCACCCTTTGTTAATATCTATTTGTTTGCTTTCATTATTGTTGTTTTTGTCTTCTCTATTTAATGAGCAAGCATGTCAATAAAAGGGTAATTGAGATAAATTTAAGGTCATATTCTATCTCCTTAAGGATAGGTGTTGTGGGGTGCCTAACATCTTCCCTACACTCAAATAGACTCCTGAACTCATCTATGTTTTTCCAAAGTTTTATGTAAAAAAATTTTGGCGGCGACTCTAATAAATTAATTTTCAAAATTCATTTTGGGAATAAACTTAAACCCCTTCTTATTCTTCTTGCCAAAAGGTCAGTTATGACATTATCTAATAAATTAATAATACCTTGTTTCAAAAGAACAAAATTCAAGTGGGAGATGCAAGTGACATTTTAAAAACAAAGTTTTATTAATAATAGGAGGAATCCATAAAAGTAATGCTCAGGAAACCATGGAATTCCAAAGAAAAATTATAGATGATTTCTTTCGTGCTTTTGGTGCTTGTTTAAGCCCATTTAACACTTTCTTCAACTTTTGTACATAAGCAGGGTGTACTGTACTCTCAAATCCTTCATATAGATTTCCTAATCCAATTCACCATGCGAAAATGTATTCTTCACATCCATCTACCACAACTTCTAAGACTTTCTTGCTGCAAGCACTAACAATACTCGTATGGTGGTAATTTTAGCCACTAAACTGAACGTTTCTTCATAGTCAAATTCATACCTATGGGAAAAATCGTGTGCCATTAGCCAAGATTTGTATCTTTCAATTGATTTGTCAGGACGAGTCTTTACTTTATACACCCATTTCCATGAAATAGGTTGTAAATCTTTAGGTTTTGGCACTAACTTCCATGTCTAGTTCCGTTTCAACGCTTCGATCTCTTCTTCCATAACTTTCCTCAATTCTTTGGTACTATATGCCTCTTCATATGTTGCTAGCTCATTATGTCTTTTGTCTTCAATCACTATTGCATTTGGTTTATATTTATAAACATTCTATTGCCCTAAATCCTATAAGGTTTTAATTTTTCTAAAAATTTTCTGCTAACATTAATTTATGTATTTGTCTGCTATTTAAGAATAATAAGAATAATTTTAAAATTATTGATAGATATTTCTCATAATTGACTTTTACTAACATATAGAAGAATTCCATTTATATCATTTTCATTTTTTCAAGTATAACTACTTGTTAGTTTATGTTTATTAATATTTTATTGCCCTAGATTCTATAATGTTTTAATTGTTCCAAAAATCTTGTGCTATGATTAATTTATGTGTTTTTCTGATGTTTAATAATAATAATAATGATATTAAAATTATAGATAGACATTTTTCGTAATTGAAATTTTCTAATATATAGAAGAACTTCATTTATGTCAATTTTATTTTTTCTAGTATTACTACGAGTTAGTTTATATTTGTTAATATTCTATTGACCTAAATCTTGTAAGGTTTAATTGTCCCAAAAAATTATGTGCTATGATTAATTTACGTGTTTGTCTACTAATAAGTAGTAATAATAATAATAGTAATAATGATTTTCTTGAATGATATTTTTCATAATTAAATTTTGCTGATGTATAGTAGAACTTCAATTATATGAATTATATTTTTTTTAGCATTACTACTTGTTGCCTTATATTTATTAATGTTCTATTGCCTTGAATACTATAAGGTCTTAATTGTTCTAAAAAATATTATGCTAAGATTAATTTATGTGTTTGTATACTGTTAAATAATAACAATAATAATAATAATAATAATAATAACAACAACAACAACAAAAACAATAGTGATAATGAAAATATTCTAGACTAATAATTTTCATAATCAAATATTACTAATATATAGTACATGTCGTAACCGACCTTTTCGGCAAGAAGGAATAAAAAGTGTTTTAAATTGATTCCCAAAATGAATTTTAAAAATCAATTCATTGTAGTCGCCACTAAAATTTTTAACAGAAAACTTTGGAAAACCCATTTAAAATAAAATGAACAAGGCAAAATGGTCTGCAAAAACAGAGATAGGTTCGAGAGTCTATTTGAGTGTGGGGAAGGTGTTAGGCACCCTACAACATCTGTCCATAAGGACGGTTACCTTAAACTAGTTAACTGAAATAGAATATGGCCTTAAATTTATCTCAATTACCCTTTATTGACATGCATGGCCATCAAACAGAGAAGACAAAAATGACAATAATGGAAGCAAACGAATATATATTTACAAAGGGTAGACTTGACCTAGGATGAAAGCCTAGGGCCTATATACCCCATGATAGGGATCAAAGTCCACGTAGTTCGACCGAAAGGTGTGTCAATTAATTGATAATTTGTAATTTTGTGATGAGAACAGGAGGGTTTAAATTAAACAGATTTTCATAAAATAAAACGGAATTAGAATTTGGTTTGCATGTTTTAATTTACAAGAACCTAATTAATTTAACTCTCTTGATGTGTTCATTTTTCCTCCTTTTAATTTTTGTTTATTTTTGGGATTTTAACCCTTGTGTAGTTATAGGGTCATAGGAGTAATTAGTTGATCCATTATGTTTATTTTGTGACTGGGATTTTAACCCTTTGTTTATTTTGTGACTCCCATTTTGCATGTATTTAGTTATAGGAGTAACCAGTTGATCCATTATGTAGTTATTAACTTTTTTATTTTTATTTTTTATTTTTATTTTGTGAGGTGGGTTGTTCATAGTTGCCTCTCTTTGCTTGTCTCTTAAGTTAAAGGAGTGGATATGATGAAAAGATGACCTAACTTAAGAGAAAGCAAAGACGTGAACACACCTTTCCTCACGTCGAGGAAAAATAGAGGTAAATCCATGCTTGCATAGGATAGTGAATTGCCTGAACATGATGTAGGAATTTTAATAGAAGTGTAAAATTGCCCTGGACACGATGGAGGACTTTTGACAGAAATGTAAATTTCCTGGACACGATGCAAGACTTTGATAGAAATGTAAATTGCCCTAGACATGATGCAGGACTTTGACAGAGAATGGAAATTTCTTGGACATGATGCAGGACTTTGACAGAAATGTAAATTGCCTAGACATAATGCAGGACTTTTATGTTGATTTGAAGAGGGGTATTCACCTTGCATGGAATATGCTATCACACAACATAATGCATGCACCTATGTGAGATGTATACCATTGTGCTCAGACTGTAGCATAATTTGTCTACTTGCTAAGCTTGTCATCTTTATGATGATAGTGTTCCTTAGAAGTGAATAGATCTAAATTCTGCCGAGTTTTTGTCCTCAACATTTGAATCGTTATCTTGTTAAACTTCAGGATGATTTTTCTTGAACAATAAAAATACTTGTGCCAAGGTGTAGTGTGACTATTTGGAAGCACCTCTTGGTCATCTGTGAGATGTGATATAACATGTGTTCATGCACTAAATGGCTGGTGCATATGTTTTTTCTTCTTTAAAACATCAATTCTGCACATGTGGTGGATGCACGAGCGAGATATATGATGGATGTGGAGAATCATGTATGCATGAGATATGTAGGTTTTTGAAGGATAATGAAAATTTTGTTCACTTTGATATATTTCCAAAATGATGCTTATACCCTAGGCGTTAGAAATAAGATAACTCTACATGAACGTAAACCTTCTACCTTTTACTTTGGAAATTGGAAGGGTGACATATTAAGTTATAGTTTATGCTGGTTGGAAAGAAAACCATATTGCCTGAAGCAAAAGAACATTTAACCAAGCTTCTTTTGTCGTGATGTTTAATTCATCATTTCATCAGCCAATGGTCCACATAACTTTATCTCTTTGGGTCAACACCTAGCAGGCTTAGTTTCCTTTCCTTACGATACTCCCTTTCGATTTTCTACTTTCTCCTTCAGTTTCTGCTTCTCAGTTTTCTGCTCTCTCCTTCAGTTTCTGCTTCTCGGTTTGGTTTTCTGCTCCCTCCTTCAGTTTCTGCTTCTCGGTTTTCTGCTCTCTCCCTCAGTTTTCTCCCTCTAGGTTTTCTGCTCTCTCCTTCAGTTTCTGCTTCTCGGTTTTCTGCTCTCTCCCTCAGTTTCTGCTTCTCGATTTGGTTTTCTGCTCCCCTCCTTCAGTTTTTGCTTCTCAATTTTCTGCTCCCTCCCTCAGTTTTCTCCCTCTTGGTTTTCTACTTTCTCCTTCAGTTTCTGCTTCTCGGTTTTCTGCTCTCTCCCTCAGTTTCTACTTCTCGATCTGGTTTTCTGCTCCCCTCCTTTAGTTTTTGCTTCTCGATTTTCTACTACCTCCATCAGTTTTCTCCCTCTCGATTTTATACTTTCTCCCTTTTTTGAGTTGCTGCCTCTCGGTTTTCTGCTCTCTCCCTCAGTTTCTGCTTCTTGGTTTAGTTTTCTGCTCCCCTCCTTCAGTTTTTGCTTCTCGGTTTTCTGCTCCCTCCCTCAGTTTTCTCCCTCTCGATTTTCTACTTTCTCCCTTTTCTGAGTTGCTGCCTCTCAATTTTCTGCTCTCTCCCTCTCTGCTGTGTTTCCTCTTCACTCTCCTTTTCAGTCTGCACAACGAGCTGCCCCTACCTCCAGATGTGGTGCTGCTCCTGTCCTTGTTGTTGGAGCAGCCACTTCTTCCTTTCTCTACTGCTACCTCTGCCTCATCTCCTTCTTTTTGCTTTTTCTCCTTTTTTGCAGCTTTCCAACATAACATGTCCACGTTTTTTACTAGCTTTTTCCATTTTTCTTTTTATTACACTATTATGATTAATATTTTTGAGTTTTTTTAATTTTTAATTTTTTATTTTTCCTTATATATATATTCTTTTATTTTTGATAGTTTTGCTTTGATTTATTATAATAAATTTTCTTAATTAGCTAATATATATATATATATATATATAATTTTTTTGGGTTTTGAGTTTATTTAATTATCACCCATTATTTATTTTTAATTCCAAATTGTCCCCTAATTGGAAATGTCATTTAAAGTTCCTATTTGCCTAATTATTAATTAATTAGTGTATCAATTAATTAAATGATTAGACAATTAGGGATGGGGTGTTCACAAAGGGGATGTCAATAATGTCCATAGTGCATACCAACTCCCTCACCTCATGTGTAATCAATATCCCCAAGCACCGTTTCATGGTCAGAACTCAACCATGGGCTACCAGCCATGAGGTCCAGCTATAAGTAGTCATATGAGTTACCTAATATCGCCACAATCCCATCTTAGACCGCAACCAATAATGGTCCAAAGTAGAGGGTTTAGGCCTACTCAACAGCCTCGCAATGATAGGCTATTACCTAACTTCAATGTTAGTCGATCTGAGCTCTTTCACAACTTGGTGGCAAAAAAGCTTATGGGCCCTAAGCCTGTTAAGCCACTTCAGACACCATTCCCTGGGTGGTATGACTCCAATGCTACTTATGAGTATCACATAGGAGCTACTGGGCACAACATTGACAGGTGTGATGCCTTCAGGAGGCATATTTTGGCGTTATTAGACAATAATCATATTGGCATAAAAGCGGGTGATGATCCCAACATTGTCACCAACCCCTTGCCAAATCATGATAAAGGGAAACAAGTGTCTGTGATAGACATAGAAGAGCCCAGCTCGAAAAACTTGAAGGATGTATCATGCACCATGCGATAGTTATATGAAAGCTTGAAGGACGCTAACTATATTTCCACTCAAGATAAGGAGCAGAACATACCTAGAAGGTTACATAACAATTACTGTGAGTTTCATGAAGGAGAAGTGGGGCATGACATTGAAGACTGTGGGCCATTTAAGGAGTTAGCACAGAGAATGATGACGTTAGGAGTTCAAACCATCGAAAAGACTCAAGAACCCACTGAAGGGAATGTGTGTGTCATAGAGAAGGATGGTACCAAGACCAAGGGATTGTTTGGCCCCACGAAACCCAAGAGTTCTTTCCTAGTGGTTAATAAGCCAGTCTACAAAGTTAAAGAGGTCACTCCTGCCCAAAACAATTGTGATCTACAAACTACAATGAAAGGATTGCTTGTTATACCTGCACTGGTGCCCAGCAAAAATCCAACTGTTGTCATCCATGTGCCATCCCCATTTTCGTATTACAGCAATCATGTTGTACCATGGAAGTATAGTCTAAAAATAGAATACTCACATGATAATGAGGCGTTGGGAGAAAGGCCCGTCATAGAAAAAAGGCATGCAGAAATTGTAGGAGGAATTACTCGTAGAGGTTGGGTATACTCCAAGGACGTAGAAGGAACTCCAAACCCGAACAGGGAAGTAGGTGAAAGTTCAAACCTAAGAGAGGCCCCTAGGAAAGGAGAATGAGAGGAAGCAAACGAGTTCTTGAAAATTATGAAGCAAAGCGAGTACGATGTGGTCGATTAACTGCGAAAAACACCAGCCCAAATTTCAATCTTGACTCTCATAATGAATTCAGAGGCCCACCAAAAGGTGTTACAGAGCGTGTTAGATAAAGCCTATGTGAGTCCCGTCATTACTCCAGAAAAGGTGGTGAACATGATAAATGCGGTAAAAAACTCCACCTTGATCACTTTTTCTAAGGACAAGATACACCCTACACTGGCTGAAAAGCCCAAAGCTCTCCATATTACTTTGCAATGCTATGGGTATGTGATTGCTAAAGTACTCATTGATGGAGGGTTAGCCCTAAATGTTCTACCCTTATCCACTTTAAGGCAGTTACCAGTCAAGAAGTCATGTATTCAATATAATGACATGGTAGTAAGGGCCTTTGACGGGACAAAGAGGGAGGTAATTGGAAAGATTGAGCTCTCTGTGGAAATTGGTCCAAACCTATTTACCATTGAGTTTTAGGTCATGGACATCAATGTGGCATATACGATACTCCTGGGGAGACCTTGGATTCATGCGGCTGGTGCAGTCCCATCTACTGTGCATTACATTGATGAAGGGAAACTCATCACGATAAAAGGTGAAAAAGAGATGATCATCAGCAAACCGAGCACAGTGCCCTACATTGAGAATGTCGAACAGGTTATGGACAGCTCCTACCAGAGCCTGGAGGAGTTAGAGGCTGGAAAATCTACAAAAGGTGCCAGCCAAAACCCATTAGGAGTTGGGGAATCTACTAAGGAGGTCAACCAAGTAGTGGCCAAGATCATGATGAATAATGGATATCAAAAAGGAAAAGGATTGGGCGCTAATCTGCAAAGCATAAGAGAACCGGTTGAGTTACCCGAAAATCCAAGACGGCAAAGGTTAGGATATGAGCTGTCTGTGGAGACTTACAGGACGCGACGGAAGGAGTGTAAGCTGAGAGGAAAAATGGAAATACCCCACATTCGAGAAACATTTCCTATTATTGCTGAGATAATGCACCCGAGCGACCCAATTATAATGGTGAGTGAAGAAGAAAGAGATCACACAAAAGCCATGTGGATCCAACTAGATGAACTAGGAGAAGCACTTAACAATTGGGAATCTGAAGTGTTGTCGAATGTCATGTCATTAGAGTAATATTTTGAATATCATTTCAAGAGTTTTGTAATAGCTAACAATTTGAATTCTATTTTGAATATCGAATGGATGCAGTAATTTCAATCTTTTTGCCAAAATATTGTTTATATCCTGTCTTTTCGTATTTATTTTCGCCTTCTCTACCCACTTTCTAGGGAGTTTGAATCCTCAGAACTCTTGTCTGAAGTAGAAGCACCCGGGCACAGTTTGAATAAGCCACATGTTGTTTCAGATACAAATAACTTAGAAACTGATAATAATGATGAGTTATCTCAAACCTTCGCTAAAATAATAGAATCTTTGAAAAAAGGAATCACTCTGCATAAAGAAATCTCCAAAGTAATTAATATGGGGACCGAGAATGACAAAAAGGAGTTAAAAATAGTGGATAATCAAAAAATGGAAGAAATGATCAATTTTTTTAAAGAATATATAGATGTGTTTACGTGGTCATACCAAGATATGCCGGGAATAGATCCTGAAATTGCTACCCACAAAATAATGTGGTAGAATATTAGGCTTGTGTCAATGGCCTGTATACTGCCTTAGAGTTAGGTGTCAAATATCTTGATGTGTTTAGAGATTCAGCCCTCGTAATTTATCAGGTAAAGGGAGAATGGCAAACCAAAGATCCCAAATTGATACCATACTAAAGGTACCTAACGGAATTGATGTCAAAGTTTGAGGAGATAAACTTCACACATCTAACTCGTGACAAAAATCAATTTGCTGATGCATTGGCTACCCTTGCCATAATGATCAAGCTAGACTGTGGAGTTAACGTGCTACCAGTGCAGATTAAGACCCGGGACACCCCAGTCCATTGCCTAAATGTGGAGGAAGAAAGTGATGGGCAACCGTGGTTCCATGACATAAAAAACTATGTCCAAAGTCAGCAATATCCAACTGGGGCATCTGAGAATGACCAAAAGACCATTCGTCGATTGCCAATGAGTTTCTTCCTTAGGGGAGAAGTGTTGTATAAAAGATCATGGGATAACACTTTGCTCAGATGTGTGGATGCATTAGAAGCACAAAGGATAATGACAGAGATTCATGAAGGGATGTGTGGAACTCATGCTAACGGCCACACCATGACTAGGCAAATTCAAAGATGCGGATACTTTTGGTTAACCATGGAGAAAGATTGCATTGACAATGTGAAGAGATGTCATAAATGTCAGACATATGCCAATAGGATCAATGCTCCACCTCAACCCCCACACAACCTGGTGGCACCTTGGCTATTCTCGATGTGGGGAATCGATGTGATTGGTCCCATCAATCCAAAAGCGTCTAATGGACACCGATTCATTTTAGTAGCCATCGATTACTTCACAAAATGGATAAAGGTATGCTCCTTCTCCAATATTACTCAAAGGGTCTTCCTTCGATTTCTGAAATCAAACATTATATGTCGATATGGTATACCGAAAAGGATTATCACTGATAACGCCCCCAACCTAAATGGAGTTGACATTAAGAAGTTATGCAAGCAATTTAAGATTAAGCATCACAATTCTACACCCTATCGGCCACAGATGAATGAGGCAGTCAAGGCAGCAAATAAGAACATCAAAAAGATCATTAGTAAGATGACTATCACTTACAAAGACTGGCATGAGATGCTCCCATATGCTTTCCATGGGTATCGCACAACAATACGTACATCCACAAGGGCAACTCCTTACTCTTTAGTATATGGCATGGAGACGGTCACCCCAATTGAGGTTGAGATTCCCTCTCTCTGAGTGTTGATAGAATCTAACCTAAAGGAGAGTAAGTGGGTAAGGATACGATACGAGCAGTTGAATATGATTGAAGAAAAGCGACTAGTAGCTATGTGTCATGGGCAATTATACCAGAAAAGGATGGCAAGGGCCTTCAATCAAAAGATTCATCCTAGAGAATTCGAGCCAGGGGAGTTGGTTCTGAAAAAGATCCGCCCAAATCTGGAGGATAATAGAGGTAAATGGGCACCTTTATATGAAGGTCCATATGTGGTGATACGAGCATTCTCTGGAGGTGCATTGGTCCTTACCGATATGGATGGAAGAGAGTTCAGAAGACCGATTAACTCAGATGCAGTAAAGAAATACTTTGCTTAATAATGGGAACGAAGAAAGAAAAAAAAAGTAAAAAAAAAAAAGAAGAAAAAGAAAGAAAGAAGATTTTACAATCAGGGTCCGTTAAGTTAAAAACCTGAAAAGGCAGCTAAGTAAAAGTTAAGGCAACAGATGATGAACGAAGCGAGGCTACACAAGACTAAATCTCCCTTTTGGAAGGATCTTTAGAGATTGTCTTCATTAACCAGTTTTGAAATATGTGTATCCAAGGCAATACCAGGTTCAAGCGACCAGTGTCACCTGGAGCTGAAAGTCAAAGCCATCCCAGTTACCATTTTGGCTCTCCTTTGCATTTGTATCCAATCTATCACCTATTTCCCTTTGGGCCACGTGATCTATTTACAAAAGTTGCTTACTTATTTTAGAGACTTGCTTCCTATTACTTTTCTTCTTTCTACATAATCGTATCGCCTTTATAGTTGCTCCATCCATTCAATATGCAAAATATTGTCTAATGATATGCATTTTGGAAACTCCCATGATTTTTAAATAAGTGCTTCCATGCAATTACTGGGATGAAGCTTAAAATGTGAAACATATACACGTCTAGGCATTTCTATTTTTGTCACTGGGTTACTTTGTAACAAGAGATTGAAGCATTTTCAATGTCCCCAGGTCTACCGTAATGAAAGGAAACTAAACTTACCAAGTGTTGGCCTGAAAAGACAAAGTTATTTGGACCATCGGCTGTTGAAATAACGAATTAAAAATCATGACAGAAGAAGCTAGGTTAGACAATTCTTTCACTCCATGCAATATGGTTTTCTTTCTAACAAGCACAAACTATGACTTAATATGTCACCCTTCCTGTTTCTGAAATATAGGTAGAAAGTCTACGATCATGTAGCATTCCCTTATTTCTAACGCCTAGGGTATAAGCATCATTTTGGAAATGTATCAAAGTAAACAAAATTTTCATTATCTTTTAAAAACCTACATGTCTCATGCATACATGGTTCTCCACGTTCATTATATATCTTGCTTGTGCATCCACTACATGTGCAAAATTGATGTTTTAAAGAAGGGAAAAACATATGCACCATGCATTTTGTGCACAAACACATGTTATATCACATCTCATGAATGTCTAAGGGGTGCTTCCAAAAGAGTCACGCCCCTCCTGGGCACAAGTATTTTTATTGTTTAAGAAAGTTCATCTTGGAGTTTCACAAGATAACAATTCAAATGTTGAGGGCAAAAACTTGGCAGAATTTGGATCTATTCACTCCTAAGGAACACCATGGTCATAAAGATGACAAGCTTAGAAAGCGGTCAAATCATGCTACAGTTTGAGCATAATGGTATGTATCTCATATAGGTGCACGCATTGCACTGTGCAATAGCATATTCCATACAAGGTGAATACCTCTCTTCAAATCAACGCCAAAGTCTTGCATCGTGTCTAGGGCAATTTACATTTTCTTTCAAATATTCTTGCATCGTGTCCAGGCAATTTTCTTTCAAATAGTCCTACATCATGTCCAGGGCAATTTACATTTTTGTCAAAAGTCCCTGCATTGGGTCCAGGGTAATTTACATTTTTGTCAAAAGTCCCTGCATCGTGTCCAGGGCAATTTACATTTTCTTTCAAATAGTCTTGCATCGTGTCCAGGCAATATTCTTTCAAATAGTCCTACATCATGTCCAGGGCAATTTACATTTTTGTCAAAAGTCCCTGCATCGCGTCTAGGGCAATTCACAATTTCTGTCAAAAGTCCCTACATCGGGTCCAGGGCAATTCACAATTTCTGTCAAAAGTCCCTGCATCATGTCCAGGGCAATTTTACATTTTTGTCAAAAGTCCTGCATCGTGTCCAGGGCAATTTTAAATTTCTGACAAAGTCCTGCATCGTGTCTAGGTAATTTATCTTTCAAAAAGTCCTGCAGCGCATCTAGGTGATTTACATTTTTTGTCAAAAAGTCCTGTATCGTACCCAGGGCAATCTACATTTCTGTCAAAAGTCCCTGCATTGTGTCCAGGGCAATTTACATTTTTTTCAAAAGTCCCTGCATCGTGTCCAAGGCAATTTACATTTTTTTCAAAAATCCCTGCATCGTGTCCAAGGTAATTCACAATTTCTATCAAAAGTCCTTACATTGTGTCCAGGGCAATTTTACATTTTTCTTAAAAGTCCTACATCATGTTCAGGACAATTTTACATTTCTATCAAAAGTCCTGCATCGTGTCCAGGGCAATTTTACATTTCTGTCAAAAGTCCTGCATCGTATCCTGGGCAATTTACATTTCTGTCAAAAGTCTTACATCGTGTCCAAGGCAATTTACTTTTCTAACAAAGTCCTACATCATGTCTAGGCAATTTACATTTATGTCAAAAGTCCTGGATCGAATCCAGGCGATTTATCTTTCTACCAAAGTCCTGCATCGTGTCCAGGCAATTTTCTTTCAAAAAATCTTGCATCACGAGGAGACAACTTACTGTCCCATTCAGACTCGGATTTACAAAAGGTCCCCTTTTACTGGTTTTCCCTTAGTGTGAGGAATAATGTGTTTACATCTTTGCTTACTCTTAAGTTGGGTCATCTCTTCACAATTTTTGCTTCCCTAACTTAAGAGACAAGCAAAGCAGGGCAACTGTGAACACCCCATCCCTAATTACTTAATTATTTAATTAATTGATTTGCTAATTAATTAATAATTAAGCAAATGATGAAAATAAAAATGACAGAGGCTCAAATGACATTCTTAAGTGAAGGCAATTTAAAATTCAAAATAAATAATGGGAGAACTTTAAGAAAAAAAAACCAAAATTTAAAAATAAGAATTAATTAATAATAATAATAACAAATCAAAATAAAAAATCATAAAAGACACAAAAATAGGAAAAATCCAAAAGTAAATATTAATGGTGATGATGACAAAAATAAAAATAAATAAATAAATAAATAAAAATATATAATAAAAAAAGGGGGGTTAAATTAAAAATAAATTAAATCAAATACCAAACACATATAATACAACATATATTGGCAGAACATGATGATTCTAGTACATTTTTTTATGGTGGTTGCAAGTAGACACTGCTCTGCAAATGCTATGGCTGCCTCTTCTACGCAAGTTGCCATAGCATGTCTAAGGAAGTGACGGGCAGCACAGGACACTTAATAATGACAGTGGCTGAGAGTAGCTGGAAGAAGCGAGAGTAAAATAGGAGAAGAGAAGAGAGGCTTAAGGGGGGTCAGTTGAAAAAAAAAAAAATAGAGAAGAGTGGAGGCAGCTGGAAGAGAGACCGAGAGAGTTAGGAAAGAATTGAAAAAAACCAAGAGAAGTAAGAGAGTTGAGAGAAACTGAGCTGCAGTTGTGACGAGCAAAAAAAAATGGATGCAGTAATGAGCAGAAGTGAGAGGAGCTGAATCAGGCTGGAGCAGAGAAGTGTTATCGAGGAGAAACTGAGTTGCAGCTGTGATGAGCAAAAAGGTGGATGCAGTAACGAGCAGAAATGAAAAGACAATGATGAGTTGAACCAAGCTGGAACCAAGAAGCAAACTGAACAAGACCGAGCTAAAGCCGTGAATGTCTTCCTCTGTTCTGAGCAGCTTGAACAGGGGCGAACAGAGGTGAACAAACCATTAAACACTGTTGGAGCTCACTTCGTTCTGAAGCTGAGAAGGAAGAGAGTTGCTGCATATTTTCTTCTAATGCTGTGAAAAAGAAGGAAGAGGGAGAAAGAGTAAGATCTTCCTAATGCTTTCATACTTATATATATATATATATATACTATACATGTGTTTATCTATATATGTGAATAGGTATATGTGTATATTTGCCTTTTGATGCTTATTCTCTTCTCATGCCATATGCTATACATGTGTATATAAAGATATATATATATATATATATATGTACATATACCACTTATCTCTTGATACATGTTTTCATTTTTCTTCCTCGCCATGCTTATGTATATATATATTATACAGGTGTTTATATATATATAGGTATATGTATATGTGTATATTTGCCTCCTGATGCATATTCTCTTTTCACGCCATATGCTATACATGTGTATATAAAGAGATATGTATATATATATATATATATGTACATATACCACTTACCTCCTGATGCATGTTTTTTGTTTTTCTTCCTAATGCTTTCATGCTTATATATATATACTATACATGTGTTTATCTATATATGTGAATAGGTATATGTGTATGTTTGCCTCTTGATGCTTATTCTCTTTTCACGCCATATGCTATACATGTGCATATAAAGAGAGATATATATATATATATATGTACATATACCACTTACCTCTTAATGCATGTTTTTTGTTTTTCTTCCTTGCCATTCTTATGTATATATATATTATACAGGTGTTTATATATATATAGGTATATGTATATGTGTATATTTGCCTCCTGATGCTTATTCTCTTTTCACACCATATGCTATACATGTGCATATAAAGAGAGAGATATATATATATATATATGTACATATACCACTTGCCTCCTGATGCATGTTTTTGTTTTTTTTTTTCCTTTCTTCTCGCTATGCTTATATATATATATATATATATATATATTATACGTGTGTTTATATATATATATATGTGTGTGTGTGTGTGTGTGTGTGTACATGTATGTATGAATATAAAGGTATATAATTATATATTTGCTGCTTCCTGACACATGTTTGTCTCCTCGTCATGCCTATATATATATATATATACTATACTATACATGTGTTTGTATATATATATATATGTACCTACGTATGTGTAAGTATATAGATGTACATATATATATCTATTACTTCTTGATGCACGTTTGTTTCCTCGTCATGCCTAGACATATAATATACTATACATGTGTTCATATGTATATACATATTTGTGTGTGTGTAAAAATAAAGGTATATATGTGTATATATGCATAGATGTACTTCATTTGCCTCTTGGTGCTTGTCTCCTGTCAATATGAGATTAATTTTTTGCTTTATAAACAAGATTCTAAGAAAATCATCAAGCGAGAATATTGTTCTCCTCGAGGGATTGGGATCATGTGAGATTTTAATCTCTTTAGGTCCCTAAAATTAATACATATTTGTTTTAAATAACTAACAGTTATAATAATAAAAGATATAATACTTTAATCGAATAGTTGCTGTTATTCAATGAAAATCACCGAGTGAGAATATTGTTCTCCTCGGATGATTGGGATCATGTGAGATCTTAATCTCTTTAGATCCCTGAAATTAATACATATTTGTTTTAAATAATAGTACCAATAATATAAAAAATAATAATAATTAAATATTTACTTTAAATAAATATTTTCCATTATTTACAAAAATTATTGTGTGAGAACTTTGTTCTCCTCGATTGTGTGGGATCATGAGAGATTTTAATCTCTTTAGACCGCTAAAATTAGTAGCCATTTTGTTTTTTAAAAAATAATAATTAAATATTTACTTTAAATAAATATTTTCCATTATTTACAAAAATTATCGTGTGAGAACATTGTTCTCCTCGATTTCGTGGGATCATGTGAGATTTTAATCTACTTAGACCCCTAAAATTAGTACCCATTTTGTTTAAAAATAATAATAATTAAATATTTACTTTAAATAAATTTTTTCCATTATTTACAAAAATTTTTGTGTGAGAACATTGTTCTCCTCGATTGTGTGGGATCATGTGAGATTTTAATCTCCTTAGACCCCTAAAATTAGTACCCATTTTGTTTAAAAATAATAATAATTAAGTATTTACTTTAATTAAATATTTTTCATTATCTACGAAAATCACCGAGTGAGAATATTGTTCTCCTCGAATAATTGAAATCATGTGAGATTTTAATCTCCTTAGATCCTGAAAATCAGTACACATTTTTTTAAAAAGTAATAATAATTAATTATTTACTTTAATTAAATATTTTTCATTATCTGCAAAATTATCGTGTGAGAATATTGTTCTCCTCGAATGCTTAGGGTCATGTGAGATTTGAGTCTTCTTAGATCCCCAAAATTAGTACATATGCATTTTAAAATAATAATAACAATAATGATAATAATGCAAAAATAAATATCTTAATTAATTTTCTTTTTTACAAAATAATTAATTCATTCTTTATAATCATTTCGTTTAAATTTCAAAGTAAAGATTTAAAATACAAAACTAAACAAAAAAAAATTAGTTAAAAAGGGAGAAAATGAAGAGATCAAGAGAGTGAGATTAATCATGTTATTGTAAATTAAAACACACAGACCAAATGCCAATTCCGTTTTGTTTACGAAAATCTGTTTAATTTAAATCTTCCTGTTTTCATCACAAAATTTACAAATCATCAACCAATAAAACATGCCTTTTTGTTCAAACTACGTGGACTTTGATCCCTATCACGGGGTACGTAGGTCCTAGGCTTTCATCCTAGGTCAAGTCCGCCCTTTGTAAATATCTACTCGTTTGCTTCTATCATTGTCGTTTTTTATCTCTTCTGTTTAATAGGCATGCACATCAACAAAGGGTAATTATGATAAGTTCAAGGCCATATTCTATTTCAACTAACTAGTTCAAGGTAACCGTCCTTAAGGACGGGTGTTGTGGGGTGCCTAACACCTTCCCCACACTCAAATAGACTCCTGAACCCATCTTTGTTTTCTCAGACCATTTTGCCTTTTTTTTTTCTTATTTTAAATTGGTTTTCCAAAGTTTTCTGTTAAAAATTTTGGTGGTGACTCCAAATAAATTAATTTTCGAGTTTCATTTTGGGAATCAATTTTAAACTTTTTTTATTTCCTCTCACCGAAAGGTCGGTTACGATAGGTCATGAAAGACCTATTTCTCACCTATTCCCTATTAGAAGAAATTCTCATGTGAGAAATAAATATAATTGGGTTTCTAAAGGCTCTAAAAATTATTGAACTAACATTCAAGGACCCAGTTAATATGGTTACTAAAAAGTCTTTCTAATGCTTCAATTGTGCAAAAAAATTCCTAATAGTATGGACAAATTGGCATAGAAAATAAGGAACAACAAAGGAGAGCTTCTCAAGCACTAAAAGATAGAATTGAAAAGTTAAAAACTTATAAGGAGAAGCATTGGCTAAGAAAATGACATCCTTCAAATTTATGGCCATGGTATCAAGTGACGAAACCTCTTATTTAACTATATTTGATATTGATTAAGGTATATTACACATGGTCGTAGGTATGAGCATTGCATTAGTTAAATTCATAGGAATAAATTTTTATTGTCAAGTGGATATATATAATTTGATTATGATTCACATCCTCAAATTATGAATTTAAATAAGTTATTTATCTGAGAAATGCAATGTCTGATATCAATCCCTTATGCTCTTCACTATGCTTATATATTGATAAAGGGGATAGTGCAAATTGAATAAATAAATAATTTTGTGCTTAATCCAATATGCTAAATTATATTGTTTTAGCTTATTTGATTCTTCAAAACATGAATATATTAAAGCCTTTACAATCTAACCTTTCTTGGTTCCTAATTGGTTGGAGCCAAAGAAGAAGAGTTATATTGTTTTGTAAATATAAGAATGATCTCCACCTTAAGTATACAATGTAAGTGGAGGATAATAAAGGAATCTTAAGGATCAATTAACTCTATGATGATTACGGCAATCCTAAGCAAGGAGTACAAGCTCAACAATTTATGGTTATTTCTATCCTTTCCCTTATGCATAACATATTTCATATCTTCTATTGAGAATGGATAATCATTATCTCCTTATATTATTAATGTTGTTCTTATTAACTCAAATTAAAAAGATTAATGTGATGAACCATTACTTGGATTGAAATATGATTTTGTAACTGTCACTTATATCCAATGTTTTTGTCTAATAAAACTTGCAAATTTTCAAATATTACTATACATTAAACATTAGGTACCATGAAAATGATATAATTTGCTTTATAGAAAATAAGAAGCCCATTTGCAGAAAACATTAAGGTTTTGATGATAACAAACATTGTATGAATGTTTTCCAGTATAATACTTAGGTTGTAGATATTCTTCAATGTATTATTATATCTTATGAACCTTTGTAAGTGATATTGAACATATAGAAATCATGTAAAATGAATGTAAGGTTGATTTTAGGTCTTAAAGCTTAAAGAAAAGCTAATTTGGGGAACTCTAAAAGTCCTCAGTCAACTGGCCACCTTGTCAGCTAGCTACTAGGCCTTAACCAGTTGAATGGGAGCTTTTTGTGAGTGAGTAGTTGACTAGCCACTAGCCAGCAGTCGACTAGTCAAATTCTGATAAGCCTTTAGTCTACTGCTAGCTTGAGCCTTGATCAACTGGACACTCTCTGTGAGTAAGCAATTGACTGGTCACAAGCCAACAATCAATTGGCCACACCCAGATCAAGCATCAGTTAACTACCAGCCTTGAAACCATCGACTGAGAGCTCTTTGTGAGTGACTAATCGATTGGTGAAGAGTGAGCAATCAACTGTTAGGGTCTAAAATTTAAATTCTAGAGAGGGAAAGCTAATCAATCAACTGGCCATGAGAGAGAAGTCAACTAGCCAGTAATAGAGAAGCTATAATTGTTTTACAACTTATAAATTTTGAAAAGTTTGACTTCTCTCTTACTCTTAATGCATCTATTGGACCTCTAGCTATTTATACATAACCTATAGACCATGAATTAATAAAAAAAAAAAAACATGTATGGGAGTTTATATCATAAGAATCATCTTCTTATTGGCTCTCTATTGCATTAATGCTTCATTGTTTTGTATACTCTATTATGAGATTTTGTTTCTCTGTAAATCTTTCTTCCTTAAGAGTGAAAGGTACAAGATAAGTTATTCCTTGAGAATATCAAACAAAAGTACAATATAGATGGAAGAGAAACAACCTTTCTTGATAAAGCATACATTTCAAAATGCTTGGAGCCTAGATATTGGTGTTAAACCTCAAAGTGAAAAAGAAGCAACTTCACAAAAATGCCAAGTAGTTGAATACAAGGACATGAAAGACTACAATTCTAGTGATATCTATATCTTACCCACTTTATATGCATTGTTTAAAATATCATGATTAGGCGATAAATTATTATTTAAGTATTTGTGTCCTTTTTGTGCTTCTTTAGCAATCCTGTTCAAATATTACTTATAAGATATTGCATTTGCTAGAAGGGTACATGCTTTTGAAATATATATGTTTCTCTGTCAAGTGATTCTTATACTTAAACATGTGATCAAATAGAATCATTTTTGTGCTTAACTGATATATATTGTTTCAAATCTTTACTCATTGCCTTATGCATCTCTTGAGCTTGAAAATGAAAGATTTTGTGAAATGAACTTTAGAACATCAAAAAATATTTTTATCTTGAAAATTAGTGAAATTGTTTGTGAAATTATTTATATGTGACATCTCCTAGACTCTCTAAATGAATTTTTATATGTCAAAAACTGTTTTCATAAAATGATTTATGAAATCCTTCTTAAAAACAAAAGTTTGGCTCATGAATATTTATAGAGAAGTGAACTTGGTTTTGATCTCATTTCAAAAAATTATAAAGTTCGCTTAAATATTATGGAGTGACATGAGTTGCAATCACAAGTGAATATGAATGTCATAGAATGCGCTCACTCAGAATAAATTAGACATAAATCACATGCTTCCAAATGCATTATGTTTGATCTATTGATAAGCATGTTAACACAAATAAACCTAAAAATTGCCAACAATAAGCTCCACCAGAATAAAATGACAAATATTTGGAGTAAATTAAAAAGCAAGTTTGACACTCTCTGGATTTCATTAAACATCTTTTCAAAATTCTTATCTCTTCTGCTTCCTTAATTATGCTTAAACTTTTGGAATGATTAATGTTCTTGGATAAATTGACAAATCTATAATTTGCTCATTTTAATGCTCTCATTCAACTTTGAACATAGATTTCGCACTAACCATTGGTATGTATTTTGAAAAATGTTATATGCTTTAAACTATGCTAATTGTTGAATCATCTTTAAGTTTTTACTTTAGCAGTGAGCTTAACATGCAAGCCAAGTATAAGATACTCAACTTATATTTCTATCTTGGATATCATTAAAGAATGGACAAGTGATGGCTAAATTCTAAGAGGATGTAACAAATCAAGAAGCATCTCAACATTGCCAAAATTGATGAGTATCTCTATAACTCTATGATGTCATATATCAATTTTGAAAGATACTCTCGAGATTGTTTAGTTATATTGGCAGTAATGAGTGTCTATAATATGATATGTGTTCTCATTAATGACATATATGCTAAATGATAGAATATGCTTGATTTGTCATTAGTTGTTTATTGATTGAATATATAATGATCCTTCTTACATACTTTCTCATGGTTGAGCTATTCATAATACTTATTGAAAGCTTGCTCATTGCAAAGGGAAACTCATCAACTTTGAAAGAAAAGTTTTGCATACTCCTTTTAAACAAATTAAAAATATTCAAAGCATTAAAACCATTTTTAACGTTTTTTGGATCTAAAATTGTTGAAATTGTATTCAATAAAGCTTAGAAACATAAAAAGTATATTAAAAATGAGTTTGTGAAAGGAAGCCATGTTTTCAAAGGGTAGTTTTTAATTCTATGGTTATCATTCAAACATATAAGAGGAATTATACTATTAATATGATAACTTTTAATGAAATTGTTCTCAAATGACATTGTATTCAATAAAGCCTAAACACATAAAATTTTGTTAAACATTATATTGTGAAAGTCAGCATGTTTTTCAAATGACAATCCTTATTTTTGTGACAATCATTCAAAAATATAGGGAAACTTATGCTTTTATTGTGATATCTTTTGATCTCCTATGTATATGATAATCATCTTTATAGAAAATCCTTCTCATTTCATTCCATTTCATAATGTTTTAAATTGGTTTTCTTTTGAAATAGGAAAAGAAATTACACATATAGAAATCATTCATACAAAAGAAATATCTTATGCATATCAAGTGCTTTTCATGTAAAGGGAATTTTCTTTGAAATATCATCTTTATGGCTCACATCTTTTGAAAGAAGAAATAAGAACTTTCCAAGAAAGATTTTTCTTCAAAATTAGTAAAATGGGTGGTATAATACTTTCTGTTGTTGATAAAATGACAATTATATCTATTGATTGAGAAGGAGTATAGCCTACAATTAAGATCTTATGTCTCTAGGCATACTTTACATGAAGTAGATGTATTTGATTTGCTTGGCCATAATCTTAACATCTCAAAGAAGAAGATGTTATCCCTCTTTTATCTATCCATGGTAGAAACTAACATTTCTTTCTTCATTTATTCTATCCATGGAAGATGAAGTAATTGCATATATGATCATCTTCAAATATGTTGGAACTATGCATATGTGAAATAATTACAAGCATTGCATGGCTGATGAGATATGAATTGAACTATAGATTTGATAATATATCCTTTCAATCATATCTTGCATAATCTAAATATTTGTGACTC
The DNA here is from genome assembly GCA_037074485.1 of Delonix regia. Taxonomy (NCBI): domain Eukaryota; kingdom Viridiplantae; phylum Streptophyta; class Magnoliopsida; order Fabales; family Fabaceae; genus Delonix; species Delonix regia. The sequence goes on along the minus strand of CM073450.1, from coordinate 43,377,378 downwards.
TAAATGATTGATTGTTTTGATGAATCATTTGTTTAGTAGAGGAATATGTGCTTAAACTTTTATATATATTATCTTCGTTGAATTTTTTTTATGTAAAAAAAGAGTAAAGATTACAATAGGGACTTGATGTTCTCTTTCTCCCTTATTGATGTGACAAAGGGCGAGAGAAATGAGAAGAAAAATATGTGCATAATGAGAAGAGTGTGCAAAGTGAGAAGAAAAGGAAAATATGTGCATATGCTCAATACATTGCATATTTTATTATTTGACATATTTTCTTTGGTGATTTTTCATCATAAAAAAGGGGGAGATTGTTGGATTGTTTTGATGATGACAAATATATGAAAAATATATAATATTAATATGTGCTTAATTGATTAACCATTTATACTAACTATTTGGTTCGCAAGTTGAATATCTATTATGTATAGGATGGTCCAAAGAAAGAAGAGTGGGCATTGAAGTGAAAATGATGAAATATCAATATCATGCTTCACACAAAGATAGCAAGAAGGAAATATGCTCTAAGCAGTGAAGAAGTTAAGGATTTGAAGCTTGGATGCATCAAGATAGCCAATGGATTAAATATGTATAATTATTATAGGATAAGTATTATTTTGTTAAATTCAATTATTTATATTTGCATTTATTGGCTCAACATATTTCGGTTCTCAAAATATAAGTATGGACTTAAAAGATAGTGAGATATAAATTTTACTTAAAATTGTTTGTGATCCTTAGTCACTATTTTATGTATATATCACAAACCATATGGGATAATGCCATAAAAATTATATTATTAGAAACTAGACTCAAATAGCCTTTCAATTATAGGTCATTCACTTAAAATGGAGTTCAAATGAAAACTCTATGACCTTATAAACTTGAGTGGCACGATATGGATTCTACATAAAACTACATTCTGACCTTTGGTCACTAATTTAATCATATCTCCAAACATATATTAATTTTTTATATGAAACTTGTTTCATTTGAAAATAGACTTAAATGGATTTCAAAAAATAGGTCATGCACTTAAAATGAGTTGAATTTAGGGCTACGTCACTATAAGTGACTAGTCGACTGATCACTTGTGCCAAGTCGACTAGTCACTTCTAGAAAGTGTTTTCAAAAGTAAATAACAGCTCTTTTGAGTATGTAACAGTTATATCTCATCTTGATCTATATATATCACCTTCCAAACATATTTTTGAGCAGAACCAAATGCTAGAATGTGATCTTTAACTTGTTATATTATCTTTGAGAGAAACAAACATCATTGAGCCAAACTTGCAAATTCTCTGTCATTTGAATTCTTAGAGCTTCATTTATATATCTACTTCTTTGAGAGAGATTATTCTTCTGTATTCCTTTCTTCTTTGAGAAAGAGAAGCCTAAGAAGGTTCCTTGAGGGAGTCAAGCAAGAGAGTGCTTGGGTTGAAGGGGAGGTTCCCCTGTTTAAGTGTAAGGAAGAGGTTCTTCCTAGGATCTGAGAGTAAGGGAGAAGTTCTCCCTTGTTGTTGTTGTAATTGATTGTTGAGATAGTGAAAAATTCCAAGAGGTTGCTTAGGGATTGGATGTGGGCTTGGATTGGAGCTGAACTAGGATAAATCATTAAGTTAGCTTTTTCTATCCCTATACTCTTTATATTTTAAATTATCATATCTATGCTCTGCATTTATTGTTGATAATACTCTTGAAGTATTCATATATATATATATATATATATATATATATCCCATGCATCCACATTAAGCTTCCATTGATTCATATAATTGTTGCTTTACATTATACTCTTCCATTCATAATTCATTACAAGAATTTTTGAAAAGCAAGTTTGAAAAGAAATAGAAATTCTGTAAACACCTAATTCACTCCTTTCATGAGTATTGGTTACCTAGGCTAACAATATTAATAAATATAAACCAACAAGTAGTTATACTAGAAAAAAAATGATATAAATGAAGTTCTACTTTATATCATTTAAATTCTATTACGAAAAATATCATTCCAGAAATAATTTATTATTATTATTATTATTATTATTTTATAACTGACGATAAACACATAAATTAATCGTAGCACAAGATTTTTTGGAACAACTAAAACCTTAAGAATTCAAGACAATACAATATTAATAAATATAAACCAACAAATAGTAATACTAGAAAAAATAAAATTGATATAAATGAAGTTCAATTACATATTAGTAAGATTTAATTATGAAGAATATCAATCTTGAAAATTATTAGTATTATTATTATTATTATTTTTTTAAAGAGTTGACAAACACATAAATTAATCTTAGCATAGAGATTTTGGAACAATTAAAACCTTATAGAATTCATGACAATAGAATATTAATAAACATAAACTAACATGTAGTAATACTTGAAGAAAAAAAGTCATATAATTGATGTTCTACAATATATTAGTATAATTATGTTATTATAAATATCAATCAAGAATTTTTTTTACTATTAATATTGCTATTAAACAGTGAACAAAGACATAAATTAATCATAGTTCATTATTTTATAGATCAATTAAACCCTCATACAATTCAGAACAATAGATTATTAATAAATATAAACCAACAAGAAGTTATACAAGAAAAATTAAAATTGATGTAAATGATGTTGTACTGTGAACATCCCACCACAATAAAAAATAAAATAAAAAATAAAAAAATTGATAACTACATAATGGATTAACTGATTACTCCTATAACTAAATAAATGCAAAATGATAGTCACAAAATAAAATTAAATAAAATATGGAGACAAAATAATAAAACATAATAATGATAATAATAATAAGAAAAAAATACAAAATTAAAACAAAAAATGCAAAAGCAATATAAAATCAAAAATGGGATAAACCAAATACAAAACCAAAAATATCAAAAGAGAAAAATTCAAAATAAATATTTGAAATAAAGACATGTTAATTATCTTGTAAAAAGAAAATTAAATAGAGTCAAAATTTTTGAATTGATCCAAATCCAGAAAGGACAAAAAAGCCACCTAATTAAAATTAAAATAATAATGCAAGCTCTCTCTCACTTACTTTTACACACTTTCACTCACACGTACACACACTCACGGACACACACATTCACACACTCTCACATACCACTCTTAGGCACTCTCACTCACACTCACACACTCATGGATACACATTCACACACTCTCACATACCACTCTTACACACACCAACATGAGACAAGAAGGACATAAGGTACAAAAGGTACAAGAGACATGGCAAAAGTGGAGGGATGTGCTACTGAAAAGTGGGAGGAGTGTGACAGTGTCGAGAGGGAGAGAAAGGTGGCTGGAGGAGTTAAAAAGAGAAGGTTGAGTGCACCAAAGAGGGAGGAGGGACTCTAAAGGCTAAAAAAATCAAAGGGAGAAGATGTGCAGTCACAGATTGAGATGAAAAGAAGGAGGAAGAGGAAGGAGGGGAGAAAGGAGGGAGGACATGTTGCAATGCTGGTTTGGACTGAGGAAGAAGAGAAGAAAAAGAAGAGAAGGAGTTAACAGTGGGTCGTAGGTCAAGCAAGAAAAGGAGAGAGAGTTTACAGAGTGCCGTGGGCTAAGCAAAGAAGGAGAACCGGATGGAAAACCGAGGAGCGAAGAGAAAAGGAAGGAGAAAGGAAGAAGAAAGGAAGAAGAAGAAAAGAATCACCTCTATTTTGAGCTCTGAGAATAGAGCTGAACAGAGGAAGAGAGAGAGAGAGAGACAAGCTAAGATGGAGAACTTCGAAAAGGAAGAGAGGAGAGGAGAGTGTCACACAAGCTCTGATAAGGCTAAAGGAAGGAGGACGAGAAGAAGGGAAGAAGAAGAAGAGGAAGTTTTGAAACTCGGGAGGAAGAGAGAGAGAGGCCGCGAGTTAAGCAAGAAGAGGAGAGAGAGAGTCGATGGAGGCCCACCGAGTAGCGAAGTAGAACCAAAGAGAAGCAAGGAGGACCACCAGAGAGGGAGAATCAACGATGAGAAAGGAGAAGTCAAGATGGAGCCCAGGTGAGCTAGTTACATGCATGCATGCTCAGTTCGTTTTGGCGTTCTAATTTCGTTTTGTTTCGTTTCATTTTTTTTCATTATTATTATTATTTTTTATGTCAGTGTGAGACTAATTCAGGCCTTGCAAGCAAGGTTCTAAGAAAATCATTGCATGAGAATATTATTCTCCTCAAGTGCTTGGGGTCGTGTGAGATTTTAATCTCCTTAGACCCTAAAAATTAGTACATACTTGTTTTTTAAAAAATAATGCAAAAATAAATACTTTAATTAAAATTTTCCATTATTTACAAAATCATTGTGTGAGAATATTATTCTCCTTGAGTGCTTGGGGTCAGTGAGATTTTAATCTCCTTAGACCCTGAAAATTAGTACATGTTTTAAAATTAATAATAATGCAAAAATAAATACTTTAATTAAATATTTTCCATTATTTACAAAATCATCATGTGAGAATATTATTTTCCTCGAGTGCTTGGGGTTGTGTGAGATTTTAATCTCCTTAGACCCCAAAAATTAGTACATACTTGTTTTAAAAATAATGATAATGCAAAAATAAATACTTTAATTAAATATTTTCCATTATTTACAAAATGATTAAGTTTGTGCTTTATAAAAATTTAGTTAATTAAGAAATGCCACATGGGACTTAAGTCTCTGTAGACTTTGGGGAATCAATCTTGTTAAACATAAGACTAAAAGAATTATAATTTAAAAAAGCTTTAAAATACATAAATAAAATCCTGGGAATTCCCAAATATTTTATTCCATATTTTAGGTTCCTGCGTGAGATCGCTCGTCTCCTCTGACACTCAAAGGTTAATTAGTAGAGACTGTGTGAGACCCTGAGTCTCTTCAACTTTCAAAAATTAACATTTAAAATATTGGGATGAATTAATTCAGAAATCGGGAGGTTTATCCTACCTATTATGTAACTTAAAAATCTTAAGAATACTTTTCTTAACTCTAGTTTTACAAGCATTAAAATAAATTAAAATTTCAAAAAATAACAATTAGTATAGAAATCATAAATTCAAAAACCATAGAAATATTTTTCCATTATAGTTTAAAGTTCAGAATAAATTCTAACAATATATATATATATATATATATATATATATGAATAGATCAAAAGAGTTAGATTAATTAGGTTCTTGTAAATTAAAACAAGCAACCTAAATTCCAATTCTATTTTGTTTATGAAAATCTATTTAATTTAAACCCTCTTGTTCTCATCACAAAATTACAAATCATCAATCAATTGACACACCTTTCGGTCGAACTACATGACTTTGATCCCTATCATGGGGTACGTAGGCCCTAGGCTTTCATCCTAGGTTAAGTCTACCCTTTGTAAATATCTATTCATATGCTTCCATTATTGTCATTTTTGTCTTCTTTGTTTAATGGGCATGCATGTCAATAACGGGTAATTAAGACAAATTTAAGGCCATATTCTATTTCAGCTGACTAGTTTAAGGTAACTGTTCTTATGGACGGGTGTTTTGGGGTGCCTAACACTTTCCTCACACTTAAATAGACTCCCGAACCCATCTCTGTTGTCACAGACTATTTTACCTTGTTCTTTTTATTTTAAATAGGTTTTCCAAAGTTTTTCGTTAAAAATTTTGGTGGCAACTCCAATGAATTGATTTTCAAGATTCATTTTAGGAATCAATTTAAAACACTTTTTATTCCTTCTCACCAAAAGGTCAGTTATGACAGTTTGGCAACTCCACTATGGATATTGATGAAAGTCAAGCCTATTTAAATAGTTATATGAGATAATATGGCCTTTTGTTATCTTGATTACCCTTATTGTGTTTTGCTTGTTTTAATTGTTTTTTTATAATATATTTCTCTCTTTTAGTTTTATAGCATGAGTAGTTTCTCATTTATTATATATAGTTTGTTTGTGATAGATGTGTCAAGATAAATAATATGTGGAATAAAACCTTAGGGTAGACAACTCCTATCTGTGTTATAAATTCTTGGCTTGTCTTGCAGTTTATCTATTTGACGGATGAGGATTAGGTAAACTATAGGTTCAAAGGTTTGTACCTCAACACCTTTTGGGCTATATACCCAGGTCCTCGCTTGCCTTAGATTAGTAGAGGTTTAGCTATTGGTTCACTTGTGAAGCTTCTTGCTTCCAAAGATTACTGTGATGAACTTGCTCAGGTTGCACCTCGTTATGTGGATTTGACTAGAGTGGGATTATGTCCTCTTTTAGTCTAATTCATGTCGCGAGATCCTCACTCTTTTGGGTGGGGGCAATCTGGGAACCAATAATTCTCTAAGATGTTAGACCTACCCTTAGAACTATGCACATTAAAAGACCAAACTTAATAGACAACCTTCCTAGGGCTTGCCGTCCTTAGTGTACCGTTCCCACGCTTAGGGTTAACCTAAGTTAGGACACCAATGGAGCATATTTCACTCTCATTTTGCATGTTGTCACATCATTCATGGCATGATTACATGTTTTTTTAACTTTTTATATGGTTTTTAATTATCATAATGTTTCTATTCGATGCGTTACTAGCCAAACGAAATGAGCTATAATTGAAAACTTCGTCCATGTGGGAAGTTTCGCCTAATGGTGTATCAAGGGAGTTGGAATCCTTTGAAAATCAATAATTTTTATGAAAACAATATATCAATGGATATCTAGTTCACTTATTTAAGCCTTGCCCATGGGAAGACCTGCTTTTCCTTGGGTTGAGAGCTATATCTATTATTCCCAATGAATCAATAAGGGTCTTAGCATTAATAGTGAATAAAGTGTTAAGTAATCTATTGATCAAATAAGTTATGTGCCCATTTCATTTTGTTTCTAACCAATGGACTTGTTATAGCACAAATTGTCATTTTCATTGGCATAAAGATATGATGGAATTGTCGAATGCCACACAACCTCAAGACACAAGCCCAACAGGAATAGCCTCGACTAGGAAAAGAGTTAAAGTGAAGGTAAAAGCTAAATTAGTTAAGAGCTTAATCATTATGAGTGGGAAACTTAGAGGGGAACAGCTCTGCCATTTTCAAAGGGATTATAAGGATATATTAGATTTATTATCGGTTCCTATCCAGCCTGATGCGCTTGTAACCTTAGCACAACATTAGGATGATTCATTGAGATGCTTCACATTTCTAACCTTTTAACTTGCGCCCACGTTAGAAGAATACGGGGGATTGATGAAAATGCCTATTACCAAAGACATCCCCGTCTACTTGTACCCCAGACATCTTCCTTCCAAACGCGTTTTAGCCCAAATTCTAGGGGAGGAACCTAAGCAAATATAGTTATGCCACTCTGGGGCAACAGAACTGTGAATACCCCATCCTTAATTACTTAATTATTTAATTAATTGATACACCAATTAATTAATAATTAAGCAAATAAAAGAATTTTAAAACGATAAAGCTTCAAATGACATTATCTGGGGACAAGTTGAAATTAAAGATAAATAATGGGAGACAATTAAATAAACTCGAAATTTAAAAATAAAATTAGCTAATTATAATAAATCAAGGAAAAATTATAAAAGATAAATATATATATATATAAGAAAAAATTAAAAATAATAACATAATAAAATAAAAGTTAACTAATAAAAATGGTAATAATATATATAATAAAATTGCAACTAGAAGAGGTGACAGTGATAGCGACAATGAAATGAAAAGAAGGCAGCTTTGAAAAGAAAAGATGAAAACGAGATGTGACAGTCTCAAGGGGTAGACTACTGATTAAAGTAGTAAATCTCATGCTTGGGGAGGGAGGAGAAAAATACAAAGCTGAGGATGAGGAGCACAAGGAGAAGGGAGAGGCAATAGAACTGCACTGCATTGTTCTGCATATGCTGGAATTTCTAGACCTCTTTCTTCTCATCAGGCAGGGAATATTTCCGGTACAAATAATGTAGTGGGTGATTATGGAGCTTACAGTTCCACTGGAAAATTCATGGATTGTCTGTGGGATTCAACTCATCAAGTTGTTGCAATGAACTCATATACAAGTACAATGACATCTCTGCAGCCTTCTTCGTTATATGACACTGCATATAATCATGCAAGTGAAAGATCTCTATTTCCATCACAAAGTTATGGAAATAATGAGAGTAGCCAAACTTTGGGTTACAGACCTTTGTCTCATAAGTTTTCAGCAAATATGATGGATAACTCATTTCCCTATCCAGGCTAAGGAAAGGGAACTTTAAGAAATAACTACATGAATGAGAACTTTTTTAGTTTGCCACTCAATTCTCAAGGCGAGCTAATTAATTTCAGTTCAAGTGGAAAAGGAGGAATGAACCAGTCAGAGGCATCAAGTATTTCAAGAAATTGTTCCAATGGATTACCTATTTATAACATTGGCTATCAAAGTAGCCAGGAACGCTTGAGCATTAACAAGAGGCATTTTGTTCAGAAGACATTGTCAGGAGACCATGTAAATCAATTTCCATATTATCCTGCCAGAATCAACATGACCAGGAGGCAGAGAACCCAAGGCGGGAGAAACTGAGAAATTGAGCAACAAAACCTAACAGAGAAAGAAGAAGGGAACCTCTATTCTACATACCAAAAAACATGAAAGAAGAAGAAAGTGAGGAACCAATGTGAAGGCATCAGGAAGGGTGATTGCTAAGCCATATTCTTTGGCCCACCAGGTTAGGTGCTTACATGCAGTTCATATCTAATATGGTAGTTGTATGATTATATTTTTTCTGATTTCGATCCTTTCTTTGTTTTGCACATCTCCTTTTCCCACTTCTTCCTTTTGTTTTTTTTTTTTTTTTTGGAAGTCTTTTCACTGTGTGAGGTCGCATGTGTGAGAGAGATCCCATCAAAGCTTAGTTCGTGGCCTCTCTTTCCTCTTCATCTCCTTCTTTCATGATGTGTGAAGGTCACCATGGCTGAAAGGAGCTCCTCTACTCACACACACCAAAATAGAGGCAAACAGAGGCCATGAAAAGCGCTGGAAGTGGCTGTTCAAGCTCATCGGTTTGCAGCTTGACCGCCTTCTCTTTTTTTTTTTGCTTTTGTTCAACTTCCTTTTGCTTCAAGACCATTTTTTTTCCTATGAAAAAAACGTTGCTACAAAATTACTGTAATATCATAGCAATGTAACACCCATTGGCTGTCAAAAACTCGCTGGAAGTAGCCGTACGAGATTCATATTTTTTTGTCAAAAACTGTTGTAAGTTCCCTGCACTTTTTTTCTCTGTTGCTGTCAAAAAAAAGGTTGGTATAAGTCTACTGCATCTTCTTCCTTTAAGGCTATCAAAACTACTGTAACTTCACGGCACAACTCATTGTCGAAACTTAGGACAAGGTCGGCTACTCTAACCTCCTGTTTTGTTATCAAAACATGTTGAACTCGGGCTACATGATATCTCTTTATTTTTCTATAACAATCTTATACCCATGCAGTGGCCTTTATCCATGGTTTCATCCACGGTGTTCTATATTTTTTCTTTCTTTCAAATCCTTAGCAGTACGTTTTTTTAATAGGTTTTGATTTCAGAGTAGCGCCTCCTTTTTCTTCCCTTCATGAGTTCTGTTATATGTCATTGCACATCATCTTTATTGGCTCATGAGGTTCATGTTTTGGTTTAGCACTTCAATGATACCCTTAGCTCACAAACCCATTTCAGCAGCAAGCTTGTTATCAGCAAACATCAGTAGCCGAAAAATAAACACAGTAGTGTAGTCAACCACAATCCATATATGCATGGGGTATGAGCCAAAAATGGGGAAAAGGCATCAGTCCATTTTCGTGGTCTTCTTGCACCATGAAAACAAATCCATTTCTTAAATGGATTAATCACCAAAAAATGGCTTTTTGTGTTTTGAAGTAAGATGGTGTTCAAAAAATGGATGCTTCATGAGGGTTGGGATCAATGTGAAAATAGTAAGAGTTTATAGATATATATATATATATATATATATATGTATATATATATATTCTAATCTTCAAGCTTTACTTTTAGAGTTTGTCGTAGGGCCCATTCTTGAAATAGAAAGATTAAATATATAATTGGTTCAGAGTTAGCTTTGTATATGGGCGTATATATGTATGATGTTGTATTTTCAACTACAAAATTACCAAATGAATTAACTTTGGGTTTTCATTTTATTTTATTATTTTAGGAGTTGCCAAGTGAGACTATTAGTCTCCTTAAGCACTTAAAAGTTAATCAATATAAAGCCATGTGAGATCTTAGTCTCCTTGGGCTTTAGAAGTTAATGCATAGTTCTTCATATCAAATGAATGAATAACTTTAATATGTAAAATGATATATTCTAAATTATCTTTATTTATCAAAAGAAGGAAAAGGGAAAATGGGTTACCGTATGGGACAGTCAGTCTCTTCAGACATTTAAGCTATGTGAGACTTTAGTCTCCTTAGACTATAAAGTTGATGATTTTTCAAAAATGAAAGATATAATAAGAAAAGAGAAATAAGAATATCAATAATAAAAATAAAGACACCTTAACAACAAATGATAATAATAATAGAAGGATAAATAGATAAATTTTTCTAATTAGGCATTATGTTGGAAAAGTTGTCGTGTGGGGCTACTGACCTCCTTAGGCACTCAAACACAAGCCACGTGAGAATTTTAATCTCCTTAGATCCCTAAATTGGTACACATTGGTTTTAAAAAAATAATAATAACTAAATATTGACTTTAATTAAATATTTTTCATTATTTATAAAATTATCGTGTGAGAATTTTGTTCTCCTCGATTGTATGGGATTATGTGAGGTTTTAATCTCCTTAGATCCCTAAATTTGGTACACATTGGTTTTAAAAAAATAATAATAACTAAATATTTACTTTAATTAAATAAGTTCTATTATTTACGAAATTATCATGTGAGAATATTATTCTCCTCGATTGCATGGGGACATGTGAGATTTTAATTTCCTTGGGTCCCCAAAATCAACACATATTTGTTATAAAATAATGATAACAATAATAACAATATTACAAAAATAAATGTCTTAATCAAATAATTTCTTTTCTTTACGCGATCAAATTCTTTCTTTATAATCATTTCATTTCATTTAAATTTCAAAATAAGGATTAAAACTCCAAAAATAAACAAAAAAAAATTAAAAGAAAAAATGAAGAGGTCAAGAGTGCTAGATTAATCAGATTGTCGTAAATTAAGACACAGACCAAATATCAATTTCGTTTTGATTATGGAAATCTGTTCAATTTAAACTCTCATGTTCTCATCATAAAATTTACAAATAATCAACCTATAGACACACCTTTATGGTCAAACTACATGGACTTTGATCCCTATCATAGGGTACGTAGGCCCTAGGCTCTTATCCTAGGTCAAGTTCCGCCCTTTGTAAATATCTATTTGTTTGTTTTCATTCTTGTTATTTTGTCTCTTTTGTTTAACGGGCATGCATGTCGATAAAAGGGTAATCGAGATAAATTAAAAGCCATATTCTATTTTAGCTGACTGGTTTAAGGTAACTGTCCGTATGGATGGGTGTTGTGGGGTGCCTAACACCTTCCCCACACTCAAATAGACTCTTGAACTCATCTCTGATTTCGCAGACCATATTGCCTTTTTCTTTTTGTTTTAAATTGGTTTTCCAAAGTTTTCCATTAAAAATTTTGGTGGCGACTCCAAATAAATTGATTTTCAAGTTTCATTTTGGGAATCAATTTAAACACTTTTTTATTTTATTCCGCTAAAAGGTCAGTTATGACAAGAAGGTTTATCCAGAAAATATTTAGAGAAAAGTTTGGAAACATTAGCTAAGAAGGGGAATTGGGTTATTTTCATAAGAGTTCTTGCCCTAGCAGTATATGGGTTAGTATTATTCCCATCAGCGGTGGGAGTAGTTGATCTAGCAGTAGTAAGTGTCTAATAGATGGTAGAAAATCACCGTGTGAATCCAGTACCAGTGCTTCTAGCAGAAACATTTCAAACATTAAGTTTCTGCCATCGAGAAAAGAAGGGAAAGTTGAAGTGTTATCTACCGCTATTGAATATATGGTAGGTCAATCATGTTTATGGCAAGGAATATCAACTTGGTATGAGATTTGACACCATTCATCAACCGATCTGAGATTATCCACGTTACGAAGGATCAATTCCACTATAAGTAAAAAAGAACTGCGATAAGTGGATTAAAAAGATAGAAGCACTTGAAGATACCACCATTTGGTGGAAGCTCTCTTAGTAGGAAAACGAGTGTGAACACCCCACCTGAATTAACAATAATAATAATCATGGTAATAATAATAAATAGAATTAAAAAAAATTTCTAAAAAATAATAATAACAATTAATCAAAACAAAATTGCAAAAGGCAAACAAAATAGAAGTAATATGGAAAAAAACCAAATATAAGAACCAAAAATAATAAAAAGGAAAATTCAAGATATATGTTTGAAGAAGAGACATGGCAATCATCTTGCAAAGAAATAAAATGAACAAGGCCACACACTTGAAATGGAATTGCAAAACACTCTCACTTGCTCACACTCACACACTCTCACATGCTCCCTTGCTCCCACATGCTCACTTGCCCTCACACACATGACATACATCACTCTCACACACTCACACTCTCACCCATAGACACACCTCCTTACACACTCATACTCACACTCTCATATGCTCATTTGCTCCCATATGCTCACTTGCCCTCACACACATGACACACATCACTCTCACACACTCACACTCTCACTCACGAACACACCTCCTCACACACTCACACATCACTCTCACCCACGGACACACACACTCACCACATGCATACACTCATGCACACACATGCACAAGAGGACAAGGGGGACAAAAAAGCAAGTGGGAGTTGGTTCTGCAGAGGAGGTAGAAAGTGGAGTGGCTGGTGCAGAGAAAGGAGAGTGTGGCATGGCTGGAGATGGCAGAAAAAGGAGGGGACCGTGTGCAGCAAAGTGGTGGCTGGAAGTTGCAGAAAAAGCAAGGAAAAAAAGGGAGCAAGATGGCAGAAAAAGGGAGGAAGGCTGGAGCATAAAGGAGGGCAACAAACTGAGAGAAGAGGAGAAAAAACGCTGGAGCATAAAGGGAGAGTTCTCGGCTGAGAAGAGGGGGAGCTGAAGAAGAGAAGAGAGGAAGGAAAGAGAAGGCAGAAACCACGTTGAAAGAGAGAGGGAATCACGTGACCGAGAAGGGAAGAAGAGCTGAAGAAGAAAACGAAACCAGCAACGTGAGGGAGAAAGACAAAGCTGAACGAAGCAAGAAAGCGAAACCAGCAAAGTGAGGGAGAAGAACAAAGCTGAACAAAGCAAGAAAACAAGGCAGCCACGTGAGGAAAAAAAACAGCAGAGAAAATGAACCAGAAACTGAGTGAAACCGAGAGCTGAACAGTGCAGAAAACTGGTGTAGAAAACGTGCAGAAAACCGTGGAGAAACGTCCCAAATCGTGGAGTGAAAAGGAGCTGAAGTTCAGACCATCCAAGGAGCAGAAAATGGAGAGTTGGTTGCCAAAATGATGAGCAGAAACAAGGAAGTTTGAATGCAAAACAAAGTGGCAGCAAAGGGAGGGATAGAAGCTGAACCATGGAGGAGAAAAAACTCTATTTTGAGCTCAAAAAACAGAGGTAAATAGAGGAGAACTTAGGGAGCACAAGGAAGAAGAGGAAGTGTGGAGAAGAAGGGAAGCTTTCAGCCTCCACCTTCCAGCCGAGAAGCAGAGACACGTTCTGCAGAATTTCCAGCGCTGAAGCCAACCAGAAACTCTAACAAAGCTATCCGCCATCTCTGCACTTCTAGCCGAGACCAGCTGCCTTGGGGCTGTTGGAGGTCCATCTACCATAGGTGAGTGAGGAGGAGAAGGTCATTCTTCATTGGAGCACAAGGGACAAGCTGAAAATGCCAGGTATGGCTACACGGTTTGCCACTGCCGAGATTTCTGCTGCATGTCACTGTTCATACAAATTGCTTCAAGACAATCTCATGCATGTGCACTGTTCATGCGTTTTAATATGAGATGCTACTGTTCACTTGCTTAAATTTGTTTTAGTTTTGTTTATTACAATTGTTTAAACATTAACTTTGATTAATTATTGCTATTACGTATAAAATTAGCATGTGAGAATTTTGTTGTTCTTGATTGCCAGGGATTATGTGAGTTTTTAATCTCCTTAAATCCTTGCAATCAATTAAATAATTGGAAGACAATTAATATTAATGAAATATTAATGTAGGAATGGTGAAAAATAATTGAATGATAATTAATAAATATTGTCATGATGGATAAAATTATCGTGTGAGAATTTTGTTCTCCTCGATTACCGGGGGTTATGTGAGATGTTAATCTCCTTAAATCCTTACAACTAGTTGAGTAATTGAAAAGTGATAATAATATTAATGAAATATTAATGAATAAATGGTGAAAAAAATAAAGGAATGACAATATATATTAATGAAATATTAATGAAGGAATGGTGAAAAATAATTGAATGATAATTAATATATATTGTCATGGTGGATAAAATTATCGTGTGAGAATTTTGTTCTCCTCGATTACCAGAGATTATGTGAGATATTAATCTCCTTAAATCCCTACAATGAATTGAATAATTGAAAAGTAACAATAATATTAATGAAATATTAATGGGTGAATGGTGGAAAATAAATGAATGATAATTAAATATTAATTTTGATTAAATCATAATAATAATCATAATCAAAATGCTTGCTTTAATATGTTGTTTCCCGTTATTTGCGAAATTATCGTGTGCGAATATCGTTCTCCTCGATTGCGTGGGATTATGTGAGGTTCTAATCTCCTTAAATCCCTATAATTAATTCCAAAATAATAATAATATTAATAATAATACAAAAATGAATAAATGGACAATAATTAAATATTAACTTTGATTAAATATTTATGCAAAATGAATCGTGTGAGAGTACTTGTCTCTCCCCGACTTCCCGGGCTCGTGTGAGATTTTAATCTCCATAGAACCCGAAAATTAGCATATATTCGTTCAAAGACAAACAGATAAACAAATAAATAATAGCACTTAAATTAAATTGTTTACCAATAATCAATAATAATAATAATCAATATTTACCAACAATAAATTCAAAAATTCATAAAATAAAAAAATATATTCCTTTCATTATAAATTATGCATTAATTCCAGAAATATAAACTCTCAAAACTAAAATAATAATAATAATAATAATAAAATCGACAAAAAAAAATTTTAAAAGAGAAAATGTGAAGAGATCAGGAGAATGAGGTTAGTCAGATTGTAGTAAAACACATAAACCAAATCCCAATTCCGTCTTGTTTACAATGATCCGTCTTAATTAAAATCCTCCTATTCTCATCACAAATCAAAAAACACCAACCCCCAAACATGCCTTTTGGTCGAACTACGTGGACTTTGATCCCTCTCATGGGGTACGTAGGCCCTTGGCTTTCATCCTAGGTCAAGTCCGTCCTTTGTAAATATCCATCAGTTTGCATGCATTTTCGCTTTTTTGTCTCCTATGTCTAACGTGCATCCATGTCAATAAAAGGGTAATTGAGATTAATTAAAGGCCATATTCTATTTCAACTAACTAGTTTAAGGTAACCGTCCTTATGGGCGGGTGTTGTAGGGTGCCTAACACCTTCCCCTCACTCAAATTGACTCCCGAACCCATCTCTGATTTTGCAGACCATTTCGCCTTTTTCTTTTTATTTAAATTGATTTTTCAAAGTTTTCCGTTAAAAATTTTGGTGGCGACTCCTAACTAAAATCAATTTTCAAAATTCCGTTTTTGGGAATCGGTTTTAAACTTTTAATTCCATCCTGCCGAAAAGGTCGG
The DNA here is from genome assembly GCA_037074485.1 of Delonix regia. Taxonomy (NCBI): domain Eukaryota; kingdom Viridiplantae; phylum Streptophyta; class Magnoliopsida; order Fabales; family Fabaceae; genus Delonix; species Delonix regia. The sequence continues at coordinate 43,361,505 of CM073450.1, read as the reverse complement.
TTACGACAACGTGGATATCATTTATTGTTGTGAAAATTTTCCTCTTATAGGTGCTCGAGGATGCATTAATTATAACCCCCTGGTCACGCATTGCCAATTTTCATATGAACAGGACATCCTATCTAAAGAGGCTGTGTGGAGCATCAGTTTCCACTACGGTGATCCATTGAAGGTGGAAATGATCCATAAGATAAAGGATGCATGGAGCCAAGTAGTGTGTAAAGGGTGGTTCAAGTTAAGGAAGCTTGTCGTGGCAACTATGAAAGGATACGAGACTTGGCTCTAAGAAAGGACCAGTGGGACCCATCCACCCTTGGGACTTTATAACCCCTTATTGAGTAATGACCTACATGAGGTTAATGAATGTCTAACCAAGCAATTAGAAGGCAAAAAGGCTGAACTGCAAAATCTGGAGGAACTAAGCATAAGGCACTTGGAAAGCTTAGCCAAGTCACAAGAAGATGAGAGAGTAAAAAGGAGAAAAGAGTCAGAGACGAATATCAAGCTGAAATGATTAAAGGGGAAAAATGACAAGTTAAAAGACACCGCAAGGAAGATTCAAAAATAGGCTGAAGAAAGTAGCAAGAAGGCCCTTAATTATCAAACTCAATTGTTAATGGCTACTAAAGAAAATGATGCCATGATAAGGCAGGTGGAAGAACTTAAGTCTCCTAATGACCTCCAATGAGAAATCAATGTGCTCATCAAATGGCTGAAAGAAAAGATAAGGGAGGTGACTAGTGTCAAGAGTGATAATGCGATAACAGTACAAAAATTAATTGAACAGCTCAACCATCAAGCTGAAAAGGCTCAATTATGGGAGAGTTGCCATGAAGAGCAAGTGATTGAGAAAGAAATGTGGCTAGAGCGCTTCAAAAGGATGATTCTATTCACCAATGATGTCATTCCTAAATTCACTTATGCATATAGACAAGCTGAATGGCACGCCATCCCCGCGAAGACTCTTACAACTATAGCTAAATTTCTCACTTTGTGTCATAACCTTATGCAAGATCTGAAGATGTTGATGAAATTTTAGATAAGTGAGAGATGGAGACAACTTCAATATTTTGTAAGGTGAACTCATAGGCTAGATCACTTTTGATGTATAACTTCAAATCAAGTGATGTAATCAAACATTCTATTTTTAGTAAAACACATGGTTTCTTCTTCTGGCTATCAAATATGTTCATTACTACATATGTGGAATATCAAAAATCATATGAGGAATGAATAGGTTGTGTGGTGCAAAATAGACTTACGCATGTGAACATTAAACATCCCTTACATTAGCCGTTAACTTTGATTCATTAAGTGATACAATACATACCCTCAAAGATTCATGGGTCTAAGGTTCCGTACCCTTTATGCCAAGTTGACATACTAACAAATTGAAAATCTAGGTAAATGTTTTATTATTAAGGTCTGTTATTTCTTTCTTTCAAACCAAGTAAGAAGCCAACATTGCCTGAGGGGGAAAGAATTCGTCTAACCAAGCTCAGCCATCAAGCTAAATGTATTTGACCTGGGCACGTGTCAGAGTTATGTCTGTCGAAAATAGCCGATCAGAGTCTGAGCAATGGTTAGAAGCCGAAGTGGGAGCCTTGAAGGATCAAATGGGGACAATGTAGTCTCAAATGTTAGAAATAATGAAGTTATTGTAGAATATTAGCTTAAATATGGCTATAAATAATGCTTCACCAAACGCCACTAACACCATGAATATGGACCATAGGGTCCCTAATACAAGTGCTGAGATACCAGGAGTAACATCGGGTAGTCCCTCCACTATAGGAGTACTAGAACCAACACAAAGGCCTGTGGCAATAAGTCGACTGCCAAATCCCTTAATTTTAGGGGCAGAAGGATAAAGGTATCAGGACCAGAACCAGAGGGCATTTTTACCTATGATCTCCCAATAAGGGAACCGACTGTTGTGTTCACCAGTCCTACTCAAGGTGAAAGAAGACAATGAGAAGAAAGACTGGGACGAAGATATAGCGGAGGTTAAGGATAGGCTGTGAGCTTTACAAAGGTCGACTAACTAGAAGTCTGTCAAATTGGAGGAGTTATGTTTAGCCCCGGAGGAACCAATTCCTAAAAAGTTAAAGGTTCCTGTGTTCACCAAGTATAATGGTAATAGAGATCCACACTATCATCTAAAGTCATACTGCACTAAAATGTTAGTATGGTCTAAGGATGAAAGGTTCCTTATAAACTTCTTCCATGAGAGCCTGACTAGCACAACATTGCATTGGTTCATGAAACTAGATCACTCTAAATAAAAGAAATGGAGAGATCTTACTGACATGTTCATAAGGCAATACAAGTACAACCTGGATACAGCTCCCACACGAGAGCACCTAAAGGGTTAAAGAAGAAAGAATAGAAACCTTTAAAGAATACGCTCAAAGGAGGAGAGCCACAATAGCTTAGGTTCAACCGCCACTCTTGGACTTAAAATTATGTTCCAAATTTATTCGTACCTTGGGGGATCCATATCGTAAGATAATGCTGGGAACCCATATGAATGAATTTGTTGACCTTATCTAGGTTGGGAAGAGAATAGACACAGATGTACACGATGGTTTGTTTGAAAGTACCCCTACAGAAACCAGGAGGCCTATAAACAATCAGAAGAAGGAAGGGGATGTTAGTCATATCCACAATGCATACTAACACCCTCACCCTATGCATAGTCAATATCCTTAAGCACTATTTCACGGTCAGAACCCAGCCATGTCTTACCAACTACAATGGCCAGCTATGAGTACTCATATGAGTTACCTAACACTGCCACAATCCTATCTTGGACCGTAACAAATGACGACCAAAAACAGAGGGTTTAGGCCTATGCAACAGTCTTGCGATGATAGGCCATAACCCAACTTCAATGTCAGTCGATCTGAGCTCTTCCATGATTTGGTGGCAAAAAAGCTTATGGGCCCTAAGCCTGTTAAGCTACTTCAGCCACCCAATCCCTGGGTGGTATAACTCCAACTCTACTTATGAGTATCATATGGGAGCTACAGGGCACAACATTGACAAGTGTGATGCCTTTAGGAAGCACATTTTGGCGTTATTAGATACCAATCATATTGGCATAAAAGGTGGGTAACGACCCTAACATTGTCACTAACCCCTTGCCAAATCATGATAAAGGGAAGCATTTATCCATGATAGACGGGGAAGAGCTTAACTTGAAAAACTTAACGGATGTGTCGTGCACCATGCAGCAACTATATGAAAGCTTGAAGGGCACTGACTATATCTTCACTCAAAATAAGAAGCAGAACATGCCTAGAAGGTTATAGAATAGTTACTATAAGTTTCATGAAAGAGAAGTGGGGCATGATATTGAAGACTATGAGCAGTTTAAGGAATTAGCACAGAGAATGATGACGCTTAGATTTCTGACCATTGAAAGGACTCAAGAACCCACTAAGGGGAATGTGTGTGTCACAGAGAAATATGGTGCCAAAACCAAGGGATCGTTTGACCCCACAAAGCCCAGGAGCTCCTTCCTAGTAGTTAATAAGTCAATCTATGAAGTTAAGGAGGTCACTCTAGCCCAAAGTAATTGTGACTTGTGAGGTACAATGAAAGGATCCTTGTTTGTTGTACCTACGCTGGTGCTCGTAAAAAATTCAATCGTTGTTATCCATGTGCCATCTCCTTTTTCATATAAGAGCAATCACGCTGTACCGTGGAATTATGGGCAAAAAATAGTATGCTCTTGTGACAATGAGGCATAAAAAAAAAAAGGCCTATCACAGAAAAAGGACATTCAGAAATTGTATAAGGAATTACTTGCAGTGGTCAGATATATGCCAAGGATGTAGAGGGAACTCCAAACCTAAACCAAGAAGTAGGGGAAAGGTTAAACCTAAGAGAGGCCCCTAGGAAGGGAGAACGAAAGGAAACAGAAGAGTTCTTAAAAATTATAAAGCAGAGCAAGTATGATGTGGTTGATTAATTATGAAAAACACTAGCCAAAATTTCTATTTTGACCTTAATAATGAATTCAAAAGCTCATCAAAAGGCGTTACAGAGCGTGTTGGATGAGTCCTATGTACATCCTGATATCACCCCAGAAAAGGTGGTGAACATGATAAATACAATAAAAAAAACTCTACATTTGATCACCTTTTCTAAGGACAAGATACACCCCATGCTGGCCGGAAAGCCTAAAGCCCTCTACATTACTTTGAAATGCTATGGGTATGTGATCTCTAAAGTACTCATTGATGAAGGGTTAGCCCTGAATGTCCTACCCTTATCCACCTTAAGGCAATTACTAGTTGAGAGGTCATGTATTGAGTATAATGACATGGTAGTGAGAGCCTTCGATGGGACAAGGAGGGAAGTAATTGGAAAGATTGAACTCCCTTTGGACATTAGTCCGAATTTATTTGTCATCAAGTTCCAAGTCATGGACATTAACCATGCATTAAAGGATCAAGTACATTAATGAAGGGAGACTCATCATTATAAGAAGTGAAGAAAAGATGATCATTAGCAAGCCGAGCATGGTGCTTTACATTAAAAATGTCGAACAGGTAGTAGATAGCTCCTACCAGAGTCTGGAAGTGTTAAAAGCTTAGAACTCCACAAAAGGCGCTGACTAGAACCCATTGGGAGTGGGGGAATCTACCAAGGGCGTCAACCAAGTAATGGCTAAGATCATGATGAATAATGGATATCATAAAGGAAAAGGATTAGGTGCAAAGCTGCAAGACATAAGAGAACCGATTAAGTTGCTCAAAAATTTAGGGCGACAAGGGTTAGGATACGAGCTATTTATGGAGACTTGCAGGGCATGATGGAAGGAGGATAAGCCAAGAGGAAAATTAGAAATACCCTATATCTAAGAAACATTTCCTATTTCTACTAAGATAATACACCCGAGCGACCCAGTCGTAATGGCAAGTGAAGAAGAAAGAGAACACACGAAAGCCATGTGGATCCAGCTGGATGAGCTAGGAAAAGCACTTAACAATTGGGAATATGAAATGTTATAAGATGTTATGTCATTAGAGTAATATTTTGAATATCATTATAAGAGTTTTGTAATAACTAACAATTTGAACTTTATTTGGAATATCAAATGAATGCAACAATTTCAATCTTTTTGCCAAAATCTTGTTTAAATCCTGCCTTTTCATATTTATTCTTGCCTTATCTACCCACTTTCTAGGGAATTTGGATCCTTGGAACTCTTGTCTAAAGCAAAAGCACCTAGGCACTATTTGAATGAGCCTCATATTGTTGCGGATATGAATGATTTAGAAATTGATGATAGTGATGATATATCCTGAACCTTTGCTAAAATAATAAAATCTATGGAAAGTGTATCATTCTGCATGACTAAATTACTGAAGTGCTTAATATTGGAATTAAGGATGATAAAAAGGAGTTAAAAATAGCTGATAACCCAGAAAGGGAAGAAATGATTAATCTATTTAGAGAATATATGGATGTGTTTGCTTGGTCCTATCAAGATATGCCAAGGATAAATCCTAAAATTATGGCCCATAAGATACCCTTGTACCCTAATGTGGGACCCAAGAAATAGAAGTTAAGAAGGATGAGCCCAGAGATGTCCCTTAAAATCAAGGAAGAAGTAATTAAGCAATGGGATGCTGGGTTTCAAGAAGTTGCTAAATACCCCCAATGGGTCGTGAACATAGTCCCAATGCCAAAGAAAGAAGGGTGAGTGAGAATGTGCATCAATTATCAGGACTTAAACTGGGTCAGCCCGAAATATGACTTTCCTTTACCTCACATTAATGTCATAGTCAATAATACAACAAAAAACTTCAGGTATTCTTTCATGGATAGATACTCTAGCTATAATCAAATTCCTATGCACCCCAATGATAGAGGAAAAACCACCTTCATCAATCAATAGAGAACCTTGTGCTACAAGGTAATGCCCTTTAGGCTTAAAAACATCGTAGCCACCTATCAATGATCGATAGTAGTCCTATTCCATGACTTGATGCATAAAGAAATAGAGGTATATATGGATGAATACCAACCATTAGACTTCCAGTTCCTGGATGAGGATATTCTAACAGTGGAGGAAGATGAACTAAAAGAAGTCAAGTGCACAATGTATTTTGATGGGGCCGCCAACGTACACGGCAGCAGACTAGGGGCTGTGATAACATTGCCTCAAAGTAAACAGTATCTAGTGGCAGTCAAGCTCAGTTTCGACTGCACAAATAATGTGGTAGAATATGAGGCTTGTGTCAATGGCTTACAAGTTGCCTTAGAGTTAGGTGTCAAAGAACTTGGTGTGTTTATAGATTCAACCCATGTAATTTATCAGGTAAAGGGAGAATGGCAAACCAAAGATCACAAACTGATCCCATACCAAAGGTACCTAATGAAATTGATGTCAAAGTTTGAGGAGATAAACTTCACACATCTGACCCATGATAAAAATCAGTTTGCAGATGCGTTAGTTACCCTTGCCATAATGATCAAGCTAGACTGTGGAGTCAACGTGCTATTAATCTAGGTTAAGACCGAGACACCTCAACTTATTGCCTAAATATGGAGGAAGAAAGCAATGGGAAACTGTGGTTCCATGACATAAAAAACTATGTCCAAAGTTAGCAATATCCAGATGGGGCATATGAGAATGACCAAAAGACCATTCATCGATTGGCGATGAATTTCTTCCTTAGCGAAGAAGTGTTGTATAAAAGGTCATGGGATAACACTCTATTCAGATGCATGGATGCATCAAAAGCACGAAGGATAATGATGGAGATTCAAGAGAGGACGTGCAGAACCCATGTTAATGGCTATACCATGACTAGACAAATTCAAAGGTGTGGATACTTCTAGTTAACCATAGAGAAAGAATGCATTGATTATGTGAGGAGATGTCATAAGTGTCTGATGTATGCCAATAAGATCAATGCTCCACCACAACCCCTATAAAACCTAGTGGCACCTTGGCCATTCTTGATGTCGGGAATCAATGTGATTAGTCCCATTAAACCAAAGGCATCTAATAGACAACAATTCAATTTATCAGTCTGCATGCATTCTCGCTTTTTTGTCTCCTATGTCTAACGTGCATCCATGTCAATAAAAGGGTAATTGAGATTAATTAAAAGCCATATTCTATTTCAACTAACTAGTTTAAGGTAACCGTCCTTATGGGCAGGTGTTGTGGGGTGCCTAACACCTTCCCCACACTCAAATAGACTCCCGAACTCATCTCTGATTTCGTAGACCATTTCGCCTTTTTTCGTTTGTTTTATTTAAATTGGTTTTCCAAAGTTTTCCGTTAAAAATTTTGGTGGCGACTCCAAATAAAATTGATTTTCAAAATTCCATTTTTGGGAATCGGTTTTAAACCATTTTATTCTATTCTACCGAAAGGTCGATTACGACAGAGATAAACTCAAAATTCAAAAAAAAATTAGCTAATTAAAATAATTATAATAAACCAAAGAAAGATAATAAAGAAATATAAAAATATAAAATATATTACAAAGCAAAAATCAAAAAATCAAAAAATAAAAATTAATTAACAGTAATAGTAATAATAATAAAAATTACCAAAAAAAAAGAGAGAGGAAAAGTGTTGTAAGGCTGCCACTACATGAAAACCGAAGAAAAAGCTGAAAAAGAAAGGCAAAAAGCAAAAGGAGGCTCGCGGTGCAGGGAACAGAAAAGAAATGTTAACATAAAACATGTGAAAAGGAGGCTCGTGGGGCAGGCAATAGAAAAGAAACGTTAACAGAAAACATGTGAAAAGGAGCTCGTGGTGGAGAGAAGAAAAAAAAAAGTGAAAGAAAACAAAAATAAAAAAGAGAAGAAGCTGTGGGGAAGGGAAGAGATGCGTAGGAAGTAGTAGAGAAGAAAGGAGACTGAGTGAGGAGAAAGAGACGGAAAGATGATGGGAGTTTTTCTTCTGCAGTGAGAAAGGTGAGTTCGAAGGGATAAGATAGAAACTAGAAAGAAGAGCAGAGATGAAATGACCCTGTTCTAAAGGACCAAAAACAGAGAGGGGGGCGTGAAGTTGATGGGTTTCGGTGTGGCCAAAATCTAGTGAGAGTGAGGGGGCACCGATGAGGTCCTGAAAGTGGTGTAGGTGGCGGGGGCAGAAGAAAACAAAGAAGAACGAACAGATGACAGGAGAAGATAAGAATGGAAGCATTTCTACGCTGGTTGCTGCTGTGTTTCTGTGCTGGTTTCTATTGTATTTCTGCATTGATTTGAGCTGTATGTTTGCATCGATTCAAACAGTATTTCTGCAATGGGTCGAGCCACATTTCTGCACTGGTTTGGGCTGTGTTTCTGCACTGATTTAAGTCCTATTTCAACACTGATCACACTGATTTGTATTCTATTTCTGCTCAAATTAGTGGTGTTGCTACTGCATAATATTTCGATGTGTTATGCTACTACATTTCTGCTCTTCTTTCTGCTGCATTTCTGCACTGGCTTCTACTGCATTTCTGCTCAGCTTGCTGCTGTATTTCTGCACTAGTTTCTACTGCATTTTTGCTCTGCTTTTTGCTATATTTCTGCACTGGTTTCCGTGGTATTTCTGCACTGCTTTGAGCTACATTTCTGCTTGGGTTTGAGCCATATTTTCTCACCACCACCAACCACTGCCAGCGACAGCCCCACAACTCCCACCTCTGATGATGATGCAAGCTGAAAATGACACAGCAAAGGTGAGCTGAAGCCAAGGAAAGGGGGGAGCAACTGGTGGTGCAGAGAAAAAAAGGAGAAAAGAGGGGGACGCTCATGCTGGGAGTTCGTTGCGGCAGGAGCAAGGGGAGGTTTCAACATGAAGTTCAACATTGCAAATCCCACCACTGGATGCCAGAAGAAGCTGGAGATCGATGACGATCAGAAGCTACAAGCTTTTTGGGACAAAAGGATCTCACAGGAGGTCAGTGGTGACGCTCTGGGTGAGGAATTCAAAGGCTAGGTCTTCAAAATCACAGGTGGGTGTGACAAACAAGGCTTTCCAATGAAGCAGGGTGTGCTGACCCCTAGACGTGTTCGTCTCTTGCTCCACAGAGGAACTCTTTGCTTCCGAGGATATGGAAGGCGCTATGGAGAACGCAAGAGGAAGTCTGTTCGTGGGTGCATTGTGAGCCCGAACCTTTCTGTTCTGAACTTGGTAATTGTGAAGAAGGGTGAAAATGATTTACCTGGCCTGACTGACGTCGAGAAGCCAAGGATGAGAGGACCAACGAGAGCATCCAAAATCCGCAAGCTGTCAACACAACACTTCAAATGAGAAGCTAAAGCAATGTCGTGGAACAGTGTCATGGATGAGTTGCATGCACACACTATTCTTTCTCTCCACGTCTAAATTGTGTTTACTGTTCATGCATAGCGCCTTGTGTTTCTTTTTTTTTGGTTGGTTTGGTCTTTAGTTATTATTTATTGTTTGCTTCATTTATTCATTTTCTTATATCTTGGTACCATAAGTAAGGTTTTAAGAAAATCTTTGTGTGGGAATATTGTTCTCCTCGATTGCATGAGATCACGTGAGATTTTAATCTCCTTAGATATTTTAAAAATTAGCACATTTGTTTTAAAAATAATAATAATTAAATATTGACTTAATTAAATATTTTTGATTATTTATGAAATTATCGTGTGAGAAGTCGGTTCTCCTCGATTGCATGATATCACGTGAGATTTTAATCTCCTTAGATCTTTTAAAAATTAGCACATGTGTTTTAAAAATAATAATACTCAAATATTGGCCTTAATTAAATATTTTTCATCATTTTCGAAACTATTGTGTGAGGAGTCGGTTCTCTTCGACTGCATGGGAATATGTGAGGTTTTAATTTCCTTAGTTCCCTAAAATTAATATACTTCTATCTAATAATAATGATAATATAATAATAATAAAGAAAAAATGATCATAATTAAATATTCATTCTAATTAAATATTTCTCATTATTTACAAAATTGTCGTGTGAGAATATAGTTCTCCTCAAATACTTGAGGTCGTGTGAGATTTTAATCCCTTTAGACCTCAAAATTTAGTACATACTTGTTTGAAAGATAAATAATAAGAATGATGATGAATAGATAAAATAATAATAATACAAAAACGAATATTTTAATTGAATTATTTACGAAATAAATAAAGTCAGGGTTTTATGAATTTAACGAATTAAAATGCCACATTCAAAAATTCCAAAGGTGGTTTTCTGTTATATTTTGTTCTGAGTTCAATCCTGACTTTAAAAAAAGAAATAAAAAAAATAAAAAAATAAAAGATAAGTGAAACAAAAAAAAAACCAAAGTCCAAAATTAAATAAATTAAAAAACCAAAAATATTCCTTTCATTTCAAATTTCAAAGGAAATAGAATAGGATATAAACTTCCCAAAATCCCAAAATCTCATTCCGTAATCATTTCATTTAAATTTCAAAATAAAGATTAAAATTCCAAAAACAAAAAAAAGTTAAAAGGTTGAAAAATGAAGAGATCAAGAGAGCTAGATTACTTAGGTTGCTGTATATTAAAACATACAAATCCAAATTCCAATCCTGTTTTGTTTACAAAAATCTATTTAATTTGAACTTTCCCGTTCTCATCACAAAAATTATAAATCACCAACCAACAAACACGCCTTTTGGGTCGAACTACGTGGACTTTGATCCCAATCACTAGGTACGTAGGCCCTAGGTTTTCATCCTAGGTCAAGTCTGCCCTTTGTAAATATCCATCTGTTTGCTTTCATTCTTGCTGTTTTTTCTACTCTGTTTAACAGGCTTGCATGTCGATAAAAAGGGTAATTGAAGTAAATTTAAAAGTCATATTCTATTTCAGATGACTGGTTTAAGGTAACCATCCTCATGGACGGGTGTTGTGGGGTGCCTAACACCTTCTCCACACTCAAACAAACTCCCAAACTCATCTCTGTTTTCGCAGATCATCTTGCCTTTTCTTTTTCTTTTAAATTGGTTTTCTAAAGTTTTCCGTTAAAAATTTTGGTGGCGACTCCAAATAAATTGATTTTCAATATTCGTTTTTGGGAATCAATTTAAATCAGATCACTTTTTATTTTATTCCGCTGAAAGGTCGATTACGACAACGACAGGTTTTGATTCTTCTAGTCTTTGTCTTTTTTGCCTTTTGTTTGGATTTTCAATATGCTTACTTGTTCTTTTTTTCCATTTTGACTTTTTTAATCTATTTTGTTATTTATTTTTAATTTAAATTCTCATTTATTGCCTCTTTTACTTCAACACCTATTTTTTATTCATCTTTCTTTTCTTTTCTTTTCTTTTTTAATTTTAAATCATTTCATTTTATATATTTCATTTTGGTTTTAATTTTTCTAATTTTTATTATTATCACTATTAGTTTTCATTTGTGGCTTTTTTACTTTCCTATTTTTGTGTTTTTTACTATTTATCTTTTTTTCTTGATTTTTACTTTGATTCATTATTATTAATTAATTTTTTTATTTTTGGATTTTTATTTTGCTTGTCCTAAAGTCCCCCCATTATTTATTTTTAATTTCAACTTGTCCCCACTTGAGGATGTCATTTGAGTCTTGGTCATTTTTAATTTTCCCCATTTGCTTAGTTATTAATTGATTGATGAATCAATTAAATAATAATGTAATTAGGGATGGAGTATTCACAGATAAAATCAAATATAAAAATTACAATGATTTATTACATAGTTATAAGTTCTTATGATATTTTGTATTAACATTAACTATTAATATATGATTTTGTAGTAATTAATTATTCTAATTCTAACTTGGCATTTAAATCACTTACATGCCTAATAGTTTTAACCAGTTAAATTTCTTTTCAAAAGAAATGAAGAGGTAAATTGGAATTCTAGACATCTAAATCACTTAAATTCCTAACAATGATCGAAGACAAAAGACATAATGAGGCAACAACATATGAAGGGGCATCTAGTACCAAAGAATGGAGGAAAGTTACGGAAGAAGAGATCGAAGCGTTGAAATGGAACCAGACATGGAAGTTGGTGCCAAAACCTAAAGATTTACAACCTATTTCATGCAAATAGGTGTATAAAGTAAAGACTTATCCTGACAGATCAATTGAAAGATACAAAGCTTGGCTAATGGCACATGATTTTTTCCAGAGTTACAAATTTGACTATAAAGAAACGTTTAGTCCAGTGGCTAAAATTACCACCGTATGATTATTTTTAGTACTTGCAGCAAGAAAGTCTTAGAAGTTATGGTAGATGGATATGAAGAACACATTTCTGCATGGAGAATTGGATTGAGAAATCTATATGAATTAGCCGAGAGGATTTGAGAGTACAGTACACCCTGCTTATGTACGAAAGTTGAAGAAAGTGTTAAATGGGCTTAAACAAGCACCAAAAGCTTGGTAAGGAAAAATTGTTGAGTTCCTAATACATAATGAATATTCGGTAGCACCAGCTAATTCAAATATGTTTGTAAGAGTTTGCAAAGGCAAAATGATAGTAATCTTAGTGTATGTAGATGATCTGATTATCACTGGAGATGATAAGACTGAAATTCATCAAATTACAGTCAACTAACAATGCGCTTTCAAATGAAAGATCTTGGAAAACTGACACATCTTCAGGGACTTGAAATTGTATAGAGTAGAGAAAGATTATTTTTATGTCAGCAAAAGTAAGCCAAAGATCTTCTACATAAGTTTGGAATCCTAGATTGTAAACTTATCTCGACTCTAATGGAAGCAAATGCAAGATTTTGCTTAACTGAGGGAAAAGGACTTAGAAGATGTCACTATGTACAAGCAATTTGTGGGAAGTCTGAAATATTTAACAATGACACATCTGGATATTTCCCATATAGTTGGAGTAATAAGTTAGTTATGCAAAATCCTAAAAAACCACATTTGCAAGTAGTGCAATGCATTTTGAGGTATGTCAAAGGTACTATAGATTATGGCATATTCTACAAGAAAGGAAATTTGTGCAAGTTAAAAGGATATTGCGATGCTGGTTATGCTTGTGATCATGACACGTGTCGTTCAACTACTAGGTACGCATTTGACTTAGGATCGAGTGCGATATCTTGGTGCAGTAAAAGGCAACCTATAGTAGCTCTATCAAGCACAAAATGCAAATACAGAGCAGCAACGACATCGACACAAGAAACCACATGGTGGATACAGTTACTAAGATATTTAAATCAATTAGTGGAGTATCCAATAGAATTATTTGATGACATATCAGCAATTTACTTAGTAGAGAATCCTATTTTCTATGCCAGGACAAAGCATGTAGAGGTATATTATCATTACATTTGAGAAAAATTGTTGTAAGGAGAAATCAACCTGAAGCACATTGACATAAATCATCAAGTTGCTTATATATTTACCAAATGTTTAAATAAAAGTCAAGTTTAAAAAATTCTGAAAGCAACTCAGAATGATTTCAAGAATAACAATACAAGAGATTAGTTGGTGAGAGGGAGTATTAAATATGTCACTGACTTATCTCTTTAAGAATTGTGAACACCCCACCCAAATTAACAATAATAATAATCACAATAATAATAACAAATAGAATTAAAAAATTCAAAAAATATAAAATAACAAAGTAATAATAACAATTAATCAAAACAAAATAACAAAAGGCAAAAAAAAAATATATAGAAGTAATATGGAAAAAAAAAAAAAACCAAATATAAGAACCAAAAATGATAAAAAGGAAAATTCAAGATGTATGGCAATCATCTTGCAAAAAATAAAATGAACAAAGCCACATACTTGAAATGGAATTGCAAGACACTCTCACTAGCTCACACATCACTCTCACATGCTCACTTGCTCCTCACATGCTCACTTGCCCTCACGCACATGACACACATCACTCTCACATGCTCACTTGCTCCTCACATGCTCATTTGCCCTCACACACATGACACACATCATTCTCACACACTCACACTTCCCTCCACGGACACATCACTCTCACACACTCACACTCACACTCCTACATGCTCATTTGCTCTCATATGACCATTTGCTCTCACCACATGACATACATCACTCTCACACACTCACATTCTCACTCACGGATACCTCACTCTCACACACTCACACTCACACTCTCACACACTCTCATCCACGGTCACACACTTACCACATGCATGCACCATGCACACACATGCACAAGGGGACAAAGGGGGGACAAAAAAGCAAATGGGAGTGGTTCTGCAACATGGCAGAAGGTGGGGTGGCTGGAGCAGTGAGAGAGGAGTGTGGCGTGGCTGGAGGTGGCAGCAAAAAGTGGAGACCATGTGCAGCAAAGTGGTGGCTGGAAGTGGCAGAAAAAGCAACGGAAAAAGGGAGCAAAAGGGCAGAAAAAAGGAGGTGGCGTTGGAGCATAAAAGGGGAGCAAAACCGAGAGGAGGAGGAGAGAAAAAAACACTGGGAAGAAATAGGTTTCGGCTGAGAGGAAAAGAGAGCTGGAGAAGAGAAGAGAGGAAGAGAAAAGAAGGGAGAACCACGCTGAAAAGGAGAGCCACGAAGAGAAGAGGAGCTGAAGAAGAAAAGGAGAGCAACAAGGACAGCAGCAAACCGTGAGGAGCAACGCTGAACGAAGGAGGAAGAATGAAGGCAGCAACGTGTGGGAGAAACCAAGTTGGATGAAGCAAGGAAGCAAGGCAGCCACATGAGGAAAGGACAGCAGAAAGACGAACCAAAAATGAGGCAGCAAACCGAGAGCTAGACTGCAGAAACCGAAAGCTGAACAAAGTTGTCCAATGTGCAAAAAAATGGTGGAAGTAACGTCCAAAATTCTGGAGTGAATAGGTGTTGAAGTTCAGACCATCCAAGGGGTAGAAAATGGAGAGTTTGGATGCCAAAATGATGTGTATAAACAAGGAAGTCTGAACCCAAAACAAAGTGGCAGCAAAGGGGAGTGATAGAAGCTGAAACATGGATGAAAAAACTCTGTTTTAAGCTCACAAAACAGAGGTGAACAGAGGATAGCTTAGAAAGCACAAGGAAGAAGAGGAAATTTGGAGAAGAAGAGAAGCTCTCAGCCTCCATCTTCCAGCCAAGAAGTAGGGACACCTTCTGTAGAGTTTCTAGCGCTAGAACTAACCAGAAAAAAACCAACAAAGCTGTCCAGCGAAACTCCAAAGAAGCTGTCCGTTTTCTGCACTTCCAGCAAGACCAGCGGCTTTTAGGGACTGTTGGAGGTTCATCTTCCATTGTTGGGTGAGGAGGAGAAGGTCCTTCTTCATTGGAGCTCAAAGGAGGAGCTGAAACCACCAGGTATGGCTGCACGTTGGGTCTTGGCCGAGAAATTCTGCATGCTGTCACTGTTCACTCGAATTCAAGACAACTTCATGCATGTGACTGTTCATGTGTTTTAATATGCTATGCTACTGTTCACGTGTTTAATTTAGTGTATTTTGGTTCATTATAATTGTTTAGTCATTAGCTTTGATTAAGTATGGTCATTATGCATGAAATTAGCATGTGGGAATTTTGTTGCTCTTGATTGTTGGGATTATGTGAGTTTTTTTTTATCTCCTTAAGTCTTTGCAATTAATCAAATAATTGGAAGACAATGAATACTAATGAAATATTAATAAAAGAATTTTGAAAAAATAATTGAATGGTAATTAATGAATATTGTCATGACGAATAAAAATTATCGTGTGAGAATTTTGTTCTCCTCGATTATCGGGGGTTATGTGAGATATTAATCTCCTTAAATCCTCGTAATTAGTTGAATAATGAAAAGTGACAATTAATATTAATGAAATGTTAATTAATAAATGGTGAAAAATAAAGGAATGGCAATATATACTAATGAAATATTAATGAAAGAATTTTGAAAAATAATTGAATGGTAATTAATGAATATTGTCATGACGAATAAAAATTATCGTGTGAGAATTTTGTTCTCCTCGATTACCGGGGATTATGTGAGATATCAATCTCCTTAAATCCCTACAATGAATTGGATAATTAAAAAAGTAATAATGGTACAAATGAAATATTAATGGGGATTGATGGAAAATAAATCAATGATAATTAAAGGTGGAATTTGGATTAAGTCATAATAGTCATAATCAAAATGCTTGCTTTAATATGGTGTCTATGAAATTATCGTGTGAGAATATCATTCTCCTCGATATCGAGGATTATGTGAGATATTAATCTCCTTAAATCTCTACAATGAATTGGATAGTTAAAAAGTAGCAATGATACAAATGAAATATTAATGGGTGAATGGTGGAAATAAATTAACCATAATTAAATGATAAATTCGGATTAAATCATCATAATAATCATAATCAAAATGCTTGCCTTAGTAAACATTTCCTAACATTTGCGAAATTATCGTGTGAGAATATTGTTCTCCTCGATTGTGCGGGATTATGTGAGATATTAATCTCCTTAAATCCCTATAATTAATTCCGAAATGACAATAATATTAATAATAATACACAAATGAATAATTGGACAATAATTAAATATTAACTTTGATTAAATATTTATGCAAGATGGATCGTGTGAGAATACTTGTCTCCTCGACTTCCCGGGCTCGTGTGAGATTTTAATCTCCATAGAACCCGAAATTTAGCATATACTTGTTCAAAGACAAACAGATAAACTAATAAATAATAGCACTTAAATTAAATTTTTTACCAATAATAAATAATAATAACAATCAATATTTATCAACAATAAATTCAAAAAATCATAAAATAAAAAATATATTCACTTCATTATAAATTATGCATTAATTCTCGAAATATAAACTCTCAAAACTAAAAATAATAATAATAATAAAATCGACAAAAAAATATAAACAAAAAAAGAGAGAAAATGTGAAGAGCTCAGGAGAACAAGGTTAATCAGATTGTAGTAAATTAAAACACACAAACCAAATCTCTTTCCCGTTTTGTTTACAATGATCTGTTTTAATTAAAATCCTCCTATTCTCATCACAAATTAAAAAAACCCACCAATCACAAAACATGCCTTTTGGTCGAATTACGTGGACTTTGATCCCCAGCGAAGGGTACGTAGGCCCTAGGCTCTCATCCTAGGTCAAGTCCGTCCTTTGTAAATATCCATCAGTTCGCATGCATTTTCACTTTTTTTGTTTTCTATGTCCAACGTGCATCCATGTCAATAAAAGGGTAATTGAGATTAATTAAAGGTCATATTCTATTTCAACTAACTAGTTTAAGGTAACTGTCCTTAGGGGCGAGGGTTGTGGGGTGCCTAACACCTTCCCCACACTCAAATAGACTCCCAAACTCATCTCTGACCTCGCAGACCATTTCGCCTTCTTCTTTTTGTTTAGTTTTGTTTTAAATGGGTTTTCCAAAGTTTTCCGTTAAAAATTTTGGTGGCGACTCCAAATAAAATCGATTTTCAAAATTCCGTTTTTGGGAATCGGTTTTAAACCTTTTATTCGATTCCGCCGAAAGGTCAGTTACGACAAGAATTTCAAAGTTTGGGGAAAATCTTTCAAAGTTTGATGAAAATCTTTTAAACTTTGATGGTAATTTTTTGACAATTAATAGTAATTTGTCAAAGGTTGGTAGTTGTCCTTAGAAAATATACATAAAAGAAATTTTTAGAATTGTTAAATTAATGATTTGCTAGCATTATATATATAATGAGTTGAATGAGTGTATAAGACGTGAGAAGAAGTGTATAGAGAAGTTTATAGTGAAATGTGTCTTAGGTAATTATTGCAATTTTGTTCGGAGCAATAAAAAGTTTTTCTAATTAAAGTCTTTGTTCTTGCCTATTTTCTTTTATGTTGTACTAGCATGAATTCTCCATCTCTTCAAAATGTATTTCAACTGTAAAAAGACTAACTAATTAGAAAAAGTATAAACAGCTATATCTCATAGTGTTATACAATACATTATAGCTATATTCCAAGTTTTTCTTTTGAATTTTTCTTACAAAATTTGAGCTTGTTGAAAAACGTTTTCTACAAATTCTCTGCGCTGAGAGTTTCTTTTTTTCACATGACAACTTATAACTTCATCTTTTCGTTTATACGGAATATTACCTTACTTTGGGATAAAATATGGAATATTGCTTTGCGTTGTCTGGCCCAGTACAATATCAACTTTTTTTTCTCTTCAGTTTCATTTTTCCTTTCCTATATAACTCGTTTTGACAAAAGAAATCTGTGCTGCGAGTAAAATGCGGCAGCATCTCTGTAATTTTTCTTTGGAATTCCATGGTTTCCTGAGCATTACTTTTATGAATTCCGATAATTATTAGTAAAACTTTATTTTAAAAATGTCACTTGCATCTCCCACTTGAATTTTGTTCCTTTGAAACAAGGTATTATTAATTTATTAGATAAAATCAAATATAAAAATTACAATGATTTATTACATAGTTATAAGTTCTTATGATATTTAGTATTAACATTAACAATTAATATATGATTTCGTAGTAATTAATTATCCTAATTCTAACTTGGCATCTAAATCACTTACATGCCTAATAGTTTCAACCAGTTAAATTTCTTTTCAAAAGAAATGAAGTGGTAAATTGGAATTCCAGACATCTACTCTATCTTTAATAATTAAAAAAGTGAAATGAAGTATAATTCAGAATAAATCTGACAAGATTATATTTAACTTCTTTTAGCTTAAAAATTATATTCCGCTTTTCTTAATTTTTTTGTTACTGGAGTTAATTCTCCATATAATATGCATTCATTCTAAAAACAAAATAACTAAATTGATTTTAGTATTATATTAAGAATAGTATAATAGCTATTAAGTTGAAGCTTAATATTAAATTAGTTGTCAATAGTATCATATTAAGAATCAATTTCAATATTATATTATGCACTTGTTAATTTCTTTAATATAATATAAATTAAAAAGGGTTTTAATTATATATATATATATATATATCAAAATATAATGAGAATCAAATATGATTTTTTAAATGAAAATATTAGATAACATTTAAGTAAACTTAAAGAAGACGTGATTACTCTTTAATTTAATTTAAATTTAGTTCTTGATAAAAGAAAAGTATGGTCCATATCTAGTAGGAATAGGAAATAAAATTTAATTGAATACTTTGGTATACTTATGTTGATTTATTATTTTTTATTTTAATTGATAAAAATGGTAAAAGAAATTTATCCAAAAAATTGCGAAAAGAAAAAGTGAAGAGTAAAGACAAAGAACAGAGCGGTGATATGAGATCTTTTTCTCCGACAGATAGTCACGCAGTTTCCGCGTCCAAACAAAACCCGCTATCACGCTGTGGGATTGCCTACGCTCTCCAGCCCTCTCGAGCGGCGTCGTTTTCAGTCTCCTCCCCATATATACCCTCTCCCACCGCCACTTCATTCACGCAAGCAAAGTACAAATTAGCTGCACAGTCCCCACAACTTCATGGCATCTCTCAGTGGATTCGCCGCCGTCGTTTTCGCCTACGCGCCTCTGGTGATCGCATTCATGCTCGCCGGAGAATCGACGGCGAGGGATCTCCGGCCTTCAGATCACGGCCTTGTCTTCCAGAACTCGCCGCCCTTGGGAGTGAACAATCCACCGGAGATGATGTCGTTCTTCAACGGAAAGAACTCATCGCCAGAATCGTCGACCTCGTCCGGCGTGGCATTGCCGAAAGCCATGAATTCGAGTGATTCCTCGCCGTCGTCATGGTGGAGATACAACACCGGCGGCAGTGGCGGTGACCACGTGAGGAAGGCGTTAACGGTGGCCAGCCTGGCGTGTGGGGTTACAGGTGTCATTCTATTAGCCGCTTCCGGTTTGCTTTATCTCTTTAAGTACCGAAAGCATAAGTATAGCGAATCGTTTCGTGACAATAATAGCAACAAATTGGAATTAGTGGTACGCAACCCTTGAGATTTGTTATTTATTTATTTTTTCCTGAATTTTGCTTTAATTTCGTTTTTTTCTTGGGACTACGTCCCTGACATATTTTCGTTTTGTTGCTTTCTACTTCACAGTATACGTTGCTTGTAATTAAGGGTAAAGATGTATATTGATGATGTTAACTTTAATCTTGCTTTTGTGTAACTATTCATTAGTTTTGCTCTCGCAGTTTATTCTCTTTAATTTTAGTATCTTAATAAATAACTTCATGTGATTTTTATTTTTGTAATTAACTCAATTTAATGTTCATTATATAATAAATAGTTACATTTGTTTAAAATTTAATATCAGAATACAATAGTAACTAAAATTTTAATTGCTCAAAGTCAACGAGCTAATAATTCACTAGTCAAATTGACATATATTATGTTAAAGGTTTAAATTTATACTATCATATCTTGCTCAAAATATAAGTATTGAAAATTTTTCTATTAATACGCTTGTTTTATCAATTTCTAAAGGTTTGACTGAATATTTATTCTTTTCATTTAGTAATAATAGAAGTTCCAATGATTAATTACAAAATTAAAATGAAAATACTTCATTTATCATAAAATAAGCAATGGAGAGTGATATTATTCTTTCCTTTAGAGATGCTAATTACTAATTTTTTAAAAAATATTGTTTTGGTCCCTTACTTTTGATCAAAATATAACTTTGGTCTTTTAAAAATAAAAATATTAAAATAATATTCTATAGATAAAAAACATATAATTTAATTTCATTGGAGAACTAAATTAATTTTTTAAAAAAATTTTAAGTGTTTTATTTTTGGAATAATATTTTCATTATTTTTATTTTTAAATGACTAAATTAAGCTTAAAATTATACGATTATTTTGCATCATTTATGATATTTTCGTCCTTATTAAAGGTGATATACAATGTTGCATTAAATTCAGTGAATTGTTGCTTGGCTATCAAATCATTTATTAAATGGTGGCCTTATCATCAGAAATGGACATCAATAAAGCTATATTATCAAAAATAAGATACTAAAATTATATATTTTTTCAATTTTATACGACTATTTTGCATCATTTATGATATTTTCGTCCTTATTAAAGGTGATATACAATGCTGCATTAAATGAATTGAACTGTTGGTTGGCTATCAAATCATTTATTAAATGGTGGCCTTATCATCAGAAATGGACATCAATAAAGCTATATTATTAAAGCCTGCTTTGTAACACCCAAAAAGTTCAAACTAATCAAAATTATAACGGTCTAATATATCATAGAGTTTATATATCATAGCTTTTGTTTTCTTTTCTTTTTGTCTTCCTTATATATATATATATATATATATATATATATATATATATATATATCTATCTATATTAAAAATATAACTAAGTCATCAATATGCTCCAAAAAACACTGAAGGAGGCTAAGGCCCGTACAAGTATTGTAATGATCAAATCAATGCAAAAGCTAATAAAATGATAGAAAATAGAAGCACAAAAGAAGCCTGAATGTTATATTGATTCTTACTGGCTTCACGTCAGGGGGAGCGTGGATTCTCTGCAGTTAAAATATTGACTACAGAGGATAGTCACTCACAAAAGTGACATCATTTTCCTTTAAGTGAAAATAACAAATAAAAATAACTAGAAGATCCATATCCCACAAGGAAGATAGAATGGTCATTATGTACAGAGGGACAATGTCAATTTATGAACCATATATGTTGACACTTTACCAGTATACTTCATTGATATCGTGGACATTATGGAGTGATAGTGCACGATCGCACATGTATGGCTCATACATAGTCGCCCTAGTGGTGCTAGAATTTTTGTGTTGTGGGAACTTTCCACCTTCTACTAGTATTTAGCTAGAGGGAAAATAAATATTGGGACAATGAGATGAAGTACTCGTTTCATAGAAAGTATTAATGCACTGGAAAGAAATTTAGGTGCCCATAGAAATTGCATCCCAAAAGAAGAAAAATGATGAAAGGAGAAACATCCCAACCAAAAAAAAGGCTAAGAGAGAATGTTGCAATCCTAGAAGAAGGCAACGGCGACAGGAGCACCTAAGCTAAAGACACATAAAGAATGTTCTTCCCATAGTGCTTAGAGTTCATTTTGAAATTCAAAAAGCGACAAGTCTTTTGTAGAGGAACCTCAGGTAAAGAGTCACAAGGTAGAACTAACTAAGACTTTGATCGATCACCCCTGGGGAGAGATACCACCAAGAGACTATGAGATTCACTAGAGAAATGCCTTAGCTTTTGTAAGATAGAAACAACTGTGTTTGTACAAGGTTTCTAAAGAAAATTCAATGCATGAATAGAAAAGAATAAAGTAAGGAATATACGACATACAGAGATTTATAGTGGTTTAGATTGTTGTTGATCCTACATTAACTCCCTAGCTTACGTAGGTAGATATTTCACTATGCAAACTATTCAACAAATACAATGGTCAACCTTATAATATAGGACACAACCACTAAGCTTTTATGCCAATACATTGGCAACCCTCAACTAAGGATAAGTCACACTGACTTTTATGAACACAACAACCACCATTGGAATTATTCTGAATTCTAGAATATAACAAATAAGAGAATGAGGAATATGCTCTCTTCCTCACATAGCACACGCTCTCATATAGAAAGATATGTGAAGAAGGATACAAAGTCACATAGACACAATAGCACACAACTAAGAAGAATTTTGTTCAAGTTCAATTCGATGATGAGTAGAAAAGAACATTGAGTATTTGTGCTGGAAATCTATAACAATTCTTTAACAACTAGGTCATTGTTTTAGGATATTTTTCATCAATGTAGCTAATTATGGAAAGTTTGATGATGGAGATGTCAAATGATGCATAAATCATGGCATTTATTGTTTGCGATTCTTTTGAAGCTAGTGGCAATTAGGATAAAGAATATTTGCAATCTACTTGGGCTTTTGTTATCTTGTGCTTTCATTTTAGAGTGATCTTGTCTAGGTTAGGCCACTTGTGTGAATCTACCAAACACACAACATAAGTCTGGTTAGAGAGTTTTTGACGTAATCACTAAATAATAAAATAGTAAAGATATTATTTCAATAATCTCCCCATTTATTTTAATTATGTCAAAACTTCAGTAGCTCCCCTCAGTTCGTTCCAATGGTGTTTGTTGGACCTTTTGAATTGCTCCCCTTCATTGTGAGCACATCATTTTAGTCTAAGACTAGCTCTCCCCCTTTTTGACATAATTGAAAGATACAAATAAAAAGAACTAGATGCAAATATATATAGCATATAGACATAATTCACATAGAGATAGCCATAGACGAATAAAACATATAGTCGATATAACTTAAAGGTAGGAAAAAACAAGTTATCAAGAGTTAAAAGTCCAAAACATAGGCCAACCAATGGCACAAGAGTCTAAAGTAGGTAATCATAGTTTAGTCAATTAAGATACAAGGTCAAAAGGAAGTGCATGGAAACATTCCAATGACGAGGTGTAGTTAATGATGGCACAGGAACTGTAGTCACAGAAGCTACAGTTATAGGCGTAGATTGTGTACTATTAGCAGCAACAATAGTAGCGACAATAGCAATAGAAGGAGCAATAAAAGGACTAGCAGCAAGAGTGAGAACAGGACAAGAAGTATCGACTTGACTTATCATTCATTTTTAGGCATAGTCATAAGAAGGTAGCATTCAAACAGGTCCACCTTTGTTTCAGGTCTAATGAGATGACTGAGATAGTCTTGTTCTCATGAGATTTAAGCATGAAAGTGTGTGCTTTATGCATCAATTTCTTGTCGAACAAAAGAAGTGATAAATTGCTTCATTTCTTCTTGGTGTGCGATCAACTTCCTATAACCACATATTATGCTTCTACTATAGACAATTACACAAAGTTTTGTTTCTTGTTATGCCAAAACACCAGGCTCAATCCCAAAAATTGACACTTGCTGCTTGTACTCTTTTATCTATCTTTCATCCACCAAAGTCAACATCAAAGAAACCATGAAGGTTGTAGGGACAGTGTCTGGAATACCAAAGATGACATTTTAAGTTCCAACCATATATTGAAGAATTTGCTTAACAGCTATTAGATGTGATTCCTTGGGATCTGACTAGAATCGAGAACACAAGCATACACTAAACAATATATCTGGTATGCTAACAGTGAGGTAAAGTAGTGAACCTATCATCCATCTGTATTTCTTTTGGTCTGCTAAAGTGTCATGTTCATCCTTATCAAGCTTAAAGGATATGCTTATTAGAGTTCTAATAGGTTTTGCCAATTCCATTCCAAAACATTTCAGTAGCTCTTTTGTGTACTTTGTCTAAAAAATAAATGTCCCTTCCTTCAGCTACTTCAATTTTATTCCCAGGAAAAATCTTATTTCTCTCATCATGCTCATTTCAAATTCTCTTGTCATGAGTGCAAAATAATATTTGCACTTGATCTTATAAGTAGATCCAAAGATTATGTCATCAACGTATACCTATATGATAAGTATCATATGTGAATATTTAATAAAAAGAGTTGTATCTACCTTGCCTTTTGTGAAGCCAATTTTCTATGAGAAATTTGCTAAGATGTTTGTCGTAACCGACCTTTCGGCGTAATAAAATAAATGTGTTTTAAATTGATTCCCAAAAACAAATCTTGAAAATCAATTTATTTGGAGTTGCCACCAAAATTTTTAATGGAAAACCAATTTAAATAAAAAAGAAAAAGGCAACATGGTCTGCGAAATCAGAGATGAGTTTGGGAGTCTATTTGAGTGAGGGGAAGGTGTTAGGCACCCCACAACACCCATCCATGAGGACGGTTACCTTAAACTAGTCAATTGAAATAGAATATGGCCTTAAATTTATCTCAATTACCCTTTATTAACATGCATGCCCATTAAACAGAGAAGACAAAAACGACAATAGTGGAAACAAACAACTAGATATTTACAAAGGCGGACTTGACTTAGGATGAAAACCTAGGGCCTACGTACCCCGTGATAGGGATCAAAGTCCACGTAGTTCGACCCAAAAGGCGTGTCTGTTGGTTGGTGATTTATAATTTTTGTGATGAGAACAGGAGAGTTCAAATTAAATAGATTTTTGTAAATGTCGTAACCGACCTTTCGGCGGAATAGAATAAAATGGTTAAAACTGATTCCCAAAAACGAAATTTTGAAAATCGATTTTATTTGGAGTCGCCACCAAAATTTTTAATAGAAAACTTTGGAAAAACAATTTAAATAAAACAAACGAAAAAAAGGCAAAATGGTCTGCGAAATCAGAGATGGGTTTGGGAGTCTATTTGAGTGTGGGGAAGGTGTTAGGCACCCCACAACACCCGCCCATAAGGACGGTTACCTTAAACTAGTTAGTTGAAATAGAATATGGCCTTTAATTATTCTCAATTACCCTTTTATTGACATGGATGCACGTTAGACATAGGAGACAAAAAAAAAAAGCGAGAATGCATGCAAACTGATAGATATTTACAAAGGGCGAATTTGACCTAGGATGAGAGTCTAGGGCCTACGTACCCTGCGATAGGGATCAAAGTCCACGTAGTTTGACCAAAAGGCATGTTTTGCGGGTTGGTGGTTTTTTGATTTGTGATGAGAATAGGAGGATTTTAATTAAAACAGATCATTGTAAACAAAACAAAATTGGGATTTGGTTTATGTGTTTTAATTTACTACAATCTAATTAACCTCATTCTCCTGATCTCTTCACATTTTCTCTTTTAAAATTTTGTCGATTTTATTGTTATTATTATTATTTTGAGTTTTGGGAGTTTTGGGAGTTCATATTTCGGGGATTAATGCATGATTTATAATGAAAGGAATATTTATTTTTTTTGAACTTTTGAATTTATTGTTGGTAAATATTGATTATTATTATTATTGATTATTGGTAAATAATTTAATTCAAGGGCTATTATTATTATCTTTGAACGAATATATGCTAATTTTCGGGTTCTATGGAGATTAAAATCTCACACGAGCCCGGGAAGTCGAGGAGAGAAAAGTATTCTCACACGATTCATTTGTATAAATATTTAATCAAAGTTGATATTTAATTATTGTCCATTTATTTATTTTTTGTATTATTATTATTATCATTAATATTATTATTATTTTTGAATTAATTATAGGGATTTAAGGATATTAGAACCTCACATAATCCCACGCAATCGAGGGGAACAATATTCTCACACGATAACTTCGTAAATAATGGGAAATGTTCAATTGAAGTAAATCTGTTGATTATTTATTATTTATTATTCTTTTTTTTTTGTTTTAAAAAAAAAGGGTATGCTAACTTTAGGGATCTAAGGAGATTAAAATCTCACGCGATCCCAGGTAATCGGGGAGAACAGTATTCTCGCACGATAATTTTTGCAAATAACGGGAAACAGTTCATTAAAGCAAACATTTTGATTATGATTATTATTACGATTTAATCAAAATTAATATTTAATTATCATTCATTTATTTTTCACCATTCATCCATTAATATTTCATTAATATTATTGTTGCTTTTCAATTATTCAATTCATTGTAGGGATTTAAGGAGAATAATATCTCACATAATCCCCAGTAATCAAGGAGAATAAAATTCTCACACGATAATTTTGCAAATAATGGGAAACAGTTCATTAAAGCAAACATTTTAATTATGATGATTATTATGATTTAATCAAAATTAATATTTAATTGTCATTCCTTTATTTTTTTCACCATTTATCCATTAATATTTCATTAATATTATTATCACTTTTCAATTATTCAACTAGTTGTAAGGATTTAAGGAGATTAACATCTCACATAACCCCCGATAATCGAGGAGAATAAAATTCTCACACGATAATTTTATCCATCATGACAATATTTATTAATTATCATTCAATTATTTTTCACCATTCAATCATTAATATTTCATTAATATTATTATTGCTTTTCAATTACTCAATTCATTGTAGGGATTTAAGGAGATTAATATCTCACATAATCCCCGATAATCAAGGAGAATAAAATTCTCACATGATAATTTTATGCATCATGACAATATTTATTAATTATCATTCAATTATTTTTCACCATTCCTTCATTAATATTTCATTAATATTATTGTTGCCTTCCAATTATTTAATTAATTGCAAGGATTTAAGGAGATTAAAATTTCACATAATCCCCGGCAATCATGAAGAACAAAATTCTCACACGCTAGTTTTATACGTAATAGCAATAATTAATCAAAGTTAATGTTTAAACAATGGTGATAAACAAAACTAAAGCAAGTTTAAGCAAATGAACAGTAGCACCTCATATTAGAACGTGTGAACAGTGCAGCATGCATGAGATTGTCTTGAAGCAACTCGTATGAACAGTGACAACATGCAGAAATCTTGGCCATGGCAAACCGTGCAACCATACCTGTGCGTTTTCAGCTTCTCCCTTGTGCTCCAATGAAGAATGACCTTCTCCTCCTCACTCACCTATGGTAGATGGACCTCTAACAGCCCCAAAGTAGCTGGTCTCGGCTAGAAGTGAGCAGAAATGGCGGACAGCTTCGTTGGAAATTCTGGTTGGCTTCAACGCTAGAAATTCTGCTTCACGTGTCTCTGCTCCTTGGCTGGAAGGCAAGGGCTGAAAGCTTCCCTTCTTCTCTACACTTCCTCTTCTTCCTTGTGCTCCCTAAGTTCTCCTCTGTTTACCTCTATTTTTTGAGCTCAAAACAGAGTTTTTTTCTCCTCCATGGTTCAGCTTCTATCCATCCCTTTGCTGCCACTTTGTTTTGAATTCAGACCTCCTTGTTTCTGCTCATCATTTTGGCATCCAACTCTCCATTTTCTGCTCCTTGGATGGCCTGAACTTCAGCTCCTTTTCTCTCCACGGTTTTCTGCACAGTTTTCTGCACCATGACTCCCCCTCTCCTCCTCTCGATTTCTGCCTCGTTCAGCTCCTCTCCCTCTCAGTTTCTGGTTCGTTTTCTCTTCTATTTTTTTTCCTCACGTGGCTGCCTTGTTTTCTGGTTTCGTTCAGCTTTGTTTTTCTCCCTCACGTTGCTGGTTTCGTTTTCTTGTTTCGTTCAGCTTTGTCCCTCCCTTTTTCCTCTTGGTTCGTTGTTCTCCCTTTCTTCTCTTCAGCGTTGTTTCCTCTCGGTTTACGTGGCTCTCCCTTTTCTCTTCAGCTCTTCTTCCCTTCTCGGTCACGTGGTTCCCTCTCCCTTTCAGCGTGGTTTCTGCCTTCTCTTTCCTTCCTCTCTTCTCTTCTCCAGCTCCCCCTCTGCTCAGCTGAGGCTTTCTCCCTTTATGCTCCAGCCCACCTCCCTTTTTCTGTCATCTTGCTCCCTTTTCTCCTTGCTTTTTCTGCAACTTCCAGCCACTCACTTACTGCTCACGGTCCCCTCCTTTTTCTGCCACTTTCAGCCACGCCACTCTCTCCTTTCTCTGCACCAGCCGCTCCACTTTCTGCCTCCTCTGAACCACCAGCTCTCTCTTGCTTTTTTGTCCTCCTTGTCCTCTTGTGCATGTGTGTGCATGAGTGTATGCATGTGGGAGTGAGTGAGTGTGTGTGTCCGTGGGTGAGAGTGTGAGTGTGAGTGTGAGTGTGTGAGGATGTGTGTCCGTGAGTGAAAGTGTGAGTGTGTGAGAGTGATGTGTGTCATGTGTGTGAGGGCAAGTGAGCATATGGGAGCAAATGAGCATGTGAGAGTGTGAGTGTGAGTGTGTGAGGAGGTGTGTCCGTGAGTGAGAGTGTGAGTGTGTGAGAGTGATGTGTGTCATGTGTGTGAGGGCAAGTGAGCATGTGAGAGTGTGTGAGTGTGAGCAAGTGAGAGTGTTTTGCAATTCCATTTCAAGTGTGTGGCCTTGTTCATTTTATTTCTTTGCAAGATGATTGCCATGTCTCTTCTTCAAACATATATCTTGAATTTTCCTTTTTATTATTTTTGGTTCTTATGTTTGGTTTTTTTCATATTACTTCTATTTTGTTTGCCTTTTGCAATTTTGTTTTGATTAATTGCTATTATTATTATTTTTTGAATTTTTGAATTCTATTTATTATTATTACCATGATTATTATTATTGTTAATTCGGGTGGGGTGTTCACAGTAAACAAAATAGGATTAAAATTTGGATTTGTGTGTTTTAATATACAGCAACCTAAGTAATCTAGCTTTCTTGATCTCTTCATTTTTCAACCTTTTAATTTTTTTTTTGAATTTTAATCTTTATTTTGAAATTTAAATGAAATGATTACGAAATGAGATTTTTAGGATTTTGGGAAGTTTATGTTTTATTCTATTTCTTCTGGAATTTGAAATGTAATTATAATGAAAGGAATATTTTTGAGTTTTTTAATTTATTTAATTTTTTGGATTTTGGTTTTTTTTTTTACTTATTTTTTTATTATTAATTTTTTTAAATCAGGATTGGTTGTTAAAATTAGAACAAAATTATAACAGAAAGCCATTTTTGGAATTTTTTCGAATTTTTAAACTTTTTGGATTTTTCTAATTTTTGCAATTGAGATTTAATTAGCAGGAACTTTAATTAATTAATATATATATATATATATATATATATATACATATATGCATATTTATTAATTAGAATTTATTCTGAACTTTAAACTATAATGGAAGAATATTTCTGTGATTTTGAGGTTACGATTTTTGTATATTTTATTAAAATTGAAATTTATTCGAAACTTAAAGTAAATGAAAAATCTTCTTAGGATTTTTAGCTACATAATAAGTAGGACCAACTTCCTTATTTTTAACTAATTCACCCCAATACTTTAAATCTTAAATTAATCTTTTTTGGAACCTGAGGAGATTCAAGGTCTCACACGATCTCTACTAATTAACCTTTGGATGCCTGAAGAGACAAACGATCTCACACAAGAACCCAAAATATGAAATAAACCATTTGAAAATTATCGGGACTTTATTTTGACTTCTTTTTTTTTTGGGGTTTTGAAATCAGAATTCTGCTAGCTTTATTTTAATAGGATCGATTTCTCCAAAGCCTACGAAGACTCAAGCCTCACATGGCATTTTATTAATTAAATTTTATAAAACCCTGACTTATTTATTTTGTAAATAATTCAATTAAAATATTCATTTTTGCACTATTATTATTTTATCTATTTATCATTATTATTATTACTTATCTTTTAAACAAGTATGTACTAAGTTTTGGGGTCTAAAGAGATTAAAATCCCACACAACCCCAAGCACTCGAGAAGAATAATATTCTCACACGATGATTTCGTAAATGATAGAAAATATTTAATTAAAGTAAGTACTTAATTATTATTATTTTTAAAGCAAATATGTATTAATTTTAGGGATATAAGGAGATTAAAATCTCACGCGATCTCATGCAGTCGAGGAGAACGATATTCTCACACGATGACTTCCTGAAAACCTTACTTGCAATACCAAAATAATAATAATACTAATTACAATATTAATGCACCAAAAAGGCAAAAGCAAAAACCAAAAAAAAAAAAGGAAGCTAGACGTACAGTACGTGAGCAACTCACTGTTCACCATGCAAAGCAGACCGAGACCATCTTTATCGTGGCAGAACCGTGGTGAGGGAGTCTTCCCTATCTCTGCTATTGCTGCCCATCGTCATCGTTATCACCAACAAGACAACAGACTTGGCTCGAGAGTGCTTTTCACGTATGCCATTAGAAGCTTCCTGGTATCAGCAGGTTGACAAGGTTTTCCATCTATCTTCGTAGACATTTTTTCTTCATAGCAAGACAAAATTGAGTGCACTACATTCTCCATCATTGGCTCTCCTCCTTTGCAAAGATGTTCGGATAATTGATCTGTTAGCAATTGGCCAGAGGTACTTTCAGCAAGGTGAAGTCCTTCACAATCAAATTACTCCAGATGGCTTAAAATGCATGACCCACGCTTGACTTCCAGAACCAAGAGGCTTGTTTCCAATGGCAAGACGTACTCGTTTTAGATGCCCTTGATGATACAATCAAGTATCATCATAGGAAGACCAACTTCTGATATTGTCTGGGTTCGCCAACTCTCAAATCACTGAAGCCTCACACATTCTTAGTTTTTTTTTTTTTTTATATAAAATTCAGAAGAGGTCAGATCCTCAAAATGGTTTCTTGAGGTTACTGCAGTAGATTCAGGGCCTAAGTTAATCCATTAAGTGCAGTTGCAATAGCACATCCACTGGTTGGACTCCTAGGAGATGGAGGCTCATACTATTGTAGGATCCAAACAAAAATTCTTGCAAACTCAACTATTCTGATATATCTGTCAATTCAATTAGCAGCTGAAGGTGTGTCAACATCCACCACTAGTGCGCACAAGATATTGTTGCATGCCAGTATTTCAACAGCTTTAGGTAGGGTGGCATCTAATTTTATCTCAACCACTTTATTTGTAGGAGCAGAAGGGAGAGTAGACACCGAGATGCTTTCAAAGCAAGCATTGAGCTTCTCGTTAGAACTTAACTATGGTTCTTGAACATTTCACAAATCCTCTACGTGCATACCCAGTGTCACTTTAGGGCTTCGCAGACTCCCTCCCATGGCCGCTATAACTCATTCTCTCTATATAATTTTTTGGGTTTTTAGTTTATTTAATTATCACCCATTATTTATTTTTAATTCCAAATTGTCCCCTAATTGGAAATGTCATTTGAAGTTCCTATTTGCCTAATTATTAATTAATTAGTGTATCAATTAATTAAATGATTAGACAATTAGGGATGGGGTGTTCACAATGTTGATACCAAGCTCGAGGAGCTTGTTTTAGACCACACAATACTTTGCTCAATTTATAGACATATTGAGACTTGTCATCCATTTCTGATCTAGGAGGTTGTTTGATGTACACTTCCTCTTAAAGATATCCATTTAACAAAGCACATTTTATATCCATTTGGTAAATTTTAAATCCTTTGTGACATGTATATGCTAATAGCATTATTATGACTTTAAGTCTTGCTACAGGAACATATGTTTCTTCAAAAGTTGATTCCCTCCACTTAGTTATATCCTTGAGCAACTAATTTGACTTTATATTTTGTGATGTTGCCATATTTATCCAATTATTTCTCAATACCCATTTTGTGCCAATAATGGTTTTTCCTTTAAGGGCAGGAATTGATGACCATACTTGATTGTGTTTAAACTAATTTAGCTCTTCCTACATAGCTACAACTAGTAGTCATCTGTAAGTGTTCCAGTTATGTTTTTTGGTTGAATCTAAGATACAAATGCCATATGATTCATAGCTTAGTATGATATGACGAACATGTCTTCATCCCCTCATTAGGATTTCCAATAATGAATTCATTTGGGTAAGTTGTTGAAAGTCTCCATTCCTCTGGGAATTTTATGTTAGTTAAGTGCAACTACTTCTTCTTAAGAAATAGGGTTAACATCTATGTTTGACTCTCCTTCAATAGTATTCCCTTCACTAGTATCTTTAGGAGTCACTTTAGTTATAGGAACCTTAACTTCCTTAACAGACTCTGATGTGACTTAGGAACTTCATCATCATCATCATCATCATTTTTCATGTAAGGCACTTGAGAAAGCACATTATCTTCACTGAAAACATGTATAGTTTCTTCCACGATGAGAGAGTTTTTATTGAATATTCTAAATAATTTAATAGA
Organism: Delonix regia; assembly: GCA_037074485.1. Classification (NCBI taxonomy): domain Eukaryota; kingdom Viridiplantae; phylum Streptophyta; class Magnoliopsida; order Fabales; family Fabaceae; genus Delonix; species Delonix regia. The sequence continues at coordinate 43,328,947 of CM073450.1, read as the reverse complement.
TGTGGAGTATCCAATGAAGACTCTTTCAATTATTTTAGAGTCAATTTTCCCATATTCTTTTTGTTATTGTTTAAAATATAACATTTACTACCAAAGGCAAGAAAATAGCTTATGTTTGGTTTCCTACCTTTTTGGAGCTCATAAAGTGTTTTATTCAAGATTGGTCAAATTGTACATTTGGTTAAAATGTAGCAAGAAGTATTCATAACTTCAGCGCACCAACTTTATGGTTGGTTGCTTTCACAAAGTAAAGTTTTAGTCATATCAAGGAGACTTTTGTTCTTCATTTCAATAACATCATTTTGCTATAATGTTTTGGGAGTTGAAAAGTTATGAGCAATGCTTAATTTAGTGTTGAATTCATCAAAGACTATTTTCAAATTCCTTGTCATGATCACTTCCTATTGAAGTGATACAATACCCTTTTTCATTTTAAACATTTGCACGATAGTTTTTGAAATATTCAGAAATTCATGCTTATGAGTAAGAAAATATTCCCATGTATAATTTGAAAAATCATCAATAATAACAAAACTATGATTTTTGCCTCCCATGATCCAAGTTCTTTTAAGGCTAAATAAATCCATGTGAATGAATTGCAGCAGTCTTTCAGGGTTTATGTGATCCTTTGATTGAGATACAAATCTTATTTTGTTGCCTTGTTTGCAAGCATCATAAATGTGATCCTTTACATATTTCAACTTCAATAAGCCAAATACTAGTTCCTTTGAAGACAACTTTGATATTAACCACATATTTGTGTGTCTTAATCTTTGTGTTAGAGCCAATAAAGATTTTGTAGAAAGGAGAGACATTTTTATGACTATATTTTGTCAATATGTAAGATATAAACATTTTCATTTCTCCTTCCTTCAATTATAACAAAACCTTCCTTTGATGTCATGAAAAAGTTAGAGTTAAATGCAACATTATAACCTTTGTTAAACGGCTGGCTAATACTAATTTGATTATGTTTTAGTCCATCTACAAGATAAACATTGTCAATGATGAGAAAAAAATTTATGAACACTTTACCAAAACCAATAATTCTTCCCTTTCCATTATCACCAAAAGTGACAGCTTCAAAATTTCCTTTTGTAAAAGAGATAAAATGACATTTATTTCCAATCATATGTTTAGAGCAACCAAAATCCAAATACCATTGTCTTATTCTTTTTTTGGATTCAAGTGAAACCTGCAAAGTAATTTAGCAAATCTTAGATATGCAACATTTCTTGGGTCCTAACGAGGTTAGTGTGTTGGTTATTAATGATTGTTTAACTAGTGGACAATCATCAGCTAGATGACCTTTTGTTTTGCAAGCATAACATAACTTAGAAAATTGCACATATGTCTTTTTATTACATACTTTATTTAGTTTGTTTTGCTCATAGCCTATTCTAGTTTTATCAAGATATTTCTTTTAGCTTCCAAGAAGTGCTTTTAGATTTTCTTAACCTTTGACAAATCTAGCCAAATCATTTGTGAGATTTTTCAACTTTTGTTTTAAGTTCTTCATTTTCTAGTTTTAGTTCATTCATTGAGAATCTTTCAAGTCCCTTTTCAAGAAGCTTTTTTCTTCCTTTAAGGAACCAAAGATTTTCAACATTTTCAAGTGATCACTTTTGAGTCTTTTGAATTGTATTTTAACATAATTGTGATAGAATCATTTAGCACTTCATAAAAAACATTCAAGAGTTCATTAAAGGTGAATTGTTGAGTTACCTCATTTTAAACACTTTCCTTAGGATGATAACTTATGAGGCATAGATCATTTGTACAGTTGTTAATAGTACTTTCTACATCCTAAGCTATAAATAGACATAGATTTGGTATGTTGTTCTTTTCATTGTTACTAAAATCTGAGGCTAGATTGTCATCACTCCAGGAGGAATTTGCTACCATCACTTTCCTTTTGTCTTTGTTAAGTGGACAGTTAGCTCTAATATGGTCAATTTTTATGCAACTGTAACAAGTAAGCTCATTTCTTGTAACTTCTTTCTTGAATTGGTTTTCTCTTAGAGTATTTTTATTTAGATGCCTTTTTCAGTAGAATCTGCACATTTTAGAGAGAACTATTGTGAACACCCCATCCCTAATTACCTAATTATTTAATTAATTGATACACCAATTAATTAATAATTAAGCAAATAGGACAAAGTCACTGAATGTACTGAGAAGGAAAACAGAGCCGAACAGAGGACGTAGAGAGAGAAGCGTGGAACCGAGGAAGAGAGAGAGAGAGACGAGCTGAGAGGAAGCCATACTACGGAGGAAGAGAAGGGAGCAGAATGTCATGCAAGCTCCGAGAAGACTGAAGGGAGGAGGAAGAGAAGAAAAGAGAAGAGGAAGGAGAAGAGAAGAAGAAAGGAAGAGGGAGCCGAGAAGTCACCAGAGAGGAAGAGAGAGAGAGAGGCCGCGGTTTGAGCAAGGAGAGGAGAGAGAGAGCTGACGATGGGCCACCAAGCATCGAAGAAGGATTGAGGAAGACTGAAGAGGACTATCAGGGAGGAAGATCGATGGTGAGCAGAGACAAGCCGAGACGAAGCAGGTGAGCATGCATGCATTATGGTATCATGTCTTCTTTTCGCTTCGCTTTGTGTTCTTCATCTTTTTTTTTTTTAAATTATTCTAATTATTATTATTATTATGCTAATAAGAGATTAATGTTTGGCCTTACAAACAAGGTTCTAAGGAAATCGTCGGGTGAGAATATTGTTCTCCTTGGATATTTGGGATCTTGTGAGATTTTAATCTCCTTAAACCTTAAAAATTAATACATACTTTTTAAAAAATAATAATGACAAAAAAATGATAATGCAAAAATAAATACTTTAATTAAATATTTTCTATTATTTAGGAAATCATCATGTGAGAATATTGTTCTCCTCAGGTACTTGGGGTTGTGTGAGATTTTAATCTCCATAAACCCTAAAAATTAGTGTGTACTTGTTTTAAAATAACAATAACAATAATAATAATAATAATGCAAAAATAAATATCTTAACTAAGCATTTTCTATTATTTACAAAATGATTAAGCCGGTATTTTATAAAATTTAATTAATTGAAAAAAATGTCATGTAGGACTTAGGTCTCCGTAAGTTTTGGGGAATTGATCTTATTAAAATTAAGACTAAAAGAATTCTAATTTCAAAATCCATAAAAACAAAACCTTGAAAATTTTCTAAATATTTTATTCCATATTTTTGGGCTCCTGCATGAGATCGCTTATCTCCTTAAGTACTCAAAAGTTAATTAGTGGAGACCGCATGAGACATTGAGTCTCTTCAGGTTTCAAAAATTAACATTCAAAATACTAGGATGAATTAATTAAAAGATATGGAGGTTTGTCCTACCTATTATGTAACTAAAAATCCTAAGAATATTTTTCATTTTAGTTTTACTTTAAGTTTCAAATAAATTCTAATTTTTTTTAAAAAATATATACAAAAATCATAAATTCAAAAATCATAGAAATATTTTTCCATTATAATTTAAAATTCAGAATAAATTCTAATATAATATATATATATATATATTAATTAAAAATCCAGTTAATTATAATTTCACTTTCTAAATTAGACAAATCCAAAAATCCTAAAATATATATAAATTCAAAATTTTCAAAAAATGACTATCCGTTATAATTTTGTGGAAAAACATACCAACCTTCATTGTTAGAAGGGAGGCAAACCAAATTTTGCTAGCAAAATGGCATTGTATAATAATATTATTGATAATCTCTGAACACTCCTTGCAAAATGGGAAAATATTTTTGAATTGCAAATGATGTTTTCTGTCATTATTATCTGTCGGTAAAACAATTGTAAGAGGTTTCCAAGTCAACATGATAATTCTGTAAGGTAAGCTTAAATTTCCATAATTGCCTCTATTATATATCTGTAATATTTTTAGGGAGGGACTTGATTACGAAGCAATGAATGTAATAGCAGTTTGTTCACCCCTGACATGCCTTGGTCGATATCTTAGCTAGCAAACGATGCAAGAGATGCTAGCCCTATATAAGAGCCAACACACATAAAATACACATAAAATAGAGGAATGTTTTTTGACATGAGCTATGGACTCATAATAGTCTGGTTATTTAGCCAAGAGAGTCATGTGCTCTCACACAGATTGGTTCCGTAACCAAGTGGGCATGTGCTCATAATGGTTATTCTGTTTTAAATAAATTAGATTTTGAGCAATTTCTATGATACCTTTATTTATTTGGATGTGGTCCTTATTTACTAATGCCATTTCCCATTTAATTTTAATTAGTTAGTTCTTGAAGTTACCAAGTTTTTTTACTATCTCGACATGCTAGTTTATCTTTATGTGGACTTATTATTATTACTGTGAGTACTTAAATTATGAATTTTTTATCAAAGGACTCAACTTGTTTATCTCGACATGCTATTGTGTAACTCAGAACATTATAAAGGATAAATAAGAATGTGATTTATCACCAAATTAATCAGGATGAGCTTTGCGGTTTGTGACAAGAGTATGGCTTTCCAACTAAGTTTTAACTACTATGTCACTCGAATATAAACTTGTCAAATTTGTAAATTTAAATAAATTTATAAAAAAAATATAAATTTATAACGTAAACTTATACAAATTTATTTAAGTTAATTGATAGCTATTGAACATATAACTAAATATGAAAAACAAATAAAATTTCTTTCATAAACATTTATTCTTTTATCCATAATACTCATTCAAATAATGCATAATAATTAACATATAAATTCTAATAAAATTTATACATAAATACTCATTTAACATTATTAAATTTTAAAAATTAAAAATTTATATATATGATTATTAGAGTGTGCTCGATAAAATAAAAAAAATTTCAACAAAAAAATTTAAAATATTTTCAATTTAAATATTTAATTTAAGCTAAAAATATTTAAAAAACGAAGAAGCATTTTTTTATTCGTATATCCCACGATTTGCGTTTTATTTTATTGAAAAAGACAATTATCTATCGTTTCTAGTTTTCCATTAACAATAAAAAAACATAAGAAATGATAAAACTACATGTAACTATCCATAACTACATTTGTGCTTTGTATATTATCATGTAACCAGCATTGCATTCATGTGCGATGGATGAATATACTTACAGCAAGATAAATTATATGCAGATAAATGCCTAATATTTCCACAAAAGGAAAAAGTAATAATGGTTAGTTTCACTGCAAGGAATTTTCCACATCTATCCATAAGACCACTAATGATATATCTCCTCTTTTTCTTTTCCCCAGAAAATATAGATTAATAGTCAAATGAAGGTATAAACATCAATTAAAACATATTTGTAGATTATTTACAGTATGGGTTTGGCCTCTAGTGCAGTTTTTGTACAGGGGATAGTATTCCTTTTTTCTCTTATTATCAAAGAGCATTTATTTCAAGATTATTATGTATTTCGATATATATATATATTGTATGCTTCATTCACTTACTGTTTATCACCATTTTTCAATACATGTGGCTAAACGGCACAGTATTCCCGTGCCTAGTGCCCCAGAATCACTAGACTCTGTTTTTGTTGGCATAGGATTGACAATTTTTTATACTTTATTTATTATTTATCTTTTAAAAAATTATACATATATCATTAATTAATTAAAAAACTTAATATAAATGTATAAAAATTCCCTCGCAAAACTCAGTAAACTCTCTCGTAACGCTGCGTACATACTCACGTTTGGATTCCTTTTTTGTATTTTTGGTCAGTACTCACTCTAGCGGCACTTGAAATGAACTTTATTATCTTTGGACAAATATAACACAGGAAATGAACTTTTTCTCGCCTGTAGGATCCGATAAGATAATATAGGTGCGAAACCGTACTTCAAGCTCTCATTCAAGCCATAAACAACCGTCTCAAATTTTCAATCAACATCTCTTCTTGCAAAAGAAGAAGAGACGGAAAGAGCATTTTTGAGAACTCCCGAATGGGTAAATACTCCGATGCTCATATTTGCCAATGTTTGAGTCGCTTGTTAACTTCACGACGAAATCTTCCGGTCACAATTACCAGTGACCGGCGCAAAACCGGAGAACAGTTTGTGCATGAAGTGGTAGCCCTCGCTTACGGACTTCAAGATCTTGGAATCGGATCTGGTGACGTTGTCGCCATCTCTGCTTATAACAGGTACCCTTTCAATTAACCTTCAGCTGAAGCATTTGCTTTTTCTTGCTCACATTTTTCCTATCTTCTATTCGTATTTTTTGTTTTTAAATTAACCAATATTCTGATTCTTGAAGGTTTTGGTGGTTCGAACTTGTATTCTAGCTTCTAAGGTGTTTATTAAATTAGTTTTTCCTGAAAAATATTGAGAGTTTATGTGCTTTCTGGGTTCGGAAATGGAGTTGGTTCCAGTAGAAAAACTTTTGTTTCTGCTTAGTTGTTATGGCTTGCCTTTTGGATAATGTGGGCCCATGTTGTAACCAAAGTTGAATATGAAAAAAAAAAAGGAAAGAAAGAAAGAAAAGTCCCATTGATAAACAAAATAAACAATTGTACTTGTTCTACTTCATATATTAGTCTGTCCCTCCTGGGACGTCCAAGAAAATTGGGACAATGTATTTTTTGTCAAAAGAAAAATGGCGGAAATGAAGGAAATAAAATCAAACGCTTTTCTCCTAACAATATCTGCTGAAAACCCATATTTATTATAATTATTTTTATCAAATTCTTCTCCCCTCTTTTGAGTTAGGTGGTTTTTGGCAATTCTTCGATTGGTATTTGCTTAGCAGCAGATGTTGTGCTGTACTTGAGAATTGCTGGTCTGTGATGAGATAATATTATCAAAATCTATTGCTGCAAGAGTTATCTGACCTGAGCAGTATGCTATATGTAATCGGGCTTTAGAAGTTGTAAGTTGCATTGTTTAATTTCAAGACAATGATGGGTTGAACAAAAAACAAAAAATACCAAGAAATTGCAATTTTTACATCTTATTTTAGATTTTATCTTTCTTACTTGAGGTTTTCAAGGCTAAACTTATTTTAGTTTCCATTGTTCATGAAGCCAACAAAAAATGAGGGTTAATGATCTGCCATATGAACACATCTATCCTATAAAATGTCCATTGATTTCTGATTCCTTATTATGCTTTCATAAATTGTTTTTTTTCCCTCCCAGTGATTTGTATCTGGAGTGGTTATTAGCTATTGCTTTTGTTGGAGGAATAGCTTCTCCTCTGAACTATCGATGGGTGAGTAGATTTTCTGTTGACTTGATTGTTCCCTTATAGATGAGTGATAAATTATCCTTCACTTGATTTTCTTTCTTGTTAAGTTGAATATTAATGAAGCCATGCTCCTGCCATGATGACATTTCAAAGCTATTCAAAAGTAATTATATTACAATTTGCATGAATATATGTAATTGGCTTTATTCTGTAGAATACCGATATGTTCATTATGTAAATTAAGATTTCAAGATCATCAATTTTAGGAACTAATTTAAATATGTACTAGCGTCTGTTCATCTAGTACGTTTTCCTCTTGAGGACTTGGGGAGTTGATGAAGGGGAGGAAGACGTTCAAAAGTCAGTGGTGAAAGAAAAACTTATTTGAAATATGACTTACATATTATATTCAATAGTACAATCTCACATGTAAATGAATATGCTTATATACAAGGAATATGAGGGACAAGAAATAAATTCTAATGTTATGTTTAGAAGGTCATTTGTTGTCTCTGTGAAAGCATATAGTGCATAAATTAATTTCACACTATATTTTCTTTTGCCATTCCCTTTTCCATAACTTATGCTACCAACTAATGATAATGTTATGATTTACTTCTATCTTGCCTCTCAATTTTCTTTATCTTCAGAGCTCTGAAGAGGCAAAATTAGCAATTACTGCAGTAAGGCCAGTGATGTTGGTAACTGATGAGAGCTGTTACACATGGTTCTTGAACCTCCAGAATAATGATATTCCATCTCTTAGGTGGCATGTTGTTTTGGCTTCCCCGTCCTTGGAGTTTAGAAAAAAGTGGAATGGTAGGAATATTGCTGAAAATTTTGAGACCTGTGTGAAAGTATGCAATATGAAACCTTTTCAATAAACTGTCATAACAGTGTTTTACTATTTTGCAGTACTAGATCCAGAAATGCTAAAGAGGCATCTTGTAAAGCTTCCCCCATTTTGTTACTCCTGGGCACCTGAAGGCGCTGCAATAATATGCTTTACTTCAGGTGCAAGTTTTATGGTTGCACTTTTCTAGAGTACAGTATTATGTGGTTCATGGGTTTGTAAACAAGCACTAGAGAGTTTGCTTATGACTGAAACAAATGCTTGAGAATATATCACCTAAAACGGGGTACTGTGACCATTTTATTAAATTATGGATGAATGATTCTGCTGCCAGAATTGCAATATTTGGGGTTATAGAGGACTTTTACCAATGGAATCCATAGGACTAATGGTAATAAGTAGTTCTTAATCTATACAAGGAAGAAACCTTTACTATCAAGCAACCGCATCTGTTCTATGATATCGCAACATATCTAGGCATAATGTGATGACCATGGCATTCAGATGGTTGCTGAGAACAACTTATGCTGTGATTGTTTAATGTGAGAAACAAAGATTATTTATTTCTCAAGATTGATATATGCATCCATTGACAGTATTGGGATGGAGCAGATTAATCATCTGAGGCAATACTTGTAAAAAGGCAGTAAGATAAGATGTTAAAGTTTATTTTTGAGTTATTGTTATTAAAAAGGAGTTTATTTGATGAGCTCATAAATAATAGCAAATGTATTTTGTTTCTTAGCAAAGTAATGTTGAGTCTGGAGTTCCAAAAATGCTGGTTATCAGCTGAATGCAGATGCTTAAGGTTTTAAATTCTTGATGGATTTTATTGTAATATTTCACAAATTACTGCATATATATTGCTCTAAGACATTTATAAGTTATAACATATATCTTCTTCTATTTCTAAAATTATTTTGTTCTTGACTCAAGGAACTACGGGAAAGCCTAAGGGAGTCACCCTAAGCCATGAAGCTCTTATAATACAATCCCTAGCAAAGATTGCCATTGTTGGCTACAGTGAGGATGATGTATGCCTTTCTTTGTGACATGTTTTCTTGTTTTAGTTTGTAAAATCTTGCCATTATCTGAACTCAAGGCCGATTTTACATACACAGATTTAGGAGGTGTTTTATATGACAATTGAAAGGATATCTTTGGTATTTTACAAAAGCTAGCAGTGTTAAAAGGGGTGTGATGTGAGACTCTCATGACTTTTTAATTAGTATAAGATACCACTTAAAATGATGCTATCTTATGAACTCTAGTATCTTGGATGACAACATTTTAGGTACTAGTATATCAAACACAAGCATCTTAAATGCCGCTTCACATCCAAGATATTGGGGATCAAGATGACAGTGTACCAAACACCTCCTTACATGATAATGTGAGCTGATACAGTTAAAGAAAGATTAAGCTTTCCATGTTTTCCCATTTTGTTTGTAACAGATCTATCTGCATACTGCTCCATTGTGCCATATTGGTGGACTGTCATCGGCAATGGCCATGCTAATGGTTGGTGGTTGCCATGTCTTGATGCCAAAGTTTGATGCCAAATCTGCTGCTGATGCCATAGAGCAATATACTGTGTCATCCCTAATCACAGTTCCTGCAATAATGGCTGATATGGTGTCTTCTATTGGGTATACTCTAAACTACATGCATGTGCAGAGTATCACTATTGAGTGTTTTATACTGAACTGTTTAATATGGCAATTCATTAAAAACTAACTATTTATATGCTTAATAAAAAATTATCGCTGCATCCACTTTGCTATCATTTACATTCATTAATAAAGATACTAAATTGCTAATAATAATTAAGGTTAACTACATATAAAATCCCACTCTAGAGCTTAATTACAATTTTTGTATATGAATTTTAAAATGTAATATCCTACTCCCCTAAACTTTCATAAAAAGTGAAAACTATACATATAAATTAAACTAACGTCTAAAAGCCAATTGATTGTTATGTAACACCTTATGTTTCTATCATCCTTTTGAATTTCCCCCCTTTGCCTATATTATCATGTAACATTCACATAGCTTTTAGTCGTTAATACATAATTCTTTAACCACCTAAAATATCATAACACTTTAAACTACATTTATCACAGTTATAATTAGGCTATATATATGTAGCTCCCATTAATAATAATTAATATAATAAAATATTTTGCATTCTAGAGGTACAAGATAACTTGCATCTTAGGCCACTAGTTACCTAGTTTACATTACATGATGACTTTAGGTTCTCACAGGTTGATGCTGTGTTTAAATACTCTATTCTATCTCCGTGTCTTTTCATCATTTCACTTGCAAACTATATATGCATTTGCCTGGTGCTACTGCTTCTTTGCTTAAATGTTCTGCTATTTGCAGAACATGGATTCAGCTGAGAACATCAGTTTTTCACCTACGTTGTTTTATACCTATAATAATATTGGTCATGTTTTGGTGCTCTGTCAGGGACAAGGAGACCTGGAAAGGGGGAGAATTTGTCAAGAAAATACTAAATGGAGGTGGGAGCCTCTCAGTTGAGCTCATCATGTACGCCAACATATTCTTCCCTGAAGCTAGGCTTATCTCAGCTTATGGTTAAGTCTCCCTGGTCTCAGCTTTTCTTTTTTTTTCTTTACCAAATAATTGATCTGAACAGCTTTTTCTTAGGAAGATTTTGTTGTGAGACCTCTTTGATCCTACATATTCACAACGTTGATCAGAAGCAAATATATTGACAGAATTTAACTGGCAAGAAAAAAGAAAAAAATAGTAGATTTAACATTAGCAGATTTTTGAATGTCAGAAGCATCTGATCAATGCATCACTAATTTTGGTGCATATTTTTATCTTGAAAACGTGAACAAGAAAATCCATGCAGATGAATTAGATAAGATGGAAGTGAAAGAGAGGAGATACAGAATCATGGGAGAAAGGAAATGAGGAGAGAAAACAAAAGACAACATTAGAACCTTATATTTCTAATGTGGAATTGAAGTTGCGGAAGGCTTTGATACCAGGCAATATTAACCTCTATTGAGTACCACAGGGCAAAAGCTATCTCATGAGGATAAAGAGCCTAAAGACTTTAAATCTCACACCCAAATCCCATACTTCCGATGTGACATTTAGGTCCCGTACCTTGCATTTGGGATGATAGTAATCCTACAACTGTTATGCCTTCTCTTTTTCTCTCTCACTCTCTCTCGCCCCTCTTCTCCCTCATGCTTTTTCTCAACATAGTCCCCATTTAAATTTGTACTATGGTTTATATCACATAACCAATAATTGATTGGTCAATAAACTAATATCTTTTTCTTTTGTTATTATCAAGATACCTTCAACAGTTCACTTTTGTTGGAATGGATTTCTGGAAGTTGGGCTCTTAGGCTAGCCATCATAAGTCTGACTAACTGTAGTCTGGCTTGATAATCCTTCTGGTGTAGGAAAAGAACAAAGAAACTTGGAAAGGAGCAAAGTACAATCCAATCCAATATATCAATTATCAACATACTTGGGTAATATCCTTAAATGACTGAGGGCCTACTGATGGGAACTTACATGAGAATGCCAAATATACCTTGTATTCTAATCCTACAAAAATACTGAGACACACAGCAAAATGCCTTTATTCCAAACCCTAATTGTATCCTAAATTATCCCTAATTTTCCAAATATAAACCCTAATACCCAAATATAATGAAATCATTGAATTATAAATATACTAACAACCCCATCATCTCATCTCGCATCACTTTCTTTCTTCAAGCCAAATTTAAATTCCGTAGTAAAGCTACCAACCTATCTTGTCACTAGTTAGCTGGGCTCTGGAGTATAGAAAAATAGGCGCTCTATATAACATGATGAATGTGTAGCATTTCCAAATCTGTGTTTTAGTCAATAAACACATTTTATTGTAGGCTGCAATGAGTGCCTCTGTTTTTTATCTGAATAAGACCAATCAAAAGCCTCTCATCCCCCGCCCCACTCCCCCCCCCCCCCCCCCACCCCACCCCCTTCTTTTATTTCTCTAATTTGACTGAATAAAATGAATACATGAGTCTTTCCGTATTTTTTTTGGTCTTGTCTCTCATGTACAACGCATGGAAGTTCTAACTGGTCTTTTCTTTCTGCCTGTAATCTGATTCATTTATCAAAGGGATGACTGAGACTTGCTCTTCACTAACATTCCTGACACTCTATGAACCAACACAAGAAACCATGGGGCGGTCCCTACAGATGGTTGCAGATGCAAGATCCAATACCATTAACTTCCCAGAAGGTGTTTGTGTTGGCAAGGCTGCTCCTCATGTAGAACTAAATATATTTGCAGATGGGTCAGGTCATGTGGGGAGAATTTTAACTAGAGGACCACATGTAATGCTCAGGTATTGGGATCAAATTTCGTCAAAGCCATTAGATACCTGGAATGAAGTCTGGCTTGACACAGGTGACATTGGATCAATTGATCATGATGGTAATCTGTGGCTCCTCGGACGAACATATGGTCGGATCAAGAGTGGTGGGGAGAACATTTATCCTGAAGAGGTAGTAGCAGTGGCAATTCATTGTACTACTTGGTTAATGGTCCTTGAACTTTCAGTCAAGTTTAAAATACATTGTTTATTTCAAGCAGGTTGAAGCAATTCTTCAGGAACATTCTGGAATTGCTGGTGTTGTAATTGTGGGAATCCCTGATGCACGCCTGACAGAGATGGTAGTTGCATGTGTCCAATTAAGAAAAGATTGGCAATGGTCAGAGCAGTCTGTTTCGAAAGATTATCACCTTTCTTCAGAGCATCTTCAACAATTTTGTAAGGGAAAGAATTTAAGCAGGTGCTTCTCTTTCTCAAATCCTTATCTCTTAATATATTAATACGTACTCTGACTATTTTTTTCTGAAATTGACAATATTAACATTGTCAATTTCAGAAAGAAATTATAAAGATCCAAATTTCTATATTTGACGCTCTTTTTAGATTGGAGTGCGGCGTGAAGCAAGAAAATACAAACTGATTTAGTGAGTATTTCGTTGCAATTTACTTTCAGGTTTAAGATACCGAAGATGTTTATTTTATGGAGGAAGCCTTTTCCACTCACATCAACTGGAAAAATAAGAAGAGACCAAGTCCGAGAAGAACTCATGTATCAACTACATAGTTTGCATAGTAAGATCTGAATACCTCAATAGATTAACTTTAAGGCGATGTCCACATTCTTTTCTCTCATTCATTTCAATTTGTTATGTTGTTTTTCCATTTTAACAAGTTTTCCTAAACAGTCATACAATCAATAATTAATCATGATCCATAACACATTGTGCAAAGCACGTAGTAGTTGAAGATGAAGACTTGGGCAAAACTAAAGAGATCAAGAAATGGATCATTGGTTTCACTGCCACCCAAAAGGAAGACAACACTTCGGCTATCTTAAAAAAAAAAAAAAAAACGACAAATGTCATTCACTGATAATTTTTTGCGTCCTACAACCTTAGATTGGAATCTGCTTAACCTCTCTCCCAATGCAACTACTTATTTGGCACAGTTCTGAGTTTATTCAATAGCAAATAATAGAACGGTAACCTGCTGAACGAGTTGACAAACCGTTCTGCATGATAGATTTTTAGCCCCATAATTTTCTAAGATTTTATAATTTGGAATTTCAAAATATATAGTCAATCACCTCACTCCATATGCTTCCTATATACATGTGTATGTTCTAGTGGGCCTATTTTTTCTTGACACTTGAAGCACTTGTTTGAGATTTACAAATCAAACAGTACTCAATTTATTTTAGCATGCCAATGGATGACTATACTTTAGCCACACTCGTGCATTAATCAGTTTGATGGGACCGGCAAACAGCCTTCATTGTTATGCTCACATCCTATTCATTGGTGACGTTGAGGATGACGATGAAGGCAAAAGGGAAGCTAACGATGATGAGCTTAAAGGCACCAAGCTCCATTGCATTGATCTTGCAGCTACTTGCTTCAAATAGAAGACTATGGATGCCGTGAGTTATATGTTCACTTGCAGTACAATGATAAAAAGTCATTGTGGCATGCAATGAAGATTTGTTCCGGGCATACAGATCACACCTTTAAGGTGTGTTAATCATGCGTAGCGTACAAGCAATACTAGAAGGTTAGGCATGCCACAAGGACCATGAAAACCATTGGCTAATTGTGAGATATGGTGGCTCCTATTCATATTTGTTAGCATCAGCATAACAAGACCTTCCAAAATTGGACCTCGATACGATTAAATCATTCATTGTGTTTGATTGAGCATCTAGGAGTTTCTATTCATCAATTAATTAACCCGGTGCACTCTATCATTGGTTACATTGTTTTGTACAACCTTAGTTTACGTGACCTCATCATGTGCCCAAATTGTCACCATTTCAAGGAGACTGTATGTCATGATTTGGCTAGATTTATTAGCTAATAGGTCATAACCTTAATACTACCTTTATCATGAAGTAGCCCACTTTTCTATAAAGTGATAACTTTTGTGCAGCTTCTTCAATTTCTTTTTACATTATACAAAATGATAGTAAAGTTGTACTAAGTGGTTGCAGGCTTGTTTAGGTGGCTACAAGCTAGTTCTAGGAGGCTAGCCAATAACGATGACTTGTATTATGTATAAATAGACATATTCAAAAGAGAAACATATGAGAACCAAATTATCTTCTTCCATTCCTCTTGTTCTCAATAATTCCTCATCTTCTCTTTTGCTTCCTTAAGTTTTCAAAAGCTAACAAGTGGTATTGGAGCAGCATTGGTCGTAGAAGGAACCTGTGATCAGAAGCAAAAACCAGCCACCTAAATCTCACCCACTCAGTAAAAATCTTATTAGCTTTATTTTGTCAAGGCATCCAACTATTTTAGTGTTAGTGTTCCTCTGGTGTTTAATGGTAAAAATTATCACCTTTGAGCAATGAAGATGAAACCTATTTAAGAGGGTTAGACCTATGGAAAGTGGTAGAAATTGTAAACGATCTTTCTCTACTAGGTGACAAACCCATAATGGCACAAATAAAGTATTACTCAGAGAATAGTGCAAAGAAATTTAAGGCTCTTTCTCTTATACATGTCGTTGTGATGGAGGCCATTTTTATAAGAATCATGGCATGTGAAATAAGAAAAGAGGCATGGGATAGTTTAAGGGATAAGTTTTAAGGAAGTGAAAAAAACTAAATAGATGCAAGTCCTAAATTTGATGATAGAGTTTGAAATCATAAGAACGAAGGAAGCAAAACCTATTAAGGAGTATGTAGACATGCTTATAAAGATTGTGAACTAGAATAGGCTGTTTTATAAGGAGCTTCTTGAGTGGAGAAAGTGCTAATTAGCCTACTTGTAAGATTTGAAGCAAGATCTTCTCTTTGGAAGAGTTAGAAAAGGCTTGAGAAACCTAACAAAATTGCCTTGTTGGCAAACCAAGAAGGAAGGTGTCAAGGAACCTTAAGAGATCAAAGAAGAGCAATAGAGAAAAAGGACGAGGAGGAAGAAAATGAACAAGGAAACACTTCCAAGAGAAGGAGTGGTAAGTTTCAACCTTGCTCCCACTGCCACAAGAAGGGTCATCCTAGAAAATACTATTGGTTTAAACCTAGTGTGTAGTGTAGATTGAGCAAACAATTTGAACATGTAGAAAAGGTGTGTAAGGCTAAGGTTAAGCAACAACCTCTTAAAGCCTAAGTGGCTATAAATCTTGACCTGATGGAGGAATGTACATTCACAGTTATCCAAGCTAAAGGGTCTTGTTATTCAAGCTCACATAGTGAAGCATGGTTAGTTGATAGTAGTTGTGATGAGCCTCAAGTTGAACAAGAGGCTAACTTAGGCCAAGGAGTTCCATCTGGGCCGATTACACGTTCTATGGCTAAGAAGATTCAGGCCATGGTTGTCCAACAATTCAAAATGGAATCAGCCCATTTAGGATCCAAGCCCAATTTCTATATGGAGCCCAAGTTCGAGTGGGCCAATTTGATCATGTGCTATAATGAATAAATTATGAAAAGTCAATTATGCATGTGATGAAAGTTGAAATAAGTATTGGTTAAAGTCTAAGTTAGGTGAGCTTTATTTCTTTGAAAGTCTAAGTTAGATAAGTTAGGTGATTTACATTAGATGAAAAGTCTATGTTAAGTGAATTTCTATGCATGTTTTTCCAAATTAGGTGAGAATTAGATAAATCTTGGACTTATGCCATGAGGGTTGTTCTTGGCTATAAATATGGAAGTTATCAATGAGAAATGCAACTTTGAATGCTCTGAAAATTGGCTTAGCCTCTTATATACGAATTTCTTATCTAAGTTTTCTAAACTTAGTGGCGAAATTATCCCCGATTCTTATCACTCTCCCTCTTCTACTCTAGAGTGTGGCGAATCAAACCTAGTATTCTTGAGTGTGGTGTGCAAACTTATCATCCGAGATTACTAGTTGTTCTATCTTTTCTTTTTTTATTTACTTGTGTTCAGGGATTGTTCAATCTGAACTTCCTTGAAGCATATCAAGTTGTGTCCATCACATGACTTCCAGGAAGGAGCTATTCAGAGACCTAGACAAAAGGTACAGGTCAAAAGTGAAGATAAGAGATGGAAACTTTGTAAACATACAAGGTAAAGGAGATGTTGGCATTAGGACAACCTTTAGTACAAAAGTTAGTAACGATGTGTTATTTGTGCTTGAAATTAGCTAAAGCCTAATGTTGGCCAATTGCTTGAGAAAAGATGTAAGATACATTTTCACAATGATATGTGTGATGTATAGGACAAAAACGATGCCAAAATATTGAATGTAAAAATGGTATCAAGAAGCTTTCCTATTAAATGGGAACAAACTCATGGTTTTGTGCATGAAAGACATAAGGACCCAATGAATCAAGGTTATGTGTAGGATGGACACAAGGACCAGTTTAAGGAGGAGAAATTCATGAAAAGGACCCTTAAAATTGTGAAGGGAACTGAAGATTTTAGTGAGTGTTATTTAGAGGAGAAAGAAGCAAAATTGGTTGGCTTTACTAAAAATGAGTTAAAATGATCAAGTGATCATATGAAAAATGCGTTAAACTATTGCTTCACTAATGGTTCAAAAAGTCACACTGGAGTACCAAGAAGCTTTTGATGGGCATAAAGACTAAGCCAAAGAAAGCAATATTTGTGTTATGTGATGATAAGTTAGTAGTGGACATAATAAAAAATCTAGTGGTTTATGTCAAATCAAAGAATATTAAAATCAAGCATCATTTCCTAAAGAAGATAGTGAAGGAAGGTCAAGTGGTAAAAAAGCATTGCTTTGATGACCATAAAGCTAATGTCTTCACTAAAAGATTGTCAAAGGTGAAGTCAAAATAACTCTTATGAGTGTGAAGTAGCATTATGGTTAAGGATGAGTATTAGCTAATGGGTAATAACTTTAGTGCTACCTTTATCGTAAAGTAGCCCACTTTTCCATAAAGTGATAACTTTTGTGCAACCTCTTTTAATTGCTTTTTGCAATATACAAAATAATGATACAGTTGTATTAGGCAATTGTAGGCTAGTTCTAGGAGGCTAACTGATAATGATGACTTGTATTGTACATAAATAGCCCTATTCAGAAGAGAAACATACAAGAACCACATTACCTTTTTCCATTCATCTTATTCTCTATACTTCTTCATCTTCTATTATGCATCCTTAAGTTTTTTTAAAGCTAACGTGATTGTAGTGCCATGTTGTGTGCATTGGGTGATTATTGAGACATATTGGTTTTACAATGCACGGTCAACACTTGATTAGCTAAGGCCATAAATTCCAATGAGTAGGCTTAGGTTGAAAGTTCATGGCATCATGTTTACAAGGGAACCAAAGCTAGATAACTAAGGTCTATGTGATGATGTGCCTAACCATAGTATTGCATACGTGACAACATGAGGTGTTGCATCATTTTCATGCATCCTAACCACCACACAAGTAGACTTTGTAAGTGTCAATCCCTCTTCCTTTACCTTTTCTATACCATTTATAAATTTTAGTGGTGTTGATCCCCATCATGTTATGTTATACCCTTGCTGCCATAGTCTACCTTTACTATTCTAACTCATCATTTTTTGTCACAATACTACTACATATGCATTATGGCTACAAGTCAATGACAACACTATTGACTAATCCATTTACAATTAATGTCGAGTATGCCACTAAGCCTTTTGAACTCAAAGGATCTTCCTACATGCAACATCATGGTTTTGTCCCTGCATATAAACCAATCCCTCTTGTTTTCTTGCAAATTAAAGTCATGTGATCCCAAAACATTAATGGATCACGTGGTATGTCAACACATGATCCCAAAAAATTACTTAGATCACGTGGAGACCATCCATGGAATTTTATATTATTTTCTAAAAAATAAATTATATGAATCACATGGAGCTCTTCTACATGATCTTAAAAAGGGAAAAAAGAACAATGCGATATCTGAAAAGAATTTTTTTAGCAGTGATAGTATGAATCATTACTATTTTACATTGTAGTGTCAAGGTTGAAAAGTTTATATAATGAAGCTAATATTCATGAAAAGCAATTAGAAATCTTGAAAATACATCAATCACTAAAAGCAAATATATAGAAATTAATGAATTAAATATCCAATCTGCAAATGGAAAAATGCTAGTCGAAGGCGTCATGTATGCCAATAAGAAAGTGAAGTTAAGCCAAGAAAAGAAACTTGCTCCTTTCTCCTCTCTCTAAATTGTTGGGAAAAGTAGGATGTCAAATATATTATTGTTGGGAAATAGGTGGTTTGAGTCACATTAAAAAACGTTGTCCTATAATATTTCATGAACACATGAATTTCCCCCAAGATTAAATGGACTCTTCGAAGAGATAACTTAGGAGCAGAAGTTAGCAAGAAGAGAGGAAAGAGAAGCTTTGATTGTTGTGTTTTGTAACCCAAAGATATGCTTGATATTTATAGGAGAGAAAAACTAGTCGTTAACTAGCTGTTGAAAACTAGCTGTTATAAAATAATGTTATATAAGATCTCACTCTCCCAAATAATATGAGACTTCTTTTGAAATACTCATACTCATATTTTTCAACAATTATCACATTGGAAAGGGAATGACATTCTGTATTCTTGCAATAATATATATTGTGAACACAAACAATATTGCATTTATAAACTCATACTTTACTTTACTCACATTACATTACCACTCTAATCTTTCTGTTAAGATATTATGCAACGTAATATATCTTATTTTTGGGGCAATGACAATACAGGATAAACATGAAATTTGAAACATGAGTACTAACTAACTTGATTTGCAATCTCGTAGACATTACTTAGAAGACTATCAGAGTAGTTTAGGATAATTTTTCATAATTATAAAATAGTATTATTTAGTATGTAAAAAATATTTAAAAGTTACATGATATTACTTAATATATTTCGGTCTAAGATTGACCCTAATCTATAAAAACCAAAATTTAATTATAACTTTTTTTTTTTTAAATATTCATGTTCATCATTTCACACTTAATGAACTTCTTAAATATAAAAGATGCTACGTAGCAAATTTTTATTAAAATTTAGATAACAAAAGGTTAGGCTTCCCTTCATTTCTTTGGCTTGAATAACAATGCCTCGATGAAAATTTTGTAACACATGATAAGTCGTATTGTGCCATAAACAATGAATCAAGGAGTAGAAAATAAGAGTACTCTTTCACAAAGAAAAATAACATGGTTTTTTGAAAAGTAGGTTTTTTTTTAATTTGGTTTGTAAGATAGAATAATTTAAAAGAAGATAAATCAAAGGACCCACTAGTGTAAAAAGGAAAAAATAAGTAAAGAAGAATAGAGGTTTTGTTTCTCAAGATTTGAATGCCATAATGCATTAGTCGAAGATTCAATCCCTAATTGTACCGCTAAATTTGGACACAAAGATTATTATGGTTGATATGAGTCATGTACATAATTCTTTCAAAGATTTTTTTTTTTTGGATACAATCACATATAATTATAGGAAATACAAAAGTTCACCTCCAAAAATTTTTGGCACCAATAACATTTATGATCATCTGCTATCAAACCCAAGGTGGAATGATAAAAAAGGTTCAAAAGGTTTCGAAAATCCATACGTAATATCCATAATTTAGTAATTTTTAATACTAGATAAATTGGATTATTTAGGCAAAATGGTAATTTTGCACTTTCGATAGACTTTGAAATTTTTATTGGCAAATAAACAAATCAAAATCTGATGATAAATATACAATAACTGAAGCAAATTTTACGTAAAATTTAATCATATTTAAAGTAAAATTTTTCTAAGACATTAAAACCCTTAAAAACATCCAGATAAGATAAAGAATGTTATTGTCTCAAATAAAATTCTAAAACTCTAACAAATTATATTGTTAATAACAACACAGTGTAAGTGAATATATCTTAGTAGTAGAGCCAAATTGGAAGAAGTTAAGAACGAAAACAGAGATAGCAGGAAGCGTTGACCACCAGGGGTAAAATAGTAATTTGCGCAATAGGGGCAAAATGGTCATTTAAAAAAATGCCAAGGGTAAAATGGTAAATTCACACACAGAGACATGTGGCACCACCCTGGGCCCGCACCATAATGAAATCATAGATACTTTATAAATTAAGATTAAATCTTAGCCATCCATTTCTTAAGATTAAATCCTAACTGTACATTTTGATCAAATATTAACCATTAGATTAAAATCACATGATTAAATTTTAGTCTTCCATTTGGATTAAATTACAACCATTGGATTAAAGAAATCAAATCCTAGCCATGCTTTTAGACTAAATCATAACCATTGAATTAAAATCACATGCTCAAATCCTAGCATTATACTTAGATTATATCATAACCATTGGATTAAAAATCATATGCTTAAATCCTAGCCATTTATTTGGAATGAATTACAATTATTAGATTAAAGAGATTAATTCATAGTCTTACACTTAGATTAAATCATAACCTTTAGATAAAAGTCACATGGCTAAATCCCAACCATCCATTTAGATCAAATTTCAACCATTAGGTTAGAAGATCAAATCCTAGCCAACAACCTAGACAAAATCACAACAATTGGATAAAAAACATGTGGTTCAATCATAACCATTCATTTAGGTTACATCTTAACCATATGATATAAAATATATGGTTAAATCATAATCATCGAATTCTCTTTAAATACCCTACATCCTATGTCATTTCTTCACATCACACCCCTCATCCTACCCCACACATACCCTACACATCTCACTTTCACTAACCTCTCTACTTTGGCTCCACACTTAGATCAAGAAAGGGAGCGGATCTAGATGACATGATTTAGCATATTCTAGGTCCCCTTTTATTTTCTTTTCTTCTTCTTCTTGAATGGTCCTCATGGTAATTAATGCAAAGACAAAAAGTTTAACTATGGTGTGGAGATGTAATTGAAGTTTGAACACACCATGATATTGCATTACGAATCCTTTATGGCCTATAGTCATTTATTTTAAAATTTTGTTATCATAACCTTCCATGAGTCCATTCAAAGTCAACAGAAAAATAAAATTAGAAAAGATTGAGACTAGAAAGATATTTTGAAATATCTAGAAAAATATCAGTTAAAACATAATAATTTTAGGCTAAAAACTTTTATGTGTTGCATTTCAAAGATAAATATTTTGTTATTCATTCATTATAAGTGTCTATTTTATTGTGCATTTCAACTTTGTATGATGAGATGACAATATAGTAGTTTGATAAGAGAACTATTCTTTATAAAATAAACTATTACTGTACATCATGTACTTGTTGATGGTTGGAATCTCGTATGATGAAAAATAATAATAATCAAGATACTAAAAGAAATTAATTGGAATCTTGAAGAAGCCAATATGGCTATCTCTGTTGTCTAAATGTCCATGTTGAACCCTTAGATTATGGCTAGTTGTGCTGCCTAAATATCTATATGTACCTTTGGGTTCCTTAGTAGAACATTACATCCCATGAATCCTGAAATCTATGACAGGATGTGTCGTCTAATCGTCTAAATGGTTGAAAGAAAAATGGGATTGTTACTATTCTTGTTCCATAACCTGATTACATTTAAGGTAATTTTAGTCATTGAAGATTCATCTAATTGTTCATATTTCAATCAATATCAAACAATTTTTAACAATTCTTTAAATTTTGAACCATTAAATTTTCCTCCAATGGTCAAGAATTTATCAAATTCACGTAATTTAAATTCTCAAATGCAAGAATTCTATTTCTATCAACACTAGTAAAAATTAAAGTTCAAAATAGAGAATAATTAACCTATTCAACATATAATATTGTAAAATACTAAGTTGTGTGATTTTTAAATCATAAATTTACGCATGTAATTTCTATTTTGTTTCTAAACTTTTTACTTGACAAAATCTAAAAATTTCAATGAAACATATATACATGCACTTCAATCATCGCAGTTAAATGAATTTGAATCGCCTACCATAGGAAATCCTTCAAGTTTTTTCAAATAGTAACATGGACTGTTGGATTTTATCCAATGGTCCAAATTTATTATTATAAAATATTTAATTTTTTATAAAAAAAAAATTTAGATTGTTGAATTAAAATTTAACAGTTCAAATCATTATTCGAGAGAAATTTAAGGATCCTCCGTTACAAGATATTCATGCAACAACTAAATCAATTGAATTGTGAAAAGCTAGTTTTTACAGCATTAAAGAATACTAGTGGTTAACAATTTTCCCTCATTAAGGAAAAAAATTCAAAATATACTAATATTTTTATTTTTAATTTTTTAAAAAGAGTTCAATTACTTTAATTGCGAAGAAGAACCAGCCAATAGTCTAACATCTAGAGACTCGATCTTCAGCGTGTGTTGATGGTTGATTATAAGGATTTTTATGGGTTTCGCACTCTCTGATCCAGGCCCAGTCAAACATAAACCTATAAATTGAAGTTGGGCTCAAGGCCCAAACTGAAAATTCAAACCAATGTTGTGTGGGCTTGTACTACATACAGTATAATGTATCAATGCTAGATAAAACATTTTATGATGAACGTGCCTAATTACATTTTTGGGTAAATTATTATTTTTTTTATAGAAATGTTATATATTTTTCATACAAAAAAATTAAGTTCCCTTCTCATAAAATCATAAAATGCACTAGACTGATTCCTTTTTGTTGAACTACGACAACATACATTTAAATATATGTGCTAGATATAATATAATGATTATTTGTAACTAATCATTTTCATGAAAATTTGATTCTAAAATAAGAGAATAATCTTTGTAGGAGATAAAATATTAGTTTACAAATCATTTGACTAAAAACAAGTAATCACTAACGTAAACTCTATGTTGGAAACGTAAAAGTAACTTTTAAGAATTGCAATGTTTAAATGAGTAAAAATAAGTTAGTTTAAATAACTTGAAATTTAAATTCAATGCCTCAAAAATATATTTTTAGGTGTCTTAAAGTTGACTCCACTTACTTAAAATGTTATGCCCGGGGCATGAAAATTTAGGATTTAGGAAAGAGAAAAGAAACACAATCAAGTTTATTCTAATTCATATCCTTATTTTACATTCAATCCTTTCAAGTTGAAAAAATTTTATACTATCAAATGTCAATTTACATCATACTCGCCCACAACACTTCTAATATTTCTAACTCATATGAAATTCTTTCAACTCATTTAAAGTTTCACCCAACTCAAAGGAAAAAGGATGACGATTTTCCCACCGAAACAACTTGGCTTTTGAAAAGCTTTAACTATTTAAAAAAGTAATTTTGTCATCGGCCTTTTATCATTTTGGGCTATTTCAAAATACTTTTGGGCTTCGAATAATTCTTATTTTGTTTGGTTTTGTTGTTTACACATTTTGACTTGTTCTAAAACTCATTGGACCTACCGAATCTTGTCTGAGCGTAAGTGTTTGATGGATAATATAAAATGTCAAAAGTATATGACTTTATGTTATTTGAAATATTTTTATATTTTTTATCACATTACAATTTTCATAAATAGATTCCAGTGATATTTTATAAAGCTAACAAAATTCAACATAGTATTGTGTAATATTTTTCAAAAAATTTTTAATCAATGAGCCATTATCAAACTAATGTCATCCTATGATACATTACTATCATGTAAGAGATTTTGAATAGTAATATATAAATATTTTGAATACCACGTGCTAAAATTAAGATAGTGATATAGAGAAAATTATTTTTTTGTATTTTACTTATTATAATATTTTCCATTTAATAAAAAAATTCAGACTTAGTCCTTTACTTTTAAAAGGAAAAAAAACAAATTTAATCCCATATATTTACATTTAGGGTTTGGTTAAAAGAATTAAATTTAATATTTTTTAAAAAAGTAAAGGGCTAAATATGACACTTTTTAATGAGTCAAGATTATTTTGAGTATTATAATGAATAAAAGATGAAAATGACGATTTTTTAATAAATGAACGACCTGAAGAATATTTTACCCAATTAATATATCAACCAATTCCTTGTTTATTAATATGCCCATAAACACTATAGAATAAATTTGACAAAAAAAAATCAAAATGTTTTTAAGATTAAAAATATTTTACAATTTAGGGAAAAAAAAGATAGTATATATTAATGGGTACATTGCAATTTTCTTTAAAATAAATAAGATTAAAAATTACAAAATTATGATAATTTTTCATAAAAATATTAAAATTACATATTAGGGTGTATAAATACAATTTTTCATAAAATTATGAGTCAAGAATTTATGAAGTCTGAAAATATAGAAATCAAACATATCCTCCTCAATGGATGTAAAGTCACATCTCTTGTTGAATTTTAACCACACTGCTGTATATATGCATGCATTTTTTTTAAGCTTCATAGAATTTTCGCTCTAAATACAAATTAAAAAAAAAAGAAGAGAAAAAGCATAAGATAAAATAATTGTTTAGAAAGAAGATGAAGATGACGTAATTCACCAACCCCACGTGGGTGCATTTTTCTAAACTCGCCATTACTATCTAATTGGGAAAAAGAGTGCTTGTCATCTACTATAATTAATTAATTTACTTTTTGTTTTGATACGAACTTACCATAAAAAAGAAAAGTATGAAATTAATTTTCATATTTTTTTAAAAAATAGTTCTTTATAAATTATTAATAACATATTAGTCTCTTATAAATTTAAATTTATATAAAATTATTTTTTTATAAATTTAAATTTGTACAAAATTAATTATTCCGTTAAAAATAATAAGGGATTGAGATTTCGTATAAAATAATATTTTTGAGGGACTAATTTATTATAATATATTTGTAAATGATTAAATTGTCACAAAGAACAACAATAAGAGATTAATTCAATACTTCTCTCAAATAAATTAGTTGCATCGAAATGAAATGATATAATTAAAAACTCAAAAAGAGTGACTAAGATCACAATCACAGTATCATGATAGTGAAATATGCAAATTATGTCAATATTGGCGGTAATATATATATATATATATATATATATATATATATATTCTCAAATACGATTTTCAATTAGATCGTGTGCTTTGTCAATTTTTGATTCAACCAATTAGACTGACTGCTCCAATCCATTTTTCAAGACACTAAAATGAACAAAATGGGATTCGTTTCAAAAATATATCCTTAAATCATGTAAAGAAGAAACTTAGTTTGAAGAAAATTTGAAGATGTAATGTCAAAAAAGATTTATCAGAATAAGATATATCCGAAATATTGTGCTTTACATGGCTTCGTTATATATATATATACCTTCTCAAAATAACGAATAAAGGATCAGATTTCAACATGTTTATTGTCAATAACAAAGACTTGCTAATGCAAGTCAAACGAAGTAACCTTTGCACAAGAAAAGAATTAACATGAATTATTCAAAGTCACAAGAAATTTTAATATGCATGCTGATACAACTTACAAAATTTCAATATTGCTTGAATGGTAAATTAATTAAACTCTTACGTTTGTTGCTTGTAATTTACTCTTAACATGGAACTATGAACTTTCAAATTATGACATACTTAACAATGAGCTATAGTTTAACGTATTAATTTCCGTGTTATCAGTTTTGGGGAGAGAATTGCATCTTAGACCCCAAATTAATTGCCATTTGTAGATATATCTCTTTCAAGCTGTAATTGACGGGGAAAATTGGATTTTCAGGCCCTATTTATTTGAGATATGTTGCTTCACTTTCAAACCAAGAGTGGGAAATATTGCATTTCTGACCCCACTGATACATTTTTACCTCCCAAGTCACCTTAAAACACCATGTTTTTATTTTACTTGTCTGTCTTTTTTTTTTTTTCTACGGCAGCATCTGTGTTATGTTTCTATTTTGTATGTTTTATACAAATTATGATTATTGTAGCATGTTGAATGGCTGGAACACTAACAATTTATTTAATTATGGTTGGATGTAAAATGTGAAATCAGTAATGATAAGTAATAAACAAAATTAGCTTGTGATACAATAATGGTTAGTTTCGTATGGTATATATTTGTTAAAAATAATATAAAGTTAGTTTAAAATATTAAAAATAATAGAAAATAGATAAATTGTTAGCATTAATATTAGTTAGGAATTATTTTTTAAAATTAAGGAAAATTTATAAATAAAATAATAAAAAAATTAGTAATTTAAGATGTGGAGTGTATATACAAACACACACACACACACCACTAAAAAATGTACGAAGGAATAAATAGCTTTTTAGAACCTTCAACAATTTTTTGAAAGTTATAAATGAAAAATATAAATAATTAATAATTTCATGAAGGAATGTTTTGGCAAAAATTTAATTACTCAATAAAAATGTAAATCTCCCAAAAAAAATATTTTAAATAAAAAATTATAACATTTTAAAAAGATGTTGTAAGTAAATTAAATCAAAAGTAACAATAATCATTTTTTCAGAATATTGTTGATTAAAAGTGAAAAAAAAACGAAAGAGAAAATAAAACTGAATAAATAGAAATTCTTTCGAAATGATATAGCACGTAATTTAAACGAAGAATGGTATCAAAACTTTTTGAAACAGTAATATTTTAGTAGATGTATGCTTGTGAAACGTTAAAATTAATAGGCTAACATTTAGGAAATTTAGAAATTGAAAAGAAGGGGAAAATATTAATAACATAATATGTAGAAATAAAATAAGTTTTAGCAATTTAGAAATAGTTCACTGGGAAAACTTATAAGAATTAATAAATAATTTTAGAACCAATAATGCTTTGTCAAAAATTGTACATGAACATCATGAATAATGTATAATTTCAAAAATGAAATAATAATGTAGCCAAACATGAATGATTAGATAAAAAATTAAACTTCCAGAAATTTTGCATATTGGGCATGAGATGGGAAATAGTGAGTTTTGTTGCTCTATGTTCATAACTTTAGAACTTGTCATTGTAACACTACAAGTCTATAACGTGTTGTCTAGAGTTTACTTGGTCGTTATATCAACCACTTAGTAAGAGCAAAAATAGGAGTATTGTTTCATATCTCTAAATATGATTGCATTGGCCCCTTCATTTGCTTCCATACCGTATTTTTGATAAACTTAACACTCAATTCAATTCAACACAAGGGTTTTTTAAATTAATGGTATCATAATTAGAATTATTTAAATAAAATAAAATAAAAATAATATTGAATCGGTAAAAACTGCAATTATATTATAAATTTTGATCTAGACTAACCTAATCTGATATGACCAAATTAATTGGACCTATTGAATTCATAAACACCTGTTACCATATTTCAAACAAAAACTTTTAACTTGAACTTACTTTCACATGGCTTCATTATAAATCTAGATGGTTAAATAAAAATTCAACCATCTAAAGCATTTACTGTTGCAAAAAAATTAAAGGATTCCTGTAAGAGATCCCCGTTCTTACCTTCACCTTCGGGCCTTCGGCTGAATGGGACAGCATGATGAGGGTATTAGGATTTAATGCTTTATTTAATATTATTCAATCATAGAATAAATTAATCCAAAAAATAGGCACTACACATAAGGTAATAAGAATATACTTATGAACATAATATATATTACAATAATCAAATTGAACAAAATTAAAATTTTCTTGGAAAACAATTAATTAAAACCAAACATGTAATCACATATACTTCAAAATATAAATCAAGTTTATTCTATTTATCAACTTTGTAATGTAGAAATATAATGTCAATGGCATAATTAATTGTTTGTAAACCATATATATAGAGTGAAAGTGATAGCCCAATAGGGGAAGCAGCCAACATCGATTGAGATGGTCAAGGTGCATGGATAAAGGCAGGACTTGACCATTAATTAAAAAAAATGGTACATCTCCAAAAAAAATCTTTTTAATTAAAAAATGGTGACATTTTAATGATGTTGGAAGTAAATTAAATAAAATAAATTATCATTTCTTCAAAAATTTAGTGATGAAAAGTGGAAATTTATAGATGTTGTAACTAACCTTTTGGCGAGAAGAATAAAAAGTGTATTAAATTGATTCCCAAAATAAATCTTGAAAATTAATCTATTGGAGTCGTCACCAAAATTTTTAACAAAAAACTTTAGGAACCCAATTTAAAACAAAAAGAAAAAGGTATGGTGGTGTGCAGAAACAAAGATGAGTTCATGAGTCTATTTAAGTGTGGGAAATGTATTAGGCACCCCACAACACCAGTCTATAAGGATGATTACCCTAAATTAGTCAAATGTGGTAGAATATGACCTTAAATTTATCTCAATTACCTTTTTACTTACATGCATGCTCATTAAACAGAGAAAACAAAAACAACAAGAATGAAAGCAAACAAATAGATTTACAAAGGGCGGACTTGACCTAGGAGAAAAACTTAGGGCCTACGTATCCCATAATAGGGATCAAAATCCATGTAGTTCAACCAAAATGGTGTATCTATTGGTTGGTGATTTTTATTTTTGCGATGAGAATAGGAGAGTTCAAATTAAATAGGTTTCCGTAAACAAAACAAGATTGAAATTTGATTTGTGTGTTTTAATTTACAACAACCTGATTAATCTAGCTTCTTGATCTCTTCGTTTTTCCTCTTTTTAATTTTTTTAATTTTTGGAATTTTAACCTTTATTTTGAAATTTACATGAAATGATAATGGGAAAAGATTTTAGGATTTTTTAGAGTTTGTATTGTTTTTTTTTTTTTTACTTTTTCGGTTTTGTTTTAATTTTGAAGGTGCGATGGAAATTAGAAGGATTTTTAGGATTTTTTATTACATTTTTTATGATTTTTATATGTATATATAGATGTATACATGTTTTTGTCTAAAATTAGAATTTATTTTAAACCTAAAGTAAAACTATCATGGAAAAATATTTTTAGGATTTTTGTATTAATTTTTGAAATTGGAGTTTACCTTAGGCTTAAGGTAGAATTATCGTGAAAAAAAAATATTAGAATTTTTTAATTTTATGATTTTTGTATTTATTGTTATTTTTGAAATTTGAATTTATTTTAATACTTAAAGTAAGACTAGGATGGAAAAATATTCTTAGAATTTTCGACTTGATGACAAGTAAAACAAACTTTCTTATTTTAGAATTAGTTCATCTTGGTATTTTAAACATTAACTTTCAAAACCTAAAGAGACTCAGAATCTCACGCGACTTCTACTAGTTAGCTTTTGAGTGCCTGAGGAGATGAGCAGTCTCATGTGGGAATCCAAAATATGAAAGAAAATATTTGGGATTTCTCAAGATTTTTATTTTTATATATTCTTACGGGTTTTGAAATTAGGAATCTTTTTATTTTTATTGTTAATAAAATCAATTTCCAAAGTCTACAGAGACTCAAGTCTCACGTGGTATTTCCTAATTAATTAAATTTTACAAAGAACGAACTTAATCATTATGTAAAGAGGTCATTTAATTAAGACATTTATTTTTGCATTTATTTTTAAAAAAAAACATGTACTAATTTTCGAGGTCTAAAGAGATTAAAATATTTTATAACCTTGAACACTTTAGAAGAATAATATTCCCACTTGATGCCTTCCTTATAACTTTACTTGTAATGCCAAAGAAAAGAATAATAATGATAATAATAATAGCGAAAAAACAAAAAAAAAGATGACAAACAACTGAAACTGGTGCAAAACATAGGAACAATGATAACGTGCATGCAACTCATAATTGACGGTGACGCTACTCCTTACCTGTGGCTCTGCTTCAGCTTCTCACCGTTAGCAAACTCTATATTTGGCGGTCTTCCTCGTCTCGGTTCTCACAGCAGCACCACCTCGTTCCCCGGTATCTCCCTGGTGGCTCTCTCTCTCTTTTTGTTCTTCTTCCTTTCTTATTCCTCTGTTCAACCTCTGCCCATTGAGCTTTGAACAAGGCATAGCAGTCTCCCTTCTCCTATTCTTCTTCTCCTTCTTTCTCTCTCTCTCTCTCTCTCTCTCTCTCCATTCTTGTTGGCCCGTCGTTGAAACACCCCTCTGGCATTGCCTCTCTCTCCTTTTTCTTCTTCCACTCCCTTCTTCGGTTCTTCTTCTCTACTTGGTGGTTTTTCTCCCCCTTATGCCTCTTCCTTAAAATCTAATGCTCTTTTCTTTCTCCTCCACTCCGATCATCTCTCCCAGCATGATTTGACACCCCTATTTCTCCACTGAGAAAACAGAGCCCGGTTCTCTCTTTCCTCCTTCCTTTCCTTCTTCTTTGACATTCTCTTGTTCTCGCCAGTCAGTTTAAGTCTCTTTCCCCTTAACTTTGAGTTCAACGTCACTTTTTTTCCTCAGTTATTCACGTTGCATGCTCTTGTTCTTTTCGTGGTTACTTTTTCAAACCCAGTACCCGTGTTTTACCATTCACAGGTTCATCATTCTCACTTAGTCAAACCCCGTTTTACGTGCTTGAAAATAGGGCCTTCTCCTCTTGGTTATGTCCACATTCCTCTATCCCTATTTTTGCCCTCACTCTCTAACTTTTCTCGGTCTTTTCCTCTCCTCTGGCTTTGCTTCAGAAACCCAAACCAGAGCTAATTCCTATCCCCTCTTTAAACTACTTGCTTTCCTTTTTCTCCCCTCTTCTCGGTTCTCCTTCTCTGCTCGGTGGCCCTCCGTCAGCTCTCTCTCTTCTTCTCTCCCTTTCTCCCCTCTTCTTGGTTCTCCCTCTCAGTTTTATGCTCTTTTTCATTCTTTCTTTGCTTTCGATATTCAGGAACTCAGGTGGGGCGTTTCGTCT
This sequence comes from Delonix regia, assembly GCA_037074485.1. NCBI lineage: Eukaryota > Viridiplantae > Streptophyta > Magnoliopsida > Fabales > Fabaceae > Delonix > Delonix regia. The sequence goes on along the minus strand of CM073450.1, from coordinate 43,297,581 downwards.
TGGTCCAAAGACAAAGAGAGCAGAGGTGGCGAGAGTGAGTCCAATGAGTTTTTGTTGCATCCATCCACTTGTGAGCTAAGTCCTTGAGATCTAGCCAGTGGGTAAGCCCATCCTACTGGATTGTATGAAGGTGACAACTGTCCATAGTGGGGCTACCATCATTGTTGCCCCACACCCTCTCCCATGGTCTCCGAAAAAAACTCCCCTTTTCACCACCAGCCCCTCCTCCTTTTATCTTGTTGGTGGCATTGTTCACGAGGTTGGCTAAGAAGTGGGTGGATGAAAAGTCTGTGTTTTTCTCCTTGCTATAGACCTTGAAGGCCTCGAAGGAAGATCTCTTTTTCAACTTTTCCGCTCCTTATGCTTCTGCCTTTCATGTAGGAACATAGGGATCTATTTCCCTGGGCCTAGGGTGGGTGCTATAGTTGTAGTTGCAGCTAGATTGCAAGTTCTGTCTATTATAGGCCAAGAGGTTCCGAAGGCTTTAAGGCTGCATCAATAGCTTTGCCCAACAGGGTTTCCCCCTTTTTCCAACTTTCCTCTGCAACCTAAGAGTAATAGGGTGCAACCTATTTTTTCCACTTCATGTTAGTTGTAGCTTTATGATTATTTTTTTATTACTATTATTATAATTATTAATTAATTTTTATTTTTTGATTTTTTTAATTTTTTATATTTGTTTTCTTATATATATATTTTTATTTTTTTACAAATTTGCCTTAATTTATTATAATTATTTTAATTAGTTAATTTTATTTTTGAGTTTTGAGTTTATTTAATTATCTCCTATTATTTATTTTTAATTTAAAATTATTCTCAATTTAGAGTGTCATTTAAAGCTTTGTCATTTTAAATTTTTTCTATTTTCTTAATTATTAATTAATTGATGAATCAATTAATTAAATAATTGGGTAATTAGGGATGGTGTGTTCACAATAGATTTTTTTTTTTAAAAAATAGAACAATAAAATAATGAGTGAATATACAGAAATTCTTTTGAAATGATAAAGCATGCAATTTCAATAAATAATGGTAACAAAAACTATTTGAGACGGTGATGTTTTAAAAATCCTTTTAGTCGATGTATGTGAAAATTTAAAATTAGATTAATTTTAAATTAATAGGCCCAAATGCAGGAAATTTAGAAATTGAAATAGAGGTAAATTAAAGATATTAATAACAGACAGGTGTGGGAACGAAAAAATAAATCATAGCCATTTAAAAATAGTTCAGTGGATAAAGCTTATAAGAAGCGATAATTAATTTTTTAGAACCTATAATACATTGTCAAAAATTATACATGAACATTATTAATAATTTATAATTAATAATTTCATGAATGAATTAATAATGTAGCAAAAAAAAAAAAGTTAAACTTCTTGAAATTTTGCACATTGATTATGAGATGAAAAATAAGGAGGTTTAATTTGTTGCCTCATTTGGAGTATCTATATTCGTTATTACTTCAAAAGTTCTATTATGACATCTTCGTCTATCAAAGTCGTCCTTCCAATTATCAGAAGTGATGACCAGACTATTATCTACTGATTTGTGTCATTTATGTTGAGTAGGATTAGTAAATAAACACTCTGTCCTTGCCACATCATGTATACAATAGAAAAAGAAGATACTCAAACCCTAAATAGCCAGTTGACCCAAAATCCAAACAGAGACCCACCAGTGCTATAAAGTCGTCTGCATCCAGAGAACACCAAACAAACATACACTTGGACTCTATTAGCTTTGGTGCAGGACAGAGATCCACGAAGGACCAACGTGTTTACAGCGACAGCGACAGCGACAGAAGGTGTGTTCCTAGCGGCAGATACAATCTCCCAAGAGTAGAAGAGGGAGATTTTAGCTGCTCACCAAGGTGCGTTTCCAAGCTAAGATGATTTCATGATTTAAATACCCAGGTGAATTGAAACGGTGAGGGTTGATCTCAGTTTATGGCTATGGCTATGGCTATGGCTATAGGGTAACCACATTTATGATTAGAAACCAAATAGTAACTTCATCAGTTGATCTAACTTAATCATATTCTTACTTGTACCTTCTCAACAATTCATTTCTGTTTAGGGCTCTCTGGTGCCATCAACTGAACATAAACAGAAAAATTTCTTGTAACTACTTCAGAGAAATTTTGTTTTAGCAGATGTAAGTCTTTTTGTTTAAGGCATTTGAGCTGTTCATCAAGCTAGCTTTATGGATTGAGAAGCTCCTATAGTTTCAGGGACACAAACAGAGAAATTTCATGCAACTATGGAAGCTAACAATTTATTTATTGTACAAATACATGTTTTGAAATTTAAAATATTATCATTTCTTGTTCTATTCGTACTTAAGTTACAAACTATGCGTTAGTCATGTTTGTGTTTATCTAGTGTCATTAGCATGAACAAGAAGCACATGATTTTTGTTATTCTTTCACCGGTGTCATTAACTGAGCTATAAGTGGTGATTTTTCTTTCTTCCAGAATTATAGTGTCAACATCTGTAATTGTTTCAGTAATTATGTATGTTGATCTTTCTTTGGTTCAAGAGTGCTAACAATTGCGCACTGCCATGTGAAGAATAGATTTGCAAATGCAATTGTTTGGGAAAATCATGCTCTAGTTCATTCTCTATTTTCTTGATCTTCTGGACTACCACACGATGAATGAATTTGTTAGACTTTAAGTAGGAATGATTTTCATTTGGTTGACTCCTCACAACATTTAAATAGATTGGAATGCAGATGTGAATGCATATACGATTTGAGACTTGAGAGAAATGGATGGGGGTGAAAGATCCTTTGAGACTGCTGGTTTGTCATTGGATGAGCCATCCTCGGGGTCGTCATTTCTGAAATCAGTACTACATTCATAGGAAATATGGTGTAAGTATGGATTAAGAGCTATAATTCGAGTCTCCACAAAAAAAAAAAAAAAGAATCCACGCAAGAAGTTCATAGGATGCCCCTTGTATGACGACGGGAAGGGTTGCGACTTCTTTGTTTAAGTTGAAGACAACTGCCTAAATTGCACAATAGAGAAGTTTCAACTAAAAATAATGGCATTTCTATTGCCTATTATAGGATTCACTGTGGGGGTGTTTAGTGTAGGTGCATCAGTTTTTCTAGCATGTAATCAGTGTTGAATGTATGTTTAGGTGCTAGATTGGAATGCTTGTTTAAGCTTGACATGTAATGGTTGTTTGTGTAGAAGCACTAGTTGTTTGAATGTTGTTTTGTAATCAAACAATGTTAATGAAGAACCATGTTTTGTTTGAAGAAATATGTTTTGTGTGGCGATTTAAAGGGCTGGAAGTCAAAGAATGATGATTGAATGGCCTTTAAATATTATAAAATAGCAATCCCCTACTGTTTCTTTTTAGTAATGAGCTTTAGTATTATATAGTAGCTCCCGCAACCATTTGTATTAAATCTTATAGTTATAGAATAGTTCTAAGAACCATTTATAGTTATATATCAAAAGTAAATCGTATTTTCAGTTTCTAATTTACATTAACATGATGTTGAATTTACTTGGAGTTTTGCAGGATCCTATGATTTCATCATCTAAAAAATTTGATGTTTTGAAGAAGACATGCACATTGTGAGCATGTAAGCTAGAAATGACAATCTTATCGATACATATTATAATGTCTATTATGTCACTGTGTTTCCTTTTAGTAGAAAGAAATCATGTTTTGTACAATCAAATTTGTTCCTGTCCAAAGTAAGAAAGTTACAAGTTCATGCTATTGATGTTCCTTATTTTGTAGCCATATTTTTCTATAATTTTAAAGTGCAAATAATAGATTATGTTGTCTATTTTCTATTGATCTAGATTAGTGTATTTATTCAACTTAAAGCATCATATAATATGAAAAGGAAAAAATGATGTTAGGTGGGCATTGTAAGAAACTAAGAACCAAAGATATTTCAGCATTTATGGTAAATGCTTTTTTTGTTATATAAAAGATGAATATGCACTCCGAAGTAGTTATCCTTTCTTAACGAAACCAAACAGCACGTAAATCCCTTGCCTTCTAACATCTTAGGTACTCTAGAGCTAAAGAAATTGGATGATATCTTTTCCAAAATGAGACTACTAGCTTGCACTTATCATTGATTCTTGATCCAAAAAATGAATTTTCTCTCCTTTGCCTTCATTCTCTTAACTAAAATCATATGATACAAACTTTGTTCACCACAGTATAACGACAAGTTGTCATACCTGACATTGCGGTGGATGGCAAATAAAAGAGGTGTAAATTAATTTCCAAAATGAATTTTAAAAGCTAATTTATTAGAGTCGTCACTAAAATTTTTAAACGAATAATTTTGAAAAATCAAATTAAGAAAAAAAAAGTTGTTTGCATAACCAAGAATGAGTTCAGGAGTTTATTTGAGTGTAGAGAAGGTATTGAGCACCCCGCAACATCTGTCTGTAAAGACAGTTACTTTAAATTAGTCAGACAAAGTAGATGAGATATGACCTTAAATTTATTTTAATCGCCTATTCCAAAACACTTGTAAAAATAAACATAGACAATAAAAAGGAATTAATGCGAACAAAAAAATAGATATATATAAAAGGTTGACCTATGATGAGAGCCTAGGGTTCTACATACCTTGTAAGAGGGATCAAAGTCTATGTAGTTTGTCTAAATAGGCGTGTAAGTGGATTGGTATTTTTTTAATTATGTGAAAAGAACAAAATTGTTGAAATTAAATAGATTTTTGCAAACAAAATAATTTGGAGTTTGGGTTGGTGTTTATGAAAACAACATAATCTTACTTCTTTGCTCTCTTCATTTTATCTGTTTTTTTTTTTTTTCTGAAATTTTTGGAAACATGATTAATAATGGAAAAAGTGATTTTTTTTATTTGTTTATTTGAAGGATAAAAATTTCATAAAGAAACTCTTGAAACATAATAATACTTTATTTGAAAACCATTTAAAGAAACAAAATGAAACTTCATTTAACAATGTGTGTAATGGGCCATTAAAACCTAAAAGTTACTTGAAAAGAAAGTGTCCAATATTGGGTAATACCTATGGAATCATTAGATATCACATGGCCTCCTAGTAAATTCATTAGGTGCTGATGATAGCATTAGCCTCACATGGCAACACTAACGTTAGAAATAAAAATTGTAAAATATGCCTATGGAGGCGTTGGATCTCACATGGCACTATAAACGATAATCAATGCATACATTTGTGCTTGTGTGTGTTGGTATCCAATTGATTCATTATATATTATTTACAACATCAATGATTACAGAAATTACAATAATTTTTGCACAACCATAAAGCCTATTTCTCCTAGCTTTACCACTTTTTCATGCCACCTTTGCTTGGGTTGTTCTTGGCTCTTTGTCTAAGACATATTTAGTCACAATGCCCATGCTTCAAAGAGCCAAATTTCCCATAATTTTTGGTAGCCACACCTCACACATACACACGGCCAAAATTGGGATATACAAGAATTAATCATGTAACAAGTTAAAAGATAATGCTCAGGTGTAACGAATTTGACTCAAATTAAGAGGGCAAAGAACACAATATTCAACATATATCATGGCTATAAAATTCAAATTAACAAGCCATCAAATGAAACCAAAAATGGACAGCACATACAAACTCTAATAAGGTGCAATCAAGACTAAAAATGGACAGCCTAATTAAACTCATGTGAGATGCATTCAAGGCTACATGTGGACAGCATATATGAGTTCAAATGAAGGACAAAATGGGCAGCAAAATTAAGCTAGAAATAGGTGCAATTAAGGCATAAATATGGATAACATGTTGATGCTAAAATAATATACACTTAATGCACAAAATGAACAATATATGCACACTAGAATTGGGCACAATTTAAGAAGTTAAAAGAAAGCCAAAGTTTAGCCTAATAAATCATCAAATTCCTTAGCCTCATTTTATCAAACACCTAGTTAACACAACCAAAACACCATATAATTTTTTAGCACACATCAATCCATCAATTGGAGGTTGTTTACTATGAGAATTGGCCACTAATTTAGGAATAATTACAAATGAATTTCCAGCCATAAAAGTGCAACTGTACATTATACTTATAACAAGGGAACATGCCATAATTGCATAAAAAATTCAGCCATAAAAAAATGCTACCCTATACCATGATTCTTAGCAAGGGAACACACCACAAACATAAATAATTCAGAACTTAAACCCAACCAAAGTTAAATTGAAAATCATCCTAGATAGGCACCTAAGATAGAAAACAAAGGAGGGATGAAGAATGTAAAAGATGATTACCTTTTTCTCTTAGCTTTTAGAACATTTTTTCTTTTTGCCTCCTCCTTCACTTGTTTCTAAGGTTGCTTGAAAGCAATGAGATGATAGGAGAAAATCCCCAAAATGAGGTCAGAGTATCCAAGAGAGCTAGGGTGGCATGAGAATGAGCTAAGAAAGAATAGAATAACTGAAAATTAAGTCAACATACCAATGAAATACATGTTAAATGAAAGTTGGATAAGAGGAATGAATGTGGCTTGAATTATGAGTTAAGTGGGAAATGAAATAAGAAGAGAGAAGAAAGTGTCACATGTGAAGTGCTAATTAAATGAGGAATAAGAATGTGAAAAATTAAATGAAGATGCAAATGAATTAAATGAGAAAAGAAGGGAGAGTGTATTGTGTGAACTGTGTTGAGAAAGAAAATTGGCAAGTTAAAAATATGAAATATTAAATTAAGATGGATTTAAGGTGGATCATGGGTCATGGGTCATGGTCATTGGGTTAAAGAATATCCTTGATTTGAGTGGGCTTTTAGTTCCTTAATGATTACAGATATCTCTAAGTGAGTTTGATTTATTACCCCTTTTGAGACATCACCAATTATTTATTTAGGTGGATGATCCTTCTTGTAGTGTCATGCTTTTGGGAGATTATGTGTGATATCTTCCTCCATTTCTTGATATGATTCTTCATGCAAGGAAGGTTGTTGATCTGTCTTGATGGACTCATTTTCATTCTTGATCTCTTGAGCTGTTTGTTTCTCTTTTATTGTAAGGTCATTAAACTTAACTACAATTTCCTCACTGGATACCTTTCTTGGTTCAAGAGGATCAGTCTCATTAAAATTTACATGTATAGATTCTTCTAGGGTCATAGTTCTTTTGTTAAACTCCATCTTAAATGGATCTATCTCATTTTCATTCCATTAGGCCTCATTAATGAATCTCTTTTTGTTTGGTTTCATTTTTATTTTTATTTTTGGATCCAATTTCAAGTATATCACTTTTACTTCATTTATCTTTCTTTTTTTTATCTCTTTTATTTGTTTTTACATCTTCACAAGTTACCACTCTAGTTGATTTTTTTTGGTTTTTGTTTTTATTTATTTCCATATGAACTTAAATTGATTTTTTTAAAAATTTATTAACTTTTGCCCCCTTTTAACATTATTTTTGGTTTTTCCTTTTTTTTTCTTTTCTTTTTAAATTTTTTTATTTTTTTTATTTTGATTTTGTTGTTTAATTAGTTCTTTAGGGTTCCTTTAATTATTGGTATTTCATAGATTCCTATTTACTTGATCATGTAAAATAAGTCGCATAAAGAAATGAGTTGCAAAAATATTCCCAATGGACCATGTCTGTGTAGTTAATACTAATATTGTAATGCTAAAATACACACTCCAATCTTTAGCTGATGGGACAAATGACCTAAACACAAAAAGATAATATTTTGTGTTGTCTATGAGGCAACAAACAAAAACCTATAAGTTCTAATTACATTAGTGTGAATAGTAAGCACAGTTCAAGTACATGACTAATATGGCCTAACTACATTGGTCTTACTTTCCCTCCAGATGATGATTCTTATGTCCCTAAGGGATGAGCAATAAACCTTGTCCTATTCTGGTACTTAAAGATGTAATAGTCACCTCGTTAACACTATCTACGCTACCTGGTCCTCCCTGTACATTCATGTGATTATTGAAAGTGTTAGAACTAGTGTAAAATAAAGCATTAATGATGATGAACCATACCCTACACCACTTCCTCTATGGCCAGAATCAACTCTTGGGCACCCTTTGCTATTGTGTATGTCTTCATCACACTTCTTATAGGTGTAAACCACTCGTATCTTCATCTTGAGTGTGTCTCCATGTTGTTCATTTTCAAGCTTGTCCTTTTGTTGCTATTCTTTGGTCTCCCTTGCTTCTTCTTGATAGGAGGAGGTTGGAAGTCTTCACCTTCTACCTTCGGCCGCAATTGTTGTTTGTTAACTGGTTAGATATATGGTTTATACATCTTCTTATATGTTGCTCGGGTTAGGCTTGGGTGCACATAATCTTCTGGGTTTAAGTTTCACCACTCAATTGTAACAATTGCGTGTATGCACGATATCCCACAGAGATCTCATGACCAACATAAGTAACTATGTTACACACAGTCTATAACTTACCCATCTAGCTTACATCAAATAATGAATTGTACATCTTTAAGATCCCTGACCATACTCAACTTGTCCATTTTTTTTCTTTTAGTCAACTTCAGATTTTTTGATAAAGCAAATAGCACTCTTGCTACTTGTGTCAAATGCTGCACGAGTCCACTGATTGAGAGGGATCTGGATAAGTTTTCCTAAGCCATTTCATTGAATTGCTTCAATTGGTTCATATAGGTTTCAAATTCCTACGTCATTAATTGAACTCTTTAATTCCTTTCCTTTGAATTGTTTCATATAATTGTTGTAGATATGGTAAACACATAATTTATGTTTATCGTTATGTGCTAGCTCAATAATTGTAGGTATCAAGCCCTAACCAATGAATATAGTATGCATTAACAAATCATGTACTTAAAAAAATGTGAAAAAAGTACTAGTTTGCATACCATTTGTTGGTCAGCAATAAATAACCATGTACAACCATTACATATATACCTGATGTCCTTGAACAACTTCCTTAGAAACCAACCCTATGCCTCTCTGCTTTTGGTTTCAACAACTGTTATGGCTATAGGGTAAAATGAATTGTCTCTATCCTACTGACTGTTGGCTACAACTGACCCTCGTAATATCTTTTTAAGAAGCAGCCGTTTAACTTGATCATTAGCTTACAACTAGCTAAAAACCTAGTCTTACAAGCATGAAGATACATGTATAAGCGACTGAAAGTTAGACACATGTATGATTTCCCAACAATAATCTCATAGTTTTTAATACTATTCTTTTTCGTTGCCTTTCATAATGAGCTTAGCTTTCTCCCATACTCTATAGGCCCTACCTGTTGGTACACTAAGCTAAAACTACTCCATGTAATTGGTGATGTCTTTTCCCTCCAATTTCACATTACGCCAAAGAAATGGCAACAAGTTTATTGCAAACCAATTGGAGCTTCCCTATTTAGTCATCAAAGTTTTACTTCATATATGTTGTAGTTTGAGCGTCTTCATTTGAAAGGAATTAATAACCTTTGTGGTTCCACTTCATGTATGTTAAATTTTTAAACTTCACTCTTACTTCAAATGAAACTTCCTTAACACAGACCCCCTCTTTAAATTATGGGTATATTAGTTTCATTTTTCCTTCAACCTTTTCTTCAGAGTCTATGCCACTTAAAAGTTTTTTGGAAATATATTGTTCAACTTTGTATGGGACAATGTCATGTGAAAAATGATCATGGTTATCTTTTTCGATGGGTTTAAGATTAGTATAATCGAAAAATTATGGAAAACATGCTAAACTTTTAACTTAATTTCAATGGGGTATGAAAAAAATATGAAAAACATGTCAAGCCAAGATAACAAATTATTCAACCAAATAGCCATCTCCTTTATCAGAGGTGTTGTCATTGTATTCCTTAAACTCACCTTCATCAAATCTACTTCCGTCCTCTTCAATCTCAATTTCTTCCCTTTGTAGGCCACACTCCAATTCAAAGTCAATTTCTTCCAACATCTTTTCACGTGTGCCCACTACATTGCTAGGGAAATGAATTAAATTTCATAAGCAACATAATAATATTAATTTATAAAATAATCATTATATGACTAATCACTGATTCCAAGAGTAGTCAAAACTATATGTTAATTTATAAATATAATTTATAATGAAATATATCAAGAATATTGCAATTTGATTCATTCTTATGAAACTTTTAGCAACACAAATCAATTAAAATAATTAATTAAATAGAATGAGAGCTTATATAGTACTACATAACAAGAATATGAACAACACTTTTCAAAGCAACGAGAAATTGCAAGTTAATTAAGTTAATTGATAAAAGAAAATTATGTTGAGCAAGGCTAGAACCCAATAAGAGGTGAATTGAGTTTTATAAAAATTTTACTTAAAAGCTCTCTTTCAAGACTGAAGTAAGACAATTAAAGATAAATGTAGAATGAAAAGAGAGTAAGGGAGAAAAGTAAACGCAAAGATTTATCCTAGTTTGGCTTCTACCCAAGCCTATATCCAGTCCCCAATCAACCTCTTATGATTTTTCACTATCTCAATAAATCAATACAACAACTAGGAGAACCTTTCATAATTCCCAAGATCTCTTAGCTTGACTCTCTCAAGGAACCTCTTTAAGATTTTCTTGGACATCAAAGAAAGAATTAAAGATAATAAACTCTCTGAAGTAAAGTAGATGATATAATGAAGCACTAATATGAAAACAGAAACTTATGATATAATCACTCTTGAATTATTTTTCTTATTATTTCAAAGACTCTAGGTCAAGTTTATATAGAATGAGGTCCAATAGATTCATTGGGAATGAATAGGAAGTTAGAGACTCAAGGCTAGCAGTTGACTGATGCTTGATCTAGGCGTGGCCAGTCAACTGCTGGCAAGTTGCCAATTGACTACTCACTCCTGAGAACTTTTAGTCCATTAGGGCTTAAGCTGGCTGGTAACTCATGCCTCTCAAAAGGTGACCAGTTGACTACTGGATTGTGGCCAGTTGACTACTTACTAATAGAGAGTGCCCAGTCAATTAACACTCAAGCTGGCAGTTGACTGGGGACTTCTTAAGAGGTGACTAGTTGACTGTTAGCTAGTGGCTAGTCCATTGTTTACTCATACAATGCTTTCATTCAACTGGATAAGGCCTGGTAACTGGCTAACAAGGTGGGTAGTCATCTACTGGCTTGTGGCCAGTCTAATAGGGACTTCTAGAGTTCCCAAAATCAAATTTTTCGTAACCTTTAAGACTTGAAATCAATTATATGTTCATTTTACATGATTCTTATTAGCTCAATATCATTTATAAAGGTTCCTAAGATATGTATATACATTGAAACCATCTAGAACCTAAATGATACATTGAAAAACTTTTCTTCTTAAGCTTGTTATCATCAAAACCTTGATCATCAACAAATGAACTCAACAATCTCCCTTTTTTTAATGATGACAAACCTACAATTGTCAGTACCCCTTCACAGGAAAAAGTTTTTCCAGATAGTATGATTCCATGATTCTTTGTTTTTGTTAAAGTTTGGATATGATCACATTGTTTTTAACTTTTCTCTTCTTTTAGTTTTCTTGTTTATTCAATCATGTTATAGATGATAGAGACAGATATCAACCTATCATATAACTAAAATAACTACTTTTATTGAATTCAGCACAACTAAAGCAATTATCACAAAGTTAAATCATGGAAATACCAAATACCATAAACAATTAAAGAAACTAAGTTCAATGAAATCATAAAACTCTCTAAAATCTAAACACTTAACTCCTAATTTCTAATTTCTCTCCCTTTTTTTCATATCAGAAAGGGAGAATGCCTACACTGCTAAAACTCCTAAGGTCCCTAGAAATCAAAATGTTGCACATGATACACCTTGATGCACTCCAACCTACCATTCATGTTCTCCAATGTCTCCTGAAAGTTTTGCATTTAGAGGCTATAAGAGTTCATTTTCTAGTGCATTGTGTGAATCTCAGTAAGAAGGATAGGCTTAAGAATAACCACAGACTCAGGATGAGCTGGGGTGTAACATGGTGGAGTAGGAGCTAGCAATATTAGAGCTATAAGAGCATAAGGAGATGGTGGCATAAGAGCAGAGAGACCACCTTTTACAGTACCTTCATAGGTAGGAGGAGGAGGAGGAATGTCAGTGTCTATAGCAGGTTGAGGCCTTTGTGCTCCAGGGACTTTCCTTACCCATTGGCCCTATAGAGTCTTGATAAACCACATGCGTTATAGATTGTTCCATCTAATTTGTAGAGAGGACTCCACATCATCCTCAAGTGGAGATATGTCATGATGGCAAAGAATGGCTGCAATGATGGTCCCGTATGGCAGAGGAGAGGATTTCTTCTCCCTGCATGTTGCCATCCTCTGAGTAATTATCCATGAAAGCCTGAAGCTTTCTCCCTCTAGTATGCACTTCATTATGAACATCTTAAGCTCACTCAAATAAGTAAAAATACCTGACTTGTTGATCAGGCAATGAGCAATGATGTAATGCAGCAGCCTATTTTCTAAAGATAAGTCATTGACATTGGTTAGATCAATTAAGTAGTGCTTAGCAAAAGGAAGAAGTAAAGAATTTCAGCTAGTGTTTCATCGCAAAACATAATTCTAGTGTCTCTGACCTCTGTGGTGATGAGAAAGGTAGTAAGATTGTAGGTAAAGTTAGAATAAAATGTCTTGATGACCTTGGGGCTATAATCAAGATCAAGCTTAAGACTCAATAGGTGATCCAACCCAGCATTGGAAAACAAATAAAAAAGGCTAAAACTTTTTCTAAAAGCAATTGAAGTGCATATACCTACATGCAAGAACTCATCCTTATGGAAAGTTTTCAATGAATGCAATTTCCTCTGCCCTTGAAGAGAAAAGAGGAGGAGGACCCAATGGTCAAATTCTTGACCCTTGCACACTTTGAGGTTGTTCTTTGAGCCATGGATGAAGGTGGAGGTTTAAAAATTTCAAGAGGGATTTAAAAATTTTGGATGTGAAAGGAGAAGAAAAGAAAACCCCATTTTAAATTGGCGAAACCCTAGATTGAGGGATTTAATAAGAGATTTTGAGTGATTTGGAAACAAAATCACTGAGATTTGATGAGGATTTGGTCGAAATATTAAATAGCAATAAAAGGGATAAGTAGTCAGTTGGTAAAAATAGTGAAAGTTATAAGTTTTTAGGGTTTCGACTGCTCTTAATAGTGAGTTTTGTCATTGACCAATCAAATGGTCACTCGTGACTAGTTGACTATTGACCATATTTTAACACAGTATTGCTCTCTGGCATCTACCAGTTGACTGGTCACTTAGGAGTAGCCCACTGTTAGCATTTATTTTTCATAAGGTTATTCTCTAGAACCTTTTTGTTGACTAGTTATTGAGCACTAGTCGACTGTCGAGCTGTAAATGATGCCTAGTTGACTGGCCATTCCTTAGTAGTCAACTACTTCCTTACAGAGAGCCCTCAACTAACTGCTCCAAGCTTCCTTGAGTTGCTAGTCACTCTCAAACCCTTATCAGTCGACTGGTCACTATAAAATGTGACCATTTTATGAATTTTTAGGCCAACTAGATAGTGTTATACTTTAATGCATATCTAACGATATATATTTATTCAAACAATATGTAAAACAAGTAGAAATCACAAGAGATCATCATAAACATTCTACAAAATAAATTAAAACGACTCCAATGCTTAAATTAGTGAATATTCTCTTCAAGAAAATAGCAAAACAATTTAATATATATTTTCATATTAGGATTTACCATTCCAAGTTCACCTCTTATAAAACAAAATCTTTCAGTAGAGAGAGGTTTAGTAAAGATATCAGTAAGTTGAAATTTAGTTTTGATAAACTCAATGTTAACTTCTTTCTTTTGAACATGGTCTCTAATAAAGTAATGCATGATTTCTATATGTTTAGACCTTGAATGAATAATGGGATTCTTGGTAAGATTAATAGCACTATATTGTCACATTTGATTGTAATCTCTTTAAGATATATACCATGATCCTCTAGTTATTACTTCATCAAAAGGATTTGGGAATAACAATTACTAGCTATAACATATTCAGCTTTAGTAGTGGCTAATGCTACTCAATTTTGTTTCTTACTAAACCAAGAAACAAGAGAATTTCCAAATAATTGACATGTTTCACTAGTGCTTTTTTCTGTCAATCTTACAACTGGCAAAATCAGCATCTAAATATCCTACTAAAGTACTAGTAGATCCTTTTGGATATTACAAACTTATTTTTATTATGCCAGAAATATATTTAAAAATTCTTTTTACTGCTAAGTAATGAGATTCTTTAGGACAAGTTTGGAATCAGGCATAAATGCATACACTAAGCATAATGTCAGGTCTACTTACAGTTAAATATAGAAGGGATCCAATCATACCTCTGTATTTTAAGATGTCATATGGCTGCCCCTTTTCATCAGCATCCATCTTTACAGTTGATCCCATTGGAGTATCCTATATTTTGATATTTTCAAATCCAAATTTCTTAAGTAATTCTTTGACATATTTTGATTAATTTATGAAAGTTCCATTTGCTTGTTGTTTGATTTGAAGTCCCAAGAAGAATATAATCTCCCCCATTATAAACATTTCAAATTCTCCTTTCATCATTTCAGCAAACTCTTTACATAGAGTTTCATTAGTAGTACCAAATATAATATTGTACATATAAATTTAAACAACTAGTATATCATGCCTTTTCTTTTTAAAGAATAAGGTTGTATCAACTTTGCCTCTAAAGAAATTATTCTCAATGAGAAATGTACATAGTCTTTCATACCATGCTCTGGGTGCTTGTTTAAGACCGTATAATGCTTTTCTTAATTTGAATACATGATTTGGAAGACTTTCATCTTCACATCCATTTGATACAACTTAAAGCCATTTATACATGCAAAGGCTAGTAGTATACGAATTGCTTCTAATCTAGCTATTGGTGCAAATTCATCAAGCTTGTTTCTAAAAACCCATTTATTGCCAATAATTGGATGATTATTAATTAGGTCTAGGGACAAGTTTCTATACTTGACTTATTTCAAATTGATTTAACTCTTCTTGCATAGCTAGAACCCAATATTCATCTTTCATGGCTTTATCAATTCCATTTGGTTCTATTAGAATATCTTACGAAAATTGCCTCAACAGACTTTCCATTAAATTTACCCGAATTGTCTTTTCCATTATTAAGCACAAAGCACTTATAACCAAATACATGTAAATAGGGAATGTTAATGTGAACAACCCATCCCAAAATAAAATAAGAATAAAAATTAATAATTATCTAATTGATCAATTGGTTAATCCTATAATTAAACAAATATGAAATGAGTGTTACAAAATAAAAAAATAAATCTAAATATGAAAAAATAATAAAAAATAAAAAATAAGAAAAACGTAAAAAATACTAATATAATATTATGAGAAAAAGCAAAAACATAGGAATATGAAAAAAAGAAAATTAAAATATGCAAACCCATACCCCGCATGCTAGACGTCTAAACCTATGCAAGTCCTGGCAACACTCACGCATGGCGATGACATGCGACTAACTTTCAAAAGGTTGATAAATATAATTATTTGGGTTATAACTCCTTTGTCAAAGCAGTTAACAAAGCTATTACCCAATGTCATGATTCTAGTGAATCTTAATGAACTATCTGCTGGTGCTTACAAGCTTTGGCCACAACGCACTCGCATGGTAGTCTCAGTACATGGTAACGAGTCTTATGAAGAATTAGAAGTCCTCATAGGAGTTGATGTTACTATGCTTCTCCATGACCTACCATGTATTGGAGACAAAGTTAGCAGGCATGCAACAAGGAGGCTATACAAGTACTTAGTTGACCATTATGTGAACTTCCTAGTCATTCACCACATTTATCTTCCTAACAGGATTCACCAAGATGACTTAGTGATTAGTGCTGGCAAGTCCCTTTTCAAATAAGGAAAAAACTATTCATAGAACTCAGAAAGTGAAACAACATAAACGAAGCATGCAATGCTGGAGACCTATTACTGCCTATTGAAAGATTATTTAAGGTGAAGACAAACCAACTTCTTTTCCTTAATTAGAGAGTAGAGTAAAGAAGGGAAAGTTCCAAGCTGGCATAGAAGGTTGACTTCCAGGTTTCTATCGCTAGGAAACTTGAGCTCATTGAAGGATGCTTAAGCAGGCAATGGAACAAAAAGAGGAGGAAAAGGCAGTGAGAGAGGTTCAGGGCTGAACCAAAAAAGATAGGAAAGAGGAAGAGAAACCAGGAAAAGAGAAAGAGGGTCCTTTGCATGGGGGAAGCAAAAAAGGGAAAGCTATACAACATAAGAGATAAAAAGGGGATAGGAGAGCTGAGAAGGGGGGAAGAAATAGGAAGGAAAAGAATGAGAGAGAGAAAATCAAGGAGAAAAAGCTAAGGAGAAGGAGGAGAGCTTGATTATAAAAAGGAATAGAGCAATGAGTTTGAAAGGAGAAGGAAGTGACCAAAAGAGGGGAAGCCGAGGAATCAAAGGTGGAAAATTGAAAGAGAATGAGAGTGAGGATAAACTGAAAGAGAAGTAGAGTGAGGAAAGAAGAGACTAGACGAGCCAATAAGAAGGGAAGACAAGGCATGGAGGGGCTTTAAACTCCTTAGTTTTTAGAAGCAAGAAACATAGTAGAGGGAAAAGCAAATGAAGGGGCAGGAATGCGAAAAGTCATCCTCTCCTCAATGTTCCTAGCTTTGAACAGACCACCAGAAAAGGAAGTCACGAGTTAAAAGACAATCCAAGTTCCTATGCCAAGCTCAATGATCACCGATATTTCATCAGGCAAGTTCTTGGAGGAGGTTTAAGCAGAAGCCAATCAAGGGTTCTCCCTACTCTCATGGATGCTATAAGTACAGTATAATAAGAGGGTGTCTAGCAAGGAAGCAAGTAGAGCGAGACTAGGATGATTCAAAAGTATTGGAAGTGCATGCTGGAACTTAACGGTGCTGATAATGGTCTCAGCCTCCAGACCAGTTAGCTGAATGTGGTAGTTTTCCCAGCATTGGAATGGACCACCAATTCGATTACGTGTTGGAATTTGATGGTGCTAGCAATGATCTCAACCTCTAGACCCATTAGATGATAGTGGTAGTTTTCCCAGTTTTGAATGGACCACCAAGAAGAGACCAAAGTTAGACGATGATGTTGGTATAGCTAGAATAAACAACAGACAGACACCACGGCCATGTTCACCACGGACAAAGGATATAACTGTCAATGGTATAACTATGAAGATCAAATATTATGATACTTGCATGCTCTATAGACCTCCCTGCAGTTCTCATTGTTCGTTGTGATAATTGTGTGGAGCAAGTTGATTATCACTGCCCTTAGGTGGGTTAGTGTGTTGGACTATGAAAT
The DNA here is from genome assembly GCA_037074485.1 of Delonix regia. Taxonomy (NCBI): domain Eukaryota; kingdom Viridiplantae; phylum Streptophyta; class Magnoliopsida; order Fabales; family Fabaceae; genus Delonix; species Delonix regia. The sequence continues at coordinate 43,280,209 of CM073450.1, read as the reverse complement.
TATATGTTCTACTTCATGGTTGTTTCCTTTGCTACTTTACTGTGTTTATATATACATGGCTTTTGTTGGGTCACTTATTCGGAGCAAGCATGTTCTTTCTAACGTGACATGGGGCAGCATGAGATTTGGTCTAACTTCTGTTAGTAAGGCTACGTTTTATTATTGTTTAGTCTATATAGTAGCATGTTTTCCTATCCAGACTTTCCATCTTGTTTTGGTCCAAATGCCATTACGTGTTGCTGCATGGAATCCTCCTTCTTAATATCAAGGATGTCATGCACCCCATGCACAATTCATATATTGGTATATCATGTTTTAAGCATACCCACTCATACTCCCACATCAAGAATGTCATGCGCTCCATGCATAACTCATATATTAGTATATCATGTTTTAAGCATAACCACTCACACTCCCCTCACACATCACGTGCACTTATCAATTTGTTTTTTCATTTTTTTCATTTTTTTCTCCTTTTATTTATTTTCCTATTTTATCATGTTTTATATACACACACACACACACACACACACACACACACACACATATATATATATATATATATATTATATGTATATATAAAGGGACATTTATTGGCATATATATGTATGTTAAATGTATGAAGAGGATGTTTCTTTGTACGTGCATGGCAAGTGCATGTGAGGGACGTGGGCTTGTCCTTTTCCTTCTTCCATTTTTGATGCATTCCCCTTTTTTTTTTTTTTTTTATTCTTATCATCATCATCATCATCATTATTATTATTATTATTATTATTACTATTCTTATTATTATCTTATCCTAATTTTCAACATTGCCACGTGAGAACACTAATCTCCTAAGGCCCTTAGGTAGAGGTCATGTGAGATTTTTTTTAATCTCCTTAGGCTTTGAAAGATAATATCTAATTTTTCAAAAAATTCAAAACAAAAATTTGAGTCATTGAAATAATCTACCTTCATGTTTTTAATTTAATAATCACCGTATGGGATTGTTTTTCACCTCTGGCACTTGGAGAGTAGACCGGTAGGGCCATGGGAAATTTTTAATCTCTTTAGGTTTCGAAAGTTAACATATGATATCCCATAATGGAAGAAAATAAATTAATAAATCATAAAAAAAATTGATCTTTGATATTTGTATATAGAAATTGTCATGTGGGACTCTATGTCTCCTTAGGCAATTAGGGGTCGATCGATGGGACCAAGTGAGGCCTTGTGCTTCCTCAGGTCCTGTTCGATAGCGGTCTATTGTACTTAAAAATAAATTCCAGTTTCAACAACCTGTTTTCAATAAAGTTTCAAAATTAAAATGAAATTTATTGTTAATAAAATTATGAAAATATAAATTAATAACATAAAATCTCAACAATACTTTCCCCTGATAATTTTCACTCTTATTTCAAAATTAAAAATAAGAAATAATAATTTCAAAAATATAAAAAAAAATGAATCTAAAATTCCTAAGATTATATTTCAATAACAATTGCACTCTTCCAAAATTAAACAAGAAAGTTCAAATTTCAAAATAATATATATATATATATATATATATATATATATATATATAAGTTCCAAAATCCTAACAACCCATTTCATCAATAATTCCTCCCCTTTTCCAAATTTAAAATAAAAAATCCTAATTAAAAAAATCTCTAAAAACATGAAATTGAAAATCCTAAAAATACTTTTCCCTTAATATTTCTTTTCCACTTTTGGATGTGAAACAAAATCAAATTCCAAAAATCCATAAAAATTCCCAAAAGCTTGGATTGCTTTTGCTCCCTATGGCACCATCTAAAATTCAAACTTACTAACAGGTAGGGTCAGCAAAAGTTCCTTAAATTTGAGTATCTTTATGGGACTATTTCATTTGAGAACCCACATTTAAAGAATTTTTTCCTATAGGGATGAGGATAGGACAAAACTCTTTTTGAAGAAAATTTGGAGATGGGGACAGCAATCATACATCCAAACCATGGGTCACTATCAATTTATTTTAATATTATTTATTTTTTCCAATTTTTTATAAAAAAATTCTAAGTCTCTATGGCAAGCTGCATTCTCATGGAGATTATGGATAGGGGAAAATCTCCTCCGATGAGGGGAAATGAGATATGGATGGAGGATATAATAGATGATGGGGATGGGTAACGATGAGGCACCCCACACCCTTGTCCCACAAAATTGTCATCCCTACTAACAAGTAACACATCATCATCGCATTTCAAATAAGAACTTTTAGTTTGAATTTTCCTTCACTTGTGGGTCTATGAATCACCTGTTGGATAGCTTTGTGTTGTCTTGCTAAATTTTTTTATTTCTTAAATTAATTTTATGCATATAACACACCTATTGTTTAATAGGGAATCTAGTCCTCCACCTTCAGCTAGGGCTAAGTGGAATAGGTAGAGTCGAGTCGATTAGTTTTTTCCTCTAACTTTTTCTAACCAATATTATAATTTAATGTTATTCAATCATACATTAAAGTAATCCAAATGAAAAAACAATTGACACCATGTATAAAGTAAGAATACACTTATGATCATACCACAAATTACAATAGTCAAATTGAACAATATTTTCTTACCAAACAAGTTAAATGCAACTAAACATGTATTCAAGGATACTACAAAATATGAATCACATTTATTTTCTACCAGGCTTTATGGTGTAGAAATATAATGTCAATGGCATAATTAATTGCTCGTAGACCATATATATCAATTTTAAAATAAGTTGACTAAAAACAAGTAATCACTACCTTAAACCCTCTATTGGGTACCTAAAAGCAATTTTTAAGAATGGACAAGTTTGAGCAACTAAAGATAAGTCAGTTTCAGTAGCTTAAAAGCTAAATTTGATAGCCTAAAATATATTTTTAGGTGTCCTAAAATTGGTTCTAGTTACCTAAAAATTATGACAATAATATTAAAACAGGAAGCAAGAAAGGAAACACGATCAAATTCATTCTAGTTCAGATATCCTCATCCTATCTAGTCCTTCTCAACATGGGAAAAAATTTCGCTATCAAATGTCATTTTACATTAGAAGATTTTCACATGATCGCCTACAACACTTATAAAACTTCTGGCTCACCTTAAACTCTTACCATTCATTTTGTTTTTAAACCAACTCACTCACAACCAACTGGTCACTAAGAAAAAGATTTTTACAAGGATGTGAAGGAGTTTTGAGAACTTTTATACAAAACAAGATTACAAGTGTGCTTGGTAATTCTCAAAAGCAAGATACAACAACTTGAAACTTAAGCTCATAAACAAAGTGTGATATCTCTCTATTTATTTACTTTCATCTATATTTGTTTTGTCATTTAGAGTTGTTTCTTGAATTGTAGTAAACAGAAAAGATGAGTAGGGAAAGAGTGTAAATGTATTTTCTTAAAATTGTTCCTCTTTCTTATGCTTCTTTTTATTTTACTTTGCTGTCTCTCTTTGCAGTTATATCACAATCCTTTTGTCTATATAAGAACGGGCAACAACAGAAATGCTTCATAGGCAATTGCATTTAGCTTGTATAGGAATAGTTGTAACACATGCATGCACTAGCCTCTGTAATTTTGGTTGTGTTTGCCAAGCCATTTCAAGGAAAAGAAAAACTAGAAAGGAAAAGGGTGATGATTTTATCAGGGTTAAAACTTGGCCATTTGAAAAGCTATAAACTTTTGAAAAAGTAATTTTGTATTGGGCTTTTTATCATTTTGGGTTATTCCAAAATACTTTTGGGTTATACTGTCATTAAATTTTGAATCGTACTGAAACCCTCTAAGCCTACAAAATCACGTATGAGCTTAAGTAAGTGTTTGATGAATAATATAAAATGTTAAAGTATATGACATTATGTTATTTGAAATATTTATATATTTGATGTCACATTACAATTATCATAAATAGATTTGAGTGATAATTTATAAAGCTTAAAAAATTAAAAATATATTATGTAATATTTGTTAAAAAAAATTTAATTAATGTGTTACTCTCAAACTAATGTCATCCTCTGGTACATTAGTATCTTGTAAAAGATGTTGAATAGCAATATATAAATATTTTAAATACCAATTGCTAAAGTTAAGATATTGATATACAAAAAATTATATTTTTGTCCCTCACTTATTATAATATCCAAAATAGTTCTTCATTTATTAAAAAATAACAAATTTTGTTTTTTATTTTAAAAAAAATACTAAATTTAGTCCCCCTCAAATTTAGGTTTAATGTTTAGGTAGATATAGACTCAACTTAATTTTGTTCCTTATGGAGAAGTAGGGGATCAAGCTAACATTTTCTTATTAGTGGGGCTATTTTAGTCATTGCAATAAGTAAGAGATCAAAATAATAATTTTGGGATAAGTGAGAAATTGAAAAAATATTTTACTCTATTGATATGTTACAAGTTTCCTTGTTTAATAATATGCCTATATACAATTTAGAATATTATAAAATTAAAAAAAAAAAAAGAAATAGGAAAAAAGTAGCTATTATATATTAAGGGGTAAATTGAAATTTTATTTGAATTAAAAATTAAAAATTAATGAGAATTTTCATTAAAATATTACAGTTACAAATTAGGGTGTATAAATACAATTTTTTATAAAATTATGAGTCAAGAATTTATGAAGTCTGAAAATATAGAAATCAAACATATCCCACTCAATGGATGTAAAGTCACATCTCTCGTTGAATTTCAACCACACTACCGCATATATGCATGCGTAGTTTTTCAAGCCCCATAGAAAATTCGCTCTCAGTACAAATTAAAAGAGAGAGAGAGAGAGAGAGAGAGAGAGAGAGAGAGAGAGAGAGAAATTAATTCTTTAGAAAGAAGATGAAGATGACGTAATTCACCAAACCGACGTACGTAGGTGCTTTTTTCTGAGCTTCCATTACCATCTAACTAGTTTATTTGTACGTTTTTTAAAAATTAATTTGTATTATTATATATCAATATATTTTAAATTATTAGATTCATTAAAAAGACTTTATCATAAAATATCTTATTTAATATATGGAGCAACTCTCATTGTTACTCTTTATCAAAAACTCTAAAATATCATACACTAATATTTATATATTTGATTTTACTTTTAACTTTGAATGACTTAAACTATTGAATAAACTATTCAATCATATATAATTTTTTTTTAGTTTAATTTTGAACTTTGTCAAGCTATAGTTATAGTTTTTTATTATAAAGTTTAAGAGACAATTAATTACTTAATTTATTATTTTTTTACTTTAAAAACTATTCAAAATTTAAAGAATTCCTCTTTTAAAAGGTGGTTAATTAATTTATTAATTTTTTTATTCATTTTAAAAAAATTTCAAAATCAAAGAATTCATGATTTAAGAGGCAATTAATTAATTACTTCGTAACTTTTCTCATTGACAATAAAAAATTCATTAATTTTCTTGTTAATTTTGAAAAATTCTCATATTTAAAAAATTCTTGATTTAAAAGACAATTAATTAATTACTCCATAATTTTTTTCATTGACTATGAAGAATTTACATACTTCAAAAAGTTCTCAATACATGTATCAAAACGGTGAAGAGTTATCACATGATAAGCTAAGGGTTGATCAGCCTAGTTTTTTCGTCAATCAATGGAGTTTCCACATTAAAGGAAGTATATTTTACTTATGTATAATAGATAATTGGAAGAGTGTTTGTCATCTAGTATAATTAATTTAATTACTTTTGTTTTGATATAAGCTTTTCCATAAAATAACTTTAAGTATGAAATTGATTCCTTACTTTTGTACTTTATAAGAATTTAGTTGTTTACAAATTAATTGTGATAAATAAGCTTTTCAAAAATTTAAATTTGTACAAAATGGTTCCCTTTATTTGGATTAATGAGGGACTTATTTGACATAAAATAATATTTTTGATAGACTAATTTGTTATAATATATTTGTGAGTAATCAAATTGTTACAAACTATAAAAATGATATATGAATTTAATATTTTTCTCAAACATTTTAATTGCATAGAAATGAAAAAACATAATCAAACATATTCAAAAAGAGTGATTAAAATCACAATCACAATATCATGATAGTGAAAGATGCAAATTTTGTCAGTATAGGCGGTAGGATATATATATATATATATATATATATATATATTCAAATACAATTTTCAATTAGAGTATGTGCTTCGTCAATTTTTTATTAAACTAATTAGACTGACTGTTGCAATTTGTTTTCCAAGACGCTAAAATGAACGTAATGGGATTCTTTTAAAATATATATCCTTAAAATCATGTAAAAAAGAAACTTAGCTAGAAGAAAATTTGAAGATGTAATGTCAAAAAATATATATTGGAATAAGATATATCCAAAATGTTGTGCTTTACATGGCTTCGTTATATATATATATATATATATATATATATATATTCATGATGATAATTTACTTTTGAAGAACGAGAGTTGAGTTACTCTAATTCTCCAATTATAAAAGCAACAACCCTTTTAAAATAACCAAAAAGGGATCAGATTTCAATATGTTTATTGTCATGAACAAAGACTTGCTAATGCAAGTCAAACGAAGTAACCTTTGCACAAGAAAAGAATTAACATGAATTATTCAAAGCCACCAGAGATTTTAATATGCAGATACAACTAACAAATTTCAATTGCTTGAATGGTAAATTAATTAAACTCTTACGTTTGTTGCTTGTAATTTACTCTTAACATGGAACTATGAACTTTCAAATTATGGCATATGTAACAATGAGCTATAGTTTATTGCATTATAGATATGTCTCTTTCAAGCTTTAATTGATGAGGAAAATTGGATTTTCAGGCCCTATTTATTTGAGATATGTTGCTTCACTTTCAAACCAAGAGTAGGAAATATTGCATTTTCTGACCTCACTTATACATTTTTACCTCCAAAGTCACCTTGAAACACCCTGTTTTCATTTTACTTGTCTGTCTATTTTTTTTATTTTCACTGCAGTATCTGTGTTTTGTTTTTATTTTGTATGTTGTGCGCAAACTATGATTATTGTAGCATGTTGAATGGCTGGACCACTAAGAATGTACTTATTTATGGTTGGAAGTAAATGTGAAGTGAATAGTGATAAGCAATAAAGTAAATAAATTAGCCTGTGATACAATAATGTTTGGTTTCGTATGGTATATCTTTATTAAAAATAATAAAATTAGTTTAAAATATTAAAAAATGATAGAAAACAGATAAATGGTGTAGCATTAAAAAAATTGGATTGTTTAGGAATTTAGTTTAAAATTAAGGAAAATTTATAAATAAAAAATACTATAAAATTAGTAATTTAAGATGTAGAATATATACTACGCGCCAATAAAAAAATGTACAAAGTAATAAATAATTTTTTAGAGCTTTTGAAATTTTTTCAAAGTTATAAAAGAAAACTATAAAGAATTAATAATTTCATAAAGGAAATAATATTTTTACAAAGAGTTAATTGCTAAATAAAAGGTAAATCTCCCCAAAAAAATTCATTTTAATTAAAAAATGATGACATTTTAATTGATGTTGGAAGTAAATAAAATCAAAAGTAACAACCATTTCTTCAGAATATTGGTGATCAACAGTGGAAACTTATGGATATTTTTCTTTAAAAAGGGAAATAGAAAATAAAAGCGAATAAAAAGAAATTCTTAAGAAATGATAAAAACACGTAATATAAATAAATAGTGGTATCAAAACTATTTGAAACTGTAATATTTTAAAGAAGCCTTTTAGTATATATATGCATGTGAAAATTTAAAATTCATAAACTACATTTAGGAAATTTAGAAATTGAAAAAAAGGAAAATTTTAATAACAGAAACATGTAGAAATAAAATAAGTGTTAGCAATTTAGAAATAGCTCACTAGGTAAAACTTATAAGAAGTAATAAATAATTTTAGAACCTATAATACTATGTCAAAAATTATACATGAACATTATAAATAATGTATAATTTTATAAATGAAATAATAATGTAGCCAAATATGAATGATTAAATTAAAAATTAAACTTCCAGAAATTTTGCATATTGGTTATGTGAAGGGAAACAGTGAGGTTTGTTGCTCTATGTTCATTACTGCAAAACTTCTCATTGTAATACTACAAATCTGTTGTCTAGAGTTTATTTGCTCGCAATATATGGATTTGGATTTCCTATATTATATTTATGCATTTAAAGAGATTTTACTATTAAATTTTTATTTAATAGTTAAGGCTTGAATAAATATTATACTTTTTTCATTAAAAATTTTAACAATTAATTATCGCCCAAGAATTCAAATTTTAACAAATTTACCTGTATTTGATAGTAATGTACAGATATAATGTCAATGCAAAGAATTTGTTTCGTCACTTAGTGCGAAAGAGCTAAAACCTTAATATTGTTTGATATCTCTGACATGATTGCTTTAGCCCCCTCATTTGCTTCCATACCAAGGCAATTAGTTTTTTTTTTCTTTTTTTTAACCAATATTATGATTTAATGCTTTATTTAAAATTATTCAATCATACAATAAACTAATGCCCAAAAAAGAAAAACCAGACACCTACACATAAAATAAGAATACTGTCGTAACCAACCTTTCGGTGGAATAAAATAAAAGTAGTTTAAATTGATTCCCAAAATGAATATTGAAAATCAATTTATTTGGAGTCGCCACCAAAATTTTTAATAGAAAACTTTGGAAAACCAATTTAAAACAAAGAGAAAAGGCAAGATGGTTTGCTAAAACAGAGATGAGTTTGGGAATCTGTTTGAGTGTAGGGAAGGTGTTAGGCACCCCACAACACCCGTCCATGAGGACGGTTACCTTAAACCAGTCAACTGAAATAGAATATGACTTTTAAATTTACCTCAATTACCCTTTTATCGACACGCAAGCCTATTAAACAGAGGAGACAAACCAACAAGAATGAAGGCAAACAGATGGATATTTACAAAGGGCGGACTTGACCTAAGATGAAAACCTAGGGCCTACATACCCTGTGATTGGGATCAAAGTCCACGTAGTTCGACCACAAAGGTGTGTCTATAGGTCGATTGTTTGTAAATTTTATGATGAGAATGAGAGAGTTTAAATTGAACAGATTTCCATAAACAAAACGAAATTGAGGTTTGATCTGTGTGTCTTAATTTACGACAATCTGATTAATCTAACTCTCTTGACCTCTTCATTTTTCTTTTTACAATTTTTGTTCATTTTTGGAGTTTTAATCCTTATTTTGAAGTTTAAATGAAACGAAATGATTATACAGAAGGAATTCGATCGCGTAAAGAAAAGAAATTATTTGATTAAGACGTTTATTTTTGTAATATTGTTATTATTGTTATTATTTTATAACAAATGGGTGCTGGTTTTGGGAATCTAAGGAGATTAAAATATCACATGATCCCATGCAGTCGAGGAGAACAATATTCTCACACGATAATTTCGTAAATAACAGAAATTATTTAATTAAAGTAAATATATTTTTTTTTTTTTAAAACCAATGTGTACCAATTTAGGGATCTAAGGAGGTTAAAATCTCACATAATCTCATACAATCGAGGAGAACAAAATTCTCACACGATAAATTTCATAAATCAAGAAAAATATTTAGTTAGAGTATTTATCTTGGCATTTTTATAAATTAAGTACTGACTTTCATGGCCTAAGGAGATAGTCAAGAATCCCACATGACCTCTACTAAGTGCCTAAGGAGATTAGTATTCTCACGCGACACTCATCAGTTAACTTTTTGGTGCTTGAGGAGATTAGGATTCTCATGTGGCTATCAAAACAAAACAACAAATTGCGATGGTGCACATATGTTTATACCAACATAATGATCCAATTTTGTCTATTGCAATACCTTATAAAAGAGTAAAACACTAAAGAAAGAAAGAAAAAGAAATAAAAAAATAAAATAAAATAAAGTAAAAAATAAATAAATAAATAAATAAATAACGAATGAATAAACAAAAACAAAATGAAAATGCAAAACAACAAACAAAAACAAACAATGGACCTTTTTAAGGTGTTCTTCTTATTATCCCTTTAGTTTTAATACAAGCACTTTGAAATTCTTTTACTCTTTGCTTTTAACTCTCGGCTAAGTTGGTCGTGGCTTTCAAGTTTTCTAACCATCATCTTCTTAACTCCATTTTGGGCCGCAAAGATAGACAAAAAAGTCCCACACAAGCCCACTCCAACTTTAGAAACAAAATGGATGGTATAAGTTTATAACACTAATTTGATAGTATAAAAAGGTTAATGTGCAATAGCTTTGGCATTAAAGAATAGGAGATAAAAACACATATTTAAGCTCCAACTTGTTAGCACAAAAGCAACTAAACGCAGTCCACATACATGGAACAATGACAGCGCAATTACCTCAAAACTGATGGCAATTAAAATAGTAATCTAGACGACCAAACAAACAAAATTATAAAACTCAAGACATTGAAATTCATAATGGCTACTCGGAAGAAACTTGGGAGTGATTGGTCAAACTCCTTGCATCAAAAGGAAAAAGAATGCACAACAGTTTATAACGAATATTTTCAGCAAATGCAAGGGCATCAGGCATTGAAAATTTGTCAACAAAATGGACAGCAAAACAAGGAAAATTTCAACGCCACGTAAGTAGCCAAATTGAGGCAGATATATTGCAGAATCAGTTTTTATTTTTCAACAAAACATGGCAACCTTTCAGTGTAAATAAATAATAAACAACAGATGAATAAGGTGTAGCAAGATTGGTCTTATTTCTATTAGCAACCTGTGATAAATATGTAGCAGCAACCGCACTAATTTAAGCAAAAATAGAACACAAATTAGTGCAGAAACGAAGCTTAAATTAGTGAAAAAATGAAGCTTAAATCAGCGTAGAAATGAGGCTCAAACAAGTGCCGAAAAATGGCTCAAACCATAGCAGACATGCAGCTCAAATCAGTGCAAAAATACAGCGAAAACCAGTGCATAAATACAGCAAAAATCAGAGTAGAAATGCAGCAAAAACCAGTGCAGAAATGCAGCAGAGTAGACATATCAAAATGCAGTAAATTAACACTACTTGATAGCAACCAGAAGCACAAGATGCACAACAGATTTAGCATAAACTGAAGAAAAAAAAATAGCGCAGAAATGAACAACAGTACAAAAACAAAAATAGAGTTGTAAGATGGTAGCAAATCAGAGGCAAAATACTCAACAGAAGCAAGAAGAAAATATAGGAAAGAGGATGTTTACTATTCCTTTCTTCTCTTCTCTTCCTTTTCTTTAGCTCGGTCTGTCAGGGCACTTCTCGGCTGGCCTCTTCTCGATTTGTCTTCCAGCTTCAGCTCTTTCTCAGTTTGTCTTCCAACTTCAGCTCCTCCTCTATTTTGTTTCCAGCTTCTCTCCTTCTCAGTTGGTCTTCCAGCTTCAGCTCCTTCTCTTTTTGTCTTCCAGCTTTAGCTCCTTCTCGGTTTGTCTTCCAGGTTCAGCTCCTTTTCTTTTTTGTTTCCAGCTTCTCTCCTTCTCGGTTTGTCTTCCAGCTTTAGCTCCTTCTTGGTTTGTCTTCCAGCTTTATCTCCTTCTTGGTTTGTCTTCCAGGTTCAGCTCATTCTCTTTTTCGTTTCCAGCTTTGGATTCTCTGTTTGCCCCTGTTCTTAACATGTGAAAGCAGGGTGCGTAGCCTCATTGTCCTTCTCGTTTCTTCTATCTTTTCTCTTTATTCCTCAGCCCTTTTCGATAGTGAACCAGAGCTCCCTCCTTTCTTTTCTGGTTCCTCAAGCTCTTGGTTGCTCCAGCTTTTCGTTGCTCCTCTTCTTCGGTTCGGTCTCCTCTCCTTCTTCCTCAGCTCAGTCTCCCTTTTCGCATTGCTCCGCCATCTTCCTCCTTCATCAGCTTCAGTCCCTCAGTCTCAGCTCCTTCCGAAGAAGAAGAAGCCCCTAAAGAGTGAGAGCGTGAGGGTATATGGTCAGGAGGGTCGAACTAGAGAGCTCCTCTTTCTCTCCCTCTCCCCTTCGTCTCTTTCTTCATCACAGTTCACAGCATTCCAGAAAAGATTCAAACCCCTCATGGTGTTCTAGGTGGTCATTGTAATGGTGGAGGATTGCCATCTTCCTCTGGGAAGGAGAGAAAGCTCCACCTAACCGAAAGCAGAAAAGGGATTCCCTCCAACCCTTACTTCCCGTTGTTTTTTTCTCTCTATCCAACCTCCCTTTCTCCTTTTTCTTGCTCCCTTTCTCTTCTGCGGTCTTTTCACTTTCTGAACCCTCCTCAGTCTCTGCCAGATACAATGCCTTTTTTCCTTTTCAGCTTTCCTGCAGCTTAAGAGAGCGCTTTGACAATTCTGATTTTTATTATTATCATTATATTTTTTTTATTTTTTGATTATTTTAATTTTCTACTTTTGTTTTGTTATATATTTTTTATTTATTTATTTTATAATTTTGCTTTGATTTATTATTTTAATTAGCTAATTTTATTTTTGGGTTTTGAGTTTATTTAATTGTCTCCCTTTATTTATTTTTAATTTCAAATTGTCCCTACTTGAGGATGTCATTTGAAGCTTTATCACTCCTAATTTTCCTCTTTGCTTAATTATTAATTAATTAGTGTATCAATTAATTAAATAATTAAGTTATTAGGGATGGGGTGTTCACAAATACACTTATGAACATACCACAAAGTACAATTATCAAATATATTGATCAATATTTTTCTTGGCAAACAAGTTAATTACAACCAAACATGTATATTCAACTATGCAAAAATTAAAATATAAATGACATTTATTTTCTCTCAAGCTGTGTGATGTAGAGATTAAACATAATGCCAATGGCATAATTAATCGTTCATAGACCATATATAGAGAGAGAGAAAGTGATAGTCCGACGGTGAAGCAGCCAACATTAATTGAGATGGTGAAGGAACATGCATGAAGGCAGCTCTTGACCATTAAACTTAGTCTGATTCCAAAGTGACGTTCATCACTTGACTGTGTATATATATGCCGTCCCGTTTTGAAAAGGTGCTTCATTAAAATTTTTAATGGAAATATTAAAGTCAAGAAAAAGATATTTGAATGATATGTATTAAAAATGCTGTGCTTTATTTTATTTGTTTGAACTCTCTAGTACTATATTGTGTGTAGTTAAAAATAAGAGTAATACAAAGGAGTGAAAGTGCGTATAAATTTTTTATTTTTTTTCATTTCTTTAATTAAACCTTGTACAATTTTCTTAAATTGTAGCACTAATAGCTTGATTATTTTATTTACAAAGATATTTTATTTTTTTAAGAACAAATTGATGGCGAGTTCTTTAATTTACCAATTATATGGATTATATCTACGTACAATTATCTTTAAAATCAACACATGATAAGTGTAAGATTAGCTAGTAATAATATAAAAGTATATGATTTAATTAAACGTTATACAATTATCTTTAAAAACTATATATATATATATATATATATATATATGAACTTATTTATTGTCAAAAATATAGAATTGATTTTGTCATTGCTTCTCTTTTTACCTTTTTTCTTTGGGGAAAGCGATTTGCTATTGCTAAGCCGCACGAAATAACATCCGCACAAAAAACAAATTAACTTGAAATCTAAGTTATTGATATTGTATCATTTTTTATGGACTCACAATTTTAAATGTATCAGTATATCTAATTATAATGTAGGAATATAATTGTAATAATATTAACTTAAAAAATAATAATATTACAATTATATTCTTACATCATAACTAGGTACACTAATGCATACAAAATTGTGAGTACACCAAATATTTTACCTATTCATATTTGCCACAACCAAATTTTCAATAAATGGTGATCCATATTCTTACAAAATTTCAATATCACTTGAATGCTAAATTAAACCCTTGCGTTCGTTGCTTGTAATTAGGTGTTAGGCTTGGGAAGAAAATCTTAACGATAAGAAAAAAACTGATAGCATTTCTCTTTGGACTGAATTTGTGTGTTAGAAGACTAGAAATTGTTTTTATCAAACGAAAAAAACTATTAGCGTAAAATATTATTTTAATCTTTCATCAACAAGTTAATTCTTAATTTAGTTATCATTAATTATTATTTTCAATTTAATCTTTACTTATCAATTTATTCTCAAGTTAGTACCTTATTGATTTTTACTTTTAATTTAGCTCATCTTATTTAGTTAATATTAAGAGATAAAATATGATAATTTTAATATTAATGAGTGACTAAACTGATAATAAGCTAATAAATGATGAACTAAATTTAAAATAATTATTATTAAAAAATCAAATTGAGACTTAACTAATAAATAAGATACTCAATGCTAATATTGTCCAAGCCCCAGCTCCTCTTATTGGAAAATATGTGTGTGTATATATATCTACTGGCTTTTGAAACAATATAGGCTAAAATGGTAATTATATTAAAGAATTTATTTTGTCAAAGTCAAACTCCATGTGATTATACTCATTAATTACATGGACCTTTAAGCTTTCAAAATGTGACATATGTAACATTGAGCTAGTCTTACTTAACCTTCAAGGACCGTATTATTACCACATTCAAAGTAGAACCTTCTACCTCGAACTTACCTCTTCCTTTGGGCTTGGGCTTAATGGTTCACTATGGGCTGGCCCAATGAGCTTTTTTTTAATACTTTAAACCAACATTATTATTTAATGCTTTATTTAACATTATTCAATCATACAATAAACTAATTCCCACTAAAAAAATAAAAAATCATGCAGCACAGATAAAGTAAGAACATACTTACGAACATATATAACACGACTTACAATTACTATAATTTTTTATTCAAAAGATTTTGAATAATATAATTGTATTAGGTTGAACAAATTTCCATTTTCATTTTGTTTCAGAATTTCTTGGCCAAATGAAAACCACGAATATATCCATTTCGTCAACAACGGGCCGCTGGGTTATAGGTCTATCTTCTGCATAGCCATTTTCTCAAGTTTTAATTTTCAAATTCATTTTTCTATGACTCATAGGTTTTTCAAAAGATTGGTGTCATATTGTCTCTTCCATATTCAAATTAGAACTAAATAAATTGGAACAAAAATCAGATTTAAGTAATGGTTGATAATTATTTTCTATTAAGATCATTAATATATACATAATTATGTGAAAAATTTGTGTAAATATCTAATATGCATGGTAATTAAATTTAGTTATTATTATTTTTTATCGAAAAACATGATAATATATGTTTGAATGCTATATTTAAGTTTTGTCCAAATTGTAACTTCTGAACATAACTTACTAAACCCATGCATTAACATGCGCATGTATTCTATTGATAATTGTTTTGCTTGTGAATATGGGTTATTAGGTAGATGTAAATTAGTTGAAGTACACCGGCTCTGCAATATTAAAAGCCAAATGAAAACCATGATTTCCTTTTTATTTACTTTTGGCCAGTGAAGACCATGATTTCATGCCTATGCGTTTTGTCAAATTTTACTATAGGTACATTCCTTCACGGAACAACCACTATATATAGTTAAAAAAAACAGTGATATATGCAATTTTGAATTTTGATTCTTTATTTTGGTTTCAAGATTACTGCAGTACTCTAAAAATAAAAAGTAGTAAAATGGTCTTGTAAACAAAAAAAAAAAAAAAGTGAACTAATTTGATCTTTTGAGGGATTATTTTGAATTTTTGAAAAAAATTATTTTCTAGAACTTTTATTTTTGAAGTACTAGACTGTTAAGACCAAAGGTGAGATATAGAATTATAATTTTCTAGTTAAAAAAATATACATACACAAACAGATTATCTCATTTTTTTTAGTGAAAATATGAGAATTATGTTTTAATTATTAATTATTAAATAAAAATTTAATAATATAGATTTACAGACTTCGAAAATAATCATATTACTTAATATAAAATGAACGATTAAATTTCAAGCCACGTGTCTTTCCAGGATGCTATAAATACCAAACAACTCAAAGTTTGAGAAGAACGAAACATTTGAAGACAAAGTTCAATAGAACATAAGAAAGGAAGGAAGGAGTGCCACAAACCGAAGCAAACAAATATGAACTCCACAGAGAACAATGGGCATGTGATGGAAACTCTCCCTAACAATCACTACGACGATGCTTCCCTGAGAGCCATGATTCTATGCACTGGTCAGGTAAACACCGCCGTTTTGAATGCTGCGACGGAGCTCCACCTGTTTGATATCATCGCTGCATCAGAGGGAGAGGGTGGTTTTGTTTCGCCCATCGAAATCGCTTCCAGACTTCCCACACTGAATAATAATAATAATAGTAATGCAGACAGTACTGTGGTGCAAAGGCTGGATCGGATACTGCGTTTACTGGTGGCTCAAGAGCTTCTCACGTTCTCTGTGAGAACCAAGGAAGATGGCAACTCCCAGAGGCTCTACGCCCTTTCTCCCATTGGTCAGTACTTCGTCTCAAAAGAAGATGGTGCTTCTTGGGCATCCCTGATGTCTGGTATCTCCTATCATCCTCACATGTCACAGATTTTGTAAGTATCAATTCTGCACTTTCTGTGGTTAGTTATTACAGCTAATTTAATTCGTTACGTTGTATAGGATAAAATTAGACAGGATAAGGCTTAATAATATAACATTTGATAGGATGCAACTTGATAGAATTTTAATACTATACTTGACAGGTGCTGAGAGACAACGAACAAGATTTAATAGAATAATATATATACAATCAGGTTTAATCATGATAAAAATGGTTTAATTAATAATATAGTTATAACTTATAAGTGATATTGAATAGAGTTGACTAAAGATTTATAAGTTTATGCAATACTGTGTCTGCAACAAACACTTGATTTATATAATCCAACTTTATACGGTGTGTTGGCCTTAATGAAAACTAAAAGCGTTTAACATATGCCACAACATATGCCACACTAATAATGATACTACGGTTGTTTGATTTGGTTTTCTAGTCTACACTTGAAGGATGCCATACTTAATAGTGGCGATGACCTAAGCAAGATAGTTCATGGGAAGACTATGTATGAGTACATGGAGACGGATCCAGTGATGAAACACAAGTTCCATAGGGCAATGGCTGATCTTTCTGCATTACACATGAAGAAGGTTCTTGAGATATACAAAGGCTTTGAGGGATTGTCAACGCTTGTTGATGTGGCAGGTGGTATTGGGCAATCCCTCAGAATCATCACATCCAAGTACCCTTCAATTAAGGGCATTAATTTTGATTTGACCCATGTGATTCAAGATGCCCCAACCTATCCAGGTACTTCGCGTTCGAAATATATGGATACAAATGATGTTCATATCTAATGCATGTTCTAGTCTTTCAGTATGAATTTTGCATTAGTGTCTATTATTAGAGGAGAATTGAAACATGTAACACAAAAAGAGGATAATTCAAGTCAAGTTTTTCTGGTTTCTTTTCTTTATCTGTTTTCTTTTAATATTTTTGTCTAAGAAAACACTAATACAAACGCATGAACCTTGAATACAAACATGAAAAAAAAATTGAATTATATTAGTAAAATATGATTTTGGTTCCTTACTTATCAGTTTGTTTTTTAATTTGGTCTTTTACTAATTTATATTATCAATTTAGTCCCTCACTAATTTGGACTCAATGTGTTAATGTTCAAAGTAGTGAGGAATCGAAATGAGTAATATTCTGATAGTGAAGCACCAAGTTGAGAATAAATTGATAAGTTAGGGATCATATTGAGAATTAAAATTAGTAAGTGACTAATTTAAAAATTAATTTATAAACAAAGGACCAAAGTAATATTTTACTCTATCCTATATATACGTATGATACGAAGAATTTTATACTATGTTTGACAAAACTCATAAAATTTAAAGTAGGACTAATAATAAAAAAATGATGTCATGTCTGCTACAAGAGTCTATACAAAATAGTTCTTGAAACGTTCATACTTTACAATTTCTTTTCTATGCATAGGAATAAAGCACGTTGGAGGAGACATGTTTGAAAGTGTTCCTGAAGGTGATGCTATTATGATAAAGGTCAGATAATTAATACTTACTACTTGCCCAGAAGCTCTAGTTCATGAATTGATTTATTCAATCCCAGTTGATAAGGACTAAAAGTTTAATTTTTTTGCATATTTGTTTGTATGATCTTATAGGGCACAACTCATAATTGGTCAGATGAAAAATGCATAAAGATTTTCAAAAATTGCCACAAGGCTTTAAATGAAGATGGGAAGGTCATTGTGATAGACTTGATAATGCGAGAAGAGCCAGAGATAAACAATGCTGCCAAGTTTATTTCCATTTGTGACATTGTCATGTTCTCCCAAGGAGGAGGAATGGAAAGAACTGAGAAGCAATTTGAGGCTTTGTGCAAGAGATCGGGATTTTCTGGGTTTCAACTTGCTTGTCGTGTTTTATCCATCTTAGGAGTCATGGAGTTTTACAAATAATTAAATTGAGTTATGGAAGACTCAAGTTCGAATGTACCAAAGGAAAGCATATATTAATAATAAATAAATAGATAAATAAATAAATAAAATTAGGCTAGGGAAGAAATGGTGTTAAATAAACTATTTTCGGTTTAGGTTATAGTCAGGTCAGGATTACAAGTTACTGTAGGCAGTAGAGCCTACAGTAATTTTGAATATCGCAGTAAGTACGTTATGTACGATCAATGTTATAATTTATATGAAAAACATATATTTAATAAATGTTTGAGAAAGTTCTGTAAAAGTATATCATTTTACTTTGTTCCAATATTTCTTTTACACAAAACTGTTGACCATATATATATATATATATACAATTCATAATTATGTTTAAGAAGAATTAGGATTTAAATTTTTCTTTGAATAGGTATTTGACTAATCACCAAAAGTGACATGATCATTAATATGTCCAACTTCATGAACATACTTTTTTCACCACTCATATGAGTATTTGTGCTAATGTTAAGATAGGTATCATATGCTTTTTGTTGATCCACAATTCTCCCTGTATTAATCAACAATAAAATAAGCTCCACATATTCTTTCATTTCTATAAGATTAGCTTTTTTCCACCATGCAGTTAGCATTTTCACAATCACAATAATGTTCCAAATTTGTAACAATAATAGCATTTAATTTAAGACTTATTATACCTTTGACTTTTGCAATTCCTATTTTACGTGTTCCCTTTAAGAACTTGACTATGTTATTCATGATTATTAGAGTCATCTCTACCACCTCTTCCCCCGCTGGACCATGTACATAATTTTGACCACATCTTTCCCATTTGCAAAGCCCATTTAGTGAGAGTTTAGTGAGAGAATTTTATTCACCAAGATAAATATCCATGCTGAATTAGCAACAGAAATGTCCTCTGTTAACTCTTAATAATTTGATTATTTTGCCATGTTTGTAGGAATTAAGCATGATCTTGTTTTGATTTTATGGAATAAAAGTTAGTATTTTAGCTCTAGCTACAATTAAGTATAGTTAATTGGTTTAGTTATGTTTTTTTAGTAGTTTAGGTGCTCAATTTTCGTTCAATATTAAATAGTTATAATCAAGGTTGTCAAACTCACGATTCTAAGTAGACTCATGACGGGGGGTGTAGACTCGTAACGTAGAATCGTAAGAGTTTACCTCTATTAATAAATTGAAAAAAATTTATATGTAAGGGACTAAATTGATAAAAAAAACTCTATGAGTGACTCAATTGAGAAGTATTTTATTTGAGGGACCAAAATGAGAAATACTTTTATAAGGAATCAAATTAATAAATAACCTATTAGTGAGAGACCAAAAGAGATTTTATTCATTTGGCCAAAATAAAATTCAAACTATAAAAAAATATGAAAGGGTATTATTAATAATGATGTTATTTGTGAAGGAAGAAATTGAAAAATATTCATATGAGGGACTAAATTGAAAAAAATTTCTATGAAGGACTAAATTAAAATAATATCTTACTTGTGAAGGATTAAAATAAAAAATAAATTTTATAAGGGATTAACTTAAAAAAATATCCTACAAGTGAGGGACCAAAAAAAGATTTTACTTATTTTGCCAAATTAAAATTAAGACTTATATAAATATAATGTTTGTCATATATATATTAAAATCAACTCGTTTTTCACGTGTAAAAACGTTAACTCACCGAGTTAACCTAATTAACTCGCCGAGTTAACAATTATGGTTATAATAATCAATTTCTTGTGTTTATGTAAGGTTTTAATACAAAGAAATAAAAGCAAAAGGTGTCTCAAAGCTTGACCAAGGGAAAATTGGATCCAAGACATGCAAAAGGTGCATTTCATTGACAACTTCTTGAGTCTGCACCCATGAAAAAAGTATCATTGAAAAATCTTGTTTCTTTGGATGACCTTGACCTTATAAGTCATCCTTATATTTAATTCACAATTGAAGTGACATAGTGGCAAGCAGTAAATTTACTTCTTGGCTAATTAATTATCCACATTCTATATTCTGTACAAGTTATTGTTACATGAAGATGGATTGCTTATGCACGCTTTTAATTTCCTTCATGTCATGAAGACAAAATATATAGAAGTCATTATATGACTTGCTTATGAACATCCGATCAAACTTCATGTAGGCTAATTTTGTACTAGTTTTTTTATAAACTAATGAGGCTTAAGCCAAAAGAAATTCCATACCAAAAGAATAGTATATTGGATGAGAGTTTATGCCTTGAGAAAAAAATTAGCATTTTTTCTTTTTCCGTTGTGTTAATTGAAAATAATTGGTTTTGGCCATATTTAGTTGAGTACACTCTTAGTGAAAAGAAAAATGAAATACCAACACGTGCATGATTAGGGTTGTAATATACTTCTATTTCTTAATTTTATTCTTGTCATCTTTAAAAAAGAAAAAAGAAATTGATCGAACTAATTAGCGGTGTTAAAAAAGAAAAAAATACATTTTTGATCTCTCACTTATTGCAAAATTGCAATGCCCAAAAATGGTCTCAAACTCATTGAAAAATATCACACTTGATCTTATACTTTTTAATATAATACCAGATTTAGACCCTCAACTTTGAAATAAATGTCAACATAAATTTTAACCATGTATGAGTAGAGGGACTATATATAATATTTTTCTTAAAAGTAGTGAGAGACCAAGTCTAACAATTTTCAATGTGTGGAAACCATTTTGAACATTACAATGAGTGAGTGAATAAAATAACAATTTTGAGTGAGGAACTAAAAATATATTTTACTTGTTATAAATCAGTGAATGTAAGTTTTCTTTTATTCTCATTCACCATGTAAGGAAAGATATATGTATGTACCTAGAAAGATGGGACATGTACCACTTGGGGCAAGTCAAAATTAATGCCCTTTATACAAGGATACTTAGCAATGATCATCTTGAGCCTTTGGCTAATATCACTGACAACAACAACAAGTGTTGATGATCCCTTAAACCCTTTGTATGTCTCTAATGCCTCATATGTTGTAGATATATCAGCCATTTCCTTATAGAACAAGGGCTAATATGTTGGATCTGTCTCCATATCTCAAGGAAGAAATGCTATAAGTTATGCTATCATGTGAGGAAATAATAGAATTTCCTGAAGTGATCTTGCAACTATTAAAATTTCAAGCTTTAAAATTGCAACAGGAGAGATGATTGATGTAATAGCAACCATCGGATCAGGGTCAATACCATGATGTACCTTTAGATTCCAAGTTCACCAAATGATATATAAAGAGTTGAGATTCCATTGTGTGAATGATTCCATTTTTGGAAGATAATTTTTTCCCTTATGAGAACTAACTCTGTAACCATATGATAATGTTAATTTATTGGAAATTGTCAATTCTAAGACCTAAATGGGAGGTAAACCAAATAGCTCGCAAAAAGGCAGCTTAGAAAAATATAAATTAAAATTAAAAGATTTGGAAGCTTGGTTGCATCAAGATAGTTAATGGATTGAATAAATATAATTATCATAGGCTAAGTATTATTTTGTGAAATTCAAGGATTTAGATTTGCATTTATTGACTTATGACATTTTGGTTCTGAAAATATAAGTTTTGACTTAAAAGATAGTGAGATATAGATTTTTACTTAAAATTGTTTTTGACCTTTGGTCACTATTTTGCATATATCTTACAAAACATATGTGCTTTTGTTATGAAATTAATTTCATTAGAAAAAAAAAAATCAAAGAGCTTTTCAATGACATGTCATTCACTTAAAATGGAAGTCAAATGAAGAAGTTATGACTATTTAAATTTGAGTCATGAGATATGGATTTGTGTAAACATGTTTTATGCCCTTTGGTCACTATTTTGATCATATCTTCCATTGGGACTGTGTCACTATAAGTGATCAATCGACTAGTCCTTTTTAGCAAGTTGACTAGGACAGTATAAAATTGAGCTAACAGTCACATTCTAAGGGAAGCCAACTGGGAGGCCCCCGATAGTTGACTGACACATTGCAGATTTAAAGTAAAGGTCATATTTTAAAGGCCAGTCGACTAGGGAACTCAGACAGTCTACTGGGAATATGCATAACAACATTTTCAAAAGTAAATACCGGCTCTTTTGAGTATGTAATGATTATATTTCATATTAATCCATATATTTGAGCTTTCAAACATATTTTTAAGTTGAACAAAATGATACAATTTGATCTTTAACTTGTTATATTATCTTTGAGAGAGAAATAAATATCATTGAGCCAAAACTTGCATATTATCTATCATTTGAGTTCTTAGAGCTTCATCTTGTATATCTACTTTTTTTAAAGAGTTGATTCATTTGTAATTCTTTCTTCTTTGAGAAAGAAGCTCAATGAGGTTCTTTGAGAGTGTTAAGTAGATAGTGCTTAAGTTGAGGAAGAGGTTCTCCTTGGGTATTGCTCAAGAAGGTTCTTTAAGGGAATCAAGCAGAGAGTGCTTGGGTTGAGGGGCAGGTTCCCCTTGATTAAGTTTAAAGATGTTTCTTGTAGAGCTATCAAAGTGAACCAACCCGGCCTACCTGAGCTGACCCACTCCATCTGATGGGTTAATTGAGTTGACCCGTTTAACCCACCAAAAAATTAAAAAAATAAAAATAAAATAAAAAATTTTAAAAATTCAAATGTGGCTTTTTTTAAGCACATGCCTTGTTTAATCAATCAATTTCTATATCAATATAAATGAACAAAGAAACTAACTAAATAAAAAGCAAGTTTCAACGGATTAAATCAAGTAGAGTAATTCAATAATTCAATGATTCATTAATAATAAAAATATGATTATAAGTAGAATACATAAATATAGTAAATTACAAAATAATAAAGACAATACAACACATACATTAGGGTTAATTTTTTTATATAGAAAAGTGCAATAGGTTAGGGCGCTGGACTGAGTAAATAAAAAAAAAATTTCTTAAAAAAAAGGCAACCTGTTTAACTCGTGAGCTGTCTCATTTAACTCACGGGTTAAACAGGCTGAGTTGATAGAAGTGTACTAAACAGGTTCTCAAAGGAACCCCTCAACCTAACCCACCTCTTAGGTGGGTTACACAGGCTCGACCCGGTGGGTCAAACCCATTTTGACGCCTTTAGTTTCTTGAAGGACTCAAGCAGAGAGTGTTTAGGTTGAGGAAGAGGTTCTTCCTGAAATTGTAATTGAGGGAGAGGTTCTCCCTGGTTGTTGTAATTGATCATTGAGATAGTGGAAAATCCCAAGAGGTTGCTTGAAGACTGGATGTAGGCTTAGGTTGAAGTCGAACCAGGATACATCTTTGAGTTTATTTTCTTTCTCCCTATACTCTTTGCACTTTAAACTATCATGCTTATATTTTGATGTTGTTTTGATATTTTACTTGAAGTAGAGTGATATCTTGGTGAATACAGTCTTCTATGTTTGCTTCAAGTAATCAAAATATTAACCTGATTGTAAGATTAAGGAAACAAGCTTTTAAACTTAAATTAAACTACATATTATTTAGTCCTTTAATTTGGGAAAGAAACTAATTATATACATACTCAAGCATAAATGTTAAGCTTCCATTGCTATTTTACATCATACTTATCCAAGCATTGTTCATAACAAGTGTGAACACCTCATCTCTATCTAAATTTATCATGGATTCGTTAATTAAGCAAATGAGGAAAATAAGAAAGACAGAGGTTCAAATGATATTTGTAAGCAAAAAAAAAAAATTAAAATTCAAAACAAATAATGAGGGAATTTAAGAAAAAAAACAACAACAAAATTGGGAAATAAGAATTAATAATAATAATAATAACAAATCAAAATAAAAAAAAATCATCATAAAAAAATACAAAATAAGAAAAATCTAAAAATAAATGTTAATGGGGATGATGACAAAAAAAAAACAAATGAATAAGAATAAATAATTAAAATATAATAATAATAATAGTCCTAATAATAACAAGGGATTAAATAAAAAATCATGATAAAATATAAAATAATAATAATAAATTAAAATAAGAGTTACTTGGGTGAGAAAAGGAAGCTTCCAGGGAGTGAGTTTGGCGGTGATCTTTTTCAGCTGCAAGTGGGCGACTGACTCGTAGCTGTGGTGGCAGTCCGTAGCTCGGCTGAAGAGATGACAGGAGCATAAGATAATAATGGAAGCTTCAGTTAATAAGGAGGCCGAGAGAGAGCTGCTGGGAGAAAAAAAAAAGAGGGGGAGAGTCGCTGCCGAGAAAAGAAAAAAAGGAAGAAGACTTGAGAGGGTGGAAGGGTTATTGGGTGAAACCGAGGGCTGAGGAAGATAAGAGTGGCTGTGAGGGAGAACCGAGGAAGAAGAGGGGAGCTGTTGTGGAAGAGAAACTGAAAAAAAGAGAGGCTGGAGAGTGGTTGAAAGGAGGAGAAACCAGGCTGCAGCAGTAACAAACCAAACCGAGTTGAAATCCAGAAACAAAGCGAGCTGAACCAAGTTGGAACTGAAGAACACAACCAGCTGGGCCAAGCTGCGGTGACAGTCGAGAAAACCAGAAAACTTGCTCCCCTATTCCGAGCAATGTGAACAGGGGCGAACAGAGGAGAATCATCTGAGCTAAAGAGTAGC
Source organism: Delonix regia (assembly GCA_037074485.1). Classification (NCBI taxonomy): domain Eukaryota; kingdom Viridiplantae; phylum Streptophyta; class Magnoliopsida; order Fabales; family Fabaceae; genus Delonix; species Delonix regia. The sequence continues at coordinate 43,255,154 of CM073450.1, read as the reverse complement.
CATGAAGGAGAGAAGAGAAAGGGACGTGGCGTTGCTCTTGCTTTTTGGTGGTTTTTCGTTAAAGGTATAAGGATATATATATATATATTGAAGACTGCTGCATATCTTTCCTGGTGCCGTGAAGGAGAGTGAGAGAGCATTGTATACGTGTATATATGTGTGTGTGTGTATATGTGTATGTATACGTATAAGGATATATATATATATATATATATTGAAGACTGCTGCCTTTTCCTGGTGCCGTGAAGGAGAGTGAGAGAGCATTGTATACGTGTATATATGTGTGTGTGTATATATGTGTATGTATACGTATAAGGATATATATATATATATATATTGAAGACTGCTACATATCTTTCCTGGTGCCGTGAAGGAGAGTGAGAGAGCATCAGGATCATGCACGTTATATGTGTGTCTATATATATATATAAAGAGATATATATATGTATATGTACACTGTTTTCGTTTTCTGCCTCACCATGCTTATGTATATATATATTATATAGGTGTTTATATATAGATAGGTATATGTATATATGTATATTTGCCTCTTGATGCTCATTCCCTTCTCTTGCCATATGCCATACATGTGTATATAATGAGATATATGTATATATATGTATATTGTTTTTTCATTTTTCTGCCTCGCCATGCTTATGTATCTGTATATTACATAGGTGTTTATATGTATATAAGTATATGTATACGTGTACATTTGCCTCCTGACGCCTATTCACTTCTCATGCCATATACTATACATGTGTTTATATATATATATATATATATATATATATGTATCTGCGTATGTATAAATATAGAGATGTACACATATATGTATCCATTGCTTCTTGGTGCACGTGTGTTTCCTCGTCATGTGTAGATATATAATATACTATACATGTGTTCATATGTATATATATATATATTTGTGTGTGTGTAAACATAAAGGTATATGTGTATATATGCATGGATGTACTTCATTTGCTTCTCGGTGCTTGTCTCCTATCAATAGGAGATTAATTTTGGCTTTATGAATAAAGTTCTAAGAAAGCCATCAAATGAGAATATTATGTTCTTCAGGTATTTTGGGATCGTGTGAGATTTGGGTCTCCTTAGATCCCAGAAAATTATTAATTAAAATTAATACATAATTGCTATAAATAATAACAATACGAAAATAATCATAATAATAATAATAATATTGATTTAATATTGATCTTAATTAAATATTTTTTTATCTGTAAAATTATCACGTGAGAGTTTTATTCTCCTCGATTATATGGGATTATGTGAGATTTTAGTCTTCTTAGATCCTTAAAATTAGTATACATTTGTTAAAATATATATATATATATATAATAATTAAATATTGATTTTAATTAAATATTTCTACGAAATTATTGCGTGAGAGATTGTTCTCCTCGATTGTATGGGATTATGTGAAATTGTAATCTTCTTAAATCCTTAAATTTGGTATGCATTGGTAAAAAAAAAAATCTAACCAAATATTTACTTCAATTAAATAATTTCTATCATTTACGAAATTATCGTATGAGAATATTGTTCTCCTCAATTGCATGGGATTATATGAGATTTTAATCTTTTTATATCCCAAAAATCAATACATATGTGTTTTTTTTTAAGGGAAAAATATAATAATAAGAATAATACAAAAATAAACGCTTTAATATCCTCCATCATTCGTAAAATTATCGTGTGAGAATATAGTTCTCCTCGAATACTTGGGGTCGTGTGGGATTTTAATCTCCATAAACCCTAAAAATTGATACGTAATTGTTTTAGAATAATAGTAACAATAATGATAATAACTCAAAAATAAATATGTTAATTAAATTTGTTTTACAAAATGATTAAATTCACTCTTTATAATATTTTCATTTAAATTTCAAAATAAGGATTAAAATTCCAAAAATAAAAAAAAAATTAAAAAGAAAAATGGAGAGATCAAGAGAGCCAGATTAACCAAATTATCGTAAATCAAGACACACAAACCAAATCTCAATTTCATTTTGTTTATGGAAATCTGTTTAATTTAAACTCTCTTATTCTTATCACAAAATTTACAAATAATCAACCAATAGATACGCCATTTTGGTCAAACTATGTGGACTTTGATCCCTATCATGGGGTACGTAGGCCCTATACTCTTATCCTAGGTCAAGTCCGCCCTTTGTGAATATCTGTCTGTTTACTTTCATTCTTGTTGTTTTGTCTCTTCTGTTTAACAAGTATGCATGTCGATGAAAAGGGTAATCGAGATAAATTTAAAAGTCATATTCTGTTTCAGCTGACTGGTTTAAGGTAACCGTCCTTATGGATGGGTGTTGTGGGGTGCCTAACACCTTCCTCACACTCAAATAGACTCCCGAACTCATCTTTGATTTCGCAGACCATGTTGCCTTTTTTCTTTTTATTTAAATTGGTTTTGCAAAGTTTCCGTTAAAAATTTTGGTGGCGACTCCAAACAAATTGATTTTCAAGACTCGTTTTTGGGAATCAATTTTAAACTACTTTTTATTCTGCCGAAAGGTCGGTTACGACAACAAGTATTTTCTAAAAGCAATCTTAAAAAGAACTGAAATTCTGTAAACTCCCAATTCACCTCCCTCTTGGGTGTTGGTTGCTTGGTCTAACAACAGTCATGATTATGAATAAGTTATTGGAGGCAGTATAAAGTATAGTAATTTTGAATGTTTGCAATGATTGTTATGTACTATCAATGTTATTTATATGCATGGATGAAAACAATATGATTAAAATAATATCTTAGTCCTTTAACTTTATTTTTTATTTTAGTATAGCAATGTAGTGGTGTAGATATTTTTGCCAACAATGAAAGCATTCGGGTAATACCATCCTCTATTGCTTTCACTGATCCCCAAATCTTGATTAGAAAGATGTCATGGAAACTATTAGTGCATATTTGGATATTGCCACACCCTTAACCGTAGGGGGTGAACAATGTGAAGGCCAAAATAAACTTTGCCTTTGTAAACTTCAAAATTAAACCAATTACTCACCTAATGAACGTAATTAAGTAATTAAGTAACCTATTTTTAATGTGAACCATAACTATACAAATGAAATTCAAAAAGTTCGTTACTAAAAGGTCTTTTTTTTTTTTTTACAGGACTAGAAATGGAAGTTTTGGCATAATCTACCCTAAAATATAAGTCCCCAAAAGTCTTCACAATAGAGAACCTATATATACCATTCAAGATAAGAGAGCTCTACACTCAACAAAAAAAAAAAAAATCAAAATGACCCACTACTAATGCAGAACTATATGAATCTAATATTCCTGCTTGTGAAAAAAAAAAAAAAAAAAAGAGCTACTAGAGTACACAAAAATGTTCCATATTCTCCAATGGAAACAACATGAAATGAATACTAGCCTTCGCCCTTGTGAATAATGCAGGGCTCCCCAGTTAGTCTTTCAAGCGACTCTAAACTATAGAATAGTAGTTGGGATCAACACTTTTCTCTAAAGAAAAAAATAGAGAGAGAAAGGATGAGTGATCACACTCAATGAGCAAATATACTAACAATACTAGGAGGGAACAGTCAAATTGTAAGGGTTTTTTACAACCATGTTGTTTAGCAATTCAAAACTCATCAAACTTATTCTAAAATGAAAATCATAACTTGTTTAACATAATTCATAAGACTTTCACAATCCATATAAACTTTGCAAAAAAAATCATAATAATACGTATTTGAAATTCATAAATGATTTTAAGGGAATAAAATTGAAGTGGGAAACATCTAACAGGAGCAATTACAAATTCATACCCGAAAGTTAGCTCAAGGCTAGGTTTCACAATCCATAACAAAAGTTAGCTCGATGTTAGAAATCACAATCCATATCGAAATCGAGCAATAAGGCTCGAATATAATTGAAAACTGAGACAATACTCATAATAACAAAAGCATGGTGCACCAAGGCTAATGTCTACTATAGTTAGCTACTGCATTGGATGAATTTCCACAAAAAACAATATTTTTCCATAATAATATATAAAATCAAAATTTTACATAATAACGAAGTTCCAGATTTTCAAAAATCCAAACAATAACAAAATCATTTCTAAGAACTCCTATAAAATCATATAATATATGAATCATTGAATGATCATTCAGATGTGTAGGAATAGTAAAAAGAAATTCCTCAAATTTTCATAAAGTGAAAATATATGTCAGAATTAACACAATAATTTAATAGGTCTATTTCCAAGGCACAGAGTCTATAAAACATGAATATTTTACAAATGAACAATTTAAAACACTAAGAACAGGTATAATTAGCAATATTTACTCACTTTGGGAAAAGCACACGTAACAATTCGTTTTCCTATTGTCTCCTTCAAAACCAAAGCCTATGGTCCTATAATAACAAATAATGCACTTTTGATTTCTTATATAAGAAATTATTTTGAATTCAAATTGTGAACACCCCATCCCAAATTACTTAATTATTCAATTAATTAACGCACCAATTAATCAATAATTAAGCAAATAGGAAAAATTAAAAATGACAAAGTTTCAAATGACATTCTTAATTGGGGACAAGTTGAAATTAAAAATAAATCATGGGAGACAATTAAAAAAACTCAAAACACAAAAAAATATAATTAATTAATTAATATAATTATAATAAATCAAAGCAAAAAAATAAAAAATAAAAATGTATATGACAAAATCAAAAATTGAAAATTAAAAAATAAAAAAAATTAATTAACAATAATAGTAATATAATAAAAATTTTAAAAAAAAGTGATAAAGCTACCACTTATCACGGGAAAAAAGAGGATAGCAAAGTGCTTTCCTCTAAAGCACTGTTGGCAGGCAACCCTATTTGAATCTCTGGCTCTTGAGGCAGAACCTGGCTCCAACAACAGCTGCCAGCAGAAAGAGGAGAAAGGGACAACTCAAGTAGAGGAACCACAAATTGGTTTAAAGTCTCTAAAGGTCTGAATCATGGTGAGTTCCTTCTTTGGTTACGAGGGGGGAGGCTAAAGACCACGAAGTCACGAGCCAAGAGAAAAGAAGGTAGCTGGGGGGGTTTTACTTAAAAAAAGAAGTGTAGAGAAAGGGGGTAAAGAGGAGAAGAGGGCCTTTAGGGGTCTGTTATCTCAGCTAAGGAATAGAAACATCATACCATGGTGTAGAGGGACCGAGGAGAGAGAGAAAGAAGAGGAGCAAGCAAGAGCCAAAGAAGGCCCTCTATGTGGGAAATTACAGAAAGCTAACTGACAAAAAAGTATCTTTTTTTGAAAATGTGTGGGAGATGGAGTACTGTGTTGCATCTTTTCTGCCACATAGCCATAGCATCAAAATCCATCACTCACCATCCTTCTCGTTTTCCCGAATCTCGCTTTCTCCCACCTCTTCCTTCCAACCCGGCAAGACGTTTCCTTAGTTACAGGGCTTCTTCTGCAGTCCCATATCGGGTTTCTGTTCATGCCAACAAATTCGATTATTTGGGTCATCCTAATTTGGATCACAACCATGATTTCAAAGCTCAAGAAGATGAGGATTCGGTCAAAATTCCTGTTAAAGCATACTTCCTTTCCACCAGTATAAATTTGAAGAGAATTCAAGCTGAGAATTTAGGAAACATTATTCCTCCAACCTCTCGCTAATCAAACTCCGTTGCCCTCTAATTTTGCAACTTCTACTCAGATGCTAACGGACCTAGAACCCATGAGAAAGCAAGCAGTTATTGATGCATGGTTGTATACCAGTATGGATATGCGGCTCTGTTCAATATTGAGGATTATGAAGCAGACATTTACCTAGAACTAGTTAAAAGGCATGCTTCTGGTTTGCTTCTAGAGATGAGGAAAATAGAAGCCATTCTTGGTTGAGGACATGCAAGGAGGCCACAAGCTGAGGAAGGAGAAGGAGAAGAAAAAGAGAGGGGAAAGAGGAAGGAGCAAGTGAGGGCAAACTCTGTTGCGGCAGCCCAAAACAGGGCTTAACAGAGAGTTATGTTTAGCTGAAGATAGAGAGAGAAAGGTGGAAAGAAGAGCTACTGAAGGGAGATATAGATCAAGGTTGAGCCGAGATGGTTTTGTGAAACTGAGAGGAGGAAGGATAAGGTGCAGGTGAATCCGTGAAGGCTTCGAGAAAACAGAGAAGAAGGAAGGAACTAGGTATGATATGCTTGCATGAACATCTTCATGTAGTGTAGCCTCCTATAATCGACGCCATTCATTTTTTTTTTTTTTCATTTATGTTTTTTAACTTTATTACTTTATATATATATATATATATATATATATATATGCGATTAATCTTGATCCTACAAGTGAGATTCTAAAAATACTTGTGTGAGAATATTGTTTTCCTCGAGTACTTGGGATCATGTGAGATTTTAATCTCTTCAGATCCCTAAAATAAGTACACATTTGTTTTGAAATAATAATAATGCAAAGAAAAAATACTTTAATCAAATATTTGCTTTAACTAAATATTTTCCATTATTTATGAAATTACGTGTGAGAACATTGTTCTCCTCGAGTGCATGAGAATTTGTGAGATTTTAGTCTCCTTATATCACTAAAATAAGTACACATTTGTTTTAAATAATAATAATGCAAAAATAAATACTTTACTTAAATATTTGCTTTAACTAAATATTTTTCATTATTTATGAAATTATCGCGTGTGAATATTCTTCTCCTTGAGTGCTTGGGGTCGTGTGAGATTTTAATATCCATAAACGCTGAAAATTAGTGCATACTTGTTTTAAAATAATAATAATAATAATGATAATAATAAGGCAAAAATAATTATCTTAACTAAGCATTTTCTATTATATAAAAAATGATTAATACGGTGTTTTATAAAATTTAATTAAAAAAATGTCATGTGGGACTTAGGTTTCCGTAGGCTTTAGGGAATTAATTTTATTAAAAATAAGACTAAAAAAATTCTAATTTCAAAATCCATAAAAATTCATAAAAACAAAATCCTGAAAAATTTTCAAATACTTTATTCCCTATTTTTGGGTTCCCGTGTGAGATCGCTCATCTCCTCAGGCACCCAAAGGTTAATTATGAGAGACCGCGTGAGACTTTGAGTCTCCTCAGGTTTCAAAAATTAATATTTAAGATATTGGGATGAATTAAGTTAAAAATAAGGAAGTTTGTCCTACTTATTATGTAACTAAAAATCATAAGAAGATTTTTCATTTACTTTAAGTTTCCAATAAATTCTAATTTTAAGAAAATATACAAAAATCGTAAATTCAAAATCATTGAAATATTTTTCTATTATAGTTTAAAGTTTAGAATGAATTCTAATAAAAAAAAATATAAAAACCAATTAAAAATCCTGTTAATTATAATCCCACTTTCAAGATTGGAAAAATCCAAAAACCCAAAAAAAATATATAAATTCAAAAATTCCAAAAATGGCCTTCCGTTATAATTTTATTCAAATTTCAACAATAAACTCTAATTTTAAAAATCCAAAAATAAATAAAAACCAAAATCCAAAAAAATACATAAATTCAAAAATCTCAAAATGGTTTTATTTTTGTCCTAATTTCAATGATAAATTCCAATTTTAAAAATCCAAAAAATAAATAAATAAATTCAAAAATTCAAAAATATTCCTTTCATTATAATTACATTTTAATTCCAAAAAATATAAACTCCCAAAAATCCTAAAAATCTCATTCCGCAATTATTTCATTTAAATTTCAAAATAAAGATTTAAAATTCCAAAAGAAAACCAAAAAAAATTAAAAAGAGAAAAAATGAAGAGATCAAGAGAGCGAGATTAATCAGATTGTCGTAACTTAAAACACACATGCCAAATTCCAATTCCATTTTGTTTATGAAAATCTGTTCAATTTTGAACCCTCTTATTCTCATCACAAAATTTACATATCATCAACCAACAAACACGACATTTTGGTCGAACTATGTGGACTTTGATCCCTATCATGGGGTACGTAGGCCCTAGGCTTTTATCCTAGATCAAGTCTGCCCTTTGTAAATATCTATTTGTTAACTTTCGTTCTTGTTGTTTCTGTCTTCTTTGTTTAACATGCATCTATGCTAATAAAAGGGTAATTATGATAAATTTAAGATCATATTCTATTTCAATTGACTAGTTTAAGGTAATCGTCTTTATGAACAGGTGTTGTGGGATGCCTAATACCTTTCCCACACTCAAATAGACTTTTGAACCCATTTCTGGTTTCGTAAACCATTTTGCCTTGTTCTTTTTGTTTTAAATTGGTTTTGCAAAGTTTTTTATTAAAAATTTTGGTGGTGACTCCAAATAAATTGATTTTCAAATTTCATTTTGGGAATCAATTTAAACACTTTTATTCCCCCAGAAGGTCGGTTACGACACAAATAATCTCCAATGTCTAATTACTATGTATTAAGTCTTCTAAATCTCAAGTGTTAACCCTTCATCTTCCAATATTACATGTCAATTTCGCCACCTAGCTCTGGTCTTACATTTATTTATATATTCATTTATGTATTATTTAAAAGGGAAATGATCAGAGCTCATCAAAGAACCAAAATTCCAATTTAATTTAAAGAAATCTTTTCAAAATCAAGACCAATTTCATATTTACGCTACCAACACACTAAAAAGAGGGGTTTCAAAATTAAAACTCCAAACTCAAAAATTGATTGCAAGTTCTCAAGGGAATGAATTTGATGTTAGGAAGTAAAGATATAACCCAATTTGGGGAAATTCCTCCCACTTACATCCAATTTTGCTTCTTGATGAACTCTAAAATTGTTACATGGAGAGGTTCAAATTTAAGGATCAAGATCACAACCAGAGGGGAGACGACGAGCTACTCACCAAAAAACAAAGCCTTTAGAGAATTTTGAGAAAATTTCTCCCGAGAACGCCTAATTTCGCAAGAGAAAATGCCGCTCTAACACATAAGAAAGCTTCCCAATTTCTGACAAATCAATGATGGTTGCCACGAGCTACCAAACCGGTAGTTGTCGAAAGGGAGGGGTGGAGGCCGCTCTGGGCAGAGTTGTGATGAATGTTGCTGGAATGGTGGCTGTTGATCGTGAGCTCAGGATAGAAAGTGATTGAGCGTGAGAATGAGTGTTAGAGCCATCTTTTGTATAGTATGACGTGCACATGTGTTTTCTTAAAAAAAATTATTTTAACATTAAATATTAATTAAGTGCCAACTCATCATTTAAATTATAAAAAAATATTGACATGAGTCCCATAATAGTATTAAAATTAATAGTGCAAACATTCTTAATAGATATCACTTGATTGGACCATTTATAAGACAGTTTGACTATTTAAGAAATACTTTAAGTTTGAACGACTATTTTAAAATAATAAATAAATTTTAAAAAAATTAAATTATTATTTTAACTCATATATATATGTATATATATATAAGAAAAATAACATTTATATCTAATCCATAATTATGTTTATATAGGCCCAAGTAACTCTGGGTTATGAGAATTATAAAACTGATATCGAGATTTATCTTATTAGAATTGATGATTTGATTTTAAATTTAAATTGTTGGATCTATATAGTTTTAATTTAATGCCAATTGTGGGATCTACCTCAACTTATATAGTAGAAAATCTAAACTCATAAATTTTAATTATTTATAAGACAATTAGTTAAAAATGAAATTGAAAATCTAGGGATGAACTATTAATGTTATATATAAAAAAAATGAAAAGCAAATAGATGTTTGGGCGGGCTCTTTATTACTATATCATAATTATTTCAATATATATATATATATATATATATATTAGTAAATTAGAATTTTTCTTGGTGCCTAACATCTTTATTTTCTCATAATTATCATGTCAATAAAAGTCGCAAGAAAACAAGCGCAACAGACAAAGGGTTGACCAAACTTTATCCTTTCTATAAAAACTTAAGAAATAAAAATAGGGAAAAAAACGAAAAACAGGAGGGAAGAACAAGACCATTTGAACTGTGATTTCCTTTCCTTCTTGTGGGTCGTAGACAAACATAAATTACTCCCTTAAATGATTCAAATGTTTACCCAACGAGTTTGCTAACCGAAAAAAAAAAAGTTTTCATATCGGGTTTTAGTTTATTTTTTTAAAAATAAATAAACCTAAAATGGTTAAAAAATTTATAAAAAAAAAAAAGCAACTAAATTTGAATTTTGAATAAGACCTAATAGAGTGTCACCCATTGGCTTAATGTCAAGTTTTGAAATGATTAATATCCCGTAGACATTAATTATAATAAGGTTCGAACTTTTTGCACGAAAATTTAAGTCTCCATAAAGTTAATTAAGATGTGTGTTTAGACCTCTTCTTAAGTTTTAACTATGATGAACCCATTATATTCTACATACCCTTTCTTTTTCCTACTAGTTTCACGTCAAATAATAAGAATAGCTTGGAAATAAAAGCTTAACCTTTCTTTTTGGGTTGGGGTCTAAAGACTTGTTTAATTTAATATTCTAATAATAATAATAATTATTATTATTATTATAATAAATGAAGTCCAAATGGCCAAACTAACATGATCTTCATCGTGGTGATGCTAGCTATATGCTTTCCAAATGGGTTATTGTTAGCCCAAGACATTTTCTCCATTATGTCTCATGACGTATACTTCAATTTTTTTTTAGGGTTCTCTTTTTAAATAAAATTTAAATTATTTTTTTATTACGTAAAACAGTATTTCATTTTTAATAAAAACTCGTTTGCAAAAAATAATTTGGGCCATAGAACTTTCAGTTACCTCAATCATTCGGGCTATACCTAATAGGTCCAATGTTAATATCTAAAGCCCTATGATTCAAACTTATGTACAGCAATGACCCTTTCAACAATAGCCCAGGAGTTCAGTCCCCAAAAAAACTGTTATTATGATTTTAGCGACGGTTGGTTAGTAATAGCAAATATTCTCATGTAATTTGTGGACTATCTCGGCGGTCCAGAACCGTCGGAAATTGTATATTGAATTATCGATATTAAATCAAGTAAGCGGACATTGATTTGGTGTAATAAGCCATTCTCTAAAATTATTCAGTAAAAAATATTTGTAATTTTAGCAATTTTGAGTAAATTTCTAAGACTTTATTATGGGTATTATTGTAATTGTTCCGTAACTGATTTGTAAGACTTTTTTATGGATGTTTAAATAATAATTTGATATATTATGTTCGAAAATTTCAGAGATTATAATGGCCACAAATAAATCATGAATGAAAAAGAAAACTTATCTAAAATGTATATCTTTATTGCAGTTAAGTAATAGAGATAGCAACATATTTTGTCCAAACCCTTTTTTACATACATCATCAAAAACTGAGATAAATGATTTTAAATAGCTATAAAATAAATTTATCGCAAGTAATTTAACTTATTACTAATTTTTGTTATAGGTTGGGCCCTATATTCTATGGGCTTATGGATCATCCAACTTATTACTGATTATTTACAATTAATTTAGACCTAATCTATTTTTGGTTTTTATCAGAATTGGTTGTTTAATTCATTAACTCAGTATTTTAACTAATAATAAATTAATGTTAATACACAATTATTAAAAAAAACATTTCAACATATTAGTTTAAATTATTCTCAATAATGTTAAAAGAAGAATATTTCAATGAAATCATTCTTTCTTTTTTCTTCGAGAAAATATAAAATTGGTTTCTTACTTTTACACTTTGTGATAAATTGATCCCTCATAAATTAATCATAACAAATCAGTCATTTATATATTTAAATTTTTACAAAACTAGTCCCTCACAAATTTAAATTTGTACAAAAATTTGTTTTCTTTGTTTAGATTAATAAGAGATTGATTTTGCATAAAATAAAATCCTTGAGAGATTGATTTGTCACCATTATTTATGAGAGATTAAATTGTCACAGAGTATAAAAATAAAAGATCAATATTGTTTTCTCTTTTTCTTTCCCCCATTTTGCTTCATCAAAATCATGCCCTTAAAAGATTATAACCATAATAAGCCGGAGCTATTTGTCCTTACTACCACAAGTTAAAAATTCGCAATCAAATATATTACGATCTCAAACTAATAAATTGTCTCTCACTTACCAAATCCTTCACCATATAGGATTTGGGATTTTCTCATGTTTATGAGGGTCATGTTTTTATTGTCAGTTGTTGGATGAAAATATAATAATTCAAATTTTATAAATAATAAATCTACATGTGATTGTATTAATTAACATAAAATTTAAACCATGAATTTTCATATAACAATCTGTCTTGTTTAAACATGATCCTCGTCTAATGATCCATATTAGTCTAAGAAATGAATTCAAAGTATTTCAAAATTTGAATCTGTCATAAATGTAGAAAAAGGTCATAATTTATTATATCTTTCCAAAAACTTTGATATTGTGAATAGAAAAAGAAAACCATACTTTACGTTCGTCATTATTGTATGCATATCCTGCGCGATTATTTGGAGCTTTATCAATTAATTCATCACTGAAAGAATATCTGACCCATTCTAATGGGCTTTCATATTCTGCTTATATTGTTGAATATTTACCCTTTTTTCTCCCTTTGACTTCTGCAAAATACTGCAAGAATTTGTTTTCTCACGTTAGCTATATATTCTGTTGAATTCGTGAATGTAATTTCATTTTGTTCAACGTTATTACTATTTTTTAATAATTTCTTAGGGAAAAGGGGAACGTAGCAAGGAAATTAATTAGTATGAGTAATTAATAGATATGAAATTTGGTTAAATCATATTTTATACTTGTGTTGTTTGAAAAATAACATTGACCGCCTTGTATATGATATATGTATATATAGCAAGAAATCTTATTTCAATTTATTATGTATTAACAAAGTTAGTTTTTTTAAAAATTCAAAATAGAAGTGAAAAAATATTACTTACAATGCGGACAAAGAACTAGATAATATATATTAGATATTGGGCACCACGGAATCCCACTACGGAAGGGCATTGCTCAATATGAAATATTGACTTTATTTAATATATATATATATATATATATATATATATATATAGACGAATATTGGATTTGATTATAAGGTGGGTGAAAATTTTACAATCTAAAAGAATGAAAAAATTTTAAAAATTTCAGGAAGACGACTATGTCTTGCACCCTTTTGATCTATATATATATATATGTGTGTGTGTGTGTGTGTGTGTGAATAACCAAAAAGAAATATTGATGTTAAGTCTTATTTCCTAACAAGTCAACCAATTGCTAGAATTTGGATCAGTAAGTAACAAAAGACAACGGTTAATTCTCCAATTGGACTAAAGCTACTGAAAATTCAATATTCTCGACGCTTATAAAGTTGACGGCCGTTGGATTGCTAGTATAGACAATTTGCGGTAACTTTGATTCCCGTGAATTAATAAAAAAAAAACTGTCATAATTATATCTCTTATTTTATTATTATTACATTTGAAACGTGACTACAACGTGTGGAAGAAGAATAAATTTTAATTTTTGCTTTAAAGGATAAATCTTAAAAACTAATTTATAAGATAAGGTGATATTTGGACCAAACCAACCCTCTGTTTTTCTTTAAGCATATAATGCATGGGTTTAAAAATTGGCATGGGAATGTACCTATAGAAATTTAAAGCTTCTTCATTTGTGTTTTCCACATTGATTCTTCCACCTCTCAACTCAAGCTTCTTCCTCTGTGTTTTCTGGTTTTCCCTAAGCACCACTCACTCACATGCTGCCTCCCATCTCTCACACCTTTTGTTTCTTTTTTGGTCTCCCTTCACTTCTAGCTCCTTTTGTTCTCCCTCTCAGAGTCACTCTCACTCTTTCTCTTTTCTTAACACCTTTCGTTTTATCTTTTGGCTTTCTATTCTTCAATCATGTTCACCGTCACTTATGGATCACCTTCACCCTTTTAAGCTCTGTTGTTAGGCCATGAAAACAGAGGTGCTTTTAAGATGAAGATGCTCTGTCTGACATGGTATAATAGTACAATTTTCAAGGTCCTTTTCCCTCTATTTTTTAGACATGAAAACAAAGGCATCACACTCTTGAAAAGCTTGACTTCTTTTCTCTTCCATTTATCCCACTAGAGCTTCTCCTCCCTCGGTCTTGATGCTCAGCCCAACTAACAGGAAGAACAAGGGCTTTCTTCATTCCCTCTCGGGAGTTCCCTCTTGTTCTCTTCCCATATTCTTTCTCGCAGTTCTTTTCTCTCGGCTTCTTCCTCTCGGTCTTTATCACTCTCTCATCACCCCGGCTTGAGCTTCTCTTTGTCTGAATCGTTCTTTTGATCTTTCTCAGCTATCCTCCTACCCGGGTCTGTCTCTCTTTCTCTCATTATTCTTATATGCTCTCATGGTTTCTAACGTCTCCTCTACTTCTCTCTCTCGTTCCTCGTTCTCAGGCTCTCTCTCTTAGTCTCTCATTCTCAAGCTCTCCCTCTCCCTCTTTTATTGTCTTAAGATGGTGACATATAGAGGAAGTCAGTGGCAGAAGGAGCTCCGTTGTCAATCGTTGCAGAAGGAGGACCCACTGTGAACACCCCACCTAAAATAATAATAATAATAATATAAAAAAAACAATTAATAATAATAACCATAGTAATGATAATAGATAATATTAAAAATTTTAAAAATTAATTAATCAAAAACAAAAATGCAAAAAGCAAAAGATAGAATTAACATGAGAAAAACCAAATACAAAACCAAAAAAAATATTAAAAGAAAAAATTCAAAATACATATTTGAAGTAAAAACATGATAATCATATTGCAAAAAAATAAAATGAATAGGGTCAACAAATTTTTGAATTGATCCAAATACAAAGAGGAAAGAAAGGCCACCTAATTAAAATAAAAATACAAACTTACTCACTTACTTTCACACACTCTCACTTGCTCACACTCACACACTCCCACTGTCACATGCACACACTTACAGACACACACACCACTCTCACACACTCTCATAAGAAACAAAAGGACACAAAGAGGGTTGAAAAGGCAAAAGAGGCAAGAGACAGGGCAAGAAAAGAGGGATTTGTTGCTGAAAAGTGGAGAAGGCAATGGCTAAAAAGGGAGGCAGTGTGCACTAGAAAAAGAGGAGAAGAGAGCAAAAAAAGAGAAGAAGGCTGGAGGCTTAAAAGGAAGGCACTGCTGGACCGAGAATAGGGGAGAAAAAGAGAGAAACTGAGAGGAGGAAGAGGAGGCACTGTTAAGCCGAGAAGAGAGCAGAAAAAGAGAAGAAGGTTAGCGGCTTAAACTGAGAAAAAGGAGGCGCTGCTAGACCGTGAAACCGTGGCTGGAGGAGAAGGCTGTGCTGAACCGTGAGGGAGAAGGAAGCAAATCAAGAACTAGGGAAGAGAGTGGCTGTGAGGATGAAAGTCTGAAGAGAAATGAGAGAGAAGAGTGGAGATGCTGAAGGTAAAAACAGAAACCGAGAAAGAAGAAGAAAAGCACTGGGGAAGGGTGACCGAGAAGCTGTAGAGAACAGAGAATCGAGGAGGATGAAGTAAAGCAGAATGAGGAACCAGGGAAGACGAACCAAGGTAGAACGTGGTAGCAGGCATAACGAAGCAAGACGAGAATCCAGGTAGAACGAAGCAAGCTGAGAACAACTCCTCTGCTCTGAGCATCTTAAACAGGGGTGAACAGAGGTGAATGAACTGGCTGAAGCTGAAAAGAAGGAGGTCTACTACGAGTTTTTCTTTTGGTGTCATGGAAGAGCAGGAAAAGGGAGAAAGAAAGCAGAGTATGAGAAACGAGTGGAAGCCGAGAGATTGCTGAACAAAGCAGAGGCATCACAGCAAAAAGCAGAAGCTCCTAGGACCGTTGGGGAAGGCTCGAAGAAAGTAAGGAAAAGAGGTTCAAAACCAAGGAAAGATTTAAGGAAAAAGTGGCTGTTGGAAGCAATGTTAACCATCTTAGTTCCATTTTCAAAAAGGTGAAGGATGGAAATCTCGTTGCATGTCTCTAGAACCTTCTATTTGGTTTTACTGCACATAGTTACACCATTTGTCATCTAGTTCCACCACATGTTCACCTCTTGATGCATGTCTCTTCATACTTTCT
Organism: Delonix regia; assembly: GCA_037074485.1. Taxonomy (NCBI): domain Eukaryota; kingdom Viridiplantae; phylum Streptophyta; class Magnoliopsida; order Fabales; family Fabaceae; genus Delonix; species Delonix regia. The sequence continues at coordinate 43,239,074 of CM073450.1, read as the reverse complement.
TCGTTATATATATATATAGCTATGTGCATATGGAGTATATATACATATGTGTGCATGTATATATGTAGGTGAATGAAGATATATATATACTGAAAAACACTGCAAATATCTCTCTGGTGCCGTGGGGAAGTGAGAGTTTCTTCATCCTTCTTTCGTTATATATATATACATAGCTATGTGTATGTGGGAGTATATATATGTATGTATGTGTGTGTATATATGTAGATATATGCATCCCTTGCCTTCCTTAAGCTTTGCTCTCTTCTTACACATATATTATGCATGTGTTTATGTATATATATATATATGTGTGTGTAGGTGGATGTATATAATATATATACATGTGTGGGTATATGAGTTCATGCTTCCTGATCACATATATATCACATATGAGTTTATATAAATATATGTGTGTGTGTGTGTATGTAGATGTATATATAAATATATGTGGGGATATATAGATATATGCTTCCTGTTTTTCCTGAAGCTTGCTCTTCTTTTTCTATCATGCTCATATGTATTATTATATGTGTCTATATGTATATATATATATATATATATGTATACGTATAGATGTGTATGGGTATATGTATCATTATTATCTTTGTGTCAATAGGAGATTAATTTTGGCTTTATAAACAAAGTTCTAAGGAAGTCATCGAGTGAGAATATTATTCTCTTCAGGTGTGTTGGGATCGTGTGAGATTCGGATCTCCTTAGATCCCGAAAAAAATTATTAATTAAAAATTAATACATACTTGCTATAAATAATAACAATACAAAAATAATAATAATAATAATAATTAAATATTGATCTTAATTTAATTTTTTTCATTATCTGCAAAATTATCATGTGAGGATTCGGTTCTCCTCAATTGGATGAGATCATGTGAGATTTTAATCTCCTTAGATCTTTTTAAAATTACCACATTTGTTTTAAAAATAATAATAATTAAATATTTACTTTAATTAAATAATCTTCCATTATTTATGAAAATTATCGTGTGAGGATTTTGTCCTCCTCAATTGCATGAGATCATGTAAGATTTTAATCTCCTTAGATCTTTTTAAAATTAGCACATTTGTTTTAAAAATAATAATAATTAAATATTTACTTTAATTAAATATTTTCCATTATTTATGAAATTATCGTGTGAGGATTCGGTTCTCCTCGATTGCATGAGATCATGTAAGATTTTAATCTCCTTAGATCTTTTTAAAAATTAGCACATTTATTTTAAAAATAATAATAATTAAATATTGACTTTAATTAAGTATTTTCCATTATTTATGAAATTAGTGTGTGAGGATTTTATCCTCATCGATTGCATGAGATCATGTGAGATTTTATTCTCCTTAGATCTTTTAAAAATTAGCACATTTGTTTTAAAAATAATAATAATTAAATATTGACTTTAATTAAGTATTTTCCATTATTTTTGAAATTAGTGTGTGAGGATTTTATCCTCCTCGATTATATGAGATCATGTAAGATTTTAATCTCCTTAGATCTTTTAAAAATTAGCACATTTGTTTTAAAAATAATAATCATTAAATATTGACTTTAATTAAATATTTTCCATTATTTATGAAATTATCGTGTGAGGATTCGGTTCTCCTCGATTGCATGAGATCATGTGAGATTTTAATCTCCTTGTATCCTTAAAATCAGCACATGCTTGTTTTAAAATAATAATAACAATAATAACAATATTATGAAAATAAATGTTTTAATAAATTTTTTTTTTCTTTACGTGATTGAAGTTGTTCTTTATAATCATTTCATTTTATTTAAATTTCAAAATAAAGATTAAAATTCCAAAAATGAAAAAAATAATAAATTAAAAAGAGAGAAAAATGAACAGGTCAAGAGGGTTAGATTAATCAGGTTGTCGTAAATTAAAACACACGAACCAAATCCCAATTATGTTTTGTTTACGAAAATTCATTTAATTGAAATCCTCCTGTACTCATCACAAAATTCACAAATCATCAACCAATAAACATGCTATTTGGTCGAACTATGTGGACTTTGATCCCTATCACGAGGTACGTAGACCTTAGGCTTTCATCCTAGGTCAAATCCGCCCTTTGTAAAAATATCTATCTGTTTGCTTTCATTCTTGCTGTTTTGTCTCCTCTGTTTAACAGGCATGTATGTCGATAAAAAGGTAATCGAGATAAATTTAAAAGTCATATTCTATTTCAACTGACTGGTTTAAGGTAACCGTCCTTATGGACGGGTGTTGTGAGGTGCCTAACACCTTCCCCACACTCAAATAGATTCCCGAACTCATCTCTGATTTCGTGGACCATGTTGCCTTTTTTTTTTTTTGTTTAAATTGGTTTTCCAAAGTTTTCCATTACAAATTTTGGTGACGACTTCAAATAAATTGATTTTCAATATTTATTTGTGGGAATCAATTTAAACACTTTTATCTATTCCACCGAAAGGTCGGTTACGACACCTACATTGCTAGCAGTGGTTTTGGCCAACGATAGAAAGGATGAAGCTACCATGGCCATATGATGAAAAAGTCTAGAAGCAGCTGGAGATAAACCATGAGAGAGGAAGGGAAGGAAGATGATGGAGAGGAGAAGGCCAAAGTTACCCCTGAGGAGATCATTGATGAGGGAATAGGAGATGATGATGAAGGAAATGAGGGTGGTACGGAGGAGCTGGAAAAAGAGGATGCCATAGACCTTGCAGATGAAGCCCCAATGAAGCTAGGTCTCACCGAGACTGAGACCTGGGTACAGAGCCTCCCCTGATTCATGGTTGTAATTGACCTTGGAGCTCACTCTCGTGAATCCCTACATCTTTCACGTCCCTTTCTCCTTCATCTGGTGCTTGGGTTTGTCCATGCAATAGGTCATTTCAACTGTTCTTCCTCCAGTGGGCCCCCTACTCTTGATGCATGAAACAAGGATGTTAGAGACTCTTTCTCTTGGCAGCAGATATTTGTTTTTCTAGCTTCTTCTTCTTCCACTCTCACTTCAGGTTCTCACTTCCCCCCTTTTCTCTCCTACTGTATGCTTATATCTCTACTTTTTAGTCAAGCAACCAGAGGCCCCATACCATGCAGCATGCCCATGTAATTCTTTGAGCATTCTTTTCCTCTAGATCTAGTTGGCAGCATAGGCGTAGCATGCATGAGGTATGGGTCTTGCAGCCACATGGGAGTGTATGTATGGGAGTGCATGTATAGGTCTCTTCAATTTTTAATTCCCTTATTTTTGCTTTCTTTTTCCACATTTTTTATTTTTGATTTTTTTTTTCAAACATAAGTCTCTCAATTTCTCCTTTTAGAGATATGACCTGATCTCTTGTGCCACAACGAAGATGAATTCTCATTGGTTAATGTGCAATTTTTACCTATTATATTAACATTCTAGAATTCATTAAATGAAGTAATCATGTCAAGCATATATAGATTATCCATAACCTGATAAAGAACTAGAACTAACCAAATTTGAATTTTGAAACAAACAATTTTCCATTCCAAATGAATAAAAATAACTAATTTTGTTTAATGCTAAAATAGAAATTAAATTCCATTAGAAAGACAGTACAATGAAGGTCTCAGTAAATCCAATTAAAAGTCAATTCTTAACAATAATCTAAATGTCCAAATTGCTTCCGCCTCTATCGACTTGTCATCACCAATATAGATGAATCTTTCACCATCTTTAGGCTTTCAGCAATTCAGGCAACCTTGCATAGACACATTGATGTAAATAGATGCATTGAAATCTATCCACCATATGTATCTAGGTTCCAAAGTTAAATTAACCTCAAAACAAACAAAATTAAGAGGCAAACCTTGTTTTGTACGCCATGCGTAATAGTTGGCACATTGCTTCTTCTCATGACCTGTAACCTCATAAATGAAACAACTATTTGGAGTTAGTTCCTTATGTTGTTTCTTTTGTGTTGTCATATCACCATGATTCTTATTTTTCTTCCTCTTGTTGTCTTTCTTCTTGTCCTTTGTAGTGGAGGCTAAGTGAACACTTGTTGTCCTTTCTTGCTTCAATCTCTCCTCTTCCTAAACACAATGTGAAATGAGTTCATTAAGTAACTAAGAGTCTTTTTGGCAATTATAGCTTACCTTAAATTGACTAAATTATGACAGAAAGGATACCAAAACCAAATGCACTAACAAGTCTTTTGACAAGTTTAAAGTAAGTGCCTTCAATTGATACCAAAACTAAATGCACTAACAAGTCTTTGGATAAGTTTAAACTAAGTGCCTTCAGTTTTAAAGCAAGATAGGACATTTTGAAAATGTACTTCCTTACCTTATAGAGATATTGCTAAGATTATACTAGTTTTAGCCTTTTCATTTTTAGCAAGATACTAGGCACTCCATTAGTATTTCATCTTTGGATAAAATATTAACTTATAAGTGATATCTTGGTGTAGTAATCTAATAGCAATAATAAAGTAACATGTCGAACAATAAATTCTCCTTTGGGCTGATTTACATCTCACATGTAATATTCCAAATAATTATCACGTGCTAATTACCATAGATGCATATGCAATTATGTTAAATATAGACTTTCCTTTAGGCCAATCAATATTTACATAAATTACATACACACAACCGTTTATATATTTCAAAACAAATTATTTTTCATAATAGTCACTTTAGCGACATTTTATTTCAATTAATTCATCTCAATATATACACACACACACATGACAACATTCAAATTTAAATTCTCCAAAATTTCAAAAAATTTGTAGCATGTTCTTATCAATTATAACTATTTTCTTCAATTTTTTTTCAAATAATCAATGTGCAATGGACAAACTTAAATAAGGATGATAAATTCATATTCTACCATGTAGATAAAACAAGCCATATATAATTTAAACCACAATATAATAAAAAAAATTATATTTAGTTCTATTGCCGCAATTATGCATATGGTTCAATATCAATCCATTGCCACACAATTATTAAACCATATATATAAATTGCATATAATCAAATTCAAAATCCATATACGACCATAATATTACATTGCCACAAATGCCAATTTTATATAAGAATCCTATATATGTTTGCATAACATAGTCTTGCGTGCAACCATAATGCAGTAAATTATCAAAAGCAAATCATGTTTATGCGTGCATAGATAAACCCATAAGCCAACATTACTTGCATTCTTAATGTGTGTATACATAAACCCTAAAACTTTATTTGATAGATTAATTAAGTCCTACAAGCTAAATCGTAATAATAATAAAAATGATATTACCGTAGATCTGAAAACAATATGATAATAGGTTCATAATGATTTAAAATGAAGTAGGTTCTAATATCACTTCTTGGAGTTAAATTTAATATTTATGAAATCTTCGTCAAATTAATATTCATCATGTTAAATCATTAAGAAGAATAATTCAATGCAAAAGCATACTTGAATTTATAATACTTTGATCTTGTGGCTATGAATTTTTCAAATTGATATGTATGAATCTAATGAGAATGGACTCGTTCTTATTTAACGATAGAACATTAGACAAGAAACCTCATACATATAATTTATGGATCACAACTCTTTTTATAAAAGCACATGTTACCCTGATTTCTATTTAGACCCATCTTCAAATTAGAAATTAAGTAATCAAATATCTATACATAAAAATTAATACTTTATGATATACGTTAAGATCATCCTAATTTGAAATTGAATTAGATCACTTTTTAAATTTTAAGCTTATTATTTTATGTGATAGCATATAACATACAATTATTTTTAATATAATATATATATATATATATATATGTATATATGTCCATAATATTTATTGCTATTAATTCATTTTTTTTGTGCCATAAACCTCATCATATATACTACAGATCTATTTGAAGCATTTTCATGAAAAATCATTTTTAGAATTCAGTAGTAAGCGACTTTTTTTTTTTTTTCCTAAATGTCCAAGTCCTAGTATAAAATTATATGTCGAGTTGTATATATGCATGTACTCTCTCTCTCTCACTATACATATATAGTATAAATATAATTACTAGTTGAAATTCCAACATTGTTGTTTTTTACAGTGTGATAGAGGATCCAATATCTTGGAATTAAGTCGTAATCAACTTATTTTTCTTTCGGAGTGTCCATGTCCTGCATATAAATGATATGTCTCCAAAATCAAACTAGTCTAAGTACACCCGCTCTGCAATATTAAAACCCAAATGAAAACCATGATTTTTTTTTTTTTGGCCAAGGAAGACCATGATTCACGCCTATGCATTTTCTTAAATTTTACTATGAGTACGTTTTTTCACAGAACAACCACTCTATATAGTGAAAAAGAAAAAAAAAATGCAATTTTAATTTCCCAATTTGATATCCTAAAAATGAAAAATATTAAAATAATCTTTTTAAAATTGAAAAGGTAAACTAATTTGATCTCTTTAGAGGACCACTTTAATTTTTGCAGAACATTATTTTTAAAGGTTTTCACTTGTAGAAGACTAAATGATCTTAAGGAAAAAATTGAAAAATTAGAATTATATTTTTCTCAAAAAGAAAATGTCAGCCATGCCTAATACATATATAAATACAAAAACATATTAACTTATGTTCTCGCACATGATTATGCTTTTACTGGTGACTCACGAGCTTCTCACGTGCTTTGTGAGAACTAAGGAAGATGGCTGCTCCCAGAGGTTCTACGCTCTCTTTCCCACTAGCGATACTTCATCTCAAAAGAAGATGGTGCATCAAGGGCTTCCTTATTGCTTAGTATCTCCTATCATCCTCACATGTCACATATTTTGTAAGCTAACAATTCTGTACTTTCTGTGTTTGATTAGTTATTAATGAATAACCTAAAAGCATTTAGCTTACTATGATGCTATATATGGTTTTTTGATTTGATTTTCTATTCTAAACTTGAAGGATGCAGTACTTAATGGTGGCGACGACCTAAGCAAGATAGTTCATGGAAAGACTGTGTATCAATACATGGAAACAGATCCTACAATGAAACAAAAGTTCCATAGGGTAGTGGCTGATATCTTTGCATTACACATGGACATGATTCTTGAGATATCTTGAGATATACAAAGGCTTTGAGGGTTTATCGACGCTTGTTAATGTGGCAGGTGGTATTAGGCAATCCTTAAAAATGATCATATCCAAGTACCTTTCAATTAAGGGCATTAATTTTGTTATGCCCCATGTGATTCAAGATGCCCCAACCTATCCAGGTACTTTGCATTCTCAATATAAATACAAATAATATTCCTATATCCCCATGGCTAGTCTTTTAATATGAATTAACGGCCAAAAAGAAAGCCTTCTAATATCAATTATATATTAATCTCTAATATTAGAGGATAACTGAATCAAGTAAAAAATTAATTGTGATCAATTTTCTAGTTTAATATCTTTTTATTTTCATTATATATATAAAATGTTTGTACTTTACAAATTCTTATATATGCTTAGGAATAAAGCGTGTTGGCGGAGACATGTTTGAAAGTGTTTCTAACGGCTATGGTATAATGATAAAGGTCAGTTAATTAGTGCTTACTCTTGGTAGAAACTCTAGTTCATGAATCGATCATTTGTTTGATCCTAGTTAATGTTTGCATATTGTTTATACTCTTGTAGAGCACAACTCATAATTGGTCAGATGAAAAATGCATAAGCTTTTGAGGATTGCCACAAGGCCTTGAAAGAAGGTGGGAAGGTTATTGTAATAGACTTGATAATGCGAGAAGAGCCAGAGATAAGCAGTGCTGCCAAGTCCATTTCTATTTTTGTCGTGATTATGTTCTCCTAAGGAGGAAGAATGGAGAGAACTGAGAAGCAGTTTGAGATTTATGCAAGAGATCAGGTTTTTTGGCTTTCAAGTTGGTTGTTGTGTTTTATCCATCTTAGGAGTCATGGAGTTATACAAATAAATCGAGTTACGGAAGACTAAAGAATTTTGGATCAGAGTCTAAAAGTTTGGAGCTCGGAGAATACCAAAGAAACCATATTCATAATAAATAAATAGATAGATAAATTAATTAATTAATTAAAACTTGGCTATAAAAGAAATGGTAATAAATTAATTACTTTCAGTTTAAGCTAATAATTTTCAGGATTACAAGTTATCAGTATTAGTTTTCTATATGTTGAACATTTTATTCTTTTGCATTTAGTGGTCTATTTTATGCATTCAAATCTTCAGTTTTCATTGCTATATTTATTCCCCTTTATTTCCCTCCATTGATGACTATAGAAATGACTCTATTGATGGAATGAAGCCCTCCAATACTGTCATATAAGTATAGGTCCTTGGGTCTGGTTTTTATACCCTACAAAACTCACACACCATTTATGAGAGTGAAAAGGCAAAGCTCAAAAGCCTCCTTACTTGTTTTCATAGTTTCGACATTTATGACATTTTAGATCTAACACAATAGCTGGATGTATGTTATTTCTGTATTATTTCTTTCACTTTAGATGAATTAATAAGTTTTCCTTGTGTGAAAGTTCTTACAATTGGAGGCACTAGATTCTAATAATAACATACCTAAGCATGTTCATAATGGGAGATATAAATAAAGACAATAAGCAATACTCTTTCTTTACAATTTATTTAACCCCACATACAATTCCAATCATTCATAAAGAAAAGATTGTGGTCCTAAAAAAAGGAAGCTTTATAAAACGGTATTAAATGAACTCTTCTTGTTAAAATGAGAAGGATAATTAAATTAACAATATATGAAATTAAGAGAAGCATGTGAAAGGATTATTTAATAATAACTTGGAATAGCTATTTGCTCAAGAAAATATCACCTTTCAATTGGTAAAAGGAAATGAACTATATTCCTTTAAATCATTGCAGTTAAATGTGAAGAGTTGCCAACATGAACCTTTAAAGCGACACGCAAAGGTAATATACGATATATGCAATTGATATGCATAATACTGTTAGGGATGCTACTACTTACCTGGTGAAAGAAACAATCCTAGCCATTCCTCATTGATCTTTACCCTTAGTAAATTGCGTTAACAGTATATCCCAATTTTAGTTAACTTTCTCTGCTGCCCAATTTTTGTCTAGAATTCTAATTCACCACTGTTTAGACATCAGATCACCTAGAAAATCAATTCAAAATTTAATAAAATTTCACACCAAACTTCTTATACATATTTTAACCTACTGTACAAATTTCAAGTACAAATTCTTTCTCTTGGGCTTCCAACAATAGAGTTTTCCAATACTACCCTGTTTTGAGATATATGCTTATATAGCCATGGATTTCATGTTATATTCCCTATCAAATGAATTCAGAAAGTTTCCAAACTTTTCATATTCACATCCTTAGCATGATATGATGTTGCATACCAAATTTCAACTTGATTGGAGGTCATTTACCTATTCTTTCAATTTGTTTTACAAAACAGTATTATTTGTATCGTATTATAGCATATTACCCTTTCTTTTTAATGCATAGCACCCACCTTCGGCTTTTTTCCTTCTTCTTCTTATAATAATCAAGTACCATGCCTTGAGTGGATAAGGTTTCACATCAGGCTATTTTACTAAGTTCATACCAATACTCTTGTAAACTTGATATCAAAAACATTCATTCTAAACTATGTAACTTTTCTATTAGAAACCTTAAATAAATCTAACCTCATAAATTACATGTACCAAATACCATATTTTCACTTTTCTCATCATTCCTATAAGGTAAGTATATAAATAATTAAAATAAAATAATAAATAAATAAACTGGGCACAAATCTAATACTTGCTTCCTATCACAATTCCAACATTCCTTTACACCATAATATACACCATAATGTTTTTCATTATTCAATCTTTGCTCCTTACTTTCATCCATATCTATATATATAGATATAATACAAGAATCTATTTCCATACATGTCATATTTCCCAAATCTATTTTTTTTTCTTTTTATCCAATTCCCCTCTAACCATTTACATATCACAACTTAACTATTCTTTAATTTCTAATCATACCATAGAAATGGAACAATTGAAATTTCACCAACAATTCTGATCTCGTTGGAGCCTATTGTTTGCCATAATTCATATCAAAATTCAAATTTAGCCCCAAATCAAACCTTAACCTCACTGTCCATGAAATCTCCTAAATAGGAAGCAAATTTTTTTTTTTTTTTCTGAGTGTTAACCACTGAAATCTTATAGGAAAGGTAAAAAATCATGCTTTTAATCATATGCATGAAAATATTTACAGGTTCCAGCCCAATGCATGCCTCAATTGTTCCCCCTTTAAAACTTACCATTGCACGATAGAGAAGGAAGAATCCCTACCAGAAAATAAGCCAACACCAACTCCAACGTCTCTAGAAAACTACAACGCCAAGTCCAACGTCTCCAAAAAACTAGTTCGAAAGACACCTAACAATTACGCACAGTGGGATTGGCAAATTCACGAACATGAATTGAACAGAGACATATGTGAGACACTAAAAGAAATGTCGGGGAAGGAGGAAAATAAAATGGAGGGTATTTTTGGCTTCTCACCCACTGCTACCACATGTCATTACAGCTAAAATTATAGAGTTGTAAGTTCTGGGATTTGAATAGGGTACCATGTGGAGATAAGAAGTTAGTCTCAACCATTGAACTAACTTAAATCTTAAGTTTTACTCATACTTATTTCATGTTTGACATGTTGTGAGTATTTATTCATATCTTCCTTTTAACTATATTTAAAGTTTTATTCTTTACTCATCACTAAACCTACTTACATCCCTTACTAGGGACCATAAAAATTTCATTCATACTGGCCTCAAATAGATTACCAAAAGAGAGAATTTTCTAGGTGTTACAATTTTCAAGTTTAGAATTAGTAGAGTAAAACAACCAACAATGTCTAATGTTTAGACGATAGCTTAAAATTGAGCTTGTCTTCTGAGAGATTTCAGAAGAGAACATTAAAAAGAGATGAGCTGAGATGAAAATTCTTGCTAAAGAAAGAGGATGAGAGGCGTAGAAATGGTGGATGAAAAGGGACAAGAGGGTGGTTAAAATTAAGGAAGTAAACTAAACTTGCTCTTCGTCCATTTATAGTATTTGCAATTGCAAATAAGCTCAATCTCTCTTTATTAACTCTCCATCAGCAATTTGATAGGATAATTACTAATTAACATTGGGCTATAGGTTGGGATCTCTAACCAATGGGCTTGTAAGTAATGCAACCCATCACTGATTACCCATAAATAACGTGAACCCAATCCATTCTTGTTTTTGACCAAAATATTAATTGCCCAATTTAACAACTACAAGAAATTAATCTAATAATAGGATTAATGTTAATCTACAAGATAATTAAAATTATTCCAACACTAGAGCCTATGGTAATTTTGACTGTCCTAGTGAATGTTATGTACGACCAATGTTATTTATATGAAAAATTAATATTTAAATAAATGTTTGAAAAGAATTAGGATTTTACATTTTCTTTGAAATGGTATCTTGGACTCATTATCAAAGATGACATGTTCCATTAATCTACTCTAGCTTCACTAACATAATTTTATCACTATGATTACTTGCCTCGGTGTTATACCAAATGCTCTTCTTTTATCCATAATTCACCAAGCTTATCATAAGTCATCAACAAAGTGAGCTCCGCATCTTCTTTCATTTCTATGTGATTAGTTTACTCTTCCACACGGTTAGTACTTCCATAATCAAAAGAATAATGACTAAATTTGTAATAGTTGTATCAATTAGTTTGAGATTTTTATACCTTTAACTTTTGCTTCCGTCTATGTATTGTCTTTGAAACCTTGTTTCTTCATGATCATTATAACTGTCTCTATGTACCACCTATTCTACACCTTCAAGCACATGCACAACCATAATCACATCCTCACCATTTGCAAAAAGAATTTTACTCATTTAGTGAGAGCTTAGCGAGGGAATTTCACTCACTCAGAAACATCATGCTGAATTAGAAACGACATGTCCTCCCATATTCCCTCAATAAATTGTTCCACTTTTGTAGTGTTTGGCAGCCACAAAAGTTAACATTGAACGTCCATCTCATCGAAAACTTTTTGAGTCACCCATAAAAAAAAATATCATTGAAAATCTTGTTTTTGTAGATAAATGTATAATTATCAAATTTAAATTATACTTTTAATATTTTTATTAGTTAATCGTACACTTGTCATATTTTAATTCAAACTTGATAACAAATATATATGACACAAAAATATAGTGATTAGTAATAATACACTTATGTAGCAGGTGAAAGGATATGCTAGTCCAATCAAACCATGACAAATAAAAAGTTACATAATTTGATTAGGCTAGTATTACTCTCAATCATAAGTAGATTGGATTAGCACACCACATCATTTTCTATGTAACTGTGTCATTACTGGTTAATATTTTCTCATTAGAAATTTTATCTAAATTTAATCCTATATAAACACAACAGTCCACTATACATAACCTTAACTAATAAAAGGAATGAAACTTTAGAAGTCAAAGTTCAATAGAACATAGGAAAGGGAAGAGGGAATGCCATAAACTGAAGCAAATAACTATAAAGTATGAACTACAAAGAACAGTGAGCATATGAAGAAAACCCTACATAACGATCAATATGATGATGCACTTGTTTTGGAACATCCCTCGAGCAAATTTCTAAACTTTTAAAATGGAATTAACTCCACTCCAATTTTTTTTTTTCAAAAAAAGTGAAACTAAATTGCTTTATGGAATATAAAATTTTGTGCACCATAACTTATAATTTTTGCCTATATGAATACTACTATCTTTTAAAAAATATATTTGTTTAATTGAAGTAAGTGTACCTAAGGAAACAAAAAAAATTTAGTGTATAATGGAACATTGTTCATATTCAAGTAGTATGCAGTTGTTATTTCCTTTTTCAAATTTGAATCATTGATATGACTTTACACTTGCAATAAAATAAATAATTAACAGCTTGTCATTCTTGCAATGAAAATAGAGAGAGTACAATTAGACATGCATGTCATTGAGAATTACTAGACAAAAGAATAATTAATTAGCATAAACTAGAGTTTGACTCGTGGAAGAGTAAAGATATAATGTGTGATTTGCTTACACATTAAACATGTTTGAATGCACATTTAATTAATTGATTATAATCAACCATGCCATTGATCAAACAGAAAACGTATATCAGTTAATTTAATTAAACTCATATATATATATATATATATATATATATTATTGTAATGACTTTTAATTTAATATTTTGGATTTCTCCTAAATTTATTTTTTATATGGTTTGAAATATTTTTTTCCTTTTTTTATTTCCTCTCTTCTACTTTACATTCCCACCAATGAGGTGTTTTTAATTCTCCACTTTTTAATACTAATTTATTTGTTTTATAATACTTAATATTTCTCCAAGCTTCTTTACATTTATTAGATAAGTATTCTCTTAAATAATCTTCTCTTATTCCCATAGTATGAATATATGGTATTAGCTCTTCTCTTTTGTTAAAGTCTTTTTTATATTCCTCAATTATTTTTTCTTATATTAATTTTGGTTATTTTCCATAAAACAATTCCATATAGAATTTTTTGTTGTTTATATGTTTGTAATCTTGCTCTATCAAAATAATTTTTATACTCACATATATATTAGTTCACGCTACTAAGAAAAAACAAAATAGAGACAGAAAGAATCCGTGTTTAAATTCAGTGTCTAAATTATCCTGAGACCAAATTTGACATGGATTCAGTTGTGTATTGTAAACCTTGGTCTCTAAATGATCATATGCGAAATTATGTATTCCATCTCCAAATTGACATAAAAAAATCCGTATCAGATTATTAACAATTCTATTGCAATAATAAAACCAAAGTTGCATAAGTTGTTATGATTTAAAAGACAAAGATGAAATTATTCCATCTTAGAAGTGGTGTCAGAACTTTTGATAGGAATTTCCATCCATCTCAAATAAATAGTTAAAAGAATTCACTTCATATCAGATTATATGTCTAAGCTTTAGATATGAAATTCCATACGTGTCAAGGTAGGATATGGATTGTTTTCATTTGGTGTTTGATTTTGTCTTTATAATATTGATATGGAATTATTCCGTCTCATATTGGTTTTGTCTTTCTGTATCTAATTATGGAGAATTGAAGTACTTAATTTTGGTATCTAATTCTTTGTCTAAATTGTTATTTGTATACCTAGCCCACTTGTTCATTTTCACTTCTATCTTATTCATATTTCAACCCTATAAACAAATATGAATGATAATTGAAATAGAAATATCTATCCTTATCATATAATAAAGTAATGTGATACAAATTAGTGATAATATATTAAAGTTTTATTATAGGACAACAACTTTAGAAGTGTTATTGATTGGATGATAATAATGTCAATACTAATATAATAAAAGAAATGAAATGTCTATCTTTAATTAGCTTCCTCATCCTCTAAGTGCTCATCTCCTTCAGGTGCTTGTATTGTATGTGGTGCCAATGTTTGATCACTAGGGATTAAGTCCCCAAACCTCTGCTATAACAATTCCATCCTTTGGATCATCATTGCAAATTATTCATCCTTGCATTGCAATTGAGTAGTGAGACATGAAATTGTCGCCTTAAGCATAGCCACCTCAGCTTGTGTAGAAGCATTAATTGAAGCTAATGAAAAGGTAGTAGATTTTGCAAATGAAGCAAATTGTGAACCCAATACCTTAACACGACCTTTCTTAATAGCACCTTCTACAACATCCAAATAAATGTTATTGTTAAATTGCTAACTACTGCCCTCCTCAGTTGGATACTGGCATCTCTTTCAGCTATTCGCCTCTCATACTTATCCTAGAAAACAAAGTATTGAAACATATAAATAAATTAAATAACTTTAAATGAGATATCATACTACTAAACCAATTAACCATATAAAACATAAATTATGTCTGTTTCAAGCTACCAGTCATTTAAAGATAACAAAAAACTCATCATATGTACACTTAGCTATTTGAATGATTGCATTAGTTTCAACATTTTTCAAATTGTTACTTTGAAATTCATCATAATATAAAATAATATATTTATTATTAGTGTGGCTAATAAAGTTTATACTTAGAGCAATGCTTGCAAAAGCTAGGGAGTCCCATGGATTTTCTTGTCCTTTTCGTTTGTGAAAGTGTTGGTGTTAATCCTAAGGTTCAATGTTATAAGTTTTGATGATGACAAATATGTGACAAAAATATAACAACTGAGTTAGATATATAGTATCAACATGTGAATAATTGGACTTACATTTATTGGCCTAATACAGTTTGATCTTCATAATATAAGTTTAGGCCAAAAAGATAAGAGAGATATGGATTTTAATGAAGTTGTTTTTGGACCTTGGACAACTATTTTTATCATATCTCACAAATTAAAAGAAATTTCAAAATGAAACCTATTGCATATGAAAATAGACTTAAACATCTTTCTAATCATATATCACATGCTTAAAATAGAGTTAAAATTAAGAAGTTATGATTGTCAAAAATTTAGGTATGAATATCACACTTTTTTCAGACCTCTTGTCATAATTTCAACAATATCTCACCAACTGGTGAGAATTTTGACATGAGGTATCATTTATATGAAATAGACTCATACAAGAAGTTATGATTGTCAAAAATTTAGGTATGAATATCACACTTTTTTCATACCTCTTGTCACAATTTCAACAATATCTCACCAATTGGTAAGAATTTTGACATAAGGTATCATTTATATGAAATAGACTCATACAACTTTCTATTCATATATCACATGCATAAAATGGATTTAAAATGAAAGAGTATGAGGGTCTCAATTTACGGCTACATATATCAATTTGTTATCCAACCTTTTGTCACTCTTTCAACAATATCTAACAACCAAATTGAAAATGAACCTTGTCATGATAGCAAAATAGACTTACAGAGCTTTTTAGTGGTATATAATTTATCCAAAATAAAGTTGGAATGCAGGAGCTATGACCATTTAAAGTTGTAGCTATAGAGTAGAGGATGGCTATAAAGTCAACAAATGGAGCTACTTACTTCCAACAATCAAGTTGTGCAAGTTTGAATTTCTCCTTGGCTCCAAATGGTTCTCTTAATTTTTTGGCCAGTAAATACATGTCTCAAGAGCTTAGAAATCACAAGAAACAAAGTGAAAAATATCTTGAGTGATTCATACTCTCAAAGGTCTCTATTCTTGCTAGTGAGCTTCAATTATGTTATTTGCTCTTTTGAGAGTTTTTATTGTTGTGAGTACATTCTTCTTAAAAAGATTTGTTATTTCAAGAAAAGATATTCCATGAGGAGAGATTAAATTCAAAGAAAGGTTTTCCTTGAAGGGAGTTTAGTTTTAGGGGGAGTTTTCTTGAATGACAATTGTTATTGCCATAAAACTAATTTTATGATCAACCAAAATCAACAACTAGTAGCTAATTTTATTGGTTAAGAAAAATTGATTTATTTGCAATTTTAGGTGTTGTAAATGGTATACATATATGCATATGAAAGTGTCAAATGCAATTTGAGTAGCCTAAAAATGACTTAATAATGACTTACAAATAAATCCATCAAACCATAATAAAATTCACAAAAAAATATATTTCATTAAATCTACATTTAAAAAACAACTATTAGTCATTAGTTTATATGGTAGTTAACAACAAATACATATATTACACCATAAAGTCTAATAACCAGCAAATGTCTTGAAATAAAGTCATAATACAAAACAATAAATATAATTAGTTCCTCAACTCTTGAACTTGATCACATAGAGCTCATTCACAACAAATTGAAATTCATAGCATATGACCTGAAATGATAAAATAAAAGAAATGTTATTTGAATAAATGTCATTAGCGAAATACATACAAAATATCTCTAAAATTAAACAACAAAAATCCATTTAAAATAAAATGTAAAATCAATTAGAAACTAGGAAAATTAGCATGAACATATTTAAATGAAAATACAATACCATGGTGGGTTCATGTAACTTAATCAACACATGGTGACTAAATTGACATCTGCTATATTTGTGTTACTCTTTTACGGTCGCCATTAGCATCTGGCTCCTAATAACAAATAAGATGTAAGAAAGCATAATCATTTCATGAGAGTAAATTGGAAAGTGTTATATCTTTGAAAACACAACCTATCCAGATGAGCTTCCATTGATATTTTAAGGCAAGGTAATTTAGTAGGAAGAAATTTACACACAACTTGTCTTATGAAAGATAATTCATATAATAGCTTTTCTTGAGTTTCTTTTATCACATTCATTTCCTTAGCATGCTTTTCCATTAAATCCTTCATCTGGTGTTTTAACCTTTGGATTACCTCATTTGACAAATCATTTATAATAATATCTCTTTGAGAAGATTAGACCCCCATAATTGAGAAGGTGTTGGACCAAGTCCTAAACCATGAACATGCCCACTTTTTCACTTCCCAACACTTGGGAGTACGCATCTCATTCCCACATAACACATCCAGAAGTTTGTTCATTAGATGTTTCACCATTGCTTAACTTTTCGTTCATAATGTCCTGAGCATAGTTAATGATATCGAAATAATTGTGTAGGAGACTCAAATAATATCCCAACTAGGTGGAAACAAATGAGGACTAGAAACATAGAAAAATAGTTTTACCCATATTAGCATTAACATCAAATACACTTCAATAACAACATTACTAGCATTTTAGCAAGCCTGTTGCTTCTAGAAAGTAAAAACTACATTAAAAGACCATATCAATGAAACTCAACAAGAAAAACAAATACATAAACAACACTTCAGCAATCCAAGAATAGTTTCTGGTAAGAAAACTTACAATTGCTTTTGTAGACTCCTCATCTAAAGGTCTACCATCTTTAAACTTCTTGTGAGTTTCTCTAAATATTTCTGCTCGTGTTGGCTCTATCCCATCTTTAGCCTAATGTAATTAGATTAATAATAGAAAAACTCATAAGAGAAATGTTATTCATAAGTATTATATGTAGTAATTTACATTTGAATAACTTTTTATTCATCAAACATGCAATGTTTTTTTATCCTCCTTTGTGAGGTAGTTTTTGCTTTGCCCTATTGACTCTATTTGCTTAGGTACACCTCTATCATGTAAAACAAATACAATATGTAGATAATTTATTTATAGAAATTAAAATAAAAAAAATGTAAGCCTTCCTTAAAATATAAAAACAAGACCAGTTGTTTTGTTAATGTGTCCAATGTTGATACCTTTGCTTTATTAGAAACCCAGTAAAAAAGTAGACCAGTCCACTAGTCTCTTGGTATACGATTAGGTCTATTTTTCAACATGGCATCTTTGCTCTTATACTGTCAAATATGAATTCTTCAAATCACATTTGTAATCTTTCTATTTTTTCCTTAGCAATTTTTTGACAAATTCTTTACCACTTACTGGAATTGATAATTTTTTCTACAAAACATAAGAGGTAATTACAAACTCATATCATGTATAACAAATATGACAAATATAGCACTTATCTTAGCTTCAAAAACTCTACCAATTTCTTCTTTCCATCTTTTGGAAACACTCTCCAATCATCTATGTTCAGTGGTGTTAATTCTGGTGTTCTTGCTACAATGCCTATAAAGCTAACAAGCTTTCGACATTCTTTTCCTATAGCTTGATTACAGCAATTGAATTGCACAACAACTATCTTCCCTAAAGGCAAATTCCATATATCCTTTAATAGTGTAGGTCTACGAACCTTCTGTACTACCAATGAACCTAAGATGAAAGTCATTAACTGTCATGATTTATTGTATGTCAATTTTAAAATTTTAAGGCATTTGCTTACTAAAACAACGTAACCTGATCGATCGTTTTGCTTATCATTAGTACCAACAATGTTGTTCCTTTCATCATATTCAGTTTCATGTGCTTGAGAGCTATTCTGGATATGCATTAGTTACTCCATATAATGTCACACTTCTTCATCTTGGCGTTGTTCAGTGACAAACCTGAGTTTATTTTTCCTACTCATGATAAAATGTCAATTTTCACCTTATAAAATTGTAGAACATAAGGGTTATAACATCTAATATTGAAATTAACATGTTTTCACTATTAATAAATGGAACTCTAGTTTTAGGAAATTAAAAACTTGATGAATTTCCTGAGTCATAATTATCTATGTTAATCAGAATCACTGTCATATGCATTATCATTTCCTCCATCATATGGATCAAGGTTTGAAGGTTGGCTTAAATCAATAACTATCCCGTCAATACCAATTCTTACCCACTCATAATTGTCATGTTCTGAATCACAAATATTTTCAAGGATCTTAATTCAGCAGCCTTATATTTCATTGATGACTCAAACTGCACACTCTTTTCTACTCCCATATCAAAAGTGTATTGAGGTTTAATTGGCCTTGGAACAAACCATGCATGATCTCTAGGATCTTGCACAAACATCACTTGATGTGCTTGGTCTGTAAACACAAAAGGTTCATGACTTTCCAAACACCAAAGTGTATTAAGTATGTGAAGTTCACAAGTGTGAAACCTAATTCATCTTCCTTAACTCCTCTACCTCAAAATGGGTATTTGTCTCACCGATATGACAAGTATGATTGACAAAATTGTTGTAAAATGCAATATGACTTTACGTGTCATACCACTTATGTTTGTACCACTAGATGACTTAAATCTCACTAGATTTCCAAGCCCAAGAAAAGACTATTACTAAAGTGCTAGTAAGAATTTCGGGGAAGATTTGGGACATCTTTAGATATAGAATAATCTTAGACCTAAATTTTGATAGCTAATAAATATAGGCCTAAAACCTCATCCCCCAATTTTATTAAATTAGCTAAGCAGATGTATAGATAACCTAATGTACTAACTTTTTTAATACATAATTATACCACTATGTTTTAGATATTTTAATACATTTTTCATAATTTTTATCATAATAATTTTGATTAAGGTTTATAATAAATTCTATAAATAAATAGAAGGGGCTACACCATCCCTGCAACATACAGACGGAAATCAAGATTAAAGCCTTGTTGAATAGTCTGATATGATAAGCGATCGATGCAGAGTAGTTGAACAGGTGAGGTGGCAATATAAGGCTCCATATAAATGATTCAGCTTAAAGCATATCTCACTGCCGTGAGTACCAGCAGTCGCTTGCTTTGCGTAGCCATTTCCCTTCGTTGCTTTCTGATTACAGAACCGTTAAACATGCTTACGTAGCACAAAATAAGATTCCTGATTCGACTTCTGGTTTTCATGAGACCAAAGATTAAGCACCTTCCAACCTGAGTGGGGGAATAACTTTTAGCACAAGTGTGGCTGACATACATAGGATTCATAATCCTGGTAAGCACCTGTTTGCCCACAGATCAGGAAGAGGATAGAATGGGCTTAACTCTTCTCATGGCTTCCTTAGGATCAGGGTATTTGCTGTGGTGAACGACTTGGTTTCTGAAATCCCATATGACATAAGGAATAACAATAATTTCTTTATTATTGTCTTCGAAATGGCTAAGGTTTGATTTACCCATAGAAATTCAGGCTTGGTACCAAGCATCCAAGTCATGTGTCTCAAATGCATCAACTTTGCGACCCAAGGATGAGGCAAACCAAAGATCTTCAGCAAATGGTCAGAGAAGGAAAAGGTGACTGAGTGATTCTTCTAAGGCACCAAAGAGGTGTTGTTGAGTGTCTCGTCGAGGGAAAGATTCTTAGTTTCCATGCAAACATTAGAATCTTACAGGCAGGCAGAAAAATTTTCCAGAGCAGACAACTTCTACATCCAAGAAGTGTTGAATTGTGTAGAAGATATGACAAAAGGTGATAGTAGAAAATCATTGTGACTCTCAAGGGTATTGATGTTGGCACCACGTGCCAGCCCCATGTCCACAACCCTAACACGCACACCATCGTGGTAGAGTTGAAGCCAACACCACTGAGTGCTCTACCTTTGGTATGGCGGTAGGGACTCAGCGCTGCTCTGGTAAGCCAGAGGCAAACCCGTATAGTTGCCTGTGTCACTGACCTCGTTTCTTATATCGATGGGGCATATTTGGGCAATACGTTAGTGTGGCCAGAGGAAACAGGTAGTGCTTCTAATACTAATCTTCCAATCACCTTAATGCCTCCGCTTGGATGACAGGCTTGCGCTACCAAGCCCGGCGATAGAAGAACATGCGAAGTGTATTTATAAAACCTAAACGTATATAAAATGTAATCGATGTGGACTCTAAAAGTTGTCTATAAATTACTATACTTTGGTCTGTCATTTGGTTTACATTCGTTTTTGTTAAATTAGTTTCATATGAAGAGTGGCATTACTTACTGGATGAAACCTTTAGGGGGAATTTTATCAACGTTAATGTACAATGATTACTACTACGTTCTGTCTTGATTTCAAACTTCCAATAAGCCAAGACTTCTTGCTTTTGCATTTTATTTGAATCTTTTTTCTTTTTAACAAGAAACTCATCGTGTGAAATTTTATTTTATATTTTAAATAATGTTGTTCCATCATGTCGCAGATACACGTGCCCAATTGGCTGCTAAGTGTTGCATTAATGTAAGTTAGGATTTAAGCCCAACAAGTTTTAAGTTTATTATTAAAGGCCAAGTTAACAGTACTCAAGCCCATAGAGAAAGTTCAACATTAGCTATGTATATTTGCATATAAATGAAATTTTATTTATACTTGAGAAATGAACTTCTTTGGATGAGATAGTTTTAACTAATTAAATATATTTTTTCGTTCATTTCTTTTGATACTAGTAGTCAAGTTAAAATCCTAGTTAAATTAAGATTGGTTGATTTTCTCAAGAACGACAAAGTTTATTTGCATTTGAAGGTCACATTATCGGAATCTCCATGCTTGTTTATATATATATATATATATATATAACCAATTTGTAGTCAATTATAGTATGACCAATTTATTTTCATCAATTCCTGGTTAATTATTAATTATAATCACCATTACTTGAATACAAATACTTATTTTATTCTCCCGACACTTTTTTTTTTTTTCATATATTCTTTTAATTAATAGCAAGCTACAACATTTTCATGGTAGAATATCTTCGCACATGAATGGAACAAGCGTGCAATAGTCATTTAGTGATGAAGATGAAAATTTTTATAAATGATCTTTTTGAAAAAATAATTATCTTGACATACTTTCTTAAGGATGATTCTTGAAGAACGAAGCAAATAAGCATGCGGAGGACAGTGAATATTGAAGAGTACACCTTGATAAGGTTGAATGGATGTATGTGAGTTTTCCATTTATTGTTCCATTTCCATTTCTTCTTGACCTTCTTGATCTTCATTACTTCACATTGCAATTGCTTTCTTTCTCCCAAAGGATCATCAGCTGGAATTTTTCTTAACAAAAGGGCATTCATATTTAATTTGATATAACCATGTTTTCCGCTCTCATATATAGGGGACAACACCCTTGGCTTGACCATCCTTCATAACCTCTTTTATGCCAGGATGGTTTTTGATATAAAATAAGGGATATTATTGTTTTGGTAATAAAATCTAAGGACTTTGTATATAATTTCCTTGTAACCGAAGTTAGTAACAGGAGGGAAAGGTAGAATTGTCATTTGAATAATTGGGGTTGTCATAACGATCACCCTTGAGTTCATTGAAGGCTGGCAAATACTGTTTTCTTTTTCTTCCTCTGTAATTCTTCTGATTTCTCAGTTTCACATACCTTCCTCCTTCTCTTCTAGCTCTTATGTTCTTTGTCCTACTTCTTTCTTATCAACTGGAATCAGAGCCAACAATCCATGGCTAATGGAACATGTTTACAAGTTGCCATCCGTGAAACTGAGGAATGCCTCAGATTGTCAGTTGATCAGCACTTTTGAAGCAACATATGCAAGGTCTTCAGGATCTTGTTTAAGCTTTGTCACTTCACTTTACCAAACAGTCAGCCTGACTTGTGATCATGGAGGTCAACACCATAGTGAGTATCATCTTCTAATTAGATTCACTAAGTTGGATTTTCCAAAATTCACGTGTGATGATGTGTTGAGGTGGATCTCAAAATGCAATCGATTCTTTGATATGAACAACATGCTTGAAGCACATAATGTGACCATAGCCAATCTCGTTTTAGATTAGCCAGGCTATAAGTGGCTCCAAAATTATAAGCAATCTATGGGTATCATTTGACCTAGTTGACTCTGTCAGAAGCTATTAAAATTTGTTTCAGGTCCCTGTTTGACAACCCATTGGAAGAATTGATGTAGCTAAAGCAATCTGGTAGTTTAGTCCATTTTTAGGACACCTTTAACAATCAAATCTGTCATGTCGACTAAACTAAGGCACAAAAATTCAATTGTTACCTTGAAACTCTAAAACCTGATATTGATGTGGCTACTTAACTATTTCACCGTTAAACTTTGCTAGATGCGACATGTTTAGATAAGCTTCAAGATCATAATGTGAATTTATTGACTAAGAAATCCTCCCCTTCTTCCAACAGTACCAAGTGGCTATTAGTGCTCATGTGGGGTCTTCAGCATCATACATGCCTAAACAATTAGACCAAGATTCACAAAATAATGGAAATACTGTGTTACCTAACTCTCATAAAAGCATTTGTGTAAGTCCACAGTACGATTTCAACAGAAGCTCAACCCTACTAAAGTAGAGGAACATCGTTCTAAGGGGTGTCATGGGAAATTCAATCAGGGCCATGATTGCCCTCAGCATAAGAAAATGCAATTGTTCCTTATGGGAGTGGTGGTGATGATGATGGTGATATTCCTGTTTAGGAGGAGGTAGTACCTAAGGAACATATAGAGACATCTATCATTTCATTAAACACCATTCAAAGGTTAGCAATCTATCGTATTATGCGTTTAGTAGGATGGGACAAAAAAGGATAGCTTCCCATTCTCATTGAGACTGACAGCACCTATAATAGAAGAAGCTTTCTTCCATGCTAGTCACCAATATTGTAGACCTATTCCACTTGTGTTTGTTACTTTGGCTAATGGAGGTAATGTGCAATGTAGTCATATGTATGAGGGATTCACATAGTCTATGTAGGGGCACAAGTTTTCCACTGTTCTCATCTCATTACCTTTAATGGGATGTGACATGGAGTTAGGAATGCAATGGGTCTGCACCTTAGGAATCATTGAGTGGGATTTCCTTTACTTGACCATATCTTTAATTACAATGGCTGCTGTGTATTGTTACAAGCAGCTAGTGATTATGCTAGTAGTGTAGTTTCCTTTAATTGTCTTTGTAAATTGATGGTTGTGCCTGCTTTTATTTCAAACCAAGCACTGTGTTGTCTTGTTAGGGCCAAAGGTGAATCCATATTGCCTTTGTAGTTTCAACATCTACTCAACTCGTTTGCTAATTTATTTGAGGAATCTAAATGTTTTCACCTCTATCAATCTCCACACAATCGTAGTATCACCATGGAACAAGGAGGCATCCAGTAAATATACGCCCTTATAGGTATCCTATAGTACATAAGGATGTGATTGAACATATGATTAGTGTCATGCTGCAAGTTGGGATCATTCAACACAGTGCATTACCATTTGCCTCTCCTGTTGTTCTTGCCAAGAAAAAAGACAACATCAAGCGCATGTGTATTGATTATAGAAGGCTAAACAAAAATCATAATTAAAGTCATTTTCACATTCTTCTTGTTGAAGAACTATTAGATGAATTAATTAGCGCTACAATATATTCTAAGTTGGACCTCCATTATGGTTATCACCAAATAAGGATAAAGCCTGGTAATATTTATAAAATGCTTTCCAAACACATTCTGGGCACTATGAGCTCATTGTAAAATTGCTTGGTCTCACTAATACACCGTCAACTTTCCAAAGTGTTTGAACACCAGCTTCGAAAGCATGTGTTGGTTTTCTTTAATTACATCTTCATTTATAGTATGGGTGCAAGGAAACATTTAGAACATTTGACCATTATTTTTACAATACTTTGTTAACATCAATTTTTCTTAAAACACAACAAATGATCATTTGCAATCTCCAAAATCAAGTATTTAGGCCATTTCATCTCAGCTATAGATGTTGAAACTGATCCTACGAAGGTCCAAGCTGTTAGAAGTTAGCCTACCCTAACCACTATGAAACAATTGCGTATCTTTCTTAGCTTGACTAGGTACAATCAACATTTCATTAAGCATTTAAACTTAATATCAAGACCTCTTATGAATCTTTTAAAGAAAGTTGCATTTGTTTAGAGCAAGGATACAAAGGTTGCTTTTCAACAATTGAAGGCTACTTTAGTCCGAGCCCCAGTACTTGCTTTGTCTAATCTTTCTCAACCTTATATTGTTGAGACAAATGCTTTCAACATCAGAATTAGGGTTTTTTAATGCAAGTTAAGCATCCCATTGTGTTTCTCAACAAGGTTTTGTCCCCTTGACATTGTTTACTTTCCATTTATGATCGAGAATTACTAGCTTTTGTTCTTGCTATTGAGAAGTGGTATCAATGCCTTTATATTTAGCCTTTCACCATATTAACTAATTAAAATAGTCTTAAATTCTTATTAGAGCAAATTTTTCTACTGTTACACAATTCAATTAGGTTGCTAAACTGATGAGCTTATAAGATTCTATTTGCTAAAAACAAGGAAGAGACAATGTTACTATTGATGCCCTCTTTAAAGCTACACATGGTGAACTGTTCCATTTAGCTTTCACATTCGTTTCAACAAAGTTATAGGATTCCATTTATCAAAAATTCATGTTTGACCCTGATTTGGTTTCACTCGTCGTTTAACTAAAATATACCTTTCTATGTAGTCTAAGTATAACTAAGATGGCAAGATGTGGACTTGACATAATAAGGTGGTATAAAAAATTCACAAGGCACTCAACGAGCCATTTTACAATGGTTGCATTCCTTTCCTTTCAGGGGACACTCTGATATACATGTTGCATGGAAACATATGAAGGATTTGTTATATTGGAAGAAGTTGTATAACAATGTCAAAAAGTATATCTAGGAGTGCAGAATATGTTTATATTGTAAGCAAGAAATTATTGCTTCCCCTAGGTTGTTGCAATCATTCCCAATTCCTGAAGGTGTTTGGCAAAGCATTTATATGGATTTCATAAAGAAACTACGTCTGTCCAATGGAAAAGAATGTATTTAGGTCATTATGGATAGGCTTAACAAGTATGCTCACTTCATTGCTCTTGCACATCCATTCACAGCTGCCCAATTTGTACAACTTTTCCTTGATAACATTTATTGGCTATATAGGGCACCAACTAACATTATTAGCAACAGAGACCCACTTTTTACCAATGTTTTTTAGAGGGAGTTCTTTTAGAAGTTGGATGTAACATAAAACCTTTCTACTACTTACCGCCCATAATTTGTTGGCAAATTATTGGTGAATAGATGCCTTAAAATGTATCTTCGTGGGATGGCATGGCAATCTCCTTAGCAATGGAGTAGTTTGCTTCCACTTGCAGAATAGTAGTACACTACTTCCTTTCATACTCCATTAGGTACCACCCCCTATGAAGTAATGTATGGTTAACCACCCCTGATAAACATTCCCTACTTGCCTCAAGAATCTATCACAAAGGTCATTAACAGGTGTTTTAAGGCAAGGGAATGCATGGTACAATATCAGATAGACAAATTGTTACGAGTAGCCTCTTCTTCCATTTCTCCCTTCCACTTGAGCAGCAACTCAATGACTACACAGTTATTCTTTTTCACTAAACGTCACTTTAGAAACTTGTCAAGCTCTCACTCTATATCCAATGTACCCCATTTCATGCGTAACTAGTGAGGGACTATGTCAAATGCTATCAATCGTTTGAGCTGAGAAACATGGAAGGTAATTGTAATGTGTATACTATTATTCCAACTTTGATAAGGATTTAGTAAGGGCTAAAGTATTGAGGAGACAATTTTGCTGAATTGCAATTGTCAATTGATTATTGTCTACATGGTTGTGACTTTAACAAGACCCAATTACTAATTTCAAAGTGACATTCATCGCAATGCTTGTTGGCTAGAAATAGATATACATAAAAGCATGAGATTTTTGCAACCTCAACAGTCAGCATGTTCAACGAAAAACATTATATTTCAAGCCCTTACACATCAATCATACATAAATTATATTTAAGACACATTAGAAAAGCTATACACATAATGATATGCCGGGAAAACCTTTTATCCCCTTTTGGGCCAAACCTGATGGGCCTTGTTTGGAAACCTTAACCCTTCACCATCCCATATCCGCTCAGAGTTTCATGCTACCTCATAACATGAAGGCCAATTGCACAAGAACCTTATGACACTAAACCATACGGGTTTCCCCTTATTAGCATGCATATACCAAACACATAAAACACGTCACATGTACATAGCTATCAATAAGTAAAACGTTTCAAAGAAAACATAAGATGCACAAGGGAGAAGCTAAAACTACCTATCAGATATACCTTTAACCATATACCTCTAGTAGTATATCTTCTTCCAGGATAATAATTGATTTTCTATCTAAAAAAATGCATAATAGATAAATTCTTAAAAATTTAATTTTCTAGCTAGATTTTTAAAAATAAGCATCATTTATATCCCTTTTTTTTTCCTAAATAGTCATTTAATCCACTAAATTCTTTGTTTAGTCACTTTATTCTATGAAAATACAAAGTCTTATTGGAATCTCCCTTCGCAAAACAAATAACATCCTATATGAATTTGAGGATAACTTCATCTAGTTATGCTACTTAGTGTTATATTTGTTTTTGTCACCGTTTAAATTTATTTAAGGGGGTTCTTGTGAATAACCAATAATTAAAAAAAATACTCAAATAACTAATGAATAAATAAATATAGACATAATGAGTTAATCAAATATGGGAAACTATATGTTAAGTTTCTCTTATTTTCAAGCTTCACCACTCATACTTTGAAGGACTATTATCATTTTATATTGCTTTGGTAATAATTAGAATTTTTGTTGCTATTTACCTTATTTTTCTTTAGACAAAAATGATTATAGCATACTTTCTCTCAAATACTTAGTGAGAAACATTATCCTTTTACTAACATCCATTATCTTTCATTTCCACTTTCATTCCTTTTTTTTTTTTTTTCAAGTTTTCCTAAATCAAATACCTTGGTTTAAGCTATCTTTAATCCTCCAATATCTCTATTATTTCACATATTTCTAGCAAAAAAGTTCCAAGAAGAACTCACTTAATTTGTACACTATTCACAACCAATTTGTGTTGTTTTTCATAGCAAAAATAGTTACGTTGTTTGCCTTTTAATGCCCCATTTTCTCCTTCTTTCTCCCCTATTACTTCTTATTTACTCATCATGTAACTTCCTACAACATCTAAATGCATCATCTATTGCCCAAATTTCACTAAAACCTCCTTTGTTCAAGTCACTCTTTCTCTATAAAAAAAAAAAAAAACATTTTTTTTCATGCGTCTTGCTCATTGTTTCAAACTATTTTCTGCTTACACCATATCCCCCTTTTATAGAGAACTTCTTCCTCATTGAAGGTTCTTTATGATAAAGGAAAATATCAGCCCAAAACTCTCAATTAGTTTACTGGAAAGTCATCCTTTCCATGTGCATTTTTACGCCTTGTTTTTCTCACTCAAAATCATACCAAGTTGTCTGCTTGGTTAATGAATTTATTTTTTCTAAGTCCTTCTAAGCTTCCTCATATTTGAAGACTTCCTATGGTAACTTGCCATGTTGCATTTATTCCTTAAATTTCTCCAAGTTGACTACCAAAGTTGTTGACTTATAAATTTCTGATTGCTTCAAAATTTGAGTCTTATGTGCGTAATTGCTTCCTACCACCTCAAGCTCTAGTAGGTTCAATAGTAAGTGTTAACATCCTCTTAAATGACACCTCCTACTTGCATATGTTCCTAGTGTAAGGAACTTATGCTTAAGTTTGGCTTCTATTTTGCTTTAAAAATTTCAGATATAAGAGGTCCCTTTGTACTATCACAATTTTTTCTAAATAAGCTTAGTGTATTAACTTATTCTTAGCCTTAAATAACACCATTATCAAGGCTAATTTAAGCTTAGGTAAATATTTCTTAGTTGATTAAATTTCTTAAATTAAATTCTTAAGTTTCATTTTAAAATTGACTTAGCTAGTTATTTGAATTTACCTTGTTGAATTTTCTTCCTTTTATGCAATTGGCAACATTATGCTACGGTAACTTATTTGTCTTAATTTATTTTACTCATATTTGACCTCTTTTCTATTATGGGTCTTGTATAGCTATGATCTTGTCCTTTTTTATAACTGAGACATTGATTTAATTATTTAACAAAATGTGGATGAATCATAAGTTTCTTATATTTAGCCTAAATAAATAAATAAATATTCTTAACAATTAAAATAATTTCCAGAATGTTATCAAGATTTTACATTTCTCTTATTAGAGAATAAATCCTAAATTTCCCAGAATTTATCCTCTTTATTATTATTATTATTATTACTATTATTATTATTATTATTATTATTATTATTATTATTATTATTATTTATGGTGTTACATTTTCCCTATTCTTCCTCTTTGTAATTCTTTTGATTTCTCAGTTCCACATACCTTCTTCCATCTCATCTAGCTCTTATGTTATCAGCCTTACTTCTTTCTTATCACATACTCATAAAGTAAAGAGATCCTTTTAAGGCTGTAGTTTATATTTTATAATATATCAATCTCCATCATTAGACATTGTACCCTTCTAATTGTTTAGGCATATATGATGTAAAAGACCCCACACGAGCATTATGTTGGAAATAAACTTGATTTTGGCCTAATGAACTTTAAGTCATAATCCATACCTTGTAATCCAATCCAAGTTAATTATGCCCATTAGTTTAAGCTTTTTATCTAAAGTTTTCATATTTAATGACGTTGGTGTTGGTTGAAGGTTGTACTAAGTAAATATAGAAGTAGGTGATAGTTGGGAGTTAAATTAAATAAATGACAAGAAACTTCCCATGAGTCTTATAAATAAGGGTTGATCCTCTCGTTATTGTATCAAGCCAGAAAGGCAAATCTAATAGAAGTCTTCATTTCTCTCCACTAGTATTTCTCTTCTCAACTCTTCCAATATTCTAAACCCAAATAGCCGTACCATTTCTCCAACAATGTGGTATCAAAGTCAAACCATCTTAAAAAATAATGGCAAATAATATATTTCCTTTTCAATTCCTTCGCCTAACCAAAGACAATTATGGAAGTTAGAGTATTCATGTAAAGGCTCTCCTAGGCTCTCATGACGTGTGGGAGATGGTAGAGAAAAGTTATGAGAAACCTTAAAATGAGGCTTCCTTACCCAAAGGGAGGCTTTACATAAAGCAAGAAGAAAGGATTAACAAGCACTTACTCTTATTCACCAATGTCTAGACATTGTCATGTTCGAGAAGGTTGCTAATGCATCCACTTCCAAATAGGCTTAAGAGATTCTTCAAAATACGTACAAAGGCATAGATAAAGTAAAAAAGTTACGGCTACAAACCCTTCAAAATGAGTTTGAAGCACTTTATGTGATAGATATTGAAACTATTTTTGATTATTTAACTTGCGTATTAGCTATTGTTAATGAAATGAAAAGAAATGGAAAAGCCTTGAACAATACACGAGTGATAGAGAAAATTCTTTGATCTTTAACTCAAAATTTTGAACACATTGTTGTTGCAAATGAAGAATAAAAAAATATAGACACCATGACTATTGACCAACTCATGGAGTCATTACAAGCTCACAAAGAAAAGATGAGGAAGAAGAAGATGATTGAGTCATTGAAACAAGCTCTTTACTCAAAGTTCACTCTCAAAGAGAGGAAAGACCATGATGGAGGATGCAAATGATGAGGACATGGTTGTGGTCATGCACATGGTCAAGGCCGAGGAAGAAGAGGTAGAGGCAACTATAATAATTATGAAAAAGTAGATAAGGTTCTCAAAGAGAATGTGGGAAAGGAAGCAAAAGTTAAATGTATGAAAAATCGCACATCAAATGTTTTAACTGTCACAAATTTGTTCATTATTCTTTTGATTGCAGAAACACTAATCATGTGAAAAAGAAAACTAATCTTGTAAAAGTGAAGAAAGATATTAAGCTCACTTTGACGATGACTAAGGAGAATAGTGAATCAAAGAAAAGCATATGGTATCTTGACACTGAAACAAGTAACCATATGACGGGTGATAAAAGTCTGTTCATGAACCTAGAGCAAATTAATGGATTTGTTAGCTTTGGCAATGAGTCCAAGAAATCTGTTCAAGGAAAAAGTAAAATACTAGTTCTTCTTAAAGATGGAAGCCACTAATTCATTTCTAATGTCTATTATGTGCCAAGTTTAATGAACAATATCTTGAGCTTGTTGCAATGATTTGAAAAAGACTTTGATATACACATGAAAAATCATAATCTTTATTTAAGAGATCAAGAAGGAATTCTAATAGCCAAAATGCCACTGACAAGAAATAGACTATTCCTAATTGAAGTTCAAAATGATAATGCCAAACGCTTGAAGGCATGTTTGAAAGATAACTCTTGGCTTTAGCACTTAAAGCTTGGCCATCTAAATTTTGACAGTTTAAAATTAATGTTAACTAAAAGTATGGTTAAAGAATTGCCACCAATAGATCATCCTAATCAATTGTGCAACGGATGTCTTCTTGAAAAGCTTTCTAGAAAAGATTTTCCAAATAAGGCGATAACAAGAGCTAATGAGCCTTTACAACTCATACATGCTGATTTGTGTGGCCTTATATTACTTCATACTCTTTATTGATGATTTCCTAAGAAAAACATGGGTGTATTTTTTACAATAAAAATCAAAAGCATTTGGAGTGTTCAAAATGTTTAAGGCTCTCGTTGATAAAGTGCCTATAAAATTAAGGCTTTAAGGACTGATAGAGAAGGTGGATTCACATCAAAAGAATTCATTGAATTTTGTGATATAAATAGAATTTGTTGTCCTTTAACAGTACCTCAACTACTACAACAAAATGGTATGATTGAAAGAAAAAACATAACTATACTTGAAATGGCTCAAAGCATGCTAAAATGCAAGAAGATGCTTAAAGAATTTTAGTCTAAAGCACTTGATTATGTTGTCTATATTTCAAATCGATGCCTAACTAAAAGTCTTCATGACAAAACTCCATAAGAAGCATTGAGTGAGAGAAAGCCAAATATCTCATATCAATAAGTATTTGGAGGCATTGCTTATGTACCTGATCAAAGGCATTCCAAACTTGATGACAAAAGTAAAAAGTACATATTCATTAATAACAAGAGATCAAAAGGCTACAAGCTCTACAATCTCATCATAAAGAAGATTGTAATTAGTATAGATGTTGAGTTTGATGAAGAAGATATGTAGAATTGGCATGAAAGATTAAGAGAAGAGTATGATTTCATTCCTTCTTTTGAAGTAGATGAAGAGCAATCTTGTAAAGAAGCTCCAGAGCCTACAAGTCCACCTTTATCGCCATCTACGTCTCCAACTAGACAAGACTTGTATGCAACTCAAGTGAAAGAACCCCTCATATGAGAAGCTTGTGAGATATTTATGAGGTAACCAAAAATTAAAATGAACTCACTCTCTTATGCCTATTTCATGAATGTGAACCTGTAGGATATGAAGAAACGGTTCAAAGTAAAGAGTGGAAAGACATCATAGATGAAGAAATCAAAGCCATTATGAAGAACAATACTTAAGAGCTAGCCTCACTTTCACAGGGACAAAAGGTAATTGGAGTTAAATGGGTTTTCAAGGAGAAAAGGAATGTTAAAGGAAAAGTTGAGAGATATAAAGCAAGATTGTGGGTAAAGGGCTACAATCGAAGGTATGGAATTAATTATAATGAAGATTTTGCTCTAATAGCTTGATTAGAGACAATAAAATTAATAATTTCTTTGGCTACACAATAAAAATGGAAATTTTATCAAATGGATGTCAAATCAGCCATTTGAATGGACTATTACAAGAAGAAGTTTATACTAAACAACCTGTAGGTTATGTTGTAAAAGGCCAAGAAGATAAAGCTTTGAGCTTCAAGAAAGCCTTATATGGCTTGAATCAAGCACCACGAGCATGGAATAGTGACATTAATAAATATTTTCAAGAAAATGGCTTTCTTAAATGCCTACATGAATATGCTTTATATGTAAAGGTAAATGAAATAAAGATTTGTTTGTTAGTTTGTATGCGGATGATCTCATTTTTATAAGAAATCATCCAAAAGTGTTTAAAGACATTAAGAAAGGAATGACTTGAGAATTTGAAATGACCGACATTGGCCTTATGTCATACTTCCTTAGGATCGAGGTTAAGCAAATAGAGGAAGGCATCTTTATATCACAAGAAAGCTATGCTTGAGATATCTTAAAGAAGTTTGGAATAAAGAATTGCAATGCAATCGATGCCTTAGTATAATGCAGATTAAAATTATTGAAGTTTGAAAATGAAGAACAAATGGATGCCACTTAATTCAAGAGCTTGGTTGGAAGCTTAAGGTACTTAATATGCATGAAGTTTAACATTCTTTTTAAAGTTGGTCTAGTAAGTCACTATATGGAGGAACCAAAGATAGCACACTTAAAGGCAACAAAGAGATAGTGACTAGGCTGGTGACTTGGATGATCGCAAAAGCACAATAGGATTCTTATTATTTATATGAACACAACATTCACATGGAGTTCCAAGAAGCAATCTATTATCACTCTTTCTACATGTGTAGCTAAATATTTTATTGCAAATTCATGTGTTTGTCAAGTCATTTGGCTTCAAAATTTAATGAAGGAGTTCCATATGCCTCAAGAAGAAGCAATAGAGATATATGTTGATAACAAGTCTGCTCTTACATTTGCAAAGAATTCAATGTTTCATGATTGAAGTAAACACATTGACACACGGTACCATTATATCAGAGAATGCATTACATGGAAGGAGATTCAAGTAAAGTAGGTAAAGTCACAAGAATAAGTTGCTAAAATTCTCACCAAGCCACTCAAGCAAAGAGATTTTAGAAGATTAAACAACACGCTTGGAGTCACAAAAATCAAGTTTAAATAAGGATGTTAGAAATTAACTTGATTTTGGCCCAATGAACTTTAAGTCATAATCCATACCTTGTAATCCAATCCAAGTTAATTAGGCCCAATGGTTTAAGTCTATTATCTATAGTTTTCATATTTAATGACATTGGTATTGGTTGAAGGTTATACTAAGTAAATGTAAAAGTAAGTGGCAGTTGGGAGTTAAATTAAATGAATGACTAGAACCTTCCCATGAGTCTGATAAATAAGCGTTAGTCCTCCCATTGTTGAATCAAACCAAAAAGGAAAATCCAATAGAAGTCTTCCTTTCTCTCCACTCTTAGAATTTCCTTTTCCAATATTCTAAACCCAAACAGCCCTACTTTTTCTCTAACACACTGATTAGTCGTTTGGTATCGCTGAAAGAAAGGGTATTCAACTAATTCACATTAAGATCCTAAAGCTTCTCTAAACATGTCGCATCCTACAAGGTTCAAGGTTTAAAGAGCTTAACAACCTCAACAATCTAAGGTTCTGGAGCTGCAAGGTGATAACTGAGTTTTTGTGCCTCATTTAAGTCAAAGAGACATATTAGATTGTCAAATGCATCCTGAAAGTTGAGTAAACTACCAAATTGCTTTAACTGCATTAGTTCTTCCAATAGGTCATCAAATAAGGACCCAAAGCGAATTTTAATATCTTTTGATAGAGTCAACCAGGTTAAACAATTTCCTATAGATTGCCCATAATTTTGGAACCATTTATAGCTTGGCTCATCTAAAGCAAGACTAGTTATAATCACCTTGTGTGCTTCAGCATGTTATCTAGATCGAAGAATCGATTGTGTTAACACCCCATCTCATAAATAAATAATGGAAGATAAGGAAAATGAAGATTAATTAATTAATTAGATAACAAAAAACAAAAATGAAAATGAGACAACAAACCTAAATTCATAATCAAATATGAAGAATTTAACAAAAACAAAACGAGGAAATTAGAACATCATTTTAAATTCATTAGTTAAAGAGATCAATTAAAACAACATAGCAATATATATATATATACATATAATAATAATGGTAAAAAAAATGTAGATATATATATATATATATATTTAATAATAACAAAACAACAAAAGCCATAATGAAAATGTAGAGAAAAACCATCAGAGGCTGAAGCACAGCATCATTGTTGCAAATCCTTTTGAAAAGCTTACACCAAAACAAGCCCTATGTCTCGGCCGGAAGCAAAAGAGAATGGGCTAGCAGAGAGCTCGAAAAGCATTGACTGGAGGCTAATGCCACTAGAGGGCTAAGTAGAGGTAGAAGGGGAAAGGGACGTGAGCTGATAAAAGATGAGGAGAAGAGGAGCAGAAGAGGAGGAACAACAAGAGAAGATGATAGAGAAGGGAAAGTCAATAAGCTATAAGAGAGGCCCAATCGAGAGGGAGAAGAAAAGAGAGGCAGAGTGGCTTGAACCGAAAAGAGGAAGAAGAAAAGAGAAAGGAAAGGTAGCTACGTGGAGGAAAAGGACCAAGAGGAAACACAGACGAGAAAGAAAAGAAGAGAAGGAAGAGAGAAGAAGGGGAGTAGAAGAAGAAGGAGGAGCTCTCTGTTCTGAGCTCCATGAGCAAAGGCAAACAGAGAGAGGAGAAACCAAAATGGGGAGAGAAAGAGGAAGAAGAAAAAGGAGAGACAGGCAATGTTGAAAGATCGAAACAACGAGGCCGAGAGTGCCAAGGTGGAGAGAGAGAGAGAGAGAGAGAGAGAAAGAAAGATGGTGTGTTGACATCAACGAACCAGAGCCAAGTTAAAGAGAGAAAGTCAAGGAAGAAGGAAGGAAGTAAACTAAGAAAGAAAGGAGTTTGAGAAACAGTGACCCGAGCCAAGTTAGAGAGAGACCGACAGGAAGGAGCAGAGAGAAAAGGAGAAGTAGAAAAGGAGAAGGAAGACTGCCACACCCTGTTTTGAGCTTCGTGAGTAGAGGTTGAACAAGGGAAGAAGAAGAAGAGAGGAGGAAGAAAAGGGGAGAAAGAGAGAGTCACCAGGGAGAAGCTGTGGAAAGCAATGGTAATGTTGTGAGAGCTGAAGGAGAAGGGCCGCCAAAAAGAGTCCTCGTTGACGGTGAGAAGCTAAAGCAGAGCCACGTGTAAGGAACAGCGTCATGTTCCGATCATGGGTTGCATGCATGGTTAACATTGTTCCTATGTTTTGCACCAAATTGTGTTTTAATTGTTTGCCATTTTTTTAACTATTATTATTATTATTATTATTATCATTTTTTAATATCAATATGAGAATAATTTTGGCATTACATGTAAGGTTCTAAGAAAAATCATCATGTGGGAATATTATTCTCCACGAGCGCTTGAGGTCGTGTCAAATTTTAATCTCCTTACACCCTGATAATTAGTACATGTTAAAAAAAATGCAAAAAAAAAGTGTCTTAATTAAATAACCTTTCTTTGCAAAATGATTAAGTTCCTTCTTTGTAAAATTTAATTAATCAAGAAATGCCATGTGGGACTTGAGTCTCTATAGACTTTGGAAATTGATTTTGTTAAAAATAAAACTAAAAGAATTCTAATTTCAAAACCCTTAAGAATATATAAAAATAAAAATCCAAGAAATCTCAAATATTTTCTTCCATATTTTAGGTTCTCGCGTGAGATTGCTCGTCACCTCAGACATTCAAAAGCTAATTAGTAAAAGCCATGTGAAACCTTGAGTCTCCTCAGCTTTCAAAAGTTAATGTCTAAAATACTAAGATGAATTAATTCTAAAATAGAAAGGTTTGTCTTACATGTTATGTAATAAAAAATCCTAAGAATATTTTCTCATTCTACTCTTACTTTAATTATTAGAATAAATTCAAACTTAAAAAATAACAATAAATACAAAAATCATAAATTCAAAAATCCCAAAATATTTTTATGATAGTTTTACTTTAAGTTTAAAATAAATTCTAATTTCATAAATAAATTAAAAAAATCCTAAATTCAAAAATCCTAAAAACATTTTTCCATTATATTTTTACTTTAAGTTTAAAATAAATTATAATTTCACACACACACACACACACACACACACACACACACACACACACACACACACACACACACACACACACACATATATGTAATAAAAAATCCTAAAAATCCTTTTAATTTCTATCTCACCTTCAAAATTAAAACAAAACAAAATAAAAAATAGTAATAATAATATAAAATTGAAAAGAAATCCCAAGAGTCTTTTCCATTATCATCTCATCTAAATTTCAAAAGAAAAGTTAAAGACTCAAAAAAAAAAATCAATAAATACACAAGAAAGAAAACGAAAAGACCCAGGAGGTGATATTAGATCAATTTCACAAATTAAAACTAATCAATCAAATTCCAGTCCTGTTTGGTTTGTGAAAATCTATCCAATTTCAACAACCTCAATCTTCTCACAAAAACATAAAAACACTTAGCAGATATGCCATTTTGGTCAAACTACGTGAACTTTGATCCCTAATACAGGGTATGTAGGCCCTAGACTTTCATCCTTGGTCAAGTCCGCCCTTTATAAATATCTACTTGTTTGCTTTCATTTTTGTTATTTTTGTCTTCTCTATTTAATGAGCATGCATGTCAATAAAAAGGTAATTGAGATAAATTTAATGCCATATTCTATTTCAGTTGACTACTTTAAGGTAACTATCCTTATTGACAGGTGTTGTAGGTTGCCTAACACCTTCCCCACACTCAAACAGACTCCCAAAATCATCTCTAATTTCGCAAACCATTCTGCCCTTTCTTTTTGTTTTAAATTGGTTTTCCAAAATTTATCATTAAAAATTTTGGTGACGACTCTAATAAATTAATTTTCAAGATTTATTTTGGGAATCAATTTAAATCGCTTTTTATTCTCTCACCGAAAGGTCGGTTACAACATATTGCATTTTGAAATCCACCGTAACACATCATCATGCGTGAATTTAGGAAAATCCAAATTAGTGAATCTGGTTGGAAGATGATACTAACCATGATGTTGACCTTCGCAATCACAAGCATGGCTCATAGCTTCTATAAACAAAAGTGACAAAGCTTGAACAATATCTTGAAGACCTTGTATCTGTGGCCCCTGAACCTCAAAGTGCTAATCAATCAACAATTAAAGGCGTTCCTCAATATCACTTATGGCTACTTGCGAATGTATTCCATCAGCCATATATTGTTGGCTCTAATACCAGTTGATAAGAAAGAAGTAGGGCAAAGAACAGAAGACCAAGAAGAGAAGAAGGAAGGTATGTGCAACTAAGAAATTAGAAGAATTATCAGATTGCCTTCACTGAGCTCAAGGATGACAGTTATAACAACCCCAATTATTTAAATGACAATTCTACTCTTCCCTCCTATAACTAACTTCTGTTACAAGGGAATTACATAAAAGTCCTTAAAATTTTATTACCCAGACAATAGTACCCCTTATTTCATATTAGTATGATCCTCTAGAACATCAATTATACAATTAGAACTCTATCCCCATCAACTCGTACTTAAAGAGTGACTTTTCCCACTCCAATTGTAATTGCCTATTCGTCAACCTCATATGTAAATCCAATCTTCAATTAGTTATTCATTATTAATTTTATATATCTTCTTTGTTTCGCATCATTCTTTGATCAATCCCATGGCTTATCCAATCTATAACTGCATTGTGTCTCACAAGTATTCCAACCTCAACCATCAAATCATCGAATTTTCCATTGCAGAAAACCCCCAAAACTGTATTGTACCTGAATGTGCAAACCTCTATTAGCTTTTAAGTCCTATCTTTATTTGGCTATCTTGTCCCACTACCTCTTCCAGTACCATTAGGTTCCAGTATAATAACGTCCTCTGATCACG
Source organism: Delonix regia (assembly GCA_037074485.1). Lineage (NCBI taxonomy): Eukaryota > Viridiplantae > Streptophyta > Magnoliopsida > Fabales > Fabaceae > Delonix > Delonix regia. Next base: position 43,200,036 of record CM073450.1, on the reverse strand, counting down.
TTTCCGACATGGTCTAGGGTTGCTAAGAAGCAAACTATGCCACCCTATGATTCCATCTCATGCGCTTAACGTAAATGACATGATGCATAGGGCCAAACAAGTCTTCGTTAGTTGTTATTCTGTCACAAGTAAAGGCGTATTAATACTTCCCTTGTCTGTGAGTGTCCTTGTGATATTACCAGAAACTCAGGAGGGTGGGAAGGAAAGGCGGCATCTGAAGAAGCCATTGAATCACTAAACGAACTGATGCTTCAAGACAAAGAAACTGATGATGATGATATTAAAGGGCGACATTGTATTTGTCTTAGAGGATACAAGTTTTAGCAACGCCTTGTCACTATGTTTATCACAATCCCTGTATTGTTTATTGGCTCAATATTAGTCATTCGTGTCCCTTGTGTCGCTATTCATTGCTCACGCGAAGTGGTCTGAATGTGTACTTTAGAATTTTTCTTTTTTTGGGCCTAATAGTTTAGAATACTTTTCCCCTAATACCCTCTTGCTATTTTCATCAATTGTTCACCAGCACTCTTTATTTCTTTGGTCAAAATCGTTCCCAGGCTTAAAATTAGTCATTTTGTCCTTTTTTTTTTTAATTTCTCCAAATCAAAGGTACCAGCACGTTTTATCTTTTTCTTTTTTTTCAATAAAATACCAGCACGTTACCTTGAAAAGATTGTGTTCTTATGAAAGTTTTAAAGAATAAACGAATAAATTATAGGAAAATATTTATTTATAATTCTCTATATCTTTGTTAAATTATTTTTCAATTAAATATGACATATATATATATATATATAATCTTTAATAATAACACACATGTATATAATTATTATATAGAATGATAATTTTTAAATTAAATTATATAATTTTTATATTATTATTATAGATTTTTATGTGTTAATTAAAAACATGTAATAGTAAAGATATAAAAAATTACATCTAAATCTAGTCCTATATTATATCTGATGATTATATAATTAAAAAAATAAAAATATAATAAGATTAAAAGAATTAAAAACACATAGTTTTTAAAGAGTGGGTTATACTTCCAATTCTCCTTAATTTGTCTTTCGGACACACACATGTATTTTACTAATTCGAATCCCCTGCGGTAACAGCAAGGGATGTTGCAACTTTTTGAACTAAAAAATGACCACACATGGTTATTTTAAAGTTAGAAAAAATTACAGCATCCTCTACTTTACCACAAAGGATCTACATACATATATTATTATTTACTACTACTTTTGTTCACTTCAATTGTTTTTATGGAGCATCGTGCCCTAACTGAGTTCAAAAACCAATAATGCCTTAAAGTCAATGATTCAAAGTCAGCAAAAGCATATACAATGAGTTTTATGAAAAACCAAAAAAGGATGAAAAGAAAAAGAGGTAAATATTTACTCTTTAATCTCACTCTGGTTAATGTAATTTAACACGTCCCACATGTAAAATTTGTTATGTCACCAAATACAATGAATATTTAGGTGTGTTACTGCCAATACAACAAATTAGATAATGGCTTTTGTGAATCTACAACGTGGAGGCAATGAACTTTCTTTCATTTATGGTCCAAAAAAAACACTTCTAGGAAACGCAGTAGTTAGAACTCAAGACCCTACGGCCCTACCATTTTCTACCCAAAATATCATACGCTATGGTTTTAATTTATACAATAGTTTACATACTCATTTATTTCCCGTATCAAACTTGACTACGTGAGACCACATATATGGGGCCTTTAAAGTTAAATACCTTTCAAGGCCCCTAAAACAAGGTATAAAAGGAATGAAACAAATGTCATCATAAACAAAGAAACCATGCATGTCTAATTTTAACAAAAGTTTTCAGTGTTTAGACCATTAAAAGACAAATTTCTTTTTTAATTTCTTATGGAAAGATCCAAGCGCTGCCTTTGGCATTCCACATATTAGCTTTTCGATCAAATGAACCTGAGAAAAGGTTTAAAGGTCCTTATGCCTAAAAGTTAAACATGAAACAGGGCCTTTGTAACCTGATTAGAAAGCTTGCAAACCACAAAGTTGAAGACAAAAGTGGACAATTGATTGAGAAAAAAAAAAAAAGGAAAGACAAAAGTGGAAAGCAACAACCTTGTAGTCTAACTTTATATAACTTCTCGGGAGGTTTAATGGCTTGCCGGAAGTATTAAGTTTTGGGTTAAAATATAGTGACAAATCAAGTTGAACTAGTTAAACATCGAAAGCATAGGACTGGCCTATATATGTGTAGGATTAATAAAAGTCACATACATAAATTAATTCCTGGGTCAAGAGACTTACATACTTCTCCTTAGCTGTAGAAGCTTGATCAGGTTTTGAATAAAATCAATGTATTCTCTGTATATCAGATATACCTCAATGTACCCACAGCCTAAATCCCTCTCTCTTACAATTGAAGAATGCTCATAGGTATTCTTTAATGAGCATATAGGAGGCTATACTATGATCTGAATTATGTTTTATATCATATAGCTAGCCATCCTTATATAATAGGTTAGATAGGTAAAGGGTTCAAAAGTAATTCCTATAATTACTATTTTACTCTTACTTAATGAGCACTCCTTATGGGTGGATAATATATAATATCTTAATAAATCCAACCCTATATCTTATCTAATATCATGCAGATTCAAAACTCTAGATATTATATGATATTTTAACATCTCCCACTCATATATAACTAGAGTGCTCATACGCTTTAAACCTAAGAAACATATTCTTAGGAAACTAAGAGAACACTTTCTCTTTATAATTTGCAATCGTTCATACAGAGAAAGTAGGTTGTGCAACCAACATATTATGAGGGTATCAATGTTATACATCAGTTACAAATATATAGTCTCTCGTTAAAATTGAACCTACATGTAGATCATAAAGTTTTCATATACCCTAGATCATAAGAATCACATTTACATATCTCTCAATGATTTCATTTATCATAATATTTTGTATTCCCAATCATGATGCGCAAGTCATAATTGGTATACTAATGAATACAGAATAATGAGATTCCGTTTATGATCTTTCTCTTCCCAAAATTTTACTAACACAGACTTAGTTTGCTTTTCTTGACATGTCCCGCCATACTAAATCATTACTCATAGTCTTTAGGCAACACACTAAGATAGAGAACACCAAGCTGCATCACAAGTACCTGATCAAAGTTCAAAGGTACAAATATAAAGCTAGTAACATAAAGGCTCAAGGGTCTCACATAACATGAGTTGAGATTGCACTCATGTTAACCCATATAGTCGATAATTACACATATGGTATGAAACATGAATACAACATTCTGCCTTCTTCCATGGAATGTATATCTATTTCATAAGTAATGTTGTATAGAAGAAATTTTAGACATAATAAGACTAAAATTGAGTTCTTTGATCTACACAATGTCTTGAACTCACATCTAGCAACTAAGGTAGACTAGAAATGATGAACTTATTTCATCAAATTAATTATAATGTCTCCATGTCACCAATTAGATGACTTAAATGATTTTAGGTATGATTGCTCTCAAATTATCTTCCTGATAATTTCACTTAAAATCTTGACTCATCTCTAATGTCATAAAGACATTGAACCAATTACTTGTGTGAGAAGGCTAACCCTTTTGTCTACCCAACATATTTAACAATAAGGAATATATAAAGAATCTACATAACATTCAAATAAAAATATGTAAGCATGAAAATCAAACTTTATTGATTATCAAAGAACATCAAAACAAATATGACTGGGAATAATGAGAAAATGTAAAAAACTACAAATGAAGTATCCCAAACTCTACAAAATCCTAGTGACCTAATGTGTTTGATAAACATGTCTCTAGAATTAGGCTTGGTCAAAAGATCAACCAGCATTTCATGCATAGATATATACTTCACGTTCACAATCTTGCATGCAACAATGTCCTTCATATAGTGATACTTGATATCTATGTGTTTAGTTTTGGAATGATACTTTGAGTGCTTGGTGTATGGAATCACAGTTTCACTGTCACAGTACACTAAGACTAGTTCAGAGTTATCAGCTTTCCATAAGAAGTGGTCCAAGAACCTCTTTAGTCAAACAGCCTCCGAGCTATTAAAAAAAGGGCCATGAACTTTGCCTGCCATCATGGACAAGGATACTTAGGATTTTTTTTTACTACTCCATGATATGGTGCCATAATTAAGTAAGAAAACATATCCTAAGGTAGACTTTTGCTCATTTAAGTCTTCTCCATGATCTACATCACTGTATCCTACGAATCACAGATATCTGCCACTATGATAACTGAAAACATAATCAACAGTCACTTTTAGATATCTTAAGATCCTCTTTACTACTTCCCAATATTTAAGACCTGGGTTAGTTTGATATCTACACACCAAGCTAACTACTTGACAGATATCAAGTCTAGTACACATCATAGCGTACATTAAACAACCGACTATATTCTTATAAGGAGTTTAGCTCATACACTCTCTTTCTAAGGTAGTCGTTGGACCCATTTTAGCATTTGAGGTTTGACTTGTGCTAATAGAAGTGTCTACAGGGTTACAACTTTCAAATGAAAAAATGTAAACATGGAAATCAAACTTTATTGATTATCAAAGAACATTAAAACAACTGTGTCTGTGAACAATGGCAAAATGTAAAAAATTACAAATGAAATATCCCAAACTCAACAAAATCCTAGAGACCTAATGTGTTTGACAAACACATCTCTAGAAATAAGCTTAGTCAATGGATCTGCCAGCATCTCATGCGTAGATATATACTTCACATTCATAGTATTACGTGCAACCATGTCCTTCACATAGTGATACTTGATATCTATATGTTTAGTTTTGAAATGATACTTTGGGTCTTTGGTGTATTCAATCGCAGCTTCACTATCACATTACACTAACACTGGATTAATATTTTCTGCTTTGCATAACAAGTGGTCCAATAACCTCTTTAACCAAACCACCTCCTAAGCTACTGAAGTAAGGCCCACTAACTCTGCCTACATTGTGGACAAAGGTACATAGGATTGTTTCTTACTACTCTACGATATGGTGTAATAACTAAGTAAGAAAACATATCATAAGGTAGATTTTTGCTCATTTAAGTCTCCTCCATGATCCGCATCAACATTCCTTAGCTCAACAATCATATTTGTCATTAGCCTTAGATATTTCCTCATAGAATGTTATGGGCATTTCTTATGAGTCAAACTTGATCGTCAACGGATGCAACTTGGATACAGACATAGTTTTAAACCTCATTTTCAAAGCATTCCAAAGCCCTATAGTGCTTTTATGGTCCTTGAACTCCCTTAGGATGCCAGAGTGCTCAACAACATAATGCAAGTAGTAGAGTTCTTTTCCTTCAAACACCATAAGCTTCACAGTCCCGCCTATGCTGGGTCGTGTTACCAGCTTTTAGCTCTTCCATGACATTATTCAGAACCTCTTGCTCTTCCAAGAGATACTGAACTTTCATACTCTAAATCTCATAATTGTCGCCATTGAGCTTTAACCCCTTATTGAGCTCAGCAATAATGTTTTTGAAAGTCATAGTCATTCTTTACATAAAAGAAAGACTGAAAACAATAAGGATCAAATAATTCAAATAAAAGCATGCAAAATTTAATATTCACCATGCATACATATCATGACACTTAGTTCTGTTTGATTAAACTATTTAACCCACATATAACCAGGAGTCGAAAGAGCACATAGTGCCAATTATCATCCTAAGCTTGTATGCAAGGTACAAAATTAACAAAATTAAAATACAAGTAAGTCTCGTAATCATGCTACAAACAAATTGTAAATCATGATTTACAAAAATTAAACTAATTAACATTTTTCCTATTTAAAGATTTCGCTATAAAAATATTAATAATATTTAACGCATGTTTAACAAATAAATTTATCATATGTCAAACTAATCAACATGCAGATAAATCAAACATATAATGTCAAACTATTTAACATTTAACTATAAACATGTTAAACTAATTAACACATTTAATAAACACATAATGTTAAACTAATTAACACTTATTAATAAACATGTTTAACTAACATATTTAAAATATGCAATTAATGTTTTAACAAATAAATTTATTACATGTTAAACAAATTAGCACATAAGTAAATTAAATTCATAACATTAAAGTAATTAACATTATATTTCCAAAGTTTATATAGGAGGAAAATTAACAAGAAAATTTAATAAAACAATGTGAAACTAATTAACGTAATGGCAAGTTATCACATATTACTTTATTGATATTATTTGGATATAAAAATTAATTAATTACATTTATTTGGGGCTAAAATATAAATGCACAATTTATATTTTAAACATGTTTAAATGTTCATTAATTAGGGATTTTAAAAATTAGGTGTTAATGTTTTATTTTGAATTAGGCCACATGCCCAAATAAAAGTGGAAATACTTTCGAAAAAAAAAATGTCAAGCCCATAACCTTCAAAAAGTATAAAGCTCAAATTTCTTTTAAAAAAACAAAAAACCCAAAAAAATTTTCAAGGCCCATTAAAAAATTCCTCATAATTGTAAAAGGTCCAAATCTTTGAACGAACCTAATCACCAAAAAGTTAGGTTTCATATCAAAAAGGATGTTAAGGTTTTTGATAAAATTTTTAATTTTTAATTTTATTTTCAAAATAAATAAAAAATACAAAAACACTAATAAGGTTAATAAAGGTCATATACATAAATTAATTCCTAGGTCGAGAGACTTGCATACTTCTCCTTTGTTGCAGAAGCTTGATCAGGTTTTAACTGGAATCACTAATCAGGTGAAATATTCACTGTATATTGAATATACCTCAATGTACCCACAGCCTAAATCCCCATCACTTACAAGTGCAAAATGCTCACAGGTATTCTTTAATGAGCATATAGGAAGCTATACTCTAATCTGTATTGTAATTTACATCGTATAGCTAGCCTTCCTTATATAATGGGCTGGTTAGGTTTAGGATTTAATAGTAATTCTTATAAGTACTATTTTACCCTTACTTAATAAGCAACCCTTAAGGGTGGATATTGTATATCTTAATAGATCAAATCCTGGATCTTTTTCAATATCATACAAATTCAAAACCCCAGATATTATACAATATTCCAACAATATGAGTATTCTAAATTTTTTTTCATGAACTTGAAATTTAGTTCTACAATATTTGAGCTTGACATAATATAAAAATATTATCCCTACGTTATTCAATTATTAACATATACATATAACACATAAGTTTTAAATTTTGCATATATATTATATTCAAACTTTTTGAATAAACTTTTAAATACTTGAATAATTATAAATTTCTTGTATATACCTAATGTCATACCTAACAACCTATCGGAGTGTCAAGCGCGACATGGATGCTATGAAAAGAAAAGAGAAACAAATAGGCTTCCAAGATAATTTAAAAATTGATTTATTTTAGGAGTTGCTCGCCACCAAAAATTTTTATGGAAAACTTTAGAAAACCAAATTAAAATAAAAGAAAATGGAAAGGTGATTTGAGAAAATAGAGATGGGTTTAGGAGTATATTTGAGTGTGAGGAAGGTGTAAGGCACCCCACAATATCTGTTCGTAAGGATGGTAATCGTAAATTAGTCAAATGAAATTAATAGAATATGACCTTTAAATTTATCTTAATTATCATTATTAAAACACATGAAAAATAGGAAGAGAAAGCAAAAATAAAATTGATTAAAAGAAAATTAATGAAAGGAAGGAAAAAATAGATATTTACAAAGGGCAGACTTGACAAAGGATGAAAGCCTAGGGCTTACTACCAAATGATTAGGATCAAAGTCCACATAGTTCGACCTGAAATGTGTGACAAAGGCTTGGTGTCTTAATTTTTGCAAAATGAGTAGGTTAGTGGAAAACAATTTAATTTTTGTAAATCAAACGAGCTTAAAATTTGGTTGGTATATTTTAATTACAAAAATTACTTTGTTTCGATCTCTAGCTTTCTTCATTTTCTCTCTTTTTAAATTTTTTGGATTTTTGAAATTTTAACTTTAACTTTGAAATTTAACAAAATTATAATGAGAAAGGATTTTTTGAATTTTTTAAATTTATACTTTTTGTTTTTTTAACTCTTAAATGCCTATGGAGACTAATGGTCTTTCACAACCTTTAAAAATAATTCAATTTCATTACTATTTATCACTATTTGCTTAGTTATTTATTTTAGAAAATGCGTATTAACTTTCAAAACCTAAGGAGCCTAAGAATCTCACACATTTTCTACTCCTTAATTCAAAAGTGCTTAAGGAGACTGATGGTCTCACACAATGACTTTTCCAATGTAATACTGAATTAATTATTTTCATAATCTAAAAATCATTTCATCTCCTTGGTCATTTATTCATTTATTATTATTGATGTTGTTAATGTGTCTTTTATTATTGCTATTTTATTAATTTTTTATCTTTCCTTTTTTGAACATCATCAATTTTCATAGCCTAAGGAAACTAGGGTCTCACATTGCCTAGCTATCCGAAGAGACTAACAATCTCACATGGCAACCTTTAGAATAAATAAATAAATAATAAAAGGAGAAAAAATCAATAAATAAATAAAATTTGGAAAAAAAATCATTTTGAAAAGTTAAAATTATTAATTTATTTATTATAAAAGAATTATGTATTAACTTTCAAAGCTTAAAGAGTTAAGATCTCATACGGCTTCTACCAATTAACCTATAAGTGCTTGCAGACACTTATAATCTCACACGGAAATTTTTAAATAATAAAGACAAAAATAAATAATTTTGCAACTTGAAATTTTCATTATTATTATTATTCTCCCTACAAAACAAATTCTTTAAAGTATAAAATAATCTCTATGACCTTCTCTAAACAACAAATAAAACTGAAATATAACAATGAACCAAAAAAAACACTAACGTATATTGACAAGCTTGGGTGTGAATGTGTCCAGCCCATTCTCATATCATTTCCACAACTTACAACACATAAACTTTGAGAACATAACAGCCATGTAATGTCCTTCAATCCCTTTTGCAAAAGCATCCCAATTATGCACTTTATTACATTGTCATTACTTTCTTTAGTTTTTTTTCTAATCGTTCAATCAAGCACACTTTAACTTAACCGACCAACTTTCCAAAAAATATCATTGCATCTCCTAGGCAATGCAGAAAATTTAACATGACAAAAGATAAATGAAAACAAAACTTCAAAGTAGTAAAATACCTGGCATATGGGTCAAGTCCTAGAATTTATGCTCAATCTTTCAGACACTCCACTCACTTTCTTCCACCTCTGTCACGATTTTCTCCTAAAATCTTCTTCCTTGCATTCTATTTTTCTATACTCAAAATAGATGTTCTGGTGGCTTCCAAATCCCCCCCTTTATTAGTTTCCAGGTACTCACTCCCCTATTTCCATCTATCTCCATAGCTTGCTTCCATTCACAATGCTAAATCATTCCAACAGTTCTTTATGTTTGCCCCTGTCCTCAGCACATAGAATTAAGGGTGACCAATGTTGTTGTAAGCTTATGTTATTCCCATCCTTCCTCCTCTTTTTTTCTCTCCCTCAACACACACCCAAGCCATTTCTTCTTCTCACTTTTGTGCCTCTCAACGTCTCTTAAACTCTCCTCATCTCAGTTCACCGAATATCTCATTAGACTTCCCTAAAAGATGCACCAACATTGCATCTAGACAACGATGCATCTAGTGAACCCAAACATGCTAAGAAGATGAACAAATCTGCTCTTCTCTTAGATCTGCTCTTTACGTTGACAGTCTTGCGGGCAATCATGTCTATCATATAGTAATACTTGATATCTATGTTTTTGGTTTTGCAATGGTACTTTGGATCCTTGGTGTATGCGATCGTAGCCTTATTGTCATAGTACACTAACACTAGTTCAATGTTTTCTGCTTTGTACAATAATTGATCTAAGAACCTCTTCAACCAAACAACCTCCTAAGCTAATGAAGAAAGGGCTATGAACTTTGCTTCCATCATGGACAAGGACACATAGGATTGTTTCTTACTACTCCATGATATAGCACCATCACGGAGTAAGAAAATGTATCCTGAGGTAGACTTTCACTCATCTAAGTACACTCCATGATTAGCATCAGTGTATCCTACCAAATGCAGATCTTTGTCGCCTTGATAGTAGAGCACATAATTAGCAATACCCTTTAGATATCTTAAGATCTTTTTTACAGTTTCCCATTGTTTAAGACTTAAGTCGGTTTGATGTCTGCTCACTAAGCCAACTGCTTGACAGATATTAGGTCTAGTACACATCATAGCGTACATTAAACAACTGACTACATTCCTATATGGAGTTCGGCTCATATGTTTTCTTTCTATGGCAGTCTTAAGACACATTTCAACATTCAAGGTTCGGCTTGTGTTGATAGGAGTATCAGCAAGGTTATAACTTTCCATACTAAAACATTCCAAAACTGTTTTGATGTAATTCTCTTGCGAAAGACACAAGAGTTTCTTAGAACAATTTCTTGAAATCTTAACTCTAAGAATATATGCAGTTTCACCCATATCTTTCATCTCAAAGTGAGATAACAACCAGGTACCTTGTTAAACTCCATATCATTTCTAGCTATGAGTATTTCATTAACATATAATGTCATAATCACATACTTGTCCTTAGATCTTTTGTTATATACACAATTATCTTCACTCATCACAGTGAAACCACTAGAGATGACTGTATTGTGAAAACAAATATACCATTGCCTTAAAGATTGTTTAAGGCCATAGATAGACTTCAAAAGTCTACAAATTTTTTCTTCTTGGCCCTTTTAAATGAAACCCTCTTTTGTTCCATATAAATTTCTTCATTTAATTCTCCATTAAGAAAGGCAATCTTTATATCCATTTGATGTAATTCACGATCTAAACAAGCCACTATAGCTAGAAGTAAGTGAATAGAGGTAAATTGTATAGCAGGAGAAAAATCTCCTCATAGTCAATTCCTTCATGCTGTGTATACCCCTTACTAATTGAGCCTTAAAATTTTCAATCGTGCCATCGACTCTTTTCTTGATTTTGAGAACCCACTTGTTCCTAATAGCCTAGCATCCCTCTAGAAGATCAACAAGTTCCTAAACATTGTTAACTCTCATAGACTCCATTTCCTCTTCCATAGCTTTAGTTCATTTATCCTTAAAAGGGGATAAGAGAGTCTTTTTCAAGTTCCTAAACATTGTTAACTCACATAGACTTGTACCATCGTTGACCTAACCATCTCAAGGAGCATTCTATTCCTTCTTTCTGTAACATCATTTTGTTGTGGAGTACTTGGAATAGTCAACTAATGAACTATCCCTTTCTCATCACATAATTCATTGAATTGAGTCGACAAATATTCAAAACCTCAAATGGTTTGAAGAGCCTTAATCTTCTTATCTAATTGATTCTCAACTAAGTTCATATAGTTTTTGAAGCAACTCAATGCTTCTGACTTATGAGAAATTAAATAGACATAACCAAAATGAGTATAATCATCAATGAATGTGATAAAGTAATTCGTTCCATGCCTGGCCCTGACATTCATAGGCCCACAGATGTCAGAATAAACTAATTGCAATGGAAAATCAGCTCTAGTTGTCTTACTGAAGGGTTTTCTAGCGGATTTTCCTGCTAGACAAGATTCACAAGTAGACAAATCTACTCATTCAATGCCAGGAAGCAAACCTTCTTTTGCTAACCATTGCATTCTTTGTTGGCCAATATGGCCAAGTCTAACATGTCATATATTTACATCGTGATCATAATCATGCATAGAGGCAAACATAGAAAAACTAACATTATTATTAATGTAAGATTTGTCATCTAAATCCATAGAAATAAAACCTATAGTTAGATAACCAAAACCATAAAAAACTAAGTCATAACTCAATTTAACACAATTGTCATAAAAATACAAATCATAGCCTAGCCTAAGTAAAACCAAAATTGAAATAACATTCTTATGAATTTGAGGCGCATAAAGGACATCATGTCAGATCAAGTCTCGACCACCATGCAGGACTAACTTGCATGTTCTAATCCTTTTGACAACAACCTTAGTGTTGTTGCCCACATATATCCAGAATGCTCCATAGGGAACTCGCCGAAAGTCAACAAAGGCATCACGATCCCTCGCTATGTGGTCTATGGCTCCTAAGTCTACAATCCACACAGGACAAGATTTTGTAAGCATAATTGAGCTAGAAACACAAAGTTCACTACCATAAGCAATATTGGTTACCTTTTTGGAAGGCTCAAGGTAATCACTCGTATAATGTCCCTTTTTCTGGCAATTAAAACACTTAACTTTTGCCATATTCACCTTTCGTTGCTTTTTTTTGACTTGCTAATTAGTCTTTGGTTTTTTCTTAGGTTGAGTTGGTCCTTGGTTCTTTCCCTAGCTTTTTCTCTTTGAATCATGTCTTCCACCTGAAGTTGTCATATGCAACACAGCTACCGGCTTGGCTGATTCAAGTCTTTCTTCTTTGAGTTCAAGATGCCACTGGACATCTTCTAGAATTGTGATTCTGTCATTATGAGTGAGATGTATCTTCATATGCTCCCACGAACTAGGCAAAAGAGCGAATGATGGCTTAGATTTTTTTATCATTTATTAAGATATTTCCAGCATCTTTTAGCTCAACGATCATATTTAACATTAACCTTAGATGTTTCCTCATCGAATGTTCTAGGTGTTTCTTATATGAGTTAAATTTGATTGTCAAAGAACGCAATTTGGATACGAATGTAGTTCCAAACCTCATTCTCAGAGCATTCCAAAGTCCTATAGCTTTTTGGTGGTCCTTGAACTCCCTTAGGATGTCATCTTCCAGAGTGCTTAGCAATGTGATGTGAGTAATGAAGTTATTTTTCTTCCAAGCATCATAAGTCTCATGGTCCTGCCTATGCTGGGACATGTTACCAGCTTCTGGCTCTTCTAGTAGATACTAGACTTTCATGCTTTAGATCTCATAATTGTTGCCATTTAGCTTCAACCCCTTGTTGAGATCAACAACAATATTCTTCGAAGTTGTAGTTATTCTTTATATAAAAAGAAAGACAAAGATGAATCAGGATCAGATTATAAAAAATAATACTGAAGATTTAATGTTCACCATGCTTACAAATTATGACACTAAGTATCATATGATTAAGCTAATTAACCCATGCATAACCTAAAGTCGAAAAAGCATAAAATGCCAATCATAATCCTAAGGTTGTATGCAAGGTGTAAATCAACAAAATCAAAATACAACTAAGTGTCCTAGTCATGCTACAAACAAATTGTAAATCATGATTTTTCAAATGTTAAACAAATTAATATTTGTTAACTAACATGTTAAACTAATTAACATATTAGTAAATATATTATGTTAAACTAGCACATGTTTTAACAAATTAATTTATCACATGTTAAACTAATTAACATAATGATAAATCAATTATGTAATGTTAAACTAATTAACATATATTAATAAACATGTTAAACTAATTAACACATTTAAAAGATGCAATTATTGCTTTAACAAATAAATTTGTTACATGTTAAACAAATTAATAGATAAATAAATTAAATACATAATGTTAAGCTAATTAACATTATATTTCTAAATTTTCTATAGGAATAAAATTGACAAACCAATTTAATAAAAATAATGTTAAACTAATTAGCATAATGACAAGTAATTATATATTACTTGATTGAAATTTATTGGGATAAAAAAAATTAATTTTTCACCTAAAATTAATGGCTTTTTATTTGGGGCTAAAATATAAATACACAATTTACATTTTTGAAAATATCTAAATATTCATTAATTAGGAGTTTTATAAATTAAACCTTTAAATATTATTTTGAAATGGGCCACATGCCCAATTAAAAGAACAAGGCTAAACTCTTCTTCCAAAAGAAAATGAAAAACCCCACAAAAAAAACTATTATTCTAAGAATTTATGGCCCAAAATCCTTTTTAAAAAACAAATGGCCAAAAAAACACTCTTTAAAGGCCCATTTTGTTTAGAATTTTAAAGGCATAAAACAAGCTCCTTAAAATAATAAAAAACCCATATATATGAACAAGCCCAATAAGCTAAAAAAAAAATTTAGGGCTTAATAAAAAAGTTAGGATTTTAGATTTTTTTGTTAATATTTTCAAAAAAAAATTCTAATTATTTATTTAAATAAAAAAGAATCAGAAACCTTAATGTCTCTCTCTCTCCTCTTTTTCCTCCTCTCTTCCCCTTCTTCTCCCTCTTCTTGCCACTGCCGTCATATTTTTTTTTATTATATAGGGTAGAGACTAGGTAGGAGAGAAACAAGAGACATAAAAATAGGGGAAGATTTCATTTATTACACTACATAGTCAATGCTCTTTCTTTCTTCAATATTTGTCAGGGGGTGCCGATGAGAAGGGCACTTCGTCAAAGGTGCCAATAACGTGTTTGCTAGTAGCTTGTGTCATTGGAGACCACTCGCCAACAGTTATAAGAGGGAAGAGGTTCTGGGTTTTTCAAATAGGGAGTAGTTTTCTAATTTTTTTTCAAATTTTGAATTTTGAATTTTGATTCTAATTTAAATCTAAATAGGGTAGGTCAAGATACGATTTTTTATTTAGAAATTTTGATCTGATGGAGGTTTTCTAATTTAAAAAAAAATAAAGAAATTAAAAAAATCTAAAAAACTAAAAACAACTTTAATTAATCAAGCTCCAAATAATAATTCAAATCCCAATAAAGTATACAATTTATCTGAAAACCAGCCTATGGCTCTGATACCAATGAAGGAATTAAATAAATATCAAATTCATAATTTAATTCAGGTTAGGAGACTTACATATTTCTCCTTAGTTGCGGAAGTTGATCTAAGTCTAACTAGGATAACTAATCGTATGAGATACCTACATTGTATTAGGTGTATCTCAGGTTTCCACAGCCTAAATTTCCTTTCAAATTACGACTGCAAAATACTCGTAAGTATTCTCTCAAATGTCTTAAGTCTCTATTGAGTATATTTTCAGTATATCCATGTTCTATCTTATAATAGTATAACCTTTTTCTAAAGGCTAGCTAGGGTTAGGGTTTAATAGTAATTCTTATCATTACTATTTTACCCTTACTTAATGAGCATCCCTTATGGGTGGACACTGTATAATATCTTAATAGATTTAAACCTTAGATATTATACAATATTCTAAAACAAAGAGAGGAGCTTAGAGGGAACCAATGTTCCATGCTATAGGTTCTAAAAAATAGAGCTTTTGGTCATAAGTCTTTGTACATGCATGGGGCAAGCAATGCAAGAACTGCTCAAATTAATATAGATAAATGTACTTAAGAGGATTTAAAAAAACAACGTACAGACTATATACCAATTTTCATGGCAATCGAGCCATCCAGTAGCTAAATAGCGACAATCACAGCTTAAGTACAGCCAATGGTAATATAATATATATGCACTTATTTGTTGATCCTTTAACCCATGAGACATCAGTTTTTCATGACTTGGCTGTACATTAATCTTTTCATTTTTCACTCTACTCACATGGGCACATCCCATTACATAATGGTACCATTCTTAAAAGATGAAAAACCCGTCGAGTCATACTTTGATAGAGCCACTACACTAGCAGAATGCATGTGTTTCACCTACATTATTCCCAACTTGTTACACCCAATATCTATTGAAATGATATCCTTATTATTATTATTATTTAGTGATTATGTTAAACATTATCTAATAAGACCAATGTTATCAAAATTGTGATTCTAGGCATACTCGTTTTTTGGGGGTGAACTCGTGTCGTAAACTCGTAACATAAAATCGTAAAAGTTTATTTATAATAGTAATTAATTATTGACATATATAGTTATATCATTAAAATTAATATTTTAAAATTCAAACTAGTTTTTGAATTGATGATGGTAATGATCAATGGTCTACTAGTATAACTATGGTTAAAATAGTGATAACTAAACATAAATATTTTTTTAATATTATATATTAAAATTTAAATACGATAGGTATTAATAAAAAAATACTAATAATTTGAAATTTGAATTAAAATTATTAATACAATTATAAATATAACTATTAAAGATTATTTTGTTAAAACAAATAAATTAACGATATATTAATTTCATGTTATTTTTGGGTAAAATATCATATTATAAATATTTAAAAAAGAAAAAAATTAATATAATAATATTTAAATAATTTAGATTAAAACACAAAATAGATATCCTTTTAAATAAATTTAAAATAAAATTCTAAAAATTATATAATGCTAATTATGTGCAAATAAACACTTTTCTTTGTGCACATGTTCAAATTATCTAAGTTTTACTTTATATGAAATTATAAAAAGATGAAAAGCAAATATATATATATATATATATATATATAAAATGTTGCATATATAATCATAAGAATGGTGTTGGATTAGTGGTATGACATATTGCCACAATTGGTGGTATCCGAGTTTGAGACGTGGAGGTGACACTTATATATAAAATGTTGCATGTATATATATAAGGATGATGTTGGAGTAATAGCATGACATGCTTCAACGATTGTTGGTGCCCGAGTTTGAGACATAGAGCTACTACTTTTTGATGCAAAACAGGAGGAGAGCAACCGAGTTGGAGTGAGTTGACATGGAGTTCGAGCAAGTTTGTGTGGCATCCAAGTTGATTCAATTTCTTATCTTGAAAACACAAACTCGCCAAGTCAACCAAGTTGACTCGCGAGTTTGACAACTTTGAATGAGACTATTGTGTGTATGTCTAGTAGATTTACACAAATGACCCAACCTAGACAAGATAACTCAAAAAGGCCAAGACAATTGAAGCCCAGGTCAATTGTAAATATCTTATTTCCTAAATGCTACCAACATCTATGAATTGCGATCCATAAATACCAAGATTTCTACATCATGTGAATCTACCTTCATCAGACTTACCATAATCAGTATTATTGTTGAAAAACTTTCCAAATAGTGAACTAGTCGTTAAAGAACTATTAGACATCTTTAGCATAAATACTCAGTGTTTCACAAAGAGACGATGTAGAACTTGACTGATCAAACTTGCTCAAATATTCCAAGCTATTTGCTTCTATCTATGTAACTTTGTTTTCTTCATCACATATCTTTCTATGTATGAGAGTGTGTGCTATGTGAGAAAACAAGCACATTGCTCATTCCATTACTTCTTGTATTCTTGAATTTGAGGTAATTCCAATTGTGATTATTGTTGTGTTGTAAAAGTCTGTGGGACTAATCTTTAGTTGAGGGTTGCCAATGTGCTAGCATAAAAACTTGATGGTTATGGCTTGTATTGTAAGGTTGACCATTATATATGTTGATTTGTTGGCATAGTAAAATTCCTAGATATGTAAGCTAGAGAGTGGATATGGAAGTAGATGTAGGATCAATAGTAATATGAACAACTTTAAATCTTTGTGTGCCCAATTCTCTTTACTTTATCCTTTTATATTTACACATTGATTTTTAGAAAGCACATGAGCCTTTGACTCATCGGGAATCAAAAGTTTTGAAAAATTATTAGAATTTATATTCATTATTGTAATGAAATAGTAATTCACCCCTTCTTGCTATATTTGTGCTAACAATATATATCATGTATCAAATATCATGAGTAGACCTTATCATAATTAAAAAATCCTGCTTGGCCTAATGAGTCCAGCTCAAAAAAAAATAAGGCCCAAATTAAAAAAGTTTGAATAGAAAAGCTTGATTTGCAAAATGAGCCGGGATCAAACTATTTTTAAAAGTCCAGTCTGAGTTTGAAAAGCCCAAATAAATAATTTTTTAATTAATAAAAACTTATTACATAAAAAATATTTAGTGTAATGTGACATTTTAATAAAGAAATAAAAATTAATATATCTTATTTAAAGAATTTATGTCAATACAATAACTCATTTATATTTATAACTTCTCTATATATAATCTTACACGTAATAAAAACAATTATTTATGTTTTTTATCTAAAATATTTAGTAACAAATTGATTTGACTTTTCTTTAAAAAGTCTAATTGGCCCGATAGGTCTAACCTTCAAAATATGAATAAAAGCTCGAATAAAAAAGTCTAATTAAAATATGAATTTACACTTTTTTCAAGTTTGAATTCAAGTCAATTTTAAAAAATATGACTCAATAATTAGGTCTAATCATGAGCGTTATAAAATAGCAGTAACATGCAAATGCAAACATATATTGATGCATGTGCAGTGCACATAAATGTCCATTTATCTTTGCCATCACTGGTTCAAATATTCATGTTGAAAGAAATTAGCCTCAAATCTATGGCAACAAAGTGTGTATTTGTGTGTTTGTGTGTGCACACACAAGTATCTTCTTTGTCTCATCCTTGGTTTCTTCTGCAGCTTCCTCTCAAGCTTGTTTATCTTTCCCTCATTGATTCGCTCATTAACTAAAATCTGATGTTGTTTTCTGGAATTGTTAACCTCATCAGTTTTTTTTTCTTTTTTTGGATTCTTAGATGGATTGGCTGAAAAAATTATAGGAAGTAGCGGATTCCTTTGAACTAAATAATTTTACATAGGTTGGTTTTATATATAATTATCTTTGCAAGAAATACGCATTGATGAAGGATGAAGAAATTTTAAAATAGTGAAGCTAGTCTTCTCCTTTAGGGCTCAAGAAATTTGGAATAAAAGGAAGATATTTAGATCCCCTATTGTAATTAGTATTTATAGTAAGTTTTGTAATTTGGCCAGCAATTGTTCCATCAAATTTTTTAAATTTTTAAATTTTAAAAAGTTACCAATTTCAGTGGTAACTTCTAATTTATAATGGATCGTCAAATGGTGTTGTATATTTCAATGGAACAAAAATTCCATTTTGGTCCCCCACTTAGCATCCCCTTTCCATTTGGTCCTTCACTTAGTTGAAAATCCAAACAAGTCCCTCGTTCAATGCTCTATTACCCAAGTTGGTCCCTTTGTTATCAGACCATCTAAAATAATCAGACTCAGTCGTTTTATGCTGAGGTGGATTGTTATCTGATTACATGGAAATACACGTCAGATGCCAACTCTGCCGTTTAATCTGACTTGTTACATATGACATCTCACCTTGTAAATACCTCTTCCCCTTGGAATCTAACGTAAAGTCTCTTGCTCATGCTACCATCCCCATCGATGTGTTCTAGAAAACTAAGACTACCATCCCCTTCACACAATCATTCATCTCCTTCATCTTCTTTGTGTCTGCCCATGTTTGTTGCAGATAACCACATCTGTGCAAAGGTGGAAATAGGTCAAGCAAGGTATTATGTTTGGTTAGTCGAGTAAGGGAATAGAGCTGTGAAATTGACAATCAATCTCCAACACCACCACCACCTTTAGAAGAGGAAACAATGAAAGAGGTTCTCTCAAAAACTCCCATTTTGAAATCTCAAGTTTCAATTTTAGCGAAAGAAAGAAACATCCACGTGGATGTGATTGAACCTTGAGTTGATAATTATATAGAAAACCCAAAGGGTGTGGTTGAAAATGCAGAGGAGGTCTCTAAGGTGTTTCAAATATAAAAAATATGCAGCATCAACGAGAGCTTTTCAACCACTACCACCACCCCTATTATTACTACTCCGATCACAGAAATGAGAGAAGATGAAGCCACCAGCAAGAAGTTAAATCGACCTCCGTCCAATAATGTACCCAGAAAGCGTCCTTACACCATTGATAGCACTGGCAGCAAAGAAGGAAGGTCCAAATCTCCAATGAGTAGACTGGAGTTTTTGCCAAAAGAGCGGAATAAAAATTACAATGTCAATTCGTGGGTGGGAATCTGGTCAGGTTGCTACTAGGAAGCTTAACGTGGGTCCCGCCAGAGTCCACCGCAATCCAGGTGATAAATCTTGCTGTCGATCAAAGTCACCATCTATCAGCCCGATGGCCGGAGCCTACTCAAGCCACTGACAAAGTCAACGGAGAATTGTTCGAGGGAGAAAGTTGGGGAGAAAAATGATGACATTCCACCAGACTCACAAGAATCACTTGATAACCCACATGTTTCCTTAAGAGTGCTTTATTTTTCTATAGATTTTGGAAGGCACTAATTGTAGCATATGCGATTGTTTGCAACCAGCGTAGGCAGAGACAAAGAGGAAGGAGACGAATGATTGTGCAAAGGGGATGGCAGTTTGAGTTTTTTGGAGCTCATATGCGCAAACAGGAGACATTAAGTGAGATCCAAAGGAGAAGAGGGATTACAAGGTGAGATGTCATATTTAAATCCAAGTTAGATTAGACAGAAAAGTTGGCATTTGACGCGTAATTCTATGTAATCATATGACAATCCACCTTAGCATATAACAGCCACGTCAGATTATTTTAGATGTTTTAATAACAGAGGGACCAACTTGGATAAAGAGTATTGATTGAGGAACTTATTTGGATTTTCAACTAGGTTGATGATCAAAATGAACAGCGAGTGTTGGATGGGGACCAAGATGAGATTTTTGTCTTTAATATAGATCATTGGACAGCAAATTATTCATAGCAGAAAATCCAGACATCAAAAGAAGACAAAAATGTGTAGGAGAAGTCTAGAAAAATTATACAACTTCTTAAGTCTATGAAAGTTTACGCATTTTCACTTTTTTAATTAAATACCCAAAGGTTTGGGAGCACTTTTGCATGTATCATGTAATTTGTCCGTGCAAGAATTAGAATTGCTCTTCTTGTGAAATGCATTAATTATATAGTTTTAAATTTTATAAATATGTTATGTATTTTTTGAAAAAAGAGAGTTTACTCATTACTATTTAACAACCATCAATACATGCTCCAGGAATTAATTATAGCAAATTAAGAACTTTCGAAGAAGATATCATGCACTTCTAAGATTTAGAGATTGAATAATTAAAACATTAACTTTTTTAAAATTAATTTGCATATTCTAAAATCATAAACATTAATTAAAAATTTTTCCTATAATATTTCACATCAAAAATTAATCTACGTAGCACACTCACATTAATTTACACATTGACCACAGCCCTAAATGAAATGGGTGTAAAGCGTGAATGCCCGACCTTTTCATGTAGAGCACTATAATATGAAGTTCCCTTTACAAATCACACGGGTCTAATGGATTCATCGTGTTCAACTATTTATCATATCTCTGATAATGTTACATGAATGGTAAACGTTCCATGAAAGATATTCACATTTCAAATAATATTTTCTTCCATACCCCAAGATCTCTTCTTGGCTTCTTGCAAACAAAGGAACTTACACAAATATCTGACCGTCTCATATTTCGTTAAATAAGAAAAAAGGAAGGCCGAAAACATAAAAAGTGGTCTCCAGGTCAGTGGATTGGCAATTCTTGTGTTCAGTGAACAGCATATGGTAGTTATTAGAGACTGAGTCAGCATCTTTCTAAACTTCGCCTTTTCTTTTTTTCCCCTCTCCATGTCTGGACCGCCGAGGTGCCTCATCCTCACTTTCACTCTCGTCGTTCCTTAGGTTGTTCCCACCAGTATATTGATCCTCCTGGCCTGCGTTGAATCCTTGCTGATATTGCATGTCATCATCAGGTCCCCCACTCTGACTCATCATGTCTTGACCCTTGCCCTGCTCTAATCCTGAACCATACCTATCATTCCGGTCATTAGTTCTTTGATCTCTCCTAGCAACACGGCTACTATTCTGAGGTTGCAGTGGTGGAGGGGGGAACATCGGAGGCATACCACCTGGCCTACCTGCCCGTGGTGGATTTGCACCTGCGGCCCCCATTCCACCCATAAAGGGAGTGCGTCCTGGATTCATCATCATCCCAAACCCGCTCCCCGGAAACATCCCAGGTTGTGATGGTCGCCCACGAAACATCATGGCTGCTGGGGGCCCAGCAAAATCATTAGAGAACCTGGGACCATATGGAGCAAAACCACGGGGGCCCATACCAAAAAGATCTGGCATACCAAATCCATCAGGTGTCACAGGTCCATAGGACAATCCATCACCCATCATTACCGGGGGAAAACCCTGCATTCCCGGAATAGGTCTGGCTCCACGTCCCATAGGCATGTGAGGAGGCCACATCATACCTCTGCCCCTACCTCTGCCTTGAGCAGTTGGCACAACACCATGGCCAAAATTCTCCTCCTCTTCGTCACTTTCTTCCTCTTCCTCTTCTTCATTGTCCTCAAATGGAACAATATCTGGATTTTCTCCTCCATTATCTGGATTCACTCCCTTTGCTTTCTCTTCTTCTCGCTTAGACTCTGCTGCAAGCGAGACAGCCTGTAATCATTGAAAAAAAGAGTCAGTATTAATCCATTAATGAGAAACTCAAAGTTAAGTAAATATAGGAGACTTGTTTGGAAGTTGAATCATCTTGCAATCATTCAACTAGATCTCTTTTTTCCTAGTCGGTATAGCAATTAGTAAGTCAGTTCTTATAGTCTCAATGCACAAATCACTGGGATGCAGTGACTTCCATTCTCAGAATAAATCAAATCAATTCTAAGCAAAGTATTGTATGAGGACTGATAATTGAAAGCAAACCCAAATAGTTGGCCATGTTGATGCTACTTGGGTATATTCTCCCTCAGATCAATGATATATTACAGGGTACTTTTTCTTTATTAGTAATATTGTATCTCGATTCTCCAATAAGCAGAAAACAAGCAATTGTGACCAGGTCAAGTGCAGAAGCTGACACAATCACTTTTGCAATATGTGAACTTATGTGTATAAAAGTCACTTCAGTAATTGCAGTTTGGAGAGATAAATCGGATGGAGTTCAACCACCAGGCAGCACTACATATTGTCCTCAATCTCATTTTCACGGGAGGACCAGAGTCACCAAACACAGATGTTGATTGTCAATTCGCTGGAAAAAAATACTCTCAAGCATCCTTACCACTAGTTTTGTCAACTCCAAAATTAAAATTAACTAAAATCCATCATTTTCACATGTAACAGGAATAATGCGTGACATATATGCTCCAATTTCAAGAGAATGTCAGAATTAGTGGGAATGCTAGCTGTATTACATTTGTATGATTGTGTCTTAATTGAACATTGATGTACTGTCATGAACTACGATGTACTACATCGAACATAACCTTTATAAATAAGATAACCTATGTATGTTCTAATTCAATGACTACATTTCACGAAAAAGTTTTCTCTCACCCTGTCTCATTTACCAATTCAATAATTATTCTTTAAAAGCCTAGAAGAAGGATGGTTCTAAACAAAAAAGTTCAGTCACATATCAGAGAACTAATATATATGCATGCACACGTACAATCTACTGCCACTTAATTTCTCAAATCATGACTGTGAGAACAAAATTTAATTTCCTCCCATTTCCTTACATGTTATCTCTCTTCTTTCCCCAGAACTCAACTGTTTCTTTTCTTAAGGCCAAGATGAGAATTTAAGAGAAACCATACCATAAGTTCACTGTCGGGCTCAAGATAAAGCAAGGATGCCAGCTGCTCACCAATAGAGGGCTCCAGCTCCTGACAATCTCTACTTATCTGCAATTACATAAGCAAACAAAAGAGCTCAAGCTCTATCCCAATTGTAACCTAACAACTTTAAGTGCCATACAAATCAGATAGTGAATAGCAAATGACAATTTACAAAATAAACAAAATGATGAAGAAGGTAAATGATCAATAATATATACCAAATATCTATGATGATTATGTTTATAAATTGATCAATTTGTGAATACTGTCCCTTCTGCCCTATGCAGTTGAGGTCATCTCTATGCGCAGAACTATAATTTTTTATTGTTATATCATCCATTCCTTAAGCAGCAGCAAAATTCAGAAGTCAGGGCCTTTAATAATAGCTTATTCTTGGTCTGGTTATCTGCAAATAAATATCAGTTTCCCCATATTTGGAAGCGAAAAGACAAAGTTAAAAAGCAAAACCTAAACTTAGAATCTTCAATCAGCATGCCTCCACCATGCATAACCAGAAATCAACAATGTGCCCCATCATGAGGCAGCTAATTGAATATGCTAATGGACACCTGTGTCCAGTTTTATATCAACTCTCAATTGTTGAGATGCCAAGCAGTTAAATGATATCCTCACCCGTCATAAATGACACAAGATTGCAACTTTTCCAATGTTATGTTTAGGTAGAGGTAGTATTCTCTTATAAAAGGTGATGTGGAATGGCCACTCAAAAGTATTTCCCCAAGGATTATCTCTAACCATAATTATCTCTCAGGAAAATCATCTAGTTTTATTCAGTTAGTTATTATCAGATTGCTTTGTATTTTAAGCCTGATCTTTAGGAGTGTGATTTGTAGCTAAACTCTATTTCAGAGCATTATATATAAAGGAGGATATTAGGGATGAAGGGAGCTTCTCCCTGAATGCCTTAAGTTCAGCTTCATGTGATTATATTAAATGGTATCAAAGCCAGGAATCCTACCCTAACTCACAGCCACTATCACTGCCGAAATTCATCTTTTCCAAGGGCCTAGCAGAAGTTTGACCCCACCATTGAACTTAGAGCACCCAAACCAGGCAGAACACAAAAAACTGTAGCCCAAATCACTGCCACACACTAGCACGTGAATTGCTGTTAGCCACCAACAGTGTGATGTAAAACCACCACGGAATGGTCCAAAATTGATGGTCCTCATTGTTTAGCCTCTTTTCCAGCAACTTTAGCTTCATTTTGTCCACTATATTATAGCTTAATGTCTGTCCTCTTTGTATTTATGGTCCCTAGTGTTCTGAACGATTATTTGGTAGTGTTTTGCCCATCAACCAGTAGAATAAGCAAGAAATAATAGAAAATCATTATAAATAATGATGAAGGATAATTAAGACTCCTAAAGAAAATATCAAATTTCTAAAGTTTCCTCTCAAGCAAATTCAAAGAAGAATGGTGGGAAGGTAATGAGAATAAAGCAAGAAATGGAGAAAACAATTCTTGTAAAGATAATATAAGATCATAAAACTGGGAAAGATGATACCTTTACTGGTAAGTTCTCATTATACGGATTCCTTAAGTGGCGCGTTTTGTGGAATGACAATTCACATAACTGCAGATAAAAAATTGCAATTAGACAGATCATTTAATTGACCTAAGATTTCAAGATATCAAAGGGCATTTTCAATACTGGTTCATGAACAAATTTCAAGCACGTTTCAAAAGTTATAGTATGTAAGTTTTCCTCCGCCCCACTCTTGTAAGCAATTTGAGAACAACTCATCAATTTGAAGTTTTAACTATCATTTAGTTAGACAATTGTTCACATTCCATTAGTTATTTTAAAATGTCATGCAAATGCAATACAAATCTCAAGAAAATGAAAGAACACAACATTAAATCCATTCAAGATGATCAACTAAATACCTCAACTAAGTGAACAGAATTCAATATGCATAGGAGAAAGCACATGAATCCCATCAAGACATATATAAAGCATAATGCTTCTGTTTTCCAGTGAAGCACAAGTTCCTAGTTAAAACACCATCAAATTTTATAACAGGCACCTCACTCCCCAAAAAAAAAAAGTTTTAAATGAAGAGAAAGAAATTACAGGAACATATTAGATTCCACAAAACTTTAGTTGTTAGAAATTATATTATTAGTAAGTAACTCTGTGAGTAAAGGAGGAATGAAAATGGTAAAATGCGATTTTTTAAGTCAAAATGAAAAAACTATGTTGATAGAGGGCAACAAATCCTCCCAAAAAAAAAAATTCATAAAAGAGCATTAGCTCAACAGAGCATTTAATCTCTTGGCAAACCGATACCTTAACAAAAAAACACTTGCAGAAACCCAAAGTGAAGTCAAGAAAATAACTCTTCCAAAAGACATACAAAGGAAGAAACTTCTGACAAAAAATTCTGGCATTCAGTTCTAACCATCAGGTCATAAACATCAAATGCCAGCAAAAACAGCCCTGTACTAGAGGCCCTTGTGCTCCTTCATGCTCCATAAGCATTGAACTTAATAGCTAAGAACAAGACCATATTTGTTTGACAAACCCAATGCTCATAAAAAATGCCAAACAGTCTATATTCCAAAGCCGCCACACCTCTTCACAATGGAAAATCATACTTTAATAGTTGAATTTGCCTTGAAGCTCCAAGAACATATCAAACAAACATTTGGTAAAATAGCCTTATTGGTCTTATGAGTCTAAAGCAAATCATTAGAACAAATTCAATTAAATACCATGGTTCAAACAAAAGCCATCACCTTGGAAGGAGTCTTGATCTTCCAAAAAGGTTTTAAAAGAGAAAAATTCTAGCCACTTGGATTACATATAAAAAAATTGAAGAAGGAATTACAAATATATAATACTGAAAAGTCCAAATATCAAATCCTTCTGTCTAGAAAGAAAACATGGAATGGCCCAACGAAATCAGAGCATGGTTAAAGTTGATAATCAATTAAATGATGGAAAAAGCTGAGGAAAAAAGAAGAATCTCCAATTCAATGATCCTCCTAAAACTGCGAACAGGAATTATTTCCATCTTGATAAAGAAACAGAGGAAAAGGAAGGATTTAATTGTAACATGAACTTCCAGGGGCTTGCATGAGTAGCAAATATTTCAGAGTTACCACCCCAACCCCAACCATTTACCTGAACACTATATTTACCCCAAAATCTGAATTACCCTGTGCCACATGCCAGTTTGCCACTAGAAAAATGTTATTAGACAAAATAAATTACCAATACCCAAGCCCCAACCTTCTTGAACTTACAACACACTTCTTAACTAACCAAGTGGTCTCTTTTAATCTGCCCAACCCCTAACCACACGAGAAACACCTCATAATCTTCTCCATCCTATTAACAGAATTCTTAAACTAAGCAAGTAGAGACAGATACGAGACAAGGAAGCTATATAGAAGTAACCCACCTGTCAAGAGGACAAAAGGAAAACCTTCCAATTATCAAGTCCTGCAATCTTTTGCAGCACAGGCTCCCAAAAAGATGAAGCACAAAGGTTACACCCTAAAGGAGCACCAAAATAAGTTACAGCCCATTGCAAAGCCACACAACCAACCATCTGAGCAAAATCTACCAGTCCAATCCCAAAACATTGATCACTATCAACTCACACTTGTAAAGATTAATATGGAGCCCAGACAAAACCACAAAGACTTGCAACACAGAAACCACAATCTGGAAATTTTCCTCATCCTCTGATAGAATTAGTAATGGAGAATGAGAAGAGAATATTAGGAGAAATCATAATAATTATTTGCAAAATAGGTTTAAGGATAAACATATGAATCAGACTTATTTAAATGGTTTTATTTTGAATGTATTCATCTTCTTGTAGGCTTTAATAATAATCCTTTTGTTTATTATCTTTTATTTTTGGATTAATTTATCCTTACAGGATTTATCTATTGGGCTCTATATGAAGCACTTAGTAATTAAAGTTAGGGTAGTCTTTTAATTGATCATTAATAAAATTCACTTGCCTTGTTAGCCGCCTCTCTCCCTTACCTTCTCCTCCCCTCTCTATTTCCCTCTACATCTCCCCCCCCCCCCCCCCCTCTCCTCTCTTTTTCTTCTATATCTCCCCCCATTCATCCTCTCAACAACCCCACCCCCCGAAAAAAAAACACATTTCTCCTATTATTGCTATTGGTTTTACATCAAATAGTATCATAGCCAGGTTACAACTCCAACCACTCCCTCCACCATCTCACACATAACTAGAACTGACCACAAAGGTTCCCAGAAACTTAAAACCTTTGCTGTCCACACTTGAATTTCTTGACTTAAAACATGCCACAGAATGACAAGCCCAGAGTCTCCAAAATAGATTCAATGAAGGGTTTAGGAAATGAATAATTGCTTTAATGAGATAATGAGTGTTCAAAACTTATTAAATAGACAAATCACTGGAAAAAACTTGGAATATCTATTTGAAGTTTAAGGTGACCAAGCCAAGGTAAGAAAGAAGAAGAATATCCTCAAAATCAGACACAAGAAAGGAAGCTATAATGAAAGGGCCAAATGATATCATAGTGAAAGTGGAACCCTTTGATTTCCCATCAGATATTGATGATGATGATGATAACATCATAGATCTTAAAGAGCAATTGGAAGTAAGGCTAGAATTTGAAGATCATGAGGTTTCTGGCCAATAATCAGAAGTTAAATTTCAAAATGCAAAAGATCAGATTCAGATAGAACCAACTAAACTTATATATCGAACCAAGTTTAAAGTAGTGCTCACTGTCCTACGTAATGCTCAAAGATGGATTTTTCTATTGCTTCCAGACTTCAAAACCTGAGAACAAGTTTTCTCCAACCACGTGAGAATAACGGAGAATGAGAAGAGAATATTAGGAGAAATCATGTTAATTATTTGTAAAAGAGGATTAAGAATAAACATATGAATGTACTTATTTAAATGATTTTATCTTGAATTTAAATATCATTTTGTTAGTCATTAATAATTATCCTATTAGGAGTTATCTATTAGGCAGTATATAAAGCCCCTAGTAATTAGAGTTAGGGTTAGGGTAGCCTTTTGATTGATCATTAATAAAATTCTCTTGGCTCGTTAGCTGACTCTCTCCCTTCCTTCTTCTCCTCCCCTCTCTATTTCTCTCCACATCTCCCCTTCCCCCTTCTTTAATATCTGCCCCCATACATCCTCCCTCTCCCCCTTTTCTTCTATTATTGCATTTGTTCCACATCAATTAGTTTTGTTATGCGCTTAAGACTTGTTATTATTTTTCTGTTATTTTCCTCGCTTTATTAATGCAATTAATTAGTCTTTGAATTAAATTAGGATTAGGTTAATTATCTAATGTATTTAGCCGCAGGCCCAATGGGCCCATTTACAGTGTCTAGCAGCAGCCTAACCTAATCTAGGGTATTAGGGTTTCTAAAACATATATATTTTGGAGGCTGCCGCACAAGGAGCAATTTTACCTCTCTGAACATTTATTCCTCTGAATAATATACCTACTTCTCAGCTTCTACCAATTTTTTTTACAATTAGTATTGTCAATAAACCAAAGATAAAAGCCATCTAATCCATTTGACCAGACTATCAAACCCTGCAACCCACTCCTTGCCTAACTCTACATTGTCCTCAAAAGACTTAGGCTCTCCATTAATAACAAAAGAGAACGCTTCAGAAGGAGACCTCCATTCCAATTTCTCCATCTATCCACAATAACCTTCTGAAAATTAATTCTTTCTAAGAAACTCCAATTAATCCTACCATAGGCCTTCTCAAAGTCCAGCTTGAACACCAAACCTTTGTTGTATTCTCTATGACTTTGTTATCTATTAACACGTCCAAGAACTGTATACCTACTAGAAAACCACTGTGCTTCCAAAAAGAGAATCCCTCTCTTTTCCTTTATTTTAGTTCACACAGTAACAAAGATAGCAAATCCAAGAGCTAGCCAGAAACCTTGAACAAATATTCCCTAAAAGAGGGAATGAAGAAGAAAACCCCATCTAGAGGTGTGACTCACATAAAAGGATTGACATCCCGAGTCCCAATAGCATCACATAGAAGCAAGAGATAGTTTTTTTGGCCTATTTTCTCAAGGGCACTGCAGTCTCTCCTCCATAACTTCGATTTGATGCATTTTCAGCTGTAGCTGGGATTGCAATAGAGACATAGAAGGGCTACACTAGTGACATGCCCAGTCCTCTCTCTAAACCTTAGTAGCATATCCAAGTGACTTGTTCTCAAGAGACCTCTCTAAAAGTGACTTTGTTTTTTGGCACAGATGGCAGCCAAAGAAAACTTTTTATATGAAATATTGAAAGAGAATATCATTTCTTGATAAGTAAGTAAGTGCACTAAAGCAAAAAGGAATAGGTAAGTTTGAGACACATTGCTAGAAATCTATGTAATTAGAGAACCAGATATGAGACCTCTCAACTCTCAAACCAAGCCAGTCTTTAGGCATTCAGTCTTGAACATCTAAATGCAATTTTCTAGACTGTCATTTTGTGGTGCTAGCCCCCCTGGTCCCAATAGCTAAGTACCTGATGAAGCCTCACTGAAAATGCATGTATTATTTATGTATGAATAAGGTAGAATCTCATCCAAGATGAGGTAGCATTACTAAGGACAAAAAAAAAAATAGAAAAGGATGTACCAAGTACCATCCCGAGTATCTAAAAGGCTATAGTCTCTCCTAATGACCCAATTCTCTCTCCTCCATCTCATATCATGACTCAAAAGATCCTAGTTAGTCACATGTGCTAATTTCCCCTTCTGCCCCCTTAGACACCTCATCAGATGTCAACACCATAGATTCACCTACACTGGACCATTTTTTCTTCTTTCTTCTCTCCTAGACTTCGGATAATTTCAGCCCAGCAGATTCAGGGCCATTAGTACCCACTGAGATGCCAAAATCACAATCTTGTCCACAAAAAGTAGACGCTAAACTTCTGCTTTACAAGCCCCTGAATTTCACATAACCAACATGGCACTACTCCACAAAATTTTACCTCTGAAAAGATTCATTGGGAGCTTTTCCAAATTTTGTAAGCAACTATTCACCATAAAGACAAAGTGAATACTCCAAGTAATCCAAGCTGCAATGCAGTTTAAAAGGCCAAAAGAGGAAATTAAGTTGAAAGCTTCTCCAACACAGTAATTTCTAGTTTTAGTTCACCTTTTGCTCCATGAGAATCCCATGAGGTATATTCCAGTGTGTTGGGGTTCATCTCTTGGTCTGTTGCTATCCATCAGAAAAATAATTCATATAAGTTGCTAGAATAGGTTTCATACCTTTAACCATTTCACTGAGAAGTTACGCCCATAATGTGCAGTTCCATGTGCATATTTCCAGTTCCCCCCAGTAGCAGAACCACCAATTCTAGATGTCATCTTTGCACAACCCTGCCAATAAGTAAATAACTTCAGGTTCAGTATATCAGCCACAGCCATGTAAAACAGTAAAATAATTCTGGGGGTCAGCTACCTTAAAGAATAGATGTACAGCACCCAATTCATGATGTTAAAAATTGTGAAGCGCTTATAGCCAGCATTTGAAATTTTAGGAAGAAATTAGAAGTTGATTACCAAGTAATCAGTCTGGTACATAATTAAGATTTCAATATATATGGCTTCCCCTATTGTGGAATTAAATTATCAGCAAAAGACAATATCACATAATATGCAAGCAACAGTACATAGTTAGCAGCAATCACGCATTTATACCTCCTGTAATATCAGACTTTAAGATCATAAAAAATAGAATAAGCATTGAATATCTCTCCCGCTAATCCATCGTAATTAAGTTCTTTCAAGCAATCAAAGTTTAATTTTAGTCAAATATTGTTCACATTTAAGAAGAAATTCAGAGATATTATGCTCTGATTTTTATTCATTCAAAATAATCAAGCGTACATAAATAGATGGGTTGGAAACCAAAAAATAAGTGAATCCAAACAACTTTACCTGATTACAAAACTTCAAAATATAATAAGTCTAACAAAAGAATAATTACTAAAGCCTAACAAAAAGATGATTAAATTTTTAAGAAAAAGTTAATTAAATAATTTCTAATTCCTATTTTATCCTTAATCCTAATTTAATAATATTTTCCCTAATATTCTATTCTTATAAAGATCAGATTAAAAAAATTGAACAAGAAAATGTCATCTAGAACAAAATAAACGAAAACCAATACTGAAAAGGCCACTAAATCATAATGAAACTAATATTAAAATGCTGCGTCATTTCAACATCTTCAAGAAGACAATCTCCAACAGAAACAGTTACCAGCACTGCTTTTACAAATCAGCTTAAAAAAACATTAAAAAAAAAAAGCTACTAAATGCATTAAGTTGTTAAATGTTTTAGACATTAATAAAATTATTCAGACCTTTACTTGACAACTTAAATTTTTATGATGAATTGGATATTGACACAGTATCAAACCTCTTTTGACAAGTGATCAAGAGTTCAAACACCCATTTTCAGGCATGTCAGAATCTGATTATCTGACACTACACAACATGTGTCAGTATGTGTTGGGAAAACAAAATTTCTTTTTTCAGCTCAGACAAAGACACGTCTCCAACAGGGATAGACATAGTTAAATTGAAAAAAGGAGGGAAACAGAAACTAGAGGGAAAAAAAAAAAGATATAGCATGAGAGACTAGAAACCATCTTGATGAAAAAATAGAATCCCTTTCCCAATTTTAGTTGTTTTACATGAAAAAATATAGTTCAATATCATCTGATTTACTAAATTCTTACAGAAAATAGTACTGCAAAATGCTCAGAATATAAGATGATGCCGATTGTGTTTTTCCTTGGAAGGAGCTCAACAAATGGGAAGTGTGAAAAAAAAATTAGGATTTGAGTACATGTGTGTATATTTATATATGCCATGTTGTGTCCCATGATTACTCTGTGTCATGTCCTTGTTCATGTCATTGTCTGTTTGCATTGCTTCACAGGTTTATGCACAAGGTATGGCAAGCGTATGCTTTCCGTACACTATAAATCAAAGGTCTTTGTGTGATGGACCATGGTAAAGCTATTTAAAAACCCAGTCATAGGCTTCAATTAACAGCTTACGCTTGAGTTGAAGTGGCCATTGACCTTGAATATAAGACACTAAAAGAGCAATGATAATTAATTTCCCGTTGTAACCATAGAATTATTTTATATAACAATTTATTATAAGTTTCCAGCATCTTCCAAAATCAATCATTGATCTACTTTAATAAGTATCCAAAAAAAAAATAGTAGCTTTTGATAACCAATTGCTTATAATCTCAGCAAAGACCTATATTGTAATTTGAGAGAGATAAGAACTAAAAAAAGGGCAGAAGCAGCCCACAATAAGCCATACCAATGCCATGATGAACATCATATATTCAGGAATTATAATTCATGCTTGCACCTCAACCTAGGAGGCTGTGCCACAGATCTGATGTAAAAGACCAATGCTAGAGAAGCACAATCCAATATGCATTCGAAGGAAATTGTTGTAAACTATACAAAATCTATCAATGCTAGTGTAAGAGCGGGCTTGCTTTGTCCATCAGCATTCATCATATGGTAAGCCCCAGTTATTTAGATCTGTCTGCTAGTTTCCCATCTTACTGATCAGCAAAGTAATCACAAGACATGCTATATTTCAACACTAGTCAAGAGGGATATAACACGACCTAGTCAAGTGGGCTGCAACTTTTGAAATATACCTGAAAATGTCGAGTTCTGTTGACTGAAAAAATCAATATCACATTTTCTACAGAGTCAAAGGCTTCATTCAGTTTAGCCTCATTGCTTCTTTGAGTTGCCCATACTCCTTGTTGTACAGATAGCTCCAGATTTTCACGATTGCAACTTTTAACAATAAAATACCTAAAATTTTTCATGGAAAGTACTTTAGTGCAATTTAATTATTTGAAAGTACTTTCTTCAACTGAAGCAATATTTTTATAAATTTATTATGCATAATCTGAACACAATCCCTTCATGAAAACATGACCTTGTTTTCAATTTCTAATCCTGTACATCATGACCAGATCCAGTGGTATGTAATATTAATTCTAATTCTAGTCACAGAGGATCAAGATTCACTAGATAATCAAGTGAACATAAGATATTAACCTAAAGAGAGAAGACTTAACATGTGAAAGTATTGAAGCAACTCTGACATTTTTTCCATTAAATATTTCAACTTGTTGAGCATAGTATATACATACTTCCTCCTAACTTTGAACAATATGTCAACATTTTCCAATTTTCTACGAAAACTATCATCTAGTTTTAATGTCGGCCAAGTAATAGCTTGACAACAGTATGTCCTTCTTAGGGTTGTGATGAAAAACTTTATATTTATCTTGTTCAGGTATCTTAACTCCAAGATGAGTCAGAAGACAAAATAAGGAGGGCGTAAAGTTCAGGTACTTGAGGTTAAAAGCTTCTGCTTTCCCAGTCATTTAGTGCTTGTCAAATATATGGATCAAACTAATCATGGCCTTCACTTCATAGCTTAAGTTTTTGGGTTGAAGTTGTTCTTGGCATGAAATCAGAGCCTCCATGACTAAGTAACCAAGAGTTCAATTATTATCACTTCCCATTCTCGTAAGTTTTAGTACAAGGCAATGCGGTGGATCCTTGCTTTGTTACACTCAAATCCTAAAAGGCTTTTGTATGAGGGGGCATATTAGAGATATTAATAAAACCAATCATGACCCTTCAACCATTCACTTGATTTGGTTGAAGTGGTCATTCATTGTGATAAAAATGCAAGAGGTTGCTAACGTGTATCTCTGGTGAATATGACAAGGACCGAAAAGCATCTACCACAGGACAGAAAGATGCAACCTCATTCAATATAATGCTACTACATAGCATTACACGTATATTGAGACCAAGGACATGACCCAATTGCAATGGACTCTCTTGTATCTTTAAGAAGAGGCCTTAGTTTCAAATTTTAACATTCAATACTAAAGTTGATTATAAAACAAACAGGTATAGCAACGTGAGAATACCCTTGTATAGCCTAAGACAATAGTGATTAAGATCTCTGCTTGAATTCCACCAAGTTGTGATAACATCTTATGCCAAATGTATGGTTACAGAAGAGGAATAAATAACGTTTTTGAATACATTTCCAGCGCCCAATTAATACAAGACTCACATTCCACACATAACTGTGATAAATGAGTTGCAGTAGAGTCAATAAAAAAATATCTATAAATTAAAGAAACAACTGGAGACATTCAAATTAGTACTTACTATGTCCTGGTAAAAATAAGAAGAAAATAAAATTGAAGAGAACATCTAAGATCCCTGGCTCCCTGCTAATATTTACAAATCCATAAAATCTTATTGTGCAGACAATGGGCAATTATTGAGACAGGAAATTCTTGAAGGGAAACCAAAAGAATGCAACTTCTGTATTTCCCATTAGTGTGCAGGGTAAACCAAAGGAATTGTATAAAATTAAAATAATATCGCACAGCATGAAATACGTGTGTTAACAGCCAACTGGACATCAGCACTCTTAGGTGAAACTAACAACAGTTGATAAGCGACACTATTCTTCCCAGAAAATAATGCTTCAGAGAGAACCTTGCATAAATTATAGGTACAAGCATACTAATATATGATTTACACAGCCCATTTGAAAGCTACAGGACTCTGAACACACCTAGATATTCCATGAGGTAAGGGTGTCGCAGTTCTGGTCGCTTGATTGGGCTGACCATTAGAAATATTTTGCACTTGACTCTGGCTACCCTGCTGTTGAGATGGTTGTGCCTGTTGTTGCTGCTGCTGCTGGACATTACCAGATTCTGCTGCTAAAGGCTTTCCAGGCACAGCTTGGTTTGTAGAATTAGGACCTTGTGGAAACTGAGATTTCTCAGATTGTTGAGAATAGCCAGCACCTCTTTGTTGGAAAAACTTGTTAGAGGCAGCATAATTGTAAGAATATAAATGCTGAATCTTTTGAAGCACCTCTTCAACAGGAGGTGGAGGTCCAGGCATTTTTGCATGCCTATACCTGCAATCAGGGCCATTGGGACAAAATCCTAACTTGTACCTGCAGATACAGTAATAGTAAAATCATTGAAATACAAATTCATGATCTAAAGCAAAGAAGATTCAGCCAGAAATTAAAAACTAATCAAATATAGAACGCAATTTCTTTTTTCTTTTGGTCAAGGAAGAAACATGTCTAGTGAAAAGGAAAAAATAAAACAATACAAGACCGGATCATTAGAATAAGACATCCTCTTTGACATCATTGAAAGGAGAAAGAGGACAGGCACATCAAATAAATAAATCCTTCCAATGATCCAATCTCTTTTAATACCCATCAAGAAAGCTCCCTGTAAAACTTCATTAGCAGAGATTTGCCCAGAAGTAATGCAATATCAAAAATGCATCAAGCAAAAGCTTTTTAAGAACCATTGTTTCCCTCCAACCCATCGCACCAAAGTCCAAACCATCACAAACATTTGCTCTAATCCACAAAATCTTCCCACCTTTCTTCTTCCCAAACCCCTGAATTAAATCAAATACTCAGAAAAGACACCAAAGAGATCATTCCAAACAGTCCAAACAGCTAGAATGAATTATTGTGGAAAGTGAAAAGTAAATCTAGAATAAATATCATGTTTGATCATGCAAAAGGAAAAAAAATCCTGAAATGTGGTATCTTGCACATTCAATATTGTCAAAAGTCACAGACAATATCACACCATGGTTGGCACTCAGCACATTCTACTCTATTGATGTTGGGAGGGCGAAAAATTTTTATTTGTAAATAGTATATGAGCACTCAACTTAATTCTATATTTAACCTCATAAGTACAAACATGTTCTTTGACTCACTGCCATCACCTATTCATTAATCATCATCATAAACGCACACTTATAATTCCCTGTATCGCAGTTAACTTAATTTTATCAGAACGAAATTCCAAGATGCAAGGCTTGGAATATTTTATGTCCAAGGAAAGAGAGCAAGAATGAACAATATGCAGGGGCAATGAGAGTTTGAATACTGCTTTTATAGGTTGAATTACGAAACGTTAACCACTTCCTTGGGATAATTATGTTAATCATAATTAAACAGAGAAAGGTGATGGTTAGCTGATGATGGTTGAATTGTAAGGAAATTGTTAAGGTAGAACATACTAAGTAAGTCAGATACTTGTCACGAAACAGCTCCTAAGTATGATTGAATAATCCAAGTAGATATAGTAGGTAATTAGCATCTGAGCGTTCAAATGAAAGTGAAGAAGCAGGAGATTAATTATTTGGGAGCCAATACAATGGATACACGATAAACAAATTAATCTCAAAGAACTTAGAACCTGTAAGCCTTGAACTCATACCATAGACCGCAGCCATTAATCCAGTACTGACTTTTGTTGACCCATCGGACTTTAAACTCACATTCAACAACAAAAGAGTTTCAAAAAAAAAAAACTTGGCCCTACAATCATACCAAAAAAAATTTCATATCAAGTTCATGCGGAGTATTAATATAACAGAAATGGGCAATCATACATACATGTTACACTCCTTGATGTCTTCATTGGTGTGCTTATACACGCAATCCTGCTCGCGACACTCACCGAACAATCTAAAAAACCGGCAAACAGGCATCCGCGCTTTGTCATACTGGTGTAAGAAGCCGCAGGCATCGCCCTTCATGCACAGTCCACGAAGCCAGTGCCGGCACACCGTCTGTCGGAAGCTCCGCCGTCCGGGAACATTGCCCGGCGCAGAGTCGGCAGCGCCGGGTGCGACACCGTTGGCTACGGCTGTAGCAGCGGCAGAAGAATCAGATTGGACCAGAGGCCCGGATGGCGCGGCTTGGTTGGCCGGAGCAGTGTCGAGGCCGCCCTCGAAATCGAAGCTGAGGACTCCTTCAGAATCCTCCATTTGACGAAAGAGTTTATAATATCGTTGGCTCTGTGTATTTGAATTAAAACTAGGGATTCAAGGGAAGAACAAACACACAACAAGAGTGCAACGCAGATAACATCAAAGAGGGTTTCACAGTCTTCTGTTGAAGAGGACTGTGCAGGGGAACTTTAAGAGAAGCGTCCGTTTACATTTTTTCTTTTCTTTTTCTTTTTCTTTTTTTACTTGTAGATAACATTAGCATTTATTTTTCTTTCTTTCACTTTTCACATTTTTCAAAGACAAGTTTCACGCATCCTGTTCACAAATTATATATATTTCTCTTCAAAATTAATACTGCCGTTTCCTGTCAATAAATTGGAGATTATTACATCTATTTTTTACTAATAATCCAATGGAGAAAACTCAGCATATTCAATAAAATATATTATATTATTGAATCTTTTAGAAAAAATACTATATTTGGTATAAGAAACTAAAATAACAATTTTGCAAAGCAACGATGGGTGGTCTGGTCTGCCTCTCCACTTCTTGTTCTCACTATTATGTGTGTCCTATCCTCATTCTTTACTTGAGAAAAAAAAAAAATTCATATCCCTATTTCTCACGAGATCCATGTAGGACCTCAAATTTTAAAAAAAAAAAAAAAAGTATGAAAAAATTTATAAATTAAAAAAAATTGAACATATTAAAAATAAATAAATTTAAAGCTTAAATTCTTTATTTATATTATTCAATAAGTTCTAATCAAATTTAAAAAATTAAAAATAATTTAAATAATAAATTCTAAATAAGTCTTAAATTTGAAAAACTTTAAAAAATAATAACTTCAACAAATTATAAAATCAAATTCAAGTCATATTGATATTAATATATATTTTTCACCATGTATGAAGTTATTATATTATTTTTTTCTTGTGTAAGTTAGGTATTTCAATTTATTTTGTTTCCACTGTCTCAATATATTGTGTACATTTAAAGCATCAATCAACACATACTTAACATTTTAACTTTAACTTAATATTACTAGTTAACATAATTTTTTTACATATTAAGAATAATTCTATTTCTAATTTTTTATCTTCACAAAAGAATTCATGTTTATTAAACTCAAATATATAGTAAAATTAGTCAATATGTCACATAAGTTTTAATAAGAAGATCCAATATCTCATTTAATGTTTTTAACCCAAAGTATTGCTTGTTACTTTTTATTAGGAACTATATGTAGTATGGGTCTAATCTAATAATATAGCTTATAATAATTAACAACAAAAAACTCATGATGTAACAAGTACAAAGCAAATTATATTTATAAATGAAGTGCCTCAAGGCTTATAATTTGAGATTTATTATAAAAGAAAAAGAATGTAATAAGCCAAGTTTTGCCAGATGTCAATTGCACTTGAACTTCAAACTCGACCTAGTTCAATATAATTAGACTAAGCTAGGTTAGCTGTACTCTCATCGAGTCTTATCCTCCATGCAATGTATTTTCAATCCTACCTATAAGAGACATTATCACATGAGTATTAAAAGTAATGGCCATTATAGTATTGCCATGTCGCACAGTCTTCGTAAATAAGGCACATGATAGAATTTTTACAGAATAAAATGGTCTTTTTGAATCAATTAAAAATGAAAATGAATACAACCAACACTATTTTATTTTGTATATAAATTATTTCAATCAATTAATTTTAAGTGTAATTTCTGAATAATGATTAAAGATTTTTTTCTCTCATTAAAACTCTCAAATAATAAACTATATGACCTTTTATTTAATCCAATTAATTTTATTATATTCTATTATTAGTCATTTTAATATATTCTTTGCTAAACTTTCAAATATACAGTAAATGTTCCCTGATCACCAATATTTGATCTTATAAATTGAGCTACCCATGAATGATTCTAGAAAGTGTCATTACCCATAAATATTCCTTATGTTGCTCTAAACTAGATGAGTTAGGATCCCCTCATGAATTTAGTAAAAAAAAAAAAAAGACAAAAGCAGTTTTGCAAAACCATTCACCCCTCTCCCTCCTCTCTTGTCATCTCTTTCTCTATTTAAATTCATCCCTTGTATTTAGACACTAAATGCAGGGTATTTATTCCAAACTCTCTGCCTTTATTAGCTTGACTTTCAAAGTCCGTGCTAAAATGGACAATCCCTACAACAATTCGCAAGACCAAACAGTCATGTTCATGCTTTTGTCGATGGAAAAACTCTACAATTCTACGAGTGAATTTTCTAGTTTTCAGAACATTTCTTGAAGTTCTTTGTTTGAATATCATTAGTTGTAAATTACAAATACACCCCCTTCAATTTTAAACCATTTGTAAATGTAAAGAAAATAGGTACAAGATAGAAACAAAATTATAACAAATAATTTAAGATAATATACAAAATTTTTCATTAAAAAACCCCAATAAGATGAAAAAACTATAAATAAAGAAGAAAGGATTTCATTATAAAAAAATAATAATAAGAGTTACACATTATCTCTATATATTAAAAATAATATGCTAATAAGAAAATACTAATATTACAAATCTATATAATTCACAACTCTCTCTCTCTATATATAGGATTATTCCTTTTTTAGTTGTAAGAAATAAAGTTTTAAAACTCTCTATTTATAGGGAATGATAGAAGACTTCAATGCAATTTTTAAAGAAGTAAATTACAATTACAAAATTCTTTCTTTTTTTTCTTTTTGAAAGGTTTGGCTATCAGCCTCCATTTTTTTACTTCTGTTAGGCACTTACCATTGATAATAAACATCTTTTTCAACTTAAAAAATTAGTTTAAAGATTCAAATTTCTATCAGTCTTTTCTTGTTAACTCTATAAATAAAGATGTCACATTAATGAACCTGATAAGTTTGATTTTATCATTAATTTCTCTCTTTAAAAATAGTTATTTGTGCAATAAATTTATAGTTTTCACTCTTAACATTATAATTTTGATTTCAAACTAGTAAACTCTTCTATCTAACTCTAGGTGTTTTACTAACTAATTTTAAATTTAGAAGTCTAAGAAAGACTTGGATTCTAATTTAAAAAAAGTGTGTTATGATAGTTTAATGTATGAGCATTTATAGTTATTTCAATTTGTGCATTTTGGTCAGTCATTGCCTGAGCATTCAACCTAATGTCTGAGCATTCAATGTAGCCTTATTTTCTGTTATGGTCACTCAACGTTCAAGCATTCAAAGTAATGCCAAGGCTTTTTACTATTTTTTTGACAAGTATAAAAATTAGATTATAAGTAGAATCTTTTCATTTTCTAAATAAACTTTAAGAGGGGAAGAGCTGAAAATAAGTTGAGAAATGAAAAGAAATTGATTCTAAGGAATTTTAGAGAACTATAACCATTTTGGGACTAAGGAGACCATAAAGTTTACTTATTTTTTCTTCTTATACCTCTATTATTGTTCTTTAACCATGTATAGTTTGATTTAGGGTTCATGTATAAAATCAAAAAATTCATATGTGTTATTGCTCATGTGATAAACACCATAATCTAACCTTATATAAGGATAAATGATATTACTTGTATAGTTTTTGATAAATTTCTTATTTCTTAGTAAAGCCTTTTCTAATTGAAATTTGTCTAAGGAATTAAAAAATCTCATTTAGTTAAAAAATGACTAGTATTCCAAGGTATAAGTTGCTAGATAATTCAGGAATTTAATCATCAATTGTATAATAGAACTTGGTTAAGTAGGAATTCTATGGTTCATTGGAAGGTTAATCGAAATCAAATCTCTAGTCATTTTTAGTATTTGTGTTCCCTCTTAGCTTTAATTGTTCTTATTGCTTAAAGAAGACCCACAATATTAACAAACTGCGTTTTATAACTAGTGTTTCTTATTATTTTCATTAAGCTCCCTTTAATCTCAACTTTTTCATAATTTAAATAGTGTCAATTTAGTGAATTTGGTATTTGGTAACTCAAATCCTCATGGGATGAAAC
This sequence comes from Delonix regia, assembly GCA_037074485.1. Lineage (NCBI taxonomy): Eukaryota > Viridiplantae > Streptophyta > Magnoliopsida > Fabales > Fabaceae > Delonix > Delonix regia. The sequence continues at coordinate 43,158,581 of CM073450.1, read as the reverse complement.
TCTCTCACTTTTATATCATTTGAGCAATTCGGTATACTTACCAAGAACGATACTCTCTCACTTTTATATCATTTGAGCAATTCCGTATACTTACCAAGTGGATTATCAAACTCATTTGGTTGCTAGAAACAAAATGAAATAAATGAGAATGAAAATGGAAATGGAATGTAATAAAAATAATAATTACTATGTTTAGTTAGACATAGAAAGGAAATTATAGGCAATATATTTGCAATGTTTGGTTAGTAAAAAAAAATACTAAAACAGGAAAGATAATGTGACCAAATAACGAAAATATCCTTAAAAATAAACAATTGAATTTTTATTTGATTTTGTTTTTATTTATTTTTATTATTTAATTTAAAATTTTAAACAAATTTATAATTATAATTTATATGAACTAATATTTAGAATTTAAATTAATAATAAAATATAAAAACATTAATTAATTAATTAATTGGAATTAATTAAACATTAAAGTATAAATAAGTTAATTAATAAAAAGATTAATGAATTTCCAAAATAAGTCGTGTTCTAACCAAATTTAAAAAAAAAATGTAAAACTTAAATCTGAAATCCTAAACTTTAATTTTGATTAATTATTTAAAAATAAAAAAGAAGATAACTTGCTCCTTAGAACAAGAACCTCCTAGGCTAAGGAAAAAATTCTCGACCTTCCTCATCTTCTTCATCTAGACAAAGTAATTTTCCAGGGAAAAGGGTAGAAACATTAGAGTTTGAGGGAAGATCGAAACTCACTTGATTCTGATCTTTGAGCAGTTACTCCAACTTTCTAGTGACCTCACACTGGCGATGCTTGTTCAACGACAAACCCCAATGTGATAGAGTGTGATGTGCAATGATGGTATTGTGCTGATTATATAGCTCATTGGTCACAACTTAGGGACATTTTTGTCACAAAAAATACATTCCAGGATTATCTGCCACATTCCACTGGTTATACTATGAAATCATCACTCCTCATTTGAGGGAAAGCGTACTCCCATAAAAATGAAAAATACTCCATAGTGCTGGCTTTCAAACGTGAGAGTGTGGAGCTTTCTTATTCATTTCAGCTATGACAATCCGTTAATCAGACATACAATAAAAACATTACATTTGTCGTTCCTAGATGAATAGAAGTACGCCAGGACAAAAATATTAGAACTTAGTGAACAGTAGGATTTAAATTTGAAGGGTAATAGTTGAAAGGAGACATTTTGACTGTCAGATTATTATGGAGCCATTTAATACCTCAAAAACTGGTATACCAATTTTACTAAAATGAATTTTACTAATTTAAAATTTTTAAATATATTTTAGATATTATATAGTGGTGGTTTTAGAAAAGAAAGAAAGAAGTTCAAAATTTATTTGAGATAAAAAATTTGTAATTCTGTTGAAATGCTTAACACTAATTTTATGAAAAATTTTAAATATCATCTTTATTTTGCCAGAGAAAAATTTTAAATATCATGTTACTCCATTTTAAAGTGTCTTTTGAAATGAGATCAAATTTTATCTAATTATCTATCTTTTTTAAAAATTTAAATTTCTAACTAAAAATAAGCTTTGAACTCTCAAGTTTCTTCTTTCTTTCTCTTCTTTATATTTTGAAATGGGAATTATAGTATTATACGCAATTATACCAAACAAACCTGGAATCATCCATACACCATAGCCCACATAGTGAGTAGTCAAGAAGAAATCAAATGACAGGAAAGCGACCCGAGAAGCTGGGCATCATATTATTGAATTATGTGTTAAATACATATAATGAATACTACGTAAAAAATCAAACTACCTAATAGCAACTCGAGGTGAATAAAGATAAAGACAAATAAAAAATTAAAAAAAAAAAAAAAAATCTTCAGCCCACTTCTACGAGAACAATAGAAGGGCGACCAGTATACTGCTGGGACTAAAGTAAAACGGTTTATGTATTTACTATAGGATTTTTCAATAAAAACATGACATTTATAGAAAAGTCTTAATCATAGAGTGATAAGTCGGACAAAAAATCTGAGTCATGTTTTTATTGAAAATCCTGATAGAAAATACCTAAACATTATACTTTACTCCAGGGTTTTTTTTTTTTCAAAAAAAAGGAGATATTAATGCTCCAGGGTCTCCTCGTGCTAATGTTATGCTGTGCTAAGCTCCAAAAGCTTCAGAGCACTGCAGAATAAGTACCGTAACCATCACGGTGAGCTTTCTGCCATCTCCATGCAATCTCCAAACTCTCTTGAAGATTGGTGTAACGTGCAGTCCAATTCAGTTCGCGCAAGATCTTCGATGGGTCACTATAAACTTCAGCATAATCGCCGGGGCGACGAGATAGGTATTCAACTTTAATATCTACCCCTGTAGCTTTTTTACAAGCTTCCACAAACTCCTTCACTGATCTACCTGGTTTACAGAACCCAAAATAAATGTAACACAAATGTGTGATTCAATGATGAAAACTTCTTATATACACCTGCTCATAAAAGGTAGGTAAAGAACAAAGATGATCATGGTAGACCTGACAACTAGGAAGACTTTAGATTGGATTCTAATGCCAGGTCAAATGAGTTGTTGATCCGCTTAAAATCTAATAAAAAAGCTTCTCAGATAATTCAAATTTATCCATTAATTTTGCAGACGGGTATTTAATGCAACACCTTTGATATTCTTGTAAATTAAAATAAAAATTAAAATACATGTGGGCATATACACAGCATGCGCATGAATGTGCGTGTCTATGTGTGTGTATATACATATACAGATATGTATGTATGTATTTATATACATATGCAGTTGATGTGCATACATACACAAATATGCCTGTACTTGCCTATACGTGTATTTACCCATCATTAAGGCTATCGCAATCATGGAAAAAAATTATAATTATCAGTGACAAAGAAGATCTACTAACAAGAACCTTAAAGCACCATAATTCATCTTCAAAGTGTTAAACCTACCTCTTCCAGTGCCAACATTGTAGATCCCAACTTTACCAGATTGTGCCTTCTCGAGAGCCTTGACATGAGCATCAACCAGATCAGTCACATCAATATAATCTCGTATGCAAGTTCCATCAGCTGTCTTATAATCAGTTCCTCTAACCTGCAATGCGCCAACAAATGCAATAAGCACACTTACAAGTGCTCAATCATTATACAAATCATTTGAGTTTAAAACATAAAACTATTAGGTAGGCTTTTTAGTAGTTCACAAATGTCGAGACATGGTACAATTCATTTTTGCCATATATAAGACTTCCCCATGGCAAATTAATTTGATTAAGCCTTTTTCTTAATATGATACAGAGTACAGACTTTCATGTTACCCAAGAATTTCAGATTTTCTACGAAAGATCATAAAGAGAAAAAAAAACACTTGTTCTTAATGAAAAACCATTAGCCATTACTTAAATTCTTTATCCATAAGCTAGTAGTAGATATGTCATCCATCAATCTTGGGAAAATTTAGCTGCTTGTGATGTATCTATTGGTCCTCCTGGCAATGTATTAAATATTATTACCCCTGTGCTAATTTACTTAAAGGAAGGATTTTATACATTTTGACTTTTGTAAAGAACTCCTAGGCAGTTAAAACAAAAAGATGGAAAAAAATATCAGCATACCTTTAAGCCAGGAACAATACCACGCGCTGCATCAAAGCAAGCACCTGAAATTCGACCCTGTTCTCGCAGTTCAGGTCTTGGAGCCTCACCTAATCTGCCCTCTGGATCTGAACCAATCACATTGAAGTATCTGGATGTTCACCAACAAAACAATATCAAACATTACCTGAATATTCAGAATTCTTGACATATTAAACTGACAACATGTACCACAAATTGATCATCCTCATTCATATTCAGAACTCAAACTGGTATACCAATGGACCCAGACAACATAAAGTGTTCAGTTTTATAGCTAAATACCATTACAACCATAGAAAAAGAATTCCCCCTTTGCTGTCAAATTTTTTCTACTTCCAGAAGTCCAATATGTATGTTTATTTATGACAAGAGAGAAATATCATTTCAAATTAATAACTTAGGTCCACCACTACATCCACATCCTACTTTCAGACAACACTTTCTTTAGATGCATTTCTATTTAAAACTCAGCACAAAAAGTCCCTCGTTAAGTAGTCACAAAACCATGTTGATGAAGTTGTATTTTATGCGCAAACTCTTTGTTGAAATCCCACATTTAAAGAATCATACCTTACATTTAAATTCCTCAACATGCACAAAAATAGAGCTGTCTACATTTCTCAATATTGCTAAAGCATGACAAAAGAAAAAGCTCACTAATCACAATGCATGTAAATTGAACCAAGCAACACGACTCTCCCAAGAATTTCAACTACTGAAAATACGTCAAGATTTAAATAGCAACAATTAGGATATATAATAAGTAAGAATTAATTAAACAAGTAAAGAAAGGCGAAAAATGGATGGAGATTTATCTATTGCACAAACCTTAGAATCATAACAGCCATGTCGGAAGTTTTAGAAAAATCAAGGATGAAATCTTCTGCCATCTTCTTGGCTTTTCCATATGGATTTATTGGGAACTGAATGCTTACATGATAATGTTAGCACTAAATTCTTATGTGTTAAAACCAATACAAGAAACAAAATAAACCATTAAAACTAAAATGTCATAAAATACGCAAGCCAATGTTAGTGTTCCTACCTGGGGTGTTTCTTCTGTAATGGGCATCTTTTCAGGTTCCCCATATGTTGCGCATGTACTAGAATAGATCAAGGTCTTCACGCCATGTTTAGCCATGGACTCCAAAACCAACAACGTGTTTGACGTAATATTGTGATAATACCTGACAAACATTTAAGCTAGGGTAATATAGATAAACTTTAACTCTGAACCTTTCACTTCAAAACCTCATAAAAAGTATATCAGAAGCAACAACAAACAATCACCACCCCACACCCCCCCCTCCCCCAACCCACCCCCTTCTCTTTCCCCAGCGCGGGGGAAAACAAAAAACCCTTATGGTCCTCTATCACAACTTAAGGTTTTTCTTCCCAAGCTGATAGTAGTTCAAAGGTGGCATATTCTATATAAAGACTGAAGTTTGCTACTTTTGTTGGGGTAGATTTCTTTCTTATGAAAATATAATTCCAGTAAAAATCTCAGATACATTTAGTTGATAACTCCTTGCTACCACAATAATTCAGATATTTTTGCGTCACGTTACTATTCCAAATTAATTTGTAAACAACTATACATAGCTAAGCCACTAAAATCATCATAGTCTGTTCTAGAACTCATACCAGTCCAATGAGGCTCTCTAAATGTAATCTTGGCAGACTAATGAAGTATTAGATGTCCCTATTCTTCCCCAATATATTGTATACAATAACCAAAGGAAGATCACTGAAATTTATGATCATATTTGATTTGGTACCAGATATATTTTCAATTTCCAAGGGCTGGACAATCAAAACATTAGTAAACAAATAAAAAACCAATAATAAAGAATACAGACATCTGAACTGAGAGAGGTATTAGATGGAAGAACATACAAAATTATGTGCTGAAGGTTGATAATCTTTCGAACAGAACAGAGACAGACAAGCAAGAAATGAAAGCGTACAAGTTATGGGCTAGTATCTCCAACTTAGTGAAATAGATGAAGACCAAAAATATTTCACATATACTATCATATAACAGCCTAAGAAAACTGTTAAGCACGTCTCCTAAGTTTATCTTTCAGAAGAAAACTGGTGTGAACTTGTCACCTAAATTTATCTTTCATAAAAATAAGAAAGACAACTTCCATGCATCTGAAATTAGGATTTTGTTTAAATAAATTACAGCAGAAAATGGAATGGCTTGAAGTAACAGTGTCATGTAAAGAATGAAAATGGACATTCCACTTCTTCCACATCATTCTTCCTTGTTTTGACCAGTTTTACCAAGGTCATCATACCTTATAATGAACTGCATCAAGAGTCAAGATAGGAATGGGCTAACAGCTAGGTTGATGAGCATTATACAATCAAAGGGTATAGGTTTAGTTGGAACATGATTTAGGGTCACAGTATGCTCAGTAGTTGACCAGTGTATCTTTGATGAATATATAGAGAAAACAATAATCGATGTTAATACATACTTAAAAAGTAGAAAATGCTATGAAGCACAAAGTTTAGGGTTTATTTACTTATTTAATTTAATTTAAAGAAATTGATTTTTTGGTAGAGAATTTTAACCAATGTCCTGTTATTTAAGTAAACGTAAAAAAGAGTTAGGGGGGCTAACCCCTTTCATTAAACTTTTGGTTCCTTGGCAAATGAACTACTTCAAAGATTTGAGAAAGTATTCAATTATAAACCTCTCTCATGGTTGCTGGTGGGAGCCCTTCCCCAACTCTCTTATTGACTGCAACACAGGTAGGGAAGGTGGTAACTAAGCTTTCTACCTTTGCTGACCACATAAATTACTAATGTTGAAAAATACTTTAGTAAGTATACTATACTACCCAGATGTCAAACACCACCCCCTCACCCAGGGGATTAGGTTCAAGCAAAATCTAAATCTTAGTTCCTTAGGAGGAGTAGCAAATTAGGTAGTCCTGGTTTCATTCACTTAGCCAAACATAGCCCGAGACTCAAACATAAGACTGTTAGCATATAATGTATGGTGACAAGTTAGCACGTTATACCAAAATCAAATCATTCCTAACCCCAACAAATAATGCTCTTATACAATATACAAATCATGAGACAATTGTTTATACAACAAAATGATGATTCAAGATTTAAAAAAGGACAATACATTGCAAAATAGTTTAACTTAAGCAAGCATAAAAGACAGAACAAAATACTGAAACAAACATATTATTTCAAACATAGCCTTATGCAACATCAACCTGAAAGTAAATCTAACAGGAAGAATCACTGCCAAAAGTGAGTCAATATAAACTGGAAAATGAAATAAACCAGCCCAATTAGCCCAGCCACAATTTCTAATTTCTGATATATATATATATATGAATAAAGCATAAGTATAAGCCAGAAATTAATGATCTAACATAAAAGCTAAAAATTTATGAGATGGAAAATTTTAATTTAACTGCCCACATTGATGCCCAAACAAGTATTCCCCAATCCTATCATTCAAAGCCCAAATAAACCCAATATAATATTGGAGACACATGTATCTTGCATTACAATTACAGTGTTCCAGTGGATGATTTTGTTTTGAAAACAAAGATCATAACCATATTAAAGCAATTTGATGTCCAAACAGATATACCCAAGAATCAGCAAATCCTAACCACCATCGCCCAAATAAATACAACATGATATTAGAGAGAATAATGTTTCTCGCATTACAATTACAGTGTTCCAGTGTGTGACATTATTTTGACAACCACAAGCATAACAATATTTACGCAATTTTCTGTAAAAGTCCACATTGCAGTAAAAATGCCAATTTATATTCCAGAAAACAATCTCCTATTACAATACTTAGGTGGATGGACAAAATTAGAAACTGTAAACAGATCCTAATTTCCACAACTAGTTTGACTAGGCTCAAATGATGCTTACTTAAGAGGTTCAACTGTGCTCTCTCCCACATATGCAACAGCAGCAAAGTGCATCACAGCATCAAATTTATTCTCTGAAAATATTTTATCAACCTGATAACCAGTCAAGTAGACAAGCCATGCCCACATCAAAATGTTTCAAATTGAAGTTAATATTGAAGATAAAAATATTTCTAGTTACAAAGCAAGATGGTAAGGATACAGATCTCCTATCTCCCAAGTCTGCGTATATAAATTGAAGCCTTCCGGGTTCTGGAAATAAGTCTTGAAGAACCCTGACAGCACCCAGATTTCCTCGTGACAAGTTGTCCTGCCAGAAAGAAAAATTGTTAAGAGGTGTGTGCATGTGACTTTATCAGAGAACCCCTCCCTATCATGGAGAGACATACCACTATGGTGACACGATAAGAATCCTTCAGAAGTCGAAGAGTAGCATGTGAGCCAATATACCCCGCACCTCCTGTTACCAGGACATGAGTGACTCCAGGTTCATGGAAAGAAAACTGGAAAAGGTCACAAATGGAAAGGATGAGCTACATAAATTGAAAGGCATACGGACTATTGATTCTTAATGTCATATACACTAAATCAAATTACAAGAAAATTGACTCACCGAGAAGAAACTTCTAACTGAAAATAGTATCTCGTACCTTATACAGTTTTTATATTCCCCTCTTTTTCTTTCTTAGTTTTTCTTTCCTTTTTATTACATATACACATCTAATCTAACAAACTTGTGAACAGAGAAAACCAAACTAAACATACCCAAGCTTCATTAATCTTTAACTAAATAGACTCTGAAAATAGCCCATTATCCATAACATGGCTCTACCACTTGATGGTTTTTTTTTCCAAAATATAACAATAAACCACCCAAACTCTAAAATATTTAGGATATATAGGATTTGGCCCCATTATAGATATCAAATTTAACACATAAACCTTTAAAAAAATAAATATTAGAATCATCTATAAAAACCTTAGTTTCATACATCTAGATATCAACACAGGCAAATGGAAAGATACAAAATTACATAAAATAAGAATGTTTCAGTTAACAAAGAGAACATTTTAGTGCAAGTCACTAAGTCCATTGTCATATTCCTGAAACTGACCCTAAAGCTATACATATGGTCATCACATCAGATTCCATATACGGGGAAGTCTCACCATGCAGAAGTCTCAAAGCCTAATAAAGTCTCTATTTGCATCCTCCGCAATCAAATAAATCTGGCCAACCCTTGCTCTTACAATTGGGAATATAAGGACGACAGAATAAGTAAAATTTGTCTGTCTTACTGGACATCATATCTAGCTATTCAATGCATCATTCTGTTGTAGCCCAATATGTCCAAATATATTGCATGTTTAAGGCACCAGATACAGCTGACAACATATTATATGATAACTTCCCCACACATAAACATGCATAATAAATACATAAAGGACAAAGGACAATTGTAATGCTTTGTGGATTATATTAAGATACAAAATGAAAGATATTGGAGTTACCGGACTAGGGGAATTCATAGAAGGAGATTGCTTTATCATGAGAATGCATAATGCTGTTAATGCTGCAGCAAGAAAAACTTTTCCAACAAAATTGCCCTTCCTTTTTGGATCAGAATAATCCATTCCTTAAAAACAGCAAAAACATAAATAAAAAAAGGGAAAAAAAAAACCCCATCAAACCTCAATTAGATGATAAAATAATTATGAAAAAATATAACAACATGGGATAATTAAGCATTTCCAAACTCCCTTTACTTCATAAACTTGCACAAACCTATTCTGCAATCATGTGTTACAAAAAGCAACGCTTCTTATTCCTATTTTCAAATTGATTCATGCTTTAAGTAACTAAGCTTTTTTCAAGAGCAAGAGTGTGTGCGAGTCGGTCAAACTAGCATTCATGCTTATATATGGCAATCAAAACCTTACCACCCAATGACCCAGATCTGTTTGCCCTTGGCTGACTTCTGCTCCTACCAAATAGCATTTGCAAAATCTATCTTATTAGGATTGAGGAAATGAAGTCTTATTCCTCAATATCAAAAGTCAATAAAGCCCCCTCCTTAGACAGGTCTTGAGTGATATGCTGCAGTTGCAACAAAACTATATTAGATATCATTTCTGGGATCAAAAGAACCCCAACGAAGTTCAGAATCGAGAATAATTACTTAGCCCTAAAAAGAAAGAAAGGAAAAGGAAGGACCAAGGCAAAGCAACAGAAAGGGAGAAAACTAAAGGAAAAAAAATAGGAATCAAGTATCAGGCGACGAAGAAAGGGAAAAAATCTCAGAAAGTTCTGATACTAGAGATCATAAAACTTTTACAAAAGAAACAGAGACCAAGCAATTCGCCAATTCATAAAGCCAGTTGAATATAGCGTACACATAAATTCTATATCCATTTAACACCGTAAAAGAAACCCATAAAAGGAGAACCCCAAAAAGCAAAGTCTTAAAATTTAGCTCTGCATATTTCAGTGCATTGATAAAAAGACACGAATATCACTTGTCGTCAGAGCACGGAAGTCAATATTATAAAAGAAAAAACGAAGCTCAGGACCACTTTGCCAATTTCAAATACAATACCAAGGTAGCCAGAACAATTTATGACAAAAACGCATCACAAAATACCAAAATAAAACCTACAATATAGAACAGAACAAACCCAGATAAACCAGCTTCAAGATCCAACGTGATCAACCAGCAAAAACCCATCACGAATAAAACTCTGTCCAATATTACATCAAAATATAAAACATTTTCCTTTGCGACACCATTGATCAAACCAAAAAGCAAACCCTAAGAAAACTACACAGAATCATACGAGAAGCTGAAAGACCAATACCGGCCAAAATACAAACAGAAATTTGGCTTAAAAAACACATTAGAAAGTTGACAAACCAGGGTTAATTAGCACAGCGCCATACGAAGGAAAACAGAGAACATGAAAACCGTCAGAAACAGACAATATAAGCAACGGTAGCTCAAGTCATGTGGACGTGCAGGCCACAAGGGGCAGAAGACCTTATAGGGGGAAAAAAGGCGTCCCAATTTAATCAATTCTACGCAACCCACAAAAATAAATGAAAGTGTACCAGATTCTGGGTAGAATCCACGATAGGCTCTAAACGTATGAGAGAGAAAGCGAAAGAAAATTTGAGAAAAACGCAAGAAAACGTACGAACAGGTAAGGTAGAAGTGGTCCAGGATTGTAGGTTCTTAAAGGCGGAGAATTCGCAGCCTCTACGATGTCCTAGTGTTGAAGAGGTTGGCAGGAGAGGCGGCAACATCGTGGACTTTTAAAAAAAAAAAAAATTTATGTTTTTTAATTTGTAGTTTTTATTGCTAAAAAACCATTGGTTGAAATTACGCTTTTCTGATCAACGAATAGCGTGCGACCACCTGTCATGTACTTTGGGCGAGGAACGCGGGACTGGTCCTATATGCATGGCACCGTGTCAGGTTCATAGTATTTCAGGGCCCACATGCTTTTTGAGGGCCCACATAATAGGACAGTACTTTCGTTAGACTTTAGATGACTTCCATATTTGACGGGACAAATGGAAAACCAGCAACGGTGGAAATTGCTTCAAATATCCTCTTATTTATTAATTAATTTTTTAAAAAAAACTTGACTCATTATTTATCAATTAATGTTTAATTTAATTTTTTTATTTTTTATTCTTAATTTATTTTCTAACTCATTACAATATTATTCTTACCAATAAAATATTAACAATTTGATTTTTTTAATTTGACTAAATTTAAATTTATTTTTAGTGGGAATCAAATTAAAAATGAATCAGTAACTAAAAAATTAAATTAAAAAGTAAAGATTAATAAAAAAATTAAACTGATAATAAAAATTAATAATATATTAAATTAAAAATCTATTAATAAAAGATTAAAATGACACTTTTGTTCGATTACCAATTAAAAGACAGCATAAGGTTCTTACAAAACAAGAGTTTAGATTTTGTATTTTTGAAAATATCTTTTTCTTTAAATGTCGGCAGGTAAAAATATACCATTAATGGAATAATGTTTTTCTCTTTTTGCCCCAATGTATGTTGCTCTTTTGGATCCGACTCACATAGTATAATCTCATAACATGTCTTGCTACCCGCGGGGATATAAGCTTTGAAATAAAATGAGTCCCTATTGTGGGTAGTGATATGCAACACATGTTGAGGTATTTTGTAAAAGAATTCTCCAACGTGCATTGCTTATGTGTGTGTGTGTGTGTGTGTATATATATTTATTTATTTGAGCCCAACTTGTGTTGCTTCCCACATTGAGGGTACAACTTGTATCCCCAGTGTGAATGGCGAGACATGTCAGAACAATTTATTTCTATTTGAATTTGACCATTAGAATGTTACTGTATAAAAATTCCTACCGTTGAACCCTCTCCTCCTACTATAAAAAGGAGGGCAAACCAGAGACAAACACTAAAATTTTTATCTTCCCCTCTCTCGTCCATTTGATCATTTGGTGGAGTGGCAACTACAGAAAATTGAAGGAAGCAAAAAGGAATGCTTCATATATGAAAATCTTACTCACCACGTGAGTTAGGTTTTTGGTTATTCTAAGTTTAGATTTAGATTTGATGTAGTATATGTTTAGCTAAGTGTTTGAAAAATTTAAAAATTTGTTTAGACACCAAAATTGAAATTTGTCTTATGCATTTGTTTAATTTTTAAAAAGACCATGCTGTTTTGCATGCGTTACTTGGCCAATAACTTGAATTTTCATTAAAGGAATACGAGGCTGTAAACACTTTCAAGACATGTTTGGTTGTTGAAATTTTTATAAATAAATATAAATAAAAATGAAAAAAAAGAGTGAATCTAAAATTAAGTAGAATCAAAAAGTAATAAATTAATTCCCTGAATAATAAAAATACCATAACTTAAAAAGTCACCAAATATGATTCTCATTCACATTTTTTAACTTGAATTCTAATAACCAAGTCTGATCTTAGTAACACATACTCATAAATATTTTGACGTGTTTTTACTATTACTAATATTGACATTGTCAATGACATGTACAGTAACCAACAACATGTGGTGGACTGGAGGATGAGAAAGTTCTGCGGCTTGATCATGAAAGCTGCAAGATGAAATGATGAAATCTCCATAGAAGAGTGGTGTCATTTGGTGAGCATTATGGTCGGCATAATGATCACATGACGACAAACTTGGCGAAGTCTACGACTATGAACAGGATGCTAAAAGGGCCAGGTGTCGACCAATTACTTCTTTGGTCCGGGCGACAAAGTGCAAGCTAGCGTTGTTCTTTGTCGTTCAGATTTATAGAATAAGTAAATCTACTAGAAAGGTGTCCTTTCGACAACAATCATAGAGAGTTTGCTTGAAAAGAAGTAACCAATCCACCTTATTGCAGCTCCACCCCTTCCCATCTCCATCCTTCCTATTTCGTGATAGGTTTATCTTCATTTTTACTTCTGGTTGGTGACGCTATCGTATACCGTGAATATCGAAACAAAGCCAGATAATAGAGAGGGTTTTCTGCTTTACTATGCTTCAAGCCTCACAGCTCATCGTTTTTATTACCCACCATGAACCTTGTCAGGCATTTAATGGAATGAAGTTGAATACTGACACAGTCTCAATCGAGCTCAAGAATGGTACTATTATTGTTCATGGCGCACCATTATAGGTATGGATATTAATATCACTGCACATTTGAAAACTGCTGAACTAACCCTGAAAGAGAGAAGTTCATTAACTCTGGATCACCTCACTGTAAGGGGTAACAATAGCTTGTTGATCTCGTGCATGTCAAGTAGTATACCAAAAAATTTCTCCATTGTAAATATCTCCCTTTGTCACATCTCAAACTTTTTTTCTGACTTAATCAACCATATTTGAGAGCTTTTTTCTTTTATTTGGTTATTGTCTGAATTATTTCTGGTTCAACAACCCTGAGTTAAATAGGCCGTCATGCATACAACAAAGATGCAGGAAAAACAAAATATAACGAGTCATCAGACCAAACCTATCAAATCTCCCAAGATAAAAATAGGCCCCAGTTCACAATTTTCCATTGGTTTAACCTTAATCTTTTAGCATCTATCTAACTTTCATACAACGGGCATAGAAGCAAAGACAGACAAGAAACAAACAAGAAAAAGAAAAAGATGAAAAACAAATAGACAACCACAAAAACCTACGCTACAGAATCATGACAACTGAAAGCCTATCCCAATACATTTTCGGTCAATTTGTCCACAACGTTAAGTCCATTCTGGGAGGCAATTACCACTGTGCATCTGCATTACATAATAAGGCGCTGTTTGGTATATAAAAAAAAATTAATTTTCAAGCATTTAAAAATTAATTCAGAAGATATTTATATATAAAAATTCTAAAAGTTATATCTTGTACATATCCTAAATGATATAGGGATGATGATTTTTTTATATATATATGTCAAGTTCAAATTTTTTATAAAGAAATTTCTAAGCACTTGATAAATTAGGATACCATGCACCAAATGATACTAAGGAGTAAATCATTTCATGTATTATAATTCATATATTTTCCGTTGAGAATGAGTTAATCCAGTCTAAGGAAAAATAGGAGAATATCTTGTTTGATTATAACAGGCTTGAGCTCTAGACCATCCAATTGTCTCGAGATGCATGTGGTAGTTTTGAAATTTGCAATATAAAAGATATACCATACATGCATCTTGAACAGCGATTAGAAAGTGGAGAGTACGAGCTCCCCGTATCATATCCTGTTATAATGTCAGATGAGGGTTAAGAAAATCATTCCACCATTCATTTCAACAGTGACTATAATCTCCATTACATCTTCTGATAATAGCTCTCTTCCCTACTTAGATCATTGTTATTTTCCCAGCTTATTTATCCTAGAGCTATCTCTCTTTCTTGAATCAGATCTAGATTTCTCACACACCAAATTGATTGCCTTCATTAGAATTAAAACAGTAGATTTTATCCAATCTGAGAAACACTGGGGAAAGTGAAAATTGACACAAGATCATATAAACATGCCTACGTAAGGTGAAAAAAAGTTCTATTTAGCAGTAAAAGCTTTCACTTTCATTCATCAAAAATGAAAAGACCTGTCATTGATTACAAAACTAAAATTGATAAGAGAATTCATTATACTATTATAGCAAGTAGCGACACTTCAATTCAGCTTTTGTGAGTTTGTCCCTTAACTTCATTACTATTTATGTAACTATCTTCTTCAAGAAGCAATGCCATAGCCTACAAGTAATCTAGAAATCACATGATTAATGTAGGACGAGAAGTTTAAGATATTGATTATTTTAAAATTTAAATGTATTTTATAATTTGAGATAATTATGAATTTGTAATTAATTATACTGGGATAATTTTAGGATTAGTGAGGTTATTTATCCATTTCTGTATCAGTGTTTGATATAGGGAATAGTTATTTCTTCATATTAATTTATTAGGATTAAGATTTATATTCCAGTATTAAAGTAGAAATAGGATTTTTTATTTTGGTTGACTTAAATAGCTCTCTAGTTTGGCATTATCATAACCTACTGCTAATATTGAGATTTTGAGATTATTTAAAGAGATTTCTGTGAGTTTCCTATTGGCTCTACACTAAATTGGCATCAAAGAATTATCTCAATCTGCCTACACAACCATTATATGTGGAAATCTTTCCTTTTTGATTTTGCATCATTCCATTCATCATTTTCCTTCTTTTCCCTTTATTTTCAGCTAAACCAAGTAGCTTTAATTCTAGTATGTCATTCACAAATACACTCAGAAAATGATGAAGAATCTCCCAAAACGTTCTAACTTGCAGCTATTAGATGTCCGTTGATCCACACCAACACCATCCTTCTTCAGAAGGTTGACGCATAATGGTTTGATGAATTTTAATAGGTTTGTGCTGTTAAAGTTCTAAAATTTTTAAAGATTCTTATTATCTAATTAATCAGCCAGCAGTATGGCAAATATAGATTACATGATGATTCTCAGAGAAGGCATTGCTACTCAACTAGAGAATCTAATTGGAGGTATGAACAACCAGAACAACAAAGGTTTCACAGGGATGATGACTTTGTTGCTTTTATGATAAAAGCATCAAAGGAAATTAAAGATGGATTTCATGAAATTAAAGATGAAGTCTGTGAACTACGTAAACATGTAAACATACAAACATCCTTACAAATTTTAAACATATGGAGAATGAGTTTAAAGCGATGAAGCTTGCAGAAGCAGAACTTGAGAAGATAAAGCTTGAAGAGACAAGAGAAATAAAACTTAGAAATAGAGCCTACCAAGTTGAAATTTGTTCAAGAGGATAACAATACTGAAGTTCTTATTCCTAAAGTAGATGAAGAGATGTTGACAAGCCTCTGGGTATTAAAATAATTGAATTCATTATCCTTGAAGATTTGGTCAATCTGAAACTACTGTAGCTGACTTTGCTACCACCACCACTGCCAGTACCTACTACTATCAGCATTTTTCAAATGCTTATTTGTAATAAAAGTTGAGTATGAGTTTTCTTCAATCAGGGGAGAATAAGCAAGACAAAAAGATAAAGATGTTGATTATTTTAAATTTTAAATTTATTATTTGAGATCATTATAAATTTGTAATAATTTTTTTTGGGGGTAATTTTAGGATTCATTAGATTAGTTCTCAGTTATCAGTTTTGGTATTTGAGAATTGAGACAGGGCATTGTTACCCTTTCGTATTATTTTAACAGGATTAGGATTTATATTCATATTTAAGTAGAATTAATATTTCTTATTTCTTATGCCCAGAAATAGGTCTATAGTTAGTCATTATTTTAACTCCCTTTCTTATTGATTAATAATATTGAGATTTTGATATTATCCAGAGAGTTCTTAGTGAGTTTCAAATTAGTTCTACACAAACAAGGTCATTTGGGGAATTATTTGGCTAGACTTTTTGCTTAATTCTCTTCATCTTCGCCATTGAAGTATCTATTTTTGCCTTCTAATACCCAGAATAATTCTAGTTCATATATGCCATTTAATATCGCTTGAAGAAAACTGAAACAATGAAAGAGTAACCATGATGCTTTTCAACTGAACTATTACATTTTTGTAATGCTATAATCACATGGGTACCCCTTAAAATGTGAAACTTTTTACCAAGTTTTCTTCACTGCAATTACTTTTCAGCCTTATTTAAAATGAAAAAGCTCTCACACCATAATCGTGCAGGGTATGGCTCTAATTAGGATAAACAACTTCTAAACAAAAAAAAAAAATGCATCTAATAATTCTGATTAATTTGCAACAGAGATTCCAGAAGAAATATAAACAAATAAACGAGTATGCAAACATAAAAGAGTAAAGTAGGTAAGAGATAACTAACGGAAATTTAGAAATGACCCCATGCTCCACAACACCTTTAACTTTATCAAGGCTTTCTGCCACTTCAGCTGCAAATAAAAATTATGTTAGACGAAAATCGGCAGCAGAGAACAATAAGGCCTGGAGTTTGGGATAGCCATCCTGACTAAGAATTTACCAAGGCTTACAATTGGAGATGTAAAAATAACATCAAGCACATTATGTCCTTCTCTGGTAACTAGTGGGAAGTCACCTCCTAGGGGACCCGCTTGCCCTATAGATGGTCTTCTCCAGACCTTTGTTTACAAAGGTTAAACCATGAATACAATCAGAACATGCAGGTGTTGTTACCAGGTACCACTGAGTAAACAGTAACTTTCTTGTCTAGTTATACATCATAATGAAAAGAATATAGCTATACATTAATAAAGTGTTTCTCCAAGTGGGAAGTCAAATATTCAATGGACAAGTTGTACAAGTAGGGGGTTTCACAGATATTTTACATCATATCATATAACTTCCTTTACTACATGGTCCACCTCAAAATTGTGTAATAAATGGTATAAATAGCATAACCCAAAAAAATAAAAGCAGACCAAGTAAAAAGAAAAAAGACTGAGTCCTAAAAAACAAATTATGGTAATTTTTAAGTCTAAAATCACTTATAAACTCAGGAACGCTAGCAATCAGACTTAACATTCTTAATTTCTAGACAAGAAGGACAATCAGTAACATTTTTCCATTATATATATACAAGGAAAAACTTATTAGATGTATGTATGTCTTGCAAACCTCGGCATCACCCAAAAACATATCATCAATCTCTTCAGCAGTTTCCAACCAGTTGAGCTAGGAAGATAAAAATTGAGTATTAGTAATATATACCCAAGAAAAGCCTACTAACCAAACAATTTGCATAGCCACTTACAGACTGAACTAAAACAGGAATAGAACCTCCCAGACCGCCTCTGTACTGGTTTTCTTCAATAATATATACAAGTTTATTGGCAGCATTCAGTATGGACTGGAAACAAGAAGATAAAAAACAAATTTCCAGTCACCATAGATGAAAGTTCGTCTTCACAAATTAAAAGGTAACGCCAGGGAAAAAAATGCATGGTTCAACAACCCACCTTCATTTCAACTATGGATTCCTCGCCTTGCAATTTCCGGCGCCCAATGATTGCAATAAGTGATCCTTCTTCTATAACATCAGCATCATCAAATGCAAAATCAATCTACAACAAAAGAAGTGCAAATGAATCTACACTAATACTTCAGCAACCTATGGCGTAAAATTAATTGTGCACTTATCTTAGTGCATTGTCAACACTAGAGTCCAGCATCAATCTAATGGTTTTTTTGACTTGACATCCATTATTTTGAAACAAGTTTCAAGTGAAGCATTTTAGTAACTTAACATCTATTTTGGCAAAAGATTCACTAAGAAATGCTTACAAGTCATCCTGTCCTTCCAAAATTTCTAGCAAACATCCAAAGCCTTATCAAACAAGATATACTGGTGAAACATAAAAGGGAAATGTAGAAGAAGAAAATCATGTTTGCACACTTGAGAGCTCTCTTGGTAGCTATCCAATGGAATTCCTGCCTTTGCAGCCTCACTAGCACTTGTGACAGACCTGCATAAAGCAAAGCATCTATCTCACCTGATTGGGGTGGAAGTTACATGTTAAGTTACAAATTGGAAGTAGTATGGCACAACAGAACAGCAGTGATCTACACTTGTATATACACTTTGCCCGAGAGCATATAAGAATTCAAAGGAAACGAAGTGTGAAAGGGATGAAGAATATTAAAATTGGCATATAAACGAAATTAAAATATCAATTATAGATATACAAGGGTGATGAACTCACATAGGGATCCCTAGTACATCCTTTAAAGCACCAGTACGTAGCTGCCGACCCAAATGCCGAATGGCCATACCAGAAGCCTGACCAGACCCCAGTCCAATGACCATGCCACTTTTTACGTATGTATCCACCTAGCAATGAACAATATATCTAAAATTCTAAATTATGAATCTCTAATTAATTCACAGAAATAGGCAATTAAGGAGAACAATGGGAAGGAGTCAATTACATTCAATATTTCACTATTTAGTTAGAATCAGCGGAGCAATTGGATAATATTTAACCATCAAAAAGGGGTTTGACACAACAAAAACGATTTTTTTTTTCTCAAATAATGCTTTCACCAACAAGGGGAACACGTTGCAAAAAATGCAATATAAGCCAATATTAGCTGTAGTTACTATTCCAAATACAGAAATGTACAGAACCCATTGAAGTGTTCGAGTATTCTGCTAAAAAATAACTATAAGTTAATATCTTTTTCTTCAAATATGACTTGCGGAGAAATATATTCATGTAAAAGCGTCATTAATGTGAGAGCAATGCCATTTGCAGAGAGAGTATGGGAGTTAATGTCCAATCGGAAATCATACGGTGTATTGCGCTGCTTGAATGAGAGAGGAACTGTCATCAAGACACGAGCGAGTGATCATCCTCAAAAAATTGGACTTTGTAGTTCTGTTTCTTCTACCCTTCAGAGGTATGAGCGAATGTGTAAGGGCAGAGAAAAACGATGAAGATGAAGCTACAGACACCATTGCCCTTCAAACAACATCCCCGCAATTTCCGAACTAGTGGATAAGGCATTATTCTCGGCGAGCTGTAGCCAAATGTCGTGAGTTAGCCTTTTTTTTTTTTTTTAATAAAAACATAAAGGCAAAAGATAAAGAAATCATTGATTAAATTTTACATTTAATCATACTTGAATTGAATATTCATTGTAATCCTTGAATTTTATTTTTTAATAATTATACTTTAAATCAATGATCTTTGCTAAAAAGTTAAAATTCTTTCCTTATTTATTAGTTTTTTTTCAAATTAATCGTTATTTCTATTCCATTGCGATTAGGAATATAATTGTGATTAGAATTAGATATCATAATTGATAGATGCAATTTCTTTCACAGGTGTTATAATTAAATTCTAATTTAGAAAATGAAAAGTGTTGTAATGGGATAACTAAATATAGAAAAAATTAATTGAAAATAAAATTATCTTTAACAACAAAAATCTCTAAAAACATTAACATAAATGTAGAGCTATTAAAACAAGTGGAATCTATCAAGTTTATCAATTTAAACCACCAAGTTCATGGTTTGTATAGTTATTTGTTAAGCAATTTTAGTATAAGAAATTTGGCCAATCCTCATTTAACTTGACAATTCTTCCTCATTTAACTTGACAACTCTTCAAGTTTGCAATTTGACCTTTATTATGGCAAGGCACGTTTAATAATTATCCAAATAGACATTTGGATAATTATTTGTTATACTAGTGTTTAGAACTTTTTATTTAACTTTACTCCCTTATTTACATGAATTTATTACAAAAATATGTAACAATAATTTTTGAAGCTCCTAGAGAAGTATTAATCCAAAATACTGTATGGTGTGCTTGGTGCAAAATAAAAGAGTCAAGGCACCAAAAGCAACATGTTATCCTGATTGGGTGTAAGCTTTTACTTCAAGCTAGCTACTTAAGAATAATTACGGACAAGAGGCATCAACTTTATTTTGTATTGAAATTATAGAATGAGATGCTTTTGGTCACTACTCACTCATAATTCTCACTTGTCACACATTTGCAGTCCTGTCATTCTTTAAGCCACCAAAGTCCATATCAAGTTAAGAATCCATGACTACTATATGTTGGTATTTTTTTTGAAATGAAGTTCGTGACACAGAAATGAGAATGATGAAATTATATAAGAAAAAGAGGTGATACATGTAACTCAGAATCTTATGAACATGTTAAACAATAAAAATCACTGCGAATATAAACTCGAACACAAGATTGAAGTCCCAACTCCCAAAGTCATCACCAAGAGAGTTCGTTAGTTTCCAATTTCCATATACACTTTTCTCATTATCCACTTCATTGCACTGATATTTATTAAAATATTCTTACAACGTTTTTCCTCCTCCTTTGGAATATTTGGCATGAGACTTGTCACAAGTTTAGAAGACAGTTTAAATGAGGAGAGTCTGACATGAAATTTTGGTCTAATCACGAAAAGATTTTTGAGAACTCGACGTTATTTTAACCTAGATTACTTAAGGCCCAAAATACCTATTTTCATGCGCTTTAAACTGTTCCATTATATTTTGACTTTTTTTTTTGGTATTTTTCATCATTTTAATTAATTTTAAAAAATTATTCAAGACAAACATATATATATATACATATATATATTCCCTTTACTTTTTGCGCTATTTTTAGTATCCGCTGATCACCTTATGCAACCAATATATATATATATATATATATATATATATATATATATATATATATATATATATTTATGGGTATTGAGCAGCAGAAATTGTCGCTGGTTTAAGCAGTCTAGGGGCGATGTGTTGCAAGATAAACGTATTTTTTTTTATGTATATTTTGCCTTATTTTTGTTTTTTAACAAAACGAGAGACTGATAAGTAAGAAATTTTCAAGGACCAAATAGTTGAAAAATCTATTTTTGAAAATAAAAAATACGTTTCCTGTTAATTACTTCGATTTTAAAAAACAAGAAATAAAGAACAAGAACATTTTCAGAACAAAAAGGTGCTCTGCACGCCACATTACAAAACCTTGAACTTTAAAAACTATAAATACATGGGAACCTAGACAATTGAAACTGAAACGTATAACGTAGTAAATTAACTGGGAGCACCATTAATAAAGGAAACTAGTAGCTTGATATTATGCACTATTTAGAGAGTGTATATCAATCCCTTTTTATTTTTGTTAGCTAGCTAGCAATTGTATTACAAATTCAAAGTACAACACGAAGTAAATTAACCCCACTTCAGAGTTACATGACATGAACAATAAATAATCATGAAAACAACCCTACTGTTCAAAATACATTGATGGAGATTATATGAAGCAAGATCCACTTCCGTTCCTCCGACACATTGACATGTGATGTGTGTTAATCTTCATGCATTTCTTCGCTAACCATATGGCAAAGCGGATTGCGATGTATAAACCAATAAGCCCAAGCAATCCAACCCAAAAGCGAATGGATATTTTGGACACTTTAGAAGTTGAATCCCAAAGACCATCTGGGGTCATCAAGGAGAGGCCATTAAAGTAGGTTAATGCTAAGGACGTGAGAGTGATACACATGCCTATAGATAGCATCCACACCATCAATTTATTTTCCAGGGGAACTCCACTAACAAGCAAGAGGGTAACAGCAAGAGATGCAACAAAGGAGGTGGTATTGAAAATTATGAAGTAGAAAAAATCCCCCGAGTTAGCAGAAGCAAGCAATGCTTCTCCAGGACATACATCACCATCCTGAAGTGTTAAGCAGTCGAGGGGTTTGTGCGAGTCTATACTTTGTTGAATAAAGCCACCTGGAGGGTTATTTATAACTTGAAAGGTTATGGTTGAGATAACAGTAGCCACTAAACTCAAATTCCCCCTCATCTCTTCAAACCAATCCCCCTTATGCTCAAACTCAAACCACGTTTCCATTTTCTTCAAAACCTGTCTCCACCACTTCTCATGTGGTCTCACAGCTTCGCTTACAGCATCGGTTGTTGATGATGGTGGTGGTCGTGGCTGTGGCAAAGTGTCCGCTCCTTTCTTTTCAATTTTCATGCCATCAATATTCATCAACATGACTTGTATTTCAAGGCTTTTCAAGTCTCTTGGAATTTGCTCTACAAAATCATGGGCTGTAAAACCCATGCCATTCTCCAAGTTTGATCCCTCTTTCACTTTGGGAATTGAAAGAAGGTACCTTACCGTCTAAACAATAACCAAGTTAATATATTGAAATTTTTGACGCTTTGGATGCGTAACAGTACAAGAAAGACAATGTAAAAAAGGAGAAAAAGTGACAGAGTAGGCTTGAAACTAACTTAGACTTGGTTAATGGCTAGGCAAGCTATTGATAGAAAGCATAGTTAGCATTTGATATAATTGTAATTCTAATATCATGCCTAAGAAAGTTTAGCCTATGATGCAGCACAAATATCCAAAATCGTAGCTAGCTAATAGTGTAAAAGTTTTTAATGCTGAAAAAAAAATAAGCAAATAAAGTACCTCAACTTGCTTTAACATGATAGCCAAGTGGAAAACAGTGTTCTTGCCATCCAAGTCTCTCGAGTTGAGGAGCTCGCTGGTGTTGTCAATATCTGATTCCACCAACGCTTTAAGGATATCCAAGTGGTTGTATGCCACACATAAGTGGAAAACAGTTTTCCCTTTGACGTCGATGATCCTCAAACATTCTGGCTTCGCTCTAACCTGCTCCCTCACAACCTCTATTCTCCCTCTGATAACTGCGTAGTGTAAGGGAATTCTTCCTTCTTGATCAGCAATCAAGCATGCTTGGTCATAAGCTACCAACAACTCTTTCACGATGTCCACATGGCCCTCAGCGGAAGTCAGGTGGAGGGCTGTGCTTCTGAAGGAGTCCAACTCAACAGCAAGTTGGGGTTTGTGGGTAAGAAGGGCCTTTGTGAATTCAAAGTGGCCAAGCGAAGCTGATACGTGTAAGGGAGTTTCAATGAAGACGGTTTGTGAGCTAATTTTGTATAAGATTAGTGGGTCTTGCTGTATCAGTGAGTTCAAAGTTGAAACACACCCTGTATATGATGCCTCATAAAGAACTCTCACTTTGTCATCATAATGTTGAGTAGTCTCCATTTTTGCGAGCTCCATCTGTTGCTTGAATGGATGGATTGTGCCACTTGCTTATTATATATATATATATATATATATATATATATATATATATTTGTAAGAATTTCGATAACTCTTGTTTATCACTTTGTTTGGTGGTTAAAGAAATATATTCCCTTTACTTTGACTAGTCGGATTCAAATCAGAGACAATGGATTGGGCACACGTAGGAGTGTCTCCCAAAATAATTGAGTAAAATATTAATTTGATTCTTATTATTAGATTTAATTTTAATGTAATTTTTTATTAATTTTTTTTTCAATTGGTCTTTAGTTGATTTTCATTAGTCTCAACTTACAAGTTGTCCCTTTTCTAACAAGGCATAATTTATGACCAATGATTATCTAAATAAAAATATTTAGATATTATTTATGTTATACTAGTTTTTAGAATTTTTTATTAAAAGGCATTTAGCTCAAAATCTCCCCTATTACATGAATTTATTATAAAAATATATAATAATAATTTTTGAACCTCCAAGAGAAGTATTATTCATCTAATACAGATCTTTTGTTATAAAGAAAATAATATTGTAATTTTTATAATTTTAAAATGACTGTGTACGATAATAGTTGTGTTTGATCATTTTTTTTAATTTAAAAAGTTACAGCATTATTCTTTTAGTATGAAAATTTGAGCAATTGATAATCCGTAGGGTTAATTATGTATAGAAAATGTTCCTTGAAGCTACTTAAGAATATTTATAGACAAGAAGCATCAACTTTATTTTCTATTGAAATGATAGAATGAGATGCTTCTGATCACTACTCACTTGGTTTCTAATGTCTTATTGCCAACAAGATTAACTTTAGTTCTCACTTGTCACATGCCATTAATTCTTTAAACCACCAAAGTCCCATCAAGTTGAGAAGTCATGATAAATATCAATTGCTATTTTTTAAAATATTATTCGAGTTCATCAGACAAAAACGAGAATGATAAAATTGTATAAGAAAAAGGGTTGATACATACATGTAACTCAAAAACTTATGAACAAGTTAAACAAAAAAATCACTGCAAATATAAACTAGAAAGCTCAAGAAAGAACTCCCATCGATCCCAAAATCATCACCAAGAGAGTTGTTAGTATCCAATTTCCATATAAACTTTTCTCATTATCCACTTTTGCATTGATATTTAAGTCTTACTAATTACATATCAGGGCTTCCTCAAAAAAATACTTGGGTATCCAATTATTCCTTCTTCTTTTTTCCCTTCATCTAAAAGTACTTTTAATTAGTGCAAAGAATGCTTCTTTTTTTTAATTTTTTATCGAAGGGACTCCTTAAAGCATTATTTTGAAGCGAAGAGAATCTTAAACTAAGGAATATATTCTAAAATAATCCAATCTATTTGTTTTTTTGTGAAAAAGCATGCATAAGCTCAATTCTCAAATAAAGAATTTAGTCTTTTAGATATAAGAATTTTCAAGCATTTTTATTTTTTAAAATTATTGACTGAATTACTTGATAATTTGTTGTTTTAAAAATATTGTGAGACTTTCTCCACACACACACATTTTCTTGAGTGAAGTTAATTTTTTGCATTATATCTGTTCTTTCTAAAAGTAAAGTTACTTAATATATCTTTACAATTACATTAAAAATAAAACTACAATTTCATGTTGGATCGCTACAAATTGCGCTAAATTTACCATCAATAAAATTACAATATAATATTGAGCATAACATGTATTGACGAAAAAAAAAAATTTGAGTCGGAGATTTTGCTAATACATCAATTTAGAGGAGTCAAGTAATTAATATTTTTAAAATAGGTGGGATATTAACTTTTATATAGTCAAAGCTCACCCTCGTTCTTACAAGTTTGTATATAAAAAAATATTTTTTCATCTGTTCACTTATTATAAAATTTTCATTTAGTCTCTTACTAATTGCAATATTCAAAATAATCACATACCTATTAAAAAAATGTCACACTTTATTATTCACTTTTTAAAATACACCAAATGTAATTTTTCTATCAAACCATACATCATAAATTTAAAAAACTAAATCTGATTTTATTTTTAAGGTGTGACATTTTCAATAATTAAAATATCATTTTGAGCATTATAATAAATGAGAGACTGAAATGATAATTTTGTGATAAGTAATAACTTAAAAAAATATTTTACTCATTTTGTACATGTTAAATGGGCTGCCCTGAATTTGTTTCATGAATTTTTTTTATCTACTTGTTTTCCATAGAAGAAAAACTTTCATGTTAGATAATGATACAATTTTATATAAAAGAAATTGAATAACTACTATAGTTTTTATATAGATATATATATATATATATTTAACAAAATAATATTATAAAATCTTAGGAAAAATATTCTATACTCTTTGAGTTAAACGAGCTCAGGGGACTAGCCCATAACAAACTTGTTATTTTTTGTGCTTATTTTGACCTTCAAATAGATAGATTTACATACTCATAATCATACTTGTCCAATAGAATGATTAAATATGTTAATTAATGTATTCTAACTCATATTGGTAGCGGTACGCAATATTATTTAAAATGTAACGTGTATTATAAGTAGATTAAAAAAAGCCATATCGTATGACATGGACCAAGTGCGTAGGTGATAATTTAAGTCAAATTAATTGACAGAAATTCAATTATAGGCATAAATGGGAGACAATATTTTAAATAAATATAACTTTTAACATAGAAGAAATTTTAAGGTTTATAATATTATTTCAAAAATTTTATTCAGAGTTTAACACTAAGGTCATATGAAAGACTTTTAAATACATTTCTGTGTAAGTTTACTTCAACTATAGTCTCATTATTCAAAACTCTCTGTACGCATGCTTCTTTTATTTGTTTTATTTCACGTATAACATTGGTGATCTTACTATTGATTTTAATCCATTTTCATCTCAAGATTGGGAATTATGACTTACATTGTGATTATGTGATCTGAGTTTGCATATGTTTCTTTCAATTCTTTTAAGTGACGAGTGGTATTTTTTTATTAATATCATATTATCTCATGCTTACGTGTGAAAAATGAAAATATACTTTTTAGGCTATATTTGGGAGTTTATGGAATAATAAAATAGAGTAATCATTAATGAAATGACATGAAATTAAATGGAATAGAATTGAATGATTTTAGTAAATATGTTGTTTAGAAGTTTTAATGAGAAAAGAAAGGGATTCTTATTTTCTTTTATTAATTCTCCTTTTTTTTTTTTCTTTTGAATTTTTAACTTTCAAAAGTGCAACATAATTATAAAATAATATATATATATATATATATTATGTAAACAACTTATAATATATAAAAATTATTTATTTAAAATTTTTTTAAATAAATAATATAATATAATCATAGATAACAACTGTATACTAATCACTGTTGCCATCATGAGTGGAACTATCATGTGGTAAGAAGCATTTTGGAGAAAACACATAAATCCTTGTAGTTATTAAATTAAAAAAGGGTATAATAGTAAATTTAATTATTGAGTCACTACCTTCCACTCTTGACCCTCCAATTTGAGGGACAAAAAAAATATTATTTTGGATGGTCTGAGATCCTCTCTTGCCATTCCACTCTTTTAAAAAATATATATATATAAACATATATTTTACTTAAATTAGTCATTTCTATCCTTGTCATTCCATCTGTAATCCTCTATCTAAATATAGTCTTAATATTTTGTTAATTATAAAATTATTATATTAGTTCCTCAATTATTAAAATATTTAAAATAATCTAAAAAAATGTTATATTTAATTTTTTTTAAAAAAATAAATCATATTTAGGCGATTAAATATAGAATTTAAAATTTAATAGATAAATTAAATTTAATAATTTTATAAATAGCAAAAAAACTAAATATTATATTTTTTAATAAATGAAAGAATATTTTAAATATTTTAATAAATAAAAAATTATAATTATAATTTTATAATACATAATATGCTAAAAATATATTTTGCTCGTCAACTTGAGGGAGTCCATCAACTTGGATCTCAATGCCCCGCCGTACATTGTAAGGCCAACATAAGTCTTGGGCCTTTGGGTCAGGTCGGGTAAGTAGAGACTAGCCTAGGGTTTATAAGCAGTTTCACAATCTCATATTCCTTCGTGTGCCGTCGTGCCAAAGTTCAGTGCCTCCTTTCGTAGTCGGATCATACGGTCTCGCTCTCAACAATGGTATTCTCTTTTCTTTGATTCTGAATAGTTTATGCAGCTCAACTATTTTTTCGCTTGTTACAAATGAAGCTTCATTTTTTTAGGTTTGTTTTTTGAGTTTTAATAGTGGAAGACAGATTTCACACTCATTTTCTTGGAAACTAACTAGAATAGGCCAAGATGGGAGAACTTCGTTTACTCTTTTGTAATGGAAACAACTCATTATACTGTGCAGTTTGGAGTACCTTTACTGCAGAAGCATGTTGTAGCAACTTTTTTCCTCATGACTATATCATAAATTAGATTCTCATTGTTTAAATATTATCCGGACAAATGATTTTTACGCTTGATTGATTTCGATGTCCTGAACATCTCAATTCCCAGAAATATGAGAGTTATTCATCCAAACGCAGCCTTTGGAATTGAATAGTGAAGAATTAAGATGTGAGCTTTTGCTGACTAATGTTGGTAAACAAATTGACAGTTTGAATGAACTGCTAGGTGGCTTATAATCGCAGTTAATATCATGGGTGTTGGTGTAGAACTGTAGATTATTAAAGTGTTACCAAGCCTCATCAACTCTACTCAGTTTTTCGTCATTGATACTTTAGAATATGTTTTCGGCTTTATGCTAAATAAAAGGAAAGCTCATTTTAATAACTAATATGTTTGGTGAATCGTGCCACTATATCTCCTGATAAGTTAATAACCATTAAATTTGTCCAGATGCATGATTTACTTTTAGGACTTTTATTCTTTAACTATGTTTTAGTTTCAAGTTCTTCATTATAATATCAATTTCTCATCATGTTTGCTTATATCTTATGTCAATTCTTCTTTAATTACTCTTAATGTCTTTGTGGTGTTTAATACAGCCTAAGCAAATCCACGAGATTAAGGATTTTCTTCTCACTGCCCGAAGGAAAGATGCAAGGTCAGTGAAAATCAAGAGGAGCAGAGATGTTGTTAAGTTCAAGGTTCGATGTTCCAAGTATCTCTACACACTTTGTGTGTTTGACCCAGAGAAGGCTGATAAGTTGAAGCAATCACTTCCTCCAGGTTAGTAATGGATAATTTCTTTTTGGGATGACTTCCTTTTGTTGTTTAATTCTAATATACTCAACTGTATATTTACAAAAGCTGATTGCTGTAACAAACAAATAAATTATTTAAATGGAGTATGCTATGCAGTGCGCATGCTTTCTTATCAGAATGAGTAGAATTTTCATTTGGTGTCTTGATGTATTTGACATAGGAGCTAGTAAGAACTCTTGGAAAGTACGGGGATTTGTACAAGTACTAAGCAGTGGTTATATGCTTATTTAAATCCAAAAACTTGATGCATGCTCTGCAATCTCAACAAATCTGATGAACTCATTTAAATACCCGAGATGAATTTTTTTCCTTCTTTGGATTATTTTGGGGTCTTCTAGGAGGGAATGGGAGTGAGGATGGAATTCAAGATATTCTATTTGTTATCAAGGGAGTTTGTCCAATTGGTATGTTTAGACAGCATCAATTAGGGTTTTATTTTTCCGGGACTACCTTGTGTTAAAATTCTACACTCACTTATGAGAAAGTGTGACCTTAAAATTGACCAGGGAAGAAATTTAGTTTCAGCTAAAGCCCAACGACGCCTCTAAAAGTTAATGTCAAAATGGATATTAGAAAAAGTTAGATTGTCATGTGAATTTGACCATTTTAATCTACGGCTAATAATTTTCGTAATGTTTGCAGGTTTGAACATTCAAGAACTGTAAAAGAAAGTATTGGGTGTGGGAGTAATTGCAAGCCTTTTACCTATTGTTTTCTGATGCCTGTTTCTCTGTAGTTGAAGCTGAAGATTTTGTGATCCCTTGTTTGCACAATTTTGGCTAGACATATACTTGTTTCTATCTATTAAAGAAAAAAATGGTTGTCGTGATAGATTTCAGGCCTTAGTGCTCTAGATTGACTCATCAAGTCATTGTCCTTTGATCATGTTATCGAGATTGAAGTGAAGTTACGATTATTTGATGCTGCGTGGATATATTTATCTGATAAAATTTCTAATTTAAATTTCCATTTAACGTGGTAAATGTTGTATATATAATTGTGATATGAAAAGTATACATGGCCATCGAAGAAAGAGTAGCCTACTTGTTAAAAATTGTGCTGCGTTTTATCAGGCATTGCATCTAATTTTTAAAAAATAGAAAATCTATACCTTTTAAGAATGCATTAGGGCCCAATTGTACTTACGGTGGAAAAATACATGATCACTTAAAATTACAAAGGTAATTGTCATTCCCATGTATTGTTAGGGAGAATAATCCTTTAAGAACTTAATGGAAACTCTTAAATAGGTGGAAATGATTTTAAGGATATATATGCAGTGTGAATCAAAGGATAAGTCTGTCAGTAGCAATGCTTATCCTTGTGGCAAGAAAGTTTTCTTCAGAAGCCATTTAGTGCATTATGGTGTATTGAAAATTTGCCTATGATGATAATTTTGAGTACAATATAATGTTAGATTATGTGAGACGATTAGGATTGTAGCTGTTGCATGTGAGGCCTCTGCTCAAGAATTGCTTTTCGTTGGTATTCTTAGATATCTTGAGATTCGAGTGCTTTCCATTCACAATTATCAATACAGTTCTATTGCATATTCATCCAGTAGATGATATGCCCTGCCTTACGCTTGTTCTTCATGAGAGATGCACTATCAAATCTAACATGTAACTAAAAGCTAAATCGCAAGAAAGTACCAATAAAAAAGGATCAGATGAGTGAACAAAAATCTTTCTTTTCTCTTCAAGTGAAAAAAAAAAAGTTGGCACATCTTTTGTGTAACGTGTAAGATAACATGCAGTGTATGATGTACTCAAATGTACAGCAGTAAAAGCAAAGCAACCTTGGGGTGAGAAGCAGTTTCTTCTAATTGCAGTGCAATGTAAGACGTATGGACATGGAACACAGACACAATAACCCAACAGAATCTAGAGTGTCTTGTGTAGTGTTGCACGTGTCTAATATGAGAATTCGACAATTAGACAAGGATACAACTTTTCTAGAAATGTCCATGCTTCATACTTCATGGAGTGTAAATGAGGTATTTCACAGCCAACCACAGCAAATGCAGATGGAAGATGGCATTTGTCCGGTTTGTCGTATGTATTCGGCTTTGGCAGCAGTCCTTCCTGCTTCTTGATTTCTCCGAGCTTCGGCTGCTGCACGTTTTTCTTCTGATCTTTGCCTTGCCAAAGCAATCTTCTTCACCATCTTTGCTTCAGCCTGGGCTTTCATTTGCTCTACTTTGGCCTAAAATGTTAAAAATTTCAATTACTGGTAGTGAATAGCCAAAGATTTTTAGCATAGGTTCTGATTCAGGAAGTAGGGTAATAGAAATATTAATCAGGACATTCTCCTTAATTTAGATTTAAATCTAACTTTTCTTTTCCCTGGAGTATGTTTGGAATGAGGTGAATTTATGAAAAGGGAAGAAAAAATATATTAATCTGAATCTAAGTCAATATAATGTCTAAATAAAAGTTTCATTTACTGAATTAGTGGTAACAAAAATTATCATTATCATACTTCTCATTCTCTATACATTATTCAAAATGCTTTCTCATCTTGTTGAAGATTGATTAACACTGGCAGAGCCGCACCAGAAAACATATTTGGGTTTCAAATATGTAATAAGTATGTTTTTCAAGTAATATAGACCATAATACAAGAAGGAAAAAGATTGCCAATTTACGTTCTACCCCTTTTAGAACAAATGAAATCACATTTGTGGGAAAGTGGAACTTGTCTGTAAATATTTAGAAGAAAAAAGAGATATAAAGTAGTATAAATCTTCAAAATTCATAATGACTATGTTACCAATTAATATAGACAATACGAAAGAATGCCTACCGAGAATCTCCTCATTTCTGCTTCTAATTTTGCCTTTTGCTGACTTTCCCATGCCTGAATTTTGATTTCCTCACGCTTATATCTGCAACATTTAATGCCATCATCAAAATACAAAGGTTGAATACGTCGACATGGTCTTATCGTTACTTTTAAGAAATCATGGTATTCTCAGGAAATCATGAAGAAACCTTGCTGTGTGCTTAGCCTTTTCAGCTTCCTCCCATGAAGAAGCACGTTTTTCAAATTCAATTATCTTCTGTTCTTCTGCATCTATTGTGCTTTGACCATGAGATTTTTCCTTTTCCTGCTCCTCATCTTTGCTTGCCCAAGCAGCAATATTCATCTTACCAAGCTGCACACCAAGAGCTGCAATCTCTCTCCTTGTCTTGAGCTTAATTTCTTCTTCTGTCAAATGTATTTTGTTGCTTTCAACAGGAAACCGTGAATCCTCATCAGTTGCGCTGTCCAAAGGTGTAGGGGCAGGCACACCTCTCCTGGGAGTTGAAGGTATAGAGGAAGTTGGGCTACGTAGTGGAGTAGTTGAATCGATTGGAGTAGCTGTACATGAAGGTTCTTGACTTGTTACAGGGGTCATCTCTGTTCCCATGTCTCTCATGGCAACCGATCTTATCCCAAGAATGTCTGCAACAAAAGAACAAGCAAATTTTCTTATCTACACTCTGAATAGATATCAACGGAAAAATCTGCATGTATATATATATGCCCTATAATGTCCAAATGAAACTTTTTATGAGAAATTCTTCCATGCTTCACATGGTATGTATACACAATGGCTGAGACTGTGTCTGGACGCAGTCTCAGCTGTTGCCAGTCTATGCCATATGATATACACAAGAAATTTTCTCTCCATTATCACTCAGATACTTCAACTGCTAATTGCAGAAATATGGTCCATGGATTAGGGGATAAAGATAATTAGACTTGGTCTAAAAAATAACCATCAAATTCACATCTACATGTAAAATTAATATAACTATGGTAATCTGCTCAAATTTGTGATTCTCAGTAATGCAATGAAGAAAATGTAGTCTTAAAAAGTTCTCATTTTTTTGTTCACATGTTGAAATGAACATGGAAAATGACAAAGGCATGCATGACCTATGCATATTAAGAAGGTATGCAAATGCCTTAAATTCTTTGTCTTTTCTCTCATTCTTTTCCAGAAGGATGACACCAACGAAAGGAAAACATCCTATAACATTATTGGAGTACAATGTTAGATTGATCTAACTTACCTGTCTGACCATGTGTACTAGTTGAGCAGGACAGGATCGATTCATTTACCTCCTTCAAATCTTTGCTCTGGGGAAAAGAATCCGTGGATGGATTCCTTCGATGAGCTCCACCTGAAATTGGATGCCTCTGGGATGGAACAAAAGAGAATTTCTCTAACCCTATATCAACTCGTTTTGTCTCTGTCACTTTACTGATTGGTAGCTTATGATCATAATTAGAAGACACTGGTAGGTTATGATTTGCTTGGCTTTGTAAGGCATTCTTTTTCAAGCAACTTGGTGGTATATTTTGCCTATTCATTATCCATTTCTCAGCATCATTCCATTTAGACGGAATAGGTCTCAACAGAGATCTTGTAGCAGGATTGTTAACAGGTCTCTCTCCTTTGTGAAACTCAAAGCTTGATGAGCTAGCATTACTGTCGTAATCAAGACTTTCATCTTCTGTTGGTTTTACCGGGTGTATTGCACTAGAATTGATGCTGTCAGCCTTCAGAAAATGGTGCATCTTTAGACGACCCGTATCACCATTTTTCCTAGCCATTGTCTCCTTAGATTCACAAGAAGTCTGATCACTTAGTCTTTCGTCCAGCACTACATCACCAGATGGCTTTAACGACAGAACCTCTAGGCTGGGAGATGTAACTGGAGGAGATATGTTATAATTAGTTCACATATTCAAAACGCAAAGTTCTTCCCAGTGACAAGAAAGTTTCTTATATCCCTTAAAACCACTTCATAGTTAAATGATAACAGGAAAGAAAACACACAGAATTAGAAATGAGCTTTTTATCGATCTAGCACTGAGCCTAAGCAAAGCATTTTCATCACATTCGAAATCATGTTTTTTTTCCCATTAATTTTAATTGAAAATTAAAGTTCCTAGAAGGGTTGTTACGTTTAGAAGTTCACAAAACAATTTTGTAATTATACCATGATTGAAGTATAGTTTCACCAAAAAATAAATAATAAATAAATTGCAATTGGAAACCTTCATCGTTAAGGTTGTCACTTTCTGAGGCAAGCAAGCTATTCTTGACAAATTCAGCATCCTCAAGTCTTGAAGGTGAAGTTCTGGATGAGTTACTGTTGGATCCATCCTTTTTCCTCTGATGGTGAGGGCCTAATAGCTTCATCCTCAGTTTACTCGGAGAAATTATCCCTGTCTGCAAGTTTAAAACAACAAGTAGCATATCAAACCTCGTTGATATCCTAAAACTCAACCAGAAAATTTTAAAACAAAATAATATAACCATTCCAACTTTTTCCTTTTCTTTGTTTCCCTTTCTCCAGCTTTCTTCTTCCCCAAACACAACAAATAAATATAACGATTCCAACCCTCGCAGTCACCAAGAAATAAAAAGTAAAAGCATAAATTTTCCAATCAATGTTTGAAATTTAGCTGGAGGGAGTCACATACATGTGAAACAGAATTGGCTATTCTGAATTACTTGAAAACGTAGACTCACAACCCATTCTCCACCAACCCAGTTTAGGAAACAGAATAAAGATTCGATTTTGTTTAACAAAACCCACAGGATCCAGAATCTCCATTAACAACCAGAAGCTTATATGACCCAGAAAACTGGGCATTGGGTATGTCAAGTTTTGTTCAGAGGCTGCAAGAAAAATTGACATACCTGAACTTTCTCAATCCTCTCGTACTCCATTAGATGTATCACTGAAATGCAGCAGAGAAAGGAAGAGATTGATTGCAGCTTGGGAGTGATTACAAATTTACAATGACATCTGAGTAAGAGGGAGGGAGACTCTGTTTGTGTGTTGAATTCCTGGGGATGGCGTTCCACTTTGGTTGCTCTCTGCTGAATTTAACTATGAGTCGCCACGTCATCAAAGTGGGGCCCACTGATGTGGTCTTAAATAGTCGTCGACTCAAAGTGGCCGGCCGTTGGATTTACCCATTTCTGCCGAAGAATTGCCCAGCAAGAGTGGGAAAGAAATGAATTATGCCATGACAACTGATAGTCATATTTGGATTTTCGGAAAGATAGTGTTTGTTTGGGTTATTAAAATATTTACCAAAGAAAATGTGATCGATTGTATAGTTTAGGGAATTGTACGTGTGTCTATAGAGAGATAAAATTAGTATAGGGTTAATTTTTTCTTTTTCACTACATACAGTGCAATTCTTATTTAAATTGAATAGAATCCAAATTTTTTTTTTTTTTAAAAAAGGAAAAGTTTGGGAATATAAAATAGGAGAAGCGGCTGGGTCAAGGTTGAAATTACATATATCAAGACTATTAATACTTATATTTAGAGGAAGTGTTATCTACATATATAATTGATTTTTGATTT
This sequence comes from Delonix regia, assembly GCA_037074485.1. NCBI lineage: Eukaryota > Viridiplantae > Streptophyta > Magnoliopsida > Fabales > Fabaceae > Delonix > Delonix regia. The sequence continues at coordinate 43,123,200 of CM073450.1, read as the reverse complement.
TTAAATTTTTAAAACCAAAAACTTAAATTTTATTTTAATAAAAAATATTTATAATAAGATTAATTTGTATATTTTAAGGATTTAAATATTGAATTAAAATTTTTTTAAAAAAGTAAATCTTATGATTTTAACATTAAATTACTAAATAATTTTCAAAAACTCAAAAGTATATATTCTATTTATTTTTTCTCCTTTTCAAAGGAAAGATAAAGTGAATGAAATGTGATAAAATAGTGAATATATTACAATTTTAATTGGATTATATGACTAATAGAATGTTATAAAAAGACAATACTTTTATTTTATTTTATTAAAGTAAGAGATATTCTGAAGATCCTAGATATAATGGAATTAAATCTCTCCACAAATGTTTATAAGACCTAACCATCCACATTAATTTAGTGCAACATTTAAAAATTTGAATAGTTGTGTTTGTTTATGTACATATATTTTCAAAGATATTATATGAGGTTAATATTAAAATTCCTTTCACTACAAAAATAATTTTTAAGTTTAGGGTCCTAACAAATTTCATGACTCTTAGGCCACATTTGGTGTAGGGTAAAAGCATCAGACAGAGGAAAGTTGAATGTAGATATTTGGTGCGCTTTGGCCTTCCGATTCCAATGAAGTCACCTTGCCTGTCCGTACAAATAAGCGGCGCCCTTGGATGAGGTGAAGGAAATATACGGATTTCCTTTACATATGACATGGAGATTACGATATTGCCCTCCACTTTCAAAGAGATAATGTATGATAAGCGGCATTATGGTCATTTTACTCTATTACTATCTTTTTTTATAATTCTTTCCACTCTACCAAACACATTTTACAATTCCATTTCATTTTTTATTTTTAATATACCAAATATGTTAACACAATAAATTTTTTCATTTTATTTTATTCCATTCTTCCTCTCTTTTCTATTTTATTTCTCACCTACTTTCCTTTTGCATGCTACTCAAGGCTTTAAAAGTTTATTGGTATGTTTGACATAAATTGTATTCATGAAATGTGTTATTAAATACCATAGGCTTGAAACTAATGGGTGTTAGAGAATTCAATTTTCCTATTTTATAAGAAAAGTTTGTGTTTATTCAAACCGAAGCATACATGAGAGATAAAGTTATCACCTAATAAAGCAATAGGCGTTTAATGTAGTCTAAGTGACTTCCGATAATCTCGGCTTGTAATAGTTTGAACAATATACAGCGACATAAGCTGGAAGACAGATCCACTTGAACTCCTCGGCCACAAATTGAGGACACGTGATTGGTTGTAATTTGAATATATCAATATTAGAGAAAAAAAATTCTTTAGTAAATATTTAAAAGCATATGTATTAATGAGACAATTAAAAAAATATATGATAATAATATGTCCAAAATATCAATAAGCAAAATAAGGATGAGATTAGACAATTGATGATTATTGAACAAATATAAGAAATATAGCTGTAAATTGATAAATTTACAAATTGATATTCTTGAAATGGTTGAAAAAAAGGTAGAATGCATAAGTTGGCTTTAAGTTTGTAAAAAATGTCTCAAAAAATATTGAAAGTTAAAATGTACGTACAACAAATTAATTCCAACAAAATAATGTGTCACGCAATGATTTTTATTGGTGTAATTATATTGAGAATGCATAAAAAATTATGAAAAAAAATATTATTTTAATTTTTTATTTATTATTGAATTGTCATTTTAATTATTTATTTATTTTATTTTTAAAAATTATTTTTCATTTATTAAAAATTATTATTTTTTGTTCCTCTACGTGAGTTAACAAAGATTTAGATAGAAGGATTTAGTTAAGATCTTAAAAGTGATAGAATAGAAGTGATAATTTCGATTAATTGAATTACAAATGATAATTTTCAACAAGTAAATGATTATTTCTAAAAATAAAATAATCGAGAAGAGTAAAATGATAATTTAATAATAAATCATGAATAAAACATACTTTTCTAAAAATTTTTTTAATAAAAATGTATCATAATGAATAAATAAAATGTATTGATTTGTTATTAATGAAAAATAATTTTGGAGAACATGTATCAACAAGTTAACTAATATTACATGAATATACTATACAACATGTGTATGCGTGCAATTATTTAAATGGCACAATTTTATGAATTTCAGGAAGAGTAAGTCGATCCAACAAAAAGTGAAATTGGCTCACCCGTAGTACATACAAATAATTATAGTTATTTAAGTGAATATATTCGTGATATACACATTGATTAATATTAGTTTTATATTGTTGAATAATTTTTTATAGGTTGAATCATTTATACACAAAATTAATTTGTTTTTGAATTAAAATTTACTGTCATAAGAAATTATTCATACAAAATTTGACATGACACTAAGTTCTTTTTGCATTATGAAGATATTATAAAATCAAATTATGTAACATTTTTAATATTAAATTATTAGTTATCTAATTTTATATTTTATTGTTTCATCATTTTTAATTTTGACATGGGAGTGATTGACATATTGAATCAGTAAAACTATATGTCTATTGTAAAACAGTGAAAAATATCATGAAGTCTTACACTCTAATTTTCTCATTTTATAATTAATATTATACCTATGAATATGAAAAAATTGAAAAGTGGTAACTGTCTTCAAACCTAAAGTTTAATCTCAAATAGAGATCGCAATTGCTAGAATTGTTTTGATTAAAATGTTAATTAACATTATTATTGAGTATTAAATATATTATTATTGAAAATATTTAACTATAATCATAATATCCATAAATTCTTATAAATGTGTTACAAATTTAAAAGTGTGGAGGAATTAAATATTGCTCTTTTCACCGCAACAAAAAAGAAAAAAAAATCAACATTATCCATCAATCAGGTGTTAAACACAAAGCCCTACGACCTATTAATATTGTATAAAGGATTTGCTGGGACGTCCTATGGTCCTACAAATTCAAAGTTTAATATTTTCTTGGGTTAGAAACATTCTTTATATAAATAATGATATTTATGAAATTTTTTAATAAAAAGTTAGGCCTCAAAAAACCCACTTCACATGCAGTGTTCGGTGTTCCCATATTGTGAAGGGCCCAGTGTCCTTTGGTGGTTTTATTAGGGCATGACGTGCGGGTACCGTGCATGCCCTTCATTAGGGTTTTGACCACTCAGCCAACGAGTTGACTCGCGTACATCTTTGACCACCTTCTCCACATGGAGGAAAATTTAGGAGGTTCCGTATTAAATTTACTTTATATTTTCTTTTGAGAGAAACGTGTTAAAATATTATGCGAAATATCCAATTAATTGATTCTTTGATATTGATATGTAGGCCGTCGGTTTCATCTAAACAATAAGTTTTTTGCTATATTTATTCTGTTAGAAAATAAAAAAAATTATAGTGGAAATCTAAATTATACTTCAATTTTTTTATGGAAAAAATTCCTAACTGTAAATAAAAAATTTAATATTCTGTGCTAATTCATTACTATAAACTTAGTACTGTCATTGATCACTTGTTAACATTGTTCACTAAGCATGAATTCAAGGAAGGCACCTTAGTGGGGTCGCTAATTTATAAAATTTTAATTTTTATATATAATGTTATTTTTTATTTTTTATTTAATTTTTTAATATATAAATATTAGTTGTCTTTGAATTGTAAAAATATGTCAATTTTGATTAAAATATTTGGTCTGAAAATTTTTGTCTCATTTAAAATCAAATATTAAATTTGTCTCTATTGCTCCCCATAAATTAAATAAGTTTGGATCCAAATATATGTATCAAATTGAGTTAGGTTTGGTCTGAGGTTCATATCCAAGTATTTTTTTATTTGAGCTTAAATAAAACTTAAAAGAAAAAGCACAATGAGCTGAATTAGGCTTGACATAAACTATTTAGATTCAAATAGAAACAAAAATTTTAGAAATAAGATAGAGCTAATTTTGAGGTTAGCTACAAAAGTAATCTCAAGTCATTTTAAATTTGGAAAATGTTCATATAAATTAAAAATTTTTAATCAAGGATAAACTCGGATCCACTGTCGGCCGATGGATCACATGCTTGGGTTTTGTGGCTATATATATATATATATATATATGGCTTTCTTAATATTCTTTATTTTCAAATCATTTTTCTTGTTTTAAATAATTTTCTCATCTTTTATAAGAAAAGCCTAATTTTCCTTCGATCATGGCATAACTAGCTTGGACCAAAGTGTTGGGGGTGGTCTCTGGTCCAATTAATGCGAAGCTTGTCTTGTTTGCAATGCGCAATAAGACAAAAGATAAACATATAGGTCGTTTTCTGGATGTTTTGGCTTTTAGAATATCATATTCTTTATTTATGGCCTGCTTCTAATTAAATATCAAATAATGTGAAGATTAACAAATTCTATAGAGTTTAGATTCTCTAAATTATATTATGTAAGTTTTTTTTGCAAGTTAGAGAGATGGAGAGGGAAAAAAATATTTAATTAAATAAAAATATTATCTTTCTCTGTTTTGTTACTATATCTTTAAAATGTATTGAAAATTTATGAAAAAAATATAAAAGATCCATTCTGATATAGTGACAAAAAATAAAACCTAATTTTTGCATGAATTTCGATTATTAATTGTTAATTATGAGTATTTTACGAGAGAACTGTATGTAAAGTTTCATATGGACATACAAAATAATCTAATAGGAAATTAAGTAAGAGTATGATAAATAGTAAAATTTTTTATATCATTAAACCCCACGATTATTAAAGGTAAAAAAAAAAAAAAAAAACACAGTTGAAGGGAGATCGATATACTACCAATAGAAAGAAAGAAGAAAAAAGTAAGTATATATCAGATTTGGCCATCACTACCTGATCTTATCTTACCATATATATTTATAATGAATCAGATCTATGATATAGCTTTCATTAACTCATCTACTTTTTGAAAGAAAACATCTAAAAGCTTATGATGATTTATTACTCGGGTCAGCTAAACAACTTTATTTGATAACTAATCCATAAAAAATAAAATCTAAACTAAAAAGTCGGATATATAAAATATGTGGGGCTTAAGCTTTTTTTAAAATATTCTAAAAATATTTTTTATTTAAAATTTTTTTATTAATATAATAACTCATTTATATTTATAATTTCTCTATATATAATTTTATAAATAATAATACTAATTAATTATATATTTTTTATTTCAAATATCAAGCAACAACTATATTTAGAGTAGATTTTATTGCAACATTTCTCCTCCCACCGTCTTCGGTACCCTGAATCTGAAGAATCATATTTAGCCTCTAAAGGTATTGCCTTTTCAAAATCTTTTGCTCTGTGGTTCTGTCCCTTTCGACTTTGCTTTGCTTTACTTTTACTATGCAATCAAAATTCTACTTACGCAGCCTTTGTTTACTTCCTCTCAATCCTTTTTTTTTTTTTTTCTCTCAATTTGGTACTATTAATTTTAATAAATAAATAAAAATCCAACTGACTTAGTTAGATAATGGATTTTACTTATATGATATCTCTCACGTAGTAAATAAATTTCTCACACTTTATGTTTACTTTCTTGAAAAATTGACAAACTTTTAAGAATATAAACAGAGTCAATTTTTTTAAAAAAAGATTTAAAGAATATAAATCCATAATTTACACACTTAGTGGATCCCGGAATAATGCAATTTATTTAAAGCAATGTTTTAATTAGCTTTCGGATTTTGGGACCCAGTGAAGTGAATGTTGCTCCATATTCCCAGTCTTTGAAATAAAGTAGTTTTTCTGTGGGAAAAAAACTTACTTTTTTTGGCCAGAGAAAATAAAAAACCTACTTGATCTAGCTTTTAATACCTTTTGCTTAGCAATAAAATTTTTTGCTTGGGTTAACTGTGAAGTCAATGATACTTTTACCACCTTTTGGAAGCATAAAGTTATATGTAGGGCAAGTTGGCATGTTTGGTTTGTTGAATCTTACATTTTCATAGAGTATAAATTTTGGGATATATATTCATAGTCTTACAATATGACAATTTACATTTGGTCATCGCAAATATTTCTCAGAATATTTGCTCTCTAAAATGTTTACAATGCTTATGGTTAGTTCATATCAGTATTTTAAAAAATATTTTATTTTTTAATTATTATTCAACAATTAATTAATATTTTAAGATATTCAGTGATAAATTAATGTTTTACTATTTTTGAAACATTCTCTTCTATGAAGAATCTAATATTCTTATTTCTTACTTCTCCGTATATATGAATGAAAATAGGAGATTTTTTGGGAGTATTGCATTATTGAGAATGTCACAATTTTTTTAATACTAGAATAAAATGTGATAATTTATCATTTTCGTAAATTGTGTTTAAAAATTCAAAAATATTCCTCACAGGATATGAGAAGTTTCTAATTTAAATTATCGTAAAGTTGGGCCCCATATAATTATTTAATTAAACTATATCTACTTATGGCTACCAACAAAAATATGCCCTTGAAAGTGTTGCATTTGATTATAAAAGCTTAAAGCAATCAGATAGGCATGTGTTAAAATGATTGAGAAGTTCATTGCTTGCTTTTATCATTAGCGCTTCTAATCTTCAATTAAAAAAATTTGAAAATTAACATGCTATTATTAGATTTAACTTTAACAAATGAGGAATTTGAGTATTTGGGCTTCATTCCAACCATATGGGCCCCTTCTTTCTTCACGGTTTGGGCTTCTTTATGAGCAACACCCCGATACCCATTGGGCTCTCTCACACTCTTCTCATTTTGTTGTTGACTTTTTCTTTTGTAGGACAATTTTTTGAAATCAAACTGTTTTCCTCTTGTTCTAGACTAATTTGCTTTAATTCTCCACAGTCAAGATAAATTACACATCTCATACCACCTATTTAAACTTTAGAAATCAAATTTAATAAATTTTAAAAATGATAAACTCTATAAGTTTAATTTAACGATTTGTATTAAATGAATTGTTTGTGTAATTCATTTTGTCACTTGTAGAGAATCTAAAATCTATATTGTACAAATTTGTCCTTTTTGGTAGGTATGGGTGCAACGCACGAAGACTTAAATTTGTGTTCATTGAATTTGTTGGCCATAATATAAAATTTATTCATAAAAAGTGCTCATTAAATAAGAATAAAATAATAATTTAAAGAGTTATTACTAAATTCTAAATAACTCATTATATAAGACAAATTTTATATACGAAAAAAACAATTTTATTAATCTATAACTTGATGTACATTCAAGTAAAAGTACTTGCAATTACAATAAAATTTAAGCTGTGAAAACTTTAAAATATCTCTAATATATTATAAGAGTTTTACACAATCAATGATCCCATAACTTATAGGTTCAATTTCCACTACAAAAGAAAAATAGTTAGACTCCTTAATTCAACTAATTTAAATTCTTTCTTTGTACTAAAGGATCAATAACAATGAATTTCTAATATTGAAAGTAAAAATCTTATTCATGTAGGTTGAGAGATAGTCCACAATTTGGTGTTAGCTTGTTTTATATAATTTTTTTTACGTTTTAAAAAAATTGCTTTAGAGGTATGTTGTCTTAGACATACTAGTTAGGAAACATGAACAGGAGGTCAAAAAGGTACTAAATCATAAAAGAGAATAATTGAGTAATTTTCACCCAGCAGTTTACAAAACTAGTAGCATACATCATTTACAAGGAAAAAGCTGGAGTTATTCTCAGTTCTGAATAACCTGCCCTTCTCTGCTTTCTTCTCCATTCTCTAACATGTGACGATGTGGAGAAGAACACTGAAGATTCCCAACATTAAGGTCTTCACCACTAACATAGACTACTCTGAAAATATCATACTTCAAATCAATGGAGAAACGTTCAAGATAGGGGAGCATCCAGTTTCTGTGGTCAGAGTTGAGAATCCATGAGTAGCAGAACAGGAGAGACTCCCAGACATGGATGCAGAGCACTCTGGGCATGGTTTGGCCTTTGAGGCAGAGGCCTGAGGTGATGCCTTCCATTTTGGCGAAGCGAGATCGGAAGAGAGCCAGCAGGGCGTAGCAGAGGTCGTTGAGGTCTTTGCTGGTGGTGGCTGCAGAGTGCATGGAGATGATGTCGCCACTGCAGAATTTTGCAGCTGGGGAGCCATCTCTTGACTCTCCAGCATATGCATCCAGGAAGCTATGTTCTACTAACATGCCCATGTTTTGTATACTCTTTAGCATTGATAGCTGAAAAGGAAAACACACAGAAAATGATCAGGGCATGTTGATTTGTGAATCAAATTATGACAATGTTTTAGTTCATAAGAAAAGATAGTATCTCTCCTTAAATATCTGGGTTCAATTTTTTGGAAAAGGAAAAAATCTTATATAAATGAAGTTGAGTTAAAAATATTTAGGGATTGAATCATGTAAGGAGAAGATTTATAGAATAAATAATTGAGATAATATCATTTTTCCACATAAAAGCTTTACTAGAACTTGGCATGCCTTATATAGAAGGCATAATGTCCATAAGAACTTCGAGCTAAATCCTAGACTTCTTTGCCCAAACTTTGATATACATTTCCGTAGACAATACATACAGGTTAGAATTTTTGACAAAATTTGGGCCCATTATTCTCATATTTTTAGGGTTAGGATAGTGCAATATAGATTATCGGTCGAGCTCATGCAGGGTCAATTTTACTTCAAAGAATAGTTTTAATACAATTTCTTGTTTTCTAAGTTCATCTTTAAAATAGTTTGAGCATGAAAAATTTTAAATTTTAAGGTGTTTTTATTCTAATTTGAAATGTCATACCATGTCTTATATAAATATTATATGGGTTGAATATTTTAATTGAATAATATTTGTCTTTAGTTTCTTACATATTTTAAAATTATCATTTTGTTTCTGCACTCATTATAATGTCCATAGTGATATTCTATTTATTGAAAAATGTGGTCTCTCACTTTATTTTTAAAAAAATTATATTTAATTCATCTACCCAACTTCTATACTCAAAGTTGAAGAATTAAATCTATTTTTTTTTTTTAAATGGGAGACTAAGTGTTATATTTTCTAATGAATGAAAAATTGTTTATGATATTATAATGAGTGATAGACTAAAATAAAGCTTTTATGATAGTTTTAATTACATGGTATGGTATTGGTGAAGTATAGCAAAATCTTGTTTGAATGGTGCAAGAATGAAAATAAAGCAGTGTGATTGAAGCAGAGATTGGTCATACAAGAGTTTCTGTCAATTGCTGTTTCTTATTGCTGGACCGCTTCTGCCATGCTCCATACCATATGATCTGTATAAAGCACAAAGACATTTAAGCCACTGTTAAAGCATAAGAAGAAATTGATGGGGACAAAGCATGAGTGGGTCATTTTAATTTGTTCATTTTCAGTTAATTTTATTAAATGAGATGTAATTGTCACATGACACACGCCCACTGATTTAGAAGCAATACATAATTTATGCAAGAGTTCAGTATCACATTTGTATTAATGGAGTTAACAAGAAAATAGATTTTAGGGTTTGAACTTCGAAACCTCAAAATGTAATAGTTTGAAGGGATATTTGCAAATGACCCCTTTGGAAGTGAGCCAAGTGACACTGGCATTTTCATTGAAACAATGAGAAATCCTTCTGGTCCCGAAAATCGAGTCACTCGGTTGGAAGGGAAACTTGATCATCAAGTTGAGTGAAGTATAATTGGAATTTCACAATTTTATAGTTCAAATTTTAGGAAATTGATTGATACTATTAGGAAGTATATCTTTCAAGGATCAAATTATACATTCACTCAAATAGAAAACACTCTATCCATCAAAAGAGAAGAACATAAAGATCAACCATTAATGAACTTGAACCAGAGGAAAACAGAGCAGAATAGAAGAAATAAATAGTCTTTATTGTCTTCTTGAATTGCAACTATATATGAGAATCATACCTACTTTTACAATTATGGTCATCATCACTTCCAATAAGCATAGTAAGCTTACAAGTACAGAAATGGGTTTCATTTTCTAACCAGCAAAAATTCAGATAGAACATACACTTGAACATTTTGAATTGAATTGAATGGAAAATCATAGAGAAGAGAAACTTACCGAATTTCCATGGATGCTCCTGAATATGGAGCTCTGAACACAGCCAAGGCTCTCAGTGCGAGAGGAGAACTGTCTGAGACCATGAACAAGATCTTCGACGATTACTACAGTTGGTTTGAAGACAAAAAAGCTTATGTCCAAATTTTTGTTGTCAAAAGGGACAGAGCATGCCATAATTATTTTCTCTCTGTTTTGCATTCAAGTTTCTCTGTCTGGGAAACTCAATCTCAAGTACGAGAAGGAAAGGAAAGCATAACACACGCATATGAGAAGCTTGAATCAATGCGAAGGTTGCTTTCTTGAAAATTTCCAAATATTGAATCTGTGCAGAGGAATTCAGGTAGTCGCTTCTCTGTTTTGCCTGGTGTTTGATGTTTCTAGTAAACGAACATTATTATTATAAAGGGAAGAAGACTTTGAAAGAGACTCTCACGTGTATTGACTGATTCAATATGTTTGCTTCCAAGAAATTGCGCTTTGATCCTTGTTCTTTCTTCTTTTCTTTCTTTATTTTACAATAAATATAATCTTTTGACCTATTCAAAATTTGGCAATTTTAAATTGCTTGAATAAAAATATATTTAGGGGAACAGGAAAACTTACTATATTGGTTTTTAACGAAGGATCTGTGTTAAGAGAGTTAGGAACGTGATGCAGATTTCAATAAAAAAAAAAAGGTCATATTTTTTGTCGAAGAAGAAAAGTTAGAACATCAATTTTTTGTTGAAGAAAATTACTGATTACTTGTCTAATTAGCGTCTATTAAAAATAAAAATTGAATTCATTAAGTTCTTGATTTGAATGTCTTTATTCAGGATTTTATTTGGAGAATTGTAAGTAAAGGGACATGTACCCTTTAGTTATTTAGTTTCCAAATTTTATCTTGACATTAGGTTTAAAAATTTTTTTACTTCCTATTTATCTGGTTTTCCAATGAGCAAAAACAACATACACACATATAATATATAGACACACACAATAAGGACAACTAATAAATTATAATTTTTTTGACAACTGAATTATGGATGAGTAGGATTTTGAAATTAAATAATTGAAACATAGTGAACAAAAAAAAAAAGTCTCATCCTAAACAATTGTTCGTACTATTCAGGGAATATTAGAGAATCGAACTATCAAACACAAATTTATTTTTGGTATTTAATACTAACATCTTGAATATATTTATATATATTATCATTCTAATATATAATATGCTGCAATGTTAGCACGTAAATAGAATGTTATTTTTTCTTTTTAATAAGATAATATATTTGATAAGAAAGGATATAAAATATACGTATAGTTAGTCTATTATGATAACACTTTTTTAAAAAAAGATTAATAATCATTAATATTTAATTTTAAAGAAAAACACGAATTGGGCATTGCAATTTGCATTTTGAGAATCTAAGCCTTTGGAAAATGCAAGTTACCATTTATAAACAAGGCTTATACTTTCTTTCTTTCTCTCTATTCTTTTTTTAAGTGAGCTGAAACTTTAAGTATTGTTGGTGAGCAGACTTTTGTTAGGACTATCTGATTTATTAGTGGTCAAAAATCTTTTCCTGTTGAGATAAGAGAATATGAACTAATATAATTTCGTTTGTGTTGTTCTCCCCTTATCCCTTTATTGCTTTTGCTATGCTATACTCTATTACTACCTTTGTCTTCAAATAAACTGAAATTAATTTTAAGTCACCTAAAAGAGATTTCTTGGTTTCAACCAACTAAAATTTGTTTTTATTTTATTAAGCTTTTGTTAATTGAAAATTTATTTAAGTCATATAAACGTATTGCAAGCCACTATTTGTTAAATTTCAGGCAACTATTTCTTGACTCTTTTAATTAGTTTCTTAACAACAAAAAATTCCTAATAAACTCGGGATGGCATGGGCAAAACACAAATGGAGAGACATCGAAGTATATACTTTGAATTATTACAGTGTTTGAAAAAACTTGGATTAAAATATCAAGAAACAAGGACGTTTCTTACTTGTTTCTGAAGGAAACAAAAACAGTTCAAACCCCTTAATCGAAGTGGATGTCTTCTCGTCTCTTCAAACGTGTACTTTAGGCCTTTCTCGAACCGAATTTTGTTTCCTTAACAAATCTTAAGCTTTAGTCACAGGTTTCTTGTATGACAACAATTAGGTTGCTGAGGTTGTCCAATGCCTAAAATCCACACTATCCACCTTTTATTAAGCCAATAAATAACAATTAAAAAATTCAGTTCAAAAAATAACAATTAAAAAATAGAGTTAATTTTTGTGGTTGACTTAAATTGATAAGTATGATAATATTCTTTGTATAGATAATTAGTCATACATCATCAAAGACCAGAAAATGTGAAATTCTAACAAAAATTCACTGCCTCGCAGAAATTATCATTAAATTTTGTAGAAATATATTCAATTTTTTTTCCAGTCCTTATAATCATTGCTAATTGTCAATGAGTACATTGCAAAGTTCTTCTAATACAACAATGAAGAATTTCGGGGGAAAATGTGGAATGGCTTGTCTTCTCCAGAAATACAGTGTCCTACAAAATTGTTGATTCCTTGGAGGCTTGACTGCTGTAAAGGCCACAGATGTTCTTAAAAGTATTGTAGGGTACTCCAATCTAATACTCCAATCTAATTTAGGATCAACAATGTGGTATATGTTGTCACATACTTTGTCCTGTAAGAACATGGGAGCATATATTACCGACATTTATTTTTTGTTTTCATACACATAGCATATCATAGCAAAAAACATAATGCAATTCTATAAATGATAATCTATATCAAAGTAAATGGCTAAACGCCATTAAGCCCACAATTATCAAACAAACTTTCCAAAATAGCAACAGAGAAACAAAGGAAAAAGTAATAGTATTCTGGCAATGTGATCATTTAGGAGGCTCACCCATCCCAAAACGGGCGAGACATCCAGCACAAATGCATATAAGTGATCATAGGGATTGATTCATAATTTAGTACTCTACCATTCCTGGTGAGAAAAACGGAGATACAGGTTCAGGTCCACGAGCATTGCCTCACCTTACTATAAGTTTATGGGGACTCTCAAGCCATCACGAGCAAGCTGCACTGCAATTCCCTCCCTAAACACAATTATAGAAGTTAATAATTTGATAAAATCCACATAATAAGATAGAGCACATAGATAAATACTTTTACCAGATTCACTGGGCCCCTTTTCCTATGGCCATGTTAGGTCAATTATTACTTAATGAAATTACAACAGGAAAGTTATGAATACTTAGCAAAATGGCAAGGACATGTACCTTCTAGACCACTCCATCAAGAATTCATTGTCCTTGTGGTAATCAAACTCGTGAGTCATTCCAATCAATAGGGTTTGCTTTGGACATAACTTCTTCACAGCTTCAAGAGCCTGTATGATTGATTATCAATTAATAACATTTCATTATCGGGTAGATAAAAGTACAAACATTTTTCAATTCGCAATACAAACCTGTGGAAGACAAAAGTGTACATTATGTGATCCAGTCTGCAAAAAGACACAGCAGGATAGCAATAAGTAAACATTTATCATTGAGAAGTTAGAAATTAGAAAATATAAAGGAATTAACAAATAAGTATTGGGGGAAAAGTCAGATAAGAATTGCTTAAAAAAAGCACAATTATTTGGCCATATAAAATATAAACCATTAAAATGTTTCGAAATATTAACAACTGATCATTGTTAGCTTTTCCTGAGACTACAGGTCATTATAACAATGATTGTGCATTTTATTGGAATAACTGCCCAGAAACAAATACAGAATTGTTCAAAGTCAGAATCTCTAACGAACGGAAAAGTCTCCTTGAGCAAAGATGCTTCAGCTTATTTTGTTCAACTGACGAATGTTAAATTGTACTGACAAGCATTATTGGTGGAAATTATCTTTGTAACAGTTGAAGCACAATTAAATAATTGCAATTTTTCAATTGCCACAGACACATGAATTCGATAATTTTTAGTTGAAGATATGCATAAGTGCCAACAAATTTAAACGCAACAAAGTCCAATAATATGCATTAATTTGTCATATTACTGCCCCACTTCGATAACATTATAACTTGTAACAACCAGCGATTTAGTCACCAATACCAGCTGTCCATCAAGCTGGAAAAACTTATTCAAACCACTCCAAGAAGGCAAAATTCCCTCTTCCAAAAAATCATAAAATGAAATTATGGGAGTGACTAGAATTAAATTGCTAGCCAACATGCTACAAAGTTTATATCCTTGAAAGATTTCATATGTGCCTCAGCTGCATGTTGAGTGCACATGCATACATGTTCTTAGCACATCAACACACCCGTTAGTTGCACATCATGTATACTAAATAAAATTTAAAGCAGAACGTTAAGCATAGTTACATCTGAAATATAAGATTTTTGCCTTATTTCTACCCATAACAATTGAAAATGGAGATTACTAACCTTATATAGAGCGTCCAATATAAGAAGATCCAACTGTCCAGCCCCACTTTTTGAAATGACTGAAAAGGAGAACATTTATGGCCAAATGTCAGAAAGCATACTTCAGCAGAGGTTTTCTGATAGCCTTTTATAATCTAGCATGTTCTTAAAACAATCCTATCTCAAAAAAGATCTAATGGCAAGAATTTTCAACAGGAAAAATTTCCTTGAATTTTTATAGTGCTCTAACATAATTAACAATTGTGACAAACAAAACTAAACTATTTATAGTAATTGAACAAATTATACATGTGTACGTGATATTGATACCAAAAATTATTTGTTTAGAAAGTTTGAATATTATATTACTTGTTAAATTAGGATTCTGCTACTTCCTAGGATTATGATAAACTGCGTATCAAGCAAGGCTCTTTTGCTAAAAAGCACAGTATAAGCACTCAGCATTCAAGAAAGCTTAAATGATGTTCCAGGCCAGGATCTACTTTTCTGCTCTAAAATAAAGTTAATCAAATAGATTTTAACCATTCCATTCATCCACCATTTCAGGATGACGATTATTATATCAGGGCACATGACAACCCTTTATCAATCAGTGCTATATCCCATCAACAAGCCTGTGGAATGGAGAAAAACTCTATCCTTGATATTGCCTTAATTTACTAGTTAAGCGGTAAATCAGAAAATAACACCTGATGGATTTTATAAACTACTTCCAACCTCACTTGTGTATATATTGGGAGCAACTTCTAAACATTTACTCAACTCATCAAAGATAAATACCATTTTATTATTCAAACTTGATAAATTAACCAGTCTGTCATAAATATAATATGACCAAGAAGGGCACATGAAGTAAGCATAATTTAATTATGCCTAAGAGGAAAAGAGAGATGCTGATGTGCTTCAAGAAAATTCAGATTAAACAATGCCAAAACACAAATGAAACGGAAAAGATAGAACAACTAGCATTCTCGAATAATAAGTTTGTATGTCACGTTCAAGACTACTAGGTTTGATTTGCCACATTCTATAATAGAAAAGGGAGAGTGATAAGGATCAGAGATAATTTCGCCACTAAGTTTAAAACAACTTAGATGAGAAATTCGCATATAAGAAGCTAAGTCAATTTTCAAAGCATTCCAAGTTACATTTCTCATTATTAAGTTCTGTATTTATAGCCAAAAACAATCTTCATGGCATAAATCTAAGATTTACCTAATTCTCACATAATTTGAAAAAACATACATAGAAATACACCTAACATAGACTTTTAATCTAATGTAACTCACCTAACTTATCTAACATAGACTTTCAAGAAAATATAGCTCATCTAACTTAGACTTTAACCAATACTTATTTCAACTTTCATCACATGCATGATTAATTTTTCACAATTTATTCGTTACAGCACATGATCAAATTACCCCACTTGAACTTGGGTTCCATATAGAAGTTGGACTTGGACCCTTAAATGGTCTAATTCCATTTTGAGTTGTTGAACAATCATGACCTAAATCTTCTTGGCTATAGAACATGTAAGCGGCTCAGATGGAATTCCTTAGCTCAAGTCAACCTCTTGTTCAATTTGAGGCTCATCATTCTCCTTGAGTTCAAAAGGATTTTTCCTCAAATCTAAGTCTTTATTATCATTTAAGTATGGCGTCAAATCTCTTACATTGAATGTGGCAGAAATATTGCAATCTCTTGGTAAATCAACCTTATAAGTATTGTCATTTATTTTTTCCAGAATCTTGAATAGACCTTCTGCCTTGGGCATCAATTTTGACTTCCGTTTGTCAAGAAACCTCTTTTTTTTTCAAAGATAGATTCAGACAAGATCACTTGGTATGAATTAAACTTGCTTCCTTCCCTTGTTTGCTGCTTTTTCATAAACAGCATTCTTCTTTTCAATCTGTCGCTTCACATTTTCATGTAAAACTTTAATCATTTTAGTCTTTTTCTTTCCATCTATGCATAATCTGTCACTTGAGGGTAGGGGTACCGGATCAAGCGGTGTGATTGGATTAAACCCATAAACCACTTCAAAAGGAGAATATTTAGTAGTATAGTGAACACTTCTATTATATGCAAACTCAACAAATGACAAACATTCATATCAATTCTTCAAATGCTTACCAACAATAGCTCTAAGTAAGGAAAAAAGTGTTCTATTGACTACCTTAGTTTGTCCATCAGTTTGAGGATGACAAGTTGTGCTAAAAAGAAATCTTCTCCCAAGCTTTTTCCACAATGTTTTCCAAAAATAACTCAAAAACTTGGCATCTCGGTCTGACACAATGCTCTTTGGAATGCCACATAATCTCACAATTTCCTGGAAGAACAAATTTGCTATATGAGAAGCATCATTAGTTTTGTGATAGGGAATAAAATGTGACATCTTCGAAAATCGATCTACCACCACCATAACGGAATCTTTGCCCCTTTGAGTTCTTGGTAACCCAAGCACAAAATCCACACTCAAGTCATCCCATGGTTGATCAAGAATTGATAATGACATATATAAACCATGTGTAGCCTCCTTGCTCTTTGCTTTCTTGCAAGTTGCACATCTTTGATCAATCTTGGCCAAAAGAAGTGTTCCTTGATCATCTATAATGTTTTCTTTTCACCAAAGTGTCTTGCCAAACCTCCTCCATGAGCTTTTCTTACCAATAATTATTTGACAAAGCAATTGGGAATACAAAGTTTAGAACCCTTGAACAATAATCCTTCATGCTTATAGAAACCATCAATAGCACTTTTTTCACATGCCAAATATATAGCAGAAAAATTATGATCTTCTACATATTGGCCCTTCATTAATTCGAATATCATCAGCTTGACATTCATTAATGAGATTAAAGCATGCTTTCGAGACAAGACATCTACAACCACATTAGCTGCTTCATTTTTATATTTGATGACGTAAGGAAAAGTCTCCAGAAACTCTACCCATTTAGCATGTCTCTTGCTTAACTTGGTCTGGCC
Source organism: Delonix regia (assembly GCA_037074485.1). Lineage (NCBI taxonomy): Eukaryota > Viridiplantae > Streptophyta > Magnoliopsida > Fabales > Fabaceae > Delonix > Delonix regia. The sequence goes on along the minus strand of CM073450.1, from coordinate 43,105,675 downwards.
CTTCAAATATTTCAATGACTCATGGTTGGTATGAATAACAAATTCCTTGGGTAACAAGTAGTGTTCCCAATTTTGTAAGGCTCTGACCAATGCATAGAACTCTTTGTCATAAGTTGAATAATTCAGAGTTGCCCCATTCAACTTCTCACTGAAATAGGCAACGGGATGCTTCTCCTGCATAAGAACTGCTCCAATTCTAACACTTGATGTATCACACTCAATCTCAAAAGTTTTAGAGAAATCAGGAGTGCAAGAATTGGTGCTGAACATAACTTCTCTTTGATGATTTCAAAACTTTGTTGGGCTGCCGCACTCCACTTAAAGTCACCACCCTTTTTTGATGCAATTAGTCAAAGGCATTAGAATAGTACTGAAATTCTGCACAAATCTTCTATAAGAAGATGCTAATCTGTGGAAACTTCTCACCTCAGAAATGTTTGTAAGAATAGGTTAGTCCTTGATAGCTCTAATTTTCTCCGAATCAACTTCAACTCCATGTCAACTAATGACAAACCTAAGAAAAACAACTCGGTCTCGGCAGAATTGGCACTTTTTAATATTGCCAATTAATTGTTCTTTTCACAAGACTTCAAAGACCCTCCTCAGGTGCCCTCCATGTTCTTCCTAATCTTTGCTATAAATTAAAATTTCATCAAAATAAACTATAACAAAATCTCCAATAAAATTTCATAGGACATAATTCATTAAACGCATAAAGGTGCTTGGGGCATTTGACAAATCAAATGGCATAACCATCCATTCATACAACCCATGCTTTGTCTTGAAAGCTGTCTTCCACTCATCCCCTTTCTTTTTTCAAATATGATGATACCCGCTTCTAAGATCAATCATCGAAAAGATTGTAGAGCCATGTAGCTCGTTAAGCATGTCATCAACCCTAGGGATAGGATACCAATACTTCACTGTGATTTTGTTTATAGCTCGACTATCTACGTACATCCTCATAGTTCCATCTTTCTTTGGCATTAACAAAGTTGGTACTGAACAAGGACTCATTGACTCTCTTACAAAGCCTTTTTCCAGTAACTCATTTACTTGACGTTGTAACTTCTTGGCCTCATCTGGATTACATTGGTAAGCTGGTCTATTGGGCAAAGCAGCATCTAAAATGAGATCAATTTGATGCTTAATCCTTCTAATTGGCAATAATCCCTTCGGCATCTCACCTGGAAACCAGTCAGCGAATTCTTTTACTAACTTCTCAATTAGCGGAGGTATAGAAACTACCTCTGTTGGCGTAGTTTCCTTTACTATTAGCATCAATATTGGATTAGTTGAACACAAAGCTCTCTCAACTTCTCCTTTAGTTGTAAATAATTCTCCTTTTCTTTTCCTTCTTTGCTAACTGATATTGTAGAACTTGTTGAGGACTAAGAGGTGCTAAGACAATCTTCTTCCCATCCTTAGTAACAGAATATGTATTTTTGAACCCATCATGAATGACTCTACTATCATATTGCCAAGGTCTTCTCAGAAGCAAATGACCGGCATTTATTGGTACCACATCACATACAACTTCATCTTTGTATGACTTGCCAATAGAAAATGGTACCTGAACTTGTTTAGTGACTTGAATTTCTCCTTAATCACTCAACCATTCTGGCTTGTATGGACAAGGGTGCTTTATGGTCTTTAAGTTTAATTTCTCCATTAATGTTGTTGAAGCAACATTAGTACAGTTACCTCTATCAATAATAACACCACAAACCTTTTCACCAATTGTACACATAGTATGGAATATGTTCTCACATTGATCATCTTTTACCTTAACTTGTGAGTTCAAAATTCGTCGAACTACAAGTTACTACCCTTCATCTGGATACTCTACACTGCACTCGTCATGTTCTTGTTCAATTTCTGTTTCATCTTCACTTTCAACTTCCCCTTGTGCTCCTCGAACAATCATCTCTCTTCGATTTGGACATTCAAAAGCAATGTGTCCAAAATCAAGACATTTGAAGCACTTAATTTCTTTGCTCCTCTTTGACTTCTTTGCATCATCAACCATGTCCTTTTCTCTAGATGTATCAACAAGGTTGCTGGAACTTATCTTTTCCTATCGCTGTCCATTCCACTTTGAGACATCTTTGGGTGTTGAAGAGGTTAAGTTTGTTCCCTTGAAACTAGTAAATCATGAGCTTCCTGGTTTAGTGGCTCCTATTTTACGTTGTCTTTTCACCATAATAGCAAGCTTAATTACATCTTCAAGTATTATATAAGGTTATAATTCCACTACATTTACAATTTCCTTATTCAAGCCTCCCAAGAACCTTGCAATAGATTGTTCTTGAAGCTCTTGTATCTCACATCGCATCATCAACAATTCAAACTCTTTAACATAAGCTCCTTGTTTAAGAGTTTGTAACCGGATATAGAGCTCCTGCTTGTAATAGTCAAGAACAAAGCACTTTTGCATGAGTCTTTTCATAAGCCTCCAACTCCTGATCTCATCTTCTCCATCTCTCCTTTGTTGTGCTTTCAAATTCTTCCACCATAGATTTGCATAATTGATAAATTCAAGGGCAACTAGTTTACATTTCTTAACTTCAGAATAGTCATGGCACTTGAACACCTTCTTCACTCATTGCACCCATTCTAAGTACTCCTTTGGTGAGCTTCTACAATTTGATGTTGTTTCCTGCTGCCTCCTTTGTCTATGTGCATCAGGTTAATCTTCTGTTTCTTCATCATGATCAGAATCAATGGAAGTTCAATGATTACATTGTTGTGGAGGTTGTTGAACAGTCAATCTTGCAATTGCCTGCTTGAAACAAATCAACTGCTCTTTCATTTCTTATTGACTTTGTTGTATGCCCATAATCTAAGCTTGTTCCAAAGAAAGCCCTCTTGGAACATTGGTAGCATTGTTTTTAGCCATATCTTACTCTAAATACTCTTTTCACGTGTTTATCTCTTTGACCAGCAAGTGTTTCTCTTTCTACTTACTCTCAACAAGATCTCTAATATTAAAAAATGGTGTGCTTCAAGAAAGTTCAGATTAAACAATCCAAAAACACAAATAAATGAAAAAGAAAAGATAGAACAATTAGCAATCTCGAATGATAAGTTTGTACGCCACACTCGAGAATACTAGGTTTGATTCACCACACTCTATAATAGAAGTGGGAGAGTGATAAGAATCAAAGATAATTTCGCCAATAATTTTAGAAGAACTTAGATGAGAAATTCGCATAAGAGGCTAAGTCAATTTTCAGAGCATTCAAGGTTGCATTTCTCATTGATAAGTTATGTATTTATAGCCAAGAACAACCCTCATGATATAAGTCTAAGATTCACCTAATTCTTACCTAATTTGGAAAATCATGCATAAAAATACACCTAACATATACTTATAATCTAATATAGCTCACCTAACTTATCTAACTTAGACTTTTAAGTAAATATAACTCACCTAATTTAAACTTTAACCAATACTTATTTCAACTTTCATCACATGCATGATTGACTTTTTACAATTTATTCATTATAGTACATGATCAAATTGTCCCCCTTGAACTTGACTCCATATAAAAGTTGGACTTGGACTCTAAATAGTCTGATTCTATTTTGAATTGCTAGACAACTATGACTCAAATCTTTTTGGCCATATAACGTCTAATCGACCTAAACGGAGTTCCTTGACCCAAGTCAACCCCTTGTTCAACTTGAGGCTCGTAAAATGCTGAACAGTTTGCTTAATTATATACATAAACAAAGAGAAGTTTAATGACTTATTTCAGTGTAACAATAAAGGTGAGCTAATGCATCATCTTCCTTGGTAGAACAACAACAAAACATTTCTCATAAAAAGAGTTTTGAGTCAATGGTACTTGACATTGAAAGATCCATAAACTGTAAAAGTTTTAAACTCCTTAATTCCAAAATTGTGTTAACAAACTATTGAACAATCTCTACCAGAATTGAAGTCCAACTTTGTGAGATAGCATTGACAAAGAAACATATATGTCCGAAATGGAGGAAACTAATTCAACACGCACCATACTCTGTACTAGCAGGAATCCGTGATACATCAGATATATAAGCCACCCTGCTTTTCTCACCAAAAAGAAAGCCCAAACAGACATAGTCCTCTCCATGCATAACCTACATTCAGAAAAGAAGTAAGTCCTTATGATATAGAAGGAGGACTGAATTCATATGTTAATGACACAAATCTGTAGTTATTAACTGGCAAAGGAATGAATTTTAAGCCTGATGCAAAAAATGGTTGTTTGCAGCCATCACCAATTATGTTCCAGTCAATCTGAGCTACTCTTCGTATTTCTTGCCCTTCCTTCCGTTTCTTGTTAACCAAATAAGGAAACTTCTCTGCTATGCTGTTGTAAATGTGTAACATAAGAATTCAACTACTGTAGTGCATAGGCAGCCATAAATGCAAATGAAAGGGAGTATAAATATAATGCTGACATAGAAGCTATATTAAAACCAGAACAGTTGTCCAGTCACAAATTTTAAGTGTGGCAAGTGCACAACATCTTCATCTCATAGCAACATGAGTTGCAGCACTTATGTTGAAAAATGATGAACCATCTTCCCTTTGATTTCTAGACTGTGATAGAAAGTGGTACCATTTTTGCTTATTATTACTAGTGAATTTGTTTATTGACTATTGATAATATTTATATATCGGAAGAGTTACAAGAAGACTGGTAATAGTAAGGTGTGCTTTTCATCTTTAAACTAAAGGTTACCTAGGTGCATGGGTGCTACATCAGAGCTTCATGCTTTGCCAAGTCATGCAAAGTAAATTCACAACAATGGTAGCCAATAATACTCTATTTCTGAAATGGTGCTTTAAGAGGTATCTACTGCCTCAGTAATACTACTAAAAATTAAAAATACTTTTAGAAAATGAGATAATTTGCTATGAAGGACCAATTCAACTTCAACTCAAAAGCTTAAGCTAAGGTCTCTGAATAATTTCATTATATTCTTTTTAAATGCCTCTTCATATAAAAGCCCTTTGAGCTAGAAGCAAGGACAAAGCACATGCCCACCATATCTTGTGTTGACTCTCAATTTTAATTAAAAGACGAGGGCAATAAGGACCACATTTCTAATTACTTGGTCATAGAAGCTCTAATACCATGTTAAGGACTAGCTCACACAATAGCTTAAGCTATAAAGTGATGACCCATGAATAGTTTTATTATAATCTCTAATATAAATAATTAATACATAGGAGATAATTATTGTAACCTCCCATAAATTTAGTCACCTTCGGTTTTTAAAAAAGACAGATTCCTTGCTTTTGATAAATTGTTACATATAATCCAATTAGTTCCCTTTACCAATAGAAACACTAATAGAGTCATTAGAGCTTGATCAAATGCAATATAGTTGGTCAAATAACAAAATTAACCTCCATTTAGTGGGTAAAATCTCATTCATGAAATGTTGTGCTGATAAAACCTACTAGGATATGAACAAATTTGCCCACTAAACTATGGGTTGTTATGAAATTCAACTAACTCATTTTGCAGTGGACCAAGGTATGACAGCTTTGATACCATTTCAGTTACAAAAAAGCACCAGCACGATTACTTCGTACTTTCAAGGGCCATTATTAATTTAAGGTTTGGAGTAGGTACTGAGAGAGAAGGTAAGTGTATTCAACTAAATCAAAGGGGAGTTGTAGTAATTTTCTCAATAGACAAATAATATAAAAGAAGAAAGGCTTACTAAAGATACCTATCCATTGAATGACGACTTAAATATATGGGAGTTGGATCAATGTCATTTGTAGGACTGAATGGCTGTACAGCACGTATATCATCCAATCCAAGGACCGCATCAGCATGCTCATGAGTCAAAACAATCTGCATTCATGCAAGAATTAATTGATTCTTAGGGAATGTGAGCTTCAGCTTAACAAAACCACTGAGAAATATACAGGCAAGAAAACTAACCCAAAAGCAAGATTGTATTCAATCCATGCTCTCAAATTCTAAAGGTCAATAGCAATTACCATTTGCAAATTGCAATAGCTTATGCTTTGATTTTTTTTATCATTTCTTTTCACTAGATGAAATTTTTGGCTAGGAAGAACATAAAAAGGTTTATGATCTTCAGCATTGCAACGTTGCAACTTCCAAGCAGCTTGTGTATCCCGGTTACATTATGAGCCAATGGCAATTGATCTTTCAAGAGGCTCACGGGCCCAGGCTAATGATATTCTTACTGATGAGCTAAAAAACTTCCAACCTATTTCAGTTAGCTAGTTATGATATAATTTGTTGATTTATCTGCTCACCTTCCAAGTTGTAGTCCTACACAGGAAAAGGCAAACTAAGCTTTTCCTTGCTTAAAAAAAAATTTCCATGTTTTTGCCATGGCCCAGCCCCCTCTCCTGATGGCATACATATAGATGTCTTTACAGGATATATCTGAAAAGAAATAGGCCTTAAACAATCAGGTGTTGACATCAGCAAATTCTTTTAAAGGTTATCTCCCCTATGAATTTTGAGCACTAATTCTATGATCTCATGAACTTTATAAACATACTCAAATAATCAAAGCCCGAAGTACATCTGACAGATGAATTTCCCTATTAACATTTATGAAACAGAAGTCTGAAGTAAAATTAATTGTATTTCCAGGCATAACTTGGCATCTACTCCTTTTCCACTGTTTCCAAAGGAGAAAGAGAGCCACTGATGCCAAAAGCCTTCAGCAATAAAATTGTGTTCAACCTAATAGGGCATCGATTATGAGAACTTATTTTAAAGAAAGACTAGCAGGTTAACCTGTTCAAAACATCCACGACATCCTTTAAGAAAAAGGCATGCAAGTAGCTCAAAAGCCAAAAGTTTTCTAGAATATTTGGAAAATAATAAGGCTAAAGAACCATGTAAAGAACTTCCCTATCCAATAATAAGCATTTCTCTGAGAAAGGAAAAAAAGAGGCTTCACTGCTTTCAAGCTCAATAAAATCAAAGAAAGAAAATAATGAATTCACGTGTGCTAGGCCTCGTCCTATAAAAGTATGTAAGAGAATGAATAAAAGAAAAAGGGAGATGAGGGAACAGTGAGAATCATGCAGAGGTATCTCAATGTGAGTTTCCCCATGCATAACTAATTAGTCATGTGTCTTACAGGTTTGGAGGGACAGAGGGAAAATAAGAAAACTGTTAGCACGTGTATAAGTGCTTGAAGAGTGATGGAAGGGAAAGGACGATTTGGCTGAAAATGGAGTGTCTCTATCCTCTTGAAAGTTAGAGGAATTTCCCTTTGTTATGTTCAATCTTTCACTGCTATTGTATCTCTGCTCAGCTGTTAGTCTTATCTTGATTACATGTTCTGAGAAGGATTTCAGCCAAAGTTACATAAATAAACCAAAGTTGATCTGGGCTCCATCAGAAAGCCTTTCATATTTTCGACTAGAATAGCAATGGGGAGTTCATTTGTCCAAAAGAAACAATAAGATGAAGCAATTCAGTTCTTATCTTGCCTTAAGTTACAATTCAAAACCCTCTTCATGACAACTTGCTGAACAAGAGCAAAATGACCTGCAGTTGTATGTCAAATAGGGCAATGTGCCCTGAAATTATGGGCATATTTTGATTATTTATACACATTGCAAACAAGCAGCTGGCAGACTGATTCCATGTGTAGAGTATGGGGAGACAATGAAGACACCCAGGAGATATGCCTAGATAAAAAATGAAACAGAACCATGGGTGACCAATTTTTCTTCCTTTGAAGCTTGACATTTCCTTTTTCCTCTTCTTGAAAGATGCTTGATCAACATATGAATTGCTGATTTATTGGCACCTGATGAGTCAGATTATGTGCAAATGGATTTATTGATTTTATCCCATCTCTTGTCAAAAGTTTGTTCTTTACACAATAATTATATCCATGATCAATCACCATAAACGTGTATGTGGTTTGGGTATGTGTCTAACTGTCCCTGCTGAGCATTGAACAAAAATTCCAATCATAACTTTAACACACAATGCAGGAAAAAAATACCCTAACAATGAAGGGACGAGGAAGAAAACAGAAAATGGCACACCAAATTAGAAGGTAAAGCTACATAAAACAAAAATATTATGCATAATGCCCTTCCTCTATGCTTGGACTTGCAGTATATTAAGAGTTCACTACAGTTAATCCTCAAATTGACTATAATAGGGGCTAACTTTTAATCCTAAAATTGACTATAATGAGACATTGAGTTCACTACAGTTGCGTATCAAGGAAATTTTCTGAAATCATTGGCACATTTAATTATTTATAAATAATGCTTGTATATAGCTAGTAAACACAAATATGCGATTCAATGAGTCAAGTAGAGCAAGGAAATAAAGAGCCAGAGAGATATATCCACATGTAAGGTACTAGCAGTATTCTAGTTTTCCTTTTCTTCTAGTTTAAATATGCTGAATTTGATCAACAGATATAATCCAGTAAGTCATAAATTCTTTGCTTTGATTTTGCAGCTTTTATCCTTTTCCTTTCTTACCTATATCTTGTATTTTATCCAGTATATATATATATATGATCAAAAGCTGCTAATATTTAAGTAGTTTCGGTATCTTTCCAGCTATCCCTGCTTAGCACTGAATGAAAATTCTGATCACAACTTCAACACACTATGAAGGAGAAAAAGACTCTGACAATGAAGTATAAACAAGTAAAACAGAAATTGGCACACAAAAGGAGAATGTAAAGCTACATACAACAAAAAGATAATCTATAATGAGATTTGTGTCCCCGAAGCTGCAGTATTTTAAAGCAGAAAAATAGGGGCTAATTTATGAGCCTTGAAAAGGGAACCAAGTCATATTTCAACATTCTATTGTACAGTGCTAAAAACGAGTTCGCTAGCTCCTGTATGTCGAGGAACTATTTCTAACATGAGAAATTACAGAAAACCCTCATGTACCTTAGGCCTCAACAGAATTTAATAACATGCCACTGAGCTGTAGGTATATATGGCCTGATTCGTGTTGAATTTGAATTGAAATATTAAAATAAAGTGTCATCTTTGATACACTCACAATTTTAATGTAAAGACATAATTGTAATAATATTAACTTAAAAAATAATAATATTACAATTATGTTATTAAATTATAACTAACTGTACTGATATACTCAGAATTGTAAGTGTACTCTCTAAACCCTAAATCCATCCACAGTAAACCTTTTTTTTTATATAAGAAAATTTACAGGGTTGACTCACTGAATCAACTCTTGGAATCTTATGGAAGGTAAACCATCTAAGCACTGTCTCCCGGAACGTCTTCCCAACATCAATCAATATGTAGTTGTGGTTGCCATCGTCTTGGCAATAATCAATTAGAAGGGATGTATTGCACCTGCAAAGCTAAAAAAGGTAAAAATGCCATTCAAATTAACACATTTCATGACACAATATCTAGCGGAACAGGAGAACATTAAAAATGGTAAAAAAAAAGGCAAAAATTCCAATATTGCTTAAACAATTACAGATACTGTTTGATATCCAATATCATTTTCCCAAATCTAAGCAGGATCCAAACAGTAGTACTACGTTCTCTTCTGGCTCTGTTTCCTTCTCCATTGCAAAAAGACTAATCTTGGAAACATTTACTTCGCTAAAGATGAGAAAAAATATACTATTCAATAATAATAATAATAATAATAAAGCTTTGTGCCTTTGTCCTATTGCACAGTGATCAAAGACTCATCTGCAAAACATTTGTTTTACTAAACATTTTCTTCTAAGCTTTATGAACCTTGCTGCTTGTGATATTTAAATTGTTAAAGATTAAATTCCCTCTGAAAATCATTAAAAAAAAAAAAAAAGATCCATCGCCACTATTGTATTAAAACAGAAGGTGATCAAAATCCAACATAATTAGTCCCATTTCATTAACTCAAATGTCACAGAAAACAAGAAAGTATACATGAAAAAGTTTCCAAATTGAAGACAGTGACCAAATCTAATCTATACCACGACTGCCCAAATGCGAGAGAACAATACCTGTAGTTAGGGTTCTGCTCAGGTGGATCCGACAATGCCTGAAAACAGACGGAGCAGGGAGGATCTGCTGGCTGGATCAGGCACATCATGTTGGGCACCATGCTGGAACAACCCGTTCCAAGAAAGATCAATGCAGATCTGCCGTCGGCGGCGACGGCATGGGACAGTGAAGCTGGGTGGTGGTTGCTGTCGATGGACATTGCTTGAGAGTGAGAGGGCGGACAAGAGAAAGAAAATGGAAAGAAAGAGGGAAGGAAAGTTTGGTGAGGTAAGATAGACAACGAGAAGAGGAAGGGGAAAAATGCGTTGAATGGAAGAGGGAACATACGATGGAACTCCCTTGAGACACTCAGAACGCGCGAAAAACAACGGTTTTCTCTGATTGGACATCTCTGCACGTGACAGTTCTCCAACTTCTATTTTTCTTTATTGTGAAGTATTAATAGGATCGAGTATATATTAGATTATGAGTAGTTAATTACATATGTAATATAAAATGTTTTTTCATGATAAGTTGTAAAAGTAATATAACTGATATGTTTTTATTAAAAAGTTTGACATGAAAATTATAGTTATATTATCTACATGGTAAAGGATTTATAAATGCGAGATACTCGCTTTTACACTGTGGACTCAAGTCCAAGTTTATATGAATAAAGTGTTTATTAGTAAAAGAAAAAAAGTTTTAAAATGCTTACAATATAAATATTATGAAAAACAAATGTAGCTCACCTGATTTATATTTTTAATTCATAAAAAATTAATTAATCAACAAATTTATTAATTCTATTATGATAGGATGTGCCATCTATATTAGATTAAGATTCTAAATAATCTTTAAATCAATATTATTTTGAAAAATATTTATATGCAATTCTTTATAGGATTTTACTAACTTTCTTCATTTCTTTAAGGGGTATAATCAACATCTTTTATTTCAAAAATTTTATAATTAATTTCTAATGAATTTTGATATCTTCATATATCTAAGTAATATCTTTATATTACTCATAATATTTTAAACTTCATTTAAAAATATTAGTTTTAAAATAAAAGTATTTTTTAAAACAAAAATTAAGGGTAATGGAATATATTAATCGTATGTATGGAAATATAAAAATTATTAGAAATTAATTATAAATTTTTTAAAATAAAAAAGATTGATTATGCCTCTTAAAAAAGGATAAAAAGTAATGTTGTCATAAAAATAAAACTAAAAAATCATTAATTAGATGCAATGATAAATAATAAAAAAAACATTAGTTATTGTTATCAATGGATGTAATAAATACTCCTAAAGATACAAGTTAGCAAAACTCTTCTTATATTAATTATTAATTCTATTATACTGACTAGTGCTCATGGTGTATGATTTTTCAATTAAATCATGATACATGATAACTGTATTATTTTTAGATTAGATTATACCTTAGTTGTATACTCATCATGTTCCAATTGGAGATCAACATAATAAAAATATAACGAATTGTATATAGGTAATTATTAAATATTATTAATAAAAAAGGAGTAACTATTTTATTCTTCTAAATCATATTTAGAAGCAACTGAAACATACAACATTAATCAAACTAAAATATTAAAATATAAATTCCAATCCTGAAAATATAAAATGAAAGGATACCGTAGACTAAAACACTAAAAGTAATAACCAATAACTAAATTAAATAATTTCTATTAACTAATTACAAATGTGTAATTAACTCAGCAAAATTAATTTGTTCAACAAAATATATTTAAATAATAAAACAATCAATACATTGATCCTTTTATCCTGCTTCAACAGGGAGAGGAGACTAACGGAGAAGAGAGAGAAAGTGAGAGAAAAATGTAGAGAGAGAAAGAGGAAAAAAATAGTCTATGACCAATTAGTGAACAAGAATTTGTATAGAAATTCAATGTATAGAGGTGATTTGTAAGTTTCGTGCAAGAGTAGTAAGTTTGACATATACAAGTAGGAGGACCATAATTTTAAAATGTTTTTCTTACAAGTTTCCATGCCATTACTCAGTAGATTCTGGATTAATTTCCATGTGTCACAAAGTCCTCAGATACCACTTCGGATATTTAGATTGGATCCCAGGATATTTTGATCATCAACATCCAAGAGGGTAAGAATGTCAATTCCTGCTTTTATAGGTTCAAGACCATATGCTCAACTACCTCATGCTAATTCTTCTTCCATATTCTTAATTGGGAAACCTTGCTCCAATTAACGCATACAACTTTGATATTCCTTTTTATAAAATAGACCATAACTTCTTTTCTCTTTTGTTTGGCGCATATAAATTAGACTATAACTAAAATTGAGTATACAGCAGAAATAATTGCTTTACCTACGCCATTCTACCTCATTAATATTAGTGAAATTGGACAACTTTAACTCTTTTTTGGCAATTAATTTGTACTTCTAATGTATCAAAATTCATTTCATCTAATGAAATTTAATTCATTTTCTATCATCCAAAAAGTGAGATTATATCACACTTATAGTTTATCTTCAGATTAGTTGCTTCTTTTGCTAGAATGCACAATGCTGCAGCAAAGCAGAAGAATTCCAGTGTATCATCATGCACCACTTGTGACGTGTATCTAGTGTCATTAACCATATCATCTGTTAGTTTCAATGAAGAAAAAGAAAAGAAAATTAGCTTTAGGGACAAAACAAATAATGCTGAGGCACGGACAATAAAATCTTAACGTAACCAACCTGATAATCAACTTCAACTTTAACTTGATGGGTGGCCAGTTAGAGGCCTGTGCGGCTTTGGAGCTGCGAAGAAACAAACAAAAATAATAAATAAGACCAGAAACAAGGGAGAGAGAGAGAGGGGGGGGGGGGGGGGGGGGAACCTAGTCCCTTGTGCAGGTCCAACCAATACTTCTAAACTTCTCAACCATAGATTTTATGTCAGTTAGCAGTATCGACTCTTTTACTAACTAATAAATTTCTCTAGGTCACGACGTAATCATCTTACGAAGTAATTTTTTGGAATAGAAACTTAAGAATCAAATTTAACTTCTTTCATTTTCAAATACCAGTGGGCTTTGACTCATCAGTACTGGAACCGTCTTTATGGCTGAAAGATTCAAGTTTGAATTTCGGTTGATACCAATTAATAAAAAATAAAAAATAACTATCTAAGCTGGGGCGGCAAGTTGGCAACACTTTAATGCCACCAGTGTATGCTTGTCAATGCATCACTGTGACTAGCCCACGGCTATCCTGTGCTCATAACTCATTTTCCTCGTACATTTACTGGGTGTAAGACCAAGTATAAGCTGGCTATCATACCTTCTGTGATGGCTTTAGTGCCACCAGTATCAAAACGTCTATACACTAACAACAATTAGAAATTTAAATGGAAATTAAATAGTAAATTATAAAGTTCAAAATTATACTTAGCGGAAACAAAAGGAAAATGGAAAAATCAAAGCCCTAATTTGTGATTAAACACTACTTCCTTTCTGTCAGTTTCATACCACCATTTTTTTCTTTCTTGATAAAAAAAATGATCTGGAAGAAAGAAATAGATGTAATGACTAGTTCGAGGCCATCATCAAAACAATATAGAATTAATTTGATAGGCACGGAGAATTGCCATTTGAGTTATTTTCACCAACCTTCAAGGCAAGATGCCCCATTTATTTTTGCAATAGACGCTCTTGCTCTACTAATTGGCTTTCACATTCACAGCCAAATACTTATCAAACAACACACACACAAACACAAACTAATGATTAACCAGAAGAACCCTAAAGCAAACCTGATGTCTTCAGGATGCACCAAGCAAACACTATGATAGCTTCCCATCTTTATACAGACTGTCTACATGGATTGTAAATATAGCCATATAGGTGAGCTAGGAAAGATACCGTTTAGCCTATTCAGTTCCAATATGATCAGAGTAGAAAAAGGAAACAGTCAAAGAAAATCATGGGAGCATTAGGTATAACGCACTGAAGAGAGATATTGTATTTCAGTTGCATATCTATCAGAAGCAATAATTACACTACACCAGCTTGATTGCGTAAAAAAAAAAAAAAACTAAATATGCACATTATACTTTGTGGCTTGGAATCTTACGAACAGAAAGACAAGAAGTGAGTTCTCATTCCAAAAGTCAAGGCAATATATAAATACAATGACCAACATGGAACACAGACAATCATATATAAACTTTAAAAGCTTACACTGTTACACCTATTATAAGTGATGCACTGACACCCATTTGCATTAGTGAGAATCAGCACTTCCCAAATGCAGTAGATCGTGATGATTTAAAGCAACTTACCATTTGGATTTCCTTGTTCATAAAATGTTCGCAGTAGATGGACTGCTTCTGATGCCATTATGCCTCCAGTACATTTGAAACCCTTTCCTGGTGTAACCTCACTATCAAATTAAAAGAAACATAGGAACCATCAATTTATATACATTAATAGTTGTAGGAGAAAGATACAAAAAAGATAATGGGAAAAAAACCCACTCACATTCTCACAAATATCCAAGTTATACACAGGCTACCCTGATGAATACTAATATAATCATTCTCACATTCTAACATCATGCAAATGAGAACTTTTCAATTATTTGGCTCTAAATTCAGACACTACAAGTAGAGGTCTGGAAAAGTCAAAATATTTACAAACTGAGTTGAAAAAAGAACCACTCGTTTAAAAAATGAACAGTCTCCAGCTTTTTGGCAGTTCATTACTCTAGATTTTTCATCTAAAGCTAATTATATATAATCTTGTTCATGTAGGAAGAAGAGACAGATAGCAAAGGAACATGGGATGCAAGATCAAGTATACTGGAATAAGACACCTACCAATCTTGGATTAACAAAATAATAAACAAAGATTCACAAACAACAAAAATAGTTCACACTCAAGAAAATATAATATAATTGATTCTTAATTATAATAAAACTTTGATCGATTAATACCTATTAAGTGACGTTGTGCTGCTTAAATGTAATGACAATATTGATCCACAACCTCCAAATTTATCATTTGCACATCCAAAATATACCTTCTTTATACCTGAGGAATAAAATAACAGCAAATGGATTAGAACAGGGTTAAACGACTTATACATTGTCTGGAATATAGTATGGTCAAAGGAGCATACCTAGAATTGATAAGGCTGATGCACACATTATGCATGGTTCACAGGTAACATAAAGACTGCAGCTTGAGAATTTTTCAGCGACTTCTGACATTGTAAGTCCATTTTTCTGCCACTGCTCCATAAGAACATCTATAGCTTCCATTTCTGCATGCCTTGTAGCCTGTGAAAAAAGCCAATGGTTAATTTAGTTCTTCTTTAAGTCTTCAGATTATTAAATAAACGGTATTTTAGTATAAGATCACATTTCTAATTTTAGAAATAATTCCATCATAAATTTTCATTCATGTGAATTCATAATGGAAAGGAAACGTTTGAATTAATAATAAATTGTTATATTGGTTCTCTTTTTCATATTACCATCCACACAAGTCTAGTATCACTTGCTTCACCTTCCTGGAGCTGCAAATCTTTGAAACTTTCACTTGTGATTTAGCTACAACTGAAATACTGAAATTGTAGAAGAAACATTGTATGCTACTGCCTATGTAGTTGGAAGAACATACTGAATCTAAATTTCACAAATGCAAGTCGCAATTAACAAGCATAATAATTCAGAATTAATCCAAACGGCTAATAGATGATAGAAGGAGCAGCCAAAAGATGAATCTAAGCACAGATAGTAATTGTATGAAAAGAAAAGAAGTGATCAATTAAATTACATTTCGTGTCTCAGTAGTTCGATTCCTCCCAGAGGCTATAACCTTGCCATCCTCAACAATCACACAGCTGGCAACACATATCATTGTTTAAATAAAATTAAAATCAATGGACAAATAATTATGCCTCAATGAAGTGACAGACAAAATTTTCTTCAATATATTCATTACATTGTACAATCAAGTTAATGAATAAATGAAGCCTAATTTCAACAAAATGGACTCTCAATTACAAGAATGAATATAGGAATTATATTCGCCACATCATTTATCACACTCTCTAGTGTTTACTAACAAAAAGCTAATTTAAAAAAAGATGTTTACTTCAAAAGAGTAGATCACTAGTAAATGGGTCAAGGAAGTACAAGGGAGGCCCATATTGTCCTTAGCATTGTATATTGGAACTTCACTTTTTATTCTTTAAAAATGGTTGGCCCTTTGATTCATGTAATTAGATTAATTAATGGTGAGAAAAAACGACCAATAGGATACCTTGACTGAAGAATTTTGGTGAGGATGAAGAAAAGTACAAGGAAGTTTTTGAAACTATTGACTGAAGATAACAGTGGAAGTTCATTGACCTTTGCATGCAGTTGAGTATATTGGCCAATCCTGACATTCAAGACAATGAAGAAGGGAGATTGGGTTTGTTAGAACGCATACAAAAATTGGTTCCTGATTTTAGGGATCAAATAAGGTTTCAGAGGAAATGACTAAAGATAAGGATGCACAAGGTACATTTGGGAATCCTTTGGCCATCAGACAAAGGACAACAGGATCACTGAGGTTAGTAAAATAATCTCAATGCAAATTTTAAAAAACTTTGATCTCTTAATTCTGTATTCAATTACTAGCAAATCAAATTCAACAGCTGAGTGGTGGAATATGTTTGATGTGTCTTCTTCTATTCTGACTTTGAATAATATTGCAGTGCATTGAGATGTGAAGAAAATGGAGAATGTTTGGAAATTCCAGTAAAAATGACAATTTCAATGTGTCATGCAAGAGAACGATAGTGAAGGTAATTTACCCCACAGGTACTTCAAGGGCATCCAAAGCTAACTTTGCCTGCCACATTGAACAAACAAAAGCATAAGGGGAAAAAGAAAATTAACCCTAAAAGATTAAAAGAATATTGAGGAAGAATTTATTTACATCTGAACCTACATCGTCCACTGAGTGACTACTGAGGCAATTTATAGCACCCACATAATGGGGACAACTACCATAGTGAGCCTACAATATAAGTTTCTTAGGTTCATAGCTTATCTACCACTTTTTCCACTCAAATTTTGCTAGACTGTTTCCACCTTCCATTATTTCCACGCTCACCATCATTTATATTCTACCACAAGAGCATTATCGATGTTATCAATTGGTGCTTAAAGAAGAGACATTCTAGTAACTGACTGTGTAACATGAACAAAATTGGAACTACACAAACAGATGAATTAATAATCCAGGCATGCAGGTACAATAGATAGGTGTCAGCATTACCTGCTGTATTGCAAGTTCCATAAATGCAAGAGTCTCTGTCGAACACTCTTCTCTTGGAGAGGTCATATTGATTAAGTTATGATAAATGAGTCATAGACAAGCTCCTAAAGGATTCAAAATTCAATCACTCCTGCACTAAGATCACAACAAGCAAAAGAAAAATTGAAGCCTTTAAATTGATCTTCAGTATAAAGTGTTACGTCTAATGACATCCCTCCATCCCGCTCTCCCTCCAATATTTCACAATTAATCCCTGGGCTCTGAAAAAGAGTGACTGGTCCCAGAAGTTTTATGAAATAATAATAATAATAACAACTAGCATTACAGAAACATTAGCTAAAGAGAAAAAAGTCATAGGTAAGAAAGACACAGAATGAACAGAGAAAAAGAACAAGCATTTTCTAGTCCTGAAAACACTCAGGCGACCTTAGGTGATTAGAGACAATCTAAAAACTTCTTCTTCCCCCCCCCCCCCCCCAACGTTTAGTTCCAAAAACTTTGAAACCAAACCCATGAAGAAGCAACAATACTAGATTCTGCTCGAGTAACCATGGCAGCATTTGAGCAAAATTAAGTTTATTAAATGACAAGTTAGCCATAGGAGCAAGGAGAAGATGGATATGTCTTGGCGGCACGGAGGTTGGCGCTCACCTATCGGAGCTTCAATGGAAGCAGTAGCAGAAGCAGTGCAGCATCGAGAAACCACCACCACAGAAGATGAAGAACTTGCTCTGCTCGTGCCAGTCGGAGTTGTAAGGAAGGCGGAATGGGCTTAAGACACCATATCTGAGCGAGGATTTGGCTTAATGAAACGCAGGGTTTTTTATGTGTTTTGGGCTGGGTTTTCTCAAAAGGAATAAGACTGGGCTGGATCACAAATTCAGGTTGATAGCCCAATTTGTGGGATGATGTTAAGCTCGAGAATTCGCTGGGTACCACTCTCCACAAATTATAAGAAGATAAATCCTCTTAATTTATTTTTAAAACTTGATACTACAAATTTTAAAAAGAGATAAACCCAGTCTATAAGATATATTAATCGAGTCAGATTTATCAAGTAAATTCCACATACTTTTTTTTTGGTCTCTTTATATGAAATTGATCATTTCAATTTTAAAAAGAAATGGAAAAAAATCTAAATTAGAATTATAATTGAATAAAAAATGAAAGTAAGACATGCTACCAATTTCTTGAGGGGAATTAAACTGAGAGAAGTTGCATTTGAGACCATAAATGAGGGTCGAGATGGCCATCCACATCGTACAATAAAGGAGGCTATTTTTGCATTATAGCATAAACATATTTATATATTGCTGGTCAATACATTTGGACTTTTTTTGGTCAACCAATTATTATTTTTTTTTGCAGTCCTATACACACTTATTTAGAAAGAGAACCACTATACAAAATTACTTTTCCCTTCTCACTTGTTCTCTCGTTTTTTTTTTTTTCATTACTCTCTAAATACACAGTATATATTAATCGTAGAAAATCTTTAGTTATCAATGTTGATCCAAAAATAAATCCAACTTCCATGTTTGATTTATGATAAAACTCAAATGTGAGAGAAGTCTAATCATAACTAATATAGTATTATGACAGCCCATTATTATAACATGAACATTCAAATATTTCATGCAACAATCTATTCTGTCTTCTTTGAAGCTCATTAAAGTTTGAGGTTGATAGTACAGCACGAGAATTCATGGTATTAAATGCATCCTGTCTTTAACAGCTCACCATACTATGTCTTTTGTGTTTCTTCCTAAGACGACCAAATCTAAAGTATTCATGGAGTGTGACAATTCCAAAGTTTTTTTTTTTATTTTTTTTTATCAAACTGATATTATAGATCCCGTGGGGCAGAAGAGTAAATTTGCAACCAACTCCATTGAGATCGAAGAACTCTTCTCTTACGGATATTTGTTTTTGGAAAGCCATATATATATATATATATGCAGCAGTGGGAGCTCGACAGCGCAAAATAACTTTTCTTTAGCATATTCATTCTTTATGAGCTTAGCTTCTACCTTCTTCGTTTATTTGTTTCTCATAACATTTTTTTAGTGTTTTTCTAACAAACCTGCTACTATAAAAGTTCGAACATCTCGTATCTTTTTTATTGCGTGAATCTAAGATACTCTTGGTAAGTTTGAAGTCAAGTTAAATAACTTTATGTTTAACAGTAAGTATTAGAAAACTCTTAATATTTGTAAAAGTTGATGAGTTTGTGAAAAATTCTATAAAGGAGTTAAGGGTTCTAGGCGAAGGTAGATCTTGCCGAACTATAATAATTTCTGGTGTTTTCCTCTTGCTTCCTTATCTCTATATTTTTTATTTACACTTTTTATTTAATTGTTAAATTTTATAATCAATTGTTTTGTAAAATTTTTTCCAGCATCCAAGTTCATTAATTTACTATAAATTTTATAGTTGATTGGTTTTTGTATTCTAAATCTATTCTTACAAATTTCAATCAACTTTTTTTGTAGACAATAAACTATATTCTCAATTTCTATGTAAATTATAAATATTTAGTCAACTATAATTTTAAACAATTTTAAAAAATAAAAATTTTCTACCACCTATTTACCGTACTCCTAGGTGCATTTTCATTCAATAAATGCTATTCATGGATCAATTGCATTATACAAAATACTTCTTCAAGTCTCCACTTACAAAATTTAGATATTCAATACTTTAATTGATATGTATTCCATAGATTAGACTGACTTAAAGTTTTTGTTTAATTATACTTTTTGACAATATTTAGTGAAGTTGTTTATTTTCTTATTTATTAGATCAATTCCGGAGTCACCAAAAAGATTAATAAGTAAATGAAAAAATACAATCTTCGTCTAACAATCCAAAATCAAACCAGACTTTCATTACTTCTCATGTTTGATCAATAACTCCCTATAAGTTACTGAAAAACAGAGGCACACAGATTCAGTTTATCCAATATTTCTTATACGCCATTTAAAAGTAGAGGCAATCTTTTATATGCTAAAGCGCACACCCAAACTAATAAAAAGAGGAACGATGCCATATAAAGGTTCCTTCAAGCAACTGATCACTCCTGGCCAACCACACTTCTAGGTATATGTACAATCATGAAGATTCAAGAGTCAATTATGTAGATGCACTACCACCTGTACATAGAAATTGCAAAACCTTTTGTTAGAAAATCTTCAAATAAAACAATATTGTAAGGATCTCCAAATTACTTTCACCTAAAAATCTACATTTGTGTAGCTTAATATTTGTTTAATGGAGTATTAATAGTCCCTCTAATTTCAATTAGAGAAGTTAACAAAATAGCTATTGCCCTATCTTATTATTTCATTTTGCCATGTTTTAATAATTACAGAAATAATGTTGCTTCAATTGAAGCTAAAAGAGCTAAATTACTTTATTAAATAAACAAGAGGACTTAAATTACTTACTTGACTAAAAACGTAATTCATGAAATTCATAAATCCTTCATCCACATTTCCTCCCGGTATAAGTAATACCAACTTATTCAAGTTTCCATTGCACAATAACTTGCCTTCCATTATTTATCTAGTATATGTTAAAGAATTAGCATTGATCTGCTTATCCTTGTGAAATTAAACAATTCAAGAGATGCTTTTCTGCAATTAGAACCAAAATGGTTCTAACTGTTGAATAAAACTGAAGTTTCAATGCATATACAATAATCTAACATCAAATTTGTTAAATTACCAAAACCCTCACCAATAGAGTTAATTGCATTTGGCAATTTAATAGATGAAATGAACACCAAAATACTAACCATTAGTTTCTTCATCAATAGGCTCTGCTTTCCACACGATATCTTTCAGTCCGCTAGAGAGGTTCTTGTAGAACTGCACAAAAATGACAAGCTAATCAAAGTTACTATGATGTGCTGGTGATTTCGCTCAGACAGGCAAACAGATTTTTTTTTAGTGTGTGTGTGTGTGTGCGCATTAAACATTATAAATATTACATTGTGAAATTCTAAAGTATCTCCTCCAGCTTTGCGAAGCTCGACCATACAAAGAGAAGGAGCCACCTCAAAGATCTGATATACAGAATTGAAACAAAAAGAACAAATAGATTAGAAGTATTCCTCATTACAATCAAAATAAACATTACTGACACCCCATATGTAGCACTAAAGCATAGACTTCGAGTATCGTGTACCTCAGTCACTACAGATAGATGACCTTTACGTCCAGTCTTTTCTCCTTGAATCTTCAACTGAGATACATAGTGAGAGATGTTTATGTCAGCATACTTTTAGGTTTGGCATTAAATTTTAGAAGAAAATGACATGAAAGGGTAACATAGCAAGCATTTTAATAATTAAGGGACTAAAATGAAAGAAATGATCTGGGGAGTATCAAACTGAAAGCTTATCTATTTGTACTGTGGGGCAAAAATAATAATATAATGTCTGCCTGCATGGTTGTATACATAGAAATACAGACAGCAGATAGATGGGCATGGAAGGCAGCCATGGAATGTGATACTAACTGGGTTAAAAATTGAAACAAAATGACAGAACTTAGAGACAGGAATAGAGGAATAGTATTTGTACCTTATAGTTGTTCTTCTTAACATCAAAACCCAGAGGCGTTGAAGCTTGCTCAATTTTTGAAACTATCTCATTTGCTGAACATTTGGATGTGAATCTTGTTTGCCTTTTCACAAGTCCCTGGTTGCAAGAAAGGCATACTAAATCTTACCATGTACATCTAAGAATAAATTCCATTATATCAACATTGACGATATCATGTATCTTTAATTTTTTTGTCCCCACCAATCCATTGCATAACTCTTCTCTTGGAAGCCAAAATTGAGTAAAAGACAACCATACCCTGTGAAACACGGACACTTCAAAAAAGAGTCTGTCTAGCACATGTCAGTGTTAGACATGCAACAACACTTCAAATAAATTATATATGGACACTTGAGATTTGACTGTATCGTGGTATTCTCACAGTGTTGTGTCCTATGTTTGTGTCAGTGTCCATCTTCCTAGATCATACCAATCTTTTCGCTAATAAAATAAGATAAACAAACCATTTGCTTCTCGAACAGACTACCAAGGTTGAGGCCTTTAGACGTAGAGATAAGTTCAAATGCATTCATAGTTACAGGTGTTGCAGGCCCCTCTTCCCGCCTCTCTACAACAAGATTTGCAGAATCCTGTGCACCATAAGTACATTGAGATCAAGCTTAGAATCCAAATACCCTGATGGAAAAAATTGAGAGAAAAAAAGAAAATATCCTTCTTCAATATTGAATCATTTGCAAACACCTCCCTCAGCTTTGATAATCAAAAAACAACTTCCTTTAATCCTTCAGGATTCAAACTTTCCGTTTATTTTCCTGTAAACCCCATTAACAAAGATGCTGCATGAAATTCTGTCATTTGCTGTTTCTAAACAAATGAGACTGTGTCGCGCTACAAACGAAAGAATTTAGGGTGGCTAATCCATTAATGAGGTTACGAGAAATGGGATAAAAGGGTTTTAATCCAGAAGAGTGATAGTTGAGAGGTATTTTCCGGCTTCTAAAGTTGGGGGGAAGCTTTCAATTGCCTTTAAATTGAAAGGGATATTTGCATTTTCCCAAAAATAAAAAAAAACTGAAAGTAAAACAAAAACTCTTACCGATGATTCATCAAAAATAGCATCTACATCATCAAGACTAACGTTGGCCTGCTCAAATCTAGGAGGCATATATCCCTTCTTAAACCATTCATTCTCAATGAGGTCAGCAATGGTAATCCGCTGTTTAACATCATAAAAAGAAAAATAAATGGTGGGTATTTTTGCTGAGATGGAGGAATACACAAAAGTATTTCCCAAAAATCAGAAAGTAGCATTAGTGAACACAATCAAGTTAAAAAATCACAGTTAAGGGGCATACTTTAGCAGGATTGGGATCAAGGATTCTCTTGATTACTTTCCTTACACTTGCAGAGAACCATGGTGGACACGTGAACTCAGCTTTGGCTATCTGTAAGCCAAACCAAATTAGAAACCTCACAAAGCAGCACCGTGAACATAAAAGTTAAAACACAATGTGAGACCCCATAAGAGGTTACAACTGGGAAAAAGCCTATGTTGTTTTGAAGTCCAGGCTTCAAAGTCTCCAATATAGGTCAAGTAACATTTGCTTGATATGACACATGCCTCATAGGCAACTCAACCCTACTTGTCCTCCCTCCCTCAAAATTTCAGTATCTAATCAGCAGGTTAAATAAAATCTTGGGACCCACATTGAAAGTATGGCACTTGAGTCCTACATTAGAACTATGGAAATTCTAATGTCGGATTTATAAGGACTTTGGGCTCTCCGACCTCATATGCTAGCTTCATGGGAAACTACCAAAGAGGACCGAAATATATATTTGCTTATGATTATTTCTACTGGAAATTGAATTATGAGATCAATTAGGGTAAGCAAGAATCACCTTTTTATATAAAGTCACAAGGTTGCTTTCTTCAAAAGGCAAATAACCTGCCATTAGAACAAAAAGAATAACACCACATGACCAAAGATCGGCCTTCGCCCCGTCATAGCCTTTGTTCTGAATCACCTGTAAAAGGGAAGTAGTGAGAAAGTAAGAATAAAGGGAAAATTACAATTAAGGATCATCTGTTTAAAATATTTACTATAAAGGACTTTAAATTTTGAAAATTATCCTAAAGTATCCAAGATGCAATTTTTTTTTACTCACAAGGGTTCTAGCGCGGGACTCTATGACTCAATGATTAGACACACAATGGAGGAGTCCTAGACTAAGGTCATTCAGAATTTAAAAAAAAAAATTGGTATTGGGTTTCTTCAAAATTTAAGGTTCTTCATAACATATATTTTAAACTTATAGTCCTTAACTATATTATTTCCAAAGAATAAAGGGCTTATGAGACAAAGATACGGTAACTTGCAGCAAGAGCTAATGTACCTCTGGGGCAACATAGTTTGGTGTACCGCATGTTGTGTGCAGCAACCCATCTTCCTGATATAAATAGGATAATCAGTTACAAGTTGCATATAAGTGTTCCAATTTTATGAGGACTTATTCATCCTACTCACTCGAACTTGTTGAGGCAGTGCACTTAATCCAAAATCTGATACTTTTAGCACTCCACTGGCATCCAGCAACAAATTCTCAGGCTGTAATAGATAAAATATAAAACATGTTAATGTGGTAACTAGACTGCTTCATTTTTGGGTTTTCTAACGACTAAACATGGCCAATTCATCAAATTAATGGTCACATTAGCATTCTATCAAGATAGGTCAGTAATTCATATCAACCTGTCAGTTTACCAATCAGAGGTACTAAATTGATTAGGAAAAAAGAAGATGGAACAACCAGTGTTAGTGTATAAGAGACACACCTTTAGGTCTCTATGGCAAACACCTCTACTGTGACAGTAATCCACAGCGCATATAAGCTGCTGAAAATATTTTCTGGCTTCATCTTCTTTCAGCCTCCCCTTGCTTGCCTGGCTCAAGACAATAGCACCAAAATGTATGGTTATAACTAATATATTGGACTTTAAAAACAATGGTTGGCCATGGGAAGAAGATTAAAGGGCGAAAAATAGTCTTACAATTTTATCAAACAGTTCCCCGCCAGTTACAAATTCCAAGACAATGTATATCTTTGTCTTGCTAGCCATGACCTACATCATGAATGCTTTTGTAACTCACTTACAATGTGGAAGGGAGTGAGATAGATTGTGTTCAAATTAAGAAACTTGAGTAAATTTGAGGATTAAGAAATTAATTATGCAAAGGAGTAATAATAGATGGAGGCAATAATTTACTGCCTTCTAACCTCGTACATACGTATGACGTTTGGATGTCTAATCAGTTTCATGGTCGAAATTTCTCGTTTTATCTGCATAATGACAGACAACACAAGATTAGGTAAGTTGTTGAACTGGGATTGTTATGGCCAAGACAAGTTCAAGTTCAACTCCACAATTTTTACTAACTAAACGTATTATATATGCAATAACATTGTACAAAGTACAAACTTGCTAGCGTTAAACACAAAAGCATTTACTTGTCTATCTGTTATTGCACCACTTGGAAACAAAACTGAAGCAGTAAGACAAATATAGTATAAGCTCCACGATAAGTCTTCTATAATATGGCCCAAAAAAAAAAAAGTCTTACATATATAATGTAACAAATATATTTTCGAGCGTACCAACCATTCTATATGTGTTTAAATTTAATTATATATTCGAGTTGAACATAATTTCAACTTGGACAAGGCCTGTACATGTGTACTAGCCAAACTTGGACACATGGCTTGCATGCATGTGCACACACGACACAAGTTTATTTTATTTTCTCTTTCCTTTTTCTCAATTGTGTCTTAATCATGCCCAAAATTATTTTTTTTATGACATGTACCCTTTTTGTTTTTTGTTCTGACATATAGCACGATGTTTTGTTAGATGCCATGACAGAAGTGCCTTCGACACACTGTCAGGAGCATTCAAAGAGTTGGGTTGACCCGGCAACTCCCCAAACCAACCTAAGTAGCACACACACTTTGAGTTGAAAATTCTTCAACTTACCCGTTTAGGCACTTGAAGCTGTACTTTGATTTATTTCTTCTTCTTATATATTTTCTGTAAAATTTCAAATCTCGACAATTCTTTTTTTTTTTTTATTTGATTTCACTCTACATTAAATATTACAAATAAAATTAATACTTATTTTTTTGTTACATTAGAATATTACACATATACTGGTGTTGGGTGGATGCTAGAGATGATTGTGATGGTTACGGTCTTATTGATAATGAAACATTTGATTTTTAAGATTAAAAAAAGATATTTAATTCTCTTATATAATGTAACTTATTTTTAATATTTTTTTTTAAATGACAAATTTTAATTTAGAAGGTTGTATTTTTCTTATTTCAAATAAAATTACTTTTACATATATTTAAACATGAAAATCTACAAAGTTGTATCCCTCGAACCCCACTGACATTTAAAGTGTTTCATACAATACTATAAATCTAATTGTTTCGTAACACACACACTGATGTATGTGAGTAGGAAGATTAATATATTTTGTCATAAAATAAATTATTCTCAAGTATTAGAAGGGAAGACTTCCAGCAAGCCGAAGTTTCAAAAATCTATAGACACCTAGTGACTGTTGTAAATTTGACTACCGTAAGGAAGGGAACCATAATTTCTAACATATAACAGTTAAAATAAAAATAAAATAACAAGTAATTATTCTCAAGTAAAAGGAGGCAAAAAAGGGGGAAAAGTCCAAGCAGCAACCGTTCGAAAGTACAGACACACGTAAGTGTTGCAAATTTGACTTTTACCAATTATCTTGTAGAAGAACAAGGGGAAACAAGCGGAATTCTATTTCCCATAAGCCCCAAGTTATTTTCAAGCACCCTTACCCAACAATTACAAAATTGGAAGAAAAATTCCGATTTTTTCTTATGATATGCTCATATATATGTCTCAACAAATTAGTCTTATGTTAATAAAAAAGAAAACAAATGTACATATTATAAGGGCTAACAACCATAAAATTTAAAAAATTTAAAGATTGGATGTATAAATATAAAGTTTAGAAAATGTAAACATTCGAGAAATATAATTCTCAGACACACAAGAATAGGCTTCCTCTGAAAGTAATGGCAAAAATTTTGAAATTCAGAGATATCCGTGCAAATTATTCTATTTAGCTTGCATATGGAAATTTCTATACTTTTTTTTTTTCTAACAAGAATGAAAACAAGAATCGTACTTTCTGTTTCACAGGATTGTGGTCGCCATTTTTTTTTTCTAAATATTATATATATATATATATATATATATTTTTACCCTGTGTCTTTGACCTTTTTATTAATATTATTTTTAATTTAAATAATTATTTTCAATCTAAATCTTTTTTAATTTAATTAGAGTATTTTAAAAACATAAATTTAGCGAATGGATCTTACCGTCGAAAGCACCGCATTTTCAGAAGACGGAAAGAAAAAGTGACTAAAATGTGATGCATATTTTTATTTTTGGTCTCTCTTTAAATAAATGATATATTCAATTATAAAAAATTTATGATACTTAAAGAAAATAGTTAATCTTTATATTTTAGTTAGTTTAAACTTTAAATATATAAAAAAATTATCTCTTTTAATATTATATATTTTTCATAAGAAAATTTAGAGTGCCCACGAAAGATCCGTGAAGATACAAGAAGCGAGGAAACACAAACTTTCTCGTGGGGGTAATACAGAGACGAGAAAATACTTGCTTCCCCGCTCCAATTTAAAATCTAAAGGTTTTTCCGAGAAAAAAGAAAAGAAAAGCAAGACATAATAGTAATAAAAGAAAGATACCTGGCCAATCATTTTGTGCTTGAGGACTTTCTCTTTGTCGAGAATTTTGATGGCCACATTTTCCCCAGTCTCTGTGTTGCGAGCAAACTTCACTTTGGCGAAATTGCCCTCTCCCAGGGTCCGACCCAACTCATACTTCCCCACTCGGGTCCTCGCACTGTTAATCCCGCTACTAGTCCCCGCCCGTGACGTCATCTTCTCCGGAACTCCAATCTCCGATGGCTTCTTCAATTTCCCTTCCCTCTTTCTCTCACTAAATTCCTTCGCTCTCTCTTTAGACTCTTGAGCCCCACCGCCGATCAAGATCTCTTCTTCTTACACGGCTGCCACACCTGAGACTTTGCGATTCTCATTTTTCCTTTCTTTTCTTGAGGTACACAAAGAAATAACAACTCTGAACTTGAAGCGACCCTATGCTTGAAGAATCCAATTCCAATCCAAGATTTAACAAAATTTACGCTTGAAGAACGAGGTTGGGCTGCCGTTGACCGTCGGATCACAGTAATATCCCATAAATTCAAACTTATTGAACCAATTGACGGAGCTTTTCTCTACGTCCGGGTGGAGAAATTGAAGGTATGGAAGAGATCTCAATCAAAATCAAAGGAAAAGAAAGGAAAGGAAAAGGAAAAGGAAAGGGATTCCTGGGGATTTGCGCTTGGAGGTTGTTCCTAACTTCCTATGAAGACGAAGGATGGTGACTAGATTGAGAAGGGACCGATGAATCTAGGATTGCATGAATGGAGCCTCGTTATTGGTTTTTATATTTTAAGACACCTGACACAGAAGGTGACCTTGGATTGGCTGTTTAAAATTGAATTGATTATCAATTTCTACATACATCGATCAACACTATTATTCCCAGGTTGACAAAATAGACGTTTAGCTTAGACAAATCATATTTTAACTAATATTATTTCAATCATGACGTTTCATAAATTTATGTGTAATCAATTTTGTATTAATTTTAAAATCACATTAAATTTATTTTTTGTCAGCACTGTAATGTTTATACTCAATAATCAATTTTTTTTCCGTAGCAGTACCCTAATCACATTAATAATCATACGTAGTTTTTGGTTATATTCATTGATGAGAGCGCTGAATCTCACAACCTGATAGGTGGGTGGTGGACAAAAGAAATATTATTAATTGTTTTCTTTTACAAAACTTTTCTTTTGGGATTTTGATAGTTTATCTTCAAAAATATGCGATACTGAGCCTAAATTAAATTATCCAGCCGCCCATGTTATAAAGTTATTTTAAGAAAATAATACCAAGTTGTCAAAGTAGTTTTTTTTTTTTTTGATATAGGTATGGTATATTTTTAATTTTTAGGAATATCCTTTCTCATATATATATATATATATATATAATGCAGATAATAATTTTGACTGCCGGGATTTTCTTTTTGGTTTTTAATTTTTTCTTCGTATGTCCACGTGGAGAGCCATGATTAATTGTAAAGCATAAAGATTATTTTTTTTTCTTGGATCAAGGGAGATGAGTTTTAATTGGACAAAATAGATTTCGTCAAAACCCAAGCTGGCTTCACTTCCATTTTATCCTCTTCCGTCTATACGAAGGAAACAAGAAAAAGAAATTAAATATTGGGATTAAGGAGACTTACATGTTTTTAAAGTTGGATTAGATTAATCGATTGAGACTTATAGTATATTAAAAGTATTTCAGAGCTTTCACAATTTAAATTTTTTTTATTATAATGCATTATTATAATAAGTGTTTGATTGAATGTAGAAGAGTCTTTGTCAAGATTAATAGAATTGAATAAATTATTTATTGTATATGAAACTTGTTTTTTTATGAAAAATTAATTAAGATTTAGTGATAATTCTTTAAATTATTATTATACCTTTATTTAATAAACACTCTATATTTTATATAATATTTAGCATAATAACATACGTATCTTTTACTCCATTCTTCAAGAGAGTACAAGAGCTTCCCGTTTATTTATATTTATTTCCTTTTTTGCGTTCTTTTTCTTCTGTTTCAATTGAAACTTTCCATATATTCCTGCTTTTGTGTGGAGTGCTTCAGTTTGACTCGGTCAACCCTCTAAAAACCAAAAACCGAATCAATTTAATCGATTTTGAGATATTAAAAACCGCTTCAGACTTACTTTTTTTTTTTTTTTTATTCCCCGGTTTTGTTAAAATTTAATTGGTTTAATTCAGTTTGGTTCAATTAGTTTTAAACACCCCTATCAGAGAGCAATATTCATTTGTGTTATGAGATAATTTTGTAAAAAAAAGATATTTAAATATTATTTATGTGTTCGAATTTAAATTACTAATTAGATGTCGCAGGTAAATTTTGGGCATTTGTGCTATCTTTTAGGTACTATCATTGTTAATGTAGTTTTATAAATTAGCTTTGATATTTACTAATTATTTTTGTTGGAAATTATTAGTGTCATTGTTACTGGTTGTTTATGCATGTAGTCTTTAGTCTTAATTGTTTGATATATTTTGTTACAAATTATTAGTGTTACTTTTTTTAATATGTTACTGTAATTTTTGTTTAATAAATTGTTGTATACAATAAAGTTATGTATTGTTAGTTATATGGTATTTATTTATTTTAGTCAACTTTCATTTGAAATAATGATAAAATTTTTTATCTATTGTTGATAGTCTATTCATTTAATATGTAGCTTAAATAGGTAGGCAATCCCCTCCCATATGCAAGTTTGTTAGCCATTGCCATTATCATCATCACCATTGACAAAATATGCACAAAATTAATTGAGGGAAATCACATCGCAACCTACTCAATCATGGGATTAGAGATTCCTTTATTTTTCTTTTTCCTTTAAATGATAGAAAATAATTATCTTTTCCTATACATATATATATATATATATATATATATTTTATTGTTTGGGATATCAATCCCTTAACTTGCAGTCTAATTAATTATATATAGGAGGACATAACTTTTAATCTAATTAATAAAAGTTTGAACCCTCATTTATTATGTAGTAATAAATTTATTGAAAAGAGAATGAAGAGAATAAGTTTTGATAAATGGAATATTCTAGCTCAAAATTTTCATGTTATAAGAAAGAGAATAAATATGTCATAAGAAAAAGAATACGATACTCTAATAATAATAATAATAATAATAAAAGGTTGTGCTCAAAAATAAAAAGGCACCTTACTTCATCCATATTGTCTTTTAATTTGTGTCTTTCTCCACCATATCATCAAAAATAAAAAGGCGAAACATGAGATTATATTGAACTATAATAGATTATTAGATAAAAATTTAATGATCTAAATGTATAAATAATAAATATTATCTTATAACCTTACGCAGTCTTTTATATAAATATCGATCATTGGATTTTTATATAACAATTTATAATAATTAAATATAACTTTATATTCCGCTAAAATATGAAGGGATTCGAATTAAAGAACTTCCCATTTATTTATATTCTCTCTTTTGCTTCCATTTCCATTGAAGTTCTTTGACTTTCCGTTCTCTCCTTTTTCCGTTCTTTTTCTTCTATTTCAATTGAAACTTTCCACATATTCCTGGTTTTTTATGGAGTGCTCCTTAGAGGAGTAGGGGCACTTAGAAGTTCGTTTTAGTTTTGAACAAAAGCTAAACTATATTGAGTGAGTTAGTTTTGCACAAAAAAATGATTTGTTTCTTTTTAGGTTATATCACCACAAGAAAATAGGTAATTAGGAATGAAATTAAGAGACTGACTTTTTATTTTATTTTGTAATTAAAAAAATGTTTAGTGATAGAATTTTGATGTCTCTAATTCTGTTATAAATTCGTCCTTAAAACATTTTTTAGAATATCTTTAAGAAAAAATTTTAGGATGAATTTTTTCATTTCAAAAATCTATCTCTAATTCTATGTCAAAATAGGATTTTGTTATCCCAAAATAATCTAACACATTAGGGATGAACTTTTCTTTCTCAAAAATTCATTTTAAACTTTTTTTAAAAAAATGGATAAATTAATATTTTAAATTATTTTTTTGAGATTTTTTGTTTAAGGATAAAATAATACATGTTTAATATATTTTAAGTTTAAAAAATAAAACAAGAATTAATAATTTTTATTTTATTTATTTAATTTATATTTAAATATAATGTATCTTTTAAAACTATATTTCAATTGAATCGAATAAAATGAATATTTGCTTATATATATTTATGTAATTTTGATACAATCGTACTTCAAAATGTAAGTAAATATTTTAAGATGGTAAGTTGAAATTTTTTTTTATTTTTCAATTAATTATTTATACCAACAATTAAGGCTGTACCTTGTAAGGATTTACTAATTATACATATTTCTTGACAACATGTATTATACATTTAATCCTCACAATAACTAAACTTCGCACAAAAGCACTCAAGTCCCCAAGTCTGACTTTGAATCCCAAAAAACAAATTGCACTAAAACACTAAAATCCCTGAGTCCTCTAGCACTCATTTCATCTATAGTTGGTAGCACGTATTGTGCATTTCATTCTTATTACGCATTGACCTTAATAATTCATTTCTAATCTTTCTTAAACTTTCATTGAAACACTCAAGTCTCTAAGTCCCACTTTGAATCTGAAAAAAAGTTGAGTGATGAAGTGCTCAACACATTCCATATTATCATTTATTAGCTTGTATAATTAAAAACAACATAATTATATTTTAATTCATGAAAAATAATAAATTTATATAACCTCTTGCACTTTGATCTCCCTCTTTACACTTTAGTTGCAGTATTTAGGAAATTTTGAAAAATTTTCCGCTTGTTTAGTTCATTTTTTTCTCTTTACTTCATTGGCTCTTTATTTAAATAAATTTCATTACATTTACTTAAATCAATTTGTAATTTTATTATTACTCTTGCATAGAAATTATTAGCTATACTTAGAATTTGTATATTAACTTTTAGTGTTTATAATAACATGATTAAAATTTAAATAACTAAATTATTTAATATTAAAATAATCAAGAAAATTAATCATCTAATATGTATACTTTACATGATTTTGTACATTAGTCCCTCTATTTTAATTTTTCAACTGTCCGTATTGTTTAAGAAATTTTCGATTCAATCTCTACCATTAGGTATACTCTTAACACTACTAGTATAATGCTAATTTGGATTGTTCATGTGCCTAGTCAAATGGAAAAGATATTGGCTAGTCTTGATACTCTTATATGGAAACTAATTTGATATTTTAGCCTTAATAAAATTATTCCTTTAATAACTCTCACTCTTATTTCTTAATGATTTTGTTAGAATTAGTACACCAAATCAGTTACTACATGAGTGTGTCAGAATCAACTAATACTTTTTCTATCAAATATCAATTCACCTTTAAACTAATGACACATTTTCTTCTAGAAAAAAATATTGTGAAACTTTAAACAAAGGAGTTGCCTTGTAGGAAAAACAAGAATTAAGGCAATAGCAAAACAAGATGGAACCGTTCTACACATGTCAATTGACAATTTTTTGTTCATTTCATATTTTCATTAGAGAATTGGCAAAAAAATTATGTTCATTAGAGAGAAAAAATGTTATTAAATGACGTAGAAAACACATTCTAGATTCTAGAAGATGGAAAAGTAAGAATTGCTCAATAATTGATTTAAAAAAAAAATTATAGTGCAATAACTAATTTACAAACTCATGTAAAATATATGGACAAAATGATTAATTTTTTCTAAATAACATATTAAATGATTTTTTTATCTTAATTTTTTAATAAATTTTTTATTCTACCTCATAAAATTTCCTTCATTCCCTCAAAAAGTTTCATTCCACATAAGTTTGCTAGAATTTTTTAGAATATATTTGAAGGGAAATCTAAAAAAGGAATTATGAGTTAGATATAAATTAAGTGGAGGTAAAACATGATAATGAAGCTAGCACATCCAGTTTCACTTTACTTACCTTTGCAAAATACCCAAGTTTGAACCCTCCAAGTGTCTCTTCTCACCAAAGCATGGTACAGCATGCAACATCTCTTCTCACCAACGTCTTTATTCAGAACTCGTTGAAGACTGGTTTGTCCTCATTCGGTTTGTGCATCCTCCATTACGTTGCTACTACTGTACTTTTGCTAAAGACTAGTTCGTGTTTCCTCGATTATTTACCTGAAGACTTGTTTGTCTTTTCTCAATGTTATTCATACTATACTTTATTTTGCCCTTATTTGCATTTTCTATGGCCATTTGGTGTTCACATGTACATAGGTTAACCTAATCCCCTATTCCCCTTCTTTGTATACTGAAATTTGCTCTGCTTTCAACTTTGGGTTTTAATTCTTGTGTTCTTTCTTAGATCCATTCAGTTTTAGTTCACTAACTTATTTAAGTATAGAGTGAGTGTTACTTGTAAGTTATTGTGAAGGGAATTAAATAAAAAACACATCCATAATTTAATTAAGAGATAATAGACTTACATATTTATCCTAGTTGCAAAAGCTAATCAAACTCTGACTGGGATCATAGATAGTAAGAAATACCCATAGTGTATTGGGTGTATCTCAGGTTTCTATAGCCTAAATCCTTTCTGAGATATTAATCGTAGAATATTTGCATGTATTCGTCTTAGAGCGTCGCAAGTCTCTATCTATTGTTTTCTTTTGTATCTTTGTTATTTATCGTATAATAGTCTAGCCTTTTTATAAAGGCTAGCTAAGGTTAGGGTTTAGTAGTAATTCATGTAATTACTATTTTACCCTTACTTAATTAGCACCCCTTATAGGTAGACACTGTATAATATCTTAACATATTTAAACCCTAGATATCATATGATATTCTAACATCTCCCACTCACACATAATGAGAGTGATGGTATGCTCTAAACCTAAGAAACATATTTTCAGTAAACTAAAAATCACTTTCTCATTATAATTTGCAGTTGTTAATACAAGGAAAGTAGGTCATGCGACCAGCATACTATGAGAGCATCAATGTTATACATCAGTTACGAATATATAGTCTCTCATTGAAATCACACCTGTACGTAGATCATAACTTATGCATGTACCCTAGATCATAAGAATCACATTTAGATTTCTTTTAATGATCTCATCTATCATAATATTTTGTATTCACAATCATGACACACAAGTCATAATTGGTATACCAGTGAATACAGAATAATGATATTCTTTTTATGATCTTCCTCTTCTCACGATCTTATCAACATAAACTTATCTTGCTTTTCTAGACATGTCTTGCTAGACTGAATCATTACTTATAGTCCTTAGGTAACATGTTAAGATAGCAAACAACAAGTTACATCTCAAGTACCTGATCAGAGTCTAAGGGTATAAATATAGAGGCAGCGTAAAGGCTCAAGAGTCTCACACAATCATGAGTTGAGATCGCACTCATGTTAACCCATATGGTCGGCATTTGCATACATGGTATAGAACATGTGCTACAACATTCCTCCTTTTCCCATGGAATGTATGTCTATATCATAAATAATGTTGTACAGATGATATTTTAGACACCACAAGTCTAAAACTGAGTTCATTGATCTACACAATATTTTGAACTCACATCTAACAACTAAGGTAGACTAAACTTATTTCATCAAATCAATTATAATGACCTTATGTCATCAATTAGATGACTTAAATGATTTAAGTATAGTTGCTATCAAATTATCCTCCTGATAATTTCTCTTAAAATGTTGTCTTATCTCTAATGTCACAACGACATTAAGGCTGTTACCTGTTTGAGAAGGCAAACCCTTTTGTTTACTCGACATACTTAATAATAAATAAGAATATACAAAAAATTCAAATAAAGATATGTAAGCATGAAAATCAAACTTTATTGATTATCAAAGAACATCAAAATATCTCTTTTTGTGAACAATAGGGGAAAAAATTAAAAATACAAATGATGTATGCTAAATTCTACGCAATCCTAAAGACCTAACGTGTCTCACAAATACATCTTTAGAAATAGGCTTGGTCTATGGATCTACCAACATCTCATGCGTAGATACATACTTCACATTCATAGTTTTACTTGCAACCATGTCCTTCAAATAGTGATACTTGATATCTATGTGTTTAATTTTGCAATGGTACTTTAGATCCTTGGTGTATGCAATTGCAGCCTCATTGTCACAGTACACTAACACTGGTTCAATATTTTTTGCTTTGCACAACAATTGATCTAAGAACCTCTTTAACTAAACACCCTTCTAAGTTACTGAAAAAAGAGTCATGAACTCTGCCTCTATCATGGACAAGGATACATAGGATTATTTCTTACTACTTCATGATATGGTGCTATCAATGAGTAAGAAAATGTATATTGAGGTAGACTTTCGCTAATCTAAATCTCTACATAATCAGCTTCAATGTATCCTACCAATCGCAGATCTCTGCTGCCTTAATAGCAAAACGCATAATCAACAGTCCCCTTCATATGTCTTAAGATCCTTTTTATGGCTTCCCAATGTTTAGGAACTGTGTCCATTTGATATCTATTCATCAAGCCAACTGCTTGACAGCTATCAAGTCTAGTATACATCATAGCATACATTAGACAACCGATTGCATTCCTATATGGAGTTCGGTTCATACTTTTTCTTTTCATGGTAATCTTAGGACACATTTTGGCACTTAAGGTTTGGCTTGTATTGATAGGAGTGTCACTAGTGTTACAACTTTCCACACTAAAATGTTCTAAAACCTTTTTTATGTAATTCTCTTGCGAGAGATATAAGAGTTTCTTAGAATGATTTCTTGAAATTTTAACTCCAAGAATGTATGTAACTTTACCCATATCTTTCATCTCAAAGCGAGATGACAACCGGGTCTTTACCTTGTTGATAAACTCCATATCATTTCCAACTATGAGTATGTCATCAACATATAATGTCATAATTACATACTTGTCCTTAGATCTTTTGGTATATGCACAATTATCTTCACTCATCACAGTGAAACCACTAAAGATGACTGTATTGTGAAAATAAATATACCACTGTTTTGAAGATTATTTAAGGCCATATATAGACTTCAAAAGTCAACAAAATTTTTTTTCTTGGCCCTCTTTAATGAAACCCTCAGGTTATTCTATATAAATTCTTCATTTAGTTTTTAATTAAGAAAGCTAGTCTTTACATCCATATGATATAATTCAAGATCTAAACAAGCCACGATAGTTAAAAGTAAGTGAACAAAGGTAAATCGTATAGTAGGAGAAAAAGTCTCTTCATTGTCAATTCCTTCTTGCTATGTATACCCCTTTGTTACTAGTCGAGCCTTAAATATTTCAATCATGCCATCGACTCTTTTCTTGATTTTGAGAACTCACTTGTTCCTAATAGCTTTGTGTCCCTCTGAAAGATAAACAAGTTCCTAAACATTATTGACTCTCATAAATTCCATTTCTTCTTCCATAGCTTTAGTCCATTTATCCTTAGAAGGGGATAAGAGAGTCTCTTTCAGATTTCTTGGCTCATCTTCATTTTATAGGAGCACTGTAAAAAGTTTGTCACATTCAATTTCATATTGTTGGCGAAAAGTCTTTATGTGAACTACGTCTCAATTGTGATTCATTGAATCTTACTTCATTGTTCCTATTTGCATCAATATTGCTCTCACTTAAATCAAGAACGATGGTCTTACTCCTACTTGGAATGAGATCCATTTAATCACTCCCACTTGGAGCAATTGGCTTAGGAACACTTTCATTTGCATATAATGATGAAGAAGATTGCTAATGAGAAACTGATTCATCATTTGCTATAATCCTCCCACTCAAATGAAGTGGTCCTAGTGCGTTCGGATCCTTTATCTCAAATAAGGATAAGTCTGGACCTACCTCACCCTTCTTAGGATATTCATTATCTAAGAATATGATATCTTTAGATTCGAATTTAGTCACGCTTGCACTGTCTTGCTCACCTATAAACACATAACTTTTTGAGGTTCTTGAGTATCTAATAAAGATAATTTTCTTTCCTCTTAGGCCCAATTTACGATACTTGTGAGAGGAATTATGTGTATAGGTAGCACATCCCCAAGGTTTCAAAACACTCAGGTCAGGCTTTCACCTAATCCATAACTCATATAGAGTGGTTGCAATTGATATTGTTAGCATACAGTTAAGTACATTGGTTGCAGACATTAATGCATCACCCCAATAGGTGATTGGCAACTTAGACTATGCCATCATGGACCTAATCATCTCAAGGAGCGTTTTATTCCTTTTTTTCGCAACACCATTTTATTGTAGAGCACTTGGAATAGTCAACTGATGAACTATGCCTTTCTCATTACATAATTCATTGAATTAAGCTAACAAATATTTTCGGCCTTGATCGATTCAAAGAGCCTTAATCTTCTTATCTAATTGATTCTTAAATAAGTTCATATAGTTTTTAAAGCAATTCAATGCTTCTGACTTATGAGAAATCAAATAGACATAATCGAAACGAGTATAATCATCAATGAATATGATGAAGTAATTTTCTCCATGCATGGCCTTAACATTTATAGGCCCACAGATGTCGGAATGAACTAACTACAATGGAAAATTGGCTTTAGTTGCTTTATCGAAGGGTTTTCTAGCAGATTTTCCTGCTAGACAAGATTCACAAGTAGATAAATTAACTCGTTCAATGCTAGGAAACAAACCCTCTTTTGCTAACCATTACATTCTTTGTTAGCTAATATGACCAAGTCTAACATGCCATATATTTACATCATGATTATAATCAATGCGTAGAGGCAAACATAGAAAATCTAACATTATTATTAATGTAAGATTCGACATCCAAATCCATAAAAATAAAACCTCTGATTACATAACCAAAACCATAAAAAACTGAGTCATAGCTTAATTTAACACAATTGTCATGAAAATACAAATCATAGCTAGCCTAAGTAAAACTAAAATTGAAATAACATTCTGACGAATTTGAGTTGCATAAAGGACATCATGTAAGATCAAGTCTCGACCACAATGCAGGACTAACTTGCATGTTCTGATCCCTTTGATAGCAACCTTAGTGTTGTTGCTCACATATATATAAAATTCTCTCTTGGGAACTCGCTAAAAGTCAACAAAGACTTCACAGTCCCTCGTTATGTGGTCCGTGGCTCCTGAGTCTACAATCCACACAGGACAAGATTCAGTAAGTATAATAGAGATAGAAACACAAAATTCACTAGCATAAGCAATATAGGTTACCTTTCCGGAAGGCTCAGGGCAATCACTTACATAGTGTCCTTTCTTCTGGCAATTAAAACACTTAACTTTTACCATATTCACCTTTCGCTGCTTCTTTTTAACTTACTAATTTCTTTAGCTTTTTCCTAGGTTGAGCTAGTCCCTTATTCTTTCCCCAGCTCTTTCTCTTTGAATCACATCTTCCACCTAAAGTTGCCATGTGTAACTTAGGTATCGACTTAGTTTATTCAAACCTTTCTTCTTTGAGTTCAAGGTGCCTCCAGTTATCTTCTAGAGTTGTGATTTTGTCATTGTGAGTGAGATACTTCTTTATATGCTCTCACGAGCTAGACAAAGAGTGAATGACAGCTTGGATTTGCTGCTTATCTGTTAAGACATTTCCAGCATCTTTTAGCTCAGTGATCATATTTGACATTAGCCTCAGATTTTTCTTCATCAAATGTTCTGGGTGTTTCTTATATGAGTCAAATTTGATTGTCAGATAGCGCAATTTGGATATAGACGTAGTTCTAAACATTGTTCTCAGAGCATTTTAAAGCCCTATAGTGCTTTGGTGGTCCTTGAACTCCCTTAGGATGTCATCTTCTAGAGTGCTCAGCAACGTAATACGAGTAGTGGAGTTCTTTTTCTTTGAAACATCATAAGCCTCACGATCCCACCTATGTTGTGCCATGTTACCAACTTATAGCTCTTCCATGACATTATTGAAAGCCTCAAGAGCTTCTTGCTCTTCTAGGAGATACTGGACTTTCATACTCTAGATTTCATAATTGTTGTCATTTAACTTCAACCCCTTGTTAAGCTCAACAACAATATTCTTGGAAGTTGTATTCATTCTTTACATAAAAAGAAAGACAGAAGTGAATCAGGATTAGACTATTAAAAAAAATGCAAGATTTAATGTTCATCATGCTTACAAATTATGACACTAAGTATCATATGATTAAGCTAATTAACACATGCATAATTCGGAGTTGAAAGAGCACAAAGTGTCAATCATCTTCCCAAGGTCGTATGCAAGGTGTAAATTAACAAAATCAAAATACAACTAAGTGTCCTAGTTATGCTACAAACAAATTGTAAATCATAATTTTTCAAATGTTAAACAAATTAATATTTGTTAACTAACATGTTAAACTAATTAACATATTAGTAAATATATGTTAAACTAGCACATGTTTAACAAATTAGTTTATCACATGTTAAACTAATTAACATAATGATAAATCAATTATGTAACATTAAACTAATTAACATTTAACAATAAGCATGTTAAATTAATTAACATATATTAATAAACATGTTAAACTAATTAACACATTTAAAGTATGCAATAAATGTTTTAACAAATAAATGTATTACATGTTAAACAAATTAACATATAAATAAATTAAATACATAATGTTAAGCTAATTAACATTATATTTCTAAATTTTCTATAGGAAGAAAATTGACAAAACAACTTAATAAAAATGATGTTAAACTAATTAACATAATTACAAGTAATCACATATTACTTGCTTGAAATTTATTGGGATATAAAAATTAAATTTTCACAAAAAATTAAGTACTTTTTATTTGTGGCTAAAATATAAATACACAATTTACATTTTTGAACATGTCTAAATGTTCATTAATTAGGGGTTTTACATATTAGACTTTTAAATATTATTTTGAAATGAGTCACATGCCCAATTAAAAGAACAAGACCCAACTCTTCTTCTAAAGAAAAAAGCCCTCAATAAAAAAAATATTTTTCTAAAAATAAAGGGCCCAAAATCCTTTTAAAAAACAAATGTCAAAAAGAAACTCTTTAAAGACCTATTTTGTTTCAGAATTTTTAAAGACCCAAAACAAGCTCCTTAAAATAATAAAAAACCTAAATCTCTGAACAAGCCTAATAAACTAAAAAAATAAATTTAGGGCTTCATAAAAAAATTAAGGCTTCAGATTTTTTTCTAATTTTAAATTTAGTTCAGATCTAAATAGAGTAGGTCAAGATACAATTTTTTGTTTAGAAATTTTAATCCGATAGAGGTTTCAAATTTCAAAAAAGACAAAGAAATTAAAAAAAAATCCAAAAAAAGTTATCTAAAAATAACTTTAATTAATCAAGCCTCAAATAATAACTCAGATCCCAATAAAGTATACAATTGATTAGAAAACCAGACTATGGCTCTATTACCAATGTAGGGAATTAAATAAAGAACACATTCATAATTTAATTAAGAGATAAGAGACTTACATATTTCTCTTAATCGCAAAAGCTAATCGGACTCTGGCTGGGATCACTAATCATATGAAATACCCATAGTGTATTGGGTATATCTCAGGTTTCTACAACCTAAATTCCATATGGGA
Organism: Delonix regia; assembly: GCA_037074485.1. Lineage (NCBI taxonomy): Eukaryota > Viridiplantae > Streptophyta > Magnoliopsida > Fabales > Fabaceae > Delonix > Delonix regia. The sequence continues at coordinate 43,064,371 of CM073450.1, read as the reverse complement.
TATCGACCGATGAATGCTCACAATTTCTCTTAGAGTGTCTCAAGTCTCTATAGACTATTTTCTTTTGTATATTTGTTATATATTGTATAATAGTCTAGCCCTTTTATAAATGCTAGTTAGGGTTAAGGTTTAGTAGTAATTCTTATAATTACTATTTCACCATTACTTAATGAGCACCCTTTATAGGTGAACACTATATAATATCTTAATAAATTTAAACCCTTCATATTATATGATATTTTAACATATTGAAATTTACTTAATATTGTGGGAATAATAGAAATGACTTTGGTTTTGGATTTGATCTTTTGCCATCTTATTTACGTTTATGTCAATTAATTGGGCTAACTTAGATGTTCAATTCAATTCAATTCGATTCAATTTCAAAACTAATACATTTAATGGATGTTGATTCTATTTTGAGACCTCAATTCATGTCTTTCTGTCAATGGACAATGCATGGTTAGTGATCGTCCAAGGAAAAAGGGGAAAATTTTTATTGTAACTGTAGTTTAGTTCTCATAAAATTGCATTAAAGTCCTTCATCATTTCTTATAAATTGAGAGCCTCAAAACCTCATTTAACACAACCAAGAAAGGAGTAATCATATATATATATATATATATATATATATAAGAAATATATAGAGAGTTATGAAATTATTTTCTTATTAGCAAGAGATATAAAAATATTATATTTTCCTTACTATATAGAGTGAAAGTGTAATTCCTATTTTATTCATAGTGAAACCCTTTCTTTGTTGTATGTAATTTTTACCCTATTGGGGTTTTTCACGTAAAATCTGTGCACATTTACTATATTTCTCAAATTATTTGTTACAGTTTTGTTTCTATCCAGTGTCAATTTTCTCTACATTTGGTATCAAAGCCTGTTTAGGTGTGTGATTATCTACTTATTGTCTGCTCAGTATTTGTCATGGATATAATGAATCCTCCACATCATAAAATAAGTAAAATTATTCTCGTCCATTATAAGGTATTAAGGATTGTTCATGTGTACAGTGTACTATTCATACGTATGATTACTGTTCATAAAATAGTGGAAGCTATTTTTGCTCACAAATAGACAAAGATTAAAATAATGATAGCAAAATTTAAGATTGAGAAGTTCAACGACAGTAATTTCTCACTATGAAAATTAAAGATAAAGGTTATCTTGAGAAAATATAATTGTCTTTCAACTATCAGTAAAAGGTCGGTAGAATTCATAGATAAAAATAAGTGGAATGAGATGGACGAGAATGTTATTGTAAATCCTCATCTAGCACTTGCAGAAAGGAATTTGGGATCATCTGACCAAATTATACAAGGTTAAGTCGTTTCATAACAAATTTTTCTTAAAAGGAAATTATACACTTTACAAATATTAGAAACTACATTAATGACAAGGCATACCAACACTCTAAATACTCTATTTTCTTAACTCATATTGTTGGGACATAAAATAGAGCTAAATGAACGTGTTAAAATTCTGCTTCAAAGTCTACTAGATTCTTATGACTAACTCATAATCATCCTAACCAATAATGTTCTTGTGGACTACATAGTTTTCGATGACATTGCACTGACTATTCTAGATGAAGAAAATTGGTGCAAACATAAGGAACATAAGTTGATTTGTTTACAACAAACGGAGGCATTGGTAATGACAAGAGGAAGATTATCTGAACGTGGCTCAAGTGGGAGCCAAAATGGGGGTAGATCAAAATCAAGGAGTAAGAAGAATATCATGTGTTTCAAATGTAATAGAAAGAAGCATTACATAAATGAGTGTTGACATTTGAAGAAGAACGCAGAGGCCAAAGGCAAAGATACTAAGTCATCAAGCACTTAAGAATGCGTTGCATGTACCTCAGATGATGAAGTTGTATACAGTAAGGTAGTAATAGTTGTTGAAGGCAGAAAAAAGATTTAATGGTATCTGACTTGTAGACTCAGTAGCAATGTGGCACTTGACCTCATAGAGAGAATGGTTCGATCAATATAAATCTATCTCTCGAAGATATGTGTTCATGGGAGATGATCGTTTTTTAGAAATTATTAAAATAGGCACCATCAAATTAAAGATGTATGATGGTACAACTTGCACCATCTAGGAGGTATGGCATGTGAAGGGTCTCAAGAAAAATATATTATCTTTAAGACAATTTGATAGTAATGGGTTCAAAACCCAGATATGTGATGCAATTCCAAAAGTTATTAAAGGTGTGCTCGTAGTTATGAAAGTAGCAAAGATTGTGGTGAACCTATATATACTTAAAAGAGAAACACTACAATAAGGAGCAATCTTAGTTGCATTAATAAATTTAGCAACAGAGGAATGAACGATATCACGACACTGTAAACTTTGCCACATGTTAGAATGTGGATTGAAGATTCTTACAAAAAAGAATCTTGTTCCCAAACTCAAAAAGGTCTCTCTACCTTTTTGTAAGCATTGTGTTACCAATGAGCAGCATATGTTGAAGTTCAACAGCTCTAAAGAGAAAAGTAAAGCTATCTTAGACATAGTGTACTCTAATGTTTTGCAAGCACCAATCTTATCCTTAAGAAGAGCAAAGTATTTTGTGTTATTCATCAATGATTACTCCAAGAGATATTGGGTGTATCCAGTCAAGAGAAAGGGAGATGTGTTTGAAGCTTTCAAAATTTTCAAAGTGTGTATGGAACGTGTATTTGAGAAAATGATCAAATGCTTGAAAACAGACAATAAAGGAGAATGCACCAGTCATGAATTTGATACAATATGTCAACAAGAAGGTATTAAGAGGTAATTCATGGTGGGATATACTTGACAACAAAATAAAGTAGTAGAGTAGATGAACCGAACTTTATTGGAAAGAACAAGGGCAATGCTAAGAACTGCTTAATCAGTCAAGTCATTCTGGGTAGAAGCAGTCAAAATAGCTTATTATATGATCAATTAGTCACCATCAACCACAATTGATTTGAAGTCCCAAATGGAAATATAGACTAGGAAGTTAGTTGACTATACAAACCTACATGTGTTTAGAAGTCTAGTATACATGATGTACAATGGCCAAAAAATCACAAAGCTAGATCTAAAATCCAAAAGAAGTTTATTCTTGGGATATGCTGACGGAATACAAGGGTATCGCCTGTGAGATCCCATTAACCACAAGGTTATAGTCAGCAGGGATGTCATCTTTCTTAAAGAAAAGCCACAGTTACATGAAGGTGAAATCACTTCAAAAGAAATAGTAGATACCACTATAATACATATTGAAGAAGGAGAAAATAAATCAAAAGTACTAGATTCTTTTGAAGCAACACTACAGTATGATGAACAAGAGCAATATGATCTTGTAACTCCACAAGTTTGACGATCAACTTAGGAGAGGAAGAACCAGTTTTGCACTCAGATTATATTATGGAAGGAATATTGTATACTCCCTACTCACAGAAGATGGAGAGCCCTTAATTTTCTAAGAGGCTATGGAAAGGTCAGAAGCTTCTTTATGCTTAACAGTAATGTAAGAAGAAATTGAAGCTCTCCATAAGAATAAGACATAGGATCTTGTTCCACTACCAAAAGTATAAAAGGACATTGGGAATAAATAGGTGTACAAGATCAAGATAACTAGTGATGATAAACTTGAACAATATTGTGCTAGATTGATAGTAAAAGGATTTGCTTAAAAAGGAGGCATTGATTACAACGAGATTTTTCCTTTGGTTGCTTGACTCACAATGATTCAAGTGGTTTTAGCAATGTGTGCTACATATAACTTACATCAAGAGTAGTTAGATGTAAAAACTGCATTTCTTCATAGAGATCTTGAAGAAGAAATTTATATGCTCTAACTAGAAGGTTTTAAAGAAAAATAAAAAGAGAACTTGGTTTACAGGTTAAACAAATCTCTATACGGTCTCAAACAGGCGCTGACATATTGGTATAAGATATTTGATTCCTTCTTCATAAGCATTGGATACAACCGACTTACTGCAAACTCTTGTGCATATATTAAGAGGTTTAACATAAATGATTTCTTTATTATGCTATTGTATGTAGATGACATGCTGGTAACAGGCCTTAACAAAGATTGCATCATTAAATTAAAGGCACAAAATTTGATATGAAGGACTAGAGAGTGACAAACAAGATTTTAAGGATGCAAATTCATCAAGATAGAAATAACTTAAATATTTGGATTTCTCAAAGAATTATTTAAAGAAGATCTTGCAACGCTTTAATATGTAAGATTGTAAGTCAATCTCTATCCCACATTCTATTAATTTCAAGTTATCCTCAAGTATGAGTCCAGCAGTGAAGAAGAAAGGAAGGAAATGTCTTAAGTGTTGTATGCATCAGTAATGGGTAGCCTAATGTTCGCCATGATTAGCATAAGACTAAACATTGCACAAGCAATAGGAGTGGTTAGTCAATAAATAGCGAATCTTGGCGAGAGCATTGGAATGCTGTAAAAAATGTCCTAAGATACATTAAAAGGACTATATATGTTGCATTGTCTTATGGAGGATCAAATTTTACCATTAGAGGCTATAAAGATTTATATTTTGCAGGCGGTTTTGACAATAACAAATCCACTAGTGGATGTGTTTACTCTTGCAGGCAGAGCTATAAGCTAAGTTCCACAATGACAACCTATTGTGGCTACTTTAACGACAGAGGTAAAATATATTGCAGTTACGCAAGCTAACAAAGAAGCAATCTAGTTGTTAATACTGTTGCAGGAGCTCAAGTATGATCCTAAGAAGATTACACTATTCTGTGATAATCAAAGTACTCTTCACTTAACAAAGAATCTGACATGCTATTCTAAGACAAAACATATACGAGTTCAATATCACTTTATTCAAGAAAAGGTAGAAGAAAGAAGTGTGCATATGCAAAAAATTCATACTCAAGATAACCTAGTAAATGCACTGACAAAGCCAGTGAACACTAATAAGTTCATACGATGTAGATCCTTTATTAGCCTAATAGAGATGTGACCAACAAGAGATGACTAGGAAGGAAGAACAGTGTGAAGATTGATTGATTCTCAATCAAATCTTCAAGTAGGATATTGTCAATGAACAGTGCACTATTGTAAATGGACTATGCATGGTTGGTGACTGTCCAAGGAAAAAGAAAAAAAATTTTTTGTTGTAATTGCAATTTAGTCATATGAAATTGCATTAAAGCTCTTCATACTTTTATATAAATTGAAAGCTTCAAAACCTTATTTCTCACAAATAAGAAATAAGTAATTCCATATAAAGAAAAAGAAGAAATATATAAAGAGTTATGAGATTAGGATTCTTCTATTAGCAAGAGATATAAAAGTATTATATTACCCTTGTTATATTGAGAAATGTGTAATTCTTATTTTTCTTATAATAAAATTATTTTTTCCTTGGTTTTTACCCCATTAGAGTTTTCCACATAAAATCTATGTATATTTATTATTTTTCTCAAATTATTTATTACAATTCTACTTCTATCCAGTATCAATTTTTTCTACACTTTCAAGAATTAATCTAATGTTAAAAGGATCAATCAGAGGTATACTTTGTATTGGGCAATACTATGTTAGATGATTCAGTGTCGGGCCCAATTTACCTGCTCGTATTGGCAGTACAGCTCATGGTTTGATGGTGAATCACGTTTAAAATGCAATAAATTCATACTCATTTAATAATACAGAAGAAAAAGAAAGAAAATTATTGTGTCTTCTATTGCTGTTGGATCTAAATACAGGTTTTGAAGCCAAAAAAGGTCTTTTTTTTTTTCTTTTTTTCTTTTTAAGGAAAGGGACAATAGAACTGTATATCTGCGGTTCCCTAATAAAAAATATGTAGAAAAAACCTGCAGCGTTATTTATTGCTACTCACGTTGCTCAACATTGAGAGCTTATTTTCTTGCCACGTAAAACCTATTTTAGTTGATGTTATTCATATCATAGATATCATATAAGAATTGTTTACGTGTCACATTTATCCTCTTTCGTGAATTTATTTAAAGTCTTATATCTCATTTCACTTTAGAGAAAATGTAAATAAATCTAGTTTTTAACTTTGGACCCTTAGATAAACATAGTATATGTCATTTCCCATTATATACAGAGTTAACATTGCTTACTTATTTTTCTTTATTTTATATATATATATATATATATATATTTAAAATAATAATATAATATTGTTTTAATATTTAAGATAAATAAGATGTGAAATCTTTTATGTCAATGCAGCGTCTCATATGTAGATTAGTGTCTTGGATTCAATTATTGATATCATGACTTGTTATTGATTTATGTTTAAGTTCCTAGGCATGCATACTCCATGTGTTTTGATGCATGTGCAGATCATGAAGTATTAGAAGGATATATATATATATATATATATATATATATATATATATATATATAGATATATATATATATATATTCGGTCAAAATAAGTGGAGAAAATCTCTTCTTTTGATTGATTGGGATATCCATCATCCTATTGGTAGTGATTAATTTCGAGACCTACAATCTGACTCAAATTAAGGGAAACAATCTCTTCTATTTTAAAAGAATATTGACATATAATTAGAAGGATTGGAAAATATAGAAAAGTAATGAATAATAAATATGATACCTTATCTCAATTATTATATTTCTTTTATGATTTTAATGAAAAAGTTTAGCACAATTTATCTTAAGCTGGGATAACTTAAATGACCTCATCATATTATTTAGCCAACGATGTGGATAAAACTTCTAAAAACTTTCGTAAACAAAAAGTTACATGTATCTGAAGAGCATAGGCGATTATTTTCTGAGTTAGATGCATATTTCAATCAATACTTTTCAACGTTTGTGCGTAGAAATCAATTTATTTTTCAGGCATACATTTCTCCCAATCACTTTGTTGTTTTCATGAGGAAGACCAAATATTGTTAAAGGACTTAAAAAACATAAATCATGTATTCGTTACTTAATATATGAATATAGTCACTTTGTATAAGCCTATAAATGCCTAAATACTTGATATACAATTTAATGTAAATCAAACAATTGAAATAGAAATAATTGAAGGTCAAGTCTTTAGTTTGTATGATAATTATTCCTCCTCCTCCTTCTTCTAATACAATTTATATCCATAAGTTTATTTCACATTGGACCAGACCGTTATGGGATTATATACATTCTCAAATGAAAAGTGCTGTTAAGTTGTAAAAAAAAAAAAACGAATATAGTTGTAGTGTTGGTCCATTGTTCGAAAGGGGACATGGCTTAGCGATGTTGCCTCGTGAATCTTATAAATCCCTCACATAAAAGGAGCACAAACCCGGATCACAAGTTATACAACATATAATATATATATTGTATGACTTTTCTACACACAAATTTTATTAATTTTTTTGTTGAAATTTTATTTTTCTGTGGATAATCATTGTACAGCATATGTACTGTATAAGAGTTGATCTATTTACCTGCGTACATATTCAAATTTTTGACTGCATACCCATGTGGCCATTTCACATTCTTATTTCCACTATACATTAATTTTCAATTGTCATCGTTCAGGCAAATTTAATTACAGTGTTATTTTTTATGCAACTATAAAATTGATTGCAAATCATTATGTGGTATATTAAGAAAATATATAATAATGACATGTTAATTTAAAATAACTTTTTGTATTTATATTTTGATATTAATATTTTTAGATTTTATTTATGAATTCAAATTTTTTTAAATAATTTTCAATTTACCCTCTACCTTTTATCTTTTTAGTAATCCTATAAAATATTAGTTCATAAATTGAAAATAAGAATAATACTAGGAATTTGTGGAATTATTGAAAAAATTAAAAAAAAAAATAAGGATGAGTTAACAAAGTTATAAACTAATATTTTTGTGTAAGTTAATGAAAAATAAAAAGTAGAGAAAGTATATTGAAAATTTATAAAAAATTTTGAGTTCATAAATAAAATTTAAAATTAATCATGTCAAAATATAAATACAATAAATTATTTTATATTGTTATACAATTAACTTAATATGACACGCCATTATCACATATCTTCATATTAAAATATCATATAATAATTATACCCATGCAACTAATTTTATAATTATACAAAAAAAAATTATTTTTATTTACTTTTTTAACTTCATAACTCAACTCTAGCTTACAAAGAGGTTAAGATCAGGTGCTTCCCTAATACTTAGACAGTATGGTATCGATAATAATAGGTAAAAATGATTAAAACGGGTATAAGCCAACAAGTATTTGACAACTCAGGATACACATTGGAGCAAGTTGCTGCGCAGAAGGAAATATCTGATATGGACTTTGAGCTTGTGTCATCATTTTGATGTGACCAAAATTTGAATCCTAAAATATTACTTGTCGTGTCACTTACGCAGCACATCTTTTTTTGTCCCATAATTGGACTGTATTCTTACCATGTATGGCTGGTACCTGGAAGAATGGAAACTAGTGGAACACTCTTCACACCTTTAAACCCTAAACCCAGCCCAAGCAATAAGAGGGCACTATGCGAATGCTTCATTTGTGTCTAGTCTTTTCTTGTCAAACAAAATGAGATCTCTAGGTCTTAGAGAATTAAGAAAAGTGGCAAAAGGATTGACAATTTCAAAGATTAAAGCCAACGTAGTATGAGCTATTCATATTTAATATTACTAATTAATTTTTTAATTAAGGAACTCTTGGCCTTACAAACAAACCAATAACCTGATAGTAATGTATCTTGAAATCAATAAAGAATTCAGCTAGGATATATGTAGAATTAGTGGTTGTATTGAGTCCATAATAGTATAGAGAGCAGCTATGGGCAATATTATATAGAATTCATGTGGACTTGGCCAAATATATCAAATCAAAATGGATTTCAGAGCATGTTACGAACAAATTGATCAAACTATACGATAGTGATATGTATAAGGAGAAGCAAAAGACAATCAAGAGGAATCAATCATCTTAGATTAGAGGAATGTTACATAAGGGTAGTTGTATTCTTGTCTTGGATCACAAGAGGAGGTTGATAAGTACTTTTATGTCCACCTACAATTACCCGTTAATCAATTCTAGCTATTTTTAAATAACAATCATAGGCTAACTAAAAAGCTTGGCATAGAACGCATTTTGTTTGAGCTATTTTGAAGGCACGTCAAGATGAGGAAAGTGGAGTATTTGTAGACCATAAGGCAATATATGTTGAGTATATTAAAAATCATTTTATAGTGATTTGTTTTCTATCTTATTATCCACATTATAATCCTTTTAATATTTTCATTATTTTACAAGAAAACTATATAAGGTTGAAGTTGTATAGATCTTCTTAATGATCAATTGATGCTAATTTTGATGTCGATTTTGCTAAGGATACCATGCTTTGGTTAAAAGTTGTAAGTGGCAAGAATAAGAAGAGCAAAATTCTCAAAGCATGGTCTTAGGGACCTAATATTGATGAATCTGATCTAACTCTCACATTATTTGCTTAATCAAGATTCCATCCTGACTTTGAGGACAAATTACAGAGGCATATTAAAATTCCTACCACTAAGGAGACATGGGAACTATAACATAATATTTCTCAGCAAACCATTTAATTATGTCTCTAAAATGCAAACTTGACAAAGTGATGACTTTAGTTTTCTTAATAATATCTTTAATTTTCTATTCCTAATAGAATCATTTATTGCACATAACAAATAATCTTTAACCAATGAAATTAGTTAAAAATTATTTATTGTACCTACTAACAATAATAATAAATACTTAATAACTAATTTCATTAGTTAAAAATAATTTATTATATACAATAAATTAATAATCCTTAATTAGTGTCTTAAAGACACTCACTTAACAAAACTATTCTATTAATTAGTCACGGATAAAACATGCATATTCTAAAAAAAAAAATATTTATAAGAAATTAGACTTCCACCCTTGCAACTTAATTGGACTGGACCAGATGAATGACAAGGTTAATGGGCTTTCCTTGAACGATAGGAGATCCTAAGTGATAACCCATTTCATTACATCTTTTGAAACCAGCTTGCGACACTAGGGCTTTATAATTATCCACCATCAATTCTTAGAAAATCAATTTTTATTACCCGGAGATATTTAAGTATACAAACAAGGCATCTTAATATTAATCTCTTTAGAGTTAGCCTTCCTCAGTAGTATAATAAATCTTAATCACACATTTCATTTGGAAATAAGGGAGTTCCTTTGGCCCACCTTCATATATAGGTTTCTCTTTCATTTTCATCTTGAATATTTAATTTAGTGGAATATTATCTCTAATGTTTCAAAATTTTCACTATTACCTTTTTTTTAAGAGTAAAATACTATTTTGATATCTTATTTATCAGTTAATTATTAATTTGATCTTACTTATCAGTTCATGTTCAATATGATTCCTCATTAATTTTTATTCTCAATTCAGTCCCTTTCTTATTAATTTATTCTCAATTTGATCCCTCATTAATATAAAACTCCACACATTTAATCTCTTAGTTTTAATTGAATTAGAGGAACCATATTGAGAATGGAAATCCAGTAAGGGGCTAAATTGAGAATCAACTAGAAAGTAAGGGACTCAAATGAAAGTGAAAATAAGTGAAAACCTAATTAAGAATCAACTGATTAGTGTGAAGTAGAATTAAAATGATGTTTTACTCTTTTACTTAGTTAACTTTATTAACTGTGTGCTGATTATATAATGGATGACCAAATGCACTGAATAAAGTTTTCATGATATTTTAAAACAGTTTCAAGTTAGTCCCTTATAGTTTTAAAAGGTCTCAACTGTTGGGTTGGAAGCCCATGGAACCTAAAACCGAGAACATCTTTTTTAATCGACCTTCTTAATTTTAAAGAGAGAGTATGCTTAATGAATTTGACATCATGTTTTAACTGAAAACTTTAAGGTTAGGTTTATGAATCCTTTATGCTTAATATATGTACTCTTCTTCTATATTCCAATTCTATTGGATGGGAGACTTCCCCAACATCATAATGTACTCGTTTCCTATTTGTTACTGATATATAAGAGTTCATCTTAGGCTTCAGCAGTCTTATGGCAATACAATGTCATTTATGAGTTTATGTATTGTAAGTATTTTTATAGCAAATGACATGCCATTCCATGGGGCATTTCCACTTTTCCCTTTTATTGTCATTTATAAGAAAACAGTTAAAAAAAACAGGTACATAAAGTAAAAGTTGTAAAATGTATGGGACTAAAATAAGCCATGTAAAACCATCAGGAAACCTTTACTCATTTAATTTGGCCGAGGGTAATATTGAATCAGTTTGAGACCTCTATTGATGGAGTTAGCTAGCAGTGTTTAGACGAAAGATGATATAGAACAATAGTCTTAAATATTGAAAACAATAGACAAACTTAAACTTTTAGAAGAAATCAAAACACGAAAACGATTTTAGAAACAAAAAGTGCACTTCTGCCTTTTATCTAACAATATGCTATGCATGTGATAACTTGCACGTCAATGCAAAGAACAAAACGACGTTGTCCAAATCTTATCCATCAACCAATGGCCACATGCATTTCCTAAAAAAGAGTACTACGACCCTAACTACAATCCAGAATAGTGAATATGAAGTGAAGAGCACCTTAGCTTCGTGACTAATCCAAACCAGCACCTTCCACCCTTCATCCTCCGATAATTGCGTACACTGCGGGTGCAGCCATCATTGTTGTATTGGTGCCACAACGTCACGTGTGCCGTATTAGGGAGGGTATATAATAAAAACGGACCAAACATACCCTACAAGTTGAAGCAAAAAGGGTTATCTTGTAGGACCTTATTGTAGGGTCTATTCTATATAGGGCCCCTTATAAACAAGGCATTCCAATCAGTCAGGAGGGAAGAATGGAGCCACTCCCACATCAAACATTGGCTAATTACTCCAAGGGAAAAGGACTGGAGGCATGCCTCCAAATTTCGCATTTATTATATAAAGCAAACCATGCCATAAAGCCACTTTTCCTTCAGAAGTTTCCATCACCTTTACTGCATGCAAAGACAAAACCAAATCTGCCTCCTTCAACATCATCAATCTCCATGCTTGTATTTTCCAGCTTGCTCTTTCTCGGTAGGGCCATTTTTGAAATGAAATGTTCTAGTCGTCCTCCATCTTTAATTTCCCCCTTAGATTGAGATATACAAATTCCTCGATGGTGGGATTCAAATTATGGTTGTTAAAATCGTGAGTTTATTATTTAAGTTTATAATTACACTTAAAGAAAATGAGTTAACTCGATATAAAATCGAATTTGCAAATTCAAGTATACTTGAGAGTTAATTTATTGGGTCTACCAAATTTATGATTTTAACGTGTCAATTAGTTTGTATAATAAACAATATAATGATTTAAATCCAAGATTAAACGAAATATAGACAATATTATTTTCCATGAAACTATTATAATCTACTTTATTCTAGAAAATAATAAAATTACATTAAATATGTATTTATTAAAACAAAAAATAAAATAAATATTTTTTAATTAATTATATGAAATAATTATTTATATATGACTATGTAAAAATATTCATGCTGAGTAGTGCAGATTATAAAATATGAATAATTTTTATTTGATTTAGTATAATTTAAATTGTATTTAAATAATTTTTTATTGTATATAAAATTATATATTTTAATAACTATTTATTAATTAATACAAATTCATACAAACTAACATTACGAGTTAACATTATAAATTTAATTTTTTTTATAAATTTGTCTAAATTTACAAATTTAAATTATCTTAGTTCAAATCCCAAGTCAAAGAAAAGTGAGTGCGTGAATATTTAAATATAATATTTGTACTGTTTAAATAACCCCGGTTTTCAGTGGCATATAATGGAATAAACTTGCGTGACTATATTTAAGGGTCGCGATTTTATTTTATGCTTTTCGTTAGGCAAATGCGTCATGATAATTAAATGTTGAATGAATTTAACTTCAAAATTAATTAGGATATTATCTCTTTCCAGAAAAAGGTATTAATATAATCTACTAATAAAATTAGTTATGTCTACAAATTAATAGTTATTATATTTATGTTTAGTTTGTACTACAATTTGTTTTTTGTACTATAATTAGGGTATTTATGTCTGACTTAAAAGCTTGTGTAAAATTTGTAAGGAAATATATTTCATTATTCTTTTGATTTACCTTCTCTATGTCCGTAAAGTTAATTTTTATCATAAAATATTTTTGAAATGAAACTGAATTATGAGCCCTATATTTGATGTCATTTTTCAAAGTTAAATAAATTCTTTATCAGTTACATTTACTCCTTGTAATTCTTTGTATGCTTTATTAAACTAGCTATGAATATTTGCATATAAAAAATCAAAGTTTACTTTATTACTATGTCCATTTCCTCCCCACCCATATTTTTTACTTTGTTAAATCAAATCAATCTTCTATTTTTACATTTTAAGATAATATGGTCCTTACAAATAACTATGACAAATTAGTATTTCAAATGTTTTATTTTATACAAAATTAGTCTTTCATTAATACAAATTAAAAAACTAATTCTGTATAAATTTAAATTTTTAAAAAACTAATTTGGTACAAATTTAAATTTATGAAAAACTAATTTATCACAATTAATTTATAAATAACTAAATTATCATAAAATACAAAAATTACCGTTTTTTTCACTTCTAACTTTAGTGTTAGGATCCGTTAAATGGAGCCCTCGCCGCTTTGACGCTCTTTTACTATTGAGCATCATAATTGTTTATAAACATTCATCTAATCTAACTAGGTATAATTATTCTTAAGTTCTTTTCTTCTTTCGCAAAAAATTGTCAAAAAATGAAAATATTATTTTGATTCTCAAATGAAAATAGATCAATCAATTTCACACTTTTAAAATTTTTAGTATTATTTTCATTCTGAGGAATATAATTTCTTTGATTCTTCTAATGTATATATGACACTAACGTCAAACAATTGATAAACTGTAAACAAAATATACTTACAAATTTCAAGAATTAAAATATTTTTTTTGGTTAAAAAAAATCATTTCTTCTTATAACCAGATGTAAAAGCTTAACAATGGCATTTATGCAATTATGAGGACATCTAGGGGCAATTTAGTAGGGACGCATATGCCACTGATTATATAAATACCATGTATCGGCAGGACAAACTGGTAGCCCTTCTCTTTTGTAGTAAAAGCTAGCAAATAACCATGGCCGAAACCCTACTAACTATGATTCCAGCAAGCACCAAAGTCATCTCCAAAGCAACTCTCTGCAAATCAAAGAGCAAAACTTCATCGTTAACGCCATTTTCTGCAGTTGCGCCGCATCAGTTGGCTTCGGTTTCTAGGGTTCAAGTCCACACAACATTGGAAACGATCTATGAAGAAGATGAAACAGATGAAAGTTTTGCAACCTGTGAAACCTCTTCAACATCGTCATCGTCATTCTTCCCTGTGCAGTTGCCTATGTTTTTATTACAACTTCCAGGGGCGTCTTTGGCATCCTTTGGTCATAATTGTCAATGTGCCTAGTTAGCTTTTTTCAAGACTATGTTACAAGTTTTACGTCGAAAGTCTTGTTTAGAAGGAGTTATTAAGTTAAAAATATCCTTCTTGGACTAGTTTTTCTGGAGATTTTTCCACTCCAGTCTTAGACTTGTAACACTCTAATTGTGTTGTATCAATACTACAAATTTTATTTCTCAACGATTAATTATTTTGGATTTTTTAGTCTGACTACCAGTCAGGTATGTATAATGTTCACTTATCTTATTAATTTAGAGCTTCTGTGGTATAAATCTGCAATTTAGCATACACCTTGAGAAGTCTTTCTTGTCATCTCTCTCTCTCTCTCTCTCTCTATATATATATATATATATGTATATATATATGATTCAATGAAGGGAATTTATGAGTATATGGGCTAGTTATTATAATGCTACTTGAAACTGTCTTTAGATTTTCAAGTTTTGTTACAATTATTATTATAAAAAATAAATTATCATATAAAGTTTTGAATTCAAATTTTACAAACTAATAAAAATAAGGTGTCATCTGTATTCAAAATTATAAATATACGAAAGATTAAAGTTTATGAATAAAATGTGTACCAAATTGATAAATTTTCAATTTATTAAGTTGTCAAATATTAATTGATTAATTTTATGGAAAAGAATTCTTATATTTATCAATCACATGCACCTAATTAATGCAAATAGGGACCCGTGGTGGGCACGTGATTGACTTGTTGCTCCAAAATGATAATGACAGTTTAACTTATTGGGGTGGTGGGAGGTGTGGAAGATTATCCCTACCATATTGCTTTTCTTTCGAGGATACAAAAAGTAGGAGAATTTCGTTATCTCTTTTACGGCTTCTACCTTTCTGCTATTGCTTTGATTGGAATGAAAAGGATGTCAACCTCAAATACATTCTTATGCTCAAACTGGATGTGAAAAAATATTGCACGGATCAACGATTTGATTTATAGGAGGTAAAAGTTTTTAAATTAAAGATTTAAATTGAAGGGGACAAATTTTTATTATTTAAAAAGAACAAGTTATTATAAATTAAAGAACAGAATTAATAATATAAGATAAATTATATATAAAAATTAAAATTTTAAAAATGTTAAAAGAACGAGTGTCCTTTTCCACGTCCCTTTTAAATCCATCTCT
This sequence comes from Delonix regia, assembly GCA_037074485.1. NCBI lineage: Eukaryota > Viridiplantae > Streptophyta > Magnoliopsida > Fabales > Fabaceae > Delonix > Delonix regia. The sequence goes on along the minus strand of CM073450.1, from coordinate 43,048,653 downwards.
GAAGTAATAAGCTCTCTTGCGTACTCCTCCAATGCATATGCATGTAAGAACATGAGAGATCTTAAGAAGGATTGAATGTATACCTAGTTAGATTAGTGGGCTACAATTATATATATGAGGTCCTGATTAAGGGTAAAAAGAGATTGCTTCATCTTTGCCAGGGATAATGATGGACATGGTAAAACCTTGCGATTCTTTGCATGCATGTTAAGAGAAAGAGAGGTTATGGCGTCGTTCTTGGACATGTTTTTTCCTGGGTTTGACAGAGCCTTCACTGTCTTTGAGGCTCAGTAGGTCTCCTGTAGTCTTGGCTGATCAACTTGTCAATGTAATGGATGGGGCTCATTGTGCTAGGCCATGCCCATGCTAGGCTTAGAATCTCCAATATTACCAGCATCTTAAATTCTTGCGAGTTTATCTCATAAGATTTCCACAATAAATTATGGATTTGGATGAGAGTGGGTTGCGAATCTTGGTACATAGTTATTCGCCATTAGAACAGTTGGCATCACTACAAAAAATTGTCCCGACAACCTATATTCTGATCATTTATTCATTGAAAATGTTTAAAATAATTTTTAATTTAATAAAAAATCTCCCAATTCACCACTTTTAAAAAATTTATTAAATTTAGTCTATTTATCAAACTCTAAATTTTAAAGTCACAAAATTAAATATGATATTTTTTTTTTATAAATAAATGACTAAAAAATAATATTTTACTATTATTTTTGCTTTAAAAACACAAAAAAATGGTTTAAAGGCATTTAATGCAACCCTGAACCTTCTATCGTTGAGGCTATGTTTAGAAATGAAGCAAATGAAAGGGAATGGCAACACGGGGTCTAGTCCATTTCCCTGGTTTTTTCTTCTTTTTTTTAATGCTTTGATATCCCTTTGCAAAGGAAAAAGAATCAATCCCGTAAAGTGGTTTTACTAGAGATTCTAGTAAAAGATCTTGGCCATTCATTTAATTTGGCGCTCCATGTCATGCCACATTGCCCTGCCTCTCAAAGCATTTTTTTTTTTTTTTTAATTTTCAATGGGTCAAAACACCGTCTTCCTCAGATATAATAAAAGCTATGATGTTTGGGGCCAATATTTGCTCCATTCTCCAGCCATCACGCAGGAAGAAGACCTGGAATTGCTAACGTTTCTTCTAGAAAGTTTTCACCTTAACGATATCGGTAAAATAAACCCAATTTTTTTAAATTGGAAGAAGAAGATAATGGTAAAAAACAAGTAAGAGGAAGAAGATACCGGTAAAAGATTCAACCACTGCTCTCTTCCTCAGAACACCATTGTAGAAAGGTCATAATGCAACATAATACATAAGTCTAAATAAGATCATAGAATTCAATAACAATCAAACAAAAAGGCCCGAATTGTCACCACAAAAGGCACATAATTGGGGACAAGGTTCAAATAGATGAATGACCATGGGGTAACGAATTGCAAAAAAATTGCCCTTACTCTCTACATCAAACAAACAGATGGAGGAAGAGATTTGAATGGATGAAGAGCACGTTCAGAGGACATGCCAAGGGAAAGGGAACAGAGGAGTACAGAAGAGCATGACCAGAGAAGAGGAGACGAGTCCATTGAGGAAGTACCAGTAATGGCGAGGTGGAGACGAAGTGCTAACGTAGTTTTTTTTTGGACGGAAGAACTGCAGACACTAAGGCCCCGTTTAGTAGAGAAAAGGGAATATGAAAAAAGAAGAAGAAATAGAGTGGAATATAAAATTTTGATGTTAAAATTTATTTTGTATAATAGAATTGAATAAAAAAAATTTATAAAATTTATTTATTATAATAAAGATAATAATGGAATAAGAATAATAATTAGACCAAAAAAACTTAAATGCTCCTATTATAATTTTATACTAAAAATATTAAATTAATATTTTTAATATTATTTTAGAATAATCTTAACATAAAATATTAAAATATTTATATTATTTTAAGTAAAATATTTTTTTAATCTTTTTACTAAAAAACAGGTTTTTTCCATCTCCCTAACACAACACAATCCCAAATAAAGCAAGAGACCACCAAAGACAGTAAACATAAACCAGCAAATCAGCCAATTCCTTCTTTATATCTCCCAGCATCACGACCCAGTGGAGAAAACAAAGGGATGGAGGGAAAACTTTCCAACTCATTCTTCAATTAAATCAGCAAAATTCTCAAATTTTCCTCCACTTTCCTTGTCTTTCTTTCGTTCAATTTTTCCCCCACTCTCCACTGACCACATCTGACAGCATCTGGCTTCAAGGGGGGACGATCGAAGACGCTAAGGCACACATCGCCGGCGAACAGGTCTGACAACTTTTTTCAGTCTCCTCGCCGCCGATCGTCGCTGATTTCATGCTTTGTCGTTGTCGGGCTCTCTCTCAACGAATAAGGGTGCCTTCTCGATCAACCAGGGTCATTTGGTAAATTGCCACTATTTTCTACGGGAGTTGGTACATTTCCATTGCCTTCACAATGGAAACCTCCCTCCTGTTATGGAAGGGAGAGTGATATCCATCGTCTCTGTACATCATTTCCACCAAACGACCTTAGCTTAGATTCCATTGGCATTTCTAGCCGCCCATACTCTCTGTTGTAGCTAACATACCATAAGATTTGTGAAAGCGAGGAAACCTAGCCAAACGACACCATTTTGACCCATTAAAAATTAAAAGAAAAAAAAATTGCTTTGAGAGACAAGGCATCGTGACATGATATGGAGCGTCGGATTAAATGGATGGACAAGATCTTTTATAGGAGAATTTCCAATAAAATCAATTAATTATTTTCCCTTTGCTGAGGAATTCTTGTTTTCTCACATATGGGAACGGAGAATACTTCCTCCCCATAGAAGTAATGAAAACCATTCTCATAAATGGTTCTGTACAATTTTAATTATTCTTAATTCTAAAATAAATGATGATCGACAACATGCAAACTTGTTGAAATATAAATAAGAATCCATATACAACATTGAGTAACGTAAAATGATTATATTTGTTCCCTACGACTACCATATGCAACAACCAAATTTTTAATATTAAATTTCTTATTGTATAGTTTTTTAGGCTGTGCAGCAGGGATTATCAGATTATAATAGAATTTATAAAATATTGTGAATTTTATTTAATCTAACAATCCTCATTGCATAATCAGTAAGTTGTAGAATAGGAAATCCATATGCCCAAAAGTACATTGACTATTTCTAAATTTTTCTAACAATAGTTGGCACCTCCCCCTACATTAGAAAAAACAAAATGAATTGGTCATACATCATGCTAATAGAGAGACAAGCACATACGTCATGGCTGACCTACTCAAAAGATGAAAAAATCTATGATGTGATAATTGTAATGCAATAATGGTTCTTATAAAGGAAACTTTAATATTCCCGTCAAAAACACAATCAACATATATTGAGCTTAACAAGGACAAAATTTCTTAGTACTACCTGGTTTATGTTTATAATCACCATGTTTTATCCACTTACTTCGCTTCCTTTCATTTGTTATAGTAAAAATTTTTTACCATCAAGGATTATTAGATTAAAAGGTGAATTTTACTATTTTTACTTATTTAATATAGTCAATAATAATTTATTTTTACTTTTCTTTTAACTTAAAAAGGTAAAAATATATTAAAATACTTTGAACAATACAATATTTTATTATTTACTTTATTCATATCAATTCCTCTAAACAAAATATACTAATTTTATAACAAATGTTTGTGTTTGTGTTTATTATTACTACGATTTATTAATCTTTTCTTGATTGTTATCATTGTTATGATAAAAATCTTTTACCATTGAAACTACCCAAGCTAATAAATGGGTTTTGTTAAAATATTTTAATATTATATGGATTAGTATTAATTATGTTATTAAATTAATTTTATGTGATGATTAATTGGACAATTAATATTATAATTGTAAACTAAGAATAGTTTGGGTTCATATTCATTGCAGTTTTGCAGGAAAATGTGATGATTAATATGAATATTAATTGTTCATATTCATTATGACAAATAATATTATCATAATGCCCTATTGGTGTGACATTTTCAATATAATTTTGTGAATAAGGCCTATTTGTGACCTGTCAGTAGCGATTTGTTGATTGATGTATTCATGGTTTCTCTATCCTATCGATATGAAAATTATGAGTGCATTTTGTGTCATTTCTCTCGATAATATGCTTCCTTGGTGTGTATGAGTTTTCTTGATTTATTATAGTCCAAGTCATTCGGTAGGATATGATGAATTTTTTGTTACACAATTGTTGAAGCTAGGTCTTGTTATGGAAATTTTGTTCTATAATTATGTGTTCGGGACATAATTAATATTTCCTATTTGTTTTTCATCCTTAGCTTATCTGTTCTAGCAACTGTCTGTGGTGAAAACTCTAAATAAGACAAATTATGATGATTGGATTAAGTCCTTTAATATGTATTTGACGATCACTAAGGAAGATTTGGCTATAAGAGAGCCTAAGCTAGTAGATCTCTCTACTAGGTCCAGTGTTGCTAACAAAACTTACCATAAGTAGTGGTATGAGTCTAATAGGATTTGACTGATTATCATCAAGTACACGATTAAGAAGGCTATTAGACAAAGTATTCCTAAGAAGGACAGCGCAGTTGAGTATCTCAAAGTGGTCAGTGAGAAATTCAAGAAGTTTGATAAGACTTAAAAGACCTATTATCTCTCTTTGCTAGATAACACTCACTATGATGGAGTGTCGGGAGTGTGTGAACACATGATGAAGCCTATTAACTACTACAACAAGTTGAAATCCTATAGTGTGGACTTGGATGAGAGCCACTTGGTTTATAGAGTTCTCAAATCCTTTTCTGCTGAATATGGGGTCCTGAGAACCACTTATAATTCTTAAGAGCCAGGGTGGTCTATTGATCATATGATGTCCATAGTGACTCAAAAGGAAGAATCGATAAATAAAGGTGAATACTCACGTACAATTGGTAAACTACATTTTGCATGGTTCATCCAACAAGACTGGAAATGTGAAGATGAAAGGAAAAAAAAAAGTTGAAGAATAGGCATGAGAATGAAGGGCCTCAAAGACAAGATGAGCCTAAATGAAAAGGAAATATCCTTGGAATAAAAGAAGTTCGATTGCAGTTAATTGTAAAGGAATTGTAATCTTAAGCTAGTATTCTATACACTGTTTGACTTTATATAATGTAGATTATAAACCTTCATCAAGGAGGAATTTGATTTCTAGTTCTGTATTAAATAGACGTGATTATCTAGTTTTAGCAAGGAAATGAAAGAATTAATATTTTCCTTGATTATGTTATTGTTGGGTAAGTTTCGTTTATAAATGAATTATGTTATTTGAATATAAATGCTAGTCTTGATTCTCCACTCGCTGCATCTATTTATGCTGTTATTGGACACAAACACTGAAGAATTGATGAGAATTCTTCTATGTTATGACATTAGTATTTGGGTCATATATCTAAAGAGAGAATGGAAAGAATGGTTAGATAGGGAATTTTACATAATTTAAATTTTTTCTGATTTTGAATCATGTGTTGATTGCATTAAGGGAAAATTTCTCGCTAGAGCTAAAAGGAAAGAGGCAAATAGATTTGGGTCAATTTTGGAATTAATCCACACAGATATTAGTGGACTAATTACTCCTGTTGCTATGGGCAATTACAAATACTTTATAACTTTTTTAGATAACTTGTCCAGATTTGGATGGATTGATTTGTTGTGTAATAAATCTGACTCATTGGATGTCTTTAAGGCATTTAAGACTACTGTTGAATTAAAGTTTGGGAAGGCAATCAAAAGTGTAAGATTAGATAGAGGTGGTAAATATTATGAGAGGTATACTGAAGCAAGCAGAAACTCTGGACCTTTTGCTTTATTCTTACAGCAATAAGGAATTGAAGCTCAGTATACCATGCCTGACATTCCACAACAAAATGGAGTACTAAGAGGCATAATCGCACCTTGATGGACATGATCAGAAGCATGACCAGTCACTCTTCATTACCAGAAGATTTTTTGTGGGGTGATGCCCTTAAGACAGTAGCTTATATTTTAAATTAAGTTCCAAGTAAGTTAGTTGAAAAGACCCCATATGAACTTTTCACTAGTAAAAAGCCTAGTCTGAGACACTTTCGTATATGGAGTTATAAAGCAAAGGTAAGACCCTATAATCTTCAGCTCAAGAAACTTGATTTTAGGACTGTAATTGGATTCTTCATTGGGTATTATTTAAGATCTAGAGGATACAAATTTTATTATCCTAATCATATGACTAGGGTTATTGAATCTAATAGAGTATTTTATTTTGATGATGACTTGAACAGTGGGAGTGATGTTCCTAAAGTAATCAATCTGCATTATGAGGATACCATCTTACCCATGTTATCTTTGTCATCTCTACCTATGAATCATGTTATTAGAGATGACACTCTTGTTGAGAATCCAGTTGATCATATTATGGAAGCTCTTACAGCTGATGTGGAAGAACTAGCCGTTAATTCAAGACGATCACAGAGGATTTGTAGACTTGCAATTTCAAATGATTACATAGTGTACTTGCAGGAATTTGAGTCAGACATTATTGATGACACAGATTTTGTCTCTTTTTAGTGAAGTTGTGTCAGGTCCTCATTCATCTAAGTGGTTCGAGATTATGAATAATAAAGTTACCTCTATACACTATAATAATGAGTGGGAACTTGCTAAGTTACTAAATGGATGTTGAAAACAACATCACTGGATGAAGACTTGCAATAAGGGTATGCTGTGTGTGGATGACATTCTATTGGCCAATAATTGAGTGTGCTTAATAAATGAGACAAAGTACATCTTGACATGCCACTTTGATATAAAAGATCTAAGTAAATCTTTTTTTGTTTTGAGAATTCAGATTCACCGTGAAAGATTTTGTAACATTTTTAGTTTGTCTCAAGTAACTTATATTGAACGAGTACTAAAGAAATTTAATATGTATTCTTGCATTCCTTATGTTACACCTGTGCAGAGTAGTAATAGGTTGTTTAAATTATTGTGTCCTAAATGAAGATGAGAGAACTTTGATGGACAAAGTTCTATGTGAATCTGTTGTTGATAGCTTAATATAGGCTTAGGTATGCACAGGTTTGGACATTACTTTTCCTGTTGGTATGCTTAGCAGATATTTAAGTGATTCTATGTATGATCATTGGAAGACTACAAAGACAATTATGAGGTACCTTCAGGGTACAAAACATTGCATGTTGACTATCTAGAAATCTGAATAATTTGAAATAATGAGATATTCTTATTCAGATTATATATAATTTGTTAATGATTTTGAACCCACTTCGGATTACATCTATATGATGTTTTAAAGGAGCTGTTTTGTTGAGAAGTGTCAAATGGACACTTACAATTGGCTCACATATAAGTGAAGAGTATGTCGCTAGTTTTGTGATTGTCATTTGTTAAGGAATATGGTCAAGAAAATTAATTTCCGTTATGTGCATATTTTGAGTTTTGACCATTTTTTTGCGACATGACTCTATTGTGCATTTTTCTCAAAATTATAAGAATTTCAGTTGCATTAAATTTTGATACTCAATTCCTGTTTGTTGGAGAGAATATCTATGAATCTCATACTTGTTTTGGGTGATTCGTTTACCAACACAAACCCATTAGAGTTTTGGAAACATATGCCTCATGGATATATTTGAATTTTTGGTGTGTTACTTTGGTAAGAGTCTGAGTTGTGTTCTTAAGGAACACTTTCGTATATTTTGGCATTTATAACATTTACTTCTCTATCGGATTCAATGTTTTTAGTTATGCCAAAATTTTATATATAATTTAGAATTGAAATTTTTCTGGCATTTATAACAATGCTTTCCTCATTGGATTTAATATTCTTGATTCATGATTTCATTTTTGAATTTTTGTTATCTCAGACTCGCATGGTTCATATTTGCAGTGAGCACATGATGATGGATCTATTAACCAAAGGCCTACCCATAGGAGTAATTCAAATCGTATAACTTATATGAGTCTTGTTGAATTTTGATGTAGCCTTGGTCTAGTAGGAGTATGAGTTGAGTCCTTAAGGGGATTTTGTGGTGCAATTTGACACTAAATTTTTTACTAGAGTCCTTAAGGGACTTTTGCATTGTAATATGATGCTTCGAATGTCATTTTGTATCCCATTCTATTCAGATATTAAAACTAATTTATGACAATGTTAATATCACTTGTTTCCCTATCAGATTCAATGATCTTTATGTGTGGTTTCATGTATGAGTTTTGTATGGCTTATAGATATGCACACATCCGTATGTTTATATGAATGTTAATTGCTTAATTATATATTTTTTGATTGACCTAATAATTTAATTAATGCTATCCAAGTGGGAGATTGTGTGAAAATTTTAATATTATATAGATTAGCATTAATTTTGTTATTAGGTTAATTTCTTGTGATGACTAATTGGGCAATTAATATTATAATTGTAAACTAAGAATAGTTTGGGTTCATATTCATTGTGGGTAATCAATAATGAGTTGGATTATCCACAAGCCCAATGGGTATAGACCCTAACTTACAACCCAACAACATTAGTAATTATCCCATCAGATTGCTAATTAAGAGTTCATTAATAAGAGAGAGTTAATGTGCTTCTTCTATTTAAATAATATAAGATTAAATTATTTTAATATATATATATATATATATATAAGGGTTTTATTTTTTATTTATTATTATTATTATTATTATTATTATTATTATTATTATTAAAATAAAACCCTATCAGTTATTATAAAAGAAGCTGTAATTTCAATTTTGACTACAACTATCTTTTTGGTGGTTACCTACTCTGAGAATTCTCTCTTGAGTATTGTGAGTTGATATCGCTCTGCAAAACTACACTATGTCTTCTTCAGCATCAGTTGACGTCTTTCTCTACCAGAAATCAATCTACACTATATCATCTTCATCAGGTCAGGTCTTAATGTTTAATGTGGTATACGATTACTTTGTTATTTTTTTCATTTTTTTTTTCTTTTGTAACAAAAGGTTTATCGTATTAAGATAAAAAGCACTCTCCACTGACCATATCCGACAACATCTAGCTTCAAGGGGGGATGATCGAAGATGTTAAGGCACACATCGCTGACGAACAGGTCTGACAACTTTTTTCAATCTCCTCACCGTCGATCGTCGCTGATTTCATGCTTTGTCGTTGTCAGGCTCTCTCTCTCAACGAATAAGGGTGCCTTCTCAATCAACCAGGGTCATTTGGTAAATTGCCACCATTTTCTAAGGGAGTTGATATATTTCCATTGCCTTCACAATGGAAACCTCTCTCCTGGTATGGAAGGAAGAGTGATATCCATCTTCTCTGTACATCATTCGCACCAAATGACCTTAGCTTAGATTCCATTGGCATTTTTAGCCGCCCATACTCTCTCTGTCATAGCAAACATACCCTAAGATTTGTGAAAGTGAGGAAACCTAGCCAAACGAAACCATTTTGACCCATTAAAAATTAAAAAAAAAAATTGCTTTGAGAGACAAGGCAACGTGACATGATATGGAGCGTTGGATTAAATGGATTGACAAGATCTTTTTTAAGAGAATTTCTAATAAAATCAATTGATCCTTTTCCTTTGTTAAGGAATTCTTGTTTCCTCACATATGGGAACAAAGAATACTTCCTCCCCATAGTAGTATGTTGGAATAATTTTAATATTTATGGATTAACATTAACTATTTTATTATATTAGTATCTTATTAATTCTAATTAGGCAATTAATGTTATAATTTATAAAGTAAGAATGGACTGGGCTTTATTTTAATATGTGTAGATAATCAGTGATGGGTTTGATTATTCACAAGCCCACTGGGCAGAAACCTAACCCACAGTCTAAGAGTATTAGTAATCATCATGTTATATTATTAATTTAAGATTGTTATCCAGAGTGAGATTTTATGGGCTTAATTTTGATTGATTAATTAAATTTAAAATTGTTTTAAAGATTTTGGAGGATTTTACTATAATAATATTGATTAATTATATTATTAAATAAAACCCTATAAATAACACACTAAAGCCCTAGTTTTACACACACACAAAAATCTGTCATTCTCTCTCTACCGTCAAAACACTCTGAGAAACTCTCTTGTGCATTGTGGGTTGAACTTGTTGGACTCAACCAATATTCATATCAACGATGTCGTCTCCATCAGGTCAAACTGTTAATTTATTTATTCTCCCAATTTGTAATTATATTTAATTACATGTTCTAGTTCCGCTTTCATAGTGATGAAAACCATCCTCATAAATGGCTCTGCACAATTTTAATTATTCTTAATTCTGAAATAAATGATGATCGACAACATGCAAACTTGTTGAAATATAAATAAGAATCCATATACAACATTGAGTAACGTAAAATGATTATATTTGTTCCCTGCAACTACCATATGCAACAACCAAATGTCCAATAGTAAATTCCAAAAGTACATTGACTATTTCCTGTGTCAAATTTTTCTAGCAGTAGTTGGCAACTCTCCCTACATTAAAAAAAAAAAAAAATTAATTGGTCATGCATCATGATAATAGAGAGACAAGCATATACGTTATGCTCGCCTACTCAAAAGATGAAAAAATGTACGATGTGATAGTTGTAATGCACTAATGGTTCTTATAAAGGAAACTTTAATATTCCCATCTAAAACACTATCAACATATATTGAGCTTAACAAGTACAAAATTTCTTAGTACTACCTGGTTTATGTTTATAACCACCATGTTTTATCCACTTACCTTGCTTCCTTTTATTCATTATAGTAAAAATTTCTTACCATCAAGGATTATTGGATTAACAAGTGAATTTTACTATTTTTACTTGTTTAATATAGTCAATGATAATTTATTTTTAGCTTCCTTTTAACTTAAAAAGATAAAAATATATTAAAATACTTTGAGCAATGCAATATTTTATTATTTACTTTATTCATATCAATTCCTCTAAACAAAATATACTAATTTTATCACAAATGTTTCTGTTTGTATTTATTAATCTTTTCTTGCTTGCTATCATTGTTACGACGTTGAAGCTATCCAAGCTAATAAGTGGGCTTCACTACTGTTATATGTTTAATGTGGTATACGGTTACTTTGTTATTTTTTTGTTTTTTTTTCCTTTTGTAACAAAAGGTTTATCATATTAAGATAAAAAGCACTTTTCTCCACCTCCTTGCTGCAACGGTGTATATAGATATTGAAAAGTAGAGATAGTGACGATGTAGATGATGAATATCTAGATACAAGCAAAAAATATACTATCAGTAAATGTTTATTCAAGAAGATTGTGATACTTGTAAAAATGACCACCATTTACCTCCTTTCAGAGCATACTTTCTCCTCTTCCAAAGCGTGATTAAGATTCAGATTGAAGATCATGAATGTTTGAAAGGAGAACATTTAGACTTGTTGACAAAATATGTTAATGGAGGGAGTTTATTAAAAATTATTAAGGCTATGGGTATTTTTTTTAATGAAAATTATTATAATGTTTTTAGGTCTTCAATGTAATTATAAAATTTAATGTCTTTAAATGATATTAAAAGCAATTTATGGTCCTCAACCGAGAATTTTTTCTAAGAAATATAAACGCTTAGTAAAAAAATCTATGATGAGATTTATTCCATGACTTATTATCTAGTTTTTATGAGCATGATAATTAGCAAAGCGTGAAAGATGAAATCTTTATGAGTAGAGACGAATATGGTATAAACGAAATGATAAATTTGGTTTTTAAAGAATTTTATAATACTAAAATTTAAGAATATATGATCTCCATAATTTTAGCAGACTTTAAGAGATACTACGATCAAAATCAATGTCATCTTATAATGTCTTCTATTGTAAATGATATTCCAAGCACAAGCATCTCATGCTTCCAAACATCCAACATATATACCAAACGAAAATGATCATACATTGTAACAAACGGCTCCTCAAGTTGTACCCATCTATGAGCAAAGTAATTTTGTTATACGTAGTAATCAAATATAATGTCCACATTTAATCCCATGTATTTCAATTATAATTAATTTTTCATATTCCATCACGGGTATATCATTCACGCGTTTTATAGGGTTATAATACATTAACAATTGTCATGTTCTAGAATGTCTTTCTACCTTGGTTGTTAAGCACTAAACTGTCATGCCTCCCATATCTGTATGTTATTTTAAAGCACGGTCTAGAAAAAGAATGAGTGCTTCGTTGTGATAGACCTTTTCTAATGACTTGGCATTAAATACCACCATTAAATGTTACATCTTGGGGAACCTAATTAACTATCTCTTTCTTTTTAGTTTCAACTTCTAAATGGGTTTTTTTTTAACCATTAACTTCTAAAATTGTATGTATATATGATGCTTCATTGCCCTCTACAACCCATCTTCTAAGTTCTGACTGTTACATGCGCTTTTATTGTCAATCATTGTTCAGAGAGAGTCACAAAAACCCAAGGGTTTAGGCATTTCTTTGGAGTTGTCTGAGAAAAAGCTGAAGAACCAAAAAATGGTGAAGGGAGTGAGAAGCATCAAGAACTATGGGGAGGTTGCACCGTCTCTCCTCATAACATCTCAGAAATTTTCACCTTTATACCCAAAATTGGAGCCAATCATTGAAGAAGATTCTGATGACAAGAGATTCGAGGTTTATTGCCCAAAGAGGGTTTTGTTCCTTCTTCCTGTGTTGCTTTCTTTTGTATCATACTTCTTGTTGTACAGACATGCTAGTGAATGATGAAAAGAAGATCAGGAAATTAATATGTTTTTGCTTTTAAGATCAGCTGGAATAAGAACAAATATTGACGATTCTCATTTGAATTTCCACTCATTATTCTCACAATGTGCAATGAGTGTCAAGTAGTTTGATTTCAGAACCAAAGGTAACAATCAAATCAATAATAAGAAATACCCTAAATTGGAGTTAAGAAAGGTTTTTAACTTTAATTCTCATCCAAATACAACTGATCATAGCTGCCAATCTCTTGCTACGATCAAACAAGGAGGAATATGAAACTATGGCTGCAACGCTACACCAAAGATATTTAAACTGATCATGGTTGGTCATCATTACAAAAAATTATGTATATGGAGCCTATGATCAGTAAAAATAAGGTAAAATTAACTGAAGTATAAGGCAATTTTTAGTATAAAAAAGGATTCATATATATTTTGAAAATAAAAAAGATTTTATTAGTGGCACTGCCACTACTCAATTAGCATAAAAAAATTACCTTTGAATAAGATCTTGACCATTTAGAATACTCAATTGAATTGATACTTATAACTTTACTACCATCCTTACTCGCTCATTCACTTATACATTCTGTAGTATTAAGAGTTCCGTATGTATAATTAACATTTTGTTTCAAGAACCATTTTGCATATATATATATATATATAGAGCCCCCAAAACGAGAAACACAATAATCAGAGTTTAAAAAGAATACATTCATGGAAAATCTCGTGTTTTCTTTTAAAAATTTTAACAATTAAATTAAATAAAGACTGGGAGTAGCTGGCCAACTTAATTAAATTAATATAATGTACTTCGAGAAATTGATTAATATTTTTATATCAATATACAGCTTCATAATAAGGTTATATTAATATAGGAAAACAGTAAGCTAGCTAGTTCTAGAATGTTTTTTAGGTTGTTAAGCTCTAACAATCACGCCCATATCTAAGTGCTATTTTAACGCATGTTCTAGAGAAAGGTGAAAATGTTGGTTGTGATAGACCATTTCAATTTCAATCACTAATGACTTGGCTCTATTAACACCATTAATTAATCGTTGTACAACTTGGCCAACCTAATTGGCCATCTCTTTCTTTAGCTTCAACCTTTTATATAATGAATATATAATACTCCCTATTGCCATGCTCTCCAACCCTAATATCTTCAGCCTAGCCGAACCATTTTTCTTGAGTTTCTTTGATCAGAAAGAGTCATAGAAACCTAAGGTTTGGGGCTTCTGGGTTTTAATTTGCTGAAAAATCAATAGCTTAAGAAGAAGAAGAAGAAAAAGAAGAAGATGGTAAAGGGATTGAGAGGCATCCAGAATAATTACTACGGTGAGGTGGCACCAGCTCTGCTCGTAAGCCATCAGAAATGTTCACTGAACTTCCCAAAGTTGGAGCCCATCATTGAAGAAGCTTCTGATGTGTACTTTGTTGGGCATTATCCAAAGAGGGTTTTGTACCTTGTCCCTGTGTTGCTCTCTTTCATCTCCTACTTCTTGTTGTATGGACAAGTTATCTAGCGCTTCAAAAGAGAGAACATGTTATTAATCCGGAGGTGAAGTGATTAAACTATTTATTAGATTTAGTTTTTTTAATGCAAAGGCCAGCTTATTTTCTTGACATCCATAGAATGATCAGAATTGGTTTGCTTTTTCCACATTAATTAACAAAATCTGGAAAAAAAAAATTAATTATCTCTCCCTTTTTCCCCCTACAATTTCTTTTTCGTCTATTGAGACTAACCTCTATACCATATATTTTAATGACTAAGATAATGTTAAGTTTAGGAGACAAGTTGCAAAATTATATACATATGCATGATGATCACAAATAATAATAGTGAATAGGAACTTAATAACATTTTTTTTCCACAATAAAACTTCCACATCAATTTGCTTGCCACATGAGCATCTACGTACGTTGTCCATCCATGTCAGCTCAGTTAGCCCATTCAGCAATATTTTGACAGTGTTATAACTGTGGAGGAGGGCAGAGACTAATTCTTAAACATTTTTGAAGTGTGGGGAGTGATTTGAAAAATTCTAAAGTATAAGGACTGAATTGAAAACTAAAGGAAAGTATAGGGACATAATGATTAATTTTTGCCAAAATCTTTGGTGCAACTATGAAATTAATTGTACTAGTGCAATCATTACATAACATACTAAGAGAAAGACGCGTGACAATAATGTGTCATATTAGATTAATTGTATGTCAACTTAAAAGATTTTTATATAAAAAGATTTTATAAGTTATAATTTTAATTTCACGTTTTTTATGCTTACGATGTTACCCCAATTTCATTCGGTAATCAATCATGTTCATCATAAAAAATAATAATAAAGTAAAATTTAGTGTGCATTCACAATTTTAAGTATATCAATATATTCAATTATAATGTAGAGACATAATTTAATAATATTATAATTATGTCTCTACATTATAATTGAGTACATTAATATATTTAAAATTATGAATGCACAAAAATAACACGGATTGATGAATATGTTAGATAAATTTTTAGGCCAAACGTATACTTAAGATACTATAACACACGGATAAGTATAACTTTTTTTAAAAAAAGTGTCTAATTTATTTAAGTCTTTCCGAGACTGAATTTACTTACACTTAGTGTATTGAAGCTTCCATTAAATCTTTTTACAGATGGCGTTTTAAGAATGGACGCCAAAACATTGGGTATTTAGTATGGCAAAATGGTGGGACTCACAATACATAATACTGTAGAATACTCTTTAGACTTCAATCTCTTATATATATATATATATATATATATTCACAACATTACCCAATTTCATATGGTAATCAAACGTGTCCATCAAGTAATAATAATCAAGGATTGATGGACATGCTTGATACATGTTTAGGCGACACGTGTAATTAAGACACCTAGACAAAGATAACTTAACTTGCATTTAAACTTCCGGCCGAAAAAAAAAAACTTGTATTTAAACAGAAAGTCTTATTCATTATACGTAATTTATTTATATTTAATAGATTGAATCTGCCGTTAAGGTAATGGGCGTATATGACAAATTGGTGGGACTCCCAAAACTGTTATGTAATAACTTTGTAGAATATAATTTTGACTTTGAAGCTTTTACACTTACAATATTACCTCAAATTCATGCGCATGCGGATCAAGTAATAATAATTAAGGATTAATGACTATGCTAGATAAAACTTTAGGAGATACATACATAGACTTAAGGTGGCGTTTGAGGATCGACAATAAAATATTGGGCATGTAGTGTGACAAATCTCCATATCTGTGCTTTTGGTTTAACAATGTCAAGTATAGGATCCTATTCTCATTTGATATCAAAGCCTTAATGATGAGAAACATTTGTGCAATAATAGATAGAAAGTAAGAGAAACACTTTTCACCATAGAGTCTAAAACATCTACTTCCACTCAACCTATTCAACCATCCACTATCTCTTATTCCTTATTCATCCCTGATATATGCCTCTAAGCCAACACCTACAAAATTGACAACCTCATTGAAATTTCTTATAAAGGTCTTCCACTCACTCAATGTTTTGAAAACACATATCTTCCTCTCTTAAACCTATACCAACTCTACACTAAAAACTGCTCTTGGACCTGTTCATTCAAACACCTCAAATCCAAACCCATGGTCCTGGTTAAAGAGTATGTCTACTCTTTTAACCTTAACCATGTCGAATTCCTCTCTTGTACCACAGAACAATATGTCAAGCTTAAGATCCCTTAATAATTCATTAACCACTGAATTGATTAAGGATACACTCATCTTCGTGTGGGAGCCATCCGGCTCTATATTACATACCATGGCCGTAAAGGTCTTCTTGTCACAGTAAAATTAGCCATCCTTGATACCATCTACCTCACCGACTAGCAAACCCTCATTGGTATAGTTCTTACCTCCTTAAATGTAGACATCGTTATTTTGACCATCTGCCCAGATTTCAACTTGAAACTATCAAATCCAACCTTAAAAGACATATTACCGGTTCAAATCCAAATCATTGGTTCTGAACAAGTTCCATAAGCCATTATGGCCACAATCCACCACCAAATGGCCTTCAGAATACAAAATAATGCCATGGATCTTCATCTTTCAAACCATATTGGAGATGCCCTCATGATTGTGGCCGAGAGACAAGATGTGCCCACTATCATACACATTCTTAAACAAATCTCTCATAAAGAATCTCCTCCAACTCATGCCAACTGATTAGGTCACCAACTATGAACAAAAGCATGTCCGTAGCAAGCCTCTTACAACCACCGAGCCCCCAAAGCTCATCCACCTCCCTGGCGGTCAAGTCAAGCTAATTTACAAGAAGCCTGCGGAATCTTCCTCTCAAGCCCCACAGGTTCCACCCTTCTTACAACAATTCATGACTATTGCTCCAGTCTTGATTCATGAAATAAAGAAGAGGACTATTACAGTCTATCACTTCGAGACAAATGCAAAGCTAGTTTATGTCTCCTATATTCATTATCATTTCATATGGGATGTTGCATTTGAGATGTGCATGTCAGGCTGCTCCTGCGATGACCCATCCTACTTTTTCGATGATGATAGTAGTGAAATTGACCTTTCTTCCAATGACAGTGACTTTAAGGAGCTTTCTCGCGCCTATGCCCAAAACACTCATGTCAAATACAAAAGATGTATGAAGAGGTGTGCTCTAAAAAAGTAGCAGTTGATAAAAGCAAAAGAAAAGAAAAAGAGGAAAACCTACCAACTAACTCACCCTTTCAGATCATACCGAAAGGACCGAGATCCAGATTGGAAGCCTGTAACATTTCTCTTAGCAAGAATGAAGGCATAACTATTTGTAATATGTATTACAAATTAGATATGAGCTTTGGCTTAGTGATAAGGCATGACATCTGGATGTAAAAGGGCATGGGTTCGAGATATAGCTTCCTCTCCCTCAGAAATTTTTTAGTGATGACAAGTGTCCCCCTCAGGTAAAATTACGGAACTACCCTTCTCTTTTCTTTCTTCTCTCCCGAGTTCTCCTTCCTCTTTAGAACACTAATCTCCTTTTCTCTCTATTATGCACTCCACTGGCACGGACAGTCGTGCCACAACCTTTGGCCAGCTTCCTCCTTCGCCGGTGATGCCCTCTGGATAGCCACTGCCTGCAGTTTACCGACAACAGCAACTTTTTTGGCAGGTTTCCGTGATAGCCAAGAACAGCGGTTTTGCAGCAAATTTTGGTGAGTTTTAATCTATTTTTTCATGAAAATGATGTTAGGAGAAGTATTTTCGGCCCTTTTCCATTGAATTTCAGCTTTGGAAGCATGATTTTAGGCAAATTTTTTATAGTTGTTTTAACAGAGATTAAACTGAAAAGTTTTGAGATTTTGGAGTTTTCAGAAAATGGTGAAATGCTGCAATTTAATGGGTTTAAATTGGTCTTATAAGTAAACTTTGAAAGTGTATGACATGAAACCCTATTGTCCTTCATGGTTTTACTTGGGTTGAAGGTAAAAGTATGGAATTTGATACTAAATTGAAAATTTAGAAAGTTTTTAAGGCAGTTAATGCAAATTGATGAAAAGTATGGAAAAGTTAGGTGATGGAATCAGGGAATCTGAGCTAGGGTTTGTTTTGAGTAATTGTCGTAACCGACCTTTCGGCGGGATTGAAAAATATGAGTTTAAAACCGATTCCCAAAAACAAAATTTTGAAAATCAATTTTATTTTGGAGTCGCCACCAAAATTTTTTATGGAAAACTTTGGAAAACCCATTTAAAACAAAACAAACAAAAAGAGAAAGGCGAAATGGTCTGCGACGTCAGAGATGGGTCCGGGAGTCTATTTGAGTGCGGGAAGGTGATAGGCACCCCACAACGCCCACCCATAAGGACGGTTACCTTAAATTAGTTAGTTGAAATAGAATATGGCCTTTAATTAATCTCAATTACCCTTTTATTAACATAGATGCACGTTAGACCTAGGAGACAAAAAAACGAAAACGCATGCAAACTGATGGATATTTACAAAGGACAGACTTGACCTAGGATGAAAGCCTAGGGCCTACGTACCCCGGGAGAGGGATCAAAGTCCACGTAGTTCGACCAAAAGGCATTTTTATGATTGATGGTTTTTTTTTTTATTTGTGATGAGAATAGGAGGATTTTAATTAAAACAGATCATTGTAAACAAAACGGGATAGGAATTTGGTTTGTATGTTTTAATTTACTACAATCTGATTAACCTCGTTCTCCTGAACTCTTCACATTTTCTTTTTTTTTTTAAATTTTTTTGTCGATTTTATTATTATTAATTTTTTTAGTTTTGAGAGTTTATATTTTGGGAATTCATGTATAATTTATAATGAAAGGAATATTTTTATTTTATTTTATGAGTTTTTGAATTTATTGTTGATAAATATTGATTATTATTATTGGTTGTTGGTAGACAATTTAATTTAAGTACTGTTATTAATTGGTTTATCTGTTTGTCTTTGAACAAATATATGCTAATTTTCAGGTTCTATAGAGATTAAAATCTCACACGAGCCCGGGAAGTCGAGGAGAGACAAATATTCTCACACGATCCATTTTGCATAAATATTTAATCAAAGTTAACATTTAATTGTTGTCCATTTATTCATTTTTTGTATTATTATTAATATTATTGTCATTTCGAAATTAATTATAGGGATTTAAGGAGATTAGAACCTCACGTAATCCCGCACAATCGAGGAGAACAATATTCTCACACGATAATTTCGCAAATGATAGGGAATGTTTACTAAGGCAAGCATTTTGATTATGATTATTATTATGATTTAATCCGAATTTAACATTTGATTATGGTTAATTTATTTCCACCATTCACCCATTAATATTTCATTAATATCATTGTTACTTTTTAATTATCCAATTCATTGTAGGGATTTAAGGAGATTGATATCTCACATAATCCCCGATAATCGAGGAGAACAAAATTCTCACACGATAATTTTATCCATCATGACAATATTCATTAATTACCATTCAATTATTTTTCAACATTCTTTCATTAATGTTTCATTAGTATATATTGTCATTCCTTTATTTTTTTCACCATTTATTAATTAATATTTCATTAATATTAATTGCACTTTTGATTATTCAACTAATTACAAGGATTTAAGGAGATTAATATCTCACATAACCCCCGGTAATCGAGGAGAACAAAATTCTCACACGATAATTTTTATCCGTCATGACAATATTCATTAATCATCATTCAACTATTTTTTAACATTCTTTCATTAATATTTCATTAGTATATATTGTCATTCCTTTATTTTTTTCACCATTTATTAATTAATATTTCATTAATATTAATTGTCACTTTTCCATTATTCAACTAATTACAAGGATTTAAGGAGATTAATATCTCACACAACCCCCGGTAATCGAGGAGAACAAAATTCTCACATGATAATTTTTATCCGTCATGACAATATTCATTAATCATCATTCAACTATTTTTCAACATTCTTTCATTAATATTTCATTAATATCTATTGTCTTCCAATTATTTGATTAATTGCAAGGATTTAAGGAGATGAAAAAAAAAAAACTCACATAATCCTAACAATCAAGAGCAACAAAATTCCCACACGCTAATTTCATACATAATGGCCATAATTAATCAAAGCTAATGTCTAAACAATTGTAATGGACAAAAATAAACAAAATTAAACATGTGAACAGTAGCATGGCATGTTAGAGTGCGTGAACAGTGCACGTGCATGAAATTGCATTGAAGGAAATCGGGTGAATAGTGACGACGTGCAGCAGAATTTTCGGCCAGTGAAGAACGTGCAGCCATACCTGGTTTTTTAGCCCCTCCTTTGTGCTCCAATGAAGAAGGACCTCCTCCTCCTCACCCAAAAATGGAAGATGAACCTCCAACAGCCCCTCAAAGTCGCTGGTCTTGGCTGGAAGTGCAGAAAACGGACAGCTTCTTTGGAGTTTCGCTGGACAGCTTTGTTGGGTTTTTTCTGGTTGGTTCTAGCGCTGGAAATTCTGCAGCAAGTGTCCCTACTTCTTGGCTGGAAGATGGAGGCTGAGAGCTTCTCTTCTTCTCCACACTTTCTCTTCTTCCTTGTGCTTCCTAAGCTCTCCTCTGTTTACCTCTGTTTTTTGAGTTTAAAACAGAGTTTTTCTCCTTCCACGGTTCAGCTTCTCTTCCTTCCTTTGCTGCCACTTTGTTTTGGATTCAGACTTCCTTATTTATGCACATCATTTTGGCATCCAACTCTCCATTTTTCTGCTCCTTGGATGGTCTAAACTTCAGCACCTTTTCACTCCAGAATTTTGGACGTTACTTCCACGGTTTTTCTGCACTTTGGATAGCTTTGTTCAGCTTTCAGTTTCTGCAGTTTGGCTCTCGGTTTGCTGCCTCATTTCTGGTTCGTCTTCCTGCTGTTCTTTCCTCACGTGGCTGCCTTGCTTCCTTGCTTCATTCAACTTGGTTTCTCCTACACGTTGCTGCCTTCATTCTTCCTCTTTCGTTCAGTGTTATTCCTCACGGTTTGCTGCTGTCCTAGTTGCACTCCTTTTCTTCTTCAGCTCCTCTTCTCTTCTTGGTCACGTGGCTCTCTCCTTTTCAGTGTGATTCTCCTTTCTTTTCTCTTCCTCTCTTCTCTTCTCTAGCTCTCTTTTCTTCTCAGCCGAAACCTCTTTCTTCCCAGCGTTTTTCTCCTCCTCTCCTCTCGGCTTGCTGCCTCCCTTTATGCTCCAACGTCCCCTCTCTTTTTCTGCCCTTTTGCTCCCTTTTTCCCTTGCTTTTTCTGCCACTTCCAGCCACCACTTTACTGCACACGGTCTCCACTTTTTGCTGCCACCTCCAGCCACGCCACACTCCTCTCTCACTGCTCCAGCCACCCCACCTTCTGCCATGTTGCAGAACCACTCCCATTTGCTTTTTTGTCCCCCTTGTCTTCTTGTGCATGCATGTGGTGAGTGTGTGTGTCCGTGGATGTGTGAGAGTGTAAGTGTGAGTGTGTGAGAGTGAGGTGTCCGTGAGTGAGAATGTGAGTGTGTGAGAGTGATGTATGTCATATGGTGAGAGCAAATGATCATATGGGAGCAAATGAGCATGTGGGAGTGTGAGTGTGAGTGTGTGAGAGTGATGTGTCCGTGAATGGGAGTGTGAGTGTGTGAGAATGATATGTGTCATGTGTGTGAGGGCAAATGAGCATGTGAGGAGCAAGTGAGCATGTGAGAGTGATATGTGTCGTGTGTGAGGGCAAGTGAGCATGTGAGGAGCAAGTGAGCATGTGAGAGTGATATGTGTCATGTGTGTGAGGGCAAGTGAGCATGTGAGAGTGATATGTGTCATGTGTGTGAGAGCAAGTGAGCATGTGAGGAGCAAGTGAGCATGTGAGAAGGTCTTGCAATTCCATTTCAAATATGTGGCTTTGTTCATTTTATTTTTTTTGCAAGATGATTGCCATACATCTTGAATTTTCCTTTTTATCATTTTTGGTTCTTATATTTGGTTTTTTCCATATTACTTTCATTTTGTTTGCCTTTTGCAATTTTGTTTTGATTAATTGTTATTATTACTTTATTATTTTATATTTTTTGAATTTTTTTAATTCCATTTATTATTATTATTGTAATTATTATTATTATTAATTTGGGTGGGGTGTTCACAGTAATGATAAGGAAATTGAACATAAAATTAGTGATGGAAATATGATGAAAAAGAAAAGAAAGAAATGTGTGATGAATTAATGTTATGGATAGTATGAGAAGAGTATATATTATGGTTGCTTGATGAATTAGTTAAAAGGCATTATAATGAACCTAAATTGATATGTTTTAGTGATGGGAATTGAGGAAAGTATATTTATTATGATATAGGGATTGTGGGTGAATTTTATTGTTAACCAAGAGAAGAAGACAAGGTTATTTTAAAATACGTCATTTACCAGGTAAGCGGTACCTCTTCCAACTGTAAAATTACCATGGTATTGTTATATGGTTATATGGTAGCATAATTGTTAGAATTGTTTGCCTTTCACATGAATTATGATTTATGACTGGTATGTGATACCTATGCAAAAACTATAAAAACTATAAAAAGAGATTATTATATGGATAAAGGGTATTGTTTTACTAGAGATTTTGATAGCATTGATATTGAAAAAGGAAAACTCATGTATGGCAGTTCCTTAGATTTAGGGAGGACACTATAAGACAAATGTTTTAGCGTAAGCTTGCAACTCAAGATTGTTTGGGTGATTTACCCTGAAATGTTGTGTGCTCTCGACCGACATGAATAACCTGAGGGATACATACCCTCGACCGACAGTGATTTACCTCAAGATGTTGTGTGCTCTTGACGGATGATTAAATTACATGGGCCACAAGTCCATGACTGATGCTTAATGTATTTAATAGTCCTCCTTAGAATCTAGGTTTTGAGTCAATCGTATTTTGAATAAAAAGGAAGGTTTTCAAGAACCCAAGGGTTGAGTTCCCTTGACCGTTTGATAAAAGTATACAAGGGCTAAGTACCCTTAACCGATGAGAAAGATTTTTTGAGGGCTGTGGATCCTCAACCGTTAAAAGTGTGATTTCCAAGGGCTATGTACCCTTGACCGATTTAATTTCCATGGAATGAATCCATGATAGTTATTATTTTATCGCATTAAATTGTTAAAGTTTTAAATCATGATTTACCGAAAATTGACCGGTTTAAAAGGCATTATTGATTTATTACTGGAATGTTACCCGTTTATGTTTTACTAAATTTTAAGCAGTCATCCAGAGTAGTTTGCTGACCAGGAGGGCTAGAAAAGCCCTACTAATACTACGGATGTTTTGATTTCCTTATTTCACTGGGGGGTTTTGTATTCTTTTTGTAATAGTGTAATTTGATAATGCTGTAAGGAATTGTAAATGAATATGTATAACCACAGGTAGATTCTCTACTCCCCTACTATGTTATAGTTACCTCTGGATTGAATAGAGAGCTGAGCTATTTTTTATGAATATTATTGTTTTGGAAAATATTTCTAAAAACTTCGGGAGGTCTCAGTTATAGAGAAAACTCTGCTAAAATTTCTACAAATTGTGTGTGAATGTGAATATGCTTAAATATGAATGTTAATGATGTATGTTTTTCAATTCAGTTAAGGAATCAACTCGTTAGGCTTACAGAGACAGACTTGTCTCGTTATCTGTGCCAATCACACTCCAAGAATTAGAGCGTGACAAAGCCGTGGTCTATCCCAAACCCTGCTATAACTCCTTCCCAAGAAGGAATTCTTATTAAGCACTTGAAAGAAGCAGGCTATTATCGGGAGCCACATGAGACTATTACTTATATGTCTTCATATTTTGTTGAACTACCATCGTCTTTCTGTAAGCTTGAACCTATGGGAGCCTTTCCAACGAATCTTATACCTTGCATGATGGTGTTTCCACAAGAATCTTCCTATGATGATCTTTTTCCTCCCTTGGAAAGACACATTGATTAAAACAGAGTTGTCAGACGACCTTATATCACTTATACTAAAGTCTTAATCTCAAAAAGTCCTGAGCTAATACACCCCATTGAAGAAGTTATAAACTGGCATACCAAAAATGCTTCTGCCTAGAATCAAGTCCTCAAAACCATTAATTCTAAGTCGATTCACATGACTCAGTCACACTAATGGACATATCAGAGAGTAGATCAACTCTCTCATCAGGTTGAGCAACTTTATCAGGAAACTCAATAAAAAACCCAGTCCTTGGACCATGAACTCTGTAGTTTTATAACTCATAACTACTTTAGTCCAAAATTCACTAAGAAAGAAGTTGAGATTCGATATCTCAATGACCAACTTGCTCAGATTGAAGCGGACATGAGAATTAAGCCAGCACCACCATCTATACTACCAACACCCACAGTTACCCCTTCAGTTTATGACCCTTTTGTCTTACCACCTGTTTACTAAGCCCATTATGTACCTTCTCCTTCATACATGTTATACCCTTCTGAAGCCGACTGTGCACACCATTTCATGATGACTTACTAGATTTTCTACAAGGCAATTTAAGACTACAGCCTAAATCTCCTTGTCCACCTCAAAAACCACCTCATTTCCTTAAGAAGTTCATTGCCTCCCCATCATACTAAACTTGTCTCTTCACAAGGAGTTTCCTTTAGTGAGCCTCTACAACCACATAAATCACCTCCTCTACCAGATGACCCTAATAACTAGAAACTCAAAAGCCCTCTATTCCCTTCAGACCCTCCTCCCGTGGCTATGGTTGAACCATATTACTATGTTTAGTTTGACCATTCATGTTTGGACTTATGTTCAGAAAAAGGATCAGACACCCATGTCTCCACCTATGTCTCTGTTATAGACTCAGAAGATTTTAAACACTTCACTGATATTTTAGCCCTGTACATGGTAAAGCCAGCCAACCACCATAGTGATAATGAAGAAGAAGCAGAGTAGTCTAATGTTGTTAATGACAACGATGATGATGAAGTTCCAATAGCATAACCTGCACCACATAATCCAACTCCTCATAAACCCTCCAATGGACCTTGGTTTACTTTTGATGATGTCCAACCTTACCAACAGAGAGACAAACTCCTTGAGTTCGAAGCTTGGATTGATTTACAAATGTCCAGAGCTGGCGCCACATTAGCTTATGTTATTTGTGAATTTGTCTCATGATTTACAGGAACACTCCGTAAATGGTTTTAGTCCCTTAAAGAATATCATCAGTTATAGATCTTGTAATTAAATAATTTGGCCTCTCTACTGGGTGCAATTCATAAGGAGTTTATTGGTGATTTACAGCTTATTGATAAACAAAAGCGTCGAAAATATTTTGAAATGAAGTGTTGTTCCTTGATGAAACATAACCTTGACAGACCCATGAAGCAAATGACATAGAGATATTATCTCTTCAATGGCTTTAATGACATCACTATTAGACATGTATTCATAGCCTCTTTGCCAGAAGAACTACAAACAGAGCTAAATAGAGCACTCTAAGCTTTTCACAGGCCTATGGCTGATATTTCCCTTGGAGAAATTTATCAAATAAGCCTGGCTACTCTCGATAAGTTTTGTGAACAACAAAGATGTTACACTCAGTCCTCTCTAGAAAACCCAAATTCCAAAAGACATGCTAAAAGCCATATCTCAAGATCAAGTGTCATGATAAGCAATCTTACAATTGCAAACTAAAGAAGAAGTCACACTTCTCTTACACTTCCTTCTAATCAAATACTTTCAGAAGAAAGAGCCATCAAAGAAGTCTTGGAAGCAAAAGTCTAATGCTTGCTACATTTGCAAAAAGAAAGGGCATTTTGCTAGACAGTGTCCAAACAAGCCTAAGCAGGCCGTAAGAATGATTGAGTAGATTGAGATGCAACTCCCTTTAGAAGATAAAGATCTTGAATAAATGCTCTCACAGCAAAGTGAGCCCGATGGTGATGTTATCTTTGCTTTCCCAAATTTTGACCTTAATTTATATTCTAGTTTAAACTCAGATGACCTATTTACCCATCACCATGGCCATATTTACAATATTGACCATTATCAACCTCCCTAAAATCCCAATTTTTTTCCCTACCTCCATCTTTTCGTTCTTTCAGACAAATATGCCAAACCTCTCCCTACCATTGCCCTTATAGACACTAATTCCCAAGTTACTGTGATGAACCCCTCTCTCCTTCCCACTAAAGCATGGAGAAAATGTGTCTCCTATTTCAAGACTACAAATAATTCAATATTCAAAGTTTCTTTGATCACCAGGTATAAGATTGGAATTAAGTTCTTCCCAGAATGCATTATTTGGACCCACGTCCTTGACAGTCACATTGTTGGGAAAGACATTCTTATTGGAATGGATGTATTCCAAAAATCAAAGGGATTACAAATTAAAGCTATAGGAGTTCACTACAAGCACAAATTCAACAAACACACAAGTATCCATAAGCTCTATTTGTTATATTTTGCTCCACCTCTTTATAAAGGTGTGAAACAACAACTTCTGGAACATTGTCCAGTGTCTCATTCAGAATTTAATCATCCACACCCACTGTAGAAAAATAAAGCTTTCTTCATCCAGCTTCCTTTCAAATAGAGTGAAGACATTAACCCTACAATGGCTACACATCCAGGCATGAATCCTAATAATTTAAAGCTTGCTATGGAAGAATGCGAATCATTACTCCAACAAGGATTAATTGAGCTAACCCGATCAGAATGGGCGTGTCAGTCATTTTATGTCAATAAGCACTCAGAACAAAATTGAGGGAAAAAATATCTTATCATAGACTAAAAGTCCTTCAATGTCTTTTTTGAAGATAACAAATTCTTGATTCCTAATCCTGCCACGCAAAGAGCCTAATTGTTCTCAAAGTTTGATTTAAAAGTTAGATTCTGGTAACTCGGCTTTCACCCGAGTGAACGCCACAAAACAGCGTTTTGTATCCCTAATGCTCAGTACCAATGGACAGTCATACCATTTGGACTCAAAATAGCCCCATCACTATTCCAGAAAGCTATGGCTGAAATCTTCAACCCATCAGAAATAACGCCTTAATCTACATTGATGACATTTTGCTGTTCTCCAAAACTAAAGCTTAACACCTTGAGCTATTAAACCAGTTTATAGGCCTTGTCAAAAAATATGGCCTTATGCTTTTAGTTCGAAAGAGTCAACTGGCCCAAGCCCGAATTGATTTTTTAGGAATGCTCTTTAAAAATGGTTGTTACAACCCGGTCCACACTTCACTGAATAATTAATCTAATTTCCAGATAAAGATCTCTCACTAAAGCAAATTCAACAATTCCTTAGAATTGTTAATTTTGTCAAAGATTTTATTCTTAAGTGTTCAAATTACATCAGCTAACTGTCAAAACTTCTCTGCAAAGGAAACTCTTACTCTTAGGGCCCAAAGCAAACTTCAACTATCAAGTACCTCAAGGAAGTTTCCAAAGAGCCACCCCCTTTGAAAATTCTTTACCCGAATTCCACTTTGATTCTACAAACAGATGCCAATAATTACTATTAGGGAGCTGTTCTTATCGAACAAAAAGGTAGAATGTAGTACTAATGTGGCCACGTGATTGGTACATTTAAGTCATCTGAGACCCATTATCATACTATGTATAAAAAAATCCTTGCCGTGAAAAATGGGATCAAAAAGTTCAAATTCCACTTGACACATCACCATTTCGTCGTGGAAATAGACAATACTGTCTTCCCAAAGATTCTTAAGTTGAACAATAAGATCATTCTTGACTCCCAACTGGCACGGTAGCATCATACTATAAATTCGAGATGAAACACATCAAATTGGTCACAAACTATCTTATAGATCTTCTTTCCAAACCCAAGCCAAATACCATCTCACTTATTACAACTATTACCTCTATCTTATTACTCCTCATGATTAATCCACACACCCTTCCTTTTTTAACTTTGTTTCATTTTAGTACAGGTACTTTTAATGAATATGCCCTTTAGTTCCTCTAGTCTCTCTCAGTTCTCTACACTGCTACATTAGAATTTAATCCCATGGATATGTTCCAACATCTGAACAATGAAACAAATCACAAGCCCTTTGTTTTGACCTTCCTGGAATGGTATTCTCCACTTTCATGGTAGCGTAAGCAAATTAATGACTCCATTAAACTATTGAACCATTGGAACAGACCTAATTTATGCTCAATAGTCTCAGCTATTTACAAAATTCACAAACCATACTAGAATAGCCAAACTAGATTACTTTATTCATGGGACCATACATATGAATGGAACACATTTCCCAATTTTAACAAGGATTATGACACAATCCTAAAATCATTAAATTGTTCCTCTGTGATTTAAACAATTATCATGGACCACCTCTAATTAAATCCAATATTATGGGTCCATACCCTGGAGAATTTATCCCTAGTGAACCTCTGTTCCTTGAGATAGACATCCCAAATCCAGATCAAGTCCCTGAACACTCTTCGAATCCATTTATTCCATCCTATGATCCTGCTGCATCACTAAATAAAAAGTTATGAATTGCTCCTCCTAGTCCAGATTTTTTATCATCGTCAACAAGATTGTCTTCCTTCCAAGCCCTAGAAGAAGAAGAAGCCATCAAATCCGCTGAAGAAGCCAAGAACTATGAAAACATTTACACCCAGCCCGAGTTCCAAGATTCCCAGGACCCAGATGACGACATTGATAGTCCTCTTTATTTAATCCACAACAATACTTCTTTCAGTAACTAGAATATCTCTCCTTATCATGAGCCTATCCTATCACGCAACAAAGACTAAAGCATGCCACGCGTCTCCAGGTTTATTAAAAGTTTGTTTGTCGTTTCTGTGTGTGTGTTGTAAAAGTGACCCGTCACCTTTGCTTTTCCTTTATCAGTTGTATTATTACTTTTGCTTTTGCTTTACTTTCAAGGGCATTATTAGGTCTTATCTCTTTAGTTTGTCACTTTACTTCTCGCTCTAGCTATACAATGAGCCCTCCTCCCTTTGTTTATTCGTTTGAATGATTGTATTTTCTCCCTCAGTTTGAATATTAAAAGTATTCTTCATGAATTCCCTCTAAGTTCTCTCATTTCTCTAAAATTTTCTCTATAATTTCATAAGTGTTTTCTCAATAAAGAGATCTAAGTATGCTCTATGCTTACCTCTTATGAGGATTCTACATATAAGAAAGGATTAGTCTACCATGATCCATGCTGAGCTATATTTATTTATAATGTATTTGGATTAACCTTTATCTCTCAATTGAAGATAACTATGTTAGTTTCATATGATCATAATAGTGGCCTTGAGGTTTTATGGCCCAGAAGAGGCGTTTGTTCCTCAGCCTTACCTTAGTCTTTTGATTACTAATCTATGATATCTTCATTTAAAAGATAATCACTTGTGCATTTATGTTATAGCTCACAAATCCGTATATCAACTGGACACCTATAACTATTGGACTATTGGTCCTAAGAGATATGATCTCTATATCTGCGTTCTTGGTTTAACAACACTATGTATGGGATCCTACCCTCACTTGGTATCTATCGTAACTGACCTTTCAGCGAGGAGAATAAAAGTGTTTAAATTGATTCCCAAAAACGAATCTTAAAAATCAATTTATTTGGAGTCACCACTAAAATTTTAATGGAAAAATTTGGAAAACTGATTTTGTAAATAATATTCTCACACAATGATTTTGTAAATAATGGAAAATGTTTAATTAAAGTATTTATTTTTGCATCATTATTATTTTTAGAACAAATATATACTAATTTTTGGGATCTAAGGAAATTAAAATCTCACATGATTCCAAGCACTCTAGGAGAACAGTATTCTCACACGATGATTTCGCAAATAGTGGAAAATATTTAATTAAAGTATTGATTTTTGCATTATCATTATTTTTAAAACAAATATATACTAATTTTCAAGATATAAGAAGATTAAAATCTCACATGATCCCAAGCACTTGAGAAGAACAATATTCTTACACGAGGATTTTCTTAAAACCTTACTCATAGAATCAAGATTAATCACATATAAAAACAAATAAAATAATAGTAATAATAATCAAACACCAAACAACCAAAATATATATAACGACCCCATGCACGATTACGAGTCGGGATATGGAGAGAAAGAAAAGCATATGGTTTGTGCAACTCACCTAGCTGCTTCTTGTCTTCTTGTCCCTCACCGTCAGTTCTCCTTCTCCGAAGCTTCTCTTGTGGCCTTCCATTTCTCCTTTCTCTCTCTTCGGTGGTGCCAAGGACACTCTTTCTCTCTCTAAAATGCCATTTAATCTCTCGCTCTAAATGCACTCTATCTCTCTCATAATGTGTCCCTTTCCATCCAAATGAATAGGAAACAATAAGTGTGCTTCATGGTTCCAAGATGTTTCTTTAGTAGGCTTAACAGAAATAACTTTCCCGACCTGCCTCATGATGTGGAATCGGATCTCGTTGGTCCATCCATCTGCTCCCCATTTTCGTTATTGTATAATGCATTCAAACCCAAAAATGAGTTCCATCTTTGTCGTAACCAACCTTTCGGCGAGAGGAAATAAAAAGGGTGGTTTAAATTGATTCCCAAAAACGAATCTTGAAAATCAATTTGTTTGGAGTCGCCACCAAAATTTTTAATGGAAAACTTTGGAAAACCAATTTAAAATAAAAAGAACAAGGGAATATGGTCTGCACAAACAGAGATGGGTTCGGGAGTCTATTTGAGTGTGGGAAAGGTGTTAGGCACCCCATGACACCCGTCCACAAAGACGGTTACCTTAAACTAGTCAGTTAAAATAGAATATGGCCTTAAATTTATTTCAATTACGCTTTATTAACATGCATGTCCACTAAAAAGAGAAGACAAAAACAACAATAATGGAAGCAAATGAACAGATATTTACAAAGGGTGGACTTGACCTAGGATGAAAGCCTAGGGCCTACGTACCCCGTGATAGGGATCAAAATCCGCGTAGTTCGACCAAAAAGGTGTGTCTATTGGTTGATTATTAGTAATTTTTGTGATGAGAGTAGGAGAATTTAAATTAAACAAATTCTCGTAAACAAAACAGGTTTGGAATTTGGTTTGTGTGTTTCAATTTACGACAACTTGATTAATCTCACTCTCCGGGTCTCTTCATTTTCTCTCTTTCTGATTTTTTTTCATTTATTTTTGGAATTTTAATCTTTATTTTGAAATTTAAATGAAATGATTATGGGATAAGATTTTTAAGATTTTTGAGAGTTTATATACTTTTTGGGACTGAAATGTTGTTATAATGTAATGAATATTTTTGAATTTTTGAATTTATTTATTATTTTTTTGGATTTTGGTTTTTATTTATTTTTGGATTTTTAAAATTAGAATTTATTGTTGAAATTTGAACAAAATTATAATGGAAGGCCATTTTTGAAATTTTTGAATTTATATATTTTTTAGGTTTTTAGATTTTTCTAATCTTGAAAGTGAGATTATAATTAACAAGATTTTTAATTGGTTTTTATTTTTATTTTTTTATTAGAATTCATTCTGAACTTTAAACTATAATGGAAAAATATTTCTATGATTTTGAATTTACGATTTTTGTATATTTTCTTAAAATTAGAATTTATTTGAAACTTAAAGTAAATGAAAAATCTTAGGATTTTTAGTTACATAATAAGTAGGACAAACTTTCTTATTTTTAACTAATTCATCTCAATATCTTAAATGTTAATTTTTTAAACTTAAAGAGACTCAAGGTTTCACGCGGTCTCTCCTAATTAACCTTTAGGTGCTCAAAGAGATGAGCGATCTTACGCGGGAACCTAAAAATAAGGAATAAAATATTTGAAAATTTTTCAGGATTTTGTTTTTATGAATTTTTATGGATTTTGAAACTAGAATTCTTTTAGTCTTATTTTTAATAAGATTAATTCCTCAAAGCCCATGAAGACCCAAATCCCACATGATATATTTTTTTTAATTAAATTTTATAAAACACTGGATTAATCATTTTGTAAATAATAGAAAATGCTTAATTAAGATATTTATTTTTGCCTTATTATTATTATTATTTTAAAATATGTATGCACTAATTTTCAAGGTTTATGGAGATTAAAATCTCACACGACCCCAAACATTCAAAAAGAACAATATTCTCACTCGATGATTTCGTAAACGATGGAAAATATTTAATTAAAGTATTTATTTTTGCCTTATTATTATTTTTAAAACAAATATATACTAATTTTTGGGATCTAAGAAGATTAAATCTCACATGATCTCAAGCACTCGAGAAGAATAATATTCTCACACGATGATCTTGTAAATAATAAAAAATATTAAAGTATTTATTTTTGCATCATTATTATTTAAAACAAGTAGGTACTAATTTTCAGGATCTATAGAGATTAAAATCTCATACAACCCCAAGCACACGAGGAAAATAATATTCTCACACGATGATCTTCATAAAACCTTACTTATGGAACCAAGATATAACAAAAATAAAATGAATAAATGAAGTAACAATAAATAATAACTAAATACCAAACCAAAAAAAAAACACACACACACACAAGATGCTATGCATAGCCTAGTAAACACGATCTGAATATGGGGAGAAAGAACATCATATGGTGCATGCAACTTACCTTGCTTCTGATCAGTGTTTCGCCCATCACCGTCGATGGACTCCCTCTCTGACGGTCCTCCTCTTCTCCTTGCTCTCTTCAACGGTGCCGCATACACTCTTTCTCTCTCTACTTCTCTCTCTCTCTCTCTCTCTTTTCATTTCTTCTTCCTTTGCTTACCCTGTTCATAGAGCTTGAAACAGGGCCCTCTTCCTCGCCTTCTTCTCTTCTTCCTTTCTTTCTTCTTCCTTCTTCTTCCTCTCCTCTCGACACTGTCACACTGCTCTTTCTCTTCTCCTTCATCCTCAATCTTTCACCATCTTTGATATCCACAGTTTTCGCTTTAGTTCCGCAGACTTGTTCAAGCTCAGGTGACTCAGAGCTTGCGGGCACAGAAGAAGATAAAGAAACCTCATTTGTTGACACACTGTCCTTTGGTGAATCATCACATTTATGAGGTTGGACAGAGTTAACATTGCAAGCTAAAAAGCTTTCTACAAGCTGAACACCTTTCAATAACTTCAGAAGTAGTTAAACTCTCCTCACATGGAATGCCAAAATATTCTGAAACCATTATATGGCCTTCTTTTGCTATTTTTAGATCCGAGAACTCAATTTTATCCAAGTCTCTAGCCAAAGACTCACAAGTTTCAGGGTCCAGTGCAGTGACTTCTTCAGCCAGAATCTCCATGACATCAGGTAAAGATTTAGTGTATGCAAGAAACAAGTGAACAAAACCCAGGGTGCTCTTGAGCTTAATTGTGCAGTAACGGGAAGCCGATACGATCTGAAGGTTGTCAATCTAGAAAGCAACAGAGAGCGCATCCTTGGCATGACCCACAAATCGATGGGCCGACAAGCCGGTGGCCAAGTCCCAAAGCCTGAGCTCGCTATCCCAGGAGCCAGAGAATGCAAAATAAGCCATCTCACTATTCCTTTCTCTTCTATTCAAGCCCTTCTTCCCTTCAAGCTTTTTTTTCTCTCGGCTTTTTCGTGCCTTCTCTTTTGATTTGTCTACTCTCTATCTCCTTTCCCAAGCTCTCTATCTCTCTGTCTCTCTCTTTTTCCTCTTTACCAGCACTCTACTCGTACCCCCCTGGTGGTTCTCCCACTTTTTTGGGCTCTCCCTCTAAAACTCAAAACCAGAAAACTCTTTTTCCCTGTCTCTGCTTGACTCGTCATTTTTTCCTCTTTCAGCTGGCAGCTACTATTGGAGTTAGGTTCTACCTCTGAGGGCCAGAGATTTAGAGAGGGTTGCAAGCCAATAGTGCTTTAGAGGCTTTTTTGGGAAAGCACCTTATTGTCCTCCTCCTTTCTTCCATGATAAGTGGTAGCTTTATTACTTTTTTCTTTTTTGATTTTTATTATTTTTATTTTTATTTTTTTAATTTTCTATTTTTGTTTTGTCATATATATTTTTTATTTTTTATTATTTTTCTTTTATTTATTGTAATTATTTTAATTAGCTAATTTTATTTTT
Organism: Delonix regia; assembly: GCA_037074485.1. Classification (NCBI taxonomy): domain Eukaryota; kingdom Viridiplantae; phylum Streptophyta; class Magnoliopsida; order Fabales; family Fabaceae; genus Delonix; species Delonix regia. Next base: position 43,014,183 of record CM073450.1, on the reverse strand, counting down.
TTGGGTTTTGAGTTTATTTAATTTTCTCCCATTATTTATGTTTAATTTCAAATTATCTTCAATTGAGAGTGTCAGTTGAAGCTTTGTCATTTTTTTTATTTGCTTAATTATTAATTAATTAGTGTATCAATTAATTAAATAATTAAGTAATTAGGGATGGGGTGTTCACAATCTTCTTCGCCTTCTGCTATTTCTGACTGTGCACTGACTTCGCCTCCCTTTTGCTTGTGTATGAGACTTTTTATTTACTTCCTTCCTTTCGAGTTTCTCCTTTTCCTTCTCCTCCTTTACAAGCCCCTCTCTTCCTCTGTTTCAGATCGTTCAAACAGAGGTGAACAGAGCGATGGCTTGGTGTGTCCGTGGAACCTCTTCCTCAGCAGTTTTTTTTTTTTGGTTTGTGGTTCTTCTGCTCAACTCGTTATTTTCTCTCTCTTCAGCACCTCTCTCTCTCCTCTTTCTGCTGTGTTTTCTCAAGCTCTCTTCCTCTTCTCTTCTTCAACTTCCTCCTCTTCTCAGCACCTTCCCTTTTCTTCTCAGCACCTCATCTCTTCTATCTTCATCTTCCTTCTCCAATCACAGTCTCTCGGTTAGCAACGCGTGTTAGCTTCTTGGTTTAAGCCTCCATCACTCTTCTTGGTTCACACTTCCAACGTTCTTCTTGAAGCTTTATTCTCGATTAATCCCTCCTTATCATCCTTCTCGGTATTTTAGCTTCCTCCCTCTTGTTTTCTGCTCTCCTTTTTTTATCAATCCCTTCGAAACTCTCTTTAGAATGCTTGCCCTCTGTTTCTCCTTTTCAACCATCTTCCTCTTCTATTTCTTCCTCTACCATCTTTTTATAGAGGCCTCTCTTTGCCCCTGTCACTTCCACTAGCATATAAAAGGGCTATAGGCTGCTTTCAGTTCTTCATCACCATCCCTCCATCATTATTATATGTTGTGTTTTGCCCTTGCCACTTCCACCAGTCTGTAAAGGGGGTTGCTTTCGGTTCTCCTCCACCATCCTCATAGGAAGGATGGCTCACACGTGCCTTTTCCTTCAACTTTTCCTATAGCTCTCACGATGCAGTATGATGTTGTCTCCATTTCGTGTTTGCAACTATATTACTTTTTTTTTTTCTTATCACTATTACCATAATTATTAATGAATGTTTTTTTTTTAATTTTTAATTTTCTATTTCTATTATATATATATATATATATATATATATATTGTAATTTTGCTTTGATTTTTATAATTATTTTAATTAGCTAATTTTATTTTTTTTAGGTTTTATTTTATTTAATTGTCTCCATCATTTATTTTCAATTTCAAATTGTCTTCAATTAAAATGTCATTTGATTAGCATATAAAGGGGTTGTGGGCTGCTTTTGGTTCCCCTTCACCATCCCTCCATCATTATTATATGTTGTGTTTTGCCCTTGCCGCTTCCACCAGTCTGTAAAGGGGATTGCTTTTGGTTCTCCTCCACCATCCTCGCAGGAAGGATGGCTCACACGTGCCTTTTCCTTCAGCATTTCTTATAGCTTTCATGATGCTGTCTCCATTTCGTGTTTGCAGCTATATTACTTTTTTTTTCTTTTTTACTTATCACTATTACCATAATTATTAATGAATTTTTTTGAATTTTTAATTTTCTATTTCTAGTATATATATTTTTATTTTTTATTTTTGTAATTTTGCTTTGATTTTTATAATTATTTTAATTAGCTAATTTTATTTTTTTAGGTTTTGAGTTTATTTAATTGTCTCTATCATTTATTTTCAATTTCAAATTGTCCTCAATTAAAATGTCATTTGAAACTTTGTCATTTTTATTTTTTAATTTTCTTAATTATTAATTAATTAGTATATCAATTAATTAAATAATTAAATAATTAGGGATGGGGTGTTCACAATATCAGAGCCTTAATGATGAGAAACATTTGTGAAATTAAACAAGATAGAGAGTATGAGAAACACTTTTCACCATGAATTTTGAAACATGTACTTCTAGTCAACCCATTCAACCATCCATTATCTCTCGTTATATATCCATCCCTGATATATGTCCTTAAATCAACGCCAACAAAATTGACAACCTCATTTATTTAAATATTATAATTTAAAAAATTAAATATTTAGACACTACTTTAACAAAATTATTACATTTAAATGCTTAAACTAATTCATCATTATAAATAATGAACCGTTTGACACTTAAAGTTGCACTTTTGTAATTTTTTTTTTTATATTCTTTTAGTGATTCACCAACAATATTGACGAATCACTTACCCTTTTTTTAAAAAAAAAAAAAAATATGAGTGCTCTTCACATGGAGGTGGGTACCTCCATGTCCATATATATATATATATATATTATTACATTATTTTTTAATTTTTATATAATATTATTTAATTAAATAAAAATTCAACCATATAAATTTTATTAGTTTGATTCATGGTTGTTTTATTATTTATATTTTAATTTTTAAATACTTAGTTATCAGTTTTAAGTATATATGTCATTTAAATGATTAATCTTACAAAAAAATTTTAAATTTTATTTATTTTTTATTTTGATGATTTAAAAAAACAAAACAAAAAGAAGTGTAATAGATTTCATATATGTATTTTTAATAATAATAATAATAATTATTATTATTATTATTATTATTATTATTATTATGATATATGAGTTGGCAAAAAAAAATTTATTTCAAAACATATGTGAGAATTATTTCATTTGGAAACTTCTATTTGTGGTGGCGCTTATTGACAATAATTGAGATATCTCTTTTGAATAAATATAAGCAAACCAAAACAAAGGTGATTGCTTTAATAAGAGGTTATTAGTTCTGTAACAAAATATTCTCAAATTATTTTTTAAAATAAAATTATGCTGGGCTTTATCTTAATTTTACAATAAAAAATTAATTTTCAAAATCTTGACCATATATATATATATATATATATTAATGAGTTATGTAATTTTAATATATTACATTTTTTCACAATTTTACTTGTATTCACAAAGTAGAGGCAAACCTTCGGCAATTTCTAAATTTTATTTATTTTTATTTTGATGATTTAGAAAAAAAACAAAAGAAGTGTAGTAGATTTCATATATGTATTTATTATTATTATTATTATATATTAAACTTTGTGTAGAGTTCACCATACCCATTATTGAACTTTTTTTTAACTGAGAATCAATGAGGGAGATGCAATATTAAGTGAATGAGTTAAGTTTATAAGATACAAAATATATAAAAATCATTCAAGATATATTGAAGTCATTTAGTGTGCAACTGTTCATGTGTAAATTTTGATATGTTATGTTATAAGTTATTGATATTTAAAAAACAACTATAATGTATCATCTAAATCTCTTAATAGAAAAATACTAAAACATAATTAAATCTAAATCTCATAATAATAATAATAATAATAATTAGTACTATTATTTAACATATAAATAATCTACTAAAAATTTTAATTTTTATTTCTTTTATTGTTAAATCATCAAAATTAAATAAACAAGATTTTAAAAATCTTATAAAAAAATTATTTAAGTAATATATATGTTTAAAACATATATTAATTGTTTAAACAAAAATAATTAAAAATAAAAATTTTAATAATAAAACGAATATTAATATAATTATATTTTTATTTAATTAAATAATATTATGTATATTATAGAAAAATATTATAAAATAATATTATATATATTAATTATATACATAATGATATTATATATATATATATATATATATATATATATACACACGTACATAGAGGTATGTGGCACCTCAATGTGCGTGCCAAAAGTGCCTCACTGACAACTTCATATAATTATTAAAAAAAAAAATTGTTCCCATGATTGTCTCCCTTGGAGATGAATTAAAGGTGTGAAAATTGAAATTAATTCGTCGAAATGAATTATTTTAAATATTTTGATATAAAATTTTGTCAAAAGAAAGTATAGATAAAAAAAATTGATAATATTATACCAAAAATTCTTACAATATTACTCCAATTTATGTATGTTATATATTTTTTTTTAATCTAACACTTATATTCTGTTAAAAAAAATAAAAAAATAAATTTTTTTATTTCAAATAAAATCATAAATATCGTCTCGTTAATTAATTTTATTATTACATTCAAAATGTAAAATATTTTACATATTTAAATCTATAAAGATAATAATTATATTATAATATATATAAAAATATTGTTTTTCAAATTAAAATTAAATAAAATTAGGTAATTAAAATTTTACAAAATAATATTATATTATATAACAGTTCTCTTGTTGTGTCATTGTGTTTGCCATAGGGTCGTTTCTTATTATGTAGCAGCACTCGTTCTTTATAAATCAATGCTTTTGAGAATGGAACATTCATACCCAACGATAATATCTAGCTTGTGTCCGTGTTTGGTAGAGAGGTGAGAAATCAAAGCATATTAGAGAGCAATATAGGAGAGAAGCTTGGAATTCATATTCTGATCATAACATGAAGTCATGTTCAATTATATTAGACAATTGATTAAAGATTTAATTATTTAAATTTATAAATTAAAAATATAACTGTAAATATTTATATTAATTTGATATATATATATATATATATATAAATTATTGTATCTCTATCTAATAGTTATCATAAATTAAACATGACGTCGTATTTTTACCGCAACAAAAAAGATCCAAATTGAGAAGGCTGGTGTCGACCTAGTACAATCGTTATCCATCAGTGCCCTCTTCTTACGTTCAACCTCCAGAAAGTAGACCAGGCAGTCTCATTGTCGCTTCACACAACACCATCCCTGTCATTGATCTCTCATCCCATGATGCCCTAACCCACCACTTGAAAGCATCCCACGACTATGGATTTTTTCAGGTTCAAATATACATATGAATAATTCCAACTTTGAACTTTCTAGCTAGCTAGCTCAATCTGAAAATATGCATGCATGGTTATATATATGTGGTTTATTTTGTTGTGAAAAGCGGGTGATAAACCATGGAGTTAGTGAGGAGTTAATGGAGGATACTCTGAAGGTTTTGAAAGAGTTCTATGTGATGCCTCCAAGGAGAAGATGAGTCAATGGTCAAAGGACCCAAGTGAAGTGTGCAAGCTGTACACAAGCAATCCTGGGGCTCACAATAACGACCTCGCTCTTCAATATTGGAGGGGTACCCTTATACACCGTTGCTCGCCGGCTGGAGAATTCATCCACTTTTGGCCTAACAAACCACCAACATACCGGTCAACTCTACTGAACCCGTTTTCTTACACCTGTTTCCATTTCATTTGGTTAAATTATTCTATTGTCACTATAATTTTATTAATTTAATCTCTGATTGATTCTTATAGTCTATAAATTAATAATTTGATTCTTTCCTTCTCAAAAGAAATTGTTGGAAAATATACACAAGAACCGATAACACTGGGTCAAAAAAATATTAAGGTGATTGCAGATGGACTAGGACTCAAGGCAGAATATTTCAATGGCGAACTGATTGAAAATCCAATACTACTAGGTCATCACTATCCGCCATGTCCTGAGCCAAATTTAACATTGGGATCACCCAAGCACCGAGATCCAACCCTCATTACCATTCTGCTCCAAGATGAAGGGCACAGTGCCCTTCAAGTCTTCAAGGATGGCCAATGTTTTGGCGTTCACCTTTTTCCCAGTGCCTTTATGGCCAACATAGGCTATCTTCTGCAGGTATATACGTATCTGACAATATTAAAATCGTTGCAACTTTTATAATTAATGAAATTGAATTTTTGTGTGGTTGAGACAGATCATTAGCAACGGAAGACTTGTTGCTGCTGAACATGGGGTAGTGACTAACGCAGACAGTGGAAGGATCAGTGTTGCCTATTTCATCAGCCCAGCAGAAGAAGCCATGATATAACCTGCAAAAGCTTTGATAAATTCAAGCAACCCTCCGTTGTACAAATCCACTTCACATGCTGAGTTTCGCAGAAATTTCCAGACCAAGGGTCCCAACTTTGAGCCAGAAAAGCACTCCATAATATTATAATTACTCGATCGACAGAAATTTTTTCACCTTACACTTTAATCATATGTAATTTTCAGAGGAGCACAAAATTCCAGTGATATTTATGTTTTCCAAAAATAGTGTTTACAGAGATGGAGAGAGACTCGAATAAATGAATTTGCATTACACAGTGAGAAACATATACAGTGAGAAATATATACACAAATGAGCAACGGAAGAAGAATGTAAAAGGTGCCAGGTGTAGGACATTATAACAGCCTGGAAAGGAATCTATACAAGAGCCAAATCGCTAATATACACATATACACTATCGGTTAATAATATTTACTGTCCAAACAAAAATGCCAGAAGCTTGTACATGCTCTGTAAATGATCAAAACTCTCCTCCCCAATCGATTTGGAGTCCCTTTATCTTTCTTTCGAATTGAATTTTGACTAAATTTTTGAAATGCCCAAAGGTTGTCACTGCTTCTCCCTTGGATTTGAGTGGATATATCCATGTATACCTGTTGTGATCATCAAGAAAGTGAATATAGTAATTATAGCCTAAGGATGTTGCAACAAAGGATGACCCCCATAGGTCTGTATGTATTAAATCAAATGGTTTTTAAGCATGCGAGTATGATTTAGAGAATGGAAGATTGTGAGCTTTGCCATAGTGATATGTTTCATAGAATTGGAAGTCTTCATTTCTACCCTTTACATTACATAACTGAAAAACTTTATTTAAAACACAAGAAGAGGGATGACCTAATCTCTTATGCAAACTCTCTTTTACAGAAAGCAGAGCAAGATGATTTTCATCAGTGGACAGTTGTGTGAGGCAATAAACGTGTGGATGAAGGGCAGCTGTGTTATCTTGCAGTTGGTAGAGTCCATCTCTAATGGTTCCTTTCAATAGAATCTCTCTCATCAGTTGTTCCTTTACAAAACAATTCTGTGAGTCGAATTTAACAATTACATTACTGTCATGAGTTAATTTGGAAATGCTCAGCAAACTTTTCTTCATCTCAGGTACATGCAGTACATTGTTAAGTGTGAGAGGAAGAGTATTTCGACCAAGTAAATTTGAAGAACCAACTTTGGAAATAGTTAATCGCTTGCCATTACCAACAATTATGTTTTTCTTACTAACTTGATGAGTTGGATTGTGCAGTATGGTGGGATTATTGGCAACATGAGTACTGACGCCATTGTCAAAGTACCCATTAGGGTATGCTACTGTTTCTGGTGTTGCCACAAATGCTGCAGAGTTAGTGCCTTTGACCTGTTCAGGTGGACTTCCCATATAGTTTTTATCATACCGATGAAAACAAGTTGCTACAGAATGTCCATAACGTCCACAGACTAGGCAGGTGGGCTTACTACCTCTAGAGCATCACCACGAGAACGACCCCTATGACTACCTCTGGAGGAGAAACTCCCACATGAACCTATCCAGAATTGCTTACTGCCTTTCTTTTTATGGAGTGCCTAATTGGCAAACTGTTGCTCAGGATCTGAAGAAGTGATAGTGGTAATCTGCTCTAAATGACTTTAAAAGGTTAGTAATGAGGCCTGCAACTAAATCCAACTCAGATTAAGCTTATCACGTAGTTGAACGACAATTAGTGTATATTTACCATCTAAGCCAACCAAAGTTTGGGAAATTAAGTCATCAAGAGTCAGAGAGCTGTCTGCCAGTGTCAGGTTATCTGAGATAGTCTTCATCTTATTAAGATAGTCCTCCATCTTTTGTGACCCCTTGCGAGTGCGATGAAACTCGCTTATTAGCAGCGTTATATGAGCTCAGGTATTTGCACAAGACTAGTCTTTTGCAGCGCTCCAAAGTTCATAGGACGTAGTGCAATGAATAAGTTGTGAGGCAATTTCTCAGGACATAGTATTGACGAGCCACCCTAGCAAGAATTGATCAAGAGCAACCCATTCCTTATATTAGGGATTGGGTTTAGTCTCAGATCCTTCAGTGAGAGATGCTAGGGGCATGGTTTCGTACCAAGAATATAGCCATCCAATCGATAGCCTCTGATGATTAATGAAACCATTGATTACTAGAGTAAGAAGTTGCTTCTATCCAGCTTACAAAGCATGTTTGACTAAGAGGGTTTTGTTTTTGAGCAGTGCGGGATATAAGTGGGGCAACAATAGCAAACGACAGAGATCCAGAGGAAGCCATAAGGCTCTGACACTAAAGTAGGATAAAATAGTATTTACAAAGCAGGAGAGAGGCTCAAATTTAACTTGATTATGGGTTGGGCTTATCTTTGAGCTTTTTTTTTTCGTGAGCTTGGGCTCTGGATTAGGTTCATTTTTCTAAATTTTAGCTTCAAACCTGGGCTCAATAAAAAAAGCCCATAAGCTTGGTCTAGCCCATATATGCTTTTTAAATATATGGTTATTTTTCTAAGGAGGAACTTCCGTTTGAAGTAAAAGACACTCTAATTTTATAGAATTGCATAAAGTTGAAAAACTGATTAATTAAACAATGTTACTAGTACATGGCAATGAAGCACTAAGAAATTAAACAAGAAGATATTCTAAAAAAATGGAGTGCAATAAAGATGAGGCCACTTGAACTAAAGAAATAACTGAGAGAAAGTTTATTGCAAACGACATATCATTACATGAAAAATTGCATCTAACCACGAAGTTCTAACCACAATTAATAACACCCACCAAGCATCTAGACATAGAGGTAAGCTACTTGATGTTTTATTGGGTACCGTTGCTAAAGATTTTAATGTATTTCCAATTAGTTATAGGAATTGGAGGCTTATAGCTTTCGAGTATAAGAATCACATGTACAAAAATACCATACAAGTAATGCCACATTCTTTATTATTGCACTAATATATAGTACAATGCATTAACATTTATGTTTTACAATCATACAGACAAATTTTGTACTTAATGATGATACTCACAAAAGGTATGTTTTACAATCCATTGGGGGTAAGTGGAAGAGTGTGCGATGTGACTTATATAAAAATGATAGGACGCTCACTTGAGAAGAATTACTTTAAGATGTACTAAAGGGTATTGACAAGGATCAATGGGTAACGTTCATTGACTACAGACTTTCTCAAATGACTCAAGTGATAACATAGTTGTTGTAGTTATATGTAATCTTAGATGATCATACTAATTTGTTTTACTTGATTATTGAGAAATCACTCAAAAGAATAAACAAAATCAAAAGATGTTGATAATGCCACACATAAATGGATAAAAAAGCCTTGTACAAAAGAAAGTCGAAATTATAAGGCCAATTTGATCAATACTACAACAAAAGTTAGTCCATCATTTAAGATACATCACATTTTCCTTTAAATTTATAGGAAGAAGAGCTTGGGAGGCCAGTTACGATGGAAGATTTGTGGACTGTAGTACACAAGGATTTTGATGGGTCATACGTAAATGATGAAATAAGAGTTATTGGTGTTAATATATGAATTTTGTGGTGTTGAGATGTTTTTGTGCGCTTTTGTCAAAATGATGTATTAATTTATTTCTTGTTTATATTTGTAGGAAAAAATTGTTGAAATTAAGTAACAGGACATTTCATCTCAGCAAATTTCAGTCAATGATTCTTTTGGCTTGGGCATTGGGAACCTAAGAGCACTATGATCGAGTGCGTGAATTTGGCTTGGGTGTTTGCTCAGATATTTGGACACAGTGGAAGTTGATTTGAAAGTTCACCCTCTGGTCCTTCCTATCATGAGTTGCAAAATGAAGTGGCAATGTTTATGTAGCAAATAACAGAAATAAATGCAAAATTGGTATAAATAAATGCCCAAATGGCGAAAAGATATGCCCAAAGAAATGCTCAGACACAACAATTAAAAGCAAGGAAGACTTTCATTTTATGAGGTTTTCAGGGTTAAGTACTACCTGAACTTACTCCTTTACATACTATAAGAGTGATTATCAAGAGTTTCTCTAGTTGAATTATATTCTCATTTATAACAAACTTCAAGTTATTACATCTAACTTTATCATTTCACTTTCAAGTATTAAGTGATCACAACAGTAGACATGTACCTTCACAGAATGCTACTCATTCTCCGTATGCTAGTACCTTTGGTAAATAGTTTAGATGGACTATGTTTATATTAGTGTATTTAGAGAACTATGTGTACATTTAGGTGCACTATACTTATGTTAGTGTCCTTAGAGAACCTTGTGTATGTAATGTAACTATGTCTATGTAATTAAACTATATGTAAGTAATGGGCACTCCTTATATTGTGCTAATGAAATATGGTTGGTTGAATTTCGACATTGTTTAGATTATTACTGGTTTGTGTGAAAAAAAAAAAACTTAAGTTAATTGTAATATGCAATTAAAAAAAATACTATTAGCAATGCTTTAAACCACAATTGAATGAAAAATATGGTTTAACAATGCTTATTATACATCTTAACCATGGTTAATAATCGTGGTTAGGACACGGCTTACACATGGTTTCCTAAAATCAAGGTTAAAGCCAATCCTAGCCATGTTTTAACAATTGTGGTCAAGATAGATTTTAACCATGGTTTAAACAAACTGTGGTTAGAACTAGCTTTAACCACGATTGTTGTTAACCATGATTATGACATGTTCTAACCACAATTTTACTCACAGTTGATTATAAATGTGGTTAAGCCTTTGCCACACATGTTTCCACCACGGTTCTTACAAGCGTGGGTAGTAGGCTTAACCACGATTATAATCATGGTTAAATTGCTAAAAAACCATGGTTAAACCTTTATTTTTATGTAGTGTATTAGGGGCAAAGAATTTTTTTAAAAGGCTTAAAATTTATTTCCTGGGCTTAAAGCATGGAGTTTACTGTCATATAAGGCTAAAAGGGTAGCATATGATTAGAAGAGAAACATGAAAGCATAGAAAGTTTCAACAAAGTCTGGTGGCACATCAACACATCAAGGGACGAATGGAAATTACAATTTTACAAAAAATGCCACTTCTAGTGCAAGAGCTCATAAGAATACTACTAAACCACATCTTCAACTTCTACCCATAAGTTAAAATCAAATACATATGGAATGTTTACAATTTTCTAAACTTCTAGAAAACACTTGGGGAAAATTAGGTTAAATTTATTTGGATTAGGCCTCTAAATTGAAAACCTCCAAAATAAGCTTTTGGACCCTGACTTGATGCTTCCAGCCACAAGTCCAATTGTACATACACATAAATTTTTTTTCTAAAAAAAAGAACAATATATATATACACACACATGGGCCTAAGCCTAGTCCATTTTTTATTCAGGCTTTAAAATTTGAGCCCAAATTCAGGTCAAGCTTTTAACTGTTTTGATTAGGTTAGACTTAAACAGAAGAAGAATGTAGAATGTATTAGGTGCAGGATGTTATAACAGCCTGTAAAGGAATCTATACAAGAGCCAAATCGCTAATATACACGTATAAACCATTGGTTAATAATATTTATTGCCCTAACTTAATTATATATAGTTTTTAGTTTTTCCTTTTGAGAAAAATATACGTTTGGTTCTTTAATTATTGCAAAATTATTATTTTGGTCTTTTATTAATTAAAATGTCTAAAATAATCTCTCGCTCATTGGAAAATGTTACACTTAGTCTTTTTACTTTTTTAAAATTTACCAAATTTAATCCCTCTAACAAATCCTAAATTTTAAATTTAATGAGCTAAATTTAGTTTTTTTTAAATATGACAGATCAAATATGACATTTTTTAACAAACGAAAAATTATTTTGAATATTTTAATAAGTGAAAGAATAAAATAATAATTTTATAATAAGTGAGTAATCGTAAAAACATTTTACTCTTTTTTTGTTTTTTAAATAGGGCTGGCCGTTATGTTAAATGGATTTAAGTCTAAATTTAAATGGGTCATATTTGGCACCATCAAGCCCATTCATTTCACCAGTAAAACAAGCTAGTTTGCAGACTTTTGCGCGTTTGTTTATATTTACAATTAAACAAAGATAAACTGTTAACACAACGCATATAGCTGCACGCAAAAGATATAGAAAAATAGAGATCACCTTTACATTATATTCAAAAAATTTTAGTGTTGCATACTAAGGGGTTAAAGAGTTTGGAGTGGGAAAGAGTTTAGGATCGGAATTATAGATTAGGTGCTACTGGCATTTAACTCTGCAAGAAATACTACTTGAATGAAAGTCCTTTAACTGATTATATTCAACTATTATATGTTTTAAAACTAATATACACAAAAAATATAATTAAAGAGAAAAATTAAGGATTAAATGATGAGTAATAATTAGAAGAAAAATTATACGAGAAACTGTCATGTCAAAATAACAATTCATTGTTATGCAATTGGCTTCCAAAGACAAAAGGAATTCTAGTACTAATAATTGCCTAGGCAAAGGGAAAAAAAAAAAAAAAAAGCTATTACATATACTCTAATTATATGCACCAAATTAATCAAGCAAAGCCCCTGTACAAGAAAAGGTAGAAAAGCCCAGAGAATACAAGAGGAATTACAGAAACAACAAAAAGGCCCTTGTGCAAAAACTCAGAGTTTTGTGGCTCCTCTTCGAGAATTGGCTCTAATTTGGAAGAACTAAACGATTTTTTAATGTTTTGATGATGATGAGATATGAGAAGGGCAGGTGCAACTTCACCACAGTGGTAGATACCCTTCATCACCATTTGTAATACGAACTTCTGCAAATCCTTTAAAGGAGTGTGCAGGAAGAGAAGGTTGCTAGAAGACTGTGAATGGTATCAAATACAGAGAAATTAAGCATCAGATTGAAGTGAATGGGGAAGGAGGGAAGATATTTATAGAGGAGAGAATAAGAATCCAAATATGGCTAATCCCAGAATAGGAGGATGAGGAGAATGGAGATCCAAGATTGTTGGTATATTCAGTGGGGGAGATCATTCTTGGAAAAGTGGTGTTTGAAGATGTCTCTCTTCAGGACAGCTAGATTTTTGGCAATTTAGTTCCATAATATATAAGATCAGTAATTTTGGGTGTAACATTCTATATTGGGTCAGAATGGCAAGGGCAGTGAATGCTATTTATGACAAAATTTAATTAGACATTCAGGTTTAACTATTCCTTCACTTAATATTTTTCTAAAGTCCTGTTTTTAGTTACTCCATTGTCTTTTTACCTAGATTGGAACCTTCTAAGTATTTTACCAAATCACATATAGAAAGATAATTTAGCTGAATTCAAAATTTGCGAAGATAAAATGAAATAGTTAATAATTAAATATAATAAAAAAAGGTTCATTTTATTGTTTTACAATTTAACAAAGAATAAATTAATTATTAATAAAATTTAATGACTTTTAAAATTTTCAAAAGATATATTATTTGATCCTTATAATTTGAATGATTTTTATATTTGATTCTTATATTAAAAAATCTATCTTTATATATTTTCAAACTTTAAAATTTAATCCATATCGTTGCTTTTTATCATACCACTTTTGAGTTTATCCCATGTCACTAAATGACAATTAAAGTGGAGTTGAGATGGAGATGATAAAACTACATAGGTGCCACACACACTCTTTCACAACCAAAGCCACACCAAAACAACTCTCTTAGAATCAAATATATTCTATCCTTTCATATTCTATTCCTTTGTTTACTTCGGCACACATAGGATGGCATCGAATGGTGTTATATGATAAAAACAAACAGTAATGAACAAATTTTAAGGTTTGAAAAATATAAGGACAGATTTTAAAAAATTTAAACTGTAGTTAAAATTATTGTAAATTATTAAAGATTAAATGATTAATTTTTAAAAAAATTATAATATTATTCTTATAAATAAAATATTATTGTAGCAAATTTTTAGCCATAAAAGATATAATGTTAATTATAGAATAAAATATTATTTTAATCATTCACTTATAAATTAACTTTTAATTCAACCTCTTATTTATTAGTTTATTTTTAATTTGGTCTCCTCTATTTTCATTTCAATCATTTTCATTTAATTAAGATTAAAAGATTAAATGTATTAATTTTAAATATAATAAAAAGTCAAACTAAAAAGAAAACTAATAAATGAAGTCAACTAATTCGGAAAGGATAAAAAAGTAAAAATTAAAAAATAACTAAATTAAAAATTAACTAATTTAATATATTTTTTTTATGAATTATATTATTTGTTGGTCCCATTTGTTTCAAACTGTCAATTTAAAATACAAAAATTTCAATAAATTCCATTTTATTTCAAAAAAATTATCTAATGGCTTCATCTAGGTTTATTATTCTATTTCATGTATTCCATCTTTTTTTATCAATCCAAAGACACAAAAAAAAAAAAAAAAACCTCAGACGTGAGCCGCGTTACTGGCATGTGAACAGTAATGAGAAGGAAATTTGAGTGCACAGTAGAACGTGTTGGCGGATTTAATATCTATTTATTCATTCATTTGAATGTAACATTATATAGAAAAATTGAAATTATCAAAATAGTCATAAACACAAAAAGGAAAATAACGTTACCCCAAGAGCATTGACCATTGACGCTAGAGTTTTGGCAGTCTCCACTGTCGATGGAACTTACAAAATTGCTTCACAATTGACTCAATTGAGTGCCGAGTTAGCACTCATGGGCGAAGAACCAAACGAACCTGCTAAGCCTTCCCCTACGGAGTCAGAATCCGATCCTCCGCCACCACTTGCTCCTCCTCCTCCGTTTGATCCCAGTCGAAGTACGACTCTTTATATATTGCCTTTTTGATTTCTGCGAATTTCATCTTTTTCTTTTCACTTTTTAAGCAATTTTTAAATCGTTGCTGCACTCTTTTTTCTTGTTGATCGTTCCAAAGTTCTATTTCTTAAAATTGCTTCTTATTTGGTTTGGTTTGCTTATGGGTTATAGAAAAATTGTGGGGATTTGGTGACTGCGGTGGAGATTGACGTTATCTTTAGGGTTTCGACTTGGGTGGGGTAGGGCTTAATCGTGTAGTGAGTGTAATTGGGAAAAAAATTTACAGTGATTTTTAAGCTGTTTATTTTATTTGATTGACAAAATGAGGTAATGTCTGTGTGAGAAATTATCTCATTGTTTCTTGGTTCAGTATCTGTTTGAATGGAAAAAATCTAACTGTTGATTGTGGGAAAATTCTGTGATTTGCATCAGCAAGTGTGTGGTCAAAAGATAAGGTATTGTAACAATTTTCTGCATCAACGTAGTGAGTAAGGGGAGAGAGTTGATAATAATAGAGAGAGGGAGAGGGCAAGTTCAGGCTTGCATCAATTTTATGGAACATGGCTTCTCTTATGGCTATATAGATTTACGTGGATTAGAGACGTATTCATAACTTGTTATTGATAGTCATTCATATATGTTTTGTTTATACTTATGTTATAGTTGTCTAATGTGTGTACTGTGTAATAGATTATAGAAGATAAGTAAGTTGCATTTTCATCAGCATTATTGATGGCATACAGGTGCCTGTGGCAGTAAGCCTAAAAAATGTCATGGTACCATGGCAGATTGCATGGTGGGTGCTATATTGCAGCATAGCAGACATGGAGCCATTTCAGAAAAATTGTCAAAGAATGAAATTATATGAAGCAGATATAACTTAAACAAGCATAGTAGAAAAATCATAATTGCTGTAGTCTGTAACAAAATTTTCAAACAAATAAAGCCATCACTTACACAGCCAGCAATAGATAACATAGGTCATACGCATAACTTATGACCAAGTTGAACTTAAAATAAGTTCTTCCATGACATTGGCAAGGAGGTAGCAATTATGTTATCCTAATAGATTAAGAGGAGCTGATCTCTGTAGAGGTTAGAGTCATAATCCAACCGCCCAAATCAGCAGCCTCATCATTGCTTTCAACTACCAGTAGACACTGCTGGTAGACATATTTAAATGTAAAATAAGCAACAAAACCAATGTAGATGAGAAAAAAATGAGGATGGATGTGAGAAATCTTTTCTGCCTACCACTTTAAGTGTGGCGCTTGCCATTGTGACAGTTGCAGCAGCCACATGCACCCATGTTGATGCTGCAAGGCCTTGGGGATTCAAGAGTGGGGACTCCCTGAACTGCTACACCATTTCACCATGGTGGCTGCAATCCACAATACTGATTTTAATTTCTGAGGATAACATATCCTGGTGAGTGGTGATAGATTGCAAAGAATCGGTTGGTCTAATGTTCGTAAATAGTACAAAATTATAGGCAAAAAGAAGCAAAAGGCTTTCATTGTTTTGTTTTTTGAAGCTATATATTCTTGAATGTCATGGTGATAGTCATGTATTGAATTGATAAAGGATATTCTATTCTCATCCAAATGGTGTCTTGTTAATTTTCTTTTTTCTTAAAGGAAGTTTTTTTTGGTTGATATTCACTATGGAAGAATTAGGGATTTCATTTGTTTTTCTAGGTACTGATTTGTATCAGAATTTTTACAACAATTCTCAATCTTTGTTTTTTACTTCTGGCTCTTGCCTTCTTCTTTTTAAAAGTGGTTGGTATCATCAAAAGGAAGGCCCTGATAAAAGATTTAGCTGCTGTGTACCATGCGGAATGCCTTGCATACTGTCAAGAACTTTTGGAACTTCAAAGAAAATGGGAAGAGGTTAGATTCAGTATTCTTTTTTCTCTCTCACATCATTTGATTACTAGTATCTCATTTAGACATATCTCACTATTTCATTTTGACATGTACTTCTGGGAAGAAACTGGTTGATATGAGCATTAGCTTTTATTGCTATCATTTGTGACTTCATCATGAAACTCTCAAGCTGCATAATTCAATAGGAAGGTGAAAATCAGGAGAGAGAGAGAGAAGTTTAAGAGATCCTATCTGTAGTATTACTTTAGAAGCATGCTCAGAAGAGGATTCCTTCTTGGAATTAAATGAACCTGTTGCAGCTAACAGATTTTAGATTTAAAAGACAATATGTTGGCAAGAATGGATGCTCCTGCAGAAGTTTCTTGGTGACAGCTGAGACAATTTTCTTCTTTCTGGTTCCTTTTACTTTTCTTGGTAAGATAGGGTGTGAGAAATTGACAAGGAGGGGAGCTATGGCAATTGGCAACACCTAGCTGGCAATAGGGATTTGGTTTGACACTGATTACTGGGCCATTTCATGAATGAGGCATAAAACCAAAATTGGGTTTTCTGGATTGATTTTAGAGTCTAATAAAATATTAACATTACCTAGGCATATGAATTGTAAGCATTAGCGAGCAAGTCGCCAAATGAATGCGGCTTTATTTTAAGCCAGTATATTTGTGTGTCTGTATGATCGTCTAGTGAAAGAGGATCTATATTTGGGGAAGTGACCACTGTATGATATTTGAAATGACGGTAGATCAGACTTCTAGTGAATGAGTCAACGTTAATGAGGCTTAAATCTGCATGACAAAATGAAGACAAGAGCATTTAGGTTCCTAGGTTTTGGAAACGTGAATATCTTAGAGAAAGAAAATTTCTTTTTTCTCAATTATGAATGTATAGTATCCTAGGCAACAATAGGTTGAAGTTTAGAGCGATGACATTCTTATGATTAGAGGGGATTGATGGCACCACTCCCTCAGTTCAAACCTTCACAATCATATCTGAATTGATTGATGAATGATACTTGTCTTTGCTTATTCAAGGGAATATAGTTTTTTCCATTTAAATTTTTCTTTCTTGCATTACATCATCATGGAGATCATATGCTTTAGCTGTATAATCTGTTAAATGTTTCCATCCATTGCCTATAAAAAGGCTTTCCTATGTGAATCTTAGCTGTAAGTAGTAACTATTGTAACTATTAATCATCACTTCTTGGTTATATGATATACTTTCCTTTGATTAATTACACTTTTTCCTATATATGATTTGTTTCAGCCATTTATAGACACGAGAACTCCAGAGGATTCAAGAAAGGAGACACTGCGGCCCTCCAAACGTGTAAAAAAATTGCGTTAGGGATCATGCTGCTAAATCTCTCCTTTTTTAAAGTCATCTGAATGTATGTTATCTAGAATTATAGTTTTCTGTCCCAAGGATCAGCGCAAGTATTGGATGGGTGGTGTGGATTCAATTGGCCCATCATTCATGCCTTGATCTCCTTCTGACATCATAGAATGTTATTCCTTGTCTTCAGGAATTCTTTTTCAGTACATGGTATACATTCCTATAATGCTAACAGAAATTGAAAAAATATGGTTCTGTCTAAAACTTCTGATTGGTTTATTGTACCCTGTTTTTGTCATATGTAAATTTTGTATTTTGTGCATTAGTATGTGGAAATGGAGTCCGCCCATTGCAGGTTTCTCTGGCGGTGGCTCCACAATTTGTCATACATATATCTGATTTGAGCAGTCAGATAACACTTTTTGTGTATCTGTTATGCGGTCTCTACCATGCCCTTCAAGTGGGATTTCCTCCATCAGCCTTTACTCATCAAACTTATGGGCAAACATGTAAGCCTTGATGAGTGCACTGTCTATAGAATTGGATTCTTCTCCTTCAAATAAATGTAACCATGGGTGTAAATAATTTGTTATAATGATTACAAAAAACGTTTAGTTCTTTATGTCAGAAGAATGAGAAAATTAGAAGCACGATCTAACTCGTGAAATGCTTCTGTATCCATTAACACAGCATGGCCTCTTAACATGGCTATGAGACTACTTTAACCTTGGTCATTTTATTTCACTAGTTCGTTGGTTTTATATAAGTCATTTTTGAGTTGGCACTTAATTCGCTTTCAATTTTTTAAACATCAGTCTTTACGATGTATATTTTAGCCTATACTTTTTCGCTTTCCATTTACGTGTAAGAGGTTTTTTTTTCAGAACTAAAATTAAATATTCAAATATCAAATTATTAGTTTACTATTTCTTTTACTTAATGGATGAAGACAACTCACGCTCAAGAAATTAGTTGATGTGTAATTTTTTAGTGAGTTATGTATGTTTATAGAAAAAGTTTTTATGGGAGAAAATTGCTTGAATAATAGAAATATTATCTTATCATTTTGCTTTGACAAACATAAATTTTTTTGTATAGAAAAGTTCAAGTTAACAAAGAAAATACAATGTTTACATAATCGGTGTAATTTTCTTAAATAAGTTGAACTGAATGTTCAATTTTTTAGCTGAACTCAATGCATAAAGGCGCACGTTCAGCAAAAGTTTGAAGTCTTTCTTTCTCTAACAATGTTCACTCATTTCTTACCAAATTTCACTAAACTAGCATTATTAGCCCTTTAAACACTTTTCTTCATTTTTCCCCATTTAAACTATAAAAGATGAAGCTTGGTAATAGTGGTATCATCTCCATTGAAATAGGAAGCAAGTTTGCTCAAGGTTAGTGTGTTTGACATATTTTCTTTGTGGGCAAGCTAAAGCCAACTCTATTTCTTTAAATCTGAGACCAATTACTTTAGCTAATTCGATTTTAAATAATATTAGTATGTTAACAGCATAATATTGAACAAAACTCTTTCTATGAGATTTTGCATCGTTATAGTGAGTTGTAAGTATGGTATAATCTTCTAGGAGTAAGCCAATTTTGGGTGAAGTTAGAATGAGGATTTTAATTTCTTTATTTCATCAATGGTATTCATAAACAATTTCATAATTGAACATGTCCATTGGGAAACAGGAAAACTTTCTGTTATGTATTTATAAACGTTGGAACTTATATATCCAATTACCAGTTATGGTCTTTTGGGACCTTTCTTTCCCTTCTTAGCACAGTACAGCAGCACTACCATAGAATTTTCATTATCATCTTCAGATTGACCAAATGCAAGAAAATTTTGTTAAATAAATAAGTAAAAAAAGATACTTGATGCTTATTCTTAACATAAATAACTTATCTTTATCTCAATCATTCTTAAACATTAAACACTACAAATAAGCACGCTCGAAATCATAGGACTAATACCAACCCAAACCTGTACCTTATGAAGTATAATTTTCTTATTCATGAGTAGTGCATAAGAAGCTGAAAGTATACTAGCTGGTTTCGCTCGGCAAGAGGCAGCTTCCCTCCTTGATAAGAACGAAGACGCTGCCACCATCACCCCGGGAGATACGAAGTTCCTCATCAAGGTACGTGGTGAGCAACCATGACTGAGCATTGCTGTTGGTAATTGGGAACTTCAATGGAGGCTGACTGGAGAGAGTTTTTGCCACATTTGAGGCTGTGTCTTGGACAGAGTTGAGTATTCCTTTGAAAGGGGTCAGGTCAATCTTTTGCCCGAGAAACTCCACGTTTTCTGGTATCACTAATGAGTCTGTCAGCTGCGGAGTGCCGATGATCCCTTCATCAAACTTGATCTGAAAAAATGTTCAAAAGGGGGAAACTGGTTTCACTATGGAGCAAAATCAAGATCCTGAAATTGCATACCATAGCAGTACAAAGCACATCATTTCAGCCCCAGTAAACACAATTCGGTCCTTAAAAGATATACATCCCAAGTTTAGGCCATCAAATTTATTCTTCTAAACCAGTAATTTACTCCAAGTTTGTAAATGGCTTTGCTAAACTTTAAAGGACTAACTCAATAAACACATGTAGAGAGTTAAAATTCTCAGTGTAAATAAGTATATTTTAGGGTCTAAATTGTATAATACGAGTTCCAATCATTTTTGAAGAGTTACAGATTTCAATCCTTTTGTGACTCTTAGGAAGGTTGTCAAAATCCAATGATATGCCACAAACTCCTGTCACGGATTCATAAGCAATGCCTAACTGCTAACCAATATAGAGCACTAAACCATGACAAATACATGCTGGACACAGATATTAGAGTGAATGCAAACCTGCACACGTTTTGGACTCCGAACTTCAAATTTGGCATTGGTGCTAATGGAAGTAGTAGCCAATGGCCCAGCAAACCGAACAGAGTTTTGAACGGTGAAGCTCTGAGAGTCAATGGTCTGAGATATTTCCTCTACCTTCACCAGAGGCAATGTACCACTTGACAACAATGGGAACAAACCTGCAAAAGATGTGTACCTGCACAACCACAAATAGCACCAATTCACTGTGATATTCCACCTATGATGAAAATTTCTTGGGCACTATGTAGTGTTTGTACACACAACTATTGAGATTGAATCTGTACGTGGATCCCAAATGCATGCATTTTAACGTGGTAGTGTTTCATAACTTGGATGAATAGAGCAACTTAAATAATTATATCATCTGCTAATCCTTTGGATGATATTTTACAGACCATCATGAAATCCTCAGACAATAACAGATGGGTTTGGTGTGAAAGAAAAGGAATCTCTAATGGATTCCGGGGCATTCAATGATAGGGCCAAGAACAAGTACGCAGTTGAGTTTTCTGAGTCAGATACAGATACAAGACAGAATACAATGTCCTGTATGCTTTGACTTTTAAGGTTAACAAGTACTTTGAATTTAATAATTAGCTAAGATTCAAGTACGAAGTTGAGTTGTACAGGCCATGTGCTGATGCAACACGTGATGCAGTCTCCTATATGCGTGAGGTCCATTAAATCTATGCTTGGACTCTTCTATGTTAACATGTAATGTTACCAAACTTCTCCAACTTCAATTATTGAACTCACAACTAATGCCATGACAATTAACTTTAATGCCGTAGGACCACATACCAAACCATATGCGCCTGATTTTCTGACTTAATCCTCAAAATCAAGCGCACAATACTTATCCTATTAATCTATATGCACAGAAGTTGCCAATAGAGAGGTTACCACATGTCTAATTATCGGAGGACTTAGTTAAATTTTTTGACTTCACCCTTTCTTGGATCACTCAGAAAACGAACACAATCTACAAGTACCAGTTCCTCCTTTATCGCAAATTAAATCCTCAATTAATCTGTTCGTCATCATTCCATATTAAAACACAAAACAAAACACCTATCCCAAAAGAGATTTCCCAATCCATTATTCTTAAAAAATAGATGACAACTTCTTATAATTCAAAAGTTATATTTAAGTGTAAAATTTTTAATGATATATTATTATATAAATGAAAAGGATTTATAAAGAGTAAACTATCCCCAAATTGTTAGGTTGAATTTGATTTTGTAATTGAAATTAATAAGTACAGCTGTACAGAAGTTCATCTTTGAGAATAACACATAACAAATTAATCTTTTTAGGATTCTCAAGTCAATTGATAAAAAGACTATATAATCAATTTATTATTTTTAGAGACTGGTGCATTTATTCATTTTCAGGGGTTAAGATAAATATATCAAATAAGTATAGACTAAATTACTAAGTTATTGAAATATAAAAAAGAAAAAGGAAAGTAACATAGCATGAAAATGTTTTCAAAATGTTTCTCGAGAACCAAACAGAAAATTAAACAAGTCCAACAATTATTAAAAAGAAGTAGAATCTCACGCGAGAATCCATTTCCCATTGAGGAGCGTCAAGGCCTCAGTAGGCGCAGGGGTTGGGTTCTTGGCCTCAAGCTGTGTGATGAGCTCCACAATCTCCGCTCTCGTCTCGCTCGTCGCTTTCAGTCCTCGATCAGTCCCGTAAAACGAATCCACCAATGCCCTCTTCAGCCTCTCAGTCTCCACCACTTCCACCGCCGTCTCCTTCTCCTCAGCCACCGCCACAGCCGAACCCTTATCCTCCTCCTCCTCCTCCTTATCAGGACCCCACTCGTCGTCGTTCGTCGTTACTCGAACACAGAGCGCCGGCCGCGACTTCCTCGGCTTTATGATCAGTTTACCGGAAAATTCAACCAAACACGGCAGGGAAACTGATGGTTTAGGAGTGAGATGAGAGGAGGCGGTGGTGACCAAAAGGGCCTTGCAGCGAAATTGGTTGAAGTGCGAGACAGAGGCCATAGTTTCTCTAAAAAATTTGGAGAGCAGAAACAGAGAGAAGCACAGAGCAGAACAGAACAAGGCAGAGAAAGAGAGTCGTTTATTTCAATTCGGACCAAATGCATGTGTGTCCTACTTCTCCCAACGACCAGTGATGACGCTGGAAGCGTGTGGTGTCGATCTGAAAAGACAATTTTATCCTCGTGTCAGATCATTTTGCATCCCTAGGAAAAGTTTTGGACACGTGGAAGTGGGAGTTGAGCCGGGAAAGTTTTGGGGGATGACCATGAGAAAGAGTCCAAAAGACGAAGAAATATGAGTGTGAGGTAGGCAATTAGTTTAGTTGTTATTTCTGTATTTCTGTTTTATCCTTTTTTTTTTTTATTTTGGGAATCGTATATGTATATATAGCATTTCATTTTATGTGAATGTAAATGCAGACGATGTTAGCGTAGGTATAGCTGCTCTAGAATCTTCCTATTTGTTGCTTTGGTCCATGTCAATTCTTGCCTCTCATATTTGTGACTTAACATGACTCGTATATAAAATGCCTAATTATTTGTATTCAACGTCGTAGTGTCCCAAGGGGCGTATATTGGATCAGAAAGTTTGACAGCTTCTCTCCATAGATTCCGATCACTGCAATATGTCGCGGAGAGATCAATAACCTACAGTGTGTCCAGTCTTGTCAAGAATCAAGAGGAGAGGTTTTCCTTCTTATGGAGAAGTTGCCTCTAATAGAAAGTTCCATGAGTCATCCCTTTATAATAACCTTTTAATAAAAGAATATGTTTTATTTCAATAAAATAAGCCTTCTAATTAACTTAATTAATTAAGTTTAAATTTTTTTTCATAAACTCTTAACCAATAATGCAATGGACTTATCAACAATAAATTGTGAATTAAAATATTTATTTAATAAACTTGTGATTAATTGAATTTATCACAAATTTTTTACAGTATTAATAAAGATTCAATTCATTTTTAATTTTAAAGAAACATTAATTACTTAACTAATCATCATATAAAATTATTTTAATAATAAAATAAAAACTAATTCACTAAAATTATTCCACCAAGCTAGACTTTTTATCGCGGCCCATCAACAAAGCATGTCCTATGAGATATGGAAGTTCAGACGGAGGTGTCAGTTGTTATTATAATAAAATCTAAAACACGGTAATTTAAAATATTAAAAGAAAAAACTTAGAATAAGATTATGTGTTTAAATTCAAACTTAGTTAGATTGGATACCAACCTATGCTCGACTTGGGTTTATGATCGAGCCAAATTTTGCAGCCCAACCTTAGGATATGACTAAGCTAGGTCATTAGGTCATTTTATTTTTTATATTTTGTTAATTAAATTTAAAAAAAATAAAAATTATGATTTATATATAGTAAATAGGATATTATATATTAATAAAAATTATTTATATTTAACTTCAAAAAAAGTGATTATTTCTTTTTTTTAAAATGCCAAATATATATATAAACAAATAAAAAATTTTAATATATATATATATATATATATATATGACGGAGCCAGGCGAAACCAATGTTGTAACCTAAGATTCAGCCTAACCTAAGACTAAATTCTTTCACGATAAACTCAGTCCCTGTAAACCCGAATAATCTTGACCTGATTTGGTTCGACGTAAAATAATCAAACCCGGTCAGAATTGACCAGGTTATACGGAGGGGATCACCCCTAATCACCTAGATGTTTATCACGTGCAAAGCCGACCTCGGCGTGATGCGAGATTTCTCCATGCGCTAGCCTTGGCCTCCGTTTGACACCTATGTATGGCATCTAGTCGTTATAATCAATCCTCTGTTGAATGAAGTGACCGTGAGTGTCTAGTAAGCCTACATTTTGGACAGTAACACCAACGAATTGGTAATTACTTCCCTCTCCCTCTCTCCCTCCTAAGAAGTATGAGGTTTGAAGATTTATGCTACTTTGATTTTGTGGATGAAGTAATTCAATACTCTCGGTGGGTTCGGCACAGGCTAAGTAATGGACCCAACATAAGGTTAGAAATACGGTTGAAGGAATGATTTTCACTCTCCCTTCCTCCTATCACTAGGCATGAAAGCAAGCACTTTCACGATAAATTTTGGGCAAAGCTCCAATTAAGCTCTCTTATCTTGTGAGGGCTTTATCATTTTATAGTACTTTATATCTCTCCCACTAAAGTACCCTAGAAGTTGATTCATTTATTTACTCTATGCCTGCCAAGTTCCAATCTCCCGCTCTCGAAACAATTTAATATATTTTCTTAGAACAGTTTATGACCTCGATGCAAACCAAGATAGATCTATAAATTAATTTTATGAGGTTAAAAGTTTTTAAATCAAAGATTTAAATCTAAGTAAACAAATTTTTACAATTCAAAATAAAAAGAAAAATCTGAACCCCTAAATTTGAGGGATTTGTTAAATACTAGAAATCCATGGATATTCATGGTATACCTTCGCACAATACACTCAAAACATTAAAATTTGATGCGTGGGCAAGTCTGACAAAAATTCCATGAACATAGATTAAGTCTTAATCGTTAGCCGTACCTGCACTAAATAGAAGCAAGAATACCTCGTACACTAGATTTGCCTTGCATTACTGTAATGAAAATGAAAGCGGGCCCAAATATGGACCTGGGGACTTGTAAGGCCCCATACACAGTAGAACCCAATGGGCCAGTAGTGCCGAGTGAGCCCATATCTCTAATGACTTATTTAGTCCTGAAAGTGCTACCCCTATAGCAAATATTAAAAGGAAATACATTTTTGAAAAAATATTTTCAAATACCAACACTTATTTGCGTGGAGATAATGTTATTAGGTAACATCCTAGTTGTGCAATACCCTATTTCGCTCCTATATATCTTGCACATGCATGAGAAGCGTGACAAAATGTATAAAATGTTAGATTTGATTTAGGAACGTGTCGTGGGGTTTATGTATGCCTTGGATAGATTAAAATCAACTTCTATTATAAATAATAAATTTATGTAATGGTCCATAATATATCTAAATAGTGATTTTTAAGATACATTTTTATGTTTAATTACATATAGTTATAACTCCCAAATTTATATTACACAATTTATGTCAATTCATTTTAATTTATAAGTCTATCTTTAAATATTAAAGATTTATAGATAAAGTTATGTATTAAAAAAGAATGATCTATATAAATGAAAATTATCCTCTTCTCTCTTCTCTCAATTTTTTTTTCTTTTTTCTCTTGTTATTATTACTTTATATTTTTATGACAATTTGTGAGCTATGTAATTTTGAAGTTGTTGTCGGACAAGGTAATAAATGAATAAAGAACTTAATTGCCAAAGAAAAATGAATTATTGTAGGTTGCTGAGATTTCAATAGTCAAAATTTTGATTTGTATGACACGTCTCATCAAATTAAAACGTTCCTGATATATATTAAAAAATTAAAACTCAAGCATTTAATATTAGTTATAGAGTAAAATATTCGTTCAGTCTGATTAATTTTCGGCATTTAGTTCCTATAAATTATTAGTTTAAGTCTAATTTAAATTTAGTTCTTTCATAATATAAAAATTAACATATTTTAATTTTTAATTTTAGGAAAAATTTATCTTTTAATCCCTAGAGTTTACATTTATTTTTAAGATGGTCCCTATAGTTTTATTTTTTTAAAATTCGCTCCCTATAATTTGCAAACGTTTAAAATTTCATCCCTGTTGTTATAACACTCTCAATTTTAAGCTTTTGTGGCTAACAGGTCTTACTTGCCTTGCCATCGTGTAAATATTACTCCTAAGTGGCTGCCACATCTGCATCTCAATTGGACCCCAATTGCTAAACCAAAAATACCCAAACCTATCGCCATCTGATACACTGTGTCGACGAAGGAAGCAGGCACAAACAAAGTAGGGACGAACGAACGAAAGAGCATTTGATATTATGTGTTTTGGATATGTATTAGGGTGGTCCCATTGTGTTTTGGATTTTGCATGGTGTAGTCCCAATAGATTTTGTAACCGACAACTTACTCATCAGCCCTTTCAATATAGTTTATCTGATATATTTGATGTGAATAATGTTTATGAATGTGCAACTGAATGGGTGAAAAATAATTCAAGAATTTCTGTTTCTCCCATTGATTGAATCTGGAACAAACTTGGAAATGTAAACTGGAGGACATTGGTGTTCGACAGGTACATTTTGCAACCTTCCACTGTATCATGCAATATACTGGACATCCCAAGCACTCTATCGATGATTTAGCTGCTGATCACAGTTTATGTCTCTGAACAAGAAGAGAGGAGAGGCAGTTAGGGGATGCCAGTGTGAATGAAAATGGTCTATTTCGACACTAGCAACACAGTGTTTTCCCTGAAATTGATGAAGTTCAGGAGGATTCAATGAAAATGGAGTCCAAAGAGTCAATGAAGTTATAAGTAGGATCTGTCTTATGGCTGGAGGACTCAGATGGACAAAAGGATTATCTGATAAAAGAAGTCATCAGAACTGGTGAATTGACATATTACATTGCATCTCATGTTGAAGACCCTGGAAAAAATCTTTTTCTTTGTGTGGGTTCCCATCTGCTGAAACCAGCAATGGAAGATATGACTTTATGGTATCAAGTTCAAAGGCAGACAAAAGGTATTGACGACA
The DNA here is from genome assembly GCA_037074485.1 of Delonix regia. NCBI lineage: Eukaryota > Viridiplantae > Streptophyta > Magnoliopsida > Fabales > Fabaceae > Delonix > Delonix regia. The sequence goes on along the minus strand of CM073450.1, from coordinate 42,986,688 downwards.
ATGAAGCAGAAAGGTCTTTCAAGCAAATATCTTCCCCAACTAAGTGCCTCTGGTAGGATTATACACCCAGGTCAGTGACGAAGACCTAGCTCTCTGGTGGCAATTGTGACCACCCTTGGTGTGGCACCCGTACTCTTGTGACTAGTCCTGTTGTCATGATTGCTTATCACCACTTTCAACAGCTGCTTCCGCTAGAATTCAGCATCGAGACATCAGGCCTAAGAATGTTATTTGTGTAAAGTCCAGTGTGAGGCATCCTTATTTTGTTTTACTATGCATTTACAAAAGTTTTATGACCAATAAAATATTGCTAAGTGTGATATTGAAGTCAGTGGAGTTCTTCCACAACAGCAGCACATGTTATAGTTATGGCATTGTTGATTGAATATTAGTATATCACCAAATCATCAATCTATAATTGCCAAAAATAAAGTATGCAAAATTTTTCTGCCCTTTTGAAGCATGCAAAATCTCATATGTATACAAAGCACGTGAGTTTTACACTGTAATTATATAACCCACTTTCCTAGGAAATATAACCAACCTATTATCCTAAATCCAATGATGAATGGAGCAATATACCATGGGTTTGTGCATTGTACAGGGACGTTTTCCATACTTTCCATTCAACATTCAAATTGTAAATAATGTAGTACTTGGGATTTTTATAGTCAAAATGGGTGATAATTGTGTACTTTGCAACATTGCATATAAAGGTGAAAGGAAATCAAAAAACATCAATACAATATATCATATTCCAATTTTGACAGTCTTATTGTAATACATGAACTTTTGAATTATTTTGTCATTTTACAATAACACTGTTATGAACCAGAAACAACCAACAACACTGAAAATCTGATGATGTTGATAGAGTATGGAAAAAGAAATTTTATGGCTTCCATTAACATTAACCTAGTTTTTTACAAGAAATTAACAATAACACTGAAGAAATGCACAGCCTAACACAAAGTCTAAGGATGAATATATCAATTGAATATTCCATTATAGCTTCCATTAGCACAAGCATTCCATTACAATTAATATTACAACTTCAATGTACTATTACAACTTATGTTACAACTTCCTATTCAGAGAGTTACCCATTAGACCCTTTTCTCTTGAGCTTCCTCTTTTGAAATATGTGATACACTGCCCAATCTACCACTACCATCTACATTTGAATTCAAAATTCATGACTCAAGTACTCATAAACCTAACAAAATGAACCATATCTAAAGGGCATTATTCTAAATTTGCCAATTCTTTTTATGTGTATGTATATGCTTATTAATACTCATGAAATTAATACTCAAAAGGGATATTCAAAAAGGAACTCAACCAATGTTAAATGTAGGTACAAATAAAATTTTATCTGAGATTATAACCAAAGTGAGTATCAAAGCGTTACCATATGCATTCCTAGCACTTGTAACTCAACAGAGTGTGGTAAATAAGTATCTGTGAGAAAAATTTTGATATGATAAAGTGTATTATTCCCTACTTATATTATTTTAAACCCCTAATTATAACATACTATTCCCACTTAAATTAATCTAATATCATAATTATATCAACTAACCCTACTTACATTATTTTAACATCCAAATTATATCATAAAAATCTCATCAGATCCCCATTTCTTGCGCACTCCTCCGCTAGTCAGTACCCAACATTGCGTTTCCCCTTTCGACAGCCATTCTTCCTCGCTGGCTAGTGACCGACAACCCACCACCAACATCTTTAGCCCTCTGGCAACCTCCCTTACCAGCCATATCACCTAAAAATCACGATTCGCATTCCTCATTGCTCAAACCTGTCCACTGGCCATCGAGCCTTCTTCCGCCATCATGAAGGGTCGTCAGTGCCTCCTCTTAGCCATAGCAACTCCACCGGCCTCCCAGCAACTTCTACTAGCTGTCACATCGCTGGGCGTGAAATCGAGCTCAAATTTCGTGTAATTGGTGCGTTTTTACTTCAATTTAGCTTAGGTCTTTAGTTTCTACATCATTTTTGACCATTTCCCCCTCATTTTGCACTGATCAATTTGGTTCGCTTTGCCTCAAATTGAAGAACCCTACATATTGGCACTATTCATAGAAAAAAAGGCAATTTGAGCTCAATTCAGGGTGTTTGCTTCAAATTGATTTAGGATTACACATCATAGGTGAATTTTGCACCTTTCTCCTTTGAAATCACTAATCAATTATGAAATTTGGTTTCTGGATTGAGAAAACCCCAAATTTTAGGTCTAGGGGTAATTTTGGAAAAAAGTGGAATTTGAATTTTTAGGGCTTCTAAATAATTATTATGCATCTAAGAAATGATTTAGAATTTTTCAAAATTTTATTTTGAATTTTAAGTTAAGTTACAAATTTTTCTTATTTTTCCTAGATTTTTCATGAAGAAAAAGGGAGGAAAATAGAAAAAGAAAATTTGTACGGCTTGATTAGATAGCAATAAACATTAATTGAAGTTAAATGAGGAATTTTGGAATTTATTAATTAACCCTTAAGTGACATTAGTGTTGATGGTAGGTGTTAGAAATTTAATAAGTGCATAATAGGGTAAATTGAATAAAAATAATAATAATAAAATAAATTATAGGCCATAAGTATTTTAAGGTATTATTAAGGAAAATGGCCCAAATTTTAACTTCCTAAAATTATGTGAAGTAAGAGGGCCAAATTGGGTTGAAAAAGAGATTGGTTAAGAGAACAAGGAATAATTAATTAAATCAATGACAGGATTAAATAATTAAAATTATTCATAAAGACTAAATGTTAAAAATATCTTATTTAATATTTTAGGTAGCTAAGAAAATTTTCAACAAGGAAATTGTAAACAATGATAGGAGGAGGTTGGTATACTCCTCTCAAGTGAGTAGATAATCTTAATTATGCAGGATATTATTTTAATTATCCATTATGATTATGAATTTTGAATTATTAGAAATACTGAAATTTGAACTCTGAAGTGGTACGACTTTGAAATTCTGATATTTGAATATAAATGTTTATATATCTCCAAAATATTGGGAATGTGTCTAAATAGAACCTTGTAGCTAATGGCAGTTGACGTTAGTCATAGTGTATTGCAATTGGTAATCTGATATGATTGAGTATGATGCCTTTATACCATACTCTGTTTGAGGCATAAGGCCATTGTTATAATTATCTAGAGCTTATGGCTAAAAATAGGTAACTATTCTGATATGTTTTCATTAACCTTGGGCTAGTTCAGAAAATTTGAAATTTTGACTTGTTCTATTGGAAATTCCCAATATATTTTGTTAATGATTATTCTTTACTTTTGTATTATTGAATTATGACTATATGTTATTTGATTTTAAATTACGAAAAGACGTATAATTATAAGTTTGTTCCTTATTTTGTAATATTAGAATTTATCTGGTCATTAAATTTTCATATACATCATTATTTAACATTTTTCAGATTTCAGCGCTAATCTAGAATACGTATCTTCAAAGTAGGAATCGTAGTATTTTTACCCTTAATGAGCCTAGCCTATTGCTAGAGCTTTGATTTTTTATTTTATTAATTTAGTTTAGTTGCTCCCTTGTATACAGACTAAATGTTGTAAGGTATTACCCTGGTTGTGAGCTGTATAATAATTATGTGTAGGAGAACGAAGTTTCTCCAATTTGCTATATGTCAGATAATTCTGTTGTAGGAATTTTGAGAGGTCCATAATTTAAGAAATACCTTGTCCAACCTTCTACAAAGAGATTAAATTAATTTACTTAATAACTGAATGAAGAGTTTATGAGTCTTGATATTTATTCAATAAAAATCTATATATTAGTTAAATTCTTCTATCTTAAAATTTTTAATTGATTTACAAAGATAAAAAATATCTTATCCCTATACGGATCACGTCTATCGGATCAGTTTGTGACACTTAACTATTCTATTATTTACTTAAAATAGTAGGAAGGAAGGTGTTTGAGAGGGAAGAAGGCGCAATTCATGTATGATCCACTGAGTTTTGGCCTCACGAGAAAGTTTAACTTCATCGCAACCCAGAGTTATCCTCATCCAAACCACTTCGTTGTTGTCAGAAGAAAAAATTTGTTTGTCTTGACCTTCCGTAACCCAGAACCAGCAACTCTCTTGCTAATGAACATAGTCATTTCTACGACCAAAAACATACCTCTTTTCTTTCGAATCACTGACACCTACAATCAGCAAAAGACGAAATTAAATTCAAGAACAGACCATTACCAATCACTGACACCTACAACTGCTCCCTTTGGCAAAGTCACGTTGTTAGTTTTAACAGCCATCAAAGATGAGTCTGTCAAAAGCAAGGGTCTCTTTCTAGTCCATTTTTCAGCAGTACAAACTGCAACATTAAGACCATATCGTGGTCACCTCGTGAAAAGAACCTAAGTTTAACCCAATGTACATTGAGAGCATCTCATGTTTCTACTATGTATATCGTCCATTAACACGTTAAACCTAACCTCCATTAACGCACATAATAAAACATGTTTCTTCACCCCAAATCGACAAATCCACATACCTAGTAGTCTATTCACATGAAGGAGAAGAGGAGTTCGACAAATGGCTTCATTCGTCCTTCACGCGATGTGGCAGTAGCTTCTACGTTCGAGCATCCCTGCTTCCTTTGTCCTCGAAGTGTATCAGATGGCGATGGGTATGGGTTCTTTAATTGGTTTAGCAATTGGGGTCCAACTAATATATAAATGTGGTAGCTACTTAGGAGTAATAATTTCACGTTAGCAAGCCAAGTAAGATCTGTTAGCCACGTAAGCTTAAAATTGACAGTGTCATAACAGGTTATAAGGCAGGGATGAAATTTTAAACGTTTGCAAATTATTGTGAGATTTGGAGAAAAAAAAAAAAATTATAAGAACTACCTTAAAAATGAGTGAAAACTGCAAAGACCAAAAGATAAATTTTTTCTAAAGTTTAATTAAATATATTAATATTTATATAAAAAAATAAATTAATACTAAAAATTAATAAATATGAGACTAAAATAATATTTATATTATTACACACACATCAATGCATCAAATGCTAAAATAATGAGATTGTGATATTGGTCTTGTGAAATGATTATTTAGCGTTGGAATCAGCAATGTCGGCAATGCCTTTCTTTATTTACTTTAATCATTTTATCCAAAGCAATCTGTTTATAGATTTGATAGACCCCTAGATTTTCTTTCCCTTGATGGCATTAAACAATATAAAATTTTGGAAAAGAAATATATAGCCATTCCTTTCAACTTCACCCAAAAAAAAGTTCCTTTTATTTATCACTTCAAAATTCATATCTTTTGTTTATTTACATTCTTATTTATCAAAAAACAACGAATAACAAAATCTGAACTGGTAGGTGTTCTAGACAGAGAACTAAAAATTTGAGCTATTAAAATTTTTTTTATAATTATACCGAAAATCCATAATTTTACGCTTTTTTATTTAATTAATTGGCTCTAACTTTTAGCAATAAATCTGACTATGTTTCCCCTAAAATCAACCAAGGCAGATTGATTGAAGACAATTGTTATTAGTAAACCTTAGTAATCATCACAGAAAAATCTATAATTTAATTCTAATAAAGCAAAAATCTTTTGATTTAAAATTTGAATAAAAGAAGACAAATTTTAATAAAATACTAAAAACTAATTTTTTTATTAATTAATAGACTAAATAGCTAAAAAATATAAAATTATATTATTTATTGGTATCATCTTCATCTTTAGTGTACTCACAATTTTAAATATACTTTATTAATTTATATAATTGTATTATTTTAAATATTATGATTACACCAAATATTTTAACTTATAATATATAACTATTAACAATTTAAACAGTCTAGGTAAGTGATTACATCCTGCACCCCTGAAATTCATCTTGGTCATCATATTTAATTTGTTTCAACCATGCATGCTCTTCGAATCAACTTATAAGCACATAAAAGAAGATGAAAGATGGTTGCAAATTCATTGGCTTATGGAAAAGGAAGATTGAGCCACTTATCAAGAGTATATTTTGAACCAGGATTCTCTCGTGCAAATGTTGGAAACTACTTATTTAGAAAGAAGATGGGAAATCAATTCCATCCTTTCTTGTGTCAATATTTTGTGGTTCTTAACCAATGCATGGCAATATGGAAATATCTATTTTTTTATGCTTCAAAAGGAAGAATAAGCTTTATATATATATAACATATGCATATGATTTTCTGCCATTAACAGTGGTCTTTATTAATAAGGGAATATAATCGCTAACCCAAATTGGTACTTATAATGCTTATTCTTCCTTTAGGATATATATATATACACACACACACATGTATGCATGTATCTAATACTGATATATTATAGACACGCACGATTGAGATTTTTAATCCTTCAAGTCTCCTAAACCAATATTATTAAAAAGTGCAATTAAGTCAATAGAAATTACGATTAAAAAATGTACATATATTTTCTTTTTTGGAGCGTAGTGAGATGATAAACATTTCAAGTGGCAGTTGGCATCCACCAGAAAATTTCCCAACGACGTATTTTCTTGGTCACCAAACACTATCTATCACTGAAGATAATAAACCTTCTGGTAAAATATATAGAAAAAGTGGTGCAAGCTATGGAATCCATACAAGGGAAAAATACAAATCTTATTAGCTAGCACACTACAACTGTCCCATTTATAAATCTTTAATTATACGTCACAGATTCCTGAATTAATACAGCTCCATCTAAATCCTTTTAGGTCGCAAATTATAGAATTTTACGGGGCTATATATATATAAACACACACACACACACACATATAGATAAAGAGTTACGAGAAGCATAAAATCAAGAACAGATTCATAGAATTCAGAAAAACATACAGAATTGTTCATATGGGTATCCACTCATTGTGTTATATGCTGCCTGCTCATGCATGTGCTCTGTTCTTCAGCACATTTACATTGCACTATTCAAAGGTATCAAATACGATATATAATCTCATTTGGTACGAGTGGATAAGGAAATTTTGATAAGCTGGCAGTATTGGACTATATATCTGTTTGCATAACTCAATAATTAATACCCACAAATTAAAACAAAATAATTGGAGTTTACCACACCATTATATGAAATCATTAATATTAATTATAAGACCTGGTTTCAGAATGCTAAATAATTTTAGCTTAAATAATTTTATATATATATATATATATATATAATAAAATAAAATCATAACTTTGTATATGATAAAAAAATTTTGAATATAATACTCACTTTGATAATTTTCAGAATTTAGATTATTTTAATTATAATTGTTTTTTGTTATTTATATATCAAACGGGTAACGAATAACAGAATTCTATGATTAATTAATTAATTATATTCCAAGTATAATTAATTAGTATGTTAATATTCTTCATCGAATGCCTAACTAACAGTAGATCATGATTCAAGTTTGACTAATTGGGATTCACAAGCTGTTTATAATTGGAAAGGCGCATTCAAATGTTCAACAAGTATGACTAAAACAATATATTAATCAAGTGGACTACTAAATCTCATCATTAAAGTTCTCTAATCGATACCATGTAGATCTAATCTAGGCTTGGATTTTCTGTAATGATTCCATAGAAATGAACCACATTTATTCTTTCTCCAACTACCCACAATTCAACCCTGAATTGAAGTCAATACAAGCAACTTTCGAGGGAGTTTCGTGTTAGCTTCCAAGCACCAAGTTAACACACAACGCATCAGACACTCCCAAGAATATTCTCGTTTAGATCCCAAATATAGGTAAAATAATTTAATAAGAATAATTAAATTTTTAAATATAAAATTTCACTCCATTTTTTAATTTTCATCAATATATCAGTGTTAATTTTTTGATAGTTTAATATTCTGAATATATATAATATATTTAAAAAAAGTAAATTAATAAACATATGGGAAAAATACTATTTTTATCATCTATTTTTAAAATTAGTCTTATTTTAGTTTTTCACAAATTAAAAGTCTTAAAATAAAATTTTATTTTTAAACATAGTCTTATTTTAATTCTTTGCAAATTCAAAATCTTAAAATAATTTTTCATTTTTCAATGTTTGAGTCAATATAACTTGATTGGTTGAGTACATATTTGAATATATTGAGACACAATCTGGCAACGACATTATGTGAAGCAACAGTGCATGTGAATGAAGACCGAAAGTAGGTGAGTCCAATTCCTGTCAACTGCTATGAATTTAAGCCCCATGCCTTACGTTATAATTAGTTGACCATAAACAAAGCCATTTCTTTATTATATTTTCTGTTTCCTTCTTCGGTGCACAGAGATATGTAGCCCACTGATCAGAAACATGCAGAGGATAATGGAAAAATAAAGAGGCAAAGTAACTAACCTCCACGACCAGAGACATATAGTGGCAGGTAAATTCTAGATCATTCATTTGTTTATTTGTTTGTTTGGTGTATGAATTGAAGGAGGTATATGAACAAAATTTCACTTGCTCTATGAATGCTTGAAGCTTGCTTATAAAAAAGTCCAACTAGGAAAAGAAAAAATTATCTCCGCTATCTAATTTGTGTACTTATAATTCTTAGAAATCGATTACGTAACCAATTTTTATTCTTATTTTTTTACATTGAAATTTGGGCTACGTGACAAAATGCTTTTCCAAACCCTTGTTATTTCTATTTGTAGTTCAATCTCATCTTTGGACTAAAATTTTCACGAGACAGCTATAATAGCGGGCTGATTTAAAAACAACTGTATGGTGTGTCTGTATATCAAATAGGATCACCTCCACTAAAAGGTTTTTATCATAGATTCTACTATATTGATTGTAAGCTATAGAATGAAAATTTAATAATTTAAATTTAATTAAAAAAAAAGTCATATAAGACTACTTGCAGTCATTAATTATCATGCACAATTAAATTAGTCTATATATATATATATATATATATACACCTCTAGAGTTAAATTAGCATTTTTTATAAACATAAATACTAGAGTCTTAATACCAAAACTTAATTACAACAAGAATATATAAACAATTAAATGGGCTTGTTGCTTCTTAACTTTGATAGAGTTTGACCCAGCAAGTTCATCCTATTTTAACCCACTATTTTGGTATATTTAGGTAAAATTATTAGTTCATTTAATATAGACAATTAAACTAATTTAATACACTTAACTTATAAGTTAAATAGGGTAATTTGGCAGATTAATAGGTTGACTTTTTAAAAAAATTTTATGGACCTTTTTATTTCTAAAGATTTAATCTTTTATAGTCTTAAGTAGATTTTATTCTTATTTTATCTTAGAATATTCAATATTTGGTTAAAAATGACAAAATAAATGATTTTTTAGTATTAGAATTATTTAACTTTATGATCAAAGTATTTTATTTTTGTTTTGGATACTTTTACTTTTACAAACTTTTTATATTTTTTGTTGCTGTTAAATAGGAATCTATCAACGTTAAGAAGCAACAAGCCTGTTTAATCCACCTATTCCATTTTAATTGCTCTACTTAAAGTCAAATCTGTTTGGTTTATTAATAGCAATCCATACATACTTCATATTTGATTTCCAATTGTAGGATGGAAACCACAAAACTTCTTCTTAATTTCAAGCCAACGGTATGGCACACCAACGAATTTTCCTTTGCCGTCGCTTTTAGCTAGCAATTGACTTGAAAATTATATGAAATTGATGTCCTAACTAAACTTTAAGCTATTTCCTCGTACCCTCACTATTTACCTAGAGAAATATTTGTCTAATTTTCTTGTAATGGCAAGCTGCTTGGTTACGTTTGTTCTCCCTTCAAAAGAAATTAATATACAAGAGAATATTTGATTTTTAATATGGTTTATTTTATTCTATTTCTTGGTTTCAGGATATGCATGTGTGTGTGCATATATATATATATATATATATATATATATATATATATATATATTCGCAATAAATGAAATGATAGCATAGTCAAGTCATTTCTGTGAGAGTATACAATTCCTTTGTATAATTGTAAAAGGGTTGGATAATTACAATTTCTAAGGATTCCAATAACAAGTAACTAATCAATTAATTATAATTGTGTGATAATGATGGGAATTTCTATTAATTTAACTAATGTTCATTTATCCATATATATAATCAAGCGCCGCCCATGAGGGATGGCTTTGTTGTGTCATTTTTTATCATCATCTTGTGGCTGCTGTGTACATATGAGTAACATTCACATATCATTCCTAAAATGAAACTCATTAATTGGATTATTCGTCCTCTGATTTTTATAATATAGACTTTGTTGACAAATATTCAACGTCGTATCTTCCTTGGTAATTATAATTTTAAATTTAATTATCATAATTATATATTAGATTTGTATATAATTATTTATATTTTGGTTATTTATTCTCTAATTATTTATTTACAATAATCATACACCTGTTGTGAACTAATTAAAAAAAAATAAAAAATTGCATCTAAGTTTTTTCTAATAAAATTTATTATCTTAAATATATATGATGGATGTAAATATAAATGTCTTAACCTATGCTGCTGTACATGCATCAACAACCAATCAGAAGGTCATCTTCATGTATACCTATTCTAATTAAGATGTCTTAAATATTTTTCTTACATGCTTAGGTAAAATCAAATAATTGTCCATTATGTGCCACATTCACCAATCGATTTTCATTTTCTTCCTTTAATTACTAATTAGGATAAGTAATATATAAGTGATCATATTATGAAGTTGAGATTGATCAACTCCAGGGTTACCAAAACTTGAGATAAATTTAATATTTGAGTTCAATTCTTACCCTTCTCTTCACGGTTCCCTTTTCAAGTTATGAAACTGGCTCTTATATATTTTTTTATCCACAAAGATAGATATATTATTAATTAATTACCCTCTTGCCATTTCATCTCGAGGGATAGATATCTAAAATATTCGATTGTTGCAATTAGTTTTTCCAAAGCATCTTATACAGTTCTTTCAAGTAAAAAATAAAAAGATAAAAGAAAGTTGAAAGGATCATTGATTTGAGTATTAAAATTGAACTGTACGTTTTTCACATATTAAATTAATGAGATTCGAAAAGGATATAATATAAAACAAACAAGTTCTTTTTCTCATTAAAAAACCTAACTTTAATTATTTATATTCACTCAATCCTATACTGCACACTTTAATTATAATTTACAAGCTTTTTACTCGCTACTCATTTCCTCTATTAATACAAAAAAAGGATTAATGTAAATATTTCAAAAACCAATGAATAGTAAATAAAAAAAATTTGTAAAAAAAATGTAGTCATATAAATAAAATACAGATACAAAATAACCAGAGTGACTTACGTAGGACTCTTCCCAATTTTGTTGAGTAACTTACATAGAACTCCTCTGACTTTCGTTGAAATAACATGCACCTTTTCTTTATGTTCAAAATATTTACAAACTTTCTTGAAATTCTATACTTTAGTGTAATTTAAAATTTATTAATTAAAAATTTAAATTAGTCAGTCTGTATATATTTTAAAAATAAAAAGAAAGCTCGTATGATAAGGACAATATATCTTTTGAAGACAGTGTACACTAAAATTTTTCCTGGAAAAGAATTGAAAAGTGAATGAGAAAGAGAGCATGGCGTGCTTGGAAAAAGATAAGGAGGCAGTGATGGTGGGGCTGGGTGAAATGTGGAGAAGGAGAAGCCAAAAGAGAAAGAGTGATGAAGTAGTGAATTGTAGGGTCCTATTGCCTTACCACATTCACATTCTGTGTCACACCATCCTGTCTTTGAGATTAGATTTGGTTCCCCATTTTTTTAAACCTTTTATCTTCTTTTCAATATATACATATGGTGAAAGCAGCCATCTCCTCCCTTTAGTTTTTCTTTTAAATAAAAAAATCCTGTTCAATATCTACATTATTATATATACATTTAGTAAGTGCAGCCTATTGCCTTTATTTCTTAGCTTTTCTCATAAGTTTCTAGCTTCGTAAGTTAATTGATTAAAAGAGTTTTTATAGTACCACTTGTGACAAGTATCACCGTATAGATAGTGAAATTTTATTCATTAATTAATGAAAAAAATATGCTTTTATTCCTTATAATGTTACTCAAGTTTTTATTATATTTTGACATATACGTGAGTTTTTTTTTTTGGCATAAAATATAACATATTGAAAGTGCCAGTCTAGTATATAATTAGTTACATTATTAGCCAAAAAAATTGTTAACAAAATTTAATAAAATACTAACATAATTTTAAGAATATGGACTAAGATGAAAAAATTGGCAAAATAATGATCTAATTGAAAAATTTCAAATCATAAGGACCAAATTAACAATTAATGAAACCATAGCGGCTGAAAGTACAATTTTATTTTAATTAATTTAATGATATGATTAGAAAATAAAAATTGTTGATTTAGTGGATAAATTTGTGTACATTTATCCTGCTAGTTGTTGAAATAATGTAAATTGAGCCTACGCAAAAATACTTGCAAAACTCAGCATTATATATATCCACTTGAGCTCATGCTATTTTCAGCTCTGTCAGTTAGTTAGATTCTCAACCACTTCCTTAATAAAAGAAAAAAAAACATAATAATAGAACCTCTCAGATGTCTTGTTGCAATTTGCGAGTCCAAATACGACGTTTTACCATTAAATTTTCAGCATGTGTTCAAAAAAATTCCATGTCTGAAGTGGGAGAATCCGTGAAGATGACAACAATGTACACCATCACAACTTTTTCATTTTCTTTTTTCTTTTCTTAAATTATATTAATTTTCTTCCATTCTTACCCTTCTTCATGGCCGATAAATTGTACCTCACAGAACCTCACTCCTCACATTTCACACAGCACGTTGAAGTGAGAGAGAAAACACAGAAGAGAGAGAACCAAATGGAGAGCTTTCCAGTTGTTGACATGGGGAAGCTTGACACTGAAGAGAGAGCATCAGCCATGGAGAAGATAAAAGATGCGTGTGAGAACTGGGGTTTCTTCCAGGTAAGCAATTAACTCTCTTGCAGATGCATCTCTGAATTAGATATAATTAAAGACTTTGCTAGTAAGTAAGTTTTCTGGGATTCGTCTGGTTTGCTTTGTTCATGAAGGTGGTGAACCCTGGGATATCTATTGAGCTGATGGACACAGTGGAGAGGCTGACAAAAGAGCACTACAAGAAGTGTATGGAGCAAAGGTTCAAGGAAATGGTGGCAAGCAAAGGTTTAGGGTCTGCTCAATCTGAAATCAATGACTTGGACTGGGAAAGCACCTTCTTTCTTCGCCATCTTCCTGTCTCCAACATGTCAGAGATTCCTGATCTTGACGATAACTACAGGTTCCACATCCTTATTCTCAGCTTTGGGTATTTTTGTATCACTCACACTATGCACAGCTTGGTTCTGTCATGAAAAATGATTCTCTCAGGTTTTTTATTTTTGTTCTGCGATTCACTGTTAGCCCACAGAAATAAAAAATTATAAGAGGATCCAAATCTAAGTAATGTGGACAGGTTTGGTGATATTAATTTTCATTTTCAGGAAGTTAATGAAAGAATTTGCTATGGGAATGGAAAAGCTGGCTGAGTTACTTCTGGATTTGTTGTGTGAGAATCTGGGGTTGGAGAAGGGATATCTGAAGAAGGTGTTCTATGGGTCAAAGGGCCCAAACTTTGGGACCAAAGTGAGCAACTATCCTCCATGTCCCAAACCAGACCTCATCAAGGGACTCAGAGCCCACACTGATGCTGGTGGCATCATCCTCCTCTTCCAAGATCACAAGGTCTCAGGCCTTCAGCTCCTCAAAGATGGCCACTGGATCGATGTCCCTCCAATGCGCCACTCCATCGTCATCAACCTTGGTGACCAGCTTGAGGTACATTCTTATATTAACACCAAATTACACTCTTCGTCTTCAAAGGTCACAAAATTGTAAGAGATTTAGTATTATGGTGTTTGTTTTCTGGTTGTAATGTAACAGGTCATCACAAATGGAAAATACAAGAGTGTGATGCACCGTGTGATTGCTCAGACTGATGGGAACAGAATGTCCATAGCCTCTTTCTACAACCCAGGAAACGACGCCGTTATATCACCAGCACCATCCTTGGTTAAGGAGGAAGATGAGAAAAACCAACTGGTGTACCCAAAGTTTGTTTTTGACGATTACATGAAGCTCTATGCTGGCCTCAAGTTCCAGGCTAAAGAGCCAAGATTTGAAGCCATGAAGAAGGCCATACCTAATGTCTGATACAGCCTGCAAGAAGCTAGCATGCATTACTGTAGATTCTGTGTGGTTTTCTGTGGATAAAGCTGGTTAAGCTTACGGATTTGTGTTGCTAGCTTAAAAAGTACGAGTATAAATAAGTTTATGCGTAGTTTAAAGTTCTTAGGTCAAATAAACCAATAGTGAAAGTTTGTGTGTGAAGTGAGTGGCATGTACTGTTCTTTTAGAAAGTGACTACACCTTACCCATTCTACAAGAAACTATCTCATCATTCCCTTTTGGCTTTATTATGTTTGTATAATTATAATATGGGGTGAAAAGAACAAGCGAATTCAAAATTAGAAGAAAAAGAAAAAGAAAATAGTTACCAATGAGAAATGTGAACGTAGTAAAAAGCTTAAAAGGATGTCCTCTTTAGTGAATTTTGACCCCTATGAATGCATCACTCATGCTCTTTTTTTCTTTTTCTTCTCTTAATGCAAATTTATATATTTCCTCCTTAAAACCTCAATTTCATATCAAGTGGTGAATACCATGCCCACATTTTCATTTTTTTGGATTTTGTATGGAAGAGATAATGGTCTTTGTCATTGTTAAGAATTATGAAATTCCTAGTTTCCTTTTGAGGAACCGAAAGGAACCTTATAAAATATTATAAAACTCTTGATATTGGAAAGCAACCAACCTAGGATTTTAATAACATTAAAAATGTAAAATTGATCTGAAAGCAACTTGGGTGGATCTGAAAAAGCAAAATTCACATACTATAGCTAGTAGCATTAGAAAGAAGCAAGAGCATAGGGCTGATTTGAATTTTTTTTTTTTAAACCATTATATATATATATATATATATTGTAAGTTTTTAACTTTAAAATTTTATTAATAGGATAATAAATTAATAATTAACAATAAAACACTCAAGTCTAGAGCTCACTATAAAATTCCCTTAAAAAGTATATGATTTCACTGTTTCCTTTCTTTCATTAAAGCTACATGGGTAATTTCAACAAGTACTCAATACTTGTTTGGGACCCCAATTATTTCAAGTTACTCAGTATCTAAGTTGATAGTTATTGGCGAAAATAATAATAATAATAATAAAGTTGGATAGTTTGACAGGAAACAACATGCTTTAAAGACTTTACGAGAACAAAGGAAAAAGCTGCTAAAGTGAACTAGTCTTGAATTTGATAGCTTTTAATTAGAAGAAAAATCATTATATGTGATCAACAAACGCCTGCTAACAATTCAACGAGCTATGTTTGGGCCTATTACCAAATCCAGTAACGTGGGCCGAGCCCAATCCACTGTCGGCACAATGTCAGACTCTGAGACCGATCACACTGGATTATCCCAGCATCTCTCAAACGCAAATTATAGCCAACGGACTTCAGAGAATATCTTTGTACTCTCCACCCAGTATAACCCAAAAGACCAACTATAATTTAGGATGGTTTGGGACATTAAGATTAGGTTATATAAATTTAGGTAACATGATTTATTTTTATCATGTATTTAATAGACATATTGAATTGTATAAGTTTATACAATCAACTTTAATAAATTATTCTTAATACAATTTATTATTGTATAGTAATTCTAATCTCTCTTCATTTAATTAAGTTTAATTGTATTAATATGTATATTTTTTCATTTGATTTTTGATAAATGAAATTTTTATACATAATATTCTCTAAAAATGAGTTAATTTGAAAAATCCAAACTCATAAAAAAATATTCAATTTGGTCCATCACATATAAAATATTTTTTTATTTGATCCTTTTATAAAATTGTCTTCTAAATTTAGTCCCTCACATATATATTTGTCCATTTGATTCCTTGCAAATCAAATTGTTATAAATAATATACTAAAAAATAAGTTACTTTGAAAAACACATACTCATAAAAAAACTTTTCACAATTTGATCCATCACATTACATATAAGATAATTTTTAATTTGATTACTCATAGAGTTGTTTTCTCAATTTAGTCAATCACAGAGTTATCTTCTAAATTTAGTCCCTCATATTTGAACTTTTCTCTGTTTGATTTTTCACAAATAAAATTATTATCAATAACATCCTCAAAAAATAAGTTAATTTTAAATAAACACGAACTCATATGAGTTTTTCTCAATTTAATCCCTTACATATAAAATATTTTTCCATTTGATCCCTCTAAGAATTGTCTTATCAATTTAATTCCTTACATATGTATATTTTTCCATTTGGTCCTGCATACATAAAATTGGCATCAATAATATCCTTAAAATAGTTAATTTAAAAATACAAACTCAGAGAAATTTTTTCTCAATCTAGTTCCTCACATATGAATATTTCTCTATTTGATTTTCACAAATAAAATTGTTATCAATAAGATTCTCAAAAAATAAATTAATTTAAAATATATGAAAGACATTAATGATAATATTTTATTTACGAGAGGCCAAGTTGATAATATCCATATGTAAGAGACCAAATTGAGAAAAATCTTATTTGTGAGGAACTAAATTGAAAAATAAATTCTATGAGAAATCAAATTGTAAAATAATCCATACGTGATAGACCAAAATGATGTTTGACTCTTTAATTCTTTATTTCAAATTTTAATTTTTTCAATTTCACCTTAAATGTTGATTGATATACTACTAATAGTATAAATGAGTATAAGTGACAAGAAAACATCAAATCCTTTTTCTTTAAGCATTCTAATGTATATAATTTCTTTTACCAAAAAAGTTATTTTTTCCAAAATATTTAATTTTTATTCATCCTAATATTATACAGTGTGTCATCAAAAATAAAATAGTAGTATCTTGTATAAGATAACCAAATGGCACACCAAACACTAAAGAGTTTTGAATAGTTGTCAAACTTTATCCTATCAAGCCTTATCCTTTATGGCATTATACTATTAGGCCTTATCGTATTAGACTTTGCATGGTGTGCTAGACGACGCCCTAGGAGGAATAAGTAACATTTTGGCTCATTATTTATTAGTCCAGTATTGGTCTTCTATTTATAAATTCAATATCAATTTGGTCTCTCACTAAAATAAATTTTAGTATATTTAGTTTAAATTTAATTGAGATTAAGAAGCAAAATGTGTTAATCTTTATATTAATAAAGAACTAAATTAAAATTAAAAATTAATAAAAGATTAAATTAATATTAGACTTATGAGTAAGGAATTAAAATAAAACCAAATTGATCGGTGAAAGATCAAAATAGTCTTTTACTCAAATGAAATAACTAACAATTTTAATTGAAAATGGTAAAATGAAAAGTCATTTTATTTTTTTAAAATTTAATTAAAAAAAAAAAGAATGATCAATAAAATTAAATGACATATAAATTAATTTTCTTAACATTATCTTAGAAACAGAATATGATGTTAGAAATGTTTAGCCAAGCCCTTCGATTTGGAAGTATAAATAATATAAGATTTTAAATGAAAAGAGAGTCCTTAAAGTTCCTCTTATGCTATTTCATCTATCTTTTTTAAAAAAATTCAAACACTAATTTATTCCAAATTAACCACTTCATTTACTTTCATTTCAGTGTTTGCTGTCAATCCAGATATATTCTAATTGATTTTTTTTTTTTTTTTTTGCACAACTTCGGACGAAATGCAGCAAGAAATTGCACCATTTGAAGATTATTTGTGGCTCTAGCTACATTTTCGGTGGAAAATCTTACGTTCCAATTCCAAGCTCTTTAACTTTTGGAAGCTGCTTCTGATGTTGATTCGACACTATCACTTTATCTTTCACCAACTATATTACGTTACATTACGCCCTATCAAGTTTTCACAATCTGCAAAGGATTCCTTTGAGGCCTACGTGTGAATCACTTATTCACCAGAAGGGATCGATAATGAGGATATAATATAATAATATCACCAAAAGAATAATGAAGAGGTCAGTGCAGATTTGAATCAGAATATGAAAGCATTCCAATGAAAAATGATAATGACAAAGACAAGCATTAATCCCATTACACTACGGTTTTGTTGGAAACAAAATATGAATTCCCACTACGCCTATGGCCATAAAAGTGCCAAAACTTTTGAGTCAAACCCCACTCTGCGACCTTTATTAAAACAACTGTTCAACTTTCTTAAAGTAATTTGACTATACTAAGTTATTATCATACTAAGTGTACACCTTTATAATCCTAACTTGTAATAATTTAAAATATACCAAACATGGATGGACAACGTGCATGTAAAAGGAAGAGGTTCAATCATAACTATGTATTAAATCCCATGACCAAGAAATCCGCTCAAGAAAATTATTGTGGTTCACATTGATTAACGAGAACCAACGCTAATCATAAGTTGGCAAAGTTGATTACCTAAAACTCGGTAATGGTGCAAATTAATGATGCTCGATAATAATCTACTTCACATTACCAAAATCCAGAGAGAAAAAGAAATCACTCCAAAGCTAGTTGAAGCACCCATAATTTCGACTTTCATTCAAAAAGAATTTATGAGTTTCGTCTGCAAGCACAAATGGAGAAGGCTATTTTTCGTCTAGAGTCTTCATTTGCAAACACCACTGAAGCTAATCTTTCTTTGTTTTTGTTATCGTTTAATATTGAGCCTACAGTGAAACCCATTGAGCCAACAATAATCAATGGGCTTCATCTTGTTTTGTGAAAAACTGCATAGTGAAGGTGGCTCTTGGGGTTTTTGTTTTAGGGTATCGTCATATTGTTCTAGTGCACCATCATAGTCCATGTTCTTAAACTGCTATGCCCTTCTTCTTTGTCTTCACGAGCTATCTCCAAAAAAGCTCCGCCATCAGCAACAGGAGTCAAATTCTCAACCTAAGAAATTTTGCTTGAAGCACCCTTCTTTTTTTCATTGAGTGAAATTGTGAAAGTCATATCAAGATAGCTTTCCTCTCTCTCTCTCTAAATATACATGTATTCAACAGTAAAGAACCCATCCTTGATATTTTTAACTGTGATTTCAAAAATAATGATAATTCTATCAATATTATATTAATGTGTTTGGTTCCATAGCATTTTTAAGAATTATATAAAGGCATTTATCTTTTATTGATAATACGAATAATTAGCTATCGCTCAATATTTTTTATCGAATAAAATTAATAATAACAATTATGGTGACCTTGAAATGAACGGGATAGTAGCAGTGCCTAAAATTTAGTGGAGGCGATCTTTTCGCCGAGACAAATATTTCCATGCCATGATACGTTTCAGCTTCTAAAGATGTAATTTTAGCCATATGAAATTGCATGATTGGCTCTCAAATTAGATTATGCTTTAATCACATGATATCCATTTTTCCAATTTATTTTTCTCTTAAATTCAAATAAAACTTATAATGATATCACTTGATTACTAACATGGCCAAAAATAAAAGAAAATCTTATTCCTAGTTGACATTAATAGAAAGTCATGAAGTCATCCAATGACTCGGTTCATTTCGGCATAAAATTGATATATTGGTATCCTCTAAATACCACCACATGCATGACCAAAGTAACAAAGAAACTGGAAATCATCATAACAATGACCCTTAGGATTCTACTCCCAAATTCACTAAAAAAAAGGATATAAAGAAAAGACAAGTCTTGGACTTCTCTTCATCACGGAAATTTCCATGGGAGGAAGCAATCGCTTTCTCAAAACGTCAGTGTTTCTATCTCCTTGAGCATGAAAATGACATGGGGTTGTGCTTTAAAGTAGAAATGTCAAACAATTCTATGAACCTCTGATCTGACACTCTGGCTTTGGCAGCAGCAAATCTTTGATACTCATCAAATATAGATGACAGACACCATCTCTGCAATCTCCTCAAGCATCCCACAAGACAACCAGTGCGATGCTGGTCACGGTAAAAACACCGAATAAATCACGATTAAGAAGTCCAACTAGCAGAATTTAAAAGAAGAAAGAAACATTGAATACCTTTCCTCTTTTGCAATGAATTAGGACAGGGTGGTTCCTAACATCTGGTGCAGGATAAACACGGATGATTCAGGTTAATAAATCACCGAATAAGCTGTACAATAGTTTGGGCAGAAGATAAAACTGAAGTTCAAGTCATGTTATACCAAGGACTACTTTCAATGCTTCACGTATAGTATGCTCCGGGATGTTTACGAAAGGTTCCTGCCCACAACACGTGTTAACAATGTGGAGGACATAATGTTATCTTACATATCAGTCCATCAACTCATACGAGTTCTCTGGTACCAATGGCTCAACAATGATTAAGCAAGAAGAAAAAATCTTAGGAAGATTTACACTTTACAGCATTATCTTCCCGGACTTCTCCATTTTTCACTTTCCACAGAATGCACTGCCCAAAATAGGGGCCCAGAAGATACCATTAAAAGTAAAAGACATCTAAAAGAGTAAATATTACAACAGGTAATTAGCCCAACAATCCCCAAGGCATAAAGCATAAAGCCTCTGTAAAATATTAGATGAAGACTACAAGGAGGCTAGTCCAGCATAAGAGCCGGCTTTAAAATTTCTGACACAATTTGGTCTCAGATGAGAAAATGAGAATCTGGTTTGATTGAACAAGCGAAGCTGCAAGGGTGAGAACTACCTTGGAGCGGCACTTGTAGAGTGCACTCACTCACTGACTGGAATCAGTCTCAATAATACGATTCTCTAAGCATTAACTGCTTTCAAAAACCTTTCATCAATCCCCAAAACTCTACCACATTATTAGACAAGCTCTACACAAAGAGACCATATTCATATAAACAGGCACAACTTTAAGCCATCAATCCTGCAAACCCCAGATTCCCTTTTGAAGCTCCATCTACAGATAACATGAATGCTATCATTGGCAGGTGGAGGTCAATAGGATTGTTATCATGTGATAAACATCTCGAGAATTTGCCCAAAAGAAAGAAGACTAAATCAATTTAATCTGGAAAAACTACACCTAAAGAATGAAGCAAGGAGTTTAATCAGAACTAGTTTGGAACATAGCACTATCAGTAGTTCACATGTTCAATTAAAAAAAGGGAGCTGCTGGAAACAAAGGGAAGGCAGCAGCAATTTTTCATAGATTGGCTTCAAGGAAAATATAACAGTCTTTTTTTGGATGCAGGAATCTTAATTTCTCAAGTACTCAAAAACTTATTAATAGGATATTTAATCATGAGACATATAAAATATGTAGATGGAACCAGTTCCCATATACTTGAGAAATCAGAATTGCACTTACCAAGTGCCACAAAAGGGAAAAAATTAAACTAGGTATAACAAAAACTATTTCAAGAGACTGCAAAGAACACAACTACAAGCTGAAACTGTGTGAACAATTTAATGTTAGCAGCACCCTGTAAAAAAGATGGTTCCTTTACAGGGCAATAAGGTACAGTTATAGGTATCATAAGAATAAGCAAATGAATATGAGAATATAATTACAGGATGGGGGCACAGGTGGGAAGGAGATTTCATGTGCTTTCAAAAAACCTTTTCAGCTGTAGAACGGAAGGCCACAGGAATTGTTTTGTTGGACAAAGACTGGACAAGTGGAAAAGTTTGAACCAATTGCTTGTCAGGAAAGGCATAATGATAAAAAGATAGAAGATGGATGGTGGACTTCTAGAGTAAGGAGCTTTCACAAAACCTGTTTTCACCTACATTTGTAGTAGCAAGTAACTCTCATACATATAAGTTACTCATCATTCTCTAGAATTATACAATTTATAGCTGCTGACCTCCTTGGTCAAATAATAAACCGTTTGAAACAAATAAAAACATGTATGGCTTTTCTTTGTCAAGTGACTGACTATCCATGAAAATACATCTCTAGAAATATTATAAAGCAGAATAGGCCATAGCAAACAAGCACTTCCAATGGAAATCCAACCATTATGCACGATCAATCAACTTCCAAACCCATTTGCCATATGGGTCAACATCACACAGCATGCAGGAAAAGGTAACCTCAAATCAGTATATTAAAATTGAAGTTATGAATGGTTACCAGAAAAAGAATTCACATCTTGGAGAAAAGGAAAATGAAAAGTTAGAAGAAAATATAAAGTGCATGTCAAAATTACTTCCAAAGCTACATTGGAGGACATCAGGACAGCAAGTTTGTTAACAAGTTATGCAGAGAACCAAAAGCAATCTTATGAAAATAAAAGACAAGCTTCACATCTCTGCTATATTTCATCAAAATAAAAAGTGTTAGGTAAATCCAATTTCAAGATTCAAATTCTGTAAAAGGCTAGAAAGCAAAGTGAAAGCACAAAAAGATGACCCAGTGCTGATGACAATGAGTACTCAATAATAATAGCTGATCACAAAAGTCTGCTACAGTCACTGAAAAAGATAGAGTTAACTGTTGTGGTAAATATGGTCCTAATTACCTTATTTCCTCCATGGGGAATAAGAAGATCAAGGAACCCACAGATATTGGAAAAACTACAACTATTGTTAATCAAGAAAAACAATTAGTGGTAAAAATAAGGTACACATGGGCCAGAGAAAATCAGACAGGCAAATTCACACCTCTTACAACCAGCATAGTGCTGTGTTATTAAAGCAAAAGCAATTTTCTAAGCTTAATATCTTCCCAAGGTATCATATGACACAAATTCTTTTAGAAGTATCATATGGAATTTTAGTCATTTAAAGCAAGGAAGATCGGTAATTTTTCCTCAAATAGTTGCATATGACCACAATAAGGATGCCCATATAGAGACAAAAACAAATTCACCTATTTTTTATGGTAAGCCAAAATAGAAACAAAAACAAAAACAATATACAGAGATTAGCGAGACAACAGGACAATAACTATTTGGCAATATTCATTATCTTAATAATATTTTGATTACCACATTCTATAAGGGAAGGCAATCAGTGTGTGCATAACTAAATTGACAAATTAATAACCGCTCCAATATACAACTACAATGAGGATGCCCATACAGAGACAAAGCAAATCCACTTATTTCTTATGGTAGGTCAAAGGAAACAAAAAACAATATAGAGAGATTAATTAGGCAACAGGATGGTAAGTATTTAGCAGTATTTGTCATCTTAATAATATTAAATTGACATGTAACAACACAAAATAAATAACCAATCAATTCAACCAAATCTTACAATTTAGTACGGCAATTAAACTAATATCATGTCAAATTGGAATTTTTTTTTTGCTAATTTTGATTAAAACATGGATGGTGTCCTTGGCTCCTAGCAAATTAAAATCTTAATTATACCACTGAACCCAACGTATACTGCATAAATTATAACATTACATCAAAATTTAAAGGATAAAAGCCATATCTCTTTGAAGAATCTTCAGATGTAACAGAACTCTACAAGACCGTCTTCTTCATATGTACATCCACATTGGCACCTGGTAACTCCTATAACTAAGTAAAGAATCAATGATCTTTAAATTAATGGATAAACATTAAGAATTATTGTCATTCGGTTTGTTGTTTGTTGAGATATTTAACTTTTCTATGAACAAAGCATTAGTTTATAAATGGCAATAAACTAATAAATCTCAGCTTCAGGTAGAGCAAGAAGTTACTTGGTTCAGTTTGCCAACCAGGTTCCAAAAAATTTTCAATAAAACTTAATTGAGTTAGTCCTATGAAATATGAATCTCAAAGTCCAAAGCAAATTGTATGAATAAAATAACATTCCCCCTATCGATTCGTCTGATTTGTGGTTTTCAAATGAATCAGTTTCTCAATTTGATCCAACACTGAAGAGACACCAGGTCTGCATGCTTAAGAAATTCAATAATTTCTAGGAACATTAAATCCCAGCCCATTTCATACCGCACCAACAAAAACAATGGTTTTGCTGGTTGAATTACCACAAATGGGCCATACTGAGACCTAGAAGTACCCACGTGAAGGTAGATGGCTTCTCCACCCCTAGTAGAAGAATGTATCAACGTGGCACTCAATCATAGTGAACACAAGCCTCAAAACAACTGAAACAGGGGGAGGGTTTTTCTATTGTGTCGTTTTAATTAATTATAGTAGCAAAGCATGTCAAAATACTAATTATAAGCATATTATTTGGATGCATGCCTACACTTTTGTTAACAAAGAGTACGTGGAAGTCAACCGCTATGGCATGAAATGCCTCATTCTCAACAAGTGGTGGCGTCTACCACACACAACAAATCATGTGCATATTGACAGCGCCAGTATTCAATTAACTTAACGCCATGACATCACTTCCTCAGCCCCGATCTGTCAAGAATGCATGTTCACATTTATGCTTGAATTGGAATCACTGTTTATCTAACCCATAGGTTTATGATTTAAAGCAAAAGTCTTCACGAAAGATATTCTATGACCTGAAACTCCATCCCATCTCAGTTACGCTATCTGAGAAAAGCATTACAAATAAAAAAACTGCTCATTTAATCACTAGTTGAACTATATATGACACTGGAGCAACAGATCAGAAAAGGAACTTAGGGATAACTCCAAAATCTGATAATGTTAGATCGGAAGGTTACATTGATAAAAAAGTAGCTAGATGATTTCAGAAGGACCATGCAACATGTTTGAAGAAACCAATTCTGGTTAGTTACTAAACAACAGACGGTAAAACATATAAAGAGAATGATCAAGCCAGTAAGGGTAATTAAGACCAGAAGCAATACAAAACCTTACAGCCATCGATCCCAAATTGATAAAGTCTTATTCCATTGGCCTTCAAAAATTCCAAATTCGCTTCCGGATATGGTTCAGGGCACAAACATCTGAACAAAATCAGAACCCCGCATTCCCTCAAACTCAAAATCCCAACAGACATCGTGAAGAATAACACCAAATTCGATCATCAAACGAAATGAAAAAGAGAAATTGAACTCACATAACGGAGCGGAGGCGAAGGGACTTCATGAATCCGAAGTTGGCAGAATCAGGAAAACCAGACCGGAAAATGCCATTATCGACCATAGCAAAGTTCAGAGGAGGCACGAATATCTCTTCCCCATCCCTATCGGCATCGTCCCCGTTGGCAGGAGACATCATCGGCTGCAAACCATCGGGGACGAGGGATTTCAAAGGTTCGTTGGCCGGGAAGATCTCTCCGTTGGAGTTATCCAACTTCATAATTTTGGCGCCAAAAGAGTTTAACAGCGGAAAGAGATAAAGGAAGAGAGAAAAATGTTGGAAGAAGGATTCAGGGAATCCGGAGCTTCGAGGATCCTCCTAATGCACCAGGTACGCTTGGACTGGCTTTTATAGAGTTTGAGAGAATAGGAAAAAGCGACGAGTATCTTTGATTAGATGCTTTGGACTGTTATGGTTTACGACCGCAGAGTGAAGGGACAGAGGCGTACACAGAAAGGAAGGAGAAGAATATGCTGCGATCGGAAACCACTTGGCAAATTACCACAACGCTAGTTTCCTCATATTTTTTATTTCTTTTTTCTTTTTTTAATCATTCTTATCATTTTTTTTAAATAAAAAAAACTAAAATTATCTGCCACTTTTATATTTTATAATAATTTAATTTGTTATAAATTAAAAATATTATTTTATACAAAATTAATATCTCATTAATTTATATAAAAGAATTAATTTTATACAAATTTAAATTTATAAATAACTAATTTGTTATAATTAATTCATAAGAAATTAAATTATTATAAAATTTAAAAATGAGGACCAATTTAAAAATTTTATAATAAAAATTAAATATTAATTAGTGGTTAATTTCTAAATATATATTTGAGAGAATTCTTTGGTTATGTCAATATAAAATCAAGATATTTTGATACGTAAATTGTGGAGTTCCAATTGTTGTTTACATAAGTATGTATCTTTTAAATTTTGTTTTGGAAACTTTTTTGTAAATTTAAAAAAAAAAAAAGAAAAGTGAGTTAAAAAAAATTATAAGTGAAAAAACTTTACCTCTTTAAATCACTTTATATCTTAAATTTGCAAAAATAAATGAGAGGATCCATTTACTGCAAAAATAAACCTTTTTAAGTAATTGTAACAGAATAATTCTCAAATAATGCTTCTTGTCGTTCATTTCGATGATAATAAAAGTAAGTGAATGAGTTTCTGTGTGCACTTCACACTATTATTTTATTTTGATGATAACAAAAGTATTAATTATTATATTAGATAAAAAATAGAAGCGATATTTCCATATATAAAATAAATAGATTTTTTTTATTGGATTCATATTGTTAGGATTATAAACAATGTAGAATTGTGGAACTTGGTAAAGCCAGCAGGGACTCTCGATTGTGTTTCATCCAGATTTCTGTGCAAGGTCCAATCTCGCATGCAAGCTTTGTGAAGAATTTGAGCTTAGCCGAAGATTTAATAATTAATATTATTATAGGTAAATAAACTATTCTCTTTTTAAAATACTTAAATTGCACAAATTTCTTTTTTCTTGTAATAATATACAAATTGACCAAAATGCATCCAAATTTTTTCCATTTTCATTAAAAACATAACTTGTCAATATATATATTTTAATAGCTTTTATTCTGTATTAAAAATTAAATTTTATATTTTAAAATGTAGAATGTTAATATTTAATATTGCTCTAACTCGTAATAAATCTAATTTTTCAAAGGAGATATTACTATAACTTTTTTTTTTATTGTAGGAAAAGTCCATGTAACTTATATTTTAATTATTTGAGGGAAGAGAATCTATTTTTAAAAAGAAGGATCTAATCATTAATATTATTTTTTTAAGCATATCCGACGATTTGGAGCTTTCAAAGATCTAGGAACATTGGAGATTATTATTATTATTATTATCATTTGTATTTTAAGTATATAAATGAAAGAGGAATATAATTTTTTAAAATAAAATAAAAATGAAAATAACATAAATTTAAGCATTTTGCCTGGAAAAGAGAGTACAATTCACCGTATTATTATTATTGTTAAGAGCATAGGGCAAGATTTAATGATTAATATTATTATATATTTGAAGCTTAGCCGAGGATTTGGAGCTTTCGAAGATCTAAGAACGTTGGTGACTATATGTTATTTTCTGCTAATGGGTCTTATTGGAGACTATGTTTTCTTGGCTAAGTTGATAGTGCTTTGTCCGTGCCTTGCATCTCTCCAACTATAATGACAGCATAACGTGGAAGAATTCAAAGACGACACAGGCGCATTTCAGCCGTTAGATATTTTAAAATATTAATTTTTATATGTAATTTTATTTTTTATATTTTTTATTGTCACGACATGAGTTAATAGGGCGTGATCGACACAAAAATGAGATATTTTTCATCATTGTCAACCAATTAGAAATCTCAAACCAGCAGAACTTATGTAAACTCACATTAAATAATAATTAAATCTCAAATTCTTCATGCAAGCATTAACTGAATTAGTTTAATCTCTATATAGAAAGTTAGGCAGGGTATTTTATAAGTTATGGACCTCCCAAAATTTCTATAGTAGAATTATTTGACATACAGTAAATTGGAGAACTTCGCTCTCCCACACATATTTATAAAACAACTCACAACAATGGTAATATATCAAACATTTAGTTTGTATACAATGGAATAACTAAACAAAATTATAAAATAAGAAAATTCATAGCTCTAGCAATAGATAAGACTCACCAAAGGATAAAAACACAACAGTTTCTACTTTGTAAGTGGGTGTTATAAATCGGCGCTGAAATATGAAAAATATTAAATAATGAAGTTAGTAGAAACTTAGTAAGCAAATAATTCTATTATTAGAACAAAATGAAACGGACTTACAATGGTACGTCTTTGAAAATTTAAAAACCAGATATCATATGATCATAGTTCATAGTACTAAAACAAAAAATAATTATTTAATAGAATGCATTGAGAATCTTCTACAGAACCAGTTATAATTTCTAAATATCTAAATCTAATGAAAACAAATTAAAACAGTACCCATTTCAGCTATAAGTTCTGGGTAACTATAATAATGGTTTTAAACCTCAAACAGAATATGGTGGTAAGGGTATCATACCTAACCTTATCAGATTACTAATCGCAGTATACTACGACTAACGTCTACTGTCATTAGCTATATAATTCTATTTTGGACATATTCCTAATATTTAAACATCCATATTTAGATATCAGAATTTTAAAATCGTATCACTTTAGAGTTTAGATATCAATATTTATAATAATTCAAAATTAAGAATCATAATGGATAATTTAAAATAATATCTTATATAATTAAGATTATCTACTCACTTGATAAGAGTATACCAACCTCCTCCTATCTTTAGTTATAATTTATTTGTTGACAATTTTCTAGCTACATAAAACATTGAATAAAATATTCTTAACATCTAGTCTTTATGAATAAATTTAATTATTTAATTTTGTTACCGACCTAATTAATTATTTCTTATTTACCTTTAACCAAATAACCTTTTCAACCCAATTTGGCCCTCTTTCTTCACTAAATTTTAGGAAATTAAATTTTTTTTGACCACTTTCCTTAATAATACTTTACAATACTTATGACCTATATTTTATTTTATTTTATTGTTACTTTATTCAATTTATATTAATTTTTTAACACTTATCATAACACAAATTTCACTTAGGGGTCATTTACTAAATTCTAAAATTCTCATTTAACTCAAATAATATTTATAACTATCTAATCAAACCAAACAAATTTTTCCCCTCTAATTTTTTCCCTTTTTCTTCATGAAAAATCTAGAACAATTATGAAAAATTAGAAATTCATCTTAAAATTCAAACTAAAGTTTTCAAAAATTCTAATCACTCCTTAGGTGCATAATAATATTTAAGAAGCCCTAAAAACTCAAATTTTACCTATTTCCAAAATTATCCCTAGATCTAAAATTTGGGTTTTTTCAATTCAGAAGCCAAAATTCACAATTGATTAGTAATTTCAAGAAAAAATATATGCAAAAATCATCTAAGAGGTAAAACTCCAACTCAATATGATGAGATTACACCAAATTGAACTCAATTTGGGGTTTCTTCGATTTAAAGCTGTTTTAACCAAATTGATTTGTGCAAATGAGAGAAAAAGGTGTAAAATTGATGCAGAAACAATAGCCTTAAGTTAGATTGAAGCAAAATGCACCTAATTTTGCGAATTTGAGCCACAGATTGTGCATGAAAAACTTGCCAAAAAAATTGTGTCGTTATCTAACGATTAGTGGTCAATGGAGCTTGCCAAAGGGCCAGTGCTGCTGCTGAGTGGCTGGTCAACCACCAGCAATGCTTAACCGGCAATTGGCAGCAGTGGAACGTGGAGAAACCGATGGCACAATGAGGAATGCATACTAGGAGTGTTATGCAAAGATTATGATATTCTGGTGGGTTTTTATGATATAATTTGTGTAATAAAATATTGTTAGTGGGAGTTAGTAGGTATAATGGATGTAATTATTGTAATAAAATAATATTAGTGGAAGTAATTGGTATGATTAGGGGTAATAAATATTTAAGGTAGGGAATATTGTATTTTATTAGATCAAATTTTTGCTGACAGATACTTGGTTACCATACCTAGTTAAGTTAAAAGTGCTAGGAAAGCATTGGGTAAGACTTAGATACTCACTTTGATTATAATCTCAGATAAATTGTTATTTGCATTATTGACTAAATTTCTTATTGAGCATCTCTTTTGAGTTTAAAATTTTTGAATATTATATTTATTTTATTTTTTAATTTATAAGAATTTATTCCTTTTATATTGTAAAAATTTGTCATCATTTAGTTTAAATATAAAAACATTCCACTCATTGAAATTAAATCTTAGATCTGTCCAATCCACATTATCCTCATGTTCGTGAATGCATCTTGATCCTATGCATTTGAGAACAAATTGTCTAATTACAGCAGATTATATAATTGATACTTAAAATTTAAAATATGAAATTGATAAATAATTAAAATTTTAATTGGGCATTTTACATAAAAGGACTTGCGTTACTTGCACAATCACTTTAGTGGATTGTAAGAAATTTAGCCTAAAATTGTTGACCCTCACATAAAACCACCCAAAATGCGACACTTGTTTACGAAAAAGGGTCCTTCCTTAACTTGCTAATGGCATCGTGAAATATCAAAATGCATAATTGAATACTTAAATGAATTTCACTTTTTGTTCTTAATTATAGTTATTATTTTTATTTTGGCCTTTATAAGTTAAAATTTTTATAAATAATTTTTTATATTTTTAGACATTTGTAATTTAGTTTTTACCATTATATGCCAAGCAATATTTCCTTAAATTTTATTAATATAGTTAATCATTAATTATTTTAACATCTTAAATATACATGATTTAAACTAGACCGATCATCAAGTTGGACTTTTAAATATGGGATTTGAATTTGGACTAAAAAAACTCAAACTCATATTTTAATCAGACTTTATTATTTAAATTTTTATTTATATTTTTTAGATCGACTTTATTGGGCCAATTAGACTTTTTTAAATCATAAATAAATCAATTTATTGCTTAAAACTTGGAATACAGAGTATAATTAATTGTTACTATTGCTTATAAGATTATATATAGGGATGTTATAAATACAAATGAGTTATCGTATTAATACAAATCATTTAAATAAGAAGTATTATTTTTTATTTCTTTATCAATATGTCATATTACACTAAGAATTTTTTTATATAACAAGTTTTTTTATTAAAAAATATTTATTCAAGTTTTTGTGTTTGAATCTAGCTTTAGAAAAAAGCCTCAACACAGCTCATTTAACAAATTGACATTTTTTAATTGGACCTTTTTGGGTTCTGACTTTATTTTTTCATACTAAACTTATCAAACTGGGCAAACATTTTAAATTATGATTAGGTTCAATTCAAGTTATGCCACCCAAGCAACATAACGTATAAGTTGTATTAAATTGACATAAGGATACCTTTTATGGCACAACATATGAATTTTTAACATCAAATTACCTTTCAAGGGATTTATTAACATTGTATGAATTTTTTTTCTAATTTCAAAATAAACACAAACTTCCCTTAAAAATAATTAAAAAAAAAAAGAAGTTGTCTTACACTTTAATCCAATTCAAGTTTTTCATAAAATAATTTCTTTTTAAATTAACATGAGTTAAATATACAAATATATATATATATATATATATGAATTGGTAAAAATTTAAAATAAATTAAAGTATAAAATATTTTTTTTGTTTCATTAAAGATATGTGTAAGTTACTCATATATATATATATATATATATATAGGTTGGGCATAGCTAATTGGAAGACTATATCAATCATTACATAAGCTTAAACATTTGATTGGTCCATGTGACAAAGAAAATTCAATTCTTAATCATCAATTACATTTACAATCCACAACCAAGCATAGGTACTGTAACACAACACCATAGGTATTGTAAGACAAGGTTAATTAAATAGATAAAGCTTCTCCACTGAATTAATAATTGGCATACGGATTTGCTTTAAGTACACAACCAAACAATTCTTGTTGCAAAAGATAGAGCCATACGTTGAAATTTGCACAAACAAATCCCATGCGGATGTATCTTAATATGGATTTAATCTTCAAATCAATTATTGAAATTAAAGAAATTTAAGTTATGGAAAATATAAAATTACTACACTTGCACTTTGATTAAAGTAATTTTAATTAATAGCAATTATTTTGTAAAAGAATCTTGAAAGTAACTAAACACCCAATTCACCTTTTTCTGGACATTAATTATTTTGTCTAATAAATTCACATAAGGATCATTTTTTTTGGCAAAAAAATAAAAAAACTTCTTTCAGTTTACGTGTGTAATTGGTCAATAGATAAAAAAATTTTTAAGCGATGAAAGACATTAATTTCATGCTGAAAGTAGAAAATTTGGAAAATTTTCTTTTTAAAGAAGAAACATGTAAAAGCATAAAATTAATTTTCTTTTGAACAAAAATACTCTAAGATGATTAATAAATTTTCAATTATATCATTATAATTTACATGCTTAAAATTTAACCTAGTCATGGAAAAAAAGGACTATTATAATCATATCTACTAAACATATACGTGTTTGAAATAAGTGAAGTTTGGTAAGAATTGTTCCTAAACTGACATTATACATCAAAATGTTAATAAACACTGACTTAGATTTAAAGATGTACCAATTATAATTTACTAATCGAGAGTGACAACTAACTCACTTGGCCTTGTGTACAGTGAGAGGAGAGAGAGAGAAAGTTTATTGAGAGAGAGAAAGCTTCACTCATCGAAAAATGTTGTTACTTCCCTGTTATAATAACCATAGAATAGTAATAAAATTAGATTTTATTTAATAAAATATAAGCTCTCTATTAAGTTTAATATCTTTTCATTTGTTCTTTGTCACTAATATAATGTAATAATCATTTACCAATAAATGGGGTCTCTACTCAAATGACTTTGTAGTTAGATCAACTCATCGCGTATTACATACAGTGTTAACAAATACTCAATTCATTCATACAGTGTTAACAAATACTCAATTCATTCATAATTTAGTTTAATGTTGAATGACCAATTAATAATTACAAAATTTTTTAATAATTAAATTAATGATATTCCACAAAATCTCAAATTATTCCAACAATAGTGGCTTAAAGAATAATAGTCTAGGCATAAATATGAACATCAAATTTAGTAAGCTTGAAGTGAGTTGATTTGAAGATTTAAAACTTGGTTAATTAATATTCATTTACATAATGATATCATTTTTCATACAATTATAAAATTAGTTGCATCAGCGCAATTATTATGTGGTACACCTACATATTTGGCAATGACATGTCAAAATTTGCTTATTGTATACCAACTTAAAATGATTTGTTGTATTTATATTTTGACTCTAATATTTTTAAATTTTATATATGAACCCAAAAATTTTTAATTTGTCCCTTTTATTTTTTTTTATTTTTCAATAACTCCAGAAAACATAGTTCATAAATTAAACAAAAGAATAAAATTAAAAAGTTGTGGAGTTATTAGAAAAATAAATAAAGTATTAGGGGTGAGTTTACAAAGTTATAAAATAATCTTTTCATGTGAGTTATTGAAAATAAATATGTAGAGGGAGCAAATTGAAATTCTTAAAAAGAATTTTGGGCTCATAAATAAAATTTAAAAATAATAAAGTCAAAATATAAAAACAATAAATTATTTTAAGTTAATATACAATTAACCTAATATGATATATTATTGTAATATATTTTTATTGTATGATATAATAGTTATACTAATGTAATTACTTTTATAGTTGCACCAATTCTATTTTAAATAATCAAATATATTAATGATATTAGAAAATATTAAAAGCAAGATGCAATTTACATGAGAAGTTGAAGTGGCATGAGTTGAGGGAAAGCTAAATAGATAGAAAAAGTAGTACGCTTAATGGTAGCCACGTGGCCAACGCATATGACCCACATGGTCTTGTCTGGAGTCTTACACGGCTGAGATTGGCATTGATACATTGGAGAATCTTCGAAAAATTTTCATCTTAATTCAAGAATAAAAAATTTGTTGGATAATTTTTTTTTATTTTAAGTTTAATAAAAAAATAACAAATTTTGAATTATGGTTTAAAATGTGTTGAAAATTTGTGCCTTTAACTATTTTTTTGGCCAGAACAAGAAAATTTCTCCATTAACAGAACAATATACTCCATGTACACAAAACATATCAAAACCCCATCAGACCCCAACTCTATACCTCGGAAAGAAAGAAGAGAAAAAACAAAGAACTCAGAAGATAAAAAACAAAATCACACCCAGTCCAGTATACCCCATTTTCAACTTCAAAAACTACCCAATACCAGATCTACTCACACCCATGAGATTGTGCCTTTAACTCAAGAGTGCCTATTACTCAAGTAAAATTCATAATTTCGGTGGCATTCAGTGAAGCTATACTTATTTTTCTTCAAAAATGAAGGAAGTATCTAATTAAAGGAATTCATTCTCAGGATTCACGCTCTAGTAATGTATGTCAAGTGTTTCAAACAAAATTATGTATCCAAAAGAGGTTGCCCAACCCAAGAGTACAAATTTCAGGTTGGGTTGGGCTTGTCATCATATTGTAATTGGATCGGATTTGACCAAGTGTTTATTTGTTTGAGAAAAAATTATTTTCATACATTTGAATATAGAATTACAAAAAACATAGTTTATATTTAACTAATAAGATCACTCATATGCATTATAAATGACCCATATTCAACCCTAAAAGAGGAACTAACTTGAAACAAAAAAACATTTTTGTAATATAGTTTTGGTCACATGTATAAAAAATAAAATTCACATTGGTCCCTTAAATTACTTAAAAAAATATCAAATGCTGTTTTTTTTTTTCCCAACTTTTTTCAATGTACTTTTGTACTCTCCTGTATTTTCTTTTAGTGTCTTTTTAGATTACTTATTCAAACTTCAGTTTAGTCATGTCTTTTTACTTTTTATTCATTTTATATTTCTAAATTTTACTCTTCAACATTTTAGATTACTTATGTGATGGATTTAAAATTTCATGAAATGTGAAGTGAAGGCAATAATGTCATAACTTAATCAAATATATACTTAGAATGTTTGAATAGTTGAGAAGGTAGCATCAATCAGCAATGTGGTCCTTTTCCTATGAAAAGAAACCTTCATTCTCTTATATATATATATATATATAAAATTTCTTCTTTGATTCATGTTTGCCCCAAAAATGAGAATGAAGACAGTGGAATTAGGGAGGAGAATCATGTTGACAACAGTGAAACTCCGACGAAATTGTTGAATTTAAGTTTAAATAATGCCTTATTTATATTATTATTGTGATTATAATAAGCCAAATAATTTTTAAAATTCATTTTTTTGATAAGAATTGGTTATAATATTTGCACACAAAGGGAAGTGATTATGATACTAACAAATTATCTCATTTTTGCAGTAGAATTTCATTAGAGACAAAAGTCACTTTAAGTCATCATGAATTGCAACTAGAGTACGTTGCCACTATATTTGGCATCAACTTAATGGGGCCACTTTTGGTAGCCACAACACAAAATCATCACCAATTTTTTTTTTTTTTGAGTTTTGCTTTACTTTTATTTTTATGGCAACATTATTTTTATATTTTTTAAGAAGCATCATTAATTTTTTTTAAAAAAAATTTATAACCAATCTCTAATGAATTTTTATATCTTCATACATTTAAGTTATATCTCTATATTACTTATAATATCTTATGAAACTTTATTTTAAAATATTAGTTTTAAAATAAACAAAAATTATTTTTTAAAACAAATTTAAGAGTAATGTAGAGATATTACTTAAATGTATAGACATATAAAAATTTTTAGAGATTTATTATAAATTTTTAAAATAAAAGGAATTTATTATACTTCTTAAAAAAAATGAATGATAATGTTGTCATAGAAACAAAATAAAAAATTATTAATTAGATACAAAAGTAGTAAAAAAAAATAATCATTACTGTCAATAAACATAATAAATGTTTCTAAATTAGTACTGTTAAAATACTAGTCATCAAAATCTTCTTTCTCCTAAAATAGGCAAAGAAATTGATAAAATCAGAATCTTTCCATCCTTCAGTGGCAAGTTGGTATGTCACCACCGAAGGTCTTCCATAGTGGCGACATTAATTCATGGCATTGAAAAACCCTAAAATTTCAGGACGCACTCACATGAATTCAGTATTCATTTCTCCCTCCTCAACACATGCAATATTATCCACTGATATATGCCCCCCACAAATTAATAATTTCTGTGTGTGTGTGTGTGTGTATATATATATATAGCACATTTTATACCCAAGAAGTTACTGATATATATCACAAGGTTATAGGTTTAATTTCTGGTTGTACGTTATAAAATCTTACAATATATGAAAGTTATTATAGTTTTTAATACAAAATAAATAATATCGAAAAAAAGTTTAAGAAATTCATTCTATAAAATATATATATATATATATATTATAATAAAGAAATTAATATTTTTTTTGAAGGTATTTTAATGACATTACCCCATTTTTAATGGCAAAAAAGGTATATATATATATATATATATATATATTTATTTATTTATATTTATATATTCAAAACAATGCATGCATATTCCAAGGAAAAAAAACGGGTATATTTGAAGTGTAAGAGGTATTAGTTCCGGTATTTTTGTTTTCAAAATATGATACTTTCATGAATACCAATGATAGAACTTACATTGATATATTCTTACATAACATTAATGTTGTTATTAAGGTATACGAAATGATCTATGAAAAGATTAAAAATATGTATTATCATATCATTAAAGAAATCATGATATAATTCATTAAATAGTGAATTCATGTTTTGGTCAAAATGTTCTTTTTTTCTCCCTTAAGTTTCTCAGTGTAATATTTCAAAGTAACTTGGAACATTAACTACAATTCTCGTATATTATCACTTAGGTTTATAGATAGTTCATACAAATAATGACATAATTTGATATGTAAATTCACATTCTCTACATATACAATTACTAGTTTACTTATAAAACATGTGGGGAGAATTATGTTTATTTTGAAGGACCTAAGGGTCAAAATTTTTGTACTCATTGAACCATGTCTTAAATGTTGAAAATACCAAATAAAAGAGTAAGAGAGTAAGATCCTTTGTAATAATAATAAAAAACTAATTTATTATTATAGTATTTTTAAAATAAAGTAAATTTTTTCATATAATCACAAAAGTAATTACGTTAGTACAATTATTATTTGTTATATTAAAAAAAAAGTGTGACAGTATGTGTTAAAATATGTTAATTATATACTTAAAATATAATTTTTTCTATTTCTATTTTAACTCAAATATTTTTTAAATTTTATTTATAAACCTAAGATCTTTTAAAAATTTTTCAGTTTATCCCCTCTTTTTTTTTTTAACAATGTTGACAAAACATTCATTCATAAATTTATTAACTCATTAATGTACTATTTTTAGTTTTTTAATAACTCTTTAAATTTGTAATTTTATCTTTATTTTCAATGTATGAATTAATATTTTTGTAAAATTTATTGGGCAATAAAAAGTAAGAGAAAACATTAAAAAATAAAAAAAGTTTTATGTACATAAATTAATTCTAATATTGGAGTTCACATATTACTGCCGGCAACCCTCCCATGGTTGCACCGAAAATTTAACCTGGTATCCATTACTGTTATTTTTCACGAATTTTGGTGACTTTAATGATATCGTTACACTCAATGTCTTTCCGATCTGTTTTTCTCCTTTTTAAATAATTTATAAGCAGGCTTTTGTTGGTTGTGTATATAATTATAAATTAGAAGAGAAGCCGTCTTCTCCTACTGCGAAGTCGAATTCTCACTCAGCCTTTCTTCTTAGCAAGCCTTTGATAAATTGTGATAAATTTGTCTTTGATTCGTACCACATCCAACATTGGAAATGGACAAGAAAAATATCGCGCTGAGATTTCAAGGTAAGGTTGCAATTGTTACGGCTTCCACCCAGGGAATCGGTTTCGGCATAGCCCAGAGGCTTGGCCTGGAGGGCGCATCTGTGGTGATCTCTTCTCGAAAACAGGTTCGTCACATCCCTTTTCTTCTCGATTTCTCAGTTCTTCTTTATTTTAAATATAAAATCTTGGATAGTGTCGAAATTCCAATCACGCTCAGGTTTTTAGTTTTCATTCCCATCTTTGGAGTCTTTGCTTCATGCTACATGAAGGAGAGAGATGGGGGAAAACAGACATCTTGCTACATGTTTGGAGAGTTTTCAGCTTAGTACAGTGTTAATCTTATGGTCTGATTAGTAGAATGATGATTATAGGTTTGGATTTGTCCAGCAAAACTTAGAGTGCTGTGGGATTCAATTTATGTTTGCCTCACTTGAGGAAATAGGAATGAATGAATACTCTGTATACCATGGGCTGGAAAAATGTTTTGTAATTTTTTTGGGGACAACTTGATAGCAAAAGTTTAAAAAATGTGCCTAAGTTTGGTCCATCTAGCGTTTGGTATAGTAAAGATTTCTTCATTGTTGGTTCATCTTTGCCTGGAAAATTGAAGGGGAATATTGATGATGGTTGTTCGAGAGAAGAGCCAATCTCTTTTATTGTCTTTACACTTCTTACAGTCATCAAAAATATCATTTGATACTTCAACAGTGATGTTCATTACTGAAAAGATTTTTGTGTTAAATTACCATAGAAAAATGTTGATGAGGCCGCTGAGAAGCTCAGAGCTCAAGGAATTGAAGTATTGGCTGTTGTTTGCCACGTCTCAAATGCGCAACAGAGGAAAAATTTGATAGACAAAACCGTGCAGGTGATGATTTCTTCAGTGGTTAACTGATGAACTACGAAATTTGTTCATGTTGAGGAAATAATCTTGTTAAATAGTAGTCTTAAATTGATTTCAATTCTGCTAGTCTAAGTTTCTATATATATATATATATATATAAATTCACTATAGCCATATATGTTAGTCTGTTACCGCAATCTAAGCACTGATCAATCATATTTTATAGAAGAATTAATCTTACTAGAGTTTGTCGTTGTATTTGTTCCTAGTTATTGGACCTTGTTGTAGCTGGCCATATTTCTCTGTGATGCTTTATTACTATTCCTCTTCACTATTTCTTTCTTTGGGGGTTAGACTGACACTTGCGTGGGGTTTCTCGGAGTGCATTTAATTTTGTTATCGTTTTATAAATCAATCCTCATAGTTCATAATTTGTATATGCTGTTCTAAGATGTGGTTAAACGTTCTGGTTCGTTACAGAAATACGGAAAGATAGATGTTGTTGTGTCCAATGCTGCTTCAAATCCCTCTGTTGATACCATGTTGCAAACCCAAGACTCTATTCTTGACAAGCAGTGGGAAATAAATGTCAAAGCCTCTATACTTCTTCTGAAGGTAATTTAAGGAAGGAGGACCAAACTGCAAAAGCAAAAGAGAGAATTTATCATCTGATTTAGCGTATTACCTTTTTGCCACCACTTTTTGCTGTTTTTGTAAAGTACTGTATTTTATCCGCTTTGTGATTTATGCAGGATGCAGCCCCTCACTTGCAGAAAGGTTCTTCTGTTGTTATCATCTCCTCTATTGCTGGTTTTAACCCACCTCCTGCAATGGCTATGTATGGAGTGACCAAAACAGCCCTTTTTGGACTTGCCAAAGTTGGTACTTCGCCTGCAATTGTTCTGTCAATGTTTTCGTAAATTGCAGGTCTCTTATTCTTATAGCTGTTGCATTTTTAATCTGTTGCTTAGGCTCTAGCATCTGAGATGGCCCCAAACACTCGTGTTAACTGTGTTGCTCCTGGTTTTGTGCCAACCCATTTTGCTTCATTCCTTACTAATAATGAGGCTACGGTAAGAATATTTTGACCATGCTTGTTCCGAGTCTCCTGATTGGATTTTTGTCATTTGATGGGTATTTCTGTGTGTCAATGCAGAGGCATGAGCTTGAAGAGAGAACATTGCTTAAAAGGCTTGGTACAACTGAAGACATGGCGGCTGCGGTTGCCTTTTTGGCATCTGATGAAGCATCTTATATAACAGGCGAAACTCTTGTGGTTGCCGGAGGAATGCCCTCCAGGCTTTAGCTCCCATTTCTTGTTCTCTAATGTGCTTCAGTGGGTGGATTAATTCAAACCTGTATTCCCTTCCACACTATATCATGCTTTTATTTATACTCTGCATTCTGTTGGAATAATAACTATTAAGGCAGCTTCTTAGGTGGTGTTTGGTATAAATACTTTTAATGTACCATGTGGAATTAATCATCCAAGCAACTTGATCCCAGACATCGATCACTCTCTGTGCTGTAGAGATCGTTTGAAGGGAGATTTGCCCTCCCATGGGGATTTAAAATTTTTGGAAAATTTTATAAATAAAACATACATCCATATAGGGTGCTACTTATCCTATTAAAGGAAATAAATAAAGAACATATTCATAATTTAATTCAAGTTAGGAGATTTACATATTTCTCCTTAGTTGCCGAAGCTGATCTGACTCTAGCTAGAATCACTAATCGTATAAGATATCTACAGTGTATTAGGTATATCTCAAGTTTCCATAGTCTAAATCTCCTATCAAATTATGACTACAAAATATTCCCAAGTATTCTCTCAATACGTTTTAAGTCTCTATTGAGTATATTTTCTGTATATCCTTCCTCTATCATAT
Source organism: Delonix regia (assembly GCA_037074485.1). Taxonomy (NCBI): domain Eukaryota; kingdom Viridiplantae; phylum Streptophyta; class Magnoliopsida; order Fabales; family Fabaceae; genus Delonix; species Delonix regia. The sequence goes on along the minus strand of CM073450.1, from coordinate 42,946,217 downwards.
AATAGTTTAGCCCTTTTATAAAGACTAACTAGGATTAGGGTTTAGTAGTAATTCTTGTAATTACTATTTTACCCTTACTTATGAGCACCTCTTATAGGTGAACACTGTATAATATCTTAACAGATTTAAACCCTGGATATTATATGATATTCTTACATCTTTTACTCACACATAATGGGAGTGCTCATATGCTTTAAACCAAAGAAACATATTTTTGGTAAATCAATAGAACACTTTCTCTTTATAATTTGTAGTCATTTATACAGGGAAAATAGGCCGTGTGACCAGTATACTATGAGAGCATCAATGCTATACATTAGTTACGAATATATAGTCTCTCATTGAAATCACACCTGCATATAGATTATAAAGTATGCATATACTCTAGATCATAAAAATCACATTCATATATCTCTCAATGATCTTATCTATCATAATATCTTGTATTTACAATCATGACACACAAGTCATAACTGGTATACCAGTGAATACAGAATAATGAGATTCTCTTTATGATTTTTCTTTTTTTTACAATCCTATCAACATAGAGTTAGCTCACTTTTCTAAACATGTCTTGCCATACTAAATCATTACTCATAGTCCTTTGGCAATATGCTAAGATAACCAACACCAAGCTGCATTTTAAGTACCTGATTGGTGTCTAAGGGTACAAATATAGAGCCAACGTAAAGGCTCAAGGGTCTCACACAATCATGAGTTGAGATTGCACTTATGTTAACCCATATGGTCGGCATTTACACACATGGTATGAAACATGTGTTACAACATTTTTTTTTTTTTGTGGAGTGTATGTCTATTTTACAAATAATGTTGTACAGATGATATTTTAGACACTACAAATCTAAAACTGAGTTCTTTGATCTACAAAATGTCTTGAACTCACATATGGCAACTAAGGTAGACTAGAAATGATGAACTTGTTTCATCAAATCAATTATAATGACCATATGTAATCAATCAGATGGCTTAAATGATCTTAAGTATAGTTGTTATCAAATTATCCTCCTGATAGTTTTTCTTATAATCTTGTCTCATCTCTAATGTCACATAGACACTGAGGCAGTTACCTGTGTGAGAAGGCTAACCCTTTTTTGTCTGCCTGACATACTTAATAATAAATCAGAATGTACACAACATTCAAATAAATATATGTAAGCATGAAAATTAAACTTTATTGATTATTAAAGAACATCAAAATATCTTTGTCTGTGAATAATAGGAAAAAAATAAAATAAAATACAAATGAAGTATGCTAAATTTTACGCAATCCTAAAGACCTAACGTGTCTCACAAACACATACATAGAAATAGGCTTGTTCAGTGGATTTGCCAGCATCTCATGCGTGGATATATACTTCACGTTCATAGTCTTCTATGCAACCATGTCTTTCACATAGTGATATTTGATATCTATAAGTTTAGTTTTGTAATGGTACTTTGGATCTTTAGTGTATGTAATCGTAGCCTTACTGTAACTGTACACTAACATTGGTTCAATGTTTTCTACTTTGCACAACAATTGATCAAAGAACCTCTTCAACTAAATAGCTTCTTGAGTTGCTAAAGAAAGGGCCACGAACTCTACCTCCATCGTGGATAAGGATACACATGATTGTTTCTCATTACTCTATGATATGACACCATAACTAAGTAAGGAAATGTATCCTGAGGTAAACTTTCGCTCATCTAAGTCCCCTCTATGATCAGCATCAGTGTATCCTACCAATTGTAGATCTCTGCTGCCTTGATAGCAGAACACATAATTAGCAGTCCTCTTCAGATATCTTGAGATCCTTTTTACAATTTTCCAATGTTTAAGACCTGAGTCGATTTGATATTTACTCATCAAGCTAACTGCTTGATAGATATAAGGTCTAGTACACATCATAGCGTACATTAGACAACCAACTGCATTCTTATATAGAGTTTGACTCATACACTCTCTTTCCATGACAGCCTTAGGACACATTTTAGCATTTAAGGTTCAGGTGCTGATAGGAGTGTCAGCTGGGTTACAACTTTCCATACTAAAATGTTCCAAAACCTTTTTGATGTAATTCTCTTGCGAGAGATACAAGAGTTTCTTAGAATAATTTCTTGAAATCTTAACTCCAAGAATGTATGCAACTTCACCCATATTTTTCATCTCAAAGCAACATGATAACTAGGTCTTTACCTTTTCGATAAACTCCATTTATTTCCAATTATGAGTGTGTCATAAACATGTAGTGTTATAATCACATACTTGTCCTTAGATCTTTTGGTATATGCACAATTGTCTTCACTCATCACAGTGAAAACACTAAAGATAACTATATTGTGAAAATAAATATATCACTGCCTTGAAGATTGTTTAAGGCCAAAGATAGACTTCAAAAGTCTACAAATTTTTTCTTCTTGGCCCTCTCTAATAAAAGCCTCAAGTTATTCCATATAAATTTCTTCATTTAATTCTCCATTGAAAAAGGCAATCTTTACATCCATATGATGTAATTCAAGATCTAAACAAGCCACTATAGTTAGAAGTGAACGAATAGAGGTAAATCGTATAGCAGGAAAAAAGTGTCTCCTCATAGTTAATTTCTTCTTGCTGTGTATACCCCTTTACTACTAATTGAGCCTTAAATTTTTCAATCGTGCCATCGACTCTTTTCTTGATTTTGAGAACCCACTTGTTCCCAATAGTTTTACATCCCTCTGGAAGATTAACAAGTTCCTAAACATTATTGACTCTCATAGACTTCATTTCCTCTTCCATAGCTTTAGTACATTTATCCTTAGAAGGGGATAAGAGAACCTCTTTCAAATTTCTCGGCTTATCTTTATTTTGCAGGAGCATTGTAAAGAGTTCACCACTTTCAATCTCATATTGTCGGCAAGGAGTATTTTTATGTGAATCACGTTTCAGGTGTGATTCATTGAATTTGGCTTCATTGTTCTCATTTGGATCAATATTGCTCCCATTTGAATCAAGATCGATGGGTGTCACTCCTACTTGGAATGAGATCTATTTGGTCATTCCCATTTAAAGCAACTAACTGAGGAACACTTTCATTCACATATAATAATGAAGAAGGTTGTTGATGAGAAACTAATTCATCATCTGCTATAATCCTCCTACTCAAATGAAGTGGTCCTAGTGCATTCAAATCCTTTATCTCAAATAAGGATAGGTCTTGACCTACTTCGCCCTTCTTAGGATATTCATTTTCTAAGAATGTGATATCTCTAGATTCAAATTCAGTTATGCTTCCACTGTCTTGATGACCAATAAACATATAACTTTTTGAAGTTTTTTAGTATCTAAAAAAGATACTTTTCTTTCCTCTCAGGCCTAATTTGCCATACTTGTGAGAGGAATCATGTGTATAGGCTACACATCCTTAAGGTTTTAGAACACTTAGGTCAGACTTTTACCTAGTCCATAACTCATATGGAGTGGTTGCAACTAATTTCATAGGCACACGGTTAAGTATGTAGACTACAAACATCAATACATCACTTCAATAGGTGATTGGCAAATTAACTTGGGTCATCATGGACCTAACCATATAAAGGAGCGTTCTATTCCTTCTTTTTGCAACACCATTTTATTGTGGAGTACTTAGAATCGTCAACTGATAAACTATCCCTTTCTCATCACATAATTCATTGAATTAAGTCGAAAAATATTCTTGGCCTTGATAGGTTCGAAGAGCCTTAATTTTCTTATCTAAATGATTCTTAACTAAGTTCATATAGTTTTTGAAGCAGCTTAATGCTTTTGACTTATGAGAAATCAAATAGACATAACCAAAACAAGTATAATCATCAATGAATGTGATGAAGTAATTCACTCCATGCCTGGTCTTGACATTCGTAGTCCCACAGATGTCAGAATAAACTAATTGTAATAGAAAATCGGCTTTAGTTGTTTTACCAAAGGGTTTTTTAGCATATTTTCCTGATAGACAAGATTCACAAGTATAAAAATCTGCTTGTTCAATGCCAAGAAACAAACACTCTTTTGCTAACCATTGCATTCTTTGTTGGCCAATATGATCAAGCCTACCATGCCATATATTTACATCATGATCATAATCATGCGTAGAGGCAAACATAGAAAAACTAACATTATTATTAATGTAAGATTCGTCATCCAAATCTATAGAAATAAAACCTCTGGTTACATAACCAAAACTATAAAAAAACCGAGTCATAACTCAATTTAATGTAAGATTCATCATCCAAATCTATAGAAATAAAACCTCTGGTTACATAATCAAAACCATAAAAAAAAATTGAGTCATAGCTCAATTTAACACAATTGTCATGGAAATACAAATTATAGCCTAGCCTAAGTAAAATAAAAAATGAAATAACATTTCGATGAATTTAAGACGCATAAAGGACATAATTTAAGATTAGGTCTCAACCACCATGCAAGATTAACTTGCATGTTTTGATCCCTTTGACAGCAATCTTAGTGTTATTGTCCACATATATCCAGAATGCTTCATAGGGAATTCGCCAGAAGTCAAGAAAGGCTTCACGGTCCCTCGCTATATGGTCTGTGGCTCTTGAGTCTACAATCCACACAGGACAAAATTTAGTAAGTATAATAGAGCTAGAAACATAAAGTTCACTAGTATAAGCAGTATAGGTTACCTTTCTGGAAGGCTTAGGGTAATCACTCGCATGATGTCCTTTTCTTCTGGCAATTAAAGCACTTAACTTTGGCCATATTCACCTTTTGTTACTTTTTTTTGCCATGCTGATTAGTCTTTAGCTTTTTCTAGGGTTGAGTAGGTTCTTTGTTCTTTCCCCAGCTTTTTCTCTTTGAATCACGTCTTCAACATGAAGTTGCCATGTGCAACTTAAGTATTAGCTTGACTGATTCAAGCCTTTCTTCTTTAAGTTTAAGGTGCCTCCAGACATCTTCTAGAGTCATGATTCGGTCATTGTGAATGAGAAGCATTTTCATATGCTCCCACAAACTAGGCAAAGAGTGAATGATGACTTGGATTTGTTACTTGTCTGTTAAGACATTTTCAACATCTTTTAGCTCAACAATCATATTTGACATTAGCCTTAGATGTTTCTTTATCGAATGTTTTGGACATTTCTTATATAAGTTAAATTTGATCATTAGAGAGCATAATCTAGCTGCAGACGTAGTTACAAACCTCATTCTCAAAGCATTTCAAAGCCTCATAGTGCTTTGGTAGTCCTTGAACTCCTTTAGGATGTCATCTTCTAGAGTGCTCAGCAACATAACTCGAGCAACAGAGTTCTTTTTCTTCCAAGCATCATAAGCCTAGCGGTCTCGCCTATGCTGGGTCGTGTTACCCACTTTTGGCTTTTCCATGACATTATTGAAAGCCTCAACAACCTTTTGCTCTTCCAAGAGATATTGGACTTTCATACTCCAGATCTCATAATTGTCGCCATTTAGCTTCAATCCCTTGTTAAGCTCAGCAATAATATTCTTGGAAGATGTCGTTATTCTTTACATAAAAAGAAAGATAGACATAAATCAGGATCATATTATTAAAAAAAATGCAAGATATTAGTTCACCATGCTTTTAAATTATGAAACTAAGTATCATATAATTAAGCTAATTAACCCATACATAACCTGGAGTCGAAAGAGCACAAAGTGTCAATCATTATCCTAAGGTTGTATGCAAGGTGTAAATTAACAAAATCAAAACACAACTAAGTGTCCTAGTTATGTTACAAACAAATTGTAAATCATGATTTTTCAAATGTTAAACAAATTAATATTTGTTAACTAACATGTTAAACTAATTAACATATTAGTAAATATATTATGTTAAACTAGCACATGTTTAACTAATTTATCACATGTTAAACTAATTGACATAATGATAAATCAATTATGTAATGTTAAACTAATTAACATTTAACAATAAGCATGTCAAACTAATTAACATATATTAATAAACATGTTAAACTAATTAACACAGAAATGCATAATGTTAAGTTAATTAACATTATATGTCTACATTTTCTATAAGAAGAAAATTGATAAAACAATTTAATAAAAACAATGTTAAACTAATTACGTAATGACAAGTGTTTACATATTACTTGATTGAAATTTATTGGGATATAAAAATTAATTTTTCACTAAAAATTAATTGCTTTTTATTTGGAGTTAAAATATAAATACATAATTTGAATTTTTGAACATATTTAAATGTTCATTAATTAGGGGTTTTATAAATTAAATTTTTAAATATTATTTTAAAATGGGTCACATACCTAATTAAAAGAACAAGACCTAACTCTTTTTCCCAAAATAAAAAAGAAAAAACCCACAAAAAAAATATTCTAAGAATCTAGGGTCTATAATCCTTTAAAAAAAAAAAAGGCCAAAAAAACACTCTTTAAAGATCCATTTTGTTTTAGAATTTTAAAGGCCCAAAACAAGCTCCTTAAAATAATAAAAAATCCAAATCTTTGAATAAACCCAATAAGCTAAAAAAAAATAAATTTAGAGCTTCATAAAAATAAGGGAAGACTTCGTTTACTACATTACATAGTCAATGCTCTTTCTCTCTTCGATATTTCTCAGGGGGTGCCTGAGAGAAGGGTGTTTCGTCAGAGGTGCCAGTGACATATTCGCTAGTGGCTTCCTGCTGAGGGAGAATTGTTAGAGACCACTCGCTAGTGACTGCGAGAGAGGGAAGAGGTTATGGGTTTTTGGAACAAGGTGTAGTTTTCTAATTTTTTTTTAATTTTGAATTTTGAATCTAGTTCAAATCCAAATAGAGTAGGTTAATATACAATTTTTTGTTTAGAAATTTTGATCTAATGGAGGTTTTCAAATTTAAAAAAAATGAAGAAATTAAAAAAAATCCAAAAAAAGTTATCTAAAAACAATTTTAATTAATCAAGCCCCCAATAATAACTCAGATTCCAATAAAGCATGCAATTGATTAGAAAACTAGCCTATGACTCTGATACCAATGAAGAAAATTAAATAAACAACACATTCATAATTTAATTTAGGTTATGAGATTTATATATTTCTCCTTAGTTGCAAAAGCTAATCTGACTTTAGCTGAGATAACTGATTGTACGAGATACTTACAGTATATTAGGTGTATCTCAGGTTTTCATATCTTAAATTTCCTTTTAAATTACGACTACAGAATATTCGTAAGTATTTTTTCAAAGTGTCTTAAGTCTCTATTGAGTATATTTTCAATATATAATTTCTCTATTATATAATAGTCTAACCATTTTATAAAGGTTAGCTATGGTTATGATTTAGTAGTAATTTCTATAATTACTATTTTATTTTTACTTAATCAATATCTCTTATGGATAAACACTATATAATATTTTAATAAATATAAACTCTAAATATTATAAGATATTTTAACGCTCACTTTCCAAGCAAATGAAGAGAATTCTTCATAGCAGAGAGGCCCATAATGTGAATCTTATCCCTGTGAATCTAAACCCTAAACATTATAGATATGTTTACGGCTCTTTCTCCATGGTGACTGTGGTTCAGTTTGATTTGTTTTGTCTGGTTTTCTGCTTTGTTGTTTTGTGGGATGACTTGGACATTGATTATGCCTGTGCTCATTATCTTGCCCAACCAGAAAATGGATGCACTTTAACCGTTTTATATCTTTTACGTTCGAATCCAGCAAGAATGAGTCGATTTCTTAAACTTCCAATACGAGGACACAGGCGACAGGCTAAATGTACTTATCACGACTATTTAACACTTTTTCTAACCATACCCGTTTCTTTTTTTCTCTTATATTATTCTTAAGTTAACGTATTGTACTTTCCACCGAAAAAAGAAAAAGCTAACAGGTGGATGTGATATTTTACTTTTCAAATTGCAAATTTTTTATAGGATAAACGACCTATGTGTATAGATTCGGATCTCTCGCAATTGAAGGTAAATTCGCATAGATTCAACGGCTTACATTAAGATAGTTATAGAGATCTGATTGTCTGTTTTCAGAACTTAATAGAGCTTTAAAAAATAAAATAATATGCAACTAAAATCTTTAATTCAATGGTCACAATGAATATGTTAAAAAAAAAAAAAATACCAGATACATTTTTCCACCCTTCGTTCGTAAAACTTCTAACAAAACAACGATAAGATATTTGCGCAACGCAATGCCCTCGTATTCAAATTGCAAATTTGAGAATACCCAACAAGAAGCAGGCAATCAAATACAGAAGATGAACGCAGGAGGCATTGGTAAACACACATTTGAGCCAAGATTTTCATATTATTGTGATTGCATACTACTATTGTTGAGAGCTTCCAATATTCTACATCACATTTTTGCATACATCGGACACAATACGTTCGCAATAATATCAACCATAACGAAATAATTAACCGACAAAACTCGTTTGCATCTAGAATCAACAGAAGCGGTAGAAAACAATTATACGTGGGCCCCTTGGAGCTGTCTCTGCCTATGTACATTATAAAATCAAAGGAAAAATGGAAACGCAAGGCATGGCGTGGCGTGATGACATGACATTTTCAAGCTTTCCTGCAGTAGTCAGCCTTGATGGATCTCCGTAAGGATCTGTACATTATATTAACCATGATCATATCTTCATTATTAAATATGGCAATCTAAGTAATTTGCTTTGCATCTTCTTCCAAGCCAATTAAGCAGGTCTGGAAGGGAAAAGCTCCCATTCTACAGCGTAAGGCTTCATTATCAGTTTCTGCCATTTCAACACTATGACACTGATCGCCAAGCAAAAAGACATGCAGTGGGGTTCTAGACAGGAATCACATCATCATTTTGATTATCCTCACATAACAAAATAAGGCCTTCCACATACATTGGAAGAAGGCATCGGATCCATTGACAAGTTGTTGATACAGGCTCGGTGGAGGGAACAATCATGAGCACATTATCATGCCGACGGACAACTCCCATAACGCTTACAGTGCTCCCTTCTTTGATGTACCTGGCATTCGCCAAATTTACCTTATAAGTACTGGCGAGAAATGAGACTGGACAGATCAATGCTATCCAAATAAAGTGCAAGGATATTGTAGAAAATGCCATCTGAGGAAATTATAAGTCAAAATAATGCAGTCCATACCCTTCCCTGAGGCGCATTATATGGTCGTCACTGGAGAGTTTACGGTCTGCAAGCCAGCCTAAGAAATTTTGTGATAACTCTCTGTTTTCCTTGTTTACATTGACTACAGTAGCTGGTTCCACAAAAGGAGCAACCTTAGCACCATGGCCTGCTTTCACTAATGCTCGTAATCCAGACTGGAAGTCTGATATGTAAAAGTCTGCTATATATTTCTGCCCACAATACACATGAAAAATTGTCAATGATGAAAGATAAAACATACATACAAAACAGGGGAAAAATATTGCGGCCAAAAACCACCATTCCAATAGAGATGACATAACAATTCAGATACATTCCTGAAGTTTAAAAGATCTGTCTACTGATTCTCTTAACTGAAAAAATGTAAAGAATCAATAATCATAGCAGAAGTGAAGTGTGATTGAATTTCAATAATCTTACTAGTCTCAAATGACGTCCCCTGTTAGTTAACCTTGTCCAGTATGCGCTATGGTCAAATTACAGAAAGTGATCTAACGTATTTGTTTTCTACTTTTTACAATTAACGTATAACCTAAGTAATAATGATTGAAACATCTAGGGCTGGTCAGTAGGATATGAAATAATTAACAATTGGAACCAGAAGAAATATAAACTTATAATTGTCAAGACTGCAACATTCTCTGTCCCTTTAAGTGTTAGGCTTAGGATATGTTTGATCCACTGCTTTGCTGGAACAGATTAATAAGAACTTACTTTTAGACCTGACATTAATAAGAGCTTCAATCAAATTTTCAAAGCTATGAAGTATAAACTAAAATTGCACTGTTATCTTTTTAACAAACCGGGGCAAGGACTATACATGGAAACCAATGCCATAGCCTTGCTAGTTATTACCAGTCTATCCCATTCTCTGGCGGAATCTAACATTGCCCTGAACTCCAAATTCTACTTAATGTTATTAAGCTGTGTAACTATCATTCCTACAAACAACTTTTTATTCCTTTACCATCTCATTGTTGTACCCTTAATTTCGTTATGCTCTTGAACTGTATCTTAGATACAGATAATCAATGTCCTTCAGGATCTCATTCTTGTAGATTTAAGGTACTGATTGAGTCAATGTAGTCAGGTGCCTGTGTTTGTATGATTTCTCTCTTGTATCATCATGCACTTGCTCGCAAATCAATAAGATAAAAATTTGATAGAGTAGCTCAACAACCAACCTCAGAATATCTAGAACCCCAAGAGAAGCACCGGTGATTTGGATTTGCTGATTTACCACCCCATCCTTTATATTCATATAATTCAGTGGAAACATATACGCATCTAGGCAGTCTTTGGTAAGACGTTTCCAAAGGAATACTGCCACAGGTTACAACCTACAGGAAGAGACAGGATACGTCATTTATGTAATAGAAAAAATATTTTTATATAAGGCATACCAGATCATTTATTCAATAGAGTTAGTAGCAAATTATATTAATGATGACAACTCTATCAAAGAAAAATTGCAAAAGTAATTTTTTTAAGGTTTTAGTGAACAAAAAGAGTGAGCATGCTAAAAAACAACACATTCATCTCTTTCTGCCACATGATCAGCTTTAGGACATTGAAGTATGGCCAAAGCCTTACAGCGGGCAAAGAGAGAAAGAAAGGGAAGATGGAAGAGACAGTGAAACAAAACAAACTGATCTGCATCTGACGAGCAAATTCTGTGGCTTCCACTTGTGTGAAAAAGGACTTCACGAAACACCACAACGCATTAGGTATTTGGATGCAGTAAGGAAAGATGAAGATTCAATTTCATATTGTAATGCAGGCCAAAATATTATTAATTTTTTGGCCTATATAATTATTCTAAATATGTAACTTACTCAACTATCTATACCTTTTTGGCCTTCTTCTAACCGCCATCGTTAGAAAAATTACTAATTTAGAAGCTGAATTCATGAGACAGTTATGCTGGCCGACAACCATTCAATACGTGAGATAAACACGAAAGAGGAAGTCGCAATCACCTTGAGCAGCAATTCTGGTCATACACAATCAAACCCATACCTAACAATTTCTTTTTAAAATTTTCATTAAAAGGCCAACCATCTGCGTAAATAGTTGCAGACTCGACAAAGTAAGTAATTTGGCAGCTACAACCAAAATCACTGCTTCTAAAACACAACTGCTCACGCATTAATGACTCGTTGTTCGAAGAAAAAATATAACAGTCAGCTAGGATTAAACCATTAAGATTATGATAGAAAAAGAGATAGGAATGCAGTATGATCAAAGAAGCCGACAGACAACTCGGAATAGACTATGCGTCGCAATAAGATATAGTGTTTAAATGCAATTTGAAGTGTCGGTGCTTCATAAAGTATAATAGAAGGAGACATTACCCCGGTCACCTTGACGTACTGTCCATCGATGGCGCCTCGGAGCTCAGCATCTGGGTAGCTCTTAACAAACCCTAAAAGCCCTCTTCTTTTCCAGGCGCAGTTCCAAATAAGCAAAAGCACTACAGGCACTATAATCGCCACCAGAGCCACCAGAAACACCGCTTTCTTCACTGCTACCATCAGAAAAACCCCAACTAGAACGCCCATTGCTACCACCACCAACAGTATCCACACCACAGCCTTCGACACTCTAAACCGAACCTTCACTTCCTCCTCCTTCAAACTCGTCACGGCCGAGCCATACACCGCCTTCCCCATCGAACCAGCTTGCTCGAGGTGACCCGACCTCCTCCCGCCACCGCCACCACCCAATGATGCAATCGGGCCGGATCCTATCGGACCCGACGTGATGAGACCGGTGGGCTGCAGGGACATTGGGCCCGACGGTGGTTTTTTCTGCACCGGACCCGACCCGCTGCGCCTTCCCATTGGACCCGAATTGGGTCGGGATCGCACCGATCCGCTGTTATGCTGGGATTTAGACGAAGAAGGGGCATTTGAGGATGGATCAGCGAGTGGTATATCGAACATTTTGCCAAGTTCGCCAGATTTCTTGATGTCGCCGCCGGTATAGGGAACGGCGCGTGACGCAATTATAGGCTGATGCTCCTTAAGATGCTCCGGTCGACCCGATACGTAGAGCCCACTGCTGAGCTGATGCGAAGGGATGCGAGACCCCATTCAGAAGGATAGAGAAAAAGAAGCAATAGTAGTAGTAGTAGCAGTGAGAGAGCAGAGCAAAGCTTCTTCTACCATTGCTTGTTCACTGTGTATACATGTGATGAGAGAGAGCGAGAGTGATGGTAGTGGAATGGAAGAAGAGGTGAGAAACAAGAGGTTTTAATGGAATGGCAGAAATGGGGTTGAGCCTTGTTATAATGACGTATGTATCCCTCACTGATCACTCTGAATTGAAATGGCAGTGAGATGGAGCAGTTAACGGAAGAAATTGAATTGACATTTTTATCATATTTTAAAATAAAAATATATGTTTTTTGCATCTTAAGGTTTTATAATTGGATAGTGATTGTATATGTCATGTCATCACATTATTTGATAGCAAACATATAACTTTGTTATATTGAGCTGATTTTATACCATTTTCAAAATGCTTCAATTATTTAATTATTATATGATTTAGTTCCCAAATATAATAAATGTATTATTTTTAACATTTATTTGTTTTATGATTAAATTTTTTGAGATTTTTTATATATGTGTCATGTTTTATTCAAAAAATAAAAAATATAACTCTCTCTATATTGAGTTGATTTTATATTATTTCAGAGCTACTTTTTATGATAAAATTTGTTTTTTAATAAAATATATTTTGTCAATTATTTGATTATTAAGTTTCAGAACATACGACTGAGTGTTTTAAATTTATTTAATCACTACAATTAGTCTTTAAAACATATATTAAAGTATGTATTTATATGATTTATAATGAAATAATTAAGATAAGTATCTCTTTCAAGAGATCATAAAATACTTTACCTCTATTTCATTACATTTTTGTAGAATAGTGTTTGATATTGCTCATTTTACCCTTTTTAAACCTTTGTTTTGTAGTTTCCAAATTCAAATCTCCTTTTATATATTCCCCTTTTGATTGCTAATTAGTAATTCCCCCATTAATTTAGGACAAATTTCAGACGTGCCCCATGTGGTCTATGCACGTCATAAAAGACATTTACGTAAAATATCAATCAATATTTTATTTAATTGGTAGATTCTAATTACTAAAATCAACAATTAACCTTTCCAAATTTATTCTTTCGATGTCCATTCTGCATCACAAATAAAAATTAGAAAAAAATAATTTGTTTCCAAATATTTACATATCTGTTATAAAAGCATGATTCGTCATAATTTCTTAAAATAATATTGATGCTTAATTCCATATATACATATATATGTGTGTGTATGTATATTGGTAACCCCACAAGCTCTATCAATCTTGTTAAAATCAAAACGTTAGCACGTGTTACTTATGCTGAAATGTAAATTTCAGTTGACTTTTTATTTTTTTTATACACTTTTCATGTGTATATAACCTTAGATAAAGAGTGATTTCAAATTTCTAATTAGCAAAAAATAAGGTTTGAGGAAGGAGCTGGCAATTAGCATTGTGGGTTAGTAGTGGCACAACCTTGTTTAATGTAAGAGATGATTTTGATGAGGAAAATAAATGAAAGAATAAATTAAAATTTGTTATTTATAGAAGCTAAAAAAAAATAGAAGCTTTAATTAAAAATAATTTTTTAAAAATTAAAACTTTTATTTACTTGAAAGGTAAAATAATATTAGCGAACTGTTTTGTAAAAGAAGATTACCAAGATAAGGCCACTCGAATGAAAAAAATATAGTTTTAGTTTTATTTGTCACAAAATTATTATTTTGATCATTTATTAATTAAAATATTAAAAATAATTTTTTATTTATTAAAACATATTATATTTAGTAATGTACTTTTTAAAAAATTTCTAAATCTAATATTTTTATTAAACTTTAAATTTAAAAGATTAAATATGATTTTTTTTAAAACATGAGGGACCAAATATAATATTTTATAATAAATAAAAAATTATTTTAAATATTTTAATAATAAAAAATAGAATAATAATTTTATAATAAATAAAAAATTAAAAGTATATTTTACTCCCCCTTCAGCGAATATGAAGACTGACTATGCTAAAAGAGGGTGGTTATTATTGGTTATTAGGTTGTTTTACATTTTCAGTTTTGGCGGGTAAGGTAACTGATAATCCGTTAGTAGGCATTGCTACGTGGCACTAGGGATTGGATTCCCGCGTCACTGAGGTGCCTTGAGGGGTAGGGCTGGAGGGCAAAATGGTAAATTCTCATCTCACAGGAAGTCGGTGCAGACACAGACGTAGACCTGGACCGAGTTATAAAGGGAGAGGACCCCCTTATCAGAGTGTCGTTGTTCTGATTTTCGGAACTTCTTTCCAGTTCCACAAAAATTGCGAACCAAATTATGATTAATCCATCGTCCATTCAAAATTTTAAATGCACGACTACTTTCAATTATAATAAAAATATAATTATAATAATATTAATTAAAAATAATAATATTATAATAATATTTATATATTATAATTAGATATATTTATATACTCAAAATTAAGTTTACCAATATTCAGCTTACTTTATTTATTGGCAAAAAATATTATATTAATTTATTTATTTTGTCAATTTCAATATTAGAAATGAATGTTCGTCGTTAAAATGTCTCTAAAAATGTCCAAATGATTCCAACCATAAGTTTCTAAAATTAATAATATTGAGGCAATTATTGGAAGCCATCCACGTTAATTTTATGCTATATTAATTTTTAACTTATTATTAAATTATTACTTTAATCTTTTACTCATTTAATGTTTTAAAATAGTCTTTTTATTAATGAAAAATTATTACTTTTAAATATCACTTCTGAAATTATTATATATAGTCATTTATATTAAATTACGTTAATTTATGTGAAAGAATTAAAAATAACATTTTTCATCAATAACAAATATTTCAAAAAATAAAATATTAAAAAGGTGAAAATAATATTTTTCTCATCTCATGCCATCCTTAGTTAGAGGCTTTCCAGAAAAAAAAAAAAAAAAAGAATCATTTTCAATGTTATACTGTGTTTAGGCATTTAAAAATTAAATAATTTAATGGAAGAAAAAGAAAAGAGAAACGAGAAGGAAGTGGAACTCATGTATTTTCTTTATTATATTTATTGTCTGCATTTAATTTTTAAATACAAAGGATTATTTTATGCATGCAATAAAAGAGAAAGTGAGACAGTATATAAAACTTATATATGTGTGTCTGTTTCAACATCAACGAAGCCAATATAACGTTAGAAGAAACTCTGATACAAAAACTGCAATTTATCGCTTCAATGCGTATACAAATTTGTTCATTCTCTCGAGAACTGAAATGGTTTGGTCATAAGATTTCTTTTATTTTATAAAAATACCTGTATAATTAAGTTATTTGTGAATAAAAAAGGAGAGTAATTCACTATAATAACATGTTCAATAATTCTTTTCATCAGATAATAGGCTATATTTTTATTAAATAATTTATAATCCCCCCCTTCATATATGTGCTTATGTTTCCCTCTGATTTAGATTCCATCAAGGAAACATTTTTATTTTTGGAAATAAATTTTTAATATTCTTTAATTTAAACTGAATTGGAGAACCATAACAAGTCCGATTGGAATTTGCTTTTGAATATTTTATTTTAAATAGCATCGCTTTCATATCTTCGTACAAGGGAGGTGGGTGATCTTTTGCTTTCCTAAGCTAATCATACACACTCCGAATCTTTGGCATTACTTTCCTCGTCTTGCTTCGAGTTTGTATTCTATGCAAAAAGGTCATTAATTTTCTTCTTATTTACTAATTAGCATATTATAATTATAAAATTAGTAATTTATCTTAATGCCCTAATGGTGTCATACGCACCACACACTATCAATGTCAATTTAAACTCTAAACATTTTAAAAGAAAAGTATACTACTTTGGAGCTTTAATTTAAATTGAAGAAAGTACATGAACACTCTTTAGGGAGTCTGAAAGTAGGAACACAAAATAGCAACAGAAATTGTTGAAAAATTGGTAGTTTGAGTCACGTTGAAGAACGATATCCTTAGCATAATTGTCGAATTCATGAGTTTATTATTTGAATTTACGAGCTTATAATTGTACATAAAGAAAACTAGTCAACTCGATATAAACTTGAAATTAGTATAAACTTGGATAAATTTACAAGTTGACTTATTGAGTTTACCAATTTTACAATTTTAATATGTTAACTAGTTTGTAAAGTTAGCTACATAATAATTTAAACTCAAGATTAAACAAGATATAGACAAGCTTCTTTTTCATGAAACCTTTACAATTTATTTTATCACAAGTTTGAATATGCATAAAAAATAATAAAGTTATATTTAATATGTACTTGTTAAAAAAATAAAATAGATATTATTTAATTAGTTATATTAAATAATTATTTATGTATGATTATATTAAAATATTCATGATGAGTATTATAAATTATAAAATATGAATATCTTTTATTTGATTAAGTATAATTTGAATTACATTTGAATAATTTTTTAATGTATATAGTATTTAAACTCTAAAATTACATATTTTGATAACTATTTATTAATCGAGGTGAACTCTTATGAGTTTACGTTGCGAATCTATGTTTTGAGTTTACCTCTCTTTTACGAGTTTAATAATCTTGGCCCTTAGGAATATTTATTGAACACACGAATTTCTTCTAAGATTAAACAGACTTTTTTGAGATATAACTCAAGAACATAAGTTAGCAAGAAGATAGGAGAGAAGTAGTAATTATTATGTCTTGTAATCCAAAAAAATGCTTGGTATTTACAAGAGAGAAAAACTAGCCGTTAACTACTAATTGAAAACTAGCTGTTAAAAACTAGTTATTGGAAACTAGTTATTTACTAGCTATTGGAAACTAGCCGTTAGAAAATAATATTATATAAGATTTCACTCTCCCAAATAATATGAGACTTCTTTTGAAATACCCATACTTATAATATTTTTTTTAACAATCCCCCACATATTACAAAAGAATCATTTAGAAAAAGCTTTAGTTTAAAAGGAATCTCTGGATAATACACGAATGTAATAGTTTTGAATCTGGTGTCTTTTGGACAATGAACCAGACTTAGGTTGATAAGACGTAACTCACAGAGTTATGGTGAAGTTTAAAACTTCTATAAACCATATACTCTTGTTTGCAAGTTTGAGATCTTATTAGCCATATTACACACCCCCCCACAATTCTTACTGTTATCGCGGTTTTGCACTTTAATTGGCCATGTGCACGCTTGGTAGTTTATGAGTGTTCTAAAGATTTTGCCAAGATCTTATAAGAGCGACCCTTCTCCACACTCATATAGGTGATTTCATCATGTGTATTTGCAATGAATACATTACCTATAAGAGATATGAAAATCATTAAGAGCTTTGTGCTCATCCTCCCAATCAATGCATTATAGCACTTTCTCATATCATAGGAAGGGACAATACTTAATAGTACTAGAAGAATTAACAGTTAACTTGTTATTACCCATATGAACCTTATTCATGGGATCTCCAATCACAAAGGTTGGGTTACCATCACTGTTAATTTCAAATTGGCTTAAGTTTCATTCCTTTCAATGTTTCAAGGATTAATTTCCTTGCTAAATGTTTTATTAGAAGATCTGCTAGATTCATCTCTGATCTCACATAATCAATTAATATCACATTATCTTTCAACAGCTGCATAACCACATAATGTCTTAAACATATATGTCTGCTTTTACTATTGAAAGTTTTATTCTTAACAATGGCTATTGTTGCTTTGCAATCACAATGTATTAATATAGAAGGAGTTAGTTTTACTCCTAATGGTATGTTAGCTAAGAAATTTCTTAGCCAGCCTAATTACCAGCCAATTGCAGAGCAATAAACTCTGACTCCATTATGGATCTCACTATAATAGTTTGTTTGGCTTATCTCCAAGTTACTGCACCAATATCAAGGGTAAATACATAACCACTAGTGGATTTTGTCTCATTTGAATCGAGATCCAGTTAGTATCACTGTATCCTTCCAATATAGCAGAAAATCAACTATATATGATACCATAGTTTATGGTACCTATTAAATATCTCATTAATTTAACCAACCTAGCCCAATGATGACAGTTTGAGCTATGTGTGTATCTACTTAATCTACACACTGCATAAGCTATATCAGGTCAGGTGAAGTTCATTAAATGCAACAGACTCCCAATAATTTGTGCAGACTCAGATTGAGCAATGGGTTCCCCTTTATTTTTCTTTAGTTGAATGTTACAATTATATGGAGTGTACGTTGTTTTTGTCATCGTAATGACCAAACTTTCTCAATAATTTTGCAACATAATGTTCTTGCATCAATAATATACCATTATCATTCCTAATGATCTTAACACTTAGAATCACTTTAGCTTCACTCTTGTCTTTTATATCAAACTTAGATGCGAGAAACAATTCTGTTTTATTCACAATATTCATGTTAGTACTAAAGATCAACATATCATCTACATATAAACTGATAATAGCGCCATTCTCAAGTTTCATATACACACATCTATCTACTTCAACAATAGTGAATTCATCATTAGTCAAAACTTGATCTAATTTATCATGCCATTGTTTTGGTGCTTGTTTTAATCCATATAAGGATTTGATAAGTTAGCAAACTTTGTTTTCTTGTCTGAAGATAACACAACCGTTAAGTTACTCCATGTAGATTTCTTCTTCTAAATCACCATTTAGAAAAACTGTTTAAACATTCATATGATGAATAAAAAGTTTGTAGTTTGAGGTTAAGGCCATCAAAACTTTAATAGATGAAATTCTTATAACAAGAGCAAAAGTGTCAAAATAATCAACATCTTGTTTTTAAGTAAAACCTTTTGCCACTAATCTTGCTTTATATTTATCAATAAATCCATTGGGATTATATTTCTTTTTGAAAATCTATTTACTACCTATAGTCTTTGCTCCTGAAGGCAAATATACCAAAATCCATTTTTTATTTTTTGTAAGAGAATTAATTTAAGTTTTAATTGCTTCTTTCTAAAGTTGTGCATTAGGAGATGCAATAGCCTTATAATAAGTTGAAGGATCATTTTCTCTAAGATAAGTTTAAAAATCATCACCAAAGGAAGTCTCTTTCCTTTATTGTTTGCTTATTCTTAAACCATCAAGTGAATTCTTAATGTTTTCTTGATTAATTATAGGTGAATGTGTGAAAGCATGTGCATTAGAAATTTTATCAATTTTCAAAGGAAAAGTATGCTTAAAAACCTCAGCATTCTTAGTCTCTATTATGGTATTAGAACTAAGCACATCACTTTTCAAGACAAGAAATCTATATGGAAAACTATTTTCAGCATATCTAACAAACATGCAATCAGAAGTTTTAGAGCCTATTTTCCTTTTCTTCAGATCAGGTAACATCACTTTAGCTAAACACCCCCACACTTTTAAGTACTTTAGGTTAGGTGCATACCCTTTCCATAATTCATATGGTGTTTTATCATTCTTTTTATAAAGTATTCTATTTTGTAAATGGCATGCAGATAATAGAGCCTCACCCTATAGATTATTTGAAGCTGAAGAGCTAACTAACATAGCATTCATAATTTCTTTTAGAGTTTTATTTATCCTTTCTACTACTCCATTAAATTCAGGAGAATAAGGAGGAGTAATTTCATGAATTATTCATTCTTTCTCACAAAATTCATTGAATAATGCATATTCACCTCCTCTATCTAACCTCACTCTTTTAATTTTCTTATCTAATTGATTTTCTACTTCAACTTTATATAAAAGAAACATGTTAAATGCTTCATTTTTATGTTTAAGTAAATACACCTTAGTGTATCTTTAAAAATCATCTATAAATGTCATCTAATAATTTTCCCCACCTTAGTCATTGTTTATTTTAGGTCTCCTATATGAATTAAACTGAGTAATTCAGTTTGTCTTTGTATATTAGGAAAGAACTTCTTAGTTTGTTTTGACTTAGCACAAGTCTCACATTTGTTTAAAATTATATTATTAATTCTAGAAATTAAACCAAGATTTTGTATTTTCTTAATGTAAGAGATACTAACATGCCCTAATCTAGCATATCACAAATTTACATAGTCAATCAAATAACAGAAGAAGATGCATTGTTATTCATAATTTTAGAAATATTGAGTATAAAGAGTCCTTGATTATAGTAACATTTACCATAAAAAACATTGTTCTTTGTCATTATAATATTGTTAGATTCAAATGACACTTTAACCCCAGCCTTTCCCAGCAGAGCCATAGAGATCAAATTTTCTCTGATGTTAGGTACATGCAGCATGTCATTGAAGGCTAAGGTTTTGCCAGATGTGAGCTTGAGAAGAACCTTACCTTTTCCAAGAACATTTGTAGTTCTTGAATCACCAAGGTACACATGTTCTTCTCCATCTCCTACTGTAGTGTAAGAGGCAAAGGCATCTTTGTTTGCACAAATATGTCTAGTAACACCAGAGTCTACTACCCATTCTTTTATATTGGCTACCATGAGAGCTTGAGAAATGACTACAACAATTATGTCATCTCTTTGAACCAAATTTGCATTTGGCTTTTGAGGCTTGTCATTTCTTACTCTCTTCCTACATTGAGCAGCATGGTGACTTAGCTTGCCACAAGCAAAAATAATCTCTTTTTGTTTTAAAGGTGAGATTATATTACTTAGGCTTGTAATCAGTTTTCTTTTTATCATACCTTTGTTTGTGCAGCTTTTCTTGTACCAAGTTTGCCTTTGTGGTCATTTCCTTTACTTTTGAAGCTTTGAGTTCTTTCTAATTTTTGTCTTCTATTATGATGTGAGTGATTAAATCTGCAAGTGACAGTTGTCTTTACTTATGCTTAAGCTGCTATTTGTAATCACTCCATGAATCTAGTAACTTCTTAATCAGTATGCCAACAGTATACTCATCAAGGAGGTTGATTTTCTCAGCTCGAAGTTCCTTCAATAGTTTGTGATATTCATTGATTTGCATTTTGATATTTTTTTCATCGGTCATCTCCCATTTGTAGTAGTTGCTTATAACAAATTTTTGCTTTCCAGCATCATCGGCAGTATATTTGAGAATCATTGATTCCCAAATTTTGTTAGCTTTCTTATATGTGTAATACACATCGACCTAATCATTAGACAAAGTGCTAATTGTTGTATGTCTACATACCTTGTTTGCATATGTCCAAAGCTCTTTTTGCATCAGATGTTAATGATGGCATTGGGCTAGTAAGGGTTGAAGCAACTCTATGCATATCCAAAGTAGAGAAAATCAGCTCTTGGCATCTTCGAAAGTTTTGTCTAGCACACACTTAGATTTTTTATATATCTAGAAATGGCTTGGCATAGGGAACAAATTACATGACTGGAACAGTCATAGTTCCCTAAGTGAAGGTTGTAGCGGTAAGTGACAGTGCAAAATCATCAAAGGTATTGGTAGCAGCATTGGTGGTGTCCATATTCCTAAGATTATTGGCAAATTAGTAGTTTGAGTCACGTTGAAGAATGCTATCCTTAAGAAGATTTCATGAACACATGAATTTCCTCTAAGATTAAACAGACCCTTCTGAGATATAATTCAGGAGCAGAAGTTAGCAAGAAGAGAGGAGAGGAGAAGTAGTAATTGTTATGTCGTGTAATCCAAAGATATGCTTAGTATTTATAGGAGAGAAAAACTAGCCGTTAGAAAGTAGTCATTAACTTTTTGTTGGAAACTAGTTGTTATAAACTAGCCATTAAAAATAATGTTATATAAGTTCTCACTCTTCCAAATAATATGAGACTTCTTTTGAATTACTCATACTCATAATATTTTTTTTAACAAAAGTTAAGTTAAATAATGAGATATAGAGAAAACAAAGTAATTAATTAGAATAACTACAAAATACAAGGGCATGCGTGTTTGGGTGAATAATATAAGATTTGATAGTATAATACCTAATTAAATTTTAATACAAAAAGTGCTAATGGAGAGAGAGGGCAAAATGGTCTATAATCAAAATTAAACTTAATCATAATTTAAAAAACTCATATTGTCCGATAGACTTAACTTTCAAAGAGTATAGATATGAGTTTGAATGAAAAATGTTCAATTTAAAAAGTTTCATTTTGTAAAATGAGTTAGTCTCAATTTTTTTAAAGCCTAATTTATGCCTACAAAGTCTAAATTAATATTTTTTTAATAAAAAACTTATTTTTTTAAACAAAAAATCTAAAGTTAATTATTAAAAGAAGAATGTAACTCAAATTTTTGATATTAAAAATCAAATTATCTTAATTTTAAATGTTTGATAATATAAGTTTATTAGTGATATTAATTCAATTTTTATTTAATGTGGTTATACATAATTAAACTATAAATTAATATGACATGATATCATACTAATGAAATAACAATTAGTGTCATTCTTCTAAATGATTTATGATAGTACAACAACGAATTTATATTTATAATTTTCCTACATGCAATTGTACAAGTAATAATAACTATTAATATGTATAATTTATATTAAAAGAATGAGATAAAAATAGATAATAAAGTAAAATTAATTTACATCTATGATAAAAAAAATATAGGGGCCAAATTAGAAAGCATTTAAACTCTAAAAACATAATTATAAATGTTTAAGCTATAATAGCTAATGAAAAAATTAAGTGAAACTATAAAATGTAAGTATCATTTTTTAATTTTTTGGGTGACAAAGTCATTTTAAATAAATACTATTAGTGTATTAAATGACCAAACATTAACATGTGATTTCTTTAAGGTATGTTCTTATATTCTTTTATAAAAATATATTGTATGGATAATTTTTAATTTAGTATCTTTTTAAGTACTTTTAAAATGATTGTTTCACATATTATAATTTTAATTAAATATTAATAAATAAATATTCAGTAAAGTATTGAGACAAATACTTTTTTAGTCTCTTATTTATTATAAAATTATCATTTCATCCCTTACTCATTATAATTTCGAAAAATCCTTTACTTATTAAAAAATATCATATTTGGTTTTTTATTTTTTTTTAAAATTATATTAGTCTCTCGATCAAACTTTAAACTCTAAATGAATGAGAAAATATTTTAGGCATTACAATAAGTAAATGACTAAAATGACAATTTTATGATAAGTAAGAGACCAAAAAGATATTTTACTTGAAACTTATCTTTGAGTTTTTTTCTTAAAATATAAAGTAGATTATTTTGCATAGCTTTTTGGTCTTCCACTTGTATTTTTACAAAAGAGATAAAAAAAATTATGCTTTAAGAATCAGTAAAACAAAAATTTTTAAAACTTTAGAGTCTACATCATAATATTTTTAAATACATTTTCTCAACAAAATGCTCATCTCCACACAAAGATTCGAATTACAAAGCATATGAGCTAGCATATATCCTAGTTTCATATAAAACAATCAAGAAGCTTTGGATAGGGAAGTGGAGGATTATGTACAAGTGTTATCTTCACTTCATCATTCTTGTTCTACGTTTTCTTAAACCCTACACTTCTCATTGTTTTCCCCCACTCATTATTAGCTTTTAATCTGATTCTAATATTTTTTCTTTGGCGATTAATCTGATTCCAAACTTACATTCTATTTTCTTTTAAAGCTTTGATTCCAAACTAAGAATCTTAGCCTTCCACACATTAATATTTAAGATTGAAAATTGCTTAAAGAACAACTTGTTTTTCTTTATCTTTTTGGTTTACACCCTCATGAGTAGAATAAAAGGAGCTATATGAAGTTGTGCACACAAAAGCCAATCCTTAATAGTTAACAACATAGTCCAACTAAAGCTATCTTAAATAGTACTACACCTTTTATACAATCTAGTATCTAACAAAAGAGTCCTATAATTTTCCTTGAATTGAAATTACTCTCATCAAATGTTTTTGGACTTGCCAGTTGTATTCTTCTTTTCTCTTACTTTCTTTTATATATTAAAGACTTGTTTGGTAAGTGGTATAAGATAAGGTTGAATAATATAAGGTATCTTAAAATTTTGTAGTATGCCTAGTTGGTATTAAGAGAGAGAAAATATAATAGTGTAAGATTAAAATATTTTTTATTTAGATCCCCTACAGTGAGAGAAATTAACTTTTAGAGTGAAATGCTCTAGTATGGGAAACGTGCATTGTGATCTTTTGCTGCCACTAGTGTTTTTTTTGCTTTGTCGGCTTCCTTTCTTCCTTCCCCTTGATGCTTGCTCTCCTCATTAATTCCTTGTCTTGTAACATTGTTTGTCCTTTCCTTTCTTTTAGCCGTTGTGACTCCTTTGTGTCGTTTTCCTCACCTGACATTTCCTCTCCCCATGTAAACCCCTAGTCTGTAGCCCCCCTAAGCTTTCATCATTTTTTCCCTATTGACAGTTTTCCTTGTCTAAGGCTATCCTTTTTGTTTTCTTATTGCATTCTTTTCTTTCCTCCTCTCTTCTATCATCTTGGCTCCCTCTTTTACCTAGCTTTGCCCCGACCCTTCCTTTTCCTTTTATCTTAGGGTTTTCATCCCTGCCTACCTATCATCCACTTTATCCATGATAAAACCCCGATCTTAGTTGAAGTGGCTCATCCTAATCCTTATTCTTCTTATCCTTTCCCTAGTGGTTTCTTTACACTTTTTGACCATCATTGCCTACCTCATTCTTCTCTACTATTTTAAGTTCCTTCATGCTTGGGTTGGCTCTATGAACCATTAGATGCAACTTGTCTGTGGCTTTTCTTGGACTGATAACAGCTTCGTTGATCGTGACCCTTTCGACATATCCTCTAATTTCGGCGACTACCAAGGGCTCCTTTTGGCTCTCTTGTTACATACCTTACTTCCATTTCAGCGAAAGCACCATTAAACAGTCTCATGAGTTTTGGTCCATCTATGTCATTATCATCTTGGTTGATGACAAAACTTTGCCAATGTATAAATTAGATGCCATCTTTCATGGTATTTGGCAACGCCAGGATGACTTTAGAGTTTAGGTAAAGAAAAAAGCAATTATGGAATAGCGTTTTAAAATGGTGAAGACTAAACTTTCGTTCTTAAGAATGGCCCCTGATCGATCATGACCTTGCTTATGATCACTGAGAAATGGAGACCTAACACCATTTTATGAGAGGTTTCTTTATATAGAGTAGTTGTATGGGTTCAGTTCTATGGGCTTCCCATGGAGTAACACAATGAGGAAGTAGCTGAAATCCTCGAACATATGATAGGTGAGCCCAAAGAAGTAAACAATGGATTCCTTTAATCCAATAACCTAAAGTTTATATAGGGGCTTTGCATGGTCAACCAGACACTCCCCCTTCAGACTGCCATTAAGGTAAAACTTGATAGTGGAAGACGGATATGAGTAGAGTGCAAGTTCAAGAGAATCTTCAGAAGATCTAGGAAGTGTAATAGAATAGGCCAGCTTGCTAATGGATGTTACTAGCATCTTAATCATATCTATGAGGCACAGGAAGAACTTGGGGAAGGGTATAAATGAAAATTGATGTGAACTTCATAAAGGATGACTGCTTTCCCTTAATCTCTAGTGGATTAGTGACTTTCAAGAAAAAAAGAAATATGCGTAACTCCACCAAGATCCTATGGATTGACATATAGGATAAAGGCTTTTACTTTATCGACGAGAAAGAGGTAGAGGATGATCCTAAAGATCCTGCCAATCTTTCTAACCCGAGGAACATGATCAATGCAAGAGAGTAATTATAGCTGTCAAAGTGGGCCAACCTGACTCACTCGAGCTAACCCACCCGAGTTGGTGGGTTAAACGAGTCAGCCCATTTAACCCATCATAAGGTGGTGGGTTAAGCGAGTTGACCCATTTAACCCACCAAAAAAATAAAAAAAAATAAAAAAAAATTATAAAAATTCAAATGTGACTTTTTTTAAGCATATGTCTTGTTTAATCAATCAATTTCTATATCAATATAAATAAATAAAAAAAACTAAATAAAAAGAAAGTTTAAACGAATTAAAACAAGTAGAGTAATCCAATAATTCAATGATTTATTAATAATAAGAATATGGTTATGAGCAGAATATTCAAATCTGGCAAATTACAAAATAATAGAGACAACACAACACATACATTATGGTTAATTTTTTTAAATAGAAAAGTGCAGTGGGCTGGATCGCTAGACTGAGTGAGTGAAAAAAAAAAAAAAAGGGCAACCCATTGAACCCACGAGCTGACTCGTTTAACTCGCGGGTTAAACGGGCTGAGTTGATAGAAGTATACTAAATAGGTTGTCAAAGAAACCCTTCAACCCATCCCACCTCTTAGGTGGGTTAAATGGGTTCGACCCACTGTTTTGACGGCTCTAAGAGTAATCCTTCACCTTGGACTAGTCCAACGATCTATGAGGTGAGGAGGAAAACCCTCAACTTTCGGAGGAAAACTAGAATGTGGAATAGATTCATCCTAAACCAGAAGGTGGCCATGAGGAGGATCTGGAAACACCAGACTTCTACTACCCAACTGACATGCACCATGGCCACCATTTGAAGAAATGGATCTCAGCCATGAGTGGAACCAAGAGTCCTTTATGCCTTTGGAATTACCTAGCTTTTTTTATACTAATATAGACTTTTTTTGGTGCAGGGAAGAGAAATTGTAGGGTGGAACTGAGTGTATGGATGAGGAAGATATACCTCCCTGCAACAAGGATCACAGGCAAAAACAAATTGATGACTTCCTGAGCTCCCTATGCTTGGAAACCCCTTCGTTCCTCCTGTCACACCTACAACGCACCACTGACTCCTTGTATCAGGAACTAATTGCTCTTAACCCTCAAGTGAACCCCCTTCCAACCTCCTTATTGTTCGGCAGCCATTCCTAACTTCAACACCTTCTCGCTGCTTTTAAAAGTGGATGACATATCCCTATCCTATACAACATCAGCCATCTTGTTTTCTTAGTGGGAAGTGCTTACATTCTTCATAACTAAACCGGAAGACTCTATGAATAATGTTACTTTTGTGGCAAAGATTAAGAAGGGCCCTTGCATACAATGGCAATCGTGCCCTTGTGGTAGCCCTACTACGAGCATTTTTAGTTAGACCCAACCTTTCCTGACTTACATTCCAGCAAACTCTGATGAGGTGGAATGGACACCCTTCAACAGAAGGTTTTCTTATTGATATTAAGGCAAAAAGGTAAAGGTTTACTTAGTTTAGCAACAACCTATTGTAACCTGCAATGGTTCACCACCTTCCCATACTCTAATCTATTTACTTTGGCCATTACTGCCTCTGATCACTGCCCTATCATCCTGGGGACTGGAAATTTGCCTATTCTCAATAGCAAAAAACTCTACAGTTTTGAAAACTTTTGGACTAGATATGACGAGTATAGGAAAATAGTTGAATATACTTAGAACGCCCATCACAAAGGCTTACCAGGCATTATTTTCTTCAAAAAAATTAGCTCCACCTTGACTACCCTTTGAATTTAGAACACCCACTTGGTTGGTAACATTAAGAGAAAAATTTAGCATTTAGAGCTTAGACTTTGAAATCTCCAAGCTTCCGTTGACATAAAGGATCATTCAAATCTGACTTTCGAAAAAGATTTAAGAAGCAATTTGGAGTTCCTTTACAACTGTGAAGAAGATTTATGGGCTAAAAGAGCAAGACAATCTTGGCTCATTCAAGGAGATAGAAACACTAACTATTTCCACGCTCATGTATCTAGTAAGAACAATAGGAAAAAAAAACTTAGGATCATAGAAGATGGCGATAATTGGGTCGATGGTCAGCTTAAGATAGAAGAAGCCTTTTGGAACTTGTTCCACTCCTCCTACACTTAGGCTAACTCCACCAAAGACATCATAAAGTGTATCATTGCCATAGATATTTCAGAGCTCTTCCACAAACACTTGATTATTCTTCAAAGGTCCATTAAGGAAAGTGAGGTGAAAAGAGTCGTATTTAGTCTAAATCTTGACAACGCTCATGGAATTAATGGATTCAATGCTAAATTCTTCTAACACTATTAGGAATGGGTTAAGGAGGATACTACCTTAATGGTCCAACATTTCTTTGAAAAGGGCCACATGCTTTAAAGTTTGAATCAAACCTTAATTGTGCTGATACCTAAATCTGACTTCTTTTAAATTGTTAAGGACAATAAACCCATTAGCCTCTGCAATGTAGCATATAAGATAATTTCCAAAGTGCTTAGAAACAAGTTGAAAGAAATATTGCTGCTTAAATATAGAGAATTATCAGGCCTAAAGTGGACAGAACCATCCTTTCCATCTTAGCCTAAAAATACTGTTGCTTAAATATGGGACAAATCCTCCCCAGATCAAACTCTTCTTGGATTTGGAAAGGACTACAAAGGAGCAAAAACCTGATTACCTCTAATATAAAATAGTGGATAGGATCAGGAAAAGACATTCCTTTTGACCACCCTCTTTGGTGGAAAAGCAAAGAGGGTGTGAATCTGAAAAATAAAAGGGTCTTGGACCTCTTTGACAACTGTAGATTAAGATGAAACATCCCCTTAATCACTCAATTTTATGATGAAAGAGAAAAAATGGTCATACTAAACACTCCTACCGTTCTAATAGACACTAAGGACAAGCTCTTTTGGACTGGCAACTCTAAAGGTATATACGTTGTAAATGATAGTTATAGGATGCTCATTCATGGCCCTAGCTAGAACTTTGAAGTAGAAGCCAATCAAAGTTACTGGAAAAAGCTTTGGAAGGTTAACCTTCCTATTCACATCCTCAATTTCTCTTGGAAGCTCATTTCTGAGGCTATCCCTATAAGTGATGTCCTCAACAAACACCATTTCCATAATTAGGTCACCTGTCACCTTTACGACTAAGACAATGAATCGTTCAGCCACATCTTCATCTTGTGTCCCTTCTCTAGGGCTATCTAGTTTGCCTTCTTTAAATATTAAAGTTGCCAGAATTTAGTCCCTAGACCCCGTCTAATGGTTGAAAAGTTAGTTCTCTTAGGAGAAAAGTGCTCTAATTACTTTGAAAGGAATCACCAAACTCCTCCTGATAGCATTTTACATCATTTAGAGAACCAGAAATAACGTCATTTACAATGGCGTAACATTTGACCCCATTGAAGCTCTAAGAGTCATTAGGACTTGTGAATGACTACTATGAGGCTGTTATGTTTTCTGAAAAGCCCAGGCACCTAAAAACCCTCCTCACTACACTGCAATTGAGACTTCTCATGGTAATAATGAGGGTGGCTTTTAACTATTTGGTTTGAAAAGGAAAAGAAAAATGGCAACTACGACATCTTTTTCTTGGCCTCTTCTTTAAATGGCTCCATATTCTAGATCTAGACTTAGAAAATTTAGAAACCCCTTGCTTGCCACTCTAGCATCCTTAGTGGGATTAGGCACTCCATATAGGGAATAACCTATAGGCACATCAGGGCCAACATGAATGCAATAGACCTTATTCTCTACTTCTTAGGGGAAAAGGATGCTAAAGGTTTCTTTTGCCACATCTCAGATGGTATGAGGGAATCGATTTTAAAGGAAGACTTTAACAATCTATCAACCATCTTCAATTGTTGCAAGATTGGCATATCTTCTCCAGAAGAAAATAATAAATGATGAGATTTCTTCTAGTAGCTCCAGAGATAGCAGATAGGCTACATTCCTATCCTGAGCCAGCGATTGCCTCCTTTTTTTTTTTTTTTCTTGTCTTCTATCATTTTCTCTTGTCTTTAATCCAAAAAAAATATTTTTTATTCTTTTTTTTTGGATTCAAAAACAATTAAAGGGAAAGCAAAGGAAGGTTAGTCTGTCTTCCTTAGGCATCCTATGGCTCAATCTCTACACTTTGAAATAGAATTACTTGAAATTAGCCTTTAACTCTTGATGTCCTCGTTTATGGTGTTGGCTTGGGGTCTTTTTGGCTACACAACAACCTTTTCAATTCTTGTGTGTTGTCCAATACAATTATGTTGTTGTTAGAATTGGTAGACCCAATAGAGTGAAGCTCTCATAACTTTCTTGACACCTATGCTAAAATCATATTAAATAGAGTTTATTGTAATTAAACATATAAGGTTATGTTGTAAAATATGTAAAAGTAAAAGTATTTCTATGAACAAGATACTTAAAAGAGATAGAGAAAAATATAGGGAAGAGAGTGTTTCTTTTACTCAACCATAAGTCTTGTACTCAACCATAGGCTAGGGGACCTTAAGAATTAGAATACCAAAGGTTAGAATGCCAAAGATTGCATACACATTAATGTGCATAGGGATATAATATTTATAACACTCCCCTTGAATGTCCATAATAAGTATATGCATTATTGACTACCTTGTTAAAAACTTTGCTAGGAAAACCTAGTGGGACAAAACCATGGCCAAGGAAAAAAGAGTACAATGCTTATCTCCCTCTTACTGTAACATCATTGAAGGTCCCTTAGTCAACGCATTCCAATTTAGTGAACTAGCTTTTTAGATATTGCAATTGGTAATGCCTTAGTCAATAAATCTACTAGATTATCACTTGAATGAATTTGTTGGACATCAGTCTTTCCAACTTTTTAAAGATCATGAGTGATGACGAAATTTAGTGAGATATGTTTAGTCTTGTCTTCTTTGATGTATCCTCTTTTTAGTTAGGTTATGCAAGCGACATTGTCTTCATACAATGTCATTGGGGCCTTTTCAATGAGTAAGAGGTCACACAATTCATGAATATGTTGAGTCATAGATTTTAACCATATACATGCGCGACTTGCTTCATGAATTGCAAGTAATTCCACATGATTTGATGAATTAGCTACTATATTTTGTTTTGTCAAGCACCAAGATATAGTTGTATCACCAAATGTTAACAAATAACCTATTTGGGATCGTCCTTTGTGTGGATTAGACAAATACCTTGCATCTACATAACTAACTAATAGTGAACTAGAATTATTTGAATAAAATAAACCTTTATCAATTGTTTTTCGAAGGTATCTAAAAATATATTTTATTCCTTTCCAATGTCTTTATGTTAGTAAAGAATTATATCTCACTAGCAAATTTATTGAAAATGCTATATCTAATCTTGTGACATTAGCCATATACATTAGTGCCCTGTTAGCACTAAGATATGGTACTTCAGGACTAATAAGTTCTTCACCTTCCTTATGAGGCCAAAAAGGATCTTTTGTCACTTCAAGTGATCTAACTATCATAGGTGTACATAATGGATGTGCATTGTCCATGTAAAATCGCTCAAGGATCTTTTTGACATATGTTAACTGATGATATTCCTCCTTCTAAGTGTTCAATTTGTAGTCTAAGATGATATTTTGTCTTTCCAAGGTCTTTCATTTCAAACTCTCCTTTTAAGCGTTTTACTGCTTCTGAAAAACATTTTGAAGTTCCGATAATGTTCAAATCATCAACATATATTGTGATAACAAATTCAAATACTGGTCTTTTTATAAAAACATATGGACAAATATGATCATTTTTGTATCCTGTTTATAGCAAATACTCACTAAGGCAATTGTACCATATGTGCTTGAATTGTTTTAATCCATATAAAGATCTTTGCAATTTAAGTGAGTATATTCCTCGATCACTTAAATTATATGTTTTAGGTATCTTAAATCCTTAAGGGATTTTCATGTATATATCATTATCAACTGATCCATATAAGTAGGCTGTAACAACTATTATTAGGTTCATATCAAGCCTTTTATAAGTAGTCAGACTAATCAAATGTGATTGCATCCACCACAAGAGAGCATTGTTATCAAAATTATGAGTCAACTCATTAAACTTGTTGATTCTACATTTTTTAGGTGGGGAAATCAATTTAACTCAGTCATAGAATCGGAATTAGAGTAAACTCGATCAAACTCAGGTAGAATCAATCAAACTCGGGCAAACTCACTGAGTTTGATCAATTCAACCAAATTATTTTTTTTTTTTTTAAGTTTTTGGCCCAAATATGAATGATCTAACATTCCAATAATTTTTTTTAAGACCAATAATTTTTTTTAAGAAAAATTAAATAACTTTATTATTTCAACCATTAAACATAGGAGAAAAAACTTATATTACAAATGTTATTACATTATTATGACTCTAATACATTTTACTTGCAATTAATAGCAAATAATATATTTCATTGTAAATAAATGGTTAACTCTACTTTCAAATTTTTTAAAATTTTTTTCATTGCATAACTTGAAATACATTTTATATATATATATATATATATATGTATGTATTTAATATTTACTCTAACTTGTGTACATTATTATTACTATTAAAATTACTATTATTTTAAATTTTAATTACTTTGAATTTCTATATTAGTAAGTATTATAATGGCAAAGCTTGCCTTTAATTTTCTTTTAATAAATTTAATCTCCATTCTTCTAAAAAAACTTTTAAACTTAATCTCTACCTAATTAATTATAATAAAAAGTTCTATGATTCAGGTATATTTTCTAATAATCTTTTTTTATCATTCCTTAGTATTATAATTTGGGTTATTACAACAGTATTTTGTACATATATATGAATTTTTATTTGTATTTTTGAAATTTGGTTATGTTTGATAGCTATTTCTTAATAGAAATAAACTCTTAGGATTTTACGTTACGGGTTTATGTTATAAATTTACACCCCTTTTACGATTCTACAGAAACTTGCAAGTTTGACAACATTGCAGGAGAGTAAGCCTCCTTATAATCAATTCCTAATCTTTGTGAAAAACGTTGTGCCACAAGTCATGCTATATATATCACAATTTCGTTTTTCTCATTTCTTTTTTGCACAAAAACCCATTTGTACCCAACTAGTTTTACATCATTAGGTGTTCAGACTACAAGTCCAAAAACTTCATACTTTGTAAGTGAGTTTAATTTAGCTTGGATCGCATCTTTCAAATTTGGCCAATATTTTCTACATGAACATTCTTCGACAAATTTTGGTTCCTAATGTTCATTTTCATTTACAATTTCTAACACTACATTATATCCAAAAATGTTGTCAACAATAGTTCCATATCAATTCTATATTGTTCCAGTATTGACTTAACTTATTGATATCTCATTATTTTCTTCACTTTTAGGTACCTGAATCTCTTTTGAAGATTTTTGATTAGTTATGCCTACTTTATCATTTGAAATATCTATTTCCTCAATCTGACCATTTTGTTTATTTGCTCCTTTTCTTTTTAAGGATTCTTATCTTTGGAATCAATTGGTCTACCATGCTTTAGGCGTGCTTTATGCTTATTTGCTATGGTATTTGGTTGTCCATCAGGGACTTCAATACAAAATGGAGTATTTTCAGTTAGAATATGTGACTTTGTCATTTTCTTTGGCTCAGTGAATGCTTCTGGCAATTGATTTGCAATATTTTGCAAATGAATTATTCTTTGAACTTTAAGTTCACATTGGTTTGTATGAGAATCAAACTGGTGCAATGATTGTGCATTCCATGTAATTTATTTTTCTAGCTGTTTCTTTTCTCCTTCTAATACTGGAAAATTATTTTTATCAAAATGACAATTGGCAAAATGTGCCATAAACATATCTCCTGTTTGGGGTTCTAGATATTTAATGATTGAAGGGGATTCATATCCAACGTATATTTCTAACCTTCATTGAGGACCTATTTTGGTGTGATGTGGTAGAGCAATTGGAACATAAACTGCGCACCCAAAAATCCTCAAATAAGAAATATTCTACTCCTGACTCAAAGCCAATTGCATAAAGGAGAACTTATGATTCGTTGTTGGCCTAATATGTACATGTGCTGCAGCATGTAAAATGGCATGTCCCCATGCACTATTAAGGTGTTTTGTCTTCAAAAGTAATGGTCTAGCAAATAGCTAAAGGCATTTAATGAGTGATTCTGCAAGACCATTGTGTGTGTATACATGAGCAATGGGATGCTCCACACTTATCCCAATTTATAGACAATAGTCTTCAAAAGCTTAGGATGTAAATTCACTAGCATTATCAAGACAAATTGTCTTAATAGGATAATAAGGAAATTGAGCTCACAATCTTATTATCTGAGTAAGTAATCATGCAAATGCCATATTACGCATTGATAATAGACAAATATATGACCATCTAGTAGATACATCTACCAATACCATAAAGTATCTAAATGGTCTATAGGGTGGAGCTACAAGTCCACATATGTCTCTATGAATACGTTAAAGAAAGGCAGAGGATTCAATACTAACTTTTGCTGGTAATGGCCTTATAATCAATTTCCTTTGAGAACATGCAGCACAAGGAAACTCATTTGATAAAAGAATCTTTTCATTTATTAATGAATGTCTATTCGAGTTCTCTATAATTTTTCACATCATTATTGAACCGGGATGGCCTAACCATTCATGCCAAATTATAAACGTATCCTTTGAATTAGTGAACTTCTTGTTCACTACAACATATGCTTCAATTATACTAATATGCGTGTAGTACAAGTTGAAGGATAATGCAGACAACCTTTCTAATATACGTTTTTATCCTAAGACAACTGAAGTAATATGGAAATACTCCTTATCACTTTCATTTACTGTCTCAATGTGAAAACCATTAAGGTGTACATCTTTGAATCTTAGAAGATTCTTTCTTGATTTAGTTAATAACAAAGCTTCCTTTGGAACAAATTTTGTTCCATATGGTAAATAAAAAATGGCTCTTCTAAAGCCTTCAATTATATTCCATGCTTGATATTGTATTCACTTTTGACTTCTTTTTAATAAATGATGAGAAATATTTCTCACTTCTTAGTATAGTGTGAGTTGTTGCACAATTAGCTAAGCATATGTCTTTATCAATGTTTTTGTAGTCTCGTAAAGAATGATTAATATCCATACTTCTTGATATCATAAAACAAAAATAGATATAATAAGTTCTTGGGTCACATAAAAGATAGTACACCAACAAATTAAAAGAAAAGACACACAAATTGCAATACATTAAAAGAAAGTAACTTTAAACATAAATTTGTTCAACATAAAAAAAAGTATTGGCATTACCCTCTGCCAAGTCAAAGAAGTCTATAACATCCAAATGGATTATCCCCAAGGGCTCATCAAGGAGGTCATTATTATCTTAGTTGATCAAATTTTCCTTTATAGCATTTTTCTTTTCCTTCAAGGAAGCTTAGTAAAGTTCAACAAGATGTTTAGCTGTAAGATAGGTATGTGACTAATGCCTTTTCATGTCACATCTATAACATGAGTTTTTAGATTTCTTGACATCCTTATTTTGTGGTGTCTTCCCCTTGCCTTGTGACTTTTCATTACCATGACCATGACATTGCTTAAAGTTATATCATCCTTGGCCATGTCCATGACTACGGCCATACCTATGATTACGACCATTAAATGTTACCATATTCACTTCAGGGAATGGAATGGAACCACTCGGGCAATATTTATGGTTTTTCATCAAAAGCTCATTATTTTGCTTAACCACAAGAAGACATAATATAAAGTCAAAATATTTTTTAAATCCTCGCTCTTGATGTTGCTGTTACAGGAGTATGTTCAAGGCATAAAAAGTATAGAATGTTTTCTCTAACATATCATCATCAGTAATATTTTCTCTGCATAACTTCAATTGATAGCTAATTTTAAACATTGTCAAGTTATATTCACTAATTGATTTAAAATCTTGCAATGGCAAGTGCATCAAGTTATATATAACTTTTGGGAGAATGAACATTTTTAAATAATCATATCTCTCTTTCAAACTTTGCCACAAAACAAGGGAATCTTTTACAGTTAGGTATTCATTTTTGAATTCCTCAATTCTTCATTTCCTTCTTTTATTGTCTCTCTAAGACTCATAACATTCAAATGCATTTCAGCATTAAGTGTCCATGACAAATAATTTTTGCTAGACATGTCAAAGGCCACAAATTCAAGTTTTATGAGATTTGCTATAATAAGTACTATAAGAAAACAATGAATTCATTAGGGAATATGATTCCTATATGCAAAATATATTCAATATAATAACAACTTTTTATCATGATTGATTTAATAAGTATACAATATTAATAGTAATTTAAACATATATTAAACACCATATATATTGTAACTATATAATCATCGATGAAAATTGCAAGTATGAGTTATATATATCTATGTTAGATAAACATGCTTTCAAAATTAATACATATGATATGATAGGGCAATGTTAAATTAGAACAACAAATATATTCATCAAATTCTCGTGGTAAAGAGAACAAAATGTTATGAATAGATAACAAGATATATTCAATTTATGTGTATGTAGTAGAAATTATGCACTTTTATATATAAACAACATATATCCATCAATATATGGATATGCTTGTATTAAGAGATAAACATATGCAAAATAGTTCATTAGAACATATGAATGTTTATCATTTCATTTAAATATGAAGGAAAATATCGTGTATTATGCATATGGTGGATCATGAGCATGAAAGGATAGCAGATAAAGTGATTTCATATACCTTGAACAATACCTCAATTATCTAAAACTCATATTAGAAGAGATTCGTGCTGATAACATATTGTAAAACATGTAAAAGTAAGAGTATTTCTATGAACAAGATACTTGAAAGAGA
This sequence comes from Delonix regia, assembly GCA_037074485.1. Taxonomy (NCBI): domain Eukaryota; kingdom Viridiplantae; phylum Streptophyta; class Magnoliopsida; order Fabales; family Fabaceae; genus Delonix; species Delonix regia. The sequence continues at coordinate 42,909,391 of CM073450.1, read as the reverse complement.
TAGAGAGAAATATATAGGAAGAGAGTGTTTCTTTTACTTAACTCACGAGTATTGTAAATATCATCATACAAAACCTCTATTTATAGGCTAAGGACCTTAAGAGTTAGAATGCCAAAGATTGTATATACATTCGTAGAGAATGCCAAATGTTGTATACATATTCATGGAGAATGACAAAGGTCGGAATGCCAAAAGTTACATTTATGTGTATGAGATATTCAAAGGTTGTGGACATTCACATATAATATTTTATAACAGACTATACAATATAATGCATGTACTTAACATTAAATGAAAATGAATCGCATTGTATACAATCATACAATATAACCTTGTACAATTCTCCATATGTGGCATAAAATGTAAAATTGAAAATGCTTGATGAACATCATGGTTTTCCTTTGTCAAATTCGGTTAGTGCGTCAAAGGTAGGCATGGAATAAAGGAGCCTTGTGAAGTTGCACACTCAAAATGTTTGTTCTTTAAAATTTTCTAGATGAATAGAAGTCAATACTTAACCAATGTAGTTCAACCAATCCCATCTTCTAAGGTACTATATCATTTGTACAATCTAGTACCGTGGAAAAGAGTTGTTCAATTTTTGTTTGAATAATATATAAAAATCACTTTGATTAAATGGTTCTTAACCTGCCACTTTTATATTCTTTTGCCTTTTCTCTCCCTTATTCTTTCTTTTTTTTTTAGAAATATATAGTGAAGTATAACATAATTACAATTTTATTAACCAAATTTTAAAATTTAACTACTCATTTTAAACTATTTTAATATGAGAAAAATATATTTTGATCTTACATTTATTATAAAATTATCATTTTAATAACCCATTAAATTATCTGAAATAATATTTTTTTTCTCAAAGAGTATAGGATAAAATCATTCCTATTTTTTAAAAATTTATCATATTTAGTCATTTTATTAAATTTTAAGTTTTAAATTTAAGAGATTAAATTTGATTTTTTTTTAAAAAAAGAAGAAACTAAGTGTGACATTTTCTAATTAATGATAAACTATTCTAGACATTTCAATAAATGAAAAATTAAAATAATAATTATATAATAAATGAGGATAAAAAAATATTTTACTCATCACAAAATATGGATAATTTATTTTTTTTGGGGTCATTTTCTATTTCTGTTTGGTGACCAGTGACAATTTTATTGTGTAGCTTTTTTGGGACCCAACAAAGTGGCGTTACAGTATAAAAGGATGGGATATATCCCAAAGTGTGATTGAGAGGCGTGCAAATTGCATATTGCTGGATGAGCAAGACGCGGAGGATCAATCTACACAAGCTTTTCCACTGTGCCCACTTCTGGCATTGATTGATAATACCAAGAAAACAAATGAAACCTCATACACACACATACACACACTCAGTCCCTCTCTCTCTCTCTCTTTCTCGCTATAGTCACTCCACTTTTGAATCTACCACTCACGAGATTCCCCTGAAGCTGCTTCTTCTTCTTCTTCCTCCTTTGAATTCATCTTTTTGCTGTTAAACGGCGAAATCCTCCTCATTCATCCTATGATGCTAAAAACCTTCAAAACTCCCTCTTCCCTTTATTCTTCTTATTCTCTCTATACTTCGGTCAAGTTTCCCTGCATTTGGTTCCTCTCTGTTCGTGTCTCTGGTTCTTGTAAGCTCTCGCAGCACTGATATACCACTTGTATAACTTGTTCTTCTCTGTCTGTGAACTCAGACAAATTAGTTTACTAGTTTCATGAGAGAAATCTCTCATGTTTCGGAATCAGTTCACACATTCACATGGAAAATTCAAATTCAAATTCCGTATGACGGTATGTTTTGATTATAAATATCACTATAAGGTTTCATAGTTCATACATAGCTTCAATGGCGGGGTCGTGTTTCCTTCCACGTCGGCTGTGGAGGTGGAAGAAGAAATCATTATTTCCGGTGGCTCCTTCTTCGTCGTCCAAGAGGCAGTTAGATTGTGAGGTCGAGAATCTGGAAAGGAAGAGGTTTGATAGCTTGGAATCATGGTCCATGATATTGGAGTCTGATAATGTGGAGACATGGGAGGCCTCGAAGGAGGATCAGGAAGAATGGACCGCCGACCTTTCCCAGCTTTTCATCGGAAACAAGTTCGCTTCCGGTGCTCACAGTCGGATTTACCGTGGGATTTACAAGCAGAGGGCCGTGGCTGTAAAAATGGTTAGAATTCCAACACAGGACGTGGAAAAAAGAACTTTACTTGAGCAGCAATTTAAATCTGAAGTTGATTTACTTTCACGTCTCTTTCATCCAAATATAGTGCAGGTATGGTGTTTGATTCCAGTGCAAAATTATATATGCATATTTTTTTATTACTTCTTCTTGTCCGCAAAGAGATTGTTTTTAAAAACTTGTAGGAATATATTCTTTACATGTGAAAATTAAAACGCAGTAGAAGCACATATAAGTATAGAACTAACCTCCTCCAACCATAATTAAGAATTTGCACACGTAATCTTCTAACCTAGTAGTGGAATGTAAAATGACCGGATTATTGCCGTTTGCTTCTTTAATGGTAAATTCTAAGAGAGAAAAGCAGAGAGAATTCTGAATTTCAACTATAAAAAATTTCGTAAATATTGATACACCTACTTGCTGTCAAATACTGAGTTTCTTTCTGACTGTCATATTTTAGGGGATGCAATATTAGCAGTCACCAGTGACATGACCTGATCTTGGTCATAGGTTTTCAATACGTTGTCAATTATAACCCCTCATTCTTTTTTTAGTTCTCACGAAAGGCCATACATCTCTATGTGGTGATTTCATGTTATGTTTGCTGAAGGTTGTTATCTGATGTGATCTATTTATATAGATGGGTGAATATTTAATAAGGTGTGATCCTTAAATGACTCTTAATTTAACAGTTTATTGCAGCTTGTAAAAAACCGCCAGTGTACTGTATCATTACAGAGTACATGTCACAAGGAACTCTGAGGATGTATCTGAACAAGAAAGAGCCATACTCTCTTTCAACAGAAACTATACTAAGGTTAGCTCTTGACATATCTAGGGGTATGGAGTACCTTCATTCGCAAGGTGTGATTCACAGAGACCTTAAGTCAAATAACTTGCTTCTAAACGATGAGATGAGGGTTAAGGTGGCAGATTTCGGCACATCGTGTCTTGAGACACGATGCCGGGAAACCAAAGGAAACATGGGGACATATCGTTGGATGGCACCGGAGATGATCAAGGAAAAACCCTATACTCGGAAGGTTGATGTGTATAGTTTTGGAATTGTGCTTTGGGAGCTCACAACTGCATTACTTCCTTTCCAAGGAATGACCCCTGTGCAAGCTGCTTTTGCTGTGGCTGAGAAGGTCAGATCACTTTGTCCAAATTTCTTTCGGGGAAACTACATAAATCCTCCGTGAACTATAGTCTAATAACAATTTTGTACACACACTTTAAAATGCAACACTTTATCTCTCTAAATTATCACAATGAGTCAACAAGTTATATCAGTTTGAAACTAACGTCTAGAAGTTACCTGATTGTCTTGTAATATTTAAGCAAGAGAGAGAAACTGGGAAGACAAAGAAAACATAAGATATTACAAAACAAGTATATGGTATTTAGACGTTAGTTTTAACTATATGATGTAATGTTTTCTTTTTTGTAGTAGTTTGGAGGGCAAATTATTATGTTTTAAAATTTATGTAAGAAAGCTGTAATTAAACTATAGTTAGAGGAGTACATGTAAGTTTCCCTCCTTATACTGCATCACTTGTCAATAAGGCACTTCTGATGTTTTCATTCATAATCTCTCCCGGCCCCACTTGGCTTTCTTTTACCGAATTAGCGTTGACCCGTCTAGGATGGCACTTACGTACAGTCCTAAATATTGGACCTTTATCATGCTTAAGGGTAACACAGTTTTTCTTTGTAAATCAACGTATGTGATAATGTTGGTCAATTTAATCAGAGAAGGCAGTTGCTACATTGCCAAGGTGATTGGTTCGATAAGGACTATAAATGCCGTGAATGGTCAAAAGCATAGTCATTATATGCGTCTTGCTGCCTGGTAGCTATTTGTCTGGTAAATTAGGATGATTTAAATAATTATTTATTCTTAATCGGTTCACCCTTCAATAGTTCAAGATTTCATTTTATTATACATCTGGTTCTGGTGCGACTTTCATGGAAACGGCACAACCGAGCAAAAAGCTGTATCTTTAAAAAAATATTGCCTTTATGCAATAGTCACTTATCTATTTTAGAATAACATATCGATTCTTTACGCATTAATATTTTTAATTTAGTTCTTTATTTATAAATCTATTTTTATCTTTCACTAATATAAAATTTTATTTGGCTCAAATTTAGTTGAGATTAATAGACTAAATTTGTTAATTTTCACATTAATAACAGACCAAATTAATATTAAATTTAAAATAATATTTTACTCATATTTTTTAGAGCATCTATTAATTAGTATCATGGCCTAATGCTTCTTTATAGTGTGCATATGCCGATTGGACCAACTTTTCTAAGGTGTAAAATTTCAATCTCCATGGTACTGATTTCTCTTCTAAAAGTAACTCCAGATACCTTTTTTTTTTTCTTGGAATGAGATGACATACATTGTTCAATTTTGCAACATCAAGTGCTCATGAGTTGCAGCTTTATTTATATAGACCCCTATCAATTTTTTAGGTGATTATTGGATATCTTAAAACTACTGTTAAAATATATACCCTGCTAAGAAACACATGTTTGAGGAGATCTGGATGTGAGTGCTATTTTGATGTTTACACTCAATATTACTATATGTATCTCTTAGTATTTTACCTTGTCATTCCATTGTGGCCTGATCATTATTGATTAAAAAATATATCTCCTTCACCCTAGGAGCATGTACAGTATATCCCCTCAATTCTAAAACTTTACTATCAGCCTCCTAGACTTAAAGATTGAGACACTTGACCCTTCCGTTAGGAGATATGCCTAAAAACCTAATGGAATTGGATTAAATATTTAGATTCCTCATAGATTTAGACTAATTCATGCATGGGAGAAGACGCTTGAGTTCTTATTTGTGTGCCGAACACTAAAAAGGGGGGAAATGGAGGGCATTTGGGGTTTTCTCTTCCAGAAGTGGGGCATTTTTGTCTATTAGGCAATGCCCAATGCCATGTTGACTATTATAACATGGTATGATATAATCTCGTATAGAGAAGCATTGCTAGGTTTAGGAACTGATATTAGTTCATACAAATGGATGACTTTAACGAGTTAATAATCAAATTTTATATTTGAGGGGATAAATTACACGAACCCCTATGATTTGAATGGAGTTCTATACATTTAAGCCTATTTTCTTCGCAATTTCAATGCCACTAATACCTTTAGCAGAAAACCTGGGAGTTCTTCGGTGGAGAGAATTTTAATTTTCTTCGTTTTGCTATGCTAAGAGTAAGCCCGTCCGGTATGTTGCTGAATATTTACATTAACTATTTGCTAATATATAACTTATTATATAGAGAAATGGTGATTTGACTGCACTTAGTCTGAAAATTTTCAGTCATTTTTTCAAAATATAGAGTTACTGGCGTGGTTAACTTTGTCCCAACACTCAGCTTTCTTCAGAAGAGTCTAGACTCTGGACTAGTTCTCTTTGTCTGATGTCCTGGTTTTGATTTAAAACTAATCATTAGAAGCAAGTGCAAATTACTCAATTCAAAATTGACTCTAGTTCACTATTTTGCATTCCTCGAGTTGCTACTATAGCCAGAGCTTTTAAACTAGAGAGCTTGAAGAATTCAAGGAAAAGAGACCTGGAAGCTTGGTATTGGATTGTACGTCTAAACTGCTGAATCTAGCATGAGAAATAGTACTGATTTCTGTAGGCCGTAAGCTAGTCCTTTTAACCATGGGTATACTATAAAAGCGTAGTTGTGGATGCATTGACCTTGGGAGTTTTCCCTCCCTAGTCTCCAAAATGGTAAAAAGTGCTCTAGTGAGTGCATAGAACCTTACCTTGGCGGAAGAAAAAAAAAAGACAAGATATACATGCAACTTCCTAAGCATTTACAGTAAAAAATTAAAGAAAAGCCCTAGCAACAAGAAATACTAAAGTATATATAATGAATCATGAGCTTGTAGAATGGGTAAATAACACCCTCACCAAAGTGGATGTTCGGATGGTGGAGTCCACTGACACACCCACTTTGATGAATTCTCATAATGTTTAGTTATGTTTTAAAGTCTGTATCAGTTTCGTATATAACCCTTCATTCAAAAGGGTAAAATGTTACTCCAGCCAGATTCCTTACATGCTTACACAATGAAAAGCCTAATGCTACGGCTTACTTAAATATGGATTCAATGTATTTTAAGCAGAACGAAAGGCCTCCGCTGCCGGAAAGTTGTCAGCCGGCGCTTGCACATCTGATAAAGCGTTGCTGGGCAGCAAATCCTTCAAAGCGCCCAGATTTCTGTGACATTGTGAGTGCTCTGGAGAAGCATGATGAGTGTGTCAAGCAAGGCCTTCCCCTAACTCATCATTCAGGCTTGGTCACTGAAAATGTCATTATTCAACGCTTGAAAGGTTGTGTCCCCATGACTTCCTCTATACCAGTACATGGCTGATTTACCCTCCATGTTATTCTCTTTATTATCTTTCATATATAACCTTATATTACTTGAATATATCTATATCTATAAACACTGAATTATCAATCTACACTTGCTATAGAACTTAGATTTGATATCATCTTCAATATTTTTTTGATGAAACTCAATTATCACCTTACTCTTAGATTTTTACTTGTAAATGAGTGGGAGTTTGTTCGCCCAAAAAGAAGAGTGAGAGTTGCTAGAAGAAATTAATTTTATTAGTGAGAATCCTAGTTAATCTTTTTTAATTGGTTAGCCTATACAAAATGTCATATTATCTTTGTTGCTTTCTAAAATTTCCAGTTAGTCAAATTAGGAGTTTCTTTTGTTGAAGTTATTGGTCGATTTTTTTTTCCTTTCTTAAATTGGGTTTCAACTGGTATTGATTTAAAATTGAATTCTTTAACTTTATTAATTTTAGAACTATTAAGCCTAATTTCATTGGTCACTAAGTCTTTGTTTTGATCAAAACATGGAATCGTAATTGGACTACTATAACTATTAATTAGAGCGCCAATAACGTGCTCAAATCACTTGTCACTAGAGTTAATTTTTGTTGTGTAATACTTATCTGAGCAATATGGGATTCAGCAAAGGAATGCTATGCTGGTCATCTATGGCTATCTGTTCAGTTCGTGTATTTTCTACAGTTCAAAGGTTCTAATTCCCTTGACTCTGATTTTTTTTTTTTTCCTTTAATAACCCGTAATACACCCTTGCGACGTATAGAATCATATTACGCATTGTCATAACTTATACGTCCTATAATGTTTTAATTAGTAACCATACTCCACGAATGTGACAGCAAATTACGGGAGGAATTTATTTTTGAAAAGAAAAATATTGAGAGCACAAGTTTTTGAAAAAAGTTCCTGGGAAAAAAAGAAAACGTTGAAGAATCCTAATCTGGAGAGATATATTTTCTATAATTTAATTGAAAGACTTCAAATTCAAGACTTGACTTGCCTTCATTCAACTTATAATTCGAAATACCAAAATATATAAGTAAATTAGTATAATAACAAAAGTAATATAAATGATTAATTAAGGAAGTACAAATTTATTTTAAGAGAAGACTATTAGTTAAAAAAGATATTGGTTTCATGATTCTCGGAAAAAACAGAAATGTTCTCCGCTTTCTCATCTAAACTTCAGAATATAAAAACGGTAATATGTACTGTTCAAAAATAAATAAATTGTATCAAACGGATTTTACTTTGTTATAAAAATTAGACTGAATCTAACCTAAAATTTTACAACAAATGCTACACAACAAGCAATATTGAATTATCAATGCCTCAGTATGCTCCAAATATTACATTTCCATCAATTTCCCATCCTTAAATCTAAGTAATACACCACCCAAACATAAAGCCTCAATGCGCCTCATGCAGTAGCTGTACCAGGGAAAAAAATTTATGGCATCAGATTCAGACTATATATAGGCCATAATCTTTGGACATGAGGCTATCAAAATAACTAGATTCAGAACTTTGTAAATCAATGAATTCCAAACCATTAGTTGAGTAGGTGACTTGTCTCTTTTGGGGAACTAAAGCTACACAGATAGTTCTCAGACTGCCGCGTGATACTCATCAATCGTCTGTTTCATTCCATCCAACTGTGATATAACAAATTCCAGTTTCTTGAAACAAATCTCATTGGCTATTCTTGAACCATAATCACACTTCTCAAATGGACGATACTCACAAGCACTTTTGATTTCATCACGCAACGCCACCTGTATGTCCTAAAAAAATTTTGAAGGAAAAAATTAGTTGAAAAACTCTACACAATTTGCAGCCTCCAGGTGAAAAGCCTAGTAACAGAAAGTAAGGAATTGAAGCTTACATCAAAATTAATTATAATGAACCAAAAACCAGAGCAGAGTTCATTACTTTTATCTATATTTCACAATTTAACCACAAAAGTTGCTTTGCTGGGGCTTTGAGGCAGTTTTTTGTGAAATTTGTTCTTTCTCGAATGGAAAGAACATAAATTCATGGTAGTTGGTTGTCTCAGTCTTTCACAGACCAAATACTGAATATTAACTGAATAAAAGGATGAACAGGCTGAAAGTTTCAAGAGCTGCTTGGGCCTCACTTAAGTGCTAAAGTGATAGATACTGTGAATTAGGGACAGTGAACAGTTAAAGGAAATAGTGGGGCAAGGAGAAATTAGAGAAAAATCAGTGCAAGAATCTTAAACACAGACTTGTCTAATTGAAATAGTCCCTATGGAGAGGACCAAACTGCTATTACATGAAAAGACAATATTCTGAATACCCCTTCTAACTGCTACAGACCCTATGTATTACTGAAATAACTGCCTAAGCACAGCTCCTAATAATGGCTACAAAATAAAATAAAATAATAACTATGACATATAACTACCCACTTCCTCACTTTCACTACAGATAACTACCCAGGATAGAAAAACTGCCACATTCCCCATGCCCCTCTTGGTCTGATGCACCTTTCTTCTTCCTGCAAAAATAAGTTTTCATAGCAGGAGGCAGGTTCGTATCATAAAGGCAATAGTCAGATCTTATGGTTGTTGATCTAAGGTTGGAATGATACTATATATGATGCTTATGAAGAGGAAAAACACAGATTCAAAAATTCAACATTTATCTCAGAGAATGATGGCTTTCAGCCATATAATAATGTTAGAGCAACATTTTTGTAGCAGACACTATCCTTCTAGAAGACATCTAGTTTTATGCAATCCTCAGCAATCATCTTCATATTTTGTTAGTTATAAACATGGAAGAATTAAAATGAGTAATGCTGTTGTTTTGCTGCATGTGAATGTAGAGCGATATATAGAGGAAGGAGGCAGGGTTGAACACATTCTACTATCCTCTCTTTCATTCCCTCAATTTACATTTTTGACAAGATTTAGGTAAAGGTTTTTAGGCAATTGCTATCAAGGTTTCCCAATCAAAACATAACATTCAGATAAACTCACTTAAATCACCCAATCATTCAATGCTCAGTGTAAGAAAAACAGTGCCCAAAAAGAAAAGTTGTTAGAAAAACAAATCTCTACTTGCTATATTTTTATTGAAGAATTTGATAACAAAGATATTAAATTGTACCTAAGTTTATTCCTTTACATTTGTCAACAAATAAAAAGAATTGGATTTCCAAGCATGGAGAAGAGAAGTACTTTGATTAATTGCATGAATTCAAGGCAGTGATTTTGGACCACATCTTTCCTAGGACCTGTAGCGCTTGCAAGTTCATCCATGACACCTCCTGCTAGCTCCAAAACCTTGACAATTCTCTACATATTTGCACAATATATATATATATATATATATGTCAACCACAACTTCATAACAAATTGTGAGGATTTGTCAATCCCTTGATGTTCTAAATAATTTCAAATATCACCTTTTCCACATTCTGAAGTCGCTGCAAAGAAGTTGTCTGGCCCTGTGAATCCATAATTGCTATTCCTTTGAGCTCTCTCAGTCAAACCTGAGTAATCAAACAACAATAAGCAATAGAGTCAACTGAGTCCTACTCTTTGATGCACAGGGAATTACTCACAAATCAAGTTCATGAATAGAAAGGTCCCCTTCAAGGGAGACAAATGGATAACAATAGGCTAAAGATAAAATCATGCAGAACATTAGAAAAGAAAATCGGAAAAAAAATACAAAGAACTCATACAGGATAACCAAATTAAACTGAATTCAGATTTAAATGAAAAACAAAGCACAGTTTTATGAAAAGCAGTTCCTCTACTGGCTATCTTACTCCTTACGGTCAACAAATTATAATAAAATCAAAACAACTGTGTTTATATACAAAATCTCAAATTTCCATGTCATGATTTCATTGTCCACTTAGAAATCTCGAGAGGCAAAAATTGCAAAATCATAGCACAGAATATAGATACTTTGAGAGTCACCAAAGCATGAAATGTGAGAGTTAAATCGTCAGTAAAAAACAACATAAATATACAATTTCACAGAGAATTTGATGGAACCACAAAGTCCAATTCCAGAAACAAGCAAACAAAGATAATCCAATCGAAGAACGGATTGCATCTGATTTGTGAGAGGAAAACAATGAACCGAAGAAAATGGTGGTGCAAAGAAGATGCAAGGGAAACCTTGTGACAGTAGACGGAGGCAACAGCAAAGAAACTACCAACAGCTCTGCTTTCGAAGCCAAAAACAGGTGGGTGAAGCTACGTTGATGAATAATTATTTGCAAATATTTAAAGTTAGTCTTTAATATTAGATTATGCAAATTTTATTAGATTTTGTCATCGAAAATTAATTATGTGTAATTATAATGTTTTGAATATAAATAAGTTATATTAATGAGAAAAAGGCTATTTTAGTCTTCCACAGATCAGCCCGTTATTATTTTGGTCCTCCACTGATCATCTTTCTCAAATCAATCCCCCATACTTTCATCTCTTCCCAAACAGAAGTTATAATTGCTTTTACTTTTTTAATATAATCTCTTCTCAAACAGAAGTTATAATTTTTTTTTTCTTTTTTAATTTAATTTTTTTAATAAGTCCTCCATACTGCTATCGAACTGAAACAATCAACTAAACAAGATTCAGTAACCAACAATCAACTCAAACAACACCATCAAACTAACCAACAATCATCATTCAATTGAAAAACAGTGATGAAGTTTACATTCCATAGAACTAATAGCATAAAGAACGCCACAGAAACAACACCACACATATCTGAAATTCAATAACAGCTAAACAAATTCTTGAACGATTACAAGAGAAAGAAAACCACAGAAAATACCAGAGAACAAAAAAGAAAGTATGATGGAAGCGATGCCAGTGACTATACAGACCTCTACCCGATCTCGGCAATCTGAAATAACGAAACTAGGAGAAAGAAAACCACAGCAAAACCCAATAACAGCGGCTATATGGCTATATGGAGCTTTACCTGTTGGGAGCGCACCGTAGACCCGCTGAAACCCTAATCCGAAACGTGAGGAAGAACGGCGAGGAGGAAGGGACCTTGCTGAACGTCTAACGCACTGGTCCGCGCCGGAAAAGGTCAATCGACCTAACTGGACGAAGATGGGGCGACGGGTAAGCGACTCCGATTGGCAGATGAAAGAGACGTTAACCTCACGATGGGCAACGGAAATGCTCATTATGACTAGTGTTATTGGGGGTATTTCACTTTGCTTCCTTAACTCCTTTGTATCAAATTCTGAAAATTTTATGATCCGTCCTATTTTTTTATTTTTTTTGTTTGCATAAAACATAATTTTCCCCTATATAATTTAATTTATTTTATATTTCATTTCTCCTTTTATTTGTATTCTCACAAAAATTAGACAGGCTGTAAATAAAATTTGAATTATATGTTCTAAGTTATTTTTAATTGCATATGATCATTATTTACACTTATAACACTTCTTATAACATCTTGTTAGAATATGATTAAGTTCAGATTCTTTAACTTTTGAACAATCACTATGCAATGTAAAATTGGAGATACATAACAGAAAAATGTGGAAAATAAAAGAAATTAAACTAAGTGTAACGAACTAAAAGAGAAATACGTGCCTTTATGCTTTTGACTTGCCTAATAATAAGCACTTAATGATTTTGCAGGTATTACCTGGATCATCAAGGAGCCATGGTGGGGAGGGTCAGTTTGGTGATGTCATGAAGGCCTTTATTGAATTTGCAGGATATTCTTTATTGGAAGAAAAGTTTAGGTCCCTGCGGCATTTTCATTGATTGATAGTGGAGGAGCTCTGATGGACGATCAGCTCCGATGTAACCAATTTCGCTTACCGTTAGCAAGGATAATCCTACATATGGTATCATTCTTGGACCCATATTTATCGCGTAATTTTTTTTATTTTCATTAAATTTTTTAATCTTCCAACTTTTTTTTTTTTGGATAAAGAGACAAATAACTACAGAAAAAAGAGGAGGGAAGGTATGCTTGATCATAATTTAAAATGTTTGTCAAACCTGAATAAAAATATTCAATTTATAAAATAGATCAAGTTTAACCTAAGTCTAAAAAATTTTTACGAATATTTTTTTAATTAATAAAAACTTATTATATATATATAAAAAACTTAATGTAATGTGATATTTTAATAAATAAATAAAACTAATACTTCTTATTTAAAAAATTTGTATCAATATAACAACTCATTTATATTTATAATTTTTTTATATATAATTGTAAATATTATTTATATTATTTATATTAAATTTTAAGTAATAAATTGATTTGATCTTTTTTGTAAAAGCTCAATTGACCTAAACTGAAAATAAGAATAAAAATTAAAATTAAAATTTTGATTAAAATATAAGTTCAAATTTTTTTTTTAATTTAAATTCAAGTTTAATTTTTAAAAATCTGATCGATAATGACAAAAAAGGTAGTAAAGATGTAAATCATTAGTATCTATGAGATTAATGCTATTACTTTGAAAAGAGCACAGGAAACAAGAGATGTCTTCTCCTAAGATACTTAAATCTCCCAACTGCTGAGATGATGATGACTTGACAGGAGAATCTGAATTGGGTAGCTCTGCGGATCATTCTGGTAGTCTTGGTGAAGGATCTAGTAAGGAACTTTCCAAATGAAAATCATGAAAACTTATGTTTGAATTACCAGTCTTCCTTTGGGTCTAGCACTAAGGTCGCACAAGTTGACTATCCAGATGTATCATAGTCTGAAAAATAAAGTATTTAAAATGACGTTCTTATTTTTTTAGCATTCTGCATACATCTGACCATCCCACCGGTCATATAGTAGCCAATTCATAGGAAAGTACTGATTTAGGAGCTCCATCCAAGTCCTCGTAGGCTAGACTGCGATACATTAAGATTTCTGATACTAGAAAATTGATTTTCCTAACGACGGCAATAGGATCAGGAGTTTGATGCTAAAAAAGAAAACTATTCTGGGTCTGCCAAATAACATACGGATTATAGAGCATCCAATATGTGAGCCTTATCCATTCTTTGTCCTGCATAAGAGTCTTGACTTTGAACTATTTATTGAGCTGGTCACTAATGTCCTGCGTATCAAAGGAGTATGTGCGAACCCCTAGAGGAGATGCAAACCAAAGTGACCGAGCAAAAGGACATTTGACGAAAATATGGTCACTAGATCCAGGCTTATCACCGTAGAATTTACAAACAGAGGCTCGTCACCATAGAATCTACAAACAGAAGTGATAAGGACCTTATGCTTAACGAGGTTGTCACCCAGGGGCAAAGAGTTTGTAAGGATCTTCTATAAGAAAGGAAGGATAAAGCCCACAAAGCCTTTCAGGCAATAAATTGACCAGGAGGAAGTAGATGGCCATTGCTTTGCTCCATGATGAAACGATAGCCATCTTTAACACCATAAATCCCAGTTTTATTTCCAGTCTAAATAAGTCAATCTAATTTCTTAGTAATGGAAAAGGTGAGAGAAGATATTTTCCTAGCAATATCTAATGAGTAGACTTGATAAATTAAGATGAGTATATTTGATTAATTAAGTCCAAATTCCATTCGGAAGCATTATATAGAATAATATAAAAAATCTTCGAAAGGAGAGGATATAGATCTGGCTGCATCAGCCACCAATAGGGGTGATTGAGAGCTATAAAAGATCCATTGCCAATTTTTAAAGGACAACTTATATTTGAATAATATATTTTTTTTCTCATGGATTCCTTTCCAGTACCAAGAGGAGGAATTTGGATATTTTAAGGAAAAACCATTAGTAGGATTGGCATATTTACTTTTGAAAGCACCACTAATAAGATTAGAGTCTTCAGCATTATAAATGTGACACACTTGTTATGCAAGCAACGCTTCCTTAAAAGCCATGATAGAATGAAAATTGAGCCCTCCTATGATTTTCGGGAGACAAAGTGTCAACTAGTACAACATGTATATCCTTAGCTGACCATCCTTAAATCCCCAGAAAAAAAGAATTGAAAAAATTGAGTCTATCTTGGAGCAATATTTCCAGGGTTAATCCATGCAAGAAAGTTGATAAATAAGAGAGGGCTAATTGCATATTGAATTAAGGTCATGTGGCCCGCTTAGGAGAGTAGATGAGCTTTTCAACCTTGGAAGTTTTTGTTGAATTTTTTTTCACAATTGCAGTGAAAAACCTTGGATTTTTCCCTGCCAGGGTTAATGTGTATGCCAAGATATTTACCAGTTTTACTTGCATATTTGACTCCTAGCATTCCAAACAACGACTTTTTGAAGCAACGAAGGGTATTCGGGCTATAAACCATAATAGATTTTGAGTTGTTAATTTGAAGCCCAGAAGCAACACCGAAATCCTCAAAGATGTTTTTAACTGAGGAGCAATTATCTTAATGAGCTTCAAAGAACAGTATTATGTCATTAACATACATTAAGTATGTGACAGAGATGCTGGATCTACTAATTTTGATTCCTTTCCACCTATTATTCTGTTACTCAACAACAATCATGCAGGATAGTACATTTGCACAAATAATAATAAGACATGGGGACGACGGATCACCTTGATGGATTCCATAACGAGGGTAAAATACTGGTAAGGGGGACCCATTAATCAGGACTTGGGAAACTAACAGTAGTAACACATTCCATAATAAGCTGAGTCCATTTAGGAGGAAAATTCATTTTTAGTTAAAACTTGTTAAGAAACTCCCAAGAAAGCTTGTCAAAAGCTTTAGCAATGTCCAGCTTCAAAGTGCACCATCTGTTAGCAAAGTGGATTTTATTTTATTAGCTCGTAGGCCAGCAAAATGTTATCAATAATTAATCATCCTTGTAAGAAAGCACTCTTAAAAAAGAGAAATCAATTCAGTTAAAATAATCTTCAATTTGTTCACCATTGCCTTTGAAATGATCTTATAAATCACATTTGCCAAACTTGTAGGTCAAAAATCCTCAAAAAATTACACCTACTCTCCTTTGGGAATAAGGGTCAGCTACATCCTATTCATACTACGTAGTATATAACCTTTTCCAAAGCACCATCTGAACATTCAATAGATATCTAAAGATATAGCATTCCAAAAAGTTTGGAAGAATCTGGCATGAAAACCATCAGGTCTTGGGGCACTCTCAAAGGGAAGATGAAAAACAACCCGATGAATTTCATTATCCATAAGAGGAAGATCTAGGATGTTTTTGTGATCAGGTGATAGCTTTGGTATATTACAGGAATCTAAAATACAATACACAAAGGAAGTATTTTGGGTGCTACAACCATATAGATCCTAATAGTACTGGATTACCAACTATTTAATCTCAAATTGATAGTCAGTCCATTCTCTGAGCTATTTATTTTATTTGTAGTAACTAAAGCATGGAAATATTTTTGTGTCCTTGTTACCCTCAAAGAGACAACTTTGCTTAGATTTTTTAGCCCACATAATCTCTTTACAGTTATAATAGAATTCTAACAGATGTCGGACTTCTTTTTATTATCTTTCAAAATTAGTAGCACCCAAGCATTGCTGAAACTTAGAAAGCAAGTCCTATAAATGGCAAATCTAATTCTGTATCCTACCCACACAATCATTATTCCATATGTAAAGAGTAGTACGAATATTCTATAAGTTACTGTAGCACATAAAACTAGCTGATTCCTTTATCTGAGACACTGGGAGAATTTCAGCCAGAAATTTTCAAAGTTGAATATCTTCTTCTTCATAGAAAAACCATTTTGCAAATTAAAAATGATTGGAGCATGATCAGAAGTAGCAATCCGAAGAAGAGTAAGATGGGATTTTGGGCAAGCCTTTAACCATTGTTGATTACACAAACACTTATCTAAACGAGCTTAGGTGCAACTAGTTCCAGCTTTGTTATTTGTTCAAGAATACCATAATCCTTTTGGTAGCATGTAAATCGTTGGCTTGGAAAACAATAAATATAAGTAATATAACATTTCCTCCTTTATGAAGAACAGAGACAATATGTACCCAATTTGCAAAGCTATCTAAAATAGTGCAATTTAGATTATTATTATAGGCAAGTACTATCCCTCCATTTTGCCTTATAGAATTAAAACCATGTACATTAATATAGTTAAAGCCCTTGATATTATGAAGAACCTTTTGTACAAATACCATAATTTCATACAAGAACAAAACCAAAGGGTAGTATTTAGATAACATATTCCTAAGCCTACAAACTGCGATGGTTTTGGCGAACACACGAAAGTTCCAACTCAAGAGACTCATGGCGAATTGTATGATAGGATTCCGAAGCAAAATACATAAGACCCAACGCGTATAAAGCCTCAAAGAGAAACCCTTACTAAGAGGAAACCATATAGTATTGCTCACATTAGCGCAAAAAAACAAAGTTAACTATCAACTTATATCTAAATATCATCCTCTGGTTTAACACATGGCCACACTTGCCAACAAGCCAATTCAGGGTCTTTAGTTGTAATAATTACGCATATACCTTGACTTTCATCCAACTGCAAGGTAGCCATATTATCAAACCGTCCATTCAAAGTAGCATATACCTCAATGAAGTACAAAAAATTTGGCCACTTAATCGAGTAAACATGTTGAATAAAGTCATCAGGGATTCCAGGGTCCAATATAAAACTAGCTAGCTGAAGTTTGGATAAGTGACACAGGAAGCCTTCCTCTTTAAAAGGAATCAAGCACAATGGTCTTGATTGCAGAAAGAGTGAAGTCTGATTCGATAAATACGAGGGAGCCAAGCAGTTCAAAATATGTATTATTATTACTTAGGTCATTTTCATTAATAGAATTATCAATCAACATAAAAGAAGGGTCATCGTTGTTCTGAGTGAAACCTAAGCTATAATATTCCTAAAAAGTGTATGTTAAATACCTTAATTTAAGTGTAGATATTTTTTTTAAAAAAATTTTATAAATTGAAAAAGAGAGGAAATGCAATTTGGGGCAAGAGAATTATTTTATTCTTAAGGGATACTGAATAATGGAAATATGACAAGATCGAAATATTAAATGAAGTAACATTATATTTGAACTTGAGACTGGTACAAGTGGCTAAGCTTCATCTTATGCATTTCCAATATTCGTGTTTGAACCCAAGAATATGCAAGTTTGGTATTTTCATATTAGTTTACTTTGATGTAACACATGTCCCCTTATTGAAAATTACTAAAATACCTTTAATGACTTCATCTTCTCCATTGTGTTTCTTCCATCTTGCACGATGCCATATTCACCTTAAGTTGCAATTTTTATTCTTCTCTGCCATGATTTGTGACTGTTGATGGGTGTCTGGCTTTGTTGGGTTTTCACCGCTTAGTGGTGGTCCAATTTTCAACGTCTGTTTGGTAAAAAACGCAAAGCTTTTGTGGACGTATTTTGACATGATTTCAACTTAAATTTAGCACAATTTGGGTAAGATTTCATGGCATTTCTATAAGGCTTCATATCAAAAGTGATTTTTGAGTATCTCTTCCTTGTTTATGCCGATTAATTTCACCATTCAAACTCTAAAATCTGAAACCCCATTTCTACAGCGTGTTGGTATGGTTTTAGCTAAAGTTCAAGCAAACCAGTGCATTTGTCTTTAAATTAGCTTAGAACTTTACTTAGTGATTTTCAGACCTCCCCCTTTCATTTACACTAATCAATTTCACCAATTTGACTTATAATAGGAAAAAAAACCCCAAATTTCATACTGGTCATGCGCGATTGACACTATTCATGCAAAAAAGTTTAAAATTTAGCTCGATCTTGGTAAAAAATTTTGAAATTTTGTTAAGGCTTTACTTCTTAGATGAATTTTAAATAGTTCTTTGCCTATTTGAGTTTCCAATTTAGTGAATTAACACTTAAATTTGAAAACCCCTTTTAGGTGTGATGAGCACGAACAATAACTAAGAATTTCAATTGGAGCTCGATTTGAAGGAGTTTTGTAAAATTTCCTTAGAGGTTTTAATCTTAAGTAAGTATTTAACAATTCTCATGTGCCAATTTGTTGATCTTAAAACTCTCATTTCTTGGTAGGGAGTTGAAGTATGTGGAGTCTTGATATATGAAGATTTATTGATCTCTTAGCATTAATGGACCTCAAGGAAAAGAATTTAAATTGTTGAAAGTTATTATTTGGAGTGATAAATCACTTTGAAAATTTTTCTCAAATTATCTTAAAGTTTCATTATTATTAGAGGAAGTCTGAAAAATGAAAGTGCATTGAAAATTATTATAATTATTTATTAAATTACTTTGATTATTGTTGGTATAAAATGTGACCCAATTGGTAATATTGGATAACCTAAGGGCTATAAGAGGCAATTAATGAACTATTGGGGGCTAGTATTATATTGAATTTATTATTAAGATATTTATGATTGACAAGTACGTTTGATGTCATTTATATAGTAAGAAACATCATTGTCTTATGTTGGAAATAATGCAAGTAATGGGAAATGAAATCGGTGGAAATTTATGTGGTCATATAAGCATTATTAAAAACATTGGAATATTTTTAGTGCAAATTTATTTGAGTTAGTTATTAGAAGGATGAAATTGTAAATTTATACACCACTTAGGTTTGAAAATTATTTTCTAAGTGAATATACAAATGTGTGGTAGTTATGACCACTAAACATAATTAAGAGGAATAATTGTGGCCTTAGAAAAAATAAATAAAGTATCGAAATGGATTGTGAATGACAATTCATATGTGAAAACTAGTTGTTAGAATTTATCTGAGTTAAGATGCTTCTTAGTATGAGACATTAAAGGTATATTGTTTGTTTTTAAAGTCATAGCAATTTCACCATACTTAACGGGTAAGGAGTGAGTTGTGTGGGCTTTAGTCATGTGAGTAAATATTACTAATTATGCTTGTCTTCTATGATTCAAAAACTCTCTTTGTGAGTTTTTGTACTTTTTACGCTCAACCATTTTTGGGAATATACTTCTTTTGATATACTAACTTCTCCTTGAGAATTGCTACTAATGCTTTCACAACTTCAAAGTGATGTATTATACAACCTCTTTTGGTATCTCCTTCGACTTTGGAATTATGATTTATATCTTTGTATATTTGGTTCTAATTTACATTGGTTATGAAATTTCAAATTTATTATATTTCGTTGTTCTGAGTAAATCTGATTCTGGATTTGTAAAGTATAATTATTATGGAATTTGGAATCATTTTGTTTAATATTTCTGAAGTACTCTTATTTGTAATTATGAAGAACCCTAATCCTATAAATTTTGAATTACTCTGATTCTTGCTTCATAAAACACTCTAATTTTATATTTATAAAATACTATGATTTTGGATTGAAGAAATATTTTGATTTTGGATTTATGAATTTATCTGGTTTTGAAATTTTCAAGAAAAGTTTGGTTATCTAATTATTTCTATGAAAGAATTTTTGGGAACCCATCCAGTCCATAACCCTACAGTTAACGATAGTAGACGTTAGTCAATATGAACCGTGATGTGGAACCCCAGCTAGTAGGAGCGATACTAATCTTATGTGTCAGCTAACACACGTGGATCTGATATGATTTTGATTATCTGATTAAGGTGTACGTCTAGTATTTTGATTATTTCGAGCTTGATGCTCGTGTTTGAGATCTGTTATGTTCTAATAACACTCTAGCTAGTAGAGAAAATACTAGTCCTATGTGTCAACCACCACATATGGATTTGATCTAATTTTAATTATCTAATTGAGGCGTATGACTTGGATTCTAATTATTTTGAGTTTGATGTTCGCATATGATATGTAGTCTGTTATGATAACACTAGCCTTCATTACGTCTAGTTTTGATGCTCTGTTGGTTTTATTAGATGTTCCCTACTATACTGCTTTGCATGGGTTTCATTTATGTTAAATGAAAAATCTGATTTATTTCTTTATAATGCATTTCATATTTAACTGAGTTTATAGGAATATTGATAATTTCTCATTATTTGTATTTTGAGAATAGTTACTTATTCATGTGAAAATTTCAAAGATGAATAACTAATTTATGAAAAACTCTTCTATTCCTATTTGTTCCCTTCCTAGTATAGTTATTGATATTTATTCACTAAGTGTTTTTACTCACTCTTTTATTTCCATGTTTTTTATAGAGTTATGTTGACTATGGACCCTTCTACTACATAGAAAGAACTTAGATATCCTCTAGTGAGCCATGCATTGTCAACAATGGCATATTTTACTTCTTGCTATTGTTAAACATTGTAAATTTTGTAATCTAATAGCTATAATTGTCACAGGTAGGAAATTAGTGATTATATGATATATCTGAGACTGTTTGGTTACATTATTTTGTGAGAGCAGAGGTATCTTGTTTATTGATTTGTATAAGTCATGATTATGAAAATTTCAGGAAGTTTATAATTCAATGAACACTCTATCAAAATTTCCCTACAAAGCCAATTAGTAAATTATATGCTTTTGCATTGACATAATCTAGTAATAATCAATTGGTAGGTTTGTCATTATACTGTTCTAGTTGTTTGATTTTTTCGGTTGGCAAAGGCAAAGTTTACTTCATTCTTCATGCCTGATCACTTCCTTAATTAGGGTGTGATATAAGTATTCTTCCATAATGGGAGTCATGCATCATTAGATGGTGAAAAAGATGCACAAGGCTTTTTTGAAAATGCTAGTAGCATAATCTACATGATTTATCAATGTAACTGAGATATTATCACCTGTAGATGGCAATACAATTGCATTCTTGATTTTGAACATAATCATGGTGCGGGGATCCATTTGTTTAATCTTCCAACTTAAATTGATTCATTTGAATATCAAGAAAAGTACAAAATAGGTCCCTTAATTTTGTACTTTGTGATAATTTAATCTCTCATAAATTCACCATGACAAATTAGTCTCTCATAAATTTATATTTGTACAAAATCAATCATTCTATTTGAATTAATGATGAACTGATTTTGCATAAAATAAAATTTATGAGAGATTGATTTGTTAAAGTTAGTTTGCAAATAACCAAATTATTACAAAATGCAAAACCGATGGATCAACTTTTCATATAATAATAATTCTAGGGGACTGTTTTATCATAGTTAATTTTTCTTATAAAAAAAAACACATTGTCATAAAAGGTAAAAAATAAGGGATTGATTTAGCATTTTTCTCTTTGAATATTTTTAAAGTTGACATATTAGTCAAAACTCATTGACTTAAAATTTATTGAAATAAAGTTTGAGAATAAAATCATAATAGAGGATAAGATATCTTAAATAAGTATTAATATAATTTTTTTACTTTTTAAAATATATATATATATATATATTTAAGTGTTATGTATAAATATAATAAATAAATAAATAAACACTTTGAATTTTGGGCGAGATAGATATCGTACTGTCCAATATTGACTTTTAAAATACTTATAAAAAGCTCCACACAAAATTAAGAAACTTGGATTCTCTTTATTTACTGGAACTAACTAAAGATAATAAAATATTACTTTTATTAATTTAAATTAAAAAAATATTAAAATATATAAAAAAAAAAATTTTAAACAACCTCCCGTTGTTAAAAATTTTTCAATAACTAGATATGATTAGAAGGAAAAACTGAGTAGGCAATTTTTGCAGGTTACCTAATTGTCAGCAAGAGAAAGTCAAAATTAGATATCGTACTGTCTGCATATAAAAAGCCCCACACAAAACTAAGCAGGTAAGAGGCACGCATATGATCATGATATTTGGCCCATCCCTAATTATTAGCCAAAAAGAACGAAATTAAAAACTACCTTCGCCCATATAATAATCAAGAAATGGAAAACCAAAAAAGAGTATGTATATAATTATAGGATTAAACTTACGTATAATTTTTTATACTTTTATATCATATTTTTTAATTAATACATATAAGTTTATTGTTAATTGATAATAATATAAAAGGTGTATACTTTAATTGAAAAATTATATAATTATTTATAATAACTAAACATATGTATAATATTATTGAAAAGTTATATACTTATAATATCACAAAATAAATTAATAAAAAATTATATATAAGTTTTCTTTTCATAATTATATAGCTTGATACCAATTTGATGTAAGCGAAAAAAAAAAAAAAACATGTAATTAAACATGTATATAAATTGGGAGAATAAATCAACAGTCTGACCTGATGGAAACGATATCGTTATTCTTGGTTGAGTCCAACGAGTTCAACACACAATACCCAAGAGCGTTTCTCAGAGTGTCTTGACGGCAGAAAGAGAATGATAAAATTTTGTGTTATGAAACTAAGGCTTCAATGTGTTATTTATATGATTTTATTAAATAATATAATTAATCAATATTATTCAGTAAAATCCTCCAGAATCTTTAAAACAAGTTTAAATTTTAAATTAAGCCCATAAAATCTCTCTCTGAATAACAATCTTGGATTAGTAATCTGACGGGATGATTACTAATGCTCTTGGGTTGTGAGTTGGGTTTCTACCCAGCGGGCTTGTAGATAATCGAACCTATCACCGATTATCCACATACATATAAAATAAAACCCAGTCCATTCTTAGTTTATAAATTATAACATTAATTGCCTAATTAGGTACTAATCTAATAAAATAGTTAATGTTAATCCATAAGTATTTAAAATTATTCCAACAATCTCTCACTTGGATAGCATTAATTAAATTATTAGATCAATAGACCAATAGTTAGTTAGGCATAATAATGTTCACATAGACACATGGATGTGTGTATATTTATAAACCATACAAGATTCAGCGGAGAAACCATACACAAAAAAATCACTAAAACCAATAGAGATTCAAGTGATATCGACATTTCCTTATATAAGTTTCATCAACTGAATTGAATGGAACACAAAATAATATTCAAAATTGTCAAATAACAATTCAAAATCCTTTAAGAATTTAATCCAGACTCCTACTAAACCAAAGCTACATCAAAATTTTTAACAACGCCCATGTGAGTCACATGATTCTTAAAGACTCCTACGGGCAAGCCTTTGGTCAACGGATCCGCCAACATGTGTTCACCAGGAATGTGATTCAAACGAGTCTGAGATTCAGCAATCTTTTCTCTGACGAATAGGAACTTAACATCAAAGTGTTTAGTACGACTGGAGTTCCTATGATTCTGAGAAAAGCTGACAGCAGATGAACTATTGCAGTATATGGTTAGAGGTCGTGATATAGAGTCAACTAGATGCATGCCAGATATCAGTTTCCTCAACCATATGGCCTAGCGGGTAGCTTCATAACAAGCGATATATTCTGCTTCCATAGTCGAGGTAGCTGTGACTAATTGCTTGCAACTCTTCCACGATACAGCTCCTCCAAACATCATAAAGATGTATCCAGAAGTGGATTTGCGGTCATCCACACAAGATGCATAATCAAAATTTGAATAACCCACAATTTCAAGTGACTCAGATCTTCTAAAAGTAAGCATGTGATGCTTTGTACCTTACAAGTACCTCATGACTTTCTTTGCAACCCTCCAATGATCAGGACCAGGATTGCTCAAGTATCTACCAAGCACACTGACAGCGAAAGCAATGTCAGGTCGTGTGCACACCTGAGCATACATAAGGCTGCCAACAGCGGATGCATACGGAATTTTATTCATCTCAATTTTCAAATTGTTATCATTGGGACAAGATGATCTAGATAACTTTTCACCTTTCTGTACAGGTGCTGCACAAGGAGCGAAAGTATGTATGTTAAATTTCTTCAGTACTCATTCTATATAGGTTGTCTGAGATAAACCAAGAGTGCCACAAGATCTATCACGGTGAATCTGAATTCTCAGGACGAAAAAGGCTTCACCAAGATCTTTCATGTCAAAGTGGCATGACAAAATATGTTTAACCTCATTCAACATGGCTACTGAGTTGCTAGCCAGGAGTATGTCGTCAATATACAGAACGAGTATCATAAAGTTATATTTATCGAATTTTTTATAGATACATTGATCAGCAATGTTCTCTGTAAAACCAAGTGAGGTGATTATCTGATCAAATTTCAAATACCACTGTCTTGAGGCCTGTTTAAGTCCATAAATGGATCTTTTCAGCTTGCACTCTAAGTGTTCTTTCCCTGCCTCAATGAATCCATTAGGTTGTGTCATATAAACATCCTCAAGTAAATCACCATTTAAGAATGCAGTTTTGACATCCATTTGGTGAAGTTCAAGATTCAACTGTGCAACAAAAGCCATTACAACTCTAAAGGCATCTTTAGTAGATATGGGTGAGAACGTTTCCATATAATCGATCCCTTCCTTCTGATTATAGCCTTTAGCTACAAGCCCGGCTTTGAATTTTTCAACTTCACCATTGGCCCCTCTCTTGGTTTTAAAGACCCATTTGCAACCAACGGGTTTACAACCATTTGGCAACTCAGTTAATTCCTATACCTGATTGCGAGACATAGATGACATCTCATCATTCATAGCCTCCAACCACTCAGATAAATGAGATCCTGTTACAGCCTCGCCATAAGTAATTGGATTTGTGCTATCAATAATGTCTGACTCGAACTCCTGCAAGTACACTATATAGTCATATGAAATTGCAGGTCTACAAATCCTTTGTGATCGCCTCAAATTAGAGCTGGCTCTCCTATATCAGTTATAGGAGCTTCTACAATAGGATTAATTGGATTCTCAACAAGGATGTCATCTCCAATATTATGATCTACTGGTTGAGATGACGATGATGGCATGGGCAAGATGTTATCCACACAATGCAGGTTAATTACTCTAGGGACACCACTTCCACTGTCCAAGTCATCCTCAAAATAGAAGGCCCTGTCAGATTCAATGACCCTGATAGTGTGACTGGGACAATAAAATCTGCATCCTCTGGATCCTGAACAATACCTAATGAAAAATCCGCTGGCAGTTCTAGAATCAAGTTTCTTGAGCTGCAGATTATAGGTTCTCACTTCTGCTTTACAACCCCACACGCAAAAGTGCCTCAGACTAGGCTTCTTACTGGTGAAAAGCTCATACGGTGTCTTTTCAACAGATTTACTTGGAACTTGATTCAGGATATAGGCTGTTGTCTTAAGGGCATCACCCCACAGAAATTTTGGTAACGAAGAGTGATTGATCATGCTTCTGACCATGTCCATCAAGGTGCGATTGCGCCTCTCAGCAACTTCATTTTGTTGTGGAGTGCCAGGCATAGTATACTGAGCTTCAATCCCTTGCTCCTTTAAGAATAGAGCAAACGGTCTAGGGCTTCTCCCGGTTTCAGTATATCTGCCATAATATTCTCCACCTCTGTCTGATCTTACACTCTTGATTACTTTTCCAGACTTTAATTCAACGGCAGCCTTAAATGCTTTAAAAGCATCTAGCGAGTCAGATTTTTCATGCAACAGATCAACCCAACCAAATCTAGCATAGTCGTCTATGAAGGTTATGAAATATTTGTAATTGCCCATAGTAGATGGAGTAATTGGTCCACTAATGTCTGTGTGGATCAATTCCAAAATAGCTTCAGACCTATTAGCCCCTTTCTTTCTAGCTCTAACGGGAAGTTTTCCCTTAATGCAGTCAATACAAGATTCAAAATCAAAAAAGTTTAGGTCATGCAATATGCCTTGTCTAACCATTCTCTCTAATCTCTCTTTCGAGATATGGCCTAAACGCCGATGCCACAACATGGAAGAGTTCCCATCAATTATTCGACGTTTTTGTCTTATAACAGTATTAATTGATGCCATAGGAATGGAATCTGAACAAACATTCGCATTTAAGCAATATAAGCCATTCAGTAATCTAGCAGTTCCAACAATGATTGAATTAAAATAAACGTCAATTCTGCCATTTCCTTGCCAAAATGAATATCCATCTTTGTCTAACACAGAACTTGAAACTAGATTCCTTCTTGAAGAAGGTACATAGACAACATTATTTAAAGTTAAAGTATGTCCAGAGTACAAGTTCAAAACTACAGTTCCTACGCAATCCACTGCAGCTAAACTTCCTTCCACTCCCAGAATGGTCTTTTCTCTCTCATTTGGGCTCCTCCTGTCTTTAAGCCCCTGCAAGGAATTAGTTACGTGAACAGTCGCTCCAGAATCCAACCACCAAATGTCCATAGAGGTTTCAAAATTATTGGATTCAAGACAAACTAGAGCTAATGGAGCAGTTTCAAGAAAGATACCTTCATTTTCACGCTTGTACTTCAGTTTAAGGCAATCTGAGATTTTGTGGTCAGGCTTCTTACAGTAATTACAATTACTCTTAAATTTGTTCTTCTGACCCTTGTTCTTCTTATTATTTTTCTTGATCTCAAAGAACCTTTTACCATTGGGCTTGCCTTCAGATTTCTTTCCTTTAAATTTCTCATTTCTAGCCTTACTTGACGAGGCATGAGAGATGTAGTTCACTGAATGACCACGTGAATTTGATTTCTTTAATGACTCCTCCTTTTGAGTCACGATAGACATCATCTGATCGATGGTCCATTCAGCTTCTTGTGAGTTATATGTGGTTCTAAGAACCTCATTTATGCTGGAAGAGATTGTAAGACTTTGTAGACAAGATAACTCTCACCTAGGTCCATATTTAGAGATTTCAGCTTGTTGAAGTAATTCACAAGCTTCATCATGTGCTCACGTACACCAGACACTCCATCATAATGAGTGTTATCTAGTAGCGAAAGATAATACGCTTTTTACGTCTTATCGAACTTTTTGAACTTTTCACTCATAGCTTTAAGGTATTCCACAGCAGTGTCCTTCTCAGGAATGCTCTGTCTGATTGTCTTTTCTATATTGTATTTTATGACCGTCAAACAGATTCTATTGGATTTATACCACTGCTTGTGATAAGCTCTGTCAGCAGCACTAGACCCAACAGTGAGATCTGCTAGTTTTGGATCTCTCATGGCCAAATCCTCCTTGGAGATGATCAGGTACATATTAAGGGACTCATGCCAGTCGTCATAGTTCGTCCCGTTCAGAGTTTTCACCACAGACAGTTGCTGGAACACAGAAGCTGATAAAACAAAATAAGGAAATATTAATTATGTCCCGGAAACATAATCATAAAACAATATTTCCTTTACAAAATTCAGCTTATGCAACTGTATCATCAAGATGTGGTTTATAATCCTATTTAAAGTCTCGGATTATAACAGATTATGAAAGAAAACTCATATGCCCTATTGATTGATTTGGCCATAAAAGGAAATAACAAAATGCACCTATTGTTTCCACATCGATAGGATATAAGAAACAATGAAGACATTTGATTGAAATGCTGCCAACAATTCGTAAATGTATTTATTTCTCATGATTATATTGATAACGTCACACCGATAGGGTATGTCCATCATCAATATAACATATATTAATGTATATATGTATATATATACTCTCTTATGGGCTTATCGCAATTTTCAGACTCTTCCCTGATGAGGCCAACTAAACTATCCAAAATTATAGGAAATTTAGTAGCAAATGTGATGTAAATTTATTCATAATCAGACATATCACCATGATTGGGCCCACGATAGGCGAACACGCAATCATTAGGTGTATGTGATCCAAAGTTAGGATGGATTTCTCCAATGGTTTATTCCCAGTCAAGACACACACTTAAAATAGGAATAAAACATAATAATTAATACAAAATATTAATTATGATTTATTTACACATAATCAGGGAGAGTGAGTTTAACACATGGTCCATATTATATCTAGTCTAGGTACAAATTTTCTTGGATAAAAAAATACCTTATTTAAATATTATTTTTGAGCCCTTTAATTTTGCAAAATTTCTATTTACAGGGCTCCAAAAATTCTAAAAAAAATCACCATAATTTAGATCGAGGCGGGTAGAGACGAATCCAAAATTTTGGAGTTGATCCGATTGACGGTGTGGCCACACGCGCCACCACGCGCCAGAGGAGCGCGTGGGCCTTGCCCACACGCTTCTTCTTCAACCTCTGACGGGTTGTTTTGACCCGCCAGTGACCCGACAACCCGGATCTCGACCCAGAATTTCTGCGTCCCTCAGACATTGAAACCGGCCTCTTTTTGATCGTTTTTTCGCGATCTGCGGTTTCTCGGTGGTGGTTTCGAGTGAATCTTTCCCAGTTGTGTGAAAAATTGCATAAAAAATTCTTTTGATTTTGTTGGTTGTTTCATCGGTTTAACGCGGCTTCGCCGGCGATGGGGATTGCAGCACCGGCGATGGAATTTGCAGCGTTTTGTTTGAATTCCCGGCAACTTCTCTGATGATGACAGGAAGCGTTTTGCCGGTGATGGCTTTCCACGGTAACAAACCAGACAACCAAAAAAAAAATTTTTTTTTGTTTGTTTGACAATTATAACCCAAAATTGAACATATGCAGTAATATTTCTGCGTACCGAATAATGATAGTAATTTATGAAACAGATGATTTCATAATCCAAAAATTAGAATTTGTCTGATGGAGCAATCATCATAAATTGGGAGAATAAATCAACAGTTTGACCTGATGGAGACAACATCGTTATTCTTGGTTGAGTCCAACGAGTTCAACCCACAATACCCAAGAGCGTTTCTCAGAGTGTCTTAATGGCAGAGAGAGAGTGATAAAATTTTGTGTTATGAAACTAGGGTTTCAGTGTGTTATTTATAGGATTTTATTAAATAATATAATTAATCAATATTATTCAGTAAAATCCTTCAGAATCTTTAAAACAAGTTTAAATTTTAAATTAAGCTCATAAAATCTCTCTCTGGATAACAATTTTGAATTAGTAATCTGACGGGATGATTATTAATACTCTTGGGTTGTGAGTTGGGTTTCTGCCCAGTGGGCTTATGGATAATCGAACCCATCACCGATTATCCACATACATATAAAATAAAACTCAGTCCATTTTTAGTTTATAAATTATAACATTAATTGCCTAATTAGATACTAATTTAATAAAATAGTTAATGCTAATCCATAAGTATTTAAAATTATTCCAACATTTGATTCATAAACTCTTAGATGTAACATTTTATCCCCTACATAATTATTAAAAAAATAAAAATCTTACATATAAGTTAAAATTAATGAGAAAAAATTATACTTTAAATTTATATAATGTTATTTCATTTTAATTTGGTCTCTATAATTTATAAACTTGTAATTAAATTCATACAGTCTACAAATATATTTATTTACTTCACGCTATTGAAATTTTGATAATGTTTCATTGAATTTGGTTGTTATAACAAATTATATACTGATAAAAGAAATAAAGATAGATTATAAAGCAAAATTACTTTACATGTCTGATAAAATATTGACAAAAATATAATGATAGAGATGAAATAAAAAATTATTTAAACTACGAGGACAAGATTACTAATATTTTGGGTTTTAAGGACCCAATTTAAAATTAAATAAAATTATAGGATCAAAAATATAATTTTTCCAATTAACGTATAAAAGCCAAGTTATTTCTCAAGTGATACTTCATATCTTCATTTATCTTCTCCAATGATCCAATTACATGATTTTTTTTCCGTGTTTCTCTCAAAATTATGTAATTATACAAATTTTATCTTATATCTAAGGTTAAATAAGTGACTTGGTTCCTTAATTTTATTTAATGTTTCAAAATAGTTCATAAATTTAAAGTGTTTTAAAATGATCTAAATGTCTAAATTATAACATTAAAAATCATTTTAAATAAATTTTGTTAAAATAATAACACCATTAATTTTAATGATAACATCACAGTCATATATATTATTTTAGATGTCATTTTAATGCATTAAATTTTTATATTATTTTAATATAATTTGATTGATGGTTTGACATTTAAAATAATTTTTATGGCCCACCCTTTTACGTTTTTTTTTTTGTGCAACTAAAGTTTTCTTCTTTTCCTTCTCATTTTTTTTTTCTATGACTGATCTTTACTCCTCTTTCACTCACCAATTCCTTCTCTTCCTGATTCCCTTTCTCTTTTTTCTTCCGTTCGTTCTTCTCTCCCTCGTTCTTCCCTACAAATTCTTGTTAGCTTAAGCATGAAACGATAATGATGAGTCATGTGGAGGATTCACTAGTCTTCTACTATAATTGCTTCTTGATCTCACTCAGCAACAGATGTTCCTCCCACATTTCTCAAAAGTGAAGTGCTACAAGCTGATAGCAATAATGGATCATTACAGACCCCTCTGCCATTCTTGCAGAAAATAGGGACTAAAATAAAAATAAAGAGACCAAATTGATAAAAATATTTTGTTTGATCTTTATAGAATATTTCACTATACATAAATTCTCTAAGAATAAAACAAGCTCTGAGATAAAATCTAAACCCTAAAACCTCACGACCAAAACTAGTAAAAGCATATAATGTGTTATAAAATATATAAAAAGTGAAATTTATAAAAGTTTAAAAACAAGTAATTAATTATTTTAAGTGATATAAGAAATAATAAATTAGTTACAATTAAATCATATGAGACTAGTTATATTAAAATACAACTTAAACACCTAACAATTCTTCCGTCATATTTCAAAAAAAAAATTAGATACTAAGTTATTTAATCTTGTATAAGAATTTTTTTAATTTTTAATTTTTTTGGTCTTTTTTATTCTTTGTAATTTTGACGATCTGCTTTGTAATTTTGACATGCTTTGTCACAATTGTTGATTGAATGATTAGAAATGAAGGAATTTTTGGCTTTTTTAAATTTTTGCCCTTTTGTTGTGCCAATTTAAAGCAAAATAAGCTTAATTCTTCTTTTATTGTCATAATTAGAGTAAGGCGAGTTTTATTTCTATCCCCCTATTTCTTTGTTTGTTGGGTAATGTCTTCCAAATAGAGTTTTTTTTTTTTCTGAAATAACTGGGCATGCATTCTCTTCGTCTTGGCCCAAATTGTCGAATTTCTGTGCAACCATAATTATATTGAGTAAGGGACCCAAAGGATAATTATGAAATAAGCTAGGAATAAAAAAATATTTCATTTATTAAAAAAATAAAATTACTATTAAGGTAATAATTGATAGGTGATGAAGTTTCCTCAAAGAATAACAATTTTTCCTTTTTCTACCGAAAAGTGATAAAGAACTATTACTTCTCTTTTGGGAACGCAGTGCTCTTTTTTAATTATTTGAAAAAAAGAAAAAAAGAAAACGGAAAACAAAGCAGCGAGTCTCCAAGCTTGCCTAGAATGCCTAAAAGAGATTCTCCGCTCCATGACTCTGTTATCCTTCTCATCTGACCCAATATTAGAGAGAGAATTAGAGAAAGAGGCCAACTGAAGAAATAAAGATAGATTATAAAGCAAAATTACTTTACATGTCTGATAAAATATTGGCAAAAATATAATGATAGAGATGAAATAAAAAATTATTTAAACTACGAGGACAAGATTGCTAATATTTTGAGTTTTAAGGACCCAATTTAAAATTAAATAAAATTATAGGATCAAAAATATAATTTTTCCAATTAACGTATAAAAGCCAAGTTATTTCTCAAGTGATACTTCATATCTTCATTTATCTTCTCCAATGATCCAATTACATGATTTTTTTTTCCGTGTTTCTCTCAAAATTATGTAATTATACAAATTTTATCTTATATCTAAGGTTAAATAAGTGACTTGGTTCCTTAATTTTATTTAATGTTTCAAAATAGTTCATAAATTTAAAGTGTTTTAAAATGATCTAAATTTCTAAGTTATAACATTAAAAATCATTTTAAATAAAGTTTGTTACAATAATAACACCATTAATATTAATAATAACATCACAGTCATATATATTATTTTAGGTGTTATTTTTAATGCATTAAAATTTTTTTATTATTTTAATATAATTTAATTGATGATTTGACATTTAAAATAATTTTTATGGCCCCACCTTTTGCTTCTTCTTTTTTTGTGCAACTAAAGCTTTCTTCCTCTCCTTCTCATTTTTCTTTTCTATGTCTGATCTTTACTCCTCTTTCACTCACCAATTCCTTCTCTTCTTTGATTCTCTTTCTCTTTTTCTTCCGTTTCATTCTTCTCTCCCTCATTCTTCCCTACAAATTCTTGTTAGCTTAAGAGCGAAACGATAATGATGAGTCATGTGGAGGATTCACTAGTCTTCTACCATAATTGCTTCTTGATCCCACTCAGCAACAGATGTTCGTCCCACATTTCTCAAAAGTGAAGTGCTACAAGCTAATAGCAATAATGGATCGTTACAGACCCCTCTATGCCATTCTTGCAGGAAATAGGGACTAAAATAAAAATAAAGGGACCAAATTAATAAAAATATTTTGTTTGATTTTTAAAGAATATTTCACTATACACAAAATTCTCTAAGAATAAAATAAACTCTTTGAAGTAAAACCTCGCGAACAAAACTAACAAAAACATATAATTATTTTAAGCAATATAAAAAATAATAGACTAATTACAATTAAGTCATATGAAACTATTTATATTAAAATACAACTTAGACACCTAACAATTCTTCTATCATATTCAATAAAAAAATTAGATACTAAGTTACTTAAACTTGTATTAGAATTTTTTTCTATTTTTAATTATTCTTTTCTTTTTTCTTCTTTGTAATTTTGACGATCTTCTTTGTAATTTTGACATGCTTTGTCACAATTGTTGATTGAATGATTAGAAATGAAGGAACTTTTTGCTTTCTCTTTTTTTTTTTTGCCCTTTTGTTGTGCCAATTTAAAGCAAAATAAGCTTAATTCTTCTTTTATTGTCATAATTAGAGTAAGGCGAGTTTTATTTCTATCCCCTATTTCTTTGTTTGTTTGGGTAATGTCTTCCAAATCGAGTTTTTTTTTTTTTTTTCTGAAATAACCGGGCATGCATTCTCTTCGGCTTGGCCCAAATTGTCGAATTTCTGTGCAACCATAATTATATTGAGTATGGGACCCAAAGGATAATTATGAAATAAGCTAGGAATAAAAAAATATTTCATTCATTTTAAAAAATAAAATTACTATTAAGGTAATAATTGATAGGTGATGAAGTTTCCTCAAAGAATAACAATTTTTCCTTTTTCTACCGAAAAGTGATAAAGAACTATTACTTCTCTTTTGGGAACGCAGTGCTCTTTTTTAATTATTTGAAAAAAAGAAAAAAAGAAAACGGAAAACAAAGCAGCGAGTCTCCAAGCTTGCCTAGAATGCCTAAAAGAGATTCTCCGCTCCATGACTCTGTTATCCTTCTCATCTGACCCAATATTAGAGGGAGAATTAGAGAAAGAGGCCAACTGAAGAAGGATGAGATCTACTTCAGCAGAGTCGCTTTGTTTTTCTTGATCAATCTGTCCAGGTACGTTTTCCTAAAATACCGTGTGTGTTTAGTTTGCTATTTCTTATGCCTTTCTTTTTGGGCATGAACCCCAATGGGGAATTGTTGATCCTGCTACTAAGTTTTTCAATTTCTCAACGATATGATTAGTAATAAACAAAACTCTTCGGATTGGATTTTTTCCCGCAAATTTGGTACAATTGAGCTGGTGCATGATAAAATTTAGTTTCTCATTGATTGTTTACTTTGCTTGAACTGGTACTTCGTTTATTTCTAATGAGGATTACTTTGCTTTGGATCGGTTTATTCTTAAGTCCTAACTTTGTGTATACGGAATTATTCAGTGTTGTACTTTCAAACACATTACATGCTCAAAGAGTAGTGCTTATTGTTTGATGGGAAAAACTAGTCTTTGAGTATTGAAGCAACGAAGCGATTCTGTGGTTAGTGATGGTTAAATTTCCTTCTTTTCGATGCGTCCTTGTTAGGTTATATTAGGCATTGCAGAATCCGCGATAATGTTTTTAACATTGCTATCTGTTTGCTAATATTTTTTCCTTTTGAATTGAGCGCATTATTCGTAGTCAGGGTTGCATATTTGTGTCCTCTTATGGGTGTATATGTAAATTCCTCTTAAATCAAAAGAAAGAAAAGAATTTGAATATACCTCTAGGTGCAGATGCTTAAAATTAATATCCATATACTATGTGGTAGCTATTTTCAAGTTTCTGTTGTGAGAAGCTTTCTGGTTTCCTCACTTGTTTTTTTTATCTACATTTGTTTTGTTAGAAGTTAATAACTCAAATGTAAACTCTTATTGGTTATTTCTACTCTAAATAATTTGTTATAGAGATGCATCTGTTATTGCACTTGGCACCAGAGTGGGGCAGAGATGCTCCTCACTGTTAACATGTTGTGTTGACTTGATATGCTATGTAAGTGTATATCACTATATCATGTTTTTTTATGTGAGATGATTTGTTAATATACCTTACTGTATAACTACTGCTTGCTTCTCATACCTTCGACAAGTTCAAGAATTGAAGACCACTTGCCACATGGTTATGCAGGAAACACTCAGCTTCTTAATCCAGTTAAACAAATCATCAGGCTGAAGAGGGAATGGCGGAGACAATATCTAGCTTCTGGGGTCCAGTAACATCCACTATAGAGTGTTGTGAAGTAAATTACGCATACTCATCTTATATTGCAGAATTTTACAACACAATATCAAACATTCCAACCATCCTTTTGGCACTCATTGGTCTTACAAATGCCATAAGGCAACGGTTTGAGAAAAGGTTTAGTGTTCTTCATGTGTCAAATATGACACTTGCCATTGGAAACATGTTGTACCATGCCACACTGCAACGTGTGTAAGTATTGATCTCCATCATTCTTTTGTATGATTTAAAAGATATTGATGTTTGATTTTTTGGTACGTCTTATAAAATTAAGTTTCCAGTGTCAAAATTAGTTTGCAAGGGATGCATCTTATCCTATGTACAAGTTGCTATGGGAAAATCTTGAACCAGAAATGTTGAAAAATCCTTTTGTATTTATACCATTATGTAGCTACACATCAAGAGCCTTTTACACACATATGCTGGCTCAACTGTTTTTCATCATATTTATCAACAATTAGCATGAATTTTTCTCACCTTACATAGATCAAATTTGATCTCAGTCATGCTCGCGCATGTTCTTTTTTATATATTCACTTGATCACTTATGTTGGACTACATAATTACCTTTCTGTTTTTGGCAAAGGGAGTTAAATGTGAAGCTGTCACTATAAAATAAATGTATAATTCGTATGCGTATAACAAGCCATTTTGGAACTTATGAACTAGTTACCGTTCTTGAGATGGTGACCTTTCTTTATATTCATAGAAGTCTTACATTTTGGAAGTATCATGAATAATAAGTTTCTTAATGTAACCCAAATGCAGAAAAGGTTAAAATTTCCCATTTATGCTCCCTTGTTGGCTTGGAAGGTGCTCTATATGCTTCTTGGATTGATCAAGCCCTACTGGTAACTGGTGACAGAGTGGGCACCTATCGTATTAAGAAATTTACTTATTGCAACATTTCAACTTTTTATTTTTTGAATAAGCTCTGCCAGGTTGCTAGGTGTGTGTTCCTATAGGAATGGGTTTCTCGGTAACATAAGAGATCAGTCTCATTGTTTAGTTTTTCTAAAGATTTTTGCCCTTTAATGTAGGCAACAGCAGAGTGATGAAACTCCTATGGTATGGGAGATGCTGCTGTATATGTACATACTCTACTCACCAGATTGGCATTACCGAAGTACAATGCCCATCTTCCTGTTCCTCTATGGTGCTCTTTTTGCCGTCGTCCATTCAGTGTTCCATTTTGGTATTGGCTTCAAAGTGCATTATATCATTCTGAGTCTTCTCTGCATTCCGAGAATGTACAAGTACTACATTTACACTAAGGACGCATCTGCCAAGCGGCTTGCAAAGCTATATTTAGCCACTCTTGTATTTGGCAGTTTGTTTTGGCTATGTGATCGTGTTTTCTGCAAGGAGATATCAAGCTGGCCTATTAACCCGCAGGGTCATGCTTTGTGGCATGTCTTCATGGGTTTCAATTCCTACTTTGCAAACACATTCTTGATGTATTGCCGTGCTCAACAGCGTGGGTGGTCTCCAAAAGTTGTTCATTTAGTTGGTGTTTTACCCTATGTGAAGATTGAGAAACCGAAAACCCAGTGAGAAATTGAAATGAGAAAAACGAATGCTCTTGTCATGAAACATTTTGGCAGGATAACATGTTAGGACACAATCTGCACTTTTCTCGGTTTTTGTTTCAGTTGGTTTAGATTGGCATATATTTTAATTTGATTATTTACATATTTTGTCGTAGAAGTAACCCATGTACCATATTTTTGCCATCATATATGGATATTTTCTTAGCTTTGAAGGTCTTATGACAACCAAAAATATTGTTTTGCTGTACTGGTTGTTCATGAATTCAGCTGAATTAGTTATCTTGTGTAACCCTATTTGAATTTATGTTCACTATTTTACTCCTACCTTTATTCGTAGAGCTCTTTGAAATTCCATACACAGCTTGATGTTGCTTTCTCGCTGGGGATTTTCCTTCAGAAGATTAGTGGTGGTGTTTGATGAAATTATAACTATATATATATATATATATAGTTTTTGGCCAAATCAACTTTTGTCTATGTTGCTCTTGCAAGCCCAACTGAATTCTTCGGTTTAATGCCAGTTGAGTTGTATAGGCCCTATTCAAATTAGGAGAAATTGCATATAACTGAATTATAAACTTCATTACAATTTTTGTACACATACTAAAATGTAATACTTTTATCTCCCTGAATTATTAGAAAAGAATACAGTTGTCATATATCAATTAAACTTAAAGCTAAGATGATGGAAACAAGAAGAATTACATAATAATGATGTAATTTTTAAAAGTTAGTTATAATTTATATGTAACATTTTTATTTTTTGTATATTGGAAAAATTTAGAGATTATAATAAATACAAATAAATAATCAATGAGAACAAAAACTTATTTGAATTGTATATTCATTACAGCCATAAATTTTGTAATAAAGATAACAACTTACATTGTCAAAACCTTTCGTACGTAAAGTCACCTCCACAATCAGAGATAGAGGAATATTTTAATAAGTTAAGAAAAATAAGTTGTTCTGATAAGTTCTCAAAATATAGGAAGTTACTTCACGCTTAGAGTATTTGTCTTTATTTAATAAATAAAATATTTAAATTATTTAAAATGATAACTTTCTCTCAGATTTTAAATTAGATATGCTTATCGAATATTCTTTTTATTCTCATAGTCAGTAATACGATAAAATAATTATTGACAAAATTTGGACTGTAAGTTGGAGCTTCTACTCAATAGACTCATAGGTAATTTAACCTATCACTGATTATTTACGAATAATTTGGACTCAATCCATTCTTAGTGTATATATATATATATATATATATATATAATTTAATTGCTTAATTAATTGATTAATCCAATGAATTGTCCTAATAATAAATTAATACCAATCCACATTATTTTAATATATTTCATAAAATTAATTCAACATTGTAATAATTTAGGAGAATTAATTATTATATTTCATAGTAATTATAATTGAACTTATTTTCAAAAAGTTGTGCGTAGTTTAGAGCTCTTTAATAAACTCTTCTAGGAACTTATCTAAGCTGAATTATCTCTGCACTTTGTAACGTAATCCATAACCGAAAAGGGGAAGCTTTGGTAGTCTTTGTGAAGGATATTTTCTCTGCACAACCTTCATATTCTCAACAGACGGGGTGTTATCCAGTAGGAATATCTTAAACTGAGGAGCACCCAAAATCATAAACTGAAAAAAAAAAAAAAAAGAAGATTAAATTTATTGTAACGGATTTCGCATCTGATTAATATTTTAAAGAAAATATAACATTCTATATGATTGACAAAGATAATGACTGATAATACTAATTAACACGATATAGGTGCATTTTTAGTAAACATGGCATCTCTCTCATAAAATGCTAGTATGTGTTTTCTGAAAACCAATTTCATTTTTGGATCGTTGTCTATTTAAATAAAGTCTTTCAATATGCGGTAAATTTAAAAAACTAAGTTTTCAATTTACCTTCTTTAGTAAATCTGAAATATTTTTGATATATTGTAAGATTTTTATAATTCTTCTTTGGTCAAACTTTATCTTTTTTAATCTAAGTTTTTTTTAAAAAAAATTCTTTTCCTAGTCTTAAAAATTTATACTGCTATGAAAGTTGTTGGCTTTGAGCGACGTAGTTATCTTGTTACGGCACAAATAGTGATGGTGACATTTTCATATCCCAAAATATTCAACAATTAGTGTAGAAAATGACTGTTATTGTTAAATATGATAGCTATAAAATAATTGCAAGAATTGCTGAGTTGTCTTATTTCTTTTTTTATAATGACAGAAAGGATTGGACAACATGACATAGTTCATTGTAATTAAGATAAGTCAACACAATTATTGTATCACAAAAGTATTGAGTACACAACTGAAATAGACCGTTATGATAGATAATAATGAATAATGTAAACTAAATTTAAAATAGAAATCATGGTTAACTGCGAATATCTAAAATATTTCGTCAAATTTGAGTGAGCAGTCGAAAATTGTTGGTTAAATAGATTGACGCCCTGTAAGCAGTAAGCTTCCATCAAGGGATTGAATAATATGATTTTTCATTTTCTGCCCAGGCAAGCAATCAATATAAAGAGATTGCAACCAGCATGAGAATAAAGAATTAAAAGTAAATTATTGTTTTTGTCCTAAAATTAACTAAATTAATTTAATTTTTCAAAGTGTAGTCTTTTCAATTAAATACCTTAAATTTTTGTTTTTAATTATTATCATCCTTCCATCCGTTAAAATCAGTGAAATTAATTTTCCAATATATTCCTTAGAAAACGTAAACGAATGAGAATTTTTTTTTTTTTTTTGATAAGATAAATTAAAAAACATTACAGTTTAAAAACCAAATTAAGAAAATAGTCATCTTTTAAGGGGGAAAAAAACAGCAATTTACTCAAACATTAATAGTCAAGATATACTATACACATCTTGATAGCTGCCTGATTCTTGGAATCATACTCACTAAGAAATTAGAACATGCATGTACAAATTATCTTTTGCATCCTCCCTCATTAATGAAATCACACAGAAGGAATCTAGGACTGCCGTTGAATACCTTCTTGCAACATTTGCCCCAGCCTAGCATATAGAGCTCGTTGTTCATCGCATGTTAGGTTCATCAATATCTGAAGCAAGCAGCGGCATCAATAAAATATTTTTCATTCAAACATCAAATTTGATTTAAGATTTATGATATAATAAGCAAGATACCTGGTCTAAAATCATTTCAACTGAGAAATTTTGTGGCACAACAAATGATTGGTGATAAATATATGCAAAAACAGCCATTACCATCTGCAAATCGAAAACAATAGAGTCAAATCTCGTTTGATCTATATTAAAATAGGATTCTAAATGATTTTAACTTCCACTCCCTGCCTTAATTAATAAACTGAACAGGCCTACGAAACAAGCAGATTGACATTTCAGACAGGGTTTCCGGGGGTGGGGGCTACTTTATGGATCATTTCCACAATTTTCTTATTCTTTTGAAAGAGGAATCGTAGATCATGAAACAATTTTACTAAAGTATATATGTTATTTAACATCAACTAGACGCACCAAAATATCAACCAAAATGTTCACTTCACTATGATATACAAATATACTAATTCTATAGACATATGATCCCTGTTCATCAGGCTGGACCAACTATAAAATCATAACAATTGCATATGTTCATCTAATGGTACGGGAGTAATCTAATTTTTCAAACGTCTAGAAACTGTCTATAAAATGTTTGAATTCGACATATGAAAAAAAATCATTATTCTCATAATATCGATGATATATACAACATATACATTTATATTTTTTATATTAATCATTTCAAGCATCTTATTAATAGGTTTCCAAATAATTGGGAAATGAATTTTTCCATGTACCAAATAGCATCTATACTGCTAGAAGATTATTGGACGTTTTCAATTATACACTAGAAAGAATTGAAAGAATAGAAAAGATTCCTTCTATTAAGTCATCTTTCCCTTATGGAGTCCTTTAATCCATAATGTTTTCTATTTAGGGGGAGGGGAGAAACCAAGCTGTGCTAATTATTACACAAAATAAAAAACTAAGAAGTTGAGATCAAGGCAAAACCAGTAACTGGATTTCTACAGAAGTTAATATGTTAGTACTCATCAATTATATAATTTTATCTGACATTCTAAATCAAACATCAAGAGAGTCTACCTGGCAGTCCATTCTGTCGGTAATTCCACCATGTCCCGGGATACTATCACCAAAATCCTGCAGAAATGGGGAACAAGAGAAAACATTGAATACCAGCAACCTAAATGGATGATCATATTTGCTCATTTGTTGAGTAACAAGGCCAGACCTTTATTTTGAAAGCTCTTTTGAAACCACTTGCAAAGAAACCTCCAAAAGGTGCAATAATTGAAGCAAACAAGCCAAGGCATAGAGCATGCCATTGAACTGGTAGGACTGATATTTCTTTCCAAGGAAACTGCACAAGAGAAGTTATAATGTCAAAGCCATTCAAGGGTTCGACATTGGCATCTCCTGGTTACAACAGTATATCTAATTGACCTGTCTTGTGTAAAGCAGGCAAGAATTCAAGGGGCAAGGATTTCAAATTTAAACTGTTTGTCAAGTGACTAACCCATCGAGCAATAGATCCTGGTAAGGGGTAAGACTCTGGCTTAAACAGTGGACCAGGATCACAGTAAAGCCAACCAGTTGATAAGTCCTGCATGTTGTTCCCAGGGAGATATGAACATAAGTTACTTGGATTTTGGATGATGCCATAAAAGATAGCAATTAGTTATGGTCTATTGAAGAGCTACCTTCCTTGGACATGTTAACCACTGGAAACGACCCATGATGTTTGCTAACTGCATAAGGAATTTTAAATAATGATATTAACACCCAATTGTTAAAAGCTTGATTGCAGTAGAAAGACACATCAAGACAAAATTACAGGTATACTCATAGATGTAGGAATGTCTATGGGTATTTTCTTTTTCTTTATAATCACATCCACGCCAACACAAAAGAATACATGTATATAAAAAAACTCGGAAAAAGTTCCTTAGATTAACATGGAAGTTTATAAATCAGTTTAACTTATAACAACAGTTCAGTCCTGGTAAGACCAGATAAAATTAATTATCTCTAGTATTCTTGATATTATTTTGAAATAAAAATGGAAACAAATGAATTGTTTATTGTACAGCAGATTGAGGAATGTTCTATCAGGAGAAAAAAAATATGGAATAAAGAATGGGGAAAATTTTGTGCCAGCCAGAGACCCACTCAGTAAAGATGCCTCATGACCATGTTCCCAAACATTATAAAAACTCAGCAAGAACTTAATTCCTGCATCTGACGACCAAATAGAAAGTCATTCTCACCAGAAATGCAGACATGATGGTTGCAATGGATGCCCCAATAAATCCCTCCCAAGTTTTCTTAGGAGATAACTTGATCAATGGAGTTCTTCCAAAGAAGAAACCGAAAATATAAGCTGCAATGTCATTAATGACAATAAGTGTTGCTGGGAGAAGAAACCTGCACAGTGAGTTCATGTGTTAGAGAAAACAAGAAAAACGATAAAATCAAGTAATTATTTGTCAATTTCAACTGTAGAAGTCTTGAAGCCACAAAAGAGCAATGGCGGCATAAATTATATACAGATTCTTTTTACTAAGGAGAAAGAATAGACACACCAACCCTCAAAAATCAACACAAACATAAGAAAAGAAGAAAAGAAAATGATTGTGGGAGAATAAGGAAGGCTAATATTGTAAAAAATTATCATATGCAAACAATAGAGGAGAACAGAACATCAATAATTCACTATCCTAATATAAGCTTTCAACTTCAATGAGAACATTAACATTTAATCTTTTACCTGACTTCAATTTCACTTGCTTATACATTCACTAATTCATTCTTCGGGTATGTCTACAACAACTGATACATAATAATTTCTGTAGATCATACTGTTCTCACTAAACACTGAGATTCACTATTTTTTTGACAATGACATATCCAAAAACAAAAAAATTGATGCAAGCACACTAATGTACAACTGCAGCCTAAGACACATACATGCTGGTATGTTCAATTAAGTGTTTAGACCTTTAACCTCTTAAGTCCAATATACAAGCAGACTGGTTCTTCAAATTTTAAATTCAAGACATTTTCAAAAATACTACAAAGCACTCAAGATAGGGCACCATTATTCATACATAATAGAAAAGTCTAGACCACAAGAAATGAACTCAACCTCCCATCTCATTTGTATCTTTGGCTCTTTGCTCACGTTGGCGCTCTAGCTTATGCTTATAGATGCCCATAGCTCTAAAGGACAGGCTCTTGGGACTACGAAAAAGGATTGCAGAATTAAGCTCAACCCACTTCCCATCTGGATTGCGAAATTTTACAAAGAATTCCTGTTTTCAGCATAAAAGTAAAATTGATTGTCTGGTAGTTCTCCGTGATGAGCATTTACTTATCTGAAAACCTCCAAGGGACAGTAGAAATATTGCCACTCTTTGTTCTACTCTTTATTTTTCTTTTCTCCACCTTTCCTATTTCATAGCCCTAACCCACATTTTATGTTATAACCAACAGCTATCTCTATAGCTTAGCAAACAAGCCTATAAATGGTTATTAAAGCATAAAAAATTTGTCAAATCCATAAGGATGAAGAAGGACATCAATATGTATTGATCATGAAAAAGGCAATCCTCAAAAAATAGTAAAAAAAAGTTTCTTAACATAGTTACGTAATCATTCTTTTTCATCACAGGTCAATACCAGAAAATTCCTTCAAAAATGTTTGCCACAGTGAAGGAGGACTGTGTAAACACAACAATCAGAATCATGTGCGTCCAAGCATACTGGCCAAATTGATACTTGTACATTTTCTTCTTTAGTGTGAGAATGAACCACATAAACCCTGAGACCAATTAAGAAAAAGGAAGAAAATCAGAGTATCAGTATGCACAGGATAGTGTGATACAGCAAGGAAACTCAATCCTACTAATCAACTAACAAGATATTGGTCGAGCATCTGTAAGAGATATCATACATGCATACATAATGAACATTAATAGACAAAACTGACAAGAAAAAGTCACCTGCAATGTACAAGGAGTAGCAGATCACCATATGATACTTTATAAGGCTGCTCACAAGCTTATATAAAACCTTGTCTGAAGTTACCGTGTTAACAAGGCGTTGACTCAGAATACGTCCATATACAAATAACATTGCAGTGAAGAAGAAATGCCTGAGATAGTTCAAAAAATGAATCAATAACATTGTATAAAGATTGATACTAAGAGGTCATTCAGTAGTTAGCAAAAATATTTTGCTCCTGGCCTACTGATTACTAGCTTATCTTGACAGGAACAAGTAGCACTGCTATGACTAGGACAATCAATTTGAGACTATTACCAATTTAATAGCCGAAATCCTGGCAGCTGTCTATCTTCATGGGCTCTCCTGAGTAGATTGAAAAGCTCTCTTGCCATAAAGATTTGGATAACAACAACCATGGCAGTAATACATAGGTGACCCATATAGATGATTAAAGCAAAGCCCCCAATCATCCAAATGGATGAGTATGCACGGATCAACATAGACCTGTATTTGTTCTTGTCATCAACAAGCAAATGGCTTCCATTTGCTTTGCCAACATCTGGAATGGCCTGAAAAAAAGATATTATCAAATAAATTATTTCAGATAGTTTACAGTGTCTTTTCCAGAAAGATACTGGTACTCATTTACCCCAACAGTGCAGTTACCGTTGGGTTGACTTCATCTATAAAGACAGCAACATCCATAAGGAGCCTAATACTAATGA
Source organism: Delonix regia (assembly GCA_037074485.1). Lineage (NCBI taxonomy): Eukaryota > Viridiplantae > Streptophyta > Magnoliopsida > Fabales > Fabaceae > Delonix > Delonix regia. The sequence goes on along the minus strand of CM073450.1, from coordinate 42,864,928 downwards.
AAAAAGGCACTAGCAATTTTTCTACAAGAAAAAACAAAAAAGGTTATAACCTTTCCAGTAATTGCTTTCTTCAATCAGAATTTTAGAATAGTTAGATAATAATTCAACTCAGGGAAGTTAAAGGTGCTGAGGCCAGGCGTTTTTTTGGGTCAGTGCCTCTCATGGTGTGAGAAACACTGCCTTCACTGGGGCGCTTGTCAGGTAGCGCTTTTTGGTGCCTTTTATTGCCTTAGGCCTGTTTGGGCGAGTGCCTTTTAGAGCCTAGGTGATGTTAGGGTTTAGTATGGGGTTTTTTAATTAGGGTTAGTTGTAAAAGCCCAGCCTAAATATTATAGAATAGTCAACAACTTCAGATTATATAGAATACTAACTATTATTTAAAGCCCAGCCCAACTCAACCTTAAAAACATAAAACATAGGGTTAAGTAAACAAAAATAAAAACAGCCATGTGGCCCCTCAATCCCACTAGCAAAGGGCCACTTAACTCGTATGCACGGGAAGAACAAGAAGAGAGCGGGAAGAAAGCAGAGTTCTGCTACTCTTCTGCTACCATCTTCCTTTCTTCCTCTACTCTTCTTAGTTCTTCCAATCTTCTTCTACTGTTTTATTATTCTGAAACTGAAGTTATTTTTTACATTTTGAAATCTGAAAGCGTTTTTCCTACTGCTACTGTTCTTCCACTCTTCCTATACTCTTCTTCCATTCTTCTACTGTTTTATATAGCATATTTTAGCATAGCGCCTTACTTCACTTGGCAAAGCATTTTTTGGCGCCTCTCGCCTTAAAGCTTTTCAGGGGTCTGGCACCTCAAGAGCGCCTTTTGCCTTTGACTACCTTGATTCAACTTTCATTCACAATCTAGGATTACCCAAAAGTGCATGCAGAACCAATTTTAACATGAATTGTACTTACGCAAATAGATAAATTACAGGCACATCGAAACTTAAAACAACTAACCTCACTTGAGCGTTTCCGGTGCCTAACCCGGCCAGTGGGAGTTGATGGGGCATGGGGACTAGTATCCTTCTGCATAGCTCTTTAATCAGATTTTAGCCAATTAGAAGGCAATGTAAATGGGACATGTGAAGCCAGAAGGTATCCACCTGCAAAATAGATGACATGATATATAGTCTTTGGCATATTTGAAGGATATTTCAAAACGCTATCACTAAAGAGGCCAGTCAACTTAACATAGAAAAAAGAAAAGAAGACACAAAAGTCAAATCATTTGGCATATACATGGGGTAACTAGATGCACTTAGAAAAAACAAAGTATAGAATCAGATCCCAAAATTTAGGTTGGCTGAGTGTATTTTTTTAATGAAGCTTCTTTTTCCATTCAACTTAACAAAAAGCTAGATCCCAAAATTTGGCATATACATGGGGTAACTAGATGCAATTAGAAAAAACAAAGTATAGAATCAGATCCCAAAAATTTAGGTTGGCTGAGTGTATTTTTTTAATGAAGCTTCTTTTTCCATTCAACTTAACAAAAAGCTAGATCCTCCATCATACTCTTGCATCCATAGCCACATTTTTTATTTTGCTCATTCCAGGGCATCTCATTCCCCTACTCCAATCATCTTCTTCCACACAAGGACATCTATACAAACTTCATAAACAGTCAAGCATTTAACAAATTTGCGCTGATATAAATCATTATTAATTCAATCCTACAATCACCCCCAATGTTTTGATATTTTCAGAACAAGTACAAAAATTGATATAAATTCAGTCTAATTTTCTACAATTAATTGTCCACCTTAAAACCACGTCCTGCTATGCCTATGCCACTAGTTGATATAAAACCTCCCAATCCTAAATCATCTAGATGTATGTTATGGTGAAGATAGATAACAAATTGAAACAAGAAAAAAAAAATGGGTCAGGAAATCAATGTCACAATACAATAAGCTTCAGGTATAAAAGCCTAAGATGATAAATTTTCACCGGGAATACACATTGAAGCTCATATTTATCATCTTATTGTTCAGAAGTTGATGAAAAGATAAAAAAGTTAGCCATTAATAGCATGGTCCATTAATAAACTACAAGCTTGGAGGCACTACTGAAAAGAAAGGAAAATCCTAACAATATTGCAATAGTGGCAAAATTTTGCTATAGACATAACCCAAGGGGTGCCAGAAATGGATTATATGCTTTAATGTTACAAGAATAAAATCAGAAATTGGAGACAAACATACTCCGGGTTGTCTTCAGTTTATCTATGACTTCCTAATTTTGACAACAGTTCCTGTAAACCTTTGCCCCTAATCAGAATGTCCACTGTCAATTAGATAAACTTGCCTCCGCAGAACCTTCTTTCGAGCAATGAATGGACATTGCCAATATACAACCACTCCTGCATTACTCCACGTAATTCAGATTCAGACTTGAACTTCGATAAAGTCAATATCTTTCCAGTCCCTATGCATCACCCCTGCCCTTCATACTAAGTTCACAATTTAAACAAAGCTCTCAAGACTTTCCAAGAAGCTAACGAGAATAAACCTCTAGTTATACCTCAATGAAATGCGTACGATGTGAACAGAGAGGGGGGGGAAAAAACTTTTGACTGACAAATTTTTCAGAAGAAACGACATGGAAAGAAGGAAACTAGATTCAAAATCAGAAACAGTTCTTCCCAGTCAAATCTCAATAAGAGCGAACAACTTGAACCGTAGGATCAAACAAAGCATAGAAGGCGCAGACATGAACATCCACAAAAGAAATACATATCAGCAGAAAGCAAAACGAAGAGATTGTGAAAGTACAGAACCTGGTTTCGTTCAGCGAAGCGAGGAAGCGACACAGAGAAGATGAAGACGCAGAAAGAGAGAGCCAACGAAGAATAAGAAGAAGCGAATGCGAACAATAATAGAGGAAGAAGCAAAGCAAAACGGAGAGAGGCTTCTTCGTTACTAGAATTTTGCTTTGTACACAAAATAAACGAATATTTAAAAAATTAATATTTCGTTAGAGACTATTTTCATTTTTATTTTTTCAGACCTACAGGTAGAGAGATTAGATACATGCCTTCTACAATGTTCTAGAATTTTAAGTAAGAATGTTTAAGTTACACGTAATGGTAAAATACATATGGCCAGAACTTAATATGCGTAATTATGTCAATTTGTTTTCTGAAATTACTATTACATCAAGTATGTATTATTTGAGTTCAAAATTATTCAAATGAATGTAAGAAGTTGTGTCACTAAATTATTTTTGCTATGCTTAATATGTGTCAATTTGTAAATATATTTTATCATTAAAAACATTTTTATAATAATATAAATAAATTGGTACGTTTTTTCCATAAATCAATATTAACATATTTATTTGTTATTTTATAGTTAATTGCAGTAAAAACATATTTAAACATTTAAATTTGCAACAATTAAAGTTGTTTTTGGAAATCTATCTTATAATAATTTTATAAAGCAACGTAAGATTTTGAAAAAAAAAAAAAGAATATTTGAAGAAATATTTACAAAAAAATTAGAAAATTTATTACATTTTATGTCAAAAAGTACAAGAAATAAAAGTTACAATATTCTCAAACCGAGTCTAAGTCAATGAAGAGCAATCATATGCACATATTGGACTGCACTTCGCTGGAATTAATTAACATATGCACATGAAATTGACTTTATTTCTTGAAAAACAGCATGCAAGTCAGTAAAACTTGTTTACAAAAACTATTTTTCACATGTTAAATGTTTTATTAATTGAAAAATCAAAGAGTATGTAAAAAAAACTAAGCTCGAAATATATGAAATGCAGTTATTAGGTATATTTCTTATAATAATAATTTTATAAGCAAGTTATTAGGTGTTTAAATCTTCATATACTAATCAGTACCTTAAGGCAAATTACGTATATATTTAGGGTAGACAAAAATTAATTTTTAAATTATTTTAATATCTTGTAAGTTTTTTATCCGATCACAAGCATGTACATGCCATTACTCTATAATGATAAATAATAAATTTAAATCATATCAAACTATTTTCATTTTTTACAAATTCAGTCATATATCAAATCATTAACATATCAATCAATTTTTTTGCACTTTAAAAATATTTATCTTACAAAAGAATTGTTTATTTTATATATTTTTAAAAATGTAATAAGTGAATAAGATAGACTTATAATTAAACTAATTATATTATTGTGTGCCAAACTTTTTTCTTATCTTATAATATGCCAAATGAGGTTAAATATACTATTTACTTAAATGAAAGTCAACCAAGGAAAAAAAAATCTCAAGGAATACCTACAACAAAAAATAATACATGAGGAAAAAAGAAAACATGATGCACAATATTTAATTACAGAATATGTTATTAAGAAGACAATTATAATATAAAATTAGAACTATAATAATATTATACTATTTTTATAAACAAATTAAAAAACCCAATAATAAGACTAACAATAAATAATTTTTTTAAAATGATTTAACAGAGAATATTTAATTATTTGGGAAATTTGGGAGATACATAGATTTTGTTTATTCTTAAAAATATTATATAAATATTTGATTTGCTTAAAATACTCAAAACTGCTTCACGACATTTTCGTGAATACATAACAGTTTTTGTGTCCTGTACAATTACATAATAGCCTCATAAATGAAACATATTTTTTTTTTAAAAAATCTCTAATAACATTTTTTCAATTACGAATATAAGTGGTTCTCCCCATGTTATGCTCCATTTATTTACTTAATTTATTTATTCTCTAAACCTTAGCCACCCATATTATTGGATTATTTTAATCACAATCCTAAAAGTCATATATTCTATATTTCTTTTAGGTATAATCAAACAGAAATGCCATAAACTCCAAATAAAATAATTACTTTATAGTACTTTTAAACTGTAACTTATTCGAGTTACTTGCGTCTGTAAGAGTTGCAGCCCACTCCCATTTACTTTACAGATAGAAGCAACCGAAAGTGACAATAAAAAAGACAGTGAGGCCTGAAAGGTTAAACCCTAAAATTAATTATTTCTTGAATGATATTCCCATTATTAAATAATGTTACATTTGGAAATTTAATAATCTGTAATTATCAGTGCCAAAAGCATATATTCATTTCCAGACTATGAAGATTGCGACATGCGATGTTGCTGGAAAGAATATGGGAAAGGAGCTCTTTATGATAACATGCTTTTCTCTTTATTTGGTTCATTGTTAAGATGCTTCACTCTGAGTTATTTGTTTAATACATGAGAAATTTTAATTTTTTTTAATGCATTCGAAGTCCCATTTATTGATTTGAAATAAATATAATGAAACATGCAAGTAATTTTCTCTAAATGAGAAATGGAGTGAAAATTGTGTTATGAAATGACAATTACACAATTTTTACATTCAGACTGAACAATTTCAGCCCAAAAAAAAAAACCATCTTACTAAAAATTCATACAATGTCATGTCGGCATCAAATGTGAGTGAAAGTAAAAAAACTCACATTAAATAGAAGTGGACTAAAAAAAGAACTATATAAATATAAAAGATTTATAGACATAATATTTTAGGGATAATATTTAAAATTTTTATAATTAAGATATGACGTCAAGTAAATAAGTATATTTTCTCTTCAAATTTAATAAAAAAAAAAGTATTAATGAAGATATGTTATTTGGAGCATCCCAGCCCGATTTAAATGTCAACTGTATTATATATTTGTTGAAGCATCACTTTTCTACCTCGTAGACTCGACAAACTAAATCTTCAGCAATATATGGCTAGGAATATAACTGAAGAATACGTTGGGCCCATTAACATCCTAGCATTTGGCAGTCTCCCGTATCATGTATAAAAGACAAATTCTATTTTCCCCCACTCAGCACCTTTTTTTTTTTTTTTGGTTCTTCTCTTAGTCGAAAATCTAAAAAAGTCCTTTAGTGCTTTGATATCCGAATTCATCCATCTGTCATCTGAACGTATTAAATCTTAGATGGACACCTCAAATCTACTCTCTGTTTGCTGACATAGATTTCAAATGACATCACATGCAATCTCACTTGGAGTTTGGATTTTTTTTATGTTACCGGATAATCTTCGGTAACAAAAGAAGATAAAAAAATAATATTTTATTAATGTTAAATTAATAAAAATATATTAACTTTAATAAAATTTATTTTTTAATTCTCCTTTAGTCACTAGAAAATCTCTAGTACTAAAATATCTGGTAACTAAAGATGATCCATTCACCCCAACTTGACTTGAGAAGGAGGTTCATAAGTTAGAGTGCACACATCAAGGTTGTCCAAGAGTTTTCATCATAAACCAATGGCCTTCTCCTTCTCTTGCCTCTCTTGCCATCATCGTAACATCTACCTTTGCCATGAAAAGCATAGCCTCCGTCGTCGTTGTCTTTGCTAAATAAATTTTCCATTTCACTTTCTTATTGTTATCATTATTGTGTTTGTTGTCTTCATGGGTAGGTGAAGGACAACTATGCCCTTAGTCGCAGAGAAAGGAGGACAAAAGGGGAAGGGCCTTTTGAATCCAATGGTTCAATGAGGTAAAATCTCAATTTCCTTTTCTTACTTGTGTTAGAGCAAGAGCCTTTGACTGAATGTGTGATTTATCGAATCCCATAGTTCCTCTACAAAGTTGTTATTCTATTATTTTTTAATGATTTAAAACTCCTTGATGCTTGTAATTGGTATGTGTATGAGTAATATATACATAGAATTTAGTGTGATTAGATGTTGAATTGATTTTGAAATTGCTTGATAAGAAATTGATTTGTATGATTGACATATACACAGAGTTTAAATTGAGTTAAGGTTCTGACATGCAATTGCTTGATTAAACGACTTCTTAGGAAGCTCATTAGAAAGCATTTAATTATGGATAAATGAATTGACTCATTCAAACTATGTCTCATGTGTCAAAATTATTAGTTTTGACTAGAGAAATTGCTTATTGATAGGAAAGGCTAGAAGACTAAAATGAGGATAAATCTTAAGGGAAGAAATTTGCAAAAATATTAAATTGTTAATTTTGACTAGATAGAATTAATTTGCTTTGCTTTGCAAAATGCTAAAAGATCTCAAATACCACATAAGTAAAACTACTAAAAGCTCATAATTTATTTTGCCTTGTCATTGTTTACTTTGCCATAGTTTGAGCTTGCTTCTTGTGATTGTAGATGTGAATGCAAATGCAGACATAGGGAGATGGGCAGTGGCAAAGGATCATTTGGGGTTGCAAGTTCTTTCTGGGACAAGCCATCTTCAATCTTCTCCTTTTCTTACACTGTACCATAGCCACATGATGTATGGTGTAAATGTGGATTAATAGCTGTGTTCTAAGTCTCATCAGCCAAAAAGAATCTAGGCAAGAAGTTCATGGCCTATCCCATATGACCAAGGGGCAGGTTACAACTTCTTCAAATGGGTGGATAAAAATTGTTTGAACTACGAGAAGGCAAAGTTCAAGGTATAAATTCTGTTGCATTTAGTTGCTACAATAACGTGTATTACGTTGATATGTTGTGTAGTTATGGCTAAGTTGTGTCTTTAGGTGTTATATTTTAATTACTGGTTAGGTGTGAAATTGTAATGGTTGTTTAGTTTAGTAATTAGTGACTGATGTTGTTGTAATGTATACTTTGTTCCATGTTTATTTAAGGGAGTTTCAATGGTTCCATGATTGTTGTGTTCAATGTTCGATGAAGACCAATTATGACGTGGTCTATGTTTAATGAAGAATTATGTTATTGTGTTCAATGTTCAACAAAGAATTATGTATCTTGTGCTTCATTATGTTGAAATAAAAGTGAAGATTTTAAGATAATTGCCTATGGAATTGCTATTGGATGTTGAAAAACCAAATGGCATGTTGTTGTTGGTAAATACAAAATTAATAATTTCTCTTTTATTATGTGTTATTTTCTTTCGAATCTCAGACTACTCTAATTTTTTACTTAGAATTACACAAGTCATAAGTCATATGCATTCTTCAACTTGTATTTTGTCTATCATTGTTCCTTTTCATAATTACTTTTTGATAAGAAAAATCTATGTGTTTAATGACAGGTATACTATTATATATTAATGATGGTTGCCATTTACAAGTTTGACAATCTTAACTTTTGCTGTTGTGACAATCTTAATTGCACTTCTTATAGCTATAAAGCAACAACCTCTTTAGTTTTCTTGGGTTTGCATTGTGTTCACTTTCAATTAGATCTTTCTTTCACTATTGTTTTAGTCTCCCTATTACTTTTTCATGGGTGAAGGTTGGAGTTACTCACCATCCGCTTTGCACCATAACTATTGTTTGTTGACCAATAGTATATATGGTTCATATACTCTTTCATGTGTTGCCTAGGTGAGGCTATGGTGCACACATTCTTTTAGATTTAGGTTTTGTAGCCCAACTATGGCAATGGCATGAATACATGGTATCCTACAAAGTCCTATGACCTGCAAGTCTTTAACAAACTTGTTTGGCTTACATCGTACCTCAAATTGCTCACCATTAGGATCCTTAACCTATTGGGGAACCCATATCCTACTCATCCATTTGTTCTTTTCTAACTTACTACAGACTCATGGATAAAGCTATCATTTGAACCTTTGTAATTGATCTTATTGAGCAATCATTTTTTACATAATGTACAAATGTATTTCCTCCAACATTGTTATTATAGGCTTCCCCCTTACCTCTCCTTGTGTCAAAAGATGCATGTGACCATTGATCAGGAGGGGTTTTTTTTATGGTACTTGTAGACATTGTTATTGAGCTGCTTCAAATAGTTCAAAGTGTTTGTAAACTTTTGCATTGCGTTGCTTTTGCGCTTCTCCACAAGAAATTCTTCAATTCTTTTCCCTTAAAATATTTGGCATAGTTATTGTAAATATGATACACATAAAAGTTATGTTCAGAGTGAGGTGCTAGCTTTGCAATAGTGGGTATTAGACCTTAACCAAGGAAACAAGGAATAATTAGTCTTTTAGTTACCATTGAGTGATCATTAAATAAGTCTGGAATAATTAAACAACAATGGACTTACCCTTTGTTGGTGAAAAAAAATCAGACAAGACTATTGGAAATGGTCTTAATGTCCTTAAACAACTAACCCTATGTCTCCTTACTTTTGATCATAACATTGCTTTGGCAATTGGATAAAATGAATTGTCTCCATTTTACCCAATTACATACAACAGTTGACCTTTATAGTATCCTTTTAAGAAACAACCATCCAACCTAATAATTGGTCAGCAACTAGCTAAAAAGCCCGTCTTGCAGGCATGAAGACACATGTAGAGATGGTTGAAAGTAGAAGGGAGCTTGAGTGCAGCTTTAAACACGTCAATCTAACATTTACTCCTATGGTTACTTTGTATGGTCTCCCAACAATAATCTTTTAGTTTCCAATATTGCTCTTTCTCATTACCCTCTATAAGGAGTTTAGCTTTTTCTTAAGGTAGGTATACTAAGGCAACATGTCTCATTAATGTAGTTCATAACATCTTTTCCATATGGTTGTACATTATATCATTCGTAAGGCAACACGTTTACTATAAGCTAATTAGAGCTTGCCTATGTATGTGCAATTATTGTTGAATTTCTTCACTAGGAATGAATTAATTACCTTTTATTCATAAGCAGAGTATCATCTATAGGCAAATATTTTCACATTTTGCCTAACACTTTTTGGCATCATTTTCCACAAGCTTGACCTTGACTCCAACATTGACATTAGCGTAGTCCCTTAATACTTGCTTAAACACTGTTAGATCTCTAAATTCATCCCTAACTCAAATGAAACTTTCCTGAAGCCTACCACTTCATTGAATTGAGGACATATGATTTTCCTCTCGCCTCAATCTCTTTTTAGAATCTATATCACTAAGTTTTTCAAAATTATATTGTTCATCTACTTCAAACGTGACAATGTCATCTAATGGATGTTCTAAGTTCTCATCTTCCACACGTGTAAGATTAGTATACCTAAAAGCATAACATAAACATGTCATCTTCATATAATTTTGCTATGCATGGCTAGGTCAACATACCAATCAAATAAGTAATTATTGTCCTTATTTGATGCATTATCATTATATTCCTTGTACTTAACACTTCCATCAAATTCATTTCTATACCCTTCAATGGCAGCTTCTTGCCTCTAAAGGGCACACACCACTTCAATTCCTTCTAACATTTTGTCGCTTATACACAATATAATGCAAAAACATAATCAAATATTAATAATATAATTGCTTTACTAAATAATATTTAAATGTATTCATTTAAATTTATACTATGACTAGTCCCCCTATTGTAGTTCTTCTTTATTAATGAGAAATTAAATTTTTTCCTCTTAATTGAACGTTATAGTTATATAAATTAAGTAGAATCCCATAGTTTGATTTAATGAGTCATTAAATTAAGTGGAGGTGGTATGCTCTATAATTAACATAAACTTAGTAGTTTCAAGGATAACAAATAAGGAAGAGAACCTATTAATTCATCCAATACTAGCATTGAGTAAAATCAATATTCATCACATTTAAATTAACAATGACAAAATTGATAAGATGCCACTCACTATAGAAGAAAATTGCTAATGCAATTTATGCTAGTTATTTAGATCAAGATTTTAGGTAAGATTGGTGAAGAGACTAAAATGATCCAATTGTAGGATTAAGTGAATAATATGACCAAAAAATTTAAAATATATATTTAGTTATATAAAATTATAAATAAGTACATGAAGAGCTCCTCAGCTTTAAAATATGAGACATATGCATAGGGACGTAAATAGTGAGATAAGTGAAAAGTATAAATGGCCTAGTGATGAAGTATTGAGGTCTCATGCGGTTATAAACCCATAAGATCGAGCTCAAAAGCATAGTAAATATGTATTAGCATTAGGCTTAAAATATGTATTTAGTTACATAAAATTTATATATAAGCACAATACTATCACAAGTTCTTTAGCACATTAACAACATAAATCATAAGTTGTAAAAGTCATAATCTAAATTGGCAACATCCATACATATTCGACAAATCGATTCTTGATGTGGTGAGCTAGTTTAATATTTGATTTTTGTTTTCCTAAAAGAAGGTAATGTATAGAATTGGACAATCAAAATTGCAATTTTAAATTCTTTTATACATAAGTTGAAGTATAAAAGCTAAATGGTAAGAGGCAGAAAATGAATAGTGGCTATCATATAATCATGAAGAAAATAAAGATGCAAAGTTTAGAAGACTTCAAAAGTTAAAAATTAATAGGAAATTGTAGACCACATGTATATCCTATTCATCTTACAAAGATGAAGAACTTTGCAATCCTTATGTCAATAACCCATCTTAGTTTTTCATATGAATACCCTATTTCTCCTAAAGAAAATGAACATACTTGACATGGTAGAATCTGAGGACCACATTAGTATCATTCTCTTACACTACAATAATATATACAATACACAACCACACATTTTTTTTCCCTCTCACATGGCCCCAACACTAACATTATATAAGAAAATATTTCTTTTGCCTTTAGTGAGGAACCAAACATGATACCTTCATGAAAACGCTAATAGTAGAAGAAGAAGAAGGATATTTAAGTAACTCTATGTTAGTAAGGAAGGGTTTAGGTAATTAGTTAACAGTCTCAATAAGTTAATATCCACGTCAAATATTTTTACACGGACAAATGATATAGAGACACATTTAAATAACAAAAGCTCTAAATAAGGGACTAACTTAGATTTTCAACTAAATTAAGGACCAAAATAGGAAAAGGGTGCAAAGTGGGAGACCAAAATAAGATTTTTCTCTTTTATAAAATTTATTAGGGCAGGCTCATTTCACTCAAAGGCTTAAACAAAACCATTGTAAATCTCACAACACCGTTTGCAAGTTACAACTGGGAATGGTCATTACCTACCCAATAACTAAAAACCAAGGGATAGTTGATTAATTATATGAGCCCAATCAACCAAATGCAAGAATTACAATTGCAAAAATTGTTTTATACAAATTTTAAGACCTATTTAAAAAGAGTTAGACCATAAATCATTATTTATGAATTAACTTGACTAAATGTGAGTCATTTTAATATATATATATATATATATATATATATATATATATATAAACTAATTGACATGCATTTTATATAAGTTAAGCCACTAATATGAAAGGAACATTTAAATCTTTATATTTTTACTATCAAATTTTTGTAACAAAAATAATAAATAAATATTGTTTGTAATATTATTTTAAGGAATTAACTTGATCAAATCCAAAATTTTTGATAGCTCTACTGATGAGAAATGCCCAATTCAAAGAAATATTCTTGACCTAATCTATTCTTCTTTTTTTTTTTTTTTTTGGTTACAAGGAACTTAAATTGCATTATAAGGTTAAGAACAAAACCCATATGACCCAAATTATCCTATCAATTACATTATTAATTAATAGTTTAGTTTAAAATGAGATTAAAGGGTTTGAATTAGGGTCTTTGAAAATTTTTTATCCTTTTGAAATATAATTAAAATTAAAAGTTCAAGTTCCTATGAGTAGTGTGAAAACATACTTGAAGGAAATTATGTTGATTATGTTGTTTCAAGCCAAGCCTGAACATTGTTTCTTCATTAGAAATGATCATCTTTGAGTCTTTATTCGGTAGGAATTAATAAAGAACATATACATAAATTAATTCCTAAGTTAAGGAGACTTACATAATTCTCTTGATTTGATTCTAAATAGAATCACTGATTGTATGAGATACCTACAGTATGTCAGGTATATCTTATGTTTTTACAGCCTAAATTTCTTTCCACAATCGATTGCAAAATACTCACATGTATTCTTTTCTTGAGCATCTAAGAGTCTTTGTAGACTATTTTAATATATCTATTGTATAACAGGCCAGTCCTTTTGTAAATGCTAGTTAGGGTTATGGTTTAGTAGTAATTACTTAAATTACAATCCTACCTATATTTCATGAGCACCCATTATAGGTGTATTTTATACAATATCCAACATATCTTACTCACAATAGGAGTGCTCATATGCTCTAAACCCAAGAAATATATTCTTAGTAATTTAAGAGAACATTTTCTCTTTATAATTTGAAATAATTCATATAGGGAAAGTAGGTCATATGACTAGCATATTATGAGAGCATCAATGCTATATATCAGTTACGAATATATAGTTTCTCCTTGAAAATGCACTTGTATATAGATCATAAGGTATGTATGTACCTTAGATTATAAGAATTACATTTAGATATCTCATAATGATCTCATCTATTATAATATCATGTATTCACAATCATGGCTCACAAGTCATAACTGGTATATCAATGAATACAAAGTAATAAAATTCTTTTTATGATATTCCTTTTATCACAATCTTATCAACACAGACTTAGCTTGCTTTTGTAGACATGTCCTATTAGACTGAAACATTACTTATAGTCCTTAAGCAACAAACTTAAATAGTGAACACTAAGCTATATCTCAAATACTTGATTGGAGTCTAAGCATACAACTGTAGAGCCAGCAAAAAGGCTTAAGGGTCTCATAAAACATGAGTTGAGATCGTACTCATGTTAACCTATATGGTCAACACTTACACACATGGTATAAAACATGTGCTATAGCATTCCTCCTTTTCTAATGGAGTGCATGTCTATTTCACAAGTAATGTTGTAAAGAGGATATTTTAGTCACCACAAGTCTAAAACTAAGTTCCTTGATCAACATAATGTCTTGGACTCACATCTGGAAACTAAGGTAAACTAGAAATGTGAACTTATTTTATCAAATCAATCATAATGACCTTATGTCACCAATTAGGCAACTTATATGATTTTAAGTATAGTTGCTCTCAAATTATCCTCTTAATAATTTTTACTTAAAATGTCACAAAGACAATGAGGTGGTTACCTGTGTGAGAAAGCTAACCCTTTTATCTATTCGACATACTTAACAATAAAGAATGTATATAACATTAAAATAAAGACATGTAAGCATGGAAATCAAACTTTGTCGATTATCAAATAACATTAAAACAACTTTGTGAATAACAAGAAAATGTCAAAAAATACAAATGAAGTATTCTTAACTCTACACAATCCTAAAGACCTAATGTACTTCATAAATTTATCTCTAGAAATAGGCTTAGTTAACGGATCTACTAGCATCTCATGCGTAAATATATACTTCACGTTTACGGTCTTACGTGCAAGCATGTCTTTCATATAGTGATATTTGATATCTATGTATTAGGTTTTACAATGGTACTTTGGGTCCTTTGTATATGCAATTATAGCCTCACTATCACAGTACACTAATATTAGTTCAGTGTCTTCTACTTTGCATAATAAATGATCTAAGAACTTCTTTAACCAAATAGCCTCCAGAGCTGCTAAAGAAAGGGCCACAAACTTTGCCTCCATTATGGATAAGGATATACAAGATTATTTCTTACATCTCCAATATATAGCACCATCATTTGAGTAAGAAAAGATATCCTAAAGTAGACTTTTATAGCTTCACCCATATCTTTCATCTCAAAGCGAGATGACAATCAGGTCTTTACCTCGTTAATAAACTCTATATCATTTCTAGCTATGAATATGTTATCAATCATGTCTTTAGATTTTTTGGTATATATACAATTGTCTTTACTCATCATAGTGAAACCACTGGAGATGACTGTATTGTGAAAATAAATATACCACTGTCTTGAAGATTGTTTAAGGCCATAGATAGACTTTAAAAGTTTACAAACTTTTTCTTTTTAGCTTTCTTTAATGAAACCCTTAGGATGTTCCATATAAATTTTTTCATTTAATTCTTCATCGAGAAAGGCAGTCTTTACATCCCTTTGATGTAATTCAAGATCTAAATAAGCTACTATAACTAGAAGTAAACGAATAGAGGAAAAAAGTATGGACATAGAGATTTATCCTGATTCAGCTTCTACCTAAGCCTACATCCAATCCCTAAGCAACCTCTTAAGATTTTTCACTATCTCAAAAAATTAATATAATTCCCAGGATAACCTCTCCGTAATTCCCAAGCTCTCACAGCTTGACTCCTTTAAGGAACCTCCTTGAAAATTCTCTCAGGGATATACTCCCCCAAAACCTAACTCTCTCTTAGTTTGACTATCTCTAGAAACCTCCTTAAGCTTCTCTCTCATAAGAAATAAATAATTACATATGAATAACTCCTTGAATAGAGTAGATAATACAATAAAGCACTAAGATGATATAGAGCTTACAAGTAAATGAAAACTTATGATATAATCATTCTTGAATGTTTTTCTTGATGTTTTAGAGGTCTCAAGTTAAGTTTATATAGATTGAGGTCTAATAAATCCATTGGGAGTGAGTGAGAAATCAGAGAATTCAAAATATAGTCATTATAGATCCGTTATAGCTTCTCTGTCACTGACTAGTTGACTATTCACCACTGACCAGTTGACTACTCCTTCATTCCTTTTCACAATTTTCAAATTCTAGACCCTGACAGTTGACTGCTCACTTTAAATCAGTTGACGAGTCACTCACAAAGAGCTCCTAGTCGATTAGGTTTGAGCTGGCAGTTGACTGATGCTTGATCTGGGAGATGGCCAGTCGACTGCTTGCTTTCATAAAGCTTCTACTTGATTAGGATTGAGTTGGCAGCTAACTAGTCTCATCCAATAAGGAGACCAGTTGACTGTTAGCATGTGACCAGTTGACTGTTCACTCACAGAGAGTGTCTAGTCCATTAGATTTCAAGCTGGCAGCAGACTGAGAGCTTCATAAAAGGTGACCAGTCGATTGGCTAGCTAGTGGCCAGTCGATTGTTCATTGACAGAAAGCTCCCAAATCAGTTTTTCTTAACCTTTAAGACCTGAGATTATTTTTTCATTCATTTTAATTGATTCCTATAAGCTCAATACTGTTTACAAAGGTTCCTAAGACATTATTAAACATTGAAAACACCTAGAAACTAATTAATACATATCAAAACTTTTCTTCTTGTGTTGTTATCATCAAAACATCAATCTCTCAGCAAATGGGCTCAACAAAACTTGATCATCAGATAACATAACTTGGATAAGGACATGGTTTCAAACCTCGTTCTCTAAGCATTCCAAAGCCCTATAGTTTTTTGGTAGTTCTTGAATTCCCTTAAGATGTCATCATCTGAAGTACTCAGCAATGTAATGCAAATAGTGGAATTATTTTTCTTCCAAGCATCATAAGCCTTTCGGTCCCGCCTATGTTAGGCCGTGTTATTAGCTTCTGGCTCTTTCATGACATTATTCAGAGCCTCAAGAGTCTCTTTCTCTTCTAGGAGATACTGGACTGTCATACTCTAGATCTCATAATTGTCGATATTGAGCATCAATCCATTGTTGAGCTCAACAACAATGTTTTTAGAAATAGTAGTCATTTTTTATACAAATGAAAGACTAACAAAAATAAGGATCAATTAGTTCAAATAAAATCATGCAAGATTTAATATTCATTATGCTTACATATCATGATACTAAGTATTGTATGATTAAGCTTATTAACCCTAGTTGAAAGAGTACAAAGTGTCAATCCTAAGGTTGTATGCAAAGCGTAAATCATCAAAATCAAAACATAACTAAGTGTTTTAATCATACTATAAATAAATTGTAAAGCATGACTTTACAAATGTTAAACAAATTTGCATTTGTTAACTAACATGTTAAACTAATTAACATATTAGTAAATATATAATGTTAAACCAGCACATGTTTAACAAATTAATTTATCATATGTTAAACTAATTATCATAATGATAAATCAATTATGTAATGTTAAACTAGTTAACATATTAATAAAATGTAATGTTAAACTAATTAACACATTCAGTAAACAAATAATGTTAAACTAATTAACATTTATTAATATGTTTAATTAACATATTAATAAATCAAATGCGTAATGTTAAACTAAGTAACAATAATTAATAAACATGTTAAACTAATGAACATATTTAAAATATGCAATTAACGCTTTAACAAATAAATTTATCACATGTTAAACAAATTAACACATAAATAAATTAAATACATAATGCTAAACCAATTAACATTATATTTCCAAATTTTCTATAGGAAGAAAATTAATAAGAAAATTTTATAAAACAATGTTAAACTAATTAACATGATAGCAAATAATCACATGTTACTTGATTTAAATTTATTGGGGTATAAAAATTAATTTTTCACTAAAAATGAATTGCATTTATTTAGGGCTAAAATATAAATATATAATTTATATTTTGAACATGTCTAAATATTCATTAATTAAGGATTTTAAAAATTAGGCCTTTAATTATTATTTAAAAATGGGCCACATGCCGAATTAAAAGAATAAATTCTTATAAGGCCTAGAACTTCTTCCAAAAACTGTGAAGGCTCTAAAAAAAACTCTTCTAAGAATATAATGCCCAAATTCCCTTAAAAAAGGGAAGTCCTAATTCTCATAAAAATTAAGGGCCCAATAAAAACTCTCTGTAAAGACCCAATTCTCAAAATGAAAGACCTAAATTTTTCTTTCAAAAAATTGAAAGGAAAACAAAATTCTTTAAAGGCCCAACTCCTCTCCAAAAATTTTTGTAAAAGGCCTAGTTATCTGAACAAGTCTAATAACCCAAAAATTAAGGGTTCAAAAAAATTAAGGTTTCAATCTTTTTTAAAAATTTTTGAAAAAAAGCCCCAAAAATTGCAAAACCATAAACGTAATTCCCTTGTTCTTACTTCCTCTCTTCTCACTCCGCCCTTTGCTACTGCTTGCCACCTGCCCACTCATGGGTACTAGCGACGTAGTGATGTTCTGCGTGGGAGGGTAGAAACGAGGATCATAGAGGAGCGACTAGGGCCTTCTTTTTTCTGTCGAGCCGTGGTTTCCACCACCATGCCGGTGCGATGGTCGCTGACCATGGAAATGTCGGTTGCAACCATTGCCATCAATGACAATGGTTTATCTCTCCCTTTCAATGAATTTAAAGGTCATTGACATAGCAACTTCGATTTCCTCTATTTCAATTCGAGAAAAATGGGGAGGACGACAGGGGATGAGCCAACATGTCTTAGTTGAGGAGTGCCAGTATTGGCAACAATGATCTATTTCCATTGTGGGAGTGTCGCTAGCAACCATTGTCGACGACGGCCATGATAGGAGAAGACAATCTGAAAGTTTTTTTTTTTTAAATAGAGAGATTTTTTTGAAAAATATTTTGAAGGTTCTGTTAGCAATTCATTAGAATGTCTAATGTGTTTCTTAAAGGGAAATTTCTAAACTAAAAAAGGAAGATATCAGATATTAGGCAAAAACAAAGGGCCATATATTCAAATAGAGAATGAGGTTTTGCTACATCAGAAAAGTTCTATAATTTGTTCGTAAACAGAGGAAATCTCAACATACTTCGATTTTTCTATTCTAAACAAACTTACTTAATGAAGCCCCTAATGAATATTTTAGATCCTAATAAATATGCAAATGATCAAGAAACTAGTCTTTGACTCTGATACCAATGTAGGAATTAATAAAGAACATATAAATAAATTAATTCCTAGGTTAAGGAAACTTACATAATTCTTTTGAGTTACGGCAGCTGATCTGATTCTATATAGGATCACTAATTGTATGAGATACTAATCATATGAGATACCCACAATATGTCAGGTGTATCTCATATTTTCACAGCCTAAATCCCCTTTCACACTCTATTGTAGAATACTTGCATATATTCTTTTTTTCCTTAGCATCTAAGAGTCTTTATAGATCAATATATCTATCATATAATAAACTAGCCCTTATATAAAGGCTAACTAAGATTAGGGTTTAGTAATAATTATTGAAATTATCCTTCTACCCTTATTTAATGAGTACGGATATGTCTCAAGAGCCTGTGTATCCAATATAGATTTGTGTACAGTACATCAGCACGTGTATCCAAGGCCTTTTTTTTTTGTCTAATACATCTTTGTTTGTTGTCACTTCAGTTATGCCCGAGTTTATCACCTATAACCATAACTTTAGCAGTTCCTTGGTTTTGTTTTTCCTATGACTTTGTTCGATTTGTCCTGCTGCACTTCTTTCATTCAATTATGATTCATTCATTTCTCTCCCTTTGCTTTGCTCTATAGTAGGTCTTTTTTTTTTTTTGGCCTAAACTAGTTGGTTAGTGGGTCTTCTTGTGCAAATTTCAGGAAACTTTTAGAAGGGACTATTGAATGATGCATTTCAAAATTTCCTTTTTCTCTATCCTTTTGGCATTGATTTTGCAAATTTCCACAGAAGCACAAGTTTTTTTGGGTATTGTTTTGGGATTTTTATTTTTAAACAAAGAAACAATTTTTATATATATTCTTTCTTTATCAGATAAATTCTTTTCTATTTGTAAAGAAGTGCTTTTTATCTAATAAATTTTTATTAGGTATCATATCAAGTATTGTTCACTTTTTTATATGTTATTTTGTGTATGTGTGTGTGTGTAAATATATATATATATATATATATATATATACATATATATTCTCGTACTTGTATTCTAAAATTTTAAAATTGTCGTATGCTGCATATCATATCATATCGTATCGTATTCAATACACGAATTTGTATTGGTGCTTCTTAGATGAGCACCCTTATGATAGTATTTTACATGATATCCAACAAAATCAAATTGAAGAGCATTTGAAAAAGAATTAATTACTATATTTCGAAATTGTTTCATAGTGCAATTAATATTTTTTGTTTGTATATTTTATTTAACATTTACTTAACTCCAAATGTTCTATTTTTATACATTTAAATATTTTATCATAATTTATTTTTATTTAAATTATCTTATATATAAGACATGCACTTCATTTGAAAGTAAAGTATTTATTTTTATTTTTATTTTGAAATCAGTACCCAAATAAAAACTATATATCATTCATTCATATATTTATTAAATTAAGTTAAAAAATAATTGTGATTAAGTCATGAGGATAAAGTAGGTAAATTAACACAATTTATATCTTTTTTGTAATTATACATCCAAAAGTGATTTTAAAAGCCAATATCCAAACATTATCAATTTTTTAAAAATTACTTTTTAAATTTAAGCTTCCAAACATAAATCATAATTATCTAAAATCATGTTTAATCAAAATCAATTTTTAAATTCATGTTGACCCAAACTCTGATTTGCTCACTGTGAACACTAGGGAATTTTAGTAAATAGCAATAATTAAAGAAAAATAAAAACGCCAAAATATTAAAAAAAGAAGAAGAAGAAAAGTAAGAATAAAAAATAAAAAATAAAAAATTTAATAATTTCAAAAATTCAAAATAATTTAAACAAGAATTTCAAATAAAGATGTTTTAAATAAAAAAGAAAAAATAAATTAGTTTAAAAAATAAAATAAATCAAAAAATCAAAACCAAAAAAAAAAAATCAAAAGAACATGTGTAGATTAGAGGCTTGGGACAACTCACCACTCACACTCATGCAAGCCAAGTAAGGAAAAAATAATAAAGGAAGCAAAATAAAATAATATAGAAAATGGGAGAGTTTTAGGAGCACATGAATGAGATAATAAAAGAGTATGTGTACTGGCATTGAGAAAAAAGAGGAGACGAATGTGAGCTGGAAAACGTGAAAAAGGGGACTGAAAAATTGCAGAAAAAAGGGGTCTAGAAGGGGAGGCTAAAATGCAGAGCACATGGTCTGAAGATAAAACGGAAGAGCGCAAAATAGAGGGAAGAGGCTGGGGAAAACGAAAAGAACAAGAGAAAGGAGGAGAAGGGAGAACGAAAAAGGATGAAGAAAGGAAGAAAAGGTATATTTCCTTGGCTAGCATTGTTCTTCTTAATCATTGTTGTATCTGTATGTTTCTGAGATTGGCATTTTGCATTTTTGTTGTGCGTTTGCTGCTGTAATCTTGTGCGTCTTTTTGTGCCTTTTTTTACTGTCATTTGTTGCATTCTTCAAGTTTCATCCTGCTCTTCCCTTTTACACTGTCTTATCTCCAATTCTATTGTGTATTTCTTCCCTCTGTTGCTGCGTCATTACTGTGTCTTTTCCCTATCTGTTTCGCCCATTTATTTCTGTGCTGGCTCCTGTACAATTCTGCTATGTATCACGTCTCTGGTTTGCTGTCATTTTCTTTGCTACATTGTCTCAAAATTGTTAATTCTGTCCTGCGTCATTTACCTCAGCTTTTGGTGAATCTGCTATGCGTTTATATTGTTGTTTCTGCTCTACATTTTTACACTGATCTGAGCTCTGTTAGTGCTGTTTCTGCTGCATAATTCCCTGCTCGTTGCTGACAAATAGAGTATGAATTTTACTAATTTTTATTCATCTGCAGCGTATAGTCTCTCCTTGGAATGTAGCTTTGGTTATTGTTGAAAATCTAAGAAGGATCGATACAGGTACAAGTATCGAATACAACACGATATGATACGTGAAATATGTTAATTTTAAAAATTTTACAATACAGTTATGGATATATTTGTATATGTATGTATATATATTTTAGCAAAAAGAATTGATAATAAAGGAAGATTATGTAAAATATAATAGGAAAATATGTTAAAATAAAAGATAAAATAATAAAACAATATCATAATTAATAAAAAAATGATCAAAGTACCAATTTGATATTATTTTGATACATTTTGAAACATATCCTACAAAAATAATTTTCGATACCTATGTAGGTGTATCGCATCAAATGTCATATCAGATATATATTTGATATGGATAGGTCTCCTATTTAAAAGTATCCGTGCTTTTTAGTTGAAAATGGTTCTGGTTGTACTTTGTTTGTAGTTTCGTTTTTCTGTTGAAAGTTTCCTTGATTTCTGCTGTAAAGTAAGAGCTTATTTTACTGCACATTCGTTACTTGTTCACTACATATATATAGTGCTGAAGCTGTCCATAATATGCTGTCCACTTTGTTGATAAATTTTGATGCATGATGTCTTCATTTTTCTGTTGTAAATATGCAATGTAAGTTGCTGTATATTCTTTTCTCCTTTGATGCTAAAATGTGTGATAAATTGCCCCAAAGTCCCCTTTGAATAGTTGACATGAATTTTTAAAGTAATTGGTTGTATAGTTTGATTTGCTTTTCTACATTGTTAGTCTTCTTTGCTGTCAAGACCTTTTGAAAGTTAAGCAGCCAAATTTTACATCCTTGTGTATATACTTTGTTGCCTTCAGAATGTTATGAAAAGGCTTCTGTGTTTGCCTTGTTCATTCCACTTGTAAAAATTGCCGTATGTTTACTTCTCTTATTGTTCAAACTTGGTCGATATTGTGGGTATCATTTATTTATTTTTGACATCCATATGGATTTGAGAAAGCGGTGGTTGAAAAGCTTGAAAGTCATGACCAAGTTGTCTCTAGGAGATAAGAGCAAAGAATAAAGCAGGCAAAGAGGGAGTATGAATCTAATTAGGTCAAGCTTTTAGTAAGATCAAGTTTTGTAATATTTTCTTTGATTTTTTAAATAATATGTAATAATATATACTTAATTGAACACCTATACACGAGCACAAATGTACGTCTTTATTATCATTAATGTGTCATGTGAAGTTTAATATCTTTATAAACATTTTTGGAATTCTTTGTCACGTGAGATTCTTCAACTTTATAAACATTATCAAATACTAAACATATACGCTTAAAATAAATTTGGTATTTCAACAACCCAATTACATTCACTTTTAAAATAAAGTTGGGTTCTAATGACCTAAGTCCAACTAACTTTTTTTTCTTTGTTGCAAAAATCTCAAATTTGAAATAAAAAAATAAAAAGGAAATCCTTTCTCTTAATAAAAACTCTTTTGTCAATTTCTTATTTTATTT
Organism: Delonix regia; assembly: GCA_037074485.1. NCBI lineage: Eukaryota > Viridiplantae > Streptophyta > Magnoliopsida > Fabales > Fabaceae > Delonix > Delonix regia. The sequence goes on along the minus strand of CM073450.1, from coordinate 42,842,035 downwards.
TATTTAATTCTTGATATTATGAAATCCAAATAAATAAATTAAAAAAAAGAAGCAAAAATATCAATAATTTTCTTGAAAGTTTTCTTAATAAAATATTGTCTCAAAGTCTCTTTTATTTTCAAATTTCATTTTTTAATAATGAAAAAACAAAAAATATATGGGTTCACTTTTTCACTAATATTCTTCCAAAGTAAAGCATAAATAAATGTTGTTTTTAAAAAATGCCAAAAAAAAAATCAAATAAAGAGAGCAAAAAGAGTGACATTATATAGATTTTGTAAATTAAAACAACTGACCAAATTCTAACTCATTTGTTTATAAATATTTGTTTGATTTAAACTTTTTTGTTTTTTCGCAAAATGAAAATAGAAAAATCATTAACATGCTTTTTAAAATAAATTACGTAAGTCAAGTTTATCTATTATAAATATCAATTTTTGTTTACGTTAATTTTATCTCTTCACTTTGATTTTTGTATGCATTTTATGTGGATAATATTAAATAAATTAAATGTAATTTCTTTTGCTTCACTTGATTAATTTAGTATAATCATTCTCATGAATGAATATTTTAGGGTGTCTAACACTTTCCCCATAATCAAATAAACTTTCGAACTATCTTTGTTTTTGGAAACTACTCTTTAGTTTTTATTTGGAATTCTAAATTTTTTATTTTAAATTTTGGTGGCGACTTCAATAAATTAATTTTTATAATTTGTTTTAGGAATCAATTTATATCTTTTATTTACATCTTTTTTTTTTCACCTTTTGCTGGAATATTAATTATGACACTCACCATTAATCCAAACAAACACTTAACAATTAACTTAGGTTTTTTTTCGAAATTATTGTCATATAAAGATGAATATAGGTAGAAGAAGCTTTACACAAAGCAATTTATAGTAGTTTTGATCATTATGGATTTAGGTCAATTTTTTAAGCATAAAACAAGGGAAATTTACTGTTGTGGTAAATTACAGTAACCCATTACATAGAGGCTTTGTCTTGTAGATTTTACTACCAAATCTCAAAGTAACCTTAAGAGCTTACACAAATGTTTTACATTTATAATTAACCAAGGTTATCCTTACACCTGAGTTCAACTGTTCAACTTTCACAACTTAATCACAAGATAACTCAAACACTTGGGTTCAATATTAAAACTTTTATAATCTCACATACAAACACTAGAATTGACACCATACTCTTCGAGAACCAATCACAAAACAAGTAGAAAATTATACAAATAGCACAACAACAACATACAAAGAATATAGTTGTAGCTTTCACAAAAGATAATACTAACTCAACGTATCCTTGAGACCAATTCCTCTATTGTAACATTAATTATTAGATATTCTCTAATAGAATTTAGAGCCATTAAATTTAGATTCAATAGTTCTAAATTTAATAAACAAATATAATAGATATTTGTTAAATCTAGAGCTATTAAATTTAAATTTATTGAATCTGGATCTTATAACTCTAAATTTTATTGAGAAATCGTTCTTACGTATCCTCACACGGGGTATTAAATGCTCAAGAGCACTAAGCACACAGCATCACAATAACTCATCGCAGAATGATTTTCATTCAAGAGTTCAAGAGAGAGTTTATTGAGAACCTTCGGTGCTTCATTTCAAATAGTCACTTATATGATGATAGAACCGTTGCTCCTCAAGACGTTCCTCTTTCTTGCAATCTTCTTTAACGGCTACTTGATCTCCATTAAATGCGGCAGCGGGCTTCTTCTCCAAACAGATCCTCAATCTCCTTTGAGGATCTGGTTATTATATTTATAGCCATTAGATTAAGTTTTTGTTGCAAACGTAAATCAAATTTCTAAATTTATTATCAATTTCGATTTTAAAATAGTATTCGGTAACTTAATTTTAAATGCAGGTTGGATTTGTACAATTGTTTAATATGAATCACTAGATAAATACTACTGTAAAAAATTTGAATTTAATTTTTGTTAGAATAATTTTTGTGAATGAGCATTAATCATCTTAGAATAACTTTATGTAATAATTAACTAAGCAATCAATGTTAATTTAAATCAAGAATATAAGTCTTTATTAATAATAGATAATTAATAATAGGTCTGATTATTTACTATCCCATTTAGTAGAAATTCTAACCTACAATTAAAATTTAATTAATAATTATCTCATAAAATTATTAAAAGTGAGAGATTTTAGATTTAATTTATATGTTTTATTGTGACCTTATTTTATAAATTACTAAACATATTTATTTTAATAAATAAATAAAAATAGAGTAGCTGAATGATTTATAAATAATATCATAAGTTATTTTAATGTAACTTTAATTATAATTTTCCTAAATACATTCAAATCTCTCTTTTTCTCTTTATCTCTTTGAAAATAAGCTAAGGTTACATGAATTGTCACTCTTCCCTATTTTTTACAATGAAAATTTTCACCTTGCCAGCAGTATCAGGTCTGATTGTTTACTTTTATAATATCTCCCTCTTATATATATATATATATATATATATATATATATATATATATATATGTTTGTATGAGTATAATACTTTTAGCAATTTCTTCTTTCTCTAACATATATTTCTTAGTAGTTCTGATAGAGAAAATCAAATATTATGGCAATCACCTCAAAAATTTTAGTAAGATTTTTCAAGAGTTGAGGAAGTATATAATGAAACTTAAAATGTGGCTTTAGAGTCAATGTGTGAAGTATAATTATAATTAAAAATTTATATATTCACACACATATAAAAAAAAAAAAAGAGATATAATTATAATTTTGCCAGATTTAATAAACGTACCCTAAACTTTGTCCTTTTGAATTGACCGGCTATTGTGGATTCTTTATTGCTGGCTTTATTGCACTTAAGGCTTCCTTGTTACCTTTTTTACATGTTTATTTGTATATGAATAATTGACGTATAAAATATTATAAATTTAATATTATCATTAAAAAATTATTGAAATAATTAAGTTATTTTTATTTAAAAAAATAAAAAATTAAAGTAAAATATTTGATATATTTATAATTTAAAATATATTAATGTATTTAATTATAATATAAAAATATAATTATAATATTATTTTTTTATTGATATTATTATAATTATATTTTTACGTTATAATTAGATGCATAGTTATATTTAAAATTATAATCGTACAAAATGTAACACCAAAAATTAAATATATTTTAACACTTTATACCTTTTATAATGCTAAGGCTTCAAGTACATCAATGACAAAACACAGGCCTCTTAGTATACAAAATATTCACGTTCAGTCCAACGAATATAAACTATTCACGTTTAGTCCAACGAATGGTGCTACCTTACATTATCTAGAAAATATAGTATACCCTTGTGTAGATTTTTTCTTGTGATTGCCAAAAGCATAATACTTACCAGTTACAATTATTATTTACTCTCTAATAGGTATGAGAGTGTGAGATATTTTCTGGAGGAGCATGTGATCAGGTCGATACTCAATGCGTACATATATACCTTCTGCAATAAAGCATCTTATTGTGAAAATATATAAATTATTGGGTTAAAATTCAATGATTCATATATTTTTTAAAAAACTAAATTAAAAAATACATGAAAATATAAAGTATTAAATCTTGATTTAATAGTTTATATTTTTAATAGAGTATCTGCAGTAAAATTACCTGTGCTCAATAGCTACCAGTGAAGGGTAGAAATGGAGGGGCAATATAGTAATAACGGTAATACGGAGGAGTGAAGCATATTGCACCTACCAGTCCATCTCTAAGTAAGTTTGTTTGGCCAGTGTGTGAAAGATGTGAGCAACGAAGCCACACGGAACCTCTTCTCTTTGGCCTTTGCCATACCCACCAATAAATACTCAAAAGCGCCTTTTTTTTTTTTTTTTCTTCGTTCGCACTCCACACTCCACACACACTCACCGAACTATAACCGTATAGCGTTTTATTCCCAAGGCACTACAAAACTTACCATACCAGCTAGAGAAGCTAGAGAGAGAGTGAGAGTGAGAGAGAGAGAGCCTTCGTTTCGCTTTTGAGCCTTTGAACGATGATGAAAATGGCGACGCTCCAAGGCATCGTCGTTGCTATGGTTATTTTCTCAGCCACGGTGAGTCTCGGTGTGAAACGGGTCCAAGCTCAGACTCGCCATGTCGTCGGAGGAGACCGTGGCTGGGATCCATCGTCAGACATCTTTTCCTGGTCTTCCGACAGGATATTCAGGGTTGGCGACGAAATCTGTGAGTGCTTTCTCTTTTGCACGATTTCTCATGGTTGAGTCATGTGTGTTTCTACTATAAGATTACTTTACTAATAAGCGAGCTGAGAATTTACGTAAATTTACTCTTATTTATCTATCTGTCTATTATTTTCTTTTTCTTTGCCCATTGTTTTGGTATTGGCATCTGACAGAGGAGAATCTTCCATCGCACTACTCCTAGTGATTTTCGGGCTTTACTTTTTTTTTTTTTGGAGTTTTCTACGGAGCAAGTATTGCGGTCCTCTGTTTTCTAGTTTAGGGCCTTGTGATGTGAACTAGAATATGAATTCACTATGTAAGCGATGGATTCGTTCTTCCATTTTTCCACAGATCTTATTTGCGTCATTCAATTGGCAAAAACTATTTCTGGAGCCTCTATCCAATTCCATATCGCCACTTTTCAATTTGTGTTTGGTTGTACAGAAAAACTGGCTTTACCTTTATTGGCTTGTACACGCCAAAAAGAATGGAAAGTAATCCATGTCTGCTTGGCTCTGTAAGATTATAAACCCAGAACAACAGTTATCCAAGTTTAGTGTATTAGAATTATTCTTTATGTTAATTAGTGTTTTTCTATCTTGAACTGTGGTTGTGCGATTTTAGTTCCCCCTGAGATTTTCTTTGCTGTCGAGTTTCTTCCTGAAAATCACAGCATATTTTGTGCGCCTGTGGCAAATGGGCAGGGTTCACCTACTCTGCGGCGCACGGTTTAGTGGCTGAGCTGCGAAGCAAGGAAGAATATGAGTCGTGCGATTTGAGAAACCCCATCGAGATGTACACGGACGGCTTGCATGCCATACCGCTTGAAAGGGAAGGTATCAGGTACTTCGTGAGCACTGAGCCTGAGAACTGTTACAGTGGACTGAAGCTCCACGTGGAGGTTCTCCCCAGGACCAACGACATCGCAAATCCTTCAAACACTACCGTTCCAAAAGTTGAGGCTGAAGGGCCATCTGCACCATCCGGATCACCCCATTGTGGTGGCAACTCTGTTCTGATGTTGATTGTTCTAATGCTTTGTGTCACTATGGGCCTTGCTTACTAATAAAAAGCCCCTTCGTACCTTAGCAGAATAGCTGGTTCCACGATACAAGGCATTAAGTAATTCTGGGAAAGTGGAGATTTTATATGTTCAGATTGGAGAGGCTTTTGGTCCTTGCTAGTTGTGAATCTATCTAGGTTATTGGAATAGTGATAATTGCCAGGTTATAACTATTTGCTGAGTTATGTATTAGCTACTGATGAAATTACTTGCTTGCGTGAATCCATCGTTTCCTCCTTTCATAGTTCTAATATTTTAAAATCAAGTAATCTTGAATTGTCTGAGGGTACATTCCTCAAGCCAATGAATGATTGACATTGAGCGAGATCTTCTGCATTGAGCAGTGTAAGCAATTGAAGGGTAATACATAAGGTAATTGGTGTTATTAGTCTTTTGTATCTGGACATTCTCTTCAGTATATCTGCAAAAGCTATCTTATCTTGCACAACACAAGCAGGAGGTGTAATATCAACCTTCACAGTACATGGCATAATATGATCTTTAGGGTAGTTCTACTTAGAATTTGAAGATTAACATACATAACATCATTTCCAAAACCTAGGAATTCCATTGAACCGTTCCAAAGAGTCGATGGTTGATCAAAAGAAAACAAAAAGCAAGGGTACAAGATCCTGTGTTGTCTTTTGCTTTAACACAGCCCTGATTTCATCCTGACTCACAGGCCCAGAAGCTGGCCTGGAAGACCCTGCTTTAGATGATGATGATGATCGCTACTGTATAGTGCGTACCATTTGGAGGGGCATTACTTTTAGATTTAGGTGCAGTTTAATTTTTTGCAGATGGTTTTAGTTCCTGATATATCCAATGTGATAACGAGGGCTATCAATGCCAGTTATAGAAACACAATACTGTTTGGATAGGCTTTTGAAATAAATACTTTCACGTGGAGAGCTTTTCTTAAAGCTCTTAAATAGAATAAGCAGAAGCCACGTCCACATCAATGACAATCATATGTAATATTTTTTCCCCCCAAAATGCTCCCCATTTACGCTATTCTCAACTATCTAGTATAGTTTTATTTTCTACGCGTATTTTGTAATAGCTTCCCAAAATAAGCTGAAACGAACTTGATCAGTCAGTTCTGCTTTTTGTAGAACTTATCCAGAAAGCTAAAGAAATCCATGAAAGGCATTTCCTTGTCTAAAGAGAAACCAAAAAAAATCTCAGGATCAAGCAAACTCACAATAGCAATGACATAAATTTTCTGTTTTGACCTTCTTTGACGGTGTACTATAATATGGTTTTGCATGCATCTTCAATTGCTTCTCTCTTCCCCTTTGAAGAAGATAGAGTTCATTGCCAGCAGTTTTATCATCATCGATGGAAATTTCTTCACGCTCCCTATCATCAACTATAACAGATGTATATACAGGGGAAAGAATGAGTATATTCAAGTACACAAACATTGACCCAAACCCTACTTTGGTCGGACACAAATTATCTGCCTTTAAAGCCGACTGCGTACTTTAAATACAGCAATTTACATGTTTTACTTTAAAATTTTTAATACCTTGAAAATTTAAAAAAATAATGAATGGCTGTGATAAAGAACTGCGCCAACTGCCACGGGAGAAAATCTGCACCCATTGTGGTCCCCAGTCATCCCTCAATTTCCACTTTGGTCCCCTGCTGGTTCAAAAATTTAACCAGTGAGCTCTTATTACTGAAGAGCTGACATGGCTAGAAAATTGCTGAGTTGTCCCCTGACTTGACTATGCTATATCAGATTTGACCCTAAACCCCATGCTCAGTTCTCATCTCACTCTCTGCCATCATCCATCGTCCATTGTTCTTTTTCTTTCTTTTCCTCTATTTTTCTAGAAATCGTTCATCGGCAAGATGATTATATACCACTCCATACTTGAGATCAAATTTACATTTCGAAACCCCAGCACCAACATAACAGTAACAATACTTAAGAGGCAGGAGATTTTGCTGTCATACCTTTGCAAGAAGAAATTATCAATAAGCGGTCAATGACCCTTTGATTGACAAGACCGTCATCAATGTCAAGAACGTGCAATTGCCGGTGGGAGCCATCTCCAATACGTTAGAATAGAGAAAAAAAATGGAATTGTAAATGAACGTGAGGGAGGAAATATAGTATAAATAAGAAAGAGGGGGTCAAAGGAAATGGATGAGCTTGAAGCGGGAAAAAGAAAAAAAAAGGAGTTTTAGGAGAATGGATCAATAAAGAGGAGAAATTCGGAGGGTACGAATCTGTGAGATATTTGCAAATCTAGCAGAGAGGATTATGGGAACTCCACTTGTCTCTTGGCTTCGCCTATCGTAATCTTACATTTGATTTATTTTGTAACAGTGATAGTAATTATGTTGGTGCTTATGGCACTGGAAGCCCCAGGAAAAATTCTTGACCATTCTCTCCGTTTTGGCCATGCTCTTCTCAATCAGCGAAGCAAGAACGTTTATCGCAGTGGAGTGCTTAAATCCTTGATTTCGGGCTGACAGTCATACTTTTCCTTCTTCCCATTATTGCTGATTTTGATTCCTCAATCTGTTTAAGTTTCTAGATAGCACAATTTCCGACAACTTTGTGTCGCCTGAACAAGGGTCCTCACTCCGGCTGTGAGCTACACTGCTTTTCTTTAAATCTACTGTGAGCTCTAGCTTTTGTGCAAAACATGGATGTATAAACGAGCTCGCGTTACCATCTGTTGGCATTTAGAGTTGGGGTTTAGAATCGTATAATTGATCCCAAGTATGGAGTGGTATATAATCATCTTGTCGATGAACGATATCCAGAGGAAAAGAATGAAAAAGAATAATGGACGATGGATGATGGCAGAGATGAACTCGAAGTGGGTGGCAGAGAGAGACGAGATCTGTGCGTGAGATTTAGGGTCAAATCTGATATGCTACAGTCAGAGTCCAAGTCAAGGAGCAACTCAACAATTATCTATCCATGTCATCTCATTAGGCTGATGGGAGGACTGAAATGGGAAACAATCAACTCACTAGGGGACTATTTTCAATTTTCAAAGTATGAGTGACCAAAATGAAATAAAAAAATGAGTGAAATACTAAAATAAAATTTTTGTTCAACAGAAAATGACTGTTGCTGCCCCTGATGAAGAAACGAGATTCTAACAAGATTATAAACCAATTTGCATATAAATCACATCAACCGTTAACCCATATCCTTCATAAACCAAAGACAGTCTATTCATGATTTTGATTCATGCGAAGTTAAGATTAAATATTTCAAGAGAATACGCAAATGAGGGATTAAAGTTATGTAGACCAATCAACTCAATAATTCTTCCACGAATCAACACATTGTTGGTTTATTAATATCGAATTAATGAAAATATATTAAATATAAAAATAATAACTTTTTATTAACCTCAATTACCGGAAAATCTCCGTTAACCAGCATGATTTCTATAGTTCACCTACCAGCTCCATCTAGGGCCAAAATTCTTACATCAAAATCTAACTTGTATGAAGTCTGAACTCCCAAAATTTAACTCACTTAAGCAGCCGATGTGATTTATTATGTACTCTCTAAGCTATATCCTGCACTAGGCATAGAGAAAGATATTTATATAATGCAAAAACTCTCCTTCACAAGGAAAGACATAACGAAAACGTGTCTGTCTATATGTATACACATACACACACATATGTATTGTTCGTTTGAGTAACATGAAAAAGAAAGATAAGATAACACACATGTATTGTTCGTTTGAGTAACATGAAGAAGAAAGATAAGATAAACTTTCAGGGAGCAGAACTGGCAAAAATTTTTGAAAGTTAGCTACTATTGTAATTGCATTTGAATGCCGGGTAGTATATAAACATAAAAAATGTTCTCTACCAAAAACTAAGTCTTTTTAAAATATAGCATTGACACCCAACACTTGAGAAATGGGAGGCTATTAGTGTTTGATTTAGAGGGCCAGCACGTTGGGACCGTGGTAGGTGCTGAATTTTGTTGAGCAAAATGGAATATGAGCGGCTCGTGGAAGGGTAGGCGGCAATCTAACCCGGGTCGTTCATCCTCTTTCTTGTATCCCTTAATGCCCATCCCCCAACCACCAAATCTCCTAATGAAATTAATTAAATGACATTTTTTGTTGCAAAAAACACGTAACGACAGAGCCAATCTCAGAGCGTTGAAAATAAATATCCGTCTATTTACTTCCCCGTACAGCCTGAAGAATTCACCTCCCATATCACTTCTTCGACTTCACTGTCTTCTTCGCTTCTCCAACACCAATTATCCGCTACGACGCCGCTTTAGACTCCCTATGGCTCTGCAATCTTTCATCCAAGTTCACCATGACTCTCACTTCCCCATACAGAATCTCCCCTATGGCGTCTTCAAGCCCGAGCCCTTTTCGTCTCCTCGACCCGGAGTCGCCATCGGCGACTACGTCTTGGACCTCTCTGAGATTGCCTCTGCTGGTCTTTTTGACAGTCCACTCCTCAACAACTCCGATTGCTTCCACCAGGTTCGTCAATCCTCTATCTCTCACTCCTACTTCTTTTGGTACTGTCATGGTAAAGTACATCGAAGATTTGAATTCTCAAGTGCGTTTCGGTGATTTCAGGAACTTCGGTTCATTCTAGTTTTTTGCTCAATTTTGCTCAGATATCGTAATTCATTGACTTGTCATGGTTTTTTTGTTTCCCTAAGAAAGAGGAGGAAAGTGAAAGACTACGTACCGAATTACTGAAATGAACACATTCTTTATACTTGTATATTACCTACTAGATATAAGTATTGAGCAAAGTGTTTACACTTTCAAGTAGTTGTTTACAATATTCGTCGCTGTTTCCGAAGTTCTTGTCATGTTTTCCCTCCTGGCTGACTTTCTGGGAGCATTCGTACTAATTGCTTCCATTTTATCTGGTAACAGCCTAATCTGAATAAGTTTGTATCCCTGGGACGGCCAGCCTGGAAGGAAGCTCGTGCTACACTTCAAAAGCTCTTATCAGGTTGAACAGGACTTCTCTTGTTTCCTTAATAAATGCTCACCTCTTAAATAAAATTATTAGCAAAGAAGTTTTAAATGACTAAACATCTGTGTATATTCAAGTTTAATTTTGTATGAGCTGCAGTTCTGGCCCTTGTTTCCGCAGAGAAATTGTGCAATTTGTACCAAGTAGGATCACACTCTGGAGATGTATTAGACTAATGGGGAAAATTGGTTTTCTTTATGCAGCTAATGAACCAACCTTGAGGGACAATGCAGCTTTGAGGCAGAAATCACTTGTGCCAATGGTATTGACATAGATAGTCTTGTTTCATTAGTTGACTGAAAAAAAAGCTTTATCACTTTTTATATTAACTTTGTTTCCTCTACATATGCAGAACAAAGTAGAATTGCTTCTTCCTATTGCCATTGGGGACTATACTGACTTCTTTTCATCACTTCATCATACTAAAAATTGTGGGCTCATATTTCGTGGGCCACAGAATCCTGTTCTGGAAAATTGGTACCTTGATTTGAAAGGCTTAACAAATCTAGTGTGAATTTGAACCTAAACTTATAAAGTGACTATTATTTCGTAGGTTCCGCTTGCCTGTTGCCTATCATGGGAGAGCTTCTTCCGTTGTTATTTCTGGAACTGATATTGTTCGGCCAAGGTCAGAAGTTTATGGCTAACTATGAGCTGTTACTGTTCATGAGTTCACATTCTTAAGCAGCCTTCTAAATCTATCTGCTTGTTGTGGTCTTATGGTTATGAAATTATGGAGATATAAATGAGTCCTACTTTTGTTGCTTCATTCAAGAGCCTTAGTAATGCCTGCTACATTTGTATAGGCAATTATATAATAAATTGGCTTTCTATATACATTGTCATGCCTTATGCAGTATAAGAGAAATGAAATTAACTACATTACTAAGTTTTGGTTCTAATTATTATGCATTCAATTGCTCTGCATTCTATCTCACAATTTTATACCATGCTGTGCTCATTCAGAGGTCAGGGTCATCCAACTGCCGACTCCACACCTTATTTTGGTCCTTCATTAAAGCTGGACTTCGAGTTGGAAATGGTCAGCCATTTGTCTATTTGGAGCTTCTTTGGCCATTCAACTCACTAATACACATATAAATTCCATTTTAAAAATAAAAAACTCAAAGTTCACAGCTTTTGTGTATTCAACTTTTGGTAATGGGTACTCTAATATTTGACAGGCTTCTGTTGTTGGACCTGGAAATGAATTGGGAAAACCTGTGGATATTAATAATGCCGCAGATCATATCTTTGGACTTGTTCTGATGAATGACTGGAGTGGTAATTATCCTATTCAAAATCTTATTTTGCTTCAACTTACTCCTCCTTTTTTCATGCTTTATTGAATTGCTTTTGGCAGCTCGAGATATTCAGGCGTGGGAGTACATTCCTCTCGGCCCTTTTCTTGGCAAGAATTTTGGTAAGAAATTTAGACTAATTGCTTCATGTTTTGAAGCCCTTCTGAAATAGTTAGACCTTGGCATTGTTATGCAGTATATATTATTACATGTATAGCTGCATTTACTACACGTGTAGTGAGAAACTATCAGCTTATGGATGCTCATTGTAGACATGGTCTTACATTTTTGCTGCATAATCATTTAGGTACCACGATATCACCTTGGATTGTGACCCTAGAAGCATTAGAGCCTTTTGCTTGTGATGCCCCAAAACAGGTAACTGTATCCTTATTTTAAGACTGACAGGGTGGACATTTTGCAATTGGCCACCTTACATAAATTTGAATATCTATCTGATTTATCGATATAATGCAGGATCCTCCTCCATTGCCATATTTGACTGAAAAAGTATCCAAAAACTATGATATTTCATTGGAGGTAATACCGACTTGGCTGGCACCTTTTTATATATGCACTGGGTAGTCTTATGTCCTTTCTATGCTGAATCCTGATTGATGGTATTTTTTTTCCCTTTGAATGTTCTTTCTTTTTGATGAATGATTAGAAATTGCGTTTTGTAATCTCATGTTAAAAATCAAACTTCTTTCCTACTGCTAGGTTCGAATTAAACCTGCTGAGCACAAAGACTTATCTGTGGTGACACAGAGTAATTTGAAGCACTTGTAAGGGGTTCCTCTTTGATTATTTATCAAGTAGCCTTGAAGGCTATTTCAATGGCTGATATTGTTTTCATTGTAGTAGCAAATCTCGAATTTGTTGGACACCATGACACAGCTGAATCTAAAATGTTCATGTTTTAAGGTGTTCTTGAGATACATGCTTCCCCTTTCTCTAAGGAGCATGAATCTTGATACGGACTTGGACACCATGTCATGACAACAAAATCCTAGTGTCCGTGTAATCAAGCATTGCATCCTGTCTGATGAGTGTCTAACGTGTCAGACATGGACACGTCTCATGTTTTGAATTGTTCATCCTTCATAGCGATTGCCTAATGAAGTCAGTATTTTAACTAATAACATATATCTACTGATTCTACCTGTCTCTGTTGTGCAGATATTGGACACTGACTCAGCAACTAGCTCACCATACAGTTAATGGTTGCAACCTGAGGCCAGGGGATCTCCTTGGAACTGGGACAATTAGTGGACCTGTAAGATTTTATTTTTTGATATATATATTCTCAATTTAGTTTAACTGCTTGATCCATACTTTTCTTTCCACTTTTGAGGAGATATTCACCAAGAACTGGTCAAGAAGTATATATGCTTAATTGAGTTTCATAATTTTCACTGCAGGAGCCAAACTCCCTTGGATGCTTGCTTGAATTAACCTGGAATGGACAAAAGGAACTGTCATTGAATGGGGCAACTCGGAAATTCCTCGAAGATGGAGATGAAGTCATATTTACTGGATATTGCAAGGTTTCCAATCTTTCCTCTGTTTATCTCTTGAAATCTATGCGTGTATTGGTTTCTAGTGTTGCATTTTCTTTTCATCATCACTAGTTTTACTGTATTTATTAAATTAAGTGAGTTTTAAACTTATAGACTATCACCCCATCTGGGGCTAATGGACATTATGAAAGGCTTGCGTATAACAAAATCACTGCTAACCTATTTTTCATTGCTTCAGAACTTGTACCACCTGGACTAAATTCTCGTAAAAATTTCATTTACAACTGCTTGTGGCCAGCTTACCCCAGAGAATTACTATAGTAGTCTGAGTCTTCAATTACTGGCTGGCATATTTTATGGGGAATAACTTGGTTTTTTGACAGTTCATCTTGTAGCAAATTTAATTCTGTGTTTTGCTCTTAATTGAAAAGTCCCTTATTCTTGAATTAGGATACTCTAAAGTATGGTGATCATGGTAACATCTTAGTTGAGAAGTCATTTAACCTTGAATTAGGATCCTCTAGAGTATTTTCTTAGGTAATCATGATGCCATCTTGGAAAGGGATATTATTCAATCTTGAATTCGGGATAGGGTAGGATAAGGACTGAACATGTGTACATTGATTCGAGAGGGAGTCAAGGCTTATTATTCAAATGTTAAAATTGTAATTGATGTAACTTCGAGTATTGAAATGTTTGACCCATCACAAGTAATGGATCATCAGCTTATGATCTTGGTCCTTCCATTTTCTAGTCTTCTAGTTCAAGAGGTTCTTGAGAGCTGAGAATGTCCATAAAAGATCTAAAAATTCTTCTTTTGCAGGGAAATGGTTACAATGTTGGGTTTGGCACCTGCTCGGGCAAGGTTGTCCCATCACCGCCTTGAGGACAGTCCTGTTCTTTCTCCACTTGGGGTAAGAGGTTGTTGAAGACGTACAATCAGGAAGCTGGGTTCTCCATTATTGCTCAACTGTTATGTACTTTTGGTGCAATTTACATGTGACGGACAGAGACTAGTTAATAAAGCTGGGTTTTGTGAGGTTCAGATGCTTTTTTTTCTTTATCTCTAGGGGGCATTTATGCGTGTCAGAGTTTGACTTCAACTAATAACTACAGAATTATCAGAAAATATCTAAGGTTAATTGATAATAAGTTAATTCTTCCAACATACAAGGAGTACGTTGTATCAGGTTGGGTTTTGATGGAACCCTTCCTGTAGGTTTTTTTTTTTTTTTTATAAAAATGAAAGCCCAAAAAATGGAACTGTCTTATACGAATCTGCTCTGCCATATATCTTACGTATGCGAAGATACCATGCTTGATCTTTCGTGTTCTTTTTTGTTTTTTAGTTTTTCTTTAAACTACAAGATATATCTTGGCCAAAAGAAAAAACTAAGATATAAGCGGATCACTTTCACTTCTTTCACTTATTTCAAAGGTTAAAAAAAAATATCAACTATACTCAGTATTCTAGTGAAAAAAAAGCATATGTAATCTCACAAGAATATTTTTAGTGGGTAGAAAAAGTGTACTTTTTGCTTTAAATACATGACATGAGACGAGCGTTTTGAAGAACTACAACCACTCCAGAAACTAAAATAACCACAAAACCAAATTCTCCATAATGCATTAATTACATGGTCCAGGAAGTTAAATGGTTATTAGCACTCATTTGAGCCTTCTCTTTGGCGATGAATGGCTTTGCCACTAGTATTGTGAAGTGTGCGCATGGTGCTAGCTAAAAACCACATGAGGTTAACTTGGTGTTCTGTACCTTCATATATTAATTTCATGTTTTCATTTTAGTTCCAAATTCAAAAAAAAAAAAATGATAATAAAAAGTTTATGTATTAATTTTATAATTAATTATTTGTTTAAAGAGATCAACTGTAGTTTCCCTACAACTTAATATCATCTAATTCTTTGACACTTCATACAAATAAATAAATATTCAGTAACTAAATATATTGAACAGCTATAGCTAGCAATTGTCAAGACCGTATGTAGATAATAATAATGTACTTGTTTTGACCCTTAAGAGGTTCAGAGTATATTTGGCGTTAAGTTAATGTGATTTTGGATTAATATTTAAAATTAATTTTAGTTAAACATAATTTTATATTATTATAATTTATGTTTAAAAACTTTTATTTAAAATTAATTTTTTATCACTTATACAATCCGTTTAACGCAAAAGTAACATTTTGTTACTTTCGTGCAAATTGGAGTTTGGAGAGTAAAACTAATTTTGGAAATAATCAAATGACAAACCAAACAAAAAGTTTTACAAAACACTTCCATTTAAGTATACAAACAAACTTTTAAACCTTTAAAAACACTAAACTAAGCACACTATTAAAAATCTATTTGTATATTAAAATATGATTTTTTTTTTTACAATCTCGTTTAGTTTAGCATTAATTTTTTTTTCTCAATTACACTTGTCTTTCAAACTACCATTTACATGAAAAGTTTTTAAAAAGTCTTGCTTATGCATTAAATAACCTATATTAATTAAAAAATTCATTTTTTTAAAATAAAAATTTTAAACATAAATTATTATTATGCACTCTTAATTTCAACTAAAATAAAGTTTATAAATTATATTAATTCAAAATCTAATTTGTATAACTTCAATCCAAATATATGCTAAATTGTAGCTTAATGCCATTTTCATTAATCCCTAACATTAACGTCCAAAAAAAAAATCCATAACAACAAAAATATCACTGTAGGAATTAATAGATATCACATGCATAAATTAATTCCTTGGCAAGGAAACTTACATAATTGTCCTGAGTTACAAAAGCTTGATCAAATTAGGATTAAGATAACTAATCATATGAGATACCTACAATATATCGAGTGTATCTCAGGGTTTTCAAAACCTAAGTTTCTTTTCTTACAATTGCAAAATACTCGCAGGTATTCTTTAATGAGCATATAGGAGGTTATGCTCTTATCTAAATTGTTAATTACATCATATAGTTAGCCTTCATTATATAATGGGCTAACTAGGGTTAGAGTTCAGTAGTAATTCTTGTAAATACTATTTTACCTTTACTAATTGAGCATCCTTTATGGGTAGATACTGTATAATATCTTAACAGATCCAATCCTAGATCTTATCCAATATTGTAAAGATTCAAACTCTAGATATTATATGATATTCCCACATCTCTCTTACACATATTGAAAGTGCTCATATGCTTTAAACTTGATAATCATATTCTCAATAAACTAAGATAACACTTAGTCATTTTAATCTAAAATTGTTCATATAGAGAAAGTAAGTCGTGCAACCAGCATACTATGAGAGTATCAATGCTATATATCAGTTACGAATATATAACCTCTCGTATAAAACGCACCTGCATGTAGATCATAAAGTATACATGCACCCTTGATCATAAGAATCTCATTTAGATATCTCTCAATGACCTCATTTATCACAATATCTTGTATTCACAATCACGACTTACAAATTATAACTGGTATACCGGTGAATATAGAATAATGAGATTCTCTTTATGATCTTCCTATTCTCACAATCCAATCAACATAAATTTAGCTCACTTTTCTAAACATGTCCTACCAGAATGAATCATTACTCATAATCCTTAGGTAACACGCTAAGAAAGCGAACACCATGTTGCATTTCAAGTATCTGATCAGAGTCCAACGGTACAAATATAGAGCCAACACAAAGGTTTTCCCACATGGCATGAGTTGTGATCGCACTCATGTTAACCCAGATGGTCGATAATTACACTCATGGTATGAAACATGTACTACAACATTCCTCCTTTTTGTTAAGTGCATATTTATTTCTTACATAATGTTGCATAGATGATATTTTAGGTATCATAAGTCTAAAATTAAGTTTCTTGATCTACACAATGTCTTGAACTCATATATAGGAACTAAGATAGACTAGAAATGATGAACTTATTTCATCAAATTAACTATAATGACCCTATGTCATCAATTAGGTGACTTAAATAATTTTAAGTATGGTTGCTCTTAAATTATTCTCTTGATAATTTCACCTAAAATCTTATCTCATCTCCAATGTCACAAAGACACTGAGGTAATTACCTGTGTGATAAAGTTAACCTCTTTATCTACTTGACATACTTAACAATATGAAATAAATAAGGAATGTACATAACATTTAAATATGTAAGCATGGAAATCAAACTTTGTTGATTATCAATGAACATTTAAACAACTCTATCTGTGAATAGTGGGAAAATTTCAAAGAAAAACAAATGAAGTATCCTAAACTATATGCAATCTTAAAGACCTAATGTGTTTCACAAACTATCTTTAGAAATAGGCTTGGTTAATAGATTGCCAGCACCTCATACATAGATACATACTTCACGTTCATAGTTTTGTGTGCAACCTTATCCTTCATATAGTGACATTTGATATCTATATGTTTGATTTCACAATGGTACTTTGGATCCTTGGTATATACAATTGTAATCTCTTCGTCACAATACATTAACACTGGTTCAGTGTTTTTTACTTTACATAACAAGTGATCTAAGAACCTCTTTAACCAAACAGTCTCATGAGCTACTGAAGAAAGGGCCAGAACTCAACCTCCATTGTAGACAAGGATACACATGATTGTTTCTTACTTCTCTATGATATGGCGTCATCATTAAGTAAATAAACATATCTTAAGGTAGACTTTTGCTCATTTAAGTCTCCTTTTATGAGCAACATCAGTATATCTTACCAGTTGTAGATCTCTGTTGCCTTGATAGCAAAGTGCATAATTAGCAATCCCTTCAGATATCTTAAGATCATTTAAAGTTTCCTAATGTTTAGAACAACTGTTTGACAGATATCAGGTCTAGTACACATCATAGCATACATTAGACAACCGATTGCATTTTTATAAGGAGTTCGGTTTATACACTCTCTTTTTTATGGTAGTCTTAGGACCCATTTTGACACTCAAGGTTTAACTTGTGTTAATAAGAGTGTCTACAGAGTTACAACTATTTATACTAAAACGTTCTAAAATTTTTTTGATGTAATTCTCTTATGAGAAATACAACAATTTTTTAAAATAATTTTTTTGAAATCTTAATTCCAATAATATATGTAGCTTCACTAATATCTTTTATCTTAAAACAAGATAACAACCAGGTATTTACCTTGTTGATAAACTTCATATAATTTTCAACTGTTAGTATGTCATCAATATATAATGTCATAATTACAAATTTGTCTTTAGATATTTTAGTATATACGTAATTATTTTCACTCATCACAGTGAAATCACTAGAAATAACTGTATTGTGAAAACAAATATACCACTGCCTTGAAGATTGCTTAAGGCCATAGATAGACTTCATAAATCTATGGACTTTTCCTTATTGGCCCTTTTTAATGAAACCCTCATGTTGTTCTATATAAATCTCTTCATTTAATTATCTATTGAGAAAGGCAGTTTCGACATCCATCTGATGTAATTCAAGATTTAAACATGCCACTATTAGAAGTAGGTGAATAGAGGTAAATCGTACAGTATGAGAGAAAGTCTCATAATAGTCAATTCTTTCTTATTATGTATACATCTGTGCCACTAGTTAAGCCCTAAATCTTTCAATTATGCTATTAGCTTTTTTCTTGATCTTGAGAACCCACTTGTTCCCAATAGCTTTACATCCCTCTAGGAGGTTAACAAGTTTCCAAATATTGTTGACTCTCATAGACTTGTTTTCCTCTTCTATAGCTTTAGTCCATTAATCCTTAGCAAGGGATAAGAAAGCCTCTTTCAAATTTCTTGGATCATCTTCATTTTGTAGTAGCATTGTAAAATGTTTGTTACCTTTAATCTCATACCGTTGACAAAGATTCTTTTTAGTTGAACCACGTCTCAGTTATGATTTATTAAATATTCTTCATTGTTCCCATTTAGATCAATGTTGCTTTCACTTGGATCAAGAATGATGGACTCACTCTCACTTTGGATTGAGATCCATTTGGTCGCTCCCACTTGGAAAAACTAGCTTAGGAACACTTTCATACGCATATAATGATGAAGAAGGTTACCGATAAAAAACTAATTCATCATCTATTATAATCTTTCCACTCAAATAAAGTGGTTTTGGTGTGTTTGAATCCTCTATCTCAATAAAGATAGATCATAACCCATCTCACCCTTCTTAGGATATTCATTTTCTAATAATGTGACATCTCTAGACTCGAATTTAGTCATGCTCCCACTATCTTGTTGACCTATAAACACATAACTTTTTGAGGTTTCTGAGTAACTTATGAAGATACTTTTCTTTCCTATCAGGCTTAATTTACCATATTTGTGAAAGGAATTATGTGTATAAGTAGCACATCCCCAAGGTTTCAAAATACTTTAGTCCATAACTTATATGGAGTGGTTGCAACTGATTTCGTAAGCATATAGTTAAGTACATAGGTTGCAAACAACAAAGCATTACCCTAATAGGTGATTGGCAAATTAGCTTGTTCTATCATAGATCTAACCATCTTGAGGAGTTCTATTTTTTCTTGTTGTAACACTATTTTGTTGTGGAGAACTTAGAATAGTCAATTGATAAACTATCATTTTTTTTGTCATATAATTCATTGAATTGAGCAAATAAATACTCATAGCCTTAATTGGTTCATAAAACTGTAATCTTCTTATCTAATTAATTTCCAACTAAGCTTATATAATTTATTTTTTAAGCAACTCAATGCTTCAGACTTATGAAAAATCAAATAGACATAACTGAAACGAGTGTAATCATCAATGAATATGATAAAATAGTTTACTTTGTGCCTGACCCTAACATTCATAGGCCTATATATGTCAGAATGAACTAATTGCAATGGAAAATCAACTTTGATTGTTTTATCAAAAGGTTTTCTAGTAGATCTTCCTACTAAGAAAAATTCACAAGTAGATAAATCTATTTGTTTAATATTGAGAAGCAAACCCTCTTTTGGTAACCATTACATTATTTGTTGGCCAATATAATCAAGTTTATCATGCTATACATTTACATCATGATCAAAATAATGTGTAGAGGCAAACATGGTAAAATTGACATAATTATTCATATAAGATTCGTTATCCAAATCCATAGAAATAAAACCTTTGGTTACATAACCAAAACCATTAAAATATCTGAGACATAATTCAATTTAACATAATTGTCATGGAAAATCTTAGAGTTGATCCTTTGTTCTTTCCTAAGTTCTTTCTTTTTAGGTATCGATTTGGCTGATTCAAGCTTTTCTTCCTTGAGTTAAAAGTCCCTCTAGAAATCTTCCACAGTCTTGATTCTATCATTTTAAGTGAGATGCATCTTCATATGTTTCCACAAACTAAGCAAAGAGTGAATGATAGCTTGGACTTACTACTTGTCAGTTAAGACATTTTCAACATCCTTTAGCTCAATGATCATGTTTGTCATTAGCCTCTAATTGTTCTAGAAATTTCTTATATGAGTCAAACTTGATCTTTAGAGAACGTAACTTCAATACGGACATATTTTCAAACCTCATTCTCAGAGCATTCCAAAGTCTTATAGTACTTTGGTGGTCATTGAACTCCCTTAGAATGTTATTATCCAAAGTACTCACAATGTAATGTGAGTAGTGTAGTTTTTTTTTCTTCCAAGCATCAAAAGCCTCACGATCCTGTCTATATTGGGTCGTGTTACCTACTCATGGCTCTTCCATTACATTATTCAGAGCCTAAATAACCTTTTGCTCTTCTAGGAGATACTGGACTTTCATACTCTAGATCTCATAATTGTCGCCATTGAGCTCAGTAACAATGTTTTTGGAAGCAGTAGTCATTCTTTACATAAAAAAAAGACTAACAAAAATAAGGATAAGATAATTAAAAATACCATGCATACATATCATGATACTAAGTATCGTATGATTAAGCTAATTAATCGATACATAACCTAAAGTTGAAAGAGCAAAAAGTGCTAATAAGGTTGTATGAAAGGTAAAAATTAACAAAATAAAAAGAAAAAAACAACTGAATGTCTCAATCATGCTACAAACAAATTACAAATCATGATTTTTCAAATGTTAAACAAATTAACATTTGTTAACTAACATATTAAACTAATTAAGATATTAGTAAAGTAAATATATAATGTTAAATTGGCACATGTTTAACAAATTAATTTATCATATGTTAAACTAATTAACATAATAAATCAATTACATAATGTTAAACTGATTAACGTTTATTAATAAACATATTAAACTAATTAACATATTTAAAATGCAATTAAATGCATATTAAACAAGTCAACACATAAATAAATTAATTACATAACTTTAAACTAATTAACATTATATTTTCAAATTTTCAATAAGAAGAAAATTAAAAAGATAATTTAATAAAATAATGCTAAACTAATTAATTCAATGACAAGTAATCACATATTACTTGATTTAAATTTATTGGGGTATAAAAATTAATTTTTCACCAAAAATTAATTAATTGCATTTATTTGGGGTTAAAATATAAATATACAATTTATATTTCAAACATGTCTATATGTTTATAAATTAAGGTTTTTAAAAAATTAGGCCTTTTATTATTATTTTGAAATGGGTCACATGCCCTCCAAAGAAATTTTTTTTTTTAAAAAAAATGTGAGGCCCGATAAAACTCTTATAAGAATATAAGGCTAAAATTCCCTTAAGGGAAGTTAAAATTCTATTAAAAATCAATGGCCCAAAAAAAAAACTCTCTTAAAATGTAATGGCCTATTTTTCAAAATGAAAAGCTCAAATGTCCAAAAATTATAAAAGACCCATTGTCTAAACAAGCCCAATGACAAAAATAAAAATTAGGGCTTCAAGAAAAAAAATTAGGGTTTCATATTTTTTTTTAAAAAAATATTCCTAAAAAAAAATCCTATATTCTCACTCCCTCTTCCCTTCTCCTTTCCTTTGCCGTCGTCGCCACTGACTTAGCTATAGCTTGTTGTTGCTCGCTGATGACGTTGCATGGCAAGGCATGGTGGCTAGCCAAAAGGTTAGCCATCCAAAAGCCTCTCTTCCCATCCTTTTTTTTTTTTAGTTGATTACTTTCTTATTTTTGCTTCCTCGCCGGCAACCCTTGGCCAACAGGAGGAAGGATCAAGGTTGCCGACGATAGTAGACTTGTTCTATTGTAGGAGTGTCGTCGACGTTCGAGGTGGAGAGGGACATTTCTCTATATGCCTGGCTAACGTGGTTGTGTGTTCGATGGCAGGTTTATGCTCGAAAAGAAGCAAGAAAGCTATCGTTAGCGGCTGTGGGTTTGCTGACAATGTGGTTTGTCGATAGTAGCAGTCTCTTTCTACTTTGGGAATGTCGGTGATGACCATTGTCGTTGGTGGCCATAGGGAGTCCAACTTTGAAGAAATTCTTAGTGTTTGTTCGAAAAATAGAGATGGAATTTTTTATAAGAGAAGGGAAGTATGGTTCGAACAAAAAAAAAGGTTATGTTTGAAAATTTTTAAAAAATAAGTTTTTTTTTTAATTTCAAGAACCTAATTAACATAGCCCCAAATAACATATCAGATCTTAATAAAATTTCCAAATGATCAAAAAACTAGTAAAAAACGTAGGCTTTGATTCCAATGTAGGAACTAATATATATCACATACTTAAATTAATTCCTGGGTAAGGCGACTTATATAATTCTCTTGAGTTGTTGAAACTTGATATTAGGATTTGGATCATTGATCATATGAAATACCTATAATATATTAGGTATATCTCAAAGTTTTCATAGCCTATGTTCCTTCTCTTACAATTCCAGAATGCTCGTAGGTATTCTTTAATAAGTGTATAGGAGGCTATACTTTGATCTAAGTTGTTAATTATATCATATAGCTAGCCTTCCTTATATAATGAGCTAGCTAAAGTTAGGGTTTAGTCGTAATTCTTGTAATTACTATTTTACCCTTAATTAATGAGCACATCTTATAGTTAGATATTGTATGATATCTTAACAAATTCAATGTTGGATCTTATCTGTATCGTACGAATTCAAATTCCAGATATTATATGATATTTCAACAATCACATTTGAAGCCAAACATAGCCCTTGACCCAAAGTTCATGTTGATCCCTGATAAGAATAAAACATCTAGCCATGTGGATCTCTGAGTCATGAATTTTGTATAGAATACCTAATTAATGTCAATCAGTAGGCTATGGATTTATGTTAATTTATTGAACAAAGCATAATATTATACTGTTCATATATTCTTAATAACCTCTTGATGAAACGAGGTTCAAGTGCCATACACTTGTTCAGCTGCAAATTTCAGCGCTAATATTAATAATTCTTTCATTTTAGTTTTTATTTTGGCCCCAACTCTTTCATTCTATTTTGATTTGCTGATAAAAAAAACCTAGAATCCTGTATAAATTTTGTATACTGCTTACAAAATTTCATATTAAAATTCAAGTACATTATAAAAGAAAACTGGACACCCTACCAGGGATTGCAAGTCATTCTCCTAGTTCTAACAATCATGAGCAGTGGCTACTTCTATGTTATCCATAAATTTTAAGACCATATTTTGCTAGTTTCTTATTCACCTTTTCAGATAATTTGATAAATTAAGATTATCAAGATGTTTGTTATACTACTTTACTGTATTTGGATAAGAGACAAATGTAAAACATTTTCGTGCACTTATTGGCCACTAAACTATTAAAATTGAAAAAAATAAATTATCAATTTTTACATCATAAAAAATATAAGTTATTTTGTTTATTTCACTTTTAACGTTGTTATCTTATATATCACTACACACTCTCCCATAATACTATAAAATGAACATGTAGGCAATGGGGCAAAATGAGCTTTGCCTCTTCAATATCTGTGGGAGGGACTTGACACATAAACTAAGTGTTGAAATTGAAATAGATGTAAAGATTAATTCTCTAACAAGCGAAAGTTAAGAGAGAGTTTGTTTTAATTTTGAAAGCACAATGAGTTGTATTCAAGTGACCTGAAATATACGGATGATTTTTGCATTATTCTATGGATGCTTTACGTCTGGCTCATTTTTATCCTACTTTTGATATTTTCAACTTCATATTTTTTCAGTATGAATCAATTTAAAAGAGATATAGATACAAAGTAAGCAGATTCCATTAAAAATATGAGACCCATTTGAATGGTAGTACTCATTCATTGAGTCTATTTCTCTTATAAAATTAAAAGAAAATGAAGAATCTCAAATTGAGGAGATAAGATCTATATTTATCCATATAAGTTGATTTACTAGAAAATTTTAATTTTGGTCCTTATAATTTCACTGAGTATTTAATATGGTCATTATACTTTAAAGATTTAAAATTAAATCCTTGAAGTTTACTTAGCTCTTAATTTAATCTTTATTACTATAGTTTTGTTAATATCTTGTCATATAAATGGGTTAATTTCATTGTATTATCTAATTTTTTTACTTTTACTGTTAGTATAAATCATACATATTTAAAGGATTATGACATTATATAATTAGTTATATTAACAAAATTTAATAAATACTAACAAAATTTTAACTATAAAAACTAAATTATAAATTTTAAAATTATAAGGACTAAATTAAAAATTAGCAAAATAAGTTATCTATAAGTAATACAAAATTGCATAGAAACATAATATCATTCGCTGCGTAAGCAATGAATTAAAGCTCTGTTTGGTTGCTGGAATCAACATGAGGGAATGGGAATGGGAATAGGAGTGTCTCCTACTCTCATGTTTGGTTGACAGATCGGTGCTCCATTCTCATTCTCTATGAAACCTACTCTCCCTCTAAAAAGGGAGAGCTATTTCCTTAATTGAAGTGATAGAATCAGACTACTCTCTTGAGAATGGAATATACTAGACAAAAATATCTCTGTTTATAATAATTTTCAGATAAAAATACCCATGTGATACATTAAAACCCTAATTTATTATTTATTTGATTTATTATTAATTATTAATTATTAAATTATGATTTTTAATTTGTTATTATTTATTTAATCTATTATTATTTATTTATTAAAATTATTATATTATTAATTAAGTATATATTAATATATAATTATATTATTAATTAATAATTCAAATAGATGTATGCCTTTTTTTTAATTTTATGATAAGGGATAATATGGTAAAATATATACACTACATAATTGATTCACATGTGTAATCTAATAACCAAACAAAGTAAAAAGAGATATGCTCATTCCCATTCCTTTCCAACCAAACAGTATTTTAATATTCTCATTTTCACTCCCACTCTCATTCCTATTCCCATTGTATCAATTCTAATAACCAAACGGGCTCTAAGTCTATCTAAATTATGTTGGCGCGAGACCCTCATATATTTTACCTTATCCAGATTTGATTTATTTTATTCATTAAAAAAGCCACAAGTAATAAACATGTTTGAATAAACACGTTTTGAAAATTCAACTTTCACAGTAAAATTTAGTGTTATTGTCGTTCATATTTTGAGAAATTAAAAAATTCTTATACAATATTTAAGATATAAATCAAAATTAGATTATGTGGCGCTTTAACCCAAATAAAAAAGTAATTATGTGACAAAGCATAGAAGGATATCATCATAAATTGTAGTCAATTACACAATACAAATAGAGAGAGAGGGGAGAAAATAAGAAGGACTTTAACTTTCATGCAACATCTTATATCTTTGTTATACTGTTATCTAATTACAATATGACAAATGTTAAATTAATTAATAATATTGTATAATTTAATTTCAAAATAAAATAATTATTTGCAACAATTGTATCATGATATTATTGGACAACTCAACAAGAATATGTATAAGGAACTTTGTATAAGTTTTTTTGTGGTTCGAAATATTTAAAATATCTAATTTATGATACATATTGTTGTTTTTATTATTACCATGTAGCTCTATAAAAATTAGAATTTAATTTTAAGGAGGACAAAAATTTTAGATTAGAGATTAAAATTAAGAGAGATAAATTTTTATAATTTAAGGGGACACTCTTATTAATTAAATAACCAAATTAAGAACATAAAATAAAATTATATATAAAAATTAATAATTTTAAAAATTTAATAGGGGTGAACGTTGTAATACCCATAGAAACAAAAAAAAAAAAAAAGAGAAAGAGTTCAATCAGAGACAAATATCGATGCAAATAAAATTTTATCTAAAAATGTAACCAAAGTTAATACATAAACCTCACCCTATGTATTTTTAGCACTTGTAATTCAACTAAGTACGATAACTAAATATCTGTTAGAAAAATTTTGATATGATAAAATATATATATATATATATATATAAAATAATATTTTTACATTTAAAAAATATTTTAAAAAATCCTCAATTATTTCTAATATTTCTACCTAACCCTTAATTATACAGCTAACCTAAAATTATATCAAACATCTTTAGAAACTCAATATCTCATTGCGCTAAAACTCCTCCTTCATGCTGCAACTTTGTCTTCTCTGAGCTCATTGTTCTGTCAAGCTTCCGGCCACTGTCATCACCGTCGAAGGATCGCCAATGGACAACCAATACCCTAAGATGCTCACTGACCCCTCAACTAGCCTCACTAGCCATCGATTGCTGAAAAATAGCAAGAATTTCTAACGGTATCCATGCACAAATTCGAGCCAAATTTTACGATTTTGGTGTGTTTTTTATCCAATTAAACATAGGACTTCATTTTCTACATTAATTTTGCACCTTTTTCCTCATTTAAATTGATCAATTTGGTCCAAATTTGCTCATAATCAAAGAAAAACCAATTTAGGTACTGTTCATGCAAGAAAGTGATGAAATAGAGCTTAATTCGAATTGTTTGTTTCAAATTGAGTTAGAATTACACTTTTAAGGTGAATTTCGCACCTTTCTCATTTGAAATTACTAATCAATTATGAATTTTGGATTTCGAATTGAAAAACCTCAATTCAGGGGTCTAAGGGTAATTTGGAAATTTAGTGAAAATTATGTTCTTAGGACTTGTTAAATTTTTTTATGCATCTAGGGAGTGATTTATAATTTTTAGAAATTTTAGTTTGAGTTTTAGAACAAAATTCAAATTTTTAGTAACTTTTTTAGATTTTTCATGAAGGAAAAAGAAGGAAATTAAAAGGAAAAATATGAATGGCTTAATCGTATAACAATAAATATTATTTGAGGTTAAACGGAAATTTTGGAATTTATTAGATGACCCTTAAGTGAAATTTGTGTTATGGTAGGTGTTAAAAGTTTAATAAGTGCATAATGGAATAATTGAATAAAATAATAATAATAGTAATAGTAATAATAATAATAATAATAATAATAGAAATAATCATAATAATGATAATAATCATAATAATAATAATAATGATAATAATAATAATAGCAATGATAATAATAATAATGATAATAGTAATAATAATGATAATAAGAATAATAAAATGAAATATAGGTTATAAGAATTTTAAAGTATTCTTTAAGTGACCCATAAATTCAATTTGCAAATAATTAATAAAAAAAATAGGTAAAATGGATAAAGATAGATAAATAATAATTAATTAGCTTTGTGACAAAAATCAAATAATTAAATTAATTATGAGGACTGGATGTTAAGAGTATTTTAGTTAATATCTTTTTTAGGTGACTAGAATATTTTCAACAAAGGAATTATAATCAAGAATAGAATGAGGTTAGTACACTCCTCTAATGTGAATAGATAATCTTAATTATGCAAAATATTATTTTAAATTATTCATGGTGATTTTAAATATTGAATTATTAGAAATATTGAAATCTAAATTCTGAAGTTGTATGATTTTAAAATTTCTGATATCAATACATGGATAATTATTTGTTTCTGAAATATTGGGAATATGTCCAAAATAGAACCTTGTAACTAACGACAGTTGGCGTTAACTGTAATGCACTGCAATTGATATTCTGATAAGCTTGGGTATGATACCCTTACCTCCATATTCTGTTTAAGGCCGAGGGCCATTATATTATTTACTCAGAGCCTATGGCTGAATGAGTATTTGTTCCGATTTGTTATCACTAACCTTGGGCTATCTCTATATTCTGTAATTATGACTGGTTCTGTAGGAAATTCATAATTACATTCTGTTGATAATTTTTCTTTGTTTAATATCACTGAATTATGTCTGTATGATATCTGATTTTAAATTTTGAAAGACGTACCACTGTAAGTTTGCCTTAATTTCTGTAATATTAAAATTACTTGCTCATTGAGTTTCCACTCATCCCATTATTCAACAGTTTTTAGATCTCAGTATCAATCCAGAATGTCCACCTTCGGAATTTTAATCTTGGTGCTTAATTCCTTGGTGAGCCTAACCTACTGTTAGAGCTATATCTTTCAGTATTTTTATGATTCAGTTCAATTGCTCCTTGGTATACAGGCTAAATATTTAATGTATTATTATGGTGTGTCAGAAACTATGTGTATGAAGAGTTATGAGATATATGTTTGTTTAATATAAATTTATATAAATTCTACCATTATGGGAGTTCCGACAAGTTCGCGAGGATGAGTGACACCTCATCCCCATGCCATTCACGCCCTAGTGGCTCAGGTTATGAACAACTCATGTCTATCTTAAATCCATCCCTCAACTGAAGAAACAAATATTGTGAGTTCACAAATCCAAATCTCCTACAATAAATAAAATTTGTAATTATTTTTTAAATTGAATAAAATTTTAATGGTTTAAATTTTTATTAATGACCACAAACGGTCATAAATTATATTTATTATTTATAAATCTAAATTATTAAATTTTTATCCAATAATTTAACAACTACCAAATCTACAGTATATCTATCCATTACAAGTGACCCACGTGCGTAAATTCACACAACAATAATTAAAATTGGTATTGTCAGCATTGTTCTCTTGACATTGCAGACTGAATTGCTTTTGGGCCTCTAAGGATATTGAGTTAAAGCACCTGTAATAATTGTACTTTAAATTGGGGCATTAGGGCATTAGGGCACCTTGGTATCTTGTATATTTGGTATAATACTAAGAAAATCTCACATTTAAAATCAAATACATATTTGAGAAGTGAACACCATAATAGGTGTCACAAGTAATACTCCAAATTCTAATAATCCTAAAAGTAGCTGCTTTTGCATTATCCACAAAATTTAAGAAATTTTTGGTAGTTCCATTCATATTGACCATTTTAGATATATAATTCCATAAATTAAGATTATTAAGATGTCTTTTACTAAATAAGGAAAAAATTGCAGAATATGCTCCCTGAACTTTGAGTTATTTGCACATAGGCCATTGAACCTGCCTTTGCATCAAGAAACTAAGTCCCTCAAGTTTTCCCATCAAGAAATATGTTTTATTGTCTGTTTCACATTTAACATTGTTATCCCATATGTCATTTCAGATTATCCTAAATAAATCCCTGAATTACCACACTGCTATACTGGAGCAAATGGAAGCTTGCCACTTAAATTATGAGTCTAAATTGATTTTTACAATGACGACATTAAAAATGAAATATATCAGAAGATTTACTAGCTAAAATGTGAAAGTTGAAAGAAATTTCTTTTATAATTTTGTAAGTTGAAAATATTAATTTCTATCACCCAAAGTCTGTAGAAGATTTTAATTTGCGTTTCCCCTGTGGACACTGTACTGGCTCATATATTTATCCGATGCGGATATGACTTAATTCATTGAATGTTAAGATGCCATATACGACTAAATAATAAAATATTGTTTGAAGACACTCACGTTTTAGTAATTAGTAAAATAGGCAAGGAATTAAAAGTGTCCAAATTAAGTTGACACGGAAGTACACGTATATATTCAACCTTATCCTGATTTAATTTATTTTATTCATCAAAGAAGCTACAAATAATAAACATCTTCTTAAATAAACACGTTTTGAAAATGAACTGAGATCTACTTGATACTAGGTGCACTCTTTCGTCGTGTTTCACGAGATAAATTTTACAAGATGCCAAGTTGCTTAGTGAATTGCTATACATTTTGCTTTTTCTCTTGGCACGGTATATATCATTTTATATCTTTTTAGTATTCTAACATAAGGTGGTCCATATAGCTAATTAATGATGCATCGGCGATAGTATTATCATCATGTAGCTCTTAAAATTGAAGCCATGGGAGCTCTCGTTTACACACCAACCCAAGCAAGTGAGAAACCAAATATAGGGATTCCACACAAGAAATCGCCAATTATGAAGAAGGCTACATTGCAAACCCTACTTTTCCTTGTGCTTGCGTTTTGCCCAAAACCAGAGCTAGCAACAGCAGCAGGTGAATTAGTGCATGACATTGCAGGCTATCCTCTTCAAAGTGGCGACACATACAGAATCCAAGTTTCTGCCACAGGACATGGTCTTGCAGTTGCAGAAATTGGAGATCAGACATGCCCAATTTCTGTGGTATTATCCATTGATCCTAAGACAGTGACTTTTGAGTCACTCTCAAACGCTACGTACATCACGACGACAGATTCCTTGGACATCAAATTCGCCAAGGTAGATGCATGGGCTGGTTCATCCAGTTGGAAAGTTTATAGAAAGCGGTATTCTCCTGTGTTCATCGGTGAACCTGATGGTATTCTCATGCCAGGCACATTTAAAATAGAGCAAGAAGAAGATGCCTATAAGCTTCTCTGGTGTTACCAAGGGAAGCAGTGCCATGCTCTTGGTACTCATACTGACAATTATGGAAACTACATTTTGGGTCGTAATAATGAAGCACTCAAAGTCAAGTTCGTTCCTATTTATGTCGACTCCAACTACCACGTGACAGAGAGTATTACTTATGAGTAATAATTTATGTGTAAGCCATGGGATGTGATATTGCACTAATAATGATGTGTAATTAAATCTCTAAATAAATCAGCACAAGTTTGCTTTTTTGCATACTTGTATTGCATATTTCTTATCATGTTGGATGAGTAAGGCAAAAGTCATATATATATATATATATATGAACTATTTTTTTCTTAAATATAAAATAAAATAAACTACAGTTTTCATCCCGTCAAAAGTATGAGGTCTTCCCAAGTGCCATATGGGTAGTCAGACATCCAAATTTTAGCAGTAATAGTAATGATTCTTTTATTCAAGTACATGCTTAGGACATTGAACACTCAGCCTGGGATTACAAGTCGATCTTCAACTTCAGTTATCAAGGATTGTTGCCACATAGGTTTAGCAGTAAATTATCTTGAGCTTTCATGAAATTTAGTTAGATTACTTGAATCTTCATGATTCACAAGTTTGGTTGGGGTGTTCACAAGCTAGCTTTCTCTAACACTAGAGGCCTAACTCGGTATGTTGCATGGGTTCATTTATTAGACCTACAAGACCCAATATGTAACTAGGTCGGATTGGGCCATATTGGGGGTAAAGGGATATTTTTCTTTCCATTTTTTGGTTGAGAATTCTTCCATATTATAGAGAAAATACAATGATTGAAGTGAACATCTTAGGCCACAGTTAGAGCAATACTTCATTATTTCTTAAATAATCAAAAAAATCAATGCAAAGGAGTTCTAGGATTTGGTTTGGTGAACCCAGGATAGTGATGCCAGAGTCGGGGCAAGATGATCAAAGCTTGAAGAATGAAAGATTGAACTTGAAAGGGGAAGGTCGAACAACAACATTGGGGGAAGGATGGGGGCAATGGATGAAAGCGGGTGTGGCTATGAAATCTTTGATTTGCCCGCATATGTGCCTAAACTTATAAGTTTTACAACCTTACTTTAAATCATCTTTGGTAAGCAGATTTGAATGGGAATACCAGTCCATAAGGAAAGTCCATTCCCACAAATATAGGAATAGGGGTTTCCTTTGGTTGTTGAGAACAGGAAGGAGAGCAAGTGTGACCATTTCCCCCTCATGTCTTTGTGAGAGGTGGAAGACCTGTGCAAGTACCTTTTCTACCACTAGTATTGTAATAACCCTAATATATATGTATATATATATATATATATTGTGTAACATTCTAAAATATACATAGTAAGAGATATATAATCTTTATAAGGGTATAAGTAATAGTATAACCTTTTAATTAAATCTAAAATGATTTTAAGAATAACATTAGAAAAATAAAATAGAATTTTAAGGGCTAAAATGAAATAAGAATATAATGTTTGGGCAGAAATTATCATTTAACAGGGACTACATTGAAAATGAAAAATATCATCTTAGATAAAATTTCAACTCTTTAGAAAATTGTGGGTAGAATGCGAATATAACGTGGGCAAGTCAAAAGGACTAGACTGAAAGGAGGAAATAATGATTGGGTAGAAATTATAATTTTATAGGGAGAAAAGAAAAATATTGTCTTTGAAAAATTATAATTTTGACTTTTTATAAAAATTTGTCGGCAAAAATATGTCGGCAGGCATCTTGTACAGTAACTTGCATAGTACTAAATAGTAACTTGTATATTAACTTAAAAATATCTATATAGAGCATGAATAACTCTTAGTTTTCTCATTTGAAATGAAGAGAAAAGAAGAGAAAGAGAGGTCGTGGAAGAAGTATTTTGTAGGAAATTTATATTTGAACTTGTATGGGAGGTAGATTTGTAGATATCTCTTCAATTGGGGTTATACTGTTGGAATAGGGGATCTCTACTATCGATTCCTATCGGTGAATATGTAATTAGCATAGTACTTTTCATTTTACCGAGTGTCTTTATTTTCTAGTTCAAATTTCAATTTCCATATTCCATGTTCTACGTTTTATGGGGAAACAAATTTATATCCTTTTGAACTTTTCAATTGCATATATATGATATAATATGTATGGATATAAAATAACACAATGATAAATGATATTACTAAATTGTATAAATTATGGTTATTATGAAAGACACTTGGTATATAACAAGTGCAAAGTGAAAGTTATATTATATAAGGAAGAAGTATTATATAAAAGGAGAAAGGTTATGGTAAAACTCTTAATTATAATTGTTTCCTTTACTTTATCTACATGTTTCATGTTGGTATTTTATCTAAGTTTATTTTATGTGATTGTTGCATTACTGTATTTTCTATTTTAATCCTTTATATTATTGTCACTTCTCTCCAAACTACTCTTTATTTTATTTTATCTTTAAGATTATTTTTATTTAAATTACTTTATGGTAATAAATATGTTTAAATAAAATTATTTATTTATATATCCTATTTACACAATTTATTTATATTCAATGGATTTTATAATTCAAATAATGGATGAGAATTCATATAAGAACCTCGTAGCCATTGGCAAAGATAATGGCCTTGGTGCACTTTGTTGAAATGAGCTATTAAGATGTATTCGGTAAAGAAATACAAATATGAATTATTGAGACATATCCAGTTAAGAGATACGAATATGAATTATTGAGATATATCTAGAAAAGGAATACAAGTATGAAGTATTGAGACATATCTGGTAAAGGAATATGGGTATGAATTATTGAGATGTATCTAGTGAAGGGATATGGATATAAGATATTGTAACATATTTGGTAAAGGGAAACAATATGAGTTATTAAAACATATCTGGTAAAGGAAAATGAATATGATGATTTTAGTTCTTTCTTTGATACCCACTTTATACAAACTTATAAGATTTAGAAATTGTGTTTTTATTTTATCAAAAATTGTTTCTTTACTTAAATAAATGTTTGTTAAAAACTCTATGACCTCTATTGTTTCTCCATCCACTTACTTTGTAATTTATACATTCATTAAGTCAGTGGTAGACTTACACCTCTCTTTTTAACATTTTAAATATTAGTATGTGATAAAGTAAGTTAGGACTTTCTTGTTACTCAAACATTTTGATGTATCATTTTGGGTTAATCATCATATAAGTCTGACTTCAAGATTGTGGCTACTAAATGTCAAGTTGTTTTGGGTTTATAAATATTGTAAAGTGTTGTAAGCCTTGTGTAGGCTATTCCCATACTATACTAAATGTATAATTTGAGTAATTATTAAACTAGTTTATTGATATCATTGTAATATTATTGAAATATGACTAATTGTACAAGTTTGGTATGGAAAGCATTGAATTTTAAAGAGGTGCTGTCAGATTTTAGGCAACCTCCAAGAGTTTGAATTATATTTTAAAGTGCATTTAATATGTTTTATTGATATATTAGGCTAGTTTGGT
Source organism: Delonix regia (assembly GCA_037074485.1). NCBI lineage: Eukaryota > Viridiplantae > Streptophyta > Magnoliopsida > Fabales > Fabaceae > Delonix > Delonix regia. The sequence goes on along the minus strand of CM073450.1, from coordinate 42,807,666 downwards.
TTAGTCTATATGCAAATCACGACCAATGACTTTGGGTTGTGATAAGTATTGTCGATGCTTTGTCCTCCACTAGCATTCTAGCACCTATCATAACTTCGTCCTCCACCAATAGTCATAACATAATTATATTCGACCATGAGTGGTGAGTTTGAAATCATCACCAACCATGGCTGTAAATTTGTCCTCACCAACAACAATTCTTTTATTTACAAACTATTACCACTAGCCACCTTACTTTAATTTAAAATTTTTTATACCCTACCTTTGCTGCATCTTCTTCATCTATTGTCACCATAGTCATAAACAAATTGGTGAAGTTAGGTACAATAGTCTTGAGTGAATAGAGAAAGAAGATGGAAATTAGACACACATGAATGAGCTTTAGAAAGCTAGCTCATCTTCTTTCACTTCGACAACCATGGTTATGTTCAAGGCCACTGTAAATAATAACCTGTATAGTTTCAAATACTTTAGTTAACTTGTTAAACTCATTAAGTTTACATTTTCAGGTGGGAAAATCATTATAACTTAGTGGTAGGATTAAAATTGGAATAGACTCAATTAAACTCAAGTAGAATCACCATGTTTGATTCAAATCTATCAAGTTAAAAAAATTTTAGTTTTCAGCCTAAATTTGAATGATCCAACATTCTAGCCCACCTTATTTATTTAAGAATAAAATAAGTAGCTCAACCCACCTTATTTCAGCTGTTAACCTAAAAAGGAAAAAAGAAGAAACCCCCTTCACTTTTCCATTAAATGAGTATTAATGTATAAATTTAATGGAATTTATATGTTGAGTACTATTGATGATTTAAATGTGAACTAAGGATTATGAATTATGAAAGGAGTTTTATGTAGGAATTTTTATTTGTGTTTTTGTGATATGGACATATTTTGTTGGAATTCAATAATAGGTTACAACTATATAAGGACCTATGTAGTGAATCCATCCTTCTATTATAACCATGGGATATCTGCTTTTAAATTAATTTTTCTTAAGAATTAAGGATGGAACATTTATAGGGAAGATGATGAATAGATAATAAATTCAAATTAACTAAAGGGGAAACTAGAAAGAAAAATAATGATAATCTAAGTGTAAAATGAATAAGATTAAGACTTCAAATTGAGCCTAACATAATAACCAAGACTTACCTCTTCTTATAAGGTGCACGGTTTGAAACTTGCTCCCTCCCCATCTACATGTTTGTTTAAGTTGACACATGGCATATAAAGCATGTGAAATGTCCAAACTGCCTTCTTCTCTTTTTCCTTCCTTCATGAACGTCTTCTCTCTACTAGGCATGGTGTTTAGTGAAGCTCATCCTCATTTCCATGATTTCAAGTTGCAGCGGGTTACATCATCCTTTCCCTAAATTTCAATCATATCAATCATATCCCGAAGTGATTTGGTTGGGAACCTCTTAAAACCAACGCTAATTATCTTCTATCTCGCTCCTTGATACTAAGGTTTGAAAAAGGGGCTTTAAGGCATGATTTGGCAAGGGTTTCTTCAAATTGTGTTGTCCCTCTCGTTCCTTCGTGAAATTTCGGTCTTGCCCCCTTAAATTACAAGTCTAACAACTAGTTTTTAGTATTCTATTTTGGAAAACCTTCCATGGTTATGTGTTAGTGTTCAAGATAGGCCAAATTTAGATTTCTTGAAGTGTTGGGCATCAATAAACATAGCATTTGTTTTTTAATATTCAACCTTAATTTTGTGTGTCAAATTTTTTTAAGCCAATATCCTATAAATATGAGAAATTTACTACAAATCACAATAAACAATTTAATACTTAAATAAAGCAAACAATATTGCCTTATAAATACTAGTTAGTAACAAAGTGTAACATCAAACCATAGCAAGTCCAACATAATTAATACTAAATACTTACAAAGTATAACAACAAATAGTAGTTAAGTTTTAACATAATCTACTAGAAGGACTTGGTGATTGATTTAAAGGCATGTTTGAACTGCCTTGATCACTAGGTACCTAAAAATTGAAGAAAATGTATCATGAGTAATAAATTGATCCACTAGTATGTGAAATTGTTTGCTTATTTCTATTTTTCTTATTTTTTTTGTTATAATGGCCCTGTATTTAACCAAAATATATTAATTAGATTATCAGAAATTGATATAAAGACAAACTAGTAAATAAAAGATATATAGCTTGTTATTATACTTTAGTTTTTAGGTCAAGTCGATAATCTAAGGCCGCAACAATTAACTCATCTCTTGTCCAAGTTTTGTCATTTATTTGTGTAAATAACCGAGAGTGAAAATCTTTCCACTTGCTTCCCAGGAACTCAAGAATGTTTTTCTTATAAACCTCCTTAACAACAAACTTTCCCTACAAGATATATATACACACACACACATACACAGAAATTGTTGAATTCATAAGAAAATTAAATAATAAATGTGTTGTTACTTGTATTTAATCTTTAAATATATCATTTTTATATTAAAAAAGGACTAGCTTTCATTTTTGGTAACTGATAGGTAACTTATTGAAGTCTTTCACAATACTCCTAAGAAAAATAGCCAACAATATGTTAAACCAAGCAACCAACACCCAAGAGGGGGTGAATTGAGTGTTTACTAGAATATTGGTTTTTTTCAAAATTGCTTTACAAAATACTTGTTATGAACAATTCTTAGATGAGTATGACGTAAAACAACAATGGAAGCTTAACATTTATTCTTGAGGTATGTGGATAATTAGTTTCTTTCCCAAAAGTAGAGCATTCAACAATGTGTATTTTAAAATAATTCAAATGCTAGTTTCCTTGTAAGTAAAAAACAATTACAATCACTCCAATATTTAGATTATTAGAAGTAGACCAAAAAAATGTATCCAATCAAAAGATCAATTCTTGAAGTATAAAATCAACAATAAAAGAAAGAATAAATATGATCATTCAAAATATAAAAAGTATAGGGATAAAGAAAGCAAACTCAAAGATTTATCCCGATTCGGCTCCAACTCAAGCCTACATCTAGTCCCCAAACAACCTATTGGGATTTTCCACTATTACAATAATCAATTATAATAATAAAGGAGAACCTCTCCCTTACTTATAATTCCCAAGAAGAACCTTTTCCTAAACTCAAGCTCTCACTGCTTAACACCTTCAAGGAAGCTCCTTGAACCAAAGGGAACCTCTACCTTAACCCAAACACTCTCTTCTTGATTCCCTTAAAGAACCTTTTTAAGTAATTCCCAAGGAAAACCTCTCCCTCAACTCAAGTACTATTTGCTTGACAACCTCAAGGAACCTCATTGAGCTTCGCTTTCTCAAAGAAGAAAGAATTTTAGATAAATAAACTCTTTCAAAGAAGTAGATATACAAGATGAAGCTCTAAGAACTCATGTGATAGAGAATGTGCAAGTTTTAGCTCAATAATGTTTGTTTCTCTTTCAAAGATAATATAACAAGTTAAAGATCACATTCTAGCATCTGATTCTTCTTTAAAATATGTTTAAAAGGTCATATATATAGATCAATATGAGATATAATCGTTACATACTCAAAAAAGCTGTTATTTACTTTTAAAAATGATGTTCTACATCTTCCTAGTGGATTGTCAAGGTTCCCCAATTGACTGGCCTCCAAAATATAACCATTATTTTGAATCTACAATGTGTCAATCGACTGTTGGGGGCCTCCCAGTCAACTACCCTTAGAATATGACCATTAGCTCAATTATGTACTTTCACAATCGACTTGCCAAAGGAGACCAGTCGACTGGTCACTTATAATGACATAGTCTCAAATTTAAATGGTCATAACTTTCTCATTTTAAATCCAATTTAAGTTCATGACTTATGGTTAGAAAGCTATTTAAGTCTATTTTCTAAAGAAAGAAGTTTCATATCCAAATTCAATATATGTTGGGAGAAATGATCAAAATAGTTACCAAAGTTCATAAATAGTTTTACTCAAAATCCAAATCTCATAACTCAAATTTAGATTTCATAAATTTTTCATTTGAACTCTATTTTATGTGAATGACCTATCATTGAAAATATATTTGAGTTTATGTTCTAATAAATGAATTTCATAACAAAATCTCATATGGTTTGTAAGATATAAGCAAAATAGTAACCAAAGGTCAAAAACAATTTTAAGTAAAACATATATCTCACTATCTTTTGAGTCCTAACATATATTTTGAGAACCAAAATGTCTTAAGCCAATAAATGCAAATCTAAATCATTAACTTTCCCTAGATAACACTTAGCCTATGATAATTATATCTATTCACTCTATTAGCTATCTTGATGCAACCAAGCTTTAAATCTTTAACTTTTTCATTGAATAGAGCATCTTTCTTTCTTGCTATCTTTGTGTTAAGCATGACATCGGTAATATATTATCTCACTTCTATGCTCACTCTTCTTTTTTTAAACCTTCCTACACAATGATATTTGACTTACAAATTAAATAGTTAGTCCAAATGGCTAATCAATTAAGCATTTATTAATATTATATTTGTAACATGTTTTCAAATATGTGTTACATATTTGTCATCATCAAAACAATTTCAACACAATCCACCTCCTTCTCCGGTGGGCTAGTTGTTAGGATTGAAAGATACAACCACCCTTTTACCCCTTTGATGGGACTAAACATCTTGCACTGTTAAGTGTCTGATCCTAACTTGTCCATTCTTACTTACAATTTTTATGTTAGTGCCAAACATAGGAAAACTAACATTACATTGAATCTTACTAATCAGTTTACTTACCATTAACATTAACAATCCATCCTCTTATTTGTGGTCATGGTGTAGGCTGTGCATGCTCTTCGTGCTATTCCTCAACATTGTCAGTGATATCTAATTAGGTAGGTTGGTCATTTGAAACATCTGGTTGGATACTTGGAGCCAAAGGCATTAACTAATCACTAGTACTAGTAGGACTTAACAATGAAGTGCCAGTGTTTAGTAAACCTAATTCACTAGCAGTGGTTGATTTAGAATTCATGAAGAACCTCTTCAAAATTCTTGTCAATTATGAAAAGTAGCATTAGTTCAAGTTAAAAAGATATAAAAAAAACTACAAAAACATGAAAAGTCAATCAAATATATAATACTTGGAACATGCAAACCTAGACAAGTGTTAACTACTTTCATCATTTAGGAATAATTGTTCCAAGTGTTGCACATAGTATGACTTATTATCATAAATAACAACATCATCTTCACCCATGTCATACATTTCTTGTGGCTTTATGTATACTACCATACTCCAATTTTTATCTTACTCATCTTCCACATAATATACTATTTAAGCTTCTAAAGTTAGATGCATGGATCATTATCTTCATTATTACATATTTGTATTAATCTTGAAAAATTGATAGATGTAAATCTCAATTCATCTTTTACAATTCTTCTAGTAGTAGTCGTATTGGCCCACATGCATTTGAACAAGATAACTATGAACTGACTATGGTAATTTATGTCACACCCCTAAGTAGAGAGATATGACCAACACGAAGGGTGAAGCATACCCCACCTTCGTAAACCAATAGAAAGGCATACAACATGATTAAGATAATCACAGATTCCCATAAAGGATATATGTAATCATATTAGTCAGTTAATATATACAGTTTATATGGAGTGAAGATAAATGACTAATTCATTTATGACTTTTGTATAAAAATTTTGGTAGAGTCTCCCTTGAAATATGGATGTCTCAAAATTTCCACAGACAAACATACACATATAAAATATAAAGAGCTTCAGTCTCATAAAAGTTCTTAGTTAAACAATTCAGTACATATACAAAACACACAAAACCGTGCTTGTGACATATGGAGCTATTAGAGTTCAATATATACAAGATTTACAACAAATGAATATCCTTGTCCTTGCGGATAATGCAGGGCTTACCAAAAGGAGTCTATCTCAACGTTACATTATGGAGGAAGGTCTAGGTTTTGCACTACTATTTGAAAAATATAGAGAAATAAAGGTGTGTGACAACCACTCAATGAGTAAATATCACAAACTATACTAAGAAAGGAACAGACAAACAGTAAGGTTTTTCACAAATTTTAAATCACTTCAAATAAAACCATAAGTCTTGAATTTCAGTAGAGAGTTCAAAATGTTTATGTTAATTAAAAACTTCCTTGCTCAAACATAATGGACTAGAAAAAAAAACCAATTTTAAAAGCATAATTGTTTAAAATATAGAATTAGATGACATCCCAAAGAACCAATAGTAGAACAAAAATCAAATGCTACCTAGGACTAGCAATAACAGTTTAGTACAGTACAATAATCAACAGCAAGCAAGTAAGCTCACAATCTGTCAATAATACGATACAAGGCCTTAGTATAATAATATAGTGGCTAACAACTACTGCCATTAGCTGCAGGGTTCTGCCTTAGATATATTTCCATGAAATATTTTCTTTAATAACAAATAACAACTTAATTTGTTTTCAAATAGATAAATAGTAATCTTTCAGTTCAAGTGATTTATAATAACCAATTTCATTCAAAAATTCTATAGGAATCATATGGCAATCTATTATTTAGTTCTTGCTAAAAATCATACAACAATTATACCATTTCTCAATAGTTGATACAATTATGAATAAATAACTATATAACAATTTCTCATAATAGTTGTCAAAGCTTATAGAATAGTTTTAAAAAGGAAACAATACCTTTTTAGGAAGTTTTTTCCCAAGGCATTAGAGCATACAAATATACATTAAACAATAGGAAAGACTTAAAATAAATAAAAATAGGTACAGTTAGTCGTATCGACTCTCTTGGATAAGGATATACCAACCTCTTCTTAACTCCATTTACAATTATGTTGTTAATAATTATCCTAAATGCCTATAACATCAAGCAAAATGCTCTTAACCTCTAATAACCATGAATGATTTTTTATCTAGTCATTAATTTCCTTTTAACCCATAATATGATATTCCACTATTTAAGAACTCTCATATTTCCAAATAGAACTTCTTATAATTTTTTCAATTCCTCTTGCACTTCTGACCTTTCAATATCTTGAGAAATTAAATTCTTAACCCAAATTTATTCATAATATTCCCAAAATGCTTAAGGCTTTCAATCCTATCTAATATAGTTTGTTATGCACTTATGAAAATTCCAATAACCTACCATTAACACCAATGTAACCTTAGAGATTATTCAACTAAATTCCAAAATCCTTCATTCAACTTACACTATTATTCAAGTCTACCTAATCAAGTCATATAAGGTCTCCCATTCAAATTTCCTCCTTTTTTTCTCTATGGAAAATTTAGGGAAAATAAGGAAAATTAGCAATTGATTTATAATTCAAAACAAAAACTTTCAATAGCATTAAATCACCTCATAAATACTTAATAACGTAAGAGAAACCCAAAAACCTTCAAGTTTCATCATCCTACATGTATGCACATAAAACTTAAATTTGGGGTTTAGCAATTCTGAAGTTAAAACTCACAATTTATCAATGATTCTGAGGGAGAGAGATGTGAAAATTACCTAAGAGGTGAAGTCCCAATTTAATTTGATGCAATTACACCAAATTGAGCTCAATTTCCCCACTTTTTTGTGTGAACAGTACTAGAAATCGAGGCTTCTCGATTTGAAGCTATTTTGATTAAATTAATTAGTGGTTATGAAAGAAAAGTAGTTGAAATTCAATAAAAGACCAAAGGCTTAAGCTAAATTGAAGTAAAACGCACTAAATTTGATGATTTTTAAGTTGACTAGAGGAGCACATGTTCAGGCTAAGTAGGGAGTAGTGATGCCAAACGACTGCTGGTGAGCTCCAATGGTGGCCAGAAATGGATTAAAGGAAAAAAGAGTGAGGAGCAGTGTAATGGAGCTGGAAGACATAAAAATGAATGGGAAATAAAGAGAAGATACATTAATAAGGGTGTTTTAGTACTTTATTTAAGAATACTTTGTATTATTATATCAAAATTTTTGGAAATACTTGGTATGTACACTTTAGGGTTCAATTATAGGTGTTCGAATTGCACATGATTAAGCTCAAGTACTCATATTGACTACTAATTCAGATATAATATCATCTACATTTATATTTAATACTTATTAGATTTCCTCTTTGAATATTCCATTATGATTTAAGTCATATCGTTATCTCAAGTGCATTTTCATCCTTCTTTAACTCTTAAAATTTTTTTAAAATTAATATTATTATTTTATTTTATTTTTTCACCTAAAATAACATATTTAATATATAGATTTTATGGGTATTACAATTTAATTCAATTATACTTAACAATTTGCCATATTATGGCACACCTCGAAAGCACATTTGACTATCACTACTACTTGATAACTTCTTGTACTTAATGTTCCAAGAACTCTTCAATTTTGAGTTTTTAACCCTTGGACACATTCGACACATTCAATTGTTTGAAATTTGAATCTATTGACATTGTATGCATTATAATTCCTTGCTTTATCCAATGGACCCATGGCAAGGAACTTCATATCAACTTAATATGATGTGTTCACATCATTTCTTACCTAAAAAAACAAAGATGAACCATATGAGATAAACGCATATTCTAAAACATCTATCAAGGATGTATAAGTGCTTACATGATGAGAAAACCAATCAGCAAACTCTCGATGAACCCTCTTGTTTATCTTAGAAGAAGACTGAATATTCCCTCATAATTGTATTTTTATATGGTCTTTGAATTCCCTACATGACAAATATAAGTTACGCTATTAGATTTCAAAGTTTTATGTACTTATACTGGAATTAAAATTTACTTACTAAAAAAATGGGTTACTGCATTACTATTGGTTAGAATGTGGTGATGTGCTTGTAACATTAGGAACAAAGTAAAGTACTCAAACCACCAGCCGACCTTCCAATTTGTGGAAATATAGTATTGGCATTAGATGCTCCCACATTATAGCCATCATCAATACATCTTGGTCAGTTAAACATGGTCTCCACTCCATCCAGATATCTCAAGCAAAAATTTAAAATTCTTAGGCCAGGTAACACTTAACTATTGATCCCTCTTATTATGCCCTATTCTGTACGAAAGACTTTAATTTTTCTAAGTATCTGTAAATTATATTACACTTTAATTAAGTCAAGAAGTAGACATAGAGAAAATTGTAATGCAAAAATAAGTAAATTGGATATTACTTTTTTATAGCATACATTCAACGGTATTGGGTAGGACCTCCAAGTTTAGATTCTTCAACTAAATGTACAATTAAATGCACCATAACTATGAAAAATGACAGCAGCAATTTCATCTCCAAATGACACAATCACAACAAAAAAGTTGTAAAATAGCAACTTGGCTTAAGCGTTATGGTCAGATTCGAAATGTCCATTTCCCATTTTCCCTGTCTTTAACTATGTAAGGGTTTTACGCTTTGAATTAGAACCTTAGGATTCCTTTGCTGCAATTGTTTCAACTCCATCATGGCTTAAAGTGCTTTACGTGTGACTAAGAGGTGGCATTTAGATAGCAAGAAGCAACAGTCAAAAATTAACCAATTGTCATATGGTATTACTTCTGCAAATCAAAAAGTGAGTTGAACTAATTTTCCTTAGCATTTTTTTTTCTCCAGCATTTGAAGAGCTTCATAAAGTTGTCCAATTATTTGCTCTCTTTCTTTCAGATTCTAAATCTGCAGTTTGAGTTTCTTGGCTGCTAGCCGAGCTAAGTTTGTTAAATTGTTATTATCTCAAGTTATTACTTTATCTGGTGGCTACTTCAGTCATATTTTTCACTAGATTAATAGCCTTTATTTCATTGGATTACCTTGCTTTGAGTGATAAATTGGTTAATTGAGCGATCAGCTAATATCTTTATTGGAATAGTTCAAATATGTGTCAATGCTGCCTTCTCCTCTAGATGCTTCGAATTCTTATTATGAAGAAGAGTAATGATACAAGTTGGGTCAAGGTATAATCACTAAACTTCTTGATTTAAGCAATTCGTGACTATTATATTAGTTGCCTTGAATGGGTTTACATACGGTTAAGAAGGCTTTTCATATCTATGAGCTGTGTTTGACTACTATCATTTTTTAGTTTAACTTAACATGGTGGCAGTGTATTTTTGAGGTAGGTACAAGCATAATTGTATTTGACAACAAATAAGGGTATATATGCAAATTTTGAGCCAGGTAAAAGCTGAAAATTGCTTGAATTGCATAAAATTTGATGAACATGATGGTAATGGTGTCGCCATATAAATTGAATTTGATCTCATAGATAGAAGGTTGCAATGTTATCTGACCTAAATGTTAAGGCTGCTATGTATCAATGATTTGATATCCTACAAAATTTATATTTCTTGTTTTTTTACTTTATTTTTGTAATCTTAATTTTCTTCTTTTTAATTTGTTTTAAAAATAAGAATATAATATGAATTAATTAATATAATTTTATCTATTAAGGTATTAGTAATTACTTATATCATATCTATATTTGTCAAATTTTTCCTATATCCATTTTAATCAGTGCAAGAATCAAGAATGGAACTTATCCAACGAGCAATAAAGGCCTAATCAAAAAATTAATTGGTGCATGCCACCCAAATGGTCTCTAACAAGTAAAAGCCCAGAAATTGCTCAGTGTAACATATCTTATGTTTCCCTTAAGTGTTATCATTTGAAGGGCATGTTAGAGATATTAATATGATCAATCATAAACCTTTGCTTTGACCCACATGATGAAAGGTGGGAGCAAGAGAAATGTTGAATGGAATATTATGTTGTATGTATGTATGTGTGTGTGTGTGTGTATAACATGACGTTTAATTATTGATGAACAGGTTTAGGGAGAATGTAAATGATGCTATAGAGCATGTTCTTGCAACCATTTTCTATGTATTTTATATAGAAGGATGTGATGGACCTTCCTAGTGTATGCATTCAAAGTGAAGGATGAGCTTAAACTACTTCATAATACTTTCAAAGCTATTGGGTTGCCTGCTTTTTTAAATAAATGGTTTGGTTTCATGACATCAATTACTCAAATATAATATAAGAAATCTATATTGCTTCCTATGATAGATAGGTGTAAATATGTAATTGTGGTTGAAATTTGTTTTCATTATATAGTTTTTACTCTTCTCACCAGTTATTGTTGTAGTATCAAGTTCTATTAATTTTCATTTTTTTCTATAAAGAATCTCAGTTATGCTTCTATTATGGATTCTATTGCATATTTTCTCTTCAGGCCATCTTCCGGTGAGAGAATTTTTAGTTAGTATAGTAATTTTTTTCAATTTCCTTTTTTTCCTTGTACTTATGATTTCTTTGCTTGCATTTAGTAAAATAATGGTAGAAAACTTCAAATAGTATTTGTTTTCCACAATTCATTTATGCTAAACATACTAACTATCTTCATTTTCAGTTACGTATACAATAAATGTGAATATGTAATTGATAATCAAATTTGTAACCTTAATGTATTTTATTTCTTTTTCTATTATTGTTTTAAATTTAGTTGTACTCATTTATTAACAAAAAGAACATTTGAACTGCTGACCAACAAGGAAGTTATTGCTATAAACCAAGGCATGACTCCAAAACAACAACCTCTTCTAACGTTCTTCACAGCCCAACAAAAATTGCTCTAAAACTTACATTATCATGTGATATTGTAGATAGCCTAGGAGTTCAAGGAAAGAAGGTGAATAGTGATGATGGTTTGGAGGTAATGTCTTCCTAATTCCCTGCTTTCTTTGATATACTACTTTGAACTCTGGACTTACGCATTCATCTTGCTTGGCACACAATAGCTTGATTGTTTTAGCCCTGTTCCATTTAGAAATGAGTGGGTAGAATGTAAGGGAATAAATATATGCTATAAGACAAAAATGATTTAGCAGTGTCAAATAAAGCTTATGCAATGCTTTTCTCCTTCTATTATTTCTTTGAAGCTATTAACTTTATTAATTTTTGTCTTGGCCTACATATTTTTTATGTTAACAACTATTCAATATATATGTATCCACTTGTATAAAACAAGTTGTCTTTCTATATTTGGTGACAAAGGTACTGATATAATCATTTGCAAATCTTAATTAAACATTTTAACTTCTCATTAAAATATTGTTTGAAATGATATTAAAACTTGATTAAGAAGTTTAAGTTGTAACACAAAATATTACAAGTTTTTATATTGTCTATCTAAAAACTTTTGTGTGTCAAACTATGTTAAAGGTATTAATATAATTATTTAAAACCTTCATTTTTTTTTACCACTTTGTAGTAATTATTTACAAACCTTTTTTTTTCTACAAACCTTTACTTCACAATTAATGGTGTATTTAAAACCTTCTTCTTCTTTTTTTACCACTTTATAGTAATTATTTACCCTATACATTTGATTTCATTGCTTATGATTTAGACTAAGTGTTACATATGGTTGGATGTATATTTCATTTTGGGCCATAATTTTATGAATATCTCATGACAATTATTTATTTTTAAAGTTTGTCAAATGTATGCAGAATACATTTATGGAAGATTCTTAGTTATATATAAGATATTTCCATATTTAAATTAACTTTTATTGTTAGTATTTAGAAAATAACTAAATTGATGACAAGCACGTGTTATATGAAAACCCACAAAATAATAATAATAATAATAATTTGAAATGGTATTTTGAGCAAATTTTCCAATAGCGATGGTTTTAACATCACACAATCGAAAGAAACCACCATTGTTTTTTAGCCGTCATTCAATGTAGCAAACCATCATCATTGCATTTTGACACCATCAATGAAGCAAGGGAGGTTACAAGGCTAATCCTTGCTAATGTTTGCAGCGGTGCCGTCACTAAATGTTTAAAATGCTTGCATTAGCAACAACGGGTTCGATCGTCAATAAATGATTTAATGGAGGTTATAACCCTCACTAAATGAAGAAAAAATATCACTAAATGCACTATTTTTTGTAGTGAATGTAAGATCAACTCTATCTTGAAGTTAGTTAAGTTTGTTTACATTAATCACTCTATTATATAATTGTCTGAACAATGAACACAAGTCATCAAAACAATTGACTTTTGCTTAAGAAGTGTTCATCTAATGGCCAATGGTAGAAGTTATTCCATAAGAATATGTAAGTCATGACTCTTTAAAATGCCGATCTTACATTACCTTAAATCAATGCATCTAGTTTTGTTACTAAAATAATCATCAGATACAATAACATTCTTTATATTCCTGAGAAAGATTTCTTTATTTGTAGTGGTCAAGGGAAACATTATCGATGGATATCTGTCATTATCATCAGGCCATAGATAAGACTTTATAGCCATCTTTTGTAAGTCTTGTCATGCATTTAAATAGTAATTTGATTTCCCTGACTCATATACCAATGTGAAAAGCACATTGTCACAAACATTTTTTTAATGTGCATTACATTGAGACTATGGCATAATAAATGGTTTGCCTAATAAGGAAGTAGAAAAAATATTCTCTACTTATGCCATTATTAAGGATCACAACCTACAACAACAAATCCTTTAGATCTTCTTCCTTGGTTTTCATCCTCTACATCTTTTCCAAATATGTTTTCAACATTTTCTAGATGTATTAAAGTTTCTAATCCAATTATTGCAATAAGGGGTTTCTTTTCTCTTCTCTTTGATCAAATCAACTTTGAGTCAATCAAAATTAATATTCTGGACTTAGAAAATGACGATGACCCATGAAACACCAATATCTACAATAGGGAAGGTGGACATGGGTAAAGTTAAAATTACAAAAGGGACAAGTTAACCCAATATGCACAATCTACTTGGATAAAGTTCTAAGCCTTAGAAAATCTCTAACTATCCACATAATAGCTGCTCACATATTGAACATCTCATTAGTGAATGAATTAAATGTTTCAACCCTTACATCCCACAACTCTTTTAACTCTTTCACTAGTGGTTTTAAATACACATTTATCTCATTTACTAGTACTTTTTCCTTACAATAATCATTAAGAGAATTAATGAACTTTGTTTAGATACATCTAAGAAGGTAGGTTGTATGATATAAGTACCATTAGCCAAATGTTATAAGTTGTACTCAATTTGCCAAATGAACTGCAAGCATCAGTGGCCAACTATAAATGTAAATTTTGAATATCCAAAGCAAATTGAGCATTAATTATATTAAATTTCTTCCACATCTTAGAATCTCTTGGAATCATCATCATGTTATCACTATTCATGTCAGTGGCATGCCTCCCTATGTGCTCAGTAATTATAGGGACATAAAGAGTTTTTGTAATTGTGGTTTCGATAAAGAGTATCTAAGTATTTAGCAAGCATATTTTTATGCATACTATCCTTTGGTTTCCATCTAGATGTATTACACCATTTACACACATCTTTGGCTTCGTCCTCTCCACAGTATAACATGCAATCATTAGGACAAGCATAAATATTTTTTACAGTTGAGTCCCAATTTATTAATAATTTTCTTTGCCTCATAAAAAGAAGAAGGAACCTTTGCATAGTGAAAGGCATCCTTTAGCAACTCTAATATCGTAGATATAGCTTTATCACTTATTCCACACAAACACTTGATATGGTACAACTTCGCCCAAAAAGAAAGCTTCGAATATTTCTCACATTGCTCATACAAATTTTACTATCCATCCCTAATTAACTTATAAGACTCTTTACCCACCTCATTCATCATTGGGTCAAAAGATGAAGGAGTTGGACCTTCAACTTTGTCCATTAACTCATTGTCATTATGAACCTTGAATGCATCATGGATCATATCCTGTACAGAATCAACCTAAAATATTCTTTCTTCACTAACTTGTGGCACTGACACAAACTTTATAAGAGGTAAACCTTTGCCTCTTTCCCCATGCCTTACTCAAAAAGTATACCCTTGTGGAAATGGTTAATAATTAAGTGGTCTCACCCAACTTTTTTAGTCTACCATTTCTTATATTTTTATCTTAGATAAGAACATATTATTTTACCCTAAACACCCCCATTAGTAAATGCAAAATCTAAAAATTCATCAAATCCCTCTGAGTATTCAGGAGTATTGTGAAGTTGGGCAATCCAAGACTTATCCATATCTAAAAATGTAAAATCAATTAATTACCACAAAAAAGATATTAAAGTGTAAAGCATCAACTATAACTATAATATCCAACCAACTTGAACACATCACTATCCATCTTATTATGTCATTTGGAAATTACTTTAACAACTATAACAACAAATTATTATCTTTATTAACACATTTAAATCAAAAGATCAACACTATAATTCCACCATATTTTCCAAACAAACATATTCCAAAACAAATCAAGCATTACACTATTTGAAGAAAAATCCATAACCTATTCAATAAACATACGCATATTATTAAGCAACAAAACAATACATATAGCTTCCATCCAACAAAAATATTTATTCTTGTTTCCTTTCATATTCAATGGAGCAAAATATAAATAAACATTTCAATATATATATATATATATATATTTATTTATTTATATTAGAGCACTAGAAAACCAAATAGCATAGGAAAAAATAAAAAATAATTACTTTTTCAACTAAAACTATTAAAAAAAAAGTTGTAAAAAAATACTCACTAGTGAGAAGCAATCGACAGCAACAACGAATGGTGGCTAAGAGGAGGTAGTTAGCCTAAACGCACAATAGGACAAAGGAGCACGTTCAATGAACGATAGCTTCAATCTTTGAGAAACGCAAGCATTATTCCTTTAAAAGCGACGCGAAAGAGCAAGCCAAACGGATGGTGAGCATAACAAATTGTCAAACGAATGAAGATGCTAGTAATAGATTAGATCATTGGGGTAGACTTTTTAAAATTAAGCTTGAATTCGAATTCCAAAAAAAATCTTAAATCCATATTTTAATCAGCTTTTTCTATTTAGGTTTTTATTCATATTTTTCAGTCTAAACCAATAAGTTTTTAAAGAATGGTCAAATCAATTTGTTAATTAAAAATTGAGATAAATAACAAAGATTATTGTTATTATTATACATAAGATTATATACAGAGAAATTGTAAATACAAATAAATTTTTATATTGACATAAATCCTTTAAATAAGAAGTATTAGTTTTTATATCTTTATTAAAATATCACGTTATACTAAGTTTTTTTTTAAATAATAATTTTTTACTTATTAAAAAAGTATTCATTTAAATTTTTCAAACTTAGACAAGGCTTTGAAAAGATGCCCAAACCTAATTTGTTTACAAATCAAGCTTTTTTTAATTAAACTTTTTGTTAAAACATTATTCTTTTAGGTTTAATAAATTTTTTAAATTATAATTAAGTCTAGTTGACGATAGTGATAAAAGCACATCACAGTGGTTGAGAAGCTCAGACTACAGGGAAAAAGAAAGTTTCGAATTAGGAAGGAACATATATGAAGTTTTCTTATCAAATTTATAATGGACGGTTGAAAATGGATCGTTGTTGAGTCCATAACTAACGACAATCTATTTTAAGACTATTGTTAACTCTCACCCTAGCTACGGTTGTAAATCGATCAACATTAGGCCCTGCGAGGTCCACTATGGACCTTAACTGTTGTCCATCGGGGACCTCACAACGGTATGAGATAGACTTTAATGTAGTGGTCGGCAAGGACCATATGTTGGCCTACTGACAATCAATTGGATCGTTGTTAGTTTCTAACATAACAATGTTCTCTATACAACCGTCATACGTTGTAGACCTAATGATGAACTTAAGAAGGGTTTTTGGACAATGTAATCTACCCATTCAAGAAGGGTTTTTGGACTCAAACACTGCTGGTGAAGCATTTGATAACTCATTCCCTACGCCGCTATTCTTTTTCTCCCAATATGCTTAAAAGTGCTTTTTAAAAACAAAATCAGCTTTTTTCTGATCGTCTGACTGGTCAGAATTTCCTGAACACGTGAATCACAGTCCCACATTCTGAATAAAATTTTTTATTTAGATAAAATTGCATTTTGGTCCATTAATTTTATCATGGGTTTCACTTTTGTCCCTTAACTTCATTTAATTCTGTCATTTAATTTTACTTTACATTTAACTTTTGTCTTTTAACTTCATTTGATTCTATATTGATCCCTCAATTTTACTTTAAGTTTTATTTTTGTCCTTTAAATTTATTTGATTCCAATTTGGTCCTTATATTTTACCTTGGGTTTTACTTTTATCTTTTAATTTTTTTATTCCAATGTTTCCCCTTAATTTTAAAGACTTCCTAACTATTATTTTCCCCTCTAGCACTATCAAATTAAAATGATTTAAATATGTGGTGTATGAATTAAGAGCTATATGACTACTAAAGAACAAATTGGGTAACCACATAAAGTTAAGGGACCAAATTAAAGGACAAATATTTGCATATCAATAGATAAATTAAAAAAATATGGAACCAGATTATGTAACAAATTGGAATCAACTGAATTTAAAGGACAAATATGGAACTTAAATTAAAATTAAGGGACCAAATTATAACCACATCAAGTTAAAATACAAAAGTGAAATGTAAAGTAAAATTAAAGGACAAAAAATGCTATTTTGCCTAAACTAAAAGTTCTAATCCAACTGCGTGGTTGTGGTTTACATGTTATGAGAAATCTGATCGTGTAATTGGCAGCTAAACCATCAGGAAAAGCTGATTTTTCCCCAAAAAAAAAAAGAAAGACACTTTTAAGCATGTTGGGAGACGGTAATGGGTCATGCTCTACCAATAGTGTCAGGGTAAAAAATAATAACCATTCAAAAAGGCTTCTTCCGAAACATAATGTGCCCTCTTGTTCATCGATCATGCACAACAGATACAAAAATAATTATAATTTTATTATGTTAACCGGTACAGTTAAATAAGTTTATTTTGGAGAAAAAGACATAATATATACGAAACTAACGTTATTGATTAAAAAAAAATAGAGGGAATGGGAGTGTAATTTTTTTAAATAAGATAAGAAACAAATATAATTTAGACAAAATTTGAGAATAATAAATATAATTTCCCTATATATATATATATATATATATATATATATCAATTTAGATAGTTTGGCCACGTTCCGGAAGCAAAAATGTTTTTCGTTGGAATGGAAAAGAGGATAAGGAATGAAATGGAATATGAAGGTAAAAAGTATGTTTGGTATGTAATGAAACAAATCAAAATATTTATTGCCGAATGTGAAAGTTAAGTGAGATTTATTTTTAATCAAGTAACTTAAAAAGATAATATCTAATTGACTCAGTACGTGGAAGATTATCCACATATGACTTAGTTTATTCATTCATTGTGAATACCCAAAAAAAATAATGTGTGGAGACACCCACGTTTTAATCATTCGCCAAATTAATCAGAAACAAATTAAGTGTGCCTAAATTAAGTTGGCATGGAGTCGTATATATCTTCTACCTTATCCAGATTTAACTTATTTCATTCATTAAATAAGCTACAAACAACAAACAACTTTGAATAACACGTTCTGAAAAAACAACTATATATGCTGGAAATTTTTATTAAATGAACTATGTAAAATATACAATTATTTTCCTTCATATTTCGATAACTAAACAATATTCTTATCTAAGAATAAATTAAGTACTAAACAATATGCGGTGCTTTATATAACCAAAAATAAATTAAAAGACGTGACAGTATATAAAAAGACAACAATAATGGGAACTATATAAGTACTAAAAGTGAACTCAACTATACGGGGTGATAGGTATACTCTCTTGTCTTGTTTCACTAGATCAATTTTACAAGTTGCCTAGTTAATTGCAATCCATTTTGTCTTTTTCTTGGCATGGTTGTATAGCATATTTTTTAAACAGTATTTAAACATAAGGTGGACCCTCGCTAATTTTCCAAATATCTAATTTATAATGCAACTTTAATAGCGTTTGTATTATCACCATGTAGCACTATAAATTGAAGCCACTGAAGCTCTTATTTGCACACCAACCCAAGAAACCAAATACAGAAAGTCCACACAAGACACTACCAATTATGAAGATGGCTACATTGCAAACCCTACTTTTCCTTCTCCTTGCGTTTTGCACAAAACTAGAGCTGGCAACAGCAGCAGGTGAACTTGTGCATGATATTGCAGGCAATCCTCTTCAAAGTGGCAACACATACAGAATCCAAGTCTCTGCCACAGGACGTGGTCTTGCCGTTGCAGAAATTGGAGGCCAAACGTGCCCACTTTCTGTGGTATTATCCGTTGATCCTAAGACAGTGATTTTTGAATCACTCTCAAACGCTACATACATCACAACGACAGATCCTTTGGACATCAAATTCGCCGAGGTAGATGCATGTGCAGGTTCATCCAAATGGAAAGTTTACAGAAAGCCATTCTTTCCTGTGTTCATCGGTGAACCCGGCGGTATTCATATGCCAGGAACATTTGGAATCGAGCTGCTGGAAGAAGATGCCTATAGGCTTCGCTGGTGTTACAATGGGGATCAGGATAAGTGCAGTACTCTTGGTACTCATACTGATACTTATGGAAATGAAATTTTAGGTCGTAATATTGAAGCACTCAAAGTAAAGTTCGTTCCTGTTCATATTGACTCAAACTACCATGTGACAGAGAGCATTACTTATGAGTAATTGATGTGCAAGCCATGGGATGTTATATTGCTCCAATAATGGAGTGTAATTAATAAATCTCTAAATAAACCAGCTGAAGTCTGTTTTTTATGTGTACTTGTATCACGTATTTCTTATTGATCAACCGGACTCTATTTTGTTATGGGTAAGACTAGTGATGTGTAATACATTCTGACGGTTATTATAAAAAATTACAACTCATATCACTACTAGATGTTGTCAAAAACTCTAAGTTTGATAGCATGAGATCTTAAAATTTAATCTAATATTTTGTAATAAATAAATTGTGTAATCAAATGATTCCAATTTGTAATTGATCACTAATTGTAAGATAATATATGAGAGTAGCGGAACTTGAAGGACATTTTCCAGTGGAGAGTAGCACTCTAAAGGTGGCTCATCAATTCATTTCTCCCTTAATGGAAATAACTGAGAAGTATTTAAGGGTTTCTTGACTTCTGCTGCCAAACATAAGGAAAGATCAAAACAACTGATTCTGACGCCAAACAAGATAAGAGCTGGCAAAGAGTGGAATATATATGTCCTGGCAAAGCTGTTAAGGCCCAGCCCATCATCCATTCAAGAAGACTTCTTTCTATTTCAAATTGTCGAAGCCCGAATCAGACCACGCTCTCTCGTTCATCGATCTTGCACAACATATATAAAAATAATTATAATTTTAATATGATAACAGAAACAGGTAAATAAGTTTATTTTTGGAAAAAATACATTTTAAGTGTGAAACTAACTTTAAAAATAGAGGGAATAAGAGTGTAATTTTTAAAATAAGATACGAAACAAATATAATTTAGACAAACTCTGACAATAATTAATATAATTTGCCTATGTAGATCTTTCTAGATACTTTGATAAATTAATATCATAAAGTTGTTTGTCACTATACTACTTTACTGTATTAAGACTTATTACTTTGTAGATTGAATAAGCTATGAATAATAAGTATGTTCTTAATTAGAGCCGCCCATGTTTTAAAAATTCGTTCAAGTGTATTTGTAAACAAGTTGGCGTGGGACCTAATCTTGTTCAGATTGGACATATTTTATACATTAACCAAGCGACATATAATAAAGGTGTCATAATAAAGCACACGATTTGAAATACCTTGCTTTTGCATGGGTATTTTATTTTATTTTATTTTGCAAAACGATAGGATTCATTTTTGAAATCATCTTCCGAGACATGAAATTTGTAGAGTGCTTTCATACCAAAGATGGAAGAAGATAATATTCTTTTAGGAATTCACTTATCATAACATTATTATTTTAATATACCATTTATTAAAATATTTAAAATAGTTCTTCATTCATTTAAAAATGTTATATTTAATCATCCAATCTTAAAATATTACTAAATAGAGTTATTCTACTAAATTTAAAATCCTAAATTTAAATAACTAAAGTTAATATTTTTTAAAAAATAAAAATAAATAAATATAACATTTTTTAATAAATAAAAATTTATTTTAGACATTTTAATATTTAAATAATGTAAATAATAATTTTATAATAAATAAAAGTCCAATCAATTATTTTACCCAAAGATGAAAGTATAAACCCCGTTTATTTTCTTTTCATCTGCTCTCTATTTTCCTTTCCCTCTTTAATTTGAGAAACATATTATAATGTTTATACTATGATCAAACTTGACCATTTTAATCCACCATGTATGTATGCTCCATCAAAATGATACGTTCACCATTTCATGACAGCGAAACCCGAAAACCACACGCATCCTTAAAAAACTCTGTGAAGGCAGCACATTTTCACATCCGCACGACACTTAATCTTTTTATTCCAATGTTTGCCCTTGATTTTAAAGACTTCCTAACTATTTTTTTTGCCTCTAGCACTATCAAATTAAAATGATTTAAATATGTGGTATATGAATTAAGAGCTATGTGACTACTAAAGAACAAATTGGGTATGGAATACCAAAATAAAGAAAAGAAAAAGATTAAAACAAATTTTGCTACTGAACACCAATCAATTTTGTCTGTGAAAGAGTAAGAACAAAAAAATTCAACCCCAAAATAATAATTACTATAATTCATGGAGCTTATGCATATCAATAGATAAATGAAAAGAGATGAAAAATGACAAGTGAAATGAAAAACATTTAAACATTAGCCTTTTGTTAAAATTATGAACAAAGAAGTGAAAATATGAACATCTTTTTAAAAAAAATTTGACGTCAGAGGGAAAAAATATTTTGATAAAGTAATATAGTAATGAATATGCTTGAAATAAATTGATGAAATAATATAATAAAGACAAATTTATTAATTTTCTAATATTTCTTTCCTTCGTCGTTATTTTTTATGTTTTAATTTATAATATATACTTTATAATATATAATAAAGATAATATATATAAAACCAAAAAAAAAAAGTTAAATCTTCTAATAATAATCTTGAAAGTAAATTTATTCTTTATTTTACTTAAATTTATTTGGTTCAATTTAATCCTTTAATTTTATTTTAAGTTTCACTTTTATCCTATAATCTCATTTTATTCTAGTTTGCTCTTAATTCTTAAAAAACTACTCAAATGTTGTTTTTGTAATTGTTATTTTTTATCTTTTTTAATATATGTATTGATATGCGAATGTAAGAAGCTTTTAAAAATTAAGAGTAAAAATTAGAATAAAATAAAATTAAAGAATAAAGGTAAAATCTAATATAAAATTAAATAACCAAATTGGAACCAACTGAATTTTTAGGACAAATATAGAACTTAAATTAAAATTAAGGGACCAAATTATAACCATATAATGTTAAAATACAAAAGTGAAATTTAAAGTAAAATTAAAGGACAAAAAATGTTATTTTGCCTAAACTAAAAAAGTTCTAATCTAACTGCGTGATTGTGGTTTACATGTTATGAGAAACCTGATCCTGTAATTGGCAGCTACACGTTCAGGAAAAGCTGATTTTTCCCAAAAAAAAAAACACTTTTAAGCATGATGGGGGAGGGTAATGGGTCATGCTCTACCAATAGTGTCAGGGTAAAAACATAATAACCATTCAAAAAGACTTCTTCCTCTTTCTAATTGTGGTACCCCGAAACATAATGTGCCCTCTTGTTCATCGATCTTGCACAACAGATTCAAAACTAATTATAATTTTATTATGTTAACCGGTACAGTTAAATATTTATTTTGGGGAAAAAGACATAATATATACGAAACTAACGTTATTGATTAAAAAAAAATAGAGGGAATGGGAGTGTAATTTTTTAAAATAAGATAAGAAACAAATATAATTTAGACAAACTTTGAGAATAATAAATATAATTTCCCTATATATATATATATCAATTTAGATAGTTTGGCCACGTTCCGAAGCAAAAATGTTTTTCGTTGGAATGGAAAAGAGGATAAGGAATGAAATGGAATGTGAAGGTAAAAAGTATGTTTGGTATGTAACGAAACAAATCAAAATATTTATTGCCGAATGTGAAAGTTAAGCGAGATTTATTTTTAATCATGTAACTTCAAAAGATAATATCTAATTGACTCATTACGTGGAAGATTATCCACATATGACTTAGTTTATTCATTATTGTTAATACCCAAAAAAAATAATGTGTGGAGACACCCACGTTTTAATCATTCGCCAAATTAATAAGAAATAAATTAAGTGTGCCTAAATTAAGTTGGCATGGAGTCGTATATATCTTCTACCTTATCCAGATTTAATTTATTTCATTCATTAAATAAGCTACAAACAACAAACAACTTTGAATAACATGTTCTGAAAAAACAACTATATATGTTGGAAATTTTTATTAAATGAACTATATAAAATATAAAATTATTGTCGTTCATTTTTCGATAACTAAACAATATTCTTATCTAAGGATATAAATCAAAATTAAGTTATGCGGTGCTTTATATAACCAAAAATAAATTAAAAGTCGTGACAGTATATAAGAAGACAACAATAATGGGAACGATATAAGTACTAAAAGTGAACTCAACTGTACGTGGTAATATGTGTACTCTCTTGTCTTGTTTCGTTAGATAAATTTTGGAAGTTGCCAAGTTGCTTAGTTAATTGCAATCCATTTTGTCTTCTCCCTTGGCATCATTATATAGCATATATTTTTTTTCAGTATTTTAACATAAGGTGGACCCTCGCTACTTTTCCAAATATCTAATTTATAATGCAACTTTAATAGCGTTTGTATTATCACCATGTAGCACTATAAATTGAAGCCACTGAAGCTCTTATTTGCACACCAACCCAAGAAACCAAATACAGAAAGTCCACAAGACACTACCAATTATGAAGATGGCTACATTGCAAACCCTACTTTTCCTTCTCCTTGCGTTTTGCACAAAACTTGAGCTGGCAACAGCAGCAGGTGAACTTGTGCATGATATTGCAGGCAATCCTCTTCAAAGTGGCAACACATACAGAATCCAAGTCTCTGCCACAGGATCCAACACATACAGACCAAACGTGCCCACTTTCTGTGGTATTATCCATTGATCATAAGAGAGTGATTTTTGAATCACTCTCAAACGCTACATACATCACAACGACAGATCCTTTGGACATCAAATTCGCCGAGGTAGATGCATGTGCAGGTTCATCCAAATGGAAAGTTTACAGAAAGCCATTCTTTCCTGTGTTCATCGGGGAACCCGGCGGTATTCACATGCCAGGAACATTTGGAATCGAGCTGCTGGAAGAAGATGCCTATAGGCTTCGCTGGTGTTACAATGGGGATCAGGATAAGTGCAGTACTCTTGGTACTCATACTGATACTTATGGAAATGAAATTTTAGGTCGTAATACTGAAGCACTCAAAGTGAAGTTCGTTCCTGTTCATATTGACTCAAACTACCCTGTGAGAGAGAGCATTACTTATGAGTAATTGCTGTGCAAGCCATGGGATGTTATATTGCTCCAATAATGGAGTGTAATTAATAAATCTCTAAATAAACCAGCTGAAGTCTGTTTTTTATGTGTACTTGTATCACGTATTCCTTATTGATCGACCGGACTCTATCTTGGTATGGGTAAGAATAGTGATGTGTAATACATTCTGACGGTTATTATAAAAATTGCTACTCATATCTGACGATTTGAAATTAAAATTTGAACTGTTAAATGTTGTCAAAAACTCTAATATTGATAGCATGAGATCTTAAAATTTAATCTAATATTTTATAATAAATAAATTCTGTAATCGAACAATTGCAATTTGTATTTGATCAATTCATTTCTCCCTTAATGGAAATAACTGAGAAGTATTTATGGGTTTCTTTACTTCTGCTGCCAAACATAAGGAAAGATCAAAACAACTAATTCTGACGCCAAACAAGATAAGAGCTGGCAAAGATTGGAATATATGTGTCCTAGTTGATAATGGGCTCTTACTCCTATATAGCTGTTAAGGCCCAGCCCATCTACCCATTCAAGAAGACTTTTTCTTGTTTCAAATTGTCGGAACCCGAATCATACTACTCTCTCTCGTTCATCGATCTTGCACAACAGATATAAAAATAATTATAATTTTAATATGATAACAGAAACAGGTAAATAAGTTTATTTTTGGAAAAAATACATTTTAAGTGTGAAACTAACTTTAAAAATAGAGGGAATGAGAGTGTAATTTTTAAAATAAGATAGGAAACAAATATAATTTAGACAAACTCTGACAATAATTAATATAATTTGCCTATGGAGATCTTTCTAGATACTTTGATAAATTAATATCATAAAGTTGTTTGTCACTATACTACTTTAGTGTATTAAGACTTATTACTTTGTAGATTGAATAAGCTATAAATAATAGGTATGTTCTTAATTAGAGCCGCCCATGTTTTAAAAATTCGTTCAAGTGTATTTGTAAACAAGTTGGCGTGGGACCTAATCTTGTTCAGATTTGACATATTTTATTCATTAACCAAGCGACATATAATAAAGCACACGATTTGAAATGCCAAATCTGCTTGCTTTTGCATGGGTATTTTATTTTATTTTACTTTGCAAAACAAGGATTCAATTTTGAAATCATCTTCCGAGACATGAAATTTGTAGAGTGCTTTCATACCAAAGATGGAAGAAGATAATATTCTTTTAGGAATTCACTTATCATAACATTATTATTTTAATATACCACTTATTAAAATGTTTAAAATAGTTTTTCATTTATTTAAAAATGTCATATTTAATCATCTAATTTTAAAATATTACTAAATAGAGTTATTCTACTAAATTTAAAATCCTAAATTTAAATAACTAAAGTTCATATTTTTTATAAAATAAAATAAATAAATATAAAATTTTTTAATAAATAAAAATTTATTTTAGACATTTTAATATTTAAATAATGTAAATAATAATTTTATAATAAATAAAAGTCCAATCAATTATTTTACCCAAAGATGAAAGTATAAACCCCGTTTATTTTCTTTTCATCTGCTCTCTATTTTCCTATACCTCTTTAATTTGAGAAACATTTTATAAAGTTTATACTATGATCAAACTTGACAATTTTAATCCACCATGCATGTATGCTCCATCAAAATGATACGTTCACCTTTTCATGACGGGGAAACCCGAAAACCACACGCACCCTTAAAAAACTCTGTGAAGGCAGCACATTTTCCCATCCGCACGACACCTAAATTTTTTATTCCAATGTTTGCCCTTGATTTTAAAGACTTCCTAACTATTTTTTTTTTTTTGCCTCTAGCACTATCAAATTAAAATGATTTAAATATGTGATGTATGAATTAAGAGCTATGTGACTACTAAAGAACAAATTGGGTATGGAATACCAAAATAAAGAAAAGAAAAAGATTAAAATAAATTTTGCTACTGAGCACCAATCAATTTTGTCTGTGAAAGAGTAAGGAAAAAAAAAATTCAACCTCAAAATAATAATTACTATAATTCATGGAGCTTTTGCATATCAATAGATAAATGAAAAAAGATGAAAAATGACAAGTGAAATGAAAAACATTTAAACATTAGCCTTTTGTTAAAATTACGAACAAAGAAGTGAAAATATGAACATCTTTTTAAAATAAATTTGACGTCAGAGGGAAAAAATATTTTGATAAAGCAATATAGTAATGAATATGCTTGAAATAAATTGATGAAATAATATAATAAAGACAAATTTATTAATTTTCTAATATTTCTTGCCTTCGTCGTTATTTTTTATGTTTTAATTTATAATATATACTTTATAATATATAATAAAGATAATATATATATATATATATATATATAACAAAAAAAAAAGTTTAATCTTCTAATAATAATCTTGAAAGTAAATTTATTCTTTATTTTACTTAAATTTATTTGGTTCAATTTAGTGCCTTAATTTTATCTTAAGTTTCACTTTTATCCTATAATCTCATTTTATTCTAGTTTGCTCTTAATTCTTAAAAAACTACTCAAATGTTGTATTTTATATATTTTTTTAATATATGTATTGATATGCGAATGGAAAAAGCCTTTAAAAATTAAGAGCGAAAATTAGAATAAAATAAAATTAAAGGATAAAGGTAAAATCTAATATAAAATTAAAGGACCAAATTGGAACCAACTGAATTTAAAGTACAAATAAGGAACTTAAATTAAAATTAAGGGACTACATTATAACCACATAATGTTAAAATACAAAAGTGAAATTTAAAGTAAAACTAAAGGACAAAATGTTATTTTGCCCAAACTAAAAAGTTCTAATCCAACTGCGTGATTGTGGTTTACATGTTATGAGAAATCGGATCGTGTAATTGGCAGCTACGCGATCAGGAAAAGCTGATTTTTCCACAAAAAAAAAACACTTTTAAGCATGTTGGGGGAGGGTAATGGCCTAATGGGTCATGCTCTACCAATAGTTTTAGGATAAAATATAATAACCATTCAAAAAGACTTGTTCCTGTTTCTAATTGTTGAAGCCCGAAACATAATGTGCCCTCTTGCTCATCGATCTTGCACAACTGATATAAAAATAATTATAATTTTATTATATTAACAGATACAGTTAAATAAGCTTATTTTGGAAAAAAAGACATAATATAAAGGAAACTAACGTTATTGATTAAAAAAAAAAAAACAAGAGGGAATGGGGCATAATTTTTTAAAATAAGATAAGAAACAAATATAATTTAGACAGACTTTGAGAATAATAAATATAATTTCCTTATATATATCTTCTTAGATAGTTTGGCCACGTTCCGGAAGCAAAAATATTTTTTGTTAGAATAGAAAAAAGAATAAGAAATGAAATAGAATATGAAAGTAAAAAGTATGTTTAGTATATAATGAAACAGATCAAAAGATTTATGGCCGAATGTGAAAGTTAAGCGAGATTTATTTTTTAATCATGTAACTTAAAAAGATAATATCTAATTGACTCAGCACGTGGAAGATTATCCACATATGACTTAGTTTATTCATTCACTGTTAATACCCACACACAAAAAATTGTGTGGAGACACTCACGTTTTAATCATTCGCCAAATTAATAAGGAATAAATTAAGTGTGCCTAAATTAAGTTGGCATGGAGTCGTATATATCTTCTACCTTATCCAGATTTAATTTATTTCATTCATTAAATAAACTACAAACAACAAACAACTTTGAATAACACGTTTTGAAAAACCAACTATATATGTTGAAAATTTTTATTAAATGAACTATATAAAATATACAATTACTGTCGTTCATTTTTCGATAACTAAACAATATTCTTATCTAAGGATATAAATCAAAATTAAGTTATGCGGTGCTTTATATAACCAAAAATAAATTAAAAGTCGTGACAGTATATAAAATGACAACAATAATGGGAACGATATAAGTACTAAAAGTGAACTCAACTATACATGGTAATATGTGTGTACTCTTTTCTTGTTTCATTAGATAAATTTTGGAAGTTGCCAAGTTGCCTAGTTAATTGCAATCCATTTTGTTTTCTCCCTTGGCATCATTATATAGCATATTTTTTTTTTTCAGTATTTTAACATAAGGTGGACCCTCGCTACTTTTCCAAATATCTAATTTATGATGCAACTTTAATAGCGTTTGTATTATCACCATGTAGCACTATAAACTGAAGCCATTGGAGCTCTTATTTGCACACCAACCCAAGAAACCAAATACAGAAAGTCCACAAGACACTACCAATTATGAAGATGGCTACATTGCAAACCCTACTTTTCCTTCTCCTTGCGTTTTGCACAAAACTAGAGCTGGCAACAGCAGCAGGTGAACTTGTGCATGACATTGCAGGCAATCCTCTTCAAAGTCTCTGCCACAGGATCCAACACATACAGACCAAACGTGCCCACTTTCTGTGGTATTATCCATTGATCATAAGAGAGTGATTTTTGAATCACTCTCAAACGCTACATACATCACATGAGAACAAGATTATAGACTGTAATTATATATGATCACAAATAGAGAGAATAAATTAATCAAGATAATCTGACCTGTCGAAGACGACATAATAACTATGTGCACTAGTTGAGTCAAAATATTTCAACCCCCAATACCCAATAGTGTCTCAGAGTGTTTGACGGCCAGAGAGAATTATCTTGAAATTAATGTGTATCAAATTAGAGTTTCAGTGTGCTATTTATAGAATTTTATTTTAATAATATAATAATTAATATTATTAAAATAAAATCTTTCAGTATCTTTAAAATGATTTCTTATTTAATTAATCAAAATCAGCCCATTAAATCTCTCTGGGTAACAGTCTCAGATTAGTAATCTGACGGAATGATTACTAATGCTCTTGGGCTGTGGGTTAGGTTTCTACCCAGTGGGCTTATGGATAATCGAACCCATTACCAATTATTCACAAATAAAATAAAACTCAGTCTATTCATAGTTTACAAATTATAATATCAATTGTCTAATCAGTAATAACAAAATATTAATATAATAGAATAATTAATGCTAATCCATAAAATATCAAAATTATTCTGACAATCTCTCACTTGGATAGCATTAATTAAATTATTAGGTCAATAAACAAATACATAATTAGGCAATTAATGTTCACATAAACACATAGATGTGTGTATATTTATAAATCATACAAAATTCAGAAATGGAATTGTACATAAAGATCATTGAATCTGATAGGGAAACAAGTGATATTAACATTGTCACAGATTAGTTTCATTATCTGAATAGAATGGAATACAAAATGACATTTGAAACATCATATTATAATGCAAAAGTCCCCTTAGGACTCAACTAAGAAATTTGGTGTCAAATTACACCGCAAAAGGCCTTTAAGGACTCAACTCATAAATTTTTGTCAAATTGCACCATAAAAGTCCCTTGAGGACTCAACTCATACTCTCACTAGACCAAGGCTACATCAAAAATTCAACAAGACCCATGAGTTATACAATTTGAATTACTCTTATAGGTAGGCATTGGTCAACAGATCTGTCATCATGTGCTCACTACAAATGTGAACCATGCAAGTTTGAGATAACAAAAATTCAGAAATGAAATCATGGATCAAGGATATTGAATCCAATAAGGAAAGCATTGTTATAAATGCCAACAAAATTTCAATTCTAAATTATATCTAAAATTTTGGCATAACCAAAACATTGAATCCGATAAGGAAACAAAT
This sequence comes from Delonix regia, assembly GCA_037074485.1. Taxonomy (NCBI): domain Eukaryota; kingdom Viridiplantae; phylum Streptophyta; class Magnoliopsida; order Fabales; family Fabaceae; genus Delonix; species Delonix regia. The sequence continues at coordinate 42,777,361 of CM073450.1, read as the reverse complement.
GTTATAAGTACCAAAATATGCCAAAGTGTTCCTTAAGAACATAACTCAGACTCTCACCAAAACAATACATCAAAATTCGAATATACCTAAAAGTCATATGTTTCCAAAACTCTAATGGGTTTGTGTTGGTAAACAGATAACCTAAAATGAGTATGAGATATATAGATCTTCTTTTCAACAAACAGGAATTAAGTGTCAAAATTTGATGCAACTGAAATTCCTGTAACTTTGAGATAAGCGTATAATAAAGTCATGTCGCAACAAAATAGTCAAGACTTAAAATATACGCATAACGGAAATTGATTTCCTTGACCATATTTCCTAACGAGTGACCATCACAAAACTAGCGACATACTCTTCACTTATATATATATATATATGTAAGGTAGCTGTAAATGTCCATTTGACACTTCTCAACAAAACAGCTCCTTCGAAAAAACATCGTATAGATGTAATTAAAAGTGGGTTCAAGATCATCATAACTGTCTTTGTAGCTTTCTATTGATCATGCCCAGAATTACTTAGGTATATCTGCTAAGCACACGAAAAACAATGTTCAAACGCGTGCACACTTGAGCCTATATATTAAGCTATTAATAATTAATTCACATAGAACTTTGCCCATCAAAGTTCTCTCTTCATCATTTAAGACAACAATTTAAACATCCTATCACTACTCTGCATAAGTACACAAGGAGTGCAAGAATACATAATAAATTTCTTGAGTACTCGTTCAATATAGGTTGCTTGAGACAAACCAAGAATGTCACAAGATCTATCATGGTGAATCTAAATTCATTTAGAAAAAAAATTTCACCTAGATCTTTCATATCAAAGTGGCATGACAAAATGTGTTTTGTCTCATTTAATAAGCACACTGAGTTATTAGCCAATAAGATGTCATCCACACACAACACATCCTTATGCAAGTCTTCATCTGTGATTACATGCCTATACAGCTAACTGTAATCGAACTTTCTTCCACTCTAAGGATGGTATATTATTCTTATTGCTTTTCTTAAGTCTATACAGTTTCTTGCCATAAGCATTGCCTTCACTTTCCTTTCCTTTTCCATTTCACATTTCCAACCCTACTGGATGAACCATGTGAAATATAATTCACTAATTATGAGAATTCACCTTCTTTATTGATTCTTCCTCTTAGGTCATTTTGGACATCATATGATTAATAGACCACTCTAATTCTTGGGAATTATAAGTGGTTCTCAAAACCCCATATTCAACAGAAAGGGATTAGGGAACTCTATAAACTAGGTTGCTCTCATCCAAGTTCACATCTAGGATTTCAGCTTATTGTAGTAGTTAACAAACTTCATCATGTGCTCACACACTTCTAACACTTTGTCATAGTGAGTGTTATCTAGCAAAAAGAGATAATAGGCCTTTTAAGTCTTATCAAACTTCTTGAATTTCTCACTGACCGCTTTGAGATATTCAATTGCGGTGTCCTTCTTAGAAATACTTTGTCTGATGATCTTTTCAATCGTATACTTAATGACAGTCAGACAAATATTATTTGACTCATACCACTGTTTATAGTAAGCCTTGTCAGCAGCGCTAGACTTAGCGGTGAGATCCAATGGCTTAGGTTCTCTCAAACCTAAACTTCCTTTGGTGATCACCAGATATATATCAAGAGACTCAATCCAATTATCGTAGTCTATTCTGTTTAGAGTTTTCACCATAAATAGTTGCAAGAATAGAGAAGCTAAGGGTAAAACAAATAAGAAACATATAATTATGTCCCAAACACATAATTATATATAAAACAAAGTTTCTGTAACAAGACTAAGTTTCAGCAACTGTGTAACAAAATACTCATCATATCCTGCCTAAGGGCTCAGATTATGATAAATCAAGAAAATTCATACACACCAAGGAAGCACATTATTGAGAGAAATGACACAAAATGCACCCACAATCTCCATATCAATAGGATATGAGAAATCATGAATACATCAATTAGCAAATCGCCACTGACAGGTCACAAACAAGCCTTATTCATAAAATTATATTGACAATGTCACACCGATAGGGCATGTCCATTGTCAACATAATATTTACATATACTCTCTCTAGTGGACTTATCACAATATTCAGACTCATCTCTGATAATGGTAATTAAATTATTCAAAAAAAATGTAGGAAATTAAATGACAAATATGGTATTAATTTATAGAAGACATATCACCATGATTGGGCCCACGATAGGTAAGTACACAATCAATAGGTGTATGTGAACCAAAGTCATTACAATTTCCACACGTAACTTATTCCTTTTAACGCATGTGCTTAAATTAGGAATAAAATCTAATAATTAACACAAAGAAATTGATTATAATTTATTTACACATAATCAGAGAGAGTAAACTAATCATATTGTTCTGTATTATTCTAGTCTTTACATAAAATTTTTCAGGTTAAAATACCTTATCCACACATTATTTTAAGGCTTTTAATTTTCAAAAAATTTCAAAAATCCTATTTTCAGGGCTCAAAAAATTCTAAAAAAATCACCATAATTTAGATCAAGGCGAGTGGAGCTAACTTCAAAAATTTAAAGTTCATCTAATTGGCGGTGTGGTTGCACATGCCAACACGCGTCGACGGTGCGCGTGGGGAAGGGAACCCACGGGTACCTGAACGTTGACCTGCTGATTTTCTGCTCCTCAGACTTTGAAATCGGGACCGTTTTAATCATTGTGTCATGATCTTTAAGATCCTTATATCGGTTTCGCATCAATCTCTTCCATTTAAGCTATATTTGAATTTAAAGTTTGAAACTTTCTGATGGTTTCAATCTTTTTCGGTTCAAAATTGGTTCGTTGGTTCGAGATGGGGCTTACCAGTGACCCAAGTTAACAGCCATGGTTGTCTCTGTTCGAATCGCTGGCAACCACAACTACTTCGAATGGCGATAGGGAAAGAAAATTTCATGCCAAAAGGTAAGTTTCTTGCTGGCAATGGTGACTAAGGAAGGCGATGATCATTACAAAATAAAAAAAAGGAATAAAATTTTATAATCCATAAAATGGCTCTGATGAAGACGAGATCCAGAGAAAAGGATTAAAAAAATTTTTTTTGATAATGTACAAGAAAATTCACTCATCAAAATTCTTATCCTAAACTTGTTATGGCTTACAGAATATTTCCCTTGATATTTTAAAATATTTACCTAGCCTCATTCTTTTCTAATTCTACCCTTCTTAGACCTTGAATGGGTTCATGGAAGGTCATGGTGACAAAATTTCTAGATAAATGACTATAAGCCAATAAGGGATTACCATTGAGATCATTCAAGAAGAAGAAGGAAAAGAAAAGAAGAGAAACTAGAATATGCTAAATCATGTTACGAAAACAAAATTAGAGAAAGGAAATTTAAAAAATTTCATAGTCCATCAAACTGTGGCTTTGATACCATTTGAGAACAAGATTATAGCCTGTAATTATACATGATCACAAATATGGAGAATAAATTAATCAAGATAATCTGACCTGTCGAAAACGACGTAATAACTATGTGCATTGGTTGAGTCAAAATATTTCAACCCTCACTACCCAATAGTGTCTCAGAGTGTTTGACGGTCAAAGAGAATGATCTTGAAATTAGTGTGTATCAAATTAGAGTTTCAATGTGCTATTTATATAATTTTATTTTAATAATATAATAATTAATATTATTAAAGTAAAATCTTTCAGAATCTTTAAAATGATTTCTTATTTAATTAATTAAAATCAGCCCATTAAATCTCTCTGGGTAACAGTCTCAAATTAGTAATATGACAGGATGATTACTAATGTTCTTGGGTTGTGGGTTGGGTTTCTGCCCAGTGGGCTTGTAGATAATTGAACTCATCACCGATTATCCACAAATAAAATAAAATTCAATCCATTCATAGTTTACAAATTATAATATCAATTGCATAATCAATAATAACAAGATATTAATCTAATAGAATAATTAATAGTAATCTATAAAATATCAAAATTATTCTAACATCACAACGACAGATCCTTTAGACGTCTAATTCGCTGAGGTAGATGCATGTGCAGGTTCATCCAAATGGAAAGTTTACAAAAAGCAATACTTCCCTGTGTACATAGGTGAACCCAGCAGTGGTTACCTGCCAGGAACATTTGGAATCGAGCTGCTGGAAGAAGATGCCTATAGGCTTCGCTGGTGTTACAATGGGGATCAGTGCAGTACTCTTGGTACTCATACTGATGCTTATGGAAATGAAATTTTAGGTCGTAATACTGAAGCACTCAAAGTAAAGTTCGTTCATGTTCATATTGACTCAAACTACCGTGTGACAGAGAGCATTACTTATGAGTAATTGAAGTGCAAGCCATGGGATGTTATATTGCTCCAATAATGGAGTGTAATTAATAAATCTCTAAATAAACCAGCTGAAGTCTGTTTTTTATGTGTACTTGTATCACGTATTCCTTATTGATCGACCAGACTCTATATTTTTAAGGGTAAGATTAGTGATGTGTAATATATTCTGACGGTTATTATAAAAAACTGCTACTCATATCTGACGATTTGAAATTAAATTGAACTACTAGATGTTGTCAAAAACTCTAAGTTTGATCGCATGAGACCTTAAAATTTAATCTAATATTTTATAATAAATAAATTGTGTAATCGAATGATTGCAATTTGTAATTGATTACTAATTGTAAGATAATATATGAGAGTAGTACTCTAAAGATGGCTCATCAATTCATTTCTCCCTTAATGGAAATAACTGAGAAGTATTTAAGGGTTTCTTTACTTCTGCTGCCAAACATAAGAAAAGATCAAAACAACTAATTCTGACGCCAAACAAGATAAGAGCTGGCAAAGAATGGAATATATATGTCCTGGTTGATAATGGGCTCTTACTCCTATATAGCTGTTAAGGCCCATCCCATCTACCCATTCAAGAAGACTTCTTCCAGTTTCAAATTGTCGAAGCACGAATCAGACCACGCTCTCTCGTTCATCGATATTGCACAACAGATATAAAAATAATTATAATTTTCATATGATAACAGAAACAGGTAAATAAGTTTAGTTTTGGAAAAAATACATTTTAAGTACGAAACTAACTTTATTGATAAAAAAAATAGAGGGAATGAGAGTGTAATTTTTAAAATAAGATAGGAAACAAATATAATATAGACAAACTTTGACAATAATTAATATAATTTGCCTATATAGATCTTTCTAGATACTTTGATAAATTAATATAATAAAGTTGTTTGTCACTATACTACTTTAGTGTATTAAGACTTATTACTTTGTAGATTGAATAAGCTATGAATAATAAGTATGTTCTTAATTAGAGACACCCATGTTTTACTTATTCGTTCAAGTGTATTTGTAAACTAAGTTGGCGTAGGACCTAATCTTGTTCAGATTTGACATGTTTTATTCATTAACCAAGCGACATATAATAAAGGTGTCATACTAAAGCACACGATTTGAAATGCCAAATCTGCTTGCTTTTGCATGGGTATTTTATTTTATTTTATTTTTCAAAACAATAGGATCCATTTTTGAAATCATCTTCCGAGACATGAAATTTGTAGAGTGCCTTCATACCAAAGATGGAAGAAGAAAATATTCTTTTAAGCATTCGCTTATAACATTATTATTTTAATATATCAATTATTAAAATGTTTAAAACAGTTATTTATTCATTTAAAAATGTTATATTAATCATTTAACCTTAAAATATTACTAAATAGAGTCATTCTACTAAATTTAAAATCCTAAATTTAAATAACTAAAGTTAATTTTTTTAAAAAATAAAAATAATAAATATAACATTTTTAATAAATGAAAAGTAGTTTTAGACATTTAAATATTTAAATAATTAAAATAATAATTTATGATAAATAAACGACCAATCAATTATTTTACCCAAAGATGAAAGCATAAAACACGCTTATTTTCTTTTCATCTGCTCTCTAAAATTTGAGAAACATTTTATAAAGTTTATACTATGATCAAACTTGACAATTTTAATCCCCCATGCATGTACGCTCCATCAAAATGATACGTTCACCTTTTCATGACAGGGAAACCCGAAAACCACACGCATCCTTAAAAAACTCTGTGAAGGCAGCGCATTCTCTCCATGCCTTCACATCCGCACGACACTTAACAAGCGACGGCAGAAACAACCACATCCCCGTAGCCACTACGAAAGCCACCGCCATCGGCCGCGACACCGCGGCTGACAACCGCCATCTTCCTGCCAACGCCTTCTTGACGGCAACCTCAGCAGCCGTACACACCCCATGGAGGAGGAAGAAGCACGTCACTTCCCACGTAGGCTCCCACGCCTCCCATGTGCGCTTCTCCCGCTTTATGTAATAAAAGATCAGCTCATGCATCAACCCAGACACTACAAAGGTACAAATAATGGCGGGTACTGGGGCCCACTTTCTCCCAATCACGCGGCGACACGTGCTCAAGACGGGATTGTATACGGTGGGGTGTAGAGTACGGCTTACCATGGTGTTCCATCTTCTTCCCCAGAAGTCTTGCATCGAGGTGGCGAGGTAAGGCTCGTCGAACGGTGGTTCCAACTCTACTCCGAGAAGCGTTCGAGTAAATGACGTAACAGCTTTTAAAAAGACCTCCAAAGCAATGTACATGTAAATGCTATAGAAGAACAATGTCACTTTTGGATGGACATGGTCTTTGTTTTCATAGAAGTGTTTAGAAGTGAGCAAAACCAGAAGCTTTATCGTCAAAACCAGTGACGACTTATAGGACTTTCTGGGAATTTGTGGTTCGAGCTGAAACTTGATGGGGAGGCATGCGAGAGGGACGAAGTGTGAGAGAGAAAGGGGTGGGGCGGGTGAGAGAGGGCCTTGACCAAAAGCAAAGAGGACGAGCTTGAAAGTGGAAAGCCATGCGAGGAAGAAGGAAGAGGGACCTCCAAGGAAAATGGAGGTGAGTCTTAGAGGGAGAAGCAGAAAGAGGAGTATGACTGGGAGGAGGAAGAGGAATCTGAATGTACCTTTGGGAACGAGCTTCCCAATTGTGTCACAATAACACAAGGATACTATAGCTATTGTCCAAACCATGATGAAGTTGTTGATTTCACCTTCCAACTCCATATGTTGATTCTCGAGTTTCTTCAATATGTGGAGTTTTCTGGGACGAAGATATATAGGTTGAGAATGAGGAAGTAATTAAGTAACACATAATTAGGCTTATGTGGATTGGGAAAGGAGCGGAACGTTGCGAAAGCACACTTATCTGAGCTCGTGCACCTCGTGGGTGGCCGATAATTTGGTGTAATAAAAATGTTGTTTAATATTTAATCGTTAATAAGGAATATAATTAGTGAATATAGTGTTCGTATGATGATCACTCTTTTCTTTTAATTTTAGATAATTGTTAAATAATTCACCGATTAAACTTTTCTTTTTATTATTCTTTTGATTAGTGACCTTTGACAACTTTGTTAGAAATGATTTATTGCCGTTTCTTGATTACTAATGACAATGAATCCACGTCCAATGTTTAATTTAGAGGGCTATATTATCTGACGCATGCTAATGTATAGGCATGCAAAGAAAGAGGCTTGGATCATATATACTATACTTCTTTATTTTTAGAAGAAGGCGAAGAAATGGAGTTAGGCCGATCAAAGGTACATTTTCTTTTCTCGGTTTGTAGTATTTTCTAACATATAATATTTATTGTGTATGTTTTGCTTCTAAAAAAGATTTAAATTTTCTTCGAACAAATTTTTCAATGACCTAAAGTTTCCTTCTTTCAAGCTTTTTTCTTTTCAAGAATACATATTTTATTTTTGCTACGATCAACAACTTTTGTTTCTTGGTCAAAAGTTGCAACTCACCGCTAGCTATAATAACTTACAAGAATTGATGCCTATAGTCGCATGTATATATATACGATGTATTTAGAGGTACAAAGATGGATAGATAAAATTAGCCAAAACAAATAAAAAGACCACGAGACTTATATACATTTTTATTTTTCTTCATTTTGGGGTTACTAGTCCAATTAATTTTAGGTATCATCTTTAGTGCACCCACAATTTTAAATGTACTAATACACCCAGTAAAAACATAGAGACATAATTATAATAATATCAATTCAAAAAATAATAATATTACAATTATATCTCTATATTATAACTGGGTATACTCAAAATTGTGAATATACCAAAGATTTTACCTTTATTTTATTTGGTAGTCTTAATTTTAACTCTTTTAAAGCTTAAATATTTAAAGCTTGTAAGTTGGTGGTGTTAGAAAAAATACAAGATTTGAATAGATTTTAAAAAGATCCAACTTGGAAGTAAATAACTTATATAAAAAAGGACGGAAGTGATACATAAGAAAAGTTAAGGAATCAAATTAAAACCACATGAAATATTAAGTAATGAAAGTGAAACTTAAGGTCTAGTTAAAGGAATAAATTGGGATCAAATGAAGTTAAAGGATAAAAAGTAAAAATAAAATTCAAGATAAAGTTAAAGGACTAGATTAGAATTAAATAAAATTAAGAAGCACAAGTGAAACTTCAAATAAGATTAAGGATTATAGTCAAAATTCAAATCCAAGACCACAAAAGATATAGACAAACTTTGATATGCCCTGCGGGTCTTGAGAGGTGCATGTGTTGGTCTGCGAAACAAGTTTAAACTAATGGCCGCCCAATGGCTTAATTAGGGAAGGCCCATTGTTTGGTACAGGATGTATATGTCTAGAGTTACGTCTCTGCTAACAGTTTAAGCTTTTGGCATGGTAGTATGCACTATAATATCATATCATTTGGTATCAAAGTAGCATGGGTTAGACTTATGCGTTTGACATGTCTTCCAATTTCCAAAGTTCGAGAGTGAAACTTCTCTAAGAAGAGGGGTATGATATGCCATGCAGATATTGGGAGGTGCATGTATTGTTCTGTGAAATGGGTTTAAGCCGGTGGTTGCCTAATGGTTTAAATAGGGAAGGGCCCAATATTTGGTACATGGTGTATATATCTAAAGTTATGACTCTGTGCTTAAACTTTTGGCATGGTGATAAGTGTTTTAGTATCATAACAAACTTTTTTACCAATAAACAGTTGTCATATACTTTATTATATATTAGTTTATATATATATATATATATATATATAAATAAAATTACATTAAATATGTGTATATTAAAATAAAGATAAAATAAATATTATTTAGCTAATGTATTGAATGATCACTAACAAAAAAACAAATTATTACCTATCGGTTTTTAGCTACGGTTCTAGCAACCATAGGTAAAACAAATATTAGATGTGGTCCAATTTCAAAACTGTAAGTATTTCCTACATTTCAGTTTATCACAGCTATTTCTTGTGATTATATTAAAACTGCAGGTAATACCTTGGTTAAAAAAGAACCGCAGGTTACATACATGTGGTCACACTAACCTTAGGTAAACTTACATTTGGTTAATTCAAAACCGCAGGTAATACTTGATGCCCTAGTTTTTCTGCACTCTTCCATCGCTTCCCAGCTACACATCCCTGTGTTTTTTACACCTTCTTCATATCTTCACTAGACTCACCGCCCAAAAGCTGCCACCTCCGTCAACCTTCACTGTTGTCCACCATCATGCTGCCACCGCCAGTTGCTGGCGAGTACCAGATGCCAGCCGCCTCACCAACTGCCGGTCCGTTGCTAACATGGAGGTATTTTTTTTTTTAGTTATTTCCTCTTCTCCTTTCGTCCTATTTTATCTTCCACCATTATTTTTTATCAGCCCACTTGAGGTCCCTTAGTCCCAAGTCGCCACCATGGCTAAAAGCTTGTCATCGCCACTATCACAGTTGTCAACCATAGCTACCACATTGAAGGTAATTTTTTTTTCTTGCCTTTTAATTTATTTTTAGTGTATGAATTTACTGCTTTTGTCCAAATTATATATTTACACCTTGTAATGGAATTAGTATATAAATTTATATATTTTTATCCATATTTAAATATTTATAAAAAAATTTATTGACGGATACTTATGTATTGATAATTTGTTTTAATGAATATGTATGAATTGCGTTGATAGACTATTTATTTACTTCTTGATTGGTGTATTGACAAACTTTGATAGTATCTATATACCTGTTTGCTTGCTTTTAGATGTTTCATTCTTGAAATATCAAAGGTTATTTTATATATTTTTGTGTTTGGGTTAATAATTTGTTCTTTAAATGAATATAAATTTGTTGCATTGATTGATAGTTTATTCACTCTTTGATTAGTGAATTGACAAACTTCGGTAGTATCTTTTACATGTTTTGCATTGATAGTTTATTTTTTATAGTTTATTTTTGCTTTTGAAATAATTATATATAGTTGTTTGTGCATCTTCATAAATAGTGGCAATTTGATGGTAATTAAGTTCAGGTTGATGATAATGTTTAATATTAATCAATGATGCTTGGTTTATAATCTTCTTATATAGTAAAGAATGTTTTTTTGGGAGGATTTGAAGTAATATGCATTCTTGTGAAATGAATAAAAGTTAGATTGGTATGCTTCAAAATACCTGGAAATACATGGAATGATTGAATAATTTTTTACACGTCCCTTCCATTCTTATAATGGAATGAACTCATTTGGTCTTTCTAATATAGATTTGCAAAGTCAAATTGTTGAAATGAGATTGATCATTGAATATCAAAATAGAAAGTTAGAAGACCAACATAAAAAAATAGAAGGCCAATATAAAAAGATAGAAGACTAAGATAGAAGATTTGAAAATCAAAATGGAATATTTGAGACAATGATGAGTTTTTTTTATGCAAAACTATCAAGTTCAATTGCCTCCTCATTTTGCATTTCAATCATCATTGATAATATTTCTAGTATTTACATTATAGTTTCTTTTTATTTACTACATAATTAATTATGTCTTGTAATATATTCTCAATATGTTTACTGTCATATTTTATCTTACAATTTAGGCACATGATCAAGCATGTGGATATTGACTAAATGTAGCATATCATTATCAAATCATGATGATAATTAATTTTAGTATGTTAAAATGTGTTTAGGACCAAGTTATAAGTGTTATTATAGTTGTTGGACTTATTAAGACCTTATTGTGTTAAAATGTTTTAAGAATATTGCATGGTACAATACGCATGGATTTTGGTTATATTAGACTATTTTGTTTAATGACAATACTGGATAGTGGTATGAATGTTATTGGTTTGATCTACTAGTTGAGATTGCATTGTAATATAGGAAATACATATGCCTATATATATATATATATATATATATATATATATATAAAAATTAAAGTTAAGCAAAAAATGCAATCAATAGCAATGATTTGAACCGCTGCTATTTTAAAAATGTAGAACCCTAAATTTGGCTATGGTTTTGTTGTTGATGCTTTACTTGCAGTTGTAACCAACCGCGGTTAATCTAGGAGTCATTTAGCGCTAAAAGCACACTTTACTAAAGTGCAACAAAAGCGTGAATTACTCGCGGATAGTGCAATCGCAGGTAATTCATTTTACTACGCAAGTTTTAGCTGTAATTGGCCTAACTGTTGTATTAGCTGTGATTTAAATCACTGTTAATACCAATAGAAACGGCAACAAATATACAATTTCATTGCATAGGATTATTTATGTATGATTTTGTTGAAATGAATATATTGAGTATAACAGATTATGAAATATAAATAATTTTCATTTGATTTAATATAATTTAAATTGTATTTGAATAATTTTTTATTATATATACTATTTTAATTATATAATTTTATATTTTAATACTTATTTATTGATAAGATAAATTTTTTTGAGTCTATCTTATAAGTTTATCTCTTATTTATAAGTTTGTAAGTCTAATATAATGCTTCTACAGTGGGCCAACATCATCCACAAAGCTCATCACGAGTTGCATTAATTTAGGCTCAGTGAATTGGGTCAAGGGAAAGGAAGGTACTATCAATCAGTAGTAATATTTTTAGCATGGCAAAAAAATCGTGGGAGATAGATTCTACCAGAGTCCCAATTTAAGTTTCAATTTCTTTCATAGTTAAGATTCATACTGGCTATTGTAAGCTGTCTTAAGCTTATGTACCTTAAAACTAAGGTAAGAAGAATTCTATCAGAGTCCCATGCTGAATTAAGTTTTATATTCTTTTCATATTTAAGGTCCATACTGGCTATTGTCAACTTCCTTTTTTTTTTTTTTTAATAAATTTCAATACTTTAATAAATAAACCTACCATAAAGCTACAGGAAATTACATTTTAACCTCTTAACTAAAGCCTAATGTAAAGTGTTGGTATTATAGCCAAATTGAGATGAAGCTTACTTTAGCAAGAAAAAAAAAAAAATTGCTTAAAGCATTTTGGAGTACGTGAATCTCCTTCATGAGCTTGGAGGAAAGGGTGGTAAATTTAGTGTAACATTGATAATAATGTATACTAAATCATTCCAGTCTAAAAAAATATTAGACTTGTAAGGCATACCTCGATTTTGATTTAAAATAAGCATATTAAATTTTAATTCATCATTGGAACTGGATCTAAATTCGTTCGATATCCATCCTACTCAATTATTTTTATTATTCCTTACTTTCAGTCTCATATTTTTTCTGCGAAAATAACATTATGTAATAATTTTATAAATTTTAATTCAATGGAGTAAAATATGGTTGATGTACTTTATTTTTTGGCCATTGAAATATGGTTGATGTACTTAAAGGTATCAATAAATATATGAGGTTTGTTGACTAGTGTTCAAAAAACATTGGTTAAAAATTATTTAGCACACTTATTATAGTAATAATTATTTTTTATTATTTTTCATTGCATTTAATTAATATTTTATTTTTTATTTTTATGATGATATGAATTTCATTTTTTTAATAATCATAATCAATTTATTTTATTTTTAAAAATTGATAACTAATTTCTAAGAATTTTTATATTTACATACACTTAAGTAGTATTTTCACATTTTCTTAATTTAAAAAAATATTTTTTTTTATTTTAAAAAGTCTTTTTAAATGAAGTTTCATAAAATATTAAGAGTAATATAGAGATTATTTATATGTATGTAGATATAAAAATTTATTGAAGATAAATTATAAATTTTTAAAATTAAAAGATATTAATTGTTTTTTTGGAAAAAAATAAAAAATATATTGTCATAAAAATAAAACTAAAAAATTATTAATTGAATATAATTAAAAAATAATTTTTTATTATTGGTGGGTTTAATAATTATCACCAAAAACGCTAAATATATTAATAACAGAGCTCATTATATAAATAATATATTTGGCTATCTAAAATTCAAGCTCTGTACGCGAAAGCACCGCTGACATTCTTCATGAACGCGCCTACAGCCGCGTACTCCTGAAGCACCCGTTGTCGAGGCTCACACCGGAGAAGCTGAGGGAAAAACAGCCAAAAGGCGGTAACCATCACGAACCCAACCGTCAAAATCCCTGACACCACTTTGGGTAACCGGAACCCGCCGGTAAGTTTTGCCTTCAACCCGATTTCTGCCGCTAGACAAAACCCATGCAAGAGAAAGAACGCCGTAACCTCCCACGTGGGTTTCACGCGCCCCAGATAGTAAAATATGAGCTCGTGCATAAGCCCAGAGACGAGGAACGTGGCCCCCACAGCGGTAAATGAGGCCCACTTCCGGCCCAATCTATGTTTCGCCACGTGGTATACGGGCTTGTACACGGTGGGCCGTAGAAACCTCACGACGACGACGTTCCATCTTCGGCCCCAGAAGTCCTGAAGGGAGGTTGCGAGGTAAGGCTCGTTGAACTGTGGCTCAAGCTCAATCCTCAAAACGGTTCGAGCCAGAGACGCAGATATCCCCAGAATGGCCTCAAGTGTCAAATACATGTGCACACAATAGAGGCAGAGTAGAACCTGTTTGAAAAAGTATAAATTGAGAATCACAATCACTTTCTTTAGACGACATTAAATAATTCTTCTTGCCGAAATATACTATATATATATATATATATCGATATATAATATAACACAACCTTCAGGTGCATGAAGTCGCTGTAATCATAGGCTCTAACCACAGCTGCGAAAACCAGAGCTTTAATGGCGTAATTGAGAAGCGATTTGTGGCCATTTCGGGATTTGTTTGGTGGATTTTCTTGGATGTTGATGGGGAAACAGGCAAAGACCAGAAATCGCGAGAGAGAGAGAGATGGGTGGGAGAGAGGGCCCTTATCAAATGCAAAGAGCAGAAGCTTGAAGTTGGCGAGCCAAGAGATGAAGAAAGCGAAAGTGCCTGCAAGATGAAGGGTATGGAGGGAGAGAGGAAGCGCAAGAAAGAGGCAGGTAATGGGTAGGATGGCCAAGAGTCTAAGGATACCCTTAGGAGAAAGCTTACCAATGGCGTAGCAGTAACACAGAGATAGGATGACTTGAAGCCATGCCTTGATGTAGTTATGCATTTCACCCTCCATTTTTTGGTCCTCGCGTACTGGTAAGTGACGTTGATGAATATAGTTGCATATATGCAGGCTTGTGGTTTCTTATGCTCTTGTTTTGTTCGTGGGGTAACGTGAGAGCTGATAAAAAAAGCCAAATTTATTTGGAGCAAGGATTACCTGTTGTAAGAGAAGCTAAGTTTATTATTAGTGACTGTATATTTACATGCAGTTATTATGAGTTAACGATTTAAAATATTGATACATGTATTATAACAGTAGATAATCCAAATATCAAATTTTGGTGTTCAACGGAAGCTAAGTTTTGACGCACTTTTGCTTGTTCTTGATGACGTAGGAAGAGATGGCGGGAAGATATATATATATATTCTCTGCAATAATCCAAGTCATTAAAGAAGAAAGTAGGCCGTAGACTCTACGCGTGTAATTTCATTCTTATTGTATCATTGTAACTTTATGGCAGTAAAATCTATGTAAAAGAGCAAGGCTGTAGACTCGCTTTATAGCAAACACCCTTTTATACATAACGCATTATATGAAACTTAAGTGAGGGGGCCAAATAATAAATGAAGATATTTGATATATATATATATATATATATATGAAACTTATTTTATCATTAACATATTACACAAAACAAATTTGATAATTACTCATTATTACTAAATTATATTTAGAGTTATTATCATAAAACATCAAACAGCATAAGTAGTATATACACTTAATTTTTTAAAATTATAATATCCAATAATAGGTTTCAGTAAAAATGAAAGTATAAACAAACTAAATAAAAAACCACTCATTTTTCAAATTTATTATCACAATATAAATAAAATATTAACTAATAATAAAATAAGGAATACAAGTAATATGAGAAAAGCATAATATATTTATCAATTAATCTTCAAACAAAGAGGGAAAAACAAAATGTGGAGTATAGAAAAACCCATTTGTAAGGTATAGATGTGTAGTATGTGAAGTGAAAAACAGAGGCATTAGGCATGAACATATAAAATATTGAAACATGAAGCAATATTAATAAATTATCATACCCCAAACTAAAATAAAGGCTCAACCATAAATTTCCCAAAAAGTTAAGTTTTTGAGAAATGTGCAAAACTTGATAAGAGAAAATGAACAAATGGAAAAAAAAACTAAAGTGAAAATGTGGAGTACAATGAGTGCCATAAATTGTTAAAGCCTATGTCTAAAGCTTTTTATATACATGAATGAAAGATGGAGAGTAAATGTTATATGCATAAATACAAAGTAAAAAAGACATAATTGATCTGAAAGTATAGGAAACAATCTCAGAAAACTCTAGACAAACAGAGGGCACATAAAAGCACATTGAAAATAACTAAAAAGAAAAAACTAAATTTTGTTTCATTTCAAATAGTCAACATTTAATACTTTTAAGTTATTTGAGGGGCCAAATGAGAATTTTATCTTTTATTTATGGGGACCAAATAAAAATTTCATCTTTTATTTGTGGGGACAAAATCCATTATATGCTAAATATATATACATTTATCGGACGAATTTAGGGGGCCATGGCATATGCTGCTCCTTTCTCTCCAGCTTTGGTTATACTGTAAGGTAATAAACAATAATTAGTATGTTGAAAATAATATATGATCCACTTGTACTCTCACTTTCTTGTTTATATCAATTTATTATTCTGTGAACTAGTACGTTAAAAAGTGTGGTTAATTGGCTGATTCTTGCCATAATAATCATACTAACATTAAGCAATTGTGAATTTGGAGAGATGGGATGAAAACAACAAATTAAAATGAGAGAAAGAGA
Organism: Delonix regia; assembly: GCA_037074485.1. Taxonomy (NCBI): domain Eukaryota; kingdom Viridiplantae; phylum Streptophyta; class Magnoliopsida; order Fabales; family Fabaceae; genus Delonix; species Delonix regia. The sequence continues at coordinate 42,761,054 of CM073450.1, read as the reverse complement.
AAGAGTAAATGGAAAATGATTTAAAATAGGAGAAAACTTAAATATTAGCTACAGTTTGCTAAAGAGTAAAGTATACAATTAGTCCCTTATTTTTACACTTTGTGACAATTTACTCTCTCACAAATTAATCGTGACAAATTAATCTCACATAAATTTAAATTCGTATAAACCTAGTCTCTTATAAATTTAAATTTGTATAAAATTAATTTTTTCATTTGTATTAATGAGGGACAATAAGATTTTTGAGGGATTGATTTGTCACAAATATTTGTAAAAAATTAAATTGTCACAAAATATAAAAATAAGGGATTAATTTAGTAATACTCTCATTTTCTAAACTAGCAAAAAATTATCTGAACTTAAGATGTCTTTAGAATTCTTAATTAAAAATATTTGGTCCATTTTCTTGCGCATATGTCTTAAATTTAAAATAGAAAGGCTTTTGGTGTCAACTTTGACCCCAAAAATTAAAATAATTTATGTCTTGTATTATTATTATTATTATTTTAACCATAGAAATACAAGACTTTAAAAATGAGGAACAAATAAAGAAACGAGACAAGCATAGATCCCAATTGTATCAAACCCTTTAACGTTTATTAGTGTCTTTGGTTTAGGGTTCATTAGGCTTCAAAGTTTATTTGAATATTAAAATGGGAGTTTTTATTACAAATATATTTTTTTATTTAACATTGAATTTTTTTAAAAAAATTACTTTTGTGTCCCTGACTCATTTTTGCATAAAATTAAAAAAAAAAATTGCATTGCATTGGATGAAATACAATGATAGCAAAACTCACCTTTTAAAATAAAAAATTCTAACATATAAATTATGATCATGTAAAATTATTTTAAATCAAAATTAAATTTGTAAATCACATTAATTAAATATTAAATTTATACAACTCCAATCCAAAGGCACACTATATTCATTTGTGCCCAAGTCCCTTGTTGGATGATCTTATAATATATGCATTCATCAACTAACCCGTTGAAAAATGAATAAATCTCTTCAGTGTGGACTGTGGGAAAAATTTTATTGGAATGAAAATCCTGCTCAAGTCAAGACTAATTATGTTAAATCATTAAAAAAAAATTACATGTAGAAGCATAAATGAATTTACGTTACTAACGAATTCCTTTGGTCTTATAATTTTTTATCTTTCAAATTGATACATATGAATTTTGAAAAAAAAAAAAAAGAAACTCTCTTTTTTAATGATGAAATCTTAAAAAAGACATATGTATATTTTAGAATCATATCCTTTTTATATATACATATAGAGCCCTTATTTCTAATTTGGCCCCATTATCTGCAAGACTGATGAACTTGTTCAAGTCAGCTCAGTCGAACCTTTCAGGCGATTAAGAACAGCTTTAGTTAATATAAGTTTATAATATCTGATCAAACATTTTATTTGAATCATGACATTGCCCAAATCTCTAATTGTAATGCAATTTATCTATCTTTGATCAAGTCAAGAAAATAAATTAGGCTATATATATATATATATATATATATCATTTTCTTTTAGTTAAAAGGTGTTATAATTGTATTATTATTTTAGCATTAAAATATTAAACTTTCGCTCCCTAAAACTAAAAGACACGTTGCAAATACACTTATTTTGTCAAAAGAATTCTTATATTTATTACTTGTGTATCATATATATATATATATATATATATAAGTATTGTCATAAATTTAATAAAAATTTTAAATTAATTTAAATTAATAATTTCAACACAAAAATATACATAATTATTAAAATACATAATAAAATTGACTGCATATTTAGAGCTATCAACATAAATTTCACCCACTAAGTTGAATCGTTTAATTCATCATTTTGGTAAATTGGGTTCAAAGTTTCAACTTACTCACTTAGTAGATTCAATGGTTAGTCCACTTAATAGGTTCAATGTAGATTTTTTTTTTTTTTGTAAAATGTTGACTATTTTATGAATTCAAATAATTTTTATTCTTATTTTATCTTTCAATATTTAATATTTGATCAACAATAAACAACATAAATATATTTTTAATATTAAAATTAAATATTTAACTTGATAATTAGATATTTTCGTTTTTAATTTTTTTTTAATATTTTTTTACCCTTTTAACACAAAGTTTTGTGAGTTGGGTTTAATATTCCACGTGAGTAAGGCTGACATGGCATCTTTATATATTTTAATAAAAAAGTAATACTGTGATTTCTATTTTTATAAAACTTTGGACAAAAGTATAATAACATAAAAAAAAAAAAAATCGAAGTACGAATAAGTTAATCTAAACATCACCTCAAAATGTTATAAATGGAATTGATATTGGAAGGCAAAATAAATTAATTGAAAGGGTAAAGTGGACAAATTTTGTGGAGCCATGCATGACATAATGTACCCACAAGGAGCAAAAGCAAGAAGGACGTCATGGCGCATGATGATGGCCCCATAACACTAGCTAAACCATAACACAACCAATCATGATGTCTCAGTTTTACTGGCCACGTAGTATGGTCCGAACTCCGATTTCCTATGTTTAAAAGATACGCTCCATCTCTTCTATCTTTTGACTAAACAAAATTTGGCACCACGCCAATCACGTTTAAATATAGCAAAGGTCTGCTTATATACTTGCACATTTTTTTTGGCGTGCGATTTGAAGTTGTACCCTTAAAGCATATAGCTTTAAGCGCGACAAAATGTCACATATCAAATTTAAACATGCATGTCATTTATATAATGATGAATAATGGAATATTACGTAGTCGCGCACTAACACGCGCAGTAAATAAGAGTATAGAATACTGAATTGTTAGATTATAAGAATTAATATTAATTATGTTATTAGATTAATTTTATATTATAACTAATTAGGTAATTGATATTATAATTTATAAATTAAGAATTAATTGGGTTTTATTTTATTTATGGATAATCGGTGATGGGTTCGATTATCCACAAGCCTACTAGACAGAAACCCAACTCACAGTCCAAGAATATTAGTAATCATCTTGTCAGATTATTAATTTAAAATTGTTATCTAGAGAGAGATTTTATGGGCTTGGTTTTGATTGATTAATTAAATTTAAAATTGTTTTAAAGATTCTGGAGGATTTTACTGAATAATATTGATTAATTATATTATTAAATAAAATCCTATAAATAACACATTGAAGCCTTAATTTTAAATACACAAAATCTATCTTTCTCTCTCTACCATCAAGATACTTTGAGAAACACTCTTGGGCATTATGGGTGATCAACGATGTTATCTTCATCAAGTTAGATTGTTAATTTATTTATTCTCTTAATTTGTGATCATGTTTAATTACATGATCTAGTTTCGCTTTCATGAATTACTTCTTATTACAATTAGAAGAATTCGTCCACCACAATAAATTTGGTCGAAAAAATAAAGTTTAAATAAAAATGTTTAATTTATAAATAAATTGAGTTTAAATTTTTTTAAAATTTAGTCAAAGTTTGAAAAGTCTAAATAAATATTTTTTTATTTAAAAATTATTATTTAAAAAAATTTAGTGTAATGTAACATCTTAATAAAAAAATAAAAATAAATACCTTTTATTTAAATAATTATATCAATATAACAATTTATTTGTATTTACAACTTCTTTATATATAATCTTATATATAATAATAACAATTAGTTATACTTTTTATCTCGAGTATTAAATAATAAATTAACTTGCTTATGATTTAAAAAAGTCTAATTAATCAAACTTGAAAAATATAATAAAAAATATAAATAAATAATTTCGATTAAAATATAGGATAAAATTTTTTTTAACTTGAATTCAAATACAATTTCTAAAGTTTAACTTAATAATAAGATCTAACTAAAAAATATATATATTTAGAAAAAAGTAGACCCATATTAAAAGAATAAAAATATGTATGGGACTAATTTTTCTCTTCTTATTCATTATTTCTTTAAATGCACGATTCTTTCGGCGGTGGATCATCATTTCCACTAATTACTTTCTATTAGCTGCAAAATTGCAATGCATGAAGAAACTATATTGTACCATGCAAAAGAAGAATCTTAATTAACAAAGTTAAAGTACTTGCATGATTATAATTGTAATGATTCTAGGTAGGGACAAGTAATAGCAATTAACCAGTTTTGTTACTACTTACTAGAGTATTAGAACGTGATTGCAACCACCCTTATATATACTATGAAACCCATGCCATAGAATAATCATTTTGGCTTAAGTTTGTACTTTTATGCGTGCGCATGCGTGTTGATTTAAATTAATGCATTTACGTGTGAGTGCGTGTGCTTAGTTTAACTGTGATAATCTCTTCAATGGTTAAAGAAATTTATTCTTCTACGCCCTCTTAAAAATTAAAAAAAAAAAAAAAACGTTATAACTAAATTTATTTTTGACTAAAGATACTCTTAAATAATAACAATACTTGCTTTTAAATTTAACACTTAAAAAACATTTTAAAAGTTAACTTGATTAAGTTGTGTCAATTTCATTCCATATGCTTTTATGAATCCTAGGCGTCGTGTTCTCTAAACATTTGTAGACTGCCCTGATTATGCATTTTCATAACTTGAAAAACTTCATCCAATTTAATGAGTTCAACACAAAAAATAATAATAATAAAGTCTGAACAAAAAAAAAAACTTGATTTATAAAACAAGTTAGGCTCAAATTTTTTTTAAAGCCCGACCCAAATTCGAAAAGCTCAAATAAATATCTTTTTTAATAAGTGAAAACTTATTATTTAAAAAACAATTTAGTATAATGTGACATTTTGATTTTTATTACATGTTATTTAAAGGATTTATATCAATACAACAACTTATTTGTATTTACAATTTCTTTATATATAATCTTACATGTAATAATAACAATGGAATATGTTATTTAGCTCAAGTTTAAATAACAAATTAATTTGACTATGACTTAAAAAAACATGATTGACTTGGCCTGAATAAAAAAATATAGATAAAAGTTTAAATAAAAATTCCAATTAAAATATGAGTTTGAGTTTTTTTTAACCTGAATTCAAACCTAATTTTTCGAAGTCCGACCCCATAATTAAGTCTTGAACCTCATTAGGCCTTAAGGATCTTTAGATTCACTAGATGTCCATAAATATGAGGTATTATGGTGAAAAAAAAATGAGTTTAGTTGTAGGTGATTTTTTTAAAATTAGGAAAGGTGAGAGTAAATTTTCATAATTAAGGAAAAAGTTATATAATTAAGCTATTAGAAAAATTATATATCTTAATATTAATTATGGAATGAAAATATCTTCAGCTAGTTGATGATAATATTTTGCATTAGATGAAATAATTATACTTTTTATATAATAATAAAAAATACGCCAGAAAAAGTAAAAATACATTATTTGCAATATGAGAAATTTAAGGAAAACATAACAAAAACAAAAAACAAACAAACAAAACCAATTATTTGAAGAACTTCGTATGAACACAAAATTGGTAGATTGACTATTAAGTCAGGCCCAAGACAAACTTTGACGTGATCCAAACCCTTGTTGGGCCTATGGCTAGACCCAAATAAAATATATGAAATGCAGTACAAATATACTTTTATTGGTTTTCTAGGGTTTTTATTTTTTCCATTGTTACTCATGCTTTCTTGAGCTTTTGTTTGAAATATTGAGGCTTCAAATTAGAGCTAGTTCATCCACGCCATTATTTATAAGAATAGAAATTGAAGAATTAAATGGGTTGTTGCCTAACTGATGAATGTCTATCAATAAAAAAAATACCAACATGATTCAAACCAAACATTATTTGTTCGTCGACATAACTTGATACTACTAATTCATTATTTAACGTGTAAATAATTTTTTGAGACTAAATGAAATATTTTTAAGATACAAAGACGATACAATATTACTTTAGTCCTCTACTTTTTATCTTAGTATTAATTTAATATTTCACAAATTTACAATGCTAAATTGGTTTCTTAAAAATTCAATAATAATAATAAAAAATACATTCTCATTGAGTCAAAGCACACCACTCGTAACATTTTTGAATTTCAGAAAGACCATTGTGTCATTATAAATAAGAACACTAAAGTGATACTTAAAAAAAAAAAAAAAAAAGTAAGAGTTCAAAATGATCTTTTTTTCATTAATAACTAAATAATGAGGACATGCAAAGAATAAGAGACACCAAATAGTTGTGCATAGGAAGCAAGGAAGAACACAATTTTCTTGACAAACTATATCTACCAAATGAATAACCAATTCACGTTATCCTCCAGATCCTCTCATCATCGTTAAGATTAGTGTTCTCAGACAGGATATTAGAATTAAATAAGCAATAATATTGGAAAAGAAACAAGAAAACACTGAAGAACATTTCAGCTACAAATAAGAACGTCGAAGGATCAAACAACATCCATCACTGAAGAAGCCAGTTAATTGACTTCTAATTCCAGTCCTTTCTGATATCAAAAGTGTAGTTGATCTCCAAGTGGCACTTGTTGTCATCATCAACAAACTGTAACACAAGAAACAAAAACACAGTGCTTGTGAAAATTTCTGTAACAATTAATTAATTAATTACCATTGTATGATATAACTGGATATACATGTATGTAAACTAATTAGAAAATTAAATATATATATATTAATAATTTTAATATAATGAAGTCTTCACAGGACAAGACGGGGAGTAAAATTTATCCATACTCTCATCATCATTCAGGACAATTCTCGATACTACATATCTACATACATATTTTTTAACGAAGAGGTGAATAATTGATGAATAATTTACCTTACTCTTAGCAGTATATGTGCCTCTAGCAAACATGCCAGATGGTGTTACCTCTTCGGCCATCTCGTGTGTGTAAGCCTCTTCTTGTGGGCTGAAGGTTCCAATCATCTCTTTACAGCTGTCAACTGTAACAACATGAACTATTAAATATCTTTTTTAACTTACATTTCAACATTATATATTTTACCATATTAGTGTTTGTAGGGTGCACAATCACAAGTCCAACCCAATCAAAGTTGTAAATTCTTTTACTTTTTTTTCGGCCATTAGATGTAAATTCTTTTAGTTGGATCAGTCCAAATTTGACCAGCCCGGATTGGTTGAGCCAAATGAATTAGTATTTACTACTGTGTTATACTATATTAATACTTCTCAAATCCCAACATAACCTAATTGGGAGATAAATGAAAACGAATATCTTTTCACTTTTTTTTTTAAATTGCATGTGTTTTGAAAATAGACACATTACAAAAACAGAGTCATTACAACAAAACAATTGTGACGATCACAATCAACTATTGCAAAACTAGTATATTACAACAGTTATATGTACTGTCTTAAAAGTACAAATTTTATAACGGTCAATTCATGACCATAGCAAAAATACTACTTAACGATGGTCATAAATAACTGTTGTTAGGCCTAATTAAATGTGGTTCGTTGCGATTCACACTTAATAATTGGGTTAACGACGGTCAGAGACAACTATTGTTGGAACAAAAAACAAGTTTTCACATCTCTAAGGTGTGTTGGTGCGCGCCTCAAAATTAGACCTAATGGCCGTCTGTCATTAAGTCTAGTTCATGTGAATAGACTCTGTCAATATTTTAATATATTTTGTGTGTATCTTTCTTTAAAATCAACGGATCATTGAATTGGTAATATTCTAATCTGAGAGGAAGAGAGAGCATACCCTTGATGCCAGTTTTCCAGACGGTGTTGGTGTATTTGAGACCAGAAACGATGTTGTGTCTGACCTGGAAAGTGAACATGAGCCTGTAATGGCTTCCTTCCTTCAAAGTAAACCACAGACCCGCAGGTTTTCCAGTCTCTGGTATTGGAAGCACTATATCATCTCTTCCAGCTGTCTTGATGGCAAGGCTTACGAACTTCACTTCCGGCTCAAGTGTTTCTAAATTTTTCAGACAACATAGGTCAGTACTGACTAATATTGAATTGTTCCAAATCACAATGATTTCCAAGATGAAATTATAGTTAAGGCATAAATCTGAATCCATTTCATATTGCAATAAAAATAAGTTGCATTGCGCAGGACTCCCTTAAACTTTAGGCAATGTGCAAATAGTTTTCTTAAACTTTAAAATTAGACATTGGACTCCCTTAAACTTTTAAATATATATAGATAGTCAGTCCCGCTAGTATTAAATGAATCCCCTTTGAAGATTAATTTTTTATACAAATAATTCTCTTTAACTTTAAATTAAGTGCACATAATTTTCTTAAATTTTAGAGTCATGTTCAAATAATCTCCCTATTTATCATACTTTTGTTATTGAAATGATTAATTAACTAATATTAGGGGTTACATTCATATAATCTCAAGATTAAGAGGATTTGTTTCTAAGTTTTAAAATTTAAGAAGTCATTTGCACATAACCTAAACCTAAAGATCAAGGACTCATGTACAATATAGCTATAAAATAAGTTACCTACTCCAATTAGATATTAACAGTGCCAAACAGAAAATGATAATGGGTTCAAAACGAAGAAACTTATACAGATCCTTTTCAATCTAAGTGCTATTTGATCTATAGCTTATGGTTTTCGAGATAAGATTAACTGTTTTTGGTATTTTGTGCATCTAGAAAAGAGGATTTAGAGAGCGGAGGTAATAGTGAAAGAGAGAGATATGTCTGTCAGTGCATTGTATCTCCTGCATTACTACTCCCTCACTCTCATGGTATCTCGTGCATTGCTGTACACCCACCCCACATTCCAACAGAAATAAAGTAACATGGTATTTCTTGATTATAATATTGACATATGACATAAAAAATTTAATAAACTTATGACAAGGAAATATCAAGATGAAAATAGTTTCCTTACATATTCTTTCTTAAAAATTGGAGTATATTATAGATTAATAAGTTACTGAAAAAATTATATATTTAGTTTTTATAGTTTCACTTAATTTTTAATTTGGTCATTATAATTTAAAATTTATAATTAAATTCTTAAGTTTAAACACTATCATTAATTTTTTATCAATGTGAGTTAATTTTCCTTCATTATTTAATTTTATATTTTTTATTAATATAAATTATATATATATATATATTTAGAGTTATTAAAATAATCTACCGTCAGTTATATTAACAAAATTAATAGAAGATTAACACAATTTTTAAATTAGGAACTAATGTCAAAATTTATTGACTTAATTATAAATTTTAAATTATAAAGACTAAATAAAAATTAAATGAAAGTATAATTTTTTTTTTTTTGGGTGAATGAAACAAAGGCGAATTGAGTAAGTTTACCTCCAACAGCCTCCATGTCGACGCCGCCAAGCAGCTGCTCCTTCCACTTCCTCAAGCTCTCATCGTCCTAAGACCTCGTACCAGAGAAAACCACAGTCCCATGAAAAATAATGATACGAGCAGAGAGAGGCCAAAATCAAACATAAATTTGTTCAGAAAAAAAAAGAAAAAGAAAAACTCAGTAAGCTAAGAAAACAAATGAAGCAACCTTGTCCTTCTCGAGCTGCTCCCTCAACGAGCACTGAGGACCCAATTCGATGTTCCTCTCCTCTTCATCTTCATCGTCAGTCGCAGCAATGGAACTCTGGCGACTGTGCCCTGGAAGCCTCCCTCCTCGTTCGTCCTCACTCTCATCGTCCGTCGCTGCGTGCTTCGTTTCTGAAACTTCACCCACTTTCTCAGCTCCTTTCTCTTCGAACTCCATAACGCTTTCCGAATTCGAAACCACTCCAATGGCCACAGACATCAATCACAGGCCCATCAAAAGGACCATTAACGCTAAAGCCCCTCCGAAACTTAAAACCAACAGAAAATGAATGAACGAATGAAGGGTATATGTGTCTTGATGGAATTGTACTAAGGAGGGAAAAGTTGGAAGGGAGGAAAGTTTGGAGGGAGAGTGATGGAGAGAGGTGAAATGGGAGGGATTAGGTGGGATAAGTGTTGCAGAAAGAGAAGAGGGTAAGAAGGGGAGGGAGTAGATTTTCTGGGGAAAGTTGAAAGCGAGAGGGGAAAAGGTCATGTGGTGACCCGAAATTTTGGAATTTTTCAAAGAGAGAGAAGCGAGGGAGGCCAAGTGGGGGAGGGGAGATCGTGAAGGTCACTGTTATAGCACTGTCTTCCACACGAAGGCCAAGATTCGAGGAAAAGCTTTGAACTCTCCCCTGTTTGAATTCGTCCTCCTTTAAATTGAGCGAAAACAACTCCATATTTTGATCAAGTCGATTCGGTGAAATTGATCTATTAAAAAATAAATTATATATTAAACACTTAATAGTTATTTTCATTAAAAAAATATAAAATTAATCCATTAATTTTACATGTTGCAATAATTTAATTTTTTTATAAATTAATTATAAAAAATTACTCTTTTATAAATTTAAATTTATATAAAATCAATTCATCATAAATTTAAATTTATACAAAATTAATTCCTTTATCTATATTAATAAGATACTGATTTTTTATAAAATATAATTTTTGATAGACTAATTTTTTATAATATATTTATAAGGGACTAAATTATTATAAAATATAAAAATAAAAAATTAATTTAATACTTTTTCACCATTGAGACAAATTAGGTACTCTTTCCTTTGAATTCTTTTGTCAAAATAGAGAATGTTCTCGGGTTTTTCTGTCAAAAACATAAACCAATTTATTAATTTGGTCACCATGAAAAGGATAATGAAAAAATTAGTGAAAGAGAGACTAAAGATATTTACAATTTAGAGGATCACACAGCAAAAAAGTTAGCTCGTATCATTTTAAGTAATATAAATTTCCTACATTCATTCGAAAATATATAGATCTCCCAATTAATATTTAAAAAAATGTGTCATCTGTCAATTCAAATTAAATTTAAATATTGTGCAGTCAAAATTTTAAAAATTTGATTTAAAGAACTGCAATCTAACCAGTTCCTTTTTAATAATCGTTGAAATTCAAATGAGATTTTATGAGATGAATAATAGACAAAATTGATTGGAAAAAAATAATTAAAGAATTAAATTCAGAGGAAAATGAAAAGTTAGTCATTCTTCATAAACAAAAATAGTATCCTAGGATTTGATTAAATTACACTTGCTATCTCTATTATTTTAAAAATATTATAAACTCCCGTATTTGTAATGAATTGTCGAGATCTGATCTTACATTTTTCACTTTAACTTTTATGCCCAAAATGTGTTCCTTCCAAAGCATGAAAGTACTCTTTTCCTCCTTTTTTTTTTTTTAAAAAAAATTGTTACAATTTCCCCAATTGTTTGCCATTGGTATACGCATACTACTTATTTAATAGGATTTATTTTAAAATCTGTGTTCTCCATCTCTTAAAATCAAAAGCCGTGCCACAATAACTTTTCCTAAAGCAAAAGATGAGCTACAATTAGACTTATTTTAATCAAAATTTCCTTATATTCGTTATTTGTATAATATATCAATATCAAATATATATTTGACCAATAGAAAATAGTCAATTTTCTAAGTTCAGAATAAATGAAATTATTAATTTTCAATACAAATAAATAACAGTGAAATAAAATTTCAAAAAATAAATTTTTAATAAGTCATACTTTTAATAAAAAAATTAATATTATTTTTTATAATATTTTAATCATTTAGCTTTCAAGCAACATCGTTTGTGAATATTTTTGTAATAGAGGAGAGGCCTGTGTAATTTAAATAAATCAAGGGAAGTGAGAGTAATTTACTCTATTTACTAAAACGTAAACCCAAAGTATGCAGAGCTATTATATTAATTTAAATGTGACACTGTGCTTTTCTTCTTAATATTATAGTAAAAAAAGATTTTGTTTCTGAAATAATGTATATAAATAATATATATATATATATATATATATATATAATCATTCAATATGTGATGTGAATTTTCATTTATATAAGTTTGAAAGTCTTTAGAGTTATTCAATATAAAATTTGAAAATCTATTTTTACAATCATACAATTTTAATTTATATAGTTTTTTCAAACTATTTCTTATATCTATCTTAGTTGTCTTAACAACATCTGAGTTCTAGGAATTTTTGGATAAACATATAATTAAAAGATTACTCTTAAAAAGCGTTAATTATTAGAGGAGACATAAGCATTGAGAGCATGAGAGTTTTGAGTCACGCCAAACACAAGCTCCTAAACAAGGTGTTAACCTGCTTTTCCATACATTGCCAACTATTAACTAATAGTGTAATTTTTCTTCCTAGCACGTAAGGATCCAAGGCCTTGGAGGGTTGTTACATTATTAAATTTTTAAAATTTTAACTTTTATACGTAAATTTATTTTATATTATTGATTTAATTTTTTAATTTATAAGAGTTGATATTTTAGATTGTAAAAATTTGTCCCTTCTTATTCAAATATTTGATACAAAGACTTATGCCTTGTTATTAGAATCAAATCTTAAATTTGCCCTAGCTTCCTACATTGATACATTTAACATATATGGATAACCCTCTTGCTTACACAGTCATACGCATATACAAATCTTTCAGATATGTGTATGGTCTGAAGCTTCTTCATGTTGAGATGGAAACGGGAGATTGGAGTTGATGGAATTGTTGTTTCGTTAGATATCGATGTTTTTGGTTTCTTTGATCTGTTTCAATCCCTCTTGGCCCTTTTGATCTCTTAAATAGGTGGTCTTTATCTTTTGAAATGTTTAATAAGGTGATGGCATAAGCATTTGGATTATAGTTGGTGAGAGAAAATAATAGATACATTTAAAGACAAATTAAAAAAGACATTCCAATGTAGTTTGAGTGGAAAAATCTAAGGTTATATTTGGATTGATGACTTAAGAAGAAATAACAAAAAATGAAATAGTTAAAATTAATTGAATTTATGTTTGGATTTTTTTAAAGGTGAAATGAGATGATAAGAGGAAATACAGAATCCCCTCCTTGCCATTCAAAACCCTAATTTTGATGTTCCTCTAAATTAGAAGGTCAAGGATGAAACAAATTAATCTATACAATTAAATTACTAATATATTCGTCTTATTACTAATATATCCATCATCCATAGAGGATCATTCTAATTGTTACAGCTTTATCTAATTTTTATCATAATGGTCATGACTTTTTTTTTTTTTATACTTTTTTTTAACTTGAAATTTCAAAATAAAAAAAGAAAGAATAAAAGAATCTACAATATAAATTAGTTTTATCTATTTTTTTGTCAATAATTTTTTTTTTACTTCTAAAGTTTGTCTTTTAAAATTTTTTTAAAACAACATAAATAATTTGTAATAAATGTATTAGAGAGAAAATATGGACATGATAATTAATAAAAAAAAAAAATATATATATATATATATATGAGTATAACGTAACATTATATATTGAATAATAACAAAATTATTAATTATATGTTTATGTTATAAGGAATAATATTAGAAAAAATAATTAATAAATCATTCAATTTCATTCATTTTAACATAATTTCTAAATGAAATTAATAGGTGTTCCTCCTTTTTTTTGTTAAAACTTTTAAATAATATATCTATTCAAATTACTATACTCCATTCCATTATATTTCATGTTATTCTATTAATAACCATTTCATTCTATCATCTCTTAAACTCCCAAAAATAACTTATGAGTTTGTATCAATCTACTCTAGATCTCTCCAAATATAAGAGGGATCCAAACACAATAACTTGATTGTTTGCTGTAAAGCAAACATACTTTAAAATAAAATCATATCGTACTTGATATCTACATCAAATATGATATATGACATTTAGAAAATCCCACTTGAATATTTCATATATATTTTATCATATATTATTGTATATTTGCCATATTGTATTTGAATAAGTGTTTTTGTGTATGAGACTGTCTGTGCTAGCTCGAACTACTACTATTTATTGTCACTTTTTTCTCTATAGAGATCATTTTCCTCCTCGTAGTGATGCTATTAAAGTGGTGGTGGCTAAACTGCATTATACAAAACAAATCAAACTCAAATTAATGTATGGAAGTGTTTTGTTTTATGTGATATTACATGGCAGTATCTTCATGTTTCTTAGGGTGTACATGTGTATAGGAGAGACTCTGTGCTTGAGTCCGGGTGTGGGAGTGTGAATGAAATGAACTTGAAAGTGGTGTCAAGACTCAAGAATCTAAAGCATACAACAACAGACAAAGATATGTCCTACGTTGACCTTATGATATATATAGTCTGTCTTGTAACTAATGTACCCAATTTTTAAACTCAAGCAATATTGCCTTTAATTAATTGCTACTAAATATTAAACAAGAATTTTCAAAATTGGGTCAGGTTGGTTGTGCTTATTATGCAAACAGCTAGCTTTAATCACCAACTTCCTTTTCCCAAAATCCATAGGATATTATAAGCGTCCTAATCCTATGAGATTGGAGATTTGTAGTCGAGTGTCAAAAAAAAAATATTAATGAATTTTAATAAATTTATATAATAATTAATTTAGTGTACATATACTGATAAAATCACCTTTTTAATAACTCATAATTATTTTTTGAATAATCTTATAGAGATTAATATATCAAATTAGCTGTTATATAAGTGTGTAAGAACTAGTTAATATTTTTAAATTATTTTTTATAATTAATACAAAAATATTAGTCTCATGCATACGTTGACCAAAAACACAAGAAATCTCATGCATATATATATATATATATATATATATATGTTTATTCATTTACTTCTTAGTTACGTTCCTTGTATTTATCTATAAATTGCTTCCCAATAAACTCTAATGAGTTTGGATGAGTTTAAACTTTGGGTTAACATTGTACAAAATTTATTCTTTTAAACATATTATGATAATATAAATTGGATGTTCTTAATATCGCTAAAGGGAAAAAAAAAAAAAATCTAACCTTATTTGATACGTGGGCTTACCTCAAGAATACATTACTTCAAAAAATACAAAACAAAATGACACACATAAAAAATGCTTTCAGATATACGATTAAGGAAGGGGAACGATTGAGGTGGACCAAAAGCTTAGCGACAAAAGAAAAAGATTTTGGAGGAAAAGGAAAATGAAAAGAAGAAAAGAAAGAAAATTAAAGTAGGAAATGGTTGGAGTAATAAACAAGTAATTTGAGCAGCTACCTAATGCGCGGCAAAAATGAGAAGAAAACGATTATGTCGTTTTCAAGCCTCAAGGATTTAGTTTTAGATTTGAAAAATGAGGAAGATATTTTTTAGGTTCCACTTATCAAATAATTCTTAATTTCATCTCGTACTTCTCAATCCATTATTCATTTGATTTTTTTATTAATTTTAATTTTTAATTTAACCTCGTACAATTTTTAAATTTAATTAAAAATAAAAAGTTAAATATATTAATTTTTGTATTAGTGAAAGATTAAATTAATAATAAATTAATGAGTGAAAAAAATTAAAAATAAATTAATAAGTTTGTAATTAAATTATAAATTTAAATTAATAAGAGAGTAAATTGAGAATGAATTAATAAATGATGAATCAATTTAAAAGTCAATTAATAAGTAACACACCAAATAATATCTCATTTGAACAATATTTCGATGCTCTCTATAATTCATCAGTATCACAATTATTTATATTTGGCTAAATAAATAAATTTTATTTATGATATGCGAAAAAATATAAATTATAAAAACATATAATCTTAATATTGCATAAATATCAAAAGTAATAATGTTGGA
Organism: Delonix regia; assembly: GCA_037074485.1. Lineage (NCBI taxonomy): Eukaryota > Viridiplantae > Streptophyta > Magnoliopsida > Fabales > Fabaceae > Delonix > Delonix regia. The sequence goes on along the minus strand of CM073450.1, from coordinate 42,745,334 downwards.
GCGACTTTGAAACTACTAAAGTAAGGGACTATATTATAGATAAATATAGACAAGTATTTGATTTGAGAATAAATTATGGAAATTAAACATATAATTAGACATTTATTATTTTTAAATTATCAAGTAAAAGGAAAAAACGCGAAACACATTAATATTGACTGGTAGCTTACCTGACCTTTTTTTTTTGGTCAAAGGCTTACTTCACTGATGTGCATGTAATGTTACATTTTCAATTTATTTTTAATTAAAAATTAAAGTAACCAAATAATATGATATTTAAAGTTAAATGGTTTTAAATAAAAAGTGTCATAATTTTCCAATAATTTGTGAATTGACATTTCTCGCAAGACACAACAAAATTTTGGACAGAATCCCTCATCCAGCTTTTTCTTAAAATAATTTTAAAATAAAATCATAATATGCTCCCTCCCCTAATTTTGCATGATTATGAATAATTATTTAATATTCTGTAATTATTAACTGCAATTGATTGATAATCATACTTGTTTTTTTTTTTTTTAAGTAATACACGGATACTGTGTTCAATCAAATTAGCATTACAAAGTTTGACTCTCAAATATAGAGTATCTAATTGAAAGTATGTCAAAATTATATGTTATCGAATTAATTCTCCTACTTATCCAAGTATATGAAAATGATTCATTAGCTAAGAATTCCTTGCAATCCTAGATTAAAAGCACAAGTGAATAGTTACAACTACCTTTTAAGCATAAGAGAGAAATATTTCCATCAAGTTTGTTTATGGAAGCCCATAAAATAGTTAAGTATAAAGTTGTAGCTTCAATTATTTTCATTTTATAGATTCTTTGATAATGTTCAGTAATTACCTGTGACGCTGAGTTTCTTATGTTGCTGAAAATTATCTCTAATGACTATGGATAAGAGCATAAATATATAGAAATATCAATTTATTTTACTATATATTAATATATTTTAAATTAATAATATTTATAAATGTTAATATAAATTTGAATTTAGTAATATATTTTGATATTAAAAAAATTATAAATTAGATAAATTTTATAAAATTGGTTAGGTAATATTGGTAAAAAAAAATGACAACAATATGCTCATCGAGTTAATAACATTACAAATTATTTAACCATATATTATTTTTTATTGCTTAATATTAGACCATGTCAAATTATATTTTTAATCATTTATTAAAAAATTTAAGAAATAGTTAATTAATTAATTCATATTTTTTTTGTTAACTCTGAAAAAAGTCTAAACTTTAAAATTTTTTTTATTTAAGATGTAATTGATTATTTTATTAATTTTTTTATTGATTATAAAAAATTTAAGTAAATTAATTACTTTATTATTTTTCTTGTTGGGTTGGCTACATATAATTTATATATTTAAAAGAATTTTTAATGCATATATAAATAAAATAAAAAATCATCATATAAAAAGTTAAGTATTTAATCAATAAAATTTTCTCTATGATAAAAAAAAATCACTTTACTTATATATAATTAATGACTCATAACAAATGTGATCTTTCATCGTTTAAATAAAAAAAATTTATCGATGTATTATTAAATACATGAGGAAAAAGATCAACCAAAAGAATAGGATTCAATTTAGGTAAAGTTGTTTGAGACCAAATAAAAAATTTAGAGATTTTTAAATTAACATAAAATAAATGTATATCAATTAATAATAATATAAAAATATATAATTTGATTAAGAAATTGTACTATTGTCAATATACATTATATACGTTTGTCTTAATATTAATTTAAAAAATATATATATGTATTATGTTTTAATTAAAAAAATATTATAGTAACAACGTAAAAAAGTAAACGTAAGTTTGTTTTTTCAAAAAAATATGGGCCAAAAAAAATAAATAAAATACCCACCAAAGCCTGGTTAGTTAACCAAACCTCTCTAATCCTTAACCACCAACGTCTCATACAGGAAGGTGCTTTTACTTTGACCAATATGGCCATGGCCATTATTCCACTGTTACCCTCTCTTAAGAGGAAGTAAACGATGCAGGCGATGGGCAATTCCGTAATGGAACATTGCTTTCACTTTACCTCTTCCTCGCTAAAGACAAAAAAGGACGGTTTCAATTGCGGTTCACCATATCTCATCGCCATCTTTTCACGTTAACCACTAGCCTTTGATCTCATTAAAGAAGATGCCTCCGCAACTTTTTCCCTTTTACATTTCTACCCCTCAACCACTCCTTCTTCCATAGCTGAAAAAGTTAAGAAAGATTCGACTAGTTTAATGGCATTTTTGTCATTTCGCTAACCACCGTAAAAGAACACAGGAAGAGACAGAGACGAGGAAGGAAGGAGGGAAGACCTCTTGAAATTATGCTTCTACCCTTTTTGATATTGCCACAGTCTGGATGAGGTCATACAGGATTTTGAATCGGAACAAAGGGTTAGTTTCGTGATTTCGGCTTTATAAAGAGAGAGATAGACAGACACGAAGAGAGAGAAAGAGACAGTGAGACGAAGGAAGAGAGAGATAGATAGAGGAAGAGCGAAGAGGAGCGAGCCGTTTGATTCCGTTATTTCAGTTACTATATGAAGGTGAAGCAGTAATGGTGTCGGACCAGGATATAGCCAAAGGGGTGGAGTCTCTGATCCGTGACTCCGACCCGAACTCCATCACAACGCTAAGCGGTGTGGTTCAACAGCTCGAGGCCAGGTTGGGGGTGGACCTCTCCCACAAGGCTGCTTTTATCAGAGACCAGATCGACCTTCTTCTTCGGCCACACTCACAAGCATTTTCTTCTCATGCTTCGGCGCAACCGAAAGACCCTTTTGCCCTCCAGCATCACCCACAATTCCCATCCACCCACCCCCACCACTTTCCTTCCCATTTTACCCTCCATCCTCATCCTCATTCCGATGAGATCAGCTTCCGGCAGCCCCAGCCACCTCCGGCAGCCGTTCAATCTCCACAGCCGCAGCCGCAGCCACTGCCGTCGCAACCACCGGTGGTTAAAGGCGTGACCTTTGTTCAAAATGCTTCCACAGTAGCCCCTGAAGTACCCCAAGAAAGGTAGGTCTTTTAAGGAACTAACTCGTGCGTTCTCAAAGTTTTAGGGACCAAAACTTCGCGAGTCTATTAATTCAGGGACCCAATTGTCACATTACTCTTCAAATTTTCGGTACGAGGTTTTTGTTGGTTTCGATTTAGGTCAAAGGTTTGCGTTTTGTACCGTTAAAATGGAGTCTCATTCCATTTCTGAAAATTTCTTATGAGTGGTTTTACATAACTATTGCGTTATTTTATGAAAATCCCTAGTTCTTATGTTGAAATTTTGTTGCTTTAGTTTCTTTCGTGAAATATTTGTAAATTTTCTCATGCTATTTTCCGCTGAAATTTCATCATACGATTAATTTTTTTTTTCCTTTGGAAGTTTCTACCCGCCCCTTTTTCAGTTTGCTATATTTTGTTTGCTAGCTTGCTGCTGTTACACTGATTGTTCTGTTTGTATTATTTATTCACATTCATTGACCAGAAAATGACTTGTGTAATAAATTTTCCCTTACTCTTCGTAACTACTATTAAGTATTATACTTATAAATGCTATAATCTGACTTTTCCAATCTTTAACCTTAACCATGAAACCTAATACACTTTAGTATGTATTGAATCTCACTTCGGGGATACTAAAAATAGGTGTCTACAGTCATTTTGAGAGATAGGAAAGACATAAACATTGTACCTAGGTTTTCTCCGCTCTGAACATAAGTGGTCTTTTAAATTTGGTTTCTTTTATAAATAATTTTGCAGTGCTCCAACTGGAGGGAAAAGAAGAGGTGGTGCTGGTGGTCTAAACAAAGTTTGTGGTGTTTCACCTGAACTTCAGGCGATTGTTGGTGAGCCGGCGTTGCCGAGAACTGAGGTAGTTGATATCCAAATTAACTAATATCATTAGCTTCTTTCTTAAACAAATAATTTATTCCAGTAATTGTTTTGAAATCATTTGATATAATATAATACAGATTGTGAAGCAGCTGTGGGCATACATAAGAAAAAACAACCTCCAGGATCCTAGTAACAAAAGAAAGATTATTTGTGATGAAGCTCTGCGTGTGGTATTTGAGACAGACTGCACTGACATGTTTAAGATGAATAAACTGCTAGCTAAACACATTATCCCACTTGGCCCTACAAGTAAGTACCACAGAAATAGAAAAATGAAGAGTTACTATCTTCTCTATGATAAATGTTTTTTTCTTTATTAAATTTTCACTCTTGTAACCACAGAGGATTTGCAAGCTAAACGATTGAAGGTGGATGTTGAATCTAAAACTGAAAATGCTGATCCTGGTTCAACTACTGTCATTATATCTGAAGCTCTTGCCAACTTTTTGGGCACTGGGGAGAAGGAGATGCAACAGTCTGAGCCCATAAGACTTGTCTGGGAGTACATTAAGGTGAATCATTTGGAGGTGAGTATTATGCTCTATAATATTGGTCTGAAAGTAGTTTCGAACCTGTTTTCTGTCCTTTCTTTTTACTAACACTTAATTGTTAATAGCAATAAAAGCAATTTAAGGACAAAATGGATTTGCTTTGAAACTGAGCAAGTTCCTATCTTTCAGTATTTCAAGGTGCTCATAGTTGTTTGATGAATGTTCTATGTTATCTGTAGGATCCTTTAAATTCAATGGTGATATTATGTGATGCAAAGCTTCAGGAGCTGCTTGGATGTGAAAGCATTTCTGCTTTAGGGATACAAGAGATGCTAGCGCGCCATCATTTGTTTAAGCGATCTTAATTCCTGTTAGTGTTGATGGGTAATATAATATGAGGTTAATTGTTTCTCCTCATTTTTCATTTATCTATGGTTTGCGAGAGGTCCTGTTTGGCTGTTTCTATTATTCTTATTGAATATTGTTATTAACGCTTCCTAAGCAATTTTTGTCATCATTTGCTGCTGGATCTCATTTTAATCATTTTCTTTTCTGTTATAAGATTTGCATAACTTCCCTTATGAACTAAACTCTCTTTTTGGCCTTAGTTACTTATCTTGCATGAATGAGTTTGTGTGTCTTGAACTTCTGCCTTACTATTCTCCTGCCTCATTTTCCTCTCCTGAATTCTTCTGCTGCTATATTCTCTTTTTCAGAACAAAATGTTGGCAAGTTATTTTCTTGGTTAAATTACTCTATTGGTCCCTGAAAGTTTAAAATTTTTTAATTGAGTCCTTATATTTTTAAAAAAATTTAATTTAGTCCCTGCTATTAAACTTTTATCAGTGTTCTGTTAAATTTTGCTGACATGTCAACCATATTCCATCTTGGTTATCTAAATATGTGAGATTTATGCCTACAAGAAGGGTAAAAGTAAATAATGAATTGAAGTAAATGCATACACAGCATGTGAGATGGTCTATGTTAAGTGACATGAGTCATGTTTGTGCCAAGACAGTACATGGTTGGCCACGCTAGCAAAATTTAATGCAACACTGATGGAAGTTTAATGGTAGAATTAAATTAATAGGGACCCAATTAGAATTTTTTAAACAATAGGGACCAGCTCAAAATTCGCATGAAACCATAGGGACCAAAAGAGTAATTTAAGCTATTTTCTTTCATTGTCTATTAGTGAGTCTTTTGTTCTGGCCCTACACATGGAATTTAGTCTGCACATGGAATTTGACTAAAGAGATTCGTTATTTTTCTTCTTTTGCAGGGGCATGGGGCCATTGATATGAGATAGCTAGGAACCTTTTTAGTTATTCATGTAACTTCTGTCAATTCTATCTTGTGTCTTGACATGGTTAGAATGTGTTGTGTGGGGGTGTTAGGTTGATTATTTAGAATGATCATATAACTCTCAGGATAGGGAAGGAGTATCTTGTACTTATGCCACTGCCCTGCTTTAGGATTCTGATTCCACTGCTTTTTCTGTTATCACTTTAGTTCTCAATGTCTAACCTCAACTAACTGAAGGAAACTGAGCATGAATGACTAGTAATTTTGTACATTGAGAAGCTTATTTGTACATCAAACACAATGGAATGCACTTTGATGTTTAATTATATTAGGGAAATTCTCTTGACCATTTACTTCTTTGGTATCACTAAATTGTTTACTATGTTGATGGTCTATATCATTAAATCCAAATTGTTCGTTAAGTCAACTTGAAGTCAAGTTGTTACTATGATACAAAATGAATGTCTTAGACTCAACTCAATACCCAGTCAGTCATAAAAAGACATGTAACAATTTTTTTTTTTAAAATATGATTTACTTCAAAGATGTTCGTATTTTACTTTAATAATTGATTTGGTCTATTTTTTGGGCCAAGAAAAGAAAAGATTTGATCTATTTACATTTTTTTAAAGACAATCTCTATTTTAAAATCTCTTTATAACAATAAAAACACGCAGAAATATTACATTAAGCATGGTCCACAGCATGAGCATGAATATAATTTACGAAAAATTGTATTTATACAAAGTGAACTTTACACTCAATCGTAATGTCTCCTTCAATCTAAGAAATTAACAATTGATATTTGGTTCAGAAAAATGACTTCCCACCCATGAAATATGTTATCTCCATTGTCAAATTCTGGATAGTCTAAAACAATATCACCTATCTCCTAGGAGTTTGGATTTGTCGCTGTACAACGTCAATACTGTATAGCGGTCCCTCAATAATTGTTTTTTTCTTAATTATTATCTGTTACAAATTTTTTTAAGCGATCATCTGCTGCAGATGATCCGCTTTGCTCTCCTTGTCTTGTACACTCCATCCCCTTATTCCAAATATCTCATCTTTCATGTATCAATTTCATTCCTCGTGGATTTGAGAGTAAATTGCTATATATTTTTAGTTTGGAGGGACGTGACAAGTAAATGCAGTGTTAAGGATAAATAAAGTGCAATTTCCTTATAATTTATGATATGGCTTTTAGCAAAACTAGTCTCAAGAAGAATAAAAAAGCTGCCAGGTATAACAGAGCAAGCACAATGTTCTTCTGGTTCTGAGACTTGTGAGCCATAAATGAACCTATCTTCTCCATCAACATTGTGAGGGTGGCCATCATTTTCTGCATAAGAAAGAACAAGGCAAGAATAAAGAAAGTGGAAAAAGCAAAGCATATGCTTTCATGATTTATACTAAAAACATAACTGTAAAAATGAAATTTACAGCCTACCAGTCTGAAGGGTTCAAAGTAGAGCAGTGGCTCCATGAACATCTCAATGTTCCTGAATTAGGCATACAAATTGGAGTCATCAACTGGATGTGATCTTAATCATAGGAGTTTAGTACATTGTTCTATCAGACTTTTTTTAACATATTATGAGATTCCATAACACAAGATGATGAGGTATTATATTTAATATGACCAACAGTATTGTTTAACATTCCAAACGCTTTTACATGAACCAAGATCAAAAGCACCTTATTAAAGCCTTTCCCTTGTAAGTTTGGCAAATATGGAAGCTGAGACCCTTCCCCAGAGGCACATGTATCTTGTCAGATTCTGCAGAACAATCAACACACAAGAAGTTCTAAAGGATAGCATCTCACACAAGAAACCCACACAGAAAAGCAAAGTGTTCATTGTTCTGATTATAAAGGAATTAAAGAACAAGAAAACATACCAAATTTCCACTCGACCCCAACACACATGCCATCATGCAGTGTGGCTTTCACCACAATCTCAACATTCTTTCCAAACATCCTTGTCAGATAAGAGAAGAATTCCAACACTTGCTGCAACAGATCTCACAACATTACATATGTAGAGTAACACAAGTAAGAGTGGGACTATATCTGCTTATATGATTAGCTGTTTTAGATAATTGTTTATGAAGATTCTAAAATGTTAAAAGCAATAATAGCTAACTAGGAATATACATTGCTTAAGCATTCTCGTTAGTGTAAATATATACCTCACGAAATTTCGTCAGAAACATTTTATAATATCTCTTTTATAAGAATGAATTGACATGTAAAATTATATTAGGCTTTTAAATTTTTATTTTATTTTTATAACTTTTCACAAATATGAAGAAAAATGGTGATTAAAAAATTCAGAGTAGATTGTAGTTTTCATCTAGAAAAAATGACTAAATTCACAATTTGGCTCCTAAATAGTAATCCATTCATTAGTTTTTGTTCTTTTGGAGAAACAAGTTGAAAGTTTATCCTGTGACTATAACCGATGGAGGGAAGAAGTTAATTTTGTAAAAGCTATTAAAGGATTAAATTGAAATTGTTACATTTTCAAAGATATCAAACTAAGAAGTTAATTATTATTCAGGCGAAAATAACAATTTACACCAATTTTATTTCTATTGGGAAAAATAGGAATTAAGACAAAAGTAGTAAAGTGGAGGAAACGAAATCCAAAGAAGGTCTTTCCACCTGTGTATTGCCATGTCCTATATTGCCATCCCTAAGCTGTTTGGATGGCAAGAAAATATTTTCCCCTCGTAGGAACTTATAATTGAATCTTATTAGCAGGGTCAAGAAAAGTTACCTTTTTTCCTTGGAAGGCATGGAAGAATGAGAGAAAATTGCAGACACATCGGCATTCATCTGCAAGTATGTCAGACAAGTCTTGAGTGTTGTTGCTCTTGAGGGCAGAGTACAGCTTGAGAACTGCATCTAGTGCTTCATTATCATGATGATATGACCCTGATTCTGAGTTCCTGGCATCAAAGGCATTCAAGGATACGAAGCTTGTGTGCCTCTGTGAATGCAGACTTTTAATATTCACTGAGGAAGAAGATCTGCTCCATGCATGAACATTTCTAGGTTTCCTTTCTGAGAGAGAAGTAACAGTGTAAGAATTACATGCAAGAGAACAACATGGTGGGGACGATGAGATCATTCCATTGTACTTTAGATGAGCAGTGAACGGAAAGGAAGGCATTGAAGATGGGAATATTTTTTTTTTTCAGAAAAAATGAACAGTTCAATAAAGCAATGTCATAAAACAAAGGAGAGAATAAAAGCATTATATAGAAGATGGAAGGAGAAGAGTCTTTAAGCTGAAGAAAAGGTTGAAGCACACATGATGATATGAACAAGGAACAAAGCAAAATTGTTCCATGAATCAACCTGAAGGCTAGGTATCTTCTCAACAAGAAAACCAATAACACATGCATCTTGTTCACATGTTGTTTTTAAATGTACTTAGAATTTTTCTTGTTTGCCACAATTTCCTTTTGTACTGATTTCATTTTTTTAAAATTCACATATTGATCTTATCTAGTAACTCCCTCGTCCAAGTATAAAATTCTAGATTCTTTTATTAATTATTACTTATCTCCTTTAGGCCCCTGTTTGAGAATTTTTTATGACTTTACAAAAAAGTACTATACTATAATTAATATTCATAAACAGTATGAAAAATATGACGTAGAGTATTTTCTAGAAAAGCAATATATAGAAGATCTATATATGTTAACATAATTTTATAAAATGAATATGTTTTATGGACAAAACAGAGCTAATAGTCACATGACGTCATCTCACATGGTAGTAAAAGGTTTTGAGCTTATAATGTTTTGAGCTTTGGTTATGGTAACAGAGTGTTCAGCTAGTAAAATTGTATTGTGACGTGCAATTATAAGGCGAAATGTGTATATATATATATATATATAAATAATTCAAGTGAGAGATTATTGGTATTTATAGACATATATATTATATATATTAATGATAATAATAATTATGTTATATGTTATCATAAAAAATGATAAGCTTAAATTTTAAAAATGATCTAATTTGATTTAAAATTAGGTTGGCCTTTAATTATTTTAAAACGTATGAGCTTATATGTATAAATATTCTGATAAATTTAATTTTTAATTTGATGATGAGCCAAATTAAAATTAAGGCAACATATGCAATCATCTAAAATAAGGTTATGGTCCCTAAATTAGATGTATGAGATTTCTCTTCAAATATCCAATCATTAGAAGAGAGAGAGTTCATTCTTTTAAAGTTCATACATATCATTTGAAATATTGATAGCAGCAAATCATCACTCATATAGATTCAGGTATGCTTCTACATTTAAATTATTCATTTTGATGACTTTACATGATGAATTTTAATTTGATGAGGATTTCATCAAATTAGGGTAACTCTAACAAGTGGTATACCATACCAATTACATGTTAAATAATTAAGAATTAATTATACACGTTGACATATATATATATATATATATATATGACCAAATCAATTTCACAAGTGGACAACTTGCCACAACCAAATACTTAAAAAATGCTAAATTACACAAAGGAAAGCTATAATAACCGATTATTTAAGGAATCTAAGGTCGAAAGATAGATTGCCGCAACAATGGGCTTGAAGATATACATACATATACATATATATATATATATATATATATATGTGTGTGTGTGTGTGTGTGTGTGTGTGTGTGTATAATTGATATATTAAATTGACATTTGCGGCAACATTATCCGAATACGTTATCCTTATACCCAGGGTTCTCGTTTTTGATTAATATGAAAATCAACATTAGAAAAAAAAAAGCATGGAATTTGCCGCATATATAAATTACATTGCCACATTGAGGAATATTGATATAATTGCCGCAATATTAGATTAGGATCACATATGGATTTTGATTACATATAATTCATATGTATGATTTGATATTTGCGGCAATGGAACTATTTTTTAAGTCTTTTATATGGTTTGCTTTATCTACAATATAGCATGAGAGTATTCAAGTTTTTTTTCTCTTTGCGTTACATGTTTATTAAAAAAAAAAAAAGGTCTAATTAATAAGAACATGATTCAAGTTTTCAAAATTTTTTTAGAAATTTAAATTTGAATACTGGTATGGATATATGTATATATATTGAGATGAATTAATTAAAAAAAGATGTGGCCAAAGTGACTATTATAAAAATTTATTTGTTTTGAAATATATAAGCAGTTGTGTGTATGTAATTTATTTAAATATTGATTGACCTAAAGGAAAGTCTATATTTAATATAATTACATATGTATATGTGGTAATAAGCATGTGATAATTATTTGGTACTTTACATGCAAGCTTTAAATTAGCCCAAATGAAGATTTATTGTTTGACATGTTACTTTATTATCAGTGTTTGATTAATACACTAAGATGTCACTTACAAGTTAATTTTTTGTCCAAAGATAAAATATTAAAAGAGTGCTCGATATCTTGATATGGGGTTTTACCATTATTCAAATTTTTAATTTCGCTTTAGCTTGCTTTGGTACTTATGTGAGTTATTTGTTTTGTTCTCGATTCAGTTTCCGCTCCAGTAGCTAATATCACTGCTAGCATTAACTCAACTCATATGTTAAATGGCACAAATTTTAGGGCACGACAAGAGAGAGTCCTAATCACTCTTGTAGTCATGGACCTGGACTTTGCATTAAGGGTTCCTAAACCCGCTAATCTTACTTATAAGAGTACCTCAGATGAAAAGAGAGAGATGGAAAAGTGGCAAAAGTCTAATCGTATAAATCTTATGGTCATAAAATGCGCCATTCCAAAAGCATTTAAGGGCACTATGTTTGATCAAGTGGATACAACTAAAGGTTTCCTTGGGAACCTTGATAAAAAGTTTGCAAAGAATGAAAAGACTGAAACTAGTACAATCTTAGTAAAAGTTATCTTTTATGAGGTATACAGGTAAAGGAAACATAAGGGAATACATTTCAGAAATGTCTCATTTTGCTTCAAAATTGAAGACGAGTAAGTTAAATTTGTCTAAAGACTTGTTAGTGCATTTGGTTTTGATATCCCTTACAGCATAGCTTAATTAGTTTAAGGTGAGCTATAATTGTCAAAAGGACTCTTGGTCACTTATTGAGCTCATTTTACACTGTGTTTAGGAAGAGGAGCAAGAAAGGATAGTCAGTGGATACTTAACCTTCACTACAAAGGACAAATGGCAAGACAATAAGAGAAAGAAAAATAAGGAAACTACGGATATGGGAACACAAAAGAAACAACATAAGGAATCAATTTAAGATAGTTATTTCTTTTGTAGGGTTACAAGTCATAAGAAGAAGCAATGTACCAACTATCATGCATGGCATGCAAAGAAACATACACTTTGTAATTTTATTTGTTCTGAGGTTAATTTGACTTTAGTACCTAGACACACATGGTGGATAAATTCTGGTCCAACAATTCACATTAGTGTGTCTATGCTGGGTTGCCTGAATTACTAAAAACCTAAAGATTGTGAAAAATACATTTATGTTGGTGATGACAAGTCGATAGAGTTTGAAATTCAGACATTTAGATTTTTGTTAAAAACTTGTTTTTATTTGGATTTGATTGAGACTTTCGTTGTATCATCTTTGAGACGAAATTTAATTTCTATTTTAGCATTGGACAAACTTGGTTATTTTTGTTCATTTGGGAATAAAAAGTTTAATCTCTTTTAAAATTCAAATTTAGTTGGTTCTGGTTCTTTATTAGGTTATGATAATCTATAAATGCTTGACAAGATTACTTCATTCAATGAATCCTTGAATGTTAACGTAATAGGTAAAAAGCATAAATTAACTAATGAGAATTCAGCATTGTTGTGGCATAAGTATTAGATCATATCTCCAAAAGGAGAATTGAGAGACTTGTGTATGACGTTATTCTCAATCCCCTTGATTTTTTAGAAGTTGATACATGTATAAACTTTATTAAGGGGAAATAAATAAATATAAGGAGATTTGGTGCCAACAGGAAATTAGACGTCTTAGAACTAATATCATTGATATTTATGGACCTTCCACTATGGTCTCTTGGACCGGTTAACAAAATTTCATAATGTTCATAGATAAATTGCAATATTTCATAACGGTTAATAATTTTTTGCGATATTGCTACCTTTATCTCATTCATGATAAATTACAATACTGGACATGTTAAAAAATTATAAGGTTGAAGTTGAAAACTAACTCAGTAAAAGAATTAAAAGTGTCAGGTATGATCGTGGTGGTGAATACTATGGTGGACATGATGGATCAGGTGATCAACATCCAGGCTTAAAGGAATGTAGTATCGTCTTATAGTACACTATGTCGGGTTCGCCCGCTATAAATGGTATTTGTTGAGAGACAAAACATAGTACTTAAGGATATGGTGAGGAGTATGATTAGTCATTCTACTTTGCCTAAATCACACTGGCAAGATGTATTAAAAACCGAAGCATATAAACTTAACAAAGTTCTAACTAAGGCAACTGAAAAGCCCTTATGAGCTTTAGATAGGTAAAAAGCCTAGTTTAAAGCATTTTCATATTTGGGGATATCCAGCTGAGGTAAGGCCCTATAAGCCAAATGAAAGAAATTAGACTCTAGAAGTATCAGTTGCTATTTCATTGGATACTCTGAAAGGTCCAAAGGTTACAAATTTTATGATCCCATGACCAAGTCTATTTTTGAGATAGGAGTTGTTTGGTTCTTTGAGGGTGTTGAGTTTGCAGAGGGAGAAAGAGTTAAGGATTTTGTCTTTGATGAAAAATATATAGATATTCCTTTAATTACAATTGGCAATGATTAAAAACAAATTCTTATACCTAACATTGTTCAAAAAGCAATTCTAGATCAAGACAATATTGTGCAACCTCTCGCACAAGTTTAAGAATTTCAGAAGAACAAACTTTACAAACTTAAGAACAATTACCATTAACAAGATCCACTAGAGAGAGGAGAAATGCAATTCTGGATTATTATATTGTATTTATCTAGGAACGTGATGTTAACATTGGAAAGATGGAAAATGATCCAACCAATTTTCGTTAAGCCATGGAAAGTTCTAACTTTCAAAAGTGGATTGACGCAATGAATGAAGAGATTAAGTCCATGAAGGACAATGATGTATGGAATCTTGTCCCATTGCCTGAAGGTGCGAAACCCATTGGTTATGTGAACATCCAAAAATTTTCAAAAATATACAATAAATGAAAAACATAATTTTTTTAATTTATTCAGAAAAAAAGGATGATGAAAAATGAAATAAAACTCCAAAAAAGGGAAAAAAATCAAAAAATAAAATTCAAAAAATAAAATAAAAAATAAACAAAAAGATAATTGAATTAAGGAAATTGAAATAGCAAAAGAAGGTTCCCAAATAATTGAGAGAAAGAAAAAAAACAAAAAATAATAAAACAAAAAAGAATTTACTCAAAAAACACCTTTGAATCCTATACTGCCAGCATACAAAGTATATGAGACCCTATAGCTTGGCGTTGGGAGGAGGGACCACTAGATGAGTAAAAAACAAAGTTGCTTCTTTCCCTTTGACCATAAATGAAGACACAAGGGGGGAAAGTCTAGACTGTTGCATTGAGAGCTTGCAGCATTGACCTCATTTGGTTCTCCTGACAAGGAAGCTCAAGAGTGGGATATAAAGGGACATGTGAGCGACTCAGGTAGAATAGAAGATAGGAGAGCATAATAGTGAGAAAGAGCCTGAGAGATAGAGAATGGCTATGAGAGTAGAGAAAAGGTAACATAACAGGGTACAAAGGCTACTATATCTGTCCCTGTTCAAGCAAGCAGAGGTAGAGCGTCACTGAGAAAGACTCAGAGGTAGAGTGAAAGGAGGAGTTTAAAAAGATTAGATGTGAAAAGGAACAAGAGAACGAGGGCAAGAGGATTGATTTAGGTGGAGGCTTTGTTGAGACATCTTCTTTGGAAAAGAAACTTGCGAAAACATGAAACTCACCACCACCTATATATGACATCACACGTAACCCCTGAAGCAACCCTTGCCTGCCAGTTGCTTCAAAGTCTCCAACAGACACCTTTAAACGGCTATTCCTTATCTCCTCGTTCCTGTCGCCCTCTTTAACACATTGTCTTCGACTATAAATCACAGACACTTGCCAAGCATCTTCAGGGCCTATCTCTATCTCAGATCAATTTCTTAAAAACTTTCTTCTTTGTTCATTATTCCTTCTTAGAGTAGTAGCAATAAAACATGGAGGCTTTCACGGGTAATGCAAACTCCCTAGCACAACCTCTCTAGAATTGAAGTTATCTTTAGTATCGGAGACAATGAACATGAGACAACAACTAGCAGCTGATAACAACCATGGCCATTCATCAGCAAGAGCAAATGACACCGAGTGCACAGTGAGAGAGCAAGATAAGTTCATGTTAATCACTAATGTGATTAGGATCATGCACAAGATCCTACCACCATATGCCACGATCTCCGATGATGCGAAGAAGACGATCAATGAGTGTGTGTAAGAGTATATTATCTTCATCATTGTCGAGGCAAACAAGTGGTGCCAGAGGAAGTGGTGAAGGACGATCATCACTGGCGATGTCCTTTGGGCAATAAGCGAGCTCGGGTTCAACAGCTACATTGAGCCCTTAACCATGTACCTACATCGATACCTAAAGATGGAGGGGGATTAAGGCTCCATATGAGGTGAGCCACTAGGGAAGAAGGGCTAAAGAGGCATGAATGAATTGGAGTAGTACTCTCTAATACATAAGGGAGGGCTTTGTAGGGGTGGGTAATGGAGCAAATACATAAGAAGGAGAAACAAAAAAAATAAAGATGAAAAAAGAGAAAGTGAGTGAGAAAGAGCTTAAAGAAAGGGTGAGAAAGCTTGGGATCTGAAAGAAAAAAAAGAGTTTGAGAGAGTTTCGAGAAGGTGAGAATGGAGAAACCAGTAAACAGTGAGAAAATAAGAAAATGGGGCTTAGGGATAGGGGCTTGAGAGATAAGAACAAAAAAAACACAGATAAAGTGAATGAAAGAGCACGAAAGAACTGAGAAGGAGAAAGTAACAAGTGTATAAATGTGAGAAGAAGAACTGAGACATAAAATCGAAAAAAGTAGAGGAGAAGAGGGCCCCTTATTTTCATGCATATGAAACAGAGGTTGACAGGGTGAGAGCGATGAACCTTTGAACAATAAAACAAAAGTGAGAATTAAGACAAAAGAAGAGAGAGTGAGAGAAAGGATGCAATGAAGGGTTGAAAGACGGAGATAACTTGTGGAGCAAAATGAACAATGAAGAAGATGGTATGTTATGCCGTTTTCAAATTTTCATGTGTTCATCTACAAATATACCTCTAATTAGTTAGCTCGCTGGTCCAAGATCTCATATGAATCACAATGCTTGAATGTTTTTTTTTCCACACCTTATGTTTGCAGTGTGTGGTTATCACTCGTGTATATATATATATATATATATATATATCATGTTTCTTTAGTGTATTGTATGCTAATATAGGTTTCCTTTTCTTTTTTGGTATAAGATCTTCCCAATGTTTCATTGGTGGACTATTAATCTTGCTAGAACATTCTTGTATTATGATTAAATTGTTTTAGCTTAGTTAAAGAAACAATTTTTGGGGTTTTTTTTTTGTTGTGTTTTGTTTTGTCTCATTGGTTTTATTGAGGAGTGGGTATAGTTTCTTGGGCTGATATTTGGATTATTTGATATTAGTAATTTAGCATGGGTATTGGTTCAATCTTTGACTTGATGCTTGAGGTTGATAATTTACTCCAAAGCTTAGACGTTCCCTTAGTGATTGCCAATGTGAACACCTCATCCAAACAAAAATTAAAATTAAAGAGAGAGAAAAAAGATAGCAAAAGAGTGATATTATATTGATTTTGTGAATTAGAACATACCAACTGTCGTAACCGACCTTTTGGCAGAATAAAATAAAAAGTTTAAAACCGATTCCCAAAAACGAAATTTTGAAAATCAATTTATTTGGAGTCGCCATCAAAATTTTTAATGGAAAACTTTGGAAAACCAATTTAAAACAAAACGAAAAAGGCGAAATGGTCTGCGAAATCAGAGATGGGTTTGGGAGTCTATTTGAGTGTGGGGAAGGTGTTAGGCACCCCACAACACCCGCCCATAAGGACGGCTACCTTAAACTAGTCAGTTGAAATAGAATATGGCCTTTAATTAATCTCAATTACCCTTTTATTGACATGGATACATGTTAGACATAGGAGACAAAAAAGCGAGAATGCATGCAAATAGATAGATATTTACAAAGGACGGACTTGACCTAGGATAAGAGCCTAGGGCCTACGTACCCTGCGATAGGGATCAAAGTCCACGTAGTTCGACCAAGAGGCATGTTTGTAGGTTGGTGGTTTTTTGACTTGTGATGAGAATAGGAGGATTTTAATTAAAACAGATCATTGTAAACAAAACGAGATTGGAATTTGGTTTGTATGTTTTAATTTACTACAATCTGATTAACCTTGTTCTCCTGACCTCTTCATATTTTCTCTTTTACATTTTTTTGTCGATTTTATTATTATTATTTCTTTTTGAGTTTTGGGAGTTTATATTTCGGGAATTAATGCATAATTTATAATGAAAGGAATATATTTTTTTTTATGAATTTTTGAATTTATTGTTGATTATGGAGACTCAAGTTCCGCATGTCATTTTTTTATTAATTAAATTTTATGCTTGACTTATTTAAAATGTTCATTTTTACATTATTATTGATTATTGGTAAATAATTTAATTCAAGTGCTATTATTTATTTGTTTATTTGTTTATTTTTGAACGAATATATGCTAATTTTTGGGTTATATGGAGATTAAAATCTCACATGAGCCCGGGAAGTCGAGGAGAGAAAAATATTCTCACATGATACATTTTGTATAAATGTTTAATCAAAGTTAATATTTAATTATTGTCCATTTATTTATTTTTTGTATTGTTATTATTATCATTAATAATATTATTATTATTGAATTAATTATAGGGATTTAAGGAAATTAGAATCTCACATAATTCTAAGCAATCGAGGAGAATGATATTCTCACACGATAATTTCGTAAATAATGGGAAATGTTTAATTAAAGTAAATCTTTTAATTATTATTATTTTTTTTTTTAAGAAACAAAGGTATGCTAACTTCAGGGATCTAAGGAGATTAAAATCTCACACGATCCCAGGTAATCAGGGAGAACAATATTCTCACACGATAATTCTACAAATAATGGGAAACAGTTCATTAAAGCAAATATTTTAATTATGATTATTATTATGATTTAATCAAAATTAATATTTAATTATCATTCATTTATTTTTTCACCATTCATTCATTAATATTTCATTAATATTATTATCACTTTTCAATTATTCAATTAGTTGTAAGGATTTAAGGAGATTAACATCTCACATAATCCCCGGTAATCGAGGAGAATAAAATTCTCACACGATAATTTTATGCGTCATGGCAATATTTATTAATTATCATTCACTTATTTTTCACCATTCAATCATTAATATTTCATTAATATTATTATTGCCTTTCAATTATTCAATTCATTGTAAGGATTTAAGGAGATTAACATCTCACATAATCCCTGGTAATCGAGGAGAATAAAATTCTCACACGATAATTTTATGCATAATAGCGACATTTAATCAAAGTTAATATTTAAACAATGGTAATAAACAAAATTAAAACAAGTTTAGGCAAATGAACAGTAGCATCTTAGAACCAAACGCATGTACAGTGCAGAATGTATGAGATTATCTTCAACCAACACGCATGAACAGTAATAGCCATGCAGAAAATCGGCCATGCAGCCCATGCAGCCGTACCTGTACGATTTCAGCCTCTCCCTTGTGCTCCAATGCAGAATGACCTTCTCCTCCTCACTCACGTATGGTAGATGGTCCTCTAACAGTCCCGAAGTGGTTGGTCTCGACTGGGAAGCAAGTAGAAATGGCAGATAGCACTTCACGTTGGGCAACGTTGGAAATTCTGGTTAGTTTCAGCGTTGGAAATTCTGGCTGGAAGTGCTCACGTGTCCCTGCTCCTCGGTTGGAAGGCAAAGGCTGAAAGCTTCTCTTCCTCTCTACACTTTCTCTTCTTCCTTGTGCTCCCTAAATTCTCCTCTGTTTACCTCTATTTTCTGGGCTCAAAACAGAGTTTTTTCCTTTCCATGTTTCAGCCTCTATCAATCCTTTTTCTGCCACTTCGTTTTGCATTTAGGCCCTTTTGTTTCTGCTCATCATTTTGGCATCTAACTCTCTATTTTCTGCTCCTTGGATTGCCTGAACCTCAGCCCATTTTCTCTCCACGGTTTAGACGTTGCTTCAGCTCATTTTCTCTCCTTCTTGCTGTCTCGATTTCTTCTCCTTCGTGTTGCTGTCTCGGTCAGTTTTCTGTTGCTGTCTCAGTCTGTTTTCTGCTTCACGTTGCTGCCTTGGTTTGTTTCTTCCTTTACGTTGCTGTCTCTGTCATTCTTTCTGCTTCACGTTGCTGTCTTAGTTTCTTCTCCTTTGTGTTGTTGTCTCGGTCTCTGCTTCACCTGTCTAGCTCCCTTCTTCTCTCGGTTTCTGCCTTGTTTTCTCGGTTTCTGCTTCTCCTGTCTAGCTCCCTTCTTCTCTCTTTTTCTGCCTTGCTCTCTCGGTTTCTGCTTCTCCTGTCCAGCTCCCTTCTTCTCTCGGTTCCTGCCTTGCTCTCTCCTTCTTCTGTACAGCTCTAGTTCTCCCCCTCTCCAGCCGAGGTCCTCTCTTCTTTATACTCCAGCCAACCTCTCTTTTTCTGCCACGTGGCTCCCTTCTCTTCTTGCTTTTTTTGCAACTTCCAGCCACTCCACTCACTGCTCATGGTCCCCTGCTTTTTTTGCCATTTCCAGCCGCGCCACTCTCTCCTTTCTCTGCACAAGCCACTCCACTTTCTGCTCTCCTCTGAAAAACCAGCTCCCTCTTACTTTTTGTCCTCCTTGTCCTCTTGTTCCTTAGTAATGTATGTGTGTGCATGAGTGTATGCATGTGGGAGTGAGTGAGCATGTGAGCAAGTGAGGGTGTGTGTCCGTGAGTGCGAGTGTGAGTGTGTGAGAGTGATGTGAGGGTGAGTGTGTGAGTGTGTGTGTCTGTGAGTGAGAGTGTGAGTATGTGAGAGTGATGTGTGTGAGAGCAAGTGAGTATGTGGGAGCAAGTGAGCATGTGAGAGTGTGTGAGTGTGAGCAAGTGAGAGTGTTTTGCCATTTTATTTTAATTAGGTGGCCTTATTCATTTTATTTCTTTACAAGATGATTACCATGTCTTTTCTTCAAACATATATTTTGAATTTTTCTTTTTAATATTTTTGATTCTTATATTTGGTTTTTTTTCATATTACTTCTATTTTTTTGCCTTTTGCAATTTTGTTTTAATTAATTAATTTTTTGAATTTTTAATTCTATTTATTATTATTACCATGATTATTATTATTGTTAATTTGGGTGGGGTGTTCACAGTTGCCTCTCTTTGCTTGTCTCTTAAGTTAGGGAAGCAAACATTGTGAGGAGATGACCTAACTGAAGAGCAAGCAAAGACGTGAACACACCACTCCTCATGCTAAATGAATGGGGGCTTTATGTATCCCCCGGCCCGAATAGAGCCTGAAGCTACCTAGGCACAATGAAATACTGTTAGACAGAAATCGAAAATGCCCGAGACATGATGCAGGGTCTTTTACTGAAATGTAAATTGCCTGGACACGATGCAGGACTTTTTGCAGAAATGTAAATTGCCTGGACTTGATGCAGGATTTTTGCAGAAATGTAAATTGCCTGGACTTGATGCAGGACTTTTGCAGAAATGTAAATTGCCTGGACTTGATGCAAGACTTTTGCAGAAATGTAAATTGCCTGGACTTGATGCAGGACTTTTACAGAAATGTAAATTGCTTAGACTTGATGCAGGACTTTTGCAGAAATGTAAATTGCCTGGACTTGATGCAGGACTTCTGCAGAAATGTAAATTGCCTGGACTTGATGTAGGACTTCTGCAGAAATGTAAATTGCCTGGACTTGATGCAGGACTTTTGCAGAAATGTAAATTGCATGGTCATGATGCATGAGCGAGGTAGGTGTCAAACATGGAAAAACGTGTATGCGTGAGAAAGGCACATCCTTAAAGGATAATGAAAATTTTATTGGTTTTGACACATGTTAAAATGATACCTATTCCCTTTGTGTTAGAAGTAAGAAAACTGCTTGTGTGCGTAAAACCTCTACCTTTTATTTTGGAAATCGGAAGGGTGACATGTTAAATTATGATTCAAGTCAATTGGAAAAACATCAATATTGCCCAAAGTGAATGAACTATCTAACCACGCTTCCTTCATTGTGACCCTAAATCTATCGTTTCAACAGTCGACAATCTGCATACTTCGCTTCTTCAGTTTAACTACAAGCAGGCTTATACTCTCTTCTTTACAGTAAGCCCGAGGACATTGAAGTTGCTTTTATCTCCTTTTATACAAGGTAAACCGGTAACGAAAATGCCAAATTGCGTATATGTTGCATCCTTTAGGCCTCATCATAGTAATTGGATGGAAACACTTATTTAAAACGCATTGGAGTATTTCTGGGATACATATCATCAGACAATATTTTGAATAGCGTTATTCACCTGAATGTTTTATTTTGCATATTGAATGTATGAGACAATCATAAAGGCAATATGGTTATGTAGGGGAAAAGAGTGATGAAAGGCAAGTTAACTTAAATGACTAAACAACTAAAGACCCTAAGGAGTGTGGGTGGTAAGCTGAACGCAAGTATAAAGAATAGCAAAATACAACTGGGATGACTCTGAATTTTGGCTCCAGGCGGCAATGGTTGCTTACACCTAGTGTTGCCATTGGATACACTTATTTCGAAACTGCCTAATGAAGACAACCTCTAAGGATCCTTTCGGGTTGGCAATTTAGTCTTCATACCACCTTACTTTGTCCATCCTTTGCCACCCTATCCTTCATTTGAACCTCCTTCTTGAACTGACCCTTATTGTGAATTCTCCTTTCTTTCTTCTTCTTTCTTTCTCGTCATCCCCGTTTAAGCAAAGTATTTCTTGACTGCGTCGGAGTTAACTGGTTTTCCAAGCTCCCTACCATCCATATCGGCAAGAGTCAAGGCCCCTCCAGAGAATGTTCGCGTCACCACATATGGACCTTCATATGAAGGTGCCCATTTGTCTCTATTATCTTCTTGATTTGGGAGGATCTTTTTTAGAACCAACTCCCTCGGCCTGAACTGTCTAGGATGAACCTTTTGATTGAAGGCCCTTACCATCCTTTTTTGGTATAGCTGCCCATGACACATAGCTATTAATCGCTTTTCTTCGATCATATGCAGCTGCTCATACCGTGTCTTTACCCACTCGCTCTCCTCGAGGTTGGATTTGATCAACACTCGGAGAGAAGGGATCTCAACTTCAATCGGGGTGACTACCTCCATGCCATATACTAAAGAGTATGGAGTTGCCCCCGTGGATGTTTGTACTGTCATTCGATACCCATAAAGAGCATATGGGAGCATCTCATGCCAATCTTTATAAGTAATAGCCATCTTGCTAATGACCTTTTTGATAATTTTATTCGCTGCCTCAATTGCCCCATTCATCTGTGGCCGGTAGGGTGCAGAGTTATGGTGCTTAATCTTGAATTGACCGCATAATTTCTTAATGTCAGCTCCATTCAGGTTGGGAGCGTTATCCGTGATAATCCTCTCTGGTATACCATATCGACAAATAATGTTCGATTTCAAAAATCAGAGGAAGACCCTTTGGCCAATATTGGAAAACAAACATGCTTCTATCCATTTTGTAAAATAATCAATGGCTACCAAAATGAATCGGTGTCCATTTGACGCCTTTGGGTTGATGGGGCCAATCACATCTATTCCCCACATTGAGAATGGCCACGGTGCCACCAAGTTGTGTAAGGGTTGGGGTGGAGCATTGATCCTGTTGGCATATGTTTGGCATTTATGACATTTCCTCATGTGGTCAATGCAATCTTTTCCCATGGTTAACCAGAAGTATCCACATCTTTGAATTTGTCTAACCATAGTATGGCCATTAGCATGGGTCCCATAGATTCCCTCATGGATCTCTATCATTATCCTTCGTGCTTCTGATGCATCCACACATCTAAGCAGAGTGTTGTCCCATGACCTTTTATATAACACCTCTCCACTAAGGAAAAAACTCATCGCCAATTGACGAATGGTTTTTTTGTCATTCTCCGTTGCCTCAGCTGGATATTGCTGATTCTGGACATAGTTCTTTATATCATGGAACCACGACCGTCCATCATTTTCTTCCTCCACGTTCAAGCAGCAAGCCAGGGTGTCCCGGGTCTCAACCTGGATAAGGAGCATATTAACTCCACAGTCCAACTTAATCATTACAGCTAGGGTGGCCAACGCATCAGCAAACTGATTTTTATCTCGGGTCAAATGCGTGAAATTTATTTCCCTAAACCTTGACACCAATTTTGTCAGATGTTTTGGGTATGGGACCAGTTTGGGATCTTTGGTTTGCCACTCTCCTTTTACTTGATAAATTACAAGGGCTGAATCTCCAAACACCTCAAGATCTTTGGCACCTAACTTTAAGGCGGCTTGCAGACCATTGACACAAGCTTCATATTCTACCACATTATTTGTGTAGTCAAAATTGAGCTTGACTGCCACTGGATATTGCTTGCCTTCAGGTGATATTACTACCGCTCCTAATCCACTACCATGTACATTGGCTGCCCCATCAAAATACATAGTCCACTTGATTTCCTTTGGATCATCTTTTTCCAATGTCAGAATATCCTCATTTGGGAATTGGAAGTCTAGCGGTTGATATTCATCCAGGGGATTGGCCGCCAAATGCTCAGCTATAACGCTCCCTTTGACTGATTTACTGGTCATATATTTCACGTCATATTCTGAGAGGATTACTTGCCATTTTGAGACTCTTCCCGATACATGAGGACTCTAAAAAATGTATTTAATTGGATCCATCCTGGAGATTAGCCACGTTACATGATAAAGCATGTACTACCTCAGTCTCTTTGTGGTCTACACAAGACTGCAACAAGTCTTCTCAATTAACGAGTACCGCGACTTGCATTCATTAAATTTCTTGCTTAGATAATAAATGGCTTGCTCTTTTCTTCCTGATTCGTCGTGTTGTCCTAACACCGCACCCATGGACCCTGGTCGGATGATCCAATAAAGGATAAGGGGCCGCCCCGGTATAGGTGGCACCAAGACAGGGGGGTCAAGAGGTACTCCTTTATCTTATTGAATGCACGTTGGCAGGATTCGTTCCATTCTCCTGGTTGGTTCTTGCGTAATAATTTAAATATTGGTTCACAAGTGGCAGTTAAATTTGCGATGAACTTGGCTATGTAGTTCAAACGACCTAAGAACCCTCGGACTTCTGTTTCTGTACTAGGTGGTAACATGTTGCGAATCGCTCTAATTTTATTAGGGTCTATTTCTATCCCCTTCTTACTAACAATGAATCCCAAAAGCTTCCCAGATGTAGCCCCAAATACGAACTTACTAGGATTCAATCGAAGTTTGTATTTCCGTAGTCTTTCAAAGAGCTTTCGTAACACAGCCACATGACTTTCCCCTTCAGCTGATTTAGCGACCATGTCATCCACATACCTCTATTTCTTTATGCATCAAGTCATGAAACAAGACGACCATCGCACGTTGGTAGGTGGTCGTAGCATTTTTAAGTCCAAAGGGCATTACCTTGTAACAAAAGGTTCCCCATAGGGTAATGAATGTGGTTTTTTCCTTGTCATCATAGTGCATCGGGATTTGATTATAGCCAGAGTATCCATCCATAAAGGAATACCTGAAGCTTTTTGCTGTGTTATCGACTAAGATGTCAATGTGGGGTAATGGAAAGTCATCTTTCGGGCTGGCCCGATTTAAGTCCTAATAATCGACACACATCCTCACTTGCCCATCTTTCTTTGGCACAGGGACTATGTTCGCGACCCATTGGGGGTATTTAGAAACTTCTAAGAAACCGGCATTCCATTGCTTCATTACTTCTTCTTTGATCTTAAGGGACATCTCTGGGCTCATCCTCCTCAGCTTCTGTTTCTTGGGTCCTATATTGGAATACAAGGGTATCTTATGGGCAACAATTTCAGGATCTATACCTGGCATATCCTGATAGGACCAGGCAAACACATCTATATATTCCCTAAACAACTTGATCATATCCTCCCTTTCTGGGTTATCAACTATTTTTAATTCCTTCTTATCATCTCTGTCCCCATATTGATCACTTCAGCGGTTTCTTTGTGTGGAACAATACCCTTTTCTACAGACTCTACTATTTTAACAAAGGTTTGAGATATGTCATCATTATCATTAGTTTCTAAATCACTTGCATCCGTGACAACACAAGGCTCATTCAAGCAGTGCCCTAGTGCTTCTGCTTTAAACAAGAGTTTCGAGGATTCAAATTCCCTGGAAAGAGGGTAGAAAAAGCAAAAATAAATACGAAAAGGCAAGATTCAAACAAGATTTTGGCAAAAGATTGAAACTACTGCATTCATTCAATATTTAAAATAAAGTTTCAAGTCGTTAGCTATTACAGAATTTTAAAACACGATATTCAAAACATTACTCTAATGACATAACATCTGATAAAATTTCAGATTCCCAATTGTCTAGAGCTTTTCCTAGCTTGTCCGGCTGGATCCATGCAACCTTCGTATGCTCTCCTTCTTCTTCACTTGCCATTATGACTAAGTCACCAGGATGTATTATCTCAGTGGGAGTAGGAAAAGTTTCTCGGAGGTGAGGTATTTCTGCTTTCCCCTTTTGCTTACCCTCCTTCCATCGCGCCTTACGGGTCTCCATGGAGGGCTCGTATCCTAGCCCCTGTCGCCCTGGATTTTTGAGCAACTCAACTGGTTCCCCTATGCCTTGCAGATTTACGCCCAGTCCTTTTCCCTTTTGATACCCACTGTTCATCATGATCTTGGCCACTACCTGATTGACACCTTTGGTGGATTCCCCCACTCCCAATGGCATTGGGTCAGTGCCCTTTTTAGAATTCCCAGCCTCTAAGACTTCTAAACTCGGGAAAGAGCTATCTATGACTTGCTCGGCATTTTCAATGTAAGGTACCGTACTTGACCTGCTAAGAATCATTTCTTCTTTACCTTTTATGGTGATGAGCCTCCCTTCATCGATGTATTTGATCCTCTGATGCACGATCGATGGGACTGCACCAGCAGCATGAATCCAAGGTCTCCCTAGGAGCATCGTATACGCTGCGTCGATATCCATAACTTGGAACTCGACGGTAAATAAATTTGGACCAATTTCTAAAGGGAGTTCAACCTTTCCAATCACTTCCCTCCTTGTCCCATCAAAGGCTCTCACTACTAGGTCATTGTACTCGATGCATGACTTCTCAATAGGTAATTGCCCTAAAGTGGACAAGGGCAAGACATTCAGGGCTAAACCCCCATCGATGAGCACTTTAGCAATTATATACCCATAGCATTTCAGAGTAATATGGAGGGCTTTGGGCTTTCCGACCGACGTGGGGTGTATCTCATCCTCAGAGAAGGAAATCAAGGTAGAGTTTTTTACTGCATTTATCAGGTTCACAACATTTTTCGGGGTGATATCAAGACGCACATAAGCTTCATTCAGCACACTCTGTAATGCCCTTCGGTGAACTTCTGAATTCATTATTAGGCTCAAAATAGAAATTTGGGCTAGAGTTTTTTGCAATTGATCCACCACATCATATTCGCTCTGTTTCATAATTTTTAGAAACTCCTCTATTTCCTCCCATCCTTCCTTCCCAGGGGCTTCCTTGAGGTTCGAGCTTTCCCCTACTTCCTGGTTTGGATTCAGAACTCCTCCTACATCTTTGGAGTATACCTGACCATTGCGAGTGATCCCTCCTACAACGTTTAAATGACTTCTTTCCATGATAGACCTCTCCTTCGATGCCTTATTGTCAGAAGAATATTCTATCTTTAACCCGTAATTCCACGACACAGCATGTCGCTCTGATACGGAAATGGAAAGGGCACGTAAATAGTGGCGGTTGGACTTTTGACAGGCACTGGCGTGGGTACTACAAGTAAAGATCCTTGCGCTACACCTCATGGGTCACGATTGTTTTGGATCGGGGTGGCTCCCTTAACTTCATAGAGTGGTTTGTCAACCACCAGGAAGGAGTTCCTAAGCCTTGTGGAGTTGGATGCTCCCTTGGTCCAGGCATCGTCTTTTTCTGTGACGCACACATTCCCTTTAGTGGGCTTTCGAGTTCTTTCGATGGTTAGAACTCTAAGCATCACCATCCTCTGTGTCAATTCCCTAAACTGCTCACAATCTTCAATGTCGTGACCCACTTCTCCATCATGAAACTCACAATACCTATTTTGCAACCCTCCGAGTTTGTTCTATCCCCCGTTCTGAGCGGGGACATAGTCAGTATCCTTCAAACCTTCATATAACTGCCGCATGGTATAGGATGTCTCAGCTAAGTCTTTCAAGCCAAAATCCTCCCCATCTATCATGGACACTTGCCTTTCCTTATTGTGATTTGGCAAGGGGTTGGTGACGATATTGGGGTCATTACCCATCTTTATGCCAATGTGATTATTGTCTAACAATGCTAACACGTGCTTCCTGAAGGCCTCACATTTGTCAATATTGTGCCCTGCAGCTCCCATGGGATATTCACAAGTGGCAATGGGATCATACCACTCAGGGAATGGCAGCTGAAGTGGCTTGACAAGTCTAGGGCCCATAAGCTTTTTTTCCATTAAGTCATGAAAAAGCTCCGATCGGCTAACATTAAAGTTGGGTAACGGCCTATCATCGTGGGGCGGTAGCGTTGGCCTAAACCCTTGATTTTGGGCTGTCAACTATTACGGCCCAGAATAAGGTTGCGGTGGTGTCAGGTAGCTCATGTAATTCCCCATAGCTGGGCCTCACGGCTGGTAAGACATGGCTGGGTTCTAACTGCGAAAAGGTGCCTGGGGATATTGACTATGCATAGGGCGGGGATGTTGGAATGTGGCATGGATATGGCTAATATCCCCTTCCTTCTTTCAACTATTTGTAGGTTTTCTAGTTTCCATAGAGGTAGCTTCAAATAGCCCATCGCGCACATCAACATCTATCCTCTCTCCAACTTGGATCAGATCAGCAAATTCATTTACGTGTGTCCCTAACATTATCTTACGGTATAGGTCCCCCAAGGTATGGATAAAATAAGAGCATAATTCTGAGTCCAAAAGTGGCGGTTGGACTTCAGAAGCTGCGGCTCTCCATCTTTGGGCATATTCTTTAAAGGTCTCTGTTCCCTTCTTCTTCAGCCCTTTCAGGTGCTCTCGTGTAGGGGCTGTATCTAGATTGAACTTGTATTGGCTCATGAACACATCAGTGAGGTCTCTCCACCTCTTTAGCTTGGAGTGATCCAATTTCATGAACTAATGTAAGGCCGCGCCGATCAGACTCTCATGAAAGAAGTTTATTAGGAACCTTTCGTCCCTAGACCATACCGACATCTTGGTGCAGTATGATTTTAGGTGGTAGTGTGGATCTCCACTACCATCATATTTGGTAAACTCAGGCACCTTAAATTTTTTAGGGATGGGGACCTCCGGGGCTAGACACAACTCTTCCAACTCAACAGACTTATAGTTAGTCGGCCTTTGCAGAGCTCTCAGTCTGTCTTTAACCTCTGCTATGTCCTCTTCCCAATCTTTCCTCTCATCGCCCTCTTTCATCTTGAAGCCGGTGTTGGCAGTAGGCCGAGCAGGCACTGCAATTCCAATAGTTGGTTCCCCCCTAGGAATGTCATAGGTGAAAACACCACCTTGGCTCCATTCTGGGTACCCTTGTCCTTCAGCCCCTGAAGCCAAAGGGTTTGGTGGTCGATTTGCCACCGCCGGTCTTTGTGTCGGTTCGGGCACTCTGGTGGCAGAAGGACTACCCGGAGTTACTCCTGGTATTCCAACACCTATATTAGAGGTGCCATGGTCGACATTAGTGGGGTTTGACGAAACATGGTTTGCGGCCATGCTAGAACTCATATTCTGCAACAGCTTCATCATTTCTACCATTTGCGACTGCATTGCCCCCATTTGATCCTTTAGGGCCCCTACTTTTGTTTTTAACCGCCGCTCAGTCTCTGATTGACTATTTTCAGCAGCCATAGCTCTAGCCCGCGCTCGGGTTATATACGTTCTTCCAGACGGCTGGGCCTGGTTAGACGAGTTCTTCCCCTCTCGGGCAATATTAGCGTCTTACCTGTCATTATTGTTATATTTTTTTTAACAAAATGAATGTAAATAAAAAACGATTACCTAGATTTCTGATTTTCGGTGTGTTAACTCGACATAAAGGATATAAGAACCACGGACCTTTGAATCCTTGAGGATACATAGAGTAACACTCAATGAATCAAAGTTAACTACTAACACAAGGGACATTTAATATCCACATGTATAGGTCTATTTTTACACCACACAACCAATTTCCACACGATCTCTACTATTTCGAACGTATTTGATGGCCAAAAGACGAAACCATGCATTATAATAAAGTGTTTGATTACATCAATCGACTTTGAAGTTACACATAAAAGGGACCCCATCTATGAGTCCATCTTACAAAATACTGAAGCTGTCTTTGTCCTATACTCATCTAAAATTTCATCAACATTTTCAAATCCTCTATAAGGTCATGACACAGAGCGAGAAACTCAGTTACTGCTACGGGAGTCTTCATAGGGATGGCATGCCCTTCCGCTTGCTTATATGCATGAACGAATTCAGGAATGGCATCAATGGCAAATAGGATCATTCTTCTGAAGCGTTCCAGCCACATTTCTTTCTCGGCTACTTGCTCTTCATGGCGTGACTCCCATTGCCGAGCCTTTTCTGCTTGATGGTTGAGTTGCTCAACTAAATTTTGTATGGCTACTGCATTATCGCTCTTGACACTGATCACCTCCCTTGTCTTTTCTTCTAACCGTTTAGTGAGTACATCAATTTCTCGTTGGAGGTTACTATGAGACTTGAGCTCTTCTTCCCGCCTCATTATAGCTTCTCTTTCTTTAATGGCCTTTGACAATCGAGCTTGATAATGGAGGACCTTCTTGCTACTCTCCTCAGCTCGTTTTTGAATCCTTCTTATAGTATTTTTCAACTTGTCATTCTCCTCTTTCAATTTCCTCAACTCGGTGTTCATCTCCGACTCCTTTCTCCTTTTTGCTCTTTCATTTTCTTGTGATTTAGATAAGTTCTCCAAGTGTCTTTTGCTTACTTCCTCCAGGTTTTGCAGCTTAGCCTTTTTATCTTCTAATTGTTTAGCTAAACCCTCATTAACCTCTCGTAAATCGTTACTCAACAAGGGGTTGTGAGATCCTAGGGGTGGATAGATCTCCCCAGTCCTTTTCTAGAGCCAAATCTCATATTGCTTTGTGGTTGCCACGGCATGTTTCCCTAACTCAAACTTCCCTTTACGCATTACACGACCCCATGCATCCCTTATCTGTTGGATCATTTCCACCTTCAGGGGATCAATGTAGTAGAAGCTGACCCTTCGCACAACCTCTTCAGATGGGATGTCCTGTTCATATGCTAATTGGCAGTGAGCAACCGCGGGGTTATAATTAATACATCCTCTGGCGCCCATGAAAGGAAAATTAGGGAAATGTCCACAACAGTATATAATATCCTCGCTCTCCCACCAAGAGAGCTTCCACCAAATAGTGGTATCTTTAAGTTCCCCTATTTTCTTAATCCATTGATCACGACTCATTCTCGCTTGTAGCGGAGCTGACCCTTCACGACGGGCATAATAATAATAATAATAATAATAAGGGTTAAATTAATAACAAATCAAAATAAAAAAATCATAAAAAATACAAAAATAGGAAAAATCCAAAAATAAATATTAATGATGATGATGACAAAAAATAAATGAATAACAATAAATAAATAAAATATAATAATAATAATAATAAGGGTTAAATTAATAATAATAATAATAATAATAATAATAATAATAATAATAATAATGATAATAATAATAATAAAAAAAAATTAAAAAAAAAATTACCTAAGCATATAAGACAGCATAGCTTACTCTGATCAGATTTTTTAGCGGTGGTTTTTCGGCTGCAAGTGGGCAAGTTGCTGGTAGCTGTGGTTGCAGTCCGTAGCTCAGCTGAGGAGGTGACAGGAGCAGGTAATGATGATGGAGCTTAAGCTGATAAGAGGTGAGGCATTCAACGGAGGCAGGGGGGACGAAACGATCTGTACCGAGAAGGAAGAAGTTTG
This sequence comes from Delonix regia, assembly GCA_037074485.1. Lineage (NCBI taxonomy): Eukaryota > Viridiplantae > Streptophyta > Magnoliopsida > Fabales > Fabaceae > Delonix > Delonix regia. Next base: position 42,714,205 of record CM073450.1, on the reverse strand, counting down.
GTGCCGTGAGAGAAGGCAGAACGAGGAACTAGGGAACGAGACAAGGCAGGAGGAGAACCAGGGAACGAGACAAGACAGGACAAAAACCAGGAGAATGAAGCAAAATGAAAACCAGGGAACGAGACAAGGTAGGACGAAAACCAGGAGAACGAAGCAAAATGAAAACCAGGCAGAACGAGGTAGGAGGTGAATGAGATAGGCTGAGAACCAAGGAAGAAATTTGGAAGCTGAAACTGAAAACTGAGGAAGGAAAACTGTTGGAGAAACTGAGCTGCAACACAATTATCTAAACCAAGCTGGAACTGAGAAAGTGACGAGCTGAGGCTGAGACTCTATTCCCCTGTTTTGGACACTGTGAGCAAGGATAAACAGAGGTGAGTATTTTTCTGTTTCTTACTTGCCTATTTTTTTTCTGACCAAGAGATGTACATATGTACATAGGCGTGTGTATATGAGTTTCCCTGCTTCCTGATGCATGTTTCTTCATCTTTCCTTCATTATATATATATAGCTGTGTGCATATGAAGTCTATATATATATACATATGTGTGCATGTATATATGTGTATATATAGGTGAATGAAGATATATACATATATACTAAAAACTGCTGCAAATGTTTCTCTAATATGGAGTATATATATATATACATATGTGTGTGTGTATATATGTAGTTGTATAAAGATATATATAATCACTGTAAACGTCTCTCTAGTGCCGTGGGGGAGTGAAAGTTTCTTCATCCTTCCTTCGTTATATATATATATATATAGCTATGTGTATATGGGAGTATATATATTTACTTATGTGTGTGTGTGTATATATGTAGTTGTATGAAGATATATATATACTGAAAATCACTGCAAACATCCCTCTGGTGCCGTGGGGGAGTGAAAGTTTCTTCATCCTTCCTTTGTTATATATATATACATAGCTATGTGTATGTGGGAGTATATATATGTACGTATGTGTGTGTATATATGTAGATATATGCTTCCCTTGTCTTCCTTAAGCTTTGCTCTCTTCTTACACATATATTATGCATGTGTTTATATATATATGTGTGTGTGTGTGTGTGTGTGTGTGTGTAAGTGGATGTATATAATATATATGCATGTGTGGGTATATGAGTTCATGCTTCCTGATCACATATATATCACATATGAGTTTATATATATATATGTGTGTGTGTGTGTGTGTGTGTGTATGTAGATGTATATATAAATATGTGTAGGGATATATAGATACATGCTTCTTATTTTTCCTGAAGCTTGCTCTTCTTTTTCTATCATGCTCATATGCATTATTATATGTGTCTATATGTATGTATATATATATATATATATATGTATACGTATAGATGTGTATGGGTATATGTATCATTATTATCCTTGTGTCAATAGGAGATTAATTTTGGCTTTATAAACAAAGTTCTAAGGAAGTCATCGAGTGAGAATATTATTCTCTTCAGGTGTCTTGGGATCGTGTGAGATTCGAATTTCCTTAGATCCCAGAAAAAAGTTATTAATTAAAAATTAATACATACTTGCTATAAATAATAACAATACAATAATAATAATAATAATAATAATAATAATAATAATAATTAAATATTGATCTTAATTAAATATTTTCTATTATCTGCTAAATTATCATGTGAGAATATTGTTTTCCTCGATTGTATAGGATTATGTGAGATTTTTAGTCTCCTTAGATTCCTAAAATTAGTATACATTTGTTTTAAAAATAATAATAATTAAATATTGATCTTAATTAAATATTTTCTATTATCTGCGAAATTATCGTGTGAGAATATTGTTCTCCTCGATTATATGGGATTATGTGAGATTTTTAGTCTCCTTAGATCCCTAAAATTAGTACACATTTGTTTTAAAAATAATAATAATTAAATATTGACTTTAATTAAATATTTTCCATCATTGATGAAATTATCGTGTGAGAATTTTGTTCTCGTCAATTGCATGGGATCATGTGAGATTTTAATCTCTTTAGATCCCTAAATTTGGTACACATTGGTTTTAAAAATAATAATAACTAAATATTTACTTTAATTAAATAATTTCTATTATTTACGAAATTATCGTGTGAGAATATTGTACTCTTCGATTGCATGGGGTCATGTGAGATTTTAATCTCCTTGGATCCCCAAAATTAGCACATATTTGTTATAAAATAATAATAACAATAATAACAATATTACAAAAATAAATGTCTTAATTAAATAATTTCTTTTCTTTACGTGATCGAATTCTTTCTTTGTAATCATTTCATTTTATTTAAATTTCAAAATAAAGATTAAAATCCCAAAAACAAAAAAATAAATAAATTAAAAAGAGAGAAAAATGAAGAGGACAAGAGGGTTAGATTAATCAAGTTGTCGTAAATTAAAACACATGAACCAAATCTCAATTACGTTTTGTTTATAAAAATCCGTTTAATTGAAACCCTCCTGTACTCATCACAAAATTTACAAATCATCAACCAATAAACATGCCATTTGGTCAAACTACGTGGACTTTGATCCCTATCATGGGGTACGTAGGCCCTAGGCTCTTATCCTAGGTCAAGTCCGCCCTTTTGTAAATATCTATCTGTTTACTTTCATTCTTGCTGTTTTGTCTCTTTTGTTTAACGAGCATGCATGTCGATAAAAGGGTAATTGAGATGAATTTAAAAGCCATGCTCTATTTCAGCTGACTGGTTCAAGGTAACCGTCCGTATGGACGGGTGTTGTGGGGTGCCTAACACCTTCCTCACACTCAAATAGACTCCCGAACTCATCTATGATTTCGTAGACCATATTGCCTTTTCTTTTTGTTTTAAATTGGTTTCTCAAAATTTTCTGTTAAAAATTTTGGTGGCGACTCCAAATAAATTGATTTTCAAGATTCATTTTTGGGAATCAATTTAAACTCTTTTTATTTTATTCCATCGAAAGGTCGGTTACGACACTATTCTTCTTGTTTTTTGATTTTTTTTTTTTGGTTTCAAAACAAGAGTCCTATGTTTCTCTTCTACTCAATCTTTATTAGTTCTTTTATTCTTTTCAACCTTTCTCTCTTTTTTTTTTTTTTTTAACTGAGCCCCCATCTTTTGTTGGCTTTCCTTTTTGTTTTGGAAGCTAAGAGTAAAAAAGAACTTCCACTTTGTTCTCTTCCACTCGGTCTCACCTCCTCTCTCTCTCACGAGCTCACTCTTCCTCTCTAACCTCTCATGTTTGTGGTGAGCTCTTGTTCTAGAGCAAGAAGGTAGAACAGTGATGCTTCTCCTCATTTTCTTCAACTCTCCTCCGTTACACTCTCTCTCTTTCTTTTCTCCCAACGCCTCCTATGGTTTCAACTTCTCAATGTCTCTGATTTTCTCTCCTTTCTCTAAACCCCTCCCTTTCTCACGAGCTCACCTTGCCTGTTTTAGTGTTTTCTCCTCCAGTGGCCAAGGTTCTCTATTAGAGAACTCTCCCTATCTTGTGCTTTTCTTTCTTTTTCCCCGACATGTTTGCACAAGATAGCCAAAGCTTTTTTATGGGGAAGTATGGGTCTCACATTGTTTAATGGTTAATTCCCTCTATAGCGTGGGTGTGTATGGGTCTCCGTGAGTGGCATCATAGGCATGCAGCATGAGAGGTATGGGTTCTTGCATGGGTTTGTATGGGTCTTGCAATTTTTTACGACTTTTTACTCATTTTTATTTTGGTTTTTAATTTTTTTTTTGTATTTTGTATTTTTATTTTATTTTTCCCATATATTTTTATTTTTTTTCATATTTTTTTTATTGAGTTTTTTTTTTATATTTTTGAGATTTTTTTTTTTGGCACAAACTCCATGGTTACAAATTCACTTACTAAGGGATTACCACCCAAGGTCTTTCATGAGCATACTACTCATACAGGTGTTATGTCATTTGAGGATCATTAGTTTTAATGGGAGTTTGTAATTTTGCTTTTATGTTATAGACACCTTTAGATTATTTTAATTATGGATATTTTGAGACTATTTTCTACAAAAACAAAATTTATTCAGTTTATTCACACTCTGATTCTAGTACTGTTTGATCTCATTAAGGTTAAGATGGACCAGTTGGAAATAGGCATATTTATATCACATTGCATGTAATTTTCATGCTACACATCCATACTTGATCTATGTCATTTGCTTATATTGATATACATGATCCAGGATGGATTTAATTACGATGCATGTAATGAAAGTCTTCTTGGTTCCATGTTGGCGTAATCAACGGATAAGATTGTTCAGGGATACCTTGGTTATGACAGCAAAAGGTTTTGAGCTATAAGATTGTATTGTGACATATAATTATAAGGTGAAATGTGTGTGTGTGTGTGTGTGTATATATATATATGTAGTCCAAATGGGAAATTGTTGGTATTTATGGACATATATATTATACATATTATAGATAATAATAATTGTATGTTATATGCTATCGTATAAAATGATAAGCTTAAATTTTAAAAGTGATCCAATTTACTTTAAAATAAGGTTGGGCTTCAGGTATTTTAAAAAGTATAGGCTTATATGTGTAAATATCTTAATAAATCTAATTTCTAATTTGATGATGTGCTTAATTAGAAATTAAGACAACATATATCATCATCTAAAATAGGGTTATGGTCCCCAATTTGGATGTATGAGATTTCCCTTATAATATTACATTGTTAGAAGAGAAAGAGTTCATTCTTCTGAAGTTCATACATATCAATTTGAAAGATCAATAGCCGCAAATCATCATCAATATGGATCCAGGTACGCTGCCACATTTATATTATTATTCTTAATAATTTGACATGATGAATTTTAATTTGATGGGGATTTCATCAAAATTAGGGTAACCCTAATACGTCTCAATTGGATTTTTAGAATTTTAACTTTTATAAGTAATTTTCTTTCATATTCTTAATTTGGTTCTTTAATTTATAACAGCTCACACCTTTAGATTGTAAAAATTTGTTTCATTTGATTGAAATATTTGATCCAAATACATTTGCTTACTTAAAATCAAATTTTATATCCATCCCTGGTTGTCAAGCTCCATTTCTATGGCCTAAGGACCTCATGATCATGTTGAATAACACTAAATTAAAAAAACATGTAGAGGGTGTCTCAAAACACCAACATAAGTTATTTTAGGGGAATACCTTTTTGCACTCTGATCAATATAGGAATGGGTCACCCAACAAACTAAAATGACCTAACTCAAAAGTAACGATTCTTCTTTCATCAAAGGGTCTCGTAAGTGCTGAGAAAGACAATATTGACATAACTTAGCATGAATGGACCTTACCAAGATTGCGGAAAATTGTCGATTGGATCATTAAATGTGCACTTTAATACAAGTTGCATTGTTTATGGTAGACAATGCACCATATTTAGAATCATTAAAATGGGTTTTTATTTTGTTGGTTTAATCTACCTTTCTAATAAATGGTGGAAAAATTTTGGGGGACTACTATGAACATAAATAAATCATCAATGAGAAAGAAAACTTATCTAGAAGGGATCATTAATGCAATTATAGATTAAGTAGGAGAGATTACAAATTGCTTTGCTCAAACTTTTTCTATTACGTACTCTATCAAATTGAGAGAAATGATTTTAAATAGTCATACAATAAGTTTTTTTTTCATTAGTCATCATAATTGCATAGTTAACACATGTTTAGAAAAAATGTGGCTTTAAATAAATAAAACATTTGTTTATTTTAAATTATAACTCTCCACTTTATTAACTACTCAGATTTTGGATTTATAATTGGATATTATAATTTATAAATTAGCTTATAAAAAAATCTCTTCCTTTCCTTTAGTCAATAATCTTAGAGGATAATTGTTGACAAATTTTGGACTGCAGCTTTGGGCTTCTACTTAATGGGTTTGTGGGTAATCCAACTTATAACTAATTACCTAAAATTAATTCAAACCCAATCTATTCATGATTTATGTCAAAATTGCTTGCTTAATTAATTAACCCAATAAATTAAACTAAAAATAAATTAATGCTTATACACAATATTTAAAAATATTTCAATAATAGATTGACTCAATATTTATGAAGTTGTATAATATTAACCCAATTCCATTATTATTGGAGTTTTACTATGTACTATGAACACTAACCTGGAGTTTAATGTAGTTATCAACATTACAATTTCAAGTTATACAAGAAGATGGTTTATTCTAATATATAGATTTTAGATTGACCCTACATAAAACATAAAGATTTCCAATAATATATCATATTATGATCCTTTTTGTATAGTTGAAAAGAGATAAAAGCAAGAAAGTCACATGTAAATCACATGCATGGCTTGTGTTTATCTCAATCTAAATGCTTTTAATTTAATATCAAAAAGGATTTTTATCGTTTGTTTCTCTTGTCAAATTTTATCAACAAGATGTGAGAGATATTGTGCCTAAATATAACATTTCATTTTTCTCTTCTCTTGTTTTGAAGGGAATAAAAAATAAATGAACACATTCATAGATTCAATGTAGGAGACTTACATAAATCTCATAATTACGGAAGTTGATCAATCTTTGACTGGGATCATTGATCAAGTGAGATACCCACAGTGTATTGGGTGTATCTCAAGTTTTCACATCCTCAATCCCCTCTCGAATGCGACTGCAGAATACTCGTAGGTATTCCACTCAGAGCATCTCAAGTCTTTTTTTTTTCTAATCTCAATTATCTATCGTATATTAGTCTGGCCTTATTTATAAAAGGCTAGTTAGGGTTAGGGTTTAGTAGTAATTCTTATAATTACTATTTTACCTTTATTTAATAAGCACCCCTTATGGGTGGATTTAGTATAATATCTTACCAGATTTAAACCCTAGATATTATACGATATTCTAATATCTCCTACTCACACATAATAGGAGTGCTCATACGCTCTAAATCCAAAAAACATATTCCTGATAAATCAAGAGAACACTTTCTCTTTATAATCTGCAGTTGTTTATACAGGGAAAGTAGGTTGTCGTGCGACCAGCATACCACGAAAGCATTAATGCTATACATCAATTACGAATATATAGCCTCTTGTCGAAAATGCACCTGCATGTAGATCATAAAGTATACATGTCTCTTAGATCATAAGAATCACATTAAGATATCTCTCAATGATCTCATCTATCATAATATCTTGTATTCACAATCATTGCATACAAGTCATAACTGGTATACCAGTGAATACAGAATAATAAGATTCTCTTTATCATCTTCCTTTTCTTATGATCCTATCAACACAGACTTAGTTTGCTTTTATAGACATGTCTTACCAGACTTAATCATTACTCATAGTCCTTAGGCAACATACTAAGATAACAAACACTAAGCTGCATCTCAAGTATTTGATCAAAGTTCAAGGGTACACATGTAGAGCCAGCGTAAAGGCTCAAGGGTCTTACACAATTAAGAGTTGAGATTGCACTCATGTTAACCCATATGGTCAGCATTTGCACACATAGTATGAAACATGTGCTACAACATTCTTCCTTTTCCCGTGGAGTGTATGTCTATTTCTCAAATAATGTTGTATAGATGACATTTTAGACACCACAAGTCTAAAATTGAGTTTCTAGATCTACACAATTTCTTGAACTCACATTTGGCAACTAAGGTAGACTAGAAATGATGAACTTATTTAATTAATCAGGTGACTTAAATGATTTTAAGTATAGTTGCTATCAAATTATCCTCTTGATAATTTCACTTAAAATCTTGTCTCATCTCCAATGTCACAAAGACACTGAGGCAGTTACCTATATGAGAAGGCAAACCCTATTGTCTACTTGACATACTCAATAATAATTAAGAATGTACACAACATTCAAATAAAGATATGTAAGCATGGAAATCAAATTTTATTGATTATCAAAGAACATCAAGACATCTCTGTCTGTCAACAATGGGAAAAAATAAAAATACAAATGAAGTATGCTAAATTCTACACAATTCTAAAGATCTAATATGTCTCACAAATACATCTCTAGAAATAGGCTTGGTTAGTGAATATGCTAGCATCTTATATATAGACACATATTTCACATTCACAACCTTACATGCAACCATGTCTTTCACATAGTGATACTTGATATCTATGTGTTTGGTTTTGTAATGGTACATTGAATCTTTGGTGTATGCAATCGCAGTCTCACTATCACAGTACACTAATACTGGTTCAATGTTTTCTACTTTGCCCAACAATTGATCCAATAACCTCTTTAACCAAACAACCTCCTAGGCTACTGAAGATAGAGTCATGAACTCTGCCTCCATCGTGGACAAGGATACATAAGATTTTTTCTTACTACTTCATGATATGGCACCATGATTGAGTAAGAAAACGTATCTTGAGTAGACTTTCACTCATCTAAGTCTCTTCCATGATCAACATCAGTGTATCCTACTAATTGTAGATCTCTACTGCCTTAATAGCATAGTACATAATCAACAATCTCCTTTGGATATGTTAAAATCCTTTTTACAAGTTCCTAATATTTAGGACCTGGGTCGGTTTGATATCTATTTACCAAGCCAACTGCTTAACAGATATCAAGTCTAGTACACATCATAATGTATATTAGACAATCAATTGCATTCCTGTAGAGAGTTTGGCTCATACACTCTCTTTCCATGGCAGTCTTAGGACATATTTTGACACTCAAGGTTCGGCTTATGCTGATAGGAGTGTCAGTAGGGTTATAGCTTTCCATACTAAAATGTTTCAAAACCTTTTAATGTAGTTCTCTTGTGAGAGATAAAAGAGTTGCTTAGAATGATTTCTTAAAATCTTAACTTGAAGAATGTATACAACTTCACCCATATCCTTTATGTCAAAGCAAGATGACAACCAGGTCTTTACCTTGTTGATCAGCTGCATATCATTTCCAACTATAAGTATGTCATTAACATATAATGTCATAATCACTTATTTGTTCTTAAATCTTTTGGTATATACACAATTTTCTTCACTCATCATAGTGAAACCACTAGAGATGACTGTATTGTGAAAACAAATATACCACTACCTTAAAGATTATTTAAGGCCATTGATAAACTTTAAAAGTTTACAAACTTTTTCTTTTTGGCCCTCTTTAATGAAACCCTCAGGTTGTTCCATATAAATTTCTTTATTTAATTCTCCATTGAGAAAGGCATTTTTTACATCCATATGATGTAATTCAAGATCTAGACAAGCCACTATAGCTATAAGTAAGCAAACAGAGTTATATCATACAGCAGGAGAAAAAGTCTCCTCATAGTCAATTCCTTCCTACTGTATATACCCTTTTGCTACTAGTCAAGGCTTAAATTTTTTGATTGTGCCATCAACTCTTTTCTTGATTTTGAGAACCTACTTGTTCCCAATAGCCTTGCATCCCCCTGGAAGATCAACAAGTTCCCAAATATTGTTGACTCGTATAGACTCCATTTCCTCTTCCATAGTTTTAGTCTATTTATTCTTAAAAGAGGATAAGAGAGCCTCTTTCAAATTTCTCGACTCATCTTCATTTTCCAGGAGCATTGTAAAAAGTTTACCACCTTTAATCTCATATCGTCAGTGAGAAGTTTTTTTACATGAACCGTGTCTCAATTGTGATTCATCGAATCTTGTTCATTGTTCCCATTTGGATCAATATTACTCCTACTTGGATCAAGAATGTTGGTCTCACTCCCACTTGGAATGAGATCTATTTGGTCACTTCTACTTGGAGCAATTGGCTCAAGAACACTTTCATTCACATCAAATAATGAAGAAGGTTGTAGATGAGAAACTAATTCATCATCTGTTATAATCCTCCCACTTAAATGAAGTGGTCTTAGTGCATTTGGATCTTCTATATCAAATAAGGACAGGTCTTGACCTACCTCACCCTTCTTAGGATATTCATTCTCTAAGAATGTGACATCTCTAGATTCGAAATTAGTCACGCTCCTGCTATCTTACTGACCTTTAAACATATATCCTTTTAAGGTTTTTGAGTATCTAATATAGATATTTTTCTTTCCTCTCAGGCCCAATTTGCCATACTTGTGAGAGGAATCATGTGTATAGGCAGCACATCCCCAAAGTTTTATCACACTTAGGTCAGGCGTTCGTCCAGTCCATAACTCATATGGAGTGGTTGCAACTAATTTCATAGGCATACGATTAAATACATAGGTTTCATATATCAATGCATCACCCCAATAGGTGATTGGAAAATTAGCCTATGTCGTCATGGACCTAACCATCTCAAAGAGCATTTTATTCCTTCTTTCCGCAACACCATTTTATTATGGAGTACTTGGAATAGTCAACTAATGAATATCTCTTTCTCATCACATAATTCATTGAATTGAACTAACAATTATTCTCAGTCGCAATCGGTTCGAGGAGCCTTAATCTTCTTATCTAATTAATTTTCAACTAAAGTCATATGGTTTTTGAAGCGACTCAATGCTTTTGACTTATGAAAAATCAAATAGACATAACCAAAACGAGTATAATCATCAATGAATATGATGAAATAATTCGCTCTGTGTCGAGCCCTGATATTCATTGGCCCACAAATGTCAGAATAAACTAACTGCAGTGGAAATCAGCTCTGGTTGCTTTACCGAAAGGTTTTCTTACAAATTTTCCTACTAGACAAGATTCACAAGTAGATAAATCTACTCGTTCAATACTGGGAAGCAAACCCTCTTTTGCTAACTGTTGCATTCTCTATTAGCCAATATGACTAAGTATAGCATGTTATATATTTACATCGTGATCATAATTATGCGTAGAGGCAAACATAGAAAAACTAACATTATTATTAATGTAAGATTTGTCATCCAAATCTATATAAATAAAACCTCTGGTTATATAACCAAAACCATAAAAAATTGAGTCATAACTCAATTTAACACAACTGTCATGGAAATACAAATCATAGCTTAGCCTAAGTAAAACCAAAACTGAAATAACATTTCAAAAAATTTGAGGCGCATAAAGGACATCATGTAAGATCAAGTCTTGACCACTACGCAGGACTAACTTGCATGTTCTAATCCCTTTGATAGCAACCTTAGCGTTGTTGCCCACATATATCCATAATGCTCCATAGGGAACTCGTTGGAAGTCAACAAAGGCATTACGGTCCTGCTATGTGGTCCATGGCTCCTGAGTCTACAATCCGCACAGGATAAGATTCAGTAAGCATTATAGAGCTAGAAACACAAAGTTCACTAGCAAAAGTAGTGTAGGTTACCTTTTTAAAAAGCTCAGGGCAATCACTCGTATAGTGTCCCTTCTTTTGGCAATTGAAGCATTTGACTTTTGCTATATTCACCTTTCGCTGCTCTTTTTGCCTTGCTGATTAGTCTTTAGCTTTTTCTTAGGTTGAGTTGGTTCTTTGTTCTTTTCCCAACTTTTTCTCTTTGAACCACGTCTTTCACTTGAAGTTGCCATGTATAACTCAGATATCGGCTTGGCTAATTCAAGCCTTTCTTCCTCAAGTTCGAGGTGTCTCCGGACATATTCCAGAGTTGTGATTCTATCATTGTGAGTGATATGCATCTTCGTATGCTCCCATGAACTAGGTAAAGAGCAAATGATAGCTTGGATCTACTGCTCGTCTGTTAAGACATTTCCAGTATCTTTTAACTCAGAGATAATATTTGACATTAGCCTCAGATGTTTCCTCGTTAAATGTTCTAGGCGTTTCTTATATGAGTCAAATTTGATCGTCAGATAATGTAATTTGGATACAGACGTAGTTCCAAGCCTCATTCTAAGAGCATTCCAAAGCCCCATAGCACTTTGGTGGTCCTTGAACTCCCTTAGGATGTCATCATCCATAGTGCTTAGTAACGTAATGCGAGCAGTGGAGTTCTTTTTCTTCTAAGCGTCATAAGCTTTATGGTCCCACCTATACTAGGTCGTGTTTCCAACTTCTGGCTCTTCCATGACATTATTAAGAGCCTCAAGAGCCTTTTGCTCTTCTAGGAGATATTGGACTTTCGTACTCCCAGATCTCATAATTGTTGGCATTTAGCTTTAACCCCTTGTTGAGCTCAGCAACAATACTTTTGGAAATTGTAGTCATTCTTTACATAAAAAGAAAGACAGACTTAAATCTGGATCAGATAATTAAAAACACAACATTTAATGCTCGTCGTGCTTACAAATTATAACACTAAGTATCGTATGATTAAGCTAGTTAACCCATGCATGACTCGGAGTCAAAAGAGCACGAAGTGCCAATCATCATCCTAAGGTTGTATGCAAGGTGCAAATCAACGAAATAAAAGCACAACTAAGTGTCCTAATCATGCTATAAACAAATTGTAAATTATGATTTTTCAAATGCTAAACAAATTAACATTTGTTAATTATCATGTTAAACTAATCAACACATTAATAAATCAATTATATAATGCTAAACTAATCAACATTCATTAATAAACATGTTAAACTAATCAACATTATTAAATGCATAATGTTAAGCTAATTAACATTATATGTATAAATTTTATATTGTAAGAAAATTGACAAAAAAAATGTTAAACTAATTAACATAATGACAAGTAATCACATATTACTTGACTGAAATTCATTAGGATATAAAAAATTAATTGTATTTATTTGGAGCTAAAATATAAATACATAATTTATATTTTTGAACATATCTAAATGTTCATTAATTAGGAATTTAACAATTAGGTTTCTAATTATTATTTTAGATAGGTCACGTGTCCAATTAAAAGAACAAGGCCCAACTCTTAAAGAAACAATAACCTAAAAAAAACTCTTTTAAAGGCCCAAATTTTCTTCAAAATATTTTAAAGGCCAAAAAAAAAATTTAGGTAATGAGCCTAGATCAAAGCCTATAAAACTATTAAAAAAAATTTAAGGTTTCAAATCCAAGAAAAAATTAGGGTATTTGAATTTTTTTAAAATTTCCTGAATTTTTGGAATTTTTTTTAATTTTCAAAAAAAAAAATCTCCTTCCTCCTTCTTCCTTCCTCTTCCTTGTCGCCACTGTAGCCTGCAGGCTGGCAACGCAGCTTTAGACTGACGAGATGATCGCCGTCAACAAAAAGGGGTGGAAGACGTGATTTAAGGCTCTCGTCGACCCCCAGCGTTCACATCCTTCGAAAACAAAAGGTGGCAATTTCTGCCTTGAGGCTTCCGACGATGTGGTCGCCAGTTGCTTCCTGTTGTCAAGGTGTGCCGGCGGCAGCAATGAGAAGAGATGCTTCTTCGCTTGTTAAAAAAAAAAAACAGAGGCAATTGTGTTATATATATATATATATATATATATATATACAAGGCGGTAGAAATCTAAACACATAATGTTTTCCAGTCATGGTTGCCAGCGATGTGGTTGCCGATAGCTTCCCGCTTTTGGGGCATTGCCAAGGGAGATTGGCTACTTAGAAAACGCAGAGCAAATTTTGAAAACGTAGATTACGCAGTGAAAAAGGCTAAGCAAGAAGCTTGATGGATGCAAGTATTTAGAAAAAATTCAATCAACTTTTTTTAACTCTAATTAAAATAGCCCCAAAGAAAACTTAGATCACAATAAAATATATAAATGATCAGAAAATCAGCCAAGGCTCTAATACCAATGAAGGGAATAAAAAATAAATGAATACATTCATAGATTTATAGTAGGATAGATCTTTTAATTGTGGAAGCTGATCGAACTCTGGTTGAGATCACTGACCGAATGAGATACCCACAGTGTATTTGGTGTATCTCGAGTTTTCACATCCTAAATACCCTATCGAATACGACTGTAGAAGACTCGCATGTTTTTCACTCAAAACGTCTTAAATCTTTCTTTTAATCTCAATTATCTATCGTAAATTATTTTAGCCCTGTTTATAAAAGGTTAGTTAGGGTTAGAGTTTAGTAGTAATTCTTATAATTATTATTTTATCTTTATTTAATGAGTATCCCTTATAGGTGGACTCAGTATAATATTTTAACATATTTAAATCCTAGATATTATACGATATTCTAACATGTTTCTTATTTTTCTTATCATATGGCAATGGATTGAACTTAATGTAATTATTTATATCTTTATTATTATATTTTTTAATTAACACACGTGTATGGTCTACTAATAATAATACAAAAATATATAATTTAGTTCAAAAATTATATCATATCGTGATATTATCAAAAAACTATGTACTTGTGATAACTTTAAGTAGAAAATAACATAAAGTACTACAAAATTGTATATAAGGTTTTCTATGGCAGGAGGTAATCAAAACATTTGAAAAGTGAAAAAGATTATAGATGCAAATTGTTTGGATTGGAACCCAAATTGTATGGACAAGAGGCCCAGTCTCATCTCGAAGTCAAAACATATTAAAGGAACCCAAATTGTTTGCTAATATTGGATAGAAGCAGAAACCAAAGGCATTGTCGAAATCATCATAAAAGGAAAGTCCGAGAAAAAATATTCTAGAAGCGAAAACGAAAGCAATTGTTTGTATGGCCATGTTTGGAAATTTAGAATTAACAGAACCATATGAATCCATAAGTGAATCAAAAACATTTTTTTAGTCGTGCCATTCTTGCTCATGTGGCATCATTTTAATCGGATTGACTTTATGCAATTTATGCATATTTAAAAACATATATTATATTATATGTTAAAATGTTTTTTATTATTAAATCTTACTACTAGACATAATTTACAAATTATGATTTAAAAAAGATAAAATCTTTAGTGTAATTATCATTTTTACTGTATTAGTATATTTAGTTATAAAGTAAATATATAATTTTACAATTACATCTCTATATTACAACTAGGTATATTAATGCACTCCAAAATTATGAGTATAATCAAAATGACACAAAAAAAAAAATATATGTTTTGATTTGCTATACTTGTAACCATTTGAGTTTACTAATGTACAATAACTTTTTCTTTCTCTCTTTTGACTATTTTTTGTGCAATTAGGCAATGTATTTTACTTACTCTTCTGTTTCACAAACTCTTGTTTTAAGTGTGGAAACAAATTTTTAAATGTTAATTTAAATATATTTAATCTTTATAGATTGAGGACTAATTTCTCAAGCATTACAAAATGTAAATGATTAAAGACAAGATAAATATAAAAGACCAAATTGAAATAGAATTAAAATGTGAAAAATAAAAATGATATTTTTCTTAAAAAAATAAAGCTATCAATCGACTACAACGGAGTAAAAGTAAAGTGTAATGTGTGTTCATTCCGAGGAAGAAAATAAAAAAGTGGAGGAGAGGAATGTGGAGGGAGGGATGAATCCAAGATCCCACCACATCATCAGCGTGAGAATGATTAGCCTTTTGGAAAAAACGGGAGGGAATCACGCTCCATAAGACAAGCACGCAAGACGGCATTAAGATGTGTAATCCTAGTATCTGTCCACGTGGCGCCTCTCAATTCGTTGGCGTTCAAGATTAACGGCACCAAATCAAATCAAGCCCATGCTTATGGGGGTATGTGGGGTCCACAGGGTAGGCGGCACTCCACCGACTATGCCTCTTCACTGACACTTTTGTCGCTTATTTACTGTTAGACTGCATTCGGCAAATGAATAATAGAATGCAAGGTTATTCTGTTTTTTTTTTTCTTTTATAATATAAATATCTTGAGATTAAATTATGTTTCAACCAAAATTAAAATTTTTTTTTAAAGTTATCGTAAAGTTGCATCCGTCACGTCATTATGCTGTAATTAAAAAACTTTTAAATACTGATTCCAATATTAATTAATTAATCAAGGTAAAAAGTATACCTATTTAATAAATCCCTTACAGATAAAAATTAACTTTTTTTTTTTTTTACAAATTGAAGGAATGATAAGTTCATTTGTTTACAAAAATATATCTTGTCTCATTATTAATTTTATTTAATTTGACAGTAGATTTTTTTATGTTATAGTTAATTTTGTTATCCAAACTCTTATTTGTATATAAATAAAAGCCCTTTTGATATATTGTTTAAGGTTTAATAAGTTAATGTCATATAATATAAAGACCAATGCTTTGTAGAGTATAATTTTATAATAATTTAATACCATATAGTATTTGGTGTGACAATATATAAATATTGTGTTGTATAAAATAACATCATTCTATTTTTAATAATACATGATATAACATTAGATAGAATAAAAATTAATGATTTTAACAAAAATGTCTTCTAATTAAAAAGTCATATTTAGCAAAATGCTCCAAAAAAAAAAATTGATGTCCTCTAGCAATTATAAACCTTCATACTAACAATAATATATCGTTACACATTTATGTAAAATGAGGAAACTTAAACGTTTAGATACAAAATAAATAAGTAAACTTGTATAATATAATTTTATATGGTGTGACAAACACGTTTCACAGATAAATAAGCAATAATTGTACCTTTTTTTTATTTTTGTGAGTTAAATCAGTTGAAATTAATTTAATATTTTAATATTTAGAATTTTGTAATAAATGAATCATTAATTTATTAATTTCATTTTCCTTGCTGTGTAACGAGTGTTTAAACTTCAGAAGATGACAATAATTCAATTTTTGAGTATTCTTATTTGGAAAGGATGAACTTCTGAGTCAAAAGAAATAATCTTCCATTTAATTATATGAGAAAATTGAATACATTCAGGAGGGTTTCTGCTTCTTCTTCTTCTCGTTATTTTGTAGTACTCGATATGTTTGATAGTATTTAAGATAATTTATTCGTTATATACTGATTTCTATGTTGTTCAATAATATTCAAAATCATAATATATTATTTTTCTAATAGTATTTTATACTCTTCATAAATAATGAAGATTTTGCTTTTTAAAATTTGTGTTTTATTAGTTTTCAGAAGTTAGCAATGATATGTATTTTTGTTCGATTAATTTTTATAATTACACTATACATAAAAATTTCAAATATTTGTAATATACGATATTATAATCAATAATATATGAAAAATGCTGAGACGCCCGCATATTAGAAACCCACCTTCACCCTAAGGGAACTTTAAGTTCACCTAATTGTTGGATAGAACTTTTTAAATTAAACTTGAATTTATTTTTAAAATAGTTTGAACTCGTATTTTAATTCGGTATTTTTAATTTGGACTTTTATTTATATTTTTGGACCTGATCATATTATGTTAATTAGACATTTTTAAAATCATAATTAAATCAATTTATTACTTAAAATTTAAGATAAATAACATAACTCATTGTTATTATTACTTGTAATATTATAAATAGAGAAGTTGTAAATACAAATAAGTTGTTATATTAATATAAATGTTTTAAATAAGAGATATTAATTTTTATTTTTTTTATCAAGATGTAACGTTAAACTAAATAAATTTTTAAATATTAAGTTCTTTTTTATTAAAAAATATTTATTCAAATTTTTTAAACTTTAAAAAAAGCCACCCATTTTACAAATAAGAATTTTTAATTGATTTTTTTTTTAATTTAGACCTTTTTTTTTTTTGTAGTACTCATATGAGTTTTTTAAGTTATAGTCAGGTCAATTTTTAAGTTATTTTCACGATAAAAATATTATTTTAAGTTTTCACTTTTTAATTTTGTTTTATTTTAATTTTTCACAAATTAAAAGTTTTAAAATATATAGTTCACAACTTTTAAGATCTAATCCAAAATATTCTTACTCTAAATGAGACTAAATTAAAAAATAAAAACCCATTTTAAATCATATATTTAAAAGTAAAGACTATTTTGAGGCTTTTAATACTTTAAAACTTAAAATAAAATTAGATTTAAAAGTAAATAATCATGGTAAGACTTTTAATTTTTTAAAAAAGTCAAGATGATACTAAATTTAAATATAAAATGGCCAAAATGATATTTTTATTATAATTTTACTTTCAAGTTAGTTAACATGGGCAAAATACTCACACGTCAAGAGCATTTGCAATAACTAATGTCAGTCAAATTAAATCAATCTAACTTATAAAAAAAATATATGCATATAACTTAATAATATCAGTCTAAATCAATCTTATGTAGAATACATGAAAATACACACTCAACGTAACAGCATTATATATAATTATGTGAGTTGATGGATGAATAATTGTATAAAAATGAAGCATGCTCTCCAATTGCGGCGCATATAATTTGGCTTACGTCCGAAATTGAAGTTAGCATTATGAGGGAGATGAGGGGTACGATAATGTTTTATACATTGAGGCAGCATGATAGCATCTTCGTTTAGGTCAACAAGTTGAATAGATCCAAATGAGATGAGGGAAAATTAAATGCCATGAAATGATGGAATTGTGAAATATTAATTAGAGATTACCATTTTTTTTTAAAGAATTTTTGCGTACGTGGATTATTTTATGTAGCATGGAGATTCAGAATGTTTGGGCTCTTATGTGACTGGTGGAGACCCCTACCATAATATATTTATTAGAATTAATTTGATTTAGGTGCCTATATTTGATATATTTATAATTTTAAATGTATTAGTGTATTTAATTATAATATAAAAATATAATTATAATAATATTAATAAAAAATATTATAATTATATCTCTATATTATAACTTTATAAGTGTATCAAAGATTTTACCTTCTATTTAATATGTATATATATATATATGTCTAATTTAGTATTTACAGATTTATAACTAACAAATTTTAATAGATTTTTTACTGATGCATTCTAAGTTGGATTTAATGAATATAAAAATTTTTAGATCAAATATTTAAAACAAAGGAAACAAATTCTTATAATCTAAAGAAGTCTACTCTTATAAATTAAAGAATTGAATAAAAAATATAAAATAAAATTATATAAAAAGCAAAAATTTAAAAAATCTAAGGAGCCGACCACTTTTTTGCCCCTTGAATCTATATCTGAATGCATTTAAATTTAAAATTTATATTGTGATTTTTCATAAATTTATTCAATTTCTATAATTTTCTATTTTTGTAAAATTTTATAAATACAAACATACTATAATTATTAAGATCCTACTATCCATTTTGAATATAACAATTCTTAACAAGCCAAAAAATTAACTGTCGTTATAAATCGATAATTGAATAAAAAAATTATAAATTAGCCTTAAATTGTATGATTTGAGCTACGACAAGGATGACATATCAACAATGCTTGAAAATAATAAGTTGGTATGAAAAAGTTGTCTAGCTATACCCCTTAGTTTTTTTTTTTTTAAAAAGAGCCAAAGAAGAATAAAACTTAAAATTATTTCAAGAATTAATTAGTGACAAATTTATAACTAATATGCTTATTTATAGCTTATAGCTAAAAATTTTTTAAATATTAGGTTAAATTTATTATTTTGAAGATTTATTAGACCCATTATAAAAATATACCTATATACTTTTTTGACCAAAGAATATAACTATACAAATTAAGTGATTCACACAGGTACAAACTCGCTCTTCACTGGCATGGAACCTAAAATAAAGGTACACATATATCATATTTTACATTTTAAATCACTTTTCAGGTGTAACGAAATTTTAAGGTCAATATATTTTACCATTGGTTATTTAACGATATCCATTTCAATTTGGTATATATATATATATATATAAGATCCTCCAAATCTTTCATTTTCGAGCAAAAAAGAGGGCGAAAAGCTGGTCGTCCCTAATAATAATAATAAGAAGAAGATGAAGAAATAAGAATCAAGACGAGGAGGGAAAGAAGCTGGCCTGGCCTCCCAGCCCAGCTGGGACACTATCATTTGTTGAGAGGTTTGGGGTTGGTGGGATGAGGACGGCGATTCCGTGATCTGACGTGTCAGATCAAATGGCTTAAACTGGGCCCCGCTGTCACCATAGAAGGACGTGGAAAGCATGTGCATGTGGGGCCCATCTGACTCTTCTTTCTCAGCGTGGCTCCAGGAATTTGGATATGTTACAATAAAAAATGTGTGGATTAATTTTTACATTTATTTATTAGATAAAAATTTAATTATTCATATTTAAAAATAATAAATATAATAGTGTGCAGTTATTTTTTATTTTAAAAAAATTAAATCATTAAATTTATGATTTAAATTACTCAAATACGAGAAAATCCAAACTTTTCCGAATGGCCATTATGCTACTCCCAACGCGAACGGCGCGATTCAGCCAAGTATATATATGTTCATATTGGCTCATTTTGAATTGCGTGTCTTGTCTCTTCAATTTCTTTTAGAAAAATTACTCTTTTAATTCTTATAATTTCATATTTGAGTTTAAATGTAATTTTTATAATTTAAAATTTTACAATTATGTATTTATATATTTTTTAATTTTTGATTTAGTCATTATTACGGTAAATTTAAAAAGAACCTAGAGCTGGTCGTTCATTTTAGATTTTTTTTAAAATTAAAATTTTGATTTTATATAATTAATTTAATCCTTTAATTGATAATACCCTTTCTATTGTAGTAACTCACCCTGTGATTCAAATCTGAGAATAAAAAATTTTCTTTCCTTTAAAAATGAAATCCTAAATTTATCATGGTTGCTAATATTAAAGCTCTACTCATATTTTGTTAAATGTTGTTTATATAAATAACTATATATTATATTTTTTTTATCAAATTATATATTATATTGACACTATAAATATATATGATTCATGTTAATGAAAGAAATAAAAATAAATAATAAAATAAAATTGACTAAAATATGTGACAGTATTAAAAAATATAATAACATGGGCTAAATTAATTATTATTTAACTGTAAAATTTTAATTAAAAATCATTAATCTATATAGATAAAATTAAAAATTCAGTGAAATTAAAGAACAAAAATTATAATTTTTTCTTGTTACAATATTTATTTTTGTTCTTTGAATTTCCTATAGGGATTCACTATTAATTTTTTAATTGTGGGGCCAGGATGAGGCCACATTTGTGTTGGACGGTAATGATCGCACTTGGAGACATGGGTCCCACATTAGCCACCGCCCTACTTCCTTCTCTTTTGGCCTTTTTTGCTTTTCAGTTATCCTCCAAAATTATATTCCCAAAAATTTGAATGCTAAAAAATAATTTGGATATTCTCAAATACAGCTTTGGGCAATGCTGATTTGCACAAAGGACTGTACGCTTCAAATCGGTAAAGGAAAAAGCTTTAATGTATGACCAAATTTCAGAATATCATTTATTGTGATATCAAAAAAAGCAATTTAGATTATGTGCATTTGAAATTTGATGTATTTGGTGCATTTGCATTGTTTTATTATTATTTTTTTTCATAAAATAGATATTAATTTTTATTAGAAGAAAACCTGTTTTCAAAATAACTAAATGCATCAAATCACAAACACACCAAATCCTAATTCGCCAAAAAAAGGGAAGTTGCACTATAAATTCTCAGAGCAAATAAAATATCTTGTTGAATCATAAACAATTAAATTAATGTTAATAAATTAAAAACGCATATAATTTTTTTTGAAAAAATTTAGATGTAATTTCTTATATTATTATTATTTAATTAATATATGATAAGTGTATATTTAACTAATAATAATATAAAAATTGAATTATTTAAATTTAAAAATTATACAAGTATTTGTAATAACTTGATATAATTGAATACCCCTATGTTTGTTATATTTTTATTATAGAATAATATAATAAAGATATGAAAAATTACATATAAATTATTTCCTTTAAAAAATAGCAAGTATATTGCCAAAAAATGTGTGAAAAAATTAAAAAATATATTATTATTATTAATAAATAACCACAAGAAAGGAAACCTAAAATCTGGAGGACAGCTTGACCATAACAGTGAAAGGCTGAAAGCACATTATTTTTTTTAAACAAAAATTTTAGGGGCTCCAATCTTTTGCTTGATCCTCCATTATGTATGGTCCCCCAAATTATAAATGCCAGAACTGCCCTGTGGCCACGCATTTTTATTTCAATCAATTAGTACTAACTTTGGGGGAAATCCCTCTTAATTAGTTCCATACCCATTAAATTATATGGTACGAAGCCTGATAATTTCAGTAATTAGTACTAATTATGTGCAGTAATGAAGCAATAGCTAATAGGGTTTGGAAGATTTCAATTAAATTTCCATTTTATGGCTTTAAATTAATGAGATAATATGGCCCATCTGTGTTGCTTTTGCACTTTTACGGCTTCACATTCTAATTTCATAGACTTCGATTCCTTCTATTATTTTACTCTTGCCCTAGTTGGCTAACTTTCTCAAGAGAGCAAAATGTGTCCTATAAGGAATTTTCCAAAACATGAATCAATTATAATAGTGATTTCATGTGAGGTTAATTAATATCTTGAGTTGAATCATTATCTTTTGGCCTTTTCTATACTAAAATATATCGAGTTTTAATATTATAACCTTCCTTAATAAATTTTATGGAGTTTTTATAAGTTTCACAGAAGTAATTTTCTGGATTGGACTTTAGCCAAACTTTTTCATAATTTTGAACATGTTGCTAATGTCTTTATCCATTATTTTGGAATAATATAAGCTTATTACTGTCTTTATTAAAAAAAAATTTAATAGTGCACAAACTTGAAATGTTATTTTTGTACTAGAAAAAAATTTGTGTAAGAATAGGATATGAGTTTAATTTTTGACAATTTCAAAAGGACTCACATATAAATTCCTTAAAATTTTGGACTAAATTTAAGGACATTTTCTTATATCATCACTGTCTAACGTGTGAAAATTTTTTCCAAAAAGAAGTAACTCAATCATTGAGTTGTAAAAACCTTATATTTATTTGCAAAAACATATATGCATTTGTTATTTTATTCTTAAAAAATTATACATTTGTTTTGTTCTTATTAAAAACTTTAATAGTAAAATAGAGAGCAGTTGTTGTATTTACTCTAGTTTTCATACTAAAATTATTTTGCATTACCATCGGTCACCAGCATGCCCTGCAGCACAAATAATTCATATGAGAAAGCATGAATCGGTGAGATCTCACTAAATTTATCTTCTTTAATAAATTAATTAATTTCTTTTAATCATAAAGAGAAAAATTATGCAAGAGAGAAACATTAACAACTGGGCATGGTGATGTTTTCTTGAAATCTGTCAGTGACATGAGGTGTCTGATTGAAAAAGATTCTTCCAAGTGGTCACTCTTTCACACACTCACAAACACACTCTCTCTCTTGGGATGAATTCTAGACACTCACACCTCTATATATATCAGTCTCACTTTGATCATCTTCTCACCTCACTCACTCACAAACTACTCTTTCCTTCCTTCTTCTTTGCCTTTCTAATTCTTACCACCATCTCATTACAATTCTCCTTCTTCTTCTTCACAAATGGCCAGTGTTGAGGTATATATCTTTATTCATCTAAACCAACTCAAGCATGCAGTTTCTGGTTGTTTACATATCTGATCAAGTCTATCAGTGTTGTGTAATTTATTCAACTTCTAGCTCCATCATCGAATCTCAGAACCCATCTGATGTTTCTGATGTGCAATCTACAAAGCTATATGTATGTTTTGCATGTAAGATAGTAATAAGCCACCTACGCCATCAATATACAAATCAGACCTTCTCTTCATCTTCTCCTCCTCTTGCCTTTTGATCTTATATAGAGCAATTATATATGTCACTTAATGGATCAACGATTTCTTTTATGTTTTTTGTTTTTCTGGATCTACCTTTATTTTTTGCTTTGTACTTGCTTTATAACTGATGAAGGGGAATTTGCCAGTAGGGTGTTCCAACAATCCCAGACGATTTGGGGTTCTTTAATGGGTTTTAGATGAACTCTTAATTCTGTAAAATAGAGAATAATAAACACTGAGAGATCAGTGGCTCTACTCTGATGCTCAAGTTAGCTACTGTGACTAAAGGTTTAGAGTTAGAAATGAAAGAAAACATAGAAAAGATGAAGATCCTTCCGTACTTGAATACCACATTCGGATCGCCCAAAATCAAATTCAGCTGCATTCAGATGAGTGATATTGGAACATTAATCTGAAAGTGCTCCGGCTTGATGATCTTGAACTGATTCCCACTTTTCTGATAGCTTAGTCTGATGACGATGAATGTTGCAGGTAGCACAAGCAGCAACAGCAGTGAAAGAGAATGAAGTAACTGATGTAGCTAAGGTTGAGGAGACAACCCCAGAACAACCAGCAGCCACCGAGGTTGCTGCTGTTCCAGCAGAAACAGATGCAGAAACCCAACAGCCAAAGGAAGAAGAAACCTCTGAGGAACCAAAAGAAGCAGCATCTGCTGTAGAAACCGAAACCAAGGATGTGAGTGTGACAGAAGAAGAAGCCAAGCCTGAAGAGGTGAAAGCAGAACAGAAGCCTGAGGAAGTGAAAACAGAGGACAAGCCTAAGGAAGTGAAAGCAGAGGACAAGCCTGAGGAAGTGAAAGCAGAGGACAAACCTGAAGAAGTGAAAGAAGAGAAGGAAACTGTTGAGGAGCCCAAAGAAGAAGCCATTGAAACTGAATCTGCAGGAGCAGAAGCAGTAGTGGAGGAAGAGAAAAAGGCAGCTGAAGCAGCAGAGGAAGACACCAAGGAAGTTCCTGTTGAGAAGACTGAAGCTTAGAGAAATGAGACTATGAAGTTTGAATAGCCTTTGATGTTGCCATCAGGTCTTGGTCTTTTTGCATGTCAAAGTTCATAACTTTTTTTTTTTGGGTTAATTTTCAAATTTTATAATGGTTAAAAGTAAGTGTCTTTAAATGATGGTATTAAGATATGGAGGATATACCTACATGTAAACGCTTTGGATCCACATCAGCTTTACGCCAAGTGGTGTATGTGAGAGATTCTATGAGCTAGAATGCTTGGTCCAGGAGGGTTACATGAGTTTGGTCATGGTGTGTTTCTCTAAGCTTGAATAGTAATAATAATAATAATATTTTTTTATATAATGGTCTACAACCTTTTTCTTTCTCTTTCAAAATAATTTCATATGTCGCTTTAATAATTTTCTTCATGTTTCTAAGACATAAACTAAGAAAAGAACAGCTAAGGTTGAAAATTAAAAAAAAAAATTGACTAATTGTGGAGATATTTTTAGGCAAATTCAATGGTGAAAAATTACTCAAAGAATGCTACAAGCTCATTCAATATTTCGAATTTACCTCAATTTCATTGATCAATAAAAAATATATAACAACAATAACTAGATAGAGAAATACTTGAAAGTAATAAAAATGAGTAAAATATACTTTTGGTCTCCTACTTGTTATAAAATTGTCATGAAAGGCCCCTCAGTTATTATAATACCTAAATTGATTTTCTACTTATTAGAAAATATTACATTTAGTTCTCTATTTTTCAAAAAAAAAAAACCCTTAAATTAAGGGTTTAAGATTTGATAGAGAAATTAAAATTGGTAATTTTTTAAATTGTGAGGGACCGAGTGTGATATATTTTAATGAGTGAGAGACTATTTTAATTATTTTAATAAGTGAAAGGCCAAAATGATAATTTTGTGATAAGTAAGAGACCAAAAGTGTATTTTTCTCTAATAGAAATAGAAATTTCTTTACTATTTAAAGTAATTATTAAATCCTATCCCAATTAATAGAAAATATAATGACAGCAACTAATTGATTATTGATATAATTCTAAAATTAACCATCACTTACGCTGCAATTCTAATATTATGGAAGGCAGCCTGTTTCTTCTATTCTTGGGTGGGTAGGCCATTGTGCTTTGCCTTCTATAGGAAAAGTTTAATTTTATGGGGCTACTTTACATTACACAATTTTTGCCTGTTTGCTATATCACATGCTGGGATATAAAGAAGATGAAATTGCTTTAGTGATTTGATTGCAACTGTAGCAGACTCTTTAGTCTCTTCTATTTCCAAAACATAGGTTAATATTTTAATTTTTTTAAAACATCTATAATTGAGGTTATTGTGAACAATAGAAAGCAACATAAAAATTATAATTACAAAAGACTTTGTAATGATATTTAGAGTATGAAATGCATAGTCATAAAATTTTGGGAAAACTGATCTTTTAATCCTTATGGTTTGCATTAGTTTGTAATTTGGTCCTCAGAGTTTAATTTTTTTCAAATCACTCCTTATACTTAACAAACATTTAAGAATTGGTACTTGCCATTAATTTTCATCTTAACACCATCCTACAAGAGATGATGTGGTAGACAAAACACATATGGTAGGTATACATGGCAAATGATTTGCTACATAAGCATCACATATACCCAAGAAAAATGTAGAAAGGAGCACCGCCACTTAAGACACATGAGAAAAAATTGAAGACCCATAAATGAAGAACCACTCATGTAGATATGAAAGAACCCCTTCTCATTTCTCTTCCTGCAGTTTATATCTCTCACTCTCAATCTTCTTTGTGTTTGTTCTTCTTCTTCACCTCTTCTCTCCTTTTCCTCTGGTTCTCTTTCTTGAACTCACCTTCGTTCTCACCTATCTTTTCTTTTTTTGTTCAAAGACTTATCTCTCTTCCATCATTTTTCTTGAGCATTCCCAGACCCTGTTCTATATGCACAAAAATGGAGGGTCATTTTTCTTTCTCATTCTCTCTCGATCATCTACCACCATTTAGAGGTCTCTCATTAACTCCCATGCTAACTATCATGCAAATCATCTTTGTTCTTTTTTCTCTCACTCTGTCACCTTTTTCTCTTTGTATCTTCCACTCTTATTCTTTGCTATGTGTGTGTCATACCATAATACCTAGCATCCTCTAGGCAAATAGTTTAAGTGTTCACAATCCAGTGGTAAAAATAAAATGAAAGAAACTTAGTGAAAAGATAGTTGAATAAAAAAGGCAAATTCTAATTCAGTGATACTATACGTATGGTAAACTTGTTAAATTTAATAAATTTTAGGAAGCTCCAAAAATTGTGAAATTTTTTAGAAAACTAGAATAATGTGATAGCTAATTGTACAATGGATTTCAGTTCAAAATTCATTCATTTGTCTCCTTAGATAAATCCATGATCATGGTTGTAAAGAATTATACATAACCAGATTTTTTAGTGCAAAACCCACTTAAATGGATTCTAAATGACATCAAAGTTTCTAGAATACTTCATTAGTTTCTCAGGAGCTTGAAAATAAAATTTCAGCAAAAAAATTATCTATTGAGTCCCTCAAGTGTCACCCAACATCATACATATTAGAATTTTTTTGTTTTGCATAATTCTTTATACTTAAAGTAGGAAATAGGCGTAGCTAATTAATTCAAAATTTGATTAAATTTAGTATAGGTAAACTCTGATATATTAAGATTAATTCGACCAAAGATCATAATTTCTAGAGTCCATTTACTTACTTGTTTATATTTTCTCTTCTCTCATGAAATTATATCTTCATAAAACTAAATTTTGTTAAATAGGTTCCAACATATCAAAATTTGAATTTAGCCTCATTCACTCATACTTATGCTTCAAGGGGCCTTCTATTACATATTAAAATTTGCTCAAACTCTTAAATGATCATTTCTTCATACATGTAAGAGTTAATACATGTACAAGAAAGTCTTGTTCTACTTCATCATATTTTCTAAGTTACATAGTAATACATTCTTGATTCTTGAATTCTTGTTACATACATCAAGATATCTAAGCTTTCAACTAACCAAGCCACTTGGCTTCACTCCTCTAAAAGGTCTAAGAGCCTATTTCCTTTTGCTTATCCTTATTAGATCCACCTGAAATGATTAGTTAGAGATATGATGAGACAAAAAGTCCCACCAGCTCACTTTGTATTCCACACACATTATGGCACATATAAGCAAAGTAATGCATACATCATCATAACATGAACATAGCTCATAAAATTATGCTAGAGTTGACACATTTAATTTTTGTTCATAACCACATCATATTCAATATCATGATTAGGGTAGGATCACTATGTCCAAACCCTATAAGCCATCATACATTATACCAATTTTAAGCCACTAAGGCTCCATGTGAAATCTCACACTATCATACATCAATTCATAGCAACATAAAACATAAAAATTCATCAAGTATGCAATCACTAAGCATAAGCACACACATAGCATATGAGGTATAGAGAAGGAATTATCTTGCTACTTGAAGCTTTTTTTTTTTTTTTTTTTCTGAATTTTCCTTGCAATGACAATATCTCCTCTTTTTAATCAATTCTTGATATTTCTTTTGGCAATGATCAATCCTTATATACATAAGATTTATTACTTTCATTATTATTAGTTTAAATGCTTTGACCATACTTGCTTCTCCATTTAAAATTCTACATTGCATCATAAATTACTTAGAAATATATTTTATTACATTACTAGGTGCCAATCGATCAAAGATTCACTTGGACAACTTTGTTTTATTTTGTTTCTCCATTTTCTAGCTAGAATTTCACCTAGGTCATGAAGAGAAATTTCTTCACCTAAGTCTCTAGATTACAAATATGTGAGTAAGAATTGAAACTTCATGGTCTTGGCCATGGAGGATCTACATCAACTTGAAATTTCTACAAACTATTTAAGAAATTCTTATAAGAAAGTTTACCCATTCTTTTGCTTTACTTTCCACTGTTTGAATCCATCAAATCCTTCACTGCATCTGAGCCAAAATCTACTATAGGAGAAACATTTGGATTATTATATAGCTCTAACTGACCTCTATAACTTTTCCTTCTACCGTGAGTGCAAAAAGTGAAGAAATTACCTTGAAAAATCTACTTATATATTTCTCTTTCTTCAACCATTTTCTCCATCATTTTCGCACCTTATTTTTCTTCCTTTCATGCATATAATGGAGAAGATGGTGAGGCATCCATTTGTCTCTCACTTGGCTGAAAGGTGGGTGTAAAAGTCAAATAAACAAAATTATTTGGTGAAAATTAGACATTTTACCCTTTATTCACACTTTTGTCCCCTTTTAGTGGTATTTTCTAATCCAAAATTGCATAAAATTCCCTAATCATAATTTTTGGATCCTCTGATAATTCTAAATTTAATTTTTAACATGCCTTGCAACTTCAAAAAAATTACACTTTTACCCATATTTATACCAAAACTTTTCAATTAGGTCCTTTTGACTTTTCAATTCGGTCCTTTCCTCTTTGCTTGGTGTAATTATTATCTTAAAAAGGTAATCTTATACCTATTATTGAATGAGAGTTATTATTTAGAACGTTACAGTGTACTTGCCAAAAATCTAATCCTTTGTTTTGGTTGGCTAACCTTGTCAAAAGAATGAGTATGACCACAAAAAATGAGAAACAAAGACCATTCTAACCTTTCCAAAATTTGCATATTCTTTCCTCCTATATTTTTAGCTTCAAATCTAAAGATTTCTCATGTCAACGCTAATTTGCATAGAAAGTTTCAAAGGAAGAGTCAGTTCTCTCGTTGTTAAAACATGACAATCTTGCTTCCAATGTTAAGGACACATAGAGACGTTGAGGGTCGAAATAAAAAGATAAAAGGCAGAAAGAAGAAAGGATTGGAGAGTGAAAGAAGAAGATCAAAGAGATAAAGTTTGATGGATAGTAGAGTCTTGTATTAATGCTACTGGAAGAATCCTATTTACATTTTTCACGTCATTTCTAAGAGAACCAACCCCTCCCATTCCACCTGTGCCATTAATATGGATGGACATCATCATAGTGAGATATTTGTGAATGGTTGTTGGATAAGGTGTGGGAGCATGAAAAGGTTATACATTTGGTTGTACATGTGTTGCAGTACTGGAAGAACTTGGGGATTAAATTTGAACAATATCTCCATATGGACTGTTAATATTGGTCATTGAACTTTGTTGTCTAGAATTCATAGAGTTATGATGGAAACGTCTAGCCATGGTGCATGTGGTTGTTGATGTAGATGTTGAATTGACAAAGGTATTTACACCAGCCACACAATTGCTCAAAGTAATTTGAACGGTAGCACCTTGCACGGTATTTTGATCAACATTTGAGTTATAGGCCACCATTTGCAGTTGCTATTGCTATTGCTGTTGTTACTACTGCTATAATTAATCTTCGTTCTGTTAAGCTTGACTTTAAAGTCCAAATGATCCACTTGCTTTCCAAGGGAATTCGGCCAAGCTCTCTAAAAGAAGTATAAACAATAACTAATCACCTCTATTCAAATATCCATAAAACAAATATCTCAGTCAAACAGTAGAGAATAAACTCTGAACTTCATAACTTCCAAGAATTGAAGTTATTCTCTAAATGACAAAATATTATTGAAATATAAAGAAATTGTATGGTTGGTTTAGCACAAAACCATTGTCATGGATACCAAATTAACTCAATAAGCATAGGTATTGGAAGGTTGAGAAGGGATCCACGGAGGAAATTTTCCTATATTTTTCAATGTGCATAAGGAAGAGAGAAGAGACAGTCAAATGAAGAAGAATAGAAATGAGAAACAGTGAAGAAAAGAGAAAAACATGATGAGGAGCCAAGCATACAAAGATAGAGAAAATCATAGTCCACCACTCTTTTTATAACTTTCTCCTAATTGGATGCATAGGTGGACATATCTGCCATGCCAGAATCTAGTTTAGTAGTCATGTGGATTCTAATAACCATGTCACTAACAGTGTCTTAATGGATATAAACAATGGGGAGTTGTTCACAAACTTTTGAAACTATAGGGAGCTTTTTGAAAATAAAATAAAATATAGGGACCAATTTACAAATAAAGGTAAACTATGAGTACCAAATGATAAATTTTTTACAAAAATTAGAATATCGAACAATATTTAGTTATATTTCTCGTAGAACTTAATTATAACTATATCAGAACATATTAACAATTTCTTAAACAATTGGTTTACATGACATAGACGTAAAAAATTGTATCAATTAACAAACTAATAATAAACAACAAACAATTTGAAATGTAATGAGTTTAAGAAAAAGGCTATGCAAATTCAATATTTATCTTGATTTTGCTTCATTCTAAGCTTGCATCCAACATTTAAGCTTCCACTTAAAACTTTACACTAAATTTCACAAGTTTAATATACACTTGTGAATTTTTATGACCTCCAACTCAACTAGAGTTGTAGAAAGAAAGGTAATTCCTTTTTATAGTAAGATCTATACTTAATCTTAATTAAAAAAATCACCACAAGAACTAACAAGTCAAGGTCAAAACAATTATACTCAACCAATAAGTTCTCATAAGATTTTACGAGCTAAGAAATCTTCTAATTCCTTTACAAGAAATTTTGACCCTAATTTCAAGATATATATAACCTTGAGGATTTGGTGAACCTAAATTTAAATAGTCACCTATTTGACTTCATTGACTATTTTAATGTAACAAACTTATCAAGTCTTCCAATCTTCCAATTCCTAAATTCTTAGAGCATATTTTTATTTTGTTACTTTTGTATACTATTGATTTTCCATTCTCTTTAGTTTAGTGATCACTCTTTTTACTTTGAATTAAATTAACCTATATAAAAAATAGTTAACTTACAAATTAAATGGTTAGTCCAATTTATAGTTACATAATATGACATTTAATAATTGACATGATTGAAGTATATCTTATCATGCCTAAGATTTCATAACCATATATCTAATTTAGACCATATATAGCATACACAAATTCTTTTAGGTAGATTACAAGCAAGTAGATTTTTTACTTTGCCTCTATAGTTGAAGTAGCTATGAGAGTTTGTTTAACACTTTTTTAGGAAACAACTTCTCCATATATCATAATGATTTACCTAGAAGTGGATTTCCCATAATCCACTCAGCTCACAAAAACCAAATCCTTGTAATCAACAATTCAAAGATGATTCGATCTCTTGTAAGTCAAACTGTGATTCTTTGTACCCTCCAAGAACCTTATGACATTCTTTACATCTTTCCAATCATCATTACCATGATTGCTCAAGTGTCTACCAAGCACATTAATAGCAAAAGCTATGTTTGGACTAGTGTACATTAAGCATACATTAACTACCACTAACAGAAGCATAAGGGATTGTAGCCATCTTAGTCCTTTCAACATCATTTTAAGGATACTATGACTTAAATAATCTTTTGCCTTTTTGAATAGGCACAACACAAAGAGGAACATAAGTGCATATTATATTTCTTGAGCGCCATATCAATGTAAATTCTATAAGATAAACCAAGAGCACCATGAAGCCTATAACGATGGATTTGAATCCTTTGAACATAAAAGGACCCACCAAGATCTTACACTTCAAAGTAAAATAAGATTTGTTTCATTTATGAAGTTGATATTGGCTAGAATTATGTCATCAACATATAGTACAATAATAAGCTAACATAAAATTTGTTTCATTTATGAGGTTGAAATATACATTAATCTAAAAATTTTTCCATAATGCCAAAAGAGGTCACAACTTTATCATTTGTCAAATACCACTGTTATAAAGCTTGTTTCACCTCATAGTTGGTTCTAATTAGTTTGCACACAAGGTGGTTCTTTGTAAATTCAACAAACTATCTTAATGAACCATTTAAACGTTTTCTTACAAGCTTCCATTTAGAAAGGCAATTTTAGCAGCCATATGGTGGGGTTTTGAATCAAAGTAAGCAACTATGGCCATAGTTATTCTGAATACATACTTGGTGGACACTGGTGATAAGGTATTTGTATAATCAATTCCTTCTCCCTGATTATAACCTTTTGTAACAAGTTTGGTTTTAACATGTTTGGTCTTAAAAACCCATTTACATTCAATAGCCTTATAGCCATTAAACAACTTAATGACTTTTCTAGACATGATTATGTTGCATGGACAATAACTCATCCCTCATATCTTCCAACCAATAAGACAAGTGATGACCTAATAATGTTTCTTGAAAGATAAGGAGATTTAATATATGGGTCACATATTTCCTACAAGTAAACCATATAATCACTTGAATTGTAAGCCTTTAGGTTCTAAGACTATTTTGATGAAATAAAATCATGAGTGTCATGAAGCCCATCAATGCCTCTAATAGGTGATCTCCCATCATCGTCAATCAAACCTTGAGCAATAATACTCCTAAATGGGAATTAAAGGTAGATTATAAAAGCAACACAAATACTGGCATGATAGTGTTCTCCTTTCAAAGGTCAACGACACGGGGCACCTAACTCTCATAATCTAAGTCATCCTTATAATACATCATTTAATTAGACTCAACACTCTGGTAGAATGAGTGAGACATTAAAATCTAATCCTTCTAGAGCTTATATGATATCCAATGAATAAACAACTTATAGACTTCGAATTTATATCTTAAACTAAGGATTATACAATCTCACATTTACCTTAGACATGAAGTGCCTCCTACTAAGTTTCTTGCCAAACATTAACTCATATGAAGTCTTGGGAACAACTTTTTTCAAGGCATCATCGAGAGAAATCTAAGCAAGGAAGAAAGCCTCAGTAACAATTTGCAACTTCAATTTAAAATTATATGATGCATACAATCCGAAACTAATGACAAATCATACTAATAACAAACTTAAATGGCCAAACTAAACAAGTAAAAACATATATCATTAATAAATAATTATGAAAAATCATAACAACTTAGTTTGAATTGAAACATAATAATATCAAATCAAAAGCATAACAAAACCGTATGGTTTCCACATCACCCTTAACCTAAAGAAAAGAAAGAAAATTGGCCTAGCATCATGGAAAGTAAAACTTCAATGGTCAAATAAATCATGAAAAAGAAGTAGAAGAAAAGAGAAAAATTTGTTTGATAAACAATCAAAGTATGCATGGCTTCTTTGATTTGTCTCCAACGTTGTCTTCCTTTTCCTCTAGCGTCAAATGTATTCAAATCCAACCCTCAAGAGTGTAGCAGTTCTCCAATGTGAATAACAACTCCTTGCCTCCAACTCAATCCTAACAGAACAAAAAATTTGTCTTTCCACACAAGTTATTGCACAAGATAGCCAACTTCAAAATTACATATCTCACGCTTGCTTTCTCCAAATTGAGTGATCATTTACTTATTGGAAAGCTTTGAATGTCTACTTTCTCAAGCATTTGAAATCTCTGAATTTCGAGTAGTATGGAACACATTATGACCAAATTAAAGGACACTGTTAGCATGCAATTAAGCACTTTTCTAAATCTTTTAAATTTATTTTCAAGTGCTCTAAAAGAACATAACATACATACATAACACATAAAAGGACATAAGAACAATAAAAACCTTAAGAAATAAGCAAATTAAATAATAAAATTATTAAAACTAAGTGTGTACAATGCATGGTAGAATTTGAATCTAACAACTAAGTATCAAAAGGGATATCAATAGCATTAAACTCATAGCAAACTAGAGCCAAAGGAGACTTTTAGTCCCATATGGTACTGGATCTAGATTATCATATTTTTATCCAATAGTCTAATATGCCAAAGCAGTCTTTTTAATGTATTACAATAAATATTAATTTTTTAAAAAAAAATTATCATAATACACAAAAACATATTAATATTTTAGATTTTCTTTATATAGGATAGTATTTAGTTGAAGAGAATAGTTTATAATCTATTCCTCACATATTGTAGTATATATATATATATATATATATTTATCATGTATAAAAAACTCTGAAATATTAATATATCTTTATATATTAGAATAATTTTTTAAACTTAAAAAATATTTAAAATAATTTAAATTATTAAATTTTCATCCATATAAAATTCCTTACAGCTAGAGACTGAAACTGGTAATTCCTAGATGGCTCGTGATGCTTTCAGCGCAGATCATTTTGCTAACACCGTAACTGGTGACTGTCTGGACGTATAACCGACCTCCTTGTGTGATTTTTATCATCATTTCTGATTTTTTTTTTTTTTACAGTATTTCTACCATTAAAAAGAAGAACAAGAAAACTTTGCAGGAGTACGAGTTAAGGAAGAATAACCAACCTGCCAAGTGCGAAATTAATGATTACTACAAGATTATTGGGACCTGCTCTTTTCTTTCGTGAAAAATTCAATTAATGACATTACTGGTACAAATAGAAGTGTAAGCATAATTTCTTTACCAAATAAAAAAAGAAACTATAACCACAATTCGTACCAATTACATTTTTTATAAAATACTCAAATCGGTCCCTTTATTTTTTGCCCATTAATTTCCTGAGATTGCTTGTCAATCAAACTATCCCTGTTTTGTCCAGACCAAAGATAAGAGTGTCATCAAAAGGAGGGATCACACCGTATATTAGTATCCTGATGACCAAGAGAACAGATAAATGGTTCAGAAGTTTCCACTAGTTGTAATTATTGAACTATAAGGGGGAGGGGTGGCTCTTTGAGCATGATTGTCCAGAATTTAATGTCATGGAATATTCAATGTGTCCATGGCATGACAAACTAACAGCTATTACTAGAAAGATAAAACAGAGAAACATACACTAATTTTCTTTCTAAACCATACTTCACTGAACCTAATATAAACATTTAACAGAAGAGCATTGACTTCGCAACCCTGAATTGATCTGAACACCAGAACTATAGCGCCTTCTTACATTGATTAGAAAACAGACAAGTTTATCCTATAATCTGTACAAAGGTTGAGGTACCAATATTTCTATGTGCAGTCAAAATCACTTCAATCCAAAATGCAAGTGTATTCACCAAGTACCAAAGCTGCAGCCAATGTGTTCTTGTGTGATGATTCGAAGACGATCTTGCATGACAGACAAAGATGGATATGGAGGCAAACACAGCCGGAAAAAGCATGTGTGTGATGAAGGAAGGCGATCATCAGGTTCCAAGGACTTGTAAATGTAGAGACGGGAAGCCAAACCTTGGAAACCATCCACAGGCAAATACTTAATAGATGTCCAAAAGAACAGAAGAATCTTCCGTTGTTCAGCTGACATTCTCCCAACAATCTGCCATGTTTTTTTAAAGAGAAAATATTAAGCACTTAGAAAGTGAGAAACATTTTAAAATTACATGTTGCAACCATGACTTAAAACGTTCTGTAAACAATTACTTCAAGATTGCAATCTTGCCACGCACATTAGATACTGAGTACAACGACAATATTTTATTTAAAAAGAGGATATTATATACATTTAAATAAAAATCTATTATTTTGTATACGCTTGCTGTTATAACTTGTAAGTAACAGATATTTTCATGATAGATCATAATGTTAAAACCAGCTGCTATTAGATTGAGAACTTAAAATAAAATCATCACCAACACAATTTTGTTAGCCTGGTTTCATAAATGTCAGCACTAAGGTTTTGCCCTTTTCCAAAACAAGGCATTACAACTAAGATTTCAGCAAAATATAGCACTGTTGAAGATCGTCAGTGAAATAATTTCTATTGGAATCCAAAACTTGTTATACGACCTTTGAGTTTTAAAAGTATAGAATAAAATTACATTAGCAAAGAAGGAACAGAAGAAAAAGATAAAGATATCGTAGTTCAATAAAACAAAAATCCTGCATACCTCCCAGAACCAAGATATCTGAGCATCTGTCTCTTTATAGCCGTTATACTCAGTATGTGCCTTCCAATCTTCAACAGAAATGATATTTTCACTCCCGTGCAGCATCCAATCAAGATCTTCAAGGTCTAAACTTTGAAAAAAGAACTGCTGGAGCCTTGGGTTGGAAAGAATATCAGCAAAACCTCGGGCAAAATGAGAAACCTGCTCAGATATAGATGTTACAAAACGATCCTGTACAAGAAGATCAACATACTTCTCCCTGTTCTTACTATTCACAACAAGGCTTTTCCCACCAGGGCAAAGCTCAACCACTTTCCTGGATCCTAATTCCTCCACCTCTCTCACAAAGGTCAGTCCTAAAGCATCTGAATCAATAAAATCAGCATCCATCTCCAATATCTGCTTGCAGCTACTATACAAATAAGGATCAGCATCCCGTATATCTTCTACAGTAACATAGTTTCCAGCCAATTGCATGAAAAACGCACGATCAAAAACAATACCCACCTGCACCTTATGCATCAAGGCTAATGCAATAACTCGACCAGAGAAGGTGAAGTAGTCAAGGTGCATAGGATCTACCTTAGATGCTGCAGACATGTTAAGAAAGGACGTACCAATAAATTTGATTGTCCAAAAACAATTAATAATGACTGCTCACACAAGATATATATCAATTGGAACAATTGTGAACATTGAATGTGCACAATTGGAAATGTCCCTAAAAAAATTTAGGGCTTTTAATGTGAGCTTCTAAAATGTGATACCATTTCTTTAATCTTCAATTTATATTTCCTTGAAGTAACTTTAAACTTAATTTAAAATTTAGAAATTCATTTGGAACAATTTAGGTGTTAACACAAAGTTGCTAACTGATCAAAGCATTGATTCTGCTACAATTTTATTATCAATCATTAATATAGAAGTAAAGAAGTATATTTTTAATTTCAATTTCTAGCATTTTATTTAAACAATATATTTTAAAACTACATTTTTTTTAATATGATATGGACAAATTTTTTATGAGAAAATTAACATAAGTGTAACAATCTTTATCTAGACTTCATGAATCAAATCATCAGCAACATTAAACTAAAATTAATTTAAAAGATTTGCCATCAAATCAAAGAATTGAATTAAAATTTTTCCCTATAACTATAATGAGCTAGATAAGATAGAAAGGGAACATATCAACTTCACTTCCACTAGCCTCAGGTCTTGGCACTGCCACTAATCAGAACACATAATCTAATCTTGATAAAGAACTGAAGATCTTCACTATCATATTCCTGGCTTATAGGAGAAAGCTAGAAGGAATCGAAGAGAATGTAAGAAATCAAAAGTAATGAAAAATCTTAAAACCTTATGCCCAAAATAAAAACAGAGTTTTTAACTGTAAAACTAGAAAAATATTAACCTTCACTCTGTCCGACTCATTGATTCAGGGATGAAATCTAGGGATAGTAAAATTTCACTAGAACATTTCTAAACATGATAATGCTATAAATATAATCATTAAAAACTTCAAAGAAAACAAATCAAATAGAGTTTTAATCTGATCATGTAAGGTCTCAACTCCATATGAAAGGACAGCATCATCAGTGATGACAAAATTTCCTTGACTTTAGGAATTTACTATCTGTTAAAAGATAGCATCAAATAGTTATTACAGGAAGAACTTGGAAGATGAGTTGTGGAGCAATATTCAGTTTGGAGGCATTTATGAAATTCTAATTTTGAGCGATTTATGAAATTTTAATTTTGAGCGGAACCCCGAAAAGAATAAAAATATTGAGACAATACATCCCATCAAATTTATGAATTTGTGAACCCCATGGGCTGGAATTTGTTGTAAATCATATTCTGGCCATCAGAATGTGAAGTTACATAGATCTCTGATTATAGCATGGAAAATATTTAAGCCTGCTAAAATCCCTACAATTAGGAATATTAACTTCTTTATTTGAAAATCATTCAGATAGGATTAGTTTGATGACACATAATTATTACATATTAACTTCACTGTGCCCAAAAATTTTGATGTTTAAAGAGACATTTGCTATGTAAATGTCTGACACAGACAATCACCAAGAAAGACATGAAAATAATAGTAAGATTGTAAAATGCTGAGTCCAAACCTTGAAGATATAGTGCCTGACACTGAAAGCAGCAGTTTACATAGAAAATTTAAGAAAACAAAATGTGATTGTGGGGAGAGTGTATTATTCGTAAACATAATTCATCAATTGCTAATAATCTGCCATTGTAGTCTTCAGGTTTTATAAAAGAGGTTTTCAATTAACCTTTAAGTATGACCCATGCATTTTTCAACACGAATAATGATCAAAACAATTACCGTAAAATGCGTTTTTATATGTCATTTATGAGAAACATTTTTCAATTAACTCCCCCCTCCTCAACTGAAAAAAATAAGGATAGTTACAAGCCAGACAAGACCCTTTTGGTCTTGAGGAGAAACCTATCTAAGTGGAACTCCTAAGGTTTAGGAGTTTAACATGATCTTTAGGAATATATATTTTAGTAAATCTCTATCTTTATCTGGCCACAAAAAATCTCTCTATCTTTAGATTATTATAAATAAAAGAGGCGAGGGGATGCCACAATGTGTGAGAGTTCAACAACTGTGCAAGCCTCCTCGATTACCATATTTCTATTCTTATCATAGTGGGCATCAGAGCCTTTAGAATGGAGTAGCATTCAATATCTTATAGTTTTTAGGGCCAGAGCTCAATCTACTTCTCCAAGGGAGATTCAGCCCCTACTTTCCCTAGGCATAGATGATTGAGGTTGCTGCAATTTTAGTTCTGTTTATACTTTATTAAAGTTCTTTTTTCCTATTATTTGATTTCTTCTAGAGCTTGTTGCTTAGGGTGAGTAAGTGCTAGTAGCACCAATTAATTATGGTTGTTTGTTGGTTAATTTCATCATTGTTTAACTGAGCTACGTGAATTTGAAAATTGCTAGTCACTAATAAAGTTTTGCAGAAAGCAATCCAAGAAATTGAAGACCTTGGCACTAGTGTGCTATTCAGTGCCATGGTGAGCAACCTTAGTGGAGACCAACTGAGAACAAACTACGAAGGAAATATCATTGGGAGCTACGGGAGTTATGTCATTGTGATTATGGGAGTTATGTTGAGCAAACTACTAAGTATATTGAAGACTTATGGGAGTTATGTCATTGCAATTAGACGACAGAGCCAAGAACAGAAGCTGGGAGAATCTTGTGGAGGACTTAGAGAAAATATCATATGCTGTGATGTTTTTGAGCTGCAATGAAGTATCTCAAGTGTCCCAGTCTAAATACGTTTTCATTCTAAAAGTGGGTGCAGTATATAGCTGTCCCAATTTGTTGTTATTTTTAATTTAAATTTTATGCATAACAACCTTAAGCCTGTACAATCTTTAGTTTGTTATAATCAAGAGTAGAGTTTATTATTATATACGAATCCTATTATTCTTTATCATTACCTTTAGGAGTTTATATTGTAGTAAATCTCTATCCTTAAATTAGAGAAAATACCATTTTGTTCCTTAACCTATCACTAAAAT
Source organism: Delonix regia (assembly GCA_037074485.1). Lineage (NCBI taxonomy): Eukaryota > Viridiplantae > Streptophyta > Magnoliopsida > Fabales > Fabaceae > Delonix > Delonix regia. Next base: position 42,674,165 of record CM073450.1, on the reverse strand, counting down.
TGTCATTTTGATCTCCCACTGATTTTATTAACTAAAATAGTCCCCCCACTTATTGGAAATTGTCGTTTCTAGCCCCTCCATGTGAGTTAGAACTAAATATGGTAACGATTTCAAAAGTTGTGGACCAAAAATGACAGTTTCCAATCAATGGAAGACTATTTTAGGTAATAAAATGAGTGAGAGAACAAAATGACAATTTAGTGTAAGTTGAGGACCAAAACGGTATTTTTCTTCTTTAAATTATTATAAATAGAAAAGGAGAGGGATTGCCACAACATGAGAGTTCTAGGAGCATGCAAGCCTCCTCATCCATCATATGCAAGCCTCCTCGTTCAACATGTGTGAGAGTTCTATGTTTTTACACTTCTAACAGAAGTGAGAAGTCCATCTCCTCCAGGGGAACAATTAAGATAGTTGCCAATGATATACAAACTGTTCTTAAGTCTCTAAAGTTCACGGAGTAGGCTTTTTTCAGCTTTCTGCTTCCTTTTCTTTCCCTTTTGCATTTTATAGGGCATGGATGTAACTTAATGTATACTTCTCTGTACAAGGGTTTTATCACCTGAACACTTGTTCAACATGCTCCATCAACCTAAGATATGTCCTTTTAAAAAGAATAAACTATGAACCAAAAAAACTGAAATCCTCTTCAAGTTTATTCAGTGTCAGTTTGCCTCCAAAAGCTTTGTTTAGTGCAATTTTTTCCATCCTTTATATAATGCACAAATCAAGACTCTTATCACCATTCCCCTAAAGTTGAAAACAAATTGGATAGTTGATGCAGCTAAATTGCCACGTTTAAACTATTACTTTTAACAGCACATTTGATGGAAGTCTTCATTTGCACAATGGTATATGATTGGGTAAATTGCACCAATCGAAACATTGGGGAGCAATGTTCATGTCAAGAAAAGTTAAAGGGGATCTTTTTATAATTTAACCCTCTTGTAGATTACCAACATAACAGTTCCCAAAAATTTATTACTTTTGGACAGGAGACTGATACAATGCAAGCCCTGGTCAAATATATACCGTCTGAAACTAAGAACTCCCAAGGCATGGTAAATAGCAGAGATGGGAAAGAAAGTTACTCTGAAAAAACATGCATTCGATAAAAAATTCTAAATGGAACGTACCAGGATTAGGGAAAAATCTTCTCCGGTCATTTGGGCATGCCACAAAAAGAGCATTTTGTGGATTAAATATTGCTTGACATACCAAGAAAAACCACTCCCGCAGTACACCTGGGCCTGTAGCTTCCTCATTTTTAAATTCCATAAACAGACCAGCATGTAGAGATTCAGGCTCAGCCCGTGCAATGTATTCAAATGATTCTGCCAACAAGTGAGACCTGTCAATGAGCATCTCATGCAATTCCTCATAATCTTCTTTTACCTCTGGGAAGAACAGCATCACCAAATGCCTTCTAGATTCAAAATTTGTTACACACTTGTGCTCAAGAATCCATTGATGATCATCAGCTCTCTTTGCATACTGAATGATAAGTAGAATCAGCATATTTCTTTGGCGTCTCAGAACAGACCAAAATTCTTCTTCAGCTCCGTCATAGAGCTTAGAAAGGTGATATAATTCCTTCAAGATGGAAAGATACTGAGACCATGCGGAATAAAGACTATCCCCCTCTGTTCTTTCATTGGCAGCCAAGCATTCCTCCATTTTATTAAGGCACTCATCCATTTTCTTTAATAATTCAATAAATATAAGACGAAGTTCATTCTCTTCCACAAGTAAGAGGTCCTTATTTTGTTTTTCGTCAGTCTTGGAGGAACATGGACCCTTGAAAGCTTGTTGCTTGCTGATTCTAGTCCTTAAAGGGAGTAAGAATGCAGTAAAATCACGAACATCACTCAACAATGGCCCTACACTAGTGGGGGATTCCATACTCATATCCAAAGCCCTCATCAATCTATTTCCAAGCTCACGAACAAAAGGGAATATATCTTGAATTGAAATCAACTCCTTCTCACTCTCAGAAACATAGGAAACACTAGCAGTCTCCAATAAAGACCCAAATGTGCTCCGACAAGAGAGATACAAAGGATCCTCAGAACCCGCCCTTCTAAGCAATTTGCAGAATTCCAACACTACACGTGCACACTTCGTATGTAATGACTTTGACAATGTAGTGCGACAGGAACTCATAAAATGCCTAATAGAACAATCAGCACATTCTTTGTTGCCTACATAGGGCGACATATAGAGCATAACTAGCACTGCCGGAGCAGACGAAGACATAAATATCTGGAAATACCCAGAAGCTGAATCATTATCAATTCTAGGAGTCATGTTTAAGTAATCAGTCATTAGGCCTTTGATAGTTTTCAAAGCATCATGTTCCATCTCGCCTCTGCAGAGACGGCAGACTAGGGAAACCATATCGTTGATTACCTGCCAAGCTTGAGGGTGTTCTGTGCTGCGCATGCGCCCAACCAATTGAAGATTAGCATCGTTCTGAATAGAACATTCTACCAGAGTCTGCTCCCACTGAAGCTGCTTGCCCCTATATATCAGTCTCTGTTCAAACAGAGGAATACCCGTAATTGTTTGGATACGTTCGTGAATCGATCTCACCGTATCTTGTGGACAAGCTTGCACTACCATAGTTTTACCTTCCGACATCATCCGAATGAAAAACTGCAACTTCGACCAAGACCGAGTTGACTCGGACCGGGACGAGCAAGAAGCATACGAGACTGCGTCCGATATCCTAGTATCAACAACATCTGACACAGACCCGTTAACAGTGTGGGAATTGCAGGAATTTACGGCCGTAGGTTCGTCTTTCCTCATTCTTACCGATACTAAGTCACAGAAATCAGCGTAATTCTCCTCGTCATCGTCGAAGGCAGCCCCGTAATCATCTAATTTACGTTTTGATGAGACGCGGTGGTGATCGGTACCACCTCCGCTGCGCTGATGAACGCAATCGACGGTGGGGGTCTCGATTATAGACATCTATGGGAGCCCCAGCCGCCGCCTCCACCGCCGTAGAAATTGTCAGCACCGAGTTGCGAAGGAAGCCATGTGATAATCTACAGAACCCATATGGCAATCACAAACGAAAAAGCATATTTCTGTGCGAGCTTTCTTCTGAGCTTAACGGCAGCTTCAATGGCTGGCGATGTGGGAACTCATCAGAGGTTTCGGCTGTTGGGTTTACCAATGACTGTAATCTTACGCTGATATATAATTACTTTTTCCTGCGTCCTTATTATTCATATCATTGGATTTTTTTTATTTTATATTTTATAACACGCGAGGAGACTCCATTTTTGGTATTAAATTCGATTCTTCCTTGTTCTTACTTCTTACTACGGTGACTATTTTTAAAAAGCATAAGAATACATATTAATTTCAATTAAACATAAATTTAAAATTTTTTATTGTCAAAAACAAGAAAATCAAAATTTTGAACACTTCCAATCGAGTCCTAAATAGCGAGACAGTGTGTGTATGTGTTGTAAGGCATTTTGTTTCCACTTTCAAAAGTTGAAAAAGAAAAAGTTATTGAATTAATACGTGTCTATTTAAATTTAATTGCTTTTATTATTAATAAAAATTATACATGAGATAAAAATTAAATAAATTTTTATATAAATATGGAAAAATTTCATATACAGAAGGATTTTAAAATTCCGTGGACTTGGTTTGGGAAATGGGCAAAATTACTTTTTCTTTTTTATTAATTATGGTAAGATTATGTTCTTATCTGCAGAACAGTGCTGTGTTCCAGTGTGGAAGGGAACATGTAATAGGCATGAGCTAACCGCTAGTTTTGCATGACGTGTACAATCGAACGGTGCTAATTTCACTATTCTACGAAAAAAGGTCGTGGGGCCTCCATTCTTTTCTAATTGCCACGCAATGCCTATTAGAAAAAGGTGATCATGAAGATGTCCATTAAAACCAGGATAAAAAATACATGCATAAAGTATACACTTTTGTTTGCTCTCTATTATTTTATTTCTCCACTATTTATAACTTCCTCGAGTTTTATTTGATAAAATATTTGAGGAAAACACATGTTTGGTACAAGCGGGAGAGAGAGAGAGTAAGAAAAAGGAATTGAAAAAATAATAATAATAACACAGGTTTGGTTTTGAAGAATAAAATGTATTTTATTTAGAATTTTGGGAGATGAGATTTAGAATTTATTTTATTGTAATATTTTTTTTATGATAACTTGGCCTTTATTCATTACATAAGAAAAATATATTATTTTCATTCATTTTCATATCTTATTAAAAATAATTTTGTACTCGCTTTTATTATTATTCTCATTCTAAAAAAAAACTTAAAGAATTATCAAATTTTAACTTCAACTAAGAAAAAGCCTTTTCCACCAGCTCAAAGATATAAACTCAACATCGATGTTATTAGCTCAATAAATGATAGAATATTCCATCTTCAAAAAAACAAAAGCCTTTATTATATTGTTATTTTGGATTTTTTATCATATATTAATTAATATTTAGGATATTTATATTTGAGATATTGATATGCAAAATATTAGCTTGGCATAAGATGATAATATTTTAAGATCTCATAGCAACTAAAAATATAAAGATCATATATATATATATATATATATATATTTGTTTTAAATTTTTTAATTTTTTTAAAATATTATAAAATAAAATACCATTTTAATCATTTAGTTATTTTTATTTTTAATTTAGTCTTTCATTTATAAATTTATTCTCAATTTCTTTTTACTTATACGAATACTAATATATTTAATCCAAACTTAGTTAGTACTAAGAGACTAAATATATAAACATTCATATCGTTAAAGAACTAAATTGAGAATGGTTATAATAAGTAAGAGGCCAAATTAAAAATAAAAATTAGTAAAAAATTAAATTAAAAATTAAGAAATAAGAGAGAGGTCAAATTAAGAATTAAAATCAATAAAAAATTGAATTGAAAATCATCTTATCAGTGGAAAAAAACTACATTAATATTCTCCTCAAGTATTATGTGTATTTTCTATGATAAGTTTTAAGAGCTAGGCTTATATTCAATTATTTATAGTTTTGTTATATTATTTTTTTTATTGAAATAGGACAAGTATTTGGTTGATTAATAATAATGTATAAATTAATTTAAAAATAAGATAATTATTTACAATAACCTTACATGTGTCGCGTTATAATTGAACAATCAAACACTAGTCTTACTTTAATTTAAAAATAGTATAGCATAAATAGAACTCTATATAAGTTTTATTTCCAAGTTTGAATTGTCTTATTGAATATAATATTTTATATATTATGGATATCTTATATTATGAAATTTAAAATATTACAAAATATACCATGCATTCTTTATATAATATTATTTTAGTATATATTAATGGTGAAATTAAACCAATATTACACTTTCATATATTAAAATAAAACAAAATTTTTGTTAAACTATTTTGTGTGATTAAAATACCGTTTGTTGTCCAATAATATTGTAATAAACTGTTAGATAAATTTAAATAAGTTATGCGTATTGAATAAAATGATTTTTATTTAATTTTATAATTTAATTTTTTATAATAAATATTTTAAATTCATCATATTTAAATATATATATATATATATGTATATATATGTATTAAAAAAATTACCTGAACAACTGTTTACTTACCAGTAGATTGGAATAGGGTAATATTATCCCTTGATATGAGATAATTATTTAGTACCTGTTTAGATTAGAGTTAGATAAATATAATTTTGAATTAATTTAATTTTTAAAATTAATTTTAATCAAATGTTTGATCTTGCATAATTGTAATTTATGTTTGGAAACATTCATATATAAATTTGACTTTTGTCAATAATACAATTCACCGAATATAAAAAATAATTATTTTAGCTCACTTTGAACAAATGAAATTTTGAAAACAAAAGTGATTTCTACTTTTTTTCTTTTTTTTCAACAGACAACCTAGCGTTTTTGGGTACATAGGAAATAAAAGAGAAATCAGATTTACGTGACTTATCCCAAAACGTACATTGGGCTTTGCGCATCAAACTTCATTCCCTTTTACATATATATATGTATGAAAACCTTATACTGGGATGCCTTCATCTCTCTGTGTCTTTTAGAAGTAATTTTTGTTGCAATATTGGAAAGATAAAAATTAAGAATTATAAATTTAAGATATTTACTATAAAAAAATCTTATATTTTAATATTATGCTGAAAGACTTCAGGATCAAACTTTATTTATAATCAGATACTCGGGCCTTGGACCCTTTAACTGGGAATATATGGTATCAATATCTCATGTTGAGTACTTCAATTTAGTGTAAATAAATTGGTTTTAAAATCCTTCAAAACAATTACAAAATTTATAATACTTTATCATAAATGTGTTCAATTTACATCTTTTAAGTGTAATATTAAATATTCTCATTTTTTAAATAATTACATAGATATTAATGTAAGAACTTTTACATAAAATAAACTAATAACTTAGTACAAAACAAAGGGAATAATGCAGAAGAAATCATACCTTCAGCCATTGTCATTAAACAGAAATGCTTTAAATGTTAGAACTTTTGAATTTAAACATGGGTGCTTTCTAAGCCTTTGTTTTTCACCTCTGCTGATAAAGTGTGAGCTGAGGCGTGTGAAAAACTAAACTTAGAGATCTAAACTTGTAAAAGAGTTTAAGATAACCATTCCATCAATGGTCAATGTTGCAATAGTAAGTATGTAGGAAATATGAATGCAAACCAAGTGAATTTAGGATGAAAGTCCACAATGGTAGTATATCAACCTATCCAAATGGACCACACTCATACAGTAGTTACCAACCATATAAAAGGCTGTCAAAGTTAACATGTAGTAGTTGCCAGCATTGTGCTACTAAATTTGACATTTTCTCATTTGGTCTGTTATACTTAATGATATCAATATCCTTGTTCATGCATGTTCCAAAGGAGAAAAATCGAATGCATGAATCATAATAACAAGTCCTTTATAAGTAAGTATTACTTTCTATGTATCACAATGCATATTGCTTTCTCTTCTTAGCATAACTTAATGAATAAGCCCTATGCATATTCTAAGTCCTCTTAATTTTATTTATTCTCTAAATATATATGTGCACCAAAATGTGAAAAGACAACTCAAATGAATATGAACTTTTATTGTAAGTAATGATAACATACATTAAATACTTAATATGGAACCAAGACTGATTCTAATTACATGATCCTTAAACTGTATAGGTGGCATGCCTTTTGTTAAAGGATCAACAATCATTAACTCAGTTATGTGTTTGATGGAAATTTTATTTTGCTTGACACATTCCTGAATAGCTAAGTACTTAATGTCGATGTGTTTGCTTTAACTTCCATTTTTATTGTTTTTAGCTAGAAAAACTACAACTGAGTTGTCGTAATATATTCTTAATGGCCTTAAGATAGAATCCAAAATTCTAAGACAAAAAATAAAGCTCTTAAGCTATACACCAAGCGAAGTTGCCTTAAAACAAGACACAAACTCAACCTCCATGGTAAAAGAAGCCGTTAAAGTCTACTTTGCACTCTTTCAAAACATGACTCCACTAGCAAGCATAAAAACATACCCAGATGTTGATTGAGTCAATGCAACCAGCAAAATTTGAATCCAAGTAGCCAATTACCTCAAGGTTCTCAATTCGTTTGTACATTAGCATGTAATATTTGGTACCTTTAATATATCTCATAACCTTCTTCGCAGCTCTCCAGTGATTCATCCCTAGATTGTTCAGATATATGTCTAACATTCCAATTGCAAATGCAATGTCAGATTTTGTACTAATATGAGCATACATAAGACTTCCAACAGCTGAAGCATATGGAATGTTACGCATATATTCATTCTCTAGATTGTTCTTCCAGCATTGGCTTAAATTGAACTTATTATCATTCACAATAGGTGTTGTACTTGGTGAGCAGTCTTTCATCCAAAATCTTTATAAGACTTTATTAATATAAGTTTCTTGCTATAAACCTAAAATACATTTAGCTCTATCTTTATGGATCTTAATGCCAATGACATAAGATGTCTCACCTATATCCTTCATATCACAGTTCTTAACGAGAAATTATTTCACCTTATATAGATCCCTTTATCATTAGTTGTAAATTATATGTCATCCACATATAACATAAGGAAATATATTTTACTCCCACTGACCTTCTGGTATATACATTAATCCATGACATTCTCCACAAATCCAAATAAGGAGATAATTTCATGAAACTTAATGTACCATTGACGAGAAGCTTGTTTCAATCTATATATAGATTTCTTAAACTTGCAAACTAAATGTTCACTGGCATTAGAGGAGAATCCTTTAACTTATTTCATATATACCTTTTCCACTAAATTCCCATTAAGGAATGTCATTTTCAATCCATATGATGTAATTCCAAATCAAAATGGGCAACCAATGCTAGTATAATATGAAAGGAATCTTTCTTTGATACAACAATAAATATTTTCACGCATTGATTCCTTCCTTTTGAGTAAATCTTTTGGTCATCAGTCGTGCTTTATATCTTTCGATATTGCCTAATAAGTCTCTTTTTGTCTTAAAGATCCATTTGCAATCAATGACTTTTGAGCCACTAGGTAACTTAATGAGATCCTAGACTTCGTTAGACGCTATAGAATTCATCTCATCCTTCATAACATTAAGCCATAAATCAAGTTCTTTACAATTAATGGCTTGTGAAAATGTTTCAAGATCTTTTTTGACTCCAACATTATAGTCAAACTCTCGTAAGTACATAACATAATCACTAGGAATTGTAGGCCTCCTAATCCTAGTCGATCTTCTTAATCTTGAGTCAGCATTCTCTTGGAGAGCATGTTCCTTAACTTGTTGCATAACAAATTCTAGTGGCTATTGTACAACAGATCAACTTGGTCATACTTAACAATTTATGGTTCCTCGATGACTGGTTCTTCAATACCTGTTTGTACTTGAAGGGTATGAATTATAACCAACTTGTCACTTAGTAAGGGAGCTTGAGTTCCAAAATGATCATTTTTAGAATATAAGTTATGAGTTTGACCACTCCTACTGATTAAGTCATTCTTAAGAAATTTAGCATTTCTTAACTCCACAGTAATGAACAATAAAACTTGTATCCCTTAAACTTTTCAGAATACATAATAAAGTAGCTACTAATAGTCTTTAGGCCTAGCTTCATCTCTTGTGGATTATAAATACGCACCTCAAACTGGCATCCTTATATGCAAATATATATTAAACTTAGTTTCCAACCTTTCATTAACTTAAATGACGTCTTTTTAACAATCTTAGTTGGAACTTGGTTAAATATATATACTGTTGTCTTAAGGGCTTCAATCCATAAGAACTTAGGAAGACTTAAGCTACTAAGCATTCTTCACACCATGTCTAATAGTGTTTAGTTCCTTCTCTCAGCAACACCATTCTAGTTTGGGGAACTAGGTATAGTGTATTGGGTAACAATCTCGTGCTCTTAAAGAAACTTTGCAAATGGAACAGGTGCTTTAATTTGTTTACTGTTAGTCTAAGCAACTAACACCTAAGATAAGGGTGAATTGGGTGTTTATAGAATGTCTATTTTTTTTTCAAAATTGCTTTATAGAAATCCTTGTTATGAATAATGCTTGGAAGAGTATGATGTAAATCAACAATTATATGAATCAATGGAGGCTTAATGTATATGCTTGAGGTATATATATATCGACACTTTAAATGTAATATCAATAATAAATGTAGAGCATAGATATCATAATTTAAAATATAAAGAGTATAGGGATAGAGAAAACAAACTCAGTGATTTATTTTGGTTTAGCTCCAATCTAAGCCTACGTTCAATCCCCCAACAACCTCTTGGGATTTTCTACTATCTTAGTAATCAATTACAACAAGGGAGAACCTTTCCCTCAATATCAAATCCCAGGAAAAACCTCTTTCTTACACTTAAACATAGGAACCTTTCCCTTAACCTAAGCACACCATTGCTCGATTCCTTCAAGTAACCTCCTTGATTATAGAAGAATAACCTCTCTTAAAGAAGTAGATATACAAATGAAGCTCTAAGAACTCAAATGACAAAGAATTTTCAGATTTTAGCTCAGTGATGTTTATTTCTCTCTCAAATATGATATAACAAGTTAAGGATCACATTCTAGCACTTGGTTATACTCTTAAAGATATGTTTGAAATATTATATTTATAGATCAAGATGAGAAAACTGTTTCTGGGAGTGACCAGTCAACTGTCAGAGGCTTATCAGTTAATTACCCATCAAAACATGACAATTATTTCAAATCTATGACTAACTAGTTGATTGTCGGGGGCTAACTAGTCAAATACTCTCTTTCTGTACTGTATTAGTTAACTTGCCACAGGTGACCAGCCAGTTGACTAGTCACTTACAATGATGCAGTCCTAACTTCAAATGGTCATAACTTTCTCTTTTTAAATGCATGACCTATTGTTGGAAAGTTCTTTTAAGTATATTTTCCAATGAAACAAGTTTCATATCAAAAACCAATATGATTTTGGAGATATGATTAAAATAGTGACCAAAGGTCAGATACAGTTTTAAGCAGAATTCATATCTTATCACTCAAATTTACAAGGTTATAGTTTTTTCATTTTAACTCTTTTAAGTGCATGACCTATCAATGAAAATCTATTTGAGTTTAGTTTATAAAAAAATAAGTTTTATGGCAATATCCCATATGGTTTGTGAGATATAAGTAAAATAGTGATCAAAGGTTAAAAATAATTTTAAGTAAAATCTATATTTCACTATCTTTTAAGTCCAAATTTATATTTTAAGAACCAAAATATCTTGAGCCTATAAATGCAAATCTAAACCATTGAATTTCATAAAATAACACTTGGTATATGATAATTATACCTATTTAATCCGTTAGTTATCTTGAAGCATCCAAGCTTCAAATTCTTATCTTCTTCATTGCTTTTAACATCTTTCCTTCTTACTATCTTTGTATGAAGCATGATATTGATATTTTATTCTTTTCACTTCAATGTCCACTCTTTTTTCTTTAGACTATCCTACACATAATATATATTTAACTTGCAATTCAAATAGTTAGTCCAAATCGTTTATTAATATTATATTTGTAACTTATATTTTTCATATATTCGTCATCATCAAAACAATCTCAACATTTACCACATTGTTTCTCTAATTTTGCTTTAAAAACTTTAAAGGCATCTAATGCCTAATTTTTATTAAGTAGATAGAGATATATATATCGTGAGTAATTGTCAATAAAGGTGACAAAGTATTTTTGACTACTTAAGTCCCTGTTTAAACTACATATATCCATATGTATGATTCCCAACAAGGTAGAACTCCTTTTAGTACCTATTTTGGTCTTGTTAGTTTGTTTTCCCTTAATGTAGTCTATACAAGTATGAAAGTCAATAAAGTCAAAAGAATTTAATACTCCTTACTTTACCAACCTTTTTCCTCTTTTTATTGAGATATGACTAAGTCTACAATGCTATAACATAGAGGAATTTTCATCAGGAACACATATTTTTATACCTATGCTAATGATAGCATGCATGGTTTCAATAACTTCAATATATTATTTGAAAATTCAAAAAATTATCCCAATAGTACAAGTTTTGAAATAGATTCAAGTTTCTAAAGAAACTTGGTACATAAAAGGTCTTATCCAAAATCAGAACAAATCCATAATTCAAAAGCAGCTTGCAAGTTCCTATAGCCCCATCCAGTGAGCCCATCTTATTTCTTAAATAGATGTATTACTCACTTCCCATCGGCTTCCTTCGGTTTAGAAAACCCTATAAGTTATTTGAAATATGGATTGTAGAACCAGAATCAATCCACTAAGTGTTATTACTAACATCTATCATATTAGATTCATAACAAAAGAATGAGATTAATTTACCTTTCTTTCAAGCCAAGCCTTGAATTTGATGCAATCCTTTTTCATGTGTCTTTTCTTCTTGCAGAAAAAACACTTAGACTCCTTAATATCACTTTGGACGATCATTTTACCCTTCCATTTTCCTTTAGCTTGTCTCTTATCTTTATTTTAAGTTGCCATATGTGCACTTTCTCCCATTTCCGTTAAGAGCCTTCCTTCCTCTTGAACACACATGGTCAGTACTTCATTGATTGACCATTTTTGTTTATGTGCTGTATTAGATTTTGAAAGGTTCATATTGAGGCGGTAGGGAATTTAGAATAGAGTACACTAAGAAAGAATTAGGAATCTCAACCTTAAGTACCTTTAACTGAGCCGCAATATCCCTTATTTTCATAATGTACTCTAGCACACCTCTTAAGCTAGTGAGCTTTATAGTGGATAATTTGGACACTAGGGTACTTGCTAAAGCCTTTTCTGAGGATTCAAATTGTTCATCAATAGCTTTCAACAAGTCACAGATGTTTCTATGCTTTTCAATCGACCCACGTATATTATCAAATATCTTGGATTTGATATACATTATGTTAAGGTAATTAGATCGCTCCCAACATTCATAAAGAATTATTGCATATGTGCTGCTAGTATCCGTAGGTGTAGAATGTTCATTTTTTTCTAATAACATAATCAACGTCCATCTACCCTAATTGGAGAAGAATATTCTCCATCCAAATCTTGTTATTATCCCCATTAAGTTCAAGAATTTGAAAATAAGAAATATTTAATGGTTGAAAATGTGCATAAATGTTACAAGCATGTATCTATATTTGAAACAAATGTGAAAAATCCATATAATATGTTGTAAATAAAATTTCCCATGGGCTTAGCTTTATTTAATTAGGATCATGCACAAATTATGATAAAACAAACAAATAATACTCATTTTCTTCAATCCTTGAGGGCAAATTAAGGAAAAAGAAAAATTCAATATTCCATCCTAATTAGTCATATAATTTGATAATATTCTTGTGGGATGATCATTACCATTTTAAAAATTATTAATTACAACTTGATGTCATTTTTATTTATGTAATTTTAAAACTTGATGTATACTTTTAGAATAAATAAAGGTGTTGTGGTTAGACTTTAATTATGCTAAAATGATACTATTTACAAGACGTTAAAATTTTCTAAATGCTTGTGAATGACCATGCAAAATGCATATATAAGCAATTTTCATAATGGGATTTTAAACAATTAATTAATTAATTAGTCAAGAAAATCAAAATGTGACAAATTAATTAATTAAACATCCCCTTATTAAATTTAACCAATATGCCATAAATATTGCTCAAAATTAATTTTCAAGGAATTAAACACTCAATTTAATGGCATAAAAATTTAATCTTGCAAAATGTTGGACAAAATATCCACCAAATATTGCCCACTAAAACTTAAGCTACTCAAAATAGTTTTTTTTTTTTTTTTAATTTGACCAATTTAATTAAAGATTTTGAGCAATAATACATGGATATGCCTTTTTCTAAAAGTTAAATATGCTTCAGAACAATTCTTTACACAAAGGTATCCATTGGTTTGATAGTCTAAATGTTGGTTTTGCTTACTTAATGGTAGGGGTTTGAATTATACTAGGACTAATATTTTAATTTTAATTTGAACACATAATAATGGTTCAAAACAAAAAGTCCAAAACACATATGAAAGGTTCAAAACACAAATAGGCCTAAAAACATAATCAGAAACAAATAATGGCGCAGAAACAAAATCATGAGTAAATGGCCCAAAATCTTTTGACAATTAGAAGGCCCAAAATAAAAACAATATAAGAGTAGCCAATAAATGAAATATTAAAATAAGTAAAATATTTAGTCAAACTTAGCAACAAACAATAACTGGAAACATGGTTTGAATGTTTCTCTCTCATTCAAGAGGGCATGGGTTTAAGTCTTAGGGAGGTCAGTATTACAATTTTATTTTTAGCACACAACAACATACGAAATGCACTGTTATTCAAGCCAATATTCACATACAAAATGCATTGACTCATCTTCAACCTCCAGTCAATCACCATGACCTTCAAGGGAATAACTTAATACAGAACAAGGGAATAATATGGAAGAAATCATACCTTCAGTTATTGTCATGAATGGGAATGGAAATGTCGTGAACGACAAAACTTTTGAACTCCAAAATGGATGCTTCTAAGCCTTTGTTTCCCACTCTTTAATGATGGTGTGTAAACTGAAGGGTGTAAAAAACTAAACTTAAGGATATAGATTTATAGGAGAGTTTGAAGTAATTATTCCATCAATGGTCAATCTTATAATAGTAAGTAACTAAAAAATATGCATGCAAACTATGTAAATTTATGATGAAAGTCCACAATTGTGGAATATCAATTATTAAAATGGACCATACTCAGAGAAATTACCAACCATACGAAGAGCTGCTAAAATTGACATGCAGTAATTGCTGGCATTGTGCTGCCAAAGTTGACAATCAATTGTTTAAATCTAATCATTCATGTGATTGATTGGTGGCATAGAAGAATCAATATTTCATGGCATAATTTGATGGGGACCATGGGATAGTAATAAACTATGAAATTGATTCGCAAACAAAGAGAAGAGTTCGTGGCATCACGTTTAGTAGTTATCTAGTATATCGCGCCCCCTGATGTCCACGACGCTTGCAATCATGATTCACCTTTCCTCATCTATCATGTGCTGCTAATTGCTATCCCAAGGCCTTGTGGACCCACTTGTTTATTACTCGGTGGCCATGATTGCATACGGATGGAGTTTGTATTATCACCAAATACTCTACAATTCCTTAAAAAATTTTACGCTTAAAAATTTTATATTGTTCAATCGTAAAATTTTTAATATAAATTATTAAATTAAAATTGATGATAACATGTGGTCTAAAAATGTTTAATTTTGACTGCATATGGTCATTATTTTTTATTATGAACTATTAAATTTATAAAGTTTCATTTACTATAAACCAATGGAATATAAAGTCCTCAAAAAATTATAGAGGATCCGTTCTTATGTATGATTTGTTCATTCGACACAAATGTGTTAGAAAGAAATGTTAAAAAGGAAAATAGGGATGGGAATATGAATCTCATACATTTTTATTTTTTATTTTTTATATCATTAACTTTTGGGTATTTTATTTTCTTCCAATGTACAATTTCTATACAAAGGGTAGAGAATTGAATCTCAATAAAAGTGTGGCTTTTCTTGAAGAACTTTTTACTTAAAGAAAGTTAGGTTAGGTCATATAGAATTCGAGTTTTTGGGAATTTGCATTTTGGTTGTGCGAGTAGTTTATGATTTGTGCCATCGACTCAAAATTTGTGATATGTAATGTTTTATAATTATATATAAATTATAGAAAATATTGATCGATAAAATGCTTTGATTTTGAATTACTCACAATCACATGTCAACTTTATATTATGATTTAGATAATTTTCATGCATATTTTTTATTAATTTCTCCAATAAAATTTTAACATTTGTGAAAAAGCTTTTTTAAAATTTAATGTGATGTTGAATTATAGTCATACAATTGCAATGCTTTACTTTTTAAAAAAAATCAATGATAAAGATATAAAACAATTACGTATAAATTTTTGCGTCAACTTTTATGGAATATTTCATACATCAATGCAAACAATTCAAAATTATTCACGTTAACTTTTAGATTTAAATCAATAAAAAATGTATTCCTCCAATATAATATTTTCAAAAACTACATTTTAATCCTTTGGGTAAGACATAATTACAAAATGGATAACAGTATTTTAAAGCCTAACAAAATACACTAATGAATTTTTTGGGGCTAAAATACTCTAATAAATTTTGGACTAAAAAAGAAACGGTTAAATTCTATTTAATTTTTGGATCTAAAAACTAACTTTCGTATAGAATTAAAAGCACAAATTTTGAAAGAATTTCAAACGCAATTGCTTCCCAAATATTAATGAAAGCACTAAGCCACTACCCAAGTAATTTTAATTGTTTATCTCTTAGTAAATTTCTTCTAAGACTATATAAAGAAGATATTATTTCAAAAAACAAAATGTCATGTAATTGTACAGTGCTTTCAAAAAATATATTTTCAACTATTCATTGAATCTTTATTATTATATTGCACCATTTGGCCAACATGCAATACTAGAGTTGGGTCAAGTAGGTTGGATGATTCAATTATTCCACATATAATGTTCTGAGCCGTAAAGATATATAATTACGTGTATATGTCGTATCCCTATCATGTATGTCAACTGTATGCTGTACATGTAAAACCTTATTATTCCTATCAACCAACAACTAGCTACAAACACCATCACTCTCACAGTTGCAATTTGTTTCCGCTGTCTCGGTCCCAAACCTGCAAAACCAATTATTTGAACAAATTTTTTTATTATTGTATTAAACAAAATTTAGAAAATTTAATGTTTACTAAACGGGATTGTGAAGATAATGTCATGTTATAATGTCTAAATGAACTTTTTAAACCTTTGCATACTAAATCAAACACAATCTCATAAAATTTCATTCCAACACAAATTAACAAAAGTTCACACTAGCTACTCCAAAACTTGCTCCGCTTCCGTAACTAATTACTAATGAATTAAAACTTGATGGAGCTTAATAACCCACGTGAGTCTATCAACTTGACATTGGACCCATGCTTTTGGGTTATGTTTGGATGGAGGGTCAATAAAAGAATAGCAAGAAGTAGAATGCTTAAATTGGAATGAATGCATGTTTGGATATTTTTAAGATGTAATAGAATGATAATAAAGGACTTCTAAGACCCTCCCTAACTATTTAAAATATTATTTTTATTGTTCTCCAAATTGAAGGATTATGGATGAAAAAAAAATGACTCAATAATTAAAAATACTATTATGCTCTTACAAATTTTTTAAAATTACAAGTTTATCCAATGCTTATATCGTGAAACATTTTTTTGGAAAACTTTTTTTCTTCAACAAATAACAAATTTAATATGTCTCATTCTTCTATTGATTATTAATTAAAATCTCAAGTTTATTTATTTAAATTAATGAGTAATTTTTACATATTATAAGTTGTTTATACAATATATATATAATTATAAATTTTATTTCAAAATTATGTTGTATTTTGTGAGTTGAAAAATAAAAAAAAGAGAAAAATAGGAAAATTAATAAAAAAAAGTAAAAAATATATAAAAAATATTCTTATTTCATGTATTGAACAAAGATAAAATTATTAGTTATATATTTATATTATAAAGGACAATATTAAAAAAAATCTATTCATATAATTATAACTTTAACAAAAATTTTAAGAGTTTCTCTTTTTTCATTAAAATTTTCAAACAACATATCTACTCAAATCATTATATTTCATATCATTTCATTAATAACAATTTCATTCTATCTTCCAAACTTCCAATCTGAGCCTTGGAGTCGAGGATCCTTCTCATTATTATTCTTCCCACATGATCATAGGTTTTTCCAATTTATTCACTCACGCTTTCTATTTTAATATTTATTCGCTACATCCCAATAATGCACGCATATTTGTGGCAGATTTTTTTTTGAAAAAACTATCAAATAATAAGTAGAAGGCAAATTTGCCCACTCCTTCGCTCAATGATAAGAAAAATTTAAAAATAAAAAGCCTCCCAAGTCCCAACCTTGCTTTCTCGACCTTGTTCCTTCTTTCTTCTTCCTTCTCTCCAGAATGACCGGAGAAGAGTCTCCGCCGTCGCCATCGAACAGCCTCAAGTCGCCGCTTCTCCCACTTCACGAACCAATCCGAAGATCACAGAGCTTGCCTTTGGCCGTGAAATCCCTTCTCCGCCTCAAAATCTTCTACGTGATTCTTGGACCCATGTTGTCCCTTGGGGTACGCCTCTTCGTGAAGCTTGATGCTCCGGCGTCTAGCCGGAACATGCTAGCCGTGATTGCATGGGTCTTCACGTGGTGGGTGACGGAGGCGGTGCCACTTCCGGTGACCTCCATGTGCCCCCTGTTTCTTTTCCCTCTCTTTGGAATAGCTTCAGCTGACAGTGTAGCTCAGTCTTACATGGACGATGTGATATCTCTGGTTTTGGGAAGTTTCATACTTGCTCTTGCTGTTGAACGCTACAACGTCCATAGAAGATTGGCCTTGAATGTCAGTTCATTTCACTCACTCCTTTTGCTTGCCTCATCTTTTTCTGGTTTTCTCAAAGTTCTAGTTTATCAATGATTTATCCCTCATCCACTTCTGTAATACAAAGAATATTCACTTTTTTTTTTTCCCTCTTATTCTCTACCATTGATTTCATATTCCTTTTGTTGTCTTTCAATTATAGTTTTGCGCGCCCAAAAATCAAGTAAATTTTTTTTTCTTTTGTGTGTATATATATAAAATGTATGCAACTATTAGATATATATATATATATATATATACACACACACACACACACAGATTTTGGACTTTTTTCACCTATTTTTCACGTACGAGGATGTCGAATGTTCTGGTTTTGCCTTCTTTATTCGATTATATATGTATATCAAATGAATATATATATATATATATATATATATATAGTAATTATAATTATATACTTCTTTTTTTCTGTTTTTTTTTTTGAGCCAACGAGATTTATCACCAGGGCCCAAGAGAGGTGGTGTCCAAGCTGATTTAGAACACTAAATGTCAGTTTGGTTTTTCATTTACAATTCATGTTTGTCCTCTAAATAAAGGTTCATACTAGCAAAATTTTTTTGTCCCTATATTAAGCTAAAATCACGTTATACAAATTAGATTGAATGGAATTTCATTTGCATATTGTCATGCCACATATTAGCTAGTAGTTCAAGGAACAATTTAGCCAAAGTTAAAATGTTATTATGTACTTAAAGGTGTTTTTTATTACATGCAACTAATTAAAAAAAAAAAAAAGAAGATCTTTCTGTATTATCATTTAAAAGTAAATAAATAAAGACAATATAATTTTTTTTCTTTTTTCCTTTTTTTAATATATATTTGATGAGCCTGTATATGAATATGAACATGATGAGGCAATGGTGACTTATTCCCACAGGTAACGCTGGTGTTTTGCGGTGAGCCTCTGAGTCCACCGCTACTTCTGCTGGGTCTAAGTGCCACGTCATTCTTCGTGAGCATGTGGATGCACAACGTGGCAGCGACAGTGATGATGATGCCGGTGGCCACGGGGATCCTGCAACGGCTGCCAGCGCCGGGGCAGCCGTGCGACGCGGCCGTGAACAAGTTCTGCAGGGCGGTGGTGCTGACGGTGGTGTACGCGACGGCCATCGGAGGGATAAGCACGCTGACGGGGACAGGTGTCAACCTCATATTGGTGGGCATGTGGAAGAGCCTAGTCCCTGGGGCTAAGCCGATCAGCTTCAGCACGTGGTTCTTCTTCGGCTTCCCTGCGGCTGTTGTTATGCTGCTCTGCTTCTGGTGCATCCTCTGCTTCCTCTATGTTCCTAAGGGCTCAGGTCACCTTCTCTCTTCTTACTTGAAGAAGGCCCACTTGAGAAGAGACCTTCAAGATCTTGGTATGCACATATATAACTCCCGAGCTAGCTTCATCCAATTGTTTTATGATTTGAAATTTGAAAACGCTCAGTTTGTCTCACTAGAAATTTAGGGACAAAACAATTATTTTATTTCTTTATTTTTTGTTTGTATTAATTTTATTTTATTTTTTACATATTCTTATTATCAAAATAATTTCTTTTAAATTTATTTTAAAGTCTCTCGAATAAAATAATCCCTCAACTGTACAATGATAAAATGAGAGAAGTTATTCCGATGACTTCAAAATATCTAAAGGACTAATTTTATAATGTAAATTCATGGATGATGCAAAAGGTTAGGATCAAAATGTTGTTGTTGTTGTTTTTTTTTTTTTTTTTAATTCCAAATTTAGCCTATATACGGTATACTCCCATATTAAGATAAGCTCATGATACATGAAAAGGAGTATGAATTCTCTATAACTGAAAGCATGAGCATTAGGTGAGAAATTAAAACAAGAAAAAATTGAGTAGAAAGAGCCATGTGAGCATCGTACGTATATTTACAGTTATATTGCTCAGTCTCTCTTTTTTTTTTAATGCATGTTACTTTCAACTACAAAAGTTTTATCATGGACAACTATGATAATATATTTGCTTTAGAAGTTAAATTAGCGTTTAAAATATATAATTTATTTAATTTTTTGTTTTATTGCAGTTCCATTTGCTTTATGGTTTTAGTTCTCGTTTTAAGAAATGCTTTATTTGTTTTGCTGTGTTTTAATTAAAAAATTGTTTGGGCTCAAATTAGCCTACATGAAGCCTATGATACATGACTTCTGCAGGTCCCATGGCTTTTGCAGAGAAGATGGTGTTGTCTGCGTTTGGGGTGCGTTTTCCTCAACGCACAGTTTTATGTTTAGCATCTTATTAATTAATGTGGAAATTAATTAGCTTTCGTATAATTAGAAGGGCACTAATTAATTAATCAGTAATGATGAATTATATATGCAGTTGTTGATTGTCTTATGGATGACAAGGAGGATCACTGATGACATTCCTGGATGGGGTGCTCTCTTCCATGGCTTCGTTGGCGATGGAAGTGTTAGTGTAAATACTCTATTCACTTTTGATTAATTCGAATTCTTATTTTAAATAAATAATAACTAACATAATAAATTATAAGATATTATCATGTTAAAATTTTTTTTCTAATAGGATAGATTTTTATAATCTAACATGTTTGTATTATTTTTGTAAAATAATTAATGTTTCTACCAGAAGAGGAGAATTAAAAGAGCCCTTTTGTTTCTACCAGAAGAGGAGAATCCTATATTTACTTACGATGAATTTAAATTTTTTGTAGTTTGGTCATTGAATTGCAAAATGTTAGATTGCACAATTTACTTAATGTAAATCATTAAATTAAGTTTTTAGATTTTATCAATTTTCATAATTAAAAGTAATTAATTTTTATTTTTGATCATTTAAAATATGAATTATTACATCTGTACAGTTCTCTTAATATCAAATTTGTATAATTATAATAAAAATACAAAAAATTGAATTTGCCTTTTGATAAGTAATGTCAGAAGTTACTCCATTTAAGAAATGGTACCAAAAAAAAAAAAAAAATTCAACCTCTCTTGAGAGCCAAGAGTTTTTCACCTTGGTTTTGATCATCACCATACATAAACTTTCTGTCATAGCATCCGACTAAATTCAATACCTTTTCTTTTTCTTTTTGTTTTAAATGCAAATGTAGGTTATGGTGGCAGTGTTGTTGTTCGTAATCCCAAACAGGAAGCAAGAGGGGCAGAAGCTGATGGACTGGGAAGAATGCAAGAAGCTTCCATGGAACCTCGTACTGCTTCTAGGAGCTGGCTTTGCATTAGCCGATGGGGTTCAGTCAAGTGGGCTAGCCCATGTGCTATCCAAATCCCTATGCTTCTTACAACACCTTCCTTATTTGGCCATTGCTCCTGCCGTTAGCCTCATGAGCAGCATCGTCACGGAGTTCATCACCTCCAATGATGCCACAGCCACCTTGCTCGTCCCTCTCCTTTTTCACATCGCCAAGACTGTCCGAGTCCACCCCCTTCTCCTCATGGTCCCCGGAGCCGTCGCCACCGAATTCGCCTACTGGCTTCCCACCTCCACCCCCTCCAACGTCGTCGGCTTCGCCACCGGCCGCATTGAAATCCGCGACCTCCTCAAAGTTGGTGTGCCTCTCAAAGTTACTGCCATTGGTGTCCTCTCCTTTCTAATGCCTACACTAGGTAATTTAACTTTTCGTTCTTGCATTTTTTGAGAATTGTGCATAATCGAACGGTTGGTATTAAAAGAATTGTGCACGTATATCAATCTACATTTAATAGGGAGAATATGAGAAATTTGAGCAAATTAATTATTATTTTAATCATTTTTTTAGTAATTGTTATTCTAAATTTGATTTTTTTATTAAATTTAAAAGATTAAATGTGTTAACTTTAATATTAATAAAGAACTAAATTAAAAATAAAAATTAATAAAACTAAATTAAGAATAATTGGATAAATAAGGGACTAAAATAATGTGCTACTCAATATGATACACTGATAAATATTAAACAAATTGCACGATCTAAACTGTGCAATTTAAGTCATAGAGAGATTCTTAGTTTTCTGTATTCAATTTAAGTTTGGAGGATTTGACCAACTTTGAAAGGTAAGGTCTGATACTCATAAACTAATATAAAAAGTGAACCCGTTATAGATTAATGAAAACCAACGTCCAAAAGTCACGCGATGCTTCATGATTTTATTGTCGTTTTAAATTATAGTCCTTTGCTACATGTATCACGTGACAATAAATGGTTTTAATTGACATATGAAGTTTTTATTTTTTGTGATAATAAAGAGAAAAAAAAGTTAATTTGTAAGGTTCATATATATATTTAAGTTGTATTTAAGCTATGATATTGAGAGGTTACACGTGTCATCTCTTCTTTTGTTAGACATATTTTTAGACCAACGGGTTTGAGAAAAGTTGTGAAGCTGAATTGAAATGGGATTGTGATTTGATGTTGCAGGAGCTGTTGTTTTCGGCACAAATGAAGATATTAAATGGATGACACACAAACTCCCGTTGGTGGCGAAATTGATTTCCCTTCCCTCTTAAAATGTTGAATTTGTGGCCCACCAATTTACAGTATTACAATAATATATTATCAGTTTTTAAGTCTGCAAAAGCCTTATATATCCTATAATATACAGGCACTCGTCGTTTATTTAATTTGAATTTTTTTAGTTAATATAATTGCAGTTTACATAAAATCATGATTGTGTGCTATCTTTAAGAATAAATCTCAACGGTTAATTCTTTACTAATGTAATCTAATCTTTTCTTCAATCGATTGTTGAACGAAGAGGATATCATTAATGTTGGAGTTGTTACTGGTTAGTTTGTGTCAAATTGTTTATCAATTTTGAAATTTTTTCCTCATTAATTTGAGCTTTTTGAGGTTCAGTACTTTCTATTATTTTTACATTATTTTCTATTTATATTATGACATTATCCCAATTGGTTTTATTACTTTGTAATCAATATAGCTCAACTTGACATAAACTTGTCCGATTATCTTATTAAATAATCGTGTGTTTTAAAAAATTTAGTTAAAGTTGTGATTGTGTTTGTTATATAAGAAAAACTAGATTATGTGCAAGTGGTTATGTCATAGATCCATATACATAAGAGAAATTGAATTTGCATAGAAAGAAGAGAAAGGAACTCTTTATGTACAATAGATTTATACAATGCATAAAATGAAAATCACGCGAGCGTGCAGATGATGGATCAAAATAGAGAGAGAGAGAAAAAAAAAAAAAAAAATCAGTGACACAAGAAAGGAAATTGTGCATTGGACCAATTCTCTCTTTTCATTTATGCTTTTTTGTTGTTTTCACATCTCTCTTTTAACTACATATTATGTAGTTTTTGCTAGGGGTAATCATAACGTGTTATAGCCAAGTGAACTCAGCCTGATCATGTCAGATCAAATAGTTTATGTTTAATTTAGGTTAAGAGATTAGGTTTATTATGTAAGACATAATTTTTAAGTTGAGTCAAGACTCAAATCAAGGTATAGACCTGATTTGGCTCATCTTGGTCATTTTTTATTTTTAAATTATTTTTATTTTGTATTTTAAAATTCTCTTATTTTTTAAAAAGTAGTTACTTTTTTTTTTGTTTATGTTGACTTAGACTATTTTTGTTAATGTTAAATTTTTCATTTGTTAACACTACTTTTTTTTTTTAAAAAAAGGAGTCTAAAATCAAATTATACATAAAAAAATTGGTCCAACAAGACTCGACCTGGTCCAATCTAGCTTGATCATGAATTGGACCCAACTAAGATTAAACAGAAAATATATGCCTAATGCCAACTAGGCAGGCCATGGGTTGACTAAAATTTTGGCTTTAGTTAGGATTTGTTTACCCTTTTTTTTTTTTATCCAAATTATTAACAAAAATTGGTTCAAAATGGGGAAATTAAATTTAATCATAAGTTAGGAGGAATATTTGAGATAAGTATTCTTACATAACACGTTGACAAACTAGGTATTTAAACAATTATGGTGTTGGAATTATTTATCCTCGCATTTGTTTGGACATAATCAAGTCCATATTTATATTAAAAGAATGGATTAATTTTTTTAGTCTCTATGCTTTATATCAATTTTTAAGTTGGTTCTATAATTTATTATACATATTATATTATATAATATAATATGTATATATACATATTATATAAATTATACTGCATATGGAGTAAATTAGATTTTGGCCCCATATATAAAATAGAAATTTTTTCTTCGGTCCCGCAAATTCCTGTATGTGTATATATTATAGTGTGTAATTTAAATTTTGACCCATATACGAAAGAGAATTTTTATTTGACTCTTCATGGTACTTACAAAATATTAAATGGCGGTTTTTAAATAAAAAAGATTTAGCTTTTCTTTTCAATATTTTTTAATATGGTTTTATGCTATGTTCTTGACTTCTTTCTACTCTTTTCAAATCTTTATTTAACTTTAATTTAGTCATAGCTTAATATTTTTCATTTACTTTAAGCATTTAACTTTCACGCAATAGTTTTCATTTAGTCCTTTGCCTATGTCCAACTTTAGATAGATTTAACACTAAGTATTACTCTAAGCAATACTAGTCACACTTTACAGTTTCACATCATATTCTTAAGTTCAGTTCAATTTTTGTTGTCTAAATTTTACACCTTTTTCAAATACTTTGACCATTTGAGAATGCATTCATTTTATTTTTTAGTATAATAATTTATTAATTTCTTTTTCATTGCTTCATGGTTCATTTCTAATTCATAAATGCCTTCATATTTTGTTCATACCTTCTCTATATTCCATATAAAACTATTGCATCATATGCATCTTATTAATAATTTTTTCTATTATATTACATAATTTATTTATCCTTTTAGTTTAACAATTTGCTTTGTGTGTTATTAGTTTAACAATTTTTTCTATTCCATATAAAACCTATGCATCGTATGCATCTTATTAACAGTTTTCTATTAGATTTAGCACTCCTGGGACTATAACAATTTGCTCAACAACATTCGAGGATACTTAATAAATTAACATGACACGATGTATGCTATGATTACAGTAATATCATCAAACTCCTTTTAATGAAATTATAAACCGTTAATCTTCACCCCTCTTTTTGAAAAAAATTAGCTTTGTGTGTTCTGTGTTCTCTCACAGCTGCCTCTCTTTTCCCCCCTTTTTTTTTTGGTATAATTTTCGCACCTCCCTTTGTATTTTAAGATTTTACACTAGCTTGGGCTTCTCTTATGTTAAAATTATGTGTTTTGAGCTTTTCTTTAATGTCCAAACGTTGGGGAGGCAGTGGTGGAGCCAAAAATTTAAGGGGCCAAAGATTAATTAAAGTATTATATATATCTATTTATATATAAATTTTTACCAACAACATATTATATAAAAAATATTGATATATAATAAAATAAGTACTCAAATATATAGCTACACTTGTATTTTTAGTATTTATAAAGTAACAAATGAATTCACACAGGTCTCGTTCGGAATTTTTTTTTTTTTGCTCTAAATAGGCTTGTTTTTGGAATTTTTCTTTAGAAAGAAAAAATGTATCATTTGCAGCGTTTAAATTTGATATTCAACGACGGTTACAGCAACCCTTGCTAAATTAGTGGCGGTTCTGCCAGTAAATGCTTTGAAGGTTGCATCTGCGAGGGTTTTTAAAGTCGTCACTAGCAAATTTAGCGGAGGTTATAACCCCTGCTAAAAGCATAAAAAACCGTCACCGATTGCTTTATTTTGTTTAGTAACACTATTTTTGACTTTTAAAAGATTAATTAAGATGTCCTCACAATTAAAGATTATATAAATTAAATATGCTCTTTATTATCTAAACAGAAACCTTCATTTTTGGGACGTTTTATTTTCTTCCAAAACAGAGTATTTTACCCTGTTACAAGAACGAGACCGGAAGATTGATCTTTTTTTTTTTTTTTTCTTTATAACTAGCAAATATACTTTAAAGATAAAATATTATTTTGGTTTATCATCTATTAGTAAAGTTTTAATTTATTTATTTTTATTTTTAATTTAATTTCTTATTTATTAATTTATTATAATAATTAATAAAATTTAATTAAAATTAATGGTTAAATGTATTAGCTTTCATAATAATGAAAAACTAAATTAAAGATAAAAAACAACAATAAATCAAATTAAAAATGATAATTAATATAAAACTAAATTAAGAATTAACTAATAAGTGAAGAAATAAACTAATATTTTACTCTTTAAAAATATCATTAATTACCTTTACATTAAAAATTAATTCCTTAAAAATTAGTAAGATGCTATATTTGGGTCGATTTCATGAATGTGATAACCTTTTTTTTTTCTTTCTTCGAGTCTTCTCTGAAGTTGTATTCATTGCCATTATAAATTCCACCAAGTATATATGACCCAGCCAGAGTCAATGGAAATACTAATATGGTAAAACTTCAATTAAGACTAAGACTAAGACAGTTATAAGTAGACTTTGAATTTTATGACCATAAGGAAAAAAAAAAAGAGAAGACTTCTAATTTTTGTTTGAATTTTAAGAGTGAAAACCGCGAGTTATTAGTGTTTTCCTATGACGACGAACTCCTTAACGACTACACAGTAGAACTCACGTTAGCAAGCGTAAAGAAGCTTTCCTTTCTTTTTTTTTACCATATAATTTTTCGTGAAAATAATTTGTTAATCTGTTCGTGCACAATAAATATTAAAAAAATAAAGAAATTGTCAATTAATCAGCTATACGTGCCCTGTTTCATATATTTTTTATTACGCTCACTTCGCAAGCTAAAATTAAATGGTTTGGGACCACTCTGTAAAAGTGACATGATTTTTCTTTTATCATTTCGGATTAACGGATTATGTTGAATTTAGATTATATGCATTTGAGATTTTATACATTTGATGTACTTGCATTCTCTTACTCTTTTTAATTATTTTAAAATAAATATGAACCTTTTTGTTAAAAATAATTATCTTTAAGGCAAAGATAGATTGCACAGATTTAACAGTAAATTGTACAGATGTGATGATTTGTATTTATAATTTAAAAATCAAAATTAATAAATTTTTAAACTTTATTTCATGGTGAAAAATAATTTTAAAACTTTAATCCAATAATTAATATTAAAATAATTAAACTCCATAATTTGCACACTAAATACACAGCATCAAATCACCGTCTAAGTTGTACCAATACTAACCTGTCCATGACTTCATCTCACGCGGCGAGGACCATTAATTCTGCAAGACACCATCTCCGCCTTATATTGTATTAATTTTAAACAATTTAATTATCCTTTTGCTTTATTTTTATCTTATTTATTTATTTATTTATTTATCTTGTTGAGTTTATATAAAGCCTTCAACAATTGTATGAGTTGGCTTTGTACTTGGAAGATTCTACTCTAACCTTTACTTCCTCTGTCTTTTCTTCCTCTTTTCCCTGTTGAACACAAGAAGTTAGTCCAAGACATTCATTTTAAGTTCAAACACAATAGTATTATATTCTGTAATATGTGGGAAAATCCTTCGCCACAAATTATGAATAAAGAAAAGGATAGAAAAGTCTCCTCGTCCAGTACTCAAATTAAGAATATATAATCATTTGGTTTTGTTTACTGCATTTTAATTCGATCTAAACTTTTACTTTTATAATATATTTATTATGTTTGACGAAAAAATTTAATTTCAATTTAACTGGGCCAAAATTTATAATTTGAATAAACTTTTTTGGTGAATAATTTAATACTTTTATTTTATGATTTTTTTTTTTACTATATCTGACTTCTCATATTATGATAGAGTTCTACGATTTTTATGAATGAGGATGTAATCGGCATAGGGAGCGAGATAAATTTTATCCTTGTAAATTTATTAGACACTTTAAGAAATAGAATTATCAACATATAGTACTAAAGCAAAATATATTCATATTAACTAAAAATTAGTTAGATTTCCGTATGGATACTTCGGCAAGGTTTCCCCAAAAATTTGAATTTCTCAAAATGTTTAGAACGAGAAAACCTAATATACAACCAAAAAAAGAGGTATGCTCTCAACATATTTACAACAGATAGTTATTATTCATAATAACAAATTAGAACCATTTGCCTCCACACGTGGGAGCTACTAAATCATAAATACAGACTTTACAATAAAGAATGATTTGTCTTTACGAACAATACACGACTCATACAATGAGACACCTACTAAGCCTCTAGTTCATAGGTGCGACTCCAAAATAGCGCTACCATATAAAAAATGTTAAACAACGAGTGATGAGTGAAAATTTAGTAAGCTGATAATATTAATTATGGAAAGAAAAGGACATATTAGATACAGTAGAGTTTTTTGCAACTATTTATTTTCTTGAAATACGAATAGTACCAAAATGAGAAAAACTTTGTTGATCTTCACATGAAACCCCAAACAAAAATATAAATAAATCTTGTATGAAAATGAATCAATTTATTTGCAATATAAGAGTATTCAAATCAAATTAAAATGTTTAGAAATATCCAATAAAACCATCAAAACTCTAGAAAATAGAATTAAATCAAAGCTAGCATAATTAAAATAGATCATATATTAGTCACAAGCTACAAGCTTTGAATAATCAAATTAATCATGAGCTTTAAGCTGATTTAGCTCGATCAAATCAAGCTCAGATAAAATAAGAAAAATTGCTTTTTTACTGAGTTGGGCTAGGTTCCATGATTATAATGATCTAGCCAAGTTTAATTTGTTAAAATATTA
The DNA here is from genome assembly GCA_037074485.1 of Delonix regia. Taxonomy (NCBI): domain Eukaryota; kingdom Viridiplantae; phylum Streptophyta; class Magnoliopsida; order Fabales; family Fabaceae; genus Delonix; species Delonix regia. The sequence goes on along the minus strand of CM073450.1, from coordinate 42,645,277 downwards.
TTTATAGTGATTTACATTTTATTTTTTAGGATGAATTTTATTTATGTCAAATAATTAAAATAATAATTCATTTTAAATCTTAATTATTTTTATTCCAAAACTTAAATTTTTTTCATTCCATTTTTTATTCAAAATTTTATTTTTTTTCCATTTTTTCTTTAACAAACAATTATTTTCATTAACAAATTATTTTTTTAAAAAAGAAAGCCCTAACGCAGTGATTAACTAATTGGCAAACCTTAGAAAAAAATACTCAATCTAAAATGGGGTCGGGCCATGAGTCTGACAAAAAAAAAACGAATCAAACCTATATAAATCCCTAATAAACACTTTGAATGTTTGGAAAGTAAATGATCAAGTAGGGTGAGTTTCACATCCATTTCTTTAACCCTTCCGAAATGAGAGCTTTAGAATGGGTTAGTTTATTTATAATTCAATGTTCTTTTCTTTTATTTTTATATTGAATTTTATAAGGATAACGTTTAAAATTTCATATTTTAAATTCTTCTTGTTTCATTTATAATATTGCAAAATTCAAACAGTGAGCATGCCATGTGGACTGGACACAGATACATCCTTTTTTTTCTTTCTTAAATATTCAATCCTTGAATGCACTAGACATTAAACACAGCAAGCCCCCTTCTCGTTTAGGAGCACGGGAAACGCAGCAGCGCTCTTGCTCTCTTTCTCTGCAATTAAACATATAATTCTACTTTGAAGATATTGCCTGGGTGGGGTCTCACAGATGGAGTTGGGTGTTTTAACTTACAAAAATGCCTAATATCTGTATTTTTGTTCCTGCCTTAAATTGTATGCAAATGTTATATTAATTGGGTGTTTAATTTGGATTAATGGAGAGTTGGTTCATATTCAGAATTTTGAAAGTGGAGGAAGGATGCTATATACTTTGTTGAACGTGAAAAATAACCTGTATTAAGAAGAAATCTCATACTAAGTCAACACCTCCAAATTTTTTTACACCAAGCATATTTGGATATAAATCCAAATCCCCACAAAAAATTGCTCGTATATGAAAAGTTGTAATTACCATTGTCAAAATTGATTGCACTTTTTGTCATGGAATAAGAATCAATGACTGATTATATACTTCTTCTTTTTTTAATGAAGATGATGAAAAGAACAGCAATCCATTGAAATTTCAAACAATTTCTCACAATATTTTATGGTGTGTGATTTTAGAATATGATTTTTTTTGCCTAAAAAAAAAAAGCATTCATTATAACCAAAGAAAAAACACAGTACATACTCCTACATCACTACTCTACTCCTACCAAAACGACATCAAAAAACAAAAAATTACATCAGACACAGTAAAGAACAACGTATAAATAAGAACACAACAATCAATACCTCATTACAATTAATCGCACCATTCCTCGCAGACGCACACTTTATCCAACTCATCACAGTATATGACTTTATGACTGCAAATACAGGAGGTATGGGTAAAAAAGACAAAGGTTTATCCATACGCAAAAAGATAATCTGGTCTCACTGTTGAATTTAAATTTAAATGTTTGTTAACAATTATTTCACTACATAATCATATTATCGTCATTCGATTTATATCTTTTTGTTTATATGGCTTTAATCTCAGTGAGTATAATACTTATACACAGACACACACACATATACTTTCAAATTCAACATTATGTGATTTCAGGTGACAAATTCAAATGCAATATGCACATTGTAACTTCAAGCTTGGTTTTTCATTTACATATCAATATTCATATGAAGTTGAGGTATTGTAAAGAAAAAGTGACTTACCAGAATATATATAACAGATGAAAACAGTGCCCAAAAACGTGTGTTAACCACATTGTCCTTAAGGTAATATCTACACATACTTAGTTTGTTGCAAGGTTAATGACAAATCATCTCTAAGAGTTATTCCAAACACGTAGAGATTTACAGACAACAAACTCTGTAAATCCTGTGAAAAACTTTTCAATAAAAATAGAGTAGAATGTATGAGAGAGAAGAGGAAGAAATTTTTTTTCCAGTCTTTTTCTAATTTGTCCAATTTGTATTTATAACCATAATCTGTAGGAATGCAACTTTTCACGAAAAGTTGTATTCCTCTTAACTTGTATCCATTCAAATTTAAATAAAAATATGATAGTTAGAAAATAAATGTTTAAATTTGAACAGAAATAAATAAACAATTATTTATTTATTTAAATAAAAAAAATAAAAAAACAAATATGAAACAGATAAGAAATTTTCAAGTGCTAAGTGCTAAGTGCTTTTTAAATATAAATTATTTAATAGCACTTAATTTCTCTCCAATTTTCTAATTTAATATGTGATGTGGATAGCCATATATATAGGCTTTAAACATATTAGATTTATCTGATGTGAGACTTGGAAGCCTATTACAACAACATACTCTTTAGCTTAGTTTTCCAAACTAACTATTTCTAACAATCCTCCACTTAGTTTGGAAAACAAAGTATCCTCTCTATTATCCTCTCTTTTCCATAAGGCTATGCTTAATGACAGGTGTCTTTTGACTTGAACCTATTGTTAGTGTAAGTATTTCAAAATGTTAACAAACTGATGGTTGCATAAAGCATTGAATCACAATTCTTATGTTTACATCGGAAACACCACACACGTAGTCTTATTTTTAAATCCAAAAGTTTTCACAATGTTCGTAGCACTTATATGGCTATGTGCTTCCCCCTAGACTTTTCATGAACATTTTCAAGAATCAACCCCAAATTCTTGCTAAGAGTGGCACTACACTTTATGTTCACATAGGTGGGTTCCTTTAAGCCTTAAGTCCTTCAGGCTTTTCTGAATCCATTAAGAGTTGTACTCACCCTGAACATTTAAGTTCCTATAATGTGCACTCGACCTGGAATGACTACTATATTTTCAGTGCACCTAGTCACATATCAATAACTTGTTCTTACCCATTGAACCTTTAAACTAGATTTGGTCTAGTCAAAGGTTGGGTTTCCATTACTGGTGACTCTATTTAAGGGGTTTTAATCCCATTCCTTTCAATGCTTTCTCTACAACATATTTCATAAATCCTTTAGTAAAAGGATATGCCACGTTGTTACTTGTCTTCACATATTGAATTGTGACTATTCCATCACAAATTAATTGTCTAACGTAATCATGCCTTAGACTTATATGTCTAGATTTACTATTATACACTTTGTTAAATGCTCTAGACATAATTGCTTCACTATCACAATGTAGAGAGATTGTTGGCATTGGCTATGGCCACAACTTTATTTCCAATAATAAGTTTCTCAACTATTCTCCCTTTCTACATGCTGCTGCTAAGGCAACAAACTTTGATTTCGTTGTGGAATGAGTTATATATGTCTGTTTCTTGGAAAACTAAGAAATGACTGCTCTAACAAGAGTAAAAATCTAACTTGAAGTTGATTTATTGTCACTTGCACTAGTTACCCAACTAGCATCAGTGTATCCCTCCAATACAGCTAGAAAAAAAATTATAGTAGTCCTAGATTTAATGTCTTCTTTAGATGTCCTAGAATTCTAGCAATTTTCTTTCCAATGTTCTAAACTAGGATTACTTTTATACCTAGAAAGTTTACAAACAATGAAAGAAATGTTTGGTCTTGTATAATGCATAGCATACATTAAACTCCCAATGGCACTAGCATATTCAACTTTTGCAATTGATATGTTAGTGTTTTCTTTTAAGTTTTGTGAATGATCATAGGGTGTGCTTGCCTCTTTTATATTTAAGTGTTGAAATTTAGTTAACACTTTCTCAATATAATGAGATTGATTCAAGGCAAAACCCCAACTATATCTTGTTACTTTTACCCCTAAGATTATATCTACCCCTCCAAGATCTTTCATTTTAAATTTTGAGGATAGATATTTCTTAGTATCATCATAGTAATCATATTTATCCCAAAGATAAGCATATCATCCACATACAAGTAGATGATAACACCATACTCATTTGTGAATTTTGAATAAACACACTTGTTAGCATTGTTATGCCTAAAACTATGAGATAATATAATTGAATCAAATTTTTCATGCCATTTTTTTGGTGCTTGTTTCAAACCATATAATGACCTAACCAGCTTACAAACTTTCTTTTCATTTTCAGGCAGTACAAGGCCTTCAGGTTGTTCCATGTGAACTTCTTTTTGTCTAAAACCCTTTTCCACCAACCTTGCTTTAAAAGCTTGTATTGAACCATCTGTATGATATTTTCGTCTAAATACCCATTTACAACCTATAGGTTTTGATCTTGAAGGTAAGTCTAATGATACCTAAGTATTATTTGATAATATTGAATCCATTTCATCATTAATAGCTTTCTTCCAAAAACTAGTATCTCTTGATGCCATGGCTTTATATGCAATAAAATGGGTATTTAACTTATAACACTTTCCCTATTACCTTCAACTAGGAAAACAATAGATTAGGAAGAAATAAAATCAGAGTCTAAATGTTTTTCTCTTCTCACTCTTTGACTCCTTCTAGGTTCAATTTTGATATGAGGTACCATTATTGAATTTCTAGGAGGTGTAGTATCTTTGTTTTCACCACTAGGTACTTCCTCATGAACTGTTTCTACAGTATCATTTATAAATTTATTTTCAAAGAATTCTACATCTCTAGATTCTACAATTATATTTGAGTCAACATCTAAGAGTCTATATGCTTTTGTGTTTTCTATATATCCTACAAAAACACATTTTAGGGCTCTTAGTCCTAGTTTGGTTCTCTTAGGTTCTAGGACTCTATAAAATGCTAAACACCCCCAAACTTTAAAGTAATTTAAATTTGGCTTTCTTCCTTTCCATAACTCATATGGGGAAGTTTTGATTGCCTTTGAAGGTATTCTATTTAATACTTGATTAGTAGCCAATAATGCTTCTCCCCATAAAATTGTAGGCAAACTTGAACTTAGGATCATGACATTTGTCATATCTACTAATTCTCTATTTTTTCTCTATGCCAAACCATTTTGTTGTGGGGTGTAAGGAACACTAGTTTGATGTACTATACCATTGCTTTCAAAAAATTCTATAAATTTCTTAAGAGAAATATTCTCCACCTCTATCACTTTTAAGTGTTTTTTATTTTCTTTTCTCTTTGATTTTCTACCATTGACTTGTAGTATGTAAACATTTCAAAAGCTTGATCCTTGGATTTTATTAAATACACATGTGTATATCTTGAAAAATTGTCAATAAAAGTAATAAAGTATCCATTCCCTCCTCTAGTCAACATGCCATTTAATTCATAGATATTAGAATGCACAAGTTCTAAGGTTTCAGAATTTCTTTCGATAGAAGGAAATGATTTTCTTGTCATTTTAGCCTATACACAGATTTCACATTTATCATTAATTTCGTTTTCAAATGTAATCAAACCATGTTTTGACATATACCTTAAAGTTTTATAATTAACATGTCCTAATCTACCATGCCATAAATGAAAAGAATATTCAATAATATAAGTAGAAATTGAATATTTATTAATAATGCTTAACTTGAACATTCCATCACAAGACTAACTCTTGCCGATAAATACTCCATTCTTGGAGATTACAAGTCTGTCATACTCTAAAACTACCTTTAATCCCTTTTTACATAACATATTTGCAGATACAAGGTTCTTCCTAATTTTTGGAACATGGAGAACATTTTGTAGTACTGGTTTCTTTCTAGAAGTGAATTGTAACTTTATGCTGCCTTTGCCAAGTACTTTTACTGTATTTCCATTGCCCATATCTTGTCCTTGTTTTGCAACACCATAATTCTTGAATTGTTTCTTGTCATGACAAGCATGAATCGTTGCTCCAAAATTGTACCACCAGTCAAAAAACTTAGTAGTGGCAGCCATGTTTAACTCAGAGATCATACTAATACACAATTTAGAGACCATAGCAACAATCTCATTAGATTCAATCTTAACCACATTTGCAGTATTAGAATTTCCACTCTTTTTCCTTTTCCAATATCTGCAATCCTTTTTTAAAATGTTCATTTTTTCCACAGTGAAAACAAGACTTTGTTATCTTGTACTATTTTCCAGAATTAGTGGCAGTAGACTCCAGGTTCTTCTTATTGTTTTTCCCATAATGGCTCTGGTTTTGATTGTTTGCATCCATAAAATTAACCTTTGAAACAGATCCCATATGCTTTCTTTGTAAAATTCATGTTTCTTGTTCAATATTTCAATGCTTCAAAATCTAGTCTAAGGTGAAACTCTTTATGGTATGCAACAATTTCTTTCTATAATCATGCCAACTTAAGGGTGACTTTGCAATGATTGCCCCTACTTGTACAGATTTAGGAATGTCAATTTTTATATCTTTAAGTTTAGAAACCAAAATATGCAAATCATGAACTTGGTCTAGAACAGGTATAGAAATATGTAATTTGTAATCAAAATATTGCATGATAAGAAACCTATATGTTCCCTGCTTCTCTGTATTGTATTTGGCTTCAAGAGCATCCTAGATTTCTTTTGGAGATGTCAAAGATGAGTAAAGATCATACAAACGATTTGACAATGTGTTCAGTATATGACCACGACATAAACCTTCATCATCAGTTCTCTTTCTATGTTCTACCTTTACTTGTTTTGATTCATTATCACTAGGAATACTAAGTGGAGCCAATGCAGGATCAAACAGATATGAAATCTTCATGGCAGTGAGAAAGAACATCATTTTATCCTTTCATTAACTAAAATTTGTTCAATCAAATCTATCTAGTTTGATGAAATCTTGGTTCATCACTTTGAAAACTTATTCTTGGGTAGTCTCCATCTTTAGAAATATCACTTTAAGATTGCAAAGGAAAATTATCTAACCAAAATATATATTGGAGATGAAAACAGTGCCCAGAAATGTGTGTTAACCACACCATCCTTAAGGTGATATCTGCCCACACTTAGTTTGCTGCAAGGTTAATGACAAATCGCTTTTTGGAGTTATCCCAAGTACATAGAGATTGATAGACAGCAACCTCTGTAAATCTCTCTGTGAAAAACTTTTCAATATAAACAAAGTAGAATGTCTGTGAGAGAAGAGGAGGAAATTCTTTCTTTTTTTCTTTTTCCAGTCTTTTTCTAATCTATCCAATTCGTATTTATAACTAGAATATATACGAATGCAACTTTTCACAAAAAGTTGTATTCCTCTAAAAATTGTAGCCATTCAAATTTAAACAAAAATATGACCATTGGAAAATAAATGTTTAAATTTGAGCAGAAATAAATAAAAAATTATATATTTATTTAAATAAAATAAATAAATAATAAAAGAAAAATACGAAACAAATAAGAAATTTAGGATCACTGAATTATCTCAATCTTAAGTACACGCACATGCGAAATGCTAAGTGCTTTTTAAATATAAATTATTTAATAGCACTTAATTTCTCTCCAATTTTCTAATTTAATATATGATGTGGATAGCCATATATATAGGCTTTAAACATATTAGATTTATCTGATGTGGTACTTAGAAGCTTATTACAACCACATATTCTTTAACTTAATTTTCCAAACTAACTATTTCTAATAGTTGAAGGTATATTGAAGAATGTCAAATCAAAATTCATGTTGTATGTAGCATGGCGGTATAGGTCACTTATATTGCACTTGTGAAGTTTATTGGAAAGAGCATTTGGTTAAGGAAGAAATAAGTGTGCATAAAGGATGACTATTGTAAACTCATGTCATATGTAACTAATGTAGTATTTTGTAAAATCATGTTAAAGGTAAATGATCATAGGCAATGCAATGTACTTGTTGTACGTTAGCATCATCTGTGCTTGAATATTTGAATGGAATAATATATGCTTTTGGAAAAGTTGCGATTACACATTTACAATTTGTTGCTCAATGATCTAAAAACAAAATAGGAAGAGTCTTCTACAATGTGACTCATCTAGTTTTTAACTAGGAAATCTTAAATGCTATACCAAAAGTTCCAAACTAATGAAACCTAAATGGTATGCCTAGTTATGGGTGTTTATATGTGGCACATAACTAATGAAATCTATTGCATCAAGGGTGATCTTTTATGTTTCAAAAGACTAGACTGGATTATTTAGTGGCCCTTATATCATCATAAATAAAAGTGAGAACATCATCACACGTTAATATTGCAACACCAAAAATTGCAGAACATGTAAACTTTTATTTTGCTTACTATTGTTCTTACCATCAACAATCTAGTGAAACTAAATTGACTGTTAGATGTTTGAGGATACTCATACATTGTTAAAAGTGTCGAATAGGATGCGTCATATTGCGTTTGGCTTAATGTTTCATTAGCTTACAAGGATGATGAAAATTCATTGCTTATTTATTAGTAATGAAGAAGGTAAAGATCAAAATTCATTACTTGTTCATGACTTATTTGTTTTTATAGTTTTTTACATTTGTAATAGGCTATTTTATTAAGTTTTTTAAGGTTTGTTTGGTTGTTATTAGGTTTGTTGGTTTATTTGTTAGGTTATGCCATTTGGGTTTATAAATACTCCATTGTCTCTCTAGTAAGAATATATACATATATGCATTTCATTCTGATGAATAAAGAGAAGCTCTAGCATTTCGTTACTTAGCTTAGTTGAGTTTACCAAGGAGAGGATTAATTATCTTCTTTTATTGTATCAATAATTGATTCTTATCAAGGAGTTTCTTATGGCAATTTCGTTCTTGTTTTCATACAACCAATCATTTGTGTTTCCATTTGTAATTGTCATTTGGGGGTTCAATAGGTTGAAAATGTTATTCCTTCCCATGTTCGTTGTTGAATTATGAGATATTGGGTTTCATGTTCTTTGTGGCCTTAGAGTCCCACGTCATTTGGTATCAGAGTGCAAAATTCTGAATTTTATCCCATTTCTTGGATGATTTGGGCTATCTTCATAAAGATTTGATTTTAGTTTCTTCAAGTGTTTTTTCTTATTCCTTGCATAGTTTAAAATTTCAAACATCAATTTTGATTTCTCAATTGTTTTTCTTTTTCTCTTTCAATTTTTGATCTTTTCTTGATTGCTCTTTTACGTACTTCTTGATTTCTTTCTTGATTTCTTCCTTGAATTCTTTGAACATTTCTTTCTTACCATATTCTTATTATGTGATTTTCACTACTTTCCTTTTAATTTGTTCTCGTAGATTATGTTATGCAAATCTGATTCTTAAAAAAAAAAAAAGTTGAGGATAGTGAATTTGAATGGTAAAAGGTTTGAATATTGGTGAGGTTAGAGAAAAGAAAAAGCCATTATCTAAAACACGAGTACCAAATCTCTCAAGAGTAAACACGTGAGGAGCGTGAGTCTTAACCAATTTGTGCCTTTTCTTTAGTTTCTTTTCAAGTCTAAAATCATGTAGCAGTTTCAAAGAAATCCATATGTTGATATGAAGCTATACATGAAAGCCATACGAGACCAATTCAAGCTTCATAAAAGGTTGGATATAGTCTTCACAAGTATGTCAAAATTAATCAAAAGGCCAATATCGTTTGACAAAGAAGGGAAGGATCAAAATAAGATGATGCAAGTTCCAAAAGGAGTAGAAAAAAAAAGGGGTAGGACATGGAAGAAAATATAGCAATCTCAATACTATCGAAATGAATATACTATCATTTAAAAGGAGAAATGATGCCAAATCTTACTTGGAATGGGAAAAAAAGGTAGAGATAATATATACCTACCATAATTATATAGAAGAAAGAAAAGTTAAGATGACTATAGTAGGATTTTTAAACTAAGCATAGTTTGGTGACACGACTTAGTTAAGATTAGAAGGAGATGTGGAGAAGATCCTATTCAAACTTGGGATGAGAGGAAGAAAGTGATGTGGAAGTGATATTTACATTCTTATTACTATAGGGAGTTATATAGTCTTTATCAAGGATCAAAATTAGTGGAGGGCTCCCATAAGGACATGGAGATGCTTATGATTAAAGCTATCATTAAGGATGATCCATAAGTGACAATGACTACATTTTTAAGTGGTTTCAATAAAGAGATCACTGGCATGATAGAGTTGCAATCTTATATAGAGATGGAGGATCTAGTTAATATAGCCATGAAAGTAAAAAGACAATAAAAACAAAGGAGTTCAGTGAAGTCATTTTCAAAATCTAAGAAATAGATGGAGTTAAAAATGGAGCAAAGATGACAATAAAAGGGAACATTTGGATTTAAAGGAAAAATTCATTGAAACAGACAAGGGCAAGGGAAAGAGTGCTTTTAGACAAAAAGGAGCTGTTGATCCACCTTTAAATAGAGATATAAAGTGTTTCAAGTGACAAGGCCAAGGCCATTATACATCTAATTGTCTAAATCAAAAGACTATGCTTATTTAGGGAAGTTAAGTTGTTTATGAATCTGAGCATGCTAGTGGTTTCGATGATAATTTGAGTATACCACCTTTTGAAGGTTGTTCAGATGTTGGTAAGAGTATTGAATATGTTGTGCGAGGTGAATCCTTAGTTATTAGGCATGGATTGAATTTTACTATTGAGGAGGAAGACTTAGAGGAAAGAGAAAATATTTTTAAGATGAATGGGCATAAGATTACACTTGCTCCTATGACACCATCCAAGATCTATTAAGACCAGCTCAAAACAAGACCTTTGACCAATAAAGGTAAGGGTTGTGAGGATTAAAAAAGACAAGAGAGAAGAGAGGGAAAAAGTGTAAGGAATAAAGAAAAAGGCCCATTGGTAAGTGACTACATAAGTAAGTTAAAGGAAGATAAGGGGAGTGACAAAATTAAGAAATAACATTGTTTGTACGCAAAAGAAATGGAGTTAAAAAGTTAAGGAAACTTCGCTTACTAACATTGACCTTGATCATAATTTGCCTAGTGTCTATGCCAGTTTATTATAGGAGTTTGATATGGATAAAAAAAGTTGAAATGTGTAGAAGAATCTTTGACCTAGGAGTTTGGGTTTAAGTTCACATGCAAATAGAGTGGTTTTTATAGCAAAGAAAATCAAAATGTAATGCAACAGGTGAGTATAATGTAAGTGCTACATTAAAGCTTTCTAATCCATTTCCATTTAACTTTGATTTAGATTCTAAAATGAATCTCTTTGAGGAAGGAGGGGATCATGTGAGCACAGATGAGATAAAGAAAGGATTGCTAACTAGAGTAAGAGCTAAGAAGTTTAAAGAGTTTGCACAAAGTTACGTATGGAGATTTCTTAAATGTGCAAAAAATCATTACGCTATGAAGACTAATGAGGCTTTGGTTAATTTTTCCTATTTGGGCTCTAGCTAGCAAGTTAAAGATATTTGGGCTTAAGTTAGAGCTAAATTCATTTTTATAGTTTGTTACATTTGTAATTGCCTATTTTGTTAAGTTTATGAAGGTTTGTTAGAGTTGTTATGCCATTTAGGGTTTATAAATACTCCACATTCTCTCTTGTAAGAATATATACATACACACATTTCATTCTAATGAAAAAAAGAAGATTTGGTGCTTTGTTACTTAGCTTGGCTAAGTTTGCCTAAGAAAGGATTGATTGTCTTCTTCTATTGCGTTAAAAATTAATTCTTATCAAGGAGTTTCTTACAATGAATTCGTTCTTGTTTCCATAGAATGGATCATTTGTGTTTCCATTTGTAATTGTCATTTAAGGGTTCAATGGGTTAAGAATGTTATTCCTCCTCATGTTCGTTGCCGAGTTTTGAGATTTGGGGATTCATGTTCTTCATGGCCTTAGAGTCTTGCATCAAAACGAAGCTCCATTACTTTCTTAAACAAGTCATCCACACCTTTGACAACTAGCAAGTGAATTTCTTCGTAGTTAGATATCACAGATGCTTATCTTATCATTTTGGAGCTTAAATGCCTGTATCATCAGTTTCTAGATAGCTTAGGATCTCTGTCAGCATCTTTTCCTTTGATGTCATGTACAATACCTTTATGTGCATCTCTCAACCACCTTTGTTGGATGTACTTATCAGGAACAACCTTAATATCCTTTGCTTTAAACACTTTCAAGGAATGGTTACAAAGTATTCCATACGTCTCAAACTTTCTGTAAGTACAATAAATAGAGGTATGAGTTGGATCAAATCACACTATCCATTCTTCATCATGATCGGTCAAGGTGATAACATATTCATACATAGTCTATGATTCATTTCTTTCCTTAATACAAGTAGCTAAGAATAAATTGAACTTTTTCTTCAAGGTATCTCGCATGTGTACTCATAAGTTGAAAAAAAAAACTTTTTCCTGCAATCTCGCTTCCTCAACCAATTCAATCTCATAAGCCTACATTTGAGATATTTCTCGTTGTGAAGGTAACATGTGCGTTGTCTCAAAAGGTTGAAGAGGGTGGTTATATGCCTTTACAAACTCATGGATTACAAATTTTCCATTGTTTGTTGCGACTGCAATTCTTGCTTTAGAATTAGTTCTTATCTCTGCCCTATGATTAATAACCAAAATGTCTCACTTGTCTTGTTTTCTAAGTCATTCCTTACAACAAACAAATCTGCACAAGGTAATGGAGTCGTCTTTCTTATTCTTGTATGCATACTACTTCCTTACTCCGAATCTAGCCTTTCCTCCGTGGTCATCCATAAACTTCCAAATTGCATCTCTATTATCAAATTGCATACCCATTCTAGGCCTTGAATTGTCCTTCGAAGATGTTATCCTCAATAGATATCGAACACAACACAATGGTATCTAAAAGAGAAAAGTATATTAGTCCTCCACTTTTGCACTTTGTGACAATTTGATCCTTCACAAATTTTCTGTGACAAATTAGTCCTTCACAATTTAAATTTATACAAAATTAGTCCCTCACAAATTCAAATTTATACCAAACCAATCCCTTCGTTTAAATTAATGATAGACTGATTTTGTATAAAATAGATTTCTAAGGGATTGATTTGTCATAGCTAATTTGTAAGGACCAAAATTGTTACAAAATGTAAAAGTGAGGGACTGATTTGGTACTTTTCTTGTATCTAAAATACCATAAAAAGATATTAACAATTGAGTCAAATATCACCCAAAAGCATATGAAAGACTTATATTGAAATATTATCATAATAAAATTACAAAGATGCCAATTTTGGATCACCATGAAACACAATGTTAATTGATAGGCATATTAGGAAGAACTTTTTCTTAATTCAACATCTTTAATAATTATAATGCAACAGAAAATCAATTACTTTTAATAATTAAACTCGATTATTTTTAAATAAATAAAATAGGTGTTTAAAATGTAATAACATATCACTTTTATGCACACTTTTAGATTCACAAAATTAGACCAAGTTAATCCACAAGAACAAGTAGAGATTTCCAGAAGCTAGCACCAAGACCGAAAAGTAAGTTAGAAGCATGAGGCTAAGCTAAAAGCTTATGAACCTCTTTCCCAGCTTAAAATAATTATTTTAAGCACAAAATCCCCACATTAAGTAATCATATCTGTCATGTTGTGGGTTATATTTCCAGAATCCATGTGTTTGAGCTTTGATTAGACAGATAAAAGGGCCTCAAACTCCATTGTATAGCCCCAAGAACAACATATTAAAGCAAACTTTTGCAAATGAATGCTTAGGTTTTGGTTCTGTGGTTTTGGTTTATGTTTTCCCGCATGATTATTTGATCATGATGATATATAAAGTTAAACCTGCAAACTTATATACATTTGACAAAGGACTGAAGATTACGTGTATAACTTTCAAATATAAACAAGAAATTTGCTGCCACGGTCGCCACAGCCCATGTCTGCTTCTGTGTTCTGCATATTCCTAATCCTTCATTCACACTGTTTTGAGTCCTCCTTCTTCCTCTTCTTCTTCTTCTTCTACTACTTCTTCTTCTACTACTTCTTCTTCTTCTTCCCTTCTTCTTTTTCCCACTCAAAAAACACTAACTTTATCCAAGGGCATTTTCAAAATTTTCAAGCAAACAAAGACTCCATTTTATATTTGTTCAATAAAGCAAACTAGAGCAAGAACGAGACCTACAAAATGGACTTCTAAACCAGAACTTCCCAAATCCTTTGTTTTCCGATGATGGTGTCCGAACAAGATTTACAGAGTGATATGAATGAGGATGAATTTCACGCCTCCAAGCACACATGCTGAGCTTCCATCATTTGGCGCCAAAAAGGTTGCTTCTGTTCCACCTAATTTAAATGCCCAGTTGAATAAGAACCAAAGCAAGCGACATGCTCATAAACAAGAGGGGGCGTTGCAGCATTTTATGTCTTGCTTGAACGACCCAGCGTTTAGTAGTTAAGTATTTGAAAATTAAACAAAATATATGTATGTGTCCAGTCCACGTGGCATGCTCAGAGTCATTAGATGAATCGAAGAGTTCTGAGTAAGCAAACCAAGACTACATTTGGCACCATAATACTGTTGTAAATCTGGTTCCAGCATATTGTGTGCCCCATATACACTACCCTATTAATGACCACCTCACTTCATTCCCTTCAAAAATTTAAATTATGACTTTAATTATATAATGGACGTATATTTATTACTTCTTTTTTCCTTATAGTAATTTCAACTTATCTATAATTATAGAGAATATAATTATAATTCATGTACAAGATATGTCTCCTGATTCATTAAATGGCCGAAAGAAATGTTATCAAAAGGCATCGATAGTGGTGGCCTGGAAACCAATAGTTCCTTAGCTACTTGTTGCATTGAAGGACGAGACTTGGGCTTTGAACGAAGACATGCTATTGCAAGTGTTACCACAATAACCACATCTTGAGCATCTCTATGAGAAGAGGGAATATTCAAGCGTGAGTCTAGGATGTCTTTCAATGCCATCCTTTTGAACTCAGTAGATGGCTTCGATAGAAAAGAAATGAGCTCTCTTGGATGCATCCCCATGATTATTTCTAATGCCACCACTCCAAAACTATAAACATCACATTTAACTGTCACAGTTAATGTATAGGCAAGTTCTGTAACGAACCAAGAAACCGAGAATTGAGTCAATTATTGCTACTTGTAAGAATAAAATAAAGTAATCAAATCAATAGAAGAGATAAAAAAGAAAGAGTAACTCACCAGGAGCCATATATCCATAAGTTCCTACAAGATTGGTTTCATTGGAGGAATCAGGAATAAGGAGTCTTGCTGTGCCAAAGTCTGAGACAAATGCTTCCCATTTTGAGTTTAACAATATATTGGTACTAGTAACATCTCGATGAACAATTGGTGTGGTACAATCATGATGCATATAGGATAAAGCATGTGCTATCCCTTTGATGATATTTACTCTTTTACTCCAATTCAACTCCTTAGCTTCAATTTCAGTTCTTAGGGCATAAAATAGACTTCCTCTTCTGAAGTATTGATAGACTAGAAACATGCACCGGTTGTGCAAACAATACCCATAAAGCTTAACAATGTTTCGATGACGAATTTTGGTCAACATTTCAACTTCATTTCGAAAGCTTTTGTCAAAAGAAGGGTTTTGAGATTCTAAGTAATGAAGTTTCTTCAAGGCAACAGTTCTTCCACTAGGAAGTCGTGCTCTATAAACACTACCATAAGCACCTGTTCCAATGCAGTACTTGATGTCAAAATCCTCTGTTGCTTTAATGATATCTTCATAAGCAATTTTACCATCATAATTCCATATGCAGAAGAGATCTCCACTCTTGCCCTGCTTCTCATTGAATTTGGCCTTTTTAACCATATATTTTTTAACGATAAGAGCCCCAACAAATAAAAGCAACAAAAATGTTGTGACAATGGGAAGGATGATCACCATTGTGTGAATAGACCTGGATCTAGTGATTGTCAAAGATCTAGAAGAACAAGCATTTGTTGGACCAATTAACCCCTTATTACCAATGAAACTATCTTCGGAAAATTGACAATATATTTCTTCCGGGATATAACCACTGAGGGAATTGTATGATAAATTTGTGCTAGATAGCAAGCCAAGTTCCAAAGGTATATGGCCACTAAGATTATTGTAGCTAAGATCCATGTTTGACATGCCAGAGTAAACTAACTGCGAAGGAATAGCTCCATTCAGCTTGTTGTGGGACAGGTTTAGAGTTCTGTAGATGCAGCACAACCTTCCTTCTTGTGGTATTGAGCCAGATAGTTGGTTTGTGGAAAGATCAACAACCTCTAGGTCAATAATTAGTTGAAAAAGCTCAATTGGAACTCTACCAGATATCATGTTATGAGATAGGTCTAGAATAATCAAAGCTTCTAATTGTTTGATCCTCGGGTGTAAGACTCCACTTATTTGATTTGAATTAAGGACAAGGTATTTCAAATTCGTTAATTCATACAAAGACAAAGGAATAGGACCTCGGAGATTGTTTGCACTCAAGTCCAGAAATTCCAGATTGGTGAGAAAGTACCCAATTTGTAAGGGAATTGAACCACTCAAATGATTAGAAGAAGTATCAAGCATGATGAGCCGAGTGAGATTTCCAAGTGTGCTAGGTAGCTCACCTGTCAGTGCATTAGAGGACAAGTCTAGATGAGTGAGGCTTGAGAGATATCCCAAGCTTGAGGGAATGCTTCCATTGAACTTGTTGAAACTCAAGTTGAGTGAGACAAGTTCCCTCAAATTTCCAAGTTGAGGAGGAATTGCAACACTTAAACTGTTATTAGAAATGTGAAGCATATCAAGATGAGAGAGATTTGATATAGTGGTAGGTAGCTCACCTTCAAGACCATTATGGGACAAGTCTAGATGAGTGAGGCTTGGTAGATCTCCCAGGCTTGAAGGAATGCTCCCATTGAACTTGTTGAAACTCAAGTTGAGTGAGACAATTTCTCTCAAATTTCCAAGTTGAGGAGGAATTGCACCACTTAGACTGTTAATAGAAATGTGGAGCATCTCAAGATGAGAGAGATTTGCTATAGTGGTAGGTAGCTCACCTTCAAGACCATTATGGGACAAGTCTAGATGAGTGAGGCTTGGTAGATCTCCCAGGCTTGAAGGAATGCTTCCATTGAACTTGTTGAAACTCAAGTTGAGTGAGACAAGTTCTCTCAAATTTCCAAGTTGAGGAGGAATTGCACCACTTAGACTGTTACTAGAAATGTGAAGCATCTCAAGATGAGAGAGATCTGCTATAGTGGTAGGTAGCTCACCTTCAAGATTATTATGGGATAAGTTGAGATGGGTGAGCTTCATAAGAGCACCTGGATCAAGAACGATGCTTCCTGAAAGCCCCATTTCACTGAAGTCTATACTGACTAAATTATGGAAGGCCGAGAAATTCATATCAGAAAACCATGGGTATGAGTCAGTCATATTTTCTGGGCTTGAAATCTTTGTGATGCTTCCGGCATTATTGCACACAATGCTAGGCCATCTGCAATAGTTTGAGATGTTTTGGTCCGACTCAAACCACCATGACCACCACCCACTCTGAATCAAAGCCTCTGCTTCTTCTCTTGCGGAGGATTCTGCCATCAAGGCACTAGAAGCTGACATGTTGGCACCAAAGAGTGCCAGAGGTATTATTAAAATGAAGGTAGAGATTACCATGTTTTTCTTATCCTACCGCGCAAAATATAGATTGCGTTTAGGCTCTTGATTGAGAGTATGTTTAAGAACAGGTTTTTATTCACTATTATAACACATTACACAAGGATGTTAAACGCGATGGTTCCATGCAAGTCTGCTAGAACTGAAGTCTACGTCAACTTACTCTCCTTTAATTCCTTCTTGGTTTTGCAATGCCCCATTTTACACTCAATGAAACATCAAAGGCCCATGTCTTCTTTTCCTGCCCTTTTCTCTTTTTGGCCACATGGTCCAAGTCTTCACTGAGGGGCGTAGAAGTAAACACCACCTGTTGGATGAGTTGTGAAATAGAGCGTGGAATTATGCATATTTGAAAGTTCATTATTCCATGTGAACAATTATTCTACACAAAATTTGAAACCTTCGTGATTATGATTTTAGTTTCAGCTCCGAAAAAAATAATCATAAAGTCATCATGTCTCTTAAATATGCAAAATCTAACGATATTTTATTTGGTTAGCACTGGTATTCATTTTCAAAAGATTAATTGAGATGTCTTCACGAGTAAAGATAATATAATTTAAATATGCTCTTTATCACCTAAACAGCAACCTTCATTTTGGGGAATTTTTATCCTCTTGCAAAACAGAGTATTTTACCCTGTTACAAAAACAAGATAAGAAGATTTATTTTTTTCCCCTCCAACTAACAGATATATTTTAACTGAAGTAAAATATTATTTTGATTCTTCATTTAATAATAGATTCGATTCATATTCTTAAGTTCGTTTTTCACATATTAATTTATTATTATTTTAATTTCTTATTTATTTGAATAATAGTATATTTAGTTTAAATTTAATTAAGATTAAGAGTTAAATGCGTTAACTTTTAGTGAGGAACTAATTTAAAAACAGATATTAATGAGAAAATTAAAGATGAAAATTAATATATGACTAAATTAATAATCCACTAATAAGTAAGATTTAGAAATTAGTAAGATGCCAAATTTGGGACAGCTTCATGAATGAGATAACTTTTTTTTTTTTTTTTGTTCTTCTCTTTGACGAGATATGTCTCATTTTAGTCTCTAGTTGGATTCATTGCCATTATAATTTCCACCAAGTATGTGTGACCCAGAGCGAATGAAGCTACTAACACGGAAACTACTCAATTATGACTACGACAAAGACAATTGTAAGTAGACTTTGAATTCTATGACCAAAATAAAAAAGACTCCGAATTTTGGTTTGGATTTTAAGAGTGAAAACCGCGTGTTATTAATGTTTTTCTATGACGACGAACTTGTTAACGACGACAGAGTAGGACTCACTTTCGTTAGCAAACATAAAAAAAGCTTTGCATTTTATTTTTTTAACTTGTAATTATATGTGAAAATAATATGTCAATCTGTTTGTGCACAATAAAAATTAAGAAAATAAAGAAAGATTTAATTAATCAGCCTTAGATCCTAAGTTTAGGACTAAATTTACGCTTATCAACAGTATTCTCATTCCCTCTTTCATATTTTTTATTATGCTCATTTCACAAGCTAAAATTCAATGGTTTGGGACCACTCCGTAAAAGTGAGATATATATATATATTCTTTTTCGATTGACTAACTGTGTCATACTCTTCTTGTATTCTAGTCATCAAAGTAAATTCAAATTCTATGTAGGTAAGGATAAATTATATAGATTTAACGATTTATATAGAATAAATTATACAAATTAAATAATTTATATTTATAATTTCAAAATTCAAATTAATAATTTTTTAAAATTTAATTCTATGATTAATATTAAAACAACTATGCTCCGCAGTTATCACACTAAATGTCCCATCTAAGTTCTAGCAATACCAACTTTTGCAAGAGTTCATCTCCAGTTTCTATATTGTAATATTCCATAAATTTTTATTAGAGGAATATTTTGTAAAAATATTTATATTAGTTAGAGAAGGAAGATAGTATAATTGTGGCAAATAAGAAAATTAAATGGTTTAGAAAAAGTAAAGTTTTAAAAGAAGTCATATATTAATTTAAGTAGCATTTTACATGAGAATTCGATTGGCTCAAGTGTCTAGCCTTACCCATACAAACCAAGAGGTCTTGAGTTCGAATTCCTCTATGTACATCTAAGTGCTCTTGATTTCGAGTTAATAAGATGAACATTAATGAAGAAATTCAAATTTGGCTCAATTCAGGTAAAATTTCTTCCTCAACCTCAGCTCATGATTTAGAGTTAATAAGATGAATAGTAATTCAAATTTGGCTTGATTTAGGTAAATTTTCTTCAAATTTTGTTAGGGCTTTCATTCCTAGATGATTTTCAAGTAATTCTCTGTTTATTTGAGCTTCCAATTTAGTGAAGTAACACTAGAATTTGAAAATCCTTCTTTCATGTGAAGAACATGAACAATAAACATAAATTTCAAATTAGGGCTCGACTTGAAGGATTTTTATGAAATTTCTTTAGAGGTTATGATCCTAAGTAAGTATATAACAATTTCCATGTGTCAATTTGATATTTTCATCACTCAATTAAAAACCCCTCTTTCTTGATAAGAAGTTCAAACACCACTGGTCCTCTCCCTCAATCTCAGCTTTTGATTTCGAGTTTTGACCTTTGAATTTAGAAACCCCTTTCCAGCTTTACTAAGATGAACAATAACAAAGAAATTCATATTTGGCTCTATTTAGGTAAAACTTCTTCAAATTTCATTTGGGCTTTAATTCCTATATGATTTTTAAGTAGTTCTTTATCTATTTGAGCTTCCAATTTGGTGAAGTAACACTAGAATTCAAAAATCCCTCTTTTTAGCGAAGAACATGAACAATAAACAAATATTTCAAATTGGGGCTCGATTTGAAAGAGTTTTGTGAAATTTCGTTAGGGGTTTGAATCTTAAGTAAATATATAACAATTCTTATGTGTCAATTTGATGTTTGGGTCACTCAATTTAAAACCTTTCTTTCTTGGTAGGGATTTGAATATTTCTTAATCCTCTAGTGTTATTGGACCTTACGAATAAGAATTTAAGTTAGAATTATTGTTTTGGAGTGGTAAGTCACTTTGGGAATTTTCACAAATTATTTTAAATTTCATTGTTGTTAGAGGAAGTCTGATAAATGAAAGTGTATTGAAAGTGATTACTATTATTGAATAAATTAATTTGGTTATTATTGGTAAATTTTGACCCAATTGGTAATATTAGATAACCTAAGGGCTATAAGGGGCAATGAATGAGCCATTTGGGGACTAGTATTATATTTGAATTTAATATTCACATATTAATGATTGACAAGTGCGTTTAATGTCATTTACATATTTAAAAATGTCGATGCCTCTGCTACAAATAATTCAACTAATAGGGAGTGAAGGTGGAGAATTTGACAAATTTTGAAGTTTGAATAAGATGCATGTGTGTGTTTATGTTGGGCTTCAAAGCAAGGTGAATTCTCATTTGGTGGAAATTATGCGAACTCATGGTCATATGAACATTATTAAAAACCTTAGAATATTTTTAGTGCAAATTATTTGAGTTGGTTATTGATGAGGATGAAACTTTAATTTTATGGACCATTTGGGTTCCCAAAGTAGTTTCTAAGTACATATGCATATATGTATTGGTTATGACAACTAGAATCATTAAGAGGAATAATGGACCTTATACAAAGGAAATAAAGTTCAAAAATTATTTGAGGATGCTAGCACATTTGAATAAGTCATTATGGGGACTTTTTATTAGAATTTATTTGAGTTAAGATGTTTCTTAGCATGGAAAGTTAAAGGTCTATCATTTTTTAAGGGTTATAGTAGTCGCACTCAACTTAGCAGGTAAGGGAGTAAGTTGTGTGTGCTTTGGTCAAATGAGTAGATAATCCTAATTGTGCAAGATTTCTATTTTTTGTTATATCTTTTTGAAATATTGTTTCTTGATCTCCTTAGTACTTTGGGGTATGCTTATGGAAATTGTAAACATCATTTGCATATTTTGAACTATGAGATTTCTAGATTTATAGACTCTATGATTTTGCATGTCTGATTTTTTTGACCTCAAGTTTTCTACGTTAAAATAATTATGAACATCTGAAATTCTCTGTTCTGTAATATGAAGTATTCTGGTTTTATATTCATGAAATTTTTTTTTATTGTAAAGATATATGTTTCTGTATATGCAATGTATTGGGATTCTGAGATTTGGATACTTTTATCTATCTTTATGATAACTCAATGGAATAGAGTTATTTATGTCATTTTCATACTCTTTCATTGTGCTACCATGTTGGTTTTAGTTTAAATTTGAGTATTTCTTGTTAATTTAGGAGACTTATCTTCGGTAGCAAGGTTTTAGATTATTTAGGATTGATTTATGTTTAGTTATTATATTTTAGTAATTTGTGGGCTATTAATGTGATTTATATTACCTACTTGATCTCACTTTATGAAAAAGTTGATACTAAATTTTTGAAACTTTGATTTTTTATTTTGGATTTACATATGTTAAAGAAATATTTGGTAATGCATCCAAATTAGGATCTTGTAACTAACGATAGTAAATGTTAGCTATAGTATACAACGATCTGCCTTATGATATGATTGGATATGATGCCACTATCATGATACTCTACTTGAGGCCCAAGGCTATTATTTTGATTATTCTGAACTTGAAGCTAGTGACTGATATATGCTTTGTTTATATTATATTAGCCTTGGGCTAGATTTTTTTTTTTTTTTCTGAATATCTAATGGTTCTATATAATGTTCCCAAGCATGCTATTGGATTTGAAATACCCTTATGTTACAAATGTATTGATTCATTTTCATTCATAACTGGTTCTATAATTTTATTGTTGAGGCCTTTATAAAAGATTAATATGTGTTTTGCATTATGCTATATTTGTCTTAACCATTAAAGGCATTTAGTTTTAAGATAACATAATGATTTTTCAAAAACTTTACTGTGGCTAGTCAGTCCCTTTATATGATTAGTATTATTTGCTCATTGATTTTTCACTCACCCCATGTTATCTAACATTTTTAATATTACAGTGCTGATCCAAAACACCCGCCTACGGAGTAAGAGCTTGTGGGTGTTTCTTTTTTTGGTGAGCCTTATTGCTGCAAGTTCGAAAGCTCCCTTTTATGTAAATTTGTAATTAGAATTATTAACTCCCTTGTATACTAGTAGTAGGTCTTTTTTGTTATTAATATATTGACTGTAGGTTATTGTATATGTATATACATTGGACAACAGAGTTCTCCATCTTATTTTATATAACATTTTTTGTTGTAGATATTTTGGGAGGTTCATATTTTAGAAGAGATTCTATTGAAACTTCTATATGGGAATAAACAGATTCTTTTGCCATATGAATCTAAGGACGTGTTTTGTTTTTGTTTATCAGATGAAAATTCTACATGTTCAATTAAATTTTACCTTCTTTGATGTGTCCATTAGCCTTATGAGGGCGAGGATTACCTCATTCCATGTAACGATTGCTTCTTCTTAGTTAGGGTCATGACATAGTTGTAGTTACCTATATCTGATTCATCTCTCTCATTACTCATGCTAATGCATTTGGGTTCTATCTCTCAAAAAAATAATGGACAAAAATCCCATTTTAGTTAACTACCCTTTCTCCCATCTCTATTTTGGTCTCTCATTCCTTCAAAAATCCAAATCGATTTCCCACTCAGCGAAACATCATCTAAATTGATTCTTCTACGATGACATCATTATGAAACAGCTTATATAGCACTGAGATGGAAAAAAAGTTGGATACTTTTAGCCACATCATAAGTCAACTGGCCCTAAAACACTTAAACCCACTGAAAATGTGTTTGTCCATTAGAGGGTTATTCGGCCATCTCTATTAAGCTTTGTTTAGAAAATTGAAACCAAACTCAACAATAAAATTAAGAAAAACCAACTAAATCATTATGCCAAAAAAACAATTTGACATGCCTATGGGTGAAGAAAGTGCTCGTGAGCCAAGCTTAAAGGACATAAACATGTATTTTGTTCAAAGAGGCACTCAGGTACAGTTTGATGTGACTGTCATTCATATTAATGAATAAGATTAAAACATACTATGGAACAACACATATTTTGCCACAAAACTTTCCTTTTTCAATGATAAGTCGAATGAGTAATCTAAAATTTTTATTTTTATTTTTGAAATAGGCTTGATTGGTGAAACTAAAGACATGAATATAATAATTGGAATTCCCCCAAGGCAAGAGGAAAAAAAAAGAAAAAGATATGGATAAAATGAGAAAGACATTGTAATATATAAGTTTATATACTATGAGAAAAGACATTTGGTGAATCCATTATCATAATTGTTGTCATATGTGTTGAAACATATAAGCTTAAGATGTGAAATTCTCTTTGTTATGATTGTAGATATATAGAATGGAATCCAATGACATTTCTGTTAGACAGGAGAAGACTTCAAGGCAAAAAAAGGGACATTATAGTCTTCTATCACAATCAAACAAGTAAGGACAAATAGACATGGGAAACGAGGTAATTCTCTTCCTCATAAGCCTATTAGTTACCCCTTACAAATCATATTACACCTGAACAAATAAAATTATGAACTAGTGGAACTAATATAGAGTTTTACATATATACTATAAGAATCAATTTAATCCCGTGTAGGAATTTTGGCAGAGTTTTCCTTAAAATATGGACCTTTTGAATTGTCTAAGATAAGAAATTTGGTGTACCACATGAAGGAGAGCTCCACTCTGAACAACCAATACATACAGATAGTCAACAATGCAAAATAATAAAGTGAGACCATTATTTGAATACATGGGAGCCACTAGAATACAAATTTAGGTTATACAACAAAATAAAATGTTTTTTTCACTTACAAACGATGTAAGGCTCACCAAAAAGGGAGGCACCCATTACACTTCTATTCCGTAGGTAGGTGACTGGGATTGACACTACTATATGAAATGGTAAAACAATGAGGGGTGACTAAAAACTCTGTTAACAAGTAATACTAATCATGTAAAAGAAGGGATTGACTAAGTACGATAGAATTTTTCACAAGCCATTTGTTATCTTAAAATCTGAACACCATTAACAATTAATACAAACAGTACCAAAATAAGTAAAATTTTGCTAATCTTCACATGAAACCCAAAACAAAAATATAAAAAAAAATCTTGAACAAAAATGAATCAATTTATTTGCAATATAAAAGTATCCAAACTAAAATAGAATAAGAATATCCAATAGCACCATCAGAAGTTCAAAAAAACTGAACTAGCTCAAGGCTGGCATAATCAAAACAAATTAGATATCAATCATGAGTTTCAAGCTTGGAATAATCTAAATAATAGCCTTAGGCCTCAGACAAAATATCATAATGTTGGTAATATGCCTAGTCATATCAAAATATAGATCGTAGTGCACTATAGCTAACATCTACTATCATTAGCTGGAAAAACTTTTTAATATACATAAATCCATAATAAAAAAGTTTGAATTTTAGAAAAAATCCAAAATCAAACTTATTCATAAAGATGGACAAAAGTAGTTTAAAACCTCATAATCAAAGTACATCATATATACTAAATCTAAATGTTTCATAATTAAATAATCAAGGTATTTTATGAATATAAAACTAAAATACTTCAAGTACAAAACATAAAAAGTCTAGAGATTTAGATTCTAGAAAATTCATAAATTCATAATCAGATTATTTTGTAGATACAAAAGCAAAGTATTTCATAAATCTAGGGCATTCAGACCATTTAAAAATCAAAGTAGTTCAGAGAATCTAGAGTTAAATTTATTCAAAAATAAAATCAAAGTAATTTGAAATTACAGATTCATAATACTTCATGAATACATAATCAAAGTACTTTTTAGAAAAAAAAAAGGTTGACAAAATTTAATCAACTGCTTGATATTTCCAAATACATATAAACTAGTTTAAAGAATCAGACATTTCATAACATTCAGAAAATATAGAATCAGAGAAATTCTAAAATACAAAATCAGAATAATTTAGAATTTGCACAATCTGAATAATTCAGAAACACATAATTAGAATGATTTAGAAATACCAAAACATGATAATTCAGAGGTAAAAAATTAGAAAGCTTTAAAAATATAAAACAAAGTAATTCACAAAAATAGAATTAGAACACTTCAAAAATAAATAATTTGAGCACTTTAAGAATTTAGGAAATTTAGTCAAATGTTTAGTAAGATTTTATCAGATCTAGAGCTTACAAATACTTAAAGAATACAGAAATGAAAAAGTATTTAAATTCTAAGAAGTCTATCACAAGGATTGGGATATTTAATAAGAGTTGTTTTCACAAGGAAACTTCATAAATAAAAAAATTCACGTATTAATGTCATTTACTCACTTGGTCAAAGTACAAACAACTCACTTCCTTAACCATTGGACAAAGTGTGACTGCTGTAACCCTAAAAACAAAATATACACATTTAACCTCCCATGCCAAGAAGCATCTTAACTTAGGTAAATTCTAAAGACAATTCCAACATTAATTTAATTACAAGTGAATTGGCATTCCAAATGTTTCCATATTTTATTTCCTTTCTTTAAGGTTAACATTATTTCCTTTAAACATTTCAATTTCCATAACTAGCACATACATGCATATACACTTAGAAAGTGTTCCAAGAACCTAAATGGTCCTTAAGTTTAAAGTTTTCATTCCTACACAAATAACCCACCAATATTTTGCACTAAAAATATTCTAAGGTTTTAGTAATATCCTTATGCCCATAAGTTCAAATAATTTCCACCAAATGTGAATTTAATTGTCTTTAAGTCTATTACTGCTATAATTGTATAGTTGACCTTTGTAGATGTGATTTGTACATAATTACAGGATTTGATTAGGCAATAAATTAGGGATTTTGATTTAGGAATTAATTATTTTCCATTTATAGCACAGAGACTTGTATAAATACCCCATAATAAAATGAATGGAAGTAATTTTTTCTCTCATTTTCTCCTCTTTGATTACATGGTTTCAAAGTGTTTTACTGATGCTAATTGGGCGAGATCTAAGACATATAGAAGATCTACTATTGGTTACTGGTTATTGTGTATTTGTTGGAGGAAAATTGGTGTCTTGGAAGAGCAAAAATCATATTGTAGTATCCAGATCTGAATATAGAGCTATGACATAATCTATATACAAAATTATGTGGATACAACATCTTATGGAGGAAGTCAAGTTGAAGTCATCACTACCAACAAAACTTTAGTCAGAAATTAGGCTACCCTTCATATTGAATCAAACCCAGTCTTCTATGAATGAACTCAATATATAGAAGTTAATTGTCATTTTGTTCGCGAGAAGATACTAGAAAACTTGATATCTATAGGATATATAAAAACAAGAGATCAATTGCTGATATTTTCACAACAACTTTATATGGGAATCAAATTGAATATCATTGTAACAAGTTAGGCATTAATATCTATGCACCTACTTGAGGAGGAGTATTACTGTTATAATTGTATAGTTGACCTTCGTAGATATGATTTATAGAAATTAGGGGATTTGATTAGGCAACAAATTAGGGATTTTGATTTTGAAGTTATTAGCTTTCCATTTATAACACATAGACTTGTGTATAAATACCCTATATTTGATGAATGGAAGTAACCTTTTCTCTTATTTTTTGCTTTTTGATTACTAAGTGCAAGAATGTAGACACGCATATACTCCGTGCTTATGACTTCAAAACTTGCTAGTTTTACCATTTCCACTTCCCATTAATGGAATTATTTCTAATATAAGATACTGAAGTTAAAAACATATAAACGACATCAAACACACTTACCAATAATAATTATTCAAGTAAATACTTAGAAGATCTAAACATGCTCAAAATAGGTCAACTAATCCCTTGTACAAGCTCTTATGTTGCCAATCTCATTCAATGGCTTAAAAATTATACCAATCATAACAAAAGTAATTATTCAATAGTAATATTCACTTCCATTGCACTTTCATTAATCAAGCTTCCTCTTACAACAATAAAATTGATGATAAATATGAAAAAATTCTCAATACAACTTACCACTCAAAACGACAACTACCAACAACTTTAATTCTTTTCTTGAGGTATGATAATGCTAGTGGGACAAGAATCTTCAAATTCCACTACTCTACACACTTTAACTCTCTACCATGAATAAAGGGTTTCTAGATTTGTGACCAAAACATCAAATTAGCAAAGGAGAAATGTTAGACTCTTACTTAGGATAAAAAAACCACCCAAAGAAATTTCACAAAACTCCTCTAATTCAATGTTCCAATTTGAACTCGAGCTACTATTCATGATACAGTTTACGTGACAAGAGAAATTTTTAATTTCAAAAGCAAAACCATAAACTTGAATGCTGAAATTGATAAAGAAATGAATGAAATACATAGATTAAACAAAGCCTCAAAGAAATTTGCAAAAAAACTCGCCAAAATCATCCAAAATTTGATCCTTTCAAACACTGTTCATGCTTTTTGCACAATTAAAAGGGGGTTTCAATTTCTGAAGCATAAGCTCAAAATTAAGCATTAAAATCCAAGGCAAATTGACTGAAATAAGTTTCTAAAAGAAAACCCCAACAAAATTCGAACTAAACCTCACCAAATCTTGAGAATTTCAGCAAGAAAATGTGAGAAGCTCGACGTACCCTAGCATCATATTTCTAAAGCTTTTCTCTACTCCTCCACTTGCTGGCAATGACTAAAGCACGTTGGAGATAGTAGCATCCCATTTCCCTAATCTAAAATGTGAGCTAACTGACAACTTGGATGAATAAAGATTGTGTACATGGAAGAAGGTGAGCGTAGAAGAAAGAAAGAAAATGCCATTTTTGTCATTTCCTTTAAAGGATGACAAGTGGTAACATCAGAAAAAGGAGTTTAAAATGTCTGACTTGCTCATAATGGGGTTTGAACATACATGGGTAAGACTTAACCGCTTGTACCAACCTAATTTCATGTGTGATGCTAATTGAATTAATATAAGAGTTCTTTCAAATTTTCTTTTTGCCAACTTTCCTCCAATTTTTTAAATTTCATTCTTGCTCAAAATGTATATATTGCCTTCTTTTCTCATATAAATGCAAATATCTACAAAAAGAATTTTTCACTAAGATAAAATTATTAATTAGTAATTTCCATGAATATTACATCTTTTTTTGTTAAAACAAGAGGTTTTTGTTTATTTTTTGGTATGTTAGAATGTGACAAAGCTTATAAAACAAACAATAATGGATATGAACAAAAGCAGCCATTAATTTGTTCAAGAAAGAAGAGTACAATTATTTTTATGATTTTGCATTCGCATAGGAAGAAAAAGAAAGAAAGAAAAAAAAATACAGCAAAAAGCAGAGTACCTTCTTTGAAATGAGGCATGGAGAAAGAAGACAAGATAAGCAAGATTATTAAGAAAATGAATTGGATGGCTTAAATTTATGTTACTGCTTCTTCTCCATCTTTTTGTTGTGCTTCATTTTCCTTTGATCTTTACTTTTCTTCTCATGTACTGCTGGTTAATGGAGATAGGTGAATAACCTTTTAAAGGACAAACACAATTTTTGGTGGATTTGGGTATTTTAGGGCCAGTTGGCTTATGATGTGGCAAGAAGTATCCAAAGTTTTTTCCATTTCAATGTTAAGTTGTTCCATAATGACGTCATCATGAGGGGACCAACTTAAATGATGTTTAGCTAAATAAGGGGCAGATATGGTTTTTCAAATGAATGGGAGATCAAAATAGAAAAAATGGGATAAGTGGAAGACCAAAATAGATTTTTTTTTCAATAATAATGTATAATTTTGATGAGTCCTTAAATTACATTATATGGGTCTAATAAAGAGTCTTTTATTGGATTACACAAACACTAAATTGACTGTAAAATCAAGCAAACTATGCACTCAATTGAATGTTATTAATTTTATAGGGACAAAATTCAAACTACTAATATTTTTGAAGAACAGAATTTTCAATATTGTTTTTCCACTAAAAAAATATGAATTTATTTTTTAAAACAAGAAATGAAAAAGAAATCTTATTAAATTAAAAAAGTATATCAGCGAACAAGACAAGTTAGGGATTAAATGATAAATAAGTGAATAAATTATAAAAGAATTGAAGGATGAGCCATCAAATTTGTTTACTTTGTTATCAAAAATTTAATTATTAGCTATTTGATAATAAAGGTAACCACATTTTTCTTTTGTGGCATAATGTTAACCACGTCAAAGGCTAATAAGCTTCTCTTTTTTAGCAAAGTGTTAAATAATTACCTATGGCCATTCATCACTTAAACAATTCGTGCAAGCTTGTCTTGAGTGAGAGAGTGTGAAGAAAGCAAGGAGGCTGAGAGGAGGATAACTAGGAAGTCAAGTAAGGGTTATTTTATTTATGGTTTCTTTCATTTTTGCATGCTTTATGATCAAGTAGAATTTCAAGGCACATTTTTCTCCTTCTTTTTATGCTTAGGAAAAGACATTAAGAGTACAATCAAGGAGAAACACTAAATCAACTAAGATAGTTGAACTTATTCTTTATACCATAGTGCATGTGATATGTATATCATGTTAGATATGCCATGGTGGTGGCACCAAGTGGGGTGCATTGAGCATTTGAAACCTTTGCTTTGGAAGCAAGGTAATTTGGCATGCATATGGTGGCTTATGGATCCAATTATGTGATAATTATATGCTTAGTTGTGATTATTGTGTACATGTGCTATATATTTTTGCATTAATGTGATAATTGACTTGTTTAATTATTGAAAGTTTTTTCAAATTCTTATTCCATTACTTCACCAATTTCAAGCCAAGAAGATGATTCTCTCATAGATGTATTTAGATTTATTTTGTACTATAAAACTTTCTCCATGGTATTCACTATCTTGCTCTTTATTACCAACGGTAAAATTCATACTAAAATGGTAACAAGGATACTAGCCGTGGATGAGCATTACTCGCCTAGGGAGAATATGCCAAATGTTACAATGATGTTGTATTATAGGCCACTTAATGTCATCTAAAGAAGATGGAGGATGGAGAGCCTTGGAAGAATATACTAGGGTGGCTAATTTCAAGTTTTGTTTGTAATATTTTAGAAATTAGCCTAAGTTTGTGTATTTTGTAAACTTTAGTTATGACATAATGACTATATGTAAGTGTATAAGTGCTTACTTTTTATATATAGAGTGTACAAGCTGGTTGCAAATAATAACCTATCTTTTGTGTATGGTGTCGGCTACTTAAAGAATGATAGGATGGAAGATATCGACTTACTCTTGATAAGAAAGATGCAAGATGTAAAGTAAAGAAAGAGATAAGGAGGGAAGATGGGATATAAGTGACAGAAAATAAGAATCTTGAAGGTTATAATTGCTAGGAGAATCTTTGGAAAAAATGAAGATTTTGTTTGTACATGGAAACATTAAAATATGGATGAATAGTGTCTAGGGACTAAAATGAAAATTTATAATAGAAAGAGGTTAAATGTCAAAATAGAATTTCGTTCAATGGGACTAAATTGAAAATACATTTCTTTTTCTTAAATTCATTCAAAATTTATACTAAAGGGACTAAACTGAAAACATAAGTTGATTTGTGGTAGAAACAGTCAAATAAAGAAAAATCCCATGAAAGGTACGTAGAATGCATAAGGGATGTTGCATGCGCATGGTTATGTTCTTGTTACAAATTTTCTAAGACGCCATTTTGCTATTTATAATGTTGTAAAACCATCATTTGGTACTTGAGATTATTTTGTTTAAAGTTTCTCTTACTTTGTCTAAGAAGAATAATTATGTGTTTTAAAGTTTAAATTAGATCCACTTATTTTGTTACAAATATGATTACTTAAAAGTGTCTTTAAGTATTAAGATTTTGAGTGATTATTCCTAATTAATTATGTTTTTGATACAAGGCTATAAATTGTGTATTTTAAGAAATGGTGCTTAACATACAAAGTTTAATCTTAAGATATTATTCTTAGCATTAGTATTTTGTTATGAACAAAGCGTAAGTTTGTTGACAATTGGTCACTTGGTGTCTTCAAAAAGTTTTCCATTTGTTCATGATAGTTGGAATGATTGTTCACAAAAAGTGTGAAATTAGTTTACATTATTACTTAAAAATTAGTATTAAGAAGATATGATATTTCAGCCAATTTTCTAGTGATATATTTTGTTTTAAAAACATAGGAAGGGAAGAAATTTATGTTGGACATTTGTAAATTAATACGATATTGAATTTATGGTAGTTAAATAGATATATTCAAAGAATATTAAATATTTTGGCATCTTTCACAAAATATATACTCGAATGTGTAAGATTTCTTGTATTAAAATTTTAACAGTATATAAGTTGCTACTTTAAATTTTATTTTTTTACTCTATCAAATTGTTGTATACTTTATTTTCTCCATATATTTAGTGGTGATCATTAAATAAAAATTTGGAACGTCACATAGAGGTCACCAAGAGAAGTGTTTAGATTCTTCTTTCTATATAATATGTTTTCTTTTAAAATTTGAGTTGGACAATTTGAACTTTAAACATTAAGCCTGACATTTATAAACAACTATAGCTTCAATAATAAGCCAAGCCCATCGGTTATCTTATCTTTATGTCATTATTGTGCATTTTATCTTTGGTGCAATATATATAGCGGATAAGATTTAATTCGTACAAGTAATAATTCATGGGTAATTAATTAAATCCTGATCACTAAATGTTTACCCACTGCATTGAATGTATTTGGCAAACTTTTTATTTGAAAAAAAAAAATGAGAACCCCAACCAGGTCATTAACTGGATTACTGGATCACGAGCCTTTAAAAAGATGGTTCAGTTTAAAATCAAGTTAGGTCATGAGTCTAAAAAAAATCTAACCCGTATAAACCCCTAATAAACGCTTGAATGTTTGGAAAGCAAAGATCAAGTAGGGTGAGTTTCACATCCGTTTCTTTAGCCCCCTCTGAAATGAGAGCTTCGAAATGGGTTAGTTTATTTATAATTCAGTATTATTTTCTATAACTTTTATTTTACATTTTATAAGGATAATATTTAAAATTTCGTATTTTAAATTCACCTTGTTTCATTTATAATATTGCAAAATTCAAACTCTAGATCAAATTGTCTCCTGATTCATTAAATGGCCGATAGAAATGTTATAAAAAAGCACTGATATCGGTGGCCTGGAAACCAATAGTTCCTTAGCTTCTTGTTGCATTGGTGGCTGAGACTTGAGCTTTGAACGAAGGCATGCTATTGCCAGTGTTACCACAACAACTACATCTTGAGTATCTCTATGAGAAGAGGGAACATTTAAGCGTGAGTCTAAGAAGTCTTCTAGTGCCATCCTTGTAAACTCAGAAGATGGCTTTGTTAGAAAAGATATCAGCTCTCTTGGTTGCATCCTCATGATTATTTCTAATGCCAACACTCGAAAACTACCAACATCACATTTATCTGTCACAATTAATCTATAGGAAAGTTTTGTAATGAACCAAGAAACTAAGAATTGAGTTAATTATTGCTACTTGTAAAAGTAATCAAATCGATAGACAGATCAAAAAGAGAGAGAAACTCATCAGGAGTTATATATCTGTAAGTTTCTACAAGAATGGTTTCATTGGAGGAAATAGGAATAAGGAGTCTTGTTGTGCCAAAGTCCATGACAAATGCTTCCCATTTTGAGTTTAATAATATATTGGTACTCGTAACATCTCAATGAACAATTGGTGGGGTAGACATTATTCTTTAAGAAGAAAAAACATGATATATTAGTTGTTCAAATTTATGTGGATGATATCATATTTGGTGCCACCAATGAAAAACTGTGCAAAGAATTTACTAAAATGATGAAAGGAGAGTTTGAAATGTCTATGATGGGAGAGCTCACATTCTTCTTGGGTCATCAAATTAAAGAACAAACAAATGAAACATTTATAAATTAATCCAAATACGTCAAAGAATTACTGAAGAAATTTGGATTTAAAAATGTTAAAACAAAAGACACTCCTATAGGATCAACTGCAAAGATGGATGTTGATGAAAATGGTCAACCATATGACATATCAAAATATAGAGGTATGATTGGATCCTTTTTATATTTAATTGCAAGTAGACTTGACATTATGTTTAGTGTATGCATTTGTGCCAAATTTCAAACTTGTCCTAAAGAGTATCATTACTTAGTAGTAAAGAGAATCTTTAGATATATTGCTGGTACAATATAACCCAATTCACACCCTCTTAGGTTCTAGCCTTGCTTAACATCAGTATGAACCAGTCGACTGCCATAAGGATAACAATTGACTTATGGGCTTCAGAGAGAAGCCAGTAGCTTAGGTAGGCCAGGGAGTAGTCGATTGGCAGGCTCCAGAGAGCAAACTTCTAAGAAAATTGGCCCGATAATTGACTAGGAGCTATGGGCCAGTTGACTGGTCAATGGTAGAACTTGTTATTTAAAGTAGTTAAAGCCCTAATTTTTCTTATCAAATTCCCCAATCGACTACTTTCCCCTCTTTCTTACTTACCATTTTTTCACCTAATCCCTATTAAATCTTAGTGATTTTGTTTCCTATTTGCCTCAAATCATCGATTAATCATCTCCATTTAGGGTTACATCGGTTTAAATTGCAATTTTCTACTCTCGTGAAGTTTCTTGATCATCAATGGCAAAAAGACCTACTACTAAGCATCTAAGAACTAAGAATTTGTCTTATGGCTCTTCCTTCGGTCCTCTTCCTCTCTTCTTTTCACATGCATAGGAGGTGGCTTTCATTGGGAACTTCCAACAAAGGAATGTTTTCCCAAGTTAGTGTGTCCATCACCAATTTCTCTAAGAAGAAGGATTTACCTTGTTTGATCTTTTATCTAATGCTAGGTTAGACAAATAGCTAGCTCTGAAGTTGGATTATAGTAATACCCATAAAACTTATACTCAATTGGGAACTCAGTCAAAGCTAAATGAGTATGCAGATAAAATTTTTTTGGAGATAGTAACCAAAGTTAGTACCTAAGCCTCTCCCGGTGCATTTTAGCCCTTGTAACTCAACTAAGTATGGTAACCAAGTATCTGTTAGAAAAATTTTGATATGAAAAAATATATATAATAATATTTTCCCTTTAAAATATTAAAAAAAATCTCAATTATTCTACTAACTCTACTTAACCCATATTATTGTCTAATTATCTAACTAACCTACACCTAATATCCTCAAATAATTTGCAAAATTATTCATTAGATACCACTCCTCCATTTGCAAGATTTCCACGGTTCATTATACAAATTTTGGTTTCTCGCTCCGGCAACCATTGTCACTACCATTAGAAAGCACCAGTGACCCTCCAGTAGAATCACCGATCCATCCCCGAGCACCGGCAAAAATCACTGGAAAATCTCATCGTAGCTCCACCGGCCAACTGAAGCTTCCTTCGGCCTCGTTCAACCTTGTCGGTGACTCCACTCAGCCACAACGACCCCATCGACTTCCCAGCCACCTCTGCCAACTGGCACATTGCCGAAATTTCATCAAATTTTTGTCGACCCGATATACACAAAAACAACCCAAAATTCGAAGCTTCAATTCATGATTTTGTTGCATTTTTAATCCAATTAAACATATAGCTTCACTTTCTGCATTGATTTCACACATTTCTACCTCATTTACACTGATTAATTTGATTCAATTTGCTCAGAATTGAAGTAAAACCAATTTGGGTAAGAAAGTGATGAAATTAAGCTCAATTTAGGTTGTTTGCTTCAAATTGACTTAGGATTATACTTCTAAGGTGAATTTCACATCTTTCTCCCTTGAAATCACTTATCAATAGTGAATTTTGGCTTCTGGATTGAAAAACCCCAATTTAGGGGTCTAAGGGCAATTTAGGAATTTAGTGAAAATTGTGTTCTTAGGACTTCTTAAATTTCTTTTATGCATCTAGGGAGTGATTTAGAAATTTTAGAAATTTTAGTTTGAATTTTTGAACAAAATTAGAATTTTTAATAATTTTTCTAGATTTTTCATGAAGAAAAAGGAAGAAAATTAGAAGGAAAAATATGAATGGCTTGATTGTATAACAATAAATATTATTTGAGGTTAAATAGAAAATTTAAAATTCAATTGATGACCCTTAAATGAAATTTGTATTATGGTAGGTGTTAAAAATTTAATAAGTGCATAATAGAATAATTGAATAAAATAATAATAATAGTAATGATAATAATAATAGTAATAATAATAATAATGATAATAATAATAGTAATGATAATAATAATAATAATGATAGTAATAATAGTAATGATAATAATAATAATAATGATAATAGTAATAATAATGATAATAAGGATAATAAAATGAAATATATGTTATAACTATTTTAAAGTATTCTTTAAGTAGCTCATAAATTTAATTTCCAACATTTAGAAAAGAAATAGGTGAATTGGATAAAAATGAATGAGGAACAATTAATTAGGTATGTGATAGAATTAAAATAAATAAATTTATTTGTAAGGATTGGATGATAAGAGTATTTTATTTAATATTTTTAGGTGACTAGAATATTTTCAACAAAGGAATTATAATCAAGGATAAAAGGAGGTTGGTATACTCCACTCAGGTGAATAGATAATCCTAATTATGTAGAATATTATTTTAAATTATTCATCGTGATTTTGAATATTAAATTATTAGAAATATTGAAATCTGAATTCTAAAGTGGTACGATTTTGAAATTTCTAATATTTGTACATGGATAATTATTTATCTCTGAAATATTAGGAATATGTCCAAAATAGAACCCTATAGGTAATAGCAGTTGACATTAGCTATAGTGCACTGCGAATGGTATTATGATAAGGTTGGGTATTATATCCTTACCTCTATATTCCGTTTGAGGCTGAGGGCCATTATGATATTTACTCAAAGCCTATGGCTGAATCAGTATCTATTCCGATCTGTTATCATTAGCCTTTGGCTAACTTTGTACTCTGTAACTATGATAGGTTCTGTGGGATATTCCCAATTACATTCTGTTCATGATTTTTCTCTATTTAATATTACTGAATTATGTCTGTATGATATATGGTTTCAAATTTTGAAAGACGTACCACCGTAAGTCTGTCTTAATTTTTATAATATTAGAATTACCTGTTCACTGAATTTTCATTCACCCTATTATTTAACATTTTTCATATCTCAGTGCTAATCCAAAACGTCCACCTTTGAAATTTTAAATTTTGGTAATTAATTCCTTGGTGAGCCTAGCCTACTGCTACTGCTAAAGCTATGTCTTTCAGTATTTTTATGATTCAATTCAGTCGCTCATTGGTATACAGGCTAAATGTTTAATATATTACTATGGTGTGTCAAAAACTATCTGTAAGAATAGTTATGTGACCTATATTTGTTTAATATGTATTTATATAAGTTTTACCGTTATAAGGGTTCCAACAGGTTTGCGAGGAAGAATGACACCTCATCCACGTGCTGGTCACGCCTTACTGGCTCAGGTCGTGACAACTATAGCCTTAAGATTATCAGGGCATTATACTCTAACCTCACCTATAATCCCACTAGCTATATTCTTACTACCAATGTTAGGGGGACAAGGATTGTCTTTAGGGATGAGACTCTTGTAGAGATACTTCAACTTCCCTTTCCTACTAGTCACCATTTTACCAACAATCCGAATTCACTCAAGACTATGAATGGGTACAACAAGTTGGAGGCATTGAATAGGATCAGTGAAACTCTTATAGAGACTTTTAACATGCAACTAAATGTTAATGATCTCTTATTAGAGAATAAGCTGCTGCACTACATCATTGTTCACTATTTGATTAACAAGTCTAAGAACTTTGCCTTTATGAGTGAGCTCGAGTTGTTCATGATGAAGTGCATATTAGAAGGAGAGAGTTTTAGGCATATGTGAACACCCCATCCCAAAATTTGATAAGAATAAAAATTAATGATGAAGTAATTAATTAATTAGTTAATTCATTAAGCAAATGTAAAATGGGTGTCAAGAGAAAAATAATAAATTTAAATAGGAAAAAAAAATAAAGATCAAAATGAAATAAAAAATAAAAAATAAGGAAAAACATAATATATAATGCTAATATAATATTATAGAATAAAAATAGGTCTAAATATAACAAACATTAAAGCATGTAGAGGGTTACAAGCTCAGTGGACGGGTTCTTCAGAGTTGCAGATTGCACCATTTAGGAAAGCTAGCTAATTCTTGCTGCTACATTAGACTGCAGAGATAGAGACATAAGAGAAGGGGGATTGCTCTGGATCTTGCTGATACTTTGACCAGATCTTTATCTTCAGGGAGGGAACAACGAATTGGTAAAAAGGTTTCTGAAGGTCTGAATCACTGGGGGGCTGATTCTTTGGTTATTGGGGGATGAGACATTAAAGCATGATTAAAAGCCAAAGAGGGAGAAGGAGACCAAGAGCAGAAGAGAGGGGTGAGCCGAAAAAGAGTAGAGAGAATAAAGCAAAACCGAGACTGAGCAGAAAAGAGTGAAACCAAAATTGAGGGAGAGGAGAGACTGAGACCAAGACTGAACAGAAAAGAGTGAAACCGAGACTGAGGGAGAGGAGAGACCGAGACTGAGATTGAGCAGAAAAGAGCAAAACTGAGAGGGGGAGAGAAAGAATAGGATCGAATGCAAGCCAAGAAGGAGCAGAAATGAAAGCCAGTTGAGTGGAGTAGGAGAGGGGAAGAAATTCCTTTGTTTTGGCAGCCCAAAGCAGAGCTCAACTGAGTTGCCCACTATAAACTGTAAAGAGAGAGAGAGGTAGAGAGAGAAAGGTGGAAAGGAGAGCTGCCGAAGGGAGAGACGGAGCAAAGTGGAGCTAAGGTACCTTTGTGGGAGTTGAGAGGAAGAAGAAGCTGTTGAAAGGTATGTGAGGAGCCTTATAAGCTGAGAAAGAAAAACTGAAACTAAAGGAGGCCGAGAAGGTTCACGGTGGGCCGAGGAGAGAGAAAGACTGCTGAGGGGAGGAGCTACGGTGGACCAAGGAAGGTCAAGGAGGATCACTAGTGGAGGAGAGTCACTGGGAAGAGCAGCCAACCGAAACAAAGCCCAGGTAACACTCACGGATGCATGTTGACATTCACGTTGTAGCTCATTTTGGATGGTTTCGTTCAGCTTCTTTATTTTTTTAAGTTTATTAGTTAAGTGATTAATTAACTAATTTGTTATTATTAGTATTATTATTTTTATATGGGATTAATTTTTTTTGCTTTATAAGTAAGGTTTTAAAGAAATCATCGAGTAAGAATATTGTTCTCCTTGGATGTTTGGGATCATGTGAGATTTCGATCTGCTTAGATCCCAAAAATTAATACATATTTGTTGCAAATAATAATAATAATAATACAAAATAATAATAATTAAATATTTACTTTAATTAAATAATTTTCCATTATTTATGAAATTATCATGTGAGGATTTTGTTCTCCTCAATTGCATGGGATCATGTAAGATTTTAATCTCCTTAGATCCCTAAAATTAGTACACATTTTTTTTTTAAAAATAATAATTAAATATTTACTTTAATTAAATATTTCCCATTATTTATGAAATTATCGTGTGAGGATTTTGTTCTCCTCGATTGCATGGGATCATGTGAGATTTTAATCTCCTTAGATCCCTAAAATTAGTACAC
The DNA here is from genome assembly GCA_037074485.1 of Delonix regia. Classification (NCBI taxonomy): domain Eukaryota; kingdom Viridiplantae; phylum Streptophyta; class Magnoliopsida; order Fabales; family Fabaceae; genus Delonix; species Delonix regia. Next base: position 42,606,031 of record CM073450.1, on the reverse strand, counting down.
ATTTTTTAAAAAATAATAATAATTAAATATTTACTTTAATTAAATACTTTCCATTATTTATGAAATTATCATGTGAGGATTTTATTCTCCTCGATTGCATGGGATCATGTGAAATTTTAATCTCCTTAAATCCCTAAAATTAGTAAACATTTTTTTAATAAAAATAATAATAATAATAATTAAATATTTATTTTAATTAAATATTTTCCATTATTTATGAAATTATTGTGTAAGAATATTATTCTCCTCGATTGCATGGGGTCATATGAGATTTTAATTTCCTTAGATCCCTAAAATCAGCACATACTTGTTTGAAATAATAATAACAATAATAACAATATTGCAAAAATAAATGTCTTAATTATAACGTGATTGAATTCGTTCTTTATAATCATTTCATTTAAATTTCAAAATAAAGGTTAAAATCCTAAAAACAAAAAAAATAATAAATTAAAAAGAGAGAAAAATGAAGAGGTCAAGAGAGTTAGATTAATCAGGTTGTCGTAAATTAAAACACACAAACCAAATCTCAATTATGTTTTGTTTATGAAAATCCATTTAATTGAAACCCTCCTGTTCTCATCACACAATTTACAAATCATCAACCAATAAACATGCCTTTTGGTCGAACTATATGGACTTTGATCCCTATCATAGGGTACGTAGGCCCTAAGCTCTCATTCTAGGTCAAGTCTGCTCTTTGTAAATATCTACTCATTTGCTTCTGCTATTGTCGTTTTCGTCTTCTCTATTTAACGGGTATGCATGTCAATAAAGGGTAATTGAGATAAATTTAAGGACATATTCTATTTCAGTTGACTAGTTTAAGGTAACTGCCCATCATGGACAGGTGTTGTGGGGTGCCTAACACCTTCCCCTCACTCAAATAGACTCTCGAGCCTATCTCTATTTTTGCAGACCATTTTGCTTTTTTTCTTTTTGTTTTAAATTGGTTTTCCAAAGTTTTCTGTTAAAAATTTTGGTGGTGACTCCAAATAAATTGATTCTCAAGATTCATTTTAGGAATCAATTTAAACTCTTTTATTTATTCCGTCGAAAGGTCAGTTACGACAGCATACCTAGCTCATCATTTAGAGGATGATTGCTTTCAAGAAGAAGAAAGATCTCTCCTCTGCCATTTGGGACTGTCATCTCAACTATCCCCCACATTATGGTGTGTCTCTACTCGAGGATGATGTAAGTCCCCCCTGGTGATTAGATGAAATAATTTAGCATGCATGGGGTTAACTAAAACTCCTTAGGGTTAGTGGGTTAGGAAAAACCCAAGACCATAGAGGCCTCTACCAGCGGCACCTACTAAACCATCTGCCTCTTCACAGCTTCCTCCATCTGCAGCACCAAAGGAAGAAGAAGGGCCTTTAGCCACTATACCTCCTTCACCCTCAACTTCTACACATTATACATTGGCATAGCCTGAGACCGTTGTCATTCTTGAGCCTATCCTACTCGCAGAGATCCAAGCACTCCATCAGAAGATGGATACCTTTAGCCTCCAAATGCGGACTTTCCATAAGACCATAAAGGACATAGATGCTCTTTAGCGCATAAAGGCTATCATGAGCAGTTGCCTCAGGTTAGGTTGCTTAGATGTAGGTGTTCATAGTTCTCTTTCTCCTTTTTCGATGTGACAAAAGGGGAGAGAGATAGGAGTTGTTAGTTTGTTAGGAGATTGTCATTAGTTTTGATAGTTATTGTTTAGTTGTAATTGCTTTGATTATCTTTTGAACTATTTGATAGTTATTTCAATTTACTTCATGGAGATTTTATTACATTGAGTATGGATTGGCTATTTCTTAAATTTGGTATGCTGGAATGAATACTTGTGCCTTGATAATACTTGTGCTTTGATAATAAAGAAGTTAATGTTTTGAATGTTGAAAAATAATATCAACAGTTAAAGAATCAAGTGTTTTTGGAAACACATACTTGAAAAACTTTTCTTTATGAAGAACTAACAATTTCAGGTTTGTCATCATAAAAAAAAGGGAAAAATTGTTGAGGCAATCATCATCAACATTTGTAATTTACTCCCATTTCAAAAGAAGAGACTTTTGAATCATTAAAAACATTTTAAAAGGAGATAAAAAGTATTTTTATGATAGATGAATACCATTGGAGATCAAAAGATACTATATAAAAAGTATAACTTATATATGTTTGAACGATACCCATAAAAAAAAATGAAGATTGTCATTTAAAACAATGCTTCCTTTCACTATACAATTTTCAATAAACTTTTCATGTTTTCAAGCTTTATTGAATATGATAACAACATTTTGAATCCTTAGAACTTTAAAACTCAATTGAAAGCTTTAAAGGTTTAATTCATTTAAAAGGATATTTGCAAAGTTTTCTTTCAAGGTTTTGTGAGTTTCCCTTAAGAATGAGCAAGGTTTCAAGGAATATTAAAAATAGTTCAACCAACGGAAAGTATGCAATAGGGATCATAATATATTCACACTACAAAAAAAAAAAGATTTTCAACGTCAGTTATGTAGCATCAGTTATTCCAACTGATGTTAATCGTTATATTTTTAAGAATTTGCCAACAGTATCTATAACCAAAGTCAAATCAATTTTTTTTTAAAAAAAGGGTTAAAATTTTAGCTAATACATTATTTCGCTTGCCCCTTTTTTAATACATTCATGGCTTTCACTTTGCTGGGTTCACAGAGCATTAATGGTTTTGCACATCTTCATTGCTGCTGCATTCTTTCTAGCCTGTATATTTTCGTTCCCTTAAGATTTGTACTACTCTATTTTTAAACTGGTTATTCGATTCAGATTTTTCACTAAGTCGTGAGGATTTTGTTTGGATTTGTAGTAAATTAGTTGTTTGCTTCTGGCTTATGCTTCATGCTGTTACTTTTCTTTTTTCTCCATTTTTAGATGCTTAACCTGCTTCTACTCTGTTTTGTTAAGACTCGTCAGTTTCTTGTTTTTCTATTAAGTTTTATTGCTTTGTTTAGTGGAATTTCACGTGTTTGATAAAATATGTCAATAAGGATTATCAAGCATTTCTCATCCTCCATTGCATTTCAATAACTTTATCCTCTTTATCGTTGCAGATTATAGCTACATATTCTAAGTTTTACACTAAATACTTATCATAAAGTAGCAACGGATGGTATGTTAACTCAGTAACATGGTTTATACAATGCACTATTCTGCATTGATTTCTTAGTTTGCTTGTAAATTCCAACATATGATGTTATAATCTTAAGTCATCGTGTTAATATTTAATTTGTAGTTTCTATCATTATTTCATCATAGAGATTTCCCTTCTATGATTATCATGTATACCTTTCAGAGAGCATCAAAAAAATATATAAATAAATTGTGGCATATAAAACACTACACTTGTTAGTTGTTTAAATTCAATTGGTGGTTGAACTAAGTGGGACATCTGATTTGAAAAACTTCAGTTTAAAATTTTATGAAGTATGACAACCACCTATGCATGTATAAAAAAACACCACTTACAATTACACATATGCAATAATCTATCTTGTCTTATCTCTCCATCATTTTTGGAAGAAGCCTTAGCTTTTTCTTTCATCACAGCGAAACAAAGATGTGAAGGAACATCTGCAGCTACAAACTTCTTCTATTCTTAGTTATTGAGGTACCATTTACTTCGTTGATTTTGGGCTTTAATGGTTAAGGAGTAGAGTTTTAGTATTAAATGATGCTTTATTCGGCTGCTGCTCCATTTTGAGATTGAATTTATTGTTTGTTGATTTTGGAGAAATTACTTAAGTCAAGTTCAATAATAGATAGAAGTCTAAAGAAATAGAAAGAGAGATGGAATTATCTTGTAATATCCCAAAGTTCCTATATGAGAATCCTCTTAGTAGAAGCTTTAAGAAAGATACAAAGGAATATAAATTTCCTTCTTTATTAAATTATATATGAGGATATGATTAGAAATATATTGGCCTTAAATTAAACAGTTAAACAATCCTCTTAGAATACTCTAATGATCCTAGACAAAAGTAGCTAACAGTAAAAATACTTAAACCAGGAAAATTTGACTAAAGATAATTAAAGCAAAAAGCTTATAGAACATAGGAAGAATTATATAGAAGCAGAATTAGAATCAATAAAATAAAGATGAGGTGGAAAATTCCAGATTAATAACATAATAATTTAATTATACGCATAATAATTAAATTAAATATTAATAAAAGTGGTGAAGCTCGATATTAGAGGTCATACGGTCGAGTATATTGAATTCCCCTTTTCCTTCTCTGTTTTATACGGGTTCTTATAAGCTTTTCAATTTAATTGTTTATTTTTAATGGGAACTTAATAATATGAATTTGATAATTTGGAGAACATTTGTCATTTTCTAAACTGATTTGAATTATTCATTTTCCTTCTTGGCTTATATTTTAGGGTAATTTATGGCTCTAATCAACTATGGTTCTGAATATTTAATATTCATGACTCATTAATTAATTCAATCATCTATTTTGATTTGCAGTTGTTGATTTTGTTATCATCATTTATTTATTTTATTAATGCTAATGGCATTATTAATTCTTTTAATAAAGTCTCGCTTTCAAGGAATTGACATCAATATCAGCTGTGTAAAAACATCACCTATTAAACTTTTGCATTTTAGGATATAATCTTTCAATGGAGTAGAAGTCCTTTTTTTTTTTTTTTGAACGATGTTGGAAAGAGAATTTTGAGATGTTTGATTATAATATCTTTGTCATTACTTGCAGGGTATAATCTTTAGAACTGGCAAGTATAGATATACACAAATTGTCTCAGTCATAATATTATCAGCCTTTTGGTGGAAAGCTGTTAATAACATTGGAATATTATTTGCCTTAGGAAGCCAAAAAAGAAGAAGTTAATAATGCTAGAATATTACAAGCCTTAGACATAAACATGGCGTAATATGGTCACAGAGCTATTTATAACACAAGAAGTGCAATTGTGTTTCTCGGTGATGAGATGTTATTAAAATTTGTCTTTCGTCTTTCATATAGTGTTATGTTAATCGAACTTTTTATTTGTTTGACTTGCTTTTCTCTTTACAATTTACAGAGGAGGTGCAATGTTATTTTTTCTGTTTGAAGATTCTTTTCAAGATGTTTATGCAAAGTTCCTCGAAAGAAGAAAATTTGTGATATTTATTGTTATTTTTTATTGTAGACTTTGTGTTTGTAATTTAACAAAGATGTAAATTGTTGTATTATTACATTATCATAAAGATACAATTTAATATATTGTTATTTCATTTAATTAAAATTGCTTTTAAATAATGATTTATTCAAATTTAAAATTTTCAATGTCGTACAAAAAGAATGGATAGAAGGAAAAGAAAATATTGGAACATGACATCACTGATGCTAAAGAGAATGAATATTTTTTTTCACTTTAAGTGATGATCATAATCGTTGCAAGATGTTGAAGGCAATTAATGTATCAAGAGAGACGATCATAACCGTTGTTGGTGACCAAAATGCATTTTAACGTCAATTTGTTCCCACGGTTGTCAAAACCATTGCCAAAAGTGTCTCAACGGTGCATATAGCAATGATTTATGTCAATCATCGTTATACCTATTAGTGTTAGTCAAAATTGATGCCAAATGATGCTTTAACCGACACCAAATACTACCTTTTTTGTAGTGTCAATCTATGAACAACCTAAGCAACCAATGACAATTCAAGCAGATACAATCAATTAGCATATATGTCATTGATAAGCATGCATTTCATGTAATAATCACTATAACTGCCAATATAACAAAACAATCCAAGGTGTATCACTCAAATCCGTAATATGAGAAACCATCAAGTTATAGAAATACTCTTCAATTATGTAGCAATGTTGAGATACTTTTTGATTGTTGTCATTCTCTTGGAACTTAGCCACTACTTGTCCACTCTTTAATGACATCCAAGATAGGAAATTTATGTTGAGCATCTTACACTTAGCTTGCATATCAAGCTCACTACTTAGATGGAAACTTAAAGATGATTCAACAATTTGCACAATTGGAAGCATTTAACATTTTCAAAATAGATACCATTGGTAAGTATGAATTCTATGTTCAAAATTGAATGAGAGCATTAAAATGAACAAATTATAGATTTGGCAATTCATCTTAAAACATAGATCATTCCAAACATTTTGAAGAAATTTAAGTAAAATTAAGAAAGCATGAGAGATAAGAAATTTTGTAAAGTTAAAAATTTGTCTCATGGTATCCAAAAAATGTCAAATTTGTTTTTCATCATTTTCTCCAAATCTTTCCATTTTATTTTGGTGGTGCTTATTGTTGGCTATCTCTTGGTTTACTTGTTATAATGCTCATCAATATATCAAACATAATGCATTTGAAAGCATATGATTCATCTGTAATTTCTTTTGGGTTAGCATGTTCTATGACATTAATTTTTACTAATGATTGCAACTCATGTTACTCCATAATACTTAAGCCAACTTCATAATTTTTCTAAAACAAGATTGAAACCAAGTTCACTTGTCTAAGAATATTCATGAGCTAAACATTTTGCTTTTATGAAGGATTTCACAAAAAAATTCATAAAATCAATTTTCAAGATGAAAAATAATTTTTGACTTATGGTTTACGGTTTAGGGTTTATTCAATGAGTCTAGGAAACCTCACACACAAAGAACATTAGTTTATTATAAAATTTTGCATGATCAAGTTCAAAAGATGTATAAGTCAAATTTGTTAGGACGTGAGACACTATATTTCAACCAAGCACAAAAAGGACTCCATTTAACCACATGTTCAAGTATGGAAGATCAATTGAAAAACAAATACATACATTTAAAGACATGTACTTTTTCTGGAAAATGTAATATCATATAATTATGACTTGAACATGGATTGCTACCAAGTACATGTAAGTACACTAAATTGTAATTTGTTACCCTTCTATGATATTTTAAATAATGCTTATGAGGTGGGTAAGATATAGATATCACTATAATAGTTGTCTTTCATGTCCGTGTATTCAATTGTTTAGCATTAGTGTGAAGTTGTTTGTTTTCTACTATGAAGTTTGACACCAATATCTAAGCTTCAAGCATGCTTCATCAAAGATAGTTATTTGTCTTCCATTTATAATTCATTCTTGAATAAGTGGTTCCTTTCCTTATTTGCATAATAAATCACATCATTTTCATGGTACCCAATCTATATTGGGTGCAAGGGATTAATTTGTAAAATCTTCAATGCTCTTATTAATCATGATATAAAAAGATAATTGAACATATTGAATTATTCATAAACTTTTTCATATATCCAACTTGCAATACTTTCTTTAACAATATAAGCAAAGTAAATAGTATGAGGGATTGATACTAAGCATTGCATATATCATATAAATAACTCATTCAAATTCACAATCTAAGTGTGCAAATCATGATCAAGATATATATATATATATATATATATATATGTGCATAACACTTTATATGCATGAATTTGATTGATGCAATGCTTATACCTAAGGCCATAAGCAACATACCTTAATGGATGTTCAATATAATCAAATAAGAGGTTTTGTAGCATGATACCTTGGCCATAGTATTTGAAGTATGCAATTTTCTTACCCATTACTTCTCCTTATAAGTTCTGACCTTTGCAATTCTTTATTTTTGTAATTGATAAGCTTACCTTTGTAATTCCTCCTTTTGTAAACTAATTGGTCCATCATTATAAGAAATTTTTTGCATAGTTGAAGCACAAAAAGGACTTTTTGGTGCCCATCCCAACTTGAGTCTATATATGTTAGTACAATGATTTTCAAAACCATAAGAAACCCCAATATATTTCTTTCTCACACAAAAACTTTTTCCAATGGGGTATAAGTGAGAAATATGTCCTCTGAGACCACAATAATTGCAAACTATATATACAAAAGTCATTTGAGAGACAATTCTAGAAATTTTTGTCTTTTATTGGGATGGTATCTCAAAAATTCCTTTTGAAGTCTTTCTCTTCTAGAGACTTAAGAAAAGCTCAAGTTGAATTTTCAATAAGCAAATCACTTTCAATTTTTGAATCACAATAACTTAAGCATTCAAAATTCAAAGATATTTTCTTATGTAATAGTAACTCTATTTCCATGTAAGCCATTTTCATCCTTTATCATGGTGTAATCTTGTTAGTTTTAGTTAAAGTTTTACTCATTTTTTATTTAAGTTGTTTTGATGATTCACAAGCTTAAATCATAGCAAATTTAAGTTTTTCATTTGTCTCCACTTTTGCTCAAGCCTTGTATGGAAGACAGGAGTATTTTGGCATCAACAAACTAAATGTTCCAATTTTGAGGCAACTTTCAGACTTATAAATATTAGAATTTAGAGATGGCTATTTCGTAGAAAGTTGTACAACTCTTTAAGACCTTTCCAATGAGTGGTGGTTCACTAGATTCTAACATCAGAGTCCAAAGTTACGGCTAAAATAGTGAAGCTAGTATAGTAGGCTATAATCTGGTGCCTAGGAGCTAGAATGTCCAGAAAGTTAGTGCCAAGGCACCAGAAATTGAAGCCTAGGCACCAAAACATGCAGATCAACCCGAGAGTTAGCCCATAGGCATTAAAAACTAAAGCTTAGGTCCTAAAACCCAATAAAAGAGGGGCAAGTACATCTTTTCCCAAGGGGAGACCCAGAGGGATGAGAAGGAAAAGAAGCAGAGCAACTTGGAGGGCAATTTAGAGCTTGAAGGAAGGCATTCTAAGCGAAGAAATCAAGAAAGGAACCAATTAAAGCGAGAAAATGTGTTTTCTTCTCTTCCACTTCTCTTTTTCTTCCATTTTACTATGTTTTAATTATAAATCTAAATATGCTTGGCTAGGTTTTCTTTCTCTAGGATTATGGCTATTTGGCATGTAGATTGATGATTATTGTTACTTTTCTTTTTGAATTTTATTGTGAATGAATTTATTCTGTTCAATTTAATATTATGCCCTCTTTGTTTGGCCACTAATTAAGGTTTATGTTAAGGATTTAAGGATTCTTGAAAGAAAAGCCCAATTTTAGTCATAAAACTGAATATTGCATGATTAATGTTGAATTATTGCTTAAATTTAGCTCAATTTGCCTTTAAGATAGATATTTACCTATTGAACATGCAAGTCATGCTATCCATACTAAATGCGTCTCTTTCAGTGGTTCTTATAGAAATATAGGGAATTAATTTGGAGTGATAAAATTTATAAAGGATCGACAGATTCTTATAATGATATTAAAGGCTAAGACTAACTCATGAGCATTGAATTCAAGTTAGAAAAATAGTTGTATTGCAATTAAAATACCAAATTAGATCATAATCCTAAGGAGTTCTCTTTGATATATACTTATATCCCTTAGTCTCACTCTATTGGTTCTTTTGCTTTATTTTCTTTCATGATTTAATTAAATATTGTGATTAGCTTGGATAAGGTAACCGAGATGATATTAGTACTTAACAAAAGTCTTAACAAGAGTTCCCAGAGGACGACAATACTTGATTTTTCACTATTATAATACTTGTTGATAGTGTACACTTACACCGTGGCATCTTTAATACCAAAAGTTTTTGGCATCGTTGCTGATGAACTCTTTTGTTAGACGTATGCAGATATTAATGCTTAGTTATAAGCCTTAGACCAAGCCTTTATACTTTTGTTTTTAAACTAGTTATATTCTAATACTAGTTGTGTGCATACCTAAACACAAGGGAGGATGGACTAAACTGACTGCATTCATCCTAAACTTTTCACTTTTATCAACATCATCACCATATTTACCAATAACTCCTAACTTTTAAGGAGCATAATAGCCTAGGCAATTAGAGATAGTGAATAAGAACAACCACAACCTATATAAATATGCCAACCCCATGTGACAGGGTCTGACTCCTAGCATTCGAAGGCCAATAGTTGAAGCCAATAATTTTAAAATCAAGCCAGCCACTATCCAACTACTGCAAGCTAATAGGCAATTTGGGGGATTACCAACTAAAGACCTCAACTACCATATTCTAAATTTTTTAAAAATCTGTGACAGGTTCAAGTATATTGAGGTAACTGAAAATGTAGTTAAACTAAGGCTATTCCCATTTCATTGAGGGACAAGGCAAAGGTATGGCTCATTTTCTACCTCCAAGATCTATTACTACATGGGTGGAGTTAGCACAACAATTCCTTGCTAAATATTTCCCACCAGGCAAGACAACTAAGATAAGGAATGATATTACTTCATTTCTTCAATTTGACAATGAGAATTTATATAAGTCATGAAAGAGATTCAGGGAGTTGTTGAGGAGGTGTTAACATCACGAGCTTCCTAAATGGCTTCAAGTTTTGATATTTACAATGGAATATCTTCTTCATTCAAAACTAATATTGATGTTGTAGCTAGTAGAGCTTTGATGGCAAAAACCATAGATGAGGCATATGAGCTATTGGAGATTATGTCATCCAATAACTACCAATGGCATTTAGAGAGGATGAGGCCTATAAGATCTCTTAGCATTTATGATACAGAAGTTATTTCTTCACTATCTGTCTAGATAACAACATTAACTAAAAAGGTAGAAGCACTGGGTCATAGAGCACTAGTTAATTCAGCAAGTCCTCTTGTTGATAATTATGAATTATAGAGAGGTAATTATCACTTTAATTATTCTAGCAATGTCGAGAGCATTCAATTTCTAGCCAACAAAAGTCTTAATAATCCTTATGCTAGCACTTATAATCTAAGGTGAAGGAATCGCCTAAAATTTTCTTGGAGTAACGACTTGGAATCTGGTTCCTTTACAACACTGAGAACTCATAACCCACCTAGATTTGATGTCACTAGGGTTCATCAACATGCTAAATCCCCTACACCACCAGTTGAGAAGAAACCATCCTTGGAAGACATGTTCAAGAATTATATGTCAAAGAATGATGCCATCATTTAAAGCCAGAATGCATTAATATAGAGTTAGGCAACTTTTTAAAGAAATTTGGAAGCATAAGTAGGCCAACTTGCAAATACCCTTAACAATAGACCCTAGGGTAGCTTACCTAATGATACTAAACCAAATCCAATTAGGGAAAGCAAGGAGTATTGTAACGACATTTCATTAAAAAGTGGGAAGGAGATTGAAGGGAACACAAAGTCAATTGAATATGAAAAAGAAAAGGAAAAATAGGTTAAGGCAATTATAAAACAGCCTAAGAGTCCTCCAAAGCTTAAACTCACTGACTATGTTCATCCACTTCTATTTCCTTAAAGGTTTTAAAAGTAGAAATTTGACAAATTGGTAAAGAAGTTTCTAGATGTTTTCAAGAAGTTGCATATCAAAATTCCATTTGTTGAAGGACTTGAATTAATGCCAAGCTATACAAAGTTCATTAAGGACATCTTGCCTAAGAAAAAAAGGCTAAAAGAATTTGAGACAGTGGCCCTCACATAAGAGTGTAGCGCTATTTTGTAAATCAAGCTCCTGCCTAAGCTTTATGATCTTGAAAGTTGTAACATTCCCTTATAATTGGAAACCAATTCAGTGGTAAAGCCATGTGTGATCTAGGTGCTAGCATAAACTTGATGCCATTACTTGTATACCAAAAGCTGAGGTTAAGGGAAGTGAAACCAACCACTGTTACATTGTAGTTGGCAGGTAGAACTTTAGCTTATCTAGGGGGAATAATTGAAGATGCTTTGGTAAAGGTTGACAAGTTTATATTCCTTGTAGATTTCATTATTCTTGATTTCAAGGAAGATAGAGAAATGTCTATCATCCATGGGAGGCCTTTTCTTACAACTGGAAGGACCATTATTAATGTCCAAAAAGAGGAGCTAATCGTGAGAGTGTAAAATAATAAGGCAACATTCCAGGTTGTTAAGGAGATTAAACTTCCTTGTGACCCAAAAGAATGTTATAAAGTTAATGTGGTTGACAAGACATCTAGTTCTTCAATAAATGATGTTTTCACAAAGAGTTACCCATATGAACTTGAGTACAAAGCATTTAAGGTCATGCAGAATAATTTGAAAGGATTTTACCTCCAAGGTTATGAGATAACTTGGCATTATAAGAAAAAGATAAAGAAATGGAATGATAAGCTCATCATCAAGTGTAAGTTTTTGTCAAGCCAAAAGGTGTTGCGCTACAATTCAAGACTAAAACTTTTCCCAGTAAAGCTAAAATCTTGTTTGCTTGGACCATTTCTAGTGGCTCATGTCTCTCCTCATAAAGCCATTGAGGTTGAAGATAAGATCACCAATATTATGTTCTTGGTGAATGCACAGAGGCTTAAGCAATACTAGTGTAGAAACTTTGATCGCTAAAAGTCTTCCATTGCCATTACATAGCATTGAAGGAAGGAATCTAACTGAAGACTTAAAACTTAATGTTGTTAGGTGGCAACCCAAAAAGTTTTTTTAAAAGCATTTGTTATTGTTTCCTTTAGTTTAATTTGGTTGTATTATCTGCAAGTTGCACAAGATGAGCATGGAAAAGGTAAACCAATAAGGAATTTTTAGGACAAGCTTGCATCACCATCTTAGCTAGAAACAAATTAAGCAAATGATGTTTAGCAAACACTCTCTGTTCAGGGATACTTCTTCCTATCCTCCTTTGCCTTGCATTGTTTTCTGTATAGTCTTTTGGCATGATTGGCTTAAGTCTTATGCGCATGACTAATTATTTATGAGAACCATATGATGTGAACTTAAAATTCTTAAACACTAACTATGATCAATAATTTTCCAACTGTGTTGTTCATGAGTGATTATGGTTGCTTAACGTTTATGCTTAGAGTATAAGGATAATTAGTTTCTTTCCTAAAAATAGAGCACTCAACAACATAGAGTTTAATTTAGTTTAAAAACTTGTTTCCTCAATCATACAATCGCTTTAATATTTTGATTACTTGAAGTAAATATAAAAGAATGTATTTTGTAAGATATCACTCTACTTAAAGTAAAATATCAATATTAACAACAGAGTATAAGTATGACATTTTAAAGTATAAAGAGTATAAGGATAGAGAAAATAAACTCCAAGATTTATCATGGTTCGATTTTAACTAAATCCTATATCTAGTCCCCAGGCAACTTCTTAGGATTTTCATATTTCAATGATCAATTACAACAGTCAAGGAGAACCTCTCCCTCAATACATTAACCAGGAGGAACCTCTTCCTCAACCTAAGCACTCTCTTTTTGATACCTTTATGTAACAACCTTCCTTGATCTTATCGTTAGGAGGAGGGGGTGGGGGAACCTCCCCTTAACTTAATCTCCTCAAACAACCTCTTTGAACATCAACTAGGGAGAACCTCACCCTTAACCCAAGCATTCTCTACATGATACCCCTAAAGAACTTCTCTCTCCCAAAGAAGAAAGATTATAGATGAATAAACTCTCTAAAATAGAGTACATAGAACAATGAAGCAATAATGTAATAAACTCCCCAGTCAACTGGTTCCTCACAGTGAACTTCTAATAGAATGGTCTTAAGGCTGACAGTTGACTAAGCTTAACCTAGTACGGCTAGTCGAATGGGGACTCATAGAGAGCTCCCAATTGATTGAGGCCCAAGTTAGTAGTAGACTAGGATCTTATAGAGGCATGCTAGTTAACTACGACCTCTCTGGATTAGCCTAATCAATTGAAACAAGAGCTACAGCTGACTGGCAAAGAGCCAGTCAATTGCTAGGCTACTGCCAGTCAATTAGGAACTTTGAAAGTTCCCAAAATAAGCATTTTCCAACTTGTAAGACTTTAAATCAATTATATATTAAGTTTAAACATTATCTATCAGCTCAATATCACTTACAGAGGTTCCTATGACATAATAATACAATGAAGAATATCTCAAACCTATTAATACATTGAAAAACTTTCATACAAAGTTTGTAATCATTAAAACCTTAATGTCTTCATAAAATAAGCTCAACATAATCCATTCCATCAAAGTCCACTCTCATTCCCAAGCCTATTCCCATTCCCACTCTTAACCATTCTACGAACCAAGCATGCCCTTAAAGTTTTATAGATGTAACACAACCTTCCTTTTTGGGGTATTGAGCTTGATAGTTTGTTCAAGGAAAGCTCAATACCATCAACGTCAATAATTAGTTGAGAAAGCTCAAGTGGAACTCTACCACATATCATATTATGAGATAGGTCTAGAATAATTAAAGTTTCCACTTGTTTGATCATCGGGTGTAAGACCCTGCTTATTTAATTCAAATTAAGGACAAGGTATTTCAAATTCATTAGTCCATACAAAGGCAAAGGAATATGACCTTGGATATTGTTTGCACTTAAGTCCAGAAATTCCATATTAGTGAAAAAGTACCCAATTTGTAAGGAAATTAAACCATTAATTCAGTTAAAGCTAAGAGAAAGTCATGTTAATTAGATAAATATGTAATGTTCAGAGGGATTGGACCAGTGAGGGAGTTATTGAAAGTCCAAGTATGGTAAACTATGTAAGTTTATTGATTCTAAATATTTGAAACTTCTTGAAATTAAGCCACTCAAATTATTAGAAGAAGTATCAAGCATAATGAGCAAAGTAAGATTTCCAATTGTGCTAAGTAGCTCACCTATTAGTGCATCAGAGAGATCTGCTATAGTGCTAGGTGGGTCACCTCAATATTATTATAGGATAAGTTGAGATGGGTGAGCTTCATATGAGCACCTAGTTGAAGAACGATGCTTCCTGAAAGCCCCATTTCACTAAAGTCTATACTGACTAAGTTATGGAAGGTAGCAAAATTCATATTAGAAAACCATGGGTATGAGACAATCATATTTTCTAGGCTTGAAATCTTTGTAATGTTTTCAACATCATTGCACACAATGCTAGGCCATTTGTAATAGTTTGAGATGTTATGGTCTGACTCAAACCACCATGACCACCACCCACTCAAAATCAAAACCTCTGCTTCTTTTCTTGTGAGGATTCTACCATCAAGGCACTAGAAGTTGAATGTCAGCACTGAAGAAAGCCAAATTTATTATTAAAGTGAAGTTAGAGATTCTTATATTTTTCTTATCCTACTACGCAAAATATAGATTGCATTTAGGCTCTTGATTTGAGAGTTGGCTTAAGAGCAAATTTGTATTCACTATTCTAACACATAACACAAGGATACTACAAGTGAAGGTTCTATGCATGTCTACTAGAACTAAAGTCTATGTCAACTTACTCTCAAATTCCTTCTTGTTTTTCCAATGCCTTATTTTACGCTCAAGGAAACATCAAAGCTTCAAGTCTTCTTTTTTTGCCTTTATTTCTTTTTTGCCACAAGGTCCAAGTCTTCACTGAAAGGTGTAGAAGTAAACACTACTTAATGCATAAGTTGTGACATAGAGCGTGGAATTATGCCATATTTGAAAGTTCAATATTCCATGTGAACAATTATTCTACATAAAATTTGAAACCTTCAAGCATGTTATTTAAGTTTCAGCTCAGAAAATATTAATAATAAAGTCATCTTGTCTCTTGAGTATGCAAAATCTAATGATGTTCCGTTTGGTTAGCACTAATATTAATTTTTAAAAGATTAATTAAGATGTCCTCACAAGTAAAGATTATATAAATTAAATATGCTCTTTATTATCTAAATAGCAACCTTTATTTTGTGGAATTTTTATCCTCTTGCAAAATAGAGTATTTTACCCTATTACAAAAACAAGATATGAAGGTTGATTGTTTCCCCTACAACTAACAGATATATTTTAAGTGAAGTAAAATATCATTTTGATCCTCATTTATTAGTAAATTCTCAATTAATTCTTTTATTGATTTTCATTCTTAAGTTGGTCTTCCACATATTAGTGCATTAAGTTGGTCTTATTCATTCTCAAGTATGCGTGACCCAGAGCCAATGGAACTATTAATATGGAAACAATTCAATTATGACTACGGCAAAGACAATTATAAGTAGACTTTGAATTCCATGGCAAAAAGAAAAACACCCTAAATTTTTGTTTGGATTTTAAGAGTGAAAACCACATGTTATTAGTGTTTTTCTATAAAAGATGAACTTTTTAACAATGACCGAATAGATTTCGCATACGTTAGCAAATATAAAAAAGCTTTCCTTTTTTTTTTAACTTGTAATCATTTGTGAAAATAATATGTTAATTTATTTGTGCATGATAAAAATTAAGAAAATAAAGAAAGAGTTAATCAATCAACTTTAGATTCTAAGTTTAGGACTAAATTTACGCTTATCAACATTATTCTCATTCCCTATTTCATATTTTTTATTATGCTCATTTCACAAGCTAAAATTCAATGGTTTAGGACCACTCAGTAAAAGTGACATATTTTCTTTTTCTTTTTTGATTGATGAACTATGTCATACTCTTCTTGTATTCTAATTATCAAAGTAAATTCAAATTTTATGTGGCTAAGGATAAATTATATAGATTTAATGCTTTATATAGAATAAATTATACAAATATAATCATTTATATTCATAATTTAAAAATTAAAATTAATAATTTTTAAAACTTAATTTGATAAGTGAACAAAATCAAAATTTAGTTCTATGATTAATATTAAAATAACTATGCTCTACAATTAATATTAAAACAACTATGCTCTAAACCCCAAACCCTTAACCCTAAGTTCTACCAATACCAATTGCTGCATAAGTTCATCTACAATTTCGATATTGTTATATTCTATGAATTTTTATTTAATAATTCTTACTAAAGGAATATTTTATAAAAATATTTATATTTGTTAAAGAAGGAAGATAGTAAAGTTGAGGCAAATATGAAAATTTAAATAGTTGAGAAAATGGGAACTTTAAGAACTCATGTATTAATGCGAGTAGCATTTTATCTGAGAATTAAGCTGGCTCCAGTGGCTACGCCTTACCCACTCAAACCAAGAGGTCTTGAGTTCAAATTATCCCATGTAAATCAGACTATATGCCCTCAACTCCCCCCTCTTCACATTGTGTTCTTCTTGTCATCCTAAAGTGGTTAGTCATTTGGGAGGTTTTCTTAAATTATCTTAAATTTCATTGTTATTAAAAGAAGCCTGATGAATGAAAGTACATTGAAAATGATTATTCTTATTACTGAATAAATTAATTTGGTTATTATTGGTATAAATTTTGACCCAATTGGTAATATTGGATACCCTAAGGGCTATAAAAGGCAATGAATGAGCTATTTAGAGACTAGTATTATATTAAAATTTAATATTAAGATATTAATGATTGACAAGTGTGTTTGGTGTCATTTACTTATTAAAAAACATCAATGTCTCATGCTAGAAATAATCCAACTAATAAGAAGTAAAGGTGGAGAAACTAACAAATTTTAAAGTTTGAACTTAGAGCATGTGTGTGCTTATGTTGTTGGGCTTCAATGGAAGGTAAATTCTAATTTGGTGGAAATTATGTGAACTCATGGTCATATGAACATTATTAAAAACCTTGGAATACTTTTAGTGCAAATTATTTGAGTTGGTTATTGGTGAAGGTGAAACTTTAGTTTATGGACCATTTGGGTTTCTAGAGTATCTGTACTGTTTATGGTAATTAGATTCATTTAAAGGAATAATGGTAACCTTATACAATGGAAATAAAGTTCTAAAATTGTTTGAGGATGCTAGCACATTTGAATAAGTCATTGTGGGGAATTTTTATTGGACTTAATCTGAGTTAAGATGCTTCTTGGCATGGAAAGTTAAAGGTCTATTGTTTGTTTCTAGAGTCATAGCAGTTGCACTCTACTTAGCGAGTAAGAGAGTGAATTATGTGTGCTTTGGTCAAGTGAGTAAATAATCCTAATTATGTAAGATTTCTATTTTCTGTTATCTCTTTTTGAAATATTGTTTCTTGATTTCCCTAGTACTTTAAGGAAGGCTTTTAGAAATTGTAAACATCAATTGCATATTCAGAACTCTAAGACTTCTGGACTTATAGACTCTATGATTTTGCATTTCTGATTTTTTTAACTTTGAGTTTTTTAAGTTATGATTCTGAACATATGAAATTCTCTGTTCTGTAATATGAAGCATTCATGTTTTATATTCATGAAATACTTTGTCTCTTTTATTATAAAGATATCTATAAAAGATATCTGATTTTGTATATGCAATGTAGTAGGATTCTAGGATTTGGATACTTTTATTTATCTTTATGAAAAAGCTGGTTTTGAATTTATAAAACTTCAATTTTTTATTTTGGATTTACATTTGTTAAAGAAATATTTGGGAATGCATCCAAAATAGGACCTTGTAGCTAACGACAGTAGACATTAGCCATAGTGCACTATGATTTGTCTTTTAATATGATTGGGCATGATGGCACTATTATGATACTATCTTTGAGGCCTAAGGTTGTTATTCTGATTATTTTGAGTTTGAAGCTTATGACTGATATATGCTCTATTCTAATTAAACTAGCCTTGGGCAAGCTCTGTTTCTAAATTTCTAATGGTTCTGTAAGATGTTCCTAAGCATTCTGTTAGATTTGGAATACCCTCACGTTACAAATGTATTAATTCATTTTCATTTACAACTAGTTCTATAGTTTTGTTGTTGAGGCCTTTATGAAAGATTAATATATGTTACGCACTGTGCACTATTTGTATTAACCATGAAAGACATTTGGTTTCATGATAGCATAATGATTTTTCAAGTACTCTATAATGACTAGTCTGTCCCTTCCTTTGTATGATTAGTATTATTTGCTCACTAAGTTTTCACTCACCACACATCATTTAACATTTTTCAAATCATAGCATCGATCCAGAACACCCACCTACAAAGTAAGAGCTTACGGGTGTTTCTCTTTTTGGTGAGCCCTGTTTTTGCAAGTATAGGAGCTCCTCTTTGATGTAAATTTGTAATTAGAATTAGTAGCTCCCTTGTATACTAGTAGTTGGCCTTTTTTCTTATTGATATGTCGATATGGGATGTTGTATATGTATATATATCAGAGAGTGGAGCTCTCTATCTTATTGTTTGTCAGATTCTTCATTGTTTCAAGGGAGACTTTGTTGAAATATCTATATGGGAGTAAGCTGATTCTTTTGGCATTTGTATCAGCAGATGTATTATGTATTGGTTTTATTTAATGAAAATTTTGCATGTTCAATTAAATTATGTCTTCTTTGATGTGTTCATTAGGCTAATAAGGGCGAGGATTATCTCGTTCCCTGTGCTAGTCACGTCCTCTTGGTTAAAGTCATGACATATATTGTATTAATTAGTTGAATCACCTATACCTGATTCATCTCTATGATTACTCATGCTAATCCATTTGGGTTCTATCTCTAAAAAATAATAATGGACAAAAATCCTATTTGAGTCCTCTATGTTGAGTAAGGCTGGCACCTAAGAGGGGTGAATTAAGCGTTATATAAAATTTGCCAAATATTAAAATCCTTTAAAAAGGTTTTTCAAACTTAAAACAATCAAAGCAAACTTATTGATTCAAAACAATAAATGCAAAATATAAAAATGATAAGGGAAGAGAATAAACACAAAGATTTATCCTGGTTTGGCTTCTACCCAAGCCAACATCCAGTCCCGAAGCAACATCTTGGGATTTTTTACTATCTCAATGATCAAATACAATAAGCTAGGAGAACCTCTCCTTAATCCTAAGCTTTCACAGCTTAACTCCTTCAAAGAACCTCCTTGAATACAACCAGGGATAAACTCCGATCAACCTAAGCTTTCTCTCTACTTGGCTCTCTTAAGGAACCTCATTAAGCTTATCTCTTACAAGAAAGAAAAAATTACAGATAGATGATCTCTCTGAAATAGAGTATATAGAACAATGAAGCACTAATGTAACAAAGAACTGATAAAAAGATAAAATTTATATTAAAATCACTCTTTAATATTTTTCCTTATTAATTTAAAGTCCATAGGTCGTGTTTATATAGCTTGAGGTCCAATAGATCAGTTAGGAGTGAGTGAGAAGTCAAGGATTTCAAAATATGTCTGTTATAAAATAATTATGACTTCGCTGCCAATGCCCAATCAGTTGCCCTCTTATGGCCAGTTGACTAGTCCCTCATTTCCTCTTCAAAAATTTAAATTTAGACCCCGATAGTCGACTGCTTACCCAAGGTCGGTCGACTAGTATCTCCCAAAGAGCCCCCACTCAATTGGTCATGAAGCTGGCATTAGATTGGATGTGATTTGGTATGGTCAGTCGACTGCTGGCTAGTAGTCAGTGAGTTGTAACTCACAAAGAGCTCCTAGTCGATGAAAGTTCAAGTTAGTAGCAAATTGGAATCTCTTAAAAGGAGGTCAGTCAACAGGGACCTCACAGAAAGCTTCCATTCAATTGGGGCAAGGCCTAGCAGCTAGCTAGTAAGGTGTTAGTCGACTGCTGGGTTACTATCAATCGACTTAGGACTTTTAAGTTCCCCAAATTAATTTTTCTGCAACCTTTAAAACTTAGAATCAATTTTACATTCATTTTAAACATTTCGTATCAGCTTAATATTACTTACGAAGGTTCCTAAGATATGATAATACATTGAAGAATATTTAGAACCTATGTATTACATTGAAAAACTTTCTTCTAGTGTTTGTTATCATCAAAACCCTAATCTTTAACAAATGGGCTCAACAATCTTCCTTTTTTTTATGATGACAAACCAGAAAATTGTTAGTTCTCCATAAAGCAAAAGTTTTTCAAGTATATGTGTTTCAAAACACTTAATTCTTTAATGATTGATAGTATTTTTCAACATTCAAAACATCAAATTCTTTATTATCAAAGCATAAGTATTATCAAGGCATAAGTAGTGATTCAAGTACATCAAATTTAAGAAAGTTCAATATAACAAAGTCTCAATAATGAAGATAACTTGTCAAATGATTCAAATCAAAAGAAACAATAACTATCAAACAACATTCTAACTGTAACTTGTTTGAGTGTGGCACATTTTCCACTATTGTCAATGAAATTACTAAAGTTTTCAGTCACCAAATTAATGTTGATAAGCTAATAAGAGGCGGTTGTGGTCGCATCACCCTCTACTTAATAGCATTAGAGGCTTCATTAATAATAGGAAGCTAACTACAAAGAAATGAAATTATAAAGAGTGATTTAAAAGAAAATAAAGCGGAGGAATAAATTTACAAATTGAGGTAAAGTATAAGGACTAAATGATTAATTTTTTTAAAATATGAATATATTCTTATGTATTAAAATAATTTTAAATTTTAAATTATTAATATATTTTTATATATTATAATAATGTTAAATTTTAAAATATTGATATATTCTTATGTATTATAATAATTTCTTTAAACAACAAGATTAAATTCAAATTTCTTTGGTATATTATTAACTTTATTTTTACAGCTATCATACTAATTTATGATTTGATTCATTAATATATTAATATTTTCCATAATAATGATTACTTTTTATTATGATAATTTATTTTAATTGATTAAAATTTTTAAAAATATTTTTAAATAATTTTAAATATTTATAAAATTATTTTTAATATTAAAAGTAATATTAGATTTTTTAAATAAAATAAAATTATTTTATAATTATTGTGATATATTTTTTATTAAAGTTATAAATTTTAAATTTTTTATATTGAATTTTTTTCATAGTTAAATTAGTTAAAAAATAATTTTATCAAAATTAAAAAACAAGAACAAAGTCCAAATTTACGTGCTAAACTAATTTAATTTTAAAAATTTTTAAGGGACTAATTTAATATTACAAATTCATATAGGATAAATTAACATTAATGCAAAATTGGTCCATTTTCTCATCTTTTATAAATAATAAAAAGAGTGAAAAAAATTATTAAAACTGATATTATATATATATATATATATATATATATATATTCTTGTTTCTGCACAATTAAATCATGACATGTGGGATTAACAAAACAGAGAAAGAATATTAATAGCGATATCCTCAAGATTGATATTGATAACTATTCCTTAAATTAAGGATCAAGCCACTAAATAAGCCTAAACATAACAACTGAAAATTTTTATTTTTCTTTATTTCATTTTGATTTCTTTAATTTTATTTCAACAATTTAATTATCCTTTTGCTTTATTTTTATTTTATTTTCTTTTTATCTTCTCAAGTTTATATAAAGCCTTTATCAATTGTATCAAAGCAGACTTTGCACTTGGAAGATTCTACTTTAACCTTTGCTTGTTGTGCCCTTTCTTCCTCCTTTTCCCTCTACTTTTGAACACAAGAAGTTAGTCTTACACATTTATTTTAGATTCAAATGTTTAAAACCTTCAATAACCTTTATAGTATAATTATAGTCTATATGTAGGAAAGTCCTTCACCACAAATTAAGAATAAAGAAGAAGATAATAGAAAGTCTTCTTGTCCAATTATTAAAGTCCTCAAATTAAGAATATATAATTAATTAGTTTTGTTTATTGCATTTCAATTGATCTAAACTTTTTATTTTTATAATGTATTTTTTTCCACTAACCAACCTTAATTTCAGTTTAGTCGGGCGAAAATTTTTAATTTGAATCAAATTTTTGGAAAATAATCTAGGTCAATAATAAATTTATCACTCTTTTAATATGGGAAGGTTCTAACTTTTGAGTCTACATTTATAGGGATAGAATTTTTGCTTGAATTTGGACTTTTTTTAATTTTTATTTAGGCTTCTATTTAATTGTACTGAATTTATTAAATATAAAATTTTAATTTAAAGTATCTTTCTTTGAGTTTTCACCCAGTCCAATCCAACACTCAGATTAAAAATTTCTCACACCCAATAAAACCTAATACGAGATTTTCTAATTCTTAAAACGTGTTTGACTTTTGCAATCACATTTTAAGACTCCATCTTTGAATTATTCACTTTTCTTCTTCCGATCACACCTCAAGCCACTTGATAAATAAAATTTTAAGTATAGTCTTTGGAGATTGAACAAAATGTTTGAGTCATATCAAGTAGTTTTTTTCCTTTATTAAATAGATATTATATCTATCTAAATTATTATATATTCTATAATTGATATTATATTTTTAAAGATAAAGAGTGGTACAAAAAAAGTTAAAACATACGTGAGATTTTTTTTTTATTCAATTTTTTATTTTCAGTTGGACGTAGAAAATAAAATTGGAATGAGTCAAGAAGCGAGAGAAAGAAAATCTCCCTTTTTTATTTCTTTACCTATTTAATTACATACTAAATATATCAAAACTGGTGGGATCTAGTTGCCCTATTTTATCTCTATCAGGTATCCATGTCAAATCGCCATATTTATAGGATCCCAGCAAAGTCACCAAACTTTATATCATTCCTACTGCGTGGCTCGGACTTTTAGAGCTAACAGATGCCGACAAGATCAACGTACCCTCTACTTACTGTTAGTTCACTTGCACAATTACCATCATACCCCTTAGAATCCATTCGAAAAGACCTTTAAAAACTTCATTATCAAAAGTTTATGCAAAGGTAGATATATAGTAAAAATATATGTGCGAAAAAAGAGGATTTTTTTTTTGAACAAGAATGAATAAATTTTTTGCATTTGAGAATTTAAATATAGTAAATTTAAAATAATTTTAATAATTAAATTTCTATTCAATAATTTAAATTTTAATAAATATTAGCATGATGATACGTCTAGAACAAAAAAAAATAAACACAAAAATATAAGAATCCATAACTAATTATATGTCCAATATATATATCATTGAATTCATAATTAAAATAAATATAACACAATGCTATGATAATGATTTTGTCTCCAAACTTCATAGGGTTACAAATGAACTGCATTATTTTTCAATTTGTATTAATACAAATATTTCGACAAAGATTCCAAATATATTACGAGTAATGTTGAGGGTCTAGAACATCTTAAAAGGTTTCCCAAATGTAATTTTATGATGACTCATATGGGAACTTTACTTTTCAGGGACTATATGTAATTTATGGGGACTTATGTGCAAACTTTATAATTTTAGGGGCTATATATAATTTTATAAGGATGTATATGAAAACACTATTTAATTTAGGGGGCTATATGTAGCTTTATGGGGAGTTATATGCAAACTTCATTTTTTGGAAGGATCATATGGAATATTATGAAGACTTACATTAAAACTTTATTTTTTTTTAAAGGCAATATGTAATTTTTATGGAGACTTATATGAAAATTTTACTTTTATGGTGGCCATATTCAATTTTAAAAATATACATAAATTTTAATTATTTCCAAAATAGCTCTGGCAAGGCCTTTACATGTATTTCGTCTTTCCCTTATGAGGTGGAGACGAATTTGGATTTGTTAGAGTTTGTCCAACAAATTGCTCATTGTTGATCATACAATTTTTTAAATTTAAATTGTTAGATAAAAAATTAATGACCATACATAATTTTTAAAATTAATCTAAACAATTAGATTGTGCATTTCTTTTGACCTAATTGTTAAATCGATATATTTTCTTTTAATTGTAACAAATTCAAATCTAGGTGAAGATGATGGCCAAAGTGATTATACAATGTTGGCTCTAACTCTAACTTTAACTTTTGATAATATAATATGTGAGGCTGAAGGCAAAAATTAAAAATAATTAACATAAATTATTTTTCGACTATACAAAATTGAGGTGCGAAATTAGAAATATAATTTAAAACAATAAATTAGATTTAAAATGATAATCATTAAGTCAAATTTCATTTCTCAACTGCAATCGTAATCACAATTTCTGACATTAGATGAGACATAAGTGTAAATTAAGTATAATTTAATGGTAAAAGTAAATAAAAATTATATAAAACGTTATTTATCGAAGGACTATTTGTTTGCATTTTGAAACACCACTTGTTAATATCTAGGAGAGGAAAATTTACTTATGTAAATATATAATACTTAATAAATATAATAGATAATAAACATATAAATAGGGTTGGCAGTGTATTGCTATTGAGTCCAGATTCATGTAAAAATGGAATTTTTCCTAGTTTTATAATGAAATAAAAATTTAATTGTATAGGATTTGTCACATAATTTATTAATTTAATTTTAAAAATTAATTATTATTTGAAAATATAAAATAAAGTAATATATTATATATTTTTTTATATAAAATGCTTAATGATTAAAAAAATTTAAATATTTTTTAACAATTTACAATTTTTTTTCATATATTATTATTTATATTTTATTCAATAAAATAGTATAAAAAATTTAAAATATTAATAAATTTTTATTTATTATAATAATTTTAAAATTTATGATAGTAATATATCTTTATATATTTTAATAATTTTAAATTTTAAATTATTGATATATCTTTATGTATTATAATAATTTCTTTAAACAATAAAAATAAAATGAAAAATTATATGATATATTATTAACCTTCCTTTATAGTAATTGTACTAATTTATAATTTGATTCAATAATATATTTATATTTTCTATAATGATTATTAAATTTTATAATGATAATTTATTTTAATTGATTAATATTTTAAAAAAATTAAAAATAATATTAAATATTTAAAAAATAGTATTAGTATATAAAAATTAATATTATATTTTTTTATATCAAATAAACTTATTTTATAATTATTCTAATATATTCTTTATCAAATTTTATAAAGTTTGAATTTTTAATGTTAAATTTTTTTAAAATTAAATTGATTATAAAATGATTTTATTGAAATTAAAAAAACAAAGTCGGAATTCACGCCAGTGCTGGACTGGTATCCACATCTGTTGATAGAACAGAAGTCTGAGAACGAGACGAGACTTGTTCATAAACTATGCTGCATTGAATACGGAATCTGATAATTCTCCGACGCCCAAATCAATCTTCAAATCAGAAGTTTTTATTGATTTGGATAATCAGCAACCATAGGAATCTGTACGTCAAGGCCTAAAGGGCTCCGGAGAGCTTCCTCCTCGATGGGACGGAGGCTTTCTTCCGGGCCGGCAATTTCTTCAGAGCATGTAGAATCAACAAGGAGAATGAAGACTATCTTCAAGCCTAAACTCCGTTCACCCGCTGATATTGTACGCCAAACTCGAGATCTTCTGCTGTTTCTTGAACGTAATACCGATTCTCGGGAAATCAAACTTGCAGAAAAGGAAATTAAAGTTGCAGAAAAGGTCATTCAATGGAAATTTCTCCTTTTTATATTTTTCAATGTTTTGAAATGTTGATACGGATAGAATCTGAGTATGAGTTTCTTTACTCCTGTTTAAGAAATTTTTTCAGAATAATATGTAACAATGTGATTAAAAAAATATTTGATATTTAATTTTTTTCAGTTAAATGTTTGAATTATAATGAAAAATTTTGTAATTTTCTGTATATGAATCAAAATAAGTCTAGAGTTTTAATTTTCGTAGTTAACCGTATGAGTTGTTTCCTCTGTAATTCTATAATATTGATAATTTAAGCATTTTAGCGCCCATCCTAAATCATTGCTAGTTTAAGTATTTTAGCAATTAACGTGGTTCGACTAAATTGGTCCTTCGTCATATGTTTTTGTCCTCAAATTCAGCAATAAGTTTATGTACGTATCAAAAGATGATATTTTGAGATTTTGATGCTTATTATATGTCAGCAATGTGATAATCCTCAGAGCCTAAATTCGTAAATCAAAATAATCTGGTAGCTCTGCTTTTTAAATTGTGCTTCAAGAGAAAATATTGACTGGCTACTTATAATGACTTTCCAGAACTTAACATGCATATATAACTATATGTTGCTGCTGATTTCATCAGCCATCATTTTGCATTGAATTTAGAGAGGTTGTCATTATATTTATAGCTGTAGCTGATAAAAACTATATCAAACCATTAGATTTATTTATTTTGTGAAATTAGTGGTCCTTGATGACCATTTTTATCAACGTAATATGCTTCAAGTTGCCTACTATTTTGACAATAATTTTGGTTTGGTTGCACAATGAAGCGTGGACAATTTACACTTTCATACACGTATATAATGTAATTGTATTCAAGTTGAATATCATGAAAATTTTATGATGAGCAACAGGGAACAGTTGATGCCTGATGTCAGTCCTGCTTTTCATATTGTCTGCCTGCATATGCCAGCAGTGTTGCCGATTCTTACTCGATGCTTTCCAATGTTTACAAGCCCTGTATGATGCATTGAACAGGTATCTGAGTTAAGTAAGAATCTGAGGGAACTAAAGTTAATTCTTTATGGAGATAGTGAATCTGAGCCAATACCGGAAGCTTGTGCACAATTAACTCAGGAATTTTTCAAGCAGAACACATTGCAACTTCTGATCCAATGTCTTCCAAAATTGAACTTAGAGGTAATAAGAAATTTCAAGCAAGAGGTCCAATATGATGCTTTTAGACTTAGTTGCACCCCTTAGAAGATATGTTTGTTTATCAAGATTATTGCATTCTTGCATTACTTGGTGGGTAAAATTCAGACATAAATGTTTATTTTGTTGTTATATACTGAATATTTTGTGAGTCTAAACTTGAGACTATGGGCTTTTGCAGGCCAGGAAAGATGCCACTCAAGTTGTTGCCAATTTACAGAGACAGCAGGTTCAGTTTAGATTGATTGCGTCTGATTATTTGGAGTCCAATATGGATATTATGGATATTCTGATAGCTGGGTAAGGATTTGTTGGATTAGTTTTGTGTTTGCTTGATGCTTGTTTTTGCAGGCTTCATAGCCAGTATGGTGGGCTCCTTTTCTTGATCAAATGAAAGGAAGACTAAATTTATTGTTTTATTATAATGTCTCTGTGAATTATATTCAATTTTAAATGGTCCCAAGTTTTCATGAATTTTAGGAGAAAATTCGTCTTGTAATGTTCATATCTCTGCCTATGATCTCTAAGTTATTGTGTTTGATGTGAAATTAAACTTTGCCTGACATTGATTTATTTAAGCTAGTGACTAACCATTTTTTCTTTTCAGCTATGAAGACACAGACATGGCTTTACACTATGGTGCAATGCTGAGGGAGTGCATAAGACACCAGATTGTTGCAAGGTATGGAGAAGGAACCACTTAAACTCATTTTCGCCATTAGTTAAATTTTAAGTTCTAAATCATCAATAGTGGCAGCTGGAACCACAATTGTTTTTTAATCGGGACTCCTGGTTGCAATCTATTTTAGTCATATATAGGCATATAGGGTTCCTATGCTTCCATAATTTGCATCTTTGAGAGATTTTTGCAAAATTAGTAGGGCCCTGTGTATGGGCTCATATAAGGAATTGAACTATAGTGGTTGAGTAGGAAACAGATATAGGTCTGTTAACTTTTTCAGCATTAACACCTGTGAGTTGTTAAGTTCATACTCTATTGTTTTATATCAGATATGTTTTGGAATCGCCACATATGAAGAATTTTTTTGACTACATCCAACTTCCAAATTTTGACATTGCTGCAGATGCTGCAGCAACTTTTAAGGTAGGTTTATTCTGAAATAACTTATGATGATTAGTGTTTTATTTTTTATTTTTTTACTTGTTTCTTCTTTGCAATGAATTGAATTATCATAAAAAAATTTTCATATCATTTATCTTGTTGCAGGAACTTTTGACAAGACATAAATCTACCATAGCCGAATTCCTTTCTAAGAATTATGAATGGGTAGGTTCCCATTCCCCATCTGACTTAAGTACTGTGTACCATGTCTGTTTTATATTACTCATATATTGATTCATTGCTACAGGTTCTTGTAGAAATGCTTGCAACTTGGTAGTTTTGTGTAATAATTTTTCAGAAAGATTAAGATTCATGGATCAATATTGGTTCTGGTATAAATTATGCTAAGAAAATGTTTTTTTTAATAAGCTTCATTTGCCCCAATTTTTATTAGTTTTAATTCTTCCATTCTTATCAGTGGTTATTGTCCAACGTCTCTGTCCTTTTTCTTTTCCTTTCGAAATGGAAACTGCTTTCACTTCATGGCTTGGTCTTTACTTGTGGCTGTCAGTTTATCTTGAGATGCTTTATTTTTTATCTGATTCTGTGGACCATTGTTTGTATGTTGATTTTTTACTGACTGTCACTTACTATGTTTGTTGTTGCTTCTGCTTTCAGTTTTTTGCTGAGTACAACTCTAAGCTGTTGGAGTCTTCTAATTATATTACAAGGCGCCAAGCTGTCAAGGTACAATACAAGTTTGGTATATTTTTTTTGTTTGTATGAACATCTAGTAAAGAAAGCAAGCAGATATCTGGGCTTCACAGTATTTCTCCTCTTAAAAATGTGACATTGGACTCTGGGAATTATTACTTGTTAGTATGTAGTAAAATTAGCTTGTGCTGTCTTATACTATAGTTTGCGAAGTGTCAATTCACTGTCATTGCCACCTGTAGCATACCGGTTCTTGTTGCATTGATGCATGTGTGTTTGCTGAGTTAATTTCATTCCCCAATACAGTTGCTGGGAGATATGTTACTTGATCGTTCAAATTCAGCTGTAATGACAAGATATGTGAGCTCAAGAGACAACTTGAGGATTTTAATGAACCTTTTAAGAGTATGGTCCTTTCCATAAAACTTACTGACATGTCTTGTGACAACTTGAGTTTTCCATGATCAGATGTTTGATAGGGAAAAGAAATTATAGAATCTGGAATATGTTTAAGCCGCTTTTTAATGGGTCTTATTGTTGATTTTCTTATCCTTTTCGGCAGGAGTCGAGCAAGAGCATCCAGATAGAAGCATTTCATGTATTCAAGGTACTATAATTACATCATAGTTAAAATACTTTGAAGTGATCGTTCTCAACCCTTTTCCCTAGAAGTTTTGTTGGTTTTTATTTATGTATGCCTGTTGTAACTTGTAACAGCTATTTGCTGCTAACCAAAATAAACCAGCTGATATCACCAGCATACTCATTGCAAACAGAAGCAAGCTCCTGAGATTATTGGGTGAATTCAAAATTGATAAAGGTAAGGAAGGCTGCCATTTGTTACTGTGGTCTCATGTAGCTGTGCTTAAAACTGATCCAAACCAATTGAACCAAACTAAACCGACCAAAACCTAACAGAACCCAAGAAAAATGTAGGTCCAAATCAATTTTTTATGTATTAAAACTGACTAAAAAATGATTTGGTTTTTAATTTTTAGAGTATGCCATAACATTTGCAATGATGAATCAAGTTGATGATGAACAACATTTGAGTAAGGTCACATCCAAGATTTTATTATCATCCAATTTCTTGGAAAAAATAAAATAAATTACTTGAAAAATCAAAGAAAAAATGTGAGAATGAATTAAACCAAATCAAAATTAAACCAAACTGACCATAACCCAAAACTGAATACGTCCTCCATTTTGCAAAATCAACTTACTTGGTTTGGTTTTAGTTCAAAACTGAACCGAAGCTTTAAATGCCACTAGTATCATGCTTCCATAATGACATATTTGTTGGGATTGTGCAGAGGATGAACAGTTTGAAGCCGACAAAGCCCAAGTTATGAAGGAAATTGCTGCCCTTGAACCTAAAGAGACAGCTTGAGCAGCAGAAATTGTTAAGTGAGAAGTTGCACTACCAATAAATGACTGAATTGTGTGTTACATAGTTCTTTCAGTGTTCATTAAGGTGAGACTACCATTCACACAAATTTGAATTCCTCTACTCTGCAATTTTATTACCCTTTTGTAAAAAGTAGATAAATTTTGCAAAGATGAGCTTCTTGCAGTTTAGCTTCAAGAGTTGGAAAGGTCCTCCTAGCTGTAGCAGCACTGTAATTATTGAATAGTACTAGGTGAGGCAATATTTTGACCATCTCAAATTAACTTGATTAATTTGATTTGTGTAATGCCTTTCTGCTACTTTATGTAACTGTATAGAATAAATTTTGATCAATTAGAATTTATGTAATGTCAACGCGTTAATGTTTTGACGTTGAATTGAAACTTCATGCTATGTTTCTATGGAAATTCTCATATTATTGTACTTATTCTTTGTCCTTTAACTTGTTATCTTCTGATGCAAAATGATTAGGTGAATGGTAATTGCAATTGCATGGGATTCTGATTGGAATTAATATGCTTCTGTCATATGAGGAATGGTGTTGATGTTATTAAAGATTTTAATAAAATTCTTCACAAATTTTCATTTACTTCAACATTTGGTCCTTAGCCTCCAATGAATATCAGAACAAGGTACCCCTCATGCTTGAAGAGAATTCTGCGTGACGGGCATGCTAGAAATTAGTATGAAATTGTTTATACTTCTTTATTGAGTTGAGTAAAATACATTTTTAATCTATTGTTTATCACAATATTACTATGTTGATCATTTCCTCATTATAATATTTAAAATAGTTCTTTATTTATTAAAAAATTATCACATTTAGTTTTTTTTTTTTAAAAAAAATACTAGGTTTAGTGTCTCAACTAAACTATAAAACCTAAATTTAAGGGACTATGTTTGGTGTTTTTTTTTCTTTTAAAGTAATTGATTAAATATGATATTTTTTAATGAGTCAGAGATTATTTTTTATATTACAATAAGAAATTAAAATGATAATTTTGCAATAGATGAAGGACTAAAATAGTATTTTACTCATTCTTTATTTTATATTTTAAACCAGTGTGATTCTGAGAAAAATACTTGCGGTAGATTCTGCCAATCAGTTTAGTACATTAATTGGGCGATTCTATCGTTTCTATGACCTATAGATGCCATGAAACTTCCTACAAACCAATTTCAAGAAAACTAACTCATATTGTTTTTTTCCTCATAAACTTTTGTAACTAATTTTATTTTTCATTCATGACAATATATGAAGGTTGCCAACTTTTTTTTTTTTTAGTAAATTGATACTTTGATCCTCTGCAGATACAAGCTTTTTTTATTGATCCATTGTTCTCAGTCACTCTCATTTTAATGTTTTTCTTGTTTATTTTTCATAAATGTGTTACCTCAAATCACAATTCTTTTATTCAGTTACACATACGAATGAACATGACTAATGTATTCAAATTTGCTAATAGACATATCCAAAAAGTAATATTAGCAATTTCAAGAGGAATTGAAAACGAGTAATTATATCAAGAACGTTGGAGAATTTAATCAAATCGCTTTGTAAAAGTAAAGTGATTAAAATGATCATGTTTTATGTTCAAAAGAGTTACAAAAGTATATAAATTTAGTATTTATAATGCTCTTTAAAAAAATACTGAGCATAATCACTTTATCTTAATAATTATATAAATATTATGTTAGATCAAAATACATTCGAGTAGTATAAATTTAAATATTTTTTATGAAAACCTTAAATCCTAAAATTATTTCAACGAATTTAAGGACTTAATTTTTTTTCTCTATTCTAAGAGATCCTATCCTAAAATTTTAGGAATATATAATAAAAGGATCTCAGGATAAAATTCAATAATCATAATATAGAGTGTTTCAGAATAAAAAAAGTTTTAGTCCATAAATTTTTAAAATATTTTTACAATTTTAGATAATAATAAATATATTAATCTTATAGTTATTGACGGTATTTTTTCCAATAATATAAGGTATTTATGCTATAATTGCTAATTTCATAATGTTTTTAAAAGAAAAAACAAAACTATGATCTGTCATTGAAGAGGAGGGCAGTTTCCTATTTGCGCAGTACATGTGATTGATCCTCCGGAAACTTCATTCATTGGTACATCCCAGAACCGAACAACGCACAAGCATCTTCGCATATTCCATTCGCATTTCCCCTCAATTCCACATTTGTTCAATGACTTTTATACCCCTACACAGCACACAAGCACGCGTGTCCCATGCATTTTTTCATGTATTATTACATATTATAAGATCTAATAAATAAATTTCGTAATATTATAAAATCTATTACATATTGCAAGAGCAACTAAAACTTGAGATTATAGAAGTCTCTCTCAAGAATGCTGTATTACTTGAGCCACTACTATGAAGTATAGAATGGGCCCTTTCATTCATATTGTGTGTAATTTTTTTTTTGGTCAAATAACTATCATATGCTCTTTTTGGTCAAAACTATCATATGTTTGACATAAAGCAAAATATTTTTTTGTTAAAAATTCCAGATACACTTTAATTTCGCTTATGAAAAAAAAAAAAAAAAACAGGCAAAGGCAAAAGATGTGTGGGCAATTATTTGGGTTCACGTGAAATAAACCCCCGAAAAGAAAATATGGTGCAATGTTGGCCTTTGTGTATTTTATATATGTACATATATATAAAAGACATGCGGTGTTGGGTTGTTCCTCACTGTCTAGTGTGCTACGTGAAAGCTCAAGAAGAAAGCAGAGCCTCCGCTACATCATCGTGTTTCTCCATTCTCTGCCTCTCATCTCCCTGAGCTCCTCCAGAAATGGCTGAGAATGGTAAGACCTAATCTATTTCTGTATGTATCATTCTTTATCGATTCTTGTACATATCTTTGAGCAAGCTTCTAAACGGTTGAGTTTCTTGGTGTGCTCTGGAAATCCGTTCGACTACAGATTCGCTCTCCGAATTTCTTACATCTGCAGTCGAAGCTGCTAAGAAAGCTGGTGAGGTCAGTTAATTTTTCAGTTCCTTTTCTTTACCCCTTTCAGTCTCAGTTTGAATTTCTGATTTATTTCTTGAATTTGTTCTTGTAAATGAATGATTTGCAGATTATTCGAAAAGGGTTCTACCAGACCAAACATGTGGAGCACAAAGGACAGGTTTGCATTGACTGTGCAACTTCATTTTTGTTTTCTTGATCACTTTGTTTCGATATAAATTGTAGCTTTTCCATCATTAAAATTGATGGAAAATTGATTCCTTGTAATTAAGTTGCATAATAACTTTAATGCTTACATTTTGAGAGCATTGGGAAAAAGTAGTACAGCTTCTTAGGCGAGCTCTATGTGGCCGCTATTGATTATGCTTAGCAATAATTGCAATTGATTAAGAGTTAGAAGTTTGGTTGAATCTCAGTTTATTCTTTCTTTTTGCCCTTTTCTCTTGGAGGAAGGAGTTGGGGGGATGATGGGCGAAAGGAAAAATCATATATGATATCAAGAGTCCGATGAATGACTCTTGTTCAAAAAATAACTTTCAACCAATTAGTTAGTAGTCGTCTTGCAGCTTATCTTGTCACAAGACAACAAAAGACTACGGCCTACTCGTAGCTAAAGTAAAATGCACTGCCATTAGCTCATATTTAGAAATGCAGTTGAACTTAAGAGTACAGAACATGAGTTTTAGGATCATTGTATGTGTTATGCAAGTGAAAAAGAATTGTAGCACATATATTAATGATGCTTGCGAGATCACAGAAATCTATTCATCCCAGATGCTTCTCCTATTAGGAGAAGACCTAAGAGTGATTCTATTAATATCTCTACATGCCTCCTCACACAATAGCTCTTTGGGCTTGAAGATTGGAAGGCAAAACTCGTCTAACTTATGTTGAAATTTATATTAATTATGACAAATGAGGGTGGCAAGAACTCTCGATCACTTTGTTAAGAGGATCCAATACTATGTCAAGAATAAATTCTTCCCAAATAATACATATATTAGGAAAATGCTTAGAAATGATTTTATTAATTTTAAAGGCATTACAATCTTGTTTGTAGCATGCTTAGCTGCTTATGTTTGTGAACTACGTCAACTTTCTCTTCTATAGAGACTGGATAGACTTTATTCAGGTTAATCTAATGGGAACATTTCACAATGAAGTTAGAAGTATATGATACCTAGGAAGAAAATAATATGCTATCACGCACACCAATAGTTAAAACAAACTCAAAAAGCAATCAATGTGGGATGGGTTTGTTGAAGATAAGCTGGATGATGGGTTTGTAACTCTTTCTCTGCTCTTGGAAATGATACTTCATGTGGGTAGTGGGAAGAAACAACACACGAGCATAACTGAAGTGTAGTAACCAAGAAAGATAATAATTCTTTTACTTACTTGTAGATGATAAAGATTATGACTCCTTTACTCATGCTTTTGTTGCAATACACAGGTTGATTTGGTCACGGAAACTGACAAAGCATGTGAAGATCTCATATTTAATCACCTCAGGAAGCTTTATCCCAGTCATAAGGTTGATTGTGTTCTCTCATATATACTAGTTCTTCACATAATCAAGTTTATGACAGATAGCCTATTTCTTTTCTTTGTTCATATATACTCTCTTATGGCCATTTCATTGACTTGGAGTTGTTATTAGTTCATCGGGGAAGAAACTACTGCTGCTTGTGGTGCTACAGAACTTACCAATGAACCCACATGGATAGTTGATCCTTTGGATGGAACTACTAACTTTGTGCATGGGTAAGAATATGTTTATATTTCAGTTGATAAATTGGCATTTTCATCTAAATGACTATAATTCTACCATTTGTAGGTTCCCCTTTGTTTGTGTCTCTATTGGTCTTACAATTGGAAAAATTCCTACGATTGGTGTTGTTTACAACCCAATACTTGATGAGGTAAGAAGTCTTGCATCTTGCTGATGCTTTTGTTGACCACAAAGCCCCTTAAATTCCTAAAATTAGAGATGTATAAACAATTGATTTAATGGTGGACTTAATTCTGCATGTGATATTTCAAATTTTTGTTTTGGGACTGTTCATGTATTTCGACATAGTAATAACAGGACAACACTGAATATTCTGGGGAAAAAGTAATCAAATGCTTAGTTGTCCTATATCATCATAGTTTTATGTGACCTTGATGTGAACAAAATGGCCTGTAAGGCCATTACCCGTTGGAGTCAAGAGACTTTTGAGTTAGCAATATGACAATCTAAGTTTATGTTTATTATCGGTATGCAATATTTTTTTTCTTCCCTTTTCCTGAGAATTGCAAATTAAACTTTCGGTTTCTGGATGTAGCTTTTCACTGGCATTCGTGGAAAAGGTGCTTTTCTGAATGGAAACCCTATAAAAGGTGTGCCTTCTATTATATGTCATTTGACTGTTTTATTTATTTGACAATGAGTTGCTTAATGCTTTGCATTGTTATTGTGCAGTATCATCACAAACTGAATTAATTAGCTCTCTTCTTGCAACTGAGGTATGATGAATCTACCAGATTTGATGATATGGATTCTTCCCTCCCTCTCCTATATATTTCCCATTGATGATTTTTTATTCCTTTTTTTCGGTTATTATTTCTTATGGTTGGGGTTGGTTGGGGGGGGGGGGGGTAGTTCAGATGATTCAAGTGTGACGGTGTTCTATATTTATGCATGTCCTGCACTTGGTCCTGAGGCCCTAATTTATTTATGCATATTCTCCTACGTACGTTATCCTTATAAGTAGCTAATATATGCTTTTGTCTTCTGGCCAACTGTAGCTAGTATATGTCATCTTTATCACGACACCAATTTTCATATGAATATATGGTATACTCACTTCTGTATTTTCAAGTACTATAAAAGTTTGTAAACTGACGTATGTCAAATTTCAAGTCTGATATATACCAACAGATCTGTTGGTTCTCTCATCACTCCTATAGTAACGGTAGGATAACCTTCTGAAAGTCTCTGTATCCATAATTCCTTGAGGCAAAACTATCTCGAAATTTATGCAGTGTGGTATTTTTTTAAACACTATTTTTATCTTGCGCACATTGCATTTGAAATTTGGATGCTCCTCATTATTTAAAGCTATATTAGGATGCTTTGAGGTCATCTTAGGGTAGGCAAACTTTGAGCTGTATCCCATTTCTTGCTATATACAGCTCAGATTTTAAGATTCTTCGGCTCAAGCCCTATATATATGCATTTAACATCATATCATTGAAAACTGATCAGGCTTTTTCCTTCTGAAAGAGCAGGCTGGAACACAGCGTGACAAGACAACAATAGATGTCTGTACAAACAGGATTAAGAGCCTACTTTTTAAGGTAAAATTAGGACTTGCTACATAATCTGCTGGAATAAAGTGAAATGACTGACTGCCATAACAAAGGTTTTTCTTTGATTAGGTGAGATCTCTACGGATGAATGGCTCCTGCGCTATGAACCTTTGTGGAGTTGCCTGTGGAAGGTTGGATGTATGCTTTGAACTTGGCTTCGGTGGTCCTTGGTATGAGTGTTACATCTTGCAAAAATACAAAGAATTGTGGTTTCATTACTAGTCATTGACCTGATTTCTTCCTTTCTAAGGGATGTGGCAGGGGGTGCTGTAATTGTTAGAGAAGCTGGGGGAGTTGTGTTTGATCCGTAAGTGAATTATTCAAATATGCTTTTTCTTAGTGAAAAGAATGTGTGTGAAGTTCTTTATAGCCTTTGGCTCTTTCATCTTGTGGAAATCTACGTAGAAATTGCGGGTTGGATATGATTCTATGGGTTGGTTTGTTGCTTTTTCTTGTGAACTACTAGCATGTCAAGTTATTGACAAAGAGATCATAAACAATTAACAGTCATGAATTTCCTAGAAGACATTTTCGTATCAAAATCTGATGGTTCATGTGCAACAGGTCTGGTGCAGAGTTTGACCTCACATCCCAGCGAGTAGCAGCTTCAAACCCTTTCCTGAAGGATGCACTTGTTGAGGTTCTACGCCAAACAGGGTGAGAAACTAACCATTAATCTCTGAAGTGTGGAGATGACCATATAAGTCGGTCTATGTTAATTCATTTCCCTTTTGTAAAAATGCTTGGAAGTGGGGAAACTCTTATTTTTCCAACTCTCCAGTGACTTTAAACGGCACAAAAATAGTATCATATTCGAATTCTTATTGAATCTCGCATGGTTAATGATGCAATCTCACGTTAGAATAATTCCGTTGAGGAACTTCTATCTTTTTATTTTTTATTTTTCTGAGATCGAAAAACTTCTATCTTGATTAGGCTATTTAGAAAAAAAAAAATTCTTGTGACACATTGGTTTAATTAATTAATTAGTTGGTTTATTCATTTATTTATTTGGCCGAGTCTCGTGCAATCATGATCATAGAATATTTTTTTCCTGAAAAAAAAAGGTCAAAAAATGAGGGCAACTGCAAGTTGTGGGTTTGATTTTTCAAACTTTCATACTTCAATGAGCAGAGATGATGAAATATTTAAATACAGAAGAGAAAATATAATTGATTTGGTACAAAGTAATAGGCAAATCTAAAGTGTAGAGCATCAATCAAAATCATAGCATGCCTTTGGTGACCCAAACATATTGTATTCTATTTGAGACCGGGTCCAATGTGCCTCTTCATTGGCAATTTGGCAGCATTTTCGGGGAATCTATGCTAGGCAGATATTTTGGTATAACATTTGAAATTATGTAGGATTTATGTTTGGCAATGATAAAAGTCAAC
Organism: Delonix regia; assembly: GCA_037074485.1. Classification (NCBI taxonomy): domain Eukaryota; kingdom Viridiplantae; phylum Streptophyta; class Magnoliopsida; order Fabales; family Fabaceae; genus Delonix; species Delonix regia. The sequence continues at coordinate 42,567,764 of CM073450.1, read as the reverse complement.
GTGTTATGTCATATGTGTGGTTAAGCATATTGTTATGTACTAATATAAATTATAATTTTTTGGCTACAAAAATGTCCAATTATAATTGTCAATCTTTTGGACTGAACTGCAAAAGAAAAAAAATTACTAATGGTAGTTTTAGTGAGGGTGACTTGCGTTTCGATTAAATTTAGGGTGTCAATAACTTTTTCTTTTATTAAAGGCATAAATTAACTCAATATTTTAATGTGATACCAAAAATAATTCATACATAGAAAATTAAAAAATTTTAAGTGAAATTTTCTTATATCTAAATGTCATAAAGTATTCACAAAACAAGGACACCTATTCTTTCAAGCATCACAAGCCAAGCCAAATATCTCCATGTTATTTCATTATTATTATTTTTTTGTTTCATTTACGTTGTGCGAACCTTTATTTTATTTTATTTTTGTCAAAATTCTATTTTAAGGCGTTCTATACAATAGTTATAAATATTTTTTAATTTTAAAGGAATGCATAGGTTTCGAAGATGTTCTAGATATATTCTAAAGACTAATATTGTTAACTAGCATCCATTAAATATAGATCAAACAAGAACCCCAAACAAATCTTGCACTAACCAATTTCCTTTCAAATCAAACAAGTTCTAAAATATCAGATGGTGAACCTTCTAATTTTGCTTCGAGTGAATTTATTGAATTCAGTTAACTATATATTAGAAAGAGTAAAGCTATGTATATTACAAATATGAAAGAAACAGATACAATGAATCATGCAAACCTAGAAATTCCTCCAACCACTATTCTATAAATGAATCAACTCAAAACTGAATATATATGAAATTAAATTTACAAAAGTATCCCCCCAACTAAATCAACATAGACAAAATGAAGCGTAATGCAAAACAATGAAACATCTGAGAATCTCACATATCTCTATCTGGTGAATTATCCTACACCTGTGTCTTAGAATCATACCCATCAACATTATTAACCCCATTTGCTCCATTAGCTCCACGTGTCACGCCCTCTGACTTCCTCCTCTTCAACACTATGATCCATGTGTAAACTTCCAACAACACTGCAATGCCACCCAGAGCTGCAATGATGCCAATGTAGGCATTTTTCCAGTCATTGTAACGATCCTCCACAGACTTTTCCAGTGCATCGAACCCTTGAAATATGTTGATGATGCTGATGATTATGGTGGTGTATCCCACCAAGTAGTGGTACATATTCCAGTAGATTCTGTATTTGTGATCTTTGTTGGGCCTCAAGAACAGAGCAAACACCTGTTTCCAATTGCCAAACATTTCTTTCAGTACCATTTTATTAGGTTTATAGAGTTGCTTAACACCAGCACAAAACAGAAGGCTATATAAAATTTGACCTATAATCCCAAACATTAGACTTACCCATAAGATTGAATCCAGATTCCTTACAGTAAGAAGGTCTAGTAACTGAGTTTTAGACTAATGTTTGAATACATGTATGATCATTTGCCATTACTTTAGGAGATCCAAATTCAATAAAAAGGATCTACAATATTTATTTTGAATCTTTAGATAAAAAATTAATAATTTAAAATTTTATTAATGGCTACATACGGTCAGACTCACTTTTCCTAAATCTAAATAATTAGATTTTCATCAAACAATCAAAATTCAGTATTACAAATTTACAATAATAATAGTTACTGCAAATGATCTATTTTTCATAAGATTCTTGATATAGTTAAAAAGAATATCTTAGTGTAAAAAAGACAAGCCAACTCGACCATGATTAAATATGACAAATATTATATAAACATTTTAATGAGACTTATCTTTGAGCATCTAAATTACTTCTATGTTTATTTATGATTAATTTGGTCTAATCTCTCAAGTAAAAGTGAATAAGTTATGAAGACATGTATATACCTGAAGTGTTCCGAGGCAGAAGACGACGATCCCAAGGGTTCTGTGGGTGGAGTATTCAACACCAATAGAGTCACTGCCCAGTTTGAGGCCATATCCCCATCCAGCAACACCAATTATGTAGGCTGAGGTTTGGCAGATTACGTGAAGGTAAAACCAAGCAGGGTCTGCTGATTTGAACACCTTCAAGTATCTTGCTATTATGGCACCAATAGGCAACAATATGCCCCAGCTCACAGCATTTAGCACTCCATGCATCTGAAATTCATATTCACTAAATTGATTAGAATATGTAAGCATGATATTTGCATATCAGTTTCATCTTTTATGCTTCATGAGTTTGCATATCAGTTTCATGTTTTATCCTTCGTGAGTTTAGTCAATAAAACAAACTCCGAGAGTATAATCATGTTTGTATACCATTTCTAAATAGACCCTTTTCCAATTTAACTTTTCTGTCACAAAACCAGAAGAGAATGATGATAATAGAACTCAAGAGTCACTCACATTTCTTTTCCTTCTAACTGTGTTCCCACTTGGACCCGCTTGAGTCTGACCAGAGACAAGATCCAAGGTCTCCCTGGCGTCGGTGTTCTCAGTGCTGAGACTATGTTGTCGAGGGGAGGAGCCAGAGAGAGGACCCTCTTGCCACAGGTGGACCAACGAGGTGGTGCCACTTGGAAGTGTCACAGTAGCAAATATGATGATCTCATCGCTCAGACGCGTGGCACTCAGACCCGTGACATTGTAGCTTATGTTTCCAGGCAACAACTGCGTGTTTTCTAGGTCAGTTCCGATGGACGAGGTATATACTGTTGGGGTTGCAGAACTACTGGATTCAGAGACAGCCACCAGAGCTTGAGCTCCAGGCATGGCCTGTACAGCGTTGTTGTTAGGGTTTATAGCCCATGCCACCCACCTGCTTGATGATGAACCTATTCCTCCATGTCTGAATGCAAGATCAAGCTTCCCTGTAGAACATACAAGAGATTCAATATTCTCAGAATCAATCTCAATGTTTAGGAAAGAGGAAACGTGTTTTGGTCTTTACAAGATATATAATGTTAGAGATTAACTAGCAGCGAGTGATTTTTAAGCTTTCAGGAATGGCATCTTTCTCTGTTTTTCTCTGAAAAATTGAGGGAAATTGAAAGGGAGAAAAAAAATGCAGGGGATTCTGATATTGAAAAGACAGAGTTGTGACTTTGTGAGTGTGTGAGGGAGTTTAAACTATTGATTCTCTGCTTGTTCAAGGCAAAATTGATTCGGAAGCAGTAAAATTTGGAGATGGATGGATTAGTTGGAGAAGAAGAATTGGAAGTCAATAGGAATATCAATTGTTATAAAGGGTACTTTAGTAATTTTATATGATTAAAATATTTAGACTTGAGAGATTGAATGATTGATTGTAGTTTTTTAAACATTAAGTATTAATATGTTACAATTGAAAGCAATGATTAGATACATAAATGAAGTTCATTCTTATGCAAGTAACTGAAACAAGAGATTATAATCGTACCTAAATACTAAAATATAAATGAAACTACATAAATATCCACAATATTAAAAGAGAAATTTATCTTGTTGCATCACCTGTGGCCTGATCGTAGGTCCAGTGGAGATAGGAACTCTGGTGAGGAAGATCACGGCATGAGGAGAAGACCTGGTTGGAAGAGAAGGTGTAGGATGTGCAACTTTGTGCAGAAGATGTGAACACAAGACTGCTCACAACACACAAGCCCAACATAAGCCTCAGCATCAGATCCATGGCGATCAATATTCTTCTGCTCCTTCACTCTCCTTCTTGACCCAGAAAATTAAACAATATTCAGATTCAGGTTTGGTGAGTATATATCAGAGACAGAGATTAAGAGGTCAGGTTCTGAGAGTCGTTCCAAAACTTAAAAGCTACGTACTATGATGCTAAGACCCAAAGTTGAATAGCTTGGAGCAGCCTTAAGTTGAATGGAATGGAGCAGGTATGGGGAGTGCAAGAGGCAAACAGAAATGGGGTTATTATTTATAGGAGTTGGTGGGGGTAGGTTTTGGTTTCATGCGTAAACTAGTTTGATTTATTCTACAAAGTAATGATATTAATTAGTAATAATATATTGGCATCACTTTTGTGTTTACCTTTTCTACTTATCAACCAACTCATACCTGCTCTGCTCTGCTCTGCTTGTTGTACAAGTTGAACCTTCATCTGTCAAAAGAAAAAACTATATTGATTTGAATTCGTTTATGCATGATTTACACATTAGTGTTCAGGTTATATTTTGAACTGTTACGTGCATTGATTTTTTCAATATTTTATTTATTATTTAAATGATAATATATTAAAAAATATCCAAAACCAAAAAGTTCAATTTCAAATATTTAATTCTAATTTTTTAAAAAATTCCTCATATCTGTAGTTGATCATGAATATTTAAAGATAATACTAAGATAAAAATTACTATGAAATATAAAACTTTTTACCAAAAACAAAATCTTCACAAAAGCTCTTAAATAAGCCCATCCTTAAATTTATTGCCTAAACCTGTTTAACTTGTAGCTTTTTTTTCTTTTGGACCAGTCTACAGAGGCATGAATGAATCATTCAGGTTTTTAAATTTTTAATTTTTATATATAATTTTATTTTTTATTTTTTATTTAATTATTTAATTTATAAGAGTCCACCTATTGCATAAATTTACTTATTTGATTCAAATATTTAATTCGAAAATTCACTCTCTTGAAATGAAATCTTAAATATGTTCCACCTAAATCATAAAATTAAAGACACAACTCACCAAAATAGGAAATTAAACGAGACAAAACCTGATGCGTCAGCCTCATTTTCACCGCTCTATATCCATCAATGATCTAAGCCCGTGAAAAAGAACAAAGGAGGAGAAGGGGTGGAGAGAGAGAGATAGACGGAGAAGTTACAATCTCAACACACCTTAGGCACAAAAACGACTTAGCATTTGCCAAATATTTCAGCTAATTAAATTGAATAACTAGTTCATGAATAAATTGAGGGCTGTACTTATCTTTTCAAGAGATTTATGAATATTCCAACTTATTGTATGTCGTCTAACCATATGATATTATCCATTTAGGTAGCTAGTATTAAACTTAAACTTAATTATTCGATATTATTAAATTAAAATCTATTAATTAATATAATAATTGATTGATGCTAATCTACATTAAATATTCCAAACACTCAAATCATATATATATAGGTAAATTAGCCACTATTTTAGTAGTTTTTGTCATCCCATAAACAAAGACAGAAGATTTAAACTGCATTACCTTTCATTGTTGAAAGGCAATAACTCAAATAAAATTAAGGATCAAATTAAAAGATTTATAATAATGAAAGACCAAAAGTGTATTTAAAACTTATCATTGAAATCTTAATTTGCTACTAATTTTTTAAAAAAATGTTTTATCATTGAATTAGAATTTTTAAATTTCCCTACAAGCCGTTAGATGGTGTATTTTTTGCATTTCCTTAAATCTAAATTATTAAATTAAATCTTGCATCGCCTTTAATCAAAATGTATAATTTTTTATTGTACACAATTATTAAAATTAATTTGAAACATTAGATTACATATTTTTTTAATATTAACCATTAAATCCTTATATTTCTTAAAAAATATTATGAATTTGGATACCTTTACCATGCATTGAGAAATAAATATTCCAACAACGAATAACAAACCACTTCGGTTTGTAATTTGCATATAAGCCAGGCCATAAATGGTTAAAATTTTAGTATCTTTCATTTTTCTTCTTTATTCCTTTATTTATTTTTCATGATTTCTTGGTATTTACATATATAGCATTCTTACCCACAAAAAAAATTTGGATTGGCGTTGGAAGTCAATTAGGCGTGTCTTTGGATTAAGTAGACTTCTCTTACTGATGAGACTGAGTCAACAGTGACAGACATGCCTTCGCTGGAACATATATTTATGACTAGTCAAATTGATCTTAGAGGACGGCCATTGCTTTAATTAATTTGGTTTTATTATTTTAATTATAGGACCAATCCTACGCCTTAAAATTGAAAACACTATTTTGGTTATAAATTAAGTTAATTAATTGTTGGTTTTCGTCTCGTCTTAGTATTCCATAGTCATACCACTATTTTTAACTTGTAAAGTTTTAATATTGAATTATTGATTGATGTGTTGCTCTACATTTTTTTAACTATTTTTTCTCAAAGTATTTTATGAGAAGTAAAAATATGTATGGAGAGGAATTTAAAGTGAAAAGTGTCTTTAGTAATTATTGTAAGTTTGTGATGGACAACAAAAAATTCTTTCAATTAAAGTCCATGTTATTATCTCTTATGTTCTACAAATGGTATCAGGGTCTATTAGAGTCCAGTTCTAATCTAATTCAAGCTTAGTTCGAGTCTGATCAACTGAGCCTCCAAGCCAAGAGGTTCATTTATTCAAGTACAAGATTTAGGATCGTTGAATAAGGAGATTATACCAAAATATAGTTAGTGACTATGAAAAAACTCTGTCATGAATCAATGAGACTTGGTGTAAGTGCAGGGCATTACAAAAATCAATATGGTTGATATGTCAACCAATACATGCTCAGTTGAAAAGTTAAATAACAAAAACTATTAGGTTTGGAGCGTCATAGTTAAGCTCTATCTAGGAGGCTAGAATTTTTGGGACCTTATTAACATAAATGAAACAGTTCTACCAACAAATTCAGATGAATTGAAGATATGGCCTGTAAGAGGTAGAAAGGCTCTTTACGTATTAATTTCTATTGTGAAACCACAATTTATTAGATACATTAAGAAAACTAAGACACCAAAAAAGGCATGAGATGTACTTACTACACTGCTTATGGGGACGAATGATGCAAATTTACAACGACTAGAGAATGAGCTTGTGTCAATTCAGCAAAATGATATGCCGATACATGAATATTTTTCAAAGACCAAATTTATTTGCACTAAGATTTCAAAATTAGATTTGAAAAATGTTATTACCGGCACAAGAATTCAAAGCTTTATTATTGCTGGATTAAATCAAAGTATCATAGTCTTGTCACTAGCATAAGAGGCTAAGCCAAGGAACCAACTCTAGCAGAGTTAGGAAGTATACTAGCTAACCAGGAGGCTTTAGATTCACAAATGTCCAGAGCTTCTTTGAAAGATGAAGAAAGAGCTCTCTTTAACGAATAAAAAAGCCAACAAGAGGAATCCAGCTAGAGAAAGAAAGGAGATAATAGAAAGCATCAAAATCGTTGGCAGAGAAACAATCATGGGAGAGGCTTGTATTGAGGGGGAGCTCACCCAGATTCACAAGACCTTGAATCAAAGAATGAGCAATAGAGAGACAACAGATGCTAGAATTGTGGCAAACAATGTCACTTTGCTAGAAATTGTAGAGCACCTCGTGAAGAAGGAAATGTGCCACTGAACACTATAATACAAAAAATGAGACTTTCAAGCATCCTTTGTAGCCACAAAAGAATCAAAAGAGATTGCATTGACTTATGTTGAAGAACCACATGAAGATGTGGCACAAACAACGACAAGGAACAAATCTATCAATTACAAAGAAGATTAGATTGTTAATTCTAGATGTTTTAACCATATGATAGGAGATAAAGAGAAGCTATTAACAATGTCTGAATATAGAGGAGGTTAAGTTGTTTTAATAGCAAACAATTCAAGATTGCCAATAACACATGTTGGCAGTACAGAAATCAACACCCGCTACAGTATAAGGAAAGTACATCTACAAATGTCTACCATGTACCTGGAATGGAGAAAAATCTCCTATCAATATCACAACTTGCATCTGAAGGTAACTATATGGTGCTCGGGCTGAAGGATGCCAAGATTTATAGAAGTCTAGATCCAACTAGTGCACCAATTATGGAGGGCAAGCATGAAGAGTATGTCCACGTTGTGTTAACACTGACAATGTACATAGATAAGACAAGGAAAAATAAGATAGTAGATTTATGGCATGCAAGGTTTAGCCACGTTAGCTATCATAAGCTGAAAGTTAATAATGAAGAAGGAAATGCTTAGAAGACTTCTGTAGCTTGAAATTTGAACGTTATAGTTTGTGTGCGATGTCAGTATTGTTCTGTTACCATATGATGACTTTAGTTTCAGAGCTAAGAAGCCATTTGAACTAGTGCACTCTGATGTTTTTGGACTATTAAAGCAAGTCTCTATCAGTGGATATCAGTACATGATTACATTCATTGATGACTAATTAAGGTACATATGGGTAGATCTTATGAAAGAAAAGTTAGAAGCATTATCTAGATTCAAGTTGTTCAAAGAGAAGAATGAAAAGGAAGTTGGGCATAAAATCTTGTGCCTACGTTCAGACAATGATAGAGAATATACATATAAGGAGTTTGATGGATATTTACAGCAAAATAATATACGACGACAGCTAATGTGCCCAAGTGCACCTCGATAAAATGAGGTTGCAAAAAGAAAGAATCGACACTTGGCAAAAATTTGTTGAAGTATATTGCATACCAAGAATGTAATGCCACAATTTTGGGTAGAATGCATGAATACCACTATTCATATTACCAATAGACTGCCACAAGCGAAGCTTGATTTTATGTCGCCTTACGAGAAGCTCTGGAATATCAAACCTACAATAAGTCACTTTTAAGTGTTTGGTGATATGTGTTATGTTTTCACGCCTAACCATCAGCGTAATTAGTTTAACAAGAAGTCAATTTGGTGTATATTCGTGGGTTATCATAATCAACGGAAAGGTTGGAAATGATATGATCCAACCACTAGCAAATGTTATACATCTCATAATATAGTATTCGATGAGGCATCATCATGGTGGTCACCATAGGCAACAAATCTTCTTGATTCAAGGGAGATTGAAGAAAAGTTACAAGAGAAATTAAAATGAGTATGAAAGTTTAGCCCAACCAATCTTTGAAGTCGAAGTGAAACTGGTGATTAAAGATGGCAGCTTGAGAGCTAAACGAAGTAAAAAGAGCCCTTGGAAGACAGGATTACATGCAACACCAGAAGAAGAAAGACCAAGTTAACTCGAGGAGCAAGATGATTTGAGTGAAAAAGATATTCCTTAGACATAACAATTACAAATATCAACAAAGCAAAGAAAACTGAACCTGAAGTATGCAAATGCAGCAGCGATTGAAGATGGAAGACAAGATGAGCCAACAACGATGAAGAGGCATCTAGTACTAAAAAATGAAAAACTATGGAAGAAGAGATCGATGTGTTGAAACAGAACCAGACATTGGCATTGGTACCAAAATCTAAAGATGTACAATTCATTTCCTATAAATATGTGTATAAAATAAAGACTTGTCTTAACAGATCAATTAAAAGATACAAGGCTTGGTCAGTGGTACGTGGTTTTTCCCAGAGGTATGGATTTTACTATGAAGAAATATTTAGTCCAATGGCTAAAATTACCATTATAAGAGTATTGTTGGCTCTTGCTATGAGAAAGTCTTGGAAGTTGTGGTAGATGGATGTGAAGAACGCATTTTTGCATTAGGAAAATTGGATTGGGAAATCTATATGAATCAACCAAGAGGACTTGAGAGCAAAGTTCACCCTCATTATATATGCAAGTTGATGAAAACTCTGTATGGGCTTATATAAGCATTAAAAGTATGATATGGAAAAATTGATGAGTTTTTAATACTGAATGGATATTCAGTAGCACCAGTAAGTTCAAATTTATTTATAAGAGTTCGCAAAGACAAAGTGACAACAGTCTTAGTGTATGTAGATAATCTAATTATCACTGAAGATTATGAGATTGAAATTCATCAAATTAAAGTCAATATAACAATATGCTTTCAAATGAAAGATCTTGGAGAACTAAGACATTTTTTGGGATTATTTTTATATCAGCAAAAGTATGCCAAAGATCTTCTACAAAAGTTTGAGATACTGGATTGTAAACTTATCTCAACTCTCATGGAAGCAAATGCAACATTTTAGTCAGTTGAGAGAAAAGACTTAAAAGATGTCACTATGTACAAACAATTGGTGGGAAGTCTGATATACTTAACGATGACTTGTCCAAATATTTCCCATGCAGTTGGAGTAATAAGTCGATTTATGCAACATCTTAAAAAATCATATTTGGAAATAGTGTGATGCATTTCGAGGTATGTCAAAGGTACGCTAGATTATGAGATAATCTACAAGAAAGGAAATTCATGCAAGTTAAAAAGGATATTGTGATCTTGATTATACTGGTGATCATAACACATGTTGTTCAACTACTAAGTATGCATTGGGTCTAGGATTTGGAGTAATATCTTGGTGCAATAAAAGGTAACTTACAGTGGCTTTATCAAGCACAAAATTTAAATACAGAGCAACAGTGACATTAGCACAAGAAAGCATGTGGTTGATACAATTACTAGGAGATTTAAATCAATTAGTAGAGTATCTAGTAGAATTATATTGTGACAACATATCATCAATTCCCTTGGCAGAGTATTTTGTTTTCCATACCTAGACAAAGCATATGGAGATACATTATCAGTTCATTCGAGAAAAAGTGCTGCAAGGAGAAATTGACCTCAAGTACATTGACATGGATCATCAAGTTGCTGATATACTTACCAAAGGCTTAAATAAAGTCAAGTTTGTAGGATCAAACGCTTACCACTAAGCCAAAAGTTATAGTTGATAGTTAGGGTGTAACTCTATTTCCTTAACAATGACTCAGTATAAGCACCACGTTTTGATTGTGACTCGACCTCACACTTGGGCCTCCACCACTGGACAGTTTTTGCTATACACCTTGGCTAATAATTTTCCCCTCAGCAATTGCCTCATTGGGAATCAAACATGTGACCTTGGTTTTGATACCAATTGTAGGATCAAGCGCTTACCATTAGGCTAAAAGTGATAGCTGATAATCAGGGCGCAACTATATTTCCTTATCAATGACCTAACACAATCTCCACATTTCAATTATGACTCAACCCCACACTTGGGCTTCCGCCACGAGACAGTTGCTGCCACACACCTTGGCTAACAAAGTTTAATGAATTTTGAAAGTAACTCGGAATGACTTCAAGAATAATAATACAAGAGATTAGTTAGTGAAAAGGAGTATTAAATATACCACCAACTTATCTCTTTAAAAATTTCAAAGTTTGATAACAACTTTAAGAATTTCAAAGTCAGCTGAAAATCTTTCAAAAGTTGGTTGCAAGTTTTTCAAAAGTTAGTAGTAATTTGTCAAGGGTTGGTAACTATCCTTAAAAAATATGCATAGAAGAAATCTCTAGATTATTGAATTAATAGTTTGCTAGCATTATAAATAGGGGGATGTGCAATGGGAATGTGTGACAAGGTGAGAAGTTGTGTGTGTGTGGGAAGTGAGAAGAGGGGTGGAGAGAAGTTTAAATAAAATATGTCTTTGGTAATTATTATAAATTTGTGAAAAGCAATAAAAAGTTTTTTTAATTAAAGTTTCTGTTCTTGCCTCTTGTATTCTACATGTTATCAATTATATGAAAAAAATTCATATGATATATTCACAAAGCATTTTAGCTTTTTAGTGGTTGTATTTGTTATACACACACTAATTTGATGAGAAGTAGAGTCATAGGGCAGATTAAATAATAACAATATAAAAATACTATGTTAGACTAATTGTCATCTGTGAAAAATATTAATAAAAAAATATTATTTTGATTCTTTATTTATTTTATAACGTAAAATACTTTTTTATTTATTAAAAATTATCACTTTTGATCATTCCATATAAGTTGATGGAACTTAGAACCATGGTAATAATTTCAAAAATAAGATACCAAAAGTGACAATTTGGTATAGCAAAAGTGATAAATTTCAGTCATTGAGGGAGACCATTTTAGGTAATATTATAAATGATAAACTAAAATTACAATTTAGTAATAAGTTTGTAACCAAAATTTTATTTTTTCTCAATTACTAACAAAAGTAATTGTTTCATAGTTCAAAGTCTTAACATATAAAAAATTGATTCAACCTAGTAATATTTATTGAATCATTTCAATTTACTTTCAATTAAAATTCCAAATATATGAAATCAATATCTAAAAAAGCATATATGCAATGTTTTTTATTTTTATTATATTGTTCTTCCATTAAACCATGATGAATATATGATTTTTTTAAATTATATTGCGACGTGTATATTTATTAGAGATAAATTTGTGATTTTTAAATTGAATTATATATTTTTATGTTATTGTTGATTAACTATATATTTATCATGTATTAATTAAAAAATCTGATAAAAAATATAAAGAATTAGTATATGAATCTAATCCATAAAAAAAATGTACTTTATTAACTCCCTTAAAGAAAAAGGAAAAAAGAACATTGGACAAAAACATACGCTACCGTGACCATAAAAAATAGAAAATCTACAATTGGAAATACTTGGAAGGCAATACATCAGAATAAGATTCACTAAGGTTAAAACTAATTACTAAAAAAATAAATTATACCTTAAACCTATTGGATTCAAATTGTTGTGCCGTATGACCAATTCGTTTTGATCTAAATCAATACAAGTGACAACGTTAAAAAAGTTAAGGCAAAGAAAATATCCCAATAAAAAAAATCAATAAAAGAATCGTATTTAGAATCATTCAAACAAAATGTGTCACAAATTGGTATCGTTTGGTGATTGGAATAGAAGAAGACAGAACTCAGTAACGTGTGACTAATCCGTCAAACGCGCCGTACAACACAAAATTGGCCTGCCAGTTTGTTTTGGAAATGTCTAGGGATACGTAACTAATAGGATAATATAATTCTTATTTTTTTTTATTTATATTTAGCGAGTAAGGATTGTTTATTTTAATTAAATTTTTAATTTACTACTTTATTTGAAAATTTTAAATAAATAAATTTTCTCACCTTGAATTTTATATGGAGTGAAACATCACTTATTTCAGTCTCAATTGGTCCCTTATTTATAAATTTAGTTTTAATTTGGTCTCTTATTTATATATTTAATTTTAATTTAGTCCCTCATTAATATGAAATTTAACATAATTTGTCCTTCAATCTCAACTTAATTTAGATTAAATATGCTTAAATTCATATTAATGTGGGACAAAATTAAGATTGAATTCATAAGTAAAAAACTAAATTGAGATTAAAAATTAATTAGAGGTCAAATTGAGACTGAACTAATAAGTAAAGAATAAAATTAAAATTAAAAATTAATTATGAACTAAATTTAAATTAAACTAATAAGTGATGGCCAAAATAATATTTTGCTTAATTTATATACATAAACTAAGTTCATATAAAATTATCAGAAAATATTTTAAACACCTGTTGAACATATAAGGTTTGAGTGATTTTTACTTTTTCATTGTACGTATATCCGTACATATTTTGTACTTTTTCATCGTACATTATATTTATATTGAAATTCAATCAATTAAATTTACAAATAGAAATATAATCACATGCTACTATTAATTAAAAAAATACGAGATTTGGATTTTGAAAGGATCCAACACCTCTACCACAACAAACCTTAGTCAAAGATCAAAGGAGGTACCGTAAATGTAATTATTTATTCATTAGAATATTAAACATAGAAAAATATTACTTCATTTTTAGTTTAAAATATTCATACTTTACTTTGGTGTACGGTTTCTCTTCCTACAAGTCTTCGTTCGACTCGTCCATTGTACGGCTACCATTTCTCCTCAATTCACCAAACATGATTCTGACTAATGACTTTAGAAAAATAAAGTGATGCCTTCGGTTTCAAATTTGAATGGTTCCTCGATATGTTAGGTGTAATATGGGTGAGAAAACTATGTCTAATTATGATTAAAAATAATTACAAGAGAATAAATATAATTTTCAGTAAACTAATGATTTAGGTCTTTAATTACTTTTAATTAAAATAAATTTCCCTATTAGGTAAAATCACATTACTTAATAGATTAGCTAACATGACATGAACAAAACCTTGTATAGTTGTTATCTGATAATGTGAACTAGCCCAAGTGTTATTTTCTTTTAAATAACTGCATTTTGTTTGACTTTTTTTTTTCACTTAATTAGATCAAGCGAAATTTTAAAATAGAAAAATATATTAATGCATTTTCAAGACATAAATTTTTAATTGGAGAAGTGATTATAGTTTCAATAAGAAAATACAATTAAAAAAGATTATAATTAAGGTTGCACAGTACTTGAGTTAGGTCCAATCTGACATTAACTTAAAAAAACTAGCTTGGTGCTATCTTAGGACCAGAATTTTAGGCCTAAAAAATGGACCAAGCCAGGCGAAGTTAAAAGGAAATAAATTTTAATAAAAATAAATGTAATAAATACCACAACCTCAAATATCTAAATTTTTGTAAATTACTTGAACTTATTTATATTGAAGAATTGTTCGCAAATGAGGATTCCTATAAAATGAAATCATACCAAACAAGAATCGTTCCTATTTTTACAGTGAAAAGAAGGAAAATGAGAGGAAAGCCATGTCAAAGTACATGCACTTATATTGAAGAATTGTTTGGACATGATCATTCTTGTGAAATAAAATCATAGCAAACATGAATATTCCTAAAGGTTATTGTGAAAAGAAGGAAAATGGGAGGAAAGCCAAGTCAAACTTTATCTTCCTCTTCAAACCATTCAAACACAAGCCGACAAAGTAAAAGCTGAAATGATAGATAAGTTTAACTTACGATTTCATGCTTCAAATTCCGACATAGGCCTTCTTCCAAGTTACTTCGTTTATCCACGTGTCAACGCAAACTGAGTATAGATTATGTATTGTCTAGCATATACTACTGTGTGCTGTAAGTCATCTGATTTCTGATGATATCATACAATTACAATAAATTACTTTAATCGGACAGCTTATAAGGCACAATACGATATACTAGACAACATGTGATCCTTGTAGAAACCAACGAACCTCTTGAAACTGGGATTTCCTAACCAATAAAATTCACTTTCTGAAAAAGACAGTTAAAAATAAAACGAAAAAAGCTTGAGTGATACTTTATGATTAAGGAAATGCTATTTTTTTTTTTTTTGGTTGGCCTGCAATTCTATATATATATATATATAAATATATAATAAACTCACTAGTTAAAATCATTTAATTACGAGGAAATCCATCCAGATAAACCTCTAGACTACAATTCTTTTCATACTCAATGGGGAAGCTTGGAAGATCACACTGTAAAATATTAATAAAACACTAACAAATTCCTAACTAGCTATGAAAATATCCGTAAGAGTCATAGATTGAATAGAAAGCCACTACGAACATGACAGGCAACAAATTCTCAACTTCTCACAACAGAAAATAGTAATAGAGTGAAGTACATGTTTAAAATCAATGACGATTCATATAGTCATGAAATATAATTTGCGACTTGCAAGACATTATAACAAAACGTCATTCAATGCTCATCACATCGCAGTATGACACTAGAATCTACAGAAATGATTAGAATGTAAAATCACAAGGAAAAAACGTAGTATAGAAAATTAGTGATAAGGTTAGAACTTGTCGGTGACAATATTATCAGACTCTTCAATTTAATCAAATTTATGATCATTAAAGTTGAATAAATGGATTTATAGTCAATTTTAGATGTAAATTGAGTGCTTTAGTCACCTTTGTTAATAATGAATTCCTAAACGCATGAAGCATACGCCCACGATACTAAAAGTTGACTCACAAGCTATACTTGACATTGTTACAGTTAACACATAATGTGTAATAAGAAAAAGTACTTTGTATCTTGTAACATTCTCTTTCCATCGTACCATGATACAAAAAAAAATATCATTATTAAGTTCTATTCTTTTTTTTCTTTTTATAGTGCATTCAACTATAAGGCTTCATTTGATAGGATGAAGAGATTTTGGTAGAAATACAAATGAGAATAAAAAATAGAATAAATTCTAATGAAAACAAATTAAATAGTTTAAAATTATGTTTGGTATGATAGAGAAAAGAAATGGGAATGATAGTATTTTTGTGCGTGGGATATATAAAGACCAAAATACTTCTTTTTAAAAAATAAAATTTTGTATTAAAAAAATATATCTTAATCTTTGTCGTGCATCTGTCTCACATCCCTTCTCAGCTTCGCCCCTTCATCTTCATTTTTTATATGTCATCTTTCGCAACCATTAATCATCTTCATCACCATCCCTCACAATGCCCATTCCTCTCTTCAAAACAACATGGAAAGAAGTGCAGATGGACATGAATGGCAAGGATGAATGGAAACAGAGAGGATGTGTGGAGCTTGGATTGTTTCTTCTTAAGCTTCTGGCGTGGCTTGAATGCCCCAGGGCATTTTTGTAATCTAACCTCTCATTCCCAGACATTTTCATCGATTTTTGGATGGAATGAACTCTCCTTCATTCATGGGAATCCGTACTCTCAAGCCAACTGGTCTCCCACGTAAGGGAAACACATCAAGGATTAGAACGTTCCCTTAACTTCAAACTCAATTACATATAGGTTTTGACAGCTTTACTATATATATATATATATATGTTTGGGAGTTTAGAAAAAGAAAGAATAAAATGGCTAATTATAAAAATATAAAAATAAAGTGGTAAGGAGTAAAATGACAAGATATGTGTTACCTTATTATTTAAAAGTTTAATAAAAAAAATAAATGATAATAATTGATGGAATATAATAACTTATACCATGATACCATTTCATTCTATCATTAATTTCTTAATTTGGAGGAACAGTAAAAGTGAGGTTTTGGATTATAAGTATCATCGTCTCATTTTTTTTTAAAATAAATTTTTAAACATATATTAACTTTAATTTAGTTGTCCAAATCATTGCCACTTTTTTCTTTGGTCATCCATCTAAATATGACCTCTTGATCTTAAATGTGGGTGACTTCCTTGCTCCAATATCTTAAGGATTGCAACTTGGTTTAATTTCTAATATTTCTATATTAATTTTGTAACTAAGCCTTAAAATTAGGGGGAAAATTTTAATTTGTCAAATTACTTTTTGAATCTGATTAAGATTATTACTTTTTTCTAGTTGAACCATGCTCCTTTTGAATGTCATTTTTAAGAGATTTAGATTCTCTATAGTAGAGAAGATTTACATTAAACAACGGTATAGATTTAATAGTTTGTAATATAAAAAAAGTTAAAAATTTTGATAATTTTAAGAAATCAAAATCGTTATCTTTTTAAAAATCTGATATATCAACTAAAAATATATTGAAAACTTGATCAACAGACGAAAATTATTTAATCGCAGCTACAGTTGAGCTCCTCGACCGTCGGGATCCATTTCCCATTCATCTTAGCTTAGTCCAATATATAAATTTGGATGAATAAACATAATCTCTCATCATATAACACCTACATATATATTATAAAGTACCTAAAAATCTTATCAGAATTGTGTACTTAATAAAAAACAATATTTGTTGAGATTTTGAAAAGAAGAGATTAGAACAATCCAAAAAAAATTTCTACTTGTTTTTAATCACTTGTTTTCTTTTACTTTTAATATCAAGAAGGAAACAAACGTTTTGAAAGCCTTTAAAGAAGAAAAAAGCCAAAATCTATTTTTTAGAATAAAAATCAGACACCAGTACTAAATTATCTGAATCAGCATACTCCCTAGTCCGCCCAAACATACTACTGCATCTTGCACAAAACCTCTATGAAAAGTTGTTTTCAAACTAATATCGACAAACAGAGACAGTTTTACAGATTACTTTGCCTCTTAAGGCCAGACAACAAGAAACAAAAACACAAAATGTCTTCATTGTCTGTTTACTTATTTTGTCTCAGAAGACTCAAGCTTGTGGCCTTTAGGAGAGTCCTTATCCCCATGCTGCATCGTTTTCCTGTTAAATGGGAAAGGCCTGAAACCTTTGCGAAGCAATTCCTCGACCTCCTCGAATTGAAGGCCCTTGGTTTCAGGCACCAAGAAATAGACAACCACAAGTCCAACGAAAGAGAAGATAGCAAACAAGAAGAATGTCCCAGAAGAGCCAAGAGACTTGATCATACTCAAGAATGAAGCACTCACAATGAGATTAGCAGTCCAGTTAGCAACTGCAGCTATGCCTCCTCCTATACCTCTGAATCTCAAAGGATATATCTCTGAGTTCAGAACCCATGGCACTGTTCCCATTCCTGGTGCGTATGCTAGGATGTACAGTCCAAGGATTAGAACTGCCAGTACTCCTACTCTGCTGGGGCAGCCCTGGGAGAACCATACTCGGTTCTGTGCGCGACATGTTCCTCGGATAGCCTTGTCGGAAGCTAGGCATGCCCCGGGGAAAAACTGCACATCCGAGACGAAGAAAAACGGTTACTTCTTGCCTAAGTAAGCTATGCATTCTTTTGACACAGACAAGGTTTTCGCATGTTCTTAGGAAGGGGTGAGACATTTTAAGCATAAGATGGCAACAAACCAAATCAATCATGAATAGATTTATTAGTATGTTAGGAGACATGTAACTACGTATTCTTTTGACAAAGATTAGAGGCGAAGAAGCAGAACTGATGTATAGAAGATAGATAGACTAATAAACCAATCATAAATAGATCAAAAGTGAACACTCATTAAAAATGTGTGCTTTTAGTTCTTGTTTGATTTAGCTATCTTTTCTATTGACATGTCTGAATATCTATACATAGTTGACTTAATTGGTCTACTTCAAAGTTTTTAGAAAGACAAAGAGAAGATAAAAGCCAAAGAGATTCTTAAGTAAATCTAACTATATAAAATAAACAGAGCAAACTGATAATGAAGACATGAAAGCTTCATTTATTTGTAAAACTTGTAAGGGATTCATTGAAGCCAAGCAGACACAGGAGAAAGATTGAATATTGGAGATGAAGGAAAAACAGTAACTTCTTGGCTAAGCTATGTATTCTTTTGACAAAGTTCATGCTTCCTCATAATCTTAGAAAAGGGTGAGACCGAAACATGTTAAGCACGGTTGGGGGAACAAACCAATTGTGAATAAACTTCTAAGTATGTTAGATGTGAATCCCACTTAGCATACTTACATAATTTGGTTGACTGAGTAAGCTATATGTTCTTTTGACAAAGATGAGACGAGGAGACAGACAAAAGAGATTCCTAAGAACTGATCCATACAAGTAGTGTAATAAACGAATCATAAATACATATTCTAGTTTGCTCAACATGTTTATATGTTAATTTAGTTGTCAAAAATTTTTAAAAAGGAATATTAGCATGATCTACTTAAGAATTTTTTTCAATGATAAGTACTTCTTTTAACAGAGTTCAAAAAAAGAAGGGAAAAAGTAATTCTAAAGCAAATTCCAATGTACAAATAAATAGATACACTGAACTAATCATAAGCAAACATATATGTAAGTATTTCAGAATTGATCTTACTTAATAGTGTGTCTGACATGCTTACTTGTTTATCATGCTATTCTTTTTACCAAGTTGTTTACATATTCTTGGGAAGGCTGAGACATGGCAAGCTTACCAGAGAGCACTTCTGTTTGGATAATTAAGCTGTGAAATCTTACTTAAAATAAGAATTTTACATACTGGTAGAAAAGGGTGAGACATACATCAACAACATGTTATAAGAACAGCATAACAAGTATACTAGCATGCATATGATGAAAGAAAACTTATAGCACAATACTTACTTTATTTTGGTCACTAGCACAGAAAGCACACTCTGCTTTCAAACAATTCATGCAGTTCCATGAAGAAAAATCTGAGGCCTTCGTATAGGCCTGGCAAACAGAGTCCTCGCCAAAGCTGAGAGTATCCTGATTGCTAATAGCAGGAGCATGAAGAGCAGCCTGAAAGAATATACTACTCAGCACTACGAGGCACACAATGATTCCAACGAGGGACGAGAGCATCAGTTTTCGCCTTCCAAAGAGATCGATCAGAAGCATGCTCAAGATGGTGCCAACCACATTCAGACCAGAAGTGACCAGAGAGAGAGAAAGAGCTTGGGCGTTGTCAGAGATTCCACTGAACTGAACGATGGTGGGGCTGTAGTACATGACAGTGTTGATGCCCACGATCTGCTGAATGACTTGAACAGCAACGCCTGCATAGAGAGCTCTTCGAATTGATATGTTCATCAGGGCACTCTTCAGTTTCTCCTTGAAGGTGTGCCCCATTATGGCTTCCTCTGCTTTCTCTGCTTTGATGGATTCTTGCATCGCCCTCATTTCATTTTCAACTTCATCAGCGGGATAAATTTTTGATAGAATTTCTCTGGCCTCCTCTTCTTTGCCCTGGTTTTAAATAAATATATGAATTACCATATCGGAGATGAGTCTTACTACAGAGTGTCGAACATACTTACGTGAATGAATGTTCCAGGTTATATAGTTCAGTTTATTTAAGAAGTCATGAAGTTGATAAGATGAGAGGGCGAGTAAATGAGTGAAATAAGCTCGTAAATAAAAGATGATTAGGGGATAAAAGGTCATGGAACTGATTGCAGAAAATATTCTTTCTCTTCCATTTTTCTTTCGCGTTAGAGAGATAAACACAGAATAAGTAGTAAATGTTAATTGAAAATGTAAGACCCTAAAATGACAGACAAGAAAAATGAGAGAATCTATTCCCAAAAAACAAAAAAAGATATCTACTGAACTTGGGTTTATCAGAAATAAAGGCAAAATGTAACTATGCTTAGTGATGTCATTATGGTTTAACACAAGAATCACATATTGTCATGTAGTTGAGCAGATTAAGAATTCAAAATTAAAATGCACCAAAAGTCAATCTTTTTTGGCAGGAAAATTTACATGACACTTCAGAAAAAAAGACTCTTGTTTGTACACATAAATTCTTCAAATTTTATCACATTACGTGTTCGTGTCAATGGCTACACTTCATGCATTACCTCTCTGTAGAGCCATCTGGGTGACTCAGGGAGAAAACACATCAAAAGGAACTGAACCAAAGGTGGAATTACTGCCACTCCAAGCATGCCACGCCATGTCCAAGTTGTCTGAAACAAATCAAATTGAAGATTGAAAAAACTTTAAAGCGTTATACTTCAAATACTGTTTGTTTGAATCAAGTGAGACTACATATAACCATTTAAACTGTAATCTAATACACAAACTTCTAAACCTATTATTTTACTCATCTAAACTGCTACAAAAAGTGAAAAGAAAATTACATATCAGTCAAGTAACTTTTAAGAGTCATGTTGGTGACGGTGACCTGAGTTACATGCCAGTTTAAACTGATATGTATCATTTCCACTTTTGTGCTGATTTAAGCCTTACCTTTTGAAGTTTATGAACCAAAATTGTAATTAAATTGTAATTTAAAAACTAAACTGCACATAATTTCCTTGTACTTTAGTTCATGTATAAATAATATGATGTTCAAAACTTGATAATAAAACTTCTTAAACTTTTAAATTTGTACAAATAACTACGGTGTTGTTAAATAGACTCATTAAAGTTAACATTTTTTTTTTGGTACAAATAGTCTCTTAAATTTTGAGTTAAGTACATATAACTCCTAAA
Organism: Delonix regia; assembly: GCA_037074485.1. Lineage (NCBI taxonomy): Eukaryota > Viridiplantae > Streptophyta > Magnoliopsida > Fabales > Fabaceae > Delonix > Delonix regia. Next base: position 42,546,303 of record CM073450.1, on the reverse strand, counting down.
GTTTAGAATATGTGTAAATAATTCCTTCATTTATTATGCTTTTATTAGTAAAATAATTGGCTAATTAACATAAATGATTTAATTGTACATAGTATCAAGTTTAAAGAATTCACTGTTAAACTTGAAATGTCGTGGGATTATTTGCGCATGCCTTAAAAGTTCAAAAAATTGTGCGTAATTTAGCCTTATATATTAAAAGAATTATACGTAGCTTTGGCTTTGAATTATATGCATACCTTGGTGAAAGCCAAGTTGATGAGGTAAGAGAGGAATTGGCCACCAGTGATGAGCAAACCATTGATGCAAACGAGAGCTCCTCTGATCTTAGCAGGAGAAGCTTCAGAGATGTACAAGGGAGCATTCATGGAAGCCATTCCAACACCCAAACCAACGAAGACTCGCCCCACAATGATGACCCAAGGAGCTGGAGCAAAAGCCATAACAATAGCACCTATTATGAAGAACACATCAGCCACTAGAATTGACTTCTTCCTCCCCAGCTTGTCACTCATCAACCCTCCAAATGCAGCACCAATTATGGCTGCTGCAACAGCCATGCTCACAATGTTTTCCTGACATATACACATTTTGATTCTGATAAGATATTTAAAAGAAGAAAAGAAAGCAAATGATCGACGACGAAGACTCACTTGAAGCCATGTCTTCTTGTCAACTTCCTGAAAGTCCTCACGGATGTACAGCAAGGCTCCGGAAATCACACCTACACTCCAGAAATCACCCCCATGCATGCGAAACAAGATTTGAATCAGAACATCAGAATTTGGAAAAGGGCTTTATTTTCTGGTGTTACTTATACGTACCAGTGTCGTAGCCGAAGAGGAGGCCTCCAATGCCTGCAGATAGAGCAAGGCGCATAATGTAAGGGGAAGCCATGGATCTGCGAAAGCATTCTGTGAAGGCAGTCTTGTCGGCAGCTTCAACGCCTCCTTCCATGGTGGGTGTTCGAGTTTCGGTCTGAGTTGAGAAATGGGAAGAGGAGGGAGTTTATACGGAGAAGAGTCTTCGTCTGTTACATGTCAGTTATTTTTAGTGATTCTCAGTTGCTTCAAAGACCTACACTTTCTCTCTGACATTCAGTCCCACCCACCGTCAAACCACTTTGTTTTATGCTCCATATTTGGCGGAGCTTTTTCAACGTTTTTTAAAATAAAAATGAGGACACTTATCAGCTAGGCCCGAATCCTGTCAGTAATCAATATGTTGCATAACGTGTTTGGTCTAGGGTTCTAAACTAGGGTATGTCTTTTAAATATGTTTATTTAGTTTGGTATCTGATTTTTCTTAAAGTTAATTTTATTTTCAAAACCCGAACAAAAATTTAAAAAAAAAAAACTTTACTCATGTTTTAGATGAACGGTATAAATTAAAAAACTTAATTTTTAAACAAATTTTTTTAAACACATACGTAATCCTGGGATGGTTTATATTACATTAAAAGTTACTAAATTCAATCATGGCTACAAAATTCTTTTTTGGGTTTGGGGAAGGATCCTCTACTTAAATGGTTGGATTTTTATTGAATAGTTTAAAAATTTTTATTAAAAAAAATTAAATTTTTACTGTAACAGATTTAATTGTTAGATAAAAATTTAACAATTTAAATTTACTATTTCATAAAATTATAAAAAAAAATAATTCAACTGTTGGATCTCTGTCCATTTTGGGGATAGGTTAAAATTGTAAGAAAAATAAAATAAAATATTAGTATTCAAGATATTAACGGGAAATAAGATTAGGAGAGATCCACGGGAAGAAAAAGCAAAATAAAATAAAATAAAATAAAGGAATGGAGAATTGATGCCTACTCTCTTTTTCTTCTTTAAATCTTATGGAATCAAGTTCAAGCAAGTTGATGAATTTGTCTGAGTGGGATTCCCATTAATACCCCTAATTAATATTGATATCTTGTTAACGTGGGAAATAAGATTAATTAGGGAGGGAACCTCTACTGTGAAAAAATAAAAAGAAAGAAAGAGATAATATAAAACCTAGAATAGGTCTCACTTAAGAATATATAGGGATTGAGTGAAATTTGTGCAAAATTGAAAATAGGTCAAACCATATGAGAATGCAAATCCTCGCAAAAGGCCATCCATTTCAACTTTTTCGAAACAAAAATACAAATATAGCAAGTTGATGCAAGTTGATAAATTCGTATATGAGAAAAGACTTTATCCAACAAAAAATAAAGTTGATTCGACTTAATCATCTCTGAAGTTTTAAAATGCTTATAATATTCGATAGATCAAAATAAATATATTTTTATAGCATATCGTACCCCTATCCAGTCAAATATATGAACCATACGAATTTGAACTTTATTTTGATTGGACTAACAAAGAAATCAAATTGGTTTGGAATAGAACTTTCTTCATTCACTCATGCTCGTCCAATAAAGCTCACCATTAGTTGGTATTATATTATGTTGTGGGAAATAAATGATTAAAATATTTTTTTTATTTATTGTAATATTTATAATAATTTTTTATTATATTTATTTGTTTACTTTTTAAAAAAATATTAAATTTGATTCATTAAATTTATGGTTTAAATTTGTTAAGTAAACTAAATTTAATATTTTTTAAAAAAATAAAAAATCAAGTATGTCTTTTTTAATAAGGAAGAGATTATTTTAGATATTTTAATGAGTGAGAGATTTATGATAAATAAAAAAATAAAAAAAATAATTTTTGGGTAAAAAATACCAACTACCAAGTCTACACTAACGGCTAACGGGCTGTACCCAACATGAATCCTCCCACAAAAATGCTTCCTTTCTTAAAACTATCATAAATAAATAGAATTTTTATTTGTCAAAAAAAATTGAAACTCCTGCATCAACTCAGCGTGTGCTTTGATTATCGTTGTGAGTTTCTACCGCAAAAGTCAGAGAGGCAGTGTGTGAGTGTTTTTGGGGCATAAAACTCCCAAATGAAAATATTAAAAGAGAATATGAATGCAAAAATTGAATATGTCGGACCCTCAGAAGTTTATGGTGGCTGGGTGATGGGACCGTTGGTACTTGATTCTATTTGGTATGTCGTTGGAGAAATCAATCTGATCCCTATCTATGTGTTTATGTGATTGTGTGTGTGAATCTTTTGAATTTTGATTGGCTATGTTTAAAAGAGAAAAAAGAATCATTTTAATTTGTCAACTAATTTATCTTTTAAATTTTGATCATTTTTTTCTATCATTAGAAACTTGTGTTAATTTTAATTTAATGAGATAAAAGATTTTAATTGGCCAAATAATATAGTATTTTTTTTAATTATATAAATTTATACGACTAAAATAAATTTACAGAATGTGATTCATATTTATTAGATATTTAATATAAATGATATGTTATAAGTCTATACATAATTTTAAATTATTTTATTTAATATATTTTATTATTATATTATTAATTAATTTTTTTCATTTTGATTAGATCTAATTTAATAAAAAAGAAATTTATATACATTTTTTTCTTTCAATACCAACAATATATGATGATAAAATTTTGTCTAATCAAATTTTGTACTATTAAGATCCCTAGGTCTTATCGGTAGTGTACCAAATGGGATCTTAACCTCGTAAGAATATGAAGGTAGTTTGTGGGGAAATGAAAGGAAACCCAGAAATTTAAACCAAGGATAAAGGTATCTATATTATTACATAAGCGTTTTAAATTTTTTTTTTCTTACATTAGTATAAAAATATAAATATAAATTATGATCTGAAAGAAATTAAAATATACATGGGAGATAATGAAAAGTTATTGAATTTTTCACTAGTTCTCTTTGTTATTTTGAAAAATTTAAAAATAAATGATTTTATTTCAAAACATTTTGACATTTAATTAGAAAAATATTGCATACCATTAACCAAGACTCAGTTCTTCTTTGAGCGATCTTTACACCTCCAATTAGTTTGTAAGATTTAAAAGAATGAAAAACTTGAAATTTTGCCTCTAAAATTTAAACTCAAATATTCAAAATAAAAACCACACCTTCTTAAAGGATCAAACCAATTATTCCTTAAGGTTTCATTTACACTTGAACGTCTTTAGTCTTTACTAAAAGTTCTAAATGTTAACACATTTGGGATAAAAATGAAAGCTTATAACTGCAAACCAGATGGGAAAAAAAGAAGAAGAAGAAGAATAAGAAGGAAGAACCGTTTGAAAATTGATGTGAGTAAATAATTCATAACCATGAAAAATGACTACAGAGAAACCCCCTTCTAATTAATAAGAAAAAAACTCTGTTTAATTCTTTTTAGGCTAATTCAGTACTGAAGACAGAGGAAGAAAATAAATGGTAGGTTATTATTCTTGAAAAGGACGATGAAAAGAGACTTACCAGACACAGTAACTTAGAATTCTGCGTCTTCCTTCTTCTTCTTTCGTCTCCAAATTCAGAATCTCATTGGCACAAAGTCTTAGTTCTGTGTAATATACAAGAAGTTGCATCAGATAATGGATATGTATAGCGGCCACAGTGTACTTGGAAATGAATCTTTTGTAGTTAATGGATGAATACGTCCTCACTCATCATTCATTCTCTATACTTCTCTCTTCCATATATAGGCTGTCAGGCACTTGTTGAATGCAATGGACCTCCTTCCAATGCATTTAATGGACATTCAGTTCTTGTATAAAGTCTGTTTGATCGGAAATTGCCAATTTTCCATTTTGAAACGTTCATGGAATTATGACCTTGGGATGGAAGGAAATGAAGAGGGATTCTTTCTTTGAACTATTATCAAATTCATTTATATGTCAGAAAACGAATTATTTTATATATATATTGAGAAGATCAATGGTTGTTTTTAAAATAACGAAATGTTTGAAAATTTGTTTGGACAAGAGTGTTTCAAAAATTATTTTTCAAATTTTTAATTTAAATATATATATATATTTATTTATTTTATAATTCTTTTCAAAAATAGTATTTTGAATCTCAATGGATTAATTCAATTGGTAAAAAGAGATATTATCTCTTTTCTTGTGTTATGGGTTTGATATTTCTAATATGCTGTAAAAGTAAATGTTAAATACATTAGGCAAATATAAAAGAGTACACTTTTAAAATAACTTTTTAGAGCTAATTTAATAAAAATTTGAGAATACTTTTGACGGTGAAAAAGAGTAGTGTTTTGAAGACATACCTCTTAAAGTGGCAATTTAATAAGTAGATAATTTCATTAATCATATATATTTTTACTACCTTTCAGAAGCTAAAATAAATCCTCAATTCTAAAACCTCAAAGTGAAAAATGGTGAAAGGTTCCGCACAAAAATTCACAAAGGATTAACATTTTTGCCAAATCCGTTCTATACAAATCATTGGTTACAATATTTTCTCTCATTTTTTTCTAATCTATATCTTTTTCTTTATTATTATTATTTTTTGCAACCTTATCCCTTATCTTTCATATATATTTATTTTGATTAGAGTTTTTTATACAGTTATTGTAATTTTATTTTTTATTTCAAACAATATTTATTGTAAAATTATTTTTATATATGATTCATTCAGTAGGTTAATAATAAAAAAATTTTTTGTGGAAAATTGACCGAACACAATGACATTAATTATTATGTTTATTAGATAAGTTTTCCATTCATATACTAGTTGCCTCTTTGTTACAGTATTTGTTATGACACTCATTCTAACAAAACTCAATTGAAAGAACGTAAATTGGACGAGAGAGAGATAGATACAGTGGAGCCCAATATATAAGTGGGTTACATCTTTAAATAAAGTCTACTATTTAAACAGATCCAATCATCATGTGTCTATTTATTTTCCAAACAAAATAGAAAAACAAGAGGATATAAAGTCCACTGTCAAACAGGCTAACAAAATGCTACCCCAGCCCATGGACCACTATCAGTGGGTTGACATAAAAAATTTAATACATACACGAAGCTCAATTCTTAGATAGATCCAATCCAACTCAATGAGTAATTAATCAAGCCAACTATATATATATATATATATATATATATATATACCACACATAAAAAATGGATTCTACTATATACTTGCAAGTTTACTCATCATAAGCTTGGTATACGGACCGGGACTACCTACGAAATATTATACTAATACAAGTTAAAACTGCATAGATAAATCAATAAGCTGGAGATTTTAGTGAAACCAGATTAACATCCCTTGATAATCAACTATGTAATACTTAAAAAAAGAAAGAAAGAAAGAAAGAACATACTGACAAGTCTGGCAAATGGCAGGATGGTCCAAATTTACAGTTAAAGAAGAGGAAAGGAAGAAAGGGAGGTTTGCTTGTTTTACATGTTGCCTGTTGTCATCATCTCGAAATCCAAAGAAAACCTATAATTTACTGTATCTATCCTTAAAAATGATAGCCCTTGTAACTGTTCTAGTATTTGCAATTCTTCATAACATGCAAACTAATTAGCTCGAACGGAAATTTAGAACTAAGGTATCTCGGACAAAAAGTAATTATGCTTTCCACATGGAGTCGCCTTTAGGCTTGTGCACCGGAAGAACTTCACTTTAACCTCTGAGCATCCACAGTACATAACCTTCCTAGGCAGCAACTCCTGAAGCAATTTATATTTGAAAGCACATCAATACATACAAATCTGCACTGAAATTTATTGGATTCAAATAAAATAAGAAAAACATAGCTTATTCTATTTTGAATTCCCATGCACTATAATGGTTTGGTTATACTCTATAGATGTGTCTGAGTTTATCCTACTGACCTAGACAAGTTCAATGTAGTCCGAAAGTTATAGTATTTACTTATAGATTGTCATCTGATGCACATGCTGTGGCAAACAATTGAACTACTACAAACCAAGCTGCAAGTTGAAATGACTGTACTCAACCTAGAGCCTAATTTTGAAACATTTCTAATTGAATTGATGAATCACTAGGATCTCAAACCTAAAAGTCAGAATCAACTAAAAGAATGCGGCAGTTGCATATATTATTACTACTGATTTGACCAAAATTAGGTTTGCATAACATGAATTAATCTTAATATGCCGATGCAAGTACAGAACCTCTAAAGACCAGTAAGAAACATCCAATGCTTATATGAAGATAAAAGAGAAAGACCTATTACCTCGATCTGACTGTCCAGAAGGCCCAATATAGCGACCAGAACCTTTGCTCATTAAATCTGAAACAGCATATCTAAGACCAAAACCAAGAGAACCAGAATCCTCTAGTTCTAAACGTGATGATCTCAAACTTTGGTTGCTGTAAAATGGCCCAGCATCAAAAATATCTTTATATGCTCCACCATAACTTCCATTTGGTAAAGCATATGATGACCCTGATGCAGCAGTAATTTCACTACTTTTTCCACGACCTACTGCCTTCGAGCCAAAAATTATGTCTCCAGAACCATAGCTAAGACTACTCTTACCATAGCCAGAGCCAATAGTTCCAGCTTGATTGGTACTAGGGGAGGAACTCCAAAGTGCTCTGGTACTACCAAAAGAACCCATGCTTGGATTTTCACTACTGAATCTATCAAATGCGTCGGAGCTTGTAAGGTTAGTAGCATAGTTAAAACTACCATTCCCCCAATTTTTATTTGCTGAACTTATGGTTGAACTGTTGGCTCCATTTTTGCTAACATACCCCAAGGCATTATTATACCTGCTTGGACTTCCATTATACGAAGGGTTTAATTCCTGTCCCAAGACGATGGTAGATGTAAAGTTTGTTTTTCCATTTAAACTCAGTCCTGGATCAAAAGTGAGTCCTGTCCCATAACTAGGACTAAAAGAAGTATATCCACTCCTACCAACAGTAACAGGACTAGATATGCCATCTGTCCTAAGTCCATGACCTCCGACCAAGCTTGGATTATATCCCTGAATTGAACCATTAAAAATGCTACTAACTTTACTTAGGCCATAGTTATATCCAGCTAATTGGCTTCTACTTGGGCCTGAAGATATATCCCTTGGAACAGCACGCTTAGCCTCGACCACTTTACCATTCAGTTCATGAAAACTTTTGCACAGAACTTTCTCCACTGCTTCCTCAGAATCGTAGGTGATGAATCCGAAACCTCTTGGCCTTTGGGTGTTATGGTCATACATCACCACAACATCTGTAATAGTTCCAAATTGATCAAAGTACTTCTTAAAGTCACTCTCAGTCACTGTGGATGCTAGACCTCCCACAAATATCTTCCTTGTGCGAGTAGGACCAGGTGACCCATGAATGCTGTTGTTGATTCTGTTCAGAATGTTCTGATCATCCCTAGGGAGAGCCTTTTTCGCTTCAACCTGCATATGTCATGGATGGTACTGAAATCTGATAAACACATTTCTAGACTAAATAATAATTAAAAGGGGCAGTATAGAAATAAATTATAACACTTGGTTCCTGTTGCTCTCAGATATTGTGCTTTCCAAAAGAATAAATGACTTGATATACTGCCATAGCATCTTTTGGCACCATCGTTTGCTTCTAACATATTTTTCCTATCCTACCATTGCTAACTAACCTTTGCAATTTCTTTTATGATTTTTAAAATTTCAACTTGAATTAACCATACGAAATATTTCATACTTAAGTTGAACCACGTAATGACACAATCAAATACCTTTCTTTCCTAGTCAATACGTATCTATTAGCATCTCTTTTCCGAAAACTGATGTTGCAATCTTATACAGTAGAGGCTATCATAATATAAACCACAATCTTCTAGTGAATAGACACGCTTGGTTGAACTTTTGGGGGACATCATGATTCATTCTGTCACAAATAGAAGTTTATACAGCAGTGACACTCTGGCATAGATATCTTAAAAGGAATATAAATTTCTAAACAGAGATGATCAAACTTACAGTTCTACCATCTATGACATGCCTTTCCATAACAACTCGATCAGCAACAGAAGGGTCAGAAAAAACAATAAATCCAAAACCACGGGCACGCCCGGTGGTCCGATCCTTCATTATCAAAGCTTCCACAACATCTCCAAAATTCTGGAAATACTGTCTGAGTCGGTCTTCACTTGTGTCCCAGGAAATCCCGCCAATGAAAAGTTTGCAAAGTTCCATTTCCATTCTGCAGATGCCCGCTGTCCATCAATTATATTTCTAACAAGAATGTATATATTAACAAGTAAATCTTAAAAGAACATAATCCTTCTCCTACACCTCTACTGAAACAAATCCCGATAGTAATGACAACAACACCATAACGGATCCAATCAGTAAGTTATAATTTGACGATATCCACAGAAATTACAACAGCACAGTCATTTCCAAACTCCCGAGACAATATAAAATTCAATGAAACAACAAGCATCATATACAGAACTGAGAGCACCGTAATGTGGATTAAACCACGGAGAAAGAAAAAGGCAGAATGCAACGTTTTGACAGAATTCAGTGAATCCAGAAACATCAGATCTTTAATCAATCAGTTGTCGATCAATCCACAATCTATAATTCCGAAAGCAAAGCAAAAAGCATCAAAATTAAACACGGAACGAGAGTTGAACACAAAACTGTGAAAGATATTGAACAGAAAAAGCAAAGGGAAAGATAACTTGCCAAATGAAGACCACTCAGATGAGAAATGGATAGACTCTAAGATCTGAAAGAAGGCATAAGAAGAAGAAGAAGAAGAAGAAGAAGAAAGGAGAGAGGGCAAGAGGCCCTCCTTTCTTCCTTCCGCTTACAATGACGGTTGATTCAAGCAGAGAAGTGTGTGTATGTGTCTATGTCTATATATATATATATATATAAAAAAAAAAAGAACAAAAGCAGTGTATAGATATATGAATGAGAACGGAAATTTGCATCTGCTCTGTATATTTAAAGACAAAGGGGACAGGGAGGTCTCCCTGTCTACCCTCTTGTAAGAAAGTTACAAGGGGGAAAAGATGGTGACTCACCGCTGCCCAAGTTGCTCTTCTACTTGGTTTTTTAATATGTAAATTTTATAATTTAGTTTTTCAATATTTGTCTATTAATTTCATCTTCTCATATGGTAAAAGTCATAAAAATTAAAATTTTAATTTGATATGCTATTGTAAAAGATGACTAAAAATGGTTAAAATATTAAATTAAGAGGTTATATTTTAGAAAATTAAATTAAAAAATATTTGTATGGATAAAACAATAATTGACCAAAAAATTTAGAGTAAAATTAAATTTTAGTCCATTACAAATAGTTTATTTTATAATCTAATCTCTCATAAAAATATTTTATGAATTTGATCCTCATAGATGAGACATTTTATTAATTTGGTCTTTCATAAAATTATTTTCTCAATATATCCCTCATAAATAAACTAAATGTATGGTATGAATTTAATAAAAGATAATAAAAAAAGAAGAAGAGAGAAAGTGTATGATGAGACTCACTTAATTTTCTCTCTATTTTCACTTTTTCTTTCCATTTCCCACTTAATCTATTTCACATGAAATCTAGATCAATTGATGATAATTTTATTTTTGAGAGACCAAATTCAAAAAGAAAAAACCAAAATAAAAATTATAGGTCTAAAATACTCTCTTGTTTAGGGGTGATATTCCATTAATAACCTTTTGGAAAATAAAAACAAAATAAAAGCCACGGGTGTTTAATTATTTTTGTGAGCTTCCCCTCAATTGGATAAAAATTGTACTGGCAACAACTTGATCCACACCTATATATATATATATATATATATATATATATTAGTTTTTAAGATTTTATTTTTAAGTATTTGTTATTTTACTAATATTTCGTCATTGCTGCTAAAATGTATTCTTATTTGGTAACCTAATAATGTTTCTAGTGATGTGATTCAAAGCCTCCTTCTCATAATAGCTTTAGTGTTAAGAATTGTCTATATATTCATTTTTTTCAATTATTTTAAAAGTAGAATTAGTCATATACGTACCTAATATTCACCAAAATTTGGTTGACAGAGTCTCCAATTGAATTGAAACTTTAGAAAAAAAAAATTGATGCCATTTCTATCGCTTAAGCCACACAAAACAAATATAGATGAATTAGAAAATTTGAAAACAACTCTTTTGGCTCCTTGTGTGATAAATAATTGAATAATTAGATTACAAATTGAATGGTTTAGAAAATGTCATAAATAATTGGTAAACCGACAAAATCAAGTGAAAATCATGAAATAGGCACAATTATTAATTTAATTGAAGAGATTAATTAAAGCAAAAATCTGCAAAATGAACTAAGGTTTTTTGGAATGTAGTCTTCATATATACATTTTGTATTAGCGAATAATTTTTAATTAAAAAAGAAGAAAGAAGAATACGTGTTGTAAATTACTATTTTTCTCTAGTAAACATTGGCTAATGGCTACTTAAGTTGACTTTTGATTCCCTTAATCCCATCTTGAATTCTAATTACAAGAAAGAAAAAAAAGTGAGAATAGGTTCTCAAACCAAAAGCAAATAAAAGTATATGTTGAATAATTTGGATTCTTTATATTTTGTCATTAATTCAACAATTAATATTAAAATAAATATGCAGACATGATGCCTCGCATTTAAAGTTAGAATCAAAATTAGTCATTTTTAATTCTAAAATCGGTAACTTAGTCTAACAATCCGTATTAAATTAATTGCGTAATCCAACAATACGCAATTAAAAAAGAATGGCAAGATCAATGAATCTAAAAGTTTTTCCATTGATTGTTCGTCCAAGTTGTAGTTTAAATCTCCATATTATATTTGGATGAAGTATTTTAATAAGAGGGTATAGTTTTGAAAGTTATAATAAAAATATTTTCTTTGAATACTAATGTATTTTAACAAATATAAAATCAAATAATTTAATCATGTAATTCTAAGAATTTTAAATACACCGCCTTTTATTAAAATTTTGTATTTTTCTTCGAAATTTTTCTTCAATCAAGTAGACATTAGCTATAAAGGCACAATTAATTAATTTGACAAAAAAAATATTACATATTCAATACAAAGACTGATAGCATAACACTTAAAAAATCGTGACTTCTAATTTTGTAAAATTTTAAAATTTACTATCCAAAACACAACCCGGGGAGGAGACTGGAGATTTGGTTCAATGGTGCATCTTGTTAAAGAGAAGGAGAAACAGAATTATTGAAAAGAAGATGAAAATAAATAAAGAAAGAGCGACTTGAAAGAAAAATAGAGAGTCGAAGAAAAAGAAAAAAATTTATTAAAATTCTTTATATCTTTGTTATTAAAGAAAAAATTAAAAAAGAAAAAAAATTTAAAATTTTTTCTATTAAAATTTTCAATTAAAAGACAATAAAGTGTATAATTATTACAAAGAATTCCATAATCCTTCAGTTAAATCATATTATACACCTGTCATATTTAAAACGAAAAATTTGATAATAAAGATATAAAAAATTACATATTTAAGTCTGGCTAATCTATTAATAAAAAAAGTTAATAGACCAACTATTATGAATAAGAGTCACATATTATACTTGGTATATTATATGATAGTAATAAGAATTTATATTTTAAAATTTTAATACTATATTCAAATATAAAATTTCATATTAGATGAACCACTAAATCGTGAAATATTTTCCCTGATTCAATAAAATTAAAACTTTGGGTAACTGCTAGCTAGTGGAAGATAATCATATTTCCAATTAACTGTTTTAAAAAAAAAAAAAAAATATATATATATATATATATTTTTTTTTTCTGCTAAAGACATATTTGCATAATTGATAGGCACATGCCAATGTCTACTTGATTCCAAGCTTTGTGATAAGATGAATGCTAGTCTAAGCATAAATGTTAAGCGAATTAGATGACAATAACTAAAATATTTAGAATGTAGCTATACTATAGGATAATGATTGGAAATTACAACCACATGCCAACTATTATATATGATATTCCACCACATTAATGATATAGCTATAGAAGGATATATATATATATATATATATATATATATTGTTATATTTTATATTGATCCATATGCAAATTTTTTTTGGATGATTAGATTCCTAAATGACATGTACTGTGTTTAGGTGATAAATATAATATTATCACTTTGATATTTAAGATTCATGCCACATGAATTTTATGTAAGAATTTATGATTTACAAGTAATTACAATACTTTACTACATTTTTTGATTTATCCATTATGTGATTTGATTTTAGACTTTTAACTGTATATTAAACAATATATATATATACACACACACATATCGTATACAGTTATGTGTTGAATATAATTGTATATTAGTGAACCAAATAACTTCTACATGTTCCTATTTTGTAACTACAAAATTGCATGCATATTTTTTTACTTTGTCTTTTATTGGAAAGTACAATCAAAATAAATTGTTTAAACATTATCAGTCAAAAAGTAAGTGATAAAGTTTGGGATTGTTTGAGAGGCAACATGCTTGGGTAATAGTATGCATATTAAATGGAATTTTAATTTTGCCTCACACTTTAGACACGAAGTGCATATGGTGAAATAAATTGCCCAATCATAAACAACAATAATGAACTTTCATCGGCATTTAGAATTTCAGCGAACTCCGACAGTGATTTTGCATTTCTACATAGTTTTGAACATATATTGCATAAAATTATCAACCATAATTCGTTTCTCGCCCCTAAACCTAGGCTTCAAACTTGTCTTGAGTATTCTGAGCCCAACACTTTGCACGACAAAATCTTGCTACTAGATATTTTGAGATAAACTTTTTTTAATCTTAATCTTAAAAAATTTATCTTGCAGACAAATTCTTTGAATAATCAATGCCAAAAAAGATAAGAAATAATAGAATTTGTACATTAAGCATACTTACATATAGATCTAATATAACTCTAAAAACTCATCTGGCCCAAAAATAAAGCCTAAAAAAAAAATCTGATAATAAAAGTTTGTTTTGTAAAATGGGTTAGACTTTAATTCTTTTGAAGTATATTCAAACTCTAAAAGCTGAAATTAAAATTTGTTAAATGAGAAAAAACTTATTATTTAAAAAAAATTTAGTTTAACATGACATTTTGGTAAAAAAATAAAAGTTAATATCCTTTATCCAAAAGATTTATACTAATACAACAATTAATTTGTATTTACAATTTTTTTTATATATAATCTTACAAATAATAATAATAATTAACTATATTTTCTATCTCAAATCCTAACTAGCAAATAAATTTGATTATGACTTAAAAATTTCATTTGGCTTGTTAGGTTCAGCTTGAAAATATAAATAAAAGTATAAATAAAAAATTCTAATTAAAAAATAAACTTAGACGTCTTTTAAACTTAAATTTAAATCTAATTTTTAAAATTTTGGCCTGATCATCAAGTCTACTCACACATATTGCCTTAGTTTTTGTCATTTATCAGTGTTGCAACATTCTTTTTAATGTATTGCAATATGAACAAAATATCCACTTAGTCTCTTATTTTTACATTTTGTAACAATTTAGTCATTTACAAATTAATCTGTTAAAAATTTTATTTTATGTAAAATTAGTCTCTCAATAATTTAAACAAGTGATTAGTTTCGTACAAATTAAAATTTGTAAATAACTTATTTGTCATGATTAATTTGTTAGTCACTAATTTGTTATAAAAAATAAAAGTAAAAAACTCATTTTATAATATATTTAGCAACTTACTCACGGTGCGTCTACTGAAAACTTCCTAGATTTATTAAATATAAAATATTATGGTTAATTCATTTATGTGTTCAAAAGATGAAAAAACACTCTTACTATCTCATGCACTCAATATGAGACTAATTTCACTCTCAATATGATAGAAACATAATTAAGTTGATATTAAGCTTTAATAAGATATTGTAATTTTATTATAAATATGACAGTAAAGACAGTGAAGTAATTTTAATTTTAGAATAGATATTATGTAAATATGTAACACTTGTCTATATATGTAAATTAAAAATTAAATATAATTTTCATAGAAAGAAATAGAATATAATTTAATAAAATCACAAAAAATTAGTACAATTTACTCTAAGTAAAAAAGACAAAATGGACAAACTTTAACCTGACTTTTTTTTTTTGCCATCGGATTTGAACGGACAAGCTCAACTCTTTTATTAAATTGATGATTAATCTTAAAAAACGAATTCACAAGTGTCCACAAATTGATTATTAAAATGCAGGAATGCAGGATTTCCGCCCATATAGCTCAACGGATTTGTATTTTTTAGATTGGACAATTTAAATTTTCAGTATATGAGAAGATTTAAAATTTTTGTTTAATAATTTAGATTTTAATAAATATTAAATAATTTTTTAAAATATTTTTAAAATTAAACCATTAAAATTTTAAAAACAATTCATTTCTTAGCTGAACCCTCCTCCCTCTCTTTTTCTTCATCTTTCTTCTTGGGTCGTCGTTTTCTGTTCCTGTTACATGAGAAATTGACACTCGACCTTCTTGCTCAATGTTCTCTAGAAACCCTTGCAAATTAGCATAAAGATGCCAAATTGAATGTACTTGTTCACTATGATGAAGTCCATGCTAAATCCAAAGTCTGTAGTTTTTCCTCCTCATCTTACCAATACCAAAATTATTTCTTTAAATTTATGGGCTTCTGAATCTCTCTTTCTCAATCGCCCAATTCGCATCTTCAATCATCTCCAACTTTATTCGACACCCCTTTCATTGAACAACTTCATTTTCTCAGTTCAAAATCGAAACTTGCAAATGGAGGCGTCTCGTCCTCCATTGGGTGAGATTCAGGCAATAGTTGGTCCAATGTTCACTGGCAAAACTGCTACCCTCCTTCGAATTCAGTTAGGAAATGATAACGGCAGGTAAACTTGTATGCTTCGATTTTATTTGTTTTCACTTTTCAGATTGGATTTTCTTGCCTAGCTTTCTCGTTGCACGTCTTGGGTAATCCTTGTATTCACAGGAATGGAAGAAAGAGGCAAAATTTTTATTTTTTGTTTTTTGTTTTAAGTTTGGAGTTGCCATATAACTAATGAATTTTCTATTTTAATTTGCTACGGATAGATACCATAACTTATTAAACGCAAAATTACTGAAGGTGCAAAAACATGATATCCAAATCTATCATGTAATTTACTTGTTTTTGAGTGGGAAGACTTATGCTTTGGCCATGTTTGCGATCATCACTGGCTAGATATTACCAGTTTTCAGGTCAAGCCTCACAAAAGCGGCCCCAACTTGGATAAAATTTTAAAAGGTCTTTGTATATCTGGAAGATTGGCAGAAGCAATTGGTCTCTTGTGCCGTACAGGATTGACAGTGCACTCAAGAACATATTCTCTTCTGCTGCAGGAAAGCATATTGAGGAAAGAGTATAAGAAAGGCAGAATAATTCATGCACAAATGATTGTAGTTGGGTATATTCCCAATGAATATTTAAAGACCAAGTTATTAATATTATATGCAAAATCAGGACATCTACAAATTGCCCACTTTTTGTTTAATAATTTGGTGAAGAGGGGCTTAATTTCATGGAATGCGATCATTGCTGGTTATGTTCAAAAGGGCCTTGAAGAAGTGGGATTGGATTGTTTTTATGCGATGAGACAGTCTGGTTTGAGACCAGATCAGTATACCTTTGCATCAGTTTTCAGAGCTTGTGCAACCTTGGCTGCACTGGAAACTGGGAAGCAAGCCCATGGTGTGATGATCAAGTGTCAAATTAAGGACAACGTAGTAGTCAACAGTGCCCTTATAGATATGTATTTTAAATGCAGTAGTATCTGCGATGGGCAGCTGTTGTTTGATAAATGTTTGAGCAGAAACACTGTTACTTGGACTGCACTAATATCTGGGTATGGTCAGCATGGAAAGGTTACAGAGGTTATAGAATCCTTTCATAGAATGATATCTGAAGGTTTTAGACCAAACTATGTTACTTTCCTTGCAGTTTTGTTTGCTTGTAGCCATGGTGGCTTAGTTGATGAAGGATGGAGATATTTCCTATCAATGATAAGAGAGTATGAAATTCTGCCACGAGGGCAACATTATGCGGCAGTGGTTGACCTTTTAGGGCGTGCTGGGAAGTTAAAAGAGGCTTATGAGTTTGTCCTGAATTCACCTTTCAAAGAACACTCTGCAATATGGGGTGCTTTAATTGGGGCTTGTAAGATTCATGGAGACATGGGCTTGTTAAAGGTTGCATCGAAGAAATTCTTTGAGTTAGAACCTGTAAATGCTGGAAAACATGTTGTCTTAGCAAATGCTTATGCCACTTCAGGTCTTTGGGACAATGTTGAGGAGGTTAGGGCTGTGATGAGGAAATCAGGGATGGCAAAGGAGCCTGGTTATAGCAGGATAGAGGTACAGCGGGAGGTTTGCTTCTTCTTTAAGGGCGATACATCTCATCGACAATCAGATGAGATATATAAGCTGCTTAAAGAGATGACTAGTATCCTAATGGATGCTGACTATACCCCAGATATTAGCGGAACCTAGTGTAAATATGCAATTTGCAATGAAGCAAATGGGAAATAAGAAGCTTGCAGGTAAGTATTTTTCATTTTGGTTCTAATATATATAATCTGGATTGCAAATAATAGTTCTAATATTATGGTTTAGGAATTCAAACAAAGTTCTGATTTGCAAAGAAAGTTCTGTAAGTTACAGGTTGAAAATTCCAAGCCAAACAGTGAATTCTGAAACATTTAGGATGTTTTACTAGTGTTTAATATCTTCGCCTGCATTGGAATTGGCAAGTTATTCTTTCTTTTTTTTTTTTTTTCCCGGCGGGGGGGGGGGGGGGGGGGGGGGTTGGTGTGGTAGTGCAGGGGAGGTTAACTAACATGTGACTTTTTGTGAATCAGTATAAAGGATTGGAGAGAAGAACTAAAGTATACATGACTATGTATGATTCAGCTTTATTGTCCCTATCATTGTTCTTGGCATTTGTTGAATAACAATCTCTGCATTTGCTTAGAAACCTACCAGACAGGTGTATTCCCTTCTTCCCAGCTGGTTGCTAGCTCAGTGTTCAATTGATGGTTCCTTTTCATTCTATACTTGACACAATTTTAGCCACGATGATGCCTCTTCAGATGCCACTGCATAGTCAGTTTAAGTCTGTTGAGAAACCTACGTAGATTGATTTATCAACAAAATCTTTATTGAAAGTGAAAGTGAATCATGTTGAAGCTGGTTTTTGGATTCATAGAAATGTAACTAGTTGTAATGTACCTCTGAGTAAAACCATGGGCTTTCAGCTGCAAAGGGTAGAGGCTAAACGACACTGATGATCATTATCAAGTGATTGAATCCTTTGGTGTGGCAGATTCAGTTCCACTGAATTTGTACAGCTACATTAAGAAACAATTTCTAGCAACACTTGAATCCATAGCCATAAGTATTTGGGAAAGTGGTATTAACACCTTCCTGCACTGTACCATTCTGGTTCTGATCTAAACTCTCTTTGGAAGGGGAATGTAGTTGTCGGGCAAACTGCTTCACACGGTTCAAACGCAGGGATTTTTGTGTGCTACCTGAAATTCATGAAAGAGAAACAAGATTCAGTCAACGAAAGTTCTTGGAAAGATGGCGTCGCTATAAGTTTATTATTTTAAATTTTGTTATATATATTTTTTCTTTTAGGCATGTGACTATTGTATAATTTCAATCTGGATTCCCTACATTGAGCAGTGTAGTAAGAGAGAAAGACACAGTGCAAATGGAGTGAGGAGAAAAAATTTTAACTTCTGAAAATTGCTTCTAATGTTAGAAGTTGAAGTCTATCTCTCTTGTTGCATTCAATATAGAACGTTTGAATCTAAATCAAACTGTCTACTAAATTAACTACGCTCCATGCTGTCGATGCTTCAACTATAGAGGATCCAACCGCGACTGTTCAATATCATATAATTGGGTCTTTCTTAGTAAAACATGAGTGTTATTTCAACTAATTTTTTTGGTCCAACTTACCATTTGCTGACAAATCTCCGACAGCTATCAATTCCGATGAAACCTGCTGAATCACAGGTTGAGTTTCATCAGCAATGGGGTGTTTCAAGTTTCGGGCAAGCTGTTTTATATGACTCAGGCGCGACCTTCTTGGTAAATTGGTTGGTTTATACGCTAGAGCTTCCAAATCAACTGTTGGTCCTATTTATTGCAAATTAGCAGGAACACAATCATAAATAAAAGAGGCATGAGTTTCACATTGGCAAAAATGAAATAAAAGCAACATTTTTCTCCTTTTTTCATCATCATAACAAGAGGGTAAAGCCTTCATTTTAATCCGTAATGTATAGATGTATTTTGAATTTGGTACTCTCTAAATGATTTCTTTCAATTGAACTCCTCAGTTGTTAAAATACTTGTAATGTTGTCATTTTATTTCGTTTTCATCCAAAATTGAAAGCTAAACCTTATTGTTCATTGACTTAAATTTTATTGAGTGCAAATTTGCTCAAGTAAGGAGTAGCCAATAGCGTCTAACTCTGAAAATTGTTGTTTGACTTTTAATTTCAGATGAAAATGGGATAGAGAGGCAAGATTGTAACTATCTCAATGATTGAATGGTTAAATTAAAACGAATTATCCATGGAAGATGAAATAAAAAATTTACCTATTGACCATAGTAAGACTTTTCTCCAAAAACACACTATCTTATGCCTATCCAAAATTTAAAATTAAACCTAGGACTCCAGTGACTTTGATGTTAGGGTGCAAATCTAGGTGAGCCTCTGAATTGCAAGTTATGTCCAAAGTCAACACATCTTTAAGTTTGGCTATTGACTTTCAATTTTAGATGAAAATGAGGACATTGTAAGTATTTGAATAATTAATAGCCTAAATTGAAAGAAAATTTCTGTATGTGAGGGGTAAAAATAAGATATTCTTGTAACAAGAGAGAAACTCACCATCCATCTCCTGGGTTTCCAAACTGGAAGTTTCTAGTCCTGGTTGGCTATTGAGAAGATGGTGATGAGGGAGATGGCTAGAGATGACTCTGTAGTCTGAAATAGAACAAGAAACCAGCATTGGATGCTCATCACTGGTACTAGCTTCACCTGTGCTTGATTCCAGAGGTGTGTGGTGGGGAACGAAGATGGTGTTGCTGTTGTTATTTGCAGCTCTCTCTCTTCTGAGCTGGTAGTTTCTGCGCCTTCTAGCAAGGTGCCTTTCCCTCTGTTCTTGGGTCATGGACTGCCTCCTTTGCCTGTCTCTTATGCGACGTCTTTCCCTCTCTTGCTCTCTTTGCATTCTTCTCAACTCTGTTCTCTCTGAAAACTCTTCCATCCTCACCTTTCCTCTTCTTTTATACCCTGCACACAAATCAACTATGAACCATCGATACTTAAGAAACAGAACTGTACCATGTCTGATACATATATAATACATACACACTCATTTAAATTACATTTATTGATTTTCAACGTTTTAATCTCATTCTTACATGAGAACACATAGCTACTTAATATATCTTAATGCAGCTAGAAATCTGAAAGAACAACAAAAACAGAGTCATGATATGCCCACATCAGAACAGGCGCATACAAATTTTTTGTTTCTGGGCTATTTAATTTCTTATTTTAAGATAACCGATCACAATCATGATGAACACAGTGAATTTCATCAATTTCTCCAAACTTTATTTGGTGATTTGATTGAAACTCAAAGCAAATTTATCGTCAAATACAAAATATCAAAGAGATCATTGAGAATATCATGGTTAAATTATATTAAAAAATAAATTAATAAAATATAAAATTAGAACATAATCAAATTTGAATAGCCAAATTATCTTAATCTAATTTGTAAATATCTAATGAAGGTTGAGATGGAAACCATACCAGCTACTGCAGATTCGATTTTTGAACAATCTGTGTAAAACAAGAAGCTGCTTGTTAATGTGTTTCAATGGTGATTTATTTCAAGGCGAGAGATTTGCACGACAATGTTCTTCAGGTACTTCCCACAATAACCGTTCTCTGGAGAGTTTGCCGAATCCGTAATTGACACCTGACAATGCGGTTGCTTCTGAATCTGAAACTATTACACCAAGTTTAACAAAATGGAAACGGAAAATTTTCACAGAAAAGAAAAAAAAGGAAAAAACTGGACCTTCATACAATATTTCCCCCCCTCATATTCAGGCATCATGTAGGAGTTATGATATATTAACCAAATATCATTCATGAATTTCGTACATAAGACCTAACATATGCATAATTTTATTTTCTTTCTTCATATATCTCACTGCAAACTCCCATTCAATCATCTATCAACCATACCAATAATTAATCTCCATTCTTATATTTTAAGAAAAACATTTTATACATTGAGATTATGAAATTTATATTGAAAAAAAATTGTAATTTGGTTATATTTCTAAAGTAGGAATTTGTATTTCCTGCATTTCCTTAAGCAAATTGTGCACCGTTGGATTACACAATTTTTTTAATACAGATCATCAAATTAAAATTTTTAATTTTACCAATTTCAATAATTTAAAAATTACCGACTTTGATCTTCAACTTTAAATGTAGACAATTAGATTTGCACAGTTCTTCAATATTGCCATCCCATCTATGCATATACAAAGAAATGCATTAAATTTGGATCGTTAGAGTAGCTCCTTAGAATACAGCAAACTTAGGAAACGGTTTCCGTGAAATATTAGGTGTCTTCAAACTTTTATTACATTTGTACCTTTAAGTTCAATTTCAATTATTGATTTGATGTCTAACTTTAAATGTAGGCCATTAGATTTGTGCAGTTCTTTAATATTGAATGTTCAATCTACGCATTTGTGAAGAAATGCAAGAAATCTGGATCACTAGAGTAACCCCTTCGAGTACAACCATAGAAAACGTTTTCGATGGAGTGTTAGAAGACAAGGAGTTTCTTCAAACTTTTATTACATTTGTACCTTTCAGTTTATTTTCAATTACCAATTTTAGTATCCAACTTCAAATTTAGACCATTAGATTTGCATAATTTTCTAATACTAACCGTTTGATTTATGTATTTATAAAGAAAGCCCTATAGAATACAACAACCTTAGGAAACGGTTTCAGTGAAATGTTCCCAGACAAGGGGAGTGTCTTCAGACTTTTATTGCATTTGTACCTTTTAGTTCATACATTTGGCATCTTTATTATCATATACTCTCACTACAAAAAAGAAAAAAGAAAAAAGAAAGGGGAGATTAGTTGCGGCTAACTTGCTGTGGTTGAGCTTAACCGCATTTAGGGTTTCATTAAACCCTAACTGCAATCTTCTTTCCTCCTCCACCCCCTCAATCTCTCTAACCGCACGCACGAAGGACAATAGAGAAAATTTGCTTGCTCAAACCACGCTGTCACCTAAACTTCTGCTGTTATCTCGCTGCCCCTTCATGCCAGACCCCATCCCCGGTGCATACCAACCCTCGAAACGCCATGCAGCCGCCAGAAATCTACTATGGAGACGCATTTTTGGAGGCACAGTTTGAACCATTAAAGGACGTTGTTGCACCTTCGTCAGCCACTCCATCTCTGCCACTTCGTTCCAGCGTTGGTCGCCGGTCCCTGGTCGAAAATAGCTGTCGACATCGATTTTCAGGTACTTTTTTTTTAAATTTTTATTTACTTTTTAAAGTAAATTGTTATTTATTTTTTATTTACTCAATATAATTGTTGTTGTAACCTAATGTAAGTTTAGATTTATTTTATTTTATTTTAATATCTCAAATTGTATAGAATAAGTTTTTAGAGTAATTTAAATATTCAAAATTTAGATTGTCCAATTTTTTAATTTGGAATTCCAGCTTAACCAATCACTTATATTGTTATAATTGTTGCTGAAATTATATTCTTGAATACTTGCATAGTAATTGTTGAAACTATATTGTTATAATGACCATGTGGTTCATAATGTTACATGGTTGTAATGGGAATCATTTACGTTTGTTTGTATAAATATTAATGACCTACTATTCAAGTTTATTTAAGATAATGTTTAATATTGATTGATGATATATGATTTATATTTTTCTTGTATAGAACAAAATTTGGATTAGTATACTTGAAGACAATAAATTGTTATATGAAATGGCTAAGAGTTGGATTGATATGCTTAGAAATATTCTTTAATCCTTCGAAGGATTGAATAACTTTTAAAACTTAGCATTTGCTAAAGTAGTGCTGGGGGTAGAATAATATATTCATATCCAGAATGCAAGTTCTAAAAATGGCACAATAGAGAATTCCAAGATCACTTAGTCATTAGGCCAATTCCAAAAGGTTACACTTCTTGCCTTAGACATTGAAAGAAAAGTGTTGTATATACTATATCTAACATTCATACAATACCACATGTAGTTGAAAAAAGAATTAATGTCAATGATCAAATAATGGACATGATTAATAATGCTTTTTGGGATCATCCAAACAATCAATGCATGGATTAAGATGAAGTAATGTCACTACTATCAAATCATACAATGACCAACATTAGTGTAGAATTCTTAAAATTAATCAAAGATGGACAACAATATTAATATGAAGCGTGTGAGAAGCATTCAAAGTTATCATTCTTAGTAAAATTGTACCATATAAAGTGTATGTGTATAATAATTGAAAAGGCAATGCCATCATGTTAGAGTTGTTAGTAGATGCTTTTGAAATTGCTAAAATTCTACATTCGTTTTATGAGGCCAAGAAAACAATTAATAAACTTGGACTTGATTACATAAAAATTCATGCATGTCCCAATAATTGCATGTTATATATGGGAGAGGATGCTGAATGAGACACTTGTAAAAAATTGCAATACATCTAGGTAAAAAACCAATGGTAAATGTATACAAAATAGAAAAAGTTACTTGCAAGTGTTAAGATGTTTTCAAAAGAAACCCTAATTACAGAGGATGTTTATGTCTTCTTAGATAGCTGAGCATATACGATGACATGCAGTGGAAAATAGTTAAGATGGCATGTTAAGGTTTCCAAGGGACTAATGAATGGAAGAGATTCGCCATAATGCATCCTTAATTTCCAGCAGAGTCCCGGAAGCGTTATAGTGCTTAAAATGTTACCAATTTTGGACTAATTGATTATGCCAAACATTATAGAGCCTACAATGTTCATTTAAGTTTCACATCTTAGAATGAGACTAAATGCTAAACATGCAAAATAGCAGGGTCTTCAATACATTTGGAACATGGAACTATACTAGTAATAACGATGAAATATGTGGTTTAGTGGTGTTCTTTATTATGAAAAGTTAATGGATATAATTGAGTTAAACTATCATGGCTGTTTTATAGTTATTATTGTTGGCCTAAAATGTGAAATGGCCTAAACCCATATTTGATGGATGACAAATCAAATGAAGAAAGAAAAGGCCCAGCCTACATAAGAGATTAGCAAGTTTGGAGCAATTTAAATCTCAAGCCATACTAGTAAAACAAGTGGAAGATAGCTCATCTACTCAACAAATTACAAAAGCTGCTATGCAGAGAAAAACATCAGAACTTCTCTGAACTCCCTCTGCCACACTCTTCCTGCACCTCTTTCTTGCCTCTTGGAAATGCTGATAGCATCGGCCATTAATGGCGCTTCAGCAAAACTCAGAACAACCTCACTATTGGAGCTAAAAACTATACCTCATGGTGGTCAAAGAAGGAGCAGTTGGATATCTCTCTCATCATGAATATCTTCTGCAATAAATGCTCTCCAATGACTATCTTTGAGAAAGCTATAAATACGTTGAAGCTATTGCCTTTGAAGGACAAGAAAGAGAGACAGTGAACGAAAAAGAGCTGAAAAGAAAAAGCACTATGTAATTTTTAAAGCTTTTCATTCTTAGAGCTTAGTTCCTGGTTTATCAGCTTTTTAAAAGCACATTTGAGAGCTGTAAGATAAAACCCAATTTTGTAGGGTTTAGAAAATTATTTTTTTACTGATATTGTACCTCTATCTCAATGGAGAAGAGGGTTGTTGTTGAAAAGTTTGAGGTTGAGCTAGAAAGCCTTGTGTTTGGAGTTAGCATGTGAAAACTCCTTGTGAAAGTGTAAGAAAACTTTTCTTAGTGGAAAATCCCTTAGAGAAGACAAGGGAATTGGAAGTAGGCATTGTGGTTGGGCGAACCAGGATAAACTTGTGTGTTTGATTCTCTTTCTCTAATCTCTGTCTTTCAGTATATTTTCAGTCAACTTAAAATTTTATAGTTAATTGCTTTCTTCATTCATTTGTTCTTTTCAAGAAATTCAGTTCATGAAACATTTATAGTTAATTGTCTTTCCTTCTGTCATACCGAACTCATTATTGAAAGGTTCAGTCAACTTAACGAACTTACTACTGAAAGGTTCAATCAACTTTAATTTATTATAGTTAACTATTTATTGCAAGTTATAGCTGACTAAAGATATTTTTAGTTAACTCTTTTCTCCTTTATTCTCTTTTGATAAAGTGAACGCCTTACTGAAAAATTTAATCGACTGTATTTTATTTTAGTTAACTATTTATTATGAATTATAGTTGATTGTAAATTTTTCAATTAACTAAAATTTTCAACACAGAATTTTATTTGAAAATTTTTAAGTGCACCTATTTACCCCTCCCCTCTTGGTGCACTGTCAATTGGTATTAGAACAGTGGTTTCACTTGATCTGTGCTTTACAGTGAGGAGAAAAGATCCATTTTGCAGAAAATGTCTTCATAACATCTTGAGGGAGCTTATTTTAGTGAAGGGCACTCCACCTCAAGGCCTCCTTACTTCAATAGAAATCATTTCATACAGTGGAAAGGTAGAATGAAGATTTTCATAGAAGTTATAGATTACCCAGTATGGAAGGTTATTGAGCAACATCTGAAATTTCCTAAAACTGAAAATGGGGAACTCAAACTAGAAGAAGAATATAATGAAGAGGATATCAAGATAATTCAGGCAAATGCCAGAGCCATTAACATTCTCTACTGTGCTGTCAGCGGAGAAGAGTATGATAAAATTTCAAGATGTGATACAACAAAGGAAATATGGGACAAACTAGAAGTCACACATGAAGGCACAACCAATGTGAAGGATTCAAAGATAAGTACTTTATAGTATGAACTAGAACTATTTGAAATGAAGGAGAATGAGGACATAGAAGCTATGTTTAATCGTTTTTCAAAAATTATGGGTCGACTGAAACTTCTAGGACAGTCCTACACAAATCACGAAATTGTGAAAAGGGTATAAAGATCTCTACCAGAGAGCTGGAAATCTAAAGTAGACAACATTGAGAGCAGTCAAGGTTCAAAGAATTAATCTATGATGAGCTAAGAGGAATTCTTATTGCCTACTAGAACAATCACCTCAAGCGCTATGAATTGAAAAGAGAAAGAAATATGGCACTAAAAGCTACAGCAACTTCTAAGTAGCAAGAAGATGATGAAAGCGAAGTATATCTACAAGACCTAGCCTTCTTCTTAAAGAAATTTGAGAAATATGCTAGACAGAAGGGTTAGCTCATGATGAATAAAAGAAATTTCCCAAAAAAGGAGTCCAAGAAAGATGGTCAAGGGAAGAATTTCATAACCTGTTATGAATGTGGAAGAAATGGACACATTCGCTTTGACTACCACTTCTTGAAGAAAAGTTTTGGCAAAACCTCAAATAGAAGAAGAGAACTTGTAGCATGGAGTAATGATGATGAAGAAGAAGAAGAAGAAGAGGAGCTAGAACAGGAAATGGCTAACTATGCTTCATGGCTACATTAGAAAATGACGTAACAACTGATTCTTTTAAAGAAGAATTACAAAATACTTTAAATGAGATGTTTAATGATTTTGAAAATTATTTATTAAATATAGAAGTTTAGAAAATGAAAAACATATGCTTGAGAAAAACTTCTAAATCCTAAAAATTGAAAGTGAAAAGGCTTTGAGTGAAAATAAAGATTTACAAGTTAAAGTTTCTACATTAACTAGAGACTTAGCAAATTTTGTTAAGGAGAGGAAAACTTAAGTCTGCTTTTTGGAAAATAGAAATGTAGCTTTGACAAATCAAGTCCTGGTTGTAATAAATATAATTTTGTTAAACTATATAAGAATTTCTTTGTAAAATCTTCTTCCACTGTCTGTATTCACTGCCAAAGAAGAGGACATGCTTGTTACAAATGTAAATATCACAAAGACAACATGGTTTGGATCCCTAAAGGCACATCCACAGCCTATACTAACAAGAAAGGACCCAAGCAAGTTTAGGTACCTAAAACAAAGTAACTTTTTCTATAGATTTGCCTCAAAGGGAAAACTTTCAAAACTTAATGGTTCTTGGATAATGGCTGCTCAAGACACATGATAGGAGGCCCATCCAAATTCACTTCAATATCAATGAAGGATAGAGGATTGGTCACTTTTGGAGATAAGAACAAAGGTAAAATTGTTGGCATAGATAAGGTACAATTACTCCTTGATTGCTGTATAGAAAATATGTATCTTGTACAAGGACTCAAACATAATCTTCTTAGCATTAGTCAATTGTGTGACAAAGGCTACAAAGTAATATTTGAATCACTTTGTTGTAAAGTGTTCAATGGTGACAAAGTACTATTTGTAGGCCAAAGACATGATAACATATATATATTGAATATGGAAGATTTATTTTACAAAGAATGTTATATGTCTCTCATTTGTTTGTAATGACTCCTGGGTATGGCATAAAAGATTGAGTCATGTTAGCATGCATCTTATCTTAAAACTTTCTAAACTTGATGTTAAAGGTCTTCCAAAATTAAATTTTGAAAAGGATCATATGTGTGATGCATGTCAACGTGGCAAAAAAACTAAATCTTCTTTCAAACCTAAAGATTGTGTATCTACTTTTAAACCACTTCAATTATTACACATGGACTTATTTGGACCTACTCAAACTAGAAGCTTTGGTGGGAAGAGTTATGCTTTTTTCATCATTGACAATTACTCAAGATACACTTAGGTATACTTTCTAAGTTATAAGGATGAAATCTTCAAATTCTTTGAAATATTTTGCAAGTAAGTTCAAAAGGAACAAGGATATTTGATATTGAGTATTAGGAGTGATCATGATGGTGAATTTGAAAAAAAATTCTTTGAAAATTTCTGTAATAAGCATTGATTCAGCCATAATTTCTCTTCTCCTCAAACTCCATAAAAAAATAGTGTGGTGGAAAGGAAGAATAAAATATTACAAGATATGGCTAGAATGATGCTTATTGATAATGATCTTCCCAAATACTTTTGGGTTGAAGCTATAAATATTACTTGTTATATTTTGAATCGTTACTTAGTAAGACCTATTCTCTTGAAAACTCCCTATGAACTTCAGAAAGGAAGAAAACCCAATATTAGTTATTTTCATGCTTTTGGTTGCAAATGCTTTATTCAAAACAATGGCAAAAACAATTTGGGGAAGTTTGATGCACGCACTGACAAGGGTATATTTCTAGGATATTCTACCTCTAGCAAATCATATAGAGTCTACAATAAATGTACATTAGTAGTAGAGGAATCCATGCATGTAGTTTTTGATGATTCTAACTCAAATTCCAAGAAATGTGTAGTCACAGATGATGCTGAAGAACTTGCGCCTATCTCTATTCAACACTCAAATCAGAAAATTCAAGAAAATGTGTCTAATTCAAACAAAAATCAGAAAATTCAACTTGATCAAGATTTCAGTCAACTAGAAAATGAATGCAGTCGACTGAACACCAATCAAACCACTCTTGAGAATCAAGATTTTACTCAACTGGAAAAAAAACATAGTTAACTAGAAAAATCCAGAACAGAACAGAGACTTCCAAGAGAATGGAAACACTTACCCTTCAATCCCATGTAAGTCATTCTTGGAAATCCACAAGAAGGACTGAGGACCAGATCATCATTCAAGCAAAACAATAATCTTACTCTTCTTTCTTAAATAGAACCTAAAACAGTAGATGAGACATTAAATGATAAAGGATGGATTCTAGCCATGCAAGAGGAGCTGAATCAGTTTAAACAAAATGAGGTATGGACTCTTGTTGAGAAAACAACGGATGCCTTTATAATAGGAACAAAATGGGTATTTAGAAATAAATTAGATGTAAGGAAAGGTAATAAGAAACAAATCTCATCTAGTTGCCCAAGGATACACTCAACAAAAAAGTATTAACTATGATGAAACTTATGCTCCTGTTGCTAGATTAGAATCCATTAGAATGCTACTTGCGTATACTTCTCACATGAATTTTAAATTATACCACATGGATGTCAAGACAACATTTTTGAATGGTCTGATAAATGAAGAAGTGTATGTTAAATAGCCTTCTAGGTTTAAGAATATAGAATTGCCTAATCGTGTATATAATCTCTCAAAAGCCCTTTATGGCTTAAAGCAAGCTCTTAGAGCTTGGTATGAGAGGTTAAGCAATTTTCTTATATGAAATGATTTTAAGAGAGGAAATGTTGATACTACCTTGTTCATTAGAAAAACTAACAAAGAATCTGTACTTATTCAAGTATATGTTGATGATATTTTTTTTTGGAAGTACTAATGATGATCTGTGCAAGGAATTTTCCAAGCTCATGCAAAGTGAATTTGAAATGAGCATGATAGGTGAGATGACTTTCTTCCTTGGCCTTCAAATAAAGCAAATAAATAAAGGAAACTTCATCAGTCAAACCAAGTGTACAAAGGAGTTACTTCACAGATTCAGTTTTGAACATGCAAAGCCTATAGGAACTCCCATGAACCCTTCTACCCACTTAGAAAAAGATGACAATGGTAAGGATTTTGATCAAAAGGTATATAGAGGTATGATTGGTTCTCTCTTGTATCTTACTACTAGTCGCCTTGATATTATGAATAGCATTTGCACATGTGCTAGATATCAAACTAGTCCTAAAAAATCTCACTATGTTGCAATTAAAAGAATATTCAGATATCTAGTAGAAACTCAAGATTATGGCCTATAGTATCCTAGAAGTAATCACTTTGATCTAGTTAGATATGTAGATTGTCGTAACCGACCTTTCGGCGGAATAAAATAAAAGCGTTGGAATTGATTCCCATAAAAACGAATCTTGAAAATCAATTTATTTGGAGTCAACCACCAAAATTTTTAATGGAAAACTTTGGAAAACCAATTTAAAACAAAAGTAAAATGGCAATATGGTCTGCGAAATCAGAGATGAGTTTGAGAGTCTATTTGAGTGTGGGGAAGGTG
This sequence comes from Delonix regia, assembly GCA_037074485.1. Classification (NCBI taxonomy): domain Eukaryota; kingdom Viridiplantae; phylum Streptophyta; class Magnoliopsida; order Fabales; family Fabaceae; genus Delonix; species Delonix regia. The sequence continues at coordinate 42,516,130 of CM073450.1, read as the reverse complement.
TTAGGCACCCCATGACATCCATCCATACGAACGATTACCTTAAACCAGTTAGCTAAAATAGAATATGACTTTTAAATTCATCTTAATTACCCGTTAAACAGAGGAGACAAAATAACAATAACGAAAGCAAATAGATAGATATTTACAAAGAACGGACTTGACCTAGGATAAGAGCCTAGGGCTACGTATCCCATGATAGGGATCAAAGTCCACGTAGTTCAACCAAAAAGGTATGTTCATTGAGTGATGACTTGTACGTTTTGTGATGAGAACAGGAAGGTTCAAAAATAGATTTTTGTAAACAAAACGGAATTGGGATTTGATTTGTGTGTTTTAATTTCCTACAATTTGATTAATCTCGCTTTCCTGATCTATTCATTTTCTCTTTTAAAATTTTTTGTTTATTTTTGGAATTTTGAATACTTTATTTTGAATTTTAAATGAAATGATTATGAAGGAGGAACTAATCTCTTTGTAAAAAAACTTAATAAAAATATTTATTTTTGTGTTATTATTATGGTTATTATTATTTTAAAACAAGTACGTATTAATTTTTAGGGTATATGGAAATTAAAATTTCACATAACCCCAAGCATTCGAGGAAAACTATATTCTCACACGATAATTTCGTAAATAACGAGAAATATTGAATCAGGATGAATATTTAATTATGATTTTTTTATTATTATATTATTATCATTTTTTTTAGATAGATGTGTATTAATTTTAGGGATCTAAGGAGATTATAATCTCACATATTCCCATGCAATCAAAGAGAACAATGTTCACACACGATTGTTTCGTAAATAATGGAAAAATATTTAATTGAGGTGAATATTTAATTATTATTGTTTTTTTCTCTATTATTTCATATATATATATATATATTAGATAAATGTGTATTAATTTTAGGGATCTAAGGAGATTAAAATCTCACATAATCCCATGCAATCAAGGAGATCAACATTCTCACACGGTAATTTCGTAAATAATGAAAAAATATTTAATTGAAGTAAATATTTAATTATTATTATTTTTAAGCAAATGTATACTAACTTTAAGGATCTAAAGAGACTAAAATCTCACATAATCCCATACAATCGAGGAGAACAATATTCTCACACGATAATTTCATAGATAATGGAAAATATTTAATTAAGATAAATATTTAATTATTATTATTATTATTTTTGTATTATTATTATTTATAGCAAGTATGTCTTAATTTTTAATTAATAATTTTTTTCTGAGATCTAAGGAGATTCGAATCTCACACGATCCCAAGACACCTGAAGAGAATAATATTCTCACTCAATGACTTTCTTAGAACTTTGTTTATAAAGCCAAAATTAATCTCCTATTGACACAGATAATAATAATACATATACCTATACGCATCTATATGTATACATATACATATATATATATATATATATAGACACATGTAATAATACATATGAGCATGATAGAAAAAGAGAGCAAGCTTCAGGAAAACAGGGAAACATATATCTATATATCCCCACACACACACACACACACACATACACACACACACACACATATATATATATATATATATACTCCTACATACATACATACATACATATATATATATATATATACTCCTACATACATACATACATACATACATATATATATATATATATATATATAAACACATGCATAATACATGTGTAAGAAGAGAGCAAGCTTCAGGAAGACAAACCGATCTTTTAGCGGAATAAAAGAAAAAGTGTTTAAATTGATTCCCAAAAACGAATCTTGAAAATCAATTTATTTGGAGTGCCACCAAAATTTTTAATGGAAAACTTTAGGAAACCAATTTAAAATAAAAAGAAAAAGGCAATATGGTCTATGAAATCAGAGATGAGTTCAGGAGTCTATTTGAGTGTGGAGAAGGAGTTAGGCACCCCACAACACCCGTCCATAAGGACGGTTACCTTAAACCAGTCAGCTGAAATAGAATATGACTTTTAAATTTATCTCAACTACCCTTTTATTGACATGCATGCCTGTTAAACAAAGGAAACAAAACAACAAAAATAAAAGCAAACAAATAGATATTTACAAAGGGCAGACTTGACCTACTATGAAAGCCTAGGGCCTATGTACCCTACGATAGGGATCAAAGTCCATGTAGTTCGACCAAAAAGGCATGTTTGTTGAGTGATGACTTGTACGTTTTGTGATGAGAATAGGAAGGTTCAAAAGTAGATTTTTGTAAACAAAACGGAATTGGGATTTGATTTGTGTGTTTTGATTTCCTACAATTTGATTAATCTCGCTTTCCTGATCTATTCATTTTCTCTTTTAAAATTTATTTGTTTATTTTTTTGGAATTTTGAATACTTTATTTTGAATTTTAAATGAAATGATTACGAAGGAGGAACTAATCTCTTTGTAAAAAAAAACTTAATAAAAGTATTTATTTTTGTGTTAATATTATGGTTATTATTATTTTAAAACAAGCACGTATTAATTTTTAGGGTTTATGGAAATTAAAATTTCACATAACCCTAAGCGTCCGAGGAGAACCATATTCTCACACGATAATTTCGTAAATAGTGGGAATTGTTGAATCAGGATGAATATTTAAATATGATTTTTTTTTGTTATTATTATATTATTATCATTTTTTTTATATAGATGTGTATTAATTTTAGAGATCTAAGGAGACTAGAATCTCACATATTCCCATGCAATCGAAAAGAACAATGTTCACATAAGATTATTTCGTAAATAATGGAAAAATATTTAATTGAGGTGAATATTTAATTATTGTTGTTTTATTATTATTATTATTATATATATATATATATATATATATTAGATAGATGTGTATTAATTTTAGGGATCTAAGGAGATTAAAATCTCACATAATCCCATACAATCGAGGAGAACAATATTCTCACACGATAATTTCACAAATAATGGAAAATATTTAATTAAGATAAATAATTTATTATTATTATTATTTTTGTATTATTATTATTTATAGCAAGTATGCATTAATTTTTAATTAATAATTTTTTTGGGATCTAAGGAGATCCGAATCTCACACAATCCCAAGACACCTGTAGAGAATAATATTCTCACTCGATGACTTTTTTAGGACTTTGTTTATAAAGCCAAAATTAATCTCCTATTGACACAAAGATAATAATAATACATATACCCATACGCATCTATATGTATACATATATATATATATACATACATATATATATATATATATATATAGACACATATAATAATACATATGAGCATGATAGAAAAGGAAAGCAAGCTTCAGGAAAAACAGGAAGCATATATCTATATATCCGCACACACACACACATATATATATATACATCTACATACACACACACACACACACACACACACACACATATATATATATATAAACTCAGATATGATATATATGTGTTCAGGAAGCATGAACTCATATACCCATACATATATATATATATATATATATTATATACATCCACATGCACATATATATATAAACACATGCATAATATATGTGTAAGAAGAGAGCAAAGCTTCAGGAAGACAAGGAGAAGCCTATATTCTTTCTCCCACACACATAGATATATATATATATATACACACATCTACATACACACACACACACACACACACTCCCACATATATATATATATATATATAAACTCATATATGATATATATATGAATATGGTATGAGAGGTTGAGAGCTTCAGGAAGCATAAACTCATACACCCACACGTATATATATATATATATATATATAAACACATGCTTAATATATATGTAAGAAGAGAGTAAGCTTCAGGAAAATAAGGAAGCATATATCTATATCTCTCACTCTCCTCCACAGCACCAGAGAAATATTTGTAGCAGTTTTTAGTGTATATATATATATATATCTTCATACATCTATATATACACATATATACACACACACATATGTATATATATACATCCATATCAGAGAAATATTTGCAACAATTTTCAGTATATATATACATATATATATATATATATATATATCTTCATACATCTATATATACATATATATACACACACACATATGTATATATATATATACATCCACATACACACAGCTATATATATATATATATATAATGAAGGAAGGATGAAGAAACATGCATCAGGAAGTAGGGAAACTTATATACACACACGCCTATGTATATACATACATCTCTCGGTCAGAAAAGCAGGCAAGCAAGAAACAAAAAAATGCATCAGCACCCTTGGTTTCTCTTAGCCAGACTCAACTCTATTTATCCCTGTTCACAGCGTCCAAAATAGGGGAAGGGAGTCTCGGCCTCAGTCAGTCACAGCTCGTCACCTTCTCGGTTCTAGCTCGATTTAGATCGTCTCTGCTATAGCTTGGTTTCTCTAGCAGCTTTCCTTCCTCAGTTCTCGGTTTCGGCTTTCAGATTTCCTCCTTGGTTCTCAGCTCACACGTCTTCTCTCTCAGTCTCAGCTTCCAAACTTCCTCCTTTGTTCTCAGCCTCCTCTTGGTTCATGCCCAGCTCTCCTTGGTTCTTAGCTTGCACATCTTCTCTCTCGGTCTCAGCTTGTATGCCTTCTCTCTCAGTCTCAGCTTCCAGATTTCCTCTTTCGTTCTCAGCCTCCCAGACTTCCTCCTTCGTTCTCAACCTCCCAGACTTCCTCCTTCTTTCTCAGCCTGTCCCGTTCTCCTCCTGTCTTATTCTACCTGGTTCTCGTCCTGCCTCGTTCTGCCTGGTTCTCGTCCTGCTTCGTTCTCTTCTTGCCTCGTTCTGCCTGGTTCTCACCTTTCTTCGTTCTCCCTCTCTTATTAGCTTGGCCTCCATCATCATTACCTGCTGCCTATCACTTCCTCAGCCGAGCTATGGACTGCCACAACAGCTACAGGCAACTTGCCAATTTGTTGAGCAGCCAACTTGTCGAAGCCATCGTAAAAAAAATCGGATTAGAGTAGGCAGGGTTATATTATACATTTTGTTACTTTTTGATTTAATTTGTTATTTTTTAATTTAACCCCCTTATTATTATTATTATTATTATTATTATTATTATATTTTATTTATTTATTTTTGTCATCATCACCATTAATATTTATTTTTGGATTTTTCCTATTTTTGTGTCTTTTATGATTTTTAATTTTGATTTGTTATTATTATCATTATTAATTAATTCTTATTTTTAAGTTTTGGTTTTTTTCTTTTTTCTTAAATTACTTCATTATTCATTTTGAATTTTAAATTGCTTTTACTTAAAAATGTCATTTGAGCCTTTGTCCTTTTTATTTTCCTTATTTGCTTAATTTATAATTAATTAGCGAATCCATTAATTAAATGATTAATTAACTAGAGATGGCGTGTTCACACAGATTCTAACTTTGCAGGAGATAAATTGGATAGAAAAAGCACTAGTGAAACTTGTCAAATGCTTGTCAAGACCCTAGTCTCTTAGTTCAGCAAGAAGCAAACCTCAGTGGCATTATCCACCACCGAAGCAAAATATATGGCCCTTGGAAGTTGTTGCACTCAAATCCTACGGATGAAACAATAACTTGAAGATTATTCTTTATCTCTATCATAAATTCCAATTTATTGTGACAACACAAGTACTATTTGTCTAACAAAGAACCTGATCTATCATGCAAAGACAAAACACATCGAGGTTTGCCATCATTTTATCCGAGATCATGTTTAACAAGGGAACATTGAGGTAAATTATGTTAAAACTAAATATCAGCTGGCTGACATTGTCATTAAGCCTCTTCATGAAGACATTCAAATTTTTGTGCTCTAAACTTGGAATAACTGAATCATGTGAAAAATAAGTTTTTCTAAAATTTTAAAGTCAACTGTAAATTTTTTAGTTAACTTAATTTTGGTCTTTTCAGTCAACTAAAAAATTCTTAGTTAACTGAAAACTTACAAAAATAGTCAACTAAAAATTTTTAGTTAACTTAAATTTAGAAACTTTAGTTAACTATAAATTTTATAGTTAACTAAAGTTTAGACAATTCAATCAACTGTAAAATTTTTCTGTTAACTACTTTAATTGTAGTCGACTATAATTTTTTAAGTTAACTAGTTTTTGTCTGAGGCCACAATTGTCAATCTAAAAAAGAGATATCCAAAACAGTGTGTTTTGTTGATTACTAAGTCAAATGTGTCAGAGACTTTCTGGTTTCCCTCTACAACTCTCTGACAGTTACATCATTGAGCCATTTCCTAGGAACCAACTCTATAACCATCTTGTTCACATGACTAATTTGAGAAGATAGGTTTTTTAGCTTTTATCAAGACTGAAAAAAGCATCAAACTACCTTTTCTGTCTCTCATTTTGACCATTTCGTGCCCTAGAACACTCAAAAACCCTATCTCAGAACTCTTTCTCTCCTTCACTATGGTACATTTTATCTTTCTCAATCACCGTCTTCTATGGCAGAAAACATCACCTTTACTAGTTGACAATCCATGCGTCGATCTATAGTAACTCAACCTCCTCCAGCGACAATCCCCAAGGAGCAACCTCTACCCCCGATGAGTGAAGATGTTCCTATAGCCACTGAATCACTAGTCTCGATGCCCCCTCAAATGCTGCAACTTCCAAAAGAAAGCGTAAAGTGGTTATTCCTTCATCTCCACCAGAAGAAGAGGAACCACCAATCTTTGTAAAAGAAAACCCACTAATTGAAGAAATCCCTACATCTGTAGAAAATGTCGAAGCCCATGAAACACTAGTGGAGATTCCTTTGCCACCATGGTCTAGTCGGCCCCTAACAAAGAACATGGCCACCTCTGCCCAACCTAAAAATACCAAAGGAAAAGGTATTTTCTCTTCTCATAATTAAAGGCATTTTTGATCAACTGAGCATAAGACCAAGTATAGGCAATATTTTGCCTTTAAACTTATTGCTTATGGCTGAACTGTACACTTTGAAAAACTTGCCAACATATATGTCCCTGCTGAGCCAGAAATTTAAAACCTAGGATGGTTTCCAATATTTACTCTGTCTGAACCAGTTTATGAAGATTTGGTCAGAAAATTCTATAAAAATTTGTCTGTTCTGGGTGATGAGTCCACCCTTGAGTTTTCGGTTTATGGAGTTCGAATAATCATAGATGAGAGTACCAAAGCTAAGGTTTTGAACATGCACTTTGATGTTAAGGATAAATTTTTCTTTAAGAGCAAATGGCCTAAGTCCTTCAACTTCACTTATAAAGAGCTTAAGAATGAACTAGTGGAGAGGAATGAGTTTTTACAAGGTCAAAAACTGAATGGGTTAGCCTTCTCATTTAAGGATAGAGTCTAAGCACACATGATTGTCACATGTGTGCTTCCTAAGACTAGATCATTTGAAGTGCTAAGCGAGAGGGAATAGTTACTGTTGTTCTGCCTGTATGCCCAACAACCTATAAACTTGCATTATTGGTTACTTCAATACATGTTGGAGAGTAGCACTCGTCTAGATCCCACCTTCAACCTTCCTTATGGCATGCTTCTTACCTGGATATTCAGAGATCAGGGAGTTGATTTAGATCAACACCCCTGTAAACAAATAACTGACACCTATGATGCTTCATCTGTTAAACTAATGAAGTATAAATTTGTGGATGATCAATAGGTAAGAATGGTTGACATTGACAACCTTCTAGCTCAACCTATTCCCACTCCTTCTGAGCCTTTTAAGGATTCTGTGCCTCTATCCTCCTTTGCACCTCCAACAGAACACTTCTCCTTAATGGTTAGTTTTCTCCTAAACCTACTTCAAATCCTCAACACCATGGTAAATAACCAAACTCAGATGCTCTCTCTTATGGACTCCATGCACATTCAGTTGAGTGAATTTCAATCCCAGCTGTTAATCATTTGTGGGTAACTAAATACCTTCAATAAGTGTCAAGACACACTAAACACTGATGTCCAAGATGTAAAGGCTGCTGTGCAATAGCAAGAATCTTAACTAACTCAACGCTTTCAAGACCTTCGCAACACCATCATTCAATCTCATGTGGGTCTTCAGCAGCTTCTTCAGTCTTTAGGGCATCGCTGACTTTATGGGATTTCTTTCTTTGATTGACATATGGCCCATGATGGCCCTTCTTTTTACTCACCCTCTTTTTGAGTGATGACAAAATGGGTGAGAATAAACTTCAGCCAACTTAAATTTACTTGCACTTATTTTTAGTTAATTGTCTTTTTAGGTTTTTGTATTACTTTTATGGATTTTGTATAATTTTTATTTCTTTGACAGTACTTTACATTACTATACTGACCATAATGGATGATACTAGAATATTATTATGACATTATTGATCTTGAATGACTAATGGATGATATTTAAATCACTGTGATATAATTTTGAATGGATATTACCGTGGTAAATAACTTAGTGTTGACAATCCTTTTTACTATGATATTATCCATGTGTACTGGTTGTTATGTTTTTTTTCTCTGTAAAGATTATTAGTTTCAGGGGGAGTTTTTGCAAGTTTCTCCATTTGGTTTTGTCATTATCAAAAGAGGGTGATTGTTGGCCCAAAATGTGAAATGGCCTAAACCTATATTTGATGGATGACAAATCTAATGAAGAAAGAAAAGGCCCAGTCCACATAAGTGATTTGCAAGTTTGGAGCAACTTAAATCTCAGCCTATACCAGTAAAACAAGTCAATGACAACTCATCTACTCAACAAAGTACAAAAGCTGCTGTGCAGAGAAAAACATCAAAACTTCTCTGAACTCCCTCTACCACACTCTTCCTACACCTCTTTCTTGCCTCTTGGAAATGCTGACAACATCGGCCATTAATGGCGCTTCAGCAACACTCGGAACAATCGTGCCATTAGAGCAGAAAACTGCACCTCATGGCGGTCAAAGAAGGAGCAGCTAAATATCTCTCTCATCATGAATATCTTCTGCAATAAATGCTCTCTAACGACTATGTTTGAGAAAGTTCTAAATATGTCAAGAAAGAGAGACAGTGAACGAAAAAGAGTTGAACAGAAAAAGCACTATGTAATTTTTAAAGCTTTTCATTCTCAGAGCTTAGTTTCTAATTTATTAGCTTTTTAGAAGCACATTTGAGAGCTTTAAGATAAAACCCAGTTCTGTAGGGTTTAGAAGACTCATTTTTTTAACTGATATTGTACCTCTATCTCAATAGAGAAGAGGGTTGTTGTTGAAAAGTTTGAGGTTGAGCTAGAAAGCCTTGTGTTTAGAGTTAGCATGTGAAAACTCCTTGTGAAAGTGTAAGAAAAATTTTCTTAGTGGAAAATCCCTTAGAGAAGACAAGGGAACTGGAAGTAGGCAATGTGGTTGGGCGAACCAGGATAAACTTGTGTGTTTGATTCTCTTTCCTTTATCACTGTCTTTCAGTATATTTTCAGTCAACTTAAACTTTTATAGTTAACTACTTTCTTCATTCATCTATTCTTTTTAAGAAATTAAGTTCATGCAACATTTATAGTTAATTATCTTTCCTTTTGTCATAACAAACTCACTACTGAAAGGTTTTTCAGTCAACTTTAATTTATTACAGTTAACTGTTTATTGTAAGTTATAGTTGACTAAAGATATTTTTAGTTAACTCTCTTCTCCTTTCTTCTTTTATGATAAAGTGAATGCCTTACTGAAAAATTCAGTTGAATGTATTTTATTTCAATCAATTGTTTATTGTGAATTATAGTTGATTGTAAATTTTTCAATTAACTAAAATTTTCAAAACAGAATTTTTTTTTTTTAAATTTTTAAGTGCACCTATTCACCCCTCCCTTTTAGGTGCATTGTCAACTATGTTCAAATGTAAATGGCTAACATAACTAATCTAAAAGGGATCATGTTTGATGACTTAGGTTTTACATATGTAAACTTTGCTCGATTGATACGTGCCAAAGATCATGAGGATCATGAGCCATATATCTAAGCTTTAGAGGCACAAATGTTTAATTATATGGATGACAAGTTAGAGGCAAACTAAAGTATACTCATACATCACATGCCACATGACTTATATGATATAAGGAAAAGTAATGACAATACATCTTATGAATATGAGCCATATCAACCTCAGAACTTGGATGTCTTATTTCCAAATGAAGGAAATATATAATTGGCAAAGTGTTTAGCTTTATTTGTCTATTTATTTGAATATATTGCTTCTCTTTAATTATTTCATAACTATATGCTAAATATATGTTATATATTTTCCTTTGCCTTTGTTGTAATTGATGCTAATTTGAATTATTGGTAGGAATTTCTAAGATGAAATGCTTGTTGGGCAAGATGAATAGTTCGAGACACTTTCATGTTAGAACTTGTTGTGATCCTGTGCAAGTGAAAGTGGCTCTTTAGAATAAATTATCACCATCTTGAACACTCTTATGAAGATACTCTATTTCCAAAAGAATAGGTTGCGGATGCTAATGATGACAAAGAGGGTGAGGTAAACAAAGCTCCTTCACAGCCCTAACAACCACCATCATGTAAGAGAACTTGGCTTATTGATGTTGTTGGTATGAATATTATAAACATTGTAATGTGTATTTTGCTTAAACAGAATCAATTTCATATACTAAAGTTTTGTTCACAGATAATGATGGCATGGTAAAGCTGATGAATCTAACTTATAATGATGTTTGACAACTTCTCCATGGTGACCCAGTTGTCTTTAAATGAAAACCCTAGAGGTCAAGTTGGAGATAACAGTGGTTTGTTAAATAGATTCTTAGGATTAGTTAGTAGAGACTTTAAATTCTTTTTACTCGACTATCCTAGTTAGAAAAGAGTTCTAGCAAAATATAAGGATGATATCTACAACAATACTATTTAGGGAATATTTATCTACTTCGATGTTTACTATGTTTTCTGGATGTATCACTACTAATTGTATTTCTTTTATATTGAAGGCTGAATTTGTAGTTAGCACTACACTGCATAAGAACTATATTTTAAAATCTATTAGATAGAAGTGGAAGGGTAGGAGACAAGATTTGTGGCAAAGTAAGAATGATGGCACTTGCAATCGAGAGGAATTGATTGTTGAATGACCTAATAATCTTGATAAAGATCACTAGAATTGTGTACTACTTATGAAATTTTTATGTTAAATAACTTATTTTAGGTGGAAATTTTTTTTAGTTAGAGGATGGAATAAAAAACATTTGAGCAAGTATAAATTTTAAATAAATGGAAGAACACTGAAAGAGAAAAATTTAAGAAATGTTAAATATGAATGCAAGTAGTGTTATATTTGAGTTGGAAGCCAACAAGAGTGGTTAAGGCTTATCTTTTGCATTCTTAACAACAATGTTTGTACCCCAGAATGTGTAAGTAATGTATTTTCAAAAAATTTGAACTAATAGTGCAAAGTATCACTAGTTTAAATTACCTAAATACCCTTCGTACTCTATTTTCTCCCTTACTCTTTTTTTTTTTCCTGGTGCATATTCCTCTATTGCATGCATTCTCACTATCACTCATCGTCAAGCTTTTTTGGATAGCCTTCCACCACTATTCATGATTGTCAGTGATCATATAGAGTCTATGCACTTTTGTTGGTCAGAGAACATCCCCTTTAGGCTTTCGTTTGGCCAGAAAACATAAATTTCAGCGAGACCCTTTCTTTCACACGATTTCATAGTTAGACTCAATTTGATGCTTTTTTTTCTTCCAAGTTGTTTTAAGCCTTATCTTTAGCATGATTTCAAACCATTCTCTCCCATTTTCACCAATTAATTTAATCTAACCCACTCTAAATCTCGAAGCCCCTTTTTGCATTGTGTTTTTCATGTTTTGGATGATTTGTCATGATTACGTGTTGTTCTTCCAAGATTTTGTTAGGGCTTTGCTTCCTTATTGATTTCTAAATCTTATCTTTTTTTTTTTCACTGATCAATTTCATAAATTTGGCTCACAATCGGAAAATCCCTAAATTTGGTATTGTTCATGCGCTATTTTCACTATTCATGAGCAAAAAGTTTGAAATTGGAGCTTAATTCGATGTGATCTCATCAAATTAAGTTAAAACTTCATATCCTAGGTAAATTTTGAACCTCTGTCCCTTAGATTCTTTGGTCAATTTTGAGTATTAGCTCAAGATTAAAAAACCCCATTTGGGTATATGTGTTCATACTTGTAGGGTGTTAAAATCAGAAGGTTTTTAGCTCTTCTAACATCACTAAGCATCAAAGGGTAAGCTTAAGGCTACTAGAAATTTTCTTTTTCAGTTGTAAGTTGATTGAATAATTTTTCTCAAAATTTTGGGGACTTTGATTGATGTAAAAAGGGAGGAAAGATAAATGGAAAACCATATTAGGGTGATAAAGTAGCCATAGATGATTGTTACAATTTAATAAGTAATTTTAGGATTTGGTTGGTTGACCTTAATGCCATATTGGTGAAACCAATATATTCTCGACTTTGGAATAGGGGCAAAATAAAGCTTGGTTGAAAGGATTTAAGGTATTATATAGTGTTTAATGTAATAAATTAATTTTGATTCAAGAAAGTTTCATTCCTAGCTATGAATGAAATTAAATGATTAATAATCATGAATGATGAAAGTAAAAAAAAAAAAAGGCTTTATTGGGAGTGTATTGGAATAGAAATGGATAATTAAAATTTCAAAGTAATTGAATTGAAATGAATCATGTTATATAGCGAAACCATTATGTTACTAATTGGGATTAAATTAAGGGTGCTATTAGCCTAATTAAGATAGTGTTTAACATTTGGACTTTGAAATGTGAAGTAAGATCACTAGAAGAGTTGGAGACGATTATGGATGACTATGTTTGATGATCCTTGAATCATAAATATTGACGCCTATATTTATCGTTTAGAATTACATGGATAGCTATATAACTAAATTGATATAATTAATTTGACTATTGTGGGATATCAAAGGGTAAAAGTGTGTTGCTTGATTTTATAGGTCCTTAGGACTAATCAAGATCAAGGGAATTATTGAAGGCTTTAGGGAGAGTTTAGTGTTCTCTTCACGTGGGTAGATATTGCTAACTATGTTTGGAATCTGTATTTCAATACATTCTTTGTGAATTGGTGCATTTTGTTTACTCAGCTACATTAGGGAATAAACTTTCTTAGCTATAGTATTTTCTTATTGAGAACTTCTTTGAATGCTTTCACACCTTTAAGGTAATGTGTTATATAGCTTTTTTGATTTCTAGTTTGACTTTGGAATTAAGACGTACATCTCTATATATTATAGATTCTAATTTACAATGATTTTAGATTTGTGAAGTACAATTATTATGGAATTCTGAATCTTTTTGTTTATATTTCTAAAGTATTCTAATTTGTAATTATGATGTGGCCTAATCTTGTAAATTTTGATGTACTTTGATTCTATTTTTCTAAATAAATCTGATTCTAGATTTTCTAAACTACTTTAGTTTTGGATATTTTGAAAATGCTAGATTTGAGATATGCTCTGTCATTGAATTCATGAAATACTCTGATTTTGTATTTATAAACTTATTTGATTTTTAAACTGAGTTCCTCCTATTATGAACTTACGAGTTTCTTCAAATATGAGATTTCTTATTTTTGTGAGCTACGTGCTCTATTTTCGTGGTAATTTACCTTCCATGAGTTGTGTGCTCAGCATTTATATACTATTTTGGTTTTGCTTAGATGCCCCCAAATCTACTCTATTAAATTATTCTAATTTATTTATTTGATTTAGGAATGGTGATTTGATCATGTTTTGATTTCATGAGTATACACTAACAATGTCTATATTTAAGTTATGAATAATTAATATTGATTCTCATTGCCTATGGTTGGTATGGTAAGTATTCTGTTTAAAGGAGAAAAAAAAAAAGAAAGAAAGAATGGAGCCCTTGGCTTGTTACTTCCTGATATACGTAGTATTATTTACTCACTAAATGTTTTCACTCACTCTTTTTATCCTTTTTTTTTTTTCTAGAAAGTAATGTTGGCCCTAGTCCCCTTTGTTGCATAGAGTCAAGTTAGATGTCCTTTGGTGAGCCTTGCATTGTCTGTAATGGAACTTTTATTTTTTGTTGTTGGGCATTGTAAATATTGTGATTTAACAACTCTAATTGTCACAGGTAGGAAATTAGTGAGTGTATGGAATATATAGGATTGTCTGGTTGTATTAAATTGAGAGAGCAGAGCTCTCTTCCTTCTTATTTATAGGTTGAGTTGTGGAAATTTTAATAAGTCTATATTTTAAAAGGGACTTTACCGAAATTTCCACACAAAAGCTAAAGAGTGAATAATTTGCTTATAGTTTAGCAAAAATTAGAAACTATTATTTGGTAGGTTGTCTAACTTGTTCCGGTTCATGGGGATGAGGTTTACTTTGTTTTCAGTGCCGGTCACACATCTATAGTTTGGGGTGTGACACATTATTTGTCGATCATCATCTTAACTTGAAGACTATGGTAATAATTAATATTGTTTTGATATGTTTGTAAAACAAAGATAATAGAAGAAGTAAACTATACCTCACTCATATGGAACAAAGAGTTTAGAATGCCAGAAGGTGGAGATGGTAATCTCACTTTTCATTAATTATAATGTACTTTTATTTTAGTATGCATATATGTTGTTATGTACTTGTTAAATGTCGGAGTTAGAGTTAGGTTGTCCAGTCAATAAAGAAGTATGGATAGCAATGCATAAGCATGTTGATGGGTCTTTCGTGAATAATGATGCCAAAAAAATATGTGAGTATTTCTCTTATTTCTTTTTGACATGAAATAAATTAAGTTGTGATTTGGTTATGTCAATGTATTCCATTTCATTTGTAAGGAAGTAATTACTTTGTATACTTGTTAAAGTTATTGTTGTTGTTCTACTTGGAAATATTTTCATTGTTCATGTGTCATTTTCAAATCGTTTCGGTTGTTGTAGGAAAAGATTGTTTCTCATGAGTCTAGTTCAATATCCATGACTTATGAAATTTCTACCGAAGATTCATTAGCCATTGCTTTTGGAAGGAAAGAGCATCTAGGTCATATTGAAGGTTTAGGATTAAGTCCATCGCCATCTCGAGTGTTTTGCCATTCTTCTCATTCTTGTAGCAGAGTGAGATCATCTTGTCCTTCTACTATCTAGTTGCAAACTCAATTCATGCAAATGCAATTAATGATTGAACGACAAAGCCAAGAAATACATGAACAAAGAGCACAATTATTAGACCAAAATAAAAAAAAAATTGAGGCAATGATGAATTTCTTTATGAAAAACTTTAAAGGTTAAATGCCTTCTAACCTTGCAACTTTCCAAACATCACCTGTCTAGTTCATAATATATGCAATTTAATTTATTTTAATAAGTTACATTTCTAATTATACCTTGAAATATATTCTATACAAGTGTCATACTATTTCTTATACTATAATTCAGGTACCAGATCATGTAAGTTGACATTGATTGAGTGTAGCAGACCATTCCCCAGTTGCATCTGATGAAGAATATTAGTAGATTTTATAATGTTGAACTACTTTGAAGATTACATTAGATTGTTGTTATATTATGACTATGTTATCTTCAAATTACTCAAGATGAAGGGTAGATTAAACATGTTGGAATGTGAGATTCTTATGATGACAATATGGATTGTTGGAATCATATTTGTTTTATTTGATAGTTGAAAATAAGTTACGATAAGCAGGTATGGAAAAAAAAATTAAATTCAATATTCTCTTTTAAAATTATTAACAGCAGTTAAACCCGCTGCTATAACATAGTGAAATTATTTGTATTAAATTAGATAGCACAATTTATGCATCCACTACTTGCATAAACTATGAGTAAATGGATGTTTGGCTTAGTTGTGCTTCCAGAGAAACCACAGTTATTCCACCTTGGTTTTTAGCTGCAATTAAATGAAATGTAGCTATTTAACCTTGCTTGTAGTTGCGATTTCAATGGCTGCTACAACTACAATTACCTGCGGTATTGATAAACCACAACCAAACCCATTAGTCTCCGTGGCTTTAGCTACGGTTGCATCAATCATGGGTAATACAAATAATAGCCGTTTAAAGCGCTTTAACCCGTTGCTATACGTAGAAAAAATTGGTTAAGCCATTTTTGTAGTGCCTATATGACAATTTAAAATGATGTTTGTTGTGCTTGAATCTTTCTTGCATATGCTCTTGCTTTTCTAATGAATGTGATCTATTTGATACTTGTTTAATAATAAAAATGAAGCTTAGAGCTTATTTTTTTCTGACTTGAAAACTTTTTCACATATACCAAAGAAGCAAAGATACAAATTTTTCTTGTATACCTCAATCAATGCTTAGTAAGAGAGAGGGAAAATAGAGGGCTTATTCACTCTTGTGCAGTAGATGAAGTACACCATAAATTTTCTCAACTCAAAATATATCATACATTAAACAGAAAAAAAAATAGTGGCACAAAAGGTGTTAAAATTAATTATTAAAGCTCACATAATTTACTTTTACTTATTCATTCTTCTATATTTATCTTGATAAATGGTGCATTGAATTTTAAAGGTTTTTACTACACCTAATCATAACTTTAAGAGTTTGTCTGACCTGAAAAAAATAAAGTCCCATTAGAAAAGTCTATTTTGTAAAATAGATTAGGCTTAAATTTTTTTCAAAGCCTAGCCTAAGCCCAGAAAAGCTAGAATCAATATTTTTTTAACAAAGAAAATTATTGTTTAAAGAAAACTTAATATGCCTATTAAAATAAGAATGTAATGTAAGATTTGAGATACTAAAATAAACTATATTAATTTTAAAAGTGTAAACTATATATTTATTAGTGAGATTAGTTGAAGGTGATTATACATAAAACCCAACAACTAATTTGTATTTATAACATTCCTATATACAATTATACAAGTAATAATAACCATTAACTATATAATTTATCTCAAGTTCTAGATATTAAATAGACTTTCTTATGACTTTAAAATACTTAATAGTTTCGACAAGCCCGACCCAAAAAAATGGATAAAAGTCCAAATGAAAAAGCCCAATTAAAACTGGATTAGGTCTAGCTTTTATTTGATAAAGTACGAGAGAAAAATCCCCTATTTTAGCATAATTAGGCAAAAGAACTAAAAATTGATATATAGAATATGAATTGAATTTTGCACGCACTATATAAAATATCACACATACATATGAGTAAGGTAAACAAGTCATACTATGCCAGATGTTCCTTTTATTTCATTCTAGTAATGACATAATATTTATACCTAGTTTTGAGAGTCACCTATAACCTACAAACAGGTACATGTCAAAACAAAGCTTAATATGAAGTTTTATGAGAAATTGCAAATAGTACTAAGTACTAACTCATGCTAAAGAAGGAAAAAAGATGAAGAATGAACAATGAATTGTAAAAATCTCCAACCAGCCAACCAGTATCAACTCCAGTAGAAAAGGTAGCCAAATCTTTATTCACCCAACAGTATAGAGATCACCACCTTTTTGTTCAAGCCTATACTTTTCATTGAATTCCTTTAGTTGATATTCGACTACAAACACCACTTACACAATGTGAATCCCTCCATGGCAAATCTTAGCCTTTACTTCCCTAAAAGTCCATACCTTTCCACCCTTTCTGTTCCTTACAACAAGCCACCATGTTCATATGTCCCTTACCATGCAGTGTTCTTTTACACTAATATGCTATTGATTGTCTTTGGGAGTATAGTAATCTTGGATCTCAACATGTCATAACCCAAAAATATTGGTTAAGACCTGTGCATAGGCTAGACCACCCTAGCTAAGCAAGCCTAAGACAACATCCTCACAATGGCCATAAAAGTAACCATAAATTGCAGTTTCACAAATTTACTTAGAGGTTACCAAAATTCAATAGTACCTTACTTAAAATTTCAATGTACAACTAGTCTTATTCAAACAACTTCATAATGATATTAAATAGACTAACTTAGTAATGTCTCAAAATATATATTTAGTATAATAAGGAGATAGCCTACACAAGGCTTACAATACTTCATGACATTTATGAACCCTAAACAACCTAACCTATAATAACCACCACCTTAGAGTCTAACGTACACTATGGTTAACCTAGAATGACATACCAAAAAGTTTGGACAATAAGAAAATTCCCAGAGCAACTTCACTAGCACTTACTGATTTGAAAAATATTGAAGGGAGAGGTGTAAATCTACCATTGACTTAGTGAGCGCATAAGTACCAAAGGGGAAAGTGAAGCAATAGAGTCCTTAGAATTTTTAACAAATATTTATTTAAGTAAAGAAACAAGTTTAAAAAAAAAAATGAAAACACCATTTCTAACCCTTATAATTTTGTACGGAGTAGGTATTAAAGGAAGAACTAGGATCATCATGTCATACATCAACATTTATTTTCCTTTCTCATCACTACACTAGATATTACTTCATAGTTCCATTATAATGATCAACATCTATATTTTGACATCGTATAGCATGTCAAGCATATAAAACCTGTATCCCACACCAAATACATATCAATAACTCATACCCGTATCCCTTTGTTGGATACATTTCAATATCTTATACTTGTATCCTTTTACCGGATACATTTAAATATCTCACATATATATCCCTTTATCAGATAAGTCTCAGTAACCTATATCCCTATCCCTTTGCCAGATAAGTCTCAATATCACATACTTGTATACCTTTATTGGATATGTCTAAATAACTCATTCTTGTATCCCTTTACTGGATACATCTCAATATCTCATTTCAACAAGATGCACCTAAGTCTATTAATATTATCTATCTAATTTAATATTATCTAAATAGAATCTATTTTAATATTTAATTTAATTTAATTATATTAATCTGTATTTAATTTAATTATATTAATCTATTTTTATATTTAAAGAAATCCATGATTTTATAAGATTTTATAAAAAATGGAGGGTCAAGATATAAATTGTGTATAACTTATGTATATAAGTTAAGTTATTACTCTAAAAGTCTAAGTGTTGCTTGTTAAATTCAAATCATTCAAAATCTTTTTCTTGGCATAGAAATATAAAAATTCAATTTAATATATATGCAAATAATTTGTGTCCAATAGGATTTGAACCTATACCAAAGGTTTAGAAGACCTCTGTCCTATCCATTAGACAATGGACGCTTTTCTTTTCATTACAATTGTTTTTTTTTTTTTATTGTTCTATTCCAAAAAATGAATATGTGATCCAGGGATTGTTTATTCAATTTAATGATGAATTGCATTTATATTTTTACATTAATTAGATTAATTAATTAGAATGAATTAAAGAATTCTATTTTCTTTTTCGAATTCTATTCCATTTTTTCTAATGTAAAATAGAAATATATTAATAATATTATATATTATATTAATAATATTCTAATATAAAATAGAAATCTAATATAAAATATTAAAATATTAAAAATAAAATATAAATATATTAATAATAATCTAAATTATTAATAATAATATAAATAAAATATATTATATATTAATAATATAAATATATTTATATTAATATTATAACTATATTAATATTTAAATATTTTATTCTATAATTTAAATATATTTAATATTTAAATTATATTTCTTTAATATTTATAAATATTTAAATAATAAATAATATAATTAATAATAATATTAATATAAAATAATAATAAATGATAATAGAATATAAGAATATAGGTCGTTGCTCTTGCTAACGACTATGACGTTCTTACATAAATTCCCATTGAACATTTAAATTTTTTTAAAACTATTGAAAATAAATCATATAAATAATTTACATGAATGATATAATACTCAACATATTAATTACCCCGAGTGAATAAATAGAAAGATAGATTCAATGATGTAATGAAATAAAAAGGTACTAAGGGGAGAAATCATAATTTTTAGAAGGCAAAATCGTAATTTTAAAAACTCTAGGGAATTGTAATATATTAGAAATTTAAGTGAAAAATCATAATTTTAGATATTCTAATGCATTTTTCATAATTTTCTCATCATAATAATAACAACTAAAATTTATAATAAATTTTATAAATAAATAGAAAAGTAGTTACATTACCTAGCAATTTATAGGAAAGGAAAGTAACAATATTATAAATGATTAAAAATGATGAATGAATAACACGTTGACTAAAGAAGATAAACTTAGATAAAACACACTATGAAATTTAAAAATAATGTGAAAGAAATAATTAAAGTTTAGGGTTCCAAAAGAACTTTATCTTAGCGCATAATTGAAGAGTTTGAAACTTTTTAATTTGTCTCCCCCATAAGGCGTAGAGCATGGAATAAGAAACATGAAAATTGGACAAGGTAACATAATCATACAATAAAATGAAAAGTGTTACTATGCTATTCATTACACTTAATGATAGGGATCAATAGTAGAGATCTTCTATTCCTATAGCATAACCCTAATTGAGAAGGTATCCACAAAGTTACCTTTCACAAAAATATGAACTTTCTATAAAATGCTTCTTCCATGAATTTTCTTTCTCTTCTTTTCTCTTAATTTTGATTGAGAAAACTAAGAAATGTTTGTGCTATTTATAGAAGTTTTTAAGTCACTATTTGCTACTATTTAGCACTATGCAAATAGCATCCGACAGTTTACTATGCAAATTATTATATAATGCTAAAACTATATTTTTATCCTAGACAATATTTTTTCTTTCATTTGAATCCCTAATAAATTGTTAAAACTATAATTTCTACCCCAAACATTATTTCAGTCTTTAAATTCTATTTTATTTACCTAATGTTGTTCTTAAAATCATCTTGGATTTAACTATGAAGTTATATTATTATTTCTACCCCTATAAAGATCATATACTTCTAACTACATATATTTTAGGATGTTACATAATATTAAATATACATTTTTTTGGGTAATTACAAACCTTTAATAAAAGGGGTATGTGATGGTGTTTAATATTGACGTCAAAGAAGTTTTGTAGAAGCTGCCTTTAAACAAGCTATAATAGCTATCAACAATATCAAATTTAGGTCCCAACAAAAATAGGTTTTTGAGTCAAATTGGATAGGTTTCTTGATATATAGGGGCTTCAAGCATAAACAAAATTTGTTCTCTATAACTATCTCACTTATGTATACGAGAAATTTAGCTTGCATTGATTGTAAGGTAAAGCTTTTTAATGTGACTTTTTTGACATTGAATAAACATGGACAACAAAAACTTAAGTATGGACCACTATTGTAACTGTTCAAAATTCCTAAAGCTCTTGTTGTTATAGCAATAGATTTGCAAGCAAAAAGATTTAATTAGCTTGATATAACATAGTTAGATCTAAATTCATTATAGATTTGCTCATAGAAAAGTATATTCCAACTTGGAAAAGTTGTGACAATCTGCTGAGACTTTAGGGCACATTTAGTAGGATAGAGTGATTTTTGTGAGATTAAGAATGGAAAAGGGAATAAGAATGAGTTGTGATAGAATGGAATCATATAGCCCAAAATCATATTTAGTATGATAGGGAAACAAGTTGGAATGATGAATTTTTTTTTTTTTTTACTATGTATATGATGTATAAGGACCAAAATACACTTTTTGATAAGAGTAAAAGAACAATATTATCATATTAAAAAAAATTCCCTAAACCTTCCATCTCATTCTCTCATCATTTTTTTCTATCTACACTAATGAACACACATTGTCACTGCCATCCCCCATTTGTACTATTAAACACCCATTAACGTTATTGCAACTAGTAAAAAAAATAAAAAATAAAAACAAAAATGTTAATAATCATAGAAACTGATGGCCTTTCATCTCTATCATCCTTGATGATCTAGCTATTATTATTGTGCATTGTTGATCTGGTTTGATTGTTGATCATCGATTATTTGTCATTCTTTGGTCATTAGGTTAGCTCATTAATTTGGTTTGCTATTACTATGTCATAAATGACAAAGTAGTTAAAAGGAAGGAGTAATGTAGAATGATGACAAATAAGGATGACGAAGTTTAGTTAAGCTTCATCAGAGACAAACAATGACCAAGGATGAAAGACAAAACAACAACTATGCACTGATGTATCTAGAGAGAAGCATGGGTTCCAAGTCGGTGGGGATGATGCATGATGATGGAACTATAAGGGTAAAATAGTTTTGTTATCTAGAAAGGAAGCCATTCATTCATAAATATGTGGGAATGAACATTCCCATAGGAATAGGGATTCCTATTCCTTTAACATATTAAACATGCATATTAATTGATTTCCTCTCATTCTCCCATTTTAGTCTTTCCTTTCCATTCATCAGGGCCTTGTTGGGTTAGCATAAAGGTGAGTGAAAGAGAGGGAAACTAGGTAAGTATGTTTGCTTAGCTATGGATAGGAGACTGTTATATTATGTTTCTTATGCTAATTAAGGAGAGGAATGGAAAGTATTGTTGGAGAAGTTACCATTCTACCCTGGATAAAAATAATTTTATTAAAAGGGTTGCTAAAAACCTAAGATTGCCACGTAATTGAAGCTGCCCAACATTAGTGCTTCTTGATATATCTAGTGAACTAATGATGACCTTGTTGGGTTGTGCTTCTGATAGGAGGGGTTTAGAGTTGTCTGGCCAATCTCGTCCTTCGAAGTAAATGGTGGCAGAGCTTTCATCACTAATGAAATGTCTGGTGGTGATCACATTTTTGGATTATGATACACACTTAACCTAGGGCATATCACCCATGTTCATTCAATTTCATTTGTGGGTGGTCCATATAATACTTGTCAAAATTTATGGGGGTCTTACAGTATCTCTCTTTTACTCTTTTCCTTGAGTTCCTCATCAGATATCATGGTGAACTTTTTTTTTTTTTTATCACAACCTATTTGTTATTATGCATCTAAGTTTTTCCTAACACTTCATTATTTGTTAGGGCTATATCATATCTTTAACACTACTTGGTGGGCAACATAAGGAGTGATTGTGTAGAAATAGTTTCCTATAGTTTCATTTATTGGAGAACTGTTATCATATTAAACATGTATTGATTTGTTGAATCTTAATCTAGCATTAAATGTTTCTGTGTTATTAGTCCGTTATCATATTAAACATGTATCGATTTGTTAAATCTTAAGCTAACATTAAGTGTTTTTGTGTTATTGATCTGTGGCAATGACATATGAGTAGTGGAAAGGCAAGACATTGTGAAATTTCTCACCACCCCCTTTGTTACTCCAATGTTTGCCTTCCTATTTTAAATTTAGTTGAATACACATGGCATATGGTGCCCCTACTTACTGAAATTATTGGTTTTTTCAAATATAACTTCTTGTTATAAGATAATCCTCTTTGACAATGCAATTGGAATATAGAATTATAATTTACCTTATGAGTTAGGAAGTTAATGAATTATTATTTTGCTAAGTGATTATGTATATGTTTTAAATCACAATCACATAAATCACATGACCAATTGGAATGAACATGTAAATGTGATTAAGAAAGACATCAATTATCGTAATATGGAAATATCATTTAATGAAGCTGTGATCATAGTTCAGAAGCCTTGAAAAGTTTCATAGTAAAACTAATGAAGATGGATAAGGGAACTCACCTGTCCAACAAATGTAATGTGTAGTAAACCTTATTTTATATGGTTACGTGGTTGTGAAACTCACATTAATGAATCTATTATCTCATTATTTTCTTCATTTCTCTACAGTACTATCCTAAGTTATTTGGGTAGAGTGGCCTTTAGGTAAGAATATGTTATTTTTGTTATTAAAACTCCCTTATACTACATCACTAGCCTGTTGTGTGAAATGATTATATAGCATTTGGTCTATTATGACTTAGATGACATAGCTTTGTACTTAATGACAGTTGGAATCAATATTTTATATCTAAGACTCATGGGTTTAATCATACAAGTTGTTAAATTTTATATATTCATTGTAGTTAACCATGTCAGTAATTATTTTATTTTTTTGTAGATAACCATGTCAAACTTAAGTATGGGAAAGAGTTCAAGTAGAAGGAACTGTGTGCTATGTAATAGGAACTGCTTCTACAGCTAAAGAGCTACAATGAGGATTTTAGAATTTGTTAAGAACCAAAACCATTTATGTATATACTGTGAGGCCAATAGGTGCAAATTCTTTAAATGGCTTGATGAAGTTCCTAAAGACCAAACAATTAAAGCAATTGGATGTGACCATTTGGTAGAAATGAGCAAATTAAGCAATAAAGTCACATATTTGACAAGGATGGTTGATAAGCTTAAGGGGGTCCGGGGGTTTTAATATAAGAGTCATATGGAACTTATGGCTTGGTAGGCAAACCTTCCATTCATCTTGTGAGTTCAATTTTACTTGTGTGTGGAAGATAAGGTGGCTTAATGAAAATCTCCCACAATTTTGTTGTTAGTATGTATTGTATGGGTTTGTGGGCTATGTAATTAACCTTCATGTGATGGATATTATATATAATGTGAACAAGTTTAAAGATAATGCATTATGTCATATCTTTGAGTTGCAGTGACAATCTATCATGCTAATTTGTTAAGTTTTTTTTAGCCAAATATGAAGTTTGTTTACCTATTTGATACAATTGTACTAAACAAGTTCCTTAACGTTTAAAATTTAATTTGACTTAGCTAGGCCAATTCTTAAGATGTGACCTAGAGGTTGTGATTGTGTTGTTATTGTTTAGACAATTATTATCATTATTAATATCATAACAGGGCTAAACCATTATTATAATTTGTGTAGCCTTCATTTGCATGTATAAAAAATTTGCCAATAATTAAAAGAAATCAACACTAATGAACATACCACTTCAATTCTTTTTTAAAATCAATAGGTTATAGATGCTTTGTTACCTAAAAAGCATGACACTAGCTAACATATAATAGCTTCATTAAAGACAAACCATTACCTAGGTGTAATATTTTGCAGAAAATGGGTGTGCAAAAGCTTATGAAGAGTTAATAAGAATACTGCATTAAAACATAACTTCACATTTCCATACCAAACCCAGTTAAAGTCATACATGATATTTACAATCATTCTTTTCACAAGTTAAATGTCTTGCATATCTGGTTGGTTGACATACTGACCCCACACTAGTGTCAATAACATTAGAACATGTTACTCCATCATCTATTTCATCTAGGGGCACATTGACAGGATCTTAATGTTACTAAAAAAATTTCCTTACAACTATGGACAAGTAAAAAATACATTTATCATACTCCTCATGGCTAATACATATGTCATATATAACAACACTAAAAAAGTTTGCCATAGTTGTTGTGTTATACGAGTAGTGCAATAGCTCCCTTATCCACTCCCCAATTATATCAGGGATTGAGCCACATGCAACCATGAGCTTGTCATTTTTTTGATAACTTGAAGTGGTCACAAACAAACTCACGGCTAGTCAAACCAAGGACTTGAAGTAGCACATGGATAAGATTCTCCCTTTTCATGTGCTCATTGGCCTTATAGGCAAACTTGTCCATAGCACTACATAGAACATTTAACTTAGCTTCCAAGTAGCCACTTATTCTTGAATTGTAGTAATAAACCCATCATTCCCATTGCGATGACGTCTTTTTCTTGATATAGTTGATGCGTCATTCCAAGTTATAGGAAGTTGTTGAATAAATGCAAGAAAGTGGTCAATCTCATTCTCTTGCTCAGTGTCAACCAAGTTAGGAACACTGTACACATCCTTCCCATCAATATGATTGTTCACATCACATGCAAATCAAGCATCCTTTCTAGTTCCTCTATCCTTCCCTAATACATATGTGAGCGTGTAATAATGTGGGAATGGTTTGTTCCTAAATTGTGCTACCTTTGGCTTCACTTGTAGGGGAATTAGTTTTCTATTAGTCAAGGACACTATAGTGCATGAAAACCTAGTTGAATATACTAAATCTTGATACAACATTGATATTGATAGACACAATGCAAAAACCAGAGCATAACTGAAATTGATATGCAAGCATACATGAATGGGCTTTGTAAAGACATAAATGAAGCGAACAAGAGTGTGTGTTTGTTGAATTAAAAATGAAAATAATTAACCATGTCTTCCATTCATAAATACGATAAAGGAATGATAATAAGTAAAACATATGCATATGAACTTAATTTGTGGTATTCTTACCTCAAATATGATTTATAAGAACAAATTGATACATTGACAATATCAAATATTGTCCAAAACTTTTGAAACATACTTCGTCTATGAAAAAGAAAACCTAAAAAAAGTCACAACCCTAAAATGAATATAAGAATAAACAAACAACCCATATAATTTTCTCTCCTCCATATATTAACAAAAGCGAGATATGTCATATTACCTGGACTTAAAGTAGAATTTAATGCAACCAACGCACATAAAAAAATGAATAACTTAGATATAACAATTGTTTGATTTATGCCTTCAAACCATTTATTCAAATAAAAAAATTCAAAGAAATATACATGTAAAGTTATAAGCTTATGATTTAACACTTCGCTACTTGTAAGACAACCAACCAAACACATAAATCTTGCATTGAATGTGTAGCTAGTATCCTCCCCAAAAAATTTCTAGGCCTCCCACTAATCATGAATATGCTAATTCACGTCGTTCATAGTTAAAAAGTTTGCGGCTTTGTGATTTACATATCCAAAAAATCTTGTTTTCACTAAACTGTCCTCTTAAACTACCATCTACTTAGTAGATTTCTTCATTTCTTCTCCAAACTAGAATTATTATTAAGGTATCAAAAACAATCTGGACTGTCTATTCCGATAGCTTTAATTCATCATTCCTAGTTATACAAGACAACAATATGCTAAAGGTGGTTGCTTATATATATATATATATATATATATATACATATATCAAGCATATCCAAGGAAGCCTAATATAGTTATTTTGTTAGAGGCTAAAAGATGACATGCTTGTACATATTTTCTAGACTTGACAAGGGGAGTCAAAATCATGACTCAAATCTTCATCATTACAAGACCAGCAATGTTAGATCAACATAAACCTGAAACATGTCCTGACGATCATGATCAAATGTGAGCAATAAGGAAAATTTACAAAGGGGGAAAAAATAAAGCAATAAACAAAGTACTATTTCACAAACCAAACTCACTGAACAGGAATGACACAAGATGAGATCATTACCTATATAAATAACTATATATATATATATATATATGTAGATATTAGGACATGCAAAGCCACAATTATATCAAGAGATCATTGCCCACAAATGTGTGCATGCAAGTATGTAATTTAAAATAAGATACACACATAAAAAGAGACACAAATACATGATTATAAATGTATAATTATAAATCTATATATATATATATATATAGTTCGTATAATGAAAATGCTTTTAGTGCTTGCAAAGTTAATGTTATGTGTTATAACTAAGTATATTCATACACATTTACAGATAGTGTGGGCTAATTACTGACCTTGACATATTTGTCATAGACATGCTTTCCAGTAGTAATGCATTTCCTATCCTCATCCCATCAAAACTCGCTGGTATTGCCACTGTACACCATGTCATAAACTATTTCCTAACTCGTTTTAATTGTCTTAATTCTGGACTGCATGTGCGGGTTACTATAAACCATGCAACGACATTCCATCATTCCTTCCAATGCAGTCAAGTAAGTTGGTTAGAAGTGACAATCTTGCATGAACATTTGTTTTGTTTTTAGCTCAACTAGGCAATCAACAAGCAGTTCATCCACATCTAGGGTCCAAATATGCTTTCCACTGGAAGTGCTTCCACTGGATGGTTATTCCATTGTCAATTTCTATATTCGCAAGAAAATGGTTTTGTGTTCCACATGTCAAACTCAATCTTAGATATAAAACATATACAACACATATTGACCAACTATAAAACATCGCATATAAAGAAATACACAAGACATATATATAAAACTCCATCTCATATACATTACAACATAACTTCATGGGATATTAAGATATTAAAGTCACATAGTTCATACAATTTAAAATCAACTACGGGCACATAAGCATACACTTAACAATGGAAAACATCAATACTTTTACAACCCATTTAGTTACAAGAAGTAAACAACATGTTACTAAAGTTTACAACATCAATATTACCTTAAACCCCATTATGTTGTCCCCTATACTCCATAAACATTTGGTAGGCCAAGTCATTTATCTAATTACTACACTCATTAGTTGGTTCCATGCTTGATACAAGGTTCTTATCCCCGTAGGGAGCATTTGCTTCAGGGTTATCAAACTCACTCTCTAATAAGTCATATGCATTTTCCCTCCAGATTAGATTATGCTACAAGCAACAAGCTATGATCACCCGATTATGTGTCCTAATAGGGTAGAAAAAAGGGCTCCTCAGAATTGCCCAATGTAGCTTCAACATGTTTAAACACCACTCAGTGACATTTCATGCAACTGTATGTTTCATATTAAAGTATTCATAGGGATTTGTTAGGTTATGACCGTCCCTCCATTTGGTCAAATAATACCACTAACCTCTATATGAACTCAAGAAGCCTTCGCAGTTAGTATACTCGACATCTACCAAAAAGTAACATCTTGTGGTTCACAAATTAAACAAATTACTTCATTGTCACAGCCTACAAAACAAAAAAAGGATAGGGGAACATGAATATCACCTTGTGGAACTCGTAGTCCATTTTGCTTAGTAATTGCATCATAGAATATTCTTTTGTTTGTCATCGAACCTTCCTAACCAGGTCAAATATAGATTAACTATGCATCGAGACCATATATGCCAAGGACATTTATGGTAACTTCCCCCTTCCTATTCTTGTATCTTGGCTTATCCTCCAATGGTACTTTAATTCTCATGTGTGTGTCATCAAGTGCTCCAAAACAACCTTAATAATTAGCACCAATAACTACATAAGTTAATGTTAACCAAGTCAATAACAAAAACAAGAAATTAAGCTTTTTACCTTGAACTACTTCTAGCACTCATCCATTAAGTCAGTAGGCACTAGTTCTGACCTCTTGAATAGCTCCTCATCTAACTGCATCATTATAGCCAACACTACCTTGAAGTATCTACTTATAGTTTCCATAATCTGGCCTAAATGGAATTGAATCACAATTTTTAACATGGTAAGCAAGTATTAAGGAACATTGCAACTTGCTCATCCACTAGCATGTGTCTCGTGTGTTTTAACCTACATATGGTATCAAGCATAGCACTCAACCGATCAAAGGTTACCCTATACGTCCTTAGCTGATTGAAGCATATGATATCACTATAGTATACCAAGCTTCTAAGGTGGGCTCTCTTAGCATGGAAGTCCATCCTATAAGACCTATAACTAATGTGCATCCTACATTCCAAACCCATTCCCCTTATACAGACAAATATTCTATACATGCACATCACAACCTGTAACCACCACACTACAACATACACTATGTTCTCCCATCTTTTTGGTCTATAGCTATATCAATGGCAAAATTCAAACATCATTGGTCATGATATCATAACCATATGAATAGTAACTTAGTTCCTAACATGTATATTGATCTGTTGACTATTAGCTATTTTTAGAGTAGTTTGGTAAACAAATTGCCAGATATATCCACCAGTACTATATAACTTATGTTGCCTTAACAGAAATAGAGAATATATAATTTCACAAACACAACACATAAAAGATGTATTTGCAAAATAAAATTTCATGATCAACTATTTTGAGCTGCAATAACTAAATAACACATCACCGAGTAGCAAATATAACTTGGCAGTGGCAATAAAACACATTAATGGACAAGGAGTTATCCATATTCCTCTTGTTCAAACACAAGAATGGAAGGAATCAATTACCCTGCACCACAAACATATACCCACCCACATGATAAGATTAGAGAACACACCAGAAATAAGTGGACAAAAGAATTTAAATTATATTAATGTTGATGCTCATCTAGTTCATATGTCTTTCTCTTAAAATATAAATTGAACTTAGGTCTCTACCATAAACTAAACAAACTAAATGGATATTACCACTGAATGTGGAAAAAGGAAGAATTCTTCTTCTGCCAACTTCTTGTTAACATTAGTTTTCTTTTTTCCCGTGGAGTTTACCTAAGCAACAAATTTGTAGCAAGCATAGCTGTGAGAAGCAATTGCAATCTGGTTTAAGTTCGGTGACATGAAGGAAGTTAGGTATTTTTAGATCGACCAAGTATAATAGCCACCCATACATCATAGCAATATGACATCATAAGCCAAACAAGTGAGCAGATTCATAACAACAAACCAAATGAGTAGTTCATTTGCAGAAATCAGAACACATCACAACCCGATGGAATGAAGAAAATCGATTCAGATCTGCAACTTACTAACAAATATATGGTGGTAACGATTTTTCACCCAAAAAATAGAAAACTCTCACAAACACCACATATACTCATATGCAGAAAATAGGTAATAGCATCGAGAAAGGGAGAGAAACATGGCATAGTGATTCAAACTCACCATCTTGCAGATAGTCATCAGCAACTAGTCTACTCTTCTATTTAACCGAGTTTAGGTCCAGACAAGTGCGAGAGCTATCGTGGGAAAGTGAACGAATGGGTGGGTTCTTTACTCTCTGGCTTCACAAACTTCTCTGTGCAAAATAAATGGCAGACAACACCTCTGTACAAACAGGGTTACTGTTGTAATCTTGCACTCCATTCCTACGCGGACCTCATCATTCCTTCGATATTTGTAGGGAAGCCACTCTCCCACAAGTGATGGAGAGGCGTCACCCGCAGGAGAGTGATTTTAATAGCTTGCGGCGAACCAAATGAGGTTGAGAGATTGCCTCGCCCTCTCCATCGCTTGGATCCAATGAACCAAATGGAGTGTAGGAGATCTAAGCATAATAAAATGTTTCCAAGTAAAGAAATATGTAAATTAAAGAGTAAATTATATTTTTGTGAAAAAGAGATGTCTCAATTAGACAATATTTTCTTTTATTTTGAAAATATTACACTTAAAAGGTATGCTATACATTGATAGACAAAAATATTTAGAGACAGTGAGATCAAAAAATTGGATTGAAAAAAATGGAGAGATTCAAATTCATTACCCATCCCCACCATATGAGTTCATATTTAACTACTAGGATCTATAACAAGTAACGAATAGAAATTTTAATCATTAAAAAAATAACTGTTAGGATTATATTTTAAAACTTTTTTCCTCTCTTCTACTGTCTTTACTAGTCTTACATTTTTCTGAAACTTTCGTCTTTTTCCTCAATCCTTTACCTAAAGTGTTTTTCTTTTTAATTAATATTTCCTCCGTTTTCTCCTGAATTCTAGAGTTGGTTTACTTACAATAGCAATGTCAGAAAAAAAAACCCATCTCTCTAGTCTACCAAAGAGAACGAACTTTTGTTGACGAAGTCTAGACCTTAGACATTTGTACTTGATTGTTGTTGATCCCAAAAATTAAAAGACATTTGTACTTGATTTCTGTATTTTGAATTCTTCGTGACAAGAGAAGATGTAGTAAGTATCTTGAAATTTGAAACAAAAGAAAAAGAAGAATTTTACTGGGTAAGGAGACGAGACTGAAAATGCGAAAAAAAAAAAAAAAGGTGTGAGATGAGAGAAAAAGTAAGAAACCACATCAAGATAACAAGATTTTTTATGTTATTATTATTATTTAAACTTAATTAGAAACACTTTAAACATATGTAAGAATTTAATCAATTTATTTGGTTAAATAGTGATGTGCGTTATACTTTAAAAGTGCAAGCTTCCCTTAAAGGGATCTTGATACTAACATTTAAGATGTACCTTAGAGTGTAAACAAACTAATTGAGCTATTTTAAACTAATAAATTTATTTAGTTTGACTCATTATGAAAAAAATGATTTTGATCAAAATACTAAGTTGGTTTAGTTAAATGAGTCAAATCTAAAAATTAACTCTAAAATCATTATGTTTGTGAATAAATTAATTAATTATGAAATAATATATTTTTTATATATTGAGTACATTTATATAATTTACTTAAATCTAAAAATAAATAATAAAATGTAACACTTGCTAAGTTTACTAAGTTCATGCAAAATTTTTTTACTTAACAAGAATAAGGGATAAATATTTGTAATGTGTATTATATATCAAATGTGAGCCTTGGCCCAATGGTAAGGCAAGTTATCCGAAACTAAAGGGGCGTGGGTTTGAGATGTAGTTCTCTCATCCCTTAGTATTTTTTTTGTGCTGACACATGTCACCTCCCCTAGCGAAATTACCATTCTATCCCTCACTATAGCCTCCTTCTCCTCCAAAATTCAGCAGAAAAAACGTAGCAACTTCTTCATTTCGAATTTCCACTTTTTGCTTCGTCCACCGCCACGTTCAACCTCCGGCCACCTCCCTCCATCACCGGTGAAGGTTTCTGGGCAACCACCGCTTGCCGTTAGTTGGCAACAACCACTTTTTCCAGTGGGTTTTGTGGCATCGTTGAGCAGCGACGTTTTCTTGATTTTGGTGAGTTTTAAGTGGTTTTTTCATGAGAATGATGCTAGGAGAATCATTTTTGGCCCCTTTCCATTGAATTTGAGCTTTGGAAGCATGATTTTAGCTAAGTTTTTTTGAGTTATTCTGACAGGGACTAAACTGAAAAGTTTCGAAATTTTGGGGTTTTCAGAAAATGGTGAAATTCTGCAGTTGAATGGGTTTAAATTGGTCTTATAAGAACACTTTTATAGTGTATGTCATGAAACCTTAGTGTTATTCATGGATGGAAGGAAAAAGTATGAAATGGGGGACTAAAGTGAAACTTTAGAAAGTTTTTAAGGCAGTGAGTGTAAATTGACGAAAATTCTGGGAAAAAGTGAGGGGATGAAATTAAGAATTTGGTCTAAGGCTTGTTTTGAGTAATGATAATGGAATGGAATATCAAATTGGAAATAGCAATATGAAGAAGTAAAGAGAATATATAATAAAGTAATGAGATATGATTTTGGTTGTTTTATAGCTTTGTTAAGGCATTATAGTCAACCTAAATTGATGTATTTAGTACTGGGAATTGAGAAAAGTATATTCTTATGTTATAGGGATTGTGGGTGAAATTGAATTTATAATCAAGAGAGACCGAGATAAGGTGATTATAGTACTGTCAGCCACCAGGTAAGCGGTAGCTTTCCCCACTTTATAATTACCATTGTAATTATGGTAGCAACTTGTTAAACTTGTTAGCCTTGCATATGACCTATGAATTTTGATTGATATGTGATGTTTATGTAAAAATTGTAAAAGAGAGGTTTGAACAAAAGAAGGAATGTGTTACAAAAGAATTGATATAAAAAAAAAGGGAAAATTTATAAATGGCAAGTCCTTAGATTTAGGAGGACAAGATAAGATGAATGACTTTAACGTGAGCCTGCGACTCACAACCGTGTTGGTGATTTACCCCGAGATGCTGTGTGCTCTCGATCGATATGAACAATCCAAGGGATACATACTCTCGACAGTATAGGTGATTTACCCCGAGATACTGTGTGCTCTCGACCGTATGAGTTATTTACCTCGAGATGCTTTGTGCTCTCGACAGATAATTAAACTGCATGGGCCACGAGCTCATGAATGATACTTTATGTCTGATAGTCCTCTCTAGAATCTAGGTCCCAAGCCAACGGTATTTTAAATAAAAAGGAAGGTTTTTACCTAACTTTAATAAGTATCCAAGGGCTGAGTTCCCTTGATAGTTTGATGTTAATTGATGGAAAGGATTCTCCGAAGGTTGTGGATCCTCGACCGTGAAAATCATTTAAACTATTCATTAAGTGTAAGTACATATTATTGCTTGTTATGGTTTAAAGTATAAAGGCTTAAATCATAAATTGATTCATTACTGGAAATGTTACCCGTTTATGTTTTAATGAATTTCAGGCAGCTATCCTGAGCAGTTTGCTGATCAAGAGGGCTAGAGGAGCCCTGTTGGCATTTTGTTTCTCCATTTTGTTGAGATTTTGTTATAATTGATATATGTAAATAGATGTAAATGTTATGTATGACCACAAGTAGATTCCCCATTCCTCTGTGTTGTAGTTGTCTCTAACTGAATAGAGAGTTGAGCTCTCTTTTATGTATAATATTGTTTTGGGCAGATGTTTGTAGAAACCTCAGGAAGTCTCAGTTATAGAGGAGACTCTGCCGAAATTTCTACAAATTTCATTTGAATGTAAATCTGCTTAGTTATGAATGTTTGTTATGTATGATTGTAATTTAGTTAAGAACCAACTTGTTAGATTTACAGAAGCGGGCTAGTCTCGTTTTCTATGCTAATCACACTTCGGGAATTGTGGTGTGACATAAAATTATTACTACATAAGATTATATAAATATATCCTTTTATTTATTTAGAGTATTTCTATGGCTACATATAATCATCTATCATCTATTAAATTTGTAGTGATAAACTGTTCAAGCTCATGATAGTTAATACTAATTGAGAGTGGTCACAATAAAACTCTTGTGAGTTAAGATAATGAGACAATCAGTAATATGTTGAGACGGCATAAATAGTGTTTTATTGGGAGAAAGTGATGCTACAAAAATAATTTAATGTATCAATATATCTACTAATTAATTTTTCTATGAATATATTTTAAATTTATGCCCACGAAAATATATTAAGAGAATCCATGATGACAGTTATCTAATAATATTAAATTTTTCGAAATTTATGTATAAAAATATAATAATTTCATATTTCATAAGTAATAGTCGAATAAATTTGAGGGAAAGTATAGGGACAAATGATTAATTTGTTTCATTCAACAAATTAAAAATCTAATTACAAATTCACATCGCATTAGTATTATACTCGAAAAGCATTATTATATGTCACATAATTTTGGCTCACCGTCCACAGATTTTTTTCATTTTTAACTTTCCACTGTAATGGATGTATATTTTGTGTTCGGACAACATTATAAATTGATACTCATTAATTAGTAATTAGAGTTATTTAGTTTAAATATATGTATACTGAATACTTTTCGTATAAATTTTTACTATCTATTTAAGATATTCAGTATTTTATGTCACTTCTATTGAATATTTATTGATTAATGATTATAAACAAATATTTTATTGAAAAATAAATATGAGTTTATAATTGTTTGTTAAACAAATTTCCATTTGCTGTGGTTTTAACCACCCTAATAAATATAATTGAATATTCTGTTGGTCATATAATATGTTACAACAGTAATATGAACCATCTCTAGATATTTTAGTGGAAGTTATAATTGTTGCCGAGAACTTCAAAAATCAGTGTCATATGCAAAATTATTTTGTAGTGATATGACCAAAATTATCAAACTTGTGAGTTTATGCAAACTCATAAATAAGAGATAAACCTATAACGTAAACTCGTAAGAGTTTAACTCTGTTAATGAATAACTAATAAAATATAAAATTATATAGCTAAAATGTTTTATACAATAAAATTTTTTCAAATGCAATTTAAATTATACTATGTCAAATGAAAGTTATTCATAAACATGAACATTTTACATTTTTATATATAAATAATCATTCAATATAACTAACTAAATAATATTTATTGTATTTTTATTTTAATAAGTACTTATTTAATGTAATTTTATTATTTTTATATATATTTAAACTTGTAATAAAGTATATTTTGTAACACTTGCTAAAGTTAATGCAAAAATTTTTCTTTTAGGAAGAATTAAGGTATAAATATTTGTAGTGTGTAATATTAATTAGATGTGAGCTCGGGTTTAATGGTAAAGCAAGTCATCTGAATTCAAGAAGGCGTAGGTTCAAGATGCAACTCCCTCCTCCCTCAGAATTTTTTTAATTGCCCTTCAGTTTCTCTTCTTCCCTCCCACGATGTTCCTTCCTCTGTAGAATGAAAATCTTCTTCCCTCTCGGTTTTCTATTTCTGCTTCATCCACCGCCACGTTCAACCTCCAGCCAGCTTCCTCCTTCACCGGTGACACTTTCTGGACAGCCACTGCCTGCCGTTGGCCAACAATAGTAGTTTTTCTGGCGGGTTCACATCACAGTCACGAGTAGCGAGTTTTGCAGCAATTTTGGTGAGTTTTAATCGATTTTTTCATGAGAATGATGTTAGGAGAAGCATTTTTGGCCCTTTCCCATTAAATTTCAGCTTTAGAAGCATGATTTTAGGCAAGTTTTTTAGAGTTGTTCTAATAGAGAGTAAATTGAAAAGTTTCAAAATTTTGGGGTTTTCAGAAAATGGTGAAATTCTGCAGTTTAATGAGTTTAAATTAGTCTTAGAAGAACACTTTTAAGGTGTATAACATGAAACCCTATTGTTCTTCATAGTTTTACTTGGGTTGAAGGTAAAAGTATGAAATTTGGGACTAAAGTGAAAATTCAAAAAGTTTTTAAGACTATGAATGTAAATTGACGGAAATTCTGGGAAAGGTAAGTGATGGAATCAGGGAATTTAAGCTTGGGCTTGTTTTTAGTAATGAAGAATTAAGAGAATATGTGATGAATTAATGGAATGGGATTATAGTAGCTTTATTACTTTGTTAAGGCATTATAATGAACCCAAATTGATGTGTTTAGTAATGAGAACTGAGGGAGGTATATTTTTATGATATAGGAATTGTGGGTGAATTTTACTATTAACCAAGAGAAGAAGATAAGGTTATTTAGCATATGTCATCCACCAGGTAAGCGGTAGTCCTTCCCACTGTATAATTACCATTATATTTATGGTAGAATAATTGTTGACTTATTAGTCTTTCACATGAACTATGAATTATGATTGGTATGTGATATCGACGTAAAATTGTAAAAGAGAGGTTTGAATAAAAAGTGAATGTTTTACTAGAGAATTGATATTAAAAAAAAAAAAAACTCATGAATGGCAATTCCTTAGATATAAGGAAGACACGATAAGACAGATGTTTTAGCGTGAGCTTACATACTCATGACCATATGGGTGATTTACCTCGAGATGTTTTGTGTTCTCGACAGATGATTAAACTGCATGAGCTACAAGTCCATGACTGATGCTTGATGTCATGATAGTCCTCCCTAGAATCTAGGTTGAGCTAAATGATTTTTGAATAAAAATGAAGGTTTTTATATGTCTTTAACAAGAACCCAAGGGATGAGTTCCCTTAACCATTTGATGTTGACCGATGGAAAAGATTCTCCGAGGGTTATGGCTCCTCAACCGTGAAAATGTGATTTCCAAAGGTTATATACCCTTGACCAATTTAAATTTTCCATGGAATGAATGTTATCACATGTTTATGGCTTAAAGTGTTAAAGGTTTAAATCATGACTTATGAAAAACTGACTGTTTAAAAGGTATTATTGATTTATTACTAGAATGCTACCGTTTATGTTTTAATGAATTTCATGTAGCCATTCTGAGCAGTTCGCTGGTCAAGAGGGCTAGAGAAGCCCCGTTGGCACTGTTGACATTTTGGTTTCCCTATTTAGTTGAGATTTTTGTTGTAATTGGTATGTAAATGGTAAATGTGTAAATAGATGTAAGTGATATGTATGGCCACAGGTAAATTCCCTATTCCATGTTGTAGTTGTCTCTGGATCGAATTGAGAGCTGAACTCTCTTTTATGTATATTATTGTCTTAGCAAATGTTTGTAGAAACTTTGGGAGGTCTCAGTTATAGAGGAGACTCTACCGAAATTTCTACAAATTTGATATGAATGCGAATTTGCCTGATAATGAATGTCTATTATGTCTGATTGCAACTCAGTTAAGGACCAACTTGTTAGGCTTACAGAGGAGGGTTAGTCTCGTTATCTGTACCAGTCATACTCCTGGAATTGGGGTGTGATAATATTATAATAACTCTTTGAAAAAAAATTTGTCTATATCTTCTTTGGTAATGGATTTGAATTTTTACATTGCTAACCACAAGCAAATTGACACGTTTTTAAATATATAAAATCATAAACTCGATAGGCTCGATAAGTCAACTTGTAAGTATATCTGAGTTTACACCATGTCTGAATCAATATTGAGTTAACTCATTTTCCTTAGATATAATCGTAAACTCGTAAAATTGAATAATAAACTTGTGAGTTTGACAATCATGATTATGACACATAGGTTAGAAGAATATAACCAAGCAGGTCCTATAATACATTTGAGTTTTACAATTCTTAATTTTGGGAAGCACCTATAATAACATTTTAAAAAACTATTATGAGTAACAATAAAATTTTATTTAAATATTATGGAAAATTTACAATTTGAACCTGCGTTTATAATTTGATGCATGTAATTAAATTATATCAACTTTGTAATGATATTTTATTTATTAAGAATTCACAAAACGTTGAGCTTATACTTTTTCCATATAACATTTTGCTTGTTTGAAATAATTTTCAAACCATTTGCAATACAAAAATTATATAAAAAAAAATCACAATATTAAATAGAATTGTAGGTAATTCTATTCTAGCATAAACAATACAATAATTTATAATAAAAAAAAATATTAAGTCGATGGACAATTTATTGTGTAGAGATAATATTATTTGTAACATTAAATTTAATTAATTACTAGGTGACAAAGTGCTTTGTCAAAGCCTGATAATTAAAGTCTACGTAGTTTTCGCAACTACATTTTTTCTATAATTAGATTTGTGGTTCACATCAAGAGTAATTAACATCGTTGAATCTTGTTAAGTTTAGAAAAAAAGCTATCTTTAACAAGAACAAAACCAGTATATATATACCCTGGCCAACGGGAATTGTCAAAACAGAAGTGTCTCCTCCCATTAGGGAAGACTTAGTACAACAATCATTTTCATACTATAAGGTGAGAAAATTCAAACAAGAAACGGCTGATTCGATCCTGAGACATCACGAACCAAAAAGAATGGATCATGGAATAATGAGGTTCATCTTTCTGGTATGCCTCCTCGCTGGAGCCATATCAGTGGTGAAGAGTGAAGATCCCTACGTGTTCTACACATGGGAGGTTACCTATGGCACCCTCTCGCCTCTGGGAGTTCCACAGCAAGTCATCCTCATCAATGGCCAATTCCCTGGACCTCTAATCAACGGTTCATCGAATAACAACTTTGTTGTGAATGTATTCAACAAGCTTGATGAACCAGTGCTCTTCACCTGGCATGGCATTCAACACAGGAAGAACTCATGGCAAGATGGTACATTAGGAGCCCAATGCCCTATCCTTCCTGGGACAAACTTCACCTATCACTTCCAGATTAAGGACCAGATCGGAACCTTCTTCTACTATCCCGTCACATCACTGCACAGAGCAGCTGGTGGGTTCGGTCCCATTCGTGTCTTTAGTCGTCTGTTGATCCCAGTTCCATACCCAGATCCTGAGGATGAGTTCGATGTTCTCATTGGTGACTGGCACACCAAGAGCCATACAACTCTGAAGAAGTTCTTGGACAGTGGGAGATCTATTGGTCGGCCAGACGGAGTGCTCATCAATGGCAAGAATGCTAAAGGTGATGGCAAGGATGAGCCACTCTTCACCATGAAGCCTGGAAAGACCTACAAATATAGAGTCTGCAATGTTGGGATTAAGAACTCCCTCAACTTCAGAATCCAAAACCATCCCTTGAAGCTTGTTGAGATGGAAGGATCTCACGTTGTTCAGAACAACTACGACTCTCTCGACATCCATGTTGGGCAATGCCTTACCGTCCTTGTGACTGCTGACAAAGAGCCTAAGGACTACTATCTCGTAGCTTCGACTCGCTTCTCTAAAGCTATTGTTACAGGTAAAGGAATTGTTCGCTACGAAGGTGGAAAAGGACCTGCCTCACCGGACCTCCCTGAGGCACCAATTGGCTGGGCTTGGTCTCTTAACCAGTTTCGCTCCTTCCGATGGAACCTCACAGCCAGTGCTGCAAGGCCAAATCCTCAAGGTTCTTACAAATATGGTAGCATTGCCATCAATCGCACCATCAAGTTGGTACACTCAGTTAGTAGGGGTCAAGGCAAGCTTCGCTATGCATTGAACGGTGTTTCGCATGTCGATCCAGAAACACCATTGAAGCTTGCTGAATACTACGGAATCGCCGACAAGGTTTTCAAGTATAACATCATCTCCGATGAACCACCAGCGAATTTGGAAAATGTCATTATGGCACCTAACGTCATCAACGTTACGTTCCGTCAATTCATTGAAATCATCATCGAGAACCATGAGAAGAGCGTGCAGTCATATAACTTGGACGGATATTCCTTCTTCGCCGTCGCGTTAGTGTTCTTTTCTCTTCACATACTGAACTTACTTCACCCTTTATGCATTTGCTTGTAGAAAGTGACGAACTTTTCATTTGGGGTTTTGTTGTTTGATTTGCAGCATTGAGCCAGGGAAGTGGACCCCAGAGAAGAGGAAGAACTATAACCTTCTTGATGCGTTGAGCAGGCACACCATTCAAGTGTTCCCGAAATCTTGGGCAGCCATAATGTTGACATTCGACAACGCAGGAATGTGGAACTTTAGGTCGGAGATTGCAGAGAATCGCTACCTGGGACAACAGCTCTACATCAGCGCTTTGTCTCCTGGAAAATCCACTAGAGATGAGTACAATCTTCCAGACTTCACGTTGCTTTGTGGCATTGTTAAGGACATGCCAGTGCCACCTCCTCAATACACCTAATTACATATATAATTACGTTATTCCTTTCTA
Organism: Delonix regia; assembly: GCA_037074485.1. Lineage (NCBI taxonomy): Eukaryota > Viridiplantae > Streptophyta > Magnoliopsida > Fabales > Fabaceae > Delonix > Delonix regia. Next base: position 42,475,385 of record CM073450.1, on the reverse strand, counting down.
GTTTCTCGAAGCGTTGGTATGGGAAACTTGAGATGGGAATTTTGTAATGTTTAATAACTGAGGTTGAAGTAATTCTCAGTTTTTGATCTGTATATGATCAAATCACTTTTATAAATATACCTACATTTTTGCCCATTTACATTCTTTTTAATTAATGAGTAGTTGATAACAGATTATTCATTAAATAAGTTGTTAATGTTGTAAGCAATTATCTAATAAAATGTTATTTTATATTTATCAATTCTTGCCTTATAATTATGGTACATGGTGTTGCTGTGTATATGTTAGCTACTAAAAAAGAAAATTGAAGAAAGGAAAAACAACTAGAATTAGTAACTATAATTGGAAATAAGATCCTTTTTAAAATAAAATAAATAAGAATAAAATTAAAGAGATTACTAAACGAACATTTACTAGAAAATGATGATCGTCATTCAAAACTGTTGGCTAGTTTGAACTCCATTTTGACAAATAATTTTTTGTCTTTAAAAAACAAAAAAAGATTAAACTTAAGTATTGTCCTCAAAAATACATTTTTTTATTTTGAAAAACAAGAAGATAAAACAATTTATTTGATAGTGTTATTTCCATCCATTGTTCTAATAACCTAAAATACAGAATATTGTTTTAAGGAACTAGAATTAGATAATATCTTTTAGATATTCCGCCCTTTTATTTAATTTATTAGAGTCAAAAGTCAACAACGAGAATACCTTGAAAGAATAATTTTCATTAATGTTATTATTATAATTACAGAACATCTTAGTAGAACAATTTTCATCAGACATGCATTTTTTATATTATTTTCAAAACTTGTTTCTTGAAAACAGTTTCAATAACTTAGTTGTTTGATAATCTTATTTTCATTCCATATTCTAAAAACCTGAAACGCATAGTAGTGTCTTGGAGAACTTTTTTTTTTTTTGGTTTAGATGTTTTGACCTTCAATTTCTTTTAGAATCATAGAACAATAAGGACATGAGATATCAGTTTTCATTAATGACATTATTTATAATATTGACAAAAACAAAGAGAATGTCTTAATAATTTTCATTCAAATAGGTTTTTTATTATTCTATTTTCAAAAATTATCTTTAAAAATAATTTGACAAAATTGTGTCAGAAACACAAAACAGGAAAAAAAAAAAAAAAAACCTGCCTTATATTAGTGCATACATCACCAAGCTTTTTTTTGGGGGGGGGGGGGGGGGTGGGGGGAGAAGAGTAGAGATTTTATATTAAGCAACAACTTTAGGAACTAATAGATACATCAACTAGGAATGACAAAAATTTCGCGAAATTGGGGATCCTTGTATAAGAATTAAGCCGTTTATGGATTTATATTTGAATTTATTTTTTTTTTTGGTGGGGAACGGGATAGCAAAACAAATTTTTTTAAATAATTTCAGGATAAGGATAGAAATTATACTTTTTGTCTCGTGGAGTCTTCGTTCAAATCAATTTTATATAAATACCTTCAAAAAGCAATGTAGATTTTAAAATTCTTACAAAGTGGGCTATTTTTCAAAGTTATATTACTTGTTAGGCTCTAAATGAGATAAACATATCATGTAATTTTTCAAGATATAATACATGAATACAAAATAGGAAAAATAGTTTATTAAGATCTGACCTGAAAATGATATAGTTGTGAGATGCGTACTGTCTAAGTCAAAATAATTTCAACCCTTAATACTCAAGAGAGAGTTCTAAGTGTTAAATGGCTAAAGAGAGTTATTATCTTAATCTTATATAAAATTAGGGCATCACAATATAATTTATAGGGTTTTATTTTAATAATAATAATTAATTATATTATTAAAATAAAATCCTTAGAAATCCTTTAAAATAATTTCTTATTTCATTATTAGGACAAAAGGAAATCCATTAAATCTCTTTAGATAACAAACTCACAATTAATAATCTGATGGAATGATTACTAATACTGTTAGACTGTGAGTTGGGTTTTTACCCAGTAGGCTTGTAGATAATTAAACTCATCACTAATTATCCATAATGAATATAAACCTAGTTCATTTATAGTTTATAAATTATAATATCAATTGCCTAATTAGTTATAACAAGAAATTAATTTAATAAAATAATTAATGCTAATCTATATAATATATAAAAATATTCTAACACTAAATTTATATCAACCAAATTAATTCTGATTCTCTATATTTATATCAACCAAAATCAATTGTGATTCTCTATAGTTAGGCCCTATGGTTAGAAAACACAGTACATTTAGAGAAAGAAAAAAATTTCAGCTCCTAACATTAGAAGTAGCTTTTAATATTAGAAGTTGAAGTCAGTCTCTATAAATTCTTATAATAGTCAATCCAGCAGTTCTAACATATGCATTTTGTTAAAGAAAATTTGAATATCCGAAATGATTACCTAGAAAGAAAGTGTTTATGATCAATTTATATTATGTAAAACATATACTGTCACTTAGCTCGGTGGGTGGGTATACGAGGCCAAGGTACCAAATTAACAAATTGATCCATAACAAAATTGCAGAATTTGTTAGAGGTATTGTTGTATTTAATTTCTTTAAAGTTTAGCTTAATATTTATAAATTGCAGGTTTTTTTTTTTTCCTTTGACAACACCACAGAAAATTATTATTATTTATATCCTTTTCCGCCAAAATTATTAACACCGTATACTACATCATGCAATTTTTACATTACTTTCAAGGATCATGAGGATGCCATCCATGCACGAAATCCAATTTTTTTTTTTTTTAAAACGCAAAGTTGGTCATATGGAAGAATTCTTCGTAGGCAGCAGAGGACGTGAAGAAGAATCAAGAAGGGACATTCTTAAGAAAAATTTAACAAAAATGTAAAATATAGTATATGATGCAAAAGGTTTCAATGCTGATGCAGTTTGAACTATTGGATCAAGGTGAATCTCATCTTAATATGTGAATTTTATCTTTATCCAACGGTCCATGTTATATAACATATTATGCTATATAATACTAGATCAAACTAACAATAATTTTGACAATACCAGGTATCAACCATAATTATATTTCGTAATACTGTCGGAGTAAATAATCCATACATCTCAGGTACTGCATACCGCGTGGGGTCTAGATAGACATTAGACTACTTGTAGTAGCATTGATCATAGTCTACTGTTGGAATTTTTGTATTTGGGAATCTTAATGTAAGTAAATTTAATACACAATTGGATAAAAATTTACATTTTAAAAATTATTAAAAATATTTAATATTTATTAAAATTTGAACTATTTAATAAAAGTTTAATTAGTAACATCTTTTTAAATACAAAAAATTTGAATTCCGGACCAAAAATCCAAACGGTAATAAGTTGCTCTACCTACTTGCAGGGACAACATAAAACAAAGGTTGTGGGTGAGACCCGAAGTTATTATTGCATACTTTTAATACTGTTGAAAATTTTAAAATAGGTAACTTCTAATTAAATTTACCTGTCAAATATAAACAATCAAACAAGAATCATCACACCTATTCTTACAGCATCTGGGTTGGCAAGCTGATAGGTAATGACAATATTAAAGGTCAACGAATGCAGATGAAATTATTACACCTCTATATTTGTGAAAGTCGCCAGGCCAGTCTTAACTATGGCAGTCCATGCATACATTATTATTTATGTACGGGCAGAAATATAAAATTACGATTAATTATTAAACAAAAATTTAATGATATAAATTTATAATAAATTAATATAATTACATGTATTTATATTTTTTATATAAAAATCTAAGTTATTAAATTTTTATCTAATAATTTATTATAATTAAATAAAATTTAATGTTCTTGCCAAAATATAAAGGGATTCAAATTATATTACTATAGAGGTGGATCTACATTTTAATTTTAAGAAAAAAATAGTTTTTGACTTAAAAGATTTGATCTAATAAGATGCAAATTTTTACAAAATAATTGGAAGTGAGTTTTTATCAACTAAGAGACAAAATAAAAAAATTTATAAGATGAAATTACATTTAAAAAATAAAATTTAAAAAAAATGCTAGTAACTCCGTCCATATTGGTGCTTGAATATTATTTATAAATATTAAAATTTCAATTAGGAAAATTGCACTTAAGATCACCACCTAAATTTAACGATATCACATCTTTTGTGAACTTACATAAGAATAATTTTCTTATATTTAATACCTATATATTCCTTCTCATCATTTCCTCCACCAACTCCCCCCACAATTTGAAAATTTTTCCATACTAACCCAAGTTTGGAAATAATGAAATAATGGTCAATTACCACTACCAAAAGTCAAGGATAGGCAAATTTTTTTCACGTAGCTAAATTTTTTACCTACGATTGATTAAAAAACGGTAACTAAATTTTTTTTGTAGTGTACAAAACTTTTATAGATTAAGGAGAAATTACCATTAAGGGCAACGACTAGTCTGAAGAGCAAAATTTTTTTTTTAAACTATTTCTATTTCACAAAATTATTGTTCAAATTTACAGTTGTTATAATCATATTTTACCCACCAAAAAATTATCAAACCTTAAAAAATAAATAAATAATTTTATAAAAAATATGATTATAATTGGTTAGTATACAACATGGCGTACGGATATGATCTTCCCTAACAAGTTGCTAAAATCATGACTACAATTGGTTAGTTTGCAACCACAAACTGGTTAATAGCATCTATTTTGAAACATCTTACAAATTTAGGAATAACCTATATGTAGTATGTTTAAAAATGGTTATTACACATCAGAAACAAAAAACTATATATACTTCAGGCCTCTGCAGATTGAACCAAGGGGAAGAACTTTCTTCCACTTCATAGAAAGAGTGGAAGAAAGAAAATATTAAAAAAAAAAAAAGGTTGATAATCTTCGGGAGGTAATCACAAAACAGAGAGGATGGAGCGTAGAATGATGTTCATGTTGTTGGTATGCCTCTTGGCTGGAACAATGTCAGTGGTAAAGGGGGAAGACCCTTATGTGTTCTATACATGGAACGTTACCTATGGCACTTTATCTCCTCTGGGAATTCCACAACAAGTCATTCTCATTAATGGGCAATTCCCAGGACCTCAAATTAACTGTTCATCAAACAACAACATTGTTGTAAACGTGTTCAACATGATTGACGAGCCATTGCTTTTCACCTGGAGTGGCGTTCAACACAGGAAGAACTCATGGCAAGATGGTACATTGGGAGCCCAATGCCCTATCCTTCCTGGGACAAACTACACCTATCACTTCCAGATTAAGGACCAAATCGGGACCTTTTTCTACTATCCCATCACATCCATGCACAGGGCAATGGGTGGTTACGGTTTGATTCGTGTCTTTAGTCGTCTATTGATCCCAGTTCCATACCCAGATCCTGAGGATGAGTTCAACGTTTTGATTGGTGACTGGTACACCAAGAAGCATGCAACTCTCATGAAACTCATAGAAAGTGGCCGATCTGTTGGCAGGCCAGCTGGTGTGCTCATCAATGGCAAAACAGCTCATGGCGATGGCAATGACGAGCCACTCTTCACCATGAAGCCTGGCAAGACGTACAAGTACAGAATTTGCAACGTTGGGCTTAAGGACTCCCTCAACTTTAGGTTCCAAGGCCATGTCATGACACTGGTGGAGACTGAAGGATCTCACACCGTCCAGAACACTTATACCTCTCTTGATGTCCATGTCGGGCAATGCTTTACTGTCCTTGTGACAGCAGATCAAGAGCCTAAGGATTACTACCTCGTGGCTTCAACTCGTTTTACTAAGGTTGTTCTTACCGGTAAAGGCATTGTCCGCTATGAAAATGGAAACGGCCCTGCCTCACCGGAGATCCCTGAGGCACCTGTTGGTATTGCCTGGTCTATGAACCAATTTCGTTCCTTCCGATGGAACCTTACCGCCAGTGCTGCAAGGCCTAATCCTCAAGGTTCTTACAAATATGGTCAAATCAACATCACCCGCACTATCGTATTGGTAGGATCACGCAGTAAGGTACAAGGCAAGCTTCGTTATGCCCTCAATGGTGTCTCCCATGTCGACCCTGAAACACCATTGAAGTTGGCCGAATACTACGGAGTTGCTGACAGAGTGTTCAAGTACAACACCATCTCTGATGTACCACCTGCCACATTGGACAGCGTCACTCTAGTACCAAATGTCATAAATATCACATTCCGCACCTTTGTTGAAATCATCATCGAGAACCATGAAAAGAGCATGCAATCTTACAACTTGGATGGATATTCCTTCTTTGCTGTCGCGTTAGTTTTCCACTCCCTTGTCATATCGAATTTTACCTTTAAAACACTTCTTAGTATGAATTGACTAATATGGTTTTGTCTCGATTGTTCAACATGCAGCAATGAGCCAGGGAGATGGAGCCCAGAAAAGAGGAAGAACTATAATCTTCTTGATGCTGTGAGTAGGCACACCGTTCAAGTCTTCCCTAATTCTTGGGCTGCCATCCTGTTGACATTTGATAACGCCGGAATGTGGAACTTGAGGTCAGAGTTGGCTGAGAATCGCTACTTGGGCCAACAACTCTACATTAGTGTTTTGTCCCCTAACCGATCTCTCAGGGATGAATACAACCTTCAAAACTCAACGCTGCTTTGTGGCATTGTTAAGGATTTGCCCCCGCCACCACCGTACTCCTCCTAATTACAATGTTCTTAACTACTGGTTATCTTGTGCTATCTAGTGAGCAAATTCGAGAAGAATGTTGTAATAATTTAACAACCGATGATGAAATCATACTCGGTCGTTGATCAATCTATTCAACCCTTTTGACGATACTATTATATTTTTTTCCATTTACGCTTCTTTTTTAGTTTTATTGAGCTGAACAAAATAGCAAATTAGTAGGCAACTTTAAAAGTAAACGACGAAATTGCAAAATAATAGTTAAATTGTTTCAATGAAAAATTAAAAATAATATTGATAATTAAGCATAATATCAACAGCCAAGACCAAGGTATCCTTGATTAATTTGATAGAGTTGGTCATTGTATACAAATGATCAAGTTTCACCAAAGGCTTGCAGAATTCTAGCAATATAAATGAAGACACTAACAAAAATTGGGCCACTAGTAGTGGTTGGTTCACGCTCCTAATGGTAATATTTATCAACGATTGTAGCAACCAATGTTGAATTATGTAATAAACAATGGTTGAAAGAAGTAATTGTTTTGTTTAGTGACGAGCGCAATGCAATTGCAATTAACGGATTTAGAACCCCAGTTGAAGATAAGCTACTATAGAGCCCCAAAATTTGCCCCCTATTACCCTTTAAACCCATGTATAAAGCCCTCATCAATTTGGCCCACTTCAAAATCTCTCTCCCACCCTAATTTGGCCCCTTTTAATTCTCCCAATCAAATCACCTCTTCCAAAAAAGTGTCCTACTGAGCTTTCATCACATATAGAACTCACAAGAGGTATATTATTTCTTTTTTTATTTTTTTGTAAATATGACATATATTATTAATTATTTGGTCCAACTTTCTTTTGTTTTCCAAATTCAGTGTTGTATACTGTAAAAATGAAAAATTTTCTTATACAATTCTTTCCTGTCTTCTCAATGATATTTTTTATTTGTCTGCCATTTGTTAGAATATTATTCACATATGAACAAGCAAATTTAGCTTATTTATAAGTCAAACCTAGCATTTATGTTGAATTGCACTACTTTAAAATCAGCCTTCCTTACGAGTCAAATCTAACCAATTAAGCAAAAAATAATTCTAAGGTGTTACCTTCATGGAAACCCAAAAAAAAAAAAAAATCTATCATTACTTTTCTTATAAACCAAACCCAATCATTCAAGGCAAATTAAACTCAATTCATCAATGGAGCAGTTCATTGAATACCTTTATGGACATAAGGTTATGAAGAATTTCAACAATATAAATTGATCAATTTACTTGCAATTATTTCAATTAACAAAGTAATACAAAAGCCTCAATTAAAAAGTAACATATATTTATTAATTAAAGAAGTCATAAAAGTATTGAACTATAATTTCAATGAATATATGTGGATACAAGTAAAATAAATCTCAACTCAATAATTCTCAATCATGCAATAAAACAACTAATTAACCTAATCCTAGATTACAATAACAATCAAAATTCAAAAGTTAAAACAGAGAAAGGGAAGAAGAGGAATGAGTCCTCCATGGATTCCATGGAGGTTTTCCTTCCAAAACCCTAGTTCACTAAAGTTGCCTATGTGCCTCTAGCCTTCTTTTCGTACATTTTAACCTAAACATAAAGGCTCAAAATACCCTTTAAAATGTAGTGTTTCACAACTTTGCATTTTACACAGAGCTTAGGCACCATGTTTTGGGTGCCCAGACATACAAAATTTATTCTGACGCATTATTATCACATGCTAAGTTGCCAAGGCATCCATAAGAGTTTGTCACACCCCAAATCTCTAGAATGAGACCGACACAGGACACAAGAAAATTCTTAAACCTGCAAACCAACACTAGATGGAAATCCACAACCATACCAACATTTTTGCAATCTGCATCATACTTAAAGTAAACTTTGCTCTTTTCATAAGGGTATGCAGTTTATACAACATAAAGAGTTTTGTAGAAATTTCGGTAAAACCTGCCCAGTGAATAGGATATCCCGAAATTACTACAAAATCCTGTCAGCAAACTAATATACATAAAGAGAGCTTCATTCTCACCAGAGTGAACCAAAACAGCATACACCAAATACAAAAGTAAGGAAGGCTCATCTGTGGTCAAAATATATCACAAAAGTGAACAAATGAATAGCTACTCAGAACTAAATATATACAACTAAAAAATGAAATAGGCTAAACCTCGCAGATCTAAGTGGGCTCACCTAAAGAGATTCCAGTCACTCATTCGCTCCCTTCGAAATCTCACCAGCTTCACTATTTGAGATAACAAATTTTCCAACAAATAGCATCCCAATATCAGTAAACAATATACATATATAATTCGTAATCAAAAGCGTGATAATGATTTGTATGGTTTAAGATAACATTTAAGTTATAAATAACAACAACCAGCTATTTAATACACATTATAAAACATGTTTATTGCCCGAGTCAAGATGCATTATAAAGTAAAAAGAAAAGAAACAGTAGATTCTCGAATATCTATTAAGGGGAAGGACTACCATAGACTAGTCTATCGATATCCAGTGTGGCACACAGCTCACAAAGGTAATCACAACAAGCGAGGACATATAATTCTCAAGGGTAAATAAACAATAAGCGTGAGACCATAACTCACAAAAATTAATAATTCATTTGTCTACGTGTGATGGCCATCATAGGAGGCTAGCACCTTCATTAACCCTACTAACTAGGTATTTTCCAAGGTGTAATAAGGGCTAATAAAACTGTTGTTTGCTACTAATGTCTTAACTAGTCCTTCCAAAGTTAAGGAAAATAAAACAGGTATGTATAAAATCAATTAACATTTCAATACTATTTTATCTGGTGGTTGTACATAACTGTATGCATGAGATTTCTCAAAAGTCTAATTCAAACTATGCACGATGTAATTATATAATCATATCAGAAAAATTCATTTACTCAGAATTTACAATACCAATTAATAAAATCATATTGGTAATTGTAAAACATCTCTTAATAAAGAAAAAAAAATGGAGTATATATAACAAAAGAATTAGGAGTGCTATATGTACACCTGAACGTTCACTAACAGGTAACCAATGCCTTAACTTGAGTGATAGCCTCACCCCTAAAAAATTCTTATGCTAACAGGAAAAAAAAAAATTATTTTTCTTTTTTATTCCCCTAAACAATTCTGGCATTAAGCTCATATCGCAAGTAATCACCTCATCAATACCTTACTACCCTTATAACATTTGATTTAACACTTAAGAGTCTCTCTACTCCTTAAAAGCTTACCACCATAAGGGAACAATGTCTCATTAATATAACCTAACCAGAATTTCCACTTTAGCATATTGTCAAATAATAACGAATTTATCAATTCCCATTCATTCTCTTACGTTAATGTCCATTATTAAATTTCTCCAACTTGCTTAGACTATTAGTCATTTACCATAGACTCTTTACACATCCTTAACCTTCTTATAGCACTTCCATTATGCAAAAATTCAAGAAAAATTCTGAAATATTACCAAATCATTATTCCTATCCAAACAATAACTTCTAATTATCCCAATTACTGCCTTTATGCTACTGATTGAAGCCTCAAGTTCAAAAAGTTCAGTTTGGTCTCTCAAAAACCCTAAATTCACGTCCAAATTTGGGTTTTTCATCCTAAGCTCGAATTTCTTAAAATTGACAGTAGGGAATGATTGAAATTAATAAGAAAACACTAAGGCACATCGAAATTTTGCAATTCACTCACCAATTCGAGCTCAATTAGACGAAATTGCAACTTTGCTCTCTTTCGGAGCCCTAACGTGGTAGCCCAAAATCTGAAGCAATTACTAGTTGTTAAAGCACAGGATTAGAGGGGAAAGGTCAGAAATTAGGTAAGGAATAAAACCTATGATAGAAACACCAAAGAATAACGCTTTCTTACGATGAATTTGAGCTACTATTTTGGCGTCGTGGGTTGCTTTTCGCCGGAAAATGTCTACCTTTAGCTAGCAACTTGCCGGCGATGACAGTGCAAGTGAAAAGGGACCGCTTCAGTGATGAGATACGTGAGCTCCGATGGACGCACGATGCAAAATTCCTCTTTAAACTCTAACTGCATGAGCTAACGGGAAGAGAATGTTATAAGACCAAGGACAATTTCGTCATTTTGCATCTAGGGACAAGTGTCAGCACCTACAAAAATAAGGAAAGTGGGAAAGTTAAGATTCTAACCCCCAACCTCTCAGTCCATGCAAGTAAAGCCTAACCACTGTGTTAGCCTCAATTTTACGATATATTTTCACCTTAGAAAATGTTATACCTTAAAAAAATTTTCTTGAAAATTTCTTTTTTCTTATTATTCACTAACTAAGTGATTATCCACTAATTAAAATTTATTGGGTCATTACAGAGTTGTACTGCAAGAACTTCCCATGTTTCATCTTTCAGTCATGGAATTCTTGGATACTCCAATGCTATTCCTACCCTTCAAGATATTTGTGAAAACTTTTAAAGCAACCTTAAACATCCTTCTTTTGTGTCCTTAATCCATACTATTTCATAGATGCATTTCTCCTGCAATTTTCATCAAAGCAAAGCAAAATTAGTTGACTTTCATGACCAAATATTATAAACCATAAAATACATGAAGTAAACATGATTGGTCACTATATAAAAAGAGAAAATTAATCTTTTGGTCCTTATATTTTATACTTGTTTTCAATTCAATCCCTATAGTTTAATTTTTTTTCAATTGACTTCCTATAGTTTCCAACCACCTAAAATTTACTGCCAATTGTCACCCACTATTATAACACCATTATCTATATGCTAAGGTGGAGGATAGAGCACACATGGCTAGTCTACTTTACTAATTTGGATCCAACTTGGCGGCATATAGGCTGGTGACATGGCAACCCAACTTAGAGAAACCAAGTAAGACTTAAAATCTTCTCTCTGCAAAGCGTTGCACCCAAAATCACAAGTAGGAAAGGACGTGGGCTAAAAGTATGCGAATTGAAAGTCCCCCATTACTCTAATCAAGTTACTGTAATAGATATAATCCCATTACTGAAGGGGCTTCTTTCTGAGTGAACTTTCTACTCCTGCGAAACATTCTTCTTCTTGAAGCTCCTCGGCTCCATAACCAACTTCTCTCTTCTCCTTCTCCCTGCTTCCATCATGTATGCCTACTCTGACTTATGCTTAGCTCCTCTTGGCTTCTTCTCTTCCCATTTTTGTTGTTGCGTGTTAGTTGAACTGCATGGTCTTCATTGTATGACTGTTTCTGGTTTTGCTGTTGCTTAATGCATTGAATGCGTAGTCTGTTTCACTGTCTTCAACTTAGCTTAATAGAATATTCTCTATTTGCTGTCATTATCCTGGTTTATTACGGAACCTTAACTTTTGGCTTTATCTGCTACTCTCTGCTTCGTTTCTGCTTATGGTTCTTTTCCGATATGGCTTCACTCGTCAGAAAACAAATTGCTTTAGCCAGAGGTATACAATGGACGGAAAGCAGCTCCAAGGGAGATCCTAATCCAGAGGATAGTGATGCACATAGTAACAATGATAGGAAGTTTATGAGCTCTCGAAAAGGACCCTGTTTGTAATTTAACAGGAAAAATATACAAAGAACGCGTAACTACTGCTCCACTTGCTTGATTGGGATTCTGATAGACGAAAAGCATATCCCAATCCATCGCCTAGACCATGCTCTGCGTAATGCATGCCGCTTGCAATACAAAGTCAAAGTTGTTGGGCGTGACGGTAATAAGTATCTGATAGAATTTCAAAACAATGAAGATCAAAGCTTCCTACTTGAGCATGTGCCTTGGTCTGTGCGAAACCCCCTTTTAGTTTTGGAACGACGGAAACGAAACACCATTCTCAGTGAGGTTTCTCCGACTAGAATCCCCATCTGGGAGTCTGGGTTTTACCCCTGGAATTTCTCAATAATGGAGTTGCTGAAGTTCTTGCTCACCTAGTTGGTGAACCACATGTCGTAGATGGGAACTCAAGCTACACAAAAAAATGTTCGTTTTCTGAGGGTCAGAGCACTAGTGGACCTATCCTTACCTCTCCTCATGGCTATGATGCTTAAGCTGGACCATGGGAGAAGAATTTAGGTAGACTGCCTGTATGAACGTGTGTTTAGCTGCTGCAAACAATGTGGGAGGATTGGTCATGTCATATGAGATCGTAATTGGTCTTTAGTACAAATCAAGGGAGCTCATAATACCTGCAAAGAGAGAATCAAGGAGAAATTTGATGTAAGTTTTGTAAGAGACTGGAGTTATCTCATGGTTCATGAATTTGCTTCAGCTTTTATCAGAAAGAGGCATGGACATAGCACCACTAAGATAAGATGGTGTGAGACAGCAGAGGGAAGTTTCTAATATCTGCGCGATAAGGATCCTATCTCCCTCGATGACTCTGTTCCACCAGCCAATCAAGCCTTCAACTACATTAGTACTCATCATGATTCGCTGTCTTCAGGATCCTCTAACAATGGCATGGATGTAGAAGTTGATGAAGATAGGCAAGCTCAGAATCTAAAACAACAATGTCATAAAGATTCGAATCTAGCCAACCAAGAATATGCCGAGTCTTAGTAACTGGATGGGAACTGACATTACAGGGAGGTCTGCACATGTAGGGAATATACCTGATGCGTCCAAAAGCCAATCACCTAACTGGGAGTTGGACCCCCTACCCCACCTGGCTATTATAACATGGATGAATGCTTTGACTGGTCAAAAGACAGTCCTAATAAGCAAAAACAAGATATGGCAGATGCAGACATAAAAAACACAAGCTGGGGAATGGCAATGGGCAGGTTCTGTCAAGATTTAGAACTGCAAGACAATATTTCAGGTTGTTCTCATCATCCACAACAGGAGAATAGGGAAAATTCACTGATTAATGACGATATGGAAGTACAACGGCCTGATGCAGATAACTTCCTTCCTTATTTAAATACATCATGTGCTGATCATATAAATCTCCCTAATCGTTGTTGTGCAGGGCCGACCAACTCTGATCAGGAAGACAACTCCCCTATGTCATACGTTCCATTGATAAATGACTCTGATGAGAATATGACTAAATAATGATTCTCAATCTTCACTTGATTCCATCTGGTGCAGCAAATTTGAACATATGCTCAGACGAGCTTTTCTGCCTTGTCACAGAGTTATTTGAAATTATTTAGCTACTGATTCCACCTGATGAGCTCCACAAAGCCACCCTGGTCTCTCACACGATGGCATGGAAAAACTTTACAAGTTTCTCGGCTGTTTCTAAGTCCATTTTCAGTTGGCGGGGCACATTATTGAATTTATCTGATGATAACTGGAGCAACGTAGCAATGATATCTCGCCTAAACACTGATCAGGGCATTACTTTACAGTTATGGCCCGCTAGGGAGGGCGTTATTAATCAGTTGTTATAGAAGGATGCAACCCTGTTCTACATGCCGGGATCAATTGACAATATCATTTGGTATCCGTTCAGCGCAGTGTTCGTGCATGAGCTTTATTCGAATTGGATGATTTCCTCTGTTTGGGCTTTTGCAGACGCCAACATTTATTTGGGCCGTACCATATAGCAGATACCCAGAAGAAAATTTTGTCTGAACAGCCCATTTATCTACCTGCAAAGGACGAATCTGCTGACTTCAAAATGGGCTTACCTTTTATAAAGAGGACAATTTCCCATCCTCCTATAACCAGGCCCAAAAAGAAGAAGAAATGTCTTTTACATCTGCATTCCCGAACCTCGGCATTATATCTGAAGCAGATAAAGCTCTTCACTCATAATCCGATCTTTTCGATAGAGTCCACGAAGCTACCCAGCAACAACTTCTGACTACCATGAGTACCTTATGTTAGAACTACCATGAATTTGGGGAAGTCACGCAGTTCATAGACTTAGGAAGTTTATATGTAAATACAAACCTTCCCTTTTGTTTTTATCTGAAACAAAGCTTCCTGTGTAAAAAGTAAATAGTAAGATAAAATATTTTGGCTATACTAGTGTTTATGGAATTGATGCAACTCGAAAAAGGAGGACTCATATTAGCATAGAAAGATGATATTTACTGTGACATTATTTCCTGGTCACCAAATTAGATCCATGTGTCTACTTACTTACATGGGCAAAAGTGTTTCATATCATTTGTTTATGGCCACCCAGTCATTTTATACAGACATTTATTATGGGAATGGATACAGCTAACAACTCAAAATATCTATGGCCCATGGTTACTGATTGGTGATTTAAATCAATCACATCTAATGGAAGACAAGCTAAGAAATAGTACCACAATTCTAGGAGCTAGTGGTCTTAAAAATGTCATGGACTCATGCAGTTTAATTGATTTAAAGCCAAATGGGCAATGGTACTCTTAGACTAACAATTGACAAGATTCTCAGGTAGTCTGGCCTCGGATTGATAAAGTTTTTTGTAATCAACAATGGATACAGGTATTTTCTTACCCATCTCTATATTTACTCCCCATCTTAGCCTTTGATCATGCTCCCTTTTATCTCAATACAAATAGAAGTATTCCTTTTAAGCCCAGGCTAAAAAAATTTGGAAAGTTCTGGCTTTTCTTTAACCAATGTAAGGAAATTATTAATATTGCCTGGGAAAGTCAAGTCTTAGGATCTCCAAGCTAATCCTTTCTTCAAAATTGAGTAGAACTACGCAAGCTTTTAACTAATGGAATAAGCACTCCATAGCAAACCTTACTATCAAAATACATGTCCTTGAAACTATGCTTCCAGAGTTCAAACTAACATTTCTCTTTCTAAAAAAGATAAAGTGGAGCGTTCCCTGAGACAAGACCTTGAATTTTTATATGATTATAACAAAACTTTGTGGACGCAAAAAGCCTAGCAAACTTAGCCCCTACATGGAGACCATAATACTAAATACTTCCATTCCCTGGTTTCCAAGAGAAGAGCTCATAATACAATTTCACTTATCAAGAATAATAAAGGGAATTGGATTGACAATCCTTTAGTGATTGAGAATTTAAGTAGATTTTATTTTTCTGGGATTTTTAATCCTATAACCACCAGAAATGTGGATGAAATTCATTCTAGAATTTTATTTTATTCCCAATTCCTTCACTCAATGAATCCCATCTATCTCTTTTAGAAAAAGAACCACTTATAAAGAAATAAGAGATACTATCTTTGAATTGAATGCTGACAACGCATTTAGTCCTCATGAATTTAATGCTTATTTTTTTCAGCATTTTTGGGATATTGTAAGTCCTAATGCCTACTCAATGGTCAAGTTTTTAAAAAATTCGAGATACATTTTTTAAATTTTGAATAGAACATTTATTGCTCTTATCTCGAAGGCAAATAGTATTCAATCTATGAAAAACTTTAAACCTATCAGCCTATGCAATATGACATATAAAATAATATCCAAGATTATTAGTAGGAGAATTAAACTTGTCATTGGTGATCTTATTGCTCCAAATCAAAGCGCACTTCTTCAAGGCAAGCTTATCTTGGACAATATTGTTATCACCTCAGAAGTTATACATACTCAACACGC
Source organism: Delonix regia (assembly GCA_037074485.1). Lineage (NCBI taxonomy): Eukaryota > Viridiplantae > Streptophyta > Magnoliopsida > Fabales > Fabaceae > Delonix > Delonix regia. The sequence continues at coordinate 42,459,180 of CM073450.1, read as the reverse complement.
TAGAGGCAAGCAAGATAAATGGTGTGCCCTTTAGTTAGATTTAGCCAAAGCCTTTGACAACATTTCTCGGGAATTTATAAAGGTTGTGCTTCTTAGAATGAGTTTCCAAAGGAAGTGGGTACAATATATAATGCAATGTATCACTACTATTCAATACCAAGTCATTATAAATGGTGGCCCCTTTCCTCTTCTTACACCGCGTAAAGGGATTCGACAAGGTGACCTCTTCCCTCCTATATCTTCATACTGTGTGCTAATGTGCTATTTGGTATGATTTTTGACAGTAAAAATCAAAAAATCTAGAAAGGAGTTAGCATTGGGAGAAGGACTCTACTGATCACACATCTCATGTATGTCGATGATATTATCCTTTTCTTTAAAGAACCAGTTAATATTTGCAACACAACAATATGCTGCAGACTTTCTGTGAATTTTTGGGACTAAGTATTAACAAGGGTAAATCTAATTTGGTTTTTAGTCCCAATACCCCATACCTATTTTAAAAGTTCCTCTCAAGTATCTTTAAGATTAAATACTCTAGCAGACTTGGTAAGTATTTAGGGACATAGGTTGATTTAAGAAGAGACAAATCTCCTATTTACAATGAACCAATGGGAAAATTGAGAGGAAACTTCAATTTTGGAAGCTTAATACTCTTTCACAAGCTTGCAGGATTACCCTGATTAACTCAGTTATTAACTCTAACTTAATCTATCATCTTTCTAGTTTCGAACTTCCCAAGAAAAAAAGTCAGAGAATTGACTCGTTAATAGTCTCTTTTTTTTTTGGTTTAAACATAACAAGGTGCTTATGCACATGCTGGGCTGGTATAAATTATGTCAACACAAGTCCAAAGGTGGCTTGGGATTTTGTTGTATTCATCTGTTTAACAAAGTTTTCTTAGCTAAGTAGGTTTGGAGAATTTTCTCACAAGATCAAGCTCCTTCACCTTTATTTTATATTCTTAGAGAAAATACATGAAGAGTAATACCCTAGGCCTTCTAATTCAAAAATCCAATTCTTCCTGGATGTGAAAATGCATTCACAAATCTGAGCCTCTAATCTCTTCTAAGCTTAAATGGAAAATTGGATAAGGTAATTCCATTCCCATCAACCACCACTTATGGTGGCCCATGTAGTTAAGTCAAAATACGCATATTTCATTGGTATTTGACCTTATTCTACATAATCAACATAAATGGAATGTTTGACTCCTGAAAGCACTCTATTAAAATAGCTCTAATAATATCCTTGCTTATATATCTCACACATTAAGGTTCAAGATACTTTAGTATGGCATGGCAATAGAAGAGGCTCATACACAGTTAAAGATGGATATAAGATCTTGATGGAAGAAATTTGGCCTGTCATCAATTCTACTTTTACTACCTTGAACAATATTTAGAAATTGTATCCTTCACTTAAAATCATTACTTTTATCTTGAGATTGGTAATAAAATCTCTGCCAAGATCTGAAATTCTAATTAAACATCATTGACACTAAGAAGATGAGTCCCTTCTGTAATCTAGCTTCAAAAACTATTGATCATATCTTCATGGATTGCTCATTTGCTAAGGCCCTCTGGTTTGCTTCTCCCATTGGCTTTAGAACAGATGCAATGGAAACTCGAAATATCATTCAATGGCTTCAAGATTGGTTCTTAACATATAATTCTAACCTTTTTAATGATAAGTATCTCACTAACTGGATCAGTGTTGGCTTATACATAATTTGGTACTCAAGAAGTCAAGTGGTACATAACAATGAAAAGATTGATGTGAGAGCTACAGTCAGGAAAATTAATTATCTAGTTAATCTTTATACTATCTCATGGAATGTGAAAGGCTCCTTTTTTGTCTAGGCCAGATCAGTTTCAATATTTTCTACCCCACTTGTCCCTTCAAAAGACTATACTATCATTTTTTTGGGTTGTCATAGGCTGAAAAAGAGAGAAAATCGAAGACTAGCTCTTTCTATTCATTTTGATAGAACCCTAGTTCAACCTTAGCATTGGGTGATAGCACAAGGAACTCCTTCATCCCTGGCTATCTTGCAATTCATCCATCAAGCTATACTATGGATCTTCCAGTAGAAGAAGTGCTCATTGCCAAATATCAACCTTATGCTTCTCTTTACACAACCGTGTCACCTAACGTTGACACAATTCAAGTTTGATTCATATTTTTTTGCTTCAAGTAGCGGGACATGACATAAAGCGACTATTGCAATCATTCAAAAGCTTTCAATTGCGAATTCTTGACAACAAAGTGATCCCCAACCTCATCCTTTAGTTCCCCTCCAACTTTAACTTCAACTCTATGTTATTCTATACTTAATTCCCTTTTTCTCTCTTTGCCTCTATATAAAAAAAATAGATATAATCCTATTACTCCATTATGAGAGTACAAGTGTGGATCCCTTTAAATTCAATTCACTATGTGTCTTAACTCTGCTTAGCTCATTATATTGGACTAGGTCAAAATTTAAAAAAACAATTGCAAACTTTATTGAGCTAGGCCAAGTCTCCGGTTCATACAATACCCGGCCTAGGTATTTTTTTATTTTATTTATAATAGATTTTATCTATAAGAAATGTTTATAATATTAATTGTTTTTAAATTTTAATCACTTTTTCTATATTTCCTTTAAAAAAATTTAATTATTTAAAAAATTTGTAAAATAAAAAATTGAATAAAAAATAATAAACTAACATGGCCTGAACCCAATGTAACCTAAGTCGGGCTATGTCTCGGGCCTTAAAAGAGAGACCCAATTTAAAATTAAACAAGGTCTTGCATCATCCAAAACTTAATCCAACAACTTGGGACCCATTCGAGTTTGTGTACACCCTTACTATTCACTGTGATATAAGTAATCCACCAAAGCTCCTTTATTATTATGAAGGTGGGTCCCTTTAAAGATTTGGTTTTTCATTATAACACCTACCATTGCTCCTTTATTCCTTCCATCTCTTCACTAAATAAATATAACCATGAACTTTTATGATGGCTTATCAGCTTTTTTAGTTAACTTTATCATAAAAAAGGGAAATGTGCTAACTATAGTTTTATGACAGGGCCACTGCAGCACATGATTTGAAAAGATTGTGAGCCTTTATATAGGAATGCTGAAATATGGGTAAGTTTACTTCGCATTTTACTGGATGTGTTAATTCTTTATCTGTCTTTGTGTGCTTTAGTAAGACATAAAAGTTAGGTAGGTTTGGATTTTCTTTTCCTAACTAGATTCATTAGATCTTACTATAAAAAAAATAGTACAAGAAGACTAATTTAATGGTTAGGGTGATATTTATCACGTTGAAGCAAGTTATTGGCTTATTAGGTTTTTCTATAATAAAGATGCCTCAAAATTTAATTTCTTAAAGTTCGCCAAAAAAAAAAATTAATTTCTTAAAGTATATCACAGATGAAGCTAGCCTTCCCATGACAACATCTTTAAGTCTTGGAAACATAAGCATTCATGATCTGTCATAGCCTACAAATACTAATTTACTCAAATCCATGATAGCAAGAAACCTACACCAACAAAATGAGTATGCCATTTCTTAAACTCTGTAATACCTATGGCCTTTTTGTCTTTAAATAAATTATTTTACAAGTTAACAGGAAATTTTCTTTATGGCTTGGTGAGGAAAAAAATAGAAGGAAAATGATGGGCTAAGAATATAGATTAAATTTTTTAATGGAAAATAATAATAGGAGTCAATAGTGGCTTACTATAAATTTAGTATGAATGAGACTTGAAATTAAGGCTGGCACAATTGCTAAGCCTTATCCTTTCTTCCCTTAAGGCATCATGTTCAAATCTTGGTTCCCTTTCTCTAGTGCTATATTTTTTAATGCTAACATGTGACACTAAATTTGGGTAAAATGATAAAACTACCTTAACTTTTATGTTCTTTCTTTGCCTTCTTTTCCTTGAGCTTCTCTATCATGAACAAGAACCAGTCAGTAGCATATAAACATTATTCAATCATTCATACATCGACTTTTATCATTTATGATTGTCCCATGTTGCCGTCAACCTAATGATGGTGTGGTTTTGCTAGAAGCCCCTCAAACAGCGTAATGAGAACCTTCGTTCTTCCATGCAATGCTAGGGCAAGGGAAATGGGACAATTATAGCATGTTTTGGTGAGGGATCTTTGTAATGTCATTGTGCCTTTGGTTATTCTAGTAATTTTCATTATTTTCCTTTCATCTTATGAGTAAATACTAAGAACTTGACTCTTAATTTTTGAAATGCCCATGGTAGTTTGAATAGGGTATAAAAAGGGGCAAATTTTGAAATTCATGGTTGGATTATGTTAAGAGGAAGGGAGTTTGGTTACTAGTTAAATTAGTGTGCTAATTCTTATGGTGGTGAAATTTCACCTATTTCTACTTCATTGTGTTATTAAGAATATATGATTATAAAGTTATTCTAAAGGACGTAGTTACGATTAGATTAAAGGGAGATTTGAGTAGGGAAAATTCAACTTATGCATGGGAATAAGTTCTTGTGTATTTGCATGTATATATATGTGGGAATGCATGTATATGAAGAGTACGGTTGAATGGTGAGATAACTATGGCATAGAAAATAGTGCAGAGAAATAATGGCAATGTGTAAGAAAGTAAAATAATGATTTGATGCTCATTTTACTTATTTTATTGGATACCATATAAAATACACTTATTAGAAGTACTCATTAAATAAAGGTAGGATGATAATTTCAGTAATTACCACTAAACTTTAACCATAGCTAACCTTTATAAAAGAGTTAGCTTGTTATATGATAGATAGACTGAAATAGTCTATAGAAACTCTTAGACACTTAGAAAAATGGAAGACCTACGAGTATTCTATAATCGAGTATGAGAAAGGATTTAGACTATGGGAACACGAGATATACTTAACATGTTGTGGATATTTTATATGATCAATTATCCCAATTAAAATTTGATCAGCATCTATAATTCAGGAGAATTATATAAGTCTTCTTAACCAAGGAATTAATTTATGTATATGTTTTTTATTAATTCCTTCATTGGTATCATAGTCATTGGTTGGTTTTCTAATCAATTTACACATTTTATTGGGATATAAAAGATTAATTTAAAGGTTTATTAATTAAGGATATTGAAAATTTCAAGAAAAAAATTTAAAATTTTTATCAAAAAATTCCCTTCAATTTCAAACTGACTGCCATATTCATTTGAAATCTTCAAAAATTTCTCCACTGGTTATCAAACAAAGCCTAGAACCATCAAAATTTTTTGAAAATTCTTCTTCACGTTTTGTCTATAATGCTTCGAACAACCATGTTCTTTCCTCTACACTGCCACAAGTGAGTGTGGCTGACATTCCTACAGTGAAATAAGGCTGCTATCACCGGTACCGGCACTCCCCTACTAAGAAACGTTGATCATCCCTCATCGTCCTCACCATTTTTCTCAAAAAGAAATAGAGCAAATAAAGAGAAAAACCATCATTGTCGGTGGTAGTGGCTGCAGCAACACTCCTATGGCCTGGAATGCCCAGCCCAAATGCTGACAAGGTGACAGAAAACATGCCTTGACTGAACAAGGGTACATCGTCGCTACCCTCCCATGCCAGACAATGCTATGTTGTTAGCACCCATGAGTGGGTGACCGGTAAGTAGAAACAAGCCCAGTGGCAGCGGCTACAGTAGAGGCAAGAAAAGGGAAAAGAAAGAGAAGGGAAAGGGAATCAGGATTAGGTTTTTGCATTTTTTTAGGCTTATTTATCAAAAATTCTAAAAAAATGTTGAAACCCTAATTTTTTTTAAATCCAAATTTTTGGACTTTTGGGTTATTAGGCTTGTTTAGATAACTAGGCCCTTTGAGGACATTTTTCTTATTGGGCTTTTAAAAATTATGGAGAGAAGTCAGGCGTTTAAAGAGTTTCTTGGCTTTTTTTTTTTTTGGAAGAAACGTTTAGGCTTTCCATTTTGAAGAATTGGGTTTTTATTCTAAGAGTTTTGTTGAGCCCTTAATTCTTAGAAGAATTTGGACTTCCATTTTTTAAGAGAATTTAGGCCTTATATTCTTTGAAGAGTTTTTTTTTTTTTTGGCCTTTTCATTTTTTTTAAAGAAGTTCTAGGCCTTATAAGAATTTATTCTTTTGATTAGGTATGTGACCCATTTCAAAATAAAATTTATAGGCCTAATTTTTAAAGCCCCTAATTAATGAACATTTAGACATGTTTATAATATAAATTTTGTATTTATATTTTAGCCTAAATAAATGCAATTCATTTTTTGTGAAAAATTAATTTTTAATCTAGTAATATATGACTACTTGTCATTATGTTAATTAGTTTAACATTGTTTTTATTAAATTTTTCTGTTCATTTTCTTTTTGTAGAAAATTTGGAAATATAATGTTAATTAGTTTAATGTTATGTATTCAATTTATTTATGTGTTAATTTGTTAAACATGTGCTTGTTTAACATTATATATTTACTAATATGTTAATTAGTTAAACATATTAGTAAACAAATATTAATTTGTTTAACATTTGTAAAATCATGTTTTATAATTTGTTTGTAGTACGATTGAGACCCTTAGTTGTGTTTTGATTGCACTGAATTACACCTTGCATATAACCTTAGGACAATGATTGGCACTTCGTTCTCATTTGGACTCTGGGTTATACCTGAGTTAATTAGCTTAATCATATGATACTTAGTGTCATGATATGTAAGCATGACGAACATTAAATCTTGTGGGCTTTTATTTGAATTAATTGATCATTATTTTTATTAGTCTTCCTTTTGTATAAAGAATGACTATTGCTTCCAAAAACGTTGTTATTGAGCTCAACAACAAACTAATGCTCAATGGTAACAATTATGAGATTTGGAGTATGAAAGTCTAGTATCTCCTAGAAAAGCAAGAGGCTCTTGAGGCTTTGAATAATGTCATGGAAGAACCAGAAGTTAGTAACACAACCCAGCAGAGTCGAGATTGTGATGCTTATGACGCTTTAAAGAAAAATAACTCTACTGCTTGCATTACATCTTAAGAACCACCAAAGCACTATGGGGCTTTGGAATGCTATGAGAATGAAATTTAGAACTACATCTGTATCTAAGTTGCGCTCTCTGACAATCATGCTTAACTCATATAAAGAACGCCCAGAACATTCAATGAGGAAACATCTAAGGCTAATGACAAACATGATCGCTGAGCTAAAAGATGCTGGAAATGTCTTAACAAACAAGCAGCAAATGCAAGTTGTCATTTACTCTTTGCCTAGTTTATAGGAGTATACTAAGATGCATCTCACTCACAATGATAGAATCATGATTCTGAAATATCTTCGAAGGCAACTCAAACCCGAGGAAGAAAGGCTTGAATAAAGCAAGTTGATACCTAAGTTGCTCATAGCAAAATCAAGTGGAAGACGTAATTCAAAAAGGAAAAACTAAGGAAAGAACAAAGGACCAACATAAAGGTTTTTCTATAGCATTTGTGTTAAATTGAGTTATTACTCAGTTTTTAGGTTTTGGTTTTGTAATTGGAGATTTTATTTCTATGGATTTGGATGATGAATTTTATATTAATAATTATGTCAAATTTTCCATGTTTGCATATACATATAAATTTGATCACGATGTAAATATATGGCATGTTAGGCATGGTCATATTGACCAATAAAGAATGCAACGGTTAGTAAAAGAGGGTTTGCTTCCCAGCATTGAATGAGTATATATGTCTACTTTTAAATCTTGTCTAGCAGGAAAATCTACTAGAAAACATTTTGATAAAGCAACTAGGGTCGATTTTCCATCGCAATTAGTTTATTCTGACATTTATAGGCCTGTGAATGTTAAAGCTAGGCACAGAGTGAACTATTTCATCACAATTATTGATTATTACACTTATTTTGGTTATTTCTATTTGATTTCTTATAAGTCAAAAGCATTAAACTACTTCAAAAACTATATGAACTTAGTTGAGAATCAATTAGATAAAAAGATTAAGGTTCTTCGAACCAATCAAGACCGAGAATATTTATTAGCCTAATTCAATTAATTATTGATGAAAAAGGAATAGTACATCAGTTGACTATTGTAAGTTCTCTATAACAAAATGGTGTTGCAAAAAGAAGGAATAGAATGCTCCTTGAGACGGTTAGGTCAATGATGACGCAGGCTAATTTGTCAATAACTTATTGTGGTGATGTTATATTGTCTGTAGCCTATGTACTTACCCGTATGCCTACAAAATTAGTTACAACCACTCCATACAAGTTATGGAATAGGTAAAAGCCCAACCTAAGTGTTTTGAAATTTTAAGGATGTGTTGCCTATACATATGATTTCTCTCACAAATATGACAAATTAGGCTCAAGAGAAAATAAAAGTATCTTTATTAGATACTAAAAAACCTAGATAGTTTATGTGTTTATAGGTCAGCAAAACAATGGGATCGTGGTTGAATTCAAGTTTAGAGATGTCATGTTCTTAGAGAATGAATATCCTAAGAAGGGTGAGGTTGGTCAAGACCTATCTTTAGTTAAGATAAAGGATTTGAACGCACTAGGACCACTTCATTCTAATAGGTTGATTAAAACAATGATGAATTAGTTTATTATTAGTAACCTTCTTCATCATTAAATGCAAATGAAAGTGTTCCTGAGCCAATTACTCAAAGTAGTAGTGACCAAATGGATCTTAATCCAAGTGGGAGTGAGACCATTGTTGTTGATCCAAGTAAGAACAACGTTGATCTAAATGGGAATAATAAAGTAAGATTCAATGAATCACAACTGAAACATGGTTCATGTGAAAAAAAATTCCTTTCTAACAACAAGAGATTGAAGCTGGCAATTTTTTTACAAAGCTTCTAGAAAATGAAGATGAGCCAAGAAATCTAGAAGAGGCTTTCTTAACTCCTTCTATAGATAAATGGACTAAAGTAAGGAAGAAGAAATGGAGTCGATGAGAGTCAACAATATTTGAAAACTTGTTGACCTCTCAGAGGGACATAAGGCTATTTGGAACAAGTGGGTTCTTAAAATCAAGAAAATAGCTTATGATACAATCGAAAGATTTAAGGCTCAACCGGTAGCAAAGGGGTATACACAGCAAGAAGAAATAGACTAAGTAGAGACTTTTTCTCCTACTGTATGATTTACTTCTGTTCACCTACTTCTAGCCATAGTGACTTGTTTAGATCTTGAATTACATCATATAGATGTAAAGACTGTCTTTCTCAATAGAGATTAAATGAAGAAATTTATATGGAACAACCTGAGGGTTTCATTAAAAAAGGCCAAGAAAAGAAAGTTTATAAACTATTAAAGTCTATCTATGGTCTTAAACAATCTTCAAGGCAGTGATATATTTGTTTTCACAACACAATCATCTTTAGTGGTTTCACTGTGATGTGTGAAGACAACTAGGTATATACTAAAAGATCTAAAGACAAGTTTGTGATTATAACATTATATGTTGACGACGTACTTATAGCTAGAAATGATATGGAGTTTATTAATAAGGTAAAGGCCTAGTTGTCATCTTACTTTAAGATGAAAGATATAGGTGAAGCTACATACATTCTTAAAGTTAAGATTTCAAAAAATCATATGAAGAAACTATTATATCTCTTGCTAGAGAATTACATAAAAAAAGTTCTGGAACGTTTTAGTATGGATAGTTGTAACCCTATAAACACTCATATCAGCACAAGTCAAACCTTGAATGTTGGAATGTGTCCCAGGATTGCCATAGAAATTGAGTGTATGAGCCAAACTCCTTATAAGAATCTAGTTTAATGTACGTTATGATGTGTACTAGACTTAATATTTGTCAAGCAGTTAGCTTAGTAAGTAGATATCAAATCGACCCAGGTCTTAAACATTGGGAAACAATAAAAAGAATCTTAAAATATCTTAAGGGAACTGCGAATTATGCACTATGCTATCAAGATGACAAAGATTAGCGATTGTTAGGATACATTGATATTGATCATGAGAGAGACTTAAATGAATGAAAGTCTACCTCAAAATATGCTTTCTTACTCCGTGATGATGCCATATCATGGAATAATAAGAAACAATCTTATGTGTCCTCGACCATGATAGAGGAGAGTTTGTGGCCGTTTCTTTAGTAGCTTAAGAGGCTATTTGGTTAAAAAGGTTCTTGGATCACTTGTTACATAAAGCAGAAAACACTAAACCATTGTTAGTGTTTTGTGACAGTGAGGCTACAATTGCATATATCATGAACCCAAAGTACTATTGCAAAACCAAATACATAGATATCAAATACCACTATATGAAGGACATGGTTGCACACAAGACTGTGAAGATAAAGTATGTATCTACGTATGAGATGTTGGTAGATTTGTTGACCAAGTCTTTTTTTAGATATGTGTTTGTGAAACACATTAAGTCTCTAGGATTGCCTAGAGTTTAGAATATTTCATTTGTAATTCTTGACATTTTCTTATTGTTCATAGATAAAGTTGTTTTAATGTACTTTGATAATTAATAAAGTTTGATTTCCATGCTTACATGTTTTTATTTGACTATTATGTACATTTTTTATTTATTTGTCATTGTTAAATGTGTTGAGTAGACAAAAGGGTTAGCCTTCTCACATAATTAACAACCTCAATGTCTTTGTGACATTGGAGATGAGATAAGATTTTAAGTAAAATTATTAGAAGTATAATCTGAGAGCAACCATACTTACAATCATTTAAGTCACCTAATTGATGACATAGGGTCATTATAAATGATTTCATGAGATAAGTTCATCATTTCTAGTCTACCTTAGTTACCCGATATGAGTTCAAGACATTGTATAAATCAAGGACCTTAGTTTTAGACCTGTAAAGTCTAAATATCATTTATATAACATTACTTATGAAATAAACATATACTCCATAGGAAAGGAAGGAATGATGTAAAACATGTTTCATACCATATGTGTAAGTATCAACCATATGGGTTAACATGAGTGCAATCTCAACTCATATGGTATGAGACTCTTGATCATTTGTGCTAGCTTTATATCTGTACCCTTAAACTCTAATCAGGTACTTAAGATGCAGTATAGTGTTCACTATCTTAACATATTGCCTAAGGACTATGAATATGATTTAGTCTGGCAGGACATGTTTGAAAAATCAAGTTAATTCTGTGTTGATAGGATTGTAAAAAGAGGAAGATCATAAAGAGAATATCATTATTTTGTATTAAGCGGCATACTAGTTATGACTTATTAGTCATAATTGTGAATATAAGATATTATGATAGATGAAATTATTTAGAGATATCTAAATGTGATTCCTATTATCTAAGTTGCATGCATACTTTAAGATCTACATGTAGGTACGATTTTGATGAGAGGCTATATATTCATAATTGATATATAACATTAATGCTCTTATACTATACTGGTCACATGACTTACTTTCCCAGTGTAAATGACTATAGATTATAAAAAAAAAAGGGTGTTCTTTTGGTTTACTGAGAATATGTTTCTCGATTTAGAGCATATGAGTACTCCCATTATGTGTGAATGGGAGATATTGGATATTGTATAAAATACACCCATAAAGGGTGCTTATTAAATAAAGGTAGGCTGGTAATTTCAGTAATTACCACTATACCCTAACCCTAGCTAGCGTTTATAAAAAGGTTAGCCTATTATACGATAAACAGACCAAAATAGTCTTTAGAAACTCTTAGACACTAAAAAAAGAATACCTATGTGTATTCTACAATCGAGTGTTGGAAGGGATTTAAGCTGTGAAAACCTGAGATACACTTGACATATTATGGGTATCTCATATAGTTGATGATCTCAGTCAGAATCATATTAGCTTTTGCAACCCTAGAAAATTATGTAAGTCTCCTTAACCCAGGAATTAATTTATGTATGTGTTCTTTATTAAATCCTTTAATTTTATTTTTGTATTATTAAAAGAATGATGAGAAAAGCAATAATCTTCTCCAAATACATGTAAAGTGTTATAAGTAGGTGTTTCAGGATTACTTATTATTGTTATAAGTGAATTGAGAGTGGATTGAAGATTTAAGCCTTTTTAATTGCCTTCTAGTGAGAGTATCTACGTGGTGAACCAAGTTATAAATAAAAGTGAATTATTATAAGCAAAGTTAACATTGTAGTGAAGCTTTATTAATTATAAGATATCAACTAGAATCCTTATAGCTACTAGCTTAGAGTAATTGGTTTGACACTATCAATGACTCTTATAGAGAAAGTGAATTAGTTTACATTACCATGACATTAGCAAGCAAGTTAAAATTTTTCCTTGCATTTCTACCTTATAGGGGACACACCTTGAATGTACTTCAAGGGTGAGGAAAAAGGCTAGGAATAGCTAAAGTTATGTTGTTACCCAGGAGAGCAGTAGAGAAGACTATAATAAGACAGTGCTAGCTAACAACAAATCAGTTTGCCCTTGGAAACACTCAACTAGTAAAGTGATTGGATATGCTAATCCCATGTGACAGCCATCACGAATGGATGTAGGGATGATGCAACGTGAGCTTGGGACTTAAGACATTCGGTTAATTTACCCCGAGGGCTATGTGGCCTTGACAAATAATGATTACCATGATAGTTATATGCCCTTAACAGATAGTGATTATCTCATAGGTTTAGTGCCCTTGATAGATGTCTTATGTTCATGATAGCCCTTGTCAATGCATGGTTTTCAAATTAACAATTTCAATCTTAAGAGCATGACTTTTACAATTGGATTATCAAGGCTCATACATGCTTAATTATTTATGAGATTTCACAATGTTGAGTACTTATAATTATTGTTTTAAGTGAGATAGGGATAAATTTTAAATTCACTAAGTTCCCTATGAATCATTCGTTTAACTTTTTCTCTGATTGTTTAGTTACGATAATCTTTTTTTTTTTATGTTATATGTTTGTTTTTTGTTATTTAAGATAGTCAGACAGAGTGGACCCCAATACCCGAGGATAAGATGTAGAGTTTATCTAGTAAGCCCCACTTTGCTCCATAAAAGCTGAGATTCTTTTCCTTTGTCTCCTATATATCTCTTATCACTAGGCATTTTATTATTATGTAAATACTTTTTAGTATCCAAATGACCATTGGCAGAATCCCCCACCTATTTTTTAGTATTCTTTTATTATATTTGTCGTATAGAAGAGTTGAGCTCTATAGGTGATTGGTATAGGCTGACAAAAGGACTTAAGAAATTTTGGAAGGTCTCAATTTTAGGTAGACTCTGCCAAAATTTTGTCATAAACTTGATGGTGTATCTACATTCATGTTTTTAAATGTTAACTCCATGTGTGACTTATATAAAGTATTTACTAGCTTATATTATGTCAATTTTGATAGGGGTTTTGGCTTGTGAAAACAGGAGCTTGCTTGAAATTCTACACCAGTCACATTCCAAGGGTTGTGATAAACTCATATTCCAATTTCTTCTTCCTGCCTTGCTCAACTTAGCTACTATTAAAGCAAATGGCCCTATTTAATTGACCACAAATGCACAATCAACAAAAACTTCACTTCCAATAGCACTTACTAATTCAACCTTAGCACTCTTGTCATACTTATCTACCAATGCTGTTGACTTTGTTGAATTCTGCAACACCACTGTTGGTAGTAAAGAGAGCAATAACACCATAATAGACTATACTCATCAAAATGTCCTTTTTCAGCCATCATAATAAAATTAAACTTGTCAACTTAAAGCTTCAAAATTCTTGCAAGAAGCTCATGCATCTACCTATTTAAAACGAAATTTTAGACTAAGCAAATTAAGCTTGACAAGAAAACTAAATACTATTAGTAGCAATAGCTTTTTCTTAATCTTATGCATCTTCTTCTAATTCATAATGAAATGAAAGTAGAGTGAAAAGAACTAGAAGGTGAATTTACTCAACCCATTTTTACCATTCTAATCTCTTTGCAGAACCACTAAATTGAAGTGAAAAAGAAGGCGAGAGTGGAACTAGACACAACTTGCACTTTCAAGGGAAAGAGAAGACGAATTTAGCATCTTGCTTTATTCTTTAATGACTGGTGCATTGCTTTATGCTTGTAGGATTCTTCTTCAAGTGTTTCTTTGTGTGTCGATTTTTTCTCTTTAGAATCTATTCACTTGTGTGTCGTATCAATTTTCACTTGCAATTCCAAACCCACATGAAACTTTCCATGTGTGCTTTGTCTTCCACCTCAGCATATGGATTACAAAATTATAACAGTGAGTGGCAGCAAGGAGTGAATTTCATATGCTAAGAAAGTACAAGGAGTCAATTGTAAAAAATTAAACTAAAGGGACTAAATTGAAAATTAGTATAAAATATAAGGACTACAAAATGAATTTTCCCTAAAAAACCAAAATATATGACAAATCCTTAGTGAAAACTTACAAAAAAATTTAAAATATTTAAGGACTTATCATTGTGCTAATGGATCATTTGTAAATGATGAAGGCAGAGTATTTACGTAATTGCTTAATGCCTTCAAAGTGATTACCTCTGATGGATAATATTTTTCTTTGTATTTCATATCACATGAAACATTGACATTCATGTCTTCCAATCATCTTCAAATTATTATTACACTAATTATATCTTTTGATTTATTTCAACTATAACTTATTATTTGTAATGATTTTATTTCCTAATATTTTAATTAACTTGTACCTATTTCATATTTAATTTATTTTTAATTAATTAAAGAATATACTTATAATTTTATCACCTACAATCCATCACTAATTTTGAAATTAATCACCAATATGTCAATCATTAGATCTAATGTTATTATGCGATTACAAAATCGTTGTGAGGGAAAAGTGACTATCACTAATTTAGTCACAAAAAATTCATTAGTAAATGTGGTTCAAATTAATATAAAGTAGTTAATCAATGACAAATGTTTTTGATTCTGTGACTAAATTTTTGTCACTAATTAGTGATATGAATAATTTTTTCTGTTTATGATGGCTACCAAAAAACTAGGTCCTAACAATGGTTATTAAATGGCATTAACCACAGTTACAGCTGTGGTAAAAGAGTTTAACAATGGCTATGACATCCATTGCAAAATCATCTATTAGGACTGTTGAACCATGGTTATAGATAAACACGCGTAAAACTATTGCTATGACGTGACATGATGACAAGTATATTATACGTCGTTATTTTTGGTTTAGTGATAGTTATAACTTAGCTGTCATTAAAAGAGTCTTAACAACGATTAAATAACCATCATTAAGGCTATCTTAACGACAACAATAGTAAACCATCGTTATGTTTTTCCTAACGATAGTCATAATAAATGTTGCCACTTTTAGCTTACCGTCATTAAGACAAACATAACGATGGTAAAATTTAATCGTCAATATGTTTGTCTTATCAATAGTTATTGCAAACTGTTGTTATATATATAATGGTAATTTTTTAAAAGCAGTGGTCAGTACTAGTTTTTGTATATATATATATATATATATATTCTTTTTTAACTAATTTTTTCCACATGATTTATCAAACAAGTTACACACAAAGATATATAATCAAAGGCCATCCTACCTAATCATTCATATAACTGGAATGCTGGGAAGGGCTTACTTGTTGAGTTAGGTTTTTACTATCTCGATCACTTAGAATCTAAAATTAAAATCACAAAACATGTCGTTAGTAATGTGTTCAAGATCATAATATATAAACATTCTTTTATTCATATATAATAGAAAACAAAGTGACGATTACATGACACTTTACCAGTAATGGTTTGTAGGATAAAAGCCATTGTTGCATCCATTTGACGTTGTTTGTCAAGCAACTCTACATGTTCAACAACCATTTGCTCATGTTGTGCAGTTATTTATACATGTTCTGCAACCATTTGTGATTCATATGCTTCTTTTTGTGCAATTTTCTCCCTCAACTGTGCCACATCATTTTGCAATTCATTGTTAGAAGGCATGGACGATGAATTATCACGTGCATGGCATCCAAATACTTAGTTTGGACCGGCACCTAAACCCATTCCTCTAACTCTGCCACAATGTTCTTGAGTTCCCAAAGCTCTAGCCAATAAATCATAAGCAAATATTGGCTAAGATGAAGGATCCTCTGTCTCAATTATAACAATCATCTCCTAAAATGTAATTGATAATAATTCATTTCCATTGGCAGTCTAATAAAATACAAACAACTTGTGTTACAAACACTTACACATATCACTCTAGCATCGTCATTAACAAATGATCCATCAGCATGCTTATATACCATAATCCACACAATCATATATACATGTTAGTAAAAAATGTCATCATATATACTGAAAAACAAGGTACATCACTTGTGCCTTCTCTGAAAGACGATAATCTATGAATGTAGCCTATTGATCTCTTTGAATTCCTTTAAGGACATCTTAGATCAATGCATATGGCAATGTTGCTTGAATACCCATCTGGCACAATTATATTTTTCAAAGTCTTCAAGAAGATAACTATGTTTGCATTTGTCATAGTGAATAAAGCTGGAGGATATCTACCACTTTCATTAGGCTAAAGATCAGCTTTAATGCCCATTTCTTGTAAGTCTCTTCATGCATTAACATGGTCTTTAAGCATCCAGACTCATTTAGTGAAGTGCATAACACATTGTCACACACATTTTACTTAATATGCATGATATCTAAATTATGGCGCAACAAGTGGTTTGTCCAGTATGGAAGTTTAAAAAATATACTTTTCTTACGCCACTATTGGGTTTCACCATCAACAACACCAACTGCTTGAGTTTTTCTGCCCTGACCTTTAACTTCCACATCTTTTCCAAAGACAACATTAACATTCTCAAGTTGTCTCAAAATTTCCAACCCAATTATCAAAAGTAGGGAATTTATTCTCTCTTCCTTTCCATCAAATCAACTTTAAGGCAATCTAAATTTATAACCTGGGCTCAAAACAAGACGATGACCCATAAAACACCACTTTTAAATATAAGAAAGTCAAACTCAAGCTGAGTTAAAATTATAAGTAGGGCTTGCTAACCAAGTATGAACATTCCACCCAGACAAAGTTCCAAGACTAGGAAAATCACTAACTATCCATATCAATGCTACCCGCATATTAAACATCTCACATGCGAATGAATTAAATGTTTCAACGCCATCAACCCACAAATCTTTCAACTCCATAATTAGTGGTTTCATATACACATTTATATCATTCTCTGGTGCCCTTTTACTTGGAATAATCTTTGAGAGTATAAAGGAACTCTATTTCATGCACATCCAGCGAAGCAGATTGTAATTCATAATAACACTGGCCAAATACCATAACTTGTGCTCAATTTTCGAAAGGATTGAAGCCATCGGTGGCCAAACTTAGGTGTACATGATAAGGATCCATGGCGACTTGTGGATTCATTATGTCAAACATCTTCCATGCCTTAGAGTCCCTCGGATGTTGCATCATGTTGTCTCCACATAATGTCATCTCATGTGCTCAACTTTTTTAAATGACATGAATTGTCGTAACCGACCTTTCAGCGAGAGGAAATAAAAAGTTTAAATTTTAATTCCTAAAATGAATCTTGAAAATTAATTTATTTGGAGTCGCCACCAAAATTTTCAATGGAAAACTTTGGAAAACGAATTTAAAATAAAAAAGAAAAGGCAAAACGGTCAGTGAAACCAGAGATGGGTTTGGGAATCTATTTAAGTGTGAGGAATGTGTTAAGCACCCCACAACACCTGCCCATAAGGACGCCCTTATTGGCATGGATGCATGTTAAACAAAAAAGGTAAAAACAACAATAATAAAAACAAACAAATAAATATTTACAAAGGGCAGACTTGACCTAAGATGACAGCCTAGGGCCGACGTATCCCATGATAGGTATGAAAGTCCACGTAGTTCAACTAAAATGGCATATCTGTTGGTTGGTGATTTTTAATTTTTGAGCTGAGAACAAGAGGATTTAAATTAAACAGATTTTTGTAAACAAAGCGAGATTGGAATTTGGTTTGTATGTTTTAATTTATGACAACCTGATTAATCTCACTTCCCTGATCTCTTCATTTTCTCTCCTTTCAATTTTTTCATTTATTTTTGGAATTTTAATCTTTATTTTGAAATTTAAATGAAATTATTATAAAGAACGAACTTAATCATTTTTTAAATAAAAAATAAATTATTTAATTAATATATTTATTTTTGCATTACTATCATTATTGTTATCATTATTTTAGACAAGTATGTACTAATTTTCGGGGTCTAAGGAGATTAAAATCTCACATGATCCTAACCACTCGAAGAGAATAATATTCTTATATGATGATTTCGTAAATAATGGAAAATATTTAATTAAAGTATTTATCTTTGCATCACTATTATTTTTAAAACAAATATATACTAATTTTCAGAATCTAAGGAGATTAAAATCTCACATGATCCCAAGCATTCGAGGAGAACAATATTCTCATAGATAATTTTGTAAATAATAGAAAATATTTAATTAAAGTATTTATTATTGTTATTTTTAAAACAAATATGTACTAATTTTCGGAATCTAAGGAAATTAAAATCTCACATGATCCTAAGCACTCGAAAAGAACAATATTCTCATACGATGATTTCATAAATAATAGAAAACATTTAATTAAAGTATTTATGTTTGCATTATTAGTATTTTTAAAGCCAATATGTACTAATTTTCGGGATCTAAGGAGATTAAAATCTCACATGATCCCAAGCACTCGAGGAGATTGACAGTCTCACATGATAACCTTCTTTCTTTTTTCTTTTGCTTTAATAAATAAAGATAAAAAATAGACAAACAATAAAAATATGATTCAAAATAGATCATTTTCACTTACTAAAGTGATTTATCATGCCTCGGCCCAAGGAGACTGAAATCTCACATAGGTTTTGCCAGTTAACCTCATAATGTCTGAAGAGACGCGGAGTCCTACACTATTATTCTTAAAAAAAATGACAATTATAACAAAGGCAAAAGATAATCACTGACACTTCAAGAAAACAAAATAAAATAAAGATAAATTGATCCATTCCCCCTTTCACCTACCATTTGTTAGTATATTATTTGTAATCATGATTTGATGAAGATGAAGATAAGCCAATGGAAATTAAAATAAAACAAAAGAAGGGAAAAGGAGACTACAACAATACAATAAGGGCAATAAGAAGGGCAAACTAAACAAACAAAAGAAACCAATGGCTAATAGACACATGCATAACATTTACAATTTCCACGTGACAGGGAGAGGTCTAAAAGTACGCACACCACTAACAACACTTTCAACTACTGCCACACCCCTGCAAAAGCCACTTCTACTACTCTTATTCATGTATTATACCCTAACAGCTTAGTTTAGGTTCAGCTATTTATATTACAAGAATGATTTATATTTCTCTGCTTTTTGTTCTACCATAAGTTACTTTCTTTTGGTTTCTTCTTTATGCTAAATATCAACACGGCTTCCACCATCCACACCTTTTGTTTGCCAAAAAAAAAAATCATGCACTCATTAACTAACTATAAAGGTGAGAGTCTACCAACTAGATTACAGTTTGGTTCTGATAGAATTGCAAGCTCAAAGAGGGAATACGTGCCGCGGGTAAATTTTTAACTTGAATCAAACCACTAGATTATTTATCTTAAGTTTCCCTAACTTATGTACAAAAAATAACACTGTAACCAGACTCAAAGCAGATAATTACAGCCCTCAAACATGGAGAACGCACACACAAGCCCTGAGCAAAAGGAGAGGGAAGGAGAGCTTCAATCAAAAAGAAGAAATCTATGATGTTTCTATCAATGATTAACAAGAAGAAACACAACAGAAACTGAGCATCTATTTAACAGCAATATAATCGAATAGGTGTAGTGATATGGCAGTCCAGACACTCTAAAGTTTCATACTATCTAAGGCTATAAGAAAGACCAAACCATGCATTCTAAACACATTCAAATGGAAGAATAATATAGCAAGGTATTGTATCATTCCATTTTTTTTATATTATATGAATATCAAGAGGTGAACATGTGGCAGACCAAGTGGGCAAATGGCATGATTAACACGCAATAATCAAAACAAAAAGTTCAAGTGACATGCAGCAAGACCTTCCTCCATCATGTTTCAAAAATGGAACTAAGATGTTTGGTGTTGCTGTCAACAGCCATCAAATGCTAAACACCTTAAAATGAGAGTAATATGAAGGCCAACATGAGAGGAGTTCAGCTAAAAAGGCTCACCTTTCGCCTTGGATCTTTTCCTAGTTTGGAACCTTCTTTCCTTGCTTTCTTCTAGCCTCTCCCAACAGTCCCAAGAACCTTTGTTTTCTGCAGTGATGCCTATTCTTCATTTAGTACTCTCTCAGCATCCACCCTCTCTCGTACTCTGCTTCTATAACGTTCAAGCAGGGATTAACACATTCAGCTACTTCTTCCATCTTCCTTCGGCTTGGCACTCCTCTATTTGCCCCTGTCAATGGTGCTCAGAATAGGGGAGCTTTTCTGCTTCAACTTAAGTTTTCCTCCTTAACTTCAACTTAGCTTTTCATTCCTTTAGTTTCTCCCCATTTCTCCTTCTCGGTTCCCTCAGTTTCTCCTCACCTCCTCTCAATTCCTTCAACTTTTTTTAGTAGCTCTATCGGTTTTCTTCAGTTTTTCCAACAACCTCTCGGTTTCTTCAGTTTTTCCCGTAGCCTTTTGATTTCTTCAATTTTTCAGCAGCCTCTCGGTTTCTTGCCTTTCACCACCCTGTTCCCTTCTCCTTCTGCTCTTTTATCCTCCTCAGCTCCTCTCTCTGTCTCAAGACTTCAACCATCATCCTACACTTCAGCCTACACATAAGGGAGACGTGTAAACCTCTACTGTCAGCTACATGCCATTTTTTTCTCACTTCACGTCTTATCCCCCCCTCTTTTTTTTGTTTATGATTATTTATATTATATTATATTTCTTTACCATTTGATTTTATCTTAATTTTAATTTTTCTGATTTTAGTTATTATCATTATTTATCTTTATTTTTGGATTTTTTTTAATTTTATATTTTTGGTGTTTATATTATTTTTCCCTTTTTTATGATTTTTCATATTAATATTATTAATTAATTCTTATTTTTAGATTTTGATTTTGTTTGTCTTAAAGTCCTTCCATTATTCTTTTTTTTTTTTTAATTTCAAATTGTCTCCACCTGATAATATTATTTAAACTTCGGTCATTTTTATTTTCCCCATTTGCTTAATTATTAATTAAATAATTAAGTAATTTTGAGTGAGGTGTTCTCATGAATAGTCTTTGTAGTTATGGCTTTAATGGGAAGTATCATAATATTTCTGCAGGTCTCTTCTTCCTCTTTTCACCCTTACTCTTTAATTTCCATGTAGATGTGTTTCACTTTTTGCACACATCTCTATTTTCATCCTCCCCCAGTATAGCTTGCAATCATTTAGGCATGCATAAATTTTTTTGTAGTTTAGTCCCAATTTGTTAATGATTTTTTTAGCTTTATAAAACGACAGTGGAAGTTTAGCATGTTCAAATGCATCTGCCATCAAATCTAGTATCATTGACATAGCCTTTTCACTTATTCCACACAAACACTTGATTTGATATAACTTTACCATAAAAGATAATTTGGCGTACTTCTCGCACCCTTCATACAAGCTTTGTTGACTATTCGAAATTAATTCAAAAAATTCTTTTACATTGTCATTCATCGTAGGGATTGATGGTGGAATTGCACAATCAATGTCATCCCTATTTTCATTTCCTTGATGAATTCCATATGTATCATAAACTATATCTTGCATTAGGTTGACTCTAGACATATGTAGTTCTCTCACTTGTGGCCTTGTCTCAAGTTCATCTACAATATGAGACTCTTCTATAATTCTCTCCCCATGTCTAACCTAAAAATTGTAGCCAGGTGGGAAAGGTTTAAGTATTAAGTGGTCACGCACAACTTCTCAAACCTGCCATTTCTTAAACTCACTCTTTGGACATAGGCAAATTATTCTATCCTCAACATTTCCATTGGCAAATGCAAAGTCTAAAATCTATTCAATCCCTCTAAATATTCACAAGTATTTTGAGGCTTAACAATCCAAGACTTATCCATTTCTAGAATAATTTGGCAACACACTTTGTCAAATTAAATAAAAAAAGATCATGTCTATATCAATAACACTATTATTAAATCATTACACATGCGTGATTATAATTCAAAGTAGTTTGCACACTTACAAATATAATTACCCATGCAATCATTTCATTATTAACAAAATAATCAAATTCAACAATACACATGTACAAATATATAATATGTCATCAATCCAACTCCAAACAAAATTCCAAAAACAAAATATTTATCAACTTGAACAAAAAAATTCCACATTCATTAAATTAATGCCCAAAGTCTCTATTATGTGTATCCCATAACAAGAAATAACAATTAACTCATAATATGAATACAAAATAAAAGCAAATAATTAATAAGCATTTTTTAAAGAAAAAATTAATTTTCCCATTTTTTTAATATAATACTTTAAGCTAAATATCTAAGAAAAAACTGACCGGTGACAGCAGTGGGGGTGGTTGCAGCAGTAGGACATGAAGCTTCGTCAGACACTAGTGGGTTGACTAATGGTAGTGGCTAGCAACAACACGTACTCATCGGCAGGAATGAAGAAGAAAAGGAAACGAGAAAGAGAGAGAGAGAGAGAGAGAGAGAGGGGGGGTAGAAATGTACCTCGTCGGTGGTGACAAAGGAGATTCTCGCTAGCGAAAGGTATTAGGCATTGTTGTTGGCACACATACTAAGGCGTATTGGCCACGATTATGGTTAATATAATCATAGTTAAGACTATCTTTGTCTTAACTACAGTTATAAATAATCATAGTTATTGCATGGCTTAACCACGGTTTTGTATAACTGTGGTGATGTCAGGCATATTGGCCATGGTTACGTTGATCGTGGTTAAAACTTGTCTTAACTATGGTTAGGTTTAATTGTCGCTATGTTTTTGTCGTTATGATCCAATTTTTTTGTACTACTCCAACACTAACGTTAGTGGCAAAGGTTCCATTATAATTAGTGATGGATATGCTACATTTGGTGATGAATATTTGTCACTCATGTAATAGCATGCGATTAATGATTGACAATTCATAATCCATTACAAATTTTTTTTATTGATTTCAAATTATTTGTATATTTATATAAGATCATTTTTTCTACTTTTAATACCTAAATTTAAGTTCTTATTATAGAAAATTATAACATTAAAAGATAATGTATTTAATATATGAAAATAATATCACACAATGCTAGTATTTTATATTGGATTGTAAGATAGAAAAACCAAAGTCACAACTCCAAAGAAGATACTTTTATTTGAAATTAATATAAATATGTGACTTAGGATGTGCTTGATAAAAATAAAAAAAATTTTATAAGAAAGAAAAACTTTAAAAATTGAGTTTCAAAAGTAAACTTTATAAATTCTGATTTGGAAATATATTTATTTTAAATGCTAAAATTACACCAAAAATATTGATACTAAATAAATGACATGAGGATATGTATCTTGTTATAAATATTGTGGCTTGTCTGATAAAGCAAAAAATGTACTTTCATCCTTAATAACTTTAAAAAAATGTAATAAATAATAAACATATAAAAATAGTGCTTTTAGAAGTATAATAATCTTTGGCTAAAGTGTACTTTCTTTTGAAACAAAAACAAAAAAATATAGAGCATGAGAATTAATTATGCTGTTATGATTTTTTACAAAAACATAAATGGTGACATGACTAAAAATGACACTCTATGTACGAAGAGTAATTTTAAAAAATTAACAAGGACGAAGATGTTGTGGAGGGACAGTACGATCTCATCCTTGTCTTTGCAATTGAAAAAAATTCCAAATACAAATACTAAATATGAAAATTTATGTGAAAATTTCTGAAGTTGGAAAACATTTCTTGTCACACCCCTAGTTAAGGAGATGTGACCAACAAGGAGTGTGAAGTAAACTCTACCTCCATCAAACAAATAGAATAAGACATATCACTTGATCAGTGTAATTGCAAAGTCATATAAAGGTCATACTTTACAATTCACATGGATCAAACATACATAGCTAATTCATTCTATGGCCTTCATGTGGAAATTTCAACAGTCTCCCCATAAATATAGACTTCCCAAAATTTTCCCAAATAGAATGCACATCAAAAAGTAAAAAACTCTTCTCGTACAATAAAATCTACAATCAAACAACCTAATACAATATACAAACAACACTAAACCCAACTTGTGACATATAGAGCTACTAGATTTCAATATATACAAGATTTACAATAAAAGAATATATTTGCTCATGTGGACAATGCAAGGCTCACCCAAAAAGAAATTTCTCTGGACTCTACACTTTAAAGGAAGGTCCAAGCTCAGCATAGCTATCTGAAAAATGTAGAGAGATACGAGTGAGTGGCAACACTCAATGAGTAAATACCACTAACTATACTAAGAAGGGAACAAACAAGAACAATAGAAATTATCACAAACCTTTTATCATTTCAAATAAAACAATAAATACTAAATTTCAATAGAGAAGTCACAATCTTTATTGCAATAAAAGCTTTCCTTGCTCAAACATAATGCACCAAAAAATATTTAAATCCATTTTTTTTTTTTAAGTTGGAAGACATCTCATAGAACCAGTAGTAAATCAGCAATCAAGTACTGGCATCTGCTAGTAATGACAGTACAGTACAATGAGGTAATTAGTAATGAGCAAGGAGACTTACAATTAGTCAATAATATGACAAAATGCCTTAATACAATAATATAGTACACAGTGCACCATGGCAAATGCCTAGTGTCCTTCGCTACATAGAATAGAGTTGACCGAACAAGGGGTCCCAATGTTCAATTAAGTTGAACTATACCTTGCGCGGTTCGAGTGGTCCCGTCATATGCACAAACAACTGTAGTGAGGAGCAAAGCAGGAAGGGTCAAAATTCAACTGCCTGGCTATACTCAATGTACAAAGGTTCTACATTAGACATATTCCAAGGAAACATTTTCATCATTAACATCATAATCACTTTCAAACAGATAAGTTGTGGTTATTCAATCCAAAAAGTTTACATTAACCAAATTCATTTAGAAATCTTATAAAGACCTTTCATTTAAATCTTTATGGAAATTAATCAATAAATAAATCATTTCTCAACAGTAAAACTCCAAATTTCTAGAAATCAAATAATATAAAACATCATTTGATATAACCAGTTCATCTTAAATATTCTAATAATGAAACACAATGCACCTTCATTAAGAGGTTTTCAAAATTAGACAGTATTTAAATCACTATATAGAAATCAATTATAAATGAAGCCTTATTATAAAATATGATAGAATTTTGAAGAAAACAGAATAATTCTAAAAAAGAAAAAAGTTTATCTTGGGAAGCCTATTCAACATGATTTCATAAGGAAGAGTTTTGAAATATCGAAACAAGTATAGTTAGTAATATCTACTCACCTGGAAAGAAGCACACAAATCTCTCCCTAAAGCTTTTAACAAGTGCTTTATTGCGATTAGTTCTAAAGACCTATAAAATTAAATAATGCACTCTCAACCTCTATTATTCAAAAATAGTATAATTAATTCTATCAATTTGTTTATTTCACCATTCAATTGCTCATGAAACATAATTATGTGCCTCAATATTAAAGTTCTTGGATTTTCCAAACACCATCTTCCACAATCGTCCCCAATTCCACTTGAAATTCACATTTCTCATATCAAGACAACATTTAATGATTATCACCTTAATAAGGTCGACAATACCCTTAATATAATCTCATTAGTATCATCATGGGTTTCCTCTATAACTTAATTAACCTAGATTCGATTCAAAATTTAACTATCTAATTCCATATCAATACACCTCTAACATGAATTTCTCTAACTTTCATCTTCATGATCCCTAACAATCCAACCTCATTAATGGCTTGAAGAGGATGCTCTTTCAAATCTAAAATTTATTCATGACATTAAATAATGCTTAATGCCTCTAACCTTCTTCAATATGTTTTATTTTGTCCTTACTCCATATTCAAGAATTTATCACTTTTACCAAATGCAACATTTAGAATTAACTAACCAATTCAATACTCAGTCATTAACTTAAGATAATTATCCAAAGTCACTCAACCAACTCCAACAATGTTTGCCATTCATTTTTCCTTCCTTTTATATCATTGAAATCTAAGAAAATTATGAAAAATTATGAAATTTACTTAAACATCAAAACAAAAACTCCCATTGGCAATCCTTCCCTTGGTTGCTTAATGGAGCTAGAAGAGTCCAAAGACATTGAATTTCACCACCCTACAAGTATGAATACATAAAGCCAAATTGGGGTTTTTCAATTTTCAAACCAAAACACAAAATTGATCACTAATTTATGGAAGAAAGGTTCAAACTTTATCTAGGATCTGAAGGCCCAACTCAAAATTGCATGACCAGAGCTTCACAAGAACTTCACTATTTCTAACCTAATAGACACCAAAAGTGAAGGTGAATCGACGGAAATCAGTCCTAGGAATTAAACTCCATGAAGATTTGATGGAAAACGTACCAATTTTAACTCAAATGCACCGAAATCGCAAGATGGGTTTTGCTGGATTTTCTCACTATTTTCAACCAAACAACTCTGGCAATGAACCATAAACATGCCAAAGGTGATGCTATAGTAATGAAGGCTCATCGGCAACATGAATTGAGGGAAGAAAAAGAGAGAAACCATGGCTGCCACTTTGGTGCTCTTGCATGTGATTAAGACAGAGATTGGGGAAGAAAATATGGCAGGGGTATTTTTTTTAATTTTCCTACAAGAGGAAGAAGGCACATGGCAAAATAAGAAAAAAAAAAATTGGGTTTGCTTGAAAGTTGTCCAAGGGTGGATCCAAACTGAGTATCTTTGATGCATGTGATAAGGTTTAACCACTTGTGTTAGCCTCAAGTTAAAATATAATTCCACTCTGATTTATATTTAAGTCATCTTAAGTCTCTCTCTTCTCTTTCTTTTTTTTTTTTTTTTTCACAAGTGTTACGTTTGTCATCCTAAACAAGAAGCAATTATAACAAGTGATAATTTATTATATTTATTTTATTAAATGTCAATTATCTCATCAATGCATTCTTATTCACCTTTCATTTTAATTTTTCAATAAATAATTATTTAACTTTTTTGTAATCCTTCAATTATCTTTTCGGCTGACGATCTATTTATTTATTTTTTGTTCAAATCTAATAAAAACTAGCACTAATTAAAAGAATTACATAAATTAACAATATATAATAGTATTACGAAAAGGGTTGATTAAATTGATCAACAACCGCGTATGATTTCAACGTCGGTTGTCAAATTATTACAACATTCCATGGGCTTTCGCCCACAAGATAGCACAAGATAACCAGTAGTTAAGAACACCGTAATTAGGAGGAGTACGGTGGTGGCGGGGGCAAATCCTTTACAATGCCACAAAGCAGCGTTGAGTTTTGAAGGTTGTATTCATCCCTGAGAGATCGGTTAGGGGACAAAACACTAATGTAGAGTTGTTGGCCTAAGTAGCGATTCTCAGCCAACTCTGACCTCAAGTTCCACATTCCGGCGTTATCAAATGTCAACAGTATGGCGGCCCAAGAATTAGGGAAGACTTGAACGGTGTGCCTACTCACAGCATCAAGAAGATTATAGTTCTTCCTCTTTTCTGGGCTCCATCTCCCTGGCTCATTGCTGCATGTTGAACAATCGAGACAAAACCATATTAGTCAATTCATACTAAGAAGTGTTTTAAAGGTAAAATTCGATATGACAAGGGAGTGGAAAACTAACGCGACAGCGAAGAAGGAATGTCCATCCAAGTTGTAAGATTGCATGCTCTTTTCATGGTTCTCGATGATGATTTCAACAAAGGTGCGGAATGTGATATTTATGACATTTGGTACTAGAGTGACGCTGTCCAATGTGGCAGGTGGTACATCAGAGATGGTGTTGTACTTGAACACTCTGTCAGCAACTCCGTAGTATTCGGCCAACTTCAATGGTGTTTCAGGGTCGACATGGGAGACACCATTGAGGGCATAACGAAGCTTGCCTTGTACCTTACTGCGTGATCCTACCAATACGATAGTGCGGGTGATGTTGATTTGACCATATTTGTAAGAACCTTGAGGATTAGGCCTTGCAGCACTGGCGGTAAGGTTCCATCGGAAGGAACGAAATTGGTTCATAGACCAGGCAATACCGACAGGTGCCTCAGGGATCTCCGGTGAGGCAGGGCCGTTGCCATTTTCATAGCGGACAATGCCTTTACCGGTAAGAACAACCTTAGTAAAACGAGTTGAAGCCACGAGGTAGTAATCCTTTGGCTCTTGATCTGCTGTCACAAGGACAGTAAAGCATTGCCCGACATGGACATCAAGAGAGGTATAAGCGTTCTGGACGGTGTGAGATCCCTCGGTCTCCACCAGTGTCATGACATGGCCTTGGAACCTGAAGTTGAGGGAGTCCTTAAGCCCAACGTTGCAAATTCTGTACTTGTACGTCTTGCCAGGCTTCATGGTGAAGAGTGGCTCGTCATTGCCATGGCCATTGGCTGTTTTGCCATTGATGAGCACACCAGCTGGCCTGCCAACAGATCGGCCACTTTCCATGAGTTTCATGAGAGTTGCATGCTTCTTGGTGTACCAGTCACCAATCAAAACGTTGAACTCATCCTCAGGATCTGGGTATGGAACTGGGATCAATAGACGACTAAAGACGCGAATCATACCGTAACCACCCATTGCCCTGTGCAAGGATGTGATGGGATAGTAGAAAAAGGTTCCGATTTGGTCCTTAATCTGGAAGTGATAGGTGTAGTTTGTCCCAGGAAGGATAGGGCATTGGGCTCCCAATGTACCATCTTGCCATGAGTTCTTCCTGTGTTGAACGCCACTCCAGGTGAAAAGCAATGGCTCATCAATCATGTTGAACACGTTCACAACAATGTTGTTGTTTGATGAACAGTTAATTTGAGGTCCTGGGAATTGGCCATTAATGAGAATGACTTCTTGTGGAATTCCCAGAGGAGATAAAGTGCCATAGGTAACGTTCCATGTATAGAACACATAAGGGTCTTCGCCCTTTACCACTGACATTGTCCCAGCCAAGAGGCATACCAACAAAATGAACATCATTCTACGTTCCATCCTCTCTGTTTTGTGATTACCTCCCGAAAAGTATCAACCTTTTTTTTTTAATATTTTCTTTCTTCCACTCTTTTTATGAAGTGGAAGAAAGTTCTTCCCCTTGGTTCAATCTGCAGAGGCCTGAAGTATATATAGTTTTTGGTTTCTGTTGTGTAATAACCATTTTTAAACATACTACATATAGGTTTGTCTCTAAACTTAGTAATCTGTTTGAAAACATATATTCTATATTTATGCTAGCCAATTTTGGCAGTGAGTTTTTGGAGCTTGATACAGATGAATATATGCCTTTCATGATATATAGTTCGCAATAGGTGATTATCCGAATTGGTTTTCATCATTAAAGCTCTTGTCTGGATTAGTTTCCTTAAACCCCAAATTTGTAACAACGAAAAATACGTTA
The DNA here is from genome assembly GCA_037074485.1 of Delonix regia. Lineage (NCBI taxonomy): Eukaryota > Viridiplantae > Streptophyta > Magnoliopsida > Fabales > Fabaceae > Delonix > Delonix regia. The sequence goes on along the minus strand of CM073450.1, from coordinate 42,429,461 downwards.
TAACGAAGACAAATTACACTTCTAAATGCCAATAATTTATATTATGCATTTTTTGGTGGGCGCTATTTATGCGACGCGGTTGTTTCTCACTTTCTTTTCAATCTATTTCTATTTCATCCTCTGTTTTTTTATTTTGGATACTTGAACTGTACAAGCTGTAATCCAATGAGAGGGATGGAAATAGCATGAACTTGTTAATTTATATATATAAATTGGAAATTATAAGTTACAGATGAAAAATTATTCAAGTTTTACTTTTAAATGGCTTTTATCTGTATTTTTAACTAATTAAATAATATATTTTTATTTATCTATGAAAGTTTTATGTTTGGCACCGTAAATTAAATAATATTGAAGATGTAAAATCTCTATATTTGACACAAATATTTCTATCAACTCCTGGCAACTAGTTAATTACTATTATTCTCTATCTTTATATCATTTTTTATTTTCAATCTAAATAAAATAATTTAAAATAACTTTATGGTCCACAACTAGCATGTCACCACTGTGTATGGGAAGAATTTGAGATGAAATTAAAATATAAAGAATTATTTTAAAATTATTAAATTAAAGAACTAATTTAAAATGCTTCAAACTTAAAAGTTGATTTAACATAATAAATAGAATTAAGAGACAATAATAATATTTTAATATTTGCCTTCTTTATTCTTCTTTCTCTTCTGTTCTTTTATATATATTCTCTCTGTTACATGAAGATGCTCTTTTATTGTTTCAGACCTTTTAATATAAAAAAATTATTTTTCTTCAAATCCACTTAACCAATTTCACCTACTCTCTAATCACTAATCTTTGATGAAAAGAGCTAGGATTTGGACATGCCATTGTTGTCAATGTTGAGAACATGCTCAAGTTATCATAAGCAAATATTGTGAAGGTTAGTTAGAAAAGAAGAATATGTTTGATGGGAAGAACACTTGTGGCCTATTTAGATTACATATTAAAAAACTTGTAAATATGTTCTATGTACCTCCGTGCAAAGCACCAGTGGAGAAATTTGTATAAAAAGTGCAAAAAAATTGATGAAGAGAGAAATAATCGAAATGTAGTGTAATGAAACATATGGACGTTTTGCCTTAAAGTTTCGAACTATGCTATCCCTAAAAAACGCTCGAAAAATAGAGAGAAGAGAGAATAAAAAAATAAAGAAGGGCAAATTAGTCATAATTATTATTGTCAAATTCAGTCGGAATTACCTTAAGACTTTAATGAACTCAAGTAAACTCAACATATAATGGCAAGTCTATCAATGGAGTTGAGATATGAAGCTTTTCTTTAGGCCTAAAACCACCCAACCAATAAAAAAAATCTGAAATTGAAAATGGCTCAAAGTTCAATGCAAGATTCAAAAGCTAAAGAATGTTGAAAATATTTTAGTATTTTTTCCTTTAATTTTCTTTAAAAATTTTAAATTCAGTTTATATGTTACTTTAAGAATTTTAATATCTTCCACAAATTTATATTTTAATATTTTATATTTTATAATAATTATCAAAAGTTACGAATACCCAATTTGAAAGTAATTTCTTTTAATACTAATTTAAAGTTAAGTAAATAATCTAACTCTTAAACTAACTTTAAGTTAGTCACTCACTATGAAATTATTGTTTGTAGATAATGTCATATAATATTAAAATTTTATTTATTTTTATTATATCCAATTTTATATTATTAAACCTTGTACAATATTTCAAATAGACTCTAGATTTTTTATACAAATAAAATGAAAAGTCATGGCTGGGAGAATTATAGTGGCAAAAGCCATTCTAAGAGAGTGTACTGATTCAAAGGATACTGAGGAAGCGATGGACGATGAGGATAGGGTGTCTTTGTGTCACACCCTAACTCTCGGAGTGTGATTGGCACAGATAACAAGACTAACTCGCCTCTGTAAGCCTAACACATTGATTCCTTAACTGAATCCAAAATCATACATCATAGACATTCATATTCAAGCATATTCACATTCATGCATGATTTGTAGAAATTTGAGCAGAGTCTCCTCTGTAATTGAGGCCTCCCGAAGTTTTTACAAATATCTGTCAAAACAATAATATTCATAAAAGATAGCTCAACTCTCAATTCAATTCAGATACAACTACAACACAAGGGGAATAAGGAATCTACCTATGGTCATATATATCCATTTACATCTATTTACATCTTTACCATTTACATACCAAATACAAAAATCTCAACAAAATAGGGAAACCAAAATGTCAGCAGTGCCAATAAGGCTCCTCTAGCCCTCCTGATCAATGAACTACTCTAGATGGCTGCCTAAAATTCAGTAAAACATAAATGGGTAGCATTCCAGTAATAAATCAATGTAATACCTTTTAAATCAGTCAGTTTTTGGTAAATCATGCTTTAAGACTTTAACAATTTAAGCCATAAATATGCGATAAAGCAATAACGATCATGGATTCATTCCATAGAAATTAAATTGGTTAAAGGTACATAGCCCTTGGAAATCACATTTTAACGGCCAAGGAGCCATAACCATCGGAAAATATTTCTCATCGGTCAAGGGTACTTAGCCCTTGTATATTTTTATCAAACAATCATGGGAACTTAACCCTTGGTTCTTGTTAACAAACACATGAAAACCTTCCTTTTTGTTCAAAATACAGTTGGCTCAGAACCTAGATTATAGGGAGGACTATCAAAGACATCCAGCATCGATCATGCACTCATGGCCTATGCAGTTTAATCATCTGTCGAGAGCATACAGCATCTCGGGGTAACTCACTATCGGTCGAGACCACACAGCATCTCAGGGTAAATCACTGTCGGTCAAGGGTATGTATCCCTTGGGCTATTCATATCGGTCTAGAGCACACAACATCTTGGGGTAAATCACCCATACGATCATGAGTTGCAAGCTCACACTAAAACATCTGTCTTATAGTGTCCTCCCTAAATCTAAGGAACTATCATACATGAGTTTTCCTTTTCAATATCAATTCTCTAGTAAAACATTCCCTTTTTATGCAAACCTCTCTTTTACAGTTTTACATGGATATCACATACCAATCATAAATCATAGTTCATGTGAAAGACTAACAAGCTAACAATTATGCTACTATAAATACAATGGTAATTATACGATTGGAAGAGCTACTGCTTACCTGATAGATAACATACTCTAAAATAAGCTTATCTTCTTCTCATGGTTAACAATAAAATTCACCCACAATCCCTATATCATAAAAATGTACTTTCCTCAATTCTTATCACTAAACACACAATTTAGGTTCATTATAATGCCTTAACAAAGTCATAAAACAACCATAATCTCATAACATTAATTCATCACATATTCCATTTCCATATCATTACTAAAAACAATCCCTAGCTCAAATTCCCTGATTCCATCACTTAACTTTCCCAGAATTTTCGTCAATTTACATTCACTGCCTTAAAAACTTGCTAAATTTTCACTGTAGTCCCAAATTTCATACTTTTACCTTCAACCTAAGTAAAACCATGAAGAACAATAAGGTTTCATGTCATACACCTTAAAAGTGTTCTTATACAACCAATTTAAGCCCAATAAATTGCAGCATTTCATCATTTTCTGAAAACCCCAAAATTTCAAAACTTTTCAGTTTAGTCCCTATCAGATCAACTCTCAAAAACTTGCCTAAAATCATGCTTCCAAAGTTGAAATTCAATGGGAAAGGGTCCAAAATGCTTCTTCTAACATGCAAAATGCTTCTTCTAACATCATTTTCATGAAAAACTGATTAAAACTCACCAAAATTTGCTGTAAAACTCGTTGTTCTTAGTTATGACGAAAACCCGCTGGAAAAGCTGCTGTCGCCGGCCAACTGCAGGTGGTGGCTATCCAGAAGGCATCTCCAATGAAGGAGGAAGCTGGCCGGAGGTCGAACGTGGCAATTGACAGAGCAGAGACCGAAAACTGAGAAAGAAGGATATTTGAGTTCTGAAGAAGGAAAAAAAGCTGCGGGAAAGAATAAGGAAAGTGAAAGGCAATTTCATAATTTCGCTTGGGGGGACATGTGTCAACACCAAAAAATTCTGAGGGAGGAGGGAGCTACATCTCAAACCCACACCCTCTTGATTACATATGCCTTGCCTTACCACTGAGTCAAAGCTCATCGAATTAGTATTACACACTACAAATATTTATGCCTTTATTCTTGCTAAGAGAAAAAAAAATTTGCATTAACTTTAACAAGTGTTACACTTTGAATGGTGATCCCTCCCATGTGGAAGAAAATAAGGTGTCATATTCTTGAATGATAAAGAATACAGAGAAGGGCTATAAATGTCGGGAATTTACTTTCTCTGGCTAAGTTGACCAGAATATTTTCTTTACTCAACTTCATATGCCTATTATTTTGTTAAGGACCCTCATGCATGAAAAAGAAGCCTTAGACATTGAAGTGTCTGAATTGTTTCCCCTCCTCTCTTATTCCTTTATAACGAGTAAAATCTCATTTTGGAATGTCAAAGATGTTGGTGTTCGTGGGCTTTTCGGTAATGTTATGCAGTTCCATGGTTGTGCCTAGCTTGGAAGAAGTTTTGTGTTAATGTTAGCGTCATGATGTTGTGGAATGAGCTATTGGGAAATTGGTAGTCTGATTCACGTTGAAGAATGCTATCCTTAGAAATATTTTGTGAACACACGAATTTCTCCCAAGATTAAACAAACCCTTCTGAGATATAACTCAGGAGCAGAAGTTAGCAAAAAAGGAGGAGAGGAGAAATAGTAATTATTATGTCTTGTAATCCAAAGATGTGCTTGGTATTTATAAGAGAGAAAAACTAGTCATTAGAAACTAGCCATTAACTAGTTGTTGGAAACTAGCCATTATAAACTAGCCGTTGGAAAATAATGTTATATAATATCTCACTCTCCCAAATAATATGAGACTTCTTTTGAAATACCCATACTCATAATATTTTTTTTAACAATCCCCTACATATTTCAAAAATATCATTTAGAAAAAATTTTAGTTTGTAAAGAAATCTCTGAGTTAAATACACGAGTGTAATAGTTTCGAATCTGGTGTCTTTTAGACTATGAACCAAACCTAGGTTGATAAGACATAACTCATAGAGTTGTGGTGAAGTTTAAAAGTTCTATGAACCATAAACTCTTGTTTGCAAGTTGGAGATCTTATTAGCCACATTACACACCCCTATAATTCATGCTATTATCGTAGTTTTGCACTTTAATCAACCATGTGCGTGCCTGGTAGTTAATGAGTGGTTTAGAGATTTTGCCAAGATCTTATAGGAACGGCACCACTCTACACTCATATAGGTGATTTTATCAAGTATATCTACAATGAATACATCACCTATAGGGATATGAAAATCATTAAGAGCTTTATGCTCATCCTCCTAATCAAAGTATTCTAACACTTTCTCACATCATAGGAATGGACAATAATTAATAGTGCTAGCAGAAATAACAGCTAACTTGTTATTACCCATATGAACCTTCTTCATAGGATCTCCAATCACAAAGGTTAGGTTACCATCACTGTTAATTTCAAATTGGCTTAAGTCTCATTCCCCTTGATGTTTCAAAGATTGATTTCCTTGCCAGAGGTTTTGTCAGAGGATCTACTAGATTCATCTTTGATCTCACATAATCGATCAATATCACATTATCTTTCAGCAGCTACTTAACCACATTATGTCTTAAACGGATATGTCTACTTTTACCATTGAAAGTTTTATTCTTAGCAATGGCTATTGCCACTTGGCAATCATAATGCATTGATACAGAAGGAATTAGTTTGACTCATAATGGTATGTTAGCTAACCAATTTCTCAGCTACTCTGCCTCATTACCAGCCAAATTCAGAGCAACAAACTCTAACTCCATAGTGGATCTCACTATAATAGTTTGTTTAGCTGATCTCCAGGTTACTGCACCACCACCAAGGGTGAATACATAACCACTAGTGGATTTTGTCTCATCTGAATATGAGATCCAGTTAGCATTAATGTATCCTTATAATACAGCAGGAAATCTACTATATATGATACCATAGTTCATAGAACCTCTTAAATATCTCATTAATTTAATTAGCCCAATGATTACAGTTTGGGCTATGTGTGTATCTACTTAATCTACACACTGCATAAGCTATATAAGGTCAGGTGAAGCTCATTAAATGCAACAAACTCCCAATAATCTATGCATACTTAGATTGAGCAATGGGTTCCCCTTTATTTTTCTTTAGTTGGATGTTAGGATCATATGGAGTGTACATCGGTTTGTCATCGTAATGACCAAACTTTCTTAATAATTTTTCAACATAATGTTCATGTGTTAACAGTATACCATCAACATTCTTAATGATCTTAACACTTAGAATTACTTTAGCTTCACCCATGTCTTTCATATCAAACTTATATGCTTGAAACAATTTTGTTTTATTCACAATATTCATACGAATACCAAATATCAACATATCATCTATATATAGATTGATAATAGTACAATCACCATTCTCAAGTTTTGTATACACACATCTATCTACTTCAACAGTAATGAATCCATCATTAGTCAAAACTTGATCTAATTTATCATGCCATTGTTTTGGTACTTGTTTTAATCCATATAAGGATTTGAAAAGTTTGCAAACTTTGTTTTCTTGTCCTAAGACAACACAACCCTCAAATTTTTCCATGTAGATTTCTTCTTCTAAATCACCATTCAAAAAGTTGTTTTAACATCCATTTATAAATAAAAAGTTTGTATGTTAACGCTAAGGCCATCAAAACTCTAATAGATGAAATTCTTGTAACAGGAGTAAAAGTGTCAAAATAATCAATATCTTGTTTTTGAGTAAAACCTTTTGCCACTAATCTTGCTTTATATTTATTAATAAATCCATTGGGATTATATTTCCTTTTAAAAATCCATTTACTACCTATAGTCTTTGCTCCTGAAGGCAACTTTACCAAAGTCCATGTTTTATTCTTTGTAAAAGAATCAATTTCAATTTTAATTGCTTCTTTCCAAAGTTATGCATAAGGAGATACAATAGCTTCATAATATGTTGAAGGATCATTTTCTACAAGCATAAAAATCGTCACCAAAGGAAGTCTCTTTCCTCTGTCATTTACTTCTTCTCAAACCCTTAGGTGAATTCTTAATGTTTTCTTCATTAACTACAGGTGAATGTGTGAATACAGGTGCATTAGAAATTTTATCAATTTTCAAAGGAAAAGTATGTTCAAAAAACTTAGCATTTTTAGCCTCTATTATGGTATTAAAATCAAACACATCACTTTTCAAGACAAAAAATTCATATGCAACACTATTCTCAGCATATCCAACAAACATGCAATCGGAAGTTTTATCATTCTTCTTATAAAGTATTCTATTTTGTAAATTATATGGAGATAACAGAGCATCACTCAAAAGATTATTTGAAGCTAAAAAGCTAATTAACATAGCATTCATCATTTCTTTTAGAGTCCTATTTTTCCTTTCTACTACTCCATTAGATTCAAGAGAATAAGAAGGAATAATTTCATGAATTATTTCTTCTTTCTCACAAAATTCATTAAATAATACATATTCACCTCCTCTATCTAACCTTGTTCTTTTAATTTTCTTATCTAATTGATTTTCTACTTCAACTTTATATAAAAGATATGTGTTAAATGCTTCATTTTTATATCTAAGTAAGTACACCTTAATGTATCTTGAAAAATCATTTATAAATGTTATATAATAATTTTTCCCACCTCTAGTCACTATTTATTTTAGGTCTCCTAAATCTGTATGAATTAAATTGAGTACTTCAGTTTCTCTTTATACATTAGGACAGGAATTCTTAGTATTTAGACTCAGCACAAGTCTTACATTTGTTTAAAATTGTATAATTAATTCCAAAAATTAAACCAAGATTTTGTATTTTCTTAATGTAAGAGATACAAACATGTCCTAATCTAGCATGCCACAAATCTACAGAGTCAATCAAATAAACAAAAGAAAATACATTCTTATTCATAATTTCAGAAATACTAAGTATAAAGAGTCTCTGATTACAGTAACATTTGCCAACAAAAATATTATTCTTTGCCATTATAATCTTGTCATATTCAAATGACACTTTAATCCCAACCTTTCCCAGTAGAGCCACAGAGATCAAATTTGCTCTGATATTAGGTACATACAGCACGTCATTGAGAACTAAGGTCTTGTCAAATGTGATCTTAAGAAGAATCTTACCTTTTCTAAAAACATTTGTAGTTCTTGAATTACTAAGCTACACATGTTCTTCTCTATCACCCACTGTAGTGTAGGAGACAAAGGCATCTTTGTTTGCACAAATATGTCTAGTAGCATCGAATTCTACTATCCATTCTTTCACATTGGCTACCATGAAAGCTTAAGAAATAATTGCAACAATTATGTCATCTCCTTAAACCAAATTTACATTTGGCTTCGAAGGCTTGTCATTTCTTACTCTCTTCCTAAATTGAGCAACATAGTGACCTAACTTCCCACAGACAAAACAATCTCCTTTCTTTTTAAATGTGTGATTATATTGCTTAGGCTTGTAATCAATTTTCTTTTTATCATACCTTTGTACAGCTTTTCTTGTACTAAGTTTGTCTTTGTGGTCATTTCCTTTGCTTTTGCAACTTTGAGTTATTTCTGATTTTTGTTTTATATTATGATGTGAATGATTAAATCTGCGAGCGGCAGTTGCATTTGCTTGTGCTTAAGTTATTGTTTGTAATCACTCCATGAATCTATAACTTCTCAATCAGTGTGTCAGAAGCGTACTCATCAAGGAGGTTGATTTTCTCAACTTGAAGTTCCTCCAATAGTTTGTGATATTCATTGATTTACATTTTAATGTCTTTTTCGTCAGTCATCTCTCATTTGTAGTGGTTGCTTATAACAAATTTTTGCTTTCCAGCATCCTCAACAGCATATTTGAGATTCATTTATTCTCAAATTTTATTGGCTTCCTTGTATGTGCAATACACATCAAACAAATCATTAGACAAAGTACTAATTATTACATGTCTACATACCTTGTTTGCATATGTCCAAAGCTCTAATGTTTTTGCATCAGATATTTACGATGGCATTGAATCAATAAGGGCTGAAGCAACTTCATGCATATCTATAGTAAAGAAAATCAACTCTTGCCATCTTCAAAAGTTTTGTTCGTCAGACACCTGAATTTTTGATATATTTGGAAATGGCTTGACATAAGAAACAGATGACATGACTAGAACAATCATAACTCCCTGAGTGGAGGTTGTAGTGGTAGGTGATAGTGCAAAATTATTAGAAGTATCGGTAACAGCATCGATGGTGTTCATATTCCTAAGATTGTTGAGAAATTAGTAGTCTGAGTCACATTGAAGAACGTTGTCTTTAGAAATATTTCATAAATACACGAATTTCCCTCAGGATTAAACAAATCCTTCTGAAATAAAACTCGAGCAAAAGTTAGCAAGAAAAAAGGAGAGGAGAAATAGTAATTGTTGTGTCTTGTAATCCGAAGATATGCTTGATATTTATAAGAGAGAAAAACTAGCCATTAGAAACTAACTGTTAGAAAATAATATTATATAAAATCTCACTTTCCAAATAATATAAGACTTCTTTTGAAATACCTATACTCATAATTTTATTTTTTTTTAACATGAGCTAACTATTATAGTCAATGTATGGACTCGCCCTGGATGTTGGCAGGGGATTGTAATAATATTTGCCGCTATAACGAATAAAAATGATGAAGCAGTGAATGAAACTATGTAATCACTCTTATCCCTGAATTTTGTGAATTCTTCGTAACGTCTCTTACAAGTGCCTCATTAAAGTTCTTGTTAATACGCTAAAGCCGGTCCTTGATTACCTGGTCTCTGCCCTCCAAGCGAGCTTTATCTGTGGGAGGTTTATTCAAGATGATATTGTGTTTTTCAAGCGCTTTTCCAGTCCATGAAGTGAATGACAGGCTGTAGACAAGTTGCACAGGAATTCTGTGTAGGGCTATCATGGCACTAATAGACAACCCATTTTTCAAAGTGGGATAAGGTGCGTATTGAAAAGTGGATGGGTGGCTAGGGGTTTTGTAACACAGTGGAGATGAATAACGCGCCTTGCAAAACTTGGTAACTGAGGAACGATGACTTTTCTTTGCGGGTCATGTCCATAGAGGCAGTATTAACAGAAGCAACAGTAATACCTTTGTTCTTAAGACCGGCGAATCCCCCCTTTGGAAATCTTTATGCTGCCAACAAACTTAGATTTCCAAAGGGTCGAACTGGAGTATTAGGAATGGACTGACTGTTCATTTCTTTCAATGACATTTGGCTGAGCAACTATTGATGAAGTGATCTTTTAGAGTTGGGTCATGGCCAGGTCGTTGCCGAATGTGACTCGGTGTTCTGGATCATTTAAATGGAGATGGGTCCAACCAAGTTCATAATAACCAACTTGTGCAAGATATCTTAACTCTTCTTAACAGAAACTGGTGGGTGACTTCCAAGCAAGCTTCAAGTAAGCAACAGGGCAGCTGATCTGACGGCCATTTTCAAATTGGCAACCTAACTGGTTGTTAATACAAAACTTAACTGGTAGTTCACCATTTTCAATTGCTCTCGTGGCTCAGAGAAATAGAGAAACTGGACCAAAATGTTAACTTGGTGATTCCAAACCCATTTCACCAATAGTCCTTACAAGAGCAAGAGCCCTCATCAAAATGATGGAAACGATTTCTGTCCCTTACAATGATTTTCCTATGATATACTTTGGCAATAAACTTAATGGTCACGTGACAATCCTCACATACTCGCAGGTTCTTAAAAATCCGTATGGTTGTTCCAGGAGCTGTTGCAAGAATCCCAAAAGCAATTGCTAACTTCTCACTGTGAGTAGCTAAAGCATTCTGTTTCTCCTGTTCATCAAAATTCTGTGTGGCTGATGTTGTTAGAGGCACATATCCTGCATATCGAAGTCTATGAAGAATTTCATCCAACATTTCATATATCTGAAAGGATTTTGGATGTGATTTATCTCCAGAAACGAATTCATAAACTGCATTATCAACTTTCAATTGAGCTACTTCCTGGGACCTTCTGAATATTTGCATTTTTCATCGTCCTTCTCAGATTCACTACCTTGTCCCATTTCATTGCTTGGGAATATATATTTGACAAGAGGACATAATTCCCATCTACATGAGGCTCCAATTCAAGAAGATTTACAGTAGCTTCCTCTGCAAGTTCAACATTCTTGTGAATTCTACAAGCTCCTAAAAAGGCCCTCCACACAATGGCGTCTGGAGCAAAGGGCATAGTCCTAATAAGTTCCATAGCCTCCTGAAGCCACCCAGCTCGGCCTAAAATGTCAACCATACAACCATAATGTTCAATCTTAGGAGCAACTCCATAATCACCATACATTGATTTGAAGTACATCCATCCCCTCTCAACCAACCCAATATGGCTGCATGCAGTTAATACGCCAATAAAAGTAACATCATTTGGTTCAATTCCTTCAGCTACCATCTTGTTGAAATATTCTAAAGCAAGATGACCAAACCCATGATTTGCAAAACCCATGATGATGACACTCCAAGTAAAAACATCCTTCTCATTCATTTGCTCAAATATTCTCATTGAAGTATCTATGTCTCCACACTTCGCGTACATGTCTAAAAGAGAGGTTCCCAGCTTCGTGTCTATTCCAATTCCATTTCTCTCAATGTACTCATGAATCATCTTGCCCATCCGTAAGGCACCAAGATTCCCACACGCATTCAAGATACTGATTATGGTGATCATATCAGGCACCACATTAGTTAGTTGCATATCATGAAACAACTTCAATGCGTCGTTAGATTGTCGTCTTTGTTCCCCGCTGGCAATGTCAAAGGGTTTCCGGGATACCCCAACATCACCAACGGAGGCATACCCATGAATTATAGTGTTCCATGAGACCAAATCTCTCTCAGGCATTCTGTCAAACAGTTCATGTGCCATTTCAATCTCACCAATTCTAACATACTCAGCCAACAAAACATTATAGGAAACCAAATCGGGTTCTTCCATGTAATTCAACACCTTACCTGCATACTGTACGCAACCACATTTTGCATACATTTCAATAAGCGCAGTTTGGACATATAAATCATGACAAAACCCAAGTTTCTCCACATGCCCATGAATCTTTAAGCCATTTTCGCAGTTCATTAACCTCCCACATGCTTGAAGAACCAGCGAGAGGCTGAAACTATCGACCGAAACATCGTCGTGGAGGTGCATTTGGAAGTAAAGGGTGAGAGATTCATGAGGCTTTTGAGCATTCAAGTAAGCGCGCATCATAGTGTTCCAGATGAAGGCGTCGGGGAACGAAAAGGAATCGAATATAGAACGAGCATAGTGCAGATTATCACCATGAGGCAAAGAAAGCGAAACGATCGCATTTAAGAGCTTGGATTGGAGGAAGTTGTTATGGCAGAAGAAACAGGTTTTGATGTAAAAAGCGTGGAGTTGAAGGAGGTGTATGTAGTTGGTGGAGTTTTGAAGAAGAGACGCGATTCTCAGCTCTATGGCTTTTCTGGTATGGCGCTGGAGAAGAAGTTTGGAGCCCAGTGGCATCGTAACAAGGAACCACTATTGCCGATTTCTTGGGTTTGGTTCTTGTGGATCAAAACTCAATTCCACGACACCCTAAGAACTTAACATAGGACTGTTTTTGGGACAATAAACTCCTGTTGTCATGCCATCAAATATGCTTACTTCGTCACACAGTTGGGAGGAAAAATTTTGTTTAAAGTTGTTTATATTTTTATTATTTTTTATTTTTAATTATAATATGAAAATTATTTAATTATTTAATAATATTACAATATATACAATTATTGCAAATAATTATTTTATTTTTAAATTAAATTATATATTATTAGTATTATTTGATTAAATACTTACTATATTTTAATTGAATAACCCATACTATATATATTAAGAACTGCATATAAGTTTAATATCATCCTTTACATTATATTTCGATTACTTTACTCTGTTTTTTATTCTTCGTTGTCATCTTGTTTTCTTTTTCTTTAATTTTTCTTTGTAAATGTTTTGCACTTAAGTGCCAAAAACATATTTCCAAGGTTTATGTGTAATCTAACTAGTCTATCAGTGTTCTTCTCATCAAGCACTACTCTTTATAGTCAAACATTTGAATCAATAAAAGAGCATTTTCATTTTGTTGAGAAAATACAAGAGAAAGGAAGAGAAGAGAGGAGGAAGAGAATATTAGTTATGGAAAAGAGAAAAAAGAGGCATAAATACATTTTTAGTCCCTTAATTTTACATGAAGTTTTACTTGTATCCCTTAACTTCATTTAATTCTAATTTAATCCTTTAACTTTACTTTAAGTTTCATTTTTGTCTTTAAATTTTATTTGGTTGTAATGTTATCCCTTAATTTTATGTTAAGTTTCTTTTTTGTCTATTAAATTTCTTTGATTCCTATTTAGTTACTAATTTTACTTTACGTTTTACTTTTATCCCTTAATTTTATTTTGTTATAATTTCATCCTTAATTTTAAAAAACTTCTCAAATGTTTTTTTCCTCCAACATCATCAGTTTAAAATGCTTTAAATATTTATACTTTGTATGAATTAAGAATTATGATAACCAGAAAACAAATTAGGTAAAGAATACCAAAATGAAGAAAACAAAGATTAAATTAAATTCAAGAATACAAATCAATTTAGTTTGTGGAAGAATAAGACAAAAATTTAACCTCAGAATAATGATTACTACAATTCATGGAGTTTTTTGCATATAATATATAAATGGAAAAATAGAAAATGACAAGTAAAAAAAAATTGAGTACTTTTTGGAAATTAAAGGACGAAATTTGAACTAAACAAATTAAGGGATGAAAGTGAAACTTAAAATAGAGTTAAGGGACCAAATAAGAATTAAATAAAGTGAAAGGATGAAAGTGAAACTTAAAGTAAAGTTAAAGGATTGAATTAGAACTAAATAAAGTTAAGGGATGGAAATGAAACATAAAGTAAAATTAAGGGACCAAAAGTGCATTTATGCTAAAAATAAAAGACTGAAAAAAAAAAAGGTTAGAATATATAGTATTATAGTGCCTTGATTTATTTAGTTATCATTTTAAATTTATCCATAAATTTGCAATGTTTTTAATTGGTCCTTTAGGTTATAGCATTTTAAAATGGCTTCTTGATTTATACATTCACCTTAATTTCTCTCATTCACAATATCTAAGGAACAAATCCAATATTTAAATCAAGTTTCATTTATTGTGGGAGCTTCATTGATCGATAAAAAGGTTTTGTTAAACAAATTCTCAATTTTTCATGCGGTGACTTTCATATTTCTCATATATATATCAAGAAATTTTTGAAATGCATAAATTATTCATACTCAGTAAGAAATATAATAAAGTCATTAATTTGTATAAATTCTTCATATTTAACAAGAAAAATAATTAATTAATTAATTAATTTTTTAATTAATTGCCTCTTATATCATAAATTTTTCTAGTTGTGAGAATTTTTTCGAGTGAACGAGAAAATTAATAAATTATTCTTGAAATCCAAGGTTTCTTTGAAGTGAACAAGAAAAATAATGAATTAATTAGCCACCTCTTAAATCAAGAATTATTTGAAATTCAAACTTTTTTTAGGTCAATGAGAAAAGTAGTGAATTAATTAATTAAATATCTCTTAATTTTTTAAATAAGAGATTATAAATATAACTTGACATAGTCTAAAATTAAAATAAGGTAAAACAATATATAATTGAATAATATATGATGGTGCTTTTGAATGAGCCTATTATTGTCACTTTTCTCTCATCAATGTTGCATAACTAATTTTATTTATTGTCTCTAATTTATTATGTTTTCTTTTTATCATAATATGTTACTAAATTCAAATTTTTCCTAACACTTACAAATATCATTGATTTAAAATGCATTAACACATTGTAAAACAAACTACTTTTCCAGTGCAATGTGTGGGCAAATAAACTAGTATATGAGTAAAGTAGACTCCTTTAATATTGAAACTCTGTTTAACTAATGAAAATGCTTCATTGATCAAACCTTCAATTTTTCATGTGACAACTTTTTACCTTTCTTATACATGTATCAAAACTTTTTTGAGTACATAAATTCTTTATAGTAAAAGAGAAAAAAGAATTAATTAATTAATTAATTTTCATAAATTCTTTATAATTAAGAAGAAAAGTAATAAATTAACTAATTGAAAATTCAATTAATCGCTTTGTAAATTAGGAATTTTTTAAAATTTAAGAATTTTTTAGAGTAATTGAAAGAAATTAATGAATTATTCTTTGAAGTTAGAGAATTTTTTGGAGTGAACTTGATCATGGCCTCGACAAAATTAAATAAATTAGGGTATTTAGATTATAGTTGAGTAAACTTGATCTTGAATCAACATGGTAAATTTAATTTAAACATGATTCAATATGATTATAATATATGTTTAATAACTTTTAATCAAAAATTACTTTATGCTATCAATATATGCCAAAAAAAAAAATTTGTAAATCAGCATTTAAAGAACAAAACTGATTTAAAAAATATTTGATGACAAACTAAATAAAATTATTTACAAAGATCAAGACCATTTTAAGTTATAAACAAACTCTTCTACATATTATTAGGCTTCGTTTGATATAAGGGATTGGAATTAGAATTATAAAATTCTAATTTTAATTCTAATTCCAATTTTATTAGGATTGAAATTGATTTTGAATATTAAAATTTATGTTTGGGTCATATAAAAAATGAAAACATGAAACTACAATTCCATGTTGAATTGTAATTCAACTGTGTATATGAGTGATAAGTATAAGTATCAGCATGGATATATGTATATACACACACATACATATATACACTTAATAAAAAATAATACAAAATTGATCCTTTTTAAGAAAATATTTTCTCTTAATATATTTTAGATGATATAAAATATTTTTAATAGTGTTTGTAACATCACATCATTCAGGATGTAATACTTACGTTTTCAAAAAATTATTTGATTCAAATGTAACATATGTATGTGCAAGTAATATCCTTTTATTATTATAAATATACGTGCATGTATGATATTATATTATAAGTACATATGCCTACATGTACATAGTACATATTGTGATGTGTTTGTATATGTATAAACATATACGTAAATATGATATAGTATCATAAATGTATTATATTATGTTACATATTTATGCTTGCATGCATGTAAGATATAATGTCCTTATATGTGTGCAATATTATGCCTATGCACTCACATGTAAATGTATGTATATGTGCAAAGACGCACATTTACGTGTATAATGTTATTGTGTTGTGTAAATGTACATGTATATGTAATTTTGTACTTTTTATTGGAAACATATACAAAATGTTCATGAGTTTGTATTAGTGTATGCACAATATTATATCAAGTATGTGTATTTTACATCTTTTAAAAATTTACGTGTTAATATGTATTTGTATACATAATATTATGTTATGCATTTTTGTATATATGTGCAGTACCATGGGCTTATATTATATATTATTTTTTGAAGTTATGTTGCATAAATATTATATATATATATATATATATATATCATATCATATCATATAGAGGCATAAACATTGTATATTTATTTTATATATGTCATACTATTTTAATTATTCATTGAATTTGATTAATTTTTAAAATATTAATTTTGCATTTTAAATCTTAATATTTTTATTTCATTTCTTTTTCAATTTAAATCTTCATTTTTCTATTTTTCTTTTTTAAAAATTTGTTTGTCATATTTTTTAATCTTTAAAAAAGTAAAAAATGGTTTATTCTAATTTGACCCAATCAAATCCTAGCTAGGTCATAGGTCTTTAAAAAGTGGTCCAATTATTTAAAAAAAAAAATTGAACATGTTATGTTGGGAGTAAAAGAATTACACTTTAATTTTGAATTTTAGAACTACAAATTTTAAGGTTATGAGTAAGAAATGAAAATGACATTTATTAGTTAATTAGTGCATGAAATTAAAAATGTAATTTTATAATATCAACTGAACAAAGGAATTAGAATTTTGCATTCAATTCCAATTTTATACCTTAATTTTAAGTCCAATTCTTGACATTAAACCGGATGTTAGTTGAACTAGCATTTCCTATGTTTAGAATTGAATTTCTCTTTGGTTATAACGCTTATTTGTTTGTTAAAAATATTTGAATAGTGAACAAACTTATTAAACAACAAACTTTATTAATATTAGGAAAAACAAAATTTTTGGTCCCTTAATATTATTTGGGATTTCACTTTTATCTCTCAATTTCATTCGGTTCTAAATTAATTCGTTAACTTTACTTTAAGTTTTATTTTCATCCAGTAAATTTATTTGATTCTAATTTAATCCTTTAACTTTATCATATATTTTACTTATGTCTCTTAATTTTATTTTAAGTAAAATCTTTAATACACTCATAATTTTAAGTGTATTAATGTACTCAGTTATAATATAGAGATATAATTATAATATTATTATATTTTGAGCTTAATAATAAGAACTTTGGCATATCGATAAATACATAAACAAAAAAATAAAAATGAAAGGTGAGAAAAAAATTAGTAAGTTTTGAAAACTAAGACCAAATTAAAATAAAATGAAATTAATGGACAAAAGTGAAATTTAAGATAAAATTAATAAATGGAACCAAATGATTTAAGAAATAAAAATAATACTAAATTAGAACCAAATAAAGTTTAAAAAATAAAAGTAAAAATTAAAATAAAATTAAAACTAAATAAAGTTAAAAAAATAAAAATAAAACCACAAATAAAATTAAGAGATTAAAAGTTGATTTTTACCTCAATACTATTTCTGATAATTTTCCGTTGTAGACGACGATAATTGAATATATACAAATCAGCTGACTTTTTCAAATGATGAGGGAAATTGGTTAGTTTTAAAGTTTAAACGTCCCCACACCCCCATACCAAAAAAGTAAAATAAAATAATTGGTATCACCATCTGTTTGGCCCTTTTGACGAGGACAAAAATACCAATTTTTCAAGGAAGTACTTATTTTATTTTTGGTTGTATATGGCTAAAATAGTTAGTTTGATTGGTAATATAATCTATTTTTCTGCAGCCACAATCAACTAGGAAATTGAACTTCTCATCTATAGTAGAAGTAAAAGTGAGAAAATAAAATGGTAGCTTTTAAAAATGAAAATATTCTCATTAAAAATCATTGATTGCTGTATGACCTTTTATTTTTCTTTTACTTTTTGAAATAATGCATAAAGTTAACCAAGCTTTTTTAAATCTGTGACATTAAATTTATTTAATTAAATACTATATTCGATTGATAAGAAATTTATATACAATGTTTATATTCTAATTTTGATCTATTTGCTTTAGTTGCATATATTATATATTATTGTGCTTATGTCAATACATTATAATTAAATATTAAATTAAGAATTTAATAAAAAGTAACCATAATAAATGTTTAAAATTATTTATTCATTCAAATAATACAAACTAAAAAGTTATTTTTATTCGCTTTCCTTTTAAATAAGCTAACGTTAAAAATATTATTTTTAAAAGTTGAGCAAATACAATAATATTGAAAAAAAAAATTACATCATACAATTTTGTTAAACACTAAGAGATTCTTACTATGCATTTTATTAATTCTATGAAAATAAACAAAAATTCACAACAACTTCAAACAGCAATTTAAAAATAATTTGATTCCCTCAAAACAAATTTTCTATTGTAAAATAAAGGGTGCTGTAATTTTTTATAATTGTAAAATGATTATGCATCATTCGAAATAACGGCACAGTCATTTTTTAATTTAAAAAATTATAGCATCTCTTATTATTACAACAGGATCGGAATTGAAATCTTAGAAGTTTATCAGGTTAATTATATTGACTACGTTACCAAATGGTCAAACAGAGCCACTTCCTAGTTATGTTATGAATGAGTTTAGTGTTGTGAGTTAGCAGCATCTGACATGAATCTGAGCACGGATTGAAGATGATCATCTGAGTAAGAATGAATCTAATTGCAAAAAGATATTAGACAGTAATTTATGTGTCAGATAATATATTAACTCAATTAAATCGTTACAAAAAGTAATACTGATTCAATTAAATTACATAATTTTTTTATATACCATAATTTAATTGAATTAACACATTGTTATTATTTACTATACAAATGTATAATTACCACTTAATATTTTTTCACCTGCACTCTTGTTGTTGATGTGATTATATGGCAATGATATTATACTCTCGAAAATATTATATCCATAATTATGACATAATTAATTATTAGGTAGAAAATATTATTTTGATTTTTTTAATAAGTTTATTATTGTAATTAACTCATAAATTATTGTATATATAATTTTTAATATTTAATTGTTAATTTTATTATAATTAAACATGACGTGAAAAACATATCATAATCAGTCTAATTTTTAATATTCTAACTTCTGTATTAGAAGAGTGTCCTCGTATTCTCCGAGAGTACAGCACTGTTTCCTCTTAATTAATGTCAGCAAGATACCATTTTCTTTAGATTCTTGCTGCTAATAAGACGAACGAATGGCAAGAAAAATTGAATAAATTACAGTTTTAATTTCATTTGATTGAGTCCAAGTTAGCCAATATGAATTGACACCTTGTCATTTGTTTCATTTATACTTTAAATATTTTTATAATATTAATTAACAACCAAAAGAGACGTCATTTTGATATTCACATGATGGATTTAATTAGAAGAAAACAATAATTGACTTTCATAAATGAAGGTTCGATTATAACTGTAGTACGCTAAGTTTAAAATTTGACAAAATATTGTTTTATCCTTTAAACAAAAAGAAAAGAAAAACCTCCTATTATTTTGAGAAAAAAATTTCAAAATGTTAACTATTTGTTCCATTGATCAATCTCAAGAAATCACGTGACGAGCACGTATCCTCTCTTATTCATGCAACTTCTCCCCCTATTTCTTTGAGTTAGCTCCTTTAAAATGCAAATCTCTAACTTCTAAAATCCCAAATTTCCACAAGTTTCAGTCATGTTTGGACTACCATATATTGCGCTCAATCAATTTCTGAAAGAAGCCAAATAAACTAAACAAGATTTTCTTTCAAGCACCTTTCAAGACAAAAAAAGAAAAAGATATTCTTTCAAGCAAATTAATTAGGGGATGGAAAGTTACATGATTTTGTAATTTTAAAGAAAATGAAATATTTTATTAAAGTTAGAAGTAGATATCCTAGTATCAAGGATAAATTGTATCTTTCTCTTGATTAAATAAAAGCTTAAAGGTGGTCAATTAAATTGTGAAAAAAAAAACAGTTAAATAACACACTTTAAATTATAAACATAGACAAAAATATTATTTTAGTCTCTACGTTTATCAGTAAATTATTATTCCAGTCACTCAATCATTTTATTATACAATATAGTCTTCACTAAATAAAAATTATTACTTTTAATTTCTTCAAATGAGTTAATAAGATTTAACTTGAAAAATTACATACAATAATAATAACAAAAATGAAAGATAATTTTAAATCATAAAATAAATAAAAAAATTAAAATAATAATTTAATGATAAATCTGAAATCAAAATAATATTTTTCTTTAGAGTAATCATATTGATAAATTATAATTTACAACAGAAGTTATATGTATATAGTAATTTGGTCGATGTTCAATATTATGATGTTGCAGTAGTTCTAGAGCACATGAAGATAGATTTTGCGCAGTGAGAAGTGAGAACCATAGCTGACATATATGGGCCAACAAGACTTACACCAGCCATGTGTAGTCACTGAGTTAAATTATGAGAATGGGGTCAATTCTGCGTAATAATGAGCTGTGGAATCTGAAATATCACAGTCCCTTCAAACTGCTACTAGCAGTAATGCCTCCATGCCATTATACGTCGTCCATCTTCAAGAAATTTTTGACTAACATTAGAATATTTATATAGTTGTTGATATTGTATATTAAATTATTAATTCTACTAAAATGATTCTTTTAATAATTTTTATTTTTTTAATTATTTGATTAGAATTAATACATCATATCGATAATTATATAATAATATTAAGACTAATAAATATTTTTTTTATCTATCTTCTTGATTTAAAATATCACCTTTTCATTTTAAATTTGAAGGTGCTATCACGGCTTTACTTCTTCTTGAAACTGCTAACTAAGTTCATTCAAATTCAAATTCCATTTTCTTCTCTTCATTGGACAAAGCGCGGCAAAAAGAAGATATCTCACTCAAAATGTCACAGATATATATAATTCTATGTGTGAACTATAGTCCACCAACTTGTATTGCCTTTTCTTTTCTATCAACTTTTTATGCTTGTATGTTGCTATTTTAACTTGGCCGAGATTAATGCGCATATGCTTCCATCAACAAAATGTGAATTTAGTATAAAATACTATTTTAGTCCCTTATTTAATTAGTTAATTTTTTTTCATTCATTTTTATGTTCAATTTTATCTTTTATTTATTAGTTAACTTGAAATTAAATCTCTCACTGATTTTTAATATTAATTTAGTTTTTTACTTATCAATTTATTCGTAGTTTAATTCTTCATTAATTTAAGTGTACATTTAATCTAAATTTAGTTAAAAGGGCTTAAATATACAATTAGTGAAGAAACAAATTGATAATGAACTAATAAATGAAAAATTAAATTAAAAAAACTTATAAATAAAAAACCAAATTGACAATAAAATTAGTGATGGATCAAATTTAAAATAAGAACTAATGAGACCAAATTGAAAATAATTTAATAAGTAAATGATTAAATTAAAAATAATAAATAATAAATAATAAAAATTTAAATTAAAAATAAAAAATTAAAATAACATTTTACCTTTTTATCAACTTTTTATATGTAAGTTGCTATTTTGGGGTAGATTAATTAAAGGGCAAATGCTTCCACCAACAAAATGTGGAATGATGTAAAGGGAAAGTGGAAATGGGTTTAGGGTAATTAAAAAAAAAAAAAAAAAAGTGGAAGTGGGAGGATAATATAATAGGGTTCTTAAAGCACGCCTTGTCTATCCTAATGGGTCATCTCAATCAGTCAACCTACGTTTCAAACTTCGAAGATATAATGTGAAAAGAAAATAATAATGGAGGAAGGGAAGGAGCGAGGGTGCTTTAATGTCTTCTTTCTTCTGCTGCTTGAAAGAAGCATCCAATCCAAGCCATAGTGGCATCTGCAGCTTTCGTTTCTGCATGCCATTCTCATCCAAAAGCATAAGACAAAGAAGGTGCACAGAGTGAAAGAGAGAGAGAGAGAGAGAGAGGAATGTTGGTATGTTTGTCCTTGTCATACATAATTGTTCAATCAAAGCATAATGGCCTCCCAAGATTATTCCTCCTTCTAAGCGTTGTCTTTTTGCACCTTCACTGCCCCCAATTCTTCAACCTCCCTCTTCCAGACAACAAGAAAACGTTAAGGCGAGTATTATAGATAAGTTGAACTATATCTATTATATGACAAGAAAGGAAAAAAAAAAGTAAATTATACTTAATTTCCACCTTAAAGTTATTTTTTCTTTCTTAACTATGTATGTGATCATTAATTATTTGTTTAGGAAAAAATTAATTTTCAGTCCCTGAAATATTTACTTTAAAATTTTCTTGGTTTTTAAATTTCAAAAAATACACGATTAATTGAATTTCTCTGAAAGTTTTTGTTTCTACTTGTTATTAGTTTTTTATAAAACAAAAAAAAAAAGGATAGAAGCAAAGTAAATATATATACTTTAGAGACCTAAGAAGTAACAAGTAAAATAAAATTTGTAGAAACTAAGCTATGTTGTTTTAAATTTTAAAAACTAGCTTAAAACATGTAATTTTGAGGGTCAAATTTGAAAAGTAAAATTTTCTCTTATTTACTATAATTAAAAATTTAGAGACCAAAATTGATATAGATTTAAAAATTTAATCTGAAAGTAACAGTACATTATAAGAAAATTGAATGAATGACACATTGTAAGCCTTTTGAGGGAAAATTAATTTCAAGCTACATTGGTGAAATATTCTATAATTTTATATTAAAAGAAACAAAAAAACTGATATCTAAAGATATAGCCCACCAGAACAACTCCACATCCCCAGGGGCGAAGAGGCAAGGTAGCTAGGGGTTTTGGGGCATGTTGGCAGAGCATCACTCAGCTCATTATTCCTCCAAACACACCCTTCCATGTGCTACTTCCGACATTCCCTTTGGACTATTCACCCATCCCTTTTCCTTTTAACCGCTACTTTTGCCTCTTTGTACCGAAAAAATGGAGAAACTTGCTTTTGCCTCCTTCCCCCACCTACACACCCCTCCCTCTCCCCCTTGCCCAATCAACTTCTTCTCTTTGGATTTTGCAACCCACCTGCCGATTCTCATTCCCCCTTTTTATATCATTTTCGGATTTCATCGAGGCTCTCAAAGCTTTTATTATTCATTTGTCAACTAGATTTTCCTACAGTTCCTTGTGTGTTTCTTATCTCTTCTTATATGTTTTTCCTATTTTCTTAAGCATCGCGTACCCTATATAAATACACGTAAAGCAATGCAGGATTGCTTATTCCTTAGGCTTCATTTGCTACGTAGTCATAAGCTGGGTTTCATATAATGGGTAGGGAAATCCATGGCCACGACCCCACTGTCGTTCACTCCTCCATTGCTCTACTCCAAGAGAGGTTCAGACAGTTGCAGAGAGTGAAGGAGATGAGGGAGGAGAGAGAACTCCTGAGAATGCTCACGTGTGAACCTAAACAATTGATCTGTAATTTAAAACCCACGACGACGACGACGACCACTACCACCACCTACGAGCTGACTCCAACGATGTCGTTTTACCACACTGACTTGATGATGATGCCATCGACATGGACGTCGTCACCAACACCACCACCTCGTCCACATGTTTCTCTTTCCCTTTGGCCAAAGTCATCATCGCAAGAATCTGCACTTTCAATGGTGACTTTAGCGGAGCCTGAGGCTCTTCCTGTCTCTACGACTTTGCGCCCTAGTTCTACAACACAGTCTCTAGAGGTTTCATGGAAGAAGAACGCTTATGACTTTGATGGCTCTGATTCTGACTCTGGTGTTGATACTTCTCTTCATCTGTAAAACAATCTTAATCTATAGTTGGCTAGTACGTAAGGGTAGCTTCATATATATATATATATATATATGGTGATGAATCCAATTACATGGGTTGAGATGTATGATAAACACCATGATCTTCATATATGACCGCTTGGCATGAAGCTATACATTAGCTTATCATCATCTTAATTAGCTACGTATCAATCACTATTAATTATTAATTACTCGTACCACTACCAGGACCAAGAGTTTCAATGCAGTTTTGAAATATTATTAACTTCATGAGTGTCAAAAGCTATGAGCCATCTGTTTCGTCTTCTAGGTTAACGAAATGTTCTTGTTTGGTTCTTGCATGATTTTGTTGTAATTTTATCTTTTCGGGAAACTAAAATGGTATACCAATACTATTTTTCGAGGAATGTCAAGTACAAAACCAATGCACAGGACCTTTAATTAGAGTGTCTTGGATACCGTATTAAGTACACATAGACGATAATTTTAATAGTTATCATTAAATTTTAACCTTAGTTAACATAGAGATTGTTAAATGTTGAAGTTAAACATCTGCAAATATTATGTGATAAAAAATAAATAAGGGATTTTGAATGCAAAAATTTTGAGATACACTCGTTATACGATATGTGAGTATACGATCAATAATCTTATTTAGAATTAGATCAAACTTTCATAATCTAAGATAAGTACGTAAGTCTCTTTATTTCAGAATTAATTTATATATGTGATATTTATTAATTCTTAAAAGATTAAAGTTAATCATGATTTTCAAAGCATCGAAGAGGATTTTTTGTCTTAATTATATATGTAGCTTTTTTCTCTGGTTAATTTATAATCTATAGTTGTATTAGTTAGCAGCAAAGTACATATTGTGCACCCAGCTGCTTTACAGCTTGTTATCACTTTGGTTAGCTATGGCTTTTAAAAAAAAAAAAAAAGAATCATGTGAAACAGTATAAAACATGAAGCATCTTTGAACTATATATATAAATGATCAATATTAAACAGAGAAATTAAAGTTGATGGATTAGTTAAAGAGAAGGCGATCGAGGAATAGCGAAGAAACAAGAAGAAAGTGCCGGCAAAATAAATGCCACAAACACAAAAACAGAGAGGCCAATGAATGAGTAGCCGATTTTTGCATAAAGTTCTTCCAAAAGATATAGCAACTGTAGATGATTCCAAAGCTCAATGAATCTACTTTGTCTTTCTGTTTGTTTGGGTATGCCAGATTAGATAACCCCAAGCACAACCAGCTTCTTTAATAATAGTACCATTTGTACCACATATACTTATTTTCGGCTTGCAATATATATATATATATATATATATATATATATATATTATATGCCACTGTGGCCTTAGACCCGGATTTACCGCAAGAAATGCACCCGTAAATAGAGGGACAAAAGTGGGATATAGTTGAGCAGAGAGTTTCCTATATTAAAGCATGAATGCTGTTCTTCAAGTGAAAAAAACTGATATTGAATTCTGTTTCTCAGAACTAATGGAACATAAGAAGATTTTGCGATCTTCTTTTTTTTTTTTTTTTTTCAGTCAGTACAGGAATTTTATCTCTTTTGTCTGGCCATCAAGGGCACAAAGTTGTGAGAAGGGGAGGTTTTTTGTTTTAAAACAAAGAAAACACAACATTAAAAATAGGGAGTAAAAACTTAGAACAAAGAAAGTGGGTAAGAATTGATCTCACGTACCTGTGGACCCCCTTTAATATTCATAATGTAGTACTAAACTTGTAGGCAAAGAATTTGTTGAAAATGATACTTTAGTCTAAATTTAAGTGAGGGAGTTATTAGATTATTTATAAACATTGATAATTAAATCTCTATATAAAATGTTAAAGATAATTTGATAGACTAACTTTAATATTTATATGATCTTTTATTGTTTTTTAACTTATCAATGTGAGATTTTTTTTTTTTTTTTTTATCTATTTCACCAGATTTTGCTCTCTAAGAAGTTGTAGCATAATACATATCATGTCTGATAAATTAAATTCTTTTAAGCATTGTTTTTATGATCATTTTTTAAATATGATTAATTGAAAACTACGAGTATTGATGGATATAAAAGATTTTCACGTCATGCCAAACTCATTATTTTTCAACTTTTCAAAAGGCAGCAGCAACAGCTAAATAAAAAAGTCAATTTTTTATATTTTATTATTTAACATTATTTCTTGACACTTTTAATATTATATATATATAAACATTCAGTTTAATTTATTTTTAAATTTTTAATTTAATATTTTGTGAAAATATGTAAGAGACATGAATATATATGTATATATATATATATATATATATATATAAAATTACTTTACAAGCAAAATATAAGGCGAATTTTTTATCATAGTAGATTTATGATCATGAGCAATATATACACATCAATATATAAATCCAGAAGATAGCTAATTAGATAATATTGGGAAAATATAGCACACGCACACACAAATATATTATAGAACTAGTTTCTTATTCTTTTTTTTTTTGGTAATTTTTCACTCATGCTTATGATGATATATATGGTTAGATGATGGATTTGAGCTGAATTTCTTTCTAAAAGAGAAGAGCATTTATTAATTAGTAGCAAAAATATTTCCTATAGTACTTTTTAAAAATAATAATAACAAAGGAACAATTAGTAGCGTATACTTAGAGATATTCTTGCAAGTTCGATATGTATATATGAGCTTGTACAATATTGGAAATGAATAGAACTATGAATTATTTTGAAGTATCCTAACAAGAATGAACAAGTTAAAATATTTAAAATCATTAATTTGCAAAGGGAAGAGATATAGAAGGACAAAGACACTAGGTGTATGAAGTCAATACATAAAATGATGATCTCCTGAAGACAAGGACTTGAAAGACACAGATTGTGACCGTTGGTGGGGAGGGAGGAAGCACCTCCCATGCCCCACTCTATCCCTCACAGTATAAAAAATTATGAGGTGGAAATTTGCATAATAATTTTAAAACCAAAAAGTATAAAGTATAATTTAATGAAACTTCAAAATGAAAAAAATTTTGTGTACTTTGCTCGTAAAGAAGTTTACTAGCTAAAACCAATAACGATTTTATTATGTCACACGGAATTTGAAGCAAGAAATTAATTCTCGGTAGCTTATAGGAGCAATTGAATGTATTAAAGCCCAGTTAATAAGGTTAAGGGCATCCATTTGTGTTCTCTGGAACTACGATACCAATTTTTTTTCCTCCCCACCCTCCCCCTCCTATTATTTCCACTCTCAGTCCCACTCTTAGGTATTTTGGAGGGTATTTTTATAAATTTGAAAATTTGGTTTACATTGCAGCGGTTAAAGTCGTTGCTGCATTTTTTTGTTGTTCTAATAACAAAGGCTAAAAAGCTATCTTGGCTATTTTGGTCTCACTTCGTAATTTACTTTTACTTTAGTCCTTTATTAATTTGAGTGTTAATACATTTAGTTTAAATTTAATTAAAATTAAGGAATTAAGTATGTGGACTTTCATATTAGTAAAAGATTGAATTGCTAATGGACCAAAAAATGAGGGATCAAATTGTAAATATAAATCAATATGAGTCAAATTGAGAATTAATTGATAAATAAGATACTAAAATAATATTTTATTCCAAATGCAAATAAAGACAAACTTGGTTTGAAATTCAGTCTTTGATCTGGTATGAATTTTCCGTTCGAAATTCATCTTTGATTCGAAATAGATTTAAAATGGGCAATTATATGTTTCTAAATAGAGATTTTTTTATTTCAAAAATTAGAGGCAACTTTTTTATTTGAAATAAAAAAATTATCTCTAAATTTTGAAACGGATTAAAAGTTATCTCTAATTGATGAGAGATTGAATTTTGCATATTTTGAGACTAAAAAAATCAGTCTTTAATTGAAATTTTTTTTGTAGTGTAATACGTAATTTTTAGACATTAATTTTGAATAATATTATATATTGTTTAAACGCGCTAAGTGTCTCTAAAGTTTTTACACCAAAAAATATAATTAGATTGTAATTCCAAAAGAATTGTAAGTCATTTCTCAAGTTAAACTTCTCAACTTTATCAGAATTAAAGAAATTGATATTTAATGTACTAAAACATAATCAATCAGTTATCATTAAGTAGAATATCATAACATAATCTTAAAAAATATAATTCATTTTGTATAAATTCATATTCAACTCCAACTCAAGTCATGTAGGTGGGTTGGGCCTTGTGGACTATTTAGTGCCTCGGTTGATATGGGCTTAATTAAAACATTCTTGGATATCCATCCAGTTATTTGTATCTTAGATAACTAGAGTAACATTTCATAATTTTCTTATTTATAAGTTTGAAAAATGTTCGAATATTAAAAAAAAATTGCATAAGAAAAATTTTGATGGGCCAAAAATTCATATGTAAGTATTAAAAAAAAACTTAACAGTGACATAAAAATTGCAAGTCGAATTAAATAACAAAATGCATGCATGAAACTTAATTTAAATACCAAAACATGAATTTTATATGCATGTTAACTTAGGAGAACCACATTATATATTTTGGGTATGTCAACTTTAAAGTAACAAATTTCGAAAATTATTTTATCATTTTTTTTGCACGATGATATACCTAATCCAACCCCTTCCAAGATGTAGTTTTTATTTTATAATATAGATTAAAAATAATATAAATATTTAAAGCAAAGGCATATGGAGGATTTACTTTATTTACAGTCCCATCTAGATTTGGACTTGCTCTTTATCTGTCTTTGCAAAATAAAATATACTTACAATGGACCCCATGTCCATATATACTTTATTTTAAAACCAGAATCTTTACTAGTGTATATATATATATATATATATATATATATGCTGCAATAAATTATTCTATTGTAAATTTTGCAATTGAAGTGTAGACTATTAAATTAAGATTTAATGGTCTATGTTTTTTTATGTAATTTTTATTTAATTGTTTTTTAAAATATGAACTATTAGATTAAAATCTAATTATTCACGATCCTCCATTAGAGAAGATCCAAGTATATAAATGTTCACTATTAGCAAAACCTTTAAGAAAAAAAAGCCTAAAATTGAGGAGGGATTTGCATTTTTTTGCTTTTACAAAAGAATTCCAATTTGCCATATTTGGGATGTCCATGAAGAGTTGTTATCCATAACAAAAGGGAAAGATCTGATATGACAAAATCATGGTGAAAGGGACATTCCAGAAGCAAGTATCAAGCTACCGTGACCTTCAAGCAATGCAAGAAGAATAGTAGCTTGTTCTGTCCAATTCCAACCTTTAAAAAAGATGTAAATCTCTACTCTATTATATTCCGAGACCCTTTTCCTTTTCTGCTGCATTTATACTACCATTATTCTGCTACAATGTGAAGCATATAGCGCTCCGGGTTAGATCAAGAAGCCTCCATAAGAAACTATGATTTCCCCATGGCTCACAGCTTTGATAAATCTACAGCTCCTTTTGACTCTATCTCTTCATGTACATGGTAAAGTCACCATTTGTCCTCTTTGCATTTAGCTTGCCCTAACACTTCCTGCAGAGCATTAATCTGAATTGAATTTTGCATTCAAAGTTTGGAACACTATCCTATGCAATCGGAGATCCTTACATTTTTTGTATGCTTTAACATATTTGAATGGTTAGATTTTTATCTAATGGTTCATATTTGTTGTTGTAGAATATGATAAAAATTATGAACTGTTGAATGAAAATTCAATAATTTAAATTATTATTAAGTAATAAATTAGTTTTATTAAAGTTTAAAGTATATCAATCATTTCTTAAAAATGAGTATCAGATACTCGTAATAAACATTTCACGTTGCTTTAAATTGTACATGAACATTTTTATGTTTTATCATGTAAGAGTATTTTGTATGATGTCATGTTGTGTAACGCTTTAGAATTTGATTTTTCCAGGGCAATCTAAGGAGTGGTGCATAGCAGATGAGCAGACACAAGATGAAGAGTTGCAGAGAGCACTGGATTGGGCATGTGGAAAGGGAGGAGCAGATTGCCACAAGATACAAGTGAACCAGGCTTGCTATCTGCCAAACACAGTGAGGGACCATGCCTCTTATGCCTTCAACAATTACTACCAGAAGTTCAAGCACAAAGGAGCTTCCTGCTACTTCAATTCTGCCGCCATTACCACTGATCTTGACCCAAGTAACATCTTTATGCATCACCTCACATAACTTCACTAGCCAGTTCTTAAAGTCTTTGATTTTATTTGATTTATATTTAATGTCACTGCAAATGATACCACTCATTTTTGTTCAATGACAGGTCATGGCTCCTGCAAGTTTGGGTTTCTTCCTTGAACTAGGTTTGAAGTAACTTCTCAGCCAAAATGGAGGAAAAGAAAAAGAAGACCAATGGAGTTGCTGTGTTTCTTTGTGTGTGTGTGTGTGTGTTTTGTTTACTTCAGGTGATCTGGGAATATGATTTTGGAACTTGGATTCTCTTATATCTGAAATTTAAGTACTCAAGTTATGTACTTGGATTACTTCTAATGTTTTTCACCAATAAAACCAAAAAAATAGATAAATAAGAAAATATTTCTCATAATTGATCTTTGCTTTTTGTCTTTTTTGAGTCTGCACAAAGCGGCGTGAGTACAAATGCTATATAGCTAAGCACATAACTTTGTATATGAGCGTGCGTGATTACCGCGACACACCCCGCTTTCAAACGTAGTTTGATTTATTTAAGAAATGCTTCATGAATATTTATAATGGCAATGTTAGAAAAAATTTCAAAAAGAAAAACGTGATCTAACTTAGAGGCCAGGACCATGGTGCATGTAGGCATACAACAACGGACAAAAGCTTAATCCTTCAAACATGTCTTATGGTAGAGGCCTCAAAGACTACGTCATTTAATATAGGACTCCGATAAAAGATAAAGCGAGGGACACGGTCCATAAGCCAATCCCTTTTGTATATAAGAAATCCTTCTTTACATAGCTTATAATAAATTAATAATTATATTTTTATATATATAATTCGTTTTCCAAAATATATATTTTTATAATTTAATTTTAGATTTATTTCTTTATATAAGTAGGGATAATAAATTTGGGAAATATGGACAGAGAGTGCCTATCTACACCTCGTCCCCGTTATGTCCCTCTTCATCCTAACTCCCCATTGCAAGGAGATTTTTTTTTCATTTCTATTTCCTACAATAAAGCAGATCCCATGAGAAGTTCAAATTGTTTTAAGAACTTGCAAAAAATAATAATATTAATAAATATGAAACAACTAAATAAATATATTGGAACAATACATTTAAAGCTTAAATTCTTTGTTTATATTATCTACTAAACTCTAATTAAATTTTAAAAATAATAAAATTCAAATGATAAGTTTAAATAAGTCTTAAAAATTCAAAAAACCTTAAGAAATAATAACTATAGCACATTAAAAACATCAAGCTCAATTTATCTTAACATCAAAATATCTTTCCTCTTTCATACATGAAATCTTTATTATTGTTTCTTCTGGTGTAAGTTGAATATTTTAATACATTTTATTTTTACTATTTTAATATATTAAAAACTTATACATTTAAAGTATTAATCACGATAGATTTGTCTGAGTAGCAATTTAAGTCTAACTTAATATTACTAATTGATACAATTTGTTTATATATTAAAAATAGTTGTACTTTTATTTTTTTTTGTTTTTGCAATAAAATTTACGTTTATCAAATTTAAATATGTAAAAAATTACTATTAATAATACATATATATATATATATATATATAAACATTTTAAAATGTTTAAATTAAATTATCAAATAAAAAATCCCACGAAGTGGGAAACATGATCTTCATCTCTATTCTTATGCCCAAACTACTTTGGGAGTTTGCTCTTCAAAAAAAAAAAATCCTTGAATATATATCCCTAAATAAAATAGTTATAGTTGCCCGACCTGTGTCACCCTTATATCAACTATATAATGACTTTTTCAAAATATATAATTAATATAGTTTCTTAAAATAAAATTAATATATAATCTCATCCAACAAATAAATTAACATTTAATGCATTATAATACAAACAACTAGGACCAAATGGAAAGTGAAGCGTGTCGCCCATAAGATCAAACGCAATGCTATCGTGTGGCTTACAATATGAAGAATAGATCCAAAATGGTATGAATTGCAAAGATCAGAGAGGGTAAGACATTCACAATCCACTATGAAACTGCAACAACAATAACAACCACCCTTGGCCGTCTCTTTCAACTCAACCAAACCAAACACGCGTGCCTTGGTGCCCTCTCCTCCCCACCCTACCGCACCTTCCCACGGATTTGGATTTTTTATGCGGTAAAATTTGTAGATCTCCCTAAATTAAGAGAATATATATATAAATATAAATATAAATATATATATATATATATATATATATATATATATATTAGAAAAATGAGACTTATATAGATTCTCATTGTGTCGTGATATTTTATAAATTAAGTAAAATATTATTTTGGTCTATTGTGTCATAATATCTTATATAGATTCTCATTTCTTATTTTCAATTTAATCTTTCACTATTTTGAATGTTAATTGGCACATTTAATTTAAATTTAATTGAAATTGAAACACTAAATATATTAATTTTTATACTAATTAGAGAATGAATAAAAGATAAAAATTAATAAAGGATCAAATTAAAAATAAAAATAAATGAGAGATCAAAATCAACATTAACCATGAAATAAAGAATCAAAATAATATTTTACTCTTAGATATATTTCATAATTTAGAGCATTCAAATTTCTCTTCCCATTCTTCCTCCCGTGTAAAACAGAACATTGAGTCACCAAAATTTTCATAGTTGAAGAAACAAATTAATAACTGTAGTTGGAAAGAAAAAGACATGCAGATCTAATGTACTTAGAAAGATAAAATTTTCAGAACTTTAACAATTCTCAATTTTTCTTTCTCAAATTGTACCTCATGCATTTCATCTAAGATTTTGGCAAAAGTCAAAGAACTTATCAGCGTGAGAACTTGAAATCACTCACTCTTGTCAAATCCAAATGACAAAGTTGACAAAAAATACATTTTTTTTTATTTTTCATGAAATTATTATTTTAATTTTTTATTTATTAAAATAATTAAAATAATTATTCACTCATTAAAAAATATTATATTTAGTCTCTTAATTTACAAAACTTGTTAAATTTAATTTATTTATTAAATTCTTAATTTTAAATTTAAAGAATTAAATTAAATATCTTTTTTTAAGTGAAGCATTTAATATAATATTTTTTAATAAATAATTTTTTTTGAATATTTTAATAAATAAATAATTAAAATAATAATTTTATAATAATAAAAAAGAATTTTACTCCGACAAAGTTATACTAATTTCTAAAAAGTTAGACTTAGCAAATGCTCTTGTTAGTTAGTGGAATGAAGTAGTTGATATATAGTGGGCCATAGCTCATCAGAAAATGATTTTTTTCTTCTTTTCATATTTACCCATACGAAGTTCATGTGAACACTGTCTCAAACACAAACCTACTCCCACATGGCCCCACCACAATGAACCACATAATCCATCAATCCCCACGGCTTTAATGATCACTTCATCAGCTTTCTCCTTTTTAATTTTTTATTTATTTGCCTTTGCTCAAGCTTTCAGCAACCAAACTCCTTCCAGATACCAAATTACTACTTTTTTTAGGCGAGAATAATGTAATTTCGTCATCCATTCTCTTACTTTGAGATCAATTTGTTCCCAAGTGAATACGTGAATTAATTTGATCTTTTTTTTTGTAAAAGAAAAGATGTAATCTTAAATTTTAAATCTTTAACTAAAAAAGAAATAAAAAACCAAAATTATGTTTATCTTTTTTTGCCACATTTTTTAATTTTTAGATCACCTTGCTTTACTTTGTAGTATCCAATTTTAACCATTGAATGAGTATTTAATAATTTATAGTTATAAATAATAATTATAAAATATGACTATATATAATTATTAATATAAATTTAAATTATTAAATTTTTATACAACAGTAAAAAATATTACTATAAATGCCTTTTACTGCAAAGATTCGAATTTCATTTTTTCTTTTATGAAAAAAAACTCCATTGAAACCTCCCCGATTCCCCAGAAGTCTAGAAAATATTGAGTCATATTTAATTAACATGTAATGAATACCTGAAATTTCTTTTTAAAAGAATTTGTACTGATAACGGAGACTCCAAAGGAAACAGGTTAAAAGAAAAAAAAGAAAAAAACACATCTTGCTATACCAATTGTTTGGTATGGCGAAGGCAAGAGAAATGGGGCATAATAAATTGAACCACACAGGCATTCAATGACCAAAATTAAGGCACCCCTCACCTTATCAGACCCTTTCCTTCTAGGGACGACAAACTGTTACTTCTTCCTAGAAAACGATGAAGAAGCCCTAAAAGCCACATTTTTTTATTATTATTTTCCTTCCCATTCAACAGCCTTTAAATGCAGAACCAGAGCTGAAATCAGAGACATTAAATGACCCCATGTTTGTAGAGCCTTAGGTGCCTCTGTCTATACGTGGTTTCCGTCCTCGCAGCCTCTACCTTTGACCACTTGTCAAGCTGGGCAGCGATACAGCAGAAAAGCTCCATGATCACAAATTTTAGAGATTAGGACAATACATCTGTCTATAAAAGTGGTGAATAAGAAGAGGAAGAGCCCATTGTTGGTGTTCATTCAAGTGTTGTGCTTACTGAGAAATTGCTGTGTCTGAGTGTTGATTCTTCTAGGGTGAAAAGAATGAGCTATCTGGGTGTAGGTGCTAGTCCTGGAACTGTTCCAGTGTATCATAGCTCAGATGTTAGAGTACTGGATAGGAGGGTTAGAATTGCAGAGATGGTGTTGAGGTGTGTGATCCTTGCTTTAGGAGTTCTTGCAGCTGTTCTTGTGGGGACTGATACACAAGTCAGAGAGATTTTCTCGATTCCGAAGAGAGCTAAATTTACAGACATGAAGGTTTTAGTGTAAGCTCCTCTCATCCTTCTTCTTCTTCATCTTCTTCTTCTGTGATACAATGGTTTGTGATTTATCTGTGTAGATTAGTTTTCTTGTGTTGTGATTTTGATTGTGAAAAATCTTGCAGGTTTCTGGTTGTAGCGAATGGGTTAGCTGCAGGGTACTCTTTGATTCAAGGGTTGCGCTGTGCTGTGAGTATGGTCAGAGGAACTGTACTCTTCAGCAAGCCCTTGGCTTGGCTCATCTTCTCTGCCGATCAGGTGCGTCCCCAGAAAACCTCTTTTTTTTCTTTTGGTAAAATGAAATAAAATTCAATTATAAAATTGATACATAAATTTTAAAAGGTGATACAAAATCATGTATAATGTTTTTGGTGATCTATATTTATTTTGATATATCGTAAAATAATTTTATAATTAAACTTTAGTTCAAGTAAATTATAGGAAAAAAATTTATCCTAACATCTTTGCATACTCTAATAAAATCATGACAAATGTATGAATTTTGTATGGTTCTCAAATTAAATTATTCCATTTTCATATTTTTATTGAAAAATCATATTCTTGTTATATTTCAATTGAAATTGAAACATTTAATCCTGAAATAAAATTTTCCTTTGCAGAAACCTTGTATCAATATCTTTTGTTTTCTCCATTGTTTTTCTTTTACCTTTTTTTTTTTTTAAAAAAATTTAACACAAGTTATTTGAATCTTAGATAAACGGCATCATTCTGAATAAAATTTAATTGCTCATTATGTATCTAATACTCATATCAAACATGACGCTGCACTTCAAATTACACTTATCATTGCATAATTATTGATGGCATTTATATTGTGTATTTCCCATGTCCATCTTGATGGCATTTTGTACTGAAATTCCCAAAATTTGAAGTTTTAGTGGTGGCTGATCCTTGAGGAGTCCATCTTCTTAACCATTTATTAACTAATGCATCAAAGTTGCTTTGTTTTAGTCCTTCAACTTGAACCCTAAACCCCATCAACGGATACAAGTTTGATTGCAATTGTGTGTTCTGTACTATTATTCTCTTTGGTCAGAGTTTGATTCGGGATTTGGATATCTTCCTATAAAGGAATTAATCTGATGGTCCAAGTCTTTTTACAGGAGATCCTCCTGTAATTCCGAATCCCAGTTGGTTAATGTTTAATATTAAAGGTTCAAATTGCAATCTATGGCCTACTGATATTGTGGGACCTATTTCTGCTCTAAAGGAAACCAAACGCCCTCATTATTAGTATGGGAAAATCATTCACCCTGAGACATACCTAATCCCAGAACTGGGGTCACAGTTTGCCTTTTGTTTGTTGAGAGTTTCAATTTGTGGTTCCAAGTGTCTGCAACATTTATGACACTAATGGAAATGGAAAATGAAAGCTTACCCAACACTCATAAATCTTTCTTCAACAACATTTTTGTCTTCATATTGTTAAAAAAGCAAAATGCATCTAATCTCAAAAGTTGGCTCACTGTAGGAGCAAGCAAGTAGTGTATGATTAGACACAGTGTTAGAGGCTCAAATCATAGCTATCTCAAAGTGATGTATTGTTAAGCACTCTCTCACTTGTTTGAATCCTGGCCAGGCCAATTTCTCAGGTCTAGTACTAATCAGTTCTTCTATGAATGGATCAAGATGGTAATCACACTACTTGATCACAAAGAAAAGGAAAAACAAGTCTAAAAACCTAAACTTAAATCCTAACCTGGTCATTTCCTTATGAAGAAACTGAGTTATGGACTTCTATACATGAGATTATGAAAACTTGGCATGACCAAGAACAGAGTTCTACATTTATGCAGGTAATGGCATATGTGACAGTTGCAGCAGTTGCAGCTGCAGGGCAATCTGCTGTGTTTGCAAAACTGGGAGAGACAGAGCTTCAATGGATGAAGGTCTGCAACATGTATGGCAGATTCTGTGACCAAGTGGGAGAAGGAATAGCTAGTGCTTTTGTGGTTAGCCTTAGTATGGTGGTCCTCTCTTGTATTTCTGCTTTCAGTCTCTTTCGTTTGTATGGGGGTAACAAAAGTAAGAATGCAGGCTGGTAGGTTAGGAACTGGTTAGCATATATAGGTCTAACTTAATAATTGAAGACCTACCTCTCACCCCTCTTTCTTGTTTACCATACTAGTTTTGCAATTTATAAGACTCCTTTTTGTTCGTGTGATGTAGATTATCATGTATGAGAATTTGAGCTTTGTTAATTCCTACTAACAGGAAAGAAGTAAAATATTATTTTGATCTTTTATTCATTACAAAATTACAGTTTTAGTTTTTTATTTATTAAAATATTTAAAATAATTTTTTATTTATCAAAAAATGTAATACTTATATTCACATTTTTTTTAACAAATAAAGATTTTGGGTTTTAAGTTAGATAGAGTGAGAAAATTAGATAATTTTTTAAAATGTGAGAAATTAAGTGTGATATTTTTTAATAGGTGATAAATTATTTTGATTATTTTAATGAGTAAAGAGCTATAATGATAATTTTATAATAAATGATTGATCTAAAATATTTTTTCCTTGATCTAGAAATGTTTAATAGCATCTAACTATGAAGCATGAACACACGACGTAGATAAGGACATGGACACCGAATGTCATATATGTTAATGTGTTCTATTCAAAATTAAACTTCTTTATTTCGAACCAAGTCCTAGTTTAATACAAAAAAACTGCACATGGTATTTCATAGTTTTGACCTTGATTATTTTGATCTTCATGTCTTAAATGTTAATCAATATGTAAGATGTTTGTGTTTGATATTTTGAGATTTAAGACTATTAAGTGTCATTTAAAATATCAAAAGATCATATTATTTTAAATGGTATCTTATAATACTAAAAAAAATTTATAGAGATTTCATATTATATCTATTTCATCTTTGTTATTTTTCATAAAATGCCACTTTCACATCTTTTTTCCACAATCGAAATCTTTGGACAGGCTGTAATTGTAATAATTGTTCCTCCACAATTGAAATTGTTATAGGTTATAATTGTCATCTCAACTTTTTAGCATGTTTTAACCTATGAGAAAATTTTAGAAGTTAATTATTCAATAGAAATATAGAAATTTATTGAATAGTGTTACCATAATTTGTTATTTTACAATTTCGGAAGTTTTTATTTCATATAATAGTATTCAAAATTGAAAAAAGAAAAAAAAAATTCATTTAGGATAAGTAGATATAATTAATTATTAAAAAAGATCTTAAATTTTGAAATTATCCTTAAAGACTTAAAGACTCATTTTATAATTTTTCAATAGATAAAAGACCTAAACCCTAAACTTTAGATTTTGCATTACTTATAAATTATGTTCATTCCAATTACTAAATATTTTTGTACTTTTTACCACGTAAGTTTAATCTTAACTAATTAGGTTAACAAGTAATTTATGGACTTATTATTACCAATATTTGCATTACTTACAAATTACGTTTGTCCCAATTATCAAATGATTTTGCATTTCTTACCACATAATTTTTATTCTTAACAAGTTGGATTAATAAGTTATTTATAGATCTATTACCAACATAATTTGTGTTATTTACAAATTACATTTGCCCTAGTTATTAAATGATTTTGCATTTTTTATCATGTAATTTTTATTCTTAACTAGTTAAATTAACAAATAACTTATAGATTTATTATTATAATAAGTTGCGTTACTTACAAATTACATTCGCTCTAATTACTGAATGATTTTGTATTTCTTATCACATAATTCTTATTTTTAGCTAGTTGAACTAACAATTAACTTATGGATAAACAAACCATGGTATTAATTAGTTCATAAATTACTTGTTAGTCCAACCAGTTTAGAATAAAAATTACGTGAGAAGAAATGCAAAAATATTTGTAATTAAGACAAACGTGATTTGTATGTAACACAAACTATGATAGTAATAGATATATAAGTTACTTGTTAGTCCAATCAGTTACAAATAAAATGTATAAGTAAAAAATGTAAAAACATTCAATAATTACGGTGAATATAATTTGTAAGTAATACAAACTAGTTCATAAATTACTTATTAGTCTAATAAGTTATGAATAAAATTATGTGGTAAAAAAAGCAAAAACATTCTATAATTAGGACAAACTTTGTTTTGTAAGTAACACAAATCATGGTATTAATAAGTTCATAAATTTTTTGTTAATCCAACCAATTAAGAATAAAAATTATGTGGTCAAACATGCAAAAAAAAGAAAGAAATGGTAATTAAAGGGAATTGATTTGTAAATAATACAAATTATGATTGTAATAAATCCATAAATGTAAAATAATTTTGTCCATTGAAAAGTCATAGAATAATATTATATTCTTTAAAGTAATTATAAAATTTATGGTATTTTTTAATAATTAATTAATTAATTATATATACAAATATATTGGTCATAAACACAAATTTTTCCTTAAAAAAAGATGAAAAAAAAAAATCTACACTTTGGTATCTTAATATAAACAAGAATTTCAGCTGTTACACTCCCCCATCTACCAACAGAAAAAAAATCACAAATTTAGAATGGTTGAGTTTACAATGGGCCAAGTACAATATGTTTAAACTCAAAAAAAAAAAAAAAAAACAAAGAAGGCACAATTTTATATATGAAAAAAAGGTATTGTTTAGTTTATTACTAATACTGATAGATTTATTCTCAAATTTATTATTTTTTAATTTAGAAAATTTTATATTAATTCCTAGTAGATAAGTAAATTTTTTATTTGATTCTTTACGAATTTTTTCATTCATTCTTTTTATCATTAAATGGTTTGCAATATTATCCTCCAATTATATCTCTATCCAAAACTTAACAACCAACTTGAGAATCCATTAGTTTTAATATT
This sequence comes from Delonix regia, assembly GCA_037074485.1. Lineage (NCBI taxonomy): Eukaryota > Viridiplantae > Streptophyta > Magnoliopsida > Fabales > Fabaceae > Delonix > Delonix regia. The sequence continues at coordinate 42,389,303 of CM073450.1, read as the reverse complement.
ATTTATTTACATGACATTGTTAACTCAAATTTTAAATTTGATGTCCAAGTCAAGAAATTGTTAGATTTGACAAAAATGTTTCTATAAAATTGCAAATAAAAACAAAATTGTAAGAATTTTTATAATTTAAAGACTAAATTGAAAGTATTAATACGTGAGTAATTAAATGGAGAGTTAACCTGTTCATCAAAGATAAAAAAAAATGTCCTTTCTTTCATTATTGTAGATTTTTTTAGAAAAATTAATGATTAAGCTCCTGAAAAATTATTTTTTCTCAGTTTAGTCTTTTATGGATAATTTTTTTTTTCCAATTTATTCCTTTGAATGTTTTTTTTCCTTTTCAATCATAGTCACTTAACAAATCTATTGTTATAGCATAAACTGGTGGCTATATAAAATTATCTTATGACTTAAACTTGCTCAGGTGGCTTTTTCTTTTTAGTGTCATTCTGACAATCACTATGGCTTTGTCAATTTTGCTTATACTATGCCATTTAAGTGTTGGCTATAAATAACTAAATAATTTTAAAAATATTTTTTAATATCAAATTCATAATCATATTATAAATATAAATAAATTTTGAATCAACGTGATATAAAGTAATAACTAATGTTACTGTGATTACAAAAAAGTTCTATGTGCTGACGTTACATCTAAATAACTTATAATAATAATTTTTGAATGAATATTAGCAAATGAATAATGGATGATCATGTATTTAGGAATAAGGTCATAAAGAAATCTTTTGCCAACATGTTTGACCTCTTAATAAAATAGTGGACTAACCAGATTTTCTCAAACCAAAATAAAAAATAAACAAATTTGATTTAATTTTGAGAACTTTAAAATCTTCGAGTAAATTTGTGTTAACGGTAATGTAAAACAAATAGAAAATTTATATGGAGCTATTTTATTAATATAAATTTAGATCATAGTTAATTGATCGTGTAAAGGTAGAATACTTATAAGATTCACATAAAACTCTGATTTCAAACATGTTATTTATTTACATAAGGTACAATTATATTATAATGTTCTACCAAACAAACTTTAATCGTTATTTTTATGAATTATGCAAAAATAATTGCAATGACCCAACATATTTAAAAATAATTGCAAAAATAATTGTAATGTACGACGTAAGTTATGAATATATTTGATTTATATCAATGACCCATTATATTTAAAAGATGTGTGATTTTTTTTAATGAAAAAGATTCTGATAATATTATATGAAAATAATATAGTATGTAAACATTCATCTCTATCGTTGTACCATATTAATCCTTGGAGAATTATAACCTACATGCCATTATACATACAATGGATTTTGAAGAGTCGCTCGTTGTGAGATACGAATATTTACGTCTGTGTGTATGTATTATTTATAACAATACAATAAATTAGGAATAGCAAAATGTTTAAGGATTTCCCTGGCTCATTTAGGGACTTCATATTTAGAGATTTTTTTTTGGTGAAAATGGAGATGGCCAAACAATCTCTTCAAAAGTAATTTGGGAATAATAACAAGAATTATGCTTCTTGTCTCGTGGTTTGTGGAATTTATTGAATCTAAATATTTATACACATATATATATATATGCATCATTAATAATAATTTTACTATATCTTTAAATTTAACAAACGTAAATTTTTTTACGAAGCTAGAAAATTAGAAGTGTAATTGTTTTTAATATATAAAAAAATAATTTCAAATAATAATATTAAGTTAGAGTTAAATTATTACTTAAATGTGTATATCTTTATTGATATTTCATATGTACATATTTTTAATATATTAACATTATGAAAATAAAATAAATTAAAATACTCAACTTGTACATAAAAAAGAAACATTAATAAAGACATCACACATGATGAAACAAATGTCTTAATATCAATATAACTTGAATTTGACGTTTTTAATTTGTTAAAATTATTATTTTTTTAAGTTCTTAAAAGTTTTAGAACTTATTTATATTTTTTCATTTGAATTTTTTTTAAAATTTAATTAGAGTTTATTAGATAATGTAAATAATGAGTTTAAACTTTAATTTTTTTAATATGTTATTTTTTTATATTTATTAATATTTTTGGTTATTTTTTTAAAATATAATATCCCTGTAGAGATTTATAGGATATGCACGAATAATAATAACAATTAAAAATGAAGATAAGAATAAAAGATACGAATAATAGTAAAAACAATACTGAAAGCGAGAGCGGAAAAAAACTCCCATCACTTTCCCTTCAAAATTACCGTCCTACACTAAATGTTGAAAGTATTAATACATTACAATGGATTAAGTTAAAGATACTTATATTGCAATGAGATTAAAAAAAATATCTTAAATTGATTAACCTGCCATTTATGTGAGAATCAGTAAATGGATCAAATTGAATCACCTTGCTAATATAAAGTAACATGTTAATATATTTAAATTTTACTCACCAAATAATAGATTAATAGGATGACAACTATACTAAATGTCGGATTGCAAATGAATAAAAAATTATTATTTTAATTCTCTCTCTCAAACGAATTTGTAGTGCAAAAGATGTGCCACATGGATAGTGAGTTGGCAGCTCCGACAGTGCACGAGCCACGAGTCACCACCATACGACTACACTTTTAGTTAAGAAAACAATACGGCATTTATGTTTTGGATTTTGCTGATTTATTAATACCAAAATTGCGGTTTAATTTATTGAAAATAAATATTATTTTGGCCTTTTGGAAAACAGTATTTGCTTTCCAGAAAATTACAGCGTCTGTCCTCATTTCATAAAACCAGGGGCTGGTGGAGCAGACATAAAAAAAATACCAGATTTCGGTCTGAAAACAACATTGGAAGTAACGTTTCCTCCTTCATCGCCAAAAGGGTTCTGTTATCTTCTCACTACAATGGTAAAGTTGCTCTCTTTCCCTGTTATTATGCAAATTCTGGTTATTTTCTGCTGGGTTTTATATTTACTTAATGAATTTTACGGTGTCTCATGTTGAGCGTAACTCAATTGGCTTTGGTAATGCCGTTCATATTCTATTGATTCTGTTTAGTGCATAACTTGAAGCAATCTGTGACAAGTTCGTCGTGAAAATCTGTTATTTGTAGGCTTTTACCAATTTTTTTCCCCAGAAAAATTGGGTATTTGGGGTTCTACTTTTACCTGCGTCCTTCCAAGCTGCATTTGTTTCAAAGCAGGGAGGAATTTTTTACAGAACAAATTTACTGCGAGGGAAAAAAAAGAATTGTATACCATTATAATATTTTATTGCATCGATATTATATTTAGTTATTAACAAACAATCTTGCTGCTATGATTTATTCCCCTCTTTGTTTTTTACCCCTCTATTCTATGTCCACTTTATTTTATTTCGTCTTGAGAAATCTTTCTACTTAATAACATAAGGATGGCTTCATTTAGTTATTTGTTTATTTTGGTGCTTTCTTTGAAATATGTTATTCGCCCTTGAAAGTGATAAACTTTAGGAGGTTGAGATTTTGCTTCTCCCCTCTATTGAAGCTACTAGAACTTTTAATTTATCGGAGCAGTCCTAAAAAAACTCATATTGTGTTATTTTGGTTACTACTTTTGTACTTTTCGAATTTTCTATGCTTCTATTTGGTGAATAGGCATCCATTTGTGTATATAGCTACTCTGCCTATTGTGGAATGTAGACAGAATAATGGTATGCAGGGTAAAGATCCTAGACTGTGTTCTTCCAAAGATGAGTTATTCAGTCTCACGTGTGCAATGATGGCATTTTGCAAAGCTTATAATATTGCAACCTATTTTCCCCCCAAAATTATGGTCTAAATTTGTGCCCTGGTTGATGTGCTCTAAGTGCTGCTTTCTCTCCGAGATAGTTTTGACATGTTGTGTTCATTGTAACTTGGATGTGATAGACTACTTCAAGGCGACTTGCAGACCGGAAAGTTGCAAGGTTTCAGAAGAACATTGCAAAGAGGGGTTCTGATGCCTCATCTAAGAAAGGATATAACTACCCTGTGGGCCCTATTGTGCTTGGCTTCTTTATCTTTGTTGTCATCGGATCATGTATGCTCTTTCCCCACCTAATCTTATTACGTTGTATGCTTATCTTTTCTCTAAGATCAGTTATTGACTGCACAGCAGAACTTGTGAATTGTCACTCCTGTTTCCCTTCCTTTCTTTTTGTTTCTGATACTGCTTTCAAATAGAACTAACTTGCCAATATTTTGAAATTTTTTCCTTCTAGTATGAAAACGCAGGTAACTTAACATCCTGTCTATTTTATCTTCACTGACCTGCATGTTTTGATCAGTTTGAGAGTAACCCAGATATGTTGAACTTCTGAATCAAGATTGGATATTTTCGCTTTTAAAACATGTACTTTTACTCTATAGGCACTAATAAAGGCGATTTAGTTCCAGTGAATGAGCTATATTATGTGAAACATTTAATAACTTGCCCGTTGCCACCCTGGTCCTTTTCATAAAAAAATGTGACTTGATCTCTTTTATTGGCAGCTCTGTTTCAGATCATTAGGACAGCTACAAGTCGTGGGATGGCTTAAGGTAGGAGGAATGTTGATATATATGATAAATGGGTGTCTGGAGAATATGGTTGTTGTATGTCGATAAAGAGTGTAACAAGTACAGCTTTGCCTTTCTAATAAAATAATGCTCTCCAGTTCTTGTGTTATGCCTAATCCTCTTTGCTCTTAGATGATAAGCATGCGGCTTTTATTTTATCTATATCCATAAAGTAGCTTTTATTTAATGTGTTAGACTTTTTTTAAATATAAGCTAGAGTCATACACACACACACACGACAAACCTCAATCTCTACTTGTGGGAAGGGAGAAAAGTTATCATTTACTCATTAAATTTTGTGCTGAGGTGTAAGGAACAGAAAATGTGAATGTGTTCGCATGGGCTTCTCATCTTCTTCTCTTGAATGACGGCTCCCTATGTGGAATAACAATTAGATCATAGAATCGGTACAGACACTGATATGTATGCAAATGCAACTTGGTGCATGACTTTGTGTGGAAATCATCCTTATACCTGAAGCTCACTTCTGGATATCTTTGTTGTAACCACAGTATGAATGGTACTAATACCTATCACAATGTGCTCATGAAGCTTGGGTCAGTTGGGAGGCTCTAGTGATGGCATAAGAAAGATTAATACACCTTGGAAAAATTTGAATCCTTTATATTCAGTACTAAGAGTCATATTTTCAAATCTCATCACTAATGGACTTGTCGATTTCGAGAGTTTAGTCATGTGCTTTTGTGCATTTCTGAAACCCGCAGTTGACTCTCATAGGTTAGTTTGATCTCATCAGACCCTCAGCCTTCTTTTGTTGTCATGTTTATGCTGTTTTTCTGTCAAATATCATAAATGGGACATTTTCTGATGGTATCATCTCCAGAAAAGCTTTTCATTATGCGTAGTCAAAATCCACACCTTCAAATTTATGCCAAAACTGTAAGTAATTTGATGAAAAGTTTCTATGAGAAAGGAAAGTGATAGAGGATCCACTAACAGCTTTATAACCCCAAGCTAGATTTAAATCCCCAGGACCTGACTTGGCATTGCATGTTGTTAAACAGGGGTTCGCATCAGAAAAAGCATAGATATTGAAACATAGATAGGACACTGACATGATATGGACACTGCAATCCAACAGCATATGAAGTGTCTGAATATAATTTGAAATGTTGTATCATGTTAGTGAAGGTATGCTTAGCTGTCAAGTGTAGCTCCAGATGTCAAGAGTAATTCCACGTGGCTCAAGTGTGTTAAACATGTACATGCAGTTGGATGTGTTTAGAGTCTGAGTATGAGTATGGGTGTGAACACTTCGTTTTTAACTACTTAATTATTTAATTAATTGATTTACTAATTAATAAATAATTAAACAAAGAGAAAAAATTAAAATGATAAAGATTCAAACGATATCTTCAAGTGGAAATAATTTAAGATTAAAAATAAATGATGGCGGACCTTAAGACAAGCAAAATAAAAATTTAAAAATAAAAAATTAATTAATAATAACAAATTAAAATAAAAATCATAAAAAAATGATAAAAAAACACAAAGATAGAAAATTAAAAAATCCAAAAATAAAAAATTAATAGTGATAACAATAAAAATTAGGAAAATTAAAATCAAAATAAAAGCATAAATCAAATCAAAAAGAGAGAGAAAAAAAATAATATCATATAAATAATTGGAAAAAAAAAGTCTTAGAATTTTTAATGGTCAAAAACTAAAAGGGGAGAGAAACTTGAAAAATAACGTGTTAAGGGACAATGCAAACGCCCAAAGTAGGGAAGCTAGTGTAGCAGCCCTATATTCAGTAGCTCAATATATTTCTTTATGCTAAGCATTGATGGAAATTAGGCCAAACATAGGAATAGGTATGTGTAGGCAACTCCTTTTTCGGTACATGGTTTGAGGGTGAAGTAAAAGGGAAGAAATGACAGGGAAATATGGTAGGGAAGTGGGCTACACGTTGACCTTCTCTTTTAACTCTCCATCATCCTTAGGCATGGTAGAGGGGAGTGTTGGAGAAAGGGTTCTACTTCGAGCATCTTGGGCAGAGGAAAATGAAGGAAGAAGAGGGCTAAGAGAGAAGCTGAAGAGAAGGATCGAAATGGATGTGTGGGTGATATAAGAGGAGGTTCTTTGGAGAGAGCTGAGGGAGGATACAAGAAACATAGCAAGTGAAAGAAGGGAGAAAAATGGTGAGAGAAGATGAAGAGGAAGGCTGTGCATCTCTACTTTCCTCACCAAAAATAGGGGTAGAACACAAAGGAGTTTGGAATGAAAAGAGAAAGAGGGAGAGAAGGGAAACCCTTACTGCACCAACCCAAAGCTGAGAGAGAGACTTGGGGAAGATTGAGTGGAGAGAAGGAGAACGAAGATGTAGGGCAACCACGGATAGAGCCATAAGGAAAGGAACCTGGGCATGAAGAGAAGAATTTGAGAACTTAAGCTATAGGAACTAAGTTCCCCTGATTTCACGTCCTGAGGACAGGGGCAAACAAAGAGGTTGGGTGTTGGCCACTGTTACGATAGTTTGGCGACTCCACTAAGGAAGGTTTGAGAGTTAAGCTTGTTTAACTAGGCAGTTGAAATGATATGACCTTCTGCTATCTTGATTACCTTTATTGTGTTTTGTTTGTTTTAATTGTTTATTTCTTAATGTTTTCTTGTTTTTTTTTCTCATATGGTTGTATGATATACCTATATGTTTTAATGTACTGGTTATTTATTTATTTTATTTGTGTAGGTATATATCTCCCTTTTAGTTATATAACATGCTTATAGTTTCTCATTTGTTATATAGTTTTATTTGTGTATTTGTAATACATGTGCTAAGATAGAGAACATGCGGAATAAAGCCTTAGGGTAGACGGCTTCTATTTGTATTGTAAGTTCTTGACTTCTCTTATAGTTTATCTGTTTGACTAATGAAGGTTGGGTAGACTATAGGTTCAAAGGTTTGTATGCTCCCCTCACACATTAAGCATATTAACATCATACTTTACACACTTTGTAGGCTCTATACCTAGTCCTCGCTTAGCTTAAGTTAACAGAGGTTTATATTGATTTTTCTGTGAAGTTTCTCGTTTCTAGAGATTATCGTGAAGACTTCGCCCAAGTTGTACCTCATTATATGGATTTGACTGGAGTGAGATTTTGTCCTCCTTTGGTCTAGTTTACGTCATGAGATTCTCTCTCTTTTGGGTGGGGGCAACTTGAGGATCAATAATCCTATAAGATATTAGACTTACCCTCAAAACCGTACACATTAATAGACCGAATTCCATAGACAACCTTTATAGAGTTTGCCATCCTTGAGGCAACATCTCCTTGCTTAGGGTTGACTTGAGTTAGAACACTAAGGGAGCATATTTCATTCTTATTCTACATGTCACATCATTAATAACATAATTACGTTTTGTATTGAAAAAAATTTATTTGGTTTTAATTATCACAACATATCTATTCAATACATTATTAGGTAAACAAAATAAACTAAAATTGAGGCTTCTTTCACATGTTTAGTTTGACTTAATGTTGTATCAATGAGATTGTGAACCCTTGAAAATCGATGATATTTTGTGAAAATAATATATTAGTGAATTATCTGGTTCATTTATTTTTATTAAGTCTCGACCACGTGAGAGCCTCCTCCTCCTTGGGTTGAGAGCTAAACTTGTTATTTCCAATGAATCAATAAGGCTCTTAGTGATTAATAGAGAATAAAGCGCCAGGTAATCCTCTGATTAAGGAAATTATGTGCCCATTTCGTTTCTAACCAATGAAATTGTTCCAGCACGAACTGTCATTTTAATCAATTGGCATAAAGATCTAATGGAGCTATTGAGAACTATACAACCTCAAGACACAAGCTCAATAAGGATAACCTTGACTAAGAAAAGAATTAAAGTGAAGGTAGAAGCGAAATCAGTCGAAAGTTTAATCGTTGTAAGCAAGAAATTTAGAGGAGAACAGCTCTGTCATTTTTAAAGATTCTATGAGGATATCTTGGATTTATTATCAGTCCCTATCTAGCCTAACGCTCTTGTAACCCTAGCACAATATTGGGATGATTCATTGAGACGCTTCATATTTTCGTCCTTCCAGCTTGTACCTACATTAGAAGAATATAGGGGGTTGATGAAAATGTCTGTTACCAAAGACACCCCTGTCTACTTGTACCTTGGACACCTATTCTTGAAACGCGTCTTAGCCCAAATTTTGGATGAAGAGCTTACACGAATACAGTTATGTCGTTCTGGGGCAACAGAAGGGCTATCCAAAAAGCACCTAGAGAAAAGGTTAGAAACCTTAGTTGAGAAAGGAAATTGGGTCGTTTTCAGAAGAGTTTTTGCTCTGATAGTATATGGATTAGTATTATTCCCCTTGGCAATAGGAGTAATTGATCTTGCGACATTGAGTGTTCTATGGATGGTGGAGAACCATCTTGTGAATCCAGTACCAGCACTTATAGTAAAAACGTTTTTGACATTAAGTTTATGCCACCGAGAAAAGAAAGGAAAGCTGAAGTGTTGTTTGCCATTCTTGAATATATGGTGGGTTAATCACATTTGTGGCAGGGAATATCAACTTGGTACAAGATTTGACACCATACATAATCCAATTAGAGATTACCAGTGTCATGAAGGATCAGCCCCATTACAAGCAAAAATGAATCGCGATAAATGGATGAAAAAAAATAGAAGAGTTGAAGGATAACACCATTTGGTGAAAACTTGCTTGGTAGGAAAGTGAATATATCATTTATTATTGCAAAAATTTCCCAAGTGTACCTTTTATGGGTCCCTAAGGGTACATTAATTATAACCCTGCAGTTGTACATTGGCAATTTGCGTATGAGCATAACGTATCATCTGAAGAGGTTGTATGAGGAATCAGTTTCTACTATAGTGGCCCACTGAAGGAGGAGATGATCTATGAAATAAAGAGTGCATAGAGCCAAGTAGTGTGTAAAGAGAGGTTTGAGTTAGGAAAAAGTGCTGTAGCGATCACAAAAGGAACCGGTGTAATGCTGAACCAGTCAAACTTTTGTGGAAAAAATTTATGACAAATCTTTCATCTCTAGACCACACTGACATCTTGGGGCAACCCTAAGCGGGTTCTAACTCAGGTAAACCCTAAGCAGGGAGATGTTGCCCTAAGGATGGCAAGCTCTATAAATGTTGTCTATGGAGTTCAGTCTATTAATGTGTATGGTTTCGAGGGTAAGTTTAATATCTTAGAGGATTATTGGTCCCTAGGTTGCCCCTACCCAAAAGAGAGAGAATCTCGTGATGTGAACTAGACCCAAAGAGGACAGAATCCCACTCCAGTCAAATCCATATAACGAGGTACAACCTGGGCGAGGTCTTCACGGTAATCTTTAGAAGCGAGAAACTTCACAGGAAAATCAATATAAACCTCTGTTAATTTAAGGTAAGTGAGGACCAGGGTATAGAGCCCAAAAAGTGTGTAAAGTAAGATATTAATGTGCTTAATGTGTGAGGGGAGCATACAAATCTTTGAACCTATAGTTTACCCAACCCTCATCTGTCAAACAGATAAACTGCAAGAGAAGTCAAGAATTTACAATACAAATAGGAGCCGTCTACCCTAAGGTTTTATTCCGCATGTTCTTTATCTTAGTAAATGTATTACAAATAAACAAATAAAACTATATGACAAATGAGAAACTATAAGTATGTTATATAATTAAAAGGGAAATATATACCTAGACAAATAAAAATAATAAATAACTAATACATAGAAACATATAGGCATATCATACAATCATATGAGAAAAAAAAAAAAACAAGAAAACATTGAGAAATAAACAAACAAAACACAACAAGGGTAATCAAGATAGCAGAAGGCCATATCATTTCAACTGACTAGTTAAACAACCTTGACTCTCGAACCTTCCCTAGTGGAGTTGCCAAACTATTGTAACCATGGCCAACACCCAACTCCTTTGTTTACCCCTATCCTCAGGACGTGAATTCAGGGGAGCTTAGTTTTGGCAGCTTAAGCTCTCAAATTCTTTTCCTCATGGCTAACTTCCTTTCCTTATGACTTTATTCGTGGTTGCTCTACATCTTCCATTCTTTTTTTTATTGCTTCGACGTTTACACCAAAGGTAATGGGAGCAACAGGGATTCTCCTTCTCTCTACTCGGTCTCTCTCTTGGCTTTAGGTTGGTGCAGCAAGGGTTCTCCTTCTCTCCACTCGGTCTCACTCTCGACCCACCTTCTTCTTCTTCACTCTTCATTTTCTCCACTCGGTCTTCCCCTGGTCTCTCTCTCGGCTTTAGGTTGGTGCGACAAGGGTTCTCCTTTTCTTCCTATTTCTCTTTTTCCTTTGTGTTCTACCCCTGTTTTTGGTGAGGAAAACAAATATAGACAACCTTCCTCTTCCTCTTCTCTCACCATTTTTCTCCTTTCTTTTGTTCGTTGTATTTCTTGTCTCGTCCCCCAACTCTCTCCCAAGAACCTCCTCTTATATTACCCACGTGTCCCTTTTGATCCCTTTCTCCAGCTTCTCTCTTAGCCCCATTCTTCCTTCATTCTCCTTTGCCCAAGACGCTTGAAGTACAGCCCTATCTCCGACGCTCCCCTTTGCCATGCTCGAGGATGATGGAGACTTGTGGGAGAAGGTCAATGTGTAGCCCACTTTTCTACCATATTTCCCTGCCATTTCTTCCTTTTTGCTTCACCCTTAAACCATGTACCGAAGGAGTTACCTGCACATACTTGTTCCTATGTTTGGCTTAGTTTCCATCAATGCTTAACGTAAAAAGATATATTGAGCTACCAGATATAGGGTTGCTACATTGGCTTCCCTACTTTGGCCATTTGAACTGTCCCTTAACACATTTTTTTTCAAGTTTCTCTTCCTTTTTAGTTTTCGACCATTAAAAATTCTAATTTTCAACATTGCATAAAAATAATTTTATTTTCACCTTTATTTAGAAAAGTTATGTGAGATTTGAAACCTTCTTAGAAGTTAACGTCATTTTTATTTAAGTATAGAGATTGAAATGATTTCTAAATTACAAGAAAAAAAAAATTATTTTGCTTGATATTTAACAATTGTTGTGTGAGATTATCAACCTTCACAGGCATTTGGAAATTGAACAGTAAAGACCACGTGAAATCTTTAATCTCCTTAGGTCTTAATAGTCAATATCTGCCTTTAAAATATAAAGATAAAAAATATTAAAAAATATAGAAAAGGGGTCTGATTTACTTGTTATTCATAATTAAAATGCTTCCTTAATTATAATCTCGTTTTCAAAATTAAAACTAAAATCTAAAAATCCAAAAAAATATAAATTTAAAAATCTTGAAAAATAATTGTCCATTAAAATTTCCTTTTGATTACAACAATAAATCCTAATTTCAAAAATAAAAAAAAACTCAAAAGATTCTAAAAACATTTTGTATTATAATTTCACCTGAATTTCAAAATAAAATTCTAGCCCCAAAAATCCCAAAAGATCTTTTCTCATTTTGTATAAATTTCAAAATAAGAGTTAAAATTTCAAAATAAACAAAAATTAAAAGAGGAAAAATGAGGAGGGCAAGAGAGTGAGATCAATCAATTTTTTCTAAATTAAAATACAAATTGAATTTCGATCTCGTTTTGTTTACAAAAGAGTTTGATTAATCTCAACTCCCTTGCTTTTTTCACAAAAATTGAAAATTACCAACTAATTGCCACATATTTTTATGTCGAATTACGTGGACTTTGATATCTATTACATGTTATGTAGGCTCTAGGCTTTTATCATAGGTCAAATATACCATTTGTAAATATCTATTTGTTTATTTTTATTATTGTTGTTTATGTCTTTTATATTTAACGAGTATGCATGTTAATAAAAGAGTAATTGAGATCAATTTAATGCTATATTTTATTTCATTTGACTAGTTTAAGGTAACCGTCCTTATGGATAGGTATTGTGAGGTGCCTAACATCTTTTCCACACTCAAATAGACTCTGAATCTATCTTTGTTTTCGTAGACTACTTTGCATTTTTTTTTTTGTTTTAAATTGGTTTACCAAAGTTTTTCGTTAAAAATTTTGGGTGCGATTCTAATAAATTGATTTTTATAATTCATTTTAAGAGTCAATTTAAACCTTTTTTATTCTATCCGCTGAAAGGTCAGTTACGACAGTGGACTTGATGAGCTACAAGGATATGTTAAGTTGTTGAGATAAGTTGAGTTTGTGGTTATCAATGTAGGTTAATTACTATATACGAAGATGAGATCAATACAAACTGAATTCCTCTTCTTTAGCACTATGCTTCCCCTGTTCTCTATCTTCATCTTTCTGCACCTGATATCAATTCTATCAAAACATGATACAACCTGAGTTTCCATTTGCACTGTAATTCATTGAATTTGTAGTGATATCATGTGATTATCATTAATTATTTTGATTCGACAATTACAACACCTAGTAGATGATGTTGTATAAACCTTGATCTAAACTCATTTGTAATTATGAGTTCTACAAACCTTGAATGGTACGATATAAATATTCCCTTGGAAGAAAAATGCTTCTGTTGAATAAATAATATATATAAAAATGATGAGAGTCCTAATAAACCAGCTATTTTAGAAAAAAAATAAATAAAGCTACATAGAAGTTCCCACCTCAATTTGGCTGGATCATCTTAATTAAGGGTAAATTATAACAAAAATTTTAAATAATCAAATTGGGATGTTTCATTTTCTTTATAAATCCCAATACTATTAAATAACAGGACAAAACACTAAATGATCAATTTAATATAGAATAAATTAAAGTTAAAATTAGTCTTTGTCAATGCAATTTCTGATATTTCATTCTTTGTCACTAGTCTGATCCATCACTTACTTCTTTTGTTTGACTATGCTGGTAATCAAATTTGGAAGACACAATATATGATTATATATATATATATATAAAATTATTGTTTTGTATAATTACAGCATCATTTTTTTTGACAATAAATATAACTGGATAACAGCATCATTCGTAATCTGAAAAAAAAAAATGGTTCAGACATTTACAACTAAGTGATAAAAATAAAATTTTTGGAATACATATTTGTATTTGAAAAATCCATCATTTGATCAACGGTTCTTATAGTGTCTATGACATTTAGCAACGAAAATATGTTACCGCAGCCTCATGTCAGATTCAGGCGGCACTTGATTTGTTCATTGCCCTCCCTATTCCTGGATGCGTTAAAATCCTTAAAACGACGTATCAGTGTTAGCTAACTTAGAAATTTAATATATACCCATGTTTTGCGATTTTACAAGAAGAGGAGAACCAATCTTGCTCTGCTGGGGTTTCGGGAGGGTGTTTGGAACTCTAGGAGTGGGAGATGATGGAGAGCAAAGGGAAGACAGATCTCAACGCATCATCATCCTTCAATCCCTCCTTTGGTATATTATTGAAGACTTCGGCCTTGAGCACTACTCTACGTCATTCCTCTGGTTTTCATCTAAATTTGGTTTCTGTTCAATTGTTGTAGTTTTGATTTATGTCGATTTGTTTTGTTTTTATGTTGAAGTTGTGTATTTGACTCCTGGTCACATTGACACTGGTATTTTGAAATTGAATCAGTGCCTAATTCCCTATTCACAAACATATGCTAAAATTTCTTATGCAATTGGTGTTCAGGAAGAGTAGATTGCTTGAAATCATGTATCAGTTGATGAAGTTATGATTAATCCGTTGATGTGTTTTGATGAAGCTAGACCTTTTACGTAGCATTTGTCGCAATTTAATGTGTTGTTTGACAAAAATTGTGTGGCTGACCTTGGGAATTTGGTGAAATGTTGGTTGACAAAGCCATAAGAACTAGGGTTACTTCATTTGAATAGGAGAAGAGAACGTAAATTAATCTCGCGTCCCCAATGCTAATTAATCTGAGTCATTGTGTTTGGTGTTGTTTTATGTTATTTCTCTGTGTTTTGAGTCTTAATTTTGGTCATTATCCAAGTCTTTAGTGTCCTTTACTTTAGGCATTCTTATTGTTTGCTAAACTAAGGGGCTAGTAACTAGGAAAATCTACGATACTAGTATAGATATGGGATCGAAGGGTATTTATTACACTAATTGAAAATATGAACCTGAAATATCAAGCGAAAAATACGGAGTACAATCTACGCCACTTTGTAAGGATTGGGAATCAAGTAGAGATTGTTCTTCCTTCGAGTTACAGCACCAAAGTTTTCAGCCATATCCAAGTCCTCTGGTTTCATTTCATTTGGAAATTCCCAATTGAAGTGATAGAGTAATTTGGCCAGAACAACCTCCATATTTGCTAAACCAAATGAGACGCCCGGTCATGCTCTCCTTCCTGCTCCAAAAGGGATATAATTCAAGTTCATTCCTTTGAAATCAAAGGAAGCATCATGGAACCTCTCTGGTATGGAGCTCTCTGGATCATACCAATGCTTTGGATCTCTTCCCAGAGCCCATGCATCTTGATGGGTCCATGAGAATTGAGAGAGCTGGAATAACCAAGGTGTCCACGAGAATTGAGAGAGTTGGAATAACCGAGGTGTATGAGAGGAGACGGAAGAAGTAGGCCAGCCATCAAGTATCTCATATTACTTGACGTGAGATTTAGGTATCCTATACTTCCCATATTCCTATCACATTTACAATGACTTTAGTCTTTGTGGGTATTTCATATCCATCAATCTTGCATGCTTCCCTGCATTGCATTCTCTCGGAAGCAGTAATGGAAGAGGTAGGTGTAACCTCATAATTTCTTTGATTATTGACTTAAAATAGCTGAGTTCACCTATATTAGTTTCTTGGATTGTATCCTTCCCTCTGAAAGCTTGTCCGATCTCAATTTGTACCTTCTTCATTACTTTTGGGTTTCTCATTAATTCAGACATAACCCACTTTAGTGTTGCTGCTGAAGTATCTGTTCCAGTACCAAATATATCCTGGATATGTTGAAAATGTTTTCAAAGTATATTTATAATAAGTATAAGAAAAACATTTTAGTAGGTCCATTGATTCCATTCTACAGAAGAATGACATACCAAACAAATAACATATAGGCAGATATACATGTCAAGCATACTTTTCAGTATAACAACATACTTACATGTTTATTCATAAATGATTGACAAAACTTTAACAAAAATTTTTATTTGACCATGGTATCATTCAATTTCATTATTTACCTAAGTAGAAACATATGATTGAGTTAGAGGATATTCTCACGTAAAGTATTGAATCAGATGAGTATAGGGACATCCAGTTGGCGAACGAAAAAGAAAATTGATAGACTAAACTAATCAATATAAACATGTAAACATATTAATATAGTTTTCAGTGAGATCTTCTCCTAACATGCATAATTGGTTGGATTTGTGAATTTTTGGAAGATAAAGTCTACTTGAGAAGTTCAGATAGAGAATATACTTACCCAAATTACAGCTTTGACGTTGTTGATTGTGACTCTAACGTCAAGGTTCCCACTCTGTTGGATCCGTAGAAGAACCTCAACAAGATTATGCTCCCCTGCTTCACCCTCATCTTCTTTTCTTATCCTCAACTTTTCTTGATTCTCAGTGATAATGTTCTCCAAGATCTTGTCAAGCTTCCCATGCATCTTCTCCAATTTGCCTTTCAACCCTGTTACGGGATGAATCGGTTTCACTGAAGGAAACAAATTAGCAAGATCAAAACCGTCAGACGATTCTACTGCTTCCTTGACCAAACGCAAAAATTCTTCTTGCTCTTTAGATATGTCATTAAATTTAGCCCTGGAAAAGATGATACTAGTCAATTTCGTAATTCTGCTACTAACATCGATTGGTGAACCAGGAGGTGATGACCGATTGATTCGACCAACTCGTTTACTTCATCTTCACGAATATAGGAGAAAGACTGAACCCTCTTGGCACTTAGAAGCTCTAACATGCATATTTTCCTCGTCTGTCTCCAGGAATCATCATATGGGGCGAAAGCAATGTCCTGTGAGCCATAGGCCAAGATTTTTGCAGAGAGAATTTCTGGCCTCGATGCAAATGCAAGATCATGTGTTTTCATAATCTCCGTGGCCATCTCAGAGGATGATACAGTCAGTGCAGAAATTTCACCAAGCTGAAGGTGCATCAATGGTCCATGTGTTTTGGCTAGTTCTCATAGAGCATGGTGAGGAAGAGAGCCTATCCTTGCTGGCTGGTGCAGATTCCCTATCAGAGGTAGCTTCCATGGCCCTGGGAGTAGTTTGGTCTTTTTCTTGTAACTCCTTGCAAGCAGAAGCAACAAGAAGAGAAGAAAGTAATAGAGAAAAGGAAGATTGAAGTTCCATGGCATCGAGAAAGGAAGTGATGAGCGTTTGTGTTATAGAACATTTGAAGAGGGCGTAGCCTGTGGATTTGAATGTTATGATTTTTAAATCCTTTTTGGAATAAACTTTCAATGTTTTGATGTAAGTGTGGACTTCATAATTGAATTTAATCAAGGTTTGAAGTTTCCAGCACCACTGATGTCGAATATACTTTAAACATTGTCTATAAGATTTTTTTTCCCCAGATATTTGTGTAATTAATTTAAACAAACTTTATAGTTTTACTCTCAGACGGCAAATAGAATTGAGTACATTGGCTAACTTGATGATTCGGTCATTAATTTTTATGCATCATCACATGAACTTTTTTCCTTTCAAAATATTCTTCTAAGTTATTAATTAAATTGTAGAATCATGGTATATATATTTTTAGTATATTCTTATTATGTACTGTGAGTATGAGTTGATATAACCGTCTTAGTTATTTAAATAATTAAGTTGTTAATATTAATACAAAAAATAATTATTGGCACAATATTCAATTAAATTTAAACTTGTTTCTTGATTTAAGAGAGAAAAGGTTAGGATATTATTAATAAGTTAATTTAACTTAGTTTAATCTAAAAATTTAATGAAAAAAGTTTGATTTAAATAATATACTATAAATGCGTAAATCCGGAACTATATATATCAATGTCAACATTTTTCAATGGCTTTTTGATACACTTTCAACCTTCTGATGTAAGTATAATTGACTTCATAATTTTATAACTAAATCAAGAGTTTGAACTTGCAAGGAAGCATAGGTGATGTAGAATCTTCCTTAAAAATTGCTTGAGATTTTGTCCAATTCCCTATTTATCTACAAACATATGCTATAAATTCTTACTCAAGAGTTACTATTTACTCAGGAGCCTTCTTCTACCTTAATATAGCACACATATTAAGTCTCGTTAACTGATGCACTTACTCATTTTTTGCTTTGATTCTGAGTTTTACAACCTAACCAGTCTTCTGTTATATGCTCTGAATTAGATGACAAAGTATTTTTTAACGACAGTGTAAACTACTTCTATATTATTCTAAATTCTTAGAGGTTTTAAGACACACTATCATTAGAATTCCTTGAAGGGAAAATACTACCGTCCAAAATATCTTATTTATTACACTTTAGAAAATATGGACCTAAAATATCAAGTGGAAAAAGTTTAAAAAACTTCACCAAACCTAATTCAATCCCTCTTATTAGAACCTGTTGACACTGATAGTATCATGGTTCTGTATTTTATACCGGTAAATTTGTTTGTTATAATGACCAAGAAAAATACAGAGGACAATCTACACCACTTTGTAAGGAATGGGAATTAAGTGGAGATTGTTCTTCCTCCCAGCTACAGCACCAAAATCTTCAGCCATATCCAAGTCCTCTGGTTTCATTTCATTTGGAAGTTCCCAATTGAAGTGGAAGAGTAATTTGGCCAGAGCAAGCTCCATATTGGCTAAACCAAATGAGACGCCTGGGCATGCTCTCCTTCCTGCTCCGAAAGGAATATAATTCAAGTTGGTTCCTTTGAAATCAAAGGAAGCATCATGGAACCTCTCTGGTATGAAACTCTCTGCATCATGCCAATGCTTTGGATCTCTTCCAAGTGCCCATGCATTTACAATGACTTTAGTCTTTGTGGGTATTTCATATCCATCAATCTTGCATGCTTCCCTGCATTCTCTTGGAAGTAGTAATGGAAGAGGTGGGTGTAACCTCATGGTTTCTTTGATTACTGACTTGAAATAGCTGAGTTCACCTATATCAGTCTCATGGATTGTCTCCTTTCCTCTAAAAGCTTGTCTCATCTCAGCTTGTACCTTCTTCATTACTCTTGGGTTTCTCATCAACTCTGACATAACCCATTCTAGTGTTGTTGCTGAAGTGTCTGTTCCAGCAGAAAATATGTCCTGAATATGTTGAAAATATTTTCTTTATTATATTTATTATAAGAGTAAGAAAAACATCATAAGTAGATCCCATTAACAGGAGAATGATTGAGAAACATGTCAAGTGTACTTTCACATACTTGTAGATTTATTTATTGATATTGAGAAAACTTTAAGATTAATTTTTATTTGACCATCACATCATTCAATATCATTATTAATCTAAGCAAAACCATATGGTTTAGGTAAGACGATGTTGTCATGTAGAATGTAGAATGAGATAAAGTCAACCTGAGAGGTTCTGATAAAGCATATACTTACCCAAATTACAGCTTTGACGCTGTTGATGGTGACTGGAACCTCAAGGTTCCCACTCTGTTGGATTCGTAGAAGAACTTCAACAAGATTCTGCTCTTCTGCTTCATCCTCTTCTTTTCTTGTCCTCAACTTTTTATTATTCTCAGTGATAATGCTCTCAAGGATCTTGTCAAGCTTCCCATGCATATTCTCCAGTTTCGCTTTCAACCCTGTTATGAGATGAAGAGGTTTCATTGAAGGAAACAACTCAGCAAGATCAAAACCACCGGACAATTCTAATGATTCCTTGACCAAACGCAGAAATTCTTCTTGTTCTTCAGATATGTTACTAAATGCAGCCCTGGAAACAACTGTACTAGTCAGTTTCGTAATTCTGCTACTAACATTGATTGTTGAACCAGGAGGTGATGACTGAATTGATTGTATCAGCTTATCTACTTCATCTTCTCGAATGTAGGAGAAAGACTGAACCCTCTTGGCACTGAGAAGCTCTAACATGCATACTTTTCTCATCTGTCTCCAGTAATCACCGTATGGAGCAAAGGCAATATCTGTTGAGTCATAGGCCAAGATTTTTGCAGAGAGAATTTCTGGCCTCGATGAAAAAGCAAGATCATGTGTTTTCATAATCTCCATGGCCATCTCAGATGATGATACAACCAGTGCAGAAATTTCACCAAGCTGAAGGTGCATCAATGGTCCATATGTTTTGGCTAGTTCTCGCAGAGCATGGTGAGGAAGAGAGCCTATCCTTGCTAGCTGGTGCAGATTCCCTATCAGAGGTAGCTTCCATGGCCCTGGGGGTAGTTTGGTCTTTTGCTTGTAACTCCTTGAAAGCAGAAGCAGCAAGAAGAGGAAGAAAGTAATGAAGACGATGGAAGATTGAAGTTCCATAGCATCAAGAAATGAAGCGATGAGCGTTTCTGTTCCAAGGCGAATATATAGAAAATTTAAAGTTATAGGTGTAGCGTGTGGATTTGAATCTTGATTTTTAAACCTTTTTTTTTCGGTAAAAGCTATAACTTTAAGCTTTTGATGTAAGCATGGACGTCATAATTTGATTGAATCAAGGTTTGAAGTTTCAAGCCCACTAATGTAGAATATGCTTTAAATATTGTCTATAAGAATTTTTCAAATATTTACATATTTAATTTAAACATACTTTATAGTTTTATTCTTAAACAGTAAATAAAATTAAGCAATAAAAAATATTTTGGATGTAGGAATTGGACAGGCTGACTTGATAGTTTAGTTATTAATTTTTATGCATCATCACAAAAACTTTTTTTCCTTTCACGATGTTCTTTTAAGTTATTTATTGAATTGTAGAATCATGGTACAATTTATTATATATTTATATTATGCATTATATGAGTATGAGTAGATATAATTGTCATGAGTATTTGAATAATTATTTTTTTATATTAATATTAAAAGTAATTATATTAATACAATGCTTATTTAAATTTAAACTTATTTTTAAATTTAAGATAAAAATGTCAGGATAATATTAATAAATTAATCTCATTTAATTTAATTTAAAAGCTTAAAGAACATATTTTTATTTAAATAATATATTTTTAAAATATTAATTTTTTAAATGAGATATAATAAAATTTTTTTAGAAATTTCTTTTAGCTACACTGGCTCCACCACTTTGAATACTAATGTCAACATTTTTAAATGACCTTTTTATACACATTCAACCTTCTGATGAATTTATAATTTTATAACTAGACGAAGAGTTTGAAGTTGCAAGGAAGCAAAGTTGATACAGAATATTCCTCAAACTTCTGAGATTTTGTCTAACTTTTATAGGTTTAATTTGAACCTAATATGTGTTGCATTTTGATACTCTGTTGCTGGGATGATATTCAGGGAAGGGTTTAAAATTTAATTTTAAGGGATATGAAAATCTTTGGATGATATTAAATGAAAATAGTTAATATGACTGTCATTTAATTCAATTTTGTCTTTAGGAGTCTTTAAAGGATGTCTAGACTTTTTGTGAAGAATTAAAATAAGACTTTTCACCAATATGAGTAGAATGTGATAAAAGTGGTGGATCATTATTATTTTTGAACCTTCTATTTTTAAGATATAATTTGATCTTTTTGTTGACCATAATTTTATAATTTAAAATAATATATCAAACAATAAGATATATTATACTGATTCGAGTTTTAAGTCTTCCAGGTTCTGAAGAAGAACCAGAAAAGAAATATAACATAAGCTTTCTTGGGTAATACAAAGTATTTTGGCTTTATAATAAAAAAGCCAATAATAACAACGCATAATGCTGAATCACAAAAAATATCTTATTGAAAGAAAATCAATTCCCAATTTTTCAGTAAGCAAACTAATAATGTTTAGAGTACAAAACGTTCATAAACTTGAAAATAACAAGTATGAGAATAAAAAAAATAAAAAACATGGGGTGTTTTATTTAAAAAGATTTAGCACAAAACTCAAGATTAATCAAGGAGTCACTTTCAATTCATCAATTTTCAGTCTTTATTTATCATTCATTGCCTTCTACAAGAATAAAACTAAAAAAATAGAAGATTGACAAAAGAATAGTCCAAAAAATTATATGGACTTAGACTAGCTCAAAAGCAACATGTGCCTATCAAGACATTTGTATTTATTATAAATATAGTCATGAAAGATAATCACTTTATAACCAAATGTGGATGAATAAAGTTTTTGGACTTTATAAAATTAAATCTTTAACTACAATGTCAAAGTTTAAAATTTTAAATTTAAGAAATAAAAATTATTCTTTAATTATAATGTGTAAGGAAGACAAATTCCTAAGATATAAGCGGCGCAAATTCTAATCAATCTAAGAATTAAATAAAAAATATAAGATAAATTACATATAAAAGTTAAAAGTTTTTAAAAATGTCTAAGGGCAACTGTCCCTTGTGCCCTTCCTTAAATCCATTTCTATTGATGCTTAAATTGAAGGGCAGGATTTCACATTCGAAGTCTATCTTTGCATTGCTAAAGAACAATACACACACACATACATACATATATATATATATATATATATATATATATATATATATATATATATATTATTAGTTTTTTTATTTGGTTGAATGGGCCAATGACCGATCAGATGGTATTGCGTAAAAATTAATGTGTTTAACTACTTAAAAAAAACTAGAGATAGCTGCATAAGAATGTTGACAGGCCGATATACAAGCCTAGCCAATAGAATTAATAGCACACAAATTCACCTTAAATCAAATGAACAACACAAGATAGGTGTCAATATCATAATATTGTTCACTCAAAAATTTTTATAATATACCATAAAAATAGAAGCGTAAAAAATTTAAAAATACAAAAACATGATACTTAGAAGTTTCCCTCATTTGGGCAATAATCATGGTCTATTTTACTGCATTGAGGGTCATTAATGCTGCTGAAATCTTTGGGTTAAGGTTTCTATTTTAATTATACAATGGAAACAATTCAAAAAAATGGTACTGAAAGAAAAGATACACAGAACATATAAAGAGGTTAGCTGAAATCATCATGAAGTGGTGAAGGATTATAACGAATTGGAATTAAGTAGAGATTGTTCTTCCTTCCAACTACACCAGAGGCTTCATCCATATCCAGGTCCTTTGGTTTCATTTCATTTGGAAGCTCCCAATCAAAGTGGTAGAGTAATTTAGCCAGAGCAAGCTCCATATTAGCTAAACCAAATGAAATGCCTGGGCATATTCTCCTTCCTGCTCCGAAAGGTATGTAATCAAAGTTGGATCCTTGGAAATCAATGGAAGAGGTGGGTGTAGCCTCAAAGTTTCCCTAATTACTGACTTCAAGTAGCTGAGTTCACCTACATCTGTCTCTTGGATTCTATTCTTTCCTCTAAAAGCTTGTCTACTCTCAGCTTGTGCCATCTTCCTCACTCTTGGATTTCTCATCAACTCTGACATAGCCCACTCTAGAGCTGTTGCTGTAGTATCGGTTCCAGCAGCAATTATGTCCTGGATATAACAAAACATTGTCATAATTATAAGAAGAATAACAAATTTTAGGTAGATCTAGTGAATAAAAGATAAATGTATAATTATGTTGGGAACTAATTTCAATATAACCACAATATTCTTTTTCTCTTTTTTCAATTTATAATGATATAGTTTATTATATTATGTTTATTCACCATTTATTTGGTCTACTTGTTTTTTTTTGGTTGACCAAGTACCATAGAATTTATGAATAAAATAATTTTTGTTAAAAAAGTTGATTCCATTGATTTGTTGGCATTCAAACTAGGCTAATTATGCATAGAAATATGAACAAAATCTAACAAAGAAATTCTCCTGGTTGATATATACTAACCCAAATTACAGCTTTTATGCTGTTGATTGTGATTGGAATGTCAAGGTTGCCCCTATCTTGGATACGTAGAAGAACCCCCACAAGATTCTCCTCCCTTGCATCACCATCGTCTTCCTTTCTAGTTCCAAGCTTTTCTTGATTCTCTATAATGTTGTTCAAGATTTTGTCAACATTCTTATGCATCTTCTCCAATTTGCCTTTTGTAATGCTTGCAAAATTTTTATTCTTAAAACGAGCAAAAGTATAAATATTCATAGTATATGTTATTAATTAGATAATAAACTACGATTTAGTGGTAAGCTTTTGGTGTTTAAAGTCTGATGGCCGGGGGTTTGAGACCCAGCTTTCTCCTCCCTCAGCACTAGCGACGAGTTTCTGACCGTCACACTTTGCAATTTTTGGCTATAACATTCTTTTTCTAGCGTCTTTTTTTATTATTGTATGGTTTATAATTCGACCAAGAAAACATCATAATATGCTTACAGAATGGATTACTTTCGTTATCTGTGCCAGTTATACTTAAGAAGTTTGGAGTATGATATCTTTCAACCCTGTGATGAAATGAATAGGCCTGACAGAAGGAAAGAAATCTGCAAGATCAAAGCCATCTGCGACTTCTATGGCTTCCTTGACCAGACACAAGAACTCTTCTTGGTCGTTAGATATCTTACTAAATGCAGCCCTTGAAACAAAGGTACTAATCATCCTCAGAACTCTGGTACTGAGATTGACTGCTGAACCGGAAAATGAGTGAATTGATTGCACCAGAGTCTCCACCTCTTGTTCTCGAATATGGGAGAAAGATTGAACCCTCTTGGCACTGAGAAGCTCTAAACATACGTATCTTCCTCATCTGTATCACCATATGGAGCAAAGGCTATATCTAGTGAACCATAGGCCATGATTTTTGGAGACAGAAACTCAGGCCTCAGTGAAAAAGCAAGATCATGTGTTTTCATGATCTCTAGCTATCTCTGGGCATGAAACAATTACTGAAGAAATCTCACCCAGTTGAAGGTGCATCAAAGGACCATGTTTCTGGGATAGTTCTCGTAGAGCATGGTGGGGAGGTGGGTTTGCAGATGATGCTGCTAGTTGATGAAGATTCCGTATAAGAGGAAGTTTCCATGGTCCTGGAGGGAGTTTTTGGCTTCCACTCTTTTGCTTGTAGTTCTTTGCAAGCCAAAGTATTAAGAAGGAGAGGAGAAAATAAAGGACTAAAAAATAAGATTTGGATTTCATGGCATGAAGAGGAGGCTCGAACGTTTGTAAAGGTTATTTCATCACAAATATCTATGTCATGCCCGAATTTAAATTACTCCATGTGACGATAGTCACTATGTACGCTATAAGATTTAATTAGAATTTATTTATTTTAATGAAGGTGGGAAGCACGTAAGAGAATTTATTCTTAGGGAGATTTTAAAGAAAAAAATACTCCTTTATTGTATTAATTGGTATCGTGATTTAAATTTAATTAGTTATTAGAAAAAATATACTTTTGGTCTATTACTTATCGTAAATTATTATTTTGGTTCTAATGTTTAAAATAAGTTTTCACTCAAAGAAAATTATCATATTTGATTTTTTACTTTTTAGAAAATTGCTAAATTTAGTTTATCTATCAAACCTTAAAATTTAAATCTAAAATACTAAATATGGTATTATTTTGAAAAGTATGGAATCAAGTATAATATTTTCTAATGAGTAGGAGATTATTTTAGACATTTCAATAAATGAGGAACCAAAATAATAATTTTATAATTAGTGAGGGATCAAAAAAGTATTTTACTCATTAACTATTGTTATTAAAACCATTTGATTCATTATTCAAAGTTTACATCTTTCGTAACCTATCACGAAGCCAAATGATATAAATCATTTACTGAATCAAATGTGTAGTTTTAAATAATCCATGAAGTATGTGATTCGTGCCAATATGACATAATTGTAATTAAGATTATACTATATAGAAGTGTATAAAAATAATTAGTTGGCAGGACAGAGTTATATTCTTATTAAGTGTTGTCAATGCCTCATACCAAAGAGAATATAAATGTATAACTTATATTAAGCATTTTTTTTATCTCTTGGGATAGAATTACTACAGAGAGATATATATATATATATATATATATATATATATATGTATATCATATTTTATATTTCAAATGATTTTTTTACTCAATACTGAACTTCATGATTCACAATTAAAAAAATATATTTTCAATTTATAATATACATCATAACTTGATAACAATAGGAGTTACAAAGGTAAAGAGGACACACTTTTCTAATTATTAAGCCGATAATTTTTATTTTGATAAAACAAACAATAGTTTTTATATATTATCTATTTTAATTTATGAAAAACATGAAATTGAAATTTTTTATTTTGAAGCAAAATCTTATTTGATTTTTTTGGCGGACAAAAAAAACTATCATTCAATTGTGAAAATCTACCCGATTTCATTGGCTCTTCACTAAATTCTATTGGTTTATATATATATATATATATATTTTATAAATACATAAAATCTTATTTAATAAGCCCTTATATTTTTAA
Source organism: Delonix regia (assembly GCA_037074485.1). Lineage (NCBI taxonomy): Eukaryota > Viridiplantae > Streptophyta > Magnoliopsida > Fabales > Fabaceae > Delonix > Delonix regia. Next base: position 42,363,264 of record CM073450.1, on the reverse strand, counting down.
ACTGGATAACCAACAATTCCATGAGTCCAATGTTCGACGAATGTTTCAACATGCAAGTGGGACTATGGTCATTCAATTTAGCAGCGACAGCATATATTGCCGCGTAGAATCTGTTTTCTCTCTAAATAAAAAATAATAATAAAATATGTAATTACATACATTATCACGCCTTTGAATTCATTGTACCTTGTGGATCTCGTATGCCCTCCCGTAGAGGAGATTTTTTCTAGTAAGTCTTAGGGCCATTACATCTCTCAATTTTTCTGTAAAATATATTTTTTTTAAAAAATAAAAAATAATTATTTTTATAAATAAATATATATGAATATTTTAAATTATTTTTTCATATAGAATGATATTTAGTTAAAAAATAATATACTTTAAGATATACAAAATAAATTGTGAGATGTTAAAAACAGTTTATTCTTTTTATTTTTCAAATTGTATATCATTTTTTATAAAAAAATATAAAATATTGATATATATCTATTTATAAAAATAATTAATTTTTACTCTTTTTAAAATTTTTTTGACAAAAAAATTAAAGACCATTAGATCTTAAATCCAATGGCCACTAAAGATTACTGGAGAAAATCCTGAATTCTTTATAGTTAAAATTGATTCGAAGGTTCACATATAAGTAATAGTGCAGATGTAATAATTCATATTTAAAATTAATAAGTTGTTAATTCAGTAATTTTTAAAAACTGCAGTCGTTAAATGCCATCTAATGGTCTAAATTATGATAACTATTCTATATAACCCAAATTAAGACTGCAAAGATCCCTTTCAATAATTTGTACTTTTTCGTTATTAGTTCAATTTTTGTTTTTATTTTATCTATTTTTAGTTGCAAGCTAATTTTTTGTTCAACTTGAAATACAAATCAGTTTTTGTACTATGCCAAAAGTATTGTCCTAGTCTCAATTGTGATTAGGCTGAATTACATTGGAGTTGGACCACTTAAAAAATTTATATTTTATAAATATTTAAATGTGAAAATTTGAAGAAAAAAGTGTGATTTATATATGAATAGGTATCCTAACTTGATAAAAATGGTTCATATTCAACAAAAAAAAAAAAAAAAAGAGAAAAATATCATTTTCATCATCTACTTTTGACTTTAGTTTTATTTTGGTCTTCCACAAATTAAAAGTCTCGAGATGGTTCTCTACTTTTTAAAATTTGACCCAAAGTAATCCATCTTTGAGGCAAATGAGGATCATTTTGAGTCAAATTTTGAAAAGTAAAAGATCATTTTAAGATTTTTAATTTGTAGAGGACCAAAATGAGACTTTATTCAAAGATGGTGAATTATTTTCAGATTACTAAGTTTAAAAGTAAAGGACCAAAATTGTGTTCCTCTAAAAAAAGAAACTATTTTAAAAAAATGAAAAACAAAAATAGAAAAAAGGAGCCTTGGTTAGTGACAAGAAGTTGATTGCAAAGAAATGGAATTATAAAGAATGCTTTAAAATACATACAAGAACCAAAACTAAGATTAAAGATAAGGACTAAATAATTATTTTTTTAATAATTTAAGATGGTAATATATTAAGCGACTTTCAAGTCATTGCTAACATATTCAATTCGAGTGATGACCAGAGGAAAAAAAAAAAACTGAAAACATATTCATTTTTACATGACATTATAATAAAAATCTTGTTTTTAAGTTCTAAGTATTATTCTTGATACCTATCAAAGGTCAACTAATATTTCTTCTATGAAGATGGCTGAATATACTCACCCTCTATTTTTATATCTTCTAGATCTGGACACAAATAGCTTTAAACTAATTATAAGATTCCTAACCAATTTTAGGAACATTCGAAATACAAAAAGACAACCTTATATATATAAAACATCCTAAAACTACAGCCTAACAAACCAGACGAGACAACAGGGACAACAACTTAACTTAACTCATACTAATCTCAATTAACTAAATTATGAAATATTTAATCAAATTTGAAATAAACAATTTAATAAAATATAAAAGAGCAAACTAGAGCCTGGTATAGGCATGAAAGATGAAGAAGACAAAGCTCCGCGATACAGTTGGGCAACCCAGGAATCAAAGGCTCGAAATCAGAACCGTTATTGTTGGTTTCTTTGTTGGCTATTGAAATCGAGTCTGGTAATGGAGGCTTAGGAATCGCCATTTTCAGAAGGAAGCAATGGGTAATCAATCTGAAAGGTAATGCCCAGTCTGCAAAATCGGGCATAAAAATCAAACAGTAAAGGGAGAAGCTTGTTGGGTTATATGGGTTTATATAGGGGGAGCCCGTTCGTTCGTTCATTCGTTCAAATCCAGTTGCTATTTTTCTTTCTCTCATTCTTTGCTTGTTTTTGTCTGGTTTATTTATGGTTGACGACGGTGTATGGAAACTAGTTCCTCTTTGTTTGCTCTGTTTTCATTGAAATTTTACGAATCCATAGATGAGCTGCAGAGTTTGGAAATCAGAGAAAATGAAGATGGGGAGTGTGTAATTTGCTTGGAGGAATGGGAGGTTGGTGGGATGGTGGAAGAACAATTCAGGTGATAATTACATTATTGCACTTTTAAAGGGTGGCAGCTACATCAGTTAGATATAAATAATGCATTTTCTAATGGAAGCCTCCAAGACATGACTCAATCACCAGACTTTGAAAACCCAAACAAACAACTAGTTTATAAACTAATAGCCAATGAAAGGATAGAAATAGACGATGCTGGCCTCTACAGATCTATGGTAAGTGCATTACTGTATGTTACGACCATTCGCCCTGAACTTGCATGCACAGTAAATAAACTATGCTAATTCATGCACACACCTATTTAAGAACAGAAGAAAAGGAAAAGCACTTTGATCGTAACTTTGACGTATTTTGGAAATGAATCAACTATATATCGTTTATCGTTTAAGTCTCTGAGAAGAAAAAAATAATAATAAGTGAAATAATTAAAAAATAAAAGTTAATAGTACTTGTGTATTTAAACCATTTTAAAAAAATTATTGTAAAATTAAACTACATGGAGTAGAGAGTATGATCACAATTCTCATCTCCAATTTATTTGTAACACTCCTCAATTTACCTACTTAATAGTTAAGTTTGAGTGGAAAAAATTATCAATTAGTTTATTAAGACAAAGAAACCAAGAGAATATAAATGGAGTATGAATTAAAATTAAACAATTCTTAGAGAATAAATTTATCAGATAGCTAGAGAAAACTGAGATATTTAATGCATGATGATAAAACTTGATATTGAGATTGACATATGTGGTTTAAATTTTTCTATGTTTCTTGAAGGACCCAAGTTTGAATCTCCTCTTAAGCACCTTTGGAAATATCCTAATTATTTTTTTTAAACCTTACTATGCGTCCCACCTAGTAAAATTACATAACTGCCCTAGCCTTTTGTTTTTTCTCTTTTTTGTTTTTCCTTATTCTTTCTTCGTCTTCTTCACAAACACACAAATTCTCAAGATTCATGAAGCTCTTCCCCATCTCTTTATGTTTTTGTTGAAGACTGAGTGTGTGCGCCATTCACTCATTGTCCTTCGCCATCTTTGACGTAACCTGGCTGATCTCCAGTGTCCCATTTGGCCAAAAAATGCAAAGGTTCATTCGCGAAATATAATACGCAATTTCAATGGAATTGGCATGCTTTGATGTGTTATTTCACCAAATTTCCATAGGGATTTAAGATCTTGTAAGTATTTTGTCTTTTTCCCACTATTCTTGCTCCTTAATTTTGCAATATTAGCCCTAATTTCAAATTTCCCCAATTCTATGACCTAGGGTTCCACAAGAGGAGAAATTGAACACAATTGGTGAGTGATTTCTTCAAATTGATTTGTTGCTTTGTTTTTTAACACCAAATTTGTTCTTTCCCCTTCATAATTTGTAATTAATTCCTAAATTTAGAGTCCTGATGTGAAACCCCTCTTTCCAAGGTGTTGGTGGTGTAAACTTGAAATTAGGCTTGATTTTGGTGAGATTTCTTCAAATTAAGTTAGGGTTCTAGTTCTTGGATGAATTCTGATTATTTCCTCCCTCAATTCCATGTGAAGTTGCTAGGTCTTGGTCTCCAATTTCACTCCCCTCTTGGTTGGATGAAAAATTGATAAGTGATGGAAATTCAAAAATCTTGGACTGATTTTCTTCAACAATCACCACTTGAGGAAGAAATTAAGTAATTGGAAGTTGTCCCTTGAAGTGGTATGCTAAATAGATGATCTTTCCTATTTTTCTTTGTTATTTTGAAGAAAGGGGATGAAGAAAACCTTATAATAATTGACTAAATAACCCTAAATAAGTAATTTGATTGATAATTAAATCCTAAATTATGATTAGAATAATTTCTAAATTTTCTTGTTAATGTTAGGCAATGCATGGTTAAGAAAAAAAAATTATTTTGGGTTCTTGGTATCTATAGGATAAAATACATGAAAATGTAAATAAATAAATAAATAAAAATAAGATTTGAGCCAAGGTGGTGAAAACTTGTACTTGTGATTTTGGAAGATGAAGGGTTAGCACCATATTTTGAGATTAAGGAAACTTGTTATATAGTAACTTGACAAGTATTGGATTAGGCGTTGAGAAGTTGTTTGAATTAAGGAAAATCTTTGATATAAGAAGTTAAATGTGTGTTATTTGTTATTGTAGGAATATAGATATTGGTTTTATGATCATGTGAGATAAGGAAAGAGACGTTAGGAACTTGATTTATACACTTTAGTGCCTTAGGAACAGGCCTCTTGAATTGTTTTGTAGATTCTAGCATTTATTTGCACTCTCTAAAATTTGAGAAATTTCTTTGCAATATTCTGTTATGATCATTTTGAACGATTGACATACTGTATGATATTCTCAGAACTTTAAGAATGATTTTGTTAGCACACAAAATTATGGAAATCAAAATTTTGTTATTTGGATATATTTTGATTATGTATATTGTTATGGAAAATATGGTTTTCTTGGAAATACATCCAATACAGAACCCTGTAACTAATGACAGTAAATATTTGCCTTGGTGCACTATTATATATTCTCAACCCCAGTTAGCAAAGGTGTAGCTAGCCCTTTGTGTGACTGCTACCACATGTGGATATGTTCTAACTGTTTGTAAGTCATATTGTTCGACTTTGACTGGTATCTGTGTCGTGATTCCTAGCCTCAAGCTATTGTTCATTACAGTTTCTGATCGGTTCTATGAGATGTTTTCCACTTTGGTATTACCCATTTTTTAAATGTTATTTATGAATTTCAAATGCTCTTTTAGTATGAATTATTTTGCAAAGTATCTCTAAAATTGCCTAAGCTTCACAAATTATATTATACAATTTATTATTTTCCTTTTTGAATAATTTTGACATACATAAGTTTGATGCATTTTGAACTGCAGAATGATATGGTTGTGAAAAACTCCATTGTTTTGCTTGTTCCCTCTTGGTATGGTTAGTGATATTTACTAATTGAGTGTGGTCACTCATCCCTTCTCTCTTTAATTTATTTTTTAGATAATTGTGTTGATTCTAGTTGTCATCTCATAGATTAAAGACGATTAAAAGATTTATCGGTGAGCTTGACATTGTTTGCAAGGGCAAAAAGTCATTTTTATTTAGTTGTTAAACATATGGAAATATTTTCTTTGTACTCTAATAGCTCTAATGTCATAGTCATAGATTTTAGTTTTGTGTAGCCTTGAGTTAGTTGTATGATACTAGAGAATTCAATTGTATGTTATTCATGTCTTTCATTATATTAGTATTTGGATAAGTTAGTTTGACACATTTGTTTGACTTGTAGAGATGAGGTTTACCTTGTTCTTCATGTTAGTTATGCTCTACCGTTTGGGGCATAAAATTATCTTTAGGAGATTGTTCCACTATCCATATCCCAACGCAAAAAAAAAAAAAAAACACCAAAATGCAGGTCACTCAATAAGATAGTCCTCTTGAGAATTTCTAAATGTAGAAACTTTTTGCTATCCTAATAAAGATGAGCAGAGAGGAGAGTCTAAATTATTTGAACTTTTCACATCTTTTTTTTCAGCATTGAATGCTTTTTATTATATTAATATTTTAAGAGAAGAAAATTAAAATGGAATTATTATTTGAATAATGAATTGATACAAAATTAAAGTGTAGAATGTTGTTCTTTTTATGTAAAAAACTTACATATAATTTCTAGGAATTTGTATTAGATTTTCTATAAAAGTATACAAAATAAGCCAATTTTAAATATCTAAAGCATGATTGAATGCTTTAAAAAAATTTCCTCACAAATATTATGTGCTTATCTATGAATCTCATAACACTTTCTACCTAAGCGTGTTGGTTCATTTTCATTTTGGTAATTTACCAAGATGTTTTCTTCTTTTTTCTTTTATTCTTCTTTAGAATATAGCAAGGTGTGATTTTATGATAGAATGTTGGGTGTGAAATAGGGACCAATCTTGTATTTCTTTACTCTAGGAGCCATTGATTGTGTGTAACTCAATCCTCCATAAAGTGAGTACAATTTATAATTAACCTTATTAGTATCCAAGTTCAAGCTGTCATTTCAAACCTATACTTATTAAATTGATAATCTAGTTTAGATATACATGTCTTTATAGTATTAACATATAGCTAAAGCATACGTGAAAGACAATATATGCCTTTATACAATAAATCAAGGCCCATCACTCCCTTGAATATGAGGAAGAAAGTGTAGAATAAAAGAAGCAAGAATAGGGACTTAAATGAAATTACTTTTATTGCTCTCCATACAATTATAATAACTACCAAAGATACATTTCACTATAAACTTCTCTTTACAACTTGTTTCACCTCTCACATACTCATTCAACTTCTCACCTTGCCATATACTTCTATTATCACATCCCCACTTGTTTATAGTGCCAACAAACCAATAATTCAACAATTTTAGAAATTTCTTCCATCAATATTTTCTAAGGACGGTTACCAACCCTTGACAAAATAACAACAACTTTTGAAAATTACCACCAAATTGTGAAAGATTGTCACCAAACTTTGAAATTCTTAAAGTTATCACCAAACTTTGAAAGATTTTCACAAAATTTTGAAATTCTTAAAGAGATAAGTTGATGGCATATTTAATACTCCCCTTCACCTAATCTCTTATATTGATATTCTTTAAATCATTCCAACTTGCTTTTGGAACTTTTTAAACTTGACTTTATTTAAACCTTTGGTAAGTATATAAGCAATTTGATGATTTGTGTCAATGTACTTTAGGTCGATTTTTCCTTGCAACACTTTTTCTTAAATGTAATGATAATGTACCTTTACATAATTTGTCTTGGTATGGAAAATAGGATTCTTTGCCAAGCGAATTGCTGATATGTTATCATAATATAATTCTACTAGATACTCTACTGGCTGATTTATTTCTTGTGTTGATGTCACTTTTACTTTGTATTTAGATTCTGTGCTTGATAGAGCTACTGTAGGTTGCCTTTTATTGCACCAAGATATTACTCTCGATCCCAAGTCAAATGCATACCCAGTAGTTAAACAACACATGTCATAATCACCAGCATAATCAGTATCACAATATCCTTTTAACTTGCTTGAATTTCCTTTCTTGTAAAATATGCCATAATCTAGAGTACCTTTAACATATTTCAAAATGCATTGCACTGCTTCCAAATATGGTTTATTGAGATTTTTCATAAATTGACTCATTACCCTAACTGCATATTTGGACGAGTCATTGTTAAGTATATCAGACTTTTAAATAATTGTCTGTACATGGTGACATCTTCAAAGTCCTTTTCCTCAACTGATCAAAATATTGTATTTGCTTCCATTGGAGTCAAGATAGGTTTACAATCTTGCATTTTAAAAATAATCCTTCTCTAGTTCATTTAATTTAAGTCCCAGAAAATGCCCTAGTTCTCCAAGGTCTTTCATTTGAAAGCAGACTATTAGATTGGCTCTGATTTGATGAATTTCCAACTCATTATCACCAGTGATGATCAGATCATCTACATACACTAAGGCTGCTATCATTTTGTCTTCTTGAACTCTTAAGAACAGGTTTGAATCTATTGGTGCTATTAAATATCCACTTTGTATTAGGAACTTAGCAGTTTTTCCATACCATGCTCTTGGTGCTTGTTTGAGCCAATACAAAGTTTGCTTCAACTTGCATACATAATCATGATGTGTTGTACTCTTAAATCCTCTTGGCTGATTCATATAGATTTCTTGATCCAATTCTCCAAATAGAAATGCATTATTCATATCCATCTGCCATAACTTTCAAGACTTTATTACAATGAGCACTAACAATACTCGTATGATGGTAATTTTAGCCATTGGTTTGAATGTTTCTTCATAGTCAAATCCATACCTCTGGGAAAAATCATGTGCCACTAGTTAAGCTTTGTATCTTTCAACTGATTTGTTAGCACTAGACTTTACTTTATACACCCATTTCTAGGAAATGACTTGTATATCTTTGGGTTTTGGCACCAATTCCCATGTTTGGTTTTGTTTTAATGCTTCAGTCTCTTCTTCCATAGCTTTCCTTTATTCTTTGATATTGGATGCCTCTTCATACATTGTAATCTTATTATGTCTTCCATCTTCAATTATTGATGCATTAGCATACTTTAGATTTGATTTTCTTTGTCTTGTCGATCTTCGTAATTATTATGGCTGAGGAATATCTTCTTCACTTAAATCTTCTTGCCCCTTAAGTTGACTTAGTCTTTCTTCATCTGGTTTTGCACCCACTCCTATATTCCAAGGGCTTTTTTCACTTCATTTGGCTTTAAAACCATCATCTTCAATCATTGGTTTCACTTTAACTTTAGAGATTGGTTGGACTTCACTTTCATGCTTCTTTAATTTCTCTTGTATTTTTTCTTCAATCTCCCTTGAATAAGGAAGATTTGTTACTTATGGTGACCACCATGATGATGCCTCATTGAATACTATATTGCGAGATGTTTAACTCCTACCAGTGTTGGATCACAGCATTTTTAACCTTTCTATTAATTACCATAACCTACGAATATACAATGAATTACCTTCTTGTCAAACTTACTACATTGATGGTCAGGTTTGAAAACATATCACATAAAACCAATCACTTGGGAAGTGACTTACTATGGGTTCGATGTTCCATAGCTTTTCGTAAGGTAACATAAAATCAAGTTTTGCTTGTGACAGATTATTGGCAATATGAACGGTGCTCTTCATACATGTCGCTCAGAACCGTGGCGGTACATTCTTGGCATGCAACATACTTCAACAAATTTCTTCCAAGTGTTAATTCTTTCTTTTTTCAACCCCATTTTGTAGAGGTGTTCCTGAGTATGTCAGCAATCGCTGTACTTTATTCTATTGCAAATACTCATTAAATTCCACAGATGTATATTCTCCTCCATTGTTGGTAAGTAGGCACAAAATTTTATGCTGAACTTCCCTTTCATTTTTCTCTTTGAATAGCTTGAATCTTGATAATGCTTTTGACTTTTCTTTTATAAAATCTACCCATACGAACCTTGAGTAGTTGACAACATTGATCCTTTACAATTGATCTTTTGACATACTATAATACATAAAATCCTTTAAGTAAGTAGTCCAGTGTTCACAATCTAGTGAAAAAAATAAAATGAAGGAAACTTGGTGGTAAGATAGTTGAATATTCGGTGGTATTGTTCGTATGATAAACTTGTCAACTTTGAAAATTCATAATAAATTTTAGCACCTTCCAAAAATTGTGAAATTTTCAAGCAACTAGAATTTCATGATAGCTATTGTGCACAGAATTTTAGTACAAAATTCATTCTCTTATCTTCACAAATAAATCCATGATCGTGGCTATACAGAGTTATGGAGGGTCAGAATTTTGTTTATGATTTTTAGTGCAAAACCCACTTAAACGGAATCCAAGTAATGTAAAACTTTCTAGAATACTTCATTAGTACCTCAGGGACTTTCAAATTAAATTTTTGCTAAAGATTCATCCATTTTGTCCTTCAAGTGTCACCCAACATATATATATTATAAAACTGTTCTGCAAAATTTTCATACTTTAAGCATGCAATAGGGGTAGCTACTCGTGGAATTTAGTACAGGTAAATTTGGAGTCCATTTACTTACTTTTCACATTTTCTTTTGTCTCCACAAAATTATATCTTCATAAAAGTAAAACTTGAATAAATAAGTTGCAACACACCAAATTTTGAATTTGGCCTCATTCTCCTATACTGATGCTTCAAGAAGCCTTTTATTAGATATTAGAATTGGTTCCAACTCTTGGTTAGTCATTTCTTCATACAAGTTTGAGTTTATACACATATAAGAAAGTTTTGTGCTACATCATCATTTTTCTAAGTTACATGGTAATACATACTTGATCCTTGAATTCTTATTACATACATCAAACTATCTAAATTTTCAACTAACCAAGTCTCTTTGGCTTTACTCCTCTAAATGATCTAAGAGACTATTTCCTTTTGCTTATCCTTACTAGATTTGCCTGAAATGGTTAGTTAGAGATATGATGAGACAAAAAGTCTTAATAGCTCACTTCATATTCTACACATATTATGGCGCACATAAGCAAAGTAATGCACACAACATTATAACATGAACATAGTCATAAAATTGTGCTAGAGTTGACAACTTTGATTTTGGTTAATGACCAAATCATATTCAATATCATGATTAGGGTAGGATCACCATGTCCAAACTCTACAAGCCATCGTACATAACATCAATTTTAAGCCACTAAAGCTCCATATGAGATCACACACCATCATACATCAACTCATAATAACATAAGCATGAAAATTCATTAAGTATGCAAATCAAAAAGCTTAAGCACACACATAGTATATAAGGAATGGAGAAGGAGCTACCCTGCTACTTTAAGCTAATTATTTTCTTGATTTTCCATGTAATGACAATATCTCCTCTTTCTAGCTAGAATTTCACCTAGGTCATGAAAAGACATTTCTTCATCTAGGTCTTTAGATTACAAATATGGTGAGAAAGAATTGAAACTTCATAGTCTTAGCCATGGAGGATCTATTTCAACTTGAAATTTCTACAAACTATTTAAGAAATTCTTAGAAGAAAGCTAACCCTTTCTTTTGCTTCACTTTTCTATACATGAATTCACCAAATCCTTCATTGCATCTAAGCCAAAATCCACTATAGGAGAAAATATTTGGATAATTAGATAGCTCTAAGTGAGCTCTACAACTTTTCCTCCTACCATGAGTGCAAAAAGTGAAAAAATTACCTTAAAAAATCCACTTCTATGTTTCTTTCTTCTACCATTTTCTTTGCCATTTTTTAACCTTATTTTTCCTTCATTTTCGTGCATATAATGGAGAAGATGATGAAGTGTCCATTTGTTCCCCACTTGGCTAAAGGGTGGGTGGAAAAGTCAAATAGATAAAATTATTTGGTGAAAATTAGACATTTTACCTTTATTCACACTTTTGCACTCTTTAGTGGTATTTTCTAATCCAAAATTGCACAACATTCTCTAACATGATTTTTGGTTCCTCTAGCATTCCTAAATTTAATTTTTAACATGAATTGCAACTTTGAAAAAATTACACTTTTAACGCTAGTTATACAAAAACTTTTTAATTAGGTCCTTTTAGTTTTTCAATCCGATCCTTCCTTCTTTGATTGGTTTAATTATTATCTTAACAAGGCAATTTTGTAGCTATTACTAAATGAGAGTTATTATTTGGGATGTTACATCTTTCATGCTGAGCAGTTCTTCCAGTTTTACAGAACTCCTGATACTCAACGTTTGACAATTGCAGTTGTCCATATGGAGCCTAATGTTATTGCTTGGTTCTAAATGATGCAACATGCTCAATTGTTACCTAATTGGGGAGCCTATGCTTAGTTGTAAACTTAGTATGGGCCCTCTCAATTTGAGTGTCCTTGAGCTTTATTGTTTAAGCTCGTTTAAATATGAAGAATTCAACAAAATAAAATGAAAATAAAAATTAAAAATTTAATTCATTAATCAAATAATGTTCATTTTCTATTTTTAAAAATAAAAAGAAAAGAAAAAAAAAGGAAAAATAAGAAAAAAAGAAGAAGAAATGAATTAAAATAGTAAAAGAGGACCAATAATATATATCCAAACACGTAGCCTATTACACTTCTGTCTGAACGCTGAACCAGCTACTCTTTTTTGCCTGAAGCCTATACCACATATTGCACCATTTGAGATTAAAACAAGAATGGGCCTCCTCCTTTGGCTAGAGAGTAGAGCATAGAAGGGAAAGCTTTAAGCTGGAATGAAGCGTTGACCTTCCCCTAGTCTCTGTTGCCAGGAAGCTCGAGGTGGATAAAAGGGACTCGAGTAGAGAATGAAAGGGAAAATAGAGAAAGAGGGCAAGTTTAAGTAAGAAGTAGGGAGCTTGTGTAGTGAGGATAAAAAATGCTGAGAGACCAGAAACGAAAAATAAGAAAAGATGCAAGAAGCTGGATAAAAAAGTAGGAGGGAGTGAGGATAAGAAATAAGAGAGCACTAAAATAAGAGGGAACATCATGGAGAGATAGAGCGTGAGAGACTAAGTTGAAGAAAAAGTGAATTAGAGAGCACAAAAGAACAAAGAAAGAGAGGGGAACAAGTACAAAAATAGAAAAAGAAGAACTTAGACATAAAACTAAGGAGAAAGAGGAGAAGATGGCCTCCTATTTTTGTGCACATGAAACAAAAATCTAGAACACTCAACAGGATCGTGAAAGACAGTGTGAGAGTAATGAATCTCTGAACAATAAAACAAAGGTGAGAATGAAGGGAAGGTGGAAGAAGAGAAAATGAACGGAAATATTAAAGAGGAAGAGAAAAAAACATAAACGAAAGGAATGAAGAAGATGAAGAACGAGAGAAGACTCATGAGAATAGAATTACTAGAAGTTGTATAAAGGGAACCAGAATTATTCTTGAGTTTCATTAGTAAATTTTCATATCCTCTCGTTCTCTCCGAAGCATATAGGCTATAAGGCTAGAGTTTAATTTTATTTTATGATTGAGATTAGATTCATGGTCTTCTGAGATCTTGAATTTTAAAGAGAGATGTAGTTATTTGGTGTCTTCTTTCTCTGCTTTGTTTTTAATTACCTAATGTTGCATTCAAAACTTTATTGAATATGGTTCATTTAGGTGTCTCATGTGCCTTTTAGTGTGCTATTCTGAAGTAAGGAGTACTGTCACAATATTTCTTGTTACTTGGTACCTGTAAAATACTTTACATGTTCATGACCTAAGCTTGGCTTGATAAATTAATGTGGGTATCCATGTTAGGTGTCATATAGGATACGGGCTCAATAGTTTGCTCAGTGGCCTACTGTTTTAGTCTTTAATATATTCAATGTGGGTTTTATGTTTATTAACGGGTGCTAATGGTTTAAGATCATTCTCATTATATAGTGTGCTTGGGTGAAAATTTTGAATTATATTTTTCCACTTACTTGAATTATTGGTGAGGTATAATGTGCTAGTTTTGCATGTGAGGTTGTGAATAAATCCTTTATAATATCTTGTAATGTGGTTGTTTTATTTGTAAAACTCAATCTGTGTGCAATCTTGACACCATTAAATTAAAGATGACGCAGGGAAATACTCGCCGATTTGCTCTTCATACTTTTTTATGTTATTACATTGTTATTGAGCTACAAATGGAGAATAGGTAACATATGGGAAACCTGTGGTATGGTAACTGAAGAGGGAGATAAGAGTGTTGTTATTGGTTTTTACCTTTCTTTGTGTACTTGTAAATGTGGCTAGAATTGCCATACATAGACACACATATTTGACGGGCATTTATTTTATATTTAACATCCTCTCCATTTGATTTTTAGAGTTATCATGTGAGACCTTATGTCTCCTTAGGTAATTAGAATGTCCATTGAAGGAGGTCATGTGAAACCATGTGTTTCTTTAGGCTTTACCTAGTGTTGGCATGAATTGAGAAAGAATAAAAGACCAATTTTCCATTTAATTATCAAAGTTCCCTTGACATTTTTGTTAAATAAAAAAAAAGCCTCTCTTTCTTTCAATCTTCTTATGAATTTCAATTTCAAAAAATGACTAAATAATTAATTTTCTCATCTTTTATTAAAAAATTGTCGTGTAAGATGGTCAGTCTCCTTGGATACTTAGGCTATGTGAGACTGTGGTTTTCATAGGCTTTGAAAATTGATTATTTTCAAAAAGTAATAAAAATAAAGATACATGAACAACAACAATGATAGTAGACAAATAAATGAATAAATAGACAAAATGATTTTTAATTTATGAAAATAATTAATTAGCCATTACATTGAAAATTGCCATGTGAGATCATAAGTCCTTGTAGGCACTTAAAATTTAGCTGGTAAAAGTCGTGTGAGATCACTAATTTCCCTAGGCTTTAAAGGTTAACATACAATTTCAAAAAATATAAAAAGATCATAAAATAAAAAAAATCCTAAAAATCCTTTCCTATCTTAATTTCATTTAAATTTCAAATTTGAAGTAAAAGTCCTGAAAATAAAAATAAAATCATAAATAATTTATTTTGTATTATAGACTGCCACATGAGATTGTTAATCTCCTCAGGTTCTTGAGAATTAACTAGTAGAGGCGATATGAGACCCTTAGTCTCCTCAGGTTTTGAAAGTTAATATCCGTTTGAAAAATACAAAGATAGACCAATTCCAAAATTAAACAAATGGTTATTTTTTCCATTTACTGTAAGTAAAAAAAATCCAAAAAGTACTTTTCATTATAATTTTACTTTCAAAATTAAAATAAAATCTAAAAGTCAGAAAAAATTAAACATAGAAAATGAAAGGAGCATGGAAGTGATATTAAATTGATTTCGTAAATTAAAACAAATCAACCAAATTTCAAGCTCATTTTATTTATGAAAATCATATTAATTTCAACCGTCTTGTTCCTTTAGCAAAAAAATAAAAATATCAACCAATTGACATGCATTTTTAAGATAAACTACGCGGACTTTGATCCTTGTGACAGGGTACATAGGTAGTAAGCTCTGATCTTAGGTCAAGTTCACCCTTTGTAAGTATCCATTTGTTGTTTTCATTGTTGTGTCTGTCTTCTCTGTTTAATATGTATGCGTGTTAGTAGGGGTGATTGAGTTAAATTTAAGCCCATATTACATTGATTTCATTTGACTAGGTTAGGGTAATTGTCCTTATGGTCAGGTGTTGTGGGCCACATTCAAACAAACTTATGATCCTATCTCTATTTTCACAGACCACTTAGCCTTCTCTTTTTGCTTTAAATTAGTTTTTCAAAATTTTCTTTAAAAATTTTGGTGATGACTTCTAAAATAAATCAAATTTCTAAATTATTTCTAAAGCTAGTTTCTTTCTTTTTTCTTTTCACGCCTTGCAGCCAAATTTAATGTGCGCCACCTGTGATGAAAAGTTTGGGTGGAATCATTGCTACCCTGATTGCCATTATATGATATTGAAGTTAGACCCTGATAAGTCACCTGACACTCAATGTAACACTTGCTAAGTTAAGGCAAAAAATTTTCTTTTAGCAAGAATGAATGTTTAAATATTTGTAATGTGTAATACTAATCATATGTGAGCTTTGGCTCAGTGGTATGGCAATTCATCTAGAATCAAGAAGGTGTGGGTTCAAGATGTAGTTCCCTTTTCCCTCAGGAATTTTTTTATGCTGACACATGTCCCCCTAGTAAAATTATGAAACTGCCCCTGATTATATTTTCTCCCTTCCCGTTGTGTTTTCCTCCCTGCAGCAGAAACATCATCTCTTCCTCTCTGTTTACTGTGTCCCTTCGCCATGGCCAGCCACATTCAACCTCCGGCCAGCTTCCTCCATCACCGGCAAAGCTTTCTAGGCAGCTACTGCTTGTCATTGGCCGACAACAGTCACTTTTTCTGGCGGTTTCACGGCATAGCCACAGTAGTGAGTTTTTCAGCAATTTTGGTGAGTTTTAGTCAATTTTTTTCATGAGAATGATGTTAGGAGAAGCATGTTCAGCCCTTTTCATTGAATTTGAGCTTTGGATGCATGATTTTAACCAAGTTTTTGAGAGTTGTTCTGACAGGGACTAAACTAAAAAGTTTTAAAAATTTGGGGTTTTCAGAAAATGGTGAAATTTTCCAGTTTAATGGGTTTAAATTGGTCTTATAAGAAAATTTTTAAGGTGTATGACATGAAACCTTAGTGTTCTTCATGGTTTTACTTGAATTGAAGAAAAAAGTATGAAATGGGGGACTAAAGTGAATTCAGAAAGTGTTTAAGGCAATGAATGTAAATTGACTAATATTCTGGGAAATGTTAGGGGATGGAATCAATAAATTTGATTTAGGGCTTGTTTTGAGTAATGAGAAGGACATGGAATATGAAATTGGTAATGACAATATGAAGAATTAAAGAGAATATGTGATGAAGTAATGGTATAGGATTATAGTTGCTTTATGCCTTTGTTAAGACATTATAATGAACTTAAATTGATGTGTTTAGTGATGGGAATTAAGGAAAATATATTCTTATCATATAGGGATTGTTGGTGAATTCCATTTTATAACCAAGAGACGAAGATAAGGTGATTTTAGCGTATGTCAACCACTAGGTAAGCGATAGCTTTTCCAACTGAATGCTTACCATTAGATTGTTATATGGTTATATCGTAGCATAATTGTTAGACTTGTTAGTCTTTCATATGAATATTGATTTATGATTGGTAAGTGATTTCCATGAACAATGGTAAAAAGAGAGGATTGAATAGAAAGGGATAATGTTTGACTAAAGATTATGATAGCATTAATATTAAAAAAGGAAAACTTATGTCTATCAATTCCTTAGATTTAGGGAGGACACTATAAGATGGACGTTTTAGCGTGAGTTTACGACTCACGACCGTATGGGTGATTTACCCTGTGATGCTGTGTGCTCTCGACCGATAGTGGATTACCCTAAGATGCTATGTACTCTCAATTGATAATGAATAATCCAAGGGATATATACCATTGACCGATAGTGAATTACCCCGAGGTGCTATGTGCCCTCAACAAATGATTAAACTGTATGGGCCACGAGTCCATGACTGATGTTTGATGTCTTGATAGTCTTCCTTAGAATCTAGGTTTTGCGCCAACCATATTTTGAATAAAAAGGAAGGTTTTTATATGTCTTTTAACAAGAACCACACATATATGTGCATATGGTTTTGAAAAGGACTATGTTTGATTATTTGATTTTGTTGCATAGTTTACAAAGATCTAAAAAGCGATTGTAAATTGTGCATAGAATTGTACAACTGTGAAAAGAGAGAATGCATGGTTTAAACATGCTTAACTGATAAGAAAAGAACCCAAGGGCTAAGTTTCCTTGATTGTGTGATAAAAATACACAAGGGCTGAGTACCCTTGACCAATGAGAAAGATTCTCCGAGGGCTATGGATATTCGAGCGTTAAATGTGATTTTCAAGGGCTATGTACCCTTGATTAATTTAGATTCCATGGAAGGATTCCATGACCGTTATTGTTTTATCGCATGTTTATGACTTATATTGATAAAGGGTTACATCATGGTTTATTGAAAATTAACCGGTTAAAAAGGTATTATATTGATTTATTTCTGGAATGTTACCTGTTTACATTTCACTGAATTTCAGGCAAGCATTCAGAGCAATTTACTTACCAAGAGGGTTAGAGGAGCTCTATTGGCACTGCAGATGATTGATTTCCATATTTTGTTGGGATTTTTCGTATTTGTAATCATGTAATTGGTTAAAGATGTAAATAATTGTAAATGGATATGTATGACCATAGGTAGATTCCCCATTCCTCCTGTGTTATAATTGTCTTTGGATTGAATTGAGAGTTGAGCTCTCATTTATGATTAATATTATTTTGGCAGATATTTGTAGCCATTTCGGGAGGTTTCAGTTATAGAGGAGATTCCGTCAAAATTTCTACAAATTATATATGAATGTGAAAGTGCTTAAATATGAATGCCCATGATATATGACTTTTGATTCGGTTAAGGAATCAACTTATTAGGCTTACAAAGACGGACTAGTCTCGTTGTCTGTGCCAGTCATATTCCGAGAATTGGGGTGTGACACTCAATTGTCTAAATCTTCTTCAGATACACCAGATGCTACGGTTTCTCCTCTACTAGATGCTGTTATGATGCACCAACTTTCTTATAGTCCTTTTAAAGGAGCTTCGGGTTTGGGTACTATTCGATTCATAGGGACCATTGATTGTGTCAAAGTCCAAATTCTACTTGATAGTGACAGTTCCAATAATTTTACTCGGCCACGGATAGCTAAGTTTCTTAAGCCACCCATACAACCGGTCCCTAACTTTAATGTATTAGTAGGAAATGGACATTCATTATCTGCAGAAGGTCTTGTTGAGAATCTTCCACTCATGATCCAAGGTCATGTGCTTTGTTTTTCCGCTTATTTGCTCTCTATCGCTGGTGCAGATGTCGTGCTCGGTGCTCATTTGTTGGAAACCTTGGGTCCCCACGTGGCAGATTACAGCTCTTTCCAACTCAAGTTTTATTTGCATGGTCAATTTTTTACCTTACATGGTGATCAGTCTTTAGCAGTCACAGAAGCTCAGTTTCAACATTTAAAACACTGAAGAGCTACAGATGCTATTTTTGAACCTTATCACTTGAGTTATTCTGCTTCTTCTTAACCGTTGTCTCTGCCTTACGATCTGCCATCAGGATTATTAACGATCCTACATCAGTACGATGATGTTTTTGCTAAACCTCAAGGTCTTCCTCCTCCGAAGGAACACAATCATGCCATCAATCTCCAAGACGGTGTTGCTCCTGTTAAAGTACGTCCCTATCACTACCCATTCTTTCAGAAATTTGAAATAGAATGATTAGTGGACGAAATGCTGAGAGATGGTATAATTCAACCCAGTACAAGCCCTTTTTCGTCCCCTGTTTTGTTAGTCAAGAAGAAAGACGGGACGTGGAGATTCTACACCAATTATGGAGCATTGAATGCAGTAACTATAAAAGACTCCTTTCCAATTCCTACAGTCGACAAATTGATCAATGAGCTTCGTGGTGTAGTTTATTTTTCCAAATTCGACCTGCGTTCAGGTTACCACCAGATTCGTTTTCGTCGAGCAGATCGAGCAAAGATGCCATTCTGAACCCACTATGGCCATTTTGAGTGGTTGGTCATGCCCTTTAGGCTCACAAATGCACCAGCCACATTTCAAGCTTTCATGAATGCTGTTTTTAAATCATTTCTATGCAAATTTGTTCTTTTTTTTTTTTTTTTTGTTTCTTTCTATGACATCTTAGTTTATAGTCCTACTTCGTCTCGTCATATTGATCATCTCTGTCAAGTTTAGCAGCTGCTATGTGAACACCAATTGTATGCCAAATTGCAGAAATGCTCATTTGGGACTTCTTCTGTTGAATACTTGGGTCATATAGTTTATAAGGACGGACTACAAATGGACCCGTCCAAGGTGCAGGCTATATCAGATTGGCCCCCTCCTATGACACTGAAGCAACTGCGGGGCTTCCTTGCTTTGTTCGGCTATTACTGATGCTTTATTCGCTATAACGTCTCCATTGCATCACCTTTGACACAACTACTCAAGCGTAATGCATTTTAGTGGTCCTGTGAAGCTCAGAAAGCGTTCGACACCTTGAAAGATGCCGTTACATCTGCTCCAGTCCTTGCTCTGCTCGATTTCACTACCCCATTTGCCCTCAAAACAGACACTTCAAGAACAGGCATAGGCGCTGTTTTAAGCCAACACAAACACCCTATAGCCTTCTTTTCACTTACACTCTGTCCCATTTGGCCGAAACTTCGACGTATGCAAGGGAGATGTTGGCCATTACGGAGGTGGTGGCAAAGTTTCGCCACTATTTATTAGGACATTCCTTTGTCATTCGAACAGAATGACGTAGCTTGTGAAGTTTGACTTCACAGGTCATTCAAACACCCGAACCACAATAGTGGTTTCCTAAGCTACTCGGGTACCAGTATACCATCGAATACAGCTCTGGAAAAGATATGCAGCTGCCGATGCTCTGTCGCGATCATTTCCAATGGTGATTTCTATACCTCACTACTCATTCTTAGATGATATTTGCCTTGCTGTGGGTCAGGATGATTCCTTGCAGACACTTATTCAACACCCCCCACTTCCCTCTAGATATACTTATAAAGACAACCTGCTGTATTGCAAAGGTTGCATTGTTATACTAACAACAAACTCTGCACTCAAACAGCAAATTTTACAGGAGTTTCATGCGTCTCCAACAGGGGGACATGCAGGAAGAATACGAACATTGGCACGAATATCATCACAGTTTTTGGGCCTTACAAAAAGAATGATGTTAGCAAATATGTTAAAGAGTGTCTCATTTGACAGCAGGCGAAAACAACACACGCACACCCTGCTGGTCTCTTACAACTTTGGCTAGTATAGAACAAATTTGGGCTAATATTGTGATGGATTTCATCGTTGGGCTTCCTCCTTTGGCTGGTTACACAGTTATCATGGCGGTGGTTGATCATCTTTCGAATTATGCACATTTTGGCACTCTGAAAACACAGTTTACCACTGCTCACGTCGCTTCTAAATTTGTCAACATGGTTGTTAAGTTGCATGACATTCCTAATTCCTTTGTTACAGACTGCGATAAAGCTTTTACTAGTTCGTTTCGGTAACATCTTTTCAAGCTGCAAGAGACCACACTTCGTATGAGTTCAGCATATCACCCACAAACCGACGACAACTCTGAAGTTCTGAACCGTTGCATTGAATTATACTTAAGATGCTTTGTACATGACCAGCTGCGTTTATAGGTGAAATACCTACCTTGGGCCGAATACTGGTATAACACGAGCTTCCATACTGTTGCTGGGATGATGCCATTCTAAGCTGTATATAGTCGTGCACCACTCTGTCTTCAACGTTATACACCCTGTGTTCAGGACAGTGCATATGTTCAACTTACTCTAACGATTCGAGATGTCATATTGGACCAACTTCGACTGAATGTGCTTAAGGCACAAGCACTAATGAAAAGAAATGCCGATAAAAAGCTCACTGAAATGGATTTTCAGCAAGGGGATCATGTATCTGTCAAGTTACAGCCCTATCGTCAAAATTTTGTTACCTTACGCAAGAATCAGAAGTTGGGAATGCGCTACTTTAGACCCTTTATAGTTCTGAAATGCTTGAGACAGGTTGTATATAAGCTTCAACTGCCACCAACAGCAAAGATACATCCGATTTTCCACGTATCACTGCTTAAGAAATGCGAAGGGAAACCAACTTCACAGTATGTCCCATTACCTTTACAATCAGAGGATCAGAAACCTTTGTTAATGCAAGTGGCTGTCTTATAAACTCGAAGCATTCAATGGCAAAATGAGTGGGTGCCTTAATACCTGGTGCAATGGGAAGGACTGAATTTAGCAGAGGCCATGGGGGAGGATATGCGTTCCAGTAGTTATACCTAAACCTTGACCTTGAGGACAAGGTCAATTTAAATAGGAGGCAGGGTATTGATGTGGGCCAAATTATTTGTGCTGATCCAGCCCAAGTTGAGCAACAGAAGCACGTGAGGCAGGCAATCACACAAAGAAGCATTAGAATGACAAGGCCAGTAGATAGAATGAATATATAAATAGCGGGAATAGTAGGAGTGAGGTGTGAAAAGTTGTATTTTGTCCTATTCCCTCTGTACTTTGCTTCTGTTGCTTTCGGTTTAGGTCAGGAGAGTTGCGAGAAAGGATTTCCTTGTATCTTACTCTCGTGTACTCCTTCTCTAATATAATAATACATCATTCAATAAGTTGGTGGCATATTTAATAGAAAGAAGAAGAAATAGAGAAGGGCTTGGGACTCTAAGCACATAGAAATAGAAGTATATAGTACCATTTTAGAAGACATAAATTGAAATTACCCCACAATCATGGATTATATGGAGTGTGAATCAAATACAGCTTGTTTTTCTTTCCAACAGTTGCTCTAGAAGATTTAGTCATGTCCAAGTCTTCTGGTTTCATTCTATTTGGGAGTTCCCAATCAAAGTGGAAGAGTAAGCAAGATAGAGGAAGCTCCATATTTGCAAATGCAAATGAAACCCCAGGATACATTTTCCTTCCTACTCCAAATGGGATGTATTCAAAGTTGCTCCCATTGAAATTAATAGAAGTGTCAAGAACCTCTTTGGCATGAAGCTCTCAGCGTCATACCAATATTTTGGATCTCTTCCAAGAGCCCATGCATTTGTAATGATTTTAGTCTTTATGGGTATTTCATACCCCCCAATGTTACATGGTTCCCTGCTTTCTCTTGGGAGCAACAAAGGACCAGGTGGGTGTAACCTCGTCGCTTCTTTATTCCCTAACTTTAAGTAATTAAGTTTCTCTAGATCAGTTTCATGGATTATTTTCTTTACCTTGAAAACTGCTCTTATTTTAGCATGTGCTTTTTCTCTTACTCTAAGATTTCTCATCAGTTTAGTCATAGCTCACACTATTACTACTGTAGAAGTATCAGTTCCAGTACTAAATATGTCCTAGATAAATGTTGAACAATTTTTGCAGATACATGATCATTGATTTTAATTTAAAAAACTAACTTCAGTGCTTTATAATTAGCTCAAAATTGGATATAGAACTAAGAATAAGATGAAATAAAATTTAGAGAGTAGATATACTTATGTAAATTACAGCTTTGATGCTATCTGTGACAGGAAGGTTGAGCTCACCACTTTGTTGGACTTGTACGAGAGCATCGGTAAGGTTTTCCATCCCAGACTCAACCTTCCCTTCTTCTGCTTTCATAATCTTTTTTTACTTGATAATCATTCACAATCTTTTCCAAAATCTTGTCCTTCTTATGCATTTTCTCCAATTTAGCTTCCATCTGAGTTATGAGTTGAATAATTTTAAGAGATGGATACATATCAGCCAGATTGAATCCTGCTGTGAATTCCAATAATTGTTTCAGCAAGGATAATAGATCATCTTCATCTTTACTCTTCTTCCCAAATGCTGTTCAGGTGACAAAGGTACTCACTAAAGAGAAAATTTTTTTAGTGAGGTTGATTAGTGTACTTGTAGACATTTGAATTGATTTTATGAGCTTTACCACTTTATCTTGTCGAATAGAGGAAACTGAGCTAACCCGCTTGACACTTAGAGGCTCTAACGTACATATTTTCCTCATCTGTCTCCAGTATTCACCATATGGAGCAAAAACAATATCTGTTGACCCATAGGCCAAGATCTTGGTGCCAAGAAGTTTTGGCCTCTATACGAAAGTAAGATCATAGGTTTTTAGTATCTCCATGGTCATCTCAGAGGATGACTGATGTAGCTCTTGGTATTATTAATGTAAAATGAACAGAAACAACTCATCTAACTTTAGAGAGGCTAGAGACTCTCCCACAAATGACACAAATCTTCCTTCCTTTCTTAAGCAACCCTGAATTGAATATAACAATCCATTGCCTAGCTCTCTCTCTTTAACTCTTCCCTTTTCTTGACCAAAGTTAGATATAGCCTTTACTCTCACACTCCTTCTCACGATCTACATCATTTGCTATAGTCATACTGGACCGTTGGGCCTTCCTACGATAAACCTAAGCCCTCCTAGGCCTAAGAAACCTATCATTTCCTCCCTCTACAAGATTGACCTTGGCCTCAAGGTCAAATGATGGGAACTGGGCGTTAATAACATCATAATCTTCCCATGTAGAATCATACTCATTTGATTAGAACCTCAGTTTTTCCATTCATCAACTTCTGAACTTTTCTAAGGTAAGGGCTAATGGATCACAAGACGTTCCATTTAGTTTAAGGTTGCAAAATATTGATCTTGAGGAGTAAGAGTATGAAGCAACCTAAAATTTCTGGTGATTTGATGAAAACATTAAGGATAAAATTAGGAGAAGCGATATCAAAGTATATTATTTATGAATGCCTTCCTATGAGCTTATATGATTCTTTGTGGTTGCATAACTTAATCACTGCAGCTGCTGAAATTAGTACAATAGGGGTTAAGTTCCCTACACCTCATGAAATTTCAAAAGTGTATTTGGAAACTGAATACCAATTCATGAAAGAGTGGATAAATGGATTAAAAGGTGCATGGAAAGAGTGTGGAGTAACAATAATGTGTGATGGTTGGATAAATTGCATATCACATGCATATAATGAGTTTTCTCGTTTACTGTAGCAAGGGAACAATTTTTCAAAAATCAATTAATGTTTCTTTTGTTGCTAGCAGAAATACTAATGTCTACTTTTAGTTACTTGATAATGTTGTTGAAGAAGTTAAAGAAGAATATTAAGTCTAGGTGGTTACAGATAATAAGGGAGCTTTGAAGGCAAAATGTTAAAAATTGATGGAAAAAAGACCATGTATCTATTGGTCACCTTATGTAGCTTATTGTCTGGATCTATACTTGGAGGACATTGGAAAGAAGTCTATTGTACAGAAGGTATTAGAGGATGCAAAGATGTCAACATCCTTTATATATAACCACATTTAGACTGTGAATTTGATGAAAGACTATACTAGAAGTAGAGAAATTATTTGTCTAGCTATCATACGCTTTAGTATACAATTCTTGCAACTACAATGTCATGTGAAGCATAACCAATCTTTGAAAGCCATGTTCACCTTAGAAAAATTTTGAAAGTCTAAATTTGGGAAGGTAAAATCTAGACCAGCACATGATGTGAGGAAAAAAGTTATGGATAATGACTTTTGGACTAAAGCTAATGAAATACTAAAAGTGTTTGAGCCAATTTTCAAGGTTTTAAGACTAGTCGATGGAGATGAAAAACCAACTATGGGTTTTTATTTATGAAGCTGTTGATAGGGCAAAGCAATCCATATAACAAAATTGTCATTATCACTTGCAATTTAATGTCATGCTAGATAGAAGGTGGAAATTTTTACATACAGATTTACATTCAGTTGGTAAGTCTATGTACATTTTATGTTGTCATAAAAATTTACGTATTTGTGTATTAACATACTTTAAATAAATCTTATTTCTTTTATAGGTTATTTTCTTAACCCTCAGCTTCAATTTGGAGTTGAATACGGGCAATTAGTTTATGAAGAAACATTTGAGGGAACCCGTAAAGTGATATCCAAATTACAAAGAGAAGTTGATGATCAAATCAAAACTTTGAGACATGTTAGTATATATGAATTAAAATGATTTGTTATACATATTTATGATCTAATATTGTATGTTTTCATTACATTTAATATGATATTACCCAATTAATGTTTTTCTGAGATAAGAGAGAAACATTTGGAACAACACAAGCTCAAAGAGCATGGTCTCAAATGGATCTTGGTAAAATTTAGTCTCTTTTTGTCCTTAAATGTAAATTATATAACTTTGTTTGGTAAAATTTAATTACTTGTATTCTATTGTTTATTTGAATAGCTGAATGGTGGATCTTATTTGGCTAATGTGCTCTTGAACTTTAAAGCATTGCAATAAAAGTATTGAGTCAAACAACTTCAACGATTAACTGTGAAAGAAATTAGAGCACATTTAGTTACATTTATACAAAGACAAAGAATAGACTCAAGTATAAAAAATTACAAAAACTTGTCTTTACCTTCTACAATATGAAACTGTGCATGAGGTATAATATGAGAAGATGTCAAGAAAAGATTGAAAATAGTTTCAATCCAATTAATCTTGACTATATATTTCAAGAAGATAATCCTTGTCTCCATGGGTGGAAGAGAGAAGAGGCTTATTATTAGATGGACCTCAAAATTCAGAATGACTTCCAAGAATGGATATTGATGATGAAGAGGTAGAAATAAGTGATGATTCTACTTCAAATGGAGGTGATAGTCAAGGTGGTGATGGAGGTTTAAGTCCACCATGCAACAATAGCAGTGGTGGTGCAACTGAAAGAGATGATAACACAGATGAACAAGACCCATATCAAGAAATTTCATATTCAATGCGTGGTTAGGGTTTAGTTGTTGATATGACATTGTTTTAGGATATGGGTCCTAATGATAATAGAAGAGGTAGTTCTCAATCAACAAGAGGTGGAAGGCAACAAGTTGATCCACTAAAAGATTCTTCCTCTTTCAATTTTTCACAAAGTTTCAGTAATTTTGGTATTGGTGAATCATCTCAAAGTAGTCATAGACATTACTTGCCATTCAATCAACAACCTTGTTATCACTAGGTATCAAATTATCCTTATCATCATCAACTAGAGAACACAAGTGGTGGATTTATTGATTATATTTTTAGACATGGAGCTAGACAAGGTGACAATGAAAGTGAAAGTGGAGGTTATGATCCTCCATGCCATTTTACAATGTGGTGATAAATATCTTATTTGATTTGTTGACATTTTTATTATTTATATTTTCGTTTTAAATTTCTTAATGAGCATTAATATGTTTGTATAAAGTATATATTTGTGATATTAATATACATGTTAGATTTGATATATTAAATGTATTTGAGAAATATATAAATTATATATAAATTTTGAAAATTTCATACAAGTTTTAAAAAAAAAAATCACAGTCACAATGGCTGCAAGCCGTATTGTTACATCTGCGACACCTACAATCACAACGCAACTACAATATTTAAAACCTTGCCCTTATGATTGTCACTGGATTTAGCCTCTGTTTTCTTAGCGGGCACTGTATTACTACTCTGGACTGCTGTGTCCAAAGAATTAGTTGGCGTCGATGACTGAATTTGAGGCCCAGACCATGGGAAGTGTAAGTCCCATGATAAGGATGAGTAGGACCAATTTCCCGAGCCCGATCGAGAGCTAAATTGCGATCCTCAAATTTGCTGAGCCAGATCCATTAAATGAGTCAAGGACGAAGGTTGCACCAAACGAACTTCCGCCTGAATCTCTGGAAAGAGCCCGCTCTTAAATGTCCCCATCAATATGGCATCACTGACACCTTCTAACGGAGCTAACAGTAATTCAAACTGTTCCCGATACTCAAGCACCGTGGTCTCTTGCTTCAAAGTCACCAGCATTTCATAAGCATCCCTTTGCTGTTGTGAATGAAATCGACGTAATACTTCATCTTTAACGTGCTTCCAAGAACAAAATGGAGCTCGACGCTCCATCCATTGAAACGACATCAACGCCTTCCCTTCAAGACTAATAGCTGCTGCTTTCATTCGCTCTTCCTCAGACGGGACATTAACAGCAAAATAACGCTCAACTTTAAACAGCCAACCGATAGGATCTTCTCTGGTGAATAACAGCAGCTCGAGTCGCTGGAACCAGCTAGAATCTAGTTCCGAGGAATAGTGCCGAAACTTGACACCACTGCCTCCTTCTGGTGCTTCGGGTTCTCCATCAGGTGCGATGTCAATTGACTTGCCATTATCTGCAGAACGACGCCATGTGCAGAATTCAGAGAGTTCTTCCTGTAGCTTAAGCAACGTCAGCTGAATGGCTCTACGTTCCTCCCATGATGCTGCGACCCCGGCTGATAATTCTGAAACAGACTTTTCCACTGAATCCAGTCTTCCCTCCATTCGCATAAGGACCGTACCACCTCCACCGGATAAACGGCTCTGATACCAAAATTGATGTAGCTCTTGGTATTATTACTGTAAAATGAATAGAAACAACTCCTCTAACTTTAGAGAGGCTAGAGACTCTCCCACAACTGACCCAAATCTTCCTTCCCTTCTCAAACAACGCCTAAAGAATATAACAATCCATTGCCCAGCTCTCTCTCTCTAACTCTTCCCTCTTCTCGCCCGAAGTTAATTACAGCGTTTACTCTCATACTCCCTCTCGCGAGCTACGTCCTCTGGTGCAGTCATGCTTGACTGTTGGGCCTTCCGACGGTAAACCCGAGCCCCCCTAGGCCTAACAGACCCATCATTAACCCCTCTGAAAGACTGACCTTGGTCTCAAGGTCAAATGAAGGGAACTGGGCTTTGATATCATCATAATCGTCCCACGCAGAATCTATAAGATTTTGTCTGATACTTACATAATTTATAGTTTTATTCCTAAACATTTTAATAAAATTAAGCAATAAAAAATATTTTGGATCTTGTATTTAGACTGTGGCTAAGTACTTCACTATCCATTCATCTTCAAATTAATAATAGAAAAATAGTCAAACTGCTCGCCTCCCCAATCCCCATATTTCATTCAGGCGGCTCAAATTCATGTTTGTTTAGAGATCTTGAAATACAAAGCCAATATCAAGGAGGGCACTTGAAGACCACAAATTTTAAATCATATAATTCTTATGTAATTGAATTATTCTAATTTTTTCTTACACAATATTTTAATTCGAATCCATTAAACTCAGGACATATATTATGTATATAACTTACACATGCCTACATTGTTAGTAATTTATTATTTCAACTAAAACTTAAAAAATTGTCCTTAAAAATACAAAAAAATTTTAAATGTTAGTTGATAAAATAATATCTACAATATATATATATATATATATATATATATAGTTTTGCAAATTGATAATCATAAATTTTTGTGCATCATCACATAAGTTCTTTTACTTTTCAAAATGTTCATCGAGTTTATACATTGAAATATATTATGATATTATTGATTGATGGTATCTTTTTAATATATCATTGTTATGTACATTAAATAAGTAAATTTAATCCTCATAAATATCTAAATAATTAAGTTATTGATATTAATTCAAAAAGTAACCATTGATACATTACACATTTAAATTTAAATTTTTTTCAAATTTTAAAGAAATCAAAATATTATTAAAAAAATAATCTTATTTAGTTTAATCTAATGATTTAAATAAAATATTTTTTTAAAATATTCCTTAAAATTGTAAGCTAATGTAGAATATTCCTTAAAATTGCATATGAGATTTTGTCTGATTTTTATATGATTACTTTAAACATAATTTCTAGTTGCATTCTTATACTCTTTTGCAGGGATAATAAAAAGGTGACACGTTTAGTGTTTGTCAAACCAATTTAGAGTAGATGCTATTACAATACCTCATGGATGGATCAAAGAGGGAGCGGAGCCTTGGATTTTTAAAATTTTAATTTTTATACGTAATTTTATTTTATATTTTTAATTTATAAAACTTGTCTCTTTAAATTGTGAGAATTTTTTTTCTTTAATTCAAATCGATGGTCTGATGATTTCACCCCTTAGAGTCAAATTTTATATTCATTCCTGCAATACAAACATTATGCATTTTTGAAACTTAGATTCTTAAAAATTGCATGTGGTCATTATAATCTATTATCATCCAATAGCCTAAATATACTGCGCAAGTGTTGTAAAACGCCCGACTCAAATTTTTGTTCTAACCTAAATACAATGGAAGGCTAAGATATCACATGCCGAAGTCTTTTTCTTTGCATTTCTGGAGACCAACAAAAGTATTTAGAAGATTTTCAAAAAATGGTTTATTAATCATAGGCATACTCTTAAAACTGATGTTTCCAATAATAATAGATTGACGGCAAGCACCAATTCCAAGGGTCCATTGTTGGACGAATATTTCCACGTGCAAGTGGGACTATCCTCAATAGGGACACGATATTGCCGGCTGGACGCGGGTGTTAGGCACAATTTTTTCTGTCTATACAAATAATAATAATAACAATGTAATGTGTAATTACATGTACTGTCAGCCTTTGGATTCATTGCATTTTTTGGACAGATGTTGAATCACGCAAAGAGGGATATAAATGAATAGGAATTAGAATGGATCATCTCTAGTAATTAGAGATTCTCTAGTTAGTGGAGATGAATAAAAAATAATTTTTTATTAATTTAATATTAATAAAATATTATTATTTTTTTTATATTTTTTAGTTATTGGAAATTCTCCTATTATAAGAGAAAATCCGTACTTAAATAAGAATATGTATAATACTGGAATCTTTGGCAGTTTGCATTTAGGTAATTATGTAGATATAATGAGTTGTATATAAAATTTAGTAAGGCTTTGGTAACTTTTAAAATTTGTGATCGTTAAATCCCGTCAAATATTCTAAATTATGAGTCAACTCTGTTGAGTTGACTTGATGAGTTTACGTTTCTAGGAGAAAAAATTGAGTTAACTCAGTACTTAACTTAGCGTGTGATGCCACTAATCCAACACCATTCTTATGTATATATGTGCAACGTTTTATATATATTTACTCTTCACCTTTTTATAGTTTCAAAAACAGTAGAATTTGGACACTTTGAGCATGCACACAAAGAAAAGTGTCTATTTGCGCATAACTAATTTAATATAATTTGTTCCACCTATTTTTGGAATTTTGTTTTAAATTTATCTAAAAGGATCTCTATTTTGTGTTTTAATCTAAATTATTTAAATATTATTATATTAATTTTTTCTTTTTAAAATATTTATGATATGATATTTTACCCAAAAATAATATGAAATTAATATATTGTTAGTTTATTTGTTTTAACAAAATAGTCTTTAATAGTTATATTTATAATTGTATAAATAATTTTAATTCACATGTCAAATTATTAGTATTTGTTTATTAATACCTATCGTCTTTAAATTTTAATATATAATATTAAAAAATATTTATGTTTAATTTTTACCGTTTTAACTATAGTTATACTAGTAGATCATTAATCATTACCTTTACCAATTCAAAAATTAGTTTAAATTTTAAAATATTAATTTCAATGATATAATTATATATTTTAATAATTAATTACTATTATAGATAAACTCTTACGATTTTACATTACAAATTTTGGCTAGGGTTGAACTAAAACTAAGTTGGATTGGACTTTTGTTCAACCTAATGTCCGAGCCACTTCTTGCATTGTGACAAAAAGTATTGACCAAGTCTTGATGGTGGCCTGATCTTGACTGTGGAAGGATTAGATTGCCGTGCTACTTAAAAATTTTTTTTTAATAAATTTATTTTGATTTGACAAAAAGTGCGATTTATATATAACTATGTATTTCATATTGTAAAAGAATGGTTCATGTTCAACAAAAAAAAAAAAAAAGAGATTATTTTAAAAAAAATAAGAAAAACAAAAACATTAGAGGCTTCATTTGTAACAAAGAACAGAAATGAAATTGTAAGGAGTGCTTCGAAAAAATAATAATAAAGTGTAGAAACCAATTTGTAAATTAAGTCAAGAAATAAAAACTAAATAATTAATGTCCTAATAATTTAACATGCTTTTGTATCAACTTTCATGTCATTGCTAGCATATTCAATTCCTGGCACATGACATTAAAATAAATATCTTGTTCTAATGTTCGAATTATTATTCTTGATGCCTATCAAGAGTCAAACTAATAGTCCTTCTTATGAAGATGGCTGATTATACTCACCCTTTCTTAGTTATCTTCTAGATCTAGATAAGAATAACTTCAAACTAGTTCTAAGATTCCATAACCTATTTTAGGAACATTCAAAAAAGAAAAAGACAACCTTAAACATATAAAGCATATGAAAACCACAACCTACCAAGCAAGATGAGACAACAGGGACAACGACCTAAATTAACTCATACTAATTTCGGTCACCTAAATTATTAAATATGTAAACAAATTAAAAATTAACGATTAAACTATAGCCTACCAGCCTGGTAGGGGCGTGGAAGATGAAGACAAAGCTTGGCGAATGAAATCTAGATTTATATAGAGGAGGAATCCCATTCGTTTGTTCACTATCTCCATCTCCATAGAAAAAAAATTTCCATGTCCCTATATAGGACAATTCTCTTGAGGATCCTCAAGCTTAGAAATTTTTTGCTATCTTCATAATGATGAGTAGAGAGGTGAATCTCAATTATTTGTGTCATGACTCCCATGAATGAAGACGTGACTGTCACAAGAAATGAGACAAATTTTGCTATCATAAGCCTATTTGATACCTTAAGAGATCCAATCACAATATGAGAAAATTGAACTATCAATAAATAAAACAAAGATAAAATATACTCATACCTACCATAGAATCAATTTTATTCCCGTGTAAAAATTTCAACAGACTCACCCTTAAACTTTAGACTTCTCAAAATGTCTACCATGAGAAAACTTGATATATAACAAATAGGAGAGCTTTGCTCAAAATAAAATTAACAACAAATAGTTATCATCAATAATAACAAAATTGAACCATTTGTCTGTATTCATGGGAGCCACTAGATTATAAATATAGGCTTTACAACAAAGAAGGTATTGCCTTTGCAAACAATGCAAGACTCACCCAAAGAGACACCTGCTAAACTCTTAGTGCGTAGGTGGGGGTCCAAAATAACATTATCATTCGAAAATTGTTAAACAACGAGGAGTGAATGGAAACTCAGTGAGTAGATAATACTAATTATACAATGGAAGGGATAGACTAGGTATGATAGAGCTTTTTACAAACTATTTGTTATCATGAAATTTGAACACCTTTAACAATTAATGAAAACAATACCAAAATGAGTAAAACTTTGTTAATCTTCACATGAAACTCCAAACAAAATATAAGCAAATCTTGAATGGAAATAAATCAATTTATTTGCAACATAAAAGTATCCAAATCAAAACTGAGGGCTCGAAAATATCCAATAGAATCATCAAAAGTCCAGAAAAATTGAACTAGCTCAAGGCTAGCATAGTCAGAATAGATTAGATATCAATCATGAGCTTCAAGCTCGAAATAATTAGAATAATGGCCTTAGGCCTTAGACAAAGTATCTTAATAGGAGCATCTTGCCTAGTCATATCCAAATAAAGAATATAGTGCACTACGGCTAACGTTTACTTCTATTAGCTACAGGGTTTTGTTTTGGATGAATTCCTATAAATTTCTTTAACATATCTAACTCCATAAGCACAAAGTAATTAAAGAATCAAAGTCATTCATGAATAGGAAACTAGAGTACTTCAAAGTGCATAATAGAAAAGTTCAAAAGTTCAAAATCATTTTAACTCAGAAAACTCAAAATCAGATAAATTTAGTAGCACGAAGTCATGGAATCCATAAATCCAAAAATTTCAAAGTATTTAGAGTATGCAAATGATATTTATAATTTCAGATGCCTGCCTTAAAGCACTAGAAAGCTCAAGAAATAATATTTTCAAAGGAGAGATTGCGCAATATAAATATGCATAACTAACATTATCTACTCACCTAGGAGACTGACACCAATGTTTACCTCTTATTGCTTCATTTACAAATATATCGAATTTGCATATGGGATCTCTAAGATCCTATAATCTAGAGTAAAACAATTTTGTCACTTGAACTCTAAGAAATAAT
This sequence comes from Delonix regia, assembly GCA_037074485.1. Lineage (NCBI taxonomy): Eukaryota > Viridiplantae > Streptophyta > Magnoliopsida > Fabales > Fabaceae > Delonix > Delonix regia. Next base: position 42,329,940 of record CM073450.1, on the reverse strand, counting down.
TTCCCCTAAATATCTTCTACAAAAACTAACTCCTAATGCTAGTTAGAGAATCAGTAGCCTTTAATTGAAAAGAAAATCATATGGTTACTTTAAGCCTAGCTCTTTACTCATTTAACATTATAATTGCGCACCTAGGAACACATGGACAAACTGATCCAAAATCCAACTTATTCCCCACTGAATTCCCTTAGTGTATCTTATGTATCCAATGTTTTACTTAAACGCCAAATTGAATTATTAAGTTTTATTTTCTTTCATAAATATCATGTATTCCATTAACAATAACATGCTTAGTTATTCTCATAGTTACTTTATTTTTTTATTTATGTTTGCCTAATTTATTAATGTTTTTGCTACTATAGGTCACATACAATATTTTATCTGAAATATACTAATAATACCAATAATTTATTTACCATAATTATGATGATTGTGAAGGCATGTATATGTATTATTATTTCTAAACTTCAATTATTCAGTAACTCAAAGAAAACAAATGTTCCACAAAGTAACAACCTGATAGCAATTGGGTTTCAACAAGCTTTAACTCACATTTTATTCTTTTGTATGTATGTGATCACCCTTAAACTTACTTGCTAAATTATTTCCACATAAATGTTTGCTATTATGAACATGGTTTTATAGGCATACATATTCACTGACACTTTGCTAACTCCATTTAATAATTGACGAAGCTAAACATGTTATAGTACTTGGGTACTAATTTATTTTACTTTAATTCATACATTATTCTTATTATTGTTAATTTCCTGTTAGTCTTAAAACTAATGGCACTTTAGGCTTTTAAACATTTGTATTCATAAGTATCCATTACCTTATCATATTTATTCTTGTTCTACATTGCAATTAAATTTCTATTATGTTTATCACCTAAATTGCTAATCATACACATAATTATATATGCATGCATATAACTGTTACATATATATATATATATATATATATATCTTCATCCTTCATAAAAATATAACATATTTATGTCACACTCCAACTTTTGAAGTGTGACCAGCACAGACAACGAGACTAACCTGTCTTTGTAAGCCTAATAAGTTGGTTCTTAACTAAGTTGCAATCATATACAACAAATATTCATTCTCAAGCAGATTTGCATTCATATCAAATTTGTAGAAATTTTGGCAAAATCTCCTCTATAACTGAGACCTCCTGAAGTTTCTACAAACATCTGCCAAAACAATCATATACATAAAAGAGAGTTTTGCTCTCAATTCAATTCAGAGACGACTACAACACAGAGGGAATGGGGAATCTACCTGTGGTCATACATATCATTTACATCTATTTATATCTTTACCATTTACATACCAAATACAACAAAAATCTAAGCAAAATGCAGAAACAAAAATGTCAACAAGGCTCTTCTAGCCCTCTTGATCAGCAAAATGCTCAGGATGACTGCCTGAAATTCATTAAAATATAAACAGATAACATTTCCAGTAATAAATCAATAATACCTTTTAAACCGGTCAGTTTTTCATAAGTTATGATTTAAACTTTTAACATTTTAAACCATAACATGCAATAACATTCATTCCATGGAAAATTTAAATCGATCAAGGGTACACAACCCTTGAAAATCGCATTTTCACGGTCAAAGATCCAAAACCCTCGTAGAATCTTTTCCATCGGTCAACATCAAACTGTTAAGGGAACTTAGCCCTTGGGTTCTTGTTAAAAATATGTAAAAACCTTCCTTTTTATTTAAAATACAGTTAGCTTAGAACCTAGATTCTAGGGAGAACTATCAGACATCAAGCATCGGTTATGGACTCATGGCCCATGCGGTTTAATCATCTGTCGAGAGCACGCAGTATCTCAGGGTAAATCACGTATACGGTCGAGGGTATACCTCCCTCGGGTTATTCATTTCGGTCAAGAGCATACAGCATCTCGCGGTCGAGAGCACACAACATCTCGAGGTAAATCACTCATACAATCATGAGTCTCAAGCTCATGCTAAAACATCTGTCTTATCTTGTCTTCCTCAAATCTAAGGAACTACCATTTATGAATTTTCCCTTTTTCAATATCAACTCTCTAGTAAAACATTCCCTTTTTTATTCAAATCTCTCTTTTACAAATTTTACATGAATATCACATACCAATCATAATTCATAGGTCATGTGAAAGACTAACAAGTCTAAAAACTATGCTACCATATATACAATGGTAATTATACAGTGGGAAGAGCAACCGTTTACCTGGAGGATGTCATGTGCTAAATAACCTTATCCTCTTCTGTTGCTTAACAGTAAAGTTCACCCACAATCCCTATATCATCAAAATATACTTTCCTCAATTCCTATCACTAAACACATCATGCCTTAACAAAGTCATAAAACAACTATAATTTCATCCCACTACTTTATCACATATTCTCTTTACTTCTTCATATTGCCATTACCGATTTCATATTCCAATTCCTTCTCATTACTCAAAAAAAGCCCTAGATCAAATTTCCTGATTCCATCCCCTAACTTTCCCAGAATTTTCATCAATTTACATTCACTGCCTTAAAAAATTTCTACTTTTCACTTTTGTCCCCCATTTCATACTTTTTCCTTCAATTCAAGTAAAACCATGAAGAGCACTAAGGTTTTATGTCATACACCTTAAAAGTGTTCCTTTAAGACCAATTTAAACCCATTAAACTGCAGAATGTCACCATTTTCTGAAAACCCCAAAATTTCAAAAATTTTCAGTTTAGTCCCTGTCAGAACAACTCTAAAAAAACTTGCCTAAAATCATGCTTCCAAAGCTGAAATTCAATGGGAAAGGGCCGGAAATGCTTCTCCTAACATCATTCTCATGAAAAAATCAAATAAAACTCACTGAAAATTGCTGAAAAACTTGCTGCCGTGGCTATGACGTGAGATCGCTGGAAAAAGTGGCTGTCGCCGGCCAACGGCAGGCGGTGGCTGCCTAGAAAGTTACGCTGGTGATGGAGGAAGCTGACCGGAGCTTGAATGTGGTAGTGAATGGAGCAGAAACCAGAAACCGAGAGGGAGAAGGAAAACACTACAGAGGAAGAAGAAAGCTTCGTGTAGAAGGCTATAATGAAGGGTATTTTTGTAATTTTGCTTGGAAGTGACATGTGTCAACACCAAAAAAATGCTGAGTGAAGAAGGAGCTGCATCTCAAACCCATGCCCCCTTGAATTTGGATAACTTGCCTTACCACTGAGGTAAAGCTCACATCTAATTAGTATTACATATTATAAATATTTATACCTTCATTCTTTCTAAAAGAAAAATGTTTGCATTAACTTAGCAAAATTTACTTAGCAAGTGTTAAAATATACTACCAAACATCTCCCTTGAACTAAATGACAAAGCGACCCATTTACCCCAATTATATACTTCACGCCTTCTTACGGCTCTTTTGCCTTAACATAATGCTTGCAAGAATAATGTTGGGGAAAATAACATGTGCAAACATTACATTATGCCTTTTTTCTTTTTTCCTTGCGTCAAGCCCCTAACAAAGGAAAAACAACATCCTTAAGATCTACATCCCATAACTTAACGACACACGCCCTAAGACCACGAAAAGCTTGAATGACAGACGGGGAGGATCAAAATTTCAGAATTACCAAATGAAGTTCTAATCAGAACCAAGAGAGAAGAGTACAGCAACTTCAGAGATACCATTAACATCAAAGCACGGCAAAAACATGGAGTAACAATAAACAACCTATATAACAATGGGGACAATGTAGCTGCCAAACTCACCAACACGGGCAAGAACCAGAAAAATTTCTCCTCCCCAGGTTCCACCGTTTTTGTGATCTCGGGCATGAAAAAACTGCAATGCCATTCTCCAAAAAATGTGCACCAGAACACTCACTCTCCCTGCTTCATCTTGGCGCCCTTTTGAGAAGGAAGGCACCACATGCTTGGACATAGGAAGCTGAAAGGAAAGGGAAGATAGAACCAGTAGCCGTGGAAGAACGAAGTGAAGAAATGGAAGAGCAACCTTCTTTTCTGTCCAAATCAGAGCTAAATCGGGCAAAAGATGACAAAGGAAAAAGTATCGTACGCAAGGTAGGTATGCAAAGGGACGTGGTTGGGATTTCCCTATCCAATGGAGGCTATTTTGTCTTTTCACTGGTTGAAGCATCAACTAAAGACAAGAAAAGCATTATATTAATAATTTCAAGGATGCTTCTAGATTTGAACTGAAGACCATCCCTAACCGAACAATTATTTCGCCAGTCAAGCCGAGCCCTACATTGGTTAAGTGCTTGCACAAATATAAGCTATATTTTCTATACCATGAGAGATCCCTCATTTGCTTATTATACAATGGAATTATCGTTCTTATTACATATATATATATATATATATATATATATTTATATATCCCTTTATATTTAGTCACAATTGCTAGATGTTACAATTTGAACTTTTTACATCTTTTTTCTTTTTTCAGTATTAATGTATGCTTTTATTACATTAATATTGTAAGAGAATGAAATTAAAACGTAATTATTCTTTAAATAATGAAATCACACAAAATAAAAGTACTGAATGGTATGCTTTCTTGGGACGAAACTCACATCTAATTTCTAGGTATTTGTATTAGAAATTTTTAATTAAAATATAACAAATAGGTCATTTTCATATATTGACTACATATACATGATAGAAAGCATTATAGAAATTTCTTCACAAATATTATGTGCTTATCCAAGAATCTCATAACAAACGCTTTCTACCTAACTTTGGTGGTCCTTTTCTGTTTATGTAATTAATCAAGATGCTTCTTTTTTTTTTTTAAAAAAAAAAAATGTTAGAATTTAGCAAGGTGTGATGTTCTAATAGAACGTTGGGAATAAAACACGGGCTAGTCCTGTATTTCGTTCTTCCAGGAGCCATTGACCGAGTGTAATTCAACCTTCCATAGTACAAGTTATAACTAACCATGTCAATATCAATGACATACCTGACATTGCAGTGGAAAAGTAAAAAGGAGATGTAAATTGATTATCAAAACGAACTTCAAAAACTAATTTACTTGTAGTCGTTATCAAAATTTTTAATACAAAAGTTTTGAAAAATCAAATGAAAATAGAAGGAAGATTTATATAACCAAAGATGGGTTCAGGAGGTTATTTAAGTGTAGAGAAAGTGTTAGGCACCTCACAACATTCGTCTGTGAAGACGATTACCCTAAATTAGTCAAGCAAAATAAAAGATATGACCTTAAGTTTATTCAAATTGCCCACATCAAAACATGCGCAAAAATAATTAGAGAAAATAAAATGAAATTAAAGTAAATAGAAAAAATAGATATTTACAAAAAACAAACTTGACTTAGAATGAGAGTTTAAGGCTTATGTACCTTGCGATGGGGATTAAGGTTCACGTAGTTTGTATGAAAATACGTGTCAATGGATTGATATTTTTTAATTTTGTGAAAAGAACAAAGACAATTGAAATCATACTAATTTTCATAATTAAAATGAATTAGAGTTAGGTTGGTGTGCTTTAATTTATGAAAACAATATAATCTTAGTTCTTTACTCTCTTCATTTGCAATGTTTTTGAATTTGGAAAACATGATTTATTTATACCTTAATTTGGAAATATTAGTGAAAAAGTGAACACATATTTTTGGGGTTTTTTTATTTTAAAATAAATTTCAAAAATAAAGAAAGAAACTTTGGAGACAATATTTTATTTGAAAAAATATTCAAGAAAATTAAAAGATACTTTTGTTTATTTTTAAAATCGTTTTATTTGGATTTTAGAAAATTAGGAATTAAAATAAACGAGAATAAGAAATTGGCAAAAGTATTTTTACTAAGAAGAAATGATTTTATTTTAATTTGATTATTTTAAATTTGGGACTTTTTTGTAAAAAAAGTTGATTGAACATGGGTCCTCGAAACCTTACTTTTTTTTTTAGAAAAGGCATGTAATAGGATATAAGCCATTGAAACCCCAAGTTTATTTTAAATGTACGCATTTAGCATTGGGTAATGTTTATGGAGTTGTTCTCATATGACAACACTGGTGAATCATTAGGTGCTCATGAGGGTCTTACATGACAACACTTATATTTAAATCCATAAATGTTTATAGCATATGACTGTGAAAGAGTTGGACTTGACATGACAACTCCAAAGTAAAAATGCCTATGGAGGTGTTGGGCCTCGCATGGCTCCATCAATAAAAGCATACATTAGCATTTGTGTGTGTTGGTGTCTAATTAGGCACTCATCATGACATGTTGTTTACAAAATTCCAAAAGTACACAAATTACAATTAAACTCAAAATAACTAAGTCACTTGGTTTTACTGGCTTGCCACCAAAATGCCATCTTTGCTTGGATGTTTTTTTGCACATTGACTTGGCAGCAACATATCCATGGATCCTAAAATTAAAACACCAAGTTCTCATATCAATTGGGTAGCAAAATCTCATACATTCACAATTACAATTGAGCAATACAAAAGTTAACCATACAACGAATTTAAGGAACAAAGTGAATGAGATAAGCATGCCAACTTTTAACCCAACATAGGTGACAAAAGAAAGGACCTAAGTGCAATGAATTTGCATCAAAATATAGGGGTTAAATGCTTAAATTTCCAGCACTCATTAACAAATATACAATCCCATTAATTACTTGTCAAGTACCTTGTAAACAAATTCAACAAGATGCTAAAATTTCCAATATACAAAACCATAAAAGTTGGGCAACATTCAAACACAAGTTATGAGCATATGAACATTCTAACAGAGCCTAAAACATGCTGGCTTTTTCTTGGCAAAATTAGGTATCATTTAGACACAAATTAAGAGCATAAGAACATCCTAATGAAGCCTAAATCATGCTGGATTTTTTAGGATAAAATTAGGCATCATTCAAACACAAATTAAGAGCATAAGAACATCCTAATGGAGCTTAAAGCATGCTGGATTTTTGGGGGTAAAATTAGTCATCATTTAAACACAAATAAACAGCATAAGAACACCACTGATGAAGCCTAAAGCATGTTGGATTTTTCTGGGTGAAATTAGGCATCATCCAAACACAAATTGGAAGCATAAGAACAAGAAAATCATGCGCCTAACATGGGGTAAAATTTGATAGCATTCAAGCACAAATTAAGAGCCTAAGAATAAGAGAATAAATGAAGGAATTATGATCAAGATAAAGAAGAAGAAATGGGATGAATTCTTTACCTCAAACCCTAGCTCTAATTCTTTCTCGTTAGCTTTTAGCACCCCTTTCTGGTTTCCTTCTTCACTTAGACTTCTTGAGAGAAAAGAGATGATTAAAGGAAATCCCAAAATGAGGTGAGAGTATCCTAGAGGGCCTAGGGTCTTGTGAGAATGAGCAAAGACACAATAGAAAATCTGAAAATCGAGTCAAGATGCCAATGAAATGCATGTGAAATGAAATTTTGATGCCAGGGGTCATGGACTTGGGTTAAAGAAAATCCTTAATTTGAATGGGCTCTTGGATCCTTAAGCTCCATCTTAAATGGACCTCTCTCATTTTCATTCCCTTATGCTTCATTTCAAATGGATCTATGCCAGTTTGGTTTCATTTTTATTTCTATTTTTAGACCCAATTTCAAGTAGATCCTTTATTTTATTTCTCTTTTTTTTTTAATCACTTTTCTTTATTTTTACATTTTCACATGTTATCATTCTAATTAATTTTATTTTGTTTTTTTTTTATTTTCATATGAATTTGAATTAATTCTTCACATTTATTAGCTTTTTGCCCCTTTATTATTTCTCATTTTTTTCTTCTTTTTTAATTATTTTTCATTTTTTCATTATTATTATTATTTTCTATGAATTTGATTATTTAATTAGTTGTTTAGTATTTTGGTGAAAGGTGATTTAATCTTGAGCTATATAGCTCGTTTAGGTCCATTTTACAAAGAAAAAAGAAGATTGAATTAAATCATGAAAATATCATAACATTAAAGTATACTTTTTAAAACAAATGAAATGATAAATGTTGTTAATTAGTGTCAATAGCCATAAACTTTTTACAGTACAAAGTAGCACTTCCTGGGTGGAAGAATTAACATAAGGTATATTAAAAGTTAAATAAAAAAATTTAATTCCATCATGAATAAAGAATGTAAATGATAAGCAAAAAATACACTTCTAGGACTACTAAAAACTATTAATATGTACTCAAATAACATATTCAAGTAAATTAATGTGTAATATCTTTTCAAGCATAACTACATATGCCACCAAATCAATGTGATATAATGACAATAAAACATACCAAATATCATTATTAGTTTGATTTCTAAAAATAACTAGACAATAATAGGAAAGTTAACAAATAGTAGGATATAAAGAACCATCAATGTCAGGATTTGTTCTACTTCTACGCACACTTCCACCAAGAAGATGTGTTAATAATTCTTCCATGCATTCACTTTCTCTTCTAGTAAGCTTACTTCTGCATTGAGCTCTTCACGACATTTTTCCATATTCCTAGAGTTTCCTTTGAAGCTCACAGATAAGTGATAATTGAGGACCCCATAATTGTGTGGGGCTAATTCCAACCAAGGGAGTTCATTGGCCTGATTGGCCTAGTCATATTGGGTTGCATTGGGTTAGGTTAAAATAAAAAAAATTGCATCTTTTTTTGTGTAACATCCTAAAAGTACTCCTAAGAACCTCTTCTAATAGGAATTTCTTTAGAGGAAATTTAAGAAGGATAAGATAATGGGATTAAGGCATAAGAACTAAGTCTCGTTATTAGGGAAAATAATTACCTTGAGAAATTTAGAAAAGAAAATGTTAACAAGTCATTTGAATGGATAATTAGAATATAAGGTTTAGTAGATTAGTTTTAGTCTTAATTAAATAATTAAATTTTAGAAAAGGGTTTTATTAGACCAAGTGTATCCCCATGGGATGCACTGGTGTTGTTTGTTAAGAGAATGATGGAAGCCTTAGATTATGTATAGATTATAGAGAATTGAATAAAGTAACCATTAAGAACAAGTACGCTTTGTCTAAAATTGATGATCTCCTGGACCAATTAATAAGAGCTTCATTTTTCTCTAAGATAGATTTGAGATTAGGGTATCTCTAACTCAGAATTAGAGTAGATATATCCCAAAGACAACTTTTAAGACTAGGTATGGGCATTATGAGTTTCTAGTTATGCCTTTTGGTTTAACTAACACCCTTGCCATTTTTATGGATTACATGGACAGGATTTTTAGACCCTACCTAGATAATGTTGTAGTGGTCTTTATTAATGATATCCTTATCTATTCCAAAAGTCTTGAGGAGCGTGAGAGACATCTAAAAATAATTTTGCAAATTCTAAAAGAGAAACAGTTGTATGCTAAGCTTAGTAAATGTGAATTCTGGCTATCAGAAGTGAAATTCTCAAGTCATGTTATCTCCAAGGAAGGAGTAGTAGTGGATCCCAGAAAGGTAGAGGCTATAGTAAAATCAGAAAGGCCTAAATCACTTATGGAAACTAGAAGTTTCCAAGGTTTAGCAAGGTACTATAAGAGATTCATTAAAGGGCTCTCCCAATTAGCCATGCCATTGACTAGACTAACTAGAAAGGATCAATCTTCTGTTTGGAATGATCAGTGTGAGAGTAGTTTTCAAGAATTAAAGGCAAAGTTAACCTCTTCCCTAGTCTTAATCATACATGATCTTAAAAAAAAACTTCACTCTTTATAGTGATGCATCTAAGAAAGGTTTAGGTTGTGTCCTTATGCAACAGGGTAGAGTAGTAGCCTATACCTTTGGACAACTCAGACCATAGGAGGAGAATTACCCTACCTATGATATGGAATTAGCAGTTATAGTCTTTACCTTTAAAATATAGAGGCACAACTTGTATGGTGCCAAGTTTGAAGTTTATAGTGATGATAAAAGTTATAAGTACCTGTTTGACCAAAAGGAATTAAATATCAGACAAAGAAGATGGATTGAATTCCTTAAAGACTATGACTTTTCCCTTAAGTATCATCCAGGCAAAGCAAATGTGTTTGCCAATGCCATTAGTAGGAAGTCTATTCATATGAAATTTTTTATGTTTAAGGAACAAGAATTGATTAAGGACCTAAGAGATCTAAGTCTTTCCATCTTTGTGCAGCTCTATAGTCTTCACATGAGTGAGGTAAAGATTCAAAATGACCTTAGAAATCAGATTAGAGATTTGCAAGCTTCTGATCCATTCCTTGTGGACATGCAAGAACAACTTTCCTAAGGAAGATCCAAAGAGTTTAACATCTCTAATGATGGGGTGATTAAATATTGAGACAGGTTATGCGTACCTGAGGGAGGAAACTTAAAGGAAACAATTTTGTCTGAAGCCCATAAAAGCAAGTATTCCCTTCATCCTGGAACTACTAAGACGTACTAGGATCTTAAGAAATCTTTTTGGTGGCCAGGAATGAACTTAGGCATAGCTCAGTATGTTGCATAATGCTTAACCTATTAGTGGATTAAAATAGAACACCAAAAGCCTACAAAATTGTTACAACCCTTAGAAATCCCCGAGTTGAAATGGGATAGTATATATATGGATTTCATTATAGGTCTACCTAGAACATCCTTAGGTTAGATTCTATCTGGGAGATAATGGATAGATTGACCAAGTTTGCTCACTTTTTAGCCATTAAGTTTACTTATACCTTAGATAAATTGGCCTAAAAATATGTTAAAGAGTTCATCATTACAAAAAGAATTATACATAATGACAAAAACCTAACCATGATTATTATAACCGTGGTTAGGTTTTGTCTCAGCGACGGTTAAAGTAACCATGGTTAAGTCACAGATTTAACCATGGCTAAAAATAAACCATGGCTAAATTGAGCCTTAACCACAATTACTGTATAACTTTAGGTAAGACTATTTAAGCTATAACTGTGGCTAAGTTTGTCTTAACCATGGTAAATAATCATGGTTATTAGTAATCGTGGTTAGGCCATTTAAAAGAGCCCTAAATTGCCTTCTTCCTCATCTGATTACTGCGTGCTTCATCCTTCTTCTTCCCGTGTGAGTTCTCTGTCAATACGGTCTCATTGTCACTAACTGATAACCTGCCCGCTGTTGCTGTCTCCATGGTTGCCAGCTAGCCCACACCTCCTTCTCCCCACTGGTGAGGTAATAATCTTGAGCCTATTGCTTTTTTTTTCTTTCTTCTTTAACCCACTAAGCTGTTCGTCATGCTCAGCCTTCATTGTTAGCAACCTCCTCCCACCCAGCAGCCTTCAACAACTATGACACCTATCACCATTGCTGCCGGCCATCCCTCCATCCCTGACACATATAATTTTTTTTCATGTAACAAAATATCAAATATATATATCTATTTCATTTTTAAAAAAATATATGATAATTTTTAAAAAACAAAATATAAATGAATATGTAAATGATAATTTATAAAAATAAAAATTCAAACTTTTTTCCCTAACACCCATTCAATAGTTGGGAGGTTTAAATTTTGTGTTTAATACTTTGATACGACTTTAAATGCTTTATAGTAATTTATCTACTATTATTATGAAACGATGCGGATTTAAAGAATTACAAATGTTGATAATTTTTATTTACAATTTTGGAAACTAAAATTAGTAACTTCAAAATTTATAGATCAATTTGAAACGTAAGTTGAACAAGAGAGTAGAGTATGGATTCGGTAAGCAAGTTGGATTAGTTTAGGCGAAGGAAAGAAATGAAAATTAAAATACATGTGTTGTGTCTGTGGTCTAGGACCTCCTATGTTTTTATATTTGGTTTAAGTGGTATGACTCAAATAAAAATCTTTAATATTTTTTGAGTACATATTTAGACTTGATGCTAATATATCTCTTGCTGAATATGTAAATGAATGAATAATGTTAAATTGAACTTTTGCTAGATATTTGTTGGACTTTGATGTTAATTTGTTGGACATATGTAATTAAATTTGTTGGACATTTACTGGACACTTGAGTAATTGCCTAAACTATATTTCAATTGTAGTAGTATATGTTTAATGAGTTAATGATAGTATTATTGATATAAACATGATTTTAATTTTAATTTTTAATTAATATAACAAAATGTGTTGTCAAATTATTTAGGAAATGGATAAGTCTTGGATTGTTAAGCCTCAAAATTCTTGAGAATGTTTAGAGGGATTGGATGGATTTTTAGACTTCGCATTTGCTAATGAAAGTGTGGAGGGATGAATAATTTGCCCATGTCCTAAGTGTAGGTTTAAGAAATGGTAGGTTAGGGAAGTTGTGTGTTAATACCTAATAGCTAAAACTTTCCCACCTGGTTACGATTTCTAGGCTAGGCATGGGGAGAGAATTATAGAAGAGTCTTATGTTATAGAAGAACCTGAGATAAGGTCACAAATGAGAAAGCTATATATGTTTAGAGATAACCTTATGAAGGATATGGTTTGTGATACATTTGGAATTCATCAAAGAAACGATAATAGGGATGATGTTGATTGTGCAATTCCACCATCAAATCCCACAATGAATGACAATGTAAAAAAATTTTTTGAATTAATTTTGGATGGCCAACAAAGCTTGTATGAAGGGTGCGAGCAGTACTCCAAATTGTCTTTTTTGGTAAAGTTATATCACATCAAGTGTTTGTATAGAATAAATGATAAGGCTATGTCAATGATATTGGACTTGATGGTAGATGCATTTGAGCATGCCAAACTTCCACTGTCGTTTTATAAAGCTAAAAAAACCATTAACAAATTAGGACTAAACTACCAAAAAATTCATGCATGCCCAAATGATTGTATGTTATACTGGGGGGAGGATGAAAATAAAGATGTGTTCAAAAGTGAAATACATCTAGATAGAAACTAATGAGTAAGGGTGAAAAGAGGAAGAAGAGACTTGCAAAAAGATTAAGATACTTCCCACTAAAGCTATAAGTACAAAGACTATTCATATAATCTAAAATAACTGAGCACATGAGATGGCATTATATGGACAACACCAATGACAACACGATGCGACATCCAAGGGACTCTAAGGTTTAAAAGAGGTTTAATATAATGGATACACAATTTGTCTCTGATCCTTGTATTGTTCGTCTAGGTTTGGCAACCGATGAGTTCAATCCATTTGGAAATTTAAGCATAAGTTATAGCATTTAGCCAGTGGTTATTATAAATTACAACCTGTCTCTCTGGATGTGCATGAAATAGAGTTCCTTTATGCTCTCAATGATTATTCCAGGTAAAAAGGCACCGAGGAATGATATAGATGTGTATTTGCAACCACTAATTATGGAGTTGAAATATTTGTGGGTTGACAGTGTTGAAACATTTGATTCAGTCGCATGTGAGATGTTTAATATACGGGTAGCATTAACTTGGACAATTAGTGATTTTCCTAGTCTTGGAACTTTGTTTGAGTGGAATGTTCATAATGGGTTAGCATGCCCTTGTAATTTTGACTCTGCTCGACTTCGGCTTCCTCATAGTTGAAAGTGGGGTTTTATGGGTCATTGTTGTTTTGAGCCCAGGTCATAATTTTAGATTGGCTCAAAGTTGATTTGATAGAAAGAAAGAGAGAAGGAATCCCAAACTTCCGTTAACTGGGTTGGAAATCTTGAGACAACTCGAGAATGTTAATGTTATCATTGGAAAAGATATAAAAGTTAAAGGTCGGGGCAGAAAAACTCGAGTAGTTAGTGTTATTGATAAAAAGTCATGATTTACATGTTCTAATGCAACAAATTTTAACCATAGCCATGAGAATGACCCTTCCTAAAGAGGTATCTTTAGAGATCATGTGAGGTGACAATTAAGAAATCATATATGGTTATCTTCAGAGATGGTTAAAAGGGTCCATAAAAAGTTTGTTGATTGGTTTTCACATCGTGTAAGTATATAATCATCGTTTGCTTTTCAAAAAATGAACTCCTTAATTATCAAAGTTGTTAATCTTTTTCTTCATATTTGAAATGATATAAATTTGACTCATTCCATTAAAATAAGATATCTTGCCATGGGTCCACTTGATAAAGCCAGGTGATATACTATATACAATGTCAACGAGAACAAATTTCAAACTTTAGCACGGGATGGAGGATTGAAAACTCAAAATAGTGGTGTATTTGGGACATTTGGTACAAGGAGTTATACAAGTAGATCTTATGGCCATATGAGATTTAGAGGTATGCCATATTACAAAAAATTATTAGATGTAATTGAATTAAATTACCATGGACAGTTTACTATTACATTATTCAAATGTATATAGGCTAACATGACTAATCCTAGAGGCATTGTAACTGATCAATTGGGATTTAATTTCATTAATTTTTCACAGTTCATACATACTGGTGAGAGTGAAGATGATGAACCATATATACAAGCTTTGGAAGCTCACCAAGTGTATTATGTTGAATATGAGTAGACAGAAATTAGAGTATTGTTGTGCATCTAAAGCCACGAGACTTGTATGACATGGTTGATGATGATGATGCATTGTTTTATGAAAGTGAGCTACTACAACCACAACCATTAGAGTAGTTATTCTCAGAAAGATGTGAAGCTAGCTTCAAGAGCCCTGAGTCAACTCCACCGGCTAGTGATGGTGGACATTTGACATACCAAGATCTCAATGTTCCATTTGACTCCTTTACATTGCCATCTCCAGATGTCCAGCCCACCCAGCAAGAAAATGATGATGAATTATTGGAAGAGGAAGAGCAACATGCAAATCAACTGGCTCAACCTACACAACGACAAAAGAGGTGAAATTGGATGGTTGACATTATTTGTAAGTTAAGTAATGAAAGCTTTGAATCTAAGTTGTATGTTTTAAGCACATGTAGTAACATTAAATTTATAGAAAAGGAAGGACATATAACTACCAAATGACAATTAACAGTGCATGATGTTTGGGCTCCACCACGGGGACATAGGGTTGTAATAAGCTTTAATGACATAAACCAACTGGTTGGAGACTCCGGTGAGTTGTTTGGTGTTTTTTTAGGAACTATTGCAAGAAACTTTGATGCATTCCCTATCAGTTATCCAGATTGGAGGCTTATGTTTGGAGAATATAAAGATAATGTGTTTAAGGAAATTATATAGGTATTAGTTAATTAATCTTGCATTTTTCCTCAAATTTTGGCCTCATTGTTTGTTAATAGCTACATTTATTCTTCTAGGCTAAGTTTGTAGTGTAGGATAGACATAGAAATTATATTTTAAGTTTGATAGGGGCAAAGTGGAAGAGTGCACGATGCAACTTATATAAAAATGATGGCAATAAAATCAGGGAGCAACTAATACAAGATGTCCCCAAAGGAATTCAAAGAGATCAATGGGCTACGTTAATAGATTATCATCTTCCGGAGAAGGGATAAGTGATTTAACTTGTATTTTAGTATATATGATTGTCTTTATTGATATATATATGTATATATATTCATAAATAGGGCATAGCCACAAAAAATAAGTAAAACTAGATGAAATTGACCATTCCACATACTGGTGGCTCGAAAAGTCTTGCACGAAAAAAGGCAGAGATGGCAAGTTCATTGTGATAACTGGAATGAAATTGTAATATGTTTTATGTTACATGTGCCTTCATTTTTGTAGGAAGTTGAGCTTGGTGGCCTAGTCACACGAGGTGATGTGTGGACTACGATCCATAAGCATGCTGATGGATCATTTGTTAATGACGAAGCTCGAGTGATAAGTGTAAGTCTTTGTCACACAAATTGTTTACATTTTATTAGATTGCCAATGGAAATGAAAATTATCAATTGCATTTCAAGAGAAGATTGTTATAATTGAGACAGAGGATCCTTCATCTCTGCCAATATCTGCTTATGATTCATTGGCTAGAGCTTTGGGAACTCAAGAACACTATGGCATAGTTAGAGGAATGAGTTTAGATGCTTGTCTAGTCCAAATATTTGGACGTCGTGCACGTGATAATTCATCATCCATGCCTTCTACAATGAATTACAAAATGAAGTGGCACAGATAAGGGAGAAAATTGTTGAAAGAGAAGCATATGAATCACAAATGGTTGCATGGCATAAGCAAATGGCTATTGAATATGCATAGTTGCTTGAAGAGCAACGTTGAATGGAAGCCACAATGGCTTTTATCCTATGAACCATTCCTGGTCAAGTGCCACCTGAACTTAGGGTAATCATCACTTTGTTTTATATTATATATGAATAAAAGAACGTTTATATATTATGATCTTTAACAAATTACTAACATGTTTTGTGATTTCAAATTTAGATTTTGAGTGATCAAGATAATGGAAACCTAGCTCAACAAAGAAGCCCTTCCTAGCATTCCAGTTATATGAATGATTAGCTAGGATGAACTTTGATTATATATCTTTGTGTGCAACTTGTTGTTTTTTGTATTTGTATTTATATTTTCAATGATCAAGATATGTATTGATTGTTAAATATGGATTAGCATTTGTTATTTTGAATGGAATATTTTACCTTGTTTGATAAATCAAGTTGAAAAAAATTGGATAAAAAAGAATATTTATAAATAACAGTAACAAAAACTAACCGCTGCTTTTAAAAAAAGTTCCATCATATACTTAACAATGGTTACATAATAACCGTCATTAGGATAGGTTTAACACGGTTAATATGTAACTGTTGTTAAGACATATCCATTGTTAAACCTAGTTTAACCATAGTTATATAACTATTGTTAAACCTATCTTAACGACGGTCACATATTAATTGTAGTTATGACATAAATAACGACGTCTATCGGTACCCATCATTATGTTATGTCATAGCAATGATTTTACTGATGTTTATAGATAACCATGGTTAAACCAATCGCGATGAATGATTCACCAACCGATGTCATAGTCGTTGTTAAACCATTTAACCACAGTTATAACCATTGTTAAGATCACTTAATAACCGTTGTTAGGACTCAATTTTTTTGTAGTGAATTAGGCTTCATAGTGTTCCAAATAGTATCAGCTTGGATAGAAATCCTAGGTTCCCTTCCAAATTTCAAAAATCCTTACAAGATGCCCTAGGTACCAAACTTTACTTTAGTATAGCTATCACGCTTAGTTAGATAGTCAAACTGAGAGGACCATTTAAACCCTCTAGGATATGCTCAGAGCATGTGTCCTAGAAATGAAAGGAAATTGGGATGTGAACTTACCAATAGCTGAGTTTGCTTATAATAATAGTTGCCATTTCAATATGTGGATGGCCAAGCTTTGTATGGGAGGAAGTGTAAATCACCTTCATGTTGGGTTGAACTTGGTAAAAGGAATCTGCTAGGACCCGATATTGTTGATCAAACCACTAGGCAAATTAAATTTATCCAAGAAAGCCTTCTTACTGCTTAAAGTAGGTAGAAAAGCTATGTGGATAAAAGAAGAAGACCCTTAGAGTTCGAAAGAGGCAACCATGTATTTCTTAAAGTTACTCCAGCCCCATGTGTGGGGTGGTCTTTTAAATCTAAAAAGCTCAGTCCTCGTTATATTGGTCCTTTCTAAATCATTGATCAAATAAGACCATTGGCGTATAAACCTACTCTTCCACATAATCGTTCTCAAATTCATAATGTCTTTCATGTATCTTAGCTTAAAAAGTACCAACCAAACTCTTCACATGACATAGAACATGAGTCAATGCAATTGCATGATAATTTATCTTTTGTGGTGAAACCTGAATGGATAATTGATACCTTAATCAAACAATTGAGAAATATGTATATTACCTTAGTTATATGGTCTGGAAGGATTATCCTTTGAAGAAGCAACATGGGAAACAGAGGAATAGGTGAGGAAGACCTGTCGTCAATTATTTCAATAAGGTACATAAAATTTTGAGGACAAAATTCTTCAAAGGTGGGGAGAATTGCAACATCCCGAAAGTACTCCTAAGACTCTCTTCTAGTCGGATTTCTATAGAGGAAATTTCTGAAGCATAAGACAATGAGATTAAGTCACAAGAATATTTGGAAAAATTAATTGCCTTGAGGAATTTAGAAAAGAAAATGTTAACAAGTTATTTGAATGGATAATTAGAATATAAAGTTTAGTAGAATTAAATAATTAAATGACTATTTAGTAGCTTAAAATTTTATTTAACTTAGTCAATAAAGCTAGGAAATGACAAGAAGTTAAGAGAAATTACTAAGCTTAGAATACAAAGAAAAGGAAGTTGGGAACTTAGAAATTTAATAAATTAATTAGCCTAAATTACGATATCTAATTAAGAAGGAATTTTTAACCACATTTAGAACTAGGAAAAATATTTCAAATGACAAATTCTTAAGATTTGTAGTGAGCTAATTAATATTGATTAAGCTAGAATCATATTAAATAATAACAATATATTAGCAAAATAGTCATATTTTTGGGAAATCTTTAGCTAACATCTGATGAAGTTGATCAAATTAGTAAAATATGTATTAATTGGAAGAAGAGTAGTGGAAGGATTTTATAGGGAAAAAGAAGCTGAAAACCGAAAGAAGATAATGAAGGAAAAAGAAACACGTATGGAGCTTTAGTTAGCTACAAGATGGTGATACCAGAAGGTTAAGTGGCAGCATAAAGAAGCCTCGATGCTCATAAGGATTAAATTAGATAGGTGGCAAAAAATGAGATAGGATGAGTTTACTAAGAAAACATTGGGCTGAGAGATAGAAGGAGGTAGCAACACGTTGACAGTAATACATGGCAGAAAAAGGGAGTTATGTTGATGACTAATCAAATTAGCTAATGAATCATCATAACACTTGGCATAAGAAGAAGGATTCTGCACCGTGCTGGCAAGCATCTGTGAATTAGGAAACACTTAGCCTAATTTACAATGAAACACGTGAAAGGGATATATAGTGTTGAAAGCTTAGCAAACTTAGGAAGAAACACGTATCATCTTAGTAAAATTTTGTGGGAAGGAGATGGCTGAAGCTAATGGCTATAAATTGGTTTCGAAGGGTTTAAATGAAAGACATCGAGAGGAAGAAGAAACTGAACGGAAGTCGGGGAAAGAAACAAAATATAGTTTGTATTCTGGTGCAGATAAAACGAAGAAGGAACTCAGAAGAAGGGGGACGCAGAAGAGCATAGCTACTGGGCATAAAGAAAACAGAACTAAACTAGGCAAGCTTCCAACATGTTTACCCCTGTTCTGATACGAAAAAACATAGTAGTAACAGGTTGAAGAATTCTAGATTTAAGGTAAGAAAGTATATGAATAGAGTTTAGAAAGTTAAGCTGCAGAACACAAGTAATGTTAGACTTAGTAATTCTATTAATAATCATTGGGATTGACAAATATGTAATCTGAGTTTAAAATAACTTTTCCTAGCCAAAGTTCAAATTTTGATCTATGAAAAAAAGGGAAGATTAATAGAGGCAGCAATAAAACGTCCTAAGTATTGATATGAATTAGGAACTATAATTATAGAGATTTTCTGCACATTTATAGAAACTTTATGTAATGGTTGGATAATTGACATAAAAAATTGATGAAATTGTATATGTTGTTCTCTAACATGTCAAAGATGTGGTCTGGAAAGTTATAGGAATTTTGGAATAGTGCTGATATGATATTTTATTGAGAACAGTACCTGCTCTGCCTGACAAAGACATCAGACATTCTCTGAAAACATTTTGTTTGAAGGAAGTCAAAACCAGGAGTTTGGGGCTCAAGGTTTAACTGAAACTAAATTAGATATAGACGAAGCTCTCGGTCCAATTTCAAGAAATTTGGATATGGTTTGCTTCCTAAACTATGCCCAAACAGATACAGATTAGAGTCTGAAAAAGGGACTAATCTGCATAATCATAAAAAGTTGCACGGTTTAAGTGGAAAATCAACTAGTTTTTAGCTCAAATTTTTCTGGCTATTTGAGGCACTCAAAAATATAAATCTTGAAAGTTTTAGGATTTTTAGAATAGGATAAGTAGGCTTTTTCTATTTATTAGTAGACAGCAAAAATCTCAGAAATAACATTGAAATTTTGGAAATTTTAAGTCATGAATAAAGAAGGAAAAATATTGTGTAGTATGAAATATTTAGACTTATTGTAATATTTATAACAAGATATTATAAGAATTTATAACCCAAGTAATTTGATGTTATAGAAGCAATACGTAGTAAATGGGGTGCAAAAGAGTTAAATTACTCAGAAACAAAGTCTTTTACAGAAAACTAAGATACAGATAGAAAATAATTATTTTATACTAAGAATATAAGAAAAAAATTATTCCATCTTTATGTTAGATATTGAATCTGGAAGCTTGATGATAGAGTAAGTTTAAAAGGCAAACAAGCTTGTGAAGAAAAGGTAATCTGAGCAAGACAAGGTAGCTAGCCCATGCCCTTAAAACTTGTAATTTATTTCTTATGTTGTTTGTTTGATGACAATACAACTTGGACTGCTTGTTGATATGCTATAATTGTTTGATGACAATTATTTGATGATTATTGTCTTTTATTAGACTATTTGATATGTCTATACATGGATCCTCTTGTTGGTATGGGACAACATTGGAAAATTGATCAAATAATGATCCTTATCAAATTCTTAACAGAGTCTTGTATGCAGCATGCTTAATGTGTAGCCCTTGCACGTTTTAAGGTTGGAAGTTTGATTTGAATGTAGCATGTTTTAAGGCTAGAAGTTCGATTTGAATGTCGTTCAGGTTCGAAACTTCTATGAAAAGTTTATTTTCTTTCATTTCCAAAGATCTATTCTCTCCTTCAAAAGTGAATGTTCTAACATGCTCCTATATTTGAATAATTAAATGCAAAAAAATTCAATACATCATAATATTTGTACAATTAGGTCATTTTAAATTAAGGTCAATTACAAATTTAGCTTATGATTCTTCATTAATAGCTGCCCATTAGCACTAGTGTGTGTAATATCCTACAAGCATACATGACCAATTTCTTGTCTTCTCTTCTCTTTCTATTGATGTATTAATAATAATGAAAAAAGTATAATATGATTAAAATTAGAACAAAATGTAGTAATTTAATTACTACTTCACTTCTTCTACCCTTTGCTGAACTCTCATTGATCCTGTAGTGTGTATAGTATTGTTGGCTACTTGATCAATCTTATTTTTAAAAAAAACATAAATTGATAGTATTTTTTCAAGATTCAAAATAAAAGAAAGTTTTAACACCCACCTTCTAGCTATCTAAATTCCACAACCTTACAAGATATGTCTAGTTTTCTTCTGTCACATCAAGTGGTATAGTATCAAGAGCCTTTTTGGTGTGTTCAAACAATCATGATACTTCTTACTTAATGCATGATGATGGTTTTTGAATGACCCATTCATCTATACCTTTACAAGTTGTTGACAGGCTTCAGCTTTAAAATGAACCTTAAGATTAAGAAACCATAATATGTAAGTCAAAATAAAACATGAAAGTTTTGTAACAGGAATATGAAACATTTTTTGCGTTGAGATTACAACCAAAACAAGGTCAAACAAATTGTTTTTATTTTCCATAGGAATTTCAGCCCACTTAGTAACACTTAGTGGTGCATTTCTCACTCCTCTAACTAAAATTGTACACCTTGACTTGAATAACTTTGAATTTAGACCAACAGGACAATTGTTTCACCATTTTATTTCAAGTCTCTTTCCATGTGATAATTTAGCCAGTTTAATAAATCCCCATCCTTTTTTTTGGTTCTCACATTGACCTATTCAACACATGAAAAAATTGCAAACTTATAAAAATTTAACAATATAGAGCTTTAAATAATATATATTACAAATAAGATGACAAAGAATGTATACTTGCACTTCTTTTTTATACTAGCTAGTACTATTTTTATTTGCACTATTCCTATCACCTATTATGCTAGCAACAACCATTGTAATACTTTTTTTGTGGAAAAAGAAAAATTCAGCATACTATAGGAAGAAATAATTAACAATAATAGATTGAGTGACCCAAAAAAAGACAACAGTAATAAATTGTACAGATGTTCCATAATACAATTCATGTAAATGTGTCAAACAATGAACTACATCATTCTTGATCAATATCCCCTATATCTATATAAAAAGCATTGTCAAGGTCTGTCCTACTCCATGATGCAAGAATTTCCACATCATTAGACATGGTGTTTGAAGGTTCATTTACATCATGAGACATGTGTTGAAATGGTCCTAGGATAATGACATCCAATTCATCTTCTTCTTCTTCGTGCATTACTATATAAAAATAGTCTTAATGAGCTACCTTCACCAGAAAAAGCCAATTAGAATTACCGATTTCATCAACATAAAAGACTTGTTCACATTGACATTCCATAACAAATGGTTCATTTGTGTTCAATAGTCGTGCCTTGTTTATAGTAGTTATCCCATATTATCAACTTTCACTCTTCTACCATAGTAATCTACATCCCGCCTTAAACATTTGAATACAACAACTCTATTATTTCCCATGTAAGACAATTCAAAAATATCTCCATTAACCCCATATTACTCATTATTAGACTCTTTTTTTTTTCACCATAACTCCACTACTCTGTGTTCTCCTATTATGGTCACATTCTTTTGTATGAAACACAAAACCATTCACAATAAATCCTTTGTAACATATGACTTCTTGAGCTGGACCATGATTTAAATATAAGAGTAGTTGTGTTACTTGATCACTTCTTTCATTATAAAATTGAGTGACCTACATATATATATATATATACACACACACAAAAAAACTTTAAATAATAAATAAAATGTTATAATAAGAATAAGTACACTTTAAAAAAATGTGCAGTTCACTTAAGTTTCAAAACAATTGCCAAATTGTTGATTATGTCATCATTCAACATTTCTAAGATTATTGCTTTCCATATTTAACCTATGCTTCCTATGTATAGAAACAATATATTTATAGATATGAACATATAATAAGATAATTTATGAGTTCAAATTGACACTAAAATATACTTACTTAATAAAGAACTTCATTGCAACTTTTCAAAATGTAAAGATGAGATTGATTCACTTCAACCATAATTTTATTTGATATTCAGCTCAATCTAGTATGCGACCATATTGCATAAAAGTAGACAAATCTGATACTTCACTAGGACCACCATCCCAATTATGCCTAACATGATTGAATTTAGTTTCAATTCCATGGAGGTATCTTGAACAAAACATCAAACACTCATTTGCAATATATCCCTTTGCAATGGAACCCTCTGGATAAGCTTGATTACACACATATCCTTCAAATTTCGTAAGTACCTTTA
Source organism: Delonix regia (assembly GCA_037074485.1). NCBI lineage: Eukaryota > Viridiplantae > Streptophyta > Magnoliopsida > Fabales > Fabaceae > Delonix > Delonix regia. The sequence goes on along the minus strand of CM073450.1, from coordinate 42,306,650 downwards.
CATTACGCATATGAATATATTGAATTTGGTATTAATAAAAATATTGAGAATTGTATAGTAAAGATAAAAAATAATTCAATTATCTTTCAATAGGATACATTCAGCCCTACAACTAAACGTCTTTTGCTAAGTTTGGCAAGTGGACCATGATATCAAAAAATAAAAAAGGAAATATATTTTCAAGCTTGCAAAGCGTACATGCAATTTGAGTTCCCATTTTGACCAAATTTCCCATAGTAAGAACTTTGCTACATAACTCATTAAAGAAAGAACACAACTCAATCAATGGACCACAAATATTTTCATTTACTAGTAGTCCACGTAGTGCAAGAGGAAGGAAGCAAAGACATGACAATCATGACTTTTTGATCCAAAAATTTTTCACTCCTTTGTTTTCACAGATCTAGCAACATTTGAAGAAAATCCATTAGGAATTTTGATGTTTTTCAAAAACTCACACAAAATGGTTTTTTAATCATTAGTCAATGTGTAAATAGTTGCAGATATTGACATGTTTTCCTCTTATTGTATGGGATGGAGATTAACCCTAATGCCTAAGGCTTGCAAGTCCAGTTGAGTTTTCAAATTATCCTTTGTTTTCCCTAAAACATTCATCAATTTCCATATAATATTACTACATACCTTCTTTTCAATATGCATCGCATCCAAATTATGTCGTAGCAATAAGGAATTCCAATATGATAATTTGAAAAGATACTTTTCTTAAGCCAACCAATTGATTTCTTCATTTCATTTTTCTTTCTCTTCTTGGCATATTTTCCAAGCTCTAACCCTTCTAAATTATAAACTTGATGAAGAACCTCATTCCCATAAAGTTGCTTAGGAGGATACCTAACCTTCTTTGTGCCATCAAACAATGTGTGTTCATGTTGCCATTTATGTTTAATTAGTAAAAACCCATGATGTCTCATAAAATAATACTTTTTTTTTTCCCATTTTACAAGTACATAGAATGAGTCTTTACATTATAAAAGGGGCAAGCCAAGCTTCCTTTAGTGTTTCACCTAAATAAATTTTCATGTGCTGGAAAGTCATTAATCGTTCATAAAGTTGCTACATGTATGCTAAAATTTTGTTTTTGTGATGCATCATATGTTTCAATCCCCACTTTCCATAATTCTCTTAACTCATTTATTAAATGTTGGAGGTATACATGAATATCATTCTCTAGAACTTTTAGCCTAGGAATCAATAATGATAACATTATATATGGATCTTTCATGCACTTTCAAGGTAACAAATTATAAGGAATTAATACCATGAGCCAAATGCTACATTGAGTACTCATATTCCCAAAGGGATTAAATCGATCACTTGCTAAACCAAGCCTAATATTATATGGCCTAGAAGTAAAGGCCTTGTATTCCTTTTCTAACCTTCTCCATGCTTCAAAATCTGTAGGGTGTCTTAGAACACCATCATTGGCATGCTTATCATAATGTCATGTCATATTTGGTGTTGACTTATTTGACATAGACAATCTTTTCAATCTTGGGATTATGGGAAAATAGTGAAGAATCTTTCTCAGAAATTTTTTGCTCTTTGAATCCTTACTTGCAGATTTCCACCTACATGTGCCACAAACCATGCAGTTATCTAGATTTGAATGGTTATTCCAAAGTAGTATACAATTTTGTTCACAACCATCAATCTTTAGATAATCTAACCCAAGATCTTGAATGATCTTTCTTGCTTCATAATAAGATTTTGACAATTGTATCCCTTTAGGAAATGTATCATTCAACAATTAGAGTAAGTTTTATTACTCCAACCCCTAAGACATTTTATATGAAACAATTTCATAAAAAATGATAACTTGGAAAAATTCTTACAATTTGGATATAAGCTTTGTTCAGAATCATTTAACGATTTATAAAATATGCTTGCATCTTCATTAGGCTTTTATGCATCCTAAGCTCCAAAATGATCCATTAACATACCTTGAATTGATTCCTGATCAAATTCATCACTATCACTTAAGTCAGTAGCCACCACATCTAGATCTTCCTCATGCTTATACCATGTTACGTAATAAGCAACTATACCATATATTAGTAAATCTCCTTCAACTTCTTCATGAGTATTTTTCTTAAAATTATTGCATTTAACACATGGGCAATAAATCTCTTCTTTGTTTGTGCATTCAAAATCAAAGTTTATGAATTTAGTAACCTCATTTCCATATGTAAGATGTGCTCTATTCTTAATTAGCATCCAATCCTTCTTCGTTGTTTACTAAAAATCAAAATATATTATAAACAATGTAATTAATGAAAATATCAACAAAAAAAAAAAACTTGAAAGCAAGGTTGGAAGTACTAAGTACATAAATAGAAAAATATTCCTATACAAAATATAATGTTTGTGCTAGCTAGTTTTAAGTTCAATGAGGTGGAAAAGATTTCAAAATACTACAAGAATTTATGAGCTAAGCTTAATTTGGTAGTCTAACAAAAATTGTCGCTATCTGGAAAAGTGACTAATCCAGTACTCATAAACTTCTTTATACATAGTGATGAAAATAATTCTACTTTTAAAGTAATGTAGGTCCAATTTGGATCATGTCCCTTAAAAAAATTTTGGGTCAATTTTCAATTACATGTACAAGGAAATTTATAGGATAGAGAGAAAATTCAGTAATATAAAGCTTATTGATTTAATGTGATTGGAATTTTTCAAACTTAAGTACAACTATTTTGTGTGAAAAAAATACAAAGTTTAGCAATTTAGTAACCCTATTTTTGTATGTTGGATGTGTTCTATTCTTAGTTTGCATCTAGTCATTCTCCATTATCCACTAGAAAACAAAATATAACAAAATGTAATAAACTTCATATCCATACCTAAAACCATGTAAATATAAATACACAAAGTTATTCATATTAATTGGTTCATGACTTCAATGACTAGAAGTAAACATAATTCTACCTCATTTTCCATTAAAATTACTTATGAACTTGGCTTGCTTCCTCTTACATTTTACATATCGAGAAATCAATACACTAATTTTAGTTTCAATCATTCCTTTTGAATGTGCATTAAATTTATTTGTGAATTTAATTTGAATATATGTATTAAGTCCAGTCTTATAAAAATAACTTCATATGTTATTTTTTATAATCAAATTGATTTATGATTATCTATACAAAGAAACTTACTCCCTTAAAATATCACATCCAAAGACTAAACAAGATTAACGATGCAAAGAAATGATATTATTACCATGTATGCTTATATAAAATGGATTGGGGTTTTATTGCAAATAAAAGTTGCTATGAGAAAGCTTTATGCTATCAATTAGAACCCACCTAATAAAAGTCATTTTCATATTCAACTAGCCAACCTCATAACATTCCTAAAATTCCAAACTATTTCAACATAATCACCAAATTCATAGAAATCTGCAACTTATCCAAAACATTCCAAATGGGGAAATATCTTTACCTTAAAAATTTGAGAACTATTGAGTATCAAGTATAGACCTCAGAATAGAAGTGATCAAACTCAGGTCTTGCACACACAGTGATAAAAGCATTCTTAAGAGCAAGAGTGGTTTAACAAATGTCAATACCTAAGAGTGTCACTAGTGTTGGTGAAGCTTTGATGGTTGTGGTGGTCCAACGACATCTCGAGCAGAATTGGTTCTACAAATGTGAAAGAGGGTTTTGAAAGGAGTGTGATTTTTAAGACATAAAATAGGAAGATGTTATGTGAAAGAGCAATCCATACATGGAAGTTCAATTTTGACATGTTATAAGATTGATAATTTGACATGGAATCAGATACCATTTGAAATTGAAATGGACAAAAGCCATTTAAAATTCTATCTCAGTAATCAATAATACTTAACTAAAAGTATCATATCTAAATTTGTTTCCATATCTAGTAGAAAGTACTAATGCTATTGTAGCTACATGATCTAAGTAGTGTGCAATATTCAATTTAAACAAAAATAAAGCAAATAACAAATAGAGTGAGACTAATGAGAATAGATTATATCAATAAAAACTCCCTATGATTATAGTCTAACTTGGCACTTCGTTACAATATGGCTAATTTCATAAGTTATATTCAATATTCGTGAATTAGTATTAGCCTCTAATTTCACTATAAGAATTTATTGATCATTTATAATTAAATTCTATTGTCTTTATATTTCAATGAGAATCCAATTAAGGAGATGCATTACATATAACTAATAATGACTCTACAAGTCTTATAAGTACATGTCTAGCCTTAATGCATATAGACCTAATTCATGCAATTAGTTAATGTTAAATCACAAGTATACCAATCAATTTGTAGTGAAAGGACATAAAAGATACAGTATTGTTTCTACGAGGATAATATGTTATCTTATTATTCTTAAGATTAAATTTTTATGTAACGAATATACAATTTGTACAATAGTATGGGTTAGTGTGATTATATACATATATACACTAATGGCTAAGATAAATCCAGGCACTTGGAAATAATTCAAGTATAATAATAAAGCTAAACTAATATTCAAAATGGCCTAAATTAAAATCAAAAGACTTAAGACATAACACTAGATTAAGCTAATTAAGAGATGGAGTGAGGATAAATTGAATTTTAAAATATATTCTTAACTTTGTTCCACATAGTTCAATTCCACTTCTGAGTATATTAACTCACTAAAAAGATAAACCTAATTCTAGTGATTATCCTAATTTAGTTCCATTTTTGCTTAAAAGTTTTTTTTTGTCAATCACTTTCGCTTAAAAGTTGAATCCAATCAATTAAGTGAAATTTACCCTAGAATGCATTAAGGTTAAGAGCTAACTCACCAATCATAACTTACCTAAAATTTGAATCCAATTAGTTATATAGAATTGCACTACCTTAACCATTAGTGTTCTTTAAAAGTTGTAACCAATCAGTTAAGGAAAGCTAATTATAAGATACATCAAGCTTTCAAAAAAAAAAACTTTAGAATGAAAGTATGAATCTACCTTAAAAGCGGGATCCAATCATTTAAGGTAAATTACACTCAATTCACAAGAGGCATTTTATCAAACACCTTGTAGGCATTTAACTCCATGACAAGAGATTATGAAGGAAAATCAACAAAATAAAGATTCAATCCACTTGCAATCATAATAATTGACTAAAATATAGAAAAACCACAAATAAGAAGCAATACACATCCATAAATCAACCTATAATTACAAGAGGAAAGAAATAATCATTCTTAGCATATGTGAATGCAAGACCATGAAATCCCTATTCAATATTCACAAAAATTCATCACAAAAACTAATAACAAGCTTAAATCTAGATTACATTAAGGAAATGAAGAAGAAAAAGAGAAAAACTAAAGAAGGAAAAGAGTGGAAGGAGACTTCCATGAAGGTTTGGCCAAGGGAGATCCCAGATGACCAATCCTTAGTCTTTCCTTCCAAGAGAACACATTGGAAGCCCAACAAAATACAAGATTTCCTTGCTTTCCTAGAGAGATTTTTTAACCTTAGCCTTTTCCTTTGCCCCACTTTTTTCTCAAAATAGCAAAATTCCCTTTTATGCCATTTAAAAGCAGAGGAAAACATGTTTTTTTGGAAATTCATGGGCACTAGAGCCAAACTAACGTGCATTTATCAATTCTAGGTGACTAGGAACCCAGATTTCGGTTTTGCCTCAACTTAGGTTTTTTCTACAATTTCTTCCAGCTTTGAGCCATGCAACTGCTCTATTAATCTTCCTAACCCCCTTTGATGTTTGAGAAGTCTTCCAATGCTCTTTAAATCTCTTAATCCTTACACCAAATTCTCACATTCCTTAAATCCAAGCAATTTTCCTAAAATCATTATGAAACAATGCAAAATCACTTAAGCTCATCACAAGGAGATAACCAAATGGTATATTTATATAAAACATGTAAATCTAATAACAAATGGTCACTATTTTCAAAAAGTTTTATCCAAAATGAATGATAAGTCCCCAATAAGATATATACAAATTTAACATAACTAAGGACTTGTCAGTTAACACTAAACATGTGATATTTATTCTTATGACTAAATTTGAGTTTCTCATTCAAGAATTCCCAAATTCTCGATATAAACCATAATTGGTAACTAATCAACACGAGAGTGATGAAAATCTGAACTCAATAAACTCACACAATGTAAATAAGGAAAGTAACAATGATCCTCAATTTACATACCAAATGACCATAATTATAGAGTAAAAATGGTTTGCTTAATTCATAGAACATAGTAAATATAGAATAAAAGAAGAATAAGGGAATAAAAATTCATTTTCATAGCTTTAATTGGTTCCCTTATTGGATTCTCTACCTAGAATGTCTTCTTTCAAGATTTATCGTGCCAAATAATAAGCTCTCCTTTGTGCCTCTTTTCCCTATAGCATTCTCTCTAAGAAAACCCTTTTTTCGCTATTCAAGGAGATCAAAAAGTCAAATTGTGGAGTTAATCTTAATGGATTTATGATTTGGCACCTTGGCTTTGCTAGCTTGGGGCCTAAGCTTCATGAATCTATTCCAATGCAATTTCATACTTCTCCAGGACTTGAGCAACATAAAAATACCATGAGCAACTCTAATTAGTTGAGATTTAAGTATATGAATCATCAAATTAACACTAAAACAACTCAAACAACTATAACTCTAAACTTTCAAAATTTTATTGCCAAAACTAACAAAAATAACTTAAAATTAAACTAAAACTAATATGACTGGATAATAATAAAACATGAAAATGACTTGAATAACTTTATTTTATTAAGTTATCATATATCTAGGCATCTCTAATAACTAATTTACAAATAACTAATAAAATATCTCTTATTCCATCTTGCATTAGAAGGATTACAAGGATTGGGAATTAAGTAGAGGTTGCTCTTCCTTTCAACTACAGCTCCAAAGGCTACAACCATACCTAGATCCTTTGGTTTCATATGGTTTTGAAGCTCCCAATAAAAAAGGTAGAGTAACTTAGCCAGAGCAAGCAATTATTTTACTAACATGCTTAAGTACAATCATTAAATGATTGATATATTGTGCTGTCTTTTTCATTTACCGAAATGCTTAAAAGTTTTTCTCTCATGAATAATTGGATCGCGGTATGCACATTCCCGCGACCCAATGAAACTTTGAAATAATAAAGTTACCAGATTAAAATTTGTTGGGGGCTGTGTGCCCCCTTTTCAAATACTATGGAAGCGTGCATCCCCCTCTGTTAATACTCCCACCCCTTCCCTCAATTTTTGCTCTTTTAAAATATTTTAAATATTTATATTAATATAAATTTAATTAAAAAAATACATTTTATTATTTTTTAAAAAATATTTAGTACATTATGATTTAAAATAAAATTAAAAAAATAAAATTTATAATAAAAATATTTAAATATAGAATAAATATTGATCTTCTTATACAAATATATTAATTCTAATCATTCAATTTTTTTTGTTTTAATTTTATAAGTAATGATTAGTTTTAATAATGATTTATTTACAAAAGAAGTAATAATCATATATTTGTTGAATTATAACCCTATATTTTACCTATTTTAAAGTAAAGTACAAATTTATAATTACTTTGAAATAAAATATAATTCATATTTTAATCATAATAATTTTACATGATTTTATTACAAGATTTTTTAAAAAATTGTTTACTTGTTTTAATGAACAAAGTGAATACATGTTTTAAAATGATCAAATTTGGAACACAGCATGATAGGCTCCAATAATTGAAACCGTTGATATTTGTTATCTTGGGTGTAAAATGTTGCTTCACTCACGTTATTATTTTGGAGGTACGTCTAAAATCTGAAACAAACAAAGTATATTTATTGAGAAGGAGTTTCCCGACCAGACAAAATATGAATCCTATCCATATAAGAAAATTAATATCTACTTTAAATTCAAATTTTTTCTATAAATATCATTTTTAAATTTTTATTAAATAAAAATTGAAAAAATCTTGTAAAATAAATCGTGCAAACTTATTCTGATTAAAATATGAATCATATTATATTTCAAAATAATTATATATTTGTACTTTAGTTAAAATAGTTTAAAATAAAGTTATAATTCAACAAAATATGATTATTACTTCATCTGTAAATAAATCATTGTTAAAACTAATTATTACTTGTAAAATTAAAACAAAAAATTTAATGATTAGAATTTATATATTTATATAAGAAGATCAATATTTATTTTAAATTTAAATATTTTTATTATCAATGTTATTTTTAAAATTTTGTTAAATAAAATGTTACTTTAAATACCAATGAACTAAAGATTTTAAAAAAATTAATACAAAATATTTTTATTTAATTAAACTTATATGAATTTAAATGTTAATATATATATATATATATATATTTTAAATGTAAGGTGGTGTTCCCACCCACTCTCATATTAACAGTGGGGCTTGCACGCCACATCCCCCATTGTATTTGAAATGGGGAATCGCAGCCCACAAAATAAATTTAAATTTAGTAACCTTGTTCCTAACGTTTATTGGATCACGGGAACGAGTATCACGCGACCCAACAAGATAAAATGCTTTGCATTAGTTTGACATATTTGATGCATTTAATTTTTTCTAAAATACAAAATTTTAAGCGTTTGGGTGGATAAGAAAGATGGTACAGTATGTCAGTTATTCAATGATTGTATTTGAGCATATCAGTAGAAAAGCCTAGAGTAAGTTCCATAGTGGCGAAGCTAAATAAAATGTCTAAGCATAGTCTCCTTCCTATGAAGTCAATGGTAGTGCCATGGAAGCTCTATGGCAAAACACATATTTAATTGTACAAAATAAATACCTCAAAATTTTTTATTAAATAATTTTTTAAACAATAAAAAAAGATTTATGTGAAATTGATAGAGTTTTAATTGTTTTAAATTAAATTTTTTTTTAGAAAAATCAATTTTAACCTAGAAACCACAAAGAATGTTATAAAATATAATTAATATTTATACTATAGTACAACATCTCACCCAAAAATTAAGGCATTTTATATGCGCACTTATATATTGCAAAATTTTCTAAACTAGTCAAGTATATAATTTTATAACATAGCACAATTTATAAAAGTTTGTAAATCCACTTTCCCCCTTTTGAAATCTTAATGAAATTGGAACTTAATATATTTTTATCATACCATGTTACTTATTTGATCAACATAAATCACGTTTGAGTATCTTCAATTAATCCATGCTATTTTTTATTTACAATTTACTTACTTTCCATGTATTACAAATACAAAAGCAAGAGTCATGTCCAGACACATCAACTTTTTATATTAAAAATTGTAACATATATCATCAATTATTATAGTTCATATCAAAATTGTACTGTAATCAATCAAAATTCGATTTTAAAAAAACCAATTGAACATTAAATAAATTATTAAAACTACAGAAAAAAATTACAAAATAAACATGTTAAAGTATCAATTAAAAGTTCAAACTTAAACCTATTGAAATAAGATAAGAAAGGAAAGATACTATATCACAATTTTGAGATATTTTCAAATCATCTCTACTATTTCATCTGCGTTTGTAAGTTGAAGAAAACTAAAAAATAATGGGTAAAAATAATTTTTAGGACAAATTAATTTTTATTTTGAATTATTTTATATATAAATAATTAGTGAAAAGATTGAAAAAAAAATACAAAATGAATTGTATATGTATATAAATTTTTAATGGTATTTATGTAAAATTAACGAGAATAGGGACCCAATTGGAATGGGGGGCATGATCCCAGTCCCTATCTTAAAATTAACTTTAGAAAAAATTTTCCTCCATTATCATTTTTGCAAGAAAAAAATTTTCAAATATAAGCTTCTAAATGCCTGAGATTATCCAAATTTAAAAACTTTTTGCCAGATAGGGACGTGGAGGGAGGAGAGTCTAAATTATTCAAACTTTTCACATCTCTTTTTAGCATTGAATGTTGTTACTCAATTAATATCTTCAGAGAAGGAAATTAAAATATAATTATTCATTGAATAATGAAGTGATACAAACTTAAAGCACAGAATGGTATTTATACTAGATGTAATTCGCAGGTATTTGTGTTAGATTTTGTAATAAAAATATAAGAAATAGTCCATTATTATATATCTACATGATTGAGTGTTTTAAAGATATTTTTCGTCACAGATATTATGAACTTATCTACGAATCTCATAACAAACACCATCGGCCTAAGTGCAGTAATCCTTTTTCTTTTTAATAATTTACCAAGATGCATCCTTCTTTTCACTTCTCCTTATTTTCTTTTTTCAGAATTTAGCATGTTGTATTTTGGGAATCGACTTATTATAACTTAAAAAACTTATTTGACTTAATGAGTCTACCTTAAAAAAATTAAAACTTAAACAAAAAATGTTTAATTTATAAAATGGACTGAGTTCAAATTTTTTCAAAGCCTGATTCAAGTCTAAAAAATGCAAATGAATATTTTTTTAATAAGTAAAAACTTATTATTTTTAAAAAAATTTAATGTAATGTAACAATTTGATAAAAAAACAAAAACTAATACTCTTATTTAAATGATATAGACTAATATAATAACTTACATGTATTTACAACTTTTTTATATATAACCTTACATATAATAATAATAATTATCTATGTTATTTATCTTTAAATCTTAAGTAATAAATTGATTTAACTATAACTTAAAAAATTTAATTGACATAGCTTAAAAAATATGGATAAGAGTCCAAATACAAAATTTTATTAAAATACTGACTCAAATTTTTTTAACTCGAATTTAAGCCAAAATTTTAAAAGTCTAATATGATAATTAGGTATAATTGGGTGTAATGCAGCGGCTCCATCGTCCACGGAGAGAGTAGTGTGCATCCACATTTCAATTGCTGTCATTTCAAACCCACTCCAAGCAAATTGATCAACTAGTTCAGATATACATGCCTTAACAGAATAAATATACAGCAGAAGTATGCATGAAAGACATCATAATTCCTTCTATTATACAACAAATCAAGGCCCATCACTCCCTTCACTATGGGGAAGAAAGAAAGGAAAACAAAGAAGGCATGAGTTGAGACAATCTAAGTACACAGAAATATATATATATATATAGTACCATTTCAAAGACAAACTGAAATTATTATGCAGTCATGGAATATATGGAGTGGGAATCAGATACAGGTTGCTTTTCTTTCCAACCACTGCTCCAAAAGATTCAGTCATATCCAAGTCTTCTGGTTTCATTCCATTTGGGAGTTCCCAGTCAAAGTTGTAGAGTAAGCAAGCCAATGGAAGCTCAATACTTGCTAATGCAAATGAAACCCCAGGACACATTCTCCTTCCTGCTCCAAAAGGGATATAATTGAAGTTGGTTCCTTTAAAATCAAAGGAAGTATTATGGAACCTTTCCGGTATGAAGCTCTCAGCATCAATCCAATACTTGGGATCCCTTCCTAGTGCCCAAGCATTTACTATCACTTTAGTCTTTATAGGTATTTCATACCCACTAATGTTACAGGATTCCCTGCTTTCTCTCGGGAGCAACAAAGGAACAGGTGGGTGTAACCTCAAAGTTTCTTTAATCACTAACTTTAAGTAACTAAGTTCTTTTAGATCAGCTTCATGGATTGTTTTCTTTCCCCTAAAAACTCTTCTTACTTCAGCCTGTGCTTTTTCTTTTACTCTTGGGTTTCTCATCAGTTCTGCCATAGCCCATTCTATTCCTGTTGCAGAAGTATCAGTTCCACCACCGAATATGTCCTGAATAGATGTTGAAAATATTTTGCACGTACACGATCATTGATTTTGAATTAAAAAACTAACTTAACTGCTTTATAACCATCTTAAAATTAGATATAGAACTAAGAATAAGATCAAATATAATTTTGAGAGTAGATACACTAACCCAAATCACAGCTTTGATGTTATTGTCCGTGACAGGAATCTTGAGGTCGCCACTTTGTTGGACCCGTAAGAGAACATCGATAAGGTTTTCCTCCCCAGATTCACCCTTCCCTTCTTTTGCTCTCATCTTCTTTACTTGATGCTCATTCACAATCTTTTCCAGAATCTCGTCCAGCTTCTTATGCATCTTCTCCAACTTAGCTTCCATTCGAGTTATGAGATGAATGAGTTTCAGAGAAGGGAACAAATCAGCCAGATCAAATCCCCCGGTCAATTCCAATGACTGTTTTAGCAGAGAGATTAGATCATCTTCATCTTTTCTCTTCTTACCAAATGCTGACATGGTCACAAAGGTACTCACCAAAGAGAAAATTTTTTTAGTGAGGTTGATTGGTGTACCTGTAGACATCTGAATTGATGCTCTGAGCTTTGTCACTTCATCTTCTCGAATAGAGGTAAAAGACTGAACCTGCTTGACACTCAGAAGCTCTAATGTACATATTTTCTTCATTTGTCTCCAGTATTCACCATATGGTGCAAAAGCAATATCTGTTGACCCATAGGCCATAATTTTGGAGCAGAGAATTTCTGGCCTCTGTACGAAAGTAAGATCATGGGTTTTCAATATCTCCATGGCCATGTCAGAGGATGACACAACCACTGCAGAAATTTCACCCAATTGTAGGTGCATCAAAGGTCCATATGTTTTGGCTAGTTCTCGCAAAGCATGGTGTGGAAGGGAGCCCATCTTTGCTAGCTGGTGCAGATTCCCTATCAGAGGTAGCTTCCATGGCCCTGGTGGTAGTTTATGGATCGAACTTTTAGTCTTAAAACTTTGCTTGTACTTCTTTACAAGCCAAAGCAGCAGGATGATGAAGAAAGTAATGAAGAAGGGAGATCTGAATTCCATGACCATGGCACGAAGAATACTGTTAATTAGTGTTTGAAATTGAAACTTATTTTTCTGACTTCCTGGCATCCTTTTAAAACTGATGTTGCAAATAATAATGGCGTGGCACGGAGATCTCAATGCTATGATTTTTTATTTCATTTTGAACGTTCAAGGTGATACACCCAATCGCTTTCTGAGTAAAATATGCGTGACTGCATAATCAAGTTCGGGGTTTGAAAGTGACGTGGAATATAATAACTCGTTTACTTCGCAGTTTCTTGGGGGGTTTTTGGACGAGCTTCCTCTAGTACAAGTATTTAATGCTCTGCATCCTGTACTATCTTCTTTTAATAACCTAAATGCTTAATTTATTTTCTCAATTTATTCAACTAATATTTTAATTATAAAATTTAAATTTCAATTCTTTTCATAAAATTTATCTTATTTCGTAGGATAAATAATTGTATTAAAGATATTATTAATTAAAGATTAATTATTTTAATGATTAATATTCTTTTAAAATGATTCATTATTAAAATTGTATCATATTATTTTCGTATCTCTAAAGAGATAAAAATAAACAAATTATATTTTTAAATACAAGGTGGTTGAAATTTGTTTGGAGAAATTAAATTAGTATTGTAGCCAGTAAAATATGTAAGAGCTAAAGCTGGAATATTTGGAGTTATATTTTGTGAATATAGTGAACACCCAAACATTAAAATTAAAAACGAAAAATACAAATAAAAATAAAATTAATAAATAAAATATTAACCCAAAAAGAAAAAACAAAACCTTTAGAAAAGTCAAAAATTAAAATGACCAAAAAAATCAAAGAACAAACAAACCTATTGAAAAAGTCAAACAAAAAAATCATAAAATAAAGAAAAATAGAAACAAAAAGAAAGCAAAAAGAAAACAAGCTCTGAATGAAGATAAGACAAATGACATAGACTAATGAAATTGAATAATATAAAGTATAAAATATATGAATTACCTCTGAAATTAAAAAGAGAGTGACACAGAGAACGTGAATGTGTATAGAGTTCACTTATTTTCTTTTCAGCCAATCACTTTTTTCTCTCCATCCCCCATATAAGCGTACATATAGGTTTTAGGTATTTGTTAATTGGTTCTTTAATAAATTTAGAACGATTATATATAAACTATACATGACCGATTTTGCATGGTGTTTTTATGATAGAGCATTGGTGGAGTAAAACAGGTGCCGTTCCTGTATTTACATCATCGTGGAACCACTGGTTGCGTAACTCAATCTTCCATAGAGAGGACACTAGTTAAACGGTATCATATCAGCATCCACATTTCAAGCTGTCATTTCAAACCAATTCCCTCAATCAAATTGATCATCTAGTTCAGATGTAAATGCCTTTACAGTGTTAACATAAGCAAACGTGAAAGTCATTGGCTTTCCATGCACAGAAACGTATATGCTATCTTTCGTACAAACAAATCAAGGTCCATCACTCCCTTGACAATGATGAAGAAAGGAAGAAGAAACAGGGAAGGGCTTGAGACAATCTAATTACACAGAAATACATGGTATCATTTTAAGTACAGCAATTGAAATAATCATGCAGTCATGGATTATATGGAGTGGGAATCAGGTACAAGTTGTTTTTCTTTCCAACAGCTGCTCCAATAGTTTCAGTCATATCTAAATCCTCTGGTTTCATTCCATTTGGGATTTTCCAGTCAAAGTGGTAGAGTAAGCAAGTCAGAGGAAGCTCAACACTTGCTAATCCAAATGAAATACCTGGACACATTCGCCTTCCTGCCCCAAATGGAATGTACTCAAAGTTAGTCCCTTTGAAATCAATGGAAGTGTCATGAAATCTCTCTGGTATGAAGCTCTCAGCATCGTACCAATACTTAGGATCTCTTCCAAGTGCCCATGCATTGACTATGACTTTAGTCTTTTGGGGGATTTCATACCCTCCAATGTTGCAGGGCTCCCTACTTTCTCTTGGGAGCAATAAAGGTAGAGGTGGGTGTAATCTCATGGTTTCTTTGATCACTGACTTCAAATAATTAAGTTCCTCTAAATCATTCTCATAGATTGTTTTCTTTTCCCTAAAAGCTCCCCTTATTTCCGCCTGTGCCTTTTCTCTCACTCCTGGATTTTTCATTAGTTCTGACATAGCCCACTCGATTGTTGTTGCAGAAGTATCAGTTGCAGCACTAAATATATCCTGGATAGACATTAAAAATTTTTGCAGATACAATATCATTGAAATGTAGAAACAAGTATGGCTTTGATTTCAAATTATACAAACTAAACTTAAACTGCTTTATAATTCTCTCAAAGTGGACGTAGAACTAAGCATGAGGTGAAATATTCTTAAGAAAGTAGATATACTTACCCATATCACTGCTTTAATGTTATTGTCTGTGACAGGAATCTTGATGTCGCCACGTTGTTGGACACGTAAGAGAACATGAACAAGGTTTTCCTCCCCAGACTCACCCTTCGCTTCTTTTGCTTTCTTCATTTTCTTTACTTGATGCTCATTCACAATCTTTTCCAAAATCTTGTCCTGCTTCTTATGCATCCTCCCCAATTTAGCTTCCATCCGAGTTATGAGATGAATAAATTTCAGCGAAGGAAACAAGTCAGCCAGATCAAATCCTCCACGCAATTCTACTGCTTGTTTGAGCAGAGATAGTAGTTCATCTTCATCTTCAGTTTTCTTACCAAATGCTGCCCTGCACACAATGGTACTCACCAGAGAGAAAATTCTTGGAGTAAGGTTAGTTGGTGTACCTGTGGACATCTGAATTGATCCTATGAGTTTTGTCACCTCATCTTCTCGAATAAAGGACAAAGACTGAACCCTCTTGGCACTTAGAAGCTCTAACATACATATTTTCCTCATCTGTCTCCAGTATTCACCATATGGGGCAAAAGCAATATTTGCTGACCCATAGCCCATGATCTTGGAGCAGTGAATTTCCGGCCACGATGAAAAAGCAAGGTCATGTTTTTTCATAATCTACATGGCCATCCCAGAGGATGATATAACCAGTGCAGAAATTTCACCAAGCTGAAGGTGCATCAATGGTCCATATGTTTTGGCTAGTTCTCGCAGAGCATGGTGTGGAAGAGAGCCTATCTTGGCTAGCTGGTGCAGATTTCCAATCAGAGGTAACTTCCATGGCCCAGGGGGTAGTTTATGGATCGAACTTTTAGTCTTAAAACTTTGCTTGTACTTCTTTACAAGCCAAAGCAGCAGGAAGAGGAAGAAAGTAATGAAGAAGGGAGATTGGAATTCCATGACCATGGCATGAAGAACACTGTCGATTAGTGTTTGAAATTGAAACTGATTTTTCTGACTCCTTAAATCTGATGTTTCATGTCACGCCCCAAACTTTCGGAGTGCAATTAGCACAGATAATGAGAATAACCCGGTTTTGTAAATTTAACACAATATTTTTTTTAATCAAATTATAAATCATACATAATGGAAATTCATGGAAATCTCATTACCAAACAGATTCACATTTATATATTTTATAGAAATTTTGGCAGAGTCTCTTCTATAACTGAAACCTCTTGAAATTGCTACAAATATCTGCTAAAAATAATAATATCCAGAAAAGAGAGTTCAACTCTCAGATCATCCATAAACAACTACATCACAATAGAAGAATGGAGAATCTACTTGTGGTCATTCATACTTATTTATAGTTATTTACATTTTTAACAAATTATACTATTACAAAAGTACAAAACCCCAACAAAAATAGGGAATAAAATCCTCAACAATACCAATAGGCAAAATTGTTAAACCCGTGAGTTTAGGTAAACTCGTAACGTAAACTAGTAAGAGTTTGCCTCCATTAATAAATAGTTATCAAAATATGTAATTTTATAGTTTAAATACTACATACATTAAAAAAAATTATTCAAATGTAATTCAAAATATACTTAATCAAACAAAAACTATTCATATTTCATAATTTGTAATACTCAACATGAATATTTTAAGATGATCATATATAAATAATTATTCAATATAAATAATTAAATAATATTTATTTTATTTTATTTAATAAGTACATATTAAATGTAATTTTATTTTATTTTATGCATATTCAAATTTGTAATAAAATAAATCGTAAATGCTTTATGGAAAAGAAGTTATCTATATTTATTTAGTTTTGAGTTTAAATTATTATGTTGCTAACTTTACAAGTTAGTTGACATGTTAAAATCGTAAACTCGGTAGACTCGGTAAGTCAACTCGTGAGTTTACGTGAGTTTGTACTAAGTTTGAGTTTACAACGAGTTGACTCGTTTTCTTTATGTACAATTGTAAACTCATAAACTCAGATAATAAACTCACAAGTTTGACAATTATGCTAGTAGGACTCTTCTAACCCTCACGGTTGGAAAATTACTCTGCGTAATTGCCTGAAATTAAATAAAATATAAACGGGTAGCATTCCAGTAATAAACCATTATAATACCTTTTAAAACAATCAGTTCTCTGTGAATCAATATTTAAAACCTTGTCATATTAAGCTATAAACATGCAAGATAACAATAACAATCATGGATTCATTCCATAGAAGTCAAGTTAGTTAAGGGTACATAGCCTTCGGAAATCATATATATCGGTTGAGGATCCACAACCCTCAGGAAAAACTTTGTCATCAATTAAGGGAACTTAACCCTTGGATATTATATTTATTAGTCAAGGATCCATAGCCCTTAGGGAATTTTATTATCGGTCAAGGGAACTTAGCCCTTGGTTAATTTAAATCAAACAGTCATGAGACATAAGGTCATGCTATTTAATACATCTAGTATTCATTTTTCATATAACCCTCTTTTTATGGTTTTTGCATAGCATCACATACAATGCATAATTCAAGACTAATCAAGTCTAGCAAGCTATGCCACCATATAATGATGTAAATGGTAAACAAATATCATATAACATGTCATACGGTTGGAAGAGCTACCATTTACTTGGTGGGTGAAGTAATCTAAAATAACCTTGCCTCCTTTCTCTTAGTTATAAGATAGTTCACCAAATAATCCCTATATCACAAAAGTACAGTTTATTCAATTCACCATCACTAATACACATTAAGTTAGGCTCATTCCAATGCCTCTTAACACGTTCATACATGGAAAAGACTTAGTAAAAACAATCAAAATATCTATAATTCTCATACTAACTCATAACATCAACTTAACACATAATTCAAATTAAGAAGAATTTTCTTCTTTTAGTTCATCACATTTCCATTACCAAACTCATGTCAAACTTTCTTATTTACCACTAAAAACAAGCCTTAGCTCATATTCCTAGATTCCACCACATAACTTACTCAGGTTTTTCATCAATTTAAATTCACTTCCATATAAACTTACTAAATTTTCAAATTCATCCCAAATTGCCATACTATAACTCTTCATTTCACCTTCAACCAAGCTTTGCTATGAAGAACAATAATACATCACTTCATAGTGTTCCTAAAATACCAACTTAAACCATTAAATTCCAAAATTAAAAAATTCTTTGTAAAACCCCAAAAATCTAGAAAATTTTTAGTTTAGTCCCTAGAAGAACCAATCTAAAAAATTTGTCCAAAAATATGCTTACACGGCTGAAATTGAAAGGGTTAGAAAATCCATCTATCATCAACATTTTCATAAAAAATCGAGCAACACTCACCAAAAAAACCCAATGGAAAATGCTCCCCTTGGCTGCCGAACACGAACTAGAAAAGAGAGGTGTTGTCGCCGGAAAAACTAAGCTACGGCAGTCTGAAGCTCATCACTAGTGAAGGGAGACGCTGGCCGAAAGCTGGGCAGTGGTAGGGCAATGACGGTGGAAGGAAAAACAGAGAGGAAGAGATGAACGTTTTGCATAAGAAAAAAAATGATAGGAAGAAGAAGAAGAAAGAGAGGGGCATTTTGGTCTTTTCACCTAGGAGGACACGTGGCAGCTCTAGAAAAATTCTAAGGAAGGAGGAAGCTGGGTCTTGAACACCTACCATTAGATATACCTCACCACTAAGCCATAACTTATTATCTTATTAACCACATATACCATGAATATTTATGCTTTTACTCTTTCTAAAAACAAAAATTTTGTTTCAAACTTTGCAAGTGTTTACATTTCAAATAACAATGGCGTGGCCTGGACGTTCAATGAGATACTCTCAATTGCTTTCTGATTAAAATATACTTCATAAATGCTAGTTTACTGAAGGATTTGAAAGTGATGTAGAAGATAATAACTCAATTACTGCATATGAGTTTTTGTCTAATATATTGATATCTAATTCATTCGCAAGTCATAGTTGCATTCATGTTATTCCAATAAAGTGGGGTTGCAGGAAAGAAGACAAAAGAGAGAACCGACTGTTTGTCCTTTGTGACTGCATAGATTGTTGGGTAGTTATAGTTCAAAGAGTGATCTTGGGACGATAGTAATGTGAGTATATAAAATCCTCTGATGTGGAAAACTGAAGTTTGATGACATGTGCACAGCTCAGCTGAATTATTGAGTGGTTTCAGATGGAGACAACAATTAAATTGTGAGGTACTGAGTTAGGCTTATTGTTTAAAATAGCAATAATTCAGATTACATAGACTTATTCCTACAAGAAATGATACTAAAATTTTTTACAGTTTCTTGGAGTATTTTAGAGTACATAGTCTAAGGACTTTCTTCTAGTTTAATAATTTTCTTTTTCAAGTCCCTGTGCAAGCAGGCGTAAAAAAGTCTCATATGAACCAAGGCTCTTTGACTTTTTAGCTTAATTAATAACGAGAAGGATCTAAAATCAGCTGATTTAATTTTGTTTTATACGTGACATTGAGAATTAAAATTAGACAAAATCGAATTTTCCATTTATCTTTAATTTATATGACTTTGATATGATGTGACTTTCTCAAAGTTGTTGTGTAATTTTCTTATTTGAAAATTTGATGTTGTTTCAACCCCACAACATGTTTAATTGTTGAATGATTGTATCATATTATTTTAGTATCTCTAAAGGGATAAAATTAAACAAAATTGTATTGTAAGTGGTTGAAAATTTTTTGAGGAATATAAATTAGTATTATAGTCATTAATATGTTAATGCAATTTTGGTTGAGCTGAAGTTTGAATATTGGGTTTCATATTTTGTGAATATTGTCAACATCCAAATGTTAGAATTGAAAAAAAGTTAAAAATAACAAAAAAGATTTAAAATAATAAGAAAAATAACCCCAAAAAACCATTAGAAAAGTAAAAAATTAAAATAACCAGAAAACCAACAATAAACAAAAAATCATAAAATAAAGAAAATTAAAAAAAAAAAAAAAGAAAGAAACCAAAAATAAAAAAGACATATGAATGAAGATAACTCAAATGACCAAGATTTGCAAAATTTAATCCTCTAAAATATGAAATTTATAAAGTATTTTTTAAAGTTATAAAAGAGTGTTTAGGGAGTTAATTTTTTTTCTCTAGCCACTCCCTCTTTTCACTCTATTTCACCCTAATTTTAAAAATACTTTACTAGTCTTACCTTTACTGGATCCAAGTCAATTCAAACTAATGTATTTTTTATTAAACATTTTTTGGGGGTTTTTTAAAGTGAAATTTCAAAGAAGATATTCTGTCAAAATTTAGAGAGTGTAATTATTAATTAATATAAGATAGAGTTGTGGAGAGAGTAGAGTCTATATTATTATCTTTGCACCTTTTTTTAGCATTGAATGTTGCTATTATATTATAATTTAAGGGAAGGAAATGAAAATGTAGTTATTCTTTGAATAATGAAGTGATACAAAATTAAAGTACAAAGTTGTTTGGACAAAACTTACATCTATAATTTGTAGGTATTTGTTAATAGATTTTTTTTAATGACTTTATAACAATTATATATCAACTAAATGATTTGATTTAAAGAAATGTTTTTATAAGTATCACGTGTTTATTTAAGAATCTACATTTTGCCTAAGTGTGGTCATTTTATCTTTTGGTAATTTACCAAGGTGGGTTTTGAATTTCTTTTGTTCAGAATTTTGCATGGTGTTTTTATGATAGAACATTGGTGGAGTAACTCAATCTTACATAAAGATACTAGTTTAAGTGGTACCATATGAACATCCACATCTCAAGCTGTCATTTCAAACCCACTCCTTCAATTAATTTGATCAACTAGTTCTGTTGTACATGCCTTTTCAGTATTAACATATAGCAGAAGCACGAGTGAAACGCATTGGGTTTACATGCAGAAAAACATATATGCTTTCTTTCACATAAACATAAATCAGGACCCATCACTCCCATGACTATGAGGAAGAAAAGGAAGAAGAAAAAGAAAAGGGCTTGGGACAATCTTAGTGCATTAATTGAATTTATCATGCAGTTATGGATTAAATGGAGTGGGAATCAGATACAGGTTATTTTTCTTTCCAATGGCTGCTCCAAATGTTTCAGCCATATCCAAGTCCTCTGGTTTCATTCCATTTGGGAGCTCCCAGTTGAAGTGGTAGAGTAACCAAGCTAGGGGAAGCTCAACACTTGCTAATCCAAATGAAATGCCTAGACACATTCGCCTACTTGCCCCAAAATGGAATGTACTCAAAGTTGGTCCCTTTGCAATTAATGTAAGTGTCATGGAACCTCTTAGGTATGAAGCTCTCAGCATCATACCAATACTTAGGCTCTCTTCCAAGTGCCCATGCATTAACTATGACTTTAGTTTTTTAGGGAATTTCATATCCCCCAATGTTGTAGTGTTTCCTTGTCACACCCCAATTCTCGGAATGTGATCGGCA
Source organism: Delonix regia (assembly GCA_037074485.1). Taxonomy (NCBI): domain Eukaryota; kingdom Viridiplantae; phylum Streptophyta; class Magnoliopsida; order Fabales; family Fabaceae; genus Delonix; species Delonix regia. Next base: position 42,285,015 of record CM073450.1, on the reverse strand, counting down.
TAGATAACGAGATTAGCTCACATATGTAAGCCTAACAAGTTAGTCCTTAATTGAGTTGCAATCATACATAATAGACATTCATTACCAAGCAGATTCACATTCATATCAAATTTGTAGAAATTTTGGTAGAGTTTCCTTTGTAATTGAGACCTCTTGAAATTTCTACAAACATCTGTTAAAACAATAATATACATAAAAGAGAGTTCAACTCTCACTTCAATTCAGAGACAACTATAACACAATGGGAATGGGAATCTACTTGTGGTCATACATATCATTTACATCTATTTACATTTTTACCATTTACATACCAAATACAAAAAAAATCTCAACAAAATAGGGAAACCAAAATGTCAGCAGTGCCAATAAGGCTCCTCTAGCCCTCTTGATCAGCAAATTGCTTAGGATGGCAGCCTAAAATTCAGTGAAACATAAACGGTAGCATTACAGTAATAAATCAATAATACCTTTTTAAATCGGTCAGTTTTTGATAAATCATGATTTAAACCTTTAACACTTTAAGCTATAAACATGCGATAACATTCATTCCATGGAAAATTAAATCAGTCAAGGTACCTAACCCTTGGAAATCACGTTTTTATGGTCAAGGATTCACAACCCTCAGAGAATCTTTTCCATTGATCAAGGGTACTTAGCCCTTGTATACTTTTATCAAACGGTCAAGGGGACTCAACCCATAAGTTATCTTAAAGAACATGTAAAAACTTTTCTTTTTATTCAAAATACGGTTGGCTCAAAACCTAGATTTTAAGGAGGATTATCAAGACATCAAACATTGGTCATGGACTCATGGCCCATGCAGTTTATTCATCTATCGAGAGCACATAGTATCTCGGGGTAAATCACCCATACGGTCGAGGGTATGTATCCCTCGGCTCGAGAGCACACAACATCTCAAGGTAAATCACCCATATAGTCGTGAGTCGCAAGCTCATGCTAAAATGTTCGTCTTATAGTGTCCTCCTCAAATCTAAGGAACTGTCATACATGAGTTTCCTTTTTCAATATCGATGTTATCATAATCTCTAATCAAACATTATCCCTTTCTATTAAATCTTCTCTTTTTACCATTTTGGATGGAAATCACATACCAATCATAACCAATATTTATATGAAAGACTAACAAGTCTAACAATTATGCTACCATATAACCATATAACAATCCAATGGTAAGCATTCAGTTGGAAAAGCTATCGCTTACCTGGTGGATGATGTACACCTAAATAACCTTGTCTCCTTCTCTTGATTGATAGTAAAATTCACCCACAATTCCTATATCATAAAAATATATTTCCCTCAATTCCCATTACTAAACGCATCAATTTAGATTCATTATAATGTCTTAAAAAAGTCATAAAGCAACCATAATCCTATACCATTAATTCATCACATATTCTCTTTAATTCTTCATTACTAAAAACAAGCCTTAGCTCAAATTCCCTGATTTCATCACTTACCTTTCCCAGAATTTTCATCAATTTTCATTCACTGCCTTAAAAACTTTTTGAATTTTCACCTTAGTCCCAAATTTCATACTTTTACCTTTAACCTAAGTAAAACTATGAAGAACAATAGGGTTTCATGTCATACACCTTAAAAGTATTCTTATAGTACTAATATAAACCCATTAAATTGCAGAATTTCATCATTTTCTGAAAACCCCAAAATTTTGAAACTTATCAATTTAGTCCCTATCAGAACAACTTTAAAAACACATGCCTAAAATCATGCTTCCAAAGCTGAAATTCAATGGGAAAGGGCCAAAAATGCTTCTCTTAACATCGTTGTTCTTAGTCGTGACGAAGACCTGCTGGAAAAGCTACTGTCGCCAGCCAACAGCAAGTGGTGGCTGTCCAGTAGGCGTCACCAGTGAAGGAGGAAGCTGGCTGAAGGTTGAACGTGGTAGTGGATGGAGCAGAAATAGAAAACCAAGAGGGAAGAAAATTTTCATTCTGTAAAGGAAGGAAAACCACAGGAATGAAGAAGAGAAAGTGAAGGGCAATTTCATAATTTTGCCTAGGGTTAACATGTGTCAACACCAAAAAAATTCTAAGGGAGGAAGGAACCATATCTCAAACCCATGCCCTCTTGATTTTGAATGTCTTGCCTTACCACTGAGAGAAGACTCACATTTGATTAGTATTACACTACAAATATTTATGCCTTCATTCTTGCTAAAAGAAAAAAAATTTGCATTAACTTTAGCAAGTGTTACATCCTTGTGTTCTCTTGGGAGCAACAAAGGAACAGGTGCATGTAACATCATAGTTTCTTTGATAACTGACTTCAAATAACTAAGTTTCTCTAAATTGTTCTCACGGATTGCTTTCTGCACCTCTTATTTCAGCCTGTGCCTTTGCTCTTATTCTTGGGTGTCTCATAAGCTCTGACATAGCCCACTCTATTATTATTGCTGAAGTATCAGTTCCAACACAGAATATGTCTTGGATAGACATTGAAAAATTTTGCATATACAAGATCATTGAAATATTGAAAAAATTATGGCATTGATTTTGAATTAAACAAACTAACTTAATTGCTTATGGATCAAACTTTTAGTCTTACAACTTTGCTTATACTTCTTTACAAGCCAAAGCAGAAAGAAGAGGAAAAAAGTAATGAATAAGGGAGATTGGAATTCCATGACCATGGATTGAAGAATACTCTCGATCAGTGTATGATATTGAAACTAATTTTTCTGACTGGCAAGTATACTCTTAAAACTGATGTTTCAAATAAGAATGGCGTGCACGCGAAGGTTAAAGCTAAGATTTTTAATTCGTTTTGGACGCTCAGTGAGATACTTTTGACCGCTTCCTAAATAAAATATATTTCATTATTGCATAATTTAGGGAAGGGCATGGAACTAATGTTGAATATAATAACTCATTTATTGTGCATGCATATGATCAGTTTTTGTTTAATTTTTTGACATCTAATATATTCGTATTTCATTGTTAATTCATATTATCCCATTATTGTGGAATTGAAGTAAACTCTTTGTGGTTATACTAGCGATTAAATTTGAGACTAACTTGTAAGTGATGAATTTAATAGAAACTAAAAGTTAGTGATGAATTAAATCAAAATTAGACTTGTAAGTAAATAATTAAAATAATATTTTATTTATTAAAAATATCTTACTTGCAAAAAAGCATTTAATTGAGTCAAAATGCTCAAAAGGAAATAAGGAATGAGTGGCATCCTATTTCGTAAAGGTAGTTTCAATTGAGACAAAGTCTTAAGTCTTAACATGCTTTACTCGAAAGTAACACAATGTTTTTAGAAGATAATTGGATTAAAACTCATATATGAAAAGGATGTTGTAATTATATTAAATACTGAACTATATTGTTATATGTATAGTATTAATATGAAGAGTAATTCTCGATAGAATGATTATTTAGGGTCCGTATGGTTGCTAGAATCAAGGTGAGGGAATGGAAATGGTTGGTTGATAGTTTGGGTCCTCATTCCCATTTCCTAGGGAACCTACTCTCTCTCATATAAGAGAGAGTTCTCTCCCTAGATAAAGCTATAGAATGAGATTGGTCTCGTGGGAATGAAAATATGCTTGACAAAAGTGCCTCTACTTATAATAATTTTTGAACAAAAATACCTGTGTGATACATCAAAATCCTAATTTATTATTATTTATTTTAAATTATTATTTTTAATTTATTATTATTTTATTAAATATATATTATTATTATATTATATTATTAATTAATAATTCGAAGAGATGTTTGCCTTTTTTTTTTTTGAGTTTTATGATAAGGGATAAATTAGTAAAATATGCAAGTATTTAACTGATTCCCATGTGTAATCCACTAACAAAACAAAGTAAAGGGAGACATGCTCATTCTCATTCATTCCTATATATTATAATATTTGGAGAAGTTGTTTTGTTGATAGGTTTCAAATGAACACTTACCGCTACCTCATCTATAAATGTAGGGTATGCCACTTTTTTTTTTTTTTACGCAGTCTTGTCTGGGAATGCAGTTAAGGAAATGAATTTTTATGACTATGACTCTATTATGGGCTTCTCTCAAGATTACACGACTTCCAATGATGTTGAAATTTTGATATCAAGTTCTTGTTCGTTAGTGACATGATTTGAAAAACTTTAACCTATATTGAATATTTTGAGTGATCGGTTTACCAAGGACTTATGCATAAGAGTTTATGAAATATGTAACTTTTGGGTACTCTAAGTTTTGATGTCCTAGTTGAGTGGGAGATTGAGTTTTATTCATGAGGGCCACTTTAGTATCTATTGGCATTTATAACATTTGTTTCCCTATTGGATTCAATGTTCTTGGTTGTGCCAAATATTTTAAAAATAATTCTAAATTGAAACTTTGCTAGCATTTATAACATTGTTTTTCTTAATGGATTCATGTTCATGATTCATTATTTTATTTCATAATTTTCCTTGTTTTAGACTCATGTGGCTCACATCCCTAGTGAACATAAACTTAAAAGTCTATTGATCAAAGGCCTACTCATACGAATATTTCAAAATCATGACTTAAATGGGCCCTTTTAAATTACACTACAATAAAATTGCCTACAGTGGCGACAAAAGTCGCTGCTAAAGGTTGTTTAGTCATTGCTATAGACCTTCAACAGCGATTGACAAGCCGCCACAGGATGTCTTGCAATTGAAAGGAAATAATAGCGACAAAAGAAGTCACCACTAAATGGCAAAATAAGTGGCTAAAGAAGTCGCCACTAAAAAGCGTTAATGACAACAATTGTTGCCACTACACGTAGATGGATTACAAAATTTGTCATGATTGCCACTGAATATGAGGTTTCAATGACATAATTGTCATTGCTAAAGAGTTTTAATAGCTACTGCATGGTCGCCATTAAAGAGTTTTAGTAACAACAAAAGATGGTTGCCACTGATTAGCTTCGGCAATGACTTAAGTTGCCACTAAAGTTTTTTTTTTTTTAACTATTTTATATATATTTAGACTCTTAATTCATTAAATTTAACTCATTACAGAACTGTAAATAGAACTCTAAGTTGGGTACTAAGACACAAAAATTATCATAACATCATAAAGCATATTTTTAGTATATATAATGCAGAATATTAATTACCCTAGATTGATATCAATAAGGCAATAAGATACAGGAAAGAAAGAAATTACATGATCCAGCCATTTTTTGAAGTAGTAGTTCCAAGAAAAGAATAATAATAAGAAGAAGAAGATGATGATGACGATGATGAAGAATATAAACTTGAAGTTTTCTGGTGCAGAGATCAGTGTCACCATCACTACCATGACCAAAATAAAGGGATTAGTGGAAGAAATATAGAATAACGTTCAAGCAAAAAAAAAAATGATAATAGAAACTTACCATTTCTCACCGAGATGAGAATTTGCCATAGTTTTTAGAAAGTGAGCTATGCGAGAGGGGGAAGAAAAACCCTAAATAATAATGATAAAAAATAATAAACAAATAAATAATATAAAAAATTACAAATGAAATAGGAAGCCATTCGATTTAATGCAAACAAAAGAAGGGGATATTAGAATTTGAAATAAGAGATCATGTGTTTCTCAAAGTGTCTTACATGGGCATTGGACCATGTCAGTCACCCCTAGTTAACTAAATGCCCATTAGAGAAAACTATCTACTCCTTGTATATGTGCAGCATTAGCCCTATTCGTAATTTTTAACTAACTTTTATCCATCTCTAGTTCCAATATTTAACAACATTTATCTAAACAAGATCAATCTTTTATATATATATATATATATATATATATATAGAAAGAGACAATGCTAATAATGCACTTATGATTTCAAGATGTGTTTCAATTGGTTTGAGTTTAGTAATTATAAGTTTTTTAAATTTCAAGAATTGTCACAAATAGCTAGCTTAATCGTTAATTTGATGTATTTTAATTGTTGACTTATTAATGAAAACTAGTTAATTTGACCCAACCAGATTCGAACACATTTACCGTGGAGAAAATTCACTTTCGCTACAACGAAAGACATAGCAAAGGCATAGTTAACTTGTTGTGTCATTTGCTGTGGTGAAAGTACAGGTTTCACTACAGTGACAGTGGATTTTCATCACGGCGAAAGGCGTAGCAAGGTGAAACCAATGGCAAAAACTCTTTCTATTGCATAAGTAGCTTCTTTTTCTCCTCATTACTACTATAATTATTGTCTTTGTTTTATAAAATCAAGTGGCCTACTAATAACTAATTGAAATTGAACCCCAATATCAAACCCACAATAAAAATCTCTCATAAATCCACCTCTTTTCTTTCATAATATTGGCTCTATATTCATCTTCTAGCAACATGAGCCCAACATTTAAACCAAATTAGGGGTACCAAAAAAAAAAAGAGAAACTAGCCTAAAAGAAAAATAGAACATGAGCAAATCTAACTTCCACTTATGGTGTGAAAATTAGACAAAACATCATCATTTGGAGAGTTTTCTAAATGGCATTTAAAAGTCATACCTAAAACAACAAAAGAGCACATAACACGTCTGAAGATATGGAAGGGTGTCAAGATGCAGAAAAGTGTTCCCAAAGATATTAGACATAGCCTCAATAGGAAACTTATGCAAGAATGAAAGGGGAATGAGTTACCTACCTCTCTTCACAAATTTGCATAGTCATGTAGTGTTTAAGAGAAACCCATAGTGTATGAGAGACCCATAGCCTAGCAAATCAAAACCCACACGTGAGCTAGACAACAAATAAAGGATTTGATGCTGGGTGTTGAAACATGAGGACGAAGTAAGGATAAGGGATCCTAAAGGAATGAATTGGGTGCTGTTGAAACAAGAGGAAGAATGAAAATTTTGGGTTTTGTTCGTTATATATATTTATTTACCATTATTACTATAATATATATTTAATATATCTATTTCATTTTAACATTCTAAATTTACTAAAATTCATACCTAAAAAATTATGTACATATATATATATATATATATATTCACTTTTAAATTGATTTATATATTTTATATTTATTTACATTTTAATTCAAAATTAATATTTCATTTTTACTTGATAAATCAAGCTATTAAGTATTTAATTATTAATAAATTAATTATTTATCTATATTATTAAATTATTAATAAATTTTAATAATTAAATTTTACTAAATAAAATATATTAACATTTATTATTATAACCAAAATTGCCTTCAGTGACAAGAACTGCTAGGATTGCCACAAAAGCTATTGTGGCAACTGTGTAAAGTTGTCCCAAAAATACATTTAGTGGCAAGATATTGTCATCCCTAAATTATTTTTAATGGTGACTTCTCCCTGTTGTCACTAAATATCTTAAATTGTAGATATTTTGCTCCATGCTTTAGTGGCGACATATTTAAAGTCACCACAAATTGTATACAATGGTGAGTAAAATGGCGCCACTAAATGCCAATAGTGACGACTTTAAGTATCTCGCCACTAAATGTCTTTTGTGGTGACAAATATGTTGCCACTAAATCTATTCAGTGGTGACAAACTTAAAGTCACCATTAATTACATACTTTTAGTGACAACTTTTTTTAGTCGTCACTAAAAGTCCCCACTAAAAAGTCAATTTTTTGTAGCGTTATTGGTGTTCCTTTATTCAAGTCAGGGTCAAAGTTGAGTCCTTAAATGGGCATTTGTTATTTAATATAACATCTTAAATGTTTTGGATTCATTCATTTGCTATTTCATTCGATTCAAAATTGAAAATTTGTTGGAAATTATAACATTGTTTTTCTTATAAGATTTGATGTTCATAATACGCCATTTCATTTTAAAAGTTTCATATTATAATGCATATTGATCTTTTGTCATTTTTTAAATAAAATGCTGATCTATTCATGTTCTACCTTACAATTAATTAATACTATCAAAGTGAGAGATGTTCGAATAACTAATTAATTTATGGATTAACTTTAAATAACATCAAATAATTAATTATTGGCACTTGAAATTACTTAAATTGATTAAGTCATGTGATTTGATAGTTCGTTATATGTTGGACTATCCATAAAAACATATTCGAAGAGATCCCAACTCACACTCCATCAGTAGGGTTAGTTACCTTATAGTTACCGTATATATACTACTTAGATATTTTACTTTAGAGAAAGAACCTTTTTGGCTACTTGTTTGTATTGTGAGTTGTTGTCCTTTCCCACTGCAAAAAGACTACATGTCGTAACTGACCTTTCGGTAGAATAATAAAAAAGGTTTAAATTGATTCCCAAAATGAATATTGAAAATCAATTTAATGGAGTCACCACTAAAATTTTTAATGAAAAACTTTGGAAAACCAATTTAAAACAAAAAGAAAAGGCAAAACAGTCTATAAAATCAAATATGAGTTTAAAAGTCTATTCGAGTGTAGGGAAGGTGTTAGGCACCCCACAGTACCCATCCATAAGGACGGTTACCTTAAACTAGTCAACTGAAATAGAATATGGCCTTAAATTCATTTCAATTACCCTTTATTGACATGCATGCTCATTAAATAGAGAAGACAAAAACAACAATAATGAAAGCAAACAAATAGATATTTACCAAGGGCAAACATGACCTAGGGTGAAAGCCTAGGGCCTACGTACCCCGTGATAAGGATCAAAGTCCATGTAGTTCGACCAAAATGGCGTGTCTGTTGGTTGGAGATTTTTAGTTTTTGCTATCAGAATAGAAGAGCTCAAATTGAACAAATTTTTGTAAACAAAACGGGATTAGAATTTGGATTTGTGTGTTTTAATTTACAACAACCTAATTAATCTAGCTCTCTTGATCTCTTTATTTTCCTCTTAATTTTTGTTTATTTTTGGAATTTTAACCTTTATTTTGAAATTTAAATAAAATGATGTGATTTTAAGATTTTTGGGAGTTTATATTGTTTGGAATTGAAGTGAAATTATAATGAAAAAATATTTTTGGATTTTTGAATTTATTTATTTTTTTGGATTTTCAAAATTGAAATTTATTGTTGAAATTGGAATGAAATTATAATAAAAAACCATTTTTAGGATTTTGAATTTATGTTTTTTTCTTGGATTTTTGTTTTAATTTTGAAAATGAGATCATAATGAAGAAAGAATTTCTTAGGCTTTTAAGTATGAATAACATGTGAAATAAGCCTATATATATATATATATATATATATTGGAATTTATTTTATCTTTGTATTTTTGAAAATGGGCATTAAATTTCAATGCCTGAGGAGACTTAAGATCGAACGCAGCCTCCACTAATTTATTCGCAAGCACCTGAGGAGATTTAGGATCTCGCGCGATAACCTGGAATGTAGAAGATGTTTTTTGATATTTGTTATGATTTTTATTTTTATGAGTTTGATTTCGAAATTATATATTTACTTTCAAAGCCTAAAGAGCTTAGAGATCTTATGTGACAATATGAAGTGAGGAATTATTAATAATTTTTATTCTTGCATTTTTGTGCGGAGGAACAAGATAGACGGAATTAAATTAGAGTTTATGAACAAGATGAATTTGGGATTTGATCAGGCTTTTGTGGGAAGTGTAATTTGTTTCTCTTATTATTATTATTATTATTTTGACCTTTGAATTTTATTTTCATTTTTAAAGTGAAATTATTATGAAAAGGTATTTTTAAGATTTTTAAATTACAGATAATGAGCAAAATATACTACTATTTTTATTTTTGGAATTTGTTTTTTGGTATTTTTGAAAATGGATATTAAATTTCAAGACCTTAGGAGACCAAAGATCTCACGTAGCCTCTGCTAGTTAAATTTTGAGTGCATGAGGAGATTAAGAATCTCACACGGTAACCCAAAATGCAGAAGAAATTGTTTGGGATTTATCAGGGTTTTTATTTTTATGAGACAAGTCATATATTTTATATAAATATAAATATTGGCATGGCAAGGGAATCTCTCTTCCAACTAATAATCAAGAATTAGGAATAGACTTACACATGAAAGGGATGGTCCATAATGATTACGCCATAATAATAATAATAACCAAAATACTTTTAAAAGACACGCTCATCTATAAATCAGCACGCACCAAGATGACTTAAAATGTATGACCCATGCTTGACTTCCAGAGCCAGGAGGCTTGTTTTCGGTGGCAAGACATATTTGTTTCAGATGCCCTGCTATACCATGCATGATACCCCACACAAGTTGCAGGCGTAGATCCCATCACTGATCAAGGGTGAGTTGCTGATCCTTTCGATCATCTTGTTCATGAGCCCCCTGTTGATGTGGCAGTAACGCACCATCCCTGGCTATCCACCGTCATGCACTGTATCGTCTTGGGCACGTACACGCTGATTGGTAGTCCATTCATTTGTAGTGGACTTTCAACTCTTGCTCCCCATGTCACATATCCCACCATTGGGATCCTCCACACCCTGTTGCCTGGTGACATCGATGGCTGGAAGATTTGAACAAATAGTAGAAATGCTAAGATAGAGATAGCATGTGAGGAGTTGCTTGGCTTCCTTTTGACACTGTGGAGGGAGATTTGGGTCCACACCAGTGCCACCATACACTGCTATAGCCCAACTTCCTATGTCTCCCTCTTCTATCTTCTTCTTCCATATCTTTCTCGGCAACTTCATCATGCCCTGTTTTCCTCATCTAAAATAGGGACCACTTGTGCTCTCCTTTTCATATTCTCTCTTCTTTTCTTCTCTCTTCTTCATCTTCTCTTTAGTTTTGGTTTCTCTCTGCTGCCCTTTTCCCATCTCTTTTTCTTCCTCATCTTCTCTTTGGTTTCGGTTTCTCTCTGCTGCCCACCTCCCTTCTCTTCTTTGTCCTCATCTTTTCTTTTTCATTCTTCAGCTCTCTTTCTTAAACAAGACCAGATTATACAGAACCTTATGCTCTTTTACACTCTTCGATCTCTAATCCAGAACCACAACGACGCCCTCTTCAGCATCTGCACTTTTAGCTTCCAATGTGGTTGGCAGCGATGGCTCTTTTTCCACCACAGTAATTTCTTCCTTTGCCGGTGGCTCTGTAACTAGAGGTGATAGCCATGGCAGGTCAGTGTTTTAAATATTGTTCACCATCGTATTGTGAGATTCCATAGCAGAGGTATGTAACACTTTCCAAAATATGATGCAAATTTTATTCTTAGCAAAAGGGAGGGTATAAATATTTGTGGTGTGTATTATTAATCAAATATGAGCCTTGGCTTAATGGTAAGGCATGGTAGCTGGAGCAAGAGGGCATTGGTTCAAGATGCAACTCCCTCCTTCCACAGAAAATTTTTTGTGATGACACGTGTCCTACAAGTGAAATTACCAAAATGCCTTCATTTTTTTTTTCTTCTTCCTCTCCCATCAGTTTTCATCTTCAGAATGCATCTTCATCATTCTCTCGGTTCTACTCCTTCCACAGCCACAGTCAGCCATGCCACCACCTCCTACTAGCTTCCTCCCTCACATGTGACACGTTCCGGACCGCTACCGTCTGTAGTTGTCAACGATAGCTTCGATTTTCCAGTGGGTTCTGTGACAGTTGAGAAAGAGCAATTTTGCAGTAGATTTTGGTGAGTTTTGATCAGTTTTTCATGAAAATGATGTTAGGAGAAGCATTTTCAGTCCTTTCCCATTGAATTCCAACTTTGGAAACATGCTTTAGGCAAGCTTTTGGAGATTTGTTCTAGCAGCGACTAAACTGAAAAGTTTTGAGATTTTGGGGTTTTACAAAAAATTGTGAAATTTTAGAATTTAATGAGTTTAAGTTGGTCTTATAGGAACACTTTTAATGTGTATGATATGAAACCCTATTGTTCTTCATGGTTTAACTTGGGTTGAAGGTGAAAGTATGGAATTTGGGACTAAAGTGAAAATTTAGAAAGTTTTTAAGGTAGTGAATGTAAATTGACGAAAATTCTGGGTAAGTTATGTGATGAAATCAGGGACTATGAGCTAGAACTTGTTTTCAGTAATGATAATGAAATTGAATGTGAAATTAGTAATGAAAATATGATGGGAATTGAGGAAAATATATTTTTGTGATATAGGGATTTTAGTGAATTCTATTTTATAACCAAGAGAAGAAGACAAGGTTATTTTAGAGTACATCACCCACCAGGTAAGTGGTAGCTCTTCCAACCGTATAATTACCATTGTATTGTTATATGGTAGCATAATTTGTTAGACTTGTTAGTCTTTCAAATGAATTATGATTTATGATTAATATGTGATGTCCATGCAAAAACTATAAAAAGAGAGGATTGTATAGAAAAGAGTATGGTTTACTAGAGATTGCAAAAGTTTCATTTTGACATCATTGATATTGAAAAAGGAAAAACTCATGAATGACAATTCCTTAGATTTAGGAAGGACTACTATAAGACGGATGCTTTAGCATGAGCATGCAACTTACGATTGTATAGGTGATTTATCCCAAGATGCTGTGTACTCTCAACCGATATTGAATAACCCGAGGGATACATACCCTCAACTGATAGTGATTTACCCCAAGATGCTATGTACTCTCGACAGATGATTAAACTGCATAGGCCACAAGTCCATGACCGATGCTTAGTGTCTCTAATAGTCCTCCTTTGAATCTAGGTTTTGAGCTAATCATATTTTGAATAAAAAGGAAAGTTTTTACATGTCTTTTAACAAGAACCCAAGGGTTGATTTCCCTTGACCGTTTGATAAAAATATACAAGGGTTAAGTACCCTTAATTTGATGAGAAAGATTCTCCGAGGGTTGTGGATCCTTGACCATTAAAATGTGATTTCCAAGGGCTATGTACCCGTGACCGATTTAATTTTCATGGAATGAATCCATGACCATTATTGTTTTATCACATGTTTATGGCTTAAATTGTTATAGTTTTAAATCATGATTTACCAAAAACTGATTAGTTTAAAAGGTATTATTGATTTATTATTGGAATGCTACCCGTTTACATGTTACTTAATTTCAGGCAGTTACTAGAGTAGTTTGCTGACCAGGAGGGCTAGAGGAGCCCTATTGGTACTGCTGATGTTTTGATTTCCCTATTTTGTTAGGGTTTTGTATTTTGTAACAATGTAATTGATTAAAGATGTAAATAATTGTAAATAAATATGTATGACCACAGGTAGATTCCCTATTCCCCTACTATGTTGTAGTTGTCTTTGGGTTGATTTGAGAATTGAGCTCTCTTTTATGGATATTATTGTTTTGGTAGATCTTTGTAGAAATTTTAGGAAGTCTCAGTTACAGCGGAGATTCTACTGAAATTTCTACAAAATATATCTGAATGCGAATCTGCTTGATAATGAATGTCTATTATGTGTGATTGCAATTTAATTAAAGAATCAACTTGTTAGGCTTACAGAGACGAGTTAGTCTCGTTATCTATGGCAGTTATGCTTCGAGTATTAGGGTGTGACAAGGTAGTTATTGTAGTGTACGAATTGAACTCCATAGTTACCTTCACTGGCAATGAGTCCTTTGCCTTTGTTATAAGCAAAGTAGCGTTTGAATCTTTATCAGTCATTTTCAAAGAGAGAGAAAGAGATAGGCCTTTTCAATAAGGAAGAGAAGGAGAGAACAACGGCAAGGGAAAACAGAGAAGAGAAGAATCCTTCTTTGTTCATCAACACTCCCAGTGTCAAAGATTGCCTCACTGGAATCATACGCCTCATCTCCCTATGAAGGTGGGTAGGGATCCTTTAAGATCACCATGACAAACCCTTTTTTGGCTAACTGAACCACCCTCCCGAGGTAGTCTCTGTAGTTGAGGTCTACTAAAGGCTGAGCACTTGTTATCATCAACCAAAATAGGGGCAACTTTAGCAGGCAGTCTTCATTTTCGAAAAACCACTTTTCCATTTCCATGCAATTTGGTCTTGTAGGGTGCAATAACTGATATGCATAAGCCAAATCCTTTTTTTTTTTTTTCTGATTTTTATTACTATTATTATTATTATTAATTAACTTTTATTTTTCTCATATTTCACTTTTCTATTTTTGTTTTCTTATATATATATATATATATATATATTTATAATTTTGCTTTGATTTATTATAATTATTTTAATTAGTTAATTTTATTTTTTGGGTTTTGAGTTTATTTAATTGTCTCCCATTATTTATTTTTAGTTTCAAATTGTCCCCAATTAAGAATGTCATTTGAAGCTTTATCATACTCAATTTCCCCTATTTGCTTAATTATTAATTAATTGGTGAATCAATTAATTAAATTATTAGATAATTAGGGATGGGGTATTCACACTACATATATATCAATGGATTCTAGCATTGTTATACGTTAGAACTTATCATTTTTTTCTATTCTCCCACTTGAAATTTTCTAACAATAACTTGGATGAAAGCTAAATTGGAGAAGTATAAGAAGTTAGACAAGATTTTTTAGAGGATTGTGAATGAGCATCAAGTAAAGAAGATATTGAAAGCAAAATAAGGGAAGGGTAAGTATGGGGATGAAAACCTTGTCAATGTTCTCTTACGAGTCTAGCAAAGTGGCGACCTCAAGATTCCTATCATAAGCAATAGCATCAAAACTATCATTTGGGGAAGAATATCTACAATAAAGTTCATCTCATCCCTACTTATAACTTTCATAAGTAAATTAAAGACATCCTTGTTTTTTCAATTGCAATGATCATACTATGTTTATATATAGCTAAAAAAATTTTACATGACACTTATCTAGGATATGTTCTCTGGTAGAATTGATATTACAATAGTAGCAATAGAGTGGGCTATATTAAAGCTAATGAAAAACTTAAAAATATGAGAAAATGCATAGGTAGATATAAGAGAAGCTTTAAGGAGAAAGAAAACAATCTATAAGAATGATTTAGAGGAACTTAGTTATTTAAAGTTAGTTATCAAAGAAACATTGAGGTTAGACACACTTGTTCAATTATAGTTCTGTCATAACCGACCTTTCGGCAAGAAGGAATAAAAAGTGTTTTAAATTGATTCCCAAAATGAATATGGAAAATCAATTTATGGGAGTCACCACCAAATTTTTTAATGGAAAACTTTGGAAAACCAATATAAAACAAAAAAAAAAAAAAGACAAAATAGTCTGTGAAAACAAAGATGGGTTTGGGAGTCTGTTTGAGTGTGAGGAAGGTGTTAGGCTCCCACAACACTCATCCATAAGGACGATTACCTTAAACTAGTCAACTGAAATAGATTATAGCCTTAAATTTATCTCAATTACCTTTTTATTGACATGCATGCTCATTAAATAGAGAAGACAAAAACAACAATAGTGATAGCAAACAAATAGATATTTAAAAAGGGCGGACTTGACCTAGGACAAAGGCCTAAGGCCTACATATTCCGTGATAGGGGTCAAAGTCCACATAGTTTGACTAGAAAAATGTGTCTGTTAGTAGATGATTTGTAAATTTTGTGATGAGAAATGGCAAGTTTAAATTAAATAGATTTTCGTAAACAAAATGAAATTGGAATCTGATTTGTGTGTTTTAATTTACAATAACCTGATTAGTCTAACTCTCTTGATCTTTTCATTTTTTCTTTTTAAATTTTGTTTAGCTTTGGAATTTTAATCTTTATTTTTGAAATTTAAATGGAATGATAATGGAAAAGGCTCTTGGGATTTCTTTTGAATTTTATATCATTTTTTTGGATTTTTGGTTTTGCTTTAATTTCAAAGGAGTAATTAGAAAGATTTTTAGGATTTTTATATTATATACAATCTTTTTATGATTTTTATGTTTGTATTTTTTTCTATGTGAAATTAGAATTTATTTTAAACTTAACGTAAAACTATAATGGGAAAATATTATTATGACTTCTGAATTTATGATTTTTGCATTTATTTTTGAAATTAGAATTCACTTTATACTTGAAGTAAGACTATCATAAAAAAGATATTTTTGGAATTTTTGAATTTTAAGAATTTTTTATTAATTGTTATTATTATTTTTCAAAATTTTGAATTTATTTTAATACTTAAAGTAAAATTAAAATGGAAAAAAATATTCTTAGGATTTTTTATTATACATAACATGTAAGACAATCCTCCCTACTTTAGAATTAGTTTGTCCTGGTATTTTAAATGTTAATTTTTGAAACCTAAGGAAACTCAGGGTCTCACACGACCTCTACTAATTAACTTTTGGGTACTTGAAGAAACGAACGATCTCACGCGGGAACCTAAAATATGGAATAAAATATTTGGGAATTCTTGGGATTTTATTTTTATATATTTTTAAGGGTTTTGAAAAGTCTTATTTTTAACAAGATCGATTCCCTAAAACCTACAAAGACTCAAGTCCCACATGGCATTTCCCAATCAACTAAATTTTATAAAGCACAAATTTAATCATTTTGTAAATAATAGGAAATATTTAATTAAAATATTTATTTTTGTATTATTATTTTTTAAAACAAGTATTTAATAATTTTCAAAGTCTAAGAAGATTAAAATTTCACACAACCTCAAACACTCGAGGAAAATAATATTCCCATACGATGTCTTCCTTAAAACTTTACTTGTAATGCTAAAGTAAAAAAAAAAAAAGATAATGATAATAATAATAGCAAAAAGAAAAAAAATGATATGCAGCTTACAATGTGATTTGGTGCCAAATTCAGGAATAGTGATAGCATGCATACAACTCAATCGACCATGACGTTGTTCCTTACCCGCGGCATTGCTTCAACTTCTCATCGCCGACGGACTTCCTCTCCAGCGGTCCTCCTCCTCTCGGCTTTTCATAGCGGAACCACCTCCTTCCATGGTTTCTCCCCAGCAGCCCTCTCTCTCTTCTTCTTCTTCCTCTCTTTTTCTTCTTCCTTTCAACTTTCTTGGATCACCTCTGCCCAAGGAACTTGGAGCAGAGCATCCACATATCCTTCCCCACTTCTTCTTCTCCTTCTCTCTCTTTTTCTCTCTCCTCGGCCCGTGACTACACGAGCTTGGCATGCCTCTCTCTCTCCTCCTTCTTCTCTTCTTTTATTTCTTCCTCCTTCGGTTTCCCCTCAGCACTGTCACGTCAACCGTCAGCTTCCTCTGCCTTCCTTTCTCTTCTTCTCCCTCTCTCTGTCCTCGGCCCGTGACTGCACAAGCTTGGCATACCTCTCTCTCTTCCTTCTTCTTCTTCTTCGTTCTTCTTTCTCTCATTTCTTCCTCCTCTGTTCACCTCTGCCCATGGTGCTCAGAACAAGGTAGACTTCTTCTTCTTCTCCTTCCTTCTTCTTCTCGGCCCACCCAAGCACTGCACGAACACGTCTTTCTCCTCTTTCTCCAACCGTTCTTCTTCTCTTTAGTTTCGTTTACTTTTGGCAGAGAAGAACTCTCACATTCTCCTCTTTCATTTTTTGGTTTGCCATGTCTTCTCCATCTCACCTTTCCTTTTCTCTTATATTCCCTTTTTTCTCTGTTTAGCTCTATTTTTGGAGCTCAGAGTAAACGGCAGTTCTCCTCTTCCCTTCATCTTCTCCTTCTCCCTCCTGCCTTATTGGAGCTTGTAGCAACACTTTCCACCTTCTCTTCTCTCCTTCCTTTTCTTCCTTCTTCTCTTCTCGGTGCACTTCTTCTTATTTCAATTTTTCCCTCTGCCTTCTCTTTCTCCAAAATCCTCCTTTTATCTTGTTGGTGGCATCATTCACGAGGTCGCTCGAGAAGTGGGTGGAAGAAAAATGGGTGTCTTTTTCCTCAAGTGGCTAAGGTTCTCTGTCTAAGAGCTCTCCTCATCCCATGCTTTCCTTTCTCTTCCTCCAACATGCATGCAAGAGATAAGGTATGGGTCTTCCATTGTTTAATGTTTGATTCCCTCTTTGCAGCATGGGTGGTATAGGTTTGCATACTTTAATTTTTTTTTAAAAAAAATTCCCATGTTTTTACTCTTTTTTTTATAATATTATATTAGTATTTTTTATGTTTTTCTTATTGATGATTTTTTTTATTTCGTTTTCATATTTTGATTTTTTTTTATTTTTCATATTTTGATTTTGATTTTGATTTTGTTTTTTTTTTCATATTTTGATTTTTTATTTTGTTCTTTTTTAATATTTTGATTTTTTTTTTTATTTTGTGACAACTATTTTATATTTGTATAATTAAAGACTAAATCAATTAACTAAATAATTAATCACTATTTTATTATTACTTTTATTCTTATTTTATTTTGAGTTGGAGTGTTCACAAGCCCCCAAGAGAAAGCACGAAACTCTTCAACATTGGCGTTTATGAAATACATGAAAAGACTAAAGTCGTATTCAATGCACGAGCACTTGGAGGAGATCCTAAGTATTGGTATGAAACTGAGAGCTTCTTACCAGAGAGGTTCTCGGGCACTTCTTTTGATTCTCGGAGGAATAATTTTGAGTACTTACAATTTGGGGGAGGAAGGATAATGTGTCCAGGCACTTCATTTGCCTTAGATAATATTGCGCTTCCTCTGGCTCACTTACTCTACCACTTTAACTGGGAACTCCCAAATGGACTGAATTTAAAGGACATGACTATGATTAGAGCTTCTTGAATTGAAGTTGGAAGGAAAAACAATATGGATTTGAATCCCGCTCTATATTATCCATCACTTCATGAATCATGAGAATCTCTATATAAGTCCTTAATGTGATAAATCCTCTACCTAGTATTAGAAATTGTATTCATGGGCCATTTGACATAATATATAAGGCCTTATTCTGATTTTAATACTTAGCGGTATATGATACGACACAATATAAGATACTATATTGTATGAGATAATGTCATTCTATTTTTGGTGATATATTATACATCACTAAGTAAAATGAAGTTTAACTAGTTTGAGAAAAATGCCCTTTATTTAAAGGAAAGCTATATTCAAATTTGTTGCATTGTATTAACTATATGAAAAAAAAAAAAAGTTTTTAAAGGCTAGAAAAAATACTCATAATAATATTACTTCATGATTTATTTTCAAGGAAATTTTACACAAATGAACTAATAAATGCATCAAAGTCCACAAAAGTGGGAGCGACTTGAACATTATAATTTTGTTTTCACTAACCATATAATCCCAATCAAATAGAAACTACTTAGACAACAAGCACATGTTTTACTTACTCAAATCAAATTAAGAATCAAGGCCAGATCATGTTAAGACAATTAAGTCACCAAGCATGCACTTATCTTAGATTTATATAGTCAAATTAGGTCAAAAACATGTCAAAACTAGTTGGACAGAAGCATACACCTAATATAGATTTTTGCAGCCAAAAGTATGCTAAGACAGGTAAAATCCTGTCAAAACAATATGCTAACAACATATATTTTTTTAATCCAAACCTTTGAGGCCAAAACGAAGTCTAAATCTTGCTAAAAGCATTGTACAACCTTCATTTTTTAGCAATATGTCAAAGTCCACAAACCAAAATTTGAAATCATAAATTAACAACACGAATCACATGGACCCCATAAACAGTTCTTGATTCCGCATAGACACAAGATGCAGAGTGCATGGTTACAAGTTGCAAGAACTCACACAAATTAAGTTGAAGATATATACAATCTTCTTAGAATAAAATGGCCTACCAATGCTCACACATGGCCTAGTCATAGATGCTAACATCATTGTCCATAAGCATAACCCGAAATGAATCATTAGGTTTGGAAGTAAAGTCTGCAAAGTCAAACAATGTGATGAAGATTTAGCAACCAATCTTCATGCAAAATGTGCTAAAGTTTCACTCCAACCAAACCTATGCTCATAACTTAAAGGTATGGCAGCAAGTACCAATTGAACATGAATCTTTTATTGAAAACATAAACTAAAATTCGGTCATAACCATGAAAACCAATATAAGACTAAATGGAGCTGGGTGTCTCAAAGCTAGGTAGAAAATACAATTTCAAAACCTAGGACCCACCATGAAAAAATGAAGATCAGGGAAACATCATCTTGCTTCGTCTGTCTCCTGCATAGTTCTTCTACTTTCCATTGCCTCTCCGTCTATCTTCTGTTTCCAGCCCTCTGTCTCTCTTTGTCTCTGTGCCACTTCCTGTCTGGTCTCCTCCTCTTCTCCATCACTATCCCGATCTCTTCCCACCCACTGTTTTTTCTTTCCACGCTCTCCCAATTTCTGTTTTTGGCTTTCTCTTTGCGGCCCTCTCACGCTCTCAACTCTCTCACCCACTATTTTTCCTTCAGTCTCTCAACCTCTACTCTCATTCATTATGCTCCCTTTTAATTTTCTCCCTTCCAGCTGTAGCACTAGTCCCTGTTCTTTCCAAAAGAGAGGTTGAGAGAATGGAAGTAAAGATGAAGATGAACTGCTCTCATTGCTCAAACAATCAGTTGAAGTGGCCGGAGGATTCAATCTGGCGAATTATTTTCCTTCCCTAAAACTTATTTATCACATAACTCGGATGGAAGCTAAATTGGGGAAGATGCATAAGAAGCTGCACAATCTCTTAGAAGAGATTGTGAATGAGCATCAAGTAAAGATGAAGGTGAGTACAGAGAGGAAAACCTTCATGATGTTCTCTTACGAGACTCAAGATACCAGTCACTGACAATAACATCAAAGATGTGATTTGGGTTATTATATTTGCTTTTCATCTCATCCTTGGTTCTAGCAATCTGAAATACAAAATCATAGATAACATGTGTTTTGGGTTGTTTTTACGGTGGAAAAGGGAGTTGGGGTTACATTCTACCCTTTGTGAACTCATATCTAATAAAAAAGTTGTAAATAAGCATTTAAATGTTACAATATACCTACCTGAATCTAGGACATCAATGAGAATATCAAATTTCAACTAACTTTGGAATGAGAAAGAAACATTTTTGCAATTCCAAACATTAATGAACTAAGTCCAATATTATTGTCATAGTTAGAATCATGTAACTCTTATTTTAAATGAGATTCAATGTTGTTATTTTAGTCATGAGTTTTATGAGGTAAAAGTTTAATTTGGATCCCTTCATATTCTTTGTTTTCTTTTTCTTTTTCTTTTTCTTGTCCTTGTTGGAGATGGACAAGAGTAGGTAGAACCTACTACTCAAATGAGACTCGTGTGTAAGCTACATTATACTGAAGATTCAAGTGGGTTCTACTTACTCTATGTTTATTTCTCTCTTACATGGCAAAAAATCAAATAAAAGAACATGAGATGATCCAAATTTGTAAAATTCATAGACAAATTTTGTAATTAGGCCAGCTTATAGGTAAAAAGCAATTCCCTTTTTTCTACTACAATGATCAAGGTCTTGTTATGAATATCTGCTTGAAATATTTTCTAACCATTATCTAGGATACATTCGCTACTGGAACTGATTCATCAACAACCATAATCATCTGGGTTATGTCAGAGCTGATGAGAAACCCAAGAGTAAGAGAAAAGACACAAGCTGATATAAGAGGAGTATTCCAGGAAAAGAAAACAATCCATGAGACTGATCTACAAAAATTAAGTTACTTAATTTTAGTGATCAAAGAAACCATGAGGTTGCACACACCTATTCCTTTATTGCTGCCAAGAGAATGCAGAGAACCCTGCAACATTAATGGGTATGATGCATGGGCGATTGGAAGAGATCCAAAGTAGTGGTATAATGCTGAGGCACTTGGATGAGATCCATTTGGGACAGGAAGACGAAAGTGTGTAGGTATCTCATTTGGATTTGCAAGTGTTGAGCTTCCTCAGGCTTGTTTACTCTACCACTTCAACCAGGAACTCCCAAATGGAATGAAACCAAAGGACTTGGATATGATTGAAAATTTTGGATCTACCGTTAGAAGGAAAAACAACTTACACGTGATTCCCACTCCATATAATCCATGTCAATTGATGACCTTAGTCTGGCTTGTCCTCAAACTCTGCAGGCTTCATTTTCCTTTTAATTAACTGTGACCATCAGCATGGAATAAGAAGGCATAGTTACTTTGTACATGCAAAGTCATTGCCTTTAATATATGCTAGCCCGTTTATTTTATTACTGGAAATGCATGTGTTACTGAAGTAGGTATCTATGTACCGGTAATTTTTCTTTATAGAAACTGAGTCCAATCGCAAATATAAATGACTAATGAAAAGTAGAGTAACTATGTTTGTATTGGCATATCCAACTCAGGGAGGTGTCGCTTGAATGTACGGAAAAAATGAGCCCCCACATGTATTAAGACAAATCCGCATCCCTCTAGTTTTTTGTAATGGAATCTAATGATTAATATTAATTATTATAAAAAATTAAATGACTTGCATTTCAAATTGAGCTACTGAAATCAGTAAAAAATGAAATACTTAATCTCCTAATACGGAATAGTCAATATGAACCTACTACAGAGTTTACAGTGAATCCCTTTTTTAAAAAAAAAATTTAGTTAACAATACAGCCAACACATCTAAATTACGAATATTTCTTTCATGATTCATCTTTTAATTTGTAATTTGTAATTTGTAATTTATTCTCCAGCATGTAAGCCACGCTTACGTTGGGTTCCAAAATCGAAATCTTAAACTGAGAAAAGTTTAATAAAAAATTTTTTTAAGATGTTGACGCCCGACTTATATATATATTTAAATGTTCTTCATCTATCCATTAAAAAGGGACCAAAAAAAAAACTATTACATAATAACTATTAAATTATTTTTACACAAAAAGTGATGATATTATGAATTTAATATAGTGTTTTTTTGTTGTGATATAATAACATCTAAATGTAGAATAGTATTTTATAAAGTAATTTCTAAAAATATTAATTTATTTAATAACTAATAACTTCAAAGAGAATTAATTTGAATTTTGAGTAATTAATGACTATGAATAAAAATAATTAATCTAATAAATCAGATAAAATATTATCTTATATTTAACAGTTATTATGTCATAACTAAAAAAATAAGATTTACTTAAAAAATAAATAATTAGCCAAACTCTCACATGCCATTATTGAGTTATTATATTCTTCATCAGATTCAAAACCCTTCACATTGTCCAAAAAATGACCCTTCACAAAATCATGCAATAATGAACTTATATTTTATTCAAAAAGAGTTTCAGAAGTATCTCATTCAACGTCAAAAAGAAATTAAAATTCTTACCATTGAGATCAGCGTGCCGCCTAAAATAATATGATGTTACTATTCGACAGTTGAATATGATGTTATCTAAAATTCTACATATGACTTGGAAGTTAGACACATCAGTTTCAAACACTAATAATGTAATAAGGTTGTAATTTTTCCCAAAAATTTATTCAATACTTTCGAATTTAACAATATAATTTTGTTGTAATTTTATCCCTGAAATAATATGATGCAACCACTCGACAGTTGAACATATTATGAGGTTGAAACAACATCAATTTTTTAAATAATAAAATCATATAAAATAATCTGAGCAAGTCAATTCAAATCAAATTCATCTATAATAGACGAATTGAAAATTTAATATCATGTATAAAAAAAAAAAAAAATTAACCCAACTTATTTTAGTTCCTTTTAATTATTAGGAGGGAAAGTATAAGAGCCTTGGTTCAAATGAGATTTTTTCATGCCTTCATGCTCACGGATTAATTAAAAATTAATAAACTTGAAGGACCATGAAAGACTTTATGGTCTTTGAAACACACTAAATGTGAACACTGTAATTGTTTGAGCAATGTAAAATACTAATAATTAAGAAAACCCTAAACAACTAATTAAACAATGAAATCCAAATTAAAAAAAAATCAAAAAAGAAAGGAAAAAGTGAAAAATGAAAAATAATGTTAAAAAGGGGGCAAAAAGTTAATCAATTTGAGTTCATATGGAAATAAATAAACAAATAAGAAGAAGCAAAAAAAAAAAAAAAATCAATTGGTGTGATAACATGTGAAGAAATAAAAAGAGATAAAAAAAAAAGAGAAATAAAATAAAAAGGATCTACTTGAAATTGGGTCTAAAAAGTAAAAATGTAAACAAACAATATAGGATCTATTTAAAATGGGGTCTAAGGAAAAGAAAACGAGAGAAGTCCATTTAAAACAGAGCCTAAAGATCCAAGAGCTCATTCAAATAAAAGTTATTCTTTAACCCATGACAATGAACTATGGCCCATGACTCATGTTCCACCTTAAATCCATCTCTTTTATTTAGTATTTTTATATTCTTATTTCCCAATAAACTCAAACCTCATATGTTACAGTCAACTCACTCTTTTCATCTAATTTCACTTGCATTTCATTTTTCATTTTGGTTTAATGTTTCAAAATTTTGTTTCTCTTTTTTCTCACACTTCACACCTAGCACTCTCTTCTTTCTCCTGATCTAATTTTACTTACACTTCATTTGCATTTGATTTAATTTTTTTTAGAATTTTATTTCTTTTTTTTTCTCACACTTCACATGTGGCACTCTCTTCTTTCTTCATATTTAATTTTCCTTGTATTTCACTTGATTTTTATCTTATTTTTTAGATTTTCATTTCCAACTTAGCACAATTCAAGCCACATTATACCTCTCATCAAAACTTCATCTTACATGCATTTCATTGGCATCTTTACTTAACTTTTCATATTTCCTATTCCACCCTAGCTCATTTTCATGCCATCGTAGACCTCTTGGATACTTTCACCTCGTTTTGGGCATTTTCTCTAATCATCTCTTTTCTCTCAAGCAACCCTAGAGGCAAGTAAAAAAGGAAAAAAAGGTACTAAAAGTTAACGGAGAAAGTAATAATCTTTTACATTCTTCATCTCTATTTTCTTTTCCATCTTAGGTGCTTATCTTGGATGATTTTCAATCTAACTTTGGTTAGGTTTAAGTGCTGAACCTTTTTATATGTGTGGTGTGTTCCCTTGCTAAGAAATATGGTGTAGGGAGGCATTTTTATAAGGCTAAGTTTTGGATGCATTTATGTTGGATTAAGGCATGTTCCTTTGTTAAAAATCATGATGTAGGGTAGCATTTTTATGGCAGGAAATTCATATGTAATTATTCCTTAATCAGTGGGCAATTTTCATAGTAAACAATCTCTAATTGATCGATTGATATGTGCTAAAAAATTATGTGGTGTTCAGATTGGGTTGACAAGGTGTTTGACAAAATGTGGCTAAGGAATTTGATAATTTATTTGGCTCCACTTTGGCTTTCTTTTAACCTCTTAATTTATGTCTTAACTCAAATTGTAACCTGTATATATTGTTCATTTTGTGCCTTAAGTGTACCTCATTTTAACATCAATGTTATCCATATTTGCACCTTAATTGCACTTATTTCTAGCTTAATTTTTGTGCCCATTTTGTGCTTCATTTGAGCTCATATACGTTTTCCGCATGTAACCTTGAATGCATCTCACATGAGCTTAACTGGGTTGTCTATTTTTTGTCTTGATTGCACCTTATTAGAGTTTGTATGTGCTGTCCATTTTTAGTTGCATTTGATGGCATGTTAATTTGAATTTTCTAGCCACAATATATGCTGAATATTGTGCACTTTTCCCTTTTAATTTGAGCCAAATTCGCTGCACTTAAGCCTTATCTTTAGTTATCAAAGTAGGGTTAAAAATTGCATGCACATATAATCCATTTTGCTCATTAAACTTGCTACATTATTAATTCTTCTATCACCTAATTTTGCCCGTGTCAATGTGTGAGTTATGGCAGCCCAAAATTATGGGAAATTTGGCTATTTGAAGCAAGGGCATTATGGATAAATTATGGCTAAGCCAAAAAGCCAAGAGCAACCCTAGCAAAGGTTGCATAAAAAGTGGTAAACTAGTAGAATAGGATTTATGGTTGTGCAAAAATTATTGTAACTTGTGTAAGCTTTGATGTGATAAATAATATATAATGAATATTTAATTGGACACCAGCACACACATACACAAATGTTTGCCATGATTATCATTAGTGGTACTATGTGAGTCCAATGCCTCCATAGGCATCTTTGGTTTCATGCCATGTGAGGCTAATGTCACCATAGGCATGTTTTTTAAAAATAGTTTTACTTTTATTCGTGATATTCGCATGTAAGGTCTAATGCTTCTATAGGCATATTTAAGAATATTTATTTCCAATATTAGTGTTACTGTGTGAGATTGGTGTCTTCGTAAGCACCTAATGAATTTACTAATGAGGTCATGTAAGGTTTAATGACTCCATAGGTATTGCCCAATACTAGATGTTTTCTTTTCAAATTTTGGATCCAACAACCTATTATATGCTCTGTTAAATAAAGTTTGATTTCGTTTCTTCAAATAGTTTTCAAATAAAGTATTGTTTATTGCTTCAAGAATTTTTTACAAAATTTTTATCCTTCACATAACTAAAAAGAGTAAAAAAAATCACTTTTTCCATTATCAATTTTAATTTAAATATAAAAAATTCATGTTTCCAAAAGTTTTGAAAAAATATAGATAAAATGAAGAAAGCAAAGAAGTAATATTATACTATTTTCATAAATTAAAATACACCAACTCAAACTCTAAATTGTTTTGTTTAAGAAAATCTATTTAATTTCAACTATCATGTTTGTTTCACATAATTTAGAAAAAAAAACTCACTGACATGCCTTTCTAGACAAACTACGTAGACTTTTATCTATTTGGCAGGGTATCTAGGCCTTAAATTCTTATCTTACGTCAAGTCCACCCTTTGTAAGTATTCATTTTTTATTTACATTAATTTTGTTGAAGTTTCTTTGGTTATTTCGTGCCATCAAACAATGTGTCTTCATGTTGCCATTTATGTTTAATTAGTAAAAACCCATGATTTCTCATAAAATAATACTTTTTTTTCCATTTTACAAGTACATAGAATGAGTCTCCACATTATAAAAGGGGCAAGCCAAGCTTCCTTCAGTATTTCACCTAATAAATTTTCATGTGCTGGAAAGTCATTAATCGTTCATAAAGCTGCTACATGCATGCTAAAATTTTGTTTCAATGATGCATCATATGTTTCAAACCCTACTTTCCATAATTCTTTTAACTTATTTATTAAATGTTGGAGGTATACACGAATATCATTTTCTAGACCTTTTAGTCTAGGAATCAATAATGATAACATTATATATGGATCTTCCATGCACTTCCAAGGTGACAAATTATAAGGAATTAACACCACGAGCCAAATGCTATATTGAGTACTCATATTCCCAAAGGGATTAAATCCATCACTTGCTAAACCAAGCTTAATATTACGTGGCCTAGAAGCAAAGGCCTTCTATTCCTTTTCAAACTTTCTCCATGCTTCAAAATCAGTAGGATATCTTTGAACACTATCATTGGCACGCTTGTCATAATGCCATGTCATATCTGGTGTTGACTTACTTGACATAGACAATCTTTTCAATTTTGGGATTATGGGAAAATAGTAATGAATATTTATCAGAAATTTTTTGCTCTTTGAATCCTTACTTGCGAATTTCCACCTACAAGTGGCACAAACCATACAATTATCTAGTTTTGAATACTTATTCCAAAATAGTATACAATTTTTTTCGTAACCATCAATCTTTATATAATCTGACCCAAGATCTTGAATGATCTTTCTTGCTTCATAATAAGATTTTGAGAATTGCATCCCTTCAAGAAATGCATCATTCAACAATTAGAGAAAGATTTATTACTCTAACCCCTAAGACATTTTATATGGAACAATTTCATAAAAAAAGATAACTCAAAAAACTTCTTACAATTTGGATATAAGCTTTGTTTAGAATCATTTAACAATTTATAAAATATGTTTGCATCTTCGTTAGGCTTTTATATATCCTAGGCTCCAAAATGATCCACTAACATATCTTGAATTGATTCTTTATCAAATTTATCACTATCACTTAAGTCAGTAGACACCGCATCTAGATCTTCCTCATGCTTATACCATGTTATGTAATATGCAACTATACCATATATTAGTAAATCTCCTTCAACTTCTTCATGAGTATTTTTCTTAAAATTATTGCATTTAACACATGGGCAATAAATCTCATCTTTGTTTGTGCATTCAAATGCAAAGTTTATGAATTTAGTAACCCTATTTCCATATGTAAGATGTGCTCTATTCTTAATTTGCATCCAATCCTTATCTATTTTATACTAAAAAGCAAAATATATATATATATAATGTAATTGATGAAAATATCAAAAAAATAAAAAACCTTGAAAGCAAGGTTGGAAGTACTAAGTACATAAATAGAAAAATATTTCTATACAAAATATAATGTTTGTGCCAACTAGTTTTAAGTTCAATAAGGTGGAAAAGATTTTAAAACACTATAAGAATCTATGAACTAAGCTTAATTTGGTAGTCTAACAAAAATTGTCGCTATTTGAAAAAGTGACTAATCCAGT
This sequence comes from Delonix regia, assembly GCA_037074485.1. Lineage (NCBI taxonomy): Eukaryota > Viridiplantae > Streptophyta > Magnoliopsida > Fabales > Fabaceae > Delonix > Delonix regia. Next base: position 42,256,707 of record CM073450.1, on the reverse strand, counting down.
ACTCACAAACTTCTTCATACATAGTGATGAAAATAATTCTACTTTTAAAGTAATGTAGGTCCAATTTGGATCATGTCCCTTAAAAAAATTTCTTTTGGGGTCAATTTTCAATTACATGTACAAGGAAATTTGTAGGATAGAGAGAAAATTCAGTCATACAAAGCTTATTGATTTAATGTGATTGGAATTTATCAAAATTAAGTACAACTATTTTGTGTGTTAAAATGCAAAGTTCAGCAATTTAGTAACCCCAATTTTGTATGTTGGATGTGTTCTATTTTTAGTTTGCATCCAATCATTCTCTATTGTCCACTAGAAAACAAAATATAACAAAATGTAATAAACTTCATATCCATATCTAAAACCATGGAAATATAAATACACAAAGTTATTCATATTAATTAGTTCATGACTTCAATGACTAGAAGTAAACACAATTCTACCTCATTTTCCATTAAAATTACTTATGAACTTGGCTTGCTTCCTCTTACATGTTACATATTGAGAAATCAATACAATAATTTCAATTTCAACCATTCCTTTTGAATGTGCATTAGATTTATTAGTGAATTTAATTTGAATATATGTATTTGGTCCAATCTTATAAAGATAATTTCGTATGTTATTTTTTATAATCAAATTGATTTGTGATAATCTATACAAAGAGACTTACTCCCTTAAAATATCACATCCAAAGACTATACAAGGTTAACGATGCACAGAAATGATATTATTGCCATATATGCTTATATAAAATGGATTGGGGTTTGATTGCAAATAAAAGTTGCTATGAGAAAGCTTTATGCTCACAATTAAAACCCACCAAATAAAAGTAATTTTCATATTCAACTAACCAACCTCATAACATTGCTAAAATTCCAAACTATTTCAACATAATCACCAAATTCATAGAAATCTGCAATTCATCCAAAACATTCCAAATGGGGAAGTTTCTTTACCCTAAAAATTTGAGAACTATTGAGTATCAAGTATAGACCTCATAATATAAGTGATCAAACTTAGGTCTTGCACACACAGTAATGAAAGCATTCCTAAGAGCAATAGTGGTTTAACAAATGTCGATACCTAAAAGTGTCACTAGTGGTGGTGAAGCTTCGATGGTTGCGGTGGTCTAGCAACATCTCAAACAAAATTGGTTCAACAAATATAAAAGAGGGTTTTAAAAGGAGTGTGGTTTTTAAGATGTAAAATAGGAAGATGTTATGTGAAAGAGCGGTTGATGCGTGGAAGTTAGATTTTAACATGGAATAAAATTTATGATTTGACATGGAATCTAATACCATTTGAAATTGAGATGGGCAAAAGCCATTTGAAATTCTATCTCAGTAATCAATAACAATTAACTAAAAGTATCATATCTAAATTTGTTTCCATTTCTATCTCTATCATATATGACTACATTTTCGTGCCTAATTTTCATTTCTATTTGACATTTTGTAGTAAGTACTATTGATATTGTAGCTACATAATCTAAGCAGTGTGCAATATTCAATTTAAACAAAAATAAAGCAAATAAAAAATAGTGTGAAACTAATGAGAATAGATTATATTAATAAAAACTCCCTATGATTATAGTCTAATTTGGCACTTTGTTACAATATGGCTAATTTTTTAAGTTATATTCAATATTCGTGAATTAGTTTTAGCCTCTAATTTCACTATAAGAATCTATTGATCATTTATAATTAAATTCTATTATCTTTATATTTCAATGAGAATCCAACTAAAGAAATGCATTACGTATGACTAATAACAACTATGCAAGTCTTATAAGTATACGTCTAGCTTAAAAGCATATTGACCTAATTCATGCAATTAGTTAATGTTGAATCACAAGTATACCACAAGGATAATATGTTATCTTATTGTTCTTAAAATTAAGTTTTTATGTAACGAATATACAATTTGTACAAACGTATAGGTTAGTGTGATTATATACATATATACACTAGTGGCTTAGATAAATCCAGTCACTTGGAAATAATTCAAGTATAATAATAAAGCTAAACTAATATTCTAAATGGAATAAACTATAAACAAAAGACTTAAGACATAACACTAGATTAAGCTAATTAAGAGATGGAGTGAGGATAAATGGAATTATAAAATTTATTCTTAACTTTATTCCACATAGTTCAATTCCACTTTTGAGTATATTAACTCACTAAAAAGATAAACCTAATTCTAGTGATTATCCTAATTTAGTTCCACTTTTGCTTAAAAGTTTTTTTTGGTCAATCACTTTCGCTTAAAAGTTGAATCCAATCAATTAAGTGAAATTTGCCCTAGAATGCGTTAAGTTTAAGAGCTAACTCACTAATCATAGCTTACCTAAAAGTTAAATCTAATTAGTTATATAGAATTGCACTACCTTAATTATTAGTGTTCTTTAAAAGTTGTAACCAATCAGTTAAGGAAAGCTAATTCTAAGATACATTAAGCTTTCAAAAAAACCTTTAGAATGAAAGTATGAATCTACCTTAAAGGTGGGATCCAATCATTTAAGGTAAATTACACTTAATTCTTATGAGGCATTTTATCAAACACCATGTGGATTTGACTCAATGACAAGAGATTATGAAGGAAATCAACAAAATAAAAGATTCAATCCACTTTCAATCATAATAATTGACTAAAATATAGAAAAACCATAAATAAAAAGCAATACACATCCATAAATCAACCTATAATTACATGAGAAAAGAAATAATCATTCTTAGCATATGTGGATGCAAGACCATGAAATCCCTACTCAATATTCACAAAAATTCGTCACAAAAACTAACAACAAGCTTAAATCTAAATTACATTAAGGAAATGAAGAGGAAAAAGAGAAAATCTAAATAAGGAAAAGAGTGGAAGGAGACCTCAATGGAAGAATCTATGGAGTTTTGGCCAAGGGAGACCCTAAAAGACCAATCCTTAGTCTTTCCTTCCAAAAGAACACCTTGAAAGTCCAACAAAATCCAAGATCTCCTTGCTTTTCTAGAGAGATTTTTGAACCTTAGCCTCCTCCTTTACCCAACTTTTTTCTCAAAATAGTAAAAGCCCTTCTTATACCATTTAAAAGTAGAGGAAAATGTGTTTTTCGGGAATTTGTAGGCGCTAGAGCCAAACTAATGTGCATTCATCAATTTATGGGTGCCTAGGAGCCTAGATTTGGGTTTTGCCTCAACTTGGGTTTTTCCTACGGTTTCTTTTAGCTTTGAGCCATGCAGTTGCTCTGTTGATCTTCCTAACCCCTTTTGATGTTTGAGAAGTCTTCCAATGCTCTCTTAAATCTCTTAATCCTTACACCAAATTCTCACATTCCTTAAATCTAAGCAATTTTCTTAAAATCATTACCAAAAAATGTGAAATCACTTATGCTCATCACAAGGAGATAACCAAATGACATATTTATATGAAACTTGTAAATCTAATAACAAATGGTCACTATTTTCAAAGAGTTTTATCCAAAATGAATGATAAATCCCAAGTAAAATATATACAAATTTAACATAACTAGGGACTTATCAATTAACACTAAACATGTGATATTTATTCCTATGACTAAATTTGAATTTCTCTTTTAAGAATTTCTAAATTCTCAATATAAACCCTAATTGGTGGCTAATCAACAAGAGAATGATGAAAATTTGAACTCAATAAACTCACACAATGTAATTCAATAAGGAAAGTAACAATGATCCTCAATTTATATACCAAATGACCATAATTATAGAGTAAAAATGGTTTGCCTAATTCATAAAACATAGTAAATATAAAGAATAAAAGAAGAAGGGAATAAAAATTTGTTTCCGTAGGTTTAATTGGTTATCTTATTGGATTCTCCACTTTGAATGTCTTCCTTCAAGATTTATCATGCTAAAGAATAAGCTCTCCTTTCTGTCTCTCGTTTTCTCTAGCCTTCTCTCTTTGAAAACCTTATTTTCGCTATTCAAGGAGATCAAAAAGTCAAATTGTGGAGTTTACCTTAATGAATTTATGATTTGACACCTTGGTTTCGCTAGCTTGAGGCCTAAGCTTCATGAATCTATCCCAATGCAATTTCATACTTCTCTAAGACGTGAATAACATATAAATTGCCATAAGTAACTCTAGTTTGTTGAAATTTAAGCACGTGAATCATCAAATTAACACTATAACAACTCAAACAATTATAACTCTAAACTTTTAAAATTTTATTGCCTAAATTAACAAAAATAACTTAAAATTAAACTAAAACTAATATGACTATACAATAATAAAGCATGAAAATGATTTAAATAACTCTATTTCATTGAGTTATCATATACTTAGACATCTCTAATAACTAATAAAATATTTCTTATTGCATCTTGCATTAGAAGGGTGACAAAGATTGGGAATTAAGTAGAGGTTGCTCTTCCTTTCAACTACAACTCTAAAGGCTTCAACCATACCTAGATCCTTTGGTTTCATATGGTTTTGAAGCTCCCGATCAAAATGGTAGAGTAACTTAGCCAGAGCGAGCAATTTTTTTACTAACATGCTTAAGTACAATCATTAAATGACTGATATATTGTGCTGTCTTTTTCATTTATCCAAATGCTTAAAAAAAATTTTCTTAAATGCATCGCGTATGTTAGACTGACACGAAGCAATTTGTCTCATTGGAACGGGTTATGCTCATTACCGCGACCCAATGAAACATTAAGATAAAAAAGTTACAAGATTTAAATTTGTTCTTTTCAAATACTATGGAGCGTGCATCCCCCTCTGTTGATACCCCCACCCCTTCCCTCACTTTTGGCTCTTTTAAAATATTTTTAATATTTATATTAATATAAATTTAATTATACAAAAATATTTTTAATTATTTTTTAAAAATCTTTAGTTCATTATAATTTAAAATAAAATATAAAAAAATAATATTTATAATAAAAATATTTAAATTTAAAATAAATATTGATCTTCTTATACAAATATATTAATTCTAATCATTCAATTTTTTTGGTTTTAATTTTATAAGTAATAATTATTTTTAATAATGATTTATTTACAAAAGAAGTAATAATCATATATTTGTTGAATGATAACTCTATATTTTACCTATTTTAAACTAAAGTACAAATTTATAATTTCTTTGAAATAAAATGTAATTCATATTTTAATCATAATAATTTTACATGATTTTATTACAAGATTTTTTAAAAATTGTTTACTTGTTTTAATGAACAAAGTGAATACATGTTTTAAAATGATCAAATTTGGAACATAGAATGATAGGTTCCAGTAATTGAAACCGGTGATATTTGTTATCTAGGGGGTAAAATGTAACTTCACTGGCGTTCTTATTTCGAGGTACGTCTAAAGTCTGAACCAAAGTATATTTATTGAGAAGGAGTTTCCCGATCCTCAACCAGACAAAATATGAATCCTATCCATATAAGAAAATTAATATCTATTTTAAATTTTTATTAAATAAAAATTGAAAAAATCTTGTAAAAGAAATCGTGCAAACTTATTCTGATTAAAATATGAATCATATTTTATTTCAAAATAATTATATATTTGTACTTTAGTTAAAAATAGTTTAAAATAAAGTTATAATTCAACAAAATATGATTATTACTTCATCTGTAAATAAATCATTGTTAAAACTAATTATTACTTGTAAAATTAAAACAAAAAATTTAATGATTAGAATTAATATATTTATATAAGAAGATCAATATTTATTTTAAATTTAATTATTTTTATTATCAATTTTATTTTTAAAATTTTATTAAGTAAAATTTTACTTTAAATACCAATGAACTAAAGATTTTTGAAAAAATTAATACAACATACTTTTATTTAATTAAATTTATATGAATTTAAATATTTAAAATATTTAAAAAAAAAAAAAACAAAAACAAAATGTAAGGTGGTGTTCCCACCCACTCCCATACTAACAGAGGGGCTTGCACGCCTCCCATTGTATTTGAAATGGGGGAACAGCCCACAAAGTAAATTTAAATTTAGTAATATTTTTTTTAATGTTTTATTGGATCACGGGAATGAGTGTCACGCGACCAATAAGATGAAGTGCTTTACGTTTGTTTGACATACTTGATGCATTTAATTTTTCCTAAAATAACAAATTTTTAAGCATTTTGGTGGATAAGAAAGATGGCACAATATGTCAGTTATTTAATGATTGTATTTGAGCATATCAGTAGAAAAGCCCAGAGTAAGTTCCATAGTGGCGGAGCTAAATAAAATGTCTAAGCATAGTCTCCTTCCTATGAAGTCAATGGAAGTGCCATGGAAGCTCTCTGGCAAAACACAAATTTAATTGTACAAAATAAATATCTCAAAATTTTTATTAAATAATTTTTTAAAAAATAAGAAAAATATTTATGTGAAATTGATAGAGTTTTAATTTTTTTAAATTAAATTTTTTTTTGAGAAAATCAATTTTAACCTAGAAACCACAAAGAATGTTATAAAACATAATTAATATTTATACTATAGTACAACATCTCAGCCAAAAATTAAGGCATTTTATATGCACACTTATATATTGCGAAAATTTCTAAACTAGTCAAGTCCATGCACATCAACTTTTTATATTAAAAATTGTAACATACATCATCAATTATTATAGTTCATATCAAAATTCGATTAAAAAAAATTGAACATTAAATGAATTATTAAATTTACAGAAAACAAATTGCAAAATCACAAATGTTAAAGTATCAATTAAAAGTTTGAACTTAACCCAATTGAAATAAGATAAGAAAAGGAAAGACACTATGTAGATATTTTGAAATCATCACTACTATTTCATCTGAGTCTGTAAGAAGAAGAAAACTAAAAAATAATGAGTAAAAATAATTTTTTTAGGACGAATTAATTTTTATTTTGAATTATTTTATATATAAATAATTATTGAAAAAATTTAAAAAAATACAAAATAAATTGTATATGTATATAAATTTTTAAGGGTATTTATGCAAAATTAATGAGAATGGGGACCCAATTGGGGTGGGGGCATTATCCCAGTCCCCATCTTCAAATTAGCTTCAGAGAGGTTTTTTCTTCATTATCTTTTTTTGCAAGAAAAAAAGTTTTCAAATACAAGTTTCTAACTGCCTGAGATTATCCAAATTTAAAAAGTTTTTGCCAAATAGAGATGTGAAGAGAGGAAAGTCTAAATTATTCAAACTTTTCAAATCTCTTTTTAGCATTGAATGTTGTTACTCAATTAATATCTTCGGAGAAGGAAATTAAAATATAATTATTCTTTGAATAATGAAGTCATACAAACTTAAAGCACAGAACGGTATTTATACTAGATGTAATTTCCAGGTATTTGTGTTAGATTTTTTAATAAAAATAAGATAAATAGTCCATTTTTATATATCAACTACATGATTGAGTGCTTTAAAGATATTTCTTCACAGATATTATGAGCTTATCCACGAATCTCATAACAAACGCCATTGGCCTATGTGTAGTAATCCTTTTTCATTTTAATAATTTACCAAGATGCATCCTTCTTTTCTCTTCTCCTTATTTTCTTTTTTCAGAATTTAGCAGGTTGTGATTTTATGATAAAATGTTGAGAGTTGTCTAATTATAACTTAAAAAGTTAGTCTGATTTAATGAATTTGGTCAAAACAAAAAGTATAAAAGAAAAATGTCTAATTTATAAAATAAGTAATGCTCAAATTTTTTTAAAATATAATCTAAGTTGAAAAAACGTGAGTGGATACATTTTTTATAAGTAAAAATTTATTATTTTAAAAAAAATTTAGTGTAATATAACAATTTGATAAAAAAATAAAAACTAGTACTTTTATTTAAAGGATTTATACTAATATAACAACTCATATGTATTTATAATTTTTTTATATAAATCTTACATTTAATAATAATTATTATTATTTATATTATTTATATCTAAATTTTAAGTAACAAATTGATTTAATCATAACTTAAAAAAAAATCAAATTAACACAATTCAAAATATATGAATAAAAATTTAAATAAAAAATTCCATTAAAATGCTGACTCCAATTTTTTTTTAACACAAATTCAAACTAAACTTTTAAAAGTCTAGTATGAGAATTAGGTCTAATTGGGTGTAAGGCTCAATCCTCCACGGACAGAGTACTAGTTGAAAGGTGCTGCATCCACATTTGAATTGCTGTCATTTCAAACCAACTCCAATCAAATTGATCAACTGGTTCAGATATACTGCCTTAACGGAATAGATATATGGCAGAAGCATGCATGAAAGACATCATAATTCTTCTATTATAGAACAAATCAAGGCCCATCACTCCCTTCACTATGGGGAAGAAAGAAAGAAAAACAAAGAAGGCATGAGTTGAGACAATAAAAGTACACGGAAATATATATATATATATATATATATATATATATATATATAGTACCATTTCAAAGACAGAAACTGAAATTATTATGCAGTCATGGAATATATGGAGTGGGAATCAGATACAGGTTGCTTTTCTTTCCAACCGCTGCTCCAAAAGATTCAGTCATATCCAAGTCTTCTGGTTTCATTCCATTTGGGAGTTCCCAGTCAAAGTTGTAGAGTAAGCAAGCCAATGGAAGCTCAATACTTGCTAATGCAAATGAAACCCCAGGACACATTCTCCTTCCTGCTCCAAAAGGGATATAATTGAAGTTGGTTCCTTTGAAATCAAAGGAAGTATTATGGAACCTTTCCGGTATGAAGCTCTCAGCATCAATCCAATACTTGGGATCTCTTCCTAGTGCCCAAGCATTTACTATCACTTTAGTCTTTATGGGTATTTCATACCCACTAATGCTACAGGACTCCCTGCTTTCTCTTGGGAGCAACAAAGGAACAGGTGGGTATAACCTCAAAGTTTCTTTAATCACTAACTTTAAGTAACTAAGTTCTTTTAGATCAGCTTCATGGATTGTTTTCTTTCCCCTAAAAACTCTTCTTACTTCAGCCTGTGCTTTTTCTTTTACTCTTGGGTTTCTCATCAGTTCTGCCATAGCCCATTCAATTACTGTTGCAGAGGTATCAGTTCCAGCACCGAATATGTCCTGAATAGATGTTGAAAATATTTTGCACGTACAAGATCATTGATTTTGAATTAAAAAACTAACTTAACTGCTTTATAACCCTCTTAAAATTGGATATAGAACTAAGAATAAGATCAAATATAATTTGGAGAGTAGATACACTAACCCAAATCACAGCTTTGATGTTATTGTCTGTGACAGGAATCTTGAGGTCGCCACTTTGTTGGACCCGTAAGAGAACATCGATAAGGTTTTCCTCCCCAGATTCACCCTTCCCTTCTTTTGCTCTCATCTTCTTCTTTACTTGATGCTCGTTCACAATCTTTTCCAGAATCTTGTTCAGCTTCTTATGCATCTTCTCCAACTTAGCTTCCATTCGAGTTATGAGATGAATGAGTTTCAGAGAAGGGAACAAATCAGCCAGATCAAATCCCCCGGTCAATTCCAATGACTGTTTTAGCAGAGAGAGTAGATCATCTTCATCTTTGCTCTTCTTACCAAATGCTGACCTGGTCACAAAGGTACTCACCAAAGAGAAAATTTTTTTAGTGAGGTTGATTGGTGTACCTGTAGACATCTGAATTGATGCTCTGAGCTTTGTCACTTCATCTTCTCGAATGGAGGTAAAAGACTGAACCTGCTTGACACTCAGAAGCTCTAATGTACATATTTTCTTCATTTGTCTCCAGTATTCACCATAGGGTGCAAAAGCAATATCTGTTGACCCATAGGCCAGGATTTTGGAGCAGAGAATTTCTGGCCTCTGTACGAATGTAAGATCATGGGTTTTCAATATCTCCATGGCCATGTCAGAGGATGACACAACCACTGCAGAAATTTCACCCAATTGTAGGTGCATCAAAGGTCCATATGTATTGGCTAGTTCTCGCAAAGCATGGTGTGGAAGAGAGCCTATCTTTGCTAGCTGGTGTAGATTCCCTATCAGAGGTAGCTTCCATGGCCCTGGTGGTAGTTTATGGATCGAACTTTTAGTCTTAAAGCTTTGCTTGTACTTCTTTACAAGCCAAAGCAGCAGGAAGATGAAGAAAGTAACGAAGAAGGGAGATCCGAATTCCATGACCATGGCACGAAGAATACTGTTAATTAGTGTTTGAAATTGAAACTGATTTTTCTGACTTCCAGGCATCCTTTTAAAACTGATGTTGCAAATCATAATGGCGTGGCACGGAGATCTCAATGCTATGATTTTTTATTTCTTTTTGAACGTTCAAGGTGATACACCCAATCGCTTTCTGAGTAAAATATACGTGACTGCATAATCAAGTTCGAGGTTTGAAAGTGACGTGGAATATAATAACTCGTTTACTTCGCAGTTTCTTGGGGGGTTTTTTGACGAGCTTCCTCTAGTACAAGTATTTAATGCTCTGCATCCTGTACCATCTTCTTTTAATAACCTAAATGCTTAATTTATTTTCTCAATTTATTCAACCAATATTTTAATTATAAAATTTAAATTTCAATCCTTTTCATAAAATTCACCTTATTTCGTAGGATAAATAATTGTATAAAAATATTATTATTTAATGATTAAGTATTTTAATGATTAATATTATTTTAAAATGATTCATTATTAAAATTGTATCATATTATTTTCGTATCTCTAAAGAGATAAAAATAAAAAAATTATATTTTTAAATACAAGGTGGTTGAAAATTTTTTGGAGAAATTAAATTAGTATTGTAGCCACTAAAATATGTAAGAGATAAAGCTGGAATATTTGGTTTTATATTTTGTGAATATAGTGAACACCCAAACATTAAAATTAAAAACGAAAAATACAAATAAAAACAAAAATAATAAATAAAATATTAACCCAAAAGAAAAAAAAAACCTTTAGAAAATTCAAAAATTAAAATGACCAAAAAAATCAAAGAGCAAACAAACCTATTGAAAAAGTCAAACAAAAAAATCATAAAATAAAGAAAAATAGAAACAAAAAGAAAGCAAAAAGAAAACAAGCTCTGAATGAAGATAAGACAAATGACATAGACTAATGAAATTGAATAATATAAAGTATAAAATATATGAATTACCTCTGACATTAAAAAGAGAGTGACACAAAGAACGTGAATGTGTATTGAGTTCACTTATTTTCTTTTCAGCCACTCCCTTTTTTCTCTCTATCCCCCATATAAACTTACATATAGGTTTTAGGTATTTGTTAACTGGTTCTTTTAATAAATTTACAACAATTATATATAAACTATACATGACTGGATGCTTAAGCGAAATTTTTATCAAGTATCAATTGTTTATTGAAGTATCTCATAACAAATCCTTTTTGCCTATGTATGTCCTCTTCCTTTTTGGCAATACACCCGGTGGGTTTTGTTCTTTCTTTTTTTTTCTGAATTTTGCATGGTGTTTTGATGATAGAGCATTGGTGGAGTAAAACAGGTGCCATTCCTGTATTTACTTCATCGTGGAGCCACTGGCTGCGTAACTCAATCTTCCATAGAGAGAACACTAGTTAAATGGTATCATATCAGCATCCACATTTCAAGCTGTCATTTCAAACCCATTCCCTCAATCAAATTGATCATCTAGTTCAGATGTACATGCCTTTACAGTGTTAACATAAGCAAACGTGAAAGTCATTGGCTTTCCATGCACAAAAACGTATATGCTATCTTTCATACAAACAAATCAAGGTCCATCACTCCCTTGACAATGATGAAGAAAGGAAGAAGAAACAGGGAAGGGCTTGGGACAATCTAATTACACAGAAATACATGGTATCATTTTAAGTACAGCAATTGAAATAATCATGCAGTCATGGATTATATGGAGTGGGAATCAGGTACAAGTTGTTTTTCTTTCCAACAGCTGCTCCAATAGTTTCAGTCATATCTAAATCCTCTGGTTTCATTCCATTTGGGATTTTCCAGTCAAAGTGGTAGAGTAAGCAAGTCAGAGGAAGCTCAACACTTGCTAATCCAAATGAAATACCTGGACACATTCGCCTTCCTGACCCAAATGGAATGTACTCAAAGTTAGTCCCTTTGAAATCAATGGAAGTGTCATGAAATCTCTCTGGTATGAAGCTCTCAGCATGGTACCAATACTTAGGATCTCTTCCAAGTGCCCATGCATTGACTATGACTTTAGTCTTTTGGGGGATTTCATACCCTCCAATTTTGCAGGGCTCCCTACTTTCTCTTGGTAGCAATAAAGGTAGAGGTGGGTGTAATCTCATGGTTTCTTTGATCACTAACTTCATATAATTAAGTTCCTCTAAATCATTCTCATAGATTGTTCTCTTCCCTAAAAGCTCCCCTTATTTCCGCCAGTGCCTTTTCTCTCACTCTTGGGTTTTTCATTAGTTCTGACATAGCCCACTCGATTGTTGTTGCAGAAGTATCAGGTGCAGCACTAAATATATCCTGGATAGACATTCAAAATTTTTGCAGATACAATACCATTGAAATATAGAAACAATTATGGCTTTGATTTCAAATTATACAAACTAAACTTAAACTGCTTTATAATTCTCTCAAAGTGGACATGGAACTAAGCATGAGATGAAATATTCTCAAGAAAGTAGATATACTTACCCATATCACAGCTTTAACGTTATTGTCTGTGACAGGAATCTTGATGTCGCCACTTTGTTGGACACGTAAGAGAACATCAACAAGGCTTTCCTCCCTAGACTCACCCTCCGCTTCTTTTGCTTTCTTCATTTTCTTTACTTGATGCTCATTCACAATCTTTTCCAAAATCTTGTCCAGCTTCTTATGCATCCTCCCCAATTTAGCTTCCATCCGAGTTATGAGATGAATAAATTTCAGCGAAGGAAACAAGTCAGCCAGATCAAATCCTCCACTCAATTCTACTGCTTGTTTGAGCAGAGATAGTAGTTCATCTTCATCTTTAGTTTTCTTCCCAAATGCTGCCCTGCACACAATGGTACTCACCAGAGAGAAAATTCTTGGAGTAAGGTTAGTTGGTGTACCTGTGGACATCTGAATTGATCCTATGAGTTTTGTCACCTCATCTTCTCGAATAAAGGACAAAGACTGAACCCTCTTGGCACTTAGAAGCTCTAACATACATATTTTCCTCATCTGTCTCCAGAATTCACCATATGGGGCAAAAGCAATAATTGCTGACCCATAGCCCATGATCTTGGAGCAGAGAATTTCCGGCCTCGATGAAAAAGCAAGGTCATGTGTTTTCATAATCTCCATGGCTATCCCAGAGGATGATATAACCAGTGCAGAAATTTCACCAAGCTGAAGATGCATCAATGGTCCATATGTTTTGGCTAGTTCTCGCAGAGCCTGGTGTGGAAGAGAGCCTATCCTGGCTAGCTGGTGCAGATTTCCAATCAGAGGTAACTTCCATGGCCCAGGGGGTAGTTTATGGATCGAACTTTTAGTCTTAAAAATTTGCTTGTACTTCTTTACAAGCCAAAGCAGCAGGAAGAGGAAAAAAGTAATGAAGAAGGGAGATTGGAATTCCATGACCATGGCATGAAGAATACTGTCGATTAGTGTTTGAAATTGAAACTGAATTTTCTGACTTCCAAGCATACTCTTAAAATTGATGTTTAGTGCAATTGGCACGATAACGGAAATAACTCAGTTCTGTAAACCTAACACTATTTTTTTAATCAAATTATAAATTATACATAATGAAAATTCATGGAAATCTCATTACCAAGTAGATTTATATTCATATATTTTCTAGAAATTTTGGCAAAATTTCTTCTCTAACTGAGACCTCCTGAAATTGTTACAAATATCTGCTAAAAATAACAATATTCAAAAAAGAGAGTTCATCTCTCAAATCATCCAGAAACAACTACATTATAATAGGAGAATGGGGAATATACCTGTGGTCATTCATACTCATTTACAATTATTTACATTTTTATCAAATTACATTATTACAAAAGTATAAAACCCCAACAAAAATAGGGAATAAAATCCTTAGCAATACCAGTAGGCAAGGTTGTTAAACTCGTGAGTTTAGGTAAATTCATAAGAGAGAGGTAAACTCGTAAGAGTTTACCTACATTAATAAATAGTTACCAAAATATGTAATTTTATAGTTTAAATACTGTATACATTAAAAAAATTATTCAAATGTAATTCAAATTATACTTAATCAAACAAAAGCTATTCATATTTCATAATTTGTAATACTCAACATGAATATTTTAAGATGATCATACATAAATAATTATTTCATATAACTAATTAAATAATTTTTATTTTATTTTATTTAATAAGTACAAATTAAATGTAATTTTATTTTATTTCAAACTTGTAATAAAATAAATTGTAAAGGTTTTATGGAAAATAAGTTATCTATATCGATTGAGTCTTAAATTTAAATGATTATATTGCTAACTTTACAAGTTAGTTGACACGTTAAAATTGTAAACTTGGTAGACTCGGTAAGTCAACTTGCAAGTTTATCCAAGTTTGTACTTGTTACACCCCAATTCCTGGAGTGTGACCGGCACAGAAAACGAGACTAGCCCGTCTCTGTAAGCCTAACAAGTTGGTTCTTAACTAAATTACAATCATACATAACAACATTCATAACTAAGCAGATTTACATTCCAATGAAATTTGTAGAAATTTTGGCAGAGTCTCCTCTATAACTGAGACTTCCCAAAGTTTCTACAAAAATCTGCCCAAAACAATATTATACATAAAAGAGAGCTCAGCTCTCTATTCAGTTAGAGACAACTACAACACAAGGGAATGAGGAATCTACCTGTGGTCATACATAACATTTACATCTATTTACATATATCAATTACAACAAAATCTCAACAAAAATAGAGAAACAAAATGCCAACAGGGCTCCTCTAGCCCTCTTGATCAGCAAACTACTCAGGATGGCTGCCTGAAATTCATTAAAACATAAACGGGTAGCATTTCCAGTAATGAATCAATTTATGATTTAAGCCTTTATAATTTAAACCATAACAAGCAATAATATGTACTTACACTTAATGAACAGTTTAAATGATTTTCACGGTCGAGGATCCACAACCTTCGGAGAATCCTTTTCATTAATTAACATCAAACTATCAAGGGAACTCAGCCCTTGGATACTTATTAAAGTTAGGTAAAAACCTTTTTTTTTATTTAAAATACCGTTGGCTTGGGACCTAGATTCTAGGGAGGACTATCAGACATAAAATATCGGTCATGAACTCGTGGCCCATGCAATTTAATATCTATCGAGAGCACAAAGCATCTCGGGGTAAATAACTCATACGATCGAGAGCACATAGCATCTCGAATTATTCATATCGATCGAGAGCACACAACATCTCGGGATAAATCACCAACACAGTCATGAGTCGTAGGCTCACATTAAAGTCATCTGTGTTATCTTGTCCTCCCTAAATCTAAGGACTTGCCATTTATAAATTTTCCCTTTTTCAATATCAATTCTTTAGTAACACATTCCTTCTTTTGTTCAAACCTCTCTTTTACAAATTTTACATGAACATCACATATCAATCAAATTTTATAGGTCATATGCAAGGCTAACAAGTCTAACAAGTTGCTACCATAATTACAATGGTAATTATTAAGTGGGGAAAGCTACCGCTTACCTGGTGGCTGACAATGCTATAACCACCTTAGCTCAGTCTCTCTTGATTATAAATTCAATTTCACCCACAATCCCTATAACATAAGAATATACTTTCCTCAATTCCCATTACTAAATACATCAATTTAGGTTGATTATAATGCCTTAACAAAGCCATAAAACAACTAAAATCCTATCTCATTACTTTATTACATATTCTCTTTACTTCTTCATATTGCTATTTCCAATTTGATATTCCATTCCATTATCAATACTCAAAACAAGCCTTAGACCAAATTCTTAATTTCATCCCCTCACTTTTTCCCAGAGTTTTCGTCAATTTACACTCACTGCCTTAAAAACTTTCTAAAGTTTCACTTTAGTCCCCCATTTCATACTTTTTCCTTCCATCCATGAAGAACACTAAGGTTTCATGACATACACTGTAAAAGTGTTCTTATAAGACCAATTTAAACCCATTCAACTTCAGAATTTCACCATTTTCTGAAAACCCCAAAATTTCGAAACTTTTCAGTTTAGTCCCTGTCAGAATAACTAAAAAAAAAAACTAGCTAAAATCATGCTTCCAAAGCTCGAATTCAATGGAAAGGGGCCAAATATGATTCTCCTAGCATCATTCTCATGAAAAAACCACTTAAAACTCACCAAAATCAATAAAACGTCGCTGCTCAATGATGCCACAAAACCCACCGGAAAAAGCGGTTGTTGCCGTCCAATGGCAAGCAGTGGTCGCCCAGAAACCTTCACCGGTGATGGAGGGAGGTGGCCGGAGGTTGAACGTGGCGGTGGACGAAGGAAAAAGTGGAAATCCGAAATGAAGAAGTTGCTACGTGGTAGAATGGTAATTTCGCTGGGGGAGGTGACACGTGTCAGCACCACAAAAATGCTGAGGGATGAGGGAGCTTTAACTCGAACCCACGCCCCTTTGGTTCCGGATAACTTGCCTTACCACTGAGCCAAGGCTCACATCTGATATATAATACACATTACAAATACTTATTCCTTATTCTTGCTAAGTAAAAAAAATTTTGCATGAACTTAGTAAACTTAGCAAGTGTTACAGTATTAAGTCTGAGTTTATAACAAGTTAACTCGTTTTTTTTATGTACAATCGTAAACTCATAAATTTGGATAATAAACTCACTAGTTTGACAACTATGTCAGTAAAGCTCTTCTGGCCCTCATGATCGAAAAACTACTCTGGGTGATTGCTTGAAATTAAATAAAATATAAACAGGTAGCATTCCAGTAATAAACTATTATAATACATTTTAAAACAATCAGTTCTCTATGAATCAACATTTAAAACCTTATCATATTAAGCTATAAATATGCAATATAACAATAATAATCATGGATTCATTTTATAGAAATTAAGTCAGTTAAGGGTATATAGCCTTTAGAAATCTTATATATAGGTCGAGGATCCACAGCCCTTAAAAAAAACTTTATTATTAATCAAGGGAACTTAGTCCTTGGATATTATATTTATTAGTCGGGGATCCACAGCCCTTGGGAAACTTTATTATTGATCAAGGGAACTTAGCCTTTGGATAATTTAAATGAAATGATTGTGAGGCATAAGGTCACACTATTTAACACATTAAGTATTCATTTTTCATACAACCCTCCTTTTATAGTTTTTGTATGGCATCACATACAATTCATAATTCAAGACTAATAAAGTCTAGTAAGCTATACCACCATATAATGATATAAATGGTAAACATACATCATATAGCATGTCATACGGTTGGAAGAGCTATCGCTTACCTGGTGGATGAAGTAATCTAAAATAACCTTGCCTCCTTTCTCTTAGTTATAAGATAGTTCACCAAATAATCTCTATATCACAAAAGTACAATTTCTTCAATTCACTATCATAATACACATTAAGTCAGGCTCATTCCAATGCCTCTTAACAAGTTCATAAATGGAAAAGGCTTACTAAGAACAACCAAAATATCTATAATTCTCATACTAACTCATAACATCAACTCAACACATAATTCAAATTAAGAATTTTCTTCTTTTAGTTCATCACATTTCCATTACCAAACTCATTTCAAACTTCCTTATTTACCATTAAAAACAAGCCTTAGCTCATATTCCTTGATTCCACCACATAACTTACTCAAATTTTTCATCAATTTAAATTCACTTCCTTATGGACTTACTAAATTTTCAAATTCATCCCGAATTGCCATACTATAACTCTTCATTTTACCTTCAACCAAGCTTAGCTATGAAGAACAATAATATATCATTTCATAGTGTTACCAAAATACTAGCTTAAACCATTAAATTCCACAATTCAATAATTCTCTGTAAAACCCCAAAAATTTTAAAAATTTTCAGTTTAGTCCCTAGAAGAACCAATCTAAAAAATAAGCTTTCAAGGCTGAAATTCAAAGGGAAAGGACTGAAAATCCATCTACCATCAACATTTTCATGAAAAACAAAAAACCCATTGGAAAATGCTCCTCTCGGCTACTGAACGTGAACCAAAAAAGAGCGGTGTTGTCATCGGAAAAACTGAGCCATGACAATTTGAAGCTCGTCGCCCGTGAAGGGAGACACTAGCTAGAAGTTGGGCAGCGGCAGGGCAATGACGATGAAAAGGAGAAATAGAGAGGAAGAGATGAACGTTTTGCAGAAGAAAAAAAATGACAAAAAGAAGATGAAGAAAGTGAGGGGCATTTTGGTCTTTCCGCCTAGGAGAACACATGGCAGCTCTAGAAAAATTTTGAGAGAGGAGAAAGCTAGGTCTTAAACACCTACCATTAGACTCAAAATGTCATACCTTACCACTAAGCCATAACTCATTATCTAATTAATTAATTAGTATTGTAGCCACTAAAATATGTAAGAGCTAAAGCTGGAATATTTGGTGTTATATTTTGTGAATATAGTGAACACCCAAACATTAAAATTAAAAACAAAAAATACAAATAAAAATAAAAATAATAACTAAAATATTAACCCAAAAGAAAAAAACAAAACCTTTAGAAAAGTCAAAAATTAAAATGGCCAAAAAAATCAAAGAACAAACAAACCTATTGAAAAAGTAAAACAAAAAATCATAAAACAGAGGAAAAAAGAAACAAAAAAGAAAACAAAAAGAAACAGAGGAAGAGATGAACGTTGTGCAAAAGAAAAAAAAATGATGGGAAGAAGAAGAAGAAAGTGAGAGGGAGATAGAAGCTGGGTCTTGAACACATACCAATAAACTCAAAGTGTCAAACCTTACCACTAAGTCATAATTTATTATCTCATTAACAAAATACACTATGAATATTTATGTTTTCACTCTTTCTAAGAGCAACAGTTTTGCATCAAACTTTGCAAAGTGTTATATTTCAAATAACAATGGCGTGGCCTGTACGTTCAAAGATATACTCTCAATTGCTTTCTGATTAAAATATACTTCATAAATGCATAGTTTACTGAAGGGTTTGAAAGTGATGTAGAAGATAATAACTCAATTACTGCATATGAGTTTTTGTCTAATATATTGATATCTAATTCATTCGCAAGTCATTGTTGCATTCATGTTATTCCAATAAAGTGGGGTTGCAGGAAAGATGACAAAAGAGAGAACCGACTGTTTGTCCTTTGTGTCTGCATAGATTGTTGGATAGTTATAGTTCAAAGAGTGATCTTGGGACGATAGTAATGTGAGTATATAAAATCCTCTGATGTGGAAAACTGAACTTTGATGACATGTGTACAGCTCAGCTGAATTATTGAGTGGTTTCAGATGGTGACAACAATTAAATTGTGAGGTACTGAGTTAGACGTATTGTTTAAAATAGCAATAATTCAGAGTACATAGACTTATTCGTACAATAAATGATACTAAAAATTTTTACAGTTTCTTGGAGTATTTTAGAGTACATAGACTAAGGACTCTCTTCTAGTTTAATAATTTTCTTTTTCAAGTCCCTGTGCAAGCACGCGTAACCTCATAGTTCCTTTGATCACTGACTTCAAATAACTAAGTTTCACTAAATCGTTCTAACGGATTGCTTTCTGCACCTCTTATTTCAGCCTGTGCCTTTTCTCTTATTCTTGGGTGTCTCATCAGCTCTGACATAGCCCACTCTATTATTGTTGCTGAAGTATCAGTTCCAGCACTGAATATGTCCTGGATAGACATTGAAACATTTTGCATGTACAAGATCATTGAAATATTGAAAAAATTATGGCATTGATTTTGAATTAAACAAACTAACTTAATTGCATATGGATCAAACTTTTAGTCTTACAACTTTGCTTATACTTCTTTACAAGCCAAGCAGAATGAAGAGGAAGAAAGTAATGAATAAGGGAGATTGGAATTCCATGACCATGGAATGAAGAATACTCTCGATCAGCGTTTGATATTGAAACTGATTTTTCTGACTGCCAGGTATACTCTTAAAACTCATGTTTCAATTAAGAATGGCGTGCACGCGAAGGTTAAAGCTAAGATTTTTAATTCGTTTTGGACGCTCAATGAGATACTTTCGACCGCTTTCTGAATAAAATATACTTCATTATTGCATAATTTAGGGAAGGGCGTGGAACTGATGTTGAATATAATAACTCATTTACAGCGCATGCATATGATCAGTTTTTGTTTAATTTTTTGACATCAATATATTCGTATTCATTGTTGATTCATATTATCCCGTTATTGTGGAATTGAAGTAAACTCTTTGTGGTTATACTAGCGATTAAAATTTGAGAGTAACTTATAAGTGATAAACTAAATCGAAATTAGACTTGTAAGTAAATAATTAAAGTAATATTTTATTTATTAAAAATATGTTACTTGCAAGAAAGCATTTAATTGAGTCAAAATGCTTAAAAGGAAATAAGAAAT
This sequence comes from Delonix regia, assembly GCA_037074485.1. Lineage (NCBI taxonomy): Eukaryota > Viridiplantae > Streptophyta > Magnoliopsida > Fabales > Fabaceae > Delonix > Delonix regia. The sequence goes on along the minus strand of CM073450.1, from coordinate 42,236,183 downwards.
GGTTCTGCATGCATGGCAACCTATTTCGAAAAGGTAGTTGAAATTGAGACAAAGTCTTAACACGCTTTATCCGAAAGTAACGGAATGTTTTCAGAAGAAAATTGGATTAAAACTCATATACGAAAAGGATGTTGTAATTATATTAAAAGATTCAAGATGATAGAAGTTTGGCGAAGGTTTATTTTTATCCCTTAATCACTTTTATTGTTGTCTCTTAATTTCATTTAGTTTTAATTTGGTCATTTAATTTTATTTTAGATTTTACTTTTATCCGTGAACTTCATTTAATTTCAATGTAGTTATTTAAGTAATTTTACCTTAAGTTTTACTTTTATATGTTAATTTATTTTTGTTCTAATTTTTCTCATTAATTTGATTTCATGATTCATGTTTATTCCATAATTTTATTTTCTTCTAGTTTGGCTCTTTGTTTTTAAAACTACTCAATTACCTTTTTTTTTTTTTTTCATCCTTTCATTTATCTATTAATACGAGTAAGTTTCATGAAACATATTTCTTATTTGGATGTTCTAATCTATGTCATATTCTTCCACAACTAAATTCACAACTAAATTGATTGGTACCTGGTAGGCGAATTTGTTTTTATGTATGCTTTTCTCATTTTGGTATTATTAACTCAATTTATTCCTAATTTTAATTTAGTGTTAGAGGAAAAAAGACTTTGAGTAGTTTTTAAAATTAAGGGCTAACTCAGAACAATAACATTAAGAGATGAAAATAAAATTTATGGTAAAATTAAGGGGCCAAATTAAAAACAAATAATGATAATAGACATAAGTGAAACCAAAAAAATAAAGTTAATAACTTAAATTGAAACTAAATAAAAATAACGGAGAAAATTGAAATCTCAAATAAAATTATAAGGGGGAGCGTGCCTCTTCCACCCCGTTCTTTTCTTAAAAAAAGATTTAAATATTAATAAAATTTATATAAAAAATAATATTATTAGTTTAAAATTTTATTACAAATTAAAATTTACAAATATATTTGAAATATTATGAAATGAGATTTATGGAAGATAAGGAAAAAAGAAATTTATTTGTTTAATTTTATGAACACTTTTAAAAATAATATTAATAATCAAGACATCCAATTCTTAAGCTAAAATAAACTTGTCTATAAATTACCAATTTTTAAACTAAAATAAATTCTAAACCATCTGTCAATACCCCATCTAGAATTAAAAGAAAATGAAAAATGAAAATATAAAACAAAAAGACATCACAAAATTAAAGACCGATATCCAATTGGTGATTCATACATTTTCAAACTGTTGTATCTTGTTTTATTTGGCATGAATGAGATGTCCATCTTTATTTATTTTTCTTAGTAAAATATATCAACATAATTTTAATTATAGTCAACTTAGAAAGGAAGTAGAGGGGGTCAATTGTGAAAATCTCTATTTTGTAGGAGAGTATAAATGCAATGAATAAATATATTAACAAAAATAACAAAAATCAATAAAGCAAAAATAAATAGAAAGATCAATTAATAGGGCTCGCCTATACCCCTGCACTCAAGGTAATTCGTAACAAGAAAAGAGGGGCAGTTTGAACAATAAAATCAATATGAAAATTAAAAAAATGGAAATAAATACTATCTGACCATCGTATTATAGCACTCTTTTCTAGCTTTTGTAAAGAGGTTGGGATTTGCTACTGCGTTGAGGCGCGAACTGCGCATGCAGTTTTCTCAATCTTGTCCGTTACTTTCATCGAACGCCCCAAATGTTTTTGCTAAACTAGTTTGCAAATTAACTTAATCAATACGGCCTCATCGTTTTGGATAAATATGAAGCTTCTAATGCGCGTGTGTTTGCATAAATATCATCCGTATATAAGAACTGAGTGAATCAATTGTAGAGCTTCACTAAAACAGCACTATAATGGAAGATGCGTCAATATCAGTCTTGGGTAACCTTCTTTTGCAATTTTTAAGCATTTAGCTGAAACTTTCCTCTTATTTTCGTCGGTAGTTGAGAGAATAGCAGTGCATCGCTTATCAGGAGAGAATCCATAAGCCACCCATGCCTGAGAGTTTAAGAGGGAAAGGTCGAAAATGATGGTGCGTTTTACTTATGATCATACTGAACCAACAACGTGATACCATCTGAAACATTCGATAAAAAGAACGGACGAGATTAATGAAACTACTCGTGCGCAGTTCACGCCTCAACGATAGGCTGATCCCTGTAAGCGGTGGGACCATGCTGTTATAAAAAGGGATTATGACATTCCTTGGTTTTATATTTATATTTTTGACCCATATCATGTGCTTATATTGTTCTTTTTCTCAATTCCTGTCATGTTTTGTCTTATTATGTTTTTAAATGATTATGTGTTTTATTATTAATATTAATATACTAATATAAGTTGGTACAGATAGAACGAATTTATGCCCCTTAATTATCACCTTTCGGGTTTGAATTCGTAATGGGATGAGAATAAAAAACATTTGCCTTGGAGACCTCTCCCCAATTTGGCCTAAACCATAGGTTGAGGGATTGATATCCTAAGCAATAAAAAAGAAATTGTTAATATCAATATCATATATTATTTTTAGGTTTCATTTTTATCTGGTATTAGTTTTAATTTACATGAGTCTGCTTTTTTCCCTCAATAATTCCATTTTATTTTGTAAGTTAAATTAAGAAGTTTTAATTTCAAAAATAAAAAAATGTACAAATCCCAAAAACCAAGAATATCTTCTTTTAATAATTTTATTCTTTTTGAATTTAAATTAAAAAAATCCTAATTTCACAAATTTCAAGAAACATAAAGCCAAAAAAAATAAAATAAAGCTTTTCCTTGCTAATTTTGTTCCTTTCTTCACAACTAATTCATTCAAATACTGATATAACAAAATGCATTAACAATATTTAGCCCAATTCTCTAATATCATATAATGTAATTAAACTAAGATCTTGCTTGTGCCAAAAAGAGCTTCTAGTATATAAAGAAAATATCTCTTGACATTTAACAACTAAATAAAAATAATTCTTCATCCTTACAAATAATGTATGACTCACCCATAAGTCTGTCAGTCAACTACAAACAACTGAGTGATAACTAGAATCAACACAATTATGTGAGAAAAAATTAAAAAGAAAATAGGATGAGTGACCACACTCTGAGTAAATATCACTAATCATATCAAAAGGGAATGGGCAAACCGTTGGAATTTTTCACAACTATATCATTTTGCAATTCAAAATGTATCAAACTTACATATGTCGAAATTATTCCAAAAGGAAAATAAGAAATTGTATAATATAATTCATAAAGTTGGGGCAAAATTCAAAGATACTTTGCAATACAAATCACACTATAAAAACATTTGAAATCCATCAACAATTTTAAAGATAGGTAATATTGAAGTGGAAAATATCTTACAAAACTAATCAAAATCCATAATTAACACTAGCTGTAAGTTAGGAATCATAGTACAAATAGTAGTAAGAGTCAAGTAATATGACTTACAAACAGTCAAAAGAGATCCAGATATGGTGATTGTCACACACGAAGTTAGCAACACCCCTGCTAGTTAGGGTTCTAAACAAATCATGGTACACCAAGGTTAACGTGCACTGTTATTAACTACATGGTTTTGGGTTGCATGTATTTCCAAGAAAAATCATAAAATTTACATGCAAGACAATGGCTTTACATGCAAATCTAATTCACTTAGTTCTTTTATACAACAAATCAATGCCCATCACTCCCTTGACTATGAGGAAGGAAGGAAGACAACATCGAGTAACTTGGAACAATCTAAGTACATCAAAATATATCGTACCATTTTAAGGACATAAATTAAAATTATCATGCAATCATGCATTATATGGAGTGGGAATTAGATACAGGTTGTTTTTCTTTCCAACGGCTGCTCCAAAAGTTTCAGTCATGTCCAAGTCTTCAGGTTTCATTCCATTTGGGAGTTCCCAGTTAAAGTGGTAGAGTAAGCAAGCCAAAGGAAGCTCAACACTTGCTAATCCAAATAAAATGCCTGGACACATTCGCCTTCCTGCCCCAAATGGAATTTACTCAAAGTTGGTTCCTTTGAAATCGATAGAAGTCATTGAACTTCTCTGGTATGAACCTTTCGGCATCATACCAATACTTGGGATCTCTTCCAAGTGCCCATGCATTGACTATGACTTTAGTCGTTTTAGAATTTCATACCTGCCAATGTTGCAGGGTTCCCTGCTTTGTCTTGGGAGCAATAAAGGAACTGGTGGGTGTAATTTCATGGCTCCTTTGATCACTGACTTTAAATAACTAAGCTCCTCTAAATCGTTCTCATGGATCGGTTTTTCCTCCCGTAAAAACTCCTCTTATTTCAACCTGTGCCTTTTGCCTTCTTCTTGGGTTTCTCATTAACTCTGACATAACTCATTCTATTGTTGTTGCAGAAGTATCAGTTCCTACACTGAATAGGTCCCGGATAAACGTCGAAAAATTTTGTAAAAACAAGATCAGTGTGCTTGAGAAAATAATAGATTATGAATTAAATAATCTAACTTAACTGCTTTATAACCCTCTCAAAATTGGATATAGAACTAAAAATAAGATGAAATATACTTTGGAGAGCTTACTAACCCAAATCACTGCTTTGATGTTATTGTCTGTGACAGTAATCTTGAGGTTGCCACGTTGTTGGACTCGTAGGAGAACATCGATAAGGTTTTCCTTCCTAGATTCACTCTTCTCTTAATTTCCTTTCTTCTTCACTTGATGCTCCTTCACAATATTTTCCAAAATCTTGTCCGCCTTCGTATGCATATTCACAAATTTAGCTTGCATGCGTGTTATGAGATGAATTAGTTAAAGAGAGGGAAATAAATCAGCCAGATCAAATCCTCCGCTCAATTCTATTGCTCGTTTGAGCAAAATGAGCAGTTCATCTTCATCTTTAGTTTTCTTACCAAATGTTGCCCTGCACACAATGGTACTCACCAAAGAGAAAATTCTTGTAGTAAGGTTAATTGGTGTACCTGTGGACATCTGAACTGATTCTATGAGTTTTGTCACCTCATCTTACCGAATGTAGGAGAAAGACTGAACCCTCTTCGCACTTAGAAGCTCTAACGAACATATCTTTCTCATCTTTCTCCAGTATTAACCATATGGAGCAAAAACAATATCTGATGATTCATAGACCATGATTTTGGATCCAAGCCTCTGTACAAAATAAAGATCATATGTGTTCGTTATTTCCTTGGCCATCTCAGTAGAAGATACAACCACTGCAGAAATTTCGCCCAATTGTAGATGCAGAAGAGTCCATATGTTTTGGCTAGTTCTCGCACAGCATGGTGTGGAAGTAAGGATGCTGTTCTGCCAGCTGATGAAGATTCCCCAGCAAAGGTAGCTTCCATGGCCCTGGGGGTAGTTTATGGATCGAACTTCTATACTTATAACTTTGCCTGTACTTCTTTGCAAGCCAGAGCAGCAGAAGGAGGAAGAAAGTAATGAAATTGGGAGATTGGAATTCCATGACCAGGACATGAAGAATACTGTTGAATCTTGATTGATTAGTGTTTGAAACTGATGTTTCTGTCTTCAGACATATGCAGAGCAGATCTATTAATGGCACGCAGTTCTGAATGATAAGATTTTAATTTCTTTTTGGTCGTTCAATGAGATACTCTGAATCGCTTTTCTGAATAAAATGTACTTCATTATTGCATAATATGGTGTAGGGTGCGGAAGTGATGCAGAATATAGTAACTCCATTACTGCATATGAGAATTTGTTTAATTTTTTGTATGTCTAATATATTCGTAATACCTTATTGCGTTTATATTTTTCCAATAAAGTGCGGTTCATGTGAAGGAAAGGAGACAAAAGACAAAATCAAATGTAGCCGCTGGTGGGGAGGGTATCAAATAACATTTCATGACAAAAATATTATTTCCGTACCTCATATTTTGATTATGTTTTAATTAATTTTTTTTTATATTTATCTAATTTTAATGTAGTCTTTCACATTTTCAAATGTTAAAAACAGAATTTTTTTATCAATTTACTAAAAATTAAGTAGGATGATTATTTGCTGACGAAAAAAATTAATTTGTTTAAAGATAAAACTATAAAGAATTATATTGAAATAGAGCTAAAATTTGTGGAATCAAAATAAATTTTTTTTAAATTTTGGCAAGTAGTCTCCTTACAGTTAAAGTGGAAAGAGTAAATGAAATTGATTAGCCTATTTTGTTGGATCATAAGTATTTTAGTATTTTGATTATTATAAATATTTTTTAAATCAATTAATATTTTGAAATGTTATTTTTAGAATTACGTATTTAATTCGAGCCAGAATTATATATATTGGCTAACAAGTATATTGTTTGGGTCAAATGATGTTTTTGGGCTCCGTGCGTTAATTAATCGTGGGTTGAAAATATGTGGTTGCGAGAAGCATATACTTGAGTCAATATACGTATGAAAAATAAGCGAAGACTATGTATTTCAGCGGGGGACATATTGGCCCAGAAGGGTGCATTCCTGCCTCCACTGAAATTTTTTAAAATTATTTGTATAATTTTAAGTTATGACATTATGCTAGGTATTTTAAATGTTTGAATACATTGGATTTTCATATGTATTTAAAAATTTTACATAATGCTATTATGTTATTTTTTTTTCATTATTTTCATTTTAATTTTAATTTATTGAACCCGCCCATATATTATGTATATAACTATATTTAATTTATGTACACCCTTGATATAATTTTGTAAATAGTATTAGTTTACCATAATTTAGTATTACACAATCAAGTTCAAATATCAATATATATTTTTTTAGCTAGGCTTAGAACCAATATCCCTGAAAATACAATAAAAACCATTTAAATGTTTGATAAAATAATATTTGCAGTCTTTTATAAATTTAGTTTTTAATTTTTACCAAATGATAATCTTAAATTTTCATGCTTTATTACATCTTTAAAACACACTTCTCAATTGGTTATTGAACGACTGACTAATGATATGCATTTTTTTAGTGTATCATTGTTATATGTTACACAATTATATGTTACACAAATTGTGAGTAAATATAGAACTATATTGTTATATGTATAGTATTAATATGAAGAGTAATTCTTGGTAGAATAATCATTTAGGGCTCGTTTGGTTGCTAGAAGCAATGTGAGGGAATGGAAATGGTTGGTTGATATATTGAATCCTCATTTTCATTCCCTAGGGAACTTATTCTTTCTTATATAAGAGAAAGTTCTCTTCCGATATAAAGTTATGGAACGAGATTAATCTCTTAAAAATGAAAATATGCTTAACAAAAGTGCTTTCACTTATAATAATTTAGAGAAAAATACCCGTGTGATACATTAAAATCGTAATTTATTATTAAATTATTATTTTTAATTTATTATTATTTTATTATTAATATTATTAATTATTATTTTATTAAATATATATAATTATATTATTAATTAATAATTCGAAGAGATGTTTGTCTTTTTTTTTTTTATATGATAAGGGATAATATAGTAAAATATGCACACTACCTAATTTATTTCCATATATAATCCACTAATCAAACGAAGTAAAGGAAGACATACTCATTCTCATTTTTTTCTAACCAAACAACATTTTAATATTATCATTCCCACTCCCACTCCCATTCTCATTCTTATTCTTATTTTAATTGTATCAATTCTAACAACCAAACGGACCCTTAAAGTTAAATATGTTTCTAGATTAAGGAGAAAGAAGTTAGGATATTATTAGTAAATCAATCTAATTTAATTTAATCCAAACTTTTAAAGAGAATAATTTCCTTTAAAAACTTTTGGAGAGAAATTTTCTTTGCTCCCATAAAGTCAATATCTTGCTCCGCCACTATTGCATGGGATCGTATTGTAGAAAGTTTTCAATTATGACAAAGTATTAGCACATTAACTTGAAAATAATGTTGTATTTATTAGAAGCGTGCATCATGTTATGGAATTAATTAATATTTTAAAAAAAGAATTGGACTAAAGCACATATATGGAAAAGATTCGGTAATTATTATAGAAAATCAAATATGAAATGCTTTACAAAAATGAGATAAGTTTTAAAGTATATGTTTAAATCAAATTATTGTTTTAATTACAATGATACTGCAATTTAATGTTAATGTGTTTAAATTAAAGAAGTTGTGTAAGAAAATTCTTTGAATTATCCACTACAAGAAAGCAGGAAAGGAAACATTTTAAAAGGGTGTTATTCTTTCAATCTGCCTTGTGGATATCAATCCATTATATATATATATATATATATATATATATATATATATATATTGTAGGCTCTTTCAATGTGGGAGCTTTTATTTAATTGATGAGAAGTCTCTTTTGACTAAATCTTCATCTCCTTATGTGATGACCATTTACATTTCTCATACATGTATCAAGAATTATTTGAAGTATATAAATTTTTTTGGAGTCAATAAGAAAAATAATGAAGTAATTCATTAATGAATTAATTAACTACCTCTTAAGTTGAGAATTTTTTGAAGTTTAAGAATTGAGTAATTAATTAATGAAATAATTAATACCTCTCAAATTGGTGATTCTTCAAAAATATAAGAATTCTATAGAGAGAATAAGAAAATTAATAAATTAATTAACCACCTCTTAAATAGAAAATTCTTTGAAGTCCAAATTCTTTTAAGGTGCTGCAATGGTAAAGCATTTTTATATGCCAAATAATTAATTGAATGAATTATGCACTAATAAATTTAGTGTTATGCTGAATTTGAATTTTAAGCTTAGTTTTGTGTGAATTACATCAAATTGAATTTAAAAAATTATGGTACTAGATACTTCATACTTTAAATATGCACTCACCTATTATGGTTGTGATGAAACTTGTGATAGTGTATGAGGTTAAATTGAAGGTTAATAGCCTAAGTATATGCCTTAATGGGGCGTTTGACTTCAAGTAGACATAATTTTTTGCACAAATGGAAATTTTGGGCTTGTAATTCCTTTCCAAAAAGCTCACTTAGAGCTTGAAGCCTAGTTAAATTGTCAAAGGCAATTGGGTCTAGTTTGAAGCCCAAATTTGATAAATTTCATTAACTTTAAGGCCTCTAGATTTCAAAAAACTTAGTTTATGGTCAAGTGCCAATTATCCAAGGCTGTTTTTTTTTTTTTTTTTTTTTAACTTAATTGAGAAACATTGCTTTTGTAATTTATTTATTTTTTGGTGTAAGATCTAAGTAAGTTTAGTGATTGGAAGCATTATCAGATTTTCAATCTTACTAATTAATCATACATACTTTTGAATAGTATGACATCCAAAATTGTTGATTTTGCAATTAAGCATTGTTAAGTGATCTAACTTGCTGTGAAGATCACTTGAGCAATTAACGCCTTACAATTGTGAGCTCATTAATTTTGGGACCAATTATAAGGGTGTTATTTTTTAGTTGATTTAATTAAGGTGTCAGTTGCATTAACAATAAATACACCCGATTTATGTAGCACTATATTGAGATCTAATTGAATTGATGTCTTAATATTTCTCATATCGTATTGATATGGAGATGTTAAAGACATTTAGTTACATGAACCTTTTGTTATGTAATGAGTTTTCTTGGTTTATAACAATCTAGGTCCCTTAGGTAGAATTATGACAAGCAATGTTGTAAATATAGTTGCATAAGCTAAGTTTTTGGAGGAAATTTTGTCTTATAATTATATTTCTGACACATAATTAACATTTCCTTGTTTGTATTAGCTCAACTCTTGTATTCCAACAACCATCAGTAGTAAAAACTCTTAGAGAGACAAACTGTAATAACCTGAAAAGTCCCTTTAAAAAAAAATTAGGAAATTCATTTGAAAGCCCTGGCTCTGAGGAAGATATATTCACTCTATTTAACATTAATTCCATTGTTCTTAAAAAACCTTTGTTGAATTATTACACCACCTAGTTGGAGTGTTCTTTAGTCATTAATGAAAACTCCAGTGGAATGTTTAAGAGCCAGTTGGAAGAAGGTTTAGGCAATATTATCTAAAGTTTTATGAAGCTATTATAACTTTTATGAGTATTTCAAATCAATATAAATTTGAAAAAATGGATGGAACCACTACTATTGTTAGATGCTAACCTCTTGTGTGTATTAGCTTAAAATGAAATACCTTGGTGAAACCTGTTCTATTCCTAGAACTTAGTTTCAACCTAATAGGTCTTATGTTTTTCAAGGAACTCTAGTTGACAGAGTGTTCATAGAATTTGAAAGGCACTTTTACTCCTTTTATGGTGCACCTATTTGAAAGGCCATTTAGATCTTACGTATCATTAATATAATGAGGAAAGGATTGAAATGGAATGAATTCAATCTACTTTCACTCTTAACAGCTCATTGTGTACTCAAGTAAGCACTTCTAGATATAGCCTTCACTATAATGTGCTTAGTATATGCTTGACTAATCCTATTTTGAATCATTGCTTAGCTACTTTAGAATTCGTTTAATGGCTACAAGGGCATTATTGATCGCATATTGCTTCATAATAAATTTGATCTACTTGTAAGCATTGGTTATTTAGATTCAAATTTTATGATTGTGTAGATGACTTAAAATATATTTTTATATACATCTTATGATGTTTTTAGTAGAGCTATTTTGTAAAGTGTCAAATTGATACTTATAGCTACCTCAACTTGTTTATACATCTTTATGATGTTTCAGAGGAGTTGTATTGTCTGAAAATGTCATTAAACACTCATAGTTACCTTAACTTTTGTATATATATATATATATATATATATATATATATATATATATATTTTATAATATATAGAGAAGTTGTTTTGTTGATAGGTGTCAAATGAACACTTACCGCTACCTAATCTATAAATGAAGGGTATATCACTTCTTTTTTTTTTTACGCAGTCTTCTCTGGGAATGCAGTCAAGGAAATGAATTTTTGTGACTATGACTCTATTGTGGGCTTCTCTCTAGATTACATGGCTTCCAGTGATGTTGAAATTTTGATATCAAGTTCTTGTTTGTTAGTGACATGATTTGAAAAACTTTAAGCCATATTGAATATTTTGAGTGATCGGTTAACCAAGGACTTATGCATAAGAGTTTATGAAATATGTAACTTTCGGGTACTCTAAGTTTTGATGTCCTAGTTTAGTGGGAGACTGAGTTGTATTATTGAGGGACACTTTGGTATCAATTGGCATTTATAACATTTGTTTCCCTATTGGATTCAATGTTCTTAGTTGTGCCAAATATTTAAAAAATAATTCTAAATTGAAACTTTGTTAGCATTTATAATATTGTTTTCCCTAATGGATTTATGTTTATGATTCATTATTTTATTTCACAATTTTCCTTGTTTTAGACTAATGTGGCTCACATCCTTGGTGAACATATAGTTACAGGTCTATTGATTAAAGGCATACTTATACGAATATTTCCAAATCAGATGACTCAAATGGACCCTTTTAAATTACAATACAAAAAAATTGCCTCCAGTGACAACAAAAGTTATCGCTAAAGGTTGTTTAGTCATTGTTATAGACCTTTAGTAGCGATTGACAAGTCGCCATAGGATGTCTCACAACTGAAAGGACATAACAACGACAAAAGAAGTTACCATTAAAAGGCATAATCAGTGGCTAAAGAAGTCGCCACTAAAAAGTGTTAGTGACGACAATTGTCGCCACTACATGTAGATGGATTACAAAATTTGTCATGATCGCCACTAAATGTGAGGTTTTAGCAACATAATTGTCACCACTAAAGAGTTTTAATAGCTATTGCATGGTTGCCACTAAAGAGTTTTAGTAGCAACAAAAGATGGTCACCACTGATGAGCTTTGGCAGTGACTTAAGTTGCCACTAAAGGTTTTTTTTTTGTTTTACATATTATATATATATATATATATATATATATATAGACTCTAATTTCATTAAATTTAATTCATTACAGAATTGTAAATAGAACTCTAAGTTGGGTACTAAGACACAAAAATAATCATAACATCATAAAGCAGGTTTTTAGTATATATAATGCAGAATATTAATTACCCTAGATTGATATCAATAGGGCAATAAGATACAAGAAAGAAAGAAATTACATGATCCAACCATTTTGTTGAAGTAGTAGTTCCAAAAAAAGAATAATAATAATAATAATAAGATGATGATGATGATGAAGAATATAAACTTAAAGTTTTTTGGAGCAAAGATCAATGTCACCATCACTACCATGACCAAAATAAAAGGATTAGCAGAAGCAATATAGAATAACATTCAAGCAAAAAAAAAAAATGATAATAGAAACTTACCATTTCTCACTGAGATGAAAATTTGCCACAGTTTCCAAAAAGTGAGTGATGCAAGAGGAGGAAGAAAAACCCTAAATAATAATGAAAAAAATAATAAATAAATAAATAATATAAAAAATTACAAATGAAATAGAAAGCCATTCAATTTGATGCAGACAAAAGAAGGGGATATTCGAATTTGAAATAAGAGATCATGTGTTTCTCAAAGTGTCATACATGGGCACTAGACCATGTTAGTCACCCCTAGTTAATTGAATGCCCATTAGAGAAAACTATCTACTCGTATATGTGCAGCATTAGCCCTATTCCTAATTTTTAACCAAGTTTTATCCATCTCTAGTTCCAATATTCACCAATATTTATCTAAACAAGATCAATCTTTTATATATATATATATATATATATATATATAGAAAGAGACAATGCTAATAGCGTACTTATGATTTCAAGATGTGTTTTAATTGGTTTGAGTTTAGTAATTATAAGTTGTTTACAATTTCAAGAATTGTCACAAATAGCTAGCTTAATCATTAATTTGATGTATTTTAATTGTTGACTTATTAATGAAAACTAGTTAATTTGACCCAACTAGATTGGAACATGTTGACTGTGGCAAAAATTCACTTTCGCTGCGATGAAAGACACAACAAAGGCATAGTTGACTTGTTGTGTCATTTGCTGTGGTGAAAGTACATGTTTCACTACAGTGACAGTGCATTTTTGTCACGACGAAAGGTATAACAAGGTGAAATCAATGGCAAAAATTCTTTCTAACGTATAGTCTGCTTCTTTTTCTCCTCGTTACTACTATAATTATTGTCTTTGTTGTATAAGATCAAGTAGCCCTTTAATAACTAATTGAAATTGAAGCCCAAGATCAAACCCATAATAAAAATCTCATAAATCCACCTCTTTTCTTTCATAATATTGGCTCTATATTCGTCTTTCTAACAATATGAGCCCAACATTTAAACCAAATTAGGGGTATAAGAAAAAAATAAAGAAACTAGCCTAAAAGACAAATAGAACATGAGGAAATCTAACTTCCACTTATGGATGAAGAATTAGACAAAACATCATCGTTTGGAGAGTTTTCTAAATAGCATTTAAAAGTCATACCTTAAACAACAAAAGGGCACATAACACATTTGAAGATATGGAAGGGTGTAAAGATGCAGAAAAGTGTTCCCAAAGATATTAAACACAGCCTCAATAGGAAACTTAAGCAAGAATGGAAGGGGAATGAGTTACCTACCTCTCTTCACAAATTTGCACAGTCATGCAGCATTTGAGAGAAACCCATAGTGTATGAGAGACCCACAGCCTAGCAAATCAAAACCCACATGTGAGCTAGATAGCAAATAGAGGATTTTGGTGCTGGGTGTTGAAACAAGAGGATGAAGTAAGGATTAGGGATCTTGAAGGAATGATTTGGGTGCTATTGAAACAAGAGGAAGAATGAAAAATTTGGGTTTTGTTCGTTATATATATTTATTTACTATTATTACTATAATATATATTTAATATATCTACTTCATTTTAACATTCTAAATTTACTAAAATTCATACCTAAAAAATTATGTACATATATAAATATTCATTTTAAAATTGAATTATATATTTTATATTTATTTACATTTTTATTCAAAATTAATATTTCATTTTTACTTGATAAATCAAGCTATTAAGTATTTAATTATTAATAAATTAATTATTTATCCATATTATTAAATTATTAATAAATTTTAATAAATAAAATATACTAACATTTATTATTATAAGTAAAATTGCTTTCAGTGACAAGAACTGAGTTGTCGCCACTAAAAACCATTTAATGGTGACCATCTAGGATTGTCACAAAAGCTATTATGGCAACTGTGTAAAGTTGTCACAAAAATACATTTAGTGGCAAGATATTATTGTCCCTAAATCATTTTTAATGGCAACTTCTCCCTGTTGTCACTAAATATCTTAAAATGTAGATATTTTGCTTCATGCTTTAGTGGCGACATGTGTAAAGTCGCCACAGATGATATATAGTGGCCAATAAAATGGTGCGACTAAATACCAATAATGGCGACTTTAAGTATCTCGCCGCTAAATGTCTTTTGTAGTGACAAATATGTCACCACAAAAACTATTCAGTGGTGACAAACTTAAAGTCACCATTAATGACATACTTTTAGTGACAACCTTTTTTAGTCGTCACTAAAAATCCCCATTAAAAAGTCAATTTTTTGTAGTGTTACTGGTGTTCCGTTATTCTAGTTAGGGTTAAAGTTGAGTCCTTAAATGAGCATTTTTTATTTAATATAACATCTTTAATGTTTTGGATTCATTTATTTGCTATTCCATTCAATTCAAAATTGAAACTTTGTTGGAAATTATAACATTGTTTTTCCTATAAAATTTGATGTTCATAATACACCATTTCATTTTAAAAGTTTCATATTATTATGCCTATTGATTGTTTGACATTTTGGAAATAAAATGCTGACATGTTCATGTTTTACCTTACAATTAATTAATACTATCAAAGTGAGAGATGTTCGAATAATTAATTAATTTATGGATTAACTTTAAATAATATCAAATAATTAATTATTGGCACTTGACATTACTTAAATTGATTGAGTCATGTGATTTGATAGTTTGTTATATGTTGGGCTAACCATAAAATCATATTCGAAGAGATCCCAACTCACACTCCATCAATAGGGTTAGTTACCATATACTTACCATATATATACTAGTTAGATATTTTACTTGAGGGAAAGAACCTTTTTGGCTACTTGTTTGTATTGTGAGTTGTTGTCTTTTCCCATTGTAAAATGACTACATGTCGTAACTGACTTTTCTACGGAATAATAAAAAGGGTTTAAATTGATTCCCAAAATGAATCTTGAAAATCAATTTATTAGAGTTGCCACCACAATTTTTAATAGAAAATTTTGGAAAACCAATTTAAAACAAAAAAGAAAAGGCAAAATGGTATGCGAAATTAGAGATGAGTTCGGGAGTCTATTTGAGTGTGGCGAAGGTGTTAGGAACCCCACAACACCCATGCATAATGATGGTTACCTTAAACTAGTCAACTGAAATAGAATATGGCCTTAAATTTATTTTAATTACTCTTTTATTGACATGCATGCTCATTAAATAGAAAAGACAAAAACAACAATAATGAAAGCAAATAAATAAATATTTACCAAGGGCGAACTTAACCTAGGGTGAAAGCCTAGGGCCTACGTATCCCGTGACAGGGATCAAAGTCTAAGTAGTTCGACCAAAATGGTGTGTCTATTGGTTGGTGATTCTTAATTTTTGCGATGAGAATAGGAGAGCTCAAATTGAACAGATTTTCATAAACAGAATGGGATTGAAATTTGGATTTGTGTGTTTTATTTTACAACATCCTAATTAATCTTGCTCTCTTGATCTCTTCATTTTTCCTCCTTTTAATTTTTGTTTATTTTTGGAATTTTAACCTTTATTTTGAAATTTAAATGAAATGATAATGAGAAAAGATTTTAGGATTTTCAGGAGTTTATATTGTTTACAATTGAAGTGAAATTATAATGGAAAAATATTTTTGGATTTTCAAAATTGAAATTTATTGTTGAAATTGGAATGAAATTATAATGAAAAATCATTTTTAGGATTTTGAATTTATGTTTTTTTTCTTGGATTTTTGTTTTCATTTTGAAAATGAGATCATAATGAAGAAAGAATTTCTTAGGATTTTAATTATGAATAACATGTGAAATAAACCCTTCTTATATATATATATATATATATATATATATATATATTTAGAATTTATTTTATCTTCGTATTGAAAATGGGCATTAAATTTCAAGGCCTAAGGAGACTTAAGATCTCATGTGACCTCCACTAATTTATTCGCAAGCACCTGAGGAGATTTAGGATCTCACGTGGTAACACGGAATGGAAAAGATGTTTTTTGAGATTTGTTACAACTTTTATTTTTATAAGTTTTATTTCAAAATTATATATTTACTTTCAAAGCCTAAGGAGCTTAGAGATCTCACGCGACAATATGAAGTGGGGAATTATTAGTAATTTTTATTCTTGTATTTTTTTGGGGAGGAACAAGATAGACGGAACTAAGTTGGAGTTCATGACCAAGACGAATTTGGGATTTAATTAAACTTTTGTGGGAAGTGTAATTTGTTTCTTTTTTTTATTATTATTATTTTTTACCTTTGGATTTTATTTTCATTTTGAAAGTGAAATTATTATGAAAAGGTATTTTTAAGAATTTTAAATTACAAATAATGAGCAAAATATACTACTATTTTTATTTTTGGAATTTGTTTTTTGGTATTTTTGAAAACAGATATTAAATTTCAAGACTTAAGAAGATCAAGGATCTCATGCAGTCTTGCTAGTTAATTTTTGAATGCTTGAGTAGATCAAGAATTTCATATGATAACCCAAAATGCAGAAGAAATTATTTGGGATTTCTTGGGGTTTTTATTTTTATAAGACAAGTCATATATTTTATATAAATATAAATATTGACATGGTAAGGGAATCTCTCTTCCAACTAATAATCAAGAATTGGGAATAGACTTGCACATGAAAGGGAAGTTCCATAATGATTATGCCATAATAATATTAATAACCAAAATGCTTTTAAAAGACACACTCATATGTAAATCAGTAGGTACCAAGATGACTTAAAATGTATGACCCATGCTTGACTTCTAGAGCTAGGAGGCTTGTTTTGCGATGGCAAGACATACTTGTTTCAGATGCCTTGCGATCCTATGCATGATACCCCACACAAGTCGTAGGCATAGATCCCAGCAGCGATCAACGGTGAGTTGCGGATCCTTCCGGTCATCTTGTTCATGAGTCCCCTGTTGACATGGCTGCAGCGCACCATCCTTGGCTGTCCACTGCCATGCACCCTACCATCTTAGGCATGTACACACTGATTGGCAATTCATTCATTTGTAGTGGACTTTCAACTCCTACTCTATATGTTTCATATCCCACCGTTGGGATCCTCCACGTCCTGTTTCCTAGTGACATCGATGGCTAGAAGATTTGAATGAAGAACAAAAATGCCAAGATGGAGATAACACGTGAGGAGTTGCTTGGCTTCCATCTGACGCTGTGGAGGGAGATTTGGGTCCACACCAGTGCCACCATGCACCGCTATAGCCCAACCTCCCATATCTCCCTGTTTTCTCTTCTTCTTCCATCTCTTTCTCGACACCTTCATCGTGCCCTGTTTTCCTCATCTAAACAGGAAGCACTTGTGCTCTCCTTTTCATATTCTCTCTTCTTCATCTTCTTTTTGGTTTTGATTTCTCTTTACTACCCTCCTCCCTTCTCTTCTTCTTCCTCATCTTCTCTTTGGTTTTTGTTTCACTCTACTACCCTCCTCCCTTCTCTTCTTCCTTAAACGAGACTAGATTCCTTAAACCCTAAGCACTTGTTATCGTCAACTGAAATGGGGGCAGCTTTAGCAGGCAATCTTCATTTTCGAAAAACCACTCTTCCATTTCCATCAAATTTGGTCTTGTAAGGTGCAATATCTTATATGCATAAGCCAAATCTTTTTTTTTTTCCTTAATTATTATTATTATTATTATTAATTAACTTTTTTTTTTACTTTTCTATTTTTGTTTTCTTATATATATATATATATATATTTTATAATTTTGCTTTGATTTATTATAATTATTTTAATTAGCTAATTTTATTTTAGGGTTTTGAGTTTATTTAATTGTCTCCCATTATTTATTTTTAATTTCAAATTGTCCCTTATTGAGAATATCATTTGAAGCTTTATCATACTTAATTTCCCCTATTTGCTTAATTATTAATTAATTAAATAATTAGGGATGGGGTGTTCACACTTCACATATATCAATGGATTCTAGCATTGTTATATGTTAGATCTTATCATTTTTTTCTATTCTCTCACTAGAAATTTTCTAACTATAACTTGGATGAAAGCAAAATTGGAGAACATAAGTAGTTGGACAAGATTTTTTAAAGGATTGTGAATGAGCATCAAGTAAAGAAGATATTGAAAGCAAAATAAGGGAAGGGTAAGTATGGGGACAAAAACCTTGTCAATGTTCTCTTATGAGTCCAACAAAGTGGCGACCTTAAGATTCCTATGACAAGCAATAGCATCAAAACTACGATTTGGGGAAGAATATCTACAATAAAGTTAATCTCATCCTTACTTATAACTTTCATAAGTAAATTAAAGACATCTTTGTTTTTTCGATTGCAATGATCATGCTATGTATATATAGCTAAAAAAAATTTTATATGACATTTATCTAGGATATGTTCTCTCCTAGAACTGATATTACAATAGTAGCAATAGAGTGGGCTATGTTAGAGCTAATGAGAAACTAAAAAACATGAGAAAATGCATGGGTAGAAATAAGAGAAGCTTTTAGGAGAAAGAAAACAATCTATAAGAACGATTTAGAGGAATTTAGTTATTTAAAGTTAGTTATTAAAGAAACATTGAGGTTACACCCACTTGTTCTATTATAGCTCCCAAGAGAAAGCACGAAACTTTTTAACATTGGCATTCATGAAATACATAAAAAGACTAAAGTCATATTCAATGCATGAGAACTTGGAAGAGAACTTAAGTATTGGTATGAAGCTGAGAGCTTCTTACCAGAGAGGTTCTCGAGCACTTCTTTTGATTTTAGGGGGAATAATTTTGAGTACTTACCATTTAGGGGAGGAAGGAGAATGTGTCTGTCACACCTCAACTCTCGGAGTGTGACTGGCACAGATAACAAGACTAGCCCATCTTTGTAAGCCTAACAAGTTAATTCCTTAACTGAATTGAAAATCATACATAATCGGCATTTATATTCAAGCATATTCACATTCTTACATAATTTGTAGAAATTTTGGTAGAGTCTCCTTTGTAATTGAGACCTCCCGAAGTTTCTACAAATATTTGCCATAAAAATAATATTCATAACAGAGAGCTCAGCTCTCAATTTAATCTAGAGACAACTACGACATAGTAGGAGAGTAGGGAATCTACCTGTGGTCATACATATTCATTTACAATTATTTACAGCATTAACAATGTACACTATTGCAAAAAAGAATACAAAACCCCAACAAAATAGGGAATCAAAACATTCGCAGTACCAAAAGGGCTCCTCTAGCCCTCCTGGTCAGCAAACGGCTCTAGATGATTGTCTGAAATTAAGTAACATGTAAACTGGTAGAATTCTAGTAATAAATCAATATAATACCTTTTAAATTGGTTAGTTTTTGGTAAATCATGCTTTAAGACTTTAACAATTTAAGCCATAAACATGTGATAAAACAATAACGATCATGGATTCATTCCATTGAAATTAAATCGGTCAAGGATATATTGCCCTTGGAAATCACATTTTAACGGTCGAGGAGACATAGCCCTCGGAAAATATTTCTCATCGGTCAAAGGTACTTAGCCCTTGTATACTTTAATCAAATGGTTAAGGGAACTCAGCCCTTGGGCTCTTGTTAAAAGACATTTGAAAACCTTCCTTTTTATTCAAAATACGATTGGCTCTGAACCTAGATTCTAAAGAGGACTATCAAAGACATCAAGCATCGGTCATGGACTTGTGGCCTATGTAATTTAATCATCCGTCGAGAGCACACAACATCTCAGGGTAAATCACTATCGGTCGAGGGTATGTATCCCTTGGGTTATTCATATTGGTCGAGAGCACACAGCATCTCAGGGTAATTCACTATCGGTCGAGGGTATGTATCTCTCAGTTTATTTATATCGGTCGAGAGCATATAACATCTTGGGGTAAATCACCCATACGGTCGTGAGTCGCAAGCTCATGCTAAAACAACCATTTTATAGTGTCCTCTCTAAATCTAAGGAATTACCATATATGATTTTTCCTTTTCAATATCAATGTTGTTAAAATCTCTAGTAAAACATTACCCTTTTCTATTCAAACCTCTCTTTTTACAGTTTTATATGGACATCATATACCAATCATAAATTATAATTCATTTGAAAGACTAATAAGTCTAACAAATTATGCTACGATATAATAATACAATGGTAATCATTTAGTTGGAAGAGCTACCGCTTACCTGATGGATGATGTATTCTAAAAGAACCTTGTCTTCTTCTCTTGGTTAACAATAGAATTCACCCACAATCCCTATATCATAAAAATATACTTTTCTCAATTCCCATCAGTAAACATATCAATTTAGGTTCATTATAATGCCTCTTAACAAAGTCATAAAGCAACTATAATCCTATAACATTAATTCATCACAAATTTCTTCCTTTTCTTTAATTCTTCATATTCCATTACCAAAATTCATACTCCACTTCCGTATCATTACTAAAAACAAGCCCTAGCTTATACTCCTGATTCCATCACCTAAATTTCCCATACTTTTTGTCAATTTACATTCACTGCCTTAAAAACTTCCTAACTTTTCACTTTAGTCCCAAATTCCATACTTTTACCTTCAACCTAAGCAAAACCATGAAGAACAATAGGGTTTCATGTCATACATATTAAAGGTGTTCTTATAAGACCAATTTAAACCATTAAATTGCAGCATTTCACCATTTTTTGAAAAACCCCAAAATCTCAAAACTTTTTAGTTTAGTCCCTATTAGAACAACTCTAAAAAAAACTTACCTAAAATCAAGCTTCCAAAGTTGAAATCCAATGGGAAAGGGCAAAAAATGCTTCTCCTAACATCATTTTCATGAAAAAACTTATTAAAACTCACCGAAGTTCGCCGCAAAATTGTTGTTCTTAGCAATCACTGAAACCCACCGAAAAAGCTGCTATCGCCAACAAACTGTAGGCGGTGACTGTTTAGAAGGCGCCGCCAGTGAAGGAAGAAGCTGGCTGGAGGTGGTGGCATAGCTGGGCGTGGTAGTGGAAGCTAGAAACAGTGAGAAAGATGGAGATGCTTTCTGAAGAAGAAGAAGCAAAAAATGGGGGTAGTTTAGTAATTTCATATGGGGGTACACGTGTTAGCACCAAAAAATATCTGAGGGAGGAGGGAGCTACATCTCAAACCTATGCCCTCTTGCATCTGGATGCCATGCCTTACTACTAAGCCAAAGCTCATATCTAATTAATAATATACACTACAAATATTTATACTCTCCTTTTTCCTAAGAACAAAATTTGCATCCTATTATGGCAAGTGTTACAATGATATGACACTTCATTTGCCTTAGATAATATTGAGCTTCCTCTGGCTCACTTACTCTACCACTTTAACTGGGAACTCCCAAATGGACAGAATTTAAAGGACATGATTATGATTAGAGCTTTTTGAATTGAAGTTGGAAGGAAAACCAATCTGTATTTGATTCCGGCTCTGTATAATCCATCACTTCATGAATCATGAGAATCTCTATATAAGTCCTTAATGAGATAAATCCTCCACCTAGTATTATAAATTGTACTCATGGGCCATTTGACATAATATATAAGGCCTTATAGAATAAGGCCCTAGGATTTTAGTACTTAGCGGTATATGATATAACACAATATAAGATACTATATTGTATGAGATAATACCATTCTATGTTTGGTGATATATTATATATCACTAAATAAAATGAAGTTTAACTACTTTGAGAAAAGTGCCCTTTATTTAAAGGAAAGCTATATTCAAATTTGTTGCACTGTATTAACTGTATGAAGAAAAAAAGGATTTAAAGGCTAGAAAAAATACTCATAATAATATTACTTCATGATTTATTTTCAAGGAAATTTTACACAAATGATCTAATCAATGCATCAAAGTCTACAAAAGTGGGAGCGACTTGGACATTTTAATTTTGTTTTCACTAACCATATAAACCCAATCATATAGAAACTACTTAGACAACAAGCACATGTTTTACTTACTCAAATCAAATTAAGAATCAAGGCCAGATCATGTTAAGACAATTAAGCCAACAAGCATGCACTTATCTTAGATTTTTATAGTCAAATTAGGTCAAAAACATGTCAAAACTAGTTGGATAGAAGCATACACCTAATATAGATTTTTGCAGGAAAAAGTAAGCTAAGACAGGTAAAATCTTGTTAAAACAATATGCTAACAACATACTTTTTTTAATCCAAACCATTGGGGCCAAAACGAAGTCTAAATCTTGCTAAAAGCATTGTTACAACCTTCATTTTTTAGCAATATGTCAAAGTCCACAAACCAAAATTTGAAATCATAAATTAACAACACGAATCGCATGGACCCCATAAGCAGTTCTTGATTCCCCATAAACACAAGATGCAGAGCGCATAGTCACAAGTTGCAAGAACTCACACAAACTAAGTTGAAGATATATACAATCTTCTTAGAATAAAATGGCCTACCAATGCTCACACATGGCCTAGTCGTAGATGCTAACATCATTGTCCATAAGCATAACCCGAAATGAATCATTAAGTTTGGAAGTAAAGTCTGCAAAGTCAAACAATGTGATGATGATTTAGCAATCAACTTCATGCAAAATGTGCTAAAGTTTCACTCCAACCAAACCTATGCTCATAACTTAAAGGTATGGCTGCAAGTACCAATTGAACATGAATCGTTTATTGAAAACATAAACTAAAATTTGGTCATAACCATGAAAACCAATATAAGACTAAATGGAGCTGGGTGTCTCAAAGCTAGGTAGAAAATACAATTTCAAAACCTAGGACCCACCATGAAAAAATGAAGAACAGGGAAACATTATCTTGCTTCGTCTCTCTCCTGCATAGTTCTTCTACTTTCCATTGCCTCTCCGTCAATCTTTTGTTTCCAGCCCTCTGTCTCTCTTTGTCTCTGTGCCACTTCCTGTCTTGTCTCCTCCTTTTCTCCATCACTCTCCCGATCTCTTCCCGCCCACTGTTTTTTCTTTCCATGCTCTCCCAATTTCTGTTTTTGGCTTTCTCTTTGCGGCCCTCTCACGCTCTCAACTCTCTCACCCACTATTTTTCCTTCAGTCTCTCAACCTCTACTCTCATAGTCTCATTCATTCTGCTCCCTATTAATTTTCTCCCTTCCAGCTGTAGCACTAGTCCCTGTTCTTTCCAAAAGAGAGGGTGAGAGAATGGTAGTAAAGATAAAGATGAACTGCTCTCTTCGCTCAAACAATCAGTTGAAGTGGCCAGAGGATTCAATCTGGCGAATTATTTTCCTTCCCTAAAACTTATTTATCACATAACTCGGATGGAAGCTAAATTGGAGAAGATGCATAAGAAGCAGCACAATCTGTTAGAAGAGATTGTGAATGAGCATCAAGTAAAGATGAAGGTGAGTCCAGAGAGGAAAACCTTCTTGATGTTCTCTTACGAGACTCAAGATACCAGTCACTGACAATAACATCAAAGATGTGATTTGGGTTATTATATTTGCTTTTCATCTCATCCTTGGTTCTAGCAATCTGAAATACAAAATCATAGATAACATGTGTTTTGGGTTGTTTTTACGGTGGAAAAGGGAGTTGGGGTTACATTCTACCCTTTGTGAACTCATATCTAATAAAAAAGTTGTAAATAAGCATTTAAATGTTAAAATATACCTACCTGAATCTAGGACATCAATGAGAATATCAAATTTCAACTAACTTTGGAATGAGAAAGAAACATTTTTGCAATTCCAAACATTAATGAACTAAGTCCAATATTATTGTCATAGTTAGAATCATGTAACTCTTATTTTAAATGAGATTCAATGTTGTTATTTTAGTCACGAGTTTTATGAGGTAAAAATTTAATTTGGATCCCTTCATATTCTTTGTTTTTTTTTTCTTTTTCATTTTCTTGTCCTTGTTGGAGATGGACAAGAGTAGGTAGAACCTACTACTCAAATGAGACTCGTGTGTAAGCTACATTATACTGAACATTCAAGTGGGTTCTACTTACTCTATGTTTATTTCTCTCTTACATGGCAAAAAATCAAATAAAAGAACATGAGATGATCCAAATTTGTAAAATTCATAGACAAATTTTGTAATTAGGCCAGCTTATAGGTAAAAAGCAATTCCCTTTTTTCTACTACAATGATCAAGGTCTTGTTATGAATATCTGCTTGAAATATTTTCTAACCATTATCTAGGATACATTCGCTACTGGAACTGATTCATCAACAACCATAATCATCTGGGTTATGTCAGAGCTGATGAGAAACCCAAGAGTAAGAGAAAAGACACAAGCTGATATAAGAGGAGTATTCCAGGAAAAGAAAACAATCCATGAGACTGATCTACAAAAATTAAGTTACTTAATTTTAGTGATCAAAGAAACCATGAGGTTGCACACACCTATTCCTTTATTGCTGCCAAGAGAATGCAGAGAACCCTGCAACATTAATGGGTATGATGCATGGGCGATTGGAAGAGATCCAAAGTAGTGGTATAATGCTGAGGCACTTGGATGAGATCCATTTGGGACAGGAAGACGAAAGTGTGTAGGTATCTCATTTGGATTTGCAAGTGTTGAGCTTCCTCAGGCTTGTTTACTCTACCACTTCAACCAGGAACTCCCAAATGGAATGAAACCAAAGGACTTGGATATGATTGAAAATTTTGGATCTACCGTTAGAAGGAAAAACAACTTACACGTGATTCCCACTCCATATAATCCATGTCAATTGATGACCTTAGTCTGGCTTGTCCTCAAACTCTGCAGGCTTCATTTTCCTTTTAATTAACTGTGACCATCAGCATGGAATAAGAAGGCATAGTTACTTTGTACATGCAAAGTCATTGCCTTTAATATATGCTAGCCCGTTTATTTTATTACTGGAAATGCATGTGTTACTGAAGTAGGTATCTATGTACCGGTAATTTTTCTTTATATAAACTGAGTCCAATCGCAAATATAAATGACTAATGAAAAGTAGAGTAACTATGTTTGTATTGGCATATGCAACTCAGGGAGGTGTCGCTTGAATGTACGGAAAAAATGAGCCCCCACATGTATTAAGACAAATCCGCATCCCTCTAGTTTTTTGTAATGGAATCTAATGATTAATATTAATTATTATAAAAAATTAAATGACTTGCATTTCAAATTGAGCTACTGAAATCAGTAAAAAATGAAATACTTAATCTCCTAATACGGAATAGTCAATATGAACCTACTACAGAGTTTACAGTGAATCCCTTTTTTAAAAAAAAAATTTAGTTAACAATACAGCCAACACATCTAAATTACTAATATTTCTTTAATGATTCATCTTTTAATTTGTAATTTGTAATTTGTAATTTATTCTCCAGCATGTAAGCCACGCTTACGTTGGGTTCCAAAATCGAAATCTTAAACTGAGAAAAGTTTAATAAAAAAATTTTTTAAGATGTTGACGCCCGACTTATATATATATTTAAATGTTCTTCATCTATCCATTAAAAAGGGACCCAAAAAAAAAACTATTACATAATAACTATTAAATTATTTTTACACAAAAAGTGATGATATTATGAATTTAATATAGTGTTTTTTTGTTGTGATATAATAACATCTAAATGTAGAATAGTATTTTATAAAGTAATTTCTAAAAATATTAATTTATTTAATAACTAATAACTTCAAAGAGAATTAATTTGAATTTTGAGTAATTAATGACTATGAATAAAAATAATTAATCTAATAAATCAGATAAAATATTATCTTATATTTAACAGTTATTATGTCATAACTAAAAAATTAAGATTTACTTAAAAAATAAATAATTAGCCAAACTCTCACATGCCATTATTGAGTTATTATATTCTTCATCAGATTCAAAACCCTTCACATTGTCCAAAAAATGACCCTTCACAAAATCATGCAATAATGAACTTATATTTTATTCAAAAAGAGTTTCAGAAGTATCTCATTCAACGTCAAAAAGAAATTAAAATTCTTACCATTGAGATCAGCGTGCCGCCTAAAATAATATGATGTTACTATTCGACAGTTGAATATGATGTTATCTAAAATTCTACATATGACTTGGAAGTTAGACACATCAGTTTCAAACACTAATAATGTAATAAGGTTGTAATTTTTCCCAAAAATTTATTCAATACTTTCGAATTTAACAATATAATTTTGTTGTAATTTTATCCCTGAAATAATATGATGCAACCACTCGACAGTTGAACATATTATGAGGTTGAAACAACATCAATTTTTTAAATAATAAAATCATATAAAATAATCTGAGCAAGTCAATTCAAATCAAATTCATCTATAATAGACGAATTGAAAATTTAATATCATGTATAAAAAAAAAAAAATTAACCCAACTTATTTTAGTTCCTTTTAATTATTAGGAGGGAAAGTATAAGAGCCTTGGTTCAAATGAGATTTTTTTCATGCCTTCATGCTCACGGATTAATTAAAAATTAATAAACTTGAAGGACCATGAAAGACTTTATGGTCTTTGAAACACACTAAATGTGAACACTGTAATTGTTCGAGCAATGTAAAATACTAATAATTAAGAAAACCCTAAACAACTAATTAAACAATGAAATCCAAATTAAAAAAAAATCAAAAAAGAAAGGAAAAAGTGAAAAATGAAAAATAATGTTAAAAAGGGGGCAAAAAGTTAATCAATTTGAGTTCATATGGAAATAAATAAACAAATCAGAAGAAGCAAAAAAAAAAAAAAATCAATTGGTGTGATAACATGTGAAGAAATAAAAAGAGATAAAAAAAAAAGAGAAATAAAATAAAAAGGATCTACTTGAAATTGGGTCTAAAAAGTAAAAATGTAAACAAACAATATAGGATCTATTTAAAATGGGGTCTAAGGAAAAGAAAACGAGAGAAGTCCATTTAAAACAGAGCCTAAAGATCCAAGAGCTCATTCAAATAAAAGTTATTCTTTAACCCATGACAATGAACTATGGCCCATGACTCATGTTCCACCTTAAATCCATCTCTTTTATTTAGTATTTTTATATTCTTATTTCCCAATAAACTCAAACCTCATATGTTACAGTCAACTCACTCTTTTCATCTAATTTCACTTGCATTTCATTTTTCATTTTGGTTTAATGTTTCAAAATTTTGTTTCTCTTTTTTCTCACACTTCACACCTAGCACTCTCTTCTTTCTCCTGATCTAATTTTACTTGCACTTCATTTGCATTTGATTTAATTTTTTTTAGAATTTTATTTCTTTTTTTTCTCACACTTCACATGTGGCACTCTCTTCTTTCTTCATATTTAATTTTCCTTGTATTTCACTTGATTTTTACCTTATTTTTTAGATTTTCATTTCCAACTTAGCACAATTCAAGCCACATTATACCTCTCATCAAAACTTCATCTTACATGCATTTCATTCGCATCTTTACTTAACTTTTCATATTTCCTATTCCACCCTAGCTCATTTTCATGCCATCGTAGACCTCTTGGATACTTTCACCTCATTTTGGGCATTTTCTCTAATCATCTCTTTTCTCTCAAGCAACCCTAGAGGCAAGTAAAAAAGGAAAAAAAGGTACTAAAAGTTAACGGAGAAAGTAATAATCTTTTACATTCTTCATCTCTATTTTCTTTTCCATCTTAGGTGCTTATCTTGGATGATTTTCAATCTAACTTTGGTTAGGTTTAAGTGCTGAACCTTTTTATATGTGTGGTGTGTTCCCTTGCTAAGAAATATGGTGTAGGGAGGCATTTTTATAAGGCTAAGTTTTGGATGCATTTATGTTGGATTAAGGCATGTTCCTTTGTTAAAAATCATGATGTAGGGTAGCATTTTTATGGCAGGAAATTCATATGTAATTATTCCTTAATCAGTGGGCAATTTTCATAGTAAACAATCTCTAATTGATCGATTGATAGGTGCTAAAAAATTATGTGGTGTTCAGATTGGGTTGACAAGGTGTTTGACAAAATGTGGCTAAGGAATTTGATAATTTATTTGGCTCCACTTTGGCTTTCTTTTGACCTCTTAATTTATGTCTTAACTCAAATTGTAACCTGTATATATTGTTCATTTTGTGCCTTAAGTGTACCTCATTTTAACATCAATGTTATCCATATTTGCACCTTAATTGCACTTATTTCTAGCTTAATTTTTGTGCCCATTTTGTGGTTCATTTGAGCTCATATAAGTTTTCCGCATGTAGCCTTGAATGCATCTCACATGAGCTTAACTGGGTTGTCTATTTTTTGTCTTGATTGCACCTTATTAGAGTTTGTATGTGCTGTCCATTTTTAGTTGCATTTGATGGCATGTTAATTTGAATTTTCTAGCCACAATATATGCTGAATATTGTGCACTTTTCCCTTTTAATTTGAGTCAAATTCGCTGCACTTAAGCCTTATCTTTAGTTATCAAAGTAGGGTTAAAAATTGCATGCACATATAATCCATTTTGCTCATTAAACTTGCTACATTATTAATTCTTCTATCACCTAATTTTGCCCTTGTCAATGTGTGAGTTATGGCAGCCCAAAATTATGGGAAATTTGGCTATTTGAAGCAAGGGCATTATGGATAAATTATGGCTAAGCCAAAAAGCCAAGAGCAACCCTAGCAAAGGTTGCATAAAAAAGTGGTAAACTAGTAGAATAGGATTTATAGTTGTGCAAAAATTATTGTAACTTGTGTAAGCTTTGATGTGATAAATAATATATAATGAATATTTAATTGGACACCAGCACACACATACACAAATGTTTGCCATGATTATCATTAGTGGTACTATGTGAGTCCAATGCCTCCATAGGCATCTTTGGTTTCATGCCATGTGAGGCTAATGTCACCATAGGCATGTTTTTTAAAAATAGTTTTACTTTTATTCGTGATATTCGCATGTAAGGTCTAATGCTTCTATAGGCATATTTAAGAATATTTATTTCCAATATTAGTGTTACTATGTGAGATTGGTGTCTTCGTAAGCACCTAATGAATTTACTAATGAATTTACTAATGAGGTCATGTAAGGTTTAATGACTCCATAGGTATTACCCAATACTAGATGTTTTCTTTTCAAATTTTGGATCCAACGACCTATTATATGCTCTGTTAAATAAAGTTTGATTTCGTTTCTTCAAATAGTTTTCAAATAAAGTATTGTTTATTGCTTCAAGAATTTCTTTACAAAATTTTTATCCTTCACATAACTAAAAAGAGTAAAAAAAATCACTTTTTCCATTATCAATTTTAATTTAAATATAAAAAATTCATGTTTCCAAAAGTTTTGAAAAAATATAGATAAAATGAAGAAAGTGAAGAAGTAATATTATACTATTTTCATAAATTAAAACACACCAACTCAAACTCTAAATTGTTTTGTTTAAGAAAATTTATTTAATTTCAACTATCATGTTTGTTTCACATAATTTAGAAAAAAAAACTCACTGACATGCTTTTCTAGACAAACTACGTAGACTTTTATCTATTTGGCAGGGTATCTAGGCCTTAAATTCCTATTCTAGGTCAAGTCCACCCTTTGTAAGTATTCATTTTTTATTTACATTAATTTTGTTTAAGTTTCTTTGGTTATTTCGTGCCATCAAACAATGTGTCTTCATCTTGCCATTTATGTTTAATTAGTAAAAACCCATGATTTCTCATAAAATAATACTTTTTTTTCCATTTTACAAGTACATAGAATGAGTCTCCACATTATAAAAGGGGCAAGCCAAGCTTCCTTCAGTATTTCACCTAATAAATTTTCATGTGCTGGAAAGTCATTAATCGTTCATAAAGCTGCTACATGCATGCTATAATTTTGTTTCTGTGATGCATCATATGTTTCAAACCCTACTTTCCATAATTCTCTTAACTTATTTATTAAATGTTGCAGGTATACACGAATATCATTTTCTAGACCTTTTAATCTAGGAATCAATAATGATAACATTATATATGGATCTTTCATGCACTTCCAAGGTGACAAATTATAAGGAATTAATACCACGAGCCAAATGCTATATTGAGTACTCATATTCCCAAAGGGATTAAATCCATCACTTGCTAAACCAAGCTTAATATTACGTGGCCTAGAAGCAAAGGCCTTCTATTCCTTTTCAAACTTTCTCCATGCTTCAAAATCAGTAGGATATCTTTGAACACTATCATTGGCACGCTTGTCATAATGCCATGTCATATCTGGTGTTGACTTACTTGACATAGACAATCTTTTCAATTTTGGGATTATGGGAAAATAGTAATGAATCTTTATCAGAAATTTTTTGCTCTTTGAATCCTTACTTGCGAATTTCCACCTACAAGTGGCACAAACCATACAATTATCTAGTTTTGAATACTTATTCCAAAATAGTATACAATTTTTTTCGTAACCATCAATCTTTATATAATTTGACCCAAGATCTTGAATGATCTTTCTTGCTTCATAATAAGATTTTGAGAATTGCATCCCTTCAAGAAATGCATCATTCAACAATTAGAGAAAGATTTATTACTCTAACCCCTAAGACATTTTATATGGAACAATTTCATAAAAAAAGATAACTCAAAAAACTTCTTACAATTTGGATATAAGCTTTGTTTAGAATCATTTAACAATTTATAAAATATGTTTGCAAATTAAACTAAAACTAATATGACTATACAATAATAAAGCATGAAAATGATTTAAATAACTTTATTTCATTGAGTTATCATATACTTAGACATCTCAAATAACTAATAAAATATTTCTTATTGCATCTTGCATTAGAAGGGTGACAAAGATTGGGAATTAAGTAGAGGTTGCTCTTCCTTTCAACTACAACTCTAAAGGCTTCAACCATACCTAGATCCTTTGGTTTCATATGGTTTTGAAGCTCCCGATCAAAATGGTAGAGTAACTTAGCCAGAGCGAGCAATTTTTTTACTAACATGCTTAAGTACAATCATTAAATAACTGATATATTGTGCTGTCTTTTTCATTTATCCAAATGCTTAAAAAAAATTTTCTTAAATGCATCGCGTATGTTAGACTGACACGAAGCAATTTGTCTCATTGGAACGGGTTATGCTCATTACCGCGACCCAATGAAACATTAAGATAAAAAAGTTACAAGATTTAAATTTGTTCTTTTCAAATACTATGGAGCGTGCATCCCCCTCTGTTGATACCCCCACCCCTTCCCTCACTTTTGGCTCTTTTAAAATATTTTTAATATTTATATTAATATAAATTTAATTATACAAAAATATTTTTAATTATTTTTTAAAAATCTTTAGTTCATTATAATTTAAAATAAAATATAAAAAATAATATTTATAATAAAAATATTTAAATTTAAAATAAATATTGATCTTCTTATACAAATATATTAATTCTAATCATTCAATTTTTTTGGTTTTAATTTTATAAGTAATAATTATTTTTAATAATGATTTATTTACAAAAGAAGTAATAATCATATATTTGTTGAATGATAACTCTATATTTTACCTATTTTAAACTAAAGTACAAATTTATAATTTCTTTGAAATAAAATGTGATTCATATTTTAATCATAATAATTTTACATGATTTTATTACAAGATTTTTTAAAAATTGTTTACTTGTTTTAATGAACAAAGTGAATACATGTTTTAAAATGATCAAATTTGGAACATAGAATGATAGGTTCCAGTAATTGAAACCGGTGATATTTGTTATCTAGGGGGTAAAATGTAACTTCACTGTCGTTCTTATTTCGAGGTACGTCTAAAGTCTGAACCAAAGTGTATTTATTGAGAAGGAGTTTCCCGATCCTCAACCAGACAAAATATGAATCCTATCCATATAAGAAAATTAATATCTATTTTAAATTTTTATTAAATAAAAATTGAAAAAATCTTTTAAAAGAAATCGTGCAAACTTATTCTGATTAAAATATGAATCATATTTTATTTCAAAATAATTATATATTTGTACTTTAGTTAAAAATAGTTTAAAATAAAGTTATAATTCAACAAAATATGATTATTACTTCATCTGTAAATAAATCATTGTTAAAACTAATTATTACTTGTAAAATTAAAACAAAAAATTTAATGATTAGAATTAATATATTTATATAAGAAGATCAATATTTATTTTAAATTTAATTATTTTTATTATCAATTTTATTTTTAAAATTTTATTAAGTAAAATTTTACTTTAAATACCAATGAACTAAAGATTTTTGAAAAAATTAATACAACATATTTTTATTTAATTAAATTTATATGAATTTAAATATTTAAAATATTTAAAAAAAACAAACAAAATGTAAGGTGGTGTTCCCACCCACTCCCATATTAACAGAGGGGCTTGCACGCCTCCCATTGTATTTGAAATGGGG
The DNA here is from genome assembly GCA_037074485.1 of Delonix regia. Lineage (NCBI taxonomy): Eukaryota > Viridiplantae > Streptophyta > Magnoliopsida > Fabales > Fabaceae > Delonix > Delonix regia. The sequence continues at coordinate 42,203,547 of CM073450.1, read as the reverse complement.
GAACAGCCCACAAAGTAAATTTAAATTTAGTAATATTTTTTTTAATGTTTTATTGGATCACGGGAATGAGTGTCACGCGACCAATAAGATGAAGTGCTTTACGTTTGTTTGACATACTTGATGCATTTAATTTTTCCTAAAATAACAAATTTTTAAGCATTTAGGTGGATAAGAAAGATGGCACAATATGTCAGTTATTTAATGATTGTATTTGAGCATATCAGTAGAAAAGCCCAGAGTAAGTTCCGTAGTGGCGGAGCTAAATAAAATGTCTAAGCATAGTCTCCTTCCTATGAAGTCAATGGAAGTGCCATGGAAGCTCTCTGGCAAAACACAAATTTAATTGTACAAAATAAATATCTCAAAATTTTTATTAAATAATTTTTTAAAAAATAAGAAAAATATTTATGTGAAATTGATAGAGTTTTAATTTTTTTAAATTAAATTTTTTTTTTGAGAAAATCAATTTTAACCTAGAAACCACAAAGAATGTTATAAAACATAATTAATATTTATACTATAGTACAACATCTCAGCCAAAAATTAAGGCATTTTATATGCACACTTATATATTGCGAAAATTTCTAAACTAGTCAAGTCCATGCACATCAACTTTTTATATTAAAAATTGTAACATACATCATCAATTATTATAGTTCATATCAAAATTCGATTAAAAAAAATTGAACATTAAATGAATTATTAAATTTACAGAAAACAAATTGCAAAATCACAAATGTTAAGTTCGAACTTAACCCAATTGAAATAAGATAAGAAAAGGAAAGACACTATGTAGATATTTTGAAATCATCACTACTATTTCATCTGAGTCTGTAAGAAGAAGAAAACTAAAAAATAATGAGTAAAAATAATTTTTTTAGGACGAATTAATTTTTATTTTGAATTATTTTATATATAAATAATTATTGAAAAAATTTAAAAAAATACAAAATAAATTGTATATGTATATAAATTTTTAAGGGTATTTATGCAAAATTAATGAGAATGGGGACCCAATTGGGGTGGGGGCATTATCCCAGTCCCCATCTTCAAAGTAGCTTCAGAGAGGTTTTTTCTTCATTATCTTTTTTTGCAAGAAAAAAAGTTTTCAAATACAAGTTTCTAAATGCCTGAGATTATCCAAATTTAAAAAGTTTTTGCCAAATAGAGATGTGGAGAGAGGAGAGTCTAAATTATTCAAACTTTTCAAATCTCTTTTTAGCATTGAATGTTGTTACTCAATTAATATCTTCAGAGAAGGAAATTAAAATATAATTATTCTTTGAATAATGAAGTCATACAAACTTAAAGCACAGAACGGTATTTATACTAGATGTAATTTCCAGGTATTTGTGTTAGATTTTTTTAATAAAAATAAGATAAATAGTCCATTTTTATATATCAACTACATGATTGAGTGCTTTAAAGATATTTCTTCACAGATATTATGAGCTTATCCACGAATCTCATAACAAACGCCATCGGCCTATGTGTAGTAATCCTTTTTCATTTTAATAATTTACCAAGATGCATCCTTCTTTTCTCTTCTCCTTATTTTCTTTTTCCAGAATTTAGCAGGATGTGATTTTATGATAGAATGTTGAGAGTTGTCTAATTATAATTTAAAAAGTTAGTCTGATTAATGAATTTGGTCAAAGAAAAAAGTATAAAAGAAAAATGTCTAATTTATAAAATAAGTAAGGCTCAAATTTTTCTAAAGTATAATCTAAGTTGAAAAAATGTGAATGAATACATTTTTAATAAGTAAAAATTTATTATTTTAAAAAAAATTTAGTGTAATATAACAATTTGATAAAAAAATAAAAACTAGTACTTTTATTTAAAGGATTTATACTAATATAACAACTCATATGTATTTATAATTTTTTTATATAAATCTTACATTTAATAATAATTATTATTATCTATATTATTTATCTCTAATTTTAAGTAACAAATTGATTTAATTATAACTTAAAAAAAAATCCAATTAACACAATTCAAAATATATGGATAAAAATTTAAATAAAAAATTTCATTAAAATGCTGACTCCAATTTTTTTTAACACAAATTCAAACTAAATTTTTAAAAGTGTAGTATGAGAATTAGGTCTAATTGGGTGTAAGGCTCAATCCTCCACGGACAGAGTACTAGTTGAAAGGTGCTGCATCCACATTTGAATTGCTGTCATTTCAAACCAACTCCAATCAAATTGATGAACTGGTTCAGATATACTGCCTTAACAGAATAGATATATGGCAGAAGCATGCATGAAAGACATCATAATTCTTCTATTATAGAACAAATCAAGGCCCATCACTCCCTTCACTATGGGGAAGAAAGAAAGAAAAACAAAGAAGGCATGAGTTGAGACAATAAAAGTACACGGAAATATATATATATATATATATATATAGTACCATTTCAAAGACAGAAACTGAAATTATTATGCAGTCATGGAATATATGGAGTGGGAATCAGATACAGGTTGCTTTTCTTTCCAACCGCTGCTCCAAAAGATTCAGTCATATCCAAGTCTTCTGGTTTCATTCCATTTGGGAGTTCCCAGTCAAAGTTGTAGAGTAAGCAAGCCAATGGAAGCTCAATACTTGCTAATGCAAATGAAACCCCAGGACACATTCTCCTTCCTGCTCCAAAAGGGATATAATTGAAGTTGGTTCCTTTGAAATCAAAGGAAGTATTATGGAACCTTTCCGGTATGAAGCTCTCAGCATCAATCCAATACTTGGGATCTCTTCCTAGTGCCCAAGCATTTACTATCACTTTAGTCTTTATGGGTATTTCATACCCACTAATGCTACAGGACTCCCTGCTTTCTCTTGGGAGCAACAAAGGAACAGGTGGGTATAACCTCAAAGTTTCTTTAATCACTAACTTTAAGTAACTAAGTTCTCTTAGATCAGCTTCGTGGATTGTTTTCTTTCCCCTAAAAACTCTTCTTACTTCAGCCTGTGCTTTTTCTTTTACTCTTGGGTTTCTCATCAGTTCTGCCATAGCCCATTCAATTACTGTTGCAGAAGTATCAGTTCCAGCACCGAATATGTCCTGAATAGATGTTGAAAATATTTTGCACGTACAAGATCATTGATTTTGAATTAAAAAACTAACTTAACTGCTTTATAACCCTCTTAAAATTGGATATAGAACTAAGAATAAGATCAAATATAATTTGGAGAGTAGATACACTAACCCAAATCACAGCTTTGATGTTATTGTCTGTGACAGGAATCTTGAGGTCGCCACTTTGTTGGACCCGTAAGAGAACATCGATAAGGTTTTCCTCCCCAGATTCACCCTTCCCTTCTTTTGCTCTCATCTTCTTCTTTACTTGATGCTCGTTCACAATCTTTTCGAGAATCTTGTTCAGCTTCTTATGCATCTTCTCCAACTTAGCTTCCATTCGAGTTATGAGATGAATGAGTTTCAGAGAAGGGAACAAATCAGCCAGATCAAATCCCCCGGTCAATTCCAATGACTGTTTTAGCAGAGAGAGTAGATCATCTTCATCTTTGCTCTTCTTACCAAATGCTGACCTGGTCACAAAGGTACTCACCAAAGAGAAAATTTTTTTAGTGAGGTTGATTGGTGTACCTGTAGACATCTGAATTGATGCTCTGAGCTTTGTCACTTCATCTTCTCGAATAGAGGTAAAAGACTGAACCTGCTTGACACTCAGAAGCTCTAATGTACATATTTTCTTCATTTGTCTCCAGTATTCACCATAGGGTGCAAAAGCAATATCTGTTGACCCATAGGCCAGGATTTTGGAGCAGAGAATTTCTGGCCTCTGTACGAAAGTAAGATCATGGGTTTTCAATATCTCCATGGCCATGTCAGAGGATGACACAACCACTGCAGAAATTTCACCCAATTGTAGGTGCATCAAAGGTCCATATGTTTTGGCTAGTTCTCGCAAAGCATGGTGTGGAAGAGAGCCTATCTTTGTTAGCTGGTGTAGATTCCCTATCAGAGGTAGCTTCCATGGCCCTGGTGGTAGTTTATGGATCGAACTTTTAGTCTTAAAGCTTTGCTTGGACTTCTTTACAAGCCAAAGCAGCAGGAAGATGAAGAAAGTAACGAAGAAGGGAGATCCGAATTCCATGACCATGGCACGAAGAATACTGTTAATTAGTGTTTGAAATTGAAACTTATTTTTCTGACTTCCAGGCATCCTTTTAAAACTGATGTTGCAAATCATAATGGCGTGGCACGGAGATCTCAATGCTATGATTTTTTATTTCTTTTTGAACGTTCAAGGTGATACACCCAATCGCTTTCTGAGTAAAATATACGTGACTGCATAATCAAGTTCGAGGTTTGAAAGTGACGTGGAATATAATAACTCGTTTACTTCGCAGTTTCTTGGGGGGTTTTTTGACGAGCTTCCTCTAGTACAAGTATTTAATGCTCTGCATCCTGTACCATCTTCTTTTAATAACCTAAATGCTTAATTTATTTTCTCAATTTATTCAACCAATATTTTAATTATAAAATATAAATTTCAATCCTTTTCATAAAATTCACCTTATTTCGTAGGATAAATAATTGTATAAAAATATTATTAATTAATGATTAATATTATTCTAAAATGATTCATTATTAAAATTGTATCATATTATTTTCGTATCTCTAAAGAGATAAAAATAAACGAATTATATTTTTAAATACAAAGTGGTTGAAAATTTTTTGGAGAAATTAAATTAGTATTGTAGCCATTAAAATATGTAAGAGCTAAAGCTGGAATATTTGGTGTTATATTTTGTGAATATAGTGAACACCCAAACATTAAAATTAAAAACGAAAAATACAAATAAAAATAAAAATAATAACTAAAATATTAACCCAAAAGAAAAAACAAAACCTTTAGAAAAGTCAAAAATTAAAATGACCAAAAAAATCAAAGAACAAACAAACCTATTGAAAAAGTCAAACAAAAAATCATAAAACAAAGAAAAATAGAAACAAAAAGAAAGCAAAAAGAAAACAAGCTCTGAATGAAGATAAGACAAATGACATAGACTTATGAAATTGAATAATATAAAGTATAAAATATATGAATTACCTCTGAAATTAAAAGAGAGTGACACAAAGAACGTGAATGTGTATATAGTTCACTTATTTTCTTTTCAGCCACTTCCTTTTTTCTCTCTAGCCCCCATATAAACTTACATATAGGTTTTAGGTATTTGTTAATAGGTTCTTTTAATAATTTTATAACAATTATATATAAACTATACATGACTGGATGCTTAAGCGAAATTTTTATCAAGTATCAATTGTTTATTGAAGTATCTCATAACAAATACTTTTTGCTTATGTATGTCCTCTTCCTTTTTGGCAATACACCAAGTGGGTTTGTCTTTTTTCTTTTTTTTTGAATTTTGCATGGTGTTTTTATGATAGAGCATTGGTGGAGTAAAACAGGTGCCGTTCCTGTATTTACATCATCGTGGAGCCACTGGTTGCCTAACTCAATCTTCCATAGGGAGGACACTAGTTAAACGGTATCATATCAGCATCCACATTTCAAGCTGTCATTTCAAAGCCATTCCCTCAATCAAATTGATCATCTAGTTAAGATGTACATGCCTTTACAGTGTTAACATAAGCAAACGTGAAAGTCATTGGCTTTCCATGCACAAAAACGTATATGCTATCTTTCATACAAACAAATCAAGGTCCATCACTCCCTTGACAATGATGAAGAAAGGAAGAAGAAACAGAGAAGGGCTTGGGACAATCTAATTACACAGAAATACATGGTAGCATTTTAAGTACAGCAATTGAAATAATCATGCAGTCATGGATTATATGGAGTGGGAATCAGGTACAAGTTGTTTTTCTTTCCAACAGCTGCTCCAATAGTTTCAGTCATATCTAAATCCTCTGGTTTCATTCCATTTGGGATTTTCCAGTCAAAGTGGTAGAGTAAGCAAGTCAGAGGAAGCTCAACACTTGCTAATCTCTACAATATCTAGAAAAGAGAGCTCATCTCTCAAATAATCCAAAAACAACTATATCATAATAGGAGAATAAAGAATCTACTTGTGGTCATCCATACTCATTTACAATTATTTACATTTTTAACAAATTACACTATTACAAAAGTATAAAACTCCAACAAAAATTGGGAATAAAATCCTCAGCAATATTAGTAGGCAATGTTGTTAAACTCACGAGTTTAGGTAAATTCGTAAGAGAGAGGTGAACTAGTAAGAGTTTGCCTCCATTAATAAATAGTTATCAAAATATGTAATTTTATAGTTTAAATACTGTATACATTAAAAAAATTATTCAAATGTAATTCAAATTATACTTAATCAAACAAAAGTTATTCATATTTCATAATTTATAGCACTCAACATGAATTATTTTAAGATGGTCATACATAAATAATTATTCCATATAATCAATTAAATAATTTTTATTTTATTTTATTTAATAAGTACATATTAAATGTAATTTTATTTTATTTCAAACTTGTAATAAAATAAATTGTAAAGGTTTTATAGAAAAGAAGTTATCTATATCGATTTAGTCTTGAGTTTAAATTATTATGTTGCTAATTTTACAAGTTGGTTAACACGTTAAAATCGTAAACTTGGTAGACTCGGTAAGCCAACTTGTGAGTTTACCCAAGTTTGTACTAAGTCTGAGTTTACAACGAGTTGACTCGTTTTCTTTCTGTACAATTGTAAACTAGTAAACTTGGATAATAAACTCGCGAGTTTGATTACTATGCCAGTAGGGTTCTTCTTGCCCTCACGATAAAAAAACTACTCTAGGTGATTGCTTGAAATTAAAAAAATATAAACGGGTAGCATTTTAGTAATAAACCATTATAATACTTTTTAAAACAATCAATTCTCTATGAATTAATATTTAAAACCTTATCATATTAAGCTATAAATATGTAATATAACAATAATGATCATGGATTCATTTCATGGAAATTAAGTCAGTCAAGGATTTATAGCCCCTAGAAATCATATATATTAGTCGATGATTCACAACCCTTGGGAAAAACTTTAATATCGGTCAAGGGAACTTAGCCCTTGGATATTATATTTATTAGTCAGGGATCCACAGCCCTCGGGGAACTTTATTATCGATCAAGGGAACTTAGCCCTTGAGTAATTTAAATCAAATGGTCGTGAGGCATAAGGTCACGCTATTTAACACATATAGTATTCATTTTTCATACAACCCTCATTTTATAGTTTTTGCATGGCATCACATACAATTCATAATTCAAGACTAATTAAGTCTACCAAGTTATGCCACCATATAATGATGTAAATGGTAAACAAACATCATATAGCATGTTATACAGTTGGAAGAGCTTTCGCTTACCTAGTGGATAAAGTAATCTAAAATAACCTTGCCTCCTTTCTCTTAGTTATCCCTATATCACAAAAGTACAATTTTTTTAATTCACTATCACTAATACACATTAAATCAGGCTCTTTCCAATGTCTCTTAACAAGTTCATAAACGGAAAAGGCTTACTAAAAACAACCAAAATATCTATAATTCTCATACCAACTCATAACATCAACTTAACACATAATTCAAATTAAGAAGAATTTTCTTCTTTTAGTTCATCACATTTCCATTACCAAACTCATGTCAAACTTCCTTATTTACCACTAAAAACAAGCCTTAGCTCATATTCCTTGATTCCACCACATAACTTACTCAAGTTTTTCATCAATTTAAATTCACTTCCTTATAAACTTACTAAATTTTCAAATTCATCCCAAATTGCCATACTATAATTCTTCATTTCACCTTCCACCAAGCTTAGCTATGAAGAACAATAATATATCATTTCATAGTGTTCCTAAAATACCAGCTTAAACCATTAAATTCTAGAATTCAACGATTCTCTGTAAAACCCCAAAAATCTAGAAAATTTTTAGTTTAGTCCCTAGAAGAACCAATATCAAAAACATGCTTCCAAGGCTGAAATTCAAAGGGAAACAACCGAAAATCCATCTACAATCAACATTTTCATGAAAAAAAAAATCCATTGGAAAATGTTCCTCTTGGCTACCAAACGTGAACCAAAAAAGAGAGGTGCTGTCGCCGGAAAAATTGAGCCACGACAGTTTGAAGCTCGTCACCGGTGAAGGGAGATGCTAGTCGGAAGTTGGGCAGTGGCAAGGCAGTGATGGTGGAAGGAGAAATAGAGAGGAAGAGATGAACATTCTGCAGAAGAAAAAAAATGACAGGAAGAAGATGAAGAAAGTGAGAGGCATTTTGGTCTTTTTACCTATGAGAACACATGGCAGCTCTAAAAAAATTTTGAGGTAGGAGAAAGCTAGGTCTTGAACACCTACCATTAGACTCAAAATGTCATACCTTACCACTAAGCTATAACTCATTATCTAATTAATAGTATATACCATGAATATTTATGCTTTTACTCTTTTTAAGAACAAAAATTTTGCTTAATACTTTGCAAGTGTTACATTTCAAATAACAATGGCGTGGCCTGGACGTTCAATGAGATACTCTCAATTGCTTTCTGATTAAAATATACTTCATAAATGCATAGTTTACTGAAGGGTTTGAAAGTGATGTAGAAGATAATAACTCAATTACTGCATATGAGTTTTTGTCTAATATATTGATATCTAATTCATTCGCAAGTCATTGTTGCATTCATGTTATTCCAATAAAGTGGGGTTGCAGGAAAGAAGACAAAAGAGAGAACCGACTGTTTGTCCTTTGTGTCTGCATAGATTGTTGGATAGTTATAGTTCAAAGAGTGATCTTGGGACGATAGTAATGTGTGAGTATATAAAATCCTCTGATGTGGAAAACTGAACTTTGATGACATGTGTACAGCTCAGCTGAATTATTGAGTGGTTTCAGATGGAGACAACAATTAAATTGTGAGGTACTGAGTTAGACTTATTGTTTAAAATAGCAATAATTCAGAGTACATAGACTTATTCGTACAATAAATGATACTAAAAAATTTTACAGTTTCTTGGAGTATTTTAGAGTACATAGACTAAGGACTCTCTTCTAGTTTAATAATTTTCATTTTCAAGTCCCTGTGCAAGCACGCGTAGCCTCATAGTTCCTTTGATCACTGACTTCAAATAACTAAGTTTCTCTAAATCGTTCTAACGGATTGCTTTCTGCACCTCTTATTTTAGCCTGTGCCTTTTCTCTTATTCTTGGGTGTCTCATCAGCTCTGACATAGCCCACTCTATTATTGTCGCTGAAGTATCAGTTCCAGCACTGAATATGTCCTGGATAGACATTGAAAAATTTTGCATATACAAGATCATTGAAATATTGAAAAAATTATGGCATTGATTTTGAATTAAACAAACTAACTTAATTGCTTATGGATCAAACTTTTAGTCTTACAACTTTGCTTATACTTCTTTACAAGCCAAGCAGAATGAAGAGGAAGAAAGTAATGAATAAGGGAGATTGGAATTCCATGACCATGGAATGAAGAATACTCTCGATCAGCGTTTGATATTGAAACTGATTTTTCTGACTGCCAGGTATACTCTTAAAACTGATGTTTCAATTAAGAATGGCGTGCACGCGAAGGTTAAAGCTAAGATTTTTAATTCGTTTTGGACGCTCAATGAGATACTTTCGACCGCTTTCTGAATAAAATATACTTCATTATTGCATAATTTAGGGAAGGGCGTGGAACTGATGTTGAATATAATAACTCATTTACAGCGCATGCATATGATCAGTTTTTGTTTAATTTTTTGACATCAATATATTCGTATTTCATTGTTAATTCATATTATCCCGTTATTGTGGAATTGAAGTAAACTCTTTGTGGTTATACTAGCGATTAAAATTTGAGACTAACATATAAGTGATGAATTTAATTGAAACTAAAAATTAGTGATAAACTAAATCGAAATTAGACTTGTAAGTAAATAATTAAAATAATATTTTATTTATTAAAAATATGTTACTTGCAAGAAAGCATTTAATTGAGTCAAAATGCTTAAAAGGAAATAAGAAATGATTCTGCATGCATGGCATCCTATTTCGGAAAGGTAGTTGAAATTGAGACAAAGTCTTAACACGCTTTACCCGAAAGTAACGGAATGTTTTCAGAAGAAAATTGGATTAAAACTCATATATGAAAAGGATGTTGTAATTATGTTAAAAAGATTCAAGATGATAGAAGTTTGACAAAAGTTTATTTTTATCCCTTAATCACTTTTATTGTTGTCTCTTAATTTCATTTAGTTTTAATTTGATCATTTAATTTTATTTTAGATTTTACTTTCATCCGGTAACTTCATTTAGTTTCAATGTAGTTATTTAAGTAATTTTACCTTAAGTTATACTTCTATATGTTAATTTATTTTTGTTCTAATTTTTCTTATTAATTTGATTTCATGATTCATGTTTATTCCATAATTTTATTTTCTTCTGGTTTGGCTCTTTGTTTTTAATACTTCTCAATTACTTTTTTTTTTTTATCCTTTTATTTATCTATTAATATGAGTAAGTTTCATGAAACATATTTCTTATTTGGATGTTCTAATCTATGTCATATTCTTCCACAACTAAATTGATTGGTACCTGGTAGCCGAATTTGTTTTTATGTATGCTTTTCTCATTTTGGTATTATTAACTCAATTTATTCCTAATTTTAATTTGGTGTTAGAGGAAAAAAGACTTTGAGTAGTTTTTAAAATTAAGGGCTAATTCAGAACAATAACATTAAGAGATGAAAATAAAATTTATGATAAAATTAAGGGGTCAAATTAAAACAATAATGATAATAGACATAAGTGAAACCAAACAAATAAATTTAATAACTTAAATTGAAACTAAATAAAAATAACGGAGAAAATTGAAATCTCAAATAAAATTATAAGGAGGAGCGTGCCTCTTCCACCCCGTTCCCCTTATCTCTAATTCTTTTCTTAAAAAAAGATTTAAATATTAATAAAATTTATATAAAAAATAATATTATTAGTTTAAAACTTTTATTACTAATTGAAATTTACAAATATATTTGAAATATTATGAAATGAGTTTTATGGAAGATAAGGAAAAAAGAAATTTATGGGTTCAATTTTATGAAAATTTTTAAAATAATATTAATAATCAAGACATCCAATTCTTAAGCTAAAATAAACTTGTCTATAAATTACCAATTTTTAAACTAAAATAAATTCTAAACCATCTGTCAATACCCCATCTAAAATTAAAAGAAAATGAAAAATGAAAATATAAAACAAAAATGACATCACAAAATTAAAGACCGATATCCAATTGGTGATTCATACATTTTCAAACTGTTGTATCTTGTTTTATTTGGCATGAATGAGATGTCCATCTTTAATTTTTTTCCTTAGTAAAATATATCAAAACATAATTTTGATTATAGTCAACTTAGAAAGGAAGTAGAGGGGGTCAATTGTGAAAATCTCTATTTTGTAGGAGAGTATAAATGCAGTGAATAAATATATTAACAAAAATAACAAAAATCAATAAAGCAAAAATAAGTAGAAAGATCAATTAATAGGGCTCGCCTATACCCCAGCACTCAAGGTAATTCGTAACAAGGAAAATGGGGCAGTTTGAAAAATAAAATCAATATGAAAATTTAAAAAAAAATGGAAATAAATACTATCTGACCATCGTATTATAGCAATCCTGTCTAGCTTTTGTAACGAGGTTGGGATTTGCTACCGCATTGAGGTGCCAACTGCGCATGCAGTTTTCCCAATCTTGTCCGTTCCTTTCATCGAATGCCCCAAATGTTTTTGCTGCACTAGTTTGTAAATTAACTTAATCAATACGGCCTCATCGTTTTAGATAAATATGAAGCTTCTAATGTGCGTGTGTTTGCATAAATATCATCTGTATATAAGAACTAAGTGAATCAATTGTGGAGTTTCTATAGAATAACACTATAATGGAAGTTGTGTCAATATCGGTCTTGGGCAATGAAGCACGGATACGGCAGGGAGGCTCGCGTATCCGTATCAAACACGGATACTCTTACAGTACATGGATTCATGTATCGAAACGCGTCAAAACGTGGAGAAACGTTTCGAAACGGGTCAAACGGGTATGGTGCATTTCGAAACGGCACGACTCGATTTTATTTTGGCTTCTGCTTCATTTTTGTCTTCTCTGTTCTCTCATTTCCATCTTCGCTGTTCTCTGCATTGATCCATCCAGTTCTCTCGCTCGTCAGTGTAGTGCTTCATTCCGACCGTATTGTCATAGCTTTCCGGCAGTGCTTGATAGTGGTTTGACGCTTCATCGGTTAGTTTGTTTCTTTGCCATTTTTGGTTTTCTTTTCTGTTTGCCCTTTGCCGTCGGCCCGTCGTTCATTTTTGTTCTTCGTGGTTGGTCCGACGGTGCTTCGTGGTTCCTTTCTATTGCAGAATGTGTGTGCTTTTCGACTGTATAGTTGTTTTCTGGTGGGTTGCTTCCTCTGTGTGTGTGTGTGTTTTTGCTGAAAGCTATAATCCAAGTACAAAGGTGATTTTTGCTTCCTCTGTTTATGTGTTTGTGCTGTAAGCTGTTCTTTTTCTCAGTTTCTACTGCGTGTTGATTATGAATCATAATTTATGATGCTGATGCTGATGCTGCGTGTTGATCATGATGCTGCTACATGTTGATTGTGTGTTTGTGTTGTTTGTGGATATTCAAAGCAATGCCTGTATCTTCCTTTTTTGTTTTTCAATGTTGAAGTTACAATTTTTAAGCTCTAAATTGTGTGGTTTAATCTTGGTTGAAAAGAACCTTTGAGCTAATTTTTTTTTAATATGTTGTTGGATTATGCTATTGGATTTTATTTTTTGCTAAATTTATGTATTTATCATGACAATAGGTATCACATCTAGCTTGATATACAATTCAAATTGTTATATTATTAATGGCTTTGGGAGCATCTAGCAGTGCTATTGGCTCAACCTCTAGATACCGAACAAGTAATGAACTTCAAAAAGAGTCAACTCCTTTGTGGGCTTATATGACTATAGTTGACAGAAGTAGAGCAGGTGAAAATTTAGTTGTTGGTGGTGGAAATCGATATTGGAAGTGTAATTACTGTAACAATGAATATAATGGATCATATTTTAGAGTTAAGTGGCACTTGTTAAAGGTATCTGGTAAAGGGATTGCTATGTGTTCTACGGTTGATAGCTAATGTTTAGTTGAAATGAAAACTATGCAAGATGTGGCTAATAATTTGTCAAAACCAAAGCAAGTGCCATTACCACCACCAACTTTGGCTTATCTCCTTTAAACCCAGATGAAAGTATTATAGTTGAAAGTCCATGCAACCAGGGAAAAAGGAGAGCCGTGAGTGGTCTAGAAAGAGCCTTTAATAATGGAGCTAGGGAGAAATTGTGTGGAGAAATTGCAAGGATGTTTTATTCTGTTGGTTTATCATTTAATTTGGCACATAATCCATATTATATTAGCTCATTTCAATATGCTGCAAATAATGTGATTGCTAGGTTTAAGCCTCCTGGTTATAATGCACTAAGAGGTACTTTGTTGCAAAAAGAGAGGGCAAATGTTGAAAGGCTACTTGAACCAATCAAAGGAACTTGGAGTGAGAAGGGAGTCAGTATAGTAACAGATGGTTGGACTGATGCCCAACGACGACCATTAATAAATTTTATAGCTGTATCTGATGGAGGTCTTATTTTTCTTAAGGCTATTGATGGATCTAAGGAGTACAAAGATAAATATTATATAGCTAACTTGATGAAGCAAGTTGTTGAAGAGGTTAGACCTCAAAATGTTGTTCAAATTATAACTGACAATGCCCTAGTGTGCAAAGCTACTGGTAAATTGGTTGAAGCTGAGTATCCACACATTTTTTAGACACCATGTGTTGTGCACACACTTAATCTTGCGTTGAAAAATATATGTGCTGCAAATAACACAGAGGTAAATGAGGTTGTGTTTGAAGAATGTCATTGGATTACACAAGTTAGGGATGATGCCATTTTTATTAGAACTTTTATCATGAATCATTCCATGAGGTTAGCTATTTTCAATGAATTTGTGCCTTTGAAATTATTGGCTATTGCTGAAACACGATTTGCTTCTACCGTTGTTATGCTCAAGAGGCTCAAACTCATAAAACGACATCTCCAAACAATGGTAATCAGTGAGGAATGGAGTACTTACAGAGATGATGATGTTGGAAAAGCAAATATGGTCAAAGAGTTCATTCTTGATGATTCTTAGTGGGATAAAATTGATTACATTATCTCTTTCACAAAGCCTATTTATGACATGCTTAGGTTTTGTGATACTGATAAGCCAACACTACATTTGGTCTACGATATATGGGATTCAATGGTAGAAGAAGTGAAGGCATCCATATACAAACATGAGAACAAAGAGCCTTATGAGTATTCAAGGTTTTATGAAGTTGTATATGGGATTATAATTAACCATTGGACAAAGAGTTGCAATCCACTTCATTGTCTTGCCCATTCATTGAATCCAAGGTATAATATTTGTGTTGTTTTTAAATTTAATTTTGTGTGTTTAAACAAGTGACCTTGATATCATCTTTTGTTTATATAGGTATTACACTCCTCAGTGGCTTGAAGGGGCACCTAATAGAGTTCCTCCACATAAGGATGAAGAAATTTCAACTGAGAGGACCAAATGTTTTGGCATGTACTTTAGAGAGCCAATGGAGAGAAAGATGATTCTTCGAGAATTTTCTAAATTTTGCGGAGCCTCCGAGGCATATTCATTATTTGATTCCTTACAAGATAGGTAGATTTTGGAACCTAAAGAGTGGTGGATGAATTATGGTTCTGCAACCCCTATGCTTCAAAATCTTGCATTGAAGCTTCTTGAGCAACCATGTTCATCTTCTTGTTGTGAAAGAAACTGGAACACCTACTCTTTCATTCACTCCCTTAAACGGAATAAGATAAATCCAAAAAGGGTTGAAGATTTAGTTTCTGTGCATACTAATCTTCGTCTTTTATCAAGGAAGAGTGAAATGTATTCCAAGGGACAAACTAGGATGTGGGATATTAATGGAGATCATTGGGAGCCATTTGATGGTGCTAGAAGCGTTGAAGTTGCAAATTTATCCTTAGATGAACCAAATTTGGAGCAAGAACTCATTGGAAATCATAGTGATGTTAATGAAAGTGAAGAAGATTAATTTAGTTTACTTTGTTTAATCATTTGTACTTTAATTTGTAATCTATTGACATCTTTTATAAATATATATGGCTTGTTTCATTATTTTGTCTTGTTCATTTTTATGTGTTAATATATATATATATATATATATATATATTTATATTGCTGTACCCATATCTTAAAATTTTGAAAATTGTCGTATCTTGTGTATCGTATCGCATCGTATCCGATATGCGTATCCGTATCGGTGCTTCATAGGTCTTGGGTAACCTTTTGCAATTTTTAAGCATTTGGCTGAAGCTTTCATCTTATTTTCGTCGGTATTTGAGAGAATAGCTGTGCATCGCTTATCAGAAAAGAATCCATAAGCCACCCATGCCTAAGAGTTTAAGAGGGAAAGGTTGAAAATGATGGTGCGTTTTACTTATGATCATACTGAACCAACAACGTGATACCATCTAAAACATTCAATAAAAAGAACAGACGAGATTAATGAAACTACTCGTGCACAGTTCACACCCCAACGATAGGCTGATTCCTATAAGCAATGGGACCTTGCTATTATAAAAAGGGATTTTGACATTCCTTGGTTTTATACTTATATTTTTGACCCATATCATGTACTTATATTGTTCTTATTCTCAACTCCTATCAGGTTTTGTCTTATTATGTTTTTAAATGATTATGTGTTTTATTGTTAATATTAATACACTAGCATAAGTTGGCACAAATGGAACGAGTCTATGCCCCTTAATTACTGCCTCTCGGGTTCGAATTCATAGTGGGATAAGAATGAAAAACATTTGCCTTGGAGACCTCTTCCCAATTTGGCCTAAACCATAAGTTGAGGGATTAATACCCTAAGCAATAAAAAAGAAATTGTTAATATCAATACATATCATATATTATTTTTAGGTTTCATTTTTATTCTGGTATTAGTTTTAATTTACATAAGAGTCTACTTTTTTCCCTCAATAATTCCATTTTATTTTGTAAGTTAAATTAAGAAGTTTTAATTTCAAAAATAACAAAATGTACAAATCCAAAAAACCAAGAATATGTTCTTTTAATAATTTTATTCTTTTTGAATTTAAATTAAAAAAATCCTAATTTCAAAAATTTCAAGAAACATAAAGCCAAAAAATAAAAAAAATAAAGCTTTTCCTTGCTAATTTTGTTCCTTTCTTCACAACTAATTCATTCAAATACTGATATAACAAAATGCATTAACAATATTTAGCCCAATTCTCTAATACCATACAATGTAATTAAACTAAGATCTTGCTTGTGCCAAAAAGAGCTTCTAGTATATAAAGAAAATATCTATTGACATTTAACAACTAAATAAAAATAACTCTTCACCTTTACAAATAATGTATGACTCACCTATAAGTCTATCAGTCAACTACAAACAACAAAGTGATAACTAGAATCAAAACAATTATGTGAGAAAAAAATTAAAAAGAAAATGGGATGAGTGACCACACTCTGAGTAAATATCACTAACCATATCAAAAGGGAATGGGTAAACCGTTAGAATTTTTTACAACTATATCATTTTGCAATTCAAAATGCATCAAACTTACGTATGTCAAAATATTCCAAAAGGAAAGATAAGAAATTGTATAATATAATTCGTTAAGTTGGGGCAAAATTCAAAGATACTTTGCAATACAAATCACACTAAAAAAACATTTGAAATCCATCAACAATTTTAAAGGTAGGTAATATTGAAGTGGAAAATATCTTACAAAACTGATCAAAATCCATAATTAACACTAGCTGTAAGCTAGGAATCATAGTACAAATGGTAGTTAGAGTCGAGTAATATAACTTACAAACTATTAGAAGAGATCCACATATGGTGATCGTCACACACAAAGTTAGCAACACCCCTGCTAGTTAGGGTTCTAAACAGATCATGGTACACCAGGGCTAATGTCTACTGTTATTAACTACAAGGTTTTAGGTTGCATGTATTTCCAAGAAAAATCATATCTTCTATAATAGTATACATAATCAAAATATATCCAAACAGAAAAATTCTGATTTCCAAAATTTCATATGATAACAGAATCATTATGAAAATTCCTAAAATATGATACAATATCTATATTGTTCAAAATGATCATTCAAATATGAAAGAATATTACAAAGAAACTTCTCAAATTCCAAAGAGTGCAATTAAATGTCAAAATTAACACAATAATTCAAGAGGTCTATTCTCAAGGCAACATAATATATAAAACAAAAATATTTCACAAATGAGCAGTTTAAAACACTAAAAACATGTACTTGGAAGCAACACACACAACAATAGTGTTCCTAATGTCTCTTTCTTTATCCCACTTGATTGCAAACCCAATGACTATAGTTTTGTAATAAAAAATAACACACATTTAACTTCTCATATCATAAATTATTCCTTAATTCAAATGACTTCCTAATGCCTAGTCCAATTCTTGTCTAATCACTATGTATTAAGTTTCTTTAATCTCAAAATGGGGTGTTAATCCTTTATCTTTGAATATCACAAGTAAATTTCACCACCTTGGCACAAATTTTATATTTATTTATTTATGTCTTGTATCTCATGTATTTAATCCTATATAAACGTATGACCAAAAATAATTTTTTTTTCTTAACCAAAAGTTACATAGCATTATAGAAAAAAATGAAATTATTTTAATCAAAATTCAAGATTTAATGATCAATTAAATTACTTATTTAGGGTCATTTTGTCAATCTTTATAAGGTTTCCTTCATCCTTTCTTCAAAACAGCAAAGAAAATTAAAGAAGTTTGGAAAAGGCCACCGAATCAACATACCACTTCAAACAACAACTTCTAATTGCTCTATTTTCGGCCAGCCACCGTTGAGAGCAAGTTGGAAAACATTATGGGCATATCAAAGTTGATGAAAATGATGAAGGTAGACGGAAAAATTGCAAGAAGAGGAAGAAAGAAAATAAGATGCTATTGTCGTGCATTGTTTGTGGAAGAATGGAGGAAAAAAGGTCATTGGACAAAGATGTGAAATCAGGGACATTTTTGTAATGTGTATGGTAAGGGACATGTGGACGGTAGAAAAAACCAAAAAGACTAAAGGTTTGAACATTGGCGCCAAGGATTGCATAGGTTGAGACTTAGTCACTTGGGCTAACTTCAATTTCAAAATATGTTAATTTATTTAATAATTATTCTGTTCTAATTGTATTAGAAATTTCTCCTCAAGGATTATTTTAAATTTTGATTCATATCCCAACTATACTATCTTGCTTTCATCATCTAATGAAACAATTCTTAAATTCTTTCCCGCTAAGACTAAACTATTTAACAAAGACTTTAGGAGTGTTACATTAAAATAAAAGTGCTATTTTCAAATTTTAAAAGTAAGAAAAGGAGAAATTGAAGAGAACAAGAGAGTGAGGTCACACTAATTTCGTGAATTTCAACTCATAAACTAAATTTTAGTCACGTTAAGTTTATGCAAAATTCGTCTGATTTCATTGTGTTGTTATTTTCGTAAAAAAAAAATTAAAAGGCATCAAGCCATAGACACACTTTTAGTTGAACTATGTAGATTTTGATCCTTATTGCTGGGTACGTTGATCCTATGCTATTATCTTAGGTTAAATCCACCCTTCGTAAATGTTTTTTTTAATTATTATTTCTATTTTGTTTCCTCCTTCATTTTGCATGTGTTTTAGTAAAGGTAATCATGATAAAATTAAGGTCATATTCTATTAATTTTGCTTGACTAGTTTAAGGTATCTACGGAAAGGTGTTGTGGGATGCCTGACACTTTCTTCTCCCTCAAATAAACTCCTAAAATCATATTCATTTTCACAAACCACATTTCCTTTTTTTTTTTTTTGTTTTAGAATAGTTTTCCAAAGTTTTTCTATTAAAAATTTTGGTTGCGCCAAAGGTTGTCAAACTTGCAACTTAGGTAAACTTATAAGCAGAAAGTAAACTCGTAACGTAGACTTATAATATAAACTCGTAAAAGTTTACTTTTATTAGTAGATAATAATTGAAATATGCAATTACATAGTTAAAATATATATTGGACTAGTGAACATACAAAGTAATGGTTCATTTGACATTAATTAAATAAGTGATAACTAAATATAAATCTTTTAATTTTATATATTACAATTTTAATATAATAAGAACTAAAAAATAAATACTAATAATATTAAAATTTGAATCTAAGACAATTTGTCTACTAATAAATATAACCATCAAATATTAACGTATATAGATAAAAATTCCATGAAATCTATAAGCATTATTCTACTATGTTAATAATATAACAATTTCATATGAGTTTTTGGGTAAATATATCAATTTATTAATATATAAAAAGGGAAAAATTAATATTATAAAATTAAATTAATGTATACTGAAAGACACATTGATAAATATTAAATTAATTGATTCAATACATTTATGTTTTAAAAATGGCACATTTGAACATTATATTGAAAATGAAGCAATTATATAAAAAACGTTACACTCCCTATGAATGATTTCCATGTTGGTTTGGTGGTAAATAGCATTCCTGATATTCTATGTTATCCATGTTTGATTTCTATTATTTGTAGTTTTTGAGGTACCATTTGATTGGGTGAGAAGCCATTATATAATAGTCTCTGGCTATACATAAGTAAAAATAACATTAGCTCTGTGCTAAGGCGCTGGACACAACTTGCTGTGCTCAAATTCAACTCGTCAATTTGACCTAGTTGAGCTGAGCCAGGTGCGCTTTTGAATGAGTTAATGTGTAGCTTGAATCAGGTGGCGATTCTCAAAAATTGATTTTTTAAGTTGCTTTTGAGAGTTAATTTGTTTTTTTTTTTTTTTTTTTTTTCTGTTTCTCAAGTTGGGCTTGGTCCTCTGATAGGTTGTCAGACATTATGGAATTTTTTTCATATATTTGTAATTTTTAAATTTTACTAAAAACTTGAAACTAAAAATATTAAGTTTAATATAAATTTTATTAATAACTTCGTAATTCTATTTTATAATTTTTAGTTTCAAAAAGAGCCTTTTGTGGTTTCATGCTTGCACATACATACATATATATATATATATATATATGGTTTCTAAATTTTTTTATAAAATTTTAGGTTCTTGTTATATTTACCATAATTATTGACACACAAATTTTTTTATGTAAAATTTTTTATAAAATTTAAAAATATGTACCTACAAGCAAGAAATCAAATTCACTTGGGATCAATTTTATGAAAAATATTAATATTCAATACTCGATTCTTAAAGTAAAATAAAATTATTTATAAATTATCAATTTTTCACAATATGATAAATTTATCAACAAAAGTAGATTCTGAGTTTGAACCGTCAAACTTCTGTTTTTCTCTTCCATAATTCCCACATCAAACTATTTAAAATATATTTTAAATTTTCAATTGTACAAAAAATTTAAACTAGTAATATTAATTTTCATATAAATTTTATTATTTTTAATTTATTACTAAAAATTATTTTCTAAAAAGTGGTGCATGTGGTGTTGGAGGGAGCATTCCCCTCATAAATGAGGACTGGTGAGCATGCCCCTCTCATTCGATATGGGAGCGCCAACGTGCCCCTAATTTGGAGTTATTAGCCAAAAAATTAATAAAAAATTACACATCACTGAACTCTATAAGCGAAGTAAGAAAATAAAAACAAAAATTAATCATGAGAAATAAAAGTGCTGACACAGGTTTTGAGATATTTAATGACTTTATTATAAACTGACAATCAAAAAGCCTATATGGTACCATATTAGCATCCACCTTTCAAACTACCATTTGAAACTCACTCCTTTAATCAAATTCATCAACTAGTTACGATGTACACGCCTTAAAGTGGAAGCATAGGCGAAAGACAATGGCTTTACATGCAAATCCAATTCACTTAGTTCTTCTATACAACAAATCAATGCCCATCACTCCCTTGACTATGAGGAAGGAAGGAAGACAACATCGAGTAGCTTGGAACAATCTAAGTACATCAAAATATATCGTACCATTTTAAGGACATAAATTAAAATTATCATGCAATCATGCATTATATGGAGTGGGAATTAGATACAGGTTGTTTTTCTTTCCAACGGCTGCTCCAAAAGTTTCAGTCATGTCCAAGTCCTCAGGTTTCATTCCATTTGGGAGTTCCCAGTTAAAGTGGAAGAGTAAGCAAGCCAAAGGAAGCTCAACACTTGCTAATCCAAATAAAATGCCTGGACACATTCGCGTTCCTGCCCCAAATGGAATTTACTCAAAGTTGGTCCCTTTGAAATCGATAGAAGTGTCATTGAACCTCTCTGGTATGAACCTTTCGGCATCATACCAATACTTGGGATCTCTTCCAAGCGCCCATGCATTGACTATGACTTTAGTCTTTTTAGAATTTCATACCTGCCAGTGTTGCAGGGTTCCCTGCTTTGTCTTGGGAGCAATAAAGGAACTGGTGGGTGTAATTTCATGGTTTCTTTGATCACTGACTTTAAATAACTAAGCTCCTCTAAATCTTTCTCATGGATTGTTTTTTTTTTCCCTTAAAAACTCCTCTTATTTCAACCTGTGCCTTTTGCCTTCTTCTTGGGTTTCTCATTAACTCTGACTTAACTCATTCTATTGTTGTTGCAGAAGTATCAGTTCCTACACTGAATAGGTCCCGGATAAACGTCGAAAAATTTTGTAAAAATAAGATCAGTGTGCTAGAGAAAACAATTGATTATGAATTAAATAATCTAACTTAACTGCTTTATAACCCTCTCAAAATTGGATATAGAACTAAAAATAAGATGAAATATACTTTAGAGAGCGTACTAACCCAAATCACAGCTTTGATGTTATTGTCTGTGACAGGAATGAGGTTGCCACGTTGTTGGACTCGTAGGAGAACATCGATAAGGTTTTCCTTCCTAGACTCACTCTTCTCTTCTTTTCCTTTTTTCTTTACTTGATGCTCCTTCACAATATTTTCCAAAATCTTGTCCGCCTTCTTATGCATATTCACTAATTTAGCTTCATTGCGTGTTATGAGATGAATTAGTTTAAGAGAGGGAAATAAATCAGCCAGATCAAATACTCCGCTCAATTCTATTGCTCGTTTGAGCAAAATGAGTAGTTCATCTTCATCTTTAGTTTTCTTACCAAATGCTGCCCTGCACACAATGGTACTCACCAAAGAGAAAATTCTTGTAGTAAGGTTAATTGGTGTACCTGTGGACATCTGAACTGATTCTATGAGTTTTGTCACCTCATCTTCTCGAATGTAGGAGAAAGACTGAACCCTCTTCGCACTTAGAAGCTCTAACGAACATATCTTTCTCATCTTTCTCCAGTATTAACCATATGGAGCAAAAACAATATCTGATGATTCATAGACCATGATTTTGGATCCAAGCCTCTGTACTAAATAAAGATCATGTGTATTCGTTATTTCCTTGGCCATCTCAGTAGAAGATACAACCACTGCAGAAATTTCGCCCAATTGTAGATGCAGAAGAGGTCCATATGTTTTGGCTAGTTCTCGCACAGCATAGTGTGGAAGTAAGGCTGCTGCTGCCAGCTGATGAAGATTCCCCAGCAAAGGTAGCTTCCATGGCCCTGGGGGTAGTTTTTGGATCGAACTTCTATACTTATAACTTTGCCCGTACTTCTTTGCAAGCCAGAGCAGCAGAAGGAGGAAGAAAGTAATGAAATTGGGAGATTGGAATTCCATGACCAGGACATGAAGAATACTGTTGAATCTTGATTGATTAGTGTTTGAAACTGATGTTTCTGTCTTCAGACATATGCAGAGCAGATCTATTAATGGCACGCAGTTCTGAATGATAAGATTTTAATTTCTTTTTGGTCGTTCAATGAGATACTCTGAATCGCTTTTCTGAATAAAATGTACTTCATTATTGCATAATATGGTGTAGGGTGCGGAAGTGATGCAGAATATAGTAACTCCATTACTGCATGAGAATTTGTTTAATTTTTTGTATGTCTAATATATTCGTAATACCTTATTGCGTTTATATTTTTCCAATAAAGTGGGGTTCATGTGAAGGAAAGGAGACAAAAGACAAAATCAAATGTAGCCGCTGGTGGGGAGGGTATCATATAACATTTCATGACAAAAATATTATTTCCGTACCTCATATTTTGATTATGTTTTAATTAATTTTTTTTATATTTATCTAATTTTAATGTAGTCTTTCACATTTTCAAATGTTAAAAACAGAATTTTTTTTATCAATTTACTAAAAATTGAGTAGGATGATTATTTGCTGACGAAAAAAATTAATTTGTTTAAAGATAAAAATATAAAGAATTATATTGAAATAGAGCTAAAATTTGTGGAATCAAAATAAATTTTTTAAAAATTTTGGCAAGTAGTCTCCTTACAGTTAAAGTGGAAAGAGTAAATGAAATTGATTAGCCTATTTTGTTGGATCATAAGTATTTTAGTATTTTGATTATTATAAATATTTTTCAAATCAATTAATATTTTGAAATGTTATTTTTAGAATTACGTATTTAATTCGAGCCAGAATTATATATATTGGCTAACAAGTATATTGTTTGGGTCAAATGATGTTTTTGGGCTCCGTGCGTTAATTAATCGTGGGTTGAAAATATGTGGTTGCGAGAAGCATATACTTGAGTCAATATACGTATGAAAAATAAGCGAAGACTATGTATTTCAGCGGGGGACATATTGGCCCAGGAGGGTGCATTCCTGCCTCCACTGAAATTTTTTAAAATTATTTGTATAATTTTAAGTTATGACATTATGCTAGGTATTTTAAATTTTTGAATACATTGGATTTTCATATGTATTTAAAAATTTTACATAATGCTATTATGTTATTTTTTTCATTATTTTCATTTTAATTTTAATTTATTGAACCCGCCCATATATTATGTATATAACTATATTTAATTTATGTACACCCTTGATATAATTTTGTAAATAGTATTAGTTTACCATAATTTAGTATAACACAATCAAGTTCAAATATCAATATATATTTTTTTAGCTAAGCTTAGAACCAATATCCCTGAAAATACAATAAAAACCATTTAAATGTTTGATAAAATAATATTTGCAGTCTTTTATAAATTTAGTTTTTAATTTTTACCAAATGATAATCTTAAATTTTCATGCTTTATTACATCTTTAAAACACACTTCTCAATTGGTTATTGAACTACTGACTAATGATATGCATTTTTTTAGTGTATCATTGTTATATGTTACACAATTATATGTTACACAAATTGTGAGTAAATACAGAACTATATTGTTATATGTATAATATTAATATGAAGAGTAATTCTTGGTAGCATGATCATTTAGGCCCCGTTTGGTTGCTAGAATCAATGTGAGGGAATGGAAATGGTTGGTTGATAGATTGAGTCCTCATTCTCATTCCCTAGGGAACTTATTCTTTCTTATATAAGAGAAAGTTCTCTTCTGATCTAAAGTTATGGAACGAGATTAATTTCTTGGAAATGAAAATATGCTTAATAAAAGTGCTCTCACTTATAATAATTTAGAGAAAAATACCTGTGTGATACATCAAAATCGTAATTTATTATTAAATTATTATTTTTAATTTATTATTATTTTATTATTAATTATTATTTTATTAAATATATATAATTATATTATTAGTTAATAATTCGAAGAGATGTTTGTCCTTTTTTTTTTTTTTTTATATGATAAGGGATAATATAGTAAAATATGCACACTACCTAATTTATTTCCATATATAATCCACTAATCAAACAAAGTAAAGGGAGACATGCCCATTCTCATTCTTTTCCAACTAAACAACATTTTAATATTATCATTCCTACTCCTACCCCCATTCTCATTCTTATTCTTATTTCTATTGTATCAATTCTAACAACCAAACGGACCCTTAAAGTTAAATATGTTTCTAGATTAAGGAGAAAGAAGTTAGGATATTATTAGTAAATCAATCTAATTTAATTTAATCCAAACTTTTAAAGAGAATAATTTCCTTAAAAAACTTTTGGAGAGAAATTTTCTTTGCTCCCACAAAGTCAATATCTTGCTCCGCCACTATTGCATGGGATCGTATTGTAGAAAGTTTTCAATTGTGACAAAGTATTAGCACATTAACTTGAAAATAATTTTGTATTTATTAGAAGCGTGCATCATGTTATGGAATTAATTAATATTTTAAAAAAAGAATTGGACTAAAGCACATATATGGAAAAGATTCGGTAATTATTATAGAAAATCAAATATGAAATGCTTTACAAAAATGAGATAAGTTTTAAAGTATATGTTTAAATCAAATTATTGTTTTAATTACAATGATACTGCAATTTAATGTTAATGTGCTTAAATTAAAGAAGTTGTGTAAGAAAATTCTTTGAATTATCCACTACAAGAAAGCAGGAAAGGAAACATTTTAAAAGGGTGTTATTCTTTCAATCTGCCTTGTGGATATCCATTATATATATATATATATATTGTAGGCTCTTTCAATGTGGGAGCTTTTATTTAATTGATGAGAAGTCTCTTTTGACTAAATCATCATCTCCTTATGTGATGACCATTTACATTTCTCATACATGTATAAAGAATTATTGGAAGTATATAAATTTTTTTGGAGTCAATAAGAAAAATAATGAAGTAATTCATTAATGAATTAATTAACTACCTCTTAAGTTGAGAATTTTTTGAAGTTTAAGAATTGAGTAATTAATTAATGAAATAATTAATACCTCTCAAATTGGTGATTCTTCAAAAATATAAGAATTCTATAGAGAGAATGAGAAAATTAATAAATTAATTAACCGCCTCTTAAATAAAAAATTCTTTGAAGTCCAAATTCTTTTAAGGTGCTGCAATGGTAAAGCATTTTGATATGCCAAATAATTAATTGAATGAATTATGCACTAATAAATTCAGTGTTATGCTGAATTTGAATTTTAAGCTTAGTTTTGTGTGAATTACATCAAATTGAATTTAAAAAATTATGGTACTAGATACTTCATACTTTAAATATGCACTCACCTATTATGGTTGTGATGAAACTTGTTGTGATAGTGTATGAGGTTAAATTGAAGGTTAAAAGCGTAAGTATATGCCTTAATGGGGCGTTTGACTTCAAGTAGACATAATTTTTTGCACAAATGGAAATTTTGGGCTTGTAATTCCTTTCTAGAAAGCTCACTTAGAGCTTGAAGCCTAGTTAAATTGCCAAAGGCAATTGGGTCTAGTTTGAAGCCCAAATTTGATAAATTTCATTGACTTTAAGGCCTCTAGATTTCAAAAAACTTAGTTTATGGTCAAGTGCCAATTATCCAAGGCTGTCCTTTTTTTTTTTTTTTTTTCTGAACTTAATTGAGAAACATTGCTTTTGTAATTTTTTTTTTTTGGTGTAAGATCTAAGTAAGTTTAGTGATTGGAAGCATTATCAGATTTTCAATCTTACTAATTAATCATACATACTTTTGAATAGTATGACATCCAAAATTGTTGATTTTGCAATTAAGCATTGTTAAGTGATCTAACTTGCTATGAAGATCACTTGAGCAATTAACGCCTTACGATTGTGAGGTCATTAATTTTAGGACCAATTATAAGGGTGTTATTTTTTAGTTGATTTAATTAAGGTGTCAGTTGCATTAACAGTAAATACACCCGATTTATGTAGCACTATATTGAGATCTAATTGAATTGATGTCTTAATATTTTTCATACCATATTGATATGGAGATGTTAAAGACATTCAGTTACATGAACCTTTTGTTATGTAATGAGTTTTCTTGGTTTATAACAATCTAGGTCCCTTAGGTAGAATTATGACAAGCAATGTTGTAAATATAGTTGCATATGCTAAGTTTTTGGAGGAAATTTTGTCTTATAATTATATTTCTGACACATAATTAACATTTCCTTGTTTGTATTAGCTCAACTCTTGTATTCCAGCAACCATCAGTAGTAAAAACTCTTAAAGAGACAAACTGTAATAACCTGAAAAGTCCCCTTAAAAAAAAAAAAAGGAAATTCATTTGAAAGCCCTGGCTCTGAGGAAGATATATTCACTCTATTTAACATTAATTCCATTGTTCTTAAAAAACCATTGTTGAATTATTACACCACCTAGTTGGAGTGTTCTTTAGTCATTAATGAAAACTCTAGTGGAATGTTTAAGAGCCAGTTGGAAGAAGGTTTAGGCAATATTATCTGAAGTTTTATGAAGCTATTATAACTTTTATGAGTATTTCAAATCAATATAAATTTGAAAAAATGGATGGAACCACTACTATTGTTAGATGCTAACCTCTTGTGTGGTATTAGCTTAAAATGAAATACCTTGGTGAAACCTGTTCTATTCCTAGAACTTAGTTTCAACCTAATAGGTCTTGTGTTTTTCAAGGAACTCTAGTTGACAGAGTGTTCATAGAATTTGAAAGGCACTTTTACTCCTTTTATGGTGCACCTATTTGAAAGGCCATTTAGATCTTTCGTATCATTAATATAATGAGGAAAGGATTGAAATGGAACGAATTCAATCTACTTTCACTCTTAACAGCTCATTGTGTACTCAAGTAAGCACTTCTAGATATAGCCTTCACTATAATGTGCTTAGTATATACTTGACTAATCCTATTTTGAATAATTGCTTAGCTACTTTAGAATTCGTTTAATGGCTACAAGGGCATTATTGATCGCATATTGCTTCATAGTAAATTTGATCTACTTGTAAGCATTGGTTATTTAGATTCAAATTTTATGATTGTGTAGATGACTTAAAATATATTTTTATATACATCTTATGATGTTTTTAGTAGAGCTATTTTGTAAACTATCAAATTGACACTTATAGCTACCTCAACTTGTTTATACATCTTTATGATGTTTCAGAGGAGTTGTATTGTTTGAAAATGTCATGAGACACTCATAGTTACCTTAACTTTTGTATATATATATTTTATAATATATAGAGAAGTTGTTTTGTTGATAGGTGTCAAATGAACACTTACCGCTACCTAATCTATAAATGAAGGGTATATCACTTTTTTTTTTCTTTAACGCAGTCTTGTCTGGGAATGCTGTCAAGGAAATGAATTTTTGTGACTATGACTCTATTGTGGGCTTCTCTCTAAATTACATGGCTTCCAGTGATGTTGAAATTTTGATATCAAGTTCTTGTTTGTTAGTGACATGATTTGAAAAACTTTAAGCCATATTGAATATTTTGAGTGATCGGTTTACCAAGGACTTATGCATAAGAGTTTATGAAATATGTAACTTTCAGGTACTCTAAGTTTTGATGTCCTAGTTTAGTGGGAGACTGAGTTGTATTATTGAGGGACACTTTGGTATCAATTGGCATTTATAACATTTGTTTCCCTATTGGATTCAATGTTCTTAGTTGTGCCAAATATTTTAAAAATAATTCTAAATTGAAACTTTGTTAGCATTTATAATATTGTTTTCCCTAATGGATTTATGTTTATGATTGATTATTTTATTTCACAATTTTCCTTGTTTTAGACTAATGTGGCTCACATCCCTGGTGAACATATAGTTACAGGTCTATTGATTAAAGGCATACTCATACGAATATTTCCAAATCATATGACTCAAATGGACCTTTTTAAATTACAATACAAAAAAATTGCCTCCAGTGGCAACAAAAGTTATCGCTAAGGTTGTTTAGTCATTTTTATAGACCTTCAGTAGCGATTGACAAGTCACCACAGGATGTCTCGCAATTGAAAGGATATAACAGCGACAAAAGAAGTTACCACTAAAGGGCATAATCAGTGGCTAAAGAAGTCGCCACTAAAAAGTGTTAGTGACGACCATTGTCGCCACTACATGTAGATGGATTACAAAATTTGTAATGATCGCCGCTAAATGTGAGGTTTCAGCAACATAATTGTCACCACTAAAGAGTTTTAATAGCTATTGCATGGTTGCCACTAAAGAGTTTTAGTAGCAACAAAAGATGGTCACCACTGATGAGCTTCGGCAGTGACTTAAGTTGCCACTAAAGGTTTTTTTTTTTTTGTTTTACATATTATATATATATATATATATATATATA
This sequence comes from Delonix regia, assembly GCA_037074485.1. NCBI lineage: Eukaryota > Viridiplantae > Streptophyta > Magnoliopsida > Fabales > Fabaceae > Delonix > Delonix regia. The sequence goes on along the minus strand of CM073450.1, from coordinate 42,174,263 downwards.
TAGACTCTAATTTCATTAAATTTAACTCATTACAGAATTGTAAATAGAACTCTAAGTTGGGTACTAAGACACAAAAATAATCATAACATCATAAAGCAGGTTTTTTGTATATATAATGCATAATATTAATTACCCTAGATTGATATCAATAGGGCAATAAGATACAAGAAAGAAAGAAATTACATGATCCAACCATTTTGTTGAAGTAGTAGTTCCAAAAAAAGAATAATAATAATAATAAGAAAATGATGATGATGATGAAGAATATAAACTTAAAGTTTTCTGGAGCAAAGATCAATGTCACCATCACTACCATGACCAAAATAAAAGGATTAGCAGAAGCAATATAGAATAACGTTCAAGCAAAAAAAAAAATGATAATAGAAACTTACCATTTCTCACTGAGATGAAAATTTACCACAGTTTCCAAAAAGTGAGTGATGCAAGAGGAGGAAGAAAAACCCTAAATAATAATGAAAAATAAATAAATAAATAAATAATATAAAAAATTACAAATGAAATAGGAAGCCATTCAATTTGATGCAGACAAAAGAAGGGGATATTAGAATTTGAAATAAGAGATCATGTGTTTCTCAAAGTGTCTTACATGGGCACTAGACCATGTCAGTCACCCCTAGTTAACAGAATGCTCGTTAGAGAAAACTATCTACTCGTATATGTGCAACATTAGCCCTATTCCTAATTTTTAACCAAGTTTTATCTATCTCTAGTTCCAATATTCAACAATATTTATCTAAACAAGATCAATCTTTTATATATATATATATATATATATATATAGAAAGAGACAATGCTAATAGCATACTTATGATTTCAAGATGTGTTTTAATTGGTTTGAGTTTAGTAATTATAAGTTGTTTACAATTTCAAGAATTGTCACAAATAGCTAGCTTAATCATTAATTTGATGTATTTTAATTGTTGACTTATTAATGGAAACGAGTTAATTTGACCTAACCAGATTGGAACATGTTGACTGTGGCAAAAATTCACTTTTGCTGAGATGAAAGACACAACAAAGGCATAGTTGACTTGTTGTGTCATTTGCCGTGGTGAAAGTACATGTTTCACTACAGTGACAGTGCATTTTCATCACGACAAAAGGTATAACAAGGTGAAATCAATGGCAAAAATTCTTTCTAACGTATAGTCTACTTCTTTTTCTCCTTTTTACTACTATAATTATTGTCTTTGTTGTATAAGATCAAGTAGCCCTTTAATAACTAATTGAAATTGAAGCCCAAGATCAAACCCACAATAAAAATCTCATAAATCCACCTCTTTTCTTTCATAATATTGGCTCTATATTCGTCTTTCTAGCAACATGAGCCCAACATTTAAACCAAATTAGGGGTATAAGAAAAAAATAAAGAAACTAGCCTAAAAGACAAATAGAACATGAGGAAATCTAACTTCCACTTATGGATGAAGAATCAGACAAACCATTATCGTTTGGAGAGTTTTCTAAATAGCATTTAAAAGTCATACCTTAAACAACAAAAGGGTACATAACACATTTGAAGATATGGAAGGGTGCAAAGATGCAGAAAAGTGTTCCCAAAGATATTAAACTTAGCCTCAATAGGAAACTTAAGCAAGAATGGAAGGGGAATGAGTTACCTACCTCTCTTCACAAATTTGCACAGTCATGCAGCGTTTGAGAGAAACCCATAGTGTATGAGAGACCCACAGCCTAGCAAATCGAAACCCACATGTGAGTTATATAGCAGATAGAGGATTTTGGTGCTGGGTGTTGAAACAAGAGGATGAGGTAAGGATTAGGGATCTTGAAGGAATGATTTGGGTGCTATTGAAACAAGAGGAAGAATGAAAAATTTGGGTTTTGTTCGTTATATATATTTATTTACTATTATTACTATAATATATATTTAATATATCTATTTCATTTTAACATTCTAAATTTACTAAAATTCATACCTAAAAAATTATGTACATATATAAATATTCATTTTAAAATTGAATTATATATTTTATATTTATTTACATTTTTATTCAAAATTAATATTTCATTTTTACTTGATAAATCAAGCTATTAAATATTTAATTATTAATAAATTAATTATTTATCCATATTATTAAATTATTAATAAATTTTAATAAATAAAATATACTAACATTTATTATTATAAGTAAAATTGCTTTCAGTGACAAGAACTGAGTTGTCGCCACTAAAAACCATTTAATGGTGACCATCTAGGATTGCCACAAAAGCTATTATGGCAACTGTATAAAGTTGTCACAAAAATACATTTAGTGGCAAGATATTGTTGTCCCTAAATCATTTTTAATGGTGACTTCTCCCTGTTGTCACTAAATATCTTAAAATGTAGATATTTTGCTTCATGCTTTAGTGGCGACATGTGTAAAGTCGCCACATATGATATATAGTGGCGAGTAAAATGGTGCGACTAAATACCAATAATGGCGACTTTAAGTATCTCGCCACTAAATGTCTTCTGTAGTGACAAATATGTCACCACAAAAACTATTCAGTGGTGACAAACTTAAAATTACCACTAATGACATACTTTTAGTGACAACCTTTTTTAGTCGTCACTAAAAATCCCCACTAAAAAGTCAATTTTTTGTAGTGTTACTAGTGTTCTGTTATTCTAGTTAGGGTTAAAGTTGAGTCCTTAAATGGGCATTTGTTATTTAATATAACATCTTAAATGTTTTGGATTCATTTATTTGCTATTCCATTCAATTCAAAATTGAAACTTTGTTGGAAATTATAACATTGTTTTTCCTATAAAATTTGATGTTCATAGTACGCCATTTCATTTTAAAAGTTTCATATTATTATGCCTATTGATTGTTTGACATTTTGGAAATAAAATGCTGATATGTTCATGTTTTACCTTACAATTAATTAATACTATAAAAGTGAGAGATGTTCGAATAATTAATTAATTTATGGATTAACTTTAAATAATATCAAATAATTAATTATTGGCACTTGACATTACTTAAATTGATTGAGTCATGTGATTTGATAGTTCGTTATATGTTGGGCTAACCATAAAATCATATTCGAAGAGATCCCAACTCACACTCCATCAGTAGGTTTAGTTACCCTATACTTACCATATATATACTAGTTAGATATTTTACTTTAGGGAAAGAACCTTTTTGGCTACTTGTTTGTATTGTGAGTTGTTGTCCTTTCCCATTGTAAAATGACTACATGTCATAACTGAACTTTCGACGGAATAATAAAAAGGGTTTAAATTGATTCCCAAAATGAATCTTGAAAATCAATTTATTGGAGTTGCCACCACAATTTTTAACAGAAAATTTTGGAAAACCAATTTAAAACAAAAAGAAAAGGCAAAATGGTATGCGAAATTAGAGATGAGTTCGGGAGTCTATTTGAGTGTGGCAAAGGTGTTAGGCACTCCACAACACCCATGCATAATGATGGTTACCTTAAACTAGTCAACTAAAATAGAATATGGCCTTAAATTTATTTTAATTACCCTTTTATTGACATGCATGCTCATTAAATAGAAAAGACAAAAACAACAATAATGAAAGCAAACAAATAAATATTTACTAAGGGCAGACTTAACCTAGGGTGAAAGCCTAGGGCCTACGTATCCCATGACAGGGATCAAAGTCCATGTAGTTCGACCAAAATGGTGTGTCTGTTGGTTGGTGATTTTTAATTTTTGCGATGAGAATAGGAGAGCTCAAATTGAACTGATTTTCATAAACAGAACGAGATTGGAATTTGGATTTGTGTGTTTTAATTTACAACATCCTAATTAATCTTGCTCTCTTGATCTCTTCATTTTTCCTCCTTTTAATTTTTGTTTATTTTTGGAATTTTAACCTTTATTTTGAAATTTAAATGAAATGATAATGGGAAAAGATTTTAGGATTTTTAGGAGTTTATATTGTTTACAATTGAAGTGAAATTATAATGGAAAAATATTTTTGGATTTTCAAAATTGAAATTTATTGTTGAAATTGGAATGAAATTATAATGAAAAACCATTTTTAGGATTTTGAATTTATGTTTTTTTCTTGGATTTTTGTTTTCATTTTGAAAATGAGATCATAATGAAGAAAGAATTTCTTAGGATTTTAATTATGAATAACATGTGAAATAAACCCTTCTTATATATATATATATATATATATATATATATATATTTAGAATTTATTTTATCTTCGTATTTTTGAAAATGGGCATTAAATTTCAAGGCCTAAGGAGACTTAAGATCTCATGCGACCTCCACTAATTTATTCGCAAGCACCTGAGGAGATTTAGGATCTCATGTGGTGACACGGAATGGAAAAGATGTTTTTTGAGATTTGTTACAACTTTTATTTTTATAGGTTTTATTTTAAAATTATATATTTACTTTCAAAGCCTAAGGAGCTTAGAGATCTCACACGACAATATGAAGTGGGGAATTATTAGTAATTTTTATTCTTGTATTTTTTTGGGGAGGAACAAGATAGACGGAACTAGGTTGGAGTTTATGAACAAGACGAATTTGGGATTTAATTAAACTTTTGTGGGAAGTGTAATTTGTTTCTTTTTTATTATTATTATTTTTTACCTTTGGATTTTATTTTCATTTTGAAAGTGAAATTATTATGAAAAGGTATTTTTAAGATTTTTAAATTACAAATAATGAGCAAAATATACTACTATTTTTATTTTTGGAATTTGTTTTTTGGTATTTTTGAAAACAGATATTAAATTTCAAGACTTGAGGAGATCAAGGATCTCATGCAGCCTTGCTAGTTAATTTTTGAATGCCTGAGGAGATCAAGAATTTCTCATGGTAACCCAAAATGCAGAAGAAATTATTTGGGATTTCTTGGGGTTTTTATTTTTATAAGACAAGTCATATATTTTATATAAATATAAATATTAACATGGTAAGGGAATCTCTCTTCCAACTAATAATCAAGAATTGGGAATAAACTTGCACATGAAAGGGAAGTTCCATAATGATTATGCCATAATAATATTAATAACCAAAATGCTTTTAAAAGACACACTCATATGTAAATCAGTATGTACCAAGATGACTTAAAATGTATGACCCATGCTTGACTTCTAGAGTCAGGAGGCTTGTTTTGCGATGGCAAGACATACTTGTTTCAGATGCCTTGCGATCCTATGCATGATACCCCACATAAGTCGCAGGCATAGATCCCAGCAGCGATCAAGGGTGAGTTGCGGATCCTTCCGGTCTTCTTGTTCATGAGCCCCCTGTTGACATGGCTGCAGCGCACCATCCTTGGCTGTCCACTGCCATGCACCCTACCATCTTAGGCATGTACACACTGATTAGCAATTCATTCATTTGTAGTGGACTTTCAACTTCTACTCCATATGTTTTGTATCCCACCGTTGGGATCCTCCACGCCCTGTTGCCTAGCGACATCGATGGCTAGAAGATTTGAATGAAGAACAAAAATGCCAAGATGGAGATAGCATGTGAGGAGTTGCTTGGCTTCCATCTGACGTTGTGGAGGGAGATTTAGGTCCACACCAGTGCCACCATGCACTGCTATAGCCCAACTTCGCATGTCTCCCTCTTTTCTCTTCTTCTTCCATCTCTTTCTCGACACCTTCATCGTGCCCTATTTTCCTCATCTAAAATAGGAAGCACTTGTGCTCTCCTTTTCATATTCTTTCTTCTTCTCTTCTCTCTTCTTCATCTTCTTTTTGGTTTTGATTTCTCTTTACTACCTTCCTCCCTTCTCTTTTTCTTCCTCATCTTCTCTTTGGTTTTGGTTTCACTCACTACCCTCCTCCCTTGTCTTCTTCTTCCTTAAACGAGACTAGATTCCTTAAACCCTAAGCACTTGTTATCGTCAACTGAAATGGGGGCAGCTTTAGCAGGCAGTCTTCATTTTCGAAAAACCACTTTTCCATTTCCATAAAATTTAGTCTTGTAAGGTGCAATATCTTATATGCATAAGCCAAATCTTTTTTTTTTTTTTCCCTAATTATTATTATTATTATTATTATTATTATTATTAATTAACTTTTTTTTTTACTTTTCTATTTTTGTTTTCTTTTATATATATATATATATTTATTTATTTTTATAATTTTGCTTTGATTTATTATAATTATTTTAATTAGCTAATTTTATTTTAGGGTTTTGAGTTTATTTAATTGTCTCCCATTATTTATTTTTAATTTCAAATTGTCCCTTATTGAGAATGTCATTTGAAGCTATATCATACTTAATTTTCCCTATTTGCTTAATTATTAATTAATTAAATAATTAGGGATGGGGTGTTCACACTTCACATATATCAATGGATTCTAGCATTGTTATATGTTAGATCTTATCATTTTTTTCTATTCTCTCACTAGAAATTTTCTAACTATAACTTGGATGAAAGCAAAATTGGAGAACATAAGTAGTTGGACAAGATTTTTTAAAGGATTGTGAATGAGCATCAAGTAAAGAAATATTGAAAGCAAAATAAGGGAAGGGTAAGTATGGGGACAAAAACCTTGTCAATGTTCTCTTATGAGTCCAACAAAGTGGCGACCTCAAGATTCCTATCACAAGCAATAGCATCAAAACTATGATTTGGGGAAGAATATCTACAATAAAGTTAATCTCATCCTTACTTATAACTTTCATAAGTAAATTAAATCTTTCTCATCGGTCAAAGGTACTTAGCCCTTGTATACTTTAATCAAATGGTTAAGAGAACTCAGCCCTTGGGCTCTTGTTAAAAGACATTTGAAAACCTTCCTTTTTATTCAAAATACGATTGGCTCTGAACCTTGATTCTAAAGAGGACTTCAAAGACATCAAGCATCGATCATGGACTTGTGGCCTATGTAATTTAATCATCCATCGAGAGCACACAACATCTCAGGGTAAATCACTATCGATCGAGAACACACAGTATCTCGGGGTAAATCACTATCGGTCGAGGGTATGTATCCCTTGGGTTATTCATATCGGTCGAAGCACACAGCATCTCAGGGTAATTCACTATCGGTCGAGGGTATGTATCCCTCAGTTTATTTATATCGGTCGAGAGCACATAACATCTCAGGGTAAATCACCCATACGGTCATGAGTCACAAGCTCAAGCTAAAACAACCATTTTATAGTGTCCTCTCTAAATCTAAGGAACTACCATATATAAGTTTTCCTTTTCAATATCAATGCTGTTAAAATCTCTAGTAAAACATTACCCTTTTCTATTCAAACCTCTCTTTTTACAGTTTTACATGGACATCATATTCCAATCATAAATTATAATTCATTTGAAAGACTAACAAGTCTAACAAATTATGCTATGATATAATAATACAATGCTAATCATTTAGTTGGAAGAGCTACCGCTTACCTGGTGGATAATGTATTCTAAAAGAACCTTGTCTTCTTCTCTTGGTTAACAATAGAATTCACCCACAATCCCTATATCATAAAAATATAATTTCCTCAATTCCCATCACTAAACATATCAATTTAGGTTCATTATAATGCCTCTTAACAAAGTCATAAAGCAACTATAATCCCATAACATTAATTCATCATAGATTTCTTCCTTTTCTTTAATTCTTCATATTCCATTACCAAAATTCATACTCCACTTCCGTATCATTACTAAAAACAAGCCCTAGCTTATACTCCTGATTCCATCACCTAACTTTCCCATAATTTTTGTCAATTTACATTCACTGCCTTAAAAACTTCCTAACTTTTCACTTTAGTCCCAAATTCCATACTTTTTTACCTTCAACCTAAGTAAACCCATGAAGAACAATAGGTTTCATGTCATACACATTAAAGGTGTTATTATAAGACCAATTTAAACCATTAAATTGCAGCATTTCACCATTTTCAGAAAAACCCCAAAATCTCAAAACTTTTCAGTTTAGTCCCTATTAGAACAACTCTAACAAAAACTTACCTAAAATCAAGCTTCCAAAGCTGAAATCCAATGGGAAAGGGAAAAAAATGCTTCTCCTAACATCATTTTCATGAAAAAACTTATTAAAACTCACCGAAGTTCGTCGCAAAATTGTTGTTCTTAGCTATCACTGAAACCCACCGAAAAAGCTGCTGTCGCCAACAAACTGTAGGCGGTGACTGTCTAGAAGGCGCCGCCAGTGAAGGAAGAAGCTAGCTGGAGGTGGTGGCATAGCTGGGCGTGGTAGTGGAAGCTAGAAACAGTGAGAAAGATGGAGATGCTTTCTGAAGAAGAAGAAGCAAAAAATGGGGGTAGTTTGGTAATTTCATATGGGGGGACACGTGTTAGCACCAAAAAATATATGAGGGAGGAGGGAGCTACATCTCAAACCCATGCCTTCTTGCATCCGGATGCCATGCCTTACTACTAAGCCAAAGCTCATATCTAATTAATAATATACACTACAAATATTTATACTCTCCTTTTTCCTAAGAACAAAATTTGCATCCTATTATGGCAAGTGTTACAATGATATGACACTTCATTTGCCTTAGATAATATTGAGCTTCCTCTGGCTCACTTACTCTACCACTTTAACTGGGAACTCCCAAATGGATTGAATTTAAAGGACATGATTATGATTAGAGCTTTTTGAATTGAAGTTGGAAGGAAAAACAATTTGTATTTGATTCCGGCTTTGTAAAATCCATCACTTCATGAATCATGAGAATCTCTATATAAGTCCTTAATGAGATAAATCCTCCACCTAGTATTATAAATTGTACTCATGGGCCATTTGACATAATATATAAGGCCTTATAGAATAAGGCCCTAGGATTTTAGTACTTAGCGGTATATGATATAACACAATATAAGATACTATATTGTATGAGATAATACCATTCTATGTTTGGTGATATATTATATATCACTAAATAAAATGAAGTTTAACTACTTCGAGAAAAGTGCCCTTTATTTAAAGGAAAGCTATATTCAAATTTGTTGCACTGTATTAACTGTATGAAGGAAAAAAGGATTTAAAGGCTAGAAAAAATACTCATAATAATATTACTTCATGATTTATTTTCAAGGAAATTTTACACAAATGATCTAATCAATGCATCAAAGTCTACAAAAGTGGGAGCGACTTGGACATTTTAATTTTGTTTTCACTAACCATATAAACCCAATCATATAGAAACTACTTAGACAACAAGCACATGTTTTACTCACTCAAATCAAATTAAGAATCAAGGCCAGATCATGTTAAGACAATTAAGTCAACAAGCATGCACTTATCTTAGATTTTATAGTCAAATTAGGTCAAAAACATGTCAAAACTAGTTGGATAGAAGCATACACCTAATATAGATTTTTGCAGCCAAAAGTAAGCTAAGACAGGTAAAATCTTGTTAGAACAATATGCTAACAACATACTTTTTTTAATCCAAACCATTGGGGCCAAAACGAAGTCTAAATCTTGCTAAAAGCATTGTTACAACCTTCATTTTTTAGCCATATGTCAAAGTCCACAAACCAAAATTTGAAATCATAAATTAACAACACGAATCACATGGACCCCATAAGCAGTTCTTGATTCCCCATAAACACAAGATGCAGAGCGCATAGTCACAAGTTGCAAGAACTCACACAAACTAAGTTGAAGATATATACAATCTTCTTAGAATAAAATGGCCTACCAATGCTCACACATGCCCTAGTCGTAGATGCTAACATCATTGTCCATAAGCATAACCCGAAATGAATCATTAAGTTTGGAAGTAAAGTCTGCAAAGTCAAATAATGTAATGATGATTTAGCAATCAATCTTCATGCAAAATGTGCTAAAGTTTCACTCCAACCAAACCTATGCTCATAACTTAAAGGTATGGCAGCAAGTACCAATTGAACATCAATCGTTTATTGAAAACATAAACTAAAATTTGGTCATAACCATGAAAACCAATATAAGACTAAATGGAGCTGGGTGTCTCAAAGCTAGGTAGAAAATACAATTTCAAAACCTAGGACCCACCATGAAAAAATGAAGAACAGGGAAACATTATCTTGCTTCGTCTCTCTCCTGCATAGTTCTTCTACTTTCCATTGCCTCTCCGTCTATCTTTTGTTTCCAGCCCTCTGTCTCTCTTTGTCTCTGTGCCACTTCCTGTCTTGTCTCCTCCTCTTCTCCATCACTCTCACGATCTCTTCCCGCCCACTGTTTTTTCTTTCCATGCTCTCCCAATTTCTGTTTTTGGCTTTCTCTTTGCGGCCCTCTTACGCTCTCAACTCTCTCACCCACTATTTTTCCTTCAGTCTCTCAACCTCTACTCTCATTCATTCTGCTCCCTATTAATTTTCTCCCTTCCAGCTATAGCACTAGTCCCTGTTCTTTCCAAAAGAGAGGGTGAGAGAATGGTAGTAAAGATAAAGATGAACTGCTCTCTTCGCTCAAACAATCAGTTGAAGTGGCCGGAGGATTCAATCTGGCGAATTATTTTCCTTCCCTAAAACTTATTTATCACATAACTCGGATGGAAGCTAAATTGGAGAAGATGCATAAGAAGCTGCACAATCTCTTAGAAGAGATTGTGAATGAGCATCAAGTAAAGATGAAGGTGAGTCCAGAGAGGAAAACCTTCTTGATGTTCTCTTACGAGACTCAAGATACCAGTCACTGACAATAACATCAAAGATGTGATTTGGGTTATTATATTTGCTTTTCATCTCATCCTTGGTTCTAGCAATCTGAAATACAAAATCATAGATAACATGTTTTTTGGGTTGTTTTTACGGTGGAAAACGGAGTTGGGGTTACATGCTACCCTTTGTGAACTCATATCTAATAAAAAAGTTGTAAATAAGCATTTAAATGTTACAATATACCTACCTGAATCTAGGACATCAATGAGAATATCAAATTTCAACTAACTTTGGAATGAGGAAGAAACATTTTTGCAATTCCAAACACTAATGAACTAAGTCAAATATTATTGTCATAGTTAGAATCATGTAACTCTTATTTTAAATGAGATTCAATGTTGTTATTTTAGTCCTGAGTTTTATGAGGTAAAAATCTAATTTGGATCCTTTCATATTTTTTGTTTTTTGTTTTCTTTTTCATTTTCTTGTCCTTGTTGGAGATGGACACAGAGTAGGTAGAACCTACTACTCAAATGAGACTCGTGTGTAAGCGAGATTATACTGACCATTCGAGTGGGTTATACTTAGTCTATCTTTATCTCTCTCTTACATGACAAAAAATTAAAGAAAAGAACATGAGATGATCCAAATTTGTAAAATTCATACACAAATTTTGTAATTAGGCCAGCTTATAGGTAAAAAGCAATTCCCTTTTTTCTACTATAATGATCAAGGTCTTGTTATGAATATCTGCTTGAAATATTTTGTAACCATTATCTAGGATACATTCGCTACTGGAACTGATTCATCAACAACCACAATCATCTGGGTTATGTCAGAGCTGATGAGAAACCCAAGAGTAAGAGAAAAGACACAAGCTGATATAAGAGGAGTATTCCAGGAAAAGAAAACAATCCATGAGACTGATCTACAAAAATTAAGTTACTTAAAGTTAGTGATCAAAGAAACCGTAAGGTTGCACACACCTATTCCTTTGTTGCTGCCAAGAGAATGCAGAGAACCCTGAAACATTAATGGGTATGATGCGTGGGCGATTGGAAGAGATCTATAGTATTGGTATAATGCTGAGGCACTTGGATGAGATCCATTTGGGGCAGGAAGACGAAAGTGTGTAGGTATTTCATTTGGATTAGCAAGTGTTGAGCTTCCTCTGGTTTTTTTACTCTACCACTTCAACCAGGAACTCCCAAATGGAATGAAACCAAAGGACTTGGATATGATTGAAAAATTTGGATCTACCGTTAGAAGGAAAAACAACTTACACGTGATCCCCACTCCATATAATCCATGACTTGTGACAATTTCAATTGATGTCCTTAGTCTGGCTTGTCCTCAAACTCTGCAGGTTTCATTTTCCTTTTAATTATCTGTGACCATCAGCATGGAATAAGAAGGCATTGTTACTTTGTACATGCAAAGTCAGTGCCTTTAATATATGCTAGCCCTTTTATGTTAATACTGGAAATGCATGTGTTACTGAAGTAGGTATCTATGTACCGGTAATTTCTCTATATAGAAACTGAGTCCAATCGCAAATATAAACAACTAATGAAAAGTAGAGTAACTATGTTTGTATTGGCATATCCAAGTCAGGGAGGTGTCACTTGAATGTACGGAAAAATTGAACCCCCACATGTATTAAGACAAATCCGCATCCCTCTGTAGTTTTTTGTAATGGAATCTAATGATTAATATTAATTATTATAAAAAATTAAATGACTTGCATTTCAAATTGAGCTATTGAAATCATTAGAAAATGAAATACTTAATCTCCTACTACAGAATAGTCAATATGAACCTACTGCAGAGTTCACAGTAAATCCCTTTTTATTTTTTTAATTTAGTTAACAATACAGCCAACACATCTAAATTACTAATATTTCTTTAATGATTCATCATTTAATTTGTAATTTGTAATTTATTCTCCTGCATTTAAACCACGCTTACGTTGGGTTCCAAAATCGAAATCTTAAACTGAGAAAAGTTTAATCAAACGAATTTGTAAGATGTTGACGCCCGACTTATGTATATATTTAAATGTTCTTCATCTATCCATTAAAACGGGACAAAAAAAAAAACTATTACATAATAATTAATTAAATTATTTTTACACAAAAAAGTGATGACATTATGAATTTAATATAGTGCTTTTTGTTTTGTTTTGTGATATAATGACTTCTAAATGTAGAATAGTATTTTATAAAGTAATTTCTAAAAATATTAATTTATTTAATAGCTAACAACTTCAAAGAGAATTAATTTGAATTTTGAGTAATTAATGACTATGAATAAAATAATTAATCTAATAAATCAGATAAAATATTATCTTATATTTAACAGTTATTATGTCATAACTAAAAAAATAAGATTTACTTAAAAAATAAATAATTAGCCATAAACTCACATGCCATTATTGAGTTATTATATTCTTCATCAGAATCAAAACCCTTCACATTGTCCAAAAAATGACCCTTCACAAAATCATGCAATAATGAACTTAAATTTTATTCAAAAAGAGTTTCAGAAGTATCTCATTCAACGTCAAAAAGAAATTAAAATTCTTAGCATTGAGATCAGCGTGCCGCCTAAATAATATGATGTTACCATTTGACAATTGAATATGATGTTATCGAAAATTCTACATTTGACTTGGAAGTTAGAAACATCAGTTTCAAACACTAATCATGTTATAAGGTTGTAATTTTTCCCAAAAATTTATTCAATACTTTCGAATTTAACAATATAATTTTGTTGTAATTTTATCCCTGAAATAATATGATGCAACCACTCGACAGTTGAATATATTATGAGGTTGAAACAACATCAAGTTTTTAAATAATAAAATCATATAAAATAATTTGAGCAAGTCAATTCAAATCAAATTCATCTATAATAGACGGATTGAAAATTTAATATCATGTATAAAACAAAATTAAACCAACTTATTTTAGTTCCTTTTAATTATTAGGAGGGAAAGTATAAGAGCCTTGGTTCAAATGAGATTTTTTCATGCCTTCTTGCTCACGGATTAATTAAAAATTAATAAACTTGAAGGACCATGAAAGACTTTATAGTCTCTGAAACACACTAACTGAGAACACTGTTATTGGTTTGAGCAATGTAAAATACTAATAATTAAGAAAACCCTAAACAACTAATTAAACAATGAAATCAAAATAAAAAAAATAAAAAAAATCACAAAAGAAAGGGAAAAGAGAAAAATGAAAAAATAATGTTAAAAAGGGGGCAAAAAGTTAATCAATTTGAGTTCATATGGAAATAAATAAACAAATAAGAAGAAGCAAAAAAACAAAAATCAATTGGTGTGATAACATCTGAAGATGTAAAAATCAAGAAAAGAGATAAAAAAGAGAAATAAAATAAAAAGGATCTACTTTAAATTGGGTCTAAAAAGTAAAAATGAAAACAAAAAATATAAGATCTATTTGAAAAGGGGCCTAAGGAAAAGAAAACGAGAGAGGTCCATTTAAGATGGAGCCAAAGGATCTAAGAGCTCATTCAAATAAAAGTTATTCTTTAATCCATGGCAATGAACTATGACCCATGACTCATGTTCCACCTTAAATCCATCTCCTTTATTTAGTATTTTTAGATTCTTATTTCCCAATAAACTCACACCTCTTATGTTACACTCAACTCGCTCTTTTCATCTAATTTCACTTGCATTTCATTTTTCATTTTGATTTAATTTTTCCAAATTTTGTTTCTCTTTTTTCTCACACTTCACACCTAGCACTCTCTTCTTTCCCCTTATCTAATTTTACTTGCACTTCATTTGCATTTGATTTAATTTTTTTTAGAATTTTTTTCTCTTTTTTCTCACACTTCACATGTGGCACTCTCTTCTTTCTTTTTATTTAATTTTCCTTGTATTTCACTTGATTTTTATCTTATTTTTTAGATTTTCATTTCCAATTTAGCACAATTCAAGCCACATTATTCCTCTCATCAAAATTTCATCTCACATGCATTTCATTGGCATCTTTACTTAATTTTTCATATTTCCTATCCCACCCTAGCTCATTTTCATGCCATCGTAGACCTCTTGGATACTCTCACCTTGTTTTGGGGCATTTTCTCTCATAATCTCTTTTCTCTCAAGCAACCCTAGAAGCAAGTAAAGAAGGAAAAAAAGGTACTAAAAGTTAAGGAAGAAAAGTAATGACCTTTTTACATTCTTCATCTCTGCTTTCTTTTCCATCTTAGGTGCTTATCTAGGATGATTTTCAATTCAACTTTGGTTAGGTTTAAGTGCTAAACCTTTTTATATGTGTGGTGTGTTCCCTTGCTAATAAACATGGTGTAGGGTGGCATTTTTATAGGGCTAAATTTTGGATGCATTTATGTTGGATTAAGGCATGTTCCCTTGTTATAAATCATGACGTAAGGTAGCATTTTTATGGCAGGAAATTCATATGTAATTATTCCCTAATTAGTGGGCAATTTTCATATTAAACAATCTCTAATTGATCAATTGATAGGTGCTAAAAAATTATGTGGTGTTCAGGTTGGGTTGACAAGGTGTTTGACAAAATGTGGCTAAGGAATTTGATAATATATTTGGCTTCACTTTGGCTTTCTTTTAACCTCTTAATTTATGTCTTAAGTTGAATTATAACTTGTATCTATTGTTCATTTTGTGCCTTAAGTGTGCCTCATTTTAACATCAATGTTATCCATATTTGCATCTTAATTGCACCTATTTCTAGCTTAATTTTGCTCCCCATTTTGTGCTTCATTTGAGCTCATATATGTTTTCCACATGTAGCCTTGAATGCATATCACATGAGCTTAACTGGGTTGTCTATTTTTTGTCTTGATTGCACCTTATTAGAGTTTGTATGTGCTATCCATTTTTGGTTGCATTGGATGGCATGTTAATTTGAATTTTCTAGCCATAATATATGATGAATATTGTGCACTTTTCCCTTTTAATTTGAGTTAAATTTGCTGCACTTAAACCTTATCTTTAGTTATCAAAGTAGGGTTAAAAATTGCATGCAAATATAATCCATTTTGCTTATTAAACTTGCCACATGATTAATTCTTCTATCTCCTAATTTTGGTCGTGTCAATGTGTGAGTTGTGGCAGCCCAAAATTATGGGAAATTTGGCTATTTAAAGCAAGGGCATTATGGATAAATTATAGCTAGGCCAAAACGCCAAGAGCAACCCTAACAAAGGTTGCATAAAAAGGTGGTAAACTAGTAGAAATAGGATTTATGGTTGTGCAAAAATTATTGTAACTTGTGTAATCTTTGATGTGGTAAATAATATATAATGAATATTTAATTGGACACCAGCACACATATGCACAAGTGTTTGCCTTGATTATCATTGGTGGTGCTCTGTGAGTCCAATGCCTCCATATACATCTTTGGTTTCATGCCATGTAAGGCTATTGTCACTATAGGCACGTTTTTTTAAAAATAATTTTATTTTTCTTCGTGATATTCCCATGTGAGGTCTAATGCTTCCATAACATATTTAAGAATATTTATTTCCAATATTAGTGTTATCGTGTGTGATTAACATCTTCATGAGCACATAATGAATATACTAATGAGGCCATGTGAGGTTTAATGACTCCATAGGTATTACCCAATATTGGATTTTTTCTTTTCAAATTTTGGGTCCAACGACCTATTATATGCTTTGTTAAATAAAGTTTGATTTTGTTTTTTCAAATGGTTTTCAAATAAAGTATTGTTTTTTGTTCAAGAATTTATTTGCAAAAATTTTATCCTTCAAATAACCAAAAAGTGTAAAAAAAAATCACTTTTTCCATTATCAATTTTAATTTAAATATAAAAAAAATCATGTTTCCAAAAGTTTCAAAAAAATATAGATAAAATGAAGATAGCAAAGAAGTAATATTATACTATTTTCATAAATTAAAACACACCAACCCAAACTCTAAATTGTTTTGTTTAAGAAAATCTATTTAATTTCAACTGTCATGTTTGTCTCACATAATTTTTTTTTAAAAAAACTCACTGACGCGCCTTTCTAGACAAACTACGTTGGACTTTGATCCATTTGGCAGGGTATCTTGGCCTTAAGCTCTCATCCTAAGTCAAATCCATCCTTTGTAAGTATTCATTTTTTATTTACGTTAATTTTGTTTAAGTTTCTTTGGTTATTTCGTGTATGTTTTGATTTGGGCAATTTAAATGAATTTAAGTCTATATCCTATTACTTTGGTTGACTGTAATAGGGCAATAATGGGTGTTATGGGGTGCCTAATACTTTTTCCATGCTCAAATAGACTCTCAAACTTATCTTTGGTTATGCATACCTCCCTTTGTTTAATTTGGTTTCCTGAAATTTTTTGTTTACAAATTTTATTGGCGACTCCAAGTAATTTGATTTTTGAAATTAGTTTTGAAAATCAATTTACACCTTTATGTTTGCTTTTCCGTTGCAATGTCAGGTATGACAATTTGGTGACTCCATGGGGGTAGTTTGAGAGTTAAACCTGTTTAATTAGTCAAGCGAAGTGATATAACCTTTCTTTTATTTTTATTGCTCATTTCTTTTTATTTTGCATGTCAATTTATTTAACTTCTTTCTTGAAGGTCGTGTAGCATGTTTGAGTTTGTTTTTTATTTCCTCGTTATACCATGTATAATATGCTTTTGCTTCTTGTTTACTATTCATTCATGTTCTTATTTGTTTATTATATATCTCTAATATGTAAATTAGGGTAGATAACATGTGGAATAAAATTTTAGGGTAGATGACTCATATCTGTCACACCCCTAACTTTTGGAGTGTAACTGACACAGATAACATGAATAACCCGTACCTAAAAGCCTATCACAATGTTTCTTAACCGAATTATAACTCATACAATAATGTAAAATCATGGAAATCTCATTACCAAGCTGATTAACAAAGATATATTTTTGTAGAAATTATATGATTTTATTACTGGAATGCTACCCATTTATATTTTATTTAATTTTAGGTAACCTTCCAAAATAGTTTCCTGATCGTGAGGGCTAAAAGAGCCCTACTGGTACTGCAGATGATTTTATTCCTTATTTTGCTGGGGTTTTATACTTTTGTTCTAGTGTAAATTGTCAAAAATGTAAATAACTGTAAATGAGTCAGACTATAGGTAGATTTCCCATTCCCCTATTTTGTTATAGTTTTTCTAAAAAACTTGTCTAAAAACATGCATCCAAGACTAAAATTTAAAGGGAAAGGACCAAAAATCCATCTACCATCAATATTTCCATAAAAAATCGAGCAAAAACTCACAAAAAACTGTTGAAAAATCACTCCTCTTGGCTGCTAGCAGAAGATGATGGAAAAAGAGATGCTATCGCAAAAAATTGCAAGGTGTGACGGTCAGAAGCTCATTGCTGGTGAAGGAGGACGCTGGTCAGACACTGGGATGGTGGCAAAGCAGTGACGGTGGGAGGAGAATCTAAGAGAGGAAGCTAAAAAGTCTATAATAGAAAAATGATCCGGAAGAAGAAGAAAGGAAGTGAGGGGCATTTTGGTAATCTCACATGGAAAGATACATGGCAGCACCAGAAAAATTATGAGGGAGGAGGAAGCTCGGTCTTGTACCTAGGCCATCAAGCTCAAAGTGCCATGCCTTACCACTAAGCCATAGTTCATTATCTGATTGTGTATTAGTGATGATGAATTAAGGAAATTATACTTTTGTGATATAGGAATTATTTGGTGAAATATCTTATAACTAAGAGAAATGAGGAAAGGTTATTTTAGACTACTTCACCCACCTGGTAAGCGGTAGCTTTTCCAATCTATGACATGTTATAAGATGTTTGTTTATCATTTACATCATTCTATGGTGGCATAGCTTGCTAGACTTGATTAGTCTTGAATTAAGAATTGTATGAGATGCCAACAACCAAAATATCTATAATTCTCATACTAATCTATAACATCAACTCAACATATAATTCAAATTAAGAAAAGTTTTCTTCTTTTAGTTCATAACATTTCCATAACCAAGCTTATGTTAAACCTCCTTCTTTGTCACTAAAAACAAAGTTTGGGGCAAATTCAAGAGGTAAGTAGATCTAATATCACAATCAAACATAGTAGTCTCGGGAATCCATCTCAATAGCTCAAACTCACAAGCTCTAGCATCACACGCACTCTGCAATATAAACCGTTCCTTGAACAACTCTTGGAATTCATTCCATTCCATGGGAGGTAATTTCTCTGATCTCTCCTTCAATACTGCCTGAAACCAAATATAAGTTATGTCTTGTAGTTGATATTCAGCAAGCTCCATAGACCTACTGCCATAATGACCTAACACCTTAAGTGCCTTTCTCATACCTTCCAGAAATCACTGAGGATCTTTTGTACTCGAGGATCCAAAAAAAGTAAAAGGCCTTAATATCAAGAATTGGGTTAAAACCTCCCCTGTATATGGTTTGTCATGGGATTTCTTGCACGTTAGTTATGTCAATGGGGTAGCTATTTTAAAGAAATCCTACATAAAATGATGATAATAGCCAGCTAACCCCAAAAAGCTTCATACCTCGGTAATATTCGAAAGGCGGGGCTACTTTTGAACCACCTCAACTTTGCTTGGGTCCACTCGAATCCCTTCCTTGGACACATTATGGCCTAAAAATGCCACCTGGCTTAACCAGAATTCACACTTTGAAAATTTTGCATACAATTATTCATCCCGTAACTGCTATAATACCAACTTAAAGGTTGCTCATGTTCCTTGGGACCCTTGGAATATACTAAGATATCATCAATGAATATAATAACAAACTTGTCAAGAAATGGTTTGAACAACATCCACTATGGACATTTATGCTTTTACTCTTTCTAAGAACAAAAATTTGCAAGTGTTTCAATGTTTGTTTGTTATATGCTCTTGGTTTCTTTTTTAGCTAGTCTACCTAATAGATGAGGGTTAGGTTGACTTTAGGATTTTAGGTTTGTATGCTCTCCTCACACATGGAAGACTGACACATTTAATTGCACATACTATTTTGGGCTCTATACCTAAGTCCTTCCTTTCCATCAGTTAGTAAAATTATTATATTGGTCTTACAGTGAAGCCAATACTTCCTGAAGTTACCCTAAAGACCTCACTTAGATTGTACCTCATTATCAATATCAGATTTTGGTAGGGCTTATCCCTATTATAATTACGTTCATATCATGTGATCTTCACCTATTTGGTGAAGGCAATTTAGGGACCATCGTTCTATTAGGAGGTTAGATTAACCTTAAATACCTTGCACATTGTTAGAAAAGCTATAATGGCCAACCCTAATAGAGTTGTGATCCTCTATGGTCATACCTTTGCCTAGGATTCACCTAAGCAATAGGCCAATGGATAGTATATTTTATTCTTGCATAATGCATATTTACACGCAACATGGACATAAGTTTACTCTTAAAAAGCTTCAAATGGGGATTTGAGTAGTGGGGCAAAGAAAACTTAAGAGAGGCTTCGTGAGAGCTTACCTAGGCAAGAAAGCTTCGATAGTAATTCGGTATAGAGGGGTTTTGCTTTTAGAAACTAACCTTAACCCCAAGTTCCCTAGTGGTTTTGTTTCTTTGTTGCATGAGTTTAATAATGTTTTTCCTTATGAAAGACCCAAGGGTTTACCATCCTTACAAGGGGTTGAGTATCAAATTGATTTTATATACGGAGCTAGCCTTCCTAATCGGCTAGCTTATAGAATTAATTTTGAGTAGACAAAGGAACTTCAAAAGCAAGTGGATGAGCTATTACCAAAGGATTCCTTAGTGTTATGCTAGTGTTGTTGGTTCCAAAGAAGGACTGAAAATGGAGGATGTGTATGGATTATAGAGCTATCATTAAATGCACAAAAAAGTATTGACATCTTATTCCTAGGTTAGATGACATTCTTAAATAATTGCATGGTGCTTGTATTTTTACCGAAATTGATCTTAAGAGCAGGTACCATCAAATTTGAATGAAACCCGGGGATGAGTGGAAAACTGCTTTCAAAACAAAATATAGTTTGTATGAGTGGTGAGTTATGCCTTTTAGTTTAACTAATGCACCTATTACTTTCATAAGATTAAGGAACAATGTTTTGTGTAAATTCTTAAGCAAGTTTTTTGTTATTTATTTTATTGAAATCTTGATTTACAACACAACGTCAGATGATTATATTGTGCATGTTAGGGCTATTTTAGGTCTGCTTAGGAAGGAGAAGTTATATGCTAACCTCATGAAGTATACATTTTACATTGATAGACTTATGTTTTGTGGTTTTATTATGAGTGCACATGGCATTGAGGTTGATAAGGTAAAGGTGAAGGCAATCAAAGAATGGCCAATGCCTAAGAGCGTGAGTGAGGTGATAAGCTTTCATAGTTCAGTATGTTTTTATCGGAGATTTATGAGAAACTCTTTAACCACTACTGCTCCGTTGACTAAGATTGTTAAAATGGAAGTTAGTATTAAAGGGGGAAAGGAACAAGAACTTGCATTGAATTCTTTGAAAGATAAATTGTGTTCTAGTCCTATTCTTGCCTTGCTTAATTTTAATAAAAACTTTTGAGCTTAAGTGTGGCGTATCTAGAATTGGTATTAGTGTTGTTTTATTACAAGAAAAACATCATATTGCATATTTTAGTTAGAAATTGAATGGTGCTCAACTTAGGTATTGTACTTATGGCAAAGAGTTGTATACCTTAATTCAAGCATTGGATGTCTAGCAACATTATTTGCTTCCTAAGGAGTTTATTTTACATATTGATCATGAATCGTTGATGCATTTAAAAGGCCACGGCAAATTGAAGAAGTGGCATGTTGAATGGGTTGAGTTCTTTGAGACTTTTTTGTAAGTGTCGTAACCAACCTTTCGACGAGGAGAAATAAAAAGGTGTTTAAATTTGATACCCAAAAATGAATCTTGAAAATCAATTTATTTGGGGTCGCCACCAAAAATTTTAATGGAACACTTTGGAAGACCATTTTAAAATAAAAAGAGAAAAGGCAAAATGATCTGTGAAAACAGAAATAGATTCGAGAGTCTGTTTGAGTGTGGGGGTGTTAGGCACCCCACAACATCCATCCATGAGGAAGGTTACCTTAAACTAGTCAACTGAAATAGAATATGGCCTTAAATTTATCTTAATTACCCTTTATTGACATGCATGCCCATTAAACAGAGAAGACAAAAATGACAATAGTAGGGGCAAACGAGTAGATATTTACAAAGGGCGGACTTGACTTAGGATGAGAGCCTAGGGCCTACATACCTCGTGATAGGGATCAAAGTCCATGTAGTTCAACTAAAAAGGCATGTCAGTTGGTTGATGATTAATGTTCTTTTATTCCCTTCAGTTTTAATACAAGCACTTTAAAATTCTTTTACTCTTTACTTTTAACTCTCAACTAAGTTGGTCATGGCTTTCAAGCTTTCCAACCATCATCTTCTTAACTCCATATTGGGCCGTAAAGATAGATAAAAAAAAAGCCCCACACAAGCCCAATCCAACTTTAGAAACAAAATGGATGGTATAAGCTTATAACACCAATTTGATAGCATAAAAAAGGTTAGTGTGCAGTAGCTTCAGCATCAAAGAATAGGAGATAAAAACACATATTTAAGCTCCAACTTGTCAGCACGAAATCAACTAAATACATCGACATAAATGGAACAATGATAGCGCAATTACCTCAAAATTCATGGCAATTAAAAGAGTAATCTAGACGACCAAACAAACAAAATTATAAAACTCAAGACACTGAAATTCATAATGGCTACTTGAAAGAAACTTGGGAGTGATTGGTCAAACCCCTTGCATCAAAAGGAAAAAAGAATGCACAACAGTTTACAACGAATATTTTCAGTAAACACAAGGGCATCATGCATTGAAAATTTGTCAACAAAATGGACAGCAAAATAAGGAAAATTTCAACGCCACGTACGCAGCAAAATAAAGGCAGATATATTGCAGAATCAGTTTTTATTTTTCAGCAAAACATGGCAACCTTTCAGTGTAAACAAATAATAAACAACAGATGAATAAGGTGTAGCAAGATTGGTATTATTTCTGTCAGCAACCTGTGATAAATATGTAGCAGCAACCACACTAATTTGAGCAGAAACAGAACACAAATTAGTGCAGAAACAGAGCTTAAATTAGTGAAAAAAATAAAGCTTAAATTAGTGTAGAAATACGCCTCAAACAAGTGCAAAAATATGGCTCAAACCAGAGCAGAAATGCAGCTCAAATTAATACAAAAATACAGCAGAAACTAGTACAAAACTATAGTAGAAATCAAAATAGAAATGCAGCAGAAACTAGTGCAGAAATACAGCAGAGTTGTCATATCAAAATGCAGTAAATTAACTCTACTTGACAGCAACCAGAAGCACAAAATGCACGATAGATTCAACATAAACTAAAGAAAAAAATAGCGCAGAAATGAATAGCAGTACAGAAACAAAAATAGAGCTGTAAGATGGTAGCAAATCGGAGACAAAATACTCAATAGAAGCAAGAAGAAAAGACTAGAAAAGGGATGTTCACCATTCCTTTCTTCTCTTCTCTTCCTTTTTGTAGAATCTTCTTCCCTTTTCTTTCTCCTTTTCTTTAGCCTCTTTTTCATTCTTTTTTCTCTTCTCTTTTTCCCTTCCTCTTCATTAGCTCGGTCTGTCAGGGCACATCTCGACTGGCCTCTTCTCAGTTCATGCTCAGCTCTTTCTTCTTAGCCCTACTTTCTTTGCTTCGGGTTGTTCAAAATGAGGTGAACAGGGTGATGGCTTGGTGTGTCTGTGGAGCCTCTTCCTCAACTACTTTTTTTCGGTCTGTGTCTTTTTTGCTCAACTCGTCATATTCTTTCTCTTCAGCACCTCTCTCTATCTCTACTTCCCTTCAGAAGCTTCTGTATCTTGACACTCTCTGTTCGTTTGTTTGTCCTAACTCACTCTTTCTCTCTCTACCGACATGGCATTCTCGACTTGTCGCTGCTTTCTCAGAGCTTGCTCTAGTGGTAGGTCTCGATCCCTCACAAAATAGAGCAAAAGGACCTCCCCCTCCTTAGCCAGCTCAGGTATCTCAAGGTCTCTCCTCTCTCACTCTCCTCGGTTCGTAATGGTACGAGAGCTCTGGCACACCTCACTTTCTTCCCCAGTGCATTCTTCTGCTTGAGTTCTAGCCTCCACGTGTCATGCTTGCTCTTGTATAACTTCAACCTAAGTTAGTTTCCCTTCCTCCTTCACCGGTGCTGATGTCTAAAATCTGGTACAAATAGCACACTGTCCTTGATCCTATTGATCACACGATACAGCGCATTCAGATATGAAGCCGTAAACACACGGTCTCTCCCATTATTTCTCTGCCAATACTCATGTGAAGCATAACATAAGCAATAATGGTGGAGTTGAAGTGAAAGGTGGTGTCGTTGATTTTTTAGTGGACGAATTGGTGAGGGTGGTCGGCTGGAAGAGGGTGCTCCCTCGGGCAAGGTGAGGTTGAAAGAAGTTGAAGGAAGCCAAGAAAGTAACCCCCCACAAGGCACCTCCCCCCATATTACCTGTTGCCTTCTTTTTTTCTAACTCTTGGCCCCCCTTTTTGTAGCCATCATCGCTACCCTCCAACCTGCGCATAGAGGAGGTGTGCAATCCTCCCTGTCAGTTGCATGGCATGCTTCTTACGTCTTCTCTCTTCTTTTTTTTTTGGGATTATTTTTTGTTTTATTTTAATTTTTCTGATTTTAATTATCATCATTATTTATCTTTATTTTTCGATTGTTTTTTTTTTTTGGTGTTTATATTATTTTTCTCTTTTTATGGTTTTTTATTATTAATTGATAACTTTTAAAATAATTAAGTAATTTTGAGTGAGGTGTTCATAGTAAGTGATTTGTTATAAGTAAGGGAAGGAACATATTGTTTTTTATGCATAGTCTAGTAAATATACCTTAATCATTACACTTACATCTAAGTTGTTGAGATTTGATCTATTTAAAGACATATATGTAACTAATGTTGATTTAGCTAATATTTTTGTTGTTTGTGAAATAAGTACATTTAATAAATTCTATAGGCATGAAGGTTATCTATTTCGTGGTAATAGAATTTGTGTCTATGTATGTTCTATGTGTGAAATGCTTGTTAGAAAATCATATAATGGTAGTTAAATGGACCACTTTGGTATGCATAAGACTTTGGATGTGTTATCAGAACATTTCTATTGGCCACACATGCGAAAAGATATTGATAAAGTTTGTTCTAAATGTATTGCTTACAGGCAACCTATGTCTAACTCTATGCCTCATGGATTATATACACCCTTACCTGTTCCTACTAGCCATTGGACTGATATTTCCATGGATTTTATGCTTGGATTGCCTAGGACTATGAATGGTAGAGATAGTGTCTTTGTTGTTCTTAACAGGTTTAGCAAAATGATACATTTCATTACTTGCCACAAACTATTGATGCAACAAACATTGCAAATTTGTTTCTCTGAGAGGTTTTTAGATAGCATGGTGTCCCTAGATCCATTGTTTGAAATAGGGATGTTAAGTTCTTAAGCCAATTTTGGAAAGTTTTATGGGGTAATTTATATACTAAGCTATTATATTCTACTTCATGTCATCCATAAACTAATGGACAAACTAAGGTGGTAAATAGAATTTTAGGGATGTTGTTACGATGTGTAGTGGGAAAGAATTTGAAAACTTAGGAGGACCATTTGCTTTTTATTGAGTTTGCTTATAATAGGACAATTCATTCTTCTAAAGTGTTCCCCTTTTTTTAAGGTTTTGTATGGTTTCAATCCTCTAACTATTTTAGTTTTATTGTCTATGCCTTTAAATGATATTATTCATTTTGATGGAGAAAGAAGGTTAAAAAGAGTAAAAAAAAGAGCCATGTAACTGCTCAAAGAGTGAATAAGGGTAAAAGTAGGTGTTATTTGAACTAGGTGATTGGGTTTAGAAGCATTTGAAGAAGTCCAAGCTTGAAGCTAGGGGAGATGATCCATTTCTAACATTAGTTTCTTTTTGGTTTTTGCTTGTTCAACTTGAACCATAGTTTTTTTTTTTTTGCCAACTACAACCTTAGTTGGCTGACAAACTATGTTGTTTAATGAACATAAAATGTGGTAGGAAAATTTGGCAAGAAAGTCTTTTAAGAAGAATGATCTAGTATGTATGTTATCTTTCTCACCTTTACACATAATTTATGATATGATATTATTAATCAATACTAACTTTATTTTTATTAGTTTTTTACCTCAAGTGTCAACTTATGGGAACTTCACTTTTGCTTTGTTTTGACTAAAGTCCTTATTGGTAAAAAAATTGTTTTAGGTGCATTAGAAAGCAGGTGAATATTAGAGTGTAAAGTTGAGCTTTGAAGATCTTGAAACCATTTTTTAGGCCAGACAAAAGTAAAGCTTTGATGAAGTAATTTAGCTTCAAGAATAACATTGAATTATTTCTACATACTTTATCCTAGATGTTGTATTAGTAGTTGATAGATGGACTCATTTTGTATGAAGATTGTGATTAGAATTTGTTAAATATAATGGAATATTATTTTTTGTGTAATAATTTATAGTATTGTATAGGTACTTTCATGTAATGAGTATTGATGTATAGGAGGACAAATAAAAAGGGAATGCCAAATGAATCAAATTTTATAGGTTATAGTCAGCAAAATATATGTGGGAAAAAGGTTTTAGTGACATAAAATGGTTGTGGGTCAAGGTTTTATTGAAGTCATAAGATATGGTATAGTGATAGTTAAGTGTTAGTGGCTAAAAGTTTTAGTGTTATACCCATATTTTGTAAAATTGTAGGTACAGTATATACCAATAATAAAAAAACTATGGGTGCATTGATGCAAATCTAATAGAAATTTAGTCTGTGGGTATAGGTCAATTGGAGCTGTACCTATAGATTTATGACTTTTACACACACAAATTGACTGTTGTTGTATGGCGTTTTTCTTGTAGTTACTTATTTTTCTTTCTCTTATTGTCTTCTTGTCCTTTGTAATGGAGGCTAAGTGAGCATTTGTTGCTCGTTCTTACTTCAATCTGTCATCTTTTTAAACATAGTGTTAAAGGAGCTTATTAAGTGACTAAGAGTCCTTTTGGCAATTATAACTCATCTTAAACTAATTGAACTATGCTAGAAGGGATATCAAAACTAAATGCACTAACAAGTCATCAAACAAGTTTAACTTAAGTGCCTTTAGTTTTAAAGTAAGATAAGTCATATCCAAAATGTACTCCCTTATGTTTCCTTTAACTATATACCTCATAGAAAAAAGTTTTACTAAGATTGTACTAGTTTTTCATTCTAAGAAAAACTTTTCTTAAGGTCTTCAATGAGACCTTTAGTTGCATCCACTTGATCGAATATTGTGTGCCTAAAAGCTTTTGAAATGGCATGCTTGATGACAACAAGACTTATGTGATCAGACTTTTCCCACTTTTTCGTCTCTGTCTATTCATCGGAGGTACTCTTATCAGTGAGATTAGTGGGTTTAGGAATTCATAATGCAAAGTCTAGGTCCATGACTGTGACAGTGATTAGGACACTCTCTTGCCATACCTTAAAATTTGTGCCATTTAACGTAAGTATTGAGTTAATGTTAGCAATGATATTAGCTGTTAGAACATAAATTAAATTGAGAACAAAAGAAATAACTCATATAAGTACCAAAGCAAACAACATAGAGTAATAAATATGAGAAAAGGTATCTTAGGATATAATGCATGCCATTAATATTTTATCTTTGGACAAAATATTAACTTGAAAGTGATATCTTGTTGTAGTAATCAAATATTAATAATAAAGTAACATGTCGAATAATAAATCCTCCTTTGCACTCATTTAGAGCTCACATGTAAAGTGTCAAATAAAATCATGTGCTTAGTACCATATATGCATATACAATTATGTTAAATATATACTTTTCTTTGAGCCAATCAATATTTACATAAATTACGTACAAACAACCATTTATATATTTTAAAAACAATTTAATTTTACAATAGTCACTTTAGCAACATCTTGTTTCAATTAATCCGTCTTAGTATATATATACACACACATACACAAACACATACCACTGTTCAAATTTAAATTCTCCAATTTTTTTGAAAACATGTAGCACATTCATACCGATTATAATTATTTTCTTCATTTTAATAATCAACATGCAATGGGCAAAACTTAAATAAGGATCTTAAATCCATATTCTATCATGTAGATTAAACAAGCCATATACTATTGAAACCATAATATAATTAAAATAAATTGAATTATGTATGGTTCCATTGCCGCAATCATGTATATGATTCAATATCAATTCATTGCCACACAAATATTAAACCATAAATATAAATTGCATGTAATCAAATTTAAAATTGATATGCAATTATACTCTCATATTGCCGCAATTATATATATACCCATCCTATATTGAGGCAACTTTACGTCCAAATTTCATAATACCCAAATGCCAATTTTGCACATGAATGATATATGTGTTTGTATATAACATAATCTTGCGCCATATAAATATACACACAAAAAGACAAATTACTACAGTTCTAAATCATCATGCATATACTGTTGCGGCAATATTTCCAATGTATAATATATGGTTACACAAGATCACGTAATAACCTATATTGCAATATATATCTATACATGTTAAATTGAAGGCCAAAGAAAAATTCTCACATTATTATATATCGCAAAACAACCTTATAGTCAATTCTCAATGATTCAACATGAAGTGGGCTCTGACACTATTTGTTGAGGTAAAACTTAATTTTGATAAAATCCACATCATATTAATATTCATCATGTTAAATCATCAAGAATAATTATTTAAATGCAAAAGCGTACGAGAATACATATTCCCTTGATCTTGTAGTCATAGATCCTTCAACTTAATAAGTATGAACCATAAAAGAATGGACTTTCTCTACAAATCCATTCTAATTATTTATAGATTATACTATAGTTTTTAATTATAAGTTATTAAGATGCAAAATTATATGATCAATAATTTAACAAAGCATAGGCATGTGATTATAAATGATAAAAAGATTATATAACTGATAGTTCATACATCCAAAAGCTAATTTAACAAAATTGGAGGAAGGGGTTTTCAACCTATATGTATTAACTATTAAAATTTAAGCCAAAGATTATTCTACATCTAAAGATATCCCATATCTTCCCTTAAACTCCCACTAGCACTTTAGTAATAGCCTTCTCCTGGGCTTAGGAATCTAGTGGGATTTAAGCCATCTAGTTGCATGAACATAAGTGGTTTCACACATAAAGTCATACAACAGCTACAACAACAATCTTGTCAATCATAAGTACTTCTTTGATTAGTGGGACAAATACCCATTCTGCATGAACTTCGAGAGAGATATGATAAATTGCCATAAAAAAGCATCAACATTAGAGAAGTGAGAAACATAAAAATGTATAAACGATACTTGAAATATCCAAGGAAAATATTTTGACATTAGATATAATAAAAACAACATATTGTTAAACACAATATGTAACTATATCACAACAATTATGTATCAACCAAAGTTTGTCAATATTCTTGACCATTAGACATTGGGACGTCATAATTGGGTTATTCAAGTCTTATGAAGCCTAGCATATGACCATCATACCTAGGCGATTGAGACTCACAAAACCTAACGTATGACACCTGATTGGTAGGTATGATCCCCCTTTAGTAGAGGTGTCGCCTGGCAGGTACCCAGAACAAAGTTAGGCAATAAAATCTCTTTTCTTAATATGTCATCATATGGTCAACATTGGAATAGTTTGAGAGAGAACTATATCATTTCTAAATTTTTCCTTTGAATGTTGTTTAATTTTTGGTGGTTAAGAATCCCCTTGGGGTTTTAAAAATTATGTGTTCTTAGTTTCCACTTTTCTAAGTCCACTTGCCCTCACCTTATTTTTTGTGATCATCTAGGAGGTATAGCCTGCCAAGGAACTCAAAATTCAAGATATAATGCAAGAAGTGTAACAACCTATTTTTTCTTCAACCATTTTGGAGGCAAAACTTTCTATAAATTTCAGGATTCATGGGTTGTAATGCTCTACTAAGGAACCAAAAGGTCCATGTAAACATTTAGAAGGCATAACTAGCCATAGTCTAAGGGTTCGTAATGGACATTTAGGCAGCAAAGCCAAATGTGGTCACATATATACAAGGTCCATAAGCTACTTTAGGGTCCTAATTAATTTCTTTTAGTGTCTTGATTATCTTTTTCCTCAAATGAGATTCCAACCATTAGTAAGTACATAGTGTACAAAAATAGTTTAATTTCCCAACAACTTGTTCTATCCTTTAACTTCCATATCTTCATCTCGTCATACAAAGTTGCAATACATAATAACATGAGCAATTATAGTGCAAGAATGACAAGATATTCATGTAAGAATGCATGATGAACAAGAAATTTATATATCAAAGATTTTAGCCTAAAGTTGTTATGTTCTACATTATATCTCTCTAGATAATTCAAAATACCTCTCTAATCTCAATCTTCTCTAATTCTATCCTTCTTTGACTGTGAATGGATTCATGAAAGGTCATGGTAACAAAATTTCAAGAAAGATGATCATAGGTAAAAAAGGATTGGTTATAGAGTTTCAAGGTGTATTCTAACTTCAAATGTATCTCCATACCAAAGTCAAACCTTTCCCTTTTGCATTACTATAAAGGCCTATTCTAGAAAAAGAAGGAGAAGAAAGGAACCTAGAATATGCTAAATCATGTTAATTGGATATGCTCATTTTTCTCCGAAGTTTGCTTCCTTCCTTCTTGATTGCAAGTATTGTGCCAAAGTGAGGAGAGGTGGGTTAAGAAAAGGGTAGGGTATCAGGTATTTAACGAGAATTCAGCAGCTAGGATTTGACCACATGTTCTAGATCTATGGTTATGATGTAATCTAAGTGGATAGTTAGGATATATCCCCATGTTTTTGATCAAATGGTTGTGATTTTAAGTAGCTAGAAATTTGAACTAAATGGGTGGCTAGGATATAAACATGTGATTTTAATCTAGTGGTGATCATTTAATCTTAGTGTAAGGTTAGGATATAATCATGTGATTTTAATCTAATGGTTATGATTTAATCTGCATGTATGACTAGGATTTAATCTCCATAATCTAACACTTGTAATTTAATCCAAATGGAAGGCTAGAATTTAATCATGTGATTTTATTATAATGGTTAAGATTTCATCTAAATGTAAGGCTATGAGAAATGAATGGTCAGGATTTAATCTTATTTATAAAATATCTAAAAGTAATATAAAATATCTAAGACTAACTATGATGTGGGCTCCATGAGTGGTGCCACATGTCCACATTTAAATTACCATTTTACCCTTGTTATTTTATAAAATGACCATTTTGCCATGGTGATCAAATTACCATTTTACCCCTAATGGTCAATACCCATGTTGTCTCTGTTTTCCTTATTCACTTCCTCTAATTTGGCTCTACTCCTTAGATATATTCATTTATATTGCGTTATTGTCAACAATGTAATTTGTCAAAGCCTTAGATTTTTATTTAAGATATATTAGTCTTTTTTTTATTCAGATTTTTTTTTAGGGTTCTATTGTCTTTGAAAAATTTTACTTTAAATATGATAAAATTCTACGTAAAATATCCTCAAGTTATTGCATATTTCTTACTTGCTTTTAGTTTGCTTATCTACCTATAGAAATTTTGAAAGTTTGTCAAAAGTGTAAAATTACCATATTGCCCCTAGCCTCCTAATTGCTTAAAGTGAAAATTTACAATTTTGCCCTTAAGCCTTAAAATTGACCTATAAGTTGTTATCTTTAAATGATTCAACTAGATATTGTTATTCTTGCTTAATTCTTTCTATTTTCCTCTAAATAATCTAATTTAGCTAGTATTAAAATCACTAAATTATAGATGTTACTCTCTCTTTTCAAACGATGGGATATTAAAAAAAAAATCTCATACATCCAATTTGGAGACCATAACCATTTTTATAGAGGCATATGTTGCCATAATTTCTAATTAGACCTATCATCAAATTAGAAATTAGATATATTATGATATCTACACATATAAGCTCATACTTTATAATATGTTTTAACCTCATCCTAATTTTAAACCGAATTATATCACTCATAAAATTTAAGCTTATCTTTTTATATGATAACATATAACGTAGAGTTATTATTATCTTTGATATATATAATATATATGTCCATGAATAGCAACAAGTCTATCCTTGCTAGCTGGTGCAGATTCCCAATTAGAGGTAGCCTCCATGGCCTAGGGTTTAGTTTGGTCTTTTGCTCGTAACTCCTTGCTAGCAGAAGCAACAAGAAGATGAAGAAAGAAATGAAGAAGGAAGATTGAAGTTCCATGGCATCAAGAAATGAACTGATGAGTGTTTGCATTGCCCGTCATGCATAGAAATTTGAAGTAATAGGGTGTAGCCTATGTATTTGAATGTTATGCTTGTTTTAATCCCTTTTGAAAGAAAATTTCCAGCTTTTGATGTATGTATGGGCTTCGTAATTTAGTTGAATCAAGGTTCGAAGTTTAAGCACCACTAATATAGAGTACTATACTTGAAACACTATCTATCAGGTTCTGATACTTACATCATTTATAGTTTTATCCATAAACGGAAAAACAAGTAAGCAATAAAAAACTTTTTGGGCCTTGTATTGAGACTTTGGCTAATTACTTGACAATCCATTCAGTCGGCTCAAATTCATGTTTGCTTAGAGATCTTGACATAGAAAGTCAATATCAAGGTGGAAACCTGAAGACGTACAATTTTTAAATTATATAATTCTAATATAGTGGAATTATACTAATTTTTAATTATACAATATTTTAATTTGAACCCATTAAACTCAACACATATATTGTGTATAAAACTCAATATTGAATGTACACATGCCTAAAATTTTGTTAGTAATTTATTATTTCAAATAATATTTTAAAAAAATTGTCCTTGAAATGTTTGTGGATAAAATAATATTTGCATTACAATATCAATATAGATTTTTGCAAATTGATAATCATAATTTTTGTGCGCCATCACATAAGTTCTACTTTCCATAATGTTCTTCGAGAATACATATATTGAAATATATTATAATATTATTGATGGATGGTATATTTTTAATATATCATTGTATCATGTATATAAAATGAGTAAATTTAATCCCCATAAATATTTTTATAAATAAGTAGTTGACGTTAATTTAGAAAGCAACCATTGATACATTACACATTTAAACATATATTAAGCAACAAAAATATTTTGGATCTTGTATTTTGACTTTGGCTAACTTGACAATCCATTCATCTTCAAATTAAATAGTAATAAAAAAAGAGTAAAACTGCCCTCCTCCCAATCCCCACATGTCGTTAAGGCGGCTCAAATTCATGTTTGTTCAGAGATCTCGAATTAGAAAGTCGATATCCAGGTGGGCACTTGAAGACCATAATTTTTAAATTATATAATTTTATATAATTGAATTATACTAATTTTTTAGCACAAAATATTTTAATTTAAATCCTTTAGGCTCAACACATACAACATTTATAAATATAACTCAATATTCAATTTTCGCGTGCCTACATTTTTGTAAGTAATTTATTATTTCAAATACAATTTACAAAAATTGTCCTTAAAAATACTAGAACTTTTTTAAATGTTGTGGAAAAAAACTATATTCACAATACTATATCAGTATATATTTTTGCAAATTGATAATCATAATTTTTGTGCATCGTCACATAAGTTCTTTACTTTTCATTATGTTCTTCAAGTATGCATTGAAATATGTTATGATATTATTGAAGGATGGTATATTTTTAATATATCATTGTCATGTATATTAAATGAGTAAATTTAATCCTCATAAATATTTATATAATTAAGTTATAGATATTAATTTAAAAAGTAACAATTGATACATTATACATTTAAATTTAAACTTTTTTTAATTCTGAAATGAAAAAGTCAAAATATTATTAACAAAATAATCTTATTTAATTTAATATAATGATTTAAATAAATATTTTATTTAAATAATAGGCTACAGAATAAACTTTCTAAATCCACCCCACTGAATATGAATGTCAACATTTTTTTAGTAGCTTTTTAATACACTTTCGACCTTATGATGTAGACGTATAATTGACTTCATAATTTTATAGCTAAATGATGAGTTTGAAGTGTGAGGCTGCTAAGCTAATGTATGATATTCCTTAAAATTGCATGTGAGATTTTTGTCTGATTTTTATATGATTAATTTAAACATAATTTCTAGTTGTATTCTTATACTCTTGCAGGGATAATGGAAAGGTGGCACGTTCGATGTTTGTCTGACCAAGATTATGCATTTTGAACAATTACATACATTTTTCAAATTGCATGCCGCCGCTATAATCTATTATTATCATTCTAAGGCCTAAATGTACCAGTGTTGTACAACATCCGATTCAAAATCTACTAGAGTGGAAGGCTAAGATATCACATGGGGAAGACTTTTTCTTTGCATTTCTAAAGTCCAACAAAAGTATTTATAGCAATTTAAAATCATGATTCATTAGATCTTACCATTTGGTTGCATGGCTTTAATGTAAATTCCTTCATAAAGGACAAAAGCTAGATTGCTGCATGGAAAATGTTTTGACGGACGTATAAACAAGCCTAGCAAATAGGATTAATAGTACACAATATTCGCCTTAAAATCTAATACTGTTGCCCCACTGAAAAAAAAAATGAACAGCAGATAGGTTTGTTCACATAATTTAAATATTGTTCATTTAAAATTTTTAAAATGCAATAAAAAAACAAAAATTAAGAAAATACAAACATATATTGTTTAGAGCTTCCCTTATGTGAACAGTTACGCTTAACTCAAGATAAGGCCAGAAATTATAGGCATAATTTTAAAACTGATGTTTCAAATAATAATAGATTGAGGGCAACCACCAATTCCAAAGGGTCCTAAACAAAATAATAATAATAATAATAATGTAATGTGTAATTACATACATTGTCACGTCTTTGGATTCATTGCACTTTTTGGGCAGATATTGAATCACAGTCATATGAATGAATAGGAATATGTATAATACTGGAAGCTTCTTTACTGGTAAAATTCTTTAAATTTATTCGGCGATTTGTAGTTAAGTAATTAGGCAAATCTAATAATTTTTATTTAAAATTAAATAATTGACTTGATTGCACTAAAAATTAAAATCATTAAATCCCTCTAAATATTCTGAATTATGATATTTGTTGTCTGGAATCCAAATCAAGATTTGGAGCCAATCCTTTTTAATAATTCACACTTCATTTTTTGTCATGAATTCTGTCTTTTTCTCTATCTCTTTTTAACGGCAAGTTATGTAGTTTCTGTCAGAATTGAAATAAAACCAAGCTGAATCGGATTTTTGTTCAACCTGAGGTTCGAGCCAATATTTGTATTTGGTGAAAGTATTAACCCAGTCTTGATGCTAGCCACCTAGCCCGATCTTGAAATTTATTTTATATTTTATAACTTTAATTTAAAAGTAAAAATAAAGTGTGGTTTATATTGAACTAGGTATCTCATATTATATAAAAATGGTCCCTGCTAAACAAAAACAAAAAAATGTTTATGTTTTAAAAAATCAAAAAATAAAAAACCATTAGAAGTTTCATTAGTGTTGAGAAGCAAAAATAAAATTACAAGAAGTGTTTTAAAAAATGATAATAAAGTGTAAGAACTAATTTATTTGTACATTAAGATTCAAAAAAAGAGACTAAATAGTTATGTCCTCAAGATTTACGATGGTTTTGTACCAATTTTCATGTCATTGCTAACGTAATCAATTCGTGGCAGATGACATTAAAATAAAATTCATGTTAAAAAATTCGAATTATTATTTTTTATTCATACCTAACAAAGGTCAAACTAACATTCCTTCTAATGAAGATGGCTGATTATACTCACTCTCCATTTCTTATCATCTAGATGTGGACAAAATTAACTTCAAACCAGGTCTAAGATGCCTAAACTATTTTAGGAACATTTGAAAAAAAAAGAGACATCCTTAAACATATAAAACATCCGAAGACTATAATCTATCAAACAAGACGACACACGGACAACGACCTTATTTAACTCATACTAATTTCAATTAACTAAATTATGAAATATTTAAAAAAATTTGAAATTATCAATACTCATTAATTGATTGCGAAAATGCATAGTCTGAACTGGAATCATGTGTGAAGGAAAAAAAATAGAAATTGAACTTCTGAGTACCTGTTGGTATTAGAGTGAACGATCTGAGCATGTTGAGGGAGATGCGTTCCATGGTTGGTGATCGGACACAAGACCTTAAGCACAAATTGAGGCAAAACAAAGTTGAAATGGGCAAGATGCGTGGATTGATTTCGAAGCTGGAGGGATTAGTGGCCAACATTGCAACTAAGATCGTTTGACTAACAACAATTGTTAGTGACAATTCCTGTGGGTCATCATCGAATGGTGGTAGAGTAGTGGAGAGCTAGCCTCTGTTTGACACCTTCCAAGTGACATCAACTTGAAACTATACATTTCTAACAAAGTATTCCTGAGTTGATTTTCCCAAGTTCAACAGAGTGGATTTTAAGGGATGGTTGTTTCGTTGCCGGTAGTTCTTTGAGATTGATGGAATGCCAGTCAAGCATTGCATTAGTCTGATCAGCTTGCATTTGGAAGGGAGAGCTCTTCAGTGGCATCAAACCTTCATGGTCACCCGTCATCTGTTTGAAATTTCTTAGACATATTATTTGTCAACTATAGGCGTGCGGTTCGATGACGTGAAGAAGGTGGATCCATTAGTGTAGTTAAAGAAGTTAAAACAAAAAGGGATGGTGATTGAGTACTAAGAGAAATTTGAAGACCTTCTATCGAAAGTTGTTCTTCTAGAGGAGATGCAAATAAGTTTTTTCTTAAGGGGACTTAAAGGAGATATCAAAGCATAAATTCATATGTTTCAGCCTTCAACATTGGTAATCACCATGTGTTTAGCTCATTTGCATGAAGATGTTATGTCTGTAGTCTCCGAATGTGCTCGTCCTGCATTCAGATTCTATAAACAGAGTTACGGAGTTACTTTGAAGCCAGGTATTAGCGCAGGTAAAAGAGAAGATATGGTAACTAATGTAAAGGTAGCAGTCAACATGCCTATGTTACCACCTGTTAAACCTCATAAGTAGTTAACGAAGTGCAACATGCATGGAAAAGGATGAAAAGGTCTCTCTTATTGGTGTGATGAGTGATATACCAATGACAATAGATGCAAAGTGTCTCAGTCTTTCATGATCTATGTTGAGGAAGATGATTTAGGAGGAAAAGATGGATTATTGCCAAAAGACATTATAGATGAACCGAATTCATCTCCATTATTGTCTATACACACCATACATGGGTTGGATAATTTTTTGATGTTGAGGGTTTGTGGATTCATCAAGAAGCACTCTATGACAATTCTGGTGGACACAGGTAGTACACACAACTTTATTAATTCCGCTTTAGTCAAGAAACTTAAACTTTTCATGTAGTACTCCTCAAGCATTTAGGTATTAGTGGCTAGCGGTGACCATATTAAAGTTGAAAACATCTATTATAGGCTGGCATGGACTATGCAGGATAGTAAGTTTTTGGCAGACTTTTATGTCTTGAATTTGGGGACTTATGATGCAATTTTAGGGATATAATGGCTTTCCACGTTAGGCAAAATTTAGTTTGATTATTAGAGACAGTGTAAGAGTTTTCTATTAAACAGGAAATTATATGTTATCCATGGTATGGACACCAGATCGCATGAGTTGCAAGAAGAGCTAATACATGATAAACAAATGTTGAATGTTGTGAGTCTCTCCTTGGTGCAGATGTCCGAAAGTTGTCCATCAATTCTGACAACAGAACAAAATGCAGAGTTGTAAGAGGAATTAACTACATTCGAAGATGTGTTTCAAACACCTATAGCCTTACTTCCTTTTTGGAATTTCGATCACATAATTTGCTTAAATGATGATAAACCTATCAACTTGATGCCATATAGTTATGGGCCTATACAGAAGTCAGTTATGTCGGCAATAGTGAAAAATATGATTAATAATGGAATCATTAGATAGAGTACTAGTTCATTTATAGTTCCGGTGGTTCTTGTGTGAAAGAATGATGGTACTTGGAGGTTCTATCTTGACTATAGACAACTAAATAATCGAACTACTAAGAATAAGTTGCCAATATTAGTTATTGAGGAAGTTTTGGATGAATTGAAAGGTACAAGTTATTTTTCTAAGTTGGACCTTAGAGTAAGGTATCATCAAATTTTGATGAATCCTTTGAATGTCCATAAGATAGCATTTCGTACTCACGATGGACTCTATGAATTTTTAGTCATGCCTTTTGGGCTAACCAATGCCCTGGCAATGTTTTAAGGCTTGATGAATGTTGTATTTAAATAGTATTTGTGGAAGAGTATTTTGGTTTTCTTCAATGACTTCAATGACATCTTAGTTTATAGCTTTATTTGGGATATGCATCTGATACATCTTTGGGAGGCTTTATTACTTCTCTGATAACATCAGCTATTTACTAAGAATTCTAAATATGAATTTGGAGCACACCAAATAAACTACTTAGGCTATGTGATTTCAATAATTGGTGTTGAAGCTAATTCAAACAAAATCTTAGCCATGCTTTCTTAGCCTACACCAAAGATAGTTAAACCTTTACATGGATTTTTAGGTCTAATAAGATATTATCAGAGATTTGTGAGGAATTATAGAGTTCTTTCATGACCCTTGACTGAATTGTTGAAAAGGATAGTAATTTTACTTAGTCCCCAGTAGCAGAACAAGCATTCAACATCTTAAACAAGCAATGAGCTCAACACCCATCCTCTCTTATCCAAATTTCTCTCTTATATTCATTATTGAAATAGATTCCTCTTAAGAAGGTATTGGGGCAGTCCTCTCTCAACAAGGACACCTGATAGCCTACATTAATAAGGCCCTAAGCCTCAAGATGAGAGCCCTTTCAGCTTATGAACAGGAGCTTATTGCCATTATCTTTATTGTTACTTAGTGGAAGCAGTATTTGCAAGGTTAACATTTTGTGATTAAAATTCATCACTTAACTCTCAAGTACTTATTAGAACAACAGACAATTTTAGCTTATCAACATTTATGGCTTTATAAACTTTAAGGATTTAATTACACTATCAAGTATCAAAAAGGCAAAGATAATATTGTTGTTGATGCATTATCCCTATAGGAACATTCTATAGCTTTTTCCCTCACTGTCACATCTATTTTCACTAGTCTCCACAATCAAGTACAAGTATCTTTAGAAGAAGATGATAGGTTGAGACATATGATTACTCAATTACAAGCTAATATGCTTCCACTCAAAATATACCTGGGAGCATAATACGTTAAAACAGAATGGGAAGATAGTAGTAAGGAGTGATCAATAGTTGTGACATGAGCTACTTTGTAACTTCCATAATAGTCCTTATGGGGCACATTTGGGGACTACACCTATATATAAGCAACTTTCTTCTGTGTTCTATTGGAAGGGAATGGAGTGTGATGTATGGGAGTTCGTCAGGCAATGTGAGATATGTTAGAGGTTTAAATCTAAGACAATGGCATGTCCAGGATTGCTATAGCCACTACTTACCCCTTTGATTATGTGGTATGATTTGGCTATGGATTTCATCGTAGGCCTACCTAAGTTTTACAACAAAATTATCATTTTAGTTGTTATGGATAGGTTTTCAAAGGTCACACATTTTATTGCTTTAAAACATCTATTTATAGCTATTGATGTGGCTAGACTTTTCTTAAAC
Organism: Delonix regia; assembly: GCA_037074485.1. Lineage (NCBI taxonomy): Eukaryota > Viridiplantae > Streptophyta > Magnoliopsida > Fabales > Fabaceae > Delonix > Delonix regia. Next base: position 42,134,695 of record CM073450.1, on the reverse strand, counting down.
AATGTAGTCAAATTGCATAGAGTACCTCTATCTATTGTCACTGATAGGGACCTAATTTTTTGTGGGGTGTTTTTTAGGGAATTCTTTCGACATTAGCAAGTTAAGCTCCTAAATTCTTCGGCCTATCATCCTCAAATGGATGGTCAAACTGAAGTTCTTAATCATTCTTTGGAATGTTATCTATGATGCATGATGGGTAATCATCCTTAGCAATGGTCAAATCGTTGCCCTTAGCATAATTTGGCTACAATACCACTTTTCACACAGCAACGAGCATGACTCCTTTTCAGTCAGTTTATGGAGTTCCTCTGCCTACTATAAGCCATACATGGCAGGGGATTCCTCCAATCACTATGTAGATCATGAACTTAAAAAAAGGGAGGATGTTATTCATACTCTTTGACATGATTTGGATAAGGAAAAAAACATAATGGTACAACAAGCAAACAAGAAATGGACTAACAAGGAGTTTGCTGTGGGGGATTTTATGTATTTAATGATACATCCATTTTGCCGAAATACATTGACAAATAGTTCACTTCATAAGCTATCTTCTCAATATTTTAGTCCCTATGAAGTAATAAAGCATGTTGGTCAGGTGGCTTATCGGTTGTCCTTGCCTGCGAACTATCTTATACATCAGGTTTTCCATGTTTCTCTTTTGAAGAAGCATCATGGTTAGGCTAAAGAGAGTGGTCATATTTCCCCATGGGTGGATACAGAAGGTTAATTTTTTATGCAATCAGAAAAGATTCTTCCCAAGTGAACAGTTAGGTAATATACCTATGACCCAAGTCTCAATTCAGTGGCAAACTAGAAGATGCCATGTGGGAACCCTTGGAGGCTATTTAGCAATAATTTCCAAAATTTGATACATTTGCTTCCCATCCTTACGAATAAGGATTTATTGTAGAGAGTGTATTTATTGTTACTCGAGTAAGTCAGTTAGCTGTTGAAGGGTGTTAGCCATTAGGAACTTTAGTCAATAACTAAAGTAGTTATCGAGAGGTTAAGATTGTTAGCAGCAAATTAGTAGTTTTATAAATAATAAAAGGTACAGGAATGTATATGTGAAGAAGAAAATAATAGAAACTGAACTTCTAAGTACCAGATTCCAAGCAAGTTAAAAGATGAATAGGTTTTAGATAAGGAAACAAATCAGATGAATCAAATCCTCCAACCAATTCTACTAATTGTTTGAGCAATGATAGTAGTTCATCTTCATCTTTACTCTTCTTACCAAATGCTTCCCTAGTCACAATGGTACTCACAAAAGTGAAAATTATTTTAGTGAGGTTGATTGGCGTACCTTTGGACATCTAAATGGATTTTATGAGCTTTGTCACCTCATCTTGTTAAATAGAGGAAAAAGATTGAACCCGCTTGATAATTAAAAGCTCTAACATACATATTTTCCACATCTATCTCCAGTATTCACCATATACTGTAAAAGCAATATCACATGACCCATAGGTCAAGATCTTAGTGACAAGACTTTCTAGTCTCTGTATAAAAGTAAGATCATGGGCTTTCAATATCTCCATGACCATCCTAGAGGATGACACAATCACTGCAGAAATTTCACCCAATTGAAGGTGCATCAAAGGTCCATATCTTTTGTCTAGTTCTCGCAAAGCACGGTGTGGAAGAGAGTCTATCTTTGCTAGCTGGTGCAAATTTCCTATCAAAGGTAGCTTCCTTGGCCTTGGGGGGAGTTTGGCTTGCAAGCAAAAGGAACGAGAAGAGGAGGAAGAGAGTAATAAAGATGAAGGAAGATTGAAATTCCATGGTATCAAGGAATGAAGTAATGAGTGTTTGTGTTTGAAGGTATATATATAGCGAATTTGAGGTAATAGTGTGCATAGTGTGCATTTGAATGTTATGATTTTTAAATCCTTTTTTGAAGAAACCATGAAGCTTTGGAAGTTATTATGGGCTTCATAATTTATTTGAATCAAAGGTTTGAAGTTTGAAACAAACATTACACACTTAAACTTAAATTTGTATTTAAATTTTAAAAGAAAAAGTCAAAATATTATTTAGTTCAATCAATTATTCAAATAAATTATTTTATTTAAATTACATATTATGGAATAAATTTCTATAAAAGATGTAAAAAAATTTTGAGAATTTTTTTACCACACTAAATATGAATGTAAACATTTGTTAGTGTCATTTTGATACATTATTGACCTTATGATTCATGTATAGTTGACTTTATAATTTTATAGCTAAATGAAAAATTTGAAGATGTAAGGAAGCAAAGGAAATAAATAAACATGGGGCACCCACTACAAGGAAATTAAATAACAAAAATAAATAGGTAGAATACGTAAACTAGAACTTATATGAAAAGATAACTAAAAGTTTATTAAAAATATTTGAATTTAAAATAATTCTAATTTTTAAATTTATTCTAAATTAATTAATTAAAAAAATATATTGATATGTACAATCAATCATGGTGCAAGTATACATTATCAACAAGTAATATAGACAAAGTAGATATAAACAAAACCCATGAACTTTAATCTCTAAATGTTTAGATGTGTAGTTAGGAATTTTGTCTTAGAATTGACCCAAAAACTTTTTGTATTGAATTATTAAAATTTTTGTTTCAATATAGTAATCAAAGTTGTATCCAAGTTTTTATTTTTTTTAAAGGTGACTGAATAATTATGTCTTTAATTCAATATCAAAAGGTTAGATATAGAAAAAGGAAAAAGTTCATCTTATTTAAAAAATTTAGTTGATTTAATCTACCTTAAATTCCATTTCTAAATTTCTTTTTATACAAAATACATTCAGTTAGATATTGACAGTTAGATTTCATCTATGATTTTTAATTTCTTTTTAACGTTAAAGGAGATATTCTCAATTGCCATCACCACATAATCAAGAGATGGGTTTGAGAGTGATGTACATAGAATATAAACTCAATTACTTCACAGTTTTTTGGTATTTTTGAGAGTACATAGACCATGGTCCTTCTAGTTTGATAATTTTTCTATTAATCAATGAGCAAGAAGGCATAAAAAAGTCTTATTTGAACCAAGGCTCTTGGACCTTTTTTTTCTTTGGGTCAATAAGGCTTTTTGACTTTTTAGATAAATAAGTAAATGGATAAAAAATCAACTAATTTAATTTTGCTTTATACATGATATTGAGAATTGAATTTAGATGTAGTCACATTTTCTCCATTCATCTTACATAGATGACTTTGATATGGATTGACTTCCTCAAAGTTTTTTGCATAATATTCCTTTTTGAAAATTTGATTGTTTCAACCTCACAACAACATAATTGTTGATTGATTGTATCATATTCTTATAGCAACTCTAAAGGGACAAAACTAAACAAATTATATTGTCAAATACAAAAGTGGTTGAAATTTTTTTGGAGAAATTAAATTATTATTGTAGTTGTTAAAATATGTAAATGCAATTTTGTTAGAGCTAAAGTTGGAATATTTGGTCTCATACCTTGTGAAAATTGTGGAAACCCAAACATTAAAAATAAAAATTCTAAAAAAAATGAACAAAAAAATAAAAAATAAAACTGTTAGAAAATTCAAAAATTAAAGTGACCAAAAAAACCTGAGAACAAATGAACCTAATGCAAAAGTCATAAAATAAAGAAAAATAGAAATAGAAAGAAGCAAAAGCAAACAGGCATTTGAGTGAAGATAAAACAATTGGGTGGAATTGCGAAATTCAATTCTACAAAATATAGAATATGTAAATTGCTTTGAAAGTTAAAAGAGAATGATACAAAGAGCATGAATGTGTATGGGGTTCATTTCTTCTCATTCCAGCCACCTCCCTCTTTTCTCTCTATCCCTCTCTAACTTTAAAAACATTTTATAATTTTTACAGTTTTCTTGAATTTTTTAAAGTGAAATTTTAATGAAGAAGCTGTAAATAACATAAGATAAAGATGTCGAAAGAGTAGAGTCTAAATAAGCCTAGCACATATTCTTTTAGCATTCAATGATGCTATTATATAAATATTTTAAGACAAGGTTATTAAAATGTAATTATTATTTGCATAATGAAGCAAAATAAAGTTAAAGTACAAAATGATCATCTTTGGAAACTTATATATAGTTTTTAGGTATTTTTTAATAAATTTTTTTAATGAATTTATAACATTTATATATAAACTTCATGATCAGATGCTTTGATGAAATTTTTATTAAGTATCATGTGTTCATTAAAGAATCTCATAACAAAGACTTTTGGCCTAAGTTTGGTCCTCTTTCTTTATGGTAATATAACAGGTGGGTTTTTTTTTATGGTTCAGAATTTGCATGGTGTTTTTAAAATAGAACATTATGGAGTGAAACAAATCTATTCCAGTATTTACATCATCTTGGAGCCATAGACTGTGTAACTCAATCTTCCATAGAAAGAGTACAAGTTGAATGGTGTCAAGTACATCTACATTTCAAGCTACCATTTTAAACCCACTCTTTCAATCAAATTGATGTACTAGTTCTGATGTACATGCAGCAAACATGAAAGATGTTGGCTTTCCATGCATAAAAACATATATGCCATCTTTCATATATACAAATCAAGGTCCATCACTCCCTTTGAGTCCTTAACAATGATGAAGAAAAGAAGAAGAAATAAAGTAAGGCTTGGGAGAATCTAATTACACATAAATATATAGTAACATTTTAAGGAAATGAACAGAAATTATCATACAATCAGGTAGAAGTTGTTTTTCTTTCCAACAGTTGCTCCAGTAGTTTCAGTCAAATCTAAAACCTTTGGTTTCATTCTATTTGGAAGTTCCTTTATATATAATGCATTCTAATTATTTTACACATTTTATCAGGTAATTGATGAAATATATAATGCATTCTAACTTTACCGTTCCTATCACTCTGAGTATCATATCACTAGGGTTTTTATCTTTTCTCTCTATTCTCTCTTTGTGCATACAAAGCTTGGGAGTTGTAGGTTGAAAACTTTACTAGTTAACCATGGTAAAATTTGGATATTTTATAGATAAGTTTTCTATAATAACTCACAAGTTTTTTTCAACTATTGGTGTTAGTGCCAGGTTTTGTGTCAGATTTGTTTAATTCCTTTAGAACTTCATGTTTAATTTTCATCAGTATATGATTGCTATCTTTTATTGATTAGGTCAAGCCTACTATGTACTTTCATTATTTTTTTGTTTCCATTTTGAACTCTCATTTTGAAACTAAGAACTCATAAACTCAAACATAAAGGACATCACATTTTTCAAACAATATCTATTCAAATATCCAAGGGTTATTTTGAAATTATTGGATTATGGTTTTTATATATCTTGAAATTTTAAATGGAATGATGTTAAAAAGATGTTGTAAATCACAATAACGAACTCATCCTCCATTAAAGCTCTAATTTGAAGAAAAACCTAAAAATTTTTTAGGCCAAATTTGTCAAACAATAGGGGTTTTGATCCAAATCTTCATAGGGGTCTTATTGATGAACTAATTTCAAGTATCAAGTAGAATGATTCCAAAAACATGTCTAAAAGATGCAAAATCATTTAAATTCCATTAAAGCTCCATGTCAAGAAAACCCTTAAACTTTACATTGCAAAATATTGCCAAATGAAGAGTTCTTGGTCGAAATTTCCCTAAGGGTTTTGAAGATCACAAAAATCCAAGTGTTTTGGTACAAAATATGCCCCATAAAACTTCAAGAACCATCAGGTTAAATTTCAGCCTTCCAATTGGGTCGAATAACTCATTTTAGGAACTGCCTAATGTCGTTTTATTACAATAAAAATGTTATATTCCATATTTTAGTTAGAAATTGGATGTGCTCAACTTAGGTATTGTACATATGGCAAAGAGTTGTTTTCCTTAGTTTGTAAATTATATGTCTAGCAACATTATTTGCTTCCTAAGGCATTTATTATTGATACTGATTATGAATCTTTGAAGCATTTAAATGGCCAAGATAAATTGAATAAGTGGAATGCTGAATGAGTTGAGTTCTTTGAGACTTTTCCTTAAGTGAATTGTTACAAGTAAGGGAAAAAACATATTGTTGCTTATTCATAGTCTAGTGGATATACCTTAATCATTACACTTACATCTAAGTTGTTGGGATTTGATTTATTTAAAGACACGTATGCAACTAATGTTGATTTAGCTAATATTTTTGCTATTTTTGAAAGAAGTTCATTTAATAAATTCTATAGGCATGAAGGTTATCTATTTTGTGACAATAGAATTTGTGTCTATGTATGTTCTATGCATGAAATTCTTGTTAGAAAATCAAATAATGGTGGTTAGGTGGCCACTTTGGTATGCATAAGACTTTGGATGTGTTATCAGAACATTTCTATTCGCCACACATGTGAAAGGATGTTAAGAGAGTTTGTGCTAAATGTATTGCTTGTAAGCAAGCTATGTCTAAGTCTATTCCCCATGGATTATATACACCTTTACCTATTCCAACTAGCCCTTGGACTGATATTTCTAAGGATTATGTGCTTGCATTGCTTAGGACTTGGAATGGTAGAGATAGTATCTTTCTTGTTGTTGACAGGTTTAGCAAAATGACATATTTCATTGCTTGTCCCAAAATTGATGGATGAATAAACATTGCAAATTTATTTTTCTGAAAGGTTTTTAGATTGCTTGGGGTTTCTAAATCCACTATTTTTGATAAGGATGTTATGTTCTTAAGCCATTTTGGGAAAGTTTTATGGGGTTAGTTATGTACCAGGCTATTATATTATACTACTTGTCATCCATAAACTAATGGACAAATTAAAGTGGTAAATAGAATTTTAGGGACTTTGTTGCAATCGATGTAAGAATTCAAAAAGTTAGGAAGATTGTTTGTTTTTTATTGAGTTTGCTTATAATATGACAATTCATTCTTCAACAGGTGTTTCCCCTTTTGAGGTTGTGTATGGTTTTAATCCTTTAACTGTTTTGGATTTAATGCCTTTTCTTCTAAATGATAATATTAGTTTTAAATGATTTTAACTATTTGAGGAAGGAAAGATTTCCAAAATAAAGGAAGTCCAAGCTTGAAGCTAGGGGAGACGATCCATTCTAAGTGCTGGAAGAGATTAATGATAACACTTACAAGATTGATCTTCCTGGTGAGTATAATGTGTTTGCAACTTTTATTGTTTTTTATCTTTCTCCTTTTGACATGGATTCAAATTCAAGGACGAATCTTTGTTAGGAGGGAAGAACTAATGTAGGTATAGGTGGTAACATTTCTAAGTGAATCTAATTAGGAAATCAATTTGGCTACATATTATTAGCTTATTTTATTAGAATTAGGCTTGGGTTTACCAAAGCCCTATAGGTTTTTTTTTTCTTAAGAGAGTCTATAAATACCTCATGAGACATCACTTTGCAGCTGACCTTTGAATAGAAAACATTTTCTCTTTTCTTCTTTTAAGAAGATTGTGTTCTCTTTAACACTTCTATGAGTATTGCTTTAATTCTCCTAATTGCATTAAGAATTTGATATCTTATCATGATAGTTCTTTACTTTGTCGTGATTTCAATTCTTATTTCTTCAAGCCTTATCATCTACATTTCTAAGAACAAGTCTCAAAGGGGTTCAGTAGGGAAAGGATTTAGATTTGATTGTTTCTTATTTCAAATTATGTTGACATTTTAGTCTCTTTAGGTTTAGGTTCAACATCACTATTGACCATAAGTATTACAAATTCTACTTTCCTCTAAATCTCTTAAATCAATTGTTTCATTCATGTTAAGATAGTTGCTATGTTAATCTCTGATGTTTCTAACTCTCAAATCACTTAGTTTGTTTAAGGTTAAATTTCCATATCTATTGTTACATTAACTGTTTGATTCTCTAAATCTATTGCTAATTAAATTACTTTGCTTTTTTCCCATGCTTTCTCTTTACTCTTAGGACCCTTGTTTAAAAGAATCTCCTAATATGTTATAGGACACTCATTCACTCTACTCTTATCACACCTAGACAAATGTGTTTCAACTTGTTTTGTTATTTGCTCACATATTTGGTTAAGGTTACACTTATTATCATTTTATTAGGGAAAAGGGCTTATGATTTCTAAAGCCAAATCAAATTAATGTGCAGTGCTCTAATCTTCGGCTGTGACAAGAATCATGGAATCCTGTATAGTTGCAATCATAATTTTTGTGTGTGTGAATATTGTAAACTTCTTAGCTCTTACGAAAGTTAAAGAACCATATTGCTCTCATCAAAGTGACTTCAATTTATGGTCATGGTGTCAATCTTTGGAATGATTCAACTTTATTAGATTGTAAACTCTTAAATTTTAGTTTGATTGGTTTTTTCCCGCCTATTTGGTTCCTTTATGATGTAAAAAAGAAACGAAATTCGAATTTGGATTTTATATTATAGACTTTTAATTTTATTTACTTGGTGACACAAATTTTTTTTCAATGTGCTTTGGTGCTACATTTTTGGGAATTCTCTTATGGGTTTTGTTTCTTGAGATTTACAACCTACAACTAATTTATCATAGTTATTTAATTTTAAAAATAAAAAAGGAAGATCAATAGGCTTGATAAGAGGTTGGTAATCTACTAAGTTCATCTTTTGCATTAATGTATTTGTATGTTATTGATCATTGTGGTTCATTTGATTAATGTCTTAATGGTAGTTGAAACTTTATATCAATGTTAACTTGTGTAAATAGAGAAACATGAAATTTTACATTTATCATGTGTAGTAATTTTTTAAGTGCTTATAGGAGGCTACTGATTTTAGAGCGACGCTTAAGACTTAGAAAGCTAAAATTGTAGGTGTAAGAAAAATGAGCTGAATATTCTTCCATTCAACAATTAGAACTCTAAACCTATATCTTTCTTATTCATTGATTAAATTATTGCATTGTGGATGAGATGTTGATTGCATAAGTTTTTGTGGGTAAATGGAAATACAAGTGTAGGGAAGAAGATGTTTAGAGATGTTAGGAGACACTGAAGATACTTCAGCCTAACATTTTCTTTTATGTTTTATGTTTTCTATGTTTATGTGAAAAAGTTGGCTTTGATGAATTTTAGTGTTATATGCTCTACAAGGAAGCTGAACAAAAGAGGACAGTTATTGAGGCTAAAGAGGAAGAAGATCTTCTTAAGGAAAAAAAAATAGTGTTACAGAATATAGGGGAACTGTAAGGTTGTAATGACAAATTTAATTCAATACTCAAGCCCTTGGTATAATGGAAATGAATTTATTTTTCATAGGTTGTGTAAGTGTTTACACCAAAAGACATTTCATTGGACGTGCTTGGGCCTTACAAAGTGTTCAAGGAGATAATCAAGAAGATTATCAACTCTAATGTTGCTGAATATGTGGAAAAGGTATTCTACCATTGCTAAATTTAACTTTTTATTATTTTATTGTGAGATGTCTTTCACCAATGCATAACACATTGTAGTCTAAATTTTCTCCTATAGGTAGGATATAGTCCATCTTTATGTTTTTTTTTTCCTCTTTTGCTTTTTCGACTAAAACCTTAGTTTTTTTTGTGCCAACAACTACAACCTTAGTTGGCAGGCAAACTATGTTGTTTATTGAACAAAAAATCTAGCAGGAAAGTCTTTCGAGAAGAATGATATGGTATGTACATGATCTTACCTATGCACATCGTTTATGATATGATTTTATTGATCATCACTAACTTTATTGTTATTAGTTTTTAATGTCAAGGGTCAACTTATGGGAACTTTACTTTTGCTTTGTTTTGACTAAAGTCCCTATTAGAAAAATATTTGTTTCATGAGCATTAGAAAGCAAGCAAAGTTTAGAGTGTAAAGCTAAACTTTGAAGATCTTGAAACTATTTTTTAGGCCAAACAAAAATGAGGCTTTGATGAAGTAATTTAGCTTCGAGAATAACATTGAATTATTTCTACATATTCTAGCCTAGATGTTGTATTAGCACCTAATAGATGGACTCATTTTGTATGAAGATTGTGATAATAATTTCTTTAATATAATGAGATATTAATTTTTATGTAATAATTTATAGTATTGTATATGTACTTTCATGTCTAGATTAAGTGAGTATCGATGTATTGGAGGACAAATACAAAGGGAATGCTAAATGAATCAAATTTTATAGGTTATATTGACAACAAAACATACATGGAAGAGGTTTTTGTGACATAAAATGGTTATGGGTTCAGGTTTTATTGAACTCATATGATATGGTATAGTGATAGTCAAGTGTTAGTGGCTAATAGTTTTAGTGTTGTACCTATAATTTCTAAAACTATTGGTAAAGTTTATACCCACAGTCAAAAAACTGCAGGTGTACCGAACCAAATCTAGTAGAAATTTAGCCTGTGGGTATAGGTCAATTAGAGCTATACCTACAGATTTATGACTTTTACCCCCACAAATTGACTATTGCTATATGGCGTTTTTCTTGTAGTGAGCTTCCTTATTTTTCTTTCTCTTATTGTCTTTTTCCTTGTCCTTTGTAATGGAGGCTAAGTGAGCATTTGCTGCCTGTTCTTGCTTCAATCTCTCATCTTCCTAAACGTAGTGTGAAATGTGCTCATTAAGTGACCAAGAGTCCTTTTGGAAATAATAGCTCACCATAAACTCATTGAACTGTGCTAGAAGGGATATTAAAATGAAATACACTAACAAGTCATCAAACAAGTTTAACTTAAGTGCCTTCAGTTTTAAAGTATCATTAGACATTTCCAAAATGTACTCCCTTATATTTCCTTTACCTATATGCCCTATAGAAAAAAGTTTTATTAAGATTGTGGTAGCTTTTCATTCTAAGAAAATCTTTTCTCAAGGTCTTTAAGGAAACCTTTAGTTGTGTCCACTTGATCAAATATTGTGAGCCTAAAAGCTTTTGAAATGGTATACTTGATTACTGCAAGACTTATATGATTAGACTTTTCCCACTTTTCCATCTTTCTTTTTTCAACAGAGGTACTCTTATTAGTGAGATTAGTGGGTTTACAAATTCCTAATGCAAAGTCTAGGTCCATGACTCTGACAATGATTAAGATAATCTCTTGCCATGTGATGTAAGAATTAATTTTGATTATCTTCAAAAATGATTCAACAGCTTTATTGAATAATCCTTTCAGTATTTATAAGCTACTGTCCCTTGCTAACTACTGTAACAGACATCTTTAACTAACTTTTCTAGTTGTGTTTATTAATAGCTTTTACAACTAACTCTGCCCCATTTTCATAACAGAACTTTCTAACCATTTCTATTACTAACTATCGTAACAATGCTCCCCTCTGAAAAATAATCCTTGTCCTCAAGGATTTAGGTGAAGGAAAGTTCTAGATAAAGCTCCTGAATTGTATTAGCATCCTCCCAAGTAGCATCTTTTAGGTTGGAAAACTTCCACTGAATCAGAAGTTTAGTGATAGGTAGTTGGCCCTTCTGTACAATTTTCCTTTTTAATATGCATTGTGGTTCCATCTGAAAATAGTCCTAGTTGTCTATCTTCAGTAGTGATGATTGTGACTTTACTTCTCTGCCTAATTGTTTCTTCAGCAGTGAGACATGAAAAATTGGGTGTATTCTTGATGATGATGGTAGTTCTAGTTTATATGCCACCTTCCTAATCTTTTCCATCACTTTGAATGGTCCAAAGTAGCAAGTTGCCAACTTATATAAGGAGTTGTTGGTCAATAGGTTTCATCTAAAAGACTTAATTTTGACATAAACCCGGTCTCCCACTTGAAATTCTCTGTTTATTCTCTTCTTATTGGCATTTTGCGCCATTTGATGTTGACCTTTTCAAATATTATCTTTTAAAAATTTAATGGTAACTTCTCTCTCTTTCAAACTTTTATCAACCACTTCATTAGAGGCATCCCTGGCTAAGTAGGGAAGATGAATTGGTGGGGCCCTCCCATATACTACTTCAAATGGGGTCATTCCAATAAAAGAGTGATAGCTTGTGTTATACAAATACTCTGCCAATGGAAGCCATTTAACCCATTGTTTAGGGTGGTCTTCTGTCATACACCGTAGGTAATTTTCCAGGCATCTATTCAACACTTATGTTTGCCCATCGGTTTGAGGGTGATAGGTAGATGAATAACACAAATGTACCTTTTGGAATTTAAACAAGGCTTTCTAAAACTTGCCACAAAAAATCAAGTCTCTATCCGTTACAATACTTTGTGGAAACCCATGTAGATGAACAATCTGATCAAAGAAAATTTATGCCACATCTACTACTAAAAAGGGATGTTATAGTGCTATAAAATGAGCAGCTTTTGATAGTTTATCCACCACTATCAGCACTATAGATTTGTGATAGGATTTAGGTAATCCTATTATAAAATCCATGGATAAATCTATCCAAGTGGCCTAAGGAATTGGGAGTGGTTGTAGTAGGCCTGGGTGGCTACATTTTCGACTTTGTTAGCTTGGCAAGTTGAGCATTCTCGGACAAACTACCTGATTTCTTTCTCCAACCCTTTCTAATAGAAAACTAATGAAATTCTATTATAGGTTCCTAACATCCCTGAGTGACCGCCCATTGAATTAGTGTGGAAATGTGATAAGAGTTCTAGTCTCAGTTGGGCTTCCCTTTTCTTCTAAGCATTCGATTAAGGCTGCTAAGCTGTCATCTATCTACCATGTTTCTTGCACCCTTCTGTTTAGACTAGATACAATAGTGGTTATCACTACACAAGAGCCTTTCCCTTCTTCTCTTCTTGATAAAGCATCAACCACCACATTCTCCTTTCCTTTTTTGTGATAGATTTCATAATCTAGCCCCCAGAGTATATGGATCCATTTAAAATGATCTAGTGATATAATGCGTTGCTCTAGGATATACTTGAGTGGTAGATGATCTGTTCGAGTGATGAAGTGTTGCCCACAAAGATATTGTTTCTAGTGTTTAACAGCAAATATAATTGCTGTCAATTCCCTTTCATATGTAGACAAAACTTTCTTCTTATAAGAAAATGCTTTGCTAGCAAAGGAAATTGGATGCTCATTTTGTAATAAGACAACCCCCATTCCTAAGTTCAAAGCATTTGTTTCCAATGTAAAGGGCTATGAAAAATCTGGCAGGATTAGAACTGGTGTAATAGATAAAGCACCCTTCAGTTTGTCAAAAGTTGTAGTAGCTTGTTCATTCCACATAAACCCTTCATGTTTCTTTAATAATTCTATTAAAGGCTTAGAAATCACCCTATAGTTAGATACAAACTTTCTGTAATATCCTATCAACCCGCGAAAGCCACATAGAGATTTGATATTGGTGGGAATTGGCCAAGTTAGCATAAATTATACCTTTTTTAGATCTACGGCCATTCCTTCTGCTGATATGATATGGCTAAGATATTCTATTTGTAGGGATCCAAATGTACACTTAGACTTATTTGCAAATAGGACATGGTTTCTTAGTGTTTGTAGTGTGACTGCCAGATGTTCCATATGATCCTCCCATCTTAAACTATACACTAGGATGTCATCAAAGAAAACTAAGATGAATTTCCTAAGGTAAGTTTGGAAGACAACATTTGTTAATCCTTGGAAGGTAGTTAATGCATTTGTGAGTCCGAATGGCATCACTGTAAATTCGTATAACCCTTTATGGGTTCTGAATGCAGTCTTGTGGATATCTTCCTCTTTCATTCTGATTTGGTGATCTGCCACTCTAAGATCCAGCTTTGAGAAATACTTTGCCCTATGAAGTTCATCTAGTAGTTCCTTTATGATTGGTATAGGGAACTTATTCTTTACTGTCTAATTGTTCAACCTTCTATAGTCAACACAAAACCTCTATTACCCATTCTTCTTTTTGACCAAAACTACTGGTAAAGCAAAGGAGCTAGAGCTTGCTTTGATGACTCCATTCTGTAGCATCTCCTTCACTAATGTTTCAATGGTATTTTTCTGCATGGGTCCATATTTATATGGTCTGCTTGATATTGGTAGATTGTCCTTTAAGGTGATAGCATGATCAAAATTCCTTTTAGGGGGTAGGGCTTTGGGTTCTTCAAAGACATCTCGGTATTGGAACAGTAGTTCATCTAGTTCCTTCTATTGTTCTTGGTTTAATATTGCTTCTGTTCTTTCTGTATTTCCCTGTTTACTTTCTAGTTAATGCCCCACCTAGAGGAGGAACATTTGGTGCCCTTGTATAGAATTCTTTTTCTGGAATTCCTTACTCTCTAGCTGCACTGTCCCTTCAAACATTCCTTGTAGGGTGTAATGTTTACTGTTAAGTTGGAAGCTCATGGTGTGATTGAGTAAATCCCAAGTGATCTCTCCTAATGTTGCCAGCCATTGTACTCCTAAGATTAGGTCATAATCACCCAGCTACATTATTAAAAAGTCATTTGAAAAGTAGTCATTCCCCATGCACCATTGTAAATCAGGGCATTTAGTTGTAATCAACAGTTTTTGCCTATATGCTACTGATACGTTGATTATCCTGGCTAGGCAACTTTTGAGCTTCAGTCTTTTGGCTACAGTCGTGCTTACGAAGTTGTGGGTGCTACTCGTGTCCAACAAAATAATGACTGACTGCTTCTTTATGAATCCTTGTATCTTCATTGTGGAACAATTGGAATGGTCTTTTTCTATGGCATTTAATGAAGCATTCACCATGATTGTATGTAAACTCTCGAACTCTTCTTCTTCTTCTTCTTCTTCTTCTTCTTCTTCTTCTTCTTCTTCCTTTGCTGTTATCATGAATATTTGAGAACTTCAGTATTGTGGTCCTGAGAGTATTTTTAGGACACCAATCACCAATAACAAAGTCCTTTCCTTCTTTTCTCCTCCATTTCCTTCGTAGTGAGTTGTTAGATCTGTTTCCCTCCTAATTTTGAGCCTATTTTGAAGGTGTTGTTTCTGCCTGTGAGCCAGGCACTGTGGACATGTATTTTGAGCCTGCTGAGTAGGTTGTTGATGGGCTTGTCTTAGCAAATGAATTCGGAAAGATTGACCCATAATGAAAGCTTCTGTAAGCTCCTCCTACTTTCAGTATGCATTTGGCCTTTGTTGAATTCTCTTGTAGCCTTGCCAAGTAGAATGTGTTGCTGAGGGTTTGAGGTTTAAACATTCTAATCAATGTTTCTATCTCTGGCTTTAACCCTCCTAAGAATAGATAGATTCCTACTGATTTTAGTAAATCCAATTGAGCCCATAAAACTTCAAATTGTTCTTGATATTCTCTAACTAAATCTTCTTGTTGTAAGTTCTTTAATTCTACCAATAGGTTAATCTTGGACAGATCTTCAAATCCTTCTGCCATCTGGTCTAAGTATTCTATCCATTGTACCTCTTGTAGTCTCCTCTTCTTGAAGAAAGATTGGTGCCATTGTAATGCTTTCCCTTTTAGATTAATACTAATCAGTCTGACTTGTTGCTCCAATGGCGTTTCATCTACTTCAAAGAATTGTCAACAGTGATAGGTCCATCCTTTGAAATCTATCCCATTGAATCTTGGAAATTCAATTCTAGTGTGTTTTGTAGGAAAGGAGTAGTGGGAGCCAAAATTTCCATTGAATGATCCGAATTGATGGGGACCGTTTAATGACAATATGTTCCCATTACTTGGTCCATTTGCTGCTTCTTGATTCTAGGCTACCTTCATTACCAGTTTTGCGACTAGTTCTTCAATTCCTGTCAGGGAGCTTCTTAGTTCTTGAATCTCTACCTTCGACTGTGTAAACTCTGCCTCAAACTCTCGAGCGTGGTCTTGAGCTCATGAGTCTTGCGTCATCTTGCTATGAAAACCAACTCTAATACCAGTTTGATGCAAGAATTAATTCTGATTATCTTTGAAAATGATTCAACAACCTTACTGAATAATCCTTTCAGTATTTATAAGCTATTGTCCCTTGCTAACTACTATAACAGACATCTTTAACTAACTTTCCCAGCTGTGTTTATTAACAGCTTTTACAACTAACTCTCCCTCACTTTCATAACAGAACTTTCTAACCACTTCTGTTACTAACTACCATAACACCATGCCTTAAAATTGTGCCATTTAACATATGTATTGAGTTAATGCTAATAATGATATTAGCTGCTAGAGTAGAAATTGAATTAAGAACAAAACAAATAACCCATTTATGTACCAAAACAAACAAACAGAGTAGTCATTAAAAGTAAAGGTATCTCAAGATATGAGGCATGCCATTGATATTTCATCTTTGGACCAAATATTAACTTGTAAGTGATATCATGTAGTAATCAAATACTAATAACAAAGTAACATGTTGAATAATAAATCCTCCTTTACATTGATTTAGAGCTCACATGTAAAGTACCAAATAAATTTATGAGTTTATAACTATAAATGCATATGTAATTAGGTTAAATATATACTTTTCTTTGAGCCAATAAATATTTACATGAATTACACACAAACAACCATTTATATATTTTAAAACAAATTAAATTTCACAATAGTCACTTTAGGAACATCTTGTTTCAATTAATTCATCTTAGTATATATATATATATATAGAGAGAGAGAGACACACACACACACACATACCACAATTCAAATTTAAATTCTACAATTTTCTAAAAACATGTAGCACATTCTTATCAATTATAATTATTCTCTTCATTTTAATAATCAATGTGCAATGGGCAAAACTGAAATAAGGATCTTAGACAAGCTATATACAATTAAAATAAATTGAATTATGTATGGTTCCATTTCCGCAATCATGTATATGATTCAATATCATTGTATTGTCACACAAATATTAAACCATAAATATAAATTACATGTTATCAAATTTAAAATCGATATGCAATCATAATCTCATATTGCCATAATTATATAGATACCCATCCTATATTGTGGTAACCTTATGTCCAAATTTCATAATACCCAAATGCCAATTTCGTACGTGAACGATATACGTGTTTGTATATAACATAATCTTGCCCCATATAAATATACACATAAAAAGACAAATTGTAGCAATTCCAAATCATCATGCATATACCATTGCTACAATATTTCCAATGTATAACATATGGTTACACAAGATCATGTAATAACCCATATTGCAATATATATCTATACATGTTAAATTGATGCCCAAAGAAAAATTCTCATAGTATTATATATCCTAAAACAACCTTATAGTTAACTCTTAATGATTCAACATGAAGTGGGCTCTGATACCATTTGTTGAGGTAAAACTTAATTTTGATGAAATCTACATCAAATTAATATTCATCATGTTAAATCATTAAGAAGAATTATTTAAATGCAAAAGTGTACCTGAATGCATATTCCCTTGATCTTACAATTATGGATCTTCCAAATTAATATGTATAAACCTTTGAAGAATGAACTTTCTTTACAACCCCATTCTAATTATTTAGAGATTATATTAATTATAAGCTATTAAGATGCAAAATTACATTATCAATGTACCAAAATATACCAAAACATAAGCATATGATTATAGATGATAAAAAGATTATAAAACAAATAGTTCATACATCCGCAAGCTAATTTAACAATATTAAGGGAAGGGCTTTTAGGCTTATATCTATTAACTATTAAAATTTAGGCCTAAGATTATTCTACATCTAAAGATATCTGTATCTTCCTTAAAACTCCCACTAGCACTTTAGTAATAACTTTCTCTTGGGCTTAGGAAACTAGTGAGATTTAAGTCATCTGGTTGCACAAACATAAGTGGTATGACATGTAAAGCCATATCATAGGTTACAAAAATATGTCAATCATAAGTACTTCTTCCATTAGTGGGACAAATACCTATTCTGTATGGACTTCAAGAGAGATTCGATAAATTACCATCTAAAAGCATCAACAACAGAGAAGTGAGAAACATGAAAATGTATAAATGATACTTGAAATATCCAAGGAAAATAGTTTGATATTGGATATTATAAAAATAACATATTATTAAACACAATATGTAACTACATCACAATAATTATATAGCAACTAGAGGTTGACAAAGTTCATGACCATTAAGCACTGGGACGTCATATCAGAGTTATTCAAGTATCTTGAAGCCTAGCATATGATCATCATACCCAAGCGATTGAGTCTCACAAAACCCAGTGTATGGCACCTGATCGGTAGGTATAACCCCACCTTTAGTAGATGTGTCTCCCAACGATCCATAACAAAGTTAGGCAATATAATCTCTTTTCTCAATATGTCATCCAAGCCATCATGTGGTCAACATTGGAATAGTCAAAGAGAGAAGTCTATCATTTCTAAATTTTTCCTTTAAATGTTGTTACACTTTTGGTGGTTAGGAATCCCCTTGGGCTCTTAAAAATTATGTGTTCTTAATTTCTACTTTTCTAAGTCCAGATTGGTTTGGAAGCAATCTGCATACATTTTAGTTCAAGATGCTCCTAGTAAAGATATATTCTTGACTTAACCTAATTTTTTTTAGATCAATTAGATGGCACAACCTACCAAAGAACTCAGAATTCAGAATATGATGCAAGAAGTGTAACAACTTATCTTTTCTTCAACCATTTTGGTGACAAAGCCTACCGTAGATTTTAGGATTCATAGGGTTACAATGCTTTGCTACAGAACCAAAAGGTCCATGTAAAGATTTATGAGGCACAACCATTGGTAAGTATGTAGTGTACATGAAAAGTTTAATTTCACAACAACTTGTTCTATCCTCAAACTACCATATTGTCTCCTCGTCATACAAAGTTTGAATACATAATAACATAAGCAATTATAATGCATGCTTGACAAGATATTCATGTAAGAATGCATAATGCACAAGTAATTTATATATCAAAGTTTTTCACTTAAAGTTGTTTTGTTTTACATTATATCTCCCTAGATATTTCCAAAAACTTATCTAATCTCAATCTTCACTAATTCTATCCTTTTTTTATCTTGAATGAATTCACGAAAGGTCATGGTAACAAAATTTCAAGATAAATGATCATAAGTAAAAAAGGATTAGTTATGGAGTTTCAAGGTGTATTTTAACTTCAAATGTATCTCCACACCATAGCCAAACCTTTCACCTTTGCATTAACATGAAGGCCTATTCAAGAAAAAGAAGAAGGAGAAGAAAGTGAAGAAAAGAATTTAGAATACGCTAAATCATGTTAAATGGATATGCTCCTTTTTCTCCTAAGTTAGCTTCCTTCCTTCTTGATTGTAAGTGTGGCACCAAAGTGAGGAGGTGAGTACGTGTGTGAAAAGATGTGGGTTAAGCAAGGCATAGGGTATAGGGTATTTAAAGAGAATTCAACAACTAGGATTTAACCACATGTTCTAGATCCTATGGTTATGATGTAATCTATGTGGATGGTTAGGATATATCCCCATATTTTTTACCCTAAGGTTGTGATTTTTCATAGTTAGAAATTTGATCCAAATGGGTGGCTAGGATTTAATCAAGTGATTTTAATCCAATTGTGATGATTTAACCTAAGTGTTAGGGTAGGAATAAATCTCTTTAATTCAATGGTTGTAATTTAGTCTAAATGGATGGCTATGATTTAATCATGTGATTTTAATCTAATGGTTATGATTTAATCTGCATGTATGACTAAGATTTAATCTCCATAATCAAATGGTTGTAATTTAATCTAAATGGATGGTTAGGATTTAATTATGTGATTTTAATCTAATGGTTAAGATTTAATCTAAATGTAAGTCTATGAGAAATGAATAGCCAGGATTTAATCTTATTTATAATATATCTAAGAGTAATATAAAATAGCTAAGACTAATTATGATGTGGGCCACATGAGTAGTGCCACATGTCCCTAGTGAAATTACCATTTTGCCCTTGATATTTTATAAAATTACCATTTTGCCACTGTGATCAAATTACCATTTTACCCTTAGTGGTTAGTACCCTTGTGGCCACTTTTTTCCTTCTTAACTTCCTTTAATTTGGCTCTTCTCCTTATATATGTTCATTTATATTGTACTATTGTCAATAGTGTAATTTGCTAGAGTACTAGATTTTCATTTAAGACATATTTGTCTTTGTTTTATTTAGATTTTTTTTAGGGTTTTATTGTTTAAAAAAATTCTACTTTAAATTTGATAAAATTCTACATAAAATATCCTCCAATTATTGCATATTTCTTATTCACTTTTGATTTGTCTATCTTCCTATAGAAATTTTCAAAGTTTGTCTAAAATGTAAAACTACCATTTTGCCCCTGGCCTCCTAATTATTTTAAGTGAAAATTTATAATTTTGCCCTTAAGCCATAAAATTGACCTATAAGTTGTTATCTTTAAATGATTCAACTAGATATTATTATTCTTGCTTAATTCTTTCTATTTTCCTCTAAATAATCTAATTTAGCTAGTATTAAAATCACTAAATTATGGATGTTACACTCTCTCTTTTCAAACGATGAGATCTTAAGAAAGAAACCTCAAACATCCAATTTGGGGACCATAACCATTTTTATAGAGCCATACTGTCGTAACCGACCTTCCGGCAAGAAGAACAAAAAAGTATTTAAATTGATATCCAAAAACAAATCTTGAAAATCAATTTATTTGGAGTCACCACCAAAATTTTTAACGAAAAACTTTGGAAAACCAATTTAAAACAAAAAGAAAAGGCAAAGCGGTTTGCAAAATCAAAGATGGGTTTGGGAGTCTATTTGAGTGTGCAAAAAGTGTTAGGAACCCCACAACACTCATCCATTAGGACAGTTACCTTAAACTGGTCAGCTAAAATAGAATATGGCATTAAATTTATCTCAATTATCCTTTATTGACATACATACCCATTAAACAGAGAAGACAAAAATAACAATAATGAAAATAAACAAATAGATATTTACAAAAGGTGAACTTGACATAGGATGAAAGCTTAAGGCCTATGTAACTTGCGATAGGGATCAAAGTCCACGTAGTTCGACCAAAAAGGCGTGTCTATTGGTTGGTGAATTTTAATTTTTCTGACGAGAATAAGAAAGTTCAAATTAAACAAATTTTCGTAAACAAAACGGGATTGAAATTTGATTTGTGTGTTTTAATTTATGATAACCTGATTAATCTAGCTCTCTTGATCTCTTCATTTTTCCTCTTTTTAATTTTTGTTTAGTTTTGGAATTTTAATCTTTATTTCTGAAATTTAAATGAGATGATAATGAGCAAAGATTTTAGGATTTTCTAGAGTTTATATTTTTTGGAATTAAAGTGAAATTATAATAAAAAATATTTTTGAATTTTTGAATTTATTTATATTTTTGGATTTTTAAAATTAGAATTTATTGTTGAAATTGGAATGAAGCTATAATTGAACACCATTTTTTGGGATTTTTGAATTTATGTCTTTTTTTTGGATTTTTGAAATTAGGATTCACTCTAGACTTGAAGTAAGACTATCATTAAAAATATTTTGGAATTTTTAGATTTTATGGTTTTTGTATTTATTTTTAAGATTATGGTTTTTGTATTAAATTCTAAGATTAGAGTTTACTTCAGGCTTAAAGTAAAATTATCATAAGAAAATATCTTAGAATTTTTGATTTTATGATTTTTGTATTTATTGTTATTTTTTGAAATTTATTAGAATGGAAAAAAATATTTTTAGGATTTTTTATTATACATAACATGTAAGACAAACCTCCCTACTTTAGAATTAGTTCATCTCGATATTTTAAATGTTAATTTTTGAAACCTAAGGAGACTCAAGGTCTCACACGGCCTTTACTAGTTAACTTTTGAGTGCCTAAGTAGACGAATGATCTCACGCGAGAACCCAAAATAGGAAATAAAATATTTGGGAATTCTCGGGATTTTATTTTTATATATTTTGAAGGGTTTTGAAATTAGAATTCTTTTAGTCTTATTTTTAACAAGATCAATTCCCCAAACCTAACAGAGACTCAACTCCCATGTGACATTTCCTAATTAACTAAATTTTATAAAGTACAAACTTAATCATTTTGTAAATAATAGAAAATATTTAATTAAAATATTTATTTTTGCATTATTATTTTTTTAAAACAAGTATGTACTAATTTTTGGGGTCTATAGAGATTAAAATCTCACAAGACCCCAAGCACCCGAGAAGAATAATATTCTCACATGATGCCTTCCTTAAAACTTTACTTGTAATGCCAAAGTAAAAAAAATGATAATGATAATGATAATAATAATAGCAAAAAAAAAAAAAAAAGATGTAGCTTACAACATGATCTATTGCCAAATGCAGGAACAGTGCTAACATGCATGCTACTCAATCAACCAAGACGCTATTCCTTACCTGTGGCGCTGCTTTAGCTTCTCACTGTCGATGGACTCCCTCTCCGGCGGTCCTCCTTTTCTCCTTTCTCTCTCTACTTCTCTCTCACTCTCTTTGGTGGTGTTGCGTACATTCTTTCTCTCTCTCTTTGGCAGTCCTCCTTTATAATAACATAGGTCGAGCAGTGAGCATTTCGTCAAGCACTTGGAATGTAAAATTTTGCCCTATCAATGGCAGCTTTTGCTTGGAGAAATTCCACTATTTGCTATCTTCCCTGACCATTGCCTCTTCACAATGTTTAGCACTTAAACTTTTTTGTCTCTCTTCAGTACCCTATCTTCCACCCTAGCATTCGGTACCGTATCTTTAACTCCGGCCTTCAATACCCCATCTTCAACATCTACATTTGGTGCGGCTTCATCCACTACAGCTTTTGGTGTACTGTCTTCTACACCAACATTTGGAACCCCATCATCTACGCCGGCATTCGAAACTCCATCCACACCTTTTTTTGGCACTGGGTTCAGCACATTACTCTTCTCGACGCCATTTTCTTGTCAGCAACATCAACAATAGACTCTGCTATTTCAACAGCCAGCTTCTACTAGTTTTGGATTTCAATCCTCTTTCGCAATGCCATAACCCACAATCCAACATGCACAATTGACTACTCAAATGGCTAATGTGGCTCCAATTCCTTTTTCTCTCGCCGATCATAATATTCATGTAATTGTTGATGCTTATAAGGAAGAGCTAAGAAACTCTAAGTATGCCATTAAGCACTTATTATTCAGTGTAACAAAACCGCAGTTTAGGGTGAAGCCTACTGGTGTATCTGATATCATGTGGGCGAAGGCAATGGGAAGCTTGAGGGCACGGAAAGTGTTAACCAAGAATGTCTGTGGCCTCAACTTTTTCAAGGTTTCAAGAATCTTTCACAGTGACTTTTGATCCAAGATGAAGTCATAGTTTCAGATGCAGAGAGATTGTGTATAACCCAAAGTAATGTTAAAATACTTCAAAGACATTTTCAAGCTAGTACTCTTCCTTGGATTCAAAAAATGCAGGAGAAAGAACAAATTCTCCAATGACATCTTTTAAGAGAATGAGAATAGTGGAAGCATTGGAGGGAAAAGGTTGTTGTATACCCTTAACAAAAGGTGAAGCTGAACTTGCTGAAAAATTAGCCAATATAACTAGACAACTGAAAGGATCTTGAGCAGAACTATCTTAAAGGGTACAAAACCTTCTCACGATTTGTAGGACGTCTTACAATAGTAGATAGAGGCTATAGCAAGACATGTAAATATACCGCGACACTACTTCAGCTTCTCACCATTGATGGACTCCCTTGATAATTTCCATTTCTTGGCTCTTTCTCCAGAATGCTCTTTGTTTTTAAACATTCAGAACATGGATCTTACTCCAGAGACAAGGAGAGCAGAGGTGGCCCAGAGAATGCCCTAGTCAATCTTGAGCCCTTAAACCACTTGCTATCTCCTCCTCTCAATGTCTCTCCCCACTCTTTTGGCTACGCCCCCCGTCAGCTTTTTTCCCTTTTTTTTTTTTCAGTCCCTGGCTCTTCTGTTCAACTTGTCACTTTCTCTCCCCTCAACACCTATCTCTCTCTCTCTTCTCTCTGCTGCATTTTCTCATGCCGTGGTGCCGCTACTATAGCTGCTGTTGAAGCAATAGGTTCTGCCTTTGAGAGCCAAAGGTTCAGAGGTCTTTGAGGTTGCATACCAATAGTGCTTCCCTCCTCAACTTTCCTTTGTCCTTTTCAGCTTGCCACC
The DNA here is from genome assembly GCA_037074485.1 of Delonix regia. NCBI lineage: Eukaryota > Viridiplantae > Streptophyta > Magnoliopsida > Fabales > Fabaceae > Delonix > Delonix regia. The sequence goes on along the minus strand of CM073450.1, from coordinate 42,110,681 downwards.
CTCTTTTTCCCTATTTTGTGATATTTGTAGCCTTTTTTTTATTATTATTACTATTATTATTATTATTATTATTATGTAATTTTTATTTTTTGATTTTTAAATTTTCTATTTTTATTTTCTTATATATTTTTTATTTTTTATAATTTTGCTTTGATTTATTATAATTATTTTAATTAACTAATTTTATTTTTGGATTTTGAGTTTATTTAATTGTTTCCTATTATTTATTTTTAATTTCAAGTTGTCCCCACTTGAGGATGTCATTTGAAGCTTTATCATTTTTAATTTTTCCTATTTGCTTAATTATTAATTAATTAGTGTATCAATTAATTAAATAGTTCAGTAATTAGGAATGGGGTGTTCACACATATGTTGCCATAATTTCTAATTAGGCCTATCATCAAATTAGAAATTAGATATATTACGATATCTACACATATAAGCTCATACTTTATAATATGTTTTAACCTCATCCTAATTTTAAACTGAATTAGAGGTAGCCTCATCCTAATTATATGATAACATATAACATACAGTTATTATTATCTTTGATATATATAATATGTATGTCAATAAATAGCAATAAGTCTATCCTTGCTAGCTAGTGCAAATTCCCAATCAGAGGTAGCCTTCACAGCCCTAGATTTAGTTTGGTATTTTGCTCATAACTCCTTGCTAGCAGAAGCAACAAAAAGATGAAGAAGGAAGATTGAAGTTCCATGGCATCAAGAATTGAACTGATGACCATTTAAATTGCCCGTCATCCATAAAAGTTTGAAGTAATAGGGTAACCTGTGTATTTTAATGCTATGATTTGTTTAATCCCTTTTGGAAGAAACTTTCTAGCTTTTGATGTACATATAGGCTTCATAATTTAATTGAACAAGGTGTGAAGTTTAAGCACCACTAATATAGAGTACTATACTTTAAGCACTGTTTATAAGGTTTGTGAACACCCCAACCCAAAATAAAATATGAATAAAAATAATGGTTAACTATTTAATCAAGTCATTAGTTCATTAATTAAGTAAATGTAAAATAAGTGTGTCAAAAAATAAAGATAAAATAATATAAAATAAAGTAAGAAATAAAAATATATGAAAAATGAAACAAAAAATAAAAAATGTGAAAGAATAAATATGGAAAAACAAAATAAATCATCAGAAATAATATAAAAAATATAAAATCAAAAAAATATGGAAAAAAAAATACAAAACCAATAATATCAAAGACATAACATTTATAAAAAAAAAAAATGGGGGGAAGTAAAAGAAATGGCATCATTAAATTCCAATAAAGTCAAAGCTTAAAAGGAAAAATAGAAATGTGCAGAAGGGAAAATAAATGAAAACAAAGAAGCAACAACATAAATTTGTATGCATATATTTGGGTATGTAAGGCATAAGGCAAGTGGAACAATGAGCTTCCCTCTCGATCAACATTAGCAGTAACCACTGTAGGCCATAAGGACTTCTACCTACTAAAAGCAACATCAAATAAGGAAAAGACCAAATGGCTTTGGTTCACGGCAGTACCTTGTTGCTATGATGGCAAGTTACAGGGACTAGGAGAGCTACAAACACAGGATAGTACTACAAACTCATATTACACAAGTTGAGAACGATGGGAGGACTTGTGCATTTGGTGCTTCAACGTACCCTTAGCAAGATGGCAAAGAGACCAAACCAATGAGAGGGACGTGAGCGACCAGAGGAGTTGACTACAGGAGATAAAGGATAGAGACAAAACCATCCTTGTTCTGAGGAAGAAGAGCAGAGGGATAGCGCAGGCTAAAGAGAGGGAGGGAGGGACTGAAATAAGAGACTTCTGTCCTTCAGCCATAAGGGAGAGAGTAGCAGCCAGAGAAGGAGAGGAGCTAGGAGAAAAGAAAGACTAGAGCTGAAGAGGTAGAGGGAGAGACTAAGAAAGAGAGAGATTGAAAGGAAAAAGAGAGGAGTCAAGCTCGAGAAAGAGAGCAACAACTGGAGAAGGAGAGGAGCTAGAAGAAAAGAGAGACTAAAGTTGAAAAGGTAGAAGGAGAGATCAGGAGATAGAGGGATTGAAAAGAAAGAGAAAGGAGTCAAGCTCGAGGGAGAGAGCAGCAACTAGAGAAGGAAAGGAGTTAGGAGAAAAGAGAGGCTAGAGCTGAAGAAGTAGAGGGAGAGACCAAGAGGAAAAAGAGAGGAGTCGAGCTCAAGAGAAAGAGCAGTAACCGGAGAAGAAGAGGTAAAGGGAGAGACTGAGAGGAAAGAAAAAGGAGTTGAACTCAAGAGAGGAAGTAGCAACCGAAGAAAGAGATGAGCTGGGAGAAAAAAGAGACTAGAGTTGAAAAGGTAGAGGGAGAGACCAAGTTAAACAGAGAGGATGCAAAGGGAACCATTATTTTTTGGCATGAAAAATAGAGGATAAAAGAAAAAGGGAGAGTGAGTTTCTTCTAGAAAACGGTGCAACAAAGAAAAGCTCACACTGTAGGAGAGAAGGAGAAGCCATGAAGGAAGAAAAAAACTCCCACGTTGAGAGACCATCAGAGAAGAAGAGGATATAGTGTAAATTATGAACCTGTCAAACGAAGAAAACATGAAAAGGAGGGAGCTCTAAGAGGGAAGTTGTGCTAGACCAAGCGACCCTTATTTTCTAGCCACGGGATAGAGCATGTAAAACGTAGAAACGCCCTAGGAAGAACTACCAAGTTCAACGTGTGGGGGCTGGAATTCAAGTAGAAGAATGAAATAGAAAGGAAGTGAACCATGAAGGCAACAAGCACCCCTAGTCACTCTAAGAATCTCGGTTTCACCTTGTTGAAAGTAGAAAAGGAAAGGTAGCTCGAAAGAGGGAACTACGTTATGCTTCCTTTTTGCCAAAATAGTGCATGACGTGAAAATGTTGTGTTGAGACCAACGGAACAATTGTGAAAGAGAGAAGACTAAAAGGTAGCTGAGGTGCAAACTTCTAAAGCAAAGAAACCTGGGAAGAACAGAGCCCAACTAAAGGAGAAAGGAGGTGAGTTGTTCATGCTTATTCCTTGGAATTTCAATGACTCAGAAATGTCAAATGATGTTCAAATGCTTTGCTTTCTTCTCCTCATTTGGTTAGTTTTTTTAGCTTGAGTTATTTGGATGCATGTCACTAGGTTGTGAAAATATCATGTGCTAGAAAATCCATTCCTGATAAGATAACTATCTAGCTTGATGAGAAGATGCAACGTGTTTATTGAGTGCATTTAGCCGTAAGATAAAGGGGTTCGTTCATCTTGGTTAAGTCTTTTAAAAGGGTGTATCATGACATTGGGTTCTTAAACTATGTGAATGTCTTTTCTTGCTTGTTGGGGAGGCCAAGTTAAAGGAGTGATGAATAATATTAGGAAGGTGGTTTAATATAAGAGAGAACTAGATCCACGTGCATACCTCATAGTTATCTGGACCTACAACTACATATATATATATACACACACACACACCCATATATATATTTGCACCTTTTCCATTGTCTTATGGTGAATGTACAAAATCCTAGGAATGATAGGAGAAAGGTGTTGGAAATCATGATGTAAGGACCTGTTGCTTAAAGATGGATAATGGTTTTATTGGTGATATTTATTCATTCACTTAACCATAGGATTCCTATTGATTGTTCTTTGTGCATCATGTGAGATATTTTTTTTCTTTTTCTTCTTTTAAACATTTTTAAACATTTTTTAAAGTGCTAGATAAATAGATAATACCAAAAAAATTTTAAGTTATTAAATTATTTATTCTGGAATTTTTTAAAAAATTTTAAATTGGTTGTGTGAGATCACATGTCTCCTCTTGCATTTAAAGAAAAAAAAAAAAAACAACAGTAGAGGCCGCATGAGATCATTAGTCCCTTCAGGTCTTTAAGGTTAACATTTTTTTTCAAAAAATAAATATAAAAAAAATGGACTAATTCAAAAAATAAAATCGTGGTTTATTTTGCCTGTTATTTGTCATTAAAAATTTAAGAGTACTCCCCTCAAATAGTATTGACTCTTTCAAATTGAAATAAAAAAATCATCGTTTTAAAATAAAAAATAATAATAAATTCAAAAATATTTTTCCCTTATAATGTCACTTCAGTTTGAAAGTAAATTCTAAATTCAAGAAAAAAAAAAAACCAAAAGGTCATAAATTCAAAAATACTAAAACTTTTTTCATCATAATTTCACTTTGATTCTCAAACAAACTTTTAACTTCAAAAAAAGTTCTAAAAATATTTTCCCATTACCACTTCATTTTCAAAATAAAAGTGAAATTTTCAAAAATAAAATATGAAGAAAGTGGGAATGTGAGATCATTCAAATTTTGTAGATTAAAACACACAAACCGAATTTCAATCCTGTTTTATTTATGAAGATTTCTTTAATTTGAGCTCTCCTATTCTTTTGACTAAAACAAAGAACCATTAACCAATTGTCATGCATTTTGGTCAAACTACGCGGACTTTGATCCCTATTACAGTGCACATAGGCCCTAGGCTTTCATCCTAGGTCAAGTCCGCCCTTTGTAAATATCTATTTTTTTGCTTTCATTATTGTTGTTTTTGTCTTCTCTTTTAACGAGCATGCATGTCAATAAAAGGGTAATTAAGATAAATTTAAGGTCATATTCTATCTCATTTAACTAGTTTTAAATAATCGTCCTTATAGACGGGTGTTGTGGGGTGCCTAACACCTTCCCCATGCTCAAATAGATTCCTAAACCCATATTTATTTTCATAGACCGCTTTGCCTTTTCTTTTTGTTTTAAATTAGTTTTCTAAATTTTCCTTTAAAAAATTTAGGGGCAACTCCAGTAAATTGACTTTTATGAATCATTTGGGAATCAATCCTAATTTAATCTCTTTTTTTTAGTCTTTCTGCTGAAAGGTCAATTACGACAGTTTGGTGACTCCATTGGGGATACTTCGAGAGTTAAGCCTATTTAACTAGTCAGTTGAAATGATATATCCTTCTGTTATCTTGATTACCTTTGTTGTGTTTTTTTTTTGTTATAATTGTTTATTTTTCATTTTTTTCTTATTTATTTCTCTCATGTGGTTGTATGATATCCCTATATGTTCCTACATATTTGTTATTTATTTATTTATTATTTAGGTATATATCTTCCTTTTAGTTAAGCAAATTTACTTTTCTACAAAAGCCCAAAGTCCTGTGCCTTGTCTAGGTGATTTACATTTTCTATCAAAAGTCCTGTATCACGTCCAAGCAATTTGCATTTTCTACCAAAAGTCTTGCATCATGTCTAAGCAATTTACGTTTCTTGTCAAAAGTCCTACATCATGTCCAGGCAATTACATTTTTTGTCCAAAGTCCTGCTTCGTGTCCAAACGATTTACATTTTCTGTCACAAGTCCTACATCGTGTCCAGGTAATTACATTTTTCTCTCTGAAGTCTTACATCGTGTCTATGCGATTTACATTTTCTATCAAAAGTCCTACTTCACGTCTAGATGATTTACATTTTCTACCAAAAGTCTTGTATCAAATCCAAGTGATTTACATTTTTTGTTAAAAGTCATGCATCATGTCCAGGCGATTTACACATTCTGTCAAAAGTCCTACATTGTGTCCAGGCAATTTACATTTTCTATCAAAAGTCTTATATCATGTTCAGGCAATTCAGATTTCTGCCAACAGCCATGCCTTGTGGCTAGGCAATTTTTTTTCAAAAAACCTTGCATCATGTCCAGGCAATTTTTTGTCCTACCCAGGCTCTAATTTACATAAGATCCCCTTTCATTTGATTTCCCTAAGCCTAGGGAATGTTGTGTTCTCATTTTTGCTTGCTCTTAAGTTGGGTCATCTCTTCACAATACTCACTTCCCTAACCTAAGAGATAAGCAAAGAGGGGCAACTGTGAATATCTCATTCCAAAATAAAATAAGAATAAAATTAATGGTTAACTAATTAATCAATTAATTAAGCAAATGTAAAATGGCTGAGTCGCAAAATAAAAAAAAAATATATAAAATAAAGTAAAAAATAAAAAAATGTGAAAATGAAATAAAAAATAAAAAATGTGAAAGAATAAATATGGAAAAACAAAATAAATCATAAAAAATAAGATAACAAATACAAAATCAAAAAAATATAGAAAACAAAATACAAAATCAATGATATCAAAGACATAACATTTATAAGAAAAAAAAAAAGGAAAAGTAAAAGAAATGGCATAATTGAATTCTAATAAAATCAAAGCTTAAAAGGAAAAATAGAAATGCAAAGATTGGAAAATAAATAAAAATAAAGAAGCAATAAAATAAGATTGTATGCACATATCTAGGTATATAAGGCGTAAGGCAAGTGGAACAATGAGCTTCCCTCTCGATTAACATTAGTAGTAACCACTGGAGGCCACAGGGACTATAACCTACAAAACATCAAATAAGGAAAAAGCCAATTGGCTTTGGTTCGCAATAGTACCTTGTCACTATGATGGTAGGTTACAAGGACTAGAGGAGCTGCAAACATAGGATACCACTGCAAACTCATATTACAAAAGTTGAGAACAATAGGAGGACTGTGCATTTGGTGCTTCAACGTATCCCTACCGAGATGGGAAAGAGACCAAACCAGTGAGAAGGATGTGAAAGACTAGAGGAGTTGAGCGCAAGAGATAAAGGACAAAGGCAAGAACCATCCCTATTCTGGAGAGGAAGAGTAGAGGGGCTACGCTAGCTAAAGAGAGAGAGAGGGAAGGACCGAGATAAGAGAACCCTGCCCTTCAGCCACGAGGGAGAGAGGAGCAATCAGAGAAGGAGAGGAGCTGGGAGAAAAGAAAGACTAGAGTTGAAGAGATAGAGTGAGAGATCAGGAAAGAGAGAGACCAAGAGGAAAGAGAGAGGAGTCAAGCTTTAGAGAGAAAGAGAGAGAGAAAGAGTAGTAATTGGAGAACGAGAGGAGCTAGGAGAAAAGAGAGACTAGAGTTGAAGAAGTAGAGGGAGAGACCAAGAGAGAGAGAGACCGAGAGGAAAGAGAGAAAAGTCAAGCTCGAAAGAGAGAGCAGCAACTAGAGAAGGAGAATAACTGGGAAAAAAGAGAGACTAGAGTTGAAGAGGTAAAGGGAGAGACCAAGAAAGAGAGAGACTAAGAGGAAAGAGAAAGGAATCAAGCTCGAGAGAGGAAGTAGCAACTGGAGAAGGAAATGAGCTAGGAGAAAAGAGAGACTAAAGTTAAAGAAGTAGAGGGAGAGACAAAGCTAAACAGAGAGGAAGCTAAGGGAACTTCTATTTTTTAGCATGAAAAATAGAGGAGAAAAAGAAAAAGGGAGAGTGAGTTTCTTTTGGAAAATGGTACGGCAAAGAGAAGCTCAAACTGCAGGAGAGAAAGAGAAGCCGAGAGGGAAGCCAATAACTCCCATGTTGAGAGATCACCAAAGAAGAAGAGGAAGTATCGTGAGTTATGAACCTATCAAATGAAGAAAACATGAGAGGGAGGGAGCTCCGAGGGGGAACCCACATGAGGCCAAGTGACCCCTGTTTTCTAGCCAAGGCCAGAGCATGTGAGACCCAGAAATGAGCTAGGGAGACAGACCAAGTTCAACATATGAAGGTAGGAATTCAAGTAAAAGAATGATAGAGAAAGGAAGTGAATCGTGAAAGCAATAAACACCCTAAGTTGCTCTGATCATCTCGGTTTCACCTTGTCAAAAGTAGAAAAGGAAAGGTAGCTCAAAAGATGGAACCACGTTATGCTTCTCTTATGCCAAAATAGTGCATGACGTGAAAGTGTCGCGTTGAGACTAACAAAACAACTAATAAAGAGATAAGACTGAAGGGTAGTTGAGGTGCAAACTTTAGAAGCGAAGAAACCTAAGAAGAGAAAAGCTCAACTGAAGAAGAAAGGAAGTAAGTTGTTTGTGCTTATTCCTTGGAATTTCTCCTCTTCCAATTAGTTTTTTTAGCTTATGGGTTATTTGGATGTATTTTACTAGGTTATGAAAATATCATGTGCTAGGAGATCCATTCCTGATAAGATAATTGTCATGCTTGATGAAAAGATGCAAAGTGTTATTTAGTGCATTTAGTTGCAAGATAAAGGGGTTTGTTCACCTTGGTTAAGTCTCTTGGAATGGTGTATCATGAAGTTGGGTTCTTAAACTATGTGAATGTCTTTTCTTGCATGTTGGGAAAGCCATGTGAAAGGAGTGATGAATAATATTAGGAATGTGGTTTAATATGAGAGAGAACTAGATCCACGTGCATACTTCATAGTTATATGGACCTACAACTACATATATATATATATATATATATATATATATACAGACACACACATACACACCCATATATATATGCACCTTTTCTGTTATCTTATGGTGAATGTACAAAATCCTGGGAATGACAGGAGAGAGGTATTGGAAATCATGATGTAAGGATGTGTTGCTTAAAAAGGGATAACGGTTTTGCGGGTGATCTTTATTCATTCACTTAACCATAGGATTCTTGTTGATTGTTCTTTGTGCGTCATGTGAGATCTTTGGATTTTTTTTATTTTTTTTCTTTTACTTCTTTTTAAATTTTTAAAATTTTTTTCAAAGTGCTAAATAAATAGATAATAAAAAATAATTTTTAAGTTATTAAATTATTTATTTTGGCCTTTTTTTTCAAATTTTAAATTGGTTGAGTGAGATCACATGTCTCCTTAGGCATTTAAAAAAAAAAAAAAACAATAGAGGTCGCATGAAATCTTTAGTCTCCTTAGGTTTTAAAAGCTAACATACATTTTCAAAAAATAAATACAAAAAAAAATGGACCAATTCTTATTTTGCTTGTTATTTGTCATTAAAAATTTAGGACTACTCCCCTTAGATAGTATTGACTCTTTTAAATTGAAATAAAGAAACCGTCTTTTTAAAATAAAAAATAGTAATAAATTCAAAAATATTTTTCCCTTATAATGTTACTTCAGTTTCAAAATAAATTCCAAATCCAAAAAAAAAACCAAAAGGTCATAAATTCAAAAATACTAAGTTTTTTTTCATCATAATTTCACTTCAATTCTCAAACAAACTTTTAACTACAAAAAAAGTCCTCAAAGAAATTTCCCATTACTACATTTCAAAATAAAAGTGAAAATTTGAAAAAAATAATAATAATAAAGTGGGAGCGTGAGATCATTCAAATTTTGTAGATTAAAACACATAAATCGAATTTCAATCTCATTTTGTTTATGAAGATTTCTTTAATTTGAACCCCCTTATTCTTTTCACAAAAACATAGAACCATCAACCAATTGTCATGTATTTTGGTTGAACTACATGGACTTTGATCTCTATTACAGGTACGTAGGCCTTAGGCTTTTATCCTAAGTTAAGTGCGCCCTTTGTAGATATCTATTTGTTTGCTTTCATTATTGTTGTTCTTGTCTTCTCTTAGCATGCTTGTCAATAAAATGGTAATTAAGATAAATTTAATGTCATATTCTATCTCATTTGACAAGTTTAAGGTAATCGTCCTTATAGACAGGTGTTGTAAGGTATCTAACACATTCTCCACACTCAAATAGACTCCCTAATCCATATATGTTTTCACATACTACTTTGCATTTTCTTTTTGTTTTAAATTGATTTTCTAAAGTTTTCCATTAAAAATTTTAGTGGTGACTCCAGTAAATTGATTTTCATGAATCATTTGGGAATCAATCCTAATTTAATCTCTATTTTTTAGTCTTTTTGTCTAAAGGTCGGTTACAACAAGGTTATGATGCTTATATACTTTATAGTTTTATCCATAAACGGTAAAAAAATTAAACAATAAAAAATATTGTGGGTCTTGTATTGAGACTTTGGCTAATTACTTGACAATCCATTCAGGCGGCTCAAATTCATGTTTGCTTAGAGATCTTGAAATAGAAAGTCAATATCAAGGTGGGAACTTGAAGATGAACAATTTTTAAATTATATAATTCTAATATAATGGAATTATACTAATTTTTAATTATACAATATTTTAATTTGAATCCATTAAACTCAATATATATGTATATAACTCAATATTGAATTTACACATGCCTACATTTTTGTTAGTAATTTATTATTTCAACTAAAATTTAAAATAAAATTGTCCATAAAATTACTAATTTTTGTAAATGTTTGTAGATAAAATAATATTTGCAATACTATATCAATATAGATTTTTGAAAATTGATAATCATAATTTTTGTGCGCCATCACATAAGTTCTTCTACTTTTCATATTGTTCTTCGAGTATACATATATAGAAATATATTATGATATTATAGATAGATGGTATATTTTTAATATATCAATGTATTATATATATTAAACGAGTAAATTTAATCCCCATAAATATTTTTATAATTAAGTAATTGATATTAATTTGAAAAGTAACCATTGATACATTACACATGTAAACATTGTCTATATGATTTTGTCTGATACTTACATAATTTATAGTTTTATTCATAAACGGTAGAAAAATATTAAGCGATAAAGAATATTTTGGATCCTGTATTTTGACTTTGGTTAACTTGACAATCCATTAATCTTCAAATTAAATAGTAATAAAGAAAGAGTAAAACTGCCCTCCTCCCTATCTCTACATGTCAGGCGGCTCAAATTCATGTTTGTTCAGAGATCTTGAATTAGAAAGTCAATATCCAGGTGGGCACTTGAAGACCATAATTTTTAAATTATATAATTCTATCTAATTGAATTATACTAATTTTTTATCACACAATATTTTAATTTAAATCCATTAGACTCAACACATACAACATTTTTATACATAACTCAATATTCAATTTACACATGCCAACGTTTTTGTTAGTAATTTATTGTTTCAACTAAAATTTACAAAAATTGTCCTTAAAAATGCTAAAAAAAATTTAAATGTTTGTGGATAAAATAATATTCACAATACTATATCAGTATATATTTTTTTCAAATTGATAATCATAAATTTTTGTGCATCATCACCTAAGTTATTTACTTTTCATAATGTTCTTCAAGTGTACATTGAAATATTTTATGATATTATTGAAGGATGGCATATTGTAAATATATCATTGTCATGTATATTAAATGAGTAAATTCAATCGTCATAAATATTATATAATTAAGTTATTGATATTAATTTGAAAAGTAACCATTGATACATTATACATTTAAATTTAAACTTGTTTTTTTAATTTTGAAAGAAAAAAGTCAAAATATTATTAACAAATTAATCTTATTTAATTTAATCTGATGATTTAAATAAATATTTTATTTAAATAATATACTACAGAATAAACTTTCTAAAGCCACCCCACTGAATATGAATGTCAACATTTTTCTAGTGGCTTTTTAATACACTTTCAACCTTATGACGTATAAGTATAATTGACTTCATAATTTTATAGCTAAATGATGAGTTTGAAGTGTAAGGCAGCTAAGCTAATGTATAATATTCCTTAAAATTACATATGACATTTTGTTAGATTTTTATATGATTAATTTAAACATAATTTCTAGTTGCATTCTTATACTCTTGCAGGGATAATGGAAAGGTCGCACGTTCAATGTTTGTCAGACCAACATTATGCATTTTGAACAATTACGAACATTTTAAAAACTATATGCCGCCGCTATAATCTAATTATTATCGTTCAAAGGCCTAAAATGTAAAGTGATGTACAACATCCGATTCAAAATAATAATAATAATAATAATGTAATGTGTAATTGCATAAATTGTCACGCCTTTGGATAATCACATAAAGAGTCATATAAATGAATAGGAATATGTATAATAGTGGAAGCTTCTTCACTTGTAAAATTTTTTAAATTGATTTGGCGATTTGTATTTAAGTAATTAGGCAGATCTAATAATTTGTATTTAAAATTAAATAATTTATTTGATAACACTAAAAATTAAAATCATTAAATCCCGTTAAATATTTTAAATTATGATATTTGTTCTTTGGAATCCAAATCAAGATTTGCAGCCAATCCTTTTTAATGATTCACACTGGTAGGATTGAAATAAAATCAAGTTGAATCAGATTTTTGCTCAACCTGAGGTTGGAGCCAATATTTGTATTCCGTGATAGTATTAACCTAGTCTTGATGTTAGCCACTAGCCCCATCTTGAAACTTATTTTATATTTTATTAATTTATTTTTAAAGTAAAAATAAATATGGTTTATATTCAACTAGGTATCTCATATTATATAAAAATGGTTCATGCTAAACAAAAACAAAAAAAAAGTGATTATTTTTTTAAAAATTAAATAATTAAAAACCATTAGAAGTTTCCTTAGTGGTAAGAGGCAAAAATAAAATTATAAGAAGTGTTTTAAATAATAATAATAAAGTATAAGAACTAATTTGTACATTAAGATATTAAAAAAAGAGACTAAATAATTATGTCCTAAAAATTTACGATGGTTTTGTACCAACTTTCATGTCATTGCTAACGTAATCGATTCGTGGCAGATGACATTAAAATAAAAATCATGTTAAAAAATATGAATTATTATTCTTGATACGTACCTATCAAAGGTCAAACTAACATTCCTTCTAATGAAGATGGCTGATTAAATTCAATCTCTATTTCTTATCTTCTAGATGTGGACAAAATTAACTTCAAACCAGGTCTAAGATGCCTCAACTATTTTAGGAACATTCGGAAAAGAAAAAAAAAAAGACAGCCTTAAACATATGAACATCCGAAGAGTACAACCTAACAAACAAGACGACACACGGACAATGACCTTATTTAACTCATACTAATTTCAATTAACTAAATTAGGAAATATTTAAACAAATTTGAAATTAACGATGCGCACCGATTGACTGCAAAAATGCCTAGTCTGAAAAATGGGGCATCAAAATTAAACACTAATGGGAGAAGCTTAGTGGGTTATCTGGGCTTATACAGAAGAAACTCCATAGTTATTTCACTATCCTCATCTTTACAGGGAAAAAAAAATTCTTAGATCCCTAAATAAGATAATCCTCTTGAGGATACCCAAATTTAGGAATTTTTGCTATCTTAATAAAGATAAGGAGAAAGGTGAGTCTCAATTATTTGAACTTTTTACATTTTTTTCTGTATTAATGCTTGCTTTTATTACATTAATATTGTAAGAGAAGGATATTAAAATGTAATTATTCTTTAAATAATGAAATGACACAAAATAAAAGTACAGAAAGGTGTTCTTTCAAATAATTTATAGGTATTTGTATTAGATTCTTTTAATAAAAATATAACAAATAGGCCATTTTTATATATTGACTGCATATACATGATTGAATGCTTTATAGAAATTTCTTCACAAATATTATGTGATTTTCCACAAATCTCAAAACAAACGTTTTCTGCCTAACTTTAGTGGTTCTTTTTTGTTTTAGTAACTAACCAATATGATTTTATTGTTTTTTTTTTTTTAATTTAGAAGTTAGCAAGGTGTGATATTTTAAAAGAACGTTTGAGAATAAAATAAGGGCTAGGATCTGTATTTCTCTCTTCTGGGAGCCATTGACTGTAATTCAGCCTTCCATAGAGTGAGCACTTGTCATAGGTAACCATATCTACTTAAGATATACATGCCTTTACTGTATTGACATATAGCAGATGCAATGTTGCATACGTGAAAGACATTAATTGCCTTACTTTATACAACAAATCAAAGCCCATAACACCGTTGACTAAGGGGAGGAAAGGAAGAAGAAACAAAGAAGGGCTTGGGACACTAAGCACATAGAAATATGTGGTACCAATTTTAAAGGACATAAATTCAATTTATCGCACAGTCATGGGTTATACGGAATGGGAATCATATACATGTTGTTTGTCTTTCCAACGGCTGCTCCAAAAGATTCAGTCATATATCCAAGTCTTCTGGTTTCATTCCATTTGTGCCTATCCGCAAATCTCAAAAGAAATGCCTTCTGCATAACTTTAGTTGTCCTTCTTCGTTTTAGTAACTAAACAAGATGGTTTTTTTTTTTTTTTTCTTTAATTTAGAATTTAGCAAGGTGTGATGTTATAATAGAACGTTGAGAATGAAACAGGGGCTAGTTTATATTTCTCTCTTCTAGGATCCATTAACTGTGTGTAATTCAACCTTCCATATATAGACTGAGCACAAGTTATGAGTAACCACATCATTATCAGCATCCAAATTTTGGAAAATACAAACATATATTGTTATAATAGAAGTTGTTCACGTCATTTAAATATTGTTCATTTAAAATTTTTAAAATGCAATAAAAAACAAATATTAGGAAAATACTAACATATATTGTTTAGAGCTTCCCTTATGTGAGCAGCTACGCATTACTCATGATAAGGCCGGAAATTATAGGCATACTCTTAAAACTGATGTTTAAAATAATAATAGATTGTGGGTAACCACCAATTCCAAAGGGTCCTTAAATAATAATAATAATAATAATAATAATAATAAAGAAGTAATGTGTAATTACATACATTGTCACGCCTTTGGATTCATTGCACTTTTTGGGCAGATATTGAATCACACAAAGAGTGATTTTAATGAATAGGAATATGTATAACACTGGGAGCTTCTTTGCTGATAAAATTTTTGAAATTGATTTGGCTATTTTTATTTAAGTAATGGTAAAATTTTTAATATATTTATAATTTTGAGTGTACAAGTATGCTCAACTATAATATAAGAATATAATTATAATATTAATATTTTTTATGTTGATATTATTACAATTATATCTCTAATTGTACTGATGCATTTAAAATTGTGAATACATACAAAATGACATCGTAAGTAATTAGACATAATTTGTATTTGAAATTAAATAATTGATTTGATAAGATTAAAAATTAAAATCTGTAAATCCCGTTAAATATTCTAAATTATGATATTTGTTCTTTGGAATCCAAATCAAGATTGCAGCGAATTCTTTTTAATAATTCGTACTTCATTTTTTTGTCATTAATTTTATTTTTTACTCTTTCTCTTTTTAACTGCAAGTTATGTAGTTTCTAGCTCGATCTTGATTGTGAAATATATATATACACTACTTACACATGATTGAATGCTTTACAGAAATTTCTTCACAAATATTATGTGCTTATCCGCAAATCTCAAAAGAAACGCTTTCTGCATAACTTTAGTGGTCCTTCTTCGTTTTAGTAACTAACCAAGATGCTTTTTTTTTTAAATTTTTTTCCCTTTAATTTAGAATTTAGCAAGGTGTGATGTTATAATAGAACGTTGAGAATGAAACAGGGGCTAGTTTATATTTCTCACTTCTAGGATCCATTGACTGTGTGTAATTCAGCCTTCCATATATAGAGTGAGCACAAGTTATAAGTAACCACATCATTATCAGCATCCACATTTTGAAGCTGCAATTTCAAACCCACTCCAATTAAATTTATAATCTACTTCGGATATACATGCCTTTACAGTAAGCATAAGTGGGAGACATTATACGCCTTATTTTATACAACAAATCGAGAGGAAGAAAGGAAGAAGAAACAGAGAAGGGCCACATAGAAATATATGGTACCAATTTTAAAGGACATAAATTCAAAACATCACACAGTCATGGATTATATGGAGTGGGAATCAAATACAGGTTGTTTTTCTTTCCAACGGCTGCTCCAAAAGATTCAGTCATATCCAACTCTTCTGGTTTCATTCCATTTGGGAGTTCCCAGTCAAAGTGGTAGAGTAAGCAAGCTAAAGGAAGCTCCATACTCGCCAATGCAAATGACACCCCAGGACACATTCTCCTTCCTGCTCCAAATGGGAGGTATTCAAAGTTATTCCCTTTGAAATCAAAAGAAGTGTCAAGGAACCTCTCAGGTATGAAGCTCTCAGCATCAGACCAATACTTTTGATCTCTTCCAATTGCCCATGCGTTTACAATGACTTTAGTCTTTATGGGTATTTCATACCCACCAATGTTACAAGGTTCCCAGTTTTCTCTTGGGAGCAAAAACACACTAGGTGGGTGTAACCTCATTGTTTCTTTAATCACTAATTTTAAGTAACTAAGTTCCTCTAGATCGGTCTCATGGATTGTTTTCTTTTCCTTGAAAACCCTTCTTATTTCTGCCTGTGCTTTTTCTCTTACTCTTGGGTTTCTCATCAGTTCTGCCATAGCCCAATCTATTACTGTTGCAGAAGTATCTGTTCCGGCACCAAATATGTCCTAGATAGATGTAAAACAAATTGTAGATAAGATCATTGATTTTGATTTTAAAAAAGAAAAAAATTTTGCGCTTAAAATCGGATGTAAAACTAAGAATATGATAAAATATAATTTAGACAGTATATATACTTACCCAAATGACAGCTTTGATGTTACTATCTGTGACAGGAACCTTGAGGTCGCCACTTTGTCGGACACGTAAGAGGACATCTACAAGGTTTTCCTCCCCAGGGTCACCCTTCCCATCTTCTGCTTTCATCGTCTTCTTCACTTGATGCTGATTCACAATCTTTTCCAAGATCTTGTCCAACTTTTTTTGTATCTTCACCAATTTTGATTCCAAGCGAGTTATAAGATGAAGAGGTTTCAGAGAAGGAAACAAATCAGCCAAATCAAATCCTCCGGCCAATTCTACTGATTGTTTGAGCAATGACAGTAGTTCATCTTCATCTTTACTCTTCTTACCAAATGCTGCCCTGGTCACAATGGTACTCACAAAAGAGAAAATTATTTTAGTGAGGTTGATTGGCGTACCTCTGGACATCTGGATTGATTCTATGAGCTTTGTCACCTCATCTTCTCGAATAGAGGAAAAAGACTGAACCCGCTTGACACTTAAAAGCTCTAACGTACATATTTTCCTCATCTGTCTCCAGTATTCACCATATGGCGCAAAAGCAATATCTCTTGACCCATAGGTCAAGATCTTGGCGACAAGACTTTCTGGTCTCTGTACAAAAGTTAGATCATGGGTTTTCAATATCTCCATGGCCATCTCAGAGGATGACACAATCACTGCCGAAATTTCACCCAATTGAAGGTGCATTAAAGGTCCATATCTTTTGGCTAGTTCTCGCAAAGCACGGTGTGGAAGAGAGCCCATCTTTGCTAGTTGGTGCAGATTTCCTATCAAAGGTAGCTTCCTTGGCCCTGGGGGGAGTTTGGCCTTTTGCTTGCCTATCCTTGCAAGCAAAAGGAACGAGGAGAGGAGGAAGAAAGTAATGAAGATGAAGGAAGATTGAAATTCCATGGTATCAAGGAATGAAGTGATGAGTGTTTGTGTTCGAAGGCATATATATAGGAAATTTGAAGTAATAGGGTGTATTGTGTGTATTTGAATGTTGTGATTTTTAAATCCTTTTTTGAAGAAACGTTCAAGCTTTGAATGCTATTATGGACTTCATAATTTATTTGAATCAAAGGTCTGAACTTTGAAGCAAACGTTACACATTTAAATTTAAATTTGTTTTTAAATTTCGACTGGAAAAAGTCAAAATATTATCTAGTTTAATCAATTAGTCAAATAAAAAATTTTATTTAAATTACATATTATGGGATAAACTTCTATAAAAGACGTAAAAAAAATTTGAGAATTTTTTTACCACTCTGAATATGAATGTAAACATTTTTTAGTGGCATTTTGATACACTGTCGACCTTATGATGCATGTATAGTTGACTTTATAATTTTATAGCTAAATGAAGAATTTGAAGACGTAAGGAAGCAAAAAAATTAAATAAAAATGGCGCACCCACTACATGGAAATTAAATAACAAAAATAAATAGGTAAAATACCTAAACTAAAGGCTATATAAAAAAAATAACTTATAGTCTATTAAAATATCTGAATTTAAAATAATTCTAATTTTTAAATTTATTCTAAATTACTAAATTATAAATAATATATTGATATGTACAATCTGATGTGGTACAAGTATACACCATCAAACAAGTAATATAAGCAAAGTAGATATAGACAAAATCCGTGACTAACTCTTGTATAATACGTCTTTAAGTAATTCTGAGGCAGAATCTGACACAAGCAACACTTTGTATCATAAACCTTAATCTCTAAATATTTAGATGTGGTGTTAGGAATTTTGTCTTAGAATTGACATGGAAACTTTCTGTATTGGATTGTTAAAATTCTCATTTCAGTATAATAATAAAAGTTATATCCAAGTTTTGATTTATTTAGAGGAGACTAAATAATTTTGTCTCTAATTCAATGACCAAATATTAGATATGGAATAAAAACTCATCTTATTTAAAATTTTAATTCATTTAATCTATCTTGAATTCCGTTTCTAAAGGTTTTTTTTATACAAAATACATTCCGTCAAATATTGACAGTTAGATTTCGTCTATGTTTTTTAATTTCTTTTTGAACGTTAAAGGAGATATTCTCAATCGCCATAACTGCGTAATCAAGAGACGGGTTTGAAAGTGATGTACGCAGAATATAAACTCAATTACTTAGTTTCTTGGTATTTTTCAGAGTACATAGACTTCGGTCCTTCTAGTTTGATAATTTTTTTATTAATCAGTGAGCAAGAAGGCATAAAAAAGTCTCATTCCAACTCAGGCTCTTTGGCCTTTATTTTTGGGTCAATAAGGCTCTTTGACTTTTTTTTTTTGGGTCAATAAGGCTCTTTGACTTTTTAGATAAATAACTAGAAGGATAAAAAATCAGCTGATTTAATTTTGTTTTATACATGATATTGAGAATTGAATTTAGATGTAGTCAGATTTTATCCATTCATCTTACATAGATGAATTTGATATGAATTGACTTCCTGAAAGTTTTTGGTATAATATTTTTATTTGAAAATTTGACTGTTTCAACCTCGCAACAATATAATTGTTGAATGATTGTATCATATTCTTATAGCATTCTATCATATTCTTATAGCATCTCTAAAGGGACAAAATTCAACAAAATTATATTGTTAAATACAAAAGTGGTTGAAAAATTTTTAGAGAAATTAAATTATTATTGTAGCCATTAACACATGTAAATGCAATTTTGTTAGAGCTAAAGTTTGAATATTTGGTTTCATACCTTGTGAATATTGTGGAAACCCAAACATTAAAAATAAAAATTAATAACAAAAATAACCAAAAACAAAACAAAAGCTTTAGAAAATTCAAAAATTAAAAAGACCAATAAAACCAATGAACAAAGAAACCTATTGGAAAAGTCATAAAATAAAGAAAAATAGAAACAAAAAGAAACGAAACAGGTATTTGAATGAAGAGAAAACAATTGGGTAGACTTGCGAGATTCAATTCTACAGAGTATAAAATATGTAAATTGCTTCTAAAGTTAATAGAGAATGGTACAAAGAGCATGAATGTGTATAGGGTTCATTTCTTCTCTTTCCAGCCTCCTCCCTCTTTTCACTCTATCCCTCTCTAACTTCAAAAACATTTTATAAGTTTTACACCTTTTTGCCATTTTTTTAAAGTGAAATTTAAATGAAGAAGCTGTCAATAATATAAGATAAAGATGTCGGAAGAGTAGAGTCTAAATAAGCCTTGCACATCTTCTTTTAGCATTGA
Source organism: Delonix regia (assembly GCA_037074485.1). NCBI lineage: Eukaryota > Viridiplantae > Streptophyta > Magnoliopsida > Fabales > Fabaceae > Delonix > Delonix regia. The sequence goes on along the minus strand of CM073450.1, from coordinate 42,091,174 downwards.
ATGTTGCTATTATATAAATATTTTAAGACAAGGATATTAAAATGTAATTATTCTTTGAATAATGAAGTGAAACAAAATTAAAGTACAAAATGACCTTCTTTGGAAACTTACATATAGTTTTTAGGTATTTGTTAATAATTTTTTTTACTGAATTTATAATTATATATCAACTACATGATCGAATGCTTTAACGAAATTTTTATTAAGTATCATGTGTTCATTGAAGAATCTCATAACAAAGACTTTTGGCCTAAGTTTGGTCTTCTTTCTTTATGGTAATATAGCCAGTGGGTTTTGTTTTTTGGTTCAGAATTTTGCATCATGTTTTTAAGATAGAACATTGGTGGAGTAAAACAGGTGCCATTCCAGTATTTACATCATCTTGGAGCCACATACTATGTAACTCAATCTTCCAAAGAGAGAGTATTAGTTAAATGGTATCAAATCAACATCTACATTTCACGCTGCCATTTCAAACCCACTCCTTCAATCAAATTGATCTGCTAGTTCTTACGTGCATGCCTTTACAATATTAACATAAGCAAACATGAAAGACATTGGCTTTCCATGCACAAAAACTTATATGCCATCTTTTATACAAACAAATCAAGGTCCATCGCTCCCTTTGAGTCCTTGACAATGATGAAGAAAAGAAGAAGAAATAAAATAGGGCTTTGGAGAATCTAATCACACTTAAATATATAGTATCATTTTAAGGTAATCAACAGAAATTATCATACAATCAGGTAGAAGTTGTTTTTCTTTCCAATGGTGGCTCTAATAGTTTCAGTCATATCAAATCCTTTGGTTTCATTCTATTTGGAAGATCCTTTATATATAATGCATTCTAATTATTTTACGTATTTTATCAAGTAACTAATGAAATATATAATGCATTTTAACTTTCTGTTCCTGTCACTCTGAGTATCATATCACTAGGGTTTTCATCTCTTCTCTCTATATTCTCTTTGTGGGTACAAAGCATGGTTGTTGTAGGTTGCAAACTTTACTAGTTAAGCATGGAAAATTTTGTATCTTTTATATATAAGTTTTCTTTAATAACTCCAAAGTTTTTTTCAACTATTGGTATTAATGCCAAGTTTTGTATCTAATTTGTTTAATTCTTTTACAAGTTCATGTTTAATTTTCATCAGTATATGATTGTTATCATTTATTAATTGGGTCAAGCCTGCTACGCACTTTCATTATTTTTTTGTTTCCATTTTGAAATCTCATTTTGAAACCAAGAACACAAACTCAAATATGAAGGACATCACATTTTTCAAATGATATTTATTCAAATATCCAATGGTTATTTTGAAATTATTAGATTGAGGCTTTTTTATATCCTAAAATTTTGAATGGAATGATGTCAAAAAGATTCCTTAAATCACAATAAGCAAACTCATCTGCCATTAAAGCTGTAATTTGATGATAACCCAAAATTTTTTTATGCCAAATTTGTCAAACAAGAGGGGTTTTGGTCAAAATCATTATAAGGGTCTTATTGATCTAGTAATTTCAAGTAGAATGATTCCTAAAACATACCCAAAAGATGCAAAATCATTCAACCTCCATTAAAGCTCCATGTCAAGAAAACCACTAAACTTTATGTTCCAAAATACTATTAAATAGAGTGTTCTTGGCCGAAATTATCCTAGGTGTTTTGTAGATCATGAAAATCCAAGTGTTTTGGTACAAAATATGCCCTATAAAACTTCAAGAATCAATGGGTAAATGTCAGAGTTCCAATCGGGCCAGATGATTCATTTCAAGATCAACTTGGTGTCGTTTTATTACAAGAAAAATGTCATATTTCATATTTTAGTTAGAAATAAAATAGTGCTCAACTTACGTACTATAGTTATGACAAAGAGTTGTATGCCTTATTTCATGTATTGTATGTCTAGCAACATTATTTGCTTCCAAAGGAGTTTATTATACATACTAGTCATGAATCTTTGAAGCATTTAAAAGGCCAAGACAAATTGAATAAGAGGCATGTTGAAGGGGTTAATTTCTTTGAGACTTTCTCATAAGTGATTTGTTATAAGTAAGGGAAGAGCATATTGTTGCTTATGCATAGTCTAGTAGATATACCTTAATCATTACATTTACATCTAAGTTGTTGGGATTTGATCTACTTAAAGACATGTATGCAACTAATGTTGATTTAGCTAATATTTTTGCTGTTTGTCAGAGAAGTGCATTTAATAAATTCTATAGGCATGAAGGTTATCTATTTCATGGCAATAGAATTTGTGTCTATATATGTTTTATACGTGAAATGCTTGTTAGAGAATCACATAATGGTGGTTAGATGGGCCACTTTGGTATGCATAAAACTTTAGATGTGTTATCAGAACATTTCTATTGGCCACACATGCGAAAGGATGTTAAGAGAGTTTGTGCTAAATGTATTGCATATAGGCAAGCTATGTCTAAGTCTATGCCCCATGGATTATATACAACTTTACCTATTCCAACTAGCCCTTGGACAAATATTTCCATGGATTTTGTGCTTAGATTGCCGAGGACTAAAAATGGTAGAGATAGTATCTTTATTGTTGTTGATAGGTTTAGCAAAATGACACATTTCACTGCTTGCCCTAAAATTGATGATGCAATAAACATTGCAAATTTATTTTCCTGAAAGGTTTTTAGATTGCATGGTGTCCTTAGATCTACTGTTTTAGATAGGGATGTTAAGTTCTTAAGCCATTTTTAGAAAGTTTTGTGGGGTAAGTTATGTACCAAGCTATTATATTCTACTACTTGTCATCCATAAACTAATGGACAAACTAAGGTGGTAAATAGAATTTTAGGGACTTTTGTTGCAATCTATAGTGGGTAAGAATTTGAAAACTTAGGAGGATTGTTTGCTTTATATTAAGTTTGCTTATAATAGGACAATTCATTATTCTATAGGTGTTTCCCCTTTTGAGGTTGTGTATGGTTTTAATCCTTTAACTATTTTGGATTTAATGCCTTTGCTTTTAAATGATATTATTAGTTTTGATGGAGAAAAGAAGGTGAAAAAGCTTAAAGCAATACACATGAAAGCGCATGAGATGATAGAGAAAAAGAACCACCTAACTACTCAAAGAGTTAATAGGGGCAAAAGTAGGTGTTGTTTAAACTTTGTGATTGGGTTTAGATGCATTTGAGCAAGGAAATATTTCCAAACCAAAGGAATTCTAAGCTTGAAGCTAGGGGAGATGATCCATTCTAAGTGTTGGAAAAGGTTAATAATAATGCCTACAAGATTGATCTTCATGGTGAATATAATGTGTCTGCTACTGTTAATGTTTCAGATCTTTCTCCTTTTGAATGGATTCACATTTCTAACATTAGAGTCATTGGAGGGCAACATAAAGAATTTACCATGCCGGTGGGACTGATCACAAGATTAAGGGCAAAGAGGTTGAAGGCTAGTTTTAGAAATTTAGCTAAGTCTTTTGTTGAAGTGATGCATAAAGAATTATTAATGGAAGAAAAGGTTAAGTCAAATAGACAAGGAATTATAGATTGACAACTCAAGACTATTTGGTATGTGATTGAGACTTAAATAAGCCTAAAATGACTAATATATGAAGGGCCAAAAATTTACTTATATGTAAAACCTTCTTTGTTGGGCTACAATTAAGATAGGCTTAAGTGAGTCTAATTAGGAAATCAATTTGGCTGCACATTATTAGCTTATTTTATTTTATTAGAATTGGGCTTGGGTTTACCTAAGTCCTTTAGGTTTTCTTTTTTCAAGAGAGTTTATAAATACCTCATGAGACATAGCAGACCTTTGAATAGAAAACATTTTCTCTTTTTTTCTTTTAAGAAGATTATGTTCTCTTTATTGCTTCTATGAGTATTGCTTTAATTCTCCTAGTTGCATTAAGAATTTGATATCTTATCAAGATATTTATTTACTTTTTCATGATTTCAATTGTTATTTCTTTAAGCCTTATCATCTACGTTTCTAAGAACAAGTTTCTTAGGGATTCAGTAGGAAAGGATTTAGATTTGATTGTTTCTTACTTCATATTATGTTGACATTTTATTCGATTTAGGTTCAGGTTTAGCATTTCTATTGACCATGAGTATTCCAAATTCTACTTTCCTTTAAATCTCTCAAATCTGTTGTTGCATTCGTGTTAAAAGAGTTGCTATATTAATCTTTGAAGCTTCTAACTCCCAAATCACTTGGTTTGTTTAAGGTTAAACTTCCATATCTATTGCTACATTAACTGTTTGATTCTCTAAATCTATTGCTGCATTATATTACTTTGTTTTTTCCCATGCTTTCTCTTTACTCTTAGGACCCTTATTGAAAAGAATCCCCTAATATGTTATAGGACCTTCATTCACTCTACTCTTATCACACCTAGACAAATGCATCTCAACTTGTTTTGTTTGCTCACATATTTGGTTAACGTTACACCTATTATCGTTTTATTAGGGAAAAGGGCTGATATTTCCTAAAGCCAAATCAAATTAACGTGTAGTGCTCTAATCTTTAGCTGTGACAAGAATCATAGACTCTTGTATAGTTGTTATTGTAAATTTTGTGTGTATGAATATTGTAAACTTCTTAGCTCTTACTAAAGTTAAATAACCATATTGCTCTCATCAAAGTGGCTTTAGTTCATGGTCATGGTATCAATCTTTGGAATGATTCAACTCTGTTAAATTGTAAACTCATAAATTTTAGTTTGGTTAGTTTTTTACCTCCTTTTTGGTTCCTTTATAATGTAAAAAAGAAATGAAATTTGAATTTGGGTTTTATATTGTAGACTTTTAATTTTATTTACTTGGTGATACAAATTTTTCTTCAATGTACTTTGGTGCTACATTTTTGTGAAATCTCATATGGGTTTTATTTCTTAAGATTTACTACCTAGAACTAAGTTATCATAGTTATTTAATTTAAAAACTAAAAAAGGAAGAATGATAGGCTTGATAAGAGGTTGGTAATCTACTAAGTTCTTTATTTGCATGAATGTATTTGTAACTTATTAATTGATGTGGTTCATTTGATTAATGTCATAATGGTAGTTGAAACTTTATATCAATGTTAACTTGTGTAAGGAATTTTTATGTTGATGAACACTTACATCATTGGAAGTAGAGAAACATGAAAATTTACATTAATCATGTGTAGTAATTTTTTAGGTGCTTATAGGAGGCTATTGATTTTAAAGCAACGCTTGAGACTTGGGAAGTTGAAATTGTGTGGAGTAAGCAAAATGAGCTGAATATTCTTCCATTCCACAATTGCAACTCTAAACCTATATCTTTCTTATTCATTGATTAAATTATTGCATTGTGGATGACATGTTGATTGCATAAGTTTTTGTGGGTAAATAGAAATACAAGTATAGGAAGAAGATGTTTAGAGATGTTAAGGGACATTGAAGATACTTCAGCCTAACATTTTCTTTTATGTTTTATGTTTTCTATGTTAACTGAAAAAGTTGGCTTTGATGAATTTTAGTGTTATATGGTTTACAAGGAAACTGAACAAAAGAGGGTAGTTATTAAGGCTAAAAAGGTAGAAGATCTTATTAAGGAGAAAAATAGTGTTACAAAATACAAGGGAACTGTAAGGTTGTAATGACAAATTTAATTCAATACTCAAGTCCTTGACATAATGGAAATGAATTTATTTTTCATAGGTTGTACAAGTGTTTATACCAAAAGACATTTCATTGGACATGCTTGGGCCTTACAAAGTGGTCAAGGAGATAACCAAGAAGATTATCAACTCTAATGTTGCTGAATATATGGAAAAGGTATTCTACCATTGCTAAATTTAACTTTTTATTATTTTATTATGACATGTCTTTCACCAATGCATAACACAACCTAGTCCCAATTTTCTCCTATAGGTAGGATATAATCCATCTCTATGTTTTTTTTTTTCCTTTTTTGCTTGATCGATTAGAACCTTAGTTTTTTTTTTTTTCCAATAACTACAACCTTAGTTGGCAGACAAACTATGTTGTTTAATTAACAAAAAATGTGGTTGAAAAGTCTTCTGAGAAGAATGATCTAGTATGTACATTATCTTACCTTTGCACATCATTTATGATATGATTTTATTAATCATCACTAACTTTATTGTTATTAGTTTTCAGCATCAAGGGTCAACTAATGGGAACTTCGCTTTTGCTTTGTTTTGACTAAAGTCCCTATTAGAAAAATATTTGTTTTAGGTGCATTAGAAAAGCAAACAATGTTTAGAGTGTAAAGTTGAGCTTTTAAGATCATGAAACTATTGTTTAGGTTAGACAAAAGTAAGGTTTTGATGAAGTAATTTAGCTTCAAGAATAACATTGAATTATTTCTACATATTCTAGCCTAGATGTTGTCTTAGTAGCTAATAGATGGACTCATTTTGTATCAAGATTGTGATATGAATTTCTTTAATATAATGAAATATTATTTTTTATGTAATAATTTATAGTATTGTATATGTACTTTCATGTCAAGATTAAATGAGTATCGATGTATTGGAGGACAAATAAAAGAGAATGCCAAATGAATCAAATTTTATAGGTTACATCAACAACAAAGCATACGTGGGAAGCCGTTTTAGTGACATAAAATGGTTGTGGGTTAAGGTTTTATTGAACTCATATGATATGGTATAATGATAGACAAGTGTTAGTGGCTAAAAGTTTTATTGTTATACCCACAGTTTCTAAAACTATAGGTAAAGTTTATACCCATAGTCAAAAAACTATGGTGCATCGAAGCAAATCTAACAAAAATTTAGCCTGTGGGTATAGGTTAATTGGAGCTATACCTACAGATTTATGACTTTTACCTACACAAATTGACTAGCATTTTTCTTGTAGTGTGCTTCATTATTTTTCTTTCTATTATTGTCTTTCGTCTTGTCCTTTGTAATAAAGGCTAAGTGAGCATTTACTACCTGTTCTTGCTTCAATCTCTCATCTTCCTAAACATAGTGTGAAATGAACTCATTAAGTGACCAAGAGTCCATTTGGCAATAATAGCTCACCATAAACTAATTGAACTATGCTAGAAGGGATATCAAAACTAAATGCACTAATAAGTCATTAAACAAGTTTAACTTAAATGCCTTCAGTTTTAAAGTATCATTAGGCATTTCCTAAATGTACTCCCTTATATTTCCTTTACATGTATACCTCATAGAAATTTTTTTTACTAAGATTGTGGTAGCTTTTCATTATAAGAAAACATTTTCTCAAGATCTTATAGGAAACCTTTAGTTTTATCCATTTGATGAAATATTGTGAGCCTAAAAGCTTTTGAAATGGTATACTTGATTACTTGATTTCATCTCCCCATAAAGATATAATCATGCCCTCACATGATTTTTTTGAGATCATTTAGGTGGCACAACCTGTCAAAGAACTTAGAATTCATAATATGATGCAAGAAGTGTAACAACCCATCTTTTCTTCAACTATTTTGGTGGCAAAGCCTACCATAGATTTCAGGATTCATGGGCTTGTAATGCTTTGCTAAGGAACCAAAAGGTCCATGTAAAGATTTAGAAGGCACAACTAACCATATTCTAAGGGTTTGTAATGGACCATTAGGCAGCAAAACCAACCATAGTCACATATATACAAGGTCTATAAGCTCCTTTAGGGTCCTAGTTAACTTCTTTTAGTGTCTTGATTAGATTTTTCCTCAAACGAGATTCCAACCATTAGTAAGTACATAGTGTACATGAAAAAGTTTAATTTCACAGCTACTTGTTCTATCCTCAAACTACCATATTGTCATCTTGTCATACAAATTTGGAATACATAATAACATGAGCAATTATAATGCATGAATGACAAGATATTCATGTAAGAATGCATGATGCACAAGAAATTTATATATCAAAGTTTTGGCTTAAAGTTGTGATGTTCTACATTATATCTCCCTAGATAATTCAAAATACTTATCTAGTCTCAATCTTCACTAATTATATCCTTCTTTGACCTTGAATGGATTCACAAAAGGTCATGGTAACAAAATTTCAAGATAAATTGTCATAAGTAAAAAAGGATTGGTTATGGAGTTTCAAGGTGTATTTTAACTTCAAATGTATCTCCACATCATAGCCAAACCCTCTCGCCTTTGCATTACCATGAAGGCCTATTCAAGAAATGGAAGAAGGAGAAGAAAGTAAAGAAAAGAACCTAGAATATGCTAAATCATGTTAACTAGATATGATCCTTTTTCTCCTAAGTTTGCTTCCTTCCTTCCTGATTGCAATTGTGGCACCAAAGTGAGGAGGTGAATGTGTGTAAAAAGAGGTGGGTTAGGCAAGGGGTAGGGTATAGGGTATTTAAAGAGAATTCAACAGCTAGAATTTAACCACATGTTCTAGATCTTATGGTTATGATGTAATCTACGTGGATGGTTAGGATATATCCCCATGTTTTTAACCCAAAGCTTGTGATTTTGCATAGCTAGAAATTTGATCTAAATGGGTGGCTAGGAATTAATCATGTGATTTTAATTGAATGGTGATGATTTAATCTACATGTAAAGCTAGGATTTAGTCTTTTTAATTCAATGGTTGTAATTTAGTCTAAATGGATGACTACAATTCAATCAAATGATTTTAATCTAATGGTTATGATTTATCATGCATATATGACTAGGATTTGATCTCCATAATCTAATGGTTATAATTTAATCCAAATGGATGGTTAGGATTTAATCATGTGATTTTAATCTAATGGTTAAGATTTAATCTATATGTAAGTCTATGAGAAATGAATGGTCAGGATTTAATCTAATTTATAAAATATCTAAGAGTAATATAAAATATCTAAAACTAATTATGATGTGGGTCCCATGAGTGGTGCCACATGTCCCTAGTGAAATTACCATTTTTTCCTTGATATTTTATAAAATGACCATTTTACCACTATGATCAAATTATCATTTTACCCCTAGTGGTTAATACCCCTATGGTCACTATTTTTCTTCTTAACTTCCTTTAATTTGGCTCTACTCTTGAAATATGTTCATTTATGTTATGCTATTGTCAACAGTGTAATTTTCTAAAGTCTTAGATTTTCATTTAAGACTGATTTGTCTTTTTTTTATTTAGATTTTTTTTAGGGTTTTACTGTTTTAGAAGAATTCTACTTTAAATATGATAAAATTCTACATATAATATCCTCTAGTTATTGCATATTTCTTAATCACTTTTGAGTTGTTTATCTGCCTATAGAAATTTTCAAAGTCAGTCCAAAGTGTAAAATTACCATTTTGCCCTAAGCCTCCTAATTTCTTAAAGTGAAAATTTACAATTTTGCCCTTAAACCTTAAAATTGACCTATAAGCTATTTTCGTTAAATAATTCAACTATATATTCTTATTCTTGCTTAATTCTTTCTATTTTACTCTAAATAATCTAATTTAGCTCGTATTAAAATCACTAAATTATAGATGTTACACTCTCTCTTTTATAGAGGCATATTTTGCCTTAATTTCTAATTAGACCTATCATCAAATTAGAAATTAGATATATTATGATATCTACACATATAAGCTCATACTTTATAATATGCTTTAACATCATTCTAATTTTAAACTAAATTAGATCACTCTTAAAATTTAGTTTTATCCTTTTATATGATGACATATAACATACAGTTAAGGTTGTCAAACTTGCGATTCTAGGTAGACTCGTAACATAAATTTATAACATAGAATCGTAAGAGTTTACAATAATAGATATTAGACATAATTATATCATATAAATACAAATAATTTCATACATAAATACTCATTTCATTATTCATAATCTACATTCTATACATTTAATTCAAGTCAATATACAAATTTCAATAAGCTTCATAATTTATTATTCATGATAAAATAATACTCATGTAACATAACTAAGTCTCAAATAAAAATAATATATAAGTTCGCATTAGCTAAACAGAAATCCTAATTTCTTAACCATTATAGAAAAGAAATAAAGAAAATATAAATTGATCTTTTATCACAAATTAACTAATAAAAAATATAATTTCATAACCATATATGCATCAAATTTTAGCAATTGCATTAATAATATATAAATTTTTCATTATTTTTAGGTAACTATATTAAATAATTAATATTTAAATTTTCCAATATATTAAAACTTAATTGGTTTAGATTGAGACTCCAAAATTGTTGAGTGTTCAATATATCAAGTCAATTAAATTATAGCTTAAAAATATATATATAGATTGAAGCATTACATAATGTAGTAATTATATATAATGTATTGCATACATTTATTATTATCTTTGATATATATAATATATATGTCCATAAATAGCAACAAGTCTATGCTTGCTAGCTGGTGCGGACTCCCAATTAGAGGTAGCCTCCATGGCCCTGGGTTTAGTTTGATTTTTTCCTTATAACTCCTTGCTAGCAGAAACAACAAGAAGATAAAGAAAGAAATGACGAAGGAAGATTGAAGTTCCATGGCATCAAGAGATGAACTGATGAGCGTTTGGGTTGCCCGTCATGCATAGAAATTTGAAGTAATAGGGTAGCCTGTGTATTTGAATGTTATGATTTTTTTAATCCCTTTGGGAAGAAACTTTCTAGCTTTTGATGTAAATATGGGCTTCATAATTTAATTGAACAAGGTTCGAAGTTTAAGCACCACTAATATAGAGTACAATACTTTAAACACTGTCTATAAGGTTCTGATACTTACATAATTTATAATTTTATCCATAAACGGTAAAAAAATTAAACAATAAAAAAATATTGTGGGACTTGTATTGAGACTTTGGCTAATTACTTGACAATCCATTGAAGCGGCTCAAATTCATGTTTGCTTAGAGATCTTGAAATAGAAAGTCAATATCGAGGTGGGAACTTGAAGACGAACAATTTTTAAATTATATAATTCTAATATAATGGAATTATACTAATTTTTAATTATACAATATTTGAATTTGAATACATTAAACTCAACACATATATGTATATAACTCAATATTGAATTTACACATGCCTACATTTTTGTTAGTAATTTATTATTTCAACTAAAATTTTTAAAAAATTGTCCTTAAAAATACTAATTTTTTCAAATGTTGGGGATAAATTAATATTTACAATACTCTATCAATTTAGATTTTTGAAAATTGATAATCATAATTTTTGTGCGCCATCACTTAAGTTCTTCTACTTTTCATAATGTTCTTCAAGTATACATATATAGAAATATATTATGATATTATAGATGGATGGTATATTTTTAATATATCAATGTATCATGTATATTAAATGAGTAAATTTAATCCCCATAAATATTTTTAAAATTAAGTAATTAATATTAATTTGAAAAGTAACCATTGATACATTACACATTTAAACATTGTCTATATGATTTTGTCTGATACTTACATAATTTATAGTTTTATTCGTAAACGGTAGAAAAATATTAAGCAATAAAAAATATTTTGGATCTTGTATTTTGACTTTGGCTAACTTGACAATCCATTCATCTTCAAATTAAATAGTAATAAAGAAAGAGTAAAACTGCCCTCCTCCCAATCCCTACATGTCAGGCGGCTCAAATTCGTGTTTGCTCAGAGATCTTGAAATAGAAAGTCAATATCCAGGTGGGCACTTGAAGACCATAATTTTTAAATTATATAATTCTATCTAATTGAATTATACTAATTTTTTATTACACAATATTTTAATTTAAATCCATTAGACTTAACACATACAACATTTTTATGTATAACTCACTATTCAATTTACACATGCCAACGTTTTTGTTAGTAATTTATTATTTCAACTGAAATTTACAACAATTGTCCTTAAAAATGCTAAAACTTTTTTAAATGTTCGTGGATAAAATAATATTTGCAATACTATATCAGTACATATTTTTGCAAATTGATAATCATAAATTTTTGTGCATCATCACATAAGTTCTTTACTTTTCATAATGTTCTTCAAGTATACATTGAAATATGTTATGATCTTATTGAAGGATGGCATATTTTTAATATATCATTGTCATGTATATTAAATGAGTAAAGTCAATCGTCATAAATATTATATAATTAAGTTATAGATATTAATTTAAAGTAACCATTGATACATTATACATTTAAATTTAAACTTGTTTTCTAATTTTGAGAGAAAAAAGTCAAAATATTATTAACAAATTAATCTTATTTAATTTAATCTGATGGTTTAAATAAATATGTTTTTTAAATAATATACTCCAGAATAAACTTTCTAAGGCCACCCCACTGAATATGAATGTCAACATTTTTCTAGTGGCTTTTTAATACACTTTCAACCTTATGATGTATGAGCATAGTTGACTTCATAATTTTATAGCTAAATGATGAGTTTGAAGTGTAAGGCAGCTAAGCTAATGCATAATATTCCTTAAAATTACATATGAGATTTGGTTTGATTTTTATATTATTCGAGATTGTATTTTTATGTTTCTTGGAAATTTTAGCATGCTTGTATGTAATTCCTACGCTTAGCGTGAGATGTAATTTGTTTTTATACGCCCAATGCTGTCTTTAATCTTGATTTGCCTTATGATTCACCATACGTGTTCATCATGTATCTTTATAATTTTCTTGCAAGATCTATTGTGCATATAAAGTGTAATGATTTTTTGAAATATTTTCTTACATTTTGATACATGAACACATTTCTCTTGGTTTGAAAATTTTTCAAACCTAACGTCTCTGCCATGAAATTTTTTTGGGGGCAAATTAATATGTTTTATGAGTGGTTTGACCATATAATCTTGTTCATCTCGATAAAATGATGAATTTTTGTTTTGGAATCATCCAAAACAATGTTCTAGAAAGCAAGATATGGTCGGGTTATATTGTAGGTCCGCACTGGATCAAAACTAGATCAAACAACCCATCTGAAAGTAGAAGACGATATAAACCACACATCATTATGGATAGAGGTCTCAAATGACATGTGGTTTTGACAAGAGTAAAAGGTGCCTTAACATGACTTTAAACGACGTGTTGTTTATGCTTTGGGTCATTTGCTGTTGGCCCTGTTTTTAAAAATGATTTTTGGGGCCTTTTTGGACAAAACGTTTTTTTTTTGGGCTATTCACTTAAGAAAACAATTTGACCTAATTTTGGACATTTTGCTTAGTGGATCTTTTTGGACATAAGATGCCCAAATAAGATTTTTGAAAATTCCTAGTTTTGGACGAGGAGATTATTTTATCCATATTTTAAATAGCATAGTTAATTAATAATTTGCAAAAAAATATTTTTTTCTGCAACTAATGATGAAAAATTAATTTTTAGTGCAAGTTAATTGTGGAAAAAATGATTTTGGCACAAATTAATTATGAAAAATTAATTTAAGTGTCATTTAATTTGGGAAAAAAAATATTTGGTACCATTTAATCTTGGAAATTTTGGAATGATGTTAATTCTATAAAATAATTTTAGGTGCCAAATTAATTTTAAAATTTTTTTGGGTCCCATATAGTCATGGAAACTTTTTTTTTTTTTAATAACCATTTAATTACGAGAAATCATTTTTTTGGCCATATTTATGTATTTGGGACTAACCTTTTTCCAAAGAGAATTTTAATTACTGGACCATATATGGATAAGTTGTTTAATTAATTAAATAATTTTCATAAAGTAATCAAATAATAGTGCATATGCATGCTTAAATGCACACAATGAGTTTGGTTGTCAATTGATTAGTATATATAGTTAGTAAGTGGCCACAACATCCCTATATAACTGAATACATGCATTATTGGTTTGTTTATAAATATAAAGATCAAATATGGAATTAATGACATCAATTCTAATTAAAAACATAAGAATAAAATATCTTTATTCACTGGGAGATATTTATATAAATATATTTAATTAGGATGAAACTAGAAATTTCTTCATGCTTTTTAAGTTGGCCATAGTTATTAGAAAAACCATGAATGCCTTATAAGTTTCATAATTAAAAATAAATAAATTAATTGTATGATAAAATCTTTGCCCACAGGTAGATTTAGCAATATGTAATTTATGTTTTAGTATGACTTGCATTAGTAAGCATACATCTATGTGTGATGATTAATTGCTTCATTATGTGAGCATATATTAATCTATTGGATTTATTTGCAGCATCTTTAACATCTCTTACACTAGCATATTCACGTAATAAAATTATTCTGGATGGAAGCAACTACCAAGCCTGAAAGGAAGACATCCTCCTTCAATTAAGATGCCTTGACTGGGACTACGTCCATTGTAAGGAGGAAGCTCCATTAACCATAACTGCTAGTTTCATTCGAAATAGCGATCTAATCACCTTAGCATGATGTTAATCAACTAATGTATAAAGAAAAGCATTTGTGGGTCTATACCTGACGGTGCCAAGGTTGAGAATTACATGTAGGCTATTGATGAATAGTTTGCTTCCTCAGATAAGTCACTTTCAAACACATTCATGACTCATTTGTGCTCCTTGAAATTGACTGGCACTAAAGGGGTATGTGTACACATAATGTAGATAAGAGACATAGTGGCTCAATTGAAGTCTCTTGAGATAGAGATCTTTGACTCTTTCTTAGTGCAATTGATCCTCAACTTATTGCCTCCACAATATAGGCCATTCAAGATATCCTATAACACACATAAGAAAATATGGGTAGTAAATGAATTGTTGGCCATGTTTATGCAAAAGGAAAGTATGCTTATTATCGAGAGCAATGGGGTATTATTTGATGATCATTTGGCAACAAGCTCTAAGAGAAAGGGCTATAAAAGGAACAACAAGAAGAAAGGCATCCCTTCTGTTCATCCTATTGATAAGGATGATGTTAATGCTTCTTTTATAAAAGGAAATAGTACATGAGGAAAGATTGCCATAAAAGAAGGGCCTAGTTTGTCACACCTCTAACTAAGGAAACATGATCGACACAGAAAATGAAGTAACCACTGTCTCCATAAACCAAAACAAGTTAAACAACCTAATCAACTTTATAACAAAGTTTCATCTCCCTATAAGTATGCACAAACTTAGCTAAATTAGGGTTTTTCAATTATGAAACAAAAACGTGAAATTCACCATTGATTCAGAGGAAGAAAGACCTAAAATTTACTTATGATTGGATGTCCTAACTCAATTTGATGAGGTTACATTGAATTAAGCTCCAAACTCAAACTTTTCGTGCATGAATAGTGCAAATCATGCATGGACAATTCCAAAATTTAGAATTTTTTTTTTCTCTATTTTGAACCACATTAGTGAAATTGATCAGTGTAAATGGTAGAGATAGGTTTGAAAAATCTTAAGAAAGTGAAGCCCTAATTTGGAAAAGCAACACAAATCATGCCAAATTCATCTGATTTGTGAAGAACATGTTGCCAAAAGGGGTTTCCAGATTCAGAGAGTATTAGATGCATTTGATCAGTGCAAAATGGGAGAGAATGGTTCAAATTTAAAGGAAAACACATCAAATCAAGCCCAACTTACCTTGAAATCATGCCACACTTGAGCTTGCCAGAACTTTTAAATTTTTGACCCAGCCACAGTGAGATTGGGATGCACACAGGCTGGCAAAGGTCCAACGATGAAGGGCAACCTCCAACTACCACCAACTATGTTGGAGATGGATGAAATCTCTACTAGACAAAGGGCAGAATGAACACATACATGAACGAGAAGAAAGTGTGAGGAAGAGCGAAAAATTTTGTGATGGGTAAGCTATAATTCCGAAGGCATTAAGATAATTTCACCGAGGGATATTTTTTACTGCCATAACTAATTCTTTTAATTATCCGATGTGAACACTTTGTGCTTCAAACATAGGTATTGGGAATGCATTGGATAAGGCTTAGCTACCCATTAGGTTTCCCATTAAAATTTCATTCCTTTTTCTTGATGGAAAATTTAAGAAAAATTATCAAACCAACTTACAATTCAAGATGAAAACTTCCAATAGCCTTAAGCCTTCCTCTAGATGCTTCATGATGTCAAAGAAGCCCAAAAACCTCATATTTCATCTCCCCATAAGTATGCACAAACTTAGCTAAATTAGGGTTTTTCAATTATGAAACAAAAACGTGAAATTCACCATTGATTCAGAGGAAGAAAGACCTAAAATTTACTTATGATTGGATGTCCTAACTCAATTTGATGAGGTTACATTGAATTAAGCTCCAAACTCAAACTTTTCGTGCATGAATAGTGCAAATCATGCATGGACAATTCCAAAATTTAGAATTTTTTTTTTCTCTATTTTGAACCACATTAGTGAAATTGATCAGTGTAAATGGTAGAGATAGGTTTGAAAAATCTTAAGAAAGTGAAGCCCTAATTTGGAAAAGCAACACAAATCATGCCAAATTCATCTGATTTGTGAAGAACATGTTGCCAAAAGGGGTTTCCAGATTCAGAGAGTATTAGATGCATTTGATCAGTGCAAAATGGGAGAGAATGGTTCAAATTTAAAGGAAAACACATCAAATCAAGCCCAACTTACCTTGAAATCATGCCACACTTGAGCTTGCCAGAACTTTTAAATTTTTGACCCAGCCACAGTGAGATTGGGATGCACACAGGCTGGCAAAGGTCCAACGATGAAGGGCAACCTCCAACTACCACCAACTATGTTGGAGATGGATGAAATCTCTACTAGACAAAGGGCAGAATGAACACATACATGAACGAGAAGAAAGTGTGAGGAAGAGCGAAAAATTTTGTGATGGGTAAGCTATAATTCCGAAGGCATTAAGATAATTTCACCGAGGGATATTTTTTACTGCCATAACTAATTCTTTTAATTATCCGATGTGAACACTTTGTGCTTCAAACATAGGTATTGGGAATGCATTGGATAAGGCTTAGCTACCCATTAGGTTTCCCATTAAAATTTCATTCCTTTTTCTTGATGGAAAATTTAAGAAAAATTATCAAACCAACTTACAATTCAAGATGAAAACTTCCAATAGCCTTAAGCCTTCCTCTAGATGCTTCATGATGTCAAAGAAGCCCAAAAACCTCATATTTCATCTCCCCATAAGTATGCACAAACTTAGCTAAATTAGGGTTTTTCAATTATGAAACAAAAACGTGAAATTCACCATTGATTCAGAGGAAGAAAGACCTAAAATTTACTTATGATTGGATGTCCTAACTCAATTTGATGAGGTTACATTGAATTAAGCTCCAAACTCAAACTTTTCGTGCATGAATAGTGCAAATCATGCATGGACAATTCCAAAATTTAGAATTTTTTTTTTCTCTATTTTGAACCACATTAGTGAAATTGATCAGTGTAAATGGTAGAGATAGGTTTGAAAAATCTTAAGAAAGTGAAGCCCTAATTTGGAAAAGCAACACAAATCATGCCAAATTCATCTGATTTGTGAAGAACATGTTGCCAAAAGGGGTTTCCAGATTCAGAGAGTATTAGATGCATTTGATCAGTGCAAAATGGGAGAGAATGGTTCAAATTTAAAGGAAAACACATCAAATCAAGCCCAACTTACCTTGAAATCATGCCACACTTGAGCTTGCCAGAACTTTTAAATTTTTGACCCAGCCACAGTGAGATTGGGATGCACACAGGCTGGCAAAGGTCCAACGATGAAGGGCAACCTCCAACTACCACCAACTATGTTGGAGATGGATGAAATCTCTACTAGACAAAGGGCAGAATGAACACATACATGAACGAGAAGAAAGTGTGAGGAAGAGCGAAAAATTTTGTGATGGGTAAGCTATAATTCCGAAGGCATTAAGATAATTTCACCGAGGGATATTTTTTACTGCCATAACTAATTCTTTTAATTATCCGATGTGAACACTTTGTGCTTCAAACATAGGTATTGGGAATGCATTGGATAAGGCTTAGCTACCCATTAGGTTTCCCATTAAAATTTCATTCCTTTTTCTTGATGGAAAATTTAAGAAAAATTATCAAACCAACTTACAATTCAAGATGAAAACTTCCAATAGCCTTAAGCCTTCCTCTAGATGCTTCATGATGTCAAAGAAGCCCAAAAACCTCATATTTCATCTCCCCATAAGTATGCACAAACTTAGCTAAATTAGGGTTTTTCAATTATGAAACAAAAACGTGAAATTCACCATTGATTCAGAGGAAGAAAGACCTAAAATTTACTTATGATTGGATGTCCTAACTCAATTTGATGAGGTTACATTGAATTAAGCTCCAAACTCAAACTTTTCGTGCATGAATAGTGCAAATCATGCATGGACAATTCCAAAATTTAGAATTTTTTTTTTCTCTATTTTGAACCACATTAGTGAAATTGATCAGTGTAAATGGTAGAGATAGGTTTGAAAAATCTTAAGAAAGTGAAGCCCTAATTTGGAAAAGCAACACAAATCATGCCAAATTCATCTGATTTGTGAAGAACATGTTGCCAAAAGGGGTTTCCAGATTCAGAGAGTATTAGATGCATTTGATCAGTGCAAAATGGGAGAGAATGGTTCAAATTTAAAGGAAAACACATCAAATCAAGCCCAACTTACCTTGAAATCATGCCACACTTGAGCTTGCCAGAACTTTTAAATTTTTGACCCAGCCACAGTGAGATTGGGATGCACACAGGCTGGCAAAGGTCCAACGATGAAGGGCAACCTCCAACTACCACCAACTATGTTGGAGATGGATGAAATCTCTACTAGACAAAGGGCAGAATGAACACATACATGAACGAGAAGAAAGTGTGAGGAAGAGCGAAAAATTTTGTGATGGGTAAGCTATAATTCCGAAGGCATTAAGATAATTTCACCGAGGGATATTTTTTACTGCCATAACTAATTCTTTTAATTATCCGATGTGAACACTTTGTGCTTCAAACATAGGTATTGGGAATGCATTGGATAAGGCTTAGCTACCCATTAGGTTTCCCATTAAAATTTCATTCCTTTTTCTTGATGGAAAATTTAAGAAAAATTATCAAACCAACTTACAATTCAAGATGAAAACTTCCAATAGCCTTAAGCCTTCCTCTAGATGCTTCATGATGTCAAAGAAGCCCAAAAACCTCATATTTCATCTCCCCATAAGTATGCACAAACTTAGCTAAATTAGGGTTTTTCAATTATGAAACAAAAACGTGAAATTCACCATTGATTCTGAGGAAGAAAGACCTAAAATTTACTTATGATTGGATGTCCTAACTCAATTTGATGAGGTTACATTGAATTAAGCTCCAAACTCAAACTTTTCGTGCATGAATAGTGCAAATCATGCATGGACAATTCCAAAATTTAGAATTTTTTTTTTCTCTATTTTGAACCACATTAGTGAAATTGATCAGTGTAAATGGTAGAGATAGGTTTGAAAAATCTTAAGAAAGTGAAGCCCTAATTTGGAAAAGCAACACAAATCATGCCAAATTCATCTGATTTGTGAAGAACATGTTGCCAAAAGGGGTTTCCAGATTCAGAGAGTGTTAGATGCATTTGATCAGTGCAAAATGGGAGAGAATGGTTCAAATTTAAAGGAAAACACATCAAATCAAGCCCAACTTACCTTGAAATCATGCCACACTTGAGCTTGCCAGAACTTTTAAATTTTTGACCCAGCCACAGTGAGATTGGGATGCACACAGGCTGGCAAAGGTCCAACGATGAAGGGCAACCTCCAACTACCACCAACTATGTTGGAGATGGATGAAATCTCTACTAGACAAAGGGCAGAATGAACACATACATGAACGAGAAGAAAGTGTGAGGAAGAGCGAAAAATTTTGTGATGGGTAAGCTATAATTCCGAAGGCATTAAGATAATTTCACCGAGGGATATTTTTTACTGCCATAACTAATTCTTTTAATTATCCGATGTGAACACTTTGTGCTTCAAACATAGGTATTGGGAATGCATTGGATAAGGCTTAGCTACCCATTAGGTTTCCCATTAAAATTTCATTCCTTTTTCTTGATGGAAAATTTAAGAAAAATTATCAAACCAACTTACAATTCAAGATGAAAACTTCCAATAGCCTTAAGCCTTCCTCTAGATGCTTCATGATGTCAAAGAAGCCCAAAAACCTCATATTTCATCTCCCCATAAGTATGCACAAACTTAGCTAAATTAGGGTTTTTCAATTATGAAACAAAAACGTGAAATTCACCATTGATTCTGAGGAAGAAAGACCTAAAATTTACTTATGATTGGATGTCCTAACTCAATTTGATGAGGTTACATTGAATTAAGCTCCAAACTCAAACTTTTCGTGCATGAATAGTGCAAATCATGCATGGACAATTCCAAAATTTAGAATTTTTTTTTTCTCTATTTTGAACCACATTAGTGAAATTGATCAGTGTAAATGGTAGAGATAGGTTTGAAAAATCTTAAGAAAGTGAAGCCCTAATTTGGAAAAGCAACACAAATCATGCCAAATTCATCTGATTTGTGAAGAACATGTTGCCAAAAGGGGTTTCCAGATTCAGAGAGTGTTAGATGCATTTGATCAGTGCAAAATGGGAGAGAATGGTTCAAATTTAAAGGAAAACACATCAAATCAAGCCCAACTTACCTTGAAATCATGCCACACTTGAGCTTGCCAGAACTTTTAAATTTTTGACCCAGCCACAGTGAGATTGGGATGCACACAGGCTGGCAAAGGTCCAACGATGAAGGGCAACCTCCAACTACCACCAACTATGTTGGAGATGGATGAAATCTCTACTAGACAAAGGGCAGAATGAACACATACATGAACGAGAAGAAAGTGTGAGGAAGAGCGAAAAATTTTGTGATGGGTAAGCTATAATTCCGAAGGCATTAAGATAATTTCACCGAGGGATATTTTTTACTGCCATAACTAATTCTTTTAATTATCCGATGTGAACACTTTGTGCTTCAAACATAGGTATTGGGAATGCATTGGATAAGGCTTAGCTACCCATTAGGTTTCCCATTAAAATTTCATTCCTTTTTCTTGATGGAAAATTTAAGAAAAATTATCAAACCAACTTACAATTCAAGATGAAAACTTCCAATAGCCTTAAGCCTTCCTCTAGATGCTTCATGATGTCAAAGAAGCCCAAAAACCTCATATTTCATCTCCCCATAAGTATGCACAAACTTAGCTAAATTAGGGTTTTTCAATTATGAAACAAAAACGTGAAATTCACCATTGATTCTGAGGAAGAAAGACCTAAAATTTACTTATGATTGGATGTCCTAACTCAATTTGATGAGGTTACATTGAATTAAGCTCCAAACTCAAACTTTTCGTGCATGAATAGTGCAAATCATGCATGGACAATTCCAAAATTTAGAATTTTTTTTTTCTCTATTTTGAACCACATTAGTGAAATTGATCAGTGTAAATGGTAGAGATAGGTTTGAAAAATCTTAAGAAAGTGAAGCCCTAATTTGGAAAAGCAACACAAATCATGCCAAATTCATCTGATTTGTGAAGAACATGTTGCCAAAAGGGGTTTCCAGATTCAGAGAGTATTAGATGCATTTGATCAGTGCAAAATGGGAGAGAATGGTTCAAATTTAAAGGAAAACACATCAAATCAAGCCCAACTTACCTTGAAATCATGCCACACTTGAGCTTGCCAGAACTTTTAAATTTTTGACCCAGCCACAGTGAGATTGGGATGCACACAGGCTGGCAAAGGTCCAACGATGAAGGGCAACCTCCAACTACCACCAACTATGTTGGAGATGGATGAAATCTCTACTAGACAAAGGGCAGAATGAACACATACATGAACGAGAAGAAAGTGTGAGGAAGAGCGAAAAATTTTGTGATGGGTAAGCTATAATTCCGAAGGCATTAAGATAATTTCACCGAGGGATATTTTTTACTGCCATAACTAATTCTTTTAATTATCCGATGTGAACACTTTGTGCTTCAAACATAGGTATTGGGAATGCATTGGATAAGGCTTAGCTACCCATTAGGTTTCCCATTAAAATTTCATTCCTTTTTCTTGATGGAAAATTTAAGAAAAATTATCAAACCAACTTACAATTCAAGATGAAAACTTCCAATAGCCTTAAGCCTTCCTCTAGATGCTTCATGATGTCAAAGAAGCCCAAAAACCTCATATTTCATCTCCCCATAAGTATGCACAAACTTAGCTAAATTAGGGTTTTTCAATTATGAAACAAAAACGTGAAATTCACCATTGATTCTGAGGAAGAAAGACCTAAAATTTACTTATGATTGGATGTCCTAACTCAATTTGATGAGGTTACATTGAATTAAGCTCCAAACTCAAACTTTTCGTGCATGAATAGTGCAAATCATGCATGGACAATTCCAAAATTTAGAATTTTTTTTTTCTCTATTTTGAACCACATTAGTGAAATTGATCAGTGTAAATGGTAGAGATAGGTTTGAAAAATCTTAAGAAAGTGAAGCCCTAATTTGGAAAAGCAACACAAATCATGCCAAATTCATCTGATTTGTGAAGAACATGTTGCCAAAAGGGGTTTCCAGATTCAGAGAGTGTTAGATGCATTTGATCAGTGCAAAATGGGAGAGAATGGTTCAAATTTAAAGGAAAACACATCAAATCAAGCCCAACTTACCTTGAAATCATGCCACACTTGAGCTTGCCAGAACTTTTAAATTTTTGACCCAGCCACAGTGAGATTGGGATGCACACAGGCTGGCAAAGGTCCAACGATGAAGGGCAACCTCCAACTACCACCAACTATGTTGGAGATGGATGAAATCTCTACTAGACAAAGGGCAGAATGAACACATACATGAACGAGAAGAAAGTGTGAGGAAGAGCGAAAAATTTTGTGATGGGTAAGCTATAATTCCGAAGGCATTAAGATAATTTCACCGAGGGATATTTTTTACTGCCATAACTAATTCTTTTAATTATCCGATGTGAACACTTTGTGCTTCAAACATAGGTATTGGGAATGCATTGGATAAGGCTTAGCTACCCATTAGGTTTCCCATTAAAATTTCATTCCTTTTTCTTGATGGAAAATTTAAGAAAAATTATCAAACCAACTTACAATTCAAGATGAAAACTTCCAATAGCCTTAAGCCTTCCTCTAGATGCTTCATGATGTCAAAGAAGCCCAAAAACCTCATATTTCATCTCCCCATAAGTATGCACAAACTTAGCTAAATTAGGGTTTTTCAATTATGAAACAAAAACGTGAAATTCACCATTGATTCTGAGGAAGAAAGACCTAAAATTTACTTATGATTGGATGTCCTAACTCAATTTGATGAGGTTACATTGAATTAAGCTCCAAACTCAAACTTTTCGTGCATGAATAGTGTAAATCATGCATGGACAATTCCAAAATTTAGAATTTTTTTTTTCTCTATTTTGAACCACATTAGTGAAATTGATCAGTGTAAATGGTAGAGATAGGTTTGAAAAATCTTAAGAAAGTGAAGCCCTAATTTGGAAAAGCAACACAAATCATGCCAAATTCATCTGATTTGTGAAGAACATGTTGCCAAAAGGGGTTTCCAGATTCAGAGAGTATTAGATGCATTTGATCAGTGCAAAATGGGAGAGAATGGTTCAAATTTAAAGGAAAACACATCAAATCAAGCCCAACTTACCTTGAAATCATGCCACACTTGAGCTTGCCAGAACTTTTAAATTTTTGACCCAGCCACAGTGAGATTGGGATGCACACAGGCTGGCAAAGGTCCAACGATGAAGGGCAACCTCCAACTACCACCAACTATGTTGGAGATGGATGAAATCTCTACTAGACAAAGGGCAGAATGAACACATACATGAACGAGAAGAAAGTGTGAGGAAGAGCGAAAAATTTTGTGATGGGTAAGCTATAATTCCGAAGGCATTAAGATAATTTCACCGAGGGATATTTTTTACTGCCATAACTAATTCTTTTAATTATCCGATGTGAACACTTTGTGCTTCAAACATAGGTATTGGGAATGCATTGGATAAGGCTTAGCTACCCATTAGGTTTCCCATTAAAATTTCATTCCTTTTTCTTGATGGAAAATTTAAGAAAAATTATCAAACCAACTTACAATTCAAGATGAAAACTTCCAATAGCCTTAAGCCTTCCTCTAGATGCTTCATGATGTCAAAGAAGCCCAAAAACCTCATATTTCATCTCCCCATAAGTATGCACAAACTTAGCTAAATTAGGGTTTTTCAATTATGAAACAAAAACGTGAAATTCACCATTGATTCTGAGGAAGAAAGACCTAAAATTTACTTATGATTGGATGTCCTAACTCAATTTGATGAGGTTACATTGAATTAAGCTCCAAACTCAAACTTTTCGTGCATGAATAGTGCAAATCATGCATGGACAATTCCAAAATTTAGAATTTTTTTTTTCTCTATTTTGAACCACATTAGTGAAATTGATCAGTGTAAATGGTAGAGATAGGTTTGAAAAATCTTAAGAAAGTGAAGCCCTAATTTGGAAAAGCAACACAAATCATGCCAAATTCATCTGATTTGTGAAGAACATGTTGCCAAAAGGGGTTTCCAGATTCAGAGAGTATTAGATGCATTTGATCAGTGCAAAATGGGAGAGAATGGTTCAAATTTAAAGGAAAACACATCAAATCAAGCCCAACTTACCTTGAAATCATGCCACACTTGAGCTTGCCAGAACTTTTAAATTTTTGACCCAGCCACAGTGAGATTGGGATGCACACAGGCTGGCAAAGGTCCAACGATGAAGGGCAACCTCCAACTACCACCAACTATGTTGGAGATGGATGAAATCTCTACTAGACAAAGGGCAGAATGAACACATACATGAACGAGAAGAAAGTGTGAGGAAGAGCGAAAAATTTTGTGATGGGTAAGCTATAATTCCGAAGGCATTAAGATAATTTCACCGAGGGATATTTTTTACTGCCATAACTAATTCTTTTAATTATCCGATGTGAACACTTTGTGCTTCAAACATAGGTATTGGGAATGCATTGGATAAGGCTTAGCTACCCATTAGGTTTCCCATTAAAATTTCATTCCTTTTTCTTGATGGAAAATTTAAGAAAAATTATCAAACCAACTTACAATTCAAGATGAAAACTTCCAATAGCCTTAAGCCTTCCTCTAGATGCTTCATGATGTCAAAGAAGCCCAAAAACCTCATATTTCATCTCCCCATAAGTATGCACAAACTTAGCTAAATTAGGGTTTTTCAATTATGAAACAAAAACGTGAAATTCACCATTGATTCTGAGGAAGAAAGACCTAAAATTTACTTATGATTGGATGTCCTAACTCAATTTGATGAGGTTACATTGAATTAAGCTCCAAACTCAAACTTTTCGTGCATGAATAGTGCAAATCATGCATGGACAATTCCAAAATTTAGAATTTTTTTTTTCTCTATTTTGAACCACATTAGTGAAATTGATCAGTGTAAATGGTAGAGATAGGTTTGAAAAATCTTAAGAAAGTGAAGCCCTAATTTGGAAAAGCAACACAAATCATGCCAAATTCATCTGATTTGTGAAGAACATGTTGCCAAAAGGGGTTTCCAGATTCAGAGAGTGTTAGATGCATTTGATCAGTGCAAAATGGGAGAGAATGGTTCAAATTTAAAGGAAAACACATCAAATCAAGCCCAACTTACCTTGAAATCATGCCACACTTGAGCTTGCCAGAACTTTTAAATTTTTGACCCAGCCACAGTGAGATTGGGATGCACACAGGCTGGCAAAGGTCCAACGATGAAGGGCAACCTCCAACTACCACCAACTATGTTGGAGATGGATGAAATCTCTACTAGACAAAGGGCAGAATGAACACATACATGAACGAGAAGAAAGTGTGAGGAAGAGCGAAAAATTTTGTGATGGGTAAGCTATAATTCCGAAGGCATTAAGATAATTTCACCGAGGGATAATTTTTACTGCCATAACTAATTCTTTTAATTATCCGATGTGAACACTTTGTGCTTCAAACATAGGTATTGGGAATGCATTGGATAAGGCTTAGCTACCCATTAGGTTTCCCATTAAAATTTCATTCCTTTTTCTTGATGGAAAATTTAAGAAAAATTATCAAACCAACTTACAATTCAAGATGAAAACTTCCAATAGCCTTAAGCCTTCCTCTAGATGCTTCATGATGTCAAAGAAGCCCAAAAACCTCATATTTCATCTCCCCATAAGTATGCACAAACTTAGCTAAATTAGGGTTTTTCAATTATGAAACAAAAACGTGAAATTCACCATTGATTCTGAGGAAGAAAGACCTAAAATTTACTTATGATTGGATGTCCTAACTCAATTTGATGAGGTTACATTGAATTAAGCTCCAAACTCAAACTTTTCGTGCATGAATAGTGCAAATCATGCATGGACAATTCCAATAGAGCTTCCAAGAACTTAAAACATCCAATAGAATCTTGATGGTTCCCTTCAGTAAATATAAAAAACTATGTTGAAGGATCCATTAAGTGGTTCTTCTTACACTCATATAGAACATCATTGTCAAGTAAATTCACCTTGCTATATTTTTCTTGTTCATTAGGAGGTTTCCTTGCCATGGCCACTTGGATGGTAACCTCTTGATCTTCAACAATTATATTCATCTCACTTTCTGCTCATGTTGCCTCTCAAAATGATTAAAAACCTTTGGCAACTCTTCTTCACTCGATAAAGTAGTATCCATGTAATGTTCTTTATCATCTACTATAGAATTAGTTGCCATATTGTTTGGAAGACTCTCTTGGATTGTAGTAGCTAGGTGACCTATTTGAGCTACCAGATTTTGAATTTTAGCATCAGTTTTAGCTATATATTGCAACAACATCTCTTCCAAACTCGATTTTTGGTCTTGAATGGGGGCTCTTGGATGAAGTTCAAAATTGGGAGGGTGGGACAGGTATATTTCAAATGATGAAGAAGCTTGACTATGATTTCGTGATATATTTTGCCTATAACTCCAACTAGGAATATAAGAGTGGTGGTAAAAATTATCTTAATTCCTGTTGAAGTCATTCTCCAACCGTGCTTCTTCCATATTATATGGACATTGCTATCTAAAGTGACCATCTCCATAAATATCATAGATTCCAAACAAAAATTGAGAGTCACTAGCATGACTAACAAAACCCATATGCATATCAAGTTCATACACACCAGCTACCCTATCTACTAGCCATGGATATTCCATCATCACATGAAAAGAAAAGGCAATACAAATTTAATAGAAACAAAGATAGAACTAAGACAAAAGACCAATGTAAAATCAAGAAGAAATAAATAAAAGAAAACACAAACATGCCTTGAGTTAAGATGAAGTGAGCTTGGTATTAATATTAGAAAAACTTAGTGTACAAATCCCCAACAACAATGGCAAAAACCTATTGTACTACGAAATCGTACACACAAGTATACATATCGTATAAGTAATATAATGATAACTAAAGTATCATTCCCATGAGGATTTGAAACTAAGATAATTGTAAGGATTAAAATTAGCACCCTAATCTAAATCAAGCCAAGGATAAATTGTAATGAAGGAAAACAAATCTAAAAACATAAAAATAATAAATGAAAATAAAAATCTAGACTAATTTTGGAAGTGAGAGACTTAGGATTATGATTCCCCTAGCATTTCATAGAAACCTATCACACTCTAACTTCCAGAGTGTAATTGGCGCAAATAATGGGAATAGCTCATTTCTATAAGCTTAACACGTTGTTTTCTTAACTGAATTGTAAATCATACATAATGGAAATTCATAACCAAGCAAATTCACATTCATATATTTTGTAGAAATTTCAACAGATTCTTCTCTGTAACTGAGACCTCCTAAAATTGCTACAATTATTTGCCAAAAACAATAATATCTAGAAAAGAGAGCTTAGCTCTCATATCAATCCAGAAACAACTACATCACAATAGGGGAATGGGGAATCTACCTGTGGTCATACGTACTCATTGACAATTATTTACATCTTTAACCAATTACATTATTACAAAAAAAATACAAAACCCTAACAAAAATAGGGAATCAAATCCTCAGCAGTACCAATAGGGCTCTTCTAGCCCTCTTGGTCAGGAAACTACTCTGGGTGATTGTTTGAAATTAAATAAAATGTAAATGGGTAGCATTCTAGTAATAAATCATTATAATACCTTTTAAATCGGTCAATTCTCTGTAAATCATCATTTAAGACCTTAACATATTAAGCCATAAACATGCAATATAACAATAATGGTCATGGATTCATTCCAAGGAAATTAAATCGGTCAAGGTCATATAGCCCTTGAAAATCACATTTATCAGTCGAGTATCCACAGTCCTTAGGAGAAACTTTCTCATTGATCAATTAGCCCTTAGATATTCTATCATCGATTAAGGAAACTTAGCCCTTGAATATTTTTACCATCGGTCAAGGGAACTTAGCTCTTAGGTACTTTTATCATCGCTCAAGGGAACTTAGCCCTTGGTACTTTAAATCAAATGGTCGTGAGGCATAAGCTTACGCTATTTGACACATCTAATATTCATTGTTCATACAATCCTCTCTTTATGGTTTTTGCATAGACATCACATACAATTCATAAATCATAATTCATTTGAAAGACTAACAAGTTAGCAAACTATGTTGCCATATAATGATGCAACGATACTCAAACATCATAACTTGTCATATGGTTGGAAGAGCTACCGCTTACCTAATGGGTGAAGTAGGCTCTCTTCTCTTGGTTCTGAGATATTTCACCTAACAATTCCTATATAACAAAAGTACAATTTCTTCAATTCTCATCACTAATACACATTCATGTAGGCTCATTATAATGCCTCTTAACAAATTCATAAATGGAAAAGATTTACCAAAAGCAATCAAATATTTACAATTCTTATAATAACCCATAATAGCAATTTATCACATAATTCCAATTAAGAAGAATTTTCTTCTTTTAATGCATCACATTTCCATCACCAATTTTATGTCCAACTTCTGTATCATCACTAAAAAACAAGCCTTAGCTCATATTTATTGATTCCACCACACAACTTACTCAGGTTTTTCATCAATTTAAATTCACTTCCTTACAAATTTACTAAATTTTCACTTTCATCCCAAATTTCCATACTTTCACCTTCAACTAACTTACACCATGAAGAACAATAGGATATCATGTCATAAACATTAAAAGTATTCCTATAATACCAACTTAAACCCATTAAATTTTAGAATTCTACAATTTTCTACCCAAAATTTGGAAAATTTCTAGTTTAGTCCCTAGAAGAACAAATCTAAAAAACTTGTCTAAAAACTCTTCCAAAGCTGTAATTCAATAGGAATGGACCAAAAATGCCCCTACTATCAAAATTTTAATGAAAAATTGAGCAAAACTCACTAAAAAATAGTTGAAAAATCACTTTTCTTAGCTTCCAATAATAACCGATGAAAAACGAAGGCTGTCGTCAAAAAACCTGATCCTCAGCAACCGAAAATGAGCTACCAGTGATGGGGAACACTAATTGGAACTGGAACAGTGACTGATCGTGGCTATGGAAGGAGTAGAACAAAGAGAAAAGAGATGAAACATGCTTCAATAGAAAAACTAATGGGAAGAAGAAGAAGATAATGAAAGGCATTTTCGTCAATTCACCTGGCCGGAAGTCATGTGTCATCAGCAAAAAATTTCCAACGAAGGAGGAAGTTGGCCTTGAACTCGTGCCCTCAGACTACTACTGTCATGCCTCAACACTAAGCTAAAACTCATTATCTGATTATTGATATCCACCATAAGTATTGATGCTTTTACTCTTGCTAAGAACAAAAATTTTGTGTCAGACTTGGCAAGTGTTACAAAACCCAACATATCCTATTTAGCATTACACTTAATGGTATGATTTACTTGTTTAAGACTCTTAATTACCTATAAGCATCTTTAGAATTACTAATAGGCATTCCCTTTGTACCAATCCATAATTCCTTATGCAATTGATTAAGAGACTTAATGGAGAATAGGTCATAATGTGACTATGCAAGGCTAGTAGGCATATTCCTATCCTACAACTAAATCAATCTGCTCAACACTACAAGCTTCATGAACTTACACTACCCAATCCATGGTCTAGCCCCAAATTTCCTTTCCTAAGTTCATTTAGGTTACCCAAATCATCTAATGGTTTCCACACACTTAGAAGCATTAAGAATAAGATTAAGTAAACAAATCATATAATTAATTGTAAGTAAAGAGAGTAAAAGAGTCCTACTACATACTAGGTGTGAACACCCCACCTGAATTAACAATAATAATAATCATGGTAATAATAATAAATAGAATTAAAAATTCAAAAAAATTAATTAATTAAAACAAAATTGCAAAAGGCAAAAAAATAGAAGTAATATGGAAAAAACCAAATATAAGAACCAAAAATATTAAAAAGAAAAATTCAAAATATATGTTTGAAGAAGAGACATGGTAATCATCTTGTAAAGAAATGAAATGAATAAGGCCACCTAATTAAAATAAAATTGCAAAACACTCTCACTTGCTCACACTCACACACTCTCACATGCTCACTTGCTCCCACATGCTCACTTGCTCTCACACACATGTCACACATCACTCTCACACACTCACACTCTCACTCACGGACACACACACTCACACACTCACCCTCACATCACTCTTACACACTGACACTCTCACTCACGGACACACATCCTCACACACTCTCACTCACACTCTCACCCACGGGCACACACACTCACACACTCTCACATAGGAGACAAGGGATGCTAGGGGGTACAAAAGAGGTGAGGCGTGGTAGAGAAAAGGAGGTGGTGCTGAAAAGTGGAAAGGTGGCGGTGCAAGATGGCAGGGGGGACAACACGGATAGTGGAGTAGGAAAAGAGAAAAGCAGCGGGCTGAACGCTGCAGAGACCAAGAATGATAAAAAAAAAGGGCCTAAGGGAGATATAAAAGGAGGCAGCTCATGGTGAGGAAAAAAGGAAGAGAAGAGAGGAGGAGAGGAGAAGCAGAGGATGGACAGAGAGAAAGAAAGAAGAAAAAGAAGAGAGGAGGAGAGGAAAAGCACCGAGATAGCAATGTGAAGCAGAAAAAATGACAGAGACAACAACATAAAGGAAGAAACAAACCGAGGCAGCAATGTGAAGCCCCGAGACAGCAACAGGAAGCAGAAAACAGACCAAGGCAGCAACTGAAAACTGACCGAGACAGCAACATGAAGGAGAAGCACCGAGACAGCAACGTGAAGCAGAAAAAATGACAGAGACAACAACGTAAAGGAAGAAACAAACCAAGGCAGCAACGTGAAGCCCCGAGATAGCAACGCGAAGCAGAAAACAAACCGAGACAGCAACAGAAAACTGATCGAGATAGCAACACGAAGGAAAAGAAACTGAGACAGCAAGAAGGAGAGAAAATGAGCTGAAGCAAAGTCCAAACCGTGGAGAGAAAAGGAGCTATGGTTCAGGTAATCCGAGGAGCAGAAAATGGAGAGTTGGATGCCAAAATGATGAGCAGAAACAAGGGGGCCTGAATGCAAAACGAAGTGGCAGAAAAAGGATTGAAAGAGGCTGAACCATGGAGGAGAAAAAACTCTGTTTTGAGCCAAAAAAACAGAGGTAAACAGAGGAGAGTTTAGGTAGCACAAGGAAGAAGGGAAAGTGTACAGAGGAAGAGAAGCTTTCAGCCTTTGCCTTCCAGCCGAGGAGCAGGGACACGTGAGCACTTCCAGCCAGAATTTCCAACGTTGAGACTAGCCAGAAATTCCAACGCTGCCCAATGAAGTGCTGTCCGCCATTTCTGCTTGCTTCCCAACCGAGACCAACCACTTCGGGACTGTTGGAGGACCATCTACCATACGTGAGTGAGGAGGAGAAGGTCATTCTTCATTGGAGCACAAGGGAGAGGCTAAAATCGCATAGGTACGACTGCATGGGCTGCATGGCCGATTTTCTGCATGGCTGTTACTGTTCATGCGTGTTGGTTGAAGATGATCTTATATATTCTACACTGTTCATGCGTTTGGTTCTAAGATGCTACTGTTCATTTGCCTAAACTTGTTTTAATTTTGTTTATTACCATTGTTTAAATATTAACCTTGATTAAATATTGCTATTACGCATAAAATTATCGTGTGAGAATTTTATTCTCCTCGATTACTGGGGATTATGTGAGATGTTAATCTCCTTAAATCCTTACAATGAATTGAATAATTGGAAAGCAATAATAGTATTAATGAAATATTAATGATTGAATAGTGAAAAATAAGTGAATGATAATTAATAAATATTGCCATGACGCATAAAATTATCGTGTGAGAATTTTATTCTCCTCGATTACTGGGGATCATGTGAGATGTTAATCTCCTTAAATCCTTACAACTAATTGAATAATTGAAAAGTGATAATAATATTAATGAAATATTAATGAATGAATGGTGAAAAAAATAAATGAATGATAATTAAATATTAATTTTGATTAAATCATAATAATAATCATAATTAAAATATTTGCTTTAATGAACTGTTTCCCATTATTTGCAAAATTATCGCGTGTGAATATTGTTCTCCCCGATTACCTAGGATCGTGTGAGATTTTAATCTCCTTAGATCCCTGAAGTTAGCATACCTTTGTTTAAAAAATAAATAAATAATAAATAATTAAAAGATTTGCTTTAATTAAACATTTCCCATTATTTACAAAATTATCGTGTGAGAATATCGTTCTCCTCGATTGCTTGGGATTATGTGAGATTCTAATCTCCTTAAATCCCTATAATTAATTCAGAAATAATAATAATATTAATGATAATAATAACAATACAAAAAATAAATAAATGGACAATAATTGAATATTAACTTTGATTAAATATTTATACAAAATGTATCATGTGAGAATACTTTTCTCTCCTCGAATTCTCGGGCTCGTGTGAGATTTTAATCTCCATAGAACCCAAAAATTAGCATATATTCATTCAAAAATAAAAAAATAAAAAAATAAATAATAGCACTTGAATTAAATTATTTACCAATAATCAATAATAAAATGAACATTTTAAATAAGTCAAGCATAAAATTTAATTAATAAAAAAAATGACATGCGGAACTTGAGTCTCCATAATCAACAATAAATTCAAAAATTCATAAAAAAAAATATATATTCTTTTCATTATAAATTATGCATTAATTCCCG
Organism: Delonix regia; assembly: GCA_037074485.1. NCBI lineage: Eukaryota > Viridiplantae > Streptophyta > Magnoliopsida > Fabales > Fabaceae > Delonix > Delonix regia. The sequence continues at coordinate 42,058,006 of CM073450.1, read as the reverse complement.
AAATATAAACTCCCAAGACTCCCAAAACTCAAAATAATAATAATAATAATAATAATAATAATAATAATAATAAAATTGACAAGAAAATTTAAAAGAGAAAATATGAAGAGGTCAAGAGAACGAGGTTAATCAGATTGTAGTAAATTAAAACATACAAACCAAATTCCAATCAAGTTTTGTTTACAGTGATCTGTTTTAATTAAAATCCTCCTATTCTCATCACAAATAAAAAAAACCAATAACCCACAAACATGCCTCTTGGTCGAACTACGTGGACTTTGATCCCTATTGCAGGGTACGTAGGCCCTAGGCTCTCATCCTAGGTCAAGTCCGCCCTTTGTAAATATCTATCTGTTTGCATGCATTCTCGCTTTTTTTGTCTCCTATGTCTAACATGCATCCATGTCAATAAAAGGGTAATTGAGATTAATTAAAGGCCATATTCTATTTCAACTGACTAGTTTAAGGTAACCGTCCTTATGGGCGGGAGTTGTGGGGTGCCTAACACCTTCCCCACACTCAAATAAGCTCCCGAACCCATCTCTGATTTTGCAGACCATTTCTCCTTTTTCGTTTTAAATTGGTTTTCCAAAGTTTTCCATTAAAAATTTTGGTGGCGACTCCAAATTAATTGATTTTCAAAATTTCATTTTTGGGAATCAGTTTCAAACCTTTTATTCTATTCCGTCGAAAGGTCGGTTACGACAGTTTGGCGACTCCGCTGGGGAAATGTTCGAGAGTCAAGCCTGTTTAATTAGTTAGTTGAAATAATATGGCTTCTTGTTATTATTATTACCCTTGCTGTATTTTGTTTAGTTTAATGGTTTATTCTTTTTTGGTGTTTCTTGTTTATTTATCTCTTGTGGCCATATGATATGCCTATATGTTTTTATGTAATTGCTATTTATTTTTCCTATTTGTATGGGTGTATTTCTTCCTTTTCAATCATACAACATGCTTAATGCTCTTCATTTGCCATATAATTTCGTGAGTTTATTTGCAACACATATGCTAGGATAGATAACATGCGGAATAAAACCCTTGGGTAGACGACCCTTGTCTATATTGTAAGTTCTTGGCTTCTTTTGTAGTTTGTCTGTTTGACAGGTAAAGGTTGGGTAAACTATCGGTTTAGAGTTTTATATGCTCCCTTCACACACTTAGTACATTCACGTTATACCCCACACACCTTTTGGGCTCTATACCCGGGTCCTTAATTGCCTTAGGTTAGTAGAGGTTTATAACGGTTTTCCTGTGAAGCTTCTCGCTTCCAGAGACTACTGTGAAGACCTCGCTCAGGTTGTGTCTCGCTATATGGATTTGATTGGAGTGGGATTCTATCCTCTTTTAGTCTAATTCATGTCGCGAGATCCTCACTCTTTTGAGTGGGGACAATCTGAAGACTAATAACGCTTTAAGATGCTAGATCTACCCCCAAACCATGCACCTTAATGGACCACCCTAATAGATAATCTTCTTAGAACTCATCGTCTTTAGGTTACCCTTCCCACACATAGGGTTGGCCCAAGTTAGGACACCAAGGATCATGTTACACTCGTATTTTGCATGTCAACACATCATTCATGGCATGATTACATTTTAAAAAAAAAAACTTTTATGGGGTATTGAATTATCACAACATTTCCATTTTAACGCGTTGTTAGCCAAGTGAAATGAGCTACAATTGAAAACTTCAGCAGTGTGGTAAGATTTGCCTAATTGATGGAGTTGGGAGTTTTTGAAAATCAATAATTTCGAGGAAAGTAATACATCAATAGGTTACCAGGTTCACTTATTTAAGCCTCGTCCACATGAGGATCTATTTCTCCTTAGGATAAGAGTTATAGTTGCTATTCCCAATGGATCAATAAGGTCTTTGGCGATTAGTAATGAAGAAAGTGATTAGTAATCTATTGATTAAATAAATTGTGTGCTCATTTTGTTTTGTTTCTAACCCACGGATTTGTTACAGTGAACTGTCATTTTCGTTAATTGGCATAGAGACATGAAGGACTCACCGGACGCCACACAACCACAAGACACAAGCTCAACAAAAATGGCCTCATCTAGAAAGAGAGTTAATGTGAAGGTAGAAGCTGAATTGGTAGAAAGCTTAATTATTATGAGTGAGAAACTCAGAGGGGAACAACTCCGTCATTTTCAAAAGGACTATGGAGATATTTTAGAGTTGCTATCAGTTCCTATCCAACCCGATGCTCTTGTAGCCCTAGCTCAACATTGGGATGATTCCTTGAGATGTTTCACGTTTCCAACTTTCCAGCTTGCGCCTACGTTGGAAGAATACGAGGGATTGATGAGAATGCCTATTACCAAGGACACCCCTGTCTACTTGTACCCCGAACATCTCCCCTCCAAACAGGTTGTAGCCCAGATTTCAGGGGAGGAACCTACACGAGTACAAATATGCCATTCGGGTGCAACAAAAGGATTATCTAGGAAGTATTTAGAGAAAAGGTAGGAAGCTTTAGCTGAGAAGGGGAACTGGGTTGTTTTCAGAAGAGTGCTTGCTTTAGCAGTATATGGGCTAGTATTATTCCCATCCGCAGTGGGTGTAGTCAATTTGGCAGCGGTAAGTGTCTTGTGGATGGTAGAGAATCACCGCGTGAATCCTGTACCAGCACTTCTAGCGGAAACATTTTTGACATTAAGTTTTTGTCATAGAGAAAAGAAAGGGAAGTTGAAGTGTTATTTGCCACTCTTGAATATATGGTGGGTTAACCATATCTATGGCAGGGAATATCAACTTGGCACAAGGTTTGACACCGTCCATCACCCGATCCGAGATTATGCCCATCGCGAAGGGTCAGCTCCGCTACAAGCGAGAATGAGTCGTGATCAATGAATTAAGAAAATAGGGGAACTTAAAGATACCACTATTTGGTGGAAGCTCTCTTGGTGGGAGAGTGAGGATATTATATACTGTTGTGGACATTTCCCTAATGTTCCTCTCATGGGTGCCAGAGGATGTATTAATTATAACCCCGCGGTTGCTCACTGCCAATTCGCATATGAACAGGACATCCCATCTGAAGAGGTTGTGCGAAGGGTTAGCTTCTACTACACTAATCCCCTGAAGGTGGAAATGATCCAACAAATAAGGGATGCATAGGGCCGTGTAATGTGTAAAAGGAAGTTTGAGTTAGGGAAACGTGCCATGGTAACCACGAAGCAATATGAGATTTAGCTCCAGAAAAGGACTGGGGGGATCCATCCACCCCTAGGATCTCATAACCCCTTGTTGAGTAACAATTTACGAGAGGTTAATGAGGCTTTAGCCAAACAATTAGAAGATAAAAAGGCTAAGCTGCAAAACCTGGAGGAAGTAAGCAAAAGATACTTGGAGAACTTATCTGAGTCACAAGAAAATGAAAGCACAAAAAGGAGAAAGGAGTTGGAGATGAACACTGAGTTGAGGAAATTGAAAGGGGAGAATGACAAGTTGCAAAAAACTATAAGAAGGATTCAAAAATGAGTTGAGGAGAGTAGCAAGAAGGTCCTCCATTATCAAGCTCGATTGTCAAAGGCCATTAAAGAAACAGATGCTATAATGAGGCGGGAAGAAGAGCTCAAGTCTCATAGTAACCTCCAATGAGAAATTGATGTACTCACCAAATGGTTAGAAGAAAAGACAAGGGAGGTGATCAATGTCAAGAGCGATAATGCAGTAGCCATACAAAATTTAGGTCAAGTAGAAAAGGCTCGGCTGTGGGAGTCACGCCATGAAGAGCAAGTGGTCGAGAAAGAAATGTGGCTGGAACACTTCAGAAGAATGATCCTATTTGCCAATGATGCCATTCCTGAATTCATTCATGCATATAAGCAAGCGGAAGGGCATGCCATCCCTATGAAGACTCCCGTAGCAGTAACTGAGTTTCTCGCTCTGTGTCATGACCTTATAGAGGATTTGAAAATGTTGATGAAATTTTAGATGAGTAAGGGACAAAGATAGCTTCAGTATTTTGTAAGATGGACTCATAGATGGGGTCCCTTTAATGTGTAACTACAAAGTCGATTGATGTAATCAAACACTTTATTATAATGCACGGTTTCGTCTTTTGGCCATCAAATACATTTGAAATAGTAGAGATCTTGTGTGGAAATTGGTTGTGTGGTGTAAAAATAGACCTATACATGTGGATACTAAATGTCCCTTGTGTTAGCAGTTAACTTTGATTCATTGAGTGTTACTATATGTATCCTCAAGGATTCAAAGGTCCGTGGTTCTTATATCCTTTATGCCGAGTTAACACACCGAAAATCAGAAATCTAGGTAATCATTTTTTATTTACATTCATTTTGTTAAAAAAAAATATAACAATAATGACAGGTAAGACGCCAATATTGCCCAAGAAGGGAAGAACTTGTCTAACCAGGCCCAACTGTCTGGAAGAACGTATATAACCTGAGCACGGGCTAAAACTATGGCTGTTGAAAATAGTCAATCAGAGACTGAGCAGTGATTAGAAGCGGAAGTAGGGGCCCTAAAGGATCAAATGGGGGCATTGCAGTCGCAAATGGTAGAAATGATGAAGCAGTTGCAGAATATGAGTTCTAGTGTGGCCGCGAACCATGTTTCGTCAAACCCCACTAATGCCGACCATGGCACCCCTAATATAGGTGTTGGAATACCAGGAGTAACTCCGGGTAGTCCTTCTGCCACCGGAGTGCCCGAACCAACACAAAGACCGACAGTGGCAAACTGACCACCAAACCCTTTGGCTTTAGGGGCTGAAGGACAAGGTTACCCAAAATGGAGCCAAGGTGGTGTTTTCACCTATGACATTCCTAAGGGGGAACCAACTATTGGAATTGCAGTGCTTGCTCGGCCTGCTGCCAACACCGGCTTCAAGATGAAAGAGGGTGATAAGAGGAAAGATTGGGAAGAGGACATAGCAAAGGTTAAAGACAAACTGCGAGCTCTGCAGAGGCCGACTAACTATAAGTCTGTTGAGTTGGAAGAGTTGTGTCTAGCCCCGGAGCTCCCCATCCCTAAAAAATTTAAGGTGCCTGAGTTTACCAAATACGATGGTAGTGGAGATCCACACTACCACCTAAAATCATATTGCACCAAGATGTCGATATGGTCTAAGGATGAAAGGTTCCTAATAAACTTCTTTCACGAGAGTCTGACCGGCGCGGCCTTACATTGGTTCATGAAATTGGATCACTCCAAGCTAAAGAGGTGGAGAGACCTCACTAATGTGTTCATGAGCCAATACAAGTTCAATCTGGATGCAGCCCCTACACGAGAGCACCTGAAAGGGCTAAAGAAGAAGGGAACAGAGACCTTTAAAGAATATGCCCAAAGATGGAGAGCCGCAGCTGCTAAAGTCCAACCGCCACTTTTGGACTTGAAATTATGCTCTTATTTTATCCGTACCTTGGGGGACCCATACCATAAGATAATGCTAGGGACGCACGTAAATGAATTTGCTGATCTGATCCAAGTTGGAGAGAGGATAGATGTTGATGTGCAGATGGGCTATTTGAAGCTACTTCCATGGAAACTAGAAAACCTACAAACAGTCGAAAGAAGGAAGGGGATATTAGCCATATCCATGCCACATTCCAACATCCCTGCCCTATGCATAGTCAATATCCCCAGGCACCTTTTCACGGTCAGAACCCAGCCATGTCTTACCAGCCGCGAGGCCCAGCCATGGGGAACTACACGAGCTACCTGACACCACCGCAACCTTATTATGGGCCGCAACAGCTGACAGCCCAAAATCGAGGGTTTAAGCCAACGTTACCGCCCCACGATGACAGGCCATTACCCAACTTCAATGTTAGTCGATCTAAGCTTTTTCATGACTCAGTGGCAAAAAAGCTTATGGGCCCTAGACCTGTCAAGCCACTTCAGCCGCCATTCCCTGAGTGGTATGATCCCAATGCCACTTGTGAATATCACATGGGAGCTGCAGGGCACAATATTGACAAATGTGAGGCCTTCAGGAAGCACGTGTTAGCATTGTTAGACAATAATCACATCGGCATAAAGATGGGTAATGAACCCAATATCATCACCAACCCCTTGCCAAATCACAATAAGGAAAGGCAAGTGTCCATGATAGATGGGGAGGATTTTGGCTTGAAAGACTTAGCTGAGGCATCCTATACCATGCGACAGTTATATGAAGGTTTGAAGGATACTGACTATGTCCCCGCTCAGAATGGGGGACAGAACAAACTCGGAGGGTCGCAAAATAGGTATTGTGAGTTTCATGATGGAGAAGTGGGTCACGACATTGAAGGTTGTGAGCAGTTCAGGGAATTGACACAGGGGATGATGATGCTTGGAGTTCTAACCATCGAAAGAACTCGAGAGCCTACTAAAGGGAATGTGTGCGTCACTGAAAAAGATGGTGCCTGGACCAAGGGAGCGTTCGACTCCACAAGGCTTAGGAACTCCTTCTTGGTGGTTGACAAACCACTCTATGAAGTTAAGGGAGCCACCCTGATCTAAAACAATCGTAACCCACGAGGTATAGCGCAAGGATCTTTACTTGTAGTACCCACGCCAGTGCCTGTCAAAAGTCCAACTGCCACTATTTACGTGCCCTCTCCATTTTCGTATCAGAGTGATCATGCTGTGCCGTGGAATTACGGGTTAAAGATAGAATGTTCTTCTGACAATAAGGCATCGAAAGAAAGGTCTGTCACGGAAAGAAGTCATTTAGACGTTGTAGGAGGGATCACTCGCAATGGTTGGGTATACTCCAAAGATGTGGGAGGAGTTCTAAATCTAAACCTGGAAGTAGGGGAAAGCTCAAACCTTAAGGAAGCCCTTGGGAAAGAAGGACGGGAGGCAACAGAGGAGTTTCTAAAAATTATGAAACAGAGCGAATATGATGTGGTGGATCAATTGCGAAAAACTCCAGCCCGAATTTCTATTTTGAGCCTAATATTGAATTCAAAAGTTCACCGAAGGGCATTACAGAGTGTGCTGAATGAAGCTTATGTGCGTCCTTATATCACCCCAGAAAAGGTCGTGAACCTGATAAATGCAGTAAAAAACTCTACCTTAATTTCCTTCTTTGAGGATGAGATACACCCCACGTTAGTCGGAAAGCCCAAAGCCCTCCATATTACCCTGAAATGCTATGGGTATATAATTGCTAAAGTGCTCATCGATGGGGGGTCAGCCCTGAATGTCTTGCCCTTGTCCACTTTAGGGCAATTACCTATTGAGAAGTCATGCATCGAGTACAATGACCTGGTAGTGAGAGCCTTTGTTGGGACAAGAAGGGAAGTGATTGGAAAGGTTGAACTCCCTTTAGAAATCGGTCCAAATTTATTTACCGTCGAGTTCCAAGTTATGGATATCGACGCAGCGTATATGATGCTCCTAGGGAGACCTTGGATTCATGTCGTTGGTGCAGTCCCATCGACCATGCATCAGAGGATCAAATACATCGATGAAGGGAGGCTTATCACCATAAAAGGCGAAGAAGAAATGATTCTTAGCAGGTCAAGTACGGTACCTTACATTGAAAATGCCAAGCAAGTCATAGACAGCTCTTTCCCTAGTTTAGAAGTATTAGAGGCTGGGAATTCTAAAAAGGGCACTGACCCAATGCCATTGGGAGTGGGGGAATCCACCAAAGGTGTCAATCAGGTAGTGGCCAAGATCATAATGAACAGTGGGTATCAAAAGGGAAAAGGACTGGGCGTAAATCTGCAAGGCATAGGGGAACCAGTTAAGTTGCTCGAAAATCCAGGGCGATAGGGGCTAGGATACGAGCTCTCCATGGAGACCCGCAAGGCGCAATGAAAGGAGGGTAAGCAAAAGGGGAAAGCAGAAATACCTCACCTCTGAGAAACTTTTCCTACTCCCACTGAGATAATACATCCTGGTGACTTAGTCATAATGGCAAGTGAAGAAGAAGGAGAGCATACGGAGGTTGCATGGATCAAGCCGGACAAGCTAGGAAAAGCTCTAGACAATTGGGAATCCAAAATTTTATCAGATGTTATGTCATTAGAGTAATGTTTTGAATATCGTGTTTTAAAATTCTGTAATAGCTAACGACTTGAAACTTTATTTTAAATATTGAATGAATGCAGTAGTTTCAATCTTTTGCCAAAATCTTGTTTGAATCCTGCCTTTTCGTATTTATTTTTGCTTTTTCTTCCCATTTTCCAGGGAATTTGAATCCTTGGAACTCTTGTTTAAAGCAGAAGTACTAGGGCACTGCTTGAATGAGCCTTGTGTTGTCATGGATGCAAGTGATTTAGAAACTGATGATAATGATGACATATCTCAAACCTTTGTTAAAATAGTAGAGTCTGCAGAAAAGGGTATTGTTCCACACGAAGACACCGCTGAAGTGATCAATATGGGGACAGAGGATGATAAGAAGGAATTAAAAATAGTTGATAACCCAGAAAGGGAGGATATGATCAAGTTGTTTAGGGAGTATATAGATGTGTTTGCCTGGTCCTATCAGGATATGCCAGGAATAGATCCTGAAATTGCTGCCTATAAGATACCCTTGTATTCCAATATAGGTCCCAAGAAACAGAAGCTAAAGAGGATTAGCCCAGAAATGTCCCTTAAGATCAAAGAAGAAGTAATGAAGCAATGGAATGCCGATTTCTTAGAAGTTTCTAAATACCCCTAATGGGTCACGAACATAGTCCCTGTGCCAAAGAAAGATGGGCGAGTGAGGATGTGTGTCGATTATCGGGACTTAAATCGGGCCAGCCCGAAAGATGACTTTCCATTACCCCACATTGACGTCTTAGTCGATAACACAGCAAAAAGCTTTAGGTATTCCTTTATGGATGGATACTCTGGCTATAACCAAATCTCGATGCACCCTGATGATAAGGAAAAAACCACATTCATCACCCCATGAGGAACCTTTTGTTACAAGGTAATGCCTTTTAGACTTAAAAATGCTGGGGCCACCTACCAATGTACGATGGTCGTCTTGTTTCATGACTTGATGCATAAAGAAATAGAGGTATATGTGGATGACATGGTCACTAAATCAGCTGAAGGGGAAAGTCATGTGGCTATATTACGAAAGCTCTTTGAAAGACTACAGAAATACAAACTTCGATTGAATCCTAGTAAGTGCGTATTTGGGGCTACATCTGGGAAGCTTTTGGGATTCATTGTTAGTAAAAAGGGGATAGAAATAGACCCTGATAAAATTAGAGCGATTCACGACATGGCACCACCTAGTACAGAAACAGAAGTCCGAGGGTTCTTGGGTCGTTTGAACTACATAGCCAGGTTCATCGCAAATTTAACTGCCACTTGTGAACCAATATTTAAATTATTACGCAAGAACCAACCAGGAGAATGGAACGAATCCTGTTCGATAAGATAAAGGAGTACCTCTTGACCCCCCTGTCTTGGTGCCACCTATACCGGGGCGGCCCCTTATCCTTTATTTGACCATTCGACCAGGGTCCATGGGTGCAGTGTTAGGACAACACGACGAATCAGGAAGAAAAGAGCAAGCCATTTATTATCTAAGCAAGAAATTTAATGAATGCGAGTCACGGTACTCGTTAATTGAGAAGACTTGTTGCAGTCTTGTGTGGACCACAAAAAGACTGAGGCAGTACATGCTTTATCATGTAACGTGGCTAATCTTCAGGATGGATCCAATCAAATACATTTTTTAGAGTCCTCATGTATCGGGAAGAGTCTCAAAATGGCAATTAATACTCTCAGAATATAACGTGACATATATTACCAGTAAATCAGTCAAAGGGAGCGTTATAGCTGAGCATTTGGTAGCCAATCCCCTAGATGAATATCAACCGCTAGACTTCCAGTTCCCAGATGAGGATATTCTGACATTGGAAGAAGATGATCCAAAGGAAATCAAGTGGACTATGTATTTTGATGGGGCAGCCAATGTACATGGTAGTGGATTAGGAGCGGTAGTAATATCGCCTGAAGGCAAGCAATATCCAGTGGCAGTCAAGCTCAATTTTGACTGCATAAATAATGTGGCAGAATATGAAGCTTATGTCAATGGTCTACAAGCCGCCTTAGAGTTGGGTGCCAAAGATCTTGAGGTGTTTGGAGATTCAGCCCTTGTAATTTATCAAGTAAAAGGAGAGTGGCAAACCAAAGATCCCAAACTGGTCCCATACCAAAAACATCTGACAAAATTGGTGTCAAGGTTTAGGGAAATAAATTTCACGCATTTGACTCGTGATAAAAATCAGTTTGCTGATGTGTTGGCCACCCTAGCTGTAATGATTAGGTTGGACTGTGGAGTTAATATGCTCCCTATCCAGGTTGAGACCCGGGACACCTCGGCTTGCTGCTTGAACGTGGAGGAAGAAAATGATGGACGACCGTGGTTCCATGATATAAAGAACTATGTCCAGAACCAGCAATATCCGGCTGAGGCAACAGAGAATGACAAAAAAACCATTCGTCAATTGGCGATGAGTTTTTTCCTTAGTGGAGAGGTGTTATATAAAAGGTCATGGGACAACACTCTACTTAGATGTGTGTATGCATCAGAAGCACGATGGATAATGATAGAGATCCATGAGGGAATCTGTGGGACCCATGCTAATGGCCATACTATGGCTAGACAAATTCAAAGATGTGGATACTTTTGGTTAACCATGGGAAATGACTGCATTGACCACGTGAGGAAATGTCATAAATGCTAAACATATGCCAATAGGATCAATGCTCCACCCCAACCACTACACAACTTGGTGGCACCGTGGCCATTCTCAATGTGGGAAATAGATGTGATTGGCCCCATCAACCCAAAGGCGTCAAATGGACACCGATTCGTTTTGGTAGCCATTGATTATTTTACAAAATGGATAGAAGTGTGTTCGTTTTCCAATATTGGCCAAAGGGTCTTCCTCCGATTTTTGAAATCGAACATTATTTGTCGATATGGTATACTAGAGAGGATTATCACGAATAACGCTCCCAACCTAAATGGAGTTGACATCAAGAAATTGTGTGGTTAATTCAAGATTAAGCACCATAACTCTGCACCCTACCGGCCACAGATGAATGGAGTAGTTGAGGCAGCGAATAAAATTATCAAAAAGGTCATTAGCAAGATGGCTATTACTTATAAAGATTGGCATGTGATACTCCCATATGCTCTTCATGGGTATCAAACGACGGTACGAACATCCCCAGGGGCAACTCCATACTCTTTAGTATATGGCATGGAGGCAGTCACCCCGATTGAAGTTGAGATCCCTTCTCTCCGAGTGTTGATCGAATCCAACCTCGAGGAGAGCGAGTGGGTAAAGACGTGGTATGAGCAGCTGAATATGATCGAAGAAAAATGATTAATAGCTATGTGTCATGGGCAGCTATACCAAAAAAGGATGGCAAGGGCCTTCAATCAAAAGGTTCATCCTAGACAGTTCAGGCCGGGGGAGTTGGTTCTGAAAAAGATCCTCCCAAATCAAGAAGATAATAGAGGCAAATGGGCACCTTCATACGAAGGTCCATATGTGGTGACACGAGCATTCTCTGGAGGGGCCCTGACTCTTGCCGATATGGATGGTAGGGAGCTTGGAAAACCAGTTAACTCTGACGCAGTCAAGAAATACTTTGCTTAAACGGGGATGACGAGAAAGAAATAAGAAGAAAGAAAGGAGAATTCGCAATTAGGGCCAGTTCAAGAAGGAGGTTCAAACGAAGGATAGGGTGGCAAAGGATGGACAAAGTAAGGTGGTATGAAGACTAAATTGCCAACCCGAAAGGATCCTTAGAGGTTGCCTTCATTAGTCAGTTTCGAAATAAGTGTATCCAATGGCAACACTAGGTGTAAGCAACTATTGCCGCCTGGAGCCAAAATTTAGAGTCATCCCAGTTGTATTTTGCTATTCTTTATACTTGCGTTCGGCTTACCACCCACATTCCTTAGGGTCTTTAGTTGTTTACTCATTTAAGATAACTTGCCTTTCATCACTCTTTTCCCCTACATAACCACATTGCCTTTATGATTGTCTCATACATTCAATATGCAAAATAAAACATTCAGGTGAATAGCACTATTCAAAATATTGTCTGATGATATGCATCCCAGAAATACCCCAATGCGTTTTAAATAAGTGTTTCCATGCAATTACTATGATGAGGCCTAAAGGATGCAGCATATACGCAATTTGGCATTTTTGTTACCGGTTTACCTTGTACAAAAGGAGATAGAAGCAACTTCAATGTCCTCGGGCTTACTGTAAAGAAGAGAGTATAAGCCTGCTTGTAGTTAAACTGAAGAAGCGAAGTATGTGGATTATCGACTGTTGAAACGATAGATTTAGGGTCGCAATGAAGGAAGCGTGGTTAGACAGTTCATTCACTTTGGGCAATATTGACGTTCTTCCAATTGACTTGAATCATGATTTAACATGTCACCCTTTTGATTTCCAAAATAAAAGGTAGAGGTTTTACGCTCACAAGCAGTCTTCTTACTTCTAACACAAAGGGAATAGGTATCATTTTTACATGTATCAAAACCAACAAAATTTTCATTATCCTTTAAGGATGTGCCTTTCTCACGCATACACGTTTGTCTATGTTCGACACCTACCTTGCTCATGCATCATGACCATGCAGTTTACATTTCTGCAAAAGTCCTGCATCAAGTCCAGGCAATTTTCATTTCTGCAAAAATCCTGCATCAAGTCCAGGCAAATTGCATTTCTGCAAAAGTCTTGCATCAAGTCTAGGCAAATTGCATTTCTGCAAAAGTCCTGCATCAAGTCCAGGCAATTTACATTTCTGCAAAAGTCCTGCTTCAAGTCCAGGCAATTTACATTTCTGTCAAAGTCCTGCATCGTGTCCAGGCAATTTACATTTCTGCAAAAGTCCTGCATCGTGTCCAGGCAATTTACATTTCTGCAAAAGTCCTGCATCGTGTCCAGGCAATTTACATTTCTGTCAAAGTCCCGCTTCGTGTCCAGGCAATTTACATTTCTGCTAAAGTCCCGCATCGTGTCTAGGCAATTTACATTTCTGCTAAAGTCCTGCATCGTGTCCAGACAATTTACATTTCTGTCAAAGTCCTGCATCGTGTCCAGGCAATTTACATTTATGTCGAAAGTCATGCATTTTGTTCAGGATATTCACCATCCTTTCTAAGCACGAATTTACTCCTGTCTTCCCCTGTCTTCCCTCGACGGGGAAGATGGTGTGTTCATGTCTTTGCTTGCTCTTAAGATTAAGTCATTTCTTCACTATTCACTTCCCTAACTTAAGAGACAAGCAAAGAGAGGCAACTATGAACACCCCACCCGAATTAACAATAATAATAATCATGGTAATAATAATAAATAGAATTAAAAATTCAAAAAAATTAATTAATTAAAACAAAATTGCAAAAGGCAAAAAAATAGAAGTAATATGGAAAAAACCAAATATAAGAACCAAAAATATTAAAAAGAAAAATTCAAAATATATGTTTGAAGAAGAGACATGGTAATCATCTTGTAAAGAAATAAAATGAATAAGGCCACCTAATTAAAATAAAATTGCAAAACACTCTCACTTGCTCACACTCACTTGCTCCCACATGCTCACTTGCTCTCACACACATGTCACACATCACTCTCACACACTCACACTCTCACTCACGGACACACACACTCACACACTCACCCTCACATCACTCTCACACACTGACACTCTCACTCACAAACACACATCCTCACACACTCTCACCCACGGGCACACACACTCTCACATAGGAGACAAGGGATGCTAAGGGGTACAAAAGAGGTGAGGCGTGGCAGAGAAAAGGAGGTGGTGCTGAAAAGTGGAAAGGTGGCGGTGCAAGATGGCAGGGGGGACAACACGGATAGTGGAGCAGGAAAAGAGAAAAGCAGCAGCCTGAACGCTGCAGAGGCCGAGAATGATAAAAAAATGGGCCTGAGGGAGATATAAAAGGAGGCAGCTCGTGGTGAGGAAAAAAGGAAGAGAAGAGAGGAGGAGAGGAGAAGCACCGAGATAGCAACGTGAAGCCAAAAAAATGACAGAGACAGCAACGTAAAGGAAGAAACAAACCGAGGCAGCAACAGAAAACTGACTGAGACAGCAACACGAAGGAGAAGCACCGAGACAGCAACGTGAAGTAGAAAAAATGACAGTGACAGCAACGTAAAGGAAGAAACAAACCAAGGCAGCAACGTGAAGCCCTGAGACAACAACGCGAAGCAGAAAACAGACCGAGACAGCAACAGAAAACTGACCGAGATAGCAACACGAAGGAGAAGAAACCGAGACAGCAAGAAGGAGAGAAAATGAGCTGAAGCAACGTCCAAACCGTGGAAAGAAAAGGAGCTGAGGTTCAGGCAATCCGAGGAGAAGAAAATGGAGAGTTGGATGCCAAAATGATGAGCAAAAACAAAGGGGCCTGAATGCAAAAGGAAGTGGCAGAAAAAGGATTGATAGAGGCTGAACCATGGAGGAGAAAAAACTCTATTTTGAGCCCAGAAAATAGAGGTAAACAGAGGATAGTTTAGGGAGCACAAGGAAGAAGGGAAAGTGTAGAGAGGAAGAGAAGCTTTCAGCCTTTGCCTTCCAGTCGAGGAGCAGGGACACGTGAGCTCTTCCAGCCAGAATTTCTAGTGCTGAGACCAGCCAGAAATTCCAACGCTGTGTAACGAAGTGCTGTCCGCCATTTCTGCTTGCTTCCCAGCCGAGACCAACCACTTCGAGACTGTTAGAGGACCATCTACCATACGTGAGTGAGGAGGAGAAGGTCATTCTTCATTGGAGCACAAGGGAGAGGCTGAAATCGCATAGGTACGGCTGCATGGGCTGCATGGCCGATTTTCTGCATGGCTGTTACTGTTCATGCGTGTTGGTTGAAGATGATCTTATATATTCTACACTGTTCATGTGTTTGGTTCTAAGATGCTACTGTTCATTTGCCTAAACTTGTTTTAATTTTGTTTATTACCATTGTTTAAATATTAACCTTGATTAAATATTGCTATTACGCATAAAATTATCGTGTGAGAATTTTATTCGCCTCGATTATTGAGGATTATGTGAGATGTTAATCTCCTTAAATCCTTACAATGAATTGAATAATTGGAAAGCAATAATAATATTAATGAAATATTAATGATTGAATGGTGAAAAATAAGTGAATGATAATTAATAAATATTGCCATGACGCATAAAATTATTGTGTGAGAATTTTATTCTCCACGATTACTGGGGATCATGTGAGATGTCAATCTCCTTAAATCCTTACAACTAATTGCATAATTGAAAAGTGATAATAATATTAATGAAATATTAATGAATGAATGGTGAAAAAATAAATGAATGATGATTAAATATTAATTTTGATTAAATCATAATAATAATCATAATTAAAATATTTGCTTTAATGAACTGTTTCCCATTATTTGCAAAATTATCGCGTGAGAATATTGTTCTCCCCAATTACCTGGGATCATGTGAGATTTTAATTTCCTTAAATCCCTGAAGTTAACATACCTTTGTTTTTTTAAAAAATAATAATAAATAATACATAATTAAAAGATTTGCTTTAATTAAACATTTCTCATTATTTACAAAATTATCGTGTGAGAATATCGTTCTCCTCGATTGCTTGGGATTATGTGAGATTCTAATCTCCTTAAATCCCTATAATTAATTCAGAAATAATAATAATATTAATGATAATAATAAAAATAAAAAAAATAAATAAATGGACAATAATTGAATATTAACTTCGATTAAATATTTATACAAAATGTATCGTGTGAGAATACTTTTCTCTCCTCGACTTCTCGGGCTCGTGTGAGATTTTAATCTCCATAGAACCCAAAAATTAGCATATATTCGTTCAAAAATAAACAAATAAACAAATAAATAATAACACTTGAATTAAATTATTTACCAATAATCAATAATCATGTAAAAATGAACATTTTAAATAAGTCAAGCATAAAATTTAATTAATAAAAAAAATGACATGCAGAACTTGAGTCTCCATAATCAACAATAAATTCAAAAATTCATAAAAAAAAAATATATTCCTTTCATTATAAATTATGCATTAATTCCTGAAATATAAACTCCTAAAACTCCTAAAACTCAATAATAATAATAATAATAATAAAATCGACAAGAAAATTTAAAAGAGAAAATATGAAGAGGTCAGGAGAACGAGGTTAATCAGATTGTAGTAAATTAAAACATACAAACCAAATTCCAATCCCGTTTTGTTTACAATGATCTGTTTTAATTAAAATCCTCCTATTCTCATCGCAAATCAAAAAACCAGCAACCCACAAACATGCCTCTTGGTCGAACTACGTGGACTTTGATCCCTATCGCAGGGTACGTAGGCCCTTAGCTCTCATCCTAGGTCAAGTTCGCCCTTTGTAAATATCTATCTATTTGCATGCATTCTCGCTTTTTTTGTCTCCTATGTCTAACATGCATCCTGGTCAATAAAAGGGTAATTGAGATTAATTAAAGGCCATATTCTATTTCAACTAACTAGTTTAAGGTAACCATCCTTTTGGGCGGGTGTTGTGGGGTGCCTAACACCTTTCCCACACTCAAATAGACTCCCAAACCCATCTCTGATTTTGCAGACCATTTCGCCTTTTTCGTTTTAAATTGGTTTTCCAAAGTTTTCCATTAAAAATTTTGGTGGCGACTCCAAATTAATTGATTTTCAAAATTCCATTTTTGGGAATCGGTTTCAAACCTTTTATTCTATTCCGCCGAAAGGTCTGTTACGACACTAGGGTTCTTTATAATGCTTAATCAAAATTTAGCTCATCAATATAAGATAAATCAACATAAATAATATAGCATCATCAAAATGGGCATAGAAATACAAAGAAAAGTAAGGGATGAAAAGAACAACTTATTTAATTGGCGAATATCCTCAAAACCCAAGCTTTCCCCTTGCCTTTAAAGCTCCTTGTGACATTCTCTAGCCTTTTCAACCTCCAAAATGACCTAAAATGGTAGCTTCCACTCAAAACTCCTTTTAAACTAGCAAAAATAAAATTCCAAAACACATTCATTTTGCTTAGTTTAGATATGGCATCATGACATGGTCATGGTGACATTTAGTTCTATCCAAAAATTTTCCCTTGAGGTCATGAACAGCTGATGGCACCAGATTTAGCAAAAGGGCTTCAATCTAATTTTTACGTCTCCTTGATCCAAGTTTCATTAGTTAAGTTTTGAGACACCTTTTGCTTATATTTCTTTGCGTTAAAACCTAATAGTTAAGCTACTAAAAAGGACATAATTAAACCTTTTAACTAAACTTAATTGTAATGAGAGGTAAAACAATATTTTTGTTACATAAACCCAAAACAAAATAATTCTTAACTCCTAAAAGCATGGTAAAATAATTAAACTACTGAGAGTCAACACGTATTTATAGCACAAAATGGTCACCTAATTAGGCATGTAGGAGGTGCAACATTAATTAAATGTAGACAGTGTATTCAAGCTGAAAAGAGGCACAGTTAAGGCACAAAATGAACAATATAAATAAGCTAGAATTAGGCATAAATCATGGGAATAAAATAGAACCTAAATATAGCAAATTAATCCATAAAATTCCCCATAAACAAATCATCAAACACCATGTCTACAAAACCCAAATGCACCAGAATTTTTCAGCATATGTTGACAACAAATTAGGGGTGAAAACTATACATAAACACTAACCAATTTTGACAACCAAAATGGGCTCTAATTGGGAGCATTTTGCCATATTCAATCACACAAAAGAGGTCTAAATCATGCCAAAAAGAATTTAGCAAAAATGGACAGCACACAAGCATCAATTGGAAGCAAATTAAAGCATCTTAAAATGCCTAAATCACTCTAAAAAATCTGGGTAAAAAGGGTAGTGAATGATCATCAAATTGGAAGCAAAATGGAGCATATAAAATATACTAAAGAGGGCTAAAACATGATGAAAAAATCAGAGCAAAAATGGACATTAAATACACATCAATTGGGAGAAAAAATGGAACATATAAACATTACAAACATGATGCCTAAATGGACAACACATAAGAAGCCACAATGGTGACCACTAAACTAAACTTTTTTCAATCCTTTCATCCATGAAGAAGAAAATAGAAAAGAGTTAGTTTTTTTCACCTCAAGCCTTAGCATCTTGAAGCTTGAATTCTTCCTCTTCCTTTTCCTTCTTTGGATGCCTCTTCTCTTCTTTCAAAATTATTTTTAACCTTTCTTCTCCTCTCTTACATGCCTCTTTCTCAAGCTTCTCCCTTTTTTTTCTCTCTTGACCTATTTTGTCTTCATTTTTTTTCCTAGCCTTTCATGTTATCTCTTTTTTTATTCTTTCTAGCATTCTCTTCTCCAATGCTCCTCCCTTTCTTCAGCCAATTACCATGAGTGAGGCCATCATGGTAATATCCGAAAGCATAAAGCTCCATAGGAAAACCAATATAAACCTCTACTAATCTAAGTTAAGCAAGGACTTGAGTATAGGGCCCAATAAGTGTGTGAGTTAAAATGTAAAAGTACTCAAGGTGTGAGGAGAGTATACAAACCTGCGAACCTACAATCTACTCAAACATCATCTGCCCAGCAAATAAACTATCATAGAAGCCATGAGCATATAATATTGATAAGAGTCATCTATCCTAAGGTTTTATTCTACATCTTATCTACCCTAACTCATATAATAGAGAAAAATAACGAACAAAAGATAACATAAAAGGAAATAAACAACAAATAGATGAGAACATGTAAACATGTTATACAACTAATATGGAGAACGTACATAAATCAACACACAAACAAAGAAAGATGAAGAGAGAATAATATGAAACACATGAAGGGTAATCAGAAACAAAAAAGGCCTTATCACTTAGATGACTAATTGAATAGGCTTACTTCTTAAACTATCCCCAGTGGAGTTGCCAAACTTTCACACCTGGTAAACCAGAAAGTCGAGTGTAACTCAAATGGAGTGAATAGAAAAGAGAAATAAATCAACTCTCAAAATAATATAAAAATTGATTTATTTAAAAGTTTCCACAAAAATTTGTAAATGAAAAATTTTGGAATACCAAATAAAAATAGAAAGGGGTTTACGTAACCATAGACAGGTTCGAGAGTCTATTTGAGTATGGGGAAGGTGTTAAGCTCCCCACAACACTTGTCGTGTATGACAGTTACCCTTAAGTAGTCAAGTGAGATAAATGAGATACGACCTTAAATTTATTTTAATTGCCCACATCAAATGACACTTATAAATAATGAAGAAAATAAAATGAAATCAACACAAACAAAATGGATATTTACAAAGGGCGAACTTGACCTAGGAAAAGAGTCTAGGGCCTACATATCTTGTGATAGCAATCAAAGCCCTCGTAGTCCTTCTAAAAAGGCATGTCAATTGGTTGGTAATTTTTATTTTGTAAAAAGAACAAGATAGTTGAAATCAAATAGATTTTCATAAATTGAATGAGATGGAAATTTGATTTGTGAGTTTTAATTTACAAAGTCAACTAGATTCCATCCCTTTACTCTTTTCATTTTCTCTTCGTAGTTCTTTTGGATTTTTGGAATTTGAATTGTAATTTGGAAATTAAAATGAAATTATGATGGAAAATGATTTTTAGGAATTTTGAATTTATGTTTTTCAAGTTTTGAAGTTGGGATTTTTATTTTAAATTTAAAGAAGAGTGAAATTATTGAGGTAACAATTCTTTTAGGATTTTTGGATTTTATTTTTTAATTTTTGAAATTGAAAATTTTATTGTTTATTTTAAAAAAGGAGTGAAATTATGGAGGTAAAAGTTTTTTTGGAATTTTTGGGCTTCATGTTTTTTATTTTGCTTTTTTACTTTCTTTATATATCATTTTTTATTTTCATTTTTAATTATGTATACAAAAGTATATACAATACCAAAGTGCAAAATATATCGCATGTAATACATGGAAGGTAGAACTTGTTACATAGAGGACCAATCACTATTATTCATGTAATATATATTTAGGTATGTTGTATGATAAAACCATATTCAGACCAAATGGGAAAATGTTTGATTAAAATTTTCATTTAAGATATTTTATATTATTTTAGATTATTTAATTTATGATTTATATATTATCTAATAATTAGTTATGATCTTTATTTAGAATTTAAATAAGGTCCTCATCTCTTAATAGGGTTAAGGTTTTATCATGATAAGGACTAAATAGCCTATAAATAAGTGGCTAAACTTAGGGTTAACTCAATTGGTGGAAAAGTGACCCAAAGAGAGAATTCTAAAAGGGTTCTTGACTAAGTGAGGCAAACAAAATCCCTAAGTGCCCATCACACATACAACCCTTTAGCAGTTAGAAAACGCTTTTGACACCCTCAATACTAACCCCTTCCGTTCCTAGTATTTTGATCTGCATGTTGGGGCTATGCTATGGCTGGAGGTTTGTTCTTTTCTTTTTAGCCCATTATTCTTGATTTTATTTTATTGAGTTGAATGCTTATTTAGCATTATCTTATGTGACTCAATTTATTCAAGATCTTATTTTTATGTTTCTTGGAATTATTCAGTATACTTATAAGTAATTCCTACAAATAGATGTTAAGAGAATGAACGATCTTGTTTAGGAAAGGAAGAAAAGAGAATGAGAGAGTTGAGTGAGAGAAGGTCATAACAAGGAAGCAAAAACAAAATAGGAATGGGAAGAGCATGGAAAGAAAAAAAAAAAGAAAGCAAGAAGAGATTGCAATAGAGATGGAAAAAAGGGTGAGAGAAGATAAGAAATGGCATGAAGAAAAAGAGAAACAGAGGGTTGAAAACAAAAGCCAAATGAAGAGGCAATGGAAAGAAGTAAAACAAAGCATAGGAAAGAAGAAACAAGATGATGTTTCCTTGATCTTCATTCTTTCAAGGTGGGTCCAATGTTTTAAAATTGTGTTCTCTACCTAGCTTTAAGACATTCAACTCAACTTGGTCTCATATTGGTTTTCAGGGTTTTGACCATATTGTAGTTTATGTTTTCAATTTAAGATTCAAGTCTAATTCTTAAGTTATAAACATAGATTTTATCCTAAGTATTATTTTATGTTTGATGGTTGGAGTGAAACTTCAACATATTTTGCATGAAGATTGATTGCTAAATCTCCACCCCATTGTTTAGCTTCATAGGGTTTACTTGCAAACTTTTTGAATCATTTAGGGTTACGCTTTTGAACAGTGATGTTGTAAACTATGACTGGGCCATGTGTGAGCATTTGTAGGCCATTTTATTCTAAGAAAATTGTTTAAGATAGCCTAAGAAGGAATCTAAGTTGAATTGATGTATAAGCTAACGTAAGAATATTTGATTAAAAAAAACAAGAAAAGAGACAAACTAGCAAAACCTGTAGTTTTTTAAAAGAAATTTACTATTTTCCCTTGTGGGGATTCTAAGCTACACTTCGGTGGAAAGTGAGCTTGTGTATGAGTATATAATGTGTTGATACACAACTACGGACACCACATGCATTAGGTGATTTTGCTTAGTTATGTTCCTTGGCTAAAAAAAAGAAACCTTGTGTGTGAGTGGTAAAATTAAGGCAGGAAACAAATAACACGTTACCTGGGGCAAGCCCTTATAATAGCTTTAGGCCCCACATTGGTGGGAATTGAATGTGTTTATGGGTATATAATGTGCTAATATACAACTATTGACACCACTAGTGTTAAGTAATTTTATCCAGTTATGTTCCTTGATAAAAAAAAAAAAAAACTTTATTTGCATAAATGCTTTAGAGTGTGCAACTTGTGGCTATGCACTTTCATCTTGTGTTTATAGAGAATCAAGAAATGTTAATGGGGTTCATGTGATTCAGGTTGTTACTTTATGATTTCAAATTTTAGTTTGAGGACTTTGACTTATTTCCAAAAAAAGAAGGTTGTCTCAATGCTTTTAGTAAGATTTAGACTTAGTTTTGGCTTGCTTTTGGCCCCGAAGGTTTGGATTAAAAGTGCATGTATCATATTGTTATAACAAGATTTTACCTCAGTCGTATCATACCTTTGGCTACAAAAATCTGTGTTACATGAATGCTTCTGTCAACTAGTTTTTTACATGATTTTGACTTAAGTTAGCTATAAAAATCTAAGAAAAGTGCATGCTTGTTGTCTTATTTGTCTTAACATGATCAAGCCATCATTCTTAATTTGATTTGAATGAGTAAAACATGCACTTGTTGTCTAAGTAGCTTTTATATGGTTAGTGGAAACAAAATTAATATGTTCAAATGGCGGCCTCTTTTTTAAACTTTGATGCATTTATTAGTTCATTTGTGTAAGATTTGCTTGAAAATAAATAATGAACCATTATTATCATGAGTTTTTTTTTAGCCCTTATAAACTTTCACCTCTCAAAATAGATAAATTTTATCCTATCTAGTGTTATACAATGTGTCACCAAATATAGAATAGTATTATCTCATGCAATACATTGTACCACACCAAATACCTTAAAGTATTAAAATTCTATTGGCCTTATTTTATCTTAGTCATATACTATCAAGTCTTATACAATGTATCAAATGGCCCATAAGTACAGTAAAGAGTATTAAGTGGAGGATATATCATATTAAGGGCATATAATATGATCATCATGATTTATGAAGTAAATGATAATATGGAGCAGGAATCACGTGCAGATTGTTTTTCCTTCCAACTGCAATGCCAAAAGCTTCAGCCATATCCAAGTCCTTTAGTTTCATTCTATTTAGGAGTTCTTAGTTCAAATGATAGAGTAAGCAAGCCAGAGGAAGCTCAATATTTGCAAAGGCTAATGAAGTGCTAGGACACATTCTCCTTCCTGCCCCAAAAGGTAAGCATTCAAAATTATTCCCTTTAAAATTAAAAGCAGTACCCATGAACCTCTCTGGTAAGAAGCTTTTAACTTCATACCAATACTTGGGATCATGACCAAGTGCCCATGCATTGACTATTACTTTTGTCTTTTCAGGTATTTCATACCCAATGATATCGTAGGATTCTTTACTTTCTCTTGGCAGCAATAAAGGACTAGGTGGGTGTAACCTCAAGGTTTCTTTTATCACTAGCTTTAAATAACTAAGTTCTTTCAATCATTTTCATGGATTGTTTTATTTCTTTTGAAAGCTTCTTTTTTTTCAACTTGTGCCTTTTCCTTTATTTTTGGGTTTTTCATTAGCTCTGACATTGCCCACTTTATTACTATTGTTGTAGTATCAGTTCCAGTAGAGAACATACCCTAGATAAATGTCATAAAATATTTTTAGATAAATATAAATAAACGTAGCATGATCATTATAGTAGAAAAACTTATGCCTTTGATTCACTTATGATAGTTATAACTAAGGATGAGATGAGCATTACTACAGATATTCTTACCCAAATCATTGCTTTGATGTTGTTGTCAGCCATAGGAATCTTGAGGTCGCCACTTTACTAGACTTGTAAGAGAACATCCATAAGGTTTTTATCCCCAGGCTCACCCTTCCCTTCCATTGCTTGCATCGTCTTCTTTTCTTGATGCTTATTCACAATCTTCCTAAAAATCTTGTCTAGCTTTTTATGCATTTTCTCCAATTTAGCTTCCATCTGAGTTACGACAAGAATAAGTTTCACATAATGAAACAAAATCAGCTAGATCAAATCCTCTTGTCAATGCTATTACTTGTTTAAGCAAACCGAGTAGTTCATCTTCATCTTTACCCTTGCCCCTGAAAGCTGACTTGCAAATAATTGTACTTACTAATGAGAAAATTCTTGCAGTAAGGTTGACTGGTGTACCTGTGGACATTTGAATTGATTCTATGAGCTTTGTCACCTCATCTTCTCGAACAAGAGGGAAAGGCTAAACCTGCTTAGCACTCAAAAGCTCTAATGCACAAATTTACCTCATTTGTCTCTAGTATTTACCACATGGAGTAAAAGCAATATTGGTTGATCCATAGACCAAGATTTTGGAGCTAAGAAGTTCTGGCCTCTGTGCAAAAAGGCTTATTTTTCCCTAATTTTCTTTTCTGTACTCATCAGCATTGGACACCATTCAGCTTCTCTTCGATTGAGTTTGGATTCTCCAATCACTGTCCTCAGTCATTGCCTTCACCAAATTTTGAATTTGTGATAGATAATGGCATTACCATTCATCCACATACACAACCATTGTAACTTTTCTGTTGACATTTAGAAGTCGAAAAACGTCGGATAAGAATACACGAAATTGTTTCAAATCACGTTTTATATGTCTCCCTCTCCCTTTCTTTGAAATTGCATATGTTAATAGTGCTTTGATTGCTGACCTTATTTTGGCTCGTTTTATGTGGGCATTCCTTCTGGTACTTTAATTACTTGCTTCAAATTAGAGTTTTTTTAATAACTTTGTTGATGTTATGCTCATTTCTAGTAAATCACTTCATTTTACAGTTTACATCATTAGTTTGCATTTCAATTACTAAAGATCAGGTTCATTCTATGGTAAAATTCAATTATGAACAAGGAGATAATTGAGCTAAGCCCTACTCTTCTTTCATTATTTATATTTCTCCTTATGAAAGATGATTATGATTATTAAAGCATGAGATTGAAATACAATTAGATGCTTTAGGTTTGTATACTTGTCTATCATATTCTTGTTTCCTCACTTTGCCTCCTGCTAAAGAAGTTCCTTCCAAAGAAACCTACTTGGAAATGTCTAGCTGTCTCAAAGTTCAAATTATTTTTTTGGATGTGATACACAATTAAATGTTGCAGAATTGTAGACTAAATATAGCTTTATCTCTAAATATTTTTTGTTATGTATACAACTTTGCAGAAAGCCTGACAATTTGTTTGCATTCTCATTGACTTCACCTCATGCCAGTGTGGAAACACTCTCACTAACTTCACCTTACTCGAGTTATTTTAATTGCATTCTCACTGATTTTTCTTCAACTCTTTTGTTCTCTTTTACTCAAATCTTCTAGTTTTCTATATTCAAATAGAAACATTCATTTGTCAACAACTATATTAATAAATATAGTTTAGGCATCTAGAATTTCAAGATTACATAAGTACCAAAGGAATTGATTCCCATATACAACTTTTTTTATGCCATATACTCATGTGTGTGTCCTTGTCACTTGTCGGTTTGTGTAATTGTCACTTGTTGTGTATATTTGTATTATCATATTATGGATTATGAAGTTTATTGGAATTTGTATGTTGATTTGAATGAGAAGTATGGATTATGGACTATGAAAGAGCATTTATTTATGAAATTATATGTGTTTTTGTGATATGGTTATGTTTAACAACAATTTAATAACAAGTTATATATATATGATTCTACGTTACGAGTCCACCCTCGCTTAATAAGTCTGCCTAGAATCATGGGTTTGACAACCTTGGGTCTAGTAGAGTTTGACAAGTTTGACAACTTAGTCAGGTCACCTGTTTGACGTATGTGAGCTACAGGAAATAAGTGTATTCATCTATATTGGCAAGAAGGTTTGGCTTGGGCCTAATATTGTAAGAGCCCATGACCTATTTTACATATGACACATTAATGTTACCTAGGAGAAGGGTCTATGGATATGTAGACATGAGTAGAGTTGTCAGTTAAGTTTATATAGCTGCCATTATCCTAATTGGTAGGAGTTATCATACCGTACCCATCACTTACAACAACTTAGTAGTTACCATAACTATGTGTTTCATTGGCATCTTCATGCACTTCAGGGAAAATAGGTCCTTGAACCACTCTACCTGATGAGGTCTCCTACTACACCCTTTTATTCTCTAGTACGATCACACTACCATAAGATTGCAAGGGCTCATTCCAACACTTGCCCGTACATTGGTTCATTTATATCAGTAAGGGAATACATGAGAACGGATCCGCAGCTATACAGTGGATTCATTATACTTCTTTTCTAGGTCGTTGGATAAATTCAATGGCCTACTTCACACCATGCCATTTAATTTTTTTTTTTTACTTTTCAATAACCTAAAACGCGTCATTTCACTTAAGTGAAATGATGCGTTTTGGGTTTTTATTTTGATTTCTCGAACCCTCAAATTGATGTCGTATTGTGAGGGCTTTTATTTTTTCAGCCCAGTCAAAATGCACCATTTTGATTAAGTTAAATAGTGCATTTCAACTAGTTAGATTTGCAATCTAACCAGGTGAGAAACACACCATTTCGATTAAGCTGGCAACTTCATCATTGATCCAAGAGATGAAGTAGAACAGAGCAGCATGGTTAGTACTGATCTCATCATTCTGCAATGGAAGGAGTTTTTAGCACAAAGTTTTGGGTTTTTTGTTGGCCATGGCAGTGCTAAATAGTTTTTGAGGTTTTGGCAGTAGGGAGCTTACAAAAAGGATGGTGTGATGCTATCAAGAAGGTGAAGAAATTGGTGACAGTAAGGAGAAGGTGACATCGGCTACAATAGTTGAGGAAGAAAACTTTTTTTTTTTTTTGGTACTTCCCCTCCTATTGTCCTCTCTTGTGACGAATATAGGATAATCAGTGTGTGTTAGTGGAACTGTTGGTGGAAGCATCTGAAACAATGAAATAGTGACTTCCAGGGATTGCCATTTTCAGTACTATACATGCTGGGTTAGTGTTATGCTATATGTTAAATTGATCATATGCTAAGTTATAGGAAGGTTGAACTATTATATGCCATTTTTGGATGTTGGTTGTTTTATGGATCAAGTATATCATCCAAACATATTTACACATACATATGATGTTTATCATATAAGATAGAAAGTATATATAATGTTTATCATATCTAATAGCAGTAGAATGTCTGTTAGAATGGGAGGAGCATATGAGCATATGTGCATATTTGATAAAATTCTTCCAAATTAGAATGTGACTAAATATATTGTCTAATATATCGATTAAAGCTTATGAACAATATGAGCTGCCATAATCGTACAGTTGAAAACTTATGAGACTATATGAGACAACTGAAAACGTATGAACTATATGGATTAAAGCAGTAAAATGTGTGTTACAAATGGACTTATAGTTGAAAACTTATAGCTACATGTTATAAAATGTCTATTATAAGAGCACATTTTGTTATAAAAGCACATTTACAGTATAATGTTTACTATAAAAGCATACTTTATTGGTAACTTTTCCTTGCATATGTGAATGATAACCATGTAAAATTAGATTAGATACTTAATTGATTATGTTTGGAGATTTAAACAGTGAAATTTTCTCTTCACTTTTACTCACTTTTAAGGATTCTCTCAAGAGGATTTAATTTGAGATTTTATTATCCGATTCTTATAGTTGTAAGACAAGAATAATTTTTTGGTAACATTGTTTATTATTTAGTTGGTAGGGGAAAAATCTCAATGGCAAACTCTACTACTTTATAAGATGAATATAACAACTTGGCTATTGATTGGAAGCCTAGAGTTGGCATGGAGTTTGACAGTGTAGACGATGTATGGCAATTATGGCTTCAGTACATTAGGAAAGTTAGCTTCAAAGTTAGAAAGGACTATTTAAACAAGAGCAGGAAAGATGGGCCCACCACTTCTGGTTATTGCAAGGAGGGACAACGAAAGCCATATAAAAGAAACTCTGCATCCATTGTCCACCGACATGAAACTAGAACGGATTATAAGGCAAGGATATCAATTAAAGCCAAGGGTGGAAATTTCAAATTATTGAGTTTGTGGAGCACCATAACCATCCTCTCCTGCTTGCATAAACAATACATATGTTAGCTTCTTATCGTAAAATATCTAAAGTCCAAGCAGAGGAGATTGAATTGGCTAAGGAGTCTGAACTTCATCAAAAAGCAACCTTCTGACTTATGAGCACGCAAGCAAGAGGTAGAACTAATCTTGGTTTCACCTAATTATATGTTAAGAATTATCTTCAGTCTAAATAGCAGTAGAGTATGAAATATGGGGAAGCCAATTGTCTCTATGGTATTTCCAACGACAACTAGTAGATAACCCATCATTTTACCATGCATATCAGATGGACCTGGAGGAGCAAATAACCAATGTTTTTTGGGCTGACACACATATGATCCTTGATTATGAATATTTTGGGGATGTGATTTCCCTAGATACCATGTACTGCATGAACCATGCCCATATACTACTGGCTATGTTATCAAGATTTAATCATTATAGGCAAGTGGTGATATTTGTCACTGCGTTACTGTACAATGAAATAACTGACTTATTTAAGTGGTTATTTGAGACATTCTTAGAGGCACACGGGCAAAAGAAACCCAAAACTATTTTCACAGATCAGGACCAAGCCATGGAAAAAGCCTTCAGTAAGAGCACTTTTACTTTCAGTACTTGCATATATACTATTGATTCTGCATTTTTCTATTAACAGTAGCAGATGCATTCTTACAAGCAAAGTCATGCCCAAGAGCAGCCATTGTCTTTGTACATTGCATTTGATGCAGAATGGCATTAAGCACCTTGGCAACATGGTCAAGAATGGATCTCATTTATTAACTGACTTCAAGAAGGGCATTTACACAAATGATGACAAAGTGCAATTTGAAAAAGGGTGGTGTAAGTTGCTTTCAGATTATGATGTTCATGACAACTCATACTTAAAATCAATGTAGGCCATAAAGGAGAAATAGGCAACGTGTCACATGAAGCAATATTGCACCCTAGCTATGAGATCTGCACAACTTACCGAGAGTATAAACTCTGACTTAAAGGCATGTATGAAACTAGATGTCAATATCATACAGTTCTTCAAGCTGTTTGAAAGCGTAGTGGACGACAAACAATACAACATGCTACAGAGTGAGTTTGATGCTCGACACAAACTACTAAAGCTCAATTCAGAGCATTCATCTATACTAGACCAAGCTTCATAAACATATACATTTACACTATTTGATCTTTTCTAAAAGGAATTTGATATGTTCCATGCTGCATGCATACGACCAAAAAAGGAAGCCCATCCTTCATATGAGTATGATATGACCATGGCTAATCAAAGGGGGGAGTGGATAGTGTATTACGATGCCACAAATAATTCAATCTCCGTTCTTATAGGAAATTTGAGTCATTTGGAATACTTTGTTATCATACTTTAAAGATATTTATTGTGATGGACATTAAGGATATTCCCAGCCAGTACATCATGAAAAGGTGGACCATGAAAGCACGGAATGGTATTGTGAACAATGTAAAAGGAAAGGAGGAGGAGGATGAACCCAAGAAATCTAGCACGCGAAGATATAGACAACTTTGCTCTAAGATGATCAAATTAGCATCTAAGGTCTCCCCATGTGAAAAGTTGCTCATGCTTGTGGATAAACATATTAACGATTTATGCAAGCATGTTTGCATGGAACCACACATTGCAGACCATAGTCCCAGTGACATCTTTGCATTGGTAGGTGGAAATAAGGTCGTATGAAAGAAATTTAAGACTCGTATTGGCCCAAAGAGGCATCAACATTTCAAGAGTT
The DNA here is from genome assembly GCA_037074485.1 of Delonix regia. Lineage (NCBI taxonomy): Eukaryota > Viridiplantae > Streptophyta > Magnoliopsida > Fabales > Fabaceae > Delonix > Delonix regia. The sequence continues at coordinate 42,028,531 of CM073450.1, read as the reverse complement.
AGGTTGAGACCCAGCCGCGGCGAAGGAAAAAAGCTTTAGCAACTAGACATTCATAACAACATGGGATATGTTATCTTATACTTGTTATTCTTTTCTCATTCTTTTATTTTGTACTTGATAACCCTTTTTTTCACTACAGGACACTAAAGGTTTAAGTCAGTAGCATGATAGAGTATCTTGTTGAACACCTCTGATCCCCTCTGGGTACCAACAAACAAATGCAAGTCAATTTAGTTTTACAAGATTTTTTATGGTAATTTATTTCTTTGTCCATTACTTTCAACATGTAATAAATGTTTATGTAATAAAAATTTCTTAAATTTAATATGTAGGAGCAACATGAAGCTCTAGTATAGTCACTTGCAGATCCAGACATATGTGTTGCTTCTACAAACATCACTCATCAAGATGGACCATGAATACTTTCTCTTCAAATGAAATTACTTTTACATGGTTGTAATAGATGTAATGTGAATTTTGTGACAACTATAAGGGTAGCCTAGGATGCAAATATCATTTTTTGTATATGATTGAATCTATTATAGCTACTACCATATTCATTTTTTGTACATGGTTTAGCAGTATTATTTTTGCACTTCCATCATCAATTTTGTCATGGCAAAAATGGTCCTCTTTAATTCTAAAGCTCTTAAAAGTGGATATTGTTATTATTATTTTGCTTGCTAAATGGTGCATTTTGGCTTCCTTGGATTTGTTTTCAAGTATAGAAGATGTAATGGTTTTGGTTTTTTGCTGCTGCTACTGTTGGATTTGCATTTAGCTTAAATTCTTAATCAGGTTTCATTATCTTGGCTAGTGTAGAAGCTGCTACTTGATATACCCCCTAATCTCCCAAAACGGTGTCATTTCTTGCATAGTCAGATTTCAAATCTAACCAGCTGAAACACATTGTTTAACTTAGTCAAGATAATGCATTTCGACTGAGCTAAACAAAAACAAAACAAAAAATGCCCGTACAATACGACATCATTTCGAGGGTCCGAGAAATAAAAAACAAAAAATGTGTCGTTTCACTTAAGTGAAATGGCGCGTTTTGGGTTATTAAAAACGAAAAAAAAATAATGGTGTGGCTCAACGTGGGCCATTAGATTAATCCAACGGCCTAGAAAAGAAGTGTTATGGATCTATTGTACAGCTACAAATCCACTCTCAGGAATACACCATGTCAAAAGAGCAGGCTTTATTGTTGTGACCTATGCGACCACAGTATAAACAAAATTGCTGAAGTTTTTCATATTTTATGATAACCCTCAGCCAAGATAATGACAGTCATGGAACAAAGGATGATTTAGATTGATTTCCACTCTAGCTAAGGAAGCCATGTTGAAGTACATCTTAACTCAGCGCGCGGATCTTCAAAAGCCATTACTTTTCCCATTCTTCTAGCTATACATATGAGATTGTTGAGTCATCCCTACTTCAGGTAGGCCATGAAACTGTATCTAAAAGAGACTTTGGTCTAAAGGTATTTCCTGGATTGAATGATGAGCAAACCACTATTGAAGATTGGGAAGAAACCAAGAACTATCCATGGTCAGTCCCATAAGATTCCTTGGTATTAGAATTGAAAAGGAAAAGGTTATCTCCCACCTCAAATATAGAGATGTGTCCCTTTGGGTTCCAACACTATCTATTAGATTCTTGAAAGTGGCTTTGTTAATAGATTTCTTCATAAATAATTTTCCAATAAGAGATAGAGTATGAGTGTCTAGCTGTGAGAATTCTTCCCAATCCAATTCCACTAGATTATTGCCAATTTCCTATTAAGTCTCCTCCATAATATCAAGTAGTGGTACAATAAAGTGAAAAGCCAAATAGACTCTAAGTAATGCACTTGTTACTCAAAGGGGTAAGAGACTCTCAAAGAGGAGAGGAAGATGCTCTCATAGAGAGACGACAATTTTGTTAGCGAAAACCTTGTCAACTTTTCAAACTTTCCTTCTCATGATTATGCATTAGGTAAGTTAAGTAAGCTTTCTTTGGCCAACAAAAGAGTTAAGTAAGCTTTCAAAATTATGTTTTTTTCTTTAAATAAGCTTAATACATTATGAACCAAATTATAAGCAAAAATGAAGTGTCAAGAACGGTTTGGGGGAAAAAAAATTAAGGGACTAAATTGAAATTATGAGTAAATATATGACCTCCTTTTAATTTTTCAAATAGCTCCAAGACCAGCTGCAACTTTTGTTGACATGTATGCGTTAAGGATGTCATCAAACGTTGTGGACCATGGAGACCCCTTTTTGGCGGAACAAGATGTTATTGTCCCGTTATTGTCTAATAAGCCTATGATGCTGTCTTTTTTTTAAAAAAAAATACTGTAAACTTTTTTTTTTTTTTTGCTATCATAATATTAATATTTCAAAATAATAAACTAAGAAAATTATTATCAAATACAGTATTAATGCATGGAAAAAAATTATGATAGCATAGAAATGCCTCAAACCAATATCAAAATACACCAAAAATATATAAAGGTCATACTATCACTTTTTAGTATTAATATCTCATTTTCCCTATAGATATCATAATTATTTTAATATATAATTAAATACAGTATTAGCGTCATCCTATAATATATATATATATCATATGACATAGAATCTAACAATTTTTTTTAATAATAACATTATAAAATTTTAAATACATGTTAAAAATTTAAACACATTATTATTTTTTTAATATATAAACTAACACGGTCAAACTATTTTTTATATTAAAAATTATCCAACTTTTTCTTTCAATAAGATAATATCCAAATAATCTCAAATTATTAATATTTTGTACAATGAAAATTTATGAGAAAAGCACTAAATCGAATCCTTACTGTTACACTTTGTGATAATTTGCTTCCTAACAAATTAATAATGACAAATTAATTTTTCAAAAATTAAATTTCATGTGAAATTAATCTCTTTTTGATCCAAATGGAGAGATTGGATTTGTACAAATTATAATTTGTGAGAACTGATTTTATACAAATTTAAATTTGTGAGAGAATGATTTGTTGCAATTAATTTGTTAATGATTAAATTGCCATAGAGTATAAAAGTGAGGACTAATTTTATAAATTTCTCCATAATTTATTTTAAAATTTAAAATTTACCAAAATAAAATAAATTATAGCATTATCGGTAAGTAATGATTTCAATAAATAAAATTTTGCGTACGAATTTTTTAAAGTTGGTTATCGGCTGTAATTTTTGTCGGCAACACCAGCGCAAGCAAAACGCTCTTTCCTCCTAAATCGTCATTCTATTCCATTAAAGGCAATCCAAGCTTGGTTTGAATTTTAGCTGCTCGCTATCCACAGTCAGTCCCAGCTTTTTGGCGTCAAATTATTTACAAAACCTAAAAACCATATACGCATTATACGTATTACATGCAATCAAACATTCCCCTTTTACTAAGCAATTCACACTCAATTCCTCGGACTAAGGCAGTGAAAAAGCTTTGATTTTGTAAAATATGAGTATGCTCTTGCGGGAATTTTCATGCTAATGAGGACGCCAGCCAAATGTTTGATCTTTTGTTGCTATACTTACCTTATCTTTCACTCCTTTGTGAAAATGCTAGTCACATTACGCATACATTGATACTAATTATAATATGATTATGCAAAATTTATTCTGAGTATAAGACATATATACTAAGTTTGGTTTGTGCTATGACGTACTTATCTACTAATTTCTCAACCTGTGATGTTAATGCAGCATCATTTAAGTCTTCACATAATTTCTGAACCTCGTTTGAAAAAAGGGGAAAAATTTTAAATTGTAAACTTGTTATCCAAAGGGAAACAAACTGATTTGTTACTGCTATTTAACTGTTTTTGGTAGTTTTTAGGCTATTGGGGCGGCAGTTAGTTATGCAACTGTTTTAGTCATGAGTTTATGATAGAAGTTTAAACACAATGAAGAGAGTGCAGGTGTATGACCATGGCAATTATTAACACAAAAGGACCACATGACCTACTACGACCTCATCTTAAACAAACAATTCATTCTTTGCATAACCTTGGGCCCACCATATGAGATAAGCAAGTGAAATTCATTTGTTTCTGTCACAATATTATTTTGACAATGCTGTATCTTTGTCCAAACAGCGTTTAGACAAGGCAATCTTCACATTAAGCAAGATTTTTCTATGCACAACATGACAAACAAATAAAATAGAAAACAAAAAATTTCCTCCACTTAAAATCTACATACCTATGAAGACACGTCCTTGCTTCTCCATCTATTCTCTGCCCCTCACTACGTTGAAGATTTATCCTTTGATTTTGCCTTCGAACACTTTTGCCATTCTATCTATATAATGCTTGACCATTTATTTTTGCCAAAGTTGTCGGTCAATCCTCGATAACAACTTCATTCATGATTTCTGTGCTTTCTATCGATGTCATCTAAAATCAATCAACTACTTTTTGGAAGCCACTTCAACTTCCCTTATACCCGAGATCATTCTCTATGAGTTAATGCCTTAAAGCCCTATATGCTAATCTTCCTTAAGCAGACCAGGTTCCATCTTTCGTTTTGTTGATGTGTTAGGTCCACTAATCCAACTAAGCACATAATGGTCTTAGTAAGCATAACACGGTCCACATCTGATGTTTTCTTAACTCTTTCCTAACGAAAAGACTAACTCAGGTAACAAGGTGAAACTTTATGGGACTTAATTACTACTTTTCATTTTCCAGAGACCAAATTAATCAAATGGCCAAAGGTGGAGCACTTAAAATGTATCTTTCACTATTTATGTGATTTGGATTATATGGTTAGTGAAAACAAAATATGTTCAAATAGCAGCCTCCTTTGTAAACTTTGATGCATTTATTAGTTCATTTTTGTGTGATTTACTAGAAAATAAATCATGATATCATCATAAGTTTTTTTTCTTAGCCCTTAAAATTTTCATCTTTCTAAAAGTTAATATAATCTAACAAATTTGAATGAATATAACTTTCTTTCAAGTAGAGAGCACTTTTCTCAAAATAGTTAAACTATATTCTATCTAGTGTTATACAATGTATCACCAAGCATAGAATAGTAATATCTCATACAATACAACATCATGTAATGTGTCACATCAAATACCACATAATATTAAAATCCTATTAGGCCATATTTTATCTAAGCCTTTTGCCATCTGGTGTTATACAATATTTCAAATGGCTCATTAGTATAGTAAATAGAACAAGGTAGAGGATATATTAGATTAAAGACATATACTGAGATTATCAAGATTCATGAAGTGAAGGATAATATGGAGTGTGCCACACCCTAAACTTCTGTAGTGCAACTAGCACAGATAATAGGAATAGCCAGTTCCTGTAAGCCTATCACTATGTTTCTTGACCGATAAGACTAATGCATAAATCATACCATAATGTAAATGCATGGAAATCTCATTACCAAGTAGATTAACAATCATATATTTTTGTAGGAGTTTTGACAGAGTCGCATTTGAAACTGAGGCCTCCCAAAATTACTACAAATATCTGCCCATAAACAACAAAATCTAGAAAAGAGAGCTTAGCTCTCAGATCATCCAGTAACTAATAAAACTATATCAAAAGAAGGGGAATGAGAAATCTGCTTATGGTCATCATACTCATTTACAATTATTTACATTTTTGACAAATTACACTATTATAACAATATAAAACCCCAACAAAATAAGTAATAAAATCCTCTGCAGTACCAGTAGGGCTCTTCTAGCCCTCACGTTTAGAAAATTGGTCTGGGTGATTACCTAAAATTAAATAAAATATAAACGAATATCATTCCAGTAATAAAACCATTACAATACCTTTAGGTATGCAGGGCCCTGTGCAATTTAATGCATAGTAACTTCTCAAATATCTAATACTATACCTATTGGCACCAACCCTTTCAAATGATCAGTTCTCTATGAAACAACATTTAAATCCTTACCATAATAAGTTGGTACCATGTATTAATTACATGCAGTATAACAATAATGGTCATGGATTCATTTCCATGGAAATCAAGTCGGTTAAGGGTACATAACCCTTGGAAAATAAATATATCGGTCAAGGATCCACAGCCCTTGGGAAACTTTATCATCAGTCAAGGGAACTTAGCCATTGGGTAATTTAAATCAGGTGGTCATGAGGCATAAGCTCACATTATTTAACACATTTAGTATTCACTTTTCATACATCCCTCATTTTTATGGTTTTTGTATAGCATCACATACAATTGATAATTCAAGACTAATCAATTCTAGCAAGCTATTCCACTATATAATGGTGTAAACAGTAAACAACATCATTTAACATGTCAAACTATTAGAAAAGCGACCACTTTCCTGGTGGGTGATGTAGTCTAAAATAACCTTGCTTCCTTTCTCTTGGTTATAAGATATTTCACTAGATAATCCCTAGATCACAAAAGTACAATTTCCTTAATTCACCATCACCAATACACATTAATTTAGGCTCATTCCAATGCCTCTTAACAAGTTCATAAGTGGAAAAGACTTACTATAAATAACCAAATTATCTATAACTCTCATCCCATCCCATAACATTAACTCGACACATTATTCAAATTAAGAAGAGTTTTCTTCTTTTAGTTCATATCATTTCCATAATTAAACTCTTGTTAAACTTCCTTATTTACCACTAAAACAATCATACCTTAACCTTAGCTTATATACCTTGATTCCACCACATGGTTTTCTCAGTTTTTTCATCAATTAAATTCACTTCCTTATAGACTTACTAATTTTTCAAATTCATCCCAAGTTGTCATACTTTAACTCTTCCTTTCACCTTCAATCAAGCTTAGCCATGAAGAACAATAAGATAACATTTCATAAACATTAATAGTGTTCCTAAAATACCAACTTTAACCATTAAATTCTAGAATCCTACAATTCTCTGTTTAACACCAAAAATTTGGAAAATTTTTTGTTTGGTCCCTAAGGGAACAAATCTCAAAAACTAGTCTAAAAACATGCTTCCAAAACTGAAATTTAAAGGGAAAGGATCGAAAATCAATCTACCATTAACATCTCCATGAAAAACCAAGCAAAACTCACTAAAAAAAAAATCGCTGAAACTTCCTCTTCACGGTTGCTGGAACTAAACGGTGAAGATACGGTGCTATTGCCAGAAACTGTGCGGTGGTCAGAAGCTCATCACCAGTGAAGAGAAGTGTTAGCCAGAAGCTGGGGCAATGGCAATGGCAGGAGAGGCTGAGATAAGAAGCTAAAGTTTCTACTAAAAAAAATGATTGGGAAGGAGAAAAAAATGAAGTGAGGAGCACTTTGGTCATTTCACCAAGCTAGGACACGTGGCAACACAAAAAAAATTCTAAGAGAGGAGGAAGTTGAATCTTAAACCTGAGCCATCAAGCCTAAAATGCCAATGCCTTACCACTAAACCAAGGTTCTTTATCTTATTAACAATCTACTCCATGGATATTTATTCTTTTACTCTTTCAAAGAACAAAAATTTGCAAGCGTTACATTCTCTCCCCTTACCGAATTTAAAACCTTACATAACTTATTCAAACAAATGAAGGTAATGGTCACTCATGATATGTTCATCTTCCCAAGTTGCTTCCTCTTAAGAGTGATTATTCTATAACACTTTTACTGAAGGAAATTCCTTGGAGCATAATTTTCTTACTTGTTTATCCAAGATAGCTATTGGCTCCTCTTTATAACTCAGGTTTGCGTCAATTTGGATCACTTACGGTGCAATGACATGTGAGGAGTCATACAAGTACTTTCTGAGCATAGTCACATGAAACACCAAATGAATGTTTGATAACTCAGGAGCCAAAGCAAGTCGATAGGCTACATTACCAATCCTCTCTAGTACTTCATATGGACAACTAAAGCAAGGGCTTCCTTTCTTGCCAAAATGCATAACACCTTTCATTGGGGAAACTTGGAGAAACACATGATCACTAACCATAAACTCTAACCCTCTTCTCCAATGATCGACATAGGCTTTTTGTCTACTTTGTGCTGCTAATAATCTTTCTTTAATTAACTTTACCTTCTCCACTGTATCCCGCACCAAATCAGGGCCCAATATCTGTGCCTCACCCGTCTCAAACCACCCAATAGGTGAACGAAATTGCCATCCATATAGAGCTTCAAATGGGGCCATCTAAATACTATCTTGATAGCTATTATTATATGCGAGCTCCGCTAAAGAAAAATAAGTGTCCCAACTGTCACCAAAGTCTAAAACACATGTTCTCAACATATCCTCCAAGGTTTGGATTGTTCATTCTAACTGGCCATTAGTTTGAGGATGGAAGGCAGTACTCAGGTCTAACCAGGTTCCTAGTGCTTCTTGGAAAGCCTGCCAAAATTAAGAAGTAAATTAAGGTCCTCCGTCAGATATTATGGATAAAGGTACTCCATGAAACTTAACAATCTCGTGAACATACAATTGAGCATATTTGGTTGCGCTATATGTTGTTTTAACCAAAAGAAAATGCATAGATTTTGTTAACTAATCAACTATTACCCATACAGAATCATAACCATTCAAGGTATGAGGCAATCCAATAACAACATCCATAGTAATTCTCACCCACTTCTATTCTGAAATTTCTAGTCTCTGATGTAGCCCAGTAGGTCTCTAATGTTCAACTTTAACTTGCTGACACACAATACAACAGGAGACAAACTTTACTACATCTCTTTTCATGCCTTACCACCAGTAAATCTATTTCGAACCATGATACATTTTAGTGGCCCCTGAATGCACAGCATAAGCTAAATGATGACTTTCTTCAAGAAGCCTTTTCTTTAGACCCTCATCCTAAGGTACACACAATCTCTCTTTAATTCTCAACACTCATTCTGCATCAACTAGGAAATCTTTATTTTTCCCTTCTCTCACTTTATCCATTAATTTACACAGTTTCACATCTAACTTTTGAACGGCTTTTACATCGTTAATAATAACAAAGTCAGCTTGCACAAGGGTTAACAATATCACTGCATTAGAAATTTCTAGATTTACCCTATTTTTTTCTATTTGTTGTAGTTCATCTAACAATGGTCACCTTACTAACTGAATATGGGTCAAACTACCCATTATTTTCCTACTCAAGGATCAGCAACCATGTTTGCCTTTCCAAGATGATAATGAATAGTGCAATCATAATCCTTTAACAGCTCCATCCATCTCATTTGTCTAAGATTCAAATCTCTCTATTGAAATATATATTTAAGACTTTTATGATTTGAATAAATCTCATAAGCTTCACCCTATAAATAATGCCACTAAATCTTTAATGCGAAAACTATTGCTGCCATTTCTAAGTCATGGATTGGATAATTCTATTCATGTTTCTTTAATTGTCTATAAGCATAAGTTGTTACATGATCATTCTGTATCATTACACACCCCAACCCAATGTGAAACACATCACAATATACTACATATCCACTTGAACCTGAAGGCAAACTTAAGACAGGTGCTGAGGTTAAACAATCCTTCAATTTTTGGAAACTAGCCTCACAAGAATCATTCCACTCAAAATTTACATTCTTGTGCATCAGTTGTGTCAATGGGGTAGCTATTTTAGAGAAATCCTTTGTAAAATGACGACCTAAAAAGCTTCGTACCTTGGTAACAGTTGAAGGGCGGGGCCACTTTTGAACCGCCTCAACTTTGCTTAGGTCCATTCGAATCCCTTCCTTGGACACAATATGGCCCATAAATGCCACTTAGCTTAACCAAAATTCACACTTTGAAAATTTTGCATACAATTGTTCTTCACATAACCATTGTAATACCACTCTTAAGTGTTGCTCATACTCCTCAGGACACTTGAATATACAAAGATATCAACAATGAATACAATAATAAACTTGTCAAGAAATTGTTTAACTACCCTATTTATCAAATCTATAAAAGTTGCTGGTGCATTGGTTAGCCTAAACGACATCACTAGAAACTCATAATGGCAATAATGGGTACGAAATGCAATTTTGGGAATGTCCTCACTCTTGATTTTTAACTGATGATAACCAAGCTGAAGGTCTATCTTTGAAAAACATTGGGCTCCCTGTAATTGGTCAAAAAGATCATCAATATGACGCAACATATATTTATTTCATATTGTGACTTTGTTTAACTGTCTATAATCTACACATAACCTTACAGAATTATCCTTTTCCTTCACAAATAACACCGAAGCACCCCAAGGTGAAGTGCTAGGTCTAATAAACCCCTTTTCAAGTAAATCTTGCAACTGCATTTTTAGCTCTCTTAATTTAGTAGAAGCCATTCGATACAGAGGGATAGAGATTAGTTTCATATTTGGAAATACCTCAATAGAGAATTCTAGATCTCGATCTAGAGGTAAACTTGGCAATTCACTAGGAAAAACATCTGGAAATTCTTTAACCATTGGAATATCCTCCAGTCCTATTGTTGGTTTCTCCACATCCCTGACTAACACTAGAAATCCTTGACAACCTCTGTTTAAAAGTTTATGAGCTTTCAAAGCAGAAATTAGCACAATTGAACCTATACAAGTATCACCTTGTATTTCAAAAGGAATTGCACTAGGAGCTTCAAATCTCACCAATTTTTTTCGACAATCAACCATGGCATGACAAGATGCTAACCAATCCATGCCCAAAATTATGTCAAGATCCACTATTTAAAGTAACATTAGATCCACCAAGGTTTCTCAATTTTCTATAGACATTGTACACAATCTGTATATCATGTCAACTAATAAGGATTCCCTGAAAGGTGTTCCTACCAAAATCACATTTTTATAGCTAGGAATGGCTTACTTTCAACTATTTAGCAAAATGTACAGATACATATGAATGTGTAAACCAGAATCAAATAATGCACATGCTTGATATGAATCTACCATAACCATACTTGTAACAACTGCATTAGAAGCTTGAGCATCTTGTCTGGACAATGCAAACACCCTGGCCTATCCTCGTCCAGCCTATGTCTATCCCTGTTCTCCTCTGCCTCACCTAAGAGCACCCCTGACACCAGAGAAGAAGGCACTCCCCTAACAACAATCATAGAAGGAGTAGGTCGAGCACTCAGCTGTATAAAGTCTTAATGACCATGGGCTAAGCCATAGGGTAGTCTTTCTTCATGTGAACTACTGGTCCTTAACAAAAACATGCATCAGTCATTAAATAACATTCTCCTTAATGATACCTGCCACAAGTGGAGCATGCTACTCTTAGGTGAGAAAATTGTGAAATCTTACTAGCTCCTATGGATCTAAAATCCCTCGAGGTAGACTGATAAGATGGAGTACCAGTGTGTGGTATAGAAAAGTTAGAAGTGTATGACCTGGCTGGTCTAAATGCCCTCTAAGATTTAGGCCTTCTTGAAGAAGAAGTACCTGCCCTTTCGTGTTTGGTTGTAGTTTCTCTTTTCCTCTTTTTGTTTAAGGAATCATCTTGCATATCCTGCTTCTCAATTAAGTAAGCCCAATCAACTACAGCAGAATAAGTTGTGAAATTATTAATTTGGGAGGCCATTGCCTAAAACATTAACTTCGGTAATCCCATGGCAAACTACTTAATTCAATGCTTCTCAGTAGGAACTAAGTGGTGTACAAATTTCGAGAGGTAAGTAAATTGAATATCATATTCAGATATAGTAGTTCCAAGAATCCATTTCAATAACTCAAACTAGAGAGCTCTAGCATCACGTACATTCTGGAAAATAAATTGTTCCTCGAATAACTCCCAAAATTCATTTCATTCTATGGGAGGTAATTCCTCTTACCTTTCTCTTAGTACTTTCTGTAACCAAATATAAGCTATATCATGTAGTTGATATTTAGCAAGCACCACTGACCTACTACTATAATAACCCAACACCTTAAGTGCCTTTTCCATACCCTTCAAAAATTGTTGAGGGTCTTCAATACTTGTTGATCCAAAAAAAGTATGAGGCCTTAATCTCAAGAATCAGGTTAAAACCTCCTTGTATCTTTACTAAACTAAGACTCCCTTGAATGAGTTTAAACAGAGGGGCTATGAATTCCTTGAGCTGATAGTGCCACCTCTAGTTCTGTTGTAGGAACTTGCTTAGGACGCTGAGTTGTCCTAGGGCCTCTACTGAGACCTCTACCCCAACTTCCCCTAGGTAAGGAAACTGACTGGGCAAATGCCCCTTCAAATATATTAACTAGCTCGCATATTTGATTAACACCACGTGTTAGAGGTGGCATGACTTAATCTACAATTACCATTATCAAGCATTTAGCTATCCAATCCATCATCCTTGAATATTCCAATCAATTAACATTAAATCATGATAACATATAAATAATAAGCATTCTAATATGACAATCCATCTTAACTATTCCCGATTCAATAACAACATGGCAATTATTACTCGATTAACCGCAGGAAGACCACCTGGCTCTGATATCAATTTTGTCACACCCCAAACTTTCGAAGTATAATTGGCACAGATAACGGGAATAACTCGTTCCAATAAGCCTATCACTATGTTTCTTGACCGATAAGACTAATGCATAAATCATACTGTAATGTAAATGCATGGAAATCTCATTACCAAGCAGATTAACAATCATATATTTTTATAGGAATTTCATAAGAGTCACCTCTATAATTGAGGCCTCCCAAAATTACTACAAATATCTGCCCATAAACAACAAAATCTAGAAAAGAAAGCTCAGCTCTCAAATCATCCAGTAACTAATAAAATTGTATCAAAAATAGTGGAATAGGGAATCTGCCTGTGTTCATCCATACTCATTTATAATTATTTACATTTTTGACAAATTACACTATAATGACAATATAAAACCCTAGCAAAATAAGGAATAAAATCCTCTACAGTACCAGTAGGGCTCTTTTAGCCCTCACATTCAAAAAATTGCTCTAGGTGATTACTTAAAATTAAATAAAATGTAAACAGGTATCATTCTAGTAATAAAATCATTACAATACCTTTAGGTTTGTAGGGCCCTGTGCAATTTAATGCATAATAACTTCTCAAATATCTAATACTATACCTGTTGGTACTAACCCTTTCAAATGATCAGTTCTCTGTGAATCAACATTTAAATCCATACCATAATAAGCTATAACCATGTATTAATAACATACAGTATAACAATAATGGTCATGGATTCATTTCCATGGAAATCAAGTCAGTCAAGGGTACACAGCCCTTGGAAAATAAATTTATCGATCAAGAATCCATAGTCCTTGGGAAACTTTATCATCCGTCAAGGGTACTTAGCCCATGGGTAATTTTATCATTGATCATGGGAACTTAGCCCTTGGGTAATTTAAATCAAAATGTCATGAGGCATAAGCTCACGCTATTTAACACATCTAGTATTCACTTTTTGTACAACCCTCTATTTTATGGTTTTTGCATGGCATCACATACAATTGATAATTCAAGACTAATCAAGTCTAGCAAGCTATTCCATTATATAATGGTGTAAATACTAAACAACATCATTTAACATGTCATACTGTTGGAAAAGCTACTACCTACCTAATGGGTGAAGTAGTCTAAAATAACTTTGTCTCCTTTCTCTTAGTTATAAGATACTTCACCAGATAATCCCTAGATCACAAAAGTACAATTTCCTTAATTCACCATCACTAATACACATTAATTTAGGCTTATTACAATGCCTCTTAACAAGTTCATAAATGGAAAAGACTTACTAAAAATAACCAAATTATCTACAATTCTCATACCATCCCATAACATTAACTTGACACATAATTCAAATTAAGAAGAGTTTTCTTCTTTTAGTTTATATTATTTCTATAACCAAACTCTTGTTAAACTTCCTTATTTACTACTTAAACAATCATACCTTAGCCTTAAGCTCATATTCCTTGGTTCCACCACCTGACTTGCTCAATTTTTTCATCAATTAAATTCACTTCCTTAGAAACTTACTAATTTTCAAATTCATCCTAAGTTGCCATACTTTAACTCTTCCTTTCACTTTCAACCAAGCTTAGCCATAAAGAATAATAAGATATCATTTCATAAACATTAATAGTGTTTATAAAATACCAGCTTTAACCATTAAATTCTAGAATTCTACAATTCTCTATTTAACCCCAAAAATATGGAAAATTTTTTGTTTGGTCCCTAAGGGAACAAATCTTAAAAACTTGTCTAAAAACATGCTTCTAAGACTAAAATTTTAAAGGAAAGGACTAAAAATCAATCTACTATCAACATTTCCATGAAAAACTGAGCAAAACTCACAAAAAAAAAATTCACTCAAGCTTCCTCTTCGCAGCTATTGGAACTGAACGATGAAGATGCGGTGCTGTCGCCGAAAACTACAAGGCATGGCGGTCATAAGCTCGTCGCCGGTGAAAGGAAATGCTGGCCAAAAGCTGGGGCAGTGGGAGGAGAATATGATAGAAGAAGCTAAAGTTTCTTCAGAAAGAAAATGATTGGGAAAGAGAAGAAAATGAAGTGAGGGCCACTTTGGTCATTTCACCAAGTTAGGACATGTAGCAGCACCAAAAAACATTCTGAGGGAGGAGGAAATTGGGTCTTGAACCCAAGCCATCAAGCTCAAAGTGCCAACACCTTACCATTAAACCAAGGTTCTTTATCTTATTAACAATCTACACCATGGATATTTATTCTTTTAATCATTTTAAGAACAAAAATTTGCAAGTGTTACAGAGTGGGAATCAAGTACAAGCTGTTTTTCCTTCCAACTACAATTCCAAAAGCTTCAGTCATATCCAGTTCCTCTGGTTTCATTGTATTTAGGAGTTCCCAGTTAAAGTGATAGAGTAAGCGAGCCAGATGAAGCTCAATATTTGCTAAGGCAAATGAAGCACTAGGACACATTCTCCTTCCTGCCCCAAAAAGTAAGTACTTAAAGTTATTCCCTTTGAAATCAAAAGAAGTGCCTTGGAACCTCTCTAGTAAGAACCTCTCAGCTTCAAACCAATACTGGGGCTCTCTTCCAAGTGCCCAAGCATTGACTATGACTTTAGTCTTCTCAAGTATTTCTTACCCTCCAATATTGCAAGATTATCTACTTTCTCTTGGGAGTAATAAAGGAACAGGTGGGTGTAACATCAGGGTTTCTTCGATCACTAACTTTAAATAACTAAGTATAAATAACTAAGTTCCTCTAAATTGTTCTCATGGATTGCTTTTTTTCAATTGAAAGCTTCTCTTATTTCGGCTTGTGTCTTTTCCCTCATTTTTGGGTTTCTCATTAGTTCTGACATAGCCCACTCTATTGTTGTTGTTGTATTATCAGTTTCAGCAAAGATCATGTCCTAGATAAATGTCATATAAATTAGTTTTAGATAAATATATACAAACAAGCATGATCATTGCAGTAGAATATAATGATGCCTTTGATTTACTTATGACAGTTATAACAAAGGATGAGATAAACTTCACTGTAGGTATTCTTACCTAAATCACAGCTTTGATGTTATTGTTTGTGATAGGAATCTTGAGGTCACCACATTGTTGGACTCGTATGAGAACATCGACAAGTTTTTCCTCCCCACAGTCACCCTTCCCGTCTTTTGCTTTCATCTTCTTCACTTGATGCTCATTCAAAATCTTTTCGAAAACCTTATCCAGCTTCCTTTGCATTTTTACTAATTTAGTTTCCATCCGAGTTATGACATGAATAAGTTTCACGAAAGGAAACATATTAGCCAGATCAAATCCTCTGGTTAATTCTATAGCTTGTTTGAGCAAAGAGTGTAGTTCATCTTCATCTTTAGTCTTCTTCTCAAATGCTGACTTGTACACAATGGTACTCACCAAAGAAAAAGTTTTTGTAGTAAGGTTGATTGGTGTACCTGTAGACATTAGAATTGATTCTATGAGCTTTGTAACCTCATCTTCACAAAAAAAGGAGAAAGACTGAACCCATTTAGCACTCAAAAGCTCTAACGTACAGATTTTCCTCATTTGTCTCCAGTATTCACCATATGGGGCAAAAACAATATCTGTTGATCCATAGACCATGATTTTAGAGCTAAGAAGTTCTGCCCTCTATGCAAAAGTAAGATCATGTGTTTTCGTTATCTCCTTGGCCATCTCAGGGGAAGATACAACCAATGCAGAAATCTTCCCCAATTACAGATGCATTAAAGGTCCATATTTGTAAGCCAGTTTTCTCAAAAGCATGGTGTGGAAGTGAAGTTGCTGCTGCTAGCTAATGAAGATTCCCTATCAGAGGTAGCTTCCATGGCCTTGGAGGAAGTCTTGGGACCACACTCTTAGCTTTGATGTTTTGCTTGCACTTTATAAGCAAAAGCAGCAAGCAGATCAGGAAGAAAGTATCGATAAAGAAGGAATATGGTAATTCCATAGCATAAAGCATAATAGGCATGATGAGTGTTTGAAACTGATTATTTTTGCTTTCCGGGAAAATGAAAACTTGAACAATATATAGGTGTAGCCCGCACATATCAATGCTAATTAAGTCCTCTGAACCTTTTTTTGGAAGAAGGAACTTTCAACTTTGTCATGTTAAGCATAACTTGATAATTGAGAGTTTGAAGGTCTCAGCATAACACTACTCTGACTTAGAATATACCTGTGATTTAGAATATAACTTAGAAAATGCTCGAGAGATTTTGTCTGATTTTTATATATCTTACTTAAAAATAATATATAGCTGCATTCTTTTTACTCCAGTGCACATGCTGAAGACTTTTCGTCTGCTATATTACGGACGCCCAATGATTATATATTTTAAGAAAAATGGTTTATTTGTTCTGAGTATATAGCAGCATGAGCCATTGAGCACGGACAAAGTATTAGCTAAAAATAAATGAGTTTCACGTCAAAGGTTTAGTCAAAAGAAACCATAGGAAAATTCTTTTCTTTCCTCCGAAGAAATGTTTAAATTACAGGCTCTTTTCTCCACTGACATGTTTCACGAGTTTCTCTAGAGAAAGCACATGGGAATGCGCTTTTTAAATTAATTTTATTTAAATGTGATTTTGCAGCACCGTAATTTGTTTGAAACTTTTGTCTAAAAATTAATTTTTATCAAATATATAGTTCATTTAACATAAAAATAATTATTTTTATTTTTATACAAATAGTGATTTAGAGAGCAAAATTGATTTTGAAAAAATCAAACGCCAAATCAAATTATATATTTGTAAGAGAAATTCAATTTAAAGTGAACAAACAAACTTTTAAACTTTTTAAACACTAAATCAAACATACTGAATATAATTTATAACTTTTACATTAGCATGATCAAAGTGGCGTAACCTTTAATGATAATATAATTTGCAGTAAATTTGGATATAAAATTTGTTTATGAAGGGGGCAAAAATTTTTAAATTAAATATTTAAACGTAGAGAGATGATTTTTTATAATAGAAAAAGACAAGTTTTTATTAATTAAATAATAGTTTTGTTAAGGAGCATCATGAGAGTAATGATTAAAGATCATTTATCACACATAATAAATTATTCTTAATCAATAAAATTAGTCTGCAAGTATTTATTATACACAATAAATAATCCTACAAAACTCATTAAAAATTTTAATTAAAAATATATAATAAAAATTACATATAAAAATTAAAATTTTAAAAATACATCCCTAATTTATAGTTTTCACGTTGGCACAAAGAAAGTGACATAAGCTTTTATCTGCATGTAATTTGTTGCGTTGTAGCAATTTCAGATAAACGATAAGTTAATACTAAACAGTTCTATTTTTAAAAAAAAAATCCTTACTTTTATGTAACAGCACAAGGTAAAAATTCATTTTTTTTCTCCTTTGAAACTGACGTAAGAAATAAAATATTTGAGATAAAATGTTCTTACTCAAAATTATTCATCATGATATTACCCCTTAACACTTTTTTTACCCAGAGTCGCATCTTTTTTTACTATCATTTATTTTATGACATATTCATTTCTATGTAGTTTGATATTTATTTTATTTTATTCTTATAGAGTATATGTATTTTTATTAAAATAATTTTTATATTTATTTTGATTTATTTTAACATTTGAAATAAATAAAAATTAGGGACTTAATTAAAATTAATCGTAATATAAACTCTTTTTTCATACAAATTACTAATCTATATGATTTTTGGGCGTTCGGTACATTGATCCCAAAGTCGTATGGAAGAGAAGTTAATAAGCAGGTCGGAAAGTGCAAAGTAGTTTTCATTAATTTAAAATATAAAAATTACTACAATTTAACTTTATACTAAAAATTTATTTAGAAGTAAATCAAATGATGTTCATGCTTGCCAAATAGGAATGACAAAAGGTATCTAAATTTAGAAATTTCTGTGGACACTACCACATTTGAGAACCCGCATTTGAGAAAATTTTTCTTAGATGAAGATGGAGGAAAACTCTCTATGAAGAAAGTTTATGGATGAGGATGGGAATCAAAGCCCCCGCCCTAAGACTTCCATCCCCACCAATTCTATATAAATGTTATATACATACACACACATATATGTAGATACTAATTTTTGTATTTTTAGTTATTTCACTCATTAATAATTCCACTCATTACATGTTAGTTTTTCATTTTTTTCAAAACTTGAACATCATAATGAGATTACTTTCAAAATGTCTTAGAATTGTGATCATATTATAATAAAGAATGAGAAGTTAATATTAAAAAATAATATTAATTATTGGTAAATTAGGATTAAAGATAAACAAAGGATTTAAAATTATTAAAATGTTTTATTTTAAATTTAATTTTCTTTTTTTAATTTATTTTTTATTTGTAAGAATTATCTTACCTTATCAAGTTTTATTGTAACTTATAAAGCTTTTTGTAAAACTTGTTATTAATTTGAATATTTGTAATTTTTATGAACTTAATTAGAGCTTCTTAAATAACATAAATAATGAGCTTAAACTTCAAATCTAATTTTTTAATATATATATATGTATATTATTTATTTTTTCTAATTTTTATAAAAAAAAAATTCAAAGTCTATATGGGAATTTGCATGAAGCTATATCCCCATAGTGAATGGGGATGAGAAAATTTTGTTCCTGAGGTGGGGAATGGGGATAGGGAGGCATTTCCCGCCTCTACGTTGCAATGCCTCCTTACTCCCACCTGGGAAAATTGTTATCTCTACTACCAAACTACTAGTAATTAATTGCAAAGTCAAATTTATACATTTTTATTATTATTTAAAAGATTTTTCACATAGTGTAATCTTAATGAATGTGCTTTGTCAATGGTTATGCCAAAGATAAATTATCTTTTTTAAAATAGCTTTTTTATGAAATTTCATTTAAAGAAACTAATTTCAGAATAAATAATAACTGACAATAATTTCAAATAATATACCCATTAGGAATATGCCCCCTTCAAATTACGTGTGTGTACATTGTCTTTACTAGCCATAGGATTTTGGCACTACTACTAACAAATAAAGCTAATTATATTATATAATATGACGAGAAAAAATAGTTACTTAACATATATATTTAAGTACTTTTTAGTCTATAAAATGTTAGCTAATTTTTAAATAAATTTCATTATTTAAATCTTTTCAAATAATGCTCAACATTAAAGATCATTTTATGCACCGTTAACACACATTTGACATGGAACATAAAACAATAAGATGTGGATGTGAAGATCGGTTTTAACCAGAAATATTAAAATTGTCCTCATAAACGTATTATACCAATTTGTTAACGTGGCCATTGTCTATGATGCTTCAGTTCAGTTTTTTCGTTTTGAAAAATATTTTTATTATTTTATTCATCAATTTAAATACTAATAATATTATTGTACGTATATGATAATTTCATATACATATATAATCTTTAAATGAAATTATATATATGTTATTGTTACTTAGAGTTGTCAAAGTGGGTCAACTCAATCCACTCGAACTAATAAGTTAAATGGGTTAGCTCATTTAAACTACCATAAGATAGTGAGTTAAAAATCTCAACCTGACCTATCTAGTAGGTTAGATGGGTTGACTCATTTAACCTATCAAAAAATGAAAAATTTTTCAAAAAAATTGTTATTGTCTTATTGCTTTAACAAACTTAAAAGTTTTAAAAATATATTTAAAAAATTACAAAAATTAAAATATGGAAAATTACAAATACAAAATTATTCCAAAGTTTCACTAAGCATCAATAAATTTTGAATCTTGACTTGTAGTTGAAGTTGAGACTTCATCGTCATTGCTATCATCAATCTCTTCACATTCACAATGACATCTACATCAACTAAAGTAAGAAATAACTAAATTTCCATCAATAACTCATATATTTCTATACAAATTACAACATAAGAAAGTCATGAATGGTAAATTAATACATAAGAAAGTAGTCAATTGCATGTACAAATAAGAGCTTGGACATTTTTTGGAAGATGAGTACACTTATACTTGTTCAAGATCCATGAACCAATGCTAAAGGTTGATTAACTAGCAACAATGGTAATTGAAATGCTAAGTATATCACATGCCATTTTTTATAGGGTAGGAAATTGATATTGATTCTCCTTCCAGTATTCCAAGACATCTAACTTTTTAGCATATTTATCTAACTTTGCCTCATCCAGGTAATGATCCAATTCAGATTTTTTGGCAGAAGAAATGGTTATACTAACTGTCGTAACCGACCTTTCAGCACAATAAAAAGTGTTTAAAATTGATTCCCAAAATGAATATTGAAAATCAATTTATTTGGAGTCGCCACCAAAATTTTTAACGGAAAACTTTGGAAAACCAATTTAAAACAAAAAGAAAAAGGCAACATGGTCTGTGAAACCCGAGATAGGTTCGGGAGTCTATTGGAGTGTGGGGAAGGTGTTAGGCACCCCATAACACCTTTCCATAAAGATGGTTACTTTAAACTAGTAGGCTGAAATAGAATATAGCCTTTAATTTTATCCCAATTACCCTTTATTAACATGGATGCATGTTAAACATGGAGGACATAAACAACAAAACCAGCAAGCAAACAAATAGATATTTACAAAGGGTGGACTTGACCTAGGATAAAAGTCTAGGGCTTACGTACCCTACAATAGGGATCAAAGTCCACGTAGTTCGATCAAAATGGCATATATGTTGGTTGGTGATTTTTAATTCTTGTGATGAGAACAAGAGGGTTTAGATTAAACAGATTTTTGTAAACAAAATGGGATTGGAATTTGGCTTGTGTGTCTTAATTTACGACAACCTGATTAATCTAACTCTCTTGACCTCTTCATTTTTCTCTCTTTTTAATTTTTTTTTTTGTTTTTGAAATTTTAATCTTTATTTTGAAATTTGAATGAAATGGTTACAAAGAACGAACTTAATCACGTTAAAAAAAAAATTATTTAATTAAGATATTTATTTTTGCAATATTATTATTATTATTATTATTATTATTATTTTAAAACAAGTATGTACTAATTTTAGAAATCCAAGGAGATTAAAATCTCACATGACCCCATGCAATCGATGAGAACAATATTCTCACATGATAATTTCATAAATAATGGAAAATATTTAATTAAAGCACATATTTAATTATTATTATTTTTAAAACCAATGTGTACTAATTTTAGGGATCTAAGAAGATTACAATCTCACATGATCCCATGCAATCGAGGAGAACAATATTCTCACACAATAATTTTGTAAATTAAAGAAAACATTTAATTAAAGTAAATATTTTAATTATTATTATTTTTAAAACAAATGTGTACTAATTTTAGGGATCTAAGGAGATTACAATCTCACATGATCCCATGCAATCGAGTAGAACAATATTCTCACACGATAATATCGTAAGTAATCGAAAATATTTAATTAAAGTAAATATTTTAATTATTATTATTTTTAAAAAAATGTGTACTAAATTTAGGGATCTAAGGAGATTACAATCTCACATGATCCCACGCAATCGAGGAGAACAATATTCTCACACGATAATTTCGTAAATAATGGAAAATATTTAATTAAAGTAAATATTTTAATTATTATTATTTTTAAAACAAATGTGTACTAATTTTATGGATCTAAGGAGATTAAAATCTCACATGATTCCATGCAATTGAGGAGAACAAAATCTTCACATGATAATTTCATAAATAATGAAAAATATTTAATTAAAGTAAATATTTAATTATTATTATTTTTAAAACAAATGTGTACTAATTTTAGGGATCCAAGGAGATTAAAATCTCACATGATCCCATGCAATCCAGGAGAACAAAATCCTCACACGATAATTTCATAAATAATGAAAAATATTTAATTAAAGTAAATATTTAATTATTATTATTTTTAAAACAAATGTGTACTAATTTTAGGGATCCAAGGAGATTAAAATCTCACATGATCCCATATGATCGAGGAGAACAAAATCCTCACACAATAATTTCATAAATAATGAAAAATATTTAATTAAAGTAAATATTTAATTATTATTATTTTGTATTATTATTATTATTATTATTATTATTATTTACAACAAGTATGTATTAATTTTTGGGATCTAAGGAAATCGAAATCTCACACGATCCCAAACATCTAAGGAGAACAATATTCTCACTTAATGATTTCTTTAAAACCTTACGTATAAAGCAAAAAAAAATAATCCCGTATAAAAATAATAATACTAATAATAACAAATTAATTAATTAATTAACCAAAAAACGAAGAAACTGAACGAAAACATCCGAAACAAGCTGCAGCGTGAACGTCAGTATGCATGCGTGAGAGTTACCTGGGCTTCGTCTCGGTTGGCTTTTCTTCCCGGTGACTCTCCTCCTCTAGCGATCCTCCGAGGCCTTCTTTGGTCCACCGTAGCTCCTCCCCTCGGCAGTTTTTCCCTTTCTTCGGTCCACCGTGAATCCTTCTCGGCTTCCCTTAGCTTTAGTTTTTCTTTCTCAGCTTATAGGTCTCCTCACATACCCTTCAACAGCTTCTTCTTCCTCTCAATTCTCATAAAAGTACCTCAGCTCCATGTCTCCCTCTGGTAGCTCTCCTTTCCACCTTTCTCTCTCTACTTCTCTCTCTCCCTACGACCTACAGTGGGCAGTTTTGTTGAACTCTGTTTTGGGCTGCCCAAAGCAGAGGATTTTCTTCTCCTCTTCTCCTCCACTCAGCTGGCCTTCAGTTTTGCTCCTTCTCAACTTGCATTCATTCCTGTTCTTTCTCTCCTCCTCTCAGTTTTGCTCCTTATGGTAGCTTATTTGCTTTCTCCTGGCAGTTCAAATTCTTTTCCTTTTTCCTTGGCTCACGCTCTCTTCATTCTTGGTCTCATCCTCACTTCACTCTTGGTCTCGCCTTCCCTTCAGTCTCAGTCTTGTATTCTCTCCTTTCTCCTTGGCTCACCTCTCCTCCAGCCTCGGTCTCACCTTCCCTACAGTCTCAATCTTGTATTCTCTCCTTTCTCCTTGGCTCACCTCTCCTCTCGCCTCAGTCTCTTTCACTCTTTTCAGCTCCTTCCTTTTATAAAAAAATGGCACACTTTTTATCCTTTGGTCCTCTCCACGTTGCATGCTAAATCTTGACTCTCTACCCTCCACATTGTGGCTGAGCATGGTCCTTTCTCCTTTCCGGTGTAATTTCTTGGCATTTTGATGCTTCTTTTTTCTCTGGGCTTGCAGGGTGGGGAGTAGCATATTGCCTTCAGAGTGATAATGTGTCAGACTCTGCCTTTTCCTTTTCGTCTCTTCTCCTCATGCATGCATTAATTCTCATTCTTTGGTCTTCCTCTTTTTGGTTCTTTTTTTTTTTTTTTTTTGTTTTAGACCATTTTATTCTTTGTACTTTAGCTTTAATTTCTCCAATTTAATCATCAAAATATTTATGATTTTTACTTTGATTTATTATTATTAATTTTCATATTTTTAGATTTTTATTTTGCTTGTCTCAAAATCCCCTTATTATTTATCTTCAATTTCAAATTGTCTCCAATTGTGAATGTCACTTGAAGCTTTGTCATTTTTAATTTTCCTATATGTTTAAGTATTAATTAATTGATATGTCAATTAAATAATAAGGTAATTAGAGATGGGGTGTTCACAGTAACAAAATCAATATACACCTACATTCCAACTACATGTAAGAAATAATGAGTTATTATGAAGACATCAAATAATGGACAAAACAAAGTTAAACTAGTAATGGAACAAAAGAAACTTACATCATGAATATCAAAACCACTAGTAGTATCTACATCCCTTTCGACAATAAGAACATGTTGGCTAAAGTTAGTGGACACAATTGAACCACTTGTTTCACCCATTAACATTGATGATGTTGTATTCTTTTCATATTGGGCATAAAGATGATATAACTTAGTCTTAATCTTGTCTAGCTTGTCGTCTTCACAAGTCATAGGATCAAGCCCATTATAAGAAAAATGCAACACCTCAAACTTCAGGCGAGGATTAATAACAGTAGCCATAGGAAGGATAACAATATAATCACCCCAATACCTGCCAAACTTTGTTTTCATCTTCATTGCCATTTCTTTCATTACTATATCAGTATTATCCAAATTTTTCATCAACAAACATTAAATTTTCCACACTTGCAAGAAATATGTGTTTGATGTAGGGTAACTTGAACTTGAAAACAAATTAGTTATGACATTGAATAGGTGAAAGAATTCACACATTTGCTATCCTCTTGTCCATTCTTCATTTGAAGGAGATGTCATGAAATTCTTATTAGTCATGGATAGTCTATAAAAGGTACGACGATACCTAATTGAACTTTCAAGCATTGTGAAGGTGGAATTCCATCTAGTGGGAACATCCAACCACAAACCTACTGTAGTGTCAATGTTACCAATTGCCTTCTCACACTAATTGAAAGCAATCATCCTTGCCTCTGATGCTTTAACATATTTAATGCTTTCCCTAATCATGTACAAAGCTCCACTAGCCACTTTTAAGCCCTATTGAACTATAAGGTTCAAGATATGGGCACAACATCTCACATGGAAAAATTCACTATCACACAACAAACCATTTCGTAAACACAAAAGATCTTTCAATATCTCTTGCATATTGTCATTTGTAGAAGCATTATCCAAAGTGATTGAAAACCCTTTCATTTCTATCATCCATTCTCTCAAACATTCAATTACTTTGTTAGCTAACTCAATACCAGTGTATAGAGGTTCTATTTTACAAAAGGAGAGAATTTTACTGTTAAGCTTCCAATGTTCATTAACAAAGTATATAGTCAAACAAATATATCCTTCATACGTGCAAGTAATCCAACAATCAGAAGTTAAACATATTCTACTAGGACTTCTTAACATATGGATTTAAAATCTTATGAAATTCCCTAATCCATTTATATTCAACAAAAGCATATGGAAGATCATGCTCAATAATAGCCATGGCCATAACATCCCTTGCACGTTTATGATCAATTTGTTGTGCCCTTAATTTTCTTGATTGATCCAACATCATAGTGCCAACATTATGATATTTAGAAAGTTTGTGGACACTTAGGAATATGACGAAGAAGACTTGAAATACCAATCTTTGAGCCTCCACACACATATGTCTCTCCACATCCATTACATTTTGCTTTCTCTTTACCATTAACTAAGCCTATTTTATTTAATGATTTCCACACATTTGAGGTACAAGTTCTAAGCTTCTTGCTTAAAGGTTTTTTTTCTTTATCCAAATTATCATTATGTTTAGAGTTTGAAGGAATTGATTGATTCAAAACCTCAACACTTTCTTTGCACCCCATATTAACACATTGATTGTTAAACGATTCCATTATGCACCTATACAAAATAAATATTTGTATTTGAGCATATATCTTATTAAGTTTCTATCTATGTATAAACCAAAAAAAAAAAAAACTCCCCAACAGGCAACATTACCTTTGAACGAAGGTGCGATGAGCAGAACAACACAGAGTTAACAGATGGTGCGACAATAGAACCAAACGTACTAATGATAGACGCAGAGGCAAAAAAAGAAGGTGAAACAGAATAGAACGGAGAAGGAAAAATTGATTAGAGCGATGAGTGAGCCAGCAAAATAGACTGTGGTGGGATCGTGGAACCAATTCTGAAGGAGTGTGCGCACTATAAGCCTGTGACCTCTTGTTCTTGTCTCCTAGTGGAAGGAAGAAGAGAAGAGTCGAAGACTGAAGAGGACTAATAAGGTGGAAGTATCCAAGGATGGAGGGTTAGCAAACTCAACACTCAGCAATTCTATTTTATAATTGGGTTAATCTTTTTTTTTTTTTTTCTGACATAAAGTGAAAGTGGGCTAAATGAAGGCAATTGGGTTAGGGATTGAAATTTAAAATTTGAGTTGGAAACTGAAATTTAAAAATAAAAAAAAAGGATGGGTTGTTTAACCTGCAAGTTAAATGGGCTGGGCTTAGAGCATTATATTAAATGGGTTCTTAAATACTCCTTATAACCCAACCCACTTCCCTAGTGGGTTAAACAGACTTGACCTGCCATTTGGACAGCTATATTATTAGTTAACTATAGTTAATCACATATTTATTATTTATTGATTAAAAAATAAATAATAAAGATATAAAGAATTATATTTAAGTTTTATCTTTTTTTTTTGACAAATATGCATTTGGTAAGTTAAGTAAGCTTTCAAAATTATGCGTTTTTTTCCTTTAAATAAGCTTCATACATTATGGACCAAATTATAAGCAAAAGTGAAGTGTCAAGAACGGTCTGGAGAACAAAAAAATTGAGGGACTAAATTGAAAGTATGAATAAATTATATGACCTCGTTTTTAATCTTGTAAATATCCCGGACACCAGCTACAACTTTTGTTGACAATGTCTGTGTTAAGGACCAAATTATAAAGATCTTTTTTTGGCGGGAACATGATGTATTTGTTCCGTTGTTGTATAATAAGCCCATGATGTTGTCATATTAAAAAAACAAATATTGTAAATATTAATTTTTTTGGCTATCATAATATTAATATTTAAAATAATACACTAAAAAAATATTATCTAATACAGTATTAATGCATGAAAATAAGATTATGATAGCATAGAAATGCCTCAAACCAATATCAACAATACACCAAAAATAAAGGTCATACTAACACTTTTTTAGTATTAATATCTCACTTTTCCGATACATATCATAATTATTTTAATATACAATTAAATACAGTGTTAGCGTCATCCTATGAAAAAATATATATCATAAGACATAGTCTAACAAGTTTTTTAATAATAACATTATAAAATTTTAAATACATATTAAAAATTTAAACACATTATTATTATTTTGATATATAAACTACCACGGTCAAACTATTTTTCATTTTAAAAATTATCTAATTTTTTCTTTCAATAAGATGATATCCAAATCTAAAATTATTAATATTTTGTACTATCATAATTTATGAGAAAAACACTAAATTAAACTCTCACTTTTATACTTTGTGACAATTAAGTTCTTAATAAATAAATCATGACAAATTAATTTTTCACAAATTAAAGTTTATGCAAAATAATCTCTTGTTGATCCAAATAGAAAGATTGAGTTTGTATAAATTAAAATTTGTGAGGACTAATTTTATATAAATTTAAATTTGTAAAAAACATATTTGTTATGAATAATTTGGAAATGATTAAATTGTCACAAAATATAAAATTGAAGATCAATTTTATATTTTTTTCCATAATTTATTTTAAACTTTAAAATTTACCAAAATAAAATAAAAAATTACAGCAAATGATTTAAAAAAAAAATCAATAACAAAGATTGCGTTAACTTTTTGTTTAAAAAAAAAAAAAAGCTGGGTACCAGCTGTAATTTTTGTTGACAACACCAGCGTAAGCAAAACGCTCTTTCCTCGTAAATCGTAATTCTGTTCCGTTAGGGGCAATCCAAGCTTGGTTTGAATTTTAACTGTTCACTATAGCATCCACAGTTTGTCACAGCTTTTTGGCGTCAAATTATTTACAAAACCTAAAAACCTTATACGCATTATATGTATTACATGCAACCAAACATTGCGCTTTTAAGCACTCCAACCTTATAGCATCCTCAAGATTCATTAGTATTCCATAATTTTATTTTCTTCTTTTTTTAAAACTACTCAATTACTTTTTAATCCTCTCATTTATCTATTAATATTAGAAACCTCCATATAACGTATTTGAACTTGGACGTTCGAATCCATGTCATATTCTTCCACAACTAAATGAACAGGCATTCAGTAGTCGAATTTGTATGTTATATTTGCTTTCCTCATTTTAATTTGGTGTTAGAGGGGAAAAAAACTTTAAGTAGTGTTTCAAATTAAGGGGCTAACTTGGAACAATAAAATTCTGAGATGAAAATGAAATTTAAGATAAAGTTAAGGGATCAAATTAAAACTAAATAAAGATAATAGACATAAGTGAAACCAAAGATCAAGTTAAAGAATAAATTGAAACTAAATAAAAATAAAGGAGAAAATTAAAATCTCAAATAAAATTAAGACTAGGAGTGTGCCTCCTCGACCCCACCACCTTACCTCCCATATTTAAAAATTCACAAAATTTATATAAAAATTAATATTAATAGTTCAAAAATTTTATTACAGATCAAAATTTATAAATATATTTTGCGGGAGAGAAAAAAATGAAATTTGAGGGTTTAGAATTTATTTTTGTTTGAAATTATATCATATTTTAAATTCATAATTTATAAATAGGTTTATATTTGTAAATTTTAAATTGCATAAAAATTCAAAATTAATGATATTAACTATAACATAAAATTCAATGCAATTCAATTTTCAAACTCTTAGTTTGGGAAAGGGGCGTTCTGGTTTCATGCTTGCAGATACGTATTTTTAGCTTCCAAATTTTGTGTAAAACTTTTAGTTTCTTGATGTATTTACCCTAATTATTGACACAAATTATTATTTTTTATGCAAAAATTTTATAAAAATTTGAAAATATGTACTTCCAAGCAAGAAATGAAATTCATTTGAGATTAATTTTACAAAAAATATTAATATTCAAGATACTCAATTCTTAGACGAAAATAAACTTGCCAATCGCGTGGCTGTGGGTGCTCTTAAACCCCACATCGGATGGCTTTAAGCGTGAGAGTGTGTAGAAATAAGCATTTGAAATGCTTGACTTTCACTTGCATTATATGGTTTTACCCTTCAGATTTTGATAAAGAAAAAAGGAAATAAACTTATTTATAAATTATCAATTATAAAAATATGATCCATTTTTAAATAAAAGTTGATTCTCACTTTGAACCCTCAAATTTCTTTTTTTTTTTCCTCTTTTATAATCCCCACTTCAAAATATTTTAAATATATTTCTAAATTTTAAAAAGTACAGAAAATTTTAAACTAGTAATATTAATTTTCATATAAATTTCATTATTTTTTATTTATTGTCAAAAATTATTTTTTTTAAAAAAAAGATGCCAGTAGGAATTGAAGGGCATCCCTTCATAAATGAAGGAGGAGAGCATGCCCCTCATACGATATGAGGGCCCCCCAAATTGGAATTATTAGCCAAAATAAAAATAGAAAATTACATAGTTCGCAATTCTATAAGTGTATTTAAAAAATAAAAAATAAAAATGAATCGTGAAAAATAAAAGTGTTGACTCAGATTTTAAGATATTTAATACCTCATTCTAAATTGATAGTCAGAAAGCCTACATGACATCATATCAGCATCTACATTCCAAACTGCCATTTCAAACCCACTCCTTCAATCTATTTGATCAACTAGTTCTGATATGCATGCCTTTGTAGTATGAACACATAATAGAAGTCTACGAGAAAGACGTTGGCTTTACATGTAAATCCAATTCTCATAGTTCTTTTATACAACAAATCATGGCCCATCACTCGCTTAACTAATTCCAATTTTCAAGTCATATGTAGAGCACTTCAAATAGTGCGGCACGCTGATCTCAATTCTAAGAATTTTGATTTCTTTTTGGACGTTGAATGAGATACTTCTGAATCTCTTTTTGAATGAAATATAACTTCATAGTTGCTTGATTTTGTGAAGGGTTTGGAATTGATGTATAATATAATAACTCAGATATTGCATGAGATTTTATGTCTAATTTTTTTTTTTTTGGTGTCATTTTTTACATATTCATAATTTTAAGTATATCAATATACTTAATTATGATGTAAGGATATAATTATAATAAATCAATCCAAAAGATAGTAATATTACAATTATATGTCCCTACATTATAACTGAGTGCATTGATACACTCAAAATTGTGAGTGCACTAAAAATTTTACCTTATTTTTCATGTAAATCATATTCTTTTTAGCTATGTCATAATTACCGTTAAATGAGATAAGTATAAAATTAATCCTCCACTTTTGTTTTTTGTGACAATTTAGTCTCTTACAAATTAACTGTGACAAATCAATCAGTTATAAATTCAAATTTATACAAAATCAGCCCCTCACAATTTCAAATTCATAAAAAACTAGTACCTCCATTTGAATTAATGAAAAATTGATTTTGCATAAAAAAATAATATTTGAAAGACTAATCTGTCATGGTTAATTTGTAAAGAACTAAATTACCATAAAGTATAAAAGTGGGGAGATGAATTTAATAACTGTTAAATATAAAATAACATTTTATCTAATTTATTAGATTAATTATTTTATTTGTACTCATTAATTACACAAAATTCAAATTATTTCTATTTGGAGTTATTAATTATGAAATAATTTAATATTTTAAGTAATTATTTAATAAAATACTATTCTATGTTAAATAATTATTAAGTTATGGTTGAAAATATCTTGTTTTAAAGTTGAATGTGGAAGCGACTTGTCGCGTGCTTGGAGGTCCTTGTGGGTGCTTTCAAACCCCGCATGGGTTGAATTTTAACATGTGTAAGGGTATATAAGTAAAACATTTGAATTGTTTGGATGCCACTTATGTTAAGTGATTTTATTCTTCAACCTTTAGTTCATAAAATGAATATCATGTTTTTAAGTTCAAAATATCAACACTCTTCGTACAAAAACAATTTAACTAATTCTTTTATAATACTTTTTTGGTCTCGGACAGATGAAGAACATTTGATATGAACCCGCGCCAAAACTTAAAAAATCTGTTTGATAAAATTTTTATTAGTTTAGAGTTTAAAATTTATAATTCAAAAAATTAAATGACGACAGTAAGAAAGGTTAACAAGCCTTTTGATTAAAAACTTGCATTAATATAATAAAAAACGAATTACTTTTATCCATTATAATTTTTACCTCTTACCGTTAGAATCACAGTGGACTCTATATCTACCAGTCCCGTTAATAAACCTCTATTATCTAAATTTAGAAAGATTAATTATTTAAATGACCATAATACCCTATTATTTAGTTTCTTTGACTAATATATATGTTGTCGTTCAAATAATTGAGGTCATTGATAGAATAATTTTTTATTTTGGAACCCAACGTACGTAAGCGAGCTTAAATTCAATTACATGAATTAGTCAATGGAAAGACGCAAGTTGAGGCTGCGTATCAATCTTATTTCATAGTTGACTATAAACTAGTTCTTCAATTTCTAATTTATGGATTATATCTGCATTACATTTACTTTGACTATGAGTATAAATTATAAACTAAATGATAAACCATTAACGAAAAATTAATCATTTAGATTTATTTACTTTATTGTCAACTAAATAAAAATACACTGGATTTATTATTTTTTCTACAAATGATAATTACTTAGATCATATTGTCATGAAAAAATTTACCGCATCGTTAATCTGCTTGTATGACTATGATTTGATCTCCATAATCTAATGATTGTAATTTAATAGAAATAGATGGTTAGAATTTAATCATGTGATTTTAATCTAATGATTGAGATTTAATTTAAATGTTAGGCTATGAGAAATGAATGGCCAGGGTTTAACCTTATTTATCAAATATCTAAGAGTAATATAGAATAATATATATGACTAATTTAAACGTGGGAACGTGAATACGTACAATTTTTAAATTATATAATTCAAATATAGGGGAATTATACTAATTTTTAATTATACAATATTTTAATTTGAACCCATTAAACTTAACAAATATATTATGTATAAAACTTAATATTGAGTTTACACATCCCTACATTTTGTTAGTAATTTATTATTTCAACTAAAATTTTAAAAAAATTGTCCTTAAAAATATTAATTTTTTTTTTAATTTTTGTGGGTAAAATAATATTTGCAATACTATATCAATATAGATTTTTGAAAATTGATAATCATAATTTTTGTGCGCCATCACATAAGTTCTACTTTTCATATTGTTCTTCGAGTATACATATATTGAAATATATTATGATATTATAGATGGATGGTATATTTTTAATTTATCAATGTATCATGTATATTAAATGAGTAAAATTAATCCCCATAAATATATATATAATTAAGTTATATTGATATTAATTTAAAAAGTAACCATTGATACATTATACATTTAATCATTGTCTATATGATTTTGTCTGATACTTCAATATTCATAGTTTTATTCATAAACGGTAGAAAAATATTAAGCAATTAAAAATATTTTGGATCTTGTATTTTAACTTTGGCTAACTTGACAATCCATTTATTTCAAATTAAATAGTAACAAAAAAGAGAGTAAAACTGCCCTCCTCCCATTCCCTACATGTCAGGCGGCTCAAATTCATGTTTGTTCAGAGATTTTGAAATAGAAAGTCAATATTCAGGTGGGCACATGAAGACCATAATTTTTAAATTATATAATTCTATCTGAATTAGACTAATTTTTTACCACGTAAGATTTTAATTTAAATTTATTAGACTCAACACATACAACATTTATATATAAATATAAAACTCAATATTCAATTTACACATGCCTACATTTTTGTTAGTAATTTATTATTTCAACTAAAATTTATAAAAATTGTCCTTAAAAATACTAAAACTTTTTTAAATGTTAGTCGATAAACTAATATTTGCAATACTATATCAGTATATATTTATGCAAATTGATAATTATAAATTTTTGTGCACCATCACATAATTTCTTTACTTTTCATAATGTTCTTCAAGTATGCATTGAAATATGTTTTGATATTATTGAAGGATGGTATATTTTTAATATATCATTGTCATGTATATTAAATGAGTAAATTTAATCCTCATAAATATTATATAATTAAGTTATATTGATATTAATTTAAAAAGTAACGATTGATACATTATTCATTTAAATTTAAACTTGTTTTTCAATTTTGAAAAGAAAAAGTCAAAATATTATTTACAAAATAATCTTATTTAATTTAATCAAATGATTTAAATAAATATTTTATTTAAATAATAGACTACTGAATAAACTTTCTAAATCCACCCCACTAAATATGAATGCATACGTACAATAGACTTAATAATTTTATAGCTAAATGATGAGTTTGAAGTGTGAGGCTGCTGAGATAAAGTATAATGTTCCTTAAAATTGCATGTGAGATTTTGTCTAATTTTTATATGAGTAATTTAAACATAATTTCAAGTTGCATTCTTATACTCTTGCAGGGATAATGGAAAGGTGGCACGTTCAATGTTTGTCTGACCAACGTTATGCATTTTGATCAATTACGAACATTTTTAAAACTATATGCCGCCGCTATAATCTATTATTATCATTCAATGGCCTAAATGTACAAGTGCTGTACAACATGCAATTCAAAATTTTGTTCTAATCTACTAGAGTGGAAGGCTAAGATATCACATGGGAAGACTTTTTCTTTGCATTTCTAAAGTCCAACAAAAGTATTTATAACATTTTAAAATAATGGTTTATTAGATCTTACCATTTGGCTGCATGGGTTTAATGTTAATTGCTTCATAAAGAACATAAGCTAGATTGCCGCATGGAAAATGTTTTGACGGACGTATAAACAAGCCTAGCCAATAGGATTAATAGTACACAAAATTCAACATAAAATCGAATATCGTTGCCCCATTGAAAAAAAGAAATTAACGGAAGATAGGTTTGCTCACATAATTTAAATATTGTTCATTTCAAATTTTAAAATGCAATAACAAAACAAAAATTAAGAAAATACAAACATATATTGTTTAGAGCTTCCCTTATGTGAGCAGTTACGCTTAACTCAAGATAAGGCCAGAAATTATAGGCATAATTCTATAACTGATGTTTCAAATAATAATAGATTGAGGGCAACCACCAATTCCAAAGGGTCCTAAACAAAATAATAATAATAATATTAATAATGTAATGTGTAATTACATACATTGTCACACCTTTGGATTCATTGCACTTTGTGGGCTGATATTGAATCACACAAAGAGTCATATAAATGAATAGGAATTTGTATAACACTGGAAGCTTCTTTACTGGTAAAATTTTTTAAATTGATTTGGCAATTTGTATTTAAGTAATTAGGCAGATCTAATAATTTTTATTTAAAATTGAATAATGGATTTGATAACACTAAAAATTAAAATCATTAAATTCCATTAAATATTCTAAATTATGATATTTGTTCTTTGGAATCCAAATCAAGATTTGCAGCCAATCCTTTTTAATAATTCACACTTCATTTTTAGTTATTAATTCTGTCTTTCTCTATATCTCAACTAAATTTATGTAGTTACTGGCGGGATTGGAATAAAATCAAGCTGAATCGGATTTTTGCTCAACCTGAGGTTCGAGCCAATATTTTTATTTCGTGGAAAGTATCAACCTAGT
The DNA here is from genome assembly GCA_037074485.1 of Delonix regia. NCBI lineage: Eukaryota > Viridiplantae > Streptophyta > Magnoliopsida > Fabales > Fabaceae > Delonix > Delonix regia. The sequence continues at coordinate 41,993,761 of CM073450.1, read as the reverse complement.
CCACATGCTAGCCACCTAGCCCGATCTTAAAATTTATATTATATTTTATAAATTTATTTTTAAAGTAAAAATAAAGTGTGGTTTATATAAAACTAGGTATCTCATATTATATTAAAATGGTTCATGCTAAACAAAAACAAAAAAGTGATTTTATTAAAAAAAATTAAAAAAACAAAAAACCATTAGAAGTTTCATTAGTGGTAAGAAGCAAAAATAAAATTATAAGAAATGTTTTAAAAAATAATAATAAAGTGTAAGAATTAATTTATTTGTACATTAAGATTCAAAAAAAGAGACTAAATAATTATATCCTAAAGATTTACGATGGTTTTGTGCCAATTTTCATGTCATTGCTAACGTAATCAATTCGTGGCAGATGACATTAAAATAAAAATCGTGTTAAAAAATTCGAATTATTATTTTTTATACGTACCTATCAAAGGTCAAACTAACATTCCTTCTAATGAAGATGGTGGATTATACTCTCTCCATTTCTTATCTTCTAGATGCGGACAAAATTAACTTTAAACCAGGCCTAAGATGCCTCACCTATTTTAGGAACATTCGAAAAAAAAAAAAAGACAACCTTAAACATATAAAACATCTGAAGACTACAATCTTACAAACAAGACGACACACGGACAACGACCTTATTAACTCATACTAATTTCAATTAACTGAATTATGAAATATTTAAACAAATTTGAAATTAATGATGCACGCCAATTGACTGCGAAAATGCCTAGTCTGAAAAATGGGGCATCAAAATTAAACAGTAATGGGAGAAGTTTGGCGGGTTATCTGGGTTTATACAGAAAAAACCCTATAGTTCATTCAATATCCTCATCTTTACAGGGAAAAAAGAAAATTCTTAGGTCCCTAAATAAGATAATCCTCTTGAGGATACCCAAATTTAGGAATTTTTTGCTATCTTAATACAGATGAAGAGAAAGGAGAGTCTAAATTATTTGAACTTTTTACATTTTTTTCTGTATGAATGCATGCTTTTATTACATTAATATTGTAAGAGATGGATATCAAAATGTAATTATTCTTTAAATAATGAAATGACACAAAATAAAAGTACAGAAAGGTGTTCTTTCAAATAATTTATAGGTATTTGTATTACAATCTTTTAATAAAAATATAACAAATAGGCCATATTTATATATTGACTATATATACATGATTGAATGCTTTATAGAAATTTCTTCACAAATATTATGTGCTTTTCCACAAATCTCAAAACCAACGTTTTCTGCCTAACTTTAGTGGTTCTTTTTTGTTTTAGTAACTAACCAATATGATTTTATTGTTTTTTTTTAATTTAGAAGTTAGCAAGGTGTGATATTGTAAAAGAACGTTTGAGAATAAAATAGGGGCTAGGATCTGTATTTCTCTCTTCTGGGAGCCATTGACTGTAATTCAACCTTCTATAGAGTGAGCACTTGTCATAGGTAATCATATTTACTTCAGATATACATGCCTTTACAGTGTTGACATAGAGCAGATGCAATGTTGCATACGTGAAAGACATTATATGCCTTACTTTATACAACAAATCAAAGCCCATAACACCTTTGACTAAGGGGAAGAAAGGAGGAAGAAACAAAGAAGGGCTTGGGACACTAAGCACATAGAAATATATGCTACCAATTTTAACGGACAAAATTCAATTTATCACACAGTCATGGATTATATGGAGTGGGAATCAAATACAGATTGTTTTTCTTTCCAACGGCTCCTCCAAAAGATTCAGTCATATCCAAGTCTTCTGGTTTCATTCCATTTGTGCTTATCCACAAATCTCAAAAGAAACGCTTTCTGCGTAACTTTAGTGGTCCTTCTTCGTTTTAGTAATTAACCAAGATGCTTTTTTTATTTTTTTCTTTAATTTAGAATCTAGCAAGGTGTAATGTTATAATAGAACGTTGAGAGGGGCCAGTTTATATTTCTCTCTTCTAGGATCCATTGACTGTGTGTAATTCAACCTTCCATATACAGAGTGAGCATAAGTTATAAGTAACCACATCATTATCAGCATCCACATTTTGAAGCTGCAATTTCAAACCCACTCTAATTAAATTTATAATCTACTTCGGATATACATGCCTTTACAGTAATGATATATAGCAGAAGCATACGTGAAAGACATTATACGCCTTATTTTATACAACAAATCAAGAGGAAGAATGGAAGAAGAAACAGAGAAGGGCTTGGGACACAAAGCACATAGAAATATATGGTACCAATTTTAAAGGACATAAATTCAAAATATCACACAGTCATGGATTATATGGAGTGGGAATTAAATACAGGTTGTTCTTCTTTCCAACGGCTGCTCCAAAAGATTCAGTCATATCCAACTCTTCTGGTTTCATTCCATTTGGGAGTTCCCAGTCAAAGTGGTAGAGTAAGCAAGCTAAAGGAAGCTCCATACTCGCCAATGCAAATGACACCCCAGGACACATTCTCCTTCCTGCTCCAAATGGGAGGTATTCAAAGTTGTTCCCTTTGAAATCAAAAGAAGTGTCAAGGAACCTCTCAGGTATGAAGCTCTCAGCATCAGACCAATACTTTTGATCTCTTCCAATTGCCCATGCATTTACAATGACTTTTGTCTTTATGGGTATTTCATACCCACCAATGTTACATGGTTCCCAGTTTTCTCTTGGGAGCAAAAAAACACTAGGTGGGTGTAACCTCATTGTTTCTTTAATAACTAATTTTAAGTAACAAAGTTCCTCTAGATCGGTCTCATGGATTGTTTTCTTTTCCTTGAAAACCCTTCTTATTTCTGCCTGTGCTTTTTCTCTTACTCTTGGGTTTCTCATCAGTTCTGCCATAGCCCAATCTATTACTGTTGCAGAAGTATCAGTTCCGGCACCAAATATGTCCTAGATAGATGTAAAACAAATTGTAGATAAGATCATTGATTTTGATTTTAAAAAAGGAAAAAATTTCACTGCTTTATATTGCGCTTAAAATCGGATGTAAAACTAAGAATAAGATAAAATATAATTTAGACAGTATATACTTACCCAAATGACAGCTTTGATGTTAGTATCTGTAACAGGAACCTTGAGGTCGCCACTTTGTTGGACACGTAAAAGAACATCAACAAGGTTTTCCTCCCCAGGGTCACCCTTCCCTTCTTCTGCTTTCATCGTCTTCTTCACTTGATGCTCATTCACAATCTTTTCCAAGATCTTGTCCAACTTTTTTTGTATCTTCACCAATTTTGATTCCAAGCGAGTTATAAGATGAATAGGCTTCAGAGAAGGAAACAAATCAGCCAAATCAAATCCTCCAGCCAATTCTACTGATTCTTTGAGCAATGATAGTAGTTCATCTTCATCTTTACTCTTCTTACCAAATGCTGCCCTGGTCACAATGGTACTCACAAAAGAGAAAATTATTTTAGTGAGGTTGATTGGTATACCTCTGGACATCTGGATTGATTCTACGAGCTTTGTCACCTCATCTTGTCGAATAGAGGAAAAAGACTGAACCCGCTTGACACTTAAAAGCTCTAACGTACATATTTTCCTCATCTGTCTCCAGTATTCACCATATGGCGCAAAAGCAATATCTCTTGACCCATAGGTCAAGATCTTGGCGACAAGACTTTCTGGTCTCTGTACGAAAGTAAGATCATGGGTTTTCAATATCTCCATGGCCATCTCAGAGGATGACACAATCACTGCAGAAATTTCACCCAATTGAAGGTGCATCAAAGGTCCATATCTTTTGGCTAGTTCTCGCAAAGCACGGTGTGGAAGAGAGCCCATCTTTGCTAGCTGGTGCAGATTTCCTATCAAAGGTAGCTTCCTTGGCCCTGGGGGGAGTTTGGTCTTTTGCTTGCCTATCCTTGCAAGCAAAAGGAACGAGAAGAGGAGGAAGAAGGTAATGAAGATGAAGGAAGATTGAAATTCCATGGTATCAAGGAATGAAGTGATGAGTGTTTGTGTTCGAAGGCATATATATAGGAAATTTGAAGTAATAGGGTGTATTGTGTGTATTTGAATGTTGTGATTTTTAAATCCTTTTTTGAAGAAACGTTCAAGCTTTGGATGGTATTATGGACTTCATAAGTTATTTATATCAAAGTTTTGAAGTTTGAAGCAAACGTTACACATTTAAATTTAAATTCGTGTTTAAATTTCGAAACCAAAAAGTCAAAATATTATCTAGTTTAATCAATTATTCAAATAAAATATTTTATTTAAATTACATATTATGTAATAAACTTCTATAAAAGATGCAAAAACAATTGAGAGTTTTCTTATCACACTGAATATGAATGTAAACATTTTGTAGAGGCATTTTGATACACTGTCGACCAGATGATGCATGTATAGTTGACTTTATAATTTTATAGCTAAATGAAGAATTTGAAGACGTAAGGAAGCAAAAAAATTAAATAAAAATGGCGCACCCACTACAAGGAAATTAAATAACAAAAATAAATAGGTAAAATACCAAAACTAAAGGCTATACAAAAAGATAACTAAAAGTCTATTAAAAATATCTGAATTTAAAATAATTCTAATTTTTGAATTTATTCTAAATTACTAAATTATAAAAAATATTGATATGTACAATCTGCCATGGTGCAAGTATGCACCAACAAGTAATACAAGCAAAGTAGATATAGACAAACTCTGTGACTAACTCTTGTATAATACGTCTTTAAATAATTTTGAGGTAGAATTAGACATAGGCAATATTTTGTATCATAAACCTTAATCTCTAAATATTTAGATGCGCACTTAAGAATTTTATCATATAATTGACATGGAAACTTTCTGTATTGGATTGTGAAAATTTTCATTTCAATATAGTAATCAAAGTTGTATCTAAGTTTTGATTTATTTAGAGTAGACTAAATAATTCTATCTCTGATTCAATGTCCAAAGGTTAGACATGGAAAAAAAGATTCATCTTATTTAAAAAATTCAATTCATTTAATCTAGCTTCAATTTAGTTTCTAAAGTTTTTTTTTTATTCAAAATACATTCCGTCAAATATTGACAGTTAGATTTCGTCTGTTTTTTAATTTCTTTTTGAATGTTAAAGGAGATATTCTCAATCGCCATAACTGCATAATCAACGGGTTTGAAAGTGATGTACGTAGCATATAAACTCAATTACTTCAGAGTTTCTTGGTATTTTTCAGAGTACATAGACTACGGTCCTTCTAGTTTGATAATTTTTTTTATTAATCAGTGAACAAGAAGGCATAAAAAGGTCTCATTTGAACCAAGGCTCTTTGGCTTTTTTTTTTTTCAATAAGGCTCTTTGACTTTTTTTTTGGGGGTCAATAAGGCTCTTTGACTTTTTAGATAAATAAGTAGCAGGATAAAAAATCAGCTGATTTAATTTTGTTTTATACACGATATTGAGAATTGAATTTAGATGTAGTCAAATTTTCTCCATTCATCTTACATAAATGACTTTGATATGAATTGACTTCCTCAAAGTTTTTGGTATAATATTTTTATTTGAAAATTTACTGTTTCAACCTCACAACAATATAATTGTTGAATGATTGTATCATATTCTTATAGCATCTCTAAATGGGCAAAATTAAACAAAATTATATTGTTAAATACAAAATTGGTTGAAAATTTTTTAGAGAAATTAAATTATTATTGGAGTCATTAAAATATGTAAATGCAATTTTGTTAGAGCTAAAGTTGGAATATTTGGTTTCATACCTTGTGAATATTGTGGAAACCCAAACATTAAAAATAAAAATTAATAACAAGAATAACCAAGGAAAAAACAAAACCTTTAGAAAATTAAAAAATTAAAAGACCAAAAAAGCCAAAGAACAAAGAAACCTATGGGAAAAGTCATAAAATAAAGAAAAATAGAAACAAAAAGAAAGCAGAAGCAAACAGGCATTTGAATGAAGATAAAACAATTGGGTAGACTTGCGAATTCAATTCTACAAAATATAAAATATGTAAATTGCTTCTAAAGTTAAAAGAGAATGACAAAAAGAGCATGAATGTGTATAGGGTTCATTTCTTATCTTTCCGGCCACCTCCCTCTTTTCTCTCTTTCCCTCTCTAACTTTAAAAACATTTTATAAGTTTTACACTTTTTTGCCAGTTTTTTTAAGTGAAATTTTAATGAAGAAGCTGTCAATAAGATAAGATAAAGATGTCAGAAGAGTGGAGTCTAAATAAGCCTTGCACATCTTCTTTTAGCAATGAATGTTGCTATTATATAAATATTTTAAGACAAGGATATTAAAATGTAATTATTCTTTCAATAAAGAAGTGAAACAAAATTAAAGTACAAAATGACCTTCTTTGGAAACTTACATATAGTATTTAGGTATTTGTTAATAAATTTTTTTTAATGAATTTATAACAATTATATATCAACTACATGATCGGATGCTTTAACGAAATTTTTATTAAGTATCATGTGTTCATTGAAGAATCTCATAACAAAGACTTTTGGCCTAAGTTTGGTCTTCTTTCTTTATGGTAATATAACAGGCGGCTTTTGTTTTTTGGTTCAGAATTTTGCATCATGTTTTTAAGATAGAACATTGGTAGAGTGAAACAGGTGCCATTCCAGTATTTACATCATCTTGGAGCCACATACTGTGTAACTCAATCTTCCAAAGAGAGAGTACTAGTTCAGAGAGAGTACTAGTTCAATGGTATCAAATCAACATCTACATTACACGCTGCTATTTCAAACCCACTCCTTCAATCAAATTGATCTACTAGTTCTGATGTACACGCCTTTACAATATTAACATAACCAAACATGAAAGACATTGGCTTTCCATGCACAAAAACATACATGCCATCTTTTATACAAACAAGTCAAGGTTTATCACTCCCTTTGAGTCCTTGACAATGATGAAGAAAAGAAGAAGAATTAAAATAGGGCTTGGGAGAATCTAATCACATATAAATATATAGTACCATTTTAAGGAAATCAACAGAAATTATCATACAATTTGGTAGAAGTTGTTTTTCTTTCCAATGGTTGCTCTAGTAGTTTCAGTCATGTCCAAATCCTTTGGTTTCATTCTATTTGGAAGTTCCTGTATATATAATGCATTCTAATTATTTCTCGTATTTTATCAAGTAACTGATGAAATATATAATGCATTTTAACTTTCCCGTTCTTGTCACTTGGAGCATCATATCACTAGGGTTTTTATCTCTTCTCTTTATTCTCTCTTTGTGGGTACGAAGCATGGTTGTTTTAGGTTGCAAACTTTACTAGTTAACCATGGCAAAATTTGTATCTTTTATAGATAAGTTTTCTCTAATAACTCCCACGTTTTTTTCAACTATTGGTATTAGTGCCAGGTTTTGTATATGGTTTGTTTAATTCTTTTACAACTTCATGTTTAATTTTCATCAGTATGTGATTGCTATCATTTATTGATTGGGTCAAGCCTTCTATGCACTTTCATTATTTTTTTGTTTCCATTTTGAACTCTCATTTTGAAACCAAGAACACAAACTCAAGCATGAAGGACATCACATTTTTTAGATGATATTTATTCAAATATCCAACGATTATTTTGAAATTATTAGATTAACACTTTTTTAATATCCTAAAATTTTGAATGGAATGATGCATAAAGGATGCCCTAAATCACAATAAACAAACTCATATGCCATTAAAGCTACAATTTGAAGAAAATCCCAAAGTTTTTTATGCCAAATTTGTCAAACAAGAGGGGTTTTGGATAAAATCATCACAGGGGTCTTATTGATCTAGTAATTTCAAGTAGAATGATTCCTAAAACATGCCCAAAAGATGCAAAATCATTCAACCTCCATTAAAGCTCCATGTTAAGAAAACTTCAAACTTTACGTTCCAAAATACTACCAAATGGAGTGTTCTTGGTCGAAATTATCCTATGGGTCTTGTAGATCATGAAAATCCAAGTATTTTGGTACAAATTATGCCCCATAAAACTTCAAGAATCAACGGGTTGAATGTCAGAGTTCCAATCGAGTAAGATAACTCATTTCAAGATCTGCCTGGTGTCGTTTTATTACAAGAAAAACGTCATATTTCATATTTTAGTTAGAAATTGAATAGTGCTCAACTTAGGTATTGTACTTATGGCAAAGAGTTGTATGCCTTAGTTTGTGCATTGGATGTCTAGCAACATTATTTGCTTCCTAATGAGTTTATTATAGATACTGATCATGAATCTTTGAAGCATTTAAAAGGCCAAGGCAAATTGAATAATAGACATGTTGAAAGGGTTGAGTTCTTTGAGACTTTTTTGTAAGTGATTTGTTATAGTAAGGGAAAGAACATATTGTTGCTTGTGCATAGTCTAGTAGATATACCTTAATCCTTACACTTATGTCTAAGTTGTTAGGATTTGATCTATTTAAAGACATATATGCAACTAATGTTTATTTAGCTAATATTTTTGTTGTTTATGAAAGAAGTGCATTTAATAAATTCTATAGGCATGAAGGTTAACTATTTTATGACAGTAGAATTTGTGTTTATGTATGTTCTATGCGTGAAATGCTTGCTAGAGAATCTTATAGTGGTGGTTAGATGGGCCACTTTGGTATGCATAAGACTTTTGATGTGTTATTAGATCATTTTTATTGGCTACACATGCGAAGGGAAGTTGAGAGAGTTTGTGCTAAATGTATTACTTGTAGGCAAGCTATGTCTAAATCTATGCCCCATAGATTATATAAACCCTTACCTATTCCTACTAGCCCTTGGACTGATATTTCCATGGATTTTGTGCTCGGATTACCTAGGACTAGGAATGGTAGAGATAGTATCTTTGTTGTTGTTGATAGGTTTAGCAAAATGACACATTTCATTGCTTGCCACAAAATTGATGATGCAACAAACATTGCAAATTTGTTTATTTAAAAGGTTTTTAGATTTCATGGTGCCCTTAGATCCATTGTTTTAGACAAAGATGTTAAGTTCTTAAGCCATTTTTAGAAAGTTTTGTGGGGTAAATCATGTACTAAGCTATTATATTCTACTACTTGTCATCCATAAACTAATGGGCAAACTAATGTGGTAAATAGAATTTTAGGGAGTTTGTTGTGATGTGTAGTGGGTAAGAATTTAAAAACTTAGGAAGATTGTTTACTTTTTATTGAGTTTTCTTATAATAGGAAAATTCGTTCTTCTACAATTGTTTCCCCTTTTGAGTTTATATGTGGTTTTAATCCTTTAACTATTTTGGATTTAATGCCTTTGTCTTTAAATGATATTATTAGTTTTGATGGAGAAAAGAAGGTTGAAAAGGTTAAAGTAACACATATAAAGGTGCATGAGATGATTGAAAACAAGAACTGCCTAACTGCTCAAAGAGTGAATAGGGGTGAAAGTAGGGGTTATTTGAACTAGGTGATTGGGTTTAGGTGCATTTGAGGAAGTAATGATTTCCAAACCAAAAGAAGTCCAAGCTTGAAGCTAAGAGAGAAGATCCATTCAAAGTGCTGGAAAAGATTAATGATAAGGCTTACAAGATTGATCTTCTCGGTGCGTATAATGTGTTTGCTACTCTTAAGGTTTCAGATCTTTCTCCTTTTGACATATATTCAACTTCAAGAATGAATCTTTTTTAGGAGGGAGGAACTGATGTGGGCATAGGTGGTAACATTTCTAACATTGGAGCCATTGGAAAGCAAAATAGAGAATTTACCCTGCTAGTAGGACTAATCACAAGATTGAGGGCAAAGAGGTTGAATGTTGGATTTAGAAATTTGGCTAAGTCTTTTGTTGAAGTGATGCATGAAGAATTATTAATGGAAGAGAAGGTTAAGTCAAATGGATAAGGAATTAAAAATGGACAGCTCGAGACTATTTGGCATGCATATGAGACTTAAATAAGCCTAAAATGACTAATCTATGGTGGCCTAAGAATTTACTTGTATGTAAAACCTTCTTTGTTGGGCTACAATTTAGATAGGCTTAAGTGAGTCTAATTAGGAAAGTAATTTGGCTACACATTATTAGCTTATTTTATTTTATTTGATTGATGAGGTTCATTTTATTCATGTCTTAATGGTAGTTGAAATTTTATATCAATGTTAACTTGTGTAAGGAATTTTTATGTTGATGAACACTTACATCATTGGAAGTGAGAAATATGAAAATTTACATTAATCATGTGTAGTGCTTTTTTAAGTGCTTATAGAAGGCTACTGATTTTAGAGCAATGCTTGAGACTTGGGAAGCTGAAATTGTGAAGAGTATGAAAAATGAGTTAAATATTCTTCCATTTAATAATTGCAACTCTAAACCTATATCTTTCTTATTCATTAATTGAATTATTGCATTGTGGATGAGATGTTGATTGCATAAGTTTTTATGGGTGAATAGAAATATAGGTATTGGAAGAAGATGTTTAGAGATGTTAGGAGACATTAAAGATGCTTCAGCCTAACATTTTCTTTTATGTTTTATGTTTTCTATGTTTATGTGAAAAAGTTGGCTTTGAAGAATTTTAATGTTATATGCTTTATAGGGAAGCTAAACAAAAAAGGGCAATTATTGAGGCTAAAAAGGGATAATATCTTCTTAAGGAAAAAAATAGTGTTACATAATTTAAGGGAACTGTAATGTTGTAATGACAATTTTAATTCAATACTCAAGTCCTTGTTATAATGGAAATGAATTTATTTTTTATAGGTTGTGTAAGCATTTATACCTAAAGACATTTCACTAGATGTGCTTGAGCCTTACAAAGTGTTCAAGGAAATAATCAAGATTATCAACTTTAATGTTGCTGAATATGTGGAAAAGTTATTATGCCATTGCTAATTTAACTTTTTATTATTTTATTGTGACATGTCTTTCACCAATGCATAACACAATGTATTCCAAATTTTCTCCTATAGGTAGGATATAGTCCATCTCCTTGTTTCTTGTTTTTATTCTTTCTTTTTTACTTGTTCAACTAGAACCATAGTTTTTTTTTTTTTTTTTGCCAACAACTACAACCTTAGTTGGCTGGCAAACTATGTTGTTTAATGAACATAAAATGTGGCAAGAAAGTCTTTTGAGAAGAATGATCAGGTATGTACATTATCTCTCTCACCTTTGCACATCATTTATGATATGATTTTATTAATCATCACTAACTTTATTGTTATTAGTTTTTAACCTAAAGTATCAACTTATGGGAACTTCACTTTTGCTTTGTTTTGACTAAAGTCCCTATTAAAAATATGCTTGTCTTAGGTGCATTAGAAAGCAAGCAAAGATTAGAGTTTAAAGTTGAGCTTTGAAGATCTTAAAACTATTTTTGAGGCTGGACAAAAGTAAAGCTTTGATGAAGTAATTTAGCTTCAAGAATAACATTGAATTATTTTTACATACTCTATCCTAGATGTTGTATTAGTAGCTGATAGATGGACTCATTTTGTATGAAGATTGTGATCAGAATTTGTTAATGGAATATTATTTTTTATGTAATAATTTATAGTATTCTATATTTACTTTCATGTAATGAGTATCGATGTATTGGAGGACAAATAAAAAGGGAATGCCAAATGAATCAAATTTTATAGGTTATAGACAACAAAACATACATGGGAAAAGGTTTTAGTGACATAAAATGGTTGTGGGTCAAGGTTTTATTGAAGTCATAAGATATGGTATAGTGATAGTCAAGTGTCAGTGGTTAAAATTTTTAATGTTATACCCACAGTTTGTAAAATTGTAGGTAAAGTTTATACCCACAATCAAAAAATTATGGGTGCACTGAAGCAAATCTAATAGAAATTTAGTTTATGGGTATAGGTCAATTGGAGCTATACCTATAGATTTATGACTTTTACCCACACAAACTGATTATTGCTGTATGGAATTTTTCATGTAGTTCCTTGTTTTTCTTTCTCTTATTGTCTTTCTTCTTGTCCTTTGTAATGGAGGCTAAGTGAGCATTTGCTACTCGTTCTTGCTTCAATCTCTCGTCTTTTTAAACACAGTGTTAAATAAGCTCGTTAAGTGACCAAGAGTCCTTTTGACAATTATAACTCACCTTAAACTAATTGAACCATGTTGGAAGGGATATCAAAATTAAATGCACTAACAAGTCATCAAACAAGTTTAACCTAAGTGCCTTCAATTTTAAAGTAAGATGAGACATATCCAAAATGTACTCCTTTAATTTTCCTTTAACTATATACGTCATAGGAAAAAGTTTTACTAAGATTGTACTAGCTTTTCATTCTAAGAAAGCCTTTTCTCAAGGTCTTCAAGGAGACCTTTAGTTGTATCCACTTGATCAAATATTGTGTGCCTAAAAGCTTTTGAAATGACATGCTTGATTACCACAAGACTTATGTGATTAGACTTTTCCTACTTTTCCATTTCCCTCTTTTCATCAGAGGTACTCTTAACAGTGAGATTAGTGGGTTTTGAAATTCTTAACCCAAAGTCTAGGTCCATAACTTTGACAGTGATTAGGACAAGCTCTTACCAAGCCTTAAAACTTGTGCCATTTAACTTAGGTATTAAGTTAACGCTAGTAATGATATTAGTTGCTAGAATAAAAATTGAATTAAAACAAAACAAATATCTTATATAAGTACCTAAGCAAACAAACTGAGTAATAAATATGAGTAAAGGTATCTAATGATATAAAGCACGCCATTGTTATTTTATCTTTAGACGAAATATTAACTTATACGTGATATCTTGGTGTAGTAATCAAATACTAATAATAAAGTAACATGTCAAATAATAAATCCACCTTTGCACTAATTTAGAGCTCACATGTAAAGTACCAAATAAATTTACCACAGATGCATATGCAATTCTGTTAAATATATACTTTCTTTAAGCTAATCAATATTTACATAAATTACATACAAACAACCATTTATATATTTTAAAAACAATTTAAATTTCACAATAGTCACTTTAGCAACGTCTTGTTTCAATTAATCCACCTTAGTATATATATATATACACACACACACAAACACATACCGCCATTCAAATTTAAATTCTCCAATTTTCTAGAAAACATGTAGCACATTCTTTCCAATTATAATTATTTTCTTCATTTTAGTAATCAACATGCAATGGGCAAAACTGAAATAAGGATCTTAAATCTATATTCTATCATGTAGATTAAACAAGCCATATACAATTGAATCCTCAATATAATTAAAATAAATTGAATTATGTATGGTTCCATTGCCGCAATCATGTATATGATTCAATATCAATTCATTGGCACACAAATATTAAACCATAAATATAAATTGCATGAAATCAAATTTAAAGTTGATATGTAATCATAATCTCATATTGCCACAATTATATATATACCCATCCCATATTGTGGCAACCTTATGTCCAAATTTCATAATATCCAAATGCCAATTTTGCACATGAATGATATATGTGTTTGTATTTAACATAATCTTGTGCCATATAAATATACCCACTAAATGACTAATTACTACAGTTCCATATCATCATGCATATACTATTGTTGCAGTATTTCCAATGTATAATATATGGTTACACAAGATCATGTAATAACCTATATTGCAATATATATTTATACATGTTAAATTGAAGCCCAAAGAAAAATTCTCATATTATTATATATCCCAATACAACTTTATTATTCAACATGAAGTGGGCTCTGATACCATTTGTTGAGATGAAACTTAATTTTGATGAAATCCACATCAAATTAATATTCATCATGTTAAATCATCAAGAAGAATTATTTAAATGCAGAAGTGTATGTGAATGTATATTCCTTTGATCTTATAGTTATGGATCCTCCAAATTGATATGTGTGAACCTTAAAAGTATTAGCTTTCTCTCCAACCCCATTCTAATTATTTACATATTATACTACAATTTTAATTATAAGTTGTTAAGATGCGAAATTATATGATCAATGTACAAAAATTTTCCAAAACATAGACATGCGATTATAGATGATAAAAAGATTATATAACTGGTAGTTCATACATCCACAAAGCTAATTTAACAAAATTGGAGGAAGGGGTTTTAGGCCTATATCTATTAACTATTAAAATTTAAGCCAAAGATTATTCTACATCAAAAGATATCCCATATCTTCCTTGAAACTCCCACTAGCATTTTAGTAATATCCTTCTCTTGGACTTGGGAATCTAGTGGGATTTAAGCCATCTAGTTGCATGAACATAAATGGTATGACATGTAAAACGATATCACAATTACAGCAAAAATCATATCAATCATAAGTACTTCTTCCATTAATGGGACAAATACACATTTGCATGGACTTCAAGTGAGATTTGATAAATTACCATAAAAAAGCATCAACAACAGAGAAGTGAGAAACATGAAAAAGTATAAACGATACTTGAAATATCCAAGGAAAATAGTTTGATATTAGATTTTATAGAAATAACATATTATTAAACACAATGTGTAACTACATCACAACAATTATATCTCAACCAGAGGTTGACAATGTTCTTGACCATGAGGCATTGGGATGTCATAATTGGATTATTCAAGTCTCATGAAGCCTAGCATATGGCCATCATTCCCAGGCGATTGAGACTCACGAAACTCAACATATGACACCTAATTGGTAGGTACGACCCCACTTTAATAGAGGTGTCTCCCAATAGGTACCCAAAATAAAGCTAGGCAATACAATCTCTTTTCTCAATATGTCTTCCAAGTTATCATCTAGTCAACATTGGAATAGCCTGAGAGGGAACTATATCTTTTCTAAATTTTTCCTCTGAATGTTGTTGTACTTCTGGTGGTTAGGCCCTTAAGGTCATAAAAATTATGTGTTCTTAGTTTCCACTTTTCTAAGTCCAAATTGGTCTAGGAGTCTTCCATATACATTCTAGTTCAAGATGTTCCCAACAAAGATATATTCTTGCCCTCACCTGATTTTTTTGTAATCATTTAGGAAGCACAACCAACCAACGAAATTAAAATTTAGGATATGATGTAAGAAGCCTACCATAAATTTTAAGATTCATGGGTTGTAATGCTTTACTGAGGAATCAAAAGGTCTATGTAAACATTTAGGAGGCACAACTAGCCATAGTCTAAGGGTTTGTAAAGGACATATAGGTGACAAAGCCAACTATGGTCACATACATACAAGGTCTAAAAGCTGCTTCAAAGGCCTAATTAATTTCTTTTAGTATCTTGATTATCTTTTTCCTTAAACAAGATTCTAACCATTAGTAAGTACGTAGTGTACAAGAATAGTTTATTTCACAACGACTTGTTCTATCCTCGAACTACCATATTGTCATCTTGTCATACAAAGTTAGAATACACAATAACATTAGCAATTATAGTGCAAGAATGACAAGATATTCATGTAAGAATGCATAATGCACAAAAATTTATATATCAAAGTTTTTAATCTAAAGTTGTTATGTTCTACATTATATCTTTCTAGATAATTCAAAATACCTCTCTAGTCTCAATCTTCTCTAATTCTATCATTCTTTGACTATGAATGGATTCACAGAAGGTCATGGTAACAAAATTTCAAGATAGATTATCATAGGCAAAAAAAAAGGATTGGTTATGGAGTTTCAAGGTGTATTCTAACTTCAAATATATCACCACACCATAGTCAAACCTTTCCCCTTTGCATTACCATAAAGGCCTATTCAAAAAAAAAAAAAGAAGAAGGAGAAGAAAGGAACCTAGAATATGCTAAATCATGTTAACTGGATATGCTTAATTTTCTCTAAAGTTTGCTTCCTTCCTTCTTGATTGCAAGCATGGCACCAAAATGAGGAGAGGTGGGTTAGACAAAGGGTAGGGCATGGGTATGTAAAGAGAATTTGGCAGCTAGGATTTAACCACATGTTCTAGATCTTATGGTTATGATGTAATCTAAGTGGATTGTTAGGATATATCCCTATGTTTTTTACCCAAAAGTTGTGATTTTGCGTAGCTAGAAATTTGTTCTAAATGGGTGGCTAGGATTTAATCACATGATTTTAATCCAATGGTGATGATTTAATTTAAGTGTATGGCTAGGATTTAATCTTTTTAATTCAATGGTTGTAATGTAGTCTAAATGGATGGCTACGATTTAATCATATAATTTTAATATAATGGTTATGATTTAATCTGCACGTATGACTAGGATTAGATCTCCATAATCTAATGGTTGTAATGTAATCCAAATGGATGGTTAGGATTTAATCATGTGATTTTAATCTAATGGTTAAGATTTGATCTAAATGTAAGTCTATGAGAAATAAATGGCCAGGATTTAATCTTATTTATCAAATATCCAGGAGTAATATAGAATATATAAGACTAATTATGATCTATGCCCTATGAGTGGCGCCACTTGTCCCTAGTGAAATTACCATTTTGCCATTGTGATCAAATTACCATTTTACCCCTAGTGGTCAGTACCCATGTTGTCTCTGTTTTCCTTCTTAACTTCCTCCAATTTGGCTCTACTCCTAAGATATATTCATTTATATTGCGTTATTGTCAATAGTGTAATTTGCTAGAGTCTAAGATTTTTATTTAAGACAGATTAGTCTTCATTTTATTCAGATTTTTTTTTCAGGGTTCTATTGTCTTAGAAAAATTCTACTTTAAATATGATACAATTTTACGTAAAACATCCTCAAGTTATTGCATATTTCTTAGTTGCTTTCAATTTGTTTATCTGCCAAAAGAAAATTTCAAAATCTGTCTAAACTTTAAAATTACCATTTTGCCCATCGCCTCTTAATTGCTTAAAGTAAAAATTTACAATTTTGCCGTCAAGCCTTAAAATTGACCTATAAGTTGTTCTCTTTAAATGATTCAACTAGATATTGTTATTCTTGCTTAATTCTTTCTATTTTCCTCTAAATATTCTAATTTAGCTAGTATTAAAATTACTAAATTATGGATGTTACACTCTCTCTTTTCAAACAATGGGACATTATAAAAGAAATCTCACACATCCAATTTGGGGACCATAACCATTTTTATAAAGGCATATGTTGCCTTAATTTCTAATTAGACCTATCATTAGATTAGAAATTGGATATATTACGATATCTACACATATAAGCTCATACTTTATCATATGCTTTAACCTCATCCTAATTTTAAACTGAATTATATCATGCTTAAAATTTAGGCTTATCTTTTTGTATGATAACATATAACATACGATTATTATTATCTTTGATATATATAATATATATGTCCATGAATAGCAACAAGTCTATCCTTGCTAGCTGGTGCAGATTCCCAATCAGAGGTAGCCTCCATGGCACCGGGTTTAGTTTGGTCTTTTGCTCGTAACTCGTTGCCAGCAGAAGCAATAAGAAGAGGAGGAAAGAAATGAAGAAGGAAGATTGAAGTTCCATGGCATCAAGAAAAGAACTGATGAGCGTTTGCGTTGCCCGTCATGCATAGAAATTTGAAGTAATAGGGTGTAGCCTGTGTATTTGAATGTTATGCTTTTTTTAATCCCTTTTGAAAGAAAATTTCTAGCTTTTGATGTATGTATGGGCTTCATAATTTAGTTGAATCAAGGTTCGAAGTTTAAGCACCACTAATATAGAGTACTATACTTTAAACACTGTCTATAAGGTTCTGATACTTACATAATTTATAGTTTTATCCATAAACGGTACAAAAATAAAGCAGTAAAAAATATTTTGGGTCTTGTATTGAGACTTTGGCTAATTACTTGATAATCCATTCAGTCGGCTCAAATTCATGTTTGCTTAGAGATCTTGAAATAGATAGTCAATATCAAGGTGGCAACTTGAAGACGAACGATTTTTAAATTATATCATTCTAATATAGTAGAATTATACTAATTTTATAATTATACAATATTTTAATTTGAACCCATTAAACTCAACATATATATTATGTTTAAAACTAAATATTGAATTTACACGTGCCTACATTTTTGTTAGTAATTCATTATTTCAAATAAAATTTTAACAAAATTGTCCTTAAAAATACTATTTTTTTTAAATGTTTGTGGATAAAATAATATTTGCATTACTATATGAATATAGATTTTTGCAACTTGATAATCATAATTTTTGTGCGCCATCACATAAGTTCTACTTTTAATATTGTTCTTCGAGTTTACATATATTGAAATATATTATAATATTATTGATGGATGGTATATTTTTAATATATCATTGTATCATGTACATTAAATGAGTAAATTTAATCCCCATAAATATTTTTATAAATAAGTAATTGATGTTAGTTTAAAAAGCAACCATTGATACATTACACACTTAAACATATATTAAGCAACAAAAATATTTTGGATCTTGTATTTTGACTTTGGCTAACTTGACAATCCATTCATCTTCAAATTAAATAGTAATAAAAAAGGAGTAAAACTGCCCTCCTCCCAATCCCCACATGTCATTAAGGCGGCTCAAATTTATGATTGTTCAGAGATCTCGAAATAGAAAGTCAATATCCAGGTGGGCACTTGAAGACCATAATTTTTAAATTATATAATTCTATCTAATTGAATTATACTAATTTTTTATCACACAATATTTTAAGTTAAATCCATTAGACTCAACACATACAACATTTATATATATAACTAAATATTCAATTTACGCATGCCTACATTGTTAGTAATTTATTATGTCAACTACAATTTACAAAAATTGTCCTTAAAAATACTAAAACTTTTTTAAATGTTTGTGGAAAAAATAATATTCGCAATACTATATCAGTATATATTTTTGCAAATTGATAATCATAATTTTTGTGCATCGTCACATAAGTTCTTTCCTTTTCATAATGTTCTTCACGTATGCACTGAAATATGTTATGATATTATTGAAGGATGGTATATTTTTAATATATCATTGTCATGTGTATTAAATGTGTAAATTTAATCCTCATAAATATTTATATAGTTAAGTTATTGAAATTAATTTAAAAAGTAACAATTGATACATTATACATTTAAATTTAAACTTTTTTTAATTATGAAATGAAAAAGTCAAAATATTATTAGCAAAATAATCTTATTTAATTTAATCTAATGGTTTAAATAAATATTTTATTTAAATAATAGACTACAGAATAAACTTTCTAAATCCACCCCACTGAATATGAATGTCAACATTTTTTAGTGGCATTTTAATACACTTTCAACCTTATGATGTATACGTATAATTGTCTTCATAATTTTATAGCTAAATGATGAGTTTGAAGTGTAAGGCTGCTAAGCTAATGTATAATATTCCTTAAAATTGCATGTGAGATTTTGTCTGATTTTTAGTTGCGTTCTTATACTCTTGCTGAGATAATGGAAAGGTGGCACGTTCGATGTTTGTCTGACCAAGATTATGCATTTTGAACTATTACATACATTTTTAAAATTGCATGCCGCCGCTATAATCTATTATTATCATTCAAAGGCCTAAATGTACAAGTGTTGTACAACATCCGATTCAAAATTTTGTTCTAATCTACAAGAGTGGAAGGCTAAGATATCACATGGGGAAGACTTTTTCTTTGCATTTCTAAAGTCCTTAATGTAAATTGCATCATAAAGAACAAAAGCTAGATTGCTGCATGGAAAATGTTTTGACGGACGTATAAACAAGCCTAGCCAATAGGATTAATAGTACACAAAATTTACCTTAAAATCTAATATTGTTGCCCCATTGAAAAAAGAAAGAAAGAACAGAAGATAGGTTTGTTCACATAGTTTTAATATTGTTCATTTAAAAGTTTTAAAATGCAATAAAAAAATTAAGAAAATACAAACATATATTGTTTAGAGCTTCCCTTATGTGAACAGTTACGCTTAACTCAAGATAAGGCCAGAAATTATAGGCCTAATTTTAAAACTGATGTTTCAAATAACAATAGATTGAGGGCAACCACCAATTCCAAAGGGTCCTAAACAAAATAATAATAATAATACTAATGGAGTGTGTAATTACATACATTGTCACGTCTTTGGATTCATTGCACTTTTTGGGCAGATATTGAATCAGAGTCATATAAATGAATAGGAATGTGTATAATACTGGAAGCTTCTTTACTGGTAAAATTCCTTAAATTGATTTGGCGATTTATAGTTTAGTAATTAGGCAGATCTAATCATTTGTATTTAAAATTAAATAATTGATTTGATAACACTAAAAATTAAAATCATTAAATCCCATTAAATATTCTAAATTATGATATTTGTTCATTGGAATCCAAATCCAGATTTGCTGCCAATCCTTTTTAATAATTCACACTTCATTTTTTGTCATTAACTCTGTCTTTTTCTCTACCTCTTTTTAACGGCAAGTTATGTAGTTCCTGGCAGAATTGAAATCAAACCAAGTTGAATCGGATTTTTGTTCAACCTGAGGTTCGAGCCAATATTTGTATTCGGTGAAAAGTATTATACAAGTCCTGATGCTAGCCACCTAGCCCGATCTTGAAATTTATTTTATATTTTATAACTTTAATTTAAAAGTGAAAAAAAAAAGTGTGGTTTATATTGAACTAGGTATCTCATATTATATAAAAATGGTCCATGCTTAAAAAAAAAAAGATTATTTTTTTATAAAAAAAAACCACTAGAAGTTTCATCAGTGGTAAGAAGCAAAAATAAAATTATAAGAAATTTTTTAAAAAATAATAATAAAGTGTAAGAATTAATTTATTTGTACATTAAGATTAAAAAAAAAAGAGACTAAATAATTATATCCTAAAGATTTACGATGGTTTTGAGCCAATTTTCATATCATTGCTAACGTAATCAATTCGTGACAGATGACATTAAAATAAAAATCATGTTAAAAAATATGAAATATTATTTTTATAATACCTATCAAAGGTCAAACTAACATTCCTTCTAATGAAGATGGCGGATTATACTCACTCTTTATTTCTTATCTTCTAGATGCGGACAAAATTAACTTCAAACCAGGCCTAAGATGCCTCACCTATTTTAGGAACATTCTAAAAAAAAAAAAAGATAGTCTTAAACATATAGAACATCTGAAGACTACAATCTAACCAACAAGACGACACACGGACAACGACCTTATTTAACTCATACTAATTTCAATTAACTGAATTATGAAATATTTAAACAATTTTGAAATTAACGATGCGCACTAATTGACTGTGAAAATGCATAGTCTGAAGAATGGGGCATCAAAATTAAACAGTAATGGGAGAAGCTTGGTGGGTTATCTGGGTTTATACAGAGGAAAGCCGCGCCCCCCACCCCCCCCCCCCCCCCGGCCTTAGTTCGTTCACTATCCTCAACTTTACGGGGAAAAAAATTCTTAGGTCCCGAAATAAGATAATCCTCTTGAGGATACCCAAATTTAAGATTTTTTTGCTATCTTAATAAAGACGAGGAGAAAGGAGTCTCAATTATTTGAACTTTTTACATTTTTTTCAGTATTAATGTATGCTTTTATTACATTAATATTGTAGGAGAATATTAAAATGTAATTATCCTTTAAATAGTGAAATGACTCAAAATAAAAGTACAGAACGGTGTTCTTTCAAATAATTTATAGGTATTTGTATTAGATTCTTTTAATAAAAATACAACAAATAGGCCATTTTTATATATTGACTACATATACATGATTGAATGCTTTATAGAAATTTCTTCACAAATATTATGTGCTTTTCCACAAATCTCAAAAACGTTTTCTGCCTATCTTTAGTGGTTCTTTTTTCTTTTAGTAACTAACCAATATGATTTTATTGTTTTTTTCTATAATTTAGAAGTTAGCAAGGTGTGATGTTGTAAAAGAACGTTCGAGAATAAAATAGGGGCTAGTCTGTATTTCTCTTTTCTGGGAGCCGTTGACTCTGCAATTCAACCTTCCATAGAGTGAGCACTAGTTATCGGTAACCATATCATTATCAGCATCCACATTTTGAAGCTGTCATTTCAAATCCACTCTTATTAAATTGATAATCTACTTCAAATATACATGCCTTTACAGTATTGACATATAGTAGATGCAATGCTGCATACGTGAAATATATTATATGCCTTATTTTATACAACAAATCAAAGCCCATAACAACTTTGACTATGGGGAAGAAAGGAAGAAGAAACAAAGAAGGGCTTGGGACACTAAGCACATAGAAATATATGGTACCAATTTTAATGGACAAAAATTCAAATTATAATACAGTCATGGATTATATGGAGTGGGAATCAAATACAGGTTGTTTTTCTTTCCAACGGTTGCTCCAAAAGATTTAGTCATATCCAAGTCTTCTAGTTTCATTTCATTTGGGAGTTCCCAGTCAAAGTGGTAGAGTAAGCAAGGTAAAGGAAGCTCTGTAGTTGCCAATGCAAATGAAACCCCAGGGCACGTTCTCCTTCCTACTCCAAATGGGAGGTATTCAAAGTTATTCCCTTTGAAATCAAAAGAAGTGTCTAGGAACCTCTCAGGTATGAAGCTCTCAGCATCAAACCAATACTTTTGATCTCTTCCAATTGCCCATGCATTTACAATGACTTTAGTCTTTATGAGTATTTCATACCCACCAATGTTACATGGTTCCCAGTTTCCTCTTGGGAACAAAAAAACACTAGGTAGGTGTAACCTCATTGTTTCTTTAATCACTAATTTTAAGTAACTAAGTTCCTCTAGATCGGCCTCACACATTGTTTTCTTTCCTTGAAAAATCTTCTTATTTTTGCCTATGCTTTTTCTCTTACTCTTAGGTTTCTCATCAGTTCTACCATAGCCCAATCTATTACTGTTGCAAAAGTATCAGTTCCAGCACCAAATATGTCCTAGATAGATGTAAAACAAATTGTAGATATGATCATTGATTTTTATTTTGAAAAAGGAAAAAATTGCACTTAAAATTGGATGTAAAACTAAGAATAAGATAAAATACAATTGAGACAGTATATATACTTACCTAAATGATAGCTTTGATGTTAGTATCTATGACAGGAACCTTGAGGTTGCCACTTTGTCAGACACGTAAGAGAACATCAACAAGGTTTTCATCCCTAGGGTCAGCCTTTCCTTCTTCTGCTTTCATCGTCTTCTTCACTTGATGCTCATTCACGATCTTTTCCAAGATCTTGTCTAACTTGTTTTGTATCTGCACCAATTTTGATTTTGTTGCGAGTAGAGTGAGTCAGTTGGCCATTGAAGGGTGTTGGTTGTTAGGAACTTCAGTCAATTACTTAAGTAGTGATCAGGAGGTTAAGATTGTTAGCAGCAGTTTAATACTTTTATAAATAATAAAGGGTACTGGAATGTATGTGTGAAGAAGAAAATAATAGAAATTGAAATTTTGAGCACCTGTTAGTATCAGAGAGGATGATCCGAGCATGACGAGGGAGACACATTCTAAGGCCGGTGATAGGACGCAAGACCTTGAGCACAAATTAAGCCAAAACAATGTTGAAATGGGCGACATTGCGACTAAGATTGTTCAACTAACAACAATCTTTAATGATAGTTCCAGTGGGTTGTCATTGAACAGTGGCAGAGTAATGGAGAACCAGCCTTAATTCGACACCTTCCAAGCAACATTGACTTGAAACTATACGTTTTCGACAAAGTATTCTAAAGTTAATTTTCCCAAGTTCGACAAATTGGATTTTTAGGTATGGTCCTTTCATTGTTAGCAGTTCTTCGAGATTGATGGAACACCAGTCGAGTATTACATTAGTCAGATCAGCTTGCATTTAGAAGGGATAGCTCTTTAGTGGCATCAAACCTTCATAGCCACCCGTCGATTGTCTGTGATTTCTTAGATAGATTATCTGTTAGCAATGGGCATGCGGTTCGATAACGTGAAGAAGGTGGATCCATTGGCGCAGTTAAAGAAGTTAAAACAAAAAGGGACAGTGATTGAGTACCATGAGAAATTTGAAGAACTTCTATCAAAAGTTGTTCTTGCAAAGGAGATGCAAATCAGTTTGTTCTTAAGGGGACTTAAAGGAGGTATCAAAGCGTATATTCATATGTTTCGACCTTCAACATTGGTTAACACCATGTATTTGGCTCGTTGAATGAATATGTTATGTTTGTAGTCTCTGAATGCTCGTCCTTCATTCAGATTCTCTAAACAGAGTTACGGAGTTACTTCAAAGTTAGGTATTAGCTTAAGTAAACAAGAAGATATGGTAACTAATGCAAAGGTAGCAGTTGACACGCCTATTTTAGCACCTGTTAAACTCTTAAGCAGTTAACAAAATGTGACATAGATAAGAAACAACGAAAAGGTCTCTATTATTGGTGTGCTGAGCGATATACCAATGACCATAGATGCAAAGTGTCTCAGTCTTTCATGATCTGTGTCAAGGATGATGATTTAGGAGAAAAAGCTAGATTGTTGTAAGAAGACATTCTGGATTAACTGAATTCATCTCCATTATTGTCTATACACGTCATACATAGGTTGGATAATATTTTGACATTGAGGGTTTATGGATTCATCAAGAAGTATCCTGTGATGATTCTGGTGGACACAGGTTGTACACACAATTTTTTAATTCTACTTTGGTCAAGAAACTTAAGCTTTCCATGCAGTACTCCTTAGGCATTCGGGTATTAGTGGCTGGTGGTGACCGTTTTAAAGTTGAAAATATTTGTTCTGAGCTGGCATGGAGTATGGATGTCCCACCCCGAAATCCCTAAGGTGTGACTGGCACAGATCAAGAGAAAATTCCCATGACCTGCAAGCCTACACTAGAGGGACAATCGTTAACATACCATTCCAATACCTATGAATACCGTTTGCCTTAATATATATATGGCGAACATTTCAATACAAAACGAGGAAACCTGTAGAAATTTCGGCAGCACCTCCCCAGTAATTAAGATGTCCCAAAATTTCTACAAGGTCCTGCAAGGCAATACATAAATAGGGGAGCTTCACTCCTACCAGCCCAATCCACTATTTACAACATAAGACAAAACATGGCGGGTTCAGCTGTGGTCACAAAATAATCCCATATACAAAAATGGCTACCAACCTAAATATATATATACATCCCAAAAAGAAATGCCAAATTCATAATCTAAACAAGAGGGCACACCTCGCACCCAAACTAAGCGGCTTAACATGGCTCCCCGGTCAATGCTCCGCCAGCTCCAGAAGGTCGTCTAATTCTCTATCTGGGACCAAAAATTTTCCGGCAGATAGCACCCCAAGTCAGTAAACAATTTCATATATAAGCAGAAACTTTAACGTAATCAAGAATTTAATGCAGTGCAACAGTGTTTAAATCCATTTTCTTGCAATTTAATAGTTGAGCTAAATAATCCACTTTTCTGAAACATTAAGTCAAAAGTCATTCTCAGATAAACAATCAAATTGTGCAAATCATTCAGTTAAAAGACTACTAAGAACCAACAGGCGAGGGTACACAACCCTCGAGGGCATCTAATCAACAAGCGAGGATACACAATCCTCGAGGGTAACTAACCAACAAGCGAGGATACACAATCCTTGAGGGTAACTAACCAACAGGCGCGAGTTACGTCTCGCGAAGGTTTATTATTCGTCATCCTCCCAAAATCAAGGATTTAAGTCAAACATGCATACAAAGATGGAAAATATACAGAAATTATCTATGTTTCTGGTCATAACTATCTAGTAATCACCTCTAAGCATATCACAAGCCCAATACCGTAGTTATAGTCATTCAACATATACAGAAGGTCCCTTGCTTCTAATCCCCTAATCCGGTAAGGCATAATCACAAAGAATTTGTTTATATTTAGAAGACAATTAAAACAAGAACAACCCAGGTATAATAAGAGTTTCAGGGTGCTATCTGCGCACCTAAACTCTGGTTGACACGAGCGGTACGCTACCCTCCTAGGGTGCCGGAATCGCTCTTACGATTCACCTGCACCAACATTCACGCAGGAATTAATCGTCTTTCGGTTTATTATCCCAATTTAGGGCCTAACCCCCCATCTCTTTAATTCTATATCTTTCATTCCCTAAGGTGTGGTAACTTTACACTTCTGCCCCACATATTTTCTAGATTTTTCATTTTGGTCCCTGTTTCAACCCTAGCCTCCATTTTGATGCAATTCAAGACAAATTCCTAGTTATCATGCCCATCAACTTAAAAGTATTAATCTAGAGTTAATATGAACCAATTACAAGTCAACAGTTTTCCATTTTCTCAAGAACCCAAAATTTTTTGAAAATTTTCATTTTGGTCCCTATCAGCTATTCTTCTTACAAGCAGCCAAAATCCATGGTTTTAGAGCTCAAATTCATTGTTTATGGGCCGAAAATACTACTTCTAAGCTCAATCTTAAGAGAAAACTAGTAAAAACATACCAAATCGTCCAAAACTTCCTATGCTCGAGCTCCTCGGTCTCGCCGGAAAAACAGCTCCACCGGCGGCCAACCAAGCTCGAATCCAGGTGGGAATGGCCGGCCAAGAAGTTGGTACAGAACCCATCCAAGACACACCGGAAAAATAGCTCACCAACGGCCAGGGAAGCTCGCGTTTTCCACGATGTTTTTCGCTAAGAAAGTGGCAGTTTTCTAGCTGGAATGGTGGCGAGAGGTGGCTGATGACTAGCCGATGGTGCTTGGGGGTGCGGCTCAGCTCAAGCGAGGTTGAAGCATGACCACGGTGGCTCCCAACTGCAACCCGCGAAGGTCTCTCTCTCTCTTCTGCATCTCGGCTAGACGAAGGAGGAAGGAAGAAGAAGAAAACTCTAAGGGGCAATTTCGTCCTTTCATTGTAGGAGGGGACACGTGGCAGCTCCAGAAAAAAAAAAACAATGGAGGTTAGCTTCCCAGTCTCAAACCCACGTCCTGAGGAATGCAGTCTGGAGCCTGACCACTGAGCCAGCCTCAATCTCATTATATTGATTCACATAACAGAATAATATACCATCAGTTGCATTAATAATCCTAATTACTTGGGTTATTACAATGGATGACAGTAAGTTTTTGGCAAACTTTTATGTCTTGAATTTGGGGACTTATGATGCAATTTTGGGGGTGTAATGGCTTTCCACCTTAGGTAAAATTTAGTTTATGATATCCATGGTATGGACACCAGATCGCATGAGTTGCACGAAAAGTAAAAACATAAGAAACAGATATTGAATGTTGTGGGTCTCTTCTTGGTGCAGATGTTCAAAAGTTGTTCATCAATTCTAACAACTGAAAAGAATGCAGAGTTACAAGAGGTATTAACTGCATTCAAAGATGTGTTTCAAACACCTATAGCCTTATCTCCTTCCCAGAATTTCGATCACATAATTCCCTTGAGATATGATAACCTATCAACTTGAAGCCATATAGTTATGGGCCTATGCAAAAGTCGACTATGAAGGCATCAGTGAAAGATATGATAGATAATGCGATCATTAGATAGAGTACTAGTTCATTTTTGGTTTCGATGGTTCTTGTGTGAAAGAAAGATGACACTTGGAGGTTCTATGTTGACTACAGACAACTTAAAAATTGAACTATTAAAAATAAGTTTCTGATTTCGATCATTGAGGAACTTTTGGTTGAATTAAAGGGTGCGAGTTCTTTTTCTAAGTTGGACCTTAGATCAGGGTATCATTAAATTTTAATGAATCCTTCGGTTGTCCATAAGATAGCATTTTATACTCACGAGGGACTCTATGAGTTTCTAGTCATGCCTTTTTGGGTAACCAATGCCTTAGCAACATTTCAAGGCTTGATGAATGTTGTATTTAAATAGTATTTGCAGAAGAGCATTTTAGTTTTCTTTGATGACATATAGGTTTATAGCTCTATTTGGGATATGCATCTAATACATTTTTGAGAGGCTTTATTACTTTTCCAACAGCATCAACTATTTGCTAAGAAGTCCAAATGTGAATTTGGAGCACACCAAATAGACTACTTAGGCCATGTGATTTCAGCAACTAGTGTTGAAGTTGATTAAAAGAAAATCTCAGCCATGCATTCTTGGTCTACACTGAAGACAATTAAACCTTTACGTGGACTTTTTAGTCTAACGGGGTACTATTGGAGATTTGTGAGGAATTATGGAGTTCTTTCATGACCCTTTACTGAATTGTTAAAAAAGGATAGTAATTTTACTTAGTCCCCAGCTGCAAAATAGGCATTTCAATAGCTTAAACAAGCAATAAGCTCAACACCCATCCTCTCCTATCCAGATTTTTCTCTTCCATTCATTATTGAAACAGATGCCTCTCAAGAAGTTATTAGGGTAGTCCTCTCTCAACAAGGACACCTGATAGCTTATATTAATAAGGCCCTAAGCCTCAAGAAGAAAGAGCCCTTTCAACTTATGAATGGGAATGTATTGCCATTATCTTTGCTGTTACTCAGTGGAAGTAGTATTTGCAGGGTTAACATTTTATGATTAAAACCGATCATTAACTCTTAAGTATTTATTAGAACAAAAGACAATTTTAGCTAATCAATATTGATGGCTTTATAAACTTTGGGGATTTGATTACACTATCAAGTATCAGAAAGGAAAAGATAATATTGTTACTTATGCGTTATCCTAATAGGAACATTCTACAACCTCTTGCCTCACTTTCACATCTATTTTCTCTAATCTCCACAATTGAGTATGAGTATCTTAGGAAGAAGATGATAGGTTGAGATACATAATTACTCAGTTACAAGCTAATTTGCTTCCCGTCAAAAATTATAACTGGGAGCATAGTACGTTAAAATAGAATGGGAAGATAGTAGTAGGGAGTGATCAACAAGTGCGACATGAGCTACTTTGTAACTTCCATAATAGTCCGTATAGGGGACATTTGGGAACTACACCTACATAAAAGCGACTCTCTTCTGTGTTCTATTGGGAGGGAATAGAGCGTGATGTGCAGGAGTTCATCAGCCAGTGTAAGGTATATCAAAGGTTTAAATTTGAGACAGTGGCTTTTCCAGGATTGCTACTGCCACTACCTACCCCTTCGGTTGTGTGGTGTGATTTAGCTATGGATTTCATCATAGGCCTACCTAAGTCTTACAACAAAACTGTCATTTTGGTTGTTGAGGATAGGTTTTCAAAGGTTGCACATTTTGTAGCTTTAAAACATCCATTTACAGTAATTGATGTGGCTAGACTTTTTTTAAACAATGTGGTCAAATTGCATAGAGTACCTCAATCTATTGTCACTAATAAGGACCTGATTTTTTGTGAGGAGTTTTGGAGGGAATTATTCAAGCATCAGTAGGTTAAGCTCTTATATTCTTTGGCATATCATCCTCAAACAGATTGTCAAACTAAAGTTCTTAATTGTTCCTTGGAATGTTATCTATGATGCATGACGGGTGATCATCCTTAGCAATGGGTCAAATGGTTGCCCTTAGCAGAATTTTTGTACAATACCACTTTTCACACAACAGCAGGCATGACTCCCTTTAAATTAGTTTATGGAGTTCCTCCACCTACTCATATGCCATACATGGCAAGGGATTCTTCCAATCATTATGTAGATCATGAACTCAAAGAAAGGGAGGCTGTTATTCACACTCTTCAGCATAATTTGGATAAGGTAAAAAACAAAATGGCACTACAAGTAAACAAGAAATGGACTGATAAGGAGTTTTATTGTCGGGGATTTTGTTTATTTGAAGCTACATCCATTTTGCTGAAGTACATTAACAAACAATTCACTTCATAAGCTGTCTACTTGATATTTTGGTCCTTATGAAGTATTAGAGTGTGTAGGTCAGGTGGCTTATCGATGGTCTTTACCTGCTAACTGCCTTATACATCCAATTTTCCATGTTTTTATTTTAAAGAAGCATCATGGTCAGACTAAAGAGGGTGGTTCTATTTTGCCAGGGGTGGATATAGAAGGCCAATTTTTTATGCAGCCTAAAAAGATTCTTTCCAGGTGAGTAGTTATGAAAGGAAATATTCCGATGACTCAAGTCTTGATTCAGTGGCAACATGCCAAACCAGAAGATGCCACATGGGAACCCTTGGTGGCTATTAAGTGACAAGTTCCAAATTTTGATACATCTGCTTCCCATCCTTAAAGATAAGGATTTGCTGTAAAGGGTGTATTTGTTGTGAGTCAAGTGAGTCAGTTGGTCGTTCAAGGGTGTTAGTTGTTAGGAACTTTAATCAATAATTGAAGTAGTTATCGAGAGGTTAAGATTTTTAACATCAAATTAGTAGTTTTATAAATAATAAAGGGTACTGGATTGTATATGTGAAAAAGAAAATAATAGAAACTGAACTTCTAAGTACCAAATTCCAACTGAGTTATAAGATGAATAGGTTTCAAAGAAGGATACAAATTAGCCAAATCAAATCCTCCAGCCAATTCTACGGATTGTTTGAGCAATTATAGTAATTCATCTTTATCTTTACTCTTCTTACCAAATATTGCGGTCACAATGGTACTCACAAAAGAGAAAATTATTTTAGTGAGGTTAATTGGCATACCTCAGGACATCTGGATTGATTCTATGAGCTTTGTCACCTCATCTTGTCAAATAGAGGAAAAAGACTGTAGCCGCATGACACTTAAAAGCTCTAACGTACATATTTTCCTCATATGTCTTTAGTATTCACCATATGGCACAAAAGTAATATCTCTTAACCCATAGGTCAAGATCTTGGCAACAAGACTTTCTAGTCTTTATACGAAAGTAAGATCATGGGTTTTCAATATCTCTATGGCCATATCAAAGGATGACAATCACTACAAAAATTTCGCCCAATTGAAGGTGTATCAAAGGTCCATATCTTTTGGCTAGTTCTCACATAGCACGGTGTGGAAGAGTGCCCATCTTTGCTAGCTAGTGTAGATTTCCTATCAAAGGTTGCTTCCTTGGCCCTGGGGGGAGTTTGGCCTTTTGCTTGCCTATCCTTGCTGGCAAAAGGAATGGGAAGAGGAAGAAAGTAATGAAGATGAAGGAAGATTGAAATTCCATGGTATCAAGGAACGAAGTGATGAGTGTTTGCATTTGAAGGCATATATATAGGAAATTTGATGTAATAGGGTGTATAGTGTGTATTTGAATGTTATGATTTTTAAATCCTTTTTTAAAGAAACCTTGAAGCTTTGGATGTTGTTATGGACTTCATAATTTATTTGAATCAAAGTTTTGAAGTTTGAAGCAAACATTACACACTTAAATTTAAATTTGTTTTTAAATTTTAAAAGAAAAAAGTCAAAATATTTTTTATTTTAATCAATTATTTAAATAAAATATTTTATTTAAATTACATATTATGGAATAAACTTCTATAAAAGATGTTAGACTGAATATGAATGTAAACATTTTTTAGTGGGATTTTGATACACTATCGACCTTATGAGGCATGTATAGTTGACTTTATAATTTTATAGCTAAATAAATAATTTGAAGATGTAAGGAAGCAAAGGAATTAAATAAAAATAGGGCACCCACTACAAGGAAATTAAATAACAAAAATAAATAGGTAAAATACGTAAACTAAAGCCTATACAAAAAGACAACTAAAAGTCTTTTAAAAATATCTGAATTTAAAATAATTCTAATTTTTAGATTTATTCTAAATTATAAAAAATATATTGATATGTACAATCTACCATGGACAAGTATACACTGTCAACAAATAATATAAACAAAGTAGATATGGACATAATCCATGACAAACTCTTGTATAATACGTCTTCAAATAATTCAGTGGTAGAATCAGACACAGGCAACATTTCGTACCATAAACCTTAATCTCTAAATAATAAGATGCGGAGTTAGGAATTTCATCCTAGAATTGACACGGAAACTTTCTGTACTGAATTATTAAAATTTTTGTTTCACTATAGTAATCATAGTTGTATCCAAATTTTGATTTATTTAGAGGAGACTGAATAATTCTGTGTCTGATTCAATATCAAAAGGTTAAATATAGAAAAAAGAAAAAGGTTAATCTTATTTGAAAAGGTTCAATTGATTTAATCTATCTTGAATTCCGTTTCTAAAGTTTTTTTTTTATACAAAATACATTCCGTCAAATATTGACAGTTAGATTTCGTCTATGATTTTTAATTTCTTTTTAACGTTGAGATATTCTCAATCGCCATCACTGCATAATAAAGAGACGGGTTTGAAAGTGATGTACGTATAATATCAACTCAATGACTTTTTTTCGGTATTTTTCAAAGTACATAGACTACGGTCCGTCTAGTTTGATAATTTTTTTATTAATCAGTGAGCAAGAAGGCATAAAAAAGTCTCATTTGAACCAAGGCTCTTGGACCTTTTTTTCTTTGGGTCAATAAGGCTCTTTGACTTATTAGATAAATAACTAGAAGGATAAAAAATCGGCTGATTTAATTTTGTTTTATACATGATATTGAGAATTGAATTTAGATGCAGTCACATTTTCTCCATTCATCTTACATAGATGACTTCGATATGGATTTGACTTCCTCAAAGTTTTTTGTATAATATTCTTTTTTGAAAATTTGACTGTTTCAACCTCACAACAATGTAATTGTTGACTGATTGTATCATATTCTTATAGTATCTCAAAAGGGACAAAATTAAACAAAATTATATTGTTAAATACAAAAGTGGTTGAAATTTTTTTGGAGAAATTAAATTATTATTGGAGTCATTAAAATATGTAAATGCAATTTTGTTAGAGCTAAAGTTGGAATATTTGGTTTCATACCAAGTGAATATTGTGGAAACACAAACATTAAAACTAAAAATTAATAACAAAAGTAACCAAAAAAAAAACAATAAAACAAAACCGTTAGAAAATTCAAAAATTAAAGTGACCAAATAAACCCGAGAACAAAGAAACCTATTGGAAAAGTCATAAAATAAAGAAAAATAGAAACAGAACGAATGCAAAAGCAAACAGGCATTTGAATGAAGATAAAACAATTGGGTAGACTTGCGAAATTCAATTCTACAAAGTACAGAATATGTAAATTGCTTCTAAAGTTATAAGAGAATGATACAAAGAGCATGAATGTGTATAGGGTACATTTCTTCTCTTTCCAGCCACCACCCTCTTTTCTCTCTATCCCTCTCTAACTTTAAAAACATTTTATAAGTTTTACACTTTTCTGGCATTTTTTTAAACTGAAATTTTAGTGAAGAAGCTGTCAATAACATAAGATAAAGATGTCGGAAGAGTAGAGTCTAAATAAGCCTAGCACATCTTCTTTTAGCATTCAATGTTGCTATTATATAAATATTTTAAGACAAGGATATTAAAATGTAATTATTCATTGAATAATGAAGCGAAACAAAATTAAAGTACAAAATGACCTTCTTTGGAAACTTACATATAGTTTTTAGGTATTTGTTAATAAATTTTTTTAATGGATTTATAACAATTATATATCAACTACATGATCGGATGCTTTAACGAAATTTTTATTAAGTATCATGTGTTCATTGAAGAATCTCATAACAAAGACTTTTGGCCTAAGTTTGGTCTTCTTTCTTTATGGTAATATAACAGGTGGGTTTTGGTTTTTGGTTCAGGATTTTGCATGGTGTTTTTAAGATAGACCATTGGTGGAGTGAAACAGGTCCATTCCGGTATTTACATCATCTTGGAGCCACAGACTGTGTAACTCAATCTTCCCTAGAGAGAGTACTAGTTAAATGGTATCTAATACATCTATATTTTAAGCTGCCATTTCAAACCCAGTCTTTCAATCAAATTGATCTACTAGTTCTGATGTACATATATATATTACCATTTTAAGGAAATCAACAGAAATTATCACACAACAGAAATTATGATTTTTTTAATCCCTTTTGGAAGAAACTTTCTAGCTTTTGATGTAAGCATGGGCTTCATAATTTCATTGAACAAGGTTTGAAGTTTAAGCACCACTAATATAGAGTACTATACTTTAAACACTGTCTATAAGGTTCTGATACTTACATAATTTATTGTTTTATCCATAAACGGTAAAAAAATTAAACAATAAAAAATATTTTGGGTCTTGTATTGAGACTTTGGCTAATTACTTGACAATCCATTCAGGCGGCTCAAATTCATGTTTGCTTGAGATCTTGAAATAGAAAGTCAATATCAAGGTGGCAACTTGAAGACGAACAATTTTTAAATTATATAATTCTAATATAATGGAATTATACTAATTTATAATTATACAATATTTTAATTTGAATCCATTAAACTCAACACATATATGTATATAACTTAATATTGAATTTACACATGCCTACATTTTTTTTAGTAATTTATTATTTCAACTAAAATTTAAAATAAAATTGTCCATAAAAATACTAATTTTTTTAAATGTTTGTGGATAAAATAATATTTGCAATACTATATCAATATAGATTTTTGAAAATTGATAATCATAATTTTTGTGCGCCATTACACAAGTTCTTCTACTTTTCATAATTTTCTTCGAGTATACATAAATTGAAATATATTATCATATTATAGATGGATGGTATATTTTTAATATATCATTGTATCATGTATATTAA
Source organism: Delonix regia (assembly GCA_037074485.1). Lineage (NCBI taxonomy): Eukaryota > Viridiplantae > Streptophyta > Magnoliopsida > Fabales > Fabaceae > Delonix > Delonix regia. Next base: position 41,959,315 of record CM073450.1, on the reverse strand, counting down.
ATAGTAAATTTAATCGCCATAAATATTTTTGTAATAAAGTAATTGACATTAATTTGAAATTAACCATTGATACATTACACATTTAAACATTGTCTATATGATTTTGTCTGATACTTACATAATTTATAGTTTTATTCATAAACGGTAAAAAAATATTAAGCAATAAAAAATATTTTGGATCTTGTATTTTGACTTTGGCTAACTTGACAATCCATTCATCTTCAAATTAAATAGTAATAAAAAAAGAGTAAAACTGCTCTCCTTCCAATGCCCACATGTCAGGCGGCTGAAATTCATGTTTGTTCAGAGATCTTGAAATAGAAAGTGAATATCCAGGTGGGCACTTGAAGACCATAATTTTTAAATTATATAATTCTATCTAATTGAATTATACTAATTTTTGACCACGTAATATTTTAATTAAATCTATTAGACTCAACACATACAACATTTATATATATATATATATATGAAACTCAATATTCAATTTACGCATGCCTACATTTTTGTTAGTAATTTATTATTTCAACTAAAATTTATAAAAATTGTCCTTAAAAATACTAAAAAAAATTTAAATGTTTGTGGATAAAATAATATTCGCAATACTATATTTTTGCAAATCGATAATCATAAATTTTTTAGCATCATCACATAAGTTCTTTACTTTTCATAATGTTCTTCAAGTATACATTCAAATATGTTATGATATTATTGAAGGATGGCATATTTTTAATATATCATTGTCATGTATATTAAATGAGTAAATTCAATCGTCATAAATATTATATAATTAAGTTATTGATATTAATTTAAAAAGTAACCATTGATACATTATACATTTAAATTTAAACTTGTTTTTTAATTTTGAAAGAAAAAAGTCAAAATATTATAAACAAAATAATCTTATTTAATTTAATCTGATGATTTAAATAAATATTTTATTTAAATAATATACTACAGAATAAACTATCTAAAGCCACCCAACTGAATATGAATGTCAACATTTTTCTAGTGGCTTTTTAATACACTTTCAACCTTATGATGTATAAGTGTAATTGACTTCATAATTTTATAGCTATATGATGAGTTTGAAGTGTAAGGCTGCTAAGCTAATGTATAATATTCCTTAAAATTACATATGAGATTTTATTTAATTTTTATATGAGTAATTTAAACATAATTTCTAATTGCATTCTTATACTCTTGCAGGGATAATGGAAAGGTGGCACGTTCAATGTTTGTCTGACCAACTTATGCATTTTGAACAATTACGTGCATTTTTAAAACTGCATGCCGCCGCTATAATCTATTATTACCATTCCAAGGCCTAAATGTTAGAATATTTTTAATATTATATGGATTAGCATTAATTTTACTATTAGATTAATCTCTTGTTATGACTAATTAGGAAATTAATATTATAATTGATAAACTAAGAATAAATTGGGTTTATATCATTGTGGGTAAAAGTGATGAGTTGGATTATCTACAAGCCCACAGGGCATAAACCCAACCTACAACCCAAGAACATTAGTAATTATCTCATCAGATTGCTAATTAAAAGTTAATTACTAAGTGAGAGCTAGTAGGCTTCCTTCTCTTCAAATAATGAAATAGAAAAATATTTTTAAGGATATCTAAGGATTTAATTTTAATAATATAATTAATTAATATTATTATTAAAATAAAAGCCTATAAATTATCTTGTGGAATGCTCTAATCGACACATTACGATAACTCTCTTTGGTGGTTGTCTACTCTAAACTCTCTCTTGGGTATTATGGGTTGACATTTTTCTTTGGCAGAACGTAACTAACACTATATCATTTTTATCAGGTTAGATCTTTGAAGTTGAAATCTCCCTATTATATATTCATGTATTATGTAAAATTATTACATGACTTCTATGTTCATGTCTGAAGCGCTGAAAATCGTCGAGTTGAACTCCAGGTCAGTCAGGTTGCCTGACGAGTTAAATCGACTTGCCAGAGGTTGAAGACGATGTGCGTGGGCTTGGCCCACATGTAGCGTCACACGTGTCGATCATACGAGCCCCAAACCTCCACAGTTCACTTCTACTCACCCTGTTCTAAATTATGTTGATTTTTTCAAAAAAATTTTAAGCCCTATAAATAGGAGTTTTAAACTTTTTTGAAGATTTAGGGCCTTAAAATAATATGTACCTGTGGTATTTTGACCTGAAAAAATTTTGTACAGACTAGACATAGTAAGAAACAACATATTCAGTTCACTCTCCTTGATTGTGTGTGAATAAATTAAAATTAATTTCTTTGTATTATTTGTTGGATGTTATTCCTAATTTAGGCATGTATCTTAAAGAATTAGTTGCGTATAGAATCTATTGGGACTTTGGGTCATATACACCTATCGTGGACCCAATCATGATGGTGTTGGCTTAATGAAATCCCATTGTTGTGGTTATTGTTTGTTTACTCAAGAAAGCATGCACTGAATCATTAAGGGAGATGTTACTGTTGAGGCAACTAGTAGTAGAGAGTATGATTATATTGACGATGGACATGCCCTATGCGTGTGACATTGTCAACATAATTTTGTGAATAAGGCTTGTTTGTGACCTATCAGCGGTGATTTGTTGATTAATGTATTCATGGTTTCTTGTATCCTATCGATATGGAAATTGTAGGTGCATTTTGTGTCATTTCTCTCAACAATATGCATCCTTGGTCTGTATGAGTTTTCTTGATTTATCATAGTTTGAGCCCTTGGGCAAGATATGATGAATATTTTGTTACATAGTTGCTGAAGCTGAGTCTTGTTATGGAAATTTTGTTACATAATTATGTGTCCGAAACATAATTATATGTTTCTTATTTGTTTTCTCTCAACTTCTTTGTTCCAGTAACTGTCTATGGTGAAAACTCTGAACAGGACAAATCATGATGATTGGATTAAGTCCCTTAATATGTATTTGATGATCACCAAGGAAAATTTGGCTATGAGAGAACCAAAGCTAGTGGATCTCACTGTTAAGTCTAGCGCTGTTGACAAGGCTTACCATAAGCAATGGTATGAGTCCAATAGGATTTGTTTAACTATCATTAAGTATACGATTGAGAAGACCATCAGACAAAGTATTCTTGAGAAAGACACCACAATTGAGTATCTCAAAGTGGTCAGTGAGAAATTCAAAAAGTTAGATAAGACTTAAAAGGCCTATTATCTCTCTTTGTTGGATAACACTCACTACGATGGAGTGTCAGGAGTGTGTGAAAATATGATGAAGCTTGTTAACTACTACAACAAGCTAAAATCCAATGGTGTGGACTTGGATGGGAGCTACTTGGTTTATAGAGTTCCCTAATCCCTTCCTGTTAAACATGGGGTCCTAAGTACCATTTATAATTCCTAAGAGTTAGAGAGGTCTATTAATCATATGATGTCCATAGTGACCCAAAAGGAAGAATCAATAAAGAAGGTGAATTCTCACAATTAGTGAACTATATTTCACATGGTTCATCCAGCAAGGCTGGAAATATAAAGTTGAAAGAAAAGAAAAGTAAAGGCAAAGCCTATGACAAGAAACTGTTTGGACCCAAGAAAATCAATAAGAATAATAAGAGTCAAAAGAAGAAATCATTTAAGGGTGAATGTCATTACTATAAGAGGCATGGTCATAAAATCTCTAATTGCTTAAAGGAGAAGAATAGGCGTGAGAATGAAAGGGCTCAGAGACAAGAAGAGCCTAAATGAAAGAAAGAACTATCCTTGGAGTAGAAGGAAGTTCAATTGTAGTTAGCTATATAGGCATTGTAATCTTAAACTTGTATTCTAGACATTATTTGACTTTATGTAATGTAGATTATACTCATTTATCAAGGGGGAATTTGATTTCCAATTCTGCATTAAACAGACGTGATTATCTGGTTTTAGCAAAGAAATGAAAGAATTAATATTTTCCTTAATTATGTTATTGTTAGGTTAGTCTCGTTGATGGATGGATTATGTTATTTGAATATGAATGCTAATCCTGATTCTCCACTTGCTACATCTATTAATCTAGTAATAGGACATAAATGTAGAAGAATTGAAGAAAATTCTTTTATGTTATGGCACCAATGTTTGGGTCATATCTCCAAAGAGAGATTAAAAAGTATAGTTAGACAAGAAATATTACATGACTTCAAATCATTTATAATTTTTTTTTTTTCTGATTTTGAATCATGTGTTGATTACATTAAGAAAAAACTTCTTGTTAGAGCTAGAAAGAAAGGGGCAAATAGATTTGAGTTAACTTTAGAATTGATCCACACAGATATTAGTGGACCAATTACTCCTGCTGCTATGGGTAATTACAAATATTTTATAACCTTTATAGATGACTTCTCCAGATTTGGATGAATTGATTTGCTGCGTGACAAATCTAACTCATTGGATGCCTTTAAGGCATTTAAGGCTATTGTTGAATAAAAGTCTGGAAAGGCAATCAAAAGTGTAAGATCAGACAGAGGTGGTGAATATTATGGGAGGTATATTGAAACAAGCAGAAACCCTAGACCTTTTGCTCTATTCTTACAGGAGCAAGGAATTGAAGCTCAATATATTATGCCTGACACTCCAAAACAAAAAGGAGTTGCTGAGAGGTGTAATTGTACCTTAATGGACATGGTTAGAAGTATGATCAATCATTCTTCCTTACCAGAGTTTTTATGTGGTGATACCCTTAAGACAACAGCTTATATCCTAAATCAAGTTCTAAATAAGTCAGTTGAAAAAGCCCTATATGAATTTTTCACTGGTAAAAAGTCTAGTTTGAGGCACTTTCGCTTATGGGGTTGTAAAGCAGAGATAAGACCTTATAATCCTCAACTCAAGAAACTTAATTTCAGAACTGTCAGCGGATTCTTCATTGGGTATTGTTCAAGATCCAAAAAATATAGATTTTATTGTCCTAATCATACTACTAGGGTTATTGAATCTAATACAACGTTTTATTTTAAAGATGACTTGAACAGTGGGAGTGATGCTCCTAGAGTAATCAATATGCATTGTGAGGATGCCATCTTACCCATGCCATCTTTGTCATCTCTACATATGGATCATGTTATTAGAGATGATACTTTTGTTGAGAATCTAGTTGATCCTATTATGGAAACTCCTATAGCTGATGTGGGAGAACCAGTCGCTAATTTGAGATGATCATAGAGGATTTGTAGACTTGCAATTTTATATGATTACATAGTGTACTTGCAAAAATTTGAGTCAGACGTTGTTGATGACACAGATTTTATCACTTTTTAATGAAATTGTGTCAGGTCCTCATTCATTTTAGTGGTTGGAGATTATGAATGATAAAATTACCTCTATAGACTATAATAATGAATGAGAACTTGCTAAGTTACTAAATGGATATTGAAAATAACAACACTAGATGACGACTTGCATGAGGTGCTGTGTGTGGATGACATTCTATTGGCTAGTAACTTAGTGTGCTTATTAAATGAGACAAAGCAGATCTTATTATGCCACTTTACTATGAAAGATCTAGGTGAATCTTTTTTTGTTTTGGGAATTCAAATTCACTGTGATAGATCAAATGGCATTCTTGGTTTGTCTCAGGCAACCTATATTGAACGAGTGCTAAAGAAATTTAATATGTATTGTTGCACTCATTGTGTTGCACTTGTATAGAGTAGTGATAGATTGTTTAAATCGCAGTGTCCTAAATGATCATAAGAAAACTTTGATGGACAAAGTTCCATGTGAATCTGTTGTTGATAGCCTCATATAGGCCTAAGTGTGGACACATTTGGACATTGATTTTCCTATTAGTGTGCTTGGTAGATATTTAAGTGATTTTGGGTATGATCATTGGAAGGCTACAAAGATAATTATGAGGTACCTTCAAGGTACAAAACATTGCATATTGACTATCTAGAAATCTGAATCATTTGAAATAGTGGGATATCTTGATTCAAATTATACATCATTTGTTGATAATCTTAAACCCATTTCTAATTACATCCATATGGTGTTTTGAAGGAGTTGTTTTTTAGAAGTGTCAAATGGACATTCATAGCTACCTCATATATAAGTGAAGAGTATGTTGCTAGTTTTATGATAGTCATTCATTAGAGAATATGGCTAAGGAAATTAATTTTCGTTATGTGCATATTTTAAGTCTCGATCATTTTGTTGCGACATGACTCTATCATGCGCTTCTCTCAAAGTTACAGGAATTTCAGTTGCATTAAATTTTGATACTCAATTCCTGTTTATTGGAGAGAAGATCTATGAATCTCATACTCATTTTAGGTGATCTATTTACCAAGACAAACCCATTAGAGTGTTGGAAATATATGACTCTTGGGTATATTTGAATTTTGATTAATTGGTTTGGTAAAAGTCTGAGTTGTGCTCTTAAGGAACACTTTAGTATATTTTAGCACTTATAACATTTGTTTCTCTATCAGGTTCAATGTTTTGGTTATGCCAAAATTTTGGATATGATTCAAAATTGAAATTTTGCTAGTATTTATAACAATGTTTTCCTTATTGAATTCAATATCCTTGATTTATGGTTTCATCTCTGAATTTTCATTATCTCAAACTCGCATGGTTCACATTTGTAGTGAGCATATGATGACGAATCTGTTGACCAAAGGCCTACCAATAGGAGTAATTTAAATCGTATAACTCATATGGGTTTTATTGAATTTTGATGTAGCCTTGTTCTAGTGAGAGTATGAGTTGAGTCATTGAGGGGCTTTTTGTGGTGCAATTTGACACCAAATTTCTGAGTTGAGCCCTTAAGGGATGTTTGCATTGTAATATGATGCTTCAAATGTCATGTTGGATTCCATTCTATTCAGATATTGAAACTAATTTATGACAATGTTAATATCACTTGTTTCCCTGTCAGATTCAGTGATTTTTATATGTGGTTTCATTTCTGAATTTTGTATGGTTTATAAATATACACACATCCATGTGTTTATGTGAATGTTAATTGCTTAATTATGTATTCGTTGATTGACCTAATAATTTAATTAATGCTATCCAAGTGGGAGATTATTAGAATATTTTTAATATTATATGGATTAGCATTAATTTTACTATTAGATTAATCTCTTGTTATGACTAATTAGGAAATTAATATTATAATTAATAAACAAAGAATGGATTGGGTTTATCTTCATTGTGGGTAATTAGTGATGGGTTGGATTATCTACAAGCCTACTGGGAAGAGACCTAATCTACAGCTCAAGAACATTAGTAATTATCCCATCAGATTACTAATTAAATGTTAATTACTAAGAGAGAGTTAATAGGCGTCCTTTTCTTCGAATAATGAAATAGGAAACTATTTTAAAGGATATCTGAGGACTTAGTTTTAATAATATAATTAATTATTATTGTTAAAATAAAACCCTATAAATTATCTTATGAAATGCCCTAATCGACACACTACAATAACTCTTTCTGGTGATTGTCTACATTAAGCTCTCTCTTTAGTATTATGGGTTGACATTTTTCTCTGGCAAAACGTAACTAACACTATATCATCTTCATCAGGTCAGATATTTGAAATTGAAATCTCTCTATTCTGTGTTCATATATTATGCAAAATTATTACATAACTTCACTAAAATGTAAAGTAATGTACAACATCTGATTCAAAATTTTGTTCTAATCTACTAGAGTGGAAGGCTAAGACATCACATGGGGAAGACTTTTTCTTTGCATGTCTAAAGACGAACCAAAGTCTTTATAGCATTTTAAAATAATGGTTTATTAGTTCTTACCACTTGGTTGCATGGGTTTAATGTAAATTGCTTCATAAAGAACAAAAGCTAGATTGCTGCACGAAAAATGTTTTGACGGACGTATAAACAAGCCTAGCCAATTGGATTAATAGTACACAAAATTCACCTTAAAATCTAATATCGTTGCCCCATTGAAAAAAAAAATTAACAAAAGATAGGTTTGTTCACATTAATTAAATATTGTTCATTTAAAGTTTTAAAATGCAATAACAAAACAAAAATTAAGGAAATACAAACATATATTGTTTAAAGCTTCCCTTATGTGAGCAGCTACGCTTAACTCATGATAAGGCCGCAAATTATAGGCATAATCTTAAAACTGATGTTTCAAATAATAATAGATTGAGGGTAACCACCAATTCCAAAGGGTCCTAAACAAAATAATAATAATAATAATAATGTAATTTGTAATTACATACATTGTCACGCCTTTGGATATTGAATCACACAAAGAGTCATATAATTGAATAGGGATATGTATAATACTGGAAGCTTCTTCACTGGTAAAATTTTTTAAATTGATTTGGCGATTTGTATTTAAGAAATTAGGCAGATCTAATAATTTGTATTTAAAATTAAATAATTTATTTGAGAACACTAAAAATTAAAATCATTAAATCCCGTTACATATTTTGAATTATGATATTTGTTCATTGGACTCCAAGTCAAGATTTGCAGCCAATCCTTTTTAATAATTCACACTTCTGGTAGGATTGAAATAAAATCAAGTTGAATCAGATTTTTGCTCAACCTGAGATTAGAGCCAATATTTGTATTTCGTGAAAAGTATTAATCTAGTCTTGATGTTAGCCACCTAACCCGATCTTGAAACTTATTTTATAATTTATAAATTTATTTTTAAAGTAAAAAAAAAGTGTGGTTTATATAGAACTAGGTATCTCATATTATATAAAAATAATTCATGCTAAACAAAAACATAAAAAGTCATTATTTTTTAAAAAATATAAAAATAAAAAACCATTAGAAGTTTCCTTAGAGGCAAAAATAAAATTATAAGAAGTGTTTTAAAAAATAATAATAATAAGGTATAAGAACTAATTTGTACAATAAGATATATATATATATATATATAAGAGACTAAATAATTATGCCCTAAAAATTCACGATGGTTTTGTACCAACTTTCGTGTCATTGCTAACATAATCAATTCGTGGCAGATGACATTAAGATAAAAATCATGTTGAAAAATTTGAATTATTATTCTTGATACGTACCTATCAAAGGTCAAACTAACATTCCTTATGATAAAGATGGTTAATTATACTCACTCTCTATTTCTTATCTCCTAGATGTGGACAAAATTAACTTCAAACCTGGTCTAAAATGCCTCACCTATTTTAGGAACATTCGGAAAAAAAAAAAAAAAGACAGCCTTAAACTTATAAATTACAAACTAAATGATAAACCATTAAAGAAAAAATAATAATTTATATTTATTTACTTCATTGTCAACTAAATAAAAATACACTTGATTTATTATTTTTTTCCACAAATAATAATTACTCAGATCATATTATCACGAAAAAATTTACCGCATTGTTAATTCATTTAAAACTTTTTAACTCAAAAAGAAATTTTGAGATTTTATTGCAGACATTATAGAAAGTCCTTTATGACCATTTGATGCATGTGTCAGTGAATCTTGACCTTTGAATTAAGTATTTTACTTTTTATCATTTTTGCAACTTAATTTTAATTACAAGTCGTTTAATCTTTTAAGTAATCAATACTCACCATTAGATTTTATTAAAGAAAAAATTGCAGAGTATCTGGATTTGCGTTAATACGTGTGGGAATCATTCTCTTTTGTACATTCAAGTGACACCTTCCTTAGTTGAGCATGGCAAATATGAAATGTCCGTCAAATAAATGTTTGATATATTGTTTGCACCGTCTTTTATTCTAGTAATTTATATTTGCGATTGAACTAGGTTTCTTGAATTTTAGAGGTACCTTAATGCTAAATATCTCACAACATATTGTCATTTATAAATGAAAACTTCAAACTTCATTGCGATTCTTTGACCGAGTCAGTCAATTTTTTCAAGCTGCAATTCCAAGCTACCAATCCATTATTTTATTCATAATCAAATAGATCATACCGACTTCGTACACATGCATTTCTAGTATTAACATGAAAGGGCTAGTACACATTGAAGGCAATGGCTTTGCATGTACAAAGTGAGTATGTCTTCTTATTCGATGCTGATGGTCACAGATAATTAAAAGGAAAACGAAACGAGCAGAGTTTGAGGACAAGCCAGATTAAGGACCTCAATTGAAATTATCACAAGTCATAGATTATATGGAGTACTGGGAATCAAAAGTAAGTCGTTTTCCCTTCCAACGGTAGATCCAAATTTTTCAGTCATATTCAAGTCCTCTGGTTTCATTCTATTTGGGAGTTCCCAGTCGAAGTGGTACAGTAAGCAAGCCAGAGGAAGCTCAACACTTGCTAATCCAAATGAAATGCCTGGACACATTCTTCTTCCTGCCCCAAATGGGATGTACTCAAAGTTATTCCCTTTGAAGTCAGGTGAAGCGTCATGGAACCTCTCTGGTATGAAGCTCTCAGCATCATACCAATACTTTGGATCTCTTCCAATTGCCCATGCGTTTACTATTACTTTAGTCTTTATGGGTATTTCATACCCATTAATGTTGCAGGGTTCTCTGCATTCTCTTGGCAGCAATAAAGGAATAGGTGTGTGCAACCTCAGGGTTTCTTTGATCACTAACTTCAAGTAACTTAATTTGTGGAGATCAGTTTCATGGATTGTTTTCTTTCCTTGGAATACTCCTCTTATTTCAGCCTGTGTCTTTTCTCTTACTCTTGGGTTTCTCATCAGCTCTGACATAACCCACATGATTGTGGCTACTGATGAATCAGTTCCAGCAGCAAATATATCCTGGATAATGGTTACAAAATATTTCAAGTAAATATTCATGACAAGACCTTAATCAATATAGCAGATAAAAGAGAATTGCTATTTTACCTATAAGCTAGTCTAATTACAAAATTTAACTATAAATTTTACAAATTTAGATCATCTCATGTTATTTTCTCTCATTTTATTGTTATATTGGATAAAAATAGGCAAACAGTGAGTAAGACCCACTTAAATGGTCATACCGTTTAAAGATGTAACTTAAACACATTGTTTTATTTATTTTGTGTTTATTTTCAACATGACAAAATAATAAAAAAAATATGAGGGAATCTAAATTAAAATTTTATTTTATAAAATTAGGACTGAAAAAACAATATTAAATCTCACTTCAAATAAGACAGGCACGTGATTCTAACCGATAATAATGTTAGACTTAATTCAATGTTTGGAATTGCCAAGAAGTTTCATTCATATTCCCAATTCAATTGAAATTTGACAATCTCATTTATGTCTTCGGTTAGGTATCTTGTCACATCTAATTTGGCAATCTGAAAAAACAAGATGTCAATGATTTTGTATTTCAGATTGCTAGAACCAAGGATAAGATGAACAGTAAATATACTAACCCAAATCACAGCTTTGATGTTGTTGTCTGTGACAGGTATCTTGAGGTCGCCACTTTGTTGGACTCGTAACAGAACATCAAGAAGGTTTTCCTCTCCGGACTCACCTTCATTTTCATTCATCTTCTTTACTTGATGCTCATTCACAATCTTTTCTAAGAGATTGTGCAGCTTCTTATGCATCTTCTGCAGTTTAGCTTCCATCCGAGTTATGTGATGAAGAAATTTCAGAGAAGGAAAATAATTCGATAGATCGAATCCTCCGGCCACTACTGTTGATTGTTTGAGCAAAAAGAGGAGAGTATCTTCATCCTTAGTCTTCTTCCCTAATGCTGCCCTGCACACAAAGGTACTCACCAAAGAGAAAATTCTTGTAGTAAGGTTGATTGGTGTACCTGTGGACATCTGAATTGATTCTACGAGTTTTGTGACCTCTTCTTCTCGAATAAAGGAGAAAGACTGAACTCGCTTCGGAGTTAGAAGCTCAAACGTACATATTTTCCTCATCTGTCTCCAGTATTCACCATATGGAGCAAACGCAATGTCTGTTGATCCATAGGCTAAGATTTTGGAGCCAAGAATCTCTGGCCTCGATGCAAAAGCAAGATCATGAGTTTTCATAACCTCCATGGCCATCTCAGCGGAAGAAACAACCACTGTACCAACTTGACCAAGCTGAAGGTGCATCAAAGGTCCATATGTTTTGGCTAGTTCTCGCAAAGCATGGTGTCGAAGTGAACCCATCCTTGCAACCTGGTGCAGATTTCCGATCAGAGGTAGCTTCCATGGCCCTGGGGGTAGTTTATGGCTTGAATTTTTTGTCTTAAAGTTTTGCCTGCGCTTCTTTGCAAGCCAGAGTAGCAGGAAGAGGAAGAAAGTAAGGAAGAAGGCAGATTGGAATTCCATGGCACGAAGAATACACTTCAAAGCTGCTTGAAACTGATCTTTTCTGCTGTTTAAATAATGACGGAGTGGCTCGCAGTTGAGATTTTTAATTTTTTTCTTTTCATGTGCGCTGAATGTGACAGTTGTCTACTTGTCGACTAAAGTATTTTATAATTGCATAATTGTGGCGAAAGATTTGAATACGATATGCAATATAATTACTCAGTCTCAATTGTTGAATATGAATTTATGTCTAATTTTTAAATTTTTTCTTAACTATGTCAATTTTTCTGAATATGAACATGAAGAATAGGAAAACAAATATAATAAAAAATAAAGTCAAACAAGAATCGATCAAACAACAACAAAGGAGAACTGCTAAAAAAAAAAAAAAAAAGAAGCAGGGGAACTAACTGCTTCCTCCGGCTGCCAAAAAGAATATATTTGTTTTTTTAATCTTGGTCTATAATTAAAATTCAAATACTGATTACAACGATTAAACAAATCTATCTTGGGTAAATAAATAAATAAAATTACCTTTATTATCATAGAACAAAATATAAATAAATATTTTGAACCATCAAATCAAATTTAAGTTTGGTACTTATAATAAAAATAAAATAATAATTAGAAGAGAACACCTTAACCTTCCTTAAGAAATACTAACTTTTATTAAAAGTTAAGAAGCACTCAGGGATGTATAAACTTTAAAAACTCAATCCATCAAAGAGTAACGAATATTTAATTTCTCCACACATTCATGATTCTATTATTTAATGTAATTAAATAAAAAATCATTCAAATACATCACAACTATTTACTTCAAAGAATGCATTAACTTTGATTATAGATATTGACATTGTAATCTTTCCCGTATATTATGTCCTTTCATGTCATTATGAAAGTAATGTTAATTCTATCATAAAATTAAAAAAAAAAAAAAAAAACTAATATTGGTTAATGTACATCTTCTTGTAGGTCCTGTAGCCATTATGTAGAGCATATCTTTTTAAGAGTAAAAATATATAGGTTAGATATAGAAAAAAGAAAAAGTTCATCTTATTTAAAAAATTCAATTGATTTAACCTATCTTGAATTCCGTTTCTAAAGTTTTTTTTTTATACAAAATACCTTCCGTCAAATATTGACAGTTAGATTTCGTCTATGATTTTTAATTTCTTTTTACCGTCAAAGGAGATATTCTCAGTCGCCATCACTGCATAATCAAGAGATGGGTTTGAAAGTGATGTACGTAGAATATAAACTCAATTACTTCACAGTTTTTTGGTATTTTTTAGAGTACATAGACTACGGCCCTTCTAGTTTGATAAATTTTCTATTAATCAGTGAGCAAGAAGGCATAAAAAAGTCTCATTTGAACCAAGGCTCTTGGACCTTTTTTTTCTTTGGGTCAATAAGGCTCTTTGACATTTTAGATAAATAACTAGAAGGATAAAAAATCAGCTGATTTAATTTTGTTTTATACATGATATTGAGAATTGAATTTAGATGTAGTCACATTTTCTCCATTCATCTTACATAGATGACTTTGATATGGATTGAATTCCTCAGTTTTCCGTATAATATTCTTTTTTGAAAATTTGACTGCTTCAACCACACAACAATATAATTGTTGAATGATTGTATTATATTCATATAGCATCTCTAACGGGACAAAATTAAGCAAAATTATATTGTAAAATACAAAAGTGGTTCAAATTTTTTTGGAGAAATTAAATTATTATTGTAGTCGTTTAAATTTGCAAATGCAATTTTGTTAGAGCTAAAGTTGGAATATTTGGTTTCATACCTTGTGAATATTGTGGAAACCCAAATATTAAAAATAAAAATTAATAACAAAAATAACCAATCAAAAAAAAAAAACAAAATCGTTAGAAAATTCAAAAATCAAAGTGACAAAAAAAACCCCCAAGAACAAAGAAACCTATTGGAAAAGTCATAAAATAAAGAAAAATAGAAACAGAAAGAATGCAAAAGCAAACAGGCATTTGAATGAAGATAAAACAATTGGGTAGACTTGCGAAATTCAATTCTACAAAGTATAGAATATGTAAATTGCTTCTAAAGTTAGAAGAGAATGATACAAAGAGCATGAATGTGTATAGGGTTCATTTATTCTCTTTCCAGCCACCTCCCTCTTTTCTCTCTATCCCTCTCTAACTAAATCATTTTATAAGTTTTACACTTTTCTGGCATTTCTTTAAAGTGAAATTTTAACGAAGAAGCTGTCAATAACATAAAATAAAGATGTCGGAAGAGTAGAGTCTAAATAAGCCTAGCACATCTTTTTTTAGCATTCAATGTTGCTATTATATAAATATTTTAAGACAAGAATATTAAAATGTAATTATTCATTAAATAATGAAGCGAAACAAAATTAAAGTACAAAATGACCTTCTTTGGAAACATACCTATAGTTTTTAAGTATTTGTTAATAAATTTTTTTAATGAATTTATAACAATTATATATCGACTACATGATCGGATGCTTTAACGAAATTTTTATTTAGTATCATGTGTTCATTAAAGAATCTCATAACAAAGACTTTTGGCCTAAGTTTGGTCTTCTTTCTTTATGGCAATATAACAGGTGGGTTTTGTTTTTTGGTTCAGAATTTTGCATGGTGTTTTTAAGATAGAACATTGGTGGAGTGAAACAGGTGCCATTCCAGTATTTACATCATCTTGGAGCCACAGATGTGTAACTCAATCTTCCATAGAGAGAGTACTAGTTAAATGACATCAAATACATCTACATTTCAAGCTACCATTTTAAACCCACTCTTTCAATCAAATTGATCTACTAGTTCTGATGTACATGCCTTTGCAATATTAACACAAGCAAACATGAAAAATATTGGCTTTTCATGCGTAAAAACATATATGCCATCTTTTATACAAACAAATCAAGGTCCATCACTCCCTTTGAGTCCTTGACAATGATGAAGAAAAGAAGAAGAAATAAAATAGGGCTTGGGAGAATCTAATTACACATAAATAAAATAATAATTAGTAGATAACACCTTAACCTTCCTTAAGAAATACTAACTTTTATTAAAAGTTAGAAGCACTCAGAGATGTATAAACTTTAAAAACTCAATCCATCAAAGAGTAAAGAATATTTAATTTCTCCACACATTCATGATTCTATTATTTAATGTAATTAAATAAAAAATCATTCAAATACATTACAACTATTAACTTCAAAGAATTCATCAACTTTGATTATAGATATTGACATTGTAATCTTTCCCGTATATTATGTCCTTCCATGTCATTATGAAAGTAATGTTAATTCTATCATAAAATTTCAAAAAAAAAAAAAAAGCTAATATTGGTTAATGTACATCTTCTTGTAGGTCCTGTAGCCATTATGTAGAGCATATCTTTTTAAGAGTAAAAATCTGCAGGGCGACCCTTCGCCAGGAAGAGAGAGTGAGCAAGAAATAGAGGAGGTTAGTTGAAGGTAAGATGAGAAGGCATAAAACAAGAGAAGAGGAATAAGTGGGAGACAGAGCTTGAGAGGCGTTTCGGGGGAGAGAGTAGGAGACGAAGAGATGAATGGAGTTGAGATAGACAGAGAACACGAGAAAGAAGGTGATGCAGTGAGACTGAAATCACCAGAAAGAAGAGAGGAACGTCCTCCATCTCAGACGCTAAAACAGGGGAAGAACAGGGACTATTGCTGCAGCCGCTGGAAGGGAGAAAATTTAAAAGGGAGCAAAATGAATGGAAGTAATGTTGGATTAAATTTTAAATTTAAGCTATTTTATATTATGTTAGATAATATAATTTATGATTTATATCTTATTTGATAATTAGTTATAATTTGTATTTAAAATTTAAATGTGGTTCTTATTCCTATTAGGGTTAGAATTTTGTCATGATAATGACAAAATAGCCAATAAATAAGATACTAGACTTAGGGTTAACTTAAATAGTTAAAGAAGTCAGCCTGTAGAGAGAATTTTGAGAGTATTCTTGATTGAATGAGAAAGACAAAATCCCTAAGTGCCCATTACATATACAACCCTTTACCAATTAGAAAATGTTTTTGACACCCTCAATACTAATTACAAACCCCTTCCTTTCTTGGTATTCAGATCCTCTTGTTGGGGCCACATTATGGCTAGAGGTTTGTTCTTTTTTTTCTGCTATGTTATTCACGAATTTATTTTATTGATTTTAACGCTGTTTCAATACTATCTTGTGTGACTCAGTTTATTTGAGATTGTATTTTTATGTTTCTTGAAATTATTTAGATGCTTGTATGTCATTCCTACGTTTAGTGTAAGATTTAATTTGTTTTTATATGCCCAATGCTGTCTCTAATCTTGATTTGCCTTATGATTCACCGTACGTGTTCATCATGTATCTTTATATTTTCTTGCAAGATCAACTAAGCATATAAAGTTTAATGATTTTTTGAAATATTTTCTTACATTTTGATACATGAACACATTACTCTTAGTTCGGAAATCTTTCAAACCTAACATCTCAGCCATGAATTTTTTTTGGGGCAAATTTATGTTTTTTGAGTGGTTTGACCATATAATCTTGTTCATATCAATAAAATAATGAATTTTAGCTTTGGAATCATCCAAAACAATTGTTCAAGAAAGCAAGATATAATCAGGTCATAGGTCCAAACTGGGTCAAGACTAGATCAAATGACCCCTCTGAAAGTAGAAGACGATATAAACCACACATCATTTTGGTCGGAAGTCTCAAATGACATGTGGTTTTGACAAGACTAAGAGGTGCCTTCACATGCCTCTAAACGACGTGTCATTTATGCTTTGGGTCATTTGTTATTGGGCCTGTTTTTAAAAATGATATTTTTGGGGCCTTTTGGACAAAACTTTTCTATTTTGGGCTGATTCATTTAAGAAAACAATTTGACCTAATTTTCGACATTTTTCTTAGTGGATCTTTTTGGACATACGATGGCCAAATAAGGTTTCTGAAATTTTCTAGTTTTGGACCATGAAATTATTTTATCCATATTTTAAATAGCATAATTAATTAATGATTTGCAAACAAAATTATTTTTTTCTGCAACTAATGATGAAAAATTAAGTTTGAGT
Organism: Delonix regia; assembly: GCA_037074485.1. NCBI lineage: Eukaryota > Viridiplantae > Streptophyta > Magnoliopsida > Fabales > Fabaceae > Delonix > Delonix regia. Next base: position 41,941,982 of record CM073450.1, on the reverse strand, counting down.
GCTAGTTAATTGTGGAAAAATTGATCTTGGCACAAATTAATTAAGTGTCATTTAATTTTGGAAAAAATTATTTGGTACCATTTAATCATGGAAATTTTGGAATGATGTTAATCCTATAAAATCATTTTGGGTGCCAAATTAATTTAAAATTTTTTTTGGAGTCCCATATAGTCATTGTGAACACCTCACCTCAAAAATAAAAAATTAATAACTACATAATGGATCAACTAGTTACTCCTATAACTAAATAAATGCAAAATGAGAGTCACAAAATAAAATTAAATAAAATATGGAGACAAAATAATAAAACATAATAATGATAATAATAATAATAATAATAAATTAAAAAAAATGTAAAAAACAAAATAAAAAATAAAAAATGGGATAAACTGAATACAAAACCAAAAATATCGAAAGAGAAAAATTCAAAATAAATATTTGAAGTAAAGAAATGTTAATTATCTTGCAAAAAGAAAATTAAATAAAGTAAAAAATTTTGAATTAATCTAAATCCAAAAAGGAAAGAAAAGTCACCTAATTAAAATCAAAATAAAAATGCAAGTTCTCTCTCACTCATACTCTTACACACTCTCACTCATACTCTTACACACACTCATGGACACACTCTCACATACCACTCTTAACACACCCACAGGAGACAAAAAGGACACAAGGAGGCAGACTGTACAAAAGGCATAAGAGACACGACATGTAAGGAGGGATGTGTTACTGAAAAGGTGAGGAAGTGAGAGAAATCGTGGCTGGAGTTAAAGAGGGGTAGGCTGAGTGAAAAAAAAAGAGAGAGCATTCTACGATGAGGAAGGCTGGAAAAGAAAGAGCTAATGGCTTGGGGAAGAAGGAAGACCACGGTTTTGTTAAGAAGCTAAGACCGAGAAGCAGGAAAGGGAGGTTGAGAGAGTGACTCGAACCGAGAGGAGAAGGAGGGAGAAAAAGAAAAAGAGAAGGAAGGTGGCTGGAGACCAAGCAAAAACAAACCAAGAAGAGAAAGAGTTAGAGCCAGAGACACAAACCGGACTGAAAAGAGAAGGGAGAAGCCACGGGCTAAGAGAGAGGCACTAATTGAGGAGAGAAAGTTGAAGGAGGAAGAGGACTGAGAAGATGGAGGAGCAGGGCAGAAAAATTGACGGAGGTAGGGTGCCAAGAAGAAACAAGAAGTTAAGAAGAGAAGAAGAAGGAGAATGGAAGAAGCGGAGAAGTGAATACTCTGTTTTGGTGCTCTGAAAACATAGCTGAACAAAGGAAGAGGAGAGAGGCATTGAACGGAAGGAGAGGAAGAAGAAGAAAAGAGAAGGAGAGAGTGAACCGAGAGCTATTATGTGACTGGCCGAGGAGAGAGAGAGTAGAAATGAACCGAGAGAGAAGAAGGAGGAGAGCATAAAAGAACCAAGAGGGCTGAACAAGGGAGGAAGAAATAGAAGAAGAGAAGAAGGCTCGTGCTATCACGGGCTGAGGAGAGAGAGAGAGATGAGGAGCTACGTCAGGCTGAAGAGTGAGAGAAGCAAGGAGGAAGAAGAAAAGGAGGGCCACCAGAGGAACTTCTAGCCAAAGAGAGGAGGAGGCACGGGAAACTGAAGGAAGAAGCAGGTGAGTTATAATATGCATGCACAGTATACTCTCCACGCCCAGAAACCCATTTCGTGTTTGACATTCTATTTTTTTTAATTATTATTATTATTACTTCATTTTTTTTATGCCAATATGAGACTAATCTTGGTTCTACAAGTAAGGTTCTAAGAAAATCATCGTGTGAGAATATTTTTCCCCTCGAGTGTTTAGGGTCGTGTGAGATTTTAATCTCCATAAACCTTGAAATTTAGTACATGCTTGTTTTAATATAATAATAATAATAATGATAATGCAAAAATAAATATCTTAATTAAGTATTGTCTATTATTTACAAAATGATTAAGTCAATGTTTTATAAAATTTAATTAATTAAAAATGCCATGTGGGACTTGGGTCTTCATAGGCTTTAGGGAATTGATTCTATTAAAACAAGACTAAAAAAATTCTAATTTCAAAATCCTTAAAAAATGTGAAAATAAAACCCTAAGAATTTCTAAATATTTTATTCTATATTTTGGAATCTCGAGTGAGATTGTTTGTTTCCTCAAGCACTTAAAAATTAACTAACAGAAGCCGCGTGAGACCCTGAGTCTCCTCAATTTTCAAAAATTAATGTTTAAAATATTGGGGATAACTAATTCTAGAATAGGGAGGTTTGTCTTACATGTTGTGTATAATAAAAAATCCTAAGAATATTTTTTGTTATTTTAGTCTTACTTTAAGTATTAAAATAAATTCAAATTTCAAAAATAATAACAATAAATACAAAAATCATAAAATTCAAGAATTCTAAAATATTTTCTTATGATAATTTTACTTTAAACCTAAAGTAAACTCTAATCTTAAAAATTGATACAAGAATCATAATCTCAAAAATTAATACAAAAATTAGAAAATCAAAAAATTCAAATATCTATATATATATATATATATATATATATATTTATGATACTCTTACTTCAAGTCTAGAATGAAAAATAAAATGCAAAAATCATAAGTTCAGAAATCATAATAACCTTTGCCCATTATAGTTTTACTTTAAAAATAAAAAATGTATATAATGTAAAAGTCCTAAAAAAATCCTTCTTATTACACCATCAAAATTAAAATAAAACCATAAATAAAATGATATAAAATTCTAAAGAAATCCCAAGAACTCATTCCACTATCATTTCATTTTAATTTTAAAAATAAAGATTTAAATTCCAAAACTAATCAAAAAAATTAAAAAGAGAGAGCTAGATTATGCCTTTAGTCTTCTCAGGTATTTCATACCCCCCAATATTGCAGGATTCTCTGCTTTCACTTGGGAGCAATAAAGGAACAGGTGGTGTAACCTCAGGGTTTCTTTGATCACTAACTTTAAATAACTAAGTTCCTCTAAATCGTTCTCATGGATGGTTTTTTTTCCGTTGAAAGCTTCTCTTATTTCGGCTTGTGCCTTTTCCCTCATTTCTGGGTTTCTCATTAATTCTGACATAGCCCACTCTATTGCTGTTGCTGTAGTATCAGTTCCGGCAGAGAACATGTCCTGGATAAATGCCATATAATTTATTTTCAGATAAATATATACAAACAAGCATGATCATTGCAGTAGAAAAAAATGATGCCTTTGATTTACTTACGACAGTTATAACTAAGGATGAGATAAACTTCACTGTAGATATTCTTACCCAAATCACAGCTTTGATGTTATTGTTTGTGACAGGAATCTTGAGGTCACCACTTTGTTGGACTCGTATGTGAACATCGACAAGGTTTTCCTCCCCATAGCCACCCTTCCCGTCTTTTGCTTTCATCTTCTTCACTTGATGCTCATTCAAAATCTTTTCGAAAATCTTGTCCAGCTTCCTTTGCATTTTTACTAATTTAGCTTCCATCCGAGTTATGACATGAATAAGTTTCACGGAAGGAAACATATCAGCCAGATCAAATCCTCCGGTCAATTCTACAGCTTGTTTGAGCAAAGAGAGTAGTTCATCTTCATCTTTAGTCTTCCTCCCGAATGCTGACCTGCACACAATGGTACTCACCAAAGAAAAAGTTCTTGCAGTAAGGTTGATTGGTGTACCTGTGGACATCAAAATTGATACTATGAGCTTTGTCACCTCATCTTCTCGAAACAAAGGAGAAAGACTGAACCCGCTTAGCACTCAGAAGCTCTAACGTACAGATTTTCCTCATTTGTCTCCAGTATTCACCATATGGAGCAAAAGCAATATCTGTTGATCCATAGACCAAGATTTTGGAACTAAGAACTTCTGGCCTCTGTGCAAAAGTAAGATAATTTGTTTTCGTTATCTCCTTGGCCATCTCAGGGGAAGATACAACCACTGCAGAAATCTCCCCCAATTGCAGATGCATTAGAGGTCCATATTTGTAAGCCAGTTTTCTCAAAGCATGGTGTGGAAGTGAAGCTGCTGCTGCTAGCTGATGAAGATTCCCTATCAGAGGTAGCTTCCATGGCCCTGGAGGAAGTCTAGGGACCACACTATTAGCTTTGATATTTTTTTTGTACTTTAGAAGCGAAAGCAGCAAGCAGATCAGGAAGAAAGTAATGATGAAGAAGGAAGATGGTAATTCCATAGCATAAAGCATAATAGGCTTGATGAGTGTCTGCAACTGATAATTTTGCTTGGTAAGATACTGAAAACTTGAACCATATATGTAGATGTAGCTCGTAGATCTCTGTGCTATGACTTCTGAACCCATTTTTCTGAAGAATCTTTCAACTTTTTCATGTAACCATCACTTGATGATTGTATACTTTAATTAAGAGTTTGAAGGAGTCAGCAAGACAGTTACTTAGTCTATAACTGTGGTGTAGAATATAACTTTGAAATTGCTAGTGAGATTTCGTCTGATTTTTATATATCTTACTTAAACATAATTGATAGCTGCTTTCTTGTATGCTAGTGAAGATATATAGAAGACTTTTCCTCTGCCTTACGGACCACAAACGATGATATATTTTAACTCTAATATCTAGGTGGAGGCAAACCATATAGCTCTGGCAAAGGAACAAGAATAAAAAACATGATTAATAGATTCCTCATCTTCCTAACAAAAATGACAAATTGAGTTACAAGGAACATGATGTTTTTGTAAAACATCGCCCAGGGGAAGAGATTTTGCAACTAGCTTCTAAAGAAAAGTTATAATGCTCAGGGTTAGTCTCAGACTCCAAAGTTCTTTCCATCTAGAGAAGATATTAGAGATGTTGTCTTGATCATTTTAAGTGAGCATCTTGTCCGTCCTTAACAGTATATATAACTCTTCTGTTTCTCAGCCAAACCAAAAAGTCTTGAATGCCTGTGTAGGAAAAGGGAATTGAATAAATATGTTTGACAACAGCATCTAAATACAAAATTTTCAATAGATTTAAATTCCAAGAGTGACTAGAATGTAGAATAAGATCTAAGACAATTTTAACTTAAGTGCCAGTATATGGCTGCACGTTCCAGTATAGGTGGTGATTTATAGGGATACATGTTCCAGTGCCTGCTTGCCATCAATTATTAGTTATAACATTTTGCACTTTCCTAATTCCTTTCCAAATCCAAGAAGCATTAGATCTATTTATGAGTTGACCAGGATGATCTTTCAAGGTGTATTTGGCTCTTAGAATATTGACAAAGGGGGAATTAGTGCAATGATCCAAAATTCTCGAAACCTATTTTGCTAAAAGAGCGTTATTCATTTCTTTGACATATCTAAGATCTATACCCACTTTATGACAAAGACGACAGAGCTTTGTCCAATTGAGCATGTGCATACAATCTTTTGTTATCAGAGACACCCTAGAAAAAATGGGAGATCCTGGAATCTATTAAAGAATTGTATTTCTATTAATGTTCAAAGTAGGAAATCAAATGGATTGAAAAGAGTTTAATACTGATCTAATCAGCGTTAATCACCTTGCTTGAGATAGAAGCTTTCCAGCTTAGCAATTTAAAGTCGATCATTTCTACCAGAGCATTGAATATTTCCTTTTTGTTTCTTCATGTATCCACTCATGTTCTCAAATATTTTCCTAGTTTGCCTATGTACTTAAAGCTGAAAGAGCAGGCTAGGATCTTCATAAATTTATTTGGCATGTTAAGATTGAAGACCAAGGTGGATTTGCTTTTATTAATGGTAAGCCCGAAAAGCTGACAATATTTATGAAGAATAGCTTGTGCCTCATTGCATGCCATAATTCTCCTTCAAATAGAAAGAAGAGTGTCACCAACACACATAAGGTGGGATGTCGAACTAGTATTTCAGTTGATTTTAATCCTTTTCCATCTTTGATTGGATTCAACTTGAGCAATCATATAAGGTAAAATATTAGCATGTATAATGAAAAGATAGGGAGATAAAGGATCTCCTTGCCTGATGCCTCGTGTTGGATAGATCAGCCCAGTAGCATTTCCATTAATTGTAATCTGAATGCTCACAGTAGAAACATATTGCATTATATAACGTATCCATTTTTCTGGAAAGTTCATTCATTGAAGAAACTTTTCAATAAATTCCTAATAAATGCTATCAAAAGCCTTTGCTAAATCCAGCATCAATGCACACTATCGCTTTTTCTTACCTTTTATATTATATATTTCATTCATGATTTCAAAGACAATATTGATGTTGCCAGTAATTGACCCCCCATTGATAAAACCACTTTGAAAAGGAGCAATCAAAGCATCAATAAAATGCTTAATTTTATTGCTAATCACTTTGAAAATAATTTTGTAAGAGATATTGCAAAGACTTATAGGCCAGAAATCCGTAAAGGTTTGTGGGGACTCTAATTTAGGAATTAAGACCACCATTGTTCTGTTCAAGCATTTAGGTAAATAACCATTGTTGAAGAAAGATTTTACCATATTAATAACATCATTGCCAACAATGTCCCAATAAGTCTAGTAGAATTGCGCCTGAAACCCATCAACCCCTTAGGTGTTGCATTCATATGAAAAAAAAATAAACATTCTCCATTTTTTCCGTGGAGATTTCTTTTTCAAGGATTGAAATGTGTTCGTCATTCGAAACTGGAATGTTTAGCTGTTCCAAAGAAAAAACTTCTTGACTTGAGTCAGGGTAATTCTTAAATGTTATCAAAGAAGGAAAGGGCTAGTTCCTCTATTTGAGTTGAGTCTTCAATCCATATTTTGTCCCTGTTTTTTATCAGATTAATAATATTCCAAGAATGCAACTTAGCAACTAAGGTATGAAAATATTTAGTATTTCTATCTTTTTGAATTAACCAAGTCTATCTAGCATTTTAAGACCATAAGGAGTCTTCACAGTTATAAAACAAATTTTAATTCACTTCTTATAATTTTCTGAACATCTTGTCTAGAATCAGAAAAGATATTTTATTGAAGTTCCTAGAGGCATTATTCTAGACATTCAATGTTTGCTGAGATTTTCTAAATTATCCTTTTATTCCAAAGATTGAGAATGATCATTGTGGACTGCAATTAAGAATGAAAATAGCAGAGCCCAAAACAAGAGAATTTCTTGCTTGGCAAACTTATCTTTGCATTGATCGAAAACAAAAAATTCTCAAATTTGACCATTTTCCTTTTAGCATGAATGCTATAAAAGAATTTGAAAATAAGTCGCGAATAATCAAATGCTGCTAAATGAAGAATATTGAAAGGTAATCTAGGAAAGTAATGAAGCCACTAGTGATTACAGAGACTTTTATCGAGTCTCATCCATACTATATCATTTCCTTCCCTGTTATTTGTCAAGGTGAACCACGGATGTTTGGGATGAATATCAATTAACATACATTCATCAATCAAGTTTATAAAATCATTTGCCCCTGGAATGGATGAACATTTGTTTATTTTTTCCTCTTAGAAATACGATTGGTTGAAATCTTTGAAGATTAACCATAGGTCATACATGTTCTTCGCTATTTCACGTAACCAAGACCAAAGAATATACTGGCCTTCTTTTCTAGGAAAACTATAAACAAAGATGACATAAAAATTTCTCCCTTCATAGTTTTTGGATTGAATATGTATCCAATGCAGAGTGCAATCTAAAATCAAACATGGGACTTCATCTTCCCAAGCTAAGAGGGTGCCTTCACTTTTTCTAGTAGGGTCATATCCAAACAAATAGTAATAACCAAAAGATCTGATTATGCTACCAACTTTATATACATCCATTCTAGTTTGAGATATATACACAAAAAGAAAACAATATTAACAAAGAAGCCTCCTAAGTCTTTGAATTGTCATGGTATTGACTGAGGCACGACAGTTCCAGCTTAAAGTGCTTATGACCGCTCGGGAAGCTTTATAAGGGTAGCTTCCCAAACCCCATGAGCCTATACAGATTCAAAAGATGAAGTATTACAACAACCAAAACCATACTTCATTTCCTCATAAACTGTTTCTAAAGTCGGCATAACGACTTGATTTTCTTCCTTGCCTAACTGTGTGCTGAAATGAAATTCCCTTTTCCCATATGGCAAAAGTTAATGAGGATATGAGTGTTGATTCAAGCCTTTGTTTAGGTTCAAGTCTTTGTCTACACTCTTAGATTGGTATGTCAGATTCATCACAGCAGAGTAATTCAACCAAAATGCATCAAGTTTCCTGCTCCAGCATTCATTCCAGTCAATTTGATGATCAAAGAACATGATGAGCGTTACAGTTCAATAAAAGCACTTGATCCTGCATTAAGAAAAAAAGTCTGCTGCAAAAGGAGGAATTTAAAGGAGACCATACAACACTATCCATATTTGAAGGTACAAAGCCGAAAAAAGGTAGGGACCGCATCATTGTATCAATTATTGGTAGGACACTAGGCCAGAGTCGGCATGAAACTTTGTAATGATTTTCTAACTTCACAAGAAAAGTTATCTTCATCTCTTCATCTTCATGAGCTTCAGACATACCTGTGCACTAACTAAAAAGAGCTCTAGCAACCAAAGCAAGAAGGGAGTACTATTGCCAGGTCGTATTGTGAGAGCAAGTTGGTACTCCGAGAGCTTCTGCAAGATTGAGAAGCAAGTTTTTGTTGAAATTATTATTGAATAGTTCCATACAATCTGCATATGATGCAATAGGTTGGAGACATTTTGTAATGTTGGAAATATCAATGTGATCATCAGTGTTGTAATCTAAATTATTTTCTGCTGAATAACCTCTAATAGGATGAATGAGGAACTGTAAAAATTGTGAGCTTCACATAAGAAAGTGCCATGTTGTGAATTTCTTTTATTAGCTAAATGGTACCATTGATACCCATTTGATAGACACCAAGATTATCCTGGAAGGAAATATTTTTTGCTTGAAGGCAATAGATAAATTAGTAACAAGAGGAAACTTGAAATCAACAATGAAATTAACATCAATCTTCATCTTAATGCAATTAATATGATCCTCTTGTAAAGTTAAAACTTGATCTATACCCCAGTTACAGTCACGAGCAATATGGCCAACCCTACTGCATTGTTTACATCTTCTAAAAAATCTCATGGCGGCATTGAACCCACACTTCTCTTCCATGATCTAACTTAACCATCACCACCATCAATAAAGGAAGTTGACGGTTGACCAAGACTTTAACTCGAATAAGCACAGATTTTTAGTCACTTGCATTAAACCATCAATTTTACGAGGTTCTCCTACCAGATTGCTAAGGATTTATACAATACCACTGTTCATGTACCCTAAAGGAAGTCCCTCAAATTGCATTCATAAAGCTACACATTTAACTTTGACTTCATGCACAATAGTATAGAAAGCTTAAGCTTATATAATACGATTCATCTTTATCATACATTTGGTACACTCAATAGATTTTATAAGCTTATACAATCAATTTTAGTTAACCACATTTAATATGGTGGAGCACCATATTAGTAATACGACCTCCTTTAGCTTGATTAAGCTTGATTATATTATTAAGATATTTTGTCTCTTTTAGTATAATATTTTTTTTGGCTCTCCCATATAAGATATTTCTCATTTACTCTTATAATTTTTTCAGTTTAGTCCCTAGTTGATAAGATATTTTTCAATTTGATACCTCATTGTTTTCTTAATCTAGTCCCTCACATAAATGTTTTTTTCAATTTATTCACTCATATTTATACATTTCTCCATTTGATCCCTCACAGATAAAAAATGTTATCAATAATATTTTAATAAATACTAACTCATAAAACAAATTTCAAGTTGGTTTCTATCGTATAAGATATTTTCAATATGATCTCTCATAGAATTGTCTTTTAATTTAGTTCCTCACATATATATATTTTTTCATTTGATTCCTCATAAATAAAATTATTATCAATAATATCCTCAAAAGAAAATTTAATTTAATTATTACGAACTTATAAAATTTTTTCTCAATTAGGTCCTTCACTTATAAGATATTTTTCCATTTGATCCCTTATGGAATTGTCTTATCAATTTAGTCCCTCACATATGTACATTCTTCCATTTGATCCCTCACATATAACAATATTATCAATAATATCCTCAAAAAAACAAATTATTTTAATAAATACAAACTCATAAAAACTTTTCTCAATTTGGTCCCTTACATATAAGATATTTTTCTTTTTTATCCCTTATAGAATTGTCTTCTCAATTTACTGCCTCTCATATGTACATTTTTCTATTTGATCCCTCATAAATAAAATTGTTATCAATAATATCCTTAAAAAGTATGTTAATGTAAAATATATGAACTTAGAGAATTTTTTTTTCCAATTTGGTACCTTGCAAATAAAATATTTTTTAATTTGTTCCTTCATAGAATTGTCTTCTCAATTCAATCCCTCGCAAAATTGTCTTCTTAATTTAGTAACTCACATATGGACATTTCTCTATTTGGTCCTCACAAATAAAATTGTTATGAATAATATCCTCACAAATAAGTTAACTAACAAATATGAAATACATTATTGATTATGATTTTATTTATGAGATACCAAATTGAGAAATATCATGTTCGTGAGGGACCAAGTTGAAAAAAAAAATTGTATAGGACTAAATTAAAAAATATTCTATATGGGAGGGACCAAATGAGATTTTACTCATTTATTCTTTATTTCAAATTGTAATGTTTTTCTTTCCACCTTAAGTGTGGATCGATATATTACTATTAGTATAAATTTGTATAAGTGGCAAAAAAAAAATTCGAATTCATTTTCTTTGAGTATTTTGTTGAATATAATTTTATTGAAGTTTAAGACATTTTTATCATAATAATTAATTTTTATCCTATATAGTATTATATAATTTGTTACCAAATATATAATCATATTATCTTATGCAATATGGTATCATATATAATTTCACACTAAACATTGTATAGTATTAAATTATTATCAAGCCATATACTATTAGACCTTATCTTATCCAACCTTATACTATTGGGTTTTATATTGTAACAACCTTCTTACAAAGTATAAAATTTATTATATATTTCAATTAATATTACTATGAAGAAACATTTATGAAAGATGTATTAAAATATCCAAAACACAATAGTATAATTAAAGATAATAAATGTTCACACATTAATTAGTTCATACATATGTATAGATAATTTAACAAAACTAGGAGAAGGGGTATTAATCCTATATCTATATTTATATCTGTATCTGTCGAAATTAAGCCTAATATTAAGGACTTATTCATGACTTGAAACAATAATAAGATTCATACGCTTTTGTGACGCAAACATAAGTGGTATGGTGTGTAAGATCATATTACATCTTACAACGATGATCTTATTAATAAGCATTTCCTAATTAGTAGGACAAATACCCATTTCGTTAGGATTTCAAGAGAAATTTAGTAATTCGTCATCTAAAAAGAATCATTAATAGAATGGTGAGAAATGTTTTCTTAATAACATGAAAAAGCATATATGATACTCGAAATATCCATGGAATATAATATGACTTAAAAATTATTATCATTATGAAATATGTGTGGATGGATGATATTATAACATACAAATATGCATTTGCAAACATATGACAAACAGAGGTAGATAATATCCTCAACCATTAGGCCTTGGGAAGCTATATCTAGGTTATTTGAGTCTCACGAAGCCTAGCATATAACTTTCATATCCAAGCGATCGAGTCTCACGAACCCCAGTGCATGACAACTGACTGGCAGGCACAACCCCACCTTTAGCTGAGGTATCCCCCAGCATGTACCCAAGACAAAGTCAGACAATATAATCTTTATATTAATATATCACCCAAGCCATCATGTGGTCAAGATTAGATCAATTTGAGAGAGAAATATTAAGATTTCTTTTGTAATCTTCTGAGCACTGATGTTCTTATGATAGTTAAGAATCCCTTTAGTGTCAATTAAATTCAACATGTTCCCAACAAGGATACATTCTTGTCCTCTCCTGAATTCTTAAGACCATTTAGGCAGCACAACCTGCCATTGATCTTAGAATTCAAGTTGTAGCCCAAGAAGTGTAATAACACCATTTCTTTGTAATCATTTAGGCGGTATAACCTGCCATAAATTATAGGATTAATAAGGTATAATGCCTTGCTAAGGAACTTATACAATTTACAATATATATTAAGGTAGCATAGTCAGTCATTATCAAATGGTTCACAATATATATATATATATATATATATATATATATATATATATATTAAGGCGGCATATCCAGCTATTATATAATGAGATTTCAAACTATCAATAAGTACATAGTGTACATGAATAGTTTACTCTTACAAAGAGTAGTTCTCTTCTCAAATAATCATATTGTCACCCCATCATACAAAGTTGAAATACATAACAACATAGGCAATTATAGTGCATTAATAACAAAATATTCACATATGGATATATAATGCACAACAAAATTCACAAATCAAAATGTTTATCCTAAAGTTGTTATGACTTACATATTATTTCCCTAGTTATTTCTAAATATCTATCTATCCTCATTCTTATCTAATTCTACCCTTCTTAGACCTTGAATGAGCTCATAGTAACAAAATTTCAAAATAAATGACCCTAGGCCAAAAAGGGATTATCATGAAGACTATTCAAGAAGAAGAAGGAAAAGAGAAGAAGAGATATTAGAATATGTTAAATTATGTTACTTAGACACGGTCTCCTTTCTTGTAATTCTCCTAAAATTGCTTTCATCCTTCTTGCTTTCTTCCTTCTTGATCTAAATGTGGAGTGGAGAGGTGAGAGTGAGTGAAATGGGTATGGGGAAGAATGTAGGAAATGGTGTGAAGAAAAAGAGTAGGATGTAGGACATTTAAAGAGAATTCAATGGCTAGGATTTAATCATATATTTTTTATCCAACGGTTGTGATTATATCTCAAATCATAATTATCTAAGATATAATTATGCTGTGGACCTCATGGACACCTAATATTTTATTATAGTATGGGCCTTGTGGATATATAATATTTTATGGTAGTGTGGGCCCCACTGATTAAGGTAATGCCACATGTCCCTCCTTGTGAATTCACCATTTTATCCATGGCATCTTTCAAAATGATTGTTTTGCTCTTGGCCTTGTAAATTCATCATTTTACCCTTAGCATTTTTCAAACATGACCATTTTGCCCCTATGCCTTAAAACTAAACTATAGGTTATTTTTTAAAAACAATTCAACTGGACATATTTATTCTTGTTTAATTCTTTCTAGTTTTCCCTAAATAATTTAGCTTATATTAAAAATCATTAAATTAGGGATGTTACATATACAATGTGCCAAACAAGCCCTAATATAGTTTTACCAGTTTGTTAACATGCCCATTGTCAACAATGCTTCAGTTTAGGATTTCTTTGGAAAAAACATTATAGTTATTTTTTATATTTTTACTATATTATCCATCATTTAAAATATAATAAGTATATAGTTATCCACTAATATCTTTATATAACTTATAATCTTTTAATTAAATTATATATTTTTTATGTTATTAGTAGTTAACTATAGTTAATTATACACTAAATATTTGTTAATTAAAAAATTTGATAGCAAAAATATAAAGAATTATATCTAAATCTTATTATTATTATTATTGACAAATATGCATTTGGGAAGTTAAATAAGCTTTAAAAATATGTGTTTTTTCTTTAACTAAGCTTCTAAATAACCATGTCATGATACATTATGGACCAAATCTATTGTCTATTATATATAAATAAAGTAGGCTCCATTTATTATGAGAGTTCTATTGATTGATGAGAAGGATTCATGAGCAAATCATCAACTCCTCGTGCGATGACTTTTCATATTTCTCATAATGTATTAAGAATTTTTTGAAGGGAGTAAATTCTTTGTAATCAATGACAAAAATAATAAAATCATTATTTTGCATAACTTTTTCATCATCAATGAAAAAATAATAAAATAATTAATTAATTGCTTCTTCAATCAAAATTTTTCAAATATTGTTGGCCTAAAATATATTGACACATAGTAAAACACATTAATAATCTCTAATGCTCATGTAACACATGGGCAAATAAACTAGTTATAAACAAAAGCGACATGTAAAGAATGGTTTCAGGAAACAAAATTAAGGGACTTAATTGAAATTATGTGTAAATTATATGACCTCCTTTAAATTTTTCAAAAGGCTACGAGACCAACGCAAGTTTTGTTGACAATGTCTATGCTAAGGATGTCATCAAATGTTATGGACCAAATTATGAAGATCCTGAGCGGGAACATGATTTTTATTTTGTCCCATTATCATCTGATAAGTAGATAATGTTGCCTTTTATAAAAAAATAAAAAATAAAATGAACATATTGCAATTATTAATTCTTTTTGGCTATCATAATATTAATATTTAAAATAATACACATAAAAAACATTATCTAATACAACATTAATGCATAAATAAACAAAAAAACTTATGATAGTAGAAGTGCCTAAAACCAATATCAATAATACACAAAAATAAAAGGTCATACTCAATGTTGTCAAACTCATGAGTTTAGGCAAAATCGTAAAGGGGGTGTAGACTGGTAACATATAATCGTAAGAGTTTATCTCTATTAATAAATGGTTATTAAACATAATTAAATTTCAAAAATACAAATAAAATTTATACATATATACAAATTACTATTATAATAACCCAAATTATAGAACTAGGAATGATAACAAAAATTAGTTGGAAAATATACTTGAATCATAGAACTTTTAATAATAATTAATTAGGTAGAGATTAAGTTTAAAAGTTTTTTTTGGGACGCGTTGAGATCAAATCTATTAGAAGAAAATTAAAGGCAAACTTTGCCATTATAATACTTAATAATATAGAAATTCAAAGAAATTAAAATTTAAAATAATAGTAATAATAATGTAAACAAGTTAGAGTAAATATTAAATACATGTATATATATTATTGTATTTTAAGCTATGCAATGGAAAAAAATTTTAAAAAATTTGAAAGTAGAGTTAACCATTTAATCACAATGTAATATGTTATTTGCTATTAATTGCAAGTAGAATGTATTAAAGTCATAATAATGTAATTATATTTGTAATGTAAGTTTTTTTTTATATTTAATGGTTGAAATAATTGAGTTGAGCTTAAAGTTAGTTAATTTTTCTTAAAAAAAATTGATTAGAATGTTAGATTATTCATATTTAGACCAAAAAATTAAAAAAAATAAATAATTTAGTTGCCTTTGATCAAACTTGGTGAGTCTACCCAAGTTTGACCAATTCTATAGAAGTTTGACTGATTCTATCTGAGTTTAATCGAGTCTACTCCAATTCCAATATTACAACTGAGTTAAATCGATTTCCCCCCCTAAAAGCATAGAATAAACAAGTTTAATGAGTTAACTCACGATTTTGGAAACTATGGTCATACTAACTTTGTTTGGTATTAATATCTCATTTTTCCATTACATATCATAATTATTTTAATATATAATTAAATACAATGTTAGCGTCATTCTATTAAAAAAAATTTATATCATAAGATATAGAATCTAGCAATTCTTTTAATTAAATACTTATTAAAAATTTAAACACATTTTTATTATTATTTTAATATATAAACTAGCATTGTCTAACTATTTTTATACCAAAAATTATTTTATTTTTTTCTCAATAAGATAACATCCAAATCTAAAATTATTAATATTTTGTACTATGACAATATTTGATAAAAGTATTAAATTGGTCCCTCACGTTTATACTTTGTGACAATTTTATCAGCCACAAATTAACTATGACAAATCAGCCCTTCAAAAATTTTATTTTATACAAAATCAATTCTGTGTTAATCCTACAAATTAAAATTAGTTAGGAATTAGTTTTTTACAACTT
Organism: Delonix regia; assembly: GCA_037074485.1. Taxonomy (NCBI): domain Eukaryota; kingdom Viridiplantae; phylum Streptophyta; class Magnoliopsida; order Fabales; family Fabaceae; genus Delonix; species Delonix regia. The sequence continues at coordinate 41,926,071 of CM073450.1, read as the reverse complement.
TAAATTAGTAAGGGATTGATTTGCAACGAATAATTTATGAAGGATCAAATTGTCATAAAGTGTAAAAATAGGGAATAAATTATATACTTTTCTTAATAACTGACCATTCTCTATACTACTAACTATCATTATTCAAAAAATACAAAAACACCCTTTTATACTTCATCAGAAGACATAAATACCCTTCACATATATTGCATGACATATCAAATACTCATAGATCAATTAATCCTTGTCCTCAAGGATGCACAACTGCTACAAACTTTGGAAATTGTTGTTGAAGCTTAAAACATGTTTCCCAAGTGGCTTCCACGTTCATTTCACCCTTCCAATTTACCAACACTTCTGTCACCAGCTTCTTCTTATGATTTTGCACCATTCTCGTTTCCAAAATGTAATTTGGTTATCTTTTAGTCTTTAAGCTTCCTCATTCCTCCAATAATTGATAAGTAGGAAAAGTTGTACCAGAACATTTCTTAAGCAGAAAAACATGAAATGTAGGATGAATTTTATATGTTAAAGGCAGTTGTAAAGTATAAGCAATAGCCCCAACTTGATTAATAAATTTTTAGGGGCCAAAATATCTGGGAGAACTTCTTAAAGCTCCTTCTTTTAACAGTTACTTGCCTGTAAGGCTGTAGCTTCAGCAAAACCCATTCTCTTACTTCAAACTGCCTTTCAGACCTCTTATATCGGCATGTTGTTTCATTATAGCATCAGCTTGAGTGAGATTGGGTTTTAAGTGCTATAACATCGGCTCCCTTCAATCTCCTCCATAGTTGATTCATGAGGGAGACAAGGAATGTGGACGGATGGTGGTTGTCCATACATCACTTTATGAGGAGTAGTGCCCAATAAAGTATAAGAGAATAGGATAGGCTACTGTTTCATGATTACACCTCAAACAAGTTTCATAAACGTTGATGAGATCTTTGATATCATTATGAAGACCCTTCTAATAAAATAGTGATTTTATTCATTTCCATGTAGCATGCAAACTAGAGCGTCCTCCTTGAAGGGAAGAATGCAACCACTAAAGAATAAATCGTCAAGTGCCAAAATAGTTACCTACAACAATTTTATTATTTTAGGTCAAAACCTTGCCATCCCATTTGTATTTTGGATAGGAACTAGCGTCTTTTCCTAATTATGAAATGAGAAGAACAAGTGTATGATTAGTAATGAATTATTTACAAATAAAGTCCTGTAACTTCGTAAAAACTGATGTAAAGCCCATTTGCAATAGCTCTCCATGATGCGCTATGAACACCCCACCTGTAATTACTAAATTATTTAATTAATTGATTCATTAAGTAATTAATAATTAAGTAAATAGGGATAATAAAAAATAATAGAGGCTTAAATGATATTCTTAAGTGAAAGTAATTTAAAATTAAAAATGCATAATTGAAGAACTTTTAAGGCAAGCAAAATTAAAATCTAAAAATAAGAAATAAATAATAATAATAATAATAATAAAAAATCAAAGTAAAAAAATCATAGAAAAGGAAAAATAAAAATAAAAAATAGAAAAATTAGAAAAGTTCAAAAATAAAGATTAATAATGATAATAATAAAAATTAGAAAAATCAAAATTAAAATAAAAAGATAAATCAAAATCAAAAGGTGAAGAAATATAATATAATCAATAATAAAAACAAAAAAGGGGGGAAGAGAGAAAATATGAAAAGGCATGCGGCTTTTCCCTATAAGTTGCTGACAAGCCAAAGGCCACACGTTTCCTTTGCATGCTGGCAGAAGGGACAGGAGCAGGGCATGCTTGCATGATGGCTAAAGTCTTTATAAAAGAGACGAGCCCAAGGCGAGACTGGGGGGATGGAGGAAAAAAGATAATATAGAAAGTGAAAAGAATCTGAAGGGAGAACCAAAGGAGGAAGAGAGCCGGAAGTGTGAGTTGAAGAGCGTATAAGAGGAAGGCAGAAGAATGAGCTAAGGAGACAGGCATGAGTCCTGGAAAAACCAAAAGCTTAGCATGAGGATTGGAGGAGAACCAAAAGAAGGAGGGGAAAACAAAGAAAAAAACTGAAGCTGAAGGAGAACCCAAGGCTGGAGGAAACCGAGAAGCTGGGGAACCAAATCTGAAACAAAAAGAAGCTGGAGAAGGAGAGAGTTCCACCCATGAAATAGAGAGGGAGAGCCAAGAGAAAGGGAAGGAGAGGGTTGAGAAGAATCTACGTGGAAACACCCTGTTTTCATGTCATTAAGCAGGGGCTAACAGAGGAGGAAGGTCTGAAGCAAAGAAAGAACAGAGGGAGAAAGGTATGGCTCTCTGTTAATGTTTTTTTTTCTCTTTCTCTCTTGTATTACAATTGGAAGTTTCTGTTCTGAAAATTCTGCATTGTTGATATGCATCTTTAGTTGTGTGTCTTCGTTTTTCCTTTAAAATGATATCACGTTGCTGCACTCTTCCCATCTAGATCTGTTGTTCCCATTAATATTGATTTTCCTCTAATCGTGCAATGTGTTTCTTCTCCTTGCACTGTCTCGTTATAGCTGTGTCATCTCTTTTCTGGTTTTCTATTACTCCATGTCCCCTAGTTCCTTTGTTTCTATAAATATTGACTTGCTGTCATCTGGTTTGGTTATTTTGGTGTGCGGTATATCGTAGTTTCAGTTCAGCAATGCTGGAAGTGGCTGTTCAAGCTCCTTGGTTTGCAGCTTCACCTCCTTTCCTTTTCTGCTTTCGTTCACCTTCATTTTGCTGCATAAGCAACATTTTTTTTTTCGCCAAAAAATGTTGGTGCAAAACTGTTGTAATATCACAGCAATGTACCACCCATTAGTTGTCAAAAACTCGGTGGAAGTAGCTATACAAGATTCTTATTTTTTTGTCAAAAATTGTTATAAGTTTACTGCATTTTTTTTCCTCTGTTGCTGTCAAAAAAGGTTGCCATAAGTCTACTGCATCTTCTTCCTCTAAGGCTATTAAAACTGTTGTAACTTCACAGCACAATTCGCTGTTAAAACTTAGGACAAGGTTGGCTACTCTAACCCCCTGTTTTGTTAACGGAACATACTGAACTCGAGCTACATGATATCTCTTTATTTTTCTATAATAATCTCATGCCCATGCAGTGGCCTTTATCCTTGGTTTCATCCATGGTGTTCTATATTTTTTTCTTTCTTTCAAAGCTATGGTAGCACTTTTTTTCCAATAGGTTTTGGTTTCAGAGTAGTACTTCCTTTGTCTTCCCTTCATGAGTTCCATTATATGTCATTGCATGTCATCTCTATTGGCTCATCTTCCATATGAGGTTCGTGTTATACGCTGGTTTAGCACTTCAATGATACCCTTTGCTCACAAACCCATTCCAGCAGCAAGCCTATTATCAACGAACATCAGTGGTTGGAAAATAAACACAGTAGTGTAGTCAACCATAATCCATGTATGCATCGGGTATGAGCCAAAAATGGGGAAAAGCCATCGGTCCATTTTGGTGGTCCTCTTGCGCCATGAAAACATATCCATTTCTTAAATGGATTAATCACCAAAAAAAGGCTTTTTGTGTTTTTGAAGTAAGATGGTGTTAGAAAAATGGATGCTTCATGAAGGTTAGGATCAATGTGAAACCAATAAGAGTTTATATATATATATATATATATATATATATATTCTAATCTTCAAGCTTTACTTTTAGAGTTTGTCGCGGGGCCCATTCTTGAAATATAGAGGTTGGAATATAAAATTGGTTCAGAGGTAGCTTTGTATATGGGCGTATATATATATAATAATTAGATATATATATATATATATATATATGTATGATATTGTATTTTCAACTACAAAATTACCAAATAAATTAACTTTGGGTTTTTATTTTATTTTATTATTTTTGGAGTTACTGAGTGAGACTGTTAGTCTCCTCAAATACTTAAAAGTTAATTAATATAAAGCCATATGAGATTTTAGTCTCCTTAGGCTTTAGAAGTTGATGCATAGTTCTTCATATCAAATGAACGAATAAGTTTAATATGTAAAAATGATCTATTCTAAATTATCTTTATTTATTAAGAAAAAAAGGGAAAAAGGGTTACCGTGTGGGACCTCAATCTCCTTGGACATTTAAATTATGTAAGACTTTGGTCTCTTTACACTATAAAGTTAATGATTTTTCAAAAATGAAAGATATAATAAGAAAGGAGAAATAGGAATATCAATAATAAAAATAAAGACACCTTAACAACAAATGATAATAATAATAGAATAATAAATAGATAATTTTTTTTTAATTAGGCATTATGTTGGACAAGTTGTCTTGTGGGGCTACTGACCTCCTTAGGCACTTTAAAAGTAATGAATAAAGGCTGTGTGAGATTCTTAGGCATTAAAAGTTAATACACATTTTTCTAAAATAAATAGATAAATAAATAGTAATAAATAATAGCAAAATCAAATAATTCCTAAAGGTTGTGTGAGATAATTAGTCTCCGCAAGCATTTAGGAGATAATCACAAAGGTCGTGTGAGACTCCAGTCTCCTTAGGCATTTAAGGATTACCAGTCTCCTTAGGCATTTAAGGATTAATAATTATTTACTTTGCCTACTAATTATAAGTTGAAACCCTTGAGGAATTTAACACAAACATTCTAGCTCTAAAATAAAGGCCAAAATTCCAAAAGGAACAAAACAAAAATATGAATAAAAAAAAATTAAATTAAATCAATCGACTACCACATGTTCTTTGGTCGAACTACGTAGACTTTGATCCCTATCACAAGGTACGTAAGCCCTAGGCTTTCATCCTAGGTCAAGTCCATCCTTTGTAAATATCTATTTGGTTATTTTTAGTAATGTTATTTTTTGTCTTCTCTGTTTAATGAGCATGCATGTCAATAAAAGGGTAATTGAGATGAATTTAAGGTTATATTCTATCTCATTTGACTAGTTTAAGGTAACTGTCCTTATGGACGGGTGTTGTGGGGTGCCTAATAGCTTCCCCACACTCAAATAGACTTCCGAATCCATCTCTATTTTCACAGACCATTTGTCCATTTTCTTTTTATTTTAAATTGGTTTTCCAAAATTTTTTGTTAAAAATTTTGGTGGTGATTGTAATAAACTGATTTTCAAGATTCATTTTGTGAATCAATTTATACGCACCTTTTTATTCTTTCTCACCGAAAGGTCGGTTACGACATGCGCTCTAGACAGCACATCTACAACAATATTTTCACACCTTTTTTTATTGCAAATGGTATATTAAAGACCTATTAATTTAGTTACCCACTGGAACTGAGCTAGGGTAAACAATTGCTACTCCAATAAAAACTTCAAGCTTTTCTAATTAGTGAGAATGGTAAATGGAAATAAGCAAAGGCATTGGTGCCATTTACTGGCAGCATGAACTAAAGCAAGTAGTTCCTGATCATATATGGATAGCAACCTATTGCGAGGAGAAAGGATCTTACTTATAAAAGCTATTGGGTGCATATTTTGCATCAAAACAACACCAAGAGTCATATTAGAGGCTTCTATTTCTACAGTGAATGGTTTGGTCAAATCTGGTTAAGCAAAGATCAGAGCATGAATCAAAGCAACCTTTAATTGTGTGAATGCAAAATCAGCTTCATCATTCCACCCAAATGCATCCTTCTTCAACAAAATGGTGAGAGGTTTAGCTATAATACTAAAGTTCTTAATAAACTTGCTATAATACCCAGTTAAACCTTTTTTGGATTAGTTTTAACCCCCTTAACAAAGATAAAATAACCTAAATATTCAATCCTTTTCACAACAAAAACAAATTTGCATCTTTTCATAAAATAATTATTGCTACGTAAAACACCTAACACCATGAAAAGATGAGTGAGATACTTTCTCATCTTTACTTCAATCCAAGAAGTCATTAAAAAAGAGAACCAAAACAAACTTCCTTAATTGGTTCTCAAATGTGGCTTTCATGGCCCACTGCTAGCTGAAAAAGGCATTAGTTAGGCCAAAAGGCATGACAATAAATTCATAATGACTTGAGTAAGTTTGAAAAGTTTTATTATAAATATCTCTAGGCTTCATTCAAATTTGATGATATCCAAATGTCACATCAAGTTAAGAATAGATGGAGGCACCCCCTAATTCATCTAATAAATCCTTTACCAATGGAATGGGAAACTAGCTCTTCACTGGATCTTGTTTAGACCCATATAATCAACACACATATGCCAACTTCCATCTTTCTTTTTAACCAACACCACCAGAAAAGCAAAAGGATACTAGCTAGGTTGTGTTATTCTTGATTGTAACATGTCATGAACCATACCTTCCATCACATCTTTTTGTGCTAGTGAAGATTTATAGGGTCTAATGTTCACTAGATTTGCACCTTTTAAAACCACAATACCATGATCATGAGGAAGCCGATGAGGGGGTAATTCTTTGGGTTCCTCAAATAAGTTAACTTACTCTTCTAATAATTGTTGGAATTCACAAGGTAATTCAACAACATCATCAATTTTTAGAGAACAACATATGAAACCTTCATGATAAGTGACTAACGTAATACCCCTAACAGTAATAGACGGGTTTAGCAATTTGTTAAATCAATCTTTCGGCATAATCTTGCTTCGTCGTTCTTTTTCAACTTGTAATAGAACTCATTTACCTTGTTTAAAGAAAAACCATAGTAAGGTTTAAGCAGTCTCATTTAATTACTCCAAGGTTCTTAGCCATTGCATTCCTAAAACCATGTCATAGATATCTAAAGGAATCAAGTTTACATCAGTAGCAAATTTTTCCCTCGTATTTCTTATCGGAATGCTTCATACATCTTTATATCTTGAACCTTTCCTCCATCTGCCAAGGTAACATTAATGGAGTTTATAGTGGTTACCACTTGCTGCTTCTCATCAATGAAGTTATGTGTACTTCCCATATCAATTACAATACGAATCCTCCTTTTGCCCATCGATCTAATAATTCAATTGATAGTATGATATATACCAAAACCATGCAAAGCATTTAAGGAAATAGCTGGTTGTTCATCATTGTTCATCTCCATATGATAAATTACTATTTCCATTACCAGTATTACATCATTGCCAACTTTATCTTCCACAACTTCCATTAAGAATAATTGCATTTTCTTCCTTGAAGCACAATCATGGCCAGGCATGTACTTGTCATGACAAAAGTAACATAATCCTTTAACCTGATGGTTTTTAACTTTTGTTGTTGTGAGCTTTTGTTAGAACCTTAATATTGGTTTACCCAATATTCCTTTATGAAAATTACTACCAATGAATTTCCTTGACCTTTCTTTGAATCAGTTTTTACATACTTTGATCCATCAATCACTAAAGGTATAAGGCGACTACAAGACGCCAAAAACTTACGTGCAACATTGAATCCAGTTCCTTTTTTATTAAGCAGCCCAACATTTAAATCCTAAAACTTAGCTAATCAAGTTGCATCTAATAGTATTCAAGGATGAAAAGAGCTTCACCCTCACTAACAACTCTAGTTTTATTGCAGTCATATAACAACTCAATTTCTGTGATTTAGTTAAATCAACTCCATAAACTAGATTTTCAAAAGCTTCTTGAAAATTAGCCAAACTACCACTTGTTTCAACTATATTAATTCTTCTAAAGAATCATTAAATAAAAAACCAAAATGAAACTTAATAGCTTTAGTTAAGATAGGCCACATCATATGATTACCCATACTTTTCACAAAATTCTGAAACCATTTATAAGCTATATCATCAAGAGCAAGGCTAGTAACGGTTACCTTGTTGGCCTCTGTTGTGTTATCAAGCATAGAAAATCATTCACATTTAGAAATCCATTGTTCATACAAATTGATGCAATGCTTACACGCAAGTGTATGTGGTCAAAGACTTGGTATCAATTGCTAATGATTACCTATTCTTGAGCCTTTTATTCTAATGAGAACTATATTAACTAAGTGTAAGCATAAATTAGAATATGATTAATTAACTCTATCTAACAAATTTAAGATTTAGACCTTTACTGCATGTAGGATCACTTTCTTTACAGTTAATGCTTCAGATTACTTAATGATTGAACTGATAACCTAAGAATCATAATTGCCTATATCTTTCTATTGAATTCATATAGTCTAGGTTAATATCTCCTAATTCCTTATATGTCTATGGAAATTAGTAGAGATACTACCTCATAAGTTATGTTCCTAACTATGGTTATAAAAAATAGTAAAGTATTTTCATCTTGACTGCGAATTGCACTAGGGAAAATAGTGATTATATGCATCTAGTTCTAAAATTTAAGCTACCTTGTTAGGTTAACCTAACTTCTAAACTCTATCCTAAGATGATCAGGCTTAGAAAGCAGTATGCACAAGATGAATATAAGTAATCATTCATTAAGTCTAAAACAAAACCTTAACAAAAAATGTAACTTTAACAAAAGTTTCAGTCAAAATCCTAGAAACAACCTACTAGTTGATCATTAATATAAGTTCAAAATTAAAAAGATGAAAAAAAATAAAAATAAAACAAGAAAAGGGAAAAGGGAAAATTTTAAAGGAGTCCCAACTTTGAATGAGTAGCTAACTCTATAGTAAAACCCTTTCTTAATCACCTTGAAACCTTACTCGGATGTCTCTTTTCTGTAGTGTCTCTAGTACTTTCTCTAGTTTGGTGTATTTGTAGCACATCCCTAAGGTCTTATTTATAGGCTTCAGGAACCTCCAAAGTTCAAGTTTAATCAGTGCAAGGTGTCTCAATTAAACTAAAACTCTAATTCTTTAGTTAAGGTTTCTAATGGCACACTTGAGCAATGACTTTCTAGGTCCTAAGCTACAACTCTCTATTTTTTGTGCCAGGCATTAGGTCTGTGGCACCTAGGCAATGAATTCTATAAATTTTTAGTGCCTAGTCACTACTTTCCTGGCACCCGGGCGCAAAGTCTCTGTAATTGGTGCCTAGGTGCAAAAATTATGGAGCCTGGGCGTCATTTCTTCTGATTCAATTTGGGTTGACTCTGCATTTGGCACCTGGCATTGGAATCTTCTTCATGTTTTTTTTACTTTTTCTCCCTTCTTTGCTACTTCTATTTTGGCTCTATGTCCTAAGAATCCATCACCAACATACTTAACCTTTACTCAATAATGTTCAAAGATAAACTTCCAAATTTTTAGATAAAACTTCTTTGAAATTAATGAGATTTTATTTAGAATTTCAATGTTTTGTTCTCAAAATTACCCTAGATAACTCTCTTTCAGAGAGTTATCATCCTTCCTACCACATCTTATTTAGAAAACTTAGGTAAGTCAAGCTCCATGAATCATGAAGGAACATGAAACTCACCCATATAGGAACCAATTCACTCCCAATGTTAACTGATGACTTCTGTAAATTGTAAGAAAAGTTCCCAAACTAAATCCTACAACTCGAGTATTTGTTGCTCTATAGAAGACATTTGCTAATGCATTACATTGCAAAGTCATTCTTCTATATCTTTAATAGCTAACTGTAACTGCATTGAATCAGCCATGGGTCAAATTCTGCTTGATACTAGTGTGTGAAGGATAAAAATGTGATGTAGCAGAAAGAGGTAAATGGAAGCTAAGAACAAGAGAAATCAAAATTAGAGAATGAATAAGAGGTAAAGGGAAATCAAATTATGGCTGCCACCTCCAATGCTCTTGCTTTAGATAAACCACTCTTGTCTTACACAATTACTGCCCCTTCTCTATACTACTAATTGTCATTATTCAAAAATACAAAAGCACCCTTTTTTTCTTCATCAGAAGGCACAAATGCCTTTCCTATAAATTGTATTATGTATCACCCATACACCTTAATTGGAACCTTGGAAAGCTTTCTAATTATTCGTCATACTTAAGATTTCTAAGGTTTTTCTTCAATGAACACAAACCTTCACAAGGATTCATGAGCATTCGCATTTAACTTAAGAAATCAATGGGTCATTCTCATGGGAATTTTCATGCTAATGAGGACCCCAGTCAAAGGTTTGATCTTTTGTTGCCATACTTACATTATTTTTCACTCCTTTGTGAAAATGCTAGTCACATTACGCATACACTAGTATTAATTATAATTTGATTATGCAAAATTTGTTCTGAGTATAAGACATATATACTATGCGTGGTTTATACTATAACATACTTATCTACTAATTTCCTAACCTATGATGTTCATGGAACATCATTTAAGCCTTCTTATAATCTTTAGAACCTTGTTCCAAAAAATGGGAAAAAAAATTCAAATTGTAAATTTGTTACCCAAAAGGAGACAAGTTGATTTGATACTTTATATAACTATTTTTTGTAGTTTTTAGGCCACTGGGGTAGCAGTTAGTTATGTAACTAGTTTAGTCATGAGTTTATGATATAAGTTTAAAAGGAATGTACAAAGAGCAAGTGTCACACCTGATAACTCATGAGAGTGACGAGCATGACATAGATGGCATGAAAAAAAAAAAAAGAAACAAATTGGCTTCCAAGATAATTTAAAAATTGATTTATTTAGGAGTCACCACCAAAACTTGTAATGAAAAACTTTCAACAACCAATTCAAGATGAAAAGAAAGACCAGGTAGTCTGCGTAAACAGAGAAGGGTTCAGGAGTCTGTTTGAGTGTATGGAAGGTGTTAGGCACCCCACAACACCCGTTGATAAGAACGGTTACCCTAAACTAGTCAAGTGAAATTAATGTAATATGACCTTAATCTTATTTTAATTATCCTCATTAAAGCATATGCACAATAAAATAGAGAAAACATAATTGCAAATGATGAAGATTAACTAATAGATATTTATAGAGAACAGACTTGACCTAGTATGAGAATCTAGGGTTTACATACCCTGTAATAGGGATTAAAGTCCATGTAGTTCATCTTGAAAGACTTGTCAATTGATTTGTGATTTTTATTTTTGTAAAAAGAAGAAAATAATTAAAATAAAACATACTTGCATAAAACCAAACAAGGCTAAAATTTGGTTTGTGTGTTTTAATTTACGAAATCACTTTAATCTCACTTTCTTACTCTCTTCATTTTCTCTCTTTTTAAATTTTGGGGATTTTTATTTTAATTTTGAAAGTGAAATGAAATGATGACGGAAAAGGATTTTTAGGATTTTTGAATTTATGTCTTTTGGATTTTCTGGAAATTAGAATTCTTGTTTAATTTTACGAAAAGAAATGAAATTATTAAGGGGAAATATTTTTTTGGCTTTTTGAATTTTTTTTTTTTTTGTGTTTTGAAATTAGGATTCTTCATTTTAACTTCACAAAGGGGTTTAAGGTTTACAACCAATAGGCAAAGTAAATAATTATTAATTTCTAAATGCCTGAGGAGACTAAGATCTCACACGGCTTTTACTGAGTAGCCTATAAATGTCTGCAAAGACTTATAATCTCACTGGGCAATTTTATTTGAAAAATAAAATAAAATAAAATAGGAAATAAGGTGAGATAAAAAGAAAATAAATATATTTTTTAATTGAAATTTTTTTTATTTATTTATTTACTTATTCATTTGTTATAAAAGAAAATCTTCAAAGCCTAAGTGGACAAAATCCCACATGACTTCAACATGTTAACTTTTAAATGCCTGTGGAACCTATGACCTCAAATGGTTACTTTGGAAATTAAATAATAAGATGAGATGGGAAATAAGATACGATAAAATAAAAATAAATATGTCTGTAAATTAAAAATGATTTCATTTATTTACTTATTTATTTATTTGTTATAAGAAATATATATTAACTTTCAAAACTTAGGGAAATGAAAGATCCCACATGATTTAAATTAGTTAACCTCTAAGCGTATGTGGAAACCTATGATCTCACATAGCAATTTTTCTAATATAATGCCTAATTAATTATTTTCATAATTTTAAAAAAATTCCATCTAATCTATTTATTCATTTATTCTTTTATTACTATTATTGTTGTTAATGTGTCTTTATTTCGTTATTGCTATATTATTTGTTTTTATTATTTTTTGAAAAATCATTAATTTTCATAGTCTAAGGAAACTAGGGTTTCACGTAGCCTAAGTGTCCGTAGCGAATGACAATCTCACATGACAACCTTTAAAATAAAAAATAAAAAATAAATAAAACATATACATAAATAAAAGTTGGAAGAGATCATTTATAAATTAAAATTATATATTTATTTTTTACAAAAAAATTATTTATTAACTTTCAAAACCTAAAGAGACTAAGATCTCACACGGTTTCTACTATTATTATTAAGTGCCTAAGGATTCTGGAGATCTCACATTGCAACCTTTCTTTTATCAGAAAATAAATAAACAAACAATTTTTATAATTTGAGAATTTTACTATTATTATTTTGCACTTTATGGAAATCAAACGCTAACCTTAAAAAGACTAAGGAGACTAAATTCAAATAACAATCACAAGGATATGAAATTAGTGTGTTGTGCCTTCCGGCCACCCATTTCAATTTTCTCTTTTGCTTTTTTCTTTTTTTTCTTTTTATTCTTGGAATGAGATACTTATTTTAGTTCATCTCAAAGAAATGAATATCAAATTCTAATTGATACCATAATTCTCATCACACCAAAAACAAACGAACGGTGAAGCAAGAGATGCAAATAGCTAAAAGAAACTTACATGCACCAACCTATGTGTCATCTTTTGCTTGCATATAAGGTCCACCCATTATAATACACACAAAGACACAACACCTTACCCATCTTGCAAATAAAGTGTGGCCCTATCATTCTCAAAATTCCATTATATGACCACATGGACATCCCACATTTACTTAGTCCCTATACCACATAAACTTATAGCCGGAAGAAGCAAGATTCAAGAAGCAAGACCATGGAACTTACCTCCACAAGCTCCCAATATAGTTCAATGTCTTTAGCACGTTCTCATTTTCACTACAGGACACTGAAGGTTTATGTTAGCAGCGTGATGAAGTATCTTGTTTAGCACCTCCAATCCCCTCTGGGTACCAATAAACAAATGCAAGTCAATTTAGTTGTACATGATTTTTTATGGTAATCTATTTCTTCATCTATTACTTTCAACATGTAATAAATGTTTATGTAATAAAACTTTACTAAATTTGTTATGTAGGAGCAACTTGAAGCTTCAGTACAATCACTTGCTGATCCAGACATATATGGTGCTTCTACAAACATCACTCATCAAGATGGACCATGAATACTTTCTCTACAAATGATATTATTTTTACATGATTGTAATAGAAGTAATGTGAATTTTGTGACAACTATAAGGGTAGCCTAAGATGCAAATATCATTTTTTTATATATGATTGAATCTACTACAGGTGCAACCATATTCATTTTTTGTACATGGTTGAGCAGTATTATTTTTGCTATTACCATAATCAATTTTGGCATGGTGAAATGGTCCTCTTTAATTCAAAAGCTCTTAAGAGTGGATATTGTTATTGTTATTTTGTTTGCTGAATGGTGCATTTTGGCTTCCTTGGATTTGTTTTCAAGTGCAGAAGATGTAATGGTTTTGTTTTTTAGCTGTTGCTACTATTGGATTTGCATTCAGCTTAAATTCTTGACCAGGTTTCATCATCTTTGCTGGTGTAGAAGCTGCTGCCTGATATACCCCCTAATCTCCCAAAACAACATCGTTTCTTGCTTGGTTAGATTTATCTAACCAGCCGAAACACACCATTAAACTTAATCCAAAACGATGCATTTAGACAGAGCTGAAAAAAAAAAAACAAGTCCATGCAATACAATGTCATTTCGAGGGTTCAGGAAATCAAAATAAAAAACTCAAAACATGTTGTTTCACTTAAGTATTAATGCATGAAAAAAAAAGTATGATAGCATAGAAATGCCTCAAACCAATATCAATAATACACCAAAAATATATAAAGGTCATACTAACACTTTTTTAGTATTAATATCTCATTTTCCCGATAAATATCATAATGATTTTAATATATAATTAAATACAGTGTAGCGTCATCCTATGATATATATATATATATATATATATATATATATCATAAGACAGAATCTAACAATTTTCTTTTAATAATAACATTATAAAATTTTAAATACATGTTAAAAATTTAAACATATTATTATTATTATTTTAATGTATAAACTAACACGGTCAAAATATTTTTTATATTAAAAATTATCTAATTTTTTCTTTCAATAAGATAATATCCAAATAATCTAAAATTATTAATATTTTGTAGTATGACAATTTATGAGAAAAGCACTAAATTGAATCCTCACTTTTACCGTTTGTGATAATTTGCTTCTTAACAAATTAATCATGATAAATTAATTTTTAAAAAATTAAATTTCGTGCAAAATTAATCTCTTGTTGATCCAAATAGAAAGACTAAATTTGTACAAATTATAATTTGTGAGGATTAATTTTATATAAATTTAAATTTGTAAGAGATTAATTTGTTATAATTAATTTATTAATAATTAAATTGTCATAAAATATAAAAGTGAGAATTAATTTTATACATTTCTCCATAATTTATTTTAAAATTTAAATTTTACCAAAATAAAATAAATTATAGCATTATCCGTAAGTAATGATTTCCAAAAATAAAATTTTGCGTACGAGCAAATTATATGACCGCCGTTTGAATTTTTTTAAAGTTGGGTACCAGCTGTAATTTTTGTTGACAACACCAGCGTAAGCAAAACGCTGTTTCCTCCGAAATCGTAATTCTATTCCATTAGTCATGAGTTTATGACTGAAGTTTAAACACAATGAACAGAGTGCAGGTGTATGACCATGACAATTACTAACCCAAAAGGACCACATGACCCATTACGACCTCATCTTAAGCAAACAATTCATTCTTTCCATAACCTTAGGCCCACCATATGAGATAAGCAAGGGAAATTCATTTGTTTCTGTCACAATATTATTTTGACAACGTTAAATCTTTGTCCAAACAGCGTTCAGACAAGGCAAATAAAATAGAGAACAAAAAATTTCCTCTACTTGAAACCCACATGCCTTTGAAGACACGGTCCCTGCTTCTCCATCTACTCTCTGCCCTTCACTATGTTGAAGATTCATCCTTCGATTTTTGCCTTCGAACACTTAAGCCATTTTATCTCTAAAATGCTTGCCCATTTATTTTTGTCAGAGTTGTCGGCCAATCCTCGATAACAACTTCATTCATGATTTCTGCACTTTCTGTCGGTGTCATCTGAAGTCAATCGACTACTTCTTGGAAGCCACTTCGACTTCCCTTGTACCCGAGATCATTCTCGGTGAGTTAACGCCTTAAAGCCCTATATGCCAATCTCCCTTAAGCAGACCAGGTTCCATCTTTTATTTTGTGGACGTGTTAACCCCACTAATCCAACTAAGCATATAATGGTCCTTGTAAGCATATCACAGTCCACATTAGATGTTTTCTTAACTCTTTTCTAATGAAAAGTCTAACTCAGGTCACGGGGTGAAACTTTGTGGGACTTAATTACTACTTTTCATTTTTCAGAAATCAAATTGATCTAATGGCCAAAGGTGGAGCACTTAAAATGTATGTTTCACCATTTATATGATTTGGATTATATGGTTAGTGAAAACAAAATATGTTCAAACGGCAGCCTCCTTTGTAAACTTTGATGCATTTATTAGTTCATTTTTGTATGATTTACTTGAAAATAAATCATGATATCATCATAAGTTTTTTTTCTTAGCCCTTAAAATTTTCATCTTTCTAAAAGTTAATATAATCTAACAAATTTGAATAAATATAACTTTCTTTCAAGTAAAGAGCATTTTTCTCAAAATAGTTAAACTTTATTCTATCTAGTGTTGTACAATCCATCACCAAGCATAGAATAGTATTATCTCATACAATACAACATCATGTAATTTGTCACACCAAATACCACATAATATTAAAATCCTATTGGGCCATATTCTATCTAAGCCTTATGCCATCTTGTCTTATACAATATGTCAAATGGCTCATTAATATAGTAAATAGAACTAGGTAGAGGATGTATTAGATTAAGGACATATACTGAGATTATCAAGATTCATGAAGTGAAGGATAATATGGGGTGGGAATCAAGTACAGGTTGTTTTTCCTTCCCACTGCAATTCCAAAAGCTTCAGTCAATTCCAAGTCCTCTGGTTTAATTCCATTTGGGAGTTCCCAGTTAAAGTGATAGAGTAAGCAAGCCAGAGGAAGCTCAATATTTGCTAAGGCAAATGAAGCCCCAGGACACATTCTCCTTCCTGCCCCAAAAGGTAAGTACTCAAAGTTATTCCCTTTGAAATCAAAAGAGGTGCCCTGGAACCTCTCTGGTAAGAACCTCTCAGCTTCAAACCAATACTGGGGATCTCTTCCAAGTGCCCAAGCATTGACTATGACTTTAGTCTTCTCAGGTATTTCATACCCTCCAATATTGCAGGATTCTCTGCTTTCTCTTGGGAGCAATAAAGGAACAGGTGGGTGTAACCTCAGGGTTTCTTTGATCACTAACTTTAAATAACTAAGTTCCTCTAAATCGTTCTCATGGATGGTTTTTTTTCCGTTGAAAGCTTCTCTTATTTCGCCTTGTGCCTTTTCCCTCATTTTTGGGTTTCTCATTAGTTCTGACATAGCCCACTCTATTGCTGTCGCTGTAGTATCAGTTCCGGCAGAGAACATGTCCTGGATAAATGCCATATAATTTATTTTCAGATAAATATATACAAACAAGCATGATCATTGCAGTAGAAAAAAATGATGCCTTTGATTTACTTACGACAGTTATAACTAAGGATGAGATAAACTTCACTGTAGATATTCTTACCCAAATCACAGCTTTGATGTTATTGTTTGTGACAGGAATCTTGAGGTCACTACTTTGTTGGACTCGTATGAGAACATCGACAAGGTTTTCCTCCCCAGAGTCACCCTTCCCGTCTTCTGCTTTCATCTTCGTCACTTGATGCTCCTTCAAAATCTTTTCGAAAATCTTGTCCAGCTGCCTTTGCATTTTTACTAATTTAGCTTCCATCCGAGTTATGACATGAATAAGTTTCACGGAAGGAAACATATCAGCCAGATCAAATCCTCCGGTCAATTCGACAGCTTGTTTGAGCAAAGAGAGTAGTTCATCTTCATCTTTAGTCTTCTTCCCGAACGCTGACCTGCACACAATGGTACTCACCAAAGAAAAAGTTCTTGCAGTAAGGTTGATTGGTGTACCTGTGGACATCAGAATTGATTCTATGAGCTTTGTCACCTCATCTTCTCGAACAAAGGAGAAAGACTGAACCCGCTTAGCACTCAAAAGCTCTAACGTACAGATTTTCCTCATTTGTCTCCAGTATTCACCATATGGGGCGAAAGCAATATCTGTTGATCCATAGACCAAGATTTTGGAGCTAAGAAGTTCTGGCCTCTGTGCAAAAGTAAGATCATGTGTTT
Source organism: Delonix regia (assembly GCA_037074485.1). Taxonomy (NCBI): domain Eukaryota; kingdom Viridiplantae; phylum Streptophyta; class Magnoliopsida; order Fabales; family Fabaceae; genus Delonix; species Delonix regia. Next base: position 41,908,661 of record CM073450.1, on the reverse strand, counting down.
TCGTTATCTCCTTGGCCATCTCAGGGGAAGATACAACCACTGCAGAAATCTCCCCCAATTGCAGATGCATAAGAGGTCCATATTTGTAAGCCAGCTTTCTCAAAGCATGGTGTGGAAGTGAAGCTGCTGCTGCTAGCTGATGAAGATTCCCTATCAGAGGTAGTTTCCATGGCCCTGGAGGAAGTCTTGGGACCACACTCTTAGCTTTGATGTTTTGCTTGTACTTTTCAAGCAAAAGCAGCAAGCAGATCAGGAAGAAAGTAGCGATGAAGAAGGAAGATGGTAATTCCATAGCATAAAGCATAATAGGCTTTATGAGTGTCTGAAACTGATTATTTTTGCTTTCCGAGAAAACGAAAACTTGAACAATAAATAGGTGTAGCCCGCACATATGAATGCTAATTAAGTCTTCTTAACCCTTTTTTGGAAGAAGGAACTTTCAACTTTGTCATGTAAGTAATTAAGTCTTTTAAACCCTTTTTTGGAAGGAACTTTCAACTTTGTCATGTAAGTATATCTTGATAAATGTGAGTTTGAAGGTCTCAGCATAACACTACACTGACTTAGAATATACCTGTGATTTAGAACATAACTTAGAAAATGCTCGTGAGATTTCGTCTGATTTTTATATATCTTACTTAAACATAATATATAGCTGCATTCTTTTTACTCCAGTGCACACGCTGAAGACTTTTTCGTCTGCTATATTACGGACGACCAACGATTATATATTTTAAGAAAAATGGTTTATTCGTTCTGAGAATATAGCAGCATGAGCCAATGAGCACGAACAAAGTATTAGCTAAAAATAAATGAGTTTCACGTCAAAGGTTTAGTCAAAAGAAACCATAGGAAAATTCTTTTCTTTCCTCCGAAGAAATGTTTTTACAGGCTCTTTTCTCCACTGACATGTTTCACGAGTTTCTCTAGAGAAAGAACATGGGAATGCGCTTTTTAAAATTAATTCTATTTAAAAGCAATTTTGTGGCACCGTGATTTGTTAAAAATTTTTGTTTTAAAATTAATTTTTATCATATATACAGTTCATTCAATATTTAGAGAATAAAATTGATTTTAAAAAAAATTAAACACCAAATCAAATAATATATTTGTAAAAGAAACTCAATTTAAAGTGAACAAACGAACTTTTAAACTTTTTAAATGTTAAATCAAACACATTAAATATATAAGTTATAACTTTTACATTAGCATGATCAAAGTGGCATAAGCTTTAATGATAATATAAAGGAGGCAAAAATTTTTAAATTAAATATTTAAATGTAGGGAGATGAATTTTAATAATAGAAAAAGACGAGTTTTTATTAATTAAAGAATAGCTTTGTTAACAAGGACCATTAGAGCATTGATTAAAGATTATTTATTACATATAATAAATTATTTTTAATCCTTAAAAATTAGTCAGCAAGTATTTATTGTTATTAATAATTGGTAAAATAAATTATTATTGACTAATTTTATTAGTTAAGATTAATTTATTATACACAATAAATAATCATGAAAAACTCATTAAGAAATTTAATTAAACATATATAATAAAAATTACATATAAAAATTAAAATTTTTAAAATACATCTCTAATTTATTGTTTCCACGTTGGCACAAAGAAAGTGACAAACTTTTATCTGCATGTAATTTGTTGTGTCGTGGCAATTTCAGGTAAACGATAACTCAATAGTAAACAGTTCTTTTTTTAAAGAAAAAAATTCATACTTTTATGTAACAACACAAGGTAAAAATTCCTTGTTTCTCCTTTGAAACTGACGTAAGAAATAAAATATTTGAGCTAAAATGTTCTTACTCAAAACTAGTCATCATGATATTACCCCTTAACACTTTTTTACCCATAGTCACATCTTTTTTTACTATCATTTATTTTATGATATATTCATTTCTATGTAGTTTGATATTTTTTATTTTATTCTTATAGAGTATATGTATTTTTATTAAAATATTTTTTATATTTATTGTGATTTATTTTAACATTTGAAATAAATAAAAATTAGGGACTTAATTAAAATTAATCGTAATGATGAAGATTCCCTATCAGAGGTAGCTTCCATGGCCCTGGAGGAAGTCTAGGACCACACTATTAGCTTTGATATTTTTCTTGTACTTGAGAAGCATAAAGCATAATAGGCTTGACGAGTGTCTGCAACTGATAATTTTGCTCTGTAAGATACTGAAAACTTGAATCATATATGTACGTGTAGCTCGTAGATATCTGTGCTAAGACTTCTAAACCCATTTTTCTGAAGGATCTTTCAACTTAGTCATGTAACCATCACTTGATAATTGTATACTTTAATTAAGAGTTCGAAGGAGTCAGCAAGACAGTTACTTTGTATATACCTGTGGTATAGAATATAACTTCGAAATTGCAAGAGAGATTTCGTCTGATTTTTATATATCTTACTTAAACATGATTGATAGCTCATTCTTGTATGCTAGTGAGGATATATAGAAGACTTTTCCTCTGCCTCACGGACCACAAACGATGATATATTTTAAGAAAATTGGTATATTCGTTCTGCCTATATTGCAGTATGCATACGCCAATGAGATAATAGCGGACAAAGCGTTAGCTTAAAATAAATGAATTTAAGATCAAAGGTTTAGTCAAAAGAAACCATAGGAAAAGTATTATCTTTCCTCCGAAGAAATGTTTAAACTTAAATTATACGCTCCTTTTCTCAGAAGACTTGTTTAACAAGTTTCTCTCGAGAAAGCCCTACCAGTGGAATGCATGCAGTGCAAAAGTGCGTTGAATGATAATATAATTTATAGTAAGCAAGATATTGATTTTAATGGGATGAAAGTTTTTAAATTAAATATTTAAACAACAATTTTATAATTTAACAAAGATGAGTTCTTATTAATTAAATAATCAAATCAAGAATATATAATAAAATTATATATAGAAGTTATAATTTCAAAACTTCTAAGAGGACAACCCTACCTCACTAAATCCATCTCTAATTTATAGTTTCCATGTTAGTATGACGCAAGTGGCATAAGCTTTATATGTGCATGTAATTTGTTCTATGGAATTAATAGAATTTACTCTCTCACTAAAAAATTCACCCGAAAGCTAATATTACTGTCTCATCTCATCTAACAGACTTACAGCTTCTTTGGCATGCTTACTTTTCAAAATAAACAGTTCTTTCCTTTAAAAAAAATACTTTTAAGTAACAGTAAAAATTAGAAACTTCATTAAAAATAATCATAATTTAAACTTTTTTCCGTACAAATTACTAATTTATATGATTTTAGGGCCTTTGGTACATACATTGATTCCTAAGTCGTATGAATGACAAGTTAAAATGCACGTGGGAAACTGAAAATTACTTTTCATTAATTTAAAATATAAAAATTACTATAATTAAACTTTATTCTGAAAAATTATTTAAAATAAATCATGTAAAAGTCATGCCTCCCAAACTACTAGTAGTTAATTGCAAAGTCAAATCTATAAATTTTTTTAATTATTTAAAAGATTTGTCACATACTATAATGTTAATGAACGTGCTTGTCAATGGTTATGTCAAAGATAAATTATATTTCTTAAATACCTTTTTATGAAATTTCATTTAAAAAAATAATTTCAGAATAAATAATAATTGACAACAATTTCAAATAACATACCCATTAGGAATGTCCACTTCAAATTACGTGTGTGTATATTGTCTCTACTAACCATAGGATCTTAGCTCTACTACTAACAATGTATATTTTTTTTTTATAAAAGAGCAAACTACAAATTAACAAGAGCAAGAAATTAAATTAAAGTTATCTAGACAAGGAACAAAGGAAGGGGAAAGTTGTAGCCATCTAGACTTGCCAGATCTTCTAAGCCTCCAATCTTAACTCTAGGGAAAATAACAAGCACCTTTCCGGTTTTTATTAATGAATATATTATTAATTTAAAGTTTAAATTGAAGTTAACTTACGGTTTGTTTAGCAATGATTCCTTCCTTTAATCATGGAGGCTTGGCACTGTGTGTGTGTCTACATATATACGTAGGGTGTATATATATATAGGCATGATGGGAAATTCTTTTTGTGTTTACGCCAAAAATGCTCCCACAAATGCATTGGTTAAGTTTTAGTGTTGTTATTAGAGAATATGTTCTCTTGTATTGTCTTTTATATATATTTATGATTAATAAAATATTCTTATGCTTTGGTGCTATCTGGAAGTTACATATGAATGAGTCAAATAATCACCCTTTTAATTTGATAAATCTGTCAATGGACAGAAATTATGAATAAATGAAAGATGGAAATCCTCTACAGTTTTAAACACTACTGAAAAGTAAAAAAAAAAAAAGTCTTGTATGGTGTATATTTATTGGTCAAATGGCTACCTAAAATTACAATGACTTGATCATGACTGATTTCCATAACAAAACCCATCCAAAGCATGGTTTGTTTGCTTGCAAGCTAGTTTGAACATGGTGCTATTCATGCTTTTAGATGTCAATGAATTATCGAAGTTCTCTCCAGGCTGTTTTGCAGCTCGTCATTGTTTCCAACACTTCTATAAATATTGATCAATTACAATATATTAAGCAAAAATGATATAATGAATTGTTATATTTTAGCTTCTATTTAGAGGTTCCAATATATATATATATTGAAGTGTCTCAACGGTGCATATAGCAACAGTTTAGCAACCGTCGTTACATTTGTTGGTGTCAGTCAAAACTGACGCTATATGCTAATTTTGACTGACATTATGTGCTATTTTCTTTGTAGTGTATATACACATCTATATGATGATGCCTAATTTATTTGTTTGCGTTCCTACTAATGTTGAAGATGACTTTTTGCCATTAGCTGCAGTTTTGAAGGTATCAACTAATTTGTCTAAAGTGAAGCCAAAAGCAAAACTCTTCCCATTTCAAGAACTAGAAGAGCTGCCTTTTAGATAACCGAGCAAAAGACACCAGTTTATTTATTTTTAAACTTTTATATTGTCAAGTTGATAACACTTTTTTATACTTATCGATTTTGTATTGCACTACTTGATACTTAAATGTATAGACATTTTAATTTTTGTTAGTGTTATTGTTAATTATTATTTATGAGTTGAAATATATAGAAAATAGAATTGGAAATGCATTAGAAAGTTTGGTTTTTGAAGTTAAAAATAAAATAGATATGCAATGGGAGACGAATTCAATTTTAAATCTGAGACTGAAAAAGATGCACCTCAAAATTTTGGAAACTGATCCCATTTGAAATGGATAAATTCGATATTAATATTTTAGACACAGAATTAGATATAAAATTATGACAATCCAATTGTCAATATGAGATGGAATTTCTTTTGTATCTAAAAATTAGACATGGAATTAAAGACAGAATCAATAAATTAAGTTTAGCTCTGGCACGAAAGAAATTTTGAATCTAAATTATCGATACAGAATCAAAGACGGAACAATTTTGTCTCCCTAAAATAAAACAAACCTTGGATACGAATTTAGTAGCTATATTGAGATGGAAATTTTAATAATCTTACACGAAAATTTTTCATTTTAATTTTGAGACAAAATTAATTATTGTGTCTAAGCATTTAGAGACCAACGATTATAATACAAAATTTATTTCATGTCAAATTTCATTTCAAAATCATTTGGAGATGGAATTTTTAATATTTAGACACATAATTTGTTCATCTCTATTTTGCTTTTCTCTAGTAGTGAAGGAGGTTGTGAATGTCCTTGTCTTTCTATTATCTAGACACCAGCGTATCTATAAAGGTAGATTCAATGCATAATAAGAGCATATCTTGATGTCTTGAATCCAGCCGTGTCAAATTTTAGATCCAAAGAAGCAAGATTCTAGTTTCTAGAAGGAAGAACCAGTCTCCTTTTATAGCCTCTCTAAATAGCTTTCCTAATCTCTTAATAAGCTGGCCATTATGATAAAGAGTGGTAATGAATTTATAACTCAAAGATTTTTTCCTCAATTTCCAAATTTGAGAAGTAATTACCCATTTTGTTGAAGGAATTTCTCCCCAGTGATCAAAACTCGTTATCTACTTTTACGGTAATGCCATGATTCAAGGTAATGAATCCAAGCTATTGTAATCTAGTTGATATACTGATTTACCAGTAACATTGCATCTCTTGGGCTATTTGATTCCTGGTATTCCAAATCTGATGAAGTGCCACCATAAAATATCTTGTTATATCCTCCATTTCGTTGAGCTTTCTATTTCCCATTGATAGCCATTCTTGAGTACATTTTACAATGTCATCATCCTCAACACTGTTAACTCTAATATCTAGATGGAGACGAACCATATAGCTCTGGAAAAGGAACAAGAATAAAAAACATGATGAATAGATTCCTCATCTTCCTAACAAAAATGACAAATTGAGTTACAAGGAACATGATGTTTTTGTAAAACATAGTCCAGGGGAAGAGATTTTGTAACTAGCTTCTAAAGAAAAGTTATAATCCTCAGGGTTAGTCTCAGACACCAGAGTTCTTTCCATCTAGAGAAGATATTAGAGATGTTGTCTTGGTCATTTTAAGTGAGCATCTTGTACCTGTCCTTAACAGTATATATAGTCTTCTGTTTCTCAGCCAAACCAAAAAGTCTTGAATGCCTGTGTAGGAAAAGGGAATTGAATAAATATGTTTGAAAACAGCATCTAAATACAAATTTTTCAATAGATTTAAATTCCAAGTGTGAATAGAATGCAGAATAAGATCTAAGACAATTTTAACTTAAGTGCCACTATATGGCTGCACGTTCTAGTATAGGTGGTGACTTATAGGGATATATGTTCCAGTTCCTGATCGCCATCAATTATTAGTTATAACTTTTTGCACTTTCCTAATCCCTTTCCACATCCAAGAAGCATTACATCTATTTATAAGTTGACCGGGATGATCTTTCAAGGTGTATTTGGCTCTTATAATATTGACAAAGGAGGAATTAGTGCAAAGATCCAAATTTCTCGAAACCTATTTTGCTAAAAGAGCGCTATTCATATCTTTGACATATCTAAGATCTGTACCCCCTTTATGACAAAGACGACAGAGCTTTGTCCAATTGAGAATGTGCATACAATCTTTCTTTTCAGAGACACCCTAGCAAAAATAAGAGATCCTAGAATCTCTTAAAGAATTGTATTTCTGTTAATGTTCAAAGTAGGAAACCAAATGGATTGAAAAGAGTTTAATACTGATCCAATCAGTGTTAATCACTTTGCTTGACATAGAAGCTTTCCAGCTTAGCAATTTAAAGTCGATCATTTCTACCAAAGCATTGAATATTTCCTTTTTGTTTCTTCATGTATCCACTCATGTTCTCAAATATTTTCCTAGTTTGCCTATGTACTTAATGCTGAAAGAGCAGGCTAGGATCTTCATAAATTTATGTGGTATGTTAAGATTGAAGACCAAGGTAGATTTGCTTTTATTAATGGTAAGCCCGAAATGCTGACAATATTTATAAAGAATAGCTTGTGCCTCATTGCATGCCATAATTCTCCATTAAATAGAAAGAATTGTGTCACCAACGTACATAAGGTGGGATGTCGAACTAGCATTTCAGTCGATTTTAATCCTTTTCCATCTTCGATTGGATTCAACTTCAACAATCATACAAGATAAAATATTAGCATATATAATGAAAAGATAGGGAGACAAAGGATCTCCTTGCTTGATGGCTCGTGTTGGATAGATTAGCCTAGTAGTATTTCCATTAATTGTAATCTGAATGCTCACAGTAGAAACATATTGCATTATATAACGTATCCATTTTTCTGGAAAGTTCATTCATTGAAGAAACTTTTCAATTAATTTCTAATAAATGCTATCAAAAGCCTTTGCTAAATCCCGCATCAATGCACACTATCGCTTTTTCTTACCATTTATATTATATATTTGATTCATGATTTCAAAGACAATATTGATATTGCCAGTAATTGACATCCCATTGATATAACCACTTTGAAAAGGAGCAATCAAAGCATCAATAAAATGCTTAATTTTGTTGCTAATCACTTTGGAAATAATTTTGTAAGAGATGTTGCAAAGACTTAAAGGCCTGAAATCTGTAAAGGTTTGGGGGGACTCTGATTTAGGAATTAAGACCACCGTTGTTCTGTTCAAGCATTTAAGTAAATAACCATTGTTGAAGAATGATCTTACCATATTATTGACATCATTGCCAACATTGTCCCAATAAGTCTAGTAGAATGGCGCATGAAACCCATTAACCCCTAAGGTGTTGCATTCATATAAAAAAAAAAAACACTTTCAATTTCTTCCATGGAGTTTTCTTTTTCAAGGATTGAAATATGTCTGTCATTCGAAACTGGAATGTTTAGCTGTTCCAAAGAAAAAATTCCTTGACTCGGGTGAGGATAATTCTTAAATGTTATCAAAGAAGGAAAAGACTAGTTCCTCTATTTGAGCTGAGTCTTCAATCCATATTTTTATCAGATTAATAATATTCTAGGAATGCAGCTTAGCAACTAAGGCATGAAAATATTTTGGTATTTCTATCTTTTTAAATTAACCAAGTCTATCTAGCATTTAAGACCATAAGGATTCTTCACAGTTATAAAACAAATGCTAATTCACTTCTTATAATTTTCTTAACATCTTGTCTAAAATCAGAAGAGATATTTTACTGAAGTTCCTAGAGGCATTATTCTAAACATTCAATGTTTGCTGAGATTTGCTCAATTATCCTTTTATTCCAAAGATTGAGAATGGTCATTGTGGACTATAATTTCCAATTGAGAATGAAACTAGCAGAGCCCAAAACAGGAGAATTTCATGCTTGGCAAACAATGTCTTTGCATTGATCGAAAAGTAACAAAAAATTCTCTAATTTGACTATTTTCCTTTTAGCATGAATACTATTAAAGAATTTGAAAAGAAGTGGTGAATGATCAAATGCTGCAAAATGAAGAATATTGAAAGATGATCTAGGAAAGTAATGAAGCTGTCACACCCCAAACTTCAAGAGTGCAACCGACACAGATAACATGAATAACCAGTTTTTGTAAGCCTAACACAATGTTTTCTTGACCAAATTGTAAATCATACAATAATGGAAATTCATTGAAATCTTATTACCAAGCATATTAACATACATATATTTTGTAGAAATTTCGGCAGAGTCTCCTCTGTAACTGAGACCTCTCGAAATTGCTACAAATATCTGCCCAAAAACAACAAAATTTAGAAAAGAGAGCTCAGCTCTCAGATCATCCATAAACAACTAAATCACAATAGGGGAATGGGGAATCAACTTATGATCATACATACTCATTTATAGTTGTTTACATTTTTGACATATTACACTAGTACAAATATAAACCCTAACAAAATAAGCCATAAAAATTCTCTACAGTACCAATAGGGCTCTTCTAGTTCTCACAGTCGAAAAACTGCTCTAGGTGATTACCTAAAACTAAATAAAATATAAACGGGTAGCATTTCAGTAATAAAACCATTACAATACCTTTAGGTATGCAGGGCTCTGTGCAATTTAATGCATTATAACTTCTCAAGCATTAAAATAATAAAACCATTACAATACCTTTAAAAATGATCAATTCTCTGTGAATCAACATTTAAAACCTTATTATAATAAGCCATAAACATGCAATATAACAATAACAGTCATGGATTGATTCCATGGAAATCAAGTCGGTGAAGGGTACATAGCCCTTGGAAATCATATTTATCGATCGAGGATCCACAGCCCTCGGGAAAAACTTTATCATTGGTCAAGGGTACTTAGCCCTTGGACATTATCTTTATCAGTCAAGGATCCACAATCCTCAGGAAACTTTATTATCGGTCAAGGGTACTTAGCCCATGGATATTATCTTTATCGATCGATGATCCACAGCCCTTGGGAAACTTTATTATCGGTCAAGACAACTTAGCCCTTGGGTAATTTAAATCAAACGGTTGTGAGCCATAAGCTCACACTATTTAACACATCTAGTATTCATTTTTCATACAACCCTCTTTTTATGGTTTTTACATGGCACCATGTACAATTCATAATTTAAGAGTAATCAAGTCTAGTAAGCTATGCTAACATATAACATTGTAATGATAAACAAACATCATATAACATGTCATACAGTTGGAAGAGCTACCACATACTTGGCGTTCATCAATGATATCTTAGTATATTCCAAGGGTCCCAAGGAACATAAGCAACATTTAAGAGTGGTATTACAGCGGTTACGGGAAGAACAATTATATGCAAAATATTCAAAGTGTGAATTCTGGTTAAGCTAGGTGGCATTTTTGGGCAATATTGTGTCCAAGGAAGGGATTGGGGTAGACCTAAGCAAAGTTGAGGCGATTCAAAAGTGGCTCTACCCTTCAACTATTACTGAGGTTATCAAGTCTTGCCAATACAACATCATTTCTTTCGTTGTTATTTGTCAAGGTGAATCATGGATGTTTGGGATGAAAATCAATTAACATACACTCATCAATCAAGTTTATAAAAACATTTGCCCCTGGAATGGATGAACGTTTGCTTATTTTTTCCTCTTATAAATACGATTAGTTGAAATTTTTTATGATTAACCATAAGTCATACATGTTCTTTGCTATTTCATGTAACCAAGACCAAAGAATATACCTGCCTTCTTTTCTAGGAAAACTATAAACAAAGGTGACATAAAAATTTCTCCCTTAATAGTTTTTGGATTGAATATGTATCCAATGTAGAGTGCAATCTAAAATCAAACATAGGACTTCCACTTTCCAAGCTAAAAGGGTGCCTTCACTTTTTCTAGTCAGGTCATATCCAAAGAAATAGTAATAACTAAAAGATCTTATTATGCTACCAACTTTCTATACATCCATTCTAGTTTGAGATATGTACACAAAAAGAAAACAATATTGACAATAAAGCTTCCTAAGTCTTTCAATTGTCATAGTATTGATCAAGCCATGACAGTTCCAGCTTAAAGTGCTTATGACTGCTCGGAAAGCTTTATAAGGGTAGTTTCTCAAACCCCATGAGCTTATATAGATTCAAAAGATAAAGTATTACAACAACCAAAACCATAATTCATTTCCTCATAAATTGTTCCTAAAGTCAACATAACGACTTGATTTTCTTCCTTACCTAATTGTGTGCTGAAAGGAACTTCCCTGTTCCCATATGGCAAAAGTTAATGAGGATATGAGTGTTGATTCTAGCCTTTGTCTAGGTTCAAGTCTTTATCTACACTTCTAGATTGGTATTTCATATTCATCATAGTGGAGTAATTCAATCAAAATGCATCAAGTTTCCTGCTCCAGCATTCATTCTAGTCAATTTAATGATTAAAGAACATGATGAGTGTTATAGTTCAATAAAAGCATTTGATCTTGCATTAAGAATAAATGTCTGCTGCAAAATGGGGAATTTAAAAGAGACCATACAACATTATACATATTTGAAGGTACAAAGTAGAAAAAAGGTAGAGACCACATCATTGTATCAATTATTGGTAGGACACTAGGCCAGAGTCAACAAGAAACATTGTAATGATTTTATAACTTCACAAGAAAAGTTATATTCATCACTTCATCTTCATAAGCTTCAGACATACCTGTACACTAATTAAAAAGAGCTCTATCAACAAAAACAAGAAGGGAGTACCATTGCCAAGTCATATTGTGAGAGCAAGTTAGTGCTCCGAGAGCTTCTGCAAGATTAAGAAGCAAGTTATTGTTGAAATTATTATTGAAGAGTTCCATATAATCTACATATGAAGCAATAGGTTAGAGACATATTGTAATGTTGGAAATATCGATGTGATCATCAATGTTGTAATCTGAATTATTTTCTGCTGAATGACCTCTAATCGGATGAATGAGGAACTATAAAAATTGAGAGCTTCACATAAGAAAGTGCCATGTTATGAATTTCTTTCATTAGCTAAATGGTACCATTGATACCCAAGATTATCTTGGAAGGAAACATTTTTTGTTTGAAGGCAATAGAAAAATTAGTAATAAGAGGAAACTTAAAATTAACTACAAAATTAACATCAACCTTCATCTTAATGCAATTAGTATGATCCTCTTGTAAAGTTAATTCTTGATCTATACCCCATTTACAGTCACGAGCAATATGGCCAATCCTACTGCATTGTTTACATCTTCTGAAAAACCTCATGGCAGCATTCAACCCATACTTCTCTTCCATGATATAACTTAACCATTACCACCATCAATAAAGGATGTTTAGGGTTGACCAAGACTTTAACTTGAATAAGCACATATTTTTAGTCACTTGCATTAAACATCAATGTTATGAGGTTCTCCTACTAGATTGCTAAGGATTTATGCAATACCACTATTCATGAACCCTAAAGGAAGTCCCTAAAATTGCACTCATAAAGCTACACATTTAACTCTGACTCTCATGCATAATGGTATAGAAAGCTTATGTTATATAATATGCCAACATAAAATAAAATTTATTAAACATATATATTTAATTACTTTTTACTCTATAAAATTGAGCCAACTTTTAAATGAATTTTATAATCTAAATTTTTTCAAATAATTCTCAGCATTAGAGTATCCTTTTTTGCACCATTAACACATATTTGACATGGAACATGAAAACAATAATATGTTGATGCATGTGATGGATCAATTTTAACTTGCAATATTGCCCTTGTAAGAGCGTGTTTGACACATTGTATAAGGTTGGATTGTATATGCTTATATAATACGATTCATCTATCATGTGTTTGGTATACTCAATGGATTGTGTAAGCTTATACGGTCAATTTCAGTCAACCACATTTAATATGGTGGAGCACCGTATTAGTAATACGGCCTCTCTTGGCCTGATTAAATCTGATTATATTATTAAGATATTTTGTCTTTTTTAGTAAAATATTTTTTTGGGCCTTTATATATAAGATATTTCTCATTTACTCTTATAATTTTTTTCAGTTTAGTCCCTCATTGATAAGATATTTTTCGATTTTATCCCTCATTGTTTTCTTAATCTAGTCCCTCACATAAATGTCTTTTCAATTTAGTCACTCATATTTATACATTTCATCATTTGATCCCTCACAAATAAAAAAATGTCATCAATAATATTCTAAAAATAAGTTAATTTAATAAAAAGTAACTAATAAAAAATTTTCAAGTTGGTCCCTATCAAATAAGATATTTTCAATAAGATCTCTCATAGAATTGTCTTTTAATTTAGTCCTTCACATATGTATATTTCTTTATTTGATTCCTCACAAATAAAATTATTATCAATAATATCCTCAAATTTTAATGTTTTTCTTTTCACTTTAAGTGTGGATCAATATATTACTATTAGTATAAATTTGTATAAGTGGCTAAAAAAAAAACCAAATTCATTTTCTTTGAGTATTTTGTTTAATATAATTTTATTGAAGTTTAAGACATTTCTTTCATAATAATTAATTTTTATCCTATATAGTATTATATAATTTGTCACCAAATATATAATCATATTATCTTATGCAATACAGTATCATATATAATGTTAAACAACATATAGTATTAAATTATTATCAGGCCATATATTATCAGACCTTATCTTATCCAACCTTATACTATTAGGTTTTTTACTATAACAACTTTTTTACAAAGTATAAAATTTATTATAAATTTCAATTAATATTACTATGAAGCGAGAATTATGAAAGAAGCATTATAATATGTAAAACACAATAGTATAATTATTGATAATAAATGTTTGCACATTCATTAGTTCATACATCTGTATAGATAATTTAACAAAACTAGGAGAAGGGGTATTAGTGCTATATCTATATTTATATCTGTATTTGTCAAAATTAGGCCTAATATTAAGGACTTATTCAGGACTTGAAAAACTAATAAGATTCATACACTCATGTGATGCAAACATAAGTGGAATGGCGCGTAAGGCCATATTACATCTTAAAACATCGATCTTATTAACTAGCACTTCCTAATTGGTAAGACAAATACCCATTTTGCTAGGACTTCAAGAGAAATTTGGTAATTTTCCATCTAAAAAAAATCATTAATAGAATGGTGAGAAATGTTTTCTTAGTAACATGAAAAAGCATATATGATACTCAAAATATCCATTGAATAAAATATGACTATAAATTATGATCTTTATGAAATATGTGTGGATGTCAGATATCATAACATACAAATAAGCATTTGCAAACATATGGAAAATAAAGGTAGATAATTTCCTCAACCATTAGGCCTTTGGAAGTCATATTTGGGTTATTCGAGTTTCAAGAAGCCCAATATGTGACTGTCATACCCAGGCGATCAAGTCTCATGAACCCCAACATATGACACCAGACCAGCAGGCATGACCCCACCTTTAGCTAAGGCGTCCCCCAACAGGTACATAAGATAAAGTTAAGTAATATAATCTTTATATTAATATGTCACCTAAGCCACCATGTGGTCAAGATTGGATCAGTTTGAGAGAGAACTACCAAGATTTCTTTTGTAATCCTCTGAGCACTTATATTCTTATGACAGTTGAGAATCCTTTTAGTGTCAATTAAATTCAAGATGTTCCCAGTAAGGATACATTCTTGTTCTCTGCTAAATTCTTAATACCATTTAGGCAGCACAACCTACCATTAATCTTAGAATTCAAGTTATGGCCTAAGAAGTCTAATAACATATTTAATTTGTAATCGTTTAGGTGGTATGACTTGCCATAAATTACAAGATTAATTGGTATAATGCCTTGCTAAGGAACTCATAGGGTTCACAATATATATTACGGCAACATAACCACCCATTATCAAATGATTCATTTTATATATATATATATATATATATATATATATATATATTAGAGCAGCATAGCCAGCCATTATATAATAGGATTCCAAACTATTAATAAGTACATAGTGTACAGGAATAGTTTACTCTCACAAAAAGTAGTTCTTTTCTTAAACAATCATATTGTCATCCCATCATACAAAGTTGAAATGCACAACTATATAGGCAATTATAGTGCATGAATAAAAAAATATTCACATAAAATGTATAACAAAATTCACACATCAAAATTCTTATTGTAAAGTTGTTATGGCTTAAATATTATTTTCCAAGATATTTCAAAATATCTATCTATCCTCATTCTTCTTTAATTCTACCCTTCTTAGACCTTGAAAAAGCTTATGGTGACAAAATTTCAAGATAAATGACTCTTGGCCAAAAAAGAATTACCATGAAGACCATTCAAGAAGAAGAAGGAAAAGAGAAGAAGAAAAACTATAATATGCTAAATTATGTTACCTGGATACGCTCTCTTTTCATGTAATTATCCTAACATTGCTTTCATCCTTCTTGATCTAAGTGTGGTGTGGAGAGGTGAGAGTGAGTGAAATGGCTATGGGGAAGAATGTATGGAATGGTGTGAAGAAAAGGGATAGGGTGTAGGGTATTTAAAGAGAATTCAACGGTTAGGATTTAACCACATATTTTTTATCCAATGATTGTGATTCAATCTCAAATTATAATGATCTAAGATATAATTATGGTGTGGGCCCCACAAGTTAATGTAATGCCACATGTCCCTCCTTGTGAATTTACCATTTTACCCTTGGCATTTTTCAAAATGACTATTTTGCCCCTGGCCTTTTAAATTTATCATTTTGCCCTTAGCATTTTTCAAGCATGACCATTTTACCCATATGCCTTAAAACTAAGCTATAAGTTGTTTTTTTAAAACGATTCAACTAGACATATTTATTCTTGTTTAATTCTTTCTTATTTTCCCTAAATAATTTAGCTTATATTAAAAATCATTAAATTAGGGATGTTACATATACAATGTGCCAAACAGGCCCTAATATAGTTATACCAATTTGTTAACGTGCCTATTGTCAAGAATGCTTCAATTCAAGTTTTTTTTAGAAAAAACTTCATTGTTATTTTTTATATTTTTACTATATTGTCCATCATTTAAAATATAATAAGTATAGCACTAATATCTTTATATAACTTATAATCTTTTAATTAAATTATATATTTTTTATGTTATTAGTAGTTAACTATAGTTAATTATACATTTATTATTTGTTAATTAAAAAATCTAATAGCAAAAATATAAAGAATTATATCTAAATCTTATCTTTATTATTATTATTATTATTATTATTATTATTGACAAATATGCATTTGGGAAGTTAAATAAGCTTTAAAAATATGTGTTTTTTTCTTTAACTAAGCTTTAAAATAACCATGTCATGATACATTATAGACTACATCTATTATCTATTATATATAAGTAAAGTAAACTCCATTTATTATGAGAGCTCAATTGATTTATGAGAAGGATTCATTGAGCAAACCATCAGCTCCTCATGAGATGACTTTTCACATTTCTCATACATGTATTAAGAATTCTTTGAAGGGAGTAAATTCTTTGTAATCAACAAGAAAAATAATAAAATCATTAATTTGTATAACTTCTTCATAATCAATGAAAAAATAATAAAATAAATAATATTTTAATATATAATTAAATACATTGTTAGCGTCATTCTATTAAAAAATATCTATATCATGAGACATAGAATCTAACAATTCTTTTAATTAAATACTTATTAAAAATTTAAACACATTATTATTATTATTTTAATATATAAACTAGCATTGTTTAACTATTTGTATACTAAAAATTATTTTATTTTATTTTTCAATAAGATAGCATCCAAATCTAAAATTATTAATATATTGTACTATGACATAAAATACTAAATTGGTCCCTTACTTTTATACTTTGTGACAATTTTATCACCCATAAATTAACTATAACAAATCAACCCTTCAAAAATCTTATTTTATACAAAACTAATTCGGTGTTAATCCTACAAATTAAAATTCGTTAGGAACTGGTTTTGTACAACTTTAAATTTGTAAGGGATTTATTTGCCACGATTAATTTACGAAGGACCAACTTGTCATAAAGGGTAAAAATGGGGAACAAATTATATACTTTTCTTAATAACTGACCCATCTCTATCCTACTAACTATCATTATTCAAAAATACAAAAACACCCTTTTATACTTCATCAAAAGACATAAATACCCTTCCCATAAATTGCATTACATATTAAATGCTCACCGATTGATTAATCCTTGTCCTCAAGGATGCACAACCACCACAAACTTTGGAAATTGTTGTTGAAGCTTAAAACATGTTTCCCAAGTGGCTTCCTCCTCCATTTCACCTTTCCACTGTACCAACACTTTTATCACCAACTTCTTCTTATGTTTTTGCACCATTCTCGTTTCTGAAATGTAATTTGGTTCTCTTTTAGTCTCTAAACTACCTCATTCCTCTGATTTTTACATAAGTAGGGAAAGTTGTATCAAGACATTTCTTAAGCTGAGAAACTTGAATTGTAGGATGAATTTTATATGTTAAAGGCAATTGTAAAGAGTAAACAACTGCTCCAACTTGATTAATAATTTTCTAGGGACCAAAATATGTGGTAGATAACTTGATTAATAGTTTCTCAATGAAATCTATTTCAATGCTTTGCCAAACACCTTCAGGTAATGGTAATGGCTATAAGAGAATAAGATATACTACTGTTTCAAGATTACACCTCAAACAAGTTTCATAAACGTTGATGAAATCTTTGATATCATTGTGAAGACCCTTCCAATAAAATAGTGATTTTATTCGTTTCCATGTAGCATGCAAACTAGAGTGTCCTTCTTTAAGGGAAAAATGCAACCACTGAAGAATAGATCATTAAGTGCCAAAGTAGTTACCTACAACAATCTTATTATTTTAGGTCAAAACCTTGCCATCCCTTTTGTATTATGGAAGGGAACTAGCATCTTCTCCTAATTATGAAATGAGAAAAACAAGTGTATGATTAGTAATGAATTCTTTACAAATAAAGTCCCATAACTTCGTAAAAACTTATGTAAAGCTCATTTGCAGTAGTTCTCCATGATGCGCTCTAGACAACACATTTGCAGCAATATTTTCACACCTTTTTTATTGCAGATGGTATATTAAAGACCCATTAATTTAGTTACCCAATGGAACTGAGCTAGGGTAGACAATTGTTGTTCCAATAAAAACTTCAAGCTTTTTTGATATGTGAGAATGGTAAATGGCAATAAGCAAAGGTAATGGTAGCATGAACTAAAGTAAGTAATTCCTGATCATATATGGACAGCAACCTATTGCGAGGAGAAGGATCTTACTGATAAAAGCTATTAAGCGCATATTTTGCATCAAAACAACACCAATAGCCATGTTAGAAGCATTTATTTCAATAGTGAATGGTTTGGTCAAATCTGGTTAAGCAAAGATTGAAGCATGAATCAAAGCATCCTTCAATTATGTGAATGTAAAATCAGCTTCATCATTCCACCCAAATACATCCTTCTTCAACAAAATGGTGAGAGGTTTAGCTATAATACTGAAGTTCTTAATAAACTAGCCATAATACCTAGTTAAACCAAAAAAACTACACAATTGTTTAAAGGTAATAGGTACTAGTCATTTCTTGACAACTTTAACCTTTTATGGATTAGTTTTAACCCCTTTAATAGCGATAAAATGTCGTAAATATTCAACCCTTTCATAACAAAAACACATTTGTATCTTTTCATAAAATAATTATTGCTCGTAAAACACCTAATACCAAGGAAAGATGAGTGATATGCTCTTTCTCATCTTTACTTTAATCCAAGATGTCGTTAAAAAAGAGAACCAAAACATACTTCCTTAATTGGTTCTCAAATGTGGCATTCATGGCCCATTGCAAGGTGGAAAGGGCATTAGTTAGGCCAAAACGCATGACAATAAATTCATAACAACCTAAGTAAGTTTGAAAAGCATTTTTATAAATATCTTCAGGCTTCATTCAAATTTAATGATATCTAGATCTCAAATCAAGTTAAGTATAAATAGAGGCGCCCCTTAATTTATCTAATAAATCCTTTACCAATGGAATGGGAAACTAGCTCTTCATTGTGATCTTGTTCAGACCCCTATAATCAACACACATATGCTAACTTCCATCTTTCTTTTTTACCAACACAACCAGAGAAGCAAAAGGAGAAGAGCTAGGTTGTGTTATTCCTGATTGTAACATGTCATGAACCATACCTTCCATCACATCTTTTTGTACTGCCGAATATTTACAGGGTCTAATGTTCACTAGATTTGCACCTTCTTAAACCACAATACCATGATCATGAGGAAGCCGATGAGGGGGTAATTCTTTGGGTTCCTCAAATAAGTTGGCAAACTATTTTAACAATTGTTGGAACTCACAAGGTAATTTAGCAACATCATTAATTTTTAGAGAACAACATATGAAACCTTCATGATAAGGGACTAATGTAATACCCCTAGTAGTAATAAAAATGCTTACCAATTTTTGAATTAATCTTTTGGCATAATCTTGTTTCATCGTTCTTTTTTAGCTTGCAATATAACTCTTTTACCTTGTTTAAAGAAAATCTATATAAAGGTTTAAGCAGTTTCATTTAATTACTCCTAAGGTTCTTAGCCATTGCATTCCCAAAACCATGTCATAGCTAGCTAAAGGAATCTAGTTCACATTAGTAACAAATTTTTCCCTCACATTTCTTGTTGGAATGCTTCATACATCATTGTACCTTGAACCTTTCCTCTATCTTCCAAGGTAACATTAATGAAGTTTATAGTGGTCACCACTTGCTGCTTCTCATCAACGAAATTAAATGTATTCCCCATATCAATTAAAATATGAATCCTCTTTTTGACCACTGATCTAATAATTCAATTGGTAAGATATATACCAGAACTATACAAAGCATTTAAGGAAATAGCTGGTTGTTCATCATTGCTCACCTCCAGATGATCAGTTACCATTTCCACTACCGATATTACATCATTGCCAACTTCATCTTCCACAAATTCCATTAAGAATATTTGCATTTTCTTTCTTTGAGCACAATCATGGCCAGGCATGTACTTGTCATGACAAAAGTAACATAATCCTTTAGCCTGGTGGTTTTCAACTTCTATTGTTGTGAGCTTTTGCTAGAACCTTAATGCTAGTTTCTCCAATATTCCTTTTTAAAAATTACTGCCAGTGAATTTCCCCTACCTTTCTTTGAATCAGTTTCTACTTCGATCCTTCAATCACTTAAGATATAAGATGCCTAAAAGACACCATAAACTTTGGTGCAACATTGAATCCAGTCCTTTTTTATAAGCAACCCAAAATTTAAATCTTAAAACTTAGCTAATCAAGTTGCATCTAATAGTATTCAAGGATGAAATAGCTTCACTCCCACTGACAACTCTAGTTTTATTGCAGCCATATAACAACTCAATTTCTGTGATTCAATTAAATTAAGTCCAAACACTAGATTTTCAATAGCTTCTTGAAAATCAGCCAAACTACCTACTTGTTTCAGCTGCATTAATTCTTCTAAAGGATCATTAAACAAAGACCCAAAATGAAACTTAATAGGTTTAGTTAAGATAGACCCCATCATATGATTACCCATATTTTTCTCAAAATTCTAAAAACTTTTATAAGTTATATCATTAAGAGCAAGGCTAGTAATGGTTACCTTGTTGGCCTCTATTGTATTATCCAACATAAAAAAATTGTTCACATTTGGAAATCCATTATTCATACAAATTGATGCAATGCTTGCACACAAGTGTATATGGTTAAAGACTTGGTCTCAATTACTAATGATTACCTATTCTTAAGTGTTTTTACTAATTAGAACTATAATAACTAAGTGTAAGCATAAATTTGAATGTGATTGATTAACTCTATCTAATGAACTTAAGATTTCTACCCTTACCATATATAGGATCGCTTTCCTTTATAGTTAATGCTTCATATCACTTAATGATTGAACTGATAACCTAGGAATCATAATTGTCTTTATGTTTTTATTGAATTCATATATTCTAGGTTAATATCTCTTAATTTCTTATATGTTTATGGAAATCAGTAAAGATATTACCTCACAAGTTATGTTCCTAACTATGGTTATCAAAAATAGTAAAATACTTTTGTTTTGACTGCAAATTGCACTAAGGAAAATAGTGATTATATTAATCCAGTTCTAAAATTTAAGCTACCGTGTTAGGTTAACCTAACTTCTAAACTCTATCCTAAGATGATTAGGCTTAGAAAGCAGTATGCATAGGATGAATATAAATAATAATTCATTAAGTCTAAAACAAAACCTTAACAAAATTGCAACTCTAACAAAGGCTTCAATTAAAATCCTAGAAACAACCTACTAGTCGATAATTGGTATAAGTTCAAAATCAGAAAGATGAAAAAAAATCAAAATAAAATAAGAAAAGGGAAGAAAGAAAAGTTTAGAGAAGGCACAACTCTGAATGAGCAGCTAACTCTATAGCAGAACCCTTTCTTAATCACCTTGAAACCTTACTCAGATGTCTCTCTTCCGTAGTGTCTCTAGTACTTTCTCTAGTTTGGTGTATCTGCAGCACATCCATAGGGTCTTACTTATAAGCTTGAGAAACCTCCAAAGTTCGAGTTTAAGTAGTGTAAGGTGTCTCAATTCAACAAAAACTTTAATTATTTAGTTAAGGTTTCTAACGGCGCACTCAAGCGATGACTTTCTAGGTCCTAGGCACCAACTCTCTATTTTTTATGCCAAGGGTTAGGTTTGTGGCACCTAGGCATTGAATTCTGTAAATTTGTAGTGTATGGGTGATGCTTTCCTAGCACTTGGGTGTAAAGTCTTTGTAATTGGTGCCCAAGTGTAGAAATTTTGGAGCCTGGGCATTATTTCTTCTTATTCAATTTGGGTTTACTCTGCATTTGGCACCTGGCATTGGAATCTTCTTCATGTTGTTCTAACTTTTTCTCCTTTCTTTGCTACTTCTATTTTGACTCCATGTCCTAAGAATCCATCACCAAGATACTTAATCTTTGCTCAATAATGGTCAAAGATAAACTTCCAAGTTTTTAAATAAAACTTCTTTGAAATTAATGAGATTTTATTTAGAATTTCAATGTTTTGTTATCAAATTGTCCTAGATAACTCTCTTTTAGAGAGTTATCATCCATCCCACCACATCTTCTTCAGAAAACATAGGGAAGTCAAGCTTCGTGAATCATGAAGGAATGTGAAACTCACCTGTATAAGAACCAATTCGTTCCTAATGTTGACTAACAACTTCTGTAAATTGCAAGGAAAGTTCCCGAACTAAATCCTAAAACTCGTGTATCTCTTGGTCTATAGAAGACATTCACTAATCCACTACGTTGCAAAGTCATTATTTTGTATCTTTAATAGCCACCTATGATTGCGTTGAATCAGCCATAAGTCGAATTCTGCTTGATACTAGTGTGTGAAGAATAAAAATGCGATGAAGCAGAAAAAGGTGAGTTGGAAGTTAAGAACAAGAGAAATCAGAATTGGAGAATGAATAAGAGGTAAAGAGAAATCAAATTATGGCTGCCACCTCCAACGTTCTTGCCTTAGATAAACCACTCTTTCCTTACACAATTACTGACCCTTCTCTTACTACTAACTGTCATTATTCAAAAATACAAAAGCACCCTTTTATACTTCATTAGAAGGCACAAATGCCCTTCCTATAAATTATATTATGTATCACATATAAAGCCTAATTGGAACCTTAGAAAACTTTCTAATTATTCATCATACCTGACATTTCTAGGGTTTTTCTTCAACAAATGTGAACTTTTACATGGATTCATGAGCATTCGCATTCAACTCAAGAAATCAATGGGTCGTTCTCGTGGGAATTTTCATGCTAATGAGGACCCTAGTCAAAGGTTTGATCTTTTGTTGCTATACTTACATTATTTTTCTCTCCGTTGTGAAAATGCTAGTCACATTACACATACACTGGTGTTAATTATAATTTGATTATGCAAAATTTGTTCTGAGTATAAGACATATATATTATTCATGGCTTATACTATAACATACTTATCTACTAATTTCCTGACTAATGATGTTCATGGAGCATCATTTAAGCCTTCCTATAATCTTTCAAACCTCGTAAATTTGTCACCCAAAGGGAGACAAACTGATTTGATACTGTTATATAACTGTTTTTGGTAGTTTTTAGGCAGTTAGGGTAGTAGCTAGTTATGCAACTACTTTAGTCATGAGTTTATGATATAAGTTTAAAAGGAATGAAGAGAGAGCAAGTGTCACACCTGATAACTTGTCAGAGTGTCGAGCATGAGACAGATGGCATGAAAAGAAAAGAGAAACAAATCGGCTTCAAAGATAATTTAAAAATTGATTTATTTAGGAGTTGCCACTATAACTTGTAATGGAAAGTTTTGGAAAACCAATTCAAGATGAAAAGAAAGACAAGATGGTTTGCGCAAACAAAGAAGGGTTTGAGAGTTTATTTGAGTATGTGGAAGGTGTTAGGCACCCTACAACACCCATCGATAAAAATAATTACCTTAAACTAGTCAAGTGAAATTAATGTAATATGGCCTTAATCTTATTTTAATTATCCACATTAAAACATATGCACAATAAAATAGAGAAAACTAAATTGAAAATGATGAAAATTAACTAATAGATATTTACAAAAGGCGAACTTAACCTAGGATGAGAGTCTAGAGTCTACGTACCCTGTAATTATTATCAAAATCCACATAGCTTGTCTTGAAAGATGTGTCAATTGATTTGTGATTTTTATTTTTGTAAAAAAAACATGAAAATTAAAATCAAACATACTTACATAAACAAAACAAGTCTAAAATTTGGATTGTGTGTTTTAATTTACAAAATCACTTGAATCACACTTTCTTGCTCTCTTCGTTTTTTCTCTTTTTAAATTCTGTGGATTTTTATTTTAATTTTGAATGTGAAATGAAATTATGATGAAAAAGGATTTTTAGGATTTTTGAAATTATGTCTTTTGGACTTTCTGGAAATTAGAATTCTTGTTTAATTTTACGAAAAGAAATGAAATTATTAAGGGGAAATATTTTTTTGCCTTTTTGAATTTGTGTGTTTTTTGTGTTTTGAAATTAGAATTCTTCATTTTAATTTTACAAAAGGGTTTAAGGTTTACAAGCAGTAGGCAAAGTAAATAATCATTAATTCCTAAATGCCTTAGGAGACTAAGATCTCACACAGCCTTTACTGAGTAGCCTATAAGTGCCTGCGGAGACTTATAAACTCACATGGCAATTTTATTTAAATAATAAAACAAAATAAAATAAGAAATAAGGTGAGCTAAAATGAAAATAAATATATTTATTAATTGAAATTTCTTTTTTTTATTTATTCATTTGTTATAAAAGAAAACATTCAAAGTCGAAGTGGACGAAAAATCCCACTTCTACCTGTTAACTTCTAAGTGCCTGTGGAACCTATGACCTCACACAGTGATTTTAGAAATTAAATAATAACATGAAATAGGAAATAAGATACAATGAAATAAAAATAAATATGTCTGCAAATTAAAATTGCTTTAATTTATTTACTTATTTATTTATTTGTTATAAGAAAAATGTATATTAACTTTCAAAGCTTAGGGGGTCGAAAGATCCCACATGATTTAAATTGGTTAACTTCTAAGTGTCTGTGGAGACCTATGATCTCACATAAAGATTTTTATGATGTAATGCCTAATTAATTATTTTCATAATTTAAAAAAAATTCATCTCATCTATTTATTCATTTATTCTTTTATTACTATTATTGTTGTTATTGTGTCTTTATTTTGTTATTGCTATTTTATTTGTTTTTGTTATTTTTTAAAAAATCATCAATTTTCATAGTCTAAGGAAAACTACGGTTTCGCGTAGCCTAAGCGTTTGAGGAAAATGACGATCTCACACGGCAACATTTAAAATAAAAGATAATAAAGAAATAAAACAAATACATAAATAAAAGTTGGAAGAGATCATTTTACAAAATGAAATTATTTATTTATTTGTTATGAAAGAATTATATATTAGCTTTCAAAACCTAAAGAGATTAAAATATCACACGGTTTCTACTAGCTAATTGTTAAGTCCCTAACAAGACTAGAGATCTCACATTGCAACCTTTCTTTTATAAGAAAATAAATAAACAAATAATTTTTATAATTTGAGGATTTTACTATTATTATTTTGCATACTTTAGAAATCAAACACTTACCTTAAAATGACTAAGGAGAGTAAATTCAAATAACAATCACAAGGATATGAAATTAGTGTGTTGTGCCTTCAGGCCACCCATTCAATTTTCTCTTTTGCTTTTTCCTTCTTTTTTTTTTAATTCTTGGAACGAGATACTTATTTTAGTTCATCTCAAAGACATGAATATCAAATTCTAATTGATACCATAATTCTCATTACACCAAAAACAAACAAACAATGAAGCAAGAGATGCAAATAACTAAAAGAAACTTATATGCACCAACTCACCTAGTTCTTTATCCATTATTCCAACCACTTTAGATATCTTTTTTACTCATTAATCTTCCTTTTCAGAAATAAAAAAAATAAAAAAAAAAGGGGGAGCAGCATGATTATTTCAACATTATTCATGCCAACTCTCTTATTTCAAAGCCAAGGTCAAGCCTACTATTGCACATAAGATTTTAGCAATCTGTGTCATCTTCTGCATGCATATAAGGTCCACCCATTATAATACACATAAAGACACAACACCTTACCCATCTTGCAAATAAAGTGTGGCCCTATCATTCTCAAAATTCCATTATATGTCAAAATGGACATCCCACATTTACTTAGTCCTTATACCACATGAACTTATATCTGGAAGAACCAAGATTCAAGAAGCAAAACCATGGAACTTACCTACACGAGCTCCCAACATAGTTCAATGTCCTTAGCACGTTCCCATTTTATTTATATATTTTTTAAAACAAAATTTTATTTTTATTTTTAGTTTTAGTAATACGATGGTTAACTAATTTTCTAAAGAACAGTTTAGGACAATCGTACAATAATGTAACCTTCACCATACATGCGATTGTAGTATTTTCAAAACCCAAACAAGACATCACAAGTTCTTTTTTCTTTTTTTTTTCTTTTTTGACATTTGTGAGGTCTTCATTAGCAAAGCCAAAAGGGGAAGTCCATACAACCATGTTACTTGAAAATAAAAACGACAAAAAATAAACAAATAAGGAGACCCCACAAACATGTTAGTAAAGAAAAAACAACTTCTTCCCCATAATTTATGAATCCCAGTAGAGTCATGCTTAAGGACTTGAGAAGGATCATCAAAGCTAGAGCTTATACCCAATTCACCTTTCCAACATTAGACTAAGCAAAAGTATACATGACCAACTTCAACTAAAAAAAAAAAAAAAGTTTCTCTTTCATGGATGGCAGAATCATAACAGTAAAAGCGAAACAATTTCATTGGAACTTTTTAGATCACCATAAAAGGCTCAAGAGCAAGATGAAGTCCTTACCTTACGTCTTTCCACTTCAGGTTCATTACTACTCCTATCCCTTTTGTTGTCCATAGTATTTCGGGCTCAACTCCCTTTCTCTCAACTTGGTATGCCAATGTGATCCTCGAGCTTTCTTCTCCCTCAGACCATCACCCTTTTAACTCTTCAAATGCCTCTGTTTTCTATAGCAAACCTCTTTCTCTTCTTCACAGTCTTCATGGTCTCTGTTAAAAGCTACTTCCAGACCTCTTTTCATAACATTCAGAATAGAGGCTCTTGTTAGAAATAAACTTGATTTTGGCCTAAATGTATTGTATATCATAATCCACACCTTGAAATCTAATCCATGTTAGGCTCATTAGTTTAAGCCAATTATCTAGAGTTGTCTTATTTAATGAAGTAAGTGTTAGTTGGAAGATGTTGTAAATAAATGTAGAAGTAAGTGGTAGTTGGGATTTATATTAAATGAATGTTAGTTGTAACCTTCCCTTAAGTCCTATAAATAGGGGATGATCCTCCCATTGTTGTATCAAGCCTATAAGGCAAATCTAATAGAAGTTTTCCTTTCTCTCCACTAGTTTTTTTCCTTTCCACTCTTAGAATTTCCTCTTCCAATATTCTAAACCTAAATAGCCTTACCTTTTCTCCAACAAAGTGGTATCAGAGCCTAACCATCTTAGAACAACATGGTAAATAACATACTTCCCTTCCAATTCCCTCACCTAACCAAAGACAACTATAGAAGTTGGAATATTCGTGTGAAGGCTCTACTAGGTTCTCATGACGTATAAGAGATGGTAGAGAAAGGTTATGAGGTACCTCAAAATGAAGGTTCCTTATATCCTACCTAAAGGGAGACTTTGCATAAGGCAAGAAGGAATTATCAACAAGCGCTTACTCTTATTCACCAATGCTTGGACGATGTCATGTTCGAGAAGATTGCTAATGCATCTACTTCCAAAAAGGCTTGGGAGATTCTTCAAAATGCATACAAGGGCATAGATAAATTTAAAAAGGTATAGCTACAAACCAATCGAAGTGAGTTTGAAGCATTTCACATGAAAGATTCTGAAAATAATTTTGATTATTCTACTCGAGTATTGGCTATTGTTAATGAAATGAAAAGAAATGGAAAAACCTTGGATGATACCCAAGTAATAGAGAAAACTCTTCTATCTTTTACTCATAATTTTAAACATATTGTTGTTGCAATCAAAGAATCAAAAAATATAGACACCATGACTATTGACCAACTCATGGGGTCATTACAAGCTCATAAAGAAAGGATGAGGACAAAGAAGATAATTAAGCTGTTGGAACAAGCTCTTTACTCAAATGTCACTCTCAAAGAGATTAAAGACCATGATAGAGAATGCAAATGGCAAGGACGTGGTCATGGTCATGGTCATGCACGTGGTCAAGGCCAAGGAAGAAGAAGCAGAGGCAACTATAATAATTATGAAGAAAGTAGTCATGGTTCTCAATGAGGAGTTGGAAGAAGAAGCAAAAGTCAAAGGTATGAAAAATCCTAAATCAAATGCTTTACCTATCACAAATTTAGCCACTATTCTTCTGAGTGCAGAAACACTAATTGTGTGGAAGAAAAAGCTAATCTTATAGAAGTGAAGGAAGATTTTAAGCTCACTTTGTTGATGACTAAAGAGAATAGTGAATAAAAAATGAGCATATGGTATCTTGACACGAGGGCAAGTAACTACATGACTGGTGATAAAAGTCTGTTCGTGAACCTAGAGCAAATTAATGGACATGTCATCATTGGTGATGAGTCTAAGATATCCATTCAAGGAAAAGGTAAAATCCTAGTTCTTAAAGATGGAAGTCACTAATTCATTTCTAATGTTTATTATGTGCCAAGTTCAAAGAACAATATCTTAAGCTTGGGGCAATTACTTGAAAAAGATTTTGATATACACATGAAAAATCATCATCTTTATTTAAGATATCAAGAATGAACTCTAATAGCCAAAGTGCCAATGGCAGGGAATAGATTGTTCCTAATCGAAATTCAAAATGATGATGCCAAATGCTTGAAAGCATGTTGGAAAGATAACTCTTGGCATTGGCACTTAAGGCTTGGCCATCTAAATTTTATCAGTCTAAAATTAATGTCAACTATGAGCATGTTAAAGGATTGCCTCCAATAGATCATCCTAATCAATTATGTGAAGGATGTCTTCTTGGAAAGCATTCTAGAAAAGCTTTTCCAAAAGAGGAGACATCAAGAGTTAATGAGCCTTTACAACTCATACATGCTGATTTGTATGGTCCTACAACTCCAAGCTCATATGGTAAGAATAATTAATTCTTACTCTTTATTGATGATTTTTCAAGAAAGACATGGGTATTTTTTCTAAAAGAAAAATTAGAAGCATTTGAAGTGTTCAAAAGGTGAAGGCTCTTGTTGAGAAAGAAAGTGCCTATAAAATTAAGGCCTTGAAGACTAATAGAATAGTGAATTCACATCAAAAGAATTCAATGAATTTTTTGATATAAATGGGATTTGTCACCCTTTAACAGTGCCTTGATCACCACAACAAAATGGTATGGTTGAAAGGAAAAATAAAACTATACTTGAAATGGCTCAAAGCATGCTAAAATGCAAGAAGATGCCTAAAGAATTTTGGGCTAAAACAGTTGATTGTGCTATTTATATTTCCAATTGATGCCTAACTAAAAGTCTTGATGGCAAAACTCCACAAGAAGCATTGAGTGGGAGAAAGCCAACTATCTCACATCTACAAGCTTTTAAAAGCATTGCTTATGTTCATGTACCTAATCAAAGGTGTTCCAAGCTCGATGACAAAAGTGAGAAGCACATATTCATTGGGTATGATAAGAGATCCAAAGGCTACAAGCTTTACAATCCCATCACAAAGAAGATTGTCATCAATAAAGACGTTGAGTTCGATAAAGAAAATATATGGAGTATGAATGAAAGGGAAAGAAAAGATTATGATTTCATTCCTTCTTATGAAGTTAATAAAGGGCAATCAAGTGAAGAAGCTCCAGAGCCTACAAGCTCACCTTTGTCGCTATCTTTATCTCCAACTAGTTAAGACTTGTCTGTAAGTTCAAGTGAAAAAACCCCACATATGAAAAGTTTCCAAGAAATTTATGAGGTAACCAAAAATTCAAATAAACTCACTTTTTTTTTACTATTTACTGGACGTGAAACTATAGGGTATGAAGAAGCAGTTCAAAGCAAGGAGTGGAAAGATGTCGTGGAAGAAGAAATCAAAGCCATTATGAAGAGCAGTACTTAGGAGCTAGCCTCACTTCTGTAAGGACAAAAGGCGATTGGAGTCAAATGGGTTTACAAAGAGAAAAGAAATGCTAAAGGAAAAGTAGAGAGACATAAAGTAAGACTAGTGGTAAAGGGCTATAACCAAAGGTATGAAATAGATTATGATGAAGTGTTTGCTCCAATGGCTCGATTAGAGACAATAAGATTAATAAGTTCTTTAGCTACACAACAAAAAAGAAAAATTTATCAAATGGATGTCAAATCAGCCATTTTGAATGGACTGGTAGAAGAAGAAGTTTATATTGAACAACCAGTGGGCTTTGTTGTAAAGGGTCAGGAAAATAAAGTTTTGAAGTTGAAAAAAGCCTTATATGGCTTGAAGCAAGCACCACAAGCTTGGAATAGTAGAATTTATAAATATTTTCAAGAAAATGGTTTTCTCAAATGCCCACATAAATATGCTCCATACGTAAAGGTGAATGAAAATAAAGATATATTGTTTGTCTGCTTGTATATGGATGATATCATTTTTATAAGAAGTAATCCAAAAATATTTGGAGACTTCAAGAAAGCAATGATTCGAGAATTTAAAATTACTAATATTGACCTTATGTCTTACTACCTTGGGATTGAGGTTAAGCAACTGGAAAATGGCATTTTAATATCACAAGAAGGTTATGCTCAAGATGTCCTGAGAAAGTTTGAAATGAGGAATTGCAATGCGATCGATAGTCCAGTATAATGTCGACTAAAATTAACAAAGTTTGAAGAAGGAGAACAAGTGGATGCCACTCAATTCAAGAGCTTGGTAGCAAGCCTAAGGTACTTAACATGCATGAGGCCTAACATTGTTTTTAGTGTTGGTCTTGTAAGTCGTTATACAAAAAAACTGAAGATGACACACTTAAAGGCGACAAAGAGAATTCTACAATACATCAAAGGGACCATTGACTTTGGTCTACTTTATTTCTCTTTAAATAAATTCAAGCATGTTGGCTATAGTGATAGTGATGGGCTAGTGACTTAAATGATCACAAAAGCATAACAAGATTCTTATTCTTCATGGGAGAGACAACATTCACTTGGAGTTCCAAGAAGCAATCTATTGTCACTCTTTCTACATGTGATGATGAATATGTTACTACAAATCATGTGTTTGCCATGCCATTTGGCTTCAAAATTTATTGAAAGAGTTACATATGCCTCAATAAGAAGCAACAAAGATCTATGTTGATAACAAGTCCGCTCTTGCACTTGTAAAGAATCTGGTATTTCATGATTAAAGTAAGCACATTGATACACGGTACCACTATATCAGAGAATGCATTACACGGAAGATGATTTAAGTAAAGTATGTAAAGTCACAAGAGCACGTTACTGACATCCTCACTAAGCCTTTTAAGCAAAAAGATTTTAGAAATTTAAGGAGATGCTTGGAGTCACAAAAATCAAGTTTAAAGAGGGATGTTAGAAATAAATTTGATTTTGGCCTAAATGTATTATATGTCATAATCCACACCTTGAAATCCAATCTATGTTAGGCTCATTAGTTTAAGCTTTTATCTGCATGTAATTTCTTAAATAGCATAAATAATGAGCTTGAACTTCAAATCTAATTTTTTTATTATGTGTGTGTGTGTGTGTGTATTATTATTATTATTTTAATTTTTATAAAAAAAATTCAAAGTCTAAATAGGAATCTATACGAAGCTATATCCCTATAGTGAATGGGAATGAGAAAAAAGTTTTCGTGAGGTAGGCAATGGGGATGGGGAGCAGAGAGGCATTTCCCACCTCCGCCTTGCAATGCCTCCTCACTCCCCCTACCTGAGAAAATTATTATCTCTACTACCAAACTACTAGTAATTAATTGAGAAGTCAAATTTATACATTTTTTATTATTTAAAAGATTTTCACATAGTGTAATCTTAATGAATGTGCTTTGTCAATGGTTATGCCAAAGATAAATCATCTTTTTTAAATAGCTTTTTTATGAAATTTCATTTAAAGAAACTAATTTCAAAATACATAACAACTGACAATAATTTCAAATAATATACCCATTAGGAATATGTCCCCTTCAAATTACGTGTGTGTACATTGTCTTTACTAGCCATAGGATTTTGGCACTACTACTAACAAATAAAACTAATTATATTATATAATATGACAAGAAAAAAAATAGTTACTTAACATATATATTTAAGTACATTTTAGTCTATAAAATTTTAGCTAATTTTTAAATAAATTTCATTCTTTAAATCTTTTCAAATAATGCTCAACATTAAAGATCATTTTATGCACCGTTAACACATATTTGACATGGAACATGAAAACAATAAGATGTGGATGTGAGGATCAGTTTTAACTAGTGATATTAAAATTGTCCTCATAAATATATTATACCAATTTGTTAACGTGGCCATTGTCTATGATGATTTAGTTTAGTTTTCTTGTTTTGAAAAATATTATTATTATGTTATTCATCAATTTAAATACCAATAATATTACTGTATGTATATGGTAATTTCATATACTTATATAATCTTTAAATGAAATTATATATATGCTATTATTAGTTAGAGCTGTCAAAGTGGGCCAACCCGACCCACCCGAGCTGATAAGTTAAATGGGTCAGCCTGTTTAACCCACCATAAGGTGGTGGGTTGAAAATCTCAACCTGACCCACCTGGTGGGTTAGGTAGGCTAGCTCATTTAACCCACTAAAAAATGAAAAAATTTTCAAAATATTGTCATTGTCTTATTGCTTTAACAGACTTACAAAGTTTTTAAAATATATAAAAAAAATTACAAAAATTCAAATATGGCAAATTACAAATACATAATTATTCCAAAGTTTCACTAAGCATCAATAAAATTAAAATATTGACTTGTAGTCGAAGTTGAGACTTCATCATCATTGTCATCACCAATCTATCCACCTTCACAATGAACATCTACATCAATTAAAGTAAGAAATAACTAAATTTCCATCGAAAACTCATATATTACTATACAAATTACAACATAAGAAAATCGTGAATGGTAAATTAATACCGTTGAAACCATGTAGCCAATTGCATGTACAAAAAGAGCTTAGACATTTTCTAGAGAAAGAGTACACCTATACTTGTTCAAGATCCATGAGCCAATGCTAAAGGCGAATTCACTAGCAGCAGTAGTAATTGGAATGCTAAGTAGATCACATGCCATTTTTTATAAGGTAGGGAATCGATATTGATTCTCCTTCCAATATTCTAAGACATCTAACATTTTAGCATATTTAGGGCCTAGTTTTGCCTCATCCAGGTAATGATCCAATTTAGATTTTTTAGCAGAAGAAATGGTTACACTAACAAAATCAATATACTCTTATATTCCAAGTACATGTAAGAAATAATGAGTTATTATGAAGATATCAAATAATGGACAAAACAAAGTCAAATTATTAATGGAACAGAAGAAACCTACATCAAGAATATCAAAACTACTAGTAGTATCTACATGTCTTCCGATAGTAAGAGCATGTTGGCTAAAGTTAGTGGACACAATTGAGCCACTTTTTTCACCCATTAACATTGATGATGTTGCATTCTTTTCATATTGAGCATAAAGGCGATATAACTTAGTCTTAATATTGTCTAGCATGTCTTGACAAGTCATAGGATCAAGCCCATTATAAGAAAAACACAACACCTTAAATTTCAAGTGAAGATCAAGAACAACAGCCATGGGAAGGATAACACTATAATCACCCCAATACCTGTCAAACTTCATTGTCACATTGCCATTTCTTTCATTACTATCTCAGTATTATCCAAATTTTTCATCAACAAACATTCAATTTTCCACACTTGCAAGAAATATGTCTTGAACAAGAAAACAAATTAGTTATGACATTGAATGGGTAGAGGAACTCACACATTTGCTATCCTTTTGTCCACTCTTCATTTGAAGGATATGTCTTGAAATTCTTATCAAGCATAGATAGTCTACAAAAGACACGACAATACCTAATTGAGCTTTCAAGCATTGTGAAGGTGGAATTCCATTGAGTGAGAGGAACATCCAACCGCAAACCCACTGTAGTGTTAATGTTATCAATTGCCTTCTTACACTAATTGAAAGTAATCATCCTCGCCTCTGATGCTTTAACAAATTTAATGTTTTCCCTAATCATTTACAAAGCTCCACTAGCCACTTTTAAGCCCACGTGAATTATGAGGTTCAAGATATGGGCACAACATCTCACATGGAAAAATTCACCATCACACAACAAACCATTTTGTAAACATAAAAGATCTTTCAATAACCCTTGACAATTGCAGAAGCATTATCCAAAGTGATTGAAAACATTTTCATTTCTATCGCTCATTCTCTCAAACATTCAATTACATTGTTAGCTAACTCAATACCAATGTATAGAGGTTCCATTTTACAAAATGAGAGAATTTTACTATTAAGCTTCCAATATTCATCAACAAAGTATTCAGTCAAACAAATATATCCTTCATACGTGCAAGCAATCCAACAATCAGAAGTTAAACATATTCTACTAGGACTTCTTAACATAGATTCTTTCAATTTATCCTTTTGTTGAATATTTTCATACATCTTACACTACAATATTCCTATTAATGTGCTTCACATATGGATTTAAAATCTTATGAAATTCCCTAATCCACTTACATTCAACAAAAGCATATGGAAGATGATTCTCAATAATAGCCATGGCCATAACATCCTTTGCACGTTTATGATCAATTTGTTGTGCCCTTAATTTTCCTTATTGATCCAACATCATAGTGCCAACATTATAATATTTAGAAAGTTGTGGACACTTAGGAATATGACAAAGAAGACTTGAAGTACCAATCTTTGAGCCTCCACACACATATGTCTGTTCACATCCATTACATTTTGCTTTCTCTTTACCATTAACTAAGTCTATTTTAGTGAATGATTTCCACACATCTGAGGTACAACTTTCTAAGCTTCTTACTTAAAGGCTCTTTTTCTTTATCCAAATTATCATCATGGTTAAAGTTTAAAGGAATTAATTGATTCAAAACCTCAACACTTTCATTGCACCTCATATTAACACATTGATTGTTAATTGATTCCATTATGCACCTATACAAAATAATTATTTGTATTTGAGCATATATCTTATTAAGTTTCTATCTATGTATAAACAAAAAAAAAAAACTCCTCGACAGGCAACATTACCTTTGAACGAAGGTGCGATGAGTGGAACAGCATGGAGTTGACAATCTGTGCAACGACAGAACAAAACGGACAGTGACAAAAAAAGAAGCCAAAAAAGAAGGTGGAACATAATAGAACAGAGAGGGTGAAACTACTTAGAGTGATGAGTGAGCCGACAAAACAAACTGTGGTGGGATCGTGGAGCTGATTCCGAAGGAGCATGCTGACTATGAGCTTGTGACCTCCTGTTCTTGTCTCCTAATGGAATGAAGAAGAAAAGAGTCGAAGACTAAAAAGAATTGATGAGGTGGGAGTATCCAAGGGCAGAGGGTTAGTAGACTCAACACTTAGTAATTCTATTCTATAATAGGGCTTTTTTTTTTCACAATAAAGTGAAAGCGGGCTAAATTAAGGTAATTGGGTTGGGGGCTGAAATTTAAAAAAAAAAAAAAGGGGTGGGTCATTTAACCCATAGGTTAAACAGGCTGGGCTTAGAGCATTATATTAAATAGGTTCTTAAATACTCTTTATAACCTAACCCATCTCTCAAGTAAGTTAAATGGGCTCAAGCCGCCATTTTGACAGCTCTATTATTAGTTAACTATAGTTAATCACATATTTATTATTTATTGATTAAAAAATAAATAATAAAGATATAAAGAATTATATTTAAGTTTTATCTCTATTTTAACAAATATGTATTTGGTAAGTTAAGTAAGCTTTCAAAATTAATAAGCTTCATACATTATGGACTGAATTATAAGCAAAAGCGAAGTGTCAAGAACGGTTTGGAGAAAAAAAAAATTAAGGGACTAAATTGAAAGTATGAATAAATTATATGACCTCTTTTTATTCTTTCAAGTATCTCCTAACCAACTACAACTTTTGTTGACAATGTCTGTGTTAAGGATGTCATCAAACCTTATGGACCAAATTATAAAGATCTTTTTTTGGCGGGAACATGATGTATTTGTTCCGTTATTGTATAATAAGCCCATGATGTTGTCATTTTAAAAAACAGATATTGTAAATATTAATTTTTTTGGCTATCATTATATTAATATTTAAAATAATACACTAAAAAAACATTATCTAAGACAGTATTAATGCATGAAAATAAGATTATGATAGCATAGAAATGCCTCAAACCAATATCAATAATACACCAAAAATAAAGGTCATACTAACACTTTTTTAGTATTAATATCTCATTTTTCCGATACATATCATAATTATTTTAATATACAATTAAATACAGTGTTAGCGTCATCCTATAAAAATATATATATCATATGACATAGAATCTAACAAGTTTTTTAATAATAAAATTGTAAAACTTTTAATACATATTAAAAATTTAAACACATTATTATTATTTTAATATATAAACTAACACGGTCAAACTATTTTTCATTTTAAAAATTATCTAATTTTTTCTTTCAATAAGATGATATCCAAATCTAAAATTATTAATACTTTGTACTATGACTATTTATGAAAAAAGTACTAAATTAAACTCTTAGTTTTTTACTTTGTGACAATTAAGTTTTTAATAAATGAATTATGAAAAATTAATTTTTTAAAAATTAAATTTTATACAAAATAATCTCTCATTGGTCCAAATAGAAAGATTGGATTTATAAAAATTAAAATTTGTAAGGACAAATTTTATACAAATTTAAATTTGTAAAAAAGTAATTTATTATAATTAATTTATTAATGATTAAATTGTCACAAAAAGTAAAAATCAATTTTATATTTTTCTCCATAATTTATTTTAAACTTTAAAATTTACCAAAATAAAATAAAAAATTACAGCAAATGATTTAAAAAAAAAAAGAAAAAAGAAAAAGACAACAACAAAGATTGCGTTAATTTTAAAAAAAAAACAAACAAAAAAACAGAAAGCTGGGTACCGGCAGTAATTTTTATTGACAACACCAGCGTAAGCAAAACGCTCTCTCCTCGTAAATCGTAATTCTGTTCCGTTAGAGGCAATCCAAGCTTGGTTTGAATTTTAACTGTTCGCTGTAACATCCACAGTTAGTCGCAGCTTTTTGGCGTCAAATTATTTACAAAACCTAAAAACCTTATACGTATTATATGTATTACATGCAACCAAACATTCCGCTTTTAAGCAATTCACACTCAATTCCTCGAACTGAGGCAGCGAAAAAGCTTTGATTTTGTGAAGTCTGAGTTCGCCCCTTAAACCCCAATTGGAACCTCAGAAAGTTTCTTAATTATTCGTCGTATCTGAGATTTCTAGGGTTTTTCTTCAACGAACGCGAACTTTCACAAGGGTTCGTGAGCGTTCGCGTTCAATTTAAGAAATCAATGGGTCGCTCTCGTGGGAATTTTCATGCTGATGAGGACCCCAGCCAAAGGTTTGTTCTTTTGTTGCTATACTTACATTATCTTTCACTCCTTTGTGAAAATGCTAGTCACATTACGCATGGACCGGTACTAATTATAATTTGATTATGCAAAATTTGATCTAAATATAAGACATATATACTGTGTTTGGTTTGTACTATGACATACTTATCTACTAATTTCCCGACCTGTGATGTTAGTGCAGCATCGTTTAACTCTTCGTATAATCTTCCGAACCTCGTTTGAAAAAAGGGGAAAAAAAAAATTTAATTGTAGGCTAGTTACCCAGAGGGGGACAAACTGATTTGTTACTGATATATAACTGTTTTGGTAGTTTTTAGACCGTTGGGCCAGCGGTTAGTTATGCAACTGTTTTAGTCATGAGTTTATGGTAGAAGTTTAAAAGGAATGAGGAGAATGCAGGTGTGTGAAAGTTTTCTTGCTACTCGGTTACATCTTCTGAATGTCCCTCCTGTTTGTTCGATTAGTTTCCTTATTGAGAATAGTTCTGGAGTTTGCTTCTGTAGAATAGTCTCTGTCTAGGCTTTGGTTTGTTTCCCATTTCACCGGGAAAAAAAAAAAAAAAAAAAGGAGAGTGAAGAAAGAGTATTAGTGAGTGAAAATACTGGAAACATGTTACGGAAATATCTGGCATCTTGTTCAGCTAGATGGATTCCTACTGATTATGGATTGTAAGTGTTACTTTATATAGTTTCCAAGATTTCTGCTAGGGTTTTAAATTTCAATCATATATTGACCTCTGATTGCCGTTCTTGGTTATGTAGGTCCAGGAGAAAAAAGAATGCTGCCAGTGGAGAAACTTTAGAATCTGGAGCTGCAGGTAATCTTTCCATAATCTTGTGCTATTTGACATTTTGAATAATGAAAAATGCTTTGCTGAAGATGGGTGCTAGCTGAGAAAAACCTATTGATAAATAATACATGAAGAAAGTACAGGCGAAGTGGAATTCTACTTATGCTTGCTTAAAGACACTAAATATATTTTCTACCAAAGAAAGATATTCTTGTAGTGATGGTTTGGTAAACAATTTAGCTACCATGATATACTGAGAGCTTTCTTTGTCTTATTTTTTCATCATGTTTATTCATGGATGTCCATATTTTAAAATATAATGATTGATATTTGTGTGAGGCAGGTCAAGGAACAAGTGAAGGGAAAAGGGCTTTGTACCACTGCAATTATTGTAACAAAGATATTACAGGAAAAATTCGTATCAAGTGTGCCATGTGTCCAGATTTTGACCTTTGCATAGAGTGTTTTTCAGTTGGAGCTGAGGTGACTCCACATAAAAGCAATCATCCTTACAGGGTTATGGTCAGTAATACCAATGGCTTGACTGTTTTTTCTTTGTGCCTAATTGATTCTAGAGTTTTTATTAAAGAAAATGATCTATGTTATGTACTATGCAAGTTGATCAGCGTAGGGACAAATGTAGTTTTGATCAGTCAATTTGAATGGAATCTTTTCTCCTTAAAATTTTTCATTTTCTTCTAGTTAAATATCTAAATATGTTTGAAAGCTGTAATATTTAAAAGAACCTATCCCATACAAATTTTAAATAAATTGCATTATGTTTTTTAGTTCCAGAATGTTATTTATTATTGCTTTATTCATGTGCTATATGGCATATGCAGTGCTTTGTCTAAAGAAGATTTCTTTGACAGGACAATTTAACTTTCCCTCTTATATGCCCGGACTGGAATGCAGATGATGAAATCCTGCTTTTAGAGGTAAATTATTTGAAGCATAGCATCTAGAGTTTAAACAAGAGATTACCTATTTGTATCTGATTTTACTAGCATTAATTTCTTGGTATTAGGGAATTGAAATGTATGGCTTGGGGAACTGGGCTGAAGTTGCTGAGCATGTAGGGACAAAGAACAAAGAAGCATGCATAGAACACTATAGGAATGTCTACCTGAACTCCCCATTCTTTCCTCTTCCAGTATGGTGCACATGAAATGATGCTGCAATCAGTGCTTCACATTATATTTATTCTCATTAACTTTTATTAATTTCGATCTTTTTTACTTTCTAGGACATGTCTCATGTTATTGGAAAAAATAGAAAGGAGCTTCTTGCTATGGCAAAAGGGCAGGGTGATGACAAGAAAGGTGTGTCACATTGCATAATCTTACTCCCACTAGTTTCTATTGAGAAACTTGTCTGAGTAAAAACTCTTAAAGGATTACAAGGTTATTATTATCTAGGGGTCATTGAGTTTATTATTGCCTGGGAGTCTTTCAATTATCTTTGGTCATTATATTTTCATAGTATTGTAAGTAAGCAGAAAGCAGAGGCTGCTACAGTATGAGTGTGTTCAAGCCTTCTGATTTGTCATACTTCTGTATTCATGCCCTAAATTTTTACCATTTCTGAAGCTTTTGTAATTAGATTTCCATAGGTATTATACTGTTTTAAATCGAGCACATCCCATGTATCACTTGTTTTGGATGTCAGGAGATTGTAGCCTTAACATAAGTTGATACTGGGTGCAAGGAGATTATACCTGTAGCCATGACTGCTGCTGCTAGCTTAAGATATATTTGTATCTAAAAATTTTTAAATATATTAAAATTAGAGTCATAAGAGCAAATTTAGGGATAATGTGGCCTCTGGTTCTTTTGCATGATTACTGAGTTATGTGTGATTTTTTTTTTTTGTGGGTTTCCTGAGTTATGTGTTTAATTAACATTTCTAACTTTGTACACTTGTGATTGGCGCAGGGATCTCTGGGGAGTTTAGTTTAAAAGCAGAATCTCGATTTTCTCCATCTAGGGTCAAGTAAGGCTCTCATGCTTCTATGTCTTTGTCTCTTGTTATCTTCTATTCCATATTCTTTGATGTCTATTCATTGATTCAGAGTTGAAGATTCCCATAAAGCTGGTCCCTCTGGCCGTTTATTATCTGGCTTAAATCCAGGTAAAGCTACTCTGCTAGATATATTCATAAGTTTTACCAACTTATGATTAAATGTGCTCATGGTCTCTAGCGTCTTTTCTTGTATTCCAGAAGTAGAATCTGGCACCTCTGGTGGCACACATACTGCTGCACCTGCTAATCAGAAGGCTTCCAATGCATCCTGGGGCAAAGATGGTCCTGAAGTAATTAAAGTGGAAGGTCTGCATGTTTCCATTTTGTCATGAATCAACTCTATCCTTTGGGGTTCCACTTCCTTATTGTTAGAGATGTCAATATGACCGTCATGGGCCCTCATTTAACTGTTTAAACTTTTGGGTTGAAATTGTCTTGACATGGTATTTGAGCCATCATAACTAAGTGGTTAGGAGTTTGATCCTTGCCTCCCCCACTCCTGATAATTTAAATGAAATTTTAGCATAAGGTGTGGTGGGTCTATGTCTTTCAACTCTTGAAGCCCAAAGGGGGAGGCTAGGATCATCTGATCAATAGTGCCCTGGATAGTGAACATATTTGTACTTTCTGTATGATGGTGTCAAATATGTGTCAATGATTTTGCTCGAGCAGCTTCTTACATAAATCTGATGTTACTTGTGAACTCAGTTGAGTTTAATATTTCATTTGTCAACGGCAGATGATCAGAATTTTGGAGGAAATAAGTCAAGTTCCTCAGGCAGTGAAGGTCATTCTTTAGTACAGTTGAGTGGTTATAACTCTAAACGAAAGGAATTTGATCCTGAATATGATAATGATGCTGAACAACTACTCGCTGAAATGGAATTCAAGGAGACTGACACTGACGATGAACGAGAACTGAAACTTCGTGTGATACATATATTTTTAAAAAGGTAGATGACCAAATCATTTTCAAATCTCCTCCACTAAATTATCAATGGTATTGCATATTGCTGCTTACTGACTTCTCCCTCTGAAATCTGTCACAGGCTTGATGAAAGAAAACGTAGGAAAGATTTTGTACTTGAAAGAAACTTGTTATACACAAATCCTTTCGAGAAGAATTTATTGCCTGAAGAGAGAGCAATATGTCGGAGATATGATGTATACATGCGCTTTCATGCAAAAGAAGATCACGAGGAAATGCTTAGAACAATTATAAACACGCATAGAACTTCTAAAAGACTTCAAGAGCTTAAGGTTTGACACATGGATGATATTGAATATTTATTATATAATTAACATTTCTGTCATATTGGAAAAAGATTTCCAGTGTCTTAATCTGTATGTTGTTGAATGCGATCCTTTAGTCGAATGAATCTGGTAGAAACTTGAATATGAACCAGTAGGTCTAAAATCTACTGATAATGCCTCTTGGTATACTACATACTGTGTAGAGATCATCATCAATAGCCTATCCAGTTCTGCCTTTAATTTATGATTGTAATAAAAGTTTTGTTCTACTGATTAAGTGATTTGCAATTGTATTACATGGTGATGCAGGAAGCCCAGGCTGCTGGTTGCCGTTCGTCTGCTGAAGCAGATAGGTATCTAGAACAGAAGCACAGAAGGGAAGCCGAAGAAAATGCACGTAAAGCAAAAGAAAGTGCTCAGGTTCCGAATGCTTTCATGGATTCAACTGCAGGATCTGCAGGGCCTGCTGCTTCCAGCTCTGTCAATGAAATTGATGTTACAGGATACTATGGCGCAGATTTACTTTCTGAAAGTGTTAGCATCTGGTCTTTCCTTGTTTCCTACTACAATGACCTGTCTATTAGTTTTATACAAGTGATTCAGAAATAATCAGATACTTTTAGATACTTGTGAGAATTTTGAACGCAGGAACTAAATGCAGCTGCATTAGTCGAGTTTTCCTTTCAAATTAATGCAACTGATTCTTCATTAGTTTTCTCAAATTATCTTGTCTGACATATTGGCAGGAGAAACGTTTATGCTGTGAGTTAAGGTTGCCTCCAGTTGCATATCTGAAGATGCAACAGATTTTGGCTGTACAAGTATTCTGTGGCAATGTCACTGCAAAATCTGATGCCCATCACTTGTTCAGACTGGAAACAAGCAAAATCGACAGAGTCTATGATATGCTTGTGAAAAAGGGAATTGCTCCACCCTGAAACACCCCACTGTGCTTCCTCGTGTCTCAATACGAGGAAAAAATTTTAGGGACAGTTTTGCATATATTGTTTGTTTGTTACAGAAGATGTACTCATAACATGAGAGTAGGAAAAGGGACAAAGATCCGCATGAGATGAAAATCCGTCTCATTGGTTCTTTGCAACAGCTAGGTGGTGTAGGGAACTAATTGAAGTTTATTAAAATAGGTTTATTAGTAGAAGTGATTACCTGGAACTCTTATTTTTAATACATTTTAGTGAATTTTTGTAATAACTGGTTAGTATATTATATGAGAAAAAAGTTCGAAAGAACATTGTTTATAATTCCTCTTACTTAAAGCTTCTTGTTTATAATTTCTCTTACTTAAAGCTTGACTAACATGAATTATGGACAACACTTTATTTGTCTTTAATTATCACAAAAGTAAAAAAAAATAAAAATTGTTACAAAGTTATCAAAACTAATTGCTGGAAAATTGAGAATCTTGTCACATTATAAAAATATCTTGTTAAAACATAAATATTTTGGGTAACAAGTTTTATTTTTTTATTTGTTATAAAGAAGGCACAAGAATTGAAGAATAGAGTTAATCCTTCTACCATGACGAGAGTTCGTCCTTTCCTTATGAGGGCATTAAAATAATTTGAGATACATTGTTTTCTCATGACTAAACCATTATCTGTTAATTTGAATTTGTAGCATTTAAACAACTATTATTATTGCATTTAGAGTGCAAAGTGTTAAGTATGCAACTGGATCAAAATTGTGTTTTACATTATTAGAAGAAGTACTTATGTATGTGCATTCTGCCACTTATGTTTGATGCATAGATATGTGTTATGTAGTTTTAGGATTAGTATAAATTAGTTATGTGTGTGTGTTTATGTTAATTTAATAGATAATTTATTATGCATGTTGTTAAATTCTCTATGTATTTTTATTTTATTTTAGTCAAAATTAAGAATTTTTAGAAGGTGATACTATTAAGAATTTTATTTTATTTTATCATTAAAGACCAACTTTGTTTATGGTAAGATCTTTAAAGAATCAAATTTATCTAATAACTAAACGTGTGGGACCAAAATGATATAATGAAATGTCTCATGACAAGACTTGTTACTAATTCAAATAAACAAAATTTAATTAACCTGATAGACCTAGTCCTTGCTCCAAAGAAAAGTTGTGAATTAGTAGCAAGTCTAGTCATGGGACTAAGTTATTTTTATTTTATTTTTTTAATTTTTACAAATTTAAATTTAAAAATTTTTAAAGAAAAATATTTAGTTTATAATTAATAAATGAGATATTCTATATTAGTAAAAATAATTTACATTCAACATAGATAAAAAAAAAAAAAAAAAAAAAGCTATTTCTTCTGAAATAATTATTAATTTCATTAAAATTATTATAAATAAAAGAGAAATAATATATATATATAATTGGCCAAAGACCCAATTGGAACTAAGATCGAGTCTTACATGATAAACTCAATCCCTTACTATAAAGATAACTATAACCTGGCTTAATTACATCATGCACACCAAGCAGTGCACACCAAGCAATAGCTAATAAACAACCATCAAAACAAAATGGGCAAATCTGCTATCCAATTTTCCGCTTAGACTTGAGATAGTAACAAAAGAAGAAATGCTATCTTGTCTATGATTAAATAAGATTATGAGACCATTCCTCGAAGAAAACCTGAACCTTGTCAACTAGCTATCGTTGTCAATTTGAATTTGAGTAGATATAACAGGTTGAATCTCAGGTATTAGTTACTATTGGTTAAGGTTGATTACTGAGGTTTAAATTTAGATGCTAGCATTTAAAAGATTTGAATAAATATATTGAGTCAGTGCTGAGGAAATGCTCTAAGATAATTCAGAGAAGGATTTAATCTCAATTGATGAATAAATTAAAAAAAAAAAACTTAAATGCAGTTTGTTTTTATTTTTGTTATATCATTCTTTAATTAAAATATGATACATATATAATTTTTTAATTGTAATGATAATATTTTATAGTTCTTATAGATAATTATATAATTTTTAAATTAAATTACATGCTTTTTATATTATTATTGATTAATTGTACACTTGTTATATATTAATTTAGAAATTTTATAACAAAGATATAAAAAAAAAAATGTATCTAAATCTAATCCGTATAAATTCACCCAAAATACATTTATGGTAGATAAAAAAATAATGGTTCAATCGACAATTGTTCTTTCTTTCTTTTAAAAATGCTCAAATTAGACCATCGTTACCTTTATTATTAAAACATACACAAATCTCTCTCCAAGTTCGAAGATGACCAAAATAGTCTCAAGAATTATATTGATTTCTTTAATTAAGAATGATTCAT
The DNA here is from genome assembly GCA_037074485.1 of Delonix regia. Taxonomy (NCBI): domain Eukaryota; kingdom Viridiplantae; phylum Streptophyta; class Magnoliopsida; order Fabales; family Fabaceae; genus Delonix; species Delonix regia. Next base: position 41,863,936 of record CM073450.1, on the reverse strand, counting down.
AAGAAGATTTATGTTTTAAAATTTATTTAATCTTTTTATATTATGTCATAAACATAAGAATATAAAATTTAAATAATTATAGTTCTAATTTATCTTTTAATTTCCAAGAAAAACTGTAATTTTTCAAGCCAGAAAAATTATCATGTCACCTGTGCAAAAAGAGAAATAATTTACCCAAAAATGATATTAATTTTGTAACTTTTGATTAATTGCCATATATAAAAATTGAAAGAGAAACATATCACCTTCACATATTCTTATGTAGACTATATATATATATATATATATATATATATATATATATATATATATCAAACCAAGTATAAAAAAAAAAAAAAATTAAACAAACCAGATGTATAACACACTTTCCATATTTTATGCTATTCATACACCGAAAATCTAAATTAGATACGATCCAGTGACAAGGGACAATCACCTTTATAACTGAAACAGAATATTAGTTACTGTAGATAAAAACCTTACAAGATTAACTGTCAAACTACAACACGAGAGACTTTAATCAGGGGCTAACTCTACAGTATGCAGTAGTAACTGATATGTGCAAAAAGATAATATCTAACAAGACAGCCTAAAATACATTATCCTATTAACTCTGAACCGATTTAAGACTCTCATCCCAAAAAGACAAAAGGCTATAAAACTATCAATAATAGTGGAGTTAGAAACTTGCCAGTCATCATCCTCCGGATACATTACTACCCTGGGGACTTCATATTTCATTCTATCTACAAGGTGGTACCTTTCCACCTTCAGGTATAACAAGTTAGAAACAAAATTCACCATTTAGCTCTACCATCTATTCATGCAACTTCTATTGCTTCTCCTGCATCAAGTTTTAGTTTTGCAGAATCAAAATTTTGCTCCACCATCAATTTTTCTTCACTGACGTTATCCCTGTCATTACTATTGTCATCTTTGTTAGAGTCATCATCAATGGCACCACCAGAGTTATTATCTTTGTCTTCGTCAATGACATCGAGAGGCTTTCCCAATGTCAGCCCCTTTGTATTTTCCTGGTCATCAGATGCACTGAAACCAGATAATTGAGGCTCATCCTTCTGAAGGACTTCAGCTTTAGGAATTGGCAAAATTTTACTCTCTAACATTACAGAAAAATCAGACACAGATCCATCTGCCTCATTGGAATGAGCTGACGGCTTGATGCCAGAAGCAAAATTCGAAGATAAGATGCTGCAAATGTCAGGCTTCCGCCGCAAATCAACCCACCTGTCACCAACCCAGTCTCGTGAAATTCGGACATTCTTCTTCTCAAGCACAAGGAGCTTCCCTTCACCTAGGAGAAAATCAGATTACCAACCATGAGAATTAGTGACTAACCCAACCTATAAGTTGATGAGCCCCAGAGCCAGTAAACTGGGGCACAAAAGAATAAGAAAAAAGAAAAATAATACATTTAAATCAAAGCCTTACCAGGGGAATAAACCTGCAAGGTATGAACTCCACAAACATTGACTGCAATAATAACACCTTCCCACCATCCGTCACTCCACCAGGCATCCACTTGTTCTCCAATTTCAAAAGTATGGTCTGCAGTATCTTCAGTAGGGCATGGCCGAACAGTTAAGCGCCCAGAACATCGAATACCCAATTTATCAGATGCTGCCACTCTAGATGCAGGGACCCATTCCTACACATTTTGCATTACTGAGAGTCATACTCTATTGTGTGGAAATTTATATAATCAGTTAGATCAATTAATGAGACAATTAAACCTCTATATCCAAAAATTATCACTATTATGATTTATAAATCCTAACAGATAAGAAAACCATACAGCCAATAAGTCATAGCCACCTTGGTGTACACATACACACACAAATATAAGCCATACCTCCAGCTTCCCTAGTCCATCTGCATCCAGTACATCATCATACTGGACCTTCAGCTGCTTCTGGGATGTATATAAGATTTTACACCTGAACCAGCATCCTCTGATGCCACTATCTTGACACAGAATCTCTATCTTTTCATCATCCTTGAAAGACAGATGGCTCTGGGACTTAGGACCGATAACCTTAATACCCATTGTTTTTCTTGATAGTCTTAATTTTAACCTCGGGTATGTTGATTCACATTTTGTCATCTGATTCTTACAGGCAGCATTTTGCAGACCGGAAGTGCCCTTTTCAAGTACTTGATACCCTTTAGAACATCTATTCCTCTTACTACTAGGCCTTGAAGGATCATCTTGAAAGAAGTCTTCATCATCTTCTGTGTGTAATTTCTGACGCTTGACCATTCTCTTAGAGAGGATAGGACTAGTTAAACAAGAAAGCACAGGTTGGTTACTATACCCACGCAGCTTAGAAAGAGAGAAAGGCTTAAGCTTATTGTTCTTAAACTGCCTTGAGCACACATGGACCTCAGCTGAAGAGTTAAGTGGCACAGCAGTCAAACATTTCTCATAATGCTTGGGACTCAAAACCATTGCAGGACCATTGACACACTCAGCACTAATCACTCGAACCTGAGGTGTGATGAAAACTTCTCCTGGTTGCAGAGTCAGCTGTGGAATTACACGCTTAACTTCCTGACCATGGTTAAACCATCTTACTTTGACCTTTTTTTGTCCCTTCTTATCCTCATACATATCTTCTAAGTAACCAAGATAATGAATTTCTTCTTCAGCCATAATATATACAAATGAATGAACCTAAGTATAGGAAGAAATATCTTGAGAATCGGAAAATTTTAACATAGAAAGTCAATGAAAACAAGAATGAGGGCAATGATTGAGGTGCAATAATAACTACTATTTCCTTACATATATGGTTGTTCCATTCCTACAAAATCCTGAGTAGTGCTTAAGCTGTTTAGCACAAAACCAGGATGTGCCTGACCATTCAATATCTGAACTTTGAAATTTCAATTTCCTAGAAACCTGCAGAGCAGAGAAGAAAGGATGTGGGGACAGGGTAAGGGATTAGTCATAGAAAAACCCAAGAGTAATTAGAGAAGTTTGAGTTGAAATTGTTTAGACATCTATACCATTTTGTCAGGCATAGAATTTTTATTAGCACTGATTCCAGCTGTTAATGCTTCAAGAGGGTCTAGAGCTTGTGCTGAATCATTCATCTGTGCATCTGTCAAAGAAGTATTAGGCATGGTTATTAATAGGACGTAGCACAGTTTTTAGAACCAAGAATGATAAAATGCTATAGCACGAAGAGTATAGTGTTGCATGAGCTACATGAAAATGTAGCACACAATTTAAAAAAATTCAAAACACAATTGATAAAGACAATATATATGGAAATTCAAACATTAAAGAAAGCCTCATAACATAATCATCCATAAATCACAACATCAAGCACTTAAATCATAAAATACATCAATGTTAACACAGTTTCTTGAATGAACACTTAATCCCAGGATATCTAAACCAATTCCTCTTCATGGAAAGCAGCATAATCATAATGATCATGATTAAGCAACCCCTCAATTTCCTCTTCATCTTCTGAGGGTTCCTGTTGCTCATCAACCATATAAAGAGCACAAGAAGAGGATGATGCCATTGCCCTCTTCTCATTCTCTTGACATGGTTAATGAATACTAAATCATGAAATATTCATTGTCCAAGGATGGGTCAAGCGGATCTCTAGCAATAGCCTTTGCAAAATCACTCAAATTAGGGCTGTAGTTGCCCTATTGACACATAATTTGTAGTGTGAGCTGCAGCTATGCAAAATAGTCCGGCTATAGCAGACCTATATCAAAGTTGCAAAGCTACACAAGAAATAGCGTTAGGACCATAGCATTCAGCTACAAGCAGGCTATAGCTTGCTATAAATAACTATGATTATTAGAGTTGCTCAAAATAAATTCTAGAGGAAAAGATGTTGATCAAAGAGTATTTATAGAAATTACTAAGCCCATGATCTTGGAATACACATATAATATCATAATTTCCAAATGATAAAAGGAGAACTCATTGAGAAAAAAGTCAAATTTTGTATTAAAAGAGCCTTAAGAATCTTATTTGGACGAAGGACCAAATAACTACATTTAGATGTGTATATCCAATTGCAAGGAAGACAATTTACTTGTATCCTAATTATTGAAATTAGTAGGCAATTGTCCTTTTGGTTAAGTAAAAATGTAAAATCTATTAGGTCCTTTATAATAAATTTAAATTGTCAGTCCTTTGTAGCAAAATTACCAACACAAAATGATGCTTCTTAGGAATACTCAGAAACTGAACTTAGCAGCCGTTAGTCGAAAGCCCTCATGCTTTTGAACCTTAGAACAGACTTCTAAACAAATTCCAAATACAATGAGTTATGCCAACATTAAGTCTCAAGTTCTTACTTTGCAGCATCATTAATCAATTTTAGCCCTCTATTGATATTATCATAGTTCAGAAAACCAATTGATGAAACAGATAGGACATCAAATACTCAATTCAAAAAGCAGGGTACCTACTTTCTCAGCACAGACACACACAGTCTTAAATGTTCTAATTTACTTATTAAATCTCTTGCTAAGAGATATGACAATCCCTTATCTGATCTTTGTTTGCCTTGTCCAAAAAATTCAGGCTCACATCAAAATGGAAAAAGAAAGAGAAAGATACTTGAGAAAAAATTGCCAATTAATCAGAAAAAACATAATACCATCATAATCTCCTTTCCTCCCTAACAAAAAGTATTTTTTTGGAAAAAAAAAAAAAAAAGACTAATAGTATACTGCAAATACGCAAAGCCAAGGATTGATGCAAGGAGAAAGAAACAAAACAAAATTATAAAACAGAACCAGTTCCACTGTGAAGTGCAAAATTGGCCCCTGAACTCAAAACAAGATATATCTTTTCCTTACCACTACTATCCTGTACTGAGTGCAATAGTATTGGAAATAACACAAAACAAAAGGAAATAATCATAAATAGAAATCAATCTTAAGAAAGTAACAAGAGGACTTACGAACAGAAACACATATAAGCTAATCCTTCGTTTATACAAACGATATAACAAGGTGCAATATTATTTCTTTAAGAACTTAAATGTAACCATCAACGAGGGTATAAAAGTTATACAATACAAATCTTAATTTCTTCATAAAGAGAGACAAAAAAGTATCACTTTTATTGTCTCCTATGTTTTGTATGTAACTATAAAATTACAGCCCAAACTCAGGGTAGTAATTTTACATAAATTCTTAATTGACAGGTCAGCAACCAATTTCAAAAAGAGCAGCTAAAATAATGGCCAAATTATATACTATATTTTAAATCAGGAAAAAGAAAACCAAATTTTAGCAAACAAATATGGCCAACAATGCTTCCATTTCTGAATTTTCTGGAATTTTCACTTCTCTAGAATTATTAATGAGAGTTGTTGATGATCTTAGTTTTGCTGTTGGAAATCCTTGGCTTGTTCCACGTTACTTCTTTTGCCTGATAGAAGCATTTGGAGTCTAGATTCTTTGGTTATCTATACATGTTCTTCAATCTATCACTCTTTTATATTTGAAATGAAAATGCACAATGTGTTTCGTTGTTAAAATGTTTCAGGAAGGTCAAAGCTCCTTCTCAAGTAAATGCTTTTGTCAGGACAGCTGTACTGAATAGAATTAACACAAATGATCTACTTCCGAATTGAAGCCCTATACTGGCTATATCAGAGACAAGAAAATGTGACTGTCTCGAGAAAATGGCTTGACAGATTTGGAATAGATATACTGTTTGGTTTTTTTAAATGTAAGCTGGCTTTGTCCAGCTAATCTGCAAGTTTTTCTAGCTACAAAATTTACAAATTTGGGTAGGAAAAAGGAGCAGAAAAGACTTTGGCAGTGTGCTTTTTTTTTTGAAAGATTGAAGTGCCTTTGGCTAGAATGGAATGAGAGAATTTTAAATCATAAGTTTCTTCCATCACATCTTCTTTGGCAGAGATTTTTTTTTTTTTTTCCTATCCTCCCTGAGTTTTGAGCAAATGGTTTTTCTAGGGGGTGTCCCTTCTGGACTAACACACAGACTGGAAAGCTCTTCAGAGCTAAAGAGCATTTTGTTACATGTTCCCAATTTTATATAGTTTTCTCTTTTATCAAAAAGATGGCTGACAGACTAACAATACCTTTAACCATAACTGAATTTATTTTGAAGAAAGGGGCAACAAGACTTAAGTTATGACAAAAGAAAACTATAATGTGTCCAGAACAAAGGTTAATATCATGTTGAATATAATCACGATACCATAATTAAAGTAATTAATGTGTGTAGTGCAAAAGGGGTCCTAAGCCTAAGTGCTGTAATGCATAGTGCATGCTATGTTGAATTATTAAAATGTAGCATATATAATCTTAAATACATCAAATATATTTAAGATAATCTAGAAAGACAACAGTATACTAACAAAACATATATTATGCATATTGAAATATGAAACACAGATAAAACATAGATCATGCTGAGTTATAGTCTTGAAGAGTCTAACTGAATTAACCATAAAAACCAATACCAAACACTCCAAACATATATATCTCGGTATTCCTCAGCTCTAAGCATTCAAAAATTTAGTAAGTAGGGAAAAAACTAAGGTGACTTGTGAATTACACGGGGCACATGGGTATTGGCCACTCATCTGCCACAAGCTATAACCTTTACTGACGACCTAATAATTGAGCTTGGGGCAAGCATGTATAGCCAGCATTCCCATGACAAGAAAAGAGATTAAATAGAGAAAAGAGGAGGGATAAAGAGAGAAAGGAATGCGTGACAAGTAGCCACCAGCAATGTCAAGGCCACCATAAGTGTCTTCCATAGGGCAAAAAGTGCTAATACTTATGTTTGGAAAGATACAAGAGCTGTATAAGCATGTTTGCCCCAAACCCTTATAATAAAGGCCACTACCAGATGTTGATATAGTGCATCTAGAACTTGAATGTCAATATAGTTATAGCTTATCTAAACAAAACTCACAAAGCTACAGGTCTAGCTTAAAGCAAAAGCTTGCATATGGGGTTTGCCATAGCTTGCTGTTACTAACTAAGCGTCCAAAAGGCAAAAAGACCATATAAGGCATTTTAACAAAAAGGATACAGGGCAACAACCAGGATAACAACCAATGATATTTACGCTCACATTCAGTCATTTACCAAGAATACAACAGCTAAAAATACAGACAGGGTGATGAAGAATCATACATAAACATAAATATTTTATATTCAGTTAAATGGCCTCCACTTGTGAAACTACTGTCTAAACATTTGTTATCGTCAACATTCTAAAGTTAATAAATTCAGTTAATTGAAACCATCACAAAGTTTTACATATGTTATCCTGTCATTCAGATCCATCAACAATTCAATGGCCACAAAAAAGTTCAAGATTCCTCAATGATCCAAAATGCACGAGCAAACCCAGTCTCATGTACATCGGATGTATGCTGTACAACTTTGAGCTAAGTGAATCAATCAGACAGCACAGATGTGACCTAGTTTCATAAAAGGCAGCTCCAAAGAAGCTGATTATAAGATGCTAATGGAATTGATACTTCGTTGAAAGAAAAGTAGGCCGTCCAGCCGAAATTAGGGGGTAGTCTGTTGAGACAACGCTAGATCCCCTTCACAACAAAATTTCAATTACACTTGGAATTCCATGAGCCACAACTAGACGTATGTAATTATCATTCAAAACTTGTAATAAAGCAGTCAAAAGTTGAAATATATCAGAATGCTTACTCAAATTATCTAAATGTTGTTGACCATTCCTCGAGACCAAACATGTGAGCCAGTCTACAACCTCTCTCCTTGCCCGCCATTTACACGGAGAAACGATATCGTTGGACCCATATGCCTGCAAAAATTCCTCTGCGACAACATACATCATATGCCTTATACTCCTCTCAGTGCCCACGACAGCAAGCACCGAATGCCCTGATGCATCCTTCAAGTAGAAGTGAGTTACACGATTCCCCCGCTCCTGGCATATAATCTGCTCCTCCCATTCCACAAAAACAGGAGTATCCTCCGACATTCTGAGTGCGTACCCCTTTAATTTTTATCACATCAACAGGAAAACCCCAATTAAAGTGATAATCGGTTGTTTCTCAACCGACCCAATAGGGCACCAAAGCAATAAAACCCTAAAGATGATACCCCATTCTCTCAAACTCGACGTAGCCAAGATGAACGGAAATATATACAAGATAGACTCCAAAGGCCCTCAAAGGGTTAGAAGAGAGAGTACACCCGCCAAAAACGGAGGATCAGGCCCTAAACTGACAAGAAAGAGAGCAGGCTCCAAAGGCCAAAACTCAAGTCAAACAGTGAAAAAACCCAACTTGGCACCAATAAAAAAAAGAACCCGGAGAGCTCCTCAGAGGCAGAAATAGAAGGCATTAATCCTACTACGTAACCAGAAACGGCATATAAAGTTCATATTATCAAACGAAACAGAAACCTACGAACAGAAGGAGGAGGCACCCATCAATGGTAGAGACGACCCAGAGAGAAAAGAATAAATCAAACTTTTTCAACCAAGAATTCAGAGAACAACGAAGGTTGATGCCTATCTTTGATGCGCATTGAAAACCTTCACTAAAGAGAGGAAATGGCCAACAATTGCAGGAAGCGAGCGAGAGAGAGAGAGAGAGAGAGAGGGGGGGGGGGGGAAGGAGAAGACGCAGAAGAAACTAAACGAGTGAGGGTTGCAGAGCTTGGTGCAAAAGCGAGGGGCAAAAGGGGAATTTCGAAAAAGCTGAAGGAGGATATTCAGGTACTGCACACTCCGATCACAAGCATGTGTGGTTTCGCAACGTGGCGCGTATCTTGCGATTGGATTTTTATCCCTTTTGACCTCCTTTTGATTCCTTCTCTCCTCGTGGAGTTTGTGGACTTTGATTCTTGAGGATTTATGCACGTGTAATTTTTTGGAGATTCTTTATTAAATTTGATCGAAAATTAAAGCAAACTAAATTAAATGTTATAACGAATTTAGCCTAATTTTTAACATTGACAATAATTATAGTAGTTATAAACGTTAAACAAGATTTATATGATAGTCAAAAAAACATAATAATACTCGTGGGGAAAAAAAATTTTTGGAACCTTGCTTTTAATAAATTTGATGTAGGACAAACAATTTCGGGATCAAAGAGCCAACTCAAGATTCATATATTAAAGGTCGTGATGTGAGAAAAAAAAAATCTTTTGATAATGGTGGAGAATGAAGTTATATTTAATTTAAGTGTTATGTATTCGATTAATATTTTTTTAAAGAAAATTGGATTGCAAATTATATGAGGTAGAATTCTTTTATGGCTACTTTGTCTGTTTAAATGTGTTTGCAAGTAGCAAGCTAGTTTTGGTTCTAATTTTATATATAATTTTTGTCAAGTTTAAAATTCAGACTCACCAATCATTTCTACTTAACTACATCTTTTATAGAAATGATAATTTTTTATGTATAAATAGGGATAAAAATCTTGAACATTTTTTCCCTCTTTATTTGTTGATTGAGACGAAAATTTGGTATACATATATGACTTAAGTGTATATTTCTCTTTGGGTGTAGCACACGTTTTACCATGGTAGAAGGAAAGTCAACTACATAGTCAATCATTTGCACAAACATGACATGGCTCACCTAGCAAAAGCAATATGATAAAATAAATTGAAAAAAATATTTTTACTCATTTATTACAAAATTATTATTTTACTTACTCACTTATTGTAATAACTAAAATAGTATTTTATTTAATATAAAATGTCATATTTACTCCATCACTTTTTTAAAAAAATATTATATCTAATCTATCTATTAAATTTTAAATTCTAAATTTAAAAGACTAAATTTGATATTTAAAAAAAAATGAAGGTCAAATGCAATATTTTATATTAAAATAATAATTTTGTAACAAGTGAATAACCAAAAAAATATTTCACTAAATGAATTTTTTAAAAATATTAAAAATTTATTTATGTGAACAAGGTATCTAGTCTTTTAAATGAATTTTTATTCCCTTTTTAACAGGTCTTACTCAACTAAACTTTTAAACTAAAATATTTAAAAAAATATTTTTTAGTCCTTCACTTATTACAAAATTATTATTTTAGTCCCCCACTTATTGAAATGTTCAAAATAGTCCTTTATTCATTGAAAAATATCATACTTAATTCTCACTTTAAGGAAAAAAACTAAATTTAATATCTTAGATTTAGAAAATTAGAGTTTAATAGGAAAATTAAATTTGATAATTTTTTAAGAATTGAGAGACAAAGTATGACATTTTTTAATAAGTGAGAGACTATTTAAAATATTTTAATAAATAAAAGATAAATAGTTATTTTATCATAAGTGAATGATCAAAAATATTTTTTTATCCTAAAATGTTAAACCTCTTAATATATAAAAAGAAAAAAAAAAAAGAAAGATCACATAGATAGTTAAAACCGCCTCTCTCTCAATAATACTATATTATAAGTTTTTTTCTTTAATATTTTCCTTTTATATATAATTGGGAGAGGCTGGTTCAGAAGGCATACAAAAGTGGTAGGATCCACAGAATTGGAGCTCGTAGTTTAACCCAACTTTGAGGCTATAAAAAGATAAGGGTTGGGGCAATATTAAAAGATAAGGGTACAAGTAATGTGGGTGTAGTTATTGTCAACACCTTCATTCCCACCCACATGATGCTTCAGCTTCACCAAACCCCTCCCTACCCAGCTTGCTTGCGTGAGGCTTTATGGTGTTTTTCAAAGACTTTTCTGTGACCACAGTAATTGAAAGAGGTATTGTAGTTGAAATTTTAGTATGGACTTTGAGGCTTGCGTGAGATTGGGACCTATACGTATGAGATTTTGTTGATGCACAAAAGGAATTGACTTTGGGTCCTAAAATTGAAAAGTTTCGGGACAATTAGGACTTTGGAGTTCAAGAGATTTCTCCAAATTAAGCTCGCTAAGTTTGTATATCTATACGTGAATTTGTTTAATATCGTTATTTCAATTTTTCCTATTTAACCCACTTAACTTTAACGTTTTATTTTTTTCTCTCTAATTCTAATAATTTTAAGAATTGGTATTATATTTTTAACTTTTGTTATGATAACTAACTCTTAAAAATAAGATTCAAATGCTCGTTATGAAGAAATTTTATAATTTTGATCATTTTAATTGTTTGCTTGGACATTAGTTGCTTAAATAATTATGTTAGTTCGATACTTAAAGTTTGCATGAGATGTTTGAAATTAGATTTGATTATTTAATATATTTGTTTGGGTTTTGAAGGAGCAATTAATATTATTATTTTCTTTTTTTGTTAAAATTTGTATTTTTCTTGTACGTTATACTAAATAATTTGACCCATTTAACTCATAATAAATTGGGTTGAAATCTTTAAACTAGTTATATGTAATAAAATTATAAAGATAAAATTGTCTAACCCACTTATATAGGAACTTGGATTTTTTCTTGTAATAAGAGAATCTCTAGTAGCTAAAAAATATTAAAAACATAATAATATTTTATTAATATTAAGTTAATAAAAATTATTTTTTTAATCATCTTCCGTAAAAAAGCTTCAATTACTGGATATAATCTATTTTACCTATGTAGTAGGTCAATTCATGTAGGACAGATTGACCCACTTTTGTTAGAAATTAAACTTAGTCTTATATCTAATATTCATCTACTCCCTTTCTTTATTTGTGATTTGAACTCAAAGGTTTATGATCTTTCTTGCTTTGAACTGCCAAAAAATATTGTAAAATGATTTACTCAAGAACTGCAAACTTTTTCTGGGTTTCAATAATCTTAGAGCCTAGAATGCACATGATGAGCTGAAGAAATTAACACACACCATGGAGGTCTTGGAATTAGGAACACTTATATCTTCTATCAAGCTCTTCTGACCAAGCAAATATATAGAGAATTCTTGATAAAAATATTATATTCCAATAACTCTATAATTAAGAATTAGTTTATCTAAATCAAGCTAATTTGTTGATTATATGTTCCAATACATCTTGGATGTGGAAGGAAATCAAGAAAACCCAAGAGCTTTATCACCTCCAAACACAAATAGCGAAAAGGTTTAGGTCAGGACATTGCACTTAACCACCTTCGAGGTAGTTGCAGCCAAGCCTGTCCTCTTCCGATTGCAAAGTCTTAAACCTTATTTTGCACGATAGCTTCCTTTAGAACTTACTGAGGCTCTCGAAGCTCTACGACAGAGACACCATCAAGCAAATATCTTCTGAACCTCTTCCAACCAATTCATCGAGTCTAATTCTGTTGAAAAATTGGTAGTTTAAGTCATGTTCACATTAAAATATGAGACTTCTTTTAATATGTTCATACTTATAGTTTTCAACAAATTCTACCATGATTTTCGGCCGCAGGTTGCTGGGCACGATATCATTAGCCTCCTGAAGCGATTTAACTCTTATTCCATAGGAATGATCGCAGAGGATCAAAGGCTTTTTCGGAGGAAGAGGCTCTTCGAAGGACATGTCTTTCTTTCTCGGGGTTTTCCTATTGTCACTACAGAAAACAAAAAATAGGATGACACGCTTTCTACTAAATAATCACAACAATGAAATTAAACTAATGTGCTATAAAAAATTTTAATTTCATCTTAAAATTTTAAAGACTTTATTGAATCAATTAATTTAAGGGTAAATATTAACTTGAAAATATCTGATTAATTCGAACTAATCAAAATTAAAAAAATTGTGACTTTTTGAGTCAGACTAAGTTTCAAATTCAGTTAAAATTCAGTTTGTTCTGGTATAATTTTTAAGAATTTTTTTATTTTATTTAAAATAAATTTTTACAATTTTTTTTTCTTTTGAGTTTGTCTAAAACTTTCTCTCACTTAGTCTCTTGAATGATTTAATCTTTCGTATATAAATGATTTTTCATAGTTAAAAAGGAGGTAATCATTATACATGAATTTTAATGATTTGTTATAAAAATATAAGAAAATGTAGAGACAGAGAGAATGCATGTGAGCTTGAGTGAGAAATAAGAAATGAATAATAAACATTGTTAACTTTACGCTATTACCACATCAGATAATTCATATTTTAAAAGACACGTGGCCTTCATTTGAGTGAATATGGATTGACTCATGTGTCTTGCTTTGGCGTATATGGTATTTTTCCTAGGCAAGTATATATATATATATATATATATTAATAAATAATAATTTGGAAGACGTATACATCTAATTAAGGTTTGTGTTTGTTTATAGATCCTAACCTTAATAATTGACAAGGCAATAGCTCTACTGTAATTAAGGACACTGACATAGCTATTTATGTTTGTTTATTCTATGTTCAAATCAATCAATATAATAGTTTCATTTTCATATATTTATTTATATGTTTCATTATTGAGCTGTTTATCTGGAAGGCAGTATATCCCTACACTAGAAAGATGTAGAAAAGCCAATAATTATCTGACGAGTATAAAATATTAAAATATACGCTATATATTTAATTAGCAATAAAATTAATTTTGCGTAGCAGCGCAAAATTAACTGTACGTGCTCATATGTAAAATTGTTGGAATCTTCATGTTTTTATTGTGATTTATGATTTTGACAATAAAAAGTTATTTAGAGGTTGCATTAATTGCTTTAGATTTAGAACTTTTTTTTAGTTTAAGATTTTAGATATTTAGTCTTTATTCTAAGGGCAATAATGTTATCTTAATAAATAACACCCATATTTTAATTAAAAAAGTACTGATAAAAGTATTATTTTAATCTTTTATTTTTTTACTTTAATATCAATTTAGTTCTTTATAAATTTGTATTATCAAAAAAAAATTCATAAATTCAAAAATAATAAAAATAATCCTCATTGAGCTTAGAGTAAGTCAAAAAAATTCTTCAAAATTCAACAGTAATAAAAATAACCTTTCCTTAAGCTAAGAGCAAACCACTGATCATAACTACTTTAAATAATTACTTTGTATTATTTATGAATTTTTGACAAATTAACTATTTTGTCACTTCGATCTGGTAGAGGGCCAAATTAATACCTAAACAAAAAATAGGGACCAAAATAATTATATTCTCAAAAAAATATTGAATTGAACTAGAGAAAGACAAGCCATTTAGCATTATTGATAGGTGTCATCAATTAATAGTAATAAACCCCGCACAATATGGCACGCAACACAATCATTTATGTGATATTAATAAAAAAAGAAACTATAGAACCACAATTCAAGCAAGACTCGGCCTATCACAGCAATATAAAGGAATAGCTCAGTGCAAGCTAAGCAACAATCAAATTTCGAAAACCACATAAAATATTATATTCCACATTAAAATCAATAAAAATTATGTAGACATATCGTATCGGATTCTTAATGAGCTTTAATTAGTGCTTATAATATGCAATTTTTGTCTTCCACGACAAGTTTATTTATTATTTTCCGCCGCTATATATAATCCCTCTCTCTGGGCACCATATTCTTCAATAAGCGGAAACAGCTAGAGAGATCAAAGAGAGTGACATATGGCTCTGAGGTGGCTTCTCCATTCAGCTTATTACAGTGTTCTGGGGCAATCAAAGAACAACCCAGAAGTGCCTGGAGAGGTTAAGAGCTTGAAAGGGTTGAGTTCTTTATCAGTTTCAGAGAGTACAACAATGGAGGTGCGATCCTCAGAATTTCAAATGCCTCTTCATTATCCTCGTTACACCAAAAGCGACTATAAGAAGATGGAGGAGTGGAAGGTGGACTTGCTTCTTAAGCAATATGGACTGAGCTTTAAGGGTACCCTTGAGGAGAAGAGGGCTTTTGCAATGGGAGCATTCTTGTGGCCGGATCAATATTAATTAGGAATAAATTTGGTCCATCAAAAATTCAAACTCGGAAAATTTCTAGTAGTTATAATATTGTTCGACATTAATTCTCATGTTTTGGAAAGGTCTCTAGAGCCTTTACATGTATGTTGAACCCATAAGAAGCAGTTATTTCAGTTGGTGTTATATATCTCCTGAGAGCTGACGTGGCTGCTTCTCATTTGTCTACTCTATCTAGGTATATGTACATATAGTGATGAGAATTTTGGGGTATTGATACCATTTTGCCTATGTAAAATTAACCTGTCCTTATAAGATAATTAATACATAGTAAGTGCTACTAGTGTGTTTGTAATTGTTCTTCACTTCTATATTTATACATATTGTACCGTGGCTTTTAAAAAATTTCTGTACTATAATTGTGAAAAAGGTTTCAGATATTCTAAAGTTTTTAGTGTAAATTTTTTTATAAAATCAGAGAAAAATAGGGGGGGGGGGGGGGGGAAAGTGAATGGAAAGAAGAAAATTGGAACTCATGCACACTCTCTTCTATGCCACTACCTCTGAAATTTACATGAAAGAAATTTATATTTAGAAAGGATAGAAATTCTAATTGGTACAATTTATATAAAAGTTGCTTTTTAAAGTTAATTAATTGATTGAGTATTTCGTAATAATTTTAAAACTGTTGTAATTGTGTAAAATAAAAATAATTGGTATATTTCTTTTTTTTTTTTCAATGTTAAGGTGCAATAGATGAGATATAGATGATAGTTAGGGACTAGACAAGTTAGGAGTTATAGAATTATATATGAACAGAAATTAAATTACATAATTATATAATTTTTTAGGTGTTATTTTTGGTGCACTCATAATTTTGAATGCATTAGTATATACTTAATTATAATGTAAAGATATAATTGTAATAATATTAATCAAAAAATAATAATACTATAATTATATCTTTACATTATAACTAAATACACTTATATATTTAAAATTGTGAGTACGCTAAAAATTTTATTAATTTTTAATGACAAGAATAAAAAAACATAAACTTTGTATCTAAATATGAATGCATAGAAAGCCTCCTTTTACTGTATAATCAATATAAATATATATATATATATATATATATATATATTATTGGCGTAACAATATATATGAAAATAGAAATGAGGAAGTTTAGTTCAATAAAAAGGTATGTATTGTTTACAGCGTTGGAATACAAATTCTTAACTCAGTGTGCTAAAGGGAAAGGGAAGATAGTCTGTAACTGTCTAAATTTAAAAAAAAAAAAAAAAATTCATTTTAGATCTAAAATTCGAGTAATCTATCATTAATCTCCTTAAAATTATGTAAGATTTCTTTAATAAAGTAGATCTTGACTACGTGAAGTAAATTATTTAGAGCATTAGACTTATATTTTCTTATTATATATTTATTATATATTGTGTTTTAATCCAAATATGACAAGTATATAATTAATTAATAATAATGTATAATTTAATTTTAAAATAATACCATTATCCATAATATTTATACATGTGTCATTATATAATTAAAAAAATAAATATGTATTATATTTTAATTGGAGAATACTATAATAAAAATATAAGAATATAAATAACTATATATAAGATTTTTTTTCTTATTTTAAACCTCTAAGCATATACATTGTGTTTGGATAAACTGAGATTGTTGTGAATAGTTTTATTGTTATATTTCTGCAAAAACGTGCTTTCATATTCTTAAATTTTTCAACAATTTATAGCTAGGTTAGAAATTCATTACATGTTAAATTTTCATTTATCTCTCTTTTAATATTAGCTTACTTTACTCAAATTGGTATATACATTTCATTGTCTTTATATGTTTTTTTACTTTAAAAAAAATTGTTTAACACACTCAGTGAAAACTAGAACATTTAGGTTATTTCATCTAAGAAAGAAAAATGAAGTTCTAACTTTCACAAACAAACACGAGGGCTAAAATGGGCGAGGGAAACCTCATTTTGACAAGTATCTAGTAGAACTATCAAAATCACTTTTACTTCAAATTTATAGTAAAAAAATATTTTTAATTTGTAGTAAAATTTATTCCAACACAAAAAAAAAAAAAAAAAACTTAGTCATTACGACCAAGACATTAAACATCACCATTGTTAAAATAAACACTACAAGAGTGAGAAGAAGATTGTCATCAAGCATGATGTTTAATAAATTATATTTAATATTTTATATATATATATATATATATATATTATTTTAATAAATTTAATGCTTAATAAATTATAAATTAATAAAAGTTTAATATTAATATAATGATAATATACAAAATAATAATATATATAGCAATGATATGTATTTAATGAATTATATTTAAGTATTTATTTATTATATTAAACTATTAAAATATATTAAATTTAATATCTATAATAATTAAATTAATATTTAATATTTAATAAATAATTCATATATTCAATAATAATAATAATTAATATTCAATAATAATAATTAGAGAATATTAGAATATATTCTTTTGACTAAATATTGAATTTCTATTTTTATGTTTACATATTTAGATTTAATTAAATATTAATTAATAAGTAAATAGATATATTAATTAAATATATATTATTAATTAAATAATAAATAAATATATTAATTAAATTAATAACTAATATTAATTAGATATATTATAAATTAACAATATTTTTATGTATTTATATTCCTATACTTTATGACGAGCAACCAGGATCGTTGTAATGTCCAAGAATGTGGACATTGATATTACGAGGTCCATTTGAATAACTTCACGACGATATCTATTGACCATCGAGAAGCTTTGTCTTTACGATCATCACAAAGTGACCATAGCAAAAGAGTCTTAAAGGACTGTTAAATTATATTTAATATAATTAAATAATTAAAATATATTAATTAGATATATATTATATATAAATTTAGAATATAATAAATATATAATATAATATAATAAACATATAATATAAAAAATTTATATAACTATATAATCATAAATATATATTAAATATTTATATATTTAATATAATAATTATCATATAATAATATCAGTTAATATATATTTTATATATTTGTTTTAATGACTTTATATTTGTATTAATATTTTAATATATATTTCATATATTAATATATAATATAATTATATATATTTTTTATATTTATATTCCTCGACTTCACAACAATCTCTGTTGACTGTTGTGAAGCCATGTCTTTACAACGGTCAATTATAACCATCGTTAGAGCTGTTAAATTAGATCTCAAATTACAATAAATCTCGGATTCGATTTCAAGCCATTGCACAACCCTAGTTCTCCACACACTCTCTGTCGGCTACTGTTCTCTCCTTGTGTGATCGTCATTTGCCCGCTGACTATTCTCTCATTATGTGCTCGTCGACTGGCTGTCGTTGTGTTATCTCTTTCTGTGCTCATCATCGACTAGTTATCATTCATCGTTTATCCACCCCTTTCATTCTCATCAATGATTCTCAACCTCGACCACCTCCCAGTCATCTGCTACCGCTGCTGTTCATTCTAGTGCAGCAACTTGGGTGAGTTATATATTTTTGAGATTTTTTTTTGTTTTGGTTCAAAAATTAATTTTTTTCCTAACATTGGCTGATTTGATTCATTTCCTTCCATGAAAATCAACATGATTAATGGTAATTAACATATTAGTGATTTTCAAAAGATCAAAAGATATATTTACAGGAGATTTAGTTGAAAGAAAGAATATAAGGATTTAAATAAGTTAGCAGGCCAATGGACGGTAAAAATACCAAAGATATAGACATTAAAGGCTTGCTAGTATATAATAGGAATATAGGATGATGTTGGTTAGCAAGATCATAAACTGCAAACAAAGAACAAGACAAGGGTTGTAATACTAAATGGTGCCACAAATACTATCGTTAAAGTTCCTTAGCTTGGCTCCCATTCTTAATTATAGGTTTCTAAAAATTTTCATGTACCAGAAAGCAGACATTTAAAAGGAAAAATATAATAAAATTCTATGCAAACAAAAAGCAAATAGGAAAATAAACAATGAGTAATGTCTCACAGACAAAAGCTAACATATGACCACTTTCAACATAGGTTTAACTTATCACTTATCAGCTGTAAACACTGACAACAACAATCAATTTCACTCCTTGAATGTTAAAAAATACATAGGGAAAGCTTATGAATACAAATTCAATAGAAGTTTGGAAAATTAAAGGATCATTTAAAGTAAATGAGTTCCAAGTCTGGGAAGGTAGATATCCTCCCTCCCCACCCTATGTAAAAAGACTAAAGGAAAAAATATGGGCCTTACAAAAGGAAAGAAGGAATAGGAGAGGTAACAAAAATGATCCAAATCCTTTTAAAATTGATCAAAGGACTTCACTTGAGTAAAAATTGACCTAATTTGAAATATTTTAGTTTTGAAAAAAGAGTTATTACTTGATTCTAATTTGAGCATATTTATATCTAAATTTAAATAACACTAACCATGTATATTTGACAAGTACATGCTTTGGCTAGTGCCAAGGATCCCAAAGCTGTTTACGAATCTCAGGATGCCTATCAACATCTGCAGGTAGAAAAATAAATACTGAAACTTAGAGACTAATCAATAATAGGGACTAAATAAAATATTTAATCCTTTAACATTAAGGAAATATCTACAGAATGTACAAAATTGGATAGTTTGGGAGGAAACAATAAGGGGAAAATGAGTCACATGTGTGACATAAAACCCCATCTATTCCCTTGCCATATTAAAAATAGTTAATTAATTATTACTTAAGTAGTTAATACCATTCTTTGGATGGTTGGGATGACATCAAAATCAATCTGTAAACCTAAAAAAATGTAAATGAAAAATTTTTAAAGGAAGGGACAAAAGTAAAAACTGGTAAAAAAGTAGAACATATATATTAGGAAATATCTACACTATGTATTTGATTATACTTATTGACCTTGTCTATTTGATCATCAAAATTAATCAATAAGCAACTATGACCAATAACCAGCCTACCACAGAATGGAAGGTTTAAAATATACAGGTTACAAAAATTAGTTATGAAAAAGTTTCTTGAGCAACATTCAAATAAGGTCATCTTGAATGATGTAATGTTGCTTAAAATCTAATAAAATTTACAAACATTAAATACAAAAAGCCTACAAATCTATGAACAGTATACAAGTATGGAGCATGGCATTTCCAACCAAGGATAGAGGGAAGAGGGGGCCTATATATGCCATGGCCCCTCCTATAATTTCTTACATAGTTCATACACTATGAACCACTAATACGAGTGGATGTATCAGGTGTGATACGATATGATAAGCAAGATACACTAATTTTTGAAATTTTAAGATATGGGTGTGACTATAAATATAAATATATAAATATAACTATATATATATATATATATATATATAAACACATAAACAAAATACAATATAATTAAACAAGCTACAAGTTTGCATTTGTAAAAGATATCAATTAAGAGTTACAAATTAAAACATAAATAATTAATATTTTTCATTTTCATCAATGTCACTAGGATTTCCTATGATCTTTCTTGCTCCAAATCTAGTTCATCTAAAGATAAATCTACAACTTTAAAGCTTCCAACGCCATGAAATGATTCCCAATAATCACCATTAATATCCTAAGAAAAAAATATTACATAACAATAATCATATGAAAGGTCAAGCTGATCCCCAACAATTTCCATTATTCCCTCACAATAATCATATATATCTAGTTATGTATATTTTAGGATGTTACATTTCTTCCCCTCTTTTAAAAATTTTGTCCTCAAAATTTATCTAACCATGAGTAAGTCTAGTTACATCTTCCTCATCTCTTCTTCGATTTCCCAAGTCTTCTTCATACAATAATCTCTTCTTCAACATTTTCACCAAAGGGAATGCTTTATTCCTTAGGTATTAAATCTTCATATCTATTATCCTATTTGGTGTCACAACAAGAAACAAATCGTCTTGCAGTATAATATTTTCACATTCAATGATATATGAAGGGTCAAGCTGATACTTTTTCAATTAAGAAACATGGAAGTCATCATGTATTTAGGCTAAGTTAGGAGGCAAAGCTAAGCGATAGGTCATTAGTCCAATTCTGGCTAAAATTTCAAATGGACCAAGATATTTAGGACTAGGTTTTGTTGTCTTCATTGACCAACCTCAATGATTGAAGACACTTTAAGAAACACATGATCTCTTGTTTCAAATTCTAATTCCCTTCTTTTGTCTACATCAAATTGAGTGGCTTCTTATTTCATTTGTAATTTTTTAATATTTTATATTTATTTATTTATTATTATTTATCATTATTATTATATTTTTATTTCATTATTATTATTATTATTTTAATTTTTTTCGTCTTCCGTTGCACCTACCAAAAATGCATCTCAGTAATAGTGCTTAAAGTTTTTCTTCCTCCTTTCGTATCGCTCACTTTCTGGCAACTATGACAAATTCTTATCTCGGTGAGAAATGGTAAGTTTCTGTCATCATTTTTTTTTCTTGAATGTTATTATGTCTTTCTTCTACTAATCCCTTTATTTTGGTTGTGGTAGTAATGGCTCTGTCGATCTCTCAATCGAAAAACTTCAAGTTTTTCTTCTTTTTCATCATCATCTTCTTCTTCTTATTTGATGCAAAACTTACTCACATCATTATTTTTCTTTTGGAACAACTTCTTCATTAAAATGGCCAAATCATGTAATTTTTTTTCTTTTCTGAACCTTATCGCCACTAT
The DNA here is from genome assembly GCA_037074485.1 of Delonix regia. Taxonomy (NCBI): domain Eukaryota; kingdom Viridiplantae; phylum Streptophyta; class Magnoliopsida; order Fabales; family Fabaceae; genus Delonix; species Delonix regia. The sequence continues at coordinate 41,842,326 of CM073450.1, read as the reverse complement.
TGATATCAATTTAGGTTAATTAATATTCTACATTATATATACTAAAAATCTGCTTTTATGATGTTGTGATTATTTTTGTGCTTTAGTGCTTAACTTAGAGTTCTATTTACAGTTCTGTAATGAGTTGAATTTAGTAGATACTTGGAATAAATGTTATCAGAATCGTGATTTAACTAGGTAAACTCGCTGAGTTAATATTTCTACCTGCCCAAACCATGTTAACTAGCTTATAAACTTGCCCTTACTATAAACTCAGTCTAACTTTTCATAGGATTTGTATTATCTAATACACACGTTTTTGCTAACAATTTATGGTGAAATTACTATGCATCACTCTTAAAGCTTTACTCTTATGTTAGCATCATTAAGACTTAAAATTTAGAATTAACATTTTTTAATAATTTTTAAACTAATAAGGCATAGTTATATGCTAAATTTAATATGTGACAGTTAGGCTGAACTATTAAGGCAAAGGATTAAAAGCATTTGAATGATTCTCTTGATGAATTGTGTTATATGAATAACATAACCCATAGAAGATACAGTAAGTTATGCTTTAATGTGGCTTCATGACCAAATAAGAATAATGAATTAATTTTTTGACACACATAACACATATATGGTTAGTGTTCCAATGGTATTTTTTTAGTGGTAATTTTATTAATTTCATTTTTTCATAAATGGATAGGTCTTGGATTGCTAGACCTTGAAATACAACTGAATACTTAGAAGGACTTAATAGTTTTTTAGATTTTGCGTTTACTAATGGAAGTGTTGAGGGTAAAATAATATACCTTTGTCCAAAATGTAAATTTAAGAAATGGCAAGATAAAGAAGTTGTGAGAGACTACTTAGTTATTAAATCATTCCCGCAAGGGTATACTATTTGGGTAAGACATGGGGAAATAGGTAAAGATTTACCTCATATACAACCTGTATCAGTGCCACAAGTAGGTGAAGAAAGAACTTTTAGGGTTGATCCTGTGCAAGATATGGTCTTTGACACATTTGAGGTTCATAATTATAATGAGATGATGGACTAAGTTGAAGGCCCAGCTCTATAATCTTTTGACCCAATGATGGATGAGGTAGCAAAAGGGTTTTATAAGTTAATTAAGGATGGACAACAAAATGTGTATGAAGGATGTGAGAAATGTTCAAAGCTATCATTTTTTGTGAAGTTATATCACATCAAATGTCTGTATGAAATGAGTGATAAAGTTATGTTTACAATATTAGAGCTATCAGTAGATGCCTTTGTAAATGTAAAGATTTCTCTTTCTTTCTATAAGGCGAAGAAAATTATTAATAAATTAGGACTTAGTTATAAAAAATTTCATGCAAGTCCTAATGATTGTTTGTTATCATCGTTTTCTGAGTCCAGGACATAAATTTAGATTGACTCAAAGTAGATTTAATGAAAGAGAAGAGAAAAGAAACCCCCTATAACTGGATCATAAATTTTAATACAGCTTGAAGATGTTGAGAACGTATTTGGAAAAGATGTAGAGGATGGAAACTGAGGAAGAAGATCTCGATGATCTACTTTTGTAGTTTGTGATTTGCAACAATGACATAAAAAGAGCATATTTTTTCAACTTCCTTATTGGGAGAACCATTTTTTACGTCACAGTCTTGACGTCATGCATATTGAAAAAAAATGTTTGTGACTATGTGTCGTTCACTTTACTAAGTGAGGTTGGGAAATCAAAAGACCATTTAAATGTATAGCATGACTTACAAGAGATAAGCATAAGGTCTGATATATAGCTAGATGATAATGGTAGATATCCTCAGACTTTGTTCACATTAACCAATACGAATAAATATATCTTTCTAAAGACTTCAAATGTATTGATTTAAGGCAATATAAGATTAGCAGTTTAAAGAGTCATGACTTGCACATTTTTATGGAACTTCTACCGTTAGTAATTACACAAACACTACCTAAGCAAGTGTCAATTATTTTGATTGACTTATGTTCATTCTTCAGGCAATTGTTCAAGTAGTAGTGATGGTTAAATGAGATTTGGAGGTGTACCATATTATGGGAAATTGTTAAATATAATTGAATTAAATTATCATGGTCGGTTCATGGTTTTCTTGTTCAAATGAATGTGGGCTAATACAACCACTACAAGAGAAATTGTAAAATATGAATTAAGATTCACATCTATTAATTTTTCACGATTAATACACACGAGTAATAGTGAAGATGATGAGTCATACATCAAAGCTTCAAAAGCTCAAATGGTATATTATGTAGAAGATGTGTTTGATAAAAATTGGAGTATGGTCGTGCATATAAAGCCACGAGACTTGTACGGCATCGGTGATGAGGATGAAGATGTTGTTTATGCTAGTGAGCCATTCCATATATAACACTTGCAATAATTGTTCCCAGATGATGAAAATAATTTACACTTGTCCAGGATTGCATGTTCCATTTATTATATATTTGATAGATTTTTCATGTTCTTGTAGTTCTGTTATATATGTTTTTAATTTGAATTAATGTTGCTTTTGGTCATTAACAGGAATCCTAAAGATGAAGAGGTTCTTTAAGAACTTTAAATCCAGCACCACTAGTGGACGAGGTTCACCAAGCATTGGCATTTCATTGCCAAGCCCTGTCATTTCTAGTGATCAATCTATGCCTTTGCCTGCAAGTACGCCAACAAATGTTTCAAATGAATAACCTACCCTACCAAGTACTGCTGCTAATTTTGGTGAACAACAAAAAGAGCATGTTTCAAACAAACAACCCACATTGCTTCCACCACAACCATGTAGGAGAGAATGGATTGTTGATGTCATTAGTAAGTAGACTAATTAATCAGATTCAACGAGATATTGGTTCTTGTATGTTCATTCATTAACTAAAACATTGTAGATGAGAATGTTTAAGTTAAGAGTAGGCACCTAATAGTGCATGACATTTAGACTCCTCCGAGGGGTGAAAGGGTGATTGTACAATTCAATCCTAACAACCAGTCCACTAGAGAAGGAGGTGGATTGTTAGCTACCTTTCTTGGGAGTATTGTAAAAGATTTTAATAAGTTATCCATTAGTTATAAAAAAATGGAAGTTGGTATCTTCTGAATACAAAAATGACATATTTAAAGACCAAATACAGGTAATAATGCATTTGCTATCTAATTTCCGCATGAATTCAACAATTTCTTTATTGATTTATCAATGAAATATATATATATATATATATATATATTATAGGTAAAGTTTGTTATTGAGGAGGTTCATAAGAAAATTATTCTTGAGTCCTTGATATGCAAATGGAAAGATTTTCGCTCTCGATTATGGATATACATAGATGGTGGAAAAAAAATGAGAGACGAGTTGATTACATCGACCCCAGAGGGCATTCAAAGGGAGTGATGGGCATCTTTTGTCGATTACTAACTTGACCCAAAAACTAAGGTACGATAAAATTTACATATATATATATATATATATATAAATAGTTTGTCTTCATATCAATTTTTGATAATGTAATTAATATGCTTTGGTCAAATACAAGGCCACTATTGCAAAATATAAAGAAAATAGAAAGAAGCAAATGATCCCACACACTAGTGGATCAAAAAGTCTTGTATGGGAAAAAGCTAAATGCTGAGTTTATATTAGTAAAATGGATTACACTCAAATGTTGCATGATTGTTTGATGTGTTACATTATGAAAAACAAATGTAGGAGGAAGAGCACGAAAGTCCAATTTCTCGGGTAGAGGTTTGGACCACAGTGCACAGGAAGGTCGATGGATCATTCATAAATGATGATGCTCAAGTTATTGATGTATGTTTATGAACTTTGTCATGTTAGATTATTGATTTTTTATTCATTACAATTGGTTTAATCTTGACATGAGTTATTGTTCTTTTATTTTGAACCAATATGTAGGAAAAGATAGTTGAGTTTGAGGCATTTGACTCTTGCAGGAAAAAAATTTCCCTGCAAGACTCATTAGCATAGGCTTTAAGGACCCAGGAACATTTTGGGTGAGTTCGAGAATGGGAATGGGTGTTTGCCTTCCTAAATTTTTAGACGTTGTGCTAGTGGGATTCTACCACCTGAACTATCTTACCATGAGCTACATATGAAAGTTGCATCACTTATAGCTAAAATGATAGAAAGAGACTATATAAATGCACAACGAAGAGCTCAAATTGCTAATATGGCAACAGAACAACAACTAACAAATGCAATTGTGTCTTTTCTCCTAAAAAATGTCTAGGGAGATTTGCGCCCAAATATCACATCCATACTATCTCATGAGGTACTTCTTTAAACATTTTTATTTTGTATAAGTCTTGTATTGTAATATTCTTTTATCTTTATTATTCAATTTATTGTTTATCAACGTTTGTCTTCAATTTTTACGTACCTAGAGAGCAAGGTAATGCAAACCCACCTTCAAATCCATCACCAAATCCTTCAAGTGGGACAATTAGCTAGTTAAGGTGACTTATCATTGTTTGTTGTTAAACTTTATAATTATTTAGTATCTTATTAAGAGTTGATTATAGTTTTACATTCAACTTTGTATGTAATTATGTTTATAATTGATTATCAAGTATGCCTTGTTGGCTTTGGGTATCATATTATGTTGTTGTGATTGGTGATTTATCATATTTGCATGATACTGATTCAAGAAAAAAAAATTTATAACAAAAAATAAAGTAGAATATTTAAAGAAAACCTATCAATAGCAGTTTTAATTGCTACCACAGAAAATATGGCACATTCAATGATGGTTTAGTCACAATTATCGCAAAGACAAGTCATTACGACAATCGAAAAAACTGTCGTAAAACCATGACATTGCGACAATTTTTTTAAATGTCATAATTGCATGTAATTGCGAGGGTTAGAAACAATGTTGCAAAAATCATGACACTGCAACTCTTATTTTGACCCTCACAATAATGTGTTTTTACGAAAACTTTAATGAGGGTTTTTTTATCATCGCAAAGACATGTCATTGTGACAACTTCTACAATAGTTTATAAAAATGTCATCATTTCATTTGTGACGTTAGTTTATGTGACATTTTTATTGACCATCGTAAACCCACTTTACAATAGTCATTACCTTCGCAAAAGTTATTAAAAAATTGTCGCAAAAACATGCTTTCATTTTCTTAAATTTTTCAACAAATTATAACTAGGCTAGAAATTCATTACATGTTAAATTTTCAATGATCTCACTTTTTATACTAGCTTACTTTACTCAAATTGGTATATACATTTCATTGTCTTTATATTTTTTTACTTTTTTAAAAGTTTTCTTTAATGCACTCAGTGAAAACCAAAACATTTAGGTTATTTCATCTAAGAAAAAAAAAATGAAGTTCTAACTTTCACAAACAAATAAGAGGGCTAAAATGAACAAGGGAAATCTCCTTTTGAGGAGTATCTAGTAGAAATGTCCAAATCACTTTTACTTAAAATTTATAGTAAAAAAATTATTTTAAATTTGTAGTAAAATTTATTTTGAGGGAACTCAACTTGGAGATCCTTAAAGATTTTGAATTTATGGTAAAAAAATCATTTTGTTAAATGATGTAATCTTAAGAATTACATACCATAAGAATTGATAAAAATGTGTTTGAAAATAAATACTAAAAAAGATTATTTAAAATGTATGAATCTCACAGTTAAATTTATAATTCAGTTGCTTGCATTTTGTGAAAAATAATGTTAAAAAATAATACTTAAAATTTACAACAAGCATAATATTCTGATTATTCATAGTTTTGAAAATTTTCCCTCAGCAATTAACCAGAATTCATTAGGGTGCGTGTGTTTGCTATATATAATCATTTCGAAGGGGAAAAAAAAAATGCAAATGGTCACATCCAAACAATCGATACAAATTATCAATATATGTTGCCGCTTTGGGTTGCCGCAATTAGACAACAAAAACGAAGGAGATATAGGACACGTATAATGCCAAGCTTTGGCATTCATGTCCAGATCTACAAGTTTCTAGGTACAATTTTTGTAAGTGAATTATACTTATTTTATAAGAAATTGAATAAATTATATTTATATTTCTTAGTTTTGAATATTGCAATAAATTCTTCTCTACTTTATTTCATGTCTATAAAATTAATTCTTACATGATATGAATTTTTAAAACGGTATTTATTATTGAATGACAAATAATATTATAATCATTGTATTTTTTGTAAAAAAAATTTGTAAACTATTTGACTATAATTTTTTTTGAAAATAAGGGTAAGTACAATTTAATAAAAATTCAAGTTTCTCCTTTATCTATCTAGAAAATATATATTGTTAATATTCAAATATGTCTGAATGGTTGTAGCTTGGTCAATCCCATCATATTATTATACAACTTACGCGTGTGGTGTTACTCGTAATTGTTAGGACATTTGTACAATGCCTCTATTTTTTTCTTATTTATTTTTCTGTAAATTATATGACATTTGTACAAGTGAACAAATCATAATGATAAGCTGTCTCCTTTATATCTATATAATTTTATTTGGAGCCACATGCATGTGCACTGCATTTTTCGACACATATACGTCTTCAAATTGTTTAACTTAAAAATTGGAAATTTTGCTTATAATTTTGAATCATTGATTTCATGATTGGGGGGGCAATCAGACATGCAACATTCTTTATTCATTATTTTAATATGTTAAATACCCCAAAAAACAAATGTGGTTTAGGGTATTTATATGTCAAACTGCAAGTTTGAATCTATCATTATTAATTAAGGTGAGTAAATTTTAAGTTAAATTTTATTATTGTTTTCTTAATTCTCATATATATAAACTGCCTACATTTGAGTTTAACCTATAACCCATCGATAATATTTATGTATTTACTTCAAATAGAAAGACAAGATACTCCACTACATAATATAATTAATATATACTAGTATCTTAAATTATTATTCAGAAAAAAAAATGCCCAGCATCATGTCACCGATATAGAATACAATATATTTTTATTCATAATTATACCATCATTTATATATTTCCAGAATAATTTATTTTCATAAATATAAGAAATATAAATTCTGAGTAATTAGTTCACAATCAAATTCTAAAGTAATATAATTTAGTCTAATTCTTTAGGTGTTGGAGGCTCTCAAACAATAGTTGATCGTAGGATCCAGAAATCTTTCACAATGCCCTAAAATTACATCCCTAATTGTCTCTATGTCAAGGGGAAGAGTACATTAATTCATTCTTGTTTTTGCCATATTACAGAGATCGGGCCAATGTAAACAGTTAAGATAAGAAAAGTTAATATATTCTTATCTTAACTTTTTCATGTACATGTTTCCAAAATAATTTAATTTTCATAGATATAAGAAACTTAATTCTTAGTATTTTGAACCACAATACAACACATGTGTAACACCCTTATTACAAAGTATAGAATTTATTATAAATTTCAGTCAAAATAATTATGAAGCAAAAATTATAAAAAATGTATTAGAATATCTAATATATAATAGTATAATTATATATAACAAAAGTTCATACATCTATTTGTTCATACATCCTAATAAATAATTTAACGAAATTGAGAGAATGAGTATTAGGCCTATATCTATATCTATGTTTGTATTTATCGAAGTTAGGTCTGAACTTGAAAAACTAGTAGGATTCATGCTTTCTTATGATACAAACATAAATGGTATGGCACATAAAGTCATATCACATCTTACAATCTTAATAACAAGTACTTCCCAATTGGTGGGACAAATTTTATTTCGCATGGACTTCAAAAAAAATTCAATAATTCGGCATCTTAAAGCATCATCAACATAATGGTAAGAATAGTTTCTCAGTAACATGAAAAAGCATATATGATACTTGAAATATCTATGGAATATAATATGACTATAAATTATAATCTTTATGAGATATATAAAAATGTTAGATATCATAACATACAAATATGCATTAACAAATATATGGCATAGAGAGGTAGACAATGTCCTCAACCATTAGGCGTTAGGATATCATATCTAAGTTATTCGAGTCTCACAAAACCCAACATATAACTGTCATAACCAGGTGATCAAGTCTCATGAACCCCATCATATGACACCTGACCAATAGGAAAGACCCCACTTTTAGCTAAGTCATCCCCCAGGGTGTATCTAAGACAAAGTCAAACAATATAATCTTTATTTTAATATGTCACCTAAGTTATCATGTGCTCAAAACTGGATTAATTTGAGAGAAAACTATCAAGATTTCTTTTGTAATCATTTGAACACTAATGTTCTTATGATAGTTAGGAATCTCTTTAATGTCAATTAAATTCAAGATGTTCCTAGCAAGGAAACATTATTGTCATCTCCTGAATTCTTAAGACCATTTAGACGGCACAGTCTGCCATTGATCTTAGAATTCAAGTTGTGGCCCAAGAAGTATAATATCACCATTTTTCTTGTAATCATTTAGGTGGTATGACCTACCATAAATTGTAAAATTAATAGTATATAATGTATTGCTAAGGAACTTATAGGGTTCATAATATATATTAAAGCGGCATAGCCATCCATTATTAAATGAGATTTCAAACTATTAATAAGTACGTAGTGTACTAGAATAATTTAATCTCACAAAGAGTAATTCTCTTCTCAAACAATTATATTGTCACCCCATTATACAAAGTTGAAATACACAATAACATAGGCAATTATAGAGCATGAATAACAAAATATTTATATAAGGATACATAATGCACACGAAAATCCACATATCATAATTGTTAGCCTAAAGTTATTATGTCTTACATAATATTTTCCTAGATATTTCAAAATATCTATCTATCATCAATCTTATCTAATTCTATCCTCCATAGACCTTGAATCTTATGGAAGATCATGGTGACAAAATTTCAAAATAAATGACCCTAGGCCAAAAGGGATTACCATGAAGACCATTTAAGAATAAGAAGGAAAAACTAGAATAAGTTAAATCATGTTACCTGTATAAACTTTCCTTACTTATAATTCTCCTAAAATTGCTTCCTTCTTTATTTATCTAAGTGTGGTGCCAAAGTAGAAAGGTGAATATGAGTGGAATTGGTATAAGGAAGAATGTAGGGTATGATATGAATAAGAGAGGTAAGGTGTAAGGTATTTAAAGATAATTCAATGGCTATGATTTTTTCACATATTTTTAATTCAACGATTGTGATTCAATCTCAAATCATAAATAACTAAGATATAATTATGGTATAGGCCCTAAAGATATCTAATGTTTTATTATGGCATAGACCCCACAGGTTAAGGTAATGATACATGCTCCTCCTTGTGAATTTACTATTTTACCCTTGGAATTTTTCAAAATGACCCTTTTGCCCTTAGTATTTTCAAAAAAAATCATTTTGCCCCTATGCATTAAAACTAAGCTATGTGTTGTTTTCTTTAAATAATTCAATTGGATATATTTATTCTTGTTTAATTCCTTCTGATTTTCCCTAAATAATTTAGCTTATATAAAAAATCACTAAATTAGGGATTTTAAAACATGATAATTGATATAAACTTCTAAAATTGTCAAGATGGTACTAGAAGTGGCTCATAATACATTTCTTTTAAATTTTCCTTTGATATTGTCCGACCCCTTATGAATAATCTAATTTCCAATATCTATGCAATCCCTAATAAAAGAATGAAAATAACAGAACAAACTTTTGGTGATATGGAAAATTGAATCAAATCTAGATCTTACTCAAAAAATAATTATTTTTTGTATGAAACCTAATTATTATCCATTAGTTAATCAATCTAAAACTATAGAAAAAGTAAATGAGTTAGATTTGTTGTGAAAATTCTAAGCCTAATAGATAAAAATATTTAGTTTGAGTCACATAAAATTACATTGCCCTTAAAAAACATTTAACAACACTAGAATTAACATTGATTAATTTCACCAAGATAAAACAAACTCTGTTCTGCTAAAAAAAAAATTTTTTGGCCAAGAGCCAGAAATTTATCAACAAAACTCGGAGGAAAGGTTTTTAATATGTAATACCTAGATGAGTGTATTGTAATTAGACAAGAAAAATGTTTTAATTCTTTTAAGGAGCAAATTAATCCCTTTTTTCTCATATTGAACTCGATTACATCCCACACGTCTCTGATTTTTAAAAATAACACTCAATTCTTTTTTGTTTTATTTTTTATCAATAAAATTAATTTTTGACATAATATATATTTCTTCCAAAATAAAATTACGAATAACATTATAATCTCATTAGACTTTAACAATAATATAATTGTGTTTACTATCATTTTAAGAATAAGATTGCAATTTCATGTCATTTAAAAAGTTAATATTTTGACAAAAAAATAAATTTGAGAAAAATTAATATACATCAAAATATGAAGATATTAGAACATAATCTCTAAAATAATAAAGATACTAAGCGTAATGTAAACAAATTTAAAAAATTACTATAATATATATATATATATATCATATTATTATGACATCAGAACATGATTTTTAAATTAATAAAGATATTAAGTGTAATGACTAAATTTATAGCAAATAATGTAATTTCTTTCAATTTTTTAAGCCACTAATTCTAATGCTGTAGTGGCCTCAAATTAATCGACAATAATGGGTGGGAGGGTCCACAGATCTTTCACAATGCCATTAAATTATTCAAATCCCTGATTCCCTATGTTCAAAGAAATTTGTAGGTGAAAATCATTTTTGTGCTTACGGTATTACTGAGGACCTATGTGTGGATGCTATCCTGACATGTGACACCCAGAAGCTTCTTACCATTTTTTTTCACCACTCACTCACTTTCGTCTTTTCTAAGTCTTACATTACATAAATACATGTGCGAATATTAAAATCAACATCCACATTATTTGAATAGTGTATATTTTTATCCACTATTTTTTCCATCTATATTTGATTGAAAAAAACAAAAAATTAGCCACGTGTATCCACCTGACGTATTGCTATCTACCATCTCATTATTGTTTGGAAAACTCCACTCGCTCATGGGCATTTTGGTAAATTCCTCGATGTCCCTCGAAGCTATCGTACATTCATGGGCTTACTATAAATAGAAAGGATCTCAGAGCTTGGAGTTCAATACTTCAATATTCTCGATCGCACCAGAAACTCAAACTCATTGTTCCACACGCATCACTTTCTCTCTCTCTCTCTTACAATATTGAAGTTTTGGTGAGATGGATCGAAGTGAGGATCAGAAGCATCAGAGTGCTGAAACAGTGTTTAACAGATACAAGATTCTGAGAACTATGGAGTTTGTTATCTCAGTTTGTGTGTTGTCTTCTTTCGTTGTGTGGTACTCCTCCTCAGATTCAGGGTTTTCCTTTATCCCTCATTACCAGTCCTTCAATGTCTTCCTTGAGAGAAAATACATGTTTCTTATCTTTAATGGCATCCTTGCTTTTCTAGCCACAACCTCCTCTTCACCATCATCATCCATATCACCTACTAGTCACCACCTTCAAGCTTCAAATTTGCCCAACACAACACAAACTTCTGAATATTATGCTTCTCTTCTGGTACAAGCAGAAGAAGTTGAACGAGCAGAAAAGCAAGACGATTGCGAAGAAGTTCAAGAAGATGACACTTCATATAACGATATGGAAGCAGCAGCAGCTGAAGAAGAAGAAGAAGAAGAAGAAGAAGATGACGATGATGATGACACTTCATATAATAAAATGGAAGCAGCAACAGCAGCAGAAGAGGAAGAAGAAGAAGGAATAGATGAAGCTTTTATTGCAGATGAAGCAGAGGAGGAGGAGGAGGGAAAGGATGAAGCAGATACAACATTAATGGCGAATAATGAGGGATTGGTAAATACAGAGGAGCTGAACAGAAAGTTTGAAGAATTTATAAGGAAGATGAAGGAAGAGATCAGGATTGAAGCTCAAAGACAACTAATTGCAGTCTAGCTTGGGAAAAAAGTAAAGCAATACATCAAGTGCTTGAGTCTGTTTTTAGAATGACTAAGCCATTATATATATATGGTTTTTAATTTTAAGTCTTTTCTTGTTTAATTTGTTTGTCCTTTTCAGTTTGGTGATCTATCTTCCTTTTAAGGTTCAATTAAAGTGTAATGTACCTTATAGCAATGTTGTTAAACTCACGAGTTTAGACAAACCCGTAAGAAAGAAGTAAACTCATAATGTAAACTTGTAACGTATGATTTTTAATTTTAAGTCTTTTCTTGTTTAATTTGTTTGTCCTTTTCAGTTTGGTGATCTATATTGTTCTTTTAAGGTTCAATTAAAGTGTAGTGTACCTTATAATAATATTGTTAAACTCACGAGTTTATGCAAATTCGTAAAAAAGAAGTAGACTCATAATGTAAACTCATAATGTAAACTCGTAAAAGTTTACCTCAATTAATAAATAATTATCAAAAATATGTAATTTTATAGTTTAAATACTATATACATTAAGAAATTATTTAAATATAATTCAAATTATACTTAATCAAATAAAAGTTATTCATATTTCATAATTTGTAATACTTAATATGAATATTTTAATATAATCATACATAAATAATTATTCAATATAAATAATTAAATAATATTTATTTTATTTTTTTAATAAGTACATATTGAATGTAATTTTATTATTTTTTATGCATATTCAAACTTGTGATAAAATAAATTGTAAATGCTTCATGGAAAATAAGCTTGTCTATGTCTTGTTTAGTCTTAAATTTAAATTATTATGTTGTTAACTTTACAAGTTAGTTGACACGTTAAAATCGTAAAATCGGTAAACTCGGTAAGTCAACTCGTGAGTTTACCCGAGTTTGTACTAAGTCTGAGTTTATATTGAGTTAACTAATTTTTTTAATGTAAACTTGTAAACTTGGATAATAATTTTCTGAATTTGACAACTATGTCTTATAGCATGGTCCTTCATTCTTGGCTTTCTAGCTTGCAATTTGATTTTTTTTTTATTATTAACGGTCTATATTAAATAATTGTGCAAATTTAATGATCACATTTAAAATTAAATAATTAATTTTAATAATATTTAAAAACCTAAATCAAAATTTTTTTTTGAAATTTTGATTTAACAACTATAAATAATTCAAATATTTGATTTAATGAGTATTATTAATCCAACTGCAACCACGGCTGAAATTCTAAATGCAATAATCTATTTCACCTTATTATGCTCTTCAATATATATATATATATATATATATTGTGGAGATTAAGTAAGAGAGAACTCAAGTTTTATTTTTTTAGATTAATAAATAAAGATAAATTAATTATTATTTGAATGACTATGAATTTATATGGTTCAACCTAAAGCAGGAAAAAAAAACTAGACAAAATAAATAGTGAGATTGAGAAAGGAATTAATTAACAATCCACAAAAGAATAGTAAATCATAAAAAGAAATCGATGGAGGGAATATAATAATGCTTTTCAATATTTGAATACATGTCATCAATCATGGACAGATGCAATAAGAGCATAATTTGTTCACCGTGCAATGCTAATAGCCAAATACCATCAAAATTCTACCACTTCGATCTATATAAATTATAATGAATAATACTAATTAGATTATATTTGAGATATGTTTCATTTTTAAATTATTATTTAGTTCTCTTACTATGTTATATACATTGTAAAAAAATTTTAATTTATCTTTTGTCAATAAAATTAATTCTTTACACAGTATGCGTCATGGAAATATAAAATTATTTAGTTGCCTTTACTGTAAAATTAAAAATAAAATATAAATTTCCTAGGTTAACGTACGTAATTTAATGCTTTCACTACTACATTAATAATATAATCATATTACCATATCAAATAAAAAATTAATTTCATGATCATAAATAAATAATATGAGTACTTATTTGTAAAATATTTAAAAAGTTGGAAGAGCTGAGGTGTATTCGCAAGATAAGAGGGGTAATAAGTGTAACCAGACAAATTTTTTCAAAAGCATTAAGCGTGTATATTCTAGTTTTTTTTTTGTTTGCTCTATTATACTTTTTTAACAAAATATCATTTTGTTGAGCATAGCGTGGCTGAATGGTGGAGCTTCTCATTTAGGATAGATATTATAAATTAAAATGTAATAGTATGTCGAAAAAATAAAATGTCATTTTGTTAAAAAAAAAAATTTAAATATTGATATGTCTTTATGTATTATATATTTAAATTAAATTAAAATTTAATATCTGTTAAAATTTTTAAAAAACCAATATATATTTTTAATTATAATTTTAAATTATAATTAAAAACATATATTGGGTTTTTTTTAATAAATCTAGATCAACAAACCCAGTAAATGTTTGCAAGCAACTAATCATCTAACAGCAAAACCAATATTGAAGGTAAACTAATTACCATTAACACGACTAACATGCCATCAAAATAGAAATTGTAAAATAGATATCCATTAGAATAAAAAAGTAGTCTAAAAACAAATATAATTAAGGTCTTTGCCAAACTAATAAATTATTTATGTTACTATAATTTGGAGAATGAGTTGCATCTTAAGCGACTGGAATTTCATTATCCCAATCATTTGGTGGCTAAAATTCAAAACAAATAATTATTAGTACTAAATTATAAATCAAAATATAATAATAGGGATCATTTAATGCAGTGCTCTTCATTTTCTAAAATCTTAACCAATGAATCGTCACTAAATATTTTTTGAGATGAAGAATTCTCAACTTAAATAGAAACAATTTTTTTTCTCCAAAAATTTAAATAGAAAGCATTAAAAATTTTTGAGTAATAAATCATTTCAACAATTTAAACTATTAGTAGGTCTAATATCTTGATTACGTAACTGTTAGTAAGATATATTTTAGCAACGATTTCTTCAATCGTCGCTAATTAAACTACCGCCACTATAAATACTTTTTTCTTGTAGTGAAAAGAATATCATGGCTCCTTCACTATATATATATATATATATATGTGTGTGTGTGTAAGTAGATTTTTCCTGAGTGGAACAACTTCTACTTTAACAATCCCAAGCATTAAGGACTACCCCAAATCTTGGAGACACAAACTTTCCAGGTGTTTCCATTTTAATGCATTCAAAACAACACTCAGATTGCGACCCTCCTCGCCATACACACATTTTCGACCTCGTAAAGAAAATGTCGGTCCACTCGAAACGACAAATCCAACAGAGTAATACAAAGAAAACATGCCTCCATAATCAACTCTGTGCAACAAAAACATCATATCTAGGAGAATTATTTCACAATTAACAAGACTGCTATAGCTGTCATGAGACCATAATGTTGCTCTTTTTGTCATTTTCTACGTAACAGTGCTTGCGGTTTGTACACTCGTGTGGCTGAGAAGTAAGCAAGCTTCATAATCAATCATTTTTAGTATTAATATTTTATGACTAAATATCATGGACAGGTTCTTACCTAATCCATGTTTGATGGACGGCGCCGTTTAACTTGGAAGAAATTATGTGTATGCAAGTGTTAGGACAGACATGAGGGTGCAAAAATAATTGTCTATAATTCTGTGCTTCGCATGAATCAGTACGACAATCTTAATTGACACAATGGAAACTGGGAAGAAAAGTGGCATTTCCATGGTAAAAGGATAAGTACTATATTTATCTCTTGTTTGATGATTTATGGGTCACATGAATGATGGCCCAAATATTTGGGAAAGGGACCCACCTATTGTAACATTTCGCTTTCACTACGGAACGGCCAGATTTTTATTTGATTCAAAACTTAGTTTGATTTTATATTAGGTAAATTTTTTTAACTTAGGACTTGAGTTGGATAGTGGTCAAGTTAAGTCAGATTAAACTGGGTTTGAGTCGAATTTAGTTTTTTTTTAATATAAATTAATTTTCAAAAATAATTTTTTTTAAAACAAAAAATGAAAAAAAAATATTTGAAAGGAAATAAAATAAAATTAAAATTTTTTTAAGATTTGAAATGAAAAGTAATAAAAAGTTGAAAAGAATTAATATTTTAAAATTTATTATAAATAAAATTTATTTTAAATCAAATAAAAAATATATTAAAAAATTAAAAATAAATAAAAAACCGGATGTAATGTCATCCTCGAAACCTAGTCCCGTATTAGACTTGGCCTAGTTAGGTAAAATTTGTAAATTTTTATAATTGACCCTATCAAAACCTGATCCGATATGACTGGGTCGAGCCGAATTCACTAGGTTGATCGAGCCAATAATCACTCCTATTCGCCATTGAGTAAAATATTTTTTATTTTTTATTTATTACAAAATTTTTGTTTATTAAATCTTTTATTCATTAAAAAATATCACAATTATTATAGTTAGTCTCTTAATTTTTTTAAGAAAAAAATTTAGATTTATTCACTTAAATTTAATATTTAGGATTTAATAGAGAGACTAAATTTAATATATATTTTTAAAAAAAATACCAAATATGATTTCTAATAAATAAAATATTATTTTGAATATTTTTATAAGTGAGGAACTAAAATGTCAATTTTATGATAAGTAAATGATTAAAAGTATATTTTTTCCTTTAAAATTTATAATAAATGATATTTTATGATTATAGAGAATAAAGAAAGGAAATGCTGTACAGGAAAAGGAAAATCGATAACAAGAGGAGACTGCTAGTTTCAAATGAGACTCCATTAAAGAAAACAACTTGAGTAAATCAAACTAATTTTAAATTGATGCATTTATATGTCAAGTACTTATTATTTTAGCTTAACTTACTTTTGACATATTTACATACTTATTTATAATTAATTTAATTTACTTTTTAATCATAAATGGAAACCGCGTTAGAAGTTCTTATGCAAGATAGCAGGTTATAAGTAGCTCTTGAGATTTCATTGAGTAGGAAAATTCGAATATCATCAATTTCTAAGGCAAATCAAGCAAGGTTGTTAAACTTGCTAGTTTAGATAAATTCATAACATAGACTCATAACGTAAACTCATAAAAGTTTGTCTCGATTAATAAAGTTATCAAAATATGTAATTTTATAGTTTAAATACTATATACATTAAAAAATTATTCAAATGTAATTCAAATTATACATAATCATACAAAAACTATTCATATTTCATAATTTGTAATATTCAATATGAATATTTTAAAATATTCATACATAAATAATTATTCAATATAACTAATTAAATAATATTATTTTATTTTATTTAATAAGTACATATTAAATGTAATTTTATTTTTTTTATGTATATTCAAACTTGTAATAAAATAAATTGTAACGACTTTATGAAAAAGAAGTTTGCCTATATCTTATTTAGTCTTAAGTTTAAATTATTATATTACTGACTTTACAAATTAGTTGACACAATAAAATCATAAATTTAGTAAACTTGGTAAGTCAACTCACAAATTTACCTGAGTTTGCACTAAGTTCGAGTTTACAACGAATTAACTAATTTTTTTAATGTACAATCATAAACTCAAATAATAAACTTGCGAGTTTAACAACTATAAAACCAATGGCTAGTCAAATTCACTAGTATATAGTTTCTAACACATCACCATAAACACAGGATTTTAGAATGAGTTATCAAACTTTTTTAGAATAAAAACATACCATAGAAAGATGTATTTTATTTAAGGTGAAAAGGATTTCATTTTTTATTAAAAAAAATCTAATACAAACAACTGAAAAACTACACTTAAGTCGAAAGACGATCTGACAGCCATAACAATCTTCACTTCCCTCTTGTGGGTTTGCTAACAAAATACGAAAGCAACATTAAGCAATCAATTCAGTATAATGGCAAAAGAAAGGTATATAACGATTCCCTTTGACATAATACAAAAGTATGCCAACTTCAAAAAATTTCTTTCATCACCATCAACTTTCATTGCAACCTGATTACACGTCCAGGAGAACATACAGCTGCAGGCACTGATACAATAAATCATATATCAATGACATTGAACACTCAAAATGACCTATCTCAAAATTACATCAATGTATTTTCTCTAATCATCACATATATACAACCCAACAGTTCAGACTAACTGTTTGGTGAAACAGTCAAGTCCATTGTGGCTCCATCAGTCTCGGGCAGATTTCTAACCTCTTTAAGAATCCTAGTAATTTCTTTTGTCAGTTCCTGACGAACATAGTCAGATCGCTCCTTTGTAACTGACGATTCTGCAAACAAAGTTTCGGCAAGGGACTGATATTCTTGAAACCATTCATCATCAATATTGTGATTATTATTATGATCATCGTCAAGAAGCAATGAGGATTCCTGTTGTCGCCATCTATTTAAAAAATACTTGTCAGGGAGCTGAAAGTAATTCTTTATTACAAATACACGAAGAGCATGTCTGCATAAAATCCCTGAAGATTCAAATTCCTTGCAAGAGCAATGGATTTGTTCATCGTCAGCTATCCATATCACAAGACGTTCACCATCCATTCTTTTGAAGTGGCGAACAATATAGGACCCATTGGCCATTTCAGATGTAGCATATTGCATTGCCAGCAATAACTCTTGTTGCAAGGCATTAAACGCAAAAGGAGTGTAGATACTCCGAGCATGCTCTTCAATGGGTATGCAGCTTTTAAGGTGTATGCATTGAGTCTCATGCCGAGCATGATGATGAAAATTTGCAGAAATGCCAACCTGCAATAAGGATGAAAGTCATTACAAGTACAGCAAACTAGTACAAGATTACAAGAATGCAAAATAAAGTTCATACAGATATATACCTGCTCAAAAAAGCTACGCAAACATGTTTGTGCACTGAAGATCCCTTTTATGAATCCATCTAACGACTTTGAGTAAGATGTAGTCGCCATCCGAGCCAGAAAGAAACCCCTAACATAAGATAGTGCCCAAGATGCCCGCATAGAATACAGTAGACCAGTATGCTTATCTGAACCAAGACCAAACGCAGATATCATTTGGTTCCATCGAAGTTCAAATTCCTCTGTATTCTCAATGTGATATAATGCATCAAACTCAGATTTAAATTCTTCATAGCGAGATCCAAGTGGAAGAGAAAACCAACTGGGCACCTTGGGCATAATATTCCATATAGAAATGACATGTTTGGTGCCTGGCAATTCGCTCCTTATGGCATCTGTAAGCCCAGGGTCAACATCCGTTAAAACTGTTTGTGGACATCTTCCTCTCATGAATCGGACAAAAGTCTGTATTGAGGGATAATCATCATAAGAGGAGATATATGAAGGCAAAACTATAATCTTATAGAGGATTCGAGTAGTAAACCTGTAATGCCCAAGAGAAGGAACGGGGTGTTTCGTCCTGCAATAAAACACAACCAAAGAAAATGGTTCTACCATAGTTGTCAATACCAAACCATGCTCCAAAGAGCAATCCATATGTAATTGATCGATAACTAGTGTCAAAGTAAACCACATCGCCAAACATAGCATATGCATGAATAGAGTCACTGTATGACCAAGCAATATTTTCAACCTTTTCATTCTCATCCACTGTAAAATCATAAACAAAGTCATCATCTGTCTCCTTCATGGCTTTGCATGCCTCAAGAAGTTCCAATGTATCATTTTCTCTTTTCTCGCTGAGCAATGCCTCATTTTCCTGAACAACCTTCTTACGGTTTTGAACAAAATTTCTCACATCCCTTTCCAGGAAAGGCAATTGTCCACCCTGAATCCCTTTTTCCAGTTCAAGCATCTTCACTATCCGATGTATCGGAAACCCAGCTTTGGAAAGCAAGAGTATACGCTCTTGATCAGCCTCTTGAATCTTACGATACGCCGGAAGAAGCCGCACCTGGTCATCTTCCAAAAGTTCATGATTATGTACATTACTAAACTGCACAACAAACCAGTGCGAAACTCCATCTACTATCTCCTTGGACAGATACATTTTTGCATCGCATCCACACCGCACCGATTTCCTATCTCTGTGATGTTCTCCATTAGACTTTTTCTTCACTGGGGCAAACCCGGATCGGTAACAAACAAAGTCACGTTTATAAATGCCCAACTGCGGGCTAAGTCTGGATCTTTCCTTCCTAATCGAGAACCCATTCTTCCGGGCAAAATTCCCATAATACTCAAATGCATCATCATCACTCTTAAACACCATTCCTACATAGGGCGAAACCATAGCTTCTGATGATGCCTTCTCTGTCTTCACCAATTCCGGTCCTGCTGAACTCTCCTCAGCATCGCCTTCATAAGTTATATAACATTTCCAATCTCCACAAGGGCATTGTTGCCGTCGAATCCATAGGTTTTTGGACAGCATGGACGTCATCAATTCACTTGATTTTGGAGTATTTATATTCCAATTGAAAGTTATGGGCAATATGCTCAAGTTACTATAAACCTCTAGCAAGAACAAAAAAAAAAAAAACAAACAAAAAGAACATGGAATTATGGGCAACTCTTGTTAGAGAGATTGTGAATTGATGTCAAGCAATGTTCAAACTTCAAAGGGTTTTCTTGAAATTGCGACAAGAGAACCAGGTTTTCAGCTGTCAGAAGCTCGGAAAGTCTGGTCTTGAGAATGAAAATGTTTAAATAAAACAAGATAATGAACAATTGTTTGTGAAAATTAATAAGTATGAGAGCTTAAAGGTTTAAGCAAACCAGTTTGTGAGCTGAAGAATCGTACCGGAGAGGAGAGAGAGGGAAGACTGATGCTTAAACCCTTGTTCTCGGATTCGGGCACTTCAGTTTCTTGCGCGTCTCCTGTTTATTCCCTCTGTTCTGAGAATTCCACCGAACGAACCCAATCGATATGACAAACGTTGGGCCTCAATATTTATTGGCCCATCAAACTTCCCTTGAAGGCAAATGGACATGGCTGAAATTACCTACACAATTATTTATATTTCTGACCCCTCAAAAAACATTGAAACATTCTTGGTACAATAGTTCTTAACATAAATATGGGAAAATGAGATATACTTTTTTCAATCTTTACAAAAGGTCAAAAGAATATATATATATATATATTTGGGTGAAGGCGCATGTGTATATATTATTAAAATAAAAGTTTAAGTGACAAAAAAAAAAAGGTTTAAAATCTACTTGATTTTGAAAAACACTATAAGAGGAAAAGATGAGAGACAAAATATCACATGATAAATTATGAGGCATTTAGAATTGAAGTTTAACTAATATATAATATTTTAATATTTACGATACTTTAGAAAGTGAAGATCAGTTAAAGTTCATGAGATCTTTATTTTATGAATCTTATATATCATGGTATCTTACAAGTTGTGATACCAGATACTAGTAAGAATGAATTTAAGATTTAATGTTAAGAGAATGTAAGTTTTTAAATCAAATATTTGAATTAATATAAATAAATTTTTACAATCTAAATAAATAAACTTTTATAAATTGAAAAACTAAATTAATAATATAAAATAAAATTACGTATGACAATTAAAATTTTCAACATATAAATGGGGGCAACCGTACCTTGTGCCCCATCCATAGCTAGACACTATGATACAAGATATGATACTATTCATCATATTTATGTTTGATATGGCAATTAATGATTTTTAATATCCCAATATTATTAGATATGAATGTTTTGGTTAAGCTCACTAATGAATTTAGATGTTCAACTTGAGGACCCACCTGTGTATGCTAGAGAGGAGCGACGAAGGCCGAGAGTGAATGAGAAAAGGCATGAAGAAATTAAAGAATATAGGCACTTAATTGCCATGCTTAGAAGTAGCACATGAGCAAAATCCTTACCTATAAAGAAAGGAAAAGACAGAAAAGTTAGTGCTATAATCCTCGAAGCAAAGCCAAAATCTGTCAACCTGCTAACATTTATCCTAGGTAATGCCAAAAAAGCGAAGGGCAAACACCATGACTTCGAACCTGAAGAGGAAATGAAACAATTCAAAGAAGAGGAATATTCACAGAAAGCAGCATAAGGACCATATATATATATATATATATATATATATTGTTACGACCACATTAGATAATTGCCTCAAAGGGACCATATTAATGTTGTCAGACTTGCAACCTGTTGTGTTCTTGTGCCCACATGTCTCGCTACCTATCACTATTTAATCAAAGCTTCAGTAACTATATATAATATCGTTAAAACTCACATATGAATATCACCATTCACCAGTGACCTCCCAAGTATGTTTTGCACACTCTTTTAAGTCTTGAACTATCTCTTTCTCAACCAATTTGTGCTGGAGCCATTACAGTACAGAGCTGTATTTACTTATGGCTATTGGGAGGTTCATGACTTGAAGATGAGAGTAGGGAAAGGATAAAAGCTAATAGGATTGAACCAGTTGTGAGGCGTGAGCTATTACCTCATTGATTCACAAAGAGTGTAATAATATAGAGAAAACTTACACCATTTTCACTTTTCATGTTGTTTTTCTCTCTTATTGCAGGAACATTCAGTATCGATACGTCTTAGGTGCTACATAATCCCCAGGCCTTAAACTCTGAACTGAAGTACAATCTGCATATTCATTCAAAAGTATAGGTTGAGAGGCTCTCAGTATGTTCTGGCCTTCCTGCTGCTACATAATCAAAGAGTTCCTCACCTGCTTCTTCACCCTGAGCTTCTAAGGGTTCTGAAAACCCTCCAAAAGCCATTATTGAGACAATGAACACAGTCGTGGAAGCAACGAGGGGCCAGAAGTAGGCCAGATGGGGCTGCATATAAAACCGGGAAAAAGCACAGTGATACTGCTATTGCAATGGTAATATGGTATCTGTACTGCAAAAACTTTTCTGATATAGCCATATATATGGCCCTGCGTATAGAGAGAGAGAAAAAGAGAACACTGGCTGTATCACCAGTACTAACAAGTTGGGAGTTTCATATATAAAGCTGATGAGATTCTGCGTTGGAAACGATGGACTATATGGATCTAGAATGCATGTGGCCCCATCTGATACTTATTTCCCCACGGCGGCGGCATCCCAAATGGTCCAAATGGTCGGTGTTAGATATGTGCTAAGATGAAACAAAGAGTAAGAAAAAGACACAATGAAAAATGAAAAAGAATCCATACATATTTAATTCTCATGGTGTTGCACTCCTTTAATGAATATAATACATTTGACCCTATAATGTATAAGGTATTTGCCCATGTGGATCCCAACAGTATATTTTTTATGACGAGATCCTACAGTCTATATTATATATTGTTAAAAAAAAATTTAACAATTTATAAAAGATAAATTTTTAATTCGATGATCATGGTTCATTAACGAGATACACTTGACTGTTTATATATATATATATATATATATATATTTAATGTCGCAGAATCTGCAGCATTAACTCCGACTCTTGCTAACCAATTTTGGGTATTGTTATATTATCGAAATTGGATTAAATTTAATTTGTTATTAAAATATAATTTGTTAGTTTAATACCTATTTGCCCTCTTTTTCTTTCTTTTTTTCTCTTTTTGCATCTTCTCTACGAAGTCTCTCATCTCCTTGAAAATTCTTCGTTCGGCAACCCAAGATGGAGAATGACAAAAAGTAGATGATGAATTGAACTAGTTGAAGAAATTTTTCCAAATGATAAATGAGTAATATATTTTGCTTACATCTAGATCTTTTTATGTGCTATTGAGAACACAAAATTATGTTTGATTATAGTAAACTATTGAATGAAAATTTAATAATATAAATTTATAAATAGAAAATATAACTGCATGCGTTATATTAATTTAATATAAATTAAAATCATTGAATTTCTATCTAATGGTTTATTATAACTAAATATAATTTTATATTCTTGTCATGAAGGGATTTAAATTTTAAGAAAAAGAATTTGGCGTGAGAAAAATGTTATATTTACATTGCAAAAAATCCTCTTATAATTTAAATTTTATGTAATAATATGATTCTTGAAAATTAGTATATTAGAGTTAGATTCTTAAGGCTGGGATGATTTAAGACATCATAGGCCTAAGTTAAAATTTTAGGTATAATGAATATGTGATTTGTACATATTTCAAGTTCAAAAAGAATTAAGTGAAAAGATTATAAGAAATATACACAAAAACTATTAGAGGTAAAAGTTATTGATAATTAGCATTGATGGAGTTGAGAGTCTCACAAAGAGTGGTAGGGAAAAAGGATAAGGCTCTCAAAATCTCAATAATTGATTTATGGACCAAAGATAAGCTGACGGAATGTGATTGGTATAGATTCTTTGTGAACTTCCTTTTGATTGGGAAAGTGGTAGATTTTCAATTGGAAAATTTTGTAACCATGAAAATTAGTATTGTGTGAAGTGTCTATGGGAAAGCGATAGTTTCTGAATTTTTCTTCATGGAATATAATTATGAGTATCAAGAACACCAAAATTAATCAAAGGATAATTGAGAGCTATCTGGGCTATGCTTTTGGTTTCTTCCTTTAAATCTAAGGCTTCCCTAAAACCAGACACACTGTCATGTTCTAGAATAATGTAATTTTCCCTCTCAAAAAGAATGAAATCATATCAATCTCAGTTTTGGTAGCATATATAATAATCTTTGTTTAACATCAGCTCCAGAATCTGAAGTATGAATCTGCAACTTCTGTGACAAATTAATATAAAATTTACAGAATTTAGGTTAAATGAAGCGGTAACAAGTATAAGTAAAGCACTAAATTTTTTGTTCTTATTTTTTATTTTATTGATTATTGTATCCATTATTGGATTTGAAGGTTTTACAAGCGGTAATCATATCCTAACTAGTTTACATATTTATTATTTAATGAAAATAAGACTAGATCATTTTTCAAGTTGTCATCTGTGTGTAATGCTTTCTTAATTTAACATAGAAAATTATTATAAATGATAATTATAAAAGTACTAAACATAATCATGTTTAAAAAATAAAAATTACAAAAAATATGTTAGCACCAAATGTTTCCAAAATTAGAATGCTTTCTTTCTAAGAAGAGTGAGCTTCCATTTTTTTTTTTAGAAAATGCAATAATTATATGGCCATCTTAAATGAGATTATTTTAATAAAGCAAGCAAATTCCGTTGTTCAACAAAGTAACAACTATGCTAATGACTTTTTTTCATGTATTAAGGACATGCTTTCCTCGGTTTGAGGTAAGAGGTAACCTTCAATCTCATACAGGAGATGACATCTTTGAGGTAAGAGGTAATCTTCAATCTTACAGAGGGGATAACGACAAGAGCTAAAGTCCATATTTAACAATAAAAAGTAAAAAATTTCTCCTTTTTTGGATAAATTAGAGTTATTTCAAGTGATTCAACCCAAATTCTCTGTTCGATGTGATTTAAAGTGTGTTATTTAACATTCATATAGTTTGTTCAATTATTACTCAACAATTTTGTAATATTTTGCATACGCACTTCAACAAAAATGTAATTACATGAATACATAAAAATGATAGAACAATTTTATTAATGTTAAATATTTGTTTGACTTAAAAATTAGATGCTTTCACATTGATTTGAGGCTATATTGTTAGAATTAAGTGAATAATTTTAATGTGGAAGTGATATATAGTTTAACCTTAGTATAATAATTTTGTAAACATATAAAATTATTTAAAAGATAATTAAAATATGCTTTCAGCAATTCATCATTTTAACTTCCACATGATTATTTTAGTTAAAAAAAGTTTCAAAAATATCAAAGTGATTAAGTGATTATTTTGGTATAGACTCCCATACCATCTGACGCAGTTCAAGTACAAAAAACCCAAGAAATAATATTAAATTTTATTCACCAAATCTGCCACAAAATATGTTTAAGAAGGCTTTTATACAAAGTCCTAATAAAAATATCGAAAAATACATGAATAATTGCCAAAAATAAAAAAATACTTAAATGATTTTAAAATTCATTAAAATGATTGAATTTGAGCCTGAAACCTAGTTGGTTAAGGTGTGGGGTTTCGAACAAGTCTTTCATAATCATACGATAAGCAAAAAAAAATAAAAAAAAATCCACCCAAATTTGAAAGTTATATTTATTAGAAGTGAGGTTGTTGATTTAGGCTTATTCATGGACATTTGAGGACCAATTGACCTGGTTCAGATACTTATTATTTGATATGTGTTTTATGTCAAGATAAACTAGAGAAAAAAATAAATAAATAAAACTTCTGGAATTAAAGCCAAATTAGCAGTAATATGGGACTAATGAAGGGCATGGATTTGTTGGACATGGCCAACTAACCCCACCAGTTCCAAGGATGTTGTTCTTTTGAGTCAGTTCAGGACGCTTGGATCCAACATCCTTTTCTCTTTACATCACTTGACATGGACACCTTTTGTGCACACTTATGGCTGCTTCTGGAAATGCTGCTCATATTGCATCTCTACTATCTACTTGATTAGGATGAATTCTGTAATATCCTATATTTTTTTTAATATATATATATATATATATATAAAAGTAATATTCATCTCCACCTTAAATATTTTATCACCTAAATCATTCCTAATATTCCCACTAAAAATATTTTATCACAATAATTACATCTTTTATCCCCAAATATTTATTTAAAATACTCACTCATACCCACTATCCCCATTTTAATTAAATTAATATCTCAATTATTTCTACTAACATTATTTTATTAACCCACTTAATTAAACTAATATCATAATTATACCTACTACTTCCACTCATATTATCTTAATACCCACTTATATCCTAAAACCATTAAAAACACCCAAATTATATCTTAAACTTCATCATCACTCTTTCATTGTGATGCCATCGATTCCTCACTTCTGACCATCGTCACCACCGCCGGCGATCACCAGCGAGCAACCAGCAGCACCGCTGACTCATCCTCAACCACTAGAGACCTCCACCACCGGCAATTTAGTCAGAAAATATGCAACCCATAAGGCCTTTGTTCAAATCTTCCATCCGCCACTGGCGTTGTCTTGGCCACAGTGAAGGGTTGCCAACAACTTCTCTTAGCCACAGTAGCCCCATCAACTCCCCAACCACCTCCACCAACCGCCACACCGCCAGAATTTCATCAAATTCCCAGCATCCCGATATACTTGAAAATAACCCAAAATTTAAAGTTTCAATTTGTGATTTTGGTGCATTTTTAATCCATTTAAACATAGGTCTTCACTTTCTGCATTGATTTCACACGTTTTCCCCCATTTTCACTGATCAATTTGGTCCAATTTGCTCAGAATCAAATAACCCTAATTTTGGGCACTGTTCATCCGAAAAAGAGGCAAATTTGAGCTCAATTCGGGTTGTGTACTTCAAATTGGGTTAGGAATATACTTCTAAGGTGAATTTCATACCTTTGTTCCTTGAAATCATTGATTAATCATGAATTTTGACTTCTGGATTGAAAAACTCCAATTTATGGTTCTAGGGGCAATTTGGAAATTTAGTGAAAATTATGTTTTTAGGACTTCTTAAATTGTGTTATACATCTAGGGAGTGATTTGGAATTTTTATAAATTTTAGTTTGAATTTTAGAACAAAATTTAAATTTTTAGTAATTTTTCTAAATTTTTCATGAAGACAAATGAAGGAAATTAGAAAGAAAAAATTAGAATGGCCTGATTGTATAACAATAAATATTGTTTAAGATTAAATGGAAATTTTGGAATTTATTAGATGACCCTTAAGTGAAATTTGTGTTATGGTAGGTGTTAGAAATTTAATATGTGCATAATGGAATAATTGAATAAAATAATAATGATAATAATAATAGTAATGATAATAATAACAATGATAATGATAATGATAATAATAATAATAATAATAATAATAATAATAATAATAATAATAATAATAATAATAATAATAATAATAATAATAATAATAAGGAAATATAGGTTATAAGAATTTTAAAATATTCTTTAAGTAACCCATAAATTTAATTTCCAAATATTTAGTAAAGAAATAGGTAAATCGGATAAAGGTGAATAAGAAATAATTAATTAGCTATTTGACAAAATCAAATAATTAAGGACTAGATGTTAAGAGTATTTTATTTAATATTTTTAGGTGACTAAAAAATTTTCAACAAATAAATTATAATTAAGGATAGAAGGAGTTTAGTATACTACTCTCATGTGAGTAGATAATCCTAATTATGTATAACATTATTTTAAATTATTCATGATGATTTTGAACATTAAATTATTAAAAATACTGAAATCTAAATTCTAAAGTTGTATGATTTTGAAATTTCTGATATCTGTACATAGATAATTATTTGTTTCTGAAATATTGGGAATATGTCAAAAATAATTGGTATTCTGATAAAGTTGGGTATGATACCCTTACCACTATATTCTATTTGATGCCAAGGGCGATTATGATATTTACTCAGAATCTATGGCTGAATGAGTATTTGTTCCGATCTGTTATCACTAGCCTTAGGCTAGCTCTGTACTCTGTAATTATGACTGGTTCTGTAAGAGATTCTCAAATGTATTATGTTGATGATTTTTCTATATTGAATATTACTAAATTATGTCTACATAATATCTAGTTTTAAATTTCAAAAGACATACCACCATAAGTCTGCCTCAATTTCTACAATATTAAAATTACCTGCTCACTGAGTTTCTACTCACCCCATTATTTAATATTTTTTAGATCTCAGCACTATTTCAGAACGTCTACTTTCGAAATTTTAATCTTGATAAGTAATTCCTTGGTGAGTCTCGCCTACTGTTAGAGCTATGTCTTTTATTATTATTATGATTCCGTTCAATCGTTTCCTTGTATACAAGCTAGATGTTTGATGTATTACTATGGTATATTAAAAAACGTCTATATGAAGAATTATAAGACTCATGCTATTTAATTTGAATTTATATAAGTTCTACCGTTATGAGAGTTCCAACTAGTTCGCAAGGATGAAGGACATCTAGTCCTCGTATCAGTCACACCTTACCAGTTCAGGTCGTGACAAATTCAAGTGTCACTTTTGAATTTTGAAAATTTAATTTTCTATATAATTTTATTTTATTTTTTAATTTAATTTTTTAATTTATAAGAGTTCGATTCCTCCAAATTGTAAAAATTTATTTTTTTAATTCAAATTTTTAGTATAAAAATTTTGCACTCTTAAAGTTAAATCTTATATTGGTTCCCGTATATCACCATTTCATGCCCAACTACTTATGCAACTAATATTTTCAAAATATCTACCTCCTCTGCTATATGTTCTGTGTTTTCTAATTTAATACATGTTTAACTGGAGAATTAGAAAACCAAAAAATTAAAAGGTGTATATGAACTAGAGTAAGATTTCAGAAATCAAAATGGATGCTACCAACTTTGGTTTCAAAGCAGAACAAGACCTTAGATACTAATCTCTTTTAGATCATGACTTCAAATCTATATATACTTGGATAATAATTAAGAATTAGATCCTCCGCACCTAGAGATTGTGTCTTATACATGAACCCTAGCAAAGCTGTCAAACCCTACTCACTAGATTGAGCTTCAATCTTAGACCTCCAAATCAACCCATTGACCACAAGGGAACTAATAATAATAATGGATTAAATTGTAAATTTACTTTTCATCTTCAATTTAGTTCATTACTCATTATAATGTTATATTTTATCATTTACTTATTTAAAAATTAACACATTTAGTTATTCAGTTTTAACTAAATTTACATTAAATATGTTAGTATTTAAATTAGTGATGGACCAAATTGTAAATGAAATTTAATGAAAGATTAAATTAAGAATAAACAGATAAACAAAGGATAAAATTATAAATAAAACTGTGAATCAACTTATAAATAAATCATTGAAATAATATTTTTATTGTATTTTTTAATAAAAAATGCCATCAAGAGGAGTCGGTACTTGAAGCTTAGCTTGACCGCACTGTTCATCACATAACTATCAGCCCATGGTTAGTAAGAGCAGAATTCAATTAAGAAATCTTTTTATTTTTTTTGCCATAATTAAGAAATCATTAACTTAAAATTATATTCATCACAACCCCTTTGACTCTTTGGGTGATTTAAGGTTGTACAAGTTTTTATTGAATAATTAATTAATTATTTTTGGGAGAGCAATTTGTTGTTGGTAAAGCCTTGCTTTTGTCGTTTATCAGAAGAAGGCCTACATTCCAAGAATTGCCAAATGGCTTTGGACTTTTTGTTTAGAAACAGCTGGAGGCTTCCCTCGCTTTATCCTTCATTTAATTAATCATACTTTTAAGCAAAGATGACAACTGTTAATTGGAAATATACACCAAAATTATTTCGATAAGTATACTTTATTTTCTTTGGGTTTTGACAGATTAAAAGTTGATATAATTGTGTGTTTATTTTATTCAATATGATTAAGAAATTAAAATAAACTCTTAACATATATAAATGTGTGTGTGTGTGTGTGTGTGTGTGTGTGTGTGTGTGTGTGTGTGTGAGGTAAATAAAAATAAGACAAATTAAAAATTGATTGTGTATAATTTATAAAAGCAATTTTAAAGACTGAATATTATTTTTGGATTTGGAAATCAAATAATTAATCATGAATGTTGTGGAAACCAAAACACACATTTATTTTTCATGTATAATTTTTGTGGGTTGACAAATTAAAAGTTGATTTTGTGTATAATTTATTCAATCATGGCATTTAAATTTTATCCTGCAATAGTTTAAGATATTAGAATTTGATATAAGATACTTTGTAATTCTTTTGAAAATATATATTTAAATTATTTAATCGCTTAATTTAAAAAATACACCATTCAAAGACTAATTACAAGTAATAGATGGAAAAATTCTCAGAACTGATTCATTTTTTTTAAATTCAAAATCTAAATAATTAAAGCAATTATCATTCAAGAATTAAACAAATATTGTATCTTTATACTTTTTGCTCTAATAATAATAATAATGTTTGATAGTGAGAATCAGTATGAGAGAAACTTAATAAAAGTTAAACTCAGAAATAAAGCTGAGGAACACTTTGAAGCCACTTTAGATCATAGCTTTAAAATTGGAGTCATGAGTACCTCATTTTCTTGGATATAGCTTCAAGCTTTTTCATCAAACAAGTGAAAAGAGAGAATGATCTAAAATCGGATTTCACGCTTAAGCAATTGAATACTCCAAAATGGTATCTTTCCATTGATTTAGATGGCAAGTTTCTGATAATTACAGTTCAAATAATTAATGAATATTGTAATTTTTTAAGATGAAATTAATTAGGGACTAGAAATAAAAAGTGGGGGTCTTACCCAATATGATAATGATAATTAATGATACCTAACCTCAATCATTGTAATAGAGGGAATGTTAAAAAGTAGGATAATTAAGATCTTCTAATTATGTATTCTTTAAAACTGAAGCAAATGTGTCAGCAGAAAAATCAAAGATAAGATAAAAATATTTGCAACCAATGTCACCAACTAATATTGCACTATTTTGTTACTCTTCAACATGATTGATGCTTTACTTTGTTGGCCACTA
Source organism: Delonix regia (assembly GCA_037074485.1). Classification (NCBI taxonomy): domain Eukaryota; kingdom Viridiplantae; phylum Streptophyta; class Magnoliopsida; order Fabales; family Fabaceae; genus Delonix; species Delonix regia. The sequence continues at coordinate 41,810,854 of CM073450.1, read as the reverse complement.
ATGCTATGAAAAGAAGTATTAGGTGGAACAAAATTATTGTAGTTTTTGGCATAATTTATTTTAGAACTCTAAAGCATATAACTTCATTAATTGCCCTTTTAACCACTAATAATAATTTTTCCAAGAGTTTTATTTCTTATAAAATTTGTTTATATAAACTTTCTTTTTCACATTGATTATTTGCTTAAACTTCCCACAACTTAAAAAAATAAAAATAAAAAATAAAGGAAAATACTCCCTCATCAACTCTGTCATTGTTTACTTGATACATTCTTAATTGTTTAGAATTATTAAATAACCAGTTTTCAGATAAAGGAATTATTTACATTATGCACTGGAAGCGATTTTCTCTAATGCTTTGGACAATTCAAAATTTGGCAGTATCATAAAGGACTGTAGGAATCTTCTTCTTGAAAGCAGCAATATCTCTTTAGGGTAATATGGATGCTTACAGTGTAGTTAGTGTTTGGTACGACTTGGTACGGAGACGAGGTATTATTAATTTTTGCAAATTTTTTTATTTTTACGTCTATATTTATTTTTGATTAAATCGTTTTTTGTAGTATAAATTTTATAAATATTACATCTAGAGCCTTCATTATTTACTGAACCCACTAATTAGATTCTATACTGAGTTACTTTCACTATTAAGTAAAGTCTTTGAAGTTGATGTCAAAACAAATATTACATAACCAAAAAAATTTACAATGAAAAAAGGATAGAAAGCTCACATAAAACAAAATGAAGATTAGACTCGTTTGATAAGTTATAAAAGATAAGACTTAATATACATTATAGGATAAAGCCTCCACAATTAGGGTTAAGAGAAAATAACAAGGTAACGTAACATTAAAATATGTTTGTTCATTCATTTATTATATAATCAGGTCTAATTAAAGCAATGAAAGTTTGATTAATAATATAATGATGAGGTATATTTAATAAAATTAATTAAAGTTGATTATATAAATTTATATAATACACGGTATACAACTAAACACTTGATAAAAATCAATCACGTCTTATAAACTTAAACAATTTAAATTTATATGATGCGCCAAATGAGGCTAAGTATCACCACTAGCGCAAACAATTCAGTTTTAAGATTAAACCAGATGTTCGCAAATAACTTAAAGCTGAAGAAAATATTTATATATTTTAAAACTTTATTTTATATTTTTTGAATTTAGATGTATCTCGAAAGTATTACTTTAATAATTTATTAATTGAATTCTAAATTAAAAAATTAAATAAAAAATTTGAGCTAAATCTATTGGTCAGAGGACTCAGAACTGAACTTAATCTGTTGACATGTTGAACTGGTTTTGTAACCTTGAGGAGAGAACAGAGGAGGCTGGGTAGGGGGTGAATTTGGATATAACAGACTCATGAGTCTTTATCGCAACAGTTAATAAGAGAATTTCATTCAAACTTTTGAAATAAAGTAAAAGAAATTAACAATAATTAGTTTTAAAAAAAAAAAGTTATAATGGTATAATTAAGGAAGAGAAAAATCAGATAGTGACCGTTATTCTGAAGGAAGAAGAAGCTAAACCAGCCGACTCGGCCGGCTTCTTAATCATGCCATTCTCAAGTTTGCTTCACTGAAGAGGAAGCTCATTCCTCTCTTCACGGTCAATTCCTTCTACGAATCAACTTTCTCATCCCTAACCTTTTCATCTATATATATATCGAAGCCTTCTTCTTTTGCTGTCGTACTCTGCGATTCTGCTTCTGCATTACCAGAAGAAGCCAATACTGAGTTTGAAAAATGGTGGGATACGATGAACATGGTGGAGAAGAGCTTCCCTTTGTTCAAGCAGACCCTCTTGTGTTGGAGATTGATCGTCTGCATAACCAACTCAAAGGTTCATTCATCTCTCTGTTTCTGCATTTTCTGGAAGTTCAGAAACTTGGTTTTATTTTCTTTAGTCACTGTATCTGTATAGCATCAGTTAGTTCTTCTCTCTTTCTTTATCAATGGAAGAAGGTTATGCTTTTAGTAGTTTTTTGAAACTGACCTTAGATATCTTTCCTTTCTTTCACTTAGTCTAAATCACAAAAGTACTGATACTTCAAATGTGCAGCCATGTCGTATCTCATACGTATACTCTACTTGTATTTGTTACTGTTTAGAGTATGGCCAAATAGAAATGAGGATGGTAAATTCAGTACGATGATTAAGTTTATTACCCTGTCAAAAGTATTACCGTATATTAACTTCTCTTTTTGGAAAGAACATGTACCACAACGTTGTAGGCAATACATCATCTCTGTCTTGGACTGACTTTTTTCATTTTTATTTTTCTATATCCTAAATCAGTTACATATTTCAAGTAAGTACTCCTTTGAAATCACTTCAGTGTTTGATTGTTCTCTTTGTCTTGAATTACTGTACTTTCTGTTTCATTGATTGCCTCAAACAACATGGGAATGATAGCTCCGTTTTATCAATAATTACATACAGTTATGTTTATCCAACGGCTCAAAACATAGATAACACAGTCATGTCTATAACAGTAAGCAATACTATTTTTCAAGTCATTAAAAAATTTGTGGGTGTATATGTATATATATATATTTACAATTAATTACATCATTTCAGAAAAGGAGAGGGAACTAGCGACTTGCCAGGGCGAAATCAAGGCCCTAAGGGCAACTGAAGCACTGAAGGACAAGGCCATAGAAGAGGTACTTTTGAGCTTGACATTTCTTCATAAGAGAAAAAAATACTTTATTTAGAAAAATGTATATTTTGGTCTTAAAAGATATATACTAAATTATTAGTTTCTGAATTTTAAAAATACAAGGTTCTATTCTTGAAATTTTTTGCCTTGCTAATCCTTCTTTCTCCATCAATTCCCAAAAAAAAATAAAACCAAAAGTACATGCTCTGTGTATTTTTAAAATTTAAGGACCAAGATCTTTTGCGTTAATATTGTTCGTAATTTTCTTGCTCCAATTCCAGCTGAGAAATGAAGTGAATAAACTGGACGAAAAGCTGAGAGTTACAGAGGATATTCTTGAACACAAGGTATACAGAAGTGGTGTCTGTATTTCTTGGAACCATATACAACAATGCTAGAGCTAGACTCTGATATGCATCCCTGTGTGTTGATGTGCAGAATCTAGAAATCAAGAAACTGAGTGATGAGAAGAAGTACGCGTTGGCTGCACAGTATGCAGCAGAAACAACTCTCAGAAGGGTACATGCAAATCAGAAGGAAGACGATTCTGTTCCAATTCAGACTGTGATTGCTCCCCTTGAGGCTGAGATTAAGATGTACAAGAATGAGGTATAGATAATATTAAGAAAAAACTATTATTTTAATATTAAACATATGTTTGAACTTTTTCTTAAAAGGTAGTCATCATCAATACAATCTTGCAGTGAGCTAGTCCAAAGTAAGACCATATTGATGGGTTTTTAAACATATTTGCAAGCCACATGATTATAACATGAGGATTAAACTGATGAAGCATTCTAATAATCACAGAGATGAGATAACATTACAAGTAAATTATGCATACTTGCTAGACTATATGTTTTGGCATTGTAGATCACAGCTCTACAGGAAGATAAGAAAGCTATGGAAAGACTGACAAAGTCAAAAGAGTCGGCCTTGCTTGAAGCAGAGAGGATTCTGAGAAGTGCACTAGAGAGGGCTCTAATAGTTGAGGAAGTTCAAAATCAGAACTTTGACTTGAGGAGACAGATTGAGATCTGCCAGGCATGATTTTCTATACATGTTTCCATTTTCACATATTTTTAGAGAGAAAAAATCATTTTGGTCATAACATATTATTAAATTGTCATTTTGGTTCCTCAATCATTTTATTTCTTAAAATACTTTTTTACTTATTAAAAATTATCACTTTTGATCCATCTACTTGAGTTAATAAAATTTAGTTTGAGCCAAAGTGACTATATTTAGTAACGATTTCAAAAGTAGGGTATAAAAAGTGATAATTTCTATGAGACCAAAAGTAACAATTTTCAATCAGTATGAGAACAAAATAATAATTCAAGAATAAGTTAGAGATCAAAATAATATTAGTTTCCATTTTTTTTTTTCACAATAAAACTGAACAAAGAAACCCATTCCATAAACAGGAGGAGAACAAAATCTTAGAGAAAACACACCGCCAGAAGGTTCTGGAAGTTGAGAAACTTAGCCAAACCATTGAAGAACTTGAAGAGGTTATCTTAGCTAGTGGAGCCACTGCTAATGCTGTCCGAGATTATCAGAGACAGGTTTCTGAGTTGCAGGTAGTAGACTCTCCCATGTATAATTGACGTGGCAAGTTTTCATTGGTCCTCAGTGACAGCATTTTCAGTAAGTGTGATTGTGACCTTTCAGGAAGAGAAGAGAACACTGGAGAGAGAGCTAGCAAGGATAAAAGTTTCAGCCAACAGAGTTGCAACTGTCGTAGCTAATGAGTGGAAGGATGAAAATGACAAAGTCATGCCTGTGAAGCAATGGCTGGAAGAGAGGAGGATTATGCAGGTACATCTTCCTCTGTAAATCTCTTTTAAACCTTGTATGAAATACAGACAATTACAAAGACATATTTGTGTCAGTATCTATTCTTCTTAGGTAGTGAAAGATAATGAAGAAGACAATTTGAAAGGCTTCCTTTTCTTAGAACTTGCTTTATGTATCACAAGAAAGAAAAAGTAGTTTTTGTTCATGAATCATGATCAATTATGTCCTTGCTAGTGCAGGCAGAGATGCAAAAGTTGAGAGACAAGCTAGCTATATCAGAGAGAACTGCCAAGGCAGAAGCACAATTGAAGGTAAATATTATAATACCTAACATTATAGTCTCCCATTGAACCGTCTAAAACACCTTTCATTATAACTATGTTATCTCTGGTATTCTCTTCAGGATAAACTGAAGCTGAGGCTGAAAACAATGGAAGAAGGCTTAAAGAATTTCTCAAGCCACCCAACAAATTCCAATGCAATTTCTGGGTCTCCAAAAGCAGAAAAATCTAACATCTTGGGTTTCCTTACAACTGGTGGTGCACTGAGAAAGAGATCCACATCGCAACCAAGGGGATCTTCAGTGGGAGCTTCTTTCTTTCATCAGCCAAACATCAAAACCAACACTGACACTAATAAAAACAGATATGGCTCTGCAGAAAATGTGTTGAAGAAAGGTATATGGGCATCATCAAGAAGTAAAGTTGCTGACAGTGGTGAAAAGGAAAATGAAACAGTACTGCAGGTGAACAACACAGACATGAGTTTGAATGTTAATGGCAGTAATAATGTGGATGAAGAGCCCAAATGCAAGAGAAGTAATGACGCGGGGAGTGATGATGATGTGGTCTCAGGTTTTCTATATGATAAACTTCAGAAAGAGGTCATCAACTTGAGAAAGTCTTGCGAAGTTAAAGACAGTAGTCTACATGCCAAAGACGAAGAAATTAAGGTAGTATTTTTACTATTTGTAAAAATTATCTCTTTACATGTATGTGTATATACACGCATACACGCACACTAGTCCTCCAAAAACAAGAGAGGAGGGACTTTTCAAATCCACCCAAATGGGTGGGATTTTAAGTTTCTTTTCTCCAAATTATTTGATTAAATTGTCTCAGTAATTTAAGAATCCATTCCATGCTAATTCACATAAAGACTTTTTTTATGAATTAGTTCAAATACTTGCAAGAATTACTTTTCTGCCTTATATTACTCCATCCAAGTACACTCTAAATGGTATGACTTATTGATTTCAGACGCTCATGAAGAAGGTTGATGCACTAACTAAGGCCATGGAAGTTGAGTGGAAGAAGATGAAAAGAGAAGCAGCTGCAAGGGAGAAGGAAGCTGCAACAACGAAGGCAGATCATAACAGGAAACACAGAAGCACAAGCACCTCCAAAAGGTATTGTTTGTTACTTGTATTTTGGAACTTGCCGATAACTGTTAAGGTTTTTTCTTTCTCTTTTTCTTTTTGTCTAATACTATATCTTATCATTGTCATGCAATTGCAGCAGAGTGATGAAGGAACGGTGAAGATTCTACATTTGAAGAAAGTTGGAGGGAAACTTATTTAGTAGTGATGGTATTGTGATTTTTATATGTAAATACGAAAACAAAATTCAGTGAGGGTATTTGTTGAAATAAAGTTTCATTGAGATTTGGGAAAAGGTAGTTTGAAGATCTGGCTTTGTACATACATAAGTGTTCTGTGTTTTCCTCTACATTCAGATTAATGATATACTCAGTAGTTTTGTGAGTTTTTAAATTCAAGACTCTCAAATGCATCATTAGAGACATAAGGAATCCACATTGGTTGGCATGGTTGACTGATAACATGTCCATATTAGAAAGTAAAAGAGAGTGTAATAGAAATTATCCCAAAGCTATTCATGCAAGTGTCTTCAAGTACGGAGTACGGTACACTTCATGAATTTCCTCTTCACAGTTTGAACTTGTGAATTCACTTGGTCATAGGGAAAAGAATTCTTGTGGTTTTGAGATTTGTCTTGATAACAATGTATCTTTAAACATTAGTGTAACATGACTTGGATGAATGTATACTAAACATTAATGTATCTATCTATGGTACTCATCGTCAAGTATAGTAGAGGCTTTGATGAATGTATCTAAAAACAACTAAACAGAAACAGATTTGAATCTACCCTGTAATGGAGAATTAGATACATGAATTCTGGCATTAACATCACTGAAGCAGTTGAAAATTTACAAGTATCATCTGCTAACTGGTTCATCCAAGATATGACCTGAAGAAATCAAAAGAAGATGTATATTGGGAAGATTCTAACAGAAAAACATCCTTGATTTCCTGACAAAATATGAACTAGGAACATCAAGGATTCAACTGCTGATAGGAAGATTTTAAAAATGCAATCATCCTACCATTTACCAGTTGTGCACCTCAGAAATGGTGGGCAAAGAAGGCTTCCATGAATTTTGCTTGGACAAGAAAACCCTTTTTTTGAATTGGATCATCTTCTTTCCACTTAATAACAATTCCAATTGTTCCACAGTCACTACAATCTTCACTTTCCTTGTCTTCACCTTTCTTTTCTGTCTTGTTCCACAATGTACATTAGGCTTAACAGAAGGAGTCAACAATGGTGCAAGATAGTTACAGACCTCTTCATTCTGCAATTTCCTACGTACCAGTATGTAACGCTTCTGAACACCATTGTTGATCTGATGAACTGGTGCAGAAGCTTTGAATGCTTCTTCAACCAGAGGCCCTCTAGTTTGCTTCCTTGATGGAATGTGAAAAGCCATACAGTTTCCCATTGTGCCTATGATATTAGATGAACAAGGATCTCCATCATTATATAGTTGGAGGAAATATAACGTGCAGGCCATTATGCTCATTGCTATGAATTTGATAACTGAAATTTTTTAGCCAGAAATGGAAAAAAAGTCAATGTTTTGGAGTGTGATTGAAGCATTCAGGGAGGACTTTCAAGTCCCAAGTCCGTCTTTAAACTAATTGTTCTTACAAGAGTCAAAAGCCCTTGCACTTTTCATGTCCTGTTTGGCATGAAAGTATTATTTTTGAATTAGTTATATATATATATATATATATAAACAGAAAAACACTAATCCTTTCCCAAAATGATAAAAATTTCTTCGGAGTCTATCTGAACTCTATTTAAAATGAGTAATGGAAATAAGGTCAACCATCAAGGCTTTAAAAAACACAATAACACACAAACAAAGGTCAACTGTGGCCATTTCTTTTTGAGTATTTTGATAGGAAAACTAAAATGACAGATAATTCACCTGAATCGTCTAATTGGTTTTAAAAACTATAAATACAATTTAAGCCATTCGGTCCTTTTAATTTCAATTGAGTTGATGTTATTTTTCTGATATTTAAAAATATTACAAGTAAGTTCCTTCAATTTAGTTTTGTTCTAAAAATCCATATTAAAGTATAAATAAAATGGAAAAATAAATAAATATCATACCAACTATTAAATAGTTCTATTATTAATTAACGGGGACTGTAGAGACATGTTTGCCTCTCACAACATTTTTTGGTTTAGTTTATTTTATTTGAAAACAATTTTAAAAGAATATTGGCATGTTCTTTCTTCTATGTATTGCCAAATTGACATGCACTACACCACTAGTTATTAATATGTTATAATCTTCGCATTTGGTGCACCACGTAGTACAAGGTTGAATAGTATTTATTGAATAATAATTTATACAATCAGGCGTGGTTGTACAAATATTTTATACAATGCAAGGTTGTTTCTTGTTCATAAGTAAAGGTATTTATGGATTTAGTTAGTTCGATTAATTAAGTTGTATTGAGTTAAGTTATATAAAAAAATTTACAAATTTATTAGATTAGGTTGAATCACTCAATTAGGATGAGTTGAGTCCCAAAGATATATAAGACCGATTTGGTATTATATTTTTATTTTTTTAATTTTATTTATAATAATTTTTATTTAAACTCAAATTGAAAATATTATTTTTTGCAAATTTTAATAACTTTTTATTTGAAATCTTAAGTTTATTTATTCTATTTTTATTCATATCAAAATAAAAAATTTTATTTTAAAAAAATTATTTTTATTAATAAAAAAGATTTTTTTATAAAATAAAACTTTTAAAAATAATATATAAACTTGATCAAATTTGATGTAACTCGACCCAACTCAATCATTTATCAAGACAAAATTAAACTAGATTGAATTCTAAGTCATTAAACAATGACCTAGTCCGAAATTGGGTCAAAACCTCAAGTCTTGTAAAAATATAACCCAAGCCGTATTTACTCCTAATCACAAAAAAGGGTTTAAATTAGAATCTTGCAAAAAGAAGAAAAAAAAAATTTTTAACTTTGTAAAATTCTTGTGATAAGAATTAAAAAAACTGCATGGAAGATTGATACAAATCAAGAAGACAAAAATTACAAGATATTCATTCAAAAGATAATTTTTTTTAATATTTGACAAGCAGAAGTCACATTTTTAGTTCTCACACTCAAATTAGTCTTTTTAATTTTTTTTGTAAATAGTAGATTGATTAGTGATTCAATTGATTAAAATTAAAAGAGTTTGGAGAAGGATCACAAAAATCAAGTGGTTTTAACATACATTTACCAAATATAAAGTAAACTTATTAATCTAGCCTAATCAGGTATCTTAAGTCTAATCAAAACTCAACCCCATTCTTAAATATTACAAACTCGACGGAAGTGTCTTAAAGTCTAGTCAATGCTCAAGCCAATTCTTAAATACTACAAACTCATCCGACTAGACCATGTGTACACCCTGTTTTCATGTGCAAGCCTAGACCATTTTAATTAAATCATAAAAGAATGTTGCGCGACATCCTTTTGAAACAATTAGGACTCGTTAGCACAAAGCAGAGTGGCTCAAGTTTTCTTTGACAATATTGGCCCAAAAAATAGTGACATATCTATGAAAAGATTACATTTAGATTTTCTAAACATATTATTCTATTGAACAATATTGAAAGTTTTGTGTTAAAGCACATTAGGCTTTGAAAGGCATTAAGCGCAATTTGTACCAAGCCTTTTGGCCCATCAATTTAAAAACATATTTTGCCTGAAAGTACTTTTGATAAGAACAAGCCAGTTGGTCCAAAATACACTGATATGTTATATTTTTTCAATAATTAATAAAAGTTTAAATATAGATCTAGTATGAGATAAGAAAATAACTATATGGACAAAATTACGGCCTTGAAATAAAAAAAAAAAAATACGAGACTTACCATTTTCATATTTATTTTATTATTTTTTAACTAAAACATCACTAGCTAGTTTATATTTTTTAATAAATCACATGTAACAAATTTATTCCACAATTTATCAGACAAAATATACCTATATAAATTAAAATGATTTCAAATTCAACTAAAATTAATTCCACGGAAAGTCCAGACAAAGCTAGTCATAAATTCATAATTAGTATACATATATAGTCCAAAAAAGCTTTTAATCTTGAAATAATCCTTCTTCACCGTTAAATCACTTAGACAAAATGGCATAAAACCTTTTGAAATCAATTTACTCAAATATTTCAAATTATTATTCGCCATTTATATTAGATCCTACTTTTTAAGGAAGAAACCTTGTCAATTGGCAGATCCCATATTCCTTCTTATCCATAAGCTATTTTGGCACCATCTCATGCGGATAAGATAAATAAATAAATAAATATATATATATATATATATATATATATATATATATATATATAGCGAGAGAGAGAGAGAGAGAGACAAATATTAACGAATATTTCTGCCAAGTTTATACTGTCAGCCAATCATGAATAATATTTTCAAATAATTTATGCTCTCAATTCAAGAATGGAAAATTACTCTTTCTTCTTAATAACTTTGTAAGTGAAATCACCTATTTAATTACCCCATTGCGCACTCTTAATGTTGTCCTAATCACATGGTTTTTGATATAAAAGAAAGTTTAAATTCTTAATACTAATTATATTTCTTCCCAATTTAATCACCTGAATTAGGTTGTAAGAGTTGTTATTCTTATGGTTGTTAATTTTTTGTTAAAAAAATTGATTTTCATTAATTCAATAGTTATATCAAATGCAATAATGGTTGATCATTCACTTTAAACTTTATAAAAAAAGTAATTAATTATAAATATCCAATAAAATAGACAATAATTTATTATGTTTACGTTAGTTTTTTAGATTTATTGATAGAATATTAAACAATTTTACATGAATGTTAAATTTTGCAAAGGTGATATTTATGATACGAGCTTAAACTTAATAGTAAACTTTATAAAATTCATTCTAGAAAATATTTGTCTTTGTAGATTTAATTGACACCAATATCAATTCATTCCTTATTCATTCATATATAAATATATACATATATAACAGAAAAATATACCACATACTTTGTCACTTGATATATTATGTTTTATTATTTTTAAAAATTGTATATATAATATTTTTTTATGATAATTTAGGAGGTAAAATATTATGTTTATGTACCAAAATTTGAGAAAAATATTATTTTGATCATTCACTTTTGAACTTAGTCTTATTTTAATCCTTCATGAATTGATAATCACAAAATGATCCTCTATTTTAAACTTAATCTCATTTTGGTACTTCATGAATTGAAACTTTTAAAATGGTCATCCATTTTTAATAACTAACTCAAAATGTCTTTCATTTTTTAAACTTAGTCTTATTTAAATAAAGATAACTTCATGTCAACTCTTGAAAAATAAATAATTATTTTGAGATACTCAATTTGTGAAAGATCAAAATGAGATTAAGTTAAAAAATTAATGACTGTTTTGAGAATTTTAATTCATGGAAGATAAAAAAGAGACTATATTTAAAAAAAAAAAAAAAGCACCAAAATACTATTTTTTTTCACAAAAATCATGATTAAAATATAATTCAAAAGAAGTTATATGCCGTTTCTCTTATAATTTAATCTTTAAATTATTTGCAAATTTTGAAATTAAAAAAATTAAAATTTATAACGAGTAAATTCACAATAGAAATCAATAACATATAGGAGCCTTTCTAATTTTAAATAAAATAATTTGGCCATAATTACAATATTTAAAAAAGGACAAATTAAAACAACTAGATGAGCGGCTAAAATCATTTGATCTTAATTAACATTTTTTTTATTAGAAAAAGGACAAATTGAAACAACTAGAGGCGGCTAGTTACGAAATTGTATGATGGCCTGAGTAGAATGAAGAAACCATGCACACACCACACTTTCTAAAGCCCACAGGTTTTGACCCCACAGCTTCTCACTTTTGTCTTTATTAAATATTTTAAGCTGAAGGGCCAAAAAATATAATGCTAAAAGAATTGAATAAACAATATGGCATTATTACTTGTATAGTATCTCTGTATATATCATTTTTTCGCTAACTTACCCGTAGGAACACTTAAACCAACTGCATCTCCAGTCGCTTGTTTGGTGTTGTTGATGGGTGTTATGACTCTTTTTCTATACGAAACGACCTAAACATCGTATGCTGTTTTTTATTTTCACTTACAAATATATTTTAATTTATAATATTTATTTTCATTAATATTCAAGTTAAAGAATAATTAGATAAGCGTAAATAACTCTATTACTATGTTACTCTTAAGATGAACATAACTAATTTAACATTGAATTACTCTTTAGCTAAGTATGAATAATTTTATTACTAGATTACTCTTACTATGCTCTAATATCATATATTGTTATTATTTAAGGTTAAATAAATAACGTGACTCCACGGTAGCTCGCCAACTTACCAACCAATAATGTCAAGCATTTAACATTGTCTTCATTATTTTGGGCAGGTTGTTCGAGCAATCAGTGGTCTTCCTCTGTTAAGATGTTATCGTCATCAAAATTCAGCTAGGTTGAGAAAGGGGAGGAATGAGAAGAGGGATGGGGGGGGGTGGGGGGCGCGCTGCTCTAGGATGGAGGAAGATTCAACCAGGGGAATTCAAGGGAATTTGGCAGGAGGCATTCAAGTGTGCTATTCCCTAGTGTAATTACTTTGATATATATATATATATATATATATATATATATATATTTGTTAAAAACTAATATAATAACATTTAATTATTAAAAATAATATACAAGCTACTTTATTTTATTAATAATTATATTCTCTTTTTTCATTATATTTCTTTTTATTCTACTTCTAAATAATAAAGTGACCCATCTTTTATATCACTCGTCATTTTATTTTATTTTTATTATTGGTCATTTCAGTTAATTATTTCTTAAACTTTTAAATATAACTTTAAGTGAAAAGAAGAGAGTGAGAGAGGACTTTATAAACCCAGACTAAGGTCTCGTTTAGTTGCTAGAATCAGGGCAAGGGAATGAGAATGGGAATAGGAGACACTCTCATTCCCATGTTTGGTTGATATATTGAGTCCCCATTCCCATTCCCTAGGGAGTCTGCTCTCCCTCATATAAGGGTGAGTTCTCTCCCTAGCTGAAGCTATGGAATGGGAAGGTCTTATGAGAATGAAAATATACTTAACAAAAATGTCTCTACTTCTAATAATTTTTAAACAAAAATACCCTTGTGATATATCAAAATCCTAATTTATTATTAAATTATTTATTTTTAATTTATTATTATTATATTATTATTTATTTAATTTATTAATTATTTATTATTAAATTATGAATTTTAATTTATTATTATTTATTATTTATTCATTTTATTATTATTTATTATTAAAATGATATTTTTAATTTATTAATATTATATAATTATTTATTTAATTTATTATTATTTATTATTAAATTATCATTATTTATTTATTTATTATTATTATTTATTTTATTAATTAATTATTAATTATTAAATTATGATTTTAAATTTATTATTAATATTATTAATTAAAATTATATTAATATATAATTAAATAAATATTAATATATAATTATATTATTAATTAATAATTTGAAGAGATGTTTGCCTTTTTTTATTTTAGTTTTATGATAAGGGATAATATGGTAAAATATGTACACTACCTAATTGATTCCTATGTGTAATCTACTAACTAAACAAAATAAAGGGAGACATGCACATTCCCATTCCTTTCCAACCAAACAGCATTTTAATATTCTCATTCTCACCCCTACTCCCATTCTCATTCCCATTCTCATTCTCATTGTATCAATTCTAACAACCAAACGAACTCTAAGTAGAGCATCCCAAACACAGTTAGAAATAAATTATGATTAGGTGAGCTAGCTTAATGATAATTATAATAACAGTCCTTAATTAGACCCTAATTTAACAGTAGCTATTATAACCATGGTTAGGTTATTTTGGCAAAATTCTTTTTTTTTTTTTCCATAGTAGACCAACTACTAATTGAATACTAAATTTGAGAAAGTTGGCGCATATATAATCAGACAATTTTCCAAGAAGGCGGCTTATTAGATCAGTTTATGAGATTCAAGTTTGACAATTGAGGTTGGCCTCGTAGCCTTATTATGTATGTAGAAAACGCACCTCACGGACACATATATAGCAACTCTACTCACTTCACATGCTCTTATATATATAGAGAGAAAGTATGTGAGTGAGTTTAAATCATTTTTTAATGCAGGTTACGAATTGAACATCGCTAATATGGTGATTACCATTCCTTATATACACACACATATAAATTATATAATAATAATAATAATTTGTCAATGCAGCTATGGTTCACGTGAGGCCAGCATTACTATATATACTACTAAGATTCATATAATTTTGATTTGGTTTGTCCTCATTACGTTTCCAACTTCTAAATTTAAAAACAATTTCATCTTCGGAAAGATACAGCTATCCAATTTGAGCTTAACTTCGCTGACTTCATTGCTAATAAAATATTAATTTTAATCTCAAAAATTAAAAAGAACATAATATAATAAGTTTCGATTTTTACTCGTTTTTTCTCCACTCTCTATGTTAATATTTTGTGCATCTTTTGTAAAAAAGAACCCAAATTTTCTCATTAAAAAATTCTACAATCTTCCCCCATTAATCAGTTCTCTTAATTGGGCTATTCATTACTTGGTGCAGAAGCTCTTTGTTATCCGATCTGATCTGATCTGAACTGTGAGGCTCTAGGTCTAGGGACACGTGTATGGTCGGCGTCTGGTACTGCATGATCATCATTAACCGCACCAAACTATTAGAGTATTATTATTTCTCTCATAACTATTTCATAATTCCTTCTAGATTAAGTCATGTTATATATATAACTTTAAAACCTGTAAAAGAATATTTATTAATTTATATAAAAATATATTTAAATAAAAATTTTTACATAAAATATATATATTTTTTCTCACTCATTAAAATATTTAAAATAAGTTAATACTTATTAAAAAATATTATATTTAATCTCATTTTAAAAAAAATTTAAATTTAGTCTTTTAAATTTAAAAATAATTGTGCATCGTGTAATTTGAAATTAATTTAATATAAATTATCAAATTAAATCTTTAAGTTTTAATAATTTTAGTTTCTTAATTTTAAATGTAAATATAATTTTTTAATACATATCATATCTAAGTATTTACAAGTTAAATGTAGAGAATATAATTTTACTATGACTTGCTTTTACACTCTTTGAATGTGAAACTAATTCTTACTTGAATGCCTATATTTATTTTTGGTAGATTTTAAATCTTTAGAGTACTGATAAAATCTGTTCACATGACACTCCGTTTATTATCTGAAGTCACATAGAATGGGATTAATGATAAAGGGTGCTAGTAGTTAATCATTTAAGTTATATTTTTGGCTAACAAATTAAAATTAATTGTATCGCAGACAAAAATAATTTAAAAAATGTTAATGAAATTAATTTTTGACCGAATAATAATGGAATTAATTATTTTCAAACTTCTATGCATATTTAAAGAGTGCACATGCTGATTTAGGGTGTGCTAAATTGTAGAGTGGGCAAACGAAATCGCACAAAATCACTCACACACCTTTCCCTGCTGGATGTGCTCATGTAACACTAGCAGATCTATAGTATAATTATATAAAATAATAATATTTTATTAATATTAAATTAATAAAAATATATTATTATATTGTAGGATCCGCTCCTCTCCACACCCTTCACCCTCCACGAAACGACAATCTTAACAAGAGCATGAAATTCAACGTCGCTGTGCTACGCGTCCTGATCTCATTGGTCCTTGGCTGTAGTGAGACTTAAGCAAGTGCCTACTTAATCTTCGCCCTCGCTTTCTTTCGCATTCCCCCCTCTGTTTCATTCATTACTTTCTTCACTTTGTCTCGATTATTTCTATTCATTCTTTCGTCATTTTCATATCTCAGAAGCTTCATCAGATCTGAGCTTCTTCCCTTAGCAGCCATGGCTGAAAAGGTTACAACCTTTTGATTTCTCCAATGCCTGTTCTCTTTTATGTTTAATTCATATTTTTAATCGTCAGATCCTGATTCTGTTCTTTCTCATCATGTTCAGGTGACGATAATGAAGCTTAAGGTCGATCTTCAGTGTGAGAAATGCTACAAGAAGGTGAAGAAGGTTCTCTGTAAATTCCCTCGTGAGTTTTCTCTCTCGCTTATATGATATAAAATTATGATTATTGGTGATGAAATTCGCCAAATTGAGTTCATTTTTCTCGTTTTGTTTGACTTGAATTTTTGGGAACAAGAGAAATTCGAGACCAGATGTTCGATGAGAAGCAGAACATTGTGACCATTAAAGTAGTATGCTGTAGCCCAGAGAAAATAAGGGATAAGCTTTGCCGCAAAGGCTGTGGTTCCATCAAGAGCATTGAAATCGTGGAACCACCACCACCACCACCACCCAAGCCCGAGAAGCCTAAGCCTCCGCCTCCTGAGAAGCCTAAGCCTCCGCCTCCTGAAAAGCCTAGTGAGCCTGAGAAGCCCAAACCTCCACCGGAAAAGCCCAAGCCTCCTCCCGAAAAGCCTCCGGAACCCAAACCTTCACCTCCTCCACCTGAACAACCAAAACCACCACCTCCAAAGCCACAGCAACCGCCATCGAAGCCGCCACAGCCGGCCCCGCCCCCTGCAGCTCCAGTTCCGGGAATCCCACCGCCGGCGCCGGTTCCGATCGGAATATGTTGTGTGGATTGCTATGAGGGAAGGCCCGGTGGACCATGCTTTGAAGGGTATGGTGGGCCCCCACGATGTTACGAGGGGTATTATTATTGGAAGCCTGTTTATGATAGCTATGGAGGAGGAAGGCCTTGTTATGTGAGCCGTTGTGATCAGTACTTCAGCGAAGAGAACGCATCAGGGTGCACAATAATGTGAACACAACACAACACAACAACACTCATTGGTGTGGCCTTGCATGGAGGATCAATAATGGTATATGGAAAGATATATGTATTGGAACCATAGAGGGTCTCTCGTGTCTAATCAAATTAATTTTCTTTGTTTTTCAATATTATTATTATTATTAATAACTGTGTTACATAGAGGAAATGTGTCACAAAAATAAAGTGTTACTGGGTTGTTTATGTTCTACATTTTGTTCAAGTAAATAAAGTTATTTTTAAAGTGATTTAATTTGCATGATGTATTATTTGCTTGGCGACAAATATCAATGATAGGAATGATCATAAGGTACATTTGTACTCATATATTCGATAGTTGGAAAAGATTTTATATATTGATAGAATCGAATATGTAATTAACCACATCAAATTATTTATGGCTAGATAAAAAATTATTAATTTTAATAATTTGTTTAAAATCATCATAAAATAAACTAACTCTTCTTGAATATAAAATAAATTAATTAATATATACAACTTCTAGAATTATTAAGTGACATTGAATTTGAGTTTGATCTGATATATAGTTTTAATCTTTTAAAGCATGAATTATATATATATATATATATATATATATAATATCTTCAAAGTTAGAGAGAAAATGATATAATGTACGTGTTTAATTTCTCTCTCTTAATTTACTTTCTCATTTCTTTGTATCTCTTTTAGCTTGAAAAATATTTTCAATTAGAAGATCCAAATTTGTAATATGAATATCAGAATGTCTTAAATTGATGCTTATGTAGTTAAATACATAATGATGGCACATGAGAATAAATGGGTTAATTAAACTGATGAGTTCAAAATAGTGGAACCAGTTTGGTGGGGGAATGAAATTGGTAGGCAGGTGATCCTCATAGATGTGTCCACGTAGAAATATACTTTTTGATTAGTGAAAAGTAATGAACTTTCCAACAAACAATCACCCACTAGCTAGTTCTGTACATTTTAAGTCAATGTCATAACAATAGTAATAAGGACACCAATCAATGTCTTTTCTTTTTCTTTCTTTTGATACTCGTACATTCTTTAGGTGATTTCAATTCCTCAAGAATCTACACAAATCATTTCTTTCTTTGTTTTATTATATGAATAAAAACATAAATTATTTGACATAAGCTAAAATTTTTAATCTAAATAAACTTCATTTACAAGATTAGGCAGGTATTCGAGAAAATCTTCTACATTTATCCTATCAATATATACATTATATGCAGTTACGTAAAAATAAAGTTAAGAGAGAGAATGAGTAAAAGATAAAAATAGACTTTATACACATAATTTTTTTGATTGTATATGATATAATTAGATCTATCAAGTTTAAATAGTTCTACGTGAATCTAAAAGAGTGCATGTTGATTTCTATTCTACGTGATTTAACATGATTTCTCTATCTAAAACAATAATTTCAATAAATCTTACGAGTTCATTTACGAATTTAACAATAATGCATATAATTTTGTTGATAACAAATTAGGCATATAAAGAGATAATAGTTGAAGAACATTAAATTCGAGTGGGCCAGCCATGGCGTCTAGTTAGGAAGCAAACAAGAAAGGGCTTATCACAAAATTATGGTTTAGACAAATGTGAGGGATCGAGCTGTGTTGCATTTGCATGCCTACTCATGACTTGGTGGTTTCTGATTGAATGACCTCCCTAGACAATGACTTCACAAATACCATCCTCATCTTTTCTTCCCATAAAAAGTAATTAAATATACACAAAATATTTCAATCCTATAAACATTTGCAAAATTTATTTGCTCCAGTAAAAAATTATAATTTGAGTTTAAAATTTTTTTTATATTTTTTAAAACTTCAAATAGATGCATCAAAATGAGTTTGACCCATCGAGTTGAACGAGTTCAACTCATCTAAGAGCTGAGTTGGGTTGAATTGAGGGATTCCTTTGAGAATTCGTTCAATATACTCCTACTAACATCATCTGTTTAACTCGTAAATTAAATGAGTTAATTCGCAGGTTAAACATGTTGCCTATTTGTTTAATTTCTCACTCACTCAGCTTAGTGCCCTAATCCACTGCACTTTCTTATTTAGAGAAAAAGTAATCCTAATATATGTGTTATGTTGTCTTTATTATTTTGTAATTTGTCATGTTTGAATGTTATACTCATAATTATATTTTTATTATTAATGAATAATTAAATTATTAGATTTTTTTTACTTATTTTAATATGTTGAAGCTTGCTTTTTATTTTAGTTATTTTTTTATTTATTTATACTGATATAAAAATTGATTGATTAAACAAAACATATAATCAAATAAAGCTACATTTAAACTTTTATAATTTTTTTATTTTTTGATTTGTTAAATGAACTATCTCGTTTAATCCACTAGATGAAACATGTGAAAATTTTTAATCTACCAACTCAAATGGATTAACCCAAATAAACCGCGCTGACTCACTTTAACACCTCTAGTCCTGAACCCATAATGATGGACAACGGATGCGGAGATGCCATTACATTCTTACATTCTATAATTTGAATGTTTAATTTTAGTTCATATTTATCATTTAATTTCATAATTAATATGAATTCGATTATTTTATTTTGTAAGAATTTAACGTCTTAGTTCAAATTATAAATTTAAAGATCTATCTCTACCGATAATATATTTATTATATGTTAATCAATTTGAAAATAAAAATATTGTGTGTTTTGAATTATATTAATAATTTTTGTTATGAGTTTATAAAAATAAATTTTACGACAACACGCTACTTTATTTTTTAAAGAATTATTTATTTAATTTTGAAATATAGACACTAATATTTGTGTTCAATTATAAAAACTATATTATCCTTTCAGACCTAGCTATGTCTAACATAGCTTTTATCCGCCCTATACCCTGTACGTTATCTGATTCATGAACTTATATACTTGGGAATGTGAACGAGCAAAGTACGTACTAAAAAAGACTAAATAAATTATATATTAAACATAACTTTACTCAGGAAATGGAAAGATGGATTAATTTGTAACCTTCAAATTTAATGTAAATTTATAAGAGACAGTGTTCTCTCTTTTCATCTATTATTCATTCTATCTCTCTCCAATTTTAAGAAAGGAATTAAAAAAAAAAAAAAAGCTTTATAGAATATGGACTCTAAAGTTATAACCTCCCAACAAGATCTGATTTTCCTCTATATGCATTATTATTAGATCGGGAGATTTAAATTAAACAACTAATTTTACGATAGTTATAATAACTTAAGGTTCATATGATTTTTTTATATATAATATATTTTTTTCATACTTATTATTATTATTATTATGTGGAAGTTAATTGGGGCAAACAAGTGAATGATTGATTAAATTAATTAGAGAAGTGAAAATAGAAGAGGCGTAGACCTGCCGACATCTATGAATCAGCAGTAGCCACAATGAAACAAACAAATTGAAAATTTTGAAATAAGAGGAAATTGATTATTATAGCAAAAGTGAAAGAGACCTCCATTCACACATCAATATTGTTGCTTTCGCCTAAAGATAATGTTTATTTAGTTTCTATTCATTATTAGCACACAGAAAGGAATGCTTCCCAATCATATCATTGCCACCAGAAAAAGTTCATCTAATAATTTCCTTTTTGTTTTTGTTTTTTCCTTTTTATTTTCAGAACAAAGTTTCATGTACATATATCTTTGCAAGAAAATATTAATTAATCCAAGTTTCAAATAATTTATACACTAATTTAATAATTTAGTTGAGTAAATTATTATTTTAATTACACTTATTATTTAATTTTTAATTTGGATTATTATTATTATTTTTAATTTTGTTATTCAATCATCAATCCAATCTCAATTTTGTTATTGATAGATTTTTATTCTTAATTTGATCTATTGTTGACTTATATTTTTAATTTAGTTTCTTACTTATAAAAAATGTTGCTACTTTTGATCTGCTACTAATTTGAAAGTTATTATATTTAGTTAAAAATGAGAGGCTAAATAGAGAAGAAAGGGAACAAATTGAGTGAGGACCAAAGTTAAAAATGGCCTAATAAAGTGAGAGACCAAATTAAGAATTAACTAACAAGTGAAAGATTAAATCTAATTAAGTCTTACTATAACAATTTATTATATGTAAATTTGAGATTAATTATTATATAGGATAGTATGTCAAAATTCTTCTTGATAATGGTAAATTAGTGGAATTAGAATTAAAATAACTGTTTGGAATTGAAAAGCCAATTAATAATATGAAATACTATTCATTATGACTATTATTGGAGAGAACTGCTTTCCACAGTGATATGGAAAACATAATAATAGAAATCTTGTGTAAGAAAGAGTTTCTAACTGGAACTCTGTTAGTCCTTTTAAAGTTTTCTTTTTCAAAGGCTAATAAAGATCTCATGAAAGGTAGCTTTCAACGAAGATAAAAAGCAAAGGAGAATCATAAAAAAAGAGCAAACAAAAGCTTGGAGGTGAAAACAGTACATTTCCATAGGAAAAAAAATTATCAATAAATTATAGATGAATATATATATATATATTCAAAGATGCATCATCATTTCAAAATTCTTTAGTTAGTTAGGTTCTCCTACCAGCAGCAAATATTGATCCATCAAATCTTTATTTTATTATTACATTTTTTCTTGATTCATGAATGTTAATGTGATTTTTAATTTTGAGGATGACAATATTTAATTTACTTTCTCTGGTCACATGGGCGATTTATACCCCAAGAAAAGCAAGATTTTCTTACTGAACCTAAAAGACTAGTCAAGAAACAAGATTGATTTTAATTCAGTTGAGAGAAATACAATTTTGATGTATTAATTTTTGTCACAATATTAAAATGGTTCTCTAAAAATAAAAAGTATTAAAATGATACTCTAAATATAAAAAAATGAATTGAGCTTGTCATTTTGGAAGATCAAATTATTTTTTGAAGATTTTTTTTTTGGAAGACCATTATGATATTTTTTATTTATGGAAAACTAAATTAATTTTAAAGTCAAAGGTAAAGGACCATAATTATTTTTTTTTTTTCGTAAAAAATATTCAAAAACTCAATAGTTGTAGAAAATCTGATTAATTAGGTAACAGATTTTTTAATTAAAAATTACAATATTTATTCCACTTCCCAATTGAAAAGGTTTTCAATTCACATATCATGAAAATAAAGTAAATTGTTGAGGAGATTTGCATAACATCCCTATTGATTATTAATACACACATTGGAATGTAATGGAATCATTACTATCAGAAAAAAGTTCATATTATCATTCCCTTTATGTTTCTTTTTTTTTTTGAATTTTTTTTTATTTACTTCAGAGCTAAGTTTCATTGTATATTTGCAATGGTAAATTAATTGCTATTTCACATAAAGTCACTTACAAGAGTGAAGTGCCTTTAACTGGGCAAAAAAGCATAATTATGGGTTTCTTCTGTAAGAGGAGTTTCCAATTGTAACCCATTTTAAGTCCTTTATGTCTTCTTTTTCAAAGGCTAATAAAGATCTCATGAAAGGTATGCCTTACAAGATGAAAAGATATAAAAAAGAGTTTATCAATGAATTATTGATAAATAATCAATGAATAATATATCGCTCAGAATCTTTGCTTTTATTCCGATCATATTCTTATCATCTTTAGTGTTTCATTTTTTTAATATATAGAATATTCAAAATTTATCTTACTACATTGCTTTTTTCCAATTAGATTAAAAAATATTTAAAATGATGAAGAAGGAAGAAAAGAACAAACAAGTGTAAATTAAATTTCAGTATCTTTACCCTTATATAGTGCTCTTTCTGTCGTCATTAATTTGGCAAAACAATGCAACACACACTGATTTTAATGAAACGATGATTACAATAAATAAAAAAAATGAGTATGATCCACAGGTAATAATTACATTTTCATTTGATGCATGCAGGTAATACCCAAAACAAGATGACATGCATTATAACCATTTATGCCTGCAATATTTATTTTGGATTATTCGATAAAAATTTAATGTTTGAAATTTTTATTAATAACAGCATATATACAAATATATTTACTGTTTATAAATCTGCATTATTAAATTTTATCTGAAGATTCTGCAATAACAACATTAATATAGATTGTTTGAATTGGATAATACTCATATTTTTTTAGTTTTTTTTTTGGGTTAAATACCATTCTTGATACATTTGTGAAGTGGCAAGAGATATTATTAACTATGTAAATCTTTAATAATTTCTCTCTAATCTTGATGACAAAAATTTTCAGTTAATAATAATTTATCAAATTTTGAAAATTCATAAATTTTCACATACCATATAATATACATAATCAATTTAGGAAAGAATACATATCTTGATGTACTATAATTGCTTAATTACTTAAGTCTAGTATGAACTTTTAGATTCTTGGATGTACTATAATTATTTAAGCATGCCATGAACCCTTTTCCTAGACTTAAAAGAGTACTGTAATGAGGATATTTAAATTTTTAAGTTTAAAAGAGTACTATAATGATAGGAGACTGTGATTCTATCTTTTAATTATGTAGTAGTGATTAATAAAGAGAAAACATATAATTCTTATTTATAAGTAGAGACTAATTTTAAAATAAACATTTATTATTAGATAATGATTATGATTATTTAATAATTATTTATTATTTAATAATTTTAATTTTTAAATTATTATATATCTTATTAACAAGTGATTAGATACATATAAATATGAAGAAATTACTACTCAATTAATCAATTAAAAATTAAGCAATTTAATTATTTATTTAACTAATTAATCACTTAGTCCATATCATCTGAATATATAAATTTCTCAAAACCATCTATATGTAGTAGTTGACATGATTCGAGGCAAGTTACAAGCAAGTCTCGTTATCACAGAGCGTTTAGGATATATACCTTAGAGTTATAGCAGGCGTTCAGTCTTTTGCTTGGGTACAAGTTGTCATGTTATGAACTATTCGGACAAGTATTCCCACAAAAATGATTCCTTGGCTACACAAGGTTATTTTGGGGATTCAACAAAAATCATCCAAGAATGCATTTACTTAATTCAAATTATTTATAGCTTGGATATGAAAAAAGAGATTTACTAGTTAAGAGATCTCGTTTGTTATAATTTGAAATGGTGAGTGGATATCGATTCGTTGATCATTGAATAGTTTTTAGCGTTTGTTATTATGTTTTTTTTATTAAAATATTATAAATGCATATCATTTAGAGTTTAACATTATATAATCAAATATTAATAAAAAAATTCATGTGTTATGTATTGATTCATGTAATTAGTAACATCTGACAAACATTATCTGAAGTTAAACATATGACAATCCTTTTCCAAGAAAGGATTTGGCCACAGAAAGAACATGCAAATATGAGCACATATAACTTAATATTAAGAATGTTGGTCTTTGTAGAGGTATTTCAAGTCACACAAGTGGTGAACAAGTTTCGACCAGAATATCTTTTTCGCATTGGGCTTTACTTGTGGGATTTATCGTATATCTTCACTCAAAATTCTAATGTGTATACATTTGTATAATGACAACTTCTAATGTGGGCTTTTCTTATTTCATTGGGCTTTTCTTTTGTTAGGTTTTCTTTGTGGGCTTAATATCATTTTTATCCAAAAATTTTAAGTACTAAATCCATGGATATAATTCTCATTTGATCCAATAACTTTTAATGTGAAACAACAAAGACCCATTTTGGTCCCCTACTCTTTTGAAAATCTAAATTGGTCCCCCATTCTTTTGGAAATTCAAATTGGTTCCCCACTTATCCTAGTATCCTTTGTCCTGGTCCATCTATTAACTTACCATCCAAATATTGCTTATATGACCAATTAAACATTGAAGTGACTTCTTTCCTCTATCATATCATATGCCACCGGTTCACTTCTTTACTATGTCTTCTTTAAATATTAACTATCTATTATGAAGAAAAAAAAATGCCTATTTTGTTATGCTTTTTTCTTTCGTTCTCTCTATGTGATAGCATTCTTTTATGTTCTTCATTTTTTCTTCACTTTCTAAATCTCTTTTCTCTTATTCCTCCTTTCTGACCAGGAACCCTTCTACTGCTCTATCAAGCCAAGTGAAACACAAGAAAGGAAGATTTAGAAAATATAGAAAATGCAAAAAATTGAGGCCTGTCATTGTTGCAATATTGAAAGGAATGTGAAATAAGAATAAAAATAGGGCATTGGAGAATGTAAGAATAGAAGTGAAAAGAAGAAGAGAAGAGTTGTGAAGTTAAGAAGGAACTTGAGACACGATTGCGCACTACTAATCTTGTTTTGAATTTAGGTGAGACAGGAAGAAAGTTGCACCACATACTTGTGAAATGCAAAATCGTAAACTTCAAATTTATAGAAGTGTAAAGATAAGGAAGAATATGCAAGATGACTTGGAGGAGACAAACTGAAAACTATTAGTGCTCCTGTTATATATAGACATGAGAGGCAAAGTAGGAAAGGAAAGCCACTCATGACTGGATAGCACGTGAGATTGCTCATCGGCCTCATTCTTTTCTTCTTTCTCTTCGTTCTCTCCTCGATTGATTGCCCTTTCAAGTTCCTTCTTAACCTCGTAGCTCCTCTATTATTTTTCCCACTTCTATTCTCATATTTTCCAATGCTCTGTTATCATTCTTATCTCATATCCCTTTCGATATTGTAGTAATGATAGGCCTCAATTTAAGGGTTTAGGGTATAAATTTAGTTGTAATCCTTACATTTTTTTTTTTTTTGTGTTTCACTAGGCTTGATAAAGCGTCAAAAGGCTTCTTGGTCAAAAAGAGGAAAAAGATAAAAGAGAATAAGTGGGTGAAGAAAAGATGAAGAAGTACAAAGGGAGTGTTAGCATAGATATGGAGGGAGTGTTAAGGTAGGTAGCACGAGAGGAAAGAGCATAACAAAATAGACATTTATTTATTTTTTCTTCTTCATAATAGATAGTTAATATTTTAAGATGATATGACACAAGAATGGAAGGTGGCATATGACATGGTAGTGGAGAGATGCCACATTAGTGTTTAATTGGCCATATCAGTGATTTTTGGATGGTGGACTAACATAGGGACTAGAATGAACAATGCTTGGTTGAATGGAGGACCAATTTAGATTTTTGAAGAAATGGGCGACCAAAATGGAATGACGAATGAATGAGAACTAAAATGGAGTTTTTGTCAATGTGAAACATTGTTACACGGAAAATATATTCATTCAATAGGCTTTAGCAAGATCATATTTGTGAGTTACAAATAATGAATTAAAACAAGATATTTTAATTATTCATCATGTACATGTTCCCCTTTTTTATTCTCCATACCAATAATGTATAGTATTAAAAATTTTAAAAAATTAATCATTTGTGTCCCTATACTTTACATAAGTTTTGAAATTGGCCCTAATATTTTATTTTTTTTAGGCCTTACATTTTTTAAAACCTACAAATGTACCCCCACTGTTAAGTTGCCCACTAACACCGTTTGAGCCTCTAATGACATGGAAATTTTTAAGCCACATCAGATCATTTTTAAGTTACATCAGATCTTATTGGGTAGCCATTTTATAGAAAAAAAGGAATGTGATCACCACACCAGCACACTTCATTTGCATTGCACAGCCCTAAGGCACCATCACACACCAATCGCAGCACATGAGGATAAAAGCGTGCAACACATCAGCACATAAGGATTGCAGAAGAACGACATATGCAGAGGAGAGCGATTAAATGCGCAGTGATCGATGAAGAAGGAGATCGAAGGAGTACGAAGAAGATTAGGTATGTGAATGCTTGAATAATGTCAGTGAATATTGGGCTGCAATTAAAATCATGATTTGCCTATACTCTGCTATTTTCTCCTAGCGATTTAATTTTGTAATCTCTGAATATCGAATTACAATTGAATCATGATTTGCTTTGTTAGGTTTTGTTATTCAGATTAATTTCATCCTGCTCTTAACATGCTTTGGCTATATGTTCTGTAATCTACAGTTATTCAAAACTGAGTGTTCCTACAATGCTTATTAACCAATTCCTAAAATGTAGTTAGTTATTTAGACAGATAAATTGGAATGTGATGTACCAATACTTTTTTCGGTTGTTGATTTTGTGTGATTGGTTAGAACTTTAATCAAAAGCTTTTGTAACTTCATCAATCTGGATTTGTTTCCTTCTCCTAGCCATTAATTTTGGTGAGGTGTGAAGTAATACTCTGAAATTTGGAAAGCTAAAAGCTCAAGTGAAGTGTTTGGTGATACTCTGAAACTTATAAAGCTAAAAGTTTAGGTAAGTGTTTGGTGATACTTTGAAATTGGAGGTAATGTAAATAGCTTTTGAATTTTATCTTTGGCTTTTAATTTTGGCAGGCTCCACGTGTAAGTGGCATCTCAATTAGTATAATCACAATGTGATTTGCATTTGCATTAAAGACTTCTTGATTATAGTGAGCTTTTATCATTATCATGTTGGTAATTCTATCTACAACATCCTGTAACTTTTTGGCTTGCTGTGCAGCTGTGTGCGATGGTGTTTCCTCAATTGCTGCCCTATTATGGTGTGCGACTCTTAATGCTCTATTGCAGCCCTAGCGTGAAGTGTACAATGGGGCCCTAGCGTTGTGTGATGCAAATGAAGTGTGCTAGTGACCTTCGGTCCTTTTATTTTCTCCTCGCTGATATGGCAGCCCACTATAATCTGATGTGACTTAAAAATGATATGATGTTACTTAAAATTTTCCATGTCTTCAGAAACTCAAACGGTGTTAGTGAGCAAAATAGCGACAATGGTATATTTGCAGGTTTTTGAAAATGTAGGGACTGATTTTAAAAAAATAAAGGCTCCGTTTTGTTCGAGTTTTCTGGCCGAGGGTTTGGTTGCAATATGGCCGCTAGACTGGATCTCCCATGGGAGAGAGGTCTTCCAGGCCTGGGGGAGAGGCCTTTCTCTCCAAAAATGGGAATAATCTGTATGGGGTAGGAGGAATCAAAACATTTGGTCGAAAATACCCCTTCACCGTACAATGTCTTGCCTGGAGTTATGTCGCACCAACCCAGCAGAACAAATTAGAGATGCTGAGTAAAAGCCACCCTCCCACCTGTTTCTCTCTTCTACAGCGTTTAAGAAGTAAAATTGGTCTGGCTCTCTGCATTGTCGACTCGAGGAGAACGATTTGCGACCAGCGATTTCATGGTAAGTATCGTTCGATCTTTTCTGTTAAGCCATTTAGCAATCTGCGATGTTTCTTGCCTATCTGGGGTGAGCGAAATGGCTGTCTATTGATATCTGGCATCTGTTGCTATGAATTTGTGGTCTGATTGTATGATTTCTCTCCTCTGTTGCTATGAATCGACGGTTGAATTGTTACTGTTTTCTGTGGAAATATTGTGAATCCCTTTTCTGCATTACGATGACGGTGGTGTACGTAAAACTCTGTTTAAGATCATTAAATTAGCTGAATGAGCAATAGTGCTTTCACAATACTCTGTTACATACGGTGAATGATGGTGGCTATTATGAAATTATGTACCCTTCTGTGATGCTTTTTTTCCGTGGGGTTTGTGAACTGCTTTTTGAGTTTTACAGATTTAGTACCGTCGTCAAACTAAATCTTTGTTGCCCAGAAATAGCACACCACTGTTTAAATAATAGAAATCCTCAGCCTCATACTTTTACTTTCTTTTATTGTTCTTTTTTTGGAAGATATCAGCTGGGTAAAATGGGAAACATTGCCAGTGTAGTGATTACTGTTGTTTATTTATGTTCGGCTTCAGATTATTTTGCAACCTTTGAATGTTCTATGTGCTTTCAATCTTCAAAGACCTCCCAAGTTAAGGACTTGGTGTATGGTAAATAGCTAAGAGTGAGAGAGACATGTTTTATCGGCGCTTTTATTTATGCTGACACTGGTAAATGCAAAAGAGAATAGGTGATGTAGAAAAACCATTAGTACACATGTATTAAAACCTTCTGTTGGAATAACTTAATGCTGGTGCCTGATCTGGACGGGTATATATACTTGCGACATGGCCTTATCCTGCGTGGTTGAAATTTGGAAACCCAGTCATGTCATTGTTTATTGCAAGCAAGGAGGAAGACTTGTGTTATATATATATATATATATATATATATATATATATATATATATATATATATATATATATATAATTAAATGAAAATATGCAAGAAACTCATAATTGTGGATAGATTACAAAAAAAGTCAAAAAGTCTTAAATAAAAATTTATGGACAGTTTATGATGAATTAGTGGGAAGAAATAGACAACCTAATATATAATAATCGAAAGAGAAAAAGAAAAAGTAAATGATGAATTAACCAAAGAAGATTATAGAATTAAAGATTATTTCTAACCATATTTTTTCTTCTTGTATTTCGAATAATACATTATTTGTTGAGTTTATAGATTCTGTTAAATCAATATGATAAATATTACTATGAAGCAAGATTAGCAAATTATAATAAAAAGAAAGTATATTTAGATTTATTTTATAAAAAATTACCCCCTATATTAGTAGAAAATATATTAACAGATTATTATAGAGCCTTTACATAAGAGAATATCTATACGAAAGGATTATTTAAGAGAATATCTATAAGCAAAATGTAAAGAAGTTTGGAAAGCAAATAGATTTGATAAGACTAATAAGTTAATCTTAAAATGCGGAATACTAGAATCACCACATAAATGGGGTTGTAAACCTCTTAAAACATATAAATATAAGAAAAGAAAGAAATATATAAAACCTTATAAGCCATATAAAAAATATAGGTTCAAAAAATATTCGAAAGACAAATTTATAAGAAAATATAAGCCTAAGAAATACTTTAACAAAGAAGAAAATTAAATTATAAAAAATATCCTAAAAAATGTCAATGTTATAATTGTGGAGAATTAAGACATATATCTACAGAATGTAAAGAAAGGAACTATAAACATAATAGAAGCAGCAGAAATAGAAGGATTAGAACCTATAGAATTTGATAGCTTTCCTACAGAAGAAGCTTATGAATTTGATATAGAAATTTATAAAATAGAAAGAATGTTAGAATCAGAGACAAGTAGTTCAGAAACAGAAATAGATTATATAGGTATAGACGAAGAAAATGAAATCAATATGATGCAATGAGAATCTAGTAACCAAATCGAGGAATAACAAGAATATGACTAGTATGAAGAACTTAGAAATCCAGAAGAAGGAATAGTGGAAAGAAGAATAAAATTTAGAAAAGAACAATAAAATAAAATCAGAAATAAAGAATTAGACATGTCAACCGAAGACTTATCACAACAGAGTATAATATCAAAAATTGGAAAGATCATTAAATCAAAACAAAAAGAAAAATATGCATGTGTAGTATTATAGAATAAATATCCTATTAAAGCAACACAAACAAAATGAATACTAAGAATACCATTAATAAGCAAATAAATAATAGATAGAGAAATAGAAAAATTAGATATTAAAGATGATATTTACATAAATTTATATACAAGGAATTCAACTAATGATAAAAGCCTATTTTTAAGTAGGTATAAATACACCAATATAACTATTAATTACTTATAGACAATATACCAAATAGCATACTAGGAGCCTTAAATGGGAATTTAGTTTATCAAAAATTAAAATTCACTCTTAATATTAATTTTGCTATCTCTAGAGCCGAAATGAATATGAATATAACTTTAATGGTTTATCGTAAATTAAAAGGAATTAAGATGCCTCCAGGAAGCAAGATAATTAGTATAACAGGCATGGTAGGACTTGTATTCTCCAATGAACACAAAATCTATAAAAAAGAACTAAGGAAAAATAACCATAGGAAAAGAGTTCATGCCAGTATTAGAAGAATTAAAAGTTGATCCTATAAAAATTACAATTAGAATTAGATAATACTAGAGAAATAAGAAACAAAGAAAACAATAGACGAATATAGTATGATAATAACTTGGGAAGAATAAGTATAAGAATAAATTCACCAACGGATGTAAATATAAGTATTAATCCTAGAAGAAGTCTAAGTTATCAAGAAAATAGACCAATAACTAGAATAGAAAGCTTTAGAACATCCAGTTTAGAAAGGCATCGATTAGCAGAAATTCCTATAGTTTCAAACCTAATTGAAATAAGAACAACAACTCCAACTATTGATTTAACAAAATCTATAAATTCAACAAATTATGTATTATTAGAAATACAACAAGAAGAAATATGGTTAGAAATAATAGCCATAATAAATCCAAATAAAAAAAGAAGTATAATCTAATTAGAATATACTTATAATGACATAAAAATAGATGAATTAGGAACAAAAGCTAATATGATATTAAGATTTGAGAAAAGAGAAATATTAAAATTAAAATTATGGGTAGATGAAGAAATCAGAGAAATAGAGAATCATAAATTAATTTTAGGCCAATATTTTCTTAACTAAGTAACTCCATATAAAATCCAAAAGGATAGAATTCTTTTGAATATAAATCAAGTAGTAATAATTCTAGGAAAAATAAAGTTGATTTAAATGAAGTTATATTATATATTGCTAAAATTCAATTATAAGAAATATTCATGCTATGGTAGATACTGGAGCCAATATGACAACAGCTACATATAATGTACTACCACTAGAACAATGGAAAAAAGAAAAAACAATAAAAATGACTAGTGCAGGAAAAGAAGTACATTTATTAGAATTATTAGCTGAAAATGTAAAAGTACAAATAGGAGATTATAAGTTAAAAATCCCATTAATATTCCAGTATAATGAAGCCATACCAGATATCATATTAGGAATGGATTTTTTAGAATAATATATGCCTTTATATTTTACACTTAAAGCCTTAGTATTTACTACACCCTGTAAGCACCAATCATGGGTACTAAGAATATTATATCCATAAAAAAGAACTAACACTGGATTTAAAAAAAAGAAATTTGAAAATGAAGTTTAATTTGTGCCTAATAAAGAACCAATTAGAGAAAATGGGAAAAAGAAAATTCATAATATAGAAATGAAGATTATAGAACAAAGGTTAGAAGGAAATTATAGTGATAATCTCTTAGTACAGCAAAAATCTAAACCTTTAGCCAAAATAGAATTATTAGATTATAGCAAAGAAATAAATAGTAAACTTTATCCATGGACAAAAGAAAATAGAAAAGAATTTATCATGCATATAAATGAAATGAAAAAAATATGATCTAATTAGAGAAAGTAAATCAAGATACTCATCACTAGCAATGATAGTTATGAAACATAGTGAAGAAAGAAGAAGAAAATCTAGAATGGTAATAAATTATATTATGAAGATAAAGAAGGAAAAGAACTAATAACAAAATATGCTAGTGGAAAATTTAATCTTAGCCAAGCTAAATATCATTCAAATTGGAAGGAATTTTTAGTAGTTGTTAAAACAGTAGAAAAATTTGAATTGTTAATAGTAAATTCAAAATTTATAATTCGAATTGATAATACCCAAGTTAAACATTGGAAAGATAAAGGAATAAGATCAAATAAATTATCTGATAAAATGGCAAAGTGATTTAGCATATTATGATTATTCAATTGAATTTATTAAAGGGAAAAATAACTTGATTGCTGATTATTTAAGCAAAGATGGAGTAGCCAAATAATGAGAAAAATAATATGCAGCCAAATAGCCCAGCTCGGGATAGGAACTCTTCAACTATTTATTAATTACCTGTGTGATTATCTATGTTGGAAGTCAACGTGGGGTTAGCACAATCTCAAACAAATAGTTATATGAATAATATATCAAGTACTTAAAGAGTATAATTGTTTAACTCAATTAACTAGATTAAGAAGTAAGAAAATTAAAAACTGGTTCATCTAACTAGGTTGGCTCTTCAAGCTAGATCTCTAGCCCTACAATCTCAAACCCTATAGTCTAAGGCCAACCAAGCCCAAATAGTCCAAGCCTAGTACCTATCCAAAAAAAAAATTTTTTTAGACAAAAAAAAAAAAAAGAGATTGAGACCTTTGAGCAAACATCTTGCTTAATAAGAAAAACTTTAACTTTGAGCCCATTAATTCCAACCAAAGAAACTACTATTCCACCTCAACCAATAAAAACTTTTGATCATAAACTCTGAGAACAATTCGATTATTTTCAACTTTTAATCCAATACCTCAACAACCTTAATCTTCCCATTACTAAGATTATTAAATTTATATCCCATTATGCTATTAACAAAGTAGTTATTTTTCTAAGAACAGACCCATAATTTGTCCAAACTTTATTCAGTTATGGATTAATCTAGTCCATTTACCCTTAAACAAATTTGCAAGAAATATCTTTACTACTCAAGTTTGTAATTGAAACCTCAAAACACTTTTGGAATAGTAATCCAATATCAAGTATATATTTGATGTTACTCAACTGTAGCCGAATTAACCTCTAATAGATTTTACCCACCAATTAATCTAATATGTTTCGGCACCATTAAACATCCATTTAAATTCCAAGAAGAAGCAAAAGAAGACATTCCAGCAAAACAAATTTTCACCACTATGTCTAGATTAAGAGCACAAGAAATGCACATCATTATGAATGAATTAACTAAGACTCTAACAAAAAATGAAGCACAGTAGATTTACTTGATGAGTCCCACAATATGTATTTATTCGACAGGAAAAAATGGCCGCTAATATAGATAATTCAGAAATTAGTATGATAAAGTAAGGACCAATAATATGGAGCACTCCGAGCCTACTAAGATGAATATTTGTGAAAAAATATCTGAATTTTAGGAACATTAATATAAATATTGTCAAGAACAAATAGACTCAGAATATACCCAATTAGCCAGTTCAATTGATTTGAGCCCTTAAAAAATAAAAGTCTGGACAATTATAAAGACCAATATCACTATTGACATAAAACAAAAGCACATGGAACAATAATGAAGCATTAGAAGGACAATCATCAATGTGTCTTTAGCACGACATCCTTGAAGACCACTACTTTTGCATAAAGAAAATAAGAAAAAGCATATGAAGAACAATAATGACAAACAAGGATCAGCCACCTTTAGTACGAGACCATTAAGATCATTACTTTGTTTTATATAGTATTACTTCTTAGTTTATATAAGATCATTACTTTCCTTGTAACAAACATGGAGCCTTGAGAAGTTCACTTGAGTTTTAAGTACACTTAATCAATCTCCAGCTTACTTTGCTATTTGTAACCTCTATCCTTTGTACAAATTCTCCATCAATAACAGAAGTTTATTTTCAACATCAAAAGCTGAGTTATTCTTTTACCACAACAATCTCTAAAGATTAATCATGAAATCTCCTGGGGGTGAATAAAATTTTTTATTTATTAATTTAATATATTTTTATTAATTTAATATTAATAAAATATTAAAAAATATTATTTTTTTATTTTCTCCTGTAATATCCAGTAACAGGAGAAAATCTGAACTCAGATTAATCACAGCACACTAAGTTATGACTAACTAAACCTTTAGGGGCAAACTAAGGTAAATTTATTTCCCAAAACTTATAACGATAAGTTGATCTTATTGTATGAAATATCGGCAAAATTATTGTTTATTTAAGCTTAGATTAGAATATGGATTGAGTACATTTCCTGTGGGAAGCTAAGGAAGGTTGTACTAGATTTTGATTGAAGGGGGAAGGTCTGTGTAGAAATAAGCACTATAAAAAACTTCTGTATGAGAGAGGACAAAGTTTTTTCTATCACTTGATGATAATTTGGTAAAAAATCAATCCATATTTTAAATTAAGCTTATCATAATTAATAATTACTTGTATATCGGCTGGAAACCCAAGAGCATAGGGCTATTGGATTGATGAGATCTAAACACTAGATATGTCTTTATGGTGTAACAATACCTAAGTACAGGGTTTGTCGGGTTGGTCATGTAATGGTATCAAAGCATGGTTATGATGAAGGAAAATAAAGGAACTTTAGTTTCCCTTTACTTCACAAAGTTAAATTGATAAGTCTTTATTTGTTCACTTCTGCATACTTTAACTATGTATTCATTAAATAGAATAAAACTAAAGATATATTGTATAGAAGAAAATAAGATCCCTAAACATTCATATATCCCTAATCAGAATAGCCAGCCAAGTAGTAGTATTTGCCACTCCATTTGTCTTAGATGGAGAAGGAGATGAAAATATAAACCAAAATAATTGGACTAATATATTTTTGATGAAGCAATTAGGATGTTATATAAAACCAAATTTAGATGAAGAATTAGATATATATGATTTAGATGGAACTTTAAAACGATTACCTAAAGATGTTAAAAAAATATTAGAAAAAGAAAAAGATGAAAATATTATGAAAAGATTAAAAGAATTATCTAAACCTTTAGAACAAAAGATTTATGAATTAAAAATTGAATTAGAAATTATAAAATTGGAAATAAAAGAATTAAACTCTTTAATAAAACGAACTTTAGGAATAAAAGATAAATTAGTAAATATATAACATGGATATGAAATAAACACTATGACAACCATAGTAATCGAAGACGCACGATTCACGCGTCGAATCGTGTGAAACACATCGATTCAATTCTATAGCGATTCAAATCGCAGAGTGAATCGCACAGAAGCCAGAATCGCACGTCGGAATTGTCGGAATCGTGCAATCGATGTCTGAACCGGCGATTCATGATCTGTCGACGATTCAAGCTAGAAGTGCGCGGGTCGGTTTGATGTCGGGTGGCCCGACTGGGGAAGACGAAGACCATTTTTTTTTTTAATTTGTTTCTGTATGATGCAAATTTTACAACATGGCGTGGTTCTCTTTCTTGGGTTGAAGAATAAGAAAGACATAATAATAAGTTCATGGGCTGCGTCGCATAGTTTCTTTCTATAATTTTAAATTTCAGTTTTTTAATTAATTGAATTCAAATTAAACTTTGACTTTTGACTTTGTCTATTTAAACCTAATATAAAATACTCCTATGTACTCTAATCTTTTCAATTTCAAGAGTGCTGCCGCATAAGTTTGGTTCCTCCATTATTGTGGAAAAAGTAAGCATACTTCTTTTTTTCTTTTTTGAAAGAACTTCTCTTTATTTTTAATTCTTCTATTTCTATCTATTATTGTATTAAGATATTATCAAATTCAAAGTTCAATCTTAACTAGCATCTTAATTATTTATTTTTATTCTTCATCTTAATTTTTGTTTTCTTTCTTTATTGTAATAATATTTATTTTCTTTATTCATCTTAATTTTTATATTCTTTCCCTATCTTAATCTTTTTTTTTTTCATCTTAATTTTTATTTTCTTTCTTTATTATAATTTTTATTTTCTTTCTTCATCTTAGTCTTTATGTTCTTTATTCTCTTCTTTTATTTTTTAAGGTTAAGACTTTAAGTTTCTAGATTTCAAGATATGGCTCCAAACAAGAAAACAAAGAAAGATATTGCATGGGATCACTGTAAGTCTCTCGACACTAGGTTATATGTTAAATGTAACTATTGTCCTAAAACAATGTGGGGAGGCGCATTCAGGATGAAACATCATCTAGCTGGAACACATAAAGAGGTTGCACCTTGTGAACAAGTGCCTGAAGAGGTAAAAAATTTATTTAAAAAAATGCTAGATGATATGATTCTGAAGAAGGATGATGATGATGATGTTGTTGAATGTTTTGATTTTGATGATAAAGAAATTCAGTCGAGAAAAAAAGGGTCAATGGAAGCTTTTATGGTTAAAGGAAAAGGGATTGGTGACTCAAATTCCTTAAAGCCTAATATGAAGCAGAAAACTATAAATGCAATGGTGAAGGATTGGGATGTAGTAATTAGAGATATATGTAAATGTATATATGCCAATGCATTGTCGTTTACTTTGGTGAAAAACCCTTATTTTATTGAAATGGTGAAGTCTATTAGTGAATATGGTAGAGGATTGAAGCCACCTACTTACCATGAAGTGAGAGTTTCTTATTTAAAAAAAGAAGTTGACCTTGTCCATGCTAATTTGGATAATATAGACTTGAATGGAGGAAAACTAGTTGCACATTGATGTAAGATGGATGGACTGATGGAAAGGGTAGATCCCTCACTAATTTTCTTGTTAATAGTCCTAAGGGCACTATTTTCATAAAATCTGTTGATACTAGTAGTTTTATTAAAGATGCTGAAAAAATATTTGAACTACTAGATGAGATGGTGATGGAAATTGGGGAAGAAAATGTGGTGCAAGTAGTTATAGATAGTGCTTCAGCCCTTGTATTTGCTGGAAACAAATTGATGGACAAAAGAAAGCATATCTTTTGGTCCCCTTGTGCTACTCATTGTATTGATTTAATTCTTGAAGATATTAGTGGCCTCTAGGTTTTCTATAATACCATTGGAAAGGCAAAAAGAATCACGACTTTAATTTATAGGCACATATGGGTGCTGAATTTGTTCAGAAGCTATTCCAAAGGTAAAGAGTTAGCAAGACCAGTAATAACTTGGTTTGCCACATCTTTCTTGACAATGAAATCTATCTTAAATCAAAAAATTGCATTGCGATATATGTTTGCATCAGAAAAATGGGCTACAAGTACATATACATCTAGATTTGAAGCTAAAGTTGTAGAAAATATTGTTCTAACTGATTCAAGGTTTTGGAAATCCGTAAAGTACTGCTTGAATTGTGTGTCACCTCTGGTTAAAGTTCTTAAACTTGTAGATGGTGATTCAAAACCAGCGATGTGATACATATACGAGGCTATGGATAAAGCAAAGGAACAAATAGCAAAAAAATTTAATAATGTGGAAAGAAGGTATAAAATAGTCTGGGAAATCATAGATAAGCGTTGGGATTATCAACTTCATAGGCCTCTTCATGCAGTGACTTATTTTCTTAATCCTAAGTAAGTAAATTTGTTAGAAATAATTTTTGTTTATGAAATATTTTTGCTCGATATTTAATTTCTTATTGTAGCTTACATTATCATCATAGGTTCCATTATAATCCAAATTTTAACGCGGACATTGAAGTAAAAGTTGGATTGTATAAAACATTGGATACGATGTGTCTTGATATTGAGACTAGAGTCAAAATTGACTCTCAAATTGAGAAATTTGACAAGGCAGAAGGGCTTTTTGGATATAGCTTGGCAGTTGCAACTAGAGAAAAGAAGCAACCTGGTAATTATTGATCTTATAATGTTGTATTGCTTCTTTAATACATTAAATTGATTAAATATCTAATTACGTTATACTTTCTTTTTGCTAACCTTATGGTGGAATAGTTTTAGAGAAGAGTGTAAAGAGTTACAATCACTTGCCATTCGCATCTTTAGCCTAACTTGCAGTGCTAATGGGTGCAAACGATATTGGAGTGCGTTTGATCATATCCACTTTAAGAGAAGAAATTGCTTAGAGCAGCAAAGATTGAATGCCCTTGTATTTGTCAAATATAACCTTCAACTTGAAATTAGACAAAAGCAAAGGGAGGCAAAACGCGAAACATGATCCTATTTGCCTATCAGATCTTGAATCAGATGATGAATGGATTACTGAACAAGAGGAACCATGTCTACCTGAAGCAAATTCTTGGATGGATGTCCAAGAGTGCTTCAACATCAATGAAGGAGATCCAAGTAAAAAGAGAAAGAGATGTATATTAGACTTGCAGTTTTAAGTCTCGTTATTCAATTACCATATATATTACAATTTACAAATTAATATGATTACATATATGTCTCTTTTTAGGTCCACGAAATCTTAATACTGACAAGAGTGACAAAGGATATGCTAGCAAGCATGAGAAAGGAAAATGAATTATGATACAAGATAATGTTGAACAAGATACTAAAGATGATGGTGATGCTGAGGAAGAAGAGGATGAAGAAATTGTCATGTTGGATGATGACAATGATAATAGTAATAGTGACGATATTAGTCTAGATGATTAGTTTTTAAAGTTAATTAGTTTTTAGATATGAGATATTAGTTAGATAGTTACAATTTACAATTTATGATTTTTGGTTTCTTGAAATTTTATGTTATACATTCTTAATAAGATATATTTTTAATTAGTTTTCAATGTGTATCTAAATCATACCATTCAATTTGATTTGCAATTCACAATTCAAAACTTAGCTTTTTGATTCACGATTTGAATTGTGATTCGATTACTATGATGACAGCCATGAGAGAAGCCATATTCGGGGAAAAAACAGAAGAGCAAATCAGAGAACATGAACTAAATGAAAATATGCAAGAAACTCGTATAATTGTAGATAGATTACAGAAAGGTCAAGAAGTTATAAATAAAAATTTATGGACAGTTTATGATGAATTAGTAAGAAGAAATAGACAACCTGAAAATATAATAATCAAAAGAGGAAAAAAAAAAAAGTAAATGATGAATTAACCAAAGAAGATTATAGATTTACAGAATATGTATGTCATATAAGGTCAGATATACCAAAATTTATAGCGAGAATGATACCTAAAAGAAAAGAACAAAAATCATTGTAATAAAAGAAATTAACATGATGAATATTGAAGAAATAGAAGACTTAGAACAAGACGATATAGAAAGAAAAATGGGTCAAGGAGAAAAAGAATTAGAAATAATTATGGAAGAGTATGGTAGATTTATAATTACTTATGATTATAATGAAATTAATATGAATTAGACACAACAAAGTGTTGTTCAAAGTAATGTTACTCAACAAAGAGAATCATAGACACCCCTAAATTTAAACAGACCAGAATATAACCAAAATAATCCTGAAAGTAGTATGACTAAAGTAGAAGAAGCAGAAAGAGATGAATTAAGACATAAAGAATCCTATAATAACCAAGAAATAGGATATATATTTGACTCAACATATGGACCATCAACTAGCCAAACTATACCAACCAAATTAGAACAATATGAAACAAGATCAATACCAAATGCAGGAATATGGTTAGATTTAGATTGCTGAAAAGATGAAGAAAAAAGAATTAAAGAATAGGCTAAAGCTCAATTTATAGCTTTAGCAAACAGAGGAGTAGATACACAATCTGCCAGTCTAATAGTAGAATCAAGTTTTGTAGCTAAAGTCCAAGATTGGTGGAAGAGTCATTCACAATATTTTAGAGAAAATGCTAGGATGGTACCTCATTATAACACTAGACAAAAATTTTATGCAACATTACTAAGACAGTATGAACAATTATTAAGAAATGAATTTTTAGGAAGAAGTGTAGGAGTACAAGAAACAACTAAAATAGAAAGAGTAATCCAGAAACTACATCAAATAGAAATCTATACATTTGATCCTGATGATTTAGAAGGATATATATGTGAATATGATAAATATTACTATGAAGCAAGATTAGCAAATTATAATGAAAAGACAGTATATTTAGATTTATTTTATAGAAAATTACCCTTATATTAGCAGAAAATATATTAACATATTAGTATAGAGCTTTTATAGAAAGACCAAAATTAATACCCTATGTTGATACTTTAGGAAGACAAACGGATTATTTAAGAGAATATCTATAAGCAAAATGTAAAGAAGCTTGGAAAGCTAATAAGTTTTATAAGACCAATAAGTTAATCTTAAAATGTGGAAGACTAGAATCGCCACATAAATGGAGTTGTAAACCTCCTAAAATATATAAATATAAGAAAAGAAAGAAATATATAAAACCTTATAAGCCATATAAAAAATATAGATTCAAAAAATATTCGAAAGACAAATTTATAAGAAAATATAAGCCTAAGAAATACTTTAACAAAGGAAGAAAATTAAATTATAAAAAATATCCTAAAAAATGTCAATATTATAGTTGTGGAGAATTATGACATATATCTATAGAATGTAAGAGAACTAGAAAGAAAAGAACTATAAACATAATAGAAGCAGATACCATTACATGACTAACTCGGCAAACCCTGTACTTAGGCGTTGTTACACCAAAAAGACAGATCTAGTGTTTAGATTTCTTCAGACCAGTAGCCATACGCTATCGGGTTTCCAGCCGATATACAAGTAATTATTGATTGTGATAAGCTTAAAATAAAATATGGATCGATTTTTGACCAGATTATAATCGGGTGATAGAAGGAACTCTGTCCTATTTCATACAGAAGTCTTTTACAGTGTTTATTTCTGCACAGACCTTTCCCCTTCAATCAAAATCCAGTACAACCTTCCTTCATTTTCTACAGGAGGTGTTCTCAATCCTTATTCTAATCTAAGCTTAAGATAAACAATAATTTTGTCGGTATTTCATATAATAGGATCAACCTTGTAAGTTCTAAAAA
Organism: Delonix regia; assembly: GCA_037074485.1. NCBI lineage: Eukaryota > Viridiplantae > Streptophyta > Magnoliopsida > Fabales > Fabaceae > Delonix > Delonix regia. The sequence goes on along the minus strand of CM073450.1, from coordinate 41,769,680 downwards.
GTAAATTTACCTTAGTTTCCCTTTAGAAGTTTAGTCAGTCATACCTTAGTATGCTGTGATTAATCTTTAGAGATTGCTTAGTGTGCTATGATTAATCTTCAGAGATTACTGTGGTAAAAGAAAAACTCAGCTTTTGATGTTGAAAATAAACTTCTATTATTGATAGAGAATTTGTACAAAGGATGGAGGTTACAGATAGCAAAGTAAGTTGGAGATTGATTAAGTGCATTTAAAACTCAAGTGAACTTCTCAAGGCTCCATGTTTGTTACAAGGAAACTAATGATCTTATATAGACTAAGAAGTAATACTACACAAAACAAAGTAATGGTCTTGATGGTCTCGTACTAAAGGTGGCTGGTCCTTGGTTGTCATTATTGTTCTTGAGATACTTTTTCTTATTTTCTTTGTGCAAAAGTAATGGTCTTCAAGGATGTATTGCTAAAGACACGTTGATGATTGTCCTTCTGATGCTTCATTATTATTCCGTGTGCTTTCTTTTTTATGTTGGCAGTGATATTGGTCATCATACTTGTCCAGACTTTTATTTTTTAAGGGCTCAAATCAATTGAGCTGGCTAATTGGATATATTCTGTGTCTATTTGTTCTTGACAATATTTACATTGATGTTCCTGAAATTCAAATATTTTTTCACAAATCTTCATCTTAGTAGGCTTGGAGTGTTCCATATTATTGGTCTTTACTTTATCATACCAATTTTTGAATTGTCTATATTGGCGGCCATTTTTTCCTATCGAATAAATACATGTTGTGGGACTCGTAAAGTAGGTCCACTGTGCTTCATCTTTTGTTAGAGTCTTGGTTAATTCATTCATAATGATGTGCATTCCTTGTGCTCTTAATTTGGACATAGTGGTGAAAATTTGTTTTGTTGGAATGTCTTCTTTTGCCTCTTCTTAGAATTTAAATGACCGTTTAGTGGTGTCGAAACGGATTAGGTCAATTGGTGGGTAAAATCTATTTGTTGTTAATTCGGTTACAGTTGAGTAACATCGAATATATACTTGATATTGGGTTACTATTCCAAAAGTATTTTGAGGTTTCAATTACAAACTTGGGTAGTAAGGATATTTCTTGCATATTTGCTGAAGGGTAAATGGATTGGATTAATCTATAGCTAAATAAAGTTCGGACAAATTCTGGGTTTGTTCCTGGAAAAATAACTACTTTGTTAATAGTATAATGGGATATAAATTTAATGGACTTAGTAATGGGAAGATTAAGGTTGTTGCGGTATTGGATTAAAAGTAAAAAATAATCAAATTGTTCTTAGAGTTTTGGATTAGGAGTTTTTATTGGTTGAGGTGGAATAATGGTTTCTTTGGTTGGAGTTAATGGGCTCAAAGTTAAGGCTTTTCTTGTTAGGCAAGATGTTTGCTCAAAGGTTTCAACCTCTTCTTTTTTTGTGGTTTTGTCTAAAAAAGTTTTTTTTTGGATAATTACTGGGCTTGGACTATTTGGGCTTGGTTGACCTTAGACTATAGGGTTTGGGATTGTAGGGCTAGAGATCTGGGTTGAAGAGTTAGCCTAGTTAGATGAACCAATTTTTAATTTTCTTACTTCTTTATCTAGTTGATTGAGTTAAACAATTATGCTCTTTAAAGTACTTGATATATTTTTCATATAACTATTTATTTGAGATTGTGTTAACCCCACGTTGACTTTCAACATGGATAATCGCACAACTAATTGATTAATAGTTGAAGAGTTTGTGTCCCAAGCTGGGCTATTTGGCTGCATATTATTTTTCTCATTATTTGGTTGGTCCATCTTTGCTCAAATAATCAGCAATCAAGGTATTTTTTCTTTTAATTTATTCAATAGAATAATCATAATATGCTAAATCACTTTGTCATTTTATCAGATAATTTATTTGATCTTATTCCTTTATCTATCCAGTGTTTAACTTGGGTATTATCAGTTTGAATTATAAATTTTGAATTTACTATTAACATTTCAAATTTTTCTACTGTTTTAACAACTGCTAAAAATTCCTTCCAATTTGAATGATATTTGGCTTCGTTAGGATTAAATTTTCCACTAGTATATTTTGTTATTAGTTCTTTTCTTTCTTTATCTTCATAATATAGTGTTGCTCCCCAATAATGTTTCGAAGCATCTGTATATATTCTATTTAATTGGCTGGTTAACAGGGATACTTAGTTTAGGTAAATTTTTACATAAATGTTTTATTTTTTTATTATATATTTAGCATTATCGTCCTAATTTCGTTCAACTATTTCTCCTACTAATTTTGATACTTTAGAGATATATTTTGATAAATTAGGAATATAATTTTTAGCCTGGTTTACTAATCCTAAAAATGATCTTAAATCCTTCTCAGTGGTTATTTCTAGAAAGTCTAATACCTTTTTGCTAGTACATTCTTGTAATTTAATACCATCTTTGGATATATAATGGCCTAAAAATCTTATTTTTTCTTTTCTTAATTTTGTCTTTTTGGGTGATATATTTAATCTTTTTTCTTCTACTAATGATATAAATTTTTTGAGGTGTTCTTCATGTTCTTTTTCATTTTCAGAGAATATTAAAATATCATTGATATAAATTATTGCAAAATCTTTTATTGGTAATAATAATTTCATTACATAATCTTGAAATATATTGGGACTGTTGTGAAATCCCATAAGTAGTACATTCTATTCATATAATCTTTCTGATGTGTTAAAGGCTGTATATTTTTTGCTTTCTTCTTCTAATTTTATTTGAAAAAATCTTGACTTATAGTCAAATTTACTAAACATTTGTTTTCCTTTAATTAAGTTAAATAAAAGTTCTATTTTAGGAATAGATACTCATTTCTTACTGTTATTTCATTTAATTTTTTTATATTTTATTACCATTTTAGATTTTTCTCTTTTTTTTTCTCACTATGTTTCATAACTATCATTGCTGGTGATGAGTATCTTGATTTACTTTCTCTAATTAGATCATATTTTTTTCATTTCATTTATATGCATGATAAATTCTTTTCTATTTTTTTCTGTCCATGGATAAGGTTTACTATTTATTTCTTTGCTATAATCTAATAATTCTATTTTGGCTAAAGGCTTAAATTTTTCCCAGTGTATTAAGGGATTATCACTGTAATTTCCTTCTAACCTTCATTTTATAGTCTTCATTTCTATATTATGAATTTTCTTTTTCCCATTTTCTTTAATTGGTTCTTTATTAGGCACAAATTGAACTTCATTATCAGATTTCTTTTTTTTAAATACAGTGTCAGTTCTTTTTTGTGGATATAATATTTTTAGTGCCCATGCTTGGTGCTTATAGGGTGTAGTAAATACTAAAGCTTTAGGTGTAAAATTAAAAGCATATATTGTTCTAAAAAATTCATTCCTAATATGATATCTGGTGTGACTTCATGATACTGAAATATTAATGGGATTTTTAACTCATAATCTCCTATTTGTACTATTACATTTTCAGTTGATAATTCTAATAAATGTACTTCTTTTCCTGCACTAATCATTTTTAATATTTTTCCTTTTTTCCATTGTTCTGGTAATAGTACATTATATTTAGCTATTGTCATATTAGCTCCAGTATCTACCATAGCATACTTGATATTTGGATCATAGCACGGTCTTCGTGAAAATGAACGATAATTTTATAAATAACTAGGATCTTTATATCAGTTAAGCTAATTGTCTCTTTTCTGATCTTTCTTGGTCTACAACAATTTATTTGTCTTAACATTTTTCAGTTGCAAAAATGTTGATCTGTGAATATCTGATTATTTTATCGTACTTGTAGCTTATTCTAAATTTGTTTATTCTATTTTATTCACGTGAAGTATTGATTTTTTGCACTCAAGTATACATTTTCAAAGTATATAACAATGGAGTTTAAAATATAATTTTAGTATAACCTGACTTATCTTCATAGGTAGCCATATTGATGAAATATGTAAGCATTAGTTGTTGTAGCATCAATATGTGCTTGGACATGTTAGCATGTATGCTATATTCATCCTAGTTATACGTGGACTAAAAAAAATTTTTTCAACGGGTCATGCACTTGATACCTGGGCATGGTATAAAGTGGTTTAATCATTCCCTTATGCCCAATCTTCCTTCCTTATAGAGATAAACATCTGGACTTCAACTTCATTTCTCAATATAATATGTGTACACTCATGCACTTAATATGAACAGTCATGTATGGTCATGCACTGATTGTGTAATATATAAGTCATGCATTGAATGTGAAAAAGCAAATAAAGTGACATTGTGAAGGGAATGTTTGGATTCAAAATAATGGATTGAAAGAGAATAAGAGAAAAAAGTTATTTATTTACATTTAAATAATTTGACCCCTTTTCTGTTCCTATATGTTGTTCAATCAGTATACAAAGATACCAATGGGTTGATATGTGCCTTAGATAACATGTCATTTTTGGTAATATTTTGCTGTTCAGCCAGCTATGGACCAAAGGAGACTGGAGTATGTAGTGCGGGTTGTAGTATGATACTTGCGTGCTATAATTTGCATTTACAGTATTGTCATCCGGATGGAGGGGATGGTTTTGGAACGTAGGCACATTAGTGATAAGTCTTACAGACTAGATTTTCATGCCAAGAGAGCCCACCTTAGGAGTTTAGTCTACCATAGTGATACCACATGCTTCAATCGGTTAAGAATGTATAGGGCAAACTTTGATAGGTTGTGTGCTATGCTAAACACTACAGGCGACTTGAAACTTGCATGACACATGTTAGTGGATGAGCAAATTGCTATGTTTTTAAACATACTTGCTCAACATGTCAAGAATTGTGTTATCCAATTCAATTTTGGTTGCTTTGGTGAGACAATAAGTAGATATTTCAAAGTGGTCTTGACAGCAATGACGTAGCTGGATGGAGAGCTATTGAATATTGAAGATGTCGGAGCCTGTGCCGGCTGACTCAACAGATAATCGATGGAAGTAGTTCAAGGTAACAATAAGTTTGGTTTTGTACATTGCGTTGTTAAATATACTTGATAATAACATGGTTTACTTATGTGTGTTCATGTGTAGAGATGTCTGGGTGCACTAGATGGCACACATGTGAGGATTAAAGTGCCTCTAGCAGACAAGCCCAGATATAGGAATAGGAAGGGTGAAGTGACCATCAATGTGCTTGGAATCTTCACACAAGATGCACAATTCATCTACGTCCTGTTTGGGTGGGAAGGGTCAGCTGCAGATGGAAGGATTTTGCGTGATGTCAAGTGCCGTGAGGTTAGTTGGCTTTACCTAGTAGATTTATCCTTGTTTTTATATCATTTCACTATAATTGCATACTTGTTGATGGCATGAATGTAAATCATTCATTATATATGTTTTACATAACAATGTGTAGCTGCACCTAAAGTTGAAAGTAGGGGATAGTTCTTTGAAATTAAGGTTAGTGGTTTTAGAATATAGTTTTCCATTAGTATATATTAACCAATGCTCTGTATCTAATTTAATTGTGTGTAGTCTATGTCAGAAAATCAGTGTAATTAGGGTTATACATTAAGGTTACTGCTGTTCAAATATAATCTTTCATCATTGTATATGAGGCATTGCTATATATAAAATTTAACAGTGGTTGCTTTAAATATGAACAATGCAAGAAGAGCATGTTTCCTTTCCCTATATTTCTATGCCATGATTTTATACCTAAGATAAAATGCTGTCGTCAGTTTGTAGGCTGCTACTATTTGGTGGATGTTGGATATACCAATTGTGATGGTTTTCTAGCACCATATCGAGGTCAACGATACCACTTGGGAGAATGGAGAGAGGGTCGTATCCCAACAAATGCCCACAAGTACTTTAACATGAAACACGCAAGTGCACGGAATGTCATTGAGCGGTGTTTCAGTATGTTGAAACTTCGTTGGGCAATTCTGAGGAGTCCATGCTTCTATCTTGTTAGGACTCACAACTGCGTGATTATTGCTTGCTGCCTCTTGCATAACTTGATTTGAAGAGAAAATGCATTTGACCCCCTAGATGGAGAGCTAGATAATGCTGCCGCAGCCCCAACCCCTGGGGATGACAACCCCATATTCACAATGGAACCCACCAATGAGTGGAGTGCATGGCAAGATAATCTGGCCACACAAATGTTTGCGGAGTATCGGGATCAACGTCCTGGGATTTAGGGTCTTTTAGCTACTGTAACTTTTACTACTTTATACATCATGCATGTAAGCTGATTGTAATGTAAAACTGATTGCATTCTTTGTGGCGACCTTTAAACTTAGATTGTTGTACTTAATTATTATTGTATTAGCATTGTCACTTAGTATGTGTTAATGGATGCGACATTACAACCTATTTGCACTGTGATTATGTGGTATACAATGCTGTTAATTTATGTTGGCTACGTTATAGAAAAGTTGTTCCCAACCTGGGTTGTTTTTCATCTGCAGGCACAGACAATGTCCCAAGTCCAACCATCAAGTGGCAGCTCACCCAGTGGGAAGCACACATAGACTGCAGACGAAGGCAAGGTCCTGGTGGATTGCATGGTGGAGCTTAGAACTGAATAGAAATTCATGCAAGACTGTCACTTTGTTGTAGGCTACTAGCAAGCCCTCGAGAGAATTATGGAGGTTCAATGCCTTGACAGCGGAATTAAAGCAAATCCTTGCATTCAGTCATGGATTAAGACTATCAAAGGGTTATGGTAAACTGTCCATGATATGGTGTGTGGTGTCAACACAAGTGGGTTTGAATGGGACAATCACAAAAAGTGTCACTTCTGATAAGCATGTGTGGGACGACTATGTGAGGGTAAAATCTAATCCTATAATTACATTATCTACTTTCTTTATTTATATTGGTTGGTAATTGTATGACATTGTCATTCTCTTTTAGTTTTTTTAGCCACAAGAGTGAGAAGGACTTGAATCCTTTTCTATGGTTAAATTTTTCTGTTAGTCAGTGTATAGCAACTGCCATATTAGGAGTTTTAGACATTTAAAAAGGTTCAATTGGTGGCAAGCATGTGTTTCTCTATTGTGTTTATAAATCTAAAAGCCGTATTGACAATATAAGAAGAGCACAAGAAGAAAAACTTTGGAATAACCTTTTTCCAGATTTGAGTGAGGGAGAAAAGAAAATGCCTTAAAATCATTAGAAAAGGGGAAGCTTCAATTGTAATCTCTTGATATGAATTTGTGAGGGTTCTAAATTAACCAGTTTAAGATTACTATCTTTAACTACATTGTTGGTACGTACCAGGAGCCATTGGATTAAGCTAATTAAACTCGTTTTCATGCTGCCATTGTTGGATCCTTCAGCCCCACTTCCATTGTTTCCCTTGTCTAATCAGTAGCACTTACCAAATGCTCATTCGTCATCCAATACCAGTGGTATTCATATTTCACACAGCTCATGATTTGACCATAATCAGCTTCCATCACTTCAAACCATAGAAGACAAATGGAATTTATCCTTTTTCTTCTTTGATTCTTCCAAAGATATATATATAGTAATTAATTTGTCTTTACTCATCATGTTGGCATTATATCTGTTTGTACTAGTTTTGCTTTTATGTCTGTTTTCATATGCATTTCTAATTGTGACTGTCATTTTCAAATTAATCTCAAAACAAGGCTGGTTAACTTACGTGGTACCATATTATTAAGTTTGAACAATCACAAATAGCATTATGGAATAGCATTCTGGATTAAATTAATGTTCTAGTTCAAGCTTATGGTTCATTGAACGATGGTAAGATTATATATATATATACACACACATACACACACACACACACAAACCTGCCTTTCAACATGCCTTGCTTGGTGGTGTCAGTGTCAGTTATTTGATGAATGCTATTGTTCATAATACTATCTTCATTTAGTGTTCTCTGTATATGGGAGGAAGATAAATTACTTTACAGGATAAAGTATATTTATTGTTGTTAAATTATTGTGTTTTCTAATTATATAATGTAGGTCCTACATTTAATATTATGTCATTATTGTGTAGTCTGATCATATAAAGATTAGACATGAAACTAACAGTAAAGATGGGCTTTTATTTAACAGATCTTTTCAACACCACACAAATGTTAGTATTCACTGACCTGTGTTTTTTTTTCCTATCCAGTGTTTAATAAGTTTACATATCACTGTTGCGGCTTCATGTGCATGCAGGTGAACAAGAAGGCTGCTCAATTTAGGAACAACGCATTCCCCTTTATGAGGAGCTGACATATGTGTGGGGGAAAGACAGGGCTACTGGAAAAGACGCCCAGTCTGCTTGCGATGTGAATGAGGAGATTGATGGTGAAGACGCATATAGGGTGCCCCTAATGACTGACACAGACCAAGAGAATGAAATCAACCCATCACTTGCTTTCATGGAATAACCCCTTATTAATGGAAGCAATGCATCATCTGGAGCGAGAAAGAGGCGCCACCATGGTGTAGATACGGGATTTGTTGTTGCCATTCAAGAGATGGCTGGAAACCTGCAGGTTGGGATGAGCACACTGCATGGTGATGGATAAATTAGCTCACAATGCAAACATGGACATCAGGAGGGAGGATCTCATCTATGAGCTGCTGCGTGTACCCAGATTGACTAGCCATGAGTATGTTCGTGCTCATTTAAAGCTGTCAGGACAACAAGTTGATGGTTGGGATGAGGATCTCAATGAGGATCTCAACTAGCCATGAGGATCTCAAGAGATGGCTGGAAACCTGCAGGTTGGGATGAGTACACTGCATGGTGATGGATAAATTAGCTCACAATGCAAACATGGACATCAGGAGGGAGGATCTCATCCATGAGCTGCTGCGTGTACCCAGATTGACTAGCCATGAGTATGTTCGTGCTCATTTAAAGCTGTCAGGACAACAAGTTGATGGTTGCCTTTGGTTCAGTGACCGATGACATTAAGGTGATTTGGCTCGAGGAATTGCTGCAGTGAAGAACTGACCATGCCATGGATAACTTTTTGTTGTATATAGGGTGTAGGTACTAACCATAGATTAGCATCATGGTGGTAAGGGCCCGATGTGGTAGACTTTTTGACTGTCCATCGTTAGTGTGACAATGGTTATTTTTCGTGTATATATTTGGAACTAGTCTAAAAGTGCCAAATTAGGCACTAGATTGTTTGGAGTATGTAGGTGTATGGTGGTGCAGTTATATGAAGTGAAGAACATGTATTGCCCCTAACTGCATAGGCAGTTTAGCCTTGACTTCATTCTTGCACTACTATGTGGAAGGTTGTAAGTAAAAACCTCTTATATATGTAATGAAAATCTGCAGTATGTGGTTATTGTTCTACTGTTAATTCATCTGAGTATCTGTTTTTGCCATTTGTATTATACCACATGTATATATATATTTTTCATAGTATATATCTTTATTCAAAATATATGTTGGAATTTATATATATATATATATTGCTTTTTTCTTTATTGCAATTACCTTATTATATGTCTTTCTTATATTTATATATATCTAGATATAAGTATATGTATAATTGCACTTATATAGGACATACTTTTTCTTTTTAAAGCATGATGGCAGTATGCAGCTAACATCACATGACACCCTTTATGGTTTTTGGTTGACACGACAAAATTGCACCAAACATGCTATACTTATATGTGCTAATATACTGTTATATACCTCAACTTACTGTATCCACCATTTTATGACATATTGCAAGCTTGTTACTGGTAATGGGTTCAAGGTAATGCTGGGCAAATGCAGCTGCTATTTTCATCCTCCATTACTTTACAAATTTCTTGATAGCACAACATACATGAAGTTGATAAATTTCAAAAAACCAATTTCAATGCCAAGACCAATTTCATTACCAACAAATTCATCCAGTACACATACAGGGTAATAATAGCATGAAACCACTATACTAATCCATTAAGTAGTTCAATATTACTAGGCCACACACCGAACAAAAATCCCACAAAATTTAGGGGAATGCTTTTCAGTCACCCCATATTACTACTGGTTACAACAACCACAAAAAGGAACACCTACAACAGCCACTATGTTTCCCAGTGGTGTGCATCACCCATTTACAGCACATATAACCCATTTACATATCTGCTACAATCACAAGCCTAAAAACACTTACATAGCAGAAAAAACAACATGACCATAACCAAGAAAAACGCCTTCCTCCTAGACCCTTCCTCAAGCCTATCGACCCATCACCTAAGTTCAGCAACTTCAGTGCTTATGGCAAGAATTTCTTCAAAGTGGTCACATGGGCTTGGTTCGATTCTTTCATCCTCAACCTCGTTAGATAGCCAACCAAAATACTTGCACCGGTTCTGCTCACATTTTCCATATAACCAATTTGGATTCTTCTTCGACTCAGATATCTTAATAGTAGCCTGTCGTCCACAGAAGCAGTTTCAATTCCATAGCACACGAGGCAAGCCTCCAAAACTCTCACCCACACTTGAGTTTGACATGCTAATTTGCACCACAATTACAATAACTCAGGTCACTTTAATTTCATATGGGTATAATTTCTGACACTAAAAATCTCGCTGTTGTTCTTCTACAATCTTCCTCTAAGTGTTGTTTTACAGAGAAGAATAAAAGAGGCATGGTTTTGCAGAGTCATGGCTTGTCAGATTGATACAAATAAACAGGCAGCAGGCTAACACCAATTGGCCTTATGTGTTGTTTTCTGGCATTTTTTTTTTCCTGTAACCACTTTTAGCATTGGACCTATCTTTAATTATTTAAGGGCAGCAACTCCACCGGGGAAAAAAGCTTAAAGATTGAAATTGTATAGATCATGATTGTGTCTCATACTATTTTGTTCTATAAGTTCTGTCCCTAATTCTTTTGATACTTTAAAAACATAATTATACATACCTGAGGCAGAACATATCGCAATCATCCCTAACAAGGTCACCACCTAATCTGTTCTTTTCATACACAATACTGGGGACAACCTAATGTCTCTCTCATATAATTTGTCTTCTGTTTTGGAGTTATTCCTAGTGTTCTATACCCCATAATTTATTTTTCTATTTGGGAAGATTCCATTGTTATATAAGCTAATCGAGGCTTGCCTATAGGAATTAACTTCATTAACAACATTTCATTACAATACAAGGTTGTAAACAGATTACCAAGAATTTATGATTCTGTCTCTTGTCTAAAGAGTCTAAGGATTAATGTCACTCACTTCTAGAAGAAAATAAACAACCCAAAGATCATATTCAGGTATACAAAGCGAGCTCTATTTTAAGTAATTAAAACAGTTAAAACAGTCCTGAATATATATCAAAATTCAAAAATGAAAGTGTGGGCTGAAAGTAAGAAAATCTTAAAGAAAACAAGAGGTCCCAACCCAGTATTATAAAAGAGCCTCGAAGAATTCATGAAGAAAATGAAAAAGCTTAAATACCCAAGAAAATACAATAAAGAATGTCTTTTTTATCACTGAAACAATATTAGCTGTTAATCTATAAAACCATAATAAGTATACATGTTTACTTTTCGAATTACAACATTATGTGGATTCCACTTGCAGATACACGATTGTCTTTATATTATAATAGGAAGAGACAAAGACCAGCACACATAAGTGACAAAAAGACATGAGAATGATTCATATAACTAGTGCTGGGTTAAAATAAGTTGATTGGACAAGCATTTTCTTTCAATATTCAATCTAAAGTTCATTTTGCAGCCTACAATTTCCTTTTTCTTCCTAATTTTTAATGATTAAACTTACTCATTCCCTACATATATGCAGATACCACAGCCTACATATATGCAGACACCACAAACTTCTACCTCTTTAAGATGCTATTTCATAAACAAGGCAACGCACTCAACAACAAATCATGGCAATTACACAAACAAATAGCCTCATATTCAACCCACAAATCACTCTAGCTACTGCAATTTCCTTAAAAACATAAGCTTCAATGCCAGATTTCAGAACGCATTATATGACAAAGAAGTTTCCTTCGTAGCTTTCCTCTTATTAAACTTTCTTAAACGACCTTTCACACCGGCCTGAATAATAATATAAACACGGGAAGGTTGTGCTGAGAAAACCAACCTCACATTCGACACGCCAGAGCTATAGAGATTTGCAACGTACCGTTCTCCGCAAAGAAAATCACAACTGAAGCTTCGCCGGACCGAAGGACACGCCCAAAAGCTTGCTACTGATTTCCTCACAATTCACCGGTGAGGACGCCAACGACGACGGCGGCCACCACCAACCTACCAAGCCAGATGTAGATCCCTCGTTTCTATTGACCCTAGCATACGTGGCAAGCTCTGAGTTCTTTAACACTGATCTCCTTTTCTTTTTTTCTTCATTACGGGTAAAATGGTAACTTGATCACCCATCATCTTCGTTCCTTTCCTCAATCAACAAATCAAACAGCCTTTTAGTTATACTTTCCATTCCATTTCATTGCCAAGCAAACATACATATATAATTTTTTAATTCTCATTCTTATTTCCTCACTTATCTTATTGCCAATCAAACAAAGTCAAAATTAAAAATTAATTTCAAAACTCATGTAAAATATATGAATCTAATGATTAATTTTTTTCTAAAAATTTTATCAAATATTATTCTATTATACCTTATTTGATTTGGCCTTATCTTATATAATATACCAATTAAGATATAAAACTTTTTGTTTAATTGTTTTTATTAGCATAAACTTAATCTAAGTTTAATTTTTCTATAAATAAATATTTTCTTTTAAAATTATGTTACATTTTTCTTTTTATATTTGATATACAATGTCTTTTAAAACTAGGAACCAAAAGGTTGAATTTTATTTTTATTCCCTACAATTTTATTAATTTCTAATTCAACGTTTATAATTTTAAAATGTGTAACTATATAGTTTAAAGGACACAAGTTAATAATTATTTTTTTCCGTTGTATAAATAGGTGTAATAATTTTTAATTAATAAAATTAGTTAATAAACATTTATCGTTAGTATCAATATATACAATAAATAATTATTAAGTAATGCCTTGTTCAGTAAAATCTTTTATATTTATTTCTTGTTATCATAGTTTTACCAATGTAAGTTAGTTATATATTAATCTAACGTTTTAAATATACTTAATTTAAATTTAATAAATCATTTAACATAAGTAGTAATATTTTAAAGAATTTAATTTTATAAAAGCCATATGTATTAATATAAAATGATATATAATAGAATACATCAATAACATTTAATAAAATTAATAATTTAAATTTAATGCTAGAAACTAAACTAAAAGAATTTAAAAGTTGTAGTTATAAAATTTTAAATTGCAAAGAAAAAACAAATTTAACCCAAAAAAAAAAAACAAAGAAGAAACCCCTGCACTTAAACACAGCACCGACCTCACTCTGTTCACGGTCGCTGCACGACGACGCCGTTTTCTCGCTCGGCGGCGGATCAACGTCGGCCACCATTCCACCGCATCCTCCTTCCTCATCTGACAACTCGCCAAACGCTCTCTGCCTGTTCGTATCTCTCAATTTCAATGATTTTGTTTGCTTCAACTAAATTAATGTTCACAATTTCTTTGATGTTTGCGTGTTCCTTTATTGTGTTTGCCCGAATTTGAGCAATAAAATGAGTTGTGGTTTTGAAAAAGAGAATGCCCTTCGTGTTGAAATCTATAACTACCTTGTAATTTCACGATTAAAATATTTGGTGCCAGTAGAAAGATTTTCTATTGTTTATGGTAATATATATATTACAATTGTATATTTAACGCAATAAAGTTACAGTTTCTTGCTTCAAGACTGTTGCAATTAACATTAACTAATTGAACATCAGATTCACCAGTAGAGAATGCACGCATCTTTTAACAATATCGGAGTTCCCAGAATAATGCTTAAATTACAGTCTAGGCTGTTGTTTCTTCGAAGGGGAGGTTTGGAAAACATAGGAACTGTCGCGTTAAAAAGCAGTTCCATTATGTGATAGCATGTTTAAGAACAGAAAAAATTAAGACCGCTGAGCCACCTGTAGTTTAGATAAATCAGATTCATCAACCCCTTCAACCTCCTGGGTTTCATCTGTTGGCCCAAAAGTGATTGATCCAATTTCAAGTTTGATTTATGACAAATCAAACGTTTAAAAAACAATCCCAACGCGCATAAAAAATATGAGCAAATCTAGACACTCATTCTCAACTCATATTAAGTTTGAAATTTTAGATAAAGGAAAACAATTCATAACTCTTTCTCTCTAACACACAGTATATAAAAGTTGTCCTAAACAAATAAGTCTCAGCCTGTCTCTTGACATCATCTCTTACATCCTCTCTACACACTTTGCTTTTGTCTGGAGCTGCTGACAAAAATGGTCATTAAAGATGCTCTCATTTGTCCAAGAGTAATCGCGTCTACTACAGTTGCAACTTGTACGCGATGGAAGTCAAACAAGGAACAACTCGATCGCCACTTTAATCATGAAGATTTATAGTATTTATTGCTCTCCAACGACTATTTTTTGGAAAGCTATATATATATATATATATATGTATATTTGCTGACCTTAAAAATGACGGAAAAGAAAAGAGTGATATAGATCCTTAGTATTCAAAAAGGTCTTCTTTCTTAAGTTAAGTTTCTGGTTTATATGCTTATTAGAGCATTTTATGAGCTACTGTAAGGATTCTGAAACTTCATATTCTGCAATTGGTTTTGAGCCTCTGTCTCAGTGGAGAAGAGGAGTGTTTTAGAGTGAGATACTCTAGCAAATTTGAGGTTAATTTTAAAATCTTGTGTTTAGAGTGAACACATTAAAACTTTGTGTGAAGTTATAAAAGAATTGTTCTTAGTGAAAAATCCCTTGAAGGAGTCAAGAGGACTAGAAATAGGCATTATTTTTTGTCGAACTAGGATAAATTATCATATTTGATACTTTATCCCTGATCTTTACATGTTCAACTTATTTACAGTCAACTATATATATTATAGTTAACTGTTTTCATTACCTGTCTTCTATCTTCAAGTAAAACAATTTACTGAAAAATTTACAGTTAATTTTCTTTCTTCCAAAAAGAGTAAACGAATTACTGAAAAATTCAGTCGACTGTATTTTATCACAGTCAACTATTTCTTAGGATTTATTGTTAATTAAAAATATTTTCAGTTAACTATAATTTTAAAAACAAGTTTTACGCAAATTTTTAAAAGCACCTATTCACCTCTTCTAGGTGCATTGTCAATTGGTATCATAGCTTTGGTCTCACTTGATCTATGCTTTACAGCTAAGAGAAAAGATTCATTTTGTTAAAAATGACTTCACAACACCTTGAGAGAGCTTATTTCAGTGAAGGACACTCAACCTCAAGATCACCTTACTTCAATGGAAATCATTATACACATTGGAAAGGCAGAATGAAAATCTTTATACAAGCTACAGATTACCCAGTGTGGAAGGTCATTGAGCAAGGTTCAAAATTTCCCAAAACAAAAAATGGGAAACTTAACCTAAAGAGGAGTATGATGAGAATGACATCAAGATAATTCAAGCAAATGCTAGAGCTACAAACATTCTCTATTGTGCTGTCAGCGGTGAAGAATATGATAAAATTTCAACTTGCGATACTACAAAGGAGATGTGGGACAAACTCGAAGTCACACATGAAAGAACAACAAACATGAAGGATTCCAAAATAAGTACTTTGCAATATGAATTGGAGTTGTTTGAAATGAAAGAAAATGAGGACATAGAAGCTATGTTCAATTAGTTCTTCAAATTTCTGGGTCAACTAAAACTACTTGGACGGTCTTACACCAGTCATGAAACAGTAAAAAGAGTGCTAAGGTCTCTCCCAAAAAGCTAGAAATCCAAGGTGGATAACATTGAGAGCAGCTCAAGGTTCAAAGAGTTAACATATGATGAGCTAAAAGGAATTCTTATAGCTTATCAAAACAATGATCTCAAATGCTACAAGCTCAAAAAGGAAAGAAATATAGCACTAAAAGTTGTAGCAACCTTTGAACAGTAAAATGATGATGAAAGTGAAGTAGATCTATAAGACCTAGCCTTCTTCTCAAAAAAATTTGAGAAATATGCTAGACAAAAAGGTACACTCTTGAAGAATAAAAGGAATTTTCTAAGAAAAGAGTTCAAGAAAGATGGTCAAGGGAAGAATACAATAACTTGCTATGAATGTGGAAGAAATGGCCGCATTCGTTTTGATTGTCCCTTCTTAAAGAAGAGCATTTGCTGCATGGAGCGATGATGATGAAGATAAAGAAGAAGTGGAGCTAGAGTAGGAGATAACCAACCTATGCTTCATGACCATATCCGAAAGTGAGGTAACTGTTGATCCCTTTAAAGAAAAATTACAAAATACTTTAAACGAAATGTTTGATGACTTTGAGAAATTATTTTTTAAATACAGAGATTTGGAACAAGAAAAACAAATGCTTGAGACTAATTTCCAAACTTTAATAACTTAACATGAAAAGGTTTTGAGTGAAAATAAGGATTTGCAACTTAAAGTCTTTACATTAACTAAAGACCTAGCAAACTTTGTCAAAAGAGAAGAAAACTTGAATTTGATTTTAGGAAAACAAAAATGTAGCTTTGACAAATCTGGTCTTGGTTATGATAAAAATAACTTTGTAAAATTATACAAAAATTTCTTTGTAGAATCTTCTTCCAATACTATTTGTATATATTGTCAAAGAAGAGGACATGCTTACTATAAATGTAAAAACCACAAAAATAACATGATATGAATTTCTAAAGGTACCTCTACTGCCTATACTAACAAGAAAGGACCCAAGCAAATTTGGGTATCTAAAACAAAGTGAATTTCTTTAAAGATTTGCCTCAAAGAAAGAATTTCTAGAAATCAATGATTTTTGGATAGTGGCTGCTCAAGGCATATCACAGGAAACCCTTCCAAGTTTGTATCCATATCAATAAAGGATAGAAGATTGGTCACTTTTGGAGATAATAGTAAGAGTAAAATTGTTGGCATAACTAAGGTATAATTATTTCCTGATTACTATATTGAAAATGTGTATCTAGTAGAATGACTCAAACATAATCTTTTTAGCATAAATCTATTATGTGATAAAGGCTACACAGTAATGTTTGAATCACTTTATTGTAAAGTCTTCAATGATGACAAAACACTTTTTGTTTGTCAAAGACATGAGAACATTTACATCTTAAGCCTAGAAGATTTATTTACAAAAAATATTACATGTCTTTCATCTGTTTGTAATGACTCTTGGGTGTGGCATAAAAGACTAGGTCATGTTAGCATGCATCTCATTTCAAAACTTTCTAAATTTGACCTTATTAAAGGTCTTCCAAAATTAAACTTTGAAAAAGATCATATATGTGATGCATGTCAACTTGACAAACAAACTAAGTCTTCTTTCAAACCTAAGAAATGTGTCTTTACTTCTAGACCACTCCAATTATTACACATGGACTCATTTGGACCCACTCAAACTCGAAGCTTTGGTGGAAAGAGTTATTCTTTTGTTATCATTGATGACTACTTAAGATATATTTAGGTATACTTTCTATGTCATAAGGATGAAACTTTCAAATTCTTTGAAATATTTTGCAAGCAAGTTCAAAAGGAACACGAGTATTTAATATCAAGTATTAGGAGTGATCATGGTGGTGAATTTGAAAACAAACTTTTTGAAAATTTCTTAAATGAATATGGATTTAACCATAACTTCTCTTCACTTTGAACTCCACATTAAAATGGTGTGGTAGAAAGGAAGAATATAACTTTACATGATATGGCAAGAACCATGCTTATTGATAATGATATACCTAAATACTTTTATGTTGAAGCTATAAACACTGCTAGTTACATTTTGAATCGTTGTTTAATAAGGCTCATTCTCTTAAAAACTCCCAATGAGTTTCGAAAGAGAAGAAAACCCAACATTAGCTATTTTCATGCTTTTGGCTACAAATATTTTTTTCACAACAATTATAAAAACAACTTGGGGAAATTTGATGATCACAGTGATGAATGTATTTTTCTAGGGTACTATACCTCTAGTAAAGCATATAGAGTTTACAACAAATGTACACAAGTTGTAGAGGAATCTATACATATGGTATTTGATGACTCTAACTCAACTTCTAAGAAATTTGTAGTTATAGATGATGATGAAGAGACTGCACCCATCTTTGTTCACACCAAAATCAGGAGAATCAAGAAAAGGTGTCTGATTCAAAAGGAAATTAGAAAACTCCAACTGATCAAAATTTCAATCAACTGAATTGCAATCAAAACATTCCTACGGATCAAAACTTAAGTCAACTGGAAAAATCTAAAACAAAATAAAGACTTCTAAGAGAATGGAAAGATTCACCCACCTATCCTATGCAGTTCATTCTTAGAAATTCATAGGAAGGACTGAGGGCCAGATCATCCTTTAAGTAAAATAACAATTTGGCCTTTCTATCTCAAATAGAGCAAAAAATAGTAGATAAGACACTAAATGACGAAGGATAGATCCTAGCCATGCAAAAGGAGTTGAACCAATTTAAATGAAATAAGATATAAACTCTTGTTGAATAACCGAAGGATGCTTTCATAATTGGAACTAAATGGATATTTAGAAACAAATTGGATGAGCAAGGAAAAATGATGAGAAGCAAAGCTCATATAGTAACCCAAAGATACACTCAATAAGAAGGTATAGACTATGATGAAACTTATACTCCTGTTGCTATATTAGAATTCATTAGAATGTTACTTGCTTATGCTTCTCACATAAATTTTAAATTATATCAAATGGATGTCATGATAGCCTTTTCGAATGGTTTTATAAATGAAGAAGTGTATGTCAAACTACCTCCTAGGTTTGAAAATGAAAACTTGCCTAATCATGTGTATAAACTTTCAAAAGTCCTTTATGGCTTAAAGCAAATTCCTAGAGCTTAGTATGAGAGATTAAACAATTTTCTTATATAAAATGATTTTAAAAGAGGAAATGTCGACACTACCTTGTTCATTAGAAATACTAACAAAGAAGCTTTACTTGTACAAGTTTATATTAATGACATTATTTTTAGAAGTACTAATGGTGATTTATACAAGGAATTTTCCAAGCTTGTGCAAAGTGAATTTAAGATGAGCATAATGGGTGAGATGACCTTCTTCCTAAGTCTTCAAATTAAGCAAACCAATAAAGAAAACTTCATTAGCCAAACCAAGTACACAAAAGAATTGTTTCACAGATTTGGGTTTGAAAATGCAAAACCTATGGAAACTCTTATGAATCCTTCAACCCACTTGGACAAGGATGAGAATGGTAAGGACTTTGATAAAAAAAATGTATAGAGGTATGATTGGTTCACTTCTATATCTTATTGCTTGTTGCCTTGATATAATAAATAATGTCTACAAATATGCTAGATATCAAACTAGTCCTAAAGAATCACACTTTGTTGCAATTAAAATAATATTTAGATATTTAATAGGAACTCAAGATCATAGCTTATGGTATCTTAGAACTAATCACTTTGAACTAGTTAGATATGCAGATTCTGATTTTGCAGGGGACAAATTAGATAAAAGAGCACTAGTGAAACTTGTCAAATACTTGGCAAAGCCTTAGTCTCTTGGTTTAACAAGAAGCAAATTTCAATGGCACTATCTACCACTGAAGCGGAATATATGGCACTTGGTAATTGTTGCACTCCACTTTTGTGGATGAAGTAATAATTAGAAGATTACTCACTATCCTTCTTACAAATCCCTATCTATTGCAACAACACAAGTGCTATATGCCTCACAAAGAATCCTGCCCATCACTCAAGAACAAAACACATAAAGGTTCATCATCACTTTATTCAATATCATGTACAACATGGAAACATTGAGGTATAATATGTTCAAACTGAACATCAGCATGCAGACATTTTCACTAAGCTTCTACATGAATATAGGTTCAAATTTCTGCGTTCTAAACTTAGAATAACTATATTGTATGAAAAATAAGTCTTTCTGAACTTTTACAATAAACTGTAAATTTTTTTGTTAATTGAATTTTTGTTTTCTCCATCAACTAAAAATTCTTAATTAATTGAAATTGCATAAAACAGTCAACTAAAAATTTTAAGTTAACTTAAATTTAGAAACACAACTAACTATAAATTTTTAAGCTAACTAAAATTTAGAAAAACAGTCGACCGAAAATTCTTAATTAACTATTTTAAATTTAGTTGACTATATTATTTTGAGTTAACTGAATTTTATTTGAGCTAAAAAATGTCAATCTATTTAAGAGACCCAAAATGGTGTGCTTTAATAATCTCAACTCCTTCAAGTCAAATCAGTCAGAAGCTTTCTGCATTTCCCTCCATCGTCATGACAATTACTTCAATAGCCATTTCATGGGAACCTTTCTCTGCAAATGCTACTGTTCACACTGATCAAAGGACAATTATCAGCTTTATTGAGAAACAAAAAGGCAATTTTCTCTCACTATCACTTTCATGCCCTAAGAAAATTGTGAAACCTCTGTCTCAGCTTTCTCTCTGTGTTGACACTTTGCTTTTTGTTCTCTCACTCAACGTATCCATGGAAGGTCTGAGCACTTTCTCACATTGCCGATCTTCTCTATGTTTTTCCATGACTCAGTAGCAACCATCGGCCACCACTGAGGAGCACCCTCCTCCAGTGACTAAAGTCGCTCCATTCGTGGAAACAAAATCACTGGCTCCTTCCTCTGCTTCAAAAATGGCGACCACCAAAGGAAAAGGGTGCCTTGTGATTCCCTCTTCCTCTTAAAAAGAAGAAGAGAGTCTTGTAGCCACTAAATAAACCCTATCAGCAAAGGAAACACCAATGAATGTCTTTCCCTCTCTGCCTCCTCGAGTCACACGTCACTCAGCGAAGAGCCCAACATTGTCTTCTCTGTTAAAAAGTTTAAAGGGCAAAGGTACCTTATCCTTTCATATATTAAGACATTTTAGGTAAACTGAGCATGAAGTTCGATATAAGCAATATTTTTCTTCTAAGCCTATTGCATATGGATGCACTATATCTTTTGAAAAACTGAGTAATATCCAAGTCCCAATAGAACTTAAGATAAGGAATCTAGGTTGGTCTCCTATCTTTACTTTATCAAAACTTGTGTATGAAGATCTAGTTCATAAATTTTATACACTCTT
This sequence comes from Delonix regia, assembly GCA_037074485.1. Classification (NCBI taxonomy): domain Eukaryota; kingdom Viridiplantae; phylum Streptophyta; class Magnoliopsida; order Fabales; family Fabaceae; genus Delonix; species Delonix regia. The sequence goes on along the minus strand of CM073450.1, from coordinate 41,748,492 downwards.
ATCTGTATTGGGTGATGATTCAACTCTAGAGTCACTAATTGATGGAGTAAGGATAATAGTAGATGAAGGAACTATTGTTCTTAATATGCATTTTAAGGCTAATGATAAGTTCTTCTTCAAAAGTAAATGGCCTAAGAATTTTAACTTCACTTAGAAGAAGTAAAGGATCAGTTAGTCGAAAGGAATGAATTTCTTCAAGGCTCAAAGTTAAATGGGCTAGCATTTCCTTTTAAAGAACGAGTGCAAGCCCACATGATTGCTACTTGTGTCCTGCCATGAATTAGGTCTTTAGAGGTACTCAGCAAGAGGGAATTGTTGTTTTTATTTTGTTTACATGTTTAACAGCCCATCAACATTCATTATTGGATCCTACAATACATGCTAGAAAGTAGCACTCATTTGGATCCATCCTCTAACCTCCCATATGGAATGCTTCTCATTAAACTTTTCAGAGATCAAGGAGTAGACTTAGACCAGCATCCTTGCAAGAGAATCACAGCCACTTATGATGCATCTTCTTTCAAGTTTGTGGATAAGAGGTGGATAAGGATGAGTGACCTTAAAGCTTGTCCAACACAAGCTGCTACTCAAACTACTAATAATCCTAAAGCACTAGCCCTTCCATCTTCCTCTATTATTCCATATGGACCATCATCATCTACTGTAGGTAGTTTTCTTCCAAACCTATTACAGATTCTCAGCTCATTGCTCAATAATCAAACGCAAATGCTCACCCTTATGGACTCCATACATACTCAACTAGGTGAAGTACAATTTGAGCTAGCCATTATCCGTGACCAGTTAAACACCTCAAATAAAAAACAAGAAGCCACCAACACTAATCTACAAGATGCCAAAACTGCTTTACAACAACGAGAAGCTGAACTAAACCAGAGATTTCCAGAACTCCACAACATTGTTCTTCAATCTCATCTAGGCCTTCAACAATTTCTCCATAATCAGAGGCATCGCTGAATTGGCTCTCTCTTTTTGAATTGACATGTGGCTCGTAATGACCCTTCTTTTTTTGCACCCTTCTTTTGAGTGATGACAAAAAGGGAGAGAAAGTTTTGTTTACTTTTATTTCTGTTTATCTATTTTCAGTTAACTACTTTTTACTTTGAACTGGAACTATGTATTATTTTAACATTGGATTTATCGTGCTACTTCTTAACCATTATTGACCTTGATGAATGTTATTTTAATGAATGTTACTATGATTATATTGGCTATTACTATCTTATATTCTATGAAATGGCTGTTACTTTGAATATCTTGTTATGTGTTGGCTGTTACACATTTATTCTATGAAAATAGGAAGACTCTTAGTTTCAGGGGGAGCTCTTGCAGTTTCTCCATTTGGTTTTGTCATCATTAAAAGGGAGAGATTGTTAGCCCAAAAGTGATTAGCCCAATTCCAAGTTTGATTTATGACATACCAAAACATAGAAAAATAAGCCCAACCCACATAAGAAAAATGAGCAAGTTTGGACACTCCTTCTCAGCCCATATCAAGTCTGATATATTAAATAATGGAAAACAACTCATGACTCTCTCTCTAACACACAGTACATAAAAGCTATCCTAAAGAAATAAGTCTCAGCCTGTCTCTGACACCATCTCTTACTTCCTCTCTGCACCCTCTATTTTTTCCTAGAGCTGCCGATAAAAATGGCCACTAATGGCGCTTTCATCTGTTTAAGAAGAACCGCGCCTACTATAACTGCAACCTGTACATGATGGAGGTCAAACGAGGAACAACCTGATCACCTCCTCAATCATGAAGATCTGCAACATTTATTGCTCTCCAATGACTATTTTCTAGAAAGCTATATATATATATATGTGTGTGTGTGTGTGTGTGTCTGTTGCCCCTAAAAATGATGAAGAAGAAAATAGTGATATAGATCCTTAGTATTAAAAAAGGTCTTCCTTCTTAAGCTAAGTTTCTAGTTTATCTGCTTATTAGAGCATTTTATGAGTTGTTAAGTGAAAACCCATTTTATAAGGGTTCTGAAAACTCATATTCTGCAACTAGTTTTGAGCCTTTATCTCAATGGAGAAGAGGAATTTTTTAGAGTGAGATACTCTAGCAACTTTGAGGTTAAACTTGAAAATTTTGTGTTTAGAGTGAGCATATTAAAACTTTGTGTGAAGTTGTAAAAGAATTGTTCTTAGTGGAAAATCCCTTGAAGGAGTTAAGAGGATTGAAAGTAGGCATTATTCTTGGTTGAACCATGATAAATTATCGTATTTGATACTCTATCCCTAATCTTTGCATGTTCGACTTATTTACAATCAATTGTATATATTATAGTTAACTGTTTTTTTCACATGTCTTCTATCTTCAAGTATAACAGTTTACTAAAAAATTTACAGTTAATTTTCTTTCTTTTAGAAAGAATAAACAAATTGCTGAAAAATTTAGTCAAATGTATTTTATCACAGTCAACTATTTTTTACGATTTATGATTAACTAAAAATATTTTCAGTTAACTATAATATTAAAAACATGTTTTATGTAAATTTTTTTAAGTACCTATTCACCCCCTCTTTAGGTGCATTGTCATTAACATCATCAAGATTCCTTTTAAAACTACTAAATCTTTTTGTTGATGATGTTTTGTACTTATAAAATGGGGTCAAATATGTCTATGGGCAATTGTTTTCTCCTAGTGTATTTTTCTTTTTGTGGGGTTTTTTAAGGTTGCGAGATTTGGGGCCAATTCTCATTTACAGAACTGTATATATTAGAATGTCGTAATGACAAAACAAAATGTATTTTCCCTTAACTTTCTTATATTCTGCCAAAATAACTGCAAACCAAATATTTGTTTGAATGTCACTTAGTTTGTCCTTTTCGTCAATAGTGGAACATAGATCGTGTAAAACAATTTTGATTGCATTAATATCCATGTTCCTAAATTAGGTCCTACTAGCAAATTTATTCTAACTAGGATAGTTACTACTGTCAAACTACAAATACATGTTATCATCACATATAACTCATTAGGCTCTCCAAAATGTATGACAGCTTTCTGTTTTTTTGGTTGTCTATGAGACACTCATGCATACACACACGCACGCAGAGAGTTTCCAGTCAGATTGCTAATGAGTTAAATAGAAAAGTCCCGCATCTGATGAATGACTTCCTCTTGAACTACCAATTGGCAGGCATCAAAGAGTTGACTAAAAGAGTAATCCATGTGGACCACTAAATTCTTCCAATATTAGGTAATGAAAGATGCAGTCATTTCATTGTGGATCAATTTTTCTTACAACAGATTTGTGTAATAGTCATGAGTGCTGCAAATTTAGTATTGAAAGAGCGAAATCTGCCCCAAAGTCGGTCTGCGCAGTCTTGAATAGTGGTCCTAAGGTTGTCTTCAGGTTTTAATGCCGCGTCTTCTGGTCATTAAGATTGCAGGCTTGATGCTAAACAGTGTGCTTACCTTTGATGAACCTTTTAGGGATTTTAATGGTTCTTGATAGGACTTTGATGGCTAGGGTTTGGGAATGGGATTTGGGGGGTCATTGGAATATAGAAAGTAAAGGTGTCTGTTGTGAATTTCACAAACTAAGGGATCCGTAACAAAAACTCAAAAACATTAGGAGCTAAATTATCAATACAATAAATAATTTTCCTGACAGTTGGGTATTTTTTTGATTTTGGCAGCTTATCGCCCAATCAGCAAAATATGTCACATCAGCACCATGTGGCATATTTTGTTTGGGCCATGTTGGGTTGCATGGAGTGGTTGAACTAAACTGAAGAATTGACCCTAAAATTCAATACTATAAAATCTTACTACAATTTTGTTTCTTAAATGAATAGCTAGAGAGAGAGGTAACGAGGGGAAATGTTACGGAGCAGAGTGGTGCAGTCATTTTTTAGGCGCAGCAAAGATGTAATTGGGACATACAAACTGAGAGGTAACGATGCCAACTTCAAGTTCTTCTGCTGAACATTCGTCAAGGTTTTTGTATCCAACTTTTACCAGGCAATATATACATAGTTTTTGATCTTATCTTAAGGTCTCATTTTTCTGTTTCTTCTTTTGACTTAAATGTGAAGATTTCCAGCAACCCTTCTGCATTTGGGGTCTTTGCTTTCCTATCTTTGGAGCAATTAAAATTTCTGCATTCAACATGGTGTCAATAAAAATTTCTTTGAAAATTTAATTTTGATGTGTGTTGAATAATATGTTCTTTGGGTTGCTGATAATTGTGCTTTCATTTTAAGCTGCCTTTATCCTATATGATATATGAGTATTGGCATTTCAATGATGGGGTTTCAAGTTTTGTCTGTGTTCTGTTAGTTATTATTGATTATGATCATATTGATAATTGAATGGAATATTCTTGAGTATGTTTATTTAATATAGTGGTAAATGTATTATTTCCCTTTTAATCTTGCAACTCTTCAGGGTAATGCAGCTTTTATCGAGAATTTGATGTTAAGGAAAATGTTATGATGCTTTTAGGGTTATCATGTGGCATACATGAGGAGCTTTCGTAATGTGGCAGCTACTGAGGTGATACAGAAAGAGGGTGTGAAGCTGCTAGTAACTGGGGGGCCTTATGCCCGAAAAGTGGTTGGAATTTGGCTTTTTGACTGGGCTGCTTGGGTGTTTGGTATGGTGGTACTTGGGGGTGTTACAAGACTCACGCAATCGGCTCTTTCAATGACCCATTGGAAATTCACTGGTAGTCTCCCTCCTTTGTCAGATGATGAATGGCTGCAAGAGTTTCAGAAATATGAGCAGTCACCTGAATACAAGCTGTAAGTCATAAGTGCAATTACCGTTATGATTCTTGCAATGTCAATGTAATATTGCGTTGTGGAGAATGTATGCTATATTAAACTTAATCTTTTATTGTTGTACCTTTAATTTATAACAAAATCTTCCACTGACTTTTGGTCTAGATACTTAATACATTGATATAAATATGATTGCGTCATTTAGTGACTCACTAGTTATATGATTGTTTGACATGATATTTCAAGCTAATTCTAAAGACTCGCAAACTAGTCCTTCTGATGACGACTGACTAACTACTAATAGGGTCTGAAACAAACAAGTAATGGAAAATTAATATATTAAAAATTAAGGAATAAGCTATTTAACAATTATGCTCAAACTGTATGACACAAATATATAGTCTCTTCAAACATTTAATGTAATACTGTAATAAAAATTGACATGACTGTGAGTTCTGGCCTGGAGAACATTGTAATATTTAATAACATTAACGTGTTAATGAAGTACAGCAGTCCATGCAATGCATTGTTTGGGCTTACTTTGGAAGATTTGTTTTGCGTTTTACCGTTAAAAAGTTTAGTGCAAATTTTGGGTATTTGGATGTGAGTTAGGCTAGGTTTTTTGAGGTATAAATATTCTGATAGATGACAGATGATATTTTGTTTCTCACCGATTGCAGAGTTAGTAAAGGAATGAAGATTGAAGATTTCAAATTCATATATTGGATGGAGTATTTACATCGTATGTATGGGAGGGCACTGGGTGTTATGTTTGCTTTGCCCTTCTCATATTTTCTCCGTAAGGGGTACATTACCTTAAGATTGGGAGTGAGATTCTCTACTCTCTTTGCCCTTGGTGCTGGCCAGGGTTTCATTGGGTGGTGGATGGTTAAAAGTGGTTTAGAGGTTGGCAAATGCATAATTTAAATTCCTCCATTGATTTGAAGTTTGATTGGTTAACTGTAAAAAAACAATCTTCTTCTGTAGGAACCAGCATCTGAATATTCTCAGCCAAGGGTAAGCCCTTATCACCTTCTGAACTAGCCTTTCTGTTGTTATGCCCGAACCACCAGCTGAATTACTGGCATGGGTTCAAGGGGCTGCTAAAGCGAAGAGACTTGCACTGCCTATAAGCTTACTTGTTGGTCTCACAGCTATTTCAGGCGCATTTGTTGCGGGAAATGATTCTGTATGTAAGTATGTCCATTATTTCAATGCTTTTCGTAGTTGTGTCTGATATAATAAGTAAGCTTTTGATGATGACGAAGGAGAAATTATTCTGCTTGCATGTGGATTTCCATGGACATCCATTTAATACTTTCCCAAAGATGGGTGATTTATGGATCCCAGATGATATTTTTGAAATGAAACCTGTGATCCGGAATTTCTTTGAGAATACATCAACTGAACAGGTGTTATCCATACTGATAACACTTGATGCACCTCTTTTCTCATGGTTTTGTTGCTTTCAAGAGTTGAGAAAATTAGATCAAAATGAAGTATGGTTACAATTACGAAGTGTTATGTGAAGCATCCAGTTTTGAAGTGGGTACTTAACCAGTAAATATACCATTATTATTGCAGTTCGGTGACAAAGTTTCAATTTCAGATTGCAACATCATTTTTCTTTTCCATGATTCCTTTAAACAGCACAAAGAAACTAATCTTTGAATTGTTTATTTTTGGCCCCGAATTTTTCTTTTATTGGACCATTTGCAAGGCAATAAAAGCACTAAATTATGGTGTTCTTCTTTTTTGGCATTGTGTCTCTGGAATTTAATCAGAAAGTTTCGAACATACAGCTTGATCATCGCATCCTTGCAACTGCAACTCTGATTTCAGTAGGCACTTTATGGTGGTCAACTAGAAAGCTGGACATACTTCCTGAGTTCGATCTCTGATCGGAAGCACCGTTGGGATGGCGCTCTTCAGGTTATATTATTACAATTTGGTTGTTATTTGGATTCCTCCTTTGTTGCTGCCCTGCTGATATACTGCCTCCTTTGGCTGAGCTGAATTCTCAAACGCAAAAAAGGAGTCGTTTCAGTTTTCTTTTGCGTGAGCAGTACATGGTTTCTCAATGGCACTTGTGTCATTAACACTTTACCTCCACTTATTCACATTTCAGACTAGATAAAATCTCAGGTAGACCCTTCCATGAAAGATAAGTAAAGAAAACCAATTATGAAGAGACATGTAAACATATCGTGCTTAATTGTTAGTGGGATCCATCTTGTTGTACTTGCATGTCAATTCATGGTTGGTTTGGTCTATATCTTCTGTAGTTTGAAGAATTTGAAGAATCTGTTAAGCCTTCTTGCCTAAATAATTGATTTTTCATTGGCTACAGGTTACTTTAGGAGTTTCAACACATCAGGCTGCTTTAGCGCTTATGACACTCATGATACTGCCGAGTCACACTGTTCAAAGGCCCTCTTTGTTCTTTCTCAAATCTTTGCTTCAAGTTGTCAAACCAAACTAACTGCTTCCCGTTTGAATTTTGGAACAAGCATCAGCCATTTTAAGATTACCAGAGTTGGATCTTTTTTTTCTTTTGGTAAATAAAATTTTTAGGTCTTTATCATCTATTACTTAGATAAAACTACGAAATTTGAACAAGTTTTTTTTATCATATGGATGTAATGTTGAGTTGAAAATGAGAGGCTCACATATCAAAATTTTTATTTAAAAATCTGATAATAATTACTCCAATAATTGCATTTTAGTTTTGGCTATTATTTTTTCTCTAAAAATATGTTAGGTGTGGTTTTAAGCCCTTCGTGGAAAACCTGTTGGCTTCTTTATTGGTTTGTACTTGAAGCCCCACAATTCTTTAGAAAAAATATTACCTGCTCTACAACTTATCGGGTTGTGTAGCATGAGCCGTGGAATTTGGATGAGTCTCACACATGTAGGATCTCCTAAGATTTACCAGGATGAAGATATTTTATTTGTTATCAATTTTTACATCACATATTTTAAAAGAAATGTTATAACTTTATATCAAAATTTCATAAATATTGAGATAGAAATAAATTTAAAAGAACGAAAGAGTAAACTTACATTTTTATTTAAAATTTTAATAATTCTTACTTGTAAGGATGTAAATTAAAAATTTTTTAATTGAGGAACATTAAATTAAAAAATTATAAAAAAATTTAATTGAAATATATGTAAAGGATTAAAATAAAATTTACTAAAAAATAAAAGGAAAAAGAAATAAGGAAAGAAGGAATGAATGAAGTCCCTGCACAGCCACAGCTTCGACTTCACCCCGCTGTCGACCCTCTAATTTTCACTCTGTTCGGATTCGAGTTCTCAGATTCTCCGTTCGAAGTCGGTGCACGACGACGCTCTTGTGCGATCCAACGCCGGCCACCGCTTCTTCGTTCCTCGTTTGACGTCTCGCCACACCCACTCTCACCATCACAGCCTGGTTTTGGATCATTCCCTGTTAGTATCTCTCACTTTTTATGGTTTTGTTTGCTTCCGTTAAATCAATGCTTCAAATTTCTTTGATGATTGTGTTTGCCAGAATAGGAGCGATATAATGAGCTGTGGGTTTGATAAATCCCCGTCGTGTTGAAATTCATAACTACCTGGTATATTCACGATTGAAATATTTGGTGCCAAAAGTAATCGTTTTCTATTGCTTATGATAGACAAATTGAAGTCCCCTGTATATTATTTCTGACATTTTTAGTGAATATTGACTTCTTCTGGATTTTCCTTTTTTTAAAACAATACTTAATTGGTAAAATGTTAATATATCCATAGGTCTAAGCACAATTAAAAGCTCATTTGTTTTCTTAGAAACTTGAGAGGATAATCATTTTATATATTTTACTCATTATAGTTAGAGTTTCTTGCCGACTGTTGCAAATTGGAAATCAGTTACACCAGTAGAGAATGCACACATCATTTGATATTGTATTAGAGTTTCCAGAATAATGCTTAAATTAAAATTACAGCGTAGGCTGTTGCTTCTCCAAAAGTGAGGTTTGGAAAACACAGGAACAATTGCACTAGAAAGCAGTCCCATTATGTGATAGTCTGTTAAGAATAAAGAAAACCGAGACTGGCTGAACCATTTGTAAATATGATGAGATTGTATTCACATTTTCAACCATCTGGGTTTTAACGCTAGGATTCCTTCTTCACATCCTCCTGAGTTTCAACACTGTCAAGATTCCTTCTAAAACTAATAAATCTTTCAACGGTGATGTTTTAGAGAATACACTTCGTTTAATTGAATTTGAAAAATTTTATAGGTGTGGAAACTATAAAAGTCTTTTATATAATAGTATTATTGATCTAAATTATGAGGGTACTTATGAAATGGGATTGCATGTCTGCTAAATTTTCTCCCTGTGTCTTTCTTTTTGCTGGGTTTTTGAAGGTTGAAAACCGAAAAGAGAGAGGGGTGGGGGTGGGGGTGGGGGTTGAAGTCAATTCTCGTTTACATAATTTATATTTGAATGTTATAGTAAGAAAAGTAATGCATTTACCCCAACTTTCTTATATCCTTTCATATTAACTGCAAACCAAATATTCATATGAATGTCACTTAGTTTGTCCTTTCCATCAATAGCTAAACATAAATCGTGTAAAAAAATTTTGATTGCATTAAAATCCATGTATTGTTTGAAAATAAGACAGACAGAGAAAAGGGAAGCTAGTCGACTACAGTTCCTGAATTAGGCCCTACTGGCAAATTTATTCCAACTAGGATACTTTCTCCTTTCAAATAACAAATGCATGTCATCATCGCTTCTAAACCACCAGGCTTTCCATAATGTGTGACAACATTCTGTTTACTTTAATTGTCTATGAGACGCTCTATTGCATATACTCATTCACACACACACAAACACACAGAATTTCCAGTCAGAGTGCTAATGACGTGAAATAAAGTTCCTGCATCAGATGAATGACTGCCACTGGAGCAAACAATTAGCAGGCATCAGAGTTTGCTAAAAGAGTAATCCATGTGGACCACTAAATTTTTCCAATGTTGAGTAATGAGAAATGCAGTCATTTCATTGTGGATCAAATTTTGTTATAGTAGATTTGCGTACTAGGTCATGAGAGCTGCCGTTTGAAATATGAAGGAGCAAACTTTCTCCCAAAGTTTATGAATGCAGGCTTGATGGTAAACAGTGTGCATAATTTCAATGAACCTGTTAAGGATTTTAATGGTTTTAATAAGGACTTTGATGGATGATGCTACCTTTGTGTTTTAATTTAATCATTGTTAATCTTAGCATAAAATTAAGAAGATTTGAGAGGTTTTTATTGGGCTTATGAGTTATGATGTTTGGTTCATACTTTTATTTACTACTTTCTGGCCCTCGCTGGGTGGTATTTACTGTAATAGTGGCAAGCAAAACCATGGCTGCTGCAAAAGACGATGGACCACCTGAGCATAGCCATGACGAACTGGCAGAGTCTCTTGATGTTCTCTTCTCCAGCATTTCCACCATGATCAAATCAGAACTTGAAGTAATTCCAATTTTCTCTCTTTCTGAAACCATAGTTCCTAGTCATTTCTATTGAACTTAGATAGTTTAAAGGCGTGAATATGAATATTCATTGCAGTAGTTACATTATATAAAAATTGAAAGCACAGTAATCAAATCGTGATACGAATCACGAATCGGAAAGCATATTTTTGAATTGTGAATCGTATAACGTATCGAATCGTAAGATTCAATAACAAGTAAAAAATAACTTGAAATATAAATTATGACATATGTAATATGTATAAAATATTCAAAATAAATTTTCAAGAACCTTATTAACCATGTGATTTGTTAGTAATTAATTCTTGAAATAAATTCAAATAACATCTTCTTTGCTTTCTTTATAAAAAGCATAGATTATGTTTACAACAATACAATATTATCATACCAATTCATTGATTTTTCACATTTTTGAATTGCAAAGTCATGCTATTCTACCTTATTGGCTTGAATCTCATTATTCATACTTGATTCAGCAATTTATTCATATTGTTAGCTTTGTAACTCGTTGCGAATTGTAAGATTCAATTTGTGAATTATACGATTTAGAACTACTTCTGATTCAACCAGCGATTCATATCGTTGGCTTTATGACTTGTTTCAAATTGTAAGATTCAAATCGAGAATCGTAAGATTCTAATTATTATGATTGAAAGTTAACTCTTTTGGAAATTTATTATTATTATTTTCTGGTCATTCTTTCTCAGGGGACTAGCAATCATCTAGAGCTTCTGGAGAAGATGAATTTGAGGGTGGCAGAAGAGTACAAAGGTTTTGGTGATGTGGCTTCTGGGTTAAGGGTATTCGTAGAGCAGTTGAAATCTAAGAGTGGTAGCTTTGATGAGTATGTTCAGCAAATTGATGCAATAGAGCAGCAAGTGACTGAGTTTGAGGCTGTGGTGTCAATGCTCGATAAATATGTATCGTTGTTGGAATCAAAAGTGCAATCTGTGTACCGAAATCCACCTTCCTAATTAATATCAGATTCATTTGATGGTTGTGGTTTTTGTATTTCCACCGAGCGTTCTTTGAAATTTACCAATTTCTGACTTTGTAAGTAGTTTGTTTTCTTGCCAGGCCATCTTGAAAAAGCTTGGTATGTCCTTGAAATTAATTTCCTTTTGGTTTCTAATAGAAGCATTCATTGCAGCCATCTAAACCAAAGAGTATGTGCTAGTAGTAGCATCATGTTGATCAAATTCGAACATAATTGTGACATTCTTTGATTGTGGAAATTGAAATATTTATTTTTGAAGTTTGAAAGTAAGTCTGATAAAAAATTTGAAGAGCTACTTGTAATTTTTTATTCGTATTTTAACTGCTAAGCTTCATCTTGTTAATGATATTCCATTATATGAGTCAGAAATTACTCTACATGCTTCTTGGAACGAAGCAACCTATTACTTTCACGGATGTCGGTTCTCAATTACCTATTGTCCCCAACATTATTATTGTTGATGTGGTTGGGGTGAATTTGAGCATTCTAAATTTGTAATTCTCTTAAAATATTCTATAACAATATTCGTGAAACAAATTATCCAATGTAATAGAATATTACCGTAAGTTTTAAATCTTTAAATGAAAATTTGGTGATTTCGATTTTAATTAATGGTTGTGTACTTTTATATTTATTGTTTTAAATTTAAACAATTGAATTTCCCAAAACAATCATAAAAGAATCTGCAAAAATGAAACTACTGTAGCACATTTGATTTTATTGGTTAGGTAGGGTTAAGCGAGAGCTTGCAAATCTGAAAATCTTCCCTTCATAAAATCTCAAAAAAAAAAAAAAAAAAATCACAACCACACACGAGAATTTTTCTGTTTCATTTTATAAATCCAGGTTTCGTCCATGTTCTGGAATCTTCCCGAGCATTTACAGGACCACCATCCAAAATATAAATATAGACTGTCATGGCTTTTGCTTTCAATATATACGTCTCTTTTAACTCTATTTTGCAAAAGTTTATACATTTCTTTTGTATTTTTTAAATTAACGCATAACAGGCGAAAATTAAAAAGAAAAAAATTCTCAAAGAAAAGTCTAGAGAATCATTTGAAACTTGTACTATTGATGATTTGACGACAAACTATTTCCAAATGACTTTTATACCAAGCTTTAAAATAGAATATTAAGAGTAAATAGTAGTAATAAATTAAAATAGTTGAAAATTAAAAAAATACTTAAATGGCCTAAAATTCTAAGAAAATGATTGGATTTGGATTTGAAATTGAACCCAACTGCAAGCTTTCTAGAATAATATTGCAAGTTTAAAAATTTCACTAGAAAAAAATTATGCTTCTTAAAAGTCAAATTGCCTGTTTAGGTTTACGTTCTAATAATCAATCTAATCTAAATAATCATCCGTTGTACATATTAAGTTAAAAATATACATAAACCTCTGTTGAAAAATAGTTATGTTATGTTTTGGTCTAATTAAAATTTGTATTACGAATTAACCTTCGAGATTAATCTAAATAATATTTGGGCAAAACAACCTAAATACATATTTTTTAAACTAGCATGGCCCCTTATTTTTTATCTTTAAGAAAGATACTTCAGTAAAAAAATTAATGTTAAATTAAAATATACATTTTTAAAATGGAAAATATATAATTTAACCATCTATATCCCTAATATAACTATATCACCTTTTGATCCAGTGGAAACTTCACCGATCTACTGGTCCCAGCGACTTCTGTTTGTATTTACATTGATCATTGAAGATTTGCTTTCTCTTTTGATATTTTATTTTCATAATTTTCAAATTTTTAGTAGAAATATCAAAAGTATAATTCACTTTTGAATTATTTACCTTTTATAAAAAGTTGGCTCTAAAATTCGAGTACATATAAATTTTATGTAACACGAAATATCAGCAAAATGACAAATTTGTGGTTTCTATATATCTTGGATATTAATTTAATTAAATACAAACATTTTGAACATATCGGAATTAACTAAATATATCATAAATTCTTGGAATGTAGCAAATATTTTAGCACTATATTAAATTATGTCTACACTGACGTATTAATACTTCCAGATCAAAAGCTTACTACTTATAATGATGCACGCCAAGTAATAGTATAACCTTATTTACGGCGATTCAGAGAAAAACATGGTATGAATTTTTTCTAGTTTTTGGGTAATACAACTTTTATATTATCAGATCAAAATTTTTTTGTAGTTGTCAAATTAAATTTTTTAAAATTATTGATTTCGATAAGCTTATTTTAAAGATAAATTATTAATTTTTTTACAGTAATTAATAATGATTGTTGGATTTAATGAAAAAGAAAAAGAATACTGCAGGAAATTTGTTTTCCTATTTTAGATGATTCACTTAATATAATTTCACAAATTTTAAAGAATTTATTGCTTCATTAACTTCAGAAGATAAAAATATTTTTGTATGAAATTGCAAACATATATATATATATATATATATATATATGTATATATCACAGAATGTATTACTTCTTAAATTAATTAACCAACCAAAGTATTTACATTTCTTATAAAGAATCAGACATAGTTGGAAAAACTGATATATGTAACCTATTATTAATTTTTGTAAATGAAAGCACTATATATATAATTCTCATTCAAAATTTAATGTCATAATTTATAATTTATTGACTTGAATGTTAAATTTGAGTGTAAGTTAACAGTGTTAGATAAATATATAAATAACATTTATATCAATAAATCATTAAGTTTAAGATTGATTATGCGATAGAAAAACATAATTTGATTATTTCAAAAAATAAGAAACCCTTTTTACTAGGGGATCAAATTAAAATATTTATTTCATTAGATAAACAAAAAACATATATAGGTCATATTTTTGTGTTGAACATTATTAATCAAACATCATAAAATTAATTTTTCTATCTCTATCATCTATTGTCACTTTAAACTTTGGCCATTCTATTTCTATGTAGGATTCTGCTTGGAATTCTTCATGGGGTATGTCAACTTGTATATGTAAGACAGAGAAACTCAATGCACCTTTAATTTATGTATTTGTATGGTATCACCACCTTCCTTATTCCTTTTTAGTCTTTGTTTTTGTTTTGTTTATAAAATTCCATTTCATTGGACAGTGAGATTATTTGATGTGGATTAATGGAGGCTGAATGACAATAACACTTATCTCTAAGCAAAGCCTTCAATGATGAATGAATGGTTGTGAGTTGAGATTCTATTCTTACCTTTTTCCTTCTCAAAATGAAACATGATAGCCTTCCCAAGACCCACCATTGATTTTTGCCCACAAATCTTCACTTCAATACTCTGGCCAATGGACCACTTTTCAATTTTGAACATTTTTTCTATATATATATATATATAATTTGGTCCTCATTTTTTGCCAAAATATCAGTTTAGTCCTCCAACCCTATAATGTATCAAAACAGTGCTCCAAAAATAAAAATGTGAATTCATTTGGTCCCTTTGGAGAACTTTCATTTTTCGAAAGGTTTTATCTTTAAAGGGTTATTTTAATACTTTTATCTTCGGAAAACCAAACTAATATTTTGATCAAAAGTAAATAACTAAAATTGTATTTTTATTTTTTTTAAACTAATCACTCTTAAATAAAAATTTATTTTATATGTAAGAATAATAATATATTTAATAATTTATACTTCTAAATAATGAAATTATTTTTTAAATATTAATTATTAGGTGCTATTCTTTATTAACAAAAAATTACTTGAGCAATTATAGTCTTTACTCTTTGGTTATATTTAAGTTTATTTTATTTTTATTTCCCCCACTTTATTTGATATTCACTAATTTAAAATTTTATTGAGATTTTTTTTTTGGTTAATTATGCTCTAACTTGCATTTTCTCTAGAATCCTCTAGTGATCTCTTAATATTTTTTTTACTTAAGAAAGTATAGAAATATACTATATAAAATGAAGCTAGCATGCCCCTTTATATAGATTGGGATCCTCTAGCATCATATTACTGACGGTAGAGGGCAGTCCTACATAAAGAAAAAAATTTAGATTTAATTTTCTTATTATATTTTTTGTTGTAATTTCGCTCTTCTCTTTTCATGACATTATTTCCTTCTATCTAAGGGTATGAGGGTGCCTTATTAGCATTGCTAATTTTTAACAAAAATGTTGTCATTTGTGTGATAATGGTTATATATTTTAATACACATTGTATCTTGTTTAGTCATTTATTGTTTCTCATACGGTGTGTGTATATATTACTAATTATAACTTTTTGTAAAGGAAAATTACATATATATATATAATCTCATAAAAAATTTAAATAAAGACATAATAAATAAATATTTTTTGAACTAGCCTCTTTCAATCTTTTATTAATCCTATATATAACTACTTTATTTTAACTACTTCTAATTATCTTTCCATTTATATTTCTATCATTATGTCATAATAATGGTTAAACTAACCGTGACTTGGTTGTGACCTAGCCACAATTATTTCTAGCTGTGGCTAGGCCATGATCTAGTTAGGTCTAGCTTAGCCACAATTATCTTATAATTATTACTGTCATAGTACATGAATAGTTATTATGACCGGGTTTAGCAGAAATGCTGTTAAATTATTGTCACTAATTAAATACTTATTTTTGTATGAATTAATGATTATATTTGAAGGATTTTGTTAAATAGTATCTTTATAATACTGTTTAAAAATTATTTATTGTATATAATAAATTATTGTTAATTAGTGAAATTAGTAAAAAATTATTTATTATATTTACGAATAATAATAAATACTTATAAATTAATTTTACTAATGAAGTTTAATTTATTATAGATAATAAATAATTTTTAATAAGGATACTGATTAGCAAAACCCATATTTAAAATACACTTATATGTGAAATAATCTCTTGCATACAAGAAATTTGAGACGATAAATAAGTTAATAATCCAAGCTTGCCCTATTTGTTAAAATATAAAATTTGTGGAATTAATTATCAATTTAAAAAATTTTAAGATTTATGTACAGGCAATTAAAAAAAAATTCTGCACTTTGCCCCTCTCTAAAATTTCCTTACTTCTGTTTTAATGCCCAGGAAAGGAGGATCTAAGAATCTCTGGCACATCATGGTAATATAGATATCAACCAAACTTGACACTAAAACACAAACATTATGTAATATGACCAATATGTCCCCACTGTTTCAATAGGAAGAGGCATTGCCATAAATACCATCGAATCGAGGACATGCCCTACACCTACAGGTCATTAAATGCAAAAAGAAGGGCAGTTTTGGAGACGCTGACTCAGCTAAGGACGTATGTCCATTCTTCAAGTAAGGGTCCACGTCAGATTTGCAGAATCCCCACGTTACTTAAATGTTCTTCTTCCCCATAATGCTCATAAACACAGAAAACAAGAGGCTACATCAACTGCTACTTCTAGCTTTCACATAATACAGAAACCTTTGCTTTGGCCAGTGTGATTTTCTGAAGCACAGGGCATTTCCAATCATCACAGAAATGGGTGAAGTAAGAGTTCTGTTCTTCACTGTTATACTCAAAAAGTTCATAATATATCATTCAAGAACAATCTTTCTGTCTGTTCTGCTTGATTGTTTTCTCATCAGTAGTACTTTTTGATGATTTTGGCTTTGAAAACTCAAACAACATCAGTCACCTGATCCTTCTTCTCTGATATGTCTGCTTCCAAGTGTGTATCTTTAGGTTTATCTTTTTCTGATGTGTTTCTGATAATTATGTTTGTGTGTGATGCTAAAGGAGAAGAAGGAAGAAGAAAAGAAAGAAGGTAAAGAGGAGAAGAAGGAAGAAGAGGCTGATCCAGAGATAGTGCTGAAGGTGGATATGCACTGTGAGGCCTGTGCTAGGAAAGTTGCAAGAGCATTAAAAGGATTTGAAGGTCATTAATTTCTCTATAAACTTTCCGCTCATCAAATCTTTTATTGTAAACGCACAGAGAAAGAGAAGTACTTTTATCTATTTAATATACCCTTAGGTCATCACTCAACTGTTAGTTTCTCCAAGTACTTTTATTCACCTTACCCCCTCTTTATTGTCTGGAGTTAGATTAACTTTAATGATGAATTTGAAGAAAAAAATTTAAAGTATAGATGGTACATACCTCTCACTATATTATACTAATTTTGAGGTCCTAACTTGGTCACCGTTAAGACATGAGTTTATTAAATTAATAACAAATGAACACAGAATAATATTATTTAGATTTGTTAATTTATTACTTAATTATTATTTTAATTTTTTATTTATTTTATTTATCAAAACAATCTATCTAAATAAGTTATCGAGGCTTAATTTACTCAAAAGATTTCATATGGTTCTTAAAAATAAAGGAATAAAAATGATAATTTTTAATCAATAAAATATTATTTTAAAAACTAAATTGGACTGAAATAATAATTTAGTTATAAAATTAAAAACTAAGTAATAGATTGTATTGTCAAACCAAACCTAGTTGCATGTCTAATCATTACAATCTGGATCTCATTTTGCACCCTACAAGGATGTCTCTAAGTTGAATTACAATAAAAGCAGCTAGCTACTATGCTAAATTTTGACAGGCAGTTTTCAGATGTGTCAATTCATAAAGAGACAAAAATTCCAGTATTATTGCATTAATTAATAGTTGATTGGGAAAGAAAAAGGGTATTTATATGGACAAAATAGAGAAGGGTAATTAATAATTAATGAATGAGAAGCAAATTGTGAGACATGCAGGAGTGGAGGAGGTGAGAGCAGATAGTAAGGCCAACAAGGTGGTGGTGAAAGGGAAGGCAGCAGACCCCATAAAGGTGTGTGAGAGGCTGCAAAGGAAAAGTGGAAGAAAAGTGGAGCTAATCTCACCATTGCCTAAGCCTCAAGAGCAAGAGGAACCCAAAAAAAATGAAAATAATGAGTCACCACAACAAGAGGAGAATAAACAGGAGGTACATTGAATCTCACTATTCATTCTCTCCATCTCTCTTAATTTTTCAAATTATGAATTTTCCTCTTTTTCCTGGTGTCAATGAAGATGGGTTTTGGGTTTTGTTAATTACATAAATCTCTTTTTTATTTTTAAAATATACATTAATTTAGTCAAATTCTAAATATTTTAACTGAAATATCCTCCATAGAAATATATAAAAAATATTTTAGTTAAAATAATATGTATTCAATCAGATTACTAGAGAGTATTTTGATCAAAAAAATTTTAAAATTAGACTAAATTGTAATACAATGTTTTTGCTTTAGAGAAATTCTGTGGTTATTTTGAAAAAAAAAAGGGTATATATGTAATTTCAACAAAATTGAAAGGAAATATATATAATTTAATGAAAAAGTTGTTGCATTACTTTAGAATTCTCTTTATTGACAAACATTCGAACACCCTATGAGTTGTATGCAGATGTTAATATAGAAAGTGTCTAAGAATTGAGAACCTTGCAGAGACCAAGATAATGGTGTAGGATTCTCAATCTCAACGCCCACTTATTTTTTGACCTGGGGTTTGAAACAAAGGCAATAGTACAAAGAACTTGATCTTTTGAAACACAAAATTATCTTTTTTTTAATAATTTATATAAAAATCTTTTACCATTATACATACAAATTATCAAACTTCTTCAACGGTAAGAATCTGATGATAACAAAATCTTGGAGATAAATATATAGATTTGGACTGGACCCACATATGACTCCACAATCCACAGTGTAATGTTGAATAGAGTTCTGCTTTTGATACTGTTTACCTCTTTTTTTTTTTTTTTCTCTTTCGCCATTACATTTTTCTGAGTCTAAAGAGTGATGATTGGTGCTGACATGAAAGTAACGAAACATTAAAGTCAGCAAGATAATGGCAGGCCATCCATCCCAATCCCATAAGGGCACATATTACAAGGCCAACGGCTATAGGGTCACGGGTTCCTTTACATAATATATATTTTTTAATTTATGAAATACGGTGATACAAACACAAAATTACTAGCACTGTAACATACTGACAAGTACAACTTATGTATAATGAGTGTGTCTATTAACATATAGTATTCTATCTCATACTATAAAGCTGTTTAATGCGTATATACGTACAGGTAAGTAAAGTTACGAGGCTAGGACATACTAGAGAAATTTATGACCATACAACCTTGTGAGGTTAAAACAATAGAAGACTGCAACACCAGAGAAATAAATGTTCTATATGTGTTTGTGTGTATGTGTGTGTGATAGAAAAGCTGAGAGTCATTAAATGGACATGTGAAGAGTGGGGCTGATACATCCTGTTGATTTGTACTAAATTTATCTAATTGCATGCAATAGCTAGTGCTTGTGTGGGGATGTATATGTTGGCTGCTTCTATTGGCTTTTTTCTCACACTTGCAAGTGATCACCAGAATGGTCCATACCTTGAATATACAATGTAATTATAGCTGAGTGTCATTTTAGAGGCGTTTCTTGCTAGTATTCTTCTATCTTATTTCGTAACATTTTAGTAAATCATGGTGCATATATAAGAGGAAGGTTTGTAAAGTGAAAATGATGTGATGATACTGATGGGTGTTTTTAAATGGTTATCACTTGTCAGCCCCCACCTGTAGTAACAGTAGTACTGAAAGTTCGTATGCATTGTGAAGCATGTGCTCAAGCTATACAGAAGCGAATCCGAAAGATCAAAGGTTCGAACACTTCTCTCTCTCTCTGTCTTGTACATTTTTACAAACATGCATGTTCTAGTTTCTTACCAACCCAGCAATATTTTAAGTACGATCTTCTCCAATATTGTATAGGATCGTGTAAGAAAGAAAGAGTGAGGAAGTCGAAGAACTTAATGAAACTCACTATGGACTATTCCTCTTAGTCTTTCTCTCTCCTACATGATTTTCTCGAGTGAGAGTGAATATTTAAATTTCATGACTAGCTAGTTGTAAAATTAATTCACTTGGATTGTGCTTTTAGGGAGGAAAATATGAGTCAATAAAATGATAGTCACTAGGTTCTAAATCTAAAGAATATATTAACATTTCATTTTCTTTTGTGGTGATTTTTTATGAATTGATTGGATGTTAACCAATTTAAACTTGAAAAAAAAACTTATTCATTATTTGAAATTTGTTCTAGTAAGTAAGTATAGGTCCAAGAATATAAACATAACTGGGAAGAAACTGGGATTTGAGTTTATTAATTACATGAATGAAAATAGAGATGGAGCTATTTTTATGAGTATGAATAGGAGAGTCTAGTACTATGAGGTACCCTACTTACTATCACCAATACATATTAATAAAAAGAATCACAACAAAATTTTTTTGGGCCAATGATCATAGTCAGTTCACAGTAGAAATTATTTTAAAGAGAAAGGCATGCATTTGAAACTGTTTTTACAATTTTTTAAAAAATAATTTTATAGAAAGAAAGAATAACCTCTGCATTTATTTTTTACACCCTAGATAATGTTTGTACAAGTTCCCTCTTCTTTTTTTTTTTGGGGGGGGGGGGGGGGGTGGTTAGAATTTGACCATCGAAATTTATAACCAAGGTTGTTTTGACTGCATATAGGTAGTCATTATTACAGCCCTCGAATTGATTGTAAATGGCAATATTTTTAAACACAAAGACCCTTAATATCCAAATCTTTGGTGTCATAACCATATAATTTACTTCATTTTCTTAATAATAAAGATCATAAGAATCCTAATCCCTGGCGCTAATCCCGTTCCTTTTAAAAGCATAGAAACTTTTAAATTTTTGTTTTTCCCGAGTCATTCTTTGGACCATACGAAGGCTTTGACTATATATATATATAACACGTCCCTTTAGTTTTCCATTATGACTGCATCACCTCGGGATACGAGAATACTTTTATTTATTTAAAAATTTTAAAAGAATATATTATTTATATAATGTTGCTACTGTTCCCTTTTTTACTCTTGTACTTTATTGAGTTCCCACGCTTGTCTGTGTAGTTTGTTTTTTATCTTTTTTTTCCATGCGAATATCAAGTCATTTGCTGTGATCTTCCTGTAAGATTCTTGACGGAAAACTTTTCAAAACCTATAATGGTTTTAGTACAGTGTACACATCATGAGAGCGCCAAAAGTCAGTATTTATTTGGTAGACACAAGTGACAAATAGGCTTACTGGATGGATCTTTTTGCTTAATTAATAGATATAGTTTTTAACTGTGAAGGATTAATATTTTTTTATGTACGTCAAATGCCCTTTGTCCTTTCACTCTCTGGTTGATTTTTGTGATTTTTTTTTCACAAAATTTACTTGTTTCACCTTTTATTCCCAATGTGAGAATCGGACAACTCTTCGGAAGAAAATAAAAGATAAGAAAAATCTACGTTAGCAAAAAAGTAGGAGTGACTCTGATGTATAAAAATTAGTACGTTTGAATTTTAACAAGTATAAGGAGTGGGGTATTTAAGATGTAAAAATAATTAAATGTTGAAAATTATAAGTATATCTGTCTATGAAGCCAAATTGTCATTTATTTCTACCTAAAAATGCTACACTTGGGAGGTCACATGATATGTAAATCAATTTTTTTTGTTAATGGATATTGTAATGGTAGATAGACTTGTCTTTGATTTTGAAAAAAATCCACTGGACCCAACAAACCAGACCCAAAAAACATAACATGCCAGATTAAAAAAGTTTGGACCTCTTTCTAAACCAAATCGGACCCCTTTTTTTATGAGCCTTGTCTGTGATTAAGTCTACTAGTGAGGTAATGCAATATATATATATATATATATATATATATATATATATATATATTATATAAGGTTAATCATGTTAACAGAATTTGATAACATAGTAATGAAAGTTTTATAATTAATGACAAACAGACTTTAAAATTCTTAAAACAATAGACTCAATACATATTTTAAACTATAAGGATTAAATTAAAAATTAACACTGTATAGATAAATAATAATTTAACTATTTTCCCCTCATGCACCGTTAGCAACCAGGCTAAATTTAACTCGACAAAGTCCATGCATTAGTATATGCTAAATGCCATATGGATGGTCCTCATGCATTTGTAATTTGTTGGCAATTTATGATATGTTGTAAATTGTAATTAATGTGCATTAGTATAATTGAATTTTCAGGAGTAGAATCAGTGGAAACGGACTTGGGAAATGATCAGGTTATTGTAAAAGGAGTGGTAGACCCAGAAAAGCTTGTTGATTATGTGTACAAGAGAACCAGAAAGCAAGCTGCAATCGTGAAGGACGAAGAGAAGAAGGAAGAGGAGAAGAAAGAAGAGGAGAATAAGAAGGAAGAGAAAGAAGGGGAAGAAGAAACCAAGGGAGAAGAAGAAGATGATAACAAAGCTGACATCAAGAGGTTTGAATACTGGCCTTCAAAGGACTATGTAGACTACGCATATAATGCCCCTGGGTTTTTCAGTGATGAGAATCCAAATGCATGCTCAGTTATGTAAACTACTAATATCTGCACTTATTCTGTATGTTTGGAAGCTAATGAAATAACAGAAGCAGATATATAGCGAGTATGACTATTCTGAGAGTATATTGTAGTTCACTTACCTACCCATTTGCCCTAAATTGATTTGCCCTTTTAAGATTTAAAGTGTCTCATTTGGGGCCAACAAAGATTGGCTTACTTGACAAAAGAGATTAGATAAGAGCTTTGCAAGTTCCTCATGCTGGGGTTTGAATCCCCGTCAAGCTCATACTGGTGGTCATGAGAATAAGACTGAGAACGAACCAGCCTCAGGCCTTATTCCCATGGTTGGTTGTTTTAATGTTTGCTTACAAGGAGAGAAAGGGGAGAAAGGAAATGGGAGAGGGAGAGGGAGAGGGTGAGGGCCAATTGGTTGTTTGGTAAGAAGCAAAGTGACTTCCATGGGAATGCAGATCTCCTTAAATGTGGGAGGGTCGTTTCCATCCAAGGGATAGATTTATGGGAAAGAGGATCTTTTTACCAAATTGCCCTGAATGATTTTGTCATTATATGACATCATGCACTCGTCAAATCTCACTTTCATTTTTAATCCCTACTAATTCATGAATTAAATGGGCCTTTGGTATTCTAATTGGGCCTTAGCTTGCTCTTTAATAGGTCTCCGCAATATGCTGATCACTTGACCCCTGTGCTTGAGTATCATGAGTTTAGTAGATGTGGGTATGGGAAAGTAGATCTTGTGAATGCTGTTGGCATTCTAACCGATAAGATGGAATTATTTTATCCTCATTGCCATTTTCTACAACAGAAGGGAAAATGTCATTTGACTCTTCTCGTACTTCTAATGTTATCGCCCAACTACTTGTGATATATGTTCTTCTACCAATTTGAAAAATATAAATTACATAAATGATTAAACGATTAAAATATTCGTTCATTTACAAGTCATTTCACTTGTTCTTGAACAATTTTGTAGTTTTTGAGGCTCTTTGTACATAATATGATAATCCCAAGTATAAATATTTTCACACCTGATAACTGGTTGATGGTGATGCCAACTGCAGTGCAAAATGACGAAGAAAGAAAGGTAATATTCAAATATAATTTAAATATACTATACGTACAAGGAACACTCTGTGGACCATAATTTGGTAATTTCCAATGAATCCCATAATTGCAAAATGGATTGTAATTGCTTTAGTTGATGGCCTACGGCCAAGACTCCTTATCCAAGCTTACATAAGCAATTTTCTTGTGACAATGAGATAAACACTTAAAAGTTAATTAGGGTGTTCTAATATAGTCCAATCTCATATATTAAATTGGGCCTAAAAGTATACCATTAACATTTAAAGAGACCAAATCATTAAGGCTCATGGTTCTAAAATTAAGAAAATAATAGCATATAAATGAGATTTTTCATTAAATAGTTTGAGCTGTAAATAGGCCTCTAATATTCTTTTGTGGAAGAAAACAAGGAAAGAGAAACCAAAATCAAAACATTATAAGCACTATAGCCAGAAAAAAGTCCTCAACAACATTAATTTGTTGCCTAATAATTCTCTAATTATTCTCTGTTGAACAAAATGGCTAACATGATCTCAACGTGTCTGTCTCCTCCATAATCACATAGCTGCTAATTCTCATCACTTGTTCTGCATATTGCCTTCTTCGTTTCCTGCTCATGCTCCGATCAGTCCTATAATTTCATGGGTATGAAATGATCATCTTTGTATGATTCGCAGAATTCTGCAGAAACATTTTCACAAGCTCAGTCTCATTCTCTCCTTCACTAACTTCGATCTTCACTGTATTAGCATCAATGAACAGCTTCCTTTGAAATTCCCAACTCCAATATATTCTTATACAACGATTACAAGTCCCACAGTATAAAATGTAACTCTCATATCATATCATGCTCATTGCCGTTTACAAATTATACATATACATATATATATATATATATATATATATATATATGTATGTATGTATGTATGTATGTATTTAAAGCCTCCATAGTGTTGTGGAGAATGAAATCTATTTTGAACCAATAACCCTTACATATTCATTAAATGAGAAGATAAGTGCAAGGGTATTCAATACTAATGCTACAAGAAAAATATTATTTTAGTTTTTTACTTTTTGAATTTAGTTTTATTTTGATCATTCACAAATTGAGAGCTTTAAAAGTAAACATAGTTTTATTTTAGTTCTCCAAAACTTAAAAGTCTCAAAATAGACTTTTGATTTTTAATATCTAACCCAAAATAGTTTCTCTTTAAAAAAGACTAAATTTATAAGAAGAGGACTATTTTAAGTCAAATTTTGAAAGTAGAGAACAATTTTAAAATTTTTAATTAGTGGATTATCAAAAAGCAACTAAGTTTAAAAATGAAATATTATTTTAAAACCTTCAATTTATGAAAGACCAAAATATGACTAAGTTTAAAAATGGATTATTGACATAATAATTTGCTCGTAGTACTACTATGCATGTGTGTGAGTGTTTGTGTGTGTGTGTGTGTGTGTATATATATATATATATATATATATATATATAGACAAATACCTTCGTATTAGTAATGAAAAATGTTAGGAAGTGCTATTTACGCATTTGAGTGTCATTAATTACCAGTAACCCAATGTCTTCCCTTGGGTGACCGTCTCACCCCTAAGAGCTACATACGCTAATTGAAAAGAAAGTAATTAATCATCTTCCTCTTCCCTCAACCAATTGTGGCATTCAACAGAAACTATAAGAAATCACCTTCTAGCATGGGATTTAACACTAGAGTCCTTCTACTCCTAAGAGGCTCATCACAATGGAAAACCAAGTCCTAGTCACCTCACCCAACCAAAATTCCCTCTTAGGCATATTATCAAGCAACTATGAATTTTCCCATTCTCACCCATTCAATTCTCATTCCTTTGTCTTTCTATAACCCCCATAATTTGCTTTTTCTAGGTCATGTTTACACATCTCTAATCTCCTTAGAGCATTCCCATACTTACAAAAATTCAAGAAAAATATGAATTAATTCCAAATCATCATTTCTAACCAATCAATAATGTCTAAATATCCCAGACGCTGTCTTGAAGCTACTAATTACACCTTAAGTCCCAAAATTTTTAATTTGGTTCCTAGGAACCCTAAATCTCTACCAAATTAGGGGTTTCCATCCCAAATTCGAATTCCATGCAATTAGCAGTAGATTATGGCAGAAATAAGCTAGAATTAACAATGGATAACAAAATTTGACATAAAACTCACCAAATCCAAGCAAAAATGGTCGAGAAACTCACATTCGATGACCTAATGCATCCCATCGGAAATCCTGCATCATCACTGGTTAATGGAGCTTAAGACCAGTGGGAAAGTGACGGCAAGGAGGTGAGGAGCAAAACCCATATAATACATGACGGAAAGGAGGCTTATAAAAGCTCTGGCGGCCTCGCGATTCTCAACTTCTCTTCAATGAAAAATAGCGCCTTTCTCGCTGGGAAGTGGTGGTTTTCTAGCTAGCGACACACTAACAACTCCCACAAGGTGGTGATGGCAGCTCCGGCGAGGCAATGAGCGGCTCTGGTTATGTGCAAAAGTTTAGCTCCTCTGCTGCCTAACTACTTCGAACATGATGGGGAAGAAGGGATAAAATGGCAAGGGGCATTTTAGTCTTTTCATGTTGGAGAGGGACATGTGTTAGCTCCTAAAAAAGCAAAAGAAGTCAGGGAAGTCAAGTCTTAAACCTATGGCCTTTTGGATATGCACATGGAGCCTAATCACTGAGCCAGCCTCAATCTCCATGTATGGTTTCACTTAACAAAATATTATACCTTAGTCTTATTTCTTTGAAAAATTTCTTTATTCTCATTCTTTATTAACTAATTTATCAATTTTAATTTTTCCCATTAACCCCTATTTATTGGGTCATTACATTCTCCCCTCCTTATAGAAATTTGGTCCTCGAATTTAGCATTTCTACATTCCTGAATCAGTAAACAAATGAGGATATTTGCTTTGCATATCGTATTCTGATTCCCATGCGGCTTCCTCAATGGAATGGTTCCTTCACAGCACCTTGACTAATGGAATCTCCTTTGAACGAAGCTTCCTTACCTGCCTATCTAGGATTTTCACAGGCACCTCTTCATAACTTAACCCTGTGTCAACTTGCACCATTTGCAACTTAATAACAGGTGATGGATTATGTAGGTATTTCCTAAGCATGGATACATGAAAGACTGGGTGAATATTCGATAACTCAGGTGGCAATGCAAGTCGATAAGCTACTGCACCGATCCTTTCAAGAACCTCAAATGGGCCTATATACCTAGGGCTCAATTTACCCTCCCTACCAAACCTCATAATCCCTTTCATGGGAGATACCCGTAGAAACACATGGTCGCCCACCATAGACTCCAAATCCCTTCTTCGATGGTCTACATAGGCCTTTTGCCTACTCTGTGCTGCCTGTAATCATTCTTTAATCAAATTTACCTTCCCTATTGCATCCTGAACTAAATCTGGCCCCAGTAATTGAGCTTTGCCTGTTTCAAACCACCCAATAAGAGAACGACATCTTCTACAATAGAGGGCTTCAAATGGTGTCATTTGAATATTAGTTTGATAATTGTTGTTATAGACAAATTCTACTAAAAGCAAGTAGTTCTCCTAATTCCCTTGAAAATCCAAGACGCATGATCTTAACATATCCTTTAATATTTGGATTGTCCTTTCACATTGGCCATCCATTTAGGGGTGAAAAGCCGTACTCAAATCCAACTGAGTCCCTAAAGCGGCTTGAAATGCTTCACTAAATTTGGAAGTGAATTGAGGTCCTTGATTAGATATGATAGATAATGGCACTCCATGTAGCTTCACAATCTCATTGACATATACTTGAGCATACTTAGCTGCAGAGTAGGTTGTCTTAATGGGAAGAAAGTGCGCAGACTTTGTTAACCTGCCTATATAGAATCATACCCCTTAAGAGTGTGGGGCAACCCAGTAACAAAGTCCATGGTAATTCACTCCCATTTCCATTCTAGTATCTCTAGCCGTTGATGTAAAACAGCAAGCCTTTGATGTTCGGCCTTAACTCGTTGACATACCAAATAGCAAAAGACAAAGTCTGCTACATCTTTCTTCATACCATTCCACCAATAAACTTGCTTCAAATCTTAGTACATCTTAATGGATTCGGGGTGCACAGTATAAGCCAAACGATGACCTTCCTCTAGGATCTTATTCTTTAATTCATCTACTTGCTGTATACACAACCTCCCTTCAAACCTTAATACTCATTCTGCATTCACCTTAAATTCTTTATTCTTCCCCTCCTTACAATCATCTATTAACTTATGCAATTATGAATATAATCTCTGAGTAACTTTCACCTCATCAATGATAGCAGAACTAGATTGCATGTGAGCTATAAAAACTCTTGATTCACCAATATCAAAATTCACCTGATTCCTTTCTAACTGTTGTAGTTCAATAATTAAGGGTCTCATTACCTCTTGAATATGGGCTAAACTTCCTATGGATTTCCTGCTTAAAGCATTCGCCACCACATTTGCTTTACCTAGGTGATAAAGTATGGTGCAGTCATAATTTTTTAGTAACTCCATCCATCTCCTCTGCTTCAAATTCAAGTCCTCCTGCTGAAAGATATACTTCATACTTTTATGATTTGTGTATATCTCACAGGTTTCACTGTATAAATAATGCCGTCATATTTTTAATGCGAAAACTATTGCTGTCATTTCAAGATCGTGGGTAGGGTAATTTTGCTCATGCTTTTTCAGTTGCCTAGATGCATAAGCTATGACCCAATCATTTTGCATTAAAACACACCCTAACCCCATACCAGAAGCATCATAATACACGCATACCTACCAGTGCTAGAAGGTAGGCTCAGGATAGGGGCTGAAGTTAGATATTCCTTCAGTTTTTGGAAATTAACTTCATAAGAGTCACTCCAGATGAACTTTGCATTCTTTTAGGTCAACCGTGTCAGTGGAGCAGCTATCCTAGAGAAATCCTTTACAAAACGATGATAATATCCCGCCAAGCCTAAGAAGCTTATAATCTTAGTAACAGTGGAAGGGTGGGGCCACTTTTGAAATTCTTCTACCTTACTTGGGTTAACTCAGATCCCTTATTTAAAGATAATATGGCCCAAGAATGCCCACTTGTTTCAATTAAAATCCACACTTTGAGAATTTAGCATAAAGTTGCTCTTCCCTCAATCGTTGCAATATTGTTCTTAAATGTTGTTCATGTTCACTAGGCTTCTTAGAATAAACAAGAATATCATTAACAAAGGCAATAACAACTTGTCAAGAAACTGTTTGAATACCCTGTTCATCAAGTCCATAAAGGCTGCAGGTGCAATGGTCAACCCGAAAGACATCACTAGAAATTTATAATGCCCATAACGGGTACGAAATGTTGTCTTTGGAACATTTTCACCCTTGATTTTTAACTGATGATATTCCGATCGAAGATCAATCTTTGAGAGACACTGAGCTCTTTGAAGTTGATCAAAAAGATCATCAATGCGAGGTAAGGGATACTTGTTATGTATTGTCACCTTGTTTAACTGTCTGTAATCCACACACAACCTTAGGGAGCCATCTTTCTTCTTTACAAATAGGATAGGAGCACCCCAAGGTGATGTGCTAGGCTAGATAAACCCCTTCTCTAAGAGATCTTGTAATTGCTCCTTTAACTCCCTCAACTCTGTAGGAGCCATCTGATAAGGAGGAATTGAAATAGGCTAAGTGCCTAGAATTAGATCAATGGAGAACTCAATATGTTTATTTGGCATCACACCTAGCAATTCCTCAGGGAAGACATCAAAAAATTCCTTCACTACAGGAATCTCATATAACCCTGTTGCTTGTTTCTCCATATCTTTCACCACAGCCCAAAATCCTTAACACCTACTATTTAGAAGCTTTCGTGCCTTAAGAGTAGAGATCATTCTAGTTGAAGTCACCCCTACATCCCCTTATAATTCATAAGAAGCTTCCCCATGAGTTTTAAATTGTATTACCTTTTGATGGCAATCTGAAATTGCATGGCAAGAGGCTAACCAATCCATACCAAGAATTACATCTAGATCTACCATTTATAATACCATTAAGTCCGCTAATGTTTTTGTTATCTTCGGTTGAAATTTTACATGATCGATATACTGTATCAGCCACCACAGATTCCCCTAAAAGGGTACCCATTAGTATGGGATGTTCTATGCACATTGGAGTACCATAAAGCAACTTAGCAAATTGAGGAGAAACATAGGAATAAGTAGAACCTGGATTAAATAAGGCACATGCTTGATACAAATCAACTGAAATCATACCTGTCACCACCACATTTGATGCCTGAGCATCTTGTCGAGTCAGTGCAAATACATGTGCCTGGCCTTTACCTGCTGATGTCCCTGACTGTTTGAGCCTCTCCTGGGCTTACCCCTACCAGCAAAAATGGAAGGGCCTGTACCCGATGTGACTTTATGTGGGGTATAATAGGCTACCGGCTGCACCAAGTTCTGGCTAGAGGCTTGTCGTGCTAGAGGGCAATTTCTTTTAAAGTGGTCCATCTGTCCACAATGAAAACATGCCTCAGTAGTGTGATAGCATACCCCTGAATGAAAGTTCCCATAAGTAAGGCATGTAGCTCGTGGACAGGCTGAAAAGATACATTACGAGGCTCTGTGGCCTTGTTACCTCCCGGAGTAGATCAACGAGGAGGATCATTATATAAAGGTGCTTCATATGAGTGAGCCTGCGCCTGAGTAGGCCTAAATGATCTCTAAGGCCTAGATCCCCTAGATGAAGTACCAACACCAAACTGCCTCCTCCTCTGTTCTCTTTTTCTCTTCTTATTAACAGTGTCTTCTTCCATTTCCTGTAGTTCTATTCTACGAGCATAATTCATGGCAATAGAGTAAGAAGGAAAATTATCCATTTGAGAAGATAGAGCATGAAACATGTATTTAGGTAAGCCCATTAGAAATCTATTAATACGATGCCTCTCTATGGGTATTAAATGCAGTGCATAATGAGAGAGTTGAGTGAATTTTATATCATAGTCAAGCACAGTTTCACTAGGGGTATATCTGAGTAACTCAAACTCATGAGCCCTGGCATCCCACACGCTCTGGGGTATATATTAGTCCATGAATAGCTCCTTAAACTTATCCTACTTCATGGGAGGTAAGTCAGCAGATCTCTCGTTCAATACTGTCTGAAACCACAAATAAGTTGCATCTTGTAGTTGGTATTCCACAAATTCAACTAGCCTAGTGTAAGAACAAAGTAATGCCTTACACAATTTCTCTATTCCTTCTATGAAGTGGTAGGGATCTTCTTGGCTGTCAGATCTAGTAAAAATGGGAGGCTTAAACCTCACAAATTCTGCTAGGGTCACTTTCTTCATTTGTCTAACTTGAGAATCTCTGAACTCTATTTGTGTTGAAGGCACATTAGTTCCTTAAACCTGTGACCCCTCATCCCATTTCATGTAGGAATAAGCTCTTGGTGGCTTGGCAGCTCTAGGACCTTTGGTACGGCCCCAGACTAGGGGAACTTCAGGTTGGACAGATGCATTTTCTGACCTACCCAATACATCCATCCCTTGACAACCACCTCGAGTACATGGAGGCATCCTCAATCTAAAACACATGATAACAAACATTCAACCTTTACAATTACCAATTAATTCAAAGAGCGACATGTAAGTTCAACCAATATCAAGAAAGGTCTACTGAAAGAATAGATATACTAACACCTTAAACCAGGCCTTCCACAGTATCTCAATTATGGTTATGCCTAGGTTTCATAACAATAATAAAGACCCCATATAAGGACACTGCCATCCTACATAACCATAAGAGAACCCCCAAACCGAGCTCTAATACCAATCTATCACACCCCAAAATCCTTGGAGTGGGACTAGCGCAGGATACGAGGAAAATCCCTGAACCTACAAGCCTACACTAGATGGAAATTTAATACTATGCCAATATCTATGCAATTTCCACCACATACATAATAGCTTTGCCTTTATATAAAAATAAGTAGTTTATACAAAACAAGGAGTTTTGTAAAAATTTCAGTAAAACCTCCCCAATAACTAGGGCATCCCAAAAGAAATCAACATCCTGTCAGGCAACAAATATATATAAGATACCTCCGTTCTCACTAGAACAACCCAATACAGCATACATCAATTTACAACAATAGGGAAACTTCAACTGTGAGCACTATGCAATCCCAGAATAACAAAACAATGGCTATCACTCTAACTATAAACATCTCAAAAAGAATGCACCATGTACATCAACATAATCAAAACTAGATCCAGCAAATCCTAAGTGGGCTCACCAAAAGAATTCCAGTCATTGCTCTACTGCCTCTGGAAATTAACCAGCCTCCCTATCTGAGATAAAAGTTTTCTAGCAGATAGCACCCTAAAATCAGTAATAAAATTACATATATAAATTGCAATCAAATGTAATCAAGATTTGAATGAAATAGAACAACATTTAAATTACTAGTAAACACCATTACAAATAAACGCACCAGCTAGTTAATGCATATTTCAAAATATTGAATTTAAGATGCCTTGCACAAAAAAATCAATAAGTTTCAAAGTATCATTTAAGGGGAAGGACTATTGTGGACTAATCCAGTATGACACACAGTCATAAGGGAAATCACAATAGGCGAGGACATACAATCCTCGAGGGCAAATAAACAATAAGCGTGAGGTCATAACTTATAAAAGTTTATCATTCATCGGTCCTCATGTGATGACTGTCACACGGGGCTAGCATCTTCATTTATCCTACTAGCTAGATAATTACCTAAGTGCACCAAGGGCTAATAATATTGCTATTGGCAACCAGTGTCCTAACTAGTCCTTCTAAAAGTAATGGAAATAAAACAAGCATACAGAGGGGAAATATAACAAGTATGCATGAAATCAGTTTGTGTTTCAATATTATTTTACCTAGCAGTTATTCATAACCATATGCATGGGGTTTCTCAAAAGTCGTTTTCAACCGACTATGATGTCATCCAACATGTCAAGAGATTCCATCTACTCATAATTTCAATTCTGATAAAATATAGTCATGTCAAAATGAAAATGGTAATAATAAAACATTTTCAAATAATAAAAAGTAAAGTATGTAACAAAAAATGCTAGGGAGTGCTATTTGCACACTTGAGCGCCGTTAATTACCAGCAACCAAATGCCTTCCCTTGGGTGACCGTCTCACCCCTAAGAGCTACCTACGCCAATTGAAAAGAAAGTAATTATTTCTCTTCCTCTTCCCTCAGCCAATTGTGGCATTCAACAGAAACTATAAGAAATTACCTTCTAGCATGGGATTTAACACTAGAGTCTTTCTACTCCTAAGAGGCTTATCACAATGGAAAACCAAGTCCCAGTCACCTCACCCAACCAAAATTCCCTCTTAGGCATATTATCAAGCAACCATGAATTTTCCCATTCTCACCCATTCAATTCTCATTCCTTTTTCTTTCTATAACCTCCATAATTTGCTTTTTCTAGCTTTCTTAGACCATAGGTCATGTTTACACATCTCTAATCTCCCTAGAGCATTCCCATACTTGTAAAAATTCAAGAAAAATATGAATGAATTCCAAATCATCATTCCTAACCAATCAACAATTTCTAAATATCCCAAATGTTGTCTTGAAGCTACTAATTACACCTTAAGTCCCAAAATTTTCAATTTGGTCCCTAGGAACCCTAAATCTCGGCCAAATTGGGGGTTTCCATCCTAAATTTGAATTCTATGCAATTAGTAGCATATTATGGACAGAAATGAGCTAGAATTAATAATGCATAACAAAATTTGACATAAAACTCACTAATTCCGAGCAAAAATGGCCGAGAAACTCACGTTCAGTGACCTAATGCAACCCATTGGAAATCCTGCGTCACCGCCGGTCAACAAAGCTCAAGACTAGTGGGAAAGTGATGGCAAGGAGGTGAGGAGCAAAACCCATATAATACATGACGAAAAGGAGGCTTACCGAAGCTCCAGTGGCCTCGCGATTCTCAACTTCTCTTCAATGAAAAATAATGCCTTTCTCACCGGGAAGTGGTGGTTTTCTGGCCGGTGACACACTAGCGACTCCCACGAGGTGGTGATGGCAGCTACAGTGAGGCAATGGGTAGCTCCAGTGACGTGCAGAAGTTCAGCTCCTTTGCTACCTTACTACTTCGAACATGATAGGGAAGAAGGGAGAAAATAGCCAAGGGCATTTTAGTCTTTTCATGCTGGAGGGGGAAACGTGTTAGCTCCTAAAAAAACAAGGGAAGTTAGGCAAGTCAGGTCTCGAACCCATGGCCTCTTGAATATGCACATAGAGCTTGACCACTAAGCTAGCCTCAATCTCAATGTATGATTTCACTTAACAAAATATTAAACCTTAGTCCTATTTCCTTGAAAAATATCTCTCTTTTTATTCTTCATTAACCAATTTATCAATTTTAATTTTTGTCACTAGCCCCCATTTATTAGGTCATTACATAAGGATTAGTTAGCTAAAAGATTTTCAGGTACTAAACTTGCCTCACAAATTCGTTGATAATCCAGTAAGTTAATTGTTATTGTTAAGATCCTTAAAGATGGAACTTAGATAGCCACAATTAATGCACTAACTTCCTCTAACTCCTCGTCCATGGTTGATATGTCTACTCCAACATAAATATGCAAATTCTCCAACTTGTTTAAACAAGTTGGAAAGTGACTGATTCCATGGCATGAAGCCTGCAAAGGATTATATATATATATATATATATATATATATATATATAGTAGTTCCATTAAGGAAAATATATAGATAGGTATAAAAATATTACATACTTAAGCCATTAGTTTAATGATGATAATGTAGCAATACATATTTGACTTGATAATGTTCAATACTAAAACAAATATATAATACTTAGCAACTTAGTATGAGTAATTGAATCAAGTAATAGAGATAAATTAAAATGCTATCAAAATGAAGCTTAATTCTTTTTTTTTTAAAAAAAAAATTAAGAATGTCAATTTTAAAGAACACTTGATGAGTGATGGAGTCGAGAGTTCTATCATTCAAGTAAACTTACTCTATATGTATTTATCTATCAATTTTAATCCAAATTGCATAATAATGGTGGAAGTACTACAGACTACATTATATAATAATTTTTTAATAGAAAAAACAAAGAACTTGGCAAAATAATGGTGAATATTGAAACAGATATAAAATACTTAAAAGGTTAGCATAAAAAAAATGGTACTTAGGCTTCCTCTTATGCATTTTGAAAAGAAAATCTATGAAGAATGCATTTTTAAAAAATGCATAGGTTGTCATTCCCAAAATCATGTTAGAAAGCTAAGGCCCTACTAAAGTTATCCCTCAAGAACTCTTAGTCCTGGTGATAAGAGATATTTTCTCCTCTTTGTTAATTGTTATACTCATTTGATCTAGGTTTCCTTTATTAAGCAGAAATCATATGCATTCTCCTATTTTACTCAGTTCAAAGAACTTGCTGAAAAGCAAAGTAGTCACTCTTTAAAAATCACAAGAACAAATTGCGGAGGAGAATTTATTGATCAAAGATTTGTCAAGTATTGCAAAGAGAATGACATCAAGAAAGAGCTCACAGTTCAGTACACACCTCAATAAAATGATGTTGCAGAAAGAAAAAACTAAACTGCCATTGAAATGCCCCATATAATGCTACAAACCAAAGATTTGCCCAAATTTTTATAGGTAAAGCGATCAACACAACTGTTTATATTCTCAACTGATCTCCCACAAAAGTTGTTCCAAATAGAACTCCATATGAAACATGGTTCAAGCAAAAACTGAAAGTTAATCACTTTAGAGTCTTTATTTGCTTTGCTTATGCTCACATCCCAAAAGGAAGTAGAGACAATTTAGATGAGGAAAGAGAAAAGTGTATCTTCATCAACTACAATGATGAATCCAAGGGTTATCGTCTTTACAATCTTGATACAAGAGGTTTAATCATTTCAAGGGATGTGACCTTTGATGAAGATGCTAGCTAAAATGGAGTAATAAAGATCCTAATGGAACTCAACATCTTAATGTTGAGTAGAACGTAACAGACAAACCAGAACTAAGCATGAGTTTACCTCTAAGACAAAATAAGCAATCACCAAATTCATCACCTCCAAGAAAGATGCGATCTTTACAAGATATTTATCAAACTTGCAATGTCAAGTTCTTTTCTTGTGAGCCATAAAAATTCGAACAAGCAACAAAACATGAAGAATGGAGAAGAACCATGGATGAAGAAATAAAGATGAATAAGAAAAATTAAACATGGGAGCTTGTGCAAAAGCCCAACAAAAAAGATATCATTAGGCTAAAATGGGTTAACAAAATCAAATATAATGAAGATGGATCCATTTAAAAGCATAAGGCACATTTTTGGCAAAAGTATATTCTTAACAACCAGGTATTAACTTCAACAAGACCTTTGTTCTTTTGGTCTATATAGAGACGATAAGAATGGTCCTTGCTCTAACTGCCTAATTGAAGTTGCAAGTGTATTAATTAAATGTGAAGTCAACATTTCTTAATGGAGAATTTGAAGAAATATACATGGAGCAACCTCAGGGATACATTGTTCAAGGTAAAGAAGATAGAGTTTATCATTTGAATAAGGCACTGTACAACTTGAAGCAAGCATCACATGCATGGAATAGTAAAATTGATTTATATCTTGTCAATCATGGATTTACAAAAAGCCTAAGTGAGCCATCACTATATGTGAAGATAAAAGAAGATTATTTTCTCATTCTGTGTCTGTATGTGGATGTTTAATTTACACGAGCAATGACAAGAAGAAGATTAAGGAGTTCAAATAGGCCATGATAAAGGAATACAAAATGACCATTCTTAGTCTTATGAAATATTTTCTTTTCTCAAGAAAAATATGCAGATAATTTGTTAAAGAAAATCAAGATGGACGATTGCAAGCCAATATCCACTCGAATGGGTACAAATGAGAATTATCAAAGGAAAATGGAAAAGAAAAAATGGATAAGACAACTTATCGAATTCATGTTGGATTATTGATCTATTTCACAAACACTAGGCCAGACATAGTGCATTTGGTTAGCATCGTTTCAATATTCATGAGTAAGCCTCGTAAATCCCACTTCACAGCTACAAAACAAATTTTAAGATATGTCAAGGGCACGAAGTATTTTAGTATTATGTATAAAGCAGAAGACCATTGTAAGTTGGTTAGCTATACAAATAATAACTTGGCAAGTAGCATTGATGATTGAAAGAGCATAATTGGATACATTTTTCTTCTTGGTTCCAAGGCAATATCATGGACATCAAAGAAGCAAAAGATAGATGCGCTTTCATCACCAGAAGCTGAATTTATGGCAGCAACAAGTGTGGCATGTAAAGCAATTTGGCTCAAAAGAGTTATGAAGAATTTACATCAAGCTGTTAATAGACCAACAAGAATCTACTATGACAATATGTCCACTATCATAATGACATAATCCATTTTTTCACAGCCGCACTAAACATATAGAAATCCAACATCACTTTATTCGAGAGCTCATTGAATAAGGAAAAATTGAATTAAAATTTTGTAAGACTGAAGATCAACTTGCTGATGTTTTTACAATGTCAGTCACTATGGAGAAATTTATCTAGTTTAGAGAAATGCTTGGAGTCATAGATTTTTCTAAATTAAGTGTCAAAATTAATCAAGAAAAATCATGAATATTGCTAAATTTCAACATATGAGTGGCTATGAAAATTTTTCAATAAGTAGTTAGGATCATAGTCAAAAAAGTTAGGTGATGAATTGTTGAAATATGTAAACTTAGATAAAGAATATTGAAAATATGTATTGGTAAGTGAAACTTTGTTGAAATATGTAATGGTAAGTAAAAAATGGTTGAAACATGTAATGGTAGGTGGGTGTAATTAGTGTGAAAGTTTGAAAAGGAAACCATATAACTATCTATCAAAATGCCTATATATATGGGTGGATGTAGAACTCATTTTGCAATTAAAAAAAAATACATTTCTATTCTAGTTTCTCTCTTCATACCCTTCTATATCTCTTGTCTATTATTCAAGTTCCATTTATAATTTATTCATTACAAAAACTATTGTCGTAACCGACCCTACAATGAAAAGACTAAAAAGGAGGGGAGAATTGATTCCCAAAATGAATCTTAAAAATCAATTTACTAGAGTCACCACCAAAATTTTTAACGAAAAACTTTGGAAAACCAATTTAAAACCAAAAGAAAAGACAAAGTGGTCTACGAAAACAAAGATGAGTTCGGGAGTCTATTTGAGTGTAGAGAATGTGTTAAACATTCAAAAATACTTGTCTATAAAGATGGTTACCTTAAACTAATCAAATGAAATAGGATATAACCATAAATTTATCTCAATTACTCTTTATTGGCATACATGCTCGTTAAATAGAAAAGACAAAAGCAACAATAATGAAAGCAAACAAATAGATATATACAAAGGGCAAACTTGACCTAGGATGAGAGCCTAAAGCCTACGTACCCAGCGAAGGGGATCAAAGTCCACAAAGTTCTATCGAAAATGGTGTATCTATTAGGTATATTTATTTATTGGTGAAAAGAACATGATAGTTGAAATCGAATAGATTTTCGCAAACCAAATGAGATTGAAATTTGATTTGTACGTTTTAATTTGCGAAATTAATTTAATATCACTTTCTTGCTCCTTTCATTTTATCTCTTTAAAAAGTTTTAGTTCCTTTTGGAATTTTAACCTTTATTTGAAAATTTAAATGGAATAATAATGGGAATAGATCTTTTTGCATTTTTTTTTGGGTTAGATTTTTTTCATTTTGAAATAGAATTGGAATTATAATGGAAAAGTATTTTTTATATTTGACAATGGGCAAAATGCCTTTTTTAATGGTTTCATCTTGGTATTTGGGACTAAATTTTAACTTTCAAGACCTGAGGTGATTAAGGATCTTACATGACCTCTACTAGTTAATTCTCGAGTGCCTGAGGAGATTAACAATCTCACATGGCAATTCAAAATGTGAGGGAAATTATTCGAGATTTCTTAGGATTTTTAATTTTCATGTTCTTTTTATTTTGAAATTACAAGTTAACTTTCAAAGTTTAAGGAGATAAAAGAACTCACATGGCTTTACTTGTTAACTTTTAAGTGCCTTAAGAGATTAATAATCTCATAGATAGCTTTTTAAATGAAAGGCATAATTAATTATCTTCGTAGTTTATAAATCATTTTATCTATTTATTTTAAAAGAATTCGTATTAAATTTTAAAGTCTAAGAAGACTAAAGGTCTCACATGCTTTAAACTTGTTAATCCTAAGTGCCTAATGATCTCACACGAGTATTGTTCAATATATATATATATATATATAATGAAATAAAATAAAATGACACTAAGATAGAATAACATATAACATGCATTCCTATTTAGTGTATGTGTGTGCTTGTGCTCAAATGACATCTATATTGCTTCAAATGTTGTTTTACATAATTACAATAAAAGGAAGAAAAACAAAAAAAGAAAATAAATAAATAAACGACCTAAATTAACATTACCAATCTTTCATTCAACAAGATCTTTATGCCTCCACGACTCAATGTTCAAGTGTGGCTAATCTTACCCATATGCAAAAATGAAAATAGTATTATATATACAAACGATAATCACATAATGGGATGGAGTACTAAAATTTGTCAATTGTTTCAAATACCAAGCAAATTATCCACTATATTCACTCTTTTCTATTTAATATTATTACCTATTTGTTTTTTTTTCCTAGTCTCAAATCTTAGCACAAATGCATTAGAAAGTTTATAAAAAAAATGATAAACTCTAAAGCTAATGAAGATCGAAAGGTCATGACCATATTCTTGCACAAAAGCTTCTAGGTCCAATCGTAGTTAGTTCATTGTAAAATTTCTAAATTGGATTTGATCAGAAAATTAAGATGAATATTTAATCTGGATGGGAATAGAAGAATGAAAACCAGCTTTAACACCTAAGATTAGGAAAATAAAAGAGCCAAAAAACAAAAGGCTATATCCTGCAAAAACAACAAGTGTTGGCTTTCTACATTAGAATTTCCTCAACTAGAAACAATTTTTTTAAAAAAGAAAAAAAGGAAAAGAATCCTTGAGGCTACCATTCATGACTTAGGATGAAAACAACCACCATTTTTAGCTAAAAGGAAAAAACTCATGAATTACATTTTGTTCAATTGGTATGGCCTACTGAAATGCCAAAATGAAGAATCATCAACTGTCTAACCAAATGGGAATTTAACATCTCATATCCATTTAAATTGTGCCAGCCATGAAAACAAAACTAGATTGCAATTTAAACAACAACTTAAACTCACTTATTACTGATCTTCCAACTATATTTCTAACTTAACAAGATCAATGCATGAGTGAAATAGAGAAATGGAAAAGCTTATGAACATGTTCAGATATTTCACCCTCCATCGTAACACAAACCAGAACATGTTAAAAAAAAAAAAAAAAAAGGTCCAAACACATTTGACTCAATTCTACACCAAGCTTAGCTGAAGTATATTTCACTGTGATTTATACCTCACTCATCTCATCCAACAAATGTCACCCGAAATTGTATAGCCAAAACATCAGAGTGTAGAAAACAAGATGATAGAAGCTTACCTTTCCAAAACGATATAGGAGAATCCAAGGTCTTCCAAGTGACGTCACGTCTCTATTCATATAAACCCGAAACAAAGGTATGTTTGATGTGTTCTTCCAACACTTCAGCTCTCTCTCATTTCGGTCTCTCGGTCTCACTCTCAAATCCCTCTCAGTTGCTCCCTCTCTCTCAATCTTCAACGTCCTTCCTCCTTTCTCAGCAGCCCTTTCCTGGTCGAGTTCAACATCCTCGGCTCCTCTCAACCTTCAACCTCTCTCCCTCCTTTCTTAGCAGCCCTTTCCTGGTCGAGTTCAATGTCCCTAGCTCCTCTCAGTCTTCAACCTTCCTCCTTCCTTTGCTCTTGAGCTCTTCTCAAGGTTGAGTTCAACATTCCCGACTTGTCTTAATCTTCAACCTTCCTCCCTCCTTCGCTCTCAGGCTCTTCTCAAGGTCGAGTTCAACGTCCCCCCTCGTTCTCTCTCATTCAGGTTGCATGATCACTATTCTTTTCGTGTTTCTTCTGCTCTTTCAAACCTGCCACCCTCGTTTTGCTGTTTAGAGGTTCATCACTCTCACCCTGCCGACCTCTGTTTCATATGCACGAAAACAGGGAGCATTTTTCTCCTCCACTCTCTTCGGTTGTGTCCGTGTTCTTCTTCTCACGTTTCTGCACTTGCCCTCCAGCTTCTCTCA
The DNA here is from genome assembly GCA_037074485.1 of Delonix regia. Taxonomy (NCBI): domain Eukaryota; kingdom Viridiplantae; phylum Streptophyta; class Magnoliopsida; order Fabales; family Fabaceae; genus Delonix; species Delonix regia. Next base: position 41,707,326 of record CM073450.1, on the reverse strand, counting down.
ATCTTTAACCTCCTTTCTTTTTGCTCTTGGGCTCTTCTCTTTTATAGGGGCTTCGGTCATCATGTTATGCCTTGTTTTTGTCCCTTTCGCCGGCGTGCATTGGAACCGTGTGGCCGCAGAAGTGTGGCTTGTCAGCAACTTGCAGGGAGAAGCTACTTCTTTCTCTTCCTTCATGGGTGGGAAAGCTCATGCATCGTTCATTTTCAAATTTCTCCTCCCCCCTCCCCCTTTTTTTTATGATTTATATTATATTATATTTCTTCTCTTTTTGATTTGATTTTTTTTTATTTTGATTTTGATTTTTCTAATTTTTATTATTATAACTATTAATTTTTATTTTTGGACTTTCTAATTTTCTATTTTTGTGTTCTTTATTATTTTTCCTTTTTTATATTTTTTACTTTGATTTATTATTATTATTAATTAATTAATTACTTAATTATTATTTTTGGATTTTGATTTTGCTTATCTTAAAGTCCCCCCATTATTTATTTTCAATTTCAAATTATATTCACTTGAGGATGTCATTTGAGTCTTTGTCATTTATACTTTTTTTTATTTGTTTAATTATTAATTAATTGGTAGATCAATTAGTTAAATAATTAGGTAATTAGGGATGTGGTGTTTACAACTATAGTTGTCAAATTTATGAGTTTATTATCTGAGTTTACGAGTTTACGATTGTACATAAAGAAAACGAGTCAACTCGTTGTAAACTCAAACTTATTACAAATTTGAGTAAACTCGCGAGTTGACTTATTGAGTCTACTAAGTTTACAATTTTAACGTGTCAACTAAGTTGTAAAGTCAGCAATATAATCATTTAAACTCAAGATTAAATAAGATATAGACAACTTCCTTTCCATGGAGTCTTTATAATTTATTTTATTACAAGTTTGAATATGTATAAAAAAATAATAAAATTACATTTAGTATGTACTCATTAAATAAAATAAAATAAATATTATTTAATTAGTTATATTGAATAATTATTTATGTATGACCATATTAAAATATTCATGTTGAGTATTCAAAATTATGAAATATGAATAATTTTTGTTTCACTAAGAATAATTTAAATTACATTTGAATAATTTTTTAATGTATATAATATTTAAACTATAAAATTACATATTTTGATAATTATTTATTAATTGAGATAAATTCTTACGAGTTTACCTCTCTCTTACAAATTTATTTAAACTCACGAGTTTAAGAACCTTATTCACAACTATAAAAAAGCCAAAACCCACTCATCAAACTCTTCTTTTAGGTCAATATATTCAAGTCTTAGAATTCTGAGATGCTTCACATGGAGGTTGAGAAATCTAGGAAAGCCTTCAAAGTAAGGATTATGAATATGAATACGATAATCCCGCTTAACCAATCGACACATCTAGAAGTGATGAAATATTTGATACGGTGAAATTTGCACAATTAACTCCTCAACATTCAAGGGTAAGGCATCTTGTATGCACTTGTAAATCTGTTCATTTGGGAGTGTGAATTTTTTAAAATGAAACCTTCGAAGCTTAAATTCGAGACCCAAATCGGAGAAATGAAAGACGAACAACTTGTCGAGGTAGGTGGCTATGTCATCAGTGATCTCGTTCATGTCGTCAAAATCCGCATTAGCAATCAAACGACATAGCATGTAAAGTCGTTTGGACACCAAGCTTAAAGCAACAAGAGATTTGAAGGAGCCTATGTGAGGAAGGATTTCGTAGATGATGAGATCGTCTCTGAGAAGGTCCATGAGATCCTTCTTTAGAATATGGATGCTAAACTCTTCGGTGAGATCAAATAATTATTTATATTATATTCTATATATATATATATATATATATATATATATGTATGTATGTATGTATATGTATATTCTATAGAACAGGTTAAATCTCTTTTTTTTTTCTTTTTTTTAATCACAGTTATATATATGTATATGTATATATATAAAATATGCAGCTATAATTTTAGTTAATTGCTATAAATATTTAATTGTATTGTAAATTATTTAATTTTTATATTAAAATAAATGAAACTAAAGCAAAAGAATTTGATGAGTGAAAATATTAAATTTTCATAAAAGTAAATTAATTTTAAATATAAATGATTATTTAAATATTTTTTGAAAATAAATAAGTTTTAAAAATAAAAATATATTGACAAACATAATTGAATAAAGCACAGATAAAGAATAACTGCTCTTATCATCAAATAAAATCTTGGGCATTTATATTTCAAAGATTCAGTATATACGTTAACAAACAACTGTATTTATACTAGTGGCTTTAAATAATATCTTTAAAATGGTAAAATATCTTAATAAAATGAAAAGTCTAATTAGAATTAATTTTTAATATTTGAAAAGATAACCAAAATCAAATAGTTTCTCATTTTATCGACTGCCTTATATCCATACTTTTCTTTGTGCAGATGGGATATCTAACTTATTAAAACATAAATTAAAAAAAATCTAATTATAAACATTAAAAATGATCTTTTCTCTCTATTAATTAAGAAGTTTAATTTATTAAAATATTCTCATACAGCCCCAAATTAATTGCACAAAATATCTAGGTATAAACATTAAAAATGATCTTTTCTCTCCGTCAATTAAGAAGTTTAATTTATTAAAATATTCCCATATAGCCCCAAATTAATTCCACTAATTTAGGGGTGACGTGGGAATATCAGTATATCTGTAGATTGGACCCAAATAGACAATAGGATTGAACACAATTACGCAAAAATTATGTCAACTCATGTTTTACTATTATCTTTTAGAAGAGTCATGTTGATTGTTGAGTGCTCTGTGAGTTAGTTGGATATGAGTACATATATATTTTATAAAGTTTTAATTAAGTTAACTTTAAAAAAAAATTTAAAAATTTTATTTTTTAAACGTTTAAAGATAAAGCATCTTGAATCCACTTCTTAATATGAAATCTTCGAAGGTTATATTCGAGACCCAAATCGAAGAAATGAAAGACCATCTACTTGTAAAAGAACGAGGGATTTAAAGATGCCTATCCGAAAAAGAATTTCGTAGATGATGAGACCATCGCTGAGAAGATCCCTGGGATCCTTCCCCAAGATACTAAACTTTAAAGTGAGATCAAATAATTATTTATATATATTCTGTAGATGAAATTAAAGCTCTTTTTTTTTTCATAGTTATATATATATATATATATATATATAGATATTATGAAACTACAGTTTTTATGTAATTTTATTGTAAATTATTTAATTTTTATAACAAGATAAATGAAACTAAAGCAAAAGAAATTGATGAGTGAAAATATTAAATTTTCATAAAACTAAAATAATTTTAAAAATAAATAATTATTTGAATAGTTATTAAAAATAAATAAATTTTAAAAATAAAAACAATTGAAAGACATAATTGAATAAAGCATATATACAAAAAGTTATAACAAGTTAATATTTATTTTAAAAATTAAAATATTAAGATAGATCAGTACAAATACACTAAATGCACCAAATTTCAAATATACAAAATCCAAATTAAGAATAACTGACTTTATTGTCATCTAAAATCTTAGGTTTTTATAATATAAAGATTCAGTATATACGTTAATAAATAACTATATTTATATTAGTGGCTTTAAATAAAATTGTAAAATATTTTAATAAAATAAAAAATATAATTATAATAAATTTATAATATTTGAGAAGGTAACCAAGAATCAAAGAGTTTCTCGGCTGCCTTATACCCATACTTTTCTTTGTGCAGGTGGGATATCTAACTTAGTAAAACATAAATTAGAAAAAATTATCTAATTATAAACGTTAAAAATGATCTTTTCTCTCTATTAATTAAGAAATTTAATTTATTAAAATATTCTCACATAACCCCAAAATAATTCCACTAAGTTAGGGGTAACGTGGGAATACTAGTACATCTATAGATTGAACACGTAAACAATAGAATTAAACAAAAGTACACAAAATTTATGCCAACTCATAGTTTACTACTATCTTTTTAAAAGAGTCATGTTGATGGTTGTGTGCTCTCTGAGTTAGTTACATACGAATACATGTATATTTTATAACGTTTTAATTAAGTTAATTTTTTAAAATTTTTTGATAATTTTATTTTTTATATTAAATAAAATCTTTGATAAAACTATACAATTAGTTATATCTATACAATTACTAATATAACATTTATCAATGATGTATATAGAGTTAGTCACTTGGCCAACATAACAATTTTTATCATTTATATTTAAAGCTAGTATTTTATAAATTTTATATTTAAATCCTAAAGTTGTTATTTTAAAAAAATTTTAGGTGCCTGCTGGTTATATTTTTTTATTAAAATTGTAAAAAAAATTATAAATTAAATAATAAACTATCCATATTTTTATAGTATTTACACCAATAACTTCTTAAATTTATAGCTCTTGCGAAAAAAAAAATCCAAATTTTTATATCAATTCTCACTTTGTTCATGTCCCTTCTCTATATCATCCAATCAATTTCCTCTTTTATCTAATATAAAATTTTAGCTTTTGACTTGGATTAACATGTAAAATTCGTTTTAAGCGATCATTCTACATTGTCATCGTTCTCTCTCCCACGAATAATTCATCATTGCTGGGAAGTGAGCAACCTTGTTTGTTTCTTCTAATTAATAGAAACTCAAAAGAGTATAGGTAAGAAAAGAATATTTTTCTTTTAATTACTAATAGTATAAGGCTTATTTATCATTTGAAGTCAGAAACCAACCAAAATCCTCTTCCCTACTAGGGTGAGAGCAAAACCTCCCCACCACTGAGAGCTTTATTTTTCTTGAACGGAACCTCTTGTGTTCCTTGTTTCGAATAAGGATGGCAGAGAGGGTGAGCCCATGGTTAGGCAAGGCTGGAGCGATAGTGACGCTACAGGAGAGCTGGAGGGGAAGATCATAACAGGAAAGTTGATTAGTGAAGGGACTGTATAATCTCTCTCCTTATGAAGAGTTAGAACCTTTAAAAGAAAGTTGAGAACTACGAACATTGGGGAAAAGTCTTTCATTTTTAACTTTAAGTCCAAAGATGACTTCAATCGAGTTCTCCGTGATGGCCCCTGGACTGTCATGGGGTTGTCTTCAATCTGAGGACTTGGAACCCATTACTTGCTTTCCATGAAGTGAACTTACATAGATGCTTATTCTGGGTGCAATTTCAAGGGCTTCTAAACCAAGCGATGACCACTAGAATTCTAGTATATTTGGGGGGAATGGTGGGGAAAGTGATTACTACTGAGGAATCTTAGATTCATAAAGGAATCTCCAAGAGCTTTGTCAGAGTCAGGGTGGAGGTTCTTGTTTTGAAACCCTTGGTGGAAGGTTTCTGCATCTCACGGTCAGGCCTGTCCAAAATTTAGATAGATGTGAGGTATGAAAAACTACTGCAATAACGCTACAAATGTAGAAGACTGAGACTTAAAATCTTGTTCAGATGATGATATTGTCGTTGAGAAAGTCATAAGATCAAATAATTATTTATATATATTTTATAGATTAGGTTAGATAATTTTTTTTCATAGTTATATATATCTATATATATAATGCAACTGTAAATATTTGATTATATTGTAAATTATTTATTTTTTATAATGAGATAAATGAAAGTAAAGCAAGAGATTATTGATATTTTTAATTTTCATAAAAATAAATTAATTTTAAAAATAAATAAATGTTTGAATATTTTTTTAAAAATAAATTTTAAAAATATAAATAAATTTAAAAACGCAATTAAATAAACCAAAAATAAAGAAATAAGGAAATAACTGACCTTATCATTAAGTAAGGTTTTTGTAATACAAAGATTCAGTATATACTATAATAAATAATTATATTTATACTAGCAGATTTAATTAATATTTTAAAAAATTTCAAATATCCTAATAAAATAAAAAATCTAATTATAAATAATTTTAAATATTTTTAAGTTAGTTAAAAATCAAATAATTTCTCACTATATCAGCTTTATTATATATCCATACTTTTCTTTGTGTAGATGGGATATCTAACTTATCAAAATATAAATTAGAAAAAATCTAATTATAAACGATAAAAATGATCCTTTCTCTCAATTAATTAAGAAGTTTAATTTATTAAAATATTTCCATATGCTCCCAAATTAATGGAATTAATTGAGGGGTAACGTGGAAATACCAGTACATGCAGATTAGATACAAGTAGATCAAGTGTGCAAAATTATGCCAATTTATGTTTGATTACAATCTTTTATAAAGGGTTAAAGGGTTACGTTGATGGCTGTGTTCTGAGTATAGGCGCATTCCATAAATTTTAATTAATTAATTTTCTGTTTTAATTTTTTTATAGTCCTGTTATTTATATTAAGCATATTTTACTGCAAAATGAAATTCTTATCATATATAACTATTTATGTTTTAAAATAATTATTTATATACATTCTATAGATCAGGTTAATTTTTTTTTCACAGTTATATATATATATATATATATATATATATATCTTATACAACTATTGTTTTAGTTATTTAGTATAAATAGTTTATAATATGGTAAATTATTTAATTTTTATAAAAAGATGAATGAAACTAAAGCAAGAGATAAGTAAAATAAATAATTATTTGAATATTCTTTCAAAAAATAAATTAAATTTTAAAATATAAATAAATAGAAGAACACAATTAAATAAACCAAAAATAAAAAAACAACTGACCTTATTGTCAAGTAAAATTTTGGACTTTTGTAATTCAAAGATTCAGTATATACATTAGTAAAAATAGTTCAATGATTTGATTTCTTATGCTCATCAAAGTAGTATCGATTCAAATTTTTGTATAGACAAATACTATAAATTATATATAATAAAGAATAAAAAAGCAAACAAGAAGTTTGTTAGAGAAAAAATTAATGGAATTCATTTGGAGTAATATTGGAATACTGGTACATCTACAAATTGAACACAAGACAAATGAGATTGAACACAAATGCAAAAGTAATGTCAATTCAAAGATAAATATTAATATAAAAGTTTTTAAACTCATGGTAACCTTCATCGTCTTCAAACATGTTAGAATGTCATGCCATGTAAAGTACGTAGCAACAAACCTCTTTTATTACAGGTCGTCATATTCATTTCTTGATTTGTCATCACCCTATGCACTGTTATAGTACAGGATCTCACCGTTATGCTAAGGTTCACGGAGCCAATATTTTGGTAGCCAAACAATTTAGGACTCTCCTATGTCATGCAAGTCAGTCTCTGACTCCATGGAAAGCCTTTGGTGTTAAGTTCAGAAATACTATTTCTCTCAGACAATTGCGTTTGCGGAATGAAGGATACTGGTGAAGATAGAAAAGAGAGTGAAGGTGGCAATGACGACGACATGGACACAGGACAATTTCGATGATAATGACAACAGTGACAATGATGACGAGTAGGTGGCGACAACGAGGTTGGCGGTGTCGAGGATGAAGATAATAAGGTAGTTTCCTTGTCCTCCATGCCGCCTCTGCTAGCTTTAAACTCCTCGAGTGGTGAAGAGTCGATTAGCAAGTGTAATAGAAGCAATAGACTTATCTCTGAAATTGTGAGCACAATAGTTGAAATCAAAGCGTAAGGATGCGTTAGATCATAATTTCCAGTTTTTTTTTCTGCTTTTAAATAATTTTAGGTTTTTTCTAGGAATCTCTAATTGACTCGAAGTCGGTCACTCATGGATTTGGAGAAAAAATGAATTGGTATATTTTAGTGTATAACCAGTTCTAAATTTTGATAATGAATTCCTAAAATATGATGCTTGGAAGTGTTTGTGTAGAGTCCATAAAACTGGTGACGTAATTAGAGTGTGAAGGCGTTGAAGGAACATCAATGGAGTCGCTGATGCGATGCAAAAACCAAAGCGACATCATCAAAGGGATGTTTTGATAGAATGAACGGACCCCAAATTTCCAGTGATGGTAAAATGCCGGAAGCTGTCTGATCTCAAAATTCGGAGCATCATGGGCGAACGATCGAGATATTAGTATTAGATATTATTTCTGAATTATTGACTAACTTTCTCTCAGTCTTAGATTTTGACCATTTGATTAATTGTATTATTGAAGGTTATTGTCTTCATCCTTCCAAGAGAAAGATTTTGTAGTAATGTTACCAGTGAAATTGAAATTTCTCATAGCCTAATTTATTTCGTGTCAATTGTCTAAAAAGATTTTAAAACATTTTTACTTTCTGTTAGGGTGACCGAAATTAGCTTAAAAAACGAAAATTTAAGTAAATACATTTTAGATATTACTGTAAATTCTAAATTATATTGCACATTAGTTCTAAGAGTTATTTGAGTAAATTAGTTACAAGCATAACTATCTAATTAAGTTAATTTTATATTTTCAATTTTTTAATAATTTAATATGGATATTTTATAAAATAAAAATACATTCATCAATTTGAGAGATTAGATTCTTCTATATTTCCAAAAGATAGAACGTAGGAAAAGAAAGAATTCAATATATTTTGACTGACGATTGATGACTGAAAAAATATACAAAGTTGTACCAAGTTATAAATAGTCAGTTCAAAACTACAAATAATATAAGGCTGTTATCATTTGAAGTCAGAAACCAACCAAAATCCTCTCCCTTTGCTAGGGTGAGAGCGAAACCTCTCCGCCACTGTGAGAGCTTTTTCTTTGAACGGAACCTCATGTGTTCCTTGTTTCAGTAACTTGTTTTCTCTAGTTTTCACTTTCAGTAACCTTATGTGTTCCTTGTTTCAAATAAGTATGGCACAGAGGGTGAGCCCTTGGTTGGGCTAGACTGGAGCGATAGTGATGCTATAGGAGAGCGGGGCTTGTCCTTGGTGGGGAAGATCATAATAGGGAAATTGATGGGTAAAGAAACTGTTAAATCTCTCCTTATAAAGAGTTAGACTTAGAACCTTCAAAAGAAAGTGGAGAACTACGAACGTTGGGGAAAAGTCTTTCATTTTTAACTTTCCAAAGATCACTTCAATCGAGGTCTCCGTGACGGCCCTTGGACTGTCATGGGGTTTATCTTTAATCTGAGGACTTGGAACCCATTACTTGCTTTCAACGAAGTGGACTTACATCGATGCTTATTCTGTGCAATTTCACGAGCTCCTAAACCAAGCGATGACCATTTGAAATCTAGTAAAGTTGGGTGGAATGGTGGGGAAAGTGATTGCTACTGAGGAACCTTAGATTAATGAAGGAGTCTCCAAGAACTTTGTCAGAGCCAGGGTGGAGGTTCTTGTTTTGAAACCCTTAGTGGAAGGTTTCTGCATCCCACGACTAGGCCTTCCCAAAATTTAGACAGATGTGAGGTATGAAAAACCACAACATTAATGCTTCAATTGTGGAAGATTGAGCCATGAGAGTTAAAATCTTGTTCACATGAGAGGGCAATAGCGTAAAAGGATCCCCAAGTGAATCGATATGGCATGAATATGGGAGTCACCCCAGTTCATGCTATTGTGCTGGAGAGGAATACGACGTCCATCAGGGGTGATCGTTTCGATGAGGGATATGAGAAGGAGGTGTATGAGGAGACCAATGTGCAGCGTTGAGTAGAGGGATTTGGAAATTGCGAGGTGAGGTGTAATGATTGGACCAATCATTTGGAGAATAACGGCGTGGATGAGGGCTGCGATGAGGCAAGGGAAAGGGATTTGGTCAAAGGGAACCAATGCTCCTCTAACTGTGCATCTGGGTTTCTGTCTAATAATTTAGAGCGTGATGTGAAGACGGGCCGGACTCTAGTCAAGATAAGAATATTGGCCTTAGTATGGAGATTATAAATATTAGTCCAAACTCGGGCTTTACTGAGGGAGGGAAGAATAGGCCGACATAGATGAAGATCCCACCTCCAGTGATCTCTCGCGATAAAATTCAAAGTAAAAACAGAGCCCTTTATTATATTTTGTGGAGTTTTCAGCAGTAGAGGAAGAAAGCTCGAGTAATGGAGAAGTTGTGCTACTTGACAATGAAGAGTATGAAAAAGACTTAATTGATAACCTGCAGAAAATCAATCCAAAGAGGAGTGCGGATCAGGATTAGGGTCTCCCTAAAGCAAAAAAGGAACGAGTTGATGATCGAGCCAGTGTAGTAGATACATTGGGGGATTGTGGGGGTTTCAATGTGAAGGAGGTAGTGAGCCCAGTGCACAATACCAAATGAAGGACACCCAAAAAGGGAGGGAGAGGAAAAAAGGGAAGGAGCCTACGGAGCAAAACTTATACCAGACGGAAATTTTTCGAAGTTCTAGTATACGTAAGCTGCAATCTGAATTTCCACAATTAACAGATTAATAGATAGGCGTCTGAAATCCCATTGTTGAAGGATGAATGCACTGAAGATGGGCTTGGTGGTGGCCTTAAAAATGCCACGAAGGCAGCATGAGTCTCCTAGTTTGGAACTATCAAGGAACTGGGGCGACCCCAACAGGCAAAATGCTGAAATTCTTTATCAGAAAGTATAAGCCACATCTGGTTTTTCTGTCAAAAATTAGATCTAAAGAAGGGAAATTGAGGAATTTGCAAAGGTGTACTCTTTTGATAAGGCAGAATACATCGACCATATTGGCTTTTCAGAGGGACTGATTCTTTGGTGGAGGAATTTAGTGGAGTTGGAGGTTTTACAAGCCATGAAGCATTTCATTCACGTGCATATTAAGAGAGGAGTGGAAAAGTTAATGGGTTATGTGACTTTTGTTTGTGGACCCCTTACTGAAAGCCTGAGAAAAATTTGGTGGATAGAGCTCAAATGCTTAGACCCGGGAAAAGATAAATCATGGAGATTGCAGGGGATTTTAATGACCTATTATATAACTCGGAGAAGCAAGGGGGAAAAGTTAGAGAGGAGTTCTCGTTTGATTATTCCCCAACTTCATGGGTGATAGCCAGCTAGTGGACTTGGATTATAAAGGCCCTCCCTTTACTTGGTTTAATAAACTCATGGGTTCTGAATATATTCAGGAAGGACTGGATAGAGCTAAGGTAAATTTGTGCTGATTGATGGAATATCAAAGAGCTCAAGTAATCCATCCTGAACCTATGGGATCAGATCACGCTCCAATTTTGGTTGATATTGACACTAGGGAAACCGGCACTTCTAAGCCTTTTCGCTTTGAGATTATGTCGTTGGAACATGAGAGCTAAAATGCCACTGTTAAAGAAAATTGGAGGAATATGGGTACTGTCGAAGCAGATATAATCAGTTATTTCCTTTCAAACTTGGAGAGAGTAAAGTTGGCGTTATAGAAGTGGAGCAGGATCAATTTCCCAAATAATTTAGAGCTCATAAATGCCCTTTTGGTTTGAATTTCATGACTGTTTTACGGGGGATTAGAGTGAAGAAAAACCAACCAAATCTACTGCTATTGCTAAGAAAATTGAAGAATTTTAGGATTATGAGGAGAATACTGGGCGCAGCATTCTAGAGTCTATTGGTTGAAGTGTGAGGATAAAATATCTAAATTCTTCCATGCCATAACAATTATGAGGAGGCAACAGAATAAAATTGTTAAAATACGGATTGAAGAGGGTCAATGGATGGCGGCGAGGATATATCTCGGTGCTTCAAAGATTTTTTCACGGACCTCTTCTCGTCAGAAGGTTCTAGAGACTTTAGTGAGGTGCTGGAGTATCTTTACAGGATTGTGGATACTGAGGATAATGATTTTCTGCAGAGCATAACTGGTGATGATGAAGCAAAGATTGCAGCTTTTGATCTGGGTAGCTTGAAGGCCCCTGACTCGGATGGTTTCTCAGGATCGTTCTATTAGAAATCTTGGGATGTGGTGAAAAAGGTTATATGTGATTTGGTGTGCTCTTTCTTAAATGATTCAACGTCCTTAGTTGATATCAAGACAACAAATTTGGTGATGTTCCCCAAACCTAACGCCCTGAGTTTGTTAAACACTTCAGACCTATTAGCTTATGCAATTTTTCATACAAAGTGATTTCTAAAATTATTGCTAATAGAATGAAGGGCCTATTACCAAAAATGATATTTGAAAACCAAAGGGCCTATGTACTAAGATGGTTGATTTATGTTAATATTATTTTGGTCCACGAGGCAATCCATAACCTTAAGGCCAAATGAGGAGGGGTTAATGAGATGGCCCTAAAAAATTATAAGAATGATGCTTATGAGAGGGTGGAGTGAAACTTCTAGGAGGGTGTTATGCTGAAGTTGGATTTTGCTAGCAAGTGGTTGGAGAAGGTTATGGAATGTGTTATATTAGTCTCCTTTAATTTGACCTTCTCAAGAAGGGAAATAGCAAAACTCAAAATGTAGAGAGGACAAAGACAAGGGGATCCTTTATCCTCTTACATTTTCTTCATTGTTGCTGATGTCCTTTCCAATGAGTAACAAACATGTGCAGACGGGGAAGCTAAAAGGTATCAGACTAGTTAGGAGATGCCCAGATTTGACACACTGTCTGTTCGCTGATGAATCTATTTTATTTTTTCAAAGTCACTCATGAGAGTGCAGAAGAAATGAAGGAGATTCTGAGTAAGTAATATAGGGCATTTGGTTAGATGGTGAATATAGAGAAATCTAATATATTCTTCTCAAAGAACAATCCTGCAGGGATGAAACAACAGATTTGTAACTTATGGGAATTCCTTGTGATGACTTTACTGGTAATTATGTAGATCTCCCAGTTCTGTGGAGGTGATCTGAAGTGGAATCTCTGGCTTTTGTGTGAGGCAGCATGCAAAGAAAGGTCCAAGGGTGGAAGAATGGTATACTATCTCAAGCAGGGAGGGAGGCACTAATAAAAGATGCTGCAAATGTGATTCCTAGCTTCCCAATGTCCTGCTTCCTCTTCCCAAGAAAACCTGTATGGAGCTAGACAACATTATAGCTAATTTCTAGTGGGGTCAAAAAAGGAATGAGGGGATTCACTGGGTAGTTCGGAAGAAACTGTCTGTGTCAAAGTATAAGGAAGGTTTGGGTTTTAACGACTTTTAGAACTTCAATTTGGCTCTCTTAGCTAAACAACGCTAGAGGAAATAACCCCAATGATTTTTGGGTATGAATTCTTATAGAAATTCAGTTTAGCTACTCTGGGATTTTCTTTTTGCTAGAAGGTGCAAGACCTTCTTGGGCATGGCATAGTTTGTTGGAGGGAAGGAAGTTTCTCGTTAAAGAGCTATGTTGGATGATAGGAGATGGCAGGAGTGCCCGCTTCTAGAGAGATCCATGGATCCCTTCTCTTACAGATTAAAAAATTCAGTCCCCCATCCCTGGTTAGGCGTTTGAAAATACCTTGGTGACCGAATTTATCCTTATGGGTAGATGGGACTTATCTGTAGTGAATGGATGGCTCTCGGAAGAGGAGCTACACAATGTTAATAGCATTTCCCTTCCATGCTCTTCTAGGAGTGAAAAACTTAATTGGGTTGGCAATAGAAACGGGCAATACTCTGTCAAGAAGGGTGATCATTGGGCATGTGATCAGGAGCCAATAACGGTTGACACTAGGGCCTCGTCCTCTTTTGTTTAGTTTGGGTCTCTGTGGAAAAGCCTATGGATACCACGCAAAGTAAACATTTTCTGTGGAAGGTATCCCTACAAAGGAACAACTTTGGTAGGGGAAATATAGCCCTTCATCGATATGTGATTGTTGTGGCTTAGAGATGGAAACAGTGGAGCACATGATATTCTTTTGTGAATGGGCCAGGTGTGTATGGTTTGGCGGTAATTTCTCTCTTAATGTTGATGAATCAAGGACATGTAGATTTTAAGCTTGGCTGGACACCCTGTGCCAAGAAGCAGGTTTTAACGATTTTCTGAAGTCCCATAAAGCTATGCTGTGCAGGAACATTTGGAAGATGACGTGTGGAAGGGTAATGGAGAATAGATGCCTTGAACCCGAGCTTGTAATGCAAAAGGCCTTCTCATCCACTTTGGGATACTGGTGTCTAAATGGCTGGTCTAAAACAAGTGATGAGGGAAGCACTCTAAGGGAAGAGAACCAGAATCCTTGGTGTAATAGTAAGGGACTGCAATGGGTCAATCATCAATTGCTTTAATTACGCTGTTTTGCCAAAGTCTGTCTTTACTGCTTTTTTCTGGTACTTTCCATCTTTTCTGGGTTTGGAATGAATTTCTTACAGATTCGGATTAATAATTACCTAACTATATTACAGATTAAATTGGTATAATAGCTAACAGATTCGTCCAACAAAATACATATATTACTCTTAACATTCATTCTCCCTTAAATCAAGCTTTTCCATATTTCTTAATTTACTTTGATAAATCATAGCTTATTACTCTAAGCTTACTTCTCAAATGTAGAAAAGAAATGACAAAACTTATGCGATTAAATTATATTACATTAATTAATGCATCAGTGGTATATACCTATGGTTTTTCCTGTTTTTGTTATTTGTTCCCCTTCTCAATCTCATGATCAAAATAAGTATATGAAATCTATTTAATTTATATTATTCTTTGTTATATTAGTGTGTTAGTCTAGAATAAACTAAGAAGGAGGGCTGAATTGGGCATTTTAAATAAAAATACATCTCTTGAAAATTTTCTTTAAATAAGGAATTAATTATGTTTCTATTATCATTGGCAAACCCTGGTCAAAAATTCATATTTTGGAAAGCAATTTTCACTTATGTAATCAAAGGAGCAAGAACAATCAACATGAATGAAACAATTTTATCATGTTGTTATTCAACCAAAAAAAAAAAGAAACTTGATAAATCGAAAAATTTTAGGAAGGAGGCAAATCAACGATTTATAGATATTCAAACTAAGATAGTCTTGTGTTCTCTTTTCAAACACATAACAAGAAATTTTATATAAAAAAATCCCTTGCAAATAAGAGAATTACATCCACTTACAAATAAGCAACCTTTATTCGTTTGATTATCTTTTCTCTTTTTTTTTTTTTTTGAGAATTGTTTGGGCGGAGAATTCTCCTCCTATAGAATTAAATGCACATTACTAGGATGAGATACTTTCTCGTTTTTTGTCAATGAGTTATAAAATAATAACTTAATGATATTTGATATATCTAAATTTGTACAATCATCTATATAGTACTTCAAATTATGATTTGTTTCGGTGTTAAACAAATTATGATATATATTATAATAGTTCATTTGCATTAAGTGTTCCCACATGCATGTCTCAAACACATTAAGCTTTTCATAATGCTTAAAATGACAACTCATTTAACTTCAACATGATCATCTATTGTTGACTTTTGTTTGGATGAATTATTTCTACTTTTAAACATTTTAAAAAATAAAGCTATCATATTTAAAGTAAATATAATCATAATTTAAAAAGTACGTTTGGAGTGATAAGTATGACCTGAAAAATTAGAACTCAAATATAAAAAGTTCAATTAAAAAAATTTGATTAATAAAACGAGTCTTTAAAAGTTTGACCTAAGTTTGAAAATTTTAAATAAATAATTTTTTAATAAATAAAAAATTATTATTTAAATGGACCAACTCATTTAACTCACTATAAGAATGTGAGTTAAAAATCTTAATACAATCCACCTGTTTACAAGACTCACCTATAAGGAGGTGAGTTAAAAATTTTAACACAATCCACTTGTTCACAAGAAATTTTTTTTTTTTAAAATCTCAAACAAAACAAACTAGCTATAAAAAATTATGTCACAAATCTAATCCAACAAGTCAATTCATTAAGTCAATCAATCCAACATTGAAAGGTGGCAAATTACAAACATGATTTAATACTTCAATAAGATTGAATGACTGAACATCAACTATAAAGAGCAACGAGCAGTGTGTATATATTAATTAGGATTTTTTGTTAAGACTTGACACAACGACATGTGGAAATTGAACCATGTAGTATGTAATAATTGTTCAAACGAAGACTGCATTTAGCAACATAAAAAAAAAAAAAGATTAATCAAGTTAATTTGTAAGTTAAACGAACCAAATTTATATAACTCTACTAAATATGTCTTCAGAAGACGCAACCCAACTAACAATGTGTTTTGATGACTCGACATCAAAGTCACCACATCTAGTCAATATTTCCTTGACACGAAGATCATATCATTTAATAACAATTCAACTCAACACTAACGTGTCACATTATCAAATCTTAATGAATTCGATTATTGGAATGACAAGAAAAGAAAACCCCAGCTAAGTGACAAGTAATGATAATTGAAGGATTGACTATTGTAACAAAATATATTTAAGGTTTCCAAATGATGTTATGGCCTGTAAAATCTATAAATCACCGTCTAATTAGCCAATAATTACAAAAATAATAATTCTAATCTCATTAGTTTTTAATGAAATTAAATTAAATAAACAAATTAAGTGAAGTATATATAAGTAAATACGTATAAAATATTGTGTGCATATAATGGAGTGTATTTTAAAATTTACAAATAATAATTAAAGTAAAATACTATTTTGATTACTTACTTATCAATTTATTTTTAATTTAGCTTCTTACTAATTTTTATTTTTAATTTGGCCATTCACTTATTAGTTCATTCTTAATTTAATCATTTATTAATTATCTTAATATCAACATATTTAGTTCAAATTTAATTAAAAGTAATAGATTAGATGAACTTTTAAATCATTAAAGAATTAAATTAAGAATTGAAATCAATGAAAGACTAAATTAAAAATTAATTAATAAGTATGTGGTAAAAATAATATTTTACTAATAAAAATAATAGTTATAATAATAATAATAATATTATTATTATTATTATTATTATTATTATAAAACACGTGTTAAAAGATTATATTTTCTACATGGTAATTATTTGCAGAGGAATCACTAAAAGTTGATGATTGAGGTTTGAGGAAAGGCACGTTGGTGGTGAGAAGGGAACCCCACGATGCTGCCAAATTAGAAACAGCACCAATTAACTTGTGATTAATAATAATCAAATGTCTAATCTTTCTAATTAGTGTCCTTTTTCATAATCACTCACCTTTCCACTAATATACAAAATTAAAAAGTAATCTTCGTCGGGGCCCGCCCTTCACTATCAGCTGTGCCACACGTCGCTACGTATTTGAAGATAATTCTCTAAATCATTTCGTGGCAAACCAATAATACGGTGCCGTTTTGCCTGCTTTTTCGGCACCACACGGCAAGTCATCGTAACGCTGACACGAGTCCCGCTCGCTGGCTGCAGCTCAGCGGCGGCTCAATATAAGCCGTTCTAAATGTGCTAGTAACGTATAGTTAATGTGGCAATAATTAATATTTATGATAACAAAAATTGTAAAAAGCTAGTTATTAAAATGAATAGACGACATTAATAATGATATTTTTAAGCTGCTGTTATGTCTAGATGAATAAAATATTTAGACTGTTTGAATACTATTCATGTTAAGTATTTTTATTTTTTTAATTTTTAATAAAAAATAATCATTAATAAATACGGATTATAACACAATAAGTATTAGGAAAATATTTAAAGATAGTTACTTAAATGATGGAATGCTAACTTATTGTAACAATATATATAATTCCTTCACATGTATTATAATTTATTGTTACATCATGTATTGTATGTAATTTTGAATTATTAGATTATTAGTGACTATATAAAAACTTGAAATACCTATAATAATAGGAGATCCTATTTTATATTATAACACACTTACAAATTACGTATATGTTTCTTTTAATAATTTTAACATTGAAAGTATTTATTTTAACCAATCCGCTAAATAAAATTTTCACTTCAAACTATTTACAATATTAGTATAAAAAAATTTTGAAATTAAATGTATAATTTTTTTTTAATAAAATTAATTATTTCATTTGAATCTTATAAATGATTAAAATATATAACAATCTAATTGGAGAAAAATTGTAAATACAAAGAAATTATATTTCTTCATACCCCGACGTTAACAAAAAAATATGATTTCAATTATAAGTATGGAAGTTTCTTTGTAATTTAAATTACCAGCCCATCATTGTTTAGCTTCAATTTTCAACTTTTTCAGTGAACTATTGAGCTCTAGCTTCAATATTTAATTAAATTCCAGAAAATGACATTCTTAATTGATTATTGTTGATTATAGGACTAAATATAATGAATATGATTACTATGCAAACTTTATGAGAATTTACATAGTTGCTAAAATAAAATAAAATATATTATGTAGTTTATTCAATTTCATTATAAATAATGAGAATAAATTTTATAAATTATGAATTTCTGTTTCATAATTAAACATGTTAGTCAAAGATTCATATTTAAAGGTTCTAAGACATATTTCTTATAAGTAAATTTATAAAATTTAACTGACCAACGCTTCCTTTATTTTTTTCTCAGATGATTTAAAATTCTCGAATTAGTTCGCATATAAATAGAAGTGCGCAAGAATCTTGAAGTGTCAATATTAATATTGAAGTATGATAGATTGGAGCTTGCCGAAAATTTAATACTTGTTAAAATAATTTTATAAAAAACTTTTAATAATTAAGAAAAAGTAGTATATAAGAATAAATTTATTAAAAAATTATATAATTAAAATGTTATAATTAATAATTTTGAAAATTAATTGTATAATTATTAATAACGAACATAAGCACTAGTATAAATCTAATAAAACTTAAGAAAATTAAATTATATATAAAATAAAATAAAATAATTTTTTTTATTTTTTGAAGATATTTTGGCTACATTCTAATTTTATAGAATACTTTAAAATTTTTATTATAAAATATATATAAGTCTTTTTTTTAAAAAAATAATTTACCTTTAGGGTATAAAATTTATTAGAATGTTAACTAGGTTCCAAGTTGGAGCTTGAACTTGGGCTTTATTGCAGCCGAGCCGGATAAAGGCATTATTGGGTCGTCATTTGCTTGTACGCAAAATAAAAAAGGATTAAAGGATAACTTTTTTTTTTCTTTAAAAAAAATAATACTTAACTTATGTACTTTTTCATTTAAAAAAATTACAATCATGATTATATTTATCTTAAATAAAATATATTTATATTTATTATCAATATAATATGATAAATATATGTTACATGTATTTAACCAATATTAAATATTCAATTCTCAAAATTTAAAATAGATTAAGTCGATTATTTTTAGTGAAATTTAAAATTATTTCAATAAATGTTATGTTAAATGAAAATATTATTATTGTTGAGATATGTTGAACATCTTTAAAGATACATTTGAAAGGGAGCGAAATGATTTGTCCAGTACACGTCAAGAGTCTATAAGATTATATAACATACAGGAACAGCCACGTGCCCAACAATCACTGGGAAAATATTATATCCAAACCAGACAAATAATTATTTAATAAACCATCTTAATTAATATAATTGACCCCACAATCTACACCAAAAAATCCTACTCACCCACTTCTCCAACCCACCGTCCCGCCCTCCTTTAAAATTCTTTTCCAATCAACACATTAGAAAAGGTCATGACTAAATTTTGGATATATATAGATTTACATTATGTGCTTTAAATTAAAATTTGGAATGACAACATAACTACCTATTAGTTATAACTTCTTAATTTTTAAAGTAACAGATAATAAAAACTTCAAATTCTTTAAACACTACTTTTTTCAGAAAAATAAATTTAAAAATATAAATTAATTGTTCTATTTCCAAATCAAAGTAGATTCTAATTAATAGATATTTACACCAGAATCAAACCCAATTTTTTTTGGTATTATTATTAGGAATATTCACTGCTTATATGTCTTTTTTCCGATCGATTATATTGCTCAGTGGTATTAATTAGAATCATTTCATGATACCAGGTTCAAATTTCAGTCAAAGTCATGATTAATAAATAGCTATATTTACAAGCAGTGATACTATAAATTAGTGTTTATTATGAATCATAATTATAATACAATAATTATTATAAACATTTTGTTCATTATGTGATATTTATCACTAAACCATGCTCAATACTTACATAAAAAGTCAAAGACAATTCTATAAATATCATCGATAAACACGACTATATAATAATAAATCTTATAATGAAATTGATAATAACTTTCATATTGGCCCTGAAAAAACCCTAATAACACCCCCAAAAAAATCTCAAAAATAATCCTTAATATATTCTAATAACATCAATTTAGACATTTTTAGTCACAAGTCCATCATAACTAAAATAATGTAAATATTTCTCAAAACATTATGACTTAATTGACGACGATGTCATCTTTACATAACCATTCTATAGTTTAACCTAATTTCTTATTTGGTTACGTCTTATCTACTCCACCATTTTCATACTAAGCTTATACAATATATATTATTAGTGCTTATAAACACACACACAAAATAAATATATACAAAGGGGGTGAAGTGTGTTTGCTAGTGGGGGAATTAAGAGAAGCACTAGCTAGTACTGAAGCAGCGAGGGTTATGTTATTGTTATGGGAGAATCAGACGAGGAGTACTCAGGAGGTCAAAGGGCGAACACAAGCTTGAACACCAACGTTAACGACTTGTCTCCATCATCGGGTTGCAGAGAGCAAGACAGGTACCTTCCCATAGCGAACGTGAGCAGAATCATGAAGAAGGCTTTGCCTCCCAACGCCAAGATCTCCAAGGAAGCCAAAGAGACCGTTCAGGAGTGCGTCTCTGAGTTCATCAGCTTCATCACCGGTGAAGCCTCCGACAAGTGCCAGAAGGAGAAGCGCAAGACCATCAACGGCGACGATCTGCTCTGGGCCATGACCACCCTCGGCTTCGAGGACTACGTCGACCCCTTGAAGCTCTACCTTCAGAAGTATAGAGAGATGGAGGGAGACAAGACGGCCATGCTGGCGGCACATCAGGGTGGCGGCGGTGATCAGAGGGAAGTGATTGGTGGTGGCGGTGACGGCGGCGTTTATGGGCATCATGGTGGGGCGATGATGATGATGATGGGTCATCACCATCGTCATCAAGGGCACATGTAGATGTGGATCAGCATGATTTTCTGAGAAATTAAGGACTTTGTAGGTTGCAGGTTTATTTATTTTTTTGCATGTTTATTTATTTTAGGGGTTATGTTTCAGATTTTCAAGGTTGAAATTAAAATATATGTTTGAAAAAATTATGCTTAAGGATTATAAGTTTTTCTCAAAAAAAAAAAAATTACTTTAGTCTTTAACTTTTTATTTTAGTGTCAATTTGGTCCCCATAAATTTATATTGTTAATATAATCTTTAAAAAATTCAAAAATAATTAAAATAATTTCTTGTTAAACGAAAAACAAACAACTCATGAGTCATAACCATTATGAAGTATTATTTTTTATAATCTTAGAATTTTTAAAACATTATTTTATTTCTATAAATTTGTAGAGAATCAAAATTGCTCTTCTCTTAATTTATTATGAAGGATCTTAAATTTTGAAGCAAAGGAATCTTGTGACTTAATAAAAGAATAAAAAATGATCATAGTGTTTCAGAATAAATAAAACTTCAGTCGTTGAATGTTTTAAAATAATTTTAAAATTCAAGACTATAGTTTAAATATAATTTTTCATATATATTGCTTTATAGAATATATATATATATATATATATATATATATAGTAATTGAATCTTGTCTGTAATTTTTATTTCCTTTTGTTTAAAAAATAGTAGAAATTGCTAGGCTTAACGAAGGTATTATTTCTGGTGAAGGTGGTTGTTCAAATAATTCTTGTGCATTTGATTTTTATTATATTTTTTCCAAGAAAAGGAAGGGATGATTATCAAACAAGATTATTAATAAGACTGTTGCAGATATGACTGAGGGTGATACACAATATGCATTAGGTTTTTTATATCTTTAAACCTTATTTGTTTCTTGGGGGATTTAAGGTTCATTTTGGATATGCTAGAAGCATTTTAATTACCAACAAGGAAAATATTTAAAACCTTTTTTTCTACTGTAACTGATAACTGCTACACACAAATGAATATTAATTCCCTTCTTCCTTTTGTCTTTTACTTCTGATGTAGATGTGTCTCTTTGTTTTGCATTATTTATGTACTGCTTTTGATTTTTAGTTTTTTCTTTTTTTTGCTTTTTACATTTCTAGTTTTATATTTATCTTCTACAATTGAAATATTATCATATTATGATGATATATCATATAACGTTCCCCTTTTACATAATAATATAAAAAAAAAAAGTACAAAAAGTGGTATTTATTTAAAAGTGATTTAACAAAACTCAAAATTTGGTAGTAATACGTTTAAGAGTAATTGGTTTTAGATCAATTTAGCTTTTTAAAATAATTTAAAATAGAATTTTACATTATTGTCATTCATTTTTAAAAACTTTCATAAAAGATTTAAGTTTTGTTATTAATACAATTCATGAAATATAAAAGTAAATTTTTTTATTTTATTCCTACGCAAATAAAAATTTAAAAGACGAAAATAATTTTAAAAAATATTATACACCAAATCAAATAAGATGATGTGTAAGATAAACTTCTAGAAGTGCAAACAAACTTCATCAATCCAAATCATTTTACTGTGTGAGACAGTCATGCGAAGTCAATTTCTTGAATTAATGAATATCATCCATAAATAAACATTTTAAATAAAAAGAAATTGAGTGGCTAAGTTAATAGTTAAATGGATAAGAGACACTTGTACACATTCATAGCAGTTGGCCTATAATGGTGATTGTGGCATATTGGTGTGGTTGTTGATAAGGTCGGTGTCTTCGTGTAATTTTCAACACAAACGTATTATTTATACAATTTCGTACATTAATTAATATAATAATAAGTTTAAGTAAATAATTTAAGCTCCAATAAGTTTACTTGTATGACTATGTACGATTAGATTTAGATATATTTTTATATATTACTATTATTACATTTTTAATATAATAAATTAATAATACATAAAAATTAATAATTGATTTAAAAATTTTAAAGTTATGGGTAAAAATAAACCAATGTTGTGATATTATTAAATATATATATATATATACACTAATGTGTTTTAATTGAAGAGCGTCCTAATAAAAATACAGAATTGCATATAAGTTGCTTTCTCATATTTTTAATTATATCGTATTTAATTTTAACCCATAAAAATAGTAAACTATTTATTTGAATATAGGAGGAGACTCATATATATATTGGATCATTTAATTAAAATTGTTCATATAACATTACTTTTTTTTTTTTTAGGTTCTTAAAGGAAGCATGATTATATTTTTCAAAATTTAAGGTAAATTATATCATTTTCTTAAAATTATTGAAATTATATATATTTCGTCTTTATGTTTAAAATATATTTGGATATCTTTAAATTGAAAATTATGCTATATTTCAGAATAATTTTAATTTTTAACTAAAATTTTTATTATTTTAAATACATATTTTTTTGGTAAAATACCTTCTTCAAATTTTTATAAAAAATTTATATAATTTTTGTAGTACTCAAAGATTTAAAAGGAGGCATCTTTCCAAATTCCAAAAGACTTATCTGAAACCTCCACGGGTACATATTTTAGTACCTTGGCCCCATTATGAAAATGCTCCACGCGAATTCTAGAATACAAGTAAGGACAAAATTTGGTTACATTCTATTATCATATATTACTAATAAAAATATGGCAAATGAATTTTTATATATTAGTAACATATTGTTGAGACTTTAAAAAAATTTTTTTACTACATCTTTTTTTAATAATAATAAAAAAATTAACGTAAATTTTGTTTTATACATAAGGTGACTTATAACATTGCCATATTTTTTGAAATGGTATGAAATATTGATAAAATAAAGATATATCATGTCATAAAATATTATACTATCTAAAAAATATAATGAAAATGATCAAACCCCTACAAAAGTAAGTACTATGTAATCAAGCATGTCTACCCTTGAATAGCGACTGTGCAGATCAAGTAGTTCATATTTAAAATTTAAATATCAATATTAATAACATTAGTTAAAAACAAAAACAAGAACTGTTTAAACCTTGATTCAATGGTGTACAATAATTTCTTCCCCTCAATTAGAAAGAACTTGAATTTAAATCTCCTATATATTATGTCTTTTTAGATCTAACAGTTAATATTTTTTTTATAATAGAATCCAATAGTTTATTTTAAAATTTAGAAATTAAAATCCGTATCTTTTCAAACTTCATTTAACTGATACAAATGATTAAAAAAATTTATCAAGCGATCTAAATTTCCTATTATAAAAAACTAAAAAATTCTTTAGCGTAGACATGTCAAGTTTAAAAATTTGATTAAACGATTCAAATATTTTATTGTAGAAATTTGATTTCGTATGAATTCATGCTGCAAAGCTACAAGGGAAAGGGACGTGTCCAGAATTCAAATGTTCAGACATGAACCAGTTCACGTTCTTACAGTGTTCTTCCATCACGTAAAGGAATGGTCCCGCAAGCAAAAGATTTTGGCCTTTGCCCATTCCTTGAGAATATATCACTGCGCAGAACTGCAGATCAATTGTAAATTACAAAGCTGCACAACTTTTCAAAAACATATATCAGTCAATTAACACACATCAAATACAATATATATATATATATATATATATATATATATATAATATTAGATATGTATCACTGAATGGTGCTGTGTTGTGTTATTGTACATAAGGCTACACTTAGGATGTGATCCTATAATGGCGCTTCAATTTTTTGTGAAGGCAGCAATCGAAAAGGAACAATTTGTGAGTGCACAAAATTTTTTTTATAGAAAAGTCCAAGTTAGATGGCAATGGAAGATTGAGTTGTTGAATTTCGTCAAAGTAATGGAACACACGCATTGACTATTATTCTAATGGTGAAAGACAAAAGTAAAAAGAAAAGAAATGTTGCTTTAGTCACGGTGAATTTCAAATTCAAGGTCTATATGTGGGTCTGATGTTTCCTAAGTTGTTTGCGGACCAAGAAATATACGCACTCCTTTTGCTTTTCTGAAGGGGCACTTTGTCATGGTTAATTGATCAACATTTATTTGAAAAAAGAGGAGCAATGACTTTATTATGGAATATGAGTATATGCTACGTAAAACGAACTGACTTTCTAACAATGAAAGAGGAAAAAAGAACAAAAGAGGGAAAGAGAAAATTGAAAAAATTGCGAAATTCACGTTCCACTATTCAATTATTTATTCACTGCACAACAATATATATGTGTGTGTTAAACTTGATATGCTTACATTTTTAGTTATGGCTTACTTAATCTATGATATTGATAAGTTGACTAGCCTGCTTAATATGCTTTCATTTTGGAACAAGTTCTGATAGCATTTATTCAGTTGTGGCAAATTTGGAATCTGGGTGTAGCGCAATGACCTGCAATACTGAGTTAGGTCGTAACACTTTCCAATATTCATTACTAATAAATAACTTTATTTTGGAAAAAAAAGAGAGAGGAAAAGAAAAGAAAGGATACTCATATATTAAATATATTATTATGAAAGTCGAAGTTGCGACTAACATAAGTACCTAAGTCTTTTTTTAACATACTCCTCTATCTATGAAATTACAAAATTACCCCTAACTTCTACTTTGCTCCTAACGTAGCCATACATCGCACGTGAACGAAGATGCTCAAGCATTTGCAATTTTCATCAAAAACCTCCATCAATTTGCAGTCACCGGTGAATGTCCAATGTCTTCTTGCCATCTCTGCCCAACAATTGTTGGATTTTTGTGTGCTTGGTGGCAAGAAACCACATTTGGGCTCAAGAACGACTAGCCACGATTTTGCTTGAAAATAAGCGTGATTTAGGTGAAAGTAGTGAAATCTCCTTAGGGCTTTGCTTCCAAATTGAATTTCAAACCTTTCTCTCTCAATTACACCGATCAATTTCAAGTATCAAGCTCTAAATTGTGAACCGACATAAATTTCAAGTTTAAGCATGATTTGGGCTTGATTTCATCAAGTTGAAATGGGGTTTCGCTTGTAAGTTGATTTTTTACCCTTTCTCTCTAATTTTCATCAATCAATTTCATCAATTTTTGTTTTGATTTGGAAATCCCTCTTTGTCGTGTAAGAAAGAACGTGAACAATGCTTTAACTCGCAATTAGGGGCACGATTGGAGTTAGTTTGTTAAATTTCTTTGGGGTTTTTGGTCCTAGATAAGAGTCCAACATTTCCCCTCTGCCAATTGAAATCCCCTTTTTATTGCAGAGAGTTGAAATGTGTTGGGTAGTGAAATATGAAAATTTCTTATTCTCTTAACACTTGTGGACCTTAAGCAAAAGGATTTAGGTTGATTGGAGTTTTTGTTTTAAATGACAAGTTGTTTTGAGAATTTTTCTAAATTTTTCTTAAATTCCATTGTTGTATAGAGAAGTTTGATGACGAAAAATTTCATTACGGATGATTATTAGCTTGGTAAAACTACTTCGAATTTTTTGGGTATAGTTTTCAAGCTATTGATAATATCAGACAACTCAAGGGTTATGACAAATAATAATTTGATCTATTTGGGGTTAGTAATAATTTTGAATTATTTATGTGGATGAAGATGATTAATAAATGTGTTCAATGATGTTTATACATGGAGAAACTTTAATGTCTTATGTTGAAAATAATTCCATTAATAGGAAGTTAAAGTGGGGAAATTAACAAATTTTGAAGTCAAGAACTTCGGGAATATGTGTGTTTATAGTTTTGGACTTAAAGGCAATTAAATTCTCCTTTAGTAGACATTATCTGAACTTATGGTCATAAGGATATTACCTAAACCTTGGAATACTTTTAATGCAAAATATTGATGTTGGTTATTGGTGAAAGAATGAAAACTTTAAACTTAAGGAACATTTGGGGTTCCTAAACCTCCTATATTGATTTGGATATCCCCAAACATTTTGTATTGATAAATTCTTGAATAAGGAGTAAGGCCATAATAAAACATATTAGAGGTATCCAATTTTGATTAATGTCATGAATTAATTTGGGATTAGGAGGATGGCTATTTCTTCCAAGCCATTGATGAATTTAAATATTAGTAATTGTGAAGAATAAAGCTTGCAAATAGTTTTATTGAAGGTGTCATGAATTAGAGTTGATAATTAAATGCTTAGATGCATTGGAGTTAAGTTAATCAGTGGTTTAAGAACCCATAAGTATCCTATTTGGAATTGAATTAACATTGTCATTGGCATTATTAAAGTGATGTTTATTTAAGAATTTGGATTTTGAAATGAGAAGTAAAATTGGTAAGTGGAATAAAGGATAATGGTAAAAGGTTGTGTTTGACCATCCAAGAGTTATAAATTTTGAGGCATATACTTACAACTCAAGAGCAACTTACTATTAAAATGATTGGATAGAATTAGTTCTACTGTTATTGAATAATTAAGGGTAAGAGTGCATTGTATTATTTTATAGGTCCTTTGGACTAATTGTGAAGTGAATTGTTAAAGGCTAAGAAGTTCGTGTTTTCCTTTCTAAGTGAAGAAATACTGTTAATTATGTTGGTATTCTGTATTTCAATACTTTTCTTGTGATTTTATGTGATTTGTTCACTAAGCTCTTATAGGGAACAAACTTCCTCATATACACTATTTCTTCTTGAAAATTTATTTAAATGCTTTCACAATGTCAAGGTAATGTAATGTGTAGTTTCTTTTGGTATTTAGTCTGACTTTAAAATTAAGATTTACATCTCTATATATTTTGGATTTTGATTTACCTTGATGACAATATTTTGAATTAGTTTGATTATGTTTTCGAAATGGACGTAATTCTGGATTCTTTGAGTTATTTAGATTTTGGGTATTTTGAAAACTTGGGTTGTATAAAGTATTTTGATTTGTATTGTGAAGGAATATGATTTCGTACTTCTAAAGGCTCTAGCTTTGCATTTCTTAAGTTTCTATGAATTTAAACGTATGAATTTTCTTCAAATTAGAATTTTGAATTACTCTGACTTATGTTTTTATGAATAAATCTGATTATGGATTTTTGAACGACTTTCAATTTTGGATATTTTAGAAACCTTGGATTCAAGAAATACTTTTTCTTTGAATTGATGAAATACTTTGATTTTGGGTTCATGAAATACTTTAATTTTGTGTTTATGAATTACTCCAATTTTAGGTTGACAAAATATTCTAATTATGGAATTATGAATTTATT
This sequence comes from Delonix regia, assembly GCA_037074485.1. Lineage (NCBI taxonomy): Eukaryota > Viridiplantae > Streptophyta > Magnoliopsida > Fabales > Fabaceae > Delonix > Delonix regia. Next base: position 41,679,174 of record CM073450.1, on the reverse strand, counting down.
TGGTTTTGAATTTTTTTGGAAAAGTTTGGTTATGTAATTATCTTTGTAAAAGAATTTTGGGAACCCATCCAATTCAGAACCCTGTAGTTAATAACAGTGGACAATAGTCATGGTGCACCATGATTTAGATTATCTGATTGAGGCATATGTCTAGTATTCTGATTATTCCAAGCTTGATGTTTGTGTCTGATATATGTTGTGATCTGATAGCACCCTAACTAGTAAGGGAAATACTAGCTCCATGCGTAGGCCAATGCACGTAGACCTAATCTGATTTTGAATATTTGACTGTGGAGTACGTCTTGTATTTTGATTATTTCAAGCTTGATAGTTACGTCTAATATCTATTTTCTTCTAATAGCACTAGCCTTGAGTTAGCTCTAGTGTTATGAGATTTTGTTGGTTTTGTTGGATATTCCCTACTATACCACTTTGCATGGATTTCATTTATGTTGTATTATAGAATCTAATTCATTTTTCCAAATTGTATTTTGTGTTTTTGGACTGAGTTTCATGTGAATATTGATAAGTTCTCGTTACTTATATTTTGTGAATAAATAGTTGTTCATGTGAATGTTTCAAAGATAAATATATGATTTATGAAGAACTATTCTACTTTTGTATATTCCCTTTCTAGTATAGTTGGTGATATTTGTTTATTGAGTGTTTTTGCTCATTTCTTTATTTCTATGTTTTTTAGATAGCAATAGTGACCATAGACCCTTTTGCTGCATAAAGAGAAATTAAATATCCCTTGGTGGCCATGCACTATCTACAATGATACATTTTACTTCCTTTTGTTCTTGAACATTGTAAATTTTGTAAACTAGTAACTCCAATTGTCATAGGCAAGAAATTAATAATTGTATAGTATATCTAAGAGTGTCAGATTATTTTATTTTGAAAGAGTAGAGCTCTCTTGTATTCTAATTTTATAGGTCTTGGTTATAAAAAATTCAAAAAATCTATATTTTAGGAGAAACTTTGCTAAAATTTTTCCACGAAACCAATTAATGAATTCTATACTTATGAATTGATATAATATGATAATTATCAATTAGTAGAGTTGTCATCAAATTGTTTGGGTTATCTAATTTTTCTAGTCTGCGAAGGCAGAATTCACTTCGTATTTCGTGCCAATCACATTCCCTTAGGCATGGGTGCGACATAGGTAAAAAATGAATTATGTTAGGATGATAGCAAATACCCACAACTCTATCATTAGGGTATTTGAATTAACAGCTTCACATTAACATTTTGCAACAATCTAACGAGTACAATGACTATTGCTTGGCCAAAAAAAAAAAGAAAAAGAAAATGGTGGGTGTAATATGCTTATATGTTTATTAATAATTGAGTTGATTTTTCTAATACCATTCCTCTCAAATGACAGCTTCATAATTCAGGTTGAAGCATCTAATTTCAGGTTCAAACTCAAATGATTCAATTATTGAAGCTTTTAGCTGATGAATACTAGCGTTGTCCACAACTTTACATAATGAATTGAGTATACAAAGTTGCTAAGAATGAATACCTTCTAGTTGTTTAACCATTTATGATGCTTACAAAGAATTAAACCTCTTCAGGCCCCCAGCATTCAAGTACAAATGACTCTTCTTCTCAGAAAAGTTTGATGATGTAGGTACAGGTTGAAATCCATGATATTGTCCGTTGATCTTTTCCCAGCAAACATCATTTATATACTTTATAAGTTGATGCTTTTGGACAATTGGCTGAGCTGCATATTCCTCAAACGGCATCCACTGCAGCATAGAGTGATATCAAAGAACGGGTATATGCCTTCACTTATAAATTTCTTACTTTTTCTTGGGATTTCAAATTTACATTTTACACTCAGATTTGTATGGATTTCAGCACAAAAAGGAGGGAAAATATAAGCATGGAATGCATGTTAAAGATATTAATAAAAACAATCCTCAACTTTTACTTGATAGATAATCTTGATTATTTATTTCTGGCCAAGAAACACAAATGAATAAAACTACTAACACGGGTAGCATTCTTAGTCGTGAATTAGTACAACATATACTCACACATCCTACCGGTGTGAGGCCTAAAGCTACCATAAGGACATACACACACACACACACACACTCACTTTCAGTATAGATAATCTTGAGTTAAAGTGACCCTTGAGATGGTATTAGAGTTTCCATAACCAAGCGGCTTAGAGCTTAATCTTTGTTTCCTCCCATTCTCTTAATTAAAATTGAAGTTTCAAGAAGGTTAGATGAACTTGTGTTTTGCCTTTATTCATTCTTCAGGCCCAAGGGCCTTTGTCTAAGGAAAGTGTTAAAAAACCCAAAGGGCATTTGTTTGAGTGTACATGTTAAAGATATTAATAAAACTAATCCTTGGCCCTCTTGTAATAGTTTAAGTTTTTGAGTTGAAGTACTTCTTGGCAACATGAGGAGGGAAGAATCTTAAATTATGGTTTAGCGAAGGATAATTGAGAGAAATGATGATATCTCGAAGATCCAAAAGTGTTGAACATTCTAAAGAAGCAAGGAGAACAAACCATAATTACAGCTTAGCTAAAACTAAATTATATACCTGTGCAGCCTCTAACTCCAATTCTTGCATTTGGATGTCCAAAGAAAGCGGGCGCAACATGCATACGAAGAACAGATCTGACTTGTCAAAGAATGACTTGTGACTTTGTCTGAATGGCAGAAGTAAAGAATGCTTAGTTATCTGAATTATTGATTCTTACAACAACAAAAATGGAACAAGAGGTAGTTTCTGGTTTTGCGCTATGAAACAGTAAAATTGCAATACGTGCATGTTGGAAGCACATATTCTTGCATAGACATCTATAAAAGGTTATTGGAGAAATAAACAATTGAGCAGTGCCTATGTTTGACATGGCTCAGATGCAGCGCGACTTTTTTGATTAGATAAATGCTTTATTTGGTCGTGACTCCATATTTTGGGTTTATGCCATGTCACGTGTCCTTGTTTGTGTCCATGCTACTCACAGTGTGTGCAGAAACATTGGCAAGTCTTAAGATTAGCACGTCACCAGGGACAACCTAGAATGGAGCTTGCAGTTGGTGACTAAATTTGAAATAGTAATGGATTATTTGAAATTCCATAGAATATTGAACTACATAATATTGATGAACTCAATTCCTTCCATTAAATTTCTGGCTTCCAATCTCAATGAAATTTGAGCCTTGTACCTCCATGTTAAAGTTTCCAAATTCAATTACTGTCGCTTTTTTCTTAAGGACACAAAATGATAGATTTTTATGTAAACATGTTACCTGAATGCTAATACTTCCACAAATTCTGAGTCAATCTGAAAATTGGTCATCAAATAAATGATTTCAGGACTAGCCCACATTTAATATTGATACCAAAAAACAAGAAGATTACTTACTCCTGTTTCTTCTTTAACCTCTCTTACTGCTGCTACACAAATATCTTCTCCCTGAATTAGTCATTGAATGGGTAAATTATGTTCTCACAGCATAGCTTATGTCACATTAATAAGAAAGATACCCAAAATAGAAACCTGATCAACAACTCCAGTAGGGAATTTCCAGACTCCAGTTCCACGAAAAAATCCACTTTTTTCTTGAACCACTAGGACCTAAGGTCATTACAAAACCAGGAAATGAGGCATTACAGAAAAATGCCAATAGAACATTAGAGGATGTTTTCAAAATTAAAATTAAAATCCACCTACACATAAGGGGGAGCATAGTGGAAACAGAATGTTTTCAAAATTAAAATTAAAATCCTTAAAAGTAAGAGAATAAAAATAGTAATTAGAACAGACATAAGTTATTTCTAGAATGAATCAGATATGGTAATTAATCATGCATAGTGGAAACACTCTGGAAATTAATCATGCACAAGCACAGGTGGGATTTACACCCACCTACACATAAGGGGGAGCATAGTGGAAACAGTATGTTGTCAAAATTAAAATTAAAATGCTTAAAATAAGAGAATAAAAATAGGAATTAGAACAGACATAAGTTATTTCTAGAATGAATCAGATATGGTAATTTTCCCCTCTCACTCTCCTAAAATAATTGAAATATACTAGTCCTTCACTGACAGGAATGACAAGAGAAATAGAGAAAACAGAAAAAAAATAGATCAAGAAAAGAATTCTAAGGCGATTCCATTATCAATCTAGACAGGTTTTACATATATGCTATTATTCTGCCTGAGTTACTTAGCTGCATAAATTACTCAACCACCTCACTAACTGATCAAGAGATATTTAGAATCACATCAGTACTTCCACTAAACCCTACCCCGGGAGACCCTAGATGCCAGGGTAAAACAAGATTAAAATTCTTATTTTAGTTAACGAGCATCTAGCATCAGGTGGAACCAATATAAGTTAATCCTAACAACAACACTAGTCACATAGATTGGGTCACCTCTAATTAGTAGTCCACAAGAGTCAAGGCATCTACAGCCATAGAGATGGCCTCATCAAATGATACCAATACCCCATCCATATCATGGGTTCCATAAGCAAGGGCACATGGGTTACGAGCTTTCACATTCACCCAACCACTGAGAAGAGAAGCATGGTGATTTTTCACTCTCACTTTTTAAAAATAATTTAAATATACTAATCTATCACTGGGATGAATTGTAACATAAAAAAGTGCTTCTACAGAAGCCGTTCCAATTGGAGATATTAACATTTTATCATGAGAAGTGAACAATATTGATCATAGGCTCACACTCAGATAACCTGAAGACCTGACCACAAAAAAAAAAAAAAAAAAAGTAATTTGTCATTAGAAGTTCAGAAATACCTCTCGTTTTTCATTCATCACAAATGCACCAACACCAACTCGGTGTGTGGCATTGGCTGGAATAGTATTTGCACTTTCAGGAATCCAATATACCAGCATTAAATGTTTTGGTTCTGCATGGTGGTACCAGAAGCCTTCCTGCACGGAAGTGCCACAAAATTGATGGTTAATACACAGAACTTGCAAACAACAATCTAAGTGTAACTGAAGATTTCATCAATGAAATTAACTTCTCAAGGTTAAGTATTACTATTTTGCTAAGCAACAAATTCACCTTAACCAGAGGTTCAACAAGATTGACTAGATGAATAGGTAATTTTATCCAAACGCCCTTCTTGCCCTGCAAGACAATGATGATTCAGTAATTCTATTGAATGAAGATAGTGACAAATTCTAGATTCCCATAACAATAAGTAATATAAAGATAAGCCGACATAACATATTATGAATGGTTGTTCATGTGGTAAATCGTCCCTACTGTGACTTAAGTTCAATTGCATAAGCATGACATCATTATAGGTTTTTTCTGTTTCCTTATAATTTTTTGTTAATATTTTCTCTTAATGCAAACTGTTAGAATAGTGTGAGTGGGTGACAGCTATGTTAAAGTGTATCGATGATTAGTCGCTAGACTTGTACTAGTTGTATTTCCCTTGCATTTGACATAATTTATAATGATAAATAGACACACATAGAATTTGGCAAACTAAGTCAGAGATCCCATTCATGTTACTCTTCTGTTCTTTTTCATTCTTATAATCATTTAAAGAAATCAAAATACATAGGAAACAGCTGCTTATGAATATTGTTAAATCAGAAACCTTAGTGCAATCTTGAAAATAAAAACTGTTCCAATATATCATATATGCTAAAGTTGGATTACATACAAGTCAACCAATATGATGACTAAATTTTCAATTAGCATAATTTACATAATAAAAAGATGAATGAGAAAATATCATCGAGTTCAATATAATGAATGACCGTTCCATGAACTATACAAACTTCTAACAGTGGAGAATTGGTATCACATAAAACCAGTTTACTTGTGTCTATGTCTTTTGTGTGTATAAGAAACATTACTACCACACAACAAAAAAAGAGACAAAAAAGAGAACATAGCCAATGACCACACTTTAAATCACCTAGAACCACCGTGCCCTTTTTGTTTGATGCCCTCTGAGGCTCTGACACATATAACAAGAAGAACCCAAAAAACCTATCTGATTATGCATAATTTGATGCGGGAGGCCTCATGTCTGCACTACAACTACACTAGTATGTTCCGTCAAACTAATAAAATCGAAGAGGACAAAGTTAACTGTGACATGCAATTAATATGAAAAAACTACCAGCTGTTTCCAGTGAGTGATTGAAGCTCTGAGAATTGAGATAAAGGTTGTAGAGTCCATAGGCTCATCCATTTCCACAAGAACACCACCATGTTCATCGTTGGCTGATGTTAGTAGTTTAACCTGTTGCACTTCATCCTCTGCAGCCACTTGCGCAGCTTTTGACATTGAACTTGCTGAGGCGGCCATGGATTGAATAGGATAAGAGGTAGTCACTTTAAACCTGACTGCCAAGGAAACATGAGAAAGAGAAGAAAACTAGTTTGCTTTTAGTAGTCATTCTAGTCAAAACCTGAATAGTTTTAATTCAGCATTTCGTTTAAATGGGGAACAAGCCCAACACGTGGGCTAGCAATCCTGATAGACTAGTATCTTTAATAATTAAAAAATGGGGAATTCTATCTAAAACTCTTCCTCTCAGGAAGTTGCACTATTAGATTTACTTTGAGATTCTCACCTTATCAATTAAAAACTTAGAGAGCAGATCTCGAAGTAGATCAAATGCTGAGAAAGCTCATCCTCTTAAGAGATACAGCTCTACATAAAATTACTATAAAAAGAAAAGGGAAGAACTGAACTTTTACAATCCCATAGATTACTTATTTTAAACAGTATCTTAATTACAAGACTTCAGAGCTGTGCTACACTGAAACATTCTGAATGCTTTCATAAAAGGCCAAATCTCAATATCAGGAAACTATGTTAGACGGACTACCAGACACGTGTAAACAATATGCTTCACCAAAAAACTTCAATCATTTCAAGCTGTTCTTTTAAGTTTAATGCCAAAGTATACATCTAGTGCCACACAAGGTGAACAAGCATTACTTTTGTGAACACAAGACTTCTTTCTATGGATTTGGAATGATAACAAGATTTAACAAAAAGTGAAGTGAAAGACATATGTTTGGCGAACATTGACTAGTCTCAAGATGAAAGGGGTAGTTATAAAAGCTTGAAAATTGGATTTTATCAGTCACAATATCGAAACAGCCTGGACTGGATTAAACTGATTGATATAACGCACCTGGCATAAAGAAACACAAGAAATGCTAGTAAAAAATAGGTGATAAAGGAGTTTTTAAAGAAGTGAGCAAAAGAACTAGACTTAAAAGTGTTTCTCTAAGAAACACGACTTGATTGGCCAAAAAAAAAATCATAATAATAAGAAACACAGGACTAGTGGAAATTTTTTCTTTTTTCCAAAAGACCAATAGTGTGATACTGAACTATAAAATTCATCCATTTGTGCTATTTTAATTGCGAAAATTTATAGCAAACGCTTAATAAATTTCTCCTTGTCTAAATGTACAGCAGGTTAATGTCTAACAGAAGTGAATGCTTTTTGTTAAATGGCAAAAGCAAAAGATTATATCTGAAAAAGAGATGAGCGTCAAAATAAGAAATATCTACTTCAGGATTTCTTGACACCCGACACAAAGAACAGAACGAACTGAAATGATAATAAAACAAGGATCTTAAGTGTTCGATGATACCCCTGGGAAAACAAGTAGATCAATTTGAAATTGGGTCTCCATCAATCATGAAAAAAGGTCATCAAGTGAGACATGTAACCAAGGTTCCCTACCAAATTAACATAATTCGGTAATGAAAAGATAGCACAGCTTGTTTCAGTACCTCCTGTAGCTTCTCTTCTAATTGTTCTACCCGAAGATATCAAACGATGACTTTTTCGAAGATAATGAGGATTTTTTATTCTCAAGAAGAGGAACGATAGCGTCGGCAGCAATCTGAGCATGCTATTTGATTGTGTGAATCGAACCCCTCAATAGACTCTAGTCGATTTTGCCATATTTTCATTCTTATCGGTACTTCATTTCTTTCTAACTTCTCACCTGTGCAAGAAGTCCACGAGGGTGTCTGAGAAAGGAGAATCTCCGTGTCTCCAAATTTAATAGATGTAAAAAGAATTTTAAAATATAAAAATAAATATTTTTAAAAATAATAAAAATAAGATATATTAAAAATTTAAATTTTATTTGAGACCATTTAATTTTTTTAAAATTATATTATGTAATGTGTAAAATAAATTTTTAGATATTAAAAATTATTTTATAAGATATTAAAAAATTAATTTAATTTTTAATAATAAAATAAAATATTATTACTAAAGATTTTTTAATAAGATCTAAAGTTATTGACTCAAAATTTAATGGTTCTAGATTCAATAAATATAAAAATTTTTTAAAATATAATAATAAATGTTTTTAAAAATAAAATATATTAAAATTTTAAATTTTATTAAAAATAATCTAATACCTCTTAATTATATTGTGAAATGTATATAATAAATTATAAAATATTAAAAACTATTTGGTAAAATATTAAAAATTATTTTATTCTTTTAATAATAAAATATTATAATAAAATAAAATATTTTATTATTTTAAAAAATATTTATTTTTATATTTATTAAATCTATAACCAATGACTTATGATATTATTAAAGACGCTCTAATAACTCACGCGGAGCCAATCTCCAATTTTGTTGTCGCAGCGTTTGTATATTTCAGAGGAAATAATAGTCTTCGACAAATCGTACTCGAATTTGAATCACTACTTATTTGGTGGTGCTAGTTTGGCAAGGACGATGGATTACTTACTGTTATTTATTATTATTATTTTTTGTGTAGGATTTAGAAGTCAATATTAATATTAATATGTATAAAAAGTTTATATTTAAAATTATTAACACATACATCAAACGTCTATATGAGCTTATTTTAGAGTACAAGATGTTATATTTGGGGGCTAATAATGCAAGTAATTTTAAAAAATTTATAAAATTGGCCAACAATTGAAAATACTTACATTTTGACCATATCAATTTTTTTGCTAAACTCCAAAACAATTTGAAATGAAAATGTTGCCAATAATTTTTGTATATTTTCAAATTCTTCCATTGATTGAATAATCTTTTTCTGACTCCATTTGTTGGTGAGATTTAAATTTGACTCATTTGGCACTTTTTATTGGATATGAATTTTCCATTCCAATATTCAGCTATGTTGTACAAGTACATTGACATTGTCATCACCTTTGGTTGCTGTTTCATTGAAATTGCCATAACCTTTGTTAGGTATATGTGTTGAAATCGTGAATTTGCTTACAAAAAAAATTAAGTAGAGCTTTAGTAATTGATTGTTTATAATGAAGAGTCATTCCTTCATTTCCCATAATTCAATTTTCACGGCCCCAGTGGAATCTTTCACTCAAAAACTATTAAGGACATAACATTAATGCATATGTATGTATCTTTGTGGATTATTTGATAAAAGAATGAGATAGAAAATGAATGAAACTTAAGATTAAGGGTTGGAAGAGAAATTCTTTGCATTTGATAATTGCTTGATAAAACGTTAAAAAATGTTATGGATATGATGACAAACAGCAAATTTCATGGTCTTCACGCAATTTTGACAAATAATTGGCTATTATATTATTTTCCATCATATTATAGGTTATTATATAATTAAATTGTTAAATTTCAAAATCTAAAGGGCTTTCCAAACAATTTCTAAAACTTCATACTTTTCATATTTATTTTTCTTGTGATGTTCGTGTGTCACCTTTTCATTAATTTTCACCTTCTTGTTTAAACTTGTTTGAAAGATTTTACCTTACTAGGTCGGCCAATCTTATATTTTTTGATTCCATGTCCCAATATTTATTTCTAAAAATTGATTGGTCTTTGAATAAAAAAGTTTTTAAAAGAGACTAAGTTGTGTAAAAATAAAATTTAAAGATGAAATAATTAAGATCATATTTTATTTTATAAAAGAAATATATATATATATATATATACACACACACACATACGTACGTCAAAAGCACTAGGGTATTTTACCTCTAGGTTTTACTCACATTTACCAAGCACCATTTTTTCATTTTCACCTCTTCCCATTGACGCCGGAGATTCTTTTTACCATTCCGCAGCGTCGGATTCCGTATGGAAGTCTTCGCCGGCGAGGACTTTCCTGACCAAGTGGCCCCATTTCTCGAGTCCAATGACTTCCTATGTGCTCAGCCAATGGATCTGGTTCACACTCCGGAGGTCATCGCTGACTATCGGAGCCCTCGGCCGCCGCCACAGAAGCTCCGCCCCATCAGGTACCATGGAAGGTCTCCGCCGTGTGTCGATGATGGAGAGTCAAGTCAGAAGCTTCAGTCTTTGGAGCAGCAAGTCGAAGCTAACGAGGCTATAGGAAACGATAGCCTTCAAATGGAGGACCCGGTTGAGGCCGGGTCAGGTCTCGACGCGGGTATTTGGGACCCGAGCTCCGAGAGATGCATGTTGGAGCAGGAATCTGGGTGAGTTTTGCTCTTGAATTCCACGAATGTTAACGCTGATAATATTAGTTCATTGAAAATTAAGATTATACGATTGGGGTTTTCTCCTTCGGTTGCCTATGGCTAGAAAGTTGATAACTTTCTTTTGAATACTCTTCCTTAGCCTTTTGCTTTTCCTATTCTCCATTTTTCTTTTTTGATTATTATATTATCTAACCAATCTTTAATTATCTTTGTAGAGTGGGGTATAGCAACCCGACAATGTAAATAAGTGAATAATGTGGATTATTGTGTATTGTTGTCTGAGGAAAGCAGGTGACATCTTGCGGCTGAGGTTGTAGGATGTCTCTAGTTATACTATCATTTACGTTCTAACGTTCATAATGAATTAATGATAAAGTTGTAAGCCGCAATGGGGTCTTATTACGAGCTTCTAAATTTTTTTTTTCCCTCTTCTATATGATTAAAGTCTTTGTTTTATGGAATATTTTATGTAAATGCATCCCGTGCTATCACAGTTCTATTAATTAAATCAACATCTAGCTGATTACACTTGATGTGTTTGAATTTTTGTTGTGGAGTGGTCTACAAGTGATATAGCCTAGGGAGGAGAATATGGAATCCATATTAAGATGATTTGGGCTGCACAGATAGTTTCAGGATTAAGGAAATAATCTTATGCCATATCAGTTTATTAATGAATGAGTTTTCTTTTGGTTAACTTTCCTCTGTTTCAGCTCATCTTCAGATGATGATGACAGTGCATCTGGAAGTACAAAAGAACTTGTCAGTGGAAAGAGAAGGAAAAGGATGACTAAAAAGCTTGAAGAATTTTTTGAAAGTTTGGTGATGAAAGTAATGGAAAAGCAAGAGCAGTTGCATAAACAATTAGTGGATTTGATTGAAATGAAGGAAAGGGAAAGGGTAATGAGAGAAGAAGCTTGGAAGCAGAAGGAGATGGAAAGGATTAAAAGAGATGAGGAGGCCAGAATCCAAGAAAAATCTCGAAATTTAGAACTCATATCGATTATTCAAAATTTACTGGGCCATGAAATTCCAATCACCCAACCAGCAGTAAGCTGCTTAAGATCAGACAATGAAGCTGAGGCAAACATTGGACAAGATTCTAGGGGTGATTTGAGTAACAATAGATGGCCAGAAGCTGAGGTACAAGCTCTCATAACTCTAAGAACTTCCTTAGATCATAAGTTTCATATGGGATTGAAAGGATCTATTTGGGAGGAGATATCTGAGGCAATGCATAATTTGGGCTACAACCGTTCTGCAAGGAAGTGTAAGGAGAAGTGGGAGAACATCAATAAGTACTATAAAAGGACAATCAGCAGTGGAAAGAAGCGAAGTCTGAACAGTAGAACATGTCCTTACTTTGATGAGTTGGATATTCTGTACAGAAATGGACTCTTGAACGTGGGAAATGCCTTAAGCAATACCAAAAATGTTGCCAGGATTGAAGAGGAGCAAAGTGAGAGTTGATATAATTTGCACTATGATATGCATTTAATCTGATTGTTCTTATTGAATTATCTAACTTGTGAACTTTATTACATAAAGTGATGGTCCATTATGTTGTGTATACTTTATCGTAATAGCTATATGTCTATGACTATGGTAGAACCTGCTGTTGGAATCGTTTCTCTTGCTTGAGGAGAGAATAACACATCAACAGTGAAATTGTTGGAACTCATGGAGGATGGAAAGAACTTGACATGTCCTCCTTGAGGAGAAGGAAAAGACTTAGTCATACTAAGCTACCATATGACATGTATCAGTATCTTGTATGACTTTATTAGTTGTATTCTCCCACTATATCTTCATGTTGTCTGTTACAATGGTTTCGAGTCTTATTGGCCTACTGTTTTTTTCATTGCTTGAAGGCCTGGAGTTTGTGGTGTAAACCTCATGGTTATACGTTTTATTGGTAATTACTCATGAAGAAAATTTTTTGTGGAGACATGTACTGGAAAATTGTCTCAAATCTTTAAAGGGCAGAGTTATAATGCTAATTTGCTGTGGGACAGGTTTGTGCATATTGCTTCTCTTTGGTGCATAGCTCGTAGTTGTTTCAAATGAACGTTATTACTCTGCGCCAGAGAGAAGTGAATGATAAATTAACATACTGTAAATATACTCGATTGCCACTTAGTCTGACTAGGTATTCATATCGATGATTATTGAATGTGAAAAAGGTATTCTGCTTTTGGTTTAATCAGTGTTTGCTTTGTCTTCTGTCTCGTTAAGGAACAAACTGAATGCCTTGTACATAGCGATGCCAAGGTTCTTGTACCTACGGGATTAGAAGACCTCACATAGTGAGTCACCATGGAAGTCATGTTATGAAGAATAAAGTTATTTTAAACAATAGTATTGTTGAAAAGGTTTACATACCTAAAGCGGTAACCAGACCTTTTGATTTAAGATTGCCATTTAAGCTGTAAAGGTAAAAATGTCTCTTAATTGCTTCATTAGCGATAATTATTAGCAAAAATTAAGGTCAATCTTTTCTCTTGTTGGGTTGTATTGTACCTTTGAAGACTGCATTTAGACATGATCAACTACATGTGGCAATATTTAGAGTAAAAGAAGGACCTATCTTATATATTTTGTTCAACTCTTTGTTCATGATTTGATGGTGTTCTAGTGCCATTTAATATGTATAGTTCACTCATGACTATTCATTTCCTCCACCTCAATTTTCTAGATCTCCTCTCCTCATTTGTTTTGTATGACAAGTAGCTCTTTTTAATTTATTAACGTATTTTTTTATGTTGTAATATTTTGAAAATAATCTTATGTAGCATTGCACCACACATGCACATTTTAATTTATTTGTTGTAATGAAAAACCTAAATGCAACATATACACAAGTAACCTACTTGTCATTGGCCCAAAAAAACAGAAAATAGAACCTACTTGCAAAAGACGTTAAGTCCATGGGCTCGGACACTCATTTGGGCTTCCCTGTCAAATTTTCCTCGGAGCACACAACAAAACCTTTCAACTTCAGAGTTGTAAAATCTTTACCTATTATGTATTTATTGAAGAGATTCATAAGAAAAAGATAAAAAAGAATAAAAATATTATTTTAGTTTCTTACTTATAAAATAATTCTTTATTTTTTTATTAATTTTTATTTTTAATTTAGTTTTTCACTAATATGAATGTTAACATATTTTATTTAAATTTAATTAAAATTGAATAACTAAATTAAGAATAATTGTAATGAGTGAGGGACCAAATTAAAAATAAAAATTAATAAGGAACTAAATTAAGGCTGAACAAAAAATTATGAAACCAAATTTAAAATAAAAATTAATGCGAAATTAAAATAACATTTTTATTTAAAGATAGAAATTGTACATAAATTGATTTTATTTGTCCTATCTAGGTTTATTTAAATGGGTTTGACTGGTACCGTCAATGAGAGAGCTTAAACATGAAGTACACTTAATTAATGGAAGAATCATATCAACAACAACTATTTATTGTTTGTTTATTTCATCGAGTTTCGCATGCTTCCATTTTTGGTCCCATTTCTTTACCAATCAGTGTAACTTGGAGTTCAGCCATTGGCCTACGAACTCTGTGAGATATTCTAAAATTCGTCATAAATGATTTGCAAGGCTGGACCTACTCGTGTAGAATATACTTGGGACCTTCGTGCAACGAATAATTCTCAGGAATTAATTATAATGAACAGAACGAAACTCAAAGACAGGTAAAGAGATTCCAGTAGCAAAATAAGTCAGTTCTCCAATTTGTTTTATTTTTTCAAAATTCAAACAAAGCTATAAACTAGATAAGTCAATTATAGGAAAGAGCTAAAACTTCGCGGATTTGTCTCTTGTATTTTTCTACTTGTCTTTTATTTCATTTGAGTATCACTTAGTATCACTTGCTTAGGTAGATTGAATCAATATCAATAAGCATGTAAGTGATTATATATGCTCTTTTCAGCGAAGCTTGCATCTTAAATGTTTGTATATGTTTATTTATGATTTACTCAATATATATAGAATTAACTTAATTAAGAATATCTTTTTTTTTTAAAAAAAAAACAATTTGACGACTTACATAAGCTATTCTTAGTTTTGGATTGGATTATTTGTAAATTTGGAGGCAATCTTGTAGAAAATTTATGAAATATGAAATAAGGATTTACTCTGGAAGATCTCTATAGGATTTTAGATGATTATAATAACCACCATTTTTTGGACATTGAAAAATTAGTACATGAAATTAATATTGTTTAAAATAGCTCATGAATCTCACCAGGGAAAAATAAATAATAAAATAGTTCAGGCATATTTGCAATGAAAGAATCGTAAATTCTAAAAATTGTTTAGAGACTTTGATTTCATCTTATGAACTTGAGTATTTTACATTTAGGTCATCGTTTAAAAGTTCATAATTTTTTTTTACGAATTCAATTTTAAAATTATTATTTTGGTTTCTATTTTAATGATTATTTAATTTGGGCCATTTCCAACGAAACATTAAACAGTGAGAATAGATAGCCGAAACTGTTCCTACACAATCTATATTTATATTCATCAATCATCCATATGAATAACCACTAAATCAAAGGAATTCTAGACATTGTTCTCCATTACGAGGCTGCCAACTTGTGATCGCATAATTTCATTCATAGTCCAATTTGTTTCTGATTATTTAAAACTAAAAGACAAAGAAACCCATTGATCCTCACCTATAAATACCTTCTTATTCATCTCCAACTTCACCACTCCCATACCAAACTAAAAGCCAATATTCACAAAGTTTCCAAGAATTCCTCTTAGCATCTTTGTGAATGGCTTCCAAGGCTCTTGCATCCACTGCATTTCTCCTCTCTCTCAATCTTCTTTTCCTCTCTTTGGTGAGCTCCACCTATGTCCCATCTTCAGGGGCTTATTGTCCCATAGATGCCCTTAAGTTGGGAGTGTGTGCCAATGTGTTGAACTTGGTGAAAGTTGAAGTTGGATCCCCACCAACCCTCCCATGCTGCAGACTCATTAAGGGTTTGGTTGATCTTGAAGCTGCTGCATGTCTTTGCACTGCTCTTAATGATAATGTCTTAGGCATTGACCTCAATATTCCAGTGGCTTTGAGCGTAATTCTCAACAACTGTGGAAGAAACTCTGGCTTTCAATGCTACTAAAAGATGTGCATGATCTTTTTCTAGTGTTATATTTGTTTATGTTTTCTTTTTCACAGGTTTCTTTATGTTTAATTTGAGTTTTTTTTTTCTCATTGGTGCTTGTGTAGTTTGCCAATGAACATTGGCCAATAATTCATTCGTATGTATCCCTTTCATTTTCTTGGAAAGTATGGAAGGAAGACTACTTGTTTTCCTTCTTGCTCCCTAGTCTGGTATTGTTTCATATAAGTTTTAAATTTGCAATAACAAATCATATTCTTATGAATTTTGAGAACGTTGTTTGCCAAATATGGATAGTGGAGCGAAACGTTTGGATTATATGGATAGTTGGAGTGATCCATCGATTAAATGAAATTATATGATACCAAATATGAAAATTTAATTATTTAGCTGCATATATATATAAAAGAATATGTTTTTTTGATTATTTGTAAGGACACCAATGAAATGATTTATTCTTTTTTGAGACTCACACAACAACGAAACAAGGACCTATTAACTTGTTTCCTAATTATAATTACTAGGCATATGAATTGCTTGTTCCAATGTTTTTCTTATAAGTATATATTTTAGTGCATACATAACACATAACCAAAAATCTACTATTATGCTCACCTCTTATGACCCTTCAAAGTGAATTTGCAAATGGTTATAGGTATTATGAATAATGGATATCTATACTTCAACCCAAGTAATCATATTTTCGGATGTCATATTTGACATTTTCTTTCAATATTCGTTCTTTGCCACATTTGGTGTTTTTGTTGTCTTAATGATGAACACAATTGTCTCATCTTTGCTTGCTCCTCATAAGTGCCACATGTGGTTGCTCATGTGAGAGATTATCATCAACCTATATAACATGTCATCACTATGCATGTGCTATTGTTGATTATGGCATAACACATCTCTTTCCGTAACAACTAAGTTGTATGTAGGTGTACTGATACTCTATATTTAATACATATCAAGTGACTTGACATCATTCTCATATACATCTCTAGCTATAAGTTTTGTCTTGGGTTCAACTAATATCTTATGTGTTGAGATATATTGTGGAGTGATATTTTTCTATGCTACAGTGTTTCTAACACTTATGTCTTTGTTCATGGACTTGTTATGATAAATGTTTTGAATATAGGCTATGATCATTACTTAACTATCATTATGGATCAATATTGGACTCAACGTTACACAAATAATCCCAAAGTGTTTTATAAACCTCTTCAGTCATTTAGCCTCTTGTAATATTGCAAAACAGACAATGAACTCTGTTTTTATGAGAGATTTGTTACTAAGTACTAACTATGCTTTTTGAACCTTTAAAAATAACTCCTTTAGTAAACAAAAAGTAGATCTTGATGTTGATATTTGCACGTTTAGATCTCCACTCCTAATTCACATCGAAGCATTTTATTACGCAAAAACAATTCTAATAATTTGATGCACAGTCTATATTGCCTTACAAGTTTATTAGGATTCTCTCAATAACATTTGAATGCTTTTGACTAAGATCTCAATGGTACTAGTTCACATTGCTAATAAATGTCTAGCCATGCACATATCATTACATATACTTTGCAAGCAATATTAAAGATAGGGAATTTGATCCATAATTTTATTTTTAAATTCCATTTGAGGACATATCTCCCAAATTAGACTATTGCCTTTTATTATAAGGTATCGATGGATTTTCATAATAGGGTACACTAGTGAAAGAGTAATTAATTTCTTTGATTGATTTCTTTAGAAATAAATCTAAAGATGTACTTTGTTTCACCCATATCATTTGTTTTATAATTCAAGGACATCTATTCTTTAATAATAATTAGAGAATTTAGGTATCCTCAACTAATAGTATATCATCCACATAAAAAGAAAATATTGTCACACTTCCTTTAAATCACTTAATTCAGTAAAACTTGAAATATCGTTGTCTACATAATTATTTTAGTCCATGAATAGACCTTTGGAGCCTCGATATTTTATCACCATTCCTTTTTCAGTTAAACTTAATGGTTATTCTATATAAATTTTATCATCTAGTTCTTCGATTAAGAATGTTGTTTTCAAATATATTTTATGTAGTTTTAAGTCCAAACTTGCAAGTATAACTTGAATTAGCCTATATTAAATTAAGTCATACAATTATAACTACATATACATAATGCTGTACGTAATTGCAATAAATTTTGACTAGACCGATAATGACATTGTTTGGTTCATAATCGCTAGTCTATTTTTGTCATACTTCCATAATATGTGTACTAAGATTTTTGCTATCTTTCTTTTGAATTTCTAAGAAAATATTATTCTTGTTATTGTTCTTTGATGACCTTATGTTACGAATAATGGACCTGGCAAGGAAACCTGAGGACTTGAAGGTGACAAACAAGACTTGGGCCAGGGACGCAATGAAGAAATTCAAGGATCAAGAGGCCTAGAAATAAATGAGTAGCTCCACAAATCATTTAAGCGAGGCAGAAAGGCCCTCGTGGCACACAAATTTCATCATGTAGCTTAATAGGAAAAATATTTGCAAAAACCACTACGCTAGCATAACATGTTAGTAGCGTAGAATTTGCTATTTTTTCTCTTGTCAGGGAAAGAAACGGTTATGCTGGCTGTGTCATTATAATTTCCTATGTATAAATTGCCCCGCTTTGATGGAACAAGACAGAATATGATAATGAAGGAATTGGAGTAACTCTTACTCTAAAAGAGGTTGTTTTCAATAGTAACATCTGGTGCTTTCATTCTTTAATAGCGGACGGGACCCAATTACATAACTTGATGAAGCTTGCAAGGAGCTTGACGCCAAGATTACCAATATTGAGGTGTCAATGTAGCAGACCACGGAGATGTTCAGACAATTACTCAACTAGCGGCCAGCCCCAGCTTCACCATCTTCTTCCTAATTGACACCACCTGTGAATCCCAACTAGAAAACTAAGGAGCACTTATGGTAAATCTTGACTTCTCACTTACTATAGGCATGAAAATAGAAATTCCCCATTTTGATGGTACCAATGCTGAGGACTAGGTATTTAAAGTTTAAGAGTTTTTTTATGCTTACAATACCCCCAATGAACACTGTATGAGAATAACTTCCTTTCATATGAGTGGTCCTACTTATAAGGCAATTAGATTCTTATCTGGGAGCCTTTTTTAACGCACTATTACTGCATTTTGGAACCACATTATATGACGATCCTCATGGTGCATTGAAAGATCTCAAGTAGGAGACAACGATTGATGAATTCCAAATAAAATTCGAGGATTTAAGAATCAGGGTGCAAGGCCTCTCGGGGTGCTGGCTTATCAGTCTTTTCATCTTTGGTCTAAAGTCTCACCTTCGCTCTGAACTTCTCATAGCACAGCCTCAGTCATATTTTCACATGGTCTCCCTTGCGAAGCTACACGAGAAGAACCATTCTAACCTGCACAAGTCCTTTTAGTCTTCTTACATTAAACCCCCCCATAAAAACAACCTGTTTCGACCCATACTAAACCATTTAGCCCCCGAATCACTGTTACACCATCACAACCAACCTCATCAACAACCATTACCAATACCTCTAAACAGTCACAACCCCCTTTAAAGAAATTGACAGTTGCTGAGATTAAACAGAGGCGAAAAAATGGCCTTTATTGTTATGAGGACCATAAATATACGCCAAGCCTTAAGTGCGTTAGTAATTTTTAATTATTGGTAGATCAAAAGGAGCTAAATAAGATACTTTCGGATTCAGTTTGACTTGTAGCTACTGAGAATACTAAGGAATCACAACCAGATGTAAGCTTGATGGCCTTTCATGGCAAATTCCAAGTGAGAACCATTCGTGTACAGGGGAGCATTGGTCAACAGCTTGTGCAAGTTAATATCGACATAGGGTCAATGCATAACTTCATGCAACCAACATTGGCTCGTGCTTTGGGGTTAGCTACAATACCCATTTCACCTTTTAGAGTAGTTATTAGGGGTGGTGACACATGGATTGCACAACCAAGTGCTGTGATGTTCCACTAAATCTACAAGGTCATAAATTCACTATAGATTTTAACCTCTTCGACATAAGGGGTGCAGACTTAGTTCTTGGAGTACCCTAGCTCATCCATATGGCTCCTTTCACTATAAACTTCCAAGATCTTAGTATGACCTTCATCGCCAATGGTCACAAGGTTGTGTTCTATTGCCAAATGCCTTTGGGCTTGAAATCATTGACGGCAGCACGGTTACAAGAGATGGAAGCTTTTGACAATATTGATTGTTGTGCTAATCCAGTGATGTGGAGACATACATGTATCTTATTTCCAAATAATGAAATGGAATGGATGGTGCAAGAAATGTTTGATCATGGGATTGTCAGACTAAGCCATAGCACATTCTCCTTACCAGTTTTTTTTGGTTAAAAAGAAAGATGATAGTTGGAGATTTTTTGTTGATTATAGAACATTGAATGCTGTAACAGTCAAAGACAAATACTCCATTTCTAATATTGACGAAATTCTTAATGAGCTACATGGGACTAAGGTGTTTCCCAAGTTGGATTTGTGCTTAAAATGCCATTAAATCTTAATGGCTAAGCATGACATTCCAAAGATAGAATTTCAAATACACTTGGGGCACTAGGAGTTTGTTGTCATGCCATTTGGGCTCATTAATGCACTGACAACACTGTATACTACAATGAATGACATATTTAGGCCATTCTTGAGAAAATTTGTGGTAGTATTCTCGATGATATCTTGATATATAGCCCAAATCAGAGTTTCATTTGCAACATTTAGAAAGGGTATTCCACTCCCTACTAGAACACCAGTTCTATGTATAACTTTCTAAATACAAGTTTTACAACTGCCTTTATAGAGTACTTGGGCCATGTTGTTACTAACATTGGATTGCATCTTGATCTATCCAAAGTCGCTTTGATGTTCGAATGGCCTATGGCAACAACTGTAAAACAAGTTCATGGCTTCCATGGCTTCACAGACTGTTATAGAAAATTCACCAGGCATTATGCTTGGATTGCAACCCCCTTAATTGATCTTCTCTGCAAAGATGCTTTTACATGGAATGATGATGTAGCACAACTTTTACTAAACTAAAGACAGCCATAACACAAGCCCTTGTGCTCCCCTTGTTAGATTTTTTGAAGTCGTTCATTATCGAAATAGACCTGTCTAGCTTAGGAACAAGGGCAATATTGCTTAAAAAAAACCTCCCTATTGTATCCTTTAGCAAAAAGCTCAACCAAAGGATGCAATATGCTTATGCCTTGTGAAAGAATTATATGCCATAACGCAAGCAACGGGAAAATGGAGACATTATTTATCAGGGCGCAAATTTATTATCCCCACTAACCATAAAAGCTTGAAAAATTTGATGACCCTAATTGTACAAACTCTAGAGCAACATTATTATCTCACAAAACTACTTGGATATAACTATAGATTCTGTACATACTGGGATGACAAAGTGTAGTAGCTGATGCTTTATCTAGGTAATTTGTGAATGAGAGGGAGTTCACTACAATTTACAAAAGCAAGGTGTCTTACATTACCATGTGTTTGACATGTTGCAAGAGGAAAATAAGAAATTTGCAAAATTGATTTCCCTTCAAGAGCAGATAAGCAATGGAACAACATCTAAAGGTTATAACATTTCTAGGGATTATGTCACCTATAAGGTGAGGTTTTATATACCAGCTAAGTCTATATAAAACCTGCTTCTCGAGAAGTGCCATTCCACCCCTATAAGTGGGAATGTAGAAGCCACAAAGACCTAAAAGAAATTGGTAGAGACTTTTTGTTGTCCTGGGATGTGATCAAATTTTATTAAATTTGTTTCTCAATTTCCTACCTACCAATAAACCAAGTACATGAATAAAAAACATGTTGTCTACTTCAACCCCTACTAGTACCATATGCCAATTGGGTAGACATCACCATGGATTTTATAGTAAGTTTACCAATTTCAAAAGGGAAATCAACAATCTTAGTAGTAGTGGATCGATTCACTAAGCATGGTCATCTGGGGCTCTTCCTTCAAGATACATAGTAGTGACAATGGCCAAGCCTTTTTACAAAGTGGTGATTAAATTACATGGTTTTCCTGTATCCATAATTATGGATAAAGATCTCATTTTCCCTTAGAAGATTCTAGCAAGATCTATTACGTAGCAGTGGTAGCATACTGAAATATAGCACATCTCTCTTTCTTTAGCTGGTATATAAAACCTCACCTTATAGGCAGAATAACTATGTTAACAAAACTTTAGTATAACATTTCTTACTATTTAGCCATCCTAATAACACTGTACTTGGCTTTATAAGGAGTTTCCCTACCATCTATTCAAAGAATACAACCAAGCAATGGGCGTGTAGCGACAATCGAATAATAGATGGCATAAAGAGCCATCATACTATAATCTTTAAAATACAATTTGGAGTATGCTTGAGAGCGTATGAAGAAGTATATTAACAACCATAAGATTGAAAATAATTTCTAGGAATGAGACATGGTCCTTTTGAAATTGCTCCTATTCTAACAGCAGAATGTCATCCACCATCCTTACCAGAAGCTCGCCAAATGCTACTATGGTCCTTACTAGGTCTGATAACGAATAAGGGAGGTTGTGTATAAGTTGAAGCTTATTAAAGGTAGTAAAATGTACCCTATGTTTTATGGAGCCTTATTGAAGAAATTAACAGGGAATCTTGCATTGATGAATCAAACTGAACTTCCTCTAATACCTGACGAAGAAAATAACAAGGAACTAAGGGCAATTGTGGGTCATTGAAGTACTAGTCAAGGTGAAGAACAAATTCTTTTGGATTAGACTAGAGAAAATAAGGGAAAAGCAACTTAGGAGTCCATTAACCAATTAGTTCAGCAATTAAGTGGACACAACCTTGAGTACAAGGTTGTATATGAAGGGGTGATTGTTGTTACAAATAATAGGCCTAACAAGGAAACCCAAGGACCTGAAGGTGACATGCAAGACTTAGGCCAAAGATGTGATGTAGAAATGCAAGGATCAAGTGGCCTAAAAACAAATGAGCAGCTCCATAGATCAACTAGGTAAGGTAGACGTATGCCCTTATGGCACTTAAATTTCATAATGTAGCTTGATAGGAAAAATATATGCAAAAGTCATTATGTCAGCATAACATGTCAGTAGCATAGAATTTGTTATTTTTTCTTTTACTAGGGAGAAGAGTGGTTGTACTGGCTATGTCGTTGGAATAACCTAAGTATAAATTGCCTCGGTTCGATGGAAGGAGGCAGAATATGTTAATAAAGGAATTTGAGTAACTTTTACTAAAAAATTAGTAGTAAGACCCTAGGTTCACTAATAAGAGAACTTTCACTCATTAAAATATTCCTCATCTTCTTCTATTAATTTGTTACAGTTCTTAGATGAATTTAAGTATGCCAATCTAAGAAGTACTATCATTTTATTCGTTCGTAAATTGCATTAAGTAGGCTATAATACCAATGAAGGGTTTGTTTTCTTTGGATACTAACATGCAATGAATTGGATTTTCTTATGTAACACTTGCAAAAATTTTGTGTTTAGGAAGAGTAAAAACATAAATATCCATGGTGTATATTATTAATCAGATAATGAGCTATGGCTTAGTGGTAAGCTCTTGGTATCCAAAGTCTGATGGCTTAGGTTCAAGACCTACCTTTCTCCTTTCTCAGAATTTTTCTGGTGCTGCCATGTGTCCTACCAGGTGAAATGATCGAATTGCCCCTCATTTTCTCTTTCTTCTTTTTCCTGATTCCTTTTTTTTTTTTCTTCTGTAGAATCATTTCATCTCTTTCTCTTAACTTCTCTTTCCACCGTTGCTGCTTAGCCACCATCCTAGTTCTGGCCAGCATCTCCCATCACCAACAGCTTGTTTTCGATTGTCGTGGCTCAATTATTTTGGCGACAGCACCTTTCTTTTCTGGTTCATGTTGGCAATCATGGAGAGAGGTTTTTCAGTGGTTTTTAGGATTATTTGGTGAACTATTTTATAACTAAGAGAAAGGAGGCAAGGTTATTTTAGATTACTTCACCCACCAGGTAAGTGGTAGCTCTTCCAACCATATGACATGTTATATGATGTTTGTTTACTATTATATCATGATATGGTAGCATAGCTTGCTAGACTTGATTAGTCTTGAATTATGAATTGTATGTGATGCCATGCAAAAATCATAAAAAGAGGGTTGTATGAAAAATGAATACTAGATGTGTTCAATAGAGTGAGTTTATGTGTTACGATCATTTAATTTAAATAATCTAAGGGCTAAGTTCCCTTGACTGATAATAAAGTTTCCTGAGGATAGTGGATCCTTGATCGATAAATTTATATCCAAGAACTAAGTACCTTTGACCGATGATAAAGATTTTCCCAAAGGATGTGGATCCTTGACCGATAAATATGATTTCCAAGGGCTATGTACCCTTGATTGACTTAATTTCTATGGAATGAGTCCATGACAGTTATTGTTATATTGCATGTTTATGGCTTATTATGAGAAGGCTTTAAATGTGGATTCATAATGAATTGATCATTTTAAAAGGTAATGTAATGGTTTTATTACTGGAATGCTTGAGAAGTTTTAATGCATTAAATTGCATAGAGCCCTGCATACCTAAAGGTATTGTAATGGTTTATTACTGGAATGCTACCCAATTATATTTTACTTAATTTCAGGTAACCTTCTAGAGCAGTATCCTAATCATAAGGGCCAAAAGAGCCCTACTAGTATTGTTGAGGATTTTATTCACTATTTTTGCTGGGGCTTTGCAATTTTGTAGTACTCTAATTTGTTAAAAATGTAAATATTTGTAAATGTGTATGGATGACCATAGATAGATTCCCCATTCCTTATTTTATTGTAGTTTATGAGTTACTAGTTGATGTAAGAGCTGAGCTATCTTTTTTGGATTTGTTGTTTTTGGGCAGATATTTGTAGAAGGTCTCAGTTATAGAGGAGACTTTGCTGAAATTTCTAAAAAAATATATGAATGTTAATATGCTTGGTAATGAGATTTCCATGAATTTTCATTATTGTATGATTTACAATTTGGTCAAGAAAACATTGTGATAGACTTATAGAAATAGGTTATTCCTACTATCTGTGCTAGTTACACTCTGGAAGTTAGGGTGTGACATCTTAAATCTCTTGTCCCACGTGGTTTGAACTGGATTGGAAATGTGAGACTAATTCTGATCACATGTTCATGAAAGATACACTAATAATGTTGAGGGAGAGGAATTTTTTGTCTTCGTTCTCCTTTTCTTTAAGGATGGAGTATGATAACCTTTCATGTACATATTACTTAATTGTATAATGCATTTTCTTTTTAAATGTGAGTTTCTATACAAATGTTTTGAAGTTTCAGAGATGAACAACTTGCTTAAGGAAACTCTATCATATTTAGTTTGCACCTTTATTGCGTAATTAGTATTATACGCTTAATGAGTTTTAACTCACCCTTGTTATTGTAATCATTTCAGATAATAGCGTTAACTCGGGTCAACCATTTATTGCGGAGGAGCATAGTGAGTGTATCCTTTTTGGTGAGCCTTGTATTGTTTGCTAGGATGATACTGTTTCTATATTAGTTGAATTGTATCTTTTTTTTTTTTTTGTATTTTAGTTACTCTAAAGTATATAGGCAGGATTCCAGCCTTTTATTAATGTGTGATTGGTGTCTAATGAATATTTTACTAATAAGGAAGCTCTCGTTATTTTGTATATCAAGTTATTTTTTGTAGAAATTTCATGATATCCATATTTTAAGGGAGAATCTATGGAAATTTTTACATAAAGTCATAATTCGACACTTTTGAAATTATTAATTTAGCCCTGTTGATGTAAAATTAAATGGTTCTTTAATTATTATTTATATTTTAGTTCTATTAGTTTAAATCCATCAGGCTTATAGCAGTGAAATTTGCCTCATTCTCCTTGTCGATCACCCTCTAGTTAGGGGTCATGAAATGTGTGTGTGTGTGTATATATATATATATCGATATATCTTTTAAGTGTATGCTCACTATGCATAAAGAATTCAAATGTCTATTAATATTTAAGTGACAGTATATATTTTTGAATGAATAGTAGATTTACATATGAAAATTGACATATCGGGCATATTAGGCAATTCTATTAATAAAAGGATGATCTTGTAAATGAAAGGCTCTATTACCACGAGGAAGAATTTCATGTAACATTTTTCTTCTTTTTTATTATTATCCATCAAAACTGTTAAAATAATAATTATATTTTATTATTTTATTATTTAATAACAATGTCAAGCCTAAATTGATTGCAAATATCCTCTTTCCTAATCGCTCCTTACTTTAAAGGATCACTAGCAATAAATTCCATGATCTCTACATCATCTATCACCAACATTACTAGACTTTCCATAATCACTAAAAGAATGAAGATCACATGCCCATAATAGATTCTAGCTATTAAAGAGATGATGGACATCTTCAACATAAATAGTCAATGTTCATATCTACGAAAGATCATCAATCTAAAATGAAAATTCTTCTTAACTGTGTGCCTTTATGTTTGCATGACTCTTTATTCTTCTTCTATAAATCTTTCTGAGTGAAAGCCTATGTTGTGTGAGGAAGAAAGTTTATTTCTTATTCTAAAACTTGTTGTATTCTACAATTGGGTGAAATTCTAAGGGTTGTTATTGTGTCTATAAAAGTCATTGTGACTTGTCCTCAATTTTGGGTTGTTGGTGTGTTTACGTAAAAGCTTGGTAGCTGATAAGTCCATATTTTATATATCATTTTAAGGTTCTTATCATATTTTATTGGACTAAATTGAATTAAAGGTGATAAATTTAGGTCAAGAGTAATGGCATGAAATTAGGATTTAAAAAGGACTAAATTATTATAATGATTGTCTTTCAATTATAAAATTTTGGATTAAATGGTATTACATGGACTTGTTTGCATGGTAGGTTTTCTTAGGAAAATTGGAGAAAGAATCCAACTCAAAGAGTTTGTTAGCCAAGATTTGAAAGCCCAAGACTCAAGAGTTCAAGAGTCCATTCAACCAAAGATTCATGGACCTAAGATCCTTCTAAGACCCAAATACCCATTTACTCAAGACCCATCTTTAACCTAATTCACCCACACTTACATGTTAAACCCTAAATTTTTTATGAAGCCCTAAATTTATTTATTTTGGTTGGCTTTTTCATTTTTGGGAAGGAGTTTTGGGTCTTGTAAGAATTTATTTTAATTGGGCTTGTGGCTCATTTCAAAATAATAAATTAAAGGCCTAATTGTTAAATTCTTAATTAATAAACATCTAGATATGTTCAAAAATATAAATTGGTATTTATATTTTAGCCCCAAATAAATGCAATTAATTTTAGATGAAAAATTAATTTTTCATATCCTAATAAATTTAAATAAATTAAGTAATATGTGATTACTTGCCATTATGTTAATTAGTTTAACATTGTTTTTATTAAATTGTTTTACAAATTTTCTACCTATTGAAAATTTAAAAATATAATCTTAATTAGTTAACATCATGTATTTAATTTATTTATGTGTTAATTTGTTTAACAGATGTAAGCCCTTGCACTTATATTATAACTCTTTGGATTCGTGTATCGACTGAAAACCTAGAACTGTAGACTACTAGTCCTAAGTGATTTGTTTCAGATCTATGTTCTTGGTCTAACAATGCCACGTATGGGATTAGCTAACTGTTAAAGCATAAATTGCATATATTAACTATGTTGATTAGTTTAACATGTTTATTAATGTGTTAATTAGTTTAACATGTTAGTTAACAAATGTTAAATTGTTTAACATTTTTAAAAAAAATCATGATTTACAATTTGTTTGTAGCATGATTAGGACACTTAGTTGTGTTTTGATTTCATTAATTTACATCATGCATACAACTTTAGGACAATGATTGGTACTTAGTGCTCTTTCGACTTTAGGTTATGCGTGGATTAATTAACTTAATCATACAATGCTTAGTGTCATAATTTGTAAATATGGTGAATATTAAATCTTGCATGTTTTTTTTTTATTTGATCTTGATTTATATCTGTCTTTCTTTTTATGTAAAGAATGATTACAACTTCCAAAAGTATTGTTGCTGAGCTTAAGAAAGGGTTGAAACTAAATGGCGACAATTATGAGATCTGGAGTATGAAAGTCCAGTATCTCCTGGAAGAGCAAGAGGCTCTTGAGGCTTTCAATAATGTCATGGAAGAGCTAGAAGCTAGTAACATGACCTAGCATAGGCTAGACAGTGAGGCTTATGATGCTTAGAAGAAAAAGAACTTTACTGCTCATATTATATTGTTGAGCACTCTGGAAGATGACATCTTAAGAGAGTTCAAAGACCACCAAAGTGCTATGGCGCTTTAGAATGCTCTGAGAACGAGGTTTGGAACTATGTCCGTATCCAACTTGTGTTCTCTGACGATGAAATTTGACTCATATAAGAAACGCCTAGAACATTCAATAAAGAAACATCTGAGGCAGATGTCAAATATGATCACTGAGCTAAAAGATACTGGAAATGTCTTAATAGATGAGCAGTAAATCCAAGCTGTCATTTGCTCTTTACCTAGTTTATGGGAGTATATGAAGATACATCTAACTGTAGTTCTATGTTGTCTACTTATGAACTTAGTTAAGAATCAATTAGATAAAAAGATTAAGGCTCTTCAAACCGATTGAGGTCTATAATATTTGTCAGCTCAATTTAATGAATTATGTGATGAGAAAGGGATAGTTCATCAGTTGACTATTCCAAGTACTTCACAACAAAAATGGTGTTACGGAAAGAAGGAATAGAACACTCTTTGAGATGGTTAGGTCCATGATGGCACATGTTAATTTTTTAATCACCGATTGGGGTAATGCATTGATGTCTGCAGCCTACGTACTTAACAGTGTGCCTACAAAATCAATTGCAACCACTTCATATGAGTTATGGATTGGGTGAAGGCCTAACATAAGTGTTTTGAAACCTTAAGGATATATTGCCTATACATATGATTCATCTCATAAGTATGGCAAATTAAGCCTGAAAGGAAAGAAAAGTATCTTTAATAAATACTTAAAAACCTCAAAAGGTTATGTGTTTATAAGTCAACAAGACAATCGGAGCGTGACTGAATTCGAATATAGAGATATCACATTCTTAGAGAATGAATATCCTAAAAAGGGTAAGGTAGGTTAAGCCTTATCTTTATTTTAGATAGAGGATTTGAATGCACTAGGACTATTTCATTTGAGTGGGAGGATTATAGTGGATGATGAATTAGTTTCTCATCAGCAACCTTTTTCATCATTATATGCAAATAAAAGTGTTCCTAAGCTAGTTGCTCTAAGTGGGAATGACCATATGGATCTCATTCTAGAGGGAGTGAGACCGTCATTTTTTATTCGAGTAGAAGCAATATTGATATAAATGGGAACAACAAAGTAAGATTCAAAAAATCACAATTGAGATGTGATTCATGTAAAAAGACTGCTCATCGACGATATAAGATTAAAGGTGGCAAACTTTTTACAATGCTCCTACAAAATGAAGATGAGCCAAGAAATCTGAAAGAGACTCTTTTATCCCCTTTTAAGGACAAATCGCCTAAAGTGATGGAAGAAGAAGTGGAGTCTATGAGGGACGCAAGGCTATTGGGAGCAAGTGGGTTCTCAAAATCAAGAAAAGATTAGAGGCACGATTGAAAGATTTAAGGCTTGACTAGTAACAAAGGGGTATACACAGCAGGAACAAAAGAAAGCATATAAGTCGAACTCCATATAAGAATGTAATCGGTTGTCCAATGTTTGTTATGATGCGTACTAGACCAGATATCTATCAAGCAGTTGGCGTGGTGAGTAGATATCAAACTAACCCAAGTACTAAACATTGGGAAGCTGTAAAAAAGATCTTAAGATATTTGAAGGGGACTCCTGATTATACTCTCTGCTATCAAGGTAGCAAAGATCTGTGATTGGTAGGACACGCTGATGCTGATCATAGAAGGGACTTAGATTAGTGAAAGTCTGCTGTAGGATACATTTTCTTACTCAGTGATGGTGCCATATCATAGAGTAGTAAGAAACAATCTTGTGTATCCTTGTCCATGATAGAGGTAGAGTTTGTGGCCCTTTCTTTATCAGCTCAAGAGGCTATCTGGTTGAAGAGGTTTTTGGATCAATTGTTGTGTAAAATAGAAAGCATTGAACTAGTGTTAGTGTACTGTGACAGTGAGGCAGCGATTGCATACACCAAGGATCAAAAGTACCATTGCAAAACTAAACACATTGATATCAAGTGTCACTATGTTAAGAACATGGTTGCATGTAAGACTATGAACGTGAAGTATATATCTATGCATGAGATGCTAGCAGATCCACTGACCAAGCCTATTTCTAGATATGTGTTTGTGAGACACGTTAGGTCTTTAAGATTACGTAGAATTTAGTATACTTTATTTGTATTTTTAATTTTTTTCCCATTATTCACAGAGAAAGATATTTTGATGATCTTTGATAATCAATAAAGTTTGATTTTCATGCTTACATATCTTTATTTGAATGTTATGTACATTTTTATTTATTATTAAGTATATTAGGTAGACAAAAGGGTTAGCCTTCTTACATAGGTAACCACCTCAGTGTCTTTATGACATTGGAGATGAGATAAGATTTTAAGAGAAATTATCAGGAGGATAATCTGAGAGTAACTATACTTAAAATCATTTAAGTCACCTGATTGATGACATAGGGTCTTTATAATTGTTTTGATGAAATAATTTCATCATTTCTAGTTTACCTTAGTTGCCAGATGTGAGTTCAAGACATTGTATAGATCAAGGAACTCAGTTTTAGACTTGTGGTGTCTAAAATATCATCTGTACAACATTATTTGTGAAATGGACATACACTCTACAGGAAAAGGAGGAATGCTATAGCACATATTTCATACCATGTGTGCAAATGTGACTATATGGGTTAACATGAGTGTGATCTCAACTCATGATTATGTGAGACCCTTGAGCCTTTACGCTAGCTCTATATTTGTACCCTTGGACTTTGATCAGGTACTTGAGATGTAGCTTGGTGTGTGCTATCTTAGCGTGTTTCCTAAACACTATGTATAATGATTCAATCTAACGGGACATATTTAGAAAAGTGAGCTAAGTCTGTGTTGATAGGATCATAAAACAGGAAGATTATAAAAAGAATCTCATTATTCTATATTCATTGGTATACTAGTTATGACTTGTTTGTTATAATTGTGAATACAAGATATTATGATAGATGCAATCATTAAGAGATATTTGAATGTGATTCTTATGATCTAGGGTACATGCATACTTTATGATCTACGTGCAGGTATGATTTCGACGAAAGGTAATATATTCGTAACTGATGCATAGCATTGATGCTCTCATAGTATGCTAGTCGCACGACCTACTTTCCTTGTATGAATGATTGCAAATCATAAAAAGAAAGTGTTCTCTTGGTTTACTGAGAATATATTTCTTGGGTTTAGAGCTTATGAGCACTCCCATTATGAGTGAGTGAGAGATTTTAGAATATCATATAATATCTAGGGTTTAAATCTGTTAAAATATTATATAGTGTCCACCCATAAGGAGTGCTAATTAACTAAGGGTAAAATAATAATTTTAGGAATTACTATTAAGCCTTAATCCTAGCTAGCCTTTATAAAAGGGCTAGACTATCATATGACAGATAACTAAGATACAAATAGAACAGTTTATAGAGACTTCTGATGCTCTAAGAGGAATAACTACAAGTATTCTGCAGTCAAAACTTGATAGGGATTTAGGCTGTGAAAACCCATGATACACCCAACACATTTTGGGTATCTTATACGATAAGTGATCTTAGCTAGAGTTCAATCAGTTTCCACAATCAGGAGAAGTATGTAAGTCTCCTATCTTTGAATTAAATTATGAATGTGTTCTTTATTTAATTCCTTCATGACCAATGTGTAACATTTGCCAAGTATGATGCAAAATTTTTGTTCTTATCAATAGTAAAAGTATAAATATTTATGGCATATGTTATTAATCAGATATGAGCTCTAACTTAGTGGTAAGGCATGACATGTGGAGTCTGAGGGCATGGGTTTGGGACCAGCTTCCTCCTCCCTTAGAAATTTTTTGGTGCTAACATGTTTCCTCTGAGGGGAATTGACCAAAATACCCTTCATTTTTCCTTCTTCCTCTCCTATCATTTTCTTTCTCTATGAATGCTCATTTTCTTTCTCCCTGTTTTTGCACTCCATCATCACCGTTTGCCACTGCCACAGCTTCTGGCCATCACCCTCCCTCACCGGCGATGAGTTCCTGACTACCATGCCTTGCAGTTTCCGGCGGCAGCCTTCGTTTTCTGGCGTCCTCTGTTGGTAACTGCAGTGAGTGATTTTCAACCGTGTTTTTAGTGAGTTTTGCTCAGTTTTTCATGAAAATGTTGATGGTTGATGCATTTTCAGTCCTTTGTCGTTGAATTTCAGCTTTGGAAACATGTTTTTAGGCAAAATTTTAAGATTGGTTCTTCCAAGGACTAAACTAAAAATTTTCCAGATTTTTGGGGTTTTACAGAGAATTATAGAATTTTGGAATTTAATGGGTTTAAGTTAGTATTATAGGAACACTTTTAATGTTTATGACATGAAATCCTTTTGTTTTTCATGGCTAGGCTTGGTTGAAGGTGAAAGTATGGAAATTTAGGATGAAAGTGAAAATTTAGTAAGTTTATACGGATGTGAATTTAAATTGATAAAAAACCTGAGTAAGTTATGTGGTGGAATCAAGGAATATGAGATAAGGCTTGTTTTTAGTGATGAAAAGGAAGTTGGACATGAATTTGGTAATGGAAATATGATGAATTAAAAGAAGAAAAATTCTTCTTAATTTGGGATTACCAGTAGCATAGTTTGCTAGATTTGTTAGTCTTTCAAATGAATTATGACTTATGATTTGTATGTGATGCCATGCAAAAACCATAAAAAGAGAGGATTATATGAAAAGTGGCACTAGATGTGTAAATAGCGTGAGCTTGTGCCTCTCGACCGTCTAATTTAAATTATCCAAGGGTTACGTTCCCTTGATCGGTGACAAAAATATCCAAGGGCTAAGTTTCCTTGACTGATGATAAAATATCCAAGGGCTAAGTACCCTTGATCAATGAGAAAGTTTTCCCCAAGGACTGTGGATCCTCAACTGATAAATGTGATTTCCAAAGGCTATGTACCCTTGACCGACTTAATATCCATGGAATGAATCTGTGACTATTATTGTTATATTGCATATTTATGCCTTAATATGAAAGTCTGAAATGATGATTTACAGAGAACTGACCGGTTTAAAAGATATTATAATGATTTATTATTGGAATACTACCTGTTTATATTTTATTAAATTTCGAGCAATTATCTAAAGCAGTTTGCTGACTAGAAGGGCTAGAAAAGCCCTATTGGTATTACTGATGATCTGATTCCCTATTTTTGTTGGGGTTTTGTATTTTTTTTGTAATAGTATAATTTGTTAATGATGTAAATAACTGTAAATGGTTATGGATCACCACAGGTTAATTCCCTATTCCCTTATTATGATGTAGTTGTTTTTGGATTGATCTAAGAGCTGAGTTTTCTTTTCTGGATATTGTGGTTTTTTTTTTTGCAGATATTTGTAGCAATTTCGGGAGGTCTCAATTACAAAGGAGACTTTGCTGAAACTTCTACAAAATATATGAATGTGAATATGCTTGGTAATGAATTTCCATTATGTATGATTTACAATTCACCTAAGAAAATATCGTGTTAGGCTTACAGAAACGGGATATTCCTGTTATCTGTGCCGGTTACACTCCAGGAGTTGGTGTGTGACACAATGCCCAAAACATCAACTTTAAGGGTAGTGCAAAGGCATGTAGCAGCTTCAGGATCAACTAAACCCTTAATGAAGCTGCATCATGGGAGGGTTGGTGGGGATCCAACCTTAATGTTCACCAAATTCAACCTATTGGCACACACTCCCAACTTAAGGGCATCAATGGGACAGTAAGCCCTTGAAGATGGGACATAGGTGGAACTCACCATGCAAAACAAAAGAAGGTTTACCGAGAGGAGAAGGGCTGTGAATGCAAAAGCCTTAGAAGCCATTTCACGAAGATGCTAAGAGGTTCTTGGATGCTTTAGTGAATATTGGCTTTTAATTTTGTTTGCAAGTGGTGAAGTTGAAGTTCAAGAAGAAGATATTTATAGGAGAAGAGTTTTGGGTTTCTATGTGTTTTTTGTTTTTAAATAATGAGGTTGGAGGGCTATGTGAAGACGTAGGATTGAAATTGAGGTGTTGCCACAAGCTGGAACACCAACATGGAGGTTCTGAAAGTGAGGATGTGATAGTTGTTAACATTCTCGCTAATAAGGTAATCTAATATTTCTTGAAATTTTATCAGTTTGATGTATGAGAAACAGTTGGAATGTGAAGTTTCTAAATCGTTTGTCATTAAAATATATTATACGTGGAAGAATTTTTTTTTGATAATCTGTTGATTTAATGCTAAATTGTAAAAAATATACATTGGTCGTATTTTTTTATTGGAATATATTTAAAAGCAATAACTTAAAAATTAGAGCTAAATTTTCTTCTAGATCTAAAATTGTAGCTTGGAGGCCAATAATTCATTACAATTAAATTTCCAAGAAACATATATACATCAAAAAATTTGTTATGATGATTATAGGAAATATCCTAAGAATCCATTACCCATGTGGAGGACAATTAAAACTGACAAACTATGATTATTATTTACTCTGTCATTGGCCTTTATAAGAAATTGATATAAATGCAACTCGCCTTGACACCCCATTTCCTTACTGATCTTTGATGCTGAAATTAAGGTTTATGGTATGCGTCAACATGTTCGTGTTGTAATGATTAATAAAGAAAAGGACAAAAGAGTTAGCGTGTGAAACTTGATGAATTATTTTTTAAAGAATAAAATAAAATAAGGTAGAATTGTTGACACCCCCACATTTTGATCCATAAAGAATTCGCTATTTTTAATTACTTCAAGAAATTAAACAAGCATTTGAACTATGGTTAATTGGTTATGGTTGTTATAACGGTTCAAGTTGTAGCAAACGTTAAAAAAAAAAAAAAGGAAAATAAATGTGAGAAAATGCTACGACATGTAGCAGCAGTCATCCACAATCGTATAGTTTAATGCTCTTACTGAATGTGCTGCAACTGTATTTATTTGTCGCTAGTTCATTAATCCATTACAGTTATTGTTGAGAAAATTAGCATGCAAATTTATTAGGCTTGTAATTATGTGGATTACACAGTGTAATTCACACATGTTTGGACAAATTAAGGTTTTAGATGTAAACAATATTATTTATCTTCGTCAGAGGAATGGTTTGGACTAATGCAGTTATTTGTTTGAAGCAAAAAGTCACATAATATATGGTATATGAAAGGACAGTTTCTTGTTCCAAACATTTGAATAAATATAGATATATGAAAGGTTTCCATGAATAATGTTCAACATTAAAAGACATTAAAAATGTCTATTAATATGTGAATATTGATGTGTTATCATGGTGAGTATTTAATAGACACATTCAAAATGAAGAGTCATGACTTTTTGTTGTGCCTGTTGATCTATATAAATAAAGTCTTTTGTGCTGAATAGATCAATTAAATTGAGATTGTTAATATAGTTCCAAAAACTTGAGTGAGAAATCTAGAGAGTTAGAATTCATAAAACTTCATTGTATCCCTAGAAAACCTTTGCCATAACCCTCTAATAACTACGTGTAGGGATAAATAGTTTTCTTTGGAAAGCATCATTAGCGTCTTGAAGTCAATTACCTCGATTCAAATCCCCAACAGTTATATGGATCAAAGGCTATTTTATGTGTTTTTATTTTGCCAAACATTTTGTAAAATTATATGTTTTCTAACCGTGCTCCAACAAAGTCAAAGATATTGTAGCATAAAAGTTCGTAATTCTTGGACGTTGCAGAATGTACGGACGTCATTCTTAACTGTTGAAGGTTGATGTTATGATATATATGCTCTTGATTGAAGGAACTTATAGCAAGGGTCCTTTGTCCATGCCTCTTCTAAGTCTTGAACATGGAAAAAAAGAGAGTGACGAGAGTAGTCATCAAAGAATCAGCTGAGTTTTATACTAAAGCCTTGTTCTTAATCGCCCATTTTGCTCAGAGTGAGTGAGCTTATATTTGGGTGTTCTTATGAGCCTTGTGTTGAATCCTTGTTGTCATGCAGCATTGAGATTCAAAGTTAGCTTTATGAGAAAATTCTAGTGAGTCTTTGAGGTTGTAACCAGAGTGTAAAGGCTGTAAAGTTGGCTTCAGTGTTAGGTGAAAAAAGTCAGGGAGAATTTAGTTTTGTGAATTGGCTTCTTGTATTCACAGTTTTTGGGGATTTTGAGAAAATATTAGAAGTGGATGTAAATTTGTTACACTAAGAATAATCCCTGTTATGTTGCTTTGCGAGTAAGAAGTGAAAGCAATGTGGCATCACAAAAATTAAGAGGCTAATATTGAGTTGGCGTGTATAAATAAATAAATAGTATATATATATATATATATATATATATATTCAAAATATTAAAATATTATATATTGAATTACATCAATAAAATTATATTTCATGACATACAATGTAAGTCCAAATTAATTTTTTAAAACGGAAAAAATATATATATATATATTTATTTTACTTTACATATTATAATTAAATGAAAAATGTAAAAACTGAGGCAAATAATATTTTAATTAATTTAGATCTGTCAAAATTTTTGGATCAGTGGGACGTACATCTCAGAATTTGATATATTTATAATAACAAATGACTATACCTCATTACATTTTTAAATATGTACGATTGTGGATCTACAATGAAATTAATCTTGAGTATGTGGTATAAAATGGAGAAATGAACTATTTTGGTTCTCCCTTTTCACATTAGTGTGAATTTGGTTGTCTATGCATTCACATTGGCAGGATGGGTCCCTCAAAATTTCTAAAGTTACCAGAACAATGCAGGTGGGGACCATTTTATTATAGTGATTTCAAAATTTTTGATAAACTATTTTAATACTACAAATTCATGAAGGGTTAAATTGATACTAATGCAGAAAATTGGATACCTAAATAGTTTTTTTCTAGTTTAAAATGTCATTAGCCATACAAAGGTTAAATTTTGCTTAGGTTTTATTAAATAATCACATACTTAAACGCATAATCATATATAAGGCTGGACTGATTTCTCATACCAGTTTTTAGTCGACGATAAATCATAAAGGGAGACAAAGAATTAATCAATAAATATTCCTCAAAACAGGAATTTTAATAGTACGATTTTATTTCAATACAATTCATAAGCAAATGGCAAGTGCACAGCTACAAGACGGATCTGAGTAGATTGCAAACAAGTCAACATGAACCCGAAAGAAGAACTTACGAAAGTAAATAAGGACAAAATATGGGGAAATTTTTTTGGATATGTAATATCAAGTTCATTAATAAAAATACAACAAGTGGAGAAATTTTTTTCAAAAGAACTCAATAATGCAATACTGATATGTAAAATATCTCCACATGTGATGTTTTTATTAAGGAATTTGATGAAACATAAAAATTATACTTATATTTTGTCCAATAAAAAATTATAGAACTGGACATGACAAATTCTTTAAGCACACTGGAAGCCAGTTTCCTTTCCACACTTGTTGAGAATCACACTCAAAGAAAGTGGGATGTTAAGATTAATGCCTAAGGCATTAGCTTTAAGCGCAGTGCAAAGGCATGCAGCAGCTTCAAGATCAACCAGATCCTTAATGAGGTTGCAGCATGGGAGTGCTGCTGGCGATCCAACCTCAACATTCGCCAAATTCAACACATTGGCACACACTCCCAACTTAAGGGCATTTATTGGGCAATATTGAGCCCCTGATGGGACTTTGACGTAGGTGGAGCTCACCATAGTGAAGAAAAGAAGATTGAGAGAGAGAAGAAAGGCAGGGGAAGCAAAAGCCTTCGAAGCCATTTCACAATGATTCTAAGAGGTTTTTTTGAATGCTTTGTGAATATTGGCTTTTAATTTGGTTTGTGAGTGGTGATATTGGAGAAGCATGAGAAGGCATTTATAGGTGAACAGTTATGGGTCTCTCTGTGTTTTTTGATTTAAATATTGTGATAGGAGGCCCATGTGAACACCTATATAAGATTGAATTGATGCCTAGCACAAGCTGGCACAGCAACATGGAGGTTCTGAAATTGAGGATCTCTAATAAGATACTCTAATATTTCTTGAAATTTTAATAGTTTGATGTATGGGAAACTATTGGAATGTGAAGCTTCTATAACGTTTGTTTAAGTTCTTTAATTAAAATATATTATGTGAAAGCTTCTTATTAAATAATCTTTTGATTTTATGATGAATTGGAAAAAAATTTATATTTGCCATATTCATATTGAAATATATTTAGTTGCAAAGACTGAAAAATTAGAGCTAAATATTCTCCTAGATCGATCTTAAAAAGTAGTTTGGAGGCCTATCGATTATAAATTTCAGAGAAACATACATGAAAACATTAGTATTTAATATTTCAAACAAAAGAAGACCAGATCCATTCAGAAATTTTCGAACCAAGGAAATAGATATTTGAGCTATAGCACAGTTAACTGAGAAAAAACATAAAAGATCAAAATAATGATAATTAATAAATAAAGCAACAGCTAATAACCTTTATATATTCCTTGTTCTATTAAATCGTTGCCTCCAGCTCACAAATATTCTTCATGCTGCATGCAGCTATGGTTTATGGTATTCGTCTAACTGTTAATGTTGTATTATTCAAATTTTAAAACAGAAAAGTACAAAATAGTTTGCATATGAAGGTCGATGAATTATTTTCAAGCAGAAAGCATAGAGCAGAGCGTTGTAGTAGCCACGACTTATTGATACAAAAGCCATGATCTCGAATTATGGTTGCTCATAGAGTAGTGGTACAAAATAATGTGAGAAAATTCAAAACAGTGGGTACATCAATCGTAAGCCAAATATGCCATATAATGTAAATGCATTCCTTATTATAGACAAATACCATTTTGGTCCTCAACTATTGAGCTTTCATTTTAGTTTTTCATAAATTGAAAATTTTAAAATAGTTCTTTACTTTTAAACTTTGTATCATTTTGATCATTCACAAATTGAAAATATCAAAATAGTCATTCACTTTTCAATATCTAATCCAAAGTAATCATTTGGTAAATGAAACTAAAGATGATCATTTTGATTCAAATCTTAAAAAGTAGGGATTATTTTGAGATTTTTTATTTTTGAAGATGAGACTGTATATATTCAAAAGTGAAAAACTATTTTGAGACTTTCAATTTGTAGAGGATCAAAATAAAACTAAGATTAAAAGTAGATGACTAAAATAGTAATTTTCTCTTCATTATTATCCATTACAACCCGTTTTAATTCATTAGATATAGAAATGATGGGTATTAAAAAAATAGAGGGTTTCTAATTTTTGTTTAATTTTAAATTTTTACTACATTAATACGCAATTTGGTTCTCAAAAAATATACTCCCTAGTCCTTTAACCCTTGAATTTATTATTAAGCTGGAGTCAGTTTTAAAAAATTTATAAATTGCTATAAATTATATCTTTCAACCAAATCATATATTTCTCACCTTTTACGTGTTTAAGGCATTGCAAATTTTGAGGGCCAAATTATATTGTAACAAAACATATTATTAGAGACTAATTATAATTTATATACACTTTAACTTTTTTTTTCTCTTAATTAATCACAAGTAGATTAACCAATTGATTGATCATCATAATCAAAACAGAAAAAGTAATTGTGAATTACACTCCACAGTATCTACATCTTCTTTCTGTACATATATACAGGACTTCATTCAGCTTATATATTAAGTTACAACTAACCAATTAAAGCATCTAATAAAAATAATAATTTGATCCCTCACTCAACATATGATTTTAAGATAGCAAAGTAATTATTATATTGAAGGAGAAAAATACAATTTTGGTCCCTCACTTTT
Source organism: Delonix regia (assembly GCA_037074485.1). NCBI lineage: Eukaryota > Viridiplantae > Streptophyta > Magnoliopsida > Fabales > Fabaceae > Delonix > Delonix regia. The sequence goes on along the minus strand of CM073450.1, from coordinate 41,639,360 downwards.
GGCCTTAAGATCAATTTGATCTTTCAAAGATAGAAAGTATTAAAATGGTCCTCCAAAGATGAAATCCTTCAGAAAATATAGGTCCTCCAAAGATCAATTTAGTCCTCCATAAGGGCCAATTCTATTCACTTTTTCATCTTTGGAGGACCATTTTGATACTTTTCATCTTTGGAGGACCAAATTAATACTCTAGCCAAAAGTGAGGGACTAAAATTGTATCTTTCTTTATATTGAAGCTAGAAATGGCTATTTCTTTTATATAGGCTCAAATTCTAAGTTCGTTTTGAATTTGAATTTCACTCTTAAGATGCTCTTACTTCATAAGAATTAAAAAATGTCTAGCAATAGTCATTGTTCAAGTGCTAGCTAGGGTATATATTTTTTTATTAAATGCTAGATTTACATATCAAACATCAACCTTTACTGGGCATATTAGACAATTATGTTAATAAAAGGTGGCAATTGCAATGAAAGTCTCTAAATTTTGTTAAAGTAAAAAGAAACTTACCTATAATTGAGGGTGAAGGGTACATAGCCAATGGATCCCCTGCATTAATGACTTGCATTTAAAGTTGGCTTATCAATAACTATTAATTACTGAAATCAGGAAAAATAAATTTTTAATATGACAGTCATGAATCATTACCAAATAAATTAGATCGTCAAAATTTATTACTGCAAAATTTGCAATAATCTTAATTACTTTAGGGGAACTAAACTTGAAGTACACATTGTCCTAGTAAAAATAATATGACTGTACTTCTATATCTATTTTTCCTTTTCAAAATACTCATAAGTGTAATCAGTATTGTTAAAATCGCGAGTTAACTCGGTAAACTTACCGAATAAACATTTCTACCTACATAAATCAAGTTAACTCACTTATGGACTCATACTGGCTAAATTATCGAGTTTACATGAGTCTAGAGCAAGTTGAACCATTCCTTATAAAACTCCTAATTTTTGCAAAACCTCCCGTGCCCAATCTTGAATAGTGTCCAAGTGTGTGCGTGTCAACGTCTTGACCATAGAGCCACCAACAGCTTCTATTATATATGTACCAATTTTAATATATAACAACTCCAAATCTTATTTTCAAAAATTTCAAAGCTTGAGATTGGAATTGATAACCTCATGCAAAGAGAGTCAATGACCCCTCCCTTTCCCATTTTGCATTGCATATTAAAGTAGAACAACTTTTATATATAATATCTATTTATAATTTATTTTGATATATTGACAATACAAAAAATAAAATTTGGAACTATAAATGTCTTTTTTATTTTACAGGAGCCTCCTATGTTAGTTAAAGGATAACTATAAAAATTTTGTATGAAACCATGAATAATAAAAGTAAAATTCTTACAAAAAGTTTGACAAAATTATATTAAATATATTTTAAATATATTCATAATAAGCATGTAACTCTACTTTTACTATTGCTTTTTTTTTTTTCATAAGAATGACAAATTTACTAATTAATTTGTTTTTTTTTTTGGGTTTTCCAATAATATCCCCTACTCACTTTGTATTTTAACTATAATTAGTCTTTACTCAATATTATTTGAATAAATTTAATATTGCATATGGTATTATAAATATGTAATTATATATTTTAATAACTAGTTATTAACTAAGGTAAACTCTTACGATTCTACGATACGAGTTTACGTTTTGAGTCTACACCCTCCTTACGAGTCTACCTAAATTGGCGAGTTTGACAACCTTGGGTGTAATAATTCATTAAGTTACCATATATATATGATAATTAAATAAGCTGAAGAGTCTCATATAATTATTTTTCTTCCTTTTCATTATTATCCATAATTTAAAAAACCTAGTCACTTCAAAATTGAAATTGCTGCTAAATTTATCGAAAAAGAAGTGCTCTTTTAATTAATATCAGATTGCCCAATATTCTTCTTATTCAAAAGTGGCTTCCGGCTTCAACAAAACAATTGATCATATGGATAACAATAAGAGTCATTCAAAAAAATTCAAAATGAATTTTATTAGGACAACTTCAATGATCAATACAATTCATAAAGGCAACAAGAAGGACAAGAGTTGTATTCCTACCATCATAACAATAGTAGCCAAGTCAGAAAGAATTAATGTTCACAAGCCCTGAACACATTAATAAACAACATGAGACTATATATATATTTAAGCACACTAGAAGCCAAAGTTCTTTCCATAGTTGTTGAGAATTATGCTCAAGGAGATTGGAATGTTAAGACCAATGCCCAAGACATTAGCATTGAGGGTTGTGCAAAGGCATGGAGCAGCTTCAAGAGCAACCAAACCCTTAATGAGACTACAACACGGGAGGGTTGGTGGGAATCCAACCTTAACATTCACCAAATTCAACACATTGGCACACACTCCCAACTTAAGGGCTTCAATGGGACAGTACACCCCTGAAGATGGGACATAGGTGGAGCTCACCATGCTGAACAAAAGAAGGTTCAGAGTTAGAGAAGTATCTAGAAGCTGAAGTACTTGATGACATATCTACATTTAATATCTTGGCATGGTCGAAAGAAAATTCCTCAAAATATAAAGTACTCTCTCAAATTGCACACGATGTCTTAGTCGTGCTAGTGCCTACTGTCACTTATGAATCAACATTCAGCACTAGTGGACAAGTGCTTGATATGTTTAGAAGTTCATTGTCACCCAGGATGACTAAGGCACTTGTGTATGCCTACAATTGGCTAACCCCTCGAGAGTCCAAGTTTGATAATCAATACTTTGACCAGTTTGAAAAATTCAAAAGTGTTACATTTAGTAAGCTCTAAGTGAGTTAATATCTAAAGTTCCCTTTTCATTGTCAAGTCTTAAAAATTAATATCATTTTGTTTGATTTCTACTGATGTTTCTGGAGATTCAAGTGTTACACGAGATGTTATGAACACTTATTAGCGTTTAGTGTTTTTTTTATTTGTAGTATATGACTAACTAACTATTTGTGATGGACCCTAAAACTATATTTCTTAATGTATGTTATTTCTGGCTCATAGACAGAAATGTTATTGGTTTTCATTGGTATGATATCAATAGTTTTTAACTGTTACCACATTTTGAGGCCACTTTTCAGGAGTTTCATCTTTGCTTCCTTCATTTGGCAAAATGAATTGGAATTTCAGCAACAATTATGGTAGGCATTTGCTATGTTTATATATTTCTGATTTGAGTAAATGAACCAAATTTCTTGAAAATAATTAATACCCTTTCTTCCCTTTCATTATATTCTTCCTAGTTTCATTAGCTGGCAGTTTAATATGTATTTTTGAGTCTTAACTGACACAAATCAAGCTCTTCAAAATTTGCCTCCAAATATATATAAATGCCAACTCCTTCTAGACTACAAAGGTATCTATAGACCTATAATCATCTATAAAGGTTTGTTTTTGTTTTCTCTCTTTCCTCCTAGTGGAAACATTGGTAGACAATTATGCTTGTTAAGACCTTAGCTTGATCCCCTTCCTCATTTTAGTATGTTTATTACTGATGCTGGTCTTTGTAACATAATGCTTAATGTTACAAACTTTCTCTTATTTGGTAATTTTACTAGTTCATTAATCTAGTCATTGTTGATCCTCAAAAGCTCTAAATTTCACTCTCAATGGCACGAACTTCTATACCTTTGAAATGGCTGCCAATGAAAGCATTCACAAGTGCGCTTGAATTAATGATGTGGTTAAGTCTCCATAAATTTATATTTACCTTGGAAAGTTCTCTGGTTTCTTTGCTGCCATACTTGGTATTTGAATGAATGGTGTGGCTAAGTCTTTGATGCATAATGAATAAGCTAATATTCTTTAACCATATTAATTACTAGTCAAATTCTTCATTCTATCATCTCAGCTTTCTTTCAATAGTTAAACAACTGCATCTAATTAAGGAAGGCCTTGGAAGAATGGAATTTATTTGAGTAACTCATATTTTCTTTCTACAATCAACTACATTTCTTTATGTCATATATATTCTTAATTATAGAGAGCACTTACAAATTATCTTTAGGACAATTAAAACGACTTTATTAAGTCTTGCTTTTAGTTTTGAACTTATCTCCTAGTAGTTTATCTAGTTAGCCGCACACAGGAATGTATTATTATGCTTTATGATGGGACCCTGGGATTCCCTCCTATGAATTTAGTATAAAACAACTCAATTGTTTTTTTTTTTTCCTTTTGGCCATTGAGTACATGACAGCTTAGTTGCAGTAGTAAAAACTGGGTAAAGAAAGAAAGAAAAGAAATGAAAATACTTTTGCTGGCTTGGCCCCTATGTGTCCTCTCCCCCTTTCCAAGCAATTTGTTTTACTTTCTTGCACAGCTTCTCCTAATTAAGGGCATCTATCACTTCACTTTATATGTTGTTCCTTCATGAATTCATAATCTTATTTAGCCTATATGGTATGAAGCACAGATGATACTAATTCCAATACATGGCATGACATAGACATTTACATGTTGGACTTGTCAAGTTGCATAGATATAAAACACAATATGACATGTTATACACACACACACACACAAAAATATGTTGGCTTGTCTGTCATATCCAAATCCTAGTTTTATAAATATTCCATATAGTGATCTAAAGGAAAACACAGTTGGCACTATCCTATATTCTAAGTACCTTAAAGTCTTATTTTCCTAAAATATCTACTGAATAAAATATGTTCAGCAATAATATTATATTATACATATGTACCAAAAAAACATTTTACAAGAAATTATCATCTTATCAAGAAGGGGAGTTGTTAGGGTCCTAACTATGTCCAAGCTGTGTCCAAGCTTATTTTATTAGAAACATTTGTACACGTCTAACATGTGTTGTAGCAATGTTGCTGCTTGACATGCTTGAAAGTCAGCATGTCTGTGCTTTATATAAAATTGTTGTAGAAATTTATTACATTATTATAGAAGTTCATAGCCATCAAGTTGGGTGGCTATGAATAAATCCTAGTTGTGTCTTATAAGATTTTGGATTCATACCTAGAGTTTGCCATTGCAAACGTGGATGTTGTAGTTCACGCTGTTGGGCCATTCCAACAGGCTAAAGAGTGTAGTGTACTTGAAGTTGCCATAAAGACCAAGATGAGAAGAAGGTAACCTACATGTTCAATAATCATTTCTGCTGCAATCTTTAGTATCCCCAATCCATTACAATTTCTGCATGTGTATTTGCATATTTTTTACCTTTAGATACACTTACCTATCTTTTGTTTCTTTTCCTTTTGGTATTTTTCTTAGCACATACAACATATATTGATGTTTTTTATGACACCAGCTATGCAATCCGTGCAAAATCATTATGGAATAAGGCTGTAGCTACAAATGTTCTAGTATAACAACTGGAGGAATTTACCCTAGAGTGAGTAATGGTGCATCCTTTTGGCTTGTGAGCATTATTCTAATGTTTTAAACATTAGGCATTTTCAATTATTTTCATTACTTTTTATTGAACTTTGATATGCTGACCCTGGAAATAGGATTATGACCAATAGTGTGACCTATCATGCCAGTCTTTATAATAATAAGTGTAAAAACGAACATGAATAGATGATTAGAAATTTAGAATGCACTTTCTAGACTTGCTTATCCCATTATCGTACATACTTCACACTGTGTGATAAAGCATAATTTTGTAAATATTAGTGAGTGAATCTTGGTACTACAAATATAAGAGTAGACTTAACTCGACCTGGTTATCCCAACCTGGCCTGGCTACCTCACCGGGTCTACCGAGCCAGGTCACGAGCCCAGTTCTTTTTTAAAAAATTTGTCATGATTCCAGGTCAGGCCTTGGGTCTAAGTGTGGCCCGACTTAGCCCGACCCATGTGTAGCCCTAATTAGAATAGGAACGTATGCTTGGTGCCACATGTTCTTGTAGGCCATTTACTAAGTAAAGAACTAAAGATATTCCAATTATTATGTTTTTGTGGCTCAAAATAGAAAATGATCATTAAAAATTATCACTCCTAATTGTCTTCGACATGGATAATGCATGTGAGTGGTAGAATTTTTTCTAATAATGATCATAATAAAGGATTTAATGTATGTTTATTTGAGAAATACAATAATGAATTATTGGTCTTTAAACAACTTTAAGATCTTATAGTTAATTAGGCAATTAATCTTGAAAATATGAGAAAACTTAGATGTAGCTTTTAAGATTTTCTTAGAAGATTTTTTAAAATAATAATTATCATGATACAAGAGTGAATTGTGAACAACTCAGTATCTTAATGGATCAATTTAAAAAGTTTCTTCTCATTATATGTTTTAATTAAAATTAAAATCTAACATAACAATCAACTAAGAAATTACAAATTTGAGTACTAAATTTTCAAGCAAAATTAGATTATGATATACTACATAAGAGAGCATGTTGACAAGTAGCCATCGCAATCTCAATTTCAGAACCTCCATGTTGGTGAGCCAACTTATGCTAGACACCATAATTCTAATCCTATATGTGTTCACATGGGCCTCCTACCTCATTATTAAAACGAAAAACACAAAGAAACCCACAACTCTTCTCCTATAAATACTTTCCTATGCATCTCCAACTTCACCACTCACAAACCAAACTAAAAGCCAATATTCACAAAGAATTCAATAACCTCTTAGCATCATTGTGAAATGGCTTCCAAGCATGGTTGTTAACTTGATGAGTTAAGAAAGGCTATCCTTCAAAATGCACTCCTTCGGATTTGAACTCGTGTGCAAAAAGATATCAACACCTAACTACGTGGTCATGATGGATGTTCAATATAGATTTGACAAAAGTTATATATAAATAATTCTTCATTTGGCCAAATGAGTAAAACCATTTTTTGGTGTCTCACTTGTAGGGTATTTTTTAAGTTAATCCCTTATAAAATTTATTTTTTATTTTAATCACTCATAGGTAAGATATTATTTTAATTTAGTCCTTTATAGAATTTTTTTTCAATTTAGTCCCTCATATGGATATTTTTCAATTTATTCCTTCACAAATAATATCCTTATTAATAATGCCTTTCATATTTTTTTATAGTTTGAATTTTATATTGGCCAAATGAATAAAATCTCTTTTGGTCTCTCACTAATAGGTTATTTATTAATTTGATTCCTTATAAAATTTATTTCTCATTTTGGTCCCTCAAATAAAATACTTCTCAATTGAGTCACTCATATAATTTTTTTTATCAATTTAGTCCCTTACATATAGATTTTTCTCAATTTATTAATAGAAGTAAACTCTTATGAATCTACGTTATGAGTCTACACTCCCCCCCTCACGAGTCTACCTAAAATCGCAAGTTTGACAACCTACTTCCGAAGCTTTTGCATCCACTGCCCTTCTCCTATCTTTGAGCCTTCTTTTTTTCAGCATGGTGAGCTCCGCCTATGTCACATCTTCAGGGGCTTACTGTCCCATTGATGCCCTTAAGTTGGGAGTGTGTGCCAATTTGTTGAATTTGGTGAATGTTAAGGTTGGATCTCCACCAACACTCCCATGCTGCATTCTCATTTAGGGTCTGGTTGATCTTGAAGCTGCTGCTCGCCTTTGCACTGCTCTCAAAGCTAATGTCTTGGGCATTGGTATTAACATTCGAATCTCTTTGAGCGTAATTCTCAACAACTGTGGAAAGAACTCTGGCTTCCAATGCGCTTAAAGTATCTGCCTTATTTAGTCCTATAATTCTTTATTGTACAAAATTTAAGTATAATTTTATGTGTTAATTATCAAAATTCCTTAATCGAAACATGATGTGGAGATTTACAAATCAGTTTGCATTATTGAGTTATTGAAAAAAAATTCTCCACTCGTTATATATTTTTTTTATTAATGAACTGATACTACATATCCAAAAAAGTTTCCCTAAATTTTTTCCTTATTTTCTTTCGTTAGTTCCTTTTTCTTGTTCATGGTGGTTTGTTTGTAATCTACTCAGTCTTTTTGTAGATGCGCACTTCCCGTTTGCTGATTAATTGTATTGAATTAAATTAGTACAAATAAATTCCTGTTTCGAGGAATATTGATTAATTCATTGTTTTCCCTTTATGATTCCCCATCGAATAAAAACTGGCATGAGAAATCTCTACAGGCCTGTGTATGATATGCGTTTAATTATGTCTGTGATTATTTAATAAAATCTAGAGGAAATATTGAACTTTGTATAACTAATGACATTTTGAATTAGATACTAGGATAAATTTCACAGTATAGGCACAATGGCAAATATATAAAACTGTAATGAGGTATAGTCATTTGTTATTATTAATAAATCAAATTCATGAGCTATGAATCCACTGGTTAAAAAATTTTGACAGAACAAAATTCATTAAAATGTTATTTGCCAATGTTTTTAAATTTTTTATTTAATTATAATATGAAAAAAATATCAAATTAAAAAGTATATATAATCAAAATAAATATATAATTGTCAATCAAAACAAATGAAAAACATACATCTAACCATTTTTTAAAAATTAATTTGGATTTACATTATATTCCATTATATTCTTATTGATGCACTAATAATTAGTATATTATCAGCAGCTTAATTTTTATGGCATACTGCTTAGCTTTTACTTCTTATTCGTAAGATAACATAATAGATATCAACATCCTTACTTTACAACTTTACATCCACTTATAATTTTTTTTTTCAAAATTCCTAAAAAGTCTATAATCACTAGATGCAGCCAAAATAATTAATGCATTTTCGTGTGGTCATAATTTATTATGAAACTGCACAGCTATGGGCTAAAATGAATACTGGCTTACTCACTATGAGCAAAATAAGTGATTATATACAAGATTCGTATGACACTCAACCGATTCTTCGATAATTATTGTCCTTTCTCTCTGTTCTTCATCTTGAAGACTTCGTCTTTAAATAATGGAGACATGCCCTTGCGGCAAGTTCCTTCAATTAAGAGCATATCAACCTTTAACAGTTAGGAATCGCGTTCATAAATTCTGAAACATCCAGGAATATAATCACAAACTTTAATGCTACAATCTTTGACAATGTTGAAGCACCGTTGGAAAACACTCTTTTTGTGTCCAAATCATTATGAAGTAATCGTTATTTTGGCCTTCTCTCAACTTCTTTCTCCAATACAATTTTGATACTTTCTTTTTAGTTTCCTTTTAGACACTTTCTTTCTCTGCATAGCACGACTTAAGGAAGTATCTTAAGAAAATAATTTAGCCATTATGAGTCCCAATATAAATAGAAAAATTTAAACTTTAAACTCCTTAATCAGATTCTTTTTTTAAAAAAAAATTCAACTATAATTCTTTAGCACATACATACTCGATCTTGAGTAAAGCACACGTCAATCATGAAAGACCCTATATATTGAGCATAAATAATCTCAAATATTATGCATTAATTTCAGGCATTAATTTCTTTTTTTTCCCAATTACTACAACTTTTAATTAATTTAGTGGCAAGAAAAACGATAATTTAAAACCATGTTTGAATTCTTGATCGATTACTTGAAGTAATTAATTACGGAGAATTCTTTATGGATCAAAACGTCGTGGTGTCGACACAATTGAACCTTATTTTACTTTGTTCTTTGAAAAATAATTCATTGAGCTTCACATGCTAACTCTTTTGTCACTTTTCTTAATCAATACAACGTTAACATGTTGACGAATACCATAAACCTTAAATTCAGCGTCAAAGATTTGTAAGTATGGAATATATTAATTAAGGCGAGCTGCATGCATGTATGTCTTTTTTTCTAAGGGCTCTGAGTTGGCCTATATATCAGAGTATAGCTGATAATAAATTACTAAACAGATCTGATTTTATTGTAATATTCTTTAAATTTTTATTTAATAATTTTTGTTAGAGGAATATTTTGTAAAAACATTTATATTAGTTAGAGAAGGAAGCCAGTATAATTGAGGCAAATATAAAAATTTAAATAGTCGAAAAAAAGGGAAAGTTAAGAAGAACTCATCTATATATATATATATATATATTGATTTAAGTAGCATTTTATATGAGAATTAAGTTGATTTAAGTGGCTAAGCTTTATCTATGTAAACCAAGAGGTCATGAGTTTGAATTCCACCATGTCATCTTATTATATTTTTCTTGGGCTGTCACATGTCCCCTAAAATGAAAATTACAAAAATGCCCTCAACTCCTCTCTCTTCACGTCATGTTCTTGCCATTAGCGTACTGTGCAAAATATTCTTCTTTTTCTTCAAAGTTTGATGTGATTTACTTTACTCCATTGCTATTCCTCTCATTTTTTAACACCGCCAGTTCATTTCTGGCAAGTTATAGGCTGGAAAAGCTTTAGAATTCTGGCAAAAATTGGAAACCACATTAGGACATGATTTTAGGAAGAAATTGGTTCGATTCGGTGAGTTTTACTTCAAATTTTGACAGCACTTTAATTTTAACATGAATTTCAAACAACGCTCCCTCAATTTAAGCTCTTAATTTTGAGTTATATGTTTAGAAATTGGAATTCCTATCTCAACTGTCCGAAAATCGCTTTAGCAATACTTGGAGCTAAATTCTCACAATTTTTGGTGAGATTTCTTCAAATCTTGTTAGAGCTTTAAATCCTATGTGATTTTTGAGTAGTTCTCTGTATATTTGAGCTTCCAATTTAGTAAATTAATACTAGGATTAAAAAATCTCTCTTTTTAGTGAAGAACATGAGCGGTGAACGTAATTTCAAATTGGATCTTGATTTATGTGTTTACTATCAAATTTCTTGATAAAATCATGATCTGTGGAGACATTTTACAATTCATGAGAATTGCATTATTGAGTTCCTTAGAAAGCTTTCTCCACTTGTTATATTTTTATTAATTAGCTTGATACAATATCCACAACTTTTTCTCTAAATTTTGTCCATATTTTCTTTCCTAAGTTCTTGTTTGTAGTGGTTTGTTAGGAATCTGTCCTCAATCCTGATTTGAGGAATATTGATTAATTCTTTGTTTCCCTTTATGATTTATTATTGAATAATAACTGGCATGAGAAATCATTCCAGCCCTATATATGATCGTCTGTTTAACTATATGTGATTATTTAATAAAAGCTAGAGGAAAATTTAACCTTCCTGTACTAATGGCATTTTAAACTAGAATCTCAGGATAAATGGTATTGTATAGACACAACTACACATATTTAAAAATGTTATGAGGTAAAGTCATTTGTTATAATACATAAATCAGATTCGTGATGTTCCCACTGATTCAATCATTTTGACAGATCTAAATTACTTCAAATATTATTTTCCTGTGCTTTTAATTTTTTATTCAATTAATATGAAAAATAAAATCAAATAAAAAACTATATATAATTAAAACAAATATATAATGCCAATCAAAGTAAATGTAAGAAAAATATCTTTCCATTTTAAAAAAATTTACTTTGGACCTACATTTTATTCCGTTAAATATAATTTTATTGTTGAATTAAGTATAGTATATTTTAGCATTTTAAATACTCATATACGTAGCATACAAACGAGTGTGCTATGCATTTAGACGTCTGTATAGTCATGTATTTTTAATATATTAATAAGTGCTATCCGTAGAAAAATTAAAATACAAAATAAAAAGATAAATATTACCTTATGAGTAAAATACCTCTTTGGTACTCACTTATCATAAAAGTGCCATTTTGGTCCCTCATTTATTGAAATGCCCAAAATGGTCTCCTATTCATTGAAAAATTTCATATCTTGCCTCTCACTTTTCAAAATAATACCAAATTTAGTCCATTAAATTTAAGGTTTAAGATTTCATAGAGGGACTAAATTTGGTAATTTTTAGAAAAGTGGAGGACTAAGAGTGATATATTCCAATAAGTGAGGGACTATTTTGGATATTTTAATGAGTGAGGGACCAAAATGGTAATTTTGTGATAAGTGATGAACCAAATATGTATTTTTCCCATTACCTTATTTTGTATAAGATGTTACTTTTTTGAAAATAAAAAAATTTAACAGTTTGAAAAGTTCAAATTCTTCAGAAGTTTTATTTTTTTTAAAAAATAGAATAAAACGATAATAATATAAATACGTGGAATACAAAATGTTATTTGTTAAAAAGAGGGAGACTGAAACTTTTAATGCTAGAAGCTTCACGCTCTCAAGTTTATTTCTCTCTAGAAAGATGAACAGAGTGCAATATTCATCCAAACGTATAGTCATTTGAGCGGACAATTTTTTTTTATTGGTAAATATTAATTTTTTAAAGATATATTAATAAGAAAAAGATAAATATTTTATGGTATAAGATGTCATTCTCTTAAGGAAAAAAAGGAAACAACTTAATTATGACGTTAGAAGTAATTTAGATTCATACCACTTGACCATATTTTTTAAAATAAGATGACAACGCAATAAGACAATCTTTTTCTTTTTAAATCTTGACAAATATATGTTCTTTTTAAAAAAAAAAAAAAATCAAAACTAGTATTGTCAAACTCGCGAATCAACTCAGTGGCATTGTTGTGAAAAAAATAAACAAATCCCAAGATTCAAACCTACCTCCAAGCAACAAAACCTAGGTTGTATTATATATATTTGCACTTCGTTTTCTTAATTTTAAAAATTACATCTCCTTATACTTGAACGCAAATACTTAGAATAACTTCATCACTCATTATCACATAACTAATAAGAACTTTATGTTCATTATTTGTAATGTATTATATATATTTATTATTGACTTTTTTTTATAGAAATTTTATTTTGTATTTTTCATTAGTCATGACATGAAAAGTTATTTATTATTATCTTTTGACTTGTTTTGACAAAGTAATCTTTAATAATTATATTTATTACTCTATAAATCATTTTAATTCAAATTTAAAATTACTAGTATTTGATTATTAGTAGTTATTATATTTAGATTTAAATATATAAAATTTTAAAAATATCTATATTTAATTATCACTTATTCAACTATAATCAAATTAATAAACTATTAATCATTGCATTCAGTAGTTTTAGTTATTAGTCTAAATTTAAAAATATTGATTTTAACTATGTAATTACATATTTTAATAATTATTTTTTATTATAGGTAAACTTTTACGATTCTACGTTATGAGTTTACTTTCCTTAAATGATTTTACCTAGACTCGCGAGTTTGACAACCTTGATCAAAACACATAAAGTAATAATATTTTTTGCACCAAAATATATTCATTTTTCAGAATATATTATTATAATCTTAACATATAATATAGTACAATATTATCATGTGAATATTCTATTTTAACAACTGAAAAAAGAAGAAGAGAAACTATATATATATATATGTAAAATTAAAAAATAATATGTAGGAACTTATTTTCAGGATGCGAAATCCTACTTAGTTAAAATGTTAATATTTCAGGGACTAAACTAAAACTCTCTATATATTTGAACTCTATGTTGGATGCGTATGACCACATGTGGTCTGTGATAAATCAATGACTCAAAATGCGCTTAGCTCCTATTATAACAGTTGGAGATCTCATCTCTATTTTCATACATTGTGATAAATCTAGGGTCAATTTGGTAGACATAAAAGATTTTTATGGGAATGGAAAGGATTAGAATGGAATCTTGAGGCTAATAATTTTGTTTTGTATGACACAAAAGAACATATAATTATGTTTGGTTGAATGTAAATAATTCATACACGGAAAGGAAAGCAGTGAAAATGACCAAAATACCCTTGGTCAAGAAGTATTAAATAAGCATTTTTTATTTGTTATTAAAAATATTTTTCAGTATTAAAATCTTCATTTTTAATTAATCAATTAAATTGTAATAAAAAATATTAAAATATTCAATTTTTATTTTAAAATTAATATACAATAGGAAGTTTATGGTCTGAACTATATTTTAGAAAGAAGATATAAATTGAAAAGGAGATTAAATTTTCATTGCATCAGAAACATATTTATACAAGAAACAGAGGTATAGGGTCAATACCAATTCTCCAAACTTTAAGGAAACTTGTTCTCTAGTTTAAAGCAGAAATTAAGTCTTACCACAATTCAGTCAAACTTCTTATACATGCATGAAATACATTTCAAAATATTTTAAAAAAATCTAGTGCATAGCTTTGTATCAGAATATTTTATCAAAAACAATTATCATCACTCTTCCTTGATGCAAGAGCTATGCATAACACCAAGTTTATCTCTGAGTCTTTCAAATCTGTTCATCTGTAGTCTTTTAGTGAAAATATTAGCAACTTGTTCCTGAACAATGCATTGGTACAACTTCCCCTTCCTTTTCTACTTAACTAATAGCATGATGTTTGATTTTAACGTGTTTAGTCTTTCCATGAAATACTAAAACTTTTACTATTGCAACAGAAGATTTATTATCACACAGATCCTTGTAGCCTCATCTTGTTTAACCTTCAAGTCACTCATAACTTTTCTCATCCATAGGGCTTGATTAACAGTAGTAGATGCAACCATATATTCTCCCTCCATTGCTGATTGGGCAACAAAACCTTGCTTTCTTAAACTCCAAATTATTGCTCTTGATCCAAGAGTAAAGCAATAGCCTGAAGTGCTTTTTGAATCTTCAAGTGATCTAGCCTAATCACTATCAGTGAATCCAAGCAGTTTCATAGCTGAACTCCTCCTAAACATCAAACCATAGGAGATTGTACCTTGAATATACCTCAAAACCCTCCTAGTTGCTTTGAGATGGTTTTCAGTTGGCATATGCATGTATCTTGATAAAATGCTGGTTGCATACATTATGTCAGGCCTTGAGATTGACATATACAATAATGAACCAATCAGACTCCTAAATATTGAAGGATCAACAGATGCTGAGCCATCATTTGCTTGCAACTTCAATCCTTGAACTACTGGAGTGTTGACAGCAACTAGTTAGAGAAAACTTCTTCGACATTTTTGTTGCATATTTCTTTTGAGAAACAAAAATGCTTTTTGAATCTTAAGACACTTCTATTCCAAAAAAAAATAACACATAGGGCCCGAATCATTCATCTCAAGCATACCCTCCAATTGCTTTCTAAAATCTTTCACAGTACTTAGATTGCTTCCTATGACAAAAATGTCAATAAGATAGATTGAACCAATTAAAATTTCAGCACACACTAGCTTAGCATACAATGTTGCTTCATTGATGCTCCTTTCAAATCCCAAGTCAAGTAAGTAACCATCAATCTTTTCATACCAGGCTCCAAAGGCTTGTTTTAAACCATATAATGCCCTTTTCAACAAGTGATCAGGTGTCATGTTTAACTATCATATTAAATTCTTCTTCCATTACTGCTTTCCATTTTGGAGACTACAAAGCTTGATCAATTATGGTAGGCTCAAATATAGCAACATTGTATCTGTTGAAGATATCTTGTAGAGTTCTAGTGCCTCTCCTAATTCCAGGCATCTTTTTCAGTAAACTTCACACTCCTGCTCACATAAACCCTCTCAGTAATGGGATTTAAAATTTTGTATCCTTTTGAAATAGTACTATAATTAATAAACACACCAACATTAACTCTTCGATCTAATTTGTCTCTTTTTACCTTTGGTACATGGGTATAACAAATGCTACCAAAGACTTTCAAGTGTGCCATAGATTGTTTAACACCTGTCCAAGCTTCATAAGGTGTTTTTTCACTCACAGCCTTTGACTGAACCACATCGCAATGCATCAAAATTAAACCAAATTAAATGTAATATAGCAATGCAATTCGGGTTGTATTTACTTAAGAAACCTTTATTTGAAATCCTAAGTTAAACTAAGTATACAAAACATACAATTAACAAAGGTTTTGTGTTGGAATTTTTATATGCAATCAAGGTAAATTTAAATGCAATAAAAATATATCTAAGCTATTATTTTTGATATTTTCTTTAAATTAAAATGAGTGAATAAAAAATTGAATTGAAAATTATATAATAAATGCTCTTAGAACTAGAGTAATAGTTATCCTTATTCAAATTAATATGGGAGTTAATTGTACAATAAGTCTTAGGGAAAATCCTCAAGATACCACTTGAGTCTAGTATTCTTACTTAGTAATTACTCTTATTAATATAGCTAGTAACCATTAATTATAACACTATTGAAAGACCATTTAATGTGTGATTAAAATTGGGCAAAAGCAATTTATTCCTCTTTTCAATTAATGTTCAAACGAGACAATCAAATACAAGCATACAAGATTATGTAATCTAATCATAAACATGATAGAAAATAATATCTCATAGTGTTGTAAGGTGATAATTCCATACAATTATCAAGTTACTTCAACCAATTAAAAATCACAATTCTCAATTCATAAAGATAATATACCCAAAATCTATGTTTCACAATTGCATAAAGAAAATCCTAAAACTAGGAAATCAATTACACAATCTAAAAATAAAATTGAGAAATTAAACTCCCCTTTGTAGCATAGGAACTCAAGTCTTCATCTCCATCTCAAAGAAGCCAAGCTCTAGCCACATATAGGAGATGACTCCACCATCAGCTACACTTCAACCATGGTTTAAGAGAGAAATTATGAAGGGAGATTGAACGGAATTGGAAAAAAAAAATGGAGAGAATATGGGAGATGGATGATAGGATGAATGGGTGAAAAAATAGGAAGAATAAAGAATAAAGAAAAGAGAAGAGGTGTGTGAAAGAAGGAGAGGTGTGTGCTCTATTATACAAGAAGGTAGGGGCAAAAGTGGGAGAGACTGAGATATGGAAGTATTGGAATGATTGATGAAGATAGCTTAAAAAAAATAGAAGATAAAATAGAGAAAGAATAATGATGATTAAAGTGAGAAAGGTGGAAAAAAGTGAGATATAGTGAGGTATGGGATCATTGGAATGATTGATGAAGATAACTTAACAAACATGGAGGATATAATAGAGAAAGAGGAATGATGATTAAAGTGAGATAAGGTGGGAGAAAGTGGGATGAAAAATTGAGAAAAATGAATGATTAGGATAAGATGGAGAAAAAAGTGGGATGAATAATTGAGAAAAATGAATGATTAGGATAAGGTGGAGAAAAAGTGAAAGAAAGTGGAATGTGAATTATGGAGAGAAATGATGAAGATGGGGTGGAGATGATGAGATGATTAAAAAAAGAGATTAATGTTAAATAGGTGGAGACAATTGGGTTTAAAATGGGTCTTGGGTCATGGGTTGGATCTTGGATGGATTTTGGGTCCATGGATTCTTGGATCTTAGATTTTTGAACTCCATGGGCTAAATTCCTACTTGCTTTTCTCCAATTTTCCAAAGAGAACCTACAATGCAAAACAAGCCCAATATAATATTATTCACTCCAAATTCCATAATTAAAGAGTAATCACAAAAAAAAAAAAAGACAATTTAGCCTCTTTTTAAATTGTATTTTATGCTATTACTCTTGACCCAAATTTATCGTAATTAATGCATTTAAGTCCAATAAAGTATGATAAGAACCCCAAAATAAGATATAAAATAATATATAAATTAAGGACTTATTGGCCTTAGTTGGTAGTCTATTATGCAAATACACAGCAGTGTTAACTGCTCAACTCGCAACTTCTTTGGCAATCCTTTTTCAAATAGTAAGCGCCTAACCATGTTCATGACAGATCTATTCTTCCTTTCACTTATACCATTTTGCTGAGGTGTATAAGTGACTGTGAGTTAATGATTAATGGCTGCGTTTTAAAGATATGACTGGAATTTTGAAGAAATAAATTTAGTCTTGTTGTTAGATCTTAAAGTTTTGATCATACGTGCACTTTGATTTCTACAATAGCCTTGAACTTGTGAAACATAAAGGAGACTTCATATTTGTTTCTGAGAAAATAGACCCAGCAATACCTTGAAAAATCATTGATTAATAAAAGAAAGTATTTGTTGCCACTTTAAGTTGTACTCATGGGTCCACACAAGGTTGTCAAACTCACGATTCTAGGTAAACTCGTAAGGGGAAGGTAGACTTGTAACGTAAACTCGTAATGTAGAATCGTAGAAGTTTACAATAATGAATATTAAACATAATTGTATCATATAAATACATAAAATTTCACACATAAATACTCATTTTATGATCCATAATTTACATTCTATGCTTTTCATTCAAGTCAATATATAAATTTCAATAAGCTTCATAATTTATTATTCATGATAAAATAATACTTATTTAACATAACTAAGTCTCAAATAAAAATAATATATAAGTTTGCATTTGATAAAGAGAAATCCTAATTTCTTAACCATTATAGAAAAGAAATAAAAAAAATATAAATTGATCTTTCATCACAAATTAGTTAACGAGAAATTCTAATTTCCTAACCATATATGTATCAAATTTTAGCAATGTGCGTTAATAATATATAAATTCTTCGTTATTTTTGGGTAACTATATTAAATAATTAATATTTAAATTTTTCACTATGTTAAAAATTGATTGGTTTAGATTGAGACTCCAAAAGTGTTGAGTGTTCAATATATCAAGTCAATTAAATCATAGTTTAAAAAATATATACAGAGTCATGCAGTAATATTTTAGTAATTATATATAATGTATTGCATATATATATTGCATATATATTACAAAGGTAACGTTGTGGTTAAGTGGCATAGCTTGCTTCCAGTAAGTTGCAAGACGTGGGTTCGAATCTGTTCAACATAATTTTTTCGAAAAAATGGAGATGAAGATCAGCTGAGCCAACTTGCCCAGCTTGGAGTTGACTCGCGAGTTTAATAACCCTGGGTCTACATATATCTGAATGAACTAATTGGAGCTTCCCTGTTGTTCTCCATGCTTGGTTTATAGGAAATGGAGTTTTGCTCAACTTACCAAGTTGGCAAGTGCCACAAACATCTGAATTACAACCACAATAGGAAAATCATTCACTTTTTTGCCTTTTTCAAGAAAGACAACTATGGAAATAATTGAGTTGAACTTAAAGTTAGTTAATTTTTCTTAAAAAAATTGATTGGAATGTTAGATTATTCATGTTTGGCAAAAACTTTTTAAAAAATAATAATAATTTGGTTGACTTTGGTCAAACTTGGTGAGTCTACCTGAGTTTAACCGATTCTATATGAGTTTAACCAATTCTATCCGAGTTTGACCGAGTCTACACCGAATTAAATCAATTTCCTCACTTAAAAACGTAGAATCAATAAGTTTAATGAGTTGATTCGCAATTTTAATAACTATAATAGCAACCAAAATTTAATAACTGGGATTCTTGAAGTAAAATTTGGCTAAGTTGTGGCTGCGATGACTCTACATTATGTTAATGGTTTTGTTTTGAAATAATTCATCGAGTTTCACATGCTAACTCTTTTTTCCATTTTTAAATCGATACAACAGACAAGTTGACCAATAACATGAACCTTAGTTTCAGCATAGAGGAATGTGAGCTGGAGGTAATGATCTATATATAGTAGAGCATGGAATATCAAGCTGATTTTGTTTTTTTTTTTTTAAATCTCAAATGTTTTCTGAGCTGTGCTGTAGTTCTAGTCATCATATGTTTAATTCCGAAAATAACTGAACGGATCTGGTCGTTTCGTTTAAAAAGATTAATTAAATCGATTCAATATGGAATGCTAGCAAAAGCTGATTCGTTTATTATTATAGTAATTATAAATGAAACGAAATCAAAATGGAGTTAAGTGTAGAAAGTTTCAAATTCCATGTAAGTTCTATTGTTCCATAATTTTCTTTTTCTCAGATATAGTCACAAATTAAACAATGATATTAGAGACATCGTGACTTTTCTTTTAGTGAAACGACATCAATATATATAATTCAATTTAGGTTTCAGATCATGCCTCAATTTGTTTCTTTCTTTGTTTATAATATACACAGTAATTAAATTAAAAGGTAAAACTATCCTAACAGCGACAACATTTCTCTTATATGTTATTTGGTATTCTTGGGGATAAAAAGAAATGGAATTGAACTTTAGAATCCATGAATTTGTCTCTAATAATGGACTTCTAAGTGTAGCTCAATTATTTGGCTGGAAAGGGAAAATAATAATCAAAGTTTGTCACATTTAATCGTCTTTTACTTATGGATTGTTCATTAATTATCTTTTCAATAATCATCATAACAAAGAGTTTCATGTTTCTTTGAATAATCAACGAATCATTTACCTTTCTAACAACAATTAATTAACATCTATAACATGGTGGATATCATCTTGTGTATGTGGCCAACGAGTAAAATTCAAGCAATATGTGATTTTCTTAATGATTTGACAACAAGCTAAAACACAACTTGTGTCACCGCAATTTCAATCCTATGTGTTCACGTTGATCTCCAAAGTCATTATTTAAAATTTAAACTAGAAAAATATTTTTTTAGTTTCTTACTTATTACAAACTTGTTATTTTAGTCTCTCACTTATGTTAATGTCTGAAATGGTATTCCGCATATTCAAAATTGTCAGACTTGGATCTATTTTAAAAAAAAATATTAAATTTAGTTCCTCTACCAAATTTTAAATCTTAAACTCAAAGGACTGAAATATAGTGTTTGTTTGAAAAATAAGAGACCAAATATGTCATGTTCTAAAAATGAAGATCATTTTGAGTATTACAATGAATGAATAACCAAAATAATAATTTTACAATAAGTGCAAAACCAAAAACGTATTTTATTCAAATTAAAACACCAATTTTAACTTGTAAACCTACCAATGGGTCATACTCTTACAGATCATCCCTTTAAGCCAAGGCAGCGCCCCAAAACCCTTCGGAAACGTATTAGTTATCATGTATCGAAATATATCTGAAATGTTGTTTAAAAATTCCCTTTTTGATTTTGATTACAGAGCCCATCAATAAAATGGTTTTTCCTTGAATAAAAAATAAAAAATTGAAATACTCAAATAAACAAGAAACCTGTTATTATATTCATAACTTAATGTGCATACTTGATGAATTTGAATCAGTGTGTCGAATAATGATGATTTAATGTGGTGCGTTCTCCCCCCCCCCCCCCTTGTTACCACCACAATTGTAATTTATTACGTACGATTGAAGAATTTTTTTTTCCCAATTTAGGATTTTTGCAATTCAATCTTTCATTTTACAATTTGACCAAAGAATTACCCACTAACGTTTAGCTTTGGCTAACATTATTACTTTTTTTATGAACTTTTTATACAAAAACCACTTGACCATGCAGGGAAAATTAGTAAAAAAAAAAAAAAAAACTCAACCTATCATCTTAAGTGATAAAAAAATAAGGACCTTTTTATCATGTCCATAAAGGAAAAATGTTTACGAAAATAGCCAAAAACCCTTGTTTGTGACTTGAATGATAAGTTAGATGAATTCTTGGTTGACTTAAAACCTATATGCATAAGTGATGCTAAAGTTATGGAAGGAAAAAATAACAAAGGGTATATTTTACAGAAAGTAGAAGTTTAATGAGTTCTTCACATTTTGGCCATATCAGCAATCGTGGTTTAAGTTCTTATATGGGTTTCTTTGAAGTAAAATATTGTAAAATCTTTCTGGATCAAAAAGTCGTGGCTACACAAAGCTGCCAGATATATTTTGATGATGACTTCGTTAAATAAATTATAGAGATTCACATGCTATCTGTTTTGTCCCTTTATTTTTTTGATCTGTACAACGTTAACATGTTGACGAATACCATAACCTCAGTTTCAGAATGGATGTGATTATGGTATTTAAAAGTAAATTGACAGCTATGAACATATTCCACGGATCTCACTAATAATAAAAAATTGAAACACCAGCTAGGAGACCTTCAAATCCTCACCTATAAAAACCTTCCTATGCAACTCCAACTTCATCACTCAAACCAAACCAAAAGCCAATATTCACAAAGCATCCAACAACTTCTCAGCATCGTTGTAACATGGCTTCCAAGACACTTTTGCATCCACTGCCTTTCTCCTCTCTCTAAACCTTCTTCTGTTCAGCATGGTGAGCTCCACCTATGTCCCATCTTCAGGGGCTTACTGTCCCATTGATGCCCTAAAGTTGAGAGTGTGTGCCAATGTGTTGAATTTGGTGAATGTTAAGGTTGGATCCCCACCAACCCTCCCATGCTGCAGCCTCATTAAGGGTTTGGTTGATCTTGAAGCTGCTGCTTGTCTTTGCACTGCCCTTAAAGCTAATGTCTTGGGTATTGGCCTTAACATTCCGGTCTCCTTGAGCGTAATTCTCAGCAATTGTGGAAAGTACAACTCTGGCTTCGAGTGTTATTAATAGATATGAATTATCTATATAAGTTTTGTTATGTTTTTCATAGTGTTTGGAATTAATTAATTCAAGTTTTTTTTATTTGTCATTGGTGCTTGTGTGGTTTGCCAATGTCAATAATTCATTCTTATGTATCCTTTTCATCTTGTTAGCGAGTTTGGAAGACTTTGTTTTCCTTCTTGCCCTTTAGTCTGGTTTTGTTTCATTTAAAAAGTGTAATAATAAATTAAATTCTTATGAATTTTGAGAGCAATTCATTGTTTTCCTTAAGAATTATCTGTCAAAAGTCTAGATAATATGAATATCAGAATGATCAATCAATTAAACGGCATTATATGATTGCTCCAGCTATATCATTATATATATATATAACAATTTTAAATTAATGTTTAATTCAGAACTTAATGCGTAATAAATAAAATAGTAAATTATAATTTTTTTCCCTCCATAAAACAGTGACGTTTTTTTTTTTTTGGTTCAATCAAAGTAGAATAACAAAAAGCAAAACAGACAAGTACAGTATCAGACCAAACAATAAAAAAAACTAACGGAAACAACAAACTAAGAAAAACTAAAACAAACCGGAACAGAGAAATATCACCCAACACTAGTCCGATCCTCCCCAAACCCTGTGCCTTCAAAGAGTGAAAAATCTGAATTACAGCCAAAGGAAATGGTGGTCAAGCAACCCACCGTAACGGGCACATCTCAATCTACAATTCTGTTACCTTCTCTGGACACCAATGAAAAGGTTACATTGGTACATGACTCCAAAAGGAGCCAGATATCTTGTATCACCAAAGAACAACTCCATTCACCCCCTCATTTAAACCCTTTTGTATCGTATTAAAATGTTATGCACAATTCATCTTCATTTGTCGTGGCCCTAATAATGAGGACATGATCAGCATGAAAAATGAGATGAATTTTGTCCTTGTAAGCCTGTCAGACAACTCTTAGAAATGTGATTACAATTTGAACAAACTAAAAGAATCAATTTCATCCATGCGTAGAAATTTTAACAATTTTTCTTAAAATATAGACCTCTCGAAATGTCTACAATAAGAAAATATGATACGCAACATAAAAGAGAGCTTCACTCTCAATAACATATTTAACAAACAATCATCAACACAAAAAATAAGAGGACCAGACCATAGTCTATGTACCTTGGAGCAACTAGATTACAAATATAAGTTCCTACAACAAAAATAAAATGTCTTGCAAGGACCACCAAAAGACATGCACCTGCCACATTTCCACTCCGTTGGCTAGTGTCTTGGATCGGTTTTACAATATGAAAATGTTAAACAATGAAGGATGAGTGAAAACTCAAAGAGAAAATAATAATAATTACACAAAGAAAAGACAAACTAGGTACAATAGAGTTTTTCACAAGCCATTTATATATCTTTGAAGTTTGTAACAATATCAAATAATAATGTAACTGGTACAAAAAAAGAAAATTTTCTTAATCTTCACATAAAAGCCGATCAAAGATACAAAACAATGTCTTGAATGAAAAATTACATTTTATTTTCAATATAAAGGTATCATAGTCAAACAAAGATGGTGGGGAACATCCAACAAAACTATCAGAAATCAAATACTAGCTCTAGGCTAGTTTAACAAAACAGAACAAATATCCATCACGAGCATGAAGCTTGGAAAAATCTTAGTGTCAGTCTTAAGCCTTAGATAGAATATTACAATATTAGCATCATGCCTAGTCATATCTAAGTAATAAATCGTAATGCATTATGGTTAACATCTATTGTCATTAGCTATAAAGCCCTGTTTATGAAGGATTCCCTAAATCAGAAGTTTAGAAATCCATAATCAGACTTATTCAAAGAGACAAAATAAAAGTAGTTCAAAATCTCAAAATCAAAGTAAACCAGGGGCTCATAATCAATGTAATCCATAAATGAGAAATCAAGGTAATCCATAAATCTAGAACTTCTAAAATATTTAAAGAATATAAATAAGGTTTATAAATTTTAGGAAGTCTACTCCAGAGCACAAGTTCAATTAATAAATATTTTTCACAATGAGATGGTATAAAATAGAAATTTGCATAACTAAGATTATCTACTCACCTGGCTAAAGAATCCAAAATTTCCTCCCATACATTCCAAGTTAGGAAATATCTCAATTCAAATAAAATCCTAATGCCTCATTACCACACTAAACTAATTAACAAGTTGAATGTTGTTCTCAAATGATTTTTGTCCCATATTTCTATTCTTTAAGGTACCATAATTTCCCCAGAGTGATTTTAATTGCCAAAGCTTATATATATATATATATATATATATATATATATAGACACACACACAAAAAATTAGACAGGTGCGCAAGGGACTTAAATGGTCTATAGATTATAAATTTTATTCTTCCACCTACTTACTAAACACCAATATCAAGCACTTAGGAAGATAGTCCAAGACTTGGTAAAGTCCCCATGCCCTTAAGCTCAAGTAAATCTCCATATAAGTCATCATAATCAAAATTTTCATGTTATAAAGATTTCTACCATTAACCTTAGGATCATTTATTTCCTCTGCAAATTTCATTTTGTTATTAGCTAAACATAAATTCTTGTCTCCCTAGGATTGTTTGCTAGCATATATCCACAAGATAATTGATATCTTAACATGGTTATAAGCATGTGTAAATACTAATGCATTCCTAACTCTGATTAACCAATAGCCCAATTAACCAAGTATTCCCACCAATGGAAGATTAATCTTGAAATCCAAAAATATAGATGGATATATATACTTTCTATTATTATGGTTTCCTAATTTTCTCATTTCTCCACTTTTATTTCTTATGAATTAAATTATTTCCAACATTTACAACAATGAAATTTAAGATAAATTGAGAAAAATCTTCAATACAACTTACCACTCAAAAACTCCTAGCAACCTTAATTTTTCTTCTTGAGGTACATCGATGCTAGAAGAACAAGATATTCTAATATTTCACCACCTTACATGCTTTAAGTCACTACAATGGAAGAGAGTTTTCAAACTAGTGGCTAAAACATAAAATTGGCTACTGAATTTATAAGGAAAATGATGGAATCTTGCCAAGAAAACAAAGCCCTAACTCAACTTGAAGAAATCACACCGAAATCTACCCTAATTTGAGCTTCATGCTATATGAATGCTGCAAAGAAGGGTCTCAAATTTTGGAGCAAAATCTCATAATTGACCATTGAAGATAGGGAAGAAATGCTCAACATCCATATAAGAAGTGAGAATTTAGAATAAAACTCATCAATCAAGCTTGATTTTAGTGAAGAATTGCAAGGAGACTAACAAAAACCCTAATGTCAAAATTCTATTGTTTTTTATGCCTCCACGCGTCGACAATGACTAAAATAAGTTAGAGATGGTGGAGGCAGTGGCATCACACCATTCTAAATAGAAACATAATTGAATGGGGAAGAAACTTCCTTTAGCCTGATGAACATCGAGCACACATAGGGAAGAAGAAAGTAATGCGTGAAAGAGAAAGGAAATAATGCTTTTTTGGTCATTTCATAAGGGCACATGGCACTAATAAAATGTTTGGATTTTTTTGGTCATATCTCTTAGCTGGTCATGCCGATGTTCCATTATGTCAAACTTTTCCTTTTAGATTATGACCAATTGATGGCTGGTTATGGTGCTAGATTTAGCACAAGGGCTTTAAACCAACTCTTACATCTTCTAGATATGGGTTTTCACTGGATAAGTTTTAAGACACCTTTAGATTATATTTCATTATGTTAAAAGGTAACAAAAACTCATGAAATTGATTAGTTATAAATGATTAAATATTTAACAAAAAATTAGCACTTATACTACATAAAAGCATAACTAAACCTTTCAACTAAACTTAATTGAAACTAAAGCTATAACACTTCCTTTTATTCCATAAAACCAAAACAAAATAATACCTAACTCCTAAAAACATGGCAAAATAATTGAATTATTGAGGGTTAACACTTCCAAACAATTTTAAACGTGCATAGAGGCTTCTCTTCAATCAAAACCCTAGCAAACAGTGAACTCGCCATTCTTTATTTTTTGCCGCAACAACTTATCCTTCCTCCTAACCTTATATATTGGAATTTTCATAACAGACCCTTTCTTAGCTTTAATGATTTTATCATTCACAAAGATAAATCCTAACCACCATTAGCAACTATTCTATCCTTTCTTGCTCAAATGATTCAAGAAGTAGAATACAATTTCCATCTATCATAAGCATTCATTTATCATTTCAAATGTGAACACATTTTTTATTCCTAATTCTCCAGCACAATTCCTTTCTAAATAACTGCCTTCTTTCTAATAGACTTGACTTAGCCCAAGATGCCTTATGACCCTTAAAAGCATCCAAATACACCTCATTGGGAAAATACAACCCTTTAACTACTTTTAACCATAAATCCTCCATATTTTATAAAATTCTTGAAGCCTATCCCTCCTTCATTCTTCCTTTTTTGTAAGGTGAAGCCTATCCCTTCTTTCTCCTGCTATCCCCACTAGAATTTTCAAATTTACCTATCAAAATCCTCATAAATCCTTTTAAGGAACTTAAATCAAGACATAGGATAAGTTGGAACTATACTTTTCACTACTTTTATCAAAATCTCCCTCCCAACATATGACAACAATTTCTGTGTCCACCCTTGCCCTTTAGGTGCTAGTTTATCTTAGATAAACCCCATAGCTTTTACCTTCAATCTTACCCTAAGCACCAACAAATAAGGTACTTCCCTGGGTCCTTAGTATTCTCAATACCTAAGAAATCACATACCCTTCCATAACATCCCTTGGATTATTATTCCAAAAGAAAATACAAGACTCATCTAAGTTTGCAAGCCACCTCAAAGCCTCACAATAGTTCTTTAATATTTTACCTAACCTCAAACAGTCCTCCTTTTTTGTATAAAAGCACATCATCAACAAAGAAACATTGTCAAAACACAAAGCAGCTTTTGGTTAACTTGATCCCTCTCAAATCTCCATTCTCGACATACATATCAATTATCAAAGATAAGACATCTGTTGCAATAATGAATAAGAGACAATGAATTACATTGTCTTGTCCCTCTTTAATGCATTATTGAACCATTTACCTTCTTTAATAACTAAATATTAAACTTTATAGCACTGATATATCCCATAACTCTTCCTACCCATGGCTCATAGAATCTCATCTTCCTTAACACACCTTTTATGAACCTTGATTCAAGTTTATTGCAGGCTTTATTTATAACCATCTTCAATGCAAACTTAAATTTATTCTCTACCTTCATGAGCAATTATAAAATTATCCTGTATAACCCTTCCTGGAACTAATGCCCTCTGATGAGTTGAAATAATTCTAGGAAGCACAATTTTTAGTCTATTTGCTAGAATATTCAAGATTATCTTGTATGTGAAGTTGCACTAATTGATCAGTCTTAATTGCCTTATATTCTCTAGTCTCATAACCTTTGGAAGTAGAAGAATATTTGTACTATTCAAATCCTCATTTTCACAATATCTCTCTCTTACTCATCCCACAAAGATTGGTAAAACAAAGCAAAAAATATGTTAGGTCTTAGTGTTTTAGTGGCTTCCAACTTGAGTACTATCTTCCTTACTTAACTGCTAGTAACCAAGCATATTAACCATATGTTATCCTCCTTTGTTATCAGCTTCTCATGTAGCTTAACACCACATTCATAGTCAACAAAGAGAAAATGTTAAAGAGATGCTTTGTAAAATAGTCAGCTATCTCCTCCACCTTCTTTAACCATATTCCATCTTCTAATCTCAACTTTAAGATCTTAGTTCTTTGCCTCCTTTGTATTGTAATAGAGTGAAAAAATTCTATATTCCTATCCCCTACTCTAAACTAAGAAATTCTTTATTACTACTTACAATGCAATTCCTTCTTATCCCTTAACTTGTCATTCTCAGCTAATATCTCTTCAACTTCCCTCACTTTGATAACTCTATGAAATAGTGTTATTTAGGTCACATTCATGCTAATTGAGTAATTTTATTATTTTACGATGATTTTGATTAAATTATGTTAGTTTAGTCATTTTGCCTTTTACAATTTAGGTTTTAGGTTATTTTAGTATTGATCTATGTTAATTTTCTGATTTGTATGCAAATATTTAGCCAACTATGAGCTACTCATGTGATTTTCTATCTTGCTCAGGCCTTTGGAAGGAAGAAATGATGATCTTAAGTGAATGTCCAACTTTGAGACAACTTTTAGACCCCTAGATGTCAGAATTTGGAGATGGCTAATTCAGGAAAAGTTGTAAAGCTCTTTGAGACCTTTTCCAACGAGTGGTGGTTCACAAAATTCCAAAATTAGAGCACAAATTTATGGCCAAAATATCAAAGCCAGTCTAGCAAGTAGAGAGTTGGTGCCTATGCACCAAAATTTCCTAGATTTAGTACAGATTCCAGAAAGTTGGCACCTAGGTGGTAGAACATACAACAACATAACACTTTTAATGAGGGATAGTTTTGTCTTTCACATTTTGAAGGCCATGTAAACTCTAATTTCTAAGGTTCTAAAGAAGAAGAGACTTTTGAGGATTGAGGCACATAAATACAACAACATTAAGGGTTAAAAATACCATTCAGGGGAGCATACAAGAGGGAAATTGGAAGAGGAAGCCAAGCAACTTTAGATTTGGATTTTTCTTTACCTTCCCTCTTTTCATTTCAAATTTTGGCTATGTTATTTCTGAATTGTATTTGGTTGTTCTGAAGATTATGGAAGGCTAAACTTCTTTTTCTCTAGGATTATGGCTCCTAGCATGTAAATTGTTGAGTTTGTAATGACTTACCTTAACTTTCATGGTAGTGGATTTGTTTGATTTACTCTTCATGAACTCTTATTGTTTGGTCACCAATTTGGGTTATTTGGAAGGTGTGGATGTTTTTGAAAGAGGCATCTATACCTTGTCCTAGCATCAAATACCACTTGATTGAATGTTTGATATCAAATTAGTTCAATTTTGTTCTAGTTATAGAAATATACCTAGGGGACTTGTGGAGTTATATTAGTTATGTTGAATGCATCCCTAATTGGGTTTATCATAGAAATATAAAGTGATTTAAGCAGTCCAATTCTTTGCATTCTCTGATAATCTGTACTCAAATCTCAAGAATACACAGTTTCATGTTTCTAGGTAATAACTTCAGAACTCATAAATTTACCTTATCATCTAGTAACCCAACCGTTATCATTAACTATTACAAGCAAATGTTTTAGGGAATGAAGAGAACAGAGTAAATGGGTTTGTCTGCATTATTTGCTGATGAAACTGTAGAGATCTAGGGTAAATGTTAACCTATTTTATATATAAAAAATAACTTGTTAAAGAGAGGCTACGATGTACAGAATACTCCTATATTTTAGATCATGTACAAATATAACCCCTTGACCTTCAAAACTTAATATTCAAGCGATTATCTGCATATGACCAAAGTTCGGAAGGTCATTTGCAAGTAACTCAAAGTTCAATGGGTCATAATACACCGAAAAAAAAAAAACAAAGTTTAGGGGTCCATTTAATTTGACATGTAACATTTTTGATAGTATATTGACGAAATTACTAATAGTGAGGTTATTTGCGTAAATTTGAAATTTTGGGGTCAATTGTGAAGTTTTGAAAGCCAAGAGTTACACATGATCCAAATTAAGGAACTATATACATTTTAGCCTTAAAAATTTTGTTCTTTGAAACATTTCAATGTTATGCATTCTATTTATGTTTAAAATAATAAAATTAATTTATTATATATTATACCACATTTATATAATTGTTCTTATATATGTTGATTAAATACGTTTGACAAAAATGTTATCAATTTTGGAAAATTCATTATTTAAACCATTGAGGGTATATACAGTCAAAATGAGTTTAATTATAACTAATTTTCTAAATTTTGGAAAGATCTATGTAATTTCTCATAATAGAGAAAATATATTTTGTAATTGAATCATCTCATGGAGAAAGTGAGAATAATTTATCTCAAATAAAAATAAACAGATCTTATAATATGACGTAAGATTTAAGATAATGAAAAGTGTGGTTTCATTACTGCAACGAACATAGATTTTTACCCTGCCTTTGAACGTCGCGTTAGGTATATATGTCTTTTTGCAACATTCTTTAAAATATAAAATACGTTTAATTCTTTGAATTAAGTTATAATTTCAATACATAAATTTTGAACTATAACTAAACGCCACAAATATTATTTTTTAAAAAATAACTATGTGAAAAAATTTAACATATTTGGCCTTCGTGCAAATTTTTAAAATATGGCGATATATGTATATACATGTCATAACTATAGTGAAATTTTAATTCAAATGCCTAAAGAACTATATTTAAATATAACTTTATATGACGTTACTTAAAAATTTAAATGTTAAGGTTAAAATTGTCTCGAACACTTCATTTTATTATGTAATTTTCTATCCTACATAGATAGTAAAAAAAAAAGTATGTATATGGATTGTTAAGGCAACAAAACCGAAGTCTCCTACAAAATTAATGTTTTGTTGATTCTAATTGAACTGACCTAGAAATTAATCAGTTCTTTTGAAAAAAACGTACGTACAAAGTAATATTTTTATAAAATGCGAAACTCAAATGATTCTAAATACGAGATTGTGGCCTTGACAACTAAATTCCTTATTTCTTTATTTTTCTTTTCTTTTTCTTTTTTTTACTCATCGATTTTCACATGATGCATTTTTCCCCTTTAAATTCTCATCTTGGCTTTGACAAATTGCACAAACTTTATTAAGTTCTAAATGGAAGGTTTGTAAGGCAGGAAGTAATCTTACATAATATGGAATGTCAAGGGATCGATGTTGTGTTATAATTGGTCTCTGAGTTGTCATACAATTCTAAATATTTTATAATTAGTTGGACATTATTACTTGGTTGGAAGATGATGATCGAATCCATAGTATCACATCTGTTCAATTTTAGTTCTAGAATAATTTTCTTCATTTCCTAGGAATTTTTAAGGAATACTAAAATCAGCTACAGATAGAAAAATTACTTACCAAAAGAAAAAAGGAAAAGATATGTTCAAAAGTTCTTATATCCAAGTAATTTTTCAGGGGGATTGATGTAATCTTATTGCTTTCACAAAAAAAAAAAAAAATCTCACTGCAAAGTGGCAAAGTTTTGTCTAATTTATCAAATTTTTAATGAAAAGATAGTATTTGAAAGAAATTTATTTATAGACTCAATCATGAACTGTTGGACTGTAAAACTTTTGTTCTTATAAAGTTTTCAATTTCTTTGCTAAATCTAGCAAAATGCCTTGAACATGAAAGATCAGAATCTGTTCTGGCATTTTGAACTGTAAAACTTTTATGTTTATATAATTGATCTACACCACCACTCTCGCTGCTTTGAATTATTAATTAGTTGAGTCACTAAAATTCCATCCATTTCGCTATAAATGATTTTCCTGGAAAGGAGTTATTCACGTGAAACACTTTTTCTTTGTTTAGTTAGAAGATGAAGTTTTGAGGAAAAAGACAGGTCTAAGTTCTGTCATCGTTACAATGTTTTCAATTATGGTGGCTTACAATCCATATATCAAATAAACATCATACCAACAGATTTCAATTTTCACAGTATCTTAAAGATTAATAAAAATCAATTTCCATAAAATATTTTTAAGATCTCAGCATATTGTGTCTGGATTGAAATAAGAAAAATGAATAAGAATGAAAGGAAAAATTGTCAAAACTAAAATTTCATTTCACTCAAATCTTCCCTCCCACTCTGTTTTCCTCAATCCAAACATAATTCATACATATGAACAGCCTTCATCCCTGAAATCCGGAATTAAAGAATGTCAAAATCATGTATGTTGATTCCAGAATTCGTGGTACCAACTATATCCTTATACACACACCCATATTTATAAGATTATGATATTTAAAACGTAACTTGACAGCTACGAACTTATTCTCCATGGATCTCACTAATTATTAAAAATTAAGTCACATATAATATATAACTATGAGACCTGCAAATCCTCACCTATAAAAGCCTTCTTATTCATATTCATCTTCACCACTCACAAACCAAATTAAAAGCCAATATTCACAAAGCACTCAAAAAACCTCTTATAATCATTGTGAAATGGCTTCCAAGGCTCCTGCATCCACTGCCTTTCTCCTCTCTCTCATTCTTCTTTTCTTCACTACGGTGAGCTCCACCTACGTCCCATCTTCACAGGCTTATTGTCCCATAGATGCTCTTAAGTTGGGTGCGTGTGCCAATGTGTTGAATTTGGTGAAAGTTGAAGTTGGATCCCCACCAACCCTCCCATGCTGCAGTCTCATTAAGGATTTAGTCGATTTTGAAGCTGCTATATGCCTTTGCACTGCTCTCAACGCTGATGTTTTGGGTATTGGCCTTGACATTCCAGTTGCGTTGAGCATAATTCTCAACAACTGTGGAAAGAACTCTGGCTTCCAATGTTATTAAAAGATGTGCTTGATCTATTTCTAGTGTTATATTTGTTTTGTTTTATTTTTTTCGAGTTTCTTTCTGATGTTCATAGTGTGTTTAATTTGAGTTTTGTCATTGGTGTGTGGTTTGCCAATGAAAACATTGGTCAATAATTCATTCCTATGTATTATTTTCATTCCTTGGCGAGTTTGGAAGACTATTTGTCTTCCTCCTCCGCCCCATAGTTTTGTATTGTTTCATGTAAGTTGTAAATTTGTAATAACAAATTAAATTCTTATGAATTTTGGGAAATGATTCATTGTTTGTCGTAAGAATTATTTGTTTGAAACGTTGGGATTATATGAGTATTGGATTGTTCGATAAGTTAGAGTAATTCATATGATTATTACTTTGTTCATATATGAAAATGTGAATATTTAGCTACAAATATATAAAAAGAATATTTACTTTGACCCTTGATTATAATACGATAAGCACTGTTTAGAAGTACTGATCCTTATGTGTTATATTTTTGTAGTGCAAAAATGTAATAAACCAAAAATTGAAGGGTGAAAATGAAAGAAAAACTTGGAGAAGGGTTCAAAAATTGAGTAAACCAGAGGGAATCAGAATTTATCTGTACTAACAGAGAAGAAGAAGAATTAATCTATGATACAAATCAAACAAAACCCTATTAAAAATATAATTTTAGCAAAAAAATAATCTTAGCTCAGAAATGTGAATTTTATAAGAAAACAAGGGAAAAAACTAAATAAAAATGGAATTGAAAGCTAATTTTTCCATGAACTTAAATGAAACTAGCCAGTAGCCAGTGTGGCTGAGCTACTACTCCATTACTATTAAGAATTGGTTTGATTTCAACAAGAATCAAGAAGGGACATTATATTTTTATAAAGCTTTATGCATCATGTTTTTCTTTCTTGTCAAAGAAAAAAGAAAAATCAAGTAGTTAGCATTTGGTAAGGTTGTCACACCCCATAACCCTGGAGTGAGACTAGCACAGGACACGAAGAAATTCTCGAACCTGCAAGCCTACACTAGATGGTAATAAAATCATACCAACATTTTCCAATCTTGTACCATATTCAAAATAAACCTAGTCATTTCATAAGGATATTTAGTTTATATATGACATAGAGATTTTGTAGAAATTTCAACAGAGTCTACCCAGTAAGTGAGACATCCCGATATTTCTACAAAATCCTATTAAGCAAACAAATATATATAATGAGAGCTCCGCTCTCACTAGAGTAAACCCAATCAACATACACCAAATACAAAAGTGAGGAATACTCATCTGTGGTTAGAATACATCGCAAAAGAGAACAAAAGAATAACTACCTAGAATTATATATATACAACCCAAAAATGTAATGTACAACAAAATGAAATAGGGCTAATTCCCGCAGAACCAAGCAAGCTCACCTAAAGAGATTCCAATCACTCCCTAGCTCCCTCTAGGAACTCACCAGCTTCTCTATCTAAGACAACAAATTTTCTGACAAATAGCATCCCAATATCAGTAAACAATATACATATATAATTTGCAATCAAAAGCGTGATAATGAGTTGTATGGATTAAAATAACATTACCATTTAATTTATAAACAAACAACAACTAGCTATTTGATGCACATTATAAAACATGTGTATTGCCTGAATCAAGATGCCTTAAAAAGTGAAAAGAAAGAATCAATAGGTTCCTAAATATCAATTAGGGGGAAGGACTAACATAGACTAGTCTATAGATATTCGATGTGGCACACAGCCCACAAGGGTAATCACAACAAGCGAGGACACATAATCCTCGAGGGTAAATAACCAACAAGCGTGAGGTCATAACTCACGAAAATTAATCATTCATCCGTTTGTGTGAGATGGCCGTCACATGGGGCTAGCACCTTCATTAACCCTACTAGCTGGGTATTTTCCAAGGTGCACCAAGGGCTAATAGAACTGCTATTTGTTGCCAATGTCCTAAATAGTCCTTCCAAAGTTAAGGAAAATAAAACAAGCATGCATGAAATCAATTAGCATTTCAATACTATTTTATTTAGCAGTTGTACATAACCGTATGCATGAGGTTTCTTAAAGGTCTAAATCAAACCATACATGATGTAATTATATGATCATGTTAAAAGAATCCATCTACTTAGAATTTACAATACCAATTAATAAAATCATAATGGTAATTGTAAAACATCTCCTAATAAAGAAAAAAAAAATTGGAGTATATATAACAAAAGAGTTAGGAGTGCTATCTGCGCACCTGAACGCCATTCACTAACAGGTAACCAATGCCTTAACTTGGGTGACAACTTGTCACCCCTAAGAAATTCCTATGCCAACAGAAAAAGAAAATGAATTATTTCTCTTTCTCTTCCCCTAAACAATTTTGGCATTAACCTCATATTGTAAGTAATCATCTTATCAATACCTTAATACCCTCATAACATTTGAGTTAACACTTAAGAGTCTTTCTATTTCAAAGAAGCTTACCACCACAAGGAAACAAGGTCTTATTAATATAACCCAACAAGAATTTCCACTTTAGCATATTATCAAGTAATAACAAATTTATCAATTCCCATTCATTCTCTTACTCCAATGTCCATTATTAAATTTCTCCAACTTGCTTAGACTATAGGTCATTTACCATAAACTTTTACACATATTTAACCTTCCTATAGTCCTTCCATAAATGCCAAAATTCAAGGAAAATTCTGAAATATTATCAATTAATCTTTCCTATCCAAACAATAACTTCTAATTATTCCAATTACTGCCTTTATGCTACTGATTGAAGCCTCAAGTTCAAAAGTTCAGTTTGGTCCCTCAATAACCCTAAATTCACGTCTAATTAGGGTTTTTCATCTAAAACTTGAATTTCTTGAAATTGAAAGTAGGGAATGGCTGAAATTAATGAGAAAATAACAAGGCATATCGAAATTTTGCAATTCATTCACTAATTCAAGCTCAATTGGATAAAATTTGCATCTTGTCTTTTTCTTGGAACCTTAACGCAGACAACCAAAATTTGAAACAATTAACAGGTTATAGAAAGAACAAAACCCATGGCAGAAACACTGAAGAAAATCACATTCTTATACTGAATATCCTTCACGATTTTGGTGTGCACAGTGACTATGAAACAGCAAGTTTTTTCACCAAAAAATGGTGACCTCCGATCAACAACTCACCGGCGACGATAGCGCAGGTGGCAAAAGACAATTCCAGCGACGAGAAATTAAAGCTCTGGTGGACGTGCGAAGTAAAACTTCTTTGTTGGCTGACTATTTCAAGCTTTCAAGGAAGATGTTTTAAGACTAGGGGCAATTTTGTCATTTCACATCCGAGGACAAGTGTCAGTGCCTAAAAAAACAAGGAAAGTGGGGAAGCTAAGATTCAAACCCTCAACCTCTCGGATCATGTAAGGGAGACCTAACCGCTGAGTTAGCCTCAATCTTAGGATATTTTTTCACCTAAGAAAATATTATACCTTAGTAAAATTTTCTTGAAATTTTCTCTTTTATTATTTTTCACTAAATAAGTGATCATATATAAATATCCCACTAATTAAAATTTATTAGGGCATTACAAAGGTTATGTACTATGATATATGAAAGCAAGCAACCAAGAAGAATAAGATTATTATTAGGTGCATTAGTGAGCACTTAGAAGGGTCAGAAAGAATATAATAACAAGCTAGCATGCAATGATCATTGGGATCCTAGATTTTGTAAATGCTACGGCTAATGATAAAACAAAGTTTTTGACTTGCTTATGATGCTTGTAGAGCTCAAAATATTTTATTTTACCAAATACTAGCTACTAAGATAAAAATGTCTTACATTGTATTTCTAAAACTTTCAGGTAAAAAATGCTTATTGATCTATTTAATTTCTCCAGGCACTATGATGGTTACTCATTATATTCACCATAGTTGTCTATTTGGAAGAAGGCATTATTGTGGATACTTATGTAACCTACATACCTGTTGGTCGGAAGGGACTCAAGAAGAAATTGTCTACCTTTAAGAAGATATTAGTACTAGTCAAATTTTGTAATATCTATGAAGTAGACTAGTCATATGGCTTGTGTTATGTACTCAATATTTTGTACCAAGAGGATTATGATCCTCTAACTATAGTTACAAAAAGGAAGAAGGACTATAACGATCCTTGTTTAAGTTGTTTTGTGCATTAATTTTAATACTGGGTTGAAAGCTTTACAGAAAAGAAGCTTAAAAAAAGAGACATATTGTTAAAAAAAATTATTAGCTTTCCAAAATACATCAGACTAATTCAAAAAGTCAATGATATCCATGAATGTGATATGCGCCTATTATTGTTGTATTTTTATTGGAACGAAGTATATTTAATTAACAAATTTAGATCTTTCACATTTTATTTTGGTTATGAAATGATATATATATATATATATATTAGTTCGATTAGGTAGAATAAGATATATATACATCTATATAAGTATTGAATGATAATATAATATCTAAATTATTAAATATGAAAACAATTATATACAATGTGTGTGCGTTACAATCCTTTGCCTATAATGGATCTTTTAGCACATTTGTGCAAGCATTAATAGACACATAATTGATATAATGTGTCATGACCCTAAAAATAGAGGGTGACCAGCATAGGAAACAAAGTGAACTTGTCTCCATAAGCTTAATAGATGAAGAATAAAGATTATGTGTAAGTGATCTTATGCAGTTAATTAGTCCAATATTCAATAACATAATCATGAAACATCAAGAAGTTATCAACACATCACCCAAAGTTCAATGTGTTATCTCCTCATTGTCAAGGAAGCTTGAGTTTAATAACATTTTCTTTACTTCTTGAATGTATACAATTAAATCAACCTTTATACATGGCTATAGAAAAAGAAATGTATAAACTGAAGGTGCTAAGATTGGAAGTGAAAATACTAAGATTTTTTCGGTTACAAGTTACAATAGAATATATATTATACAAATATTGTTAGTCTAACACCTACCATCAAGTTGAATTACAATGATAAGAGAACAATTGTTGACTCAATGGCTTTGTCCTACACTTGAAATGAACTTCATTTAAAAGGTTGTGGATTGAAATTGTTCTCTTATAATAATGATATGTGTTTAGTACGAGCATGATAAACATGGTTAAAACTTAGAGTAAAACTTAAACAAATTGCATTAATGTTATTGTATCAAAGAGTTGTCGATTGATAGAGATAGATGCTAAGTTCAAAGAGCAATGACTCGAGCCACATTGATTCAGCTGTAACATTTGCCATAGATAGATACTCATTTTCTATAGAAGATCTTTCAAATGTGTGTTGTTTCTTGGATGGTTAAGAAATGAGATTAAGACCAAGAGAAATAGCTTATGCTAAAATGGATTTTCTGTCATCGAGGCAACTTGCTCAATCATGATCAGAGAAACATTGGAAAGAAAGAATAGAGTAATTTGAAACAACGAGACCCATAGTGGAAATACCTTTCAAAAAACATAAAAAAGGTTTAGCAGCTTTCTGGTGTTCTTGAATAGGAGTATGCATAAGCTGTGACATTTTACTAATAGAGAAGGCCACATCTGGTCTTTATAAAAGTGATATATTAAAGAGAACCCACGACTCTCAGCTTAAATGGCCCCTTTTTTAAAAAATGAATTATGACACCTAAGCACCCGAAAATTCTAGTAAGTTGGTACCTAGGTGCCAACTCTAAGCTAAATGGCCTTTATTTAGGTAAAATATAGTGCCTAGGCACCAACTCTTAGCCCAAATGGCCCTCTTTTTTTTTTAAAAAAAAAAAAAAAGAAATATGACACCTAGGCGCTTGAAAATTCTGGTAAGCTGGTACTTAGGCACCACAAGCTGGCACTTAGGTGCCAACTCTCAGCCAAATGGCCCTTATTTTGGTATAATATGGTGCCTAGGCTCCATGTTGCTATCTCAATCAAAAGAATTAGTGCTAAGGTGCCATGAGTTAGAGCCTAGGCTTTAACTTTCTGGATTTACACCCAAGATTGTTGAAACTAAATTTTTAATTACCCCAGACTTGACTTTTAGCCCTAAAATGTCTTACCTAACCATTAAACCACAAAATTCACACCCTTTTTGCTTAAAGGGCAATGGCTATCAGATTATATCCCAAATAGCCATTAAAGAAGCAATAAAACTCATGTCTTGCCAATCTATCTAGCGTTTGATTAATGAATGATAGAGGAAAATGATCTTTTTTAATTTCTTTATTCAACTTCCTATAGTCCATGCATACACACTGTCATGTGACTATTCTTGTAGATATCAGTTCATTTCTCTCATTAGTTATCACAGTCATTCCACCTTTCTTTGGGAAACATTGCACTGGGCTTACCCGCTTACTATTAGAAATGTGGTAAATTATACTTGTATCTAACCACTTGATGATCTCCTTCTTCACAACTTCCTTCATGATAGGG
Source organism: Delonix regia (assembly GCA_037074485.1). NCBI lineage: Eukaryota > Viridiplantae > Streptophyta > Magnoliopsida > Fabales > Fabaceae > Delonix > Delonix regia. Next base: position 41,600,129 of record CM073450.1, on the reverse strand, counting down.
TTAAGTCTCATTTGGCGCTCAATGCTACTAAATTTCTTAGCCTCTAATAAGATTTTGTGCATGCAATATGATGGACTAATCCTCTTTAAATCTGTAATAGTCCAACCTATTGCTTTTCTATATGGTCTCAGCACTTTCAGCAATTTATCTTCTTACTCTTCAATAAGAGAAACAAAAATAATCACTGGTAAAGTTTAAGACTCACTAAGAAAAGCATATTTTAAGTTGGGATGAAGAAACTTGAGTTTTAACTCCAATGGAACTTTTATAGAGGGTTTCATGTATATTCTAGCCCCAAAAGATAGATCCAATGACTCAAATTGACTAGAGCTTTTAGAGAACTAGGGTATAACTTCCATCCTCTGAACATATTCTTGTATATGCTCATCATCACTATCAATAGAAGACTATTAATCCACTTCAAGTGCATCATGTGGATATTTCATTAAGAACACCTCTCTTACTAAAGATTCACAAACATTATCCACCACACTCACTTTATAGCATTCTTTAGAGTTATTTGTGAATTTAATAGCCTTGAATACATTGAATGTCACTTGTTCATCTTGGACTCGCATTATTAACTTACCTTTCTAAACATAAATGATGGCTTATCTAGTTGTATGAAATGACCTTCCAAGTATGATAAGTATGTCTCTGTCCTCTTCATAATCTAAGGCAACAAAATCAATTGGGAATATAAACTTATCTACCTTTACCAAGACATCTTCAATTATACCCCTTGGGTAAGCTAGAGTCTTGTCTGCTAGCTGCTATGTAATAATGGTGGGTTTTACTTCCCCTAACCCCAGCTTTCGATACACAGACAAAGGCATCAAGTTTATGCTAGCACCAAGATCACACAAGGCCTTACCACTGAACTGGTTTCCAATTGTGCATGGAATGTTAAAACTCCTTGGATCCTTAAGCTTAGGTGGAAGCTTGTTTTGTAGGATAACACTACATTCCTTCGTGAGAGCTATAGTCTCAAATTCTTTAAGCCTTCGTTTCTTAGAAAAAATGTCCTTCATGAACTTAACATAACTAGGCATCTATTCAAGGGCTTCTACAATTAGAATGTTAATGTGAAACTTTTGAAAACATTTAGAAATTTCTTCAACTGTTGATCTAATTTATGCTTTTGGAACCTTTAAGGAAAGAGTGGTGGGTTAACATAATCTATGAGTTTAAGCCTTAAAGGAGTCTCAGCCTTTTTTTCACTTGCTTCTGCCTCTTTTCCCTTTTCTTTTACATATTCAACTGTCTTCGGGTTCCATTCAATCTCCTTCCCACTTCTCAATGTAATTTCCTTAAAGTGCTCCTTATCATCACTTCTTAGATTTGGTTCCGTATCACAAGGTAGGCTGCCATGAGGTCTATTGTTCATGGCATTTGCAAGTTACCCCATCTATGCTTACAATTTTCTTAAGGATGCTTCTTGGCTTTGGATCAAGGCATTCTTACTCTGAATAATGGTGTTATTCTTTGTCATATACTTCATAAACATATCTTTTAAAGATGGTTTCTTCTTCACCTATAGAGGAGGAGCTCTAGCTTGTGGATTGTACCTAGTCACATTAAACCTTGGTGGATTACTAGGCCTCTATGATGAAGAAGTGGCTCCTTAATTATTATTCTAGGAAAAATTTAGATGATTTCTCCACCCTGGGTTATAAGTGTTAGAGTATAGGTTGCTTTGATTCTTATTTGCTAGAAATTGTACACTCTCATGGTTCTCTAAGCAATGATCAGATTAGTGACCACCCCTATAAAGATTACAACACTCAGCAAAAAGGGTCACTAAATTCACTGGGGATACAAGCCCTAATGCTTTAACCTTCTTAGTCAGTGATGAAATTTGAGCTGACAATAAAGAAGCAACATCCATGTTATGAATGCTAGTAACTCTAGCAAGCTTTATCCTCTCAGAATGCCACTATTAATTATTGGAGGACATAATCTATAATAGCTCATATGCCTCATCAACTGGCTTTGCCATCAAAGCTCCATCTATTATAACATTAATGGTGGTTGTGAACACCCCACCCGAATTAACAATAATAATAATCACAATAATAATAATAAATAGAATTAAAAAATTCAAAAAATATAAAATAATAAAATAATAATAACAATTAATCAAAACAAAATTACAAAAGGCAAACAAAATAGAAGTAATATGGAAAAAACCAAATATAAAAACCAAAATAATAAAAAGGAAAATTCAAGATATAGGTTTGAAGAAGAGACATGGCAATCATCTTGCAAAGAAATAAAATGAACAAGGCCACATACTTGAAATGGAATTGCAAAAACACTCTCACTTGCTCACACTCACACACTCTCACATGCTCACTTGCTCCTACATGCTCACTTGCCCTCACACACATGACACACATCACTCTCACACACTCACACTCACACTCCCACATGCTCATTTGCTCCCATATGCTCACTTGCCCTCACACATGACACACATCACTCTCACACACTCACACTTTCACTCACGGACACATCACTCTCACACACTCACACTCACACTCTCACCCACGGACACACACACTCACCACATGCATACACTTATGCACACACATGCACAAGAGGACAAGGGGGACAAAAAAGTAAGTAGGAGTGGTTCTACAGATGAGGCAGAAAGTGGGGTGGCTGGTGCAGTGAAAGAAGAGTGTGGCATGGCTGGAGATGGCAGGAAAATGAGGGGACCGTGTGCAGAAAAGTGGTGGCTGGAAGTTGCAGAAAAAGCAAGGGAAAAAGGGAGCAACATGGCAGAAAAAAGGAGGTGGCGTTAGAGTATAAAGGAAGGCAACAAACCGAGAGAAAGAAGAAGAAAAAACACTGGAGAGAAAGGAGGCCTAGGCTGAGAAGAAAAAGAGCTGGAGGTGAGAAGAGAGGAAGGAAAAAGAAGGCAGAAACCACGCTGAAAGGGAGAGCCATGTGACCGAGAAGGGAAGAAGAGCTGAAGAAGAAAGGGAGAGCAACGAAACCAGTAACAAACCGAGAGGAAACAACGCTGAACAAAAGAAGAAAATGGAATCAGCAACGTGAGGGAGAAACAAAGCTAAACGAAGCAAGGAAGCAAGGCAGCCATGTGAGGGAAAAACAGCAGAGAAAGCGAACCAGAAACTGAGTGAAACCGAGAGCTAAACAAGGCAGAAACCGAGAGCTGAACGAAGCTGTCCAACGTGCAGAAAAACTGTGGAGCAACGTCCCAAATCGTGGAGTGAAAAGGAGCTGAAGTTCAGACCATCCAAGGAGCAGAAAAATGGAGAGTTGGATGCCAAAATGATGTGCAGAAACAAGGAAGTCTGAATGCAAAACAAAGTGGCAGCAAAGGGAGGGATAGAAGCTGAACCATGGAGGAGAAAAAACTCTGTTTTTAGCTCAAAAAATAGAGGTAAACAGAGGAGAACTTAGGGAGCACAAGGAAGAAGAGGAAGTGTGGAGAAGAAGGGAAGCTTTCAGCCTCCACCTTCCAGCCAAGAAGTAGAGACACTTTTTGCAGAGTTTCCAGCGCTGAAGCCAACCAGAAAACTCCAACAAAGTTGTCCGCCATCTCTGCACTTCCAGCCGAGACCAGCCACTTTGGGGGGCTGTTGGAGGTCCATCTACCATAGGTGAGTGAGGAGGAGAAGGTCATTCTTCATTGGAGCACAAAGGAGGAGCTGAAAAAGCACAGGTATGGCTGCAAGTTTTATCTTGGCCGAGAATTCTGCATGCTGTCACTGTTCACTCGAATTCCTTCAAGACAATCTCATGCATATGCACTGTTCACGCATTCTAATATGAGATGCTACTGTTCACTTGCTTAAATTTGTTTAGTGTTGTTTACTACAATTGTTTAAACATTAACTTTGATTAATTATGGCTCTTACGTATAAAATTAGCATGTGAGAATTTTGTTGTTCTTGATTGCCGGGGATTATGTGAGTTTTTTTTATCTCCTTAAATCCTTGCAACTAATTAAATAATTAGAAGACAATTAATATTAATGAAATATTAATGAAGGAATGGTGAAAAATAATTGAATGTATTGTCATGATGGATAAAATTATCGTGTGAGAATTTTGTTCTCCTTGATTACCGGGGGTTATGTGAGATGTTAATCTCCTTAAATCCTTACAACTAGTGGAGTAATTGAAAAGTGATAATAATATTAATGAAATATTAATGAATAAATGGTAAAAAAAAATAAAGGAATGACAATATATATTAATAAAATATTAATGAAGGAATGGTGAAAATAATTGAATGATAATTAATATTGTCATGGTGGATAAAATTATCGTGTGACAATTTTGTTCTCCTCGATTACCAGGGATTATGTGAGATATTAATCTCCTTAAATCCCTACCATGAATTGAATAATTGAAAAGTAACAATAATATTAATGAAATATTAATGGGTGAATGGTGGAAAATAAATGAATGATAATTAAATATTAATTTTGATTAAATCATAATAATAATCATAATCAAAATGCTTGCTTTAATATGCTGTTTCCCGTTATTTGCAAAATTATCGTGTGAGAATATCGTTCTCCTCGATTGCGTAGGATTATGTGAGGTTCTAATCTCCTTAAATCCCTATAATTAATTCCGAAATAATAATAATATTAATAATAATACAAAAATGAATAAATGGACAATAATTAAATATTAACTTTGATTAAATATTTATGCAAAATGAATCGTGTGAGAATACTTGTCTCTCCTCGACTTCCCGGGCTCGTGTGAGATTTTAATCTCCATAGAACCCGAAAATTAGCATATATTTGTTCAAAGATAAACAGATAAACAAATAAATAATAGCACTTAAATTAAATTGTCTACCAATAACCAATAATAATAATAATCAATATTTATCAACAATAAATTAAAAAAACTCATAAAATAAAAAATATATTCCTTTCATTATAAATTATGCATTAATTCCCGAAATATAAACTCTCAAAACTCAAAAAAAAAAAAAATCGACAAAAACAATTTTAAAAGAGAAAATGTGAAGAGCTCAGGAGAACGAGGTTAATCAAATTGTAGTAAATTAAAACATACAAACCAAATTCCTATCCCGTTTTGTTTACAATGATCTGTTTTAATTAAAATCCTCCTATTCTCATCACAAATCAAAAAACCACCAATCACAAAAATGCCTTTTGGTCGAACTACGTGGACTTTGATCCCTCTCATGGGGTACGTAGGCCCTAGGCTTTCATCCTAGGTCAAGTCTGTCCTTTGTAAATATCCATCAGTTTGCATGCATTTTCGCTTTTTTTGTCTCCTATGTCTAACGTGCATCCATGTCAATAAAAGGGTAATTGAGATTAATTAAAGGCCATATTCTATTTCAACTAACTAGTTTAAGGTAACCGTCCTTATGGGCGGATGTTGTGGGGTGCCTAACACCTTCCCCACACTCAAATAGACTCCCAAACTCATCTTTGACCTCGCAGACCATTTCGCCTCTTTTTTTCGTTTGTTTTATTTAAATTGGTTTTCCAAAGTTTTCCATTAAAAAATTTTGGTGGCGACTCCAAATAAATTGATTGTCAAAGTTCTGTTTTTGGGAATTGGTTTTAAACCTATTTTAATTCCATTCCACCGAAAGGTCGGTTACGACAGTGGTTTTGAATGATAGAGATAACCTATTGTAAAATGTCTAGACTTGAAGCCACTAGGAAAGCCCATGATGGGGACACCTCCTTAACAACTCCTTGAACCTTTCCTAAGCTTCATATTGATTCTCTTTATCAAATTGAAGGAATGAGGTAATATCATTCGTCATCATTGTTGTTATGCTCAGTGGGAAGTATTTAGCCAGGAATTGTTGTACTAAATTTGCCCATGTAGTAATAGATCCTAGTGGTAAAGAGTTGAGTCATGCCTTTGGCTTATCTCTAAATGAGAATGAAAATAGTCTTAATCTAACTGCATCTTCACTCACCCCATTGTGAACACCCCACATAAAATAATAATAATAATAATAATAAAGCAATTAATAATAATAACTATAGTAATGATAATAAATAAAATAAAAAATTTAAAAAATTAATTAATTAAAAACAAAAATGCAAAAAGCAAAAGATAGAATTAACATGGGAAAAACCAAATACAAAACCAAAAAAATATTAAAAGGAAAAATTCAAAATACACATTTGAAGTAAAGACATGATAATCATCTTGCAAAAATGAACATGTCGCTGATCACCAAAAAATTTAGAATGTGATTGTTGAGGTCCTCAATTGGCAATCCCCCAAATTGCTTGTTAACCTACAGTAGCAGAATAGTGGTAGGCTTAATCTCAAAGTTGTTAGCATCAACAGTTAGCCTTCGAATGCTAGGAGTCAGGCCTTGCGATATTGGTATGGCATACTCAAATAAGTTGTGGTTGTTCTCATTAGCCATCTCCATTTGTCTAGGTTATAGTGCACCTTAAACAGTAAGAGTTAATGGTGAAAATGGTTATGGTGATGATAAAGGTGAAAAGTTTGGATTGAATATGGCCCGTTTGGTCTGTCTTCCTCTGTGTTTAGGCATGCACACAACTAGTACCTAAAATAGGCAATAAAAATAACTAGTTTAAAACCAAAAATAAAAATAAAGGCTTAGTCTAAGGTTTCTAACTAAGCATTAATATTAGCATAAAGTCTAATAAAAGAGTTCCTTGGCAATGGTGCCAAAAACTTGTCACAGTAAAATGCCACAATGTAAGTGTACATAGTCAACAAGTAATATAATAGTGAAAATCCTATTACCGTCCTCTAGAACACTTGTTAAGACTTTTGCTAAGTACTAATGCTATCATGAATACCTTGTCCATGCTAATCACAACATGCAAATTAATCACATATGAACATAAACCAAAAGAACCAATAAAGTGAGATTGAAGGATATGAGTATATATCAAAAAGAAATCCCTAGGATTTTGATCTAATTTGGCATTTCAATTATAATACAGTTACTTTCTTAACTTGAATTCAGTGCTCATGAGTTAGTCTTAGCCTTTAACATCATTATAAGAATTTGTTGATCCCTTATAAATTCTCTCTCTTTAAATTAATTCCTATATTTCTATAAGAACCACTTAAAGAGACACATTAAGTATGGCTAACATGACACCGTACGTCCAATAGGTATATGTCTATCTTAAAGGCAAATTAAGTTAAATTCAAGCAATAATTCAACATCAATCATACGGTATTCTATCCTACAATTAATGATCGAGCCCTTATCATTAAGGTTTCAAAAGCAAATACCAGATACAAGAATACAGTGTAGTGGTGCAATTCAGGTTGTGTTCACTTCAAGGAGCCTAGTTTGTTCCTAGGTAATTTGAATGCAAAAATATGTGAAGAAATGGGAAAAATCAGGGTTTTGTCATTGTTTTTATCAGACAGATGGAATTTGAGTGAAATGCAACAAAGTGAAATTGTTTTTAGGATTTTTGTTATATAGTGAAGATTGACAAAATAAATGGACTTTAATGCAAATGATGAAGAAATACTGTCAGAGCTTTAATTCGGCCTTCCAAGCTTTTTAAAAGATAAATGAGAGTTTCTTTATAGAACCATTTCCATAAGTGGTTTGAAATACCATTCAAACACTAGGTAAATCAATTTGTTTAGGAAACCTTTAACCTAAAGGTTCACAACAACATTAACTACCCTCTTTAATGCACTAATGGGAGATCAATGTAAATATGTGAAGACAACTTAAGTAACTTAACCAAGTGCTACGAAGCTACTACAATCAATCATAAGATATATTAGATTATACTAAACCTAATACTTCTACAATCAAATGTAGCAATAATCCTTACAAAACACACATCAAAACATAAATCTCAAAATCCAATCCATAATCTAGAAGTTATAGCCATATGGTTCAGCCTTTAAAATATAATCAAAATAACTTAACCAAGATATAATGAATACAAAGCTATGTATTATGGAAAGGAACAAGAAAAATTCCCTAGTTGATGCCCCAAGCTCAAGCCTCATCAAATCTCCTCTAAGCAAGTGGTGTTTAGCTCCTCATGGTGGAGAGGGATGCTTCACCAAGCACCAAATCACCAAGAAAAACCATGGACATACAGAAAAATGGTAGAGAGATTAGAAAAATGGAAGGAGAATATGAAGAAGGGAGTCTCTAAGACTCCCCTCTGGTCTCTCACAGCCTCCCCTTGGCAACAGCAACCTTCGTGACTAATAAGAGGCGAGTTAGGTCAGGTCTTGTAACTAAGTTCATATCTAAATTATAAATTGTGCAAGTTAGGCTGAGTTCACAGTGGTGAAAATGTAAAAACACAACAAGCATACTTGGGCCATTTTCACAATTTTTTGATTCTTTTGGTCCTTGATTGCAATTTCTTCTAACTTGCCTTTGACTTTGACCTATAATGCAAAATTCAAATATTGTAATATCCCATATTCTCCAATTTAACTAAATTGAGTAAAATCAATGGAAAAACTACAATTTTACCCTTATAAAGTACATTTTGCATGAAGTTGCCTCTAATCCCTAATTACCAAAAAAATATTATCAAAACATGCATTTAAGCTTAGTGAACCTCATAAAATGCCATGAAATGACATTGAATGTCATGGTAAAAATGGGTATGATAAACTAAACTTAGACTTTTCTTTCAATAATCCCAAAATCCTCTACATGAACCTTAGTTAGTGGCCAAACAAAGAGGGCACAATATAAAATTGAACTAAATAAACTCATTCACAATGAATTTCAAGGAGAAAAGTAACAATAATCATCAATTTGCATGCCAAATAGCCATAACCCTAGAGAAAGAGAACCTAACCTTCCATATTTAGAGTGACAATCAAGCTCGTCTATAAAACATAGTAAAAAGGAAGAAAAAAAAAACCAGAAGAGAAGAAAAATGCGTTTCTGTTGCTTTAATCAATCCCTTTCTTGGCTTATCCACATAAAATTTCTTCTTTAAGATTTAAATGTCCTCCAAGCTTCTCTTTTTTATTTCCCCTTTCTCTTTTTAGAGTCTCCACTAAAAAACCCTAGCATAACATTGATATAATGAGCTTATCATGTGAAAAGACAAAATTGCCCCTCTTTTTTTGCATTTTGGTGCCTAGGCTATAGTTTCTAGCACTTGGGTGCCAACTCTCGAGTTGAATTTGTAAGTTCTAACTTGAAGGCACCAAATCGAAGCTTATTAAACCAACTTTACTATTTTGGCCATAAATTTGCACTCCATTGTCAAAATTTAGTAAGCCACCACTTATTGGAAAGGTCTCAAAGAGTTCTCCAATTTTGCAGAAATAGCCATCTCCAAATTATAACGTGTAAGGGTCCAAAAGTTACCTCAAATTTGGGATATTTAATTTCATAAAGCCAAAACACTCCTTTCTTTCGTACAAGGCTTGAGCAAAAGTGGAGACAACATGAAAAACTTTGAATTGCTAAGAATTAAGCATGTGAATCATCAAAATAACACTAAAACAACTTCAACAAAAATGAAAAAAAATTTGACTAAAACTAATAAGATTACACCATGATAAAGCGTGAAAATGGCTTTAGTAACTATATTTCTATGGAGTTATCATTGTTTATGCCAGTAAGCCATTCCATGTACAATGCTTGGAACAGTTATTCCTAGATAATGATAATAATTTATGCGTGTCTAGGTTTACAAGTTCCATTTATTACATATTTAATAGATTTTTCATGTTCTGGAAGTTTTGTTATATATGTTCTTACTTTAAATTAATGTTGTTTTTGGTTGTTAACAAGAATTATAAAGATGAAGAGGTTCTTTAGGAACTTTAAATTAGGCATTGTTAGTGGATGAGGTTTACCAACCATTGACACTTCATTGTCAAGCCTTGTTACTTCTAGTGATCAATCTATCCCTTTGCCTTCAAGTACCCTAGCAGATGTTTCAAATGAACAACCTACCTTACCAAGTACCACTGCCAATGTTGGGGAACAATAAGAAGAGTATGTTTCAAACAAATAGCCTACATAGCTTCACCCATGACAATGTAGGAGAGGATGGATTGTGATGTCATTAGTAAGTAGACTAAACAATGAGATTCAATGTGATGTTAGTTCTTGTATGTTAATTCATTAACTTAAACATTTTAGATGAGAATGGTCAAGTTAAGAGTAGGCACATAATAGTGCATGACATTCGAACTCTTTTGAGGGGTGAAAAGGTGATTATACCATTCAACCCCAATAACCAGTCCACTAAATAAGGAGGTAAATTGTAAGCTATCATTTTTTGGAGCATTTGAAAGATTTTAATGAGTTACCTATTAGCTATCAAAAATAGAAGTTGTTGCCTCTTGAATACAAAAAAGACATATCAAAGTTGTGTTGTAATGTTATTTTATTTTTATTATTCAATTTATTGGTTATCAAAGTTTGTCTTCAACTTTTATGTTCCTAGTGAGCAAGGTAATGCATACCCACCTTCAAATCCATCGCCAAGTCCTTTTAGTAGGAACAATTAGCTAGTGAGGATGGCTTATCATTGTTTATTGTTAGACTTTGTATTTATTTAGTATCTTATTATGTTTAAAGTTGATTATGGTTTTATGTTCAACTTTGTATGTAATTATGTTTATAGTTGATTATCAATAGGCCTTGTTGGCTTTGAATATCATATTATGTTATTGTGATTAGTGATTTATCATATTTGCAGGATACTAATTCAGGAAAAAAAATTATAACAAAAAAATAAAGTAGAATATTTTAAAAAAAAAAAAAAACCTATCAGTAGCGATTTAAATTGCTACCATAGAAAATACAACACCATCAATGATGATTTAGTCACAACCATCACAAAGACGAGTCAATACAATAGCCAAAAAAAAACTATCACAAAACTATGACATTGCAACATTTTTTATAACCATCGCAGTGGCATGTGATTGTGAGGGTTAGAAAAACTGTCATAAAACCATGACACTGCAATGCTTATTTTCACCCTTGCAATAGTGTGCTTTTGTGATTACTTTAACAAGAGTTTTTTACCATTGCAAGGACTTGTCATTACGATGAATTCTATAAGGGTTTATGATAAATATTGTTATTTCATTTGTGACAATGGTTTCAACTGTGTTTTCATTGACCTTCATAGAACCACTTTACGACAGTCAAAACCCTCACAAAAACCGTTGAAAAACCGTCGCAAAAGCCATTTTTTTTATAGTGATAGGACTATAAATAAATAAATAGTGTAAATAATTTAATAGATAGTATGAAATGTTAGAGACTATGGGAAGTCTTTGTTATTAAAATACATAAAATAGCTAATGTGTATGTATTAATTTAAAAGGTATAGTAGGAACGTTACACTTTATCCAAGTTATTCGCAATATTTAAATTATACAAAATAATTAATGCAAAAGAACTAATAGAGTGAAACTAAAGAGATTCATATATATATAAGTGAAAAATCCCTTACCAAATTTGGTATTTCAATCGCAATAAGGTTACTTTCCTAACTTGAATTCAAAGCCCATGAATTAGTTTAAGCCGCTAATATCAATATAAGACTCTGTCAATTCCTTATAAATTGTATTGTCATAATATAGTTCCTTAATTTTAGGATACAAAAAATTGCCTCAAATTTTAAAGTTGCAAAAAGTCAGGGACAAAAAAGGAAATTTGTCCTTAAATTTGGGACAAATATTTCCATGCCAAAAAAACTTCTGTCTTAAAATGAGTTATAAGAAAATCCTATTTAGGGATGAAAATTTTGTCATAGAAATTCATCCTAATTTGGGACGAATTTATGGGAGGGAACTATTTGTCCCTATTCTGGCATAATATATTCTCTATTAGAATTCCATCCCAAATTAAGATGAAATTTCCCTCACAAAATTTCACCCCAAACTAGGACAGGCTTCTATGATGGAATTGTAATTCCGTCCTTAATTTCATTGGGAATTTTTCATCCCTATTTTGTCCCTAATCCGTTCCTGTTTGTCAATTTGGAAATTTTTTCTTCTCTAATCCTTTAGTAAATTCATTAGTCTTATTTTACATTATATTTCTATTGGACATTTACACACCAGATAATATTGATAACACAATAGACAACTAGTGTACTGACATTGAGAATAAATAACAATAAAGTATACATGAAACTAATCTACAATAAAATCCAATGTAATATCTTGAAGAAATATCAAACTAATCCAAGTGCAATTATAAACAAAATTGAGTCCTTTGAAAAAACATTAAAAAGATAAGGACAATGTAATCTATAGTTGGATAATTAGGGGCTTGCAAGTCTGCATTGGTGGCTATGTCTTCTTCATCAAGTAAGAGCCAGATATGAGACCATATTTCTTTAAGTTCATGAACTACTCTCTGAATGATGTTATCCTGCTGAGAAGTAACGTTAGCTTGGTGGGCGATAGTGCCTTTAAGGTGAGCAGTGACACTATGTTAGGTGCCTCAATAGTGGAGTCCTAACTAAGTAATGGAGCCAAGAGTGGAATCACATGCAACTATGTTAGGTGCCTCAAACCATCTCCAAAAATCCTACCTTTCTTGGTCCTACTTCCCATAATTTCCAACCATAGGGTCGTCTCCTCAACTTGGCATAACACTATTGCAGTCTCTATTGTCCTTTGAGATGATCTAGATAATCTAAGCCTTATATGAAGCCTATATGAATAAAAAGGTGTTAAAGAATTGTCATAATTAATTGAAAATAAAGATAAATAAATTAACACATCAAATTAGTTTAATAAACTCATATATACTTTAGTCACTCTATGGTCAACAAACTCTTCATTTTTCTAATCTTGATGTGTCTTTAAGAACAATTCAAGCTAAGTAGGCTTCCTTTTGAGTGTTTCTGCTTGTAGATTTTGTGAAGAACCATGTTTAAGAAATGACACAATTCATAGATACTACATATAATTGACTGAATGATATATAAATAACAAGCACTTAATAGTCACTTCTTACACTTATAAGTGGAAATGCTACCACCCTTGTGTAACATCCCACTAGTAAGAGATGCTTTATTCCTTGTCGCAACCCCTCTCTTCTTTTTAAATGAGTCTAAAGCTGCTCTGTACACTTTCAAGACTAATTCTCATGAACTCTACATATCATAGCTGGAAACTACTACACACTCTTTTGAGACTAATTCTTCTTAATTTGGTTATTACATTATGGTAGCCATTAATACAATTTCTACACAGCCATTGTAAAAAAAAATTAATAAATGAGCATAAGAATATGGTATAAACATACAAGTATAAGATAAAATAGAAGAAAAAATTGATATACATACCACTGATTCGTTAAACCATACCTCCTTGACCTCAGGCGGTGTCGTCCCTTAACTGTAAAAAGGATGTCCAAAGTTTCCTTGAATAATATGTGAGAACTCTTGCATAACATCAACTACAGGGTTAAATCTTTGCATTTTAACATCAAGATGAGAAATATTGTTATAAATAGAATAAAATAAGGCAATGGAAGAAGAAAAAAACTCAAGTATGTTTATCAGGATAAATCCATGCGTGATCGTTAGCAGGATCTTGACCCCAATATTGGAAAGGAATCTGTGTACCAACACCTAAGGCCATATTCTAGGGACTATCACTAAAGGAAAGGTTATATGGATTCTTGATGACTGGTAAAGATGGTGGAAGATTTTAGGCCTCAAATCCAACAAATAAAGGTGATAAAAATGGTGTCTTAGAAGATGAGGCTAAGTCGACCCTAGGAGAATGGGAAGATGACATGCTTAGACTATTAATAAGGGGAATTGAGGGAGTGATGATGAACCACCGGACAATCAATGGTGATAAAAGGATGTAGCCCATCTTTAGCCTTAACCAGTCTGACCACTTACCATCTATACTTGAATAATAATAGTATAAAAGTTGTTCATATATATATATATATACATGGAAGAAGCAAATAAATTGAATACAAGATGAAGCATGTATGAGAAAAAAATGACATGTACATAAGTATGTGAAAGTTTGGCCAACCATCTTCAAAAATACAATTCACTTGAGGCATTAAGAGTTAGGTTCTTCTACACTGTTATGTTCATCTTTATTAGATGAATGAGGAAAAGACTCAAATTCGTTGTTGGTCTCATATTTACTCTCAATGACCATATTGTTTTTTGAAATTATGTTTATTTCTTTGAAAGTTGGAAGTTCATCATTTTGGATGATTAAAGGCCACACAATTTCTAGCTTGTCATCATAAAATTCATCAATGTTAGGTTTCATTGTACTTGGGGCATCAATTGTCATTCTGGCCTAATCATGGTGATGGCTATCCAATCATCCTTTTCATAATTTAGTGGATACAATAACTAGTACAATTGTCTAACTTGCTAAGCTAGAATAAATGAATAATATTTGTTGTACCTCCTTAAGCCTCAAATTTTAACAATTCTACACTATTTATGAATTTGAGTATCGTAGTTAAGGGTATGATTATACCACTCACACATGAAAAGGGTAATTTGCTTCACTAGAGATCTTGTATATTCTAGCTCTATAACCTCTTGTAATATGCCATAGTAGTCACTTTCTTTCATTGTAATCAGTTCCTCGAATGTAAACCCCATTACTAATTGTAGATTTATAATGGCTTAACACACTTACGTGGAACTTATAACCATTAACAAAATAGATTGGCCATATTTGGACTGTCATCTTTAGTCCACAAGCAATGTCATGTAAGAAAAGATTCCTAACATTGTTGGCAAGATTCTTAAACTATTGAACAAGTATCTATAAAATGATTAACATATTAAAAATGAGGTTGGAAGTCAAAACATGAAAAGTTAAAAACATCTTACATGGTCATAGAACTAGGAAGGGAACTTAACTACAATGTGGTGATCCACATCAGCATTCGTGATTTGAGGCATCAAATCAGTTAACCCTTTAATAAACAAACTGCATTGTGAAGTTGGATTATTAATGTAGACAAGAATTATGTATAATGCAATATTATATGATAGTTGGCTAGCATGTACATTAAAGTTTCACTTTATCAGAATTTATAAGTGCATATCTTGTAGGCATAGTAAGTTTGGAGTCACTAAGAAAGTGTGACTTGTAGGCACCATTTAGATGACCTAGATAGTTGAAGAAATAAATCGGCAATAGAAAGGGTTTACCCTATCATTATTTCTTAGTAGTCTAGTTACCATACAATGAGCGTGTGGCTCATAGTAATATACACAGAAAGTTGTTGTCTCCTCAATGATGTAGGCCTTACATATAAACCCTTCCACACAAGCCTTGTTCATAACTTTCCATTTTATGGTAAGGAGAAACCTACATAAGTAAGCAATAGAATGTTAAATTCTACTTTTGGTAGAGTATATTAATCCCAACAATGTGAATGATAAATAACCATGACCTCTCAAACAGATACATCCATCCATACTGAACTGGTCCACCAATCTTAACTTCGCATGCTAAATGTATAGGTAGGTGTTCAGTAGAGTTAAAAAAGCTTAGGGGGAAGAACTTCTCTCATTTGCACAATGTAAGAGTTTTGTTCTGGTCTAATACCTAGAAATCATGCACTCGTAATATGGTGGAGCAAAGGTCTACGAAGAATTAACAAAGCTTGGTTAGTGGACTCCAAACAACTTTCAGTAAGGCAATGAAATCCACAAGAAGCAAACACTCCATGAATACATGACCATCATGACTCTTTGGTCAATAGAGTCTACCTTCTTTATTGTCTACACATCGACTAAGATTATAAGCATACACATATTGTAGTTTTAGGTTCTTAATCCATTAACAAACTGCTTATTTTTATTCAATATTAAGAGTGTAGTTTGCCTTAGGTTTGAACAACTTACCCCTGTGGTCTACATGTTTTAATTCTATTCATCAATTATATTCTTGGACATCTATCCTCACTTTTAATCGTCTTTTACTTTCCCCTTGACATTCATGACAACATTAATAAGATTTCATATACACTCTTTTATATGTGCATAATGTCAAGATTATGTCGAATCAAAATATGTTGACCAATATGACAACTCCCACAAGATCTTTTGTCTTGTCCAATTATGAGAAACCTCATATTCTGCATTGGTTTGAAGTTGTCCACATTTACTGACCTTGAAAAGATTGCATACTATCTCCCATACTTTCTTACCATGTAACTACGAGGGAGGTAGTGATTTCTCTTTTTTATTTCTCCTATACAAGTGATCCATTGGCTTGAATTGTTAGTGGCACTCAAAGCAAGTTACTTTCTGACCATACTTGAGAGTGAATGCCTTCAATTTCTCCATACAAATGGGGAAGGATAATTTCCCAGCAATTAGCCATCTTAATAACATCCTATAAGTTAGGTAGTCATTGATTGTCTACATAAGTGATACCTACATTTAAAAGTTTTATTTCAATGAAATATCATATGTTGGCACTCTTTCACTCCACAATAGCTCAAGTTCATCAACCAATGGCTGTAAGTAAATATGTATTTTACTCAGTGGATTACTTAGCTTAGGGATAATTAGAGTAAAAGCATATACTATTTCATACACATCCCGAGTAGCAAGTTATATAGAATGACAATCACGAGCCGACATGAATAAACTTTTTCTAAATTAGTGTTAACCCTCTAAGGCAAAGCCTTGAGGAAATTTTAATTAAAAAAATATCACAATTTTTTAAAAAAACAATCCAAGATTTCATATTTAACTTGAAAGTTCTTAGCTAACATCAGTTTTGGAAAGAATTGAAGGATATTTCAAGAAAAAGGACCAAAATGAAAGGAGAAGTGCAAAAGATAAAAAAAGCCAACACCCAAGCACCGCAAAAATAGCTCCCCCGTGCCAAAAAGCTAGTGCCCAGGTGCCAAAATCTAGAAAATCATTGCCCTAGCGCCAAAAGAACAGTGCCCAGGTGTGAAGTGTGAGAAAAAAGAGAAATAAAATTCTGAAAGACTAAATCAAAACGCAAAATGAAATGCAAGTGAAATTAGATGAGAAAAGTGAGTGAAGTGTAACATGTGAGGTATGAGTTAATTGGAAAATAAAAATATGAAAATTTAAATAACGGATATGAATTTAAGGTGGATCATGGGTCATGATCTTAGGTTAAATTACATCCTTGATTTCAATTGGCTTTTGGATCCTTAAGCTCCATCTTAAATGAACCTATCTCATTTTCATTCCCTTAGGCCTTATTTGAAATGGATCCCATTTATTTTTTGTTTCATTCTTATTTTTTATTTTTAGACTCAATTTCAAGTATATATCCCTTTAATTTTATTTCTCTTTGTTCTTTCTTGATTTTTATATCTTCACACACTACCACACTAATTGTTTTTTGTTTTTTTTTTTTGCTTGTTTTTATTTATTTCCATATAATTCAAATTGATTAAGTTTTCCCCCTTTTTTAACATTATATTTTCATTTTCTTTTTTTCCTTTTTTTAATTTTTTTTATATTTTGATTTCATTCTTTAATTAATTTTTTAGGGCTTCCTTAATCATTCGTATTTTATAATGCCCAGACAAATTACAGTGTTCACAATATGGGATTAGAATGAATCACTTTAACTTAATAGATTTAGCTTTTAGGCAATGAATAATTTTATATAGTCTCTGATTTAGCAAACAATACTTCAAGAAAAAAAAAAGTTTAAGAAAATTAAGACGAGGAGAAAGGCAGTGGATACAATAGCCTTAGAAGCCATTAGAAGCCAATTTTGCAAACATGATAGCAGCTTCTTGTATGCTTTGTTGAGATGGGCATGTGGTTTAGTTAGTGAATGAAGTTGGAGAGGTAAAGGAAGGATATTATAAGTGAATTCTATTCCATTTTCTTATCAGCTCTCATAGCTATATGATAAACTATTGTAGTTATTAAGATAAGGATTAGGTTATCTAGTTATGATGTAATTAATTATTTAATAATGGAACAATATTTTAATAAATAATTACAAAATATATTAACTTATTTAATAATTAATGGTTCTTAGAAGAACTAATTTAGTTTTTGTGTAACTAATGAGTATGATTTTGGTGCTAAATTTAGTAAATGAAAATAAACAAAATATTATTATATATCTAATATAATATAATTAATTATTATGTCATAATTATGAACCATGGTGTCCCAAAGATAAGTTTAGCGCTACGAAAATGTACACACAAGTAAGGCTGAACACAACTTAGTTAGGCTTGGTTTTCACCCAACTCAAGACCTGGCCCAATATTACCATCAGGTTATATTTTTTACCTAGAGGCCTATACCAACTTTAAAAGACTTGGTGTATAACCATGTTTGTCTGGGCCGATGATGGTCAAGGTCATGTCTATAATTATTTTTACTTAAACGGAAAGAAAGATCGATTAGATATGAGAGATTACAAGGAGGGAGGAGGGAGATCCAAACCAATGGCATGGAAGAAGGTATATCAAAATGCATACAAGAAGGAAGGAAGATTAGATAAAGAAAGGAAGGAGAAAACTGAAGAGATTATTGATACCAAATAATGGCGTAAAAAGAGCATACTTTTTCAACTTCCTTATTAGGAGAACAATTTATTACGCCACAATTTCAGCATCATACACATTGAAAAAAAATGTTTGTGACAATGTACTGTTCACTTTACTAAATGAGGTTGTGAAATTAAAAGACCATTTAAATGCACACGAGACTTACAAGTGATAGGCATAAGATCTAATATGTAGCCAGATGATAATGGTAGATACCCTCCTACTTTGTTCACTTTGACCAATGTGAATAATATCTTTCTGAAGACTTTGAAGAATGTTACCATGCCTGACGATTATTCTAGTAACATATCTAGATGCATTGATTTAAGGCAATGTAAGATTAGCGGTTTAAAGAGTTATGACTCACACATTCTTATGGAACAACTTCTACCATTGGCAATTAGATGAACATTTTCTAAGCAAGTGTTAACTGTTTTAATTGACTTATGTTCATTCTTGAGGAAATTGTGTAATAAAGTGATAAATGTAAATAAACTAAACTAACTCTAAGATAGAGTTGTTCTTATGTTGTGTCATTTGGAGATGATATTTCCACCATTATTCTTCACAATTATGGTGCATTTGATTATACATTTAGTTTAAAAAGCTAAGCTTAGAGGTCCTATCCATTAAAGGTTTTGTCTAATGTACTTATACTTGTATTACAATTTTCTCTATGTCTGCTTCTTGACTTAATTAAAGTGTATTATAATTAACAAAAACTTAGGAAAATTGAAGTCCATTGTACTGAATAGGGCACTACCAAAGGGATCAATAGCTTAGTGTTACTTAGCCCAAGAAATTTTAACTTTTTGCTCAAGATATTTGGATGGAATGGAGACCGTATTTATCTGATTGAGACATGTTAATGATGAACTTGATGTGGGAACATCTAATGCTAATTCTAGGTTTCCACAAATTGGAAGATCAGTTCATGGTTTTGAGTACTTTACTCTATCACTTATGGAAAAGTTACAAGCACATCATAATATGCTACCAATTGTGGTGCAGTAAACCTATTTCTTCAGTAAGTAAATTTCAATCACTAGATACGTGTACAACACTACAATACTTAAACCGTAAATATATATTCCATGTTGGGAATTTAGAGACCATGTAAGGAGACAATTAAGAATATGTGCATGGTCTTCTTCTGAGATTGATAATAAGGTTCAGTAGAAGTTTGTTGATTGGTTTTCTTCACATGTAAGCACTTATACATCCTTGATGGTTAATTTATATTATGTCTTTGTCTAATCAAATGGTTTATAATTGTTTTCTAAATAAGAAATGATGTGAACACATCCTATTTAGTTGATCTGAAGTTCCTTACCCTAGGTCTGTTGGATAAAGCACAGCATTAAATTGTATACAATGTCAATGGATTCAAATTTCAAACAATAGAATGAGACTAAGGGCTAAACTCTTAAAATTGTGGAGTTTTTGGAACATTTGGTACAACAAGCTATTCAAGTAGTATTGATAGTCAAATGTGCTTTGGAGGTATGTCATATTATGGGAAATTGTTAGATATAATTGAATTAAATTATTGTGGTCGGTTAATGGTTTTCTTGTTCAAATGCATATGGGTTAATACAACCACTGCTAAAGGTGTCGTAAAAGATGATTTGGGATTCACATCTATCAATTTTTTAAGATTAATACACACGACACATAGTGAAGATGACGAGTCATACATCCGAACTTCATAAGCTCAAATGGTATATTATATGGAAGATGAGTTTGATAAAAATTAAAGAATAGTTGTACACAAAAGCCATAAGACTTGTATGACATATGTCATAAGGATGAAGATATTATTTATACCAGTGAGTCATTCATTGTACAACACTTAAAACAATTGTTCACAGATAATGATAATATTTTACACTTGTCTAGGTTTGCATGTTCCATTTATTATATATTTGATAGACTTTCCATGTTATTGTAATTCTGTTATATATGTTCTTAATTTGAACTAATGTTGCTTTTGTTCATTAACAAGAATTCTGAATATGAAGAGGTTCTTCAAGAATTCTAAATCAACCACTACTAGTGAACATGGTCACCAAGCATTGGCACTTTATTGTCAGGCCCTACAAGTTCTAGTGATCAGTCAATGCCTTTGGCTCTAAGTACCAAAGCAAATGTTTCAAATGAACAACAAACATAACCATGTACTACTAACAATGTTAGTGAACAATATGAAAAGCATGCATAACCTACACCATGGCCACGTAGGAGAGGATGGATTGTTGATGTCATTAGTTAGTAAATTAATTAATGAGATTCAATCGATGTTAGTTCTTTTATGTTCATGTACTAACTTGAAAATTGTAAATGAGAATGGTCAAGTTAATAGTAGGCACCTAACAGTGCAATGTCATTTGAACTTTTCCAAAGGGTGAAAAGGTGATTGTACCATTTAACCCCAACTATTAGCCCACCGGAAAAAGAGGTGCAAAATGAAGTTGCATCACTTAGAGCAGAGATGGCAGAAAGAGACAAAAGCGATGCACAACAAAGAGCTCAAATTGCTAATATGGTAGTAGAACAATGACAAACAAATACAATCATTTCTTTTCTCCTCAGAAATGTCCAAGGAGACTTGCCACCAAAACTTGCATCTATACTACATCATGGGATATTTCTCTAAACATTTTTGTTTTGTATAAGTCCTATGTTGTAATGTTCTTTTACCTTTATTATTCACTTTATTGCTTATCATATTTTGTCTCTAATTTTTAGGTACCTAGGGAGCAATGTAGTGCAAGCCCTCCATCAAATTAATCATCAAGTCCTTCTAATTGGAACAATTAACTAGTTAGGATGACTTGTCAATGTTTATTGTTAGGCTTTCTAATTATTTAGTATCTCATTATGTTTAGTGTTGATTATGGTCTCATATTAGACTTTGTATTTAACTATGTTTTGAGTTGATTATTAAGTAAGCTTTGTTTGCTTTAAGTATCAAATTGTGTTGCTGTGATTGGTGATTTATCATATTTACAGGGTTCAGAGAAAAAAGTTGACATAAAAAATGTAAACTAAATGTTTAAAAAAAAAACTATCAGCAGTGGTTTAAACTTTTGCCATAAAGAATATAGAAACATTATCAACAGTTTCACCAAACTGTCATAAAGGTAAAACATTATGACAATTTTTATTGACCGCACAGTGGCATGTAATTGCAATTGTAGAAAATATATATGTATATCTCAAAACCTTGTCATTGTGACACTTCGTAATGGTATGTTATTGCAAGTTCATGAAAACTATTGCAAAACCATAACACTGCAACAATTTTTATCACCATTGCAATAACATGGTTTTATGATGACTTTAAAGAGGGATTCTTTATTGTCAAACGAATATGCCATTGCAACAACTTTTACAAGGGTTAACAATACACATCATTATTTCATTTGTAACAGTGGTTTCTACGACATTTTCATTGACTGTCGTAGAACCATTCTACGATAGGCAAAACCCTCATAAATGCCATTAAAAAATATCACAAAAGTCAATTTCTTTTGTGGTGGCTCTCTTTCATAGATTTCTCTTTTTGTTACATAAGAACTTGATACTTTTGCTTTATTTTGACTAAATCATTTTTGGGAAAATATTTGTCTCAGTAGCACTTGAAAGTAAGCAAAGATTTGAAAGTTGAGAAGATCTTTGAAGATCTTCGAAGTTGGAACCACTTTTAAGGCCAAACAAACGTTTAGCTTTGATACAGTAGTTCAATATAATGAAATGATTTTTTGTCACTTGATAACATATAGTCTTGTATATTTAGTTTACTTTATTGTCTATATTAAATGAGTATCAATGTATTGAAAGATAAATAAAAAAGGAATGTCAAACGAATTGAATGTTATAGGTTATTATCAAAGCAAAATATCTATGAGTAAATGTTTTAGACATAGTAAAAAGGCCATGGGTAAAGGTTTTATTAAACTTTCATAATATGGTATAGTGACAATCAAACATCTGTAGGTAAAAGTTTTGGTGTTTTACCCATAATAAAAAATAAAAATAAAAACTATGTGTATAAGCATAGTAAAGTTGATGAAAATTTGGACCATAGGTATGAGTCAATTGGAACTATACCCACGGGTTTATACCTTTTACCCACAGGAATTGCCTATTGGTATATGATATTTTTCTTGTAGTGAAACCATAAAAATTCAAATTTGGGACATGCTAAAATAGTTAAAAAGGAGCAAACTAGAACTACTCAGTGCCTTAACTAGCATAGCCTTGGTCAAGACCTTAGAAAATGGAAAAATAAAGCTTTGGCCAAAACTGGTTAGGCATATGACCAATTAAGAGCTTGTTGGCGCCATATCATAAAACTTGCAACATTGAATGGATTAATTGATTCATTTGTAGTACAGAATAATACCTACCCACTTCACATAGGCACACTTGGGCCCATTTATTGTTAAGTATCTTATCAATTGCATAAGAGATTATGAATTAGTATATATATATGACATTAGAAAGATGCTCATAAGTATTTAGAGTCCTAAATCAGCTATTTAGGTCACTTAACCAGTGTTGTCAAACTCGCTAGTCAACTCAGTTGACTCAGCGAGTTAGCATTTCTAGGTAATGATTAGTAGTGACTTCGAGTCAACTCAGTTGCTAACTCGGACCAACTCAGACTTATTCTAACTCGGTGATTAACACGTTCAAACTCGACTAACTCGGTGCTGAACTTGTCTACCAGGACTCGAACCTACAACCTCTGCATAGCAAAACTGTGCCTTTCCACTAAGCCAACGTTGTCTTTCAGTATATATATGTGTTGTATTATATATATTTACACTTCATTTTCTTAGTTTCAAAAAATATATCTCCTTATACTTGAACCCAAACACTTAAAATAACTTCATCACCCATTACCACATAACTAATAAGAACTACATGTTCATCATTTGTAATGTATTATATATATTTATTATTGGCTTTTTTTTATAGAAATTTTATTGTGAATTTTTCATTAGTCATGACTTGAAAAGTTATCTATTATTATCTTTGGACCTATTTTGACAAAGTAATTTTTAATAATTATATTTATTACTCTATAAATCATTTTAATTCAAATTTAAAATTACTAGTATTTGATTATTAGTAGTTATTATATTTAGATTTAAATATATAAAATTTTAAAAAATATTTATATTTAATTATTACTTATTCAACTATAATCAAACTAATAAACTATTAATCATTGCATTAAGTAGTTTTAGTTATTAGTCTAAATTTAAAAATATTGATTTTAACTATGTAATTGCATATTTTAATAATTATTTTTTATTATAGGTAAACTCTTTCGATTTTACGTTACGAGTTTACCTTCCTCAAACGATTTTACGTAGACTTGCGAGTTTGACAACCTTGCACTTAACACAATGTCAAAAAGGGTACATTGTATTTCTGTGAAATGATAAGAAGAATCATAATCCTAAACATCTTACTACATAATTTAGTCTAGAATTCAATACTCATTAATTATTTTTATGTCATTGGTTTTCATTTTCCTTCACTATTTATTGTCAGCTTAAGCTAGATGTGCGTATGAATTTTAATATTTAGCTATTTTTTTAGTGTCAAAATCTTATGGAAATAACGTCACGCTTACCATGAGTTGTGTGATACGTATTAAGTTTTTATAGTGCTAAAGTTATTTTCTTGGAAATTCCATGATTAATGGTTAAAAATAATAATGATCAAATATTCTAGAAATACAATAATATTTTGTCTATATTAATTTTACATATTTAATACTATAATCATACTCATTAGCTACACAAAACGTAATTAAGTCTTCTACGAACTATTAATTATTTAAAAGTTAATATTTTAAGTAATTATTTAATAAAATAACACTTCTTTAACAATTAATTATATCATAATTAAATAACATAGTGTTTTCAAGAACATAAGCTAAGGTAATACTTGCCCTAACAACTCCAATCGTTAACTCAACCATATAGCATGAGAGCAGAGAAGAAAATGGAACAGTGGATCAGTTATAATATCCTTCCTTTACCTCTCCAATTCCATTCACGCACCAAACCACAAGGCCATGTTAACAAATTAAGCATCCAAGAACCTACTATCATCTTTGTGTACATAGCTTGTAATGGCCTCCAAGGCTCTTGTATGTTATCCCAACCTTATATAGTTATCCATTGCCTCTTCACCTAATTAGAACTAAAGTTGTTTGGTTAAAAGCTATTTACATAAATGTGTGTATAATTATTGCTCAAAGCTTGACATAACTTGCATGTGGTAGATTGGCAAAGCGGACATGGATACTGTATAAATTTTAGACCATTGAACTTTTAAAATTACATGCAATTGTTATGATCCATTTTTATCTAACGACCCAAAATGTACAGCACGGTGCTAAAGAAATTGATAAAAAGGTATATAAAAATCAAAAAAGTTTGGTCAAGCATATACGAGATTGACTAATCATAACCAACTAAAGAATTCGGGAAAAAAAAAAAAGGTATATAAAAATCTAAGAAAAAATATAATGCTTCCACTAATATTTAGAAAAATATACACTTAACAAAGTTAATATTATATATTGATTATAAACTCAAAGAATTATAGTTAAAAAATTTCTAAAAGGCACTAAAAATATTCTTAAATGTTAATTTTATATTTATATATATATATATATATATATATATATATATACACACACACACACACATATATATATAACGGGTAAACGCACTTTATTCCGTAAAATAATCATAACTTTAATACATGATCAACGACATCTAAAACACCCTTTTAAACTTTTATAAAATGAGAAAATGTTAATAGAAAACTTTTCTCGTTGCATATGTTAATAAATTCGACTTTGTTCCTTTAAGTTTACTCTAATAACAATTTAATACGTAAACTTTAAAAGACTTTGAATGGTACTCAATTCCGAAGGCTTAAGCTTCGAAAAAAAACAACGTAAAATTTAAAATTTTTTTAGAACACCTCTTAATTAGACTTTGGATGGTACCTAACCAAAGGTTTCAAATTTGAAAAAAAAAATTTAACAAAATGTAAACAACAGAAAATTTATGAACTCGCAGATTAATTAAGAACAAAATTAAAACCTTAAACGCCAAGTCATGGTGGTCGAATTATTCAATCCTTGACAAAAAATTAAAATCACCACATAAATTTGCAAAATAAACTACTAGATCACTTAATTAAAAGTATTATATCATAAGGATACCACTCGTATTGGATTCGGTGATTTTGTCTAATTATAGTCCAAAAAATTAAAAGTATCAAATTTTTAAACAATCTTCTATTGCTATGGGAAAAAAGTTAAAATTTATTGCCTATATATAAGTATCTCAAATATGGACTGTGAATTGACAAATCATAACGCAGTAATGGTTTCCTCTTCTTTTCTTTTTTTAAAATCTCTAAATATACATATTTTGTGTTTTCAGTTCCCACATGACGCTAAAAATTAATGTATCTTGAATAAAAAGCAAAAAACTTGCTCATTATAGAAATTGGTTTGTTTTATATCATGTTTCAAGCCACACAATGATGTGCCAGCTTTTGATGTCATTTCATCATTTTCAGCCTCAATGAGTTCTCCTGGCTCACCAAACTGAGTATTTACGGCCACATGACAATGGAATTCACAAACCCTTACCTATAAAAATCTTCCTATGCCATTTTCAACTTCACCACTCACACTCACACACAAGAATAAATCAATCAGCATATTTTTAATGGCTTCCAAGGCACTTCCATACGTTGCCTTTCATCTCTCTCTCAACCTTCTTTTCTTAAGCATGGTTAACTCCTCCAATATTGCCCAATCTTCACAGCCTTCTTCTTGCCCTAAAGATACCCTTAAGCTTGGCGTATGTGCCAACTTGTTGGATTTAGTGAAAGTTGAAGTTGGGCATATTTACTCTTGTTGCAGTCTCATCAATGGTATATTAGACATTGAAGTTGCTGCATGTCTTTGCACTGCTCTCAAAGCTAACGTCTTAGGCATCAACCTTGACATTCCACTTTCCCTGAACCTCATTCTCAACACTTGTCGAAAGAATTACCTAAGCTTCCACTGCAATTAAGATAACTGCATTATGTATGGCTTGTTTGGATTGAAAAGAAAGAATAAAGAGAAATAGAAGATAGTGGAAAGGAAATGGATGAGAGAAGGCCTAGACCTAGAGTCATGAATTAAAAGTATTTACTTTTCCTTTCTCGTTCTCCTTATTTCTTCAAATGAAATGTACCCTTAAATCTAATATTGTTGTATTTGTCTGTTTTATCGTGAGTTTCCCTTTCCTGTTCATGCTGTGTTTGGAATTTGAGTTCCTTTCGTAGTTTTGACGTTGGCGCTTGCCATTGAATTTATCAATAAGTTATTCCTTCATCCTATCCTATGTATTATTTTCTTTTTCATGGCGAGTTTGGATCATGAGTAAAATTTTTATAATAAGGAAAACACACTTATCACGAACTTACAGAAGTACTACTGATGATTCAATATTGCTAGCTTATGAGGAACTATTTTACTGAGGCCTCTTTTTAATAATAGGAGAAATGTCAAATTACAACCGAGTCATATGATTATATTATCAAAAAATAAATTTACTAAAATAAAACAAAATTAATTTTAGATAAAATTCACTCTCTTCCTTGAGAAATAATTATGCTTCTTGATAATTTAATAACACAATCCTCCCGTTTATTTTGAGAAAATACACAACCCTTCTTTGAGGTTAAAAAAAAAAAACTACAACTAAACCTAATTTAACCAAAATACCTAAATGATTAAAATAGTTAATTTTCTAAATTCAACAACTTTTAAAATCATCCTGTTGGCCTTATGGGGGGTGAGCACCACACTTTGTCTCATGACGGCAACACTTAGAAGGGTGGAGCTGCTCAAGTCCACCTAATGCTCTGTGCAAGACTTTGTGCTACTAGGTCTGAGGAAATAAAGTTGTGCCTTGACCAATAGCTTAATTTTTGGCCAATGATAAGCACTTGAACTTACAATTGGTATGAAAACGTGATGTGAAATTCCCTAATATATATTTTAATGAGATTTTAATTATGTCAAACAATATAATTTGAATATTTCAAATAGTCCATATTAAAAATACTTGTGTAATTTTAATCTTCAGCCAAAGAAGTTTTTTATTTGGACCAAAGTGATATTGAGCCAAATTGGGCTAAAGATATCTTGGGCTGGACCTGAGCTCCTACACAACCTTTCGAGGTGAACCAAACTAAATTAGGGCTAATTGAAACAAATCTAAGTTAGGCTGAAGCACTTATATAAATGCCAAGTTATGCTAAGTTTATGAAGGAAGTATTATCAAAGAGAAGAAGGCATACTATATTTGAGAATGTAGCCTTAACAGAGGAGTGTAGAGCTATTGCGAAGATGAAATTGCCTTCAAAGTTACAAGATCCAAGGCACTTTACCATCTCTTGTAACATAGGCGAGCATTTTGATGGCAATGCATTATATGATTTAGGGACAAGTGTTAATTTAAGGTAATCCTCTATGTCTAAGAAGTTTAAATTTTCAAATATTTTTTGAAAATTTTCTCACACAATTAGCAAAACCTTGTTTGATGGCATGATGCTATAGGAAACTTTAAGAAAATAAACCTAAATAGGTTATCTCAATTGTAACATTCATGGAAATTCTTACATTAAGTATTTTAAATTGAGTTTGGGAAAAAAAAAAATTCAATAACTTCATGAGTAGGGATAGGAAGGTATGAATTTGGGTAAGTATTAATTGATATAATTACAAAGATGTTGGAAAAGGAATTATAGAAGACTTAAATATAATATGGATTAGCACTATACTTGATATTGAGGATAGCAAAAGCGGTAAAGCATAATTTTACACATTCATAATAACCATGTTCAAACCCCAAAGTGTGCAAGTTGGACCTTTTCATTTTTTTTCCCTGATGCTTAAAGGAGTCTATATAGGAAATTACTAAAATGCCCTTGGACATTTAATCTTTTCCCTCAAACTCTCTTTCTTACACAACGCTCTGCTCACATCTCAGACCAACTATAATTTTTTATCCCCTCTGCCACAATTTATGATCACCGATAGAGGTTATCACCAACCAGTAGGCATCCATTTAGCCGAAAAATGCAAAGATTCAACAAACGCATTCTTACATGTTTCAATTCAAAATTGAGAAGATTTAGGCGAAATTTCATGTGATCTCCTTAAGGCTTCACTTCCCCTATTTGTACTGATTGATTTCATGATTTAAGCTTTGAATCCAAAACCCCCTTTTTACAGTGCATAAAATGAGTTTTCTTGAAAAAAAAAAATGGTTAATTTCAATGCAATATCTTCAAATTAAATTAAGGCTTCACATCAAAAGTAATTTTCACACCTTTGTCTCTTAAATCCATTAATCAATTTGATCAATTTGGCTCAGAATTGAAAAAACCCTAAATTTTGGTATTGTTTATGCACAAAAAGACTGAATTTAGAGCTCAATTTAGTGCAATCTCATCAAATTGAGTTGAGGCTTCATATCTTAGGTAAATTTCAAACATATCTCCCCTAAAATTAGTTATCAATTTCAAGATTTATCTCTAAAATTGAAAAACCCTAATTTGGTTATGTGTGTTGGTACTTGTAGGATGATGAAATTTAAAGTATTAGGGCCAACAAGTGTTATTGTTTTCAGTAATAAGTGGATTTCATAATTTTTCCTTATTTTCTTGGATTTTAATTTATATAAAAGGATGGGAAAGTGCAATGCAAGTGACTATTAATATTGATCAATTACATTGGTTATGAATGGCATAAATTTTAAGCCATTGGATGTGATCAACAACTTAGGAGCTTGGTAGAATGGATTAATTGACCCATTCTAGGTATGATTAGATCATTTGAGTAATTACATAAATAATGATGTTTGGTAAGAGTATTTAGTATCATTCATAACTTGAGAGACTCTAATGTTCCTATGTTGGCAATGGTTCTGTTGATAAGAGCTAAGAATGGAGAAATGAGCAAACTAGAATCGACTTATATTGAACTATGTATGCATGAGTTTAATTCTATTTTGGGACCACAAGGCAATTAAATTCTAAATTGATGGAAATTATATGAACTTTGGGCATAAGGGCATTACCAAAATCTTAGAATGTTTTTAGTGCAAAATATTGGTGTTGGTTATTGGTGAAAAAATGAAAACTTTAAACTTATGGACCATTTGGGTTCTCAGAGCATTTCCTAAGTGTTCATGCATGTATATGCCAGTTATGGCAATTAGAATTTTAAAAAAACAAGAAGTTATGATAAAATAAGAATATTATTTCTAAACCTTAAGTTTTATATAATGTGGGTATCAAAGAAAGAACCAAGGTCATTATACTCATTTTCCTTTACCAGTTATGTTTCAATTATTCATATTGTATCCATTTACTGAATACGTCTCAATATCTTATATTCGTATTCCTTCATAGGATACGTCTCAATAATTCATACATGTATCCCTTTACTGGATACATCTCAATATCTCATATCTATATCCCTTCACTGGATACATCTCAATAATTTATACATGTATCCCTTTTACCAATTACATCTCAATATCTCATATCTATATCCCTACACTAGATTCATCTCAATAATTCATACACATATCCCTTTACCGGATATATCTTAATAATTTATTTCAACAAGGTGCACTAAGGCCATTACCCCTGCTAATGGCTACAGGAGTTTTACATGAATTCTCATATATCCTTTAAATTATAAAATCCATTGAATAGTGTAAATAAGATATATAAACAAATAATTTTATTTAAACATATTTACTACCATAGAGTAATTTAAATAAAAATAATATTGAAGATAAAATAAAATAAAGAGTGATTAAGAATGAAGTGACAATAAAATAAAGGATTAAAATGGAACTTGCATTCAGATCACTTAAGAAGCTGTAGATCATTGGTATTTATACCTCAGTTGTCAAATAAAGAAATCATAAACCCTATATATAATATTAATAATAATAATAATAATAACAATAATACTTTTAATAGTTTGAAATCCTCTTTATATCTTAAAATTTACTGTATATTTAGTTTCCACTTTTCTAAGTCTTGATTGGTCTAAGAGCCTTTAGCATGGTTCATGTTCCAAAATGTTCTTGGCAGGGAAAATATAGCAACCCCATATTCCAGTGACCATTTAGACTGTATAATCCTACCATAGATTTCAGGAGTTATGAGATAAATTGGTTTGTCAAGGAACTCATAGGATATAAATTAGTTATTTAGGCAACATAGCCTACCATAGTCTTACTTGTACTAAGTCCATAAAGCTCCATAAAGATACTATTAAATTTCATTTTAGTGTCTTAGTTTTACTCAATCTATTAAATGGGATTCCACCACCATTATGTGCATAATATGTAGAGTTTTTTGTATAAAATAAATCAATACTTCTTAAAACACTAGTTTAGAATATATATATATATATATATATATAATGCATATAAAAATAAAAAAAATTGAAAATTGGACAAGAAAATAAAGACGCTCGGTAAAATCAAAAGTGGTAGTTTGCTAATTATACACTCACCAATAAGGATCAATAGTAAAGATCCCCTATTCCTATAACATAGCCTGGATTAAAGAGGTCTCTGTAAAGCTACCTCTCGCACAAATATGAACGCTCCTTCCACAACCTCTCTTTCTAGTTTGAATGATAAAATTAAGAAATGTTTGTGCTATATATAGAAATTTTTAAGTTAATATGACAGTAACCACGCATTTTTGCCAACATTTACTATGCAAGTTACTAAGCAATAGTTAAAATTATATTTTTTATCTCAAAAAATATTTTTCTTTAATTTTAGTCCCTTAAAAAGTTACTATGCAAGTTACTATACATGAAAAGAAAAAGATGTTATGTTGGTTTAAAAGAATTGAAGTTTGGCAAAATAACAAAATGAATAAAGGAAAGGGACATACCATAAAAAGGGTGAAAGAAAACAAAGAGTTGAGGGAGAGGAAGTTCTTATTCTATCTTTTATTTGAATTCTCTTGAAGCTTTTGTTTTTCCCTATAGCTATTGTTGGATAACCATCACCTTAGGCCACATTATATGTTAGGGTTGTATGATGCCTACATGAGTGAAGAGGAAATAGAAGGGCATGCATATGAATTACTATGGTTTAAAACTACCTTTTACATTTTGATGTGTACAAAGTCCATTGTAATACTTGCATGATAATGATTGTTTAACTAAACACATGTACTTAAAAATTAATGGAAAATCTTAAATTACCATGTTGAACTATGAAACTTGTGTACATTGCGTGATTTTCCTATTGGTTAGACTGCATGGGGCAATGCTTGAGGTTACCAGCGAGCATAAAAATTAGGTGTGCATGCATACAATTTAGCTTCCCCCCCCCCCCCCCCTTTTTTTTTTTTGTTATTCAAAGACAAGTACAAGCTTAATTTGGGGGTGAGTTAACTTTTAACAATTCAATTCAAGGTACTTATACGAGTACGTAATGCTTGTTGAATGAGTAGATGGTTTTGCTAATATGATAAGAATATACTCATTAGCCTTACATAGTCAAATTAGGACTTAGTGGATTGGAATGACTAGTTAAATTACATAAGAAATTATGAATTAACTTTGTAGAAGCTTATGAGTGATTTTGGAATATGTTTATAAGCACCTTAAACTTTAGGCTGACACATATAATCATTAATAGCAATGTTAAGTGGGTTAAATTAGATTCTAGGCTCAACTTCTATTGAAACTACCCAATAAGATTGTAACACTTGCTAAGTCTGATGCAAAATTTTTGTTTTTAGCAAGAGTAAAAGTATAAATATTTATGGTGTATGTTATTAATCAATTAATGAGCTATGGCTTAGTGGTAAAGCATGGCATTTGGAGTCTGAGGGCACGAGTTCGAGACCAGCTTCCTCCTCCCTCATAAATTTTTTAGTGCTGACACATGTCCTCTTGGGTGAAATTACAAAAATGCCCTACATTTTTCTCCTTCTTCTTCCCGTTATTTTCTTCTCAACAGAATGCTCATCCTCTTCTCTCTCTATTTTTGCGTTCCACCATCACGATCAGCCACATCCCAGCTTTCAGCTAGCACCCTCCCTCACTGGTGACAAGTTTCATACCGCCACACCTTGCAGTTTCCAGTGACAGCCTCCGTTTTCCATTGGCTACTATTGGCAGCTGTGAAAAAGAGGATTTTAATGATTTTTTGGTGCGTTTTGCTCAATTTTTCATGAAAAAGTTTATGGTAGTTGTAGTTTGGTCCTTTCCCGTTGAATTTTAGCCTTGGAAGCATGTTTTTAAACTAGTTTTTTAGATTGGCTCTTCCAAGGACTAAACTAAAAATTTTCCAAATTTTTGGGGTTTTACAGAGAATTGTAGAATTCTGGAATTTGATGGGTTTAAGTTGGTATTGTAGGAAAACAT
This sequence comes from Delonix regia, assembly GCA_037074485.1. Classification (NCBI taxonomy): domain Eukaryota; kingdom Viridiplantae; phylum Streptophyta; class Magnoliopsida; order Fabales; family Fabaceae; genus Delonix; species Delonix regia. Next base: position 41,567,080 of record CM073450.1, on the reverse strand, counting down.
TTAATGTTTATGAAATGAAATCATATTGTTCTTCATGGCTAGGCTTGGTTAAAGGTGAAAGTATGGAAATTTGGGATGAAATTGAAAATTGAGTAAGTTTATAAGGAAGTAAATTTAAATTAATGAAAAACCTAAGTAAGTTATGTGGGAGAATCAAGGAATATGAGCTAAGGCTTGTTTTTAGTGGTTATAAGGAAGTTGGACATGAATTTGGTAATGGAAATGTGATGCATTAAAAGAAGAAAAATTCTTCTTAATTGGGATTATGTGTTGAGTTGATGTTATGAGATAGAATGAGAATTGTAAATATTTAGTTGCTTTTGGTAAATCTTTTCCATTTATGAATTTGTTAAGAGTCATTATAATGAGCCTAAATTAATGTGTATTAGTGATGGGAATTGAGGAAACTGTAATTTTGTGATATAGGGATTATTTGATGATATATCTTATAACCAAGAGAAGGAGCCTACTTCACCTACCAGGTAAGTGGTAGCTCTTCCAACCCTGTGTTTATCGTTGCATCGTTATATGGTAGCATAGTTTGCTAGACTTGTTAGTCTTTCAAATGAATTAGATTTGTATGAGATGCCATGCAAAAACCATAAAAAAGAGGATTGTATGAAAAGTGGCACTAGATGTGCAAATAGCATGAGCTTATGCCTCACGACCATCTAATTTAAATTACCCAAGGGCTGAGTTCTCTTGACCGATGATAAAAGTACTCAAGGGCTAAGTTCCCTTGACCAATGATAAAATATCCAAGGGCTAAATACCCTTGACCGATGAGAAAGTTTTTCTTGAGGGCTGTGGATCCTCAACCGATAAATGTAAATTCTAAAAGCTATGTACCCTTGACCGATTTAATTTCCATAAAATGAATCAATGATCGTTATTGTTATATTGCATGTTTATAGCTTAATATGATAAGATTTTAAATGATGAATTACAAAGAATTGACCGGTTTAAAGGTATTATAATGATTTATTACTAGAATGTTATCCGTTTATATTTTACTTAATTTTAGGCAATCACTCAGAGCACTTTGCTAACTAGGAGAGCTAGAAGAGCCCTATTGGTACTGCTAGGGATTTGATTCCCTATTTTTGTTAGGGTTTTGTATTTTTTTTTTTTTTTGTAATAGTGTAATTTGTTAAAGATGTAAATAACTGTAAATTGATATGGATAACCACAGGTAAATTTCCCATTCCCTTATTGTGATGTAGTTGTTTCTGAATTGATTTGAGAGTTGAGCTCTCTTTTCTGGATATTGTGGTTTTTGGCATATATTTGTAGAAATTTCAAAACGTCTCAGTTACAAAGGAGACTCTGCCAAAATTTCTACAAAATATATAAATGTGAATCTGCTTGGTAATGAACTTTCATTATGTATGATTTACAATTAGGTTAAGAAAATATCATGTTAGGCTAATAGAAACAGGTTATTCCCATTATTTATACCGGTTGCACTTCGGAAGTTAGGGTGTGGCAGAGTTGAATTTTGTTGTGTTTAATTTTGCAAATCAATTTAGTTTCTTTTTGACAAATACTTACAATTAGTTAGCTCTATTATTTGGCTACCAAATCCTATGGAACGATACTTAACCCATTTCTATACTTTACAATATATAAATGTGCGTGAGTTTGAACCGAAGCAAAATCCTAATTATGATAAAAACTCTTAATTAAATAGGAGATAAGGACCACGTAAAATGTTAAATAATAGATTGCATAATATTAAGTACAAAAATATAATTTTAATTATCCTATATATAATATGTCCATAATAAATTATCAAAGATATAATTCAAATATCTTAAATTTAATATTTTAATCCAAGGGTTAGTCTATCCGGCAAATGCGCTTTGAAACGTCTACTATATACAATCATACACAACTCATATAATAATATTTTCCCTCCAGGGTTCATGCAAATCTTTTATAGGAATAATTCAAAGCATCCTACAAATTAAATTCATATAATTTTAACAAAATTCAGACCCAATTACAAAACACAGAAAAGAATATTGGAATCCATCCACTTGCCTCTCACGGATTACAACTAGCACACTATATTCGATCCCACTGCTTTATTATTTATGCAAAGAAAACCTGTCAAGTTTTGTTTTCTTCCGAATGCAGCCGATTCTATGATGTTTGCAATGAAAATGACAGAGTGTGTTTCATGTCTTTGTAGATTTATTTTTTACCTTTATATGATCTGTATTGAATTTTAAAAGCCAAATATATATATATATATATATATATATATATGGCAGGCAAATTTGACAAACATGTCTCATGTTGACGGGTCGGTTTTAGTCTTCTTCTCCTTAATCCTTTTTTGATGATTTAAATGGAGTAACTCAGCCCGATATGTAAATATACTAATTAATTGTTTGACATACTTAGTGTTCTTTTGATTATTTTTAATATTTTCGATAAAAAAAAAATTTATAATATTTTAAACTTTAACTTCCCACTATCTCTCACATTCACATACATTTTCATTCTTTTCTTAAATCATAATTAATTTTGATATTTTTTGAAAAATTTTTATTATTTTTCAGTTAGTTTAGAACCAAAGATCCTAGACTAAAAACTAATAATTAGATGAGTTAAAAAAAAACAAAAAATTTATTATACTTAAATTTTCTTGACATACTTAAATATTACTTGACAAAAAAATTAGTATGCAGCGAATTTATACTCAGCTGGACGTTGAAAACTACTAGAAAATAAGGGGGGAGAAATTGTATGTTTAGTCAATATTAATTGATGAATATAGTTTGGGACAACCCCTACTGCTAGGTTAGATTTAACCCAACATATTAAAATGACTTAGTTATTAATTTTGAAAGGACACTCTAAATATCTTATCACACATATACCTGAGGTAAACATCTTCACCTTTCTTTTATCTCTCAAGTCTCAAATTTTATTCGTCTTCTATCTATAAAACTCTAGTAATAATTTGAGTATAGAAAGTCTACAGCAGAGTTTCTAGCCCTCTCAACTTTAAGTCCTTAGCCATTTCTTATTTTGTACGTTTCAAGTTTTGCAAAGAAGATTCACTAGTTTAAAAGAGATTCTTCTATCTAATGAACTAGTTTTCTTAAGATGAGTTTTCTTTCGAACTTTCACTCGTAATATTATAGAGCTTGAATGCTTCCTCCCTTATTTAACGATGAGCATCTCATTACAAATTTTTAACTCTAAGGACCAAATTTAAAACTGATTAAAACTATGAGGACTAATTTTCCCATACCTAAAATATGAGGTTTGTAGAATCGTGTATTGAAATTGTAATTAGACTATAATTTCAATACACGTAATATATTAGCTTTGGAAAAAAAAATCGAAAAGACATTGAAAGACCTCAAATCCTTACCTATAAATACCTCCCATGCCTCTCCAACTTCATCACACATAGCAAAACACAGCCATTATTCGCAAAGCATCTAGGAAAACTTCCTACAGCATCTTTGTGAAAAATGGCTCCCAAGTCTCTTGCATCCCTTGCCCTTCTCCTCTCTCTCAACGTTCTTTTCACCATGGTTAGCTCCACCAATGTCCCTTCTTCACAGGGATCTTGCCCTATGGATGCCCTTAAGTTGGGAGTGTGTGCCAATGTGTTGAAGTTCGTGAATGTTGAGGTTGGATCTCCACCAACCCTCCCATGCTGCAGCCTCATTAAGGATCTGGTTGATCTGGAAGCTGCTGCATGCCTTTGCACTGCCCTTAAGGCTAATGTCTTAGGGGTCAACCTTAACATTCCAGTTTCTTTGAGTGTGATTCTCAACAACTGTGGGAAGAACGATTCGGGCTTTCAGTGCGCTTAAATATTCAGCATTGTCATTAGTTTTTTCCAGTTTCATTCCTCTGGTGTGCTTGGAATCTGTGTATTTTCATTGCTTGATTATGATTGTTTTATTGGAGGGATGACTGCTCGATCTTCCTCCTAACTTTCAGTCAGTTTTCTGTATTCCATATAGAAGTTGTACTAATAAAAGTTGTAATTTATCTATTTGTCTCAGTAAAGTCTATTCGTAAACACTTCTATATACATTATACGAAAGGGACATCGACCAAGCCAAGGAATAATCATATAATAATCACACATTATAAGGAAAAAAAACGTTGTTATCAAATGTGATTATTAAGTTATTAGATATCAAAAAAACAATTAAAGAGGGGGGAAACTATTCTTCAAATATTGGAAAGATATTATTATAGCATATGCCTGAGCTATAAATAAGAGTAAATTACAGTTTTTTTTTTTTTTGCAATAAGGCTAAAACACACTTGATACTCTGTTTCAAGAAAAAGGTATATCAAATCTACTCTCAAACGTTTAAAGTCAACAGGGTTAGCTATCCATATAATATATTTCCATTAAAAATTAAATTACTGATAATAAGTTTTGATATTGTTTGCTTTGTATTTGATTCCCAAAGAAAATTTATGCTATAATTCTTTCACTTTTTGTTACATTTGATCATTATATGAGGAATATTCATTTTAGGGTTGAAGGCAAATAAGAAAAAGAGACACTTTCGAGTTAAATTACTAATGTTTTTGGACAAAAGACAATACACAAGAAAGCTCAAATCAGATGCGCCCGAACTAGAAGACACACAACAGTCCAACCTTCTGGGATCAGCGCTAAATTACAAGTTTTTTTTTTTTTTTACAATGTGATTGAGCCTAACTAATTAAAGGACAAAAGCCCATGAGTGTGTAACATAAGGATAAGAACTAAACTAACTTGGATTATATAGTGGGATCTCTCTTTTGCAATGCTGACTGAAGTATAAAATTATATTACTATATAATAAACAAATATTGGTATTAATAATAATACTTGCATTATACCCTCTCTTTTGTCATCTTCAATCTAGAACTAAAATTCTAAAAATGGTAGAAAAGAAAAGAGAAAAAAAACTAACCAAAAAAAAAAAGCCACTAGGTGTCAATTTAACCAGCTTGGCATATCAAGGTTGAGAACAGAAGGAAGTAAGGTGATGGTGGATATTTTTCCCGGCCATAGTAGGTTTAAATCATGATTGATAATTTTTATATTCTCAGGGACACCAAGTATTTTACTTATAATGAATTAATTATTAAATTAGAATGTTTTTTTTATTAAAAAATTTATGTGTTGTAATTAATAAGTATGATTATAACAAGAAATATATTAAAATAGTTAAAATTTTGTTTTATATTTAGTAATATTTAATTATTGAATACATTATAATAAGTGAATATTCATATTTCGCAAATATAAGATCATTACTCTTAAATTAAATGTTGAAGTGGGTGAGAGGTTTTGCTTCATGACTTGGATTGGCTTGGCAACTTAGTGATCAGTTTATCTCATCTATTATCTATTACATATAAGTAAAGTAAGCTTACTTTAACGTGAGAATTTTATTGACCGATAAAAAAGCTACATGAACAAATTTTTAGTTCTTCATGTGATGATTTTTCACTTTTTTCATATATATCAAGAATTTTTTGAAGTGCCTAAATTCTTTGTAGTTAATGAAAAAATAATAAAATTATTAATTTGCATAAATTCTTCAATAGTAAACAAAAATAATAATAAATTAATTAACTATATTTTAAATTAAAAATTTTTGAATTGTGAGAATTTTTTGGAGTGAACCAAAAAATTAATAAATTAATTTGTTACCTCTTAAATTAAAATTTTTTTGAAATTCAAACATTTTTTAATTAAATTAGTAATAAACTAATTAATTAATTATCTCTTAAATTATATAATTCAAATAGCTAGGATAGAGTAGAAAGTGTAAAAAATTACCACCTCTCTTGTATGATGGCAAGCTCATATGGCAACTGACCCAAAGCATTTGGAAGGAAAAAAGTCATAACTGGTTACATATAACGTTGTTTCTCCATCATTTATCTAAGTATGTGTTACATGACTCTATTCACTATTTGTATCTTTAGTTGTGAACTAGTACAGTGTGCGACGCCCAAATATTTTGGTCAAGCAAGCATCTAATCTTACTCCTCGCACTCTAATGAAACATGACTTAGATATGTCTTTAGGTGAGAAGTCCTCAACTTAAATTGTAGCAATCTTTTCCTGAATATTCAGATTGAAAACACTAAATAATTGAAGAATAAATCATTTCAATAAAGGTATTTACCAATAACTTCAACATAGTGTACAATTATCTAACATGCATGAAATGTCTTATAGTTAAGTCCCACATTGTTTATAATTTTCTAGGCCTTGTAAAAAAATGTGGTTGAATCTTTGCATGTTCAAAGATGTTGTTTATTCCACATAAACACTTTATATAAAATGATTTCACCAAGAAAAACAATTTCGATTACTCCTCATGCATTTTGTGCAAATTTTGTTATCTATCTTTAAGCAAATAATAACATTTTTACAGACCGTTATTCATCATTTGATTTGATGGTAAAGGTAAACATTCTATTTTATTCACAATTTTATTATCATAATGAACCCCAAATATATTCCAAAGCATGTCATTCACGGAGTTATTCTTACAAATCTACTCCTCTTTTGTAATTCTCTTCTTATGTCAGACCCAAAAAACGTGTGAGACATGTTTAATAATTAAATAGTCAAGTACAACATTTTTAACATGTCATTTCTTTAACTAACATTTAAAACATAAGTATATTATTCTAACCTTAACACTATATTTGACAAATACAAAATTTAAGATTCCATTTAGTTCTTTTAAATATTCAAGAATAGTTTGAAGCATAACAATTCAAAAGTTATCCGTTTCTTATGAAAATATATTTACGCCCACCTAATAAAAAAATGTCAACGAAAATATATTAATGATATAGCAATTTTACAACATCTCTTCAAGATACAGAAAGAGAAAAAGAATAATGTGAGAAATCTTGTTTTTATATTCAAGGCCAACATTCAAGCATTTAAACTTCAATGGTCAAATCAAGCATATAAACAGCCAACAAATTCAAAACAATATTATGTATATATGATTAAATCATTGCAACACGCTAGCTCATGCATATGCATAGGTGTGCACACACACATTTAGAGTCGTAATTAAAATCAATGCTATTTCAACCATTGTTATTTACAGAAATTAATAAGGACTCCAATATAGTTGAATGTTATGAAGACTACCCAAAAATAATATGAAATTAATATATTGTTAATTTATTTGTTTTAACAAAATAGTATTTAATTGTTATATTTATAATTGTATAAATAATTTTAATTCAAATTTCAAATAATTAGTATTTGTTTATTAATACCTATCGTATTTAAATTTTGATATATAATATTAAAAAAAATATTTATATTTAGTTATCATCGTTTTAACTATAGCCATACTAGTAGACTATTAGTTATTACTTTCACCAATTCAAAAACTAGTTTAAATTTTAAAATTTTAATTTTAATAATATAATTATATATGTCAATAGTTAATTAAACTCTTACGATTTTACGTTACGAGTTCACCTCTTCAAAACAAATTTGCTTATAATCGCGATTTTGACAACTTTATTTATGGTAATTAATAACTATCAAACATTATATATATATATATATATAATATAAAAAATCTGTTAGCCACAAGAATATACATTGAGCGACTATTAAAAGGACAAAAAAAAAATTATGTGTTTTCTTGTATCTTTATTATGTGGTTTTGTATTTTTCAATTCAAGATAATGCTTGGTTTTTGAATACATCATGACATGTGTGTGGTTATAATTATGTAATTTTTAAATTAAATTATATATATTATGTTTTAATTAAAAAAAATAACATAGCATAAATATAAAAAAAAAATTGCATACAAATTTAATCCATTAAAAAAAAAAGGAAAAGAACAAGGCAACATGCAAAGGAATAATAATTTCAAATAACTCTTTTCTTATTATTTTGTTTGAGATCCAAATAAAACCAAAAATAATGAAAAGAGAAACCCGAAGATGTTCCATAATTAAGCTAATCATGGCAAGAGCCAAAAGGCCGAGTATTTCGAAGATTCTTTGTCCTATTTTCTTCTCGATCCAATTAAATCAATCTCGCCTATGTACGTCCCTCGCAATTAATTAGATCATAAAAAACTTTTATTAAGATAATCAATATATGCTTCCCAATCCAACAAATGGTCCTGCTGTGACCAGAGCCTCAACAATTATAAAACTTTTGCTTCAGTTCTAATTTACGTCGCTCATCATACTAAAACTAATTGTCCATTTTACAAAGAGCAAAATGCATAATATTTATTTAATTCACTTACAAATAGTGTCGTAAACTATTAAAATTATAAACTAGGTTTTTAATTCACACTTCAAATATAAATTATTCTAGTTATTTTTCTCTTAACGGTATGAATTCGCTTGCGATTCCAGATTTTTCATTATAGTCATATATAGCTGGCAAGTTCTCATTTATCCCAATGCTAATATGTCCAGTTAAAGACAAATAGGCTTAATTATGAGGTAAACTGCTATAAGTTCATTCCTTTTTTCAACAAAAAAAAAATTATAATCAAGTCACAAATTTTTTATTGGAAGGCTAATCTTCTAATTTCATTGTAAATAATACAAAATAAAATAAACTAACGTTCTTGAAACAATGCATTTAAGTACGGATCTTCTATGGCCTTGATTTGGATTGATCAAATAAAAATTTAATAATTCATATTTACGAATAATAAGTATAGCACATAATTAGATATGATCATTAATAAAAATATATATTAAATCATTAAATTATTACCCCAAGGGTTGAAGCATTATAAATTGCCTCTAAGAGAATCTGAGTCCATATTTTTTCCACCAACTTTGATAACCTCATACCCATTTATTATTTCACATTCTGTAAAATTTAGAAGTGATCGAACTCTGTTAGACTGTTAACCTGCAGAGAGCTCCAAAAAGCCAAATATCCGTCCACTGGATCTTCTCTTCACAAAGGGTTTCATGATTCCTTAAATATTTTAATTGTATCAAGCTTTTAAAAATACTTCTATATATAATAATCAACATCAAAAACCTGTGAACTTCTCTCTAGAAGCTACTCCCGTGTCCAACCACTAAACAAAACTTCCATAATGGCTCTGAAATCCGGAATCAAAGTTCACTATTCATGGATCATTATGAATAAAATATCACAAACGTTTCACATGTATCTAAATTATTAAACTAAAACATTTAGAAATGTATTCACATTTGACGACAATTGTACAACTAGATCATATGCCCTAGCCAGCTTTGTGAGATGTTGGCACTAGAATTTCAACATGCCAACATGCCCACATGGTCTCAATGATCTCATACACCAAATCCTTTGACACTAAAATACAACACAAAAATCACAAACTCTTACCTATAAATCCCTCCTCAAACTTCATCCCCATCACAATCACCGTCAAGCCAATACTCACAAGTTAATTAGCATCCACTTAGTACTATCTTAGTGATAATGGCTTCCAAGTCTCTTGCAACTTCTGCTCTTCTCCTTACTCTCAACCTCCTCTTCTTCACCATGGTCAGCTCCACCTATGCTCCATGCCCACTGTCGACCCCGAAAACCCCTTCTGTTCCAACGTCTCCTTCTTCTTCTTCTTCCTCTTCCAAGGGCTCTTGCCCTGTTGATGCCCTTAAATTGGGTGTGTGTGCTAATGTGTTGAACCTAGTGAAGGTTCAAATTGGGACACCTCCTACCCTACCTTGCTGCAGCCTCATTAAGGGTTTGGCTGATCTCGAAGTTGCCGCTTGCCTTTGCACTGCTCTCAAAGCTAATGTTCTTGGCATCAACCTTAATGTTCCACTTTCTTTGAGTGTCATACTCAACAACTGTGGAATGGACAACTCTGGCTTCCAGTGCGCTTAATTAAAAATCTACTTTATGTTTCGTAATCTTTTTATGTTTTTTTCATGATTCAAGCTTGTTTTCCTTATTAATTCGTTGTGTTTTGGGTTCAAAGGCGTGCATGTTGTTTGCCATATTTATTCAGCTGGCAATAATTGTCGTTCATAACTTATGAATGGAATTAATTGTCCTCCTGAGAAACTAGTTATTTATTGTGTTAATTTTGAATATTGTACTCTATTGAAGTAGAATTCATTTTAATTTACGATTCGTTATTATCTTTACAAATTATTTCGGTGTTGATTTCAAACATAATTTTTAGGGTCATTAATTATATTAACAAACTACAATTCGCTAAGCCTTTCAACCTATGATTAAATTAATTATATGAGTTATATGATTTTTTATTTTTATTTTTTTGTCATAAAAGAGGCGAAAAGAATTGAAGTGAAAAACAAAGTCACATGTATCAAGATTATCTGACACTTATGTTTAGAACGCCTGGTTATCTAATTATATGTTTCATCAAGAAATTGAGTATTCAAATGTGGTTACAGCTCCACCATTAGGATGATCTAGAATTTGATTTTAAAAAGGATAAAAAATTTTGGTTCTGAGATTTAAATCACAGGAAGCGAATTCTTGTAACGGAAAAATTTTTATGAATTAATAGAATTTTCCAAGGGGACAATTACTCCTATGCCCTTGCTTAAATCCATTCTTGGTCATCGTGTGAGAAGTGATTAATTATTGGCTTATATTAGGTCCTAATTAAAATGTCATATATTAGTTTTAGATAATATCACTAACTAACTTTGATAAAAGAAAGAAAATTGACATGGTTGAAAATGGTCAAGCTCTTTTTTGGCATCTGTATTGTAATTAAGTTTTAAAGAGATAAATACAAAAAAACTGAAGAAATCATTTGAAGAGTAAAACGAAGTGAATTAAAAAAATGAATAACGAATAATAATATGTCTGTCTCCAACAACTAGTAGAATGATTAACGTACATGAAATGAAGTGAATGAATGAAACGAAGACAGAAAAAGGAACTCAATTAAAAGTGTGAATTTATCATGTGATCTGACAGTATGGTCATGTAGGCAGTAATAGTATCCTAGTTTTCGAAATCTATTTCCTCCTGAGACCATACTGCATGCTCCAGAGAGAATTCAAATCCATATTTTGTCAAGGCCAAAGGTCTTTTGGAAGACCATATTTAATACAATACTAATGATATATAAGGCTAAAGTGAGAAACTAAAATTACATTTTAGTTGTATGATTCGGTTTTTCCAAGTTCAATTTTCTTAATATTAGCCTCACATTATGACCTACCCTTGCTGCAACCTTGAAAAAGACATAAAACAATTCAAAGTCAAAATAACAAACTGGAAATAACTGGAAAGAAAAATATAATGAAGTTTACTATTTCATATCCCATCATTTTGTAACATATAAAGACAGGGTCCAAGGTAAACAAATTCAAAGCGCAGAAAAGGAAATACTATAATATCTTTCATTCTGGGTCGTACATAATTTGTTTAATCCCCTTCATACATAAATGGGAAGGAAAAAAATTAACCTTGTAAGGGGGAGATTTTCCTTCACTTTTGATACATAAAATATAGGCATTACAAATTACCCTTCCATTAAACGCACACACACACACAGACACAGAGAGAGAGAGTAATATGATCAAAGGCATATTGGATTCAAAAAAGATTGAAAAAAAGTGAAATTTTTATTTTTATTTAATTTTTTATTTACATTTGATCTTCCTTTCACATTTATCTAATTTTTCAGTATAGATAAATTATGAAAAGTATGTTAAATTTAAATTTTAAAATATTAAAATTGAAATATAACCTTCTTTCTCAGTTCTTTCTGTTCTTCTTAATTCAGACATATCCATTGGCCAAAAAATAAAATTCAGACGTATCCCAACATAAGATCGTCGTATCAACCAACCCAAATAGAAATTACGATGAATAAACGGTTTTTATATATTTTGTCCAACCAAATTAATCCAAAAAATAGAATATGTCATGGAGATGATAGTGTATAAGCGAGATAAACACTCAAACTTCCACACTTCCTAAAAATTCAGACCAATTAAAAAAAAAGCGCACAAATAAATAAATTTAACATAACAATATTATATAATTAAACTGAGAATTCTTACATAAAGATGTTATAAGCCTCATGAAGAAAAATCTTCACCAGCAAACAATACATATATCCCAGAGTATTCAATCATCATATATACTGAATATGAGACACAAAACATACTATATATCTCTGTGTGTGTGGACGACACAAGAGTGAGAAATCATGCACGAAGCCTTCAACTGGAGGCGACGACAAGAAAGATGAGAACTGCTGCAAGAAGTATCGGGAAGAGCAATAGCAGCAGAGGAGATGGTGGCGAAAAAGCACCCATAAATGGTGGCGCCAGAAAGAGTATGGCGGCGATCACCAAAAACGCCACTATAGAACCATGTCCCCAAACTTCTGGCTGCGCCATTTTTCTCAGTGACATGATTATGAATTGCTTGAGAGAAGCATGAAGGGGTATATGCCCTATATATATTGGGTTGAAGGGTACGTACTGTGAATGGTGCCTCTTGGCGAAGAGAAGAGGGGTCACGAACGAGGGGCGGCATTAAACCATTTCTACAACTGCTCGCGCTCGTATTCGAATTTACCCGGATGATTTGTTCGTCTTTAATTCATATCTATTATGCACCTTAAGACTCGGGTATTTTAGGAATGCCTTAATAGGGATTAAAACCTGTTTATTTTGTTATTAAAATAAAAGAAAATTATACTTATTATCGGCCCCCCAAGAAAAGAGCAAATGCACTATTTTTTTTTCATTCTGGTATATATATCATTCTACTTAAATCATCTGTCACCCTTATTACTTAGTTATGCTTCTTTTCCCCTTCGGCTAAAATGCACTATTTCTTTTTATTTTAAGTCAATTATAGGTAACTCTCAGTAACCTTCAAAACTTAAAATTCCCGTAAACTTTTTAATATGTGCAAATAACCTCTTATTATTAAATTTGTTAATTAACTTATAGGTGACAAGTTAAATTAAATAGACCCCCCTAAATTTTTTGTGCAAAGAAATCCTTTAAATTTTGGCTGATATTAATCCCCTCATGTATCATGCTTCTTTTAGTAAATTAATTAACTAACTAAGAGCGGAGATTTAATTGCACATAATCTACAGTTCAAAGTTTAATTGTCGAGTTTTGAAGGTCAAAAAAGTTATTTGCACTTAACCTAAACTTCAAAGGCATTCTGTGCCATTTAACCATTCATTTTCTTTTTCTTTTTCTTTTTGTATATCTCTATTGTATGTTGTATACATGGTAACACAAATTTTAATGTAGCTAAGATCTTCCTTAAATTATCCAAACTCTTCGGTGAACCCAACAAAAAAAAAAGGCAAAAACCCTATGTCATTATTTGGAAATAATTCTTGAACTTACAAAATAAAAGTATGGATCCCCTCTCACTTTTACATCTCATAATAACATGGTAAGCACTCATTTGTCTCAATATCAACATGTTTAGTTTATGATATTATAAGGAAGTTTAATGTCACTCCTCTAACTAAAAAATTGTGACCGGCATAGAAAATGAAGCAAACCTAGTCTTCGTGAACCCAAACAAGTAAGGCAACTTAAACAATTAAATTGTAATAATTCACCATTTGATGCATTGCAATGAACCATATAACTTTTACATAACTTTTATGTTAAAATTTTGATAGAATCTTCTGTGAATTATGGACATTCTAAAATTTTCACAATCAATCAAAAAGTAAGAGAGTTTTGCTCTCATAAAATATAGAGTCAGATAATCTCATATACAAAACACAATTATTAATTCTCTACTTGTGACAATGGAAGCTATTAGAATACAAAATAACAAGTTATACAAAAAAAGAATTATCTTTGCCTTTACAGATAACGTAGGCCTCACCAAAATGAATCAATCTGAACTCTAAGCAATGGATGGAGGTCTAGGAACAACTCTACAATCTATAAAACATAGATAATATAGGGATGAGCGGAAAAACTCAATGAGCAAACACTAACTATACCAAGAAAGGAAGAAAGGAACAGATGAAAATGTTGTAGCTTTTAACAAACCTTTGGTTATTCTGAACTCCTATCTATTCAACCTGGCCTATCTTCTTTCTAACAAAAGGACGCGAAAATCATACCTATAAATGGTATTTTCTGTAGAAATAGACTGAACTCGCTTTCGAGAACAAGAAGTAACTAACTATGTGGGCATTTGATCTTGTATTTCTCATTCACAAATCACTCGTCTATCTATCTTGTTTAAGTGTCCGGGAAGGCTACTAAAAGGGTCTGCCAGCAGAACTAGTGTAGCGCAGTCTGGTCAGCCCATCTCTTTTGGTTACAGAAAAAGTTTTATCTTTGAAAGACCATATTTAATACAAAACTGATCATATATAAAGTCTAAATGAATGACCAAAATTAAATTTTACTATAATTTAGTTCTTCTGAGTTCTATTTTAATAATTTTAGCTTCTAAATATGACTAGACTTGATCATTGGGTCGGGCTTGAATTTAGGCTCCAAAAAAATTTCAAGTCCATATCTTAATCAAGTTTTTTTATACAGGCTTTTATCTGTATTTTTCGAGTCGAGTCAATTGGGCATTTTTAAAAATAGTCAAATTAATTTGTTGCTTAAGACTTAAAATAAATAATATATATAATTTTTATTATTATATTTAATATTATATATAGAGAAGTTTTAAATATAAATGAATTATTGTAGCAGTATTAATCATTTAAATAAGAAGTAATAATTTTTATTTCTTTATAAAAGCGTCACATTGCACTAAACTTTTTTTTAAATAATAAGTTTTTACTTATTAAAAAAGCATTTATTCAAACTTTTCGAGTTCAGGTCAGGCTTTAAAAAAAGTTTTTTTCTCGGCCCATTTTACAAATTAGATTTTTCAAACTGATCTTTTATTTTAATTTGAGCTTCTTTTTTTTTTATTAGACTCATTGAGTCGGGCTAACTTTTTAAGTTATGATCATATTTTATGACCTATACTTATGATTCACTACAACCTTCAAAAAGGAATAAAACAACTCAAAGTCAAAATAACAAACTATAAATAAAAATTATATGAAGTTTACTATTTCACTACCCATCATTTTGTAATGTTAAAGATAGGGTCCATGGTAAACAAATTGGTTTAATCTTTTTATTCCGCGTACGTATAAATTTGTTTAATCCCATTAATATTTGAATGTGGAGAAAAAAAAATTATCCTCCACCTGTGAGTACGGCTAATGAATCCTCAAACATATGCAGTGCCTGACATGGAACCCAAAGTGAAAAAGAGATTTAATATATACTGTGTATGCTGTTTATACGATCGAATCAAAGTATATTTGGATTGAAAAGAGCCAAAAAAACAAAAAGAGACTGCAGTAATTTAATTTTTAATTTTGTTTATATTCAAATTTAATATTTTCTCTTCCATTACTTCTATCTAATTTTTCAGTACAAATATATTCCACAAAGAAATGTAAGCTTTTAATTTAAGGATATCAATATTAAAAATTAAACTTTTTCTCCGTTCTTCCTATTCTTCTTAATTCAAACATATCTGAACACATAATATTGTTGCGTTAACCAACCCAAAACTCTTAAATTATACGATGAACAAATGGTCTCATTTTATCCAATTCCAAACACCTAGAGAATATGAAACGGAGATCGCATTGTAAACGAAATCATTTGAATAAAAGAAGAATACGATAGAAAATTTTGATGATTAACCCATGAAGCGCACAAATAAACTTGACAGAACAATATTTTATTATACTGAGAATTCTTACATAGACAATCCATTTAAGAGATGATAAGCTTCCCCAAGAAAAATCTTCACCAGCAAACAATACATATAACTCAGATTATTGCATCATAATATGCATATATGTATGTATGTATGTATATTATGGACTAGAGTGACAACCATTACTGGAAATTCCCTGATAAATTTTACTGAAAGTGATCCTCTTCGTGAAGCCTTCATCTAGAGGCGACGATGAGAAAAATGAGAACTGCTGCAAGAACTATAGGGACGAGCAATAGCAGCAGAGGAGATGGTGGCGAAAAAGGACCCATAAATGGTGGCGCCAGAAAGAGTATGACGGCAATCACCAAAAACGCCACTATAGAACCATGTCCCCAGACTTCTGGCTGCGCCATTTTTCTCTATAATGTGATAATGAATGGGTTGAGAGAAGCATGAACGGGCATATGCCCTATATATATTGGGTTGAAGGGTACGTACTGTGAATGGTGCCTCTTGGCGAAGAGGGGTCACAATAGGTGGCATTAAACTGATCGCGAGAGGTTGAATTTAGCCATATGATATTTTCTCATAATTCAATTCATATTTATTATGCACCTTAAAACTTGAGTTTTTTTGGAAGGCCATGAAAGGGATTAAAATCTATTTAATTTTTAAATTAAAAAATAAAAGAGAATTACACTCTTTTTTGGCCCCCAGATAAAAAAAAATAGAAAAGAAAAAAATGCAAACTATATATGCCCTCCTAGTATATGTATATCCTTCCACATAAATCATTCGTCTCAGTTATGCCTCTTTTTTTTTTTTCTTCCCTTTTGGTCAAAATGCACTAATTTTTTTAAAATTAAGGTCATGTGCAAATAATTTTTTTAACTTTCAAAATTTAACAAGGATACCTTAAATTTTAAAATTTGTGTAGATAGCCCCTATTATTAAATCCATGAATTAACTACATTAAATTAAAGAAACCCCTTATTATTTTTGTACAAATAAATCTCGTAATTTTGGGCTAGCTACAAATAATTCCCTTGAATTTTGAGTCAATGTGTGCAGATATATAAACCCCTCATGTATCAAAATAACTGATTAACTAATAGTAGAGGTTTAATAGTGCATAATTTTAAGTTCGTTAAGTTTTCAAGGTTAAGGAATTATTTGCACTTAATCTAAAGTTGAAAAAAATTATGTACATTTTAACTTTCTTTTTCTTTTTCTTTTGAATATCTCTATTGTATGTTGAATATATAGTAGCACAAAAATTTTAATATAGTTAAGATCTTCCTTAAATTCTCCAAACTCTTCTGTGAACAAAGAAAAAAACAAGGCAAAAACCCTAGGTTATTATGAGGAAGTTTAAAGTGCCAAATGAGCCATTAGCTCTATAAGAATAAAATAGGCAGAAAGATCAATCTTCTTAATGTGAAAGTTAATGGAATTGCTTGCCGATTTTAAGAATTTAGAGAATTTGACCCAGAAATTAAGGGAAAATATAGATCTTTGAAAAAGTATATAGATCTAAACTCTCACTATTAAATCAAACTCAATGACCTTCAGTTAGGAAAAAAAAATATTACACATGATCATAACTCTCATTCAACCTATAACACTTAGATGGCAAAAAACCAAATATAAGCGAGTTTGCTTTATCAATCACCGTATTTGATGTGGATCTAAAAATTATAAATGATAGTAGTACTATTTCAAGTTGATTATAGGATGGGGATCACAAAAGGTTTTTAAATTTAAATATTTCTTGGGAAATTTTATGTAGTATTATTTAATTCAACGTAAATATCATTTAAAATTTTATGTGTATGTAGTATTTTTTTTTTTTTTGTATTTTTAAGTCATTTTGCTTATTATATATATTGATAATAATATAAAATAAGAAAATCAATTTCACTTATTATTTTTTAGTCTTCTTCTTATTAGAAACTTGAGCTGCATAATAGTATGGCTTTTAAAATAACTTAGAGATACAATGTCATTGTACCTCTTCTTTTCTTTTTCTTTTTTATCTTTTTTACAATTGAGTTAGAATTGAGCATTTAATTGATATTTCAAAATTTGTGATTATTCTGTTGGTAATAATTTATTTTATGTCCAATTATTTTTGTGCAAACTTTGGTGAGTTTAATTACAATTTTGAAATACAAAAGTAGTATAATAAGATTTTTGTACTTTAAATATGTGGACAAAAAATAAACACAATAAACAAGGATATGTATATAAAAAAGTAAGATGGCATGATAAAAAAATATGAAGTTTAAATTTCATTAAAAATTTAAAAATCGAATATAAAAATTATAAAAGAAATAAAAAAATTATTTAAATAATAAGCCTGATTCTTTTTCAATTTAAATAATGTAAACCATTGGGTTAGTCAAGTTTTCATGTTTGGATCCATTCCTTTATGTGAGGACAACTTCAGTTTACATGTGAGAATGGATCACCTGATCCATAGATAGGCCCACCACTTGATAATTTGGATCCATTCTCACATAAGAGGCAAATTAAAACATGTTTTTTTTCTTATATATATATATATATATATATATAATATATGGATTTTTATTTGGGGTGTTAGGACAAATCAGACATTATAAGAAAAAAAATATATTATATACATATAATCCAGATTTATATTGTTTGTATTTAAAAATTTAAATTCATTAAATTATTTAAATTTTTATCAAATAATTCAAATTTTAATACATATTAAACAAGTTCTAATAATTTTTTTTAATTAGACCTATTAAAGTTTCATCTAATGATTTAAATTTTATTAAATTTATTAAATTTTTAACTTTACCGCTTCCAATTTTAAAATTTTTATGACTAGCTAGGTCTATCCTAGAATCAAGGGGTTGAATTTTATATATATATATATATATATATATATATATATATATATTGGAGAGGGAATTACTATTAATTATAATTAAAAAATCAAGTTGACTAAATGCAATTTCTTCCATATTTTAATAATAACATGATAACCTTGTGAATTGAGAAGTGAAAGTAAATTACAAAAGACAAAATAACACGATACTTATCTTTCTCTTCACATGAACCTCATGTCTTACAGAAGAATACAAATCCTTATCATTTTTTTCCCACTAATAAAGAACAATGACAGTTTCCACACTTCATATTTCACAATCCTCGACACTTTAATCAGTTTCGAATTGAATTGGCAATTTATGAGGTCAAACTGCGAGCAAAAAAGAGAACCCTTGAATCCTGTACCATTATCACTTTAATTAGTTGTAAATTGCAACTTGAAATTTCAAATTAATTATAATTACGTATGTGCAATATATTAATACGTAATTAGTATCATATCAGCCCCAAAATTTAATTTTATTCTTAAATGTCTTGCTTGAACTTTTGTCCCAGGAATTGAATTTGAGCTAATTGCAGGATATTTTGATACTACTTGCAAGATGGATTCAGGAGAAATGTAGGGAAAGCAGCGTAACCCTCATGACTTTTTTTTAAAATTTTAATTTTTATATATAATTTTATCTTATATTTTTAATTTGATCCATTAAAAAATAATAACGCATTCTGTTTTTTTTCCTTAAAATTTGCCCCATTCATAATATAATTTAAAGATTTTTGTCCATTGAAATCAAATTTTAAATTCATCTCTATTCATAATATAATATGATGACATGAATTGAACAGTAAATGAGGAATAGGAACAAGGTAAGAATTATCCAAGAATAAAACATAAATTTCATCACAAATTCCCTTTCACAGAGTTTTGTCCATGTATACAGGGAACACAAATCATACAATGAAAAGGATTAATTAATTTTCTTTTTGATCAATCGCTTCCATTTGACTCTACTTGTTTTTCCATGTATTCAACAAAAAAAATGAAAACACACTACTCCCACCTAATTCTCTTGCACATTCCATGTAGATCTTCCAAAGTTACTTAAGAGTATGTTTGGAGATCTAGAAAATGAAGAAGAAAATGAGATGATAGTCTATGAAATAGATGTTATATTTAAATCTAAACCGATGAAAATATTCATCAAAATTAAAACTTTACTTCCTCTTTTCCCTTAATCTTCTCCTCGATTTAAACATACCCTTAATTTTCTTTCTCAGATAATCACAATGAGCCCTGTGCTAGAGTACAGCTTCATATTCACCAAAGAAAAATGGCAAACCAAAGGGCATAAAGGAAGGTAAAGGTAGGGATGAAGCAGAACCAAAGAAGCAAGAAAGTTGGAGGATCTGGATTCATGAAGTAAGGAAAACTCATAATAGCTGAAAGAAGAAGCACAACCATAAGTATTGTAGCCACAGCTTTGTTGTTGGTACAACAACTCATTTTTGTTTCAGAGAAAAGTTTTGCGATTTCTGTGAGAGTTACCATGAGCTAGCTGAATGCATTTATAATTAGGGTTAATAAATGCTGAAATAATGGTAACTCCAATTTTCTTTGTCCATTCAATTTAAGCCTCAAAACTAAAATTAATGAGAGGAGAACTGTATTAGTCACCCATCTTTTAATTTAGTTTTACTTTGCTAATACAAAATTTAAAAAGTTTTAAATGATTTCTTATTTTTTAAAACTCAATTTAAAAGAGACCTATTTAAATTAAATTGTGAAAAAATGAATGGTCATTTTAAGATTTTTAATATATGATAAAAATAATAACGGACTAGGTTTAAAAGTGAAAAATTATTGTGATACTTATTAAATTTAAAAATAAAAAAATTAAAATAATATTTTTTAAATTAAAAAGTTATAATAATAATGTTGTATCTGGCGGAGCTTTTAATACACATTAATATCTTTGACTTTACTGAAGTATGTCGCATACAAAAGTTTGAACTCATTAAACTTCTGGAAAACTATTGAATGCTAAAAATGTAAAAATAATTGTCATTAATAATTTGTCAAATAATCTATACTCTTTATAAATGTAAATTTAATTATTGGTCTTAATTTATGAAAGATTCTCATGATAATATTCGTAGTAGTTAGTATCAAGTTCTTCGATAACACAAGAATACTTGGAATAAGTTCACTACCAAAATATTCTAGGTCATTTTTTGTGTACCGCAATATACAAGTTTGAAATAATAAAACCTTTCAGAAAGTACTGCTTGAGTACATATTTCATGCCATCTTCGAAAGTTCTTCTATGTTTATCTTCGTTTACAAAAAATTTCTTACCATATATATAATTCACAGATATATATATATATATATATATATATATATATATATAAGATTCTCCTAATATCCATAGTATCTAGCATCAAAATTTTCAATTATCCATAAAACCTTCATAATATTTGGTAATTTATTATTTATTTGTATTTTGTGCTCCATTATAAGTGTTTAGTGTATATAACATATTAAAAAAATTTTATCTTTCAATTTTTAGTTAAAAAAAATATTTAATGAGTAAGCTTGTTAAAATCGAATGTAAGACCGTCTATATATGTGCACAAAAATCTAGAACTGTCACAATGGATCAACTTAATTCATCTAAATTGATTCACTTGAGTTGGTAAGTTAAACGAATCAACCTATAAAAATTCTAACTCACCCTACTTGGTGGGTTAAACGAACTAACTTATTTAATCTACCAAAAAAATTATAAAAATTTAAATGTGACTTTTTTTAAACACATGTTTTGTTTAATCAATTAATTTTTATATCAATATAAATAAACAAAAAAAACTAAATAAAAAACAAGTTTCAACGGATTAAAACAGTTAGAGTAATTTAATAATTCAATGATTTATTAATAATAAGAATATGATTATAAATCGAATATTCAAATCTCGAAAATTACAAAATAATAGTGACAACACAACATATATATTAAAGTTAATTTTTTTTATAAAAAAAAGTGCAGTAAATTAGGACATTAGACTGAGTGAGTAAAAAATAAAAAAAAAATTGTTTAACTTACAAACTAATTCAATTTAATTTATAAATTAAACAAATCAAGTTAATAAAAATATATTAAATAAATTTTCAAAATAACCTCCCGAGCCCCCTTAGCTCAAACACATCCCAAGAGAATATTTAGAATATGTAGATACTACTAAAAATAAAAAAGTTTCATCCTCGATTGAAGCTAAATATAAAAGCTCTAAATATTCATTCATGGAAGGAGTTGAAGAGGACTCAGAATAGAAACTTGAGGATTGAGATCAAGAATAATATTGCGATCTAGCAATTGTTGCTTACTCCCATGATCAGTCTCAGTTTGTGATGTATTTTTATCTAACTCAACTAATGGAATCGTAGGACATGTTTACAATAACCAATGGGCAAAATTAACCCTTCTTTTACAGAACAAGTCTGGGAAGGAATTGTGAAGATTATAGTTTATAAGGTAACTGAAATTTTCAAGTTGAAATTTTTGGCATCCAATGGAATGTCATATTGAAGCTTTTTCAGATTTCATATTGAAACTTGGATGTTTCGTTGTTGCAAATTAAACTTACCTACTAAGATGTGGAGATTTACGTTGAGTATGAGTTTGAGTTAATCTATGCCATCCATCTCCATCAACTATCATCTCCTTTTCATCAGTTTTGTTCGACTACACTGCCGCTCGAACTCCATCTCGCTCGAGCTCGATCAAAGCAAGGAATCTCTGTCACCGGCGTGTTACGAATCTGAGGGGCTCTGTCACTGGCGGATTTCGGTGCTGTCGTGTTCGTGTTCTACTGTGTCTCGGCGTCCGTGTTCGCTGTTCAGGTCAGGTGTTTCTCTTCTTTCTCTTCTTGTTAGTGATGTTGATGAAGAACTGGAAGATAAAGAAGGTAAAAGACCTACCTTGGTTGAAGGTTTTGTCTGAAATCCTTGAACGTCGTTTTGTTATTGGTTATGTCCACTTTCCACCTCAATGTCACTTATAAGTTTCAATTTTGAGACCTTGTAATGTATTCTGGGCTCTGTATCTTGCTTTTTATGCAATACAGGCCATGCTTTGTATAATTTTTATGATTATTATCAATTGAAGAATTTTTCTGCAATTGAAAAATGATGTGGGTAAGAATTTCCCAGTAAACGGTGAATGCCTGCCATACCAAGCACTGTTAGCTCTCTTCTCCGACTTTGTCACAGATTAAATAATCTATTTGTTGCAAATTCAATGCCCATACATTGTAAGATTCAATGCTCTACTTGCTGCAATTTCAATGCTCTTATAATTTTCCCGGCTTAAAATATTGGAATAATTTATTTTTATTTTTATTTTGTTAAATAAATAAATAGAGCTTTTTGTTTTGTGATATGTGAATCAAAATCGTATCTTTTAATTTCTATATATGGTTGTGGCATGATTGCAGGTTTGGCAAGTGAAAATGGAAACACAACTCAAAGATTTACTGAGTGATCTTCCAGACACATCATTGATCACTGAAATCCTATGTATGAATCGATCTAAAATACTTGTGATAATTTTTCTAAAAATTAATATTTAATATAAATGAAATTAATATTTATGTCCAATGGCCCCAAAAGCCGATACCAGGACTTGGAGAATAAGGGGTCCACTGACAAAGATAGCTGAAAAACTAATACATTGACATAAAAAAGAAAAAGAAACTCTAAGGGAGGAGTCAAGATTCAGCTGTGTGCCTTCCTCCATTGTCTTCTTCCCCCACGTGTTAGGGTTTTGAGTGCTGTAGTTTGCCTTCAATTCTTCGTATTCAACTGTTCAATTCTACGTATCCTTAGTTTCATTATTATCTCCTAGTGAGGTTAGATTGTGTTCGATGTCTTCTTTTTCTATGTTATAAACTATATTCTATGTTTTAATTGGTATGGAATGAAGTATAAGGTCACATATGGTTGAGTCTGTTATGATATTCTGCTCTATTTAGACTTGAAGTTTGTAATTTGAACATTAAACTTGGAAGTTCTGATTTTCTATTTAATACCTTGTGCTGTATCAACACTTCCTAGATGAGTATGCTTTGCTTGCTTTTCAGTTGCAGATTGTCCCTGAAACAACCATATAAGGGATGGCATTCCATAGATGAGGGTTAATATTATTTAAGACAATTTATAAAAGAGCTTACTCTGTTTTATTACACATTAGCCTACATAGAAGGGTGTAGGATATTAGTTAATCACTCAGGGACTGATATTAGGGTTATATAGAGACCCTATCTCAACTTCAAATGATAATGTATGGTTTTCAGTCAGCCCAAGAGCTGTGGTCCTCTGGGTGATATGCAATATTCCATGAAAATAGCAATTTTTGAATGTGATGATTCTAGTAATTGTTATTTATATTTCACTTGTTTTGCTAGATCTGCAAATGGCTAGTGAAATTATGTTGGAACATCTCTCAACGCAGATTTTGATTTAGCGTGTGTTATGCATAACAATAAAAGATGTTTAGTATTATTAACTGCATTTACTTAATGTGTTTTTGATATTCGAATGTGTATGATCCATTTCATATTGGTCCTCTTTGGTGATTCTTATTCCTCATGTTTACAATCAACAGTGTATGCAAATATATCTGCTTATCTGCGGGATACTTCATATGTAACAAGGGCACATATTTACAATAGCTGTAGCAATCTGTAGAGCACCAAAAGGAATGGAGTCTTTGTGGACAATGGTCGACTTTCTTGCAATCATATTTCTGATAGCAGTATTAGGGTTTTTCTCTGCAATATTTTTTGAAGCATATAGAAGAAGAAACAACCATGAGTACGTCCAATTAATTTGTTTTTAAATATATGCAGTTACTTGTAATAGTTTGATATTCTATTTCTTATCATAATCTTTAATTATAATAATAGGCATGTTGAAGGTGCAGCAATTTTTGAGGATCCTAATTCATTGAAACAGGTAAAACAATTTCTGTGGTGTGAAATCAATTTTGTTGTAGGCATGCAAGAGCAAGACTATGTGATAAATCTCTTCATTCTCTCCACCCCCACCCCAGTTCTCTCTCCCTTTGGCATTTAGGGGATATTAAGGCAATAGGCTGTGTTATTGAGTGATGGGAAAGTCCAGAATTTATGACGCTAGGGCCACTCTCTAATATCCTTTTTTAATGTTATTTTACATCATTACTTTGCAAGGGATGAGCAAACCAATTTGGTCATGCAAAATTGTCAAATTCTCCGCTTTGCTGGTCCTACTGGCCAAGGAATCTAAAATATGTCTTGTAACTCTTGATTACTACAATTAATGATCTTAAGGAAACATGAAAATTGTAATTATGTAACTTGAATCGAGTGAATATTGCAGGTCTATATGGAATGAGTAGCAGCATAGAGTTATGTCTGTTAGGCTTAAAAGTGAGTGGTGTATCTTGCATCTTAACTATATATTTTTATAATTGTAGAATATTGCAATGAATAATTAGTCATATATATGCCTGCCTTCTGGGGTAATATAATCAGCATTTTCCCAATATGATAAAAGACTCAGTAGGTGACTAAGTGCATCAGCCAGTACTTATCTTGTTTGGCCAGGATTAACCAATTCTGAAGTAGCCATGAAAATAATGCATAGCTTTTACAAAATGGGGAAAACATTATGAGATGAACAAGTGAGATACATATAATGGAATGAATGAACTCTTTTAAGATGTGCCTTGGTTTTGCATGTTTTTTGCATGATCAATTACGTAAATAAACTAGCCTCTTCTTTTACTCTTTTTCTCTTGGGTCAATACTTTATGTCCAAGGAAAAGAGTTATGACTCATTTTGGAGTAGCCACTTGCAGATAATTCTATTGATTTCTCTATTGTATGCTCGATGGAGAAGTCAGTATCTTTTTTTAGATATGTTTCTGATATGCTTGTTGGTGAAATTAGTTTGTATTCCATTTCCTTTTCATGATGGACTAAAACAATGATAATCAACGGAGTTGAAATATAATGTCAAATGGCTTGAATGAGAAAAATCATGGTGCATCCTCTCTTACTGAGGAATCTTTAGTGTTGTTGATGTGCTTTGGTATGTTATTGTCTACAGAATGCATACTTTTTTTTTCTGGTCTCAGTATGGCCACATGTTGTTTGTTAATGTTTGTTTTTCGGTGTAAAAATTCTGAGATAACTCCACAGTAAATGTATCCAGAACCCTTAGAAAGAAATAAACGGAATAAACTAGAGCATAGAAAGAGGAAGGCATGCATCAAGGTAGTCAAAGGTGAAAGGCATTGGACCCCCCTAGTGCCTTGAGGCTAGAGGTGCTTAAACGATACTTGGCTGAGTGAAGTCAAGCACTAAAATTAAGTTAGGAGAAAGGAATAAAATGAAGAATAACTGAATGTTAACAGTGATAATATACAATTGTTATCTATGTTAGAGATCATAATAAAACTATTTATGAGCCTTCACTGAACAATTGAAGTTTTTGAGTTGAAATGGTATTGGACACTACAAAGCATCTATGACCAAAGGTTTAGGAATTTAATCCTTACTGACCCAATGCTCCATAATTAAAATGATATTTTAGCGATAAGTATAGTGGACTTGTGCTATGCCATGCTTCAAGCCCAAAGGGCTTTCATTTGAAAGGGTAGAGATTATAATAAAACTATTTACAGGCCTTCACTTAACAGCTTAAAACTTGAGTTGATATGTCTTCGACAATATATGTTAACTCCAGAAATATAAAATTCATATAGAGTAGTAAACATTTAAGGTAAATTATGGTATAAGAAATAAAATATAAATATTCACAACAAAAAAAGGTTTGGCTGTGTTAAGTTTCAGATAGGAAATATTTTCTGCATTTATATGTATAACTTATTTTGTCTATCCAATAATTACTTTATGCATGCATTTCAAATATTTGTCATTCATTATGATAGAATTGTTCACTTTTATTTTCTTTTATTTATATGATATATATATTAGGATTTCCATTTGCATAAGCAGTGAGGTTAGGTAACATTTATGAGGATGGATGCTTGATATCTGAATTGGTTGAACCTTTTGACTGATTCTTACTCTGCTTTCTTAGGTTCCGTGCCCAAACATTGTTGATCCAGCGACAAAGTATATCTCTTTAATAATTCCTGCATTCAATGAGGAGCATTCCCAGTGCTCTTGAGGAAGCTATGAAGTAAGTCAAAGCATGCATTTTTACCAACATTTATGATTTCATTGTTGATACCAATGAAAGAATTTGACTTGATTATTTTAGCTTCCTGTTAGTCTACTTTGGTCTTCCTGTTATGTAGTTTGCTGCTTTGTATGTGTCAAATTACAATCAATGTGTTTGACTTCCTTTATATTATCTATCTTACATGTCTGCTCATGTGTCTATATTAATTAGTATTTTTCATTTGGTTTATATGCCACTTGTCACATGAAATGGTATTGGTAACATATTTAGTTTCCTCCCTTCTGGATAAAAAGAAAGGGGGGACAAAAACAGATATAGCTCGGAAAAGATCAATAAGATAAGTAAAACCAACCAACAGGGGAAAACTTGAAATTTCTAGAAGGTAGAACATTTGAATTTTATGCTCGTTCTTTGTTATTCTAGTTAACTATTCTGATGCACTTAGTTCAGTTCCTTCAGTCACGACTACATATTTGCACACCATAGGATTTGGTGTTGGAATGGTGTATTTTGTTATCTAAGCACTTTCAGTTGCAAAGTAATGAAGTATCTACAGCTAGCCGTTATTGCTGAGAATTGCTACATGGAACCATAGTGATTTTTATGCCTTTACTTTGTAGTTATCTTCAACAACGTGCCTTAAAGGATCCTTCATTTTCATGAGGTATACTTTCTTGCTAAATTGATTGAAGTGAGGAATAACAGATTTTTAATTCCATCTTTTAAGAATTTTTTTTTAGATTCTGGCTCATCACCTTAATAATTTAACATTACAGATATGTAGTAGTTTATAAAATGTATGGTCCATGTAGTAAAGCAATGAATTATAATAATTTTACATTTTGTGACAAGGTTTAGTAATCTCTCTTCCCAATTCCTCTCTTCCATGGTTGCTTTTGTCATAATTCATATATTTATTTGACTCTGCATGCAAGGCATACTGGCTATATTTTTTAGACAATACTGTTTGAAGCTCTGAACTGGTAGTTTGTAAGTGACTGATTTTACATAATTCATCATAATTTAAAATCTTTCTCCATACTGCTATTCCATTTGGTTCATCCCATTTCTGATGTATACTGAGTTTTATGTCTACTTTTAACAACTCCACCACAGGAGGAAGTTTTCTTCCAATTGTATTCTCATTCTTTTGTACTCTTATTATATATCTATGATGTACATGTTTAAGTATGATTGAAATGAAGGAGAACAGCTTGTGATCATTAACAGCGCTGACCATTTTTAAAGGACTTACAGAATTTAAATTTTAAAAATCAATAAGTACCTGATAATTGAGAGATGATTCCTAGTTCACTCTTTTAGAATGTTCTCCAGATGGCAATGGCACATATAAAGGCTTCATTTTATGCATGTGTTTTGCAAATGTCAAGAAAAGTACTATTCATACTCATTCAAAGAAAATTATTATAAAGATATGAACCTTCTTGCTCAACTTATCTTCTTCAATATGATTTTCAAGTTTTTTGTGAATCGTCTTATACTTATTTTGAATCTGTGATTATTGATGATGGGAGTGCTGATGGGACTAAAGGAGTAGCATTTGACTTTGTGAGGAAATATACAGTGGACAATGTGAGGGTTATTCTTTCTTGGCAAAAATCATGGGAAGGCAGAAGCAATCAGAAAAGTGAGTTTAGAACAATTAACGAAATTTTTCCATATAATCAATGTCTGCATGTCATACTGTGTGCTTATTGACAATTAACTGATGCCTTTTTCTTTGTGAAAGCATTGTATTACAGGGAATGCTTCATTCACGTGGTGAACTACTTTTGATGCTGGATGCTGATGGAGCAACTAAGGTCTCTGACCTAGAAAAGCTTGAAAATCAGGTTGGTGGAATGCTTCTGTATGATCTGTGGCTTTCATAGATTTGCTTAGAATCAGTGTTTTGTTTCTTGTACTATATGTTGATATGAATTGTCAAACATTTTGCCATTCAGATCTGAACTGTTGCAAAAGAGGAGTTTAAGTGTGAAGATTCAGCCACTAGTGAATTGAGTTATAGAATATCTGATATCCCTGTTGTTGCATTTGGTTCACGGGCTCATCTAGAGGCGAAAGCTTTGGCTACAGTTAAGTCTTGCTAATCCTTTCCTTATTCTCTTTTAATCGTTGTCATATTTGTGTTGATCATCTTAGTTGAACTATTTAGCTTAATGTTTCAATAGGAAGTGGTACCGCAATTTTTTGATGAAGGGTTTCCATCTTGCGGTTCTCCTGGCTGCTGGTCCTGGAATTCGTGATGCACAGGTAGGTTCCTTCTTCATTTAATTTTTGACCTCAGTCTGACAGCACTGTACAATGACTAGTGTATGGTTCTCCCTTTATCTAGTGGCTGGCCTTCTAGAACCTTCTCTAGAAGTGACTAGCTGCGTCTTGAATGCCTATCAACTTTACTATGTTTTAGTCTTTCCTGTGCTTGTACAATGCCTTCCCTTTAGCCTGTATTGCTTTTAGTTCCTCCTCTGATATTGACTTTGTACTTCTAGTGTGGTTTCAAGATGTTTACTCGGGCTGCAGCCAGAAAGCTTTTCACAAATGTCCATTTAAAAAGCTAATTACACTTTTATAGAATGCCATGGCTTCTTAAATTATTTCAAATGAACAGGCTTAAGAAATTAAAGAAGATTGGTAGTTCTTACTCATTATAATTAATTGCTTGTAAAGTTCTGTGATTGCCTTTGTTGGGTCTGTATGAGTACTTCTGAAATGCATCTGATATCAGTATCCTGAGGATCTCAATAGTATTCCCTTGTTATAAACATGATTCTTGAATACAAATGTTTGGCTGATTGGCATGTTTTAATTGGTTCTTCGGCCAATTACTTGATGTGAACACCCTCAAATGGTAGAATGATTGGGTGAAAGTAATTTTTGAGTTAGATTAGACTTAGATACAGTTTTTTATATCTTTATTATCAGATTTTTCAATGAACACGTAACAAGTGTGTGGTTAATCAATACAAATATAAAAGTGTATTTTTTAATTTGAAAATTATACAGTTATGTAATAAACATATATGTGCCATGATATAATTGAAAAACAATAGTCTTGTCATGTTTCAATTGGAGAACAACATAGTTTAGATATAAAACAATGCACAAGTTTTTTCCTTTAGAGTTTTTCCCTGGATTTTGATAATCAATACTTGGTCGATCTTTTTTTGTACTCTTCGATAATGGTCGCGGCATTCATTTTCTGCAGGTGGTGCTTTGACGTTGAATTAGTTTATCTCTGCAAATGGTTTTGCATTCAGGTGTCAGAAATTTCTGTGAATTGGTCTGAGATTCCAGGATCCAAGGTGAATCTCCTGAGTATTCCTAAAATGTTTTGGGAGCTTATGTTCATGTCTATGGGGCACAGGACTGGTATGTGGAGAATATCTGCTTGAGCTTCTATGCTGGATTTTCAATTGGGATTAAATCCTGCTGTGCATAGCGGCATTTTCCCAGCAGATAAAAGTGTTATATCATCAGGAAACCTAGACTATACGCACTTGGGGGCAAAATGTTTGTAGAGGGGACCATAAATTTTTTTTAAAAAAAAACATTGTTAGGCACAACATAAAAAGTCACTATTTTTTGCGGCAGAGTTCGGAACATTAATTATTTGTAATGCAGTATGAGGATAAAAAAACCCACCAAATGACAAAACTGACAGGGCAATGTAATGTTGACTAATGTTTTCATATGTGAGGCCCACTAGAATTATCTTATGTTAAAACCTATGCAATCTAAAACAGCATCCCCTAAGGGCTGTGAGGATGAACTACGACCCAAAAGTGTTTTACGAATATTCAGCAACGATCCTGCAATCCCAGGTTATATCTTATCACCTCCATAGACAAAAGAAATTTGATTCCTTTCTTGTTTGCCAAATCTGTGAAAGAGGTATGATTATGTTAGTGTATTTCTTGTTTGATTTTTTATTTGATTGCGCATGCTTGTCCTTGTGGGTGTTTAGGTTCAATAGATGGAGATGTGGGAGGTTTCATTTAGAGCAAGGAGAATTTCTGGCCATCTTTGAATTAATTAGGGATTGGAACATTTTTACATGCAGGTGTTTATATATTTGTTAGTGTTGTTCTCTAATCAAAATATAGTAAGTATATGTTTTTTCATTAATATTACAACATGTATATGGCTACTTTAAGTAACCATATAAATTTTGAATTAAATTGTGTGCTTTTTATGTTATTATTGGTTAACTGTACACATATTAGTCATGTGTCAAGGGAATTTGAAGAAGACAACACACCAACTACTTCGTTTTACAGGTTGATGATCCTCAGTGCAAACTACTTGAGGTCCTTAAGCAAGATAACTAGATCAATCCAAAAGTATAACACAATTCATCACTCCCAAATAATGGCCAAAATGAAGGTCCAAACAATTGCCTACAGCAATTTGTTTATATCAACCATAAGGACAAGGTTGACATTGAAAGAAGTAGGGATTATTAAAATTGATTAGCCAAACAAGCAGAGCCAAGCAGATAAGTTTAACAGTAAAACTCGTTATTCGTTGTATGATATTTTGCTTGTTCTGGAAACCCCATTTTTATGTCTGTGTATGGGCCAAAGGCAATAAATTTTTCAGCTAAGTATTCTCAGTAAAGTCTCTCCACATAAAAAATGGTAAGAGTTTAAGTTTGATAAGCAAAGCCAAGTGGATACCTTCACCACGAGAAAGAAAACGACATTAATGCCCTACTGACTATATCATCATAAAATGGTTGCATCAAATCAAGCACGTTTAAGAGTTTGTAGCATAACTAATTATTAGAAATACTTTGTTTTTATCCTTAGTGTTATGCCAAGTTTAGAAGTAAAGCTTGCTATTCCATGTAAGATATTTCGCTTGATTTGGAAAGCCTTTCTTATGGTCTTCTTGTAAGGGCGAAAGGCAAGAAATTTTATTCCAAAGTTTTCAAAGTCTCTCCACTCAAAAAATGTTGAGAACCTAAGCTAGACAGTGTGAGCCAAGTGAATACCTTCAGCATGAGAAAGGAAAAAACCACAATGGTTTGTTGACTTTTTCATCAAAAAATGGTCGCCTCAAATCAAGCAAGCTTAACGGTTTAATAGCACAACTAATGATTGAAAGTATTTTTGTTTTTGTTTGTAGTGTAATGTCATGTTTAGCAATAAAGCTCTTTATTCCTTGTTTCATATTTTGCTTGATTTGGAAACCTTTTTTAATTATCGTTGTGTAAGGTTAAACTGCAATAAATTTTTTAGCTATGTTTCCAGAATAAAGTCTCTCCACTCAAAAAAAATGTTAAGAGCCTAAGCTAGACAAGCAAAACCAAGAGAATAACTTCATCAAAAGTAATGGAAAAACCTTAATGGCTTGCTGACTTTATCATCATAAAATGGTCACATCAAATCAAGCAAGCTTAACGGTTTGATAGCACAATTAATTATTGGACAATTTTTTGTTTTTGTCTTTAGTGTTATGCCATGTTTAATATTAAAGCTTGCTATTCCATGTAAGATATTTCGCTTCATTTAGAAACCCTTTTTTATAGTCTCTGTGTACAAGTGAAAGGCAAGAAATGTTTTACCTAAGTTTTCAAAGTAAAGTTTCCCCACTCAAAAAATGCTAAGAACCTAAGCTAGACAATGTGAGCCAAGTAGATACCTTCAGCAAGAGTATGGGAAAGACTTAATGGCTTTCTGACTTTATCATCCTAAAACGATTGCATCAAATCAGGCAAGCTTAACATTTTGATAACACAGCTAATAATTAGAAGTACTTTTGTTTTTTTCAGTAGTGTTATACCTTGTTTAGCAGTAAAGCTCGTTATTCCTCGTTTGATATTTTGCTTGATTTTGAAGACTCTTTTAATCATCGTTGTGTAAGGTCAAACTGCAATAAATTTTTTAGCTAAGTTTTCAGAGTAAAGTTTCTCCACTCTAAAAAATGCTAAGAGCCTAAGCTAAACAAGCAAAGCCAAGTAGATACGTTCATCAAGAGTAACAAAAAAGACCTTAATGGCTTGCTGACCTTATCATCATAAAATGGTCGCATTAAGTCAAGCAAGCTTAATGGTTTGACAGCACAACTAATGATTGGAAGTATTTTTGTTTTTGTTTGTAGTGTAATGCCTTGTTTAGCAATAAAGCTTGTTATTCTTGTTTCATATTTTAATTGATTTTGAAACCACTTTTAATCTCCGTTGTGTATAGGCGAAACACGATAAATTTTTTAGCTAAGTTTTCAGAGTAAAGTCTCTCCACTTAAAAAATGCAAAGAGCCCTAGCTAGACAAGCAAAGCCAAGTGAATACCTTCAGCAAGAGTAGTGGGAAGACCTTAATGGCTTGTGTACTTAATCATCATAAAATGGTCAGATCAAATCAAGCAAGCTTAACCATTTGATAGCACAATTAATGACTGGAAATTTTTTTTCTTTTGGTCTTTAGTGTTATGCCACGTTTAACAGTAAAGCTTGGCATTCCATGTTTGATATTTTGCTTGATTTGAAAACTCATTTTTATAGTTTTCGTGTACAAGCAAAAGGCAAGAAGTTTTTTTACCTAAATTTTCAAAGTAAAGTCTCTCCACTCAAAAATGCTATAAGCCTAAGCTAGACATTGTGAGCCAGGTAAATACCTTTAGCAAGAGTAAGGAGAAGACCTCAACGGCTTGTTGACTTTATCATCATAAAATGGTCGCATCAAATAAAGCAAGCATAATGGTTTGATAGCACAACTAATGGTTGGAAGTATTTTGGTTTTTGTCTATAGTGTTATGCCTTGTTCAGCAATAAAGCTTGTTATTCCTTGTTTGATTTTTTGGTTAATTTGGAAACCACTTTTAATCATCGTTGTGTATGGGCAAAATGCAATGAATTCTTTAGCTAAGTCTTCTGAGTACAGTCTCCCCAATCAAAAAATGCTAAGAGCCCAAGCTCAAAGCCAAGTGGACACCTTTAGCAAGAGAATTGGAAAAACCTTCATAGCTTGTTGACTATTGGTCGCATCAAATCAAGCAAGTCAAATGGTTCGATAACACAATTAATAATAGGAAATATTTTTTATTTGTCTTTAGTGTTTTGCCACGTTTAGTAGTAAAGCTTGGTATTCCATGTTTGATATTTTGCTTGATTTGGAAAACCTCTTGTATAGTCTTCTTGTATGGGCAAAAGGCAAGAAATTTTTTACATAAGTTTTTAGAGTAAAGTCTCTCCGCTGAAAAAATGGTAAGAGCCTAAGCTAGACAATGTGAGCCAAGTGGATACCTTCAACAAGAATAAGGAAAAGACCACAATGGCTTGCTAACTTTATCATCATAAAATGATCGCATCAAATCATGCATGCATAACAGTTTGATAGCACAACTAATGATTGGAAGAATTTTTGTTTTTGTAGTGTTATGCCTTGTTTTGCAATAAAGCTCGTTATTCCTTGTTTGATTTTTTGCTTGATTTGGAAACCTCTTTTAATCATCGTCGTGTAAGGTCAAACTGCAATAAGTTTTTTAGCTAAGTTTTTAGAGTAAAGTCTCTCCCCTTATAAAAATGCTAAGAGCCTAAGCTAGACAAGCAAAGCCAAGTGAATACCTTCATTAAGAGTAACGGAAAGACCTTAATGGCTTGCTAACTTTATCATCATAAAATGGTCACATCAGATCAAGCAAGCTTAAAGGTTTGATAGCACAATTAATGATTGGAATTATTTTGGTTTTGTCTTTAGTGTTATGCCACATTTAATAGTATAGTTTGTTGTTTGATGTTTGATATTTTGCTTAATTTGGAAACCCTTTTTTATCATCTACGTGTATAGGCAAAAGGCAAGAAACTTTTTACCAAGGTTTTGGAGTAGTCTCTCCACTCAAAAAATGCTAAGAACCAAAGCTAGACAATGTGAGCCAAGTGGATTCCTTCAACAAGAGTATGGGAAAGACTTAATGGCTTGCTGACTTTATCATCATAAAAAGGTCACATCAAATCAAGCAAGCTTAACGTTTTGATAGCACAACTAACGATTGGAAGTACTTTTGTTTTTGTTAGTAGTATTATGCCTTGTTTAGCAATAAAGCCTGTTATTCCTTGTTCCATATTTTGCTTGATTTGGAAACCTTTTTTAGTCATTGTTGTGTAAAGTCAAACTACAATAAATTTATTAGCTATGTTTTCGGAGTAAAGTCTCTCCACTCAAAAAAATGCTAAAAGCCTAAGCTAGACAAACAAAGCCGAGTGAATACCTTCATCAAGAGTAACAGAAAGACTTTAATGGCTTGCTGACTTTATCATCATAAAATGGTCGCATCAAGTCAAGCAAGCTTAATGGTTTGACAACACAACTAATGATTGGAAGTATTTTTGTTTTTGTCTAGTGTAATGCCTCGTTTAACAATGAAGCTCATTATTCCTTATTTCATATTTTGCTTAATTTGGAAACCTCTTTTAATCATCGTTGTATATGGGAAAGTGCAATAACTTTTTTAGCTATATTTTCAAAATAAAGTCTCTCTACTAAAAAAATGTTAAGAGTGCTAGACAAACAAAGCCAAGTGGACACCTTCAGCAAGAGTAGTGAAAAGACCTTAATGGCTTGCTAACTTTATCATTATAAAATGATCGCATCAAATGAAGCATGAAGCAGGCTTAATGGTTTGATAACACATCTATTGATTGGAAATATTTTGTTTTTGTCTTTAGCATTATAAGAAATCTGGTTGTTCCATGTTTGAAATTTTGCTTTGTTTGGAAATCTTTTTCTATTATCTTTGTGTATGGTTAAAAGGGGATAAATGTTTTAGCTAACTTTTCGGAGTTAAGTATTTACACCAGAAAGAGAGAACTTTATTGCATCTTAATGCCTATATGAGCTAATATTTTGTTGTTTCTGTTTACTGATTATCAATATTGTGTTTACCATATGGCACCTGAGAACAAGAAAAAGAAAAATGAAAAATTCCCAAGTTAGGGATTTATATAACCAAGAGAATATTTCTTGCACTATTCCAATGTACGAGGAGTTTTCTCTTATAAATGAAAGGAAAAGAACAGATAATTATAGTTCTCTTGCAATTTTCTTGCTATTTAGCAACTCACTAAATGGACTTGATATTGGTGTAATTTCTTATATTATT
The DNA here is from genome assembly GCA_037074485.1 of Delonix regia. Lineage (NCBI taxonomy): Eukaryota > Viridiplantae > Streptophyta > Magnoliopsida > Fabales > Fabaceae > Delonix > Delonix regia. The sequence continues at coordinate 41,531,107 of CM073450.1, read as the reverse complement.
GTTATCATTTTCTTCAATAAAATTACAATATGTTTTAAAAAAATAAGATAAAAAACTCAATTATGTAAAAGTTGCAAAAACACTTGTCTACAAACATATATATTTGTCTTAAATTAGAAAATTATATACTTGTCATTTTTTAATTAAAAATAAATAATAAAGATATAGAGAATTATATATAATTTTTTTCAAAAAAATTCTTGTGCAAATATTGAGTTCAAATTGAAAGATTTGAAGACTCAGAAAGAACACAGTAACATTTAAAAATTTTTACTCACTTAGGTCTCAATAAGTTATGAAGCTCAGATTTTGGTATATTTCCAAATCTAGATGTATTATTTATCCATATCCTATCTAAAATCATCCCAATTTAGAAGTTACGTATTTGATAATTAGTATTACCTCTTAATTCTAGTTTTTGTTAATTTCAATTTTCTCAAAATATTTATATGGTGGCAAATATTATTTTATAGTATAAATATTATATATATATATATATATATATATATATATAATTGTTCTTCCCTCTTCCAAGTTCCATGTCCAAATATCATGACTCTTCCTGTTTTAGAAATATACACAAACCATCGTTGAAACCAAAAGGATAACTAAACCACTGTCATTGATAACCTTATTCCTTTTTATAATTAAAAATCCTAATTTTTTAAATATTTTTATTTTAATAATTATTTATTGTGTTCAAATAATTTTATTCTTTTAAAATATATAAAATTGAATAGTTTGAGTTAATCAAATACATATTTAATACCAATTTGAATCCCTTCATTTTTTTTTCATCATGTTACTGTTATGCTGAAAAAAAAGATATAGATACAAAGTAAATGGTATCTAATTTCATATAAATATGTGATACCTATTTAAATAATAAATCCCACTAACTATATATCTATCTCTTTAACATAACAACAACGCATGGGCAACGTGAGGAGATGCAAATTTATATTTATTGTAAAAGAGAAAACAAAGATAATATAGCAAGCCTTTTAATTTTAGGAAAAAAAAATATTATTTTTCAAAGCAAAGAAACGGTCCCATAATTTGTGTGTTGCCTGTGCTTCCTCACGCGGCCTCTATTACTTTGCTTATCTGTACTTACTCGTTTTTCTCTTTTGGTCAAACGTTATAGACATCCTCTTGAAAAAGAAACTTGCGAAAACATGATACTCAACACCACCTATGTATGACGTCTCACGTGACCCTTGAAGCAACCTCCACCTGCCAGTCGCCCCAGCGTCTCCAACAGAGACCTTTAACTGGCTATTCCCGGTCTCCTCGTTCCCGTCGCCCCTGTTGACACGTTATCTGCAACTATAAATCTGAGACACTTGCCGAGCATCTCCAGTGCCTCTATCTCTCTCTCTTTCTCTCTCTAATCAATTTCTCAGAAACCTTCTTCTTCGTTCATTATTCCTTCTTGGCGTAGCAGCAATGGAACGTGGAGGCTTTCATGGGTACCGCAAGCTCCCCAGCACAACCTCTCCAGGTATAATTTGTGATGTATCCAAATCAGTGTACTGTTAGATTTGTCTCTACGATCAAGGGTTTTTAGTTTTTCCATTGATATTTGACTTAAAGATCTCACCTTTGGGTTTGATCATTTCTTGCATGCAGGATATCAGATAATTTTCTCAGACATAGAGTCTGTATGATCTCCTGGTTTTTCTTTCTCATGCATGCATATTGATTTGTGTCCTTTCAGTTCTTTCCTCTTTGTTCTTTGTTTGATCTTTTTCGCTTGACTCTGGTTCTAAACGGTATATATATGTGTGTGTGTGTGTGTATATATATACATATATTCCTTCTCGTTAATTTGATCTTTGTGTTCCTAATGTGAAGGCATTGATCAGACATACATTACTACTTTTTGTCTCTATTTCCAGCATGATGTATATATGCCTGTTTTGTCTCCATGGTTAGGAACAGTAAAGTGAAACTGTGGGGAAGATGATGACATAAGATGGCTGTTTATTGTAGAAATGAACAAGTGGCACGCATGCATGCATGCAGACCTATGACTTGAAACTTGAGAGTAGTTTACAAGTGGCGTTCATGCATTCTCCAATACATGTCTCTTCTTGAGAGATTCTTAATCACATATAATCTACTAATTATCCGTTCAATATATATATAAGTCAAAGGGAAATTTACTGATTGGGTGTTTTAGGTGGAAAAGTTCATTGACACGTTTACCTATTCAGATTCTATTGGCTCTTTTGAACTACTTGTCATACTCTTTTTCTAGAAATTTAAATTTCTCGATCGTCTCTATTGTCTTATTGCAATCAATCTCTTCTCCTTTGATATGATAGGCTTTTCTTTTTCACTTTCCTTTTCACTCATAACTATTTTTAGGACTGTAAATGAACCAAGTTGTTCGTGAAGAGTTCATGTTGGAGTTTTTGGTTCGTTCTAACGTGGTTCACTTGCAAAACTTGGAGCTTAATTATCAACATTATAAATGCTCTGATTAAATGAGTTGAACCGATCAAAATTTTGATATTTAGCTAGTTTATAGATAAAATAATATTAATACTTATATGTAATTTATCATCGTATCTATAATATAAAATATATTATATATTTTTTAAAATATCATGATCAAAGAAGTCAGTTTATTTAAGTTCAGCCAGAGATCTCGTTTAAGGAAAGAAGTTAACATCTTTTTTGTTTAACAAGTTGAGTCATATATATCTATTTTTTTAAAAAAACTAAGCTTTTTTAAAACTGAAATTAAATTAAATAGAGTTTGGACCATATATATATATATAGCATAGGTCCGTTACATTCACCGACTTTGAAATGCGTTTCACTTGCAGATCAGACTGATGAGAAGGCGTGAAAACAAAACGCCATGAAAAAGAGAAGCCGTTTTCATTGGGTTGCCCCCTCCTCTCCCTTAAATCGCATGGTTCCATAGCTGCATTTCTGTCGTTTTCTTCAGTTTTTTTATGCATCCCATTCACATACTCTGATCTCTGATCCTCACCCAGCCCTATGTCGTTTTTATCCCTATTCACAAGTTTATTTACACTGATTCTCACTTCTTTATACTTACCTTGCATAATAATATTTATTCCTTTATTTAACCCCTCACACTTTCTTTGCTTAAAAACCACAAATACTCACCAACTCGTTCATTACATGACAAAATTCAAATGATGTCGTATACAGACAAGTCTTGAACAGTTTTCTTCACTATTCACTAGTTTATATAATTATTTACACTGATTCTCACTGTTTAATACTTTGCATAATAGTATTCACTTACACTCTCGAACTTTCTTTGCTTATTAATGAGGCACAAACACTCACAGACACAAATGCAAGATAAGACAAAATATCATTTAAAATGCCAAGTCACGCATATAGAAACACAAACATTGAATATGTATCATATGTATAGATCTTCCTTTACAGTCTTCAGAAACATGGATCATTAAAATCCTCAAACTACTTAATATGACAAAATATATAGTTTACCAATATATTTTTATATACAAATGTTGTTCATGTATCAGTACGTATATATATATATATCTCTCTCTCTCTCTCTCTGATACAAGTGCTTCATCTAGTTCTTAACACAATGACAGGGTTGAAGCTATCTTCAGTGTCGGAGACGATGAACATGAGGCAGCAGCTAGCAGCAGATAACAACCATGGCCACTCATCAGCAGGAGCAGATGACACCGATTGCACAGTGAGGGAGCAAGACAGGTTCATGCCGATCGCTAATGTGATCAGGATCATGCGCAAGATCCTACCGCCACATGCCAAGATCTCCGACGACGCGAAGGAGACGATCCAGGAGTGCGTGTCGGAGTATATCAGCTTCATCACCGGCGAGGCGAACGAGCGGTGCCAGAGGGAGCAGCGGAAGACGATCACCGCCGAGGACGTCCTCTGGGCGATGAGCAAGCTCGGGTTCGACGACTACATCGAGCCCTTGACCATGTACCTGCACCGGTACCGGGAGATGGAGGGCGACCGGGGCTCCATGCGAGGCGAGCCGCTGGGGAAGAGGACGGTGGAGCCGCCGTATGGGGCTGCGGCGTTGGGGGCCTTTGTCCCGCCGTTTCACATTGGGCATCCGAATGGATATTTCGGTGCAGCAGCAGCAGCAGCCATGGGAGGGTACATGAGGGAGCATGCACAGAGTAATGCAGGAGGAGGGCCGTCTCAAGCTGAACCAAATGGCCAATACAAGTGAGGCGTAGATGAAGATGAAAAAGAAGAAGAAGAAGAAGGATATGATGGATCCATAGCATAATCTGCAACAATAAGACATGATGACTCTGACGGTTAGTTATAGTTTGATGATACTGTGGAGGAAAATCTAGGATGAAGATGAATGATCCTCATTATGCATGTAAGGGAAGAGCTTGTTCTTTTCTTTCTTTCGTTCTTTCTTTCTTCCTTTCTTTCTTTTTTTCGTTTTTTTGGTTTTTTAGCTTGGGTTTGAAGTCTCTGATCTAATGTATGCTGATCGATGATTAAGTTGTGTTTATAATTCGATGGTGGTAAAGTCCAAGGCCTATGATCGCAGTCACAACCCATTTTATAAAGAAAAAATATTAATTGGTATTAATATTAATCAAATCATTTAAATAAAAGAGAGCAAGGACATTAAAAAAAATGACTTAATTAAAATTTATACATCCAATTAACTATTATTAAATGTGTTACTACGGTCAATATTTTCGATTGTTATAATCATTTGAAAATTAAATAACGAATGAATTATCTGTAATTGACAATATAATCAGGCAATGGTTAATAGAGCTATAAGGATTCGGTAATATCATTTAAAGATTAGTTTTGCCATTGATTTTAAATTTAAACTTAAGTACCTTTTGAATCGAATTTAACATTTATTTCATTTTAGTCCTTAAAAATTTTCAATCAGCTGAATTAATTGGGCTCAATTTTTAAAAATAATAATAATAATAAAAGTAAATTTTTAGTGTAATTTAACCTTAAAAACATATTACTCTGTAAATTAAAATAATTTGTTACAAATATATTTGAGCCTTAATATTATTTTACATTCCATTGAATTTGTCAATTTATTTACTTTATTTTTTTTATTCTCTTAATAACTCCAAAACATATTACTCTGTAAATTGGGAATAATGGTGGGATTAGGAAGTCAGAAGCTAATGGAAAAATAACAGAAGTACACAAACTAATTTCTAAAATGTCATTAAAAAAATTAATACAATAGATAAGACACATTCAGAAACAAACGATTATATGAGTTCATAAATAAAATTTAAAAAAAATATTGTGGTTAAAATATAAATATCAAAAAATATTTTAAGGTGCTATCCAATCAGCATAATTTTATGTCCTACAGAATTTACCAAAATCACACACACACGCACCCAAAATATATGAAGTTTTGGGCTAGGTGTATTATAATTAAGAGTAGGCCCAGTCCAAATTAAGACAGAATTAATTAACAGACACTTTTTTCAAGAAAAGGAAAAGGCCGCAAAATAAAAAAACAGACCGTTGAAAGTAGCAACGGATAAATCCACCCAAATTGTTATGCATACATAGGCCCAAAGAGAAAAGATAGAGATAAAAGGTCAAATTTACTTTTTTTTCTCCTTTATTTATTATAAAATTATTATTTTGATCCATCACTTATTAAAATATTTAAAAGTATATCTCATTCTTTAAAAAATATTACATTTAGTCTTTATTATTTAAAAAATTATAAAATTTAATCTTTTTATTAAATTTTAAGCTCCAAAATCGAATATTTTTTTATAAATAATATATTAAGTGTGATATTTTTTAATAAATAAAAAATTAAAATAATAATTTTATGACAAAATAAAAAATATATATTTTAGTGGAGCTTAAAGAAAGAGGGAGAAACACTTCAGGGATGGAAGAACTCTGGTTATCAGTAAGCGAAATGGTTTCTATATGAACCTGTAATGCAAGTCATTTCAAGAGTTTTACATCAGTTTTCTTATTTTAGGGTGAGTCTGGCGATGTAATTTCCAGAAATGCAGATTGCTGTAATATCGGGAGCAAAAATACTAAGAGAAAAACTTATAATTTTTTATATTTATGCTATAGTATTTTCTAATTAAAATATAAAATATATATATATATATAATTATGGCAAATAATTATATAATGTTTAAATTGAATTATACATTTTTCATATTATTATTAATTAAACATATATTTTTCATTGAAAAACCTGACATGAAACTATATATAATTTGTAATATACTATTAACTTATTCAACTTAGTTGTATATATCCATATCTATATATGTCTATTAGTATTTTATATTTGTGTTTCTACTAGTAAACTTTAACATATTTTCAAAGTTAGTCTAGATCTAAGATTATTTTGTTTTGTTTTGGATTTTCAAAAAATATACCATTAAGGTAGTATTGGTTTATCATTGTAATTCCTACCGATAAACTTTAATATATATTCAAAGTTAGATCTAAGATTATTTTGTAAGTTCCCGCCAAGTTCGAACTTGGGACCTTTTGCTTACGAAGTGAATGCACTACCACTATGCTATGGAAGCAGTATGATGTGAATTTTGTGAAAAATCTAGTCATAACAGTATACCCATTGCTTCGTTAGACTTACTGTTCACCAATTAATGTATCTTCTACAATTCAAAATTGATTATCATTTATAAAATCAAATGTAAAAGCCAATGCATTTACATCTGAAATTCTTGGAACTCGTTGGACTTTAGTTTCTTCTGTCTATTACTTATGTTAGAAGGCAAAGTGAGAACTATAAGAAGACAATAAACTATAAGAAAAATGCATTCTTTGATACTCCCACATTAAGGAAATTGAAAGTCACCTTTTCCAGATTTTGAAAAACTATAAGTATGTTATTATGGTTTCAAGTAAATCCACTAAAATAATAATTAAAAGAGAACATATATTTATCCCTTAATTTGGTGCCCATTTATAAAAGATTTTCGAGTAGTAAATTAAGCATTCATCAAATAAAAAGAAAGGGCAAATGGGCAGGCGAGTGCCAAAGAATTTTAAATATTTTCAGCATACATAGGACAGTTGCCACTTTTAATAGTAACTTAATATAACCCAACCTGCCAAAGAGCCATTTTTCAGAAAGGGTATATTTTGTTTTACCCCAAATTTTCTTTTTATTCTCCACTAATACTTACCTCTAATCATTCTTAATATTTCCATTCAAATTAAACAAACACCTAATCATACCCACTAACCCTATTTAAATTAAACTAACACCCCATTATTTTTCACTTATAATATTTTACCACATCCATTACAATCACTAATTCCACTAATAATATTTTATTATATAAATACATCTTAAAAACATCTAAATTTTATCATAAAACTTCATCAGATCAACACCAAAATGGAAGTGGAAAAAAAAAACAGAAAAGAGAAAAGAAAACGTTCTGGTTTTCGTATTGATATGAAGGTGTTGGGGTAGTTTGAGCGACTTTCTGGAGTGTTTTTGGGCAAGGAATGATACGTTTAGATGCTGGAGGAAGTTAGCTATTAAGTAAGGAAGAAAACAAGTGAGAAAAAGGGGAAAAGAAAGGAGTAAAGTTGTTGGACAGAGTGTAACTTAGACTCTGTTTTCAGACATGAAAACAATGTATTTTGGGTTGCTACTTCTAGCTAATTTCCTCCAAGTTTTGTGGAGTTTTTGGGGTTCCGAGTGACACTGAATAACTAGGCGTGAGTGAGTAAATATGTTTGGAAGAAAGTTGTAGAAACAGAGAAGGAAAGAGGGTGGACATAAGTGCAAATTGAAATTGTTTAGAAAATGCCTCAGTTTCAGGTTTGATGCTTCCAGCAAGGTTTCCACAAATACTTGAGCAATTTCTGGGCTGTGAGTGACACGAAAGACATTAGCAAAGGTACAAGTATCAAGTGGAGAAGTCAACAACGGAAAAAGAAAGAGAAAAGTGGCTAAACAAAAGCAAAACCGATGGTATTTTGGAATCAAAAATCTGCTCTAATTAGTGTACAAATTTGGTGAGTTTTTCTTGGTATTTTACTTCTGAAAATCAATAAAAACAAAAAGGAATAATGTAACACTCATATTATAGAATTTATTATAAATTTTAATTAGAATTATTATAAAGCGAGAATTATGAAAAATGTATTAGAATGTTTAAAACATAATAATATAATTATAGATAATAGAAGTTCATACATCCATTTGTTCATACACTATAATAAAATATTAGATGCTCGTAGGGTTCACACCATAATTATATATTAGATATTTATGATTTAATATTAAATCACAACCGTTGAATAAAAAATATGTGATTAAATTTTAACTGTCGAATTCTTTTTAAATACCCCACACTCTACCACTCTTCTTCACACCATTCCCTTCATTCCTCTCCATACCAATTTCACTTACTCTCATTTCTCCACTCCACACTTAAGTCAAAAAGGAGAGAATTACAAGAAATGAGAACATATTCAGGTAACATGATTTAACATATTATAGATTATCTTCTTCTCTTTTCCTTTTCTTTCTTCTTCTTTTTGAATGGCTTTCATGGTAATGTAATGGTAAAAAGGGTTAGCTATGGTGTAGAAATGTAATTGAGTTTAGAATACACTATAATATTGTATTACCAATCCCTTTTGGCCTATGGTCATTTATTTTAAAATTTTGTCACTATGAACTCATTCAATGTATAAGAAGAGTCGATTAGATAAGATTGAAGCTAAATAGATATTTTGAAATATCTAAAGAAATATTATATAAGTCATAACCACCTTAAGATAATAATTTTGATGTGTAAATTTTCTTATGTATTATGTATCCATGCATAAATATTTTTTCATTCATACACTATAATTGCCTATGTTATTTTGCATTTTTACTTTGTATAATAGGGTGACAATATAATTGTTTTAGAATAGAACTACGCTTTGTGAGAGTAAACTATTCCTTTATAGTGTACTTATTGATAGTTTGGAATCCCATTTAATAATGGCTGGCTATGCTGCCTTAATATACTTTATGAATCATTAATGGCTAGCTATGCCACCTTAATATATATATTGTCAATGAATCCTTAACATGGTATTATATCCCATTAATCCTGTAATTAATGGTAGGTCATATCGCCTAAATGATTATTGGAAAAATAGTGTTATTACACTTCTTGAACCACAACTTGAATTCTGAGATCAATTGCAGGCTCTACCACCTAAAGGGTCCCAAGAAATCAAGAGAGGATAAGAATGTATCCTTGTTGGCTTGAATTAAATTGACACTAAAGGGATTCTTGATTGTCATAAGAATATGAGTGTTCAAAAGAAATCTTAATAGTTCTCTCTCAAATTAATCTTATCTTGACTACATAATGACTTGGATGACATATTAAGATAAGGATTATATTATCTGACTTTGTCTTAAGTATCTACTAAGGGATGCCTCAATTAAAGGTGGGATTGCATCTGCTAGTTAGGTGTCATATGTTGGGTTCGTGAGACTCGATCATCTGGGTATGACAATTATATATTGGGCTTCATGAGACTTGAATAACCCATATATAACTTCCCAATGCCTAATAGTTGAGAACATTATTTACCTATTGTATGTTATGATATTTGATATCCATAAATATTTCATAAAAATCATAATTTATATTTATAATTTATTTCATGGATATTTCGAGTATCACATATGTTTTTTCATGTTACTAAAAAACTATTCTCACCATTCTATTAATGATGTTTTTAGATGGCGAATAACTAAATTTCTCTTTAAGCCCATGCAAAATGGATATTTATCCCATCAATTGGAAAGTGCTTGTTATTAAGATCATCATTGTAAGATGTGATAAGACCTTACACACCATATCACTTATGTTCGTGTCACAAGAAGGCATAAATTTTACTAGTTTTTCTAGTCCTAAGTTATTCCTTAATATTAGGCCTAATTTTGATAGTCTTAATACCCATTCTCCTAGTTTTGTTGAACTATTTATACAAATGTATGAACATATAAATGTATGAACTTTTGTTATCAGTAATTATACTACTATGTTTTAGACATTCTAATGCATTTTTCATAATTATTGCTTTATAATATTTTTAATTGAAATTTATAATAAATTCTATAATATGAGTGTTACAAATAATGTGTAAAATAAAGAAGCAAGAACAAGACAAACTTATAAAAAAAAAAAAAAAATTGGTGCTATGTTAGCATTAGGAAAAAAGTTTCTAACAAAATGTGACGAAATGGGATAACTAAATAATATGTAAGTGAGGTATGAGGAATGAATCTTCTCTCATAGGGTACTAAGAAAAATTATAAGGATAGTAATATATTTGTTGTTTCTTAGGATAGACAAAATAATAGTAAATTATTTTTATAAGATACCTTATTGCTAAACATTAGTCCAATTAAATTTAGTCACTTAGAATGAGAAATTAGGGAGAAAAAATAGGGAAGAAAAAGATTGGTGATGGTGTTATGGAATTGTAGAAGATTAAGATGAAGCTTTTATATATATATATATATATATATATATATGTATATATATAGGAATTAGATATTCTTTGGAATGATTAATATACAGATTACTTTTTGAAAGGAAGGACATGAGAAGAACATTTTAGCTTCAAATTTATTAGATGACCCCTAAGTGAAATTTGTGTGATAGTAAGTGTTAGAAATTTAATAAGTACATAATGGCATAATTGAATAAAATAATAATAATAATAATTAAAAAAAATGAAATATAAGTCATAAGAATTTTGAAGTATTATTTAAGAAAGCAGCACATAAATTAAATTTCCTAAAATTTAATAAAGAAAGAGGTGAATTGGATTAAGATGAATAAGGAATAATTAATTAGGTCTTTGACAAAATAAAATAATTAAATTATTCATGAGAACTGGATGTTAAGAATATTTTATTTAATATTTTATAAGACTAGAAAAGTTGTCAACAAAGGAATTATAATTAAGTATAGAAGAAGGGCTAGTATACTCCTCTCAGGTGAGTAGATAATTATAATTATGCAAATTATTGTTCTAAATTATAAATTTTGAATTTTGAATTATTAGAAATATTGAAATATGAACTTTGAAGTAGTATGATTTTAAAATTTCCAATATCTGTACATAGATATTTATTTATTTCTAAAATATTGGAAATGTGTCCAAGATAAAACCCTGTAACTAACGACAGTAAATGTTAATCGTAGTGCACTGCGATTGGTAATCTGATAATGTTAAGTATCATACCCTTACCACCATATTCTATTTGAGGCCTAGGGCCATTACGATATTTACTCAAAGTATATGGCTGAATAAGTATATATTTTGAACTATTATCACTAGCTTTAGGCTAACTCTATATTATATAATTATGACTGATTCTGTAAAAAATTTCCAAATACACTCTGTTAATGATGATTTTTTGTTTGATTACTAAATTATGACTATATGATACATAATTTTAATTTCTAAAGGCATACTATTATAAGTCTATGCAATTTTCTACAATATTAAAATTACTTACTCACTAAGTTTCTACTAATAGTTGTTAAAGTGGGCCAACCTGGTCCACCTGAGTTGGTGGGTTAAATAAGTTAATCCATTTAACCCACCATAAAATAGTGGGTTGAAAATTTCAACCCACCTCACCTGGTAAGTTAAACAAGCTGACCCGTTTAACCCACAAAAAAAATTAAAAAAACTAAAAATAAAAAAGATTATAAAAATTCAAATGTGACTTTTATTAAAAATATGTCTTATTTAACCAATCAATTTTTATATCAATATAAATAAACAAAAAAAATAACTAAATAAAAAGCAAGTTTAAATGAATTAAAACAAATAGAGTAATTCAATAATTCAATTATTCATTTATAATAAGAATATTATTATGAGCAGAATATTCAAATATAGCAAATTACAAAATAATAAAGACAACACAACACATACATTATGATTAATTTTTTTAAATAAAAAAGTACAATAAACTAGAGCGTTGATTGAGTGAGTGGAAAAAAAAAAAACACATGGGCAACCCATTTAACCCATGAGTTGGCCCGCAAGTTAAACGGGCCAAGTTGATAGAAGTATACTAAACGGATTCTCAAAGGAACCCCTCAATCCAACCCACCTCTTAGGTGGGTTAAACAAGCTCAACCCAGTAAGTCAAACCCGTTTTGATTGCTCTATTTCTACTTACTACATTATTTAACATTTTTCATATTCCAATGCCAAATCAAAACATCCACCTTTAAAATTTTAATCTTGGTAATTAATTATTTAGTAAGTTTAACCTACTGTTAGAACTAGAGTTTTATCTTATCTTATGATTCAATTAGTCACTTCCTTATATATAAGTTAAATGTTTAATATATTACTGTGTATGTCAAAAAATGTCGTTATGAAGAATTATAAGATCTATGTTTGTTTAATGTGAATTATATAAGTTCTGCCGCTATATGAGTTCCAAAGGGTTCACGAGAATGAAGAATACACAATTCCTATGCCAGTCATGCCCTACCAGCTCAGGCCGTAACCAGAAAGGCTCGTGAGAATTTCTCATCCAAAAGTACTTCTAAAAGCACCTACCTGATTGAGCATCAGCATGCAAAATACTCATAAAAGCAAACAAGAAAGAAGCAAATTCTACATGCCAGTATGGAAAGGATGAGCTTCTGAAGCTCTGCTTTGAAACTCACACATTGATGCGTTTTGGCTTTCCAGTTTTACATTCCATACAATGGCCGTGTGACAATGAGCATCTTTATCTGAATACTTTAAACCAGAATCTCTACTAACTGTTGCAGGAGACTTCAACACATTTCTTTTTACTTGCCAATTGATCATCTTTGGATTCATCTTCTTCCTCTACCGTCTCTTCTACATTATCTTCTGAATCGGCTTGACCTCTTTTCCTTTGAGGGATAACTTGGAAGAAAGACTTTTTCCAATCCTTTGTCTCCAAGAACTTGAGAAGTATTTCCAAAACTTGATTCACAGTGAGAACCTGTAGAAGCTCAAATGAGAAATAAGATGGTTTAGGAATTAAGATGCAACGAGAATGTATGCTTTATTGATGAGGCAGTGTTGTCACTTGCCGGATATGAACAGAAATAAACTCTGCCAGGTAAAAGCCATCTGAAGATGCAAATCACTCTTAATATGCAACTTCACAGGTTGAGAACATAGAACACACCCCATTGGTGTACGCATTTTGTTGAAACCAACCTAACAGTGAAATGACTACAATGTGCAGTGCAATGCATAGCAAACTTTCACTGGTGGACAACAGGGGAGTAAATTCAAGGGAAAAAGAAAAACTAAAGCAAAAATAAAAGAAAAAAGTGCAATGCAATAATGCCCACCAAATTTGTCATGTTTTCCACTTGCAAATGTTCCTTATATGCTATATGTGTGTACACGTACATGAAGAAAAATTTGAAGGTTAAGTCAATTTCTATACATTAAAGGAGTGAAAAAGAATTGTTTTAGACAAGTAATACCTGAGAACTAGACATCTTCATGAAATTTCCGATCGGGAGTTTAGCTGTCTGGATTCCTTGCTCCTCTGCTTTCTTCATAGTTATCCCTTTCCATCTATTCCGATCTACTAAACCACCAATAATATAAATTTTCTTTAAATCAAGTTCTTCAAGAACATTGTCCGAGTCAGCTGTGAGATATACCAAATTTTCCTTACGATCATGTAAAGCATCAATATACGATTTATTTTCTGTCTCAATAATCCACTTATCAAACCCTGGAAGCCTTTTTAATTGCTTCTCCATTTCTCCATTGCACCCAGTCAACCAGAGATGAGCGGGGGAAGTACATCTTCCATTCACTGCATAACAATACATAATCTGCAGGTTCAACGAAAATTGAAAATAGATCCAATAGTTAGCAAGGACACAATGACTAAGCACGTTCCCCTAGAGAAAAACAAAAGCAATCAGCATAGCTCAAGAAGTTCGCTTCTTGTTTTTTCTTTTTTGGTTGTGTGTGTGTTTGGGGTTAGGGGAGGGCAGGAAGAGGTTAGATATGGCAAAGGCAGTGGTATGGGCATAATTTGGAAGGAGATCTAGGTGGGAGGTATGGATATGAAGTCTAAAAATGAATAAAAATGTAAATTATATTATAACCATTTGAAAACCCCATGTAGAAAGCAATGAAGGTGAAGAGAATATATGACCGTGACTGTTTGCAATAAAAACTAGCAGCAAATTAATTTGGTTAAGGCCAATGATTTTCTCAAAGTGGATTATGCACATACAGATGGTGAAAAGACTACTTAGAGTTATAATACTCATTCCCTACATTCAGACATATTCCATAGCAAGAATATTGGTATGCTTAGTTCTTTAAACCAAGAACAACCAAAAATTTTAAGACACAGACTTGAAAAAATTTCGCTGTCTTTGACTCTTTATCCGAATAAAAGATATTAAAAACATCAAAATGATCTTTATACCCTTCATATCAAATATCAAAAACCTTATATTCATCTCTACTATAGTAATCAATCACTGACCACATTAACCAAACAGATCTCAAAGATTGCCTAAAGTTCGTAACTTGGCATGTTCTTGCAACATCTGACCTAGGTTTATCCATCCCATAATCCGTCTTGAAATCCTCTAATCATTTCCCAAACGATGGTTCTCACTTCTCAGTATTACAGTAATTAGGCGAGCCCAATAACATCTTTTAAGGATGAAATTTACACTGCTTAGCAGATACAGAGTACTCCCTCACTATTTGTCCAGTTCTCCCAGCAGATATTACCATGTTCCTTTCTCTCATTAATCCCAATCACTACTTTTGTCCACATGGCACGCATGCCCTCCCACACACGCTATCCTTTGGATAAAAAATGCATTACCCACCCAAATGATCTCGACGAAGATATCATTATAGACAAGATTCAATGGTTCTTACTTTCTTGATGTCCTAGCAAAGCGATTCTCCATAATCCATTCAGAACACCAGAATTTGAAAACCCCAAAACAAAAGAAAAAGAGCTACATAATCCTTTCAGAACTCGAGATTTTCAAAGGCCCAGAACATAAAAAAGAACCAACGATATTCAAAAACTAAAACTTGACTGGACAGAAAGCATGAAGGGAAATAAATTATGAAAGAAATGCAACCCAAAGAAAAAACCTGTTGAACAAGGCTGTTGATTTCAGCAGGAGTCATGAGATGAGAGAACTCAAGATCAATGACGACATTTTGACCGCACTCTTTGGCCTTCGTCAGCCTTTCCTTCTTCATCTCTTTCTCCTCGGACCTCTTCTCCATCCTCTCCTTCCTGAGACTCTTTCGCGACTCAATCAGCTTCACTCTCTCCTCTTCGGTGACCCTTTCGAGGCTTTCCTCCCACTCCTTCCGCTTCCTCTCAGCCTCTCTCTTCTTCTGCTCTTTCATCAGAGCCTTCTTCTCCGCCTTCTTCGCCTCGTACCTCTGTTGCTTCAACAGCTTCTTCTGGGCATTCTTGGAAAGTGGTTGTTGGGCACCACTTCCAGCACTCGGGGGTTCCTCGGCGGCCTCCGCCATCTGCGGAGGAGCTCCGTCGCTGTCAGTGTGCGCCTCCGGCATTAGGGCTTTGTTTGGTGTTGGGGAACAGCCAAGCAACCAATAGCCAACATTTTCGACTTGGAGATGGAGAATTTAAATCCAAATAATTTTAACTGAGTTACAAGTTCCGCTTTTTGGTTTCATTTTGGAATTTGTGTACTTCAGTTAAATAATAAGAAAATTTTATGTGGCGATTTTATAATCAAATTTTGATGAATTTTAATTGAGTTACATGAAAAACACACGTATTTTAATTTTTTTTAAATCAGTGCAATCACTGCACACTAATAGTTTAGATTTAATAAATTACTAATAAATATCTAATTATTTTAATAATTATTGAAATTTAGACTTTTAAATAATGATTTAATGATTTAAATTCAATTAAATGCAAGCAAGTCAAACCTAATCATATGTTTGAATTACTGTTTTTAATTAAGTTTAACCTTAGTGGGTCATTCATTGTTATATTAAAGTACCAGTACACCCTATCCTGGTATGTCTTTCGCATAATTCAAATTTTGTAGTTGGTTAACAGTGTAATTAATATGTAATTACAAGTTACAAGCTTGGATGTAGGTTCAAGTACTATTCATATGTTCGAGTGAAATCCACTAACATTAGATACTACTGCAAAATGACAGGCTATAATTCTATATTAAATACAGTAAAATTTCTGAAGTATTAGGTTTTAAAATATAACTATTCCGAGAGTTAGATTTATGAGAAAAACATGAGAGGAGACATCATTATTAGGTTTACTCATTTAGATTATTTTAAAAAAAAAATGTTCCTGCAAAATTTTAGATCTCACTACTAACATATGCATTTATCATTATTCAAATTTATTTAAGTCATCAATCTTAAAATAGTCTTCTACATTAAACTTTAAACCTTCTATTTATCTATTTATCTAAATAAATAAAATAGGGAGATTGTAATAAAATAAGTAGTTCTAATATGGAATTTATTGACATATGCATAGATCTTTCAGTGTTACTGACTTTTGAGTTAAGTTGATAGATAATTTAACTTATAACGAGCTTTTCAATTAAATGATCCAATCTATTTAGTATTTAATATTATTTAAATTATAATATATTAATTAGTGTTGAAATAAATTAATGCTAATTTATAAATTAATTAATTATTTAACAATATAAATAAATATTTATTTATTTTTCCTATTTTACATCTTAGTATATAATTATTTACTTATTAGCATTATTTTCGTCTTTCCCCAAATAAAAAGACACAGGGAAAAAAAAAATTAGAATTTAACATCATATCCCATGCCTGCTCGGAGGATCATAGCGTCCCTGTAACATTCATATCTGATAACTTGTACAAAGCCCAAAAAGAACTAGTCTAATCTACACTATTATAAAACGTGGCTAATTTATTTTTAAACTATGCCATATTCTTCTTTGCATCAATCTAGTAAATCGGAGGCACGTCTCCTCCATCTAGAACTCGACACCATGATCGGGGCAAGTCAGGTGGATTAAAGTCAATTGAGTGTTTCAAAAAAAAAATTATTTTTTAAAATTTTAAATTTATGATTGTTTTGTAAAAATAAAATTTGAGTTATATTTAATAAATAAGATATCATATATCAACAAAAATTATTTATATTTGACACAAATACAAAAAATAATTATTTTTTTAAAATATCAATAATTTTATTAAAAATTTTAAAAAAATAATATATATATATATATATATATGTCAAGTTGAGCTAAGTTAATATATTATTCTAAAGATTAGGTTTTACATTTTAAACCTAATTTTATTCTAAGATAATGTGTTTAACCTGACTTAAGACAACCAAGCCAAGCCGAGTGAATCATGGTCTGCAAGAAAACAATTTTCTAACAAAAAAATTGTGTGTAAAAAAGTCATACAACAATACCATATAACTTGTAATCTAAGTTCAGATCATATTGATGCCCGCGTAGAAGTCGTCATCTCAATAGACAAATACGGTAGAATATAGAGAATACTTTTCGTATCTTTGCACTGAATAAATCAATTAACATTTTTAATTACCTGAAAATTTAAGAGTTATTAGGGTGAGATTATTTAATTCACCTCGGTGGTTAAAAATTCTTTAGTAAAGCAAACTTTTGGTGGAAATATGTAGGTATCATAAGCATCATGGAAGTTAAATATATATGAGCAAAATTCTTGACTAAAATCACTTTCCTCTTTCCATTTACATCTCAAATGTACCTTAGAAAAACAATACTCTTTTTAGAATTCTATAATTTTTGTATAATTTTAGAAGTAGAAATATTTATAAACTATAAGCATACTTTCAAGACAATTTAGGTGTATATATATATATATATATATATGTATGTATGTATTTATTTATGTATATATATAAACAAATATTAATTTATATTTTTAGCGAGTGTGGAGAGAAACGAGAAAGTGATATAGGAGGCAATAGCTTTTCTTCGCCGCTTGGCTTCATATTTTTCTGTTGCATCTCAATATTTTATGCTTGTTTAATAGTTTAAGAAATTTTTTTATATGACATCCTTTTCAAATGCGTCTTCTTTCTTATGGTTCAAGTCTTTTGCCTCTCTGGTAAAAGAATGATGGCCCACTTAATATTTTATATTTAAAATACTTTCATAAGCAAGATCCGAAAGTGTAATAGTGTTAATATTGGCCCAACTTGATCAACTTAGTTTTTCAAAAATAATTTTCACATAAGATCTATTTTTCAATTTTGACATAATTAAAATTCTTTTTAGAACTTTTGATTCAAAACAAGTATTTTTAGTTTGGTCCCTCATTAATATTTATTATCAATCTGATTCTTCACTTCACATTCTATTTTTAATTTAGTCTCCTACTTATTTATTAATTTTCAATTTGATCTCTTACTAATTTAAATGTTAGTATATTTTTTAAATTTAATAAAAATTAAAATATTAAATATATTAACTTTTAAATTAGTATGGAAACAAAGTGAAAATCAATAAACAAATTTAGGGATCAACTTAATATTTTATTCTATCATGTATACAGGAGGTCTAAATCTCAAGTAGAGGCCAGCTGGAAGGAAACTTGCGAAAAGTCAACGAAATTAATTATGAAAAAGAGAGAATTCTAAGAAAAGAAAATAAGGCAAAGAAAAAATTATGTAGGTGATTTGATGGAATCAACCAATCTAATTGTCCCAATTAATTTCAACTTCAGTGATTGAAGCGAGAGAGAATTTTGGCAGGCGGCTAATCAGCCAAATTTCCTATACAATAGATAGATAATTTCTAAATATTGTAATGGAAATTCGGAGAATAGTTTTTATCAAACCACTCAACCTTCATGGATTTGAAATAATGTGGGCTCTATGAATGATGAACTTTATTTTTTAATCGACTTTATCATTTGAGTTAAAAGTTAACTTCTATTTATTGTTTTTATTTTTTTTAGGTGCAATTAATTAAAATTTTATTTTTTGATTCATTGTTATTTTTAGGTTATTTTAATTTTATTTTGAATCAGTGTAATTATGTATTTTTTTAATAGTAATTTTGTTAAGTCAATTAAAAAAAAAAAGAGAAAAGACTAGATATATCTGTAATAGACACAAGGTAAAGTGAAGATAGAAAACTTCCAAAAGAAAAAAAAATAAAGACAGATTGGAAATAGGCAAAGAAAAACAAATAAAAGAGATAAGTTTTTTTGTTTTTTGAAAAGTTAGACACAATAAAATAGAAAACTTTTTAAAAATGGAAAGAATTAATAGGCAATTTGAAAATTCTTTTAAAAAACCCTAATTTTTCTACTAAAACAAGAGGGAGGCAATTGAGAGAGAAAAAGAGAGAGCTATGGAGGAAAATGAGGTCAATTTCTAAAGAAGAAATAGAGGTGTTCACTAAGTATTTCTCACGTCAAGTAATTTGGTTATCTCTTCCCCCATTATTTTGTGTTTAGTAAACTATCATTATTACATCATTGAAAAATTCTAAGTTCAAAAAGTGATATTATTCTTTCCGTTTGGAATAAGCCATTTTATGGAATTAAAAGAAGCAAAAGCTCTTAAAACCAATTAATTTTGATTTAAACGTGGGAAAGTAATTTGGTTGAATCCATGTTTCAATTATCTCACCATTAAACCTAATCATATATTGAAAAACTCGATAAGACTGACCCAGAAAAAAAGATAAGAGTCTTACCCCAAATTTGGCTCCAACTTTTTAACCCTTAATAAAAAACAGGCCAAGCTCGAATTTTTTTTTAACTCAGGGTGGCTTGAATATATATATATATATATAGTATTTATTAAAAATTTTTTATATTATATGAGTTTTTTTTTTTACATTGTATGATAATAGACTATACAAATATATTTAATATTTTTATTAAATATTATGAATGAGAATCATTTCTTTTAATTTGCTAATGTCATTTTTTTTGTACAACAAATTGTATTTATTAAGTTTTCTAGTATTATATAAGTATCAAATGAGTCAACATGGATTTTCAAGTTTTTTATCGGGCTCAGGCTAAGCTTACAAAAAAGATAGGCTTGTATGCAAATCCAACCCATTTTTTGCATAGCCTGACTTGTGATGAGGTTTACGCACCATGACTTTTCTTTTTATTAACATTGTCATTTATCGAGAAGTTTATATAGTGCTAAGGGTGATATTTTGGTTCCATAATTCATGACTAGCCATTGGGTGAGAATGAAAGGTAAGGATTTCCAAACCTTGTGTTCCTTTTCTAGGAATTGTTCGTAATAGCTTTGACTTGTCTCTTTCGTCAATGGCTTTTTCATATTTCATTTCCTTTTAGTTCCTTTTATTTTCATTTTATTTCATTTCATTTAGTACTATTGTGATTATTATTTTGTTTCTTAGAATTTGGCAAGTGTGTTAGGTCACTTCTTTCAAAAGTAAAATAATAAAAATATTGTTTTAAATAAATAAATAAATAATGGAAAATAAATAAAAATAGGAGAGCAAGAGAGATATTAATTTGATTTATAAATTAAGACACTTCAACCAATTCCTATGTTATTTGGGAAATTACGTTATTTTTTATATTTTTCTTTTCACCAAAAATAAAAAAACATTAACCTAGTTATACCAATTTTTTACCCAATGCAAACTATGTGGGATTAGATTTTTATTTTATGGTACGTAGGCTTGTCACTTTCCTAAATCAAGTCTAATAATGTAAATTTTTATTTTTTATGTATTAATTAAATTATTTTTTTTGTAAATATTCCATCTTATTTATTTATTTCTATTTTTGTAAATATTTATTTTTTAATTTTTTTAAATATCAAACTTTTCTCTTTTATATTAATATTCTTAATGTTTCTTTGATTTTGTAAATATTTTATTCTTTTTTTTCTTTTATTTGATTTGCTGTAAATATTTTTATATACTATTTTCTTTTATTTCTTTCTTACACGTATTCCAATTAAAATAATTCTTAATGTCATGTTTATTTAATATTATTAATTTAGAATAACAGTTTTTATGAACAATGTTATTAAAATCGCGATTTAACTCGTTAGAATCGACGATTTTACGATCTTATGTAGCATTTTCGTGTTAAATCGCAAGAAGAATCGGAATTAGTGCTAACTCGGTCAAACTCGGTACTAACTCGCATAGAATCGGTAGAATCGACGAGTTTGTCCAAGTTAAACGATTCTACCTATGGCCCATTTATGCAACTCAAATTCAGATGCCTCATTTTCTCTGCAAAAAAAACACTGGTTTAGCCCACACAAAATTGCTTCAACCCAAAGTCCACATACCATAAGCTGCCAAAA
Source organism: Delonix regia (assembly GCA_037074485.1). Classification (NCBI taxonomy): domain Eukaryota; kingdom Viridiplantae; phylum Streptophyta; class Magnoliopsida; order Fabales; family Fabaceae; genus Delonix; species Delonix regia. The sequence continues at coordinate 41,509,674 of CM073450.1, read as the reverse complement.
AAAAAAATGAGGCTCTGAAACTAAAGAAAGACTGAAGACTCGAACTAAATTGAAGGCTAGCGTGACTCGCGTGAGTGTGTGACAGAAACAGTGGCAGAACTGAAGCATTCAAAATCGAAGCAAAATCCTTAGCTAGAACAGTGAACATCACGGACTGCAGAAGCATTCGCCTGAGCCTGACCGTCGTGAACACGGTGCTCTCTTAGCCTCTCACTGCTCTTCCTATCTCCTTACTGCACTTTCTCTCTCCTCACTGCTCACAGTGGTCTGCAGTTTACAATCTTCTACTCGCTTCACGGTGCTCGACCTCTCTCCTCAGATTGCTCGGCCTCTCTCCTCAGTCCTCACGGTGCTCGGCCTCTGCCTCTGCCTCTGCTAGTCCGTCTCATTCCTTCCTCCACCAGGTATTTTTGAAGCTCATTTACTGCTTATGGTTGGAAACTTGGAATAATACTTCATTGCTTCACATGGTAGATAAATGCTTCGAAATGGTATGGTGCTGCAGCTACTTGTTCTTGTTTTGTTTGTTATGTTTCTATGCAATGTTTGATCCTTATATTTTGTTGAATTTGTTATGCTTTGAAATGGAATAGTGCTTCACTACTTCGAATGGTATATGGTTCAATGCAAATTATATAAAACAATTACAGAATGTGCAAGAAATCTATTCTGTCTGCCTCATTTGAGGGTTATATGCAGATATCTTGTGCTCCCTTTACATTTACTGAACAATTATTTAGATATAGGCATATAAGCATAGCAATGAAGATGTTAAGTTTGATCAAAATTATTTTGTATTACAGTGTATAAATGTCTTCCATTTTTTTTTTCTTGATCTTTATATCGATGTCTATCATTTTAATTTTTTGTTTTGGCTAAGAGTATTAGATGCTTAATTAAATTTGCATGAGATGCAAAGATTTACTGTCATATTATGAATTGGTAATTCTCATTGGTGGTTACATTTTCTACTTGAAGAGTGAATATAAGATTTTTCCATTTTTGAACATATAAAATTTATTGTGTGAACTATGAATTGATCTCTTATATTTATTCATCTTTGTTTTGTTGTAATAAATCAAAGGAAATATGTCTTCAAGTGCAAGTGCTCCATCAGTTCCTACTGGAAAAAATGTAGCTACTGGAAGAAAGAATTTTCCTGGTAATAGATCTGATATAGGGTGGAAATATGGGATGGATGTTAGTGGAGATGGTAAAAAAGTTAAATGCAATTATTGTGGCAAGACTTATAGTGGAGGAGTCTATAGGTTTAAACATCATTTAGCTGGTACCAGAATAGATGTTGAATCATGTCTTAGTGTTCCAGAAGATGTTAAGACACAGATTTTACAACATGTTATTGATGCTAAATGTGCATCATCTAAAAGGAAAAAACAATGGGTTGATGTTGGTGAGGAAGAAACTCTAGGCACTCAAGGTCATTCAAATTCTCAAGACCTTTTAAATTTATTGAAAGGTCCCAAAAACATAGCGGTGGCCAAGATAGTTCACAATCTACCATTAATCACATGTTCAAGAAAGACATTAGGGAAGAAGCTTGCCAACAAGTAGGCCGATTTTTTTACACAAGTGCTATTCCCTTTAATTGTGTAAAAAACCCTGAGTTTATTAAGATGTGTGAGATTATTGGGAGATATGGCCAAGGGTTTAAGCCTCCATCCTACCATGAGATTAGAGAAAAATACTTGAATATGGAAGTTAAGAACACACATGTCATGCTTGAAGAGTTTAAACAAGAATGGAAAAAAATGGGTTATTCAATTATGTCTGATGGGTAGATGGATAATAAGAGGCGTTCCATTTGTAATTTTTTGGTTAATAGTCCTAAAGGGACCATGTTTTTATATTCGCTAGACACTTCTTATATTTTTAAAACTGCTGACAAAGTGTTTGAGATGCTTGATGATGTTGTTGAGAAAGTGGGAGAGGAGAATGTGGTGCAAATAATAACTGATAATACTGCAAATTATAAGGCAATTGGACAAAAATTAATGGAGAAAAGAAAACACCTGTATTGGACACCATATGCAGCTCATTGCATTGATTTGATGATGGAGGACTTAGAAAAGAAAATAGAGTTGCATAAAGAAACCATAAGTAGGGGCAAAAGAATTACAACTTACATTTATGCAAGATCAATGCTAATCAATATGTTACGAAAATTCACAAAAGGGAGAGACTTGATTAGGCCAGCTGTGACTCGTTTTGCCACTGCTTATTTGACATTAGGTTGTCTTAATGACCATAAAGCAGCATTGATAAATTTATTTAATTCTGAGGAATGGAAAGATAACAAATTTTCTGCTACCAAGGATGGAAAGGAAGTGGCAAGAAGTGTTATGGATAACCGGTTATGGAGGAATATGTTTACTTGCCTTAAAGCTGCTGCTCCTCTTATTAAAGTTCTTCGCTTAGTGGATTCAAAGGAAAAACCATCCATGAGATTCATATATGAAGCAATGGAAGGTGCAAAGGAAAAAATTAAGATGAACTTTAATAATGTTTCAAGGAGGTAAATACAAACATATATACCTTATATTAGTGTCTTTATCTTTAATATATTTTAGTTTGATTGTTTGTTGATTATTGCAGCTATAAGCCTGTATTGAACATAATTGACGATAGGTGGGATGCTCAATTGCATAGGCCTTTACATACAGTTGCGTATTACCTCAATCCTCATTTCCACTTCAACACTGACTTCCAAGCTGATTATACGGTTAAGCAAGGGCTATATGAATGTGTAGCAAGACTAGTTGAAGATAAAGGAGAAAGAGACAAAATTGAGTTCCAATTGGTCAAATTCCATTTCGCAAAAGGCATGTTTAGTTGTGGTTCTGCATAGACATTAAGAACACATTGGCCCCAGCAGAATGGTGGGAAGCTTATGGAGATGGATGCCCAGAACTTAAAAGATTGGCAATTCGCATTCTTAGCTTATGCTGCAGCTTTTCTGGATGTGAACGTAATTGGAGTGCTTTTGAAAGGGTAAGTAATTGTAAAATTATAAATTGTTTTCTTTCTTTATTTTCATTTTAATTTTTTTAGGGGTTAGAATACTTATTAACATTGTTTATTTTGTTTAGATTCATACCAAGAAAAGAAATCGCCTGCACCAAAAGAAGATGAATGACTTGGCATTTGTGATGTGCAATTTGAAGTTAAAAAATATGCAAACTATAAGAACTCACGTTTATGATTTTGAAGATATTCATTCTGATGATGAATGGATAACTGAGGAGATGGAAAATGAAGATAATGTGGAGGCAGATGATGAGGTTCTTAAACCCATTCAAGTTAATCCTGTTTCGGCGGCAATAGAAATTGGTGATTTGGTTGTTCAGCTTGATGCTAATGTTGGTGGTACTAGTACTGGTGAACAATTTAACAATATGAATTTTGATGATGACTTCCAAGATGAAGAAGAAGATAATAATGGTGAGAATGAGAATGAGATAGGTGGAGATTATATAGAAGATGATCAAGATTCTGGTAGTGATGATAGTCGTGAGATTGATGATTTTTATTAAATTTATATTGAGAGTTTGTTATGTTAACTAAATGATTATTATGTATTATGTGTGATAGATTATATCTTATGGATTATGGATTATGACATACGGATTACAGGGTTTATTGAACTTTGTATATTGATTTGGATTATATATTATGGATTACAGAGTTTATTGAATTTTGTATATTGATTTGGATTATATATTATGGATTATGGATATGGATTACAGAGTTTATTGAACTTTATATATTATAGATTATGAATTATGAACTATGTATGAAATTTTATGTGATATGGTTATATTCAATAGCTTAAATAACATATGTAAGTAAACTCTTACGATTCTACATTACGAGTTTACGATACGAGTCTACCCCGCCTTTTTGAGTATAGGTAGAATTGCGATTTTGACAACATTGTTTATGAATGAATATAATAGAATGCCTAACACTCTCTCCATAACATAAATAGGCTATCAAATATATTTTTGATTAAGTATATCATCTTTTCTTTTTTAAAACAAACTTTCAAAATTTTGATAGCAACATTAATTAATTTTTTTTTAAAATTATCTTTTAGAATTAATTTTTTTAGACCCTCAATGAAATGCCATGTGACGATGACAAGATTAAACAAATATACTATCCATATACTGCTAATGAATTTATTGATACTCCTTGTTCCAAATTTGATTCAGATAATAAAGTTATCTGAAACGGTATAGCACAATATTATGACACATATTTTTATTAAAAATTCTATAGAAGCCGTGATTAGAGAAGTTTATAAAATAGAGACGTAAGCATAAAAGAAAAGCCCAAATGACTCTTTGACTCAAAATGATAGTAAGCTTTTGGGATTTTTAACACGTCTTTAAAATATTAGTTAAAGATTATTTATTATATATAATAAATAATCTTTAATCAGTATTATAAGTGCACTGGACAAATTTTAACTTTTATTAAGGTAAATGTTTTGGGGCTTCGGAAAGTTCTTTCATAGCTGTTGACTCTTCAAGACTATTTTGACATTGTTTTAATATTTTTTTTGTAATTTTCAAAATATAATTATCATAAATATTTTTTAGTCTCACTTATTAAAAAATTATTATTTTAATCTTTCATTCATTATAATGCTTAAAATAATTTTTTTTATTAAAAAATATTATATTTGATCATTATTTTTAAAAAATTACAGGTTTAATCATGTAAATTTAGAGTTTATGGTTTGATAGATGAAATAACTTTAATATTTTTATGAAAGATAAAGAATCATGTACTATATTTTCTAATAAGTAAAAAATTATTTTGGTATCACAATGAAAGAAATAATAAAATAATAATTTTATAATAAACATAAAAACTAAAAACATATTTTTTTCCGTATTCAAAGTCATTAGGCATGACATACAAGAGATTCAATTTAAGGTTGTGGTTCAATTGAAATGTCAATTCTATGATCAAAACTTCATTATACCACTAATTAGCCCATAGTCTTCTAAAGAATTTTGATAGGAATGAAAATAAGTTAATTAAATAATCAAAGTTCTCAATCAATAAAGTGGCATTTTAGATAAAATTGAATTATCTTCTTATTAATATCTCTTTTTTTTTTTTTGAGTAATCTTCTTGTTAATGTCTTAATAATGTGGAAAAGTAGAATTCTAAATTATTCTGTTAGACTTACGGATGATATTTGTCTCATAATCTTTGTCAGTTACTTCCTAAATTTGAAAGTGTGACAATTCTAATGGCAATTCTTTAAGAATCTTTTTTAAATACTAACTATTATAATATTCTTCAATGGAGGAGAACGGACCGTTTCTCTTGGCCCTAAGTATAAAGATTTTTTAAAAATAAAGTTTAAGTAGTTTTAAAAACAAAATATATAAATATTTTATATCTTTATTATACAGGATGGTATTTTATTAAAGAAAAATAGATTAAACTATTTCTAATATTTTAGAATCTATTATACACATTATACAGAGCAATTTAGTCATTTTTTCTCTAACTAAATATCAGTTTGTATAAAAGAACTTAAAATATTATATATATTGCTTTAAAAAATAGTTAATTTTTATACTTTTAAAACATCTTTACATTTAGAATCAATTATTTTGTAGAAGAAATGGTCCCTCCGATTACTTGAGGGTATCCATTCTCTTGTTGGAGTAGCCAAGTAAAAAATATATATTTTCCATCTTTTGTTCATATAGTTCGTCTCTAAATGTTGACTCAGCTTCATGCAATTTTCAAATGTCAGCGAAAGGTAGGGGCTGAAGTAGAAAGTTTTTCTTAGGGGGTCGAGGTAATAAATTATAATCTACAATATATATATATCTCCAAAATTAAATAAATTAATAGTTTGTCATGGTAGTTACTGCTATAATTATATTTCTACAACATTGCCATATAAAATATGCATGAAATAGTACATATTCTTTAAATAAGTCTTATTTTATATAATTTGTCTCATAGAGTAACCTTTTGTAAATTATAAGCTGATTTAAAATATTATATAAAGAAAATATAATTTAAGTCCATTATTTTTTATTTTTAAGTTAATTTGATTATCTAAAGATGAATATCAAAATAGTCATCAAAAAATGAAAATTATTAGAAAATAGTAATTTTCAAAAGATAAATTTAATCATTCGAAATGATCAAATTAGTTAACCTTTTCATATTTAGAGATTTTTTTTTTAATTTTTTCTGTATTTGGAAGACTACATTAGTACTTTAGTCAAAAATAAATAATTAAAATTATATTTTTCTCGTTAGATATATATATATATATATATATATGCTACATAAGACTTAGTGATAATTTAATAATAATAACAATACATAAGATATTTTATTAAACTTAAAGATAAAGAGAGACCAAAAAATTATAAACAAATGTCAATATAGAATGAAAGTTGAAAAATATTAAAAAAGAGAGAGAGAGAAATATTTTAAAAAAGAAAGAAAGAGTGTATCAAATAATGGAAGAATGAGGAAATAAAAATAAAATACATAAAATAGATTAAGAAAAGTTGTGATATTCACTCTTTTAAATTTTAGTCTATAATCTATACAAACATACAAGTTATAAACATACACTAAGAAAGAAAATTATAAAAAAAATATAATTAGACTAATAGAAGAGAATATGATAGAGAATAACTAAAAAGAAAAAGTTAATTTTGTTTTATTTAAAAAGCAATAACGGCTAATCTATATATATGAATGAAGGGCAGTGTTTTTGCCTTAATAATATCAAATTCTACATGATCCTTTGTCCATGTGTTGCTAGGTGTTAGGGCATAGGTTAGAGAAAACTAGATCAGATCGGTTCATTTGATCTATTTGATCCATTTGATTTATTATTATTTATTTATTTTTTGTCTAAGAGTTTTGACATGAGTATTAAAGATTATAATGTTTACCCAACTTAAATTTGTTATCATATATAAAATATTATGCTAATTTTTATATATTTTCAAAAATATTTATATCTATTTAAAATATTATTATACAATATATGTATTTTAATTGTAAAACATTTATATTTATGTTATTCACTCTAATTTAACTATATTTAATTTATTAAACTATGAATCACTCTTTATCTTAATTCAATAATTGATTCAGATTTTAATGTTAAGAAGAGTACACCCTTCTTCAATAATGTGAGACAAATATTGATGCACGATCAGAGTATAACAGGTTTTCTGCAGTATAGAATCTTAATGCAAATTCTGCATTATCAATATCTAATAATTTTTATATTATAATATATATTAATTTAATTTTTTTAAATGTAGATTATTTAATCCTTTGTAATAGAATTCCTTACTGAAATAGTTTATGTACAAATTTTGTAATAAGTGTATTCTAAGGCAGAAATTTGAAATTCTTAGAAGAAGACGTTTGAAGAATCCTTGTAAATTTTTCCGCATGTCAAGGAAGACTTAACGATGTTAAATAATAGTATTTTTGAAGTGTTATATTTCTTATTCCAAAGTATGTTTTTGTAATATATATATATAAATTCACTCTTAAATACTTTTCAAAGCTGTCTCTGTTGTTATGAATCATCAAAAGATTTATACTCTATATATATATATATATATATATTTAGTAACAATATTCTATAAAAAAATTATCATATATTCAAACTGCACTAAGAAAATAAACTTTAATGAACCAAAATTTAAACTTTTTGAGACATTATTGAACAAAATATTTAAAACAACAATTAAATATTAGAAAATTCATTTTTTTATTGATGTAATAAAAATTGCTAGAGACATGAATAAAATGAGTAAATGATAGATGAATAACGGGTTAACAAGAAGTTATTAGTTATTAAATTAAATATTATTAAAAACACCTGAGTGTGAATCCTAAATATTTTTCTTCAGCAAGTTTAATTATTTATATGGGAATTGATTATTGAGCAGGTTTAAGTTTCTCAATGAAATTTTCAGACCAAAAAAAAAGTTTCTCAATGAAATTAGACTCCTATTGAAATTCGGACTTAAATTCATATTAAATATATTTTAATAAAAAATTAAATATATTAATATTAATATATTCAAACTAGAGCAGTGAAATCTTTATTATATATGTTCATAAATTTACAGCCATAAACATTTTTTTTATTGAATTTCATTTTCAATCAACAAAATCAAATAAAAAATATTCAATAAAAAATCCCTACTAAGAGTGGTTTAGAACTTTTCATTTTTTTTGGGGGATAACATCTAGCATTTTAACAAACACAAAATTTCAAAATTCAATTTTTTTAATCTGTCCAGTAACTTGAAAAGATTAAAAACATTAACTTGGACTTCTATAAATAAAAAAAATTCGAGGATAACATGGATATCTTAAATTTACTTAAAAAAGTTAATTTCATTTGAAAAACAAAGAAGTCTGTTAGAAGAGACAAACATATTCTGTTTCTGTAAAGGGATATATAATCTGCTTCCAAGGCTATACCACGTTTCATACCTAACCAGCCAAAAATGGACACCTGGGCAAATCAATGGGCGCAACAGGAAGAATCGAAAATATAAATGGTTAGTTTCACAAATATTTCATAATACAGGGGCATCAGAGCAAAAAACAACTTCGAAATATTGAAGCTTAAATTAATTAAATAAAGTCAGCACGTGAAATTTCGTACACATTTGGAGTTCATTTCGCTTCGCTGTTCGAAATTCGAGAGCCCCATTCTCAGGCGACACAAGATAGAGAAGCGAGAAGGGAAAAGGAAAAACCCTCTTCTCTTCCTCGTGCTGGTCTAGTCCATGAGAGAGCTCGTGAAACGTTGATACGACACCGTCTTCTGAATGGAGAATATGGCTCACAAGCCTCACCAGCAGCTCAAGGAGTTGGGATCCAGGTTGGAGACACCTCCCTCTACCAAAGATGCTCTCATTAAGCTCCTTAAGGTAAGGCATTTTTTTTTCTTGAATTTTTCAGTGCTTCTTCGTTTTCAGTCTCTATGTTCAAATTTTAGGTCTTTATGCAAAATTTGAAACTTTCGTGTTCCTGGGTTAGTTAAATCCGTTACTCTCTGTTCGGCTACCAGGAAGTTACTGAAAAGAACGCGAAAGATACAGTGTCACTGTTTTTTTTTAAGCTAGTTTGCCTTCGAAAGTATCGAATTTAGCTCAAATGTTGGCTGCTCTAGCTGGGGTTGCTTGAGTGAGCGAAATTTAGCTCTTCTTCCCGAGTTTGGTTCAACATTGAAAATTCGGGATTTAAATTATGTTAGCTGGGCTTCTGCAGTTAAGAGAAACAATTTGCAGACTTAATGTCTTAGTTAAAACTTTTTGTTATTCTGAAGCAAGTTTGTGAAGAGTCTTTTGAGTTAGGTTTTATAGTCAACGGTGTTTGGTTACTAATTTGTTGCTGTTTAGTGTCTAAGTTTCCTTGGTTAACTTTTTTGTTTTTGTTTTGTAATTGGAAAAGCTATCCAGTTGAGAAGTTTTGATATCTTGTGCTGTAGTCAATAGTTTAATTAGCCTTCTATAATTTGCACACTGAAAAAACTGAGGAAAAAATGGATGAAGGTGCTTATGTTCCAAGTTTTATGTCTTTGCCTTTGTTATGAGTTATCTAATTAGTCTAAATGTAATTCGGTTTTGTTTTGTCAGGGGAAAGTTATACAGTTGAGGAGTTGTGATATCTTATGCTGTAGTCAGCAGCTTAATTAGCTTTCTGTAATTTGGACAATGAGAAAACTGAGAAAAAAATGGATGAAGATGTTTATGTTACATACAAGTTTTATGCCCTTGACTTTGTTAGTGGAAATGAGAATGGGAGGAAAGAAATAAAATGGTTAAAAAGAATTAAAGGCCAGACTCTTATTTTTTTCCTTGAATATTTTGGCCTTTTGAATGTCTCAAATCTTTTTGTAATGAAGGTTGGTTGCAAATATACCAAATCACAAATCATGGCTTTAATTGGGGTAGGTGTAATGGTTATTGGATGAATTAGGGCGGTGAGGAGGGACTTTCTTTTTTTTTTTTTTTTTTGATCAATCTGTGAGGAGGGAGTTATGTAACTGAATTTGGGATTTGGGCTGATTTAGGTGGGGAACACATGGAGTTTATGGAGTGGGCATATGTGTAATTTCATTATGAAATGGTGTGGGTATAAGAAGGGGAAGGGAGGTGGTGAGAGGAAGGAGAGTTCTGAAGAAGTTTTGGGAGATTCCTAGTGTCTCAAATTGCTAGGTGGTATTTTGTTTTACTGTTGTTGTCTTTCTATTCTGTAAGAGCAATACTGCTACTCTGGTGGAATTTCTCTTTGACTGATAATTTCAATCCCATAAGCTATATCTCACTGCTGTTGAGTAGGATACTAGGCATTTTTCTCATATTTTCTAGTTTTCTGTTTGGGTTCTATCATGGTCTAAGAAAATAGGTGAAGAAGTTTGCTATATCAAGCATATTACCTGTTTTCTTGGCTTTATATGCTTTGTATGTTATGCGATCAATGAATTCCTCTTCTCTTATGAAAATAGATTATGTATGTGTCTAGTTTCTGCACTGTTAATGTTACCCTCCTGGCAAAACTTGGGGATCCTTTTGAGGCTCAGGTGGTTGAATTCTTGTGCTGTGTCTGTAACTTGGTGGGTAGACGTAGGATGGTTCAATCTCAAAGACTTTGGTTTCTGTTGATTAAGCAGATAGCAGGCTGAAGATAGAGTTCAGATTCTATTGTTTAGTTGCTCATATAATTATGGTCCTGTGGCAGTTGTTTACTTGAAAGCAATTAAGCGTGTTAAATTTGACAGAATTTTCTGATCATAATAATGATAAATATTTGATTTTAGTTTTGTATATAAAAAGTTTGATGTTAGTTTTTGTAAATTATACTGTGAACTTTTTTTTCAAATTTTCTGTGAAGGGCCTGATATGATGAATTTCGTAGGAGAACAAAGCATTTCCATGTATTGTGTTGACAATTTAAAATGATTGTGCTATAACAAAAGAAAATATTACAATTTTAATTTTAACAATCAACATCTATTTATAACCATACTGCTTGATGGCTAACTAAGAAATGATGTTCTAAGTATGTGCTATAATGTAATTCAAGATTTTGTACTATATACATTACTGTGATACAGTAGAATTTTTCATTTTAAGTTTTGAAGTTTTTTTTTTCCCCTAAAAAGAAAAAAAACCTGTTTTCAACCTGCAGCAAGCAGCAACATGTCTTGCTGAGTTGGATCAGTCACCATCAGCTTCTATATTGGAGTCAGTGAAGCCTTTTCTAGATGCAATTGTGAAGCCAGAATTGCTGAAGCACCAAGATAAGGATGTCAAGCTTCTAGTTGCAACATGTCTTTGTGAGATAACTCGGATCACTGCACCTGAAGCTCCATATAGTGATGATGTTCTAAGGGTAACTTTCATTTATAAAGTTATCTGATTATATGCAAACTATTCTCATTTATAACTTACAAACAACTATAATCCACTGAACTTTAGAAAAGAAAAAAAAAGGGGAAAATACATTTGAGACCATAGTTTAGGACTCTCGTTGGTCATAATCATTGTTATATCTCTTTGCAGGACATCTTTCAGTTGATTGTTGGAACTTTTAGTGGTTTAAGTGATACCAGTGGTCCATCCTTTGGCAGGAGAATTCTTATACTGGAGACTCTTGCAAAATATAGATCATGTGTTGTAATGTTGGATCTCGAATGTGATGATCTGGTGAATGAGATATTCAGTACATTTCTTGCTGTTGCTAGGTTAGTTTATCTAACATACTTTATCTTTCATTAGCTGTGAGGTTTGTGCTCATGTGAAGAGTACTACATATGGGTTTCTTCATCCTACGTCCAAGATTGGAAACTTAATATTTTGATGGTTTATATTTTCTTCTCGAGTAAGTATTCTTTTTTCCTGGGCATAGTAATGAAACATAATTGAACTAAAGATAATTGGGCAAGCTAAATATGCCGGCATACTTGGAATGAGATGTTTTTGTGAGGAAAGTGACTTAATGATGTATAAACTGTCAACCTACTCTATCTCTCTTAAATTGTTCTCTCATCCAATTGCTCCTGTCCTTTCTTGTTCTTTTCCTTTCTTTCCATTACATTTGGTTTGCTGTATATGTCTTGTTTTGCATATTGTACTTACAATGTTCCAAACAAACTTGTACGTACTTGGTTGATTTTTCCTCTATTTACTGAAATTAAATTACTTCCTCTTGGTTTTGCCCTTGATTTTTGTGGCCAATTTGATTCATATATCTTAAGTATTGCTGTATGATTCAACATTTCTACTTATGAATCATTAAGTATAAGTAGTGGTTCTGTATGATGTGACTTCTTGGTAAAAACTATATTGCTAGTCACTGAGCTGAGTATTTCTTTCAATATAAGTTGGAATGCTTGTAAGTAAAATGATCAGTTATTATATTCCTGATTGAAGAAGAACCCCTTTGGATTCATGACTGTTGCTTATTTTTATTGTCTCTTACTCAGAGATGATCATCCAGAGAGTGTCCTCTCATCAATGCAAACTATAATGGTCGTTCTCTTAGAAGAGAGTGAGGATGTCCGAGAGGATCTTTTGTCAATTCTACTATCTTCATTAGGTCATGGAAAAAATGTAAGTACTGTCTTTTTCTGCAGTTATGTTAGTAAATAACTTATGCTCTACCAGAATGAATCCTTTTATTTTTTGCTGCTCTAATTTTATAGCAAACATGATTATGTGTTTTTAATTCCAGGATCTTACTTTGGCTGCGAGGAAGCTTGGAATGAATGTCATAAAGCAGTGTGCCGGAAAACTTGAACCCAGCATTAAACAATTTCTGCTATCATTAATGTCTGGAGATAGCAAGACAGAAAACAGTAAAGTAGAATATCATGGGATTATATATGATCTTTATTGCTGTTCTCCACAGATTCTATCAGGAGTTTTTCCTTACCTGACTGGAGAGCTACTGGTAATTAGTGAATTAGTGGCTTCTCCAATACTATGTGATTCAATTCTACTGTGTCAAGTTCTTCTAGATTGATTTGCACTTAAAGGAACTTATTAATATATATTTTTTTCGTTGTATTTGTTTTAAGTTGTGATGATTTGTAGATACAGTTAATACATTTACCAAAATTTTTCCCTTAAATGTCAGTGAAATTTAATGACTGGATTCTCAAAAAAAATATTAAAATTTGCAGACTGATCAGCTAGAAACCCGCTTGAAAGCAGTGAATTTGGTTGGAGATATAATCACTCTTCCAGGATTATCTATTCCTGAAGTATTTCAGCCTATATTTTCAGAATTCTTGAAGAGGTTGACAGATAGAGTTGTTGGGGTTCGCATGTCTGTCCTTGAGCATGTAAAGAAATGTCTTATATCAAATCCTGTTAGAGCTGAAGCTTCTCAAATCGTTTGTGAGTGAACATAACTCATACTTGTACAGAGACATCCTGATCTGTTTAATGTTTGGTATATATCTGCTAATCTATCTGGTTTAAATTTCTTAGCTGCCCTTTGTGATCGGCTGCTGGATTTTGATGAAAATGTACGAAAGCAAGTTGTGGCTGTTATATGTGATGTGGCATGTCATTCTCTAAATTCGGTTCCTCTTGAAACAGTAAAACTTGTTGCAGAACGCCTTCGTGACAAATCGGTATGTATACCTATATTATCTTTTTTGTGACTTTCTCCCTTGATAATTACAGCTGACAGTATTCCAATTCCTTGCTTTGCTTTGCATCTCCAGTTACTTGTTAAAAAGTACAGCCTGGAAAGATTGGCTGAGATATATGGAGTTTTTTGTGAGAAGAGCTCTGAAAGCTTAGTTAATCCTGATGAATATGACTGGATTCCAGGGAAGATTCTCAGATGTTTCTATGACAAAGATTTCAGGTGAAGCACTAAAGTCTTTATGATTTTATGCTTCATGAAATGCTGTTATATTATCATCATTTCCATTAATTATGCGTATTGGTTTTTGGTCTGAAGACTAGTTAACCTAAACCTTTAAGATCTTGTTACAGTAAAGTGAGAACTGACCTTCAGTCAACTAAATTGGTTGTGTTTAAAAAATAAAATATTTTCCTTATTCAGCTGGAGCTACATAATGTTCTGTTTAAATCCTGAGATCTAAGGACAATCCAGTGTTCAAAAACATCTTAATATCTTTTAGCCTTATGGGCTGTATAGTTTGAGAACTTTGAAGAATAAAAGAGAGAATGCTTTGAAAAGCCTTGATATCAGGGGAGGCTTGTGTTCATGGGAGAGAGTTGTATGGCTTGAGATGCAACCAATGTGGGACTTCGACATTCTAACTAAACAAGAATGAAGACAAACTACTGCTGTATTTTAGTAGCCTTTCAAGTTGGAGCATATAAACCAAATGCACTAAGCTTGTTACAAAGTATGCAACCCTTCAGATTGGAAGAAGTTTAATAAAACCTACTTAAAGAGGAAAACAACAAGCTCAAATAAAAATAACTCAATGATAGAAATCAGCTAATCAAACTCCTTGTCGGCAAATTTCTATTAGCATCATGTTGAGTCTTTGGACAAAAGGGAGCCAAGAGATAACTTGAATAAGAAAGTCAGATCTGAAAACGGCTGGAACATTCAAAATGTCATCTTGTGTCACTATGGAACATGACTAAGGTGGTAAAAAAACAGCACTTCTGCTAGAGGAAAGTAAACATGCTGGTGAATGCACAGCAGAAAACAGTTGATGCAACATGTACCCAGATAAAAGCTCCACTGGAATGAAGCACGTTGTGAAGAGTGGCTGGAGTGACATGCATTCAGCGATAAGGGACCCTGGAATAAAGCGCAGCAAGAAGAGCAGCGGGAGTGACACAAAACTAGATGAAAGGCACATGATACATAGGGTCCCTTGTTATACTCATTTCCCATGGCTTGTGTTTGTTGGGCTTTTGTTACTCGTTCTAATTTCCATTTACATTTCTTAGTATAAAATGAAAGATTTTGTTTAGTGGTGGTAAATGTTGTCTAAGCTCTCACCTTAGCCTGGGTGGGGATGGTTAGAGGGAAGGTAGAGAGTTACCTTCAGCTGTGTAACCCTTGACAGATGGACCCAAAAAAATTGTCTAAGCAAGAGAATCATGTTTGTCTTTTCTTTTTTGGTTTGGGGTTTTCTGTTGTGTTACTTATATTAAGTTAGAGGCATTTTAAATTTTGATTTTTTTTCTTCACTTACATCCTGCAGATCAGATACAATTGAATCTGTTCTGTGTGGGTCCTTGTTCCCAGCACAGTTTTCCGTCAATGATATAGTTAAACGTTGGGTTGGAATCTTTTCTAAATTTGATAAAGTGGAGTTCAAGGCTCTTGAAAAGGTGCTGGAGCAGAAACAAAGGTATGCTTGTGCTTGGTTATGACTTATGTAATGGCCTAGACCCTTCGTAGTATCTCAATATTTTTATGTGATTGAAGTTCCAGTTTTCATTGTATCTCTTTGATTACAGGTTACAGCAAGAGATGCAGAGGTATCTGTCTCTGAGGCAGACAAGTCAGGTTTGTGACTAGGAGTTAGAAAGATAATGTATTAAAAAGACATTGGACGAACAAAAGGGACTGATCTAATTTAAATGCAGGACAAAGATGTACCTGAGATCCAAAAAAAGATACTTTTCTGTTTCCGAGTAATGTCTCGGTCATTTGCTGACCCTACAAAAGCTGAAGAGAGTTTCCAGATTCTTGATCAGTTGAAAGATGCTAATATCTGGAAGATTTTGACGAATCTTGTTGATCCAAACTGCAGCTTCCATCAAGCTCTGGTCTACCAGGTAGAATAACCAGAAACTTATAGCTATGGCTATGAAGATGTTCTTTTGGGAAAGCAAAATTAAAAACTGCACGGGCAATACTCTTTGAATGGAAAATATGAGCACCAGATTTTTAGAGTTGATGCTCAAATCCTATGTGACATTTTATTTTCAAAATAATAGAATATAGGTGCTAATTATATATATATATATATATATGTATGTATGTATGTATTTATGTATGTATGTATATCTGCTTTTCTGGCCTCCATTTCCTCTGAAGCTAAGTTGCCATTAAATTCACATTACTAGTGAGTTGTAATTAGTGTAAACATCATAATCTAGCACTCTAATTTTCATTGCATCTCAAAATAGACCAAACAGTCAATATGTGAAAAATGTTTTATTGCTGTGTGACACATTATGAGAAGTTGTATTGAATTAAGTTTTCTGCTGCTTAGGCAACTAGCTTCAACAAAATTTACACCTTGTGTTGCCTTCAGGGGCATTTTTTTTTTTTTTTTTGGCCCAAATGCCATGCATAACTACGTTATTAGTGCTGTTATTTCTAGAATCTGCTCAATTATAGGGGTTTATAAGGAAGGCTAATTGAATGTACAATTGCTGTTGTCTCATCATTATCGTTCAGATGCCCTAGTGTGTCTTAGCCTTTGGTTTCTTTTTATAATCAGAGAAGAAAGAAACTGTAGCTTGTAGTTTTAACGGACTGCTTTTTGGTTTTCTATTCTCTCTTGTCTGCAGGATGATTTGCTTAAAATACTTGGTGAGAAGCATCGGCTGTATGACTTTCTGAGCACTTTCTCCATGAAGTGCGCTTACTTAATTTTCAACAAGGAGCATGTAAAAGCAATTCTTTCAGAAATTGGCATACAAAAATCTGCAGAGAATGCTCAATATATACAATCTTGCGTGAACATATTGGTGGTAAGAGTGTCCATCTCACATTTCTCACCTTCATGTAGATGGTTCTCAGATGTTTGTATGTGTGTATTTTCTTATGAATAACTTCCACGTTTGTATTCTTAGCAGATGAGAGGGTGGGGGTGAACAAAAAGTTTCTTACTTCAATATTTTCATTTGTGATGATTGCTTGCTACCTAATAAATAATATCTGTGGTTACGGTAATTTTGTGATGTAGGTTAGGAATTTAAGATGCTTGTAGTTCTGCCTTACCCTTATCTGGTGATTTCATAAATTTTTTTATTCTTTATAGAAGCTGTGATATGGGTTTTGCCATTATAGTCATGAAAGTAATAAATACTTGTATGACCTTTATAACTTTTTCTGTTCAACTTCTTTTATGATATACTCAGATAATTGCTCGTTTCAGTCCGTTGTTGCTTAGTGGCAGTGAGGAAGACCTGGTAAATTTACTTAAGGATAGTAATGATATGATTAAAGAAGGTGTTTTGCATGTTTTAGCAAAAGCTGGTGGTATTATTCGTGAACAACTTGCTGTCACATCAAGGTGCACTTACAAATTTTTCTTACATTTTATATCTATTTCCATGTGTTATTTTCTTACTATCTGCTTATTTTATGCAGTTCTGTAGACCTTATATTGGAGAGACTATGTTTAGAAGGCAGTCGAAGACAGGCCAAGCATGCTGTGCATGCACTAGCTGCTATAACAAAGGATGATGGCCTCAAGTCTCTCTCTGTTCTATACAAGGTTTCTTATAGTAATTCATGTATTACAAATAATTTTGCTTAGTTGCTGTTGATCTGATTGTTTTGATCTTACAAGCAGAGGCTTGTAGACATGCTGGAAGAAAAGACACATCTACCTGCAGTACTGCAGTCTCTGGGGTGCATTGCGGAGACTGCAATGCCTGTTTTTGAAACTAGAGAAAGTGAAATTGAAGATTTTATTGTGAACAAGATTCTGAAAAGTGATTGTGTAAGCCTTTTACTTTTATCTGTATGATGTGCTTGTTTATGAGATGAGAATGGAGATAATGATGTTAATCTAGATGCATGCTTCACTATTTCAGAAAGATGACAAAAGTGCATCATGGGATGATAAAAGTGATCTTTGCATGTTGAAGGTAAGTTGGAAGAATTATCTCTTCTATATTTGGTTTGAGATGCTTAGGATTGCATTTATATTCAGCTATTTTAAAAACTTCTGTAAATACGCTGCTTCTTTGTTAGTTAATCTTCTCTCCTGTGCTTTATTTACGGCAGATATATGGCATTAAAACGTTAGTGAAAAGCTACTTGCCAGTCAAAGATGCTCATGTTCGCCCTGGTATTGATAACCTTCTAGATATCCTTAGGAAGATGCTATCTTATGGTGAAATATCAGAAGGCATACAATCAAGGTATATTAGCCTCATAACAGTATTGTAAAGTTCTGTGTATAATTTTTTTAATTTTTCATGAAACTTAGTAAACTTTCAAATTTTCATCATTTAGAAAGGGCTGTATACAATGTTTTTTAAAGCTTAATTTAGAAGTCAAATTTTTTTGTGTCTATAAAATTATTTTTCTGATTCAAGAGTAGTTTTTCCCTTTTTTTTTTCCTAGCCTAACAATAGATTAAGCAAATGGGCACTATATATTGACTTTGTCACTTTTTCTTTTCCCCCTTTTCACACTGAATTGGATATTTGGGGTTCAAATATTATGTACTCATTTACACCCTCTTACAGTTCAGTTGACAAGGCCCAACTGAGGCTTGCTTCTGCAAAGGCGGTTCTCCGTTTGACAAGGCACTGGGATCATAAGATCCCTGTTGATGTTTTCCACTTAACTTTGAGGAAATCAGAGGCAAGTTCCTTCAAATTTTCTTGTGGGCATTAATAATTTGTTCACCACATTATTGTCAAGATTGTCTATATATATTCACTTACATTAAAAGAACTTAATTTAATTGGTTTTCAATTAAACATGGATGTAACTTGCTTCTTTTGGGTCTTGTAGATTAGCTACCCTCAAGCTAGGAAAATTTTCCTAAGCAAAGTTCACCAATATATAAAAGATCGGCTTTTGGATGCTAAATATGCTTGTGCATTCTTATTCAACATGTTTGGATCCCAGCCAGATGAGTTTGCAGAGGTAATTTTGTGATTCAGAGCTTAGTTTTATCTCTTTTACTATTGCAATTTACTTGCTCTGACATTGAATTTGTTTTTATGATTAATCCTATTTGACCATGCAGGATAAGCAGAACCTGGCTGACATTATTCAAATGCACCACCAAGCAAAGGCACGGCAACATTCTGTTCAATCTGATGCAAATTCCTTGACCACTTACCCTGAATACATCCTTCCATATCTAGTTCATGCACTTGCTCACATCTCATGTCCCAATATTGATGAATGCAAGGATGTTGAAGCATATGATATTCTATACCGGTACTATTCTACATATACACTTCAGTTTGTATATTTTGAACTTTGGTAATTCATACAGTCAGTGTCGTGTTTATTGAAGTACTGTCTAAAATTAATGCAGGTAATGCTATTTTATTGTTCTATTACAGTTCTAAAGAAGTTGAACATATTATTTTACATTTTACAAGCGTTAGAATTTGATTCTAATGAGGAGTTTGCCACCTTTATGCATGTTATGGCTGTGTAACATCATTTCACATGCTATGGAGTATTCGAAATCTTAAAATCTGCGCATATACACATTGGCCATTAAGATTTTTCTTTTAGGGTCTCTTCTTGTTTGCGCCCTGTTGATACCCTGTGGTCCCTGTCCTAATGCAATTTATGACCTTTACATATACTCTTTCTTGCTGGCTTTGACACTCCCTTTGGTTTTACTGATACGTTACATCTTGTAATATGAGTAGACGACATTTTTTTGAATATGGATGTGGAACACAACATTGGCTGATAACTCCCAATTATTTGTATTCTGTTTGTAGGCCTGAATATATGGTATGTGTTGTTAGCGTTCATCCTTGCTGAATATACTTCTGTGTTGAATTTTCAGGCAGTTGTACTTAATTCTATCAATGCTGGTATATAGAGATGAAGATTCCAAGTCGGAAGCCACTACTAACAAAGAGAAGGAAACTTTATCTATCATTACTTCTATCTTTCAGGGTATCAAGCACTCAGAAGATGTAGTTGATACATCAAAGTCACAGGTTGAGGATTTATTTTAACTTTCATTGTCACAAGTAAATATGCAGAAGATAAAATTATGTCAGATTGGAACCTTACATTTGTGATTAATACATTTCCAGAAATCTTATGCAATTTGTGACCTTGGCTTAGCAATCACCAAGCGACTGGTGCAGAAGGATGTTGATTTGCAAGGATTGACTGCATCAGTACCGTTACCCCAAATGCTATACGAAGAATGTAAGAAGGAAGGAGATGACTCTGTGGTATGCCCCTTTCTTGTCAAATTATGTAGTTTCTGTCCAGTATGTAATTTAGGATGACTACAGATATTTATTGTATATTAGATTGATTTATGATTTGGAGGTTGGGTTTTTCATTCGATAATTTGGGTTACAAAGGATTTAATTAAGGACTTGGATAATGGTATTTGGGCTAGGGATATAATATCCAATATCCCGGTATCTTAGTAGGATTAGGATACCTGTTATCGTCTGGATTTCCTATTTAGGTTGCCTGTAAATTGGCATCTAGTCATTTAGGAATATTGTCCCTGATTCTTATAATAAATTGATATGAGTATTTGAGAATTTTGTCCTTTGAAGATTTTCAGAAAATAATGATACTTAAATATTCTGATTTATATCAAAGCAATAGTTGCTACATATAGGAGGTAGGCCAAAAGAGAATTGGCCAATCAACCTCAGTTGAAAAGGAAAAGACAGAACATAAATGCAAAATAAAGACTCATAACACTAGAAGCAAATAAGGAAATAAAAACATTTGACTTCAGTCCGTTGACACCTGTAATCCCATGTGGTTCTTTTGAAGAATCTGCCCGCTGGATGCCCTAGAATAATGGGTAACTGGAAACCGATATTTAAAATAAATTTGTTCATACAGGACAAACTGCCTTACAAGTTGCTAATTTGAGGATGCCTTAAATAAGATTAGATTGATTTGTAGAATTGCATCATATTACCTCACATTTGTATTCAATTTTGTTAAACCATTTTGAACGACTGTACCTTATGTTATAGATTTTGATGTTATTTAGACTTATCATATGATATATAACTCATTTATTTGATTCTTGTTTGATGTTGGAGCTCTGCTGTATATATTTGCATGATTTAATTACTGGAAGACATTTCCTTGCAATTAATCAGTTAATGGATTTAAGTATGGTGAAGCCATTTTGAATGACTGAGCGTTGATTCATAAATTCTATTGTTTCTTTGCTTAAGATGTTGTATTTGATTTTTTTTTTATGACTCTGCTCGAGCTTTGTTTTGTATGTTTGCATAATTTGGTTACAGGAAGACATTTCCTTGTGAGTAATCAGTAATATCTTATTACTTGATGGTTATGATTTTTTTTCTTTTTTTTTTTTGGGGGGGGGCGGGGAACATTTGGTGTGGGCTTTAATTTGTGATGTGTTAAAAAAATATGGAGTAGAAAAGCTAAGAGAAAAGTGAGGATGGTATATATAATGCTGACTCTTAAACCTCTATTTTTACATGTACTAACCTTTAAACTACTATTTCTACTAAATGATTATTTCTTATACCCATTACATTGGGTATAAAATTTTTCTTAAATCCTTCTTGGATTTAACATTATGAACTGGGCATGGTGTTCGATTGGTATTCATCTTAATAGAAGCAGGGCTTAAGAGCAGTTTCTGTCATGTAATATGTTAGACTACTTATGATTACCCCTGTAGTAATATCAGTGATGAAGTGTTGCTATTAATTCCTTGAATTTGGTAGAACTATATATAGTTTAACATTTGCAACATTTGGGTCATTCATCAATTAAAACCATGCTTATTAATGCCACTGGATTTCTCTCGCAGGTAAGCCAAGATAAATCTTGGTTGGCTGATGAAAGTGTCTTGGCTCACTTTGAATCACTGGAAAAAGAAATGGTATGATCAATAGAAAGGACAATTTTTTGTACATGTGCATTTTAATCTTAGCAAATGATAATGCTTCTTTTGCATGTCAGGTTCCAGCTCAGTCAGCTGAGGATGATATTCCGAAGGACAACGAAAGAGATGGAAACATAATGACTCTTGGAAAAATGATAAAGAATCGGAGAACCAAGGGCAAAACAGCAAAAAAGAGCAAGTCTATGTCAGCTGAACCAGAAAAAGCCGAAAATGATATTGATATATTAAATATGGTCAGACAAATTAATTTGGATAACCTTGGGATATCCACAAAGTTTGAATCAAGTAATGGTCATGAAAAGTCTTTGAGTAAGAAGGCCAAAAAGGATGCAGCAACACAAAAAAGAAAAGCGGGAGAAGCATCTCCTGTCCCAGTGCCTAAACGTAAGCGGTCTTCTGCTATTCATGGAAGTTTGAGATCGTCAAATACTTCACAGGCTCCAAAGAGAGTTTCAGAAGATTCCCCCGAAGCCAAATTAATTGATGCAGTTGGCCCTGATAGAGGTAGCAAATCTGTGCAGAGAAAAGTAGTCAAAGGGAGTAATTCAGACTTGATAATGTCTTCATTAAAACAGAAAGGCAACGGATCTGACATCTCTGATAATGATGAGGCTGACAACTCTAATGAGCATGGCCCGAAGGTGAGATCTTACTGTCAAGTTGCTCTATGCTATCGCAGAATCTTATAGCATAATCTATCAATGTTTTTGAATTTTTATTTTTTCCAGAGTCCTGATAATCAAAAGCAAACTGATAAGACTGCAACTAGCAATTATAAGTCTTCCACTGGCTCTACTAAAAAGCGGAAAAGAAAAAGCATTGCTGGATTGGCAAAGGTAAGCCATCTCTATAGTGTCTTTAATTACCCTTGCAGTTGTTTTCATGTTGTTGCATCTGGATGCCATAAGTATATCCTTTATACACGCACACACAAATACACTAGTAGAAGAGTGATATGTTGTCAATTTTGGGTTCCAGAAAATTCCTTAGATCATTTTATTGTATGATTTGATCATTTCTCCCTGTCCACAGTGCACATCAAAGGAAGGTGAAATTGATACTGAAGAACTTATTGGTTGCCGCATTAAAGTTTGGTGGCCAATGGATAAACAGTAAGTTATCTTTTATAAATTTAATAGACTGGTTGCAGGAACTAAACTGCATTGATGCCTCCACTCTGTCATATTAAAGATAAAATAGATTACCTAGTTTTTAGTTGTGAATTATGCACTGTCACTACATGCCCGAAGGATGATGTCCCCTTTTACGGGAGCATGGCTGCTTCTGTTGTCCTGAATTATGCATTTCCTAGGTTTTTCTTGTTGCATCTTCTTGTCCTTAGCTGATGTTAATTCCTGTCTGGGTATGTTAATTCTGTCTGGGTCCAGTATCTCTCTATTACCTGACATGCTTTATGTATGTTAACCCTGGAGACAAAGATCTAAAGTTACTGCTGTCTTCTCTTTATGTATTGCAGATTTTATGAAGGCATCATTAAGTCTTACGATTCTCTGAAGGGGAAGCATGTGGTAAGCTAAATGATATTACCTCCCTCTTTTATCATCTGTAGTATTTACTGCTATGTCTGGACTATTCACTATTATGACGTGATTTTACTGTGTCAATCCATGTGGAAGATATTATATGATGATGGGGATGTAGAAGTACTCCGTTTGGACAAGGAGCGCTGGGAGCTTGTTGGCAAGGGTCGCAAACCTACCAAGGTCTGATTTGCATTAGTGCTCTTTCTTTCTCTTAAATGGTTCTGCTTCTTCTGTTTCCACTAGAAAAAAATTATTTATGAAGGAAGTCTGATGCTTCTTTTATTGCCTTTTCAGAAGATAAAATCCTCAAAAGCTCTCTCTTCACATGATGTGTAAGTATGCCCTTTACAGTACTTATTTTAGTGAAATATATTTTTTCCCAGTATATCTAATATTTAAATGACCATAACATTTTTTTAAAAAGGATAAAAGACCACTTGACGTGTGGTCATCTGTTTTTACTGAAATGTTGAATTGTATATCTACTAGCCCTGTTGACATGGTCTTTTGCCCCATATGGCTGTCCTTACTTTTGTGGGTTGATTTTCTTAATTGTTTTATAGGTCACCTGTTCAGAAACGTAGAAGTTCAATTGATTCCCAGAGTAAAAAGTCCACAAAGATGTGAGTAATAAGCAAAGATCCTTATAACACATCTGTTATTTTTTTGATGCCTCAGTTACTGATATTTGAATATATTTGTTTTGCAGAACTAATGGTAAACAATCTCCAAAAAAGAATGCAAAACGCAGGGAAAAGGGTGGATCCAAAAATAATTTTCATGAAGAGGATGCCAAAGCGAGTTCTGAGATCTCAAATCCTAAAGAGTTCATAGCTTCCAAATCTGATGAGGTGAACTCAGGTAATACATACTAAAAGATATGCAATGCATGTCAACTTGTTTAATCTTCATTCATTTATGTCTTAGGACATCATATGTCGTTGTGAATGTATTAAGAAAATTTCCCTAATGGGTTTAATAATACATTACCTGTATGAAACACTGCTAGTCAAATGTCGTTTTTAATTGAATTGGACTTTTAGTTTAGACCTTTAATGATTACATCCATTCTCAAGTGGAAACCATTCGATTTGAGTGTTTCATTTAATACCCATATTGTCTTGGTTGAAAATGATATTTTCTCTCCTTGTCAACCCAACTAAATTTATGTCATCAATTTTAGACAAGTATGACTGTACTTAATTACACGTGAATTACTTTGTATACAATCATAGGCCATGTGTGTAAGATGAAATTGAACCAATGCTCAAGGTATCTCTTATCTGGAGTTTTACATATCCAGGATTTGCTTAAATGCTTGTTACACTGTTAAATTAGGGTTTTAGGTCTTTATATAACTTGCTTAGCTGGTTTGCGTGTAACATCTTCAACTCTTCACATCAATCTTTCGGTATGCCTGTCTGAATGATTAGTTTGGTTTGTTGACAAGTTATTGATATACTGCAGTCCATCTGAGTCTATAATATGCACATTTTTGTCTGGTACAACAATTGAAGGTATGCTTGTCATTAGCGAATGGGTGCTAAGCTTGTAAAAGTTCATCCTTTCTTTATCAGGATGGCTGAGGTCAGCCAACAAAAATTGATAGCAATAATCTTAATTTATTAATTTATCAAAAAATTTGATTGAAATAAATATATAAAAAGTATATTAAAACATATTTATAATCTACTTCTTGATTATAATAAAAATGGGAGAGAGAGAAGGGGGGAGTTAGATTGGTTAAAGGGATAAGGTCTGATAATTTTGTGTTTTCATTTTGAGTGATAGTATTCTTATCTAGAAAAAATATATTTTCTACTTCTGCTTTTGTTTCAAAGAAGTTCTAATTTCTTATTTTCTCCCCACAGCAGAAAAATAGATTTTGCTGTCATTTAAAGCAGCTCTATTTCTTGGCCAAACACAACTGGAGACTAAAATAGAAAAAAGTATTTTCCTTAAAAATAAGCAGTTTCTCTTTTTCTTCTCAGCAGCTAGGACAATCATGCTGAGTTGATGATTAATTGATAGATTTTCTACTTTAGAAATGAATATTATGCCTGGAATTTAGTTTTCATTATGAATTTTCATTGTGACTACCTACTTATTATTGTGCAAGAGTTGTGGTTCACTTTTGACCCCCCCCCCCCCCCCCCCCCCCCCCCCTTCTCCCCTCTTTTTTTCCTATTCAAGGTGATTCAGAAGGGGAACCTGCTGAAAGGTTGGATGAAATCATAACAGAGGAGAAGAAACCTACCAAGAAAGTAAAATCAGTTTCAAGGGGAAAGAAGCCCAAAATGAACAGCTCGAATCATACTGAAGAACCAGATCAAGGGCAGCATGAATATGGTAAAAAAGACATGCTCTCTGTTGATTATTAATTGATAAATTTCCTCATTATTGTACAAGAGTTGTGTTCATTTTTATATTTTTGTTTTTGTTTTTTTTTTCTTTTTATCTTCCTTACAAGGTGATTCTGAAAGGGAATCTGCTGAAAGGTCAGATGAAATCATAATGAAGAAGAAGAAAAATACCAAGAAAGTAAAGTCTGCTTCAAGGGGAAAGAAGCCAGAAAAGGAGAACTTGAGTCATACTGAAGAATCAGACCAAGAAAATGGTGAAAGACATGCACTCAGTTGATTATTAATTGATGAATTTCCTACTTGCTTTAGAAATCAATATTATGCCTGGAATCTTGTTTTCATTATTAATTCAGTGGGACTTTGTTTCTCCTCATTATTGTGCAAGAGTCGTGCTTCAATTTTTGTTTTTTGATTTTTTTTTTTCCTTCAAGGTGATTCTGAAGGGGAGCCTGGCGAAAGATCAAATGAATTTATAACTAAGGAGAAGAAGTCTACCAAGAAAGTTAAATCAGTTTTGAAGGGAAAGAAGCCGAAAAAGGATAGGAGCTTGAATCATACTGAAGAA
The DNA here is from genome assembly GCA_037074485.1 of Delonix regia. Lineage (NCBI taxonomy): Eukaryota > Viridiplantae > Streptophyta > Magnoliopsida > Fabales > Fabaceae > Delonix > Delonix regia. The sequence goes on along the minus strand of CM073450.1, from coordinate 41,483,322 downwards.
TCAGATCAAGAAAAGCAAGAATATGGTAAAAATAACATGCTTTAAGTTGGTGATTGATTGATAAATATCCTACTTGCTTTCGAAATTAGTAGTATGCCTGGAATCACTATTTCATTATGAATTCAGTGGGACTTCATACTTGCTCGTTTATTGTGCAAGAGCTGTGCCTCATTTTTTGTCTGTTTTATTATATTCCTTTCAAGGTGATTCTGAAGGGGAACCTGCGGAAAGGGCGAATGAAATCATGAAGGAGGAGAAGAAATTTACCAAGAAAGTAAAACCAGTTTCGAGGGGAAAGAAACTGAAAAAGGAAAAGAGCTTGACTCATACTGAAGAATCAGATCAAGAAAAGCAGGAATGTGGTGAAAGAGTTTCTGAAGATGCAGCGTGTGTCCAGCAAGATGTTGAAAAAGTTGGTGAAGAAAGTATGTCAGGAGGGAGAGAAGCAGATGAATTAAGTGGAGCTTTAAGTGAGAAGGACAACGGAGAAGAGTCACAGTCTGTAGGCAAGCAAGATGACAATGATGTGGGGGGTAGTCCCGGAGAAATTGAGAAGTCACATATGAAGTCATCAAGTCCCATCAGTGCCGAGATTAATGAGATTCCTGATGACGAGCCGCTGGTAAATACTCAGCCTTTTCCATACTTTCTTTTGTTTATTTTTCTTTATTAAGTACATATTCTAAGCCCCTCATTGACTTATTCAGAGCAAATGGAAGCATCGAACGGGAAAGAAAAGCTCAGGGCAAAAGGGGTGAGCGATGAAGCTGTGGTAGCTCATGTATCTAGGATTGCAGCAGCAGTGGTGCCGTGGCATATTTTACTATAATTGCAGGTATCACCACGATGGAAGAGGACTGCCAAAGTGAGACTTCAAGTTGTTAACACACTAATAAATGTGCTTGGAATGCCTTGTAGTCGCCCTGTAGAATGTAAAATAACTGTCATTCCCACGTTTAGAAGAAAGTGATGGAAGCACGTAGGTTTTCTAGGGTTATGAACCTATTAAATGACCTTGTATTAGTGTAGATGATAGGTTTAGCATATGATTCATGAGGGCTCTGTTCATCCTTCCATAAGAATTGATATAATACAGGGGCAACATGTACAGCTATACGTGGGAATAATTGTATCTCTTTGTATTCTTACTTGTGTAGTCTAACATCTGTGAAAAGGATAATTTGGCCATCAACAATATGTTGTGTTATAAGTGTTTTATAAGAACTTTTGGATTTTGAAAACCCAAATGAGTTTATGGAGCATTTTTCTTTGTATCTTTGAAGGATCTTGTAATTTATTGTCATTTAAGTTTTACACAGTAAAAAATGGGGTATGGGTAGAATTTTAGGTTGTTTCTTCAAAATAATAATAATAATACTGTAGTTACATTATATGATAAAATCTGATTCCCAATACAATTGATTCAACTTATTTTATTGAAAATAGAAACATTATCAGAGTTGAAGTGATGAATAAAATAGCAAACTAGGCACGCATAATTATTGAACATTCTGGCTCATATTTTGTTCTTAAACTGTCATTTTGAATCGTCACTAAATTTATTTTTTACAATGGTCTTTTATTCACTTTTGGATACTCAGTATAAGTTAATGTGGTTTAGTTTAAGAAATTATATATAGTAACAATTTTAAAAATAAAAGATTGAAAGTGATAATTTTTTAATTAGTAGAGAAATTAATAATTTTTAATCCGTGCGAATTAGCAAGGAATTTTTTGAAAAAATAAAATAAATAAATAATTAATAATTTTATAATGAGTAAGAAATTAGTAATATCTTTTTAGAATTAAAGTCATAGAAGGTTGTGGTTGCAACATCAGCATCAATAACATTGTCTTTACTTGGTGCCTTCTTCTCTAGGAAGGAGTTTCTTCTGATTCTGAGTGATAATAATTGCACTAACTTTTACCTTTTTACAACTCACTAAAATTGCAATTACACCTTAATGGAAATGGGTTCACAAAAGAAATATACTAATTGATGCAAATGTTGAACTACATTATCTACTAATTTTGTTAGAAAAGAGGTACCTTTTCATAAAAGGGGTATGTTGGAGTTGAGAGTGAATAAAGGAGTGGGGTAGGAATCAAATCTAAATATATCAAATCCCTAGAATTTATGGATAGGGAAGGTCCCATTTGAGATAGGGTTCTTGGGCTTGAATAATATGATTTAATAGTGTTTTTATTTGGTTAAGATTTTAACTTAGGAATTTAAATTTTTTAATTCTATGCTGTAATTTTGGGATAATGGTTACTTGATAATTTATATCTTAATTTTTAGTTTATTTACAATTATATATACGGTACATATTTTTAAAACCTAATGTATAAAAATAACTGTCGTTTAATTATCTATTTTATAGATAAATAATTATTGAGATATTTAAAAATGCAAAAAATCACATATCATCTCCCTAATCTATATCATATATATAAATTTGTTACATGAATTTCAAAACATACACTTTACTCCCTAAGTTAGCTAATAAAAAAGATAAAATTATTACATATTAGTTAAAAGTTAAAACTTTTGTTTCAAAGTCACATGATTTCTTAAATTTACATCATTTTTTCAAAATTTTCCTCTTGCTTAAACTATCACGTAATAATCATGTGATCTTTTAAAAGTTAATTTTAATTTATATATAATGTTCAGTAAATTAGGAAATAGAATATCACATTCTAAAATTTGTGTACCAAAATTACAAGCAGGTCATAATTATGAGAATTTGCATTTAGTTTTGTTCAAAAATATTGTGTGGAGTTAAGAAAATTGTAGGAAAATTTTCTATTTCCACTGCACTTGTGGAAATAAATAAATTTACCTGTAATCTTTCCTTACCCTTGGCCAAAAATAAATTAGTCATATTTACAAATGAAAACTTGAGGGTTCCAAGTAGACTAATAGTACTAGTCTACACTCAACATCATATAACAATTATTAGCCCAAATCAAATTGGCCTCTTTCTAATTTTCAATCTAAGGTATGACATAGAAATTGATTTGGTGAAATTAAAAATTCAAATGCAAGTATATATTGTTAAATGAAAATATAATAGTCTAAATTTTAAATAATTGTTACAAATTATTTAATATTTATTGAAATCTGAACTGAATGAAAATTTAATTACTCAAATTATTTTAAATACTGTGAATTTGAATTTTCAAATGTAAAGAATCTAAATCTTTCAACCTATAATAAATTAACTGTTTTGTTATGGAAGATTAACCTAAAAAAGCAAGAGAGATGTTCAATTCCAACATAATACTCAATTACTTTCATTTTCTACCATGATCTTGTTTCTAATTCTACCTTTTGAGGGTTACAATTTTCTTTTCTATTTGTAGTTTTCCATTATGCATTTGCTTCTTCACAATTTTAACTATAATCCATCACGCTGATGCTTAAAGTGTATGTTTGAATCTATAGCGTCAAAGGATAAAATAGCAAGGAGTGGAATATTTAAAGTTAATTAATTCATTATTTAAAAGTTTATTTATTGATGAAATAAAATGGTAAACGATGATCTTGGAAGCCCTTCGCTACCATCATTTGTTAACCCTCTAAATCGAGGGGTCAAAGATAAAATAAAATCACTTTCTCAATTAACTTATAAATATACTCTCATTAATTATCAGTGTAAACATATACAAGTAGATCCATTTTGTTTTATAAGCGTATTGTTAAAGAAAGTTATAAATAAATTTTTTTTCAATTAATTTTAATTTTAAATTTTAAATAATGGTAAAAGAATCGCTCCCTCTCGTTAAAATTCACTAATAATTGAAATAATTCATAACCTTTTATTCTATTATTAATTATTTCATTCCTCCATTTTTCAAAGTTACAAGCAAAAAGTGCTTTTACTAGCATAAAGTTGCGTAGCAACTTTTTGACTCATGTTCTTATAATGAAATAATTCATAACCTTTTATTCTATTATTAATGTAAATACTCCATTCATAATTACTTAATTATTTAATTTTTCAATTAATTAATAATTAAGTGAATAAAAAAATTAAAAATGATAAAGCCTCAAATGACATTATTCAATAAGGATAATGTGAAGGTAAAAATAAATAATAGGCGACAATTAAATAAACTCAAAACTCAAAAATAAAATTAGTTAATTAAAATAATAATAATAATAATAATAATTGAGAGCAAAAATAATCCAAAAAATAGAAAAATAAGACTATAAAAAGAAAATTAACACTACGGGCTTCCAATAGAAACATCTTGAAAATAAACACAAAATGAAAATGAAAGCAATAAAAATAAATTCATCATGGAAGATAAAGAATTTAACAAAATCAAAAGGAATTTAGAATTTTTTTTCACTAATTAAATAATGCAATTAAGGAAAAACTATATATAATAATAATAATAATAATAATAATAATAGCAACAAAACAAAAAATAACAATAACAACTAAAAAAAGATCAAATCAAAAATGGCCTCGAAGCATTACATTTGCTGCTACCTAAAGCTTATCATTGCACCCTAATATGGAATTGCTGCGGAGGCCTTCGAAGGAAACTTACGTCAAAATGGGCTCTTTTTCTCCGCCAAGAGCAAAAGGGAATGGAGTAGAAGTTAAGTTGTAGAAACGTTAACTCCATGTCATTAATAATAGGAGGCTTAAGGGAAGGGAGAAAAGGCCGTGAGCTGAAAAGAGTTGGAGAATAGAGGAGCAGAAGGAGAAGAGGCAGAAAAAAAAAGAAGGGAAAGGGGTGGCTCTGGTTTTGGGAGTTATAAGACAGAGCTAAACTGAGAAGACCTGGACGGGGTTGCTTCAGCTGAAGCAGGAAGGAGAGGACAGCAAGAAGAGGAGCTCGCTGAGAGATAAAAGGAGGAGGGAGATGATAGCGAAAAGATAAGCTCATTGGGAGAGAAGAAGGACAGTGGAGAGAAATCGAACAAAGGAGAGGATAGCGAGAAGAAAAGCTCGCTGGGAGAGAAAAGGGAGGGCAGTACTGAAAGGACTGATGAAGAGTTGCAGTGAGAGAAGATAGAAGAGGGGATCGAGAAGAAGCTTAGGCAAGGAGGAGAGTAAAGAGAAGGAAGAGTAAGAGCTAAATAGGGTGGGTCGAGAGAGAGTGTGATGGGAGGAGACAATCGAGAAGAGCCTATGCTTTCATGAAAGAGGAATAGAGCTAAACAGAGTTGCTTCTGCTGAAGGAGGCCATAGGAGAACATCGTTGCAAGTAAGGAACGCTGAGTGCATGTATACTGAGAAAGGAAACCGAGAAGGAAGAAATAAGATGAACATTAAGCAGCTAGACAAGAACGTGAGCTCGTGACTTTGACGAGATCTCATTGTGAGCCTCTATTTTGTGGTTTTGGTGCAAGGCAAGACGAAGAGAATCCCTGCTGCACTAACCTAAAGCCGAGGAGGAGAAGTTTGAAAAAAAAAAGGGTTGTTCAAAAAGGTGCAAAAGGTGGCCAAGGCTATGTTCTATGAGATTCCCAATTGGTACGTGCTTCACTCTTATCTTATGCGCCTTTTCATCTAAACTCCATCAAAATGGATGATAGAATGCCCACCGGAGTGAATGTAGACGTTTCACGTGACGGTACCCTTAATACCATACCTCAATTTGCATGCATGAATGAACAGTTTCGAAAGATCCCTTAATGCCCCTGTCATGTGAGAGAGAGAGAGAGAGAGAGAGAGAGAGAGAGAGAGAGAGATATATATATATATATATATATCTCTCTCTCTCTCTCTCTCTCTCTCTCTCTCTATACACACACACACACAAAGGAAGTTCATTGCCGTATATATGCATGATATGTGCATAGAGTGCATGGCGCAGACATGGATTGGTATCTTGCTTTCTTTTATTTTTTATGCTTTTTTTATTTATTTTACTTTATTTTATTTTTTATTTTGTCCTTTTCATCAATAGTATTATTATTATCATTACTATTCTTATTCTTATCTTATCTTGATTTTCAATAGTGTTATGTAACAACACTAGTAACCTTAGGCACTTAAATGGAAGTCATGTGAGATTTTTTTTAATCTCTTCAGGTTTCAAAGGATAATATCTAATTTGGCAAAACTTCAAAATAAAATTTTTGGGACATTAAAATAATCTACCTTCATGCTTTTTAATTTAATGATCGTCACGTGAGGTTTTTCTCATCTGGCACTTAAGGGGTAGACCGGTGGGGCCATGTGAAACATTTAATTTCTTTAGGCTTTAAAAGTTAACATATGATTTCAAAGTCAAAAACTATAAAAATGAAAATCCTAAGAAATCTCAAATAATTTCTTCCATATTTTAAGTTACCATGTGAGATCGTCGATATCTTCAAGCACTCAAAAGTTGATTAATAGAAGCTGTGTGAGATCTTAAGTCTCCTCAAATTTTGAAAGTTAATATTTATTTTCAAAATACAAAGTGAGAATAATTCCAAAATTAAAAAAAAGTGATTCATTTTATCTATTATTCATAATTAGCAATCCTAAAAAAATACTTGTTATTATAATCTTGTTGTCAAAATTAAAATAAAATCCAAAAAAAATTAAAAGCCCAAAAATTAAAGATAAAGGTTTATTTTGCTTGTTGTTGGTAATTTAAAAAAAATCCTAAAAAAAACATACATTTTATTATAATCTTGCTTTCAAAATTAAAACAAATTCTAAAAATCAAAGGATAGAAAATGAAAAGAGCAAAAGAGTGAGATCTAGCTGATTTTGTAAATCAAAACACACCAATCAAATTCCATTTTGTTTTGTTTACGAAAATTGGTTTGATGTCAAATATTTTGTTCTTCTCGCAAAAAAATTAAAACACTAACTAGTAGATATTTTTTTTGGTCGAACTATATTGACTTTCATCCCTATTACAAGATACGTAGGCCCTAAACTTTCATCCTAGGTCAAGTCCACACTTTGTAAATATCTATTTGTTTGCTTACAGTTTTGTTGTTTTTGTCATCTCTATTTAAGATGTATCTATATCAATAAAATGATAATTAAGATAAATTTAAGGTCACTTTATCTTCTCTGACTAGTTTAAGGTAACCATCTTTATATATGGGTGTTGTGGGGTGCCTAACACCTTTTCTACACTCAAATAGACTCCTAAACTCATCTATGTTTTCGCAGACTACTTTGCCATTTCTTTTTGTTAAATTAGTTTTCTAAAATTTTCTATTAAAAATTTTAGTGGCAACTCTAATGAATTAATTTTCAAGATTCATTTTAGGAATCAATTTAAACACTTTTTTCTTTTCATCAAAATGTCGGTTACGACAATTAATTATTTCATTCCTTCATTTTTCAAAGTTACAAGCATAAAGTGCTTTTACTATCATAATGTTGTGTTTTTCATTCCTTTATTTTTCAAAGTGCTTTTTGACTTATGGTCTTATAATGTTGCGTTTAATCAAAGTTTGTAATTTTTAAGATTTTTAATTTTTATACGTAATTTTGTCATATATTTTTTTATTTAATTTTTTAATTTATAAAACTTTGTTTTCTTTTAATTGTAAGAATTTACCTTTTTAAATCAAATTTTTTATTTAAAAATTTTCACTTCCTTAAAATTAAATTTTAAATTTGTGTTATTCATTAGTTAGTTCTTTCTTTATAAAAACAAAAACAAAAAAAAAAAGGGTAATACTAAATTCCTCGTACCTTATATTGTTGGCAGTAAATTAATTAGTGAATCAGATTTTTTTTAATTTTTTCTCTTACTGTTAAAAAAATAATAGTGCCAATGCCTTTTAGATGTCGAAAATTTTACATGTTTTTAGCATTCTTCAAGCAAGCACCAATTACATATGTTGCATTAGAGAATTAATAATGACTATTTGATTTGTTGGACCTTTTTTTCCTGGACAAATTGTAGATGTTTAGGGAAAAAAAGGATTTTTTTTTTTTTAAATTTTTGTCCCACGCCCCAATTTTACATTGAAGTAGAAATTTTTTTCTTTGTTGAGTATTGGAATTTTTTTAATTTTTAATTTTTATAGTTATTACCGAATTAAAGGTACACTTAACTTTGTTTGAGACTGAGTTAATTTCTTTTTTAAATAATCTTTAAACCACTTTTGTTTTTGTTTTTGTTTTTTGAATAATTGATGTTCTTTGGTAACGAAAGGTAAGCCATTGCCGTAAATAGTCGAGATTTTATCTCAAAAAACAAAAAAAATTGAAACATAATTGTTTTATATGAGTGGAGACAAATTTAAAATTTAACTTCAGAGCAACAAAAGTCTTTATATTAAATATTTGAATTAAAAATAATACTTATAATTTAAAGAGGGCGAACTCTTATAATTAAAGCATCAAATTAAGAATATAAAATAAACTTTTTATATAAAAATTAAAATTTCAAAGACATAAAAGGGGCAGCTATACTTTGACGCCCCTACTTAAATTCATCTCTGAGAGTGAATAATTTGATAATGGTATTTATAATTAAAATTTTCTTAATAATTCTTTTTTAATAAAAGGAAAAAGATAAAAGCAATATCACACTTGTTTGATTTTATTTTATGTTTTTATATTCTTTAAATGATTTTGTCCAATTATTTATATTTTTAAAAAGTTTTTAAAATAGAAAAACCAAAATATTTATGAAAATTATTCTCTCAATATGTTTTCTATATGATCATTAAAATTGCGATAATAAAAATTGTGGACTCAAGGTGTTTTCTGTATTTTCTCTTAATTCTAAAAGTTAAAAGACTAAAACATTTAGAAGACATTATATTTTTAGGTATTTAAAATATCATTATATTTTTAAATTTTTAGAAAAATAAATAAAAATAACCTTTTTGTCGTTTTATTTTAGAAACAAAATATTATTTTAATGTATGGGACCATCTTTGTTAATTAAAGTACTCACTCTTTAATAAAGACAGGAGTGGCATATTGACCATAACTTGCAACTGATTAGACAAATATACTTAATTATGTCACGTGTTATTAATATGTTACACAATGATTAAATTTTTAAAATATTTTTTACACATAATTTAATAGTTCATGACATGAAGAACTAATTCGTTGGACTATTAATTAAATCTCTCTTATCACTTTTTGTGTCTATTAGATCTTTCTACCTTCATTGGGTCCCAATGTTCATAAAGAGGGTGCCTAAAGAGATGCTCAAGAATATGCCTACATCTTTGAATAGTAAACTCTTTCTTTTATACATAACCCTTACTATTTACTTTATGGGTTTTACTAATCAATCCTTTAAAAATATTGGTTAAGGAACATTTATTATCTTTATTGACAATAATAATTATAGCATTTCTACTACTTTTCACAATATCTAATTAATTTTATTTTTATGATAACATTGCCCTTCATTTTTTTAAAAGAAATAATCAATATCCTTTATTTTTAAAAAATTTATAATCAATCTCTAACAATTTTTATATTTTCATACATTTAATTAGTTTTTTCAAAAAATAATTTTTAGTTATTTTAAAATTAATCTTTTTAAATGAAGTTTCATGAGATATTAAAGAATAATATAAAGATATTATTTAAAATTATGAATACATAAAAATTCATTAGAAATTAATTATAAATTTTTTTTAAAATATTGATTATGTCTTTTGAAAAAAAATACTATTTTTATAAAAATTATTTATTAAATTTTATGAAAAGTAATAAAAAAATAATAATTATTGTAAATGAAAATAATAAATGATCCTTAAATTAGCAAAACCCTTACTTTATTTACTGTAAAAAGAAAAAAACAAACAGACAAAAGACAAAAGCATGAATGGTTACCATCACCACTTTTGTGGACCGCACCACTCGTGTGAGGCCCACCATTTATGTAGGGTTTACCCATTTTTTTATCTATTCCTATTCTAAATTAAAAAAAAAAAAATGAAGAAGAATCAAATTAAAGGAATCTAATTTGGGTTATCAGATTTGAACAAAAGTAATTTTAAATTAATTTAACTTGTAAAATTAATTTTGATTAATCATTATCTGTACTTAGAAATTTTAATCTAAAATTTTTGATGGACTATTAATACAATTCATTTAATATAAAAATAATTTTTTTTTATTCTCTACGAACAGAGATTTGGAATATAAAAGTAATTTTTTAAAAAATTTAATGTCAAACTAAATGGCACAGTTTGTAAAGTAAATTTTTATTTTGATATGTAAACATGATTTTTAACTTCCTAAAACACCAAATCAAACACTAAATTTTATGTGTCTCACTTTTTTTTTTCTTTTCCACTTTTTCCTCTGAATTTATGAAGTTGTATAATTAATTAATGGTATGTTTGATATGGTGTCAGAGCTTTAATAGTAAGTTTGTTATATGAGAACAAGGGTGTTTGCCTTTTAATAATCTAATTTAGTTTGGCATTGGTTTTTTCTCTGAAATTATGCTTGTCCTTCATATCTCTATTTGTACATAAATTAAAAAAATAATTTTTGTATTAAAAAATTGTATTAATGACAAATTTTACTTTTTCGAATAAAATTTTTTAAATTTACAAATTATGTAAAAAATCATATATGTATACTCTATTCTAAGCACATACTAAATAATTGCAAAGAATAATTTTATTATATTCATCACATGCAATTAAAGTTTGAAAGAGTTATTTGAGTATTTTAAACTTAAATTTAAATGTTTGATTTTTGTAATTAATATTATTTAATTATTTAATTCGTTTAATTTTTCTAAAACGGGTTAGCTGATTTTGACACTTCTAACAAAAGGAGTGAATAATAGAGTCTCCCTAAATTAATTCATGTAATTAAGTATCATATTATGTAATAAACAAGTTTTGAATGCATTGAATGGACATACAAGTGCACTCACAAATTAAATTAATCCATAGTCACTAAAGTGGCTGTGGTGAATTAAATTGGGTACATGAATTCATTAGCATCTTCCAAATTTTCTCTATGTTAATTTTTTGTTAATTTAAAAAAAAAGAGATAAAATGAATTGATTCCATTTAGATAATGAGTTTATTAAAAAAAATATGAGATTCACTTTAACAATAGATCTCACTCATCTATCTATTATATATAAGTAAAATAATAAATTAATTAAATAACAATCTCTTAAATTTTTTAATAAGACATTATAAATTTAACTTAACATAATCCAAAATTAAAATATGAAAAAATAATATATGATTGAATGTAAACGTGATCATAACTTGAAAAACTCGTTCGATTGGAAAAATAAAACCAAAACAAAACAAGTTTAATTTGTAAAATAGGATGAACTTAGGCCTTTTTTAAAACCTGGACTGAACCTGAAAGACCTGAATAAATATTTTTTTAATAAAAAAATTTATTATTCAAAAAATTTCTTAATGTAATGCGACGTCTTGATAAAAAAATAAAAATTAATATTTTTCATATAAATGATTTATGCTTATACAACAACTCATTTGTATTTTTAACTTTTATATTTATAATCTTATAAGTAATAATAATAATTAGCTATATTATTTATATGTCTTAAATAACAAATTGACTTGATCTTGATTTTAAAAAGCTTAATTGACTTGATAGGTCCAGGTCAAAAAATAAAAAGTCTAAATAAAAAGTCTGATTGAAATGCCTTTTTTATCCCAAAATCAAGTATAATTTTTAAAAGTCTGATTCAATGATTAAGTCTAATTGAATGATTTATGATTATACTCTCTTAATAAACTCATTGTCATCATTTCTTTCTCACCAACCTTGCTCTCTTAATAAACTCATTGTCATCATTTCTTTCTTACCAACCTCACGTAAATATTTTTATAGACCTTTTCTAATTTGTTATGTTTTATTTATATCATAATATATTATAAAATTCAAATTTTTATTAATATTTACAAATGTTATTGATTTAAAATACATTGACATATGGTAGAACAAATTTATTTTTTCTAAAACCTTACGCCAAATAAACTAATTTTGTTGTTATCTCTCCTTAAAATTAATAGAAGAGAGATAAATTTAAATCCTCATCAATTTACTTTTGAGAAAAGTACCAAATTGGTCACCTAGTTTTACACTTCGTAATAATTTGATCTTACATAAATAAACATGACAAATTAGTCTTTTAAAAATTTTATTTTATGTAAAGTCAATATATTATAAATCCAAACAGATAAGCTAGTTTTATTCAAATTTAAATTTACAAAAAATTAATTTTATACAAATTTAAATTTGTGAAGAATTGATTTGTTATAATTAATTTGTGAAGTATCAAATTGTCATAAAGTATAAGAGTAATAGACCAATTTTATACTTTTCTTATTTTTTTAATTAATTTTTATCAATTTTAATGAGATAAAAATATAAAATAAATACAGATCACTTTTTCAGTATGACAACTAAATTCTATTCAAATAAAGTTCGCCTAAGGTAAATTATCTTTGTCGAACATTCGAGTGCGATCACTAGCTTATGTCTATCTCTTACCAAAGTCAAATGAATTAATGGATATGAAAGAGAAATCAGCCAAATTAGAAATTGAAAAGATGGGAATCAAAGAGTGAAAAAAATATTAGTTACTGTTATTATATTTAACGAACAGTTGATTTGATATATCTAATAAATTTATTTTAAAAAATAATTTAAAATAATATTATTAAGATTAATACGTACGAGTGTGAAAAAAAAATAATAATAAAGAAAGAGCGTTGTCAGAGTCATCCCTGCACAGTCAACCGGGGACGCGTACCTGCTCGGGACGACATGGTCCGGTCAACACAGAGACCAGCATAGGGAATTTCATTGACCGACACGTGTCCGTCGCTGTGGAACTGAGATCTCCTCGTCCACCTGCAGTTGCCGGTTACTATAGAGGCTGTTCCACTGCCATTAAATCTCATGCCAATTGAACCCATCTCCCACGCCATTACCCCCATCTTCATCTCCATCTCCATCGGTGAGTTCTTTCTCTGCTTGCTTTTGTTCTTCACTTTCTCGCTTTTTGGATAAAAAATTTTTAAAAAGATCTTGTCTTTGGTTCTATGGGCTCACTTCACTTTCATCCTACTTATGATTTCTTTGTTTATTATTTTTCGCTTTCACTGTGGATTGAAGAATTTACTCTCCACCTGCTCATTTTCGTCAAGTTTTCCGAAGTTTCTTTGTTACCATTCATTCATTGGGTTATTACTGTTTTTGCTTTTCGGCTGCTTCTTTTTTTTTTTTTCCTTTTGGGTTTCTCAGATTTCGCTGAGTGTGTTTGCAATATGGTTGAAACTTGAAAAATAGAAAAGCTGATTTTCTCCTTCCTTCTTTCTTGGGGTGAGTCTGCTAATCTAACTTCATTATTAGTGGTTCTCTGGCAGAAAAATCATTGTGTACTCATTCTCTTCTCTCATCATTTTATTTTATTTACTTTCACTGGATAAAGCTTATCAACCTTATCATGGAGCTCATGACAGATCAAGACAGATAGAAAGAATAAATGGTCACATCCTGTGTACAGTGATTTTATTTTGGTGATCTTTATTCAATTATGCATCGTATGGAGTACTTAACTTTCTTGCTGTAAATTAATTCTGGTTCATGCTTCATGTTCTGTGATCTCAGATTCTTCTATGAAATTCTTGCTAACTGTTATGCTTTTCCTTACGTGTTGCATGACGGCCATTGCTTGAATAAATGATTTGCTTTATGATCATCTATGCATGTTCCTGGTTCATGAGTAGGGGAAATGATTTGTGCCTGTCATCCTATTTAGTTCCCTGCTTTTTTTTTTTTTTTGGGGTCATTATTATTTGCATAAATACAAAAAAATTTCAATGGCATGTCTCGTGCTACTGTAACGTTGATATATGAATTTAACATGTTTTTAGGAGCGTATAATGGGTGAACATTTGGGGATTTTGAAAGTCATCGTTGTGCAAGGCAAAAGATTAGTGATTAGGGATTTCAAGAGCAGCGATCCTTATGTTGTGGTCAAGCTGGGAAATCAGGTAACTAGGATACAATTTTGCTTGTTAACGTGTTTTTTTGACACCAACATTATGTAGAATACACTAATCTCAATTCTCAAATTTTGTTGACTCTTTAAACTGTATCAGACAGCAAAGACCAAGGTGATTAATAGTTGCTTGAATCCTGTTTGGAATGAAGAGCTGAGTTTCACTCTGACAGAACCCTTGGGAGTTCTAAATTTGGTGAGTTTCCTGATGTTTGCCTTTTTAGACATCAAGTTTCTGAGAATTCCAAATTTCTATGTTTTTAATGGTTCTTGAATTGTCAGATACTATTTGGCAGTTAATATGTTCATATTTTTCCCTCATATTTTCTTCAACTTTCTAGCATGAAAAAATGGCACAATGATAGAGAGACAGAGAGAGTAGTCCATGTGGTTACTACTGACTCACAACACCTATTTACGAAGCGACAAAGTTGCAAGTCTGACCACATTTAGTTCATTTTCTCAGATAACAATCCCCAAATTGCCAAGTGATATATCTTTGATTCAAACATCCTGATTCTGCAGCTTTGGCTTGACAAATATAATTGTCACAACTTGATTGTTTGGCCAAACCAACCTTGTGTTTGCAAAGCCTGTATTATAAGGTTGCCTAATCTCCTAAGCCCTTTTACAAGTTCATTTTCACATCAATGTCCGAGGCTTGTTGATCAAACAAAGCTCTCCCAATTGGTTTGGCATCCTTCTGATTTATGCTCAAAGCACAGAATTCAGGAAGAGTATTTTTTATGTTCATTACTGCAACTGCAAATGTCAAGATTGTTGTTTTTCTTGCTTGCAAAATGTCCAAGAAACTTATGGTTCTAGTGACTTTCACGGGTTATATACGTGTTGATATGAATTTAAAATATAGATCCTGCCGCTTTCTTCAATTTCCCCCTTTTGCAGTAGCTTTTATGCTTTAAGTGGTAATTTGTTCACCCCAATTATCTGTTTATATAGTGTTTTCTTTTGGCCAAATGTTTATATAGTGTTTGCTACTATACAAATTGGGGAATTTAGGACTACAATGAAACGTTAAATCTTTATCAAAATTTACTGCAAGAGATCCCATGAACCTCACATGACCCATTATATTTGCATTTTCATTCCAACCTGATGCCATTTTGTGAAGATTGTTGAAGCAAAAAGTCAGCCTCTTGCAATTAATTTTCATTGGGATTTAATGTTTTTCATTTTAGTCCAAAGTTCAGGGAGGTGTTTTGTTACATCTTAAAGTTCCTGTATCAATTCTGTATATAGGTCTCAAGTTTGGGAAGTGAAATGTAGTTTCTCACTATAATGTTGCTTTGAAGGTACTCACATACTTGTATTTTACTGTTGACTGTGGTATATTGATCATCTTTTGTGCTGGGAAACTGGATTTGACATTAATTAATATCATTTAGTCTTTCACATATAACCAATTGGTTTTTCAAATAGGAAGTATTTGATAAGGATCTTTTGAAGACTGATGACAAGATGGGAAATGCTCACCTTAATCTTCAACCATTAGTCTCTGCAGCTAGAATAAGAGACATTTTACGGGTTTCCTCCGGCGAGACAACAATAAGGAAGCTCGTACCAGACAGCGAAAACTGCCTTGTTCGTGAAAGCAGTATCAATTGTGTCAATGGTGAGTTGGTGCAGAATGTCTGGTTACGGCTTCGTGGAGTTGAATCTGGAGAGCTAGAATTGACAATCAAGTTGATCACTCCCATGGCTCACTCAGTATCATAGTGCAGACATTGCAAGCGTCTTTCTGGTAGATCTCTTCACAAGATCACAATTGTAACTTTCTATGCGTAGTTTCAGTTTTTCTTTAGATTAATTCCTTAGATGCGTCTTCCACAGTATTATAGCAGCTAGTTATATGAAAGCCACTTGAAGCTGTATTTCCAAATGAACTAGTTGTTTTTCTTCTGTGGCTTCTTTGGTCTTTGTGTTGTGCTGTGCTTCTTTTACCTTGTATTGCTTTACAACACTAATGGATATTTGGCATATATTTGAGCAATGGGCATTATTTAGGGATTGTTTTATGTATTGGCTTGTTTTCATAGATGTATTCAGATATTGTATTTATTCTGATCCCATGAAGCCACAAGATAATGTGGGAACTTGATTGAAACTATGGATTCTGATAAAAGGAAAAGAACCATACTTCTTTAGGATCAAAATTTCTCTTTTCTCTCATAACAAATTTTCTTCTTTGTAAATGCTTATCAATACCTTTCTTGAATATTTTCATCCCTGATTCCAGGAAAGAGCTTGATATGTAGTGCTGTCTTCTTAAATAATATTGATATGATAAAAAAAAAAGAAAGACAAAATAGGTCAATTATAGACATATAAACACACTATATATATAGTGAAATTTATGTTTGCTATATTTATAATTAATTTTCTCTACTTATCTGTTATTATTTGGGTCTACTTAAAAATAAGAAATATATTATTTTGGACCCTAACTACTTATTAAATTGTCATTTTAATTTTTTACTCATTTTATTTTTAAAATAATTTTTTATTAATTAAAAATTGTCATTTTTAATTTTTATGCGTGAATTAACAAGGTTTAATTTCAGTGACTATATAAAATAATGATAACAAAAATAGGGACCTAAAGTGACAATTCAGTGGGATCAAAATGATAGTTCTCTCACTAATAAATATTCCTTCCCTAAAATAAACTAACATATGATATTGTGGTTTGAAAGACAAATTTAAATATAATTTGGATATGTAAACAATGCCTATGGTTTAAAGGAGAATAGTTAAATTTGGCTAGAACTAAAACTTTTCTTATAATCCTTAAAAAAAAAAAAATTCTTATAATGCTAGAGTTCCTATATCCCATTATGTGTCATAATTGAGCTGTTGACAATGGGATATTAGACCTTGACTCAATGATTACCTTTAGTCCCTTGTTTCTCATGTTCAGAAAAGCTTAATTCAATTCTAATGAGATTGAATCCTTTGACTAAACTAACCTCTATTGGGACTGAACCTTTTTGTCTTATCTAAATTTAATTGTTAGATTTAGGGGTTAAAAAGTAAGTTAATGATAAGTGAAGTAATTAGAGACTAAGTTACATAATCTCTTAGTGGAGTTCAATAATATTTATAAAATCAAAGTTGCTAGACTATGTTTGGAAGGAGGAGGACAAACATAAGAGAATGAAAGTAAATTTTTACATTGATTATTATTTGACTTTTAATTTTTTGAAACTTGTTTAGTTTATGGAGAGTAATGAAAGTGAAGGAAAATATATATTTAACTTCAATTTAAAAAGATGCCAAAATATTTTTCATATTTTTTTTCTGGTGTCATTTCTAACAAAAGCTTATTAAATAAGAATAATATATTTTTTAGTTTAGTACAAATTTGAAAATCATTTTTGGGAGAATTACAATTATGGGCCATAAATTTGAAATATTTTTAAATTGTATTATTATTTTTAAAAGATTTAGGGATCAAATATTTTTGTTTTCTAACTTTAAAGGATCATCCTCGAAGACTTTGAGAACATATATATATATATATATATAAAAGGTTAGGATTTGATTCAAAGTCTCACTATAATGTCCTTTAGAATTAAAAAGAACTATTTTATTTGCTTGTGTATTGCATAGAATTGAAATAACATTAATTTATATTATTATATGTCAATATATTTTAAATTATTAAATTTATTGAGAGAATATCATCATTAATAATTTTCATTAATGTACGAAACAACTCCCATTATTGATCTTTTTAAAGAATTCTAATATATTAGTAAATTGATGAAATTACATTTGATTTTATTTTTAATTTTGAATTGTTGAATAAAACATTTAATTATATATTATTTTGTTCTTACTTTAATTTTGGATCATGCCAATGGCCAAATTATACTTATAATTTTTTATTATAAAATTTATAAGATGGTTAATTAATTAATACATTACTCTTTTCATTGACTTTAAAAACTATTCAAATTTTAAGAAATTCTTGATTTAAGATATGATTAATTAATTCATTAATTTTCTTATTCATTAAAAAAATTTCTTAAATTTTGAAGAATTCACGATTTAAGAGATAATTAAATAATTTATTAATTAATTATTTTATAATTTTTTCTTTGACAATGAAAATTTTATTAATTTTCTCATTAATTATAAAAAAATTTCATATTTAAAATAATTTTATTTATAAAGCAATTAATTAAGTTATTCATAATTTTTCTTATTTACTACAAAATATTTATATATTTCAAAAACTTTTTGATACATATAATTAAATAGATAAAGTGTCATTGCATGAGGAATTGAGGATTTAATTAACTAAGTTTTTCTTTAATCATCAAAGCTGCAACTTTAAAGGAATTCTACTTTATTTATATATAATATATTTGATTCTTAAATCTCTCAAAATAATTTTACAGTCTAATATTCTTTGTAAGAAATTTTTTTAACTTATAAAGTTTGACTACAAATTTTCACATATTTTTTGAGAATAACATTATGATAGTGATAACATACTATATCACTTTACTAAATACAAAGCATATGGTATGCTCCTCCATATCTAAATGCAATAAGACAGAAAATATGGACAAGTGGGTCCCTCACTCAGTTTCCCTTATCCTGAAAAATAATGCCGTATTTAACTTTCCAACGTGTTAGTGGTAGTTTATTTTAAAAAAAGAAAAAAAAATAAGAAAAAAAATAAAAGCCATCTAATGTGTTCTCAAATTTTATTATCTTATTCTTAAGTTTAATAATTATTTACCTACATCAATCAAAGTATAAAAAAGAAACTAATTTTTGTACCTACAATGTGCTATTGTAATAGAAGGTGAAGATTTCTTTTTTAAACATATACCAATAGGATATTCATGTGTTAATAGGTTATAATTTAACATCATAATAAATTATAAATTATTGTAATTTTAAATCATAATAATATTCTAGCACTTTAAGTATGTCATTGTGTGTTATATTTTAAAATAATTTATTCCTATTATTGCTTAATGAATATATATATTAGTCTTGCTATTATTTTTATGTATCAAAGTTAAAATATATACTATTATGTACACATTTTGAACATTTGATCTTTTTAAATCTTTTAGACTAATATAATAAAAATAAAAATATTTTTTAATAATATATAAATTATGATTTATAAAAATAAAAATGCATCTGGGAGATAGTAATAATTATTGTTCCTGACAAAAAAAAAAACTTCACTGTTTCTTTTCATCTTTTCATTGTACGATTTTAACATTATCATATGGTTAGATTATATATATATATATATATATATATTATTTTTATTAAAAAAATCTAATGACAGTGATATAATTAGTGGTACTTAAGTCTAGATTTAAAATTTAGTCGCAAGACAACAAATTCATATTTAGTTGTTAAAAAAAATGGTTGTAATAAATTGAAATATAATATGAAATTAAATACTTCTCATATATTATATATACTGAATTCATACAAAAATCATGAATCTTAAATAATTTCTTACTTAAAAAAATAATTTAAATCCTCACAACTCAAACTTCCAGCAAATTTAAGGAATAAAACCATCTTCGTTCTACTTTGGTGAACTCTCTCTGTGTGATCATCATTCTAATTTCGTTATTGTTGTTAGAGAGTTTCGAAGATCTCTTTCGACGCTCCAATGTCTTCACTTCCCGATTCCGTCAAACCTCGAGGTGTGCCTTTATTTTGCAGTAATTTTGAATCTTCCTGAAGCATCGTTTATCATTAGTTATACTAGTTCATGTATTTTGTATTCCAAAGTCATAATCTTGAAGATTGACAATTTTTTGATCCTTGAAGGATATCAAGACTTCGGATAAATTATTTAATATCTGCTTTACAAAGTGCTTACTTCGTTTATTACAGATGTTTGTATCGTTGGTGTTGCCCGGACACCGATGGGTGGCTTACTTGGCACCCTTTCATCTCTGTCGGCGACGGAGCTTGGCTCTAATGCTATCGAGGGTAAAGTTCTTATAAAAACAACTTTGGCTTATTACTTATCTATCATTCATTCTTTCTTGACTAAGCTGAGGATTTTATTCTTATATTGTTAGCTCTATTTTGCTTTAAGTTTTTGAAAATTAAGAAGTGTACAAAATAGTCTTGAAAATGATGAGTTTATTGCATGTTAGTCTTTTGGTATTCCTACGTCATTTGACTGGGGAACTAAAGTGCATAGAGATTGTTATGTACTTTCCAACTTTTAGGGACTACGGCCTAGGGCCTAATTGTTAGTTTAGTCTTCTATTTTTCATTTTTATGAGGACATCATTCAGTTATAGAAAAAACAAACAAGTTAGCAAATGTTTCTACAAATATCTGTCTCTCTTATGTTGTAAGCTATTGTATAAATCTGCAGCTGCTCTCAAGAGAGCAAAAGTTGATCCATCCCTTGTGCAAGAGGTATTTTTTGGGAATGTCCTTAGCGCAAATTTAGGGCAAGCTCCTGCTAGACAGGCTGCATTAGGTGCTGGCATACCCACGTCTGCAGTCTGCACTACTGTTAACAAAGTGTGTGCATCGGGAATGAAAGGCAGGTTCTTTTTGTTGATTTAAAAATGGATTTTCACTTAAAATATGAATTTTTAGTGGGCGAGTTGTGACTTCATGCTCCTATGTTATTGTTGCAGCTACCATGCTTGCAGCACTGACCATACAAAGGGGTATCAATGATGTAGTCGTGGCTGGTGGTATGGAAAGCATGTCTAATGCTCCTAAGTACATTGCTGAAGCAAGGTTTTCATTTATTTCATGAGTCACTGACACCTTAACAGATTTACTCTTATAAAAGCATCTTTCTCTTGAAATCTGGGAAATCTATTGATGATAGCAGAGGGACTTTATTTTGGCTGATATGTGGAATTAACTTCTCATGTATTATCTGGATAAATGATTTAATCCCCTAGTTGGATATGCTTCTTTAAGCACTGTAGTTTGCTGATCTTGTTTCTGAAGTCTAAGTTACGTGTTTGGCAATATGTACTTTATAGTATGTAGTTGCAGTGTGTGCTGCTTAACTAATAAATAATTGTTTCATTTGGTGAGTAATTGATGACAGTATCACAATATTCTGCTTACATTTCCTGTGTCTAAACCAGGAAGGGATCTCGGTTAGGACATGATACTGTCATTGATGGAATGCTTAAAGATGGCCTTTGGGATGTTTATAATGACTTTGCCATGGGAGTTTGTGCTGAAATATGCGCTGACCAACATGCCATAACAAGAGATGAGCAGGTACTGGCTCTTCGTCAACTGTCTGTTATAATTTTGTAATTTATTCTATTCTCTGTTGTTGCAAATTGGAACTTTTCGAACTCTAGGGTTTATATGTTTGTTCCATGTTACATATGTTGCCTTTCAGGATTCTTATGCTGTTCAAAGTTTTGAGAGAGGAATTTACGCACAAAATGCAGGTCACTTTGCGTGGGAGATAGTTCCGGTGTGATTTTTAATCCTTGTCCATGTTAAATTGTTGATATTAAATTATCAATGACTTATAGGATGAGTCATTAATGGTTTCAATTTCACACACATGTGCAGGTTAAAGTTTCTGGCGGAAGAGGGAAGCCTTCCACACTCATTGATAAAGATGAAGGTTTGGGAAAGGTAATTAGATAGGAAAGACACGGTTAACTAATCTAAAAGCACTGTCTAGTTTATAGTCACTCTAATCAGCTTTAAGATTTGCATGGTTAAGATTTTTGTCCTATGACTAAGTTTATAGTCACTCTAATCAGCTTTAAGATTTGCATGGTTAAGATTTTTGTCCTATGACTAAGGAATCAGAACCCTTTAATAGTAGAATCTTAGTCAGAACTCACTAATTGAAGTAATTCGTTTGTACATGGGCAACCTCATTGAAGCCATTTCTGCAAGTTTTTTGAAGTTAATTTTATTCTTCTGCGTAGGGGAGGAAGGAATTGATTTTTGTCTTAACTGTGTGTCTATGCTAGTCATGACTGCTACATCAATGTTATTTTGAATATAAAGAATAAATAAGTTGGGTACTCAAACAACTATTGACTTTCATTCATTGATATGCTTCTTCCAGTTACGTAATTTCAGAGCCATAACAGCCTTCAACAGAATTCTTAATTTCTTACGTGCATTTACTTGCTCCATCATCTTAGACTTTGCTAAATATCTTTCATACACATTTTTCTAGTTTGATCCTGCAAAACTGAGAAAGCTTAGACCAAGCTTCAAGCAGAATGGAGGTTCTGTTACTGCTGGCAACGCTTCTATCATAAGGTTCTTTCTCTATACCCAACAGGGGGTTTGCTTTATAGTAATGAATTTAATTAGCTGAAAATTTAGTTATATTATGAAGTTGGTAATATAAATTTAGGTTTTTGTTTAGCTAGTAAATTATTACATTACCTCAATGACTTTTATGATTCTTAAAAATTATTAGGTGGGTTGGCCAGCTTAACCTACCCACTTAAGTTAATATAGTTTTTATAAGGTTCCCAAAGTATATTCTCTTTTATTGATGACGAGCTGGTATATCTACTTGACCAGTGATGGTGCAGCTGCCTTGGTGCTTGTTAGTGGAGAGAAGGCAGTCAAGCTTGGATTGCAAGTAATAGCTAAGATAAAAGGATATGCTGATGCAGCTCAGGTACATTGAGGGGTTGTTGTAATTTGCTTTGGAATTTATTAATATGATATAAGCAACCTAGAGCCAATACAAGATTATCCGTGCAGGCACCTGAATTATTTCCAACTGCTCCTGCCCTTGCAATACCAAAAGCAATATCGAATGCTGGTTTGAAGGCTTCTCAAATTGATTACTATGAAATAAATGAAGCCTTCTCTGTAAGAATATATGCTGTTTGTCTTTTACCCGTTCAGGATTATATGCTTGTTATATATTTTGACTTGTCTATGCAGGTTGTGGTTCTTGCAAATCAAAAGCTTCTGGGTCTAAATCCTGTGAGTGTTGCTGTGACTCCACTCTTTAGCTGTATCTCTCTGTTATGTGAAATCGTGTCTTGTTTTTGGCTGTTACTGCTGCGTGTGCATTCATTTTCCTCATTCTTCTTTAGTATGATGGCTTAAAACATTGACAATTCATGTCTTCCTTATCATATGCAGGAGAGAGTTAATGCATATGGTGGAGCTGTATCATTGGGCCACCCTATTGGTTGCAGTGGAGCTCGTATCTTGGCTACATTATTGGGGGTAAATTTTAACCTTGGTTACTCTGTACATCTCGTCCTTTACATCCTCTCCCATCTTGTTCTGATACGTCCTTAGTCAATATCGCACGTGGCTATATATTCATTCTCCTTTTTTTCCTCATTGTTAAAAGCAATTTGAAAATGAAGCCTATTCTCTTTGAATTGTATTGACTTGATTTTGCATATTTTTGTTATGTGGGTATTTTAGCCAAGTTTTGCCGTGCAGGTATTAAGACAGAAGGGTGGGAAGTATGGTGTTGCTAGTGTCTGCAATGGCGGAGGAGGAGCATCTGCCCTTGTACTTGAGCTCATGTAAGCCTTTTTCTTCTCCTTCTTTTCTCTTTAATTAGGGTATGTATGGGTTGGGGAGAATGGAGTGAAAGAAAGAATAGATGAATTTTAATTTGGACATTTTCTTTGTTTTAAATTTAAATAAAAATTTTCTTCATTCCCTTCTAATTTATTCTCCTCCATCCAACCATATGCTTAAGGTACAAATAATGCAAATACTTCAAAGCGTAAATCCCATTTTAACGATGTGAGATGAGGTCCTCAATCTCCGTAAATTTTAACCCTATCATATTGTAGTTTATAACTCATGCCTATTGTCAATCAGTTAGCAGGGACTTGAAATCTTGGTGCCTGACCAATGTTATTAAAACACTGTTCATCTAAGTATCCTTGTAAACCTTGTAGCTTTCAACATTGATGAACAAAGACGAGATGGGATAATGAAAATCTGGTCATTGTGAGCGTTCATTCTAGTATGTTATTAGGATCCTTACTAACAGGAGTTGGGATAATGGCATATTCTTCTGTTTTTGCTTGTCTGCATTATGGTGTCTTACTGACTTCTTTGTGGAAAATGCTGATGACATACCTAATACTGAACTGATATAGAAAGATGGAGACTTGTTGGTTCTTTGATCCTAGGAAATTAAATGAATCATCTTTTTGATATTTCTATATACATCATCAGCAGCGTTCGAAAAAAATAGACAGTTTAATTTTTCTGCTTATTTTTCATTAATATAACAAAGGCTATGGGGGATTTTGCATTTTGCAGGCCATCTGCCACGGTGCGACGTTCTTTATTATGAGAATTGTCTCCTTGCACATTGTTACCCAGAAAAAAAACAAGTAGCTCCTCTTTTTTTTTAATTAGCAATATTTGGGACAAGATAATATTGTAATAAATTCTATTAAGGAAATGGTCTGAATTCAGCTTGATATCTCTTTGGTGTTTTCTTATTCTCTTTAAGAAATTCAATGAGCGATTCTATTTAGGGCAAGCTGAATAAACAAAATTAAAGATTTGGCTTATGGGCAAAATTTAAGGAATATTGCTTAATGTGTTTCGAATTTGGATTTTGATTTCCCGTATTTCATACTTCACTGCATAAAAATTAGAGACTTTGGTACAAGTAATAATTTAGGACAAATTTTAACATCTGTAAAAAAAGAAAAATTCAATAAAAGATATTAATGGTATTAATGTGCTAATAGTTTAAAGTTCACATTGTTCGAATGTCAAATTTTAACCATAAGCATCAAAGTGAATCCTGTCAAATACAAGAGTATCAAAATATATTTTATCATATTTTAATTATGATAATTTAGACCATTTATTTTTTTAATTGTTGAGATTTATGCACTTTATCTCGAATTCTTATATAGAGACATTTCAATACTTATACTTCTAATATCTTATCTAAGTGCAATTTTGATCTAGAATCTCCTAAAGTGAATTAGGTGTCGCTAAGATTTTAAATCATAGAGTATCAAATGTTTCAACATTGCATATCAATTGCAAAACAAAATTAATCACAAATAACCAAAATATATCATGCCCTATTTTAATTAAGATAATCCCAACCATTTATTAAGTAACAAGTTGAAATATATGCACATTTTCTTTAATCCACAAAGTAAAATCTTATTTTTAGTCCCCCATAAATGATTGTCTTCTCAATTTGGTCTTTCAAATATGTTTATTATCAAAATAGTTCCTCACAGTAGTAAATTAAACTATTATTAGTTAGGTTTTTCCCTATAATTGTCGACTGAATGACGTGGGCTGTTAAATGTTGACTTGAAAACTAATTATGTGTACTTTTGTTTCCTCCCCAACTTCCTATATTTCCTATATTAGCATTTAATTCCTGGCTTTCCTTTTTTTTTTTTTTTTGGTTACATTTGCTCATCACGCTAGAAGTAAGACAGACAAGAAAAAAGTAATGCATGCAATATTCTATTTTAATGTATGCAAAGAGAAAACGCAAAGAATACTAAAAAAAACACAAAGAATGTCTCGAAGAATAATTTTCTCCTTATGTAGGGATGTCTTAACACATTTTAATATTTCTCACTAACTATGCATAATCTTACTCTAAAATCTCAACATGAATTAGTTGTTACTACTTTTTTGGTTGGATATGATTAGTTGTTAATATACATTTGGTTGCAACAATATGGAAAATTGAATCATGTTGACTTTAATCCCTTAATAATATATAAATAAAGTTACTCAAATTTAGGGATGAGGCATTTTTCTTTTGGTCAAGGGATGAGACTAAACATTGATAAATTCTTAAAAAGATATGCTCTCAGAAAAAAAAAAAAAGTAAGCTAGGTGACTCATACATAAATCATATGTGATTCTCAAGGAAAATATCTGCCTAACATTTTCATAGTAAATTTGGTCATGATTTCCCAAGTTTACTAAAACAAAATAGTCTTTTTTTTTTTTTTTTGCATTTAACACCATCACTAAACCTCTCTGTCTTTCACATTAAAAATAGCATAGCTATTTCTACAAGCCTGCACATTCAACCAACCATATATTTGGGCTGTTCTAATTACCTTTTAAAGGGTTTTGTGGTTTCAAAGAGCAATAAAAATTGGACTCAAAACCAAACTGTGTTTTCCTCCTCTTGGCTCTTTTGTGTTCCTATGCAAATTCATTTTCGGGTTTGCAGCAGTTCATATGAAAAGAGCCATCAGGTGCATTAATTCTTCCATTGTCATCATCTCATAGTTGCTTCAAACATTAAGGTAAGCATATGGCTCTCCTTGTTTGCAATATTTTCATGGAATTCTTTATATGCATGCTATTTTATAGATGACATGTTGTTCTGTTTAAATTCTGAAGCAAGTAAATTAATAAATTGATTTCAATGGTGTCTTGGATATTTTGATATCTTAAAAACCTGAAAATGAGATATTATGATATAGGATGTTGGAGAATTTAAGATACCGATGCTTGGTATGACATATCTAGTGTGTGTTTGGATTAGAGTTCTACAAATTTGATATTGAACCAATGTGATTTTATAAATTTAATATTGGTCAAACATGATTTTACATAAACATAATTTATATCCGGATACTTTTATTGGCAAAATTAAGTTTTGCTATTAATACAGTTCACCAAATACAATACAAGTTTTTTTTCACCTATAAGTAAAAAAGGATTTGGAGGAGAAAAGTGATTTTAGAGCAAATACCTAACCGAATAAAATTGTAAGGTAAATTACCATTTTAATCTTTTAAATGTCAAACCAAACACACTATTAACATTAAAAGGAATCTAAATGTTGGATAAGGTACTTATCATTGCCCCAAAATTATTAATTACAATACGTCTCTTTCTATATAACCACATTTTGCTCAAATGCTTCATCTATAATTTGACATAATAACTAGGCTTCCACCATAAAACTTAGTTAACACTAAGATACCCATGTTTGGTTACACATTCATAATTGTTCTTAACTTTTTGAATTTCCAAATATATCCTTTTAGGAAAGGGTAAAATTGGTAGTCAATGGTAGACAAAATAAAAAGTTCATGCCATCTATCCTGGAATCTGAGATCCCAAAGTATCAAACATGTAGGCATCAAAATTTTAGCTATTCTATCATGGTATGTAGGATATCAAATGCTTCCAAAGTGTGACAAGGTGGTACAAGAGTATTATATATCAGACTTAGCAGAGTCTGCAATGAGATTTGTCTTTAGTTCAATCCATAGAGTGCTCATTCTATTGCAATTTCATTTGCAGATTTTGTTTTCAGAAAAAATAAAAGAAAAAGAAAAGAAAAAAACAAAGAAAAATGGTGAACTCTAGAGGAAAAGATCAGCAAAAGGAGTTGGGATCTCCAAGGGCAGGAGAGGTAGGAGAGATAGACACAAGCGCACCAATCCCATCTGTGAAAGCTGCTGTTAGTTTATTTGGTGAAGTGGCTGTCTCTAGAGGAAGAACTCGTTATTTCAAGCCTAAATCATCAGAGGTAAAAAATTGTGAGCCTAATTTGATGCTTACAAGGGAAAACTAATTCCATTTTCTATTTATTGTAGATAGATTTTAATGATTATGGGTTATATTGAAAGAAATCATTTTTACTTGATAAGATTGAAATTACACCTATTTTTCAGGGATTAAAATAGATTTTTTTTTTTAATTTCAGAAACACAAAAAAGGGTTTGGCATTCTTGTTTTGTATTATTTTTAGAAGTATTTCATTGAATAAATTTTATTGCTAATTTTTGTAGTACGATTAATTAACTATTATTATATTTAATTTGACTTGAGGTTGGAGTTTAAGTCACGTTATATAAAATTTATTTAAAACTATTTTGAATTTAGAATTTCCAAACAATGTTTCAAAACAGTTTTTATAACTTGAATTTTACCCCAAAAAAAAAACACCTTAATATTTGTAGGACAGAAGGGGATTTAAAAAGAATATTATTTTAGTCTCTAACTTATTACTTATTATCATTTTAATTCTTCACTCACTTTATTTATCTAAATTTTCTGTTAATTAAAAATTATTACTTTAAATCCCTTGTGAGTCAAAAGTTTAGATTGAAAGACAACATAAAGTAATTATCTTAAAAATCAAGAACTAAAAGTGATAATTTCTCATGAATAAGAAATCATTTTGAGAATAAATTGAGTGAAAACCAAATGATATACTAATGAGTTAAGAATCCAAATAACATTTTTTTTTCGAAGAGATCAAAATTCATAAATAAAATATTTTAACATTACAAATCAGATTCTTGCTTCAGATCCCTTCTCATGTCATCTATGTCTGGCACTTTAGCATAGAAATCAATGTAGAACAAGCACCTTACTTTTTGTTCATAGTGGCTGTGTTACTACTTCTGGTGAAGCTACATATGATTCGGATTTCAGAACTAGTAACTTGATGATAATTTGCAGAGTGTTTTGGAAAAAGAGACAGAGCTTCAGGTTGCTCTAAGAGAGTTGAGCCAAATAAAGCAACAGCTAGAGAGTGCTGAGACTGCAAAAAACACTGCACTTTGTGAGCTTCAGAAGGCAAAGATCACACTTGAGGACTTAACAGCAAATCTGACATCTGTGAGAGAATCCAAAGAATCCGCCATTGAAGCAGCTAAAGCTTTGAAGAACCAAGCCAAACAACCCCAAAGTGCAATATCACAAGAAGCCTGGAGAGACGAGCTAGAACAAGCAAGAGAGGATCATGCAACAACTGTGACTGAAATTGAAGCTGCTAGAGAAGAACTAGCAAGAATCAAGAAGGATTTTGATGCAGCCTTGGAGGCAAAAATGGCAGCATTGCAGAAAGCTGAAGAAGCTCAGCGCGAAGCGAAGGTGAAGTCAGAGAGGGTCCGTGAGCTCTCAGAGGAAATTGCAGCCATGAAAGAAGAGCAAGTAAAGGTGATGGCTGACAAAGAAGAGCAGTTAGATGCAGTAAAGAAGAAATTGGGGTGTTTGAAGGAAGAATATGACCCTGAAATGACTCAAAATCTCAAGGCGAAACTTGCTGAAACAAGTGCAGAGATTGACGTTCTTCAAGAGGAGATGAGAAAAGCTCATGCTTTTGAGATGGACACTGTGAGACATGTAACTTCAGAGCTTGTTGAAGCTATGAAGACACTTGAGGATGTCGCTGAAGAAGAAAGCTTCCTCAGAAACCAAGTGGCTTCTCTTAAAACAGAATTAGAACAAGTGAAGAAAGAAGGTAATGGCCCTAGAAAATTATTTCTTTCGAGATAAATTGCCTATATACTCTAAGATCACGAACGAATCAATTTCAGGATACAAAGAAATAGTTTCTAGTGTGTAATTTCTTAATCTCACACCGTATTACAAACTATCCTCAATAGGTAAGACAGTGGAAGTAGAGGTCAATGACGATGAACAGAGCTTGAAGATCCAGCAGCTAGCAGTGGAGACAAAAGAAGCAAGAAGGGAAGCAGAAGAGATGAGCAGAAAAGCTCAAGAGTTAAAGCAAGAAGCCGAGAAAGCCAGGGCAGTGACTGAAGAAGTTGAGAGAAAACTGGAGCTTCTGAAGAAAGAGGCAGAGGAAGCAAAAGCAGCAGAACAGAGAGCCATAGAGGAGATGAAAACTTTGTCAGAATTCAATGGGAATAAGATCAAATTGCCAGCTGAAATGTTTGAGTCACTGAGTGGGAAAGTGAAGGAGTATCAGGATTTGGTGGAGAAGACAGAAGCAGCTAGCTTGGCTCTAGTGGAAGCAATAAGAACAAGAAAAGAAGAAACAGACAAAAAGGTGGAAGCCAGTTTGAAAGAAATCGAGGGGATTAAGCACGAAACAGATGTGGCTTTGAGGGATGCAGAGACTGCAGATTCTGCTAAAATGGCACTTGAGGCTGTGCTATTGAGATGGCGTCAGACTAAACAGAATGAGGCAGATAACGTATATAATGAAAAGCATTGATACCAACGCGGACTCGACAACACAACAAAATTTGAAATGTCCACAATAAACTTCTAGTATCAAGCAATGTCCATAATATTTGTGTTTGATATGAGTCTAAATCCCCTGCTTTTTAGTAGGGGATGAATTTAGTGAGATAAAAAGAAGAAATTGAACAGAGAAAATAGCATCCTACCATAAATTTTCTCCTCCATTCTGTTCTTTTTTTATTATTTAAATCTCTAACTAAATTTACCCTCTGCATTTAGTATGGATCCGGATCTGTCGGACACTGGCATTGCTTCTATTTTGAAGTATCTCAGCTTCATAGGTGTCGATGATTCCAAGATGTCGGAATATTTAGGTAATTGTTCAATACCAATTTACCTCCTTGCGCTTCTAGGAGTGAAACTAATCAGACATGGAGATAAGACTATCAAAAGTAGGTTGCATAATTGCTTGCAAAGGAATTTATTAGCAGCTATGTTAAACAGTTTATTTGGAAGTAATGCTTTTGATGGGTTAGGCTGGGTATATTTGCACCTAACATACGGGTCAACAGCGTTGTATTGAAATCAATTGAACTAATGAACGGAAAATGCATCAAAAATCCTGCTCATATCTTGTATCTAATATTTCGAACCTAATATAAGTGCCTGATAATTGACAGAAGAAATTATGATAAAGGTGATAAGGAAAATTAAACCAGGTGGAAATATCTTCACATAGATCCAATATTGTGAAGAACTAATAGACCAAATCAGCTATTATTCATGAATTGACACGCAGGTAGATTAATATCCTTTACAGTGGAATCCACTTTTACATATACTAGTGTTCATCCACAATTGATTTGGTCTTCCATTTTTTTTATAGGTTTAGTCTACTAAGAATTTCCCGAAACTAGGTATAAACGCAAGTATAAAATAATATATTTGACATTTCTCTGCTGCATTCTTAGCATAAGTGAAGATGGGAACTGCTATATGCTGACTACCCCCTGAATTTCTCAGACTTACATAAACAGGGCTAACTAATTCGGAAGAATACTTATAGAAACGTGAAACCCTTCTACTACATTAGTACAGATCGTTTTAGATGGCCAAGGACACAATGGGCTGTTAACTCATCATCAGAGCAATTCCTCAACCAAAAAAAACTAAAAGAAATTAACACAAAAGTCTCAGTCACCATTGATTCTGAGGCTATCTAGCGAGTCAGAAATCCCATTGCCATTCCCAAACTTGTTCAACTCTGATTCTATAGTTTTGGCAATCTCTGTTTCCTCAGCTTGGGGCTCAGGAAAATCCACATGAAAAGATCCCTGCTTGATGGGTTCAGTAGCTTCATGCATTCTGGACTGCTGCTTGATGTAATTGTACAGCTCTTGATGGAAGGGATGATCCAAGGAATAGCAATTTTCACTTCCACTGTCTGCATGTCTAGATGATCCAGACCCTTCTTTTCTACAGAAATGTGGCAGGGATGCGTAATCCATGATCTACACACCAATATTAACAGTTAAATTCAACTGAACAAAGTAAAAGTCACGACTACCTCCCATGACATACGCCATCAAATAAAAACTTAGACATCCAACACGCTCAATGAAAAGAAAATAAAAACAGCAGAAATTCTCGTAATCAATGCATGCACTTCCAGAAGAAAGACAAGTGCTACGTTTGTAAAACAAACTGTACACAACAAATTACCACAAAAGCACAACTTGCGTATGAGTGAGGTTGATTGATCAACTACTATTTAAGTTAGAGGTTCACCATCTCAGCCTAGAGTAAATGGCAAAAACAACTTTGCAAGTTTGCGTGTTATTTAACATGTCTTATTGGCTTGCATTGATTTGTCACTTTTTGAATGGTTGAATTATTTTAATTATCTAAGACATGCACTTTAAACAAGTTTTAGAGTTTAGTCAATCGATTCATGATTCAATAAATTAGCCTTCCAATTTGCAATATATAGTGTTCAGTAAATTTTTAGCAGGTTTTAGTCAGTTCCAGATATATATATATATATATATATATATATATATATGTATGTATGTATATATATGTATGTATGTATATATGCCGAAACAGAGAGAGGAAAGGATCACATTGGTATCATACTTGACACGACTCACTTTGCTTTCCTTATGAGCTTGCCTGTTTAATTTTTGTTGATTCTTGTTATCTTTTGCTTTTATACTTCTCATGTTTTCTATTACAGTTTATTCCACTAAGAAAGACGACAACACTTTACCTTCAACAGTTCATCTCGTCCGCTACCTGGTAAGACCTGCACTTTTTTCCTCGTCCTCTCTTGTAAGAGTGGCTTCACAACCTGCTAATACAAGCAATTAGCATGACGCCAAGGTTTAAGTCAACAGAAAATTCATACAGGAAAACCATGTCTCAAGAAAGTATCATTTTACCTTCCAACAAGCTGAAAATATGTACGGGGCATTCACAATGTAGTACGTATTAGTTTTCTCAGGATAGTTAAGATCATCGATGGATGATATAATTGTTAACAACTGCAATGGCATGAAAGACAACTCAGTGCGTAGGAAATATGAAAAATACATGGAAAAGGAAATAGTAAGATTCTTGGCTTTATGGATCATTTGATCAAGCAACACTAGTATTTTTATCTCCTAAACTAAGAATGATTGGATACAATTTTGTGTATGTCTATCACTTGCTTCAGATATATAACAGTATAGTTTACCAATTTTGCTCTGTGAACAATCTTTTTTTTTTTTTAAATAACAGCTAACAATAATTTCTATACATTCTCACAAACATTCACTATACCAACTTCAAACAACCTTTTACATGAAAATCTAACAACTATGCTTCTTGCCCTAATTTCCAATTATGTGATTAACAATTTCAATTTACAATCAATCATGGGTAAGCCAATGCTGGTCCAAGTTGCAGAATAGGCACCTTAATCTGACTCAGGGCTGACAGCCTCAGTCCAGTCATATCTAAGACCTTCACACATGTGGTAATAGGTCGCCCATACTTCTTTGATGCAGCAGGCTGTAGCCATATACAAGGGTCAAAACATATAGACAGAGGCTCAACTTAGTACTGGTTATTGAAGGAGACTCCAAAGACAATTACTCACCAATATGATACGATCACGATATTCATTAACTTGAATGTGAGACTGCACATAATAATGGACCTGCGACAACAAAAACACAATATAAAACAAGACATTAGAACACCTAGCTTCATGATAAAGCAACTAATACTCTGCCAAACAAAGCATGGTTCCTTTTCCTTTTTTTTTAATGATTAAACTTACAGATGCTTTGTCAAATGTACTAAGCCCAACCCCAATAGCAAAGACGGGCAGACCCTGGAAAAGGATGGAGGGACAATAAGAATAAAAGTTTGAGAACAAAATGCCAAGAAAGTCATAATTTTGGATTATGTCAATGAAAACACGCATGCTTATGACACAAGTTGCATTTTTTGACAGGCAAGCACTTAAGGCAAAAATTAAGATGAAATCCATTGAGAAAGAAATTATAATTGAAAAATAATCACCTCTCTTGAGTATCCTGACAATCCAATTAGTTGTGAATCACGCACTGCTCTGTACAAATCAGGAGGAATTATGGGTTTCTGAAAAAAGAATCACCAACCAGTGTAAACAAGTACTGATTGCCCTTTACAATAGTTATAGACGTTAACATGATTTGGCCACTAAATATATATAAAAGGTACAATAGAATCTAAAGCCAGAACACCACAATGTCAAATGCAAGTATGCATGGCAAGGACCAAAATCATGCTTAAACCATTGTTTCTGTGTTCAATACACACACCCTCACACCTACAAACTACAGAGACACACACACAGAGTCAGACATTCAAGCACAAGAAAATTATAAATATAAGCAATTGACAACATCAAAAAATTGAATAAGTATGATAATACTTACAGAAAATGACATTCCCTAGTCAAGTGTACTCAGATTGGTGGCTGCTTATTTTAACGACCCTGCCTAGAGACATATGCCAGATGGCAAATGTACAGATTTACGTGATCTCATAGATTTACTACTTACAATCCTCTAAATTATAATTGCCGTTAAATTTTAAAAAGGAAACTTAAATTAAACAAAACGCATAAAAGGAGCCACAATAAGGCTGGTGTTTCAATTATAGACAAGCACGTATCTTGAAAAATATAACATTATTGCTAAGGGAATTGGCTAGAAAAGAATACAATGCAAGGATCAGCAGAATTCAGGCTTACAGATAATATGTTGTCGATCTCATTTTGTACTCTCCAGTTCAAACAATCGACCAGCTGAAACATGATATAGGCTTTATGTTATAAATAAATTGGATGTCTTAACCAATAAACTGCATAACATGAGTGAAACAATATATTTCCAGAACATCCAATAAAAGTAAACTTTTATTAATAGATACCATTTTATGGGCCTTGGAAACATTCCACTCCCTTGCTTTTAGAAACCGCATCAAGGTTTCCTTGATATATCCTTGATGAACATTCTACAAATTACCACAGTTAAATGAGCGAGAGAAGAGTGTTCAATTATATATTCAGAAAGGTACAATGACATCAGGAACAATCCACAAAGACGGAACCAATAAAAAATTTATACAGCGAGACACAAATACAGAAAACTTTCAATGACCATTAAGGGCAATATATTATATTTTCATCCCACAAAACATTAAACCCAAGCAACATTTAACTGCTATTTAAGTTCTGCAAATATATATCTATTCGATTTATATATTTTTACTATAAATGTTCTCATCAGATTATGAAGGAGAAAAATGTTTTCAATCAGATCTACGCAAAAATGTTGCCTAGTCAAATTACTTGTCCTTAGCCACCTGGCAAATGTCACTTTATTATGAAGAGATCCCCAGTTTTCATCAAATCCCATATAGAAGTTTAAATAATTATGTGCATATTATTAAATTTACATAGTCTGACGACTGACTATCTTAAGACTAAGCGAAAGCGGGGAACATACGAAAAGATTATATACATCAAACATTTTAGTAGAGTGGAAGATACACTTAAAAGATCCACATTGAACTTCGCAATTGAAACCAGATCCCATTTATGAACCCTAGAGAATCATCACCGCATCACGTGACAAATATCCAGGACATCAGTAGCCGTCTAGAAGAACCAATTAGTCAAATGAAACAATTTCACACACCAATTAAGAGGATTTCAAGGTCCATAGAGGACAAAACCCATTAAAACACAACATCTACACCTTGGAACTTTCTGAGTAATAAAGATCACCCAACCCAGAACGGAACCTACTAGGTGGATATTGTAGATACTTGAGACACACGAACAGAAGACCGAGATCAACAATAAACACTGAGTAAACAAACTTTTCAAAGTGACATACTCAAAAATAAGTAAACAAAGCAAACCGAATAATTACAGTTAAAAATTTTCCAGCCGCGCTAAAACCAGATCAGATTGAGTAATGAAAAGGAATACAAATGCGAACCTGAAATGTCGTCTGCAATGGCTCACCAACTAGCAGTGTTAAAAATTGGACGGAAAAGGAAAAGAAGAAAAAGCAGCAGTCAGGAGGTGAGAAGAGAAAATCAGTAAGCAAGAGACGGATCGAAGCGATTGAAGAGAAGAAGACCTTGATCCATCAATGCACGCAGCTGGACGATGGCATCCTGGGAAGCGACTCCCATTTTCTTCGAGCCTCCGAGAAAATTCAGAATCTGTGGGATTGTAATGTGAAATCACGGAATTTGAGTACTTTTTCTTAACTTCACTTTCCTTCGACTGTGTTCTCCGTCACTATTACTGCAAAGGAAAATTTGGTAAAGAAAATGCCAAAGCAAAAGCAGACAATATAGAGACTCAGAGAGAGAGAGAGAGAGAGAGGTCAAGATTCAAGAAAGGCGGGCCTATATAGGCAAATCCCACCTTCACTTCCTGTCGCCTGGAAGTTCTCCACCATTATTTCTCTCTCTTTCTTCTTTCTTCTCCCTTCCAAATAAGTTCTTGTAATATTCAAAACGGTGACAACACAGTTTTTGTTTTTGTTTTTTCTTTTTATTTTATTTTATTATTTGTAACATATTATAAAATTGGAAGTTTCAGAATCTGAGGGAAACTCTTCTTGAATTTTGTTTTTTTGGGTAAAAAATTCTAGGAGTAAAATCTCATACACATTTAGTAAGGTATAGCCTTAAAGGAATAAAATCTCGTGAGATATTAGTTTTTCTTTTAACTCTAGATTTATTATTGATACGTGGGCAAAATCTCTTGCAATTAATTTGCTTAAGGTGACTGTTAATTGATTTAATTCTTTGGATTAAGTAAAAATATTAAAAAGTAGTCAATTTAGTTTTTTTTGGGTCAATAAGTAGTCAATTCAGTTAATGAATAAATTCAGGTAAAATTTTTTAATTATTCATATAAGATATTTTAATAATAATATAGTACAGTAAAAAAACTCAATCATGTAATATTAAAAAAATTTATTTTTTATTAAATGAACTTAATTAATAGAAAATAATTCAAATATATATTTCTAAATAATTTTTTTAATCACGTGCTTGTTTATTACTTAATGAATGTTTTAATTCCAATTGAATTAATTACTGAAGTTTGAAAAATATATTATATATTAATCTGTAAAAAGTAAAATGAATTTGGTTTAATTTTTGTTTAAATAAAGGGATAATTATTAGAGTGGGTGGGTAATCGCCATCGTACGATTGAGACCCTGAATCGTGGAGGATGTAGAGATGTATTTCGGACCGTCAGATTCGGCTTTTTTGAAATTTCTTAATAGGCACCGTCAGATTCGTCAGATCCAACGTTTCCCAGAAAAAAAAAAAAGTTTAAATAGGCACCGTCAAATTTAATCCTTGATAATAAAATAGCATTTTAATATTATGAACATTGACATAAAAAATAAATTACTGTCATTTTTATCAAAATTTAAATTTATTTTTATTTAATTTATTTAGAACAAGTTACACTATGTTCTTTTAATGTATACTCAAATTACACCGTCATTCGTTTTTTTTTTTTTGAAAACGTATATTCATTTCTAAAAACTATAATATATTCAAAAATAATATTTTTTCAAATATTATTAAATTTTTTTTAATTTTTTAATTTTTTTATTTTATGCTAACTATTATGACTTTATTATTCTAAAATTTTATTAAATTTACGCTAACGTTTTGTTTGTTCCAATATTTAATACAAATTTTATTTTTAAAATTCAATTATTATTCAAAAATTAGTTAAATTTATTTTTTTTTTCCAAATATCTATTGTGTGTTTAATAATTTGTCGGCAAATAATTTTATAATTTAAGAAATTAATAAAATTAATTATTTTGTTCTATTCAAATATATCTATATACATATATAAAATACTTATTTATATTATATAAATAATAAATATATAAATATTTCAGTCAAAATAAGTATAATTATAATTTATTTTTGTTGCATGAAAAATAGGTATAATGCATCTTTTAGTTTTAAGAAAGACACGGTATAGATGTTTATAACAAATTGGGGATAAGAATGGTACGCCTTTTGGTTTAAAAAAAATTAATTATAATATAATAATATATTTATATATAGAATTAACATACTAAGCACATGTCTATTAAAAAAAATACAGATGACGCATCTTGATCCATTTGGTTCAGCAAACCCATAGAAATTTTGTCGAAGCTTTTCATATATTCTTATATTGATACTAAATTATTACTATATTTTCATAAAGTTTATCCTTTTATTATTATTATTATTATTATTATTATTTTAATTGAATCTTTTGTTTTAGTCACGCTATGGTGGTTGTTAGTATGATCCAAATATTAGAAGAGAAAAAAAAATTGCAAGTTGTTGGGTTTTAAATATGATGGCATGCATGGAGTCCAAAATTGACAGCACTAAATCGTAGGAAAAAATTATAGTTAAGAATTGAGTAAAATATTATTTTAATTATTTATTTATTAACTAATTCTTAATGTGGTCCTAACTTATCTATCTATTTTTAGTCTAAATTTAATAAATAGTGAGAGATTAAATGTAATAATTTTCATATTAATGAAATATCAAAGTGAGAATAAAAATTAGTAAGACTAAATTAAAAATAAATTGATAAATAATAAACTAAAATAGTATTATTTTTTTTAAGAATTAATTAATTTAAGATATAGGGGAGTAAATGTTTTATTTTGAAAGACTATACTCAAAAACTCTTATAAAAAATTTGATTATTTAATTATTAATTGATTTTCAATTTAGTTTTTCACTTATTTTTATTCTTATTTGATTTCTAATTTGTTTGTTTATTTTCAATTTGATCACCATTAACTTGAATATTAACATATTTAGTCTAAAATTAACTAATATTAAGAGACTAAATATATTAATTTTCATATTAATAAAGGATTAAAGTAAGAATAGAAATTAATGAAAGACTAAATTAATAAATTAAAATTATATTTTATCCATTGAAAATTATTAATTTAAGGTATAACGACTAAATGTTTTATTTTGAAAGACCATACTCTGAAATTCTTATAAATTTTTATTCTGTGTTCGTAGAGTCATGTGATAGAAATTTTCTATATAAAAAACTTAATTTTTTTTTATCTTTTCAAATAATTCCAAATTTTAACGTTTTATAATAAATATTTTAAACTATTGTTATTTAATTGTAACTAACATTATACAAGACACTTCCCACGTGCCTGCCATTCCACCAATCTTACGCCACGCCCAATTGTTTTCTGTCTTTTTTCTTTAAAGAATAAAATAAAAGTTATATTTTCTTTCTAAAAAAGTTATATACTTTTTAATTAAAAACATTATAGTGGAGTATAACCATTAAAGCGAGTCTTACTCACCAAATCAACCAGTTTAATTCATCAAAATGATAAATTAAGTTATAATTTTAAACACATTTTACATTGGTAGAATTAACTAATTCGATTCACTTATTTCGCAAATTAAAATTAAAATTTGATAAGTTTGTAAGTGGACTCATCTAAAAAGTTATATGATTTTTTTTTTATGAAATACTTAATATTGCCAAGTACCATTTATTTTTATTTTATTTTTAAATATTTAATATTTGATCAATAATATATAATATAAATGAATTTTTAGTATTAAAATTAAATATTTGACTTGATAATAAAATATTTTTGTTTGAAAAATTTTTTTACAAATATTTTAAAAAAAAATTTAGTTTGAAAAGAAATTTAACAATATTATATTATCCTATGAGCAAAATCTTATAAAACATGAAATTATCCATTAAAAGCATGAACAAAACTATTCAATTTTTTAATATCGAATAAAACTTATAAAATGTCACTAAATGTAATCAAATAATAAAGGTGTGTATGAATAAGTAGTAAAATATCCTAAGTTTATCATACATCAAAAACAAAATAATACATTTACGTATTAACATACTCATTATGACTTTTGCCTTGTAAACTTTATGTGATTCAAATTATAGCAATTAATTAAATCAGTGACATTTTTAGTAATTGATAAATATGACATGGATCTAGTTTAAATAGAAATTTTTTTGAGTGCTTATTATCCTATATTTAAATAAATATATAATAGATAGAATTTTTAATAACAAGATTAAACAATGTAATATTTTTTTTATTCACTATTACATCATAATTTATAATATTCGGATGAGCGTGAGGAATACTACCACTAGGTTACTCTTGCTATACTCATTAAATTATGTAATGTTAAACTACTAAAAATCCCTTATTATGTTTTATCAAAATTTTTATAACAAGAAATATAAAACTACACCAAAATTTTATTAAAAAGTTTGACAAAATAAAAATATAAAATATTATTTATTTAAATATTTCTCTTTTTTGTCAAATAATAATATAGTAATAAATAAAAAAATATTAGTATTTACAATACTTTTATTCAAAATAAATCCTTAACATTTTCTTCCTTAAAATTTTAGAGAAAAAAATTAGCACAAACAACAAAAATTTGTACAAAACTCACTTTTTCTGTTTTCATTTATTTTTTATTTGTCCTTGTATCTTCAAAATGTACAAAGTATATTAAAAGAAGATTTAAAAGATACTAAATTATCTTTATTTTAGTCACCATCATCATCTTAAAGAATCTCCTAAAAAGTGTAACAAAAGAAAGCAAAGGTCTTTACTATAATCAAATTCTTTTTGCAAAGAGGAGTAGACATCAACAAAGAAGATGATCCTACATGTGTTTCCACTTTTATTTTCTTTTTCCATAAAAAAAACATAACATTTTTTTTATTAATTTTCTTCCATGAAGTGCCAATTCATTGCCCTTTTGTGTATACCCAACACTTGGATACACCATGAAGCTATCTTTGAACTCTAGTCCATAAAGGTCCACATCCTACTCAATTTCAATGTAGAAATATATTTTTTCTTTTAAGATTCGTTAATTATTATGGAATATTACAATTTATGTGTATAATATATTATATATGATATTTATATCAATATGTTATTTAATTAACAGTAAAATTAGTTGTTGGAGAGAATGTGTAAAGGTACAAATTTATTAATAGTTCATAAATAACAGTATAAATTAGATTACTAAAATTTCATCATTTCTTTGTAAAATTATATTTTGTAATTTAGATCCTAATTAAAAATGAATTTTTTTTTAAATTTAATTTCTTACAAAATTGCATTTTAATTTAATCTCTCACAAATAATTTTTTTTAATTTGGTACCTCATAAATAAAAATATTATCAATAATGTACTCTTATTAATCAAGTATAAAAGAAATTAACTGATATGATTATCACTTTAGCCATTTTCACATAATATGTAATTTAACTGTTAGTTTCATTAGGCGTAGATTGAGATAAAAATATTATTGCTAATAGTTTTATTCATGTGGAACCAAAAATATCTTTATACTAGGGATTTATTCATTTTATTTTAATTATATATATATATATATATATATATATATATATATAGATGAGGGATTGTCTATCAATTAAGGACCAAAAATATATATTTGAAATTTTTGTTACTCTATGTGCAAGATTTTCCTCTAAATTTTTAAAGCTTGATTATTTAATTTAAAAAAGATCAAAACGTTTAGATAACTATTTTTTGTCATTAAACAATTGTAAAAGAGAAAGAATAGTAGCATTGTAATCCCCTCATTTTGTTCATTTAAATTACATAATTCTTTACATTTAAATTATTTGATCAAAATTTTAGACCGTGTATAGTCAAATTTTAAAATTGTAAAAGAGAAAGAATAGTAAAATTGTAATCCCCTCATTTTGTCATTGATTTGTCAATAAGTTATTCATCGTTGAATTACATAATTCTTTACATTTAAATTATTTGATCAAAATTTTAGACCGTGTATAGTCAAATTTTAAAATTTTTTATTGTACAATCATCAAATTTAGTTTTAATTGTCATATCATATAATTTTCTTAACTTAATCTTACCATTAGATCATACAATTCTTTATATCCAAATTGTTAGAACAAAATTCTAGATTAACTATCAAATCATTCAATTCCTTTATTTAATATTAACTGTTAAATCCAAAATATT
Organism: Delonix regia; assembly: GCA_037074485.1. Taxonomy (NCBI): domain Eukaryota; kingdom Viridiplantae; phylum Streptophyta; class Magnoliopsida; order Fabales; family Fabaceae; genus Delonix; species Delonix regia. The sequence goes on along the minus strand of CM073450.1, from coordinate 41,441,766 downwards.
AATATTGTTTTCACATTACTATATTTCTTTTGTCATTTAAATTGGACGATTAACTCCAAGTTATTGAATGTAAACGTGAATTTCTATTTAAAAAATTAGGAGATTTGAACCAAGCTATATATGGCGTGTACGTAGAAGGATGGTATCATTGAGAAGAAAACATTAGAAAAAAAAAATAGAAATATTGAGGGTAGAAGTGACTCAGGGATTTGTTTTTTATGTAATTAAAAAGTGGACTTTAGAGAGGGCATGTTGGAGCATGACTCAGTCCAAAAACGAACTCACCAAACCAAAGCACATTCACAAAGTGATTTGTTTAATTTGGCTTTTCAATTTTTGACTTTTAAGTATGTTCTGGTCCAACTTGGACTCTTATGAAAGGGTAAAAAAAAGTGAAGATGACGCACAAAGTAGTAAAATGAAGCCTTGAAGTTGAAGGCATATAAAGCAAGTCACTTCTAAAGAGTTTTTTTATTTTTTTATTTTTTTGAATCAAAAGGTAAGATACATTCTTCTATTCAATGCAAAATTATAATATAGATGCCTTGCCTTCTTAAGTTGCTGCTCTACCAACCCAGAAGTAGTTAACTAACTACTCTTCTCCAATCTATGAAAGAAACACATGCAACAAATAATCAAGCTTTGGAAAAATCAAATTGGCATATGTAAAACGTGCTTATTATTTTAAGCCAATTACTATTATAATGTACTTGAAGTAGGTTTTTCAGTCGGTGGAGTTGAGGATGTACTTTAAGAAAAAAAAAAAAACCACACACACACATGTAGAAAATTAAGGAACTGAATTCTTATCTACCTTTATGAATTCGTGTTAATTTGTTCATAAAGATTTAAACTTGAACGTTAATTTTTGTCATTGATTATTGATTATGCAGTTTATCTTTTGAAGTATATGGAGTAAGTACCCTGCTCTATCATTTTCTATCTCATTTTGTGAACGATGGTTACTAGTAGACCAGATGGGCCTGGTAGTTCTCCGGCCTGATTAAGCTTAGCTTGAAGAAAATATATTTTTAAGCTTCAGGATGAAAATATTCAGATACTTTGTATTCGGCGCTATATTTAAATTTGGGCAAAGACCCCAATTTTCATATCAAAAGGGTTGTCTGAAAATAAAATTTTTTTAGGAAAAATTAACAAATGCATCAATTTTATTCTTTTTTTTTTTCCAAGTAAAAATGTGTAGTCAAAAAATCTTTATTGAGTTTTGATGTTTAGAAAAGTACATTATTTTCATTAAAAAAAAAAGATTATAATAGTTTTTAAAATATTTTTATAAATTCTTCATTTAATCTCATTTCTAACTTTTATAAGAATAATATATATATATATATATATATATATATATGTATATATTTTATCAGGTTATGGGCTTAGAGTTTTACTGGAACCAAATTTAGAGCCTCTTGGTTTCCGGGCCGCTAATTTTGTGTTAAAACTTAATTTTGATAAAGGGAAATGAAGAATTTCTAATCAATTTGTCACAGACTCTACAATTATGTCAAGAATTAATTTAAAAGGTAAAGATGCAAATTTATTGCTTATAATCAGTTTTACTATACTCCCTAATGAATAATAATATAATGGTTATGGTAGAACTCTTTTTTTTTTGGGTCGCTGGTCAAGGTAGAACTTAAAGTTCATAGTTGTTACATTCATGCGACTCGCTATCTTGAATATATTTTATATATATATATATATATTCTTTTAAGAATCCCCAAGTTAAAAGAAACCACACCAAGAACTTTCTACGATAGTTCATTTCATGCCTATCGAGCACCTAAATTTGATGATTCCAGAATTACAAACTTTCCACAAGTTCCTTAGGAGCATCATCAACAGCATTAGCCAGCCAAAATTTCTTCTGCACTGCTAGTTAATAGTGAAACTTTCCTTTTAGGCCCTTCGGCCTATGGAGGTGAGAGAGAAGCCATGAATTATTACAAATTCGAAACTGCAAATAGCCAACAGAAACAAACATACAATTTCTCATCACCTGTTCCTAAAACACTGGAAAAACAGTTCCTTCCATTTAACAAAAACCATGTGCAATCAATAATGTCCATTACTAGAAGAAATCAAATTCAAGATAATTGTCGGAACCTTTCCGATCAGGAATTGACATATGGTTAACCACCTTTTCACTGCCTGAAGATGCTGGGGAAGGTACCCTCTCATAGTCTACCGGCTTTGGTATCTCGGGCGGGGTAGCACAACGGATCAATGCCCAATTCACACCCTCAAAAAACGGATGTTGCTTAATCTCAGTAGCCCCTCGTTTATATGCCAATCTGTGTTGTGGTTCCTTCACAAGCAAACCCCTTATAAGATCCCTTGCTGCAAAACTCACAACAGGCAATTCTGGAAATCGAAGAGGCTGGCCAACAACATTAAACAATGTAGCTCGGTTCCCAGACCCCTTAAAAGGAGTTTTACCGAACAACAGCTCATATAGAAAGATCCCAAAAGTCCACCAATCAACCGCACTTCCATGACCCTCGCCCTTTATAATCTCAGGGGCCAAATATTCATGGGTTCCAACAAATGACATAGATCGAGCATCAGTAGGCTCCGCAATGAGCTCAGGTAAAGGACTTACCTGGTTTCCAATTTCAGTCTTTGTTTTCCGGTCCTTCTTTGATTTGCTAGAAAAGAGCCGGGGAGAAAAGCATGTTGTGGGAGCAACACAAGATGGCTGGATGCAGGAAGGTGGCTCAATACAAGCTGGCTGCACGCAATAAACTGGATTCTTTCTTAAAGGCTCAGATTCTGTTGATGAGGTTTTAACGAGAGTTGGACTAACAGCACAACGAAGAGACAGATCAAAGTCAGAGAGCATAATATGTCCATCATCCCTCACAAGGACATTTTCTGGCTTCAGGTCACGATAGACAATTCCAAGCATGTGGAGGTATTCCAAAGCTAGCAAGACCTCTGCCACATAAAATCTGCAAGTTAACATGAAAAATGAATTTGTTACTATCAACTCAAATCCACACATGACAACATCAGGCAATTTACCCCCCATTATCAACCCAATGAAAATAAATAAAAAGGGAAATCATGCCTAGGCTTCCAGAGTATCATCATCTCTTTTCCAGCTAGCAAATGTTATCACAATAAACAGTATGAAATCAGAGTATGCTCAAAAGTCATGTACCGAGTAAATTATCCCAGTTAAGAAGGCAAAACAATCACTGAATAGTAAAACTCAGATTTGTCATTGTAATGAATTAATGACAATAGATTGCTAAATATTTCCATTTTATTAATCATAACATAAAAATATTCTACCATATGGGACCAGTAATGTGAAAGTTTTGGATGCAATAACAGCTTTTAACACTTCAATCTCATATGTTGGCAATTAAATATGCTCTCCACATTCTGCAATTACAGGAATTATCCAAGATTTCAGACTTGGATATTGCCTTACTCTAAGTTTACTTATTTGTTGGAAGCGTCACATAAAAGAAGGTAAAATCATCCACCTCCAACAAAATAATATGATATCCCAAATTTTCTAGAATTACAGGGCTATAGGCATAGCAACCAGGCATTATAAACAGTTGAATAAGTAACATACACAGATAGAAATTCATGGGTCTCAAAACTAAGATCACAACCTCTATCTATATCCCCCATACCTAAAGGTGGAGGATCCTCAATTCAGAATTCAATGTTCTATAGTTAGTGATGCCCTTATGATATAACCAAACCAAACATATGACACAAGCAAGGACAGAGTGCAGCAATCCATATGCACCCTAATATCTACTTTAACACTAGAAAGCTTCCAAAGCTAAGTGTTTAGTGTATAAAAAATTTGGTCCACTTTCCACAAACATGTTGCTGACATATGCTACCATACCATACCATAACTTGCATGTGTTCACAATCACATATTATTACAAATTAGGCTGCAACGTATATTATACTTTTAAACTTCTTTAATACATGAAAGCTATTCTTCATCCACCAACATTTTTTTTAAATATAACAAATCAATAAAAAATTTTATGCATCAATAAATTAAAGATTTTTTGCCAAGAAATACATGAACAATGCAATCAATACAATGTTGCATCCATTGAGTAAAACACAGAACAAAGGCTTATTCAAATAGGAAATCCAGCATATTCTTAAGCTATTTTATTAATTATTAATTTAATTTTAACTTCTAAATCTTTCAAAATTCAGCATATTGATACTTTGAACAAAGTCATCGATGTATGGGTTTTAAAATTGAAAGAAGTGTGGATCGCTAAATTGCAACAGAGAATTAAACCACACTCTTCAGAAAAGGGACCAACACACGCACATATGAGCAATCACAGGTGAGCAAAATGAAAGCCAGAATATGCTTTATAAGGAGCATGATCAAACAAAGTTTGAGCTCGAACTTAAACATACTTTACTGCTTGCTCAGGAAAATGCTTCCCTGGCTGCTTCTGCCTAAGTGTGTGCAAGTCCCCACCAGGGCAGAATTCCATTACCAAGCAGGAGAACTTTTCTGTCTCAAAATGGGTATAAAGTGACGGGAGAAAGGGATGGTCCAGTGACTGCAGTATTTCCCTTTCAGTCTGAGCACGAAGCAGCTTCTTACGACTGGCTAGGGATGCTTTGTCCATTACCTTCATTGCAAAATAGCATTTAGTTCCACTCAACTCAGAGAGGTACACACTCCCAATATCCCCACAGCCCAACCTCTTAAGTAGTCTAAAATGACCCAAACCCAGCACTCCATCTTTAGCTCGGACAGCTTGGATGGCTTCCCATCTCAAGTCATTTGCCTTGTGAGGTTTGTTTATGCTGCTACTAAAGCTGCTACAGGTGCTCTCATCACTGACATCACTGCTTGTGCTTCCTCTGCAGATGCTGCTCTTACCACTCTCAACATAATCAGCTCGGTCACTGATCTTGGCACTTACACTGGATTTTCCAAAACTGCCTGCCCCATCACTAACTTTAGCTGAAACAGAACAGTTCTTCACACTACCATACTCTGATGTCTTCTTTTCTTGATCAATAGAGCTATCCTGCGAACCTCTATTTTCATTATTAGCATGGTCAACTTCTCCAGATGCTTGCTCAAGAACAGATGAGGAAGCACCAGAACCACCTTTATTGATCAAGGAATCCGCAGGTCCCTTCTGGTTCAAAATTCCGAACTTCTTGTTTTCAGCAGTTTCTACAGTAGTCTGCTTTGATGAGTTTTCCACAGATTTTGATGAACTTTCAGGAGCAACCAGTTCACGTTTGCCTATTTTTGGAACCACAGGTGGAGAAGGGCTGACGTCTTTTGCCTCTACTTTTTGTATAGAAGCTGTTTTGTGATGCTGTTTTGAGGGAGGTCTAGCACTAGATTTTGAGTCCATCAGAGATGATAAATAATTTCTATTGATATCAAATTGACCCAATCCATGGCTGAGAATCCATTTTTAACAGCATTGTATCTTTGTTCAGTGCTCCAATATAACTTCTCTTGTAATCCCTTCAATAATAAGAAAGAAAGAACCTATCAGAGGTAGCATTAGGAATTTGTCAGTCATTTTGCAGCAGTATGATGTTGAAATTGCACTAAATATAACATTAATATGTGAACAGAGTAATCTTTTAATCTGCTAATAACCAGGAAGCAAAATTTAAGCAGCTATGAAATCATCACCTAATTAACTTGCACTTAATATAAACAAAAACAGATCCATTAATCAGTAAAATAGTTACACCAGTCAAATAAATCAAACAGACATCCTATCGGAGATTAAGTATAACAAGAAAATTTGCCCACAGGGACCTCAAACTCCTGCGTAATGCGTATATGATATTATTTATCAGCAAACAGTAAGATTACGTCAAATAAAACCCAATTATAAATCAAGTGACTTCACCCCTAAATATAACAAAACTCAAGATATGAAGCTGCATGCAGGCCACGATCAGATTAGTAAAGCTCAACAGTGACAAATAAGCAACAAAAGTATGCAATCTCTTCTAATCTCCCCAACACCCTAACCCGTAAATGTTAAGAAGTACTAAAAACCCGAAATCCAATTTTTCCAAGAGGGAAAAAATGTTTATAATTGCACTTAGAGGATAAAAAAAAAGGTTAGCGGTCAAATTAGCCACCCGAGCAGAAAATGCAATATTTTGGACATACATGAAGCTATTGGGATGGACAAAATTAGCATATCCAAGTACACGAAAATGACGAGAGGTCAATTAAACAAAACCTCGATCTTGATCAAAGAACGTGGGTTAGAGTCAAATCTGAAGTAGATCCGAAGCAAGATAGAGAGCCAGAAGGCCAAAAAGCAAAACCCAAAGGGTAAGCGGTAAAACTCAAACTGGCATCAGGAGAAACGCAAGCAAGAGAATTAAAAGGGGAAAGTGAGAGAAAGCCAAAAGAGTACCTAATTTCAAGAATCAGAACTCAGAAGCGTTGCTTTAGGTGTGAAGGAAGAAAAAGGGGAGAAAAGAGAGAGAGAGACAGAGAGGGAGAGAGAGAGAGAGCTCGTCGCAGCTTAGAGAGAGAAAGAAGAGAGGGAAGGTGAAGAGAGTCATGAGGCTAGACTGGGCCTCCGCCTGTGGTGGACTATTAGGCGGAGTGAGAGTGGGGTCAAACCAAGCTAAAGGAAAATTTATTTTATTTTTTTAATTCATTATTCGGTTATATTTTATCAATGCTTCTTCTGTAGACTAATATATATATATATAGACCAACTTTATACGCGTAGGAAATTATGAATAATTTATGTGAAAGAATAAATTAAAAGATTAAGGTGCTCAATTATCCGAGATCAAATTGATATTTTATTTTATAAATTTAGAATAAATTATACAGAATTTTTATTTATTAATTTTATTTAAATATTTTTTAAAAACATATGGTTTAATTTAATTTTTAATTTTTAATTAAAATGCACTCTAAAGATTGGCAAGATACTATTTTAGTTAAAAATGTATATAAATTCATGGAAAGTATTTTAGTCCAAAAATATATTAAAAGTGAACTAAAACATAATGTAAGTTTTTGTTTCAGAAAAAAAATCCATGTAATTTCAATAAAATTCAAAGAAAGTCCATATAATTTACTCTAAATTTTTTTTAACACTATGATTCTTCAAAATTTGTAAATCATTATATGTTCAGACTGAATTATATATATATATATATATATATATATTATACTATGAGGCACACTAAATATGCCGGCTAATTTCATGAAAGAATAAATTAAAAGAAATAATAAAAATATATATTTTTAATAATTAAATTGGTATTTAAAATTTTTTTTAATGGTTCAATAATGTGAGTGGGAATTTTGACCAGAAACAAGGAAAGAGGAGCTCCAAGGTCTTGCACCTGTCCCTCGTGCCATGACTTAATATTTTTATTGTCCTTAAAGGAGGTTATTTTCTTAAAAAATTTTATTAAATAAAAAAATATTTATTAATTTTATTATTCTAACAAAATTATGACAACTTCTCATGAAGTTTAACTTGACTTCTTGGATACTAATATCTTATAATTCAAACGTTATTTTCAAATTATTTATTTAAAAAAATAAATTAGTTAAGATTATTAGTTATATACAAATATTCATTGATTTTAGGCTTCAATTTTTGCTATTTAAACCAATTTTAGGAAACTTACGATATAGTCAAAATATAAAAGGTGAAATCTTTGGCAAGCAAGGCGCAATGTGATAGGGTTATTTAATGATGATTTGTATAACATTATTGATGAGATGTAAATATAACATAATTTTTTATATTAATATATGAAGTTCAATATTTTACAGGTTTTGCATTAGAACCAAGATGTTATTAATTTTAAAATTTTATATATACCTAGTATTTTCTTAATTCAAAAAAGAAATAATAATTTATAAATAAACCAACTTATTATCTATACATTTAATATTTTCTCAACTAACTTGTTATGTTTATAATTTTTATGGAGAAAGAATGTGAAACAAAAATTAAGGAAATAAAAAGAAGGAAGTGATTTTCTGGTAAACAATAATTATTTTTATGATTATGTTTCCATTAATTAATTTCATTGAAATACAAACTCCCATCACTCAAGCCGACATAGAGATTTTTTTGTTGCCTAAAATGGGTGACTGCCTTTCCCTTATGGGGCTATTGAATCAATAAGAATTGGACTAGTGGTGGAAACGAATGTTAGATTTTTATTTTTTTTTGTCTATAATTATTTATGTGTATTCCTAAATAATTCAAGTTATAAGTATTGAAAGTCCATTTCTAGGCAAATGGGTGGCTTTAGATTCATCATAAAACAAGAATTATATTAAATTTAAAATATGAAAAAGGGGTTCAATGTATATAATTTTAAGGGGTTGATTTAGTTTTTTAAGGGAGCATTAAGTTGTAATTAGATATATCATCACATTTTTAATTTTTGAATTTCATTAATTTGCGTTATTTCATGAATTGTCTCGTTTTATTGAATTAAAGAAATAAATTGATTAAGATACTTGAAAATTAACTCCCACATCATTTAAAAAATAAAATAGTTTCAAATATTAAAATGAATTAATTTTATATCTCAATATAAAATATAATAAATTTTTACTTAGTTGGCGTTAAATTAAGATTATTATAGTGCATTTGCGTTGAATTGGAGTTATCCTTAATAAACTTAGGCTCAATTAAAATTTAGAATAATGTTTAAAATTAAATAATTTGATTATATCCCTATCAAAGCTTAAAAAAACTATATCTATGAAGTGATTTTGAAAATAAGAGCATCACCAAAATGCATTTTTTTTTTCAAAATTGCAATAGTAATTAAGTTTATTATTTGCAAATAAATTTTTTAATTCTTCAAACATCAAACCAGACACATAATAATCTTTGGCTCATTTAAAATTTAGAACCATGTTCAAAATTATATAATATGCTTATATCCCTATCAAAGCTTTAAAAAAAAAAAAAATCCATTTGATGTGATTTATGAAAATAAGAGCATCTCCAAAATGCAATTTCTTAAAAATTGCAATAGTAATTAAGTTCATTATTTAGTGTCTTCACAATACAAGCCAAGGGGGGTCCACCCTCTAAATGCTATTTGGCTTTGTGATGGGACAAGGGATCACATTAGAATCACTCAAACAAACCCATTATGTGAGAAAGAGAAACACAGACCTTATGGGCTGCGTTTATTAATTATTTCAACTCTTTATTAAATTTTCATCCTATTTGCCCCTAGCCACGATTATTGCACTTTGTATTCAAAATCAATCAATATAATTAATAAATATATTTATTTATTTTTATTTTATTAAATATATATTTAATATGATTTTGTCTTCTTAAAATATATATATATAAAATTGATCATTATTTTTTATATTTTATAATAATTTAATCATTTACATATTTAAATTTATACAGAATCAGACTTTTTGTTTGTATTAACAAGGGACTGATTTTGTTTAAAATAAAAATTATAAATGATTGATTTGTTACAATTATTTATAAGAGATAAAATTGTTACAAAGTATAAAAGTAGAAAACTGATTCGGTACTTATCTTTTTTTTAAAATATATTTGTATAAAATTTAAGAATTAGTAATTAATTGAATTATAATTGCTTTTTTAAAAAAAATTTGATTATATCCTCTCAATTGGAATTTGAATCCTTGTGCTGCTTATTCTAAATTTTTTAAAATCTAAAGGAATAAGTAAATTTAGATAAAATTATGCGGTAGAATTAGTCAAAACCATACGCTCACACGATAGAGGTTATATTTGAACCTATAAATGGTCAATTTTAGTATTTTACTTTTTTTTAGTAAATTTACCTAGCTCACTTAAAAATATATATATTTATTATTAGAGACTTTTTTTTAAAAAAAATTCATTTAAGATACTAAAAAAGACATAGTGACCCAATAAAACCACATCCCAAGGTGTAGCTGAAATTGTGCTCCATAAGAGTCCTTTAGCAAAGTGGTTTATTATGAGGGTTAATATTTATATTAAAAAAATAAAACCAAAAAAAAAAAGGTGGTCTCAAATATGAGGTCCCCAAATGAGTCTGAAATCTCATTAATAATAGCAAACTAAGTGGTTGGAGTTCATTTCCCATATGAACCCTAATTTGATGAGCTTGCTCTTTCTTTCTTTTTCAACTTTTTTTTTTTTTTGGTTTCTGCTTTTGATAATCCTAACATCCTCTTCATCTTTCCAGAAAAGAGTGCAGGTCTGCCATATCCACAACCTCTCTTTTCTTATTTTTGGCTAACCAGAAACCTTAAATTTTGGTCTGTCAGATTATCAACAACTCATAAAACTTTTGGTTCTTATCCATTAATCTTGTGAACTTTCTCTCAATGCATGCCTTGCTTTTTCTTTCTTCTGATCTGGGTGGATTATAAGACTTGTGTATAATTTGATCATGAAAGTTTGAGTAATTTATTAGAATTATTAAGTAAAAAATATCATTTTGCTTCTCATTTATTTTATTTTTTAATATGATTTCCCATTATTTATAAATTATTACTTTTAATTTGTTAACATGTATTAACAAAATTTAACTTGAGAAATTACATATAGTAATAATATTAATATTTTCAATAAGTGAAAGACTATTTGAAAGGATAAAATGAATAAGAAATTAAAATAATATTTTTTTTAATTTTAATCCTTCATTTGGTAATGTTAAATTATTTTTAAATAAATTTTTATTGGACATAGCTTAATTAGTTGACTCCTACATTTTAAAAATATAAAATTTAGTCTTTAAAAAGTTTTCAATTGTCACTCACTTGTTTTGTCCTTGTAAGATATTTGGAAGATTAAATCATACATCTTTGAAATTTATAAATTAAATAATTTTCGAAAAATATTGAATTATGAACTAAAATATTATATTAAGTTATATTGAATTGCAAGATTAAATTCGAATTTGAGGCTTGAATTTAAATAAAAATTAAAAATTAAAAATCAGCTGACTCTCATGATTGGAGTCTAACTCTCATAAAAAGCTCTAAATTAATTGAGTTTTATTACCATGACCCTTACTTTTAATCTGCACCACAAGTTGCACAAATTATTCATTCAAAAGTTATAACCAGACACGTCCCCTTCAAACATCAATGAAATGTCTCAAAGGCTTTCTTTCTTTACATTTAATAATTTCTTCTTCTTTTTTTCTTTCTTTTTTTGGAGCTTAGGTGAGCATAATTAAGCAATAAATTAAAGGGAGAAAATCCGAATGTCTAATTTATTTATAATCAAAGTGTTCAAAAAACGACAATAATGAATGATATATCAACTGTGGAGTGTGACTGCGTTTTACCACTGTTTCTTGTTTGATTGCTTGTGTCATGGACAGTCTTGTTGGTTCATGTCGTTTTCTACAGCCATTCACCCACAGCCACATGGTCATGAGGAGCTCGTGACCAAAATAGTTAGGTCCCTTTTTGATAATTCAGTGTTTTAATTTTTTAGAATCTAGAAAATTATTTGCAAAATACTTAGGGTTTACATATCTTTTTAAATTGATTTTATGTTTGTTAGTGTTATGATGTTCAAAATGATTTAATTTATAATTTTAAGTCACATTATTTTAAAGAGACTTACAATAGTTGATATTAATCCCTAAATATAAAATAAAAATGAAACTTAATTTAAGACGAATAGGGAGACATTTAACTTAATATTGAAGAAAAATCTACAATTTGATAATTCATTATGTTTCTGAAATATAATTGTACTTTTCCTTGTAGAAAATAGAAAATATTTTTAAGTAGGGATAAAAATGTTGTAAGGTGGGGACAAGGAGTGTCTTGCCCGTTCTCTATCTTCATCATCAATTACATCTTTATATTTATTCTTATTTTTTACAAAAATGTGAATCTCCGCAAGGACTTCAATTTTAAAAAAAAAAATTTATATAAAAATTTAGATATGAAAAACAAGCTCCCTATTTATGTTCTTTAACAAATTATAATTAAGTTTATAAAAACTACAAGTATTCAAATAACAAGTTTTACAACAAGTTCTTTAAATTATAATAAATAATTCTTAAAATGGTAAGTTAATTAATTATGGAAAAGAAATAAACAAAAGATAATTAAATTTATAATAAAACCATTTAAATAATTATAATTTCTATATTTATTCTTAATCATAATTTACAAATAATTAATATTATTTTTTTAATACTCATTTCCTATATTTTATCACAATGTGATCACAGTACTGAGGCATTTTAAAAATAATCCTATTGTGTTATCCAAGTCTTGAAGAAGTGAAAATCTATAATGAGTGAAATTATTTTGTTTAAACTAAATTGAATTTTTAATTTTTAACTATTATAATTATAAATAACAAGTTAAATACAAATAAAAAAATAAAAAAATTAGTATATATATATTAAAAAAAATATTTATATAGAATTGCTATGATGAAAAACCACAACACGGGAGGTATGATCCTCATCTTCACCTCCAAACTTCTTTCAAGAAGAGTTTTCCCTCATTCCCATTTTTTCGAAGAAAAATTTCTCAAATGTGAGTATTGAAATAAGACATTTTTTAAAAAGATTCCCAGATTTATAGACATTTTGTCATCCATAACTTTAAGTAATATACGTTTTTTTAGACCAAGTATTTTTCATATTTATCTTGGCATGACCTTATCAACAATAATTATATTCAAACATCTTAACAATAAGCTTTAACATAATTGAAATTTTTTTTTTTATGTATCAAAAAAGATCTTAAAAATAAATTCAAATATCGCCCACTTCTTTTCTCTCAATTTTTAAGCGGGAGACAAGAAAAGAGAAAGTAATAGTTAATTGAAACCAATTACAATAGTTTTATTGTTACATATTGTTTTAATAATTATTTTGGACTATTTGATAAAAACTTAACGATTTAAATTTATAAATAGAAATATAACCTTATGACATCAATCATAAAAAAATTTAGGCTATGACATTTTCATCTAATAATTTAAAATTTACTAAAATTTCCAGTAATATAATGCTACCAGAAATGATCCATTTTGGAGTAAGATATGTAATGAAATTTCATATTCTCACTTCTTTCTCTCTTTCATAATGAAAAATTAAGAAAGAAAGGAAAAAGATGGATTTTTCTTAAAATTTAGGATGGGTGGGTTTAGAATTGACTGTACAATGTAAATCCGAGGTTGGTCCCAAGCTAAAAAGTAGGGAGCTTCACGCCTGTCCTCTGACTTTCTCTCTCTCTCTCTCTCTATTTCTCATAAACACACTTTAGAATTTTAGTGGATTTTCTTTTTCCATAAAAGGATACTTTGGCCCCATGGAGTCCTACAATTTTGGTCAAATAATGTTTCTTTTGTTTGTGAGGAGCAAGAAAGATGATCTCTTTATAGGGCCCTTTTCGTTATGAGAAAATGTAAATGATGGTACAATTTTTCTTTCCCTTTTTGTGGAAGTGGAACCAAACATAAATAAGCTTTTCTCAAAGACAAAATAGAAGTTATGTATCATGGCCTCAATATTTTAAGCTGTATATGAAAGAGTACAGTATTACTTTGGTTATTTATTCATTAGCTGATTTTTAATTTAGTATTTTACTAATTGTTAATTTTAATTTAGTCTCTTACTTATTAGTTTCTTATTAATTTGGTCCTTTACTAATTTAAATATTTACACATTTAATCCAATTTAATTAAAATTGAGTTGGACTAGATGTGCAATGCTTTATACTAATAAATGACTAAATTGATAACAAATTGATATATAAGGGGTTGAATTAAGAATGTAAATAAGTGAGGAACCAAATTGAAAATAAAAATTAGATAATTATCAAATTGAAAATGAAATAATAAGTGAGAAAAAATTATAAATTGATTGATAAGTAATGGACTAAAATATTATTTTACTCGTCTATTGAATAAGTGAAAAATCAAATTAATAATGAAAATCAATAAAATTAAATTGAGAATGAAAATCACTCAAGTATCAAATTTAGAATGGAATAATAGATGAGGAACCAAATTGAAAATAAAAATGAGTAAGAGATTAAATTGTGAATGAAAATTAGTGAGAGACTAAATTATGAATGAAAATTAATAAGAGACTAAATTATGAATGGAATTAATGAGGGACTAAAGTGAGAATTAATTAATAAGTAATAGACTAAAATAAAATAAACTAAAATAATATTTGACTTGTCTGTAAAATTAAAAAAAAAAAAAAGAAATAACACTGTTCTATTGGTTTACTCATGTCAAATTATTTTTTAAAGATTTTTTTTTGTTTTGCTAAGACTAAAAACTTAATAAAAATTGCAAGTTGATGAATGTTGGTCTAGTTAAGATATATAATTTAACCTCGAAAATTCTGGGATGCTTATGACACATCCAAGAAAAAAAAAGATAACTTTTTCTAATTGTAAGAGTATATAAAAATGTCTTCATATTATATTAATATCTTTATTATTTAAATAATTATTAGCATAAAATGGATCACTATCTAATAAGCCGACGCAAGTTTTGAAGTAGTGGTGCAATGTATGTTAAACACATAATTAATTAATACTAATTATCATTGCTTCGTGAAACTCTTTTGGACCTTTCTTAGCCACACATTGTTGTGTCCATTAAAAATATATTTTATAATATATATATATATATATATATATATGTAAACACACTTCTTGCATTGAGATCAGTGTAAGGATTTAATAAAAATTGGAGAACCCATGTGGTGTCAATTTTTAATAAAATTTAATTGATTGTTTGTTTTTATTATTTAATAAATTATTTCTCGGTCAATTTAAATATTAATTAAAACGAGAAGAATATTATTTTGGTTGTCTACCTTTTATTTCAATGTCAAATTAGTCTTTTGTGAATTTGTAATATTAAAATAGTCATTAAAAATTTAATACTAATAAAAAATAGTTTCTCGTTGATAATTAATTATAATCATTTTGAGAAACTAACTTTTATTAATGTTAAAAATTTTAAAAATTATTTTGACATTACAAATGTATAAAAAATTGAATTTATACTACAACAAAAAGTAAGATATTAAAATGTCATTTTCTCTTAATAAAGCTAAGATTTTTCAGGCCAATTTTAAAAATACACATTTAAGATTGATATGTATGCATTCCTTTTAGTTAAAAAAAAAAAAGATTATACGGTTTTAAATAATTTTATATTTAAACTTAAATAACTAAAATAAAAACTACATGTCATTTAACTGATAATGTGTATTTAAATTAAAATTATACAAACTTGATTTTAGTCAAAGATAATTTTTATTAAAAAAGTAAGTTTTATCATCATTATAGGTAATTTAATGTAAAAGAAAGTTTTATATTTTTAGTTGAAGTGTTAAAAAAAGGTGACTTTAGATAATCTAAATCAAATGAGATTACTTGTAAGAAAAATTTACATTTTAAAATAAATTGGTTTTTAAACATCTAAAACATTAAAATAAACATGGTATAAATGAATATCTTATATAATTAAGCATCTATATGAATATGGTTTGGTTAACTATGTATAAGAGAAATATACTGTAAGTTTTTGGAAGCCTTAACATAAAAGAAACAATATTAAGGTTTCTTTTTAAACCTATTTTTCTTCAAATTAAGATCTGAGGTTATAATGGGAAAAACAAATTAAGATCCACGCAGCCCCATGCAGAGGCACGAGCTATTTACTATACCCACATGCATCTCTTCTTGTTTTTTGGAATCAAAATTAGCAGTTTCATGCAGTGGTCCTCTTCCTCTTCAAAAATTAAAAAAATAAAAAAGACTCATTATATTATAGGGAAAAAAATTACAATTAATGGCCATAAATTCAAAATATATATTGTGAAAGACTTTACATTTTAAATTTATATTAAAGGATCTACAGACCAAATTATATTTTATTATGACAGATCCCCTCCTTAGACTTTTTTTTTTTTTTATGTGTTTTGGAAATCTTAGAACAAAGATTTTTGGAATTAAAAAAATTGATCTGCATCCTTTTGAATAATACTAAAATTTAAAGTCGTTTAGAGTTAAAAATTGAAAATAATTATTTTTAAATAGTCCTTCTATTAATTATAAATTATCCTTTTTAATATTTTCATGTAAGTTAACATAGTTTATCCCGAGGAATTATATATAGTGGTAATCTTAAAAATAAGAAGACTAAAAATAATAAAATGGATTATTTTAAAAATAAAATAAATAAGAGACAAAAATAATAATTAATGACAAATTAAGGACTAAAAGTATATATTTTTTAGAAATACTTTAAATTTATGGTAGTTAATTAATTTTTTTAAATATTAAAGTTTTTGTAATTTAATATTACTGTAATCAAAACAGTAAGACTTGGCATGCATGTGAATCTCGGGCCCCTCAATATAATATAATATATAAATTTCTTATTCACTTTTATTTTTTTTCCTATTTGTGATTAAAATATTTGTTTATTATTATTTTTTTTGGATTTTACTGCGAGAAGGGAATATATTCTTTCAAGCTGGAGACTGTGATGCTTCGGAGTTTGATATACTCGCCTACCGGAAGCCAGAAGGCATTCGGAGACGTGGGCTTGTTCCTTCTACTTTTAGCCTCAGTTTTTTGAAAAAAAAATATTTTATATTATTTATTACATTAAAATTCAATTTCAAAAATAATACAAAAAATTTAAAATATAACATAACAAAATAATTTTTTTAAAAAAATT
This sequence comes from Delonix regia, assembly GCA_037074485.1. Classification (NCBI taxonomy): domain Eukaryota; kingdom Viridiplantae; phylum Streptophyta; class Magnoliopsida; order Fabales; family Fabaceae; genus Delonix; species Delonix regia. Next base: position 41,425,018 of record CM073450.1, on the reverse strand, counting down.
TAGAATAAAATAAAACATTAAATTTAAATTTAAAAGAATTCCTAAAAGTTATGTAAGCCTCAAAGGAATTTAGATTTATTATAGTTAATTCCTTAGAGGAATTATTTATAATTAGATCACACAATTATTTAAATTTAAATTGTTGAATCAAAAATTAAAAATTGCACATGATTACTAAAATTAATCTGTACCGTCAGATTATAGATTTCATTTAATCTTAACTGTTAATATTATATTTTTACTCTAATTAGATGACGATTTTTAGATAATTGAAGCGAATAACTAGTTTTTGTAAATTGAGATTTAATGTTTCAATATTAATATAAAATTAAAACAGAAATATTTTGTTAGATTTCTAAATTATGTAAACTAATTTGATAATTAAATTTTGATTCAGCAAAATAGAAATATTATTTCCCCTCTGTTGTCATGTCAAAAGGAAAATCTTTATTACCAAAGATTTTTAACTTTAAAATTATTTTGAAGAACTTTTAGATAAATTTTTTTTTAAAAGTATACTTTTATTTTTTTTTAGTCCCTATAATTTAAAATTTTAAGTCCTTATAATTTATAATAATTCTTACAAATAAAATACTGTTAATATTTTGTTAAAGTTTACTAATATAACTAATTATATATTATATAAATACTCCAATATTTATAATTTAGCTAATAAAAGAAAAAACATGTAATAATATATAAAAAATATTGATAAAAATATAATAACATAGACTAAATTATTAATTTTTAAATTACAAAGATTAAATTAACAATTATTTGAAATTATAAGGACTAAAAGAATAATTTTTGCAGAAATTTTATGTATTTTAAGAACATAGCTTGAGAAGTCTTTAGCCTATCAAACCTTGCCTGGAAGTCACGTCTAAAGATCTAAAGTCAGAGTCTATTAGAGTAAATGAAAAATACATAAAATAATTTTAATTTAATTTAAAATTTAAAATATTTCATAATAAATAAGTTAAATATAAAATTTTAGCGTGATTTCCCCCTATATTTATAACTTTTTTTCCTTGGGTGTCTTCGTTTTTTTTTTCTGCTAAAAAATATCTGACTTGAGTTGTGATATAAAGTTGGTGAAAAGTATCAAATTAGTTCATTTACTTATACACTTTATAATAATTTAGTCCCTTATAAATAATTATGATAAAATGGTTCTTTACAATTTTTATTTTATGTAAAATTAATCTTTATTAATATAGACAGAAGAATTAATTTTGTATAAAATTAAATTTGTGAGGAATTAATTTTATATAAATTTAAATTAATAAATGATAAATTTATTATAATTGATTTATTAAAAACGAAATTATTATAAAATATAAAAATAAGTGATTAATTTTATATTTTTTGTCGTAAAGTTTTGAGTGTATAGCAAAAGAAGATATGGACGAAATCTGACATATACGAACTTTTCCCGTTCGTGTTCCTCGTTGTACTCCTCTTCTTTACCATAATGCAATGCTCAGTATTACTATTCATCAATCTTTATAGTACAATAGGTTAAACTTTTGAAGTACTGAAAATTCTATTTATACTTTATAATTGAATACTTATTTTATAAAGATTTGATGTTAGCTATAAAATCATTTTTACTTTCTAAATTTTAGCTCTTACATAAATAAAAGAAGCTTATGTTATGAGTTTAGTTTAAGGGATAATAGATTAGTCTTATAATGGATTAAGTTTGACTTGAAAAAACAAAACTTAATTAAAAATTAGGTTGGCCTTGAGCTGTTTTTTAAATTTGACTAAAGTTTGAAAAGTCATCTTATATATTTTATAATAATAACAAATTTATTATTTAAAGACAAATTTAGTATAACGTGATATCTTGGTCAGGAAATAAAAACTAATAGCTTATATTTAAAAAATTTATTCCAATACAACAATTTATTTATATTTACAACTTTCATGTATATAATTTTATAAGTAATAATAACAACTAATTATGTTATTTATCAAAGTTTTAAATAATAAATTGATTTGATCATGATTTTAAAAATTTCAACTAGCAAATAAGTTCAACTTGAAAAATATGAATAATAATTTGAATAAAAAAATTTAATTAAAATATAAACTCAGACTTTTTTTAACCCAAATTTAAGTCTAAATTTTAAAAATTTAGCCCAATAATAAAGTTTAGAATGAACTTTTCTTTTAAAGTTATGCTCCTAACTAAATTACTATTATAAAATGTTACTAAAGATAAATCAGTGTCACCATTATAGTTCATTATTAATGTTGAGCTTTTGTTATAATTTCCTTCAAGAATTAATGCTAAACCTAACAGATTGTTAGTCTGAAAATCTATGATTTATTTGGCTGTGTGAAGTCCTTAACTCAAGCATATGATTAATCGCTCTAAATAAAATAATTGTTAGGTTTGACGTTAATTAGTAAAACAAAGGATAAAATTATAATTATTTTAATAATTAAATTAAAAAATGTAAAGGATGATGTCAAAGGACTCTTATATTCAATGGATACTAAAAATAATTCAAGTAATAAACAAGTATGAGTTTCTAAGAAAACTTTGCGAGAATGAATCAGAAGCATCGAGTCAAATACTTTGTTCTTATGTTTTGAGAATTGTTTTGTAAAATTGTTTTCAAAAATCGCATTTTAAAAATTACATATAGCATAATCTCATTATAATTGTTACAAATAAACATTTTTCAATTCAGTTTCTAAAATATTATTTTTTTTTTCAATTTAATTTCTTACAAAAAATTGTTATTAATATTACCCTTCAATTAATCTTCAACAAATGAAATTAATAATAGATTGATGGAAAATATTATTGTTAACTTATCAAAAAAATATTATATATTATCACATCTGTTAATTTTTATGTTGATAAATAGAAATATATTATTGATAACGAATTTATTTATGAAAAATTAAATAAAAAAAATATCCATATGTAATGAACCAAATTGAAAAACCTATTTTTATAGAAGACTAGATTGAATAATACATAATAGGTGAAGCATCAAACTAAAAAACTAATTTGTATGTGGAGCTAAATTAAAAGGAAAAATATACTTCTGTTCCTTGTAGTTTGTTTCACTTAGTTTTAAATTTGGTGGTTATAATTCAAAAATTTGCAATCAAGTCCTTAAAGTTTAAATTAATTGGATTTAGTTCATGTGACTATATTTTTATTAATATTTTTTTATATATGCAAGTTAATTTAATTTAATTTTTTTATTTGTATTTCTTTTATCAGCATAAGTTATACAACTCCAAAGTATTAAGATAGTCTACATATAGTTCTATAATCAAAATTTAACATCATTTTAATAGTGGGAACTAAATTAAAATATTTATAAACTATAAAAGGAGAATTAAAATTTAAATGAACTGTAACAATTGAAAGTATAATTTTCTCAAATTAAAATAAAATACTTTAAAGAACCATTATTAACATTTTTTTTCTTAAAAATATTTGCTTCTATAGATTTCATTAAGCAGATCCATTAGAGAAGAAAAATAAGTGCTTTCTACCAAAACCATTTGGCACATACCCACCAGGTTCATGTCCACCTGACCCTCCTCCTTTTAATATTTGTTTCATTTGTCTTTATTTGTTTATTGAAAACACCACTTTCAATTAATATATTTTTTTAACGGAAATGATCGTTTACGACCACTTGCTAAAACTAAGCAACTTGGGAACCAAATTGAAGTAGATTTCTTCCATACCATCATTTACTGCCACCAATGCCATGGAAGTTTCGATTTCTTCAGTTTCTTCGATTTATTTATTGTTTCTGAGATGAATTATTGGATTGGATTTTTTTTTTAAATTTTCAAAGTTTTTTTTCCTTCAATTTCTTCTATATAGATTCTTAGATAAACTCTGAGATGGTTTTTTTAATTTTCATTATTGTTTTTTTGAGATAAATTATGGTTTATTTGTTTTCTGCTTCTGAAATGACCTTTTTTTTTTTTAAGTTTCCATTATTCATTTTATAAGGGGCATTATGGTCATTTTGACAATATTTCCTTTCATTCCATTGCATGTAATCATAGGCAACAAAATTTCTTCACACTCCCATTTTTATTCGTTCTAACAAAATTCCAACAATTAATTATATTTAAATATTAGGAAAAAAGAACATAGGACAAGGATGAGGAGATCCAAATTATTTAAATATTATTTAATTATATATAATATAATTAATTATAATTATTATTTATATTATTATATATTATTTAGTATTATAATGTATTATTTAAATATATTATTATTAAAAATAAAATATATTAAATTATAAATATAATAAAATAATTAATTAAATACTCGAAAATTACGTGAATTACATGCTATAACCTACATATACAATTTAGAATAGCCTTTTCAATTTGTGCAAATTATATAATGACGAGGTCTGTCAGAAAAATACATTCTAAATACAAATGTTAAATGGATTCAATTATGAAAGACAAAGTGCTTTTAGAATCATTAAAATAAAATAAATTTTCAGACAAAATCTAAAACAAAGTGAATTATTACAGTTTGATCAGTCTCTTCTGAAATTAACTTAAAAGAAAACACTTCTCTTTCCTAAACACTACCATATACCAAAACCTGCTTTGACCATAATGCATAACAAAAGCATACAATCATATATATATATATATATATATATATTCCCAATAGTCAATATCTACAATTTATTCCAGCCCACTACTTAATAACAAACAAAAGTGAGATAATTAAATAATGTAATCACAAAAGAGAAAGCCTTTAAGAATAATTCTTCTTGAAATGCAGATGGCCAGATCAAGCCTTTAGATTTTAAAGTATTCGTCTTTTAAAACTTACCAATTAGTTTGGCTTTCTAAATCTTACATGCAGATCGTGATGTAGCAATCTGTGTCAAACGTGAACCACATAGTGTATAAAAATGGCGTAAAGCAGACGAAGTGTGAAGCCAAATATAGAGTGATGATGGCCCCAACATGAGATGGAGGTTGATGAAGAAGATATTCTGCCCCTGGCTCCATGGTGGAGTCTGCCATTACCACCTCCTCCTCTCAGACTCTTAGCATCTGCAGAAGAAGATATCGCAAGTGTTGTCGTCACTGCTACTGCTAAACCTATGGCAAGCAATCTGCATACTCTGAACTTGTTCGTCGTCGTCATCATCATCTTGTTCTTCTTCTCTATCAACTTCAAGCATTTGGAACCCCACAGACCTTATCTCTTCATTGTAATGGAAAGCATTCTAATGGGCCAGTCTCTCTGTAGGATTTCATCGTCCCCACGCGATTTATAAATTAAAGTGGTTGTTATAAGTGCAGTGAAATTGACAAGTGAGACTGTGGGGATGACAAGGAATCACCAAATAATTGGCTCTTCAGTGGGACTCGTTTTTACTAGTCCAGATTTTTTTTCATTTTATGGTGGGGTTATTTTTTTATTTTTAATCGAATGAAAATATAATATTTTAGATTTATAAATAAAAAAATAATTATATCCAATCATATTTTGTTAATAAAAATCTAAACAATTAAATTCTGAATCAACGATGGATATTAGACAAACATGATTCTCATGTTGTTTTTCATTTAGCATTTTTACCTTGATTTTTATGTTAGTATACAAAAGATATTTTTGGAGCTCTTTATGATATAAAAATTTAAATTATTTGTAATGGTTTAGTCAAATTTTTAAAAGTATTTGATTTTAGTTTTTAAATTTTAAATGTGAACTGTTAAATAATAATGTAAAGATTTTGGTTGGAGGTTATATTTGAATTCCTAAATATGAGTACAGTGAAATTTATAGGTTTAAACTCATAAAATTAAAATAATTTATATGCATTATTGTCATATTTCAAGAGGACCATTAACGAAAATTCCCTACTTTTTTTCTCCTATGTTTTTGTGTTTCTTGATATAGATATATATATATATATATATATATGTATATATATATTCCCATTTGGTAATATTTAATATGCATTTTTTGTAGGATTATATTGGGTTTGAGAAACATACTACCCATAGCAATTAGTTTCACATGTTATACTTGAAGCCTTGGAAATGAAAACCATGTGACAGTCCTCAGGTATGATAAATTTGTTCATGACTAAAATAAATTTGGCTGAGAACCCTTAAATTTCTAGGTTGGATTTGTAAACTATGAAGAGGTAGACTTAATTATAAATAAATTTGTGAATGTATTAACTATTTTTAATAAAATTTAATTTTATTATATTTTTATATTTGTTAATAGTTAATTTAAATTGGGTATTTCTTATAAACTAAATTTGCCTAAACAAGATAGCCACTCGTGAGTGAAGGAGTTTGCAGGCACACTGGCCATTCACTTCCCCAGCTCTATGATATAATTGCACGTGATCATTGATGTGCTTTTTTGAGCTGTTCGCATGTCACGTGATGTCATTTCCAACTTAATAAAAGTAAACCCAAAAAAAAAAAAAAAGGGACTAAAAATTGACCTTCTCTATCAAAATGGGCCTTCAAGAGCAAAGGAAAGATGTAACTTCTGGATTTTGTTCTTAATGGTGCAGCTGGTCTTATTACTCTTTTTCTGATTTGTTTTTTTGATTTTTCAATTCTGAACGTATATCTTTCCCATTCAAGGCATGTGAAAATCCATTGATGCTTTGCCTCAATATCTTAATCAGTTGGTGTGATTACAGAGCAATTCTCACTTATCAAGTAATTTCTTAATTTGATTATTTCTTTATTTTTATTTTTAATTTAGTCTATTATTTATCAATTTATTTTTAATTTAGTCTCTTACTAATATAAATATTAACACTTTTGACCTCTCGATCTTGACTAAATTTGGACTAAATGCACTAATCTTCAAATTAGAGGGAGACTAAATTAAAAATAGATTGATATATAAGGAACTAAATTGAGAATCAAAGTAAATGAGGGACTAAATTAAAAATAACTTAATAAGTGAGAGGTCAAATTAAAAATCTATTAATAAATGAGTGATCAAAATAGTATTTTACTCTTGTGATCATATGAATATGACATATTTCTTTATTCTAAATGGTTGCTGTGACACTGGATATTATTTTAGCACTGATGTAGTTTTCTTCTTACCCCCGTTAGGTAATATTTGATTTTTAAGTGAATGAGAATAGTTGTTGAGATTGATTTGTGTAAGTTTAGTTCACTCAGAGAGAAGAGTCAATGGGCTCTAAGTAAGATTTTTAAGTGAATGAGAATAATTGCTTCATGGATTGGTGTTTTGGATATGAATTTAATTCTTAAAAACTATGCTTATACAAGAATGTGTGTTAGCCATCTCAATTCAAGAAAGTCATTCCAAATCTAAAGACACAGGCTCTTTATCTTTTTTGGTATTTAGCCATCTCAATACAAGAATGTTTGTACTATAGATTACACCAAATCTAAAGTCATTCCAAATCTAAAGAAGATGAATTACAAGAAGATCGATTACACCCAATTAGAAAAAGTCCACGTCGCGAATGATGATGCCACATCTCTATAATCTATCCTGTATAGGACTTCTTTCTAGATCTTGTTTTGCAATCTTGACTCTATTTCTGCCTCCTGTATATTTTAGCCAAGAAGGACCTCAACACTGCCTGAACTGCTTTGCTAGGATGAGCTTCAATGGAGTTTATAAGCTTCTCATAGCTCTTGCTTTCATACTCCGCAAACACTCCCTATTGATTTAGACTCAGAGTTATAACCCAAAGTAGATGAATAACTTCAGAAAAGTCAAAAGTACTTGAGGGTGTCACATGAGGTACCGTATACTTAAATGATACCTCATGCGTGGACACCTCTTTCCCAGAAGGTGCTAAATGGTGCCCTAGTACCTCCAGCACTTGTTGGCTTTTGTTTTCTTTTCCCAAATTTACCATTTTAATGACCAATCTTTATAACAAAATAATCACAATGAAAAGTCACTGCATTATGCAGATGGGTTATCTAACAAAAAAATATATATATTTCAAAGAACTAACAACCATTAATCTTATCCACACAAGTGTTATATAATAGCCACTCTTCATAACATAATAATCACATTTCAAATAGTGATTATTCAAAAGATAAAATTTGAAAAAAAAAAATATAAATGGGGTTATAGTGCAAAAGATGTTATAGGCACCTTATGGGTATACATGAGATCTCAGTGGAACCTAAAAAATAGTGAACTCATAAGTATGACATATATCCCATATGCGGAAATGCATTTAACTTGTGCAGAAAATCTAATATATACTGTACATTAATTTTTAGATTAATTGTTGAGGCATATAACAACTTTGGATTAATGTCAAATTTTATGTGGATGACGTTCATGAGAAGAATTATTAATCCAATTGTGAATTTTGTGAAAAATTAATCTTATAAGTAGCTATTCGATGATGTAAGATCAATTTTAATTAACATTGGTGTCGATCAATCCCTCTATATTTCTGGCTGGTAGTAGTTCATCTAAATATCTTACTATAGCCAGTATGCTAAGGGTGGTGTTTCCTTCTAGCAAATAATGAGTGCAAGCTATACCTGCAGATCAAGCTTTTCATAAAGGGCCTTCACTTTTGCAACATTGGCAGGATCCGTCTTCCCATAGTTCTCCTTCAAATTATAGAAACAGACAAGAAGGTTTTTCCCAATTTAAATTAAGCAAGAAGAATGGGAGAGGAATAACAGGTAACAACAAATTGCTATCTTACATATAACACTTTCTTTTGTTCTTCATTGCTAAGTTCCAATGCTTTCACAACCAACCAAGAGCACTTAAAATCTTCAATATCTGTACCTATCTGGTATCATCGACAACTAGAATGAGGACAAAAATTTGCAAATTGTTTTTTAATGCAAAATTTGCACCTTAATAAGAAATCAACCATTCCCAGTATCTAATGATGCTCACCTTTCCAATTGTTTCAGGATCACCAAAGCAATCCAAATAATCATCCTATAATAAAAAAAGAGAGAGAAAGAAAAAAAACGAGATTATACCTTCTGAGTTATGACACAATCTGATATTGATACAAAGTAGACATCTAGCTTTCTGGAATCTTTACCGTCCAAAGGGATAAAGGGGGTACACATGTGCTAACGAAAAAATTACCTGCACTTGAAAGTAGGTTCCCATCTCAACAAGAATGTTCTTTAAATCAATATGGTTATCCAGATTCTCACCGGCCATGAGCAATGCGCATCCCACCTGGGAAGACGTGTTAACAGTAAATAACATGATACGTTCTGGGGTCATAATCCAAACATAAAAAGCAATGATGAGACATTTTTGGAGAAAATGCATCATAGAAAAGAAAAAGTAAAGCTGCCGGAGAAAAGAGTCAGATATAGAAAGAACATGTCACTTGCCATGGAGATAAACACAAATGAAAAGATATATGACAACAAAGTCAAACTGACTACATGCAGTGTTCTCTTGTTGGATGACAAAATACGCAATTCCAGCACAGAACAAAATACAGAGTGAGTGGAGCACCAGTTGTCATTAGCATCTCTTTTAAAATAAGGCAAGAAAAACCTAGATTAAGAATGCAGAATATATAAGAGAAGAATTTACTTACTGGAAGGTAAAATGAGTAATAGGCAGTCTTGTACTGAACAATACGCCGATGTCTACACAAGATGCCCATTGATTAGTTATTCATTTTGAAGACTGGAAACAGGCATCAGAAGGGAAACTGAAGCAGATATGAAATTGCAACAAGATGAGCCAGGGGAGAAGGGATTGGTAACACACAATTTTCATTTCGTATTTTTCAGCATGCTCAGCTAAAGCTAAGTTTGGTTCAGTCTGTTGATAAATCAAGCAATAATACAAAATGAAAAAAAGCTATCTCTCTAGTTATGTTAGCTTCCACTATTTGATTTGAATCTGAAAGGTTAGTGATATTATTATCCTATGAAACCAGAATTTTCTTTTAGGATAGTTGCAATAGTTAACTTAGCAACATATGACCCAGAGTTTTATATTTGTCGCAAAAGAGGTTGATCAATATTTTCTGTCTGCTGCCAGGGTCTTTTCATATTGTATATTCAATTTCTTTTGGTACTCACAGTGACAATGTGTATTTGGACAGGTCTTTTTCTCCCTCAAGTGTAGTGATCAGATCTATCATCTGTCCTGAAGCAGTTTGAAACTCAACCTATAAAAAGATGACATACTCAAGTTTTAGCATATTATAAAGATAAAATTCAAACTAGCTAAACCTAGATATGTGTGCAACCTCATTAAACAAATCAACAAGATCAACATAGTATGGCTTTTCCCTGAAGTGCTTCCTAAGCATCCTTGGAATATGATTTCGTAGCAAAACCCCATCATTTACTGCAATCAGGCCAACCTGCATTACATGAAAATAAGTAAACTGCTTCACCTGCAATGGCAGTTAAAAAACACAATATGATGAAATGTGTTTACTTTAGCTACAAACCTTGGGTACTCTAAACCAGCATGGCTGACCACGCCGTGTGTGAGAGTTATCCATAATGTCATCCAGAACAAGAAAATATGCCTGAAGCTGCAAAATCCATAAACAGAAATTTGTGAAATTACTCCAGGACTTCAAAGTAAACTTCAGCAGAGATTAAAACTAGTATTATCTACGTAAATGATATATTCACACTCAAAAAAGAATAATAAAGTTGTTCATTTGCCAATTGCTATACCCATTCAATACACCAGCCAAGAGCACTAGCAAGGAAAATTTCATCTTCATTCAACTCTTGTCCTTCTTTCAATAACCTGTAGCTGTCAATAACTGATAGTCCACGGTTCAACTTCCCTGCAATATAAATTATAATCCAATTGAGATAAATAAGGCAATCTCTTTTCAAAATGCTTCATGACTACACCTTCCTTCCTGTCCTAATTGAGAATACTTAGAATAAACTGATAATTTACTCAGCAAAAAATATTAGAAATGCTCGAGACCCACCTCCTGGCACATTGTAGTCCAGCATCTGTAATAAGTTAGAGTTAATACCGCAGTTCGGGAAATATCAAAATAAATCTGCATATGTCAATGAAATGGCAACCAAATTTGCATGAGTTCAAGTGTGCCACATGTTCATTTGTTTCACACACACACAAACATAGGAGAGGTGGGGAAACTCTAAATATGATAAACATATGAAATATACAAAGAAATCATAAAATATGGAACCCCATGGAAATTTGTGCAGAGCAAAATTATTGTTTTAACTTTTAAGGCCCTTATAAGTAATTGGGGAATGTATAGACTAAGAAAAGGATAAAAAGCTGTTACAATAGTACTCAGTTGTCAGAATAGCTGTTAATCCACTGATAAATCATAATTAAGTAGTATCTGAATGCATATGGTCCACACTACAGAATATTTGCAGCATAATCGCCCCTCATAACCCCAAGTTAATATGATCATAAAGTGCAGAACAAATGCTAGATGTGAAGTCTGGAAAAATGAAATATACAATTCAAATGCTAACTTGAAGTGCATAGGATAGAATTTCCAGATTTAGGTAGCATAGATGCACATGGAGACAAGTCAATTCACTTTCATGAAAGGTTATATCACCCTACTAGCACAGTTTACCAGATGTCACTTTTTTTGTTTTTGTTGTTAAGGTCAGGGATATCCTAAGACTTTATCTATATAAAGTCCTCTTCCTGGGTGATCTTAAGGGCGTCTTCCCTCGCATCAGCCTAGAGCATTTGGAATTTTACTTCCCAAATCTTCTTCAAAATAACAGGGCCAAATTACTAAGTAATAAGACAAAAAATACTATCTTTTCTTACCAACTGAACTAATCCCTTTAGATTACCATATGTTACTTTAATTATTATTTTTAGGTCAAAATGCCAAAAACTCCCCTCAACTTTAAAAGTTGACAAAAGACAGGCTTTTAGTTTTGCGCCACATGATCCTGCGTTAACTTTTCTATCCAAAACCCTAACACCACTTGTCCATGTAGGCTGAAATAGGCCAAGTATGCAAAAAGTATCCAACGTGTCATTCCAAGTGGCAGACAAACAGACAAAGGCTTTTTTTGCCATTTTCTTCCAACATTCTCTCTTTACATGCACATGATAGAAAAGCCCCTGTTTGCCACTTAGGATGACAGGTTGGATGTATTTTTTGCTAACTTGGCCTCTTTCATAGTGGTGTTAGGGAATAGGAATTATGTTGTACCAAACTGAAAGTTTGAAAGGCCTCTAGCCAACTTTTAAATCGAGGGGACGTTCTATATCTTGGCCTTATATTAAAGCTTTTAAAGTCGTTAAAACAGTCAAAATAATATTTTAATGGAAACAAGAACCCTAATGAAACTTGTTTCCTCTTGATACCAGAAATTCACTGTTCTTATATTAATTGCTACTAAGCCACATAACATTACTATTCATGAATGGAAATTTCCCCACTTCGCAGTGCAGTTGCTACTAGTATAACACTAGGTATCATTAAGTTCTAATCTCTTTCATCAAACATACTTTAAAGTAACTCTTTAACTTTCAGTTAATTCAATGTCCATCATTCTAATACCATTAAACACACCCAATGCAGAAACTCCTGCAAACCCATTTCAAGAAATTCATTTTTCAATTTAAGTAGAAAATCACGTAACAACCGCCTACAGTTGAATCAACCAAAGCACTTATTTCATCAGAACAGAGATCATAGGACTGATGCACCAAAACGAGGGGAAAACACAAAAGAAAATACAAATAAAAGGAAAATAAAACATTTTGATTAAGTAGCTATTTATTATAATCAATATTATCGAAGGGAAGTAACGTACCCGTTCAACCCATTGGCGAGAATCATCGGAGAACTCGAAAGCAGGATCATGGAGGAGTTCTGATTTCAGAACCGAGTAAACATTTAAGAACTTCGATTTCAGATCTGCCATTATCGTAGCTCCAACTAAGACGAGAAGAGAAAATCACGAACTCACGTTAAAATGACAATCAATACAGTACGTTGATCGAGACCGAGAGAGAGGGAGGTGATGCTGAGGTAACTAACTAGAACACAATGCCATCGGCGTTGCATGAGGGCGTGCGAAACAGCTTATATAATAAAGGCGAGAAAAATATTATTTGAATCCATTTTTTATGTCTAATTTTTATTTTTTTTTCATTTACTCTTTCATAGATTGTTGTTTCAGTTGGGTAAGGCGGTGATGTCCTACGAGGTTCATGTTTATAAAATTTCAAAACACAAGTAAATTTAAAGAAATGGAAGAATTAATGTTTTTAAATAATAAGTTTATACGTTACATCCAATAATATTATATTTGATTTGTTACATTGTAATATGAAAAAATAAATATCAAGGATAATTATTGCTTCGTAGTTTAAAAAATTTAAATAAAAAATTAGTGTGTAAGAGATTGATTTAATCTCTAAAGCATTAAAAACAAAATTTCTCATAATTTATAGTGGTGTGAGGAAAGTGCTCCACTTAATTCCAATAACTCGCTGAATTAAAAATTAGAAAATAGCACTATTAATGACAATCAAATGAGCATATAATAAGCCTTTATTTTATCTTGTTTTTCTGCAAAAAAAAAAATTAATTACAACATAGAAACACACCAAATTAAAAAAAATACTTTAAAATTCACTCATAATTAATTTTCATATAATATTATTTTTTAAATTTTATTTTCGTCCATTGTATAGGATTAGATTGTTGTGGGCTTGGGCTTAGTGCTAGAAGCTTCTTAGCTATTGAATAAATAATAAGTTTAAATGATAGTATTGCCCGGTTTAAGTCAACCTTTTTATCATACTCATTATAGGTCCCTCACTAAGAGATTATAAAATTAGTGAAAGATTAAAATTAATAACGTTTTGATGAGTGAGAGGCTATATTGATAACTAGTGAGTCTAAATTAAAAATAAATTAATAAATGAATAATCAAATTAATAATATAAATTAAAATAAAATTAAAAATAAATTAATAAGTGAGAGATCAAAATAATATTTTACTCAATTAAAAATATTTATTACAATGAATCTCAAATTTTAAAATTATTCTTAAGAACTTGAGACAATTTTTTTTCTTTTGGTCAAAACTTTGGAATACTTGATTTTGGATTTTGAAAATACATAATAAAAGGTCCAAGGGAAAGATCCCAAAGTTTCTCGGCAAGTTTCTTCATAATAATAATAAAAAAAACTATAAATCCTTAAGTCCTTCAAAATAATTTTAAAATTTAACGTCTTTTATACGAAAAATTTAATTTTTTTAATCAATTCTTTTGTATAATAAAATTTTTATCTAATTTAAGTATGTCAAGTTTATTTTACGGTAAAAAAAAATATATTGAGCTGATCAGTTTAATTAGAAAATCAATGAATTAGTCGTAATTTCAATTTGTTTGACTCGCAAATTCGGCAAAAAAAACTGATGAAAAAACTAGCCAAATTTGTTAAGGGTTGGACCAAAATTTGGTTGCAATGACCTGTGAATGGGTGAATAAGATGAAGAAAAGGGTAAAATAGGTATTATAAATATGAATGTTACTTCAGTAATTTCACATACCTAAAGTTGAACTTTGCCTTTAATGTAAACAATAAGGGGCATATTGCAATCTAATCGAGCATACGGTTAATTGTAAACTTTCGGAGATTAGAGACGAGATTGCAATCAAAGGCACAAAGACCATGTTGGGTGAAAAGAATTAAATAATAAACACATATATAAATAATTTAGGTTAAGAGATTTACATAATTTTTTTGATTGTAGAAGTTAATTGAATTCTAACTAAGATCATTGATCGTATAAGATATTCACAATGTGTTGAGTGTATTTTGTGTTTTCACAGTCTAAATTTTTTCTTGAATGTGATTTCTAAATGTTTGCAAATACTCTTCTTATAGCGTCTTAAGTCTCTATAAACTGTTTTCTTTGTATTTTTGTAATTTATTATATAATAATCTAACCCTTTTATAAATACTAGCTAGTATTATAGTTTAATAGTAATTCCTGTAAATACTATTTGTCCTTATTTAATGAGTATTATTTATTGGTGGATACTATATAATATTTTAACAAATTTAAATTCTAGATATTATGTGATATTTTAAAAGTAGATAAATACGATATCTCCCAATTTATTATGGTATAAACTCTTACATCAATATAATGATCCTCGTTGTACAAAAATACTGATCTATTGTTGAATGCTCGTAAGTATTCCTCTAAAAGCGTCTCAAGTATCTATAAACTATTCTTTTTGTATCTCTGTTATCTATCGTATAATACTCTAATCTTTTTATTTATTTAAATTATTATTTTATCCTTACATAATGAATACCTTTATGGGTGAATATTGTATAACATCTTAAGAGATTTAAATATTAGATATTATATAATATTCTAATAGTGGATAAATACAATATCTCTCAATTTATTATGGTGCAAACTTTTACATCAATATAATGGTCCTCATTAACAAAAATACGGATATATTGTTGTTATAACATGTGTTGTTTGTTTTTAAATCGTTAGATGAAAATGATTGCATGTGATCATTGATGATCTCATCTAATAGATCAAAATGCATATAACATTTGCTGTAATAATAGGAAATCTTAATAATTGAAGGTATATAAAACATGGTGAGTAAATATGACCTCCCCCAATTTATTTTAGTGCAAACTTTGAGATCAATATAATGCTCATTATATTGATCTCAAATTTTAGATCAATATATAAAAATATCTTAACAGGTTTTGTGTGAGAAAATTG
Organism: Delonix regia; assembly: GCA_037074485.1. Classification (NCBI taxonomy): domain Eukaryota; kingdom Viridiplantae; phylum Streptophyta; class Magnoliopsida; order Fabales; family Fabaceae; genus Delonix; species Delonix regia. Next base: position 41,409,247 of record CM073450.1, on the reverse strand, counting down.
CTTTTAGAGTTGAAAATCCATATGTAGAAGATATAAATCTCAGCTCATATTTTCTTGTTCAACTTTCATTATTTAGACAAATGAATGACATAATTATCCATCTTAGAGTTGGATTGTGCTACATGTACCCATGTTTGATACATTCATACGTCACCACTCAAATTCTTTTATTCATATGTTTGTTTTGCCAGAGGGATTTCACCCACCTTGAGCTCTAAGTATTGATACAGTAAAAGTAGAGTTTTTAAACTCACATGCTTATGACAAAACATTTAATATTCTAAATCTTGGGCCGCAATTATTTTTTACTAGGATGCTAAAAAGTTTTTTTTTTTTTTAAATAAATAGTACATATCACAAGATTGAAAAGCGAATGGGTATTTTTATCTTATTGAATCACAGGAATAAGCATTCCATGAGACAATGTCACAGCCAGGTTGCGAGAAACAGAATCCCGCAACCTCACCAATTTTTCTGGGGAGCGTGCCCCTTCAATGCTGAGCATATAGCCAAAAAACCAAATTATTTACTCAAACCCAGTTCGTCTGGACTAAATCACCCCTAAATCCCACGTGCCGTGACATTCCGCCATGCCCCTACATCTCTGTATCCTTGCTTGCTAATTGCTATTTGGCCTTCTTGTGGTGATCATGTCCCAAGTCTCTCCATCAAAGCCACCTTATACGAGAATCCATATATTCTTGGTATCTTATTATTTTCAGTCTCACAATTAGTACTTTCATCAGGTTTCATTTTCGGCTGGCCTTTCTTAAATACTTTTATGGCACCTAGGAATAATAATAATAATAATAATAATAATAATGAGTTGAGTTCTTCACTGGATCCCTTAATATAATAAAATATTTAGTCTTTCTTGTATTAAAAAATATCATATTTAATAAAAAACTTATTAAATTTAATTTTTTAAATTTAGGATTTAAAGTTTAATCGATGGACTAAATTTAATAGTATTTTAAAAATAGGAAATCAAATATAATATTTTTTAATATGTAAGAAATCAAAATGTCAATTTTGTGATAATTGAAAGACCAATCATGTATTTTTTCTTTAATAATAATAATAATAATAATAGAGAACTTATAGGGACAAACAATAATTTATTTTTTAAATTTTATTATTTTATTTGATTTAGATTTAATAAAATACATTTTCAATGTTTATATAATTTTTAATAAAAATTATTTTAAGAATAGAAGTCATCATTTAAATCTAAATCAAGAAAATGTCCAACTTATTTTTTTTTTCCCTTTTTTCTTTCTCAATTCTTTTCGATCAAAGCATACATAAGTGCTTGAGTGGATTGGTAAGATTCAAATATGCATTTTTGGTCACTAAATATGACTAAGTTAGAGTTTAAAAAATTTTAGAACAATTTATAAGAGCATAAAATTAAACTAAACCAAAAAAAATTATGATAAAATAAAATTCACCTTAACTTTAAACGAAGAAATGATTTTTTTCCTCTTTTTATTATCAAGTATTCTGGATACATAAGTATAATATACTATCTCAAGAAAAAAAAAACACATATATTATACATGAACTTCAATTTTCTTATATTTATAAAAAATTAAAATTTATCAAATTAAGACATAAATAATTTATGAAAGTTGACAAAACTTCTTTGACTTAGAAATGTCAAAATTTTCACATCTTTCGGAATGTACATTACACATGTCATTGGGAGGAAACGTGCACCTTATGGCCAGTGTCGTAATTCTATACAAGTATATCAAATACAAACATCTAACTTAAGGTATCTAAAATGCCCAAAAATCCTAATTGTCCTACACCAAACACTTTCCTATTAGAAGTTTAGAAATTTGGCATAGGCTCCAAAAGAATCGTTTGGAAGAAAAATCCCTATCCCTATGACAAAAAGCCCTAGTTCATCTTCACAACTGAGTCAACTTCTCTTAAATAATTGCCGAGGCAAGAAGTGGCACTTACTTGACAACAAACCCACAATTTGAACCACCAACAATTGCTCATGCAATATGAGTATCTTCCTTCAAAGAGTGGCTAAGAAGTGAATCTTAAGGGAGAGAAAAAGATGTGTTGGTCGAGTGAGAAATTCTTGGGTAAACTCAAGTAATCAAAATTTTGATTGGTTAAAATTAAACCATGGATGAGCATGTAAGCATGTCAGAAGCAGCTCCCACTGCAAATACGTACAATAATATGCTCACATATCCATCCATAACTGGTTAGGTCTACCAATTATCTGCATATGAGTTTGCAGATTAAACTTAGTTGAACGTCATAATCCCTTATAACATGTCACTCAAAGAAGAGAAGTAATATCCAGCAGCTTCAGATCAGAAGTTAGGATTGTCATTGAAACCAACCCTGATCAGCACAATGATATGGACACATTCCAGCCTAAGCCAGATTCTGCTGATGAATGAGGAAAAAATTTGTGCTGTGGTGATATAAGCCACACCATACCATGATCTATTCACTATCTTGACGAATATTCCTTCTCAACTACATTGAAGGTCACCTTTAAACGTTCTTGCAGACCTCTCATGATGTTCTTTGAAATCTTCTTATGATGCTTTGAGCTTTTCAACCATTCAATTCCAAAGAAAACTTGTATTTTACAACTCTTTTTTGCGGGTAAATCTTCAATTTGGTATCGAAGGTGTATCTGTGAAAATTTATAAAAGTTGAACAAGACAGAAAGGTAGGTGTCATAATGAAAAAGTAAAAAATTAATATTTACGCATGGGAAATATTGAGACAATACAAAATTTGGCTTACTCACATTGAAATGTTCAGCAAGAGTAACTCCATGAAGATTCATAACCTCTTCCAAAAGCCAACCTTTTCCATCCAAAAGTGGAGTTCTTTGCTGAGTACTTGTTACTTCACCTTTAAAACGTGAATTAGTCTTATCAAATTTGTAATATAGTGCCCTCTCATAGATATCATTATTCTCTGATACCCAAGGTGTGTAAGAATAATTAAGACAACCAGCTTTTTCCATGAACCTACGGTCCAAATCTCCCCCACTAAATAGCTCCATAAAGAAACTGGTCTAAATTAACCAAAGCAAAAAGGATTATGGTCAGATAATAGCATTTGCAAGATTCTTCTACAAATAACCATGAAAGGAACCAATGAACTGTACAATCATGACGATTAACACAACAACGACAAATTATGTATGCATATCATGTGTGTGTTTACTTTTTTAGGTTTAGCTTAGTTGGTAAGAAGAGATAGTATCTCTTTTTAGCAACCTAGGTTTGACTTTTTTAGGAAGCACTTTGAGAATAAAATCCTAAATGTAGCAAGCCAATGTGGGGGAGTGCGCTCTTATAATGGCTTTGGGAGGGCATAGCCCAAACGAAGTCTGAGAATGCCCTGACCGTAAATTTCAGAAAAATATCATATGTATCTGACATGTGAATATTAAGAGAGAGAGAGAGAGAAATTACAGGTACTGGAAGAGTAGAGCAATGAATCTCAGACATGCTAACATCATCAAGGTCAAGGATCGACCCATTCTCTTCATTTGCAAGACTTTTGCTTTCAGAGTCATCTTCAACCATCTGGGCCTTTTGTTCAGGACTCAAGGATCTGGCCTTCCAGACAGCCATGATGGTCCTGTATTAGCACCAGAACAGTTTCTTAATAACATAAAATAATTGATACTTATCTAATTCAATTGTAGTCCACCATTGTACCATCTCAGATAATTTCTTGGAAAAAGGAGATTTACATTTCATACCATACTAGCACTCATAAATTAGCATCTTGTTAGAAGTTTAATGCAGACTTTAACTGCAAGGTAGTGAGGGTTGAGAAATACAACCATTTTTATGTAAATACAGTTATTTTTAAGTGGTGGACAGCATTGTCAGATATCCTTAGAAATTGACATTTTCCATGAAAACAAGCACTCAAGCGCCATATACTTCTTATATTGGATAACGATTACATAAAATTAATAACACATAAGCAAATTATGCAGTTGCTTTCACACTTAGTTTTTCCAGTTTTATTAAATTATTACTTGATATAAATTTAGTTGTTAACTAAGTTTGTAAACCCTCATGGGGTTATCTTGTTCATAACAATATCTATAGTTAAATGAAACGACTCAAAGAGGTGAATTGTAGATTGCCAGTGCTACAAAAATTTATTGCTGGAATGACCATAATGGACTAAGACAAACACAAAAAGAAAATATATCAAGTTTTGAAGAACATTTACCAGGGTTGTGATCAACCCTATCAGAAGATAATAATAGAGTTGTGGATCTAAACTTAATAAAACAGATGATAGAACAGAGATTCATAGAAGCTGCAGAGAAGTTTATGAAAGAAGCAACTTCATACAACATCACAAGTCCTTTTTCATGTACCTGTGTGCAACATTGAAAGATACGAAGGATTGGAAATGGAACTTTAGCCTGCCCTCTTCATCTTGCGATTTTGCACAATGTCTGGCATCCATACCTCTGCCAGGCTGAAGAGTTATGGAAATTATTGGACTCCCCATAGACGCAAATGTAGGGGGAATAACATTAATGTCTTCAATGTCATCCCAAAGCAAAAAGAACTTAGTTTTGCGTCCAAATATGTTTGCATGGAATCCAATAATTCTCGCTGATAGAAACAGCCGGCCCTACATGGAAACAATGGCAATATTAGTGAGAAAACAGTTAGTCTCTAAAAATAACCAAACTCGTTGCACATTAATCTTTTTGTTGAGTGACTCGGGAATGCCAAAAGAACTTTGTAAAGTGTTATGTTCAACAACCAACTTATTATGCATTTATTAATTTTAGGGACTAAAATTAAATAAACCTAATATATACGGGACCAAATTATTAGTTTATGAAAAGATAAGCTGTCTTTTAACATCAAATAACTGACATAACACACCTGCAGGGGCATTTTTCTTTTCAAATAACAGGTGAAATCATTGATTAGAAATTCCTCATGTGGAAGCCCAAACAGTTTCTGGAAGGCTGAATTTGTCTGAGGAGATCGCAAACTAATCTACAATTTTTTTAAGATAGAAAGATAAGTAAAACAAGTTGGGAGGACAGAAAGAGAAACAAATGGCTCCCACAAATATAGGTAAACACATACATACCTTCTTCCCTACTTCTTTCTCCATTTTACTTAAATATTGTTTTACAACACTGCCACCTCCAGTGTTGTCCAAGAAAATTCTTAAGTGCAGCTTAGATTGACTAGCCGTAGCAAACTTTCCTTCAAGAGGAACCCATATATCAGCAAGGTCTGAGATGTTTGTTTTTAGAAAATTGATTGTAGCACATCCTAGGGATGCAGTTTCATCAAAAGGTCCATCAAAATCAAAAACTTCCACATTCAGCACAGCTGGAGGTTCGTCCATCGCATCGAACTCAAATATTTCTACCAACATAAAAGGGGAAAATAGGGAAACTATCACATGCACGGACCACAGTTAAACTTATTTGCAGAACAAATGGTAAACATTACTAACAACAGCATGATATATTCACCATTCCATTGAGGATCAGACTTCTGGAACTTGGTGGAGCTGGTTCTTGTTTTCCCATTGCAAGAAAAAACCACATAGGGATCTGAAAACCCGCTTGAATTGAGAGCAGCTATATTGCTTCCTTCAATCAAGGCAACAGTAAGCAGCCACCCATCTCCTTGTGCTTTAGTTCCATGATCACTACCTAATATTGGAATATCAAAATAAGCAAAGAGATAAAGCCACTGAATTAGGTACAGAAGCATCAAAATATTAAAAGAAAAATTGTGGACAGTAGTTGTCCCTATAAAGGCATCACTGGGTCATAGAGATAGAGAAAAGCCAAATGGCTTAAATAAAATAAGGAAAAAGAATAATTAAAAAGTAAAATCTAGCGTTTACCAGTAGTTTTCAGGGTATAGAGGTTCCTTGAAATTTCTAAGCTTCGCTTTCATTTGGACTCTCACTACATACCCTACTAAGTAGTATTCACACAAATGAATAGTATCAAGCTCATAGACCTCATACTTTATTCCAAATGTTTGCTTTGAGTTTTCAGGAGAACGGTAATTGTACAATTTTTGAAGAACAGTAAGCTTGCTTGGATAATTTGAAGCTCCTGCTTAACAAAATATAGGTTTGTCCATTTTGAAACTGAGCTCTGTTTGCAGGGGTTTGGTGCATATTTTTAGAGCGTATCACTAGGCTCTTGAGCTAGAGGTACTGTTATTTGCAGCTTTTATTGGACAACGTAAGGAAAGGACTTCCTTATGAGTCTTGGATCATAGTTTCCAAAGGGTCCTTCTTTGATGGGCTTACATGGGAATTAGAAAGTTCTTTTAAGTTAACGTGTACTCTTTGATTCAATTTGTTTTACAATGTTGATCAACTTTCCACCAACTAAAATTATAATATCACATGAAAGAAAGAAAGAAAAAGAAAATGCAATGAAGGGAGTACCATTCTGTCTTCTAGCCTGCATGAAGCGTGAAATTAAACCCAGCAATTTTTCTCCTTGAATAACCAGGACAACACAAGCAAAAAGTTCACCAATTGAATCTGGCAAGTCAAGGCCGAGAACCTCAAGGCCTTGAACTATGCTAGGTTCAGCCCGCCAGATGTGGACAACCACGTACATTCCCATTAGAACTGTCATCACTACAGTGAAATTAGCAAAATACTGCACTGCTAGCTCCCGATCTGACTGTTGCTCCGCCTGCAGTGATGCCAAGACTTGTTCCTTACTGGAACCAAGGTCCTTTGAATCAACAGGTTTAACGGATTCACATAACAAACTAGCATACTGATTAAAGCTTTCCTTCATACCTTGACGAGCCCCATTTTCTATCATTCCTTTCATCATAGTACTTTGAACAAAATTCAATCGCCATGATATCAACAGGCGCGAACATTGTTCTCCTGATGGCAATTCTGGTCCAGGCATGATCACATAGAGTAATTCTGCCCTAAAGGTGCTCCCATACATAACATCTGGGGTGCTAACATTGGCAAATACAGCAAAATTCTTTCCATCAGCTTTTAGATATGTTTGATCCTCATAGGCTTTGACAGCCTTAATTAATTTAGTAGCAGCCTTGACATAAGTAAGTGATCTTTTCAATAAGGTTTCGGTACCATCACTCTCAAACTTCCAAGGTCCTATTTGTGATTCTGTAGTACCCTGCAAATCTGCCAATGACTTGGGGAAATTGGAATCAGGTGAAAAAAGTAGTGTGTTTAAGTCTTCTGGTGCTATGATATATAGTTGATCTATTAGCACCCCTCCTGGTAGATTGCTTGGAATTTCACAGCCATTATCTAATGACTGCATTTTTCTCAGAACTTCTTCAAAAGTCTCATTACAAGTGGACTGATCCTCAATCTTCATCTCATCAATTCCAGCTTTAATAATTTCAGCTTGCTCTGAGTCAATGCTTCTCATGGATACTGAAGACAAATCACTACTTTTATTAAAAATTTGCGCTATTCGGCCTGCAAATGTTTTTTGTGATTTGTCATCTTTGGAGGATGCAACTTCTTCGAATCTCAATGGAGAAGATGAATTCGAACTGCTTGAAAATGACCTCAATGGTGATTCAATACTGAAATCCATATATTTCCTTGAATGCGAAAATTGGTCGTAATTGGGAGCTAACTCCATTTCCGAATCAGCCTTTTGGGTAAAGTATATACTCAAGCGAATCTCTCCTATTAAAAAATAAATAAATAAATGTCTGTCACCATCGCATTGTACACAACTTCCATAACTGCAAATATAATAATTCAATTTATTCACCGTTACTAATCCTAGAAATCTATCATGAAACCAATATAATAACTGCGTGACCTTTAAATAATGAATAATAAAACAAGTCATCTGAATAAGAGGGGAAAAGAAAAACTTGAATGCATATATGCTAGAGAAACAAGAAATGTTGGTACGAGATATTCAAAAGGTTTTCTTGCGCATTGGTTCAACTGGTTGAATGGATTCGAACTCAACCTTCGCATTTCTATGTGCAAGAGTTCTAATTCACCCAATGGATTGGACCTGTGATCCATGCCAATAACGCTATAGTTTTGAAGCAACTTATTCTTATTTTTTATTTATGATTTCTATAACAAAAGTTTAAAAAGAAAAGGGGAAGTTTTGCAGCATATCATACCACAATCCTTGGGTTTGGACTTCTTGCCTTTGGGTTGCAAAGAATACCAAGAACCAAGGCATTTATTTTCGTCCTCAAAAACAAGTGAAATTGGCATTCTAATCTGTCCCACAAAATCATCATTGAAGTACTTATCTTCCTCCATGACACACACAACTAGCTCCTCATCCAAATCCTCAACACGAAAGCAAAATTCCTCATCCCACTTGGCATTCGAACACTTCTTGATCACTCTGGTCTTAAATTTCTGCTTCCCCATCTGTACCCTCACATATGGATCGGTTAACCCATTATCTGTTGGTATTCTCGCCTCAATCACACGAACCACAAGCTTCATTTTGTACAGATAAAACCCAAAACAATAGGAGAATCTTGAGGAGAAGATGATTATTATTACACAGAAAAAAATGGGACCAGCAAATTCCAAGAAATTAATCAGACAGAAGTGCCAAAACAAAAAATGTCGATTCTGCCAGAAAATGCTGATCCGGATCAAATGAAGATTGTTATAGTTGTTGTTTATATTACAAATTCATCAGAAATGGCACAAAAAATTGAGAGGAAGAGCACGAAAGGTATGAACAAGAAGAAGAATGTGGGATTCTGAGTGAGCAATCAGAGAGATTGAACCCAGAATCCTGAAAGAATAACAAATTGGTTATTTTTTTTGATGGGTCAGAAAAATAGGATTGTTAGTGGAAAATTAGGATATCCAAAACGAGAACTTGGGAATGGAGGGAGGTGTAGAATTAACTTGAACTATTAAATAGTAATCATCAATCTTCCATGATCGCAGGCCACCATTAATTTTTTTTTTACTCTACAGGAAAAAATTTAAAAAACGCCTTCTTAAATTTTAAATCATTTGTAAATAATTTTTTAATTTTTAAAATAAAAGACAAGTTACTTAATTTTTATAAATAAACTTTTATGTCTATAATTTCTTAATGATATTTATTAAAATGTCATATCAAATATATTCATAATTAGACCAATTCTCACCATCTAAACTTTTATTTTAGTCTTTTATAAATAAAATATTTTTTTTATGGTGTTATATAAAATTATCTATTTAATTTAGTCCTTCAAAAATAAAATATTTTTCAATTTAATCTCTAATAAATTTATTTATTTAATTTAGTCCCTCAAATAAAATTGTAGTCATTAATGTCCTTTTTTCAATATATTATAAATAAAATTATCAGACGTAATGACATATAATATCTTTTTTTTTTTTGGATAAATTATGGCTTTAATAAGCATTATATGATTTGTAGATTACTATTAGTGTTATTAGATGTAGATTGATGGAAGGATGCTATAAACATCAGCACAAGCAAATTGAGAAAGCAATCTTAAAAAAGATTAAATTGAAAAATATTTTTATCTTTTGAAGGAATAAATTAAGAATGCAATTTTAGAAAAGACCAAATTGAAAATTAATTCATTTATAAGGGACCAAAATAGAATTTTGGTCATTTCTCATTTAGAAACCTCAAGAGTCAAGAACTTGTTCTTCTCTAGAGCAACTATCTTAATCACCTGACTCATTTATAAACTCTCATACTTGTTTCCGAAGACTTATTTGGTAGTATTCATGGCCCAAAAATGCTTTGATCATGAAAATATTGAAAACTTAAAAATATTTTAACCTTTTAAATACAATAAATTATAATTAAAGGCTATAAATTTAAAATATTTAAATGTTGAAATTATTGTAAAAGATTCAAAGATAAATTATTTTTATATCCTAAAAGACTATATCCTAGAATTTTAGAATACATAATAAATAGATCTTAAGGTAAGGTCCTAAAATCTTATGATAGGATTATCAAGTTTTAAACAATTTTAAATTTTTGAATCTTCAGAAGTTAAAATTTTTAATGATAAATATCTTAAAGTTATAATTTTGAACTTTTTTTTTTCCTTATAAACATTTTATAGTAAGTCATATTTGCCTTAAGACAATGGAGTAGTTATAAAAACTGTATCTTTTGAAGTGTTCCAATGATTTGTAAAAATTTCAACTCTGTTGCAAGTGAGAATTTAAATTGGAGCAATAATTTTTCCATGGATAGTTTTGTGGCAGCTCTTTTTGGAATTGCCTCTCTCATCCTGATGGCGAGAATTTTTTTTTAAATCCAACATTTATCTCTAAAATTTTCGAATTGATGTATTTAAAGCCATAATATTAAAGAATTGATTAATAAAATAATTGAATAACATCAAATTTTAAGATTATGTAAAAGGATTGAAGAATCAAAATTTTATTACTATATATTCTCAAATTTTTAGAATAAAAAATATTTAATCCTTCAATCTTTAAATAAGTTTAAAATTAAAAGCCCTTCATAATAAATATTTATTAATTTATGGTTTGGTTATTCACTTCACATAAAATTATCATTGTAGTCTCTTACTCATTGAAATGTTTAAAATATTCTTCTATTTATTAAAAAATATTACTTTTAATTTTTCACTTTTAAAAAAAATATTAAATTTAATCTTTAAAATTTAAAATTTAAAATTTGATAAATAGACTAAATTTAATAATTTTTTTAAAAATAAAAAATTAAATGTAAAAATTTTAAAATATATAAAATATTATTTTAAATATTTTAATAAATTAAAAATTAAAATAATAATTTTGTGATACTTAAAAGTGAATTTTCTTCCATAATTGCATGGATATAAAGATATATATATATATATATATATATATATATATATAGAGACACACATATATAATTGGCATCGGATTTAAAGATAGGGAGATTTTGATAATGATAATGAACAGCTATATCTCTCTAACTAAAAAGTGAAAATTATATTTTGCAGCTCTACGTATGTGAGAGAGAGAGGAAGTTCTGTGCTTTGCCCTACCCATCTCGGAAACTTCTCTGGGTCTTGGCATCGCTAGTGCCTCGGCTTCCCGCTTTGTCACCATTGATGCTTCTCCATTTCCTTCTTAAAGACCGTGGAGACCCATTGTTCTGGAACCCTAATTGGTACGAATCTCGAACTTCCCTTTTGAGCAATCAGTCTATGAAATTGTGCTATTTCTGGTGTAATCACTTTTGATTCCTTCGTCTTTTCTTTACTCTGAAGCCCATTGATGGGTCACTTCTTTTTTCTTGTTGGGATTTCTAATATTTATGGACGCTGGAATTTGTTTCTGAGTTAGAAATTAGGCTTTAATTGTTCGATTAGTCTCCAATTTTTTAGTATGCTGTTTTCTGCTGTCGGAGTGAATCAATATTTTTTAGTTGGGGTTACTGATCCGCTTGTTATTGCTTTTTCTAGATTTCTATGTCTTTTTTTATCCCCTCGCAAATTTTTGATTCCCTGTTTGATTTGAAGTTATGTTTTAAAATTCCATGTCTTTTTTTCCAACTTAATAGGGTCATGAACTGTGCATGGAACAAAAATTGAATTACAGAGCTTGTTGTTTATTTGATGTCATTGTGACATTCTGATGCAGATTGTTTGAAAGCTGGTAATATAGGACCTTATCGATTAACTGTGTTTATAGAGAATGTATGGAAGAGCAGCAGGTCTTGATAGATTCAAGAAAGCTCAAACTTTGGAACCATTTTCTGTTACGGTCAACTCATCTTCAAAAGCTGGTGCTCAACCTGCCACAGAAGTAGTCAGCCACTCCTCTGCTTTGCCTTCACAATCTCAAACTTCTATTCATCAAACCCAATATCAACAACAGCCACATCATGCTTCTCAGGTAGCTGCAGGATTGGAGGCAGCCCCATTGTTGGGGCAGACTCAGCAGGCAACTCAAGTGGGTGCGGGACAATCAACATGGCTGCCGCCAGATTGGGCAATTGAGCCACGTCCGGGTGTTTATTATCTAGAAGTTTTGAAGGATGGCCAGGTATTGGATAAGATTAATCTGGACAGGCGGAGGCACATTTTTGGGAGGCAAATCCACACTTGTGATTTTGTGCTTGATCATCAATCTGTTTCTCGTCAACATGCGGCAGTCATTCCTCACAAGAATGGAAGGTTAGTGCATTTTTGCTTATCCTTGATATTATTGAAATGGATTCATTACTTCTGTATATAATCTCTGCCATTAATTCCTTGAGGCTCAGTATTTTTTTGAATATGTTTGGCCTGAAAACCAAACAGTTAAAACATGTGAGTTCTGTTGGTCAGTTTTTATATAAATGAAATACAGCAAGTTGTGATATCATAGTATGTACGGGTTTGGCATTGTTGTTGAATCAGTATTCTGATCATGGCTAGGATCAACTGAGAAGTCAGGAAGTACTTCGGTGCTTAATTTACTGCAAAATTTTTTGTCATTTGAGAGTAGGTAGTTGATGATCTATTGAGCCACATGGGACCTTCAAAGTGAAAATTACCCACTACCTTCTGACTGAACGAAAGAGACATGCCATCCCTGAGTGCACAGATTGATGTATAATCTTCTTTTTAAAAAAATGCAATTCAAGTTCTGTATAATTTGATCTTGCAATACACATGGCATTATTCAATATTTTATTCTTTCTACAGCATATATGTAATTGATTTGGGATCTGCTCATGGTACATTTGTTGCAAATGAGCGATTGACTAAGGATTCACCAGTTGAGCTTGAAGTGGGGCAATCACTGCGGTTTGCTGCATCCACAAGAACCTACATATTAAGAAAGAATGATGCTGCTTTGTTTCCTCGTCCTCCACTGCCCACAGAGATTAATTTACCTCCACCTCCTGACCCCTCTGATGAAGAATCTGTGGTTGCATATAACACACTTCTAAATCGTTATGGCCTCAGCAAGTCTGATCTAGGGTCCAGAATTGTTGGGTCTGGTAATCCAGCAAGCAAAAAAAATGAGAATCACCAATCAGAGCGAGCTGCTAAGAGAAGTCGGAAGATGAGAGTTGCCTTCAGGGATCAAGTTGGGGGAGAATTGGTTGAGGTTGTTGGGGTTTCAGATGGTGCAGATGTAGAAACAGAACCTGGTCCAATTGGAGTTAAAGAAGGAAGTCTTGTTGGAAAATATGAATCCCTTGTACAGATTACAGTAATACCTAAGGGAAAAGAGCAGTCCACTGTAAAGGAATCTGGTTCATCCCAGAAAGGCGTGACTGATAAACTACAAGAAGTGTTAAAAAAGGTCAAAACGACACAGAAAGGTGGGATTTATGATGACCTCTATGGAGAGTCATTTTCTGCCAAAGTTGGATCTTCCTGGGCCTATTCACCTGCCAGTACTGGTGAAGGAGCTTCTCCAGCTAAGGTTGGGGAAGGTAATACCTTAAGTGGAAAGCCAGACAATAATCTCGGTAGTGTTGATGGAGAGAATGATGATGATTTGTTTGGTTGACCAATTAATCTTTGCAGACTGAATTATGGAATAGATTTGCGTTAGTCCTGTATTTGAGTTCCACAAGATCATGGGGAGCTGAAATGACACTTGAAATTACTTTACGTGCTTCTTTTCTTATGTGGTTTAATTGTTGTAATGCATCCACATTTTTGTCTTCCACTGCATTCTTCATCAACTCAAATACAGACAGATCTTAGTTTCATGGTTAAATGGTGTATTATCTTTACCCAATTATATATAATAGGGTTTTCATACGTTCAATAGCTCATTAAAGCATTTTGGTTGCATCAACTTCTAACATGAAGGTGTTGATATATTATGAGTACTGTCTTCGAAGTACAGCCATGCGGGGGCATATATTGCTTTTGATTTTGGGGTCTTTGTAACGTAATATGCTACAAGTGAATTACGTTATTGTTCGTTTTGTGGTTTACATTTGATGTCATATTTGTTATAGTAGGATGTGCAGGAAGGTTCAACTTTTGAGTGTTCGGTCACCATGCCAAGGAGGTAGGGCTCTAATAGAGTCGAATCAAGTTTTAGCGTATTCAAGATCTTTTCCTTTTCAAAGCCATATCAAAGATTTTTTATTTAATTTGGAACGAGCCCGAGTTTGAGTCTTAAGTAGTTCAAAAATTGTGATCAAGCTCATATATATACTTGTCTGTGTTCATGTTGCATGGGATAGTAATTAATACTTGGTAAAAGTTAGTTGAAAAATTCGTCGTTAAGATCTATTATGGAATAGGTTAGGTCATTAAGGATATAACTACTTATTATAATTACCTTTAAAATCTTATCCTTAAAAATAAGGAGAAGACAAGGAAAAAAAATTAAAGAAATGATTGAATAGAATTGTGTTTTTTATTCTTGTATATAATAAACTAATTACAGATATAAAAATTCAGTATCAAGTGTCTATATTTTATATGAAAATGAATGAAGTCACATTAATATTGAATTAATGTATTTTTAAAAAGATTTGGAATGATTTAATGGTAATTATCCTTCATATTCTAAAATGATGAAATAAGTATCTTCTAGTGACCAGAGTAATAATTATTTTTATTTTTTAAGGTTCCATTTTCTCTTCTAAGTAATTGGGCTTGAGTCCCCTACAATTTAGACCTGGATATTTCTAATTCAAGCCAAATTAGAATTTCTGAAGTGATATAGGTTTGGATTCAACATTGAATTTCTATTTAGGCCTAAAGAAGAATTTAAAAAATGAGTTGATCGAGGTACAGAGCTTAGGCCCAAAAAAAGTTTAAATTTGATCCGAGTGAGTTATACTCCCAAATTAATCCACTTCTTGGGTCAATTTTAAACCAAAATAAGAGAAGGAGGAAATTATCATTTTGGTCTGATTTATTATTTTAATGTTTCACTCATTTTATATTTAAAAAGATCTTTCATTTATTGAAATTATCACATTTAATTTCCACTTTTAAAATTATTATCATGTATAATCTCTTGAGCAAAATTAAATCAACAAATAATTTTTTTTAATGGAGTTGATTATTGATTTCCAATATTTTTTATGGATGAAGAATAAACATATGCATATGATATGCTCATATGCAGGACAATTTTTTTGGTGGCATTTATCTTTGCTTTGAAGCTGTAACAATTTATATTATTACAATTTTTTTTAAAAAAACCAAATATAATTTTACAAAATATAGTTGTAACTCATACAAATAATAATGCTTATTTTACACAAGAAGATTTGATAACAAATATTAGGTCATAGAAAGCTTTGAATAATAATTTATTAATCATAACGGAAGCCAACCAATTTTTAAGGCGACTTTCACATAATTAATTTTAAGTAGAATATCAAAAATAGTTGAATGATAATTAAATAATTAATTTACATAAAAATTGAGTGACAAACTTCAAAACCAGAAGAAAACAACTATATAATTTACCCTAACAAGTATTTAAACATGAGGAAATGTATAATGAAACTACTACAAAAGATCATAATTACTCTTCTGCCTAAAAAACCCCCAAAAAAAAAATCATCTTTTAATAACTATTTCACAACTAAAGAAACTTTATTTTTCTGGGTCACTATCAAACTGTATTTGGGACAATAAAAAGAAGACACAGAGATAAATAAAAAGAAGTTGAAGCAACATGTGACATACTTGAGAATGCAGGCTGACAAAAGATTCTTGGACAGGGGAACCAAATTTGATGTTACAATCAATGAAACCGAATGTTAGTCAAATGGGAGAAGCAGAAGGTGTGAGAATGTTGTGTGTGACTGCTCAAATGTGGAATGCAATTAATAGAGCCTTTGCTTTATTGAAATAATTCACAAAGAAAAATACACAAAAGTAGGACCATAATGATGGAGTGAGCTTTGACTAAGGCCACTTTTCAAATTAGGGTTTCCAAACCTCACTTATTATTTCTGTACTAAGTTAGCTATAGAGGTTGACATGCACTCCCATGTCTCTGCCATTATCAATGATGTCTTCACCATTTTATGTTTCATGCATGCTTGACCATGTCCTCTTGAGAAAATAATGATACTAATGAAGAAAAATATCATTTTGATCCCTATTTTTGAGCTTTGTTTCATATTAGTCCTCCACGAAATGAAAGTATTAAAATGATCATTCATTTTTTAACTTAGTTTCATTTTAATCATTTACAAATTGAAAGTTTTAAAATTGTATTCCACATTTTAGGATTAGACTTAAAGTAATTCTTCTATCATTATGATGTGGGTGTGTTAGTTGCTTGATTGTTACTAAGAAAATGATTACTCTGAATTAGATTTAGAAAAGTAGAGGACTATTTTTAAATTTTAGATTTGTAAAAGACCAATAAAAAAAAAAAAAAGACTAAGTTCAAAATTAAAAGATTATTTTGAGATTTTTAATTTGTGAATGAATAAAAAAGAGATTAAGTTTAAAGTAGAGAACTATTTTAAAATTTTTAATTTATGAAGGATAGAAAGTCTAAAATTCAAAGTGGAGGACCACTTTAAAACTTTCTTTTTGTGGAAGATAGAAAGGAGACTAAATTCAAAATGAAGGATCAATTTAAGATTTTCAATTCGTGAGAAATTAAAATAAGACTAAGTTTTAAATAGATGATTATTTTAATACTTTCAATTTGTTAAGGATCAAAATAAAACTAAAATCAAAAGTAGAGGACTAAAGTAATATTTTGCTAAATTTTGTCAATAATAATAATAATGGCTCAAAAGCATGAATTTGAATCGGCGTTATAATTTATACGTGAAACCCTACTTTCTTAAATATCAAGTTTTCAAATCTCATTTCACTATATTTCCAGACATAATCATCACTAATTGCTCTTCTAAGAAATACTGCTATTCTTCTATAAAAACACATCCTTTTTTGCATTTATGCCCTAACTCATCATTTGCCTCTAAATATATATGACCCTTATTAGTGATTTTCTTTTCTTTTATACAAAAATAAAGTATTTTATGTTTTAATTAATTCATGTTAATTAAATGCAAATAATTAGTTAGGTGGGGCTGAAAAAAAAGGTGGTTACGGTCAATTATTATTGATATGAAATAAACAAATATTATAATATGGAAAGTAAGTTTCATTAATTTAATAGTTGAGTGATGAAAACCATTATGCTTACGTTGTACTTCTTATATTTTAATATAATATTTATGAGATGATATACCCATATATATATATATATATGCAATTTTTTTTCATCTAGTTGAGAATATAAAGGTCATTAGATATTGAATATATAGCATAATTAAATTAATCCATTCACACTATTATAGGATAATATACTATTCGCTTATAAAAGCTTTCATCATGCATGTAGCTTATGATGTCAGAACTTCATATTGGTTTTTCACATATTAGTATTTATTAGAAGTAATATATCTAAATTAATTATTACCCTCTCAAATAAATTTCTTGCAAATAAAACCGTTATCATGATGTCATTTTATTAATTTTTGGTAAATTTCATTTAGAATTAGAATGACAGTGTTGTTAATAATTTTATTTGAGAGGGATTAATTTTTTTAAAAAACCTCTATTTATAAAAGGATTAAAATATAATTTTAGTTAAATTGAGAGAACGAATTAATTCAAGTATGCATAAACTAATTAAGTTAAATATATCAGTAGACAACAATAACAAAAGAGAAATATGAATGTCTAATTTTACAACAATAATGATGTATAAATGAAAATTAAAAAATTACATTGTATATATAATAATTAACAATATGTATATATTTTATTTTTCTTAACTAGATTAATTACTTTACTCTTTGGGATAAACAGCTCTAAACTACCCTTCTTTTCAAAGGCATCATTTAATTTACAAATTCATTACCAGAGGTAAAGACAATGTATTTTACCAAGAAAAGTGGGACATGGGAGACAAAGACAGCTAGCTAATACGTACTTAAGACAGTATAATTTGATAAAAATATGTTTTATAATTACAACACTTGTCCTTGGAATAAACATTAATCATGATGTATGGAAATTTATGATTTAAACAAATGTTATAATTAATATGCAAAAAAAAAAAGAAAAAGAAATCAATTAAAGTGCTGCAAACACCAATAAGCAAATAACCTAATGCAGGGGAGTGCTTATATTTATTAAACTCACATAGAAGACATATTAATTTGAATTCTTTGTATTAGAAAAGATATGGGTCATTAAATTTTAATAAATGTTAATTAATTTTTAAAAATTTAAAAAAAATTAAATTTACATGTATCTCTAAAATTTGGGGAATTCATTTTCATAAAAAAAAAAAAAAAATTTAGCTCATGAAAAGGCACATGTCATGCTTTTTTTTTTTTTTTTTTTTAAATTAGGATGCTAGAACTGCACAATAATAACAAGATCTTGATAAGAAATTGGGGAGAGATTGATGATAAATGATCAATATGATCATGATCATGTTGTTATATTGAGATCATGATCTTCATCATAGCCATAACATCATATGGTGGACCTAAATTTCATCAAGAAAATTGCTTTAAGCTTGTATACATCTGGTTCTAGCTGTTTTGGACTCACTCATGACTTCCCATAATCCTTTCTTTTTTAATTTGTTATTCTTTTTTTCAATTTAAATATTATGTTGTTTTTCCTACAATTAATTTAGATGGAGGAGAATGAATAAAAATGTTTATTTAAATTTAAATAAAGCTATATATTTAAATTAAAATTTGGCTTCCCCAGGTTTAGTTCTAATATTTTTTATAATGATATATTTTCAAAGACTAATTCAACATAGTAGACTCTTTATCCCTCCCAAGGTGGGCCTTCAAGTCTCGGAGACATGAGTGTAGGAGTATTTAAATATAATATTTAGGAGTTTGATAATACTTTCTTTTAAGTATTTGATTGAAAGAAAAATAAATCTTGACTAATAGTTGAGAATAGATCATTCCAAAATAAATAGAGAGAAAAGAAAGAATGAGTAATAAAAAAAATAATATTATTTTGATTTTTAATTTATTATTAAATAATCATTTTAATCTTACACATATTTTATTTTTTTAAATGGTTCCTTTTCTTTTTAGGTAAAAAAATACAATTGAATAAAACTACCTAACTAATATAGTCCTATTCATTTGAAATTGTTAGTTTTTGATTTTTTATTTTAAAAATTATTACTATATGTAATTATTCAAATTAAATTCTAATAATTCACATAAATAAACCAAAAGTAATAATTCCAATAAATACTCTTTTGAAATTGAATCATCAAAATTATAATTAACTAATAAGTAACGTATCAAAATAGTATTTTTTTACAATCTTAAAAGAATATGAACATATACCATGCTTAATCTTTCTCTTTTTCGTTCACGAGCTTTTTCACTCTTTGTATTTAATTAATGTTAGCCGTTGTTAATATGTATCCGCAATAGTTGATATGTTAATTCAATTAAATTATTTAAAGATAAAAGTGAAAACTCACTTATAATGATAAACTTCTATTGATAAAATTATTTAATTAAACTAATTCACCTTACAGTTCTTGCAAGAATTGTAGACTATACAGCATACTATTCTGGGCCAAGCTGCAAAAGACGCGTATGAGTTTTCAGATGAGGAGATGGATTGAAGGGATAGGTTGAAATGCCAATTTCTTAATGACACAAAATCGGCAATGGGACCCCAGAAAGAAAGCAAAAGGATTGACGCACGAGTGACTGAGGGAGTGAGTGAGTGAGCGAATCCCCAGAGACGACGACGAGAGCATCAAACAAACATCCACAACGTCTCCCTTCTGCTTGTCCCCTTTCAGCCTCCCAAACAACCAACCCACTCTCTTCTCCCCCCACCCCCAAACCTCTTACACTCCCTCACGTTTCCCCCTTCTCTTCCTTCATTATCATTCTCTTATTTTCCACTTTAATTCACTCTTGATTCTCTTACTTTGAGAATTTAATGTTAATGAATGATGATATTTCTGATAAACTGATGACATTAAATTAGAAAGATTAAATTTTGTTTCAATATTAATATAATCAGTTTATATACAACAAAGCAGGACGAAACACGTGGCCGACATGCACACAAGGAGGGTCCTACAAATGGGGCAATAGAAGGAGAATATCCCGAGATTTAGTGGGGGGAAGCATGATGACGAATGCTCAGAGGATCTTTCACCTATGCACACCATAGGCCCTACACTCACACACACACACCACAACACAAGCTTCTTTTCAATTACTATAGGAGCACTCCCTTACGCCCACTTGCATTGCACTGCACTGCATTGCCATTCCCATTTGCATGCTTTTTGTGATTTTCAATCATAGAGCACCAATTCTCAAGCTTAAAACCAGAGCAAAATTCAATCTTTTCCTCCTTCCTACTTTCCCCTTTTTCCCCTTTCTCTTTTTCTTATCTTCTTTCTTTCGCTCCTCTCTTCTATTCTATTCCATTCCGTTTCCTATTCAAGCAGCTTATCAATTATCATCATCATGGCATGCTTTTGATGCATTACTATGTTGACTAACCCCAACGAACCACTCCTATCTCTCTCTCTTTTTTTGTTTCTTTACCTTGCTTTCCTGCGCCCCAAACACTCTTAGTTGGTGTCTCACTGGCTGTTTCTAACCGAAACCATTAACCCCATTATTCGTCTTTCTGAGGATTGCTTGCATGAAACTAATAAAGTACTCATAATTCTACGCTTCTCTGCTTCTTGTACGTTGATGCATATATGCTTGTTGCTGAATTTTGGCCTCCGTATCCACAATCCGGTGCTTCTCCATCATCATCATCTTCTTTCTTTAATTTTTAAGGTTACTGCGAAATTATGCAGCGTTCTGGACTCTGAATGCTTCAGCTTCCTAAGATTTAATTCAACCATCATCAATTTTATGTTGGCGGTATGTTCTCTCTTCCTCTCTGTCTCTGTTTTCTCTTGGTAGTCTGTTCAATTCTTCAAACAAATTTTTTTCTTTCAATCAGATTCTTAGGTATTTGATGGAATGCCTAATTAGGTGAGAGGTAATTTGATTGAAGCATTCTCTTTGACTTGTCAGACGTCAAACAATTATAAGCTTAAGATGCTCTTTGGTTTTCTTTTAAAGATGGAGAGCACTTTTGCCAGAGAATGTATATTATCTCACCAAAAAAAAAAAAAAAAAAACAGTTGTGTGGAAAAGAAACACAGTGCAGGTCCTACTAAAAATTCCAAAAGGATAGGGACAAAAAGAAAACGATAGAACCGAACCTCCTTGTGGGATGGAAACAAGTTGACCTATAATGAATAACTTTATCAATTTCAGAGGAGAATGGCCACATAATTGGCCAAATAACTTGCTGGATGCCATCCATTAATCAGGATAGGGATGCCGATGATTCTGTGTATAGCAAAGCTACACTGACATCAACCATAAAACACTATATTTTCATGATGTTCATGGAATTGGGGAACTTTGAGAGTTGCTTCTAAGGAAAAGGTGGCTTGTGAGCGTTTTGGTTTGTGAAGCATTGGTAGTTCAAAAACTGTCATACCATGTCCAGTATGTATCTGACACTCATCCCTAACACAGAAATGCAAATTGCATTAAAACACTATATGTCTTGTTGTGTGTTGCTGTGTTTACATCAGCATATCCCATTCAGTGTCAGTATGGATGCTTTTAAGATTCCAATGCAACTCTTATTTGGAAGAGAACATAGAAGTGCATTTCTTTTGTGTGATTGAAAGCAATGGGCCTGTACCACACTAACATAGTGGTTTTTGCTTTACCACCATTTGTCTGTGAAAGCACAGACCGCACTGTATGTCAGATTTCAACTATAGAATGCTGGGGAAAGGGTCATTAATGCATACCTTCAAGAACTATTATAGATTCTTGATGATTCTCTTTAACTTCCCCTTTATTAGGTTATATTAATTCATTTTAAAATTTGAATTAAATCTGAGATAAAAACTGATTGGCAGGCTGCTTTTGTGAAACTAATGCTGAGATTGTTTTTGTTTAAAATTGGGAAGAAAAAGAGAAAAAAGGAAGAGGAAGAAGAAAAAGTTTGCTTCCACCTTTCCCAAGTCCTATATACTTAATGGAGGGTGGGATTATTGAGAATAACATATTTTACATTCAGCTAGGAGACACAATGGAACTGACTTTACAAGCTGATCTCACACTAATGAATCAGATTTGCATTCAGTTAGGAAGCTGTTGGTAACACACCCTTGTGGCCTGCTTTGCTTTGAGCATAATATGGAATCCAAAGTATCTTGTAAAATGACTTTGTGTGTATTAGGACATGTCTGCTTTGGATTAATATAGCCTTGTGATTTCACTTGTCTAGCATTATAGTTTCCAACGTTCAAAAACAGCATAGGAATTCTTTACTGCATATTCTCGTTCCAATCCCTACACTTATATTATATATCAGATGGCTTTTAAGTCTATGTACACCACTACTTATAATTTACGTTAGGTTTTTAAAGAAATTGCATTTTTCTTTTGCTCTGTGTGAAATGCGAGCTTTAAGCTATTTGCAGGATATACATTTTTTTCCCACTTCAAAGCATATAATCAAATTGAATTTGCACTTTTGGCATAGCTGAAAATGCAGGGGTTTTTGAATAAGCTTGATTAATTATGGGCCACTGATAACTGATATTTAATAAGGGAGTTAAGAGTAATCAATTAATCTCATAGGGACAAAAAATAATAGCTCATGACTCCAGTTAGCTAATAGATAATCGATTCTCAAATTCTCATGTTCTTCAGTTTCTTGTTATAAATGTCAGGAACAGTGACAGGAGGCAGAATCATCTGAAGCCTGATGTAAGTCAATGAGAGTCTTGGGCATTCACCTAATTTTTATTTGTCTTCACTTTATTCAGCTATGAAGTCAAGTAACTTCCAAAATATGCTAGCAGACAAATTTGCATTGCATCTTGCTTCGGTCTTTTAGCAGTTGCTATTCTACAGACTATTCCATCATCCTCTTTCTCAGTGCATGCCAGCATTTACTGTAGTAGTTTATTATCTTTATTCATTAATCTGTAGGTGAGGTTACTTTCTTCTCTGAACTGAAGAGCTCTCGAGAGTTCTATCCTGGGAGGTGAGAACGACAGGGTCTTAATTAAACGAAAGTTGAGGTAAGGCCCTCTTGCAGACTGTACTTTCTCCATTGTTTTGTGTATTTAATAAACTTTTCTTGTAAATAAAATTTGAATGATGAAGACAAGATACTCTCTTATCTTACCTCCATCTTTTGTAAATTTTTCTCCCTTTCTTCCTTCAGTTATCAAGTTCCTACTTTTATATGAGGGTGTCATGAAATAACTCATTTGCGGGTGTTAATCCATCTCTTGCAGCCACTAGATGACCCTTGTTTCAGCTTTCTTCACCTGCAAAAGTATTCTGTAAACGCCATTTACACTTTTTCTCTCTGTTCCCAAAATTACTAGTTTTCAGTTTCAGTTTTATCAGTTTCTTGCACGACTTCTTCAGCCTTTCTACTCCAGATACTTCATACTTCTGCAGTTTTCTTCCATTGCCTTGCTTAATTTACTGAACAAGGTACCAAATACTTATTTTGTAGGATCTGCTGAAGTTTTAAAAGTACAAGCCAATTTTATTTCATTCAGGCGTTTGAAGTAGAGACTTTTATTGACCATTGGGGGTAGACCAGAACGATTAACAATGAAGTTTATGAAACTTGGAACAAGGCCAGATACTTTCTACTCGGAACAAGCCACCAGGTACTCACAGCAATCATTTTCTAAGACGCTATATACAATCTTTTTCTTCCCTTGATATGCTAATAAACAAGCATTCGGATTATGCAGGACTCTAGTTTCAGATATACCTCCAGACCTTGTCATACAAATCAATAATATCACTTATCTACTGCACAAGGTACAAATTAAAGAGGGAATCACTATTGTGTTATCAAAAATATGTTATTCTCTTTTTTCAAATATTGGAGAAAAAAAAATAATATTGTGTAAGAGAGAGAGAGAGACACACACACACACCAACAATTCAACCTTCGTTCATCTTTAATTCTGCTTTTGTTAGCTGCAGTTTCCACTTCTTCCAAAATGTGGCCTCCTGCAAAGGCTTTGCTCTGATGCTAGTGAGTCTGAGAGTGTTTCTCTAGAGCTTCACGATATTCCTGGAGGGGAAGAAGCTTTTGAACTCTGCGCTAAGTTTTGCTATGGAATTTCAATAAACATAAGTGCCCATAACATTGTACCTGCACTATCTGCTGCCAAGTTCCTCCGAATGACTGACTCCATTGAAAAGGGAAACTTTGTAGGAAAACTTGAGGCTTTCTTGAATTCGTGCATACTTGAAGGTTGGAAGGACTCTATTGTGACACTGCAGACCACTGCTAAGTTACAAGAGTGGTCTGAGAATCTTGGTATAGTCAGAAAGTGCATTGATTCAATTATTGAGAAAGTTCTCACACCCCCACAACAGGTCAAAAATTTTAGACCCTTGTCAAAACCTCAATTTTCCAAAATTGCTCTAAGAGATGCCTAGTTTACAAAAGTTAGATAGGCCAAGTCAATTATAAATAAACTACAACCATGTTAAATGTGGGTCTCACTGAAAAGTGTGCCCAATATACATATACTCTTTATGAGTGACTTGATCTACTTATCTTTTGTATATTGGGCAGATTTTCCTGAGAAATTTTCAGTTGTTACTTAGTTGGATATTTACTGAATAATGGATGATCCTCGTGCACAGGTCAAATGGTCTTACACTTACACTAGGCCAGGGTATAAGCTTAAACAGCACTCTGCTGTCCCAAAGGATTGGTGGACAGAGGATGTCTCTGACCTCGAGATAGACCTATTTCGATGTATAATCATGGCAATTAGATCAGCATACGTGCTACCACCACAACTTATAGGTGAAGCTTTGCATGTTTATGCCTGTAGGTGGCTACCAGGTATCACAAAGTTTAGGAGTTCAACAAGTTCAGCATCTCAAACAGAAGAATCCAAGGAGAAAAATGGAAGGATTCTTGAATCAATTGTAAGCATGATTCCTGCTGACAGAGGGTCAGTTTCAGTTGGCTTCTTGTTTAGACTTCTAAGAATTGCAAATCTTATTGGAGTCTCCCCGGTGACAAAGACCGAGCTAATAAGGAGAGCCAGCCTACAGTTTGAGGAAGCAACAGTGAGTGATCTGCTTTACCCTTCAACATCATCCTCTGACCATCAATTTTATGATATAGACTTAGTTCTAGCAGTGTTGGAAAGTTTCTTGAAGCTTTGGAAAAGAATGGCTCCTGGTGCTGTAGATAGCAGCCAATTTTTGAGATCACTTAGAAACGTTGGCAAGCTCATCGATTCATATCTTCAAGTAATTGCAAGGGATGATAATATGACAGTAATAAAATTTGTTTCTCTTGCTGAAACTGTGCCTGATATTGCCCGAGTGGAGCACGATGATCTGTACAAGGCCATTAACATCTATCTTAAGGTGAGGTATTGATGTTACACCTGCAGTGACAAACTTTCGGAACTTTCTGTGTCTATATCTTAGATTCTAGAAAAACGTGAAGCAAAAGATATTTTTCCGCTTCTTTTTGGTACCTTGAGACACTAAGGGCCTCTTTTGGCGATGCTGAAGAATTTTTATTAAAAATCACTTTTTTCAAACTTGTTATCACATAGAAATAGTCAAGCATTTAGTTAAATTATTCAACTACTCTTTGAACAGCTGTTTAATACAATATTTGTACCTTTACAATTGAATGAGGGTATTTCTGTCTGAAAAAATATTTATTCTGCCTATTTCTAAAGCAAAGAAATAGATTTTACGGTCATTTCGAGGTTTTTTTTACTGTTGACCAAGAATAGAAGCACTTCTTTTCTTTTATAAACAATTTTCCTTCTTCCCCAGCACCACCAAACATTAACACCATAACAGTTTTATTACCTTCAACGCTAAACTATTTCAATGTTATATATCGGCAGTTTCATGGTGAGTTTTAATGACAGATTTATGGTGTATTTATTAACATTTTCATTACCTTGAACTATTTCAATACATCAACAGGAGCATCCTGACCTGAGCAAGGCTGACAAGAAGCGCCTGTGTCGGATTCTAGACTGCCAGAAACTGTCCCCTGAAGTGCGAGCTCACGCAGTAAAAAACGAGCTTCTGCCGTTAAGAACCGTTGTGCAGCTCCTCTACTTTGAACAAGAGAAAGGCTCCTCCTCCAAGTCAACCACTGGCCACCATAAACTGCCAAAGCCTCATGAGCTTCTTCTTGGAGCCAAACAGAGACCAAACACTAGAGACAGCAATGGAAAGCAATCTTTAGGTCCAGGTAAAGAAGAATTCAAGAGAGAAGAAGGCACAAAATGCACCACTTTTCCTGAAAACAGAGAAAAAGATCAACGTAAAACTAGAAGATCAGATAGTAAGTTGTCAATGGAACTAGAAAGGAAGATGGTTATAAGAGGAAAGGTAGAAGAAATGGGATCAGAGAAGGGAAGGGAAGTGAAAGAAGATACTATGTCAGTAGGCAGTAAGTTGGAGTTGGATCCCAAGAAGATAATGCGAAGGGCAGGAAGTAAATCAGACTATGGCCGTGAAAAGGGAAGATAGAGAGATATAGCAAGCTATGAAGATTTCAGAGAAATCTCATCTATTTAATTATTATGTGCACTTTGTAATTTCAATTCTCATTATTTTCTTTTTTCAGTGACATAAATGTTGTACTACAAGTACAAGTAGTGTATAAATCCATTGCACTTTACTGTTACTAGTAAAGGTTTGTTGTCATTAGGATATATTTGAGAAATTGTTGTTGTATCCATTTATCGCAGAGGTCAATGCTACATTTGCACTTGGAATTATCAGAGACTTACTCAATTTCCGTCACATTTCAAATGGCACATATATAAGAACCTAAACCCATGACTTGTTTTTCCTTTTTAAAGGAGAAATCATAATTCCAGGGGTTGGCTCAAATCTTAAAATTTAAAGAGGTTTGATTTTCTATTTTTACTACTTGACTTGAGAAACTATTAAAATAAAATTAATTTCTTCTATGCATTTGACCAATGTTGGAAATGTCTTTAAAATTGTTTGGCACTGTGAACACCCTTCCTCAGATTTTAATCAAAGGAAAAACAAAAAAAAAACAGAAAAACCAAGAACAACAAGAAGAATGGGTTATGAGGATAAGTAGTTGGCAATTGCGTTTAGTTTATTTTGTTTAGTAGTTAATCTGTTAAGTAACCCATGTGAATGTAGTTATGTTAGTTGTGATTAGTTGTAATTACTTGTTCTGATAACTATATAAGATGATGTAAGACTGAAGAATGTAATTGCAATGAATTCATTTTCCTCCTCACTTTCTATTGTACTCTGGCTATTCCATTTCTGGACTCTGATTCCTCACGTGGTATCAAAGTCCTTTAATCTGAGTGGCTATGGAGGTTCCCACTGCATCGAATGTCTCGATACTGATTAATGCGTCGAAGTTTAGTCCCAGTCATCCGGTGTCGTTCAAAGTTGACGAGACCAATTATTTGCTATTGGAACAACAAGTAAGTGCGGCTATAAGAGGTTACAAGTTGTCGATAGTTAGTGAGAGAGTGTCGTTCTGTAGAGGTTTGTGACTAAGGAGGATGAACTGCAAGGCAACCCGAATGAAGAATACTTGCTTTGGGTTCAGCACGATCAGTTGCTGTTACCCTGGTTGTTTTCGTCTATGGGTGAAGCGATGTCAGCTCGTGTTGTAGGTTGTACCTGTTCATATGAGGTGTGGGAGAAGTTGGTGCTTTATTTTGCCTCCCAGCCTCTTGAAAAATCGAAATAGTCAAGACTAAATTGAGGAATATGAAAAAGGATTCTCTTTCCATGAATGTGTATCTGCTGAAAATCAAGAAAATTGTTGATGCACTTTTTTCTGTTGGTTCCCTTATCACGAGTGATGATCACATAGAAACTATCCTTGAAGGATTGCCAGAAGAATATAATAGCTTCATAGTGTCAGTATCCACTCGTTCGAAGTCTTATACGGTACAAGAGATTGAATATGATAGCTCAGGAAGAACAAATTGAACGATTCAAGAAGGCATCTGTCGCAGCTCCATTTAAGTGTAAATCTAGCACAAATGTCAAATTCTCTCAGTTCGAATAGGAATCAGTATCAAAATAGGTTCAGAGGGAATGGTCGAAATATGATAATAGAGGAAGGAACAGAGGTTGTGGTCGTTGGTAGCAAAATAAGCCTCAATGTTAAGTATGTGGCAAAATTGGACATATGGCTTGGGAGTGTCATCTTAGGAATGATGATCAATATTAGAATCCTTTTTCTCAGCTCCAGCGATCACAGTTTCAAATGAAAGGTGTACAGAGTTCTTAGTCTTCCTCTTCTGGTATACCCATGACAGCTATGTTAGCTGCACCAAAAAAATTTGTATGATGGAAGTTGGTATCCTGATTCAGGAGCGATAAATCATGTAACATCCTCATGTGGTAACTTGGCTTCTAGCCCAGATTACATGGGATCTGAGCAGCTTCATATGGGTAATGGAGCAGGTATTCAATTAAACATGTTGGTAGTTCTCATTTGCAATCCCCCTACTCTAATTCTGTCTTAATTCTTAAAGATTTACTACATACCCCTGATATAAAAATGAACCTTATGAGTGTGTCAAAATTTGCTTCTAACAACCATGTTTTCTTTGAGTTTCATTCTCACATTTGCTTGATTAAGTCCCAACAAACTATACAAGTTTTACTTCAGGGTAAAGTCAAAGATAGCTTGTATTCGTTTGATAATCTTCAGTTTCCTCATCAACAAGAGTTAGACTTACAAAAACCACAAGTTCATATGGCTGTAGCACATTAAACCAAAGATTTTGATGTATGGCATAGAAGATTAGGACACTCGTCTTATAATGCTATTCAAGTTGTTCTTAAACAATGTAATTTTCCCTTCGTTAATAAAAATACTCAACTTTGTGATATTTGTTGTCTCTCAAAAGCGCATAAATTACCATTTCAAAGATCGTGTTCAGTTTATATAGAACTTTTACAATTATTATATCCAAATGTACGGGGACCATCACCCACAATTTCTATTGCAAACTTTAAGTACTATGTCATATTTATTGATACTTATTCCAAATACTCTTGGATTTATCCTCTGAAATCCAAATATGATGCTCTATAAACCTTTATCAATTTCAAAATCATGGTTGAACAACAACTAAGTTTCAAGATCAAGTCATTACAAACTGATGGCAGGGGTGAGTTTGTTGCTCTCTTAGCTTTTCTTAAATCCAATGGCATCTTACATAGGATTTCTTGTCCTCATACACATGAACAAAATGGTTCTGTTAAAAGAAAACACCGACATGTCACAGAGGTAGGCTTAGCACTCTTGAGTCAATCTGCACTACTTTCAAAGTACTAGGCAGAAGCTTTCGTATCTGCTACATATTTGATAAAACGTCTTCCTACTCCTCTTTTATTGAACAAGTCCCATCGAAGTTATTTTTCATCAACAACTAGATTATTTATTTCTTAGAACTTTTGGGTGGTTTTGTTACCCTAATCTTCAGCCATACAACAGTAATAACTGCAACCACGATCTATTAAGTACACTTTCATTGGCTATAATCTAGTTCATAAAGGGTATGAGTGTCATGATCCTCAAGACGATATTTATATTTCTAGAGATGTTTTGTTGATGAAACCATTTATCCTTTCAAGCAACCATCTCAAATCCAAATCCCTTTGTCTTTTTCTTCTTCCCAGTCATGTTAGATTTCTGTTCCACCATCTATTCCAACAGTTTCTTCAAATCAAAACACTCCTATTACATTTATCATTTCCAATAATACTGCAATTGAGACTTTACCAATGCTGATTGAAAATACTAACTCTACTACTAACACTTCTCCAAGTTCTTTGTCTACTCCTAACACAAGTGACAGTAGTCACCAAATGCTGCCAACAACAATAGCTCAGGTCAATTCGTGCCCTACAATGAATGTTCATTCGATGTTACAAGAGCTAAGGGTGGTATCTTTAAGCCAAAGGCCTTAGCCACCACTGTAAAGCCTAAAACAGTCAACGAAGCATTATCACATTCTAAGTGGAAAGATGCTATGGATGATAAGTATAAAGTGTTATTAAGAAATATGACTTGGCAGTTGGTACAATTACCTAAGGATGAACACCCATTGGCTGTAAGTGGGTTTTTAAAGTATAGGAGAATTTTGATGGTACCATAAGTACAAAATGAGAATAGTTGCTATAAATGGTTTCATTAAAATGTTGAAATTGATTACTTTGAAACATTTAGTCATGTCATCAAGTTACCAACTATATGAGTAATTTTAACTATAGCATTAGCTCAAGGTTGGATTGTAAGGCAACTTGATGTTAATAATGCATTTCTAAATGGTAATCAACAAGAAGAAATTTTCATGGTACAACCACAAGGCTATGAACAAGGTGGACCTCAAACAATATGCAAGCTCATAAAGGTTCTTTATAGACTCAAATAAGCTCTAAAAGCTTGGTTTGAGAAGTTAGTAATAGCTCTTAACACTTTTGGTTTTCTTTCTTTTAAAGCAAACCAGTCCTTGTTCATGAAGCATTCTTCTTCAAGCACAACTTATATTCTTGTGTATGTTGATGACATTCTCATAACAAATTCATCTAAAGAAGAAATCTTTGTACTTTTCACAAAACTAAACCAAGTCTTTACACTCAAGGAGTGTGTGAGAGTAAGAGAAAATGAATGTGTGAGAGTAAAAGACACTAGATAAGTTTGAGTTTAGCTTAAAAATCTTGTGTTTAAGAGTGAACACTTGAAAACTTTTGGTGATTATAAAGGTTTTTCTTTTAGTGAAAGTCCCTTGAAGAAGTCAATGGAACTAGATGTAGGCATTGTTTTGGCTGATCTAGGACAAACTTTCATGTTTAATTCTCTTATCCTTATCTCTGCATTTATGATTTATGCATCTTAGTTAACTTAATTTTACAGTCAACTATTTTCTTGAAATCTCTTCTTCTTTTCAAGTAACTTAGTTTACTTTAAAATATATAGTTGATTAATTTTTGTCATAACTTTTAAATTTGCTTCTAAAAATTTTAGTCAACTATATTTCGAACACAATAAACCTTTTTCTCAGTTTTTTAATAAACTATAAATTTTTAGTTAACTATATTTTTTCAGTCACCTATTAACCCCATTTTAAGTGTATTGTCAATTAGTGTCAGAGTTGTAGCCTCTTGATCTGTGCTTTACAGCTAAGAGAAAAGATTTTTTATTTTATAGAAAATGACTTTTTAACATCTTATAGGAGCTTATTTTAATGAAGGACACTTAATTATAAGCTCACCTTACTTCAATAGAAGCCATTATATACACTGGAAGGGAAGAATAAAAAGCTTTATACAAGCTACTGATTATCTAGTGTGGAAGGTCATTATTGAAGCCCAAAGTTTCCCAAAACAAAAGATAGAAAACTCAAACATAAAGACGAGTGGGATGATGATGATATCAAGCTAATTCAAGTAAATGTTAGAGTAATAAATATTCTTTATTGTGCTGTTAGTAGTGAAGAATACAAAAAAATATCAACATGTAAAACAACAAAGGAAATGTGGGACAAACCTAAAGTCACACATGAAGGAACATCAACTATAAAATAGTAAAGAAAGACTCCAATATAAGCACACTACAATATGAATTAGAGCTTGAAATGAAGGAGAATGAGGATATAGAAGTCATGTTCAATAGCTTCTTCGAAATCATGGGTTAACTAAAATTATTTAGGTGATCTTTCAATAACCATAAAATAGTAAAGAAAGTGGTAAGATGTTTTCATGAAAGTTAGAAATCCAAAGTTGATAACATTGAGAGTAGTTCAAAATTCAAAGAGCTGACATATGATGAGTTAAAAGGGATTCTTATAGCTTATCAAAACAACCACCTTAAATGTTAATAGCTCAAACGTGGCACTAAGATGTGTAACAATTTATGAACTATAAGAAGATGATGAAAGCAAGGTAGACCTATAAGACTTGGCTTTTTCTCAAAGAAATTTGAGAAAAGTACAAGCTCTTAAAGAGTAAACGAAATATATAAAAAAAAAAAAGTTTAGAAAATATGAACAATGGAAGAATGTTGTAACATGCTATGAATATGGAAGAAATGGTCATATGATATGATTATCCTTACTTGAAGAAAAAATTCAGTAAAGTATCAAACAGAAGAAAAGTACTTACTGCTTGGAGTGATGATAAAGAAGATGAAAATGAGAAAGAGCTAGCATAAGAGATGGCTAATCTATGTTTCATGGCCACAAATGAAAATGAGATAAATACTGAACTCTCTAAAGATGAATTGCAAAATACCTTGAATAAAAAGTTTAATGACTTCCAAAAACTATTTTTCAAATATAGAGAATTGGAACAAGCCAAACATAAGCTTGAAAAAAAATTCTCAATCCTTGAAAACAGAACTTGAAAAGGTTTTGAGTGAAAATATAGGTTTGTAACTTAAAGTCTTCACTTTAACAAAAGATTTGGCAAATTTTGTTAAAAGAGAAGAAAACTTAAATTTGATTTTGAGAAAACATAAATGTATCTTTGATAAGATTGGTCTTAGTTATGATAAAAACAATAATGATAAAACTATATAAATTTTTTTTAATTATTTAAATTGTCAAAGGAAAATTGATGCTTGCTTTAAATATAAGAAACATCAATGCAACATGATTTGGATCCCTAAGGGTACTTTGGTTCCTATCACTAACAAGAAAGCGCTCAAGCAAGTTTGGGTACTTAAATCAAAGTGAATATTTTATAGCTTTTCTCAAAGGAAAAATCTTTATAAATCAATGGTATTTGGACAATGGCTACTTAAGGCATATGATTGGAGATGCTTCCAAGTTCATTTCCATATCAAAGAAGGATGGTGGAATTATTAGCATTGGTAAGGTTCAATTGCTCCTTGATTCTTGCATTGAAAATGTGTATTTTATAGAAGGATTCAAGCATAATCTTGTTAAAATAAGTCAATTATGTGACAAAGGCTATAATATTATGCTTGGATCACTTCAATATAGTGTTTTCAATGGTGACAAAGCTTTTTTTGTTAGTCAAAGAAATGAGAACATTTACATTTTAAACTTAAAAGATTTTTCCTTTAAAAATGTTACATGTTTTTCATCCATTTGTAACGAATATTGGGTGTGGCAGAAAAGAATTGGCTATCTTAGCATGCATCTTTCTAAGCTTGACCTTGTTAGAGGTATTTCAAAATTAAATTTTGAAAGAGATCACATTTGTGATGCATGTAAACTTGGTAAGAAAACTAAGTCTTTTTTTAAACTAAAAGAATTTGTTTTCAAGACCACTCTAATTGTTAAATATGTACTTGTTTGGACTTACTCAAACTCAAAGCTTTAGAGGCAAGAGTTATGTATTTGTTATCATTGATGACTATTTAAAGTATACTCAGGTATTCTTTCTAAGCCATAAGGATGAAACTTTCAAATTCTTTGAAATATTTTGCAAGTAAGTTCAAAAGGAACAAGGATATTTTATATTAAGGATTAGGAGTGATCATGGTGGTGAATTTGAAAACAAAATTTTTGAAAATTATTATAGATTTAACCATAATTTCTCTTTTCCTATAACTTTATAACAAAATATTTTGGTAGAAAAGAAGAATAGAATATTACAAGATATGGCAAGAATCATGCTTATTGATAATGATCTTCTTAAGTATTTTTGGGTTGTGGCTATAAACACTACTTGTTACATTTTGAACCATTGCTTAATAAGACTCATTCTTAGGAAAACACTTTATGAGCTATGGAATGGGAAAAAAACCCAACATAAGTTAATTTCATACTTTTAGTTGTAAGTGTTTCATTCATAACAATGGTAAGGATAATTTCGGTAAGTTTGATGCTCGCATCGGTGAAGATATAATTCTAGGTTATTTTTCTTTTAGTAAAACATATAGAGTACATAATAAGCGTACATTAGTAGTAGAAGAATTTATGTGTGTGGTACTTGATGGTACTAACAAGATTTTCAGGAAATATTTAGTCATAAATGATTATGAAGAAGTTAATCTTGTAACTATACCTTATTATAAGTCTAAACTGAGGAAAAACAAGAATATTGTTACTGATCAAATTACAGTCAATTGGAGAATAAAAATAGTTAACTAGATTCTTTATCAACATAATTGAATAATTTGCCCAGTGAACTAGAAAGTTTTAGAATTAAATAAAAACTCCTGAAGGAATGGAAACATTCAGCAACCTATTGCATGTAGTTCATCCTTGGAGATCTAAAGGATAGTTTGCAAACTCGATCATCATTAAAGTAAGAAAACAACTTGGCTCTTCTTTCCCAAATAGAGCTAAAATCAATAGATGAAGCATTAAGTGATGAAGGGTGGATTCTAGTCATGCAAGAGGAGTTGGACTAGTTTAAATGAAATGAAGTTTGGACACTTGTTGAGAAGCCTAAGGATGCTTCCATCATTGGAATGAAGAGGGTATTTAGAAACAAGCTAAATGAGCAAGGCGAAGTGGTAAGAAACCAAGCTTGGCTTGTGGCCCAAAGGTACACTTAATGAGAAAATATAGACTATGATGAAACATATGCTCTTGTAGCTAGATTAGAAACCATTAAAATGTTGCTTGCTTATGCTTTTTACATGAATTACAAATGTTTCAAATGGATGTCCAAAAAACCTTCTTGAATAGCTTCATAAATGAAAAAGTGCATGTTAAATGACCTCCCGATTTTAAAGATGAAGAATTTCCTAACCATGTTTATAAACTATCAAAGGTTCTTTATGGCTTAAAACAAGCTCCTAAAGCTTGGTATGAGAGGTTAATTAATTTTCTCACCTCCAATGGTTTTTAAAAAGGGAATGTTGACACTATACTATTCATTAGAAAAGTAAACAATGATGTTGTACTTGTACAAGTCTATGTTGATGATATCATTTTGGAAGTACTAATGATGATTTGTGCAAGAACTTTTCAAAGTTAATGCAAAGTTAATTTAAGATCATGATGGGAGATATGACTTTCTTTGGTTGCAAATCAACAAGAGAAAACTTCATCAATTAAGTCAAATATGCAAAGGAGTTGCATCAGAGATTTGGATTTGAACAACTCCTATGAATCCTTCAAGCCACTTGGACAAGGATGAAAATGGTAAAGACTTTGACCAAATGGTTGAGTGGTATGATTGTTTCAATTATTTATCTTACTAGTAATTAATTATATATAATGAATAGTATTTGTAAATGTGAAAGATACCAAGCTAGTCCAAAGGAATCTCACTTTATTTCTATTGACCAAATCTTTATATGCGTAGTGGGAACTCAAGAATATATTCTATAGTATCTTATAACTAATAGCCTTGAACAAGTTGGATATGCATATGTTGATTTTGTAGAAGATAAATTGGATAGAAAAAGCACTTGTGAAACTTGTCAAATATTTGGTAAAACCCTAGTCTCTGGGTTAAGCAAGAAACAAACTTTGATAGCCTTATCCACTGCAATAACGGAATATTTGGTTCTTGGTAGTTGTTGTACTCAACTCTTATGATGAACCAATAACTTGAGGACTACACACCATTCATATCTAAAATCACTATATTTTGTGACAACACTAACGCTATCTGCCTCATGAAGAATCCAGTTCACCATTTAAGGATTAAACACATTAAGGTTCGCCACTATTTTATATAAGACCATGTGTAATAAGGAAATATAGAAGTAGCTTATATGCAAACTAAGCATTTGCTTATTGACATCTTTACCAAAACTCTACATAAAGACAGGTTCAAGTATCTTTGCTTTAAAGTTGGCATAATTAAGTTTCAAGAAAAGTAATTCTCTTTGATCATTTTATTGTTAATTGTAAAAATTTGTAATTAACTATACTTTTGGCTTAATGTCAAAATATAGTCAACTATAAAATATTTAGTTAACCATAATGTTGGCTTATCATTAGAATATAGTAAAGTGCAACATTTTTAGCTAACAATTTTTTGTTACTTAGTCAATTTTGCGTTAATTATTTCCTTTTCTAAGATAACTTGATTGATTGTCTCCTTGTGCTTATGAATTGGTTAGTGTTTTAGCTTTGTGTTATTTTTCAATTAACTGTGTTAATTTTTTAGTTAACTGAATTTTTTAGGCCAAAAAAATGCCATATCCATTAGATGGCCCTAAACGCAGTGGTTTTTTCACAAATTTATTATCCTGTAAGTCAAATCATTCAGAGATTTGCTTTCCTTCCATCAACATGTTAGTTATGGAACTTTCGTTCTAACCACTTTGCAATTGCATATCAATCAAAGCTTATTCTTTAAAACATGGTAACTCAAAAGGTGCTCCAAGCATTAATTCAACTACTTGATGCTTTCTTTCTCTTCAAAATAGGTAATTTTGTGCCTTAAAATGCTTTTTTCCCGCTTTCTCAAGCACTTGAGGCCATTCTCGCCCTTTCTTGCCTGCTCACACCATTGATTGACCACTCAATACTCTATCTTTTTCTTTAACAAAAAGGAATATGCACTTAACATAGAGAATTGAAGCCTTTAGTTTCTGCCTCTTCTTATTTTCTTGCATGTCCTTAGCCACCAACAGTGTCCCTAAAGACATTTTCTCGTGCCAATAACGCTAGCAACCTTCTGTAACCATTGAGTCAATTGAGCTTCTTGTTATTGTAGTGCAACTTTGGCATCTTGTATTCCAGTATAAGTAGCTTCCTAGCGTTGATTGCTCATGTTCAGCTACCCACTAATGATGACTAACTCAGATTACATCTCATCTATTTTTGCATGCATGAATTCCATGAAAAAGACCATATACTTATGATTATTTAGTAACTTAGCAAAAATCTAAAATGGTTTTAGTAGAAAAGCACCAACAATGGAGTAGGAAGATGTTGTTGTAGCATGTGGTGGAGCCTCAGAAGTATGAGGTGGAGCAGTAGCCTCAAGTGCAAAAGGTAGAGTAAGAGCCTTATGAGAATGGACTAGAAGATCACAAAGTCTTATTCAACACCCATCCATAAATTTAAACTTCATTAATTTAAAGGATGTTGCATCATAAGTAGTTGTTATTCTTTTGAAAGGAAAGTCATCTAAAGCAACACCATAAGCTTTGAATATCTTAGCTAGTAACATCCCATAGGGAAGAGTAGTAGAGGGTTCTAAATGTGTATTACTCTCTAGCATATATTGTAAGATTTGATAATGGAGGTTAATTAGCTATTGGGCATGCAAGTAGAAATGGAGAAGTCATTCCCTTTCGCTTAGTACTTCAAGTGATCAAATACAAGGGAGTACATAAAAGGCAATCATGTGAGCTTGAACTTTTTCCATAAATGGAAAGGCCAAGAGATTTAGTTTTCCTCCTTGGAAAAGATTTAGGCGCTCAATTAACTCATTCTTAACTTCTTCAAATAAAAGATGAAGTTCTTTGCCCATTTGCTCTCAAAAAAGAACTTATCATAAGCATAAATATGCATTTCTAGAATATTTGTTAATGTTTCTTCATCAATAATGATTCGCGCCCCATTAACCGATGATTCAAGTGTACAACCATCAACCATAAGAGATAAATTAGCATAAACGTTACAAACTAGCTATTCATATATTAGTTTAGAGAGAATAAAGAAAGAAGTCCACTATAAGCCATTATTCTCAGTCTCAACCCAACACTGTAAATCCTTTTAAATGATAAACATTTGTTAATGCCTATAGTTTTTTAGAGAAGTAGTTTAGAAACCTCACTTCATGTTCTAGAGATTTGAAGTGTTGAAGGAGGTAAAAACTTATAAATAAAGAGGGTCCCTTTTCTTATGAGGACTTTGGTGCCGGTTTGGACATCTTAAAAGAAGCGGGGACTTTTCCTTTTTCTCTAGCACTGGAGCAAGTGGTGACCCTTGAAGGCACTGAAGGAGAGAATGTTGTAAGGGATACTATCATGGGTGATCAATCTTTGTCTTTGACTATTATGGGAGCGACAACACCATTGAGGCTCTCATTTTCTTCTTCAGAGGAAGATCTGAAGTACCAAACACCTTTTCCCTTTGGAGGAACTCACTTTCGACGTGTTCCTTAGAGGTTTAGGCACTGGCATCAATGATGGAGCATTGATAATGATGGAACATTGATAGAGATGGAAGAGGGTGGCTCAGTGGAGATAGAAGGTTACTAGCGTCATTAGCAGCAAGAAAATGTTCTTAGGTACTTCATTGGTGATTAACAGTGTGTGAGACAGTGAAAGAGACTAAAACTGAAGGCTTCAATTCTCTGTGTTAGGCCTACATTCCTTTTTGTCGAAGAGAGAGAAAAAGCATTGAGTGGGCAATAAATGGTGTAAGCAAGCATGAGAGGATGAGAGAGGAATTGAGTGCTTGAGATAGTGAGAAAATAGCACTTTCATATTTTAAAGAAAAAGGGCATCACATAGTTAAGATTAATGTTTTGAGCACTTTTTGAGTTACTATATCTCAAAGAATAAGCTTTGATTAACGTGTATATGCAAATTTGTCAAAGAAAAAAATTCATGCTGTTGGAGGAAAAGCACATCTCTAACTAATTTGACTTACGAGACAATAATTTTGCATAAGACACTATATTTTAGGCCTTTTAATGGATATGACATTTTTGGGCCTATGGAATTCAGTTAACTTAAAAAGTAACACAATGAACTAAAAAATAACTCATAGCTAAAACAATAATTAATTCATAAGCACAAAGAGACAATCAATCAAGTTATCTCATGAGAGGATTTAATAAAGCCAAAATTGATGATGTAAAAAAATTATTAATTGAAAATTATATTATGATGATAAGCCAAAATTATTTTTAACTAAAAATTTACAAGGGACTATATTTTGGTAGAAAGCAAAAATAAAGTTAATTGAAAATTTTTAAAGTTAATTGTAAAATGATCAAAAAGACTTAGTTTTCTAAAATATAAAAGATGCCTAGTTTAGAGTGAATATACTTGAATCTGTCTTCATTTAGAGGTTTAGGAATATGTTAACAAGATGATGTTCAGTTTGCACATAAGTTGCCTTTATATTTCCTTGTCGCACATGGTTTCATATAAAATGTTGGTAAACCTTAATGTGTGATATCCTTGAATAATGAGCTAGATTCTTTGTGACACAGATAACATTGATGTTGTCACAGAATATAAGTTTGGATTATAGTAGGCTTTTCAGCAAGGCCTTCACTAATTGGATAAGCCATTGGTTGATGATGACCCCCCTTTTGTTTTTCACTCTCCTTTTGAGTGATGATAAAAAGGGGGGAGAAAATTATAGTTAACTTCTTTTATGTTTTGACTATTTCTAGTCAACGATCTTTTTACTATAGTTATACTTTTAGACTATCTAACATTTGTCATTTTATTATAATACTCTAATGGTATCTGATGATATGGTTGTTGGTTGTTAAACTTTTTGATACATATGTGTTTTGTTTATTGAATGAATATTGTTGTTATTTACT
The DNA here is from genome assembly GCA_037074485.1 of Delonix regia. Lineage (NCBI taxonomy): Eukaryota > Viridiplantae > Streptophyta > Magnoliopsida > Fabales > Fabaceae > Delonix > Delonix regia. The sequence goes on along the minus strand of CM073450.1, from coordinate 41,369,682 downwards.
ACACAAACACGATTGATATTAGTGTCAGGGGGAACTTTTGTAGTTTCTCCATTTTGTTTTATCTTCATTAAAAAGTAGAGATTGTTAGCCTAAAAATACGCCCAATCCTAGTTTGATTTCTATCAAACCCAAAAGAAGGAAATATTCACCATGACCCGACACATTTACTTGATCTAAACTTCACAGCCCATTCCTGAAATAGCCACTTTACATATCTAAAGCAAATGCCAGGTCATGAGAACTCAAATGGAAAGTACATCACATGAAGGATATTAGAAAAACAAAGACATTGTTAACTTCTTTCTAATAGCCTCCTTCCCATCTCTTCAACATCATCTTTTCTCTTCCTTATCTGTTGATCGAAATGACCATTAATTAAGCCTCGACTTTTTTAAAAGACCTTCTTCTCCTTGGAGCTGAGAATCACAAGCTTCATGGAAGACAAAGAAGCAAAATCTAACCAACTCCACAAAGTTGAAAATCTACAATATTTATTACCTCCAATGACTATTTATTGATGAAAGCTATATATAGAGGTGTTTTCACTTGAAGAGACATACAGATTTGTGCCATATTTGAGTAGTTTTATCCTTTTTAAGCTAATTTTCTGGTTTATTTGCTTTTGAGAATATCTTTGAATGTTTCTCATGTAAACCTATTTCTATAAGGGTTAAAAAATCTCATCATTTCTTTACTATGTGAACCTTTGTCTTTATGAGTGAAAATAGGAGTGTGTAAAATAGTTTGATGTTAACTTGAAAACCTTGTGTTTAAGAGTAAGCACTTAAAAACTCTTCGTGATTGTAAAGGTTGCTATTTTAGTAAAAATCCCTTAAAAGAGTCAAGAAAATTGGATGTAGACATTGTCTTAGTTGAACCAAGATAAGTTTCGTGTTGGCTTCTTTGATCCTTATCTATACATTTATAGTTTATGCATCTTAGTTAATTGTAATTTTTATAGTCAACTATTTTTTTAAAATCTATTTCTCTTCTCAAGCAACTCAATTTACTATAAAATATATAATTGACTAATTTTTGTCATAACTTTTAAACTTACATCTAGAAAATTTCATTCAACTATATTTTGAACTAACTATTTTCTTAATTTTTTTAGTGAACTATAAATTTTTAGTTAACTATATTTTTTAAACTAGTGTTTAAAAGAACAAGAATTTTGAATAACCTATTCACTATTTTTAGGTGCATTGTTAGGCACAGTCAAAAAAATAGAGTCGAGAGAGCTCAAGAAAGAGAGAAGATAATTGAAAGAACGGAAAGACCAAAAGGGAGCAAGAGAGGTTGGATTTCATACCTCTATTTTTATGAATGGAAAAACAAATAAGTTGAGGGAGCAGAGAAAGAATGGAGAGGCGAAAGAAAACAAAGTGAAAACAAGAAACTCATTTTCAAGCAGAAGAATAAAAAAAAAAAGATAGAGATGACAATGCTCTATTTTCCTTTTGTTCATTGCATGATGCCTTTTCAAAGGGAGAACACAAAAACCAGGAGCAGAAATAGAACTTCCATGTTTGAACTTGATTCGTGACCGTTTCTAATTGTCTTTTATACATTGTGGTTAAGTAGATTTTGAGTGAATCAAAGTATATTTGATTATTAGTTTATATTTTATTTTACTTACTTTGTAATAATATGTTTACAAATTTAAGCATTAACAATTTTTATCTAAAAAATATTATATAAAGTTACTTATATATTTGTTTCATTGTTTTTCAATTAAAGCATACAAGTATATAGTTAACTAATTATATCACGATATGGATATAATTATTAAGTACAATTATTTTACTTTCAAATAAGTTGCATATTATTATCGGTTAACTATACATTTATCATGATTTAATTAAAAAATAGCATAATAAAAATATAAGCAACTACATATAATACTAATTCTTTTTTATTATTATCTTTGTTCAAAAAAAGTTAGAGAGTTCTTGTTTTTTCCCAACTTCTGTTTCTTTTTAAAAAATAAAACATGAATAAGTGAGGTTTAAACACTAATATACACTAATTACAGGCACGTTGGTATTCTTTTTTTTTTTTTTTTCTAAAAATAAAGGAACCATATAGACTTTGTGTTTTTAGACATTGAGTCACGTGTTTTTTTAATAAAGTTGAGTTTGAATAATTAACACTCAATTGGATTTTGTATAAAAAAAAAAAGGTATATTAAATATTGAATGAAAAATCACAAGTCTCTTACCATCTTCAAATCACTTTTCAAAAAAATTACATATAATACTTTTTAAAAGTCTCCTCAATTCTCGAGTCATCTTGAAAAACACAAACAAAAATCCTATCTAAAAATTTCTTTTGTATCATTTTCAAAATCCTTCTCTTTAAAATAACAAAAAACAGAAAGAAAAATATTATTCCTTTCCTTGCCCAATCGAAAGGAAAATAAATACCAATTTGGGAAATTCTAAAAACTTAAAGGAGACAAAATTTGAGAAAACAATAAATAAATACCAATTTCAGACATAAATTTTTATATCACCGAGTGGAGTATGGTAGGCCTTACTTTTGCTTGAAGCAATTATTTGACCTAGTATTACATTAAATTGTTTCCTAGTTTTTCTAACGAATAAACACATCTATACAATCAAATGCTATCCAATATTTTGCAAAATATCTCCGTTGGTCACGCAAAAGTTAACTTGTAATGTTATTAACTTAATAAACAAAGTTTATGTAAATTCTTTAAAATTAAGGATTATTGTATTCCTTGATGCTGTCTTATTAGCACTTTAACTCTTTTTCTTATTCAAAGTAGCTGCAGTATCTTTTTTTTTTTAATCTTATTATGTATATCATTTAAATAAATATATTAATTATTTTATTATGAAAATAGTATAATCATTATATTGGACTTATATATATCATTCAAATAAATGTAATATCATTCAAGGTAACAAATTTATTGTAATCCTTTTTTTAGCACTATATATAATATTTAAATGAATATCATAATGATCGTAATATGGAAATAGTTTGTATGAAATAAGGTAACAAATTTATTGGTAATAATATAGGTAACAATTTTTTGTTAATTCATTAAAAAAATTTTAGTAATAGTTCTGTAGTTTGCAAGCCAATTAAGAAAAATTATTTTTGAAGGAGTCAATTATATTTAGAGGAGTGATTAATTTACTAAAATTTTTCGTAGGAGATAATTTTTTTAAGACCTACTGTTAAATTATTATTTGTTCCTATCATAAAGAACATATTTGTAAACATCGAAAATAGGATCGATCTTTGAAAATTAAGATCAATAATTTTTTAAGTGGAAATATACTTATTTGAAAAATTATCAATCGTTAAAAATAAGATAATGTTTTTGACTAAAATAAAATTAAAATCTTCACATTTTCTTTATTTGTTCTTTTATCATAATTTTAATTCAAAAATAATTATAAATTTAAATTATGTTAAAGTTTTTAATCAATGTTATATTATTTTAATTAAATATTTATTATTAATTAATTCTTTTTAGGTTAATAAAATGGGGACACGTGCACACTATCCCATTGTACAATAAAGGGGTGATGCACCCCAATTTTATTTCGATTGGGTCACATGCTGTTTCAACTCGCAACCCGATGAAAATAATCTGACAACCAAAAAGTTGAAAAAAAATTATGAATTGTTAGAACCCGCAACATTACAAAAAATTTAAAAAAATAAAAACAAGATATGAGAAAAATACTTTTGGCAACTTTAGTTTATACACATTAATTATTTTCAAAAATAGTAGAAAGTCAAAAAGTTAAATGCAATGTAAACTAATATTTATTCAGTATTAGTATTATTTTAGTACATAATATTTGCTGAGTTTATGTTTAATTATGTAAAAGTTTCATTTAATATTATACTTTTTAGGCGTGGAAACAAAAAAAAAAACTATTGAAAACCGTAAAAAAAACTTCTTCTTTTTTTTTTTTAAATTTATTCTACCACAATGTAGCTATAGTCGTTGGCAACATCCAAATATTGCAATGGGTTTAATGTTGACACTGTAATATTCTAAAATTTTACATCTAAAATGTTTAATTTGGTGAGATAATTTTGTGAATATTTACATAAGTTAAAGTAAAAAAGAAATCCAATTAAGGAAAAATATAATAATCTAATTAGTTGAAAAAATGAGAGATTTAAAAGAGCTTTTATATTATTCCGATAACAAATTTCATGAAACTTAAGTTGGTTCAAGTGGTTGAACCTAACTTAAGCATCTATGGTTGAACTTGAGTTCAAATTTTCTATATGCATCAAAGTATTATTTTTTCCTTAGCTGCCACATGTCCTCTTATGAGTAATATTACAATTTTACCCTTAAGCTTCCTTCTTCCCCACCATTCTTCACCATGTCTTCATTTTTCTCCTTCTTAGCTTCAAACTTCAACTATTCTCCATCGAATTGCACCATCAAACGACCCTTCGTCATCTTCCATTATATTGGTGGCTGGAAAACGTGCAGTTTCTGGCGAGAGCTCCCCCCCCCCCCCCCACAAAACCCTTACCTTACTTGTTATTGTGAGAGAAATTCGAGCTTGAATGGTGAGTTTCTCTTTTGTTTTTTATGGGGCTTTTGTTCTAGTAGGATTTTTGAATAATTCTCGATTATTTGCAACTACTAATTTTAGAATTTAGGAAAAATCCAGGAGTTGGATGAATAGTAACATAAAGATGAAATTCTGGCTTGATTCAGGTATTATAACTTGAAATTTCTTTAGGGCTTTTATTCCTAGGTGAATTTCGAATGGTTCTTTGCTTGTTTAAGCTTCAAATTTGATGAATTGGTCTTAAAATTCGAAAATCCCTCTTTTAGGTAAAGAAGATGAATAGTGACTAAAAATTTGAATTTGAAATTGGAGCTTGATTTGAAGGGAATTCAAGGAACTCTTTTAAGGTTTTTGGTCTTAGGTAAGTATCTAACACTTCCAAAGTGTTAAATTGATGATTGGATTGCTTAATTATAAACTCCTCTTTTCTTGGTAGGAATTGAAGTGTGCCAAGTGATAATGTATGAAGTTTCCATGATTCCTTAGTGTCATTGGACCTCAAGGAGAAAAAGTTGGGTTGTTGGAAATTATTATTCGAAATAGTAAATCACTTGGGAATTTTTCTCAATTTTTTTTAGATTTAATTGTTGACTAGAGGATGCCCGATTAATGAAAGCATATTGAAAGTTATTATAATTGCCAAATACATTCTTCGATATTGTTGAAATAAATTTTGACCCAATGGGTGATGTTGGATAATTTAAGTGTTAAAAGAGACAATGATTGAACAGTTTAGGGATTAATAAGGTATTGGAATTTACAATTTAAATAATTATGATGGGCAAGTTGTTTAATTTTATTTTCATAATAAGAAGCTTCAATGTCTTGTGTTAGATATAATGTAAGAAATGGGAGGTGAAGTTGATGGGAATTATGTGAATTTAAAGACATTGGAATATTTTAGTGTAAGTAATTGAGTTGGCTATTGGTAAGGATGAAATTATAAATTTGTCGGTTATTTGGGTGGTCAAAGTAATTGTGTTGTATATGTGAAAATATGTATTAATTATGGTCATTGAATCATCAAGAGAAATAATAGATGACCTTAGAGAAAAGCATATAGTACCACAATAGATTTTGAATGCCAACTTATTATGAAAATTTGTTAGAATTTATTTAAGTTTAAATTTTTTTTAGCATAAGACATTAAAGGTCTATTATTTGTGTTTAGGGTTATAGCAGTTGCACTTTACGATGCAGTATAAGAGTGTATTGTGCTAGCTTTGGTTAGGTTAGTGGATAATCCTAATTATGCTATATTTATGTTTCTCTATCACTATTTTGGAAAAGACATTAAAGATTGTTTCTTAATTCAAATCCTTCAAATATCTGAATTATGGCATTTAATGATTCTGTATTTTAGAATTACATTGAGTTTTAAGCTTTTAAGTTAAAATATTTCTAAATTTTTGGATTTCTAAATTTTTGAACTATCTGTTATATTGGAAAGTGTTCTGGTTCTATATTCAGGAGATATTTGGTTCTTAATTATGATGGGGTTGATTCTACATGCACAAAGTATTGTGATTCTAAAATTTGATACCTTTATTTGTCTATATAAAAAAGTTTAGTTCTAAGTTTTCTAAAGCTTCAATATTTGATTATAGAATCATATACATTAAACATATGTTTGGGAATGCATCCAAACATAACATTGTAGCTAATGGCAGTAGACATTAGCCATAGTGCACTATAATCTATATTTGATGTGAGTGGGCATGATACCACCATTATGATACTCTGTTTGAGGCTTAAGGTCATTTTTCTAAATATTCCGAGCTTGAAGCTCATAAATGATATCTGCTTAGTTTTGATTATACTAGCATAAGTCTTGCTCTATTTCTGTTAAATGATGGTTCTGTAGGACGTTCCCATTGCATTCCGTTGGTTATGAAGTACCCTTATGTTACTTATGTATTGCTATATTTTGGTTAGAGTTGGTTTTATAATTTTATTATCATGACATTTACTGAGTTTAAGGTTTGTTGCGCATATCGCACTATTTACACTAGTCATGATAAACGAATAGTTTTAAGGCAAAATGTATGACTTTTCTTTAAAAATTCTACTATAGTCAGTCTATCCCTTCCGTTTGTATAATTAGTATTATTTACTCACTAAATTTTTATTCACCCTACACAATTTAATATTTATTTTGATCACAACGTTGGTCTAAAACACCCACCTATGGAGTAGGAGTTTGTGGGTGTTTCGTGATTTTGTTTGATGAGCCTTGTTGCAAGGATAAGAGCTCTTCTTTTATTGTAAATTTTGTAATTTGATTTAGTAACTCCCATTGTATATAGGCAATTAGTCGTTTGTTCTAATTTGTTAGATGTGGGTAGTTGTATATATATGTATATTGGATGAGTAGAGCTCTCCATCTTATTGTGTGTATTAAGGTTTTTGGTTGTAAAAATTACAGGAAGTCCATTTTTTATAAGAGACTTTGCCAAAATTTTTACATAGAGATAACTACTTATTCTTTTTGTAAATGTGTATTTGGGGGTATTTTGTTTGGTTTTAATTGATGAAGTTTTTGCAAGTTGAATATATATCTACTTTTTGATATGCTTATTATGTTTACGAAGGCAAATGATACCTTGTTTTTTGTGCTGATCATGTCCTTATGGTTAAGGTCGTGAAAAACACTATTATGTAATGTATAAGTTTTGTTGATTTATGATGACTATAACTATTGTTATGTCTCCATTTTTGTGTTTCTCTTTGCATCATTTTCAACAAAAGGTAATAAATGTACAAATGTTCCCTTAACGTCAGCTTATTATTAAGTTTAACTCCAATATTTATTTTAACGGTAGCATTGACCAACACTAGTTGATACAATAAAATTGAATTTCATTCCCAACGTATACAACTTATGCTAGTTAAAGAAATTTGTCTGTGGCATTGCTTGTGCCTACAATTATTATAACCAACCCCTGAGGATCCCTTAGCCTACCAAATAACAATGGTTTGAACAACCCAAGTTGAATCCTACAGCATCGGTTACTTTTTTCTACCAATGCCATGTACACTTTTTTTAAGTCAATAATACTACCCATAAAGTAAACCATTTAAAAGGGTAACTACTCTCTTCGCAAATTTTAATAAAACTAGATTTATAACGATTTATTCACTTTTCAAAAATTAATAACTACAATTTTATTATATTATTAAGAATGAATTCCTTCACATAGTATAATAATTTTTGTAAAACTAATGGTTTTGAAATTATATAATTATTTTAGGTTGATTATATTTTATTTTTCTTCTTTTGAAACAACATTAATAGTTTTAATGCTGACTAAATCTATATTTGAACAATTTCAAAGCCAAGTCACGTGAAAATCTCATATTAAGTGAATGAGAAAGATACACTTTTAGTCTTCTATTTTTTACTTTTGTGCCATTTTGGTTTCTTATATTTGTTAAAAACTAAATTAGTCCCTCACAAATTAATATATATCATTTGTAATCCTTCAATTTTTAAATTGTCAACAATGCAAACCCTGGACTTTGGACTAAAAATGATATATATCAATTTGTAGGTGACCAATTTAGCTCTTAATATACATAAGGGATCAATATGGCATAAAAGTTAAAAATAAAGAACCAAACGTGATTTTTCTCCTTAAGTGAATGATGATAGGTCTTTGATTATGATGTCCCATATTTCAACTTTTGAGTTCGACAAGGACAAATATAAAAATGTATAAAATATTATTTTAGTTATTTGTTTATAAATTAATTTTTTATTTGGTCCCTCAATTTTTATTTTTAATTTAATTCTTTACTAATATAATGTTAACAAATTTAGTTTAAATTGTAATTAAGGATGGAAAATTAAATGTGTTAATTTTTGAATTACTAAGAGACCAATTTGAAAATAGTTATAATGACTAAAAGATCAAATTGAAAATAGACTTATAATATGTAAGAGATCAAATTAAAAAATTAATTTATAAGTAAAAAATCAAATCAATATTTCACTTAATATAAAAATAAAAACAGTTAAATATACAAGGCCAAATTCAACAGGTGAAAGTGTAACTAGTGCAAAATGAATCAAATCATATTACAACACGTGCTTAATTATTGCAAGTAATTATATTATTTTTAAATCAAATTATACATTATCATTAATTAATCATACACTTAGCACAATTTAATTAAAAAACAACCTAGTAAAAGTATAAATAACCACATGCAAGTTTTGTCGTTGTTAAATTTATTATCATGATCCTTCACTTTATTAGCAAAAGAAGTATTCTAAACCATCATGAGAAAAGTACTAAATTAGTCTCTTACTTTTACATTTTGTAACACTTTAGTCCCTCACAAATAATCGTTATAAATCAATCCATTAGAAATTTTATTTTATACAAAATCAATCCCTCATTAATCTAAACAAATGGACTGATTTTGCACAAATTTAAATTTGTGAAGGACTTATTTGTGATGATTAATTTGTAAGTGACCAAATTGTTACAAAGTGTAGAAGTAAGGAACCAATTTTGTACTTTTCTCATTAATAAAGATACCTTAAGTATCTATTATCTATTATATAAGTAAAGTAGGCTCATTTTAACATAGGAGCTTCGTTGATTTATAAAAAAGTTTTGTTGAGTAAATTCTCAACTTTATATACAATGACTTTTTATCTTTATCATTTATATATCAAAAATTTTTTTAAGTACGTAAATTCTTTATAGTCAACAAGAAAAATAATAATGTCATTAATTTGCATAAATTTTTTGTAGCTAACAAAAACAATGAAGTAATTAATTAATTATTTCTTAAATCAAAAATATTTCAAATTATGAGAATTTTTTAGAGTGAACAAGAAAATTAATGAATTATTTTTTAAAGTATGAGAGTATTTTTAAATGAACAAGAAAAATAATAAATTAATTAACCCCTTTTAAATCAGGAATTCTTTAAAATTCAAATATTTTTTTGAAGTCAACGAAAAAATTATTGAATTAATTAATTAACTTTTACTTAAATGTTCTACTAAATGATATAAATATAACTTAACATGGTACAAAATTAAAATAAGAAAAAATAATACATGGTTGAATGATTTATAATAGTATCCTTTTAATGAGTCAATTATCCATACTTTTCTCTTACCAATTTCATGTAACTAATTTTATAAACTTTTTCTAATTATTATGTTTTCTTTATATCATGATATATTACTAAATTTAATTTTCATTTAACATTATAAATATTATTGATTTAAAATATATTAATATAAAATAAAACAAACTACTTTTTTTCAAGACATATATAACGTGCAGACAAATAAATTAGTTGAAGGGCTAAAGAAACAATATTTGCCAATCCATTTTGTTACTTACTTTTCATAATCAAGTATGGATTCTTCACGTTTTTGTTGAGTGCCCTTTCATTCACGTGGTTTCTACTACTCCTTCCTTTTGGTGTTAGTTTCACTTTTAGACAAAATCACAGTTCATTATATAACACGCAAATTTTAACGTTAAAGTATACATGCATGCAATTCCCATGTGCTCGTTTCCCGCTTAAAATTAAAATCATGGACCCATAATATATTATTTGTTCATAATAATACAAAGTTAATAATTAGCCAAAATTACATGATCTTTATGTCCACTACTAAATACATGTATTTAAAGTCTTCGTTTAACACATGTTACAAAATGATATCATATAAACTCATATAATATAATATACTTTTATTAAGTCAAGTTCACTTAATGTGATTTATTATCAGATTATTAATTATATACTTTTTTACCTTAATTATATAAAAATGATAATAATAATAATAATAATAGTAATATATTTAAATTCTGTACCATTAAATTCTCTCTGACTTGCTAATTCAACCTACTTTACAGACAATATACTGAAGAGGCAACATGCCTAATTCCCAAATTTAGCCGTTGTCTTCTCATAAAGAAAGGAATCCAATGGCTTTAGATTTTAGCATTTCTTCCCATAAATTAAATTCACCTAATTTTATAATGATAATAATAATATGTAAATTTGGTAATGTTATTATTATGATAGATTGAAATGAATTAAAATTTAAAATTAAATTTTTTATATATTAAATTAATAATATGTTTAATGTAATACACTTATTGATTTCCATATATTGAATTATTGCAATTAATCACCTTCATGATATTCATGCATTCATTTCACCTATATAACAAAAAGCTTCATCTTTGTTTTTCATTAGAAAAGAAAGAAAAACTTCGGGGAGACAAAGATGTCCGAAAATCTTTACTCCAAATCCCCTTTGCTTTCCCTTCTCTCCGTCTTCTGTCTTTCCTTTTTGTGAAAGGTAAATCCCACTTCTCCTTTTTACCCATTTCTACAGTTCTTTATCTGAATCATTTGCAATTTGTAATTTTTTTTTTCCTGGTTTGCTATTCGATTAAACTTGTGTTCGAGTTTTAATGCCCCATATTTTTTTAGCGTGCTTTGTTTAATCATCAATCAATGAAGATGAATCTGTTCATTATTACACGGCTCGTGCCTCATTTTTTCTCCTTCAAAACTGGCATTTGTGAAACCCTTTGGTTTTGGGATCGGCATCTCCAATGGGGTTCAATTCAGAGCCGTGCCTGCTTAGAATGTTGCTGTCTTTTATCCTTGATTGTGGCATATCGAGGTAAAATCCCATCATCCGTCTGGGAGTGTGTGGGACTATCTGAATTTTGTTCTGTGCTGTCCGAATAGTTATGTTCAATACTCTAGTCTTGGCAGCAATCTCGTACTGATGTGCTTTTGCATCTTACGCTTGATTCCCTTTTATTTATCTGGTAACCTAGTTTTTTTTGGAGATTCACGGGAGTTTTATCGGATGATATCTCTGATTTCATGTTAGAAGCTGAAGATTTTTAATAGGGATCTTGGGTGGATTTGTTCAGGGAGGTCTAATATAATATTTTACCTGACTTAATAAATTCTCAAGTAGTGGCACTGAGTAAATGCTAAACTACTTCTGTTTAGAGGATGGAAACCATAGTAGTAAGAATGGTATGCTTTAGGATTCTAATCTTACAATTTGTAATGAGTCACAAAGCCAATTCTATGAATCAATGGTTGAATTGAAAGTAGTTCTAAATTGTGTAATTTACAACTTGAATCTTACGATTTGCAATGAGTTTCAAAGCCAACAATATGAATCAATGGCTAAATCAGCCATAAATTTGCAATTCAAGCCAATATGATAGAATAACATGACTTTGCAATTGAAAATTGTGAAAAATCAATTAATTGGCATGACAATATTGTATTATTAAGTATTATCTATGCTTTATATGAAGAAAGCGAAGAAGATATTATTTGAAATTATATCAAGAATTAATTTTCTTACAAGTCATATGGCTAATAAGTTTCTCTATGACTATCTTGAGTATTTTATGCATATTATAAGAATATACATATGCCATATTTTATAATTCAAGTTATTTTTTTCTTGTTACTGAATCTTATGACAATTCATGATTCATAAATATGCTTTCTAATGCGCAATGTGTATCATGATTTGATTACTATGATGGGATCCCCTTTTTACTATGTAATTCAGGGAATTATTATATGGGTGGATCTATTATAGGTGGGTCAGATCTTGAATTATACATGAATTGTTAAATTTTAAGTAATGGTACCAACTTTACGTTAATCTATTGTGGTCTAGAGGGCGAAGACCCTTTCATGCTACGTACTGTGCAGAAATAACACTGGCATGCATGCATGGTTTAATTTAATGCTACATAGAGCGAGTGCACTTTGTTTTGCCACATGCATGACTATTAGAATCCTGCCTATAAAATTCATGTGACGACAAAGGTAGTAAGTTGGTTTCCTTTTTTGGTTATTAGAATGGAATGTCACTTGTATAGTTGACAATTCTATTTATACTAGCCGTGTCAATTAATTATATCAGTTGTAGAGGCATTTCTGTATTGTGTGTATGTTTTGTTGTCCTTAGAGACTGGACTTATACTCTGATTCCCTGAACAAATGTGGAGTTTGAGGCTTTCAAGGGAGTACAAATTAAAGTTTGGGTGCTTAGGTTTGTGTGGTTATTAATTAATGCATAATGGATTGTAACATATCTTTCCTTTTTTGTGGGTTATGGAGCAAAATTGGATTTTTTTATTGCTTGTGATATTGCATGTCAAACTACTAGTTGAACCAACATATATCTAACCTTGGATTTACATAATTGTTAGAGAAATATATTAAAACCATATGTGGGCTGTTTACTCATTTTTGATTGATTCGTCTTGGACCTGGTATTAGAGCTAGGGGTAGAATGACCCTACACCCTGCTGTGCATCACTCTAGCAATGCTGTTTTCTTTCACTGGCAGCTACATTTCTCTCCGGCCTTCGTGCAAAGTGGTGTATTAATCCTACTCCAATGCATCATTTTTCTCTCAATACCAACAGTGCATAGTATTAAAATTTTATCACATCATATATTATATGGCCTTATACTATCAAGCCTTATTTTATCTGGCTTTATCTTATACAATGTACCAAACTTAGTTTGCTTCTGTTGTGTTATTGTTTCTTGGCCAAGAGCATGATATAAGGATTAAGGACCTTCTAACTGTAAAGGTAGAGTGTTTTCCTGATTCTAAGAAGTTATTGTGGAAGAAAACTGATAACTGACCATGTAGTTTACTATAGTTGCATGCATTCCATTGACCCTAAGTTACTAACAATTTTCAAGCCCTATAAAATTTATTTAACTTTCTTAGAAAAGTCTATTGGCAGTAATGATATTCATAGATATCATTTGTTGTATCTATTATGCTGATTCTGATCAGCATGATACAAATATGTATAATTCCTTTAGGCAGGGTAAAAGCTGTCAGAGAGGAGTCTAATGAGCTGCTGCACCTCAACAATAACACTTTCTCAAACAAGGGTTTCTATCCTTCCTCCCTCACTATTTCTTCTAGTTTTCACAATGTCTTTGAATTTTTTTGACCAAGCACTCAGAGTTTTAATCCTTACCACTTCTTATCAAAGCCATTCTTGGGCCGTCTCTTGTAATTTTTACCTTTGGGAATGAAAGTATTTGACAACAGTGATATGCACGTCACCCACCTTTTTTGTTTTTTGGTTCTTTTTTGTTTGCATCCCGTGTGAACATCCTTGCGCATGAATATGATTAATTAGTATTGGAGTATTGCTGATCTATAGCAATGATAAATGAATGCTGGATTTCTTCTCTTTTTTCTCACGTTTGATTTGCATTGAGGAGCATGCCATATCTGTCTTTTGATGACTAATTTCTGTCAATTTTACTTTGTGTGCATAATTGTCTTGCTGTTTTGTATGGATATTGTCAAACCATCATATGTAATCAGATTAAATCTGAAAAATTAAAACTTTTGAGATAAAAGGACAAATGTGAAATATGATCTGAACTTTGTTTTGTATATCTTGTGTTTGATAATAAGCAAATAACTTACTAATATTGGCCATACGAAGTTATGATAGTGCATTTGATTATAAAAATTCTTTATTAGTATTGAAATTGCTATTGATATGTGCCTATAAATTATAAGTATAATGCAATTTAAAACTTGTTAACTTTTTTTTTTTTTTTGAGCTAGAATTTAAAACATGTCAACTTAAAGTTTAATGGACAAACCGTTTTCCTTTATATGGTTAAAAATCTCTGAAATATGTAATACCAGCTGGCAGACATAACTTCAATTTGGTTGTGTTGCATTCAATATGTCACTTGGACTGTATAATATCGTGAATTGGTTCTCTCTCTCTCTCTCTCTCTCTCACACACACACACACACACATTTTCATTTGCATATTTTGAGATCAGCCTTGATCAAGAAATTTTGGCAACAATTTCATAGAAATTTAGAATTGTGGAAGTTGTATATAATTGTACTCATTGTTTCTGTGTGCGTTATGCATGCTTGGACAGCACCAATTAAGAGTTTAAACTAGTTTTTATAACCAATTACAAAATTCTTGATTATTTTCTTTTTAAATTTATGCTTTGAATTAAAAATTTTTCCTTGCTTTTAGGTATGGAGTGTTTTGATGCCTGGAAAAGATCATGGTGCGGTGCATAGACGGAGTAAAGCATTTGTGTGCTGCTCTGATAAGTTGTTGTGATGGCGATTTGTCTAAGCAACCTACTGGTTTAGAAAATCCAGAAGCTCTTGCAAGGGAGACAGTGTGTATGTTATTATTGCTCTATTTCTTTCAATGCTTTGATGTTAGGTATTTTTCAGGGATGGACAAGTCATTCATAATTATTTCAATTATGCTGTTAGTTCTTTAAGTTGTTTTTCTTTGTCATTTGCATATATCAGATTCTTTGTCATTTTCTGTTGGTTAGTTTTATATTATTGTGCATGATTGAGTCTATGTCTATCTTTTCTCTAAACATCTCGTTGCTTATTTCCCATTTTGGTATTCACATTATGTTCAAAGGCACATATGATTATAATATAACTATTCATGGGCCTTCACTTAATACTTTAAAGTTTTTAGTTGAAATTGTCCTTGATACAGATCATTTAGCGATTTAACTAATTATTTATTAATAATATTGATTAATTCACTGGTAATTGATTATGAAAGTACTCAAGGCCCTAAGTAAACACTAGGTGTGGTCTAGTGGTGAGGGGTTTGGGTAGTTCGTGGGAGGGCTTAGGTTCAATCCTCCTTGCCTCCTTGTACCAAAAACAAATTAAGATAAAGGGAGATATTCTTTTTATCATTTGAATATTGTGACAATTTGACACCTTCATTGTCAAAGAATGATGTAATGTTTTTGGTATCATGAGGATTTATGACTTTACCTCATGAATCTGAATTTTATCTTATGTATAGACATCTTCAGGCTTCCAAACTCTGGAAAATTAGAGAATTTCTGGGACTTGCTAAGTTCCTAAAATATACAGCCGTTCTCTCTCTTAAATAACACATATTCTTTTATTTAAAAAATCCAAAATATGTGTTCATCTGTTCTATCTCCAATGCAGTTAGTGTTAGTGAGATTGAAGCTCTGTACGAACTGTTCAAGAAGATCAGCAGTGCAGTGATTGATGATGGCCTAATTAACAAGGTAAGATTTATCATGCACCATCGGTTTGTATTGTGATATTTCATAACTTTAGGCATCTTACTTGATATGTATAATTTGGAATATTCTTGGTCTAAATGTCTTATCTGTTTTGTGATGGCTTCTATAATTTGCAATGCAGGAAGAATTTCAGTTGGCATTATTCAAGACAAGCAAGAAAGAGAGCTTATTTGCAGATAGGGTATCTTAAGCATTAATATCTTGTGCTTTTGTTTACAGATGCTTTTAACTTTTTCCCCAGGTAGAAAGAGAAAAAACATGACAGAAATATTTCAATGTTATCTTATGATAATTGAACTATTACAATATAATTCCTGATAATATTTTTCAGCTAGACGAGTAAAACTGACTTTTAATACAATTTCATATCTTATAGACTATTTGATGTATTCTATTGCGTTGCTTGTTGCCCCTTTTATTTTGGCTTATAAACCACCTTTTATCAAATGATAGCTTGATGGATTTTTCATGTGGTGAAATTAATGGTTTGACGATTTTGTTGTCCTTTTCCAATGGATTTGCTGTGAGCCTTTAAAGAATGTGGTTGTTGTTCTCATGTTTTCTATTATTCTGCAGGTATTTGACTTGTTTGACAGAAAGCATAATGGAATACTTGATTTCGAAGAGTTTGCTCGTGCTCTTTCTGTCTTTCATCCCAGTGCATCAGTTGATGATAAGATTGAGTGTAAGGGTGACTAATATTTTGAAGACTATTTATCTTCTAGTCAACAATTTTGTTAAGAGTTAGAAAGGAAAGAATCTTAATTAGAGAGGGAGGTAGAGCTCATATGATGTACTGCTTCTACAGTAGTATGTTTGTGGGCCCCTTACTTCATTTTGTGATTGGTATCCACGCTTATGCATGTTGGGCATGCCCACCTTTCCTTTTTGCAGTTTCATTCCAGTTGTACGATCTTAAACAGCAAGGCTTTATTGAAAGACAGGAGGTAATTTCTTTCTTACAATGAATGAATCAATGAAATTCTGTCATCTATTGTTTTTTTATTCTATATTTTGGATTTAGGCTCTATACCTGTCAACCAATGTAGGGAGAATTATCTCTCTTGAATTTGTGTTGGCTTTAACTTGCTCTGGAGTTCTTTTTTGTAAAAAAGAAAAAAAATTGATTGCTGTTTATATAAAGGCAATTCTTTTATCGTCCAAATTCCAGAATCAATAACCAGTATAGTCATCTGTTTTGATGTCTTGTGACCTAACCTTTGCACTGAGAAAAGGAAAGATTTGAAATATGTTTGTATTTGTTTATATATCTGATGACTTGTTCATGAAATTTAATAAACAAAATGGATAAAAGGAGTCTGTTATAATTGTTTATGGTTATACCCAGAAATTTGTGATGTGGAATAGATTAATCTATGACTTCATTATGGGATAGGACTAATTGAGAATAGTCTAGATGAAGTTAGTAGTGTTAGCTAGGGCATGCACTATGGAAAATGGGTTGACTATCTTGAAGTTTGAAGAATCAGGATAGAAAGCCTAAAATCATGATCAAATGGTAGTGCCTGTATGAAAATCACGTATTTGTTCTCGCAGGCTCCATACTTCTTTGTCCATGTTCAAAACTTGAGGTGTCTGTCTAGAAATTAATTGTGAAGTTTTTAATTTGTTCCATTGCTGTGTCTGTTTCTATCAGTATGCATTTGAGATGAATTAATGGATCAAGTTTTTATTTACAGGTAAAACAAATGGTGGTGGCCACTCTTGCCGAATCTGGAATGAATCTTTCAGATGACGTGGTTGAAAGTATCATTGACAAGGTGCTTTCTTAATCCAATTGGTTCAATTTGCTTTTCACTTATGCTCATTAGTCATAAGTGTATATGAAGCTGTCCACCAGTTTTCCTTTTTTCTTTTCCCTTTTTTATTGTTAGGCTTGACATTATTATGAGGTGAATTTAGATATTATTCTTAATACTTTGTAGAAGTGAAAACAGTTTTAGTAACCTCGTAATAGTTGTATAAAATATGCTTTTTTTGCTTTTCCAAAAATGAGTGGGTAGTTTAGCTCTTCTTTTATTGAATTGTTTCTTGCAACTGGGATCTAGTTCTTTCTTCCTTACATGTACATTTTCTGCTCGATGATCATGTCTGTCATCCATTTTCTCTCACACTAAGTAATTTTTAAGTTGGAAAATTTTTTTTCTAAGCAATTCTTTCCTCATATTTGAACCACATTATCTACTGTAGTTCTCTTTCAAATAAATTAAGATTCTGTCTGACATTGATAATCATTCTTCTGCCATCATAATATTCTCTCTAGATGTGTCACTAACAGTATTTGAGCTATTTAGACATTTGAGGAAGCTGATACGAAACATGACGGGAAGATTGACAAGGAAGAATGGCGAAACCTTGTCTTGCGGCATCCATCCCTTTTGAAGAATATGACTCTTCAATATCTTAAGTGAGTTTCTTGTTACTATCACTGTTAGCATATGGAATTTTAGAATTTTCTTGCCAGTGATGGATGTCTTTTTCAAGCACAACGTTTGTTCGTGTTAACATGAGCCTTAAGCTTATTAAACTGTTGAAACTTAATTGCTTCGTGAAATAATAAAATGATGGGTAAAACTTGAAAGGAAAACCTCTATTCGAGTATCACTTGATTAGAAAATTTGATTATTGGAGACCAAGTAAGTGAGCTTTATGGGGTATTCATGTGGGATATATGATAAAAATATTCATCTTAATAGTAAAAGTAATTTCTTCTGGTGAAAGCTAGAAGATATATATAAATTACTCTTACCATCATTCTTGAGGTACTTCGTAAAGCAATTACTAAGAAATAATTATTATATATCAACTTCTAATTAACTAGACTTTTCTTATCTAGTTCTGACTTCTGTTGTTTACATGGCAGAGACATCACCACCACATTTCCCAGTTTTGTGTTTCACTCACAGGTTGATGATACTTGAGTCAAATTCTTCATTCATGTCACTTTCAGAGGTCTGTATTGGGTGGGAATGCTCGGTTTCGCTTATGAATGACGGGGTTGTGTGCAGTGTGATTATGGAATTTGTTTATGCTTTCATTGAGTAGAACTTTGCCTTCTCTTTTTATATGAGTATGTAAATTGAACAAATGTTTATGTATATTTAATTGCTTTATTGGGAATGAAAGGGTAATATATACTATAGAATGTTTAGGCCATTTAACATTTAACATCATGGGGTTTTGAGGAAATATATTTGCGATGAAGTCTTGTACAATGACTTCACCAAGTCGAAACACTACCTTAAAACTATGCTTGAGAGTTTAATAGGAAGACAAGAAGTGGAATGGTAAGTTATACCATTATATTATTTTGGGGTTTAATAAGAAAAGCGAGGTAATTATAAATGGATTGGGAATGGAATGATTTATAAATAATTTTTTAAATATTACTCCTGGAAGAATGTGATTCTAGGAATTTCTTAACCAAGAGGATATAGTTGTTACACCATTTGTTTATTCTATTATATTCCAAACTTCCGACTTAGAACGATATTAAATAAAAAAAAAAATTAGATGGTAACGAAAGGATTAAAGGCCATTCTAGGTGTTGTTTTGTGGTGTTGTTTTTAAGTCAAACCAAATAATCATGTGAAAGTTAAAATGATGAACATTCTAGGTGTTTAAATAATAGTAATAACAATAATAATTACGTTGCAAATAAAAAAGAATAAATTGTACCTTTTGTTATTGAAATATTATAGAATTTACCTGAGTAATGCATCATTTGAATAATGAACTCATCGATATATGTGTCTTATTATTTTTCTCTACCAGTTTTTTAAATTAATTGTAAAAGACTTTCAAAGGATATAATTTCAAATTTTATGGATAAAAGTTTGTTAAGAATGTAGTTAATATTGTCAAATTGATGTAAGAATACATACTTATCGATTAATCTTTTATTTAAAAAAAAAACTCGAGAAGTTTAGACAACCCGAATAAATAAGAAACTAAACCCTTTGACACGTACATTCATAGACCACAATAAAGAAAGAAAGGAATAATAATTTTTTTATTTTTTATACATTGAATGGTTTTCAACCATGACATTAGTTGTATTGCCATCCCACCTCAATAGAAAATAATAATAATAATAATAATTACTACTTTTCATGCAAGAGACTATTAAAAAGTTTATACGCACATTTCAAAATTTATAGTTTAATTTTTTTAAGTTAAAATAGTAACTTTATATTTTCAACTTGTTTAAATCCAACGTAAATTAAATGAAATGTGTAGTGGGGTGTGTCAATATAAAAAGAAAATTGACTTGCATACGTGTGAGACTAATTTGGATTTGCTGCACTTAAAAAAAAAATATAAATTTAATGGTTAAAATTAAAGAAATTGAATGATTTGATGAATCAAATTAATCTTAATAATTGCACATGATAAAAAATTTAATTTTTTGATTGCATATAGTCGTCAATTTTTAATTCAACAATTCAAATTTTAAAAATTATACGATCAAACCATTAACAATTCTTTTTAGAATTGTAATATATCGAAATTCATGTCAGAAACAAATGATCTCAAAAAGAAAAACCCATGAAAAATTTAGAATAAGATGGAAACCCTACTTTGGTCGGATAGTGAGTTCTTTCCTAATGTTTGTTGTTATACATGAATTTTTAAGCGATATAGATTAATACTTTTCTGGTTAGTTTTTATAGGGTATAATAGTACCAAATACTTAAACATAAGATAATGCTGATCTTGTTTCACTTTGGAAGCAGTCCATTAAACGAAAATTTAAGAAAAAAAATTACAATTTGATTAGGTCAGATATGCTAAGAAATGCTGGTATTTCACATTGGAAGTAGTCCACTAAACGAAAAGTCAAGAAAAAAGAAGTTATAATTTGAATAGGTCAGATAAGCTAAGTAATGCTGCTTTTATGATATTTCTGTCAAATGAATTAATGGCCTAATCTGTAAATGGAAAAACTGTTTGAATGTCGGAATACTTTCCCTGAAGGCAATACGGTTTTGGCTTTATAATAGGCATTCATTCAAGTCCTGCGTGTGGACTGTGATGCTAACTAAATCAAATTCAGGTTACATTGGAATAATGGATCTAGTATTAAAGCAACATGTATTATCCCAGAAGGAAAGTTTAAAAGATGATAATATGCACCATAAAACTACATACAATAGAGGTAGTCACCACAACTAACATAAATTATATATTTGCATCATTCAATACACAATGATCACACCATCTCCTATGATACAATCCCTCAATCACATCACAAGCTGGGCTACAATATCCAAGAATGCTTTTGAATATTTCTGATATTAACTATTAGTATATGAATCTCAACTATCCTAGTTCTAACAGTTTCAGAAGAGGGGACCATGAAAAACCCCCTTACGAAACCTCTTAATCATGTAGAAAATGAAAGGATCCCTTGTAGAATGAAAAATACCACCAGAACATACCAGTGAAATGTTGTTTGAGAACTAGATGAATCTGAGCTTTTATCTGTGACTCCCACAAGAAAATGGCAATCGACAACTGAAGGGTCCAGGAAAGTGACCATACCGAGGCCATCAAAATCACAGCTTCGTGAATCTTGCATTTGCAGCTGGTAATAACTGTTGAAAGCATATGAGATATTCCCTTTCTCCCCAATCCCATTACATGAACCCCCATAGTTAAGTGTTGTACAGTCTGCAACACTACAGGCAATTCTCATGTGGTTCGCCACGTTGGTCAAATCGGTGGAGGGACTCACAACACACCATCTTGAGGGAAGATACTGAACATTCTTAGCATTCTTCAATTCCTTGTTTCCAAGGCCAAGGTTTAATGGATACTTAGCCTGCCCATCAAAAGAGAAAATCCCCCAGTGTCTTTCAAAGTTTCCAGGAATTGTGCTTTTCGCTCCTTCATCAAGCAGACTGAATATATAAACATCCAAGGGAGGAGCAGCAGGCCTTAAGGGGGTCCCTTTGTTACTCATTATATGCTTTATCAGACCTTGATTGAAAACTCTTGCTGCAGTCAAGTTTGCACCAATAGCTCCATCTGAGGGCCAACCGATTTCCCCAATAACTATGGGCATCTGGCCATATCCAAGTTTACTAAGGGCTGCAACTAAAGTATCATAGTTTCCATCAAATGCATTGGTATAAACGTTGGTTCCGTCAGTGACTGGGTGAGTGGTTCCCTCGAAGAATGCATAGTCTTGGGGAAAATCTCCATTGTCATAAAGGCTTAGGAAAGGGTATATGTTTACTACAAATGGGGAACCATTTGAAATGAGAAACTGAACAAGTTGAGTCATAATTTGGGTCAGTTCAGGACGAAAGGCACCTTGAGAAGGAACTGTGGCCTCATAGGCATCCGCATTGCATGGTACCACTAGTTTTACATAACCAGCAAGATTTGCTTTGACTAAAGACTGTTGTAGATTGAGTATGGCTGGCATGACCAAGTTCTGAAATTGACCATTATAACTTGTCAAAAATGGCTCATTTCCAACAGCAACATACCTGTTACCAGTACCACAAGGTAGAAAAAAATTTAGAAGCCTGTGAATAATCAAAATACTCTGTATAGATACAGACTACAAATATGTGACAGAAAGAAAAGAAAGATCTGTTGAATTCTGTCATAAAAGAAGTGAGCTGTAATTTTTTTTTTAATTTAGACATCACAACTGTGTTACCTTAACAGAAAGATTCCAGAGCTAGCTTAAAACCCTCAGTAATACTAAAATTTCTATGTGGAATTAGTTATGCATTATATCCAATAATTGCTTGTGCGAGGCGATTCATCAACTAACCTAATAATTAGGTGAGGAAGCAAAGACTCATAATTGTTATAAGTCTGTGCAAGCACAAAAGTTTGATTGGGATCGATTGCCCCGTTTTCTCCCCCAACTTTATCAGGATTGATCACGTCAACTAACTCACTAACCTCAACCAAATCAATCACTAAAACCATAACCATTGACATGAACTGTCCATGGAAAAGTTGCTTGCGGGCAAGTTAGATGACTCAGATGTGACCCATGAGGTCAAGCCTAGGAAGCCATTGTGCTAGGAGCTGCCACTAAATACATTTTTGGTTCCCTCTAATACTGTAAAGAAGGTTCCATTTGGCCTCTGGTTTTAATTGAGTCAATATTGTCGTTCAACATTTCCAAATAATGCAATTAGTCATTTCCATCTTAATTTTGTTGCTATGATAACGAAAAATGATAATATTTCAATTAACTCACATAGGCGAGATTTTCGCCTCGTGAATCTGCTGAATAGTAGGTACTTAATCTATCCATTTTTCCTCCCCAAACCCAAGTATAATTTTGAGTGATTTGACTTGATTAGTTGTCATTTAGGGAGTTCATGTGGCCCAAATCACACCCACGTATATAAATTAACCACAACTTCATTATATATTTTTTTAATTGCATTCTTATTTATTTTTAAATGTTAAAGGACAATATTGGCTCGATCAAAACTAGGGAAACCAAATAAAGAAATTTACGATACGAAAGAGACCAAAAGTGTGTTTGAGAATAACTGATGTTTAAGTAAGGTAAATTCTCCCAGCCATCTAGCCATCAGAAGTTCAATCAAGCCAAGTGTTCAAAAGGAAAAGTTCATTAACATAATTATGCAGTATTTCCTAAGCAAATACAGTAAATAGCTTTATTATTGGGACAAAAATGGTACATATGAAACACAATGATTGACAGAAATAATATTAACAGAGAGCAAGCTTGTTTTCCAGCTTATGCTTCTTGATGGAGGCTACTATCTCCGGAATATTAAATCTGAATTATTCAACGATAAATCACTATAAATTTTCAGTTATTTGAAATGACAATTGAGAATCAAAAGTTTGGAAATTATAATAATACTAGATATTCTTGAATGACGTCGGTTTTCAAAACCTATTAATTTTACTGGCCGATTCATCCTCGGATCCCCCGAATATTTAAATAAATATATTATCGAAAAAAGATAATTTAAAAAATACTACACAGAAATTTATCCACCATCTTAGTAGTGAAAATTTTACTTTGGTGCTTCTGTCGTATAAATAGTAAATACTTCAGAAGTTAGTCTTGACATTTTCATGAAAGTACCCATTTTCCATTTTTATAGATAAAGCTGCTATGCATCTTGAACAAAGAGAGGATGGAATATTAACTAGAAAATCCTCGGCTGTATATTGTTTTGGAAAAATTTTTCCCCGGCTGTCAAAAGATTTCATGAATCGAAATTTTACTAAGTAAAAAAGTATTTTTACTTTTACTTCAACCTACGGAATACTCTCATGGGGCTGTCATACTTCAGAGAGCTATGTTGCGGCCCAAATAACAATTTTTCATAAAAAACTTTTCTAATAAATCAAACTCATTAAATAAAATTTTCATTTTCTCGGGAAACAAACGAAACCTAAAATGAGAATCAAGAAATAGATAGAAGAGACCAACCTGATATCAGCACCTCCTTTACCCATATAGGAGGAAACATTCTGTCGAAGCCACAAATCAGCAGCAGAAGGGGAAGAGCCTAAGAGGTACAACATCTCATTGGGGATCCCAACCATGATCTGAATCCCACTTCCCATTAGCGCCTTAAGAGCGTCCGCGTCGGCTTCAAACAACTTCACTTTCGGGATCTTGTTGTCTTTCAAGAGATCGACCACTGTGGACGGCTTCAACCTGTGGAATGAAATCGTACCCCAGTTCACTCCTATCGCCGATTCCGCCATTGGAGCCCAAGCCACTAACCACAAAAATAGAGCACCGCCCACAAATCTCCGGTCCAACATTTTCGCCTCTGAAAATGTATTATCCTCGCGAGTTTGAAAACGAAACACTCACCTACTCATTCGATATACTCTCGAATCTGGATTCGAGAGGAAGAGAGATAGAGAGAGAGGGGGGTGGGAATGATGTGAAGTGTGAAGAGAAGAGCTGGAACAGTGATGCTAAACGTAACCGCTATGAGTACAGAAGAAGAAGGCGCTTGATAATGGAGAATTAATTTATTATTAAGGGGATGGATGAAATTACATACGTGCCCTTGATCTCTATA
Organism: Delonix regia; assembly: GCA_037074485.1. Classification (NCBI taxonomy): domain Eukaryota; kingdom Viridiplantae; phylum Streptophyta; class Magnoliopsida; order Fabales; family Fabaceae; genus Delonix; species Delonix regia. The sequence goes on along the minus strand of CM073450.1, from coordinate 41,344,886 downwards.
TGTCTCCTAACGCATGCGTATGTTGGCCTTGCTTTTTTTCAAGGCATGTCGGCATCTTGAAAATATTCAACGTAGGTCAGTATTTGTACGGTTTTAAAGGATTAAATTAAAACTCGGGCAAATTAAAGCCATCACCAAAAAAAAAAAAAGAATAGGGGTAAAAACGGGATAATTTTTCTTTTTGGGTCAGCGAATACAATTAGATAAAAGCACCCAAATAATATTTTGAATATAAGTTGTTTTAATGGTTTAAATTTTTCTAATATATATTATATATAATAACAATAATAATAATAAACTAGACGTAATCATTCTGAATTTTAATTTAGTGATATTTTTAATATACAATCTTTAAAATATAATATTTTAAAACAAAAACACTATACATCAATTGAAACTAACAATTTAATGGAGATTTTGAAGACAATGGAGGTCTGAAACATTTGTACAATGAGAAAAATCAAGAAAATAGTGAAAACATAAAATATCATGAGATAATCGTACAGTTTTTGTATATTAATTTTAATTTATATATATATTTTTTTTATTTCTTGCAATAGTTTATGAAATGAAGTATAATATTTTGAAATTTATATATATTTGTTCATGAGAATTATATGTAGTTTTCTCTAAAAAATAGTTATCCAATATATATATATATATATATATATAATTGTATCTCAAATGAAATACGGGGCTTTTAACTAAAATTAGTAAATGTAATTGTGGGATTGTGAGAATTGCCTAATTAGTTAGAAATATATCAATTTTTGCATCCATACAAAAAGTAGTAAACTGTCGCTTATTTTCTTTTAACTTGATCCAAAAACATTACATATAGTTTGTGTTATATTTTTTTATTGCCTTGTGTTATCACTTTATTATCATATAATTTTTTTTTTATTTTGATTTTGATAAAAATCATACTATGAATGTTATAAAATTAATTTTAAAGTTGAAAGTTCATTACTTATGTATTGTTATGAGTAATTTATAAGTCTAATATCACTAAATAAGCTAAGTAGAACCTATGGCACAATGATGGCGAAATGAAGTAATAGGGTAAAATAATTAGAACGAGATTAGGTATACTTTAAGAATTTGTTTATAATATATTAAGTCAAAAAATAAATATTTTATCTTAAGTCGTAACAATATTGCATTTTAATTACTAAAAAATAAATAATTACATCATTATATTGTAAAAACTCCTATTTATATTTGTTGGATATAATATCATTTTTACTTTTTAGACAAAGTAATTAATTTAAATAAATACTAATAATTACGAGAAGTCCAAATTTATTATTGAATTTTGAATATGTCTTTTGAGTTTGCATAATCTAAATTGACCATAATAGTAATTTTGTAATTCTTTAAATAAATAACGTTCTTGAATTCTGTATTTTTTTAAAAAATGTTACAACTATTATTTATTACGATCATAATCATAATGTACATTTAATAAAATGAACATGTAGCACAAGCTAGCATGGAGATACTAAGCTTTAGCTAACATACCAAGATAGAATACTGCAATCTTTTAATCACCATTATCATACAATCCCATCTTTCTTTCTATGTATTTCCTTTTAATTGTTGGAATAGAGATTAAATTAATAAAAATATTTACTTTGAGTCTCGTAAAAATATATATATATATATATATATATATATATATATAAATAGAACACTATGTTATATCATACACATTTTAATTATGTTATAATTAAGAAATACCATTACTTAAAAGTACAGGTGGGGCCTACTAAATTAATGAAGAAAATTACATTTCACCTATACAATTAAGGTTATTTACAAAATTGGTTGTGTGTGATGAAAAATTATTTTTCAAATTTTATACTAAAACTAAAATGTCAATATTCTATATTAAAATTAAATACGATTTTCATTATTATGATAATGCATGACAAAGCTTCAGTCAAAAAAAACAAATGCATGACAAAGTTTGATGTTCAACTTGTAAATTGTTTATTTTTAGTTTTTAAAGTGAATTAAGATTTTACGTTCTTAGTTTATATTAAAAATCATTGTAAGTAATTAAAAATCTTTGTTGAAAAATGGTAATTTAAATAAAGTACTTATACATTACCGGTAACACCAAAATAAATAATACTTAGTTGTTTTTAAATTATATACAAATTAGTGATGATATTATATTAAATTTTTTAAATTTGTTATTATTAACATGTAACTATGTTTTGTACATCATGGGTTGTGTCAATTGAACTTACATTTATTTAAAAGTAATTTTAAAATACACCCAAATAACAGTTTGAAACATTTAATGGAATAAATTATTATAAATAATAATCTTAAGGTTTGAATCCAATTAGTGAATCAGTCAAAGTAGGAAAAAAAAAAAAGCATACTTCTTTATATACTAAATATTTCCCTTGTTTTTTTTTTCTTAATTTTGTGTTTTATGTACTATTAAATTTATATTTTTTATATGTAGTCATAATGTAATGATTCATATTAAAATAATTTAATATTTAAAATTTAAAAGTTAAAATATTTTAAAAAATTAATCTGGAAATTACTATTAAATACCCGAGGATTGAAATCATACCCAATTGCTGGACCATAATCTAGTAGCTCGAGTAAGTATTATTTTAAAAGAAAGTGATGTGGTGAGAGTGATGGTAGAACGACACAAAGAAATAAATAAATAAAAAATAAAAATGAATTAAAATAAATAAATATTGGAAATCCGATGATTGCGACGTTGCAAGGGGGGGCGAAAAGTAGGGGTAGTATGGTAAATAGAGAAGGAAACCATGAAAATGGGAAAAGCGCCTGATAGGAGCACATAGTGTGACGTGGCGTTTGTCGTTTAGTGCAAAGGGAGAAGAAGTGGAAGAGAAAGAGGAGGAGAAGCTAACAGGTGGATGCCAGTTAACCGACTTTCACGTGAACACGGTACACCGGCTGATATGGCCGTGGTTCAGGAGAATTGAGTATGACACGATAGCAAAAAAAATATTATTTATTAAAATCCGTTTCCGACAAAAAAAGTTACATCTAAATACTTAATTTGCATTTTTTTTAATGTATTTTTAAATAAAAATTTGTCGGAACCCACCCTATATATATATATATAAAATGATTAAATTAATATATATGTATTTATTTATTAGTTAATAATAAATTGTAATATATTATATTTAATATTATTGAATTAAATAATTTTATATTCTTATTTAATAAATAAATTTATATACAAAAATTTTTTTAAAAAAATATTTTATTATTTAAATTTTAAAATTTGAGCATATGTTAAGATTTGAATTTTTTTTACTTTTCAAATTAAAACACGTAGAAATGATTTATGTGCTGCATTCTACTTAAATGGTTAGTTGTGTCCAAATAAGTTAAAGGGATAAATTTATTTAAGTGATTATTTTTTTTTTATACTTCAAAGATAAATTAGTATCCAGGTTATTTAAATATCTTCTTTATACACATTCACACACACTTAAATCCATTCGATGTGAGGTTTAAAATGACTCATAAGGGACTTTTCAAGTACGCAACCAAGCATTTTTATACTCAATTTTTAAGGGACTTCCACTCAAATGTTTCCTTTTCTGGACCACAGACTAAAAAATAAAATCACATAGTACTTAAAAGGGTTAAAATCTTCAACTTGGCTTATGCAGGTCAAATGAATTGATCCCGTAAGAAAAATATTTTTTTAAAAAAAGAAAATTCAGATAATACCAATTATAGTAACAAATATTCTTTAAAATTCAAATAAATATATCTTAAATCTAAACTTAAAACACTCCCTCGTTGAATTAAATTTATATTAGCATTATATAGTCTATTTTAGGTTTTTTTAAGTAAGAAGATGATGAAAAATTTTGTTTAACTTACTAATAAATTTTTAAAGGACCATCTCATCACTCTAAATTTATAAAAAATGAAATTGTTATAAATTAAAACTTGAGAGACAAAAATTAATAATTTTCGTTTATAAAATCCCATCATTTTGTATTCCTCCCAAGGTTGTTTCACTAATCTTTTATGTCCTTGGTCTTCAAGACTTGTAAGCAAAGGTGTCGCTTGGAAATTTCCTCATGTTCAATTAAGATCATGACTTAGAATTCTCGTCGTTGAGCACTAACTCCACAGTATATATTAAGACAAATAATGAGAGAAAGATAGCGGAAAAAGACCGAAACTATCCACTTTCTCTCTCTTCATTTTATATCATCTTTGTAATTGTATCAATCCTTAGCAAACCATCACTTCAAAAATAGATTTAATGCATGATTATTATTTTTTCTTAAAAAGGAATTAAATGGCTAAAAAAGAATTTTAAAATTTTTTATTATTATTCAAAACGTTATTTTTATTGTTTCTCTAAATTAAGAAGTTAATTATAAAATGAAATAGTTTAACAATCTAAATCACAACTATATCCTCTCACTATTAATTAATTATTACTATTATATATAAGAAAATTTGTAAAACACGCATTCTCAAGATTATTCACACGAGAGAAAACATGTGAATTCAAATATATAATATAACTATAATAAATATATATTGTTTTGGCATTACATGATTAAAATTTTAAAGACTTTTTAAATTTATCAAAATTTTACTTTAACTCCATTTCTTAAAAAAAAAAACGTTTCGGTTGACTTTATAACCAAAATTAGGAAAAATGAAGAATATTACACTCTCATAGTGACAATCCTGTATTATGAATTAAACAACAGAAATATTTTTAGTAATATATTTGTTGTATAAGGGTTATAATAAAAAATATATAAAAATTATTTTATTTTATTTCTTTTATTATAACTTTGAAAAAATAATTAAAAAATTCCCTCGTTTTTCTCGTTCACATTTTCAAAGAATAAACTATTCTAAACCACTGCGTTGCACATTCAATGTCACCATTCAATTACATTTTTTCTCAAAGGTATCTTAGGAATAGAAACAGAGATCATGTTCCTTGTCTTGTAGGGTCTTATTTCCAATAATTTGATTTATATATTTTAAAATTTATATATATGTGTATTATTAGTAATAATTTTATTACATTATAAAGTTTAACAAATATAAATTTTTTTACACAGATAAAATATTGGAAATACAAGTTTTTTCAGGATGTAAAAGTAACTTATTCAAATAATTAAATCTACACTTCATATATTCAAATAATTAAATTTTAATATTGATAAAAAATTAAGTAACTTAAATCTCATCAAACAATTGAAAAAAAGTCAAATAAGAATGAAAATTTTTAAATTCATTCATAAAATTTATTGAATATTATCTTAAAGGTTAATTATTGTAATAAAATAAGTTCAATTCTTAAAAAAATAATTAAGATATAATAATAAGTGGAGTTAAAATAATTATACTAAATTAATTTACATGTAATCATGTAATCTTAACCTATTATTACGATAATGATAAGTTAAACTACCGTCCTTTGAAAAAAATCTATTGTCATTAATGAGCTGGAGCTTGCTTTCTTGCTTTAAAGAAAAGAAAAGAAAAGAGAGAAAAAGAGAAAAAGACGACGTCGCTTTCCTAATCCATTATCTGGCTACCAAGAATTTGGCCATTAAAAACCAAAACCAGATGGCTAATAAGCCTTAGTTTAACTTTGTTTTGCCTTCACTGTAATTGTCCTGTTCTGAATCACCAGATCGTACTCACTCCATATCTCTTTGTCGTTCTTAGACCTCCTTTTTTGACTTTTATGTATACTTGTTATCGTAATTTTAAAAGTATATTTGTTTAAAAAATAAATTTTAAATAAAAATTTAATTAAAATAAATCTACTTTATAAAACAGATTAATCATAATTTTTTAAAAAGCCGAGCCTGAATGTTTAAATAAATATATTTTTAATAAAAAAATTTATCATTAAAAAAACTTAATGTAAATATAAAAATTAATATATTTTATTTTAAAAAATTTATACTAATTTAATAACTTATTTATATTTACAGCTTTTTTATATATAAATTTATAAATAATAATAACAATTAGTTATATTCTTTTTCTTAAATTTTAAATAATAAATTAATTTACTCATAACATAAAAAATTTGATTGACCTAGGTTAGACTAAAAATATATATATAAAAGCATAAATAAAAAATGTTCAATTAAAACATAAATTTAAAATTTTTTAGTTTAATTTTTTAAAATTTGATTCAATGATCAGGTTTAATTTGAAGCAAGGCTACTGAGAGGAAAAAATGCTTTTGTAGGGACTTTATTGAGTATTTTTTGGTATATGGTTGAAAAAAGGTAAATATACAAAATGACTAAAATTGTTGCTTAAAGTTTGATTATATTATACTTAATATTGTTTTGGATACCATTGGACTCTTAATAGTTTGATATATATGACAAATGAGCTACAATCTCATTTATTCATATTGTCAAGGCATGACTTGCTTTGACTAAACTAAAATGGTAGGTTGATGACTTGAGTTACTCACATGGGAGATAACCAAAATTGAGACACGAGGCGATAACTCTTAGATTTTTTAAAATATTAAATTTTATATAAATTTTTTTTTATGTTCTTAATTTGTTTCCTTAATTGATAAGAACTTGTTCATTTATTTTGTAAGAAATTTATTCTCTTTTCAAATTTTGAATTCTACAATTAGTATTAATTTATTATTAGTTTAATTTATTGGTTTAATTAAATAATTAAACAATTAATTTTGACATAAACAAGAATAAATTGGATTTGAATTAACTATAGACAATAAGTGATAGGTTAGAATTTTTACAAGGCTATTGAATAGAAACTTTAATATATAGTTTAAAATTTGTCAGTAATTATTCTATTAAATTATTAATAAAAGGATAAGAAGAAAATTTTATAAGTTAATTTATTATTAATAAAATATTAAATTATAAATATGAATAGTTAAGAAAATAGGGAGTTATTTTGAAGTCAAATAAATATTTTATTTATTTAAACAAAATCCTATGCTTTTTGAACATACATTAACTCTTTAATTTCAATGATTCATGATAAATTTATCTTATGATTGGTTAAAGTTCTCTCTCTACTTTTCTAAATTTACTATGTATGTAAAAAATGATTCAAGCAAAGCATATTATAATTTCTAGGATTTAATTTACAACTTGCATTTAAAGATTTTTTAAAAGTAAAATTTCTTTGTATTTATTATAATTTTCCAAATTTTTTATCCTACTTGAACCTATTTTCATTCTTTCCTTTTACATCTAATTGCGATGTAGCTTAAAATTGTTGCCAAATGTGTAAAATCCAATAGGTTTTCACAATCTGGCCCTTAAAATATGCAAATTTCAACGAGTCTAGGAGTCCTTCAATCATAGAGCAACAATTGAGATTCCAATGAACGGACTACCTGACTTTTTGAGATTTTCTTTCCTCTTTTTGACAACGGATTTTTCTTTTCTATTATAAATATCGTCGCTAAAGGGTCGGGATGATTTGCTTTCCCACATGTCAGGATGGTTCATCGCTCTCTTTTATATATCTATCCATATCACTTACAAGCTTTTCAAGAATACGAAAGGCAGAAAAGCAGACATGCCTTTAATTTCTTTTGCAAGGCCATGCAGTATAAAGACCAGAATATATATTAATTCCCACCCAACATACTAAGGCAAATAGCACTTTCTACTATATTTTTTGAGGTGGTCTTAAAAAATTATAAGTTTAAAATATTTACTATAAAGGAACCTAGATTTTAAATTTATTTTAAAAAAATTTGGGGACCAATTTTTTTATTTTATTTTAAAGGACTTTAACCAATGGTTCTGGCATTTTCAAAATAATTTTAAGTTTTTTATATGTTTTATAATGATTATTTCAAAACTGTAGTCATGGACTGCAATACTTTCAAATTTTAAAGTGTTAACAATATTTAAAAAAAATATTCATTGCAAAATGCCATATTCTTATACCCTCTTAGTGAAAGACCTAGGGACCAAAATTTTTTACTGAAGAACCTTGCCCAGGAATTTTGGGATCCTACCCTAAGATCTTTTCATTATGCATTTCCATAGTCCTAGGGATAGGATCATTCAGAGTAACAAAAATGAAATTTCTAACCCTTTTAAATAATTTAAAATATAAAGTCATACGTATATAAATATTTTAAACAATTATCTCAAACTTTAACGTAACAATATGTTAAAGAAAAATCATTGGAAAAAATTTATTCTTGATAAAGCAAATACAATTGGTGATTCCCATGCAAAGACACCTTTATCTTTTTTCCCTCAAGCTTTCTTACCACTTCGTGAGAATCAAAAACACCCATTGGACAACTTGTCATAGAATATATATATATATATATATATATAGAGAGAGAGAGAGAGAGAGAGAGAGAGAGAGTTAGCCATGTCTGCCACCACAAAAGGGAAGACCAAAGCTACAAGGGTGGAAGCCACTGCACATGCTTATCACTTATGCCTCCTTTTCCATCACCCTACAAATATAATACATCATGCTATATATATATATATATATATATATATGTACATGGTCCATAGTCCAGTCACCAGTCACTCTATACTTAAGGATGCATGAATAAGTTTCACAGGAATAGTAAAAAAAGATGAGAGATGGGAATGGAAACTAATAGAAATGAATTACAAAAAACAAAAGTTATGTTTGGCATGTAAAGAAATGGAATTAGTTGTGAAAATTTTGTTACGTTTAGTATGAAATGGATTGGAAAGTAAAGCGAGACTAATGTCAAAAATATTCCCATTAATAAATTAGGAAAAATTAAGCCTCCTTCCACGAAGGGTTTTTTGTCTTTAAAATATCAATTCTATAGAAATCACCCTTATTCCCAAGGTTTCATAAAGGAATGCTTATTATCATGTTTAAGAAAGTTTGGTCTTCCAAAGAAGGGTTTGAGATTCTATTTTACAAAACAAATATAATTTATCCAAGAAAATTCTCTCTTCCATTCCCTTTCAATTAGCTCATCTCGTGCATACCAAACATCCCTTATTGTTGCTAACTTTGCTAGAAAGATGGCTTCATCATTTCATGTCATATTTAAGAAAAATTTTAAGAGTGGGTTTGTTTCAAAGTTGATATCATTAATTTTGAAAAGAAAGTCATATATAGCAGTGGCAGAGCCAGGATTTTAAGTTGGTAATATAGTTTTAGAGAAGCTATAAATAAATGATAATTAAGAAGCCAAGTGCATAAATGTCAAAAAGTATATATTTGATCGATATATATAAAATCAAATAAATTGTATACCTCATAATTTTCGTCCACGTAATTTTATTTTGGGAATGAACAAAAAAAAAGGGGGGGGGGGGGGCAGATGGGATAAATGATGAAGAAGCATTAAATAGATGGCAATAGAGGGAGTGAAAGTAATGTTTAATGTCTGAGCAAAGCAAAGGCAATCCAGGGAAAAAAGAAGAAGGGAAAAATGTGATAAAATGAAAAAATAAAAAGGGAAGAAAAATGACAGAAAATAGAAAAAGGAGAATGAAGAGAATATAAGGAAAAGAGGTTAAATAAAAAAAAAAAAAAAGGGAATGAGTCTTCCTTTCGTTTTTGTGAGAAAAAAGGGAAGTTAAATAATTAGATGAGGTGCTTATTTAATATAAGTAAATGTGAGCTAAATTAAAAAAAAAAAAACTGAGAAGAATACTTTTTTGAGATATGGCATGAAAGGTGACAAAGCTACACATAGAATTTTGAAAAAAATAAAGATGTATGTAAAATAATATTATTTATAATATTTCCTGCAAATAGGGTAAAAAAGCTATGTATATACTATCATATAAAATCATCAAAGACCACTATAATAACGGATATGACCCAAAATTTAGTTAATATGTTTCCATGCATACACACATACATATATGTATACGTATATGCATTCATCCAAGTATAATAATTGTAATTAATGCAACTAATCATATATGTAAAAAATAATTGTAAAAATTCAGCGGGGTTTAAATTTTCTGCTTTTTACTGTGGTCATATGGTGACTCATGCCACGAACATTTTTAGTACAATAAATATTTTCAATGCATAAATTTTCTTTAATTTCAAGAGAAAATTTTAAATACACATAATTTTCACTAAATTTTTTTAGTGGTCTAAATCTACAGACACCCACTTTAATTAGTAAATTTCTATAAGCTCATGTGATCATGCAAATTTTAATGAATTAAACTGCATTCTAAAATCCAAAAGATCCGACAATTATTCCCACATCATTATCTATGGTTTCAGAAATTCCGACATTCAGCTTGCCGTGTCGAATTCCATAATATATCTTCAGAGCTGGTCGCATATATAGTTTTAATTATACAAAAATTATAATTAATTCATTGGATCATTATAAAGGTTTATAAAACAAATATATGGCACCTACTTGTAGAGTTGTCAAAATAGGTTTGACCCAGCAGGTCGAGTTCGTTTAACTCACATAAGAGATAGGTTGGATTGAGGTATTCCTTTGAAAACTCGTTTAATATATTTTTATTAACTTGATCCGTTTAACCCACGAGTTAAATGAGTTGTCTCGTTTTTTTGAAAAAAAAATTTCACTCACTCAGTTCAGCACCCCAACCCACTACACTTTTATATTTAAAAAAATTAATCATAATGTATTGTGTTGTGTCTATTATTTTGTAATTTTTTCAATTTGAATATTTTTTTCATAATCATATTCTTATTATTAATAAATCATTGAATTATTAGATTACTCTAGTTTTAATTCGTTGAAACTTGCTTTTTTTTAGTTAATTTTTATTTATTTATTTATACTGATATAGAAATTGATTAATCAAACAAGACATATGCATAAAAAAAGTAACATTTAAATTTTTATAATTTTTTGGTAAGTTAAACGAGTCAACTTACTTAATCTATCAGATGGGTTGGGTTGACATTTTCAACCCACCACCTTATAATGGGTTAAACGAGTTGACTTATTTAACCCACCAACTTGGATGCAATTCAAGTAAGGCAGGTTAACCCATTTTGACAACTCTAACCAATTAGATATTACCATATATACGAGATAACAAATTATGACCAATCAAATTCAAGCCATGAGTCACCTTAAAAGATTGCTAAATAATTTTTCATATAATTTATTCATTAACAATAATAATAAATATTTATAAATTAATTTTATTAACTAAGAATTATTTATTGTACTTACAGTTAGTATTTATTATTATTATTGTTAATGAGTATAATAAATGATTCTTGACTACTTAATAAAATTTAAAAATAAATAGATAATTATTAATGTAGCTTAATGCAACATGACCATTTGCCAAAGCATTATGTCAGCACTTTTCCAAAACAAATAAAAGAAATATTAGGCAATTTGGCACAAAAGGCACTCTAATTTGAGATTTAAGCTTTTTCAAACCCTCGGATCGAAATCAAACGGAGAAGACGAACTAGAGGATCATAAATACTAATGTGATGTTAATTACCTTTGGTAGCTGGCAATGGAACCAAAGTTTAAAGAGTGGAAGAGGACAAAAGAGTGGCATAAATTAGAAATACCTTTAATTAATCAGACTGCTTCTTAAAGGAGGCAAGATAACATACCTTACATAAACTTTTAATCAATAATGGCGATAGTCCATCACCATGACCATGAGATAAGAATGAAATCCTTTCTTCAAAGAGGAATCATTTTAATTTTTATATTTAGAGGGGCCAACTTAGTTTACTTTTTTAATTTTCGGAGGATTTTTTAAAAATATTTTTAATTTTTAAATGACTAAATTCAGTGGCTAAGCTAAGACTTGGAGTTAGTGGAAGCGCAAATTTTTAAAAAATATATTTTATACCTTATTTTGAAAAATTAATTTTAATATTTTATTTTTTAAATAAAATTCTTTTATTTAACCTTTTGAATTAAACTAAATGAAATTAATTAATTAAAAATATTTTGACTTTTTCCTTAAATTAAAAGTAATGTTAAAGTATTGTACTATACATTATTTTTTACTTTAATATTAATTTTATTATCTAAGTACCCATAAAAACATTTATATCTACCTATTTATCTTTTATGCATAACGAAGATATACAAAACAAAATAAACCATCACTTGATAACATCAAAATAGTTCAATAAACTATCCAAAATAGTATTTTGAAGGACGTAAATCAATTTGTTAAAAAAAAAATATATTTATAGAGTATTATAAATATTATTTTATACATCAACATTTCAAAATTTTTTAAGCATTTATAGAAATAATTGTTCGATGTTTAATTAAAAATAACATATTGATATTTAAATTTAATAATTGTAAAATTCTTATTTACAAAAATGTATAAAATATTTATCCAAAAATTAAATATATAATATATATATGTGAGTATAATGAGTTTAAATTAATGTGAAATAATGAAATAAAATAACATGACTCAATCATTTAAGATCAATAATTTTAGCGAATTCAAAACATCTAAATATATAGGGGCATAAATTTAAAATTTAATACAATATAAATAAAAAATTCAGGGGCAAGTGCCCCCTCATTTATCTTATGATGATAAGTGAGTGACGCAAATTGTATATTTTTTTATTTTATAAAGTAAGGATTCTTTGACTTAATTAATTTGGCCTTGGATTTCAGTTGATCATTTCTCTCTCAATAAATTAATATGTGAAATTTACCAATTGATTCATTTGTGTTATTACAATATTTCCATACCGTCTAAATTATATATATATATATTCGCTCATTTGATTTGAAATTAAGAAGAAAAAAATTGCACTCGCCTAACATGATTATTATTTCCATCATTTGCACTTAACCAACTCATTTATCTATTTCCTTTGGTTATGGACATTTAATTTTTCCAATCTTTCTTCAATATATCTCCTAATATTAATTATTTTAATATTACATCTGCACGAGGGACAATATTTTGGGCATGAGCCCAACTTCATAACTTGGGTAGACCTTTGTACACAATAGCCTAAGCCCAATACTCAATGAACGTTTATAGGCCGACCTCATTAGATTAAGCCCAAGGGCTTTCAGGCACATTTCATATTTTGAGTCAAACACAATTTGATCCCTAACTTAACATTTTATTCTCACGTTAATCCCTAATTTGTCAGTCTATTTTCAATTTGGTCCCTTACTAATTTTTACTTTCAACTTGATCATTGGCTAATCAAAATGTTACTAGTTTTGGTCTCTCACAAACATAAACATTAATATAATTGTTTAAATTTAGTCAAAACTAAAAGACAGGATGTGTTAACTTTTAAATTAATAAAATACAAAAAATAGTAATATTCTAACGAGTGAATTTTTAAATTAAAAATTGAAATATTAAATTGAGAATAAAAATTAAACTAAAAATTAATTAATAAACGATAAAGCAAAATAGTATTATATTCTTAACATTCTCATATACTCTTATACTCTTTTTGTAGTCACTGACATTGGTACTAGAGTGTTTAGAGTAGTCTCACTGCCTTAAAATTACTATAGAAAAATTACAATAACAAGAATCAAGAGACTTCACGTAGATCAATTTGAAGTATTATTCACTAAATCTAAATATATTTTTGAGTTTTTTCTTAGATTGAAGTGTGACGTTTTGTTTATTTATTTATAAGCAAGTGAATGATGACAATTTACTGGACTGTAAGATGAAAATATATTTCTCTTCAAATATATGATAGTTCCCCTTGATGGTCAACTATTCCTAAAAAGATTACTCCCTTAGAACTCAACACGTGGTTAAGGATTCTGATTAGTTATACAGTTTACTGGACTGTAAGATGAAAATTTAAGGATTTATAGTTTTATTAATGATTATATATTGTTATGTTTTTTGTTTGTAAATTTAAATCATTAAATTTTTATCTTATAATCTAAATTTGATGAATTGGAGATGACAGTTGGAGCAAAATTAAAAAGAATCTTAATTACATGGTTTCATCTCCATCTACATATATTCTTCTTACATAGTTATTGTTATGAAGTAGTAGTGATCACTATAAGAAATGTTGGAAAAATGACATATGTAGATAAACAAGAGCTATATATATATATATATATATATATATATATATATATGAATATTATACGATATAAAATATAAGAGGAAAGGAAAAGTCCTCAAACTGTTGATTGGAATCATAGCAATATGGTAATTGCTTACCTAAAGCAAATTTTGTGAGGTCAAGACTCAGAAGGTGACAAACTTTTCGTTTTATACCAGAGCATATTTGCTGGAGTGATTGGGGCCATTGGATTAAGATCCAATGGTCCCAAATGTAAAGATTTTTTACAAATATAAAAATTAAGTATTTTTAAAAATATGATATATTAATAATTTAAATTTTTTGTACAGAATAATATTTTATTGGAAAAAAAGATATTGAACTATGTTATAACGTGTGTGGAACATACAGTAAGATATTAGAAGCAATTTAATTTTTTTCTAATAAAATATATCATTCTATATAAGAAAAATTTTAAATTTTTATTTTATCTTGTTTTAAAAATTCTTAATTTTTATATTTTTAAAAAATAAACTTAGACTCTAAACTTAATTATTTATTAAAAACGATCCTTTAATTATTAGAGGAGATCCGTTCTCTATTCTCATTATGATGTCAAGAGATTGCCACTTCCTTTACGCAACGTAATTACAAGACCAAAAATAAGCGTTAAAAAAATTTGAATCAACTATAGATGACTCTAAATTTATGTTTTTAATAGGTCATTCTATCTATTTTATTTATTCTCTAACACTGCAACTTATATATGTCACTTCATAGTTTTCCATAAGGCTTTGAAGGAGGCATGTTGAAGATAAATAAGAGCTTGAAATAAGTAGAACTTATTTCAAAAAACATGAAAGTTCAAGAATTTATCTTTTAGTTTCAAAAGTAGGAAAGTCTATTTATACTGAATCAAAATTCAAACTAAGTTTGTAAATTCTTCTATTTACATTACTCAAATACAAGAAATAATTGTAGACTCAACGATGGAGTCATTGCAACAGTCAACAATTATTGTCGTAAAGAATAACCATAATGAGGAGCTGTCATTAATTTGTGAACTTTACAACCATTGAAAAGTTGCTATTGTAAAACCTGACATTTACGAGTTGTAAGGTCAGGTTAGTAAGTGGACCTTGAATGCTTGAGGTCCATTGTAAGGCCTAATGACAACCATATATTGAGCATTGTTAAGCCTGGCTTGACGACGACCTAATGAAGACCATTGTTAGGCTCTAGCTTAATGACGGTTGCTTACTAACCAGGTTTGCATGTTTCATTTTATTTGATAGATTTTTCATGTTTTTGTATTTCTTTTATATATGTTCTTAATTTAAACTAATGTTGCTTTTGGTCATTAACAAAAATTTTGAAGATGAAGAGGTTCTTTAGGAATTCCAAATTAGCCACTGCTAGTGGACGAGGTTCACCATGCATTAACACTTCATTGCTAAGCCTTGTCATTTTTAGTGATCGACCAATGTCATTGCCTCCAAGTATCCTAGCAGATGTTTCAAATGAATAACCTACCCAATCAAGTACCGCTGACAATGTTAGAGAACAATAGAAAGAGCATTCACAACTTGCACAGCTTGCATCACGATCACGTAAGAGAGGATAAATTGTTGATGTCATTGATAAGTAGACTAATTAATGAGATTTAATGCAAAGATGATTCTTGTATGTTCATGCATGAACTTAAAAATTATGGATGAGAATGGTCAAGTTAAGAGTAGGCATTTAACAGTTCATGACGTTTGGACTCTTTCGAGGGTTGAAAGGGTGATTGTACCATTCAACTCTAATAACTAGCCCATTGAAGAAGGAGGTGGATTGTTGGCTATCTTTCTTAGCAACATTGTGAAAGACTTTAATAAGTTACCCATTAGTTATCAAAAATGGAAATTGGTACTTTTGAATACAAAAATGACATATTTAGAGACCAAATATAGGTAATAATAAATTTGCTATATAATTACCATATGAATTCAACAATTTCTTTATTGATTGTTAAATCATATATATATATATATATATATATATCTTTCTCTCTTTCTCTATTTCTCTCTCTCTCTTGCAGGTAAAATTTGTTGTTGAGGTGGTTAATAAGAAAATTATTCTTAGTCCTTGGGATAAAAGAGAAAAGATTTTTGCTTTCGGTTATTTACATACATAGATGGTGGAACAAAAATGAGAGATGAGTTAATTGCCTTGGCCTTATAAGTCTTATAGGGCATTCAAAGGGACCAATGAGACATCATTTGTTTATTACTAACTTGACCGAAATACTAAGGTACAATAAAACTATTTGTTTTTCCTTTACTAGTTTGTCTTCGTATCAATTTTTGATAATCCAATTAATATGATTTGGTTAAATACAAGACCACTATCACAAAAAATAAAGAAAATAGAAGGAAGTAAGTGATTCTACACACTGTTGGATTGAAGAGTCTTGCATGGAAAAAAATTGAGATAATGAGTTTATATTAGTAAAAAGTATTACACTCAATTGTTGTATGACTATTTAATATGTTACATTATGAAAAACAAATGTAGGAGGAAGAGTGTGGTGATTAAATTTCCTGGGAAGAGGTTTGCACCGTAGTGTACAAGAGAGCCAATGGATCGTTCATAAATGAGGATACTCAAGTTATTGATGTATGTTTATAAACTTTGTCATGTTATATTATTGATTCTGATTGACTCCAAATGATTTAATGTTAAAATAGGTTATTGTTATTTTATTTTGAACCAATACATAGGAAACGACAGCTAAGTTTAAGGCATCTGACTCTTATACACAAGAAGTTTCTTTGTAAGACTCATTTGCACTGGCTTTAGGGACTCATGAACATTTTGGGCGAGTTTGAGGAATGAGGATGAGTGTTTACCCTTCCTAAGTATTTGGATGTTGTGCTAGTGGGATTTTGCCACTTGGATCATCCTACCATGAGTTATAGGATGAAGTTGCATCACTTAAAGTTGAAATGGTAGAAAAAGGCATAAAAGATGTACAATAAAAAACTCAAATTCTTGATATTGTAGTAGAACAATGATGAAAAAATGTAATCATGTCTTTTTTCTTAAAAAATGTCAATAGAGATTTGCCACCAGAGCTCGCATCCATACTATCTCAAGGGGTATTTCTCTAAACATTTTTATTTTGTATAAGTCTTATGTTGTAATGTTCTTTTATTTTTATTATTCAATTTATTGCTCATTATAGTTTGTTTTCAATTTTTAGGTATCTAGTGAGCAAGGTAGTGAAAACCTGCTATCAGATGCATTGCCAAGTCTTTCTAGTAGGAACAATTAGTTAGTTATGATGACTTATCATTGTTTGTTGTTAGACTTTGTAGTTATTTAGTATCTTATTATGTTTAAAGTTGATTATGGTTTTATGTTAAAGTTTGTATGTAATTATGTTTACAGTTAATTATTAAGTAAGCCTTGTTGGGTGTGAGTATTAGATTGTGTTGTTATGATTAGTAATTGATTCAGGAAAAAAATTGTCACAAAAAATTAAAGCAAAATATTTAAAAAAACAAATTAGCAATGGTTTAAACTGTTACCATAAAGAATATAGTACCATCAATGATAGTTTAACGGGTCACTATGACAATTTTTGTTGACTGTCATAGTGGCATGTGATTATGAGGGTAAGAAAAATTGTCGCAAAACTATGATTGCAATGCTTATTTTGACCATTGTAATAATGTGTTTTTGCAATAACTTTAATAAGGGCTTATTGACTATCAAAAGGATATGCCATTGTAATGACTTCTATAAGGGTTAACAAAAAATGTCATTGTTTTATTTGTGACGGTGATTTTTACTACGTTTTCATTGACCATCGTAGAACTACTTCACAATGGTTAAAACTCTAGCAAAAGCCATTAAAAAACTATTGCAAAAATCAATTTTTTTTTGGTAGTGAAACCTAAATTGACATTAGTTGTAAGAAATTTTGTTATTAAATTCATTATTGTTGTAGAAGTTAGTAATCTTTATATACGTATTTTGTAGTCAATTTGATGAGCATTCCATTTTTTGTCTTCTTTCTTTCCAAATTCTCAAATATTTTGTGTTTATCAAGTTCTTTTGTTTGTCTTTGAAGGCATGCATATATGTTAAATATTTTGTCTTTCTAGCTATTTTATTTTGTTGGCAAATTTAAGAGAATTAATTTTATGTCTAATCTATTTTTTTTTTGAAGTTTTTCATATTCGTTCTTTTTGTTTAATCCACGAATTTTATCCAATTGTTGACTTTGTTGCATTAAATACGTAAAATAAATATGTATCTTGAAACACCCATAATAGTACGCACCCTTTCATTATTATTAAACTCATGAGTTGACTTAGTAAACTCGCCAAGTCAACGTGTCTACCTATTAATTTTGAGTTAACTCTCCTTTAGGCTCGAATTGGGACCAAACTTGATTGAACTTGTTGCCAACTCATACAGACTCATTTAACTCAACCAATTCGGTCTCGAACCCACGCCATTCAACATCTATGGCAGTGTCTCATCATGCAGCCAACTTCAACTTTTGCTATATATATATATATATGTAATGGGCTTTGAGTTTCTATTTGAGAGAAAATCATTACATAAATACTCAAACCATCAGCCATCAATATGAATTGTTATAGTAGCTCCACCAAACCAACTTGTATATAATTAGACAATAGATGACATTTTATATATATTTCTTGGGAAATTTGGTAATGTAAAAAATAAATTTATAACCATTAGCCTTTGTCAATCTTTTTTATAAGATATTCTAATCATTTAAAAGATAATTGTAAAAGTTTTATATAAGACTATGGATAATAAAAATAAAAGGCATATAAGTATTTTTTTAAAATCATATTAATATTTTTTAATATGAGGAGTACAATTATCTCTCAATATCTTTTATTCTAAATGTTAAGATCTTTTTTCTCATGAGTTTTCTTATGCTATTTGAAACCGTATAATTTTCATATTATATCATGAATAATAAATGATAAAACATATAAATATTTTGTTAAAAGTATATTAACTATACTTTTTATTGCCAAAAGTGCAATTGGATATTCAAGATATACATGTAAAATTATCTTTCCTATTGTTTTTTATTTTAAGGATAACACACTTACACTCAATTTGTATTTTACTTTTTGGTTTTCAATGTTACACCCTATGCATTTTTTGAGATTTTAAATATAGTAGTATTTGAGTAAATATCATGTTTATATTATATTTTAACTATGTAATTATATATTATAATAATTGTTTATTAATAGAGGTAAACTCTTATGATTTTACATTACAAGTTTATGATACGAGTCTACACCTCCATTCTCGATTTTGCTTAAACTTGCGAGTTTGATAACCTTGCACCTCTCCCTAAGAGACATAATCGTAGTCTAGGCTTTATGATTCAATTCAACATGTATGTTTATAATTTTGTACTAATAGAAGATTCTATAATTATTATAATTATTATGGTGCATTACTTTTTTTGGAATATATATATATATATATATATATAATGTTTTCATGCACTCTACAAAATGCTCAAATTTTGAAGAATTTTCAATTTAAGAGACAATGAATTAATTAATTTATTAATTACTTTATTATTTTTCATGTTGATTTTGAAGAGTTTACACACTTCAAAGAATTCCTAATTCATATATAAGAACAATGAATAATCATTCCATAAAGAGTTGAGAGTTTGATCAAAAGAAGCTTCTTATTGATTAAACGAGACTTCTACGTTAAAAGGAAGTCTATTTTAAAAATATATAATAAATCATTATTGTGCATTATTTTTTTTGTGGAAAAAATATAGATTTTTTTTTGTCTATTTCACAAAAACAAAACAAAACGTTAATTCATGGACAGAAAATGTAATCTAAACATCATGATCAACTGTTTCATTATATCAAATCCCTTGTATATTATCTCTTTTTTTTTTTTTTGGGTCAATGCTTGTGAATTCCCATTAAGATTGGACAATATTTTCTCATGAAAATAATATTGAACTTGTCCAATATTCCTTTTTTATCTGTTGAGAAGTCAGAACTTTTGTCAAATTCTTTACCTTCTCGAGACAAACAAGTGGCAAAAATGAACTAATAATTAGAGGTCATTGATTTGCTGATTAAATTGCTTTAATAAAATATACCAACAGTTTATATTGTTTGGTATAAATAAATAAGTTAGAGCTATTGCTTGCTATTATGCTAACATTTTCAGATTCCTAAAACTGTTTCTTTATATATATATATATATATATATGCTTCGTTTAATATGTTAACCACAGTGGATATGAAGGTTCATATGATTATAACCACGGCAATCAGTCTTGTCTTACCTGCAAAAGCTCATACAGGGATTGCTACATTTTATAAACCCCCTTATACTAGTGAGTGAATCTTCATTTTTTTTCTTGATATGATAAATCAAGTTTCGTACCAAATATTTGTTTAAACACAATTTTAAGTTTTAAAATAATGTTATTGATGTTACGGATAACTATATTTGTAGTTTTTTTTTTTTTCTCATTTAGAGTAAGTATTTTTAATTCGAAGACTTTGTTACGTGATTTATGTACATGAACATTTTATGAGATTTATTAAAGTGAAATTTATTATTCAAGTAAGTTTCATACATTGTGTTTAATTATTTTTCTCATATACGACGTAACATTATTCTCTCATGCAAGAGGGTTAAACAAATTTAATAGTTTTCACATCCAATTCCATATGACATTATTAACGTGAGAAAAAATATATAAAAGGACCGAATATGCATCTGCGTGAATCATACTATACAAAGTTTATTCTTTAAGTGAGATCTTAATTCTTAATATTTTTTGTCAATAATAAGTATTATATTGCCAAAGAAGTTGAATACATCAGATACAATCAAAACAAAGCAAGAGTAACTCCAAAAAAACAAAAGACAAGAACAAAATAAAACATCTATTGCCCTAATGCCATGTATTTATGAATCTATTGTCAACTACCCTTGAACTATAAAGAAAATTAAGAAGAATGCTATTCACAATTTTCCTAATGACCATCTGCTTGTAAGCCTTCTCCTTATGAAAGACAATTTGGTTTTGCTCCATCCAAATGAAGTAAACTATACCTATCATGGCACATCTTCTAGTCATAACTAATAAGCTTTTTCCATAGCCTTCCTTGAAAACTAACCCACCTCTTGTTTCCAACAAAAATGCCTTCTTCTGATCTCGCATCTAGGCATGATTTCATTCCAAATTTTCATAGAAAAGCTACAGCTGAAGAACAAATGTTCCATAGTTTCTTCTAAACAATTGCTGAGGAGTCATCTGTAAGCCCTCATTTATGGAGTCCCTTCTTGACAGTGAACTTATTCTTTAATGCAAGCTACACAATGAAACTGTGCCTTGGGATATGTTTCCTACCCCAAACAAACCCACATCAAGGAATCTTTTGGCCTTTGTTTCTAATCACATTCCATGTTGACTTCATGAAATAGATGCTTTAAGGTTCAGGAGTCCATATAATCATATTAGTAGTACTAGAATTTCTGTCAATTTTCCTTACATTTTCTTAAGCTCTAACAATTATATCATCTATAGGATCTGGAAGCCTCTAGCTTCCATTCTTCCAAACATCTTTTATAGTATCATGCTTCCTAATGTCTGGATCCTGAGTGTTAATATCATGGAACATGTTAATGACTGCTTTTCCATACATCCAAGGATCAAACCAAAAAGAAAATTTTTTATTCTTTCCCCAAAAGCTCAAACATTTAGCTTTGTATGGTAAATCCACTTAGCCTACAAAGAAGATTAGAAATAAGTAATTTCCAAATTTGCTTTCCCATGGCTACAACATTCCAACTTTCAAAGTCCTTGATACCAAGCCTTCCTCCATCTTTGAGGAGGCAAACATCCTTCCAAGCAACTACTCCTCTCCCCATACCTTCATTACCCTTCCATAGATAATTTCTACACTTTGAATCTATTAGCTTGATTATAGACTTAGGTAGGATAAAGACAAAACACCATAAAATTTGCATGCTCCTTAACACAGTCTGTATCAATTAAAGCCTGCTTGCATAAGACAAGAGTTTTATAGCCCAAGCATTTATTTTAGTGGAAATTTTATCCACAAATTCAATATAATGCTCCTTCCTTAATTTAGTAGAAGAAGGGTGCCAAGATACTTCATAAGGAGCTCACTAACCAAGAAATTTATAGTTTGTAGAATCTCCTGCCTTTTTTCCTTAGACCCTTCATTGAAGTAGATAAAGCTTTTATTTTCATTAACATGCAAGCCATAAACATCATGGAAATGGTTGAGCGTTTGCTTAATCCAAGACATGGAATCATTATCCCCATTATAGAAGATAAACAAATCATCTACAAAGCACAAGGGATTAAGATTCAAGTCTTTACAACCCTTATTAAACTTAAAGTCATCTTGAGGATTTACTAGGCATCTTAATAGGTATTCAACAGTAATCACAACTAATAGAGGGGATATTGGATTCCCTTGTTTAAGCCCTTTTTTACTAGGGAAGAAACCTTCCATACCTCTATCTACCATGACAGTAAAGGAAGTAGTTCTTATGCACACCATCACCAAAGATATAAATTTGGTAGGGAATGTAAGGGAAATTAGAATCTCTTAATTGAAATCCCAACAAATAGAATCATAAGCTTTTCTCAAATTAACCTTGCATGTGCAATTCATATCTCCTCTAGCCTTATGATATCCTTTAACAAGCTCATGGGCAACTAAAATGTTATCTGAGATGTTTCTACCAGTAACAAAGGCAAATTGATTAGGCTAATCAATCTATTAAGAATTCTCCCCATTTTATATGCTAAAATCTTTGTTATGATTTTGTAAAGAACATTGCAGCAAGCTATGGGTTTGTAATCAATGAGGCTTTTTGGATTTTAGCATTTAGGAATAATAGTGAGGGCAGTGGTGTTTATTTGCTTAAGCATTCTCCTAGTATTGAAAAAGTCTTTGATATCTAGAGTTACCTCTTTACTAACAATATTCCATGTCTTCTTGAAAAAGAAGCTATTGAATCCATCAACCCTAGGAGCTTTATTGCTTCCAATGCTATTAAGAGCCTCACTAATTTCAATATTATAGACTTCATTGCAAAGCATGGAGGCTTCTTCCTCATTAACATTGTTCCCCCTATTAAAAATAGAGTAATCAATATGCTTTCTTAGATGTTTATTTACCCCTATTAGATTTATGTAAAACTCCACCATAGCTTTCCCTATAAAGATTTGGTCAGAAATTGTATCCCCATTTTTTAATCTAAGATTGGTGATTCTATTCTTCAACCTTTTCATCTTTATAGAGTTATGGAAAAAAAAATTAGTATTTGCATCACCTAATTGGATTCAATCTGCCCTTGCCTTTTGTTTATAAAAGCCTTCCTCCTATTTCAACAAGTTCCTAAGGTGGATCATAATTGCCCTTTCTTCATCCATAAGCGAGGCATTCAACAGGTCTTTTTGGAGGTCACATTAGAGACTTTCAAGAAGGCTTCTATAATTCTGCGCTCTCTCTGATATATTAGAAAATTTGCTTTATTAAGCTTTTGAAGTTCTTTTTTTAACAACCTTTAGCTTTTCCTAAACAATAAACATAGTGCAACCCCTCACCCAAGTTTTCCAAGCTTCTTCAACAACATTATTGAATTTTTCATGGGAAAATCACATATTGAAAAATTTGAAAGGTATTTTCTTGTTCCTATTAAATCTACTAAGGCATGTAATAAGATGGGAGTGATCAGAAATACCTGATGTTGGAATATTGCAGATAGCCCATTCAAAAACCTCTGAGCAATTAATATTCATAAGACACCTATCAAGCTTGCACCAATTCTGTCCAAGCCATCTTGGTTATTTGTCTAGGTGAAATTGCAACCTTGAGATCTCATCTATAGCAGATTAGCATTCATGATGTAGGTTTCAAACTCTGAGATAGCTTTTATATTAATACCAAGCCCACCCAAAATTTTCATTACTATAAAGAATAACATTAAAATCCCCTTGTATGATTTAGTGGTCTTTCATAGTATTGCTAACTTGAATAAGAAAGTTCCATAATCTTCTCCTATTCTTTTTATCATTTTGACCATAAACAACCATTATGTAAAAGATACATTCATCAGTGTTAACTATACAGTGCATCCATTGATCCTACATGTAAATAACATTAATAATGAATTTACTAGGGTCATAAATAACCCAAATTCTTCCTAGCTTAGCCCAATTGTTATTGTGGATTATGTTCCAGTTTCCAAAACCCCTAAAGCTCTAAGCTTATGTTTAACAATCACAGTCTTCAACTCTAATTGCTTGAGGGGGTCATTGAGACCCCTAATGTTCATGATCCTATCATTTAACCCTATCAGATGGTTTGATAACTCTCTTTGGCCTCAACCCTTCCCCAATAGCTTCAGCTTTCTTGTTATTCCTAGTTCTTTTCCTAGCTGGACCATCTTTGCTTTCACATTCATTTATTTCTTCGACCCTTGCCTTCCTTCTAATTATGGTATGCCACTGATCTTTATAGGTATTTGGTTTTTTGAGGGGAACATCAATTCTCTCCTACTGCTTTGGAGACTCTTGAACATCATGTTTTGGTCTACTCATGATTTCATTCTTCATAATATCATCCGGTTCTACATTCACCTCAGTATAATTCTTCGCCAGCATATTTAATTGCCCTTTTGGCTTCTGGACTTGCTTCACAGGTATTTTGCATTGTTTTTATCATGACCAAAATGCTTACAATTTCTACACGTTCTTGGAATCCATTCGTAGATAACATCTTGGTTTAGTCGTTCTCTATTTTTGCCTTCAAGTATGATTGATTTGGGGAACTCACCAGTTAAGTCCATTTCAACCAGTAATCTTGCATATCCCAGCTTAGTTTGTTTAGAGTACACTGGTTCACAAATAGAGGAGTACCACAGATGCTTCCTATGCGACTTAGAATCTCAATAGACTAAAACTCCCAAGGTAGGAACAGGAGCTTGATCCATATAGGTATCTTGTTACATTCATCCAATGCCAAGTTCATTCTAGCCGTCCATTCTTTGAGAATCAAAGTTTTTCGATTAAAAGTATAAGGGCCATCACTCATCACCATGTTCTTCCCTTGTTTAGAGTCGAAATTAAATAAGAAACAGTTCTCTCTTACCATATGCATTGATTGCAAGCCACACTTTTTCCGTTTGTTCAGAGCGAAGTAATCTTGAAGAATTTTAGTCATTCTCCGTAAACGGCTCCAATAAGCGCATATTTCCATTTGTCAGCCTCTTTTTCAACCTCTAATGAATGGAAATGTGCAATACGATCTCCATTTTTTACTAAAGAAGGAATATACTTCACTTCACCACCTGGACCTTTGAATCTGTTATTAGCAAACAGCTCTGACCAAGATTTTCTAGCTATACTCTCTACTTCACCCTTCTCCTGATCAATCTCTGTGTCTATGTTCTTAGGTTTGACTTTGTTCTTCATTTTTTCCTCAGTTGAGTCTGCCGACAATGAATCAGGGTGTTCTTCTTCGTCACAGTTCACAGCAACAGTAGATCGTGTTTCTGCCATTGCAGCTTGGGAGCCTTTCCTAACTTTCCTTCCCATTGTAAGAGACGAAGTATGTTAAAGACTGGCGTCGAGAGGAAAGTAAGAGAGGCGTCCAGTCTCAGTTCAATGTTCTGCGGTCTAGAAAGTGGAAATCACTCTTTCTCTTCTAGGTCTCTATCAGCCTCAATCTTAGGTTCTCGCGCCTTTCCCTTCCATCAGAGCAGCAGAATAACAAGGAGCGGAATGCAGAAGGAGGAAACAGATGACTCGAGATTCAAGAGAATCACACAGATCTACTTTGACCTCGTCTTTTCCGACGTCCTAACGTCCGTCCATCACGTGTGCTGCTTGAAGTGAGTAGAGAGAACAAATTTTGATTATGCAACCTTAATTCTTAATATTATTTAAAGGAGTCTCATATATTATGTCTATATTTCTTTTCTATATGACAGTGTAAAAGGATTCAAATTCAATACTATAGTGATAGTAAATTAATGTGAGTGGATAGCGATTGAGGAGAATTCTTAATATAGTTGTGGAGATTTTATGATATGCCATTCAAATTAAATTAAATTTAATGCATCAGATAATTCTTAATTAGGGCATATAAATTATCTCTTTAGAATAAGTTTAAATTGCACAATTTTTATTTCAAAATAATTACGCTCTTCACTGTTGGAACTAAAAAGATGCATCTCCTTATAACATAAGATTGGCTACAAATATTAAAAAAAAAAGGTAACCCCTTTACTCATGTAAGATAACTATATATAGTATATGAATTATGAACTGACTAATATAAAATAACGCTACGTTGGAAAATGATTTGATGTAAATGTCATTAGAAACGACGCCAAACTTAAAAAATAATTAATTATTCATGATTAGCTAATTATAAAAGATAATAATCAATGAAATTATATAGAACACATTATATTAATAATGTAAACATAAAATAAATAAGATTGAAATAACTTTTTATAAAAAATATTTTTTATATAACCACAGGTGGCTTGTTCATTTTGATCTCTATTATAAAATCCTATATAGATTTTTCTCACAGAAACAAAAATCGTCTAATTCACAACCTTCCCATATAAAGAAAATTAATAGTATAACTTACCATTTAACCAGTTAGTTCTTGTTGGAGTAAAATATCTGGTCCTTCATTTATCACAAAATTGTCATTTTGATCTCTCACTCATTGAAATGCTCAAAATAATTTTTCATTTATTAGACAATGTTACATTTGGTTTCTTACTTTTAGAAAAATTACCAAACTTAATCCTTTAAATTTGGGGTTTAGTATAGAGAGGCTAAATTTGATAATTTTTTGAAAAGTGGGGATCATGTGTAATATTTTTCAATAAGTGAGTGGCTATTTTGGACATATAATCAAGTGAGGGATCATAATGAAAATTTTGTAATAAGTGAAGGACCAAAAGTGTATTTATCTCCTTTCTTCCATTTAGCTACCTCATATATATTGCAGCTTCTGCATGCTATGGAAAAAGAGACAACGGTGTGTTTGTTGCAGGAGCAAGTAAGAGATTATGGCAACATGGGAAAGCTTGTGGAAGAACTTATGGAGTTGTATGCATTGGACCTGCAAATCTTGCTCCTTATCCATGCAAAAGAGACATGGATGTTGTTCAGATCGTTGATTACTGTCACTTCGTCGTTCTACCATCAATCTTTCTCTTGATGCTTTCTATGTGATTACTAAGCCTGATCTAGACGTATCAAGGTTGTGTTTGTAAGATCCGATTAAATATGTATAGTCTTTATACATACTGAGTTTATGATCACACTTCTACGTAAATAAGGTAAAAGTGTTCATCATATGTGTTCTCAGGAATAACGTATATCAAGGTCGTGTTTATATAATCCGAATAAATATGCATAGTCTCTATAAATATTGAGTTTATGATCACAATTTTACGTAAATAGGATAAAAATGATGATCATACGTTGTTAGAAATATCGTATTAAGGTTGTGTTTGTAAGGTCTAATTGCATTTGCAAGTAGATATTCCAGTTTTTATGATCACACTTCTATGTAAACAATAGTATACGTTTTATTTATTATAAGTTTTTATTATAGGCTTCATCCATGATTATCAACTTGAAGTAGAAAGCCCAAAAATTAATTATTAATGATCAACTGCTAATCACTTAAAATCACGATAGAGACAAAAGAAAGAAATGGATATTCTTATGTTCAATTATCTGCATATACGTTTATAAGGTCTGACTGAATTAACGAAAGTAGTCTGTAGAAAGAGAAGCCATAGAGGAAGCAAAAGTAAATTGAAACTCTTTAATTCATTAATGCGATTAGCAATATACAACAGAGACAGAGAGAGAGAGATATATATATATATATACACACACACATCAGAAAAGCTTTATCACGTGACACACTTACAATTTGCTCAATAGACTCTAGCCATTACACATGTCTAGCACTTTTATCCTAACTGTACAACAGACTTTTGTTTAACACTGTTAACATCCCCCTATAAACTAAGGTGCGGTGACAACATCACTCACCTTAAGTTTATCCCTTAATAAATCAAATCTCAAACAAGAAAGTAGCTTTGTAAACAAATCTGCTATCTGATCTACTAAAGGAACATGACGAACAACTAATTGTTTTCTTGCAACTTTTTCCCTGGCAAAGAAAACATCAAACTCTATGTAGTTAGTTTTGTTATGGAGCATTGGATTGTGAGCCAATAGCACTGTACTTAGATTATCACATAATATAGAAGGTGCAACATTTGAATCTTTTACATTCAACTCTTGCGATGATGACTAAAACCATGTGATTTCAGCATCAATGTTGGCAAGACTTCTATACTCGGCTTCAATCTAGACCTTGCTACCACATTTTGCTTGTTAGCACCCCAAGAAAATAGATTATTACCTAAGAAAACACAAGAGCTAGATGCAAAACCTTCTGTCATCAAGTTCATTTCCTTAATTAACATCACTAAAAGCTTTAAGATCAAGATTATCAGATTTGGACAGCTTCAAACCATAAGATAATGTTCCTTTAAGTATCTCAAAATTCTTTTGATTGCCTTCCAATGACTTGCAAGTGGTTCATGCATGAACAGAGACACTTTATTTACGCTAAAGGCTATTTCTAGTCGTGTGAGTGTAGCATACTATAGAGCACCCACTACTAACCTATACAAATGTGGATTTGCCATGATTGCTGCCCTATATTTAGACAACTTTAAACCAGAAACCATAAGAGTTGGCAATGGTCTAGAATACATCATTTTTGCTTTGATTAAAGGTCAGTAATATACTTGTTATGTGACATGAAATTTGATCACCACCATTCTGTTGGGAAGTAGGTGGTTTGAGTCACGTTGAAGAACGCTGTCCTTAAGAATATTTTGTAAATACATGAATTTTCCCCAAGATTAAATAGACCCTTTTAAGAGATAACTTAGATGCAAAAGCTAGCAAGAAGAGAGGAGAGGAGAAGTTTTGATTGTTGTGGTTTTTTTTAACCTAAAGATATACTCGATATTTATAGGAGAGAAAAACTAGTTGTTGAAAACTAGCCGTTATAAATTAGTCATTATAAAATAATGTTATATAAGATCTCTCCCAAATAATATGAGATTTCTTTTGAAATACCCATTTTCATATTTTTCAACAATTCTCCACATATTTCCAAAGAATCATTTAAAAGAAAAATTTACTTGTAAAGAAATCTCTGGGTTAAATACATAAGTGTAATAGTTTCGAATCTGGTGTCTTTTGGACTATGAACCAGACCTAGGTTGATAAGATATAGCTCATAGAGTTATGGTGAAGTTTAAAACTTCTATGAACTATAAACTCTTATTTGTAAGTTAGAGATCTTATTTGCCATATTACACACCCCCTATAATTCTTGTTGTTATCATGATTTTGCAGTTTAATAGATCATTTGCACGCCTAGTAATTCATAAGTGTATCTGCAATGAATACACCACTAATAAGGGATATGAAAATCATCAAGAGCTTTATGCTCCTCCTCACAATCAATGCATTTTAGCACTTTCTCACATCATAGGAAGGGACAATAATTAATAGTGCTAGCAGAATTAATAGTTAATTTGCTATTACCCATATGAACTTTCATCATGAGATCTCCAATCACAAAGGTTGGGTTACCATCACTGTTAATTTCAAATTGGCTTAAGTCTCATTCCCCTCGATGTTTCAAGGATTAATTTCTTACTAAAGGTTTTGTAAGAGGATTTGCTAGATTCATCTCTGATCTCTCATAATCAATCAATATCACATTATCTTTCAGCAGCTGCTTAACCACAATATGTCTTAAACGGATATGTCTACTTTGACCATTGAAAGTTTTATTCTTAGCAATGGTTATTGCCACTAGGCAATCACAATGTATTGACACAGAAGGAGTTAGTTTTACTCTTAATGGTATGTTAGCTAAGAAATTTCTCAACCACTCTACCTTATTGCCGGCCAATTCTAGAGCAATAAACTTAAACTACATAGTAGATCTCACTATAATAGTTTGTTTGGCTGATCTCCAGGTTATTGCACCACCACCAAGGGTGAATACATAACCACTAGTGAATTTTGTCTCATCTGAATCTGAGATCTAGTTAGCATCACTGTATCCTTTTAATACAGCAGGAAATCCATCATATATGATACCACAGTTCATGGTACCTTTTAAATATCTCATTAATTTAACCAATGCAGCCCAATGATCATGATTTGGGCTACGTGTGTATCTACTTAATCTACACACTACATAAGTTATATTAGGTCAGGTGAAGTTCATTAAATGCAATAGACTCCCAATAATCTGTGCATACTCAGATTGAGTAATGAGTTCCCCTTTATTTTTCTTTAGTTGAATGTTAGGATCATATGGAGTGTATGTCGGTTTGTCATTGTAATGACCAAAATTTCTCAATAATTAATCAACATAATGTTCTTATGTCAATAATATACTATTTATTCATAATGATTTTAACACCTAGAATCACTTTAGCTTCACTCATGTCTTTCATATTAAATTTAGATGCTAGAAACAATTTTGTTTTATTCACAATATTCATGCTAATATTAAAGATCAACATATCATCTACATATAAACTGATAATAGCACAATCACCATTCTCAAGTTTTGTATACACACATCTATCTACTTCAATAGTAGTGAATACATCATTAGTCAAAACTTGATCTAATTTATCATGTCATTGTTTTGGTGCTTGTTTCAATCCATACAAGGATTTGAGAAGTTTGCAAACTTTGTTTTCCTGTCCTAAGACAGCACAACCCTTAGGTTGCTCTATGTAGATTTCTTCTTCTAAATCACCATTAAGAAAAGCTATTGTAACATCCATTTGGTGAATAAAAAGTTTGTAGGTTGAGGCTAAGGCCATCAAAAGTCTAATAGATGAAATTCTTGTAACAGTAGCAAAAGTGTCAAAATAATCAACATCTTGTTTTTGAGTAAAACCTTTTGCCACTAATCTTCCTTTTATATTTATCATTAGATCTATTGGGATTATATTTCCTTTTGAAAATCCATTTACTACCTATTGTCTTTGCTCCTGAAGGCAAATAAGAGAATCGATTTCAGTTTTAATTGCTTCTTTCCAAAGTTGTGAATTAGGAGATGCAATAACCTCATAATAAGTTGAAGGATCATTTTCTACAAGATAAGTACAAAAAACATCACCAAAGGAAGTCTCTTTCCTTTTATGTTTGCTTCTTCTCAAACCCTCATTGAATTTTAAATGTTTTCTTCATTAACTATAAGTGAATGTGTGAATGCAGGTACATTAGAAATTTATCAATTTTCAAAGGAAAAGTATGCTAAAAAAACTCATCATTCTTAGTCTCTATTGTAGTATTAGAATTAAGAATATCACTTTTCAAGACAAGAAATCTATATGCAGCACTATTTTTAGCATATCTAACAAACATGCAATCAGAAGTTTTAGAGCTTATTTTCCTTTTCTTAGGATCGGGTAACATCACTTTAGCTAGACACCCCCACACTTTTAAATAGTTTAGGTTAGATGTATACCCTTTCCATAATTCATATGGTGTTTTATTATTCTTCTTATAAGATATTCTATTTTGTAAATGACATGCAAATAACAGAGCCTCACCCTAAAAATTATTTGGAACTGAAGAGTTAACTAATATAGCATTCATCATTTCTTTTAGAGTCTTATTTTTCCTTTCTGCTACTCCATTAGATTTAGGAGAATAAAGAGGAGTAATTTCATGAATTGTTCCTTCTTTCTCATAAAATTCATTGAATAATACATATTCACCTCCTCTATCTGACCTCACTCTTTTAATTTTCTTATTTAGTTGATTTTCTACTTCAGCTTTATATAAAAGAAATGTGTTAAATGCTTCATTTTTATGTCTAAGTAAGTACACTTGAGTGTATCTTGAAAAATCATCTATAAATGTTATATAATAATTTTCCCCACCTCTAGTCATTGTTTGTTTTAAGTCCCTTAAGTCTGTATGAATTAAATTGAGTAATTCAGTTTCTCTTTGTACATTAGGAAAAAACTTCTTAGTGTGTTTAGACTCAGCACAAGTCTCACATTTGTTTAAAATTGTATTATTAATTCTAGAAATTAAACCAAGATTTTGTATTTTCTTAATGTAATAGATACTAATATGTATTAATCTAGCATGCCACAAATCTACAAAGTCAATCATATAAACAGAAGAAGATGCATTCTTGTTCATAATTTCAGAAATACTGAGTATAAAGAGTCCCTAATTACAGTAACCTTTGCCAACAGAAACATTGTTCTTTGTTATTATAATCTTATCAGATTCAAATGACACTTTAACCCTAGCCTTTCCTAGCAGAGCCGCAGAGATCAATTTTGCTTTGATGTTAGGTATATGCAGCACGTCATTAAGGGCCAAGATCTTGCCAGATGTGAGCTTGAGAAGAACCTTGCCTTTTCAAAGAACATTTGTAGTTCTTAAATCACCAAGGTAGGCATGTTCTTCTCCGTCTCCCACTGTAGTGTAAGAGGCAAAGGCATTTTTGTTTGCACAAATATGCCCAGTAGCACCAGAGTCTACTACTCATTCTTTCACATTGGCTACCATGAGAGCTAGAGAAATAACTGCAACAATTATGTCATCTCCTTGAACCAAATTTACATATGGCTTCGGAGGCTTGTCATTTCTTACTCTCTTCCTACATTGAGCAACATGGCGACTTGGTTCCCACAAACAAAACAATCTCCTTTCTTTTTAAAGGTGGGATTATATTACTTAGGCTTGTAATTAGTTTTCTTTTTATCATACCTTTGTTTGTGCAGCTTTTCTTGTACCAAGTTTGCCTTTATGGTCATTTCCTTTGCTTTTTGCAGTTTTGAGTTCTTTCCAATTTTCGTCTTCTATTATGATGTGAGTGGCTAAATCTGTAAGTGACAGTTATCTTTGCTTGTGCTTAAGTTGCTGTTTATAATCACTCCATGAATCTTGTTCATAAGTATACCAGTAGCATACTCATCAGGGAG
Source organism: Delonix regia (assembly GCA_037074485.1). Classification (NCBI taxonomy): domain Eukaryota; kingdom Viridiplantae; phylum Streptophyta; class Magnoliopsida; order Fabales; family Fabaceae; genus Delonix; species Delonix regia. Next base: position 41,311,661 of record CM073450.1, on the reverse strand, counting down.
GTTGATTTTCTCAGCTTGTCCAATAGTTTGTGATATTCATTGATTTGCATTTTAATGTCTTTTTTGTCGGTCATCTCCCATTTGTAGTGGTTGCTTATAACAAATATTTACTTTCCAGCATTATCAACAGTATATTTGAGAATCATTAATTCCCAAATTTTATTTGCTTCCTTATATGTGCAATACAAATCGAACAAATCATTAGACAAAGTGCTAATTATTGTATGTCTACATACCTTGTTTGCATATGTCCAAAGCTCCAATGTTTTTGCATCAGCTGTTGGCAATGGTATTGGGTCAATAAGAGTTGAAGCAACTTCATGCATATTCAAAGTGGAGAAAATTAGGTCTTGCCATCTTTAAAAGTTTTGTCCGTCACACACTTGGATTTTTTATATATCTAGAAATGACTTGACATAGGGAATAGATGAAATGACTGGAACAGTTATAGCTCGTTAAGTGGAGGTTGCAGCAGTAGATGACAATGTAAAATCATCAAAGGTATTGGTAGCAGCATTGGTGTTGTCTATATTCCTAAGATTGTTGGGAAATAGGTGGTTTGAGTCACGTTGAAGAACGCTGTCTTTAGGAATATTTTGTGAACACACGAATTTCCCTTATGATTAAACCGACCCTTCTAAGAGATAATTTAGGAGCAAAAGCTATCAAGAAGAAAAGAGATGAGAAGCTTTGATTATTGTGTTTTTCTTTTTAACCCAAAGATATGTTTGATATTTATAGGAGAGAAAAACTAGCTGTTAGAAACTAGCCGTTGGAAACTAGCCGTTATAAAATAATGTTATAGAAGATTTCTCCTAAATAATATGAGACTTCTTTTGAAATACCAATACTCATATTTTTCAACACATTCAACCTTTGACTTCAATACCAAGGAAATAGTTCAGTTCTCCTAGATCTTTAATAGCAAAATCATTATTGAGTTGTTGCTTAAGCGAAGTCAAATACTCAATTGAACTACTAGTAATCAATATCATCAACATAAACAAGTACATAGGTGCAACAAAAAAAATTAGCTTGAATAATTAATGATGGATCTCATTTACTAGAGACAAAACTATACTTATGCAAAATAACTGTTAATTTTTCAAACCAAGCTTTTGGAGCTTGTTTAAACCCATGTAAAGCTTTATGCAACCTACACACAAGTTGTTTGTTAGTATGCTCAAAACCTTGTGGTTGACTCATATACACCCCTCCTCTTCCAAATTTTTATTTAAAAACGCATTATTATCATCAATTTGGAAGATCTTCCATCCTTTTGTCAAAGCACTAGTTAATATAGTCCTTATAGTTGTTGTCTTGACTGCAGGTGAAAAAGTTTTATTATAATAAAAACCAAACGCCTAATGAAGTATCTATGTGAGTAAAATTTTAGTCATGTAAAAAAATAAGTTAGTAGAAAATCACAACGTCAAAAATTACTTTCACTAAAACAAAAATAGTAATTCACATAGTTTTATTTAAAAGTTTTAAATTCAAACACAAAGAAGATGAGGAACACAAAAAAAGAAAGTTACATACACATTGATATAGAAAAAAATTTCTTATTCAAATTAAAGAATTTTAAATGGGGTTAAAAATTTTTATTACCTAATTTGAATTTTTATTTCCACTTCTCCCCATTTTCGATTTTCTTTCTATTATATATTTTTTTACTCATTTAAAATCAAACCATGCTCTTTAACCTAACAAATTATATACATAATGCTAATTTCTTGCTCATAAATAATAAGTTTTTCAAAATAATTATGTTTCATGAATAAGAATTGTAATATTCGCAAAAATCTCCATCAAACAAATTTTATCTTAGTGGGACATTTTGTAAATATTTGTATTAAAAGGAGAAAAGAAGGCAATACATACGAGGCAAATATGAAAATATAAAAAAATTAGGAAAAAGGAAAAAATATAGAAGCTTGTATATATATATATATATAATTAAAGTACATAAGACTCAAGAATTAAGTTGGCATAAGTGGTTAAGCTTTACCTACCCTAATCAAGTGAGCTCGAGTTTGAACCCTCATTAGTGCAAGTTAGACATTTTCAACTCTTTTTTCTAAATGCGCCACATGTCCCCTTATGTAAAGACCAAAATGCCCTTTTTTTTTTAATATATATCTTTCCCTTTCACTCTCATGCTCACATTGTTTTTCGTATACAATTAGTGTTGTTGAAGTTGTCCATTTCTTTATGTTTTCGGTCAGGGAAAGTATCGTTTCTATCTCCACCTTCTCTGACATATTTCTGGTCTCCTCCAGTGAGTGTAGATGTGAGGCTTGCCGGAAACTTGTGCATTGCGTTAATTTCAGCTCAATCCATGAGTTTTCCTTCCAATCTTGATAGGGCTTTTGTTCGTTTATGTATTTCAAATGTTTCTCCCTACATTTCAGATGTCGATTCGAGTTTTAAGCCTTTGATTTTAGAAAAGCCCTTTATGACCCAAATAAGATGAACAGTAGTAGAGAAATTCAAATTTGGCTCGATTTAGGTAAAATTTTTTTCAAATTTCATCACGACTTCCATTTTTAGATGATTTTCAAGTAGTTCTTTGTCTATTTAAGCTTCCAATTTAGTGAATTAACACCAGAATTTGAAAATCCATCTTTTTTGTAAGGAACATGAACAATAAATGTAAATTTCAAATTGAGGCTTGATTTAAAGGAGTTTTGTGAAATTTCTTTGGGAATTTTGATCTTAAGTAAGTATCTAACAATTACCATGTGTCAATTTGATGATTATATCACTCAATTAAAAACCCCTCTTTTTTAGTAGGAAGCTGAAGAGTGTAAAGTGATGATATATGAAAATTTTTTGATCCTCTAGTGTTATTGGACCTCAAGGTGATTATCATTTGGAGTGGTAAGTCACTTTAGGAATTTTTCTCAAATTATATTAAATTTCATTGTTGTTAAAGGAAGTATGATGAATGAAAATGGGTTAAAAGTGATTATAATTATTGAATAAGTTACTTTAGTTATTATTACTATAAATTTTGACCTATTTGGTATTGTTGGATAACTCAAGGGTTATAAATATAATAATATGAGCTATTGAGGCTAGCATTAATTTGGAATTGGTTATATTGATGTTGATGATTGATAAATGTGTTTAATGTTAGTTATATATTAAGAAACATCTATGTCTGATGTTGGAAATAATTCTACTAATGGAAACCTAAAGTGGAGAAGGTAGTAAATTTTGAAGTCATAAACTTGGAGTATGTGTGTGGCTACTTTGTTGAACTTAAAGGCAATTAAATTCTCATTTGGTGGACATTACCTTTAGTGCAAAATATTGGTGTTGGTTATTGGTGAAAGAATGAAAACTTTAAACTTAAGGACCATTTGGGTTTCCACATTATTTTCTAAGTGAATATACACACATGTGCTAGCTATGACCATTGAAAATCATTAAGAGGAACTAGAATATGCATAACAATTATTATTGCGAGTGAGAAATTTTCAAGCCTTTGACTTGAGAAAGAAGATTTATAAAGGTGAGTGAAACTTTTGGGTTTGTATTAGGAGTTTTGCTACAAGTGCATAAATACCAAGATAAACAAGTGCAAACTGAGCCTATAATAACCGAATGATTTTTATGCTATTATTAATTTAAAATTATGATTTTCTAACAAATGTTAGAAGCTATGCATAGGAAGTAATTATTCTCTAACTTAAGGTATTAAGGTTGCCATTCTTTGCATTATAGGATCTTAGAGATCCTCTTTGCAAATTAGTGCTTTCGTGAAGGAGGCGATATGATGTAAACCTTAGTGTCCGCATGTCAGGTGAGTAGATAATGCTAATGAAGTGTATTTTCTAATTTATGCAATTTCATTGTGAAAATAGTTGTTATTGAATATCTCTATGCCCTGAGACAGACTTCTTGAAATTTAAAAGAATTTCATCATTTTTTTTAATTTTCAGAATAATTATAAGCTTTAAATCTGATAAAAATATTAGTAAGCATTTGATTAAATTTCCTAAATGTTTGAACTGCTCTAATTTTGTATTTTCTGATCAATCTTGTTATGTACCTTTGAATTATCTTGTACGACATTTTTGAATCATTCTGGTTATGTATTTATGAATTATTTTGATTGTGCAAATTCTAAATTATTCTGATTCCATATTCCAGAATTCCTTGATTTGAATTTAAGTTAAAATGATTCTAATTTTATGAAATTCTTTGTTCTATAACTTGAAGTATTCTGGTTTTATATTCAGGAAATACTTTGATTCTTTAATTATAAATATATTTGATTTTGTATGTACAATGTACTTGGATTATGAGATTTAAATACTTTTATTTGTCTATATGCAAAAGTTTGATTATGAATTTCTAAAACTCTAAATTCTGATTATGGATTTACTTATGTTAAAGAAATTTTTTAGAATGCATATAAAACAGGACCATGTAACTAACGGTAGTAGACATTAGCCGTAGTGCACTATGCTCAGTATTCTGATATGACTTGGCATGCTGCTGACGTTATGATATTCTGTCTGAGACCTAAGGCCATTCTTCATATTATTCCAAGCTTGAAGCTAATGACTGGTATCTAATCTATTTTGATATAGTAGCCTCGAGCTAGTTTTGGTTTCTAGACTTTTGATGGTTTTGTTGAATATTTCCAATTTGATTTGAATACTATTATGATGCAAATACATTGATTTATTTCTATTCAGGATTTGTTTATATTTTCGTTTCAGATTTCATGTGAAGATTAACAATGTTTTCTCATTTTGGTACTATCCATAATGGTGTTCATATTTCGATGTAATAAATGGTTGTGAAAAAGTTCACCGTACCTAGTCTGCCTTTTCCTTTGCGTAATTAGTATTATCTGGGCATTGAGTTTTCATTCACCCTTTGTTGTTTAACATTTTTTAGATAGTATTGCTATTTTGGTCCTCACCTTCAAATTAAGAACTTAACAGGTGTCTCATTTGGTTAGTTTTGCATTGTCAGCAAAGGCAAGATTTTCTTTATAGTAAAGTTTGTATTTTCTAGTGGCTCCCATGTATATAGGCAAATTGTCCTATATTGTTATTTTTGATGATAGTTGTCAGTTGTGAGCATGATTAAGAGCATAGCTATTCTCTTTGTTGATAATTCTGTTTTCTTATATTGTATTTAGATCTCTTAACATTACTCTAGCCATCTAATTACTATATTATTTTTTGTTTTTTATAATGAATTTTATACTTTAGGAACATCATTAAATTTTAATAGAAATTCATATAATTAATAATTAATTAGTGATTAGTAATGTTTGTTATCTAATCAATATGTAATCATATTATTTAAATTATTATGTTCATAATAAAAAAATTCACTAATTAGGTTGTGGTGCAGTGGCCAAGCCACATGTGCCCCCCTCAAATTATATATATATATATATATATATTGAATTTTATTTTGCCCCATATTTTTTATTTTTTGAATCCATTGAAATAATTGAACTTGATGATTGGATCATATCATTTTGTTTTCGTTATTTGAAACATTAATTTGAACCCATTCGAGTCACACATGTATTATGTATGTAATTTTATATTTAATTTTTGTGTAAACATTTAATACATTAAATTATAATCCTACAATAGTTGAGTAGTTTAAATGTCAATATGTTATTTTTAGTTAAACCTCGAACAATTATCCCTATAAATGCAAAAATAAATTTTTGAAATGTTAATGGATAAAATAATATTCATAATTATCTATAGATATATTTTTTAATAAATTGATAGTTATAAATTTTAGTGTTTTATTTGAAAAACTTATTTACTTCCATCAAAATATTATATTGAGTTGTTTACTGAATTATTATGATATTGTCAAATGATAGTATATTTTGTTCAGTATATCTTTATTATGTATTATATAAATAATGAACAAATATAAATGTTTTCATAGATTCTTAAATAGTGAAATTATTAAAATGAAGAGTTTAAGAAGGAAAAAGTTAAGATACTGCTAGTAAATTAATCTCATTTAGCTTAATTTAAAGTTTAAATGAAATAATTTTATTTTTAAAAATATAATATTAAATATAATTTTTTAAAATTTAATTTAAAAAAAGTTAATAAAAATTTTGCGCCCCTAAGAAAAATAAGCAAAATACATATTTCTGGAATTCCGGATGGCGGTGCTATATTCTTCGGGCAATGAATGGCCCATTGACAGTGGTAAGGTCAAAAGGCCACTTATATAGTGTCCTAAATTAGTGAGGGATTTTGTAGTGTACTGAAAGATAACTTCATTGAAACATCTCCAATTCTATTTTGAGAAAAATTGGATGATTGAATGCAAATATATGTATGATGTGACAAAGTTTAACCATAGATGTATTAGTGAGAATTAGAGGAGTCATATGTTTAATTATTCTATCTGAACGATTTAAAAATTTGGACATGATATATCAAGTAAGCTAAATAGATCAATTCATTTAATTTACTAAAAAGTTAAAAAAAAAAGACAAATAGATAATATTAATTACTATAATAGATATCCTCCAAAATGCTAACAATTATATCAAACAATTAAATCCAAACATTACACTCAAACAATTTTTTTTAAAACTTTAACAATCAAATTAAAATAACTAAAACTAGCTAATAATATCAAATTCACTTTAACTTAAAGCATTAGATGCATATTATGTGAACTATTAATTTTTCAGTTTTAAATACAATTTTAATTGAATTTGACTTTAGTACATTATTTTTATATCTTTACTATCATATTCTCTATTAGGAATATGATATATATAAACAACAAAATAGTTTGATTGTTAAAACCATATACGTATTTGCAAAAATCTTGTATTTTTTCGTTTATTGAAAAAGTACTTAACAATAATATACAAAGCATATATCTAAATAGATATAAAAATTGCATCTAAATTTTCTCCTTTTAACTATCTGCAATGGGTACGAAATAAAATTTACATAAACTACTTAATATAAATCATTTGAAGTTACTTGGGATCAATATATGACCCTCTTCAATGAGTGCGAGTACCTTATTGTATAGTTCATTGGCTGTGCAGCAAAAACTGTTAAATTAAATAAGACCCATAAAATATTGTAGGTCTCATCTTGATCAGATGGTCCCTATTGCACAGCTAAAAAAACTGTACAACAAGGAATCCAAAATCCCTCTTCAATGCATGTATACGAATATGTAACCATTGTTAACATGCTTATGATTTAAATTTTTCCTTTTGTTTATTCCTTAGCCTTAAGGTTAACAAATATCTTGATACATTAATTTTTTTCCCTTAGCAGCAACAACAATAGCACTAATAATAATTATTATAATTAAAAATTAGATATATTTTAAAAATTATTTGTAAGATAATAGAGATGATTCAGAAAGACCAAACATTAAATTAAATATTTATATCACATCGGTCAAATCTTTAGGATCATAAACTTCTTGAGAATCCAAAGGATTTGAACAGCAACGCAAGTTACGTAATTACCTTGAATTGTTTGATTAAATTAATATTCACTGGCTACTAAATTCCTCCATTAAGAGGACAATGTTCTCTCATTAGTTTATTTTGAATTTTTCAATTCAAACTATTTACCTATCAGTTTCACTTAAAATTCCAAAAAACAGAAAATGACATGCATCGAGATTATTGGGCCAAATTTTTTTCGTTGTTCATAGAAATTAATATATATTTGCCATTATATATATCTATATCTATATATATATATATATATATATATATGTGTAGACACACACCCACTATTATTATTTGTACTTTTTGGTAATAGAGACCTGGCAAAAATAAGCTAATTGTGGCTAGTTTGATTTGACGAACAAAATACAACTACAATATTACTTCTTTTAATAAAATTGTAATAAGTATATATATATATATATATATATATATATATTTTATAACTCAACATGCTTAGCTGTTTTTAAAAAAAATATTTCAATATGTCTAATTAAGTCTGATGCCTCTTATTAGGACTATTGCTTGTCAATTTTCCGAAGAAACAAGTTCTGAAATTATTGTTTAGTATAAATAGGTAGGGTTACAATTGATTGTTACACACCTACTAACTTATATTGCGTCTGAAATTCATAGGAGCAACAAACCTCGGATCCTATCCATGCAAATTGGGATCCAATATGGTTGTCGTTCAAATTGTTGATTATTGTCCACTTTGTCGTTCTACTATCCTTCTTTGCATGCATTATCATACAGTGATAGATTTAGGATTTAATTTTAAAAAGAAACGAAGTTTTTTGGATCAAAATTTTAAATCAAAAGAAATAAATTTTTACAATTTAAAGAAGATATGTTTTTATAAATTAGACTATCAAATAAAAAATATAATACAAAATTATATATATAAGTTAAAATTTTAAAAATTTAAAGGGAGCAATTGGCCCCAGTTTCCCATTGAATTCATCTCTGTTATCAAATATTGCTAATACCAAAGCTTGGATGTATAAAGATTGATTATGTAGAAAGATCGGACTGAATAATTTGCTCGCTAATCAACTAGTTGTTCTATATATGGAGCTAGGTTTAAATTGTTATTATTAAATCATGTAAGTTTTTTTTTTCTTGTTCAATGCATAGATCTATAATGGTTTAAGTAAATTAATTCCATCGTGAAAAAAATGTAAGCATATTAAAAAATTATGATAAAATTTATTAATTTTTGAATAATCTATATTTCTATATATATACTTGATTTAGTCTTTTTTTTTTTTTTGTTTTGTATTTGGTTTGGATCCATCTAAAGTTTTTTATTTCTAAGAATCTTTGCACAAAACAAGGCTGATAACTTAACAAACTATTGTATTCCTTTCCTGTATACTATAAATAATTATTAGTCTCTGTGGATACTTTTAAAAGGCTATACGTGGAAACCATATGCTAATAAGTGAGTTCTTCTCTTTGAACAAGCTAAAGTTATAACCTTATCTCAGGAAACCTAAAATACACAAATAAGGTATAGATATAATACTTGATATGATACACTTATATACATATTGACAAAAATTTATTGTGGAATGTGTTTCAATTGTGTCGAAATAGTATCAATTGGCATTGGAATATTTTTCACTTTTTTTAAGTTGTGACATTTGTTTATTATTTTATCTTCTAACCTATTATGTTTTTTATCATTAATTTTTATTTACTATATGTATAAATATATATATACACACACATACCTGTATTTTAAAAATTTTAAAATTAATATATTTCTCGTACCCTATCACCTCTTCTCGTAGCAAAAAACAAAAAAAAAAAAACTATAATCCTGATAACTCACCTCAGGTTCTCCTCCTTCGGATTACTCAGACACAGGCATCTTCCCGCTCTGCCACCCATCAATTTCCTTTTCTTCAATTATAAAGTTTTCATTGACAGAATTGCTCAAATCCTCAACTTCAAAGTTTCTCTCATGAGAAGCTTTATCTTCCTTTGATATTGATCAGAGCTACAAAATTCTAGAATCTCATAAATCACTTCATCTATCTGTTTCTTCCCAATGGAAGCTTCACTTTTGATGACACAAAACTCTTCACATTTGGCTCTCAGATCCCATTCCTTCTCCTCTGTTTCTTCTTCACTCTTCTCCAAAACAACCTCATGTTTCTTCTCTGTTTCCTCTGTTTCTTCATCAGAGCACCTGGGTTCTTCTTCTTCCATATTATACTCAGGACAGTTCAAGCGAGCACAACGACCATACCTGGCTCTGGCTGCTTCTTCATAAGCAAGGGCAGCTTCAAGTGCAATAAAGTGGGAAGCCATAGGCGATTTGGTTTCTTATTTCCCACATTACCATGATTTCCGTTAATGGGTTCTCGAAGCCCCAAATCGTCTGCCTTACTCCTCTATATAGAGACTAGGCTTTTTCATCATAATATTATAATTAAAAAAATTAAATATTGTAATCATCTTCTGGCAAAATTATTTGTTCCAAATGCTTAAAGTTTTATGGCAACTCGTCTGGTTCATGTAGGATTTGTCGCGGTTAGTGACTAATTAAGTTTGAATTTTTTTTGTTGTTGTAACTCATCACCTATAATGACTAATCATTTTTTTTTTTTATAATTTATTGATTGTAATTCGTCTCCAATAATAACTAATTAAGGGTAAAATTTTTCTTTTTAATTATAACTCATCACCTATTGTGAGTAATCATATTTAGTGTATTTGGTTTAACATTTAAGAGGTTTAAAAACCTGTTTACACACTTGAATAAAAGTTTGCTTTACAAACATTATTGTTTAGTTTAGCTTAAATTTTTTAAAAAATCAATTTTATCCTCCAAATCCTTATTTGCGCATAAGTAATAAATAATTACTTTTACATTGAATAAATTGTATAGATGATAAAGATCAATTTTCAAAAAAAAGCTTTTGAACATAAATCACGATGATATGAAATCATGTTTGATTAAAATCAATTTTATAAATCAAGTTGATTCAAAATTAAGTTAGCTCAATGCTTATCCAAACATATATATATATATATATATATATATTAATTAGAAAAAATCATAAACCAACTCGCCACCATTATAATTCAAAATATTTATGATAATTTTTTTATTTAATTAATTTTTATTTTCTTTTATGATTGAATTATAATAATTTATATTTTAAATTTTTATAATTTTTTACATTTATAATAATTTATCTAGTGTTCAATTGTATTTGTTTTTACAAAGAATAAGTATGTTTAAACTTTGTATATATTTTTAGAAGTAATTCTCTAAATTATATACTTTTTTGAATTTTTGTATAAAATATTATTTAATTAAATAGAAAATGCAATCAAATTATGTTACAATTTTGATACATTCGATCATTTTAATTCATAATTATTTAAAATAAAAAATTTCATTTATTATATTTTAGTAATTTTCTTTTAGAAGATTTAGATGACACAATAACATTTTTTTAAAATATCTTGGAGCTACAACCATAATGTCTTTCTTTTTATCTCCTCTTATTATTAGATTACAATAATTTATGTTTTAAAATTTGTAATTTTGTATTCTTTTTGCATTTATAATAATCAATCTAATGTTCAATTATTTTACTCACATTTATGAGCTAGGTTGCAATTTTAAAGTGTTAAAAATTTTTGACATATTGGAATTTATAGTGATAATATTTATAACTAAATGGATGTAATTCTTACTTTTTGGGCTTTTAATAATGTTATTAGGAAATAATATTTATATTGTATTATTTATTTGAGTGACGGACTTTACAAATATGTAGAAACTATTTAAATAGTAAGACTTTACAAAAATTTGGATTTCATTCAATTAAACTATTTATAACATATTCTAAATCTGGAAGTTCACTTATTCAAAATTGAAATTATAATATACAAAATATATAAAAACTATTTACATAATGAGTTCCACTCAACTAATAATTTGCATTAAATGAATAATATACATTAAATAGTTATTGTTGTGATTCAAGGTTAGTCCAAAGCAAAATAATAATAATAATAATTAGTATTATTATTTAACATATAAAAAATCTACTAAAATTTAATTTTAATTATTTTTCTTTTTTATTAAATCATCAAAATTAAATAAATGAGATTAAAAAATCTTATAAAATTAATTATTTAAGTGATATACATGTATAAAACATATATTCAAGTGTTTAAACACAATCATTAAAAATTAAAATTTAATAATAAAACAAATAATAAACTTAATATAATTATATTTTTATTCTATTAAATGATATTATATATATTATTTAATATTATAAAAACTAAATAATATTATATATATTACCATATATGTATTTTTTTAATTATATATATAATTATTCATTATATATATATACACGTCCATGACACCTCATGACACTTCTATGTGCGTGTTAGAAGTGGCACTCATATTATTATTAAAGAAAAATTAATTTTTAATAATTGTGAGGCATGAAATCCAAAACTAATTCATCTTAAATCAGGATGAATTTATTTGTGTTAAAATATGAAATTAAGTATTTGAATATAAAAATTTGTTAGAAGATAATTTAGAAAAAGATTTTTATTTTATAATATCATAATCCGGATTGCCTCCCGTTGGTTTCTCCCATGATTTTCTCCCGTTAAATCTCAATCGTTCGTTGCATTGGGCTGAGATTGAGCAACATCGACAAAGATGAAAATGCACTGCTTTGATTAAGTCAAACGATGCGTTTTGAACTTTTTTTTTTTTTACCTTCTTCACCTCGTCAAACAACGTCGTTCCGTTGAGTTCTTTTTGCCTTGGTCGAAGCAATGTACTTCTCAGCTTTGTGAGTCTTCCCTCAGTTAGGCAGAGCACTCAGTCGTAGCGTAGGGTTCCTAGGGTGCTGCCGTCGTATGGGTTTGATTAACATCGGTTGATTATGTTAGTGGTGGTGGGGCGATGGAACTAGGTACGCCTCCTTCTTTACCCTTCTGATACATGTTCTGCCAATAATGCATCTTCGACTGCCATTGCTGATCTAATAGATCTAGCTATAATGAGACAATCAGAGGAGTTGATCGGTGAGGTCAGCTTTAAATCGAAGTAGACATGGTGCTAAGGTAGCTGGTGTTTGTGTGTCTAACTTTGTCTTCCAGTGGCTTTCATTCAAATATGAAGTTTTTTGAAGTTTTATTTTCTTCTTGGTGTATTCTATAATGCTATAAACTTCGATTCGTTAAGTTGAGGCGAAATTCATTCCAATATGTTCTTCTAGTATATAAAATTTTCCAGATGCATTGAGTGTGATTATCTTGTAATATGAAGTATGATACTAACTGTGAAAAATGGTAGATGTGTGTCTAAATTTTCCAGATTCATTGAGTGTGATCCTGACTACGAAAAATTTTATTACTGGAACCTCTTAGCTAATGTCTTCAACTTACAGAATTCATCATATGCATATGCCTTGTAGGAGTCACACATCCATTGCAAGTATAATTGTGAAATTGGCTATAAGTCACACCTCCTTTTCCATTGCAAGTATAACTCTGAAATGGGATAGAAGTCATAGAATCAACCAAAATCGATGTAATTCAAAACCATAGAGTAGTCTTCTTAATTTTAGTGATGGTTGTTCTCTACTTTTCTTTTATATATATATATATATATATATATATATATTATGCTTGTTTGTTGTTTAGTTCATTATCTACATCATCAGTTTCAGATTGTTTAGTGATGTTTGTTGTTATGAAATGAATTACTAGCTTCACTTACTCGGTGGGTTTTATTTAAGAATGGAGGCTTCCATATGCTCAAAAATTATACCATAGCTAAAGGGAAAGAATAATTCATTAATAGGGCCTTACTTAGGTGTGTATAATTTACATTACCAACATTGATTAGGGCCTTACTTGGAAAGAAGAATTCAACCAACCACTGTCTTCACTCTGCTTGAATTAGTATGTGCCAATCTTATTAGTAGACATAGACCTAATCAAACTTTTTTGGTTAGTAATATTATCTAAAACCTCCACTGCTTGCTTCTAACTTCTTATTCACTGAATAAACTATTTATTACTGTCTTGCGTAGTAACATTTGCCATTTTCCATGTGAGATGCAATTCCCTATATGGGTGAAGTCAACACAGCAAGGAATCATCATGCCATTAAGTACAGAGTAAGAGAGAAAGATGGCTTATTGATGGCTTATTGCCGAGGCCTTTATGAGATGCAATTCCATGTGTGGCTTATTGCTAGGGCTTGTTACTAGGTCCTTTGTTTATGCCATATTTGTTGCAGAGAAATATGTATTGGACTATTGGTGACACTAACATGGAATCCTTTGTTAGTGTTTATCTCAAGGGCAGTAAGTCTTTAATGAAAGGGCAGTTAGTCTTATGTCTTATCCTGTTATTTCTACCCTTAAACTCTTAGTTCTTTGAACTAACAATTATAATACATTGTTCAAGAGTGTTGTCAGTGTGGTTTCTACTGTTTGTTTCATTAGGTTTGATGGCTGCTGAATTGCTAAATCTATTCCTAAACATTGATGTGGCTGACTTGAATTGTTCATTAGTGGGTGCAGAATTCCCAGTTTTTGATTAGGTGCATAGAGAGACATGTAGTAAGCAAAGCAGATAGAAGACACATGAAGGGACTAACTAAAATTGCAGACACACGATGGAACCAAAACGACCTAAAACAAAATGAATACACATGCAACAACCAAAGCATATTGAAGATACATAAAGGGACCAAATGAAATGGAAGACACATGAAGGGACCAAATGAAATTGAACACACATGATGGAACCAAAGCAACCTAAAGCAAGTAGAATACACATGCAGCAAGTCATCTGAGATTGAAGACACATAAAACAACCACAGACACTGGTGTGAATTATATTGTAACTGTAATGAAATAGGATTAAAGATGGCATAATGTAATGTAAGTTGTTGTATATTCATAGTGATATTGTAATTGTAATGTAATGCTATTGTAAATGTCATAATAGACAATGTTACTTTACTAAGATACTGTCTGAACAATGTATTTGTATTTCACCATTGAACAGTAATACATATGAGTTTGTTGCTTACATTTGTGCAAAAACTCAATGATTCAAAAAAAATACAGGTGTCATTTGCCTATAACTATAACATATATTAGTAGTGAATAAGCATAAAAAATACAATTGTTGAGCCTTCATAACAAAATAATGGATGAAACTCAACCAAAAAAATGAACTACTATTGGTGTATGGTTATCTAAAAAAATGTTGAAGGTGTGCAGCTAACTCTACATGTCTCCATCTTCGAGTGATTGCGTAGGAATGTCCAATGGCTCCTAAAATCACGCAGGGACAAAAGTAAACAAGTGAGAACTAGATACTGAACACATATAAATGTATCTTGTAATACAAATACCATTAAAAATCTTGTGAAACTAAAGTGATTCCTATTTTTCTAATGGTCATCATAAGGTGTTAGAGGTGCTGAGCATGACACCTTGCATGGTAACGAACTAGACAAGCCATTACCCTACAAGTAATATTGTTATAGTTGTTTAGAAGGAATCAAAGCAACAACTTTGTGAACAGATAAATTAATTTAGTATACGTACCCAATACGGTGGATATTGTAAATGTGTTGTGGTTGCAGCCTTTCTTTTTTTAGAATGCTGAAGCTTGACTTAACTCCTTGGTCATTTTTGCCTCACGAGTCTAACTTTCATCTTCAATCCCCTTACTTGACATACACCTATTGGGTTCCTTACCATGAATCTGATGACCCAGACGAACACCTATCACCTGTTTGCACAAGTCATTTATCCTTTTATCCCCAAGAGAGCGCAATTCCTCACACGAAGCCACCTCAAATACTAGTCTAATAGCCTGAGAGCATTTGTGCCTGTACCATCGTGAGCTCTCCAACTTAGGGTCTTCGTCAACTTCCTTTCCCTTCACATCATGCATGATACCGTTATGTACATTCTTTATCCATCGCGTGAGTATATAATGATCAGGCACCTTTTCAACTTTTAGCACACGAAAATTTTCAAGACATGGCTACATAATATCCTATAGTCTCAAACTTTTTGCAAGTACAAGACACAAACTTCTGAAAAGGATCAAATAAGACCTTCCATTCACCTTCCTAGTTAGCTATGGATTAAACATAAGCTCTTACAGGTTGATCCATTTTTCTCTGTTGGATTGAAACAGCAAATAGTAAGTCAAACTCTTGTTAGAACAAAGTGAAAATTGAGTGTATGTAGATTTGTGCGGCTTGATTTAGAATGGACGAATGCTGGTAACTCAATCGTGAAAGCTTGTGAAGAGCATCGTACTCTACCTTTAGCTTGTTATAGTTTTTCTTCCACTACTCGCTCGAAAAGTCTGAAAAACTAGGTAATGTTCACGTTCAGTTTCATGGATGCCTTGAAATCAGAATTCAAGTTCTCGCTCAATTGCGTGCTTTGCATGTCCAATGTGAATGCATTTTTCATATAACAAGTAGCCAATTTCTTATGCAGTGCGTATACAGACTTCAACAGTATTATCCTGAACATCATGGTCTAACAACATTTTTTTGCAACTTGCCTCAAAGTGACCTTCGTTTTCATATTGGTACATGCATTTCTTGAAGTCAGTTAGAAAATGAGATCCATCTTTCATCACATTGCCAAGTTGTTTGATCCCATTCTGCATTAAGTGCCAAGTACAAAGACCATGACGAGTCTCTGGCATCACCTTACTTGCAAGAAACTTGACTTAGAAAACTAGCCATTGGTATTTAATATTAATATGTCAATGCACCGTACCAAAACTAAATGCTCACTTAACGCTTTCAACATCGCTTAGTCCTGATCGGTAAACACAGTTTATGGTTTCTTGTTCCTGTGGGCTTCCAAAAATATCTTGAATAACCATTTGAATAAATCAGTTGTTTCATCATACATTAATGTTGCTCCAAACACAACTGCCTACCTATAGTGGTTGAACCCAAAGAACAATGCAAACGGTCTTTGTGCACGATTTGTACAATAAGCTATATCAAGTGATACCACATCGTCAAAATATCCATAGTCCACGATCATGCATGCGTCCACCCAAAACACATTTGTTATCTGCTCATCTGCATCCATTTGATAAGCATGAAAAAAATGAAGGGTTATCCAACATCTGTCGCTGAAAGTATTGCAGTAGACAACTCATTTCTCCATAAACCATTTTGTGTTGTCGTTTGGACCGTAGATAGTTCTTGGCATCCAATCGAGTAAAGCCAAGGTTGGATCTACCTCCAACATGTGTGCTTATCAACTGAAATGTAGCTTTTTACTGTAATCCTGAGTCCTCAGCTAATTTAATCTCATGGCCTTGAACTTCATATATGTTATGATGGGAAGCCAACATATGTGTTGTCTTAAGAAGCTGGAGAGGGTATTTTGACTGTCCATAAACTCATTAATTATCAATTTTCCCTTCCTTAATACAAGGGTTACCCTAACTTTACAATCTGTTCATGTTTCAAGTCTATGATTTGTAGCTGGAGTATTTCTCTTATCTACCTTCCGAATACCTTCCTTACAACAAACAAACCTACAGGATGTCATAATTACATCCTTTTTATTCCTATTAAAGTATTACTTTCTTACTTCAAATCCCACTTGAAAACTGTAGTTACTCCAAAATTGCCAATCCGTATTTGCATTATCAAATTCCATACCAACTGCAGGCTTGCCTACAATTTCAACATCATCTTCATTGGTCAAATTAGTATTAAAGGTACCTAATTCCCTGGAATTCATCAATCAAATTAGATTTAGAATATCCTTTTATGTCAATTAATTTTTTCATTTATGATTATACACTTACATTGCTTGGGTTGCCATCACTTTTCAAGTGCCCCTAACATTAATTCTCTAATATATATTCAGGTCTAATGCATCAAGTTGACAAGGCAATTCATTAGAAAAGTCATACGATACATTTTAAAAGTTTATCCAATTGTGATAAAACTTATGCTACAAGTGTATAGACTAATAAGCTAACAACATAAACAAAAGTTCACTTATTGTAGCTTTCACTTATTGATCAGGAACCACAGGAAAGAAAAATGGTGAAATCTAAAAATAGAAGCAAAAATTCACAAAAATTACACTTGTTCATTCTAGTCTCAATTTTTATGTTGTCCATTTGTCACCTATAACTCACAAGATTCAACTAAGAATGAAACTGAAAACCTTACAACAATTTTTATATTTAATTGTAGATATTTCTTTTTTCATAATTACAAAAGCATTTTTAACTTAATAGGTAACAATGTACATTACAAGTATTTCACATTAATTAGTGTATACCAACACCATGTTTCCATCACCCAGAATTTTGTAATCCACATGTCCAACCACATAAAAGTTCAATGCCAACCACTTTCAAAATCAAAAACATCAAATTTCTTCATTTCACTCCACATTTTAAATTGCAGTGCTCAATACATATTTGACCCAAAAGAATTGTTTAAGTGCTCAATATAACTTTCTACTCCAAACTTGATAAATGAATACACAAATAATGCCACTCAAAGGAACAAGGGCTGCTTCCACTGGATCATATGCATTGCCTTTGTCCTTAAACCAAGGGTTTATTGATTGAATAAAAAAACTAAGCAGTTTAGCACAACCTTCTTTTAACAACCAAGGATTTATTGATCTTAGCATAATTTCTCAGATGAAAACTTTTTGATTTTCCTTCTTTGATCAGTTCTGCACAACTACAGCACCAAAACTCCACTATAATATATCCACCAAAACCACCGTGAGCTCTCAGTGTATATATGGACTTGATAGTGGATTGAGCCTACACTGCTTCGTTCTGTCAAACCACAATGGAACCATAAGTCTTCACTGCAAATTAAGAGCTCAAGTGTGGATACTTTCAGCATAAAAAATAGAGCAATCTTCGTCTCTTTCTTGCAACAAAATTGTTCAGATTACACACCTCAATCATCAAGTCCTTTTCTGCAACAAAGACCGCCACATTTTCATCTCATTTTGGTGCCAACGATGTGATGCAAAGAAGGAAGAAGACGAAGCTCCAAATTAAGAGCTCAACTGTGGATACTACTTTCAGCACAAAAATTAGAGTAATCTTCAACCACTGTTTTATGCCTTCATTGTCGTCTTGTTCTTGCAACAAAATGGTTTAGACTATACACATCAACCATCCTCCCCTTTCTACAGCAGAGACTGCCACACTTTCATTCTGATTTTGACACTAACATCGTGATGTAAAGAAGGAAGAAGACGAAGACGAAGCTCCAGCTTTCAAAACAGCATCGTCTTCATCATCTCTTTCAAAAAAAAAAAAAATTTAGCCAAATGATGCGTTTCGCATCCTTAAATTTTGTGGCTTTATCTTAGCCACACATGGGACAGGCGGTTGTGATTTCACTGCAGAAATATACTGAAGAAAATTATGGTAGGAAATCTATTTCCCTCAAATTTCTAAAAACTTTACATTACTATAGATAATCCATTCTCAACAACTATGAAGTACTTAGTTCAAACGAAGACTGGTAAGCATTAGTGGTTCCCCAGGAGTTGATGTGGCACATTTAAGACTGCGAGAATATAGGGTTATGGCACGTGGCAGAAGAGCACTAAACAGAGTTGGGAAATTCTTCAGTATCCTTGTAATTTTGCAATTTGAACTCTCTTAGATGGAAATATAAAATTATATTTGATTATTATTGAATAAAAATTAAATGATCCAAATTTATATTAAATTAATATAATTCTATGTAATTATATATTTTATTTATAAATTTAAACTATTAAATTTTAATCTAATAATTTATTATGATCAAATATGACATCATATTCTTATTAGAACATGAGGGGATGCATTGACAATCTTTTAGAGGTGCCCATTCTATCGGGACAAATAGAAAAGTGACATGTGGCTACCAAATAAGAATGAAGATTAGATGAATAAAATTAAGGAATAAATCCCAAAACTTGAGATAAATTTTTTGGTTTTGTATTTGCAATATAATCCTTATTAATTATTTGTTATATAATAATTTATAATATGAAAAAAACTTACATTTTGGCCACACACTTTATTTATTTGAATTTCAAACCCAAATTAATTTACTTTTCCCCTCTTCTCTCTATGAAAGTCTTCACCGGCAAATAGTAATGGAATAGTCTAAATGTCCTCAACGTATATATGCAAAGAGTAATAGAGAAGTTTTCATACAACTATAGCTAATTTCTACTAATAAACAACTATATTTACGTGGCAGATCGAGTAGGTATGGAGGGAAAAATGAATATAATGAAACCAGGACGGATGAGAAATAAAAAAGAAATTAGAAAAAAGTGCAGGAACAGAAGTCCGACACCTTTTTACATTTTAAATCATAAAAATATTTATAAATTATATTAATAAATCAACAGTTTGAATTGTGACCCCAATTTGAACATTTTAAATCTAACTAATACAAAGCATTCTTGTGTACATTCCATTAAGTGTTTTTATTTCGGAATAATCAAAAACCTTTTAAGAAACGGCTACAAAACTAATCCATATGCAAATTCTACTACTATATGTGGTACCCTTGGCTCCGTTTTATTATACTTTTCCTATATATTTTAGACAACAGGAAATTTCAAAGAAACTTATAAAGAAACCAGATCATAAGCAAACTAAACTAAAATTTTCATACACTAAATGTACATACTCATGGAGAGGACATGAATTCAAAACCAAAAAAATGTCTAGTTATATCACATATTAAAATGCAGAAAAAATAAGATGAGCATAGAGTCTTCTAGGTTTGCTATCGTTAAGGTTTTAAATTGTGCTTACAGATGTGGTTGCGATTATGTTATGCTTACTGCAATTACACGTGTGGTTAATTATTAATTGGGGTCAATTACAAGACTTACTTCTATACATTTCAGTTTTATCGCATAGGTCCCTTATTGTTTACAATATTACATATTAATCCCTGAGGCTCTTAACTTGGGGGTTTATTACGTAGTTATATATATAATATGAAATTTTTAGATGTGTGAAAATGAATTTAGTATATTTTTTATATTAGTCATCCGAATTTCAAATTTGACACTATTAATAATTTTGTTTGTAAGTATGATGCAAATGATATTTTTTATAAAAAATTGATAAAGAATGAAATAAAATTTGGCCTTAAACCCCTAAAAACGATACTGGTTACTTTCCTAAATTAAGTCTAATGTTTTATAAACTAGTCTTAACATTTAATTTTATTATAAGAATCCGTTAATTCTTTATAAATTCTATTACCATAATTTAATTTTCAATGTTTATATGAAAATCCAATTAAAAAGATGTATTACAAATGGTTACTTACTACTCCATAAATCCTATAGATATATATATATATATCTATTCTAAGGGAAAATTGAGTTACTTCAAATTTAATTAACATTGAACATGTAATATGCAATCCTATGATTAAGTTTGAGTTTTTCTTAAAAAATCTTCAAATTCTCAAGATAAATTGTAATTGGTGGCCAGTCAATAAAGAAATAATGAATTAAAAAAAAAAAAGTAACAATGATCATCTTTACATGGCAAGTGACCATAAGCCTAGAGAAAGAAAACATAATCTAGCATATTTATAGGTACAATAAATCTCAATATAGAAAACATACCAAAGATGAAGAATAAAAGGAGAAGAAAAGAAAACTTTATTTCTATAGCTTTAATCGATTTCCTTCTTTGATTCTCCACTTATAATGCCTTCTTTTAAGTTTTATTTTGCCTTAGAATGAGCTCTCCTTCGTGCCTCTCTTTATTTCTAGCCTCATTCTTTTGAAAATTGTTCTTTTAGCTATTTAAGGAGCCAAAAAATGCAAATTACAAAGTTGCCCTTAATGAACTTGCAAGCTGAGGCTTCATGAGCTAGTGCTTTAGCTTAAGAAAGAGGAAAAAAAATTGGGTAATTCTAGTGCTTAAGATTCACAAGCTATGGCCTAAGCTTTAGGTCTCTAGGATCTACACTAGTCTAGTGCCTAGGCTTCATGAGCTGAACTTAAGCTCCAGGTCTTTGAAATTTTTATGGGATGATGGTTTTTTAGGCCTAGACTAAAAAATCTTGAGGCTTAGGCAACTTGTCCTAATGCAATATCTTTCTTTTCCAAGACTTGAATAATATAAAAACCATTATGAGCAAATTTAATTTGCTAAGATTTAAGCATCTAAATTATTAAATTAACATTAAAACAATTTAAATGACCATGAATTCAAACTTTCAAAGTTAAAATTCCTCAACTTAACTAAAATAACTTAAAATTAAACTAAAACTAACAAAGTTACACAATAGTAGAGCATGAAACGACTTGAATAACTTTATTTCTTAGAGTTATCAAATTATGGGCTCAAAATTCCTTCTTGCTACTTTAATAAATTGAGCTCCAAGCACTTCATCCATGGCTGGTGAATCGGTGCACAATGGCACTTTACCTTATTTGTATTTGGTAATAAGATTAGCTACAATGTTGTGGCCTAAGTCTCCTAAACCATATATGGAGGCTTTTCTCCTACAACCCACAACTTGGACCTACAAATCAATTATTGAAAATTAGGAACTAGAACTCTCAGAAGCCTTTTTACGAGTCTCATACTCGTTTTGAAAAGAGAGATAAATAAATTTATAACACAAAATAGATAAAGTCATAGTAGGCTTAATATTATAAAGAATTATGATTCAAGTGACCCATAGTCACAACTTCTGATTTATTATCCATTCATTGATTATTTGTCGAATGGACCTATTTAAATATGTCATGTAGTGCGATTTCGCAACCTAATTCTCATGCCTGCAGAGATATTAAGTAGCTAACAAGTTAGATATATATTTGTATGAATTAATATTGGGTTAAAATGTATGATTTATCACCAATTTGCTAGCACGACCCGTCATTGATAAACAACTGCCAGTGTGCAAAAATGTAGACCCCACTCGCTTTCGTTGTTGGAATTATGGATTTTTGCTAGCATAATAAAGATAATTCCAAATGGGTTCTTTAATCCAAATTAAATGTTGGCCAATTTTTCTTGCATGTCCTATGTCATCTTTCAAATGGGTTTGCACACAATGTTTGAAGCACTATCATATTTGATTGGTTTGTTTCGATACCCAATAATATTCTTAAAATGTGGTATAGCAATTAGTTGGATTAAAATGTATAAAAATAGAAATTGACAGTTAAAAGAAGGAAAGAAATTACTTGAAATTCAAACCACCGCGTTTTCCAACCAACAATTATATGAGCCGTTATATTTACTTCTAAAGATAACAACAATACAAGTTTTAACTGCTCTTTTGTTAGGTAGAAACTTTTTTAGTAATTCAGAAAAATTATGAGTATAATAATGAAAGTAGTAAAGATTACATTATTGTACACCTAATAAATAAAATGATAACCTTATTTTTCCATCAAGTCGAATTAGTTGCCTGTTGATTGAGATGATTTCAATCGATTCATTTCCTTCTGGGTGGTTCCTAAATGGCGATGAAGCTGTGAGACCTCTTACGTGGCTTTTGGATAAGTTGATGTTTATGAAGTGCACCTTTGGTCACTCAGAAAAGTAATGGGAAGAATTGGTGAGAGTTTGTGTGAAGAATGATTTTGAGTAAAGAATAAGGTGGATGTGAGGCATCATAAAGTATACATAGGCATTGTAGTACATTGGCTTCACCAAGGGCAAAAGTAGATATGACAAAAGATCCCTAAATTTGGGAATCTGAGTAAGAATTATCTAATTTGGAGACCTGTATTTAAAGAATTTTTTTTTATAGGGATGAGGATAAAGGAAAATTCTTTTTAAAAAAGTTTTACAATGGGGACGGGTGTGATGAGGATCACAACCCCATGAGATTTTTGTCCTTATTAATTCTATATAAATATTATATATATATATATATATATGTGTGTGTATAGATATACATACTAATTTTTTTTCTATATTTATAGTTGTTTTACTCGTTATTTATATTTATTATAATTAAAAATAAAAAAATCAATTTAACTTGAAAAATAATTCTACTCATTACATATTAGTCTTTCATTTCTTTTTGTAAGATTACTTTTAAAATACTTTAGAGCCGTCACATTATAATGGAAAATAGAAAATGAATATTTGGAAAAACAATATTAATTATTTTTAAATTTAAATTAAAGATAAATATAGGAATTAGAATTATTTAAATGGTTTTATTTTAAATTTAATTTTAAACTTTTCCTCTTTCTTTTGTAGAATTTAACGTACTTTATTAAGAGTTATCTATTATAACTTATTAAATAAATTGTAAAATTTTTTATTTAAATATTTATAATTTTTATGCACTTAATTAGAGTTTGTTAGATATTATAAATAATGAGCTTGAACAATAAACTTTTATATATATATATATATATAAATTTTTCCAACTTTTAAAGTTCTCGCAAGGATGTGCAAGGATACACATAACCACCAAAAATAAGGATGAAGAATAATCTGTCTTAAAGTATAAAATAATAATAGAAATAAGCAATATAATTAATAATGAAACTCACCTTATAAATTTATAGTCCCTAGGGGGAAGTGAGAATTCAGAGAAAATTAATTGATTTGACATGTAAAAAATGTATATGAAGCAACTGCATCACTAGGTACATATAGCCATGAATTGTAGTGCGTTTGAAAGAGTGAATAACATGAGAAATATCAATATATATATATATATATATAGTGCATTATATATAGTATTACATTGGAAATATTAGGAATTGTTTTACAATAGAATTTAATTACGTACAAAAAGTTTAATATTCATTAGAAGTGATTAATTTTACTTTGCTCTTGCTCCTTTTGGGATCTCTCTAACTCTTGTATTTGACATTGCGAATCTTCAATTTGTTTAGTATTTTGATTAATTTCATTTTTATAATTGTCTACCATATGTAGGACATGTCCTCATGCATGACGAAAGATTGTCGATAGCTTTGACAATCTTTAAAAGGGCGACAAGGATTCTCAAATTTGTATTCGGAGTTCGAGTTTTTGACTACAAAGATAGACATACCCCCTAGTCCATACACCTTGTTGTTATTTTTTCCGCCAATTCCTTCCATTTAAATATTCAACTCTATCAGTTGTTTGAAGAACCAGACTGTTGTGAAGAGTTGGAACTTGCTGACACACTTTGCAGGCTTTGAAACTTATTTTGAATAATTACACATGGAATGAGTGACATTCAAAGAGAACATGCAATTACTAGATCACAACAATACTTACATATGTGAATTCAGCCTTTTAATTGACCTAGTTACAGTCTGTTGATTTCAAATGGGTTTGATGGAACAATTCACCATATGTTGGTGGTCTCCCTAATTTTGATTCCTATTACATGTAACATTAAAGTAAACTATGTAACACTATAGTTGAAACAATAGATATATTGTGCAAGATAAATTTCCTTCCAAGATGTTAAATTGTTCTATTGTTGAAATGGAACTGCTAGTGTGAAGAGACGTAAAAGCTCTATTTCTCTTTGTTGGCTCACTTTTATTTTGGGACTTTTCATTTTCCCCCTTAATGCATAATTTTGACCAAATAGATTATGTTATCTAGTGAGATCTTTTGCGCTTACTTCGTGAATAACTGATCAAATCTTTTAATCAAGTTGATGCACAAGCATTAAGTTCTTGCACATGTCATCATGATGTTCGGGCAACAAGCAATAATATTTAAATAATCATAAAATTACACTTTGTGTGTAACTGACATTTCAGCGAGAAAGAATAAAAAATGGTTTAAATTAATTATCAAAATGAATTTTGAAAATTAATTTATTAGAGTCACCACTAAAGTTTTTAATGAAAAATTTAGGGAAGCCAATTTAAAATAAAAAGAAAAAGGCAAAATGGTTTGCGAAAACAAAGATGGGTTCAGAAGTCTATTTGAATGTAGGGAAGGTATTAAGTACCTTACAACACCCGTCCATAAGGACGATTACCTTAAACTAATAAGCTGAAATAGAATATGATCTTAAATTGATCTCAATTATCCTTTGTTGACATGTATGCCTGTTAAACAGAGAAGATAAAAACGACAATAATGGAAGCAAATGAATAGATATTTAAAAAGGGCGGACTTGACCTATGATGAAAGCCTAGAGTCTATATACCTCATGATAGGGATCGAAGTTCACATAGTTCGACCAAAATGGTGTGTCTGTTGGTTAGAAAATTTTAATTTTTGCGACGAGAATAAGAGAGTTCAAATTAAACAAATTTTCGTAAACAAAACGGGATTAGAATTTGATTTATGTGTTTTAATTCATATCAACCTGATTAATCTAGCTCTTTTGACCACTTCATTTTTTTTCTTTTTAATTTTTGCTTATTTTTGGAATTCTAGTCTTTATATCGAGATTTAAATGAAATGATTATGGGATAAGATTTCTAGGATTTTTAAGAGTTTATGCTTCTTTTTTTTTTTTTGGATGAAACCAAAATAGTTTTAGATTTCTGAATTGATTTATTTTTGGAATTTTGAAATTAGGATTTATTATGGAAATTGGAACGAAGTAATAATGAAAGGTCATTTTTTGGAATTTTTGAATTTATATATTTTTTGGGTTTTTGGATTTTTTTTTTTTAATTTTGAAGGTGAGATTATGATTAATAGGATTTTTTAATTAATAATGAAATTTCTTCTTTTATATATACATTTTATATTAGAATTTATTTTGAACTTTAAACTATAATGGAAAAATATTTCTATGACTTTGGATTTATGATCTTTGTATTAATTGTTACTTTTTGAAATTTTAATTTATTTCAATACTTAAAGTAAAGCTAAAGTTAAGAAAATATTCTTAGAAATTTTAGTTACATAATAGGTGAAACAAACCTCCTTATTTTTTTTTATTCATCCCAATATTTTAAAGGTTAAGTTTTTGAAATATGAGGAGACTTAAGGTCTCACACGGTTTTTACTAACTAACATTTGGGTGCCTGAGGATATGAGCGATTTCACGCGGGAACCCAAATGTGGAATAGATTATTTGGGAATTCTCATGATTTTATCTTCACTTTTTTTTTTTTTTAAGATTTTGAAATTAAAATTCTTTTAGTCTTGTTTTAATATGATCGATTCCCTAGAGTCTACAAAGACCCAAGTCCCATATGACACTTCTAATTAGTTAAGTCTTATAAAACCCCGACTTATTCATTTTGTAGATAATTTAATTAAAATATTTGTTTTTGCATTATTATTATTATTTATTTATTATTTTTATTTTATTTTTAATGAGTATGTATTAATTTTCAGGGTCTAAGGAGATTAAAATCTCGCACGACCTCAAGCACTTAAGGAGAACAATATTCTCATATGAGGATGACAAGGTTTTATTTTTATGTCTTCTTAAGAGTTTTGAAATTGGAATTATTTTAGCCTTACTTTTAACAAGATCGATTCTCCTAATCTTACGGAGACCCAAGTCCCATATTGCACTTTTAATTGATTAAATTTCATAAGACACTGGCTTAATCCTTTTGTAAATGATAGAAAATATTTAATTAAAATATTTATTTTTGCATTGTTGTTATTATTATTATTATTATTTATTTTTAACAAATATGTATTGGTCTAAGGAGATTAAAATCTCACACGACCCCAAGCATAATATTCCTACACGATATCTTTTACTTGCAACACCAAAGCAACCAAAAAAATGATAATCATAATAATAATAGCAAAAAGAAAAATAAAAACACAAACACAAAAAAACGAAAACGAAGGATGGAACCACATGTGTTTTACGTGTCTCAGGTGCCCAGAAAGCCATATGTTCATGCATGTGTAACAACATACCTTGCCTGAAGCTGCTCCTCCCCATCAACGAGCTCTCCTCCTCGCCTTCTTCTCCTCTTCTCGGTATAGCCTCCTTCTCTCCCTCTTTTCGGTCCGTAATGGGTCCGCAGTGTTTCTCTCTCCTCCATTCTCCTTTCCTCGGCTTGGCGCCTCCTTGGTTCACCCATGTCAACGAGCTCTCCTCCTCGTCTTCTTCTCCTCTTCTCGGTCTGTCCTCTTTCTCTCTCTCTCTCTCCTCGGTCTGTAGCATTTCTCTCTCCTCCCTTCTCTTTTCCTCGACTCAGCACCTCCTCTGTTCATCCTTGTCAACGATGCTCAGAACAGGGGAGGTTGTTTCTTCTTTTTGCTTGTGGTTTCCCTTTTCAGTTAGCTTTCGGTTTTGTTCCTCCTTGGCTTTAGCTCAATCTCATTCTTTTCTCCTCTCGTCTTCAGTTTCGTTCCTTCTCGGCTTCAGCTCAGTGCCCACCTAGTTTGCTTCTCATGGTAGGTCTCCCTCGTTCTTGCTCCTTTACAGCTCGGTCTTTCACCACTTCTCGGTTTGTTCATCTTGTGGTAGGTCTCCCTCATTCTTTCTCCTCTGCAGCTCAGTCCTTTCCCTTCCTCTCTTCTTCCTTCTTCTTTTTATAAACCGAAGCTCCTCTATCCTTCTTCTCTCGGCGCTGTTTGTTTCCTTTTTTCTCCTCTACAGCTGCTGCCCCTCCCCTGAGTCATCTGTTCTTAACATCAAAGATGACTCATGCATGCATGCAACTCTCATCGTTCTTACGCTCAGCACCCATTTGCTCTTCTGTTTCCTTGAGCCCTATGACATGTAGGGTTTATTTTGGTGCAAGTGCTCACAATGTAGTGATAGAGTTGCAATATGGTTGCAGTGCTTCAGGACTGCTTGGAAGATTTTTGCTCTTGCCATCATAATGGTTCTTGTTGTTTTGTTATCAGCATTGTATTTTATTTAGTTATTTTTTTATGGACTATTATTATTATTATTATTATTATATATATATATATATTATTTTTTTTTTAATTTGGTGCTTTACTTAATTGATTCATCTAATACATTTAAGAGGTATTCTAATTTCCTCTTTTTTACTTTTGTTAAATTCTTCATATTTGATGGTGAATTTATATTTTTTGTTTTCAATTCCATTTTTCTTTTTGTTGGTTAATTGTTTAATTAATCAATTAATTAATTTTTATTTTGACTATCCTTATTTATTTATTTATGAGATGAGGTGTTCACACTTTGTATCACATCTTAACTCAAAATTTCATAAATATTGAAGGCTAAATTATGATTAACGTACCATAAATGCTTCAAACCATGCATGTTTTACTGAATTTGGAACTTCATGCCAGCAATTATATGGCCCATCGTATATGTTTTTTATGATACTTGCAATGTGACTAACAACACCATTTTGACACCTAAAGTCATTCAAATCACATGTAGTATACTATATGCAAGTAAATGAACAGTACACATAAATTACTTGATTAATTTGACTCACTTACATAGGCTCTTTTACCGTACATCGTTTTTAACCATTTGAAATAACGTAATTTATAGGTCCCTAAAACTATTTCCTCATATCCTGTTTTAAATTTTATTTTAAATATTGGTAACGTTGCGGCCAATGTAGGTCACAACCTCACCACATTGGAGTTAGGATCCATATTAGAAAGGATCTTTTCTCCTACAGCAAAATAGGGTCATTGGTCTAAACTTTTGATAAAATGTATTTTTTTAAAATAAAAATTAATATTTTTAAAAATAAAATACATATTAATATTTTAGATTATTTTTTCATACAGAATGATATCTAGTTAAAAAAAATAAAAGAATCTAAAATATACAAAATAAATTGTAAGATATTAGAAACAATTTATTCTTTCTATTCCTTTAGCTAGATATCATTTTATATAAAAAAATATTTAAAATATTAATAATTAATTATTTTTAAAAATAATTAATTATTATTTTTTAAAAAATATATTTTATAAAAAATTTAAAATTTAGGGCCATTGAATCTATTTTGTTACATGAGAAAGATCCATTACAGTTTACTGGAGGGGATTCAAACTCCACCATATTGAAAGTTGTTGGGCTTGTTTGTAATTTTTATTTAATTATACATGCATTGCAACCTTTTTTTAATTTTGATATTTTTAAAATATTATTATATATTTAAATAATAATATATAAAAAAGAATATAAAAATAAATGATAAATATAAATTAAAGATTTAATATTCTCTAATTATAATTATTGAATATATTAATTATTTATTAATATTAATTTAGAAAATAAAAATTTAACTTTCAAAATTCCAACTATTTTTTATTTTTCATTATTGAAATTTAAATTTGAAGAAAATATTTGAGCAGTGGAAAACTAATAATAAAATAATATTTAAATGTCATAACATATAATAAGATAAAAAATTAATAAATAAAATTATATTTGATGAATATATAATGAAAAAATATTCATTTTGTACTTATATAGTTATTGGAAATAAAAGAGAAAATTGAAACTGGGAGAAAAAGGAATAAAATGAAAGGATCAAGTTTTAAAGTCATGATAACATAACCATATGTAATTTATTTTAGTAGCTTATTTTATAAAAAGACTATAAAATAAATTTTATTTTATTAGTTATTTTCAATATATTAAAAATTATCATTTATTTAAAGTGGAAATAAAATTTATATTCAAATATTTTATATTATGAAATTTTTTGATAAATACATAACATTTTCAATTGATAATTACTTTATTAGCATTCATAACAATTTCAAAAAAATTACTATCGATTTTCTAATAAATTAACAAAAAATTGTTACGGTTATAATTACCAATAAATTTGTAACCTTATTACATACAAACTATTTTCATTTTATAATAATTATGATATTCATTTAAATGATATATATATATATATATAGTGCTAGAAAAGGATTATAATAAATTTTTTACCTTAATGCCAAAAAAGTCTAATATTTTTCTAAGAGTCAATTATATTTAGAGGAGGGATCAATTTATTATGATTTTTTAAAGGAAATATTTTTTCAAGACCCACTGTTGAATTATTATTTGTTCTTATTATTAAGAACATCTTCGTAAAAATTAAAAATAAGATCAATATTTGAAAATTAAGATGCCTCATTTTAAAATTGAAATACACTTATTTATAAAATTATCAATATATGAAAATGAGTGTGTTTATAAGATGCCTTTTGTTAAAAGAGCATTTCTTGAATTTTTTTTTTCATGTTTTCAATTTATTTTAATAAAAAAAGTGTTCACAAAATGCCTTCGATTCAAACAAATTTTCTTCGTATCATCACTTTAATTTCTTTAAATTACCTTTAACATATTCACTTATGTTATATAATTACAGAAGAAAAATTTCACACTTCCAACTTTTATATATAATCATCCCCTTCATTATAGCTTTGTAAACTCCTTTAAGAAAAGAGATCATTTTTAATCAAATATAAATATGATTTAAATGGAAATAACGGTACAAAGGAAATAGAGATGTAGATTTTCATGAAATTTTTAAATAAAGATCAATCTTTTATTTAAAAATTTTCACGATTGTGTGAATAATTGAGATACTTAATTTTTAAACTGGAATATAATTATTTATGAAATTATAAGTTTTAAAAAATAAGATTAAATTTTATAACCAAAATGAATTAAAATTTCTCCATTTTTAGTGTAATTTATATACTTTTTCATAAAATTTTATATACATTTTATCTTTTTTTATATTTTTTCCATTATAATATAAATATAATTAATTTTTTATTTTAAAAATATCAACCTTTGACCCAATAAAATTAATTTTGGGCTGCATATTAACTGCACCAAAAATTAAGAAAATAAAAACAAAATGTAGGTAAAATAATTTTGACAACTAAAAATATACCCATTTATTATTTCAAAAAGAGGATCACCGTTAAAACCTCCCGCTTAGCTGTGGTACTGGTGAAAGATTTGCCTACAGGAAAAATCGAAATTTGCACAGTTGCATCTTCAGAATTCTGAGTGGTGGAAGTCATTGGCACTAAAATGGAAATGACACTTGATATCTTAGTTTTATGGGATATATATATATATATATATATGATGTTGATTAAAATGAGCAAATAAATTATATTTTGAATTTATAAAAATATATTTTAATTCAAAAAATAGGCTGCATGGAGTGAAAGTATCAAAATGAAAGCATGGCATCACCGCAGTCCTTTTTTTTTTTTTTTTTTTAAATTTGATGTATTTAGTACTCTATTATAATTTTATGCCTACATATATTATATAATTTTTAAACCACTAAACCTACATACATATTATTTTTTATTAATTCATATTTTAATTTAAACTTATTAAATCTACACATGTATTACACACACACACACACACACACACACACACACACACACACACATATATATATATATATGCTTTATACACTTTTCTAAATAGCAATTTTAGCATGGGTAGAATATGATTAAATTTAAGTGTCATTATGTTATTAGCTAAACCTTGAACAATAGTCCCAAAAAAAACTGTAAAATTCTTGAAATGTTATTAGATAAAATAATATTCATGATGCTCTCTTCTGCACACAGTCAAACTATAAAATTTTATATTTTATCAATGTTTATTGAATTATTATGATGATGTTAAATAATAGTATATCTTTTTAGTGTATTATTGTTATGGATTACATGACTAATGGGTAGATAAAAATGTCCTCATGGTTATTTGAAAATTTGATATTGATATTGAGGGTTGTACTTAATACAAAACTCATTTAAATTTAAACTTATTTTTAAATTTAAAAAAGAATAATAATGATGATATTGTTAATAAGTTAATCTTGTTTAATTTAATTCAAAAGTACAAAGGAAAGATCTTTATTTAAAAAAAATATATTAAAATATAATTTTAAAATAAAATATAAAAAATTGGAAAACCTTCATCAACTTGTTAGCATAGATCATATTTTAAGGATCAGGTTTTTAGTTGAACAATAAATAGTTAAATACTGATTAAATTAATAGCTATAGATACAACTTATTTCATCCCTCTTAAACCCCAAGGTTTTAAGTCTAAAAGCTGTTTACTTACTCCTTCAAAGCTACATACATTCATAAGCAAAACCAATGAGAGCAACAGATAAGATGAATTAGGAAAAATGCTTAACAAAAGTCTTCCTTGCAATTTGCACTTCCACATTAGGGGAAAAAATTCTATATATTGGCATTGTAATTCTGACAGGAAGTTAAGCTTGAAGCAATAATAACACAAAATCTAGATACAAGACACAAAGTATAAAACAAATAACCAATTTAAAAACACAAACATAAGCAATATTATGAATTCATAGGAAAAACTACTGTCCTATATTTGATGATGCTATAGCTTAGTGTAAACAAATTATAAAAAATTCAAACTATCATACAGCACAAATTTGATCTAATCTAATCAAATATAATGAATAACCAAACGAGCATGACCTAGAAAGTCCTATAAACTGATTGTTACGGAACTTAAAAATTATTCGGCTAGGGCCTTAAATTAACATGTCTGAATACAAAAGATGCCTGCAAGCTCCTGGGATGGATAAGAAAGGAAAGCATCCAAACACAAAAGCCTTAAACACACAAGTATATTACACACATTCACAACAACACTTTTTGCAAACTCAACACCTAATATATCCACACTTTTTTTTCCAATCCCAACGTGGCTTTGGAGGAGAAGATTCTCTCCATCCACTCAAACCAAGGCCATAGATAATAACAGAAGCCTTTGAAATTGATCAAATGAAATAATATTTCCATCATGCAGTAAAGCCAGACATACACTGTATCTTAACCGTTTCCAGAAACCCCAAACCGATATATAGGATCAGCAAACCTGGATGGAGAAAAATGAGGTGATAGGTACAACTACATCATGCAAACACCAGCTTGAAGAAGAGCTCGAATCATTGCTCCAAACAGTGGTGGCGATGGTCCTTTGCTGATGTATTCCAAATCTACGAACAGTGAAAACAAATTTAAATACCAAAATTCCACAGGATTTCAGTGATCGGCATGAAAATTTTTAGACTGACCCACTTTTTCCAGCGGGATGGCACAATATAGTTGATTAAGGGGAATGTAAATGGGAAGTCCCGTGTTTCACCCACAGGAATTTTGGCTAAATCTATTGTATTTATCAAAAGAAAAATTTTCAATAAACGTATCCTTTTCCTTTAGCCCAATCTAGACAATCCTTCATATCGAAAAATTAACCAGCAAAACAACTTCCGTAGCAGAGGCAGTGGGTAGTGAGAGAGAGCCTACGGAAGAAGAAAGATTCTTATTCTATGTTTCGGGAGGATTTGCATGCCTTAGGAATAACCGGAGGCGACGATCTCGGGCTGGAGAAAATGATTGGAGATGACGAGCTCAGGCTGGATGAGATGACCGGAGACTACGAACGGCGGAAAAAGCATGCTAGAACTCGAAGATAACTAGGCTTAATTATAACTTAAAAGGTTTATTTTATTTAAAAAACAAAAATATTTGATTAAAGAAACTTGATTTTTAAAATGGTTAAGTTCATACCTTTCTCTAAGTTCGGCTCAAGTTTTAAAAATTTGAATAAATAAAATATTATTATTTTAAAAAATTATTATAACATAATATTTTGATAAAAAATAAAAATTAATATATATTATCTAAAGTATTTATGTCAATATAATAATTCATTTGAATTTATAATTTCTTTGTATATAATCTGACATATAATAATAATTATTATTTATGTTATTTATCTCAAGTTTTAAGTAATAAATTGATAGGACAAGCTAAAAAATATGGATAGAAGTCCAAATAAAAAAGCCAGATCAAAATACAGGCTTGAAGTTTTTTGAGTCTAAATTCAAGTCCAATTTTTAAAGGCTCGGCCAATGATTAAGTCTAGTTTGGAAATTATTGAGAAATAGTTTTCAACCAACAACAGATGCCTTAGTTTGAAAATAAATTAGCTACGTCATTGCCCTAAGCACAAAATAAATTAATACAAAATTAAAAGATTTATGATAAAAAAAATTAAAAAAATATCAAGGACTAGATAAATTAATACAATTAATAATTAGGGGTGAACATTAATCCAAATGTGCCAACCAACTCAGTTTGACCTAGTCACATTGAACCAGGCTAGATAAAAAAATTTGCATTTTTAACATAGTTGAGCTAGATCAAATAATCGGGCCAGGTCGAGTCCTGGATTTACTCAAAATTTAGCTCAGCTTGGCCTTATATTAATTTTTATTTTATGTTATCATATTTATAATTTATTTTTATTTTATTTAATTATATTTTAGCTATGATTTATTTATTTTTATACTTTGAATCTTTTTAAATCTTAATTATCCTCTAATTATAATTTTAATTTTTTACTCATTCAATTTTCTATTTTAAAATTTTTCAATTTCTTCTTTTAAAAGAATTCATTTTTCTTAATAAAAAATTTCAAAAATAAAAATGAAAAAGAATATGCCCGATTTAATTGAGTCATTAACTAGGCCTAATTGGGTTGTGCCGAGTTTCGAGGGTGAAAAAAAGTGGCCTTATAAGGGTCATAGGTTTAAACCTAGCTTGGCTAGCCCATGAACACCCCTATTAATAAGTGTTTTTATATTTACTTTTTTTTTCAAAAAATTTGGTTATCATATTACATAGTAAGAATACTTTTCCACATCAAGTTGATATGACAAATTTTTATTAGTCACGTCATTGTATTATACACTTAACGCCATGTTTGGTACACAAGAATAGGTTTTATGGGAATCGAAATGAGAATGAAGAATAGAATGGAATGAAGTCATAAAAGCTAGAAGTACGTTTAGTATGTACATGAATAGAATGTGTTATGTTTGGTGTGCAACAGTCTAGAATGGAAAGTTGCATAAAATGTCCAGACTACTCATTTTGATTTTGTAACAAATTCATAACCCTAGAAACTAAAAAATGAAATTGAACATCTAAAAATGTCCTAATCCTCAATGGCCTTGTGAGGAAGTCGTCGACGAATAGCAGTTGGCAATGGAATAGTGCATGTTGCGCCAGAGGACAAACCTATCATTGGATGAAGAAAATAGTATAGAGATGAAAGAAAATCACCCATATTGTAATCAACGCCCTTGAGACTTGTTGGAGTTGCAAATAGTAATAACTCTGTAGGTGCCAGAGATGCAGTTACAGGACGTCTTCAAGGCTGCTAGAGATTCAAGACTAACGCATATGCTCGGGGTGTACACAGGTTGGGTCAAGCCAGTTTCTAGGTGACTCGGCACCCGGTTAGTGGTCAGGCTGGGCTGGGTCTCTCACTTTTCTTATTTTTTTTCCAAATTATAAAATTTAATAAATGTTTTTTAATTAAATTAAAAATTAAAAAATAAAGATTTAAAAGGAAATATAATGGAATGAAAAAAAAAAAAGATTTGGAATGAGAAATAATTAAAAATTTAAAAGAATTAATATTTTAAAATTTTATTATATATAAAATTTGGTATAAATAAAATTAAAAAATAAAAAAGTAATATCAGGCTAGGCTGAGTCTTATGTCACCCCAGGACTGGCCCGATGTGACTGAGCCAAGCCAATCGAGTTTATGTTAACCCCTAGTGTATGTAAAGAGGATATGAGAAATAAAAGTGGTAATTTGGACTTTTATTTAATCATTCCATGGAAAGGATCTTCATTTGACAGGCACCTTGATGGAATTAGGATTTCCACATATGAGAGAGTTAGATAGGTTGATTGAATGGGCTAGACTTTCCTTTCCAGCATACCAAACATGAAAGCTAAGGGAATCCCACTCCCATTCCCTTTCCATAAGCTTCGTTTCTTGCATACCAAATGTGTCTTAAGTAAATATTACTGTGATTGGCATAGACCCCTGCTCATATGGACAAATAAGTAGAATTGTCAAAACAAGCTAGCTCGACCCACTCAAGTTGTTGGGTTAAACAAGCCCTTTTGTATTACTTCCTGTTGTTGCCTTTACCTTTTGTATTATTTGTTTTACTTCCTACCTTTACCGATTCTTCATCATCTTCTTTAATCATTGCTAAAAATCACTTGCGACATGGACAGATTGTGGACGTAAGAGACAAAGCGCGAGATTGCTTGGGCAGGTGGTGAGATGGATGGATGCTGGCAGAACGAATAGTAGAATGAATTTGATGATGGCGAGATGGTTAAACAAATAGAACCACCACCACCACACCAACATCGAGCATGACCAACACTAAATTTGAGACTCGAGTAGTACCACGCAATGAATGTGAGAGATACAATGCTGGAAGAAAGAGCATGAAAAATTATAGACCTGAGATGCTGAGTGCATAGATGCAAATTTCAAATGCTATGTGTTAAGAGTCATCCAATCATAAAGACCAGAGAAAGAGAGCATGAGGATAAGAGATGTTGTGTTATATGTTAAGTGATTAGAAATTAGGGTTTTTATGTTTTTGTTTGGCAATAACGTTTGTGGTTAATGTTTAGGCCACTTTAGAGTGTTTTTGGGTCTAAAGATGTGGGTGATTATGGATATAGAGGCAAATGCAAATATATATATATATATATATATATAGAAATAGTATTCTAGCTAAGGCAGTCTGTACGTGGCGTTGTTATACTACAAATGCTGATATTAAGATCTCTTTGACCAATAGTCCTGTACTTATGGGTTTTTAGCTGATATACGGATCATATAAGAATAACCTCTTACTCCTCTAGGTGAAAACAGTCATGTTTAATTGGCACAACATCAAGGTAAAGGCCAAGATTTAGCAAAGCCTCTTTTGGGCAACAATACCTCAAGGCCACTGTTATGATGCTATATATACTAAACTGATTGTTTTCACCCAAAAGATGCAAGGTGTTATAACCATATAACAACCTTAGATCATTCTTGGATCTTTCAGACTAATCTTTCTATTATGCAGGATCCTTATAAGAGGCAAGCGCAGAGCATACTTAGATCTCTGGTAAGAAGTCATATAAGGATGTAAAAAAAAGATTTCAAAGAGAAAGTGAACTTAGAAACTCATGGTAAGAACACATTGACCTTATTGATATAAATATTACAAGACTTATTCTACCTAAGAACTGAAGAGAGGGCTCCTTATATAGAAAGGAATAGGAGACAACGAGTATAGATGCATGACACAAAAACTGCAAATAATGCAAACTTTATTGTACAAAGTAGGTGGTGATAAGACAACACAACTTTTAGTACATGATGACACACCGAAAGTAAAAGATAAGTATGACAAAACCAATAATGTAGACTACTGAGTTAGTCTCTTTTGATACTAGGCTCATGACTTGGTGACATGTTGAGATTGCTTAGAGATGGGCTTATTGTGGATGAGTTCAAATGTGTCTCTCTAAGCTGAATCTAAAAGTCATTAATTCTTGGATCATAAGGATATGTGATTGGAGGGATGTCCTTTGCATAGGGTAAAAGTCTTGAGAGTCTTGAAACATCTTTTGATAATCTTTCAGAGTGTAATAGGATGGAAAGCATTGTATCTTCATATGTTGCTAGGATCAGATCCGAATGGGGAATTAGAAAGACTTCCTTAGGATTATGCCTAGGTTCTCCTAGAATGAAATCTATTGGAATGGGACCTATAACTGTACAATTTACTTGAAAAGGACCATGATAATTATTAAGTTCACACAAAAACTTCTTTAATGAAACAAAGATTTTTTGGTGATCCTTAATAAAATTAAGAAAAGTGTTCCATTCATATGCATGGTCACTTGATATGAAAAGTCTAATGTTATGATGCCAGTAGGGTTTATGAATGATATAGATTGATAAGGTTGTCCTGTAGAGTTCAAGGTGATTCCATAGTTCAAGTATCTAGTGGCATTGTCGATTTGTTTGCACTACCACATTAAAGGCAGGTACCACTTGAGGAATGTTTATAGAAGGGACTGGTGATGAGATTCATTGTTAAGAAGATAAAACACATCCATAGGCAAGAATTTAATGGCAGTGGTGTAGAGGATGGACATAGACCAAAGGAACCACATGACATTTTCATCAAAATGTTTGGGGGAAATCCTGTTAAGGAAGAGAAAAGGCATATCAAGGTGGAAAAGATAGGAATTGACTGATAGTTAGAAGTTGATAGGGTGAAAGTTGAGGTACAGGAAAATAGATCATTTTGCTAACTCTATAACTTACGAAGGATAATTGGATTTAGTTGTTTCGTAAAAAGGATTTCTTAGTGGTTGCTAGTTTAGTTAAAGGAAGGTTACAGGATGAGGACATTATAATGAGTAGGATAGAGGCTACTGAAATGATAAGAGAAATAATGTTTAGCTTAGGTAAAGAAAGAAGGTCTACAAAGTGGTTAATGACTACTTTCACATGGTGAATTGTGAATTTATAGTTGGAAAACCATGATTGCCATCTCATTAGTTGTTTGTCTGGTAACTCTTTGTTTTTGAATTCAAGAATCTTGGGAAATGCTGAGTTATCCATTTTAATAATAAATTCTCCTTAGTTGATATGAAATCCAAATTTTTGAATTTCATACTTAACTGTTAAGAGTTCTTTGTACATTGTGTGATAATGCATCTTTGAGGGCTTAAAGGCCACAATAGCTTCTTTTCTTTCGTCTTGTTTAATTAGTACACCACCCTAATATTTATCACCTATTTCTATATGAAGGATAAGGGTGTTGTCAATGTTAGGCAATTCAAATTTAACTGCTACTATTTACGCTTCTATCCACTCATAGGGTTATTTCTTTATAAGTAACTTTCATAGTTGTTTGGTGTGGTTTGAACATTTAAGGATAAAATCTCTGACAAAGTTGACT
This sequence comes from Delonix regia, assembly GCA_037074485.1. Classification (NCBI taxonomy): domain Eukaryota; kingdom Viridiplantae; phylum Streptophyta; class Magnoliopsida; order Fabales; family Fabaceae; genus Delonix; species Delonix regia. Next base: position 41,272,334 of record CM073450.1, on the reverse strand, counting down.
ATACTTAAAAATTGTTGAATATTCTTAAGAGACAAATTTTTGTCTTGAAACTGCAACAATTGTTCAGTAAGATGTAGGCTAAGTTTGTACTATCCATCTTAGAAACACCATGCCCAAAAACTTAATTTTTGTTTGGCCTAATTGGCTCTCACAGACCTAGGTTATAAGTCCATAAGACTTAACAAGACTGATAAAATGGGCTACGAAGGCCTTGTGATCTTCTTCTGTTTTTTAGAATAAAAGAATATCATCAATGTAGACCAATGCATGTTCTAAGATAGGCTAAAAAATAGTGGTCATGGCTATTTGAAATAAGGATAGAGTAACTTGCAATCTAAATGGTATGACAATCTGTTAATTCTAATTGCAATTAGTGCAATATCACATGCAAGTATATATGGTCATAAAGTAATATAATGATGAAATGAGTATCGATCCCTCAGAGACTTGGTTTCAATGTTTATTGACAGGGTTATTCTTAAGCTGTATGATTAAGAATTGGTTGAGCAATTGTAAAGACAAATTTGATTGTTGATTGATGCAAAGTTTTAATAACCTAGGATTTTGAACCTTCACCACATGCAGGGTTACTTTCTGTTACAATAATTACCTTGTCCTTCTTGATGAATAGATTGTTAACCTAGGATTCTTACCTGCTTATATACTTTTTTAAAATTCATACAAGTTGAGTTCTTTCCCTCTAATTCCCTATTTGTCTATAGAACCCATCTAGGATAAGAACCTTATAAAATCAAGACCTAAATGTGATTATAAAAGACAATGTACTTTCATCTTGACTGCGAATTGCATTTATGCAAACAATGGTTATATGCATCCAATTCAGATATTTGTTAAGTTAACATAAATTCTATCTTCCTTCTTAAGGTGATCAGACTTAGAAACTAATAACTGTAGGATGAATATAAATAATCATTCATTCAATGAAAATAGTAGTAACAATTAATAGAAAAACATCCTTAACAAAGGCTTAGTTAAAATCCTAGGAACAAGCTATTTAGCCTCTCATGGGCAATAGTACAGAATTAAATACCAAAGAAGAGCATAAAGAATACATGAAACTGAAGAAGAGGGAGATGTTTAGGAGGGGAAAAACTCTATACAAAACCCTCACTTTGAAACTAACCTTTTCTTCAGCAATCACTTAATTTCAAACCTCTCTTCAAGTGTTTAAGACACTTCCCTCTGCTTGGTGTTAGCTGCTTACCTTCAGGACCCTTTATATAGGATTTAGAAACCCTAAAAGTGTAGCATAGGCTAAGTATGAAGCTCCCTATCATCAGAGAAAATTAAGGTTTCTAGCGATGTGCTTGAGTGAGGCTCATTTGGCATCGGGTCACCAAGCTGAGATATTGGCACTTGGGCGACATCTTTCGGGAATGATTGGCGCCTGGGCACTATCTTCGTGGTGTGATTGCTATTTTTGTAGCAATTAGCATTTGAACGCTGGCTTTCAAGTGCTTGGGCACCATCTCTCTGGAATTCACGCCCAGACACTAGCATTGTGGTGCCTGGGCACCATCTTTCTAGTTTTGGCACCTAGACACTATTTTTGTGGCGCTAAGGCACAAGCCTCTGATCTTTAGAAAATTCCTACCATCTGGTCCTTTTTCCAGAAATAACTTCTGATTCTTTTCAAAACCAATGTTAGTGGAAAACTTTAACCTTTTGTATATGAAATCTGTGTGATTTTTATTCAAAATTGCGATATTTGTTCAATTAATGTTTCCTTAAATGCTTTGCTTTGGAGAGTTATTACAGTCAATTGATATTGGACATTTAGAATGCAAAATGTTGTCTTATGTCTATGTTGGGGATGGATTCCAAATTGCTAAAATCCAATTTTTAAATTAAAATTTGAAAATAACTTAGCACCTTTCAACAGCTGTCATTAAGTTACAGGGTTTGGCAGAGGAAATTTATCATCTTTAAGAAACATATTAAGAGGCTTGTAATTAATAACTAACCTTTTCTTTCCTCTTTTTAACTTTGATCTTTTTTCAACATAGAAAGCTTGACATGCCCAATCAAATTTAGTTGATTCTATCAATCCATCATTTAACAAGGCTTCACATTCTTCTCTAGCAAGGCAAAGATCATCAGGATTCATTCCATAATGGATTGCCTTAATGGGATTGATATCTTCATTTTTCTTGAATGAAAGTTTGACAAGCAAATTTTCATTCCTCTAAGGGATAAGCAAGCTAAAACTTTGGATAGAATTCTAATAACTCATTCTTATATTCTTTATAAGGATGAGGCACTGAATAGAGTTCATAGAGCTAAGGAATATCAATAAATCCTTTGAATGCAATCTTAAGTTGAATTCCTTTTGGTCTTATCAACAAATCTTTTACTTGTGAAAAAACATCCATACTGATAAGAATATATTTATTAGGAAGATTGCTTCCAAGGGCATGTGTCCAAATGATAAGATTTGGGAAAAACTTAATCCCTATCTTATGTTTTGTTACCAGAGGAATTTGCAAAAGAATATTGTTGGTAGCTAGGAAATATTCTTCACTCTTTTTCCAAAATTCTAGTAGGAGAATGGACAGATTCATAATAGTCATTTCTGATCCTGTATTAAGAAGAGCAATGACTAGAATGAGTTTGGAGAACTTATCAAAAAGTATATCTAAGCAAAGATATGAGTGTCTCCTGGAGGATTTAACCTCTTGAATTGAAAATATACATTTTTGTAAAGAGGGAGAATTCGACTCTGAATTAGATAATGGTAATGGAAACGTTAAAATTGCATATGAATCCAGCTGGCTTTGTTCGGATAGAATATCTTTAATTTCTTCATCTTTAAAAGGCACTTGTGTGCTTATATGTTTTATAAGATGGATGCATTGAGTTGTCATTTTAGGACAATTCTTTGCAAAATATCCTTTCTTTCCACATAAGTAGCAAGCATCTTAAAGGAACAGACCTTCTGCGCCTAAAGTGTTTCTTACAGGAAAGTTAGACAAAATGAGACTTCTAGGGTTTGTAGTGACATTACTCTTTATCTTTGCATTTGATTTTGAGGTACAGCTTCTGACAAATTCTTTGGAATTTTGTTCTTCCTGGGAGAACAGAATTGAATGGTTTTTTTTTTTTTTTCACAAAATTTGTCAAGAGTTGATAAGGCAAGTTGATGAATTTGACCAAGAGATATTTGAGACATATCTCTATGAAGGGCTTGGATTGCTTTATTGAGTTCAGATTATAGCTCTTGAGGCAAAGAGGCACTATAGACATGTCTGAAATTAACATCATTATAACTATTGAGCAAATTTTCAATCAATGAAAATTGCCAATAAATTCCTTATGAATTAGCCCTAAAAGAGTTATTAGACTTTCTATCCTGAGGAGCTACGATTTCCTGCAATCTTTAAGGCTTTGGAACCATTCTCTTAAAGTTCCTGTAAATCTAAAGACGAATTCTTTGATAACATTATATAAGCAAGTGCCATTTTTGACATTTGGAAATCAATCCATGCACTAAATTCATGTAATCTATCTTGTCTTTGGTGAGGGTTGATATCATCAAAAGTAAACCAAGGGCCATTAGAAGGCTTTGGAATTTGATGATTATGATGGTTCTGAGTTGGATTTTCTTTTGAAGGAAATTGTAATTCTTATTATTGATTAGGTTTAACTTCCTTAACATGTGATTATTGCAATGGATCTATAGGTTCAATCATGTAAATGGCTGAGATGTTAGATAAATGTTGAGATTCATTAGAAAATGTGACTTTAGATTCTGTCTCTTCATTAGATGAGGTCAAATTAAGACAAAAATTTGATGAAGCAATTTTTTATAGATAAGCTTCCATCATGGCACTTTTAGAGGGACTTTTAGGCTTACGATACATGGGTTCCTCTTGTTTAAGGTTGTTTTTTTTAAGTTGGTTGTAGAGGTTTAGGTTCTATTGGTTCATTAATGGAAAGTCCTTTAAAAGAGGAAAGAATAGGTGGTTTAGGTTTTGTATAAGAAGGAGTGGCAGTATAGGTTTTTGGGAAGTGAAGTGGTCCTAGTGGAGGTTTAGGTGTTTGTTTTTTTTTAGGAAGAGTGGCCTTAGAGAAAATCTCATGCGTCATTTTAAAATGCTTTAAATAATCTTCTTTAGAAGGATAGGAAAGATATAGAGAAGATGGAATCTAGCTAGTATGGTAAACAAGTGGTAAGGATAGGAAGGTTTCATAAATGGTTGAGGATGGTGATTGGGCTTTTGGTTATGGTTTTATTCCCATGTTAGTTTCAATTTGTCTTAATTGCTCTTTTAAAAGCTTGATTTCTTTTTCCTTTATATCAAATTTAGGGCCAAAGTAACTATGAGATATGAATTGTTTTAGTTCATAATTTAAAGTCTGAATTTTCTCTTATGTGTCTTACTTTAGGTAAAGAATTTCAGCTAAGAAATGATCAATATATTTGTATGTTTGATCTTGCTTCCTAGAAATTTGCTTAATCTTGGAATCAATTCTTTTTAACATATGATTATAGGTTGGTAGTTTTGGATTGCCAATTGAGCACTTATTCCGAGGCATGGATTGGTTTATAATTTCCTGTAGGAGTGACTTTTGTCATAAGAATGGAGGGTTGAGTAGTCACTTTATTATCATTAGTTTGCCTTTCTAAGGATGGAAAACGGTCATCATAATATGGATCTGTAGGAGAGAACATCATGCATGGGATCAGATTTGAAGGAGTAACTCCTGGGATATGATTTTTGCATAGAGAAGTAAGAGGTTCTACAAAGTATGGAGAAATATTAGGTATTGATTCTTAAGGTTCCGTGAAACATCCTAATGCTTACATATGCTTAATCAATATTTCTTTTCTAGATGACTCCTTTTCTTTTGAAGGACCTACCCATGGTTTGAAATCTGGATCTTGGTCCTTCTTATAAGTTTTGAAAGAACTAAAAGGTCTGCAAGTCTTCATTCTTAATCTTTTTTTTTTTCTCTCGTGTTTATCCTTTTTAGCTTAGCTGTGTTGCAATCATCTGTAGTAAAGATTAGGATCATTCTTAGCCAACCTTTTGGATTATTCTTCATAGTCATAATCATTAAAAGATTCATAAGGAAAGTGATCAAGGTTGTGACAATTGCATCTGGGCTTGCACATCATAGGGGCAACATCCCATATAAAATGGTCATAAATATGGGATATAAAATTAGGCTTTCCACTTGGTTTAAAGTGGTTAAGAGGAAGGGTACTTTATTTATTTTATGGACTAGGATTGGAGTGATGGTTAAAAATTTCTTAGACAAAAGGAGGTCAGGAGGTCTAAGAGGAGAATTTATCAGGTCTTTTAAAGATAGTTTTGGTCTAGCCATCTGGAAGGTAAATGATTTCAAGAAGGATTGTAGTGAATGCTTGTTTGCTATTTAGATTGAGTTTCTCATAATTTTTAATCCATTCCATGAGCATGAGTTGAAGTAGATCTCTTTCAGATATCTACCTAGGGATTTTGATGATGGTAAGAAGATCAAATCTGTTGGCTATAAGACAGAAGAAAAAAAAAGTTATTATTGTCACACAAATGGAGCCTTGAAGCCCTCAGAGATGCATTATCACACAATATACAAAGAACTCTTAGTAGTTAAGTATGAAATTCAAAAATTTGGATTTTATATCAACTCAAGATATTTTTTCATTGAGATGGACAACTTAGCATTTCCCAAGCTTTAATAATTAAAAAACAAAGAGCTACTAGACAAACAACTCATGAGATAACAATCATGGTTTTCCCACTATATATTCACAGTTCGCCATGTGAAAGGAGTCGCCAACCACCCTGCAGACCTTTTCTCTAGACCTAAGCCAAACATTATTTCCCTTATCACTCTAGTAGCCTCTATCACGTTCATCTTAATGGCCTCATCCTATAACCTTCCTTTAACCAGACCAACAACCACTAAGAAATCCTTTCCACCAGACGACCAAATCCCAGTTGTCCTTCACAAGTCATGGAGTTAGTAAAAAGATCTCTTTTCTAGTACCTCAACCATCACCTTACCAACTTCCAACTATTAGACAATTCCTATCTTTTCCACCTTGACATGCCTTTTCTCATCTTACAAGGATTTCCCCTAAACATTTGGATGAAAATGTCATGTGGTTCCTATGGTCTATGTTTATCCTCTATGCCTTTGCCATTGAATTCTCGCCCATGGATTTGTTTCATCATCTCAATAATAAATCTCATCACCAGTCCCTTCTATAGACATTCCTCAAATGATACTCGCCTTTAATGTGTTGGTGCAAACAATTAACAATGCCATTAAACAACTTGATATGTGGAATCACCATGAACTATGCAGGACAACCTCATCAATCTATATCATTCATAAACCCTACTGGCATCATAATAATGGACTTTTCATATTAGGAGACCATGCTTATGAATGGAACATTTTTCCTAATTTTATTAAGGATCACCAGAAAATTTTTGTTTCATTAAAAAAGTTTTTGTGTGAACTTAATAATCATCATGGTCCTTTTCAAGAAAATTGCACAGCCATAGGTCCCTTTCTAGAAGATTTCATTCCAGGAGAACCCAGGCATAATCCTAATGAAGTCTTTCTAAATTCCCATCCGGATGCCGGTCCCAGTAATATACAGAGGTATAATGCTCTCTACCCTGATCAATAAGCCTTTGCCCTCTTACACTCCTGAAGTTTATCAAGAGATGTTTTAAGACTCTTAAGACCCTATGCAGAGGATAACCCTCTAATCATAGATCCTAATGATCCAAGAATTGATGACTTTTGGACTTAGCTTAGAGAGACACATTTGAACTCATCCACACCACGCCCATCTTTAAGTGATCTTAACATGTCACCAAGTCATAAGCCCATTTTTAAAAGAGATTGACTCAATAGTTTACAATATTGGTTCTGTCATACTTATCTTTTACTTTCGGTGTGTCTTCATTTCTAGCTATCCATTGTACTTTACTTTACTTAAAGTGTGTCTATACTAAAAGTTATGTTGTCTTATCACTGACTGTATTGTACGATAAGGTTTATATTATTTGTGTCTTTTGTGACACACGTCTATACTAGTTTCTCCCAATCCTCTCAATATATGGACCCCTCTCTTCAGTTCTCAAGCAGAATGAGTCTTGTATTATTTCCTTCATTAATATCAATGTGTTTTTACCATGAGTTTCTAAGTTCTCTTTCTCTCTGAAATCTCTCTTCTACATCCTTATATGACTTCTTACCAGAAATCCAAGTATGCTCTGTGCTTGCCTTTTATGAGAATCCTACGTAACAGAAAGGATTAGTATGAAAGATCCAAGAATGATCTAAGTTTGTTGATCTTCTAGGTGAAGACAATTAGTTTAGTATATCTAGCATCATAATAGTGGCCTTGAGATATTGTTGCCCAGAAGAGGCTTTGTTGATGTTGTATAAATTAAACTGACTATTTTCACCTACAAGTGTTAGAGGTTATTCTTATGTGATCCTTATATTGTCTAGAAACCCAGAATTGCAGGACTACTGGTCCTAAGAGATCTTAAGATTTGTATTCTTGGTATAACAATGCCACGTATGGACTATCTTTTGAAGTTTATATTTTGTCCATATATTTTATTTATGTGTTTGAAACCCATAACTTTGTCTTAGTTCCTTTGTTTCCTCTCTGAAAGTTATATCCAATACCACTTGTATCTCTATTTCCTCTATTTATGTTAACAAAAACAATGAGATAGTTTTCGTATTGTGCATTTGAACCTAGCTTATTCTTCTAATTTCTTGGTTCACAACAATACATGAAAAAATGACCATATTTACAAAATTGTCATATTTAATTCCATTTGATCATCTTCACGATGTAAAGGAATTAAATCTTGCTATAGCTTACAAAAAGTATTTTCTCAAATTTTGCATTGTGAGTGATAAACATTAGCGCCACAATAGCACTAAGGTATGATATTTTAGGATGAAAAAGTTCATCATCTTCTTGAGGTTGGAATAGATCTTTTTATATATCAAATGATCTCACAACCATTGCGGTACTAAATGAATGTGCTTTATCCATGTAATTGACGAATACAAATTTCATTTGTTAAGTGCTCAATCTACTAATAGAGAAAAAACTTTGTTTTCTACAAATTTTCATTTTAAATAATCTATTGTCATAGGAAATTTAAAATGCATGGACAAATGGAATCATTTATGATTTTCTTTCAACACTTTTACTACTTGTATTTACAAGTACCTTTGGTAAGTTTATCTAGAGCTAGAATTTCCTGCTTCAAGTATCTCAATCCCGTCAAGGATTTTTATCTACATAATATCATGAAATAACTCTTATGAACAATTTGTGATCATATATTGTTAGATGCATGATATAAATTTCAAACTAAGGAATCGTATCAAGCACAAAATAATATATTCCAATAATAAAATGTTTAGTTTTTTGAAAATACTTGTGTAATAATTCATGATATATTATTCACATTTCATTTTAGCATGATATAATTTGTAGCCTACTGGCTTTACACCATTTGGTGTTTAGATTCTAGGTCCAATTTCTTGACTTCCTTATGCTTATATCATTGTGTCTTTCTATATTGGCCAAGTATTTTTATGTCAATACTTCTTACCTCACTCATTTCCATAATATTGTGCACTATATTATAATGTTGCTAACAACTATTTCTTTCCAAGTTATATATTTTTTTTTGTAAAGACATAACTTGATGAAATCTCCCCTTCTTACTACTTTTAGGTACTTGAATCTTTTCTAAAAATTTAGTTATGTCAAGTGTCTCTTCATGAGTACCAGTCTCCTTGATTTGGCCACCTTAATTATTTTCGCATTTTCATTTTCAAGATTTGTTTTCTGGAACTGATAATCAATGTAATTGGAGCATTTGTAGTTGATATGTTAACAAATATGTTTTTGCTAATTATTTGTTACATGTTCCAATGAAAATCCTTCATAATCTTATTCTAATGTTCAATTGTGACATGTGAGAATCACAAAATCTTAATACATGCAATATAATATTTTTCTTCAATTGTTTATTTTCTTCTCCTAAAAATGAGAAAATTATATGAGCAAATGATAATAGGTGAACATTGCCATAAATATATCTCCTTCAGGGATTCATTTTAACATTTTTTTAACCTCAAATGGGGATCTATCTTTGTGCATTGTAAGGAAACAATAAAATTATAAATTGCACATAAAAAAAAATTCTTAGATGTGAAATATTTGACTCAACCAAAAGCTCAATTTTATTTAGGGGAGACTTTTCAAATATAACTTGTTGGCATGATATGTAATATTAAAAAAATGAAGAGATTTGTTTCATAAACAATGATCTAGAAATAATTAAAGGCATCTAACAAATATTCTGTTAAGCCATATAAGTGTGAAAACATGGGCAATTCAGACTATTCAACAAGTATTCCAATAAAATTTTATTCATCAAATTTGGGATATAACTTCCCAACAAAACTTTATAATATGAAAATTATACAGATACAATCTTACAAACATTAGGTTGCGTATTAATGACAAATCTATAACTATTTTAAGGAGGCATTTATTCATAATATTTCAAGTGTCAATATTGAATGGATGAGTCCATTTATCAATTAAATATATTCTAAAGAGGCATGGGATGTAATTGTAATTTGACCGGTGATGGTCTAATGATCTATTTGCTTTGAGAACTACTAATATAGGATAATTCATTAACTAAATAATTTTCATGTTCTTAAATAAAAATTCATGTATATTCTCAATTTCTTTTACATTAAACTCAAGAATAGTTTAACTAGTCATGTCAAACATTAGTGAATTATTAATTCACTTTATCATATGATTTTATCAAATTTGTATCATATTATCTTTGGAGGAAAATTAATATCCTTTTTAATATCCTCATCGATGTCGTTCACTATAAATCATTATTAAATAAAACTCTTAAAAAAATTTCTTTTGTATATGAATTTATACAATATTTGTGTAAGATTATGCAACACATGGTAACAAAATAAGTTTTCAGGAGCTTATTTATCTTTTACTATTCTGATTTCATTGCACTCATGAATAAAAACTATTCGATTATTAAAATTTATTTTAAACATAATGGTAAATTCTCCTTTCATGTCTGGGCTTAAACAATAAATTAATGTTTGCATAGATCAATTCCGTCATATAAACACAACCCATCACAATAGTACCAAATGAATTTTTTGGTTAGAAAACCAAATTAAAAATAATATGGTTGATGGTCATCCAATCATGTTTAACCTTTTAATTTCCAATGTATTTTTCGATATCAAATTATAATACAAAATAAGAAAAAAAAAAGTTTTAACCTTAACGTGATGATAAGAAATCTCTAATAGATTGACATTACACTAAAATAATTTTGCTAATGAATACTACCAAAATGTTGCCGTAGAATGTTATAGGCCAAGGTTCGGAAGATAGAGCAATGATGAGGGAAGAGAAAAGAGAAACTTGAGAGAGGGAAGAGATAAGAGAGCCAACGTTGCAGCGTTCAGAATGTTTGGGAAGATAACAGTAAGGGAAGAAAAAATATCTGTATTTAGCAAAATTGAAAATAAAAATTAATAATTTAATTTTTTATGAAAGATATTATTGTCATTTGTTAGGTTTTCCTTTCCATACATATCATGTTTTTAATCTTATACCAACTATAATATGAGCTTTGAATTTCATTCTTTTACGACGGATTCCCATTCTCAATCTTAATTATTCCAACAATCAAATGAGTAAGTTGAGCGGATGCAATAATGCTTATTTGGCAAAATATGACAGGGTTACCAAGGAATTTCCTGACCATCCCAAGCAAAGAACTTGCCGTTGTCGTGCCTCTTCACATTGTTAATGATGCTTAGGAGCTTTTGTACTGAGAACTCTTTAGTGAAGAGCTTGCCTTGGGGAACATTTCTTTGAAATGGCTTAGAAAGATCCGTGTCAACTGTCCCAGGGTGCAATAAAATGCATGCAATTGGATCCTTCTTTCTCGCAAATTCCACTGAAATAGTCTTCGTCACTGAAAATATTAAAGAAAGAAAATTATTTAGAGAACTTATGTATAGGTTTTAAGTATTCGTTTTTAGTTCTCTTTCAACAAAAAAATGACTCTCAAGAAATATCTTTTGTAATCCAGCACCACAAAATTGCTTTAACATGTTATGCTTTCAGTGGAAACTTCAAAGCAAACAGTAAAAAAATTTACCCAAGTCTTGTCTATTAAATATAATGCTTCATACTGATATACCAGCAGCTAAAAGTAATTGGGGAAAAATGAACAAAACAAGGTGGAAAATTTTTATCTAATTTTATTATATTTTGCCTGTAAATTGTACATTTGTTAAAATAACTATCAATTATTGATAGATCCCACTTACGGAGGACAGAACTGGATCAAGGAAATTACTGATTTGTTTTGCTAAGGCACTATATCTATCGTTTTCGAGCAACGGTATCATACCTAAGCAGAGGAAACACACTAACTAGACAGCAATCTGGTAATATACCAATAATTAATTCTAAATACAAGGCAGAAGCGTACATACTTTGAGTGCCATGAATAAAGTCATGAAGAGATTGAATGCAATAAATTTAAATATGCTTTTGAGAAATTTTTAAGATCTAAGAGTAATGCAACAGACACAAAATATCAATGCAAAAAGTTACTACTGACATAGTAGATAATTGATTTGATAAACAGTCAATTATCCAATGGTTTACGGTGCAGGTTATAACATCTCTTATAAATATTGCTAGTCAATATCATTAGTTACTCTTTGTCATACAATCTTTACAATATATAAGCACTTCTACAAGAGTATGAAATCCTCATTAAAAGACAGACCTACGGTCACTTATAGTAACCTCGGTTTTCTACCCATGGACAAAAAGATTAAATCAAAAACATTACTACCCATTTTACCATACAAGTCCAATAAATCATAGGAAAGCACCATCAAATGAACATAAAAGTGTACGGGAACAAAAAGATTATTTGTATTGATTGCATATATCGCATTTTAATCTTCATAACGGACTGTAAGGAAAGAATCATACATTGATTAAGAGCAGCCTTTGAAGATCGATAAGAGTGCCAACCCCCAAGACGATTGTCCCCAATAGATCCTACCCTTGCACTCAAACTAGCCACTACTGCAACACTTCTTTCAGTCCCAAAGCCTCCTCCAACTTTTAGGAGAGGCCACAGGTGCTGATTTCAACATTCACAGAAAGAAAAAAAAAAAAAATTGAAAGCACATCTATTGTTCATGAAATAAAAAGAAAAAAGAGATTCAAATATATTAGATAGAGAAACACTGTATTCTTAAAACTGCTGCCCAAGAATATGGAAATTTAAGAAGTCAAATAAAATGACAAGGGATTACAATTCTACTGACTTTTGTGCGGCACTAGAAGGACAAACCCTCTATGTAATGAGAATATTTTTGGCTAAAACCTGATCATTTTCTAAGGAAGGATACAACTTGATCACTTTCTTATGACATACAAAACTGAACAAACTACTAAAATCCAAATGCAACATTCTTCTTTACTTATAGTAAGGACTCCAACAGGTTAGTCATCATGAATGAATGCAGCCATTCTAACAAAAATGAGAAAGATGGCATGGGAAATTCTAACATACATTAAGAATTGGATAACAGTTTCTCTCTCATATATATTTGTGGCCAAGCCATAAAATAAAATGCAATTGTGGCATTATCTTTAACTAATTATCAACACTATATCCAAGCGCCACCTCATTGTATCTTGAAGCAAAATTAAACGTGTGGCTCTCATAAAATAGGTGCTATGCTAGGACGCAAAGGTATGCAACAAAATGACGTGTATAATATCATGGACCAATGTTCATTCCAATAATTTAGTATAATAGCTATTAGCTGGTACCAATGGGCCGCTTTTCAAACTATATCATTATTCCTAATCTGAGCAAATAATATAGTAAGAAAGAGAAATATATAAATATTGACCATGTATTGTTCTTGGATCCTGATGGAACCCACTAACCAAAAGATGAACTTATTGATGGAAATGCATAATTCTCCTATTAGGCAAGGAAGTGGTACATTCATACCCAGAAAAATGAAATGAATACACACACAAACAACACAGTACAATACCCAAACAAAAGAACAGACAATTACATAAGATACTCTGGCATTCAAGTGGCATTCGAGAGGCCAGTACTCTATTTCTTACTTCTAGTAAATCCTCTCTGTCCTTCTCTTTGTCCCCGTCTGTTTTATTTTTTCCCAGGCCCCATCCATAACAGTTACAATAACTACCTAAGAGAACTAACCATCTGCCACTTCTAATCACATTCCTAATAATTTGTCCCATACCCCTGTTTATTTTTCCTGACATACATATGCCTCTATTTGGGCCCATTGGGTCCAGGCCCAATAGATCCTGAAATTTCTCTGCATAAAACTACAATTACACCCTGCTTCCTAAAAGAAACCTGCAAAACAAAAGGAAAGGAAAGGAAAATATCCTAGCCCTTCAAGCTGCTATACCTCCCACAAGTTTTCCCAATTTCTGCCTAGCGCCTACCCACTCTCTGCCCTCAGACCCCTACTTATTTTCCATTCCCATTACTAACTTCCTCTAGATATTCCTACTAGTAGCCTCCATGTTCCCCCAAAAAAAAATTTTCTTCCTTGCACAGATATTTTTAATTGAAAGGTGTGTCATATTGGAAGTTTGCTCTAAAACTTTTCTACACATACATTCATAGTTATGCTCTTGGAAACGTATAGAACGAATTTTGTCAGAAATAGAACTATGTGCAGAATCACTTTTCTTCATCCCATGTCAAGACTCAAGAGTCAGCTGTCAACAGCTAGGCATTGGCTTCATAACTGACATTTTCCCACAGAACTAACTGTAAGACAAAATTAACAAAATTAACAGTTTGTTACCAGAGGAACTATAAACACAGTACTAAATCTTATTTCATTTCATCTCTGGAACATATACACAACCATCTTTTATATAATACCCTCCCAACTGCTCTCAACTAACTAACAACAGTTTCGGTTATAACTAACAACTAACAAACCAGCCTTCTAGACACCTATTCCCTTTACCCGTAACAACTAACTGTAAAACAAAAATAACAGTTTGCAGCAGATATAAAGCATTGACCAGACAGTTAACCCTATTCTATTAGTCATGCTGTATATGAAAACTCTCATTGTAAGTTGACACAAATTGAAAATGATATATATGTGTAATCTGCAAACAAATACATTGACGAAAATTGATTCCAGGCATTTGCCCTGAGAATATAAAGACAGATAGAAAGAAAATACATTAATATACTATGGTCAACTGTTGCAATGGACAACTATTGATATATTGATGAGATAGCTTTCCTTTACTTCATATGGAATAGTTTGAAAATGATAACAATCAGCTATAAATTTACTCACCATTTTCAAAAAATTTACTCCATTAAGTTATCAAAAATACTAGATTAAATCTAAAACATTAAACACTTGTTTATCATGAGAACATGTACATGAGACCAGGTTACCGCAACATCTAGGTACAACTTATTAGTTTAGTTACCCCGTTTGTAAAAGCTCATTACCAATTCTCTCAATCAGATTAATTGAAAAGTTATTAAAGAGCATTTCATAAAATCAGTCTGTTTTTATTGCAGATAACAGATTTCAGATGCATCTCCTATAGTGGATGAGGTAAGTTGAGACAAGGAAATTGTGGTTTAGCTTTTGGAAAAAACTTAGGTGCAATTTTTTATATTTTTGCTATTAGGTTCTCAACTAGTGAATAATTTTTACAACTTGCCATCATATGATTAGATCTTTCAATAAATTTTTTACATATGTATTGTAATCTAATGATTTCAGCACTTTAAGGAAGAATATTTGAGAATGTCTTTCTTGAAGAAAATGGTAAGGATGTGATTTATTGCACATTTATCTAGTAGCATTTTAATTGAAGTTTTATTATTATGTAATAACTCTTTTAATATTAGTTTTATTTATTTTGGAAGACATGATCTTATTGGGTTTTTATTATTTTATCTTTCTATTAGGATAGACTAGTTATTTTTTTCTGAAAGTTTGTTTAGGCTGCTTGGATAGGATTAGTTTATCTCTAAATGTGGTTTATCACAATTAGACAGATGTTATCAAGGCTATTTATACAAGCCTCGTAAAGGATAGTAGAGCTGGTGTAATGATAAAAGATGAGAGACAAAATTCTCCAAATTCAATGATCAATTTAATATATCAATAATCAAGGGGTAACCACTGGAACTAACTAGACCCTTGTTTAAAGGAAAGATACAAGCTAATAAACTCAGGCGCAAAAGCTAACATAACCCAAAGCCCAAAAGGCTTTATTCAAATCTCTAATTAATTTCTAAGTTACTTCAAATGCTCAAATTAGAAACCTTAATTGCCAAATAATATTTACATTGTTCTATAATAAAATAAAGAATCAATTTACCTTCTTATACAGTAATTTTCTCCTTTGGTAGGAAAAAACTTGACCTTAAGATTTGTAAAGAAGTAAGAATAAAACTCAACCATTAACATTCCACATTGGCAACAGTGATGGAAGGAATAGAATTAACAGTAATCTCAAATTCAGAAACTCAACATGAAAAACTTGCAAAGGCATGATAACGATTCAGTAGTGTTGACTTCTTCAATTTCCTCAAATTCTGCATTAAAACATCAGGACTATTACCCTCATCAACAAATTTTCACAACTTAATACCACATGATTGGTTGTTTCACGTTTCAACAAAATTTCTTCACATGTTAAATTCTAATAAAAGAATATGATAAAATACACCTAAGGACGTTTACGTAAGTTTTTGTCCATAAAAGAAAAGGAACAAGATTCTCTAGATTCAAAGATCAATACAATATGTCAATAATCAAGGGGCATCAATGAGACTTGACTATAACTAAATAGATGCATATTTAAAGGAACGATATAGGCTAACACAATGCTAGGTCTAAAAACTAAGATAACCCCAGGCCCAAAAGGCTTTAATTAAATCCTGCTACCCCAACTGCCCAAATTACAAACATAACTCCCAAATAATGATTACGTTGTTGCATAATAAAAATATAGAATATATAATAAACATATCTTCTCGTACTGCATTAGTTTGTTTAAAAGGAGCTATGGTTTCTCACTTTCATTTAGCATATGCCAATATTCTTTTTTTGGAAGCAGAAGTAGGTTTATGACTGTTTTTTCTATGCGTCATTGGTTGGGTTGTCAAGTATTGCATTGGCCTCTAACTTACTAGCTTGCAACCCTCAGTCTATATCATTTCAGGATCAGATCAAGTGGTTCGAAAGGTCTCTAAGTTCTTTAATAATTAAAAGGTTGATTTTTTCTATTTGGGTGGTGGTATCTTGTTTAGTCATGTTCGCATTTCTTAAGTTCTCTATTTCAGATTCCACATGAAGTGGTTCAAACTTCAAAGGATCAAAAGAACTATGAGGGACTTTCTTGGGCACATACCATCTTGTCAATAAGGTGATTTGTTCCCAGCCATAGAAAGTGTTACGGTTTTGGAAATTGGGTGTCCAAATTGGTTGCATTGGCTGTCGTCTAAGTATGGTGTTTTTCTCTAGGGATTACTTCATTATGGCACAATGTAATTTAGGAAAAGAACAGTTCCATACAGACTGGTATGCTACACATGAGTCCCAAGAACTTAATTTCTCAGAGACATATTTCTTTTATACCATTAATTAGGTTGGGTGATTGTTTCCTGATAAGATTTTTGGAGGATGTTAGGATTCTTTTCTTACAGTCATTTCCTGAATTCTGTTGCGATTCTTCTATACATAATTCAGCCATCCAAAAGTTTTATTGTTTCCATGGTTCTAATATCCCTGGGAATATGCACTTCTTCAGAAACCCAAATGATATGTAGAGTAATGAGCTATAGTCCATTCTACTATTACTTAATTCTTGAGAATTCTATTATCAATTTCTTCTTGATTCTCATTCTAAGGAGAGTCTTCTTTTTGACAAGCTGATGTAGGACAGTGGAAGGGTTATAACTTACTTGGTTAGGATAACTGTATAAGGGTTCTCTTGAATGGTCTAATGGTAAAACATAAGGTCCATTGGTTATACAAGAGGGTGATGGTTTTCTGGAATTCAGTTCTTATATTAGTTACCCCAGAGTAATTTGCAAAAATTAGAAATAAAAAAAAAATTAAGTAAACAAACTAGAACATTCCATCCCAGTAATCAATAAAGTACGAAAAGCTATTATAACCAAGTAAACAGTCATTGGTCAATGGAGCCGTCATTTTGGGGTATGGGACTTCGTAAAATACTAAAACTGTAGGCCCTTATTCTGGAAACGGACAAAAATGAGAAAGTAATCTTTAAAACCTAATAGAACAGAATACTATAAAGGTAAGAAAGATGGTTTAGAATGGATTAAGAGCTAAAGTAATTTGAGTCTTATCACAGTTTCTGCAAACCAATCCAAACTAATTACATATATTAGTTTTCCTTAAAATGCCTGCTGACTAAGCTGGCAACACTTGTCACTATTGCCATCACTCATTGACTATCACATTAAATGAGTATGTCTTCTAACAATTAAACCAGTGGCACATATAGGTGGCATGGTCAGTTGCTATATGATGACAAAAACACAATTAATTGACCAAGTCAAGTAAAAATTTGAATATGTCAATGATACTTTGAGACTTTTACTGAAGATATTCTTAGGGAGCCACTAAATAACGAGGAAATATTCTGTTTATATAGAAGATAGTAATAAAAATAATCAGTAAACACAATAATTAAATCACATGTCCATCACTTCCAGCAAGACACAATAACCTCAAGAGTTGGAGAATTTAAAGAATTAGTTAACGTATATTAAAATCTACAAATTATTATTTTTCTTTCTCATACCACCCCCACCCCAGAAAAAGAAAAGCAAAGACAAAAAAGAAACAACAAAAGCATTCTAATTCTAGTTTTTAGTAAATAACAGCTACTCAAAGAGATGTTGCCTTGCGTCTAAATTTATTATAATTTCGGATAAAAAGTTCAATAATGAAAATTAGATAGATATTACCTTAATTACTAAGATAGGACCTACAGCATTAACCGCATAAGCCAGCATCAAAGATGACTTCTCCACGTTGCTCAATGTTGTTTCTGTAAAGAATAAAGAAATTAATCTGATCAACTGCCTCACTTTAGTTAGGAAGATGAAGTCAAAGTCAATGCCAGATATTATGGCATTAGTTCACAGTTATACATCAAGATCTTACTTTTCTCACATGGATAACCATATTTATCTTCTTCTGTATATTCATTCTCTTTTCTCCTTTTAGGTTTTTCCTGGCTTGGGTTTGCTCAGCATACCAATTGAATGTAATACAGTTGTGAGAAAAAAAAAAAGATCTTTTTGGTTGTATGCTACAATAGGCAGCGGAGAAAGGCTATTACAAGACTAGCAAAATCTTTACCTGGTTGCAATACTTCTGGTATAGAAAGAATGCCAGATGCATTAATCAGAAGGTTGAGATGGCCATATGTCTCCTTTATTGACCTTGTTGTTGCCTAAAATATGGTGAATCATACACAAAGGTTAACAATCTATTAAGTTTGGAAATATTTATGTCTAACAGAAGCAGTAAATCATCTAAATGCCCACAAAAGAAAGAGAATAATATAAATTTAAATATTTTTTTCCCAAATTGAAACAAGCTTATTATTCAAAGCTATTTCTTTTATTCATATTCACCTGCCTACATGAGAAACGTAAAAAGTATGTCAACAAGGAAAATGAAATCTTACAGGTTAAAAGGATTCCTAAATTATATTAAACCGGTTAAAATAATAACAAAATAAGCATCTTACCAGAAAAGAGCAAATTGAAGAAAAGACAGAATACTTCTCCACTAATTCTAAATCCTGGCCAAATCAGAGTTATACTGCTTATGCTGATACCAGGTAATGCAAAAAGGATAGAGGGAGGGGAAGAACCAAAGAGATTAATAGGCTCCCTTTGGGTGTCTGAACACATGCTTCTGTGAGTGCGAATGACAGAGAAAGAAGGATCACAAAAAAGGGAAAAGCATAACCTCAATTGAGCTTTCAACAGTCACATCCAACTGTAAAATTCTTAAACGTTCAGCAAATTTATCCTTCAGATTGATAAGCCCAGTTGACCCACTAGGATTACGGCAAGTAGCAATGACATGCCCTTTATCATCATTCTCTAGTAGCTGTTTCACCTGTATCAAGCAGTAACTGAAAGCATGATTAAGACAAAAAACTGTTTCAATAAAATTATTTGATCCATTCAATTACTCACTAGCTATTCCTTATATAAGAGCAAACTGCATAACTTAATTAATAAAAGGATGCAGCAGATTAAAGAGTACAAAATTGAAGTGGACGCAACTTATGAGCTGAGCCAGTATAGCACAGTTGACAATGACAAAAGGCTTGTGATATTTCTTCAGAGTAATGACAATCATTGGGAAAAAGAAGACAATTGGGAAATTTTCATAAAGAGATATTGTTGTATAAGCTATCATCTTTCAACTTTTATTGTCCATAATAGTGTGACATGTTTCTACCTTCTATAGTTCCATTTGTTTCATCATTCAAAATACTTAGGTCGTAGGATGGTCATCAATGACAACCTAATCAGATTGTCATTGGTTTCATTCATCTTCAGACTTTGGATGACTGTATAAATTATAAAAATTTAAAGAAGTATATATTATACTACCTCTGCACTAAAAAGATGAAAAAAAATTTAAAAACTAAAAACTAATTCCCACGTGGAAACACCTGGTAGCATTTACTAATAACTTCAAACTTTTCTATAAACTGATGCGTGATGAGTATTCTAAAGCAACTGCCATTGTATTAGTTAGCAAATGATTTAAAGGAAAGACAGAGTTCTGCAATGGACCTTTTCCGAACAGATCTTGATCTAAAACTTCTATGTTGCAAGAATGGTATTCAGTAATAATACTTACTACTATGAATGCTAAGGTGAACAGTATGCAAGAGCATCTCACAAAAAGATAGGAAAAATAGGGGCTTGTGAGCTTTAAGATATCCAAACTACGGACTCTGCAATATTTGCATCCTATATCCTATTACAAAATTAGCTACACTAAAGCTGCCAATCATCATGTACATAGGATTAAAGATATCATGGATTAAATTGGCTCTGAACATTGTTAACACCCATGTTTCCTTATTTTCTTAAGGTTCACCAGAGAGGATTGTATTTGGTTTAATCAGATTCATCATTAAGACAAACAAACTTCCAGGCCTGCTCCCACTAACTCTCCCATTATTTCTCATTATGCTAGCTCCAAGAAGTAAATATGGCCTTATTTTCATTTCTCCGACATCTAGACTATAATTTACTAATATATTATTGTAAACAGGTCACTGTTGTTGCAATTTTAAATGGAAGTGGAGCTTCATGGCCGTCGACCTATCTTTCCAAGGCCTAAAGCGAGATACTGATAAAACCATCAACAACAAATCATCCAAAAATTGAAGAAAAAACCCTCAGTCCTACGACGCAAGCAAATGAAATAATGCCAAGAAAAATCTCACAAATTCAAGGCCAATTCCTCTGGAAGCTCCTTGAACCATGGAGACTCCACCTTCAAATTTCAAAGCGGCTGAAAATGCCCTTCGGGTTACCGATAAAAAACGCAGTGGCATTGCCATGACAGCGTATGGTCGCAGCATCAGATTATCCCTTCCGTACTCAAAAATAGCGAGCGAATTGCCAACGATAACGATGATTTTCCTCACCAGAAGCAAATTTTTAGTGTCATGTGGTAATGTAGCTTAACGAGATATTGTCAAAGCTCAAATTGAATGTTGCAATTTCGACAATGGTCCAGAGGCAGTTTGCCATATTTATGTGCATTCACTCATATGAGAGAGTTCGCTGGATTACTTTTTGGTACATTAAAGTGTTTAGCCACTTTTAGGTTTTCTGGAATTGGCTCTTGTTATTCAAGATCAAGCCATCCTCTCAGCTCTTCTAGGCATTTCTTAAGGAGATTGCATTTCTTGTTCGCAAATGCTTTATCACCGTGATAAGGCGTAGGGGCACTTGTTTATTAAATTCGGTCTACTTCGTATATAAATAAATTTTTTTAATGAAATTAAGGAGTAAAGTATTTTTTTAATTTTATTTATAATAAAATTATTATTTTAATCCTCCACTCATTATAATATTTAATATAATAATTTATTTATTAAAAAAATATTATATTTAATTTTAAAATCTCAACAAATACCATTGAATTAAAACTTTAGAATTTAATCAAAAGTGTAAATCAAATAATTTTTAAAAAATAGGAATTTAAATATGATATTTTTGAATAAATTAAAATTTATTTTGAATATTAAAGAAATTAAAAAAATAATTTTGTAATAAATAAATAATTAAATAGATTTTTTTTCTCCTACGAAGGCTGATGAGCAACCAAAAATTAAAATTACCTGAACACTTTTTATATCTTATTATAAGAACTTGGATCATTTAGAGCAAAATCTCTTATTATAAAATTTGCAATAAAATATGAATCTTTAAATTAATTTAATAATTCATATTTTATTTATTCATTTAAAATAAAAAATAAAAAATAAAATATAAGTTATTGAATTCAGACTTTATTACATATTGTAGAGTAAGATATACCTACGTGATCTGCAGGCCCTTACAAACTAACTACTTCAGCCCACATGCCCTGTGGTTGACGTGGCAAAATACTATGCCATAGAATTAAAGGCCTAAATGCGTGATCAAATTAATAGCCTCCTGTGCTGATTATCCGTCCAAGCAATGTGAATTAATATTAATTTATTATTAGTTTAATTTGTTAGATTAACTAATTTTAACATAAAATAAAAATGAATTGTATCGGAGTTAATTATAGGTAAAAATCTCATAACCCAAAACTTGTTAATAATTATTTAAAAAGTGAAAATTATTTTTATAAGTCAATTTATAAATTATAATATCTAATTATTTATTAAAAAATAGTATATTTAATTTTAAATTTTCAACAAATATCAATGAATTAAAAATTTAGAATTTAATCAAAAGTGTAAATCAAATAATTTTTAAAAAATAGGAATTTAAATATGATATTTTTGAATAAATTAAAATTTATTTTGAATATTAAAGAGATTAAAACAATAATTTTGTAATAAATAAATAATTAAAAAGATTTTCTTTCTCCTACGATGGCTGATGTGCAAACAAAGATTAAGACTTTCTGAGCGCTTTTTCTATCTTATTATAGGAACTTCGATTATCTATAGTAAAATTTTTTGTTGCAAAATTTGCAATAAAATGTGAATCATTAGATTAATTTAATGACTCATATTTTACTTATTTATTTAAAATAAAAAAATGTAAATTAAAATATGAGTTATTGGATCAAAATTTAATAATTCATATTTTATTGTAAATTCTACAATAGTAAGATATATTTACATGATTTGCGGGCCTTATTATAAACCTTACAAACTAACTACTTCAGCTCACATGCCCTATGGTTGGCAAAATACTATGCAATAGAATTAAAGCCTAAACACATGATCAAATTAATAGCCTCCTATGCTAATTATCGGTCCAAGCAATGGTGGTAATATCATGTCCTTGTGAATTAATATTAATTTATTATTAGTTTAATTTGTTGGATTAATTAATTTTGTAATCGATTTTAACATAAAATAAACATGAATTGTGTTTAAGTTAATTGTAGGTAGAAACCTCACAAACCCAATGCTTGTTAATATTTATCCAAAAAGTAAAAGATTTTTTTTTATAATGTCCAATTATATATCTAGAATCTAAGTAGTTGAAAAAGTGAGAAATTATTATTTAAAATAAAACAAATATTTTATTTATTTAAAGTTCTTTATATTCTGAACGTGCATTAACTCCCTAATTCTGATACCTCACATTAAACTTAATTTATGGCTATTTAAAGTCTTCTCTCTTAGTTTGACTAAGTACGTGTAGAAAAGGTTTGAGCAAAATAGGTTATAATCTCTACTACTTAATCTATAGTTACATTAATATCTTCTTCAGATAAGTTTTCTTTTTCATTGATGATTTATTCATATTCATTATGATCTCTTAAATTTTTCTATTGATTGGTATCAAAGCCTAAGGTTCTATATTTGATTATTTATTTGCATAAATATGTTGGATTTTAACTATTCATGTCTATTTATTATATCTGGCATATGCATGAGGAAGAACGAACACCCTAATTTTTGCATACTATTTCTAAAATAATACATGGTATTTTTAAATCAGATTAGGGGTTTTATTATATAAGAAATTTCAAGCTTTAATGTTTGATTCATGCTAAGATTCAAAATTGAACCCATTAAAACCTAATAATTATGAATGCAATTACTCACATAATCATAGGGTTCATTGGAAATTAGTTAGGGCTTTTGTAGATAACATGATTTCTAGCACAATAATATCTTAAACATCCCTAACACTAATTAAATTACTTTGCACCATTAACAGAGCTTGAGAAATCTTAAAACTTTCAATCCAAATTACTATACTATGGAGGGATTTCACCCCTTATTTCCTTTTGGCTTTTAAAGATCATAGGATTTCGAATATATTGGTGCCTTGAACACACCTTAAAGACAAAGAAAATTCTTTAGCCTCTATAAACGCATAAGGAGGAAATTTTTGAAAACAAAATGCACCAAAATGAAGGAGAATCTTTGGAAATTAGTATAGAGCTTTTGTAGATCTTAAAATTTTGAACAATTTGATACTTAAAACATGTCAAAAAGATGCAAAATATGTCTCAATCTCCATTGTTGCTTTAATCAAGAAACTTCATAAATTTTGATCTTAAATTCCTCCCAAATTCTGTAATGTTTGTTACAATAATCTTTGTGGGGTTTTGTATATGCACTAACTTTGAGTAAAATAATGCCCAAACTACAACCAAAACTCAAAGAATCTTCTTGGCCTCCATTAAATCTTGAACACGAAATACCATAGAATTTCTGATCCTAAATTCTCTCAAATGGTGCATTTCCTTTCAAAATCACCTTGGGGTTTCATAGGTCTTGAAATTTTAAGCGTATGATATCAATCATGCCTTAAAATAATAAAAAAAAATCAATAGGTATTGAACTAGAGATCAAATCAAGTCAACTGAATTAAATTTAACCTGCTAAAGGTAGGAGATGAAGAATATTGCCCCCGGATAAGCCCATTTGCGCCCATGGCGTGTGGGCCCACTTACAAGGTCAAATTTGGCCCAAATTTTGGGCTACCACATTAAATTTTTATCTTCTATTTAATGGTAATTTTTCTAGAATTTTTTGAACTTTAGAAATATGAGTTCTTAAATTTCCATGGTATTCTCCAGGGGATTTTAAATATGTACTCTCCAAATTTTGAAATGAAAATTTCTATCCATATTATAAGTACATTGTAGTATCATAATTTTCACATTCTCATTGGTTATTTAGTTTGGTATGCCAAATAATATATTGGAAAAATTATTCCTTTATAAATTTAGTATTTTGCTTAATTTAATTTTAAGATCAATTTTCATGTGGATTTCATGAATTTAATTATGAAAATTATTATTCTAATTATTTTGAACCTTTTGGGCAATATACTCATGTCTTGTAGGTGACAT
The DNA here is from genome assembly GCA_037074485.1 of Delonix regia. Taxonomy (NCBI): domain Eukaryota; kingdom Viridiplantae; phylum Streptophyta; class Magnoliopsida; order Fabales; family Fabaceae; genus Delonix; species Delonix regia. The sequence continues at coordinate 41,247,548 of CM073450.1, read as the reverse complement.
ATAATATTGTAGTTGACTAATTGGGCTAGATTGATTATCAAAAGCCCAAGTGTATACCTAAATGGTGACCTGACTTCAAATAGATATAACTTTTAACACACATGGAATTTTTAGGCTTATAATACCATTTTGGAAAGTTCATTCAGAGCTCAGGCCTTGATATATTGCTAAAGGCAATTTGGTCCAATTTCAAACCTAAATTCCATTGTTTTCACTGACTTTGGGACCTTTGAATGCCAAGAAACTTGTTTTAGGCTTCATACAAAGAACAAATGAAGATGGTTTACCTTTAAGAAAGGTGACTATACAATGCTTAATATTATCTATCTGGATGTTCTCTAATTTAAACAAATTTAGAAATTTAAAAGCATGATTTGTTTTATAATCTTGGTAATCGGTCATGCATCCTCTAAATGATACGACATCAAAATTATTGGCATTTGTATGATTAAGTGATTTCACTTATCGTGAAGATCACATAGGTGATTAATTCCTTACAATTGTGAGCTCACCTATCATGGGGCCAATTGTAATGTTGTTATGTTAGTTTAATTGAGGTGTCCATTTTAATTAATTTTTATTAGGTAAATTGCGTTAGTAGTTAATACACCCTATCGATGTGTCACTGACAATATAATTTGTTATCAGTGAAAGAGATAATTGGAATGATGTCTTAATATTTCTTGTACCCTATTGTATAAAGATGTAAATGATATTTTGGTTATATAGGCCTTTTAATGTATAATGAGTTTATTGGTTTATTGCCCTTAGGTGGGATTATGATCAACAATCTTGATAATATAATTGCATAAGCTGAGTTTTATTTTGGAGGAAACTTTGTTTTAAAATTATGTGCATACACATAATGTTTCCTAATTTTGTTATATCAACTCTTGTATTACAGCAACTATCAATAGTGAAAACTCATAGTGGGACATATTATAATGAGTTGAAAATTCATTAAAATATGTCATGGCAATTGTAATGATGGCATTGGTCCATGAGTAGATATACCTACTATGTTTAGTATTCATTTCTCGAATTACGACATCACCCAATTGTAGTGTGTGTGGAGGCATAAATGGAAATAACACTGGAATGTGTGTGGGCCAGTTCAAAGAAGGTTTAACAACTTAATTAGACTTGTGAAGGGCTGTGACCTTTCCTCATTTAAGAACACTTAAATTGAAGAAGTGTCTAGTGCTTGAGGAACACATTTTAAAAGCTCGTGTGTTAAAGCTTTGTAGTCGTGTTTTAGGAAATAATGCATATTGTGGGTATCTCTTGTCTTTATTTAATTACTGAAGGTTTCACGCTATACCTAACTTGATAAGCAAACAATTGAAGAATCGATTGAGGTAGTTTCTCAAAAGGAAGAACTAAAAGGAAATGGAAAAAGCTCCTGCTAGGAATTGTTTAAGTTTCAGATCCAGTAGTAAGTCAAATGCAAATTTGGTGAAAACTAAAAGCACAAGTCATAATCAGTGACATGAAAGGGGGTTGTTTAATAACATTTGAGTTAACTACTTGGAACTTTGTAGGGCAAGTGAATATATTCTTGAAGCTAGATTATAAGATGGTATACAATTACAGCTATCCCTCTAGCTCTAACTCATATGAACCCAATGTTGTTGGGAGACATGTTGATGAAATCAACTAAAGGATATCTCACACAGTATTGATTTTAGATTTATATATACTTTATTTAGAACATTTCTTTGTTAAGGCTAGATACAAAAGGTTAAATGGGAGCTTTAGATTATTGAGATGGCAATGATTAAGAGGAATGAACTAATTACTCATATGGCTTCTTGATAGTTCCCATTAACGACACTCTTGGAATGATTATAAAGGGAACTAAACCTTTAACTAGAGATAAGCAAACTTCAGTGGATGGACTTGAAAATTCATAGAATAAGCACATACTGTGCAAATTAAGGGATTCATCTTAGATTGAAACATGTCTTTTGGGGTAACATTATTTTAAGTTTGATCTTTAATTTTGTAATGTATGTTAAATGACATATTATTAGCTTGAAGTGGGATTAAAATCTTATGTGAGGTTAACCCTTTGACATTAACTTAATATGGAATATCTTAATAAGATCTCTTATGGTTCTAAAACTTAGTCTTATTATGATGAGTCATGTATTCCAATTTATCTCAATACTTATAAAATTCCCAAGACATTCTTGTTTCTTTAGTGGTGCACCTATTCAGAAAAATGTAAGTCTTTAATTTATCAATGGATAAGATTAAGATGGAAAGGAATTTCATTCGCTTCCATTATTGATAGCTTAGTTATGATTTTTTGGAGGAGCTATATTATGGTAAAGTTTCTAACAAATGTTTAGAGTTGCCTTAACTTGTGTATACATCTACATGATATTTTAGAGGAATTGTTTGGTATAAGGTGCCATATAAACACTTTTTGCTACCTCAATTTTTGTATGCATTTTTATGATATTTTGAGGAGTTTTTCTATTAAGAAATGTTAAATTGACACTTACTACTACCTTACATATATAAGTAAAGAGTATGTCACTTATTTTGTAATGGCCATTTGTTAGGGAATGTGGTCAAGGAAATGAATTTTTGTTGTGCACATATTTTGAGCCTTAACCACTTTTATTATGACAGTGACTTTGTTATAGGCTTCTTTCAAAATTACAGGAATTTAGATGCATCAAACTTTTAATTTTTAGTACTTGCCTATTGGAGAGAGAAGATTCGTAAATCACATACTCATATTGAACTTTTAGGTAATCTGTTTACTAAAGACTTACCTCTCAAAGTTTTGGAAATTTGTTACTTCTAGGAATTTTAAAATTTTAATATCTTGGTTTAGTAGGAGTCTAAATTGTGTTCTTAAAGGACACTTTGATATATTTTGGCATCTATAACATTTGTTTCTCAATTAGTTCAATGTTTTTAGTTGGGCCAAAATTTTAGATATAATTTAGAATTGAAAATTTGTCAACATTGATTTCTCTTTCGAATTTGATGTTCATGATTTATTATTTCATTTCTAAATTTTCTCCTTATTTCAAACTCATGTAGTTCATATCCTTAGTGAACATTTGCTTACAGATCAGTTGACCAAAGGCCGACCCATAGGATCTCATATAAGTCTTGTTTAATCCCTGATATAGCCTAAGTCTAAATGGAGTATGAGTTGAGTCCTTAAAGGGCTTTTGTGATGTAATTTGACATTTTAAATGTTCATTTTGTTCATATTTTGAAACTATGTGTATTATCATATTAATATCATTTGTTTCCCTATCAAATCCAATGATATTAAATTGTATAATTTCTAAACTTTGTATGGTTTTTGTATATATGCTGGTTGCTTAATTTTAATTAATATTTATTCAATTAATTGTTTTAATAATCGATCAATATTATCCAAGTGTGAGATTGTTAATATATTATTTTAAACAGTATTTAATTTATTATTAGTTTAATTTAATGGGTTAAGTAATTAAGCAACCAATTTTAACATAAACCAAGAATGGATTGGGTCTAAGTTAATTATGAGTAATCAATAATAAGTTGGATTACCTACAAGCTCATTGGGTATAGGACCCCAATAAGCATTGGATTGAGCATTATTATTTTTTTCATGTTGTTTATCAAAGATGCCCAATACTTGGAAGAATGCTAAAAGTGGGCAAATTCTCTCTTCCACACTTTGTGATAGTAAATGAGGAAACTTGTCTATGGCAATAGCAACTTGATTAGTTTTTGTTTCCAATGTCTTGAAGCACTCGACCATGGTCACTATCTTCCCATTAAGACCAAACCAAAAAATCTTAGGACATTTTGAAACAAAATATGGGAGTTTCCTCTCTTGATTGCCAATGCTTCTTATATAAGCCAATTCTCATATGCTCTTTCTTAATGCACAATGTGCTTGCACTTTCTAAACATTTCATTTGTATTTTTATATTGAATTATGTATTCTTAAAAAACCTGATCATGCTACTAGCATTATAGGTGCTAGTGATCTCTATATTCAAATCATGAATAATCACAAAATTAGAATAGCCTTTACAGGTTCTTGTCATATCAAATCTAAAATAGATATAGTTTGGCACATCACATAAGTGCAGAGGAGAGGCACTTTTGTTCAAAACTTTACCATGTTTCAATAGATCTAAGCCCAGTGGATTAGATTCAAAGTATGCTACTAATTTTTTAAAATACTAAATGTCATTCCTCACATCTTGAGCTTGTGATTCATGGATAACAATTTTTGTTACACTCTATGCAACATCTTTAACCTTATATTGATAAGATGTGATTTGTCACCTACAAAAGCTTGTGCAACCAATGCAAGTGCCATTTCATACATTTCAAAACTTTCAAGTAAAATACTACTTTGATGTGGCTACAAAAAAAATTCACTTGTTCAGCTATTATCATATATAAGAAAGTCTCTAGTTACATAGGGACAAGAATAAGAAGTGCCACTATGTTATAGTTAACAACATCTTTTCAAGGCATTTTGTTAAACGAAAATTGAGCATTAGCCATTGCACTATAAAAGTCATAAGAATGACTAAGCATTTGCTGTGAAATCAATTTGCTTTAAAGACTCAGGTTAATAAAACTAGAGACAACATCATGGATGATATAGCTATTAGTAAATAACTTTACATATGGATTCCATAGAACAATTTCTAGCATTCACAGAGTCTTGTGCATCAATTCGGCAGTTTCCTTCTCCTCACTTACATGGAGATTGGGATTGTCTACAGGTAGATTAAAGTCACTTATCATCTTTTGTGGTAAAGATATCTCAACTTCATCCTCCATCTTAAATTAAACTCATTGGAAAATTGAACCTTATCCATTTCAAATGAAGTCAACATTGCAATTGTAGCTTGAAAATTGAAAATTCAAAAGCCAGTCTTTTCTTACTTAGCAATCTCTAATGAGATTTCAAGTGGAGTGGCATTAGAGCTATATTCTTTTAACATTGTGCCTGGAAAATAATTAGCTTTGTTAAATGTTGCATCCACAATTGAAAGATTGAATCTCTTATAATTTGCATCTTGGCTTCAATGCTTGTTAGTCTTGAATCTGTATTAGAAAACTTATATCTGAACTTACCCAATGCCATACAATCAACTATAGATAAGGAAGGATGCAACGAATGCACCATTGTTACATACTATCTTTAACAAGCATATAATTTCATAGAAATTGCAAATAATTATCTTTTTTTTTTACTAAAGGAAGAAACTCCTTTAGAATTCTTCTTTGAATACAATGATTGCACCTAAAATCCTATATATAACAAAGCAAAAGATAACTAAAGGTTAAAAGATCTGAAAACCCCACATTTAAATATTAATCCCATACTAATATATTCATTTGCATTATTTTTCTTTAGACCATTCCTAACATAATTACATAAAGAAAAACCATTGTTAGTGTTATGACAAAAATATAAGCACCGATAATGAAAATCACTCTATCTTTGCCTAATTCTAAATATTTTGAAATTCAAAGGTATTATATCAAAAGGAAAGAGAAAGTGACATGCATTAAAGAGAATCACAAACAAAAACTTTCTTATTCCATTAAACAAGTATAAGGCTGCAAGGCAGTAGCAAAAAAGCAAGAACTTGAAGAAGAAGAAAATTACTACCTACAAAATGCTACTTTGCCTCTTTTCTCACATGCAAAAATTCAAATTTAAAATAAGAGGAAAGAGAAAGGCATGGAAAAAGAAAGACTTAGATTCTCCCATTAAGAAAGAGAAAAAGAAAAATTATCAAAGAAGAAGGAGCATCATAATTTAATGAAGAACCTTGAATAAGGTTGAGCATTGTGGTGGAACTATTGTGACTGTCACAAGCTAATTTACAAAGAGAAGAAGGCAAGATGTGAGAATCAACTAGGCTCCCCATGATGGGTATTTAAGTTGTCATTAATGAACTAAAAAAGTGTGATAGAGAAAAGATCATGAATTCATTAAGTTTATAATTTCTTCACTAACTTGTTGCTTGCTAAGTTTTCATTGTTTCATGCATAAGTTTTCAAGTAAGTGCTCTTATTGAGCTGATAATATACATCTCCTATTTTTCTTTGTCTGGATCCTTGGAACCTATGAGAATCCTAGTGTTAATCTAAAGTTGTAAAAGTTATGTGACTAACCTTATAGTATATTGAGTTACCTAGCAGTAAGTAAAACCTTGTAGAGTTAAGCATTAAGGGTTATCATATGGTTAGGTAGTACCAGTTAAGTGGTTGAGCCTTTCAAAAAGTTCTTAGTGATTAGGTATAAGAATTTGTAAGATGAGCTTAAATGTTAAAGCTACCTAAAGATTAAGTGTAAATACACTTGTTGAGCCTTGGAGGCTACGTTGTTATAAAACAATAAAAGCCAAGTGGTTAGGCCTCCAGAGAAGTTCACCTGGTTGTATTGTGATTTCCCATTATAGTGAAAATTCTCTTACTTTATGATTGGGGAGTGGATGTAGAACCACTTTCATATGAAAATACTATAAAGCTTGTAATGTGACTTCTTTGTCTTAAACCTTGACATTTTCTATTCTTGCACATTCTAAAACTATGAAAATCTTGTAAAGAATTTATACTTACGACATTGCTTTAAAAATTAACACATTTTTTATGTAAATGATTTCAATTCATTTTTAAGGAACTTGAATAGTTTCAAGTCAAGGTTCAATATCTTATGTGTTACCTAAGAAACCATCTATTAGGCATGAAAGTCTTGATTGATATATGTGATTTAATATTTTAACTTGATAGCTTTATTTTATAAATGTGATTTTAATACTATATAGGAAATCAAACTTCCTTGTTCTTTTTTCTCATCCTCATTTAGGAAGCTAATTTTACTTGTGATGAAAATCTTCTCTTGCTTTCAAATATCAATCATTAACTGTCTAATGCTCTATAAATTGAAAAGAAAACCATCTACAAAGTGTTTCCTAAAAATTGAAAAGCTAGTTTTCAAACATTTCTATTGGAACTTGTTGGAGATAATAGGCCTTAGTCCAAGTTAAAGTGGTAAAGTTGTTAAACCTTTTTATAAGTGTTGATAGTCAAGTTTATCTAAAATGCCTAAGGTAATTTGGTGGGCTAACTTCAACACTCTTATGGCCTTCTATCTTCCTTTAACTACTTAATGTAAGACTTTTTTCTTTCTTTGTTTACTATTGCAATACTACCCCTTAAGTCCAACTGGCCTAACCCAGTTATAACTTGCTTTCATTCCTTTAATTTTATCCTAGGCTTGTTTTCATTTCAAGCCCCAAAGGCCTCAAGTCTCCTTCTTCTTCTTTTTTCTTGGGCTTATACATCTTTTGATCCTTAAAGGTCGTAGGTAGTCTTAGTCTTCTTCACTAAGCTTTCTTTTTTCTTTTTCTTTTTCAAACTTCAGGTCTTGGGCCTTAGGTTATCATCATTTATGGGTTTAACTTGTGATTGTTAGCCTAACTTTCCAAAAATTTAGTTCATTTTCTTTTTATCTGGGACCTTGGATGTTGAATTTTTCATGGGATGTGAAACCATTGGCTCCGATACCATGTTAGAGATGATAAGCCTTGGTCCAAGTTAGAGTGGGAGAGTTGTTAGGCCTTTTTAAAAGTGTTGATTGTCAAACTCTATCCAAAATGCCTAAGGCAATTTGGTAGGCTAACTTCAACACTTATATGACTTTCTCACTTTTCTCAACTACTCAATATGGGACTTTTTTCTTTCTTTGTTTACTATTTTAGTGGAAGTAAAAAGATTTGTGTTAATTATAAAGAAAAAGGGAATAAGCTTAAATATGTCATTTTCTCTTTCCTTAATACATTATTCACACTCATGAGATACAATAAATTCATATAAAAAGAAGAATTTTACTTCATTTTCATGGTGTATTTTAATAAAATTATAAAAAGCTCAAGTTTTGTTAAAAGTTTGAAAAGCTTTTCAAAATTATTAAAAGTCTAATTCACCCGTCTCTTGAGCTTTTCTGGTGCTAAAATAAAATCATGTATCTTGTACTCATTATTGAAAAATAGCACAACAACTTTAACAACATTCTTTATAATCTACTCCTTATTTGTTAAAAATTATTGCTACAATTGCATTGCACTATGGCTTACTTTAAAATAAACTAACTACTTATGCCATATTTCTTCCACAAATGAATAGTTTTCAAGAGCTTTTAAAATATCCATCTTATTGTCATTGTTTTCCAATTTGTTGACATGACCCTTTTCCATTTAAAGGCTTTGTTTGATCATGCTTTCTAATGTAAAGGTAAATCTAACTGATAAGTCTATATTTTATATCTTATTTTAGGTTTCTTATCACATTTTATTGGGATTAAATGCATTAATTGTGATTAATTTGGTTCAAGAGTGATTGTATCAAAATAAGATTTAAAAAAGAGCTAAATTGTTATCATTTTTGTGATTATTCTTTAATTTTAGAATTTTGAAATGAATGGCTTGTTTTGCATTGTAGGTTATCTTAGGAAATTAGGAAAAAAAAAAAAGGACCATGGCTTAATCTAGTCCATAAAACTATAGGTAAAAACCTACAAACCCAGCCAGCCTGGCCCAGTTGGTCAAAATAAAAAATTTTCAAAAATATTGGGTCAGACTAGGTGCCAGGTTTAGCCTCTACCTAACTTGGTTTGACTTGGTTATATTTTTATTTTCTTAAATATTATTTTTATAATTTAGTTTATTTTTATTTATAATAAATTTTAAACATATTAATTCATTTAAAATCTGAACTATTTTTCATTTCAAATTTTAATTTTTTTATCATTCTATTTTTTTACCTTCAAATATCATTTTTTTATTTAAGAAACTATTTTTTGTTCATTAAAAATAATTTTTAAAGTAAAAATAATTAAAAATAAATATAAACCCGACTTGGACCCAGCCACTTACCGAGTTAGGCCAGGTCTTAGGTTATATTCAAACTCGACTACACCTAGTATTTGAACACTCCTATGTAGACCCCCTTGATGGACACTTCACAATGGCAGTTGACCTATTCCCAATTCTAAAAGGGCATCGTGAGTGAATTGGCCACTTCACCTCTCACAATATTCTCACACACATTCTTCATCCATCTCTATATTCATGCCTCCTCCCAATTTATCTCCAAATTTTTTATTCATCTTCCCCTTTTTTTCTCTCTATTTCTCGACACTTCATTCATCTTCAACGCCTTTTCCCAATTTTTTCGGTTTCTCCCATTTTATCCCATCTCCACACTTTCTCTTATAATTTCAACTTTATCCATTTTCTTTATTCTTCCTTCGTCATCCTCCACCTCTTGCACCATGGTTGAAGTGAAGCAAGTTTTAGCACCTCCTCTTATGCGTGGCTAGAGTCTTGGCATTTTGGAGATGGAAATTATGGCTTAAGTTCCTAAGCTAAAAAAGGGAGTTAAACATCTAAATACTATTTTCAAATTGTGTATTTTATTTCCTAGTTTTAAGATTATCTTTATACAATTGTGCAAATTAAATTTTGGTTACATTATCAATGTGTATTGAACAATTGTGGTTTAGATTGGTTGTTGTAGCTTGATGAGTGTATATATATATATATATATATATTGCCTTTGTAATACAATGAAAGAGTATTTCTCTCTTATGTTTATGATTGGATGTTGTAAACTTGTATGCTTGCATTTGAGTGCCTTAGTTTAGAATTTTTTAAGAGAGGAACAAGTTGTATTTGCCCAATTTCAATCACACATTAGTAGTTTCTCAATAATGTCTTATGGAGTGATTACTAGCTATATTAGTAAGAGTAATCACTAAGTAAAAGCACTAAACTTAAGTGTTAACTTGAGGTTTTTCCTTACTTAATGAAGAACTAACTCCTATATCAATTTGAACAAGGATAGCTATCATTCCATTTTCAAGAGCATTTATCATATACATTCCAGCTCACTTTCATTTATCCATTCAATAAAAAATATTAATAATGACAACTTAGGTTCATTTTTGATTGCATACTTATTTAGTGGATAGCTTGAAAAAACTAACACATAACCTTTGCCAATTGCATGTTTTTTATAAATAATTTAGCTAAGGATTTTGAATAAAGGCTACTTGAGTGAGTACGACCTAGATTACATTGCAATATTGCATTTTAATTTAGTTTAATTTTAACCCTTTGTGACGTGGCTCAGTCAAGATTTTGAGTGACTAATTTTCATCTTGTCATGTTGTAATAAGGGTAGTGGTATTTACTCGTATTGAACATTTTCTTTTGCCATTCTTATAAATTGTATCAAGGCATTACCTCCAAAGATGTTTTTCATCCTTAAAGAAAACTTCATTTGAGTTTTTTCATGTAAACTTTTAACCTAAATCTAGTCCATTAATGTATTTCTATCTTTTAAGACTACAAAGGTGTTAATTATAGACTTGATTTTGGCCCAATCTCTTATCGTCCTCAGTCATTTAAGTTCATCATTGTAAATTATTCTATTAAATGTAGTATATGTTAATTGGAAAAATGCATTAAATAAAAGTAATACATAGTAGTTAAGGGATGTATGAAATGAAAAGCTTGAACCTTCCCAATAATCTTATAAATGGAGGTTAGTTCTCCAATTGTTGTATTAAATCAAAAGAATAGAAATTATCTAGAAAGTTTTTGTTGTTCCACAATATATCTCCAATCCACCCTCCAAAATTCCTTTAGCAATACTTTAAATGCTATATGGCATACCATTGCTCCAAAATGGTAGGATCAAAGCTTAACCATTTTCACTTTTCCCTTTAAATTACTTCACTTTACCAAAGAAAATTATGAAAATTGGTGTATTCGTGTGAAAGTTCTACTAGGCTCTCATAGAATATAGGAAACAAAGGTCATAAGGAAACTCAAAATAAGGCTTCTTTAAGTTTTGAGTGATGATCTTATGTTTAAGGAATACCATGCTCCCTAGTTATGACATAGTTAATTATTAAATATAGAATAATGCCTATCTTAATAGATTTACTATAATTATTATTATTAATTACAACACATAATATCTTTTAATAAAATATTATTCTATATTTAATAATTAATTGCATCATAACTATGGAATATGGTGTTCCTAAGAACATGAGATCATCACTCATAAGTTTTACTTAAAGGAGGATTTACATAAGGTAGGAAGAAAAAATCAACAAGCTTTTACTCTCATTCACCAATGCTTTGATGATGTCGTGTTTGAAAAGGTTGCAAATGCAGTCACTTACAATGAGGCATGAAATATTCTTCAAAATGTTTACAAAGGCATTGATAATGTAAAGATGATTCATTGACATGCTTTGTTTTATATTGTTTCACTTGTGTATTGGTTATAGTAAATGAAATGAATAGAATGGAGAAGCTTTGAATAGTATACAAATAATAAAGAAAATTCTTTTATCTTTAGTTTTTAAGCTTTGAGTATATTATTGTTCCAATTTAAGAGTTACCAAATATGGATTCTATAACTTTTAATCAACTCGTAAGGTCATTACAAGCCTATGATAAAAGGCTAAGGAAGAAGAAGGTGGAAGAGCCATTAGAACAAGCTCTTTACTTAAAGGTCACTTTAGAGGAAAAACTATCATGGAAAGCGCAAATGGCGAGGATATCATCGTGGTTATGCATGTGATCAAGCCCAAGGAAGATGTGGAAGAGTTAGCTTAAATAATGTAGTCAAAGTTCTCAAAGGGAATATGGGAGAGAGAAAAAAAAAATCAGAGGTATGAAAAAAAATCAAATAAGATGCACCAATTGTCATTTTAGTCATTATTCTTCCAATTTTTGAATTGCTAATTATGTGTAAGAGAAAGCTAAACTTGTAGAACTAAAGGAAAATTTTGTGCCTACTTTCTTGATGACTAATCTCAAGGAGAATTGTTTATCAAAGAAGATCATATGATATCTTGAAATTAATTCAAGCAATCATATGAGTGGTGACAATGTTATGTATGTAGAGGTTTAACAAATAAATAAAAATTTTCTCATTGGTGGTGAGGCCAACAGATATACACAAGCAAAAGGTAAAATCTTAATTCTTCTCTAAGGCAAATGCAACCAAAACATTTTTATCTATCATGTGTCAAATTTGAAAATTAATATTTTGTGCTTGAGGCAATTTTTTTTTAAAAAGATGTATTATACACATGAAAAATCATAATCATTATTTAAGAAATCATAAAGGAATTTTAGTAGCTAGAGTGCCATGGTAATAAATAGACTATTATTTAACACAATTCAAAATGCTAATGCTAAGTATTTGAAAGCATATTTGAAAGATAAGCTTAGCCATATAAATTTTGATAACTTGAAATTATTGTCAATCAAAAGCAAAGTTGAAAAATAACACCTAATAAATATCGCAATCAATTGTGTGAAGGATGTCTTTAATTAGCATATGCAACTTATCAATGCTAATTTGTGTAAAGTTTTTACTCCAAGCTCTTATAGTAAGAATAATTACTTCTTACACATTAATGATGATTCCTCAAGAAAATCCAAAGAATATATTTAAAAGAAAAAATTAAAAGCATTTAGATTTTTCAAGAAATTCCCTGCACTTGTGGAGAAATAAAGTTGCTATAAAATTGAAGCTCTAATGTTTAATAGAGCAGGCGAATTCATATAAAAATAATTCAATGAGTTTTTCAATACACATTGGACTCATTGTCCTTTAATGATGCTCAATCACCATAACAAAATAGTATGGCTGAAAAGAAAAAAAAAGATAGTGCTATACTGAAATGACCCATAACTTTTTAACAAGCAAGAATCTAACTAGATAATTTTAGGCTAAAGCATTTAATTATGCCATTCACATTTCCAATTGTTGCTTCAGTGAAAGTCTTGAAAAAAGATGTGTTTAATTACATTTTAAAGTAGTTTAAGCATTAAATTTTGGTTAAGTGTTTGATAATTTATGTGTCTTTTTAGGGTTTAAATTGCTAATATATAAATTTTTGGAGTCCCAAAATCATAACCAGATAGAACTAAAGTCAAAACCTTTAAAATAGTGAAATTTAGCCATAATTAGCTATCTAAATCATAACCTAAGAATTTCATGTTATAAGTAAAGAAATTTTTATTAAAAAAAAAAAACTAGTATGCTCTTAACTTTAACTAGAGAATTTCATTTCATAGTGCTGGTTTGGCAAAAATGAAACCCAACTTTACTGCAATGAATAGGGCTTTAAGGGTTTCTTCATGGAGGTTAAGTACTAAGCAAAAATCAATGGTGGAGGTAGGGTATGAAGCTTCAATATAGTAAGGAGAAGGCTAAGTTTTGAAGAATATTCAACAACTAAATTATTTTTTCCTTTTTCCTATGTATCTACATGTATTTCTATACCTATTGATAACTCTATAGAATATATTTAAGCAAATCATTTTCATGCTTTACCATTGTGAAACCCATTGAAAGTTTTTTTTTTAGGTAATTTTAATGTAGGTCTATGTTGATTTGATACATAACATACAATTAGTTGTTTGATTATGAGCTGGTCATGTGTTTTTATTTCTTTCTCAGGTTATGGAAGGAAGGAATGATTGTTTTGGCATTAAATAAGTGAATACCGAAATTTGAGACAACTTATAGGCCTTCAAATGTTAGAATTTTGAAAAGACTATTTCACATAAAGTTATAGAGTTTGTCAAGATCTTTCTAACGAGTGGTAGTTTACTAAAATATGATGTATGAACCTAAAGTTACAACTAGAACATTGAAGCTATTTTAGCAAGTAATGATCTGGCATCTAGGTGCCAAAATTTTCATAAGTTCATGAGAGTTGGCACTTAGGCACCAAAATGCATCTAGTAAGGGGCAAGTTCACCTTTTCATGAAAAAAAAAGTCATTTAACTTAAGTTTTAAAGGGTTTTCAAAAAGGAAGAGGCTTGAGAAAAATAGAGAGGCACGAAGTATAGCTCATTCTAGGTCATGGAAGAACTTGATGGAAGGCTTTCTATGTGAAGATTTCAAGAAGGGAACCGATTGAAGCAAAAGAAATAAAGTTTTCTTCTCTTCTTCTTTTTCTTTTATTGTTCATCTTTTACTATGAATATGATAAGCTAGGTTTTCTTTTTCTAGGATAACAGTGATTTGGAATGTATATTGATAGTTTTTATTAATTTCCTTCTTGAATTGCATTGCAAATAAGTGTATTTAGTTCAATTTTCATGGTTCCCTTATTGATTGGCCATCAATTAAGGTTTATATTAAGAATTTGGGATTTTTTGAAACAAAAGTCCAAATTTAGTCAAAGAGCTTAAGAACACTTGAATGATGTAAATTAAATGTTTAAATTAACTCAATTTGTCTTTAATAAGGTATCGATGGATTCTTATACTTAAATTAGATGCTTAGACTAATTCAGAAGCATTGAATTCAAGTTAGGAAAGTAACCATAATGCAATTATAATGCTAAGTTAAACCAAAATCCTAAGAAGTTTTCTTTGATACATACTTAAATCTTTAGTCTCAATCTATTTATTCTTCTACATTATTTTTGTTTAATTTGAATCTTACGTATAGCTTTAATAAGGTGACTACAATAGCATTAATTCTTAGTTAAAGTTATAACTAGAGTTCCCAAAGGACAATACTTGGATTTTTTTTTTTTTTACTGCTATATTACTTGTTAATGGTATATGATAGCACCATTACAATTTTCCCATAACACTCATCTAGCTTATGCTTTATTTTGGATGATGATTTATCTTGTATTGATAAGCTAAGATTTTTTTATTTTAGATCATGATGAACTTAGTATGAAGTAGGACTCGTTTACTCTCTTTACTTGCAATTAATGTCTTTGTTCCTAATGCTTTTAAGTGTGCGGAAACCATTAGTTGATGTTAGTAACCATAATGAAGTTGGTAAAGGGATTTTAAGACTAAACCATAGATTGGTAGTGATTTCATGGAAATTCTAATGTATAATTTGCACATAAGATAGGAATATACCTACTAACTTTATATAGTCACATTAGGATTGATTCTTCATTAAATCCTTTAATAAATTGCATAAGAGATTATGGATTGGTATAAAAAGAATACCTATAAATCGAAATATGTTCATATATAATTGAGAGTCATAGGTTTGCAAATTAGGTCATTAAGTGAAATGTGAAAAAAGGTAAGTTAGATTTCTGTGAACTACAAAGGGAATTATAATCAAAACTTATTACTTCCAAAATCAATCTTAAATTCTATCTTTAATTATTATTTTTAGGTCATTAGTTTAGTTTTCCCATAATCATTATTTATTTTTAGGTTGATTTAGACTACAATACTAATTTTAATGCTTGATGATTGTTTAGTGCAAAACCTTATGGGAATGATTCCTTACTTATCATTCTATTACTTATGCAATATATATACTTGAATGAATGCTTTCCAACCATGATAATTTCTTTGGCTAACTAACTAAAAAAAGGAATATTTATCACATCGATGTTAAATCAACCCTTTTGAATGGCTTGTTAAAAGAAGTTTACATAGGACAATGTATTGGTTATTTTGTTAAAGTACAAGAGAATGAAATTTTGATATTGAAGAAAGCCTTATATAGCTTGAAACGGGTACTACAAGCAACGAATAGTTAAATTAATAAATATTTTCAAGAAAATGGAGAAATAATTCAAGTACATTTGAAGAGTCCAAGACAACAATGATATAACAATTTGAAATAATTGGCATTGCCCTTATATCTTACTACCTTGGGATTGAGGCTAAGCAAATAGAAGAAAGCATATTTATATTACAAGAAGGCTATGCTTGAGAAGTTCTAAAGAAGCTTGGAAAGTTAATTCAAATCAATTAACACTCATGTAGAATATGGATCAATATTATTAGTGTTTGACAATCTTTTGTGTGTTAGCTTAGGAGTTGTTATATAGTGGCATCAATAATAATACACTTAAAGACATAAAATGGAATATTTCAATACATCAAGGGTACCATTAATTTTGGTATACTTTTTTTCTTTTATAATGACTTCAAGCTTTTAGGCTACAGTGATAATTAATGGGTTGATGACTTGGATGATTGCAAATATACAATAGGATACCTATTTTTCATGGGAGAGACAAGATTTACTTAGAGATTTGATAAGCAAGCAATTCTCACTCTTTAAAGGCATGAAATTTAATACATTGCTAGAAATTCATGTGTTTGCCATGCCATTTGGTTTCCATTAATTAAAGGAACTACATATGACTCAACAAGAAGTAATGAAGATCTATGTTAAACACAAGTTTTCTTTCCCACTTGAAAAGAATCTAATATTTCATGATCAAAGTAAGCATATTGACACACATATATCTTTATATTAGATAATGCATTACATAAAAGGAGATCCAGGTCAAGGATAAAAAGTAACAAGAATAAGTTGATACCATTCTCAGCAAGCCATTTAAGTAAAGAGATATCAAAATATTAAGAAGTTCTCTTGGGTCACAGAAATAAAATTTAAGAAGGGTTGTTAAAAATAAACTTTATTTTATCCCATTGTCTTATGGGCCATGCTCTATGTTTAGGTCCATTGCCACTTAAATTCATCAACAATTATCCTATTAAAAGTAGTTGTTTATTAGAAAATGCATTAAAGTCATTTTTATTCTCCACTAATCTTTATCTACTCTACTCTTTGAAATTCATTTACTATTTAAAACACTAGGTGGTTTACCAAAGCTTTAGAAAGAGATACATAAAATAGAGCCCTCAATTCAACTATCTCTTAAGACTTTTTAGTTGAGGAGGACATATTAATATTCCTTTCTGCCTAGGTACTTACCATTCTATCATGATCTAACAATCAGATTTTCTTCTCTTTCTAATGGTCTCAGAACACACAAATCTCAAGCGGAAATTATGATAAAAGAAATTTAGCAATCAAACATATTTGTATTGATTTGAAAAAATGAGTACAATCTCTAATTTATTTGTTTATTGGAAAAATTAAAGTCTTTTTATTCTTCTTTTAATTTGGCTTTAACATGAGGGCTTGAAATAACTTGATTCTCAAATTTGATATAGAAGTTTTACAATAAACTTTAAACAATGAGGTGTTCTTGACGATATACTTGACTTAGCAAATTGTCTTAAAAGGTGAATACTTATTCAATCAATGTGAATTTTTCTTTTCAATAGATTCAAATATAAAATCTTGATGAAATTTCAATCTCAAATTGAAGAGCTTTAGCATTAAGAAGCTTGGAGTTTCTCCTTTCGATAGCTTTTTCCTAACTTTGCTTTTGTTGCAAATTCATGAATGCAAGCCCATTTTCTAGTGCTTTAGGTAAGGTGTATTGTTGTTTTCTACTTCCTTAACAATTATGTCTTCATTTTAATATTTTATTAAGATATAATTATGTGATAAATATTATTGGCATGATTAAATTTCATACTTGGTGTGATTTTATTTGTCAAGTTACATTCATATTTAGTCCTCTTTTAAAATGACTTGCAACTTTAATTTGCTATTAGGCCATAATGCAACAACTTGCATATGGACAATATTTGATTGGTCATCATACATGTATCTATTTTACGAACCCCTTTATACGACATGATAAATTTTCTTATTTGTCATTAGATATTTATGTGGGCTAAATTATAGCCAATCATATGATTCTGCCTTTGTCATCTTTAATCCACAATTCCCTTTTTGATTAGTCCTCAAGAAGGTAAGCTCAATAGCTTCTAATATTTCTACAAAATTAGCTTTCTCTTTTATAAAACTAACGTTTTGAAAATTAGAAGAATAATGTCCAAATTTATAATTATTATAGTATTCAATTTGAGATTTTTCACACCTTTTTTTATTTCTCCTCATGTTCCCTTTGAGAACTTTAACTACTTCTTCATCATCATTAAAGCCACATTTACCACCTCTTTCTTGGACTTGACTACATGCATAACCATGACTACACCCTTACCATTTGCATTCTTCATGATATATATTTTTTTTTCTCTATTTAAGTGTGACCAATGAGTAGAGAGTTTACTCTAATGGCTCCTCAACCCTTATCCTTCCTTTCATGGGTTTGTAATGATCCCATGAGTTGATTGACAATTATGGATTCTATGTCTTTTGATGCTTTGATTACAATAATAATATATTACTTGTGTTGAAGATTTCTCTATTTCTTTTCATATCAATAACAATAGTCAACATATGAATAAATAATCTGAAAAAGATTCAAACTATTTCATCCAAAAGATATTCAAACTCACGTCAAAGAGTTTGTAGACTAACCTTTGTTACTTTTGATAAAGAGGGAGATAAAGTTAGTAACTTTTGACAAAATAGAAGATATGGTTGGTACCCTTTGACAAAATAAAAGATAAGGTCAACACCTTTTGACAAAGTAGAAGATAAAGTTAGCAACTTTTAACAAAGTGGAAGAAAAAGCTGTTGAAAAATTTTGAAAAGGATTCCTATAAATATGGCTTTTCCCTTTGGGTTTGGCATTGGAGTATGAAGAGTTGTAAGAATAATGATATTTCTTGAAGAAATGTAGAAATAAAGATAGATGCAAATGTTCTTGTAGGAGGAATTAGCTAAATTCACAAATTCAATCTATTGAAATATATGGATATTTATATACAAGATAGTGGGGACAAATTGCCCAAAATGTTTACAAGTAGTTAAGCTACCTTTAGAAAAATTATACCTACTCATTCCTACCTTTAGAAAATAAACATAGTAATTAGAAAAATAAAGCACATGTGAGAAATATGGGAAATAAGTGATTGCCAATACTCTTCCTTAAGCTGGAGAATAGATGTTAATCATCCCCAACTGGACTCCAAGTTCTTCAAATATGACATTTGTCAATGCCTTTGCCAATACATCCACAACTTGCAATTTTGATGGAGTGTGAGCGAGCTTTATTATTCATGAATCGTTTTTTTTTTCTTTAATAAAGTGCTTGTCAATCTCAATATGTTTCGTCTGTCATGTTGCATAAGATTCTTTACAATGCTGAGATAAGTTGTTTTGTCATACAGTACCTTGATATGAATTTTATAGTTGATTCTTAATTATTCTAATAACTTTTTTTTTCTATAATCCTTCACAAATACCTTGAACTAAGTCTATGTAATTTGCTTCAGCACTACTTCAGGCCACAATGGATTGTTTTTTGCTCATCCATGTTACTAAATTGCCCCAAACATAAGTGCAATAACCTATAGTAGATCTTCTATTTGTTATAGATCTAGCCCAATCAGCGTTACTGTACACCTCAATTGCTCAATTTTCCCTTTTTTTTTAATATGATTCCTTTTCCAAGTGTCATTTTCAGATACCTCAAAATTATATAGGTTGCCTTAAGATAAGCTTAAGTTAGTTTATTCATAAACTAACTTATTGCTCCAACTGGGAAATTGATATCGGGCCTATAATGAGTCAAGTAAATAAGCTTCCTAACAAGTTTTTGATATCTCATAATGTTAGCTAGAAGGCTATCTTGGGAGAATTTGAGTTTGTAGTCTACTTATATAAGTGTGTTTATAGGTTTACATCCCGGCATCCCTATCTCTTTAAGTAAGTCAAGTGTATACTTCCTTTGAGACACCACAATTCCCTTCTTTGATTTAGCTACTTCCATTCCCAAGAAATATTTTAAAGGGCCTAGGTCCTTTATTTCAAATTCTTTAACTAGTGAAGTTTTCAACGTCTCAATTTCCTCTACATAATTACTTGTGACAATGATATCATCTACATAATTAAGACTACAATGCGACCATGATTAGCAAACTTAAAGTAAATAGTATGATCTACTTACTCTTGTGTATACGTTTGTCTTTTAATAGCTATAGTAAACTTTTCAAACTAAGCTCAAAGAGATTGTTTAAGCCCATAGAAAAATATTTTAAACTTACCTTACCTTTGTTGTGGTCTTCAAAACCCTGATGGAATAAACATATATACGTCCTCCTCTAACTCTCTATTAAGGAAGGAATTGTTAACATCAAGTTAGTGTAGGGACTATTCTAGATTAGCAGCAAAAGATAATAGGATTTTTACTTAGCTAAGTTTGGCTACATGAGCAAAAGTGTCCTAATAATTAATTCCATATGTTTATGTAAATCCTCTTGCCACTAACCTTGCCTTACATCTGTTGATGCTACCATATGAGTTGTACTTGATATTAAACAACCACTTACATCCAATAAGTTTCTTCCTTTGAGGAAGATTAACAAAATCCCAAGTACCATTCCTTTTTAGAGCGTTCATTTCTTCATCCACTACCTTTCTCTATTCATACTATTTCAGTGCCTCATAAATAGTTTGGAGAACTTTGCAACTTGACACTTTAGATACAAAAGTTCAGTATAAAGCAGAAAGCTTATCGTACAAAACAAAATTTCCAATAGGGTGCTTGGTGCATGATCTTATACCTTTCTTTAGAGTAATAGGCATGTCTAAGCATTCATTTTCATTCAAGTTCACTCTTGGACTTGAGTCAGAGTCATGGATTTGCTCATTCAGTGGGCCAACTTTATCCTCTTGGGTCTTCCTTCGAGAATATATGATAAGATTATTTTACTTAGTAGAGTCATCAATATCAAGCTCGGGTTAGTTTTAGGCTCAAAAGTGTTTTCTTCGGTTGTGGTTTAATGTAAAATGGTCATAGAATCAGTGTAGAGATTCCATTTTAAGACCATTAGATCTGGTTCACTGCAAAATCTTCATTCCCCAGTTCTAGTCTCTAATAGAGTTGACTTTCAAAGAAGGTAACATCCATAAAGGAAAAAAAAAAATTAGGTAGGAAAGTAACATTTATACCCCTTCTTAGTGGTAAAGTACCCCACAAACACACATTTAATGGCATTAGGTTCCAACTTATTTTACTGATGGAGGTGAACAAACACAGTGCAACCAAAAACTTTTAAAGGTAAGGAAAAAATTTTAAGAGAACATTGTATAGAGTTTGAAAATCAAGGGCTTTCATGGGCATGCAATTAATGTGGTAAGTTGATATCAGAATAGCTTCCCCCCAGTAGTATGTAGGATCATTCATAGTGAACATAGGAGATCAGGCAACTTCACAAAGGTGTTTATTTTTTCTTTTAGCTATCCTAATTTGTTGTAGGGTATGAATACAGGAGCTTTAATGATGAATCCCATGAGTTGTCAAGTAGGTAGTTAGATTGCTATTTAAGTATTATTTTCCATTATCACTATAAGAAACCTTTATTGGAGTTTGGAATTGTGTTCGATTGAGTTGATGTAAATTTTGGAATATGGTTGCAACTTCAAAATTTTCTTTCATCAAATATACCTACATAACTCAAGTATGATTATCAATAAAGGTAACAAATCATTGTGAACTAGAGATATATTTAATCTTGATGGGACCCTAGACATCACTGTGAATGAGGTGGAATAAATGAGTTAGTTTATATTGTCAAGGTGGGTAGGTGTTTTTAGTATGTTTGATAAGTTGACAGGTTTCACATTGAAAAAACATGTCACTATTATTAAACAAGGTATGGTACATTCTTTTCATATATTGGAAATTACGATGACTTAACCTATAATGCCATAAAATAAGTTGTGATTCTCTACCAATAGTGAAGGTCTCTTTATCCTTTGAGGAAGATCCCATGAGGTAGAGTCCAGCCACCTCCTTAGCATTGCCAATCATCCTATTAGATGTCAAGTTTTGAAAAGTACAACCATTATGCGAAAAATGAGCCACACATGAATTATACTTAACTACTTTGTTGATTGACAACAAGTTGCATGCAAGTTTGGGAACTAGTAGTACATTTTTAAGTGCTAAATTAGGTGAAACTGTGATTGTACCCAAACCAGTCACATTTGTAAGGGAACCGTCAGCCATTTTTATTTTTAGAGGTTTAGTGCAAGGACTAAAATCATTAAACAGAATCATTGGTCATATGATATGATGCTTCAGAATCAACCACCTAAGTAAGATTGTTTAAATTTTTCATACTCAAAGCCAAGGAAAAAATACCAAATTGTGCAATATTACCAATTATCATTGTTCTTTGTTATTTTTGCTTGTTTTTATTGTTGTATTCTGAGTAACAAATAGTTTTTAGAGAAGTTCCAATTGGTCACGATGAAAGAGTAAGGTTTTTGAGATGGCTGGCATTTCAGTGGTTGTGTTGTAGCTTTTAGCATGTCCCTTGGTTTTGACTTCCAATTAAGAGGCTTGCCATATATCTTCCAATACTTCTTTATGGGATGGTCAAGTTTGTTGTAGTGATCGCAAAACTTTTTGGGTTTACTTTCACGGTCTTGAGGAGTAAGACCTTTAACCATAAGTCTTATGTTTTCATCTTAAGGGTTACTCGCAGGAATGTTGTACACAATCTTTTCTAGCCTCGTCACTTCTAACTACAAAGAAAACTTTCTTTAGTAAGGGAAGTGGAGTTCTAGCCAAGATCCTCCCCCTGACCTCATTAAATTTATTATTAAGACCCATTAGAAATTGATAGATACATTTTCTTTCTACCAATTTCTTATAGGTGATTGCATCTGTGGTATATTCC